>CM028132.1:1127377500-1132377500 GCA_016271365.2 Neoceratodus forsteri | reverse complement strand
TCATTTTTCTGTGTGCCTTTTTTGTTTAGTTTCTCTCAGTGTACTGCATCAAGCCAGTTAAAGTGTGCAGTGTCATTCCACAGCCTTTCATTTTCACCGACCGGGCCTTCCTGTGTCAACTGCCAACTGGACACACCCAGACTGACTGTTAAGCATATGTAAAAACCAGCCTCTGATTTCAGCTTGTCCAACTTCTCCCTCACCCCCCAAGGGCAACTAGCCAAACCTCAGCTCTAGCAATGGAAGGTTGGCTTCTCCCCTAGGTACTCTTTCAGCACATTCTTAAATCCCAGGAGGAATAAATCCAGCCCTACATCTAGAGGTGTGTACCATCCAGTCAGTATAGCCCTGGGCTGTCTTAGGTCTAGTCTGGGTTTTGCAAAACCCCCCTTCCCCCACACTGCCACCTTAAAGGCTGCTCTCACTCTGCAGTTAAATCACCTTCATGCCCCATCCACAGTGCTCTTGCTCTATGTATGGCACCACACTGTCTTTGGGACCACCTCAGATCACATCAGCTGGGTATTTGACCACCTTTTTTGATGCTCAGGAGGTTCTTCTGCATGCTTAGCCACAACGCCAACTGAGTCTTAGCTGAAAGATCATTTTCACTTAAGTAGATGAGAAAGATGTCAGGAGGCTGCCTTCTCTGTTGGCGAGCCCACCGGGTGGGCAAGAGTTGGGCCAATTTCATGCCACATGCACCCAACCATTCAACCCTCACTGTAGCTGGGGGGGGGGTGCCCAGTTTTCTCCTCCTGGGCAAGTGATTGCTTTGATCCCAGCCCTATACACAAAATAATGCTTACAAATTCATATTGAGCACTGTCATCCAGAAGCTGGGGGAAAAAGTGACAGGTTAGTCAATTAGGAAACATCCTGATATAGGATCTGTATCAGGCAGAGTGCCATCAGCCCAACTCCTTCACACTAAGCTCCCTTACCCTGTCACAGTCACCTTTAAAACTGTCCCTAGCAGATAGAATGGAGCACTGTAGATGGGGTGCTGTACTGTGCAGGGTATAATCTCAGAAAAGTCATGGTTTTCCTGGGGACCCTCATCATCTGGTACCACATAAGTGGTTTCTCATCTCCTTGAATGTAGTGGAGGCCAGGGAAAAGTGGTCTGGATTCTAGAAAGGTTTCTACTCCCCCACAGTGCAGAGGAAACCCACCACTTTGCCAACCTGGACCCCGCATCCTCTCCCTGTATAGGCCGTGTTGGATCATTGGAGGGTGATGGTCAAGCCTTCCAAGCCTACCTTCATGTCCCTTAGCCCCAATACCTGCAAAGATCTCTGTGAGGCCCTGGATTCTACTGCCACACACACACATCTTGAGTGGGCCATAGAACAGTAGCAAGAAGGAAGCACAGCAGAGGATGACTTCTAATCTCACGTGCACATGCTCTGCAGACAACCAACCACATATCTCAATAATAAGGCAGATATTGGAAGGTGGGGATCAGGGATCTTCTCACCCGCCAAGCCCAGCCCTGCATCATTTTCTTAATCATCATGGACTGGCTTGGGTTTGGGACACCCTCCAATTTACTGATAAATGCAGTTGCCCATAGATGGGCCATGGGTTATGACTTTTCCTTAAGCTACACAACAAACCTTACCAGCATGTCCGCTAGTATCAGCCATCTTACCTGCAGGCTGTACTTTTATTTCTTTATTTATTTAATTTTGTTGACCCGGTAAGCCCACTGGGACAGGAAGTCCCTATTTGAGGGGCGACCGGGGGGAGGGGGGATACAGATGGTAAGCAACTGAAATTGAACCAGATTAAGCTGTTGGTGATATTTTTAGTGAATGGGAGAAATTTGGCCAGGACACCTGGGAAATTCCCCTACTCTTTTTTGATAAGTGCCATGGGATCTTTAGCATCCACCTAAACTACCACCAATTCAGGCAGATGGGACCTCGGTTTAACGTCTCATCCGAAAGACATACCTATCCACAAATCTGTAAATATCCCTTCATGGAAGCCTCCAAGGCTTTCTTGGTGTTATCTGCTTACCCCCTTCTAAAGAGAGCACCAGCTCATGCCACCCAGTCTCCCATATGCGGAGGGTACCTGGTCCTTTCTGCATCTGTATGAGAAGCTAATTCTGCAAACTTGTATAGACGCAAATGAGAAAGAGCATTAGTGATGTTATTTTGTATCTATTTATGTGCCTCACCCTAAAAGAGCAGTTATGCTTCTGGCACTGCAGGGCCAGCATCTAGTGTTGCTTGGATAGTATCCTGAGCAATCCAGATTCACCAAATATTTATTTGCTTTATTTATTTAGTTTTTGTTTAATTTTTGTTTACCGGGTGGGTGCACTAGCCATGAAATGACTATTTTCAGGCATGACCCGGGAGGCTACAGAGTAGTCAAACACCAGCAAAATACAAATGGCAGGATTATTCAATATACAAGGAGAAAAGAAAAAATTACTCACCATAGTAATGTTGCTTCTTCTAATGACGTCTTCCTGTATTCAGACATAATGCAGTTAACCCCAGCACTTGAACTGCCCCGGAGAGGAAAGAGTTAACTCTATGCAGAAGCATAGAACGTTGAGCTCAAGCTCGGTTTTCAAACCTCTGTCTGTGGTACTTCCCAGGGTAACCGTCAGATTCTTACAAGCTAACTAATATACTATAGTATGGAAATTGTTCAAAATACAGCTAAAGGGCAAAATATTTCTTTTTGTGCCCCAAAAGACTCAAGTCGAGAACCCAAGAAGGAAAGGTAGTGACAATATTTAAGTAAAACACCAGAAAAACAATAATAACATCAACCCCACCCAAGAGAGAGGGTACAAGGTACACCCCTGAGGTGCAACACTGTACCTGACAGCCCACTTCTCAAAACCAGGTTCTGAGAGGGGAGGCGGGGGGGTCTGAAAACAGCAAGACTCCATTAGAAGAAACAACATTACTATGGTGAGTGATTTTTTCTTCAAACAACATGAAGTCTTGCTGTATTCAGACATAATGCAGACTACCAAGCAGTTCCCTATGGAGAAGGGAATGCAGAACCTACTTTGGAAAGAAGCTCTGCAGTACTGCTGTACCAAACCTAGCATCACTCCTAGCCTGGGTGTCCATGGAGTAATGCTTGGTGAAAGTATGTACTGTTTTCTAGGTGGCTGCTTTACAGATCTCTAACAAAGGTATATCTCTGGATGCAGCTAGAGAAGCAGCAGTACCCCTAGTTGAGTGAGCCCTCAGGCCTGAAGGGGGTGTCCTACCCAACTTGTCAAAACAAAATGGCATACGAGAAACAATCCACCTGGCAATAGTTCTCTTAGTGGCAGGCTTACCGTTCCCCACTTCACCATAAGTGAGAAACAATTGAAGACAGTCATTTCTATGTGCCTTAGTATGCTCAATATAGTAGCTAAGGGCCCTCTTAACATCCAGACTGTGTAACCTTCTTTCACCTGAAGAAGAATGGTCAATGAAATATACAGGGAGAGATATAGACTGGTTCAGATGAAAATCTGATACCACTTTGGGCAGGAACCTCCTATTGGTTCTTAGGACCACTTTGTCCCTATGGAAGGAGATGAAGACAGATTCCACTGACAGAGCCTGTAACTCACTAATCTGCCTGGCAGAAGTAATAGCTACCAGGAACACAGTTTTCCAGGTCAAGTACTTCAATTTGGCTGAAGCCAGAGGTTCAAAGGGTGGCTGCATTAGCTGAGCTATGCAGACATTAAGATCCCAAGGCGGAGTGTTCATGTGAACCAGACCTTTGAAAAACTTTCTGAAAACAGAATGAGATGCCAGAGAAGAGCCCTTCCCTGCTGAGAGGAATGCAGACACAGCTGCTGGATGAACCTTCAGAGTGGCAGGCCTAAGGCCTAAACCACTGAGATGAACTAGATAGTCTAAGGTTGTGGAAATGTCTGCAGAATCAGGCAGGATGCCTTTCTGAGAGCACCAAATACTGAACCTTTTCCATTTGCAGTTGTAAGTTTTTCTAGTGGAAGGTTTTCTGGAGACCTTCAGAATATCCAGAACTCCCTCAGAAAGATGTAAAGCTGCATATTCTAACTCTTCAAGAGCCAGGCCTTGAGATTGAGAGACTGGAGATTGGGGTACCAGATCCACCCCTGGGAGGAGGACAGGAGATTGTATGTCCTGGGCAGAGACAGGGGATGTGACACTGACAAGGACAGCAGTAGAGGATGCCAAGGCTGTCTTGCCCAGTCTGGAGTCACCAGTATCACATTGCAGGGCTGAGTCCTGATCTTGATCAGAACTCTGAACAGCAGAGGGAAGGGAGGGAAGGCATAGAGAAACCTGCCCTTCCAGTCCAAAAAAAGAGCATCCTGGGGAACCATCCCCAGGACTGGAGGTCTGCAACAAAACAGAGGAAGTTGATTGTCCCGTGCTGCAAAGAGATCTATCTCTGGAGTGCCCCACCTGGAGAAGATGACCTTCAGGATGTGAGGATCCAGGGACCATTCATGGTGTCCCTGTGAAATTCTGCTCAGAGCATCTGCTAGTACATTGTCCTTCCCTGGAAGGTGAACTGCTACCAGAGAAGTCTGAAAAGAATAGGCCAGAGACCACAGCTTCATGGCTTCTGTGCACAAGGCCGAGGACCGAGTGCCTCCCTGCTTGTTGATGTACCACATTGTAGTGGTGTTGTCCATTCTGACTTGGACCACCTTGCCCTTGACTGAATCTAAGAAGCTCTGCAGGGCTAGGAAAACTGCCCTGAGTTCCAGGAGATTGATATGAAGGAGAGACTCCTGTGGAGACCAGAGCCCCTGAGCAGTCAAGGCTCCCAGGTGGGCTCCCCACCCTAGGAGAGAAGCATCCATAGTTAGAACTACTGATGGAACTTGAAGGAGAACTGGTTGTCCTGGTTCAACCACCACTGGAGAGCTTGGACCAGAGTCTGAGTCATTGGAATCAGTTTGGTAAGTGAATCCTTCTTTTGAGACCAAAAAGACCTCAGATGAAACTGAATGTCCCTCATTTGGAACCTTGCTCCCAGCACCACTGCCGTGGAAGCTGCCATGTGGCCCAAGAGCTGGAGGAACTCTCTTGCTGGGCGGAAGACCTGAGGTCGAAAGGAGGAAGCAAGATCCACTAGGGCCTTTACCCTTGCCAGGGGAAGGAAGGAAGGCTTTTGCTTGAACAGTGTCCAACTCTATGCCTATAAAGGTGAGATGTTGAACTGGTTCGAGTACAGACTTTGGAAGATTGAGAAGAAACCCCAGGGAGCTGAGTAGGTCCTGGGTAGTTTGAAGAGCTGACTTGACCTGTAAAGGTGACTGACCCACTGAAAGCCAGTCATCCAGATACGGGAAGATGGTGACACCCTTCTTCTGAGGTAAGCCACCACTACTGCAAGGCACTTTGTGAACACCCTTGGAGCTGATGTTAGGCCGAATAGCATGGCTCTGAATTGGTAATGGCCTGAAGGCAGCTCGAACCTGAGGTATTTTCAGTGAGAGCACCTGATAGGAATATGGAAGTAGGCATCCTTGAGGTCTAGAGATGCTAGCCAATCCCCGGGCCTTAGAGAGGGAAGGATTATTCCCAGAGTTACCATTTTGAATTTGGGCTTTGAAATGTGTTTGTTCAGATACCTCAAGTCTAGGATGGGTCGCCACTCCCCTGTTTTCTTGGGGATAAGGAAATACCTGGAATACAGTCCTTTTCCCTTGTGCTGAGTAGGAACATTCTGTATAGCTCTGAGAGCTAGAAGAGAGGAAACATCTGCCTCTAGGGCAACGGTTTCTGAGACTGATGCAGGTGGAAAAGACTTGGCCCTTCTTTTTTGGAAATTTTTTTAAAGCTGAGGGCCAGTCCCTGGCTTACTACTTCCAGGACCCACTTGTCTGAGGTCACAGACTTCCAGGTCTGGAAGTAGTAAGCCAGCCTGCCTCCTACTGGAAATGGGGAGTCGACCCAGGCTGACACATCAGCGTGTCTGCTTGGCAGGGGCCTTAGACTGAGAGGAGGAGGGAGCAGCCCTGCTCATCCCCCTCCTACCCCTCTATCTGAAGAACCCCCTCTGTGGGAAGGGAGAGGAGGCCTGGTCTTGGTAAAAAGGCCTTTGAAAGGGCCTGCCCCTACCCCCTAGACTGCTGCTTGTGTGGAGTGGCCTGCCTTTCCTTGGCCTGTGCACTCCTGTACGTGGTCCTGTATTCATCCATTTTCTTCATGTTACCTACTACAATCCATGGCCTTAGTCTGGGTATCCTGTGAAAGGCTAGTACATCTGAGCCAAGCATGTCTTCTGAGAGAAACAATTCCATCAGCAGCCACCACCTCCAGGTCCTTGGCTAGCTGGGGAGAGGCCTATTTAGGCAGTTCCAGAACCGTATCCCATCTGGATTTCTGGTACCTGGCTGTGTAGGCCATATAAGTAGCCTGCCTGAGTCCCAAAGAGGATGCCAAATACTGGTTTTTGGCCATGACACCCACTTTCCTGGAGTCCTTATCTGGTGGGTGTGAAGCCAAACGAATGTTAGCCCTGTCACAGGTTGCAGCCTGCACTACCCCAACATGGCTGCAATGACTATAAAGGAACTCCACAGCTGAGCCTGATAACGAATACCTCCTGTCCATTCTCTTATCCACAGGAGGTATTGAATTAGGGATTTGTAAAATTTTGTGTGTCTGTTTCCCCAAGGATTTATGAAGAGGGGTAGACAGCTTTTTGGACTCTGAGATGTCCATCATTTCCACAAAATCAGGCTCTTCATCCTCCTCTGCGGCTTCAACCAAGGGAAGCTGCAGGGTTTGTGCCACCTTTTTGTAGAACAAAAAGTGTGAAAGGGACTCAGAGAGCCTGGGAGGGGAGACACCTGGGGGCCTGTCTGGGGAGCTGTCTGGTTCAATGGGCACATCCATACCCCCTTCATCGTCATCATCATCGTCATCATCATCAGGATAGTCTTCGTCTCCCTCCCACTCCTCATAATAAGCATCGGGGTCATAATCCAGAGGAGATGGATCCAACCAAACCGACCGACGAACCGGTGGTATCGGTTCTGATGGAACCGGTCTAAGCGATTGGACAATACTAATTGCTTTGGCTATTTTGTCCATGGTTGGAGAGTGGGATACAGGATCTGAACCAGCAGACCTTCGCTTTTTCTTTGATGGAACCGACCTGTCGGGGTTGGCTCTCCTTTTGCCCGAGGAGGTATCACCTAGGTCAGTTGGCACCTCCTCAGGTTCGGCCGCAACTGAACTGGGCTGGCCATCTGGATCTACAGACTTCTTGGCCTCCCTTTCCTTCAGCCTACTTAGTCTTTTATCTAGAGGGGATTTAGGAAAGTTTTTACAGATTTGGCAGTCTGACTTGAGGTGGTCAAACCCCAGATGATAAACACAGATGAGGTGGGGGTCGGCCTTAGCAAAGGCCTCCCAACACTCAGTACAGTGTTAAAACCCAGTGGGACCTGTTTTCTTCTTGGGTTTCTCAGACATGGCCAACCTAACAAATTACCCTATAGCAGCTTTCAAGCCAGGTAATTTAACAACCGATCAGTTACAAACCATGTCACAGGCTTTTTAAAAGAACCAGCAAAAAGTCCAGTTCTTTTGAAACTGATCGGTACCAGAACACCACACTAATTCCAGAAAAAAGAGAAATTAAATTTAACAAAGTCCGTTCCAAACAGGACCGACCAGGAAGAACCGAAGAAAAGACATTTTCCACTTTTTCACCAAAATAAAACACAGTTACTACCTATCTACACACTACCTGTAACATAGACAGAGGCTGGAAATCCGAAAATAAGAAAAAATATGCGGTTTAAACCGAACGCTTTTCTTTTACCGAACCGAGCAGAGGAAATCTCCGGAGCGACTTCACTGTTAGGCAGAGTAAAGAATCTAATGGTTATACTGGGAAGTATCACAGACAGAGGTTTGAAAACTGAGCTCAAGCACAACGTTCTATGCTTCTGCATAGAGTTAACTCTTTCCTCTCCAGGGCAGTTCAAGTGCTGGGGCTAACTGCATTATGTCTGAATACAGCAAGACTTCATGTTGTTTGAATACACAGATTAACACATAAATGTAGAACCAAATTACATAAAGAATAAGGTAAAAATTGCACAAATGTAGTAAAATAATCATGCATTGAGTTAAATACCTGCCATTTTGGCAAGATAGTGGATCCGATGAATAGTAGCAGCTATCCAAGCATGGATCCGACCCCCCGGATCCAGGCCTAATCCTGTGGTATCTGACATAGGATCCAAGGATGTGGTGCCAGATCCTGGGATCTGATGCTAGCTCAATGGAACCGGTGTCAGATAATGCAGGATCTAACCTGGGATCCAACCTCTGAAGTCACCTGGATCCTGCGTCATATCCTGCCTGGATAGCACCACCATCCAACGGAGCATAGTCAGATCCAAGGTGCACCATCTGAGCAACACTACCAGCATCCATATTTTGTGGGTTACCATGGCTGTTTGGAAGTCTGCCATTTAATAACCTTCACCATTGCCCTGTTATCCAACCAAAAATTGAGCTGCCTGTTCTGCAGGTCCTCCCCATACCTAGTTGGCCATCATGATGAGGAATCACTCAAGGATAATGATATCCTTACATAGTCCCAAGGTAACCAGTTTTGGGTCAGGGACATGTCTCTGCTTCCTATTTCCCACAGAGGAAAGCCCCACTGCCACGGCCCCTGCTGCATCTGCGAAAGAGCTGCAGTTCAGTGGCTTGTACCCAGTGTTTCTGCCACATGGTGATCACCTTAAAACTGGAAGGAAACATTCCTAAACTGTTCAGTCCTCCTCCATCTCTGAGTCTAACTTCACCCAGTAGTTGGGCAAAGGGCCCCTGAAATGGCTCTGGTCATGGCCAGGGTAAAGGCTCTTTTGGGGGCAACTGCCCTGCATGCTAAGTTAAGCAAGCCCCAATAATAGCTGGACCTTCTTCAGCTACAGCCTGTGGCATCTTTGGCCCACAGCTGTAACATCTGAAACATTCTGATCTTGCCCTCTGTGGTGCATGACTGCATTTTTAAAGAACTCAAGTTCAGTTCCTAGGAAGATCAAAGTGGTGACCTGCCCCTTATATTCCCAAGGGGAAATGGGATACTCATTTCCCTGCAAACCTCTGAATAGTCACATCACTCCTTGCTGTACTTCTCAGGGAAGGTGCCCCTGTAGAACAGAAATCATTTAGGCTGTGCACTACTAAGTCTGTTATCCCCTCTGGCAAAAAACACGCTCTACAAATGTGCTTAATTGATTAAAGGCCACAAGGAATCCATGAGCATGAGTTTATCATAATATTCTCCATCAGCTTTAAAACCCAGTAGACCTTATGCTATTGTGGTTTATCCCATAAAGAGTACTAAACTTCTACTTTAATTTTGTGACCAGGTGTGAATTGATGAGACTGCTATTTCTGGAGTTGACTAGCAGCATTAAGTCATCAGCTTACAGGGTAGTGCTGCACTGGGTGGACACCTAGGGGAGAGGATTAACAAAGAGGGAAATAAGATGGGGCCTAGTATTGATTCTTAAGGGACATCAACATCAATAGGGGTTAATCTTTATTTATTTATTCATTCGGAAATAAACCAGTGAGCACAGGTGCTCTTTTGCAAAGGTTCCACATCAAGGAACGAGGACAATGTACACAGAAAAATTACTGACAAAATACAAAGTACACAGCTCCAGAGGAACATTGTCAAGTATCAGTACGAACAGGCAGTTGTATGTCCATAGTACAGCATTTCAACTTGTCAAGGGCAGGAAAGATCAAGTGAAAGCTATTGCAAAGTACATGACATTAACTTAGGAGAAGATAGTAATAACAATGTATCATGAAATCAGTTACAAGAGTATGTCAGTTATAACAGTTACATTTGAATCCAAGTATGAGAACCTTTTTCAGTTCTCTCTTAAGGGGTCTAATTTGGGGAGATACACACGAGATTATTGGGATGCTCTGATTGCAAAGGACCATGTTGCCAGTTTTTTTTTTTTCGGAAGGGTGCTAACAGGGTGTTCCTAGACATATTTCTAGTGAAGAATTGTTTGCTAACTGGGTGGAAGAGGTTTTGTATTGCTGGTGAGGTAAGGCCCAACAAAGCTTTTTTTCTGCTCTGTAGGGGAAGCCAATTGGTTAGGGTATATAGGGGGCAGCTATGGGTGAGCCTGTCTGCCTTAAGTGCAAAGCAACATGCCTTATTTAGTACCAGCCTGACTCTGCTGAGAACAGAGTTGGTGGCCGCACCATAGACTGGGAGGCCATAGTATAAAAGCAGGAGGACTTTACTGGATACCACAAGGCACCTGGCTTCTGGGGTGAGGTTCACCCTAATTTAGACAGGTCTCTGTTGAATTTGACTGTTTGTTGTCTGTTTTGGAGATAATTGGCAATCTAGACCACTGCATAGGATAACAGGTCCAGGATATGGAGCTTGGAGCAGAGCAGATTGGGTGAAACAAGTAAAAGGCTTTAGATGGGGCCACACAGACTGCTCCTGAGAGATTGCCTTGACCCATAGTAATTTTAATCTCTGAATATACGTTGGTGTGGGCTGTGGTTGTATGATATTTTTGGAAGCTGTACTGTACTGGCATATGTAGGTTATATGCATAGAGGTAGTCAGTCAGCTAGAATCCTCAACTTTGTTGAGGAGTTTGCTTATAGCTGTTAGGACTGCAATGGGGCAATAATTCTCTGTAAATCTGAGGTTGCCATGCTTAAAGACTGGGAATAATCTGGCCACTTTACAGGTGTCAGGAACAGTGACAGAGAGAAGAGACATATTAAAAATGTGAGTGATATCTTCCGGCTTAAACACCAGCATTGGTAGGGAGTGGGGGGGGGGGGGGATGCAGCAGAGTTTTGGCATGCACATTCAAAAAAACAACAGAGTGGCACATAACTGACCTCAGGAACATCCAGGGCCACTTTGGCTCCTCACCTGAACATATTAGTGACACAATAAGTCAATAGTATCAGAATCTGTACTGCTTGTCTATACCACAAGGCCCAGGCAGTATCATCCTGGGGAAGGGGCCTAAACTTAGCACTTAACCCCACACTAGACAGGACAGGACCAGAGGGAGAACAGAGGCTCTGGTGGCATCCCATGTCCTCGAATCCTTCTGGGCTACAGGTCTCCATAATATGTGTAGTGCCTCCCACCCATCAGAAATTGACTACAAATGTTAGTCCACAGCACACAAATTCTATAGCAGAATTAATGTAATTTGTGTGTTGCAGGATCTGATACCCATAACACTGAACACCTGGTTAGGAAATATACTTGTCCCAGACCATGCACCTGTTATCTTCTCCCTAGCTTGGGGTTGGCAAAATTCCCCATGTAATAAGCAGCAACTAAACACTGCCCTTCTATAGCAAGAAGTCTTTCATGATTGGCTTAAGCAGAAACTGCTCAACTATTTTGCCCACATTGAGACTCCAGACACAAGTGTGACAACCCAGTGGGAGGCAATGAAGCAACAATATGGGGGAAGCACAGAGCTCATACTCTAAGGTAACGAAAGAAAGGGACTGCAACACTAGATAGCTCAAAAGTACTCTTAAGCAATTGGAGCACAAGTTATTTATGAGCCCAGAGCAATGACTGACCCTCAAGCCTCAGATTTCTGAGACATGGGTAGCATTCAAAGAACACTCCCCCCCCAAAAGTCAGGAAACAACCCAGTAAACTCCTCGCCCACTATCGTCATATCTGGGAAGTGGAACAATATATCCTGATTATTCACAAGTCTGATGGCACAACTGTCTCTACTCCTGATCTAGTTAACCCTTTAGAGCCTAACAATGGATAAATCCATTGTTTTTCCTAGTACAAGTTAACAAAGAAGTTAGACGTTTTTACTAAAAATCTTTATTCTTCCAAAGTGTCCCCTACACCTGAATCACTAAACCACTATAAGACATTACTCTCCCTCAGGTTTCTGCCCATGTGATTACCCAGCTGATTTTGCCCGTTACTACCCAGGAGTTATCTGAGGCAATCATGAACATCAGGCCTTTGTGTTGATCTTGGTGCCCAGACTATCTGCTATCTACAATGATGCTATCTATGGTGATGCTACCACCCTTCTTCAAATAGGCCTTTACCATATTAATCTCCAAAAAAGGCTGCCTTCCCATTTCTTTAATTAATGTGGATGCCAAGATCTTTGTGAACGTTCTGGCACATTGTCTGAACACCATAAAAATGCGCACCATAATCCACCCTGACCAAGTGGGATTCATTCCAGGATAGCTAGGGGTGGATAGCACATGGAGGCTACTAGACTTAATCTAGAAGGTTCCCAGATCCTTGGAGTGCACTGCTATCCTGTCATTGGGTGCTGAAAGGGCCTTTGACATGGTGGAGTAGGCCTACCTATTTGATGCCCTGTCCTGTTTTGGCTTCCCCACTCCTCCAGTTTGTAGACCAGGAGAAACTTTTATCCACTGATCCTTCAGCCCAAGTTCTGACTAATTCAGTTCTCTGCCATCCTTTTAGACTCCTCAGGGACACCCATCAGGACTGTCCCCTGTCACCCTTACTCTTCCTCTTGGCAGTACATCCACTGGCACAAAAGATCTGCTGCAGCCCTGCTTTTTCAGGTATTGTGGTGGGGGGGAATGCCTCAAATAATTCTCTTTATTTGCAGATGACATTACTCTTTTCCTCAGTGACCTCCCCAAAGTCCTCCCAGCACAAGCCTCCAGGAATATACTTCCCTCTAGGGGTGTAAGCTAAATGGTGCAAAATCTTAGATCCTTCCTCTTGCACCAACCTGTCAGGAAACCATGTTTTCTGCCTGCCACAACCAGTGGTCATCAGGGGGTGTAGTGTATCTAGGAATGCAAATTAAGGCTACAGTTTCTGACACGCTCTTAGTCAACATAACCTGCATGTTAGACAAAATATCAACAGATCGAAATGGCTGAAAAAATATGTTGTTCTCCACATGGGGTAGAGTCATCACACTCAAACTTGTCTCATTACCCACAATTCAGTACATTCTGTCCAATCTTCCTACCCAGCTGCCCATGTATCTTCAAGACTCTTGCAAAAAAAAAAGTTAGCCATTATCTGGAACAATAAAGTTCCTAAAATGAAACTGCAAGTTCTCACAAGACACTGGGGCCCGTGGCGTCCAATGTGAGACTCCAACATGAGTTGATAGTACTGAGGCAAGCCACAGCATTCCTCAACCCTACCCCCTCTCAGACTACATCCCTGGGTGGATGGCCATAGAGCTAGCACAGACGTGTTTCCCAGTAACTGTGCATTATTATTTCCTCACTGCAACCCTAAATTGAAAACTTCTCAATGTCTTGCATGTACCAGTAAGATGTGGACTAAGTATGCCAGGATCTTAGACTGGTCGCACCATACATCTTGATTCTGACCCCTGTGGAATAGCCCAACTTATTCATAGGCAATAAACCCTTAAACAGGAAAGACTGGAAGAGAGCTGGAATACTGACTTTAGCTGACCTCTGCAACCCCCTAATGGGAACCCTATATAGTTTCACAGAAAGGACTGTCAAATATCAGATCCCGAGATCCCAGTTCTGGCAGTATCTACAGCTACGGGATCACTTATGAGTGAAAGTGACTGGAAACCACATATTGTCTGCATCTGGCCCTCTGGAGAAGTAGCTTAAACTTTGACCACAATAAAAAACACTACTGTGAGTCTGAAGACCCTACACTCTGGTGTCCAAGGCCACACTCATACTTTGGGCCTGAGAGAAGCTTGGGGGAGAGAATTGGACATCTCCATTTCACAGTCATAATGTGATGCCCTGTAGCCTAGAACTAATGAGGCCTCTAGAGAGCTGCAGGCAAAAAAACTCCAGTATAAGATATTGCACCGAGCATACCACACCTCCAATGGCTCTACAAGGCCAGACTTATGGATAACAGTAACTGTTGGAGGTGTACCTCAACTCAAACCTCCCTGTCACATGTCCTATGGTACTGTCCAGTGCTTGATGAATACTGGACAGTGGTTTGGGACTCCTGTAAGCATATAATCCCACTTCCCAGGGTGGGGGATCTATAACTTGTACATCTCAGTTTTACCCCACAGAACTCTACCTTATCCGGCATGCAAACTCTCTGGGTGGTGAGCACACTTGCAGCAGCCAAATGGATCCTCTTTTGCCACTGGCAAGAACCGAAGGTACCATCATATAGAGAACGTGAAAATCTCCTCTCCCTTACAACTCACTCAGAGTGCCTGGCACATGTAGCCAGTGGCATGCACTCCACATATCAGAAAATCTAGGGCCAATACTTACTTACTAGACTTGTACTGCCAACTAGAGTCAGAACACATAGATGGAACCTACAAGACCTGACTCTTACCCTCTGTCTGACCTATTCATCTTACTGTTGTACTAGCTGTAGACAACCTTTCCAGGTTTATTCCGTCTAATGAAGTCTACTTATTGGGACTCTCAGCAGCTCTGGTTCCTTAAAATCATTAGGTCCAGCCTCTACAGTACCTCTGCAACCCTCCCCTCTCCTGCCCCCCATTGGGTGGTGAACAAGAAGTATAGTAGCACTCATTCCTGCAATTCAACTATTCACATGTTAACACTGACTATATAAATAGATACACCGGGAGACCTTGCGTTCTAATCAGACTTAAATGCTTTATTCAAGATATATAGCCATTTAGCATTGTAGCACTAGTTTTGATTCAACTGTGTACAGTTGAATTGAGAGCTGTACGTGTGGTTAATCTTATTCTTGCATGACTATTACAGGTATATGTCTAGTTATTCTTAGGAATTGATGCTGATGCACTACAGAGTGCCTGTTCTTGATGCTTTCAGTTTTATCTGTGAGACATGCATGTACTTCCCTAGCTCTGTATGCTACCCTAATGAAACAGCAGTTATGCTAATGTGTACTGTATCTTGGAAATATGAGAAAGCAAATAAAAACTTTTATAAAAAAAAAGAAACTATACAGCTCAACATCTCCCCTTGCTCCCTTGAGATTGACACTTACCATCCCCACTTCACTTCCCCACCTTGATGGCAGAAGAAGCAGCAACTCTGTCAGATCCTCTTACAAAAGTGGAGATAGAAAGTGCTATAAAATCCTTAAAGTCCCACAAGACACTGGGAGGAGATGGCTTCCCTACAGAATTCTTGCAAACTGTGCCCCTATGGTCTGCCCGACTGCCCAGTTCCACAGCATCCATACGTCGAGGCAATGATAACTGGCAGACTCCCATCATCTATGCACACTGCTACAATTATAGTACTGCCTAAGAAAGGTAGATACCCTACCTCACCAGCCATCTATTGGCCAATATCTTTAATAAAAGTGGAAAGTAAAAGTGTACGCCAAAGCTATCGCCACAAGGCTGAACCCGATTCTGCGCTCCTTCATTCACCCATCCCAGGTCAGCTTTGTTCACAGCCAGATTAGCTAAGATCACTTGAGGGCACTGGTAAATCTCATCCACCTAGCTAGAGGTTCCCTACTCCAACAGTCATAATTGCTATCAATTTTGAAAAAGCGTTTGCTTCAGTGGAGTGAGGGTACCTCTACTGGGTACTTCAGAGGATGGACTTCGGATGCCACTTCCCAGACAACATCTGCACCCTGTACTCTGATCCTAGGGTGAATATTCTGACCAATCATACCTTGTTCTAAGCCTTCACCTTGGAGAAGGAGACGAGACACGACAGGGATGCCCGCGGTGACACCCGGATGGCAAAACAGGAAAAAAGATCATTATGGCAACATTCGCGGTAATGGTCCTTTTTCCATGGTCCGCCTTCCTCCAGTGTTCTGCCCCCTCCCTGGACCAACTCTGACCTGGAGTTGGAATCCTAAGAAGTCTGGGTGGTGTGGGGGCAGAGGCCCTGCATGGGGGTGTGGGGGCACAGCCCCCGGCTACCATGGAATAGGCAGCACAATACTTGCATCGGTATTGCGCCGACAAAACTTGGTGCTCCCTCCCTGCCTCACCCTCCTTTTTGTCATGGCCATAGAGCTGCAGGTAGTGGCCATAGAGCTGCAGGCAGTGACTATCCACCAGTATCAGGACATACCAGGAATTAAAATGGTCCAAGCATGCTATAAGACACTCCTATATGTGGATGAGCTCCTTGTCCTCACAGAAGCACCTCACACATTTCTCTCCCACATCCTAGCCATTCTCTAGATCTTCTCACAGATCTCTGGCCTTAATATGAACCCCTCAAAAACTGAGATACTGTCCTTTAACTGACTATGGAATGAACAACTAGTTCAGGTATCACAACTCAGATGGGCACAACACCCCATCAATTATCTGGGAATCAAGGTCACATCCAACCTTCAAATGATGTGTTACCTTAATTTTCAGCCCCAACTGGCTGAACTCTGCACAGAATGTGGTTGGCGGAAGCCTCCCCTATTGTGTATGGCTGGGAAGACTGAAGTTATTCAAATAGTCACAGCCCCAAAACCTTTCCACCTTCTATCCCACATACCACTATCCATACCATAGAAATGATTTAACCAGATCAACAGTATAAGTGGCCTTCTTTGGGAAGGAAAGCAGCCCCAGTATAGCCAGATCAAACTTGGTAGGCCCTAGACAAAAGGGGGGGTGGAACCTACCATGGTTTAAAGAATATTATTGGGCATTCCATGTCACACAAATGCCGTGATGGTTCACTCTGAAGGAAACAACCCCTTTCCTGTTGGCCTCTGTAGAAATGCACATAAATGGAGACTGTACTCCAGCAATAGACTTGCTTCTCCCAACACACTAATTGAGTGCAGCCCATCCTGTGACAGGGCACTCTCTTCGCCTATGGTGACACTTCCACAAATGGATGAAGATCAACCTAGCACATCTTTCTTGTTGCCTTTATGGAACAATCCTGGGATTCCAATCCTTTGTCCCGCCTGGTAACTAGCTGGAATCTACATGGTCTTGGTCCTACTTATCCCAGGATCACCAAAACTGGACTCCTTTTAAAATCTTCAAAATAGATATCAGCTGAATAAAACAGTTTTGGCACTATCTGAAGATTTACAGTGCACTTGGCTCTCTGCTCTTCAAGGTTTAGAGCAGCCATATGTGTAACCCCCCCCCTGCAAATGGGGGTTCCCAAAAGCCTTCCCGGAGCTTGCCTAAGTGCTCCCTGCCTAGCTGGCGTTTGGCGAAATGCCGCTTAAATGTGGGCACTGTGAGTGCTTTCAGAGCCTCCATGTACTGTCTCTTTAAGAGCTGTCTGCTTGCTGACTTGATTAGTTTGTATTGGGGGACTGTGTATTTTAATGCTCGAATCCCACCCTGGCTGCTGTCTAAGTGCTCCGTTTCTGCAGTCGTTAAGAGCGCAGAGGGAGCCCACTTGAAAGCTGCAGCTAATTCTGGGGGGAAATGTAGTGACAGTAAAAATGCTGTTTGTCTAACCTGCCTTTCTAGCAGCTCGAACTCTTTCTGTTTAGCCCTCCATTTTGGTCCTGAACTGCCGAATTGGATCAATCAGTGTGGGGGGACCTTTAAAATGGAGCCTGCTGTGGGCGAATCCAAACTTGGACTCTTATCTGGAGCCTGCTATAAGGGGACTGTACGGCAGGTGCCTCTGGGAATTGTAGCGTGGACCTTGGTGCATTTTTGCACCAACAGAGGGAGCCCTGCTGTGATTGACAGCCAAACCAACCAACTGAACTTATGTGAATCAAAAGGAAATACCCTGAACTGTTGCTGGCAAGCCAGATGAGAGGTGGCTGTAAAAGGAGAAGGAGCTATGTTTTGTTACGGCGTGTAGTTAGCGCGTGAAGCGCATGGAAGGCCCTGAAGTTGGCCTACAGACATTAGAGAGTGTGAGTCGGACTGAATCCAAAGTCGGCTGGGAAAAGGAAAGCTGCTGTGGTGGAACCAGGCCTGCCCTGCAGAAGACCGAAGATTTGCTTGAAGTGCGATTGGCCTGTCAGGAACTGAAGCTGCTGTGAGTGCCCCCGGGTATTGCAGTGTGTTGTGATCGGGATCGAGGAGCAGCTGGCCAGGTATAGTAATTTCCTTTACATATGAATGTGCTTAGTGCTTGTGGGGAACTGCAATTTTATTTCCCCTTTACTGTGAGTTGTGTGCAGAAGCTGGGAGCAGAATCCAGCTTGATCCGGACTGAGTCTGCCTGCTATCAAAGGCAGTTGTGCCCTGTCACAAGGGCCCTGTCTCCCTGCCCTGCTTTTCCGGCAATCCAGAATGACCGTCTTCCATCTGGATCTCTGCTTGGGGTATTGTGAGTAAAAATCAGGGTAGCTCCCTTCGACTTCTATTCATCAAAAGTGTGCCATCTGATTGCTGTGTGTTTTCCTCCTAAGAACTGAGCCATCTGGCTCCGGATTACAAGTGTGTGTTGTGCATAAATTTTCTCCTTGCAAGGCCCCATCCATCTGCACCAGCCAGCCAGTCCCGGGCAACAGAGCTGGCTAGCTGCCCCCCCCCATCCTGGGTACCCAGAGAGTGTAACATTTAGACCCTAAATTGCATGCACAGTACTGTGATTTGTGTGTTTACTGCCAATCAGCCTGATTCCCCTTCCTTGTTACTTCCCCTGAATAAATCAGATTTATGTTTGTTGAACCATATACTACTTGTGGTGTCAGTACATATAGCAGACAGTATTGCATAGTTGCTGTGATATTGCCTAACCTTATTTTACAAGGGGTCCTCAGGGATATGTTGCAGAATCAGTCCTGAGGGTAAGTGGGTACTATATGTGTAATAAGTGTGCATATATGGGGTATTGAGAAGGTAACTCCTGTGTACTGTGTTGTCCACTAGTGGGAACAAAGGGGGGGTCACAGTGTCCCAGAGGGCTGTGCCCAAGCTAGTTTAACCACTACCAACTCTGACCTCTGGGTGGAGGCACCTGCACTGGACCTAGGCCCCTTAACCTGTCACTAGCCTTACAGGTAGGAGTAGTAGCCCTTGGAATAGCACCACCTAGGGGTTACATCTTGGAGGCACTACTGGGCTTAGCGTCCTCTAGTGGCCACGTGAAGAAACTACCCTGATATGTTCAGTTTAGGAGAGAAAATGGAGGAGCTTACTACGCCTATGCTAAAAATTGCCCCCCATAAATTGTTGGTGCACCGAATGATGGGGTAGAGTGAAGCTGAGGGGATAGACCCCCAAAAGACTATTGTGTTGCTGGATGTCCCCTTAGGGAGCATTAATGCTGACATTGTATCCACTGTGGAACAAATTAAGGGTGTGGGCAAAGTTGAAGTAAGGAGACGAGATGCTGATTTATTTGAACAGACTATGATAGTACTGATCTCGTGTAGCTCCCCAGTGGACCCAGAGAAGGTACCCCCATCATGATGCCCGAAGGTGCCCAGAAGGGATGGAGGGTCATTCATTTACATAGTGGTCCAGCCACCCTGGGTGCGTCTCCAGATACAGATGGGTTTAAAGAGAAACTGCTCGAGTTGTTAGCATCAGAGGGAAAAACTGCTCAGGAACTTGTAAAGGTGTTAGACCTCTCAGGTGACCACATGCCCCTGCATTCCCCAGGTACATCCCCAGTTTCCCCCAAGAGTTCTCCAGTAGCCCCCTTCCCATCATAATTCCTCCCATCCAGCTGGACTCCTACCAAAAGCTCAGACTTTTTTCCGGCACAGTTCAGTGCCCTTGGGGGAGGATGACCTAGAGACATGGATGGACTATGCCACCCCATTAGTGCAGGAATGGCAGTGTTTGGAGAGGAAAAAGAGGAAGCACTTAATGGAGAGTTTGAGGGGCCTTGCACTGGAAGCCATCCATTTTCTATGAGCCACTAGCCCAGAGGCTACTGCGGCTGAATACCTCTCTGCCCTAGAAGGGGTGTTTGGCAGCACTGAGTTAGGGAATAACCTGTCTTTGAAGTTCAAGTCAGCTAAACAGTGGAAGAATGAAAAATTGTCAGCCTTTGTTACCCAGATCGAGAGGGCTCTGCAGAGGGCCCACAGGAAAGGGGGAGTGTCTGCCAAGGATTTGAACAGGGTCAGACTGGAACACATTCTGAAGTCTGCTAGATTTTCAAGTGTAATGGTATTAAAGCTCAAGCTGCAAGATAGGAGGGCCAACCCTCCTGATTACTGCCACCTCATGAAAGAAATTTGTGAAATTGAAACTGATGAGGAGGGCTGGAAGCCCTATGCTGGGGTTGTGAACACTTGCCAGACTACAGAGAGGAATGATTCAGATGAGACCCAACAGTTGAGAGAATTGATTAAAGCATTGACTGAGGCAGATAGAGAACCCGATTTATATCAGGCATCAGAGACCAAAACTGGAGTGGGAGTGCATTTTGTTTCCCCTGAGACCCAAATAGAGGGTAACCTGCTAGCAGAGATACGAGAGTTGAGAGCGATGGTGGGGGAACTGCAAAGGATTGCCCTAACCCCCAACCATAGTGGAGATTCAGAAGTTCAAGCACATAGGCACCCAATCCAAGAAGAGCATCATAGGGCCCCAGAGGTGCCCCAACAGAGAAGGGAACCCCCATCATTTAAAGACTTTAGAGACACTAAGTTTTGCTACCATTGTGGGGAAGATGGGCATTTTCAGCCAGCTTGTCTCTTGCCCAAGAACTTGAGAAAGGTGACTAACAGGTTGGTGGCCTTGCATCACAGAGCTAACACCTGGTCACCAGGGGGAGCTGCTTGGAAAAGTTATGCCACCGGGGCCAATGCCCGATTGACACCCTGGGCAGTGCCACCGGAATGGTCTGAAGTGGTGGGTCCCTCCATGGAGACCACTGTAAAGGTGAATGGAGTGTCTACAAGAGCTGTATTAGACAGTGGCTCCCAAGTGACAATTATGTTTCAGGATTGGTATCAGAAGCATTTGTCTGATGTACCCTTACAACCATTGGAAGGACTGTATGTCTGGGGGTTAAGTGAGAAGGCCTACTCCTACTCCAGATATATCTGAATTTAGCTGTCTTTCCCCTCCTCCGTGGCTGGAGTGGCAGAGCAAGTAGAGAACCTGGCCCTAGTGTGTCTCCCTACTAGACTGTATGATGGGGATCCTCTACTAATTGGGATGAATGCGCATATGTTTGGATGGTTGGTGCAGTTATGTTATGAGAAAAAGGGGTCAAGGACTGGTAGAGCTTTGAGAATTCCGGCCTTGATCAAGAAGGCCTATGAGGCACAGAGAGAGATGCTGAAGGAGTGGACCCAGAGGAATCAGTTGGAATTGTCTGGAAGAAGGATCCTGAGTCCCTGATCCTGGCCCCAAATGCCTAGTGTACCTTACAGGGGGAGGTCCATATCAGAAAGGATGTCAAGAATAAAATACTCATGCTGGATTTACCAGGCAATGAGAAATTGCCAGAAGGACTGCTGGTCAAGCCTAGTATTTTGTCTGCCAGAGCCCATGCTTATGCCAGAAGAGTAATGGTCCAAGTTCATAATGTGTCTGAAAGAGAGATTCGAGTAAATAGAGGTGGCACACTGGCCAATGTACATTGTGCAGATACTGCAGTGTTATCCAGTAACAAGTGTTCAGGGAAGAATGACAGGGTGATGCCTGACTTGTTTGATTTAAGTGACTCCCCTTGGCCAGCTGAATGGAAAATGAGGATCAATGAGAAGCTTGCCCAGAGAGACCAGGTGTTTTCTTTATGGGAATGGGACATGGGATGTGTGCAAGGAGCTGAGCACCATATCCGGTTGCATGATGAAAGGCCATTCCGTGAGAGGTCCCGACGCCTGGCACTTGCTGATATAGATGATGTAAGACAGCATCTACCAGAGATGCTTGCTGCTGGTGTGATACAGGAATCCAGAAGCCCAAATGCTTCGCCTATCATGGTAGTGAGGAAAAAGAATGGGACAGTGAGAATGTGTGTGGATTATCGCACCTTGAACCGGCAGACCATCCCTGATCAGTATACAATGCCCTGCATTCAGGATGCTTTAGACTGCCTGAACGGTAGCAAGTGGTTCTCAGTGTTGGATCTTTGCAGTGGGTACTACCATTTACAAATGGCCCTGGGAGATTGTGGGAAGACAGCCTTTATCTGTCCTCTTGGTTTCTATGAGTTCATGAGGATGCCTCAAGGGATCTCAGGTGCCCTAGCCACTTTTCAATGACTGATGGAGTGTGCAGTGGGGGACATGAACTTATAGGAGTGCCTGGTATACCTAGATGATGTTATTGTGTTTGGCAGCTCGCTGGAGGAACATGAAAGCAGATTGTTCGAGGTGTTGGACCGATTGGAGGATTTTGGCCTTAAACTATCTATCAACAAGTGTCAGTTCTTCCAACCTCTGTAAAGTACGTGGGACACTTAGTGTCCACCGAGGGAAAAGAAACAGATCTGAGTAAAGCTGAGGCTTTGACCACCTGGCCACAGCCCCACAATTTAAAAGAGCTGCAAAGATTCCTGGGATTCTGTGGCTACTATCGCCGGTTCTTCAAGGACTATTCAAGAGTGATTCGTCCTCTACTTAAACTTACTCAAGGTTACCCTCCTACTAACTGAAAATATAAGAGGTCGGCTTCTCCTGAGGCAGAGAGAGTGTATTTCTGTCCCAATGAAGCTTTTGGGGCATGATGGACACCTGACTATGAAGCTGCTTTTCATGAGATTATATACCAACTCACTCATGCTCCTGTCCTTGCCTATGCAGATCCGGTAAAACCCTATGTCCTACACACGGATGCTAGCCTGCAAGGTTTGGGGGCTGTGTTGTACCAAGAGCATGAGAATGGCCTGAGACTAGTGGCCTTTGCCAGCAGGAGTCTGACCCCATCTGAAAAGAACTATCCTGTGCATAAGTTAGAGTTCCTAGCTTTGAAGTGGGCCATTGTTGACCAGTTCCATGAGTACTTGTATGGGGCTAAGATACTGGTAAAAGCTGATAATAATCCTTTGACCTATGTGCAGATTTCAGCCAAGTTAGATGCTACTGGCCACAGGTGGCTTTCTGCATTATCTACATATGACTATGCTGTTGAATACAGAGCAGGCCTGGAATCACGTAGATGCTGATGCTCTCTCCCAGAGACCTGTTTCCCGGAATGACTGGGTCAGACTGTCAGAACCTGATATTCGAGCACTCTGCCAGAAGTTTGACAGAGAGGAACAAATGTCCACGGACGCAGTGGATTGTCTGGTGGATTGTTTGGGGCCCTCCGAGAATTGCATACCTGCTACTTATTGCCACTTTTCTGCATTAGATATTGGTGCACTGCCTCTGCTCGACAATGACAGTCTTCAGTGGGCTCAATTCCGAGATCCTATGATCAAATCAGCTCTAGAAGCCCTTTACGCAGGGAAAGATGTGTCCAAGTTGTAGTCCACTAATTTGAGAACTGCATCGTTATACAAGAAAGGTCCTAAGTTGAAACTGATTAATCGACTGCTATACAGAGAAACAGTAGACCAGGGGGGCCAAATAGACAAGCAACAGTTGGTCCTGCCCACTGCTTTCAGAGACTTAGTATTGAGGTCTTTACACAACCATATGGGGCACCTTGGTATAGACAGAACACTTGACTTGGTGAGGTCCAGATTCTATTGGCCTAAGATGGGGGCTGATGTTGAGCAACACATTCAAACTTGTAGTTGCTGCTTACAGAGGAAAGCTTTGCCCCAGAGGGCTGCCCCCCTTGTTAACATCACCACCAGCGATCCCATGGAGCTGGCTTGTATTGACTTTCTGAGTTTGGAGCTGGATCAAAGAAATATTAGTAATGTGCTGGTGGTCACTGACCATTTTATGAGGTATGCCCAGTCCTTCCCCACCAAGGACCAGAAGGCATCCACTGTGGCAAAAGTACTAGTGGAAAACTTTTTTGTTCACTATGGGGCTCCGCAAAGAATTCATTCTGATCAAGGGAGAGACTTTGAGAGTCATTTGATCAAAGAGATGCTTTCTCTGTGGGGAGTGTGAAAGTCCAGCACCACCCCTTACCACCCCCAAGGGGACCCACAGCCTGAACGTTTTAACCGCATTCTGTTGAACATGCTGGGCACACTCCACCCAAAAGACAAGCCCAGATGGAGCCAGCAAATTAGCACCTTAGTACATGCCTACAACTGCACCAAAAGTGATGCCACTGGGATCTCCCCCTACTGCCTGATGTTTGGAAGAGAAGCCCAACTACAGGTAGATGTTTGTTTTGGAGTTTCTCCTGATGGGGTACAAGCTGCTAATTATCTACAGTATGTGCAAAAATTAAAGGTCCAGCTGAATCATGCATACCAACTGGCTCAAACCATGTCTGCCAAAAGAAATCTAGCCAACAAAGAAAGGTATGATAAGAAGATGAAAGCACAGGAACTCCAGGAGAGAGATCATGTATTGTTAAGAAATCTGGGACTGCATGACAAACACAAAATTGCTGATAGGTGGCATCATCTTTCTCACATTGTAGTGGGCAAACTGGATGAGCTGTCCGTATACAAAGTAAGGCCTGAAAACAATTCAAAAGATGTTAAGACAATGCACTGAAATCATTTGTTGCCCATTGGCCAAATACTGATTGAGTCTGAGCCCCCAGAAAGTGCTCCCCATGGACCGGTGACTAGAGCTGCTGCTATGCAAAGGCAGAGAAAGTCTGCACCTACAGTTGCTGAGTTAAGGATTTCTCCACAGCAAACCCCAGCTGAAAATGACTGCCAGTCTACTTCAGAGGAAAGTGAGTGCAACTTTGGGTACTACCCTTCTTATGAACTAAGTCAATTGTTTCAAGGTAATTCTCTAGTCAATTATGGAGATGAAGCTGGGCCTTCTGGACTGCCTAATCCCCCAGCTTTGTCCTTGGAGCCAATGCTCCCAGAAAGTGAGGTGCAGAGTGTTAAGTCTGATGATCTTGAGTCACTGTGCGTGGTAGAACTGTATGAGCTTTCAGAGGAGGAAAATGATGAACTAGGACAGACTGGTGATATACCAGAGCAAGAAAAGTATTTTGAGTGCCCTGATGGTTCACTGCCGGTGCCAGAGAGCTCTCCCTGTGAGCCAAGTGTTGTGACCTCAGAAATTGCAAATCCTGGAGCTGAAAGTGCCCTAAGTTCTAACCTTTTTACTCCACTAGAAACTCCCCTGGCAAGCAAAGACCCTGCTGAAAGTGAGGCTAAAAGTACAGAGACTGTAACAGTTCCCCCTAGAAAGACTGGTTGAGCTGTGAAGCCTGTAGTGTGCCTAAGTTATGATTCCCCTGGGAGGCCTCTAGATTTGCCTCTCAGTGTGGTCCACAAAGGAGTATATGTGTCCCCAAGCTCATTGCCCAAACTGAGCATAAGTGCTAACTCCAGGTTACTTGTTTTGCCCTCCAGCTTTGGTGCCCCTGCCCCATCTTGCCAAGGTAGCTGATAGGGAAGGGCCCCCTCTCTTTAGGTTTCATGTGCAGGAAGTAATGACCTGATTTCCAAATGCATTGTATGTATAATGTTGTGTAACAAGTAGTACGCTGTGAAATACAGAATAAGTGTATACAACAAAGGTTTGATATGTTGACTGCAGTTCAAAAGGATGCAGGCCTAACCTATTGGTGATATAAACATAAGTGCTAATCTGCTTTAAAGTATTATAAGGGTACCTACTTGACACGGATGCCAAGTTTATCCAGGCCAGGAAGGGTGTAATCCCCCTGCAAATGGGGGTTCCCAAAAGCCTTCCCGGAGCTTGCCTAAGTGCTCCCTGCCTAGCTGGCATTCGGCGAAATGCCGCTTAAATGTGGGTGCTGTAAGTGCTTTCAGAGCCTCCACATACCATCTCTTTAAGAGCTGTCTGCTTGCAGACATGATTAGTTTGTATGGGGGGACTGTGTATTTTAATGCTTGAATCCCACCCTGGCTGCTGTCTAAGTGCTCCATTTCTGCAGTCGTTAAGAGTGCAGAGGGAGCCCACTTGAAAGCTGCAACGAATTCTGGGGGGAAATGTAGAGTGACAGAAAAAATGCAGTTTGTCTAACCTTCCTTTCTAGCAGCTTGAACTCTTTCTGTTTAGCCCTCCATTTTGGTCCTGAACTGCCGAATTGGACCAATCAGTGTGGGGGGACCTTTAAAATGGAGCCTGCTGTGGGCGAATCCAAACTTGAACTCTCATCTGGGGCCTGCTATAAGATGGCTGTATGGCAGGTGCCTCTGGGAACTGTAGTGTGGACCTTGGCACATTTTTGCACCAACAGAGGGAGCCCTGCTGTGACTGACAGCTGAACCAACCAACCGAACTTGTGTGAATCCAAAGGAAAAGCTCTGAACTGTTGCTGGCAAGCCAGATGCAAAGTGGCTGTGAAAGGAGAAGGAGCTCTGCTTTGTTGCAGTGTGTAGTTAGTGCAGAAAGTGCGTGGAAGGCTCTGAGTTCAGCGCAGCCATTAGAGAGTGTGAGTAGGACTGAATCTAAAGTCGGTAGGGAAAAGGAAAGCTGTAGTGGTGGAACTAGACCTGCCCTGTAGAAGACCGAAGATTTGCTTGAAGTGCAATCGGCCTGTCAGGAACTGAAACTGCTGTGAGTGCCCTCAGGTATTGCAGTGTGTTGTGATCAAGATTGAGGAGTAGCTGGCCTGGTATAATAATTTCCTTTACATATGAATGTGCTTAGTGCTTGTGGGGAATCGCAATTTTATTTCCCCTTTACTGTGAGTTGTGTGCAAAAGCTGGGAGTAGAATCCAGCTTGATCCGGACTGAATCCACTTGCTATCAAAGGCAGTTGTGTCCTGTCACAAGGGCCCTGTCTCCCTGCCCTGCCTTTCTGGCAATCCAGAATGACCATCATCCATCTGGATCTCTGCTTGGGGTATTGTGAGTACAAATCAGGGTAGCTCCTTGCGACTTCTATTTATCAAAAGTGTGCCATCTGATTGTTGTGTGTTTTCCTCCTAAGAACTGAGTCATCTGGCTCCAGATTACAAGTGTGTGTTGTGCATAAATTTTCTCCTTGCAAGGCCCCATCCATCTGCACCAGGCGGCCAATCCTGGGCAATGGACCTGGCCAGCCCACCCCCCCATCCTGGGTACCCAGAGAGTGTGACATTTGGACCCTAAATTGCATGTACAGTACTGTAATTTGTGTGTTTACTGCCAATCAACCTGAATCCCCTTCCTTGTTACTTCCCCTGAATAAATCAGATTTATGTTTGTTGAACCATATACTACTTGTGGTGTCAGTACATATAGCAGACAGTATTGCATAGTTGCTGTGATATTGCCTAACCTTATTTTACAAGGGGTCCTCAGGGATATGCTGCAGAATCAGTCCTGAGGGTAAGTGGGTATTGTATGTGTAATAAGTGTGCATATGTGGGGTATTGGGAAGGTAACTCCCGTGTACTGTGTTGGCCACTAGTGGGAACAAAGGGGGGGGTCACAGTGTCCCAGAGGGCTGTGCTCAAGCTAGTTTAACCACTACCGACCCTGACCTCTGGGTGGAGGCACCCGTCACTGGACCTAGGCCCCTTAACCTGTCACTAGCCATAGGAGGCAGGGGTAGTAGCCCTTGACATAGCGCCACCTAGGTCTTACATATGGAAAACTCCAGCTACCTCCTAAAAAGATGGATTATGCATCCCTAAAGTAGGAAGGGGAACATTTATTGCAAAATCAGGGGTTTGCTCTGAGATCAATCACATACTGCTAGTAGCAAATGGGCAGTGTGGCTACAAACACAGATTACACCTAAAGAATAGTGCTCCTGTTGGAGAGCAATGCATTCTGCAGTCAGGGACCATAGAAAAAATTGTCACAAAATAAGGTCCTACACCTTTGATATCACACACCTGCTGTGCTACATGCTGCCCATCTTCTCTCCGCAGACCACTGTCAGAGATGTAGGAAGCTAGGGGTGGAATCTATGTCACATCCTTTGGCAGTGCCAACCATACATCCATACTGGCTGCATGTTTTCTGTTTTATGAACACAGTTCTTCAAAGGAGGTTGCCTGTCACTCCAAGAATAGCCCTGCTGGGCTTCATTCTGGGGGGCCCTCTACTTAGTGCAACAAAAAGAAACTGAGTCCAGATAGTATGCACAGAGGCAAAACCTCTCCTTGTCAAGAGATGTCTCTCAACAGAGATCCCTACTCGAACAGAGTTAATGACCAACATTACCCAAGTAATAAAGTTTGAGAGAATGAGTCACCTAGCTATTGGGTCACCAGGTAAATATCAGAGCACTTGGTCTCCATACCCCTCACTTATCTAAAAAAGCCTGGATGGAACAATCCTCTCCCCATATGCCCTGCCTAAAAATGAAGTAGCTTGAAACCTTTGGCAGAACAAACACACTGTTATGGGATTACTTAATGTGGGTGTACCTTTGCGGAACCTAAGAATAACTGCATTACTGGTAAATAGCACCAGATTAATGACTGTCGCTCTAAACTGACTCCAAAGTATGGCACAGACAGTGCATATAAGTAGAATAACACATGGGAATCTGTCTGTTATGGGGCTGTAACACCACCAAGTGATTCCAAAACAACTTAAACCTTGACAGTAGAGTTAATCCTGAGATGGTGTTACAGCCTTGTAATAGATAGATTTGCATATGTTTTTTGTTTTGTTTGTTTGTTTGTTTGTTTGTTTGTTTGTTTTTGCAATACATGGGAATCTTTCTTTGGCTGTTTTGTATCCCTTTTTTCTGTTTTAGATTTTACTCACTGCTGCAGGATATGCTCTTTTGCTCTCACTTGCACATTATGATGGGTTCATGTCAACAATGCCCATCACTAGGCAATGGCCATGGGAACAAGCAAATCAGCCACTGTGGGTGGGAAATTCTGGGTGGCATTTGAAATCAACTGAGTCTGTGCACCTTTTAGGAGAGTTCAAAGTCATAATACCATTGATCTGACATCAAATCAATGCTATTACAACTCTGAACCTTGGAGCCCAGCAGTATTACAAATTCTGATGCCGCGATCATTTGTATGGGAAAATGAGTGCCCCATATATTACAAGTGTTTAGATGTTCTGTGTTTCAGAATAACAGCAGACACCATGCAGCACGAATGTGGCAAGAGATCCTGTACAGGGCCTCTATATAGGGACATGGCTAAGTATCTCATGTTTCATGTGCCTCCCCCTGATATATGACTTGCTAACTAATATTTTACTGCTATACTCCTGTTCTTAGTTATACTTGTAGGTTTTGGATTCTAGGTATACCACGTGCCAGTGGTACTCTTCTACATTGCTTATATCTCAGAACTGTTACAGTATCTGGTACCAATGCATTTGTACAATGCTGTGTTTCATGTAAACTTAATAACAAAGATTAACTACTAAATATGTGAGTGATAGGATGGACAAGAAAGGAGACACCAAAACTGATAAGTCAAGATTATAGAAATATAGAAGGCAATGGCAGGAGACAGCTAGGTCCATCCAGTCTGCCCAGTGTACTTGTCTTTTCCTACTCCCATTGCTGCTCTTAGGTGTGAGAGCCACTTTGTGTCTATCCCATGCATTCTTGAAACCCACCACCGTGTTTACCCCCACCACCTCTGGGAGCAGACTATTCCAGGTGTCCACCACTCTCTCTGTGAAGAAAAACTTCCTGGCATTGGTCAAGAACCTCCCTTCCTGTAGCCTTAGCGCATGCCCCTTGGTTCTGCTGCCCTTCTTGAAATGAAAAAGTTCCTGTGTCTGCACCTTGTTTATGCCTTTTACATATTTGAATGTTTCAATCATGTCTCCCCTCTCCCTTCTCTGTTCCAGGGAATACATGACCAGTTATCTCAGCCTTTCTTCACAGGACATCTCCTGCAATCCCTGAATCATTTTTGTCACATTTCTCTGTACTGTTTCAATCCGGTCAATGTCCTTTATAAGAGGAGGTCTCCAGAACTGGACACCGTACTCCAGGTGAGGCCTGACCAGTGATCTGTACAGTGGCAGGACTATCTCCATCGTCCTGCTCATGATACCCATCCCAATGCATCCCAGCATTCCACTGGCCTTATATATTGCCATGTCCAGTGCTGATTTGGTGAGTGATTGTCCAATAGCCTACTTGTTTCCCCTAAGGTTGGCTTTCAGGTAAAAGTGGGGGTGAGGTTAGGACAAGTGGGGGGGAGGGGATGTAAGTGGATCCTGCACGGAAAGGTATGAGAACAGGGGGTTGACGTCAGAGAGGTCTGAGAACTGTACATTAAATGTATTCACAATAGTCTGAGGGTTATTACAGTTGATCACACCCAGGATGAGGTCACTGGAGTGCTGTTTTGAAAAACCTGTGACTAAACTCTTAGGATCCAATTGTAGAATGGGTATATCTAGCATAAAGTGACATGTACCAAAGAAAATGGTTCAAGTAGCACTTTTTGCAATGAACTGTGACACTTGGAATTCTGCAAAGCAGCCTGCAACATGTCACAGGCTGCTTGTGCCAAAATGTGGACTTATGCTACCAGTTATGCCATAAACCCCCTGCATCATGGCACAAGGGGGTTTATGGCAGCAGTTGCATCCTATTCTGGTAGGGCACTGGCAGATCCCCAAATTTTCTATTCTGGAACAGCCCCCAGAGGACATCCGTCAAAGTACAGTTACACCAGCTATTACCTGGTGTAAATGTACCCTGCATCCACTGGGGGTTGCGGCAATGTGATTGCCAGCCCACCCCCAGCACATGCAGCTCCCCATGCCGCAATCCCCATAAAATCAATGAAGTGCTCCCACAGGGCTATCAAACCTGCCATGCCCCAATCCCCATGAAATCAAGTAATTGCCCCTGCAGGACTATCCAACCCCCCCCCATGTCCCAATCACCATAAATGCATGTTTAAGCCATGCAGAGCTAGAGGATCCCCCATGCCCCAATCCCTGTACCCCAAGTCTGTGTAACGCACAGCTTAAAACATGTAAAATATATCCCGGGAATTCCTGGTAGTCTAGCGGCCCCCCACCCTGCAGTGCCAGACTACCCCACTTCCCCCTGACTCATACCCAGCTGGCGATTGGCACTGTCCACTTCTAACCACCTCAGCCAGCTGCCAACTGAGCTCCTTTAGGAGCGTGTGTCACAAACGCATTCCGCAGGTCAGGCCCTCTGCTCCCACAGTGTCAACCTCTTAGCGCAATAATGTGAACAGGTAACAGACAGGGTAACCCTCATGTCTGCTTTTGTGTCCGAATCACCTTTAGTCTCAAGCTCTGGGGGGATTCAAACTGTGAACCTTATGCTAGCATACCCAATGTACACGCTCAGATACATACCCTCTTTGGGGGACTGCGGTACAATCTTTCACCAGGGGCACCAGGCCAGGCTTCCAAAATGAACCCTTAAAACTTTATTAAAGACCTTAGGTATATTCTTACCTTTTCCCAGTTTAGTAACACCATCAAGCTTTCCAGAACAGCTGTCAAACTAAACCATGTATACATCACATGCAAAAAAGAACTTGGAAGACACCCAAGCAGTCTTTCAAATAAAAGATTTTACTAAAACATGATAAAAATATGAAAAATGTAAACACAAACATTATATCAAAAAGCACACAATCACACAAAAGAACAAGGGAAGATTACAAAAGAAAAACTCCTACCACAATACAGTTAGGCTTTTTCTATCTAATGTATTACCTCTTTAAGTGCAGTTAGAGAACTGTGTCTCTTTCTAGAGTTCCAAGATGGAATATCTAAACAGTTCAGACACAGTATAGTTTAAACTGTGTCTCTCCACACCCCCTTCTGTGAGTCATCTAACTCCTCCTTTTAGAATATAAAAAAATACCAACAGAATGTCCTATCAGGAGGTATATTAAATAAGGTGACATCAGCAAAAACTCATTTCCCAAATTATGAGTCTTTTTGATCCACCAGTTCCCTTGAAGTTTTACAACCCTGCAATCCCTCTCCTAAGTGTGAGCTATCTGGCAGGAATCAGCTTAATGATATCCTGTTTCTGAAGTCATAAAATGTATATTTTAGTTTCCCAGCTTTAGAGCAGCAACAGGTCATAAAATGGCTGTGAAATGCAATTTCTCAAGGAAGTTAATTACATTACAGAGATCTCCTGGTCAATTATATATCCTGTAGTTTTCACTGAAACCTTGGAGGGGGTACCCATGGAGCACAGGCTGTCTTATGTGAGATAATCACATATTATATTTTTATATTACAAATCAATCAATCAATCAAATCTTTATTTATCCAGGTGTACACCATTGAGCAAGCTCATTTACAAGGTGGACCTGCATCACACAAGGTCAAATACGGTACATATTATACATAAAAATATAGGCATTGTGGCAAAACAGGGGAGTAAAAAAAAAATAATACAAGATAAGTAACAATGGGACCAGAGGTTCAGTAAGGCACAGAATATGTAAATCTGGTTATGTACAAGGTAATAAAGTAAAGGGTGTGGTAACTGCAGAATGAGCTGAACTTTGGGTTGGTGTAGGGTGCAGCAGTAAGAGAGGGGGCATAGACGAATGACATACTAGTGACTCTGGGCTGGATATCCACTTGTAAATTATTGATAGAAGTTCATGGGTTGGGTACTATAGGGACACCATTTTCCTGTAGTCCTTAAGTACCTGCAGTGGTTAAGATAAGGTAGCAACTCTCAGGGAGTGGGTTATGGTTAGAAGATACGGGCAGTGGATTCAATAGTGCCGGCAACCCGGCGACTGCAGACATATGCGACGTCTGAGCCTGGACCTTGTAGAGTTTGCAGGGCTGGGAGAGCGGAAGCTGAACAATGTTTCACAGGAGGCGGCAAAAGGGGGCCCTGACCGTCGGTGGTGAACGGTTCAATAGTGCAGGCAACCCGGCAACTGCGGACCTGTCTGGCATCTAAGCCGGGACACTGGGGGTTCACAGTACAGGGGTGGTGAGATCCTAATGATAATTCACTGGAGGCGGCTGCAGGAGCGCCGACCGTCGGTGGCGGATGGTTAGATAGCGCCGGCGACCTGGCGAATTGCAGACATATGCTGCGTCTAAGCCAGGACCCAGGAGGTTTCACAGTACTGCGAGGTTGGGAGCCAAAAATGGTTTATAGAAGGTAAGAAATTCACTGGAGGCAGCTGCAGGAGCGCCGACCGTAGGTGGCGGATGGTTCAATAGCACCGGCGACCCAGCAACCGCAGACATATGCGGCGTCTAAGCCGGGACCCTGTAGGGTTCACAGTACTGGGAAAGTGAAAGCTGGGCGAAAGTTCACAGGAGGCAGCTAAAGGGGTGCTGACCGTTGATGGCAGATGGTTCAGTAGTGCCAGCGACCCGGCAACTGTGGGCAAATGTGGCGTCTAAGCCGGGATCCTGAAAGGTTCAAAGTACTGGGATAGTGGTAGTCAAGCGATGGTTCACAAGGGCGGTTACAGGGGCACCGACCATCGGTGACCAAGATTCCTGTATCGCCTACGTTGTGATATCTATGGGTCATTGGCACTTCTGGGTCAGAATAGGAGCAAGGTGTAGTGAAGTAGAAAAATGTGAGGCAAGGGAGAGGGGTATGTGGTTTCTGTAGAGTACGGTTTATACTGTGAGCTGGGCAGTCGAAGAAATAAGCAAAGGGGCTCATAGGTGATGGAAGCAGTGGCATAACTCTCTAATAGATTTTGCGTATAGAGTTTTGAACATTGCAATGCTTATTGGAGAGCTTAGTTTCAGGAATTTCTGGACCTCTTTCCAAAGGGTTAGTAGTGAATATCCTATGGCCGCTCTTCCAATGCGCGTTCGGACCTTGAGAATCCTTAAGGAAATGAGGGAGCTGCTCCTTAGTGCATATACAGTTAGCATACAATAATCATAACCAGCTGGCCAAGCGTCACAGTCCTCCCCACCTAGACTGAATTTAGGGGCTCTATCCCCTGCATGGAATGAGCTTCCAAAGTCAGTTCACTCTTCATATAGACATGACAAGCCATCTGTGTTCTGTTTGGTCACTCCAGTCCTATGTAAGATTGTCATGTCATACCCTTGCAAGGCAAGACTCTATCTTAATAGTCTACCATTAGTTTTTCCCATTTGTGTCAGCCAAACCAGGGGGTTGTGGTTAGTTTGTACCTCAAAATGCTGCCCATATAAGTATGGCTCTAACTTCTTTAGGGTCCACACTATGGCAAGACATTCTTTTTTTCCACAGTACAGTAAGCCTGCTCCCTGGGAAGTAACTTTTTACTCAGGTACACTACAGGGTGATCTTTCCCTTGGTTGGATGTCTGACTCAGTACTGCCACAATACCCATGTCTGAGGCATCAGTCTGGACTATAAAGGGTCTGCTATAGTCAGGACTTGTCAATACAGTAACACTGCACAGTGCCTCCTTCAGTCTGGTAAAGGCTTTTTCACAGGCTGGTTCCCAGGTAATTTTCTTAGGCATCTTTTTCATTACCAGATCAGATAGGGGAGCAGCCAGGGTACTGTAATTGGGTACAAGTTTCCTATAGCACCCTACTGTCCCTATAAAACTTCTGACCTGCTTCTGTGTTTCTGGTCTGGGCCTTGATCACCTCTATTTTTACTTGGTTAGGACGGAGCTGTACCCAGCCTACAACATGCCTGAGGTATGTCACTTCAGCCATGGCCACCTGGCACTTCTCAGCTTTGACAGTGAGCCCTGCCCTCTGTATCCTGTCCAGCACTTCCCTAAGGTGGGACAGGTGTTCCTCCCAGCTGGCACTAAAGATGGCAATGTCATCCAGGTACATCATGGCGTATTCCTCAGCACCATTTAATACCTGGTTCGCCAACCTTTGGAAAGTGTCCTGGGCTTTCTTCACTCCAAAAGGCATTATTTTAAATTCCAATAAGCCTATTGGCATGATGAATGCTGACCTCTCCCTAGCTCTGTCAGTTAACTGTACCTGCCAATACCCCTTTGTCAGGTCAATAGTCGTAAGGTATGTCGCCCCTCCATACTTGTCCAGGAGTTCGTCCATCTGGGGCATCGGGTGGGTGTCTGACTTCATGACTGCATTCAGTCCATGATAGTTGTTTTAGTCCTAGAAGATGGCCAAGCTGGGCTGCCGTCTGCTTGGGCTCTAATGCCTGAGCCGGAAAAACTGCAAATAAATGCTACTCGGAGATTTTCTTGCTAGCATTTTGAATTAGCTAGTACTATAGCTAAATTTGGGGAAAAGGTCCTGTATTTTGGCTGCATTAAGGTTTTTAGCTAGAGTTAAGGTTAGGGGGAATTAGCATTAGGCAGGGCAAGCAAAGTGAGGCAGCATAGGAGTTTTAGGTTTTATTTTTTAGTTAGGGAAAGCACTCAGCAAAAGTTTACTGCAGTACATCGATACAGTTGGTGGCTGTGTGTGGTCATGGAGGAGCTAATCGAAGTTTTGGGTACTCACCCTACGGCAGGATGAAGAGGAGTGGGTGCTGTCAGAGGACTGGAGTATTGGTCGTCTGGTTGTGGTTGTGGACTACTAGCCGACTTTTGTGGCAGGATTTTTGGCAGACGTCTCGTGCAACTAAAGAACCCTGCATTGCTACCAGATGCCGCCTCATGGGCTTAGAGGATCTGCGGTGCTAGGGCGGTGGTTGAGCGGTGGGATTAACTGGTGAAGCAGGAGGAGGGAGCACTGCTGCCTCCCAGGAGAACCCCGCCTGTCTCCCGCTGCCCAAAAATGATCTGTGGTGCAGATCCTGAGTCAGAGAGAGGTGGCCCTCTTGTTTTCTTCTGGTTTTGGGGGCAACGTATGCCCTCTTGAGGGGCTCCAACTGGTGACTGGAAAATCACATTGTCCTGCGTTTTTGGATCTGATTGCCCTGTTGGGACGAGCTGTGTTGAATCAAGGAGCCAGGTTGGGAATCGAGGACTTGGGAGAGTTGTCCGCCTTTTCATTATTGGACTTTCCTGTTTGTGGGGTGAGTGCCTTACCATTTGATTACCGGAGCTGCTCTGGTGAGAGGAGAGCGTTTTTTTTGAGTTTTTTTGGGAGGTGCTCTTGACAACTAAATGCTTCATTGTTTGGACATGCAGCTTATTTAAGATGTGAGAACTGGTGGTGTGATTATTTTACTCCCTCTGCGTAAAAGCTTTTGCAAGCCTGGGAAAGGCTTGGATTTTTGGACAGGGCAGTTAGTTTCCTTCCTGCTCTGGACAGAGCATTTCTGGCAGTGGCCTTTAAAATGGAGTTTGGGATCTGTATTAACTTTACAAGAGACTGGATTTCGGATTTGCCAAATGGATAAATTAATAAAATCTTATTTTGGGACTTGGATCATCAAGATACGGTCAGATTTTCTTTTAATTTCCTGAGTGGATGTTTCTGATAAATTTCTAGGCAGTGAGAGGGCCTTGAAAATTTTGGTCCATTTCAGGCAGTAAGAGTGTCTGGTCAATATTTCATTAAGTTGGTTAGGTTCAAGTACAGGTACGTGAGAGGTGGTGCACTTGAACCTTGTACGGGTTTCCTTGGCTTCTCATGAGTGAGATGGTATATTTTAACTTTACATAGAGCCAGAAACTCTTGGATTGAATGGACACAAAAGATTCTTAATGATTTGTTACCTCAGTCTGTTAGCTTAAACATTGGTAGTACTGCTTGCAGAAAATGTTATTGTTATTTGTGTATGAAGGGGGTGGGGGAGGTTAAGGGTTATTATATGTTTATTATTGATGATTATTGTTGTTTAGTCTAATTTTTTTTTTGTTTTGAATACGATCCTCTCTGTGAGAGAGAGTGAGAGAGAGAGAGAGAGAGAGAGGAGGAGGAGTTATTATTATAGTTATGGGAAAAGGGAGGTTTAATTGTGTTAAATTGATACATTTTTTATATAATTTTGTATAAGGGGATCCTAGTTAACCCTGGGGTTAGGATGTTACATAGAAACATAAAAACATAGAATTTGATGGCAGATAAGGACTGCATGGCCCACCTAGTCTGCCCATTTCCCTACTTAATTGCTAAGCTTCAGATCCTAGTTAACCAACAGCCTACTTCCTCCTACCCACCACTAGAACTGCCTTATGTCTGTCCCATGCATTCTTGAATTCCCCCACTGTTTTTGACTCTACAACCTCCTCAGGAAGACTGTTCCATGCACCTACAACCCTCTCTGTGAAGAAATACTTCCTCACATTACCTCTGAGCCGTCCCTCCTCTATCTTCAAATTGTGTCCCTTTGTTCTTGTACATCTCTTTTTCTGAAAGATGCTACCCTCTTGAACTTTGTTGATTCCCTTGAAGTATTTGAAAGTTTCTATCATGTCCACCCTCTCCCTTGAGGTATTTGAAAGTTTCTATCATGTCCCCCTCTCCCTCCTTTTCTCGAGGCTATACATCTTAAGCTCCTTTAGTCTTTCTTCATATGTCTTCTGGTGCAGACCCTACACCATTTTGGTTGCCCTCCTCTGGACAGCCTCCACCCTGTCTATGCCTCTGCGGAGATAGGGTCTCCAGAACTGTACACAGTACTCCAGATGTGGTCTTACCAACTGTCTGTATAGAGGGCCAACAACTTCCTGTTTTCTACTGATGATGCCTCTCCCTATGCATCCCAGTATCCCCCCAGCCCTCCTTACTGCCTTCTCACATTGCTTGCCCACCTTTAGGTTGTCTGATATAACTACCCCCAGGTCCCTTTCCATTTTTGTTGCTGTCAGTATCTCACCCCCCATTGTATACTCTTCCCCTGGGTTTTTGTTTCTCAGGTGAATTGCTTTATGTTGGGGGCATGGGCAGGGAAGTCCTCAGGTTTTTATTTGGGGGGGACCCTCCTTATGGCCTCCATCCAGGTGCATAACCTAGGTGTTATATTTGATGAGGGCCTGACTCTGAGGGCACAGGTGTCAGCCGTAGTCAAGTCTTCCTTTTTTCATCTAAGGACTATAGCCCAGGTGAAGCACCTGGTTCCGCCCCTAAGATCTTCCTACCTTGGTCCACGCCTTAGTTACCAGTTGTTTTGACTATTGCAATGCCCTCTATCTAGGGCTACCGGGGGTGGATATTCACCGCTTGCAGCTAATGTAGAATGCGGCAGCCAGGTTGTTGACCGGGGTCCCTAGATACAGTCATATAACACCTGTGCTGTGGGATCTGCACTGGCTGCCTATGCAGTGGCAGATTACCTTCAAGGTCACATTGCTGACCTACAAGGCTCTAAATGAGTTGGGACCCCACTACCTGAAAGAACTCCTGTCTTCTTACTGTCCCTCCCACTCTCTCCAAACCTGTGATGGGGGATTGCTAGAGATTCCCAGGGTAACCCTGAAATCATCTGGAGGAAGATCTTTTGTCTTTATGGCACCTACCTTGTGGAATTCTCTACCCCGTGAGATTCGAGATACCCTGACAGTAGAAAGTTTTAAAAAATTCCTTAAAACCTTTTTGTTTCATCAAGCATTTCATGACACTTGATGTGTGTTATGTATGTTTTTATAATGATTGTCGATTTTAAATTATCGTGATGATTATTGTAAGGGCGGCCTGAGCTCAGGAAGGGAGCCTTATATAAATAAATTTTATATTACATTACATAGTCCACACAGAAATGAGTAGAGCCATCTGGCTTGGGCACAAGAACTACGGGTGAGGCCCAGGGGCTGTGGGATCTCTGGATTACCCCTAAATCCAGCATTTCCTCCACCTCCCTCCTAATGTCCTTTTGGACAGCCTCTGACACCCAATATGCTGTCCGCTGTATAGGTGCCTGTGTCCCTGTCTCTACATCATTCGTCGCTAAGGGGGTTAGTCCAGGCTTGGCACTAAACAGTGTGGCAAAGTCTGCTAGAACCTCCTTTACTTCCTGGATCTTGTCCGAGGCCAGCTGAAGTGACAATTTAACTGCCTCCACAGAGGACTCCCACTTGCTTTCTTCCAGCAAGTCCAGAAGGGGGTCTCCTTCATCCATCCCCTTCCCAGAACTATATGATGCAAACACCATGTCACCCCTATTAGCATATGACTTCATCATGTTGACATGGTGCATTCTTTCTGTATGTCTTCTGTCAGGTAACTCTATGATATAGTTCACATCATTTTCCTTCCTGACTACTTTGTACGATCCTGTCCACTCAGCCTGCAGTTTGTCTCTCTGGACCGGAATAAGGACCACGACTTCCTGATCCACCATGTTCGAGCGAGCTCTGGCTCTGCGGTTGTACCACACTTTTTGTTTCTGTTGGGCAGCCATCAGGTTGCTCTGGGCTGTCCCCGTAAGTTCCTTCAGCCTTTCCCTAAACCTAAGGACGTAATCCACTATGTGAGTTCCCTGGGTGGTGTGTTTGCCTCCCAGTCCTCCCAGATCAAGTCTAGGGGCCCATGTACCCAGCATTCATATAAGAGCTTGAAGGAGGAAAATCTTGTCGACTCCTGAGTCACCACCCTGTATGCAAGCAACAGGTGGGGAAGGTATTTCTCCCAGTCTCTCCCATGCTGTTCAGCAAATACTTGGAGCATTGACTTCAGGGTACCATTAAATCTTTCCACAAGCCCATTGGCTTGTGGATGATAAGGTGTTGTGTGCCTCTGCACCACCCCACACTTCTCCCACAAACATTTCATCAGGTACGACATGAAGGAACTCCTCGATCGGTGATAACCTCCTGTTGAAACCCAACATGGGAGAAAATCCCAAGTAAGGCATCTGCCACTTTGTCTGTCCTCAGTGAGGATAGGGTGACTGCCTCTGGATACCGGGTGGCATAATTCACCACAGTCAGGATGAACCTCTTCCCGGAGGACCTGGGGGTATTTAAAGGCCCCACAATATCCATTCCCACCCTCTGGAATGGCTCCTCCACTATGGGTAATGTAATTAGGGTGGCTGGGGTTTTCTTACCTGCCTTCCCTATTTCTTGGCACCAGTGATATGACCTGCAATACTCCTTCACCTGCTGGGTGAAGTTGGGCCAATAGAAATTCTGGGCCAACCACTGCATAGTGCGTGCGATTCCCAGATGACCAGACAAGGGAATATCGTGTGCAGTCTTGAGCAACTGCTCATGGTATCCCTAAGGAACGACAAGCTGCCTGTCTATCACCCCTTCCTCTGTCTTCATAGCCTGAGTATACATCAGTCCATTTTCCCAATAAACTTTATGTTTACCATCACCTCCCTGTGCTCCATCAGAGTTTGCCCAAGCCCTCAGTTTCTCTAGACTAGGGTCACTTTTCTGAGCAGCTGCAAACTCTTGACACATTCCTAAGGCATGGTCCTTAGCACTAGCATCAGGGCAGTCAGGATCACTGCCATCCCAAACCCTCTGACAATGGGTCACCCCTCCTTCTTTGGAGTAACCCTCCATAGCTGTTTGGTTAACTGCTACTGGGGAAATTTCTACCCCCTTTTCATTAGTCTCCTTCTCAGGAGACACAGGCTGGGGAACCAGCCTCCCAGTGGTTTCCACAATGGCTTCTGTGGGGTCCAAGGAACTAAAATTTTCCCTCGCCACTTGGCTATGGGTAACTGCACACGTCATCTCCTGTTTGAGATTGTTGCCAAGGATGACATCAACTACTAAAGTTTTGGCTACAGCCACCTGTTGCACAGTTCCCCCTGTTTCACCCCAGTCTAGGAGAACACTGGTGAGTTGCAATGTTTTCTCCTCCCCAGTGAAGTCTTGTACAGTTACAAATTCATTGGGTATAAGCTGCTAAGGCTCTACCAGATCCCCTTTTACCAATGTCAGGGATGTCCCTGTGTCCCTTAACCCTTGTGTCTGTACACCATTCACCGTGACTGGGTGCATTATGCTTCCTCTTGTTCACAGGCATGCTTCCAGGGTCACACACAAACAACCCACTTCTTTCTTAGCCCCATTCTGCATATTGCTCGTCCTTCTGGGACACTGTCTTGCAATATGCACAGTTTCTTTACAAACCCAACATTTGTTTCTTTTCTCAGAAAAATCTTTTCTTGGAAACCAGGGGCTAACTGGTTTTAGTGGAGGCAGTGAGGGTTTTAGCTGCCCTGAAGGTGTGCTTTTCCCTTTCTGTGCTGCCACGCCCACCCCATTTTCTCTCAGAGCAGGTCTGCTGTTGGCATAGCGGTCCAAGAGTTCAGCAGCCTCTTGCACTGTTTTGGGATCTCGGTCCTCCAGCCAGGTTTTCAGTCCAATTTTATCTACAGAGTTTGCTTCAGTTCTCTTCCACCAACGTTTTAAACATTGATGTTGTTTCATGGCTTGCTCCTCATAGCTCATGTCAGGGCATCTCCTGAGCTTACGGAATTTAGCTCTGTATGCTTCTACAGTTAAATCAAACTTTTTTAAAAGTGCAGCTTTAAGTTTGCTGTAATCATTACTGTCCTCATTGTCCATTTGACCCAATGCATCCCAAGCTTTCCTAGTAAGTAGAGGGGATAGCTGGAAGCCCCAGGACCCTCTAGGAATATTTGCCTGAATACAAACTTTTTCAAAGGAATTTAAAAAGGCATCCATATCCTCCCCCTCTTTAATTCAGCTATCAATTTGGAATTCAATTTGTAACCTAGTCCTGTAGTTCCAGTTAAACCCGAGCCACTTACCTGCTCTGGTGCTGGTGGTTGGAGTCGTAACTTTTCCAATTCATATTGCCTCTGGTGCTCATGCTCTTCACGGTCTGCATCTCGCTGTTCATGGTCTGCTTCTCGATGTTCCTGCACCCTCTTCTTCTCGGTGGCTCGCTGTTCTCACTCCCTCTTCTCCTCTGTGGCTTGCTGTTCTTGCTTCTCTTCTCTTCTCTCTGGAACTCCAACTCCATTCTGCGCAACTCAATCTGCAGCCTGATTGCTTCTGGCTCCAGAATGCTGGTGACCTTCCCCTGCTGCTGTGGCCCTTCACTGGCACTGGCCCTGCTGTCATCCTTCACTGGATCTAGACACTGCGCTGGCCCCTCCACACCCAAGGTTTGGTCCTTTACAGTCACAGTCCATGACTTGAAGCTCTGGGCATCTGCGGCCATCAGGGCATCCACAAGGTTCTACTTGGTGGCTCTCACCTCGTGCAGGACTCCTCTGTCTTGGCACAGCTGCCTCAAGTAGTCTGCAGTGTACCCACTGTAGTTGGAAGCCATCTTCTTCCCTAACTACGGCTACTCTAACTTGCACTTTAAAAAAAAAATAAAACAGGTAGGAACTTGACTGTAAGCAAAATTATATAGTTCTGTTTACTTTTTAAAAATAAATCACTGCCTTATTTTGCAAGTGAGCTATACAGTATTAAGCTGACACACTGAACAGTTAAAGCTTATGTTACCAATTTTTATCACACCCTGTCAACCAAATCTGTCACAAAGGCACTCCGCAGGTCAGGCCCTCTGCTCCCACAGTGCCAACCTCTGAGCGCAATAATGTGAGCAGGTAACAGACAGGGTAACCCTCCTGTCTGCTTTTGGGTCTGAATCGCCTTTAGTATCAAGTTCTGGGGGGATTTAAACTGTGAACCTTATGCTAGCGTACCCAATGTACAGGCTCAGATACGTACCCTCTTCGGGGATTATGGTACAATCTTTGGCCAGGGGCACCAAGCCAGGCTTCCAAAATGAACCCTTAAAACTCTATAAAAGACCTTAGGTATATTCTTACCTTTTCCCAGTTTAGTAACACCATCAAGCTTTCCAGAACAGCTGTCAAACTTAACCACATATACATCACATGCAAAAAACAACTTGGAAGACACCCAAGCAGTCTTTCAAATAAAATATTTTACTAAAAGATGATAAAAATATGAAAAACGTAAACACAGAACAATATATCAAAAAGCACACAATCACATAAAAGAACAAGGGACAATTACAAAACAAAAACCTCCTACCACAATACAGTTAGACTTTTTCTATCTAATGTATTACTTCTTTAAGTACAGTTAGATAACTGTGTCTATTTCTAGAGTTCCAAGATGGAATATCTAAACAGTTCAGACACAGTATAGTTTAAACTGTGGCTCTCCACACCCCTTCTGTGAGTCATCTAGCTCCTCATTTTAGAATATAAAAAATATAAACTGGATGTCCTATCAGGAGGTATATTAAATAAGGTGACATCAGCAAAAACTAATTTCCCAAATTACGAGTCTTTTTGATCCACTAGTTCTCTTGAAGTTTTACAACCCTGCAATCCCTCACCTAAGTGTGAGATATCTGGCAGGAAACAGCTTAATGATGTCCTGTTTCTGAAGTCATAAAATGTATATTTTAGTTTCCCAGCTTCAGAACAGCAACAGGTCATAAAATAGCTATAAAATGCAATTTCTCAAGGAAGTTAATTACATTACAGAGATCTCCTGGTCAATTATATATCCTGTAGTTTTCATTGAAACCTGGAGGGGGGCACCCATGGAGCACAGGCTGTCTTATGTGAGACAATCACAGACTATATTTTTATAATACAAATAGCATACAGTAATCAGAACCAACTGGTCAAGCATCACAGCGTGTACTATTATCATTATGCACTCAGGGAATTAAAGCAGGTCTGGGAATACACAGTATAATCTATGACCTTTTGGATTTCACTGTCCATCTTTAGTAAATAATAGGGTCTAGTTTGGGCCAGTGAGACTCAGAATGATGCACATGAATGTATGTGGTCTAATTTCTTAATTGGATCAAATGGAAGCACCGGTTGCTATATACAATCTACACATGCTTCCAATTACTGAAAGCTGACTAAAAATGTCAATTAAAGATAATGAGTTCGCATTACACAATTATGTAGTATACAGAAAGAACAGACCTAAAAAAGGTTGAGGGAATTTTTTCTGTTCAGACTAGTATGATGGCTGAATTGATCACTACTGGTTACTTTCCCACAATTCAGTGTGAATGGGCTAAAATTAATTTATCTATGGGTATAAAAAAGCTGAATATGTGTTGTGTTTTCAGTCCCCAAAATTGGTGTAGGTGGCCTCAGAAATATAATAAAAATGGCAAGTATACTGGGGTACTTCAACATTAACTGGCTCTCCTTGAATCTGCCCTCCAAAAGGACCTGGTAGCCAGCGAGTATCACACTCAGTTGGCTAAAGAGCCAACCAGAATAACTTACAAGACAGGGACTAGTACCCTTATTTTTTATTTTTTTATTTTATTAAACTCTAGGATTACAAATATCTTTGAGCAGGAACTGCTCATTTACAAAGGTTCCACGTCAAAGAATGTAGGGTAACATACATACAAAGTTCAACAATGGTTACAGTCTTAAAAACACAAAGATATCTAAGCATTTATTATACAGCCAAAAATGGAGAGAGACAACATAAGCCAGCTTCAGCCAAGTTTCAGGGTAAACAGTATATAGTTAGTGTAGGGTAGGAGGGATTCAGGAAGATGTAGGCAGGCTAAAGGGCCACTGTTGGCGGGTAGAGGTGGGTGGCAAAAGTGCAAGGTGGATGGGCTGGAGGGCCCCATATCTGAAAGTGCCGTTAGAGAGGGGAGGGGTCGGTGAGGCAGTGTGGTGTGGAGGGGAGTAAGAGGTGAAGGGGGAAACTGGTGCCAAAAAAGTGGAGCTCTAAGGGAGGTTACAGGTCACCTTCGACTAAGGTAAAATGAAGAGGCAGTTACTTAGGAGAGGCAATCACATTGAGTGGTAGAGGTGAGAATAGTCAGAGTTGCCTTTTAAAAGTATCAAGCATCAGAGTTGTAAGTGTTCCTTTGTTAAGGGTATTGTACCACTGAAGAGCCCTGTGCATGAATGACCTCCGACCCATTGTGGTCCAGCATCTGGGGACCTGGAAGGTTTGATATAGAGCACTGCATGTAAGCTGGGTACTGCTGTTGGCAGTAAGGAGCTTTGCCACTCCTGATGGCATGAGCCCGAGAACATTTTTGGTTAACAAGCAGATCTGGTTTTGTATTCTACTAAGCAGTGGTAGCCATCTGGCCTGGGCGTACAGGTCACAGGTATGTGTTAGGTGGGCGGCACCTGTCAGAAACCTACAAGCCTTGCTGAGTCTCACCAATATCCTCTGGAGGGCAGTAGGGGAAGCAGAGCCATAGATGACTAGACCATAGTTGACGATGGAAGTGACGGAGGTATAGATGGCCTGACTAAGGACATCAGTGGTCATGCAGTGTTTGTGCTTGTGAAGCAGGCCAATCCGTATGTTGGTGACCTTAGCTACATTGCCAATATGCCACGTGTAAGAAAGGGAACTATCCAAGGTGATGCTGAGATATTTAAACTCAGGAACATGTTCAAGTGAAGTCCCCACATGGTTCTTGATGGTGAGGGACAGAGGTTTATACTTGCTCCATGCATTGCAGAATGTCATGACCTTAGTTTTGCTGTAGTTCAGGATGAGTTTATGTGAGCTAAACCACTCTTCAACATGCCTGAAATCACATTGCAACTGACTCTCAAGTTGTTTAGAATCTTGGTTGCTAGTAAACAGTACTGAATCATCCGCATAGAGTAATATTCGCTGTTGGCAGACGCTAGGGAGACTGTTCAGGAAGAGAGAAAAGAGTAATGGCCCCAGTATAGACCCCTGCAGGACACCTGACAGGACTGGTTTTTCATCAGAGGTGATGCCAGCAATCCTATCACATTGGACCCTTCCCCTGAGATAGCTAGCAAACCAGGGCAGTGCATTCTTGGAGAGCCCAAGAGTGGTCAGTTGCCTGAGTAGGAGTGGGTGGTTAACAGTATCAAAGGCCTTTGTCAGGTCAATAAATACTCCCCCCCCCCACAGATTCCTCAGTTGAGGGTGTCATGGATGAATCCAGTAAATTCCAACAGTGCCGTGATGGTACTATGCCCTTTTCGTAAGCCATGCTGTTCTGGGCACTGGATTTCATATTTGTCCAGGAACTCAACAAGCTGGTCCCAGACTATACATTCCAGAGCTTTAAATAAGGGGGGGTATGATGGAGATGGGCCTGTAGTTGGTGTACAGTGACTTGTCTCCACTTTTGTGTACAGGTGTGATAGTCGCCTGTTTCCAGAGTGGTGGGAATTGATCCAGTCTTAAGGAAAGGTTGAAGAGCTTTGTCAGGGGTTCAAGGATTTCATCTAGGACTAGTACAAGCAACTTCAGATTGAGTGAGTCACCACTGTAGCCAGTTTTGTGGATAGCCTTGCTTATATAGGTTCTGGCTAAGTGCATTGGGATCTCTTTGAAAAAGAACTGCGGAGCTGTGTGTACTTGGGACACAGTGTCAAAGGGGGACTTGGTGGTTGGGGCATTGAAAAAATCAGGCGGAAGGATGCTGCCAAGGTTGGAGAATGCATTGTTGAAAATATTGGAGATGGTACCTAGGTCTAGCGTAGGTGTTCTATCAATGTTGAGCATGGTGGGTGGTGCCTTAGTATCCTTGCCTATGAGGTCCTTCAAGTTATTCCAAAATTTTTTCCCATCACCCCAGGAGTGCTTCCCTAAAATATTTGCTTTTAGCCTTCTGTATAGCTCGGGTACAGACATTTCTTGCAGATTTATATTTTTAAATGTCCCCTTGCATGATGTGGCTCGAGCACAGTGCCAGAGGTGGTCCCTTTGTTTGAGCCGTGCTACAAGCTTGGAGTTTATCCATGGGTTAGACCTGCCTTTAACCTTCATCTTTTTAAGTGGTGCATGGATATCACAGGCCGGCGTAAAGCAGCTGATGAACAGTTCCAAGGCTTTGTTTGTATCACTGAATGAGTCAATTATCGACCAGTCCAGCCTGCTTAGATGTGATTTTGGCAGCTGAAAGTGCCCCTGCTTGAGTACCCTGGTATGTATTATTTTAGGAGGGGGCTTGGTGAATTTGTTAGCCCAAGAGCAGATAACAGGTGAGTGGTCATTTTTTGAAGTATCAAGGAGTACAGACACCTTAGATATTCTTTTGGGGCAGTTTGACAGTATTCAGTCAAGTAGAGTGTAAGTCCCCATCCTATAGTTGCACCTAATGGGGTTGGGGACAAGCTGTGTGAGGTGTTGTGCCATGATAGCATCTTTGTAGGTGCAGGCCTCAGGTGAAGGCCAGTTTATGTTAAAATCACCCAGAATTATTACTGACTGGATTCTGTCTACCTCCCCCACAAGGATATCTGGGGTTACATTTCTCCCAGATGCATTGAGTGTCCACTCACCAATCCTCTGCAACTGGTCTAACAAGATGGCGAGAGTAGTCCCATCAGTTGTTACTAGCAAGGTCCTCCATACAGGTCTCCCTAACTCCTTCAAAGCATACCTTGACCTGATTGACTGATCACCCATAGACGACATACAGAACATTAATCTTGCCCTGGCTTTTTTTAGTTCCAGGTTTAATGCTGCATGTGATATCTTTGCCCCAGTAAGAAAGAGAAAAATCTGGGGTGTACTAAACAGATGGATCTCTGGGTCCCTGTTGGAACAAATATGGGAGTGAGACAACCTATAGTATAAGGTGAAGGTCTCTGGGGTAGCAAATGACTTCAAACTATACAAGGCAACCAGAAACAAATGTACCAAAGAGATTAGGCAGGCCAAGGCAAACCACTATAAGGAGCAACTTCAAAGTAGCTGGGGTAATAGTAAACATTTCTGGGATAATATTTAAGACTTGTTAGGAAAGAATACAAAAGCCCCTCCCTTGCTGCACAATGTTAATGGTAAACTTACTAAGGATACCCTTACCATAGCGGACACTTTTAACACAGCTTTCACGGACTCGAGTGGTACTCTTCCCCCTATCTGTCTTCTCAAGTCACACCTGTGTCACAACTCCTATAACCTAATCCCCTCCTGAAACAAAATACTCTGCAGTTCTTTAATTCAGAAGTCAAAAAGTATGTTATAAGGGTACTTGGCAATACTCAGCTAGGCAGTGATAACATAAAAATGGTAGCTATCACTCTGGAGGAGATAATAGCACCCATGACAAAACTCTACAATAAATCCCTCATCATGGGCACTTTCCCGAATCTGTGGAAAATGGCCCTTGTGACCCCAGTTCACAAAAGTGGAGATCACACCACTACGTCCAACTACCAGCCCATCTCCATCCTACTCCCCCTATCCAAGGCCTTAGACAGAATAGTGTCTGATCAATTGAATGATTATCTCCATAAATACAACTTGCAGTGCTCCCAATGTCGTAATACTGCTATTGCCTTGACTGAATTCTCAAGCCTCATTCATGAGGCAGTAGACTGCGGCCAATTAGCAGGGTCTATTTTCATAGACCTCACAAAAGCCTTTGACACAGTAAACCATCTCCTATTGTTGGACAAACTACAAGGGACTGTCCCCTGCCTCCATTGACTTTTTTGGCGAGTACCTCTCAGGCAGAACTCAATGTGTCAAAATAGGCTCAGCCCTATCCAGCACCAGGAAGGTCTCACTAGGGATTCTCCAAGGGTCCATTCTGTGACCTTTGCTGTTTAGCCTCTTTTTAAACTCCCTACCAGAGGCCAGTCCATCCAAATCATACTATATGCTGATGATGCCATTGTAATTAATCACAATCCTCAGCTAGTGCAACTTTCCCAAGATATGCAAAACAGTTTTCAACAGCTAGAGGAATGGTTTAAGAGGCATAAACTTCAACGCAACTACAGAAAAACCAAGATAATGATGTTCACTAGCCCACATGCCAAAAAAAAAGGAAAAACTCCAGCTGAACATAATTGATAAAATGAATGAGACTCTAGAACAAGTTCACACATTTAAATATCTAGGGGTACTTCTTGATGATACCCTCACCTTCACCTGTCACATAAAATATATAGTCAAAACTGTTAATGTCTAGCTAGGCATTCTTCATAGACACAGACATTACCTTATCCCTACAGCCCTGTGCCTCACAGTCATTAGCTCTGTTTTGTCTGTAATCAGTTATGGGTTGGTAGTTTATAGTGCTGCATCTGATCCGTCTATGAGGTGTGTTAAAACTGCTCTCAACAATGCATGCTGTCTTGTCCTGGGTGCAGACAAGCTTACTCATACATGCAAACTGTATGCCCAAACAAAATGGCTCAATCTATGAAAGTCGGTAAAGTACCAGGTCTGTCTCCTGGGTAAGAAGGCGCTACTAGCCTCTCCCCCCCACCATCCTCAATATACTGCAGTTCTCACAATCACATTTCACCAGAGGCTATGCACATAGCACACCCTTAGCTCTCTTCAGGAGGACTTCACTTGGGCAATGGTCCTTTGCCTACAAAGACCCACAGTGGCTTAATGAAATCCCTACTGAACTAGCCAATACAACCAATATAAACATCTTTAAAAATGAATTAAAGTTTCCCCTTGCCAACACTAGTTTATTTATTTATTTATCTCTTTGTTAACCGGGTAAATGCGCTGGTTCAATGGACCATTTTTAGACATAACCTGGGCCACAAGGTGGCACCAACATAGTTCAATAGCCATAAATTTACATAGACAGAAGTAACTACTACATAGTGATGAACAATAGACAAAGGTCAAAGCATGAGTCAAACATGTCTGTACAAAACCTCAATATGAGGTCAGTAGAGATGCAATGTAAATTGAGCTGAGGCAGTGGTAACAACTCAGTTACAGAAGGATAAAAGGTACAAAATAACAAGCAGTAACTTTATACTTGGAGCAAATCGTCCTTTACAATTGAACTAACTGACAGACTAACTGACAGACTTGATATGATGACCTTGCAGGTCAAGGAGAAAGGAAACCAAAGACTACTAGGAGGTCTGGATGGGATAGAACACAGAGATATATAGCAATACTTGGGTGATAAGTAGAAGGTATAGAGAGGTATGGGACAGCGGGAACACAAGGAAGAAATCACTCTACTGGGCAGTTTGTGGGCATTACTGGTTGTCCAGGACACAATTGCAGGTGGATTCAGATAGGAGCCAGGCTCTTAGGTTCATTTTGAAGGACAAGTGGGAGGGGGGACATGCGAATAGACAGTGGTAGGCTGTTCCATAGGGTGGGGGTAGAGACCGAGAAAGCCTTAGTTCCCATTAAAGTAGAGACATGTGGTACTTCCGGGGGGGGAGGGACTGAGGATATCCTGAGGCACCTGAAGGCCATCTTGTGAGTGAGCAATGGGGGAAAGGGGGATGTCTGGTTGCATCTGAGTGTATTGTCCACTACACAGCCGTAGCATACTTCAAAGTGACCTTGCAGAGGGAGCCACCCTAGGGACTGGTAGAGTGAACAATGGTGGGTGGAGTAGGGGGCTTGTAGAACAAAGTAACAGACAGAGTTATAAGCTGTGATTAGTCAAGAACATAGGGTGGAGGACACAGAGGAATTGATGGGGAGCAGTAGTCAAGAAGGGGCAATAGGTTACCTCGCACAATAGCTAGACGAGCTTCAGGGGACAGAAGCTGCTTAATAAGGTGAGCAGTGCCTAATTTGTGGTGGATTTTCCACACAGTGTTGTTTACATGGTCAGAGAAGGTTAGGGAGGGGTCAAGGGTAACACCTAGGTACTTGAAAGAGGGGACATTTCCGGGGACGGGGGCTGCTGGGGTACATACCAGGAGGAAGGAAGTGGTTTTAGCAACCTTGGCAAGGAAAGGTTTTGAGTCGAAGAGCATAGCCTTTGTCTTATTTTCATTGACTAGAAGCCTGCTGGAGAGGAACCAATGATGTGCAGAGGCCTAGTTACATGAGAGAGCAGATGAGATGGAATCAAGTGACTTATCTCTGTGATAGAGGACTAAGTCATCTGCATGAGGAAGGGCATGAAAGTTTAGGCTGTCAGCAGGGAGAGCATTGATGAACATGGAAGAGAGTAATGGGCCAAGTATAGGAGCCTAGGGGACTCCCATATGGAGAGGTAGGGTAGAAGAAAAGTCTTTACCTATAAGGACAGCCTGAGACCTGCCAGAGAGATAACTGTGGAACCACTCCACAGAATCGGGGGAGCAGCCAAACTGAAGTATTGTGGAATGGAGAAGATGGTGGTTGACAAGGTCAACAGCCTTAGATAGGTCCACAAACAGTGCTCCAGTGGCTGTGATTGCATCCCTGGAACTTAACTTGAACTCCCCATGTGCACTTAATGTTTCCTCTCCCTTCTGGCCAGGCTGTAATATCCCCCCACTACACTGGTTTGATGCTGTATAACAATATCCTTCCTCTCTTTCCCAATCTTTCTTGTCCTCTACTACACCTTACCCTCCCCCTCCACACTGTACAGTCACTTCTATCTCCTCTGCCCCATATTGCTTACCTTACTTTTAAACTATTCACTGGTGACAATCCTTATCTCTCTGGGTGTGTGAGATTATTTAGAGTATTTATTTAGAGGTTGAAGTACTACTTTTCAATAACAGTACACTGATTATGTAATGTGTCATGGCTGTATATAATGAATGCCTCTGCTGTCTTCTACTACCTGTTTTACTGGTTATGCACTGTTACGTTCATGTTATTTGACGTGGAACATTTGTACAGTAGCAGCCACAGACACTGCCAGCTATTTTCCAAAATTTCTGTGATATTTCCAGAAATATCTCCTGCTTTCTGCATTTCCACAGTAAGGGCAGCAAGAGAGAAACTCTTCAGAAATTTTACAAAATATCTGGAAATAACTGGCAATGTCTGTGGTTACCACTGTAAATCAGCTTCTAGCTGTAAGATTGTTTCTGAATTATAAATACAATACAATACAATACAATGCAATACTATATAATACAAAGTACACTAGGATGAACTGAATTAATTGTGCTGGGGGATCTTTATCTGAATTGGCTAAATAACACAGGACTGTACAAGGATATCATTGATGATTGTTACATTAAACAAGTGATTAGTATTCCAGCTAGGATGAATAAAAAAAACAGGTAATCATATTTTAGATTAGTTAATGTTTAGTAATGCGGATAGTCAGATTACTCGTTTTGCTGCTGGACTCTATCAGCAATCATGCTCAAATGTTTTGCCTATGGCATAATAGGTCAATTTTGTCTTCAACACAAAAACAAGGTTTTCTTCGTAGTTGCAGAAATTTATACCTGTCAATTTTTTAAATGATCTTAACCAAACTGATTAATCCTTTTTGGACTGCATACTCGATGCTGACAGTGCTTGCACTTTTTTGCTTTTAAAGGTGCTAAACATACATGCTGCTGTCACCTAGAATTGGTTAAAGAATAAAAATTCAATAACCAGGGGATTTATTTAAGGAAAAGAATGCTAGGGAATAGGCGTCGAAACAATTTAAGAAAGAGAAATTAGCATTCAGACTGGACCTTATATACAGTAGATGACTCAGAAACAAATGTAAGAAACTAATCAACAATGCTAAAAGTAGTTATTATAGGACACAATAAAGTACTGGCAGTGTGTTAAGTCACTTACTAATCCTAACACGGATTCAGAATTTTTAAATATAGAAAAGGATGGAAAACATTTTTGCATCCCAAAGGTATTTCCTTCTTCCACAAACTGTTCTTCAACCTAGACAAATACAAGTAGTCCACTAACTCAACTGATTATATGGATGACCTGAGTGCTCAGATTGGTGATTTTAATCAACCTGAATGTTACTTTAAAAGGATCTCTATGACAGAGATCCTTCATTTCCCCTGTTACTTAAAAGTGTACAAGTCTACTGGTTAAATAATAGAATTTTAGATGGGGAAATTTCATTAATGGGATTTAAGTATAATCATTGTGATAGAGTGGGAAAATGTGGGGGAGGGGCCATGATTTTTATTCATGAAAGGCTCCTCTTTACTATTCTTGAGTGTTCTATTGATGGCTTAGGCTGTGAAATGGCATCTATAAATTTATTTGGTCAGGATAAACATCTAACTGTTAGTTCTATCTATATTCCCACGGCAAACATTGGATCAGGAATTGAATTAATATCAACATTCCGTAGTGGTTTACCTTCCACTAGGGAATGGATTCTCTTAGGTGATTTTAATTATAATTGGGCCTCAGATTTAAAAAACGGTATCCATGAGTTATTATTGGATTTGGGGATTCATCAAATTATGCAAAGTGAAACCAGACCTAATTATAAAACTGGTGGTGGAACAATTTTGGTTTGGACTGTGGTCACTCATCCTGATAGAATTACCAATTTTGGGGTCCTGGCCAATGTGATGAGTGACCACTGTCCAGTGTTTTGTAACTAGTAATAAGGAATCCACCAAAATATATTGAAACTAGGAATCTCTCTGAACTAACAGCGGAAAATATTGAGACTATATGTAATGAATTTGACTGGTCATTGTTTGATTCCCTTAATGATCTGGATTCGCTTCTTGAATTATTCCTTAAGGTTTTTGCAGATATTGCTAATAGGGCAGCATCATTAAGGAAAATGAGAATTAGAACTAATAAACAAAAGTGGTTAACTCATGAGTTACTCCTTCTTATGTGATCTAGAGATAAAATTTGGAAGCAATATAAAAAAATAAAAGCCCTATAGCTTTACAGATGTATAAAACATTGAGGAATAAATGTAAAGCTAAGGTTAGGAGTGCAAAGAAATCTTATTGTCTTCTTGAACAGAAAAATGCTCATGGAAATCCTATAAAAAACTGGCGTTTCTTAAACAAATTGATTGGTAGGGGAAAAAACATCAGTGACATTACTTTGCGACACAATGGTCATTCTGTTACTAATTTAGTTGCAGAATTGTTTAATCAATATTTTGGTGACCTTAGTGATTATAAAACTTCAGTAAATGGCCATAGTCAAACTCAAATAGATTGTAGATCCACTCATGAATTTAAATTTGCACCTGTTAGGGATACTACTCTTAAAAATGACCCCCGGCCTAGTGTTGGGTATGATGGAATTGATTTTAGAATTATTAGGTTGGGTATAAGCTTTTTTTCCTATCCCCTTTCTTTGATTTTTAATTGTTCTTTAAAAGATTGTGCTTTTCCTCAAAGCCAGAAATTATCCACCATTAAACCCATTTTGAAAAATGGTAACCCACAGGTTGTATCCAACTATCGACCTATTTCCTTGTTGAACCCATTATCTAAAATCTTGGAAAGAATTATCTTAGATCAAACTCTTGATTATCTCATAAAATATCAAATGTTAACTGATTGTCAGCATGGGTTTAAACCATATCATAATACTGAGACGGCCTTGGTGAGGTTCACCAGCCTCATACAGTGTGCCATTGATAAAGGGCACACTGATGGGGCTGTTTTTGTGGACCTCACCAAGGCCTTTGAACTAGTTGATCATTCTTTGCTTCCATTTATTCTTTCAAACTTTCATTTTCAGCTGATGTAATCAACTGGTATTCTGATTACCTTGCCAATAGGACTTTTAGGACATAATTTGGTGATTGTTTTTCAAATTTACTAGTTATGCAGAGTGGGATGCCCCAGGGTTCCATCCTGTGCCCCCTCCTATTTTCTCTTTATGCTAATTCTGCCCCTAGAGTTTGTACAAAAACATCTATGATTTTCTACGCAGATGATGTGGTTATCTCTAGTGACAGAAATTACATAATAATAATAATAATAATAATCATCTTTATTTATAGTGTGCATTTCAAAAATCAAGGCACAGTACATTTAAAATAACATCACAATAAAACATCATAAAAATCACTAAAATCAATAACATCAATCCATGCCGGCACCATCCCCATATGCCTTCTTCCATAGGAAAGACTTCAATGCTTGTTTAAAACCCCCCACAGTCATGCACTCTCTAATCCAATGAGGTAGAGAATTCCAGAGGGTCGGCACCACGAACATAAAAGCTTGGGTGCTGGAAGATTTTAAAGCTACCCTCGGAATCTCTAGCAACCCCTCATTGGCTGAGTGGAGCGGTCGCTCCAGGAGGTAAGGAGCCAGAAACTCTTTCAGGTAGTCAGGGCCCAAACCGTGTATGGGCTTTATATGTCAGTAAACCAACTTTAAAGGTGATCCGACACTGAACCGGCAGCCAGTGCAGATCCTGCAGCGTCGGTGTAATGTGGGAAGAATGAGGAATCTCCATTAACAACCGGGCTGCTGAATTCTGCACCAGCTGCAAGCTGCAGATATCAACCCCTGGAAGCCCAAAGCAGAGGGAGTTGCAATAATCCAAATATTAGGTCACAAAGGCATGGCTCAGTGTAGGTAAGACCCCAGATAGAACAAGGTGTTTGATCCTAGCGATGTTCCTCAGATAGTAAAAGGATAACTTACCGACAGTCGACACCTGAGCACGTAATGTCAGCCAATCATCAAGAATCACCCCTAGGTAAAATACTTAATGATGTTCAGTTAGACTTCAATTTTTTTCAAGATTGGTTAATTCAAAATCATAAGGTCTTAAATTCGAAAAAAATAAACTTATGATATTTTCCGGTAGGCCGCATGGGAATATTGATACATTTTTTTCAATTAAAGATGGGGGGGGGGGTTACTATTGAGTTGGTTGAAAATGTCAACTATTTGGGTATTTTATTGGATAATAAACTATCTTTTGAACCCCATGTAAAATATCTTAGAAAGATTATTCATCAAGGACTAGACCTTTTATACCATGTAAAAAACATTCTTAACTGCTGATTCCCATAGGTTATTTTCACATACCTTTCTTCTTAGTGTTTTTGATTATGGTTTAATGGTCTGTTCTTCAACCATGACTACAGTTCTTAATAACCTTAGGGTTACTTATAACTCAATACTACGGTTTATGCTTAATGCACCTTGTTGCTTACATCATTGTCAGTTATACAAATCTTCTGGTTGTTTATCTTTGATTGATGGAATTTCTCATAAAATGGGAGTTTATCTATTTAAAACTTTAAGTGGGTTACTACCTTCGTCAATTATTGACCTCTTCCCAAGATTCTCCCATCCTTGTAGAACTAATTCCCAGAGTAGATTTTCCTTCAAAATTCAGTTTTTAAGAAAGCAGTTGGTAATAGGTAATTTCTTCATCGAGCACCACTTTTTTATAATAGTGTCCCATTTGATTCTGCTGATTATAAGACTGTTCGTTGTTTCAAAACTCGTCTCAAACAATGGTTATCCAATAACTCTGAATGTACCTGTTGACCATTATTTATAATCACTGCTATATTTTAATGTTATGTTGTTTGCTGTATTTGTATGAGTCATTCAATTTATGTAAATTTTTTTTGTATTATTGTAACTTGTCATCTGTGAAAATAAGCAATCTGCTCATCATATTTACAAGTATAAAAAATTAAAATGAAAAATGAAATGAAAGTCTCCAGGAAGTGATGAACTTGTTTCTTCATTTATTAGATTGGCTGCTTCTAAAATTGATTAACCTATTACTGAGATAATAAACCTGTCCATTGAGACTAAACTCATCACATAACTCTGGAAAATGATTTGTGTGCTGCCTCTGTATACAAAAGGCACCCCAAGTTTCCTTGATGAATACAGAACAATATTGATCCTTTCAGTTCTTCCCAAATTACAGGAGATACTTTTTCATAATCAACTATCTCAATATTTGTAACAGCATAACTTACTCTGCATTAGGCAGCATGGGTCTAGGAAGGATCACAGGACACTGATGGCCTTGATCAGATTCATGGATATGGTCTACCATGCAATTGACAGTGGCTTGCTGACAGAGGCCATTTTCATGCAGCTAGCCAATGCCTTTGATCTCATTGATCATGACCTGCTTCCACAGAGGCTGGTTGTACTTGATTTAGGTGAATCAACGGTCTCCTAGTTTGAGAATTATCTAAATAAATAGGAGGAAAATGGTGAAAATTGGTAGTGAGTTCTCTGAGATGTGTCATTAATTATGGAGTTTTACTTTTCAGTGTTTGTTATCAACTTACCTAGAATTTATGATTTTGTCAACCCATTGTTATATGCTGATGATGCCATCTTTTTTGTTCATGACAAAGACGTGTTATTAAAAGTATTTTGATTCATAGTTTGCGTACCTTACAAGATAGGTTTTCTGGAGAAAAAAATAATTTTATATGTTTCAGAAATGCTGGCCATTTTGCTTGGCTCAGTCCTAAGTCAAGAAATACACTTCTGTTTTAATCATCACTACCAAGGATGACGTACCTTTGAAATCAATTTCTTCTTTCAAATATCTTGTTGTCTATATTGACCCCTGCCTCTCTTTTGAAGCTCTCCTGAAATACTTAACTGCTTTGATGCATCACAGGTTAGGCTCTGAGTCTGCAAGCATCTGACAGCAGAAGTAAGAGCAAAAATAGCTCAAGGTAACTTGCTTGCTGTAATAGAGTAAAAAGCAAAATTTTTATTTGAAAGTTGCTGGATTTGTGACATCCTTGGGGACAAGATACCACCATTGCCATAACTTAAATGTATTGAACTGGGTTATTTTAAAAGCTCTCAAATGACTTTTGATAAATTCATACTTAAAATATTACAAAAAAGAATGCTATTTTGTTTGTATGAGGAGTTATCTCTAGTCAGTTTGCCATGTTCGTATTCCTCTACTATTATTTTTTTATTCTGTATCCCCATGTACCGTACTAACGTGGGACAAAAATCCTTTAGTTATCAGGCAACTTCCTTATGTAATACTATTTGGCATTCAATCAGATCTTTACCGGCTCTCAGTACTTTCTCTATTAGACTCAAAGATCATTTGTTGAATACAAATACTTGCACTTTTTTCATTTACTTTATATACCTTGTATGTTTATTTGTTGTGTTATATATTACTTTAATTGTTTTTATTGTCTCTACTTAATTTATGTAAATTTAATGGTGTATTATGTGCCATATTAGTACCCAGTTTGTGCGTGAAAAATTCTTGTTTATCACCAGTGTACTTACCTGGTTAACAATAAAAATAACTCAGTGTTTGCTGAATAGTGATTAGTGCTCATGTATACTTGACTTTGGCCTTTCTCTATTCCCACCCTTAGTAGAGGAGCCAAGTGGCAATAGGGAATAGAAAGCCCAGTACTAAGGGTAAGAAGAGAGCTGGAGGAGGAGGAGGAGGTGGCGAGGATGGAGGGTTATCAAACACTCTGAGCATGGGTAGCTGGGAGAGGCTGGTTTATATTTGGACTGCAGGTGGAGTTATTCCCCCACATTGAATCATGGGCAAAGCCTTCCCTTTCAATATTTTTTTAATAGTGATTAGTGCTTGTATATACTTGACTTCGACCTTTCTCTATTCCCACCCTTAGTAGAGGAGCTGGACGGCAATAGGGAATAGAAGACCCCAAAAGACTACTTCCTCCAACTCATGGAGAGTGTGAACAGTAGCACACAGGAGATGAATAACCTGCTCTCAAGGAAACCTCTAAGGACCCATGGCTACTGAACTTTCCATCCTCTGCACATACTAAGAGAAGATGATCCTAATTGCAGATTGATCTAAATAGGGGAATGTATTTCTAGACATGAAGAGGTCCATTTTCCAAGTCTCTTGATGATGGAGAGGAATGACATTGGATGTTGATGATGTTCGATCTGCAGAAATGTCCTAGAATTCAGTCCAAGCCATTGAAGGAGAATTCTCAAATGCTCCATGGATCATTTGGGCAACTGATCTGATGAATCACTTAAGTCAGTAAAGATCTGAAGCAAAATGAGATATATATGAGTTGATCGAGAGGGCTACTGGCACCAGTTATTATGGCTTGAGTAATATGTAATCTGCATTCTGAGAGAAGATTACTGGTCTTTGGAGTTGGAAGCAACAATATGTCATGATTTTTGTGAAAGTGATAAAATAGTAATCTCTCTAGGACGAGGAACCTAGACGATGGCTGCTGAAACCAGACTGTTCGATGTAAGGTTAAATGGAATGGAATGCAGCAAGTCTGACAAGTTTCAGATAGAAGGTCCAGCAATAGGAAATAATTTCAGGACTTTGTGGATGATGTTCTGTAGAATGTTTAAGCAAGCATGCAATGAACTGATAAGAAGCATTGCATTTGTAATAAATACAGCTTAATAGTCCTGTGATATGATTTCAAGGTTGATGGTAGAGGTCATAATCGATAGAGGGGAAATTCTTCTTCTGTCTGTGATATGCTTGGGTAGCAGGTGCTAAGGTGGACTTCAGGAGAGTATGACCATGCTGATGATAAGAGAGATCTTGGTAAATCTAAAAGGAGCAGTCACGATTAAGTTTGATGTGATACAGATGCAATAAAAGTCCTAGTACTGACATTGAGATGCAGCATTGGTTGCTTCATTGTTTGACGATTGAGTAAATTACAGTAACTTATGGAGAACCAAGTCAACTTCTGTATGAACAATATGATGAATTAGGTGAAGATCTGCTCTACATGTCTATAGCTGATATCCACTGTTGGTTGATCATTTGACAGATTAAGGTGGTCCCCATATGATGCAGTGGCTTTTAATAGTAAATTTCAAAGACAGGAGATATTAAAAAGTCCAAAGGGTGGATACACAGGAAGCCAAGAGGCAGTGATTCATGAATGCTTGATAGAAGGATATCCACAAAATAAGAGTCTTGTTAGAATATTTTTCAGGTGGTAAGATCAGAAGCAGGATGATGAAATGCAGTGAGTGCCATACTCTAGGACAACTTCCTTTCACATGAATATATTAAGCATGAGTTCCTCTATGAATGCAAATATGTGGAAAGGGAATCAGACTGGACAGCCTTCAACATTATTGCCAATGGTTTGCTTTCCATATAGCTAAGGGAGCTGTCTTCTATATCCAAGTTGAGTAGAAAGAGGTACTAGGAGGAGCAAGATGCAAGGGGGGTGGGAAGCATGCTTGCTGCATAGTGTGGTGATGACAAAACTGCTCATTATCAAGGGTCCAATTCAGAGTGCATTTAAGATGCTCTTGTAACTTTGGCTGAGAATAAGATGATGATAATTGAAGAGCTGTGGCTGCTTATAGGATGCCTATCTACCATGAGATATGAATACCAGTCCAGTTTCTCTTGGTTAGATTGTGGTGCAAGAAACACACATCAGGACATAGGCTTAAAGAGAAACAAGAAGATGTCCGATTAATCTGGGAATTTAAGATTGATAATACTCAACATTTCTGCAGGAAATTATTCCAATTGGAAGTACCATGAGACTAGATGAAGGGATACGAGATTGCTTCCTTTCTTCAAAGGTAGTCCTGTGGAGGAGGCCCGGTATAAGTTGAATGGAACCGATAAATTTATGAACAGCTGACATCCATCAAGTTGGCAGCTCTGAACTCAGTGGAGAGTTTATGGCTAACAGCAGGTGTTGTAGCTGGTGGCTGGAGTAAGATATGAGTAAGGCAAGTTCTGAGACAAGCCATACAAGACTGAAGCACTGATGTGACTGTTATGAGCAAAACCGTGGAATTCAGGTGGCAGTAGGGGATGGTTGAAATGAGCAGGATAGGTGCATACACTCTAGCAGCTGAGTGTTAGCATTATACATGAATTGACCAGTTCTGTTTCTGGGCTGAAGCTGAAGTACAGGAGTCCCTTAAAGCAGAAAAGGTGAGGGGTAGTCCAGTCCTATGGAGTATGAACAAGGAGGTCTGACAAATGGATTCATAGCTGGAAATTTCCAAAGGGAACCCTGAGGACCGTCAATGAACTTTAAAGATAAAGAACCATGAAAGAGAGGCTTCATGGAATATAGACAGATACATAGACAGTGTCTGCAGATAAGGGCCTATGGCCCACCCAGTCTGCCCATTTGAGCTTGTAGGTTTACTTTATGTTTTCCTAGGAGTCTGTTGCCCCTTAACCCTCACCTCCAGAATTCCGTTATGTCTATCCCATGCATTTTTAAATCCTGTGATTGCTTCAGCCCCCACCACTTCCTCTGGCAGGGTGTTCCACTTGTCCAACACTCATATTGTGAAGAAATTCTTCCTCACGTTTCCTTTGAATCGTCCTCCCTCCAACTTCATCCATGCCCTCTAGTCCTGGAACATCTTTTTTGCTTACAAAAAGTGTATTCCTACACCCTGTTCCTCCCTGTAAGATACTTGTATGTCTCTATCATATCCCCTCTCTCCATCCTCTCCTCCAGGGAGTACATATTCAATTCCTTCAACCTGTCCTCATAGGACTTGTGATGCAATCCATGTGCTATCTTTGTTGCCATCCTCTGAACCTTCTCTACCCGTCTATGTCCTTATGTAAGTAAGGTCTCCAGAACTGTACACTGTACTCAAGGTGGGGCCTCACTAGTGTCTTGTATAGTAGAATTATGACCTCCCTTTTCCTGCTGGTGATGCCCCTGCCTATGCATCCCAGCATCCTATTTGCTTTACCTGCTGCCTTGTCACACTGTTTCCCAACCTTGAGGTCATCAGAGATGATAACCCCAAGATCCCTTTCCTGCTTGATGCATGCTATATCCTCACCCCCAACTGATATATTGTGCCAGGGTTTTTGTGCCCCATATGCATTATCTTGTACTTCTTTGCATTGAATTTCAACTGCCAAATGCCTGACCATTCTTCAAGTTTTTGCAGGTCCCTTTTCATTCTGCCTACACCCTCTGGTGTGTCTACTCTGTTACAAAGCTTTGTGTCATCAGCAAACAGGGAAATCTTGCCTTCTAGGTCCTGCACAATGTCACTGATGAAGATGTTGAATAGGACCGGTTCCAGCACTGATCCCTGTGGTACCCCACTGGTCACTCTTCCCTCTGTTGAGTGACAGCCATTTACCACCACCCTCTGTGTCCTGCCACCCAGCCAGTTACATACCCACTGCACTACTGTCCTGCCCACACCCATATTCCCCAGTTTGTGTAATAGTCTTCTATGTGGCACAGTGTCAAAGGCATTGCTGAAGTCCAGATAGGCCATGTCCACTGCCCTCCCCGATCCACCTCCCTAGTCACCCAGTCAAAAAATTCAACAAGGTTGGTATGACATGACCTCCCCCTGGTGAAACCATGCTGCCTTGGGTCCTGTAGTCCATTGACAACCAGATGTTCCACCAATCTCTCCTTCAGTACTGCTTCCATGATCGTCCCCACTACCAAGGTGAGGCTGACTGGTCTGTAGTTCCCTGCTTCCTCTTTGTTCCCACTTTTGTATAAGAGGACTACATCTGCTGTCCTCCAGTCTTGGATGGATGTGACAAACTTTTTACAGGATGAATACTTGATTGAAGAAGTCTGAGGGGAATAAATATTTGAAAAATCAGCACTCCAGACACAAAATTCAGTGAGAGTAATAATGTTTTTTTTTTTTACTGAGCAAAAAAGTCTCCAGTACTTGCAATTGACAACACCGTGCAAAAAAAAAATCACACAATAGTAACTTAAATCCAGCTCCCAGTATTGAAGATGAACTAATATCAGTGCTTCGGGGTACTCTACCCCTTCATTTGGAGGCATTCATGGAATACGAATGTGACAAACCTTTTCCAGGATGAATACTTGATTGAAGAAGTTCGAGGGGATCCCTGAGGACCTTCATCACAACATAAAAAATGATGAACTACAAGGAGTAGTATAGGCTTTATGAAGTGTAGAGTGAGGATCTTTGTAAATGATGTGTAGCTGAAGAAATCTGAGAGGAATCCTGAGGGCCTTCTTCGGAATATGAAAATGAAGAACCACTTGGAGCAGTATATGCTTTATGAAGTGTATAGTGAGGATCTTTGTAAATGGTGCTTGGCTGAAGAAGTCCGAAAGGAACCCTGAGGACCTTCTTCAGATCAGAAGATACATGACCAGTAGGGAAGTAAAGAATACATGCAATTAAAAATGAACATTTTTGCATGACTGATGCATGTCTGAAAAAATCTTGGAGAATCTCTTTGGAATATGATGATGAGAACAAGTTGAGATAGAGAGATATAAAACCACCATCAGTGAGGCAACAAGCCTTTGTGTGAAGCAAATAAACAAATCAAAATGAAAGAAGAAACCTCTATGGTTCTCAAAAGAAGTAGCGGGGAAGGTAAGGGAGAAAGAGATAGCATTCAGGAAGTATAAGGAAACACAGAAGGAGCAGGACAGAGAACTGTACCAGTTAAAGCAGAAGGAAGCGGGGAAGGCAGTCAGAATAGCAAAGGCCCAAACTGAGGAAAAGATAGCCAACTTAGTTAAGAAGGGGGATAAAACCTTTTATAGGTACATTAGGGAGCAAAGAAAGACTAAGGCAGGGATACTGAGGCTGAATAAAGAGGAAGGTGGTTGGGCAGAGAGTGACAGTGAAAAAGCAGGAATACTGAATGAATACTTCTACCTAATCCAGTCAATAGAGGTACTCTGGATAGGGGGGTTGATATTAGTCCTTTCACAGAAGAAAGGGTTCTGAAAGAACTCTTAAAACTGAAGGTGGATAAAGCAATGGGGCCTGATGAGATTCACTCCAGAATTCTAAAAGAACTAAGGGAAGAACTAGCAATCACCACTGACTACCCTTTTTAATAAATCTTGGGAGGATGGTGTGATACCTGAAGACTGGAGGAGGGCAGATGTGATTCCCCTTCACAAAAGTGCGAGCAAGACAGAGGCAGGAAACAACAGACCTGTCAGTTTGACCTCAGTGGTAGGGAAAATTATGGAATCACTGCTGAAGGAAAGAATTGTTGAGTACCTAGAGGCCAGTGGGGCACGGGACCCAAGGCAGCATGGCTTCACAGCAGGAAGGTCACATCAGACAAATCGAATTGATTTCTTTGACTGGACAAAAAAAGTAGTAGACCAGGGAGGGGCTGTGGACATGGCCTACCTAGACTTTAGCAAGTCATTTGACACAGTCCCGCATAAAAGATTAATAAACAAATTAGCCAGCCTGGGAATGGATCCCAGGGTGGTAGCCTGGGTAAGACACTGGCTGGACAACAGGACACAGTGAGTAATAGTAAATGGTGTCCACAGTGAAGAAAGGAGGGTTACTAGTGGAATACCACAGGGTTCAGTACTGGGGTTGGTCCTTTTTAATGTCTTTATAAGTGACATTACAGAGGGACTAGAAGGGGAAAGTATGTCTCTTTGCAGATGACACAAAGATCTGCAACAGGGTTGATATGCAAGGTGGGGTGGAAAGGATGAAAAGGGACTTGGCAAGGTTGGAGGAATGGTCAAATGTATGGCAGCTTAGATTCAATGCAAAGAAGTGCAAAGTAATGCACCTGGGAAACAAAAACCCAGGGAAGAGTACACAATGGGGGTGAGATACTGACAACAACAAAATGGAAAGGGACCTGGGGGTAGTCATATCAGACGACCTAAAGGTGGGCAAGCAATGTGAGAAGGCAGTAAGGAGGGCTGGGGGATACTGGGATGCATAGGGAGAGGCATCACCAGTAGAAAACAGGAGGTTGTTGGCCCTCTGTACAGACAGTTGGTAAGACCACATCTGGAGTACTGTGTACAGTTCTGGAGACTCCATCTCTGCAAAGACATAGACAGGGTGGAGGCTGTCCAGAGGAGGGCAACCAAAATGGTACAGGGTCTGCACCAGAAGACATATGAAGAAAGACTAAAGGAGCTTAAGATGTATAGCCTCGAGGAAAGGAGGGAGAGAGGGGACATGATAGAAACTTTCAAATACCTCAAGGGAATCAACAAAGTCCAAGAGGGTAGCATCTTTCAGGAAAAGAGATGTGCAAGAACAAGGGGGCACAATTTGAAGATAGAGGTGGGATGGCTCAGAGGTAATGTGAAGAAGTATTTCTTCACAGAGAGGGTTGTGGATGAATGGAACATCCTTCCTGAGGAGGTTGTAGAGTCAAAAACAGTGGGGGAATTCAAGAATGCATGGGACAGACATAAGGCAGTTCTAGGGGGGGGTAGGAGGAAATAGGCTGTTGGTTAACTAGGATCTGCAACTTATCAGTTAGGTAGGGAAATGGGCAGACTAGGTGGGCCATGCGGTCCTTATCTGCTGTCAAATTCTATGTTTCTATGTTTCTAGAGGTCATCATGCCAATACATTACTTTGTAGTGCACTTCGTAAGAACAAATCTCAAGCGGAGAAACTCATGTCTTTTATAAACTAGAAGATGGATACTCCCTTGCAAGTCCAAGGGGAACTGTTACTGCTGGCAGCATCTAGAAGGAGGACAGACCCTAGGCAGCAAGGAAGGTTAATGGACACTGTCCTATACATAGATACATAGACAGTGTCGGCAGATAAGGGCCTATGGCCCACCCAGTCTGCCCATTTGAGCTTGTAAGTTCAGTTTATGTTTTCCTAGAAGTCTGTTGCCCCTTACCCCTGACCTCCAGAATTCCTTTATGTCTATCCCATGCATTCTTAAATCCCATGATTGTCTCAGCCCCCACCACTTCCTCTGGCAGGGTGTTCCACTTGTCCACCACCCGTTCTGTGAAGAAATTCTTCCTCACGTTTCCTCTGAATCGTCCTCCTCCAACTTCATCCCATGCCCTTTAGTCCTGGAACATCTTTTCACTTAAAAATAGTGTATTCCTGCACCCTGTTCCTCCCTGTGAGATACTTGTATGTCTCTATCTATCCCTCTCTCCCTCCTCTCCTCCAGGGAGCACATGTTCAGTTCCTTCAGCCTGTCTTCATAGGACTTGTGATGCAATCCATGCACCATCTTTGTTGCCCTCCTCTGAACCTTCTCTACCCTGTCTATGTCCTTACGTAGGTATGGTCTCCAGAACTGTACACTGTACTCCAGGTGGGGCCTCACTAGTGTCTTGTATAGTGGAATTATGACCTCCCTTTTCCTGCTGGAGATGCCCCTGCCTATACATCCCAGCATCCTATTTGCTTTACCTGCTGCCTTGTCACACTGTTTCCCTACCTTGAGGTCATCAGAGATGATAACCCCAAGATACCTTTCCTGCTTGGTGCATGCTATATCCTCACCCCCCAACTGATATATTGTGCCAGGGTTTTTGTGCCCCATATGCATTATCTTGCACTTCTTTGCATTGAATTTCAACTGCCAAACCCCTGACCATTCTTCAAGTTTCTGCAGGTCCCTTCTCATTCTGTCTACACCCTCTGGTATATCTACTCTGTTACAGAGCTTTGTGTCATCGGCGAACAGTGAAATTCTGCCTTCCAGGTCCTGTGCAATGTCACTGATGAAGCTGTTGAATGGGACCGGTCCCAGCACTGATCCCTGTGGTACCCCACTGGTCACTCTTCCCTCTGTGGAGTGACAGCCATTTACCATCACCCTCTGTGTCCTGCCACCCAGCCAGTTACCTACCCACCACACTACTGTCCTGCCCACAACCATATTCCCCAGTTTGTGTAATAGTCTTCTATGTGGCACAGTGTCAAGGCCTTGCTGAAGTCCAGATAGGCCACGTCCACTGCCCTCCCTGATCCACCTTCCTAGTCACCCAGTCAAAAATTCAATGAGGTTGGTCTGACATGACCTCCCCCTGGTGAAACCATGCTGCCTTGGGTCCTGTAGTCGATTGACAACCAGATGTTCCACCAATCTCTCCTTCAGTAGTGCTTCCTTGATCTTCCCCACTACCGAGGTGAGGCTGACTGGTCTGTAGTTCCCTGCTTCCTCTTTGTTCCCGCTTTTGTATAAGGGGACTACATCTGCTGTCCTCCAGTCTTTGGGTACCTCCCCTGTTTCCAGTGATTGGCTAAACAGGATAGCCAGAGGTTCAGCCACCACCTCTTAGTTCTTTAAGGACCCTGGGGTGCATCCCATCTGGCCCCATTGCTTTATCAACTCTTATTACTTCCAGTTCCTTCAGGACCCTTTCTCGTAAAGGGACTTGTGTCCATTTCTGCACCATTCTCACCCCTTGTACTCCTTCAGACCCATTACCCTCCTCTTCCTCAGTAAAGACTGAACAGAAATACCTGTTCAATATGTCAGCTTTACTGTTGTCATCCTCCAGTGCCCCATCCTCCCCTTCAGTCTCACTATCCCTCCCTTTGTCTTTCTTTTTTCACTTATGCACCTGTAAAAGGTTTTGTCCCCTCTACCCACTGATTTTGCAATGTGTTCTTCTGTCTGAGCTTTGGCTTCCTTTACTGACCTCCCTGCCTCCCTTTGCTTCTCCTGGTACATCTCCCTATCTCCTTCTGCCTGTGTCTTTTTGTATTGCCTGAATGCAATCTTTTTGGCTTTCACTTTCTTTGCTACCTCTTTGGAAAACCATAATGGTCTCCTCTTCCTTTTCCTTTTGCTAACCTGCTTAATGCATAATTCTGTTGTCTTGTAATCCCCATTTTAAATACTGCCCACTGTTCCTCAACCCCTGATTCCTGTCCCATTCCCCTTAATGCCTCTTTCAAGTATTTCCCCATTTTCCCAAAGTCTGACCCCTAAAATCCAGGATACATGTTTTGTGTGGTTTGGTTCTGCTCTTTCTGTGATTTCAAACCACAATGACTGGTGGTCACTGTTCCCCAGGTGCTCCCACTGTTACCCCCATCACACTGTCCCTGTTTGTGAGCACAAGGTCCAGTATTGCCTTCTGCCGAGTTGGTTCCATGACCAGTTGCTTGAGGAAGGCACCCTGAAGGGAGTCCAGGATAAATCTGCTCCTAGTTGATGCTGCTGCTGGGATGCTCCAGTCCACGTCTGGAATATTGAAGTCTCCAACCAGTACTACCTCACCCTTGTCTGCCATCCTGGATGGAATGTTCCAGTGGACTGTGTTCACTTCAAGTTCACAGGCTGCAGAAGTTCACTTTTAGCAGACAAATCCTGAATCTGGTAGCAGTTGAAGAACTTAAGTGTGACATGTAGTTGATGAATTGGAAGTTGCAGTATCGCACGTCTGGCAGATGAAGACAAGCCGTGGTGCACTGGATACATATGGATGGAGTGAGTGTTGCAGAATCATACATCTAGTGTACGAAATTGAGCCTTGAGAGGTAATGATTTGAAATTGCTTGGATTCGAAATGAAAAAAAATAGTTTGATCTGTTGCTGACTGATTGAAGTTGCAGACTCACAGAACATAGAAACATAGACTTTGACGGCAGATATGGACCACTTGGCCCACCTAATCTGCCCATTTCCCTACCTATTGGATAAGCTGCAGAGTCTAGTTAACCAAAAGCCTACTTCCCCCTACCCCCCTCTAGAATTGCCCTATGTTTGGCCAATGCATTCTTGAATACCCCCACTATTTGTGACCCCACAACCCCCTCAGGAAGGCAGTTTCATGCATCCACCACCTTCTCTGTGAAAAAATGCTTCCTCACATTGCCCCTGAGCTGTCCCCCCTCTATCTTCAAATTGTGCTCCCTTGTTCTTGCACATCTCTTTTTCTGAAAGATGCTAACCTCTTGGACTTTGTTTATTCCCTTGAGGTACTTGAAAGTTTCTATCATGTCTCCCCCTCTCCCTCCTTTCCTTGAGGGTATGCATATTAAGCTCCTTTAGTCTCTCTTCATATGGCTTGTGGTGCAGATCCTGAACCATTTTAGTTGCCTTCCTCTGGACTGCTTCCATCCTGTCTATGTTCTTGCGGAGATGGGGGTCTCCAGAATTGCATGCAGTACTCCAGATGGGGTCTCACCAATTGTCTGTACAGAGGGATAACAACTTCTTGTTTTCTACTGGTGATACCTCTCCCTATGCATCCCAGTATCCCCTTAGCCCTCCTTACTGCCTTCTCACATTGCTTGCCTACCTTTAAGTCATCTGATATGACCAAAATGACTACCCTCAGGTCCCTTTCCATCTTTGTTGTTGTTAGTACCCCCCCGTTGTGTACTCTTCCCCTCTTCCCCTGCCTCTGATGGATGAAGTCAAACCCTACCTACACTTGCAGACCTCTTGAAGGTACAAGTTGGGGAGATGAAGTCTGGTAGGGCTGCTGGTGAGGTCTGCATAGGAACAGGAGACAGCAATCTGGCTACTTCGGCAGAAGAATGGAGGCAGAGGAAAATAATAAGAAGGTGTGAAATAGCAGGCTGGGAGGTGGCAACATAGACTGAGGCAGCAAAGTGGTGAGGAGCAGAAGAGCAGAAAAGAAGGAGTGTTAGACAGCGGGAGCAGAGCTGAAATGCCATGGACTATCTCCTTTGTAGTTTAAGATGGATTGAAAACCAGGGTTATGGGCCTTTAGTTTACTATAAATTGTTATATTAAATAAATTTGAGGGGTTGTTATGCTCATGGTTTCCTTCTGAAATACACTCAGAGATGCCCGAGAGCAGCTGAATTACTTAGAAACATAGAATCTGATGGCAGATAAGAACCGCTTGGCCCACCCAGCCTGCCCATTTTCCTACCTAATAGATAAGCTGCAGATCCTAGTTAACCAACAGCCTACTTTCTCCTACCCCCAGCCCCTAGAATTGCCTTATGACTGTCCCACGCATTCTTGAATTCCCCCACTGTTTTCAACTCTACAACCTCCTCAGGAAGGCCATTCCATGCATCCACAACTTCTCTGTGAAAAAATACCCCCTCACATTACCTCTGAGCCATCCCCCTTCTATCTTCAGTTACAACGGTTTCATTAACTTCATTGGAGCCTTTAGGTTTAAAGCGAAATTAAATAAAACAGTTGGAAATGTTTCAAAAACTTGAGAAAATGCAATAGCATATATGAAGCTGAAGCAAATTTTAGTGGCAGCCATTAGATTAGACTGTAAAGGGGCCATGTGTTGCCCAGTTTTAGATAAGGAGACTGAAACAGACCATTTAGTAAGAACTGCAGCATTGTAAATGCCAAAGCTGCTACCTTCAGCTTTAAATGTAATGCCTATAATCCTTGTTGTGGTATTTTGGCAAGCAAAGGGAATTATTAGGAACTGTAGTATGGTGAAACAGCTGGCACAAACTGCAGTAGGTGTGGGAGAGGAGAACTGTAGCAGAGTGCAATAGGAAGGAGCAGAATGCGGGAGCAGCGTGGAGCTTTGAACTGGGAGGTGACATCACCTGTGTCATGAATCTGGAAGAGGAGAGAGCTCTGAAGATGTAGCATAACAAAGAGACCCCAAGAATAAATGAGCTCAAGAAGTGAGAGTATCCAAAACCAGAGGAAGGAGTGGGGACCCACTGAGAGAAACAGGGATAGAACAGAAAAGGAAAGAGGTATGGAGTGGGGGCTGGAGGACTGCAGACAGAAATGTCACAAGGGCAGCAAGACAGGAGGAAGTAGAGGAGAGGAGAAGAGCAGACAGGAGAATGGGGGGGCAGAGAAGAGCTGGGAAGGGAAGGACAGGGAAGCGGTAGGGTGAACTGCTGAGGAAAGGCCAAGCAGCAGCCAAAAGCAGCAGGGAGAGACAGGAAAGAGGTACAGGGTGGGGGTGGGGTGGGGTGAAGGACCACAGTCAGAAATGCTGCAAGGCCAGCAAGACAGAAGGCAGTAGGGGAGAGAGATAGAAAAGAGCAGGTAGGAGAATGGAGAGGGGAACAGAAAAGGGAAGGACAGGGAAGCGGCAAGGCGAACTGCTGAGGAAAGGCTGAGTAGTGGCCAAAAGCAGCAGGAAGAGCTAGCACAGGGAGAAAATGAAAAGGATGAGCCAGAAAGGAGAGGGCAGCCACAAGGATCATGCAGCCTTTAAGATGCTTGAACACCTTGAGTGTAGCCAGCTGGGAGAGGCTGGTTTATATTTGGACAGTGGGAGGAGTTATTCACCAACACTGAATCATAGGCAAACACTACAAAATAAAATAGATTTTTCTGCTTCTATGTAGCATTGTCTTGTGTTCTGTTATTCATTCCTTTAAGGAATTTTTGGTGTGGCCCACATAATTACGAACATACGAAATTTGCCAACAGATAAAGGCCTAGAGGTCTACCAAGTCTGCTCGAATATGCAGCTAGCACCCCATATTCTGCAGCTGCCCCTCCCTTATTATTTATTAATTAATTGATTTATTGATTGTTTGATCTGAAAATTGATAACAGAAAAATAAACACTGAGCCAGAGCTTGTTTCCAAGTGCGACCCAGGAGGAGAGGGAAGGTAGAGTACAAACACAGTGAGCGATCAGAAAGGAGCCCAAATGACAATATAAATACAGTCCTGAGAATCACTGGTACAAAAAATCAATAAGAGGAATACACATCATACAATACTGCAGTAAAGCCTTAGAGCAAATAAATATACAGTGATGGTGATAAGGCCAAAGAATAAGAACTAAACGATTACAATAACTTAACTAATTAACTAACAGATGGCCTGGAGGCATGGTTCATCTGGGATATGGAACAGTACGATGAAGGCAGGTACAAATGGGAGCAAAGTGAGCACACAGAAGTGGCTTGAGAGAGAGGCAAGAGGGCAATGAATGTATGGAGAGTGGAAGAGGATTCCAGAGAGAAGGAAGGTGAACTGAAATAGAGAATTGCCTCACCAACAAGGAAGAATGGGAAGTAAAAAAGAGCATGTGTTGAAGGAGCATAGAGGGTAGCAGGGGGTTGTAGAGGGTCAGAGCAGGTCAGACAGGTAGGAGGGAAGGAGTGAAAACCAATTCAGAAATGAAGGAAGCACCATGGGAGAGGTGATGAGAGGTAAGAGAGGGAAGGGAGAGAAGTTGGTAAAAGGTACAGTGATGGCTGGGGGAGGGGAGTTAGTATCAAAGGGGCAGAAGGAATGAAAGAGGGGCTAAAGTATGGCTGAAATGGATTTATAAGCCCCACAGTAGACCACATCCACACAGTCCGGTCCGGTTGATGGCAAGATGGTGGCTGAGCTGAGCCAGCCAGAATACTGATTTTTATTGCCCATTATTTTGATTTATTTTTAATTCGGTTTTAGTTAATTTTTAGCCTTCCCGAAGTTTGTTTGTACATTTTATTAAGTTCGGATTGTAGCCGCGTAGTTCGGAACGTTTTTTGACCAATTTTCCGATTGGCGTCTGTTGGAGTGTTTATCGGAGCCCCTTGCGTGCGTTCTTTGGAGCCTTGGGTTTTGCATCTATTCTCTGAGTCCTGCATTTACTCTGGATTTGGCCGCTTGTGGTGCTTGCCGTTGTCGGCTTTTCGAGTTCCCACTCTCTGTTCTCCGACTTATATTGTGAGAGGCGTGAGTCATGTTGCTAACAGTAGCCTGGAATGCGAGGATAGCAAGGTCCTGTGGAAAGTCTTGCCCGTGAGTTTGGCTGTGGAGTCGGGTGTTGTTAACAGTAGCCTGGAATGCGAGGATAGCTAGGACCTGTGGAAAGTCTTGCCCGGTGAGTTGTATGACTTTCTAAATAAACTGTGCTTGGACTTGCGACGTGGGAAGCTGTGGTGGAATAGGAGAAGTTGTGAAGAAGCTCCTTTTCTGGAATATCGGAGTACCGATTTTGTGCTGTCCCTAATGACTTTGTACTGTTTTGGTTTGAGAGTTTTGGTCACAGCGTGAAGGCTGCGGAGACGAGAAAATTGAAAGGGGAATTGAAGCTTTTTGACATTGAGTATAGAATTGTGACGCTGGGGACAGAAAAAGGAGTATTACATTTTGTTGTCTGCTCCCTGTTTGGATATACTGGACTGCAGGAAGAAGAGGAAGAAAGACTTGAGAATTTAGCCTAAGTGTCCCTGAGGTGGGTGCGGGGTGCTGGTGTCTGTACCTGGGAGGGCTGGGAGTACCTGCCGGTGGGTTGGTGTTCTCGGGGCCTCCGGGTGATGCCGGAATAACCTGGCAGATGCCGGGCTGTGTCTGGCATCCCATGTAAGGGGGACAGTCTGCATATCCCGCCCTCCTGTGGTTCACTAGGTGGAGAGTGCTTCCTCCCAGGTGGCTGAATGTCAGGAATATGAAGAAAGTATACTGACTCCTAAACATTTTGAACTGTGGGCTTATGATTAAATTTTATTAAGTTTAAGGACTTTTAGTTAGGGTTTTAAATTGTGTGATATTTTAGATTCATGCTGTTTGTTTTATTTGTTTATATGTGATTTTTATTTTCACCCTACCTTGCTGTGAGAGCGAAAGGGGGGAATTTTTGTGTTGGGGTAGGGAGAGTTTTTATTTTTATTTGTTTGCTTTATTCTGTTTTGTTTGTTTATTATTTTATTTTATTTACTTATTTTTATGTGGTTTTGTATGGGTTTTGGTTTGATTATATGTTTTTTTATTTTTTAGGTTTCTTTGATTAATAATATTATTTGCTAATTAAGATAGGTTGTTTAGTTGAGGTTATTGACATTTGCCATCAATGATGTGTTTGATGGGGCTTAAGACGGTCAGGCGCTATTCTCCCACTCTGCTCCGGGACCTCCGTCCCTTTCATTGTCCTCAGTTATCTGATGACGTTTTTAACAACTGTCGAAAAGCAGGGATAATGAGAAGGCATGTAGGGGATGGATGGGCTAGACAGAGTGGGAGAATGGAGAGGGGTGGGCAGATAGGGATAGTTGGGTCAAGGAGATGCCCTGGGGCGAAATGGGTTCAGGAGAGGGGTCCTCCTAGCCTGATTCCCATACCCAAGGGCCCCAAAGATTGTGGGCAGGTACTGCGATCCTCTCTGAAAACCCATCCAACTCGGGCGGTGTTATGTAATGCCAGGTCGATTAGGAACAAGACTGCTATTATTGCAGATCTTGTTGCAACATCTGACCTGGCATGTATTACAGAGACCTGGCTGGATGAGAATGCAGGTCCTATTTTAGACTCTGCTGCTCCAGCTGGGTTCTCGGTAATGCACCATCCGAGATTGGATCGTAGGGGCGGGGGAGTGGCCATCTTTTTTAGATCAGATCTGAGTCTTGTGGAGGTGCCAGTGGGTAACACCAGATCCTTTGAGTGCATCCAGGCAGCAGGTGCAGAGCTCAGGATTCTCCTCATATACATTCCACCCAGTGATGGTGGTGAATTCCTGAAGGAGTTCGCGGACTTCAACGTTGACATGGCACTGGAGTCGCCTAGATGGTTAATACTGGGTGACTTCAATGCCTGGGTCGACGATGAACTCGCGACTTTGGAAAGAACTTCCTCCAACTTATGTCTATGTTGGGCCTGTCACAGGTAGTTACCTCTGCTACCCATATAGGTGGACACCTTTGACCTGGTGTTCCTACTGGATTTGGATGTCTCACATTTGAAGGTGGAACCAAATGTGTGGACAGACCATCACACCATAAGATTCAGTTTTGGGGCACCCCCTAATAGGTCTGCTCCTATGGAGATGGTCCAGTATCGCCCTTTAAGGGGAGTAAACCCAGAGGGCCTATTGGCGGTACTGGACCTATCGGGTGTTTCGGATGAGAGCATGGGTCCAGGGGACCTGGTTAGTGCCTATAATAAGGTGGTAACCGGGGCCCTGGACCAAATTGCTCCTGTTTGTGTTCGCCCACTCACTCAGCGCCCAAAGACTCCTTGGTTTGATGAGTCTTTGAAGGAGCTGAGGAGAGTGGGGCGAAGGCTAGAGAGGGCATGGTGGAAGTCTTGCCTGGATGCTGACAAACTTAGATTGATGGATCATTATGTTCTCTATCAATCAGCAATATCCGTAAGAAGGCAGAATTCCTGTCCAGGAGATTTGTTACGCGCCAACCGACCGCTCAATCTCTTCGGACTGTTGACAGATTGTGCAATCCACTCTGTCTACAGTCTGGAAGAGATTTTTCACAAATAAAGTATGATGAGCTTGCTCGATTTTTCGCTGATAAGATTGCCAGCATTAGGTCGGATATCAGCCAAGCTCACTCTTCAAGGGTTTGCAGTGATCGGCGAGGGGAAGCAAACACCTGTGTCACCTGGTCTGACTTTGGTAGGCCGGAATTCATTGACATTGTGAGGATTGTCCAGACTGTACATCCAATCAGCTGTAGTTTGGATCCGGGCCCTATGCTTCTATTATTGGGTTGCGTAGATATTATCTGTCCGACCATTGCTGAAATTGTCTGGAAATCTTTGGAGCAGGGGATCTTTCCTGTACCCTTAAAGGAGGCGGTCGTCCGACCACCCTAAAAACCTTCATTGAATCCTGACTGTCCAGCTAACTACAGACCTGTCTCTAACCTGCCCTTTTGGTAAGGTTATTGAAAAGGTGGTTGCACTGCAACTGGATGACCATCTTACAAATCACAATGTCTATGATACTCTTCATCGGGATTTAGGAAAAGACATAGTACTGAGACTGCTCTTGTCCGGGTTCTAAATGATCTCTGATAGCGAGAGATCAAAAGGCTTGTACTATTCTAGTCCTTCTGATCTCTGCAGCATTTGACACTGTGGACCATGATGTGCTTTTGGAATGCTCTGGTTTTATTGTGGACTGTCTGGTACGGTTCTGCAATGGTTTCAATCTTTTCACAGGGCGGAGACAGAGGGTTATCACTGGAATTTATTCCTCTGACGCTGTCTCTTTGCCTTGTGGGGTTCCGCAGGGTTCCATTTTGGCACCCATGTTGTTCGCTGTCTATATGCTGCCATTGGGAGACATTATTAGGCAATATGGCTTGGGTTTTCACTGCTAGGCAGATGATACCCAGCTATATTTGTCCTTTAGTCCTGGGCAAGAAGATGCAGTCTCTATACTTAACAACTGTCTATCCGAGATCAATGATTGGATGAGTGCCAGCTGGCTAAGGTTAAACCCGGATAAGACTGAGGTGTTGGTGGACCCAGGTCGCTTTGAGGCGGGTTGTAGGGCTGGTCTCCCTTCAGGCGATGGATCGATGGTGCCCAACTCGACCTCAGACCGGTGCGAACTCTGCATATTATTGACGACACATTGACGCTGAAATTTCAGGTGTCTTCTGCTGTCAAATCTTCCTTTTTCCATCTGAGGAATATTGCTCGGGTGAAACACCTTGTTCCTCCGGCTGACCTTCCGACTTTGGTCCATGCCTTTGTTACTTCTCGCCTTGATTACTGCAATGCCCTGTACCTAGGGTTGCCGGGGGTTGATATCCGCCACTTGCAGTTAGTGCAGAACGCAGCAGCCAGGCTTTTGACTGGAACATCTATGAGGAATCATATGCGCCTGTGCTACTTAAGCTGCACTGGCTGCAATTCGATGGCGGATCACCTTTAGGAATCGGGTTACAAACCTATAAAGCCCTCGAGAACAGGGACCTAGTGTATCTTCAAGATCTGCTTGTTCCTACTGTCCCTCTCGCTCACTCCACTCCTCTGGTGAGGGATTGCTAGAGGTTCCCAGGGTTCATTTAAAAACTTGGGAGCACGAGCATTTTATGCTGCCCCTACCCTGTGGAATTCTCTACCGTCGGATACGAAGCTGCCTGACCGTTGAGAGCTTTAAGTCAGAACTTAAAACTTATTTATTTCAAATAGCATATGGGGAATGACTCATTGTATTTTATTGTAATTATATTATTATTTTGTTGTTGTGTTATATGTATGAAATTTGTATGTATTTAAATTGTTCTATTTGTACAGTGCTTTGATATCGAAAAGCGCTTAAAAATAAATTTTTACTTACTTACTTACAGTCAAACAGAGGTAGGATCATCTTGATCCTAATCTCCCACTAGACTGGGAGTAGAATACAGAATTTGTTCCTATAAAAGGGCTCCTAATTTAGGGTGCAATGTCTTAATGGTGGCATCAACATGGGCTGAGAAGTCAAGATAACTATCAAGCCTCATGCCTAGGTATTTAAAGCAAGGAACAATGTTAAGGGGAGTACCATTAATAGTTGAGAAAAACGGGGATCAACTGAGCCTACTGAACCATTGGTGAGTGACAAAAATCGTATTGACAGTCTTCTTGGCATTCAATGAGAGTTGGCTAGCACAAAACCTCTAACACGTGGGAAATGTTTCAGTGACATAGAATATTGTGTCATCAGCATACATATAAATGTTTGTTGAGACACAGCCAGAGGAAGGGTCATTAATAAAAATGGAAATTAGTATAGGCCCCAAAATGAAGCTTTGTGGTACATCTGCATTGAAAAGGAGGGGTAGATGAAGGACATCCCTGCCTAGACAGACTGACTGCATCCTGTGAGGGAGGCTCAAAACCAGTCAAGCACAGAGACTGAGAGCCCAGCACTCTTTAACTTATCCCAAAGTAACATGTGGGCTACTGAGTGAAAGGCATTTGCCAGGTTGGAAAAATACCGACAGAAATGTGTCCCTTATCTATCCCCTTTAAAATGGAGTCAGTGACACAGAGTAGCAAAGAAACTGTGGAATGGGATTTCCGGAAGCCAGATTGGAAAATACATAGAAAAAAGAGCAGTCAAGAAAGCTGTAGAATTAGGAGAGGACAAGTTTTAATTAAAGTTTGGCTAGAGAGGGGAGAAGCCAAATACAACACATACTGTATAACTTGTTGCAAATACACTTGAGAAAACATGTAGCATTACAGTTTATGAAATTATGGATAGTAAATTCTTTCCCACTTTTCATGTGTTTGATTTTCTTTCTGTCTAACATAGAGTTAAGTTGGCTACATTGTCTAGAGCTATAAACCTATGAATTTTTTTAACACAAAGTCTGAAATATGTGGGAAAAAAGTAGACCTGTGCTTGTATCATGAGCATCAAGCAGGTTCCATTAACAGGAGTGATCAGGAATACATTAATGTAATTTGAAATAGAGAAGTACATCATTTTACACTAATAAACAAGCCGAGATGCCTCTGTGTACATCAAAAGATCAGGTTAGAAAGTAGAAACTTTATACTTTCTTAGAAAGATGTGCCTTTGGTTTAGTTTTGAACAATTTATTTATGGTAATGGTCACTACTGTTAAATAGGAGAATTTACTGCAACTCAGAACTCAAGATGGAGATGTTTCTTCCTCAGATCAGTTTAGGTGGTTAGTCAGTCTCAACCAAGAATTGTTCCTACTTCTGATATCTTCTATGTATAACAAATACTGAAACAAATCAATTTTTGCACTGAAATCTTGGAATGGTGAGTTGAAGCCCTCTTGCAATACTGACTGAACAATTGTATGTGAAAAAAATAAGACATATGTACACTTCTTGTTTGAAATCTCCATTTGTTTTTTGTATCTGTGTTTGTATTTGGGCCTATTAGTGCTGCACTGTGAAGATGGAATCAACTTATTTGACCAAATTAAAAGGATAAACATTTCTTGCTCTGCCACGATTAACTGATTCTGAATCAAGGTTAAGGTATCTTCTTTTGTCCTCAGCTACCTTCCTAGTTCCAGCTTCTCCTTAACATCTTGAACACTGCTTATCTAGGTCATTAGTGCATACAGTATGTGCAACACCACATCTTGCTTGTCTCCTCTCCCAAGCAGTAACGTATCAGGCTGGGCTGTGACCTTCTGCACAGTAGCTCACAGGAAGCACATGAATGATCTTCACAACTTGTCTGCATGTGGCTCCTTTCCTTCATGTGTTCCCTAATTTATACTGGCTCAGTCCCTTCTCAAATTATCTCCTAGTTCCAGACTTTAGGTCAACAATATAATCACCTAACCCTGACAACAGAAGACACAGCTCTTTAATATTGTTCCCCCTAAGTACACCCTGCTCTGGCTGATCCAAGCTACCTTTCAGACACTAAAGTTGTACATTTATTCCAACTACTTATTGTACCCCTCTTGATTTAAAGGGGACAGGAAATTATTTCTGATTTTAATGTTTCTATTATCAAAAATGATATTTACTGGATACTCCCAAAAGATCCTTATTTAACTGTTTCTGAATAAAAGTTTAAACTGTATACTGTAATTTGTACTTTTTATTTGTGAAGACAGCATCCTGTACAGTTTCTTTCTTAGAATCAGAAATTTGCAATTTTGTCTATGTCACTGCATGGATTCAGAACTTTAAGCACTGTTCTGATGGGTCATCATCTCATAGGACCTTTATAGAAAGAATGCTGTCCACAGAAAGAAAGCAATACAGAACACAGTTTACAGTTTTAAAGGAAGAGAAACAATGCAACATTCCAGTTTCAGTACCCTCTATTCTCTTTCTGTGTCTCTTTCTCTTTTTTGTATCCGCATCTTTAAAACCAGTCATATAAGTATTTTGCTATTGCACCATTATAAATGCTCCAGCCAGTGACATCATCACTTAGAATCAGTCAGTGTCTCCTGTGTGGATATCTTTGCTTTCCTGAGTTGCTACTTGGATGCCAACTGAACACACAGAGGAGCTGCGTCATACTAATTATTGTGGCAACCCATGACACTAGTGGTATCAGTGACATAAGCCAGTGCCTGAGATTCTAATTGATGGTGTCATTGGCCAGAGAATTTGTAGTGGTACAAGAGGAGGGCTGCATTCAAAGCTGGTTTCAAGATGAGAGACAGAAAACAAAACTGAGACAGTGTTATTGTATTTATTTATTCCAAATAAAACCCTATAGGCAGGGCCTATTTACGAGGCGTTTAGAGTTAGCATCAACAGGAAAAGTAATGGGTGAATACAGTACAATTCAATGCAACATGTTATGTACAGAATGGAAATGAGATAAGTAAATATGAACTAGAAATGCTGCAGTGTTTCTGTTCCCCTGTAACTTTTTTCAGATACTGTTAAATACGTATCCTTTGAGCGTGGGGTATGAACATAATTTATTAAAATATAAGCAGCTTCACATTCACGACAATTTTCTATTCCCTTTAAATTTAAATATGTTTTCTTGCTACCCTTCAGACTTTGCTGGCAGGCATCCCATTTAATGCTGACCCTCACAGGAGTGTAATTGTATAGGGTATGGGTATTGTAGGGTAATTTTAGGGTGTGCAGAGGGGACTCGAGCAGGTGGCACACAGTGGCTATTGCTGAGGTGTTACCTGTGTACAGCTGGGAAAAGGAAAGGGCACTGTACACCAGGGCATTTAACAACTGGTTGAAGGCATAATACATGAAGGAGGGCTTTGGTTACATTGGGGAGTGGGGCCAACCTGGGAAGATAGGGGTGTCTATATGGGAGATGGCCTGCATCCTTCCAGGAGGAGAGCCACAGTCCTTAATGGTAGGGTTAAATGCTACTTGGATGAGCATTTAAACTAACCAGGGGAAAGACCATCAAACCAAGGGGGGGAACAACTGCCTCCCTTCCCCGATGATGGAGTAGCAGGGAAGGAGGGCCAAACAGAAGTAGACTCCCCTAGAGCAGGGGCACAAGAAGACAAGGAAGGCAAGGCAGAGGACAGAGAGTATAAATCAGGAAAGCAAAAATAAAGGAATAAAGTAGACAGGGAGGTAAAAAGGGAAGAGGTGGGTCAGGGTGACTTGCAGGAAACAGCACAAGCAGGAAGGGGGGAAGCTGGAATGCAGGCAGAGAGGGAGTAAAGTAAGAGATCCCCCATGTGCACTAATGCAATGAACCTGGAAAATAAAATTTCTGACATAAAAGTCATCATGGTGGAGACTTACCTGGATTGGTGACCATAAAGGAGTCATGGTGCACAGACAGCCATGACTGAAACATGGCCATTCAGGGCTATTCTCTGTTCAGGAAAGATAGGACAAGGAGGAGAGGCTGTACTATATGTGAGGGAGGGAATACAGGCCTCTGAGGTACAGGGGCACCCAGAGGAAAAGGAAGGACTGGAGTTGCTGTGGGTCATCCTAAAGACAGGCTCTGGGGCCACTATCCATTCAGGGGTGGTGTACAGACCTTCAGCAGAGGTGAAGGGGTTGGATAAGGCACTTGGGGAAGTCATTTACATGATGGCAAGTGCGGGAGAGGTGCTGTTATTTGGTAACTTCAATCTGCCGGATGTGGAGTGTAGCCTTCAAACTACAGTTTTTGCAAAGAGCAGGGCCATCCTTGACTCCCTACAAGGGGGTTTTCTCAAGGAGCTAGCTAATGAACCCACTAAGGACATGGCAGTTTAGGACCTGGTGCTTATAAACAGGGACAGCATTGCAGATGTCACAGTGGGCACTCCCCCAGGTACCAGTGATCACCTTACAGTGTGGTTTAACATTACAATGGGAACATAGGTTATTCACACAAGGACGAGGGTCCAGGACTTTAGGAGAAAGGATTTTAAAGTAATGGGATACTGCCTTAGAAACTGCCTTGTGGGGTGGATTTCCATGGAGGGGTAGAGGCAGAGTGGGAAAAAATAAGGCAACCAGCCTATACATGAAGGAAGTGAGTGAATGCAGAAGAAAAAAAAAAACTATTGTGGTTTTCTAAGGAAGTGGCCTAGGTGGTAAAGGAAAAAAGGGCCACATTCAGATGAGATAATGAAATACAGGAAGATGAAGAGAAGGAGGCATACCATGTAAAACAGAGGGAAGCAAGAAAGGTGTTAAGGAGAGCAAAGACAGAGGAAAGGATAGCCAAAGGGGCAGCTGAAAGGGGTAAGTCTTTCTTCAGATACATAAGTGAGAAGAGGAAAGCAAGGTGGAGGGATAATTACTATAAGGAGGGTGGCTGGGGAAGTCTGTGCAGAAGAGGACCAAGAACAGCTGAGACAGGATCAGGGGCAGCCATTAGGATAGAAGTCATCTATAGGCCCCCACCTTAAAGGGATATTGGGGACAAGGAAATGATGGAGACATTCCACAAAATGACAGACAAGGGTGATACAATAATAGTAAGGGAGTTTAACTTGCCAGACATAAACTGGAAATCTTGTACAGCATCTTCATCAAGAGGAAGAGACTTTGTAATGGCTCTGCAGGGTGCAGGGCTGAGGCAGCTTGTGAAAACTCCTACTAGAGATGAAGCTGTCCTGGACTTGGTTTTAAGTAACAACAAAAGGGTAAAGGAGGTAGAGGTGGGGTGGCACTTGGCTAATAGCGACCACTGCATGGTGGGATTAAAAGTAAACACTAGTGAAGACATTAGTCATTCCAAGATCAGGGTTTTAGATTTCAGAAAAGCAGACTTTCGGAAGATGAGAGATACCCTGGCAGAGAGTCTTAGATACAGGGAAGAGAAAGGAGTAGATGAAATGTGGGAGTATCTCAAAGGAGCTGTCACAGAGGTAACTGAACAGTGCATCAGAAGGGTGAGCAAGGTAAATAAGAAAAGGAAACCCTTATTCAGGTAGGTGACTGTAATAGTAAGGGAGAAAAAGAAGGTATACACACACTTTAGGGTGTCAGTGAAAGATGAGGATAAGAAAACCTATAAGATAGCACAGAGGGAAGCTGGTAAGGCAATAAGGAAGGCTAAAGCCCTGACTTGAACTGAGGATTGCACAAGGGGTAAAGGAGAGAGATAAAGCCTTCTTTAGGTACATAAGGTAAAAGAGGAAAACTAAGGGGGGGATAGTTTGACTAGCAGATACTGGAGGGAAACTGGGAGAAAAACACTGCAAGAAAGCAGAAGTCTTAAACCAATACTTCTGTTCTGTGTTCACCAAAGAGAATGCAGAGGATGGGCCAAGTCTGTATAGCAGCAATGCCCAGGGACCAGGGGTTGTCACAAGCCTCTCCACAGATGCTCAAGTCTTGGAAGCTTTAAATAAACTAAAGGTGGACAAGGCACAAGCCCCTTCACAGAGGCTTAAGTCTTGGAATCTTTAAATAAACTAAAGGTGGACAAGGCCATGGGACCAGATGGGATCCACCCTAGATTTCTCAGGAAACTAGGGAGTGTACTAGCAGCACCCCTAGCAGAGCTATTCACCAAATCACTAGACTGGAAAAGGGCAACAGTGGTCCCGCTCCACAAAGCAGGGAGCAGGGAGGAGGAGGATGGCAATTACTGTCCAATAAGCCTCACATCGGTGGCAGGGAAGCTGATGGAGACACTACTCAAACAGAGAATCATAACATATCTGGAATCCAGTGGGCAGCAAGACCCAAAATAGCATGGGTTCACGGCAGGTAGGTCTTGCTAAATTAACCTGGCCGACTTCTTCTACTGGGTTACAAAGATAGTAGATCAGGGAGCAGTGGCAGAGGTCGTGTATCTGGACGTTAGCAAAGCCTTCAATTCTGTTCTACACAGAAGGCTGGAAAGGAAGCTGGACCACATGGAGGTGGGCAAGGAAGTGGTTGAGTGGGTGAGTAACCGGCTTAGAGGAAGAACACAGATGGTTCAGATAAATGGAGCATTTTCGGCTGAGAGGGAGGTGACCAGTGGGGTACTGCAGGGTTCAGTACTGGGGCCCTACTCTTCAATGTGCTCATAGCAGACATTGCAAATGGGCTGGAAGGTAAAGTATGTCTATTTGCTTATGACACTAAGATTTGCAACAGAGTGGACTCCCCTGAGGATGTGAGGAGTATGACTTCAGACTTGAAGAAACTGAAGAAGTGGTCAGAAACATGGCAGCTGTAATTCAACACCAAAAAGTGCAAAGTCAAGCACTTAGGCAGAAACAATCCCAAAGAGGATTACTACCTGGGAGGAGAGAAGCTAGCCTCCACGAGCCAGGAGAGGGACCCAGGGGTCATTATATTGGAAGACTTGAAAATGGGTAAACAGTGCGAAAAGGTGGCACTAAAGTCAAGTGGCATGCTAGGCTGTATAGGCAGGGGAATCACGAGTAGCAGGAGGGAGGTGATGTCACCACTCTACAGGGCGCTGGTGCACCCTCACTTGGAGTACTGTGTACAGTACTGGAGACCTCACCTCAAAAGGGACATAGAATCGAGACAGTGCAGAGGAGGGCCAAGAAAATGATTCAGGGACTGCACCATATGGTATACCAGGACAGGCTGAGGGAACTCAACATATACTCCCTGGAACAGAGGAGGGAGAGGGGCAACATGATTGAAACTTTTAAACATATGAGGGGTATAAATAAGGTCAACGTTCAGGAGCATTTCCAATTGAAAGAGAGTGGGAGAATGAGAGGACATGACATGAGGCTGAAGGGAGGGAGGTTCAGGAGTAATACAACGAAGTTCTTCTTTACAGAGAGTGTGGCGGACCCATGGAATAGCCTACATAATGAGGTAGTGGGGGTCAAAATGGTAGGCTAGTTCAAGAACACATGGGATAGACATAAAGGTAGCAAACGAAAAGACAAAGGAGAGGGGGAATAGGTAGGTTCTTGGGCAGACTAGATGGACCTTGCAGTCCCTTTCTGTTGTCACTTTCTATGTTTCTATGTTTCTAAGAAAAAGCTGCCATCCTGAACAGGTACTTCTGCTCAGTCTTCACAGTGGGAAGGGAAACCACCAGGAAGCAGCAGGAACAAAGGATGGGGGAAATGAACAAACATTTCTATTTTCAGAAGAAAGAATCCTGAAGGGACTTGCAGCTCTGAAAGTGGACAAGTCTATGGGACCTGACAGGATGCACCCATGAATACTAAAGGAACTGATGACCTTATTCAACAGTTCACTGTAAACAGGCATGGTTCCAGAAGATTGGAGGAGCACAGATATGGTCCCTCTGCATAAGAGCATCAGCGGGGGGTTGGGGGAGAGCCTAGCAACTATAGGCTGGTCAGTCTCTCCTCAGTGGTGGGGAAATGAATAGGAAAGGCTGGTAGAGTATTTTGAATCCAGTGGGTTTTAAGACCACAGGCAGCATGGATTCATGGGAGGGGGAGGTCATGCCAGACAAATCTGATTGATTTCTTTGACTGGGGGACTAGGAAAATAGATCAAGGGAGGGCAGTAGACATGGCCTAGATGGACTTTAGCAATGCCTTTCACACTGTACCGCACAGGAAACTGCTAACTGAGCAGCCTAGGGGTGGGATCTAGCCTAGGGGTGAATTGGGTCGGAAACTGGTTAATGGATAGGTGTCAGAAGGTGAGAGTTAATGGCACTCACTCTGATGATGGGAGAGTGACCAACCCTGTCATAAAAGTTTTTTTTTTCAGAATTAATAAAGTGACATTGCTTTATTGACTATATTGTCTGTGTTTGGCAAGGAACAACTGATGAAGCAGAAAAGTGTGCCAAATGGCTGAATGCAAATTATCTGAATTTAAAATTTACACTAGAAGTGAGCACAACTGAAATCTTTTTTCTGGTTATAACCCTAAAAGGCAGTGAACTGGCTGAAGCTGAAACTAAAGATTTTCATAAAATCACAGCTACTAACAATTTTCTCTGTGCACAGTCATCACATCCTAAACATTTTATAAACTCAATTCCACAAAGCCAATTCCTGAGAATAAGATGAAATTGTTCTAGCATAGATCTGTCTGAAAGACAGGCAATGGAAATAAAAATGGGCTTCCAAAAAAGGGGTTACAGAGATGATAACCTTAATTTGGTTATAGAGAGGGCTAGGAACCTGGATAAGAAAGAACTACTACTGCCAAAAAACAGGGAAGTGAAAAAAAAAACAAAGAATTGTATTTGGCAATGAATACAATGCTTTGGCTGGACAAATTGGGAATGTGGTTAGGAAGAACTGGTAAATATTGAGGAGTGACAGAGTGTTTTCAGAAGCACTAACTGAACCACCATCAATCACATTCAGCAAAGCAAAAAACATTAGGAACATGGTGGTTAGGAGCCAGCGCACAAGGGAAATTGATTGCCCTTTCAATTGGTTGCCACCCTTATGTAATGGCTTCTTTAAGTGTGGTCAGTACAGCATTTGTAAATATATGCAACAAGGAAATGAATTCATACCTCTCACATTGAATTTGAAGGTGCATGTAAATGAGTTTATTTAATGCACTACTGAATTTGTAGTATATGTCTTACAGTGTCCTTGTAAGAAGCTGCATGTAGGTAGGACTATCCGCTCCTCAAAAAGAGGCTACAGGAGCACATAAAAGACATTACTAAGAGAACAAATTCTGGTCAGACCCACAATGGTTGCTAATGCAGTAATGTGATGAGATTTATTTATTTATATCAGTCTGTATGTATGTGTCTCATGAGCATATTATTAGTGAACATATTATTAGCTAAAGTCAATAATTGCATGTGTATTGAAATGTAGTTTGGATAATGGTATTCCATGTGTGGGGTGACTGCAAGGGGAGATGGGTAGATGCAGCATCCCAGGGTGTTGTAATACACCAATATCTGGGTTACTTTGTATTTACTATGGGTGAAGGCACCACACTATTAATTTTCTCTTTGGGAAAGAACTCCCTTTTCCACCAGAAACAGTGCCCAGGCCCCTCATCCTGGTTTAGGACTGCCAGTCAGGGGTAGTAGTCCGTTGCTACACGGCACCTCAGTTACAACATGAAGGCATCCTTGGGATCTCTTGTTCACCAGTCATGCCAAGCATGAAGCCCCTTGCTCACGAAGCAAATGGCAACCCAACAGAGTCTGCTGAACCTAGCTAAAGTACTGTTAAAGTGCACTAACACTGGTCAACCAGCTGCACTGTATCAGGCTTGTTACTGCTACAAATGTGTACCCAGATAGACTGTGGGAACTCCCAAGTTAGATACTGGGGGATACTGGTGCCATTCGGAGAGTGGGTAATGTGTTAGAACAAGTGGGCTAATACCTGTTTTGATACACATGCCGGTGGGTAGTGGCTACTGGAAATGTTTCTAGAATTAAAGAACAAAGTGAATGATTGTTTTCAAAATGCTAAGGATTGCTGAACTTTTACACCCATTTTCACTTTTCCTAACCATACCCCATGTAAATAAATTATTGATTAACCTTTTACAACCATCTCATGAGAATATTATCAGTGAACATATTATTAGATAAAGTCAATAATTGCATGTGTATTGAAATGTAGTTTGGATAATGATATCCCATGTGTGGGGTGACTACAAGGGTATGTGGTTAGTTATAACATCTCAGGGGGTTGTACTACACCAATATCTGGCCCACTTTATATTTACTCTGGGTGGAGGCACCACAGTATTAATGTTATCTATGGGAAAGAATCCCTTTTCCACCAGAAGCAGAGTCCAGGCCCCTCATCCTGGTTTAGGCCTGCCAGGCAGGGGTAGTAGCCTGTTGTTACATGGTGCCTGGGTTACACTGTCTATGTTCTGCAAAGACCCTTACCTTACCTTTCCTTTCCTCTGAATTTGTTTACTAATAAAACAATGCCTTTGAACTTTGTGATGAAGCCAAATCATCTACAACTGGTCAGTTTTTACTGGATGGACTGTCTAGATTTGTAAATAGTGAGTGAGGAACTGAATGAGCATGGATCGATCAGTATTTGCTAAGGCCTGTAGCTGCTTAGTAGGTGTTATGCCCATTGCCCTCACCCACAGCAAGCATCAGAATAAATACAGTATGTAACTGTGCGTGTTTTCTTTTGCTTTGTTTTAACTAAAATGATTGATTTTGACAGGCTTCATGGACTGGATCTGGATACTAAAAGTGAGGAGAGTGTGTGTGTGTGTGTGTGTGTTTGTCTGTCTGTCTTTGTCTGTCTGTGTGTCTGAACTGGAATGTAAAGGAATTCTGGACAGATATGTCAGTCCCTGGCAAAGCAAGGCTGAAGCACAGTGGGGTGGGCTGGGGGAGAGAGATCATAATCTGAAAGAAGTTAGTTACTGTAACCTTTCAGAGCAGTATGTAAAATAGTTTGCTTAGAGTTTATTCAACACACAACCTGTAACGTGATTCACTGTATGCTGAATTCACAGCAGTATGTAAGGGGTGGGGTAGGGAATAGACAGCATAGATGAATTTCTGCACTTTCTGATGCTTAGTTTAACAAGCTGCCTGTGTTGTTTACACTGAGCACATCCACCGATTGTAATTTGAGCTGGCATAAGTATGCTGCAAGTAGGAGGGGAATGTAAAATTCAATGAATGAATGAATGAAACATTCTCTCTCTATCTATCTCCCCCTCCCTCTCGGTGGAGTGATTGGTGGGATGGGGAAAAGACAGCACAGAGGAATTTCTCCACTTACTGATGCTTAGTTTAAAGGGACACTGTCAGGTTTTGAAGGATTTTAAGATATCTGTACTGCAAGTGTCTATAGGAAGCAGTGTGGTCATAGAAAAGAGTCATGCCAAGCAATTTTGTAATACCCTCAAGATAGTTCTTATTTTTGCCTTAAACAATATTATGACTGGTCTGCTTGAAATACCTGCGGCATGCATCCACAAGCAGGAATGGTGCTGAGCTATGGGTGAACTTGTTCATGAACAACCACCTGTGGTCACCCTATGTGGTACCCTTGTATGTATATACAGCCTGTATCATATAATGTGCATTTCATGTATATACTGTTATTACCTATCTATGTTTGTACTTTAAGTGTTTAAGTCACAGGACCTCTTTGTGAATGAGCTTGCTCAATGGAGTTTTCCTGCAATAAACTTGAACTTGAACTTGAACATGAACTTGAACGAGTTTGTGATTTGGGGTTGTATAACAGTAAATGGTAGAAGATCATACCATGTATTCCAGTGATCCCTTCAATTATACTCCAGTTGAAAAATGAGTGCTCCATCCTGAGTTATTTTGTTTTTAAAAGTTGAAGCTGTGCTTCCGGGCATGCGCATTAGAGTTGACTCCAATGCACATGCCCGGAAGTGTGGCTTCAACTTTTAAAAACAACATAAATCAGGATTGAGTGCTCATTTTTCTATTGGAATGGAATTGAAGGGATCACTGGAATACATGGTACAATCTTCTAATATTTACTGTTATATGACCCCAAATCACGAACTCATTCATGAATGAGTTCACCCACAGCTTGGTGTCATTCCTGCTTGTGGACATGTGCCATGGGTATTTCAAGCGGATCGGCCATAATATTGTTTAAGGCAAAAATAAGAAATATCTTGGGGTATTAAAAAATTGCTTGGCATGAATCTTTTCTATGACCACTCTGCTTCCTATAGACACTAGCAGTGTAGATACCATGAAATCACCTTGAAACCTGACAGTGCCCCTTTAACAAGCTGCTTATGCTATTTACACTGAGCAAATCCACTGATTGTAATTTGAGCTGGCATGAGTATGCTGCATGTAGGAGGGTAATGTAACATTCAATGAATGAATGAATCAGATACTCTCCCTCTCTCTCCCCCTCCCTCTCAGCAGTATGATTTCAGGTAGTGGAAGGATTGTGGTTCAACTCCAAAATCATGCTTCAGTGGGAGTCTGAAGTGCTCTTTTTCCCCAAGTGATAGCAAGTCATCTGCAGGACTCCACCCCCAGCAACCATAAAAATGAACCCTCCCGTAGTGATGCATTATGAATTAGATCATGGATCTAATCCAAAGGACATTGTATGTATGAGTCTGGTACATATTAAAGAGCTAGTACACTGCCTAAAACTATTTGTTTTTAAAAGCAGTCAGCCATTACCTTTTATATCTGAGGTACTTTTTTCTTTTCCCTTTGTGTAATTAGAAGATTGTTTACCTGATGTTTGTAGGTGTGATGTGTGGAACAGCACTTTGCTTGACAGCTGACATATCTAACGCTGTTACCCCAACTACATCATCAGCATTTGACCTCAGTGACTATGACATCCCTGCTGCTTAGGAACAGTCGCTCGGTGGATGACATATCAGTGATCTGTGATGACACTGTCAGTGAGATCACAATGCTGATGATGTAGCTGGGGGTGCACAGACAGATATGTCAGCCACCAGACTAATAGCTGTTCCACACATCCAGCACAATACTGTCACAAAGAAGACATCCTGTTGAGCAAAAGGCACAAGAAAAATATATCAGAAATAAAAAGTTACAACTGATTACTTCTTAAAATTTGCATTATTTGTCTGTTTGCTTGTTTAGGATCCACTAGCTCTTTAAATCCATGCATAGAGGAAGTGATAGAACTCAAAAAGTGCTACAAGAAGAGACATGCTGGATTTTCAAATATAAAACCAGGAATCCATGAGGACTGAGTGATGAAACTGCTATTAAGCTATTTCTGTAACAATAATATGGTTTGCAATGCATTATGAAGTTTGAGTAGAAAAATCTACACCCACTCAGAACTACTGGTATTTTGTGTCTAATGATAATTTTTTCTTAACAGTTGTTTCTCTATAGAAGAAACACAAAGGAAGGCGCTTACAGGCCACACATGGGGATCAGCCATTAGGACTGGCAAAAATTATGGCAAAACACAAAATTAACAGCAATGCACCACTGAGACCGAATAAGTTACAAAATTTTATTGTGAGGTCATAACAAATATTTCCCCAACGCTTTGAGGGATCAATTCCTCTTCATTGGTGGGGGGGAGTGGAGTCAAGTTATATGTTACCCATCCTTATAAAGTGCAGACTAGTGATCACATAGTGTACATCATTTCGTGTTACTTAGGAAACCAATAATGCTATTTTCCTGTTACATAAATACGTGCAAATCCAGTGCTTAAAAAACCATTAAGGTGCAGTATTATAAAAATAGACATACAGTACATAAATTCATTTGTTTACAAATCCCCATCAGAAAATGCATGAACATGCTTTGGCACTCTTACTTTTGCCTTGTAAGTTATCATTCAAAAGGTCTAATCATGCCAACACTTTCTACAAATTTAAAAGTATGTAAGTTTTGAAAATATTATATTTCTTTATGCCTGATTTAATATGTCACCTCAAAATTAAATTCGAAGAGTGTTGGCATGATTAGCCCTTTTGAATGATAACTTACAAGGCAAAAGTAAGAGTGCCAAAGCATGTTCATGCATTTTCTGATGGGGATTTTTAAACAAATGAATTTATGTATGTGTATTTTTATAATACTGCACCTTAATGTTTTTTTAAGCACTGGATTTGTATGTATTTATATAACAGGGAAATAGCATTATTCGTTTTCCTAAGTAACACAAAGTTATATACACCATGTAATCACTAGTCTGCACTTTATAAGGATGGGTAACATACAGCTTGACTCCACCCCTCCCCGATGAAGAGGGACTGATCCCTCGAAGCACTGGGGAAATGTTTGTTGTGACCTCACAATAGAATTTTGTAACTTATTTGGTTTCAGTAGTGTATCGCTGTTTATTTTGTGTTTGTGTATAGAACTCTCTCAGTCCACTTTTTGGCACAATTAACCCCCCGCCCCTCCATTTCTGTTCAAGGCAAGGCAACTTTATTTCTATAGTGCCCTTTCCCAAAGGCTCAGGGCACTTTACAATAAATACAACTACAAACTCTTAATTATAACAGGCAGTGTATATAAAGCATAAATAAACACTAATTAGAAAGTTCAGGAAAAGCCTCAGCAAAGAGGAAGGTTTCTAAACTAGACATAAAGGCCTCTACCATGTGGGCAGATCTAACATATTCTGGCAGAACATCCCTGGGTGTTGCCACACAAAATGCTTTGGCCCCTGATTAGCGAAACCTACAGATAGGGATAGAAAGCAAGGCTGCATCAGAAAAGGAGTCAGCGAACTAAGTGGTAGGGTACTAGGAGGTCTTTTAAGTAGTCTGGTTATAATCCATGTAGGTCCTTGAAAGTTGTCAAGCATGTCTTGAAGGTTACACCCTATCGCATAGGCAGCCAGTGCAGCACACGCAGCACTGGCATAATGTGGTTTCTAAGACAGGATCCCACAGTTACCCAGGCTGCAGCATTCTGGACTTGCTGCAGGTGTAACAACAAACCTTCAGATAGCCTTAGGCATAAAGCTTTGTGATAATCGAACCTGAAGGTAAAAAAGGCATGCACTATTGTTACCAGATCAGCAGGAGCTAGATGCCATTTAATTCAGGCAATGTTACAAAAATGTAAAAGCCAACCCAGACAACAGCTGACACCTGCTGATCAAGTGTCAACTTGCTGTCCAGGATGACCCTAAGATTCTAAACTGCATCTACAGCTATGAGCAGTTAACTACCCAGCGAAGGATACAAGGTCAGTCCACTCATCATAGCTGGGCCCTGCCTACCAGGCTTGACAATCATGACCTCCAGCTTACCTGGGTTAAGACATTGCCAGTTTGAGGACATACAGTGGTTAATTTCAGTTAAACAGTTCTCCAGTACCAGGATTGCATCAGACCCACCAGAAGTTCTAGACAGGTAAAGCAGAGTATTATCTGCACAGCAGTGAAACTCAAGACCATACTGTCTAATGACCTCAACCAATGACAACATGTGCACTGAAAACAGCACTAGAGCAAGGGTTAAGCCTTGATGAACACCACAATGGAGTGCCAAGGCTGTGGAAACAAAATTTACCAGGGCTTCCCACTGTCTTCTCCCAAGCAAGTAAGGCTCGAACCAGCATAGTACAGTGTTGGTGGGCCCCACATAGTTCCTCAGTTGATCCAGAAGTACACTATGGTCAGCGTAGTCAAATTCAGCCAAGAGATCCAACACCACCAACATGGTACAAAGCCCCCAGTCCTTTTTCATGAGGAGATCATTTGTGACTCTGATGAGGGCAGTCTCAGTGCTGTGGTGTGCCCAAAAATCCAGCTGGAGAGGTCCATAGATGTTAAACTGCTCTAGGAAAACAGCATGTTGGTCAACCTCCACCTTCTCGATAATCTTCCCCAAAAAGGGACGATTAGAGACAAGTCTGTAATTCCCTATCACATCAGGGTCCAGGGAAGGTTTTTAAGAGGGGCCACACCACTGCCTGTTTAAGTGCTGATGGGAAAACATCATCCCTCAAAGAACACCTGTTGATCTGGGAAATAACTGGGCCCAGAACATTACAGCACTCTAAAAGAAGCCCTGCAGGCCCAGGATCCAGTAAACAGCTGGTGGGACACAAACCTGCCATAACTCTGAGAATCTCTTCCTCCAAAACTGACTAAAACTCAATATAGGCAGGCAGATCAACAATGGCAATGTGGTCCTGACCATCACTGTACCATGATCGACTACCTGAGCAGATACCTGATCTATTGGATGACACTTTGTCAGAGAAGAAATCTCCAAACTCATTGCATTTTTCAGCAGAAGAAGCTTGAGTGGACTTTAGACAGAATGTATTTACCTAATCTGTTGACAGTGCAAAACAGTTGAGATGATTTCTCCCTTTAGCAATCATCCATGACAGGAACTCTATCTTTTTCAGAGCAACTGCTCATTGATATGCACTATAGTGAGTTTTCAATGCCAATCTGTTGGCCACAGGCTGGGTCCTACACCAGAAATGCTCCAACCTCCATTTCTTAGTCTTCAGTTAGTGCAGCTCATCACAATACCAAGGAGAGCTACATCGGGAGGTCAAGGGATGAACATGTTAAGGTGCTAAGGAGTCCAAGGCAGAAATCAGAACACCATTACAGTACTCTGTGGAGTTTTCAGACCCCTGTGTACAAGTGAGAATCATGCCTGAGATTTCCAATGTCTCCAGCAATTTGCGAGACTCTAGATTATGTTTTGTTTGGTATTGGAGCGTCTCTATGGGGGTGTAGGAAAAACAGAGGCCTTCACAGAGGAACAACATGGTGTAAAGATCCAACCAGAAGACCGTGCCAACCTTGACCACACTTATATCAAGACCTGATAAGAAGATCATGTCCCAGGTGTGACCCTGCTGAGGTGTACCAGAGGTAACTACCTGTGTTATCTGCAGAGAATTCATCAACTGGAGGAGCTGATGATCAAGGGACGAGGTCTCATCATTGACCCAGTCATTGAAATCCCCCAGCACCAAAACTCTAGAGAGATTCAATGCCAGATCAACAATGAAATCCATTAGCTCCTGCATAAAGTCACCCACATATCCCCATGGATGGTATTGTAAGAATGATAATGCAAATAGCACCATTGCACATCTATCAGTGACACACTCAAAGGACCTGAAAGTTCATGTGAAGTATGCAGTGAGTATCAATGTGGATTTAAAACAAATGGCCAGCCCACCCACCACACGGTCCTGCCTCATAATGGGGTAATGAAATTAGCAGACTGATTAATAACTGCATTTTTGAACTGTTATGTACATTGATTGTATATACTAATAATGTCTTTTTCCTGTCTTGTATCCCAAGAGTCTATGGATTCTATCTGGAGCTCTATCTACACTGTTGTCACACACTATCTGCCAGTGGATGGAACTGGAGGAGAATTGCAGATACCCTGCCTCTTGGATAAACAGTTATGTTTCCAGATTGGTGATCGCAGACTACAGTTTTGAGAGCAATGTTCCCTGTTTTCTCTCTGATGTACAGAAAGTTTTTGCTGTTGTTATCTTTATATTTGCACCATAGTTTGACATTTTCGTGCTGCTGTTTTTTTTCTGTCTCTGAACAGAAGTAGGAGGTTGTTCAGGAAAGAGGTTTAGTTTTATCTTCTGTTTTAACTGAAATATTTGAATAGTTTTGTACTTGAAATTAGTTCTGTGTGTTAAAATTACTACTTTGAGTTAGAACTGTTACTTGGGCTATGATATTGTAACTATTGGGGCTTGTGTGCTGGGTGTGGGAACACTTGTTTGGTAGTGATAATTAGAGTGAAATTTAAATGTGGCGTTTGTCTGGTGGTGGTGGAGCTCTCCCACCCACCCTGTTTTGTAGGCTTTCTTAAATACAAAAAAGCCACTGGGGGTTGGGATTGAAGGGCTGTGCATTTCTGCTTGTGACTGAAATTTGAAGCAACAGGAACTGGTGGGCCTGTGACATCATACGGTACCTGATGTCTGCATACACACACTGTTAGTGGGACTGGACACACACTGGACTGTATGTTTTGTGAGACTTAGGAACTTTATTGGTGGGGTTGAAATTGGTTCATAAATAACTGCAGGCAGTATAGAGAGAGAGACTGTATTCCAGGGGAAGGAACTGAGAAAAAGGGTGTGCCATTATGAACAGAGAGGGACAAACAGAGTGGCCACATTCCACCATGGCAGGCATCTTTGGAAGGGCTGTAGGCTGCACAGGCTGTGGGATGACAATAATTCTCAATTGGGCCTAGAGAGAGGGAGGCTGCCCACTCTGTAAACAGCTATCTTGTATCAGGAGTGAAGTATATTGGTTAAGGAGTAAGATGGGGGAGTCGGGGGGTGTCCAAGGATAAGGGATATGGATATGGGTGGCAGAAGGGTGGGGCTGAGGGGAGGCTGGGGCAATGCTCAGAAATTACAGGATGTTATGTTACAGCAAGGAGCAGGGGGGATATTAGGGACAGAGGACCCTTAGATAGGGATGTCGACGCTAAGGGGAAAACGTAGGGGTAAACATTCCGAATATAAAGAGGGTGGAGGGGAAGAGTCAGGAGGGACTGTTGTGGAGAAGTCTAAAAGAGCAGACTGTGGGAAGGGAGCTCCTAAGGAGAACAGGGCAAGAGGGGAGGAAGAGGGGCAGTTTAGAAGGGTAGTCAGGGGAAACTCAGGTTACTTGATGGAGGCTGGCATAGAGTGTTACAATAAATTTGAGCTACTAAGCAACCTAGAGGGGGAGGAAGGGGTTGGTGGAAATGAGGAAACTGATACAGAGGCCGGGGGGAGGGAGTCGGATACCCATACGGTATCACAGACTGGCAGTGGAAAGGATGGAAATAGTCCCAGAGGGAGAAGTGGAAACATAAATGTTAAGCAGATGGGGGAGATGCAACATATTGCAGACATGAGGGAGGAGAGCACGACTGGAGAGAAACTGGGAGACAAGGAGGCAGGGGAGGGGCCCCACTTCAGTGGGGGGGGTCTGTACCAAGGATGGGGCCCTAGGTAAAGGGGACCCACAGAGGGCCTCTGGAGGTAGGGGTACTATTACAAGGGGCAAGGATGGCAGTGTGGGGGAAGAGGAAACCATCAGGGCCAGGATAAATGGTTCGGATAAGAGAGGGTTAAAGGGGACACCTATTCGGGGGGGGGTTGAGTTAAGTGGGCAAAATAACAAGGGAGGTAGAAAGGGGAGGGTGATAAGGGGGTCTCTAATAAGGCAGGAAGAATCCCATGGAATTGAGATCATGAATAAAGGGGGGAATGGGGGGTTGAGAGCGCATAGAGGAGGTAACCATAAGGATGATGGCGGTGTTAAGGTTCTGTTATTGGGAGACTCGATGATTAGGGGTATCCAGTGGGAGGGACAGGAGGGTGGATGCCATAGCCAGGTGAAGGTAGTGAGTATCTCTGGGCTGACAGTACACAGAGCAAAGTTCATGGTGTACGAACTGGTTAGGGACTGTGGAGGGAAAACAGATTTCCTGGTACATTTGGGAACTAACGATCTAGAGGGAAATAGTGTTTTGGAAATCCAAGCAAGGTTCCAAGAACTTGCCAGAGTCTGTGGGGTAATGGATGTAACATTTCCATTTCGGAGATATTGCCAGTGCCAAAGGCCTCAGTGGAGAAAAAAATGAAGATCACAGAGGTTAATGACTGGCTCAGAAAGTGGGGTGAAGAGAGTGAGTTGGGGGTGTTAGGGAACTGGAAATGAGTTTGGGAGGATAAGGGACTGTATGCCAAGGACAGGCTTCATCTTGCCCAGTTAGGGAGAAGTCCTTAAACAGGGGTGGCTGACTACATTCAAGAAAGGTGGGGTTTAAACTTGTGAGGGGGATAAGGGGGGCTGACCAGAAGCCCTCTCCTCCAGATGAGGGGAGTAGCCTCAAACCCAAGGTGGGAGGGGAAAACAGATTGGGAGGAGGTTTCAGGAGGAGCAGAGGGAGGATGGAAGTATAAGGAACCTGGGTGGGGTCTGACAAAGGGAACAGGGATAAGGGGTGGGGGTGGTGTTAGTAAATGGCAGGAGCTTGGGAAATAAGTTGCCAGAGTTCCAGCCATGCTGTTGGGGGTGGATGTGGCAGCGGTCACGGAAACGTGGGCCAACAAAAACCATGACTGGGACCTAAACGTGCGGGGATACACTATACTTAGGAAGGATAGAAAGGAGGGCAGAGGGGGTGGAGTGGCTATGTTCATTAGAGATGACATAGAAATTGCTAGGGGTAGAAGAGGCAGAGGGAAACGTGGCGGCCTATGGATCATCTTACGAACCCCAGCAGGAGGTAAGGTCAAGCTGGGTGTAGTATATAGGCCCCCCGGGATGGGTGATGTTCTGGAGGATGGTTTGAGGGACAACATCATTGCCCAGTGTGGACCAAAAGGGGAAGGAGTGGTGCTGATGGGGGACCTTAATATGCCAGGTATAAACTGGGGAACCATGTCCTCTAAGGTGGACAAGGAGCAGAGGCTGCTGGACGGCTTCCAGGATGTGTTCTTAACACAGCATGTGATGGAGCCCACAAGGGAGGGGCATGTCTTGGACGTGGTTCTGGCAGATGGGGATCTGGTAAGGGACCTGGTTGTAGAGGATTCCCTGACTGGGAGCGACCACAATATTGTCTGGTTTCAAACAAGCATTGGGGGGGGAGAGATCTAGGACACTGGAAGTGGACTTTGAGGGGCAGACTTTGTGGGCATGGGAAATATTCTCAAGGATCACCTGAAGGGGATTACATCAATGACAAGTGTGGAAAAGAGATGGGAGGTCATAAAACGGGGACTTCATGAGGCAGTCAGGACCTGCGCTAAGGTGAAACGTAAGGGAGCATGGTCACATAAACCATGCTGGTGGTCCAGTGAGGTTCAGGTAGCAGTCAGAAAAGAAGGCGGCCTACGAAAAATATAAAACAACAAGAGGGGATAGGGAAAAGGAAATGTACCATCTTGTATCTAGAAAAATCACCCGGATGGTGAGTGGGGCGAAGTCCAGTAAAGAGCAGTGGCTGGCACAGGGGATACATGGAGGGGAAAAGTGGTTCTTCCGGTACATTGGGGAGCGGAGAAAAACTAAGGGTCATCTCAGCAGGTTGAGATCAGAAGGGAGGTGGGTGGAAGAGGCGAGGGACCAGGCAGAGGTATTAAATGAGTACTTCGCCTCTGTGTCCACTAGGGAGGGGGATGGGATATCTACAAAGCAAGGCACGATGGGGATAGAAGTGGTAGTGAGTGGAGTCAGGGGAGCAACAGAAATGGAGCAAGAGAGAGGGAGAGGTAACTCATGGGTGCCTCATCAGGATAAGGATAAAAAGGCCAGTAAGGTGGAGGGGACAGATGATGCTATCTCCACCAAAAGGGTGTGGTTAGCCCTCAAGGCCCCAAAGAAAGATAAATCTCCTGGGCCGGATGGCATTCATCCGAGAGTACTATGGGAATTGGCGTACATACTGGCTGCACCCCTGGCAGAGCTTTTCAACAGGTCATTTGAGACAGGTAGGGTACCTAGGGATTGGAGAGAGGCACATGTGGTGCCAATCCATAAAGGCTGGGGGGTTGAGGGAAGTACCAGGTAACTATAGATCTATGAGTTTGACCTCGGTGGTGGGAAAATTAATGGAGAGTATACTAAAGGAACTATTGGGGGTGTACTTGGAGGAGGTGGGAGGTCTGGATAGTTGGCAACATGGGTTTGTGCCAGGTAGATCATGTCAAACCAATCTTGTGGAGTTCTACGAATGGGTAACATCAGAACTGGACAGGGGAAAGCGTGTGGATGTATTATTCTTGGACTTCAGCAAGGCGTTTGACTCTGTCCCCCACAATGGTCTGGTGAAGAAACTGACGGGGTTGGGAGTAGGCCCTTTGATGGTCAGATGGATTGAAAACTGGCTAGCTAGACGCACCCAGAGAGTAGTGGTCAGTGGGGAGCTCTTGAACCCTAGAGAGGTCGGTAGTGGGGTACCACAGGGCTCGGTCCTGGGTCCGATCCTGTTTAATGCATACATTTCAGACACCAGGGAGGGTATAGGGTGTGAAATGAGTCTCTTCACTGATGACTCCAAGATGGGAGCAGTAGTTGAGGGGGAAGAGGGGAGGTTGGCCCTGCAGGGGGACCTGGACACCCTGGAAAGCTGGGCTCACACATGGAAATTTAATTTCAATATTACCAAGTGCAAGGTGTTACATCTTGGGTGGGGAAACCCTAAACACAGGTACACTCTGGGAAGGGAGGCGCTGGAGACCTCAACAGGGGAAAAAGACCTAGGGGTCATGGTGGATGCATGTATGAATAACTCTGAGCAGTGCAGGAGAGCTGCTAGCAAGGCAAACAGGATGTTGGGATGCATCATAAGGGGGATCACCTCTAGGAGCAGGGAAGTAATTCTGCCGCTGTACAATGAACTGGTTAGACCACACCTTGAGTACTGTGTACAGTACTGGAGACCACACTTGAAGAGGGACATACAGCTCCTGGAGAGGGTACAGGAGGGCAACCAAGATGATACGAGGACTAGGGGATTTGACGATGAGGACAGACTTGAGGAGCCTGCCTGTTTTCATTGGAGGAGAGGGGAGACAAGGACATGATTGAGGCTCTCAAGTACCTCAAGGGAATAAATAGGGTAAACATGGAGGGGATCTTTAGATTAAAGCAGGGAGGTATCACCAGAGGGCATGGTTTGAAGTTGGAAGGTGAAAGGGTGAGTGGGGAAAACAGGAGGAGATTTTTCACTGAGAGGGTGGTGGATCCTTGGAATGCGCTGTCTGGCGAGCTGGTTCAGAGATACAAAGTGGAGGGCTTCAAGAGAGGGTGGGACAGACACAGAAAGTGGATGTATCAGATGATGGCCTGACCCGGGGGGAGGGATGGATGATAGGGGTTTCTGGAACACAAGGGGTTGGGAGGGTCTCAGCACCCAGCTAGGGATCTGAGGTTCGAGCAGACTTGATAGACTATAAGACCTAATCTTCTTGCAATTAGTATGTTAGTATGTACTAGCACTGACAGCTGAATTTATTTATTGATGTATGTACTTTCACTGCACTACATGTACTTGTATGAACTGTTTTAGCTCTAGCCAGCTATTTCCTAAGGAACTGGAAAATAATGCACTATGCCTTTAAATTTTTTAATATTTATAGCTGATGAGTCTTCATAAGCCCACTCCCTGATGAAGACCAGGACCGGCTGAAGTGCTGGAGAACACTGATGAGAGGTTGCCGACAGGTCAGAGTTTTGATTGTGACAGCTGCAGTTTGTAAAACTGCTTTGTCTTCATCACAATTACACTTTTGTACTCATTGGAATAAAGTCTGAGACATATTTGTCAATAATCCAGTGCAAGTGGTGTTTTATGTACTCTTGTGAGTGAGCAGTAGTGTTGGTTTTCCTGGACTGGAGAGCAGGGAAGTGAGCCCTTCCCTGCTGTAGCACCACTCCTGCTTCCTGTGAGTGAGGCTTATTGGTGTAGTGCATGTTGGTAGTACACCCTGACTAGCAGAAAGTAATAAAAATTTGCATGGGTAAGGTATTTGGCTCATGGAAATGGAGGGAAATGGAGGGTAATCCCCCTTAAACTTCACTGCCACCATCACTGCAACCAGATCAGGCATTCCTGGAACAGCATTTGCATCATCTGTGGAAGCAACTGCCCAAACTGAGGTAAAGTTTTGGCTACATCCATCTCATAGTTAAGAATGGTGGAGGAAAAAGAAAATGAACTTTGGGTTACCAAAAAAGATTCACTATACAGCAGTGCAATAATATAAGGCATACTAGATACTAGGTCTTACAAATTATTAGAGATGCAGTCAAAGGAAGACTATATTTTCTACTTTCAGGAGCTGTAATACAACTCATTGTCATAGTTCATGCAACCCAGTTTTTTCACTCAGTATTTGTAGTTTTGTTCTTCTGATTTGAAAGATATATATTTGAAACAGCTCTGAAATCATAGCATTGATTTCAAGAGCGTGTCCGAAGTGGTGCATTTTTTAAAGCAAGGCCTACTCAGTGACATTTAATTGAAATGTAGAAGATGTATCCCTACCTCTTGGCAATTGCATTAAGAGCTATGATCACCAACAGTTTTTACAACTAGGGCAACATAAGCAGCACCAGCGCCTACTGCAAGATGCGCTGACAGCATTGTGTTAAATAGAGCCACGTGAAGCAGTAGTTGAATATTCAAAGTGTGTACTAAAAGGTTGCCATCAGTGGGCATTGTTAAAGAAACATTTAAAACAAAAAGAACAATTTATTTCATGTTTTCCTTGTACATTTTGTTTACTGATTGTGGAGTAATTGCCCTGCTTCTGACCACCTCCCCAGTCAACTGTTCTCCAACCTGCACCCTTTGCTTAGTACTCCCTCTGTGGCAGAAGGAGCCAAAGCCGTAGAGTCCACTGACCCTTCTGCTGACTATACTTACCCATCCCCTGGGCTCCTCTGTCCTATTGCCAGTCTACTTATCCCTATCCTCTAGTTCCCTTGTGGTCAGTTTATTTCCCAAGATAGAGAGTAGATTAAAGTATTTAAATCCTACCCTTAACCAGTTTCTACAAGCCTACCCCAGATAGGCAGTAGTTAAATCCTAGCTCCAGTCCTGTTCCTTCTGACCTACTGTCACGTGTGCTTACCCTCCACATTCCCTATCTCCAGTACTTTAGTACCCCCTGATTGTTTCTTAGGCTTCCTTACATCCCCACCTACTTAGTCCCTGTTGGTCAGAGTCTCTTATTTACCTCAGGCCTGCCCTGCAGACACCACTACAGATGCCATCCTCCTGCTCTGTGGTCCTCACACTCTGGGGGATCTCACACACTCTGGAGATTGCATGATCTAGGATTGCTTGGTCCACCCAGAAATACATACTAACAACAAGAAGCCTGTTTGGCGTTTGATAATTAGTGCTCCAACACTCACCCCCCAGATACTCCCTGTTTTAATTAAACCAATCATTGCTCCCCTCCACCTCCCCGTCTTCAGACAGACAAACCCCAGCAAACTGTAACTGACAACATATGTGCCTAGAAAATGACTGCAAAATACAGGTTACTTACACAACTATTGCAGACAGCAAAGGTCAGCCCCCAGTTCTCTGCCACAGTACCTCCCTTAAAGAACCATCCAGATTAAGGGGCACGATCCCAGTTAGAGCAAGTAGCCTGTTTGCTGTTTGATAATCATGTGCTCCAACACTCACCCCCATAGACAGTTCCAGTTTTAATTAAACAAATCCTGCTCCCCTCCCCTCCCCTCCCCTTCCTGCTTTTGAGCACCTCCCCCACCAACTGTTCTCCATCCCGCCCCCTTTGCTTAGTACTCTCTCTAGCAGAGGCAGCCACAACCATGGAACTGCCTGACCCCTTTTCTGACTATACTCAACCCCAATCCTGTGCCCCTCTGTCCCATTGTTGGCCTACTTATCCCTACCCTCTGGTCCCCTTGTGGCTGATTTAGTTCCCCAGGTAGAGAACAGATTTAAATATTTAATTAATTAATTATTTCGGATTCAGATTAATACCTTTGAGTCAGTATGGCTCTTTTACAAAGGCTCCATGTCATTAGACACTAAACACAACCGTACAAAACATACAGTAAAGAGTAAGATAAAGAAGGCAGTTATAGCCCAGTACCCACAAGACAAGAGCTGACCACAGGAGCCTGTTAAAGCCATGGGACCCCAGTCCACTGCACACAATCAAGCCCAGCGCCCACAGGACTAGAGAGGACCATGGGTGCCTGCTAAAGGCCGTGAGACCCCAGTCCACAGTGCACAATCAAGCCTAGCACCCACAGGACAAGAGCAGACAGTGGGAACCTGCTCCCCTTCTCTGAGCAGACCTTTGCAGGGGGTATTTCAGCAGCATCTTTTCTGCCCTCCAAACATCGCTGATTGTTTTATCAGACTACTTTGCTACCTGTACTGAGCGAATTCGAGTGGATTCTGCAGGAGCTTTCAGGCTGAGGTTTACTCTTGCTGAACTGATTGTGCAGTACTTTTAAATGTTTAACTATTCTAGTTACAGACCCCAGACTTCCTCTGAACTGCTGCCTTGTTAATCTGTATTTTTAGCTTTTTTGTGACTGGCACCAGGTTGCTCACGGTTCACTTACTTCTACACAGCCTACTATTTTACCTGCTGCCTTACTTTAATTCACTGTCTGGTGTGCTTGTAATGCAAGTTCTGAGTAGTACTTATAGGGCCTGTGAGCAGGAACTGGCCTATGGCCTAATGCATGTTTCTGGTGTCCTCTCCAGCCCCCACCTCATCCCCCTCCACTCCGCACATGTGCATTGGCTACCTTCTGTTGGACCCCCTCCCCTGCTGCACACTAACGTGTTCTTTTAGTTTGTGCCCGTCATAGGCTGTGGGACCTCCTAAAGGTAATTGGCTCCCTTTCTCTGAGCAGACCTTTGCAGGGGGTGTTAGCCCTTTGACGCCTCACGTCAACTGCCCCACCGGCCCCAGCCACCCTCCCACCCAAGATTGGTAGTTGAAGGAGTAAGAAATGCAAAATAGGAATGGCAGTGAAGTATTAAAGTAACACCAACACCTCCTCCCCCCACAAAGACTGAAAGGCATTGGGAATGTGGCTTTGGGTCGGCCATGACACTTACATCATTCCACCTCACCCCACCCTGCAGAAAGCGACAGGTGTCTGGGTGTGCATTGGAGTCTTTGGCCCTTATGCTCACCCCATTCCATAAGGAAATAAGCTGAGATGGGTGCAATATAGGAGAATGGGGTGAGTGTTAGGGTGACCGAACCAAAGGCACACCTCAATGCCTGTCAGTGGCTGTAGGGAGGGAGGTGTGGGTACATGTTTGCAAATATTATGCCTGATGAACCCAAGTTACATCCCCGACACCTGACAGTCTCTACACGGTGGGTGTATGGTTGGTATTTTTACTCCAGATTTTAAACAGTGGCTTTTTGGGACCCCACCTCATCAACAGCGGCACTATCATTTCGTCACTCAGTCCTGAAAGGTGATTTTGCATTGTAACTGTGCCATTGGAAGCCACAGATGCGGAAACACATTTTGAGCAGGATGCAAAAAATTACAACTGTACTGTTCATGAGGAGGTGTAAAAAAATTGCAATGTTGAAATTCTGGAGGGAAAATATGAAATATTTGCAAACTTATGAGCATGTGTAGATACCGTGTAACGAACATCAGTAATGTAGTCATTTTTGGAATTTTGTTTTACTAAATTTTCAACATGGGCATTTTGGGATCTCTCCTAATGAACAGTGGCACTGAGATTTTAGTACTCTGTCCTGAAAGTTGATTTCGCACAGCGACAACGTCCATTGTGCACCACAGGTGTGAAAATATGTTTTGGTCAGGATGTGAAAAATTACAGCTGTACTGTTCATAAGTAGGTGTGCAAAAATGGCAATGTTGAACATCTGGAGTGAAAATATAAAAAAATTGGTGAAATTACAAGCATGCATAGAAACTGCGCAACGCACGCTGGTAATGTATTTTTTGGAATTTTTTCACCAGATTTTCTACATGGGCTTTTTGGGACCTCTCCTTATGAACACTGTCACTGCTATTTTCTTAATCTGTCCTGAACATTGATTTCCCATATCGACAGCGTCATTGTGCGCCAGATGTGAGAGAACACATTTCAGGCAGGACGTAAAAAAGACAGCTGTACTGTTCATAAGGAGGTGTGAAAAAATTGCAATATTGAAAATCTGGAGTGAAAATATTACAAATTCTCAAAGTTACGAGCATGTGTGGAGACTCCACAAAGGGCGCTCATAACACAGTCATTTTTTGGAATTTTTTTCACCAAATTTGCAACATTGGCTTTTTAGGAGCCCACCTCGTGAACAGTGGCACTGTTGTTTCATTAATCAGTCCTGAAAGGTGATTCTGCACAGTGACCACAAAATCACCTTTCAAGACTGAATAATGAAATGATAGTGACTGATTTCAGGATGTGGAGTCCCAAGAACCCCATGTTGAAAGTTTAGAGCCAAAAGTCATAAAATTAGCAGAGATATCCACCTAAGTTCAAATCTGCCCATTGATGCCATTATACAGCTTACTGGCATTTCTTCAGTTCGTGGCCGGCTTTTGAAGAGTTCAGACGTTTCCCGCTCCACCGAAGATCGCCACGCTGGGCCTCCAGAGGTAAGTATGGGGAGGGGGGTGCAGGGAGGTTGGGTGCGCAGAGGGTGGGTGCAGGTTGGGGGAGGAGGGGCGTCATGACCACGAGGGACTGTTTTCTGTTTTACAGGGAAAAAAAAAACTGAACATTTTGGAAAGGTTTTTTTTTACAGGTTTCACAAATACATCCGGGCACACTGGAGTAGGCCCTCCCAGTGTGTCACCTGTTTTGTTTGAGGGGGGCGACTGAAGCCAACGGGGACTTGGTACCCTGTCAGCATAAAACGTGTGGCTGTGTTTGGGGGGGCATGATGCCGAGGGGGACTGGGCACCCACGTCAGCAGACAAATGAAACTAGGGGGACATTATGTTGACAGGGATTGGGCACCCCCATCAGCAAACAAATTGAACTGGGGAGGGGGCATACTGACAGGGGAATTGGGCACCCCCGAAGTTGGCTTTCTAGGGATTGTAAGAGGTGGACAGCGGGAGCCAATTCCATGTTTATTGAAATGTTTCTCCAGGAACAGCACATAATGGAGGCGTGTCAGATCTGCCTCTGCAATGATGAGCCTGTCTCTCATTGCAGCAGTGGATTTCTTTCAAGTTGGTGGCACTCTCTGAAACTGCTGTCATCGGCAGCATGCTCACTGGTTGGCAGCTGAGGCACATATTGGCTAAAGCATTCCCCGGATTTGCCACAGCACTGACACACCTTTGAAAGTGCTAGTATGATGCTACTACCACAAAATGTTGCTTGCACATGCACACACAAGTCAACACAAAAATGGTTCAAAGCAGCAGTACTGCTTTATTTTCATACACAAAAATTATTGCAAGCAGTACACGTGCAGGGCAGGCGAGGGTGAGCGCACACTGCAAGTGTTGCTACCTAGAGTTAAACCATGGCGTGGTGGGAGTACAGCTGATCAACCAACTGTCCTCCGAGGCTGCTGGCAGCTACTGACTTTGGTGAAACCCTGACCCAACTTCAGATTAAATCACAAATATTTCTTACAGAGATTTCTGGCAGAATTACGCAATTCACTTCTTTTTTTTGTAAATGCAGACAAGTTCTGCTGTATTTCAGGACAACAAAATGGTTGCAAGCAGCAGTACTGTTTTATTTTCGCACACAAATATTACTGCAAGCAGCACGCATGTAGGGCAGGTAAGGGTGTGCACACACAGCAAGTGTCGTTGCCTAGACCTAAACCGTGGCAGGGGGGGTGGGAGTGCAGTCAGCCAACTGCCCTCCAAGACTGCCGGCAGCTAGGCTACTTACTTTCATGAAACCACAACCCAAACTCAGATTACGCCACAAATATTTCTTACAGAGATTTATACAGCAGAACTACTGCAATTCCCTTTTTTTTTGTAAATGCAGACAAGTTCTGCTGTATTTCAGTACAAAAAAATGGCTGCAAGCAGCAGTACTGTTGTATTTTCATACACAGTAATTACTGCAAGCAGGACACATGCAGGACAGGAGATGGTATGCATACAATGCAAGCGTCACTACCTAACCCTAAACCGAGGGTGTGGGGGAGTGCAGTCAGCCGACTGCCCTCCGAGACTGCTGGCGGCTACTGACTTTCAGGAACCCCAGCCCAACCTCAGATTACACCACAGATATTTTTTTACAGAGATTTCTATGGCAAAACTACTGCAATTCACTTTTTTTTGTAAATGCAGACAAGTTCTGCGGTATTTCAATACAAAAAAATGGTTGCAATGCGCAGTACAGTTTATTTTCGCACACAAAAATTACTGCCAGCAGCATGCACGCAGGGCAGACGATGGTGTGCATACACTGCAAGCATCGCTACATAGCCCTAAACTGGCAATATAGCCTAGAGATTAGAGTAACAAGCCGTGAATGAGCTTGCTACATCCAACAGACCTGGGTTTGATTCCCACAACCTCCACTTGCACACTGTGTGACTCTGAACAAGTCACTTAACCAACCAGTGCTCCTGGATTGCCCCTGAGAACAGGCACTTGTGCCTAGCGGACCTTACCCGGATACCAAAAAATATAAAAATATAAAATTAAATAAAAAATTGGGGATGGGGGAGTGCAGTCAGCTGACTGCCTTCCGAGACTGCTGGTGGCTATTGACTTTGATGAAAGCCCAGCCCAACCTCAAATTACATCACAAATATTTCTTACAGAGATTTCTAGCATGACTACTGCAATTCACCTTTTCTTTGTAATTGCAGAAAAGTTCTGCTGTATTTCAGAGCAAAAAAATGGCTGCAAGCAGCAGCACTGTTTTATGTTCACACACAAATATTACTGCAAGCAACATGAATGTAGGGCAGGTAAGGGTGTTCGCACACTGCAAGTGTTGTTGCCTAGACCTAAACCATGGGGGGGGGGGGCCCTCCAAGACTGCTGGCGACTAGGCTACTGACTTTCATGAAACCACAGCCCAAACTCAGATTACGCCACAAATACTTCTTACAGAGATTTCTATGGCAGAACTACTGCAATTCACTTTTTTTTGTAAAGGCAGACAAGTTCTGCTGTATTTCAGTACAAAAAAATGGTTGCAAGCAGCAGTACTGTTTTATTTTCAAACACAATAATTGCTGCAAGCCGCATGCACGCAGGGCAGGCAATGGTGTGCATAAACTGCAAGCATCGCTACCTATTCCTAAACCATGGGGGTGGGGGAGTGCAGTCAGCTGACTGCCTTCAGAGACTGCTGGCGGCTACTGATGTTCATGAAACCCCGACCCAACCTCAGATTACATCATAAATATTTCTTACAGAGATTTCTAGCAGAACTACTGCAATTCACTTTTTTTGTAAATACAGACAAGTTCTGCTGTATTTCAGTACACAAAAATGGCTGCAAGCAGCAGTATTGCTTTATTTTCATACACAAAAATTACTGCAAGCAGCACACACATAGGTCAGGCAAGGGTGTGCACACACTGCAAATATCATTACCTAACTGTAAACTGTGGGGGGTGGGAGTGCAGTCAGCCAGCTGCCCTCCGAGATTTCTGGCTAGGCTACTACTGGGTTTTGTGAAACCTAGTTCTCTCCCAGAAGAAGTACTTATTATTTATACCACCAAATTAAAGATTTTGTTTTAAATTAGTACAGTACAGCAGTCAAGGTGGAAGTTAGAACTGCTGTAATTAAGGAGATAAACTGTAACTTAAGTCCCTCTACAGCTCCTCCTGGCAAAATAAATCAGTTTCTCTGGGAAAACACAGAAAGTCTCACACCACTATCAATTCCTGAAATGAAGGTACTAGTTTCTCTCCACAGCTCCTAGCAAAAATAAAATCACTACATTAGAGGGTTTATCCAGGAAAAAAAATCTCCCAGTGCTCCCACTACTACTAGGCACTAAAGACACACGGTACAGAACAAAAAAATAAAGGTTTTGTGATGAAAATATTAGTTTTTTCTACTCCTAATCTTTGCTGACTCAGAGCTCTCTCTCTCCACTCTCCTCCACTATAATCTTTCCAACAGACAGTTAGGAGAGGCCCCTGAAATGAAGGTATACTAGTTTCTTTGCAGCTCTTAGAAAAAAAATAAAAATAAATCAGTACATCAGACGATTTATCCACAAAAAGTAAAAAAACTCCCAATGCTTCCACTAGTACTAGGCACTAAAGACACATGGTACAGAGCAAAAAAATAAAGGTTTTTGTGATGAAAACACTAGTTTTTGTAACTCCTAATCTCTGCTGCCAAAGAGCTCTTTCCACTCCATTACAATCGCTCTCCACTACACAGCAATCAAAGTGCCGCATGATCTAGGTTTGCCAAATGCTCAGCGATTGGCCAGAAAGTCCTGCAAGATCTTGAAATCCTTCGGGACCGCCGAACACCAAATATCACCAAATAGCTGCTATATTCAGTATTTTGATCCCGAACACCGTATTATTCATAGTATTCAGGATTTAATATTCGTCACTCACACACCCATAATCTCTACAGGCCCACCACAGATAGGCAGTAGTTAAATCCTAGCTCCAGTTCTGTCTCTTCTGACCTGCTGTCATAGAAACATAGAAACATAGACTTTGATGACAGATAAGGACCGCTTGGCACACCCAGTCTGCCCATTTCCCTACCTATTGGATATGCTACAGATCCTGGTTAACAAAAAGCCTACTTCTTCCTAACCCCCACCAGAATTGCCTTATGTCTGTCCCATGCATTCTTGAACCCCCCACTGTTTTTGACCCTACAACCTCCTCAGGAATGCTGTTTCATACGTTAACACCCTCTCTGTGAAACAATACTTACTCACGTTCCCCTGGGCCGTCCCCCCTCTATCTTCAAAATGTGCCCCCTTGTTCTTGCACATCTCTTTTTCAAAAAGATGCAACCCTCTTGGACTTTGTTGATTCCCTTAAGGTACTTTAAAGTTTCTATCATGTGTCCCCCCCTCACCTGTGCTTATCCTCCACACCCCCTTCTCCAGTACTTTACTACCCCCGATTGTTTCTCAGATTCCCTTACATCCCCACCTACCTGGTCCCTGTTGGTCAGAGTCCTCTGCTTACCTGAGGCCTGCCCTGCAGACACCCCTACAGATGCCATCCTACTGCTCTGTGGTCCTCACGCTCTGTGGGATCTCACACGCTCTGGGGAATTACATGCTATGGGATTGCTTGGTCCACCCAGAAATAAGTACTAACAGCAAGAAGTATATTTGGTGTTTTCTAATTGGTGCTCCAACACTCTCCCCCACAGATACTCCCTGTTTTAATTAGTCTAATCATTGCTCCCCTGCCCCCTCCTCAGACATACAAACCCCAGCAAACTGTAAATTACAATATATGAGCCTAGAATATTGTTGCAAAATACAGGTTACTTACACAGCTATTGCAAACAGCAGAGGTCTGTCCACAGTTCTCTGCCACAGCACCTCCCAAAATCATTCCAGACTCAGGGGTTGATGATCCCAGTTAAATCAAGTAGCCTGTTTTCTGTTTGATTATCACGTGCTCTTAGTGGAGGCTGTTGCCCTGCGGGGGCCCCCATGCAAAGCTCGATGCCAGTGCTCCTAACAGACAGTGCTACCAGCATGGAGTGGGGGATGGCAGGGCCAGGGGACCCTCTTGCTGACTGGGGGGACCCATGCAAATGCATGAGTTGCACATGCCTAACTTCTCCTCTGCATGCTGCAGCACTCACCACCACAGACACTTCCAGTTTTAATTAAGCTAATCCATGCTCTCCTTCCCTCCCCAGACAAACAAACTCCAGCACACTGTTAATTACTGTACAGCATTAAAGGCTAAAAAACTGCTGCAAAATACAAGTTACTTACAGAGCTATTGCAGACAACAGCGGTCAGTCCCCAGTTCTCTGCCACAGCAGCTCTCAAAATGAACAATCCAGATTCAGGGGATTGAAGTTCCCAGTCTAAAGTATGAAGATAACATTGTGTAAATCCCCTGTAATGCAAGCATTCTCTCAATTGCCTTAGGGGGCAGATTATCACTATCTTACACCACCACTAGGTCAGTGTAGATGTTTGGTGGCTCCTGGGTTCTTTCCTCTCTCACCAATGAGGGCGGTTTAGTTCCAGACAGAAGAAATAGCTTGGCACTTCCACTTACAGAAAATTTAAGTGAGCCTGGTGTCTGATCAGAACAACCCTATGAGATACTGTACATGCCCACCTCCCCAATGTGGTCCACCCTCCTGCAGACCCCAAGCAAGCACAATAGTCCCCCCAACACAACCAGCACTGTGACCTTATAGTCAGTAATGAAATGGGGCTTTAAACAACAAAACACCACCTTTTATGACACACAGACCTAAAAGGAAAAAGGGTAAGTGCAGTTAAACAGTATGTTGGCTTTCTAGTGTCCGAAGCAAGCTCAGTCTTACCCATATGTTTTTGTGGCATCTTAGGTGTTCCATGCATGGTGGGTCTTAAGTACAACAGTCTTTAAGTGCAATATGCAGTCAAAGACCAAATTAGGCACTTTCTTTGGCCTTCCTGTACAGTTTTCCTTCAAGATGTAGCACATCATTCAGCATGCCCCACGCCGCAAAGTACAATATAGTACTTGATGGTCCTTTGGTACTGGAAGCTGATACCCTCTCCCATGTGGTACCAAGATATTCAGTTTTAACTTATGGGTGCTCCGTTAACTACAGTTACTGTGTAGTCATGGTTGGATCCTTTAGGCTCATTGATGTTGTTGTGTGTTGGCTGACATTGGTGCATTTTAAATTAAATGTAAGTAGTTTTTACAGTTATTATACCAAGATTGAAGACCATGCAACTGTAAAAAAAGACTAGAATTTTTCAGAACATGAAGTATATGTGAGATTCTGGCTCGATGGCACAATACAAAAAAAAACAAATCCCAAAGTTCACTTTCCTTTGAGAAGGTAAGCCCTAATCTTTCTCAGGGTCCCCAACAGGATGGCTCTTAGTTTGCTCTGCAGGGCCTCTGGAACTCTGATCTTTGCAGTTTCTCTCTGTCTCTCTATTTCTCTTACAGCTGGGCCACTTCTCTGGTCTAGATTCACTTGTTTTCAGGCACTGGCTTTACTTGTTCTCTCTGGAGAATAAGCTGGCTGTCTTGCTGCCAGACCACTTAATGTCTGTACTGACTCACATGTCTTGGCTTTCAATACTTTCAGGCAATCACAGCCTGGCATTTGGCTGTGGTGGTTGCCAATGAACCCTGCAGAAGCCATTTGCTGCTGCTGGTGCTGCTTCTTTCTCTCTCTCTCTCTCTGCTACGCACTGGAACCTCAATCTCATCTTCCATGCTGGCTGGCATGTGAATGCCTCCTAATTTCCTCACCCAAAAGAGAGACTTTACTTTCAGTTCATATTTCACAGACACTCTGTCTGTGGTGGTACAGCTGGAAACATTCATTGAGTGGTAACACCAGTCTGATGGGCAGTCTATTTTTCACTTTTAAAAAGAAAAAAGGAACCAGAATTGAACTGCCAGATACATCAGCAATCTCTACGTAATTTTACCAATCATAAAATTTGTTTTCTAAACTACAGACACTTTGAGGCCTGAGGGGGTTGACAGTGTACCATAGATGTTTTATTCACTCCCTATCCTTTATTTCCAAGTATTGGTTCAACCTACTCCCCCCCCCCATATCTCTTCCCTCCTCTCTCCTACCCCAGCTTCATCATACCCCCTGCGCTCCAGGGACTCTCGCTGCTTTTCCTTCCATACCCCCTCTTCTAACGTGGGTAAATCCGCCTTCCACTATCATCTCCCCCACCTATGGAATTCTCAGCCACCTCTCCTGCGTAATGCCTCCTCTCATCTCTCTGTCAAAATGTCACTCCGCCTCCTTCCCCACCCAACCTGCTCCCACTACACTCCCTAGGACCGATTGTTATCGCCTGTATCTCCTACAATGAGTCATCATCTGTACTCTAGAATCACATAAACTAATCACGTCCGTGCCGTTCATGTTGAGCACAGCTCTTAACACTCTTGTGTATGCAATTTTTTCTGTGTGTCTCCTCATTGTATATATAACAGTTGTCGAACACAGTGCTATTCTGAATTTTGGTACTTACTGTATATATTGTGTGTACATATTGGTAATTATTGTATATATTGGTATTCCTGGTACGTATTGTATATATTTTGTGTACTTTGCCTATATGGTTAATTCAACTCTTGTGATGTTCTGCCTTACTTAAACCTGTATCTCCTTGTACCCCTTCCTGGGTCACACCTGGAAATGAGCCCTGGCTCAGTGTGTCTTTCCCGGTCATCAACTGTTTAAATAAAATAACATTACTAAAAAGGGACAATCTCAACTCTTTTTTCATTGTATTATTTCTTGTTGAAAACCAACATTTCATGATTGCTTGTGTAACCCCTAGGTGGCGCTATCCCTACCGTTACACCCCTACCTACTACACAAGCTAGGCAGTGGCGTTGGGTTTAACTTATATCAAGTCTAAAACAATGCATAGTGCCTCCACTCAGAGTATACTTTACGTGGGCTAGCTGTTACCTGGTATAACCCCCTGAGATGTTATACCACCCACAGATACTATTTGCCATCCCCAAACATGACCCAATGACTGTTGATTCCTTGTCAGAAGTATCGGGGTTGCACTGCTTGTTGTAGAAGGGCAGGGATTGCCCTGCTTGTTGTAGAACTGAACATTCCAGAAAAGGCAACTAGTCCAGATTACCATGGCGAGATCTTGGATTTGTAAATCCTGAATATTCATCACATGTAAATTGTAGTCACATCCAGTACCTTCATATATGCTAATACTCTTTAAAGCATCTATATTCTTAGATATAATTTGACAAGGTGGAAATCTGTCATTTCCAGGGGTAAAGCTTGGTCACAAACAAACTCTAGGGCCTCATGTCCTTTGAGGTGTCAACGCAACTATGGCTGGCAGCTCCAAAAGGGCAATCTTGATCAATACAGGGTACAGATAACTATCAGCACATTTATATGATTTACATGATTGCAAACTGCCCTGGGCTCTCTTGGGTACCCCCAGTGAGAGCTGAAATCTGCACAACACGGTCTCCAAATCTAACTGCACTAGTCAAGCTGGGCAGCCGGCAAGGTGCAAACTGAATAACTACTAAGATAACAGTCACTTGGGTGAGGCGGCCCAAAACAATTAGTTTGGCTTTCAATTTGGTCGATAGAGGGCATGTCAGCCCAGGCTATTTATTCTGTCTGTCTTGGCATAAACAAATACAAGGGTAAGCAGGCCCATAGGTTAACTTGTAGAACTTCTCCCTTGCACTGGGGGGTACAAGGGTACTCACGTAGGTCCTCCGTGGTTGATCTCCACTATAGAAGGCATCCTGGCATCATCAGTCCTCTCATGACTGAGGATCTTATCTATGTCAATCTTCACCAGTCATCATTAAGTGGGTACTGAGCTGGAGCTAGGACCCCGCGGGAGACATTTTTTTTCTATGGGTGAAGTCGACGCAGGGGTGGCACCGCCCTCGAAGCCGACGTTCCACATGGCACTCAAGAGTTGTCCGTTAGCTACCATTGACTCCGCCCTAGCCTCAGTTCTTCTTCTCCCACCATCAAGTGTAGACTTCATGTGGAGACTGCAAGCAAGTGCATTTCGCGGCCTAGTTTTTGCAGTTTGTTGAATTGTCTCGGTTCTGTTTTGCCCTGATCGATGTTGCTTCTGGTTGCTGGTAAGACCATTTCATTTTACTTAAAGTGGTGTTGAGTACTGTTTACAGTTATTTTACTGTGCAGTCACGTCTCGTCCCGGGGGCAAGAAGCCGTCAAAGGCAGGGTGGCCACCAATGCATTGGTGCCCCTGTGGCCGTGTTTATTTCGAGATGGACCAGCATGACTGTTGTCTTTACTGCCTCGGCCCAGCCCACGTCATGATGCCTGCTTCGATATGGACCATTGAGATCTTGAGTTGTGCACGTTTAAAGTCAGACATGTGCTGCCAACTTTTGGGGAATGGGTTCTCATTCAGCAGGCCGAGGTCAGGACTCTTAACCCTTCCTCTGGGTCTCCTCATGCTCCTATATGGCCCATGGAGGAGGGGACCTCTGCCTTTTCTAGCCTTGCCTCAGTGGGGGCTTCTTCCATGGTGCAGGAGGCCCACTCCACCCCTTTCAGGGGGTGGGTGGGAGGAACTGCCTTGGCAGTCATCTCTTCAGAGGTGAAGGCTCCCCTGGTGTTGAGTGCTGGGGCCTGCGGTCTCGGGGTGACACCGTCCTCTGCACTGTCTGTCGATGCCAACCTTTGCTCCAGTGCCACTTGCGGTGTCGGAGGCCCGGGCGGCACCATGGCTGGTGTTGAGCCACCCCTCAGTGCTGCTTTCGCTTCTGGAGCCGTTTGCAGTGCTGGGAATGAGGGCAGTGCTGTGGATTATTTATTTATTTGAGTGGAAACCAGGTAAGTCCACTGAGACAATTACAGTCCCTTTTTCAGGGTCGACCCCGGGTTGAGCATCAACCATTAAGTTACAAGTGTAACCAGCTATGCAGTTCTCATGCTACACTGTTTCTGGTCATGGTGCTGTGACTGGAGTCGGTGCAGCCTCAGCCCTTGGTGCCATTCATGGTGTTAAATACAAAGGCGGTGCTACGGTCAGTGCTGCTTCTGACTCAGGTGCTGTTCACGCCACCTGGGAAGTGGGTGGCACTGTAGTCAGTGCTGCCTTCAACTCCAGTGCAGTTTGCAGCACTGGGGTGGGGGGAGTGCGGCATCATGCCTGGTGCCATTTCCAACTCTGGCACCATTCGCAGTGCCAAGGAGGACCACAGCCTTTGGTGCAGTGTCGCACTTGGCTCCAGTGCCAATTGCGGTGCCAGGGCTGAGGGTGGTGTGACTCATGTTCCAGGAACTGGCAGGGATCGTGGATTGGTCTGGCATTGGACCTCTTTGTCCACCTCCTCAGAAGGAAACTTGGAGTCTGATCCAGATCAGCTTCTGGATTCTTCGGAATCCTCTGATCCCTCGGTGTCCAGCACTTTGGCCCCAACTCGGCCTCCCTCTGTGGGTCAGATTTTGCTGGTCAGTTCTGGGGTCAGTGGTACTGACCAGCCAGCAGTGGTCCAGGTGGCTACTGACATGCAACCCAGAGCCACTGGTGTGTCTGCCCCATCAGCTGGGGCACCCCTTCCTTGGTGTGCTTGGACAGTCCAAGTTTGGGACAGCCCGGAGCACCCCAGGAGGGAGAGGGTTCTGCACCCTGGGTAGATTCTTTGGAGTCTGCCAAGAGTTGTCAGTTACCTAGGCTAGTGGCAAAGAGTAAGAGGGCTCTTTCAGAGTCTGAAGGGTCGAGGGGTCAGGGTTTGGCATGGCGGCCCCTTCCTGGGACCCATCGGGGTTTTGGGAGGAGCTATAGTGCAGACCCTCGCCCTTCCCTAGATCACTCCTCGAGAGGGACCTCAACTTTGGAAGTCAGGGGCAGACCTTCTGGACCCACATGGTCCCGGTCACCTCATGGGGGGATTTCTTTCCTCGGACACAGCTCTAGCCGTTCCAACTTGGCTGAACGGTTATTAGCTTCTGGGATTGCCGGGTCTCTCTCTCCCAGTTAGAAGCTTCTGCTAGGCCCCCCTGCCCAGGCATAGGCCATTCTCCTATTGCTAGGAGCTTGGCCCCCGTACCTCTGCTTCCATCTCCTGCTATCCCACATATTCCCAGTCCTAGGGGACCTTTGATCTGGGAACAATTCAGAGGTTTGGCTGCACATTTCCCTGCCTACCTACCTTAGTGCCATGGACCAACAGGTGTTCCACCATGCTTCCGTGCAGCTGGACCCTGAATCACCAGGCTCGTCAGCCTCCTCATCCCCGTCCTTGGAGGGAGAGAAACTATCTGTCCACACTTCTCTGGTGTCTGACCTTTCCTCATATTAGTGCTTCCGCGCAGGGATGCTTGACGAGCTCCATCTCACCCCATCCCCTGAGAGCAATCCCAAGCATGTGATGTGCACCTTCTTGGGAGAGTACAGTGTACAAACCTGGTGGTTCTTGCCTGAACTGTCCCCTTCTGGGAGGTATCACCGGCTTTAGCAACATCCCTTTTCCACTGTCCCAGCCCCAAGAGACCTACCCCAACAGTATTGTGCCCCCCCAGGTCTCCAGGTACCATGTCTCATCCCCCTTCAGGTTTGACAAGCCTGGACAACCCCTCTGGGCCTCGTGCCCTGCACCGTGACTGACCCCCAGACTCAGACTCTGCAGATTTTGATCCATTCGGCATGGATCCTTCATTCCATAGCTGCACATCAGGCCCACTATGCTTCCTATGACAGGTTCTTGTGGTTCAGGCTAGTACAACTCCTAGACTCAATGCCTGACATGGAGGAAACCAGGCAAGCCATCACCCTCTCTGCTCAGGGCCTGGAGCTAGCAAGGCACTAAGCAAGGGCATCTTATGATGCCAGTCAGGTAGCCTCCTGAGTTATAGGGACAGCGATCTTCACTAGGTAGACAGCATGGCTTCACTTATCCCGGTTGTCACCCATGGCCCGGCATAGGGTGATTTCCTCCACCTACCGGAGAACCCACATTTTTTTCCATATGATGAGACAGCAGGTTTCGGGGCACCTTCCCTCTCCCACTGGGACCAGTCCCAGGCCTCCCCAGGCCTGTAAGGGTTCTCCCCTCTGGTGTCTCCCCCACTGGAGGCTAAGGGACTTTGTCCCTTAGGGACGTATTGGACCCCCTTCGGTGGGCTCGGTATTCACCCACATGGTGATAAATGGTGAAGACTGACACAAATAAGATATGAAAATGATGTACCTACCATAATTCTTGATCTTTCTGTGTATCTTCACCAGTCATCACTAAATCTCACCCACCATCCCCCTGGGGCCTCAGTCTCTGGGCTCCCCCCTTCCCCTGTGTGTGTCCTTGTTGTTCCAGCTCCTCTCTCTCCTTTCCCTTGTGGTCAGGAGGCAGGGGACACTGGAGACACACAGGGAGGAGTTATTTCCTGTAAGGTTTTTTGTTTGGGTGGAGGGTCCTCCCTCTCTCTCTCGATCATCTTTTGCTGTTCTCCCCACTGCCTTAAATCTGGGGTGGGGGTGGAGGGACGGGCAGACTCCTAATCCCCCCCATTCTCAAAAACCCTTGTTTTTCCTTATTTTGGATGTCCTCTTGGACAAATCCTTCCTTACCTTTTTAAGGGTTCTCCCCTTTATTTGTGAAGGGAGGGATGAGCCCTTGTCTACCTGGAACTCCTTCTTCCCTAAACGTTTTTGGATCCTGTTGAGGCTACTGCTGCTTATTCAACTGCAGGCTTTGCCTCCTTGGCAGCTTCTCTCTTAAATAGGCATGACTGAGTGGTCCAAGTGGTCCTTGTCTGCCATCAACTTGCTCAAATATAAGGGGTCCAGGTTCAGCTTGCCAGGGGTGCAGTCCTCTCCCTTCCCTCTTCTTTTCCTCTTCTTCCTCCTCTTTCCATCCCTACTTCCTTTCCAGAGATTGGGGCCCCCTTTCTCCCAATCCCCTAAATCTAGTCTTCTCCTTTCTGTCCTCTCTGTCGTTTAGTTCTCCTTTTGGTTTTTATATCCTTTCCTTTTATCTAGCCCTTGGGCTCCCTTGCCCCACCCCTCCATCCCCTTTTTTACACTTTCCAGCATCTCAGAACTGAGGCTAAGGTAGAGTCGATGACAGCTAATGGCCAACCCACAAGCACCACGTGGAACATCGGCCTCGAGGGCGGCACTGCCCCTGTGTTGACTCCACCCATTAAAAAAAAGTCTCCCACGGGGTCCTTGCTCCGGCGCAGTACCCACATAGTGATGAATGGTGCAGATACACAGAAAGACCAAGAATTACAGTAGGTACATAATTTTCATTTCTGGTCAGCGCTCTCTCTGCTGCTTGGTGACATCTGGTCTTCGATCCACATTTTTCCCAGACGAAGGAGGGAGGGCTAGCACCTGGAGGACAATATGGCAACCTCCAGACTAGCAGATAACAACTTAACTAAATTACTTTAACATTAACTAATAAAGAGGCAAACCCTCTCCAGGTTGGAGAGGATGAACTGGAACTCCAGCCTTGGCAGCATGACTGGGGCCTGGGCCCCCTCCCCCACAGGGGGGTCCTGCTCAAATCTGTAGGCTGGAATCTGGCTGTCACTGTGGCAAAATGCTGGCAGGCATTGTCTGTTATAGGGCTATCCTGAGGCTTCTGATTGGTTACGGTTTTTGGATGCTGGACTTCTGATTGGCTGGAGGACCTGTCAATCACATAAATGAATAATGCAGGAACCTCACTTGATGCACTGTTGGTTTTGTGTTTTGGCACCTAGAATTAGGTCCCTGTAAGCCCCATGAGCACTTGGCATTTACCCATGAGCTTCTGGTGAATGTCCCACAAGTCCTGGCTTTGTTTTCCTGGCTTTCTGATTGGTTGTGGCTGCTTGCAATGGCTGCTTAACCCACTGTTCCTTTAGCAGAATGAGCACAGTCCTGAATTAAAGTTCTGGTGCAGCCAGAGAATAGTAAATATTTTCCCCAATGCCCAACAGTTCTTTAGCCCAGGTAGTGTACTTGCTGTCACTGCACAGATGAAGGAGTTTGCTCAGTCCATTTTCCTGTCACTGCTGCCAATGTTTAAGCTCCCTGACATGCAGCAGCAGACAGGCTGACACTCTTGAGTCCCAATGCTGCTGGATGCAGCCAGGAAGAAGCATTTATTTATTTATACACTTCCCCCATTTTGCACAGTAAATCCCCAACACATATGCAGCAAGTTACAATATTAAAAATAACATTTCCTTCTTTTTCAGCCACAGCTGAGATAAAGTTGCCCCAAGGGCAGACAGGCCCTTATGAATATTTAAATGACTGGGGCTCCGCTCATGAATATTTAAATGAGCCCCAGTCGAACACCCTCTCAGAACTCCTTTAATTTTAAGAGGAGCGGCCTCTCAGTGGCCTGTCCATGGTCTCCAGGTACCAATCAAGTGATGGGGATCCCAGGATCCACAGAGCACTCCCCTGTGTGACCACAATTTAGTGCAGTCACAGATCAAAGGCGCCACTCATGCCTACGCAATTCCCATTGCCCTGGGAGCAAAACAACAAATGGGAGATTGCAGTGGACATTTTCGAGCCACACAGGGCTGGAGGTTTGCTTGGGCTACATTGCTGGGGCACCAGGGGCAGGACAAGACCTGGGGGGATAGCAAAAATTATGGGCTGGATCAGGAGGCGCAGGGGAAAAGCAGGGGAAAGACAGAGTGGCATGGTGGCAGGTAAGCCCCCAGTTTGTAGGGGGGTTACACTCTTCTGTGGCAACAGACCTTGGCATCCACACCAAGGGTGTGTAAAGCCTGGCATACTTGGGTACCATCCAACAATTCACAAGAAAACATTAGGAAAACACTTTGTCTTATTTTAGGCATATGGCTCCCTAACCGGTATTGATTACCACTACATCCTGTCCTAGACAAATGCATCCCGTTCTAAATAGCAAAAACATTGCTTTAATCACTGTGAGCATTAATTCAGATCTTACATTATAAAGGGGCCCTTAACAAACAAGATTTTAAACTGCAAAAATATTTTTGCCGCAATTCCACTTTTGACCACTAGGGGCATCCCCTCCATATTGTCACTGAGCCAGCAGTGAACAAATGGCTTGCAGTAGTTTTGGCACCAAAATACATCTCTGGCAGCTAGACGGTGGCAGCCATTTTAAGGGTCCCAATACATAAAAAATGGTGGGGGTGGTCCATGCTGGTTTAGCGTGTGGCGTACAATACAATCTCAGCGATGCCTCCATTATGTAACCCCTAGGTGGAGCTACTCCTATTGTTACCCCCTGCCTACTACACAAGCTAGGCTGAGGGGTTTGGGTTTGTTAACTTATATCAAGTCTAAAACAATGAGCAGTGCTTCCACTCAGAGTATACTTTACGTGTGCTAGCTGTTACCTGATATAACCCTCAGAGATGTTATATCACCCACAAATACCATTTTTCACCCCCAAACATGACCCAATAGACATTTCCCCATATTTAAGACATTTTGCAATTAATGACTCTCTCTAATAATATGCTCACACACAATGATTTTCAAAGAACAATAATAACAAGGTTTATTTAGGGGACATAGGAGTTAGAATGGAGAAACAGGAGGGATAGAAGTTATGCTGATTCTATTTACAAAATTGAAATGGGTTTGTTGGTTGGTGTTGGCGAAACCCTCCGACTGGGTGGTTATTAAATAACTGAAAAGGAAATCACAGTGCAAACAACCAAACATGATACCCAGAGCCCTGGCTATCTAAGCTGCCGACTAAATCAGCAGTTACATATACCTTCATCCCCACACTGGTACCAGTCCCAGATATAGATGAAAACCTCATAATCTTACTCTATACACTGGGTACCCAGATACCAAAGTCCTGGATGTTGCAGGCCTGGTGGGTGTTGCAGCTGGTCGAGTGGGCTGGCTTTAATTTAAAAGGAGGGGGCTAACTTAGGGAGCAAATGAACAACAATGACTGTTGATTCCTTGTCAGAGGTGCAGAGGTTGCACTGCTTGTTGCAGAAGGGCAGGGATTGCCCTGCTTGTCATAGAACTGAACATTCCGGAAAAGGCAACTAGTCCAGACTACCATGGCAAGATCTTGGATTTGTAAATCCTGAATATTCAGCACATGTAAATTGTAGTCACATCCAGTACCTTCATATACACCGATACTCTTTTAAAGAATCAATATTCTTAGATATAATTTGACAAGGTGGAAATCTGTCATTTCCAGGGGTAAAGCTCAGTCACAAACAAACTCTAGTGCCTCATGTCATTTGAGGTGATAACGCGACTATAGCTGGCAGCTCCAACAGGGCAATCTTGTCCAATAGAGGGTGCAGATAACTATCAGCACATTTATATGATTTACATGATTGCAGACTGCCCTGATCTCTCTTGGGTACCCCCAGCGAGAGCTGAAATCTGCACATCACGATCTCCAAATCCACCTGCACTGGGCCAGTTGGGCACCAGGCACGGTGCGAACTAAATAACTACTAAGATAATAGTCACTTGGTTGAGGAGCCCAGAAAAATTAGTTTGGCTTTCAATTAGGTAGATAGAGGGCATGTTGGCCCAAGCTTATTTATTCTGTCTGTCTTGACATAAAAAAGTACAAGGGCAAGCAGGCTCATAGGTTAACTTGCACAACTTCTCCCTTGCACCGGGGGGGGGGGGAATACAAGGGTACTCACGCAGGTCCTCCACAGTTGATCTCCGATATAGAAGGCATCCTGGCATCTTCAGTCCTCTCATGACTGAGGTTCTGGTCAGCACTCTCTCCCCTGCTTGGTGTCATATGGTCTTCGGTCCACATCTTTCCCAGACATGGGGGAGGGCTAGCACCTGGAGGACAATATGGCAACCTCCAGACTAGCAGTTAACAACTTAACTAAATTACTTTAACATTACCTAATAAAGAGGCAAACCCTCAACTGGCTGGAGAGGATCAACTGGAACTCCAGGCTTGGCAGCATGACTGGGGTCCTGCTCTAATCTGCAGGCTGGAATCTGGCTCTTAATGTGGCAAAATGCTGGCAGGCACTATCTCTTATAGGGCTTTCCCGAGGCTCCTGATTGGTTATGGCTTTTGGTTGCTGGACCTTCAATTGGTTGAAGGACCTGTCAATCACAAAAATTAATAATGCAAGAGACTCACTTGATGCACTGTTGGTCTGGTGTTTTGGCACCTAGAAGTAGGTCCCTGTAAGTCCCCACGAGTACGTGGCATTTACCCAAGAGCTTTTGGTGAATGTTCCACAAGTCCTGGCTTTGTTTTCCTGGCTTTCCAATTGGCTATGGCTGCTTGCAATGGCTGCTTAACCCACTGTTCCTTTCACAGAATGAGCACAATCCTGAATTAAAGTACTGGTGCAGCCAGAGAATAGTAAATATTTTCCCCAGTGCCCCACAGTTCTTTAGCCCAGGTAGTATACTTGCTGTCACTGCACAGATGGAGTTTTCTCACTCCATTTTCCTGTCACTACTACCAGTGTTTAAGCTCCCTGACAGACAGGCTGACACTCTGAGTCCCAATGCTGCTGGATGCAGCCAGGAAGAACCATTTATTTGTTTATACACTTAACTCCTTTTGCACAGTAAATCCCCAACACATAAGCAGCAAGTTACAATATTAGAAAATAACATTTCCCTTCTTTTTCAGCCGCAGCCAAGATACAGCTGCCCCAAGAACAGACAGGCCGTTATGAATATTTAAAAGACCGGGGTTCAGCTCATGAATATTTAAATGAGCCCTGGTTGAACACCCTCTCAGAACTCCTTTAATTTTAAGAGGAGCGGTCTCTCAGTGGCCTGTCCATAGTCACCGGGTCCCGATTAGGTGATGGGGATCCCGGGACCCATGGAACACTCCCTGGTGCAACTGCAATTTAGCACGGTTGCAGATCAAAAACACCGCTCACGCCTATGCGATTCCCTTTGCCCTGAGGGCAGAACAACAAACTGGAGATTGCGATGGACGTTTTCGAACCCCGCCAGGGCTAGATTTTTGCTTGGGCTACATTGCTGGGGCACTGGGGGCAAGACAAGACCTGATGGGACAGCAAATATTACATGCTGGATCGGGAGGCACCCGGGAAGAGCAGGAGAAAGACAGAGTGGCATGGTGGCAGGTAAGCCCCTGGTTTGCTGGGGGGGGGGTTGCACTTGCCTTCTTTAAAATTCATTGCTGTCACTGGCTGCTTTATCAGCTTCCTTTCTCAGCAGAAGTGAGATGCACAATAATAGCATAACTATACCCAACCTTGTTTTGTTTAAAATCATTGACCTACTGTACTTGCATGCTTCCTATGTATTAGGAACACCTCAAAACAGTGCAGTCACACATGATACAACAGTGTGCTCCTTCCCACTGTATCATGAGTCCAGGAAAGATGTTGAGGGAGTTGATCAAAGACTGCAAAAAAACATGTTTTTGTATGGTAACAGCAATGTGATGGTCAATCTGTTCTTTTTTTTTTTTTTATTTTAAAAAGGAAAACGGAATCAGGATCAAACTACCAGCTATATCAGCAAGTTCTACAGACTCTTTGAAGCCTAAGGGAGTTACATAAAAACACAGAAACTTAGAAATTGTTGGCATTAATGTAATGGCTATTAATGTATGACATTGTACAGGAACCACAGTTGATGTGTGACCTGGGCATTGAATTTAAGGACTCTGTTATAGAGCTTAGAGGTCATCCTCTTCAGAAAAAGGGAAACAGGTTTCATTCCAATACTTGAAAGTACTTTTTTTACTAACAGGATAGTTAAACTATGGAACAAATTTCTGCTTGATGTGATTATAGCAGACAGCAAGGATAGTTTTAATCATAAACTGGACAAGCTTATTATGTCAGGGAGATCTTTATGGTATTTCTCATAAGAATGAAGCACTTATGGGCTAACATCTGCTTGCTTCTACGTCTACCTTAGTATGAACCTTAGTATGGCAGATAAGGACCGCTACGCCCATCCAGTCTGCCCCTAAGCCCTGTACTTGTTAATGGCCTCTGACTCTATCTGACCAGTGGTTTTTCTCCTTTCTGCCATCCAGCGAGTACATACTGAGGTTCTTTAATCTTTTCTCATAAGTTTTGTGATGCAAGCCCTGTATCATTTTACTCACCCGTCTCTAGACTGCCTCCATCCTGTTAATGTCTTTATGAAAGTGCAGCCTCCAGAACTGCACACAATACTCTAGGTGAGGTCTAACCAATGTTTTGTACAACTGCATCACCACCTCTGTCCTTCTGCTAGTGATACCTCTGCCTATGAACTCCATCATGCCACTGTCCCTTCCTTCAGCCTTTGTACTCTGTTTATACATCTTCAGGTCACTTGAAATAATAACCTCCCAGGTCTCTTTCTTCCTTGGTGATTGTCAGCAACTCCCCCCATCCTGTAGCTTTCCCCCAGGCTTCCTTTTTCCCAGGAGCATAATTTTGCACTTCTTTGAATTAAATCTCAGTTGCTCCACCTCAGACCATTTTCAAGCTTCCCCAGGTCCCTGCTCATTCTCTCCACCCCCTTTGGAGTATCCACCCTGTTGCAGATCTTGGTGTCATCTGCAAACAGGCAGATCTTTCCCTCCAGCCCTTCTACAATGTCACTAATGAAAATATTGAACAAGACTGGCCCAAGGACTGATCCTTAAGGTACTCAACTGATCAACCCCTCTTCTCAGATTGAATCCCACTTACCAACACCCTCTTTTGTTTTCATTTATTCAAGCTTTTCATCAGAAAAGCATACTGAGCAGAGCTCATTTCCAAATGCATCCTGGAGAGAAGGGGTAGTGGGAGTAAAAAGTACATGAATAACAACGGACAGTGTACAATACAGGTCCAACTAACAGCTGTAGTGCAGTAAAGTGCATTGTGTTAGGTACATACAAAAAGTTGAACAGTATAACATCAGGATAAATAATTAATAAAAATGGGGACAACCGGGAAAACAATGGCCAGTAAATATAGGGAGTCAGATACAGCAGTCACGGCATCTAGTACATCGAGTCAGTATCCAATAAAAAAGTGTAAACAGTAAACATCTTGAGTATATACAACTTGCACACAGCTGTGAGTACACAGGAGAACCAGATTGACTAAGAGGGCTGGGTAAAGGGCCAAAGAGAAATAGCAGGGCTTAATTGCAAGGTGCTAAGATTGGGCAGTCCCACAGGACTAAGGCTAGGGGATAGCCACTAAGGCATAGCCCTTAGGATTATTGGGGGGGGAGTGGGACAGTGTCATGTGGGCAGGCTAAAGGCTTTCACAAGCCTAGGTGTGGCTTATGAAGTTGTGTAGGAAGGAGGAGAGAGATTTGGGAGATGTGGCATTGAGAATGGAGAAGAGGAGGGCATTCCATAATTTAGGACAATGGAAAGAGAAGGCAGATCGGACAGTATTGTTGGAACAGTGGGCAATTTGAAGAAGCAAAGGTCAGTGTTACATAGTGAGTAAGTATTCACTAAAAATACCAACAGCTTAATCTGGTTCAAGGTCAGTTGACATTCATCTATATCCCCCTTCCCGGGCCATGCCTGAAAATAGGCAGAATTTGTCTAGTGCACTTACCTGGTCAACAAAAACGAAAGAAAGAAAGAAAGGAAGAAAGAAAGAAAGAAAGAAAGAAAGAAAGAAAGAAAGTAAGTTAGATGGGAGGAGGCACCAATGGAGGAAGAAAGACAGGAAGAGAGAGATTCGCCAGTCCAGAATTTAGCCATGAAGGTGGCAATGTGGGACAGCCATCTGGATTCCAGGCATGGGAGGGACAAGGATTTGTAGAGGTCACAGTGGTGAGTATGAGGGGGGCAGGAAAGCACAAAGTGACAGAAAGGGTTAAAGAGTGTGTCCAGTCTAGCCATGGTAGTTTTGGAAGTGGCACTGTAGACTATGGCTGCATAATCAAAGGTAGGGAGGATAATTTTCTTCACAGTTGCATACCGAGCAGATTGAGGAATGCAATCCTTGTTTTTCACTCGACCTCCTGTCTGTTAGTCAGTCCCTAACCCAGTTTACCACCTTGTGCCCCATGCCCAGACTACCCATCTTAGTAACCAGTCACTTATGTGGCATGGTGTCAAAGGTCTTGCTGAAATCAAGGCAGGTGACATCCACTGCCCCAACTCAGTTTATTTTGTTCATCACCCAGTCAAAGAAATCTATCAGATTCTTTTGACGCAACTGACCTGCTATGAATCCATGTTGCCTTGTATCCCGGGCACCATTGGTTTCCAGGTGTAACCCTATTCTTTCATTGAGCAGTGTCTCCCTAATCTTCCACACTACTGAGGTGAGGCTGAGCAGCCTATAGTTCCCCACCTCATCCCTACTACCAGATTTCTGTAGAGGGACCACATGTGTCCTCTTCCAGTCCACTGGAACCACTCCTGTGTTGCATGACTCAGTGAACATGGCTGCCAGATGCACTGCTAGCTCTCTTTATATCCTAGGATGTATGCCATCTGGCCCCATTGCTTTGTCCACCTTCAGTTTTGTGAGCTCTTTCTGGATTCTCTCCATGGTGAATGGACTGGTGTCCACCTCTCTCCCCATTTGCATCTGTTGCTCAACTGTGATCCCTGACCCACTCCCTCTTCAGTAAATACTGAACAGAAGTATTTGTTCAGTATTGCTGCCTTTTCCAGGTCTCCCTCCTTACACTCCACTTCATCCCCTTTGAGCTTTACAATCCCCCCACCTGTTTTTCTTTTTTCGCTGATGCACCTCTAGAATGTCTTGTCCCCTTTCTTCACTGACTGCTCTAATCCTTCCTCAGTTCATGCCTTTGCTCTCTTAACAGCCTTCCCTGCTTCCCTTACACACTCTAGGTACACCTCCCTGTCTTCCTCCCTTTAGGTCTCCTTATATTTCCCAAAACCCACCCTTTTAGCCCTTACTTTGTCTGCCACCTCTTTTGAGAACCATAGTGGCTTCCTCCTTCTCTTGCCCTTGGATACCAACCTGAGGCATTGGTTTGTCACTTCCACCATGGCTCCTTTTAGGTGCCCCCATTGATCTTCATCCCTCCCTTACTTCCTTGTATTCCAGAGCTATTCTGAGACATCTCTTCATTTCAGCAAAGTCTACCTTCTTGAAATCCAAAACCTTTGCCCTTGTGTGACTTGACTGAGTCCCTGTCTCCATACTAAACCACACTATGTAGTGGTCGATGGATTCCAGCTGTCCTTCTATCAAGACATTGGTGATTCTGTCCCCGTTGGTCAGTACTAGGTCCAGAATCACCCTGTCTCTTGTGGGATCAAGCACAAGCTTCCTGAGGACTGCCCCCTGTAGGGAATCTAGAGGATGCCTCTGCTTCTGGCTAAAGCAGCTGCCTGGGTGGTCCAATCCACATCTGGCAGCAGAACCTTTAGCTGCCATCTAATGTATTTCATCCACTAGCTCCCTGTCCACTTCCTCCCTCTGTGCCAGAAGCCTGTAGATCACCCATGTGCATATTGCTGTGCCATTGCCAGGTGCAAGGGTGACCCACAGTGCCTTGACTTCCCCCTGCCTCCCTTGCACCTCTGTAACCTTTATATCCTCTCTGATGTACAGAACCACCTCCCCTTTTTTTTTACCTTTCCTATCCCTCCTGAACAGAGTATAACCCAGTACATTTATGTCCCACCCATGATTTGCAGTGTATCATGTCTCTGTTATTGCTGCTATGTCCAGGTCTACCTCCACTATCAAAGCATCCAGGTCTGGAATTTTATTTCCTGGGCTGTGGGCATTAGTTGATGGTCACCCTTTAAATTTAAAGATTCCCTTATATAAAACTGCTTGGCTCAATTAAGTCAAATGCTAAAATGTTTTTCAAATGTTTAAACAGTATTGTAGTATTTAATTTAAACTTTTATTTTAATTTTTAAAAAAATATAGGGGATCTATTATAGTTAATCATGGCTACTACACAATTATATCTGCAATGGTATACTAATTATTTAATAAATTCATAATTGTTATACCCTGAGAATAAAAAGATCAGAAAACACAATTCACAAATCACCAAAAAGAAGAGGCAGGAAGGGGGGGGTGAGGGTCAGGGAGGGTAGGAGGGGTTGGGGTAGGCAGAGAGGTGGAATGGAGAAAGAGGATGAGAATAACAGTGTAAATCAAACATTCTACATGTACCATGCTCGGTGTAGAAAGACAGATAGATAGATAGATAGCCAGACAGGCAGATATTTTGAATATATATTTAATTCTTTCAGAAATTTAAAGCATGTAAAATTAAAAAAATCTCAGTTTAAATAATGTGGCTTGATACTTAGAAATCTTGTTGTCCTTTTAACATGACTGATCTACATAACAGAAATGAAAAAAAAAATCCATCTGGGTTCTTTTTTCATGAGCCCCAAAGTACTGTATAGCAGTTTATATTTATGCCCTTTATATTTAGCGCTCCAAGCACACCCCCACATGTTCACGTCCTCTTATTTTCACTGGCGGAACAGTACTGCTGCTATGTATAGTGATTCACCTAATATTCACTGTCTTTCTATTTTCACGCTAATATGGAACCAGTAAAAATAGCAAAAATAAAAAAAAGTGAATATTTCCTTTTATAAAGTAGGTCCCACACTTTACAGGGGGTTACATTCTCCTATGGCTAAAGAAATGGCTGCTGTCAGCCATTAGCTGTAACAGCTCCAATTGTCCAAACTGGAAACAGAATTTCTTCACAACAGTGGCTAGTCTAGACACCTGATTCCTAGCATAAAACATTTTTTGATGCTGTCTTGCTAGACAAATAATCCTTGACTTACACATTAGCCAATATGTCAGGGTGTCAAATATATCCCCTTATATACAACATATACAGTAGTGAAATATCGGTGGGGCATCTGATGTGCCATAGCTAAGTGTCAGAGCAGGCTTCACAGGCTCCAATGGCTTCCTCATCTCTGGCAGCAGGACTCTGCCTCTGAGAGTTTCACTCCATCATCTTCTTCAGAGGGTTCTCCTTTATCTTCCAAGCCCAGGTGCTTTACCTCATCTTCCACAGGTGTTTCTTTTCCTTTTTGCCAAGAAGATTGAGCATTAACTGGTACAAAAGGCTCGATATTTTGATCCAAAAGACTTCCAATGAGATGGGTGTCCTGTTTATGAATATCAGCTGGGAACAAACTGTGGAGGCCATGAAGGAGTAGTACTGAATCACTTCAGTCTCCTTATCTGAAGTGTCACTGTCTGCTCTTTCTAGGGTGGGCTTTTGTACTACATTGCTCTGACTCTGTTGAGCATAGTCCTGAGTCTCAGGCTGGCTGAGAAGCTTGGGCTGCTAAGTGTTCATGGAAATATCTGTTTGCCTAGTCAGTAACAAGCGGTTGCTATGAATGGTCCAGCACTTACCTGGTTCACCTTCAGGATGAGTCCTATAAACAGGAAGGTCTCAAATGTTCTCCTTGATGACATGTGGGGTATTTCCCCCACTGATTTGTATTTTCTGGGTAAAGCCAAATTCCCCACCAGTATGTGCTCTCCTCACAATAATTCATTGGCTTTAACTTTCTGATCATACCTGCCAGACCTAATTTGCCAAATTTTTCTTCCTTTCCATCTTACAGCCAAATAATATGCAGTGTCCAATTGGTCTTGAGCCAATGTACATACTGCAAGTACAATATAACTCTGGGCAAGATCTATCTGCAGAAACCACAAAACACAAAGCAACAGACAAGCAAAGATCTCCACAGAACATTAAACAATACAGTGAAAATCCAGAGGCATCATTTTTGGTACAGCTGTACATGGATGTGAGATCACTGGACTGTTGGCACCACATTAACTTGTCCTTAGGATATAAAGTGCCTAAGATGTCAAGCAAAGACTGATTAAAATGTTGTGGCTGGGCCAGCTCCATGGCGCTGAACAAAGGAGTTTGCTCAGCATGCTGGCGACCTGGGTTTGTGCCCTGAACCTGAGTACCAGGAGTGGAGACTGGCAGGGAGGGGATTCACAAGTGTCAATTGGAAGCTTCCCTCCCAGGAGTGGGGAGTAGGATGGGCCCTGGTACCCGTGGGGGTGATTGGGCGATGTGCTTAGGGGACGTAAAGCCTCAACATGTCCCCCCATGTATGTCACAACCCAAGGTTGCCTGCAGATCACACAAGGCCGAGTACTGTTGTGGGCAGGGCCAAAAACAGGAAAAAGTGCTCCTCACCAGGCTGGATGATAAGTGCTGGCCTGTGCTGCCACGAAGCCCTGGACAGCCTGGTCCTGACCTGCAGCTCTGGGATGCACGGATCACTGGCAATGCACCCCCCCAAAGAGGGACCCTCCTGACACAGGGATATGTTGGGCTACCCAGGTAAACTGCACATAGAGAGGCTGGTGGAATGGAGGTGGGGGTCGGGTGGGAGTCAGGGACCTTAGCACTCTGAAGGAATGGCCAGATGGGGGTGCCACATGGGGAGGATCATAAATAGAAAATACAAAAAAAAATGTTGTGGTTGAGGCTGGTCTGCCAGTGCAATGGCAGTGCTACCACCTACGATGTTGATGACTCAAGTTCAGGGAAGAACCAACTGGATCTTCAGAGGGCCAGCCAGGGGGAGAGGTGAGTAGTACATCCGCACAGACACTGTTCAACTAAGGTAAGGACAGGGTATGGCTGCTGCTGCTCTACTACCCTCTGAGTGACCACAGGGGGAGGTGCAGTAGGCTCCATTAGATCAAGGAGGGGGGATGTTGACTTTGGCTAGCACAATGTCCTGTGGCAGGAAGAACATGGGAAAACACTGAGAATGCACAGGATGCCACTCTCCTCGCTCCATTACTGCCACACAGTTAGAACTGAGGCCGTGCCCCAGATACTGAGCTAAATGATTACCAGGGTAGTGGGGATCCCAGAGACCCTGCCCAGGGGGTATGCCAGGGAGGAACAATGGATGATGGCATGCCAGAGATGGGTAGTAACGGCAGTGGGAGCAGGTTAGAACCATTGGGGGTCAGTTCTGGAGGAGGGGGAATAAAAATGTAACCCCCCTGCAAATGGGGGTTCCCAAAAGACTTCCAGGAGCTTGCTTGAATGCTCCAAGCCTGAATGGTGTTTGGCATTTAAGCCATTTATCAGTGAGTGTTTTTAGAACCTCTGGTACTGTCTCTTTAAGAGCTGTCTGCTTGCAGACATAATTAGATTGTAGTGGGGGACTGTGTGCTTCTCTGAGTACCACTCGAGCTGCTGCCAATTCACTTCATTTTGCAGTCACTAGGAGTGCAAAGGGAACCTATCTGAAAGATGTAACTGTTTGCCAGAAATTATTTAGAGTAATAATGAAATTACAGTTTGTCTAACCTGCTTTCTTTGCAGTCAGAACTGTGTCTGCTAGTTCCCATTCTAGTTTTGAACTGCTGAACTGGACCAATCAGTGTGGGTAAGCTAGCTCTAAAATGGTGCCTTGGACGAATCAGAACTTGGACTCATAATCTGAGCCAGCCACAAAGAGGATTGTATGGGCAGTAACTCTGGGGATGTAGTTTAGACTTCAGTGCCTTTTGGACCAACAGCAGCAGTCTATTGTGAGTGACAGCCAATCCAGTCAAGAACTGGGAGGAACTCAAAGGAAGTGCCGGTTTTGTCGGTTGGAGTTTCAGTTGAGCTTTGGCAGTGAAGAAGGAAGGAAGGAGCCCTGTGCTTTTCAGTGTGCAGTTTTAGTCAAAAACGTGTGTAAGGCCCAGAGTTCCGGTCTGCAGCTTGTGTAACAGCTTGTTAGGACTGAATCCGTCCTGTGAAAAGAATCAAAGGATCTCTGAAGAGTAGAAACCAGGCTCACCCTGTAGAAGACTGGAGGAATTGCTGAAATTGCACTCGGTCTGTCAGGAACTGAATCTGCTGTGTGTGTTCTCCCGGTATTGTGCAGTAATTACGATAGGGATACAGATGCAGCCTGCCTGGTATAGTGCTTTCTTTTATATGGATGTGTGAAGAGGTTTGTGTACCTCAAGTGAGCCCTACTGACATTGAAGGACCCTATCTTATTTGAGGTCGTGAGTACTAATTCAGGGTCACTCCCTGTTGAATTGCCACATTAAATCCAAATGGAATTACTGTACTGCTGACTGTTTAATTCTCCTTTTCTCTGTGTGAAAAGGCCCCTACCAGCTACCGGTTTGGACTAGCCACTAGGGCTTGGGTACCCAGGGACAGTAACTGATAGGGATAGGCCTGTGCACAGAGCCATAAACAGATTATTAGAGTGATAAGCTAATTAACCTGATTTCCCCTGTCCTTGTTATATCCCCTAAATAACTCAGAGCTGCTTGTTTCAGCAAAGTTATACTGCCTGAGTATTTGTCTATGTTAAAGTACTGTACTGTGATTGTTGCACTGTATCTCATTTCACAGGAGGTCCCAGTGCGGAACCAGACCTGGGGTAAGTGTATACTGTGAAGGTAATTCTGATATATTGTGTGGGCCACTAGTGGGAAGAAAGGGGGTTGCAGTGTCCCAGAGGGCTGTGACCAAGTTAGTTTAACTATTGCAAACCCTGACCTCTGGGTGGGCACCCACCATTGGATCAGGCCCCTCAACCTGTTAGTGGCAAATCAGGCAGGGGTAGTAGCCCCTGGGATAAGCGCCATCTAGGGGTTACATCTTGGAGGCTCACACGCTGGGATTGTGTGTCCTCTAGTGGCCATATACGAACCACTGTTAAGAAAAAATGGTACCCCGACAGAAGTGGCTGTGCACCGGCTGGTGGAGTGGTGTACTGGGAGGAGATCGACCCCAAAATGCTATGTTATCCTGGACATCCCCTGGGTATCAATACAGAACACTGTGCAGGAGTACTTTCCAAGGTGGAAGGTTTACAAAACCCTGTGGTGGTGGTCGGCATGCTAATCTGCTCACCCACACTTTCCTGCCTAGTAGAGTTTAAGGATCCCATAGATAGCTCCAAAGTGCCACAGACCATTACCCCAGAGGAGCCCTCACTGCTTGGAGAGTGATAACTAAGGACAGTAAAGACCAGAGGGAATCAGCTCCCACCACTATCTGAAACTTTTGAGGAGAAATTTGCTGAATGGTTGCTGGGAGAGGGAAAACTGTGGAGGACTTGAAGAAACTATTCTTGCCACCTAGGGTGTTCCTCCCCAACACCCTCTCCTGCTCCAGTGCCCGTAATGGTGTCTGAACCAATGCAGACTCCTATTTCTGCACCTGCCATTAGTCACGACTCTTACGAAGGTTGAGGATCTTCTCTGGCACCCTCCCCACCCCCAGGGGAGGATGACTGGGAAGACCTGGATAGACTATATTGCCCCAAGTGCTAGAATGGCAATGCTCGGAAGGCGAAAGAGGGTTAGTGACAGCCTCAGGTCCTGCCTGGCTACCATCCGTACTAAATGGGCCCAGTAACCTGAAGCAACTGCACAGGCCTATCTTGAGGCCTTGGAGAATGTGTATGGGAGCCCAGATTCTGATGAGGACCTATGGTGGAGAGTAAGAAATGCACAACAGTACCAAGGGAGTTGTTGTCTGTGTATGTCTCGGCTGGAAAAATTTTCAAGAATGCCTCAGAAAGGGTAGTTTGCCAGCGATTGAACTGGACCGAACCAGACTGGACAGAATCCTTAAGTCTGCCCCTTCTCAGAACTGCTGTTGCTTCAGTTAAGCCTGGCAGTCGACTGGAATCCCCACCCTCCTATGATGAGTTAATGAGAGAAATTCGAGGAGTTGAGAAAAGGCGACCTCGGGAGGTACCTGCACCAACAGCTGTGGCTACGACCCGAGTGACTGAGGGTGACCCATCAAGTGAAGTTCAGGGGCAGAGGTTGACAGTCAATGAGTGCTCTGACAAGGAAAAAGATATGCCACAATGGGGCGAACTGTTGAGAGAGATCCGGGAATTCAAAAACAGTCCCTTTATGAAGGCCACACCTGCAAGTACGGGCCCTGACCTATATCCGACTGCATCTGCTATGGGGGTTGGGGTACCCACCCATGTATCTCCTGCTGATAACAGCTCCAAACTCAATTCCTTGACCATGGAAGTGGAGAAACTGACGAGATGTCTCCAAATGCTTATCACGCACCAGACAGAGATGGCACCCAGGTTTCCAGTTAGTAATACCCGCCCTGGCTCCCAGTGAGGCGCCTCGGCCGCTCAAACTCCAGAAAGTATGTTTTGCTATAATTGTGGGAAAGATGGGCACATGAAAAGGAATGCCAGTCCCAAAAGACACTGACAAAGTTGCATATAGGCTACAAGGAGAGCTTGGGAGAAAAAATCAGTGGTTAAGAGGTGCACGACATGATCCCAGTGAGGGCACCAAAATGCTAATTCACGTCCTTTTTGTGGCAAGGTCAGTTGCCCAGGCCCCACTACCGCCTCTCAGACTGGTCCAGAATAGTGGGTCCCTCCATGGAGACCACTGTAAAGGTGAATGGAGTGTCTACAAGAGCTGTATTAGACAGTGGCTCCCAAGTGACAGTTATGTTCCAGGATTGGTATCAGAAGCATTTGTCAGATGTACCCTTACAACCATTAGAAGGACTGCATGTATGGGGGTTAAGTGAGAAGGCCTACCCCTATTCTGGGTATATCCGAATTTGGCTGTCTTTCCCCACCTCCGTGGCTGGAGTGGCCGAACAAGTAGAGACCCTAGCCTTAGTGTGTCCCCACTGGACTGTATGATGGTGTCCCTTTGTTGATTGGAACAAATGCTCATATGTTGGAAGGCTGGCACAGTTGTGTTATGAAAAACAGGGTCAAAGACTAGTAGAGCTTTAAGAGTTCCGGCTTTAATTAAGAAGGCCTATGAGGCACAGAGATGCTGAAAAAACAGAACCAGAAGAACCGGTCGAATTGTATGGAAGAAGGATCCTGAGTCTCTGATCCTGGCACCAAATGCCCAGTGTACCTTACAGGGAGAGGTCCATATCAGAAAGGATGTTAAGAATAAAATATTAATGTTGGATGCACCAGGCGATGGAAAATTGCCAGAGGACTGCTGGTCAAGCCTAGTATTTTGCCCGCTAGAGCCCATGCTTATGCCAGAAGGGTAATGGTCCAAGTTCATAATGTGTCTGAAAGAGACATTCGAGTAAACAGAGGTTGCATCTGGCTAATGTGCATTGTGCAGACACTGCAGTGCTACCCAGCAGCAAGAGTTCAAGGAAGAATGACAGAGTAACGCCTGACTTGTTTGATTTTGGCGACTCCCGCTGCCAGCTGAATGGAAAGTGAGGATCAGTGAGAAGCTTGCCCAGAGAGACCAGGTGTTTTCTTTAAAGGAATGGGATGTAGGATGCGTGCAAGGAGCTGAGCACAATATCCGCTGCATGATGAAAGACCATTTCAGTGAGAGGTCTCGACGCCTGGCACCTGCTGACATAGATGATGTGAGACGGCATCTGCAAGAGATGTTAGCTGCTGGTGTAATACAAGAATCCAGAAGCCCTTATGCTTCCCCATTGTGGTAGTGAGGAAAAAGAATGGAACAGTAAGGATGTGTGTGGATTAGCACCTTAAACCAGCGGACTATCCCTGATCAGTACACAATGCCCGCATTCAGGATGCTTTGGACTGCCTAAGCGGGAGCAAGTGGTTCTCTGTGCTGGATCTCCGCAGTGGGTACTACCAGATCCCGATGGCCCCAGAGGACCGTAGAAGACGGCACCTTTATCTGTCCGCTTGGCTTCTATGAATTCATGAGGATGCCTCAAAGTTTCAGGTGCCCCAGCCACTTTTCAACGATTGATGGAAGCGTGCAGTGGGGACATGAACTTACTAGAGTGCCTGGTATACCTAGATGATGTTATTGTGTTTGGCAGCTCACTGGAGGAACATGAGAGCAGATTATTTAAGGTATTGGACCGACTGGAGGACTTTGGCCTTAAACTGTCCATTGATAAGTGTCAATTCTTTCAAACATCAGTAAAGTATGTGGGACACATAGTATCCACCGAGGGAATAGAGATCGACCCAAGTAAAGTTGAGGCCTTGACCACCTGGCCACGGCCCAAAAATCTAAAGAACTGCAAAGATTCCTGGGATTCTGTGGTTATTATCGGCGCTTCATCAAGGACTATTCAAGAGTGATCCGCCTTTACTTAACCTTACTCAAGGGTATCCCCAACCCACAAAAATACCAAAAGTCAGCGTCCCTCAAGACTGAAAGAGTGTATTTTCATCCGAGTGAAGTATTTGGGGCCGCTGGACTCTGATTGTGAGACTGCTTTTCATGAGATCATATATCAGCTTACCCATGCTCCAGTGCTGGCCTATGCCGATCCAAGAAAACCTTACGCCCTGCACACTGATGCTAGCTTGCAAGGGTTGGGGGGCTGTGTTGTACCAAGAGCACGAGAATGGCCTGAGACCATTGGCCTTTGCCAGTAGAAGCCTGACCCCATCCGAAAAGAACTATCCTGTACATAAGTTAGAGTTCCTAGCTTTGAAGTGGGCTATTGTTGACCAATTCCATGAGTACTTGTATGGGGCTAAAATACTAGTAAAAACTGACAATAATCCTTTGACCTATGTGCAGACCTCAGCTAAGTTGGATGCCACTGGCCATAGGTGGCTTTCTGCATTATCTACATATGACTATGCTCTCGAATACCGAGCAGGTCTGAACCACATAGATGCTGATGCTCTCTCCCGGAGGCCTGTTCCCCAGAATGATTGGGTCCGATTGGCAGAACCTGACATTCAGGCACTCTGCGAGGAGTTTGACAGGAGGAACAAATGTCCACGGACGCAGTGGACTGCATAGTGGATTGCTTGGGACCCTCTGTGAATTGCATACCTGCTGCTTATTGCCACTTTTCTGCAATAGACATTGGTGCACTGCCTCAGCTGGACAATGACAGTATCGGCGGGCTCAATCCCGCGATCCCATGATCAAAGCAGCTTTAGAAGCCCTCTATGCAGGAAAAGATGTGTCCAATTACGCCCACTGATTTGAGAACTGCACTGTTATACAAAGAAGGTCCTAAGTTGAAACTGATCAATAAACTGTTATACAGAGAAACAGTAGACAGAGGGGACAAGTAGACAAACAACAACTAGTGCTGCCCACTGCCTTCGAGACTCAGTACTGAGGTCCTTGCACAACCACATGGGGCACCTTGGTATAGACAGAACACTTGACTTGGTGAGATCCAGATTCTATTGGCCTAAGATGGGGGCTGATGTGGAGCAACACATTCGAACTTGTAGTCACTGCTTACAGAGGAAAGCTTTGCCCCAGAGGGCTGCCCCCCTTGTTAACATCACCACCAGTGCACCCATGGAGCTGGTCTGTATTGATTTTCTGAGTTTGGAGTCAGATCAAAGAAATATCAGTAATGTGCTGGTGGTCACTGACCATTTCACGAGATATGCCCAAGCTTTCCCCACCAAAGACCAGAAAGCATCCACTGTGGCCAAAGTACTTGTAGAAAACTTTTTTGTTCACTATGGGGCTCCACAAAGAATCCATTCTGATCAAGGGAGAGACTTTGAGAGTCGTCTGATCAAAGAGATGCTTTCTCTGTGGGGAGTGCGAAAGTCCAGAACCACTCCTTACCACCCCCAGGGGGACCCACAGCCTGAACGTTTCAACCGACTCCTTTGCTAGATATGCTAGGCACCCTGCACCCAAAGGACAAGCCTAGATGGAGCCAACAAATTAGCACCCTGGTACATGCTTATAACTGCACCAAAAGTGATGCCACTGGATTCTCCCTCTACCGCCTGATGTTTGGAAGAGAAGCTCGACTACCAGTAGATGTGTGTTTTGGGGTCTCTCCTGATGGGGTTCAAGCTGACAACTATTTACAGTATGTGCAAAAGTTAAAGGCCCAGCTAACTCATGCGTACCAACTGGCTCAAACCATGGCTGCCAAAAGAAATCTGGCCAACAAAAAGGTATGATAAAAGGTGAAAGCACAGGAACTCCAGGAGGAGATCGGGTATTGCTAAGAAATCTGGGACTGCATGGCAAGCACAAGATTGCTGACAGATGGCACCATCTCCCTCACATTGTAGTGGGCAAACTAGATGATCTGCCAGTGTACAAAGCAAGGCCTGAGAATAATTCAAAAGATGTAAAAACAATGCATAGAAATCATTTACTGCCCATTGGACAAATCTTAATTGAGTCTGAGCCCCAGAAGATGCCCCTCTGGACCAGTGACTAGAGCTGCTGCTAAGAAAAGATCAGAAAGTCTGCACCTACAGAAGCAAAGTTAAAGTGTTCCCTCCACAAGTCCCAGTTGAGCATGACTGTCAGTCCATATCGGAAGAAAGTGAGAGTGACTTTGAATACTATCCTTCTTACGAACTGAGTCAATTGTTTCAGGGCAATCCCTAGTCAATACTGGAGATGAAGCTGGGCCTTCTGGACTGTCTAAGCCCCGGCTTCATCCCTGGAGCCAATGCTCCCAGAAAGTGAAGTGCAAAGCATCAGATCAGATGAAATGGAATCATTGTGCATGGTTGAACTGTTTGAGCTTTCAGGGAGAAAATGATAGATTGGGGCAGACTGGTGATACACCGAACAAGAAGAGTATTTTGAGTGCCCTGACAGTCCACTGCCAGTGTCGAAAGCTCTCCATGCGAGCCAAATGTTGTGGACTCAGAAACTGTAACTCCTGGAGCTGAAAGTGCCCAAGTTCTAGCCTCTCTACCCCATGGAGACTCCCCTGACAAGTGAGGACAATGCTGAAAATGAGGCTCAGAGTGCAGAGACTATAACAGTTCCCCTAGAAAGACTGGTCGAGCTGTAAAGCCTGTGGTGCACCTCAGTTATGATTCACTTGGGAGGCCTGTGGACTTGCCTCTCAATGTTGTCCATAAAGGAGTGTATGTGTCCCGAGCTCATTGCCCAAACTGAGCATCAGTGCTAACTCAAGTTACTTGTGTTGCCCTCTAAGTATGGTGCCCTTGCCCCATCCAGCCCCAAGGTAACTGATAGGGAAGGGCCCCTCTCTTCAGGTTTCATGTACAAGAGGTAATAACTTGAGTTATGGTACAATGTGTATGTAATACTGTGTAAAGTGGCGTACTGCAATGTTTCAGAAATGTGTTCTTGGTAAAATGATATATTGACTGATGATTACATGTGAGCCTAATGCAAATGTATATGGTTGCAGTTGAAACTTATGGGGGTACTTGCTTGACGCGGACGTCAAGCTTTCCCAGGCCAGGAAGGGTGTAACCCCCCTGCAAATGGGGGTTCCCAAAAGACTTCCAGGAGCTTGCTTGAATGCTCCAAGCCTGAATGGTGTTTGGCATTTAAGCCATTTATCAGTGAGTGTTTTTAGAACCTCTGGTACTGTCTCTTTAAGAGCTGTCTGCTTGCAGACATAATTAGTTTGTATGGGGAGACTGTGTGCTTCTCTGAGTACCACTCGAGCTGCTGCCAATTCACTTCATTTTTGCAGTCACTAGGAGTGCAAAGGGAACCTATCTGAAAGATGTAACTGTTTGCCAGAAATTATTTAGAGTAATAATGAAATTACAGTTTGTCTAACCTGCTTTCTTTGCAGTCAGAACTGTATCTGCTAGTTCCCCATTCTAGTTTTGAACTGCTGAACTGGACCAATCAGTGTGGGTAAGCTAGCTCTAAAATGGTGCCTTGGACGAATCAGAACTTGGACTCATAATCTGAGCCAGCCACAAGAGGATTGTATGGGCAGTGACTCTGGGGATGTAGTTTAGACTTCAGTGCCTTTTGGACCAACAGCAGCAGTCTATTGTGAGTGACAGCCAATCAGTCAAGAACTGGGAGGAACTCAAAGGAGTGCCCGGTTTTGTCGGTTGGAGTTTCAGTTGAGCTTTGGCAGTGAAGAAGGAAGGAAGGAGCCCTGTGCTTTTCAGTGTGCAGTTTTAGTCAAAACGTGTGTAAGGCCCAGAGTTCGGTCTGCAGCTGTGTAACAGCTTGTTAGGACTGAATCCGTCCTGTGAAAAGAATCAAAGGATCTCTGAAGAGTAGAAACCAGGCTCACCCTGTAGAAGACTGGAGGAATTGCTGAAAATTGCACTTTCGGTCTGTCAGGAACTGAATCTGCTGTGTGTTCTCCGGGTATTGTGCAGTAATGCGATCGGGATACAGATGCAGCCTGCCTGGTATAGTGCTTTCTTTTATATGGATGTGTGAAGAGGTTTGTGTACCTCAAGTGAGCCCTGCTGACATTGAAGGACCCTATCTTATTTGGAGGTCGTGAGTACTAATTCAGGGTCACTCCCTGTTGAATTGCCACATTAAATCCAAATGGAATTACTGTACTGCTGAGTTTAATTCTCCTTTTCTCTGTGTGAAAGGGCCCCTACCAGCTGCCACGGTTTGGACTAGCCACTAGGGCTTGGGTACCCAGGGACAGTAACTGATAGGGATAGGCCTGTGCACAGAGCCATAGGCAGATTATTAGAGTGATAAGCTAATTAACCTGATTTCCCCCTGTCCTTGTTATATCCCCCTAAATAAATCAGAGCTGCTTGTTTCAGCAAAGTTATACTGCCTGAGGTATTTGTCTATGTTAAAGTACTGTACTGTGATTGTTGCACTGTATCTCATTTCACAGGAGGTCCCAGTGCCAGAACCAGACCTGGGGGTAAGTGTATACTGTGAAGGTAATTCTGATATATTGTGTGGGCCACTAGTGGGAAGAAAGGGGGGTTGCGGTGTCCCAGAGGGCTGTGACCAAGTTAGTTTAACTATTGCAAACCCTGACCTCTGGGTGGAGGCACCCGCCATTGGATCCATGCCCCTCAACCTGTTAGTGGCAAATCAGGCAGGGGTAGTAGCCCCTGGGATAGCGCCATCTAGGGGTTACAAAAAAAAAAATATTGTGTCTATAGATCTCCTCGAGGGTGATACTGAGTTGTTTGTGACTTCAGTCTCCCCACAATAACATCATTTCCTTTATGAGACAGCCTTCAAAATCATGGCACTGGTCCAAGTGGATCTGTTTAGGAGCACTGTAGTAAAATTTGGAATTTGGGCTGGCAGTATAGCCTAGAGGTTAGAGGAATGAGGTGTGAATGAGCTTGGTACATCCAGCAGACCAGACCTGAGTTTGATTCTCACAACCTCCACTTGCATACTGTGTGACTCTGTGCAAGTCACTTAAACACCTAGTGCTCCCAGGTCACCCCTGAAAACAGGCACTTGTGCCTAGTGGGCCTTACCCAGTTACCAAAGACTAAAATAAATAAAAAATGAACTTGTCCATCAGGATGCTGGCAACAGTGGCAAACTTTAAATCATTTGCTTGGTAGGCCTATGCATATCTTGAGAAATGCTTCATGACCACAAGTATATTTGTATCCTTTTTAGAACTGGACTCCAAACTGAAGAAATCAAAACTGACAAGTTGGGGGCTGCATTTTAGAAAAAGTTTTGTGCTGCACACAGTGGCTGCATCATTTGAAATAATCATCAGTTTCAGTTCCCATCCTGGGCCAGTAGAACCATACATAGGAAAGATCAAGAATCTAGGGTGTGTGACCTTGCAGGGCAAGATGGTGGATGCTCACTAGATCAGCTCCCTCATAGCACCACCTAAAATCTGCTAACATCATACACTAACCAACTACAAAGGGAATATCTGATGCAGGAGTGTAAAGCTAAGACACATAGCATCTCAGAGACAATGAAAGATGCAGAGTAAACTCACATTTAAATCAGCTACAGCTCTGGGTAACTCTCCCGCTCTGATTGAAGGCAGTATGAGATCTGCAGAAACAGCAAGATGTGGAGGGATAGGCCCAGCTGACTCTGACAAGGCTCTAGCTGCACTTCCAGCTATTATCACTAATCTGCAGGCAGAAATGATGGCTGGATTTCAAAATATGATGGTCCAAATTTGGAATTTCCAAAATATAGTCTGTTCTCATGGAAACAACTGCTGCACATTCAGGCTAGCTGGTTGAGTCTGGCATCATTTATATCACCAGAGAGAGAGAGAGAAAGAGAGAGAGAGAGAGAGAGAGAGAGAGAGAGAGAGAGAGAGAGACATGCTGAAGATCACAGTCCAAGAGACACAAAAGAGGATAGACTATCAGGAAAATAGAGTGCAGCACTCTAATCTTTGTATCATGGGCCTCCCTGAGGGACTGGAGGGTAAAAACCTGGGTGAAACAGTGCAAATATGGCTTGCAGATCAACTATAAATGAGACCCAAGGCCACTGCTTTTCAGATTGAGTGAGTTCACTGCAGGGGCACCAGACAAAGCCTGGCAAGTCCAAGGCACATTATAACAAAGTATCTCTGCTATCCGTAAAAGGAAGTTGTGCAAGTGGTGAAAACCCATGGCCCCATCAAGGTGGAATAATTGAGGGTGCTGGTCTTCCAAGACTGCAGTCGACAGTTGCACTCCAAAAAGCAACAGTTTGTTGACATAAGCTCAAAGCTACATTGGAGGGGTGGAGATCTGTCCACTTCTACCCTCTGCACCTGCGGATCAGCCACCCCAGCCACCCACCTCAGTTCATCATTAACTCACAGGATGCTGAAGGTTATTGAACTTGGAAGAGGTGACAGCTGAGGACAGGCTGGTTACCCGGACTACAGCACCTTCTACATGAGCGTCAAACATTCTTCTAAGTACTTGCAGTATCCCTTAGGATTTGTCCCCCCCCCTTACTCCACTGAGGGTGGACCTAGGCCACACTGGGCCCCGACCACTGTGCTTTACCCAGTAAACTGTGCCCTTTTTGCATGGCCCTATCTCAGCCACCCTCCCTATGTTAAATCTATACACTGTTATCCTGATCCTAAACTTGCCTTGTGTCTGGATAGTACGGGATGGGCAACTTGAGTGGCAACTTTGAGCAGACTGCTCGGGATGGAAGAATATTGCATCAATATGTGCTTCAGACTTGACTGTAACAACATCTCTGCATGATGCCTATGGTGTCTCTCCCCCCATCACCATTAAGAACAGCTTGTATATAGGTCAGGGGTTGGGGTGCTGGGCGACCTGGGTGGGAGGAATGATTTGGACTTTTGATGAAGGCTTGAACGTGACATTACATATGAGGAGTGACATGGAAAGAAGCTGTCTCACCATAACTTTTGCTTTTTGTTCATCTAAGTTGAAACCTGATGGTCTGCATTGGCTGGGTTACACAACTCTCAGTATGGATCTCCTCTCTTGACTGCATGGGATTTTACTGCGCATGGCATGCAGGTAACTGGGAGGGCAGGATAGAAGCCATCATCTGTTATTCTACCACTCTCCTGAAACAGTACAAAATGTAGGCAGCAGACTTGTACACACCTCATTTTGTGGGGGACTCTTGAAACAATGTAAACACCTGCAGCTTGTCAGTACATGCTGCTTCAGGCATATCACAGTGTTTGAGGGCTTTCATATCTTACATTATAAAATGGGTAAAAGAAATCTTTCACCCTGATTGGTCAAAAGGCATGTCCTTACCTGTCAACAAACTGAAAGGTGGCACTACTTTCCTAATACCTTAACCTCCATAGGTGAAAGGGCACCAATATCATTGAGCAGCTGATATCTTCCATCAGTCCCTCTGCAACCAGAACTGATCTTCCATCACAAACATGGCTGCTACCTTTACACTGTAAAAACCTTCAACTGGGCCCTTAAAATAAAACTACCTTAAATAAAAAATAAAACAAATTAATTAAACGTTGTTTCCCTGATCATCACACTCTCCTTACACACATAAACAAATTAGAAACATTAAGTATTGTTTATAGTTTTCATTACAACTGTTTCTTTACTGACAGTGAAAAATCCCCCTTCTGTCTTTACCTGCCCATCAGGGAAATCTCTTCTGCTTGTCTTGACACTCACTGGCTCTAAAACAGGCCTTTGTTGTCTGTGTGTACAGTATGTTGGGAAGAGTAACATTCTATCAGCGGAACTGAGCAGAATTTTGAATCCCTGTATTCCATGGTAAACATTCCATGATAAACATTCTGTGTCTTGAATGAGGGAAAAAAATAGAAAAAAAAAAGGATGAAGAAAGTAGACAATACAGTAATACTTTATAAACAAAAAGAAAAGGTGAGAAAACACAGTTACAGAGGCAGACCCAAACTGTTCAAATAACACATTGTTGTCCCTCCAACTCACAGGTTTAGCATTTTTCAGTGAGTTGCAGTTCAATCAATTTACCACTCCTCCACCCAAGTCTGGGGACTATTCTATCACCAGATTTAAATAAAATAACATACTATTATTAAATCTTTAATAATGCGTCCAGAGTTTTGTTTGATTGTTATAGAAATAGTTGTTACCCATTTTATAAGAGCAATAAGATACTTCAGGGTGTGGGCTGTCGGTTGATAAGAGCACTACCCACCTACTGTAGTCACTCGGCATAAGCGCCTCATGCCTAACAATGCACCTTGGGGCGTGCTCTTATCAATCAACAACCCACACCCTGTCGTGTCTTACTGCTTTCATATTGTGGTAGACCCAAGGCAAGAGCAGTCGATTGTTACCCATTACTTTCTCACTTACAGCTTGGATACCCTTGTAGGTTAACCTAAACAGTTCTTATGAATATGTTTAACTTACACTGCCTTGTGGTGGTGCAGTTTAAATTACTAGCTGATAACCAGGGTTCCTTGTATGTTCTTGAGTACCCAATGGTGCCATGTTCACACAGTGTAAACATAACCTTCACCAGTGGTTTGTATGGGAAGTTGTACTGAGCTAGTTCTAGCACAGCTGGGAGGGATCAAGATGTTCAGTGCTGTTGGGGTGTTGTTGTGTATGTGTATTGGGAGGGAGGATTGGGGAGTCAAGGAGGGTAGATGAGACACTTACGAGGGAACAAAACAATTGGGGATTGTCTTTTTTAAAGTCTTACAGTGTGGGCCTTCATGTAATTAGGATATATTTACTTGGACAGTTGTGGTATAGTGCAAATAAATTGTGCTCTGAATACACGATGAAGGGCCCACAAGGGACTAGAAGTGACAGGGTGTGTCGGCTAGATTGCTTCTTGACTGCAAATAAACCCTCTTGCATTCACATTTTTGCTTTGAGTGTTGATTCTATTCCCGCACCTTCTGCTGGTTTTCAGACTCTGAATACACATGGGACAATGGCTGACAAACTGTGGAAGTCATCATGGAATGTCAGTGGCCTTAAGAATGTAATCAAGTGCAAGAAGGCCCTAGGCAGAATTAAAAAAAAACTGCATGTATATACTCCTGCTGTAGGAAAGCCACATGTCTGAGGGAGAGTTATCCTATACTGAGAGCTGCTGGAAAGGATGTGGGCCAGCTCCTGTTTTAATCCTATATCAAGGGGACCACAGTGTAGCTGAGGTCTCAAGTCCCAGGGTAGATCAGAGCCTCCAAACTGGATGCAGGTGGGAGATATGCATTAGTGCAGTTTGCAAAGCAGGTTGATACCACCCCGTATGTGGGCTCCATCTATGGACTTAACGTGGAAGATGGGGAATTTTGCCACCAGCTAGCAGTGGACATGGCCACTTTTCAGGGATTATGGATTTGGTGGGGAACTATAACTGTGTAGTAGACATTGTACTAGATAGCTCTAACCCCACTCCATCCCTCTCTTATGAAATGCCCATGCCCTCACAGTCTTTCAGCCTTCCACCACTTGGTGGACACATGGAAGCACATCAATTCTGCTCCATGAGTACAGCTTCTGTTCACATGCATAGTCTTCCTATGCTTGTATGGATAAGATACTGGCTTCCTCCTGCTTGCAGAAATTAAGGTATGTCTCATAAGACAATTCAACTGGTTCAAGCTACCATCCTATCTTTAATAGATTACGTGGACCTGCTCTACAGCCACTGCACTGCCTCTGCACTAGCTAAGTTGGACACCCTCTACCACAGAGCTATCAGGTTCATTACTGGCCTTCCACTTTCCACATACCACTGCTCCCTGTACTCAACGTTAGGCTGGACTTCCCTTCATTATAGAAGGAATAGAAATGTTGCCCTATGGGCCCTTCAGAGTGGTGACCAACAAGCTCCCCTCATATGTCTCAATTGTATTCCTCGGATGTATTTAGGCACCCTCGCTCTAAGGAACTATTCCCTAATTGCCCTCAATTTCAAGGGTCAAAACTCATTTTAATAGAAAGCTGCTAAGCTTCTCTTTACCCACATTGTGAAAGCGGTTTACAAAGGAACTTGAAGCTGAGCTGCCCTGTTAGCTTGAATATCTTCAAGGTGCTCTACATCGCTACATGAAGCACCTTGCAAATGTTTTCTCACCGCTAGCCCACTAATTCCGCAACTCCCCCTTTCCATCCTGACGCACGCCATGTTTCTACCCCTGACTCTCACTCTTTCCCCTATTAACTCTTCCTGCTGCACCCACCCTTCTCTGTCCACTCCAGCCTGGCTAAAGTCCCACCCCATCCATAGCAGTGTCCCAATTATCTACCCCTCCTCCGTCATTATCATAATAAACAAGTACACGACAGCCATTGTCACTTTCTGTGGTTTTAGCTCATTTTTTCCCCAGTCGTTGGTAATATATCCCTCCTCTTCTTTACCTCTCTAACCTGCCACCCCATACATGGCCTCTTTCCCCTATATGTGTAGTTGCCAGCTGCCTCACTCAAAAGATCTTTGCTTATAACCCCTGTATGCCTATAATTGATTGTACATCTGCTGACTTCTTCAATTGTAAAATAATGTTTTTTTTTATTTATTTCAACCTTGTACTGTACTGTACACACCATATATACATTTTCTTCCTTGTATATAATTGCTTTTTGAATACCTGCTTCTGTACTGTACTTTGATGTATTCATGACCAGGTCCACCTTGCAAATGAGCCTTGCTCAATGGTGCCCGCCTGGATAAATAAAGATTTTGATTGATTGATTGATTGATTGATTGACAAGATCCAATTCTGGTGTCTGACCATGTGCCAGTGGCCCTCAACCTTCCCACTAATAGGTCCCCCCCCACATAGAACCTGAAAATTAGACCCTGTCCTTCTTGGCAGGTGACACCACCCAGACTACTTGGTGGGAGGCATTGAAAGTGTTCCTCCGGGGGCAAATTATATCAATTGCAAACCACCAACATTAAAGTCAAAATGCCCAACTCCAAGAATTAGAATGTAAGACTGACAGATGGAGCATGACCATATAGTTAAGCCCATCCCGTAAACTCAATACCTCATATATAAATGCAGATGGGACCACAATGCCCTGAGTGGTGCAGCATTAGAAAGGGCTATCTTATTCAATAAAGTCAGGTAATTCTTTGATGGTTACAAATAGGGAAGCTCCTCATATGGCAGTTCAACTCCAGAGACAGTGCCAGGGTGATTACACAGATTTGAAATGCAGGGGGAAAACTCACATCTAACAGGGTCAAAATGGAAGGAGTAGTTAGTGCTCTTTTAGAGGCCTGGACCTACCACTCACCAGTGCTGAGGTAGGGAGGAGGGAGGTAGTGTGGGCTCTGAGGATGGGAAGGCCAGGGAACTGAATATCCTACCCACAGATTTTTAAAGATATTTCTGCTAGAGCTGGGAAACACCCCTCTTTAAAATGGTGCGGGAGAGCTTGCAGACTGGATGAATGCCACCCCCAATGTGGTGAGCTACAATTATGGTGCTCCCTAAGCCAGGAAGGACCCTACCCTGTGTGTCTCATGCTGCCCAATCTCACTCATCACAAAACTGTAAAACAGTTGCCGAAGTAGTTGTTGCATGCTTCAAGCCAGTTCTGCAAAAGGTGATACATTCAGATCAATGTGGCTTTGTAAAGGGTTGCCAAGGGAAAACTAACATGAAGCACACCTTAAATATCATTTAGAGGCGGGTGAGGACTCAAACCAGGCATGGGGCGGCAGTCCTGACATTGGACATTAAGAAGGTCTTTGACTATGTACAGTACAAGTTACATTAAACTGCTCTCTACTGAGTTTATTTAGCATTGCTTTTTACAGTTGGCAATGCACTGTCAACTCACATTACATTATTTTTCAACACATGACAAGCTCAAGAACAATGTTTATAAAATTATTTTGTAATTCAGTTGGAATGCACCTAAAGCCCAATGACTGTGCAATGCAAAACTGAACTGCAACTCATAGGAAACAATTTGTTGAAGGCTCTGTACTGAATCTATCATCACTTATGTAACTCAGTCATAAATGGTGAAGCAATTCATTGGTGAAACAGTTTAGTGTCAACTGCACTATAGAGTGGGGGTATATTTGATTTGTATATGGGTAAGTACACTGGGATACAATCCCTTTTACAGGTATGACCCGTGGTCAATCAAAAATACATACAAAACATCATCAGACAGAATTATATATAGTACAAAACATAATTAAATAGGAATATAGATTCTGCATCTAAATAGAATTACATATTAATACTGATTTAAAACCTACAATACAATTTAAGCTATTGTGCAAAATCCACGTTATAAAAGCTGTAATTCCATAGCTGATACTGTACATCCAATCAAAAAGATATCAATCTAGATAACATCTGCATTTAAACAAGTTTATAAAGTGTGTTTTCAAGGCTATAGTAAATGACCCATAACTACCCATACGGCTGATATGTACTGGAATATCATTCCATATTTTAGGTGCACAGTATGCAAATAATCACTGTCCTCTAATAGATAGGTTCACAGAATGAGTACAAGTTCATTGGGCAAAAAATACCCTTTAAAGAACTCGCCGCTGTATTATTGGTGATGTTCATATTTTTTGTTTCCCATGTAGAGATCTAGCCTAGTTTTCAAAGTATTCAAAGTGGGACTGGACACTACATGTGCTGGCATGGTCAATAATTCTCTGAGTAAAAAGTTACTTCTCTTTATAGTTTTATAGAATTACCTGTAATTTTAAGTCCATTAGTTCTGCTATTAGCAGTAGTATTACACAGTCAGACCAGTTGTTGCTCCCAAATAACCATCTTTTAAAGCTTTATGTCTCTGTAACCTGTAGAGTATTGGTTTAGGTTTATTAGTCTCATTCTATAGTCCCGATTTTATGTTTTCTTATTTTTTTTGTATATTTTCATTGGACTCCTTCAGTCAATTTACAAATTCTTATCGAATATGGTTTATTCGATAAGTCACAACTATAGTCACGACTCCCTGGACCTTAAACTCCTCCGCCTCACCCTCCAGGAAGTCCTAGCCCCGCTCACCCACATTCTAAATTGTTCCCTCTGCCAAGGGAAATTCCCTACCCACTGGAAATCAGCCTACATTACACCTATCCATAAAAGTGGTGACCGCACATCCACAAACAACTACCGCCTCATCTCTATCCTACCCCCTCTGTCTAAGGCACTAGAAGGCATAGTCACCGACCAACTCACTGAACACCTAAACAAATATAGCCTGCTATCCAGACAGCAGCATGGCTTTCGTAAGGGCCATAGCACCACTACCTCCTCCTCAATTTACCTCCCATGTCCACACAGCCCTAGACCAGGGCCACCTCACTGGCGCCATCTTCGTGGATCTATCTAAAGCATTCGACACAGTTAACCATGCCCTCTTACTGAACACCTTGGCCTACACAGGTTTCTCAAATGACTCCCTAAACTGGTTCACCAGCTATCTCTCCGATAGAATGCAGATAGTCAAGGTAGGCCCTGTCCTATCACCCCGCCTCCCAATCCACTCCGGTGTCCCACAGGGCTCCAACTCGGCCCCCTACTCTTCAGCATGTTCCTCAACTCCCTCCCATCCTGATGCCCCGTAAATCTGCTCCTTTATGCGGATGATGCAGTCTTGTTCACCTACAACCCAGCCCCCCTCAAACTCCACCAATCTCTCCAGCACTCTTTCCGTGAAATCGAAAACTGGCTCATCTCCCAGCGCCTTATTATCAACTATAGTAAGACCAAAGTCATGATATTTGCCCACCCTCAGAACCCACACAAGAACCTCTGCCCCCAATTTCTGACTGCAAGTCAGACTCCCCTAGAACAAGTAAACTGCTATAAATACCTAGGGATCACATTAGACCCCACCCTCAGTTTTAATCAACATATCCTGCACCTATCAACTGCCCTTAGCTCCAGACTAGGCGTACTCTACCGGTACAAACACTGCCTCACCCCTGAAGCACTCCAACTTACCATAAACTCCTCATTCCTCTCCCTGCTAGACTACGGCATCCTAATATACAGTGCCGCCCCCCCACAACCCTAAACAGACTCAGGCTGGTGCTAAACAAAAGCCTGCCGTCTTATCCTGAGGATGTGATCGTTTCCTCACTCCTGCTCCCTTTACAGTAGCACAAAGTGGCTAAACCTGGACAACAGAATCAGATACCACACCTGCTTTATGACAAAAAAGGTTCTACTAGGCCTCACCCCACCCTCCCTACACCAAATTATCCTCCCAACTCCCCCAGGCAAAACAACCCGTAGCTCAAGCAAATGGATACTATGGGTTCCCAATGGCCAGACCTCCCAATACCAACTTACTTTTAGTTTCAGGGCCCCCTCCTAGACAAACTCACTCCCTAGTCTTATAACAGATGAAATAAGGCTGGGCCCTTATAAAACCAAGTTAAGAGAATACTCGACCTAAACCAATGTGACTGCGTTGACACCTGACCTGCGGTGCCTCCCTCAAAAGCGCTATTAGCAGGGCACGGTACCTAAATGTATCTGTGAAACTACATGACTACCAATCCCTGCTGAATCTTTCTGTAATTTTTTATCTTTATTTTTTTTTCCTCTGGCTGTGCAAATGTACCTCAGTCACTGTTTAACCATCTAGTAATACAGCTATGTAATGTAATGTTATCCTAATTGTCCTGCAACCTGTATTTCAAGTCTAGTCCCCTGTACCATTTTATGTATGACGTGGAACCTTGTAAATGAGTCCCTGTGCCATTTATGTATGGCGTGGAACCTTTGTAAATGAGTCCCTGACTCAAAGGTCTTTCGAACATCACAAACAAATAAAAAAAAAATTAAATTGAGAGCAATACTCAAAGTGTGGCCTCACCAAACTGGAAAATAGTGGCATTAGAACCTTCTTCTCTACTTTTATATTTGCTAATATGGAGCCTATTATTTTATAGCACTATTTGACCTTTAGAATAGTATTCTTATCAAAGTTGAGATTATTTGCTATTGTTGTGCCAAGGTCTTTCTCTTCATATACAGTCTGCAATAAGGTGGATTCAAGGCTATAACTGTAACATAGTTCATTCTTTCCTAGGTGCATAACTTTGCATTTACTAACATACTAAAATGCCAGCAGAATAGGCCTAATGGTCTTTTGTGTCTGCTCGTTTGGTAAGCCCCCACCCTGGTAGCTGAACTTGCTGCCACCCTCGCCTTCTCTGGCTTTTCCCTTCCCAGTTCTGGATATTCTTGCTGCACTGGATTTTGCTTCCAGAACCCTTCCCCTGTACTTGTCCCACCCCCTCTTGAACCCCTCCACCGTCTCTGCTTCCAGCAGCCCCCTGGGCAGTGCATTCCATGGCTCCACCACCCTTTCAGTGAAGTAGCACCTCCTCCTTTCTCCCCTGAATCTTCCCCCTTCCAGCTTCCACCCATGCCCTCTAGTTGCCTCCTCTTCCTTCCTTCGAAGCACCCTGACTGCTCCTCCCCTATTTACCCCCTTCATGTACCTGAAGACCTCTATCATGTCCCCCTGGTCCCTTTTGTCTTCCAATGTGTACATATTTAGCTCTTACAGCCTCTCCCCATAGGTCCTGTCCCCAAGCCTCAAATCATTTTGGTTGCCTCCTCTGGACCCTCTCCAGGAATTTAATGTACCTCTTTAAGTGTGGCCTCCAAACTGCACGCAGTACTCAAGGTGTGGCCTCATCAAGCAGTTATACAGAGGAGTATCACTTCCCTCCTTCTGGAGATGATCCCCTAGTGATGCATCCCAGCATCCTGGTGGCCTTAGCTGCTGCTGTCCACAAGTCTCCAAGTTATTCATCTTGACATCCACCACCACCCCCAGGTCCCTCTCAGCCATCGAGACTTGTAGCATTTCCCCCCAGGGTGTACACTTGGCCTGGGTTTCTGGCCCCCAGGTGCAGTACCTTACATTTCCCTGCATTGAACCTCAGCTTCCACTCTCTAGACCATCTTTCCAGAGCCTCCAGGTAGCCCTGTAGGGCCACCCTCCCCTCCTCCCCATCCACCACTGCCCTCAGTTTTGAGTCATCCGCAAAGAGACTCATCTCATTCCTGATACCTGTCCTTATGTCAGAGACGTAGGCATTGAACAGGAGGGGCCCAAGGACTGATCCCTGTGGGACCCCACTAATGACCCTCCTTGGGGATGAGACTATCCCACCAACTATGACCCTCTGGGTCCAGTCCTGGAGCCAATTGTCTATCCATCTGATCATCTGGTTCCCCAACCCCATTGCTCCCAGCTTATCCAACAGGCCGTCATGAGGAACAGAGTCAAATGCCTTGCTGAAGTCTAGAAAGAGGACGTCCACTGGTCTACCCAGGTCCAAGGCACTTGTCACCAAGTCATAGAACTCCACAAGGTTTGCCTGACATGATTCCCTGGGACAAATACATGCTGTCTATCGTCCAGGCACCCTGACTTTTCCAGGTCCCCTCCAGCCTCTCCTTGACAATGCTCTCCATCACCTTGCCCAGCACTGATGTCAGGCTGACAGGCCTGTAGTTCTAGTCACCTCCCTTGATCCCTCCTTGTGGATAGGCACTATATGCGCCACCTTCCAGTCCTGGGGCACCCACCCTGTCCTCAGAGAGATGGTAAAAAGCTCTGCCAGGGGTTTTGCCAGGACATCTGCAAGTTCCTTCAGCACTCTGGGATGTAATTTATCCAGCCCTGGTGCTTTCTCCATCTTAAGGGACCTGAGGGTTTCCCTCACTCTCTCTGCTGTGATTTCCACCTCTGCTACCTCTTCTTCCTGCTTAGCCTTCCCCTCTCCTACCAGTGATGCCTTCCCCTCCTCCCAGACCCGCCAATCGGTAAGGCCCCCCCCCTCAGTATTACTGTCTCCTCCCATGTATGATGCAGCACCCCCATTTTCCTTGGTAAAAACTGAAGGTGAAGCACTCATTTAGTACCTCAGCCTGCTCTCATGGGTCTTGTGCCCATCTCTCCCCTGTTTTAATCCTGTTAATCTGCCCCTTCATCCTTCATTTTTCCCCAATGTGTCTAAAGAACCCCTTGTTCCCTCTCCTAATTTCCCTGGCCAGGTTCTGCTCCTTCCTTGCCTTAGCTGCCCTCACTAAATTGAATTGCATGTGCATGGTTTGTCCCAAATCTGTGAGATTGTTTTTGTATAATATATTTATCTTTAATGGTAGTTACAAGTCCTTCTAACTTACAGTTGTCTGCATATTTGGCTAACTAGATTCCACCCAGAATTGGTATGGTTGCAATTAATATATTAAAGGGATGGGCCAAGGATCAATCCCTGAGGGATCCTCCACTTACATTACCCCATGAGGAGAAATATCCTTTAACAGCAACCCTTTGGTACCTATGGTTTAATCAAGAACTAATCCAACTTACAATATTTGGTGATACTTCAATCTTTATTAATTCATTTATTAATATGTAGTGGGATACTTTGTCAAAAGCCTTTGCAAAGTCTAAATAAACCATGTCACTAGAAATACCTTTGTCGAGTGCCTGACTGATGGGCTCAATAAAATAAAGTTGATTTGACAAACATGATTTACCAGGAACAAATCCATGTTGGCTATGATCCATCAGTCCCTTATTTATCAGATGCTCATTAATTCTCTTTTGTAATAATTTCTCCATAATTTTGCCAGTCACAGATGTTAAACTAATTGGTCTGTAATTATTGGGTACATCTCTTTTATCTCCTTTATGGATGGCAGTTGCTGTTTATCGCCAATCATTCAAAAGCTGTACCATCCTTTAGAGATTTATTATAAAGATAAGTAACAGGTTTGATTATTACAGGAGCTAATTCTTTAATTAGCCTTGGAATCCCATCAGGGCCAGGAGAACTATTAACTTTCAAAGAATGTGTTATTTCATAGACTCCTATAGTACTAATACTGAGCATATTCATATCAGTCAATTCAATATGCTGAGTCTGGGTTTTTGTTTTCAAAACACTGAGAAAGTACAGTACTTATTTAAAGTTTCAGCAATCTCCTCCTCACCAGTTATTACACAATTATCCATTTTTAGGGGCACAATAGTATTGAGTTGCCTTTTACAGTACCAATATAGTCATAAAACCTTTTTATTATCTTTAACTCCTGATGCTAATTTTAATTTCTTTTTTTTTTGCCGCCTTTATCATTCCTTTAATGTTCTTTTTACACATTTTAAGTTTGTTTAGTAATTCAGGAGTATTTGATTTTTCAGTTTTTGAAGTCATTTTTTCTTTTTCTGAATTTGTTTTTAATGTTATTATTCCACCATGATGAAAATGTTTATTTTGCTGTATTTAATTTTTAAGTACAAATTTCTCCATGCAATCAGTCAAATGTTGTATAATTAATTCCCAGATAATTTCAAGATTTTGCCTCTGAAGTCTTCCTGCCAGTTCCATTTACCAACATGAGTTCTCATTTTCTGGTAATCTGCATTATGGAGATTACATACAACAGTTTTACCTTTAGTGTGTTCAGTAGTATTTTTATAATAGGCAATGATTGTATTGTGGTCAGAATCTCCAAGTGGTGGTTGAAATTGGATATTATGTATCTTCCCATCACAACTGGTTAAAATTAGGTCTAGTATGTTATTTCCCTTGATGGTAGGTGAACCAGTTGTTCAAGATTTAACTGAATGAAAAGATCAATACATTTCTTTCTAATACTACTTTGCTATCCAATGAAGTCCAATCAATATGAGGTAGGTTAAAATCCCCCATTAGCACATAATCACCAGTAATATGCATGGATTCAATTATTCTTAATAGATCATTATTTTGTTCAGTAGTTAAATTTGGGGGAACGGTAGACTAAACCTAGAGTCAAATAATTGCTATTTAATAATATGTTGACCCAAATTCATTCACATTCATTTGTAATATCTTCTGTGTTGAAAATCTCAAAGGATTTAATATCTTCTCTAATATATAAAGCTACACCTCCTCCCGGGCGGTTATTCCTGTTTTTATACAATATATTATAACCAATAATATCCATTTTCCAGGCAATATCTGATCCCCATGTATTGTTGATACCACAGACTATTATATTATCATCCACAAGAAGATGTTGTAGTTTTTCAATTTTTGAGTGTAAACTTCTAGCATTTAATAGTAGCATTGCTAAACCTGGATCATGGTTATTATTCAGTTTATTGCTTTATATTACTGGCAAAATGTTGTTGGGCCTAATAGAATTATTCATGCTATTTTCAAGAGAAATATTCTTTGAACATTTCTCCCCCCGGTTCTTTTAGTTTCAACATTTGTTTATTATTTTATTGAACTGGGTTCCTAAGACCTTATTACCCCTTCTACTTAAATGACGGCCATCACATGAATACAAATTGGATACTGCGTAAAATTCTTCCCAGTGTGTGACACACTTTATATTCTGTTTCATACACCAAATATGCAGCCAATTGTTGATGTCTTTGATTTTTATTTGCTGCTGCCTAGATGCTCATGGGATAGGGAGGATTTCAGAGTTAATTACTTCTCAACCTTTATCAATACATTTATTTGTAAAGGATACAAAATCCTGCTTAATTTTTTGTATTGGTGAATGCCATGAATCATTAGAACCTGCATGAAGAATAACCAAAGGATTAACACCAGCATTTTTCAATATATTATCCATCATTTCAGTGATATCACTTATTCTTGCTCCACTGAAACTAGTTACAGTTCTCATGGATTTGTCAATATTACAAATTAATCAGTCAAGATTCTTTGTAATAGAATCACCTACTAAAATCACCTCCCTTTGTTGTGGACCTCATCAATCTGCATATGTGTTGTTAATTGATTACTCTCAATGTCAAGGTTTAGTAATAGATTGCTGACAGATGCAGAGTTTAACAATGTACTTTTATGTTGACCTTTATTATTATCAAATATGTCCTGGGAGGGTATTACAAAATCATGAGTTTTACTACTTTCAGTAGTGTTCTCAGTAACACCAATGGATCAAAACAATTTAGCATGTGGAAGTCTGAAATTATCAGCCTGTCTGCCTTTTTTAGCCACTTTATTAGCTTGTATCTTGAACCATTCATTACCATTTTGTGTTTTATTGTCATTTGGATGTTTGACTTATCTCATCCTTTTTTAACTTGTTGTCACACTTTCAGTATTAGGTAATTCCTGCTGTTTCAATAATTTGTTTGGAGTACCAAGTAGTGCCGAATTTGAAGTATGCTTTTTACCTAGTTTTTATATGGTACCTTTTTTCTTTTAGCATTTGATTTAGGATCTGTCTTATTTGCCCCATGATAACCTTCTTTTGAGTGTAATGGTGTCAGTGGGATTACTACTAGAGAAGGCTTTTCAATATTTATGTTTAATCTTTGAGCCATTTGATCTTGTGCCTGTTCAATAGCTTTAAGTCTCAAGGAGAACATATTGATCTCGAGTTGTAATTCAAGATCGTGCCTGCATTTATTACATGTAAATGGATCTATCACTATGGACTGCACAATCATAACATACCACATTCAGTGCATAAATACCCAGGGTTGCCTTCTATATCAACCTTTTGCTTTCATATATATATTTTTTTGGCTATGTACATTTTCTAGGTACAATATATTTGGGAATCAAATAAGAATATTTATATACAACACAATTTATATGTAACTTGATATACCTGATGGTACCTAGTTACTCTTATATCCTAATCTTAATATATTAACAGCACTCTAGATAGTCACAGGCTTACCTCACAAATACAGATATGACTTTAGCTCACTATCCCGCTAGACACACAACATGCACACAGGCATGTGTCTTTGCACTTACATCTTCCATAGCGCAGAGTTGAGCTCACACTGCTCACAAGGAGGGGATTAATTATGCTGAAATGTGACCCAGAAGTGTTCTCAGGGTCATGGGATGCTCATCATTGCAAAGAACTTAAAATAATAATATAAAATAAAGTTATGCCCTGAAAAGGTCAAAACATTGTTAAAAACCACAAGGTAATTTAAATAACTGCAAAATAAGAGCTATGTACTGAGTTGTAGTCCCAAAATAACTAAAAGAGTTAAAGTATACATGAATGGATTTCTTAACATAGTTGGATCCCTGATAGTCTAGTAAATAATTTAGAGCTAGAAATCACAAGCTGTTTTTTTTATTTTAAAGGTACCCTGTTTGTTGTTTTTTATAAACAAATGTAGACAATGCAAGCTTGTGATAATATTCAATTGATAACCATCAGGTTCTCCAGTATAGTACAATAATGTACATTATTGGGTATTAGTAATGCAGATCTTCCTATTTTATGCAACAGTACCAATTTCTGCCTTAATGTACTATAAGGAGCATTATCCACCACTATTAAGGCATAGTTCAAGATAGGCAACAGACATTGATTAGCTATTGCCAGATGTGCCTCATCTATCAAAAACTTCTCAACCTATATAATAAAGCAATTTTAGCATGTATTTTAGATGCAATAGCATCTATATGTGACTCATATGTTAATGCTGGATTTAAGACTACTTCCAAGTACTTAAAGCTGTTTACATTTTGTACAAACCCCATCTAACGACTCAACTTGTAAACTAGAACCAACAGCTTTTAACTTAACAGGAGTGTCAAATACCATGGTTTTGTTTTTGGTTATTTAATTTATGTTCCAGACACTGCACTGGAATAACCTGGGTGACCAGTTGCTACAGTTGGTGGAGCTTTATTCAGGGCCCTCACTGCTCAAATTCTCATTAACAGGGGTTTCACTGCCCCATTCTTCCTCCCTGGAGGTCCACACTAGAAATGCCTCATCTCCCCTCTCTCGCTCTCTCCATATATTTATATATATATATATATATATATATATATATACACACACACACACTAAGGCTTGAACCATTGGCAGCAATTGTTAGTGCATACAATGATATCAGGAATTTAAGATGGTGAGGGAGGAGTACTGAACATAGGTTGTTCATCTTTATGGATGACAGACTTCTGTACCTACAGAACCCCAAAATAAAGGACCTAAGGTTCCAAAAGCATCAGGTGGGCATAGTTATGGGTGTTTGCTCTTTTAACTGATTGTTCTTTTAATAAAAGACAACAGAACATAGCTAGTACTAGTGTTTTGGTGTCTATAATTCATGAGATGGTGAGTGCCTGACTTTATCTTTATATTCCCAACCACCCTGATCCCTCCCACCCTCCTTTCTACCTCAGGTCAATGAAAGTGGCTAAGATCATGAAGTTCCTGTTCTCTGCTACTCCAAATAAGAATTCTGGGTATGATGACCTTGATCCACATATGCTGAAGCTAAAGGCCCCCTGCATACCATCGTACCAACACTAGAATCCTGAAACTTTCACTCTCATCTGGTGTTGTCCCTAATATCAGCAAGGTTGCCAGAGTTATCCCTGTTTTCAAAGGTGACCCCAGTGTTATGGAAAACTATCGCCCCATGGCCATCCTCTCAGTCCTGTCAAAGATCCTTGAGAGGATTTTAGCCTCACAGCTCTCTGACTACATCTTCAAGTATAATCTCCTGTTCCTTGTATAACAGATTCAGGAAAATCATGGCACCTTCATAGCCTCAACCAAGGTAATAAATGACATCAGCCTAGCCATGCATACTAGTCTACTAAGTGGTGCCATGTTCATCAATCTAACAAAGGCATTCAACCTAGTAAATCACTCACTCCTCTGCAACAGACAGGTCTCCCTTGTGATTGCACCCCCTGCCATTTCCTGGTTTGCCAACTATTTAATTGGTAGAAAACAACAAGACAGGTTATCCACAGCTACCTCCAACTTTGTGGACATAGCTCTTGCTGTTCCACAAGGATCTGTTCTAGGCCCTCTTCTTTTCTCCATTTTTATACAGTAAATAGCCTCCTAGGTGTTACCTCCTGTTGCAGTTATCTACTGTATTTGGGTGACCTTGTCCTCTACCACACTGCTGCCACTGTCCCTGATGTCTGCAAATCCATCTGATTTCTTTGCTCAAGTTCAGTTTTGGTTAATGACAAAAAACTTGATCTTAAATGACAAAAATGCAAAAGCCATACTCTTTGGCTGAAAACCAAACCTCTGTGCAATCTTCACCAGCCTCTCCTTTACCTGTGCTAATGGATCCCAACTGGAGATGGGGAGCAGTTTAAAGTACCAGAAAATCTAACTAAACCCTTCCTCAATTTTTCCCCATGTTACCTCAACCTGCAGATTGGTGATTGTTAAATTGGGCATGGCTTTCAGGGTTAGATACTGTATAGCCCCTCCTACCTGTCTAGTCATAGTACAGAGGGTTCTCCTTCCCAGACTCATTGATGGCCTTCTTACTTTTCTAGGAGCAAAGAAACCCATCCTCTCAAAATGGGATATAGCACACAATAATGCATGTCACTTTGCCTTGCCCCCACAAAATGAATGCACCACTGCTGCCTTTATTGTGGCCTGGGCTGGCCCTTCCATGCTGGCCAATGTTTCTTTGCTTTACGCTGTTTCATCAACAAACTCCTAAGGCCTGGGTCCCCATTTTCCCTTGCTACTTATCTGCAGCATCCTCTTCCCTCCAACTCACTGAGGTCAACTAACGCTCAACCTCTCCTTGAGCAGAGATGTGCACAGGCCTTAATAAACAAGCATTTACAGTCTATGCCACCAGTTTTTGCAACGTCGTTCCTCCTAATCACTCACTGTTCTGTAAGGCTCTGGAGGGCTCTCTCTATGCCACATCAGCCCTTACTGTTGCCCCCAATTCCATCCAAACTGCTGGACCTATCTTATCCTAGTACTGTATACTTTCACTCCTATTGCTGGATAAGTTTAGGTTGCTGCAAATGTTTAAGCAGTTTGTACTAGTACAGTTTTCAGTTTTTCTCATTCATACTGTGTATTGTATTCTTCTGTTGCCATTTTGATGTTCATGCTACTCTCATAGCATTACCTAATTCTAGATGTTAGTGTAAATTCTGCTCAACTGTAAAGCCTTGTTGTCTTTTCCAACTTGTTATTACCCTGTCATTTGATAATGTTTTCTGCAGTTCTTTCCTTATGACAGCTATTGTAACTGTATCAGGTCAAGCCTGAAAATAGGTGTATTGATGCCTGATGTATCTCATCTGGTTATCAAAAGTAACTAGATATAGCACATTACATTAATATTTGAATATATTTTTATATCAGTAACTCATCTAATCCACGATTCAGCAATATGAGTCCATTTGCCTCAGAAACTGGATTCGAGCCACACACTTTAATGTTAGGATCACCTTACTGCAGAATAGCCTGAGTTTCTGACAGGTAAGAAATATACAGTATGTTATAGTGACCCATTACTATCAGAGATCTATTGTATTTACTATCCACATCAGAATTAATTTTATTAAGTCTCTGAGATGTATAGTATGTATGATGTACAACATTAAAATGTATTTGAAGCATTTTGAATGAAAAGAATCCAGTTCATATAAAATCAGTTATTATTGAACATTGGCCATCTATTATCACTTTATTGAGATCTTTGTTCCCATTCACCTTCAATTTTATCAGATCACGAGAAGCATATGTTGGAATAGTATTATAAATTTTGACTATTGTTTTCTCGTTCTAGTTTTTTTGGATATTAAAGCTTATTTAATGTGGGGAAGGAGAGAGATGAGTAATTTATAATTTTTATGTTTGCTTGCATGCATGTGCAAGAAACATAGTGCCATCATCGAAGATTTTGGAGGTGTGTCACCTCCTCCTCCAATTCAGGCAGTGTGCTGGCAGGCGTGGCCCCTGTAAGCCAATGCATTTTGGAGCTGTCTACGACACGCTCCAAAATGCAGTGGCACTACAGTTGAAAGGAGCTACGCTTGGTGAGCAGCGATAGAAGCTGCTCCGCCAAGCAGCTCCCCCCAGCCGCGAGGTGTGCGAGCCCCCGTGACGCAGTGTATAGCCGACGGGTGCCCAATCCCTGTCGGCTGAGCTGCATCGTCTCCTCCCCAGTAGTTGGTGCCATGCTGGGAGCCCACCCCAGCGTGGCAATCAGTCATTTGCCGATGGGGTGCCTAATCCCCGGTCAGCTGAAACGCCCCAAAATCCTTGTGCCATGCTGGGGCCCGCACCCCAGCGTGGCAAGCGTCCCACGGGTTTTGTTTTAATTTTGTTGCTGGCGGGGGTGCCCAATCCCCGTCGGCTGGCTACCCAAAGTCCTTGTGCCGCCGCGTAGGGCCCACCCCGGCGTGGCAAGCTGATCCCACAAAGTTTTTTTTTGCAACATGTCATAAATAGCGGTCCCATGGCAGCGTCTCGAACCCCCTCCCACAACCGCACCCACCACCATGCACCCAGCCTCCCCACACCCCATACTTACCTCCAAACTCCATGCGACAATCTTCCAGTGGACCGGGAACATGTATCTGCACTCTTGAAAGCCGACCACGAACTGAGGGAAATGCGTAGGAAGCTGTATAATGGGCTAGATAGGAGGGGTTCAACTTTATGCATATCTCAGGCATTTTTGGGAATTTTTGCACCAAATTTTCAACATGGGTTTTGGGACCCTTCTCATGAATGATGTCACTGTCATGGCGTTATTCCAGGCTCGAAGGGTGATTCGTGCAGTGACTGTGCGGTGACTGTGAAATAACCTTTGGGACTAAATACCACCATGACAGTGACATCGATCAGAAGAAACCATCTTCAAAATTGGATGATAAATCAATAATAATGTATTGTTTAACGAAGCGTTAGCGCAGTTCCTCACGCAGGAGCTCGAAGTTCGCTGAATTTCAATATTTTCACTCAGATTTTCACATTGCCATTTCACACCGTCTTATGAGTAGTACAGCTGTCATTTTCACATCTCACCTAAAATGTGTTTCCACCCTTGTGGCGCAGAATGATGCAGTCGGTGTCGCGAAATCAATGCGGGACAAATTAAGAAAATCACAGTGACACTATTCATGAGCAGGGGTCTTGAAATGCTATGTTGAAAATTTGGTGAAAAAATTCCTAAAATGACTGTTTACGACCGTGCGTTAGCACGTTCTCATAGCGCTCATAGGTTTATGAATTTTCAATATTTCCTCCAGATTTTCAACATTGCCATTTTACACACCTTCTTATGAGTAGTACAGCTGTCATTTTCCACATCTCACCCAAAACATGTTTCCGTCTATGTAGCGCATATCGTTGGCGCAGTCGTTATGCGAACTCAGTGTATGGGACACATTAAGAAAATCACTGTGTCACTGTTCATGAGCAGAGATCTTAAAATGGCAATGTTGAAAATTTGGTGACAGAATTCCTAAAGTGACTGTTTCACAGTGTCGTTGCACAGTTCCCATAGCGCTCATAGGTTCTGCGAATTTTCAATATTTCCTCCCAGATTTCCAACATTGCCATTTTCCACACCTCTTTATAGAGCAGAACAGCTGTCATTTTTCACATCCTGCCCAAAGCGTGTTTCCGCCCATGTAGCACACAATGGCGCAGTCGGTGTGCAAACTCAATGTATAGGACACAGTAACAAAACCACAGTGACACTGTTCATGAGCAGAGGTCTTAAAATGGCTATGTTGAAAATTTGGTGAAAAAATGCCTAAAATGACTTTTCACGAGTGTCGTTGCACAGTTCCTATGCATGCTCGTAGAGTTTGCAAATTAATATTTTCCTCTAGATTTTCAACATGTCCATTTTATTAAACTTTCCTTATGAACAGTACAGCTGTAATTTTCATATGTCACCCAAAATTTGTTATGCACTTTTGTGGCACACAATGGTGCTGTATTGGTGTCTTGAAAGCAATGTTTAGGACAGATTAAGAAAATCACAGTTACACTGTTCATGAGCAGAGGTCTTAAAATGGCTATGTTGAAAATTTGGTGACAAAGTCCATAAAATGACGTATATTCACAGTGAGCATTGATGCAGTTTCCACGCATCCTCGTTGGTTCATGACTTTGTAATATTTTCAGTCCAGATTTTCACTGAGGCATTTTTCACACTTGCTGCCTGGACTCTGGGATGTCCATCATCTCAACAAAATCAGGCTCCTCCTGATCCTCTACTGCTTCTTCCATAGGAAGCTGGAGGTTTCAGCCACTTTCTTGTAAAACATAAAGTGGGAAGGACTCAGAAAGCCTAAGAGGAGAACGCTGAAGGTCTGTCTGGGGAGATGTCCGAGTCAATAGGCACATCCAGACTTTCATAATCACCATCATCATCATTATCTTCATACTCTCCTCCTCTTCCTCCGTTCAAAAATTCTTCTAAAGTATAATCCGGAACCAGAACCGACCCGAATCGAGCCCCTGACCTATGGTGCCAGATTCGGCCGGAACCGAGATTAGCGATCAGACTATCTTTGATCGCTTTGGCTATCTCATCAGCGGTCGGAGAAAGAACTTGTGATCCAACCGGATGATTTATCCTTCTTTTCTTTAACGGAACCAACTCTCAGAATCGGTTCTTCTTTTGCCCTAAAGTTTCACCCTGGTCAGAGGCACTCCTTCTGGTTCAGTCAGAACCGAACCGGGCTAGCCATCCGGGTCAGGGGACTTCTCGGCCTCCCTTTCCCTCAGTCTACCTACTCTCTTATCCAGGGTAGCTTTGGGAAAACTTTTACAAATTTGGCAGTCTGAATTGAGGTGGTCAAACCCCAGACAATAAACACAGGTGGTGTGGGGGTCAGCCTTAGCAAAGCCCCCACACACTACAATGTTGAAACCCAGTGGGCCCGGTTTTTTCTTGGGTTTCTCAGACATAGCCAATCCTAATCCGAAACTTACCTTTTTTCGGCAATCCACCAGGCAAGACACCCCTATCGGTTCCTGACCGTGTTACGGGTCTTGGAAAAAAACGTAATGAAATCCATTTTTTTTAGAACCGATACAGACCGGTTACCACACTCTAATAAAGACAGAAGTTTTTTACACAAATCTAATCGGTTCAAACCGAACCCATACAATGTTTACAAGTTCCACACAGAAAACTAATATAGAAAACCTATCTAGTACTCACGGTAGCACAGACAGAGACTTAAACCGACAGGTTAGAAGCAGAAATTCGGTTGAAACCGATCTAAAAAACGACACTTTAACCGACTTCTTTTTGAACCGAGCGAAGGAGAAATCTCCGGAGCGACTGTTCAGTGAGGCGGAGTAAAGAATCTGACGGCTGGGGTTCAAACAACAGCAGACAGAGGCTTCAACCGAGCTCGAGCTCAGCGTTCCATGCCTTGCATGGAAAGTTAACTCTTTGTTCTCCAGGGCAGTTCAAAGGTTGGAGATCACTGCAATAGTCAGAATACATCAAGACTTCATGTTGTTTGAAGGACCCAAGCAGCTGAGAGGCAGGCTCAGTGGGTAGAGGGAGATGATTTAGAGTGCCGATTGTAAATAAAACATATAAAAAGGCGCATAGTATTAAAAGCGATGGCTGGGAGGAAATGGAGTGTTGGACTGAGGAGGGAGGGAGATTGGATTAATTTCCAAGCCCGTGAGGTCTTATGATATATTGTCTGGAGGGTAGCATACTAATTCTATTTTGAGGATGTTGTATGCTTTGGGAAATGTATGTACTGTAAATAGTTTATGGATCTGTTTTGGGTTACATGTTATGCTTATCATAGTTATTATTGTTGTTACCAAGGGTCTGAAATATGCTGCAAGGAGGCAGGGCGCTGAGGAGGACTTCTGGCAGAGGAAAGCTGGATGGGAGTGGAAGGGTGCTGCTTAGGGAATGGCAGGCTACTATAATTGATAAGGAAAGAGTGAATATCATATCTTGGAATATTAGAGGTTTCTCCTCTCCCATCAAGAGAACGTCTGTTCTGACTGCTTTCGTGGAGCTGGTGCACAGGTAGCCTTAGTACAGAAACTCACCTGGCGCCATTAGAACACCAGAAGCTGGTGAAGGGTTGGGTGGGGGCCTGCTATGCTGCCTCCTTCACATCCCACAAGGGGAGTTGTGGTGCTTGTGCACAAGAGATTGCCGTTCAAAGTAACTATAGTGGTCAGAGATGGAAGGGAGGGGAGATGTATTTTCGTGGAGGGAACGCTTTATGAGGAGCCCCTCACTTTTGGGAGTGTGTACGCTCCTGCTGTTTTTGATACAGCATTTTATCAGCATGTGTTGGACTTATTGGTTCGGGAACAGTTCCAAGGATTAGTGATGGGGGGAGACTTCAACTGCACCCCAGATAGAAACATGGACCACTCAGAGGGCAGAGGGAGGGGGAACTATATGAGGAAGTGGCGGGAGGGACTGAATGAGTTAGATGTTATAGATGCTTGGAGGGCAGTGAACTCCAAGGGAAAGGAATTCATCTTCTACTCCTGCCCACACAAAACGTGGTCTCGGTTATACCATATATATATACCGGGGGACTGGTATTCTAAATTGGCAGTAATTAAGCATGGCCCCATATATGTATCTGACCATGCAATGGTCATTTCATCCCTTGAAATGGCTTCCCAACAGGTGAGGACTAACAAGTGGCATTTCCCGTCCAACCTGCTCAGTTTCCAGGAGTTTAGAGAGTATCTTAAGACACAGTGGGAATTGTATACTTCTATGAATGTGGCTTCTGCCCCATCTATGCAGGTGTTCTGGGATGCTGGGAAGGCGTTCATAAGAGGAGCTCTCATTGGATATGTTAGTAGATACAAAAAAAGTAAGCTCCAGAAGCAGGAAGAATTACAGAGGTGGGTGAGAGAGCTGGAGCACCAGATGACGAGGGGAAGAGGAGATGAGGTGTCTCGGCAGTTGACAGCCAGCAGAGAAGCCCTGAATAAGTCACTGATGGACGAAGTACATACGCAACTCTTCTTCTGGAAGCATAAATTCTATGAGTGGGGCAATAAACCGGGGCTCTTGTTTGTTAATTTGATTAAAGGGAGGAGGGGGTGTAAAAGGATTAATGAAGTAAAAGACAAGCAGGAGTACTGCATAAGGATACCCAGGGTATCTTGAAGCTTGCTTAATTTCACAAGATCTGTACAAGTCAGAAGGAGGGGACATGACAGATAGAATGAGGAAGTTCTTTGAGGTATGGTGGTGCCCAAAATATCTGAATCCTGGAGGGTTTGGATGGACAAGGAGATCTCCAGGAGGAGACTGCCAGGGCCACTGCCTGTTTAAAATTGAAAAGCATGTGGACGGATGGTTTACCTGCTGATTTTACAAGGTGATGGAGGGTGGGGAGCACCTCTGGGCCCTGTTCAAGGAAGTTAGGGAAGGCAGCTACTTCTCTCTATGGGAGAGGCAACTATTTGTGTTATTCCAAAGCCTGGGAGGGACCTGAAAGACTGTGCCGCCTACAGACCCATATCGCTCCTTAATGTCGATGTGAAAATCTTTACTAAGATTTTGGTGTCCAGGTTAGATGTACTCCTCCCGAGCCTGATACATGTAGACCAGATGGGGTTTATTCAAGGGAGGCACTCGTATCACAATGTGAGAAAGGTTTTAAATGTGATACAGAGCACCTGAGATTACGGGGCCCATGGCGATCATATCCTTAGATACTGAGAAGGAATTTGGTCGCATTGAGTGGGAATACCTGTTTGAGGTGTTGAGAGATATGGCTTCAGAGGGAATTTAGGGGATGGTAAGGGCCTTGATGCCTCTCCTCGGGCCGACACTAATAAATGGGGGTATGTCGGAATGGGTCTCCCTGCATAGGGGAACGAGGCAGGGGTGCCAGCTATGCCCTCTCCTCTTTGCTTTGGCAACTGAACCCCTAGTTATTGCAATTAGACAATGCCCAGAGGTTAGAGCGGTGGGGGAAAGCAGCATAAGCAGTCATTGTCGCAGATGATATGATCCTCTACCTGAGGGATCTAGAGGAATCTGTGCCGGCCTTGTTGAGAATTGTTGCTGATTTTGCAGAGTTCTCAGGATATAGGATCAATATCGATAAGTCAGAAATGCTACTGGTGGGAGATCCTGGGAATCAGGTGGGAGGAGGGGAGTGGGGCCTGCGGGTGGTGTCTTCCTCCTTTAAGTACCTGGAAGTAGTGATAGGGAAGTGGATAGAGGACCTGTATCAGCTGAATTACACCCCCATGATAAGGGAGTTGCTTGAGGAGCTGAGGAGGTTGCGCATCCTACCCCTCTCCTGGTTAGGATGCATTAACCTAATTAAAATGAATATCCTACCTCGTGTCCTATACCTGCTTCAGATGCTCCCAGTGGGCCTTAATAATAGAGACATGAAGACTTTGGAAAGAGGGTTGGGGAGTTTCTGTGGGGGAAGTAGGGGGCGGGGATGTCCTTGAAAAGGTTGAAGGCATGCACCGAGGAAGGGGGCTTGAACTTCCCTGATCTGAAGCATTACTTTCTGGCAGCTCAGGTCAGGATCATTAAGGACTGGCTCACCGTGGCGCATACTGCTAGCTGGTTAGATTTAGAAGAAAGGGGAGCAGGAGGACAGCTGGCTGCCTATTTAGCTGGCCGAGGTAGGAAGGTGTACGCTTCCTTGGGTCGTCTGAATCCCTTGGTGCTTTCGGTATTGGACAGCTGGGCAAATATAAAGGCTGTTCTGGACAGTAGGGAACAGGAGACGTTATTATTACCTATTGCTAGGATCCCTTTTTCAGGCCTAGTATGGAGGACAGTGGCTTCCAGGAATGGGAGAGGAAGGGGGTGCAATGTTTAGGGGATTTGTGTAAAAGGGGTACCTTGCTCTCTTTTCAGGAGATGCAGGAAAGGCTTGGGATACCGGGCACTCACCTCTACAGATTCTTTCAGGTTAGGAATTTGAGTAGAGAGTGAGCAGGCAATGAGCAGAGCCCTCGAGGCTGGAACAGCTGGAGGGATAATAGCCGTGGCAAGAAGGGATCCCTCTGGGGAATTAAGGAAGGCTATGTGCCTGCTATGGCAGAATACAAAAGACATGTCAAATAAGACAAGAAAGTTGTGGGAAAGAGACATGGGTCTGGTTATATCCCGGGACAACTGGGGTTTGTACTGGAGTCACAAGTAGGGCTTTTGGCTTGCAACAAATACAAAGAAAGCTCTTACAAGTTTGTGCATAGACTCTACTGCCCGCCGGTGGTGAATCATAGGCTGTGTCCAGAAGCATCAGAGATGTGTGGGAGGTGCAAGATACACAGAGGCACCTATTTCCATTGTTTCTGGGAATGCCCCTCTCTGAGGGGATACTGGGGAAGTATAGGGCGACAGCTGAGCACCATGCTGGGTGCGGAGTTGTCACTTTCTCCCCTTAGCTTACTTTTTGGCATCGAGGAGGGAGATGGGGAAAACTGGATGCCACATCAGAGGTGGCTCAGAATATTGCTGAATATTGCCAGACAGGTGATTCTAAATACTTGGGTGTCAGAAGAATCCCCACGGTGGAACAATGGCATCCTATCTATTCGGCGCTGGTCCTGAAGCACAGATCATACCAACTGCAGAATAGGGAAGATAAATTTAATAATCAATGGACACCTTTTATAGGAACACTCTAGTGGATGAGCTCATGATAATGAATGCTGGATAGGGGAAGAGGTGATTGCAGAAGGGAAAGTTGGGTGGTAGGCCCTACCCTCCAATATAGGTTAGTGATGGGCAGCCACATGACCTAGGTGATGGGGACGAATAAATTAATAGGTTGCATGTAAATGACCTTGGTATGTATGTACAGTATATAAGTAGAGTAATCTGTACAGATTAGGAAATATTTTCTTTTTATATTATAGTCCCTTTTTTTTTCTCTTTCTTCTTCGCTCTCTCTTCTTCTTTCTACTCTGCAAAAGACAGAATGTTAAATGCAGGTCGAGGACTTAATTGCCTTAACTGACTATATTGATGCATGATTAATAATGCTTTCTGTGTGTTGGCTGTATGTTGTTTTTTGTATGTTGAGAAATTTAGTCAAAAGAGTTAAACAAAAAAAAGAAAAGTACCATCTAAACCTTCCACTCAAGACTGCCATTCTCCTCTTGCATGGATGGAGGCTATTTTCTTTCTACAGGCCCTTATCCCCCCCAAGTAGGACCCCAGTTTCAGATAGAAACATAGAAACATAGAAGTTGATGGCAGATAAGGACCGCAAGGCCCATCCAGTCTGCCCATTTCTTTTTCTACCTTATAAATGTGCCATCGGCCTTTGCTCTGTCAATGGCCTATCTATTCATACTCATCTGCATTGCTCCCTATGCCTATCCCATGCCTGTTTGAACCCTGCACTGTATTCATATCCACACTTCCTGAGGTAGGCCATTCCATGCATCCACCACACTTTCTGTGAAAAGAACATCCTCACATTACCCCTTAATCGCCTCCTCTAATCTCATGCTGTTTCTCTTACATAGAAACATAGAAACATAGAAACATAGAAGTTGACGGCAGATAAGGACCGCAAGGCCCATCCAGTCTGCCCATTTCTTTTTCTACCTTATAAATGTGCCATCTGCCTTGCTCTATCAGTGACCTATCTATTCATAGTCATTGTATTGCTCCTTATGCCTATCCCATGCCTGTTTGAAGCCCTGCACTGTATTCATAGCCACCACTTCTTGTGGTAAGCCATTCCATGCATCTACCACCTTTCTGTGAAAAAATTTCCTCACATTCCCCTTAATCGGCCTCCTCTAATCTCATGCTGTGTCCTCTTGTCCTGCTATTTTTCTTATATTTAAACATGTTAGACTCTTTCACCTTGTTTATGCCCTTAAGGTGTTTAAATGTCTCGATCATATCACCTCTCTCCCTCCTTTGCTCAAGGGTATACATATTGAGCTCCGTTAATCTGTCCTCATATGTCTTCTGATGCAGTCCCTGCACCATTTGGTTGCCCTTCTCTGGACTGCCTCAATTTGGTTAATGTCCTTGTGAAGGTGTGGCCTCCAATACTGCACGCAGTACTCCAGATGGGGCCTAACCAATGTCTTGTACAGAGGATTATTACCTCCTCTTACGACTTGTGATACCCCTACTAATACACCCTAACACCCCCTAGCCTTACCTACTGCTTTAGAGGTCTGCTTGGATGATTTTAGGTCATCAGTGATGATGATGCCCAAGTCTCTTTCTTCCTTTGTGACTGCTAACTCCCTCCATCCTATAAAGTGGCTTCAGGGTTTCTCTTCCCTATGTGCATGATTTTGCACTTCTTTGCATTAAATCCAGTTGCCACTCTTCTGACCATTCTGCTAGTTTATCCAGATCTCTTCTCATTCTGCCCACCCCATCTGGATCATCTACTCTGTTGCAGATCTTGGTGTCATCTGCAAACAGACAAGCCTTACCCTCTAGTCCATCTCGGGTCACTAATGAAGATGTTGAATAGGACTTGCCCCAGGACTGATCCCTGAAGGTACCCACTTGTGACTTGCATCTCTTCTGACTGTAACCATTTACCACCACTCTCTGTTTTCTGCCAGTCAACCAGTTTGCCACCCAGTTGACCAACTGACCCACCAGAGCCTACCTAGCTTATTTATCAATCTTCTATGTGGAACAGTGTCAAAGCTTTGCTGAAGTCAAGGTAGGCGACATCAACTGCTCCCCTTGGTCCACCACTCTGGTTACCCAGTCAAAGAAATCTATGAGATTAGTTTGACAGGACCTTCCTTTTGTAAACCCATGCTGTCTTGGATCCTGTGCCCCTATGGTTCCAGGTGTTGCACTATCCTTTCCTTAAAGAGTGCCTCCATAATCTTGCCCACTACTGAGGTAAGACTGACCGGTCTATAGTTCCCCACCTCCCGCCTCCTCCCTGCTACCACTCTTGTGGAGTGGGGATCACATGAGCCCTTCTCCAGTCTTCTGGGACCTCTCCTGTGCTCAGAGACTCACTAAACAATTCTGCTAACGGCTCTGCTAGTTCCTCCTTTAGCTCCTTAAGTACCCTGGGATGTATGCCATCAGGTCCCATTGCCTTATCCACCGGACTTAGCAAGCTCTTGTAGGACCCTTTCTTTTGTGAAGGGAGTAGTGCTCACCTCCCTCCCCTGTGTCCATGATGCTGAGCTGTGGGCCCTGCCCTACCTTCTCTTCAGTAAATACTGAGCAAAAGTATCTATTTAGGATAGATGCCTTTACAGGTCCCTCCTCCTCCACATGCTCCCTTTCTCCATTAAACAGCAATACCCCTCTGGACTTTCTCCTTTCACTAATGTATCTATAGAAAGTCTTGTCACCTTCTTTACTGTTATGTGCTAGTGTTTCCTCAGTTTGGGACTTTGCCTGCCTTACTGCCTTACCTGCTTCCCTTAGGGCAGTTTGGTATGCCTCCTATCTTCATCCCGCTGTGTTCCCTTATATTTTCTGAAGGCCAGCCTTTTGGCTCTGACCTTTTCTGCTACTGTATTTGAGAACCAAAGTGGTTTCCTTCTTCTTGCACTTCCTTTTCTGTCTAACACAATGGGATGTTGCTTCAAGTATTGTATCCTTAATGCTTGCCCACTTTGCCTGTACCTCCTCACCTGTGTTTCTTTTTGCCAGGGCTAGCTTAACTCTGTTGGCCATCTTATCAAAGTCAGCTCCTCTGAAGTCCCATATTTTTGCTTTGGAATGGGATGATTTAGATGTAGTAGCCAAATTGAACCATACCATGTGATGGTCACTGGCCCCAGGTGACCTTCTACCTGGAGATCTGTGATCCTTTCTTTGTTAGTCAGTACTAGATCTAGGATAGCCCTGTCTCTTGGGGTTGCTGTACCAGTTGTTTGAGGCCCTCCCCTGCAGGAATCCACTATGAGTCTAGTTCTGGCAGATGTTCCTGCTGGTATTGACCAATCTGTATCTGGCATTTTGAAGTCTCCCATTATCAGAACCTCCCTTTAGCTGTCATGTTTTGTATATCTTCTAACAGTAATGTGTCTATGTCCTCCCTCTGGTCTGGGGCCTGTAGACAACCCCAGTTCTTATGGCTGTCCCATTTCCTGTTTCCAGGGTGACCCACAGTTCTTCTGGCTCCTTATGTGTATTCTGAATTTCTGTAGCTTGATATTTTCATTAACATACAGGGCCACCCTCCCCCTTTTGCACCTCGGTCTCTTCTGAACAATACATATCCAGGTACTGAAGTCTCCCAAGTGTGGTTACTGGTAAACACGTCTCACTAATTGCTACTATGTCCAGTTTAGCCTCTGACATTATTGCCTGCAGGTCTGGGATCTTATTTCCCAGGCTGTGAGCATTGTGTACATGATTTTCCATTGGCCAGATTTGGTGTGTTAGTTGTTGGGTGAAGTTTGGCATTACCCTGTGCATCATATGGGGAGACAAACCTTTTTCTTACCTGGTGATGCAAATGAACGGCAAACACACTGAATTCCTGTTTTGACCACTAGCTGAGGGGAGGGTGTTCTTCCCATTCGATGTATGGGGTGCTGCACCCCTCCCATTGCTAGTTTAAATATTCTGCAAAAGACGTCAAACTTCTGCCCCAATGCACTGACTCCCTCTTTAGTCAGATGCAGTCAATCAAATTTAAAGAACTTTCGCTCCCAGAACTGTTGCCAGTTCCCTACAAATCTGTGTCCTTTTTCCTGGCACCAGTCCTTGAGCCACGTGTTTAGCTCCCCTACCTCCCTTCTCTGACCTTCCGTCCATCTGCTCCTTCTCCCAGACTGGCAGGATCTCAGAGAAGGAGATGCCAGACGAAATAGATGATAGTTTGTCACCCAGCCTAGTCAGGTGTTCCTTGGTCTCCACAACTGACCGGCTGGCGAGATCGATTAGTCCCTATGTGTACTAGGACATCAATGTTTTCTCCTGCTTTGTGAACAATTTAGCAATGCGGTCAGTGTCTCTCCATGCTGATGTACCTGGAGACATCTGACCATCACCCCTGGCTGGAGATGGGTATCAACTCCCCAGATCATGGAGTCTCCTATGATCAGAAGTTTTTTGATTTCCTTTGTGCTTGTTTAGTTTTGGTTCCTGATTTGGGTGAGTATTGTTGTGCTAGCTCCTGTGCTGCAGTGTCCTGCTCTGCAGTGTCTTCTGCCTCTTTATTTGATTTCAGAGATAGAGGCAGATACCTGTTGTAGTGTTTATATGGTTTTGGAGGTAATGTGTTGGAGAGCAGAGAGTGATGGGGCACCTGATTTGCTCCTCCTAACCACCTGCCAACCTCCTGGACCAACTACCCTCTGCGGTCGAGGTTTTCTGTTGGATGCTGGGGAAATGGCGGGTGGTTCTTATTATGTTTCCTCTTCAATATGAAATTTGAGGCGTGCAATCTCTGCCCATGCTGCCTGGAGCTGAGACCTAAGATCTCCAAAGGCTCAGAATGTAGGACAGTGTCCTAAATCCTGTAAGACTGTCCTTCTGAAAATTGTTCCACAGTACCTGCAGTTAATGAAATCCATTCCAAATAAGTTGCTGGGTGTCCGGCTATTTTTCTTATATTGAAACATGTTAGACTCTTTCACCTTGTTAATGCCCTTAAGGTGTTTGAATGTTTTGATCATATCACCTCTCTCCCTCCTTTGCTCTAGGGTATACATATTGAGCTCCATTAATCTGTCCTCATACAGTATGTTTTCTGATGCAGTCCCTGCACCATTTTGGTTGCCCTTCTCTGGACTGCCTCAATTTGGTTAATGTCCTTGTGAAGGTGTGGCTTTCAGTCTGCATGCAGTACTCCAGATAGGGCCTAACCAGTGTCTTGTAAAGAGGGATTATTACCTCCCTCTTCTGACTTGTGATACCCCTACTAATACACCCTAACATCCCCCTAGCATTACCTACTGCTTTAGTGGTCTGCTTGGATGATTTCAGGTCATCGGTGATGATGGTGCCCAAGTCTCTTTTTTCCCTTGTGACTGCCAGCAACTCCTCTCCCAGCCTATAGGTGGCTTCAGGGTTTCTCTTCCCTATGTGCATGATCTTGCACTTCTTTGCATTAAATCCCAGTTGCCACTCTTCTGACCATTTTGCTAGTTTATCCAGGTCTCTTCTCATTCTGCCCACCCCATCTGGATCATCTACTCTGTTGCAGATCTTGGTGTCATCTGCAAACAGACAAGCCTTATCCTCTAGTCCATCTGCAAGGTCACTAATGAAGATGTTGAAGAGGACTGGCCCCAGGACTGATCCCTGAGGTACCCCACTTGTGACTTGCATCTCTTTTGACTGTATACTGTTTACCACCACTCTCCGTTTTCTGCTCATCAAGCAGTTTGCCACCCAGTTGACCATTTCTGACCAACCCCGAGCCTACCCAGCTTATTAATCAATCTTCTATGTGGAACAGTATCTAAAGCTTTGCTGAAGTCAAGGTAGGCGACATCAACTGCTCCCCCTTGGTCCATCACTCTGGTTACCCAGTCAAAGAAATCTATGAGATTAGTTTGACAGGACCTTTCTTTCGTAAACCCATGCTGTCTTGGATCCTGTGCTTCTGTGGATTCCAGGTGTTGCACTATCCTTTCTTATGAGTACCTCCATAATCTTACCCACTACTGAGGTAAGACTGACTGGTCTGTAGTTCCCTGCCTTCTTCCCTGATATCACTTTGTGGAGTGGGATCACATGAGCCCTTCTCCAGTCTTCTGGGACCTCTCCTGTGCTCAGAGACTCACTAAACAGTTCTGATAATGGGTCTGCTAGGTCCACCCTTAGCTCCTTTAGTACCCTGGGATGTATGCCATCAGGTCCCATTGCCTTGTCCACCCTGAGCTTATCAAGCCTTGTAGGACCCTTTCTTCTGTGAAGAACTCATGCTCACCTCCCTCCCTCTGTGTCCATGGTGCTGAGCTGTGGGCCCTGCCCTACCTTCTCTTCAGTAAATACTGAGCAGAAGTCTCTATTTAGGATAGATGCTTTTACATGGTCCTCCTCCTCCTCACACACACACCTTATCTCCTTTGATCTTAGCAATACCTCCTCTGGAATTTCTCCTTTCATTAGTGTATCTATAAAAAGTCTTGCCACCTTCTTTTACTGTTTGTGCTAGTGTTTCCTTTGGGCCTTTGCCTACCTTACTGCCTCCCTGCTTCTCTTAGGGAAGTTTGGTATGCCTCCCTATCTTCATCTAGGATCTGCAGCTTATCTGTTAGGTAGGAAAATGGGCAGACTAGGTGGGCCAGCGGTCCTTATCTGCGTCACACTCTATGTTTCTATGTTTCTATGTTCTATGTTTCATCCTGCTGTGTTCCTTTATATTTCCTGAAGGCCAGCCTTTTAGCATTGACCTTTTCTGCTACTGTAGCCAAAACCATCCTCCCTGCAGCATACCTTCAGCCACTTGATGAAGACCCTGTTGCAGTGTTCCTAACCTTCCTCAAGCGTAAACATGTAGCATCTGGGTGATTGCCACCACAAAGGCTGCAAGTCCTTGTTACCCTATTATTTCAGAGGACCTCCAAGGTGGCATCACAGTATAACAAGGCCATGGGCAGGGCTAGTGGGATGCTGGGGTGCACTAGGATTGCATCACCAGCTAGATGAGGAGGTGATGCTGCCACTGTTCCACTCTTTGGTATGCCCCACATAGAATACTGTGTCCAGTTCTGAAAATGACACTTAAAAGAAAGACATAGACAGGCTGGAAGTGGTTCAGAGAAGGGCAACAAAGATGGCATAGGTGTTGCAAGGGAAGCCATATGAGGACAGACTGAGGGGCCTCTATATGCACACTCTGGAGGACAGAAGAGCAAGGGGTCACATGACCAAGACCTTCAAGTACTTCACAGGGGTTAACAGAGTGCAGGGAGGGAGCCTCTTACAAAAGAAGATGAGCTCCAGGATTAAGGAGCATACAATGAAATTGGAGGGGGCAGTCTAGGAAGGATGTGAGGAACTACTTCTTCACAGAATGTGTGATAGAAGCATGGAACTGACTGCCAGTCAGAGTTGTGGAGGTGGAGGCTAGAATGGAAGTAGGCATGCATGGAATGGACACAGGGACATAGTACAGAAACAGAGAGGGGAGGGTCCCCAGAGACCAGTTAAGGTTTGCTGAGGTACAATAGACAGGGTACCCTTGGCCAGACTGGGTGGACCAAGAGGCTCTTTTCTGCTAACAATTTCCTGTTCCTACTTCAAAACATGGACAAAGTTATTACGAGTCTAAAATGGCCAAAAGGTCCTAAAGATTAGGAGAATCACTGTAATGTCTTCTTTTAATTGAAGTGGAAGGAGTTAAAATGGGACCACTAAGCTGCTGGCACAGAGACATGGTTGCCATCTACGGTGCTGATGACCCTGGTTTGGGAACAGACTTGGGAGTCGGAGGGCCAGCCGGGAAGAGTAGGATTGAGCACCCGGTGGACTGCTCTCCTACTCTGGAGGGCAGTGGTTAAGTGTCAGTGCACGACAGACCCTGGCGGAGACCAGGAGTTCATGAGTGGTCAGTGCCTGCATTTTGGGGGAAGGTGCAGGTCATCATTGCGTCCCTGTACCCATGGGGTTTACAGCCTACATAATGCGGCCCCGCTAATGGCCAGCTCATTGCCATCCCCTCAGCCACCAGTGTTTGTCTATCAGCAGCCCCAGGGCGGTAAGCCCAAGTATGAGAGGCGGCTGCCAGACCTTGGTGAGCCCATCGGGGCTTGGGGTGCTGGCACACTAAAAAGCATATAAAATGGGACCACTAGGCTCTTAATCTAAACTGCAAACTCCACCACACTCATTGTGAGCAGAGTGTATTTGTGAGTTTAAGATATGGTTCCCAGAACCATATAGGAATAATTAAAAATGACTTAAAATAATTGTTTGCACTAAACATAGTTCAGAATAGAGTGCAAACATAGACTAAATAAACTTAAAACTTTATTAACAACAAATCTTTAGCACTCAGACATCAAATTAGCTGGGAGCACAATCTGAGGTGACTGATGTCTTCAGTGGAAACTAAAGCTCTATTGTTGGAATGTTGGCAGGCTTAAGACCAGCACAGTGACAGAGAGCATGTCTGAAATAAACTCTGGTCAGAGACAATGACTGTGAAGTGATGGCATTGATGCAGCAGTAAAAAGTGAGTGGTTGCTTTAAACCCAAGGAAGCTGAAGATTTCATTGATGTATGAACAGGTGCCGATGTACAGGGTCCTGTGGGACACATGGTATAAGAAGACTGTTCACCTACAGAAGTGCAAGACTTCACACGTTCACTCTTTACACATTCAGTACACATTCACTCTTCACACATTCAGTACATATTCACTCTTTATACATTCACTCTTCACATATTCAGTACACATTCACTCATCACATTTACTCTTTATACAGCCACTCTTCACATTACACATTCACTCTTTTTAATTTTGACCCCAAATTTTCAAGATAGTTATTTTATGACTGCCTTATAAACTTGACATATAGCATTTACAGTATATTGTAGAAATGTCATTTCATACCACAAGTGCGAAAGACATTTAGGTCCAGGATTAATAAATGACATCTGTCACATTTATGAGGTAGTGTGGAAATATAGGTATATTGAAAGTTTGGAGTAAAAATATTGAAAATTAGCAAACTTATGAGTGAACACTGAAATACTGCAACATTCAGTCATAACCTAGACATCTTATTGTATTTGTACACCAAATTTTCAGCATAGCCTTTTTATTACACTGCTTCATGAACTCCATAGGTGAAAGTTTTCAAATCCCCACTGAAATGTGATTCCATGCCACTGAAACGTCTATCCATGCCACAGATGCAAAAACACATTTTGTCCAGGATTTGAAAATTTACAGCTACGATTACCCCAAGTAATGAGCAAGTGTGAAAAAATGTCAATGTACACTGATAACTTTATCCTTTTTATATAATTTGACCCCAAATTTCCAACAGCACCTTCTTATGACCCCACCTCATGAACAATGGTGGTGACAATTTTCAAATCCCACCTGAAAAGTGATTTCACCAAGTGATCAGGAAATCACCTTTTGGGTCTGATTTGCACAATTCTTCTGCACTGGTCATGAGGTGGGGTTCCAAAAAGGCCATGTTGAAAATTCAGGGTGAAAATATGCAAAAATGATGAAATTATGCCTCAAAGTTCAAAACCCCTTTGAAATACATTGAACCGCACTTACCTTAGTTTCTCATATTGCAGTCATCAGTTCTAGCAGTGAGATGTGTCTTCATTTGGAGAGCAGATCTTCACTGTGGGACATGTTCAGGTGAGTGAGGGTGTGGGGTGATGACTGCTAGTGGGAGGTCAGGGTGGCAGTGGACAGATCAGCAAGGGATCATTTTTTTCAGGTTTAAAGAGAAAAAAACATTGAAGGGTAGTTTTCTTTATTACAGCTCATATTTGAAAAAATTTATATGTGGTCTGTGATTGGAGGGTGGGGGTGCCATTAGTCATCAGGGAAACATTACATAAAAACAGGGACAGCAATCAAAAGGTGGAGGGGTGCCACTAGACCCCAGGGAAACAAACAGAGGGACAATAATCGGAGGATGGGTGGGGGTTGCCAGTAGACATCAGGAAAATATGATATAACTACAGGATCAGTGATCAGAGGGTGGGGGGTGCCACTAGACACCAGGGAAACATTTTGTATATAACGGGGATGGCGGAGGGTGGGGATGCCACTAGACACCAGAGCAACATATAAATATGGGGATGGCAGGGAGGCTTCCACGGACTGAAAAACAAGTACTAGCTACGAACTTGGAAGTGAACTGGAAGTGAGCAGGGAGCAGGAAAATAGTGCACTGGGGGGGAGGAATAGCATTGTGGTCAATGGAGAGGACCGCATGTGCTTCAACTCCACTGTGGAAGGACACAGTCTAGGTATCAGGTCACATGCTTTCAGAACCCTTGGTCTCTTTCTCTCTCCCTCTCTCTGTAATAGCAAGATGTCAGCACAGCTCCACTATGCAGCCATAAAAAGGGTTTACGTTCCAGGGAACCATGTACCTCACACAGATAACGCATACATTTTAGTAGGAAGTTCTTATTCATGCAATGTTAGTAACTTTTCTGTCTTCTTACAGTCAGTCTTCTCCATAGAGCTGCATTCTTTAGTCAAACATAAAGCAGGATAAAAAAGGGCTTCACCTCAGGAGCTTTCAGAGGTGATGTTGCAGGGGTGTCGTAGTTTCAGAGTTGGTGCTAAAGTGTATCTCATATCAGAAGATATGGGGGGGACTCCATTTTCCCTCTGGGAAAACCCAGGGTAGGTATTTGACACTGACTTAAAGGTAGAGCTGGACGAAAGATATGAATTCCACTTTAGCAGAACTTCCATGAAATTTCACAACTTTCATGGAATTTTCCAAACTTCCACCTTTGGTGAAATCAGAAATCTTCTGAATGTGTCTGATGAATTTTCAACCTGTTTTGTGACATTTTCTCAATGAACTATGGAATAACTCCAGTGAACTATGGAACTAATATATTAATCTGCAATTCATGTAATTGTCCCTTAGTTCAGTGAGTGATAAGTTCTGCATGGTCCTCTGTAAACTGAAACAATTTTTTGATGTCTAGTGGTGCCCCATCCTCGATCATTGTCCCCCTATCATTAACTGTTTTCATAGTGTCTAATGGCACCCCCACCCTCTGAACATTGTTCCCTTTATCATTAAATGTTTCCTTGTTGTCTAGTGGCACGTCCCACCCTCCTATCATCAGTCCCCTATCAAATAAATGTTTTCCTGGTGTCTAATGGCACTCCCCCACCCTCCAATCACTGTCCCTCTATCATTAAATGTTTCCTTGGTGTCTAGTTGCACCCCCACCCTCCAATCACTGTCTCCCTATAATTAAATGTTTCCCTGATGTCCAGTGGCACCCCCACCTTCCGATCACTGTCCCCCTATCATTAAACATTTCCCTGGTGTTTAGTGGCACCCCAACCCTCCAATTACTGTCTCCCTATCATTAAATGTTTCCCTGATGTCTAGTGGCATCCCCACCCTCTGATCACTGTCCCCCTATTATTAAAATGTTTCCCCGGTGATCAGAGGGTGGGAGTGCCATTAGATGCCAGGGAAACATTTAACGATAGGGGGACAGTGAACGGAGGGTGAAGGGGTGCCATTAAAGATTCTGGGTAACAGAAGAGTAAGGGGTCATATGATCGGAACCTTCAAGTACCTCACGGGGTGAACAGAGTGCAGGGAGGGAGCCTCTTCCAAAAGAAGATGAGCTCCAGGATTAAGGAGCATGCAATGAAATTGGAGGGGGGAAGTTTAGAAAGGATGTGAGAAATGCTTCTTCACAGAATGTGTGTAGAAGCAAGGAACTGCCTGCCAGTCATAGTTATGGAGACTAGAATAGAAGTAGGCATCAAGCATGCATGGAATGGACACAGGGACATATTACAGAAACAGGAAGAGCGTCTCCAGAGACCAGTTAGGTTCTGCTGAGGTACAATAGGCAGGGAACCCTTGGCCAGACTGGGTGGGCCAAGAGGCCTGTTTCTGCTGACAATTTCCTGTTCCTATGTTTCTATAATTGTGAACCAATCTTTTTCAAAATGCAAACAAAGTTATTGCGAGTCTAACAAGCATTTGTCAATGTCAAATGCTGCCTTGCTGGCATTGGCACTGGTATAGCAGGAGTTAGAGATACATAACAGTAGTGGCAGTGAAGTACTGAACTAATGGCAACACCCCCCCACCATCGCAGAAACTGAAAGACATTGGGAGTGAGGCTCTGGGTCATCGACCATAACGCTTACGCCATTCCACCTCACCCCACCCTGCAGACACCAACAGGTGACACGGTGTGCTTTGGGGTCTTCGGCCATTATGCTCACACCATTCCATAAGGAAATAAGCTGAGATAGGTGCAATATAGGAGAATGAGGTGAACGTTAGGGTGATAGTACCCAAGGCACACCTGAGCATCATCCAATGGCTGAAGGGGGTAGAATGCTGTGAACATTATGGCCAATGAACCCCAAGTTACACCCCCGATGCTTGTCAGTCTGCACAGGGTGGATGTATGGTTGAAACCTTAATGCCCCGGCGTTGTTGGTATTTTACTCCAGATTTTCGCATTGGCTTTCTGGGATCCCGCCTCATGAACAGTGGCACTATCATTTCGTTACTGAATCCTGAAAGGTGATTTCACACAGTAGCTGCGTCACTGGGAGCCACTGGTATAGAAACACATTATGGGCAAGATGCAAAAAATAACAGCTGTACTGTTCATGAGGAGGTGTGAAAAAATGGCAATGTTGAAAATATGGAGAGAAAACATGAAAAATTTGTGAACTTACGAGAGTGCATAGATACTGTGCAATGCACACCCGTAGCGTGGTCATTTTGGAATTTTTCACCAAATTTTCAACATGGGCATTTGGGACCTCTCCTCATAAACAATGGCACTGTGATTTTGTTAATCTATCCCAAAGTTGATTTCTTAAGTTACCAAGCCCATTGTGTGCCACAGGTGCGAAAACATGTTTTGGGCAGGATATGAAAATGACAGCTGTACTGTTCATAAGGAGGTGTAAAAAATGGCAATGTTGAAAATCTGGACTGTAAATGTTAAAATTGGCGAAGTTATGAGTGTGAGTAGAAACTGTGCATCATACGTTTGTAACAAAGTAATTTTTGGAATTTTTCACCAAATGTGCAACATGGGCTTTTGGATCTCCCTCATGAACAGTGGCAACTGTCATTTGTTAGTCAGCCCTAAAAGCATGATTCCACACACAGCGATGGGCAATCACCTTTGGGACCAAGAATGAAATGGCACTTATGTGTTCACGAGGTGGGGTCCCATGAACCCCATGTTAAAAATTAGGGGCCAAAATTCCTAAAAATGGCTGAGATATCAACCTAAGTTGAAATCTCCCATTATAAAGCTTACCATCGTTTCTTCAGTTCTCAGTTCGGCTTTGAAGAGTGCAGACATGTCCCACTTCTGAGAAAATCGTGGCTTCCAACCTCCAGAGGGTAAGTATGGGGAGGTGGGTACACAGAGGGAGGGTGGGGATGGGTGAGGGGAACAAGGGAGACAGCGGTGGACCATTTTCTGCTTTGCAGGGGAAAAAACAGACCATGGGGGAAGTTTTTTTTATCTACAGGTTTGGACCGCTTGGCGCTTACACACACAAAAAAAACTGCACACTGGGGTGGACTCCCAGTGTGCCACAATGCATGGGAGGATAGTGACATGGGGATTGGGCACCCGCACCCTGATGTTGGCAAGCTGAATAGATGGGTTGGAGGGGGTGCATCTGACACCAGGAGTGGGGATCCCAGTGGTGGAAAGGGAAGCTGTTGAACCAGGAAAGACACACTAAGAGGGGGGATGCCAACATGGGGAATGGGCACCCTGATGTCGGGATTGTGTAGGAGACGGCAGGAGCCACCATATGTATTTCAATGTTCACCAGGAATGGCACGTTATGGAAGTGTGTCAGATCTACCGCTGCAATGATGAGCCTATCTCTTATTGCAGCTGCAGATTCGTTTCAAGTTGGTGGTACTCTCTGAAACTGCTGTCATTGGCAGCATGCTCACTGGTTGGTGGCTAAGGGACACATCAACAAAAGCATTCCCTGGATTTGCGACAACACTGACACACCTCTGAAAGTGCTACTACCCCAATATGTTGTTTGTGCATCAAAAATCAATCAAATCAAATCAAAATTTATTTATAAAGCGCTTTTCAAGAAATCAAAGCGCTGATACAAAGCAGAGATAAAACATCAACAGTAATAAATAAAATCATAAAACAATAAAATAACCATAAGATAAACTAACCAAATGCCAGTAAAAAAAGATGACTTTTCAGGGATCTCTTAAATGCTTCCACAGACAGGCACTCTCTAATCTGATGAGGTAGAGAATTCCACAGGGTTGGGGCCATAAAGGAAAAAGACCTTGCCCCAGATGATTTAAAACAAACCCTGGGAATCTCAAGCAATCCCTCGCCAGTGAAGCGGAGTGGGCGGAGAGGTTGATAGGGACAAAGGAGATCTTGCAGGTAGCCTGGTCCCTGGCCATGTAGGGTCTTATAGGTCAGCAATGCAACCTTGAAGGTGATTCTCCATCGCACTGGTAGCCAGTGCAGTTCACTCAGCACAGGTGTGACATGGCAAGTTCTTGGTAGCCCTGTCAGCAACCTAGCTGCCACGTTCTGCACCAGCTGCAGGCGATGGAGATCTACCCCCGGCAACCCTAGATATAAAGCATTACAGTAATCAAGACGGGAAGAAACAACAGCGTGGACCAGCACAGGAAGGTCATCATGTGGAACAAGGTGTTTTATCCGGACGATATTTCTCAGATGGTAAAAGGAAGATTTGACAGTGGCCGACACCTGCATCTTTAGTGTCAGCGCACTGTCAAAAATAACGCCCAGATTTCGCACCTGTTCAGAAGGTCTCAACTGGTTATCCCCTGAGAAGAGACCAGAGGGAACCCCAGGAGTCAACTTCTTTGCATAATGACCCGGGTCAATGACTAATACCTCAGTCTTATCCGGATTTAACCTCAACCAGTTCGCACTCATCCAATCCTGAATCTCAGCGAGGCAGTTGTTAAAAACCGAGACAGCATCATTTTGTTCGGGTGCAAAGGACATATAGAGCTGAGTGTCATCTGCATAACAGTGAAAACTCAGCCCATAATGCCTTATAATGTCTCCCAAAGGTAGCATGTACACCGTGAACAACATGGGGGAAAGCACAGAGCCCTGCGGCACCCACAAGACAGAGCAAAGGGGCAGAAGAAAAATCCCTGAAACTACCCTTTGACTTCTGCCTGTGAGGAAAGAATGGAACCATCTGAGGACTGTCCCTGACAGTCCAGAGTAACCATGAGGTGATCCAGCAACATCCCATGGTTCAACGGTGTCAAACGCTGCAGAGAGATCAAGAAGAACCAAGATCGAACGCTCTTCTGATCTCTTGCTATTAGGAGATCATTAAGTACCCGAACTAATGCAGTCTCAGTACTATGCCTCTTCCTGAAACCGGACTGGAGAGGATCATAGACTTCATGGGTGGTAAGAAAGTCATCAAGCTGTAACGCGACTACTTTCTCAATAACCTTGCCCAAAAAGGGCAGGTTAGAGATCGGTCTGTAGTTAGCAAGGCAGTCGGGGTCAAGGGAAGGTTTTTCAAAAGGTGTCATGACAGCCTCTTTAAGGACTCCGAAACACCCCTTGATCCAAAGAACCCCAGACTATCCTCGCAAGGATTGGTCCAATCGCATCCATGCATCCCACAAGGAGGCACGTAGGACCGGGATCCAAACTACAGCAAGTCGGTCGCAGACCTTGGACAATCTTCATGATATCCATGATTGCTGGCTGGTCGAAATCCATCCAGACAGGCCGAGGACATGTAACCCCATGTTGGTCACTGCAATGCTCGTTTGAACGCATGCCGCGGATCTCCGATCTGATTAATGACACCTTATCATCAAAAAACCAAGCAAACTCATCACACTGTATTTGTGAAAAAGCTCTCCGACCCCACAGACAGGCTGGATTGCACAGTCTGTCGACGGTCCAGAAGAGCTGAGCAGGTTGGTTTCTTGATGCAGTTATCTCCTGGACAGGAATTCTGCCTTCTTATGGGAGATTACTGATTGACAGTCCACATAATGGGCCATCAATCTAGTTTGTCATCTTCCAGGCTGGATTTCCGCCAACAAGCGCTCAATCTTACCCTTCCTCCTCAACTCCTCAAAGTCCCATCAAACCAAAGGGATCGAGGGCGGAGGGAGAGAGGCGAACGACTGACAGGTGCAATGGAATCCAGTGCCCTCGACACCATATTATTATGGTGCACCACTAAGGCATCTGGTTCCATGCACTCCATCGCCAACTCGATAGGTCCAGCACCGCCATCAGACCCTCAGGGGTAACTCCCCTCAAAGGGCGGTACTGGACCATCTCCAAAGGGGTGGGTCTTATAAGGGGGGTCACGAAATTGAACCCTACAGAGTAATGGTCAGACCACCCGACTGGTTCTACCACCAGTCCCGTGATCTCCATACCCAAGGTGAACACTAAATCCAGAGAATGACCATTAATATGGGGAGCAGCGGTAACCACCTGTGTGAAGCCCAACGAATTCATTAGTTGGAGAAAGTCTTGACCAAACTGTGAGAATTCATTGTTGACCCAGGCATTAAAGTCCCCCAGAACCAACCACCTGGAGGGCTCCAATACCAGATCGACAATGAAGTCCGTGACTTCTTGCATGTGCACAAGCCAGCATAAAAATGGCCAAAAGGTCCTAAAAGATTAAGGAGAAGCACTTTAATGTCTTTTTAGTTGAAGTGGAATGAGTTAAAATGGGACCATGAGGCTCTTAATCTAAACTGATCCTACCTCTGTTGACTATGCAGATGTGGTCTATGGTAGGGCTCCTACATCCACGTTAGCCAGACTGGATCCCTCTTTCCTCCTTCTGTCATTATTCAACTATTCCCCTACCATCACCCATCACTGTACCCTTCATCAACTCCTCTCCTTCTCTCTCTCTTACCTCTTGCCACCTCACCTCTCTCGCTCCTCCAACTCTTGCTTTTTGTTACTTCCACTTCTCCTCTTTGACAGGAAACTCTCTTTCTCAGGTTGCCTGCCCTCACTCTGGAACTCTCTTCCACCTCTATCCATTTAGCCCCTCTTACCTCTCTCCCAAGCTACTTCTGTACTCTACTTTGCTTCCTTGTACCTCCTCACCGTGCTGTTCTCTAACCCTGATGAATTATGCCTGTAGGCCCTTTGTAGTTTTTCTGTTATGTTATGTTAATCTGATTTGCACCTGATGTTTAGTTCTTAGTCTCTGGCCTTAACATTGCCACTGTGTATATTCATTTTTCTCTAGGGCTTCACTGCAGTACTCTATCATGTTTAATTATCTTATTGGTTTTTGTACCAACAATTCTCAAGACCTTATTTACAGTATCTCACCACTTGTGCACCTTGCTGATTTTCTCACTGTCTTTGTATCCTATATGCCTCTTTCCCGGGTTCCATCTGGAAACAAGCTCCAGCTCAGCGTACCTTTCCTGGTTATAAATTTTCAAATAAATTAATGAATTCATTCATTAATTACTAGTGCTATATATTGAATTACATAAGAATCGATCCTTTCTTGCTTCATTTTGATTCATGTTGCGCCAAGGATCCTCCAAACTGAATATTTTTATGTATGCAAGGATATCCTGAGAGTTGTTCAGCGTTTTGGTGCCATATGTCGACATCACTACCGCCTGAAAGTTTTAGTCCCATGGGGTTCATAGTGACTCCTGCCTCAAGACCAAAGAGTGTGGTTCTGTGGAGGAGATTGAGCCCTGGAAGATGATGATTATTTTGGTGTAAAGGTAAATGTCAAAGCTCTAATTAACTGCAGTGAAATGGGTTATACTTGCCACTTAAAGTAATTTCTCTGCTTTTGTGATAATATGTCAGCACTAAGTCTTAATGTAGCTTTTTTCGCTACCAGATTTCATCCTTTTAAAGGTTATGTTATATCAGTTGCAAATATTCCTGTCCAGTTTTTAAAAAGAAAAAAAAATGAATATAACGGTTTTCTTTACCTCATGGTCCAGGAATTTCTTTTGGGTGCTAGAGATATTATTGCCTCCAGTACAGTCTCTAGTAACAGTATATCTTGGAAGAGGGCAAAGATGAAATTCAATGTCAGTTTCTGTGTAGGACAGAGGCTGCTTTCTGGCAAACATTCCTGGAGCAGGATTCTAAAAATATACATAGAGAGATATATTAATGATGTCATCACGCAGAAAGATCACACTTGTTTGAAAAATGAGGGAGTGGAAATAAAAAAAAAAAAACTTGGATAAAACTCTGTCCATACTCTTTAGTGGTAACTAACACGACTAATCATTTTGGCATTTTTCTTAGCTTACTTGCCAGTAAAGTTGGGTATGAGAAACCAAGGCTACTGCCAAATTGTAATATGAATTTTTAATCCAATCACACATTTTATTCATGGATACTACAAGAATTCAAGTTATACCTGCTTTTTTCTTCAATACCATGTATTAACAGAGACAGGTTAAAATGTATAGTGTCTTCTTTTCTACTTACAAAGATATGTAGAGGATGGTAATCTGGAAGCTTAAGTAACGCTTCTGGAGGAACTAGTGTTAAAGGACTCAATGTCTTCACTTCCTGTTCCTCTTCTCTATTTTGGGGAATGTCTTCAGGCTGTTCCTCAAGATCCACTAATTGTGTACCAGATGCAGGACGTATCTTGCAAGTTTGTATTGTTGGGACCAGTTCATCCTTAAACAAAGAATACAACCAAAAAATATATTTTTGAGTTGAAAAAGGCTAAGAAAAAGTTAAGTTAAACAGCCTAATCAAAAAAGAGTGTCTCCCATATACAGTCTAGGCAAAAATAATTTTGTATGCTGCAGTGAGTTACATAAGGCTTTAGCAGGATGAGATAAAGGTACTATGGGTTTAAGGGTGCATAACTCCTGCTGCAATGCTCTAATTAATGAGAGACCACCAGGATGTAGGCTATGATTTATACTGCTAAAAGGCACAGTATTGTCAACATTACATAATGGCATTTTTTTCTTTAAATATATTTATGCTTCTGGGTGGTGTCCCTACTCAGGTTCTTCTTTAGTTCCACCCAGCCTTGTTGCCCTTCTCACCTTGCTCAGGGGGTCTTACATAGCTTGCCCCCATGTCAGGGCTGGTAGTGAGGTGTTCATTCCCTGCTGGAAAACAATCTGGCATAGAGGCAGGTAGTGGACACAGGGCCTCAGCATACCTGGGCCATTATTTGGTGGCTATAATTTTCCACAGGAGTATCCCCTGACTCTTGTGTTGCAATCTCCCAAGGCATCAGATGCACACATTATGCTGCTCTTGCAGACAAGCATATATCCCCCCGTGCAGAAGCGAGCTTCCTTGATCAGCAAAAGGGGTTACTGCTGACACCCCAGGCTGGGAAGCACTGATTATTACTTCAGGCTTTCTCCATAATGCATAGAGTTTGTTGTAATGTTTCTGCACATTGCTTTGTATACAGAGCTTTGCATATTGCTTTATACATAGAACTCCTACATATAGAGGGTGCAAGCTATGAAGGGACCATGTTCCCCTGAGATTTAGATAGAGGGCCCTATTTTCAAATGATTTGTGCCACTAGCAGCATAAGAAAATGCTTTTGAAAAATAGGACCCCAGGTATAGATGCCTTTGCTCATTTGCCAATTGGGACTTAGTTAGTTAGATCTGATATCGGTGGGGATTCTCTTGCAGCAGGCCACACCTATAGAACTACCACTGTCATGCACTAGGACTAGTTGGAAACTTTTCTAGCTAGCAGTCTAACTGGGGGCCACCCAATCCGACATCACCCTTTGATGTCGGCCAACCCTATAAAAGTGGGCGGCCCCCCACTCCCTCCTCAGTTCTTTTCCTGCCATCAACCAATGCACATCGGACCTCCAGAGACCACCGCAACTTTCAGTCAACCACCATTTTCCTTGAGTTCTTCTCTCAAATTTTCTTTTCTTTCTCACCCAAGTTTATCAACTTTTTGTTGATTATTTTTGTGTGTCGGACCCATCCTCTTCTTCCGATCTGACTTCCAGGATAAAGTGTGCTTGTGGGAAACAGCTCCCAGAGAAAAACAACCACTCTGCTTGCGTCCACTGCCTTGGGCCTACCCACAACACCCAGGCCTGCACCATCTATAAGGGTTTCAATCAGGCCACTTGATGCTGTCCCCAGTGGTCCCTTGAAGAATTACTCTTGCAGCAGAAGGTCGCCAGCATGGAACGGGAGCTGCAGGCTCTTCCTCTCCTGCTCTGTCTTCGGGGTCACAACCATCCTCCTCCGGGGGAAATCCAGTGACAAACACACCCACCAGGAGCGTGACCGCAAAAAACACCAGTCCTCATCATGGTCACAGTCCCTGCATAATTCTAAGGCCACAGCGTGTTCAGCTGCCTCATCAGGTATGCCACTTCTGCCTTGCATGCCCTGTCTTCCAAAGGGCTACCAGTGGCAGCACCACACACCAACCTCTCCCTGTCAGGCGGTGGTACTTCGAGGGCTGGTTCCTCCCAGTCCCCACAGCCCCTGCTGTTCAGGACCTTTCTAGTAGCAGGGCCAAAGTCAGGAGGCTCTGCCAGCACTTCTCAGGCCAGCGTGGGTTTGGTAAGCTCTGGTTCGACCCAAACTACCCATCCACTGCCCGCTTCACTGCAGGTGACCTCCTCCATGGCCATGGACAGTACACCATCCACGGGATCTCCCCCAGTCATTCTAAAGTCTCCTTCACCTGCTCCTGATGTGCCTGTCACCTTTCACCCTCGAGCAATGTCGGTTTCTCCTAACCTGGCACCTGTGCCAGCCAGGTCTCTCATAACCCGATACTTGTTTGGCTGCAGCAGCACTGCACTGGCCCCTCAGCTGATGCTGTCTCCTCTGCCAATACCGATGCTGGCTCCTCAACCTATACTGGCAGCAATACTGCCCCCACTGACACCGACACCAGCCTCTCAACTGATGACGCTGGGCTACCAGATGTCAGTGACAGTAGACTTTCAGTCAGTGCTGCCATCACTCTGGGATTTTATGCAGGCGTGGCTTGCACCACTGCAGGACCTGACCCCACTTAGGCCTGCACATCTGGCACCACTCCCCGCTGTTCTTAAGGCCCCCTCCTCCTATCCCATATTGGCCAGCACCTTACACTCCTCCTGTTCGCCCGGTGGATGAGGGAGAATATCACCAGGACCTTCAACCCCTGGTTAAGTCCAAGGAGTCCAGTGATGATGAGGATGAGGGGCTTCCCACGACAGTGTTCTTCAGATGGGAAGAGACCCCTAATACATTCCCAGGTCTCCCCAGATGACCCATTGTTCTGTGTTCTATGGGGTCATGCACCAGATCCAATCAACCATAGGCTTTGAAACCTAGGAGCTGGACCTCTCCCAACATTAGTTGTCCACCTACCTCAAGCTGCCACTCGGTGGTTCTTCCATTGTAGACACTTTTCAGGATACCACCATAGTCACCTGGCATCATCCAAGCCTCATACCGGCCATGCCTAGGAAGGCAGATAAACTAAACAAGGCGCCAGTGGGCAAGCCCTTTTTTGGGAGCAACTGCAAGCAGACTAGGTTGTCATCAATGTGGCAAACAACTGTACTAAGAGACCGAAACATTTGATTTCCCTTCCTCCTGACCGAGAATCATGGAGACTAGATTGCTTTGGCAAAAGCGATTTGCCTCCACCACCTTGGCCATCAGACACTTAACTATATGGCCCACATGATCCTATACCAAGATGTCCTGTGGGAACAGACCATGGAGAAGGTCAAATCATTGCCTGAATGTCTGGTCACACAACAGCTCCTCCAGGCTCTCAAATCGGGGTCAGACACCAGCCAACACCTCCTGTGCTCAGCCTATGATGCTGTAGATGCCTCAACTTGGGTGTTGGCAGCATGCATATGCCTTTGTTAGCACTCCTGGCTGTGGGGGGTTGGGGTTTGCTAAGGATGTTCAGATGTCCCTCCTGAATGTTCCCTTCAGGGGGTATAAACTGTTCAGGGCTGACGTTCAGGACATTTTGTAAAACCTACAAGCCTCTGGATGCACTCTACAATTGGCTTACCCACTGTAAAATACCCAGCAAAAGAGTGCCCCATGAGTGCCCTTTCATCAAGCAACCCATAGACCCTGATGTGCCTCTAAGCCCACCAAACATAAGGCTTCCTCAGCCCTGCCCCTCTTCCTCCTCCAGCAAAGGCACCTGGGAAGGAGAGGTGGCAACAGCCCCTCCCCCACCTCAGCATGACTCCATGCCTGACCCCCCCCCCCCCTCCAGTGGACCAGGCGGAGGCAGTAGGAGGTCAGTTCTCCTTACACTGGGTCAAGTGAGTGCAGATCACAAATGAAAGCTGGGTGCTGCAGTTCATAAGCCACGCCACATTGTGAAGCTCATAGAGTGGCCCCAGAAAGACCCCAGTCTCTTCATTTTATCCGCCATCTCACATCCCCATTCTTTGGGAGGAAATCCAGATCCAGCTCTAGAAAATGGTGACAGAACCCATGCCGAGGCCTAACAGGGCAGAGAGTTCTACTCCCACTTCTTTCTGGTTCCAAAATGCACAGGCAACCTCCGACCCATTCTGGACCTCAGAGACCTAAACCTGCTCACCCAGTATAAAAAGTTCTAGATGGTTACCCTTAAGGAACTGCTGCCCCTCCTGAACAAAGGGGACTGGATATGCTCCCTAGATATGCAGGATGAATATCTACATATCAAGATTTTTGCCCCATACAGGCAATACCTCAGATTCCAGTTCCAGGGGAATACTTCCAGTTCTGGACCTTGCCCTTTAGCTTGTCCTTGGCTCCTCAGGTGTTTACCAAGTGCCTGGCAGTAGTTGCAGCCTCCCTCAGGAGACAGGGATTTTACGTTTTCCCCTAACTAGATGACTGGCTACTCAAAGCTTCATCCAGGGACAGCCAAGTCCTCACCTTGGAACATTCCATCCATCTATTCCAGGACCTGGGCATCATGGTCAACTTACCCAAGTCCATTCTAATGCCTGGCCAATGACTCCAGTTCATTGGGGCAGTCATGGACATGGCACAGGGCAAGTCCTTCCTTCTCCAGAACAGGGCAGACCATCTCATAGCCCAGGCCAGGCTGGTGTTCCACAGCCGCTCCGGTTCCTGGGCATGATGGCAGTGGCTATAGTCACAGTGCCTCTGGCCAGACATTATATGAGGATTCCTCAATTGATGTTGAGAGTCCAATGGGATCAACATACAGACGACCTGGAGCAGGAAGTCCTGGTCTCCTCTCCAGTGAAAAAGTTCTGCTTTGGTGGATGGCGCCCACCAACCTTCTCATGGGGGGTTCATTCGCTATTCCTTCCCCTCAGCAGATTCTGACCACAGATGCCACAGGGATGAGCCGGGCGTATCTGGGCCACACCAAAGGGAACATTTATTGAATTTTGGTTACTGGGTATACCAACTGAGCCTCGAGGGTCCTTTTTTAGGGTGACCTAGAATTAGTTACATAAACTAATAACATTTTATGACAGTACATAAGAGAGCAGACCACATTTGATTAATATGAGGGCAGTACACAGTAGGGTATCAGACAATCACCATCAGACAAATTCATTATACAATCACAGTTAGGACTACACCTACATCCTGGGTGGAATTAGGACAGAGCAAAACAATTGATAGCACACTCTCTGCTTAAAGTTTCAGAGGTTTCCAAAGGACTTGATTAGGGTTAGGGTAGGCTATGTTTTTGTATTTGTGAGCTGTGTTCAGGTGCAAGAGCATGTGCTATCATCTAGCAGGTGCCCATGGAGCCTCATCAAGGTTCCCAGGGAGGTAGCATCCTAAAGGTGGTCATGGAGCTTATTCCACAGCACAGGTGCTGCATAGGGAAAAGGATTTGCTGCCTGCGTGGTCCTTACCTTAGGTTCTTCCAGAGATTTCTCCCAGTAGTGCGGAGCTGTCTACCTGAGCACTTGGAGCCAACAGGCCAACTAGACTTACTGGGGAGATCATTGATGAGTTTATAGGTGTTGCATAATAGGGGATACTGTAGCCGGTGGCTAAGGGATGGCCATTTTAGGAAAGCCAGAGCTTCGCAATGATGGCGCCTCGGGTGTGTCATTGTAGCGAAGTGAGCAATTTTATTGTATAGCATTTGCATCCTGCCGTGCTCCTGTTTTGCAGTTCCCTGCATTACTGAAGCTGCAAGGTTGGGAGAAGGATACTTTTAGCTATGGTAATCCTGGTCTCAGGGATCATTTGGGCATTCAGTCAGTAAAGTAGACCTTGTTTTGGTGTGGTTTTGGTTTTCTGATCCACATGCGTTTTCAGTGTGAAGCCTTGGTCCAGCATCATGCCAAGGTATTAAAAGACCTCACTACCTCTATTGGTGTACCTGATGTGAGACCAGGAGAGTAGGGGCTTCTATCCAAACCCAGGATTCTTCTCTGTCCGAACAAGATGGCTTTTGTTTTTTTGGCGTTCAGAACCAGCTTATTTTCTAAGAGCCATCCTTCTAAGGATGCAAAGTCTGATTGCAATTGAGGTCCCAGGTCTACAGTGCTATTCGAGGTTCTGTATATAACCACATCATCTGCGTAGTGGACCACAGAGCTACCTCCGCAATGATTGTTTAAATCTTTGACGGACAGTAAAAACAGGAGGGGGGCCCAATATAGAGCCTTGTGGTACCCCCTCCTTGAGAGAGAGTGATTCAGATGTAGCACCTCTCCACTTGATCTGTTGGGAACAGTTGGTCAGGTAGCTACTGAACCAGGTTAATGAGTGCAGATCAAGGCCAAGTTTACCCAGTTTGTTTAACAGGAGGTTGTGATCTACTAGATCAAAGGCCTTGGTCAGGTCTATAAAACAGCCTGGCTGGAGTACCTTTTCAGGGCGTAATGACATCAGTGGAGAATCTGATGAGGGCTGTGTCAGTCCCATGCTTTCATCTAAAACCATGCTGGGTGTATACTAAGAGCTGTTTTGCCTCCAAGTAGTCTTGAAGTTGGCAATAGACTAGCCTTTCTTGTATTTTGGCTAGGATGCATAAGAGGGAGATAGGCCTATCATTACTTATTGGCTCCCTGGGGCTTCCCTTGTGGATGGGTACAACATAAGTCTGTTTCTAAATGTTAGGTGCTGCCCCTTCCAACAGGGACCTGTTAATGAGCCATGTAACTGATAGCACTATGGCTGGAGTAGCAGCCTTTCGTAATCTTGGGTCAAGGCAATCCAGACCTGCAGAGCCTTTTGCTTTAATGGACTTTAGGAGCAGAAGTATTCCTCTTGGACTCACTAACTGTAGGTGAAAATGTGGGTGCAGAGGATTCAATGTCTCTGGGCTCAGTTACTCTGGATTTTGGGGGGGGGGATAGGCTCACTTTGTAGTCTTCAAGGTCAGTAAAGAACCTATTGAAGGCTATGGCAGCCTCCTGCACTTCGTTAGGCATTTGGCCATTGTAGTCTATCAGACCTTAGGTTGATTTACTGCTGCCTTTTAGCAAAGCATTAATGTACGACCAGAAGGACCTTGGGACAGTCAGGTTGGTCTGTTGGACCTCTTAACATACTCCTGCTTTGCAGCCTTTGCTGTTTGTTTACACTGGTTCCTTAGGGTCCAATAGGTTACCAGGTCCTCTGGAAGGGCCGACTTTTTATGCTTTTTCCAGGCCTTATCCCAAATAATCATCTCTGATTTCAATTCAGCTGTAATCCACTTGTAGCAGCAACCTTTTGTTCTAAGTCTCCTTAGTGGAGCACACAGGTTGGCTGACAGATCATGGTCCCATCTGGAGTCCTCTCTACACATCAATGTAAGGTATCAGGGTGGCTCAGTTGGTAGCACATCCACCTGTGGACCAGAGGGTCATGGGTTATCATCCCACACTGGGACTGGACTCGCACCTAAAAACACTGGCACACGAGTACAGTATTGAGGGGTGCTGTATTGCCTGGGTATGCCATCCTTCAGATGAGACATTAAACCAAGGTCCGTTCTACCCATCCTGGTGCTGTCCTGGTGGGTGTCCAGGTGGAAGTAAAAGAACCCAAGGCACTCTTCCCAAAGATTAGGGAACATTCCCAGTGTCTTGGCCAATATTCCCTTCCCTATAAACCAGTTCATGCAATTGTCCAGGCTGTGTGTGGGTGTTGATGTGTGATATGACCACCACCACTCATCCAGTCACTTCACTACCAGTCTAGCATTGCTTGTAAAGTGCTTTGGGATACATTATGTATGAAAAGAGCTATATAAATGCTGATTATTCTTCTTCTTCCTGTAAATGAGGGTGGTGCTGTATGCCCTCCAGGCCTTTCAGACCCAGCTGTCCCCAGGCCTTCGCTGGTGCAGATGGACAATATGACTGTTGTCCACTACATAAACAAGCAGGGAGGTACTCACTCATACCCCCTCTGCAGGGAAGCAATAAGAGTCTGGTACTGGGCTCTGGATCACAGCCTAGAGCTGTCAGATGTCCATGTCTCCAGTGTCCAAAATGTCCTGGCAGATTACCAAAGCTCGCCAAAGACACACGAGTAACCGGCCTGGTGATGCTCTGAGGGTTGAGACACTGGGCGCCACACCTCGACACTACACCAACGATCCAATTTTAGGAATGTGCTTGGGTCATTGGGGGTCAGCGGGGGAGAGGGAGTAGCAGAACTGAGTCGCCATTGGGCAGCTCTCCTCTCCTGGGGAGGGTTAGGCAGTGTCCCGACTAGCGGGTGGTGTCAGGAGAGGAGGACGTTGTTAGGTGCTTGGTGGAAGCTTTGTCTCCACGTGGCTCCCTACCTGAACATTGGTCCTTCATGCCAGCATCCTTGGGGTGGGGTTTAGGGACTTAGACAGTCACTAACAGCAGCTATGCAAAAATCCCAACCCCATGGCCATGCATTGTGATCCCCCATACGGGGGATAGGCGCCACAGATAGGCGGTACATTGCCACTAAGCCGGGGCTGGCCACAGGGGGGAAAAAAAGAAAAAACACATTATTGGGAGAGTCTGACCTCAGTCACTGAAGACTTCTTCGACAGATGGAGTTGTCCAGAGATCCCTTTTGTGTCCCCACTCAATGCAAAAGTGCTGCGTTTTTGGTCGCTAGATCCAGGGCCTGGAGTTTACTGCCAAGACACATTTCCCCCTCTCTTGGAAAGGAAGGTTTTTGTATGCCTTCCTTCTCTACCCTCTGCTTCAGAGGGTGCTAGTCAAGCTACAGATGGAAGGGAACATGATGATCATCATTGCCCCTTTTGGCCTTGCCAGATTTGCTTCCCCTTCCTCCAGCAGCTGGCAATAGAACCTCCAGTCCCCCTTCCTCTGTGCCCCGAGGGTCCCTTCCTCTGTGCACTGGCTTGTTCTCCTAGAATTGGGATACCCTGATCCATCCAGACCTCAAGTCCCTGCACCTTCACACTTGGCTCCTGAGGACATAGCCATGGCACAGTTCAGGGTATCTCCAAAGGTGACTGATGTCCTGGTGGTGACCAGAAAACCTTCGACCTGATCCACTAACTCCATGATTTGGAAGCATTTCTCACTATAGGCTGCTTCATGCCAGCTGGACCCCCTTCACCTATCCTGTGAATCAAATCTTGGAATACCTGCTGTCCCTTTTGGACTCAGGCCTAGGGTACTCCTCTCTTAAAGTGCACATGTCTGCCATCTCTGCTTTCCATGTGCCCATCGCTAGCATGTGGTGGAACTGGAAGTGTCACGTACTTTCTGAGGCATTTTATCCTGAAGCCTCCTATCCACAATCCCGTCCCTCCTGGGACTTTGTAAACAAAGTTTTAAGACACAAAATGTTCCATACACATTCTTAAATCATTTAAAATAAAGTCATAAAATAACAACGAAGTATGTAACAATAATTTCACCCTTATCTTCTACTGTAGATTACAATTTAATGTTAGTTATAGAGCAAGCAACCTTATTTAATAATATGTGCTCTTCCTTAACATCAACCAGCTAAAACACTTTTACCCCTCTACCCCAGTCCTGAGCTGCCAAAATAAATTCTAATTATAGAGGTACACAACATTGCCTTGAATTACATAACTCTTCTCTTAGCTAGGATTTTATCACTATCCAAGATTTATTTGTAACTCCCATTCGCAATTGTGCGGGTATCTTATTCCAACCTTGTATTCCCCTATAATATACAGACTGGTGGCCAGTCTCTAGACTACACCTAGTATTTCCAGATCTGGTACTTTTACAGTTCTTAATGAATCTAATGTACTTCTATAAACCAAGTTATCTATTATATACCCGAAAAGTCTACTCGCTAGACCCTTACATGTAAAAGCCAATGGATGTTCCCAACTACTGTACTCTCATTTATTTTCTGCCATCCCAACTGATTATATAATTAACACTTATGGGTTAGCTGAGGAGCCCCTAATATGAATCTGTAAAGACTACCATAGCAGGCCTCTAATTTTTAAAGATTCCTTTTATCTCGTAGGGTAGAGAATATCTCCATAATCAAACACAGGAATAATCATTGAATTCAGCACTCTTCTTCTAAGTTCCATACTATAAATGATCTTGCCCTGTAAAGGGCTCCCAATCTTTATTCACATTTTTGGCCAGATTATTGATATGGATACTCCAGCTTAGAGAATAGTCCACCCACAAACCCAATTATTTCTAGGAGTGCACCTGCTGGATCGGAGTTCTCCCAAGGGTAACCATCCCAGGGCCAAATTGTCCTGCCTATCACTAATTCGATGGAACATCATGGATTGTGTTTTTTTTTTGCATTTAAAACTAATTTACTATCCTCAAAGAAAATTTGTAACTCACTAAATGCTCTCTGGAAGTTCGTTTGTATCATTTCTAAGATATGAGCTGATGTATAAGTGACGATATCATCTGCATAAAGATGGGACGACACCGTTGTATCTGAAAAACACAAGCCATTTACTTGTATGTTGAATAAAAGTGGTCCAGAGATGGAACTGTGGGGAACCCCCGACTCAACAGGTAGCAGACCAGAGACCCAGTTACCCATTGATACCATCTGACTCCTGCCCATCAAGTATGATGTCAGCCACCTCTGTCCCAATCCCACTAACCCAAGTGATGCCACGCTGGACAGGAGGACACCATGATCCAAGGAGTCAAAAGCCTTAGCTAGATCTACAAATATGGCACCCACCTGTGTCCTCCTATCCAGGGTCTCCCGTACATCCGCCACCACTTTAACAAGGACCAAGGTAGTACTATGGCACTTTCAAAATCCCAATAGCATGCCATTGATTAAGCCTTGAGAGTCCAGATATTCCTTAAATTGGACCACCACTAATTTTTCAAATATGTTTGATGTCTGAGACAGGAGGGAAATAAGGCGACAATTACTCATCTCAGTCTTATTACCCTCCTTGAAAAATAGGTATCACCTTCGACTTTTTCCATGCCAAGAGATAATCTCCTGTACTGAATGATAAGTTAAAGATATATGCCAAAGGATGAGATATAACTGGTGTAGCATACTTTAACAGAATGGATAGGATATTATCTAGGCCAATGGCCTTTGCAGTATTTAAGTTCAATAATTCTCTGACCACCAATTCAACCATTATCATTGAAAATGTAAATGGTTTTATGGGCCCACATTCTCCTGTCTGGTGGGCTCCTGGTGTGCCTGATGGACTCGAGAGATCCATTATACCCATTTTACTAAAATAATCATTAAACCGATCGGCTACCATTTATGACATTGGGGTCATTTGTCCTTCTATAGTGAATACATTTTTAGTTGCCATAACTTCTGCTCAAAGGATTTCCGAGCTTCAAGAGCTCACATGTGAGCAACCTTATTTGGTTTTCCACAAAGAGTATCTTTGCATACCAGTCCTAAGTTTCTTCCTAAGGTGGTGTCTGAGTATACCCTGAATCAATCCATCCACCTGCCTGATTATTTTCCAGAGCATGCCAATCCAGGGAAGCATTGCTACCACTTTGGATGTGCATAGAATCTTGTGTTACTGTACACACCGCACTAAGGACTGCAGGAAGTCTAAATAGTTGTTTGTTTCTTTCACCACAGGAAAGAGGGCACCCCTATTTCTAAGCAGTGATTGCTCAAATGGTTGGCCAACTACATTACATATTGTTACAGGAAGTAAGGTAAGGAACTTCCTGGGGATGTTACAGGCCATTCCACCAGGGATATGACCACCTCAGCTGCCTGTTTCAGGAACATCTCAACTGCAGAGATCAGCTACTTGGAGTTCTGTCCAGAACTTTACCAAGCACTGTAGTCTGCACATCGCCTAGGTGCAGGGCCAACTTCGCCTAGCTGTTCTTCAGGGCCTACTTTCTTAAGCTCTTGGTTCCTACCACCCAGACTAGATTCATATATCAGAACTGCTTGGGACTTGTTCTATATGTGGCCTGCTGCAAGAGATACCCCCGATGTCAGATAGTGCAGATATGTAAGAATTTACCAGTAGATCTGTGAGGGATCTCTTGCAGCAGGCCATGCCATCCTTTCCCCTTCCTCTAATTCTACTGGAATCTTCTGTAGCTTGTGGATTCTTCTCTCCTTTCATGTTGGCAGGAACCTTCAGTACCCTTGGTTCCCAGCAGGAGCCTTGTTGCTCTGGTCTCTGGTGGGGAACTGAGGAGGGAGCAGGCTGCCCATTTTGCAAGGTTGGCCAACATCAGAGGGTGACGCCGGAGTGGATGGCCCCCAGTTAGACTGCTAGCTAGAAAAGTTTCTGGCTGGTGATGGTGCCTGATGGCGGTAGTTCGATAGGTGTGGCATGCTGCACGAGATGCCCTCACAGATCTGCTGTTATGGTAAGTTCTTACATAACTGTACTTTATTGATTGATTTATTTGTTTAGCTATGTAGTTATTGTAATCAAATAACCAGATTAAAACTGATAAAAAAAATTTAAAACAGATGAATTTGACATATATACGTATATCACAAGATACAAACTCAACAGTCTCAAAGGCTTCTCATGAAATTCAGAGTCTAGGGTCAGAGAAGGAGAGAAAGTGGAAAAGCAGGACAATTAGATCAGTGAGCATTTCAATACATTCAGTTCTTCCTTCTTATTAAAATTACAAATTGTGTATTTAACCTACAATTCCTAAATAGAAGAACATTTTCATTACATTGAAAGTTTATTTATGAATTTCAAAAGTTTTATCAGGAAAGACATACTGAGCTGTAACAGCATGTTCCCAGATGCTTCCTGGGGGATAGGGGAAGGGGAGTAAAAGATACAAAATGTGCAACTGAAAAAAATCACATAATGTTAGGTGCAATAGCAATAAAAATAAAATACAATAAAAAACAATAAGAATAAAAGTGATAAATACATTATAGTCCTGCAGTCTCGATGTACAGGCAGATACTGTAGGTGGCAACACAAAAAAAAGATGTAAAATAATGCAAATTAAGGTATAATCATAATATGGTACTGATAGCATATGCCAGATAAGGAGAAAAATACTACCACCCAGACTCCGAAGGTGAGGAAGTTATCAATTCCAGTGCAGTTAAGTAGGTGAAGGAGCAGTACATAACCAAATTTAAATAACTGATTAGGAGCAGATTACAGCCACACAGACCAAGGGCCTAGGGTGGGTGGAAAGTTGCTCACAGTTTGGAGAGCATATACCGTTACCACAGCGACTCCCCAATGGCGAAAACCAGCACAGCACCAGCAATCGAGCAAAACCACCCCATCGCTGTGCTGGTCTTTGGTGATCGGACTGCATCGCTGGTGATTGCCCCCGGTCAACTCCGACTCTGAGTTGGAGTCCTGGAGGGGGTTAATGAGGTGGAGCCCCCTACAAGAGAGGTTGGGGGCACCACCCCTCAACTGTGGGCCAACATCCCTGTGGCTTAATGCCAAAAGTCGGCATTAGAAGCTGTCGCTGTAGGGGGATGTTGGCACTAGTGCTGTCAAGTGCTATGGGTAAATCCTTGAGAGGGAGGCTTGGGGAGGGGCACCAACAAAAAGGAAAAATTACGCACCTACCGAATTCTTGATCTTCTTGGACGAGTCTCCACCACTCATTCACACTAGTGGGATTGGCGCGAGGCACTAAGACCCATCGAGAACAAACTTTTGCTGGAGGTCGGTGTGAGAGACGGCGCTCGAGACACGGGCGCTGAGCAGCGTGCTTGAGCGGTAATGACCATCTCGCCATTTACCCTCCAACCGCCTCAGTACCTTTTACCAAGGAGGTGCAGCGTTAACTAACGAAAGGGTAAACCAACATTAAAAACGGACATAAGATAGTCCATATGACCCGTGTAAGAAGGGTCAGCAAAGAAGTCCTCACGGCCTAAAGATTTGAGGGAGTGAAGACCAATACAGCGTGTGAGCCTCGTGGATGGAGGGTATGTGTGATATCGAGTGGTGGAGACTGTCTAAGAAGATCAAGAATTACGTAGGTACGTAATTTTCCTATCTTCCTGGACATAAGTCTCCACCACTCATTCACACTAGTGGGAGAGTACTAAGGTGATAATCCCCAAAAGGGCGGCAGGAAAGCTTCAGAGCTCACGCTGCCTAAGAGGAAGCCCATTAAGGATAGTTCTGCCGAATATGGAATGTTGCCTGGCATGAATATCCAGTGCATAGTGCTTAACGAAAGTATGCACTGAGCTCCAGGTAGCGGCGTTGCATATATCTGCAATTGGAACATTGCGATTTCCGCTAGGATGTCATGAATCCCTAGTAGAGTGAGCGACACTCTACCTTCTAATTTAACTTGAGCCATGGAATAGCAATGACGAAGGCATGCCACTAACCATGAAGAGATACATCTAATAGCGACAGGTTGACCCAGCCGGTGTCGCTGAAAGAAACGAACAGTTGCTGAGTCTTCGAACATCCTTGGTTCTATCTAAATAGAACCGCAAGGCTCTTTAACATCCAAGGAATGAAGAGCCTGTCTCTTCATTTTGGAAATTAGCCAAGTAAGCGGAAGTACCAGAGGTTGGTTCAGATGGAATTCTGACACAACCTTGGGAAGAAATTTAGGATGAGTACGGAGAACTACCTTGTCCTTATGGAATACAGTATACGGAGGGTCCGTAACCAGGGCATGTATCTCAGAGACCCTGGGGCTGAGGTAATGGCCACCAGGAGGCAGTCTTCCAGGTAAGAAATTTTAGCTCACAGGTAGCTAAGGGTTCTGGAAGGCTTCGAGTGAGCATGTCCAGCACCAGGTTAATGTCCCAGGCTGCAACTGGACGCTTAACAGGGGTCTGGTATGGAGAATCCCTTAAGAAATCTCTTCACCATAGGTAACTGAGCCAGAGTTAAGGAAGAAACCGCTCATGGAACGCTGAGATGGCACTAAGGTGAACTTTAACTGTGGAGTACTGAAGACCTAAGTTTGATAGGTCCAAAAGATACTCCAGAACCTGCCAGGAGGACAGGAAAAGGGATTCCAAGAGGATTTTGACACCAGAGAGAAAACGCTTCCATTTGGAAGCGACGTTTGGGTGGCTGGCTTCCGAGCAGCCAGAAGGATGTCTGAGACTCTCACGAGAGCGTTGAACCGATTCACTTCTATCTCTTCAGGAGCCAAGCATGAAGGTGAAGTGATTTCAGGTTGGGATGGACCAACGAACCCTGAGTCAAAAGACTGATTTGCAAAGGAAGTGGTCTCGGAGAGGCTGCCAACATACTGTTGAGTAGAGGAAACCATAGTTGCCGAGGCCAGGAAGGAGCAATGAGAATCATCTTGGTCCCCTGAGACTCGAACTTGAGGAGTACTCTCTGGATTAGAGGAAGCGGTGGAAAGGCGTAAAGAAAGCGTTTTGTCCATCGCAGCCTGAACGCATCCTGACAGAAAATGCCAGGCCCTGGATTTCTGGAGCAGAAGAGAGGCAGTTTTGCGTTGAGTGGGGATGCAAAAAGGTCCAGGTCTGGAGTCCCCCACTCTTTGAACAGGGACCAAGCTACGGCTGGATCGAGAGACCACTCGTGAGGGTCTGCCTCCGTTCTGCTGAGGTGATCTGCTAGTCGTTTTGTATACCTGGCAGATAAACCGCTTGAATCAGAGACTTGTGCTCCAAGCACCACTCCCACACCCTCATTGCTTCCTGCAAAGGGGATAAGAATGAACACGCCTTGCTTGTTGATGTAATACATCACTGCTTTGTTGTCCGTTTGAAGGAGAATGTTCTTGTGACAAAGGACATCCTTCAGAGCTCGGATTGCATAGAGGACCGCTCTCATCTCCAGGACATTTATGTGGAGATGAGTTTAACTGAGTCCATACACCTTGAGTGTGGAGGGAGAGACAGTGAGCTCCCATCCCATTAGCGATGCATCTGTGGTGATGGAGATCTGATGATCCGGGGAGCAAAGGGAATCCTTCCAGGAGATTGCTCTCTTGAGACCACCAGGTGAGAGACCTTCAAGGGCTCCGTTACCTTGATGGGATAAGACTGGGGTGAGAGGTCGGGGACCACTGAGTGGAGAGCATCCATTGGGTGGTTCTCATGTGCAGTCGGGCCAGAGGGACAGTGAAGACCGAGGGCGCTATGAGACCAACATCGCTAGCATCGAGAGAGCTGTAACCGATTGGTTCTCCCTGATGTAACGGGCCATACGAAGGATGTCGAGTCTTCTGTCCTCTGGAAGGAAAGCTTTCTGAAGAGGTGTCTAGAAGCGTCCCTATGAAAAGGAGCCTCTGGGAGGGTTGCAGTTGAGATTTTTTCAAATTCAGCAGAACTCCCATGGACGTGAGAAGACGAGAAGTCGTTTGCACGGCTTCCAAAGTCCCTTGGCCGGAAGGGCTTGCTAGAAGCCAATCCAGGTAGGGAAACACTGAGTCCGATTTTCCTGGAGATGCGCCAGCAGAACTGCACAACACTTTGTAAAACTCGCGGGCGCCGAGGATAGCCCAAGGGCAGGACTCTGAACTGATAATGCTGACCCAAAGCTACAAACCTGAGGAATTTTGTGTGGGTCGGGTGGACGGGGATATGCTGGTAAGCATCCTGCATATCCAGAGAGGCCAGCCAGTCGTGCTGATGCAGCAAGGGTAACAGGGTACCTAGGGAAATCATCTTGAATTTCTCCCTGGGGAGGAATTTGTTTAACTTTCTGAGGTCTAGAATGGGGCGCATCCCCCCAGATTTCTTTGGAACCAGAAAGTAATGGGAGTAGAACCCTGTGTTTCGCAGATGCGGGGCACCAGTTCTATTGCCCTGTTGTTCAGAAGGCCCTGGATCTCCGCGGTGAGGAGATCTGACTGAGAGGCCGACAACCTGGGTTGTCGTATGGGAGGACAATTCGGGGGGGGTTCCAAGAAATTGAGAGAATAACCCTCACGAATTATCCGAAGAACCCATTTGTCTGAGGTTATGGACTTCCACTGGTTGTAGAAGTACATCAGACGACCTCCCACCGGAGGAGAAAGTTCCACCTCGGGCAGAGTGGATGGAACTTGGGCCAACGACTCATAAGATGGCGCTGGGAGCTTTAGGTCCCTGCGCTTTCTGCTGTGTCTTCTTTTGAGGTTGGGCAGGTTGGCTTTTATGGAAGCTTCCCCTGCCTCTGCCTCGAAAGGACTGACGACTATGAAACTGACGTCTGTTCACATGCCCCCGAGAGGGGGCAGGCGGAGGCCTGGCCAACTTAATGGCCGATCTAGTCTTCTGAGTGGCCTCTAAGGCTTGCTCCACCTGAGGGCCAAAAAGAAAGGAGCCATCAAAAGGCAGCGCCATCACCTGCTGCTGAGCATCATTCGTGAAGCCAGAAGTACGCAGCCAGGAATGGCGCCGAGTACAAATCCCCACGGCTGCTGAGCGAGAAGCAGTGTCGAAAGCGTCCATGGCGGCTTTGACCTGTTGGTTATTGGACTCAATACTCTAATAACGGTCGAAGAAGCTCTGACTTGGAACCGAATCTGGAAGAGCTTCAACCATTCTTTTCATAGAGTGCCACAGGATATACTCATACTGAGAAAATAGCCTTGATAACTGGCAATACGCATACTTAGAGTGGAGGCAGCAAAGACTCTCTTACCTAATGTATCAATCTTACGAGACTCTTTGTTAATAGGTGGAGCTGTAGTAGTTTGAGGAAGAACGACCTTGTCATTCTCTGCCAGGACTACAATAGGATCCGCAAAGGCTTGGGATGCCAAAATGGGACGATCCTTGGGAGCTGAATACTTCTTATCAATGGATTTAGCCACTGAGGGAATAAGAGCAGGGTTATTCCATACCATTTGAGACAGCGTCTCGAAGGAAGGCTGAATCGGAGGAGTCAAATCCGTAGGGATCTCCGAAGCATGAAGATACTGGAGTCTTAATATCTTCCCAGGATCGATGTCTGTAGTCTGGAGAGAAAGAGTGGATCCCAGGTTCTTCAACAGAGACTTAAAGGACAGGTCCTCGACCACAGGCTCTGTAGCAAAGAAAGATCCTGTTTCTCCACTTCATCACCCAACCGAAGGTCTGGGCCAAGCTCAACATCATCTCCTGATGGTCCAGAAAGGACTGTTTGGACAGGAAAGGAGTGAAAATTAGAGAGGAGAAATGGCAGAAAACAAGGAGAGTCCCTATGTTGCCCGCCAGACGGGCAAACGGGCTGAAGACGGCATCGAGGAGGGGCATGGCGCCTGAAGAGGCACGCGCCCCAGAACACCTTTCGCGCGCTGCTGTCGTCGGTCAAGCATGGCGCGGCCGACGCGCCATGCCGACAACGCTAACGGTGTTGACGACGCCGCAACGGCGCCGCAGACAACGCCGCTAACGGCGCGCCACTGATCCAACGGCACCACCGCCTTTTGGACCTGTGGGTCAAGAAGATCTCGAGGTCGAACGGCGCCGGAATGGACCGTTTATTTTATGCCGGGCGGGGACCGATTCATCCCCGGCATCGGACTGACCGTGAGTCGAACCCCGCTGAGGAGAAGGAGGCTGACGGACCCAGCCCGGCTGACTGAACAGCTTTCATCTGAAGCTTCCCACCGTCACCTGACCTGCTCATGGTCGACTCCGTCCAGTAGGCCGAGACTTCTTCAAGTAAGTTAAATTTAAATATTAGAAAAATTTTATGAAAAATAGAATAAAACTAAGCGATACTACTATCGTGATAATGTTACAAAAAAACAAACTGAAAACTATGCGCTAGTTTGAAGTTTGACTCCCGACAGGCGAGCGACGTCGTCACTGAAGCGCACTCGACGGCGGGAAAAAAGGAACTGAGGCGGTTGGAGGGTCGTCGCCGAGATGGTCATTACCGCTCGAGCCGCTGCTCGCGGCGCCGTGTCTCGTAGCTGCCTCTCGCTACCGTAATTCTCCAGCAAAAGTTTGCTCCCCGATGGTCTTAGTGCTCTCCGGGCGCCAATCCCACTAGTGTGAATGGGAGTGGTGGAGATGTCCAGGAAGATCAGGGAGGTGGCAATACAAAGATCAGGAACAGTTGCAGGAGGGGCATTAAGGTCAAGAATTAAGATGTGAGGGAGGAGAAGGATGAGACTGAGAAGACAAGTGGGGAAGAGGGACCAGAGCTCAGAAAAATTATATGACAAGGCAGCTTGGCCTGCAGTCTGCAGAAGTTTTCAGGAGGGGAGGAGAGGAAATAGGTAGAAGTGTTCCAGAGGGGTAGGAGAAGGGGAGACAGGAGGGTAGAGATGTAGGAAGGGAGAGAGTGAGTCAGAATTTGAATTTGTATCTATTTATTTCACCAGGAGAAGGCTTCAGTGAGCATGTACTTTTACGAGGAGGTCCTGGGTAGGGCAGCATAAGAAGTCATACAGCAATGAAATGCAACAGGATATAGTTTGGTTCAAGGCATGAAACAACTGCATACAAGAATACAATCAGAGAAACATATAGCACATAGGCAGAAGACAGCAATATAACAGTACATTATACTCAGCATGCTGTGCTGGTTATAATCTTACTCAGACAATCTCTCTCTCTCTCTCTGTCTCTCAAAGCCTTGTGACATTATTAACTGTGTTTGCATTGTTTGCTTCAGTCTCTGCTCATAATCGGTGGGAATGTTATCTCTAAGCCAATTTGTTTGAACTGGTTGTACTGTTATAAGTCTTATGGTCATTGCTGATTACCTAGTTCCTGCTGCTATTTGCTAGTCAATCCCAGGGCTTCCCATCTCTAACTCTTTGGTTGCCTCAGCTTCCCATCCAAATCAATTGTTGGTGCTTCAGACCCAAGCATTTATTTCTGATACTTCGACACCTGACTAAATATGATTTTCATTGTCCACTTCTTGATTCCCAGGCTGCAGACCTATCTTACATATGTCATCTAGCTTTTTCTATAACCTTATCAGGAGACAGGGAGGCAGTATAGTGCAGTGGTTTAAGGCTCTGAGTTGCAAATCTGGAGATCTGGGTTTGAATCCCACAGCCCCCACTTGCATATACTGTGTGAACCTGAGCAAGTCACTTAACTTCCCTCTACTCCCAGGTTGCACCTGTAAAAAAGCTTTCAGCTTAGTGTGTCTCACCTGGTTAAACAATTGGAAAAAAAAGACATCGAAACCAGTCCTGGTCCAACTTGAAATCAAGTTGCCAGAAACCCCTCCCTATGGTTTAATACTAAGGGTCTCAAGGTTCCACACCTTAATATTTGAAGCCTTATGGCTAGCCTTCATGAACTTGAAGCCTGGGTCTCTTGTTACGATCCTGATATACTTGGTGTTACTGAATCATGAATCAAGCCCTTGGTTCCTTAATCAGTGTGCTCCTCGTAGGATATAAGCTACTTAGACTTGACTATCCCTCAACCAAAAGAGGTGGGTGGGGCATAGTCTTTTATTATGACAATCATCTACACCTGACTGCCCTGCCTGGTGGCACACTATCCTCCTGTAAAGTCCTACTCTCCCTATTAGTCCTAGGGGATACTAGGAAAATTCACATTGTGTGTGTGTACAATCCTCCCAAGGGTAGTAGGGCTGGCCTGTCTGAATTAGTCAATTACTTGTCCTCCATTCTAGAGAAGAATGAAATCAGTTTAATGAGTAATTTTAATCTGGACTGATGTAGTAAAAACTCAAATCTTTTGAGTCAATTAGAAGTAAAATTCACCTTTCTCAGCTTATCTCTGACCTAACCAGACTGTCTACCAAAGTAGGAAACCACTCCCTCATAGACTGGGTTCTGTCTAATAGGAAGAATATAATTGTTGCTGCAGGCACACTTGCTGTGTATTAGTGACCACATCCTGTTCTTTTATGTATGGAATGCCCACTCTCCCTCCTGTCCTCCCAAGAAGCTAATAATTTGGGACTTCTCCAGGACTGATCAGTGGTTTAATCAAGAACTAATCCAACTTACAATATTTGGTGATACTTCAATCTTTATTAATTCATTTATTAATATGTAGTGGGATACTTTGTCAAAAGCCTTTGCAAAGTCTAAATAAACCATGTCACTAGAAATACCTTTGTCAGTGCCTGACTGATGGCTCAATAAATAAAGTTGATTTGACAAACATGATTTACCAGGAACAAATCCATGTTGGCTATGATCCATCAGTCCCTTATTTATCAGATGCTCATTAATTCTCTTTGTAATAATTTCTCCATAATTTTGCCAGTCACAGATGTTAAACTAATTGGTCTGTAATTATGGTACATCTCTTTATCTCCTTTATGGATGGCAGTTGCTGTTGCAATACGCCAATCATTCAAAGCTGTACCATCCTTTAGAGATTTATTATAAAGATAAGTAACAGGTTTGATTATTACAGGAGCTAATTCTTTAATTAGCCTTGGAGATATCCCATCAGGGCCAGGAGAACTATTAACTTTCAAAGAATGTGTTATTTCATAGACTCCTATAGTACTAATACTGAGCATATTCATATCAGTCAATTCAATATGCTGAGTCTGGGTTTTTTTTTGTTTTCAAAAACACTGAGAAAGTACAGTACTTATTTAAAGTTTCAGCAATCTCCTCCTCACCAGTTATTACACAATTATCCATTTTAGGGGCACAATAGTATTGGGTTGCCTTTACAGTACCAATATAGTCATAAACCTTTTTATTATCTTTAACTCCTGATGCTAATTTTAATTTTTTTTTTTTTTGCCGCTTTTATCATTCCTTTAATGTTCTTTTTACACATTTTAAGTTTGTTTAGTAATTCAGGAGTATTTGATTTTTCAGTTTTGAAGTCATTTTTTCTTTTTCTGAATTTGTTTTTAATGTTATTATTCCACCATGGATGAAAATGTTTATTTTTGCTGTATTTAATTCTTTTAAGTACAAATTTCTCCATGCAATCAGTCAAATGTTGTATAATTAATTCCCAGATAATTTCAAGATTTTGCCTCTGAAGTCTTCCTGCCAGTTCCATTTACCAAATGAGTTCTCATTTTCTGGTAATCTGCATTATGGAGATTACATACAACAGTTTTACCTTTGTGTGTTCTAGTAGTATTTTATAATAGGCAATGATTGTATTGTGGTCAGAATCTCCAAGTGGTGGTTGAAATTGGATATTATGTATCTTCCCATCACAACTGGTTAAAATTAGGTCTAGTATGTTATTTCCCTTGATGGTAGGTGAACCAGTTGTTCAAGATTTAACTGAATGAAAAGATCAATACATTTCTTTCTAATACTACTTTGCTATCCAATGAAGTCCAATCAATATGAGGTAGGTTAAAATCCCCATTAGACACATAATCACCAGTAATATGCATGGATTCAATTATTCTTAATAGATCATTATTTTGTTCAGTAGTTAAATTTGGGGAACGGTAGACTAAACCTAGAGTCAAATAATTGCTATTTAATAATATGTTGACCCAAATTCATTCACATTCATTTGTAATATCTTCTGTTTGAAAATCTCAAAGGATTTAATATTCTTCTAATATATAAAGCTACACCTCCTCGGGCGGTTATTCCTGTTTTATAAATATATTATAACCAATAATATCCATTTTCAGGCAATATCTGATCCCATGTATTGTTGATACCACAGACTATTATATTATCATCCACAAGAAGATGTTGTAGTTTTCAATTTTGAGTGTAAACTTCTAGCATTTAATAGTAGCATTGCTAAACCTGGATCATGGTTATTATTCAGTTTATTGCTTTATATTACTGGCAAAATTTGTTGGGCCTAATAGAATTATTCATGTTATTTTCAAGAAATATTCTTTGAACATTTCTCCCCCGGTTCTTTTAGTTTCAACATTTGTTTATTATTTTATTGAACTGGGTTCCTAAGACCTTATTACCCTTCTACTTAAATGAAGGCCATCACATGAATACAAATTGATACTGCGAAATTCTTCCCAGTGTGTGACACACTTTATATTCTGTTTCATACACCAAATATAGCAGCCAATTGTTGATGTCTTTGATTTTTATTTGCTGCTGCCTAGATGCTCTTGGGATAGGGAGGATTTCAGAGTAATTACTTCTCAACCTTTATCAATACATTTATTTGTAAAGGATACAAAATCCTGCTTAATTTTTGTATTGGTGAATGCCATGAGTCATTAGAACCTGTATGAAGAATAACCAAAGGATTAACACCAGCATTTTTCAATATATTATCCATCATTTCAGTGATATCACTTATTTTTGCTCCACTGAAACTAGTTGCAGTTCTCATGGATTTGTCAATATTACAAATTAATCAGTCAAGATTCTTTGTAATAGAATCACCTACTAAAATCACCTCCTTTGTTGTGGACCTCATCAATCTGCATATGTGTTGTTAATTGATTACTCTCAATGTCAAGGTTTAGTAATAGATTGCTGACAGATGCAGAGTTTAACAATGTACTTTTATGTTGACCTTTATTATTATCAACTATGTCCTGGGAGGGTATTACAAAATCATGAGTTTTACTACTTTCAGTTGTGTTCTCAAGTGCCACCAGTGGATCAAAACAATTTAGTAAGTGGAAGTCTGAAATTATCAGCCTGTCTACCTTTTTTAGCCACTTTATTAGCTTGTATCTTGAACCATTCATTACCATTTTGTGTTTTATTGTCATTTGGATGTTTGACTTATCTCATCCTTTTTAACTTGTTGTCACACTTTCAGTATTAGGTAATTCCTGCTGTTTCAATAATTTGTTTGGAGTACCAATAAGTGCCGAATTTGAAAGTATGCTTTTTACCTAGTTTTTATATGGTACTTTTTTTTTTTAGCATTTGATTTAGGATCTGTCTTATTTGCCCCATGATAACCTTCTTTTGGTGGTGTAATGGTGTCAGTGGGATTACTACTAGGAGAAGGCTTTTCAATATTTATGTTTAATCTTTGAGCCATTTGATCTTGTGCCTGTTCAATAGCTTTAAGTCTCAAGGAGAGCATATTGATCTCGAGTTGTAATTCAAGATCGTGCCTGCATTTATTACATGTAAATGGATCTATCACTATGGACTGCACAATCATACACATACCACATTCAGTGCATAAATACCCAGGGTTGCCTTCTATATCAACCTTTTGCTTTCATATATATATTTTTTTGGCTATGTACATTTTCTAGGTACAATATATTTGGGAATCAAATAAGAATATTTATATACAACACAATTTATATGTAACTTGATATACCTGATGGTACCTAGTTACTCTTATATTCCTAATCTTAATATATTAACAGCACTCTAGATAGTCACCAGGCTTACCCAATATACATATGACAGTTAGCTCCCACTATCCCGCTAGACACGCAAGACACACGCACGGATGTGCTTGTCTTTGTGCAAGGAGTCGCGCTCGCACTGCTCACAAGAAGAGGATTACTTATATTGAAGTGTGACCCGGAAGCGTTTTCCAGGGTCACAGGATGCTCGTCTATTGCAAAGAACTTAAAATAATAATATAAAATAAAGTTATGCCCTGAAAAGGGTCAAAACATTGTTAAAAACCACAAGGTAATTTAAATAACTGCAAAATAAGAGCTATGTACTGAGTTGTAGTCCCAAAATAACTAAAAGAGTTAAAGTATACATGAATGGATTTCTTAACATAGTTGGATCCCCTGATAGTCTAGTAAATAATTTAGAGCTAGAAATCACAAGCTGTTTTTTTTTTATTTTAAAGGTACCCCTGTTTGTTGTGTTTTATAAACAAATGTAGACAATGCAAGCTTGTGATAATATTCAATTGATAACCATCCAAGGTTCTCCAGTATAGTACAATAATGTACATTATTGGGTATTAGTAATGCAGATCTTCCTATTTTATGCAACAGTACCAATTTCTGCCTTAATGTACTATAAGGAGCATTATCCACCACTATTAAGGCATAGTTCAAGATAGGCAACAGACATTGATTAGCTATTGCCAGATGTGCCTCATCTATCAAAAAACTGCGCAACCTATATAATAAAGCAATTTTAGCATGTATTTTAGATGCAATAGCATCTATATGTGACTCATATGTTAATGCTGGATTTAAGACTACTTCCAAGTACTTAAAGCTGTTTACATTTTTGTACAAAACCCCATCTAACGACTCAACTTGTAAACTAGAACCAACAGCTTTTAACTTAACAGGAGTGTCAAATACCATGGTTTTTGTTTTTTTGGTTATTTAATTTATGTTCCAGACACTGCACTGGAATAACCTGGGTGACCAGTTGCTACAGTTGGTGGAGCTTTATTCAGGGCCCTCACTGCTCAAATTCTCATTAACAGGGGTTTCACTGCCCCATTCTTCCTCCCTGGAAGTACACACTAGAAATGCCTCATCTCCCTCTCTCCGCTTCTCCATATATTATATATATATATATATATATATATATATACACACACACACACTAAGGCTTGAACCATTGGCAGCAATTGTTAGTGCATACAATGATATCAGGAATTTAAGATGGTGAGGGAGGAGTACTGAACATAGGTTGTTCATCTTTATGGATGACAGACTTCTGTACCTACAGAACCCCAAAATAAAGGACCTAAGGTTCCAAAAAGCATCAGGTGGGCATAGTTATGGGTGTTTGCTCTTTTAACTGATTGTTCTTTTAATAAAAGACAACAGAACATAGCTAGTACTAGTGTTTTGGTGTCTATAATTCATGAGATGGTGAGTGCCTGACTTTATCTTTATATTCCCAACCACCCTGATCCCTCCACCCTCCTTTCTACCTCAGGTCAATGAAAGTGGCTAAGATCATGAGTTCCTGTTCTCTGCTACTCCAAATAAAGAATTCTGGTATGATGACCTTGATCCACATATGCTGAAGCTAAAGGCCCCCTGCATACCATCGTATTCAACACTAGAATCCTGAAACTTTCACTCTCATCTGGTGTCCCTAATATCAGCAAGGTTGCCAGAGTTATCCCTGTTTTCAAAGGTGACCCCAGTGTTATGGAAAACTATCGCCCCATGGCCATCCTCTCAGTCCTGTCAAAGATCCTTGAGAGGATTTAGCCTCACAGCTCTCTGACTACATCTTCAAGTATAATCTCCTGTTCCTTGTATAACACAGATTCAGGAAAATCATGGCACCTTCATAGCCTCAACCAAGGTAACAAATGACATCAGCCTAGCCATGCATACTAGTCTACTAAGTGGTGCCATGTTCATCAATCTAACAAAGGCATTCAACCTAGTAAATCACTCACTCCTCTGCAACAGACAGGTCTCCCTTGTGATTGCACCCCCTGCCATTTCCTGGTTTGCCAACTATTTAATTGGTAGAAACAACAAGACAGGTTATCCACAGCTACCTCCAACTTTGTGGACATAGCTCTTTGCTGTTCCACAAGGATCTGTTCTAGGCCCTCTTCTTTTCTCCATTTTTATACAGTAAATAGCCTCCTAGGTGTTACCTCCTGTTGCAGTTATCTACTGTATTTGGGTGACCTTGTCCTCTACCACACTGCTGCCACTGTCCCTGATGTCTGCAAATCCATCTGATTTCTTTGCTCAAGTTCAGTTTTGGTTAATGACAAAAAACTTGATCTTAAATGACAAAAATGCAAAAGCCATACTCTTTGGCTGAAAACCAAACCTCTGTGCAATCTTCACCAGCCTCTCCTTTACCTGTGCTAATGGATCCCAACTGGAGATGGGGAGCAGTTTAAAGTACCAGAAAATCTAACTAAACCCTTCCTCAATTTTTCCCCATGTTACCTCAACCTGCAGATTGGTGATTGTTAAATTGGGCATGGCTTTCAGGGTTAGATACTGTATAGCCCCTCCTACCTGTCTAGTCATAGTACAGAGGGTTCTCCTTCCCAGACTCATTGATGGCCTTCTTACTTTTCTAGGAGCAAAGAAACCCATCCTCTCAAAATGGGATATAGCACACAATAATGCATGTCACTTTGCCTTGGCCCCCACAAAATGAATGCACCACTGCTGCCTTTATTGTGGCCTGGGCTGGCCCTTCCATGCTGGCCAATGTTTCTTTGCTTTACGCTGTTTCATCAACAAACTCCTAAGGCCTGGGTCCCCATTTTCCTTTGCTACTTATCTCAGCATCCTCTTCCTCCAACTCACTGAGGTCAACTAACGCTCAACCTCTCCTTGAGCAGAGATGTGCACAGGCCTTAATAAACAAGCATTTACAGTCTATGCCACCAGTTTTTGCAACGTTCTGTCCTCCTAATCACTCACTGTTCTGTAAGGCTCTGGAGGGCTCTCTCTATGCACATCAGCCCTTACTGTTGCCCCAATTCCATCCAAACTGCTGGACCTATCTTATCCTAGTACTGTATACTTTCACTCCTATTGCTGGATAAGTTTAGGTTGCTGCAAATGTTTAAGCAGTTTGTACTAGTACAGTTTTCAGTTTTTCTCATTCATACTGTGTATTGTATTCTTCTGTTGCCATTTTGATGTTCATGCTACTCTCATAGCATTACCTAATTCTAGATGTTAGTGTAAATTCTGCTCAACTGTAAAGCCTTGTTGTCTTTTCCAACTTGTTATTACCCTGTCATTTGATAATGTTTTCTGCAGTTCTTTTCCTTATGACAGCTATTGTAACTGTATCAGGTCAAGCCTGAAAATAGGTGTATTGATGCCTGATGTATCTCATCTGGTTATCAAAAGTAACTAGATATAGCACATTACATTAATATTTGAATATATTTTTATATCAGTAACTCATCTAATCCACGATTCAGCAATATGAGTCCATTTGCCTCAGAAACTGGATTCGGCCACACTTTAATGTTAGGATCACCTTACTGCAGAATAGCCTGAGTTTCTGACAGGTAAGAAATATACAGTATGTTATAGTGACCCATTACTATCAGAGATCTATTGTATTTACTATCCACATCAGAATTAATTTTATTAAGTCTCTGAGATGTATAGTATGTATGATGTACAACATTAAAATGTATTTGAAGCATTTTGAATGAAAAGAATCCAGTTCATATAAAATCAGTTATTATTGAACATTGGCCATCTATTATCACTTTATTGAGATCTTTGTTCCCATTCACCTTCAATTTTATCAGATCACGAGAAGCATATGTTGGAATAGTATTATAAATTTTGACTATTGTTTTCTCGTTCTAGTTTTTTTGGATATTAAAGCTTATTTAATGTGGGGAAGGAGAGAGATGAGTAATTTATAATTTTATGTTTGCTTGCATGCATGTGAAAAACATAGTGCCATCATCGAAGATTTTGGAGGTGTGTCATCCTCCTCCAATTCAGGCAGTGTGCTGGCGTGGCCCTGTATTTCAATGCATTTTGGAGCTGTCTGACACGCTCCAAAATGCAGTGGCGCTGCATTGAAAGGGGAGCTACGGCTTGGTGAGCAGCGATAAAGCTGCTCACGCGAGCGCGCCCCAGCGCGAGGGTGTGCGAGCCCCCGTGCGCAGTGTATAGCCGACGGGTGCCCAATCCCTGTCGGCTGAGCTGCATCGCCTCCTCCCCCAGTAGTTGGTGCCATGCTGGGAGCCCACCCCAGCGTGGCAATCAGTCATTTTGCCGATGGGGTGCCTAATCCCCGGTCAGCTGAACGCCCCAAAATCCTTGTGCCATGCTGGGAGCCCACCCCAGGCGTGGCAAGCGTCCCACCGAGGGTTTTGTTTTAATTTTGTTGCTGGCGGGGGTGCCCAATCCCCGTCGGCTGGCTTACCCAAAGTCCTTGTGCACGCTGAGCCCACCCCGAGTGGGCAAGCGATCCCACAAAGTTTTTTTTTTTTTTTTAACCTGTAAACAAACGGTCCATGGCTGCGTCTCCAACCCTCCCACAACCCGCACCCACCACACTGTGCACCCAGCCTCCCACACCCCACCCCATACTTACCTCCGGACTCTGGTGCGACGATCTTCGGTGGACCGGGAACACGTCTGCACTCTTCAAAGCCGACCGCGAACTGAGGAAATGCCGGTAAGCTGTATAATGGGCTAGATAGGAGGGTTCAACTTTATTGCATATCTCAGGCATTTTTGGGAATTTTTGCACCAAATTTTCAACATGGGGTTTTTGGGACCCCTTCTCATGAATGATGTCACTGTCATGGCGTTATTCAGGCTCGAAGGGTGATTTCGCGCAGTGACTGTGCAGTGACTGTGAAACAACCCTTGGACTAAATACCACCATGACAGTGACATCATTCATGAAGAGGCAAACCATGTTGAAAAATTTGTGAAAATTCCAATAAATGACTGTTTAACGAAGGTCGTTAGCATGCAGTTCCCACGCAGGGCTCAGAAGTTCGCTGAATTTCAATATTTTCACTCAGATTTCACCATCGCCATTTCACCACACTGTCTTATGAGTAGTACAGCTGTCATTTTCACATCTCACCTAAATGTGTTTCCACCCTTGTGGCGCCAGAATGATGCAGTCGGTGTGCTGAAATCAATGTACGGACAAATTAAGAAAATCACAGTGACACTATTCATGAGCAGGGGTCTTGAAATGGCTATGTTGAAAATTTGGTGAAAAATTCCTAAAATGACTGTTTCACGACCGTGCGTTGCGCGGTTCCTCGCGCAGCTCATAGGTTTGTGAATTTTCAATATTTCCACTCCAGATTTTTCAACATTGCCATTTTACACACCTTCTTATGAGTAGTACAGCTGTCATTTTCCACATCTCACCCCAAAACATGTTTCCGTCTATGTAAGCGATATCGTTGGCGCAGTCGTTGTGCGAACTCAGTGTATGGGACACATTAAGAAAATCACTGTGTCACTGTTCATGAGCAGAGATCTTAAAATGGCAATGTTGAAAATTTGGTGACAGAATTCCTAAAAGTGACTGTTTTACGAGTGTGCGTTGCACAGTTCCCACGCACGCTCATAGGTTTGCGAATTTTCAATATTTCCACTCCAGATTTCCAACATTGCCATTTTTCCACACCTCTTTATGAGCAGAACAGCTGTCATTTTTCACATCCTGCCCAAAACGTGTTTCCGCCCATGTAGCACACAATGGCGCAGTCGGTGTGCAAACTCAATGTATGGGACACAGTAACAAAACCACAGTGACACTGTTCATGAGCAGAGGTCTTAAAATGGCTATGTTGAAAATTTGGTGAAAAAATGCCTAAAAATGACTTTTACGAGTGTGCGTTGCACAGTTCCTATGCATGCTCGTAAGTTTGCAAATTAATATTTTCACTCTAGATTTTCAACATGTCCATTTTATTAAACTTCCTTATGAACAGTACAGCTGCAATTTTTCATATGTCACCCAAAATTTGTTATCGCACATGTGGCACACAATGGTGCTGTTGGTGTGCGAAAGCAATGTTTAGGACAGATTAAGAAAATCACAGTTACACTGTTCATGAGCAGAGGTCTTAAATGGCTATGTTGAAAATTTGGTGACAAAAGTCCATAAAATGACTGTGTTACGTGAGCGATTGTGCAGTTTCCACGCATCCTCGTTGGTTCATGACTTTGTAATATTTTCAGTCCAGATTTTCACTAGTGGCATTTTTCAACACTTCCTTTATGAACAGTACAGCTGCCATTTTTTGCAACATGGCCGGCGGTAAGTTTTCACACTTTCAATGCAGAGATGCGTGGTCGCTGTGGGGAAATCATTGTTCGCACAGATAAAGAAAATCACAGTGACACTGTTCATGATCGGAGCACCAAAATGCCTGAGTTGACAATCTGCTATAAAATATCCCCAACCTACTTATATAGCGGTGTGCGTTGCACAGTTTCTATGTCTCCGTGACTTCACCATTTTTTAAATATTTTTATTACACATTTGCAACATAGCCATTTTACACCTCCCATGAAAGAGTTCAGCTGTCATTTTTACATCCTGTTCGAATATTTTTGCACCTGTGGTGCTAAATCCGTAGTCACTGTGCATAAGCAGCTTCGCTACCAAACTGATATTCCCCTGTTCATGAGGTGGGATCACAAAACAAACATGTTGAAAATTTGGAGTTAAAATACCAACAGATGCCTGAGGTATTAGGCTTTTCAACTAAATCACCCAACCCTATAGAGAATGATAGGAATCAGGGTGTGACTTGGGATTCTTGCCTGTGATGCTCATACCATTCCACACCTGTAGTCATTTAGAGGCATCGAGGTATGCCTTGGACTCTTTGCCCCAAACTTCACCCCATTCTCCTATATTGCACCATCTCACCATATTTCCTAATGAAATGGATGCGATATGGCCAAAGACCCCAAGGAACACGCGTGACACTTGTCAGTCTCCTGCAGAGTGGGTGGTGAAATGGCGTGCCGTTATGCCTGACGACCCAAACGCACACCCCAATGCCTGTCACTCTGCAGGGTGGTGGTGGGTTGGCTTCAGTTCAATACTTCACTGCCATTCCTATTACGCAGCTCTGTAACTTACACTACCACTGCCAATGCCAGTAAGCAAACATTCCATTGACAACTGCTTGTTTTAAATAACGTTTTAATTGCTAATATCTAAACAAAATGTGACTTTCAGGGATGTTATATTATTTATTTTTTATTAATTTTAAAATTGGTTACCAGGAGAGGTACACTGAGCCAATGCTCATTTCCAGATGTGACCCAGGGGAAGGGAATAGTGGAGGACCAGCAGCACAATACATAGAGGCAAAACAGTTGAACAACATTTGGTGAAACAGTTGGTACAAAACTAGAACAAATACTAAACAATTGTATGTGCAGAGGATAAAGTGTGGTATAGCTCAATAAGAAGGCCTAATAAGTAAATATTCAGATATGGCAACAGTACTTGGTGAACAAGCACAATACTGATAGCAGATGACTGCTCTGTGGATTGAGTTATTGCCCAACCTTGTGATGGAGGGAGAAAACTGTGTGCAAGTTAAACCAAGGTAGGAACAAAGACCCAGCAGGCTGCTTGGCCATGGTGGTGTCAGGAAGAAGAGTAACAGGAACAGGTAGGGAGGGGCTGAAGTTTCAACTGCAGCTTGAAACCAGGCAGAGTGGTGGGTGAAATTGCCAAAGTTACCTGTGAAGCAATTGAGGAGAAGTGGAATTGCCAAGTACCTACAATGTGAAGCAGAGTACTTGATTCATAATGAGGGTTGTGAAGTCATTGATTTTAATGCACTTTGCATTACTATGCCTTCCCTCCCTCACTTCTATGCCCATTTTAGGTGAAGTACATTGATTCCAATGTACTTTGCACCATGTTGCCTTGTTTTGGGCTCAAGGTAAATTTTGCTTTGCTTCATGGGATTGCAGGTCAAATGGGCTCTAGATTGTTCTGCACAGCCTCAGTTCTGTGCAGTGTGTGTAGTTGTAGTTGGAGACAGTTTGTTGTCAGAGCTCTGCAACTGAAACTCTATAAGAGCTGACAAAAAATCCTTTTGAGCCATTTCTTTGGCTTAAAACATAGTACATCAATTACAGGAAACCCTCCTGTACTCATATCATTGAGTGTTTATTGTTTGTGTTTGGATTTTGAATGTTAATTTTGAATATTCAGTCTATGTACTGAGAGACAGTTGAAGTGTGCTTTGGGGGGGGCACATCTGTGTGGTGTGGTGTGGTGTAGGTAGATTTAGATTAACTGTCTGGGAGAAAAAGGCAGTCTTTTTGTTTTGGTTATATTTTTGTTGCATAACTTTATTAATGTACACACAGTAACATTTTCAGTTATTCTTGACATTTTTTGGCTGAATTTTGTGTTGCAGCAGTGCATAATTGCAGTTTGTTGAAAAGATCTGGTTATATTAGTGAAGTTCTCAATTTGCCACACATTACTTGTAGTGTGTGTGTGAATGTGTGTGTGACATGTACCTTCAAATCACAGTTCACAGACACCTTTTATTGTGCCACAGAGTAATTGCAGTAGTGTGAACCTGCTATCCACCACAGCTGCATTATTTTGTACTGCGCTGTGGTCAGGATTGTGGTACAGTATGTTAGTTTTGTACTGTTACTGTAGTGCACTCCCCCCCAACTGGCAAAATGTATTCTTTTCCATATTGGATTTGGATTGTGACTGTTGTGAGCAGCAGTGGTTAAGGTGTTAGTGTGACTTTGCGTCTGCATGTTTTTCTTGATTGCATGGTGCAGTCTAATTTATCTGTGCCTGCCTTTGCATCTGCATAGTTTGAAATCTACATCTGCAAGCCACTGTTGTTGTTTTTTAGGGCTTCACACATCACGTCCACTGGGCCAGAGTGAAAGTTCCGAAATTTAAATTGGTTTAAAATTTTCTTGGTGATCCCCCAAAATGCCTGCAAAGAGACATGCAAGCAAAGCTGTTTTCTGGCCATGGCACTTCTGCCAGGGGTAATATTGTCTGTGGCCATGGTAGTAAACAGAAGTGCATAGCTGATGTGAGGAAAGGCATCTCTCCATCAATATGTTTTACAGTGCACTCTGTAGCTTCACTCATAGCTGGAGGAGATGATGATGTCCCAGCTGGTGGTGTTAGTGCAGTTTCTGCTGGCATGAGTATTGCTGCCTCAAGTTCCACTTCTGACCATTTAACTGTGTCAAAAAATATAGTTAAGTCTAAAGCATTGAGTGGCAGTGCAGATGATGTCATATTTCCAGTAACATCCCCATGGTACTTGAACATGATTCTAATCATGGCGACGATAATACACAATGTCACATTTCTTCCACCGTGGTTGAGGTCATGCCTTTGCCATCCAATGATTCACACTGTGGTGCAAAACTATCGGGTGATGATGATGATGATGATGATGTTGCTGTGGTTGCAACATGTGGTCCACATGACATCGTTCAAGCAGAAAATGTGGCTGCAGATGATGTTGATGAATATGATGATGATGTCAGTGACCCCTGTTGGCAATCGGAGAAAAGAAAGTAAAGGTGGCTGTGTCTGTTGGCATTAAGTCCCCACCTCCTGAAAAAGTTGTGATTTAACAGTTCCAGTTGATGTTTGAGATAATGATGATGATGATGCTCTAGTAATAATTATAGGTACCCATGGTAGTTAGTAGCAGTCCAAGTGTGTGCTGCCTGAAAAATCATGTAGCACACCCCCCATTTCAGGGCTTAAAAAACAGACTCCAATAAGCAGCATCAGGGACATGATAAAAGTAGGGGATCACAATCTGTTGTTTGGGATTTTTTTGTTCAAGATGCAAACAATGTCAGTTGCTATCTGTCAGCTTTACCATGCTCGTGCGAGTGGAGGTAAAAGGAGTCATCTTGTACCGGGGGCAGCATTACATCCTAAGAAAAGGAACATGGCACTGTGGACCTGGCACCAGATAGCAGCTAATGCCATAGTGGACCGTTCACCCTCATCATCAACCTTAATGAGCATGTTATCCCTTCCATAACTATAAGAGCAAGTAGGAATGTCTGCAGTAGTGATGAAATAACACCAGAGGATTACTTCAGGCATGATGAGGTGGAGGATAATGATTTTGAAATCTTGTCAAGTGGTGATCAGAGTAGCAGTGGTGGTGGTGGTAGTCAATGCAGTACGTCTAGTGCAAGTGGTACATCAATCCCTGTGTGTAAATCTGGGAAAATAACTTAATTTGTGGATTTGTCACCTGTGCAGCCCTCTTCATCACATGTCTATGCCCCACCCCGCCCATTCACAGAGCAGAGCCATTTGTCACACCACGTGCAAAACATGTAAGTCAGCCCACGTTGCAGAGTGTTTTTGTCCATAATCTGGAGCACACACCCAATCATGCAGTGTCATGTGAACTTGATGCTGCTGTAGTTGAAAATGCTAGCAATTGATCTTTTGCCCTTCTCCTTCATGGAGAATTCTGGATTCTGTCAGCTTGTGGCACGCACCTGTCCAAAATGGAAAGTCTCATCCAGGACATACTTTTCCACCCATGCTGTCCCCGAGTTATACTGTACTGTGTCCAACTCTGTAAGACATGCCCTTTAACATTCCACCTTTCCATTCATCCATTTAAGTATTTGTATGTGGACAAGTGGAAAAACAGCAAGGAGTTCATATTTGTATATAATTGCACATTGGGTGCAGGTGTCAGGGGTTATTTGTGTTGGTGGTAGTGCGAATAATCAGTGTAGTAAGGTGGACTGTCATAGTAGCAATCTTCCCGGAATTCAGTAGCATGCAACACTTGCTATGCGCAGTGTGACCTGTTCACATACTGGCAAAAACATGCTGAACTTGCTACTGACTGAAATTGATGAGTGGCTGAACCCCCTGTCCCTGAGAGCTGGGTTTATAACAAGAGACAATGGGTCAAATGTGGTTAAATGCATCACAAATGGTGGCTTTGTTCAGGTTCCATGCATGGTCCACTGTTTAAATCTTGTGGTGCAGAAGTTTCTGCAGCACCCTGATATAAAGGAAATGCTGACAGTTGCACGCAATATCTGTTCTCACTTTCATGCTCTGCAAGGCCGTGACCAGCTTTGGTAGTTGCAGATCCAAAACAGCCTCCCAGCACTACCTCAAGCTGGAAGTTGTCACCCAGTGGAACTCCACTTTATACATGGCAGAGATTGTATGTACAATATAAAGCCATCTCAGAATATCTTGTCATGTACACTAGCCGTGACACTTCAGGGTCTCCATGTCTCTCATCACTGAACAGTGGTGCCTCACTCTGTAATAACAATTTTGAGGCCTTTTAGACATGCCACACAGGCAGTGAGTGGCAGTCTGCCTCAATTAGTCAATCAATTCCACTGCTGCAAGTGTTGAGGCAGACATTGCTGAATCTACAGCATCTGGAGACTGTGCTAGCAATGTGTTGCAGAAACACATGCTGACACTATTCAGGCACAATCGGCACATCTTGCACATCCATCAGAGTGACGACTTTGCAATAGTAACAATGCTGGACCCACGACACAAACGTGGAATTGCCTCACAACTGAAGAGAGGGCCTGAACAGGTGAAAAATGTCAGTGGGCAACTGGTGCACTTGGTTCATGGGGCACAGAAGTTGCGTGCCAAGGGCAGCAAACCACAGCAGCATAATCAGGCTGAAGGTCATGTTGGAGTAGTATCAAGCACATCCTGTAAGGGGACTGCAGTTCCAGGTGGCCTGTCATCCAAACCAGTTGGCATTAACCCACTTTGGAGTGCTTTGTTCCAAGTGGGGATTTGTGACATAAATGATTCTGGAGAACAGGATGATGCATCAACCACTGGACTTAGTGCAGCACAGCGAATGGTTGACTCATATTTGGCTGAAAACAAACATCTGTCAATAACTGATAACTCTCTTTTATACTGGAGTGAAAAGGTCAGTGACTGGCTAGAGCTGACTGCAGTGGCACTGAAGCACCTGATATGCCCACCCTCCAGTGTAAGCATAAAGAGGGTATTCAGCTCAGCGGATGCAATAGTATGGGATCATTGTACAAACCTCTCTCCTGCAAATGTCAGTTTGCTGACATTTATAAAAATGAATGAGGGGCACATACCAGCTCAAACTGCAACCTTAGTATTCATACAATGACATGGTCATGGTTGTGGTGATGTTGTGGAAATGGATCATCCTGGTAGCACTGGCAGCAAGAAGCAGCCTACCACTGAGGTAGATGATGATACGATGGAGAAAAATTCCCCAGTGGTCAGAATTCAGACATTGATGACTGTGAGGGCAGTTTTCTGTATGAGGATGTTGAGGTTGATGTTGATAGAGTTTAAGTGAAGTGGTTAAAAGGCTGTCACATTTTTTCAGTGGTACATGTTTTGTTTTTCATGCAGTTAAATCACTGTCCCACTCAGAGTGACTCAATTTCCATATGTCAGATTTGTAACACAATGCACAATACATCCCACTTGCCACCCACCTGTGTGCATCCGACATTGATAGTGAATGTGTTGCAGCAGGCTGCAGCTCTTAGCCACTGCCACCAGATGCAGGAAAATATGAGAGGGAATGTCATCATGTGTCCTCCGGACCACCACCATAAAACCTCTATTAGCCACTGCCACCAGAAGCAGGAAAATGTGAGTGGGAATGTCATCATGTGCCCCCCGGACCACCACCATAAAACCGCTGGTAGACATTGCCACCATATGCAGGAAAATGTGAGAGGGAATGTCATCATGTGCACCCCTGGACCACTACCATAAAACCACTGTTAGCCATTGCCACCAGATGCTGGAAAATGTGAGAGGGAATGTCATCATGTGCTCCCCCCGGACCACCGCCATAAAACCACTGTTAGCCACTGCCACCAGTTGCAGGAAAATGTGAGAGGGAATGTCATCATGTGCCCCCCCGGACCACCAGCATAAAACCACTGTTAGCCACTGCCACCAGTTGCAGGAAAATGTGAGTGGGAATGTCATCCTGTGCCTATGACCACACCCACCACCACCATCATGCCAATGTTTTCCATTAAGTGTCCTGGCCATGCCAAGGCAGAGGGAGTCAAAGAGGGGACCACATCCAACAGCCACAGGCGCAAGGCTTCTTATCAATATTTTAAAATGTGTATGTGTACTAATGTTTTTCATGCTATTGAACTTCCTTTAGCTGCGTTATGTTTTCTGTTGCTTTTCTGAGATGCAGTGGTCAAATACATACAGTCAACTTATTTTCTTTTTTTCTTCTTTACAGGTTAACAAATGGCGTTCTGTTGCTGAAGGACTGTATGGTACGGCAGTGCTATCTACAGCAACCTACAGGATATCCATTTCCATACCGGTAAGTATATCAATTTTATTTCATCTGTTCCTTTTTTGTTGTTCATTTTTTCAAAAGAGTGCAAATCCGACTGACGATTCATATAAAGTAGGTGACATGTACGTCACATAATATTTGTCGTGCACATCACACACTGTATTGCTGCTGCAGCCATGCCAGTGTTGAAAACAGTTTGATCCAGGTGACAGTCGTTAATTGACAAGATGTGGTTTTAAATTGTAGCTTGAGTTAAGATACAGGGGCACTGACATAGTGTACTGGTTACAGCCTGGTACTAAATTTGAGGTTGTGATGATTTGTCTTCATGTGGCTTCAGTGGGACATCTTGCTATCTGTTAATCAACATATATGACAGGGTGGAAACACGCACTTTAAACATAATAGCCCAGATATTCAAAAGGGTTGCACATGGCGCAACAGTGTTGTGCCATGCACAACCCACTGATGCGCCGCAGTGCAATATTTAAAAGGGAAAAGTGTGCCTGCACAAATCCCAATGCACCAGGGTGCATCAGTAATGTATGCAGGCACAGGTGTGTGGGGGGGGTGTACCCATGCATAAACTGCACAGCCAGATATTTAGCCCGGGCTGTGCAGAGTTATGCAGGCATAACCCCTACCTGCGCCTGCACAAAGTTACACCGAAGGAAAGTCAGGCTCCTCAGTGAGCTGCGCCTGCAGGTGCAACACAGCAGCTGCCACCCGTGAGTGGCCCTTCACTTGTTCCCCGCTTACACCTGTCGGTGCCCCTCCATGCTCCGCTCGCAGGCTGAAGTGTCACCCCGAGTAGCCCGATCAGGCATAACGGTAGTCAACACTTCCCAGCAGCCCAATCGTGGCATAACGGTCTCCTACCCCCCATTAGCCCAATCAATGGGCATAAATGAAATTTCCCCACCCGAGTAGCCCGATCATGGCCTCAGACCTCCCCCAAAGTCCAATATCCCTGGTGGTCCAGTGGACCAAGAGTAGCCCGATCGCAGGAGGCATCCTTCACTCCCAAGTATGATATCCTGGTGATCTAGTGGCCCCCCACCCACCCTTACGGAGCCCCACCACCCTGCTCCCACCACGCCAGCCGGGCGGCGACAGCACCCCACCTACCTGCCGTCCTGCCACCCGCTGATAAAGCTGTAGCTGCACGCCTATTGTTCAGAGCAAGAGCCAATGGCGCATACCGCAATAAAGTGTCCAGATAGTGAATGAATCATTCACATATCTGGACTGACTTATGCACGGTATGAGCTGCACGCCCATTGGCCTGCATGCTCTGAACCAATAGGCGTGCAGCCCTACCGAGCTGTCAGTCGGCGGGTGGCAGGATGGCAGGCAGGTGTGCTGCCGCCTACCGCTGACGGGTGGAGCGGGCAGGCCCATGGGCCGGTGGGTTGGGGGGCCAATAGATCACCAGAGATATCATACTTGGGGTAGTGATGCCGCTCGTGATCGGGCTACATTTTGGTCCACTGACCACCAGGATATTGGAGTTTGTGGGGTCTGATGCCCGCGATCGGGCTACCTGGGGTGGGGGCGCCATTTATGCCCGAATCGGGCTAATGGGGGATACTGTGCTGCCCGCGATCGGGCTGCTGGGGGGGTAGACTACCATTATGCCCGTGATTGGGCTGCAGGGGGCGTCGGTCCCCGACGGCTGCCTCCTGGCAGGGTGCAAGGTGCAAGTCGTCGGGGATCGGTGCACCTGCATGCTAATGGCATGCAAATGGGGCCATAATCAGATGCAAATGGCCCCAGTGCACCTTGCATAAATTATGGCCCCATTTGCATGTCACCCATTGAATATCACAGGTGCTGTGCATGGCGCAATGGAACTTGCACCACAGCATCTCAATGCTCCACTCTGACCACTTGTGCTGGCAAAGTTCCACTGCTCCATGCACAGTGGGTGTGGCCAGGGGGCGATATTCAAAGAAGTTGCACCATAGCACAACTCCATTGAATATCGCCCTGGCCACACCCCTGCACAACTGTTTTGAGCAGTGCAGGGGCTAGCACCACAGAATGGCGCGGTTTGAATACCTGGGCCAATGTGTACTAATAAGTCCTTCATTTCTTTTTGTAGGAAGCTTACTGATGCTTTGCTGTATCATGGTTGCCTTATCCAAATAACTTGTTAAACATCATACTCCCATGCAGGCAGACATGCAACAAGTAGTATTACTCGATGATGACCATGGCCATCATTACTGGACTGGAGAAGGATGTAGATAAAATCTATGAAGAATTAACCAAGCAATAAACCATTACTGAAACCTACTTGCAAATGAGAATCCTCTGATAAAAATACTTACCTTCACTGGCTTGAGAGTATTCCAAAGCCACAATTTCTCATCAAGCACAGAAATGCACACACCAACTCTGTGTGACCTGTGACACAAAACAATACAATGATTACATGTATATATATATATGTAGAACCCCCCCAAAAACAAATTTATATATATTTATATCTTACTCAGTTAGGGTCAGGTTCTGTCTGTGTAAAACAATGATGGTAGCAGAAAGGTACATTAATCAACTTACCAAGGGTAGTATTAGTGTACACACAGAGGGCAACCTTCCTGCTGAGTGACTGTAGCACACTTTGGGCAACCAACAGCTCAGTCTCATCATTTTGTATGGTAAACTCGATGGTCAGGTTATCCTTCAATCACACCATTTGGCAAGACACTGCATCACCACATCACAGTCAGGTCAATTAACAGCAGCATTACATGCAATTCCAACAGCAGCAGCATTTGTTGTTATGCTCACATTTCACTTTGTCAGGACTGGGGAATTTTCTGGAGGCAAGACAGTAGCATTCTGGGGATGCACATTAATTCTGGTGACTGGGTGTGCCCACTGCGTGCAACACTGAGTGCGCCATTAATTCTGGGAGGTTTTGCATTTGTTGTTATGCTCACATTTCACTTCATCAGAACTGAAGAATTTTCTAGAGACCAGACAGTAGCATTCTGGGGATGCACATTAATTCTGGTGACTGTGTGTGCCTACTGTGTGCAACATTGTCCACTGCCACCGCACTGTGCTACCACATTTCTTCTTTGCATTTTTTTGTTCTGGACTAAGTGATGTCTTTCTATTTTAGACCGGCAGTGGCAGTTTTGCAACAAGTTGCTCTGCATCAGAACACGACCCAGCCCCAGCGGTAGCACAGTGTGGTGCAGTGGACTGTACATGTTATATATTCCGACTTTATAATGTCTGTACACCATTTAATATTTTGGGTGCCTCAGCAATATTTCATGTCTGTTGAGCAGGGTTTTTTGTTGAAAAGCAGGAGTGAGCAGTGCTATGATCTCCTAAAACCTTGTGTGAACTGCGACTGAGGTGCACACTGCCCATCGACTGCACCGAGACCTCTGAAAACATATTATATGACTGTATCTGCTGCTGCTGATGGTCAAATAAAGTATACATTATATATTATTATCTTTATTCTTTTGTACCATAAACACTGGAACAAGTCATCATATATATGTTTGCAAGAAGCTGGATAGTGTCTGCACACACGGGACATTATACTACACACATGCTGTTTACCAGTTAGCACAGTATTATTGCACTGCTCAGTCCTGCTTTTTAACAAACACTCCACAGCAGAAAGTAAACGTTACTGAGGCAAAAAAAAAATATGTTGGGATAAACATTTAGCTTGGAATATAACAGCGCCATACTGCACTATGTGGACAGCTGCTGGTACACAATATCTGGCACCAAAAGTGCAAGACAAACACACAAGTACCACTACATAGGAATACATGCCACAAAAATGTTCAATGCTACTGCAACTTAATTGATGGCAAAACAGGGCACACACAAATGACCACTGCACTTTGCCACTTAGTTCTTCATTAGGAGGCACACGACTGAAGGCATAATTGCCAAAGCACAAGGGTCATTACTGTGTGCCTTGTTTTGTCATAAATAGAGTTGCAGTAGCAGTAAAAATATTTTACTGGCATCTATTCATGTGGAGTTATGGCTTTCTGATTTTGTTAAAGGAGTAGTCAACACAGAATTTGAAAAAAACATATGTTATGCACAGCACATTTGATTTGTAGGTAAAGTCCTAGTGCAGCTTTCCCTCTGTCTGCTATTAGTAGTTTTTACTAAATTAGACTGCTACCTTTGTGGTAGTTTTATGACCCCTGTGGATCTTTATATCAAATACATTTATTGCCTTTATCACTCCGACAATGCACCCTGTGTCATGTGACAGTGATGTCGCATAGCCAATAGATTTAGCATATGCACAACAGCAGAGCTATGTAACTGTTCTTATGCAGTGAGACCAAGTGGCAACTGTTACAATTTAGCATATACCTGAGAACTAGGTGAGTGGGGATTCTGTACAAAAACTGCTAGTCTTTACTAATTACAACATTGATGATCTGGGGCAATTTTTGTGCTTTTTATTGTTGTGTGTAGTTTGATTAAATTTTAAAATGAAAACACTTACTACTGCTAGCCAGACCAGACACACGCAGAAAACACAAATAGCCAATTACAGCTACTATTTAGTAACAATTTTCTTACAGAAACCACATTCAGCTAGCTCGGGTATCTGCTAAACTGTAACTTGCCATTGTGATCACTGTATAAGAACAGTTACACAGCTCTGCTGTTGTGAACTGTGCATTTGTTAAATTGATGGGCTATGCTACATCACTGTCACATGATACAGGGTGCATTGTTGGAGTGATAAAGGCAATAAACCTATTTAACATGAAGATCCATAGGGTGGTAAAACTACCATAAAGCTTGAAGGCTAATTTAGTAAAAGTCTTAATAGCAGACAGAAGGAAGGGCACACTATGAGGACTTTACATGCAAATCAAAATGCTCTGCATAACATAATGATACACAAGGTATCTGCCCTTATTGGTACCACCAGAGGTACACCGAGACAGCTTAGCACTTAGGTATATGTTATAATAATAATAATAATAATAATAATTTCTTTATTTATAATGCACCTTTCACAACCAAGGTGCATAACAATAAAACCAATTTAAAACATATAAAACAAAACAATACAAAATATCAGCACAGTTAAAAATACATACTTGTCAGCAAACACTATCATTAAAAGCTTTATCCCACATAAACATTTTTAAAGCCTGCTTGAATCCCCCCATAGTCACGCACTCCCTAATCCTATGGGGTAGAGAATTCCAAAGGGTCGGGGCCACGAACATAAATGCCCGGGCTCCCACAGATTTGAAAGTCACCCTCGGAATCTCTAGAAACCCCTCATTGGCTGAGCAGAGTGATCGCTCAGGGAGATAAGGGTTCAGAAGCTCTTTCTGGTAGTCAGGGCCAAGTCCGTGTAGGGCTTTATATGTCAGTAACCCGACTTTGAAGGAGATCCGCCACTGAACTGGCAGCCAGTGCAAATCCTGCAGCACTGATGAAATATGGAATATCTCAAAATCCCCATCAACAACTGGGCTGCTAAGTTCTGCACCAGCTGCAAGCAATGGATATCAACCCCCGGTAGTGCAAAGTAAAGTGAATTGCAGTAATTTAGGTGCGAGGTCACAAAGGCATGGATCAATGTAGGCAGGTCTGTGGATGGAACAAGGTGCTTAATCCTGGCAATGTTTCTAAGATGGTAAAAAGAAGACTTTACAATGGCTGACACCTGAGCACAAAGTGTCAGCCCTGAGTCTAACAACACCCCCAGGTCTTGCACCTGTTCAGAGGCCTGGAGCTCAGCATCCCCTAGGAATAATCCCAGGTGACAGCCTGCCCCCAGCCCTCCTATCTGATGATCTGGATCCAAAACCATCACCTCCGTCTTCGAGGGGTTCAACCTCAACCAACTGGACCTCATCCACACTCGTATTTCTTCAAGACAGTTATTAAATACTGAGACAGCTCTTTCCTGGTCGGGAGCAAAGACAGATATAGCTGGGTATCATCGGCATAACAATGAAACCTCAGCCCATACCGTCTTACAATGTCTCCAAGGGAAGCATATACACATAAACAACATGGGGACAGCACTGAGCCCTGAGGGACCCCACACGACAGAGGGATCAAATCAGAGGAAAAGACCCCCGACACTACCCTCTGAGTTCTTCCAGTGAGGTACGATGTAAACCATCTGTAGACCAATCCAGAGAGTCCACAGATAACTCTCAGATGCTCAAGCAGAACCCCATGGTCAACGGTGTCAAACGCTGATGACAGATCTAAAAGTACCAAAATGGACCGTTTTCTCTAGTCTCTTGCCATCAGGAGATCATTGAGCACCCGAACCAGCACAGTCTCAGTACTATGCCTCTTCCAGAAACCAGATTTGAGAGGTTCGTAGATGTTATGGATGGTCAAATGGTTCTCCAGTTGTGCAGCCGCTACTTTCTCAATCACTTTCCCCAAAAAGGGGAGGTTCGAGATCGACCTGTAGTTTACAAGAGAGTCTGAGGCCAAAGAAGCTTTCTTCAACAGCGGTGTCACTACTGCCTGTTTAAGGAACAGGGATAGACACCGGAGTCAAGGGAGCACCAGACTATCTGTGCCAGAACTGGGCCAATAAGATCACCACAGCCCATAATTAGGGAAGTCGGACCCGGGTATAAACTACAGCATGTAGGCGCATCCCTGGACAATCCGCATAGCATCCATGACTTCCAGACAGTCGAAGGAGCTCCAGGAGAATGGAGGGACAGTGACGGGCTCTGATCCTCCACAATTCGCATAGAATGTGTCAAAAGGATCTCCGACATAATGTCAGCCACCTTATCAGCAAAGAACCGTGCAAGCTCATCACATTGCAATTGTGAAAAAGGCTCTCTGGTGCTGCATACAGGCTGGGTTGCACAGCCTGTCCACAGTTCTAAAGAGCTGAGCTGGGCGGTTCTGAGCTGCAGAAATTTCTCTGGATGGGAACTCTGCCTTTTTACAGGAAATGTCTGACTGATAGAGCTGAATAGAGCTGATAATGTTCTAAAAGTCTAAGGTGGTCGGCATGCAGGCCAGATCTCCACCAACAACGTTCTAACCTGTGACCTAAACATCGCAACTCCCTCAAGGCTCCATCAAACCATGGAGTCCGGGGGTGAAGAGGGAGAGGTCACACACAGACTGGTGCAATAATATCCAAAGCCGAGGTGATAGCAGTATTATAAGCCAAAAACCAAGGCTTTAGGATCATTGCAATCCACCAGAAGTTCAGATAGGTCAAGGACCACAGCTAGGCCATCGGAAGTAATATTCCGTAAAGGTCAGAACTTGACCATCTCCACAGGGGACAGCCTACAAGGGTGATGCCAAAATTGAACCTCGACGTGAAGTGATCAGACCAACCGACTGGTTCCAACCCCCATGTCTGAGGCCTCGATCCCCAGGAGGAAAACCAGGTCAAGAGAATGGCCACCTTTATGAGTAGCAGTGGTAACCACCTGTAACAGGCCCAGTGAATTCATCAACTGGAGGAAGTGTTGTCCAAATTGCGAGAGTTCATCGTTGATCCTGACATTAAAGTCACCCAGGACCATCAGCCTGGGTGACTCAAATGCCATACTGATGATGAAGTCCACCACTTTCTTAAGGAATAGCCTCCCATCACCAGGTGGATGATAGATGAGAACTATTCTATAGCATGCACCTGCTACCACAACACATTCAAATGAGCCGGTCACCTCAACTGGAATACTGGTGAGCTCCAATTTGATCTTAAAAGAGACTGCAACCCCCCCCTTCCCCTGTGGTCTGATCTCGGGTGGTGTAACACCGTATACCCGGCCGGAACAGTGGCCTCCAATATAGAGCCTGCATTATGGTCCAGCCAGGTCTCGGTGATGCAAGCCAGATCTGCCAAATCAACAAGATTCGCAATCACTGCAGTCTTTTTCCTGACAGATCTGGCAATGCACAACACTGCCTGAGTCAGACTGAACTCCTGGGATGCCCTGACCACCGGCCCATCGGCAACGATGGTGACCTTGGATATGGAGACTAGACATGGAGGCCCACGCTCAAGACTCCATTCTCCCCAGGGCGGCTTCTGAACTTAGCAACCTCAATGGGAGCACTCCACTCCTCCAGCCTCCACTGTTCACCCCCCACCCCGCCCCCCTCCAATGGGCAATACCTAAAGCCCGACAACGTTGGTCATACTAACATATAGGGCATATGGCATCTACCGTACAAGAGTAGATGTCAAGATATGTATGCATATTATTGTTATACACTTTACTTTCTAATACACATATGTATTTGTTGCTTACAAGATGTTAGGACATCTGTGTCCTTGTAATGATTATGATATATAAGTCAGCATTGCCACCTTTTGGTGATTTGTACTATTACACTGATATATGTATGACTGTACTCCTTTGTCTTACAAAGTGATGACTACTACAAAATTGTATAATGTTATCTTGGACTGTGAAGCCACCTCTAATTTAGCCAATAGGGCTCATCTCTGTAACTAGAAATGTTTATATCTTACAGTAACCATAGTAATTATGATAGGTATATAATGTAAGACATTATGTCTTCTATCTCGGAGACCCCAAGAGACACAGAGACTCCTCGAGGTATAGGGAATGCTTAGCATTGGCTCCCAGTTCGTATTTGGTAAGAACTGCTTAGGACAACTGTGATTTATCCTTTTTGGTAGTAATAAACAAGTTTATTACTCTTATGCAACATGTCTGTGATTCCTTGCATTCCCATTATTGCCAAGAACCTGAGAGTGAGGTTTAGACCTCCTGACAATATACTGTTTCAAATTTTGGGTGGACTACTCCTTTAAGTTTAAATAATGATTGCAGGGACAACTCATTTTTACTTAAAACAAGCAAAATCAAAACAGCACACACACACTTAACAGAAGGGGGGGCAGGATAGAAACTATAAAGTACATACGTGGAATCAACTACAGGGTAGATGCATACAGAACAGAAGACAAGAAAAAAGTGCATAACAAAGGGAAAACAATTATAAGATACAGAGTGGAAGGGTCAGGGGCAACATAGTAATATATTTTTAGAACAGAGATGGTGGGGGAGTATATTTTTTATGACACAGGGTGGTGGGGGGGCACATGGAAGGAAAAAATAAAAACTAGTGAGCAATGCCGTGGTGGTCAAGTAGCAGTTGGAGCATGGCCATCATCTGCAGCTGATTACCCTCTATCCGCCTAACTGCTGCTCAACATTGCTCACTCTCTCACTGGTGGCATCCACAGCACTCCAAAGAACTGCCATATCTGCCTGACTTACAGGTAGTTCTCTAGGGTCAGAAGGAGGTGCTGCATCTGGTGGTTGTGGTGGAACAGCAGGTGCAGCCATGGCCCTCCTCCACTTAGGGCCATGCACAGCCTCCCCCTCTGCCACAGAAGGGCCAGCAGTTGCAGTCCTGGCCTGTTCTGTAGCAGCCTGCCGCTCCACCCAGTAGTGGTGAATCATATGGGTGTGATGGCCCCTGGTCCCCAGGTTACTCCCCGGGGCCATGGTGGACCATCACACCACCATAACAGCACTTAACCAGGCTGCTGTCTCCCACACACACTCAAAAAATCCCAAATCAGGGAGATGTGAGGAGGACCAGGCACAGACGGAGGGAGCAGATGCTGTGGCAGCCTGGGGCTGAGGCTCCACACTTGGGGCCGGGGTGCAGGCACATCCTGCTGAGGAGCTGCTGGTGGTGGTGGGGCAGTGGAAGGTGGTGCCAAGGAGGTGGTGGTGGTGGTTCACTCGCTGAAGCAACAGCACCAACTCCTCCTGCTGCTACAGGTGGGGGGCCTGCAACATCTTACTCCAGTCCAGCATGAACGCCCCATCCTCCATGGTGCAAACTCCTCCAATATGTTTTCCACCATGGAAATGACCCTGCTCCAGATCTTCCCTGCTCCATTGAGAGACTGAACTGCCTCCCTCGGACTGGCAAGCAGTCTCACACACACACACACACACACACACACACACACACACACACACAACACAACACACATACACACAGACACATACAAACTACCAATAAAACTGAGAATTTAACAAAAAAAAAGAAATCCACAGAACAAATAAACTAAGAAAAAGATATGCACAAAAACAAGAATGATTTAGCTTTGAAAAAAGCTTTTTAAACTGCCTGCCTAAGCTAATGTTCTCTCTCCTCTCTCTCTTCTGTCTCTCTCTCTCTCTACCTCATCTCTCTCTGTCAGCACAGGAGAAAGTGAAACTATCTCCTAGCATGACTCACTTCCTTCCTGCCTGGCTGAAGCATGTGACTTACAGTACCGTAACCCATGTGATGTGAGGGGAGCTGCCAGTATAGACTTGTCACTCCACCTTAATTTGCGTTAAGACGAAATGACAACATGAAGTAATAATTACAAGGTGAAGTGAGCCTTCCACAGTGGGCACTCCACGTAGAGGGAAGCCAACACCCCCCAAGAAGGAGAGCAGTCTCAGGGATGCTCCATCATTCTCCCCCAGCCAGCCCTCCAGAGACCCATGTCCAGTCCCGAATCCAGGTCGCTGGCGCCGCAAGCAGAAATTCAACCACTGCTCCGGTGGGCATGCCCCATACAATGTATCTCTGCCATGAGGATAAAAAGTGATCTGTTAAAGAGGCAGACCAGATTAAAAGCATGCAACAGCCTAGAAAACCCAGAAAGTGCTTTAGTGCATAAATTATAGACACATATAAAGCATCACAGGAAGAAAAGGTAAATATTTTAGAAATAGCAGCAGAGCCATCACAGTTTGCAAGCATCACACTGATAAAATGGCATACTGCTTACTGAGACATAAAAAACACACAACTGGAGACAAAAAACATAAATACCAAAAAAATGTCAGCAGAGCCATCAAGTCTTGCTTTGGTTCCAGAAGCAGCAGTAGATCCGGAAAGTCATGTTGTATATTATAAATAGCTATGCAGTGGAATATCATCCTTTAAAAACATAAGGTTCAAGGTGTTCAATGTGGAAATCCAAAATACTTCCCTGTAGTAATTTTCTGGTCACGCCACCTCCACTCTCTTCAAGTTTGATTCTCTCTATTCCAACAAATCTGAGAGATGCTGCTGATCCATGTCCTACTTCAGCATAATGCCTATCCATTACATATTTAAAGTTGTTATTCCTTATTGTGGCTTTGTGTTCCCACACCCTTGTTTTAAACTTGTTTTGTGTGGCCAACAGGCTGAACCACAGTGGCATGCCAACAAGTAAACCATGGCCATTGAGCTGCAGTTGATAAATTTTATTTCAAAATATTGCCCTGAGCATGGGTAGAGTGAGCCTGGTGACAAGAGGGCAGAGGGAGTATGGATAGGGAATAATTCAATGAGCATTAGTGGTTTTTTTGGGGGGGGAGGTTGTAGCAAAACTGCAGAAGGAGTTGCAGAGGGTGTCCAGTCTTGCAACAAAAGTGGAAGGGGAGGTGCCATAGATCACATCTACATAGTCAAGAACAGGGAGCACCATTCTGATAACAAGTTCCTTGCAGACATATGAAGATAAGATAGACAGACAGACAGACAGATAGATAGACAGATAGTAGATAGATAGATAAGTAGGTAGATATTCTTTACAAAATACTGCATTAATGCATCAGTTAGGATTCAGATTTCAGTGACAAAAGTAAGGAAATGTGGTGTTAGGATTGCCAACCCTAACTCTCCACCCCCACCCAAGCAGCATTGGAAAACAACATTATAGTTTTGGCTGTACTGAGTCTTGGTGAATTGTGGTGAGGTCTTCCTTGGGGTTCTTAACCCTAAAGTTCACTCTTTCCCTGAGCAAATAAGTTCAGATGTGATTTGTTTTCTTTTTTTTTTCAGGCAGGTCCCACAGATCCTTGGCAACATGTGGGGAGACACGGTTCTGTATGTTTGAAGACTATATCAGAATGGGGTGACCATCTGGGTTGAGAACCTCATGTAAGCCCCAGCCCATGATTCACCAAGACTCAGGATAGCCAAAACCATAATGTATTTTTTCCTTTTGGTGCTTGGAGGTGGGGGTGGGGAGGTAGGGTTGGAAACTGTAACCCCACAGTTCCCTACTTTTGTTGCTTTAATCTGAATCCTAATTGGTTCATTAAAACATTTTTTTTAAAGAATGTCCTTTTGAGATAGTAGAATTGTATCCTCATTCACTCAGGTCCCTTTAGGATCTGCATGAACTCATCGATCATGCTGCAGAAGTGCAGGGCCATGCTTCCATGCCTCAGTAGATGCACATGTCCATCTGGCTGCAGAAGTGAAGGACCATCTGGGACCTGCACTTCCATCCCTTCAGAAAAGCAAGTAATGTGTTTCTTTGTAATTGTTTTTTGTAGGCTCGCTTCAAAGAAAAACATAAAAGTAAATGTGCCTCTTAAGTCCTGATGGTTAATTGTATATGGGAAAACATGTTTTTTGTTTTTTCTTTTTATCCATAAGTCAGTAAATGTTTGTGGTTTGTTCTGTAAATTGCTACGCTTGTAGTTCAAGATGAGATACACCTTTGTTGCACTTTTGATAATGATCAGACTTTAACTGTGGATTTGATACCATAGGGAAGTTTGAGGTAATTTTGGGTCCAGTACATACCCCTGAATTTTGAAGGGTAATATATATTAGTCTTGTAGTACTCATTAAGACCTTTTTTTGTCTATATATAGAGTGTCCCTTAAGTCCAAATATTGATACAGTTAGGGCTTGTTAACTTTGCAATGTTATCCTTTGGGACTTTTACTTTTTTAAATTTGTATGCTTTTATATGTCTGTTTTCAATTGGTGTTTTGTAGGGACTCAGTCTTGTATTGTTCATTAAGACCTTTCTTTTGGTGTGTAGATTGTCCCTTAACTCCAAAGATGCTGGAGTTACAGCATATTAAATTTGTAATGTTATTCTATGAGAATTTGCAATTTGTTTTATTTTTTATGTTTTTATATGGCCACTGGATTTTATGGGAGTATTATGTGTTAGTCTTGTAGTACTCAATGAGACCTTTTTTAATATATAGATTGTCCTGTAACTGGACACTGAATTTTATGAGGGGTATATGTGTTAGTCTTGTAGTACTCAGTGAGACCTATAGCTAGTGCTGTAATTGCAACTATTGATGGTGTTATGGCTCGTTAAAGTTGCAATGTTATCCTGTGGGAATTTTCAGTTTTTAATGTTTATGTTCTTTATACAGTATGTTTGCTTTCAGTGATATTTCCTAGGGACTTAGCTTTGTAGTGCTCACTGAGATCTTTATTTTGATATATACAGTAGCCTTTCCTTTAACTCCAAAGATTGCTAAAGTTACAGCTTGTTAAAGTTGCAATGTTATTCCATGCAAATTTTCATTTTTTTTATTTTTGTGTTTTTTATATGGTCTCATATCTCTTTTTTTTGGGGGGGGTGTCTTGTAAGTAATCACTGAGACCTTTTGTAATATATACTGTAGATTGCCCCTTAACTTCAAACATTGTTGGAGTTATTGCTTGTTAAAGTTGAAATGTGCAACAAAAACCTAAGTCCAAATGCTTCTTTTGTATGAGCTGATTCTCTTTTATGAAATTTTTGTGAGCTCACGAAAAAGGGTTGGTTCATACAAAAGAAGAATGTGTAAAAAGAAAACTAAGCCCAAATTCTTCAGTCATATGCACTCATCTTCTTTTGTGTGATTTTCATGAGCAACTCATCTTCTTAGGTGAGATTTTCATGAGCTCATGAAAGAATATGCCTTCATACAAAAAAGAATGTGAACAAATCTGAGTTCAAGTTCTTCTTTCATAAGAACCAATCTTCTTTCATTAGATTTTTGTGAGTTTATGAAAGTAGTAGTAGTAGTAAAATATTTAATTCATAAAATGTTATGAATCAGGATGTACTCAATTGATTAACAACTCAGTTACAATGAGGTCCATGGTGTTTATAAAAATACAGTACTGTTCTAAATGATATTAATGCAAACACACAAATACTATTGTTAGGTACAAGAAGATTGGTTCTCATGAAAGAAGAATGTAAAAAAAACTAAGTTCAAATGCTTCTTTCGTATGGTCTTATTCTTCCTTTGTATGGCCCTATTCTTTCTTTGTGGACCATACAAAATAAGAAAATTGTCTCAAAGATTTTTTTAATGTTCCAAAAACACATTTAGGGGTTGTTATTAAAAAATGATTAAATGCAGAATCTAGTTGAAGGGGTCCTGTGTAGCTAGATTCCTTGTCTTGGTGTCTCTGCAGGACATTATTTTATGGGCTTTAATTTTTTTTGTTGAAAAAACTGAAATAAGATGACTGTCTCATGAAAGAAGAATTTTCTGTCATGAAAGAGGATTACACCATCACAAAAGAGAAGTCCTCTTTCATATGGCCAAATTCTCTATCCAAAGATCCTACTGAACATGCTCAGAACTGAAATTTCAAATCCTTATAACATGGGAACAGATTAATATTTTTTCACCATACCAAGGAAAGGTACCATTCTGGAGCAAGACTTTTCTACCCTGACAATTTCAGACCAAAATTCCAAACCATCTGGGCACTAGGTGATGGCAAAGAAACAGCACAATTTTTTTCCCTAAGAATGCACTATCCAGATCTTGGACTCTGCACATCTGACCAGAACAATACTTGGCACATCAAGAGACCTTATCCTCCAGACCATACATGCAAAATGTTGTGCAGTTCCACTGAACAGGAGCAAAGTTAATAAGGTGAAAAGTTAGGAATTTAGTATTAAACAGTCTACTCACCCTAACTGTAGTGGCACTACCATGCCACCATAATATACAGTATATTCATTGCAAACAACTTCATTAATCACCAGTTATGGTTAAACCAACATAACTAGGGAAATGTAGTGCTAAGGTTTCTAGCCATAACACCCCAGCCCACCCTGCAAGCAGCAAAATGAAAAAACATTACAGTTTGCGGTGTCCTGAGTCTTGCCACATCAGGTCTGGGGTCTTCCTTCATACTTCTCAACTGTCCTTGATTTCCAGGGGAAACCCCCAATTTTCCCTCAAAGTTTTACTCTGTCCCTCCTAAAAATTGTGTTTTTATGATCAAACAGTGGGGGGTTTAAGTATAAAATAATGTCAAACATTAAAGTTACAGACTTGTTCTTCCTTAGAAAATTATTTTACACCAAGCTCCTTATTCTATCAGCTTCCTGAATGGATATCATTAATTTTGAAGATGTGTCCCTGATTTTGGTTCTTTGTACCTGAATTATGAAGCAGGAGGTAGAGAGGCATGTCTTCCTTGGGGTTATCAAACCTAATGCTCCCCCATTCCATAAGCAAATAAACTAAGATGTGCAGACTATATGAGAATGGGGTGAGCATTAGGGTTCATAACCCCAAGGAAGACACCAGGCCTTTTACCAAGACCAAGGACAGCCACAACCGTAATTGTTTTCCCCTTTGCTGTTTGCAGGGTGGTAGTGGGGTATTAGGATTAGAAACCCTAACACCACATTTCCCTTGTTTTGTTGGTTTAATCCTAACTGGAGCATTAACAAAGCTTTTTGCAATGAATTTCCTTACTTTTTGAGATGGTAGAATTGTATCATCATGGACCTGCGTGAACACATCCATGCTATCATGGAAGTGCAGTGCTGTCTGGGTCCAAAGCTTCCATGCCTCCATTTAGCCACATGTGTATGATGGTGCAGAAAAGCAACTTAATGTGCTTCCTCTTAATTTCTTTTTTTGTTGCTGTTGTTTGAGGGATGGATCATTTTCAGTTCTTATTCCTTTGGGGCTTAGTCAAGGCTTCAGATAAAGGGAATGTTGATGTAGTTTACTAAGCTCATTTTAGGAAATACTCCTCAGAGCATTTTTTAATGAGTATCAATACTCACCCAACATTCATACAGTAAATGCTCAACACTCCATAGAATAGTGCTACATAACATATCTGACAATTCAAAAGGAGCAATTTTTTTTCCAGATTTACAGCACTCATATATATCCCAGTTTTGTTTTACTCACTACATTTTAAAATTGGTGAGTAAATTACTCCTACCTGTCAACATTATTTGAAACATGGTAAAGTTGAAAGAGGAAGAAAAAAACTTAAGTCCAAACCCTTTTTTCGTATGAAGGGATCTTTTTGAGATGTTGTGTCATTCATATGAAAAAAGATTCCTTCATACGAAAAAAGAATACAAAAAAAAAAAAACTAAGTCCAAATTCTTTTTTCACATGAAAGGAATTTATATTCATATGGCCCTATTCTTTTTTCATATGGCCATATGGAAATAGGGCTTTTGAAATATTGCTACATTTTTTTGATGCCATTTAATTAGTGTGTGTGCATTATCCAGCGTGGCGTCAGCGTGGCTCAGTTGGTAGTACATCCGCCTCTGGACCAGAAGGTCGTGGGTTCTCGTCCCACATCGGGATTGGACTTGCACCTAAAAATCGCTGGCATCCGAGTGCAGTACTGGGGGTGCTGTACTGCTGGGGTGTGCCGTCCTTTGGATGAGACGTTAAACTGAGGTCCCTTCTGCCCATCCTGGTGTTGTCCAGGTGGAAGTAAAAGAACCCAGGGCACTCTTTGCAAAAGAGTAGGGAACATTTCCGGTGTTCTGGCCAACATTCCCCTTCCCATAAACCAGTTCATGCAATTATCCAGGCTGTGTGTGGGTGATGATGTGCGATATGGCCGCCACCACACATTCAGTCACTTCACTACCAGTCTAGCATTGCTTGTAAAGCGCTTTGGATGTATGAAAAGCGTTATATAAATGCTGATTCTTCTTCTTCTTCTTCTTCTTCATCCCATACCTCAAATGGTGTATTGATTAAACCATATTTTATTATAGCACAGTTACTTTTTAACTGCCCAGCAAGCAATAGCTTATTTATATGTGAATTGCAAATAAGAGTTATGTTCTATTGCTCTACATTGCGATTGTGAAGTTGAATGTCAGTCTGACAACTGTTGACTTATACATTATGACTTATATGCTGTTTGTAACTGTGATTTTTACCTGTGTATGGTATGTTATGTGTAGTATGTTATTGCCGAACACTGTGTATTTTTTCTCTCATGAACTATTGTTGTAGCCCATGTATTTTTTCTATTATTGTACTGTATGTGACATCTTCATAGTCTAGGTTGTGCCTGTAAATGGTCCCTGGGACCAGTGTACCTATCTGGTTAACAAATAAATAAATATATTTGGCTAATATCTGCAGCTGGGGGGCACTAGACCACCAGGGATACTATTAGTTTAATAAGAGGCAATCAGGGATGGGGAGGGGGCCTGCTAGACCACCAGGGATACTATTATTTTTATAATAGGGGATTGGGGCTCAGAGGGGTCACTAGATCACCAGGAATTTTTATTTAAAATAATGGGGGATCAGAGCTGGGGCGGGAGAACCATGCCACATTGCTGCAAATATATCACCTCTCCCAGAGGGCATATTTCTAAGTATTCTTAGACCAGCCCTGGCTGGTCAAATGGTACTTATGTATTTGCCCTCTGGAAGAATTTTGAGAATCCTGATTTAAGGGATTTTGCAGCCTACATCTTCTGCAAGCCCCAGGCACCATGCCACAGCCCATTTTGTGGTGCACAGGTGGTGCAAGCCCCATTTGGTGCTAGCAGTCTGCGGATGATGCAGGCTGCTTTTGAGAATCACTCTCAGTGCATCATTTGGCGTAAGGGGCACTTTGCACCATTTCTTGTGGTGCAAGCCCCTTGTGCTGTGCCAAGAGCTTTGTGACTCAAGTCTTCAGAGTCTCAGATTCAATGCAGCCAAATGCAAGGTGCTATACTTAGGGATGAATAATAGAGGTAAGACCCATGACCCACACACTGGGGGAGGGGGTAAGATGTAAGAGTTCCCTTGTTCATTGGAGGAGGAAAACATTCTGAGAGTAATAAAAGACAAGGGGCTAAAATTGTAAAAGCAGTGTGTGGCTGCTAAGAAGGGCAGTAGAATGCTGGGGTGCATTAAAAGGATGGTCACCAATTAGGTGTACTTTCCTTTTGTTGGATTATGCAGATGAATGGGCACACCCTCTGGTCCTGGCCAGCTTGGACTCGGAGAAGGCTTTAGACAGGATTTCATGGCCTTTTCTATGGTCAGTTCTCCAAGCTTTTGGTTTTCCTCCTAACTTTATTGGCATGTTGCAGGGTATTGATTCCCGTCCCTTTGCATATGTTAGAATGAATGGGTCCTTAACAGCTCCTTTTAATTTAGCTCAAGATACCCACCAAGGGTGCCCTTTATCACCCCTTTTATTTGCCCTATATGTAGAGCCCTTAGCATCTATGATTTGACTTTCTAAGGAGGTGGATGGTATTTCCTTGGTGGGCAGGGAGTACAAGGTAGTACTATTTGCAGATGATAGTCTCCTAACCTTAAGACACTCTACATCCTCCTTGCAGGAGATATGGTGAATTTTGGAGGAATTTGAAGTTTTGGCAGAATTTTGTCTAAACAAATCAAAGACTGAGGTTATTGCATATCAATATACCCCACCTGATCAAATTCATTTTATATTCCCTGTAAGGTGGAATAGGAACTACATTAAGTATTTGGTGGTTGGTTTAAAACAAATTCCAGAATATGCTGAGATATTAAATCTCAAACCCCTTACTCAAGAGATAAAAAAGGATTTACAGCTATGGCCAGCGTTGCCTTTATCATTACTACGATGGGTTGAAATCATCCATATGGAGGTGCTACAGAAAATACTCCTTTTTTTGCAACCTCTCCCAGTATTTCCAGCTAGGATTCTCCTTCAAGAGTGGCAAAAATCCTTTCTTCAATTTGCGTGGTGGGATGACCATCCTAGGGTACAAGCAATGGTTTTATATTTATCCCCAGCCCAGGGGGGAACTGGACTCCCAAATTTAGAATGGTATGTTAAGGTGGCTTTTTTGCATATTATTTGTTATTGGACTAATCCGATGTATTCCACCTATTGGAAGGACATAGAATTCATCTTGAATGATTTATCTTATGTAGCTAGAATTCTCTATTCTGCCTCTGTACCTCGTATTCCCCTTATGCACTTTTGCTACTATACACAAATTGTTCTGAAAATATAGAATAGCTATCAGGTAACACTCTCTCTCAGCAAGTTGCGCTTTTTAATATCAGCATTATCCTGGAATCAAGCTACACTATTTTATAAAACTGAAGTTTTCTTCAGAAGATGGGCCCATATGGGACTGGTATATTATTTTCAACTTTTTGACTCCGAGGGTCATCTTCCTTTCTCTGCAGTACAAACCCATTATGAGTTATGACAGGGGGATCATTTGAGATTTTTGCTATTGGGTTCTTATATGCAAACGTTATATTTTCTTAAGTCCCTCTCTGATTTTTTAGATGCTGCAGGGATTCATCTTATCATAACTGCACAAAAAGGTGAACCCTTCAGTCATGTGATAGGAAACTGGTATGCAGTTTTGCGTGCTCTGAAATTGGAGTCCGTTAAATCTATATTCTTTAAGTGGGAACAGGAATTGGACAAATTAGTCACATGGGAGGAATGGATTCATACAACATTAAGTTGTAAGTTGTCCTCCTTGCCCTATATTAGAGAATTTTCTTGGAAATGTAGGACGCATTTTTTCCTTACACCGTTGAGGATGGCCAAGTATAGGGGTCTGCAATATGTGGGCTGTTGGCGAGCATGTGGTGAATTGTTAGCTGATCAGACACACATATTTTGGAGTTGTCCTAAATTGCTATTGTATTGGCAAGGGGTCCAGGGAGATTTACAAAAGATGTTCATGGAACAAATTACTCTGACTGCCAAACTGGTAATGCTTTTGATCCCTGTTGACAATCTTATTCTTTCAAGAAGGCAGATTCGCTTAATGTTGTTATTGATTTTTTGTGTAAAATAAAAAACACTGACTAAATCTTGATTGCAAACTTGAGTTCCAACACTGGATAGTCAGTATGAAGTGGTAAACTTTGTTTATGGAGTGGAAAAAATCTATTATAAGTTTATGGATAAAGAGAGTCTTTGTTTGGGAGTTTAGCATCCTTGGATTAACTTCCAGATGGAGATTAACTCTACATTCGTTCCATGAATTATCATTTTGAATATATTCTATTCCCCTAGAGTGTCCTTTGGTCCAATTTTTCTGTTCAAAATTATTCAATATTTTACAACCATATATATTGAATTAATTCTTCCTTCTTATACAGTTTAGCTGCTTAGTATAATTTTTGTAGCAGTTATTTTTTGATTAGATTGTGTAGAGTTTTATATTAGTATTGCTAGATATGCTAAATGAATATTTTTTGTTTGATAATTATGGTGCTAGATGTATGAGATCATTGTTGTTTTTGTCTTGTATTTGTCTTTTAAATCTCAAAATAAAGTTTGCTTATAAAAAAGGAGGGTTGCCAAGAGGGTGGGAAAGTAATCCTGGTATTTTACAAGGCCCTTGTCAGATTTCAACTTGAATACTGAGTGCAGTTTTTGTCTCTTCAAACAGAAAAAAAAACACTTCGGCAGTCAACAGAGCGCAGGGTAGGGCCCCCAATATGATCATGGACTGGAGCAATAGCTATGAGCAGAGGCTAATGGTCTTTAACATATTTTCTTTGCAGAAAAGGTAACAGAGTGGAGACATTATCTTCTGCATATTCAAGGGTATCAACAAGACTGAACAGAGATGTTTGTTCTTGTGTCTTTCAGCAGGATGTGGGAATATGCCCTGAAGCTCAGTGGTAGTAAATTCAGGGATAATGTTAGGAGGCAGTTCTTTTTCCAGAAGATTACAAACCTACATACCATTATAAGATGGTACAGTGTTGACTTTTATTGTTACACTGATGATATTCAGCTGTACATGTCTTGTACCCCTGGTATGAATGATGTAAGCTCTGTATTGTGCAATTTGCCTATAGGAAATCAATGACTTGATGGCAGCAATGTGAGGGGAAAAAGCACATGTGCCTGAACATGGTTTCAACCTGCTCTTCACTGGCAGTTTCATCAGAAGACATCCTACAAAAATATTCTGTTTTTACCCATTGACAGTTCATCATTTTAACACCATCCAATTCTGCTCACAGCAGCTGCCTGCCAAGTGAAGTTCAAACTGAATCCAGTGAGCAGCTTTTATTTATTTTTTTTAAAGTTTTATTCTCATCAGTTTTTCATGCATGGCCTCTCAGTTTAAATCTGGTGCTATGTCACTACCATAGATGCTGAGTAAAGGAAATGGGGTAAGCAAGCAGGGGGAGGTTCTCAGGAACTAGTCACTTACAGCCTTGAAAACAAACAGTGATGTATCTAAGGTGAAACAAAGGGTCGTTACTAGTAGTGGTGGAGCCAGGTTTGGGAGCATTTGGGAGCCGGTGGGGCCATTCAGTCAATCATGGGCTCCACAGTGGGCACTAAACATTGAATAATGAAGGTGATGGGGCACCACTACTCACACTGGGGTAGCCAGGAGGGGTGATCGCCCCCCCAGACCCCCCTCTAGCTCCGCCACTGGCTACTAGGAGAATGGTGCTTGTAAAGTCCCAAAAAGATTCAATAAGAGCAGAAAGGACTCAGCACTCATTGTCAAACACAAAATGTACATATACCACCAGATGTCTTCTGTAAAAGATTTATTGTGGTGAAAACAAGCAATATATCCTGGTATAGCCTGAGGAGACCACCACAGATCAACATTTCACACTCAAACTGAGTGCTTTGTCAAGGTGTAGAGCACCCCCTTCTGACCATATTTATACATTACATTTAATTAACTTTCAGCACAAAAAAAGCATGAGGAATGCACACAAAACAATTTAGCCTAATCCACCACATCTGTGCTTCATTCTGCAGTCCTAAATCCAAATACATATGTATTGGCTTATTGTGGCATGACATTAATGTCCACTATAATCTATATATGTGCCAATAGGATTGGACATGTTTGCAGCAAATATAAATATTTTTCCAACACATTCCTAGAAACTATATACGATGTTAATAATACTAACTACATCCTGAACACTGCATGAAGCTATGAGACAATATAGTGATAGATAGATGAGAAATGGGGGGGCAGGTAACAAAAGGGAAAATTTAAAAAGTACATTTTAAGGTCAGATGCAGTGAAGAGCATTTCCATCATTAATACAATAGCCTTGATAGTTATATCAGATAATTAATGCCTGTTCATTCCATTGCTCCAAGTTTATAGATCCAAAAGGCCTCTCTTCTAGCCAGTTTGGACTCTCTATCACCACCCCTGTTACCTGTCATTACTTTATCAATACCCATAAATGTAGGTGCCTGTAATGATGCTTCTCTAGCATTATTAATGTGCACTGCATGTGCATAGTTCTCATTTTTATTTAAGATTGCACGCATCTGTTCCCCAATCCTTTCTTTTAGTTTATGTATTGTTCTCCCTACATAAAATATCCCACAACTACATAAAGTAAAATAAATTACATTTTGTGTGTCACACGTAATCATGCTACATATCTTATATTTTTATATATAGTTGTTTTTTGGGGTATACACTTAGGAGATTGTCAATTATCCTCTGCAAGCTGCAGTGGATTATATGTGGTAAAGTACAAAATGGCAGTTATTCTGGCAGCTAGTAGCATGCCAACTTCTGGGGAGACTACTTTTAGTTTTTCCACCACTACTGAAACTGAAGATATTTTCAGTCAAAATGCTCGAGCAGAAACACCTGATGCTAATTTGATACAAGTGACTACACAGAACTCTGAACCACCAGCAATAAGAAAGGTATTCCAGAGTTATGAAAAACTGGCTTTAAAAGCACATAGACATTTTTGGCAGCTCAAAGCCATGCAGGCATACCTGGATGTCCAATGAGTTCCCAGGGGGTCTCAGGATATGGAAACGTCCCACTTTTGGTCGGGATAGACAAACTTTCATAGAGGAATGGAAGAAGGAATTGTATAAGGGGTCCCTGGGCTTGATTGGCTGTATTATCCATGATAACAAGCATCTACAAGAGGAACTAACTGCTGCACTGAGAGAAAAAGAAAAGGTACTGTCTCAATTTTCAAAGTCTCCTGATTATGAACATTATAGTAAATGTTTGAAAGATGCTCTAGAAAAGTGTGATGTCATCACAAAAGCAAAAAAGATAAAAACATTTCTTAGAGATGAACCAGATTATTTGAACAACCATGTGTTTGACTGGTCAAAAAAATCTAAAGGCATCTTGAGAAAGCGAGATTATGGTGAGCCACATAGTGAAGGCAGGTCTGCTGACTCATATTTTTTCGAGGAAGACATGCAAAATGAGGAAGTGATTTTACAATAGTCCCCTCACCCCCAAACACCAACAACTCCAAGGAGAAGTCCACACAACCTTTTGCCTCAAATTGGGACACAAATAATATACAGAGGACAAAGAAGATGAGGAGACGTAAAAGAGTGTTGGGGGGAAGGAGACGAGCCAGAGGATATTATCAATAAAAACATGTGCATTTTCAGGACACATACTGACTGATATTGATGCACAAGAGGAAGATTTAACATCAGATTTATCATCAGAACTGAGTCTCCTTTTTAGAGAAGAAAATCAGGTAAAGGAAAATGGGACTATTTCCGATGTACAGTACTTACAGGGGCTAATATTGAAACACCAGTTCTACAGACTCTGAACATTGACTGCATAAATAATGTTATAAATTTATCTAGTTATGCTATAAGTGATACTGAGCTCAAAGTATTAAACAAAGGTTTGAGTTTTGTACCCACGAATAGAGTGAACCAGTTTGAAACATTTATAGACCTGAATAAGTTTATAAGATTATTGAATTTGAAATGTTTTTTTTTAACATAGAACAGCAGGCTTGAATGTAATAACAACTGAAGAGCTAAATGAAACACCAGAGAGTCAGATACCTATCACTGAGAAAAGTTATAGCAGTAGTGAGAGATTTTATTTATTTATTTAGTTTGTGTTTACCGGGTAAGTCCGCTAGCCATAGAGATGATTATTTTCAGGCACAACCCAGGAGGTTACAGAGTAAACATTACAGATATACAAAAAAGGTGGTTACAGCAAGGTATAAATAATAGGGTTACACAGCAGGTTCTATAACAGAAATTAAGATACAAGGTGTTGAGAACCGGGTACAGAACATATTTTACAGTTATAGCATAGAGATGAGGCATGTTTGCAGTGGAGTAAGACAGTGTGGGTTACAAAATAAAGGAATACATCTAAATCAGAGAATACAGTGGGCCAAAATACAAAAAGATAGACATGTAGTAGATATGACCCTAGAGAAAGACAATTAAACAGACAAGTAAGATAAGGAAACAGAGCTGATAAGTGCTAAGAGGGTAGATGCAGGAGATAGGCAACTGGGATTATACATGTTTGGAGTAGGGTAAGCTTCAGAGATATCAGCCAAGGCAAGTAGTGGGTGAGTGGGACAGGTGAGAGGGGATATATCTCGTAAGGGTAGATAGGCAAATTTGTACTAATTCAGAGGAAATGGGAACAGAGGGAATACGTGCAAAGGGGGATTGATGCAGAGGATAGGCAAGCTGATGATAGGTGAGGTTTGAAAAAGCAGGCCTGTCGAATAGGGGTCACCTGGGGAGGAGCGTAGGGGCAGGGACATAAAGTGGTATTATAGCAGAAACAAGTTAAGAACTGCTGCCAGGGAGGAGGAGAGGGAGCTAAGGAGGTTTAAAGCAGAAGCATTGGTCAGATGAGATGAGGTGGTGATGGAGTACTTCTTTAAAAGTGACATGAGTGGGTGCTAGGTGGACCTCAAGACGGAAGGAGTTCTACAGCTGAGGAGCGTGGTGGGCAAAAGCACTAGCACTTTTGGTGGTTGCATATTTCGGCACACATAAGAAGGATTAGCAGTCCATAGTTGGAGGTCTGTAGAGTGAGCAGTTCAGCCAGTGATTTGGGGGTTTGAGACCTCATAATACTGTCTATAGTGGAGCCAATGGAATAGAGCCTGGTGGTATTTGGAGATAGCCAATTAAGATCAGAGTAGAGGAGGCAGTGGTGTTTTCTCCTATGGGATGAGGCAGCTTACCAGCATATATTATTATAGGCAATGTCCCACCTGTATAGATTTGTTTTAGGTATGGCGGCAAATGAAGATATCCCATAGGTTAGGGTTGGCAGGAGTATGCCTTGGGCAATAGCTAGTCTTGCTGAGGGGGTTAGAACATAGCTAGTGCAGTAAGCTATACCTAGTTTGGAGTTCACAGACTTACATATGTTCATTATATGATGTTCAAAGTTTAAGGATTGATCCAATGTGATTCCAAGGTACTTAAAAGAGGTAACTACACCAATGGGTGAGCCATCTAAGCAGGAGACCCTGAAATTGTTTTGGTAAGATTTGAGTTTAGAGGGGGTACCAAATAGCATGGACTGGGTTTTGGTCTCATTAGGAACAAGTTTCTTATCTAACAGCCAGGTTTGTATGTGTTGGAAGTCAGCAGAAAGCCGTCGATTGATGTCAGTTCCATTTTTCACACTGATATAGAGGACAATGTCATCTGCATAGAGTGTGGAGGAGGAGGCAGAGAGTCTGGAGGTAATGTTATCAATAAATATTGAAAAAAGAAGTGGTCCCAGGATAGAGCCATGGGGTACTCCAATATTCACTGTAGCCTTATCAGAATATGATGAGTTGAACTTAACAATCTGGACCCAGTTTGACAGGTAGCTCCTGAACCAGCTGACTACATTAGATGCAAAGCCCATAGATTGTAGGGTGGGGAGGAGAAGGGAGTGGCTCACCAAGTCAAAAGCTTTCATTATATCAATGAAAACAGCCCCTGTTAGAAGACCTGAATCCATAGCAGTGAGAGTGCCTGTGGTAAATTTAAACAAAGCAGTAGAGGTGCTGTGGCCTTTGCGAAAGCCATGCTGGGCGGTTGTTAGTAGGTCATGTTTGGAGAGAAATTCTATGGTTTGGGTGGTGACTAGTTTTTCTAAGATTTTGCTTAGCACCGACAAGATGGCGATAGGCCTATAGTTCAAGGGGTCACTGGGGTCACCCTTTTTAAAGATGGGGTGACTCTCGTTATCTTCCAAATGTCAGGAACACTACTTTGACACCGGGAGAAGGTAAAAATGTTGGCCAGAGGAGCTGCAATAAGAGGTGCAGCTGTTTTTAGTAGCCTGGGCTCAGTACTATCTGAGCCTGTGACTGTATTATCTGAGATCGAACTAAGAATTTGTGTAACCTCTTTCGGGGTAATGGCTCTAAAGTGAAAGGAAGGGGGTAAAGGTGCTCTGCTAGAAGAAACTGTAGACACTTGTTTTGTGGTGAGGAAGGAGGATATGAATTTAGTTAGGTCTGAGAACTGACTACTAAGGAAATTTGCAATTGGCTGAGGATTGTCGCAGTGAGTCCTGTTAAGGACCATATCATTAGGAGTAGATGACTGAATGGATCCCAGGAAAGTTTTGATGTGGGACCAGAACTTCTTGGGGTCATTCGAGGCATTGGTTAGAAGGTTTTTGCAGTAGGAGCTTTTTGCAGACCTTATTGCCTTTTTGCAAGTATTCCTTAACATCCTATAGGTATTATAGTCCTCTGGAAATCCAGAGGACTTGAAACAGCACCAGCTCCTATCTCTTCCTTTTATTTTGGTTAGTAGATCTTTTTTGAGCCATCTAGTATGTTTTCCCTTGACACGGCGGGTTATAAGAGGGGAGTAATTGTCTTGTAGTGCTGAGAAATTAGCGATGAAGATATCCAGTGCAGTCTGGACATCTTGAGCACTGTAGAGATCGGACCAATCAGTGTTGGTCACATCTTGAAGAAAATTGTGCTGATTCAGGTTGGCATAGTTTCAAAAGGTGATGAGTCGTGGCTTTACAGGGAGGTGGGATGTCGATCCCCAGATGCAGAAAATGGTCAGAAATGGCATCAGCAAGTGTTCCAGCAGACTGGATGTGCTCGGGGCAGTTTGCTAACATCCAATCAATAAGGGTACACCTGTTAGGTACATGTGACTGAGCACCAACAGCACAGGGTGGCACCATGTCTGGGACACATGGGGCGGGCTGTGGGCAGGCAGCCACAGGCATGAGGGCACTGGGACAGCAGGGGTGTGAAAGGGTGCATAGGTGGATGCAGGGTGGCATGCTACCGATGTGCACCACATGATGGATGGGGACAGGCAGAAGCAGCTGAGGCAGGGATGCAGTACCGCCAGGCATGCGGCTGCACAGGTGGGGGGAGCAGGACAGGGGAACACAACACAGAGGGCAGGACAGGAACAGGGCACACACCACAGTGCAACACAATGTACTAATGGAAACACATCTACCCCCACAGGTGACGCCGCATACCCATTGTGGGCCTGGCTCCTCACCCCAGCTGACAACCGGAACAGTGGCAGAAGAACACTACGATGAGGCACACATCGCGACACCGCTCATCATCGGCGTGTGGCTTGACTGCTGAAGATGCATTTCCAGTGCCTGTGTCAGTCGGGTGGTGCCCTACAGTACTGCCCTGAGAAGGTCTGTGGCATATTCCTGGCCTGTTGCATGCTACACAACATGACCTATGACCATGGGATACCTGTCGAGGCTAATGAGGGCAACAGTTCCGGGAAGGAGGAGGGGGTGGTGGAGGGTGTGGACAGGGCACACCCTGAGGACCATGGAGATGAAGTCGGGCATGGGCACAGGGATCTCAGGCTGGTGGCAAGGGCACGGGCATACCGCACATGAGTGGTGGGGGAACACTTCAGGACACACAGGTGAGTACGCATGTTGGTACGTGTGCAGGTGTGTGCACAACAGTGTAGGGACAGCATGACGGTGGAATGGCAGGGACTGTACACCACACAGGGGCGCACATGCAGGTGCATGCACACAGTGGGGGACATACACACTCACACACAGGCACCATTCATGCATCACCCCAGAACCACACAGGCCATGCCCAAACTGTCACAGGTCAGTGCACACTGCGGCCATCACATGGTCACTGAAGGCACCGTAACGCACTCATCATTCCTATGACACATGGCATGACAGCGGTACACACAAACACACTAGACAACCTACACAGGCAGCACAGGAGGGTGCCAGGGCAACAGTGTGGCTGGTGACCGCCACACACAGCAGCACTGGCACCACCCGCATGGCATCCGGTACGCATGGGCGTGCCACCTGCCACCACACACCCCCTGGGTATGGGCATCACAGGACTGCCCCATGACCACCATGGATACACGGGTGGCCTCTGCCATGGCCATTGGTGATGGGGGTGCCACCACCAGCCCAGGGGGTGTCCCCAGGGACCCCGCAGGGTAGCTGTACTGAGACCAAGAATGGGTGCTCAGTGGAGTGGCTGTCCGACTCCCACCAGCTGAACCATGGCCGGTGGGTGTGGATGCCAGTGGTGATGGGGTCAGCAGCAGGGGGCTCACCTGACCCCACTGTCGGGGTGTCCAGGACGTGCTCCTGGGTGTCCGGCTGGACACATGGTGTCCACGGTGTGCTGTGAATGCAGCCACTGCCTCCGCAGCAGCCGCCATCTGCTCCATGACTGTGGTAATGCCCACCCGCATGATGCATGTCTCAGCCAGTATCTGAGCATGCCACGCTGCTGTGGACTCATGCTCCTGGATCATGATGGCCCTGTGGCTGCGGAACTCCACCTGGAGTGCCTCCTGACTTTCCACAGTTGCCCGCAACAGGTCAAGGTAGGCATCCATGGTGCCAGCAGGTGATGCAGCAGGGTGGCGGGCTACCGACATACCAGGGGATGGGGCTCAGCCTCACCAGGTCATCTACAGGTGGTGGATGCACTCTGTCAGGCTGTGATGTGCGCGTGCCTTGGCTGGACACCGCTTGTCCATGTGTCATTCACCAGGCCCACTGTAGCAGGTGCATGTACACCGGTGATCTGCCTGGATGCCACCAACGCCACCAGCACTGCACTGGGCAGCGGTGCAGGGGGCACAGCACACACCACCCCAGGCAGCTGTGCTGCCACTGCACTGGTGTTCAGCATGGTGGGAATGCCGTTGGCACCCATGGTCCCATGCACAGGCATCCCCATGCTATGTGCACCACCGTTGACCATGGCAGTGGCGCTGCTGAAAGTGGAACATGTGTCGGTGCCACTGCCCTCACCCTGCATGTCACTGGTGAGCATGATGAGCGCATCTGCTATGTCCACCGCATCATCTGCATCAGCATCAGTCCCCTGTCAGGCCCCCCAGCCATGCGATGCACCCGCCATCAGTACTGCCAGCGCTGGTGGAGGGGTCTGCAGGGTCCTCTGCCACAGGGACCATGACCAGTGGTGCATGGAGAGTGGATGTTGCAGGTGCGGACATACCCACATCAGTGTCATCGGCCCCATGGGGTGGGCCCACATCATCGCCCGTGAGGGCTGCACGGTCAGCCATGGCTGCGCCCTGGAGTTGCAATGGAGCTGTGGAAGAGGGAAAGGAAAACATGGTTAATGCACAGGACGTACATGACACAGTGTCAACATCGCACACAGTACGGTCAACAGCACACAGCCGGATACGCATGCCTGTCCATGGCAGGGCCCAGCCAGGATGCACATCTACTCACCATGCTGTGACGGGCTGCCCCCCATCTGGAAGCCACCTCCTGGCACGCCATACACGGCCATCCCTGACACATTGGCAGCCAGGAGGGCCTTGTTGGGGCTGAGCTGTGACACTGAGCTAGGTCCTCCCCCTGTCCACCGCAGGGATGCCTGGATGCTGGCCACCCTCTCTTTGGCCCTCTGTCAGCAGTCATTCCAATGCTTACAGCACTTCTGCACTGTGCGGTTGAACGGTGCCACCGTGTTCACCTGCCGGGCCACCTTCTTGCAGCCCTCCACATGCGCCGTCCAGCTGCCTCCCCTGCCAGTGAGTACATTCAGGCATAGGTGGCATGCCTCAATGAATGCCCTCCCCTCATCCTTTGTGAAATTTGGTCACCGCCTAGTGGCGGCACCTGCCTCCTCAGACATGTCAACTACTGTGGGGAGAGGCATCCTGGTGTCAGACTCACCTGTGTGTACACATGGACCCACACCCATCTCCCGCTGTCTGCAGCCTCACCATGGTCTGTGTTTCTGGTGGCCTGTGCCATGAGCTGAGTGTGGGTAGCTGAGCACAGGTGGACATGCACCATGGTTTGTGGTCCATGTGGTATGCCGGACGTGCCACTCATGGCACCCAGACCACAGTGAGGGGTACAGTGTAGTCACCCCAGGGGGTGTGACACTGTCCCGTCTGCTGTGGGCATGGCCCAGTACCCCTGCAGCATGTGTGCCACCACTATGGTGCCACATCCAACCTGGTTGCCACCCCTGCAACGGCTGCAGGGCAGATGGTGACTGCCATGTGGTGGCAGGCACTGTTTTGGTGGCAGCAGTGTGCGGGCTGGCTGTGGTGATAATGTGCCTGCACCAGTGTCACTCTGTGCACCGTACCTACCTGTGGCACAGTGCTGCATCCACCACACAGTGCAAGCCACCCCCAGCTGTATGTCCCACCCCTGTGTCCCTGTGTACATTGGGTGGACCTCCGTACACGTCGCATCCCCTCCCTGTCCCACATTGCACCGACTCGGAACACTGCCATCTGCACCAGAGATCGGCAATGGTGCTCTGTACGTGCTGTGTTGTGTAGGTCCTGGTGACCCGGTCATCTGCTGTGGTCATGGCAGGGACCAGTCCATTGTCACCCTGTGGATATAGCCCTGCTGTAGTGTAACACGGTTTGCCGTGGGTGCCACCTAATGGATGTCTGGTCCCACATGTGGTGCACAGGGGTTCCACCTGTTGTGCATGCTCCAATGCAGGCACAATGTAGCCCTGTAAACATGGCTGTATACTAACGCTGTAGGCACTGACTCCTCTCAGTGTCCTGGACTCAGCCTGCTGAATTGGGAGCATTTATGGTTCAGGGCATGCAAATGAGGCCTGAGCACCTGTTAATGAGATGCTAATCGGCTGAGTTGCCCATGCATGGTTGATGAGGCTGTTTGGGGTGCATTCTCTCTGAATAGCATAATTGCTCCCAGCTCATCTCACTTTGCACAGAACATCTGTGTGGTGTGCCAATGACCGTACAGTGCATTTCCAGGACATGCATGGCCTGGTTGGCACATCTGCATGACTTGGGGGCATTCTACATGGCATTTCCATTGTGCATGCACGGTGTCCATGTGTTGCGGTGCATCTTCCATGATGCGCCATTCCACCACTGTCCAGTTGCACCATTGCGGGCCTGACAATCATGGTGCCGTGTGCCGTATCACACAGCGTGTACCACAATATGCTGTCCATGCTGCACTGATCCAGCCCTGCCCATGGATCACGCACTGTGCACTGTACCTGTTCATGGCACATGCCGCGCACAACATGGTGCCCTCATGTGTAACACACATGCGCAACCGTGTCCTGGCCATGTAGTGCCATTGCATGATGGTTTGCGCATGCACGGGCCCATCACCAGTGGCCATTCACGTGTCATGTTCAGAGCACGCTGTGCTGCACGTGCCTTCCTATTTCACGTGGTGCAAAACGTTTGATAGACAGTGCTTTTCCTGTATGCACCTTGCCACTCTCTGATCACAGTTTAAGATGCCTAGGGCAGGGAGAATGGCCCCTAGGGCCATGAACTGGTCACAGATGGAGCTGCTACATCTTGTAGCACAGGTCATGGCTGTGGATGGGCACCTGTTTGGACAGGAGGACCTCCATGTGCCAGGGCCCAGGTGTGGGTCTCCATTGCATCACAGATTGTGCACTGTACTGGGATGCTACGCACATGGGAGTAGTGCAGGCATTGCTATGGTGACCTCCAGAGGCGTCACCCAGAGCAGCTTGAGCAGCTGCGGCGTCGTACACACAGGGGTGCACTGCCACATTCAGGTAGGTGTCGTTCAGCTGTCTCCTTGTGTGGCACATGCTGGGTGTGTATATCACTGCCCTCATGATGCTCCCGTGCTTCATTGCCCTGGTGCCAGGGGGAGGACAGGGCATGGCTGTGTGTGCCTACTAACACCAGGTGCTTCACGGCCTGGCATCACTGTCTGCTGCATGGCCATGCACCGGCGGGGGGGCTATGGCACTGCATCCTGCATGGTGGCAGTGTCCGCTCATGGTGCTGTTTGCTGTGTTTTACAGGACAAGGGGCCAGGCAGCAGGCAACGGACACAGCTGAAGAGCTTCATCAGAGGTACATGGGTGCCAGGCCTAGTGCCCTGCTGGGGGCAGGTGAGTACCACTTTTCATGATTGCTGTCTTTCTGGTTCTGTGCAGTCGGTGGTGAGTGGTGGGGTGTTCCACGTTCTGACCCTCAGTGTGTGTTTTTTCTGTCATTTGCTGTAGGTGTTCTGGCTCAACATGCTGTTGTGGGTGGTGGTGGTGCTGTGCCAGTTGATGTGGACCGGAGGATCCATGTGGCCATCCAGGCAGCCCTGTGCCCTCTCTTATGAACTGTTCAGTGCCTGTCAGCTGCCCTGCGGGGCATCATGCTGCACCTTCTGGTCCATGCAAGGGTGCTGCATGGCAGGGCACAGCATCGCTAGTGTTCCCTGCCAGTTTCTGGGGGACATCCCATGTAAATACTTACCCTACCTTGTCCCCTGTTCCTGTCCCATTCCTGTCCTCCTTCCCGTCCCTGCTCTCCCTCTTACTCATTTGTTGATGCTGTTGTTGTTCCTTTTTGACCTTTGGTTTGTAAAGTTTATATGCCCATTACCTTTTATTAACATGTTTTATTCTACACTTGTGTCCATGGGTTTGTTTGTTCCAGCTCTGTGGTTGCTCCACTTGCCCTGCTATTTTGCTCCAGTTGTTCTGGCTGGCTCCCTTGTGTGGCTGCAGGGCATCCTGCTTGCCCTGGTGCATCGCTGGTTGAGCTGGCGCATCTGCGGGTGCACTGTCATGTCCTGTGGTGATTCACAATGGTGTTGCACTTGGCGCTTGCCAAGGCACATGCCTCTGCGAATGGCTATGTGTGGACTCGGTGCATCTGACTTGCGCCAGTACATCTGAGTTGCGCCAAGTTCATCTTCTTTGTGAATCCTGCCCCTAGTGTCTAAATGTTGGATTTCACAGCAACTCATGAAATTTCTACAACTACGTAGTGTCTCAGTAAGGAGCTGGGGACTTTTGAAATAGCCACGCTCAGTCCAAGGTGCCACAGCCAATAGCGGGCCAAGAGCAAAGCCCAAATAGCCAATGGCAGAGCAGGCGAAGGCAGCAGGGACCAATCCTGTTAGGGATATCCAAACCTCAGGGAGCCGCACCTATGAGATTTGGCGGCTGGAGAGAGGAGAGTGGGTGGCCAATGGAGCTCCGCGCCGCAGCCGCCTGCAGCGGTGTGTTGCCCTTGGGGTCCAGTCCTCTGAATCGGGATATTGGTGGCCAGAGAGAGGAGAGTGGTACAATGGAGCTCACAACAGATGCCTTAGAAGGCCTTCTACGTTTATACCTCCCATGAACTCTGTAGTCAACACTTTTTACAAGGCTTGTACGTATGACCTAGAAACATATTATAAAAAGAATGAGCACAGAAATGATGTTTTTTGGAATATGTCATCACAGGAAAGGAAGGCTTTAAACAAGCTGAGTCAGAATAAAGATGTGACAGTAAAACCTGCTGATGGGGGGGGGGTTGTACTTTTGAACACTGAGAATTATATAGCTGAAGCACAAAGACAGCTTGGTGATTCTAACACATGTATGTTCCTATCTACTAACCCCACGACTAACAAAATAAAGCTGAATAAACTTATAGAAAAGGCATTTCTAAATGGTGACATTTTAGAAAATGAAAGAGATTTTTGACAGTAAAATACCCAATTCATCCGTTTTTTTATTTATTGCCCTAAAATACACAAAACCTTAATAAACCCCCCAGGGCGACCGATTATATCAGGACAAGGATCACTGACAAAGTCTATGTTACAGTTTATCGATTTTCATATACAGCCATTGGTAATGGATCTTAGTTCGCACATAAAGGATACCAGAGACATTACTAACTTGACATCAGAAATGTATGTAAGGGAGGGCAGACCTTTGGTAACATTGGGTGATTCCAGTTTATATACCAACATTCCACATGATTTTGGACTTGAAGCCCTACAATACTTTTTAGAGAAAAGAGAACAGAAGGTACCAGCTAGTCAGCTTTTGCTAGACATGACAGAAATGGTATTAAAAAAGAACACATTCAGTTTTTTGAGTCAACATTACCTACAAAAAAAGGGTACTACAATGGGGCAACATTTGTCCCCAACTATGCTAATTTAGCTGTGGGACTATGGGAGGATAATGTAATATACTGTACAAAGAATCCTTTTCATGCAAAGGTGAAGTTCTGGTGTCATTACATAGATGATTGTATAATGGTGTGGGATGGTACATTATCGGAACTAGAATTTTTTTGTTACATATTTGGAAAGCCATAGATCAGGCTTTACCTTTGATGTGAAGCATAGTGGAGACAGAATTAACTTCCTGGACATCACTATAAGAAAAACAGAAATGGGTGACCTTTTGACCTCCCTGTATCACAAGAAGATGGATCTACATGTTCCTACGGTCTGTATGTTCCCTTACCTCCTACCTGATTGTAACCCTATGGATATTTATCTGTCTAACATCTTGTCACTATTCAATTTGTACTGTTCCGATTACATGTATGTAACTTTCCTCTGGGTCGCCCCTGTAAAAGGGACCTCCGGGGCCCAGCGGGCTCACCCGGTCAACAAAATTCAATAAATAAATAAATGGACAAAAAATACATTGCTTCAGGCATATAGCAGCCATCCTTGGCATACAGTTACAAATATACCTATGGGTCAATTTATGAGGTTAAAACATAACGGTAGCCTCACAGAGGATTTTGCTGAGTGTGCAGATGCACTTTTAGCACGTCTGTTAGAAAGTGGGTTATAGTTTTAGAAATGTACAGAATGCCAGAAGGGAGGTTGAACAAATGGATAGGACTACATTATTACAGCAAGAGGGAACAATTAATTGAGAAAAAGAACTTGAATTTTGTGACCACATATTCTTGTGATGCAGGTGCAGTGAAGAACATTATTTTAAAAAATTGGGATATTTTTAAAGCCGAAACTAAACTTAAAGAAGTATTTGAACCCCCCCCCTCCCAGAATTACATACAGGAGGACTTGCAGCATTAGAGATCAAATTGTGCACAGTATGCAGCCAGCTGAGAGAAAATCTGGATTTTTGGCCCACCAAATCCTGGATGTGTCAGATGCAGACGTTGCAAGTATTGCAATGTTCTAAAAAGGACCACTTTCTTTTTTGGCCCTAAGGATGGCAAAACATATAAGATATGCAGCCTGATTACGTGTGACACACAAAATGTAATTTATTTGGATTTATGTAGTTGTGGGGTATTTTATGTAGGGAGAACAAAACGTAAGCTAAAAGAAAGGATTGGGGAACAGATGTGTGCAATCTTAAATAAAAATGAGAACTGTACACTTGCAATGCACATTAACAATGCTAGAGAAGCATCATTACAGGCATCTACATTTATGGGTATTGATAAAGTAATGACAGGTAACAGGGGTGGTGATAGATAGTCCAAACTGGCTAGAAGAGAGGCCTTTTGGATCTATAAACTTGGTGCAATCCAATGGACTGGCCAGGCATTAATGATCAGTTAGAATTAGCAAGGCTTGGGACTTCCGGAGATGAGCTGTGCAGGATAGCAGCTTCCTCTTGTAGCTCCGGCCCCCCGACTGTTAAAAATCCTCTTTTCTCCTGCTAAGGCAATTGCCTACTCCCTTGACCAATATTCAAATCCATCAGAATATCTCGGGAACTGCAGCAAAGTATAAAAGGGCTAAGAAATGGACGGCGAGAGTAAAAAGATGCTCCCGAAGCGCACTCCGCCTGTGACACCCAAAAAGGCCCCGAAGAAGCCTAGGGCCTCGGATGCCACCCAAAGCCCAGGCGCTGTTTCTGCAACCAGTGATCAGGAGCCTCTGACCCTGCAAAGATTCCTAGAGGAATTTAGGCCATTTCGAGACGACCTGCATAGTCTAGCATCTGAACTTGCCACCTTAACCACACAGCTCAAGGAAGTTGCCCAAAATGTTTCAGATAATGCTACCCATATTGCTTCACTGGAGAAAAGACAAGAGAGACTCGACCCAGAGCTGAGTGCCTGTAGGCAGCGTGTAGCCAAATTGGAACTCAAGGTGGAGGACCTTGAAGGGCGTAGTCGCCGGAATAACGTTGTAATAATCGGGCTCCCGGAGGGGGAAGAAGGGCAGGACACCATTCTGTTCATCCAGAAACTGTTGGTTAAACTAGCTGGCCCTTCGCCTTGTGGGGATAAGTACCTCGTAGAAAGGGCTCACAGGGCCCTCCACGCCAAGCCAATCCCCGGTGCCCCACCACGCCTTTGATATTCCGACTTTTGAATTTTCTGGAGAAACAACATCTCCTCCAAAAATGCAGAGAGCTACACGAGATCAAATGGGAGGGCAGAAACCTGAGAATAACACAGCACTTGCCTGCGTCTGTGCAAATGAAGAGATCAGCCTTTCATCCTATGGTTTTAAAGCTGATTGCAGCAGGCATAAAGTTTGGGATGACCTACCCGGCCAGGTTACAAGTGTCGATCACAGGAGCCTGGTCCTCCTTTGAGGATCCTGAAGTGGCAGTTACTCAACTCCGACTCGCTTTCCCTGACCTCTTCAAGAGCCCCTGAGGGACAACTGCAAAGAACACCATTGGCAGTGAAGCTGGTGGAACAGGAGGCCGTTTTATCTGATGGGAATCCCCCAGCAGCGGTCGAAAACCACATTCTGGATCGCCCTAATGGGTGTTTATATAGTTTTTTTTTTTTTTTGCACCCGACTGTTGCTCTGCAATACATCCACACGAGGGCGCGCCGATACAGCAGATGGGCATTGACACAATGTGCAGACTTCTAGGTTTAAGTAAATGCCTTATCTGGAACTTTCCCTCCCTATAACTCATTTTTTACTCCTCTCCCTCACACTTGGACATTTGGTTTGGTGTTTTCTTCTCGGGCTAGATGCCCCTCAGTAGGTTTTTCATGTTAAAGGGATGGGGGGGATATATCCGACCTAAGAGGCACCTTCAATGTTAAAGTAGCAACATTCTAGATGGTGTTGTGGCTCTGTCATTGCCCTCAGTGCCCCCCCCCAAATTATGGTTCATTATGGTTTACGATAATGGATTTGGGCATTTTTTGTTATCCGTTTGAGGGAGCAATGTTTATATAATGATAATTTAATAATCAAATATTTGCAAAGGCGGTCGTTAAATCATTATCGTGATCATGCTGAATAGTAGCCCGCGGTTGGAGTTAGTAGTTCTTAAGTGTTAGTTAAATCTCATAGGATCGAAGGTTGTTATTTTGAGTAGTTTAATATAGGCAGGATGTGCCCCAAAGGTTGAGGGCTGTAATAAGGTTCAATTCTTGTGGATATAATGTATGCACAAAATGTCACCTGTGGGTGATCATAACTGGCTTAACAGAGAATGTTTTGTTATTGTATAAGAGACATAAGGGGGGCTGGAGGGAAGGGGATAATTGCAACAGCATGAGGCGTGCAGCACGGAGTGAACTAAGGGGTAGGGGGGAGGGTTGGGTTTTTTGGTCATTGTCTGCTGAACGCAAGAGCTATAATAAGGGGTTTGTTTGGTTTTGGGGATATGGGGGGAGGATTCCTTCACACGGGCTCGGCTTCCAGAGGGATTGTCAGGATAAGGTCCTTATGGGATTAGTGTTGTGTGTATTGGTAAGGCAGGAATGGTAAGTATTTTCACATGGAATATTAGGGGAGCTAGGCGCAAACTAAAGCAGTATCAACTACTCAAGCACCTCAGTGTGATGGCAGCAGACATAGTAATGGTCCAAGAGTCACATCTCCTAAACTCAGAGGCGAATAATTTGCTAAGCAACAAATAAGCCAATGTTTCTCGGCTGAAGGGAACACGCAAAGCAGGGGAGTGATGATCCTAATTCGTAGAACCATACCATTTACACCTGTTCTAATTATACCCGATCCAGAGGGGTGGTATATTATTGTGAAGGGGAAGCTGTATTCCAGAGACATCCTATTGGCTAGTGTATACAGCCCCAACACCGATTCTCCCCGCTTCTTCATGCAACTACTCAATATTTTATCACCCCACCTTGACACTCCCCTAATCCTAGGAGGGGATCTGAACCTGATCGTGGACCCACGACTGGACCACTCCAATAAACTTAAAAAAGGGCTCTTCCCGGCTCAACGTGCTCTTTGTGAGCTGATAGACAGTACGGGGCTGGTTGATATATGGAGAGTCCTCCATCCGACATTTAAGAACTACATGTTCACTTCACAAGTCCACTATACTTCATCACGTATAGACTATATACTAATTTCCCAAAGCTTGATTACCGGGGTATCAGAGGCAAGTATACATTCAGGTCCTCTATCCGATCACTTATTGGTATCGTGCCGGATTTCTCTTCTATCCTGTCCTATGAAAGGTGGGCATTGGAAGGTTAACAATCAATTTCTAAAAAGCCCTGGAAATGTAAAATACATAGCAAAACACATTACGCTCTTCTCCGAAACTAATGTTAATTCTACGCAGAGACCAGACATAGAATGGTGTGCCCTTAAAGCTTATCTGCGAGGCCAACTGATTAGCCTCGCCTCTAGTAGGAAAAAGATGCAGGAGGAGAAACTGAAATCCTTATTGCACCAAATTCATGGGCTAGAGCGCACTTTGTTGCCGCAGTCCATAGACTCAGAGAGGCAAAACCTGGTTAGACTAAATGATGCCTATTTAGATCTGCTGAGACAGAAGGCTGAATTCTCTATGCTCAAAACAAAAGCACTCTACCTGGATCAGGGAAAAAAAGCAGGGCGTCTCCTGGCCCTCAAACTTAGACAGCTTGAATCTGTTAGATTCATTCCTTCTATTTGCTCTATGGCGGATAACACCTTGAAAACAACCCCATCTGACATAGCCTCTGAATTCAGAACTTATTACTCTCAGTTGTATAGTAAGATGGAAGAGCCACCTCCATTGGCAAAACTGGCCCAGTTTTTCTCCCGTCTCTCCCTGCCCACTATCACCAATGAGCACAAAACCACACACATTTGCCCCCATTACACCAGAGGAGAGAGTTAAGGTCATTAAAGATCTCCCCTCAGATAAAACACCAGGGCCGGATGGTTTCTCCGCCAACTTCTACAAAACGTATGCTTCCCAATTGGCCCCTTTACTAGCGACATGTTCCGGCATATATTATCGGAACAGGAGGTGGATAAGTCCTTATTTGAGGCTTTAATCACTCTAATACCTAAAGAGGGGAAACCTTTGGAAAGAGTACACAGCTATAGACCGATCTCCCTCTTGAACCAGGATTTTAAGATCCTTACTAAATTACTGGCAGACAGGCTAGGCCCGGTACTGTCGGATATAATAGGTCCGGAACAGGTGGGATTCATGAAGGCTAGATCTTCCATAGACCACCTTAGGACCCTGTCGCATGTCTTCCTGGCTACCAGGGATGCCAACTACCCTGCTGTGCTTTTCTCCCTGGATGCCGAGAAGGCATTCGACAGAGTCGATTGGAACTTTTTGCAATATTCCCTCCTGGTGTTCGGATTCCCGTCGCTCTCTTCGGACTGGATCAAGGCGCTATACAAATGCCCGACTGCAAGTGTGCTCTGCAATGGGGTTATGTCTGACCCTTTCACACTTTCTGCTGGGATCAGGCAGGCTGCCCCTTATCGCCTTTACTGTTTAACATCTACTTAGAGCCCTTAATTCACAGGATTATAATAGACCCAGACATACAGGGTATTACGGTGCAACAGCATACTGTGAAAGCCCTGGCCTACGCAGATGACCTGCTCTTACAACTGGCTCATCCTAAAATGTCCATTCCGGCCCTTGTGTCCGTTCTCGAAGAGTTCGGTTCCCTGTCTAATTACAAGTTGAACAAGGATAAGACTGTGGTTTTCCCATTAAACTACAAGGAGACCAACGTAGAAGTGTTGGAGGTGGGGTTCTACTGGCAAACCAAATCCTTAAAATACCTGGGAGTCAACCTGGCAAGGGATCCTGGTAGATTTTTAAAACTTAATTTAGATCCCCTCATTGTGGCGATCAGACAAGACCTTGCAAGGTGGGCCATCCTCCCCTTATCCCTCTGGGGGAGAATCAACATAATCAAAATAAAAATTTTTCCCCGTATATTTTATTTTATTCAGTGTTCAAACATCTGGATCCCCTTGGCTTGGTTCAAGAATCTACACAGGATGATTTCGGATTTTATCTGGGCTGCAAGGAAAGCCTGGATAAGTTACAATAAGTTAGCAGCTCCCAAGGGTAAAGGAGGACTATGCCTCCCACACATGGCGTTGTATTATTGGGCTAACCATGCAAGCCTTTATTTTAGGTGGCTTACTCCAGAATCCCCAGATATGACTATCCCTATACCCCGATTTGGCTGGATATCGAACGTTCCCTGATTAAAGCTAATGGGCTATCTCCAAGGGCACTTTGGCATACCACGCTGAAATCTTTGTCCCCTTCACTCAAACATACCCCCTGGCAGTGTCGGTGAGAGTGCACTCACAGTTATGTGCTTTCTTGAAATTTGAGCATACAGTGGATCCTGCCCAACCATGGTGGGGAAATCCCAACCTCTCCATAGAGGCCAAACCACTCCAGCTGAGTTGGATCCCCCAACTGGGAGATCGTCCACTTAGTTTTTTTATTCGAGAGGATTACTCATGGTTAAACTCCTCTGAGGTCATTCATAATGCCCAAATCCCGAATTTTGTGGTTTTCAAAATATTCCAGTTAAGGCATTTATTGGTGAAATCCCTCGGCACGGTTCCCCCGGCTTCTCAAAACCATCCATACTGGACAAAACTGATTTCGGCAGCTGTCCGCCCTCATGCAGTGTCCAAGATGTATGGGATACTGCAAAACTGGAAATGGCCGGACTGTTATGCACCAACTCAATTCTGGGCAGCTCATTTCCCTCACCAGAGCTTTAATTGGCCCTCTCTATGGGCGGACTGTCACAAGTACATTAGACATGATAAGCTCCAGCTTATGCAGTTTAAAATTTTGCATAATTATTACTACTCCCCTTGCAAACTGGCTAAGCTGGGGCTCCTGTCATCTGGTATGTGCACTCGCTGCCACCAGGATGAGGGGAATCTCCTACATATATTTTGGGAGTGTACTAAGGTGTTTCCCTTGTGGCAAGAGATAAGATCAAAGGTAGATCCGCTACTGGGATTAAATGAACTTTTTAACCCTGAAATTTGCATCTTGGGAGATTTCTCCTCTGTCACAATAAACATTAGGAAATTCCATATGGCTTTGATTACCATGTCAGTGAAAAATCTAGTATTGCGACATTGGAAGGATACGGCTGGCATTGCTTACAGTGAATGGTTGCAAGAGTTGTTGGCAAATTTGCGCCTAGTGAATATGATAGCCAACCTGCACAATCAGTCTCAAAAATTCCAGAAGACATGGGGCCCCATGTTGACGTTGTACTCCTTGCAGGTTTAATAGGGATTTGCCCCTACTCGGTTGGACCTCTGGGGGTCGTCTTCATGTAAAGGAAAGGAGGGGAGGGGGAGGGGGGAAGGGGGGAGGGAAGAGTTGATCTTATCTCTGTATTTTGCTACTGTTCTAATCACCTCTGTGTTTATTGGATCTTCTCTTCGGTATTGTATCAAACTCAATAAAGTTTGAATTGCAAAAAGAATTAGCAAGGCTATTGTATTAATGATGGAAATGTTCTTCACTGCATCTGACCTTAAAATGTATTTTTGAATGTTTCCTTTTATTACCTCCCTCCTCCCTCCCTCCATTACTCATCTATCTATCACTATATTGTCTCATAGCTTCATGCAGTTTTCAGGATGTAGTTAGTGCTACTAACATTGTATATAGTTCCAAGGAATGTGTTGGGAAAATATTTATATTTCTGCAAACATGTCCAATCTTATTGGCACATATATAGATTATAGTGGACATAAATGTCATGCCACAATAAGCCAATACATATGTATCTATATATATATATATATATATATATATGTATTTGGATTTAGGACTACAGAGTGAAGCACAAATGTGGTGGATTAAGCTAAATTGTTTAGTGTGCATTCCTCATGCTTTTTGTGTGTGCTGAAAGTTAATTAAATATCATGTATAAATATGGTCAGAAGGGGTGCTCTACACCTTGACAAAGCACTCTGAGTGTGAAACATTGGTCTGTGATAGTCTCCTCAGGCTACTCCAGGATATATTGCTTGTTTTCACCACAATAAATCTTTTACAGAAGACATCTGGTGGTATATGTACATTTTGTGTTTGACAATGAGTGCTGAGTCCTTTCTGCTTTGAGTGATGTATCTACAATATTACAAATGCTAACGAAGATACAAAATGATATCAGTTTATTAAAAATTGCTGTCAGGCTGGCCCGATGGTGCAGAGGGCTGAGGCACTGGCGCCTTACCTCAAACCACACCGGCGACCCGGGTTTGGGAACGGCCTCGAGCCGCTGGGGGTTGGAGGGGATGGGAGAGGATTGGGCATCTGAAGGACTGCTCTTCTGTCCTGGGGTGGGTTAGGGTGATGCCTTGCTCTGTAGTGGCCCCTGGGGGAGGCCAGGGGCAATACAAGATGCAGTGCAATGTCAGGGGTGCCTGGAAGAGTGGCCAGGATGACGACAGACAATCTGCTGACACCACCAAAGTACTCTCGAGGAGTCTGACCACCTCAGCAAGGCTCTGGGGCTGAGAGAAAGAGTGTGCTGGCTGCCCTACTGATGCTTCCCCCTCAGAGGAGGGAGACCCACTTGGCGAAGGGTTACACAGAGCTACCCCAGGGTCTGCTGCAATCTGAGGTAGGGGGTTCCAAGGGGAGGACAGTCGGTGGATGTTGGGGATCATGGCTGCCTGAAGGAAATGGCAGATCAGGACATGTAGGAGGAGATAAAGAAATAATGTAAAAAAAAAATTGCTGTCTCTGATATACAGTCCAGTAACTCAGCCAAAAATGCTAGAATTGATGAAGCAGAGTCCTGAATTGGTATTACTGAAGACACAGTCTTACATCTAGATACAACAAACAGCAGTTTCACAAATTATGGAACAAAATTGATGACCTGGAGAACTGTGGGCGGCATAATAATTTACATTTGGTGGGTCTCCCAGAAAACTCTGAAGGGCCAAATATGACAACTTTTCTTTTTTCTTTGAAGACTGTCCCCCACTATTCTTAATTACAGCTGGCCATTACATTAGAATTATAAAAAGCGCACTGGTCTTTAGGACCAAAACCTAAGCCGGGGCGAACCCTCAACCAGCAATAAACTTCTTTCAGTATACAGCTGAGGAACAGATCTTGGAAATAGCAAGGAGCAAAAAAATACTGGAGTGAAACAGGGCTTGTCTACTTGTATTCCAGAACTATTCAAATGAAACAGTGAAATAGTGTAAAATGTTTAATGAACTGAGGGTCTATCTGCAAAAATGTGGTATTGCCTATAACTTTAAGTATCCTGCTATATTCAATATAATTCACAATGGGGCAACACACTCTTTTGAATACATACATCAAGCCTAGGAGGTTGTATTGACATTTTGGCCAAATGACTGAAACAGTTTGAATAGCAGAAAGATAAACAACTGCTGTACCAGCACCACAAAGAGGCTGTGATATCTGCAGATGTCACCACTGAGCAGGCGTCTAATTAGAAACATAGAAACACAGAATTTGACGGCAGATAAGGACCGCTTGGCCCACCCAGTCTGCCCATTTCCCTACCTAATGGATAAGCTGCAGATCCTAGTAATTGACAAGTTTCACCTAAGAATCACCTGAGAATCCTAATTCTTCTACCACTCTTCCTCCTATAAAGTGTTCTCTGGCCAGTATTAAACATTTTTACCTTGGTACTAAGTGGAGAACAATTAATAGAAAAATAATTACCTAGAAACCGAGGTTGTTTTAGTTGAGTGCATTCTGGTACCCTGCAATATGTTTAATGTGCAAGGAGCCACAGTCTGTGAAGTAGGAAGACACTTTATTCCTCTGAAAAGGGGGAGGACTGTAAGATAATAGCACCAATGGAAACAGCCTTCTCCATCTGCCGAATGCACTGAGGCTTAACCCATAGAATTCTGAATGCATTCCTCCTCCACCTGCTATTTGTACAGAAATAAAGGATTTTTCATTGTACAATAAATAAAGCCCTCGATCTGCAAATTAGCTTGCGGTTAATTTGAGATCATCAGAGCCACATACTAAAACAATGGAAGTCAATTATTCAGGCTTAATGAAACACTACAACCTAAGAACCCGGCTACATGCTGGCTGTAGCAAGGAAATTTGACATTGTTGATGTTCATTAACCCACTGATGTTTACAAAAACATGTCTGTCATCTTATAAAATGTTTTTGTCAACACTGACATTCCAATGAACATCTGACGGCTGCAATAAGCTTAAATTGGGCTTAAATATCTGTACAGAATGGGGATTAATAAACAATTGTTCTACTGTTACTACCTGAGAAAAAGAAATATAAATGTTGTCACTATTAAGTACCTTGGAAGTCATAAAAACATAGATGCATACAAAATGATAGCAGAAAAAGACCTATGGTCCCGCTAGTCTGTCCAAGTTCCTGTTTAGCCCTAGAACCTACTGTCCCTACAGGGTCCTAATCCTCCCCAACCCCCCCCCTCCATTTTCCTCCCAATAATGCCTTGCAACTGGGCATTTCTATCAGGTAAACAGCCTTGCTAGAACCAATATATATTGTATATACTGTGTGACCCTGAGCAAGTCACTTAACTTCCCTGTGCTCCCAGATTGCACCTGTAAACAAGCTTTCAGCTTAGTGTGTCTCACCTGGTTAAACAATTGGGAAAAAAAACAAAAAACTAATGGCTCCTTGTGCATCAACACTAGCAGTCAGCTGTTAATACTTAGGAAATGTTCAGTTGTTTGGGCATTATTACATGAACTATACAATAATGCATAAGGTGGTGTGTTTAACGAGTTTTAACACACACCCCAAGGTGTTACATGCCACATAAACCCCGAGAGTAAAGCTTAAGGGGTTTATTGAAGCATTCAACATTGAGAAGTGTGTGCAAAAACTCAAGTTAAGCACACTACCCCATATTTCATTTTATATAATTGCTGGGGAGCTTTTTCTCGTCACAGCAATTATATAAAATAAAACAATCATTGCCACAGTTCAGGTGCCAGATTGACCCACTGTCTGCAGCCTGTAGACTGAGCAGCTGCTGAAACTTTTTTTTTTTGTTTTATCAGTCCATAGGTTCTCCTGAAAATTGTCATGTACCATGGACTGGTGAAATAATCTGTTGATGCTTTTTAAAAAGAAAAAAAAAAAGCCTTGCCTTATCGTCAAGTGAAGCAAGGTGGTGAGCTTTTCTGCACTGCATAGGGGGAAAGCAGTGGTAGGCACATGTGCGGAGCGAGGGGAAACCCAGTACGTGTTCGTCATTATAACCTGCAGGTTATAATGGCATATTATAACTGGGTTTTCCTAAGGGAGAAAAGGCTCCTCAGTTATTATATTGCATTTACTTCTATAACCAGAAATTTAGTACCAAGTACAGGAAGCTGCTAAAAACACACTCTGAAATGCAAATGAAAAGAACAATTCAAAACCCGTCGACATGTAACATCTTTACAAAAGAAAATATAATGAAAAAGTACTCACACATATTGACGGAAACTACATTCAACCTACAAAACAGAAGAGCTGTGGAACAGCCTTTAGAAATTCAGTTCAGCTACCTACTACAGTTTCTCTTCCCTTCCCTTCCTCTCACTAAGTTAATGCAACTTCCTGTGGCAGGCAGGTACAGATATAAACACACACACACACACACATACGCACACACGCCACTCAGCCATTCATTTAACAAACCAGTTAAGACAGACAAGCTTACCAAACATACCATTCTCTGCAATGCACTCTACAGGTTTGCTCTTGATTGCCCTCCTTACTCTTAGCACTGTACAATGTACAATGAACAAGGATGGGAAACACATGAGATATGACACTCACTACATATGGCCTCCTTGATTGCCAAATTCTAGATCGGAAAATTCCATGAGTACCTAAATGAGATTTTCTTCCTTGCTTCCAATACTTCCTACTCCCACAGATCAGAAACAAGCAACAGATTCTAGAACCCTCTCTTTAAACAGAATGCAGGCCAAGCATCCTTCAGAGAGACTATTACAACTGTGGAATAACCTACCCAATACCCCAACTTCCTGGCCCAGCTTATGGTCCAACAAGTCCTAGCTGAAGGAGTTCTACTGGGCTCCTTTATGCTACCATAACTGCCCCCTCCCTCTGGTCAATACCAGTCATCATACTACTACACTGGTCAGGTTATCAACTTGTGTCGACATTGTTGTTGCTTTTGTTGTATATCTTCACTGATGTTTTAAATATGCATAGAGTATGTAAATATATGTCTGCTGTTTCTCATGCACTTTGTAACTTACTGTATTGTGCTCATCCCTCATTTATTATATATTAATTATCTTCTGTGCCCTCTCAGTCACAACTGAAATGATCCTTCTGAGCTCTGCTTGTTTACCCAGTAAAATGTTTCAAATAACTCAAACAGTAATCCATTTACTCCTTCACTGCAAAAAAAATGCTTAAAATTTCTAGCCAAAGCTGAATTACAGCCATATTCTGACAACCCATTTATAATATTTATTTAGTTAGTTTTGTTCACTGCACAAGCTTCCTGAGTTAGTAGCCTTGATGGACGATGAACAAGTGGATATTGTGGCAGTCACAGAAACATAGTACATGGAGAACCATGACTGGGATGTCAACATACTGGGGTACACATTCAACAGAAGGGACAGGGAAGGGAAAAGAGGAGGTGGAGTAGCTCTATACGTAAGAGAAGGGATCAAAGCTACAGAACTAAAAAGTAAAGGGGGAGGACAAGAGGCACTCTGGGTCACCTTGGAGACAGGGAATGGCATCACAATCCGCACAGCGGTTGTATACAGACCTCCATCTCAAGGGGAGGAAATGGACAAGAAAATGATAGAGGACATTCTCAAAATGGCTGAAAAAGGGGAGATACTGTTGATGGGGGACCTGAATATGCCAGATGTTAACTGGATGACATGTACTGCAGCCACATCCAAGAGCAGGGTCATTCTCGATGGCCTGCAGGGGGCAGGCCTTAGACAGCTAGTGCTGGAACCCACTCAGGAGGGAGCAATACTAGACCTGGTACTCTCAAATGGAGAGAGGATCACAAATTTAGAAGTCAGCAGACATCTGGGAACAAGCGACCACTACACAGTGTGCTTCACAATAAGCACAACCATGGAGATGAGCCATACAAAAACAAGGATACTGGACTTTAGAAGGTCTGACTTTGGCAAAATGGGTGAATACCTGAGGAATACACTAGCAGATGGCCAAAAAGGAGGGGTGGAAGAACAATGGATAAAAATCAAAACTGCCATCATAGAGGCAACAAGCCTTTGTGTGAAACAAATAAAGAAAACAAAGCGGAGTAAAAAAACACTATGGGTTTCAAAAGAGGTGGCAGGGAAGGTTAAGGAGAAAAAGACTGCATTCAAAAAGTATAAGGAATCACAGAATGAGCACGACAGGGAACTGTATCAATTAAAGCAGAAAGAAGTGGGGAAGGCAGTCAGAATAGCAAAAGCCCAAACTGAGGTAAAAATAGCCAATTCAGTTAAAAAGGGAGATAAAACCTTTTATAGGTACATTAGGGAGTATAGAAAGATTAAGGGAGGAATAGTGAAGATTAATAAGGGAGAGGGGAGGTGGGCAGAGGGAGACAGTGAAAAGGCAGAGATACTGAATGAATACTTTTGCTCAGTATTCACAAAAGAAGATGAGGAGGAGTTACCTAAACCAGACAATAGAAGCACTCTGGGTAGGGGGTTGACACTAGGCCATTTACAAAAGAAAGAGTCCTGAAAGAACTCCAAAAACTAAAAGCGGACAAAGCAATGGAGCCTGACGGGATTCACCCCAGAATCCTAAAAGAACTAAGGGAGGACCTAGTGACACCACTGACCACACTTTTTAACAAATCATGGGAGGATGGGGTGGTACCTGAGGACTGAAGGAGGGCAGATGTGATTCCCCTTCACAAAAGTGGAGCAAGGCAGAAGCAGGAAACTACAGACCTGTAAGTTTGACCTCAGTGGTAGGGAAAATGACGGAATCACTCTGAAAGAAAGAATTGTTGAGTACCTAGAGGCCAGTGGAGCACAGGACCCAAAGCAGCATGGATTTACAGCAGGAAGGTCATGTCAGAAGAATCTAATTGATTTCTTTGACTGGGTGACAAAGTAATAGACCAGGGAGGGGCTGTGGATATGGCCTACCTAGACTTTAGCAAGGCATTTGACACAGTCCCGCACAAAAGATTAATAATCAAGTTAGCCAGCCTGGGAGTGGGTCCCAGGGTGGTAACCTGGGTAGCAAACTGGCTGCACAACAGGACACAGAAGGTAATAGTGAATGGAACACATTCCAAAGAAAGGGGGTACTAGTGGAGTACCTCAGGGCTCAGTACTGGGTCCAGTCCTCTTTAACATCTTTATAGGTGACATTGCAGAGGGTCTGGAGGGAAAGGTATGCCTCTTTGCAGATGACACAAAGATCTGTAACAGAGTTGATACACAAGAGGGGTAGAAAAGATGAGAAGGGACTTGGCAAGGTTGGAGAAATGGTCAGACATATGGCAACTTAGATTCAATGCAAAGAAGTGCAAAGTAATGCACCTGGGAAACAAAAACCCAGGAGAAGAGTACGCAATAGCAGGGGAGGTACTAGCAACAACAAAAATGGAAAGGGATTTTGGGGGTAGTCATATCAGATGATCTAAAGGTTGGTAAGCAATGTGAAAAGTCAGTAAGGAGAGCCAGGGGGATACTGGGATGCACTGGAAGGGGCATCACAAGTAGAAAAAGAGTGGTGGTTATCCTTCTGTACAGACAGTTGGTGAGACCCCATCTGGAGTACTGTGTGCAATTTTGGAGACCTCATCTACACAAGGACATAGACAGGATGGAAGCAGTCCAGAGGAGGGCAACTAAAATGTTGCAGGGTCTGCATCAGAAACCATATGAAGAGAGACTGCGAGAGCTTAATATGTATGCCCTTGATGAAAGGAGGGACGGGGGGAAATGATAGAAATGTTCAAGTACCTCAAGGGAATCAACAAAGTCCAGGAGGGTAGCATCTTTCAGAAAAGGAGATGTGTAAGAACAAGAGGACACAATTTAAAGATAGAGGGGGGACGGCTCAGGGGTAATGTGAGGAATTTTTTTTTTCATGGAGAGAGTGGTGGATGCATGGAACCACCTTCCGTGGGAGGTTGTTGGGTCTAAAACAGTGGGGGAATTCAGACATGCATGGGACAGACATAAGGCAATTGTAGTGGGGGGGTGGCAGGAAGTAGGCTGTTGGTTAACTAGGATCTGCAGCTTATCCAGTAGGTAGGGAAATGGGCAGACTGGGTGGGACAAGTGGTCCTTATCTGCCATCACAGTCTATGTTTCTACGTTTCTGTGTTTCAAAAGAAGGACTATACAGTTCTTCCTATTTTTAGCATCCTCGAGGGGAGAGTTACAGATGTAAACCAACTATTATTGAAGCAGATTACACTGTTGATGGTAGTTCAGTATCTACAAGTAGCAAGCAATGGTAAAGGATTCTGCACATGAGCATATTGACATTTTGAGATCTAGCAAGGTCATAACTGTCACTCGCTATCCGAGTTTTTGGCTCTGAACCTGTTAGATCCCTCAGTACCAATGTACTATTGTACAGAATCTTTTACTATCACTAATTCCATATGTGTTAAAAAATCTTTGAAAAAGGACAGGTCTTTTGACTGAGTATGGAGTAAACTAGAATTTTTGGGGGGACTGAGCACCATAGTGATGGCTCTCCTCCTTCATGGAGGGAAAATGTGTGTCCTGTACCATGATCATCACCTAGCAAAAACTGGGGATGATTGTACATGGGACCACCAGCAAGGGGGGGACACTGCCTGATGCCAGCACAAGTACACATCTGTGCATGCATGTGGACATGCATATTAATTCATGGCTGGCGTCCCTGAGGAGAAAAGCATGGACGAGATAAGCCCTGGTCATTTGAGGTCAATGCTGGTACCCACCGCAGGCCCATACACTACTACATGATTTTCCAGTCTCTAGCTACCATAATTTAGTACTAAAGGATTGTTATGCGTAGTGTAAGTCCATGACAAGGTAGGTGACAGGCTGGGGGGCATCAAAAGGAGGGGGATACCAGCAAGCAGAGAAAAGTTTGATAGGAAGAAAGTCCTTCAAATGTTTTCCTAGAAACTGGAACATCTCTTTAATAAAAATGAATGTTTAGGGATTGTATATGTGCAGTCTGTCTAATCTCTGAACTGCATTGTATATTTACTTGAAAATACTGTAATTCTGTTTTTTCTTTTCTTCTTTTTTATGGCCCCATTCATAGAGTCCTCAGATAAGTGCAGTGGGTCTCTGATACATACATTCATTTTGCTATTATGCCACAACCCAATCTGACTCCACAGGCATACTTACATGAGCAGTAGGGGGAGAAGTATTGAGTAGGGCTACTCTTTACATCATGCCAGAAACCAGTTATTCCAGACTTTGGTCTCAAGGAGGGTGTAGAGGTTGTGCAGGCTGGGATCACTGAAGTAGACCCACTGTCCTAGCTGCTGTAGGACCCCAACACATTTCAGGCCCCAACAAGACTCTTCCCCTATTGCCCCACCTCCACAAGGATGGTTGAGTGGGCTAGTAAGACACTTTTTTAAATTAAAACATGATTTGCTTCTTGAAAAGAAGCTATACCTGTCCAGGATAAATGACCATTTACCACAGTCTCCTGCTTGTGTTGCAGAAGGCATCCACCAGCTTGCCAATCTGGGCTTTTGATAGGAAGGTGGGGGATTTTGCCCTAGTCCCAATCTCCCCCCACCTGCAATTTAGCTTCATGAGCTCACCTTGCCAGCAGCATTTACATACCTATCTTGAGGTACTCTCTGGTAGCAGACGGGGCAACAGAGGTATGTGAATGCTGCTGGTGAGGTGGGCTTATGAAGCTAAACTGCAGAGTGGGTGTGAAACTATAGTACATAAACCATATACATTATGTGCTTATTGTGTGTACACTATTCTGTTTTATGCATCATAACTTGAGGATCCCTTGTTACATGCTGTCTTTTCCCCAGCTGCTAGTCTATTTTAACTGTTTGTTCCAGAACCTGAAGACATTTGTTAAGCCTAGAATGAAACCTTCACTGCATGTTTCCATGCAATGATTTCCACTGCCATGCAGAATTTATAGCAAATACTTGGTGCAGAGTGTAGCAGAGCCGTATCATAGCTGGTTTATAAAGGGCATTCCTGGACCTACATGCTGTCTGATTTAGGCACAAGAGAAACTGACTCCAGGCCAGTGATAAGCATTTCTGGGATTTGATTCCCAGGACCAGTGGTGTGTATCTTTCTGGTGTAAGCAGATAAGGCACTGTGACTTTCTCAGGACCCAACAAAATAACAGATAAGACCCTGAGTAGTGCCCTTAAATTTTGATATTACAGTGGTTATGTCTACATAACCACTGATTTAATTTTATCTGCTAATGCAGGTTAGCAGTATGTAATTTAGAGCAGTACCAGGTGATATGCACTGTGTAGCCTCTAATAGACAGCAGTCAGATTCCTGTTTACTCTGGGTTGTTTATCTTGTATTGTAGCTCATTTCATACTATATAAACAGTAGTCTCTATTTTATTGCAACTATTGTCTACCTAAAATGCTGCTGCTTGTTGAGATCTCCTCTAAAATAAGATGTTGTATCTGAAAGGCCATAATACCAAACAAAGAGACTTCAAATAAATACAAAAATCTAGAGAGCAGTGGCTTCAGTATTTTCAGCTCTGGTTAATAAATGTGATGATCTGGTGGCATGGTAACACTGCTTTAGTGTTATTTTTTTAATGTAAAATAAATCACTAATACAAACATAGTAACATGATAAGTTAAGGTCAATGAGATTCTAGATCCTTCATAGAAACATAAATAGAACATAGAAACATAGAATTTGACAGCAGATAAGGACCACTTGGACCACCTAGACTGCCCATTTTCCCCTACCTACTGTAACACCGTAGACCCTACCTGATCTCTGGCGTAGCCTTCCCTTTCTTAATGACTAAGGATCCCGTATGTGTATCCCATGCGTTCTTGAATCACGCCACAGTTTTTGCCCCCACCACCTCCGCTGGATTTTTTGAGAAGTACTTCCTTACATTTCCCCCGAGTCTACCCCCCCTCCAGCTTCATAGCATGCCCCCTTGTTTTTGAGCATCTTTTTTCTGAAAAATACTTCCCTCTTGTACCTTGTTTATACCTGTGAGGTATTTGAAAGTCTCTATCATATCCCCCCATTCTCTTCTTTCCTCCAGGGTGTGCATATTGAGGTCCTTTAGTCTCTTCTCATATGGTCTGTGGTGCAGATCCAGCACCATTTCAGTTGCCCTCCTCGGGATCACATCTACTCTGTCTGTGTCCTTCTGGAGATGTGGTCTCATGCCCATCCCCTGTTTCATAAAGCAGGCACTAATGGCGTATGCTGTGCAAATGTGTACTAATTCATAAGGATTTGCTAAAAACCTACTGTCCATTGATGTTCATTTAAGCAATAATGCATGATAGGGTGTGTGTCATGCTTTGATAATGTCACAACGTTGGCAACTGGGCATGAGGTTGAAGGCTTAGTGCATCCAGCACCTGAGAAGTGACATTATCTAAGCAGGTTCACCCATGCCATGGTGACAATGAACTTAGCAGCATAAAGTGCAGTACAAGGAATCTGCCAACATCAGCCACTGTGCTCTAACAATTTGCTGTCGGGCATTAGGAGCGACCTCCATCACGGGGGACTATGACCCCAGCACCACCCAAATATTTATATAATAAACACCACATTGTGCGCCGGTGGACAGTAGGGGGAACAGTGGAATGGCAACATCACCTGACAGCAAAAAATCAAAGTCACAACAGAAGCATGTGACACGATTCCATCTGCAACATTGCGGCAGCAATAATAGGTCAGCACGTTAATGGGCTACCATACAAGCATGGCACACACCCTGAAGTGCATTATTCCTATTATAAAATGGCTTGTATGAATAAAAATAGAAAAAATATTTTAAGAAATATATATAAAAGTATTTTTTTATTTAATGTATTGCTGAGTAGGTGTACATGTAGAAGATAGTATTGCTGTTGTGTTCTTTTTGCTCAGTAGGTGGTGCTGCATTTTTACTCCTGTGGGCTTTTTTTGGTACTGTGGGCATGCTCCTCCCATACACTCAGTGTTGTCTGTCTTTGTGTTGTGTTTGGTACACCCCAACAGTTGAAGTTACCCAGTCCTGCTGCCTGCCCTGGAACTGAGAGAAGATGTGTTTTTCTTGTTGGGTAACATCACAAACTGCCAAGATTGCAGTCTGAATTGAGGAAGATGGGAAGAGACTTCTGATTTTGCAGTTATAACTGTCGAGCAGTAAGTCAGCATGAAAGGCTCTTGGGAAGGGAGAGGGACTGAATCTCTGAATTTTAGTGTAACAGTAATTAAAAAAAAAACAGCTGCTCTGTTGTGTTCTCAAGAAACTGTTCAGTGGCGAGCAGTGAAGCTGATGGTCCTGCTGGAACGAGCTGCCTGTTTGAGAAGGCCATGCACTGCTAGAAAGCCACTCGAAATGGAGGCTTCACTTTTCTTTTCAGTGCTGGAAAAACAAGGGGATAATTTAAAACTTTGAGCTGCAGGAAATGCGAGTGTCTACTGCATTTGTGCGGAATGTGACAAGGAATTAAGTTGGGAAAGCATTTCACAATCATGGGGGTTTCCAGGTACTCTAGTGAGGTTGTGTTGGTGCTGGACCTTCATACAGTGATGTTATGCTCATATAATATCACTTGTGAAAGTGGGCACTGACTAATGAGAGAACAAAAAATATTGTTACCATTGTATAATATAATATAATCTTAAAAATGGAACATTTTAATTTACAAGGTCTTCACCTTCCAGAGAACAAATGTTGTTTCTGCTCCTTTTGTGACTGACCATCACATGAAGTTTACATGATTGCAGCTTTGCCAACTACTGAAGATTATGAATATGAACCTAGACGCATGTACAAATTGAGCCTCAGTATGTGACAGGGTTGGATTTTTCTGGATCAAAGGTAAAGGTCACATGACTATCAGCTTATCATTGAACACATATAGAATAATTAAGCAATAAGGCACGACAGGGTGTTCGCCTCGTGCTTCAACCCACCCCAGGAGTGACATTATTACACAATAACACACATCCCTGGAGTGCCTTATTGCTATTATACAATGGCTCGTTGTCATACAAAATAAAAAAAAAAAATGATTTTAAGGAATCCAAATGGTCATCAGCCATAGCATAAGGATCATCATCCATAGCATCCAAAAGCAATACAGTGATGTTATTGTGTAATAACATCACTGTCTCAGGCACACATTGACCAATCAGAGTCCAGGAAATTTTCTTGCCATTGTATAATAGGCTATAATCTCATTTTGGAATTTTAATACATCATCATAAATAGAGATGCAGCGAATTTAAATTCCACAGGTGAAGTGAACGTGAAGTGGGCACTTCACGTTGCCATTCCGCTACACGGAGTGGGCAATGCAAAGTGCTCACTCCGCCTTGTCATTACCACTTCGCGTTAAGGTAGAATGACAACGCGAAGTAAGGTGAAGTCATTGTTTTTAATGGACTTCGCATTCTTCATTATGATTCTAAGTTTCCCACTTGGTGTTTCAGATTTGGCAGCCCCCCCACATCACATGGCTTACAGTACTGTAAGTCACATGCTCTTTAGCTAGGCAGGAAGAAAGTGAGTCATACAAGCAGACACTTTTACTTTCTCCTGTGTAGACGGAGAGAGAGTAGTGTGTTTTATGACTGCTGATACTTTGAGATCAGAGATGAGGAGATTTAAACTTTGATTTAGACCCAACAGCTTTTTTAAAAGCTACATTTTTTTGTCTTTTCTGTAGTCTTTTTTACTTAATTTGCTCTTTCTGTAAATTTTATTTTTCTTACAGGCTTGAAATACATCCAAGTAATTATAAAAAAAATTTATGTTGTGATTCGTGACGTGATCGTAAATCGTGATTTGTGACTGCATTTGTGACCATGATGATGACAAAATGCAAATGCTTACAGCTGTACTTCCCCAGCCCCCCCCCCGATGAGGTGTGATACAAAACTCTGTGACTTACAAACACTCATTAATGAGTACAATGGTTGGGGTGAAGCATGGAGAGATACTACAAAACAGGCTTAAAATACATCCAAATAACGATTAAAAAAATTAATGTTGTGATTCGTGACTTGGTCGTAAATCGTGATTTGTGACTGCATTCGTGAACGTGATGATGAAGAAATGCGAATGCCTACAGCTGTACTTCCCTGGGTCCCGATGAGGTATGGCACAAAACTCCCCGACTTAAAAACACTCATTAATGACTACAATGGTGGAGTGGTGAAGCATGGAGAGATACTACAAAACAGGCTTACAATAATACATCCAAGTAACTATTAAAAAAGATTAATGTTGTGATTCATGACGTGATCGTAAATTTTGATTTGTGACTGCATTTGTGACCGACCATGATGATGAAGAACGTGATTTGTATCACAAATGACTCGTGATAATGATCCCAACTTAAAAATGCATATTAATGAGTACAATGTTCATGCAGAATTATGCACCACACCTGTCCAGTACTCTGAAGGGAGGACAAAGAAACAACTGTGATTTAAGTTAGAGATGGAGATTGGGCCCTAAAGAGATGCAAATGCAAAGACAGATTAAGATTGCGCTGCACACTGAAGAGATGCAGATGCAAAGGCACAACACCTAACCATTGCTCATCATCAGAAATTCAAAAATCTGGAAAATAATTATTTTTCTGGTTGGGGCAGGCTGTGGGGGGGGGAGCAGTGTACTGCAGTGCTGCAGTAACAGTCACTAGTACTAGTAAAGATACCACAAAGAAGTACAGAAATTACAGAAATTGCAGTGGATAGCATAGCAGGTTCACATTGCTGAAATTATGTGGCACAATAAAAGGTGTATGATTTGATGACACGCATCACACGCATACTCACACACACACTAAGTAATGCGTAGCAAATTGAAAACTTCAGTAATATAACATCTTTTAAATAAACTAAAATTATGCACTGCTGCACCACAACAATTAGCAAAAAAAGGCAAGAATTACAGGAAATATTACTGTGTGTCCATTAACAGTTGTTCAAGAAAAATATCACCAAAACAGAAAGCTCTGTCTTTTTCTCCAAGTTTATCTACCTACACCACAGATATGCCCCTCCCCCACAGCACACTTCCACTGTCTCTCAGTACACAGACTGAATATTGTACATTAACATTCAAAATGCACACACAAACAATAAACGCTCGATGATATAAACACAGGAGGGTCTCCTATAATCGATGAGCTAAAGTTTCAGCAAAACAAATGACCCCAAAAGGCTTTTTTAACAGTTTTTAGAAGGTTTGAATCACAGAGCTCTCAGAGCAGATAATTGGTTTCTGGGCTCCAGCTGTCACTGAGTCCTAAAACATTATTTTTCAATGATTCCAGAACTGAGAAATATAATTTTCTGATATCAGAATTGTAAGTGATCCTTTTTTTTACATCTGTGAATTATGACTTTTTTATTGAATCAATTTTATGTCATGTATGCACAATAAGATGCATCCCCATATTATATCATCCATCATGGTCCTGTAAGTAATGATGTTGGAGAGCCCATCAAGACTTGCCTGATTATTCTGTCATTTTAACTCCCTCCCCAGTAACTTTGTTGATACCAGTATTAATATGCCTCTTGTCTACTTCTGTGACCACTCAGAGTTGGAGCTACAGAATGGTGCAAATTAAGTATTGTAAATGATACCCCCTTTTTTATTGCACTTTGAGAGCTGAGCAAAGAATTCCAGAATGTCAGACAGGGATGTGCCAGTGTAATCAGCCAATCAATTGTCATTACTAACACATCATCACTAATTCATTCATTGTAAATGAATCAGTGATGACAGCTGGTTGCCACTGTGTCAAGACAGTTTTTTTTTTACAGATGTCTCTCAGCTTGCCTTTTTGTATCCTTTCTTTAGACGATGGGGGAGGGTATCAGGTGCCAGTGGGGTGGAGGATGTATGCTACTTATTTGAACGGGACCAGGGTGGGTGGCTACGGGTGGGGAAATTGAGATTATTTGACACTGGGGTGTGGGATTTTTTATTATAGAAAAGCAAGTTTACTGTTTGCTATTGCATTTTGAGAATTGAACAAAGAATGCCAGAACTTGTTTGCTTCTGAGTGGTTCCATGTTTTTTCTAATTCCTATTTTTTATAAAAATGATTTCCTCACTTCAAGCAGAGCTGGATTTAAAACTGTACTCCAAAGTTATAAGGTCAGTAATAAACCAATACAATGTGTAACCCTAACTGGCATAACTGTGGATCAAAAGGGCACTCATCCTTTATTACTGTGTATGTCTATTGCACTTGCAGTATTTGCATCACCTGAGTTTTGGATGGCTATTGAAGTATTTACTGGATGCAGGAGCCACTTTAAGCTATATGCTGTTACAGCCCTCCCTCCTCAGTCAGAGTCAGAATTTATGCAATGGCAATTGAACTGTTCTGTAGAACCTGTGGTAAGATTTACCTGTACTAGTGTTGCATTTGGGTAAAATAAATTTGAGCACTGCAAGAAAAAGTCTGGTTAGTGTTCTTTCATGTGTGAGTGCACCCTGGAAGCAGTACTGACCCACTTTCAATCTTTCTGAAAATAGAGGAATTTAATGGATGGCTAAGAACCTGGTATTGTGTTAAAGGGTATGGGCTGTTGGGGAGGTGGGGAGAGATCCTGGAGGACAGTAGTCTCTATGCCAAGGACAGACTACACTTGAGTGAGGAGGGAAAGAAAGTGTTGAAACAGAGGATGGAGGAGTACACAGAGGAAGTAGGGAATTTAAACTAGGAGCGGATGGTGGCAATTGGGCAAGAGACATGCAGAGACCACAGGTTGGGAAACCATATGAGCTTACACCCCCATAACAAGTGACAAAGGACAAATGGCAAGTACTATTGGTGATGCTAGTAAAGGAGTGCAGGATGGGGGGGAGGGTGGAAGGTGGTTATCCTTAATGCTAGGAGCCTTGGGAGGAAAACTGCAGAGTTACAGGTGCTCATGGCAGATGGAGAGGTGGACATTGCAGCCACCACAGAAACATGGGCCACCCAATACAATGACTGGGACCTGTCTGTACCAGGGTACAGGTTATTTCGTAGGGACAGGGTGATTGGGAAAGGAGGGGGTGTGGCACTATATGTAAAGGAAAGACTGAAGTGTGTAAGGGAGGAAGGGGAGGAGGGTAGTAGGGAGTCACTTTGGATGCAAATCCAGGATTCCAAGAATAGGATTCTTAGAATGGGAGTGGTGTACAGGCCTCTATCTCAGATGGAGGAGTTAGGGAACTAGCGGGACAGATCAGGAGGACCTGCGAGAAGGGTAGGTTGGTGATTGTGGGGGACTTCAACATGCCAGAAGTGGGCTGGAGTACCCCAACAACCAGGAACAGAAGGAAGCAGGTACTGCTGGATGCCTTCCAGGACAGCTTCCTGCTGCAAATGGTCAGTGAAGCAACCAGGTTAGGGAATACCCTTGACTTTGTGCTGGCAAATGGGGACTTTGTGAGAGAACTTACAGTGGAGGAACCGCTGTCAGGGAGTGACCACCACTCAGTATGGCTCACATTGGATATGGGCAAGGAAGGAGTGGAATCTGGCACAAGAGTGCTGGACTTCAGGATGGCCGACTTTGGGAGGATGGAGAAAGTAGTAAAAGGGTACCTGGTCAGAATTCAATCTCGTATGGACACTAACCAGAGGTGGGAGCTCATAAAGCTGGGGATAGTGGAGGCAACCAAAACCTGCTGCAAGGCCCGGAGCAAGAAGTCTAGGGCTAAGAAACTGAGCTGGTTGAGCAAGTAGGTCATGGAAAAGGTAAGGAGGAAAAGAACTGCCTTTAGGAGGTACAAGAAAACAAGGAGGGGGGAGGACAGGGAGGAGTACTTGACGGAATCGAAGGAGGTGACAAGAGCAGTAAGGGGAGCCAAGGCATCTACAGAACTCAGGCTGGAACAAGGCATTAAGAAGGGGGAGAAGGACTTCTTAAGGTACATCAGGGAGAAAAGGAGCTGTAAGGACCACATAATAAGGATTAGGAAGGAGGGGGATTGGGTGGAAGCAGGGTGCGATAAGGCAGAAGCACTAAATGAGTACTTCTGCTCAGTATTTACTAAAGAGAAGAGGGGGTGACACCCAAGGGGTGAGAAATGGCAGAAACAGGGTGGGGTGACAGATGGGGAAATCATGGAGGGCAGAGTTTGGGAGGGTTTGAAGGCACTGAGGGTGGATAAGGCGCCAGGCCCAGATGGCATCCACCCCAGGGTACTGAAGGAGCTGACAGAGGTCCTTGCAGGACCTTTGGCAGACCTATTTAATGCCTCACTACATTTGGGGTGTGTACCTCAGGACTGGAGGATGGCTCATGTGGTGCCCCTCCACAAGAGTGGCCCCAAGGATGAACCGGGAAACTACAGACCAGTGAGCCTCACATCCATCGTGGGTAAGCTAATGGAGACTATCCTGAAGGAGAGGCTGGTGGCCCTCCTAGAGGCCAAAGGACTACAGAACAACAGACAGCATGGCTTCATACGTGGCAGATCCTGCCAAACCAACCTGGTGGAGTTCTATTACTGGGTAACTAGGCAACTGGACAGGGGCCTTGCAGTGGATGTCCTGTATCTGGACTTCAGTAAGGCATTCGACTCGGTGCCACATAGAAGGCTGGGAAGTAAGTTAGTAGGCAGAGGGGAGGTGCAAAGCTGGTGAGATGGGTAGGGAACTGGCTTCAGGGAAGGCAACAGAGGGTGGTGGTGGGTGGGGAGCTCTCACACCCAAGGGTAGTGACGAGCAGTGTTCCACAGGGCTCGGTGTTGGGACCAGTATTGTTTGGGATATTCATTGCAGACATATCATTGGACATCAAGAGCAAGATCAGTCTGTTTGCTGATCACCAAGGTAGGAGCAGTGGTGGATGACCTAGGGGATGGCAGGGGTTGCAGGATGATCTGGCAAAGCTTGAAACCTGGTCAGATACCTGGCAACTGGGGTTTAATGCCAAAAGTGCAAGGTGCTGCATTTTGGGATGAAGAACCCAAGGAGGAGTTACCAGCTGGGGGGAGTGCAGCTAGCCCAGACAGAGGAGGAGAAGAAGGATCTGGGGGCGCTCATTACAGGGTCAATGAACAACTTGGCACAATGTAGGAAGGCAGCTGCAAAGGCCAATAAAATGCTGGGTTGTATTGCAAGGGGTATATCCTCGAGGAGGTGATTCTGCCACTGTATAGGTCATTAGTTAGACAGTACCTGGAGTACTGCGTGCAGTACTGGTGCCCATATCTGAAGAGGGACATTAAGTTACTGGAAGGGGTGCAGCGCAGGATGACAAAGATGATCAAGGGGCTGGGGACTTATCATATGAGAGGAGGCTGAGGGAGTTGAACATGCACTCACTGGAGGAGAGGAGGGACGGGGGGACATGATTGAAACCTTTAAGTACATGAAAAGAATAAACAAGACAGGTACAGAGTGGCTGTAGGAGGGGTACCCAGGGCCATGGTATGAGACTGGAGGGAGGAAGGTTCAGGAGGGAGATGAGGAGACACTTTTTTACAGAGAGGGTGGTGGCTGGGTGGAATGCGTTACCTGCAGAAGTGGTATGCAGTAGAACAGTGGACTGCTTCAAAAGGGGATGGGACAGGACAAGAGGGAGGGTTAATGAAGGGGAAGGGTGGAAGGGAAGGGCAGCTGCAGAATAAGGGTTGCTAGCTGCACATTCTAGCATACTTGATAGACCTCTAGGCCTTTATCTGCTGGCAAATTTCGTATGTACGTATGTTTCGGTTGAATTTTATCTGCATACACAATGTATATCTTTGTTCCTATCAATCTGTACTTCTCCAGTCATTCCATTTAAATAATTTATAGCCACATTTACAATTACTTCTGTGGCATGCAGCATACCACAGGAAACCTTAAAAAATGCAAATATCAGTCAAACATGCCTATGATACATATGTGATAAAGAGCATGTTTTTTCTTTATGTTTAAGAAAGGGTACTTGGTGGGGCATAAGCTGCATATCACTCCCAATATGACAAATTACCAAGGCTCCAAAGGGTCAAGATAATGTTTGGGGGCTGCAGATGCAGGCTTCTCTAATAGGTGGATACAAATATTTACATACTGCTATCCTATTTAAGCTACTAAAATTAGGAATTTCAGAAAATAGTTTGAAACAACAAAATTAAGAGAAACCTAGGGATAAGCGAAGATTGAAAAGTATGCCTCATGTTGTCTGGACAGCAAAGTAAAAAAAATCCACAGAGTCCACCCATCACAAAGAGTGCAGTCCACTGGTAAAACTGCATGACATTAGCTCTTGATAACATGCCATTTCCAATTTCCAGCACTTCACCAATAAAGTAGGCTATTTGAAGCAAAACAGCAGCTGACAAAAAAATATGACATTTCCCCTCATCCTTGAAGTACCTGCTAACCCTCTCCTTCTGCACCGCATGGTCGACGTAATCAGAAAAATACCCGTCCTTCCCTAACCCACTTAGCACTTCAGCTCCTAGCCTCCTACCTTCTCAGGGTCCAAGTAATACAGAACAATGCCTCCTCCCCAACCCATATAACACCCAACTCCTACCCTCCTTTCCCCTTCATAGTCCCAATAATAAACCTATGCCTTTCTCCTGAGCGCACATAGTGCCCCAACTTCTATACTCATACACCATCCTTGGGTGCACTGATTTCAACAACAAACAAAAGTTATGCACTGAGATGGTGATAGATGCCAATGTCAATGTCAATATGTGTTTATAACAAGCGCTGTTCACAAATATCAAAGCACTTTTAAAATTCTTAAAACAGTTTAAAACACATAAATAGTTAAAATGAGTACTAAGAGCAATATAAAAATCCAATAATTATCAGGGAAGTCAAGATTAAATAAATATGTTTTAGTGTTGATTTAAAGCTCTCCACAGTCAGGCACTCACGAATCCGCCTCCTTCATGCCACCTTTGCCAGCGGTGTATGAGTGAATGAGTGCGGGAACATGTTCAGTGTATTTGAGTGCACACTCTCGTGCTCTCTCTCTCATTTATGCAGATGACAGTTGACTACCATGGTGTGATGAGGGCTGTGCCAGTCGTCATCTCAGGGGGTCATTTCTTTTTTAATCTATGTTGTCTATGTCAACAGAAGCATGTGGGGGAAAAAGTTTGGGACTAGTGGCATTATGTGGGGGAAGTGAGATATTTTCAATTACTGGGAACATTGTGGAGAGGCACGGGAGTTGATATACTATGGCAGTAAGGGGGAAGGAGATATTTTATTCTATATTCATGGGACCATGGGAGGGAGTTGAGGTGCTAAGTGGATTGGGATGGAGGGTGTTTTTTGATTATAGAGACTGTGAGAGGATGGGGAGAGCAGGTGCTACTAGAGTGGGGCATTTAAAAAAAAACGGTATTATCCACAGGGTCTACAGAATTTGGCAGCGAGCCTTGTGGCCAAACTTAAAGTGAAACATCACTGGTGAAGTACACTTCACCTTGCCTTGTGAAAGTTTTTGTGAATTACCCAATGTGCCAGTAGTTTTCCCAACCTTCACGAAGTGTGCAGTTTATCACTTTGTGGCATCTTCGCCTCAAAGTTGTACTTTGCAACATTTCTACAGAATGCCAACTTTGACGTAACTAGGTATCTTGGTAAATTTATACTCAGAACTAAACACCTATGTTGCACAAGTCCTTACCCTCTTGCCACCTCCAACCTCTTGGCCCTTTATAGCCATACTAGGAGGACTGATCGTTGTAAATATTGCCACTCAAATGAAGAAGCACAGTGAGAGATTAATTTATAGGATATTTTGACAACCCACCCCACATAACAGTCCTATTAGTAAACAGTGCCCTCAAACAGAATAGGAAAGACTGCAGTATGTGTGTTATCCAGGGCTGAGCTTGATAAATCTTTACCATTGCATTGCAAACAGGAGAGGTGTGGCCTTCTCCTAATGGGCGGGCTCCCCAATGATCACCTGTGAGCCTTTTATGGACCAGAGCACACTATATAAAAGCTGAAGCCGGAGAGTGGTTTCCACACAAGAAAGGGAGAGGGCAGTGGAACCTCAGCTCATATTGGAATTTTAACATTTAATGTGTAGCTTCTTGACCAATGAATGGGTCACCAGGCCGTTGGTGGTCGGACTGATCATGATTCAGCTGAACGATGAGACCAAGATCCCCTCTAAATGTTTGATTTTGGCCAAACACCAGGTGCACCCCTGTAAACATTTAAAACACATTAAGAACAATGCAATAGAAATGTGATGAACCCTTTGTGTATTAGCCAGGGTTAAGCTTGCTAAACCTTTGACACTGCATTGAAAACAAGACAGGTGTGGTCTTCTAATTGGTGAGCTCCCCAATGGTTACCAGTGAGCCTCCTATGGGCTACAGCACACTATTTAAAAGATATAGCAAGAGAGTGGGGTCCACACAAGAAAGAGATACAACAGTGGAACACCTCAGCTCATATTGGCTTGGTAGTAGTTAAAATTAAAAGTTGAAGCCAGATTGTGGTTTCTACACAACAAAGAGAGAGGGCAGTGGAATCTCAATTCATATTTGCATTTTAAAATTTAAAGTGTAGTTTCCTGACTGATGAGGTGGTCACCTTGCCGTCAGTGGTCAGACTGATCATAATTCAACCAAATGATGAGACTAAGAACCCCTCTAAATGTTAAAATGATGTAATGAAAAGCAAGTAAGAAAACTGAATTTACTCGAATGATTTGCAGGATTTCAAGCAGCTCGGGGGGGGGGGGGCACTGATACTGAAAGTATTGTATTTTGATGTTGGCCATACACCAGGTGCATCCCTGTAAACATTTCAAAAAATGTAAGAAAGGTGCATAAGAAATGTGATCGAATCCGTGTATTAACCAAAGTTGAGCATGCTAAACCTTTACCATTGCATTGCAAACAGGAGAGGTGTGCCCTTCTTCTTATTGGTAAGCTCCCAGTGGTCTTCTGAGAGCCTTTTGTGGGCCAGAGCACACTACATAAAAGATGGAGCCAGAGAGTAGTTTCCACACAAGAAAGGGAGAATGCAGTGGAACACCAGCTCATGTTGGTATGGTAAAATTTTAAGTTAAAAACTGAAGCCAGAGAGTGGTTTTCAGACAAAAAAGAAAGGGGGCAGTTGGACCTCAGCTCATACTGGCATTTTAAAATTTAAAGTGCAGTTTCCTGACTGGTGAGTGGGTCACCTTGCCGACAGTGGTCAGGCGAATCATGATTCAGCAGACTTATGAGACCAGCAAGGAGAACCAGGGATAAATGACAACCAAGGAAGGGGCTGGAGTAGAACAGTGAAACAGTCTAGGGAGGTCAAATCATGGAAAGCCATGTGTGAAAATGCCAGGAGCCTTAGCAACAAGATGGAAGATCTGGAGGCTGTCATGGTACAGTCAGACCTAAACATTGTGGCCATCACTGAAACCTGGTGTAATGATAACCACGACTGGGAGATGGCTATGCCTGGCTACAACATATTCAGAAGAGACAGAGCAGGCAGGAAGGGAGGAGGAGTGGCACTGTATGTGAAAAATGACATTAGGGCCACAGAGATCCAGGAGGAACAAAATGGGAGAGAGATACTGTGGGTTAAGCTGGAAAGGAAAATGGGGACAGCCATCTGCACAGGTGTGGTCTGTAGACCACCAGCCCAGGAGGAAGAAACAGATAGGGAGCTGATGCTAGCCATCCAAAGGATGGCAGACAAGGGTGAGGTAGTACTGGTTGGAGACTTCAATATTCCAGACATGGACTGGAGCATCCCAGCAGCAGCATCAACTAGGAGCAGATTTATCCTGGACTCCCTTCAGGGTGTCTTCCTCAAGCAACTGGTCATGGAACCAACTCGGCAGAAGGCAATACTGGACCTTGTGCTCACAAACAGGACAGTGTGATGGAGGTAACAGTGGGGAGCACCTGGGAAACAGTGACCACCAGTCATTGTGGTTTGAAATCACAGAAAGAGCAGAACCAAACCACAAAAACACGATCTTGGATTTTAGGGGGCAGACTTTGGGAAAATGGGAGATACTTGAAAGAGGCATTAAGGGAATGGGACAGGAATCAGGGGTTGAGGAACAGTGGGCAGTATTTAAAATGGGATTACAAGAACAACAGAATTATGCATTAAGCAGGTTAGCAAGAGGAAAAGGAAGAGGAGACCATTATGGTTTTACAAAGAGGTAGCAAAGAAAGTGAAAGCCAAAAAGATTGCATTCAGGCAATACAAAAAGACACAGGCAGAAGGGGATAGGGAGAAGTACCAGGAGAAGGAAAGGGAGGCAGGGAGGCCAGTAAGGGAAGCCAAAGCTCAGACAGAAGAACACATTGCAAAATCAGTGGGTAGAGGGGACAAAACCTTTTACAGGTACATAAGTGAAAAAAGAAAGACAAAGGGAGGGATAGTGAGACTGAAGGGGGAGGATGGGGGCCACATGGAGGATGACAACAGTAAAGCTGACATATTGAACAGGTATTTCTGCTCAGTCCTTACTGAGGAAGATGAGGGTAATGGGTCTGAAGAGAGTACAAGGGGTGAGAATGGTGCAGAAATGGACACAAGTCCCTTTACACGAGAAAGGGTCCTGAAGGAACTGGAAGTAATAAGAGTTGATAAAGCAATGGGGCCAGATGGGGTGCACCCCAGGGTCCTTAAAGAACTAAGAGGTGGTGGCTGAACCTCTGGCTATCCTGTTTAGCTGATCACTGGAAACAGAGGAGGTACCCAAAGACTGGAGGACAGCAGATGTAGTCCCCTTATACAAAAGTGGGAACAAAGAGGAAGCAGGGAACTACAGACCAGTCAGCCTCACCTCAGTAGTGGGGAAGATCATGGAAGCACTACTGAAGGAGAGATTGGTGGAACATCTGGTTGTCAATGGACTACAGGACACAAGGCAGCATGGTTTCACCAGGGGAGGTCGTGCGTCAGACCAACCTCGTTGAATTTTTGACTGGGTGACTAGGGAGGTGGATCGGGAGGGCAGTGGACATGGCCTATCTGGACTTCAGCAAGGCCTTTGACACTGTGCCACATAGAAGACTATTACACAAACTGGGGAATATGGGTGTGGGCATGACAGTAGTGTGGTGGGTAGGTAACTGGTTGGGTGGCAGGACACAGAGGTGGTGGTAAATGGCTGTCACTCCACAGAGAGAAGAGTGACCAGTGGGGACCACAGGGATCAGTGCTGGGACCAGTCCTATTCAACATCTTCATCAGTGACATTGCCGAGGACCTAGAAGGCAGAATTTCACTGTTCGCTGATGACACAAAGCTCTGTAACAGAGTAAACACACCAGAGGGTGTAGACAGAATGAGAAGCGACCTGCAGAAACTTGAAGAATGGTCAGGGTTTGGCAGTTGAAATTCAATGCAAAGAAGTGCAAGATAATGCATAGGGGCACAAAACCCTGGCACATTATATCAGTTGGGGGTGAGGATATAGCATGCACCAAGCAGGAAGGGATCTTGGGTGGTCATCTCTGATGACCTCAAGGTAGGAAACAGTGTGACAAGGCAGCAGGTAAAGCAAATAGGATGCTGGGATGTATAGGCAGGGCATCACCAGCAGGAAAAGGGAGGTCATAATTCTGCTATACAAAACACTAGTGAGGCTCCCACCTGGAGTACAGTGTACAGTACTGGAGACCATACCTCACGTAAGGACATAGACAGGGTAGAGAAGGTTCAGAGGAGGGCAACAAAGATGGTGCATGGATTGCATCACAAGTCCTATGAAGACAGGTTGAAGGAACTGAACATGTACTCCCTGGAGGAGAGGAGGGAGAGAGGGGATATGATAGTAACATACAAGTATCTTACAGGGAGGAACAGGGTGCAGGAAAACACTATTTTTAAGCGAAAAAGATGTTCCAGGACAAGAGGGCATGGGATGAAGTTGGAGGGAGGACGATTCAGAGGAAACATGAGAAAGAATTTCTTCACAGAACGGGTGGTGGACAAGTGGAACACCCTGCCAGAGGAAGTGGTGGGGGCTGAAACAATCACGGGATTTAAGAATGCATGGGATAGACATAAAGGAATTCTGGAGGTCAGGGGTAAGGGGCAACAGACTTCTAGGAAAACAAACTGAACTTACAAGCTCAAATGGGCAGACTGGGTGGGCCATAGGCCCTTATCTGCTGACACTGTCTATGTATCTATGTATCTAAGAACCTCTCTAAATATTAAAATTATGAAAGGAACACCAAGTAAGAAAGTTTATTTGACTTGAATGAATTGCAGGCTTTCAAGCAGTTATGGGGGGAAGGGGTAGCACTGGTACTTTAGCTATCAAACACTGCAATAGTCACAATTCATATTTAGTTTCCCCCTGTATTCTTTGTACTGTATTTGCTGTAAATGTTTCTTTTTTTTGTTTTCTGTCTGTCTGGTCTATAAAACCAGTTATGTGTGTAACTCCCCTACTGCAGGCCTTGGCATGTTCTATCTCATTATAGCCATCCATAAAACGCTTCTCTCCAAGCTTGGTGCCTGTACCACATCAAATACTGCCTTCCACTCCCTGTTCACTGCAAAATTGTTATTAAGATGGTCCTTCCAGTGTTTGTCTATGCAAATGAGGTGTACAGGGCATCACCAAAATCTAACCTGGGCAGCCTGGACCCCCATTCCTGTTTTTTCTGCTGCTCTGTCCTCAGCTGCTCTTCATCCACCACAGCTCTTCCTTCTTAGATCTTCCCTTCCCTTCACTTGATTGCTGGTGCAAATTTCAGTTTGCCTCCCTCCTCTCAATGTTCTGGTTTAGCTTCATTCTCTGCTACCTCCGCTCCCTCCTATCCCCTTCACCTATCCTCACCCTACTACCTTTATCCTGCTAACTCCTGTTCCATTGTAATCTCCACTCCAAAACCTCTCCTGAGCAATCTGCCTTCTCCTCCTGCCTCTCTCCTCCTCTGAAACAACCCCCCCCCTGTCTCTCTGGACATCACCCTCACCCTACCTCTTTAAGGCCCTTCTTCAAAATGTTTCCAGCCAAACCCTAACAACCTGGAAAAGTTTCCTAGATTCATTTTTATGAAACCTCACCATTACCCAGTCAAGGAACTTATAGTAAGAAAAGCTTGTTTGGAAGATGGTTTGAAAATCAGAGGCCTGCACACCAGTGTATAACCTGACTTTCCCTTAGAGGCAATCCCGAAGAGAAATGTTTTTTCTAACACTAGGCAAATGCTGCAATCCAGAGATATTTGCTACACTATGCTTCCACTAGCAGTACTCAAGTGCAGCTTGAGGTGAGACTATGGATTGTTATCTCTCCAGGGGTGATAAAATATCCTTAAGAAGTTGATACCCTGAAGAATGAGTGATAAGAGGTCCGCCATTAACTGGAGCACTGACAGGGAGCTGAGAAGTACTAGCATCCACTGCTTCTGTTTTAGAGGGATTGATCTCTATGCCCATTCTAAGCTCCATTACTATTACCTCTCAGGACCTGCTGGCTAACTGGGTGGATTTTATATACTCACCGCCAGTTGAAAAGGTTAGAACAAATTCTGTGTTATCTTCAGTGCTGGTTCCAGTCTAACCGGCTATCCCTCAATGCCAAAAAAACTTTCCATGACTTTTGGAACTTGTCAGAAGCTCTCCAGACTCACCTTTCTCCATTTATTTCACACCTTGATGGTGCTGTGATTGAGGATGTATCCTCTTTTAAGTACCTTGAGGTCTGCTTTGACCATCATCTTGATTTCTTGGTTCATATTTATGCTATACACCAAATGCTCCACCCCAAGCTTGTTGCATTGTACAGTAACAAAGTGAGTATTCCACTTCCTGTCTGCCGCGAGATTCTTTTAAAGATGAGACTTCCTATTTTAGATTATGGTAACATAGTCTATAGTGGAGCTCCCAAATCCTCCCTTGCCAGACTGGAACCCCTCTTCCACTCTTTCTGTCACTTTGCTTTAGATTTTCCCCCTTGTACCCACCATTTTTTCACTCTACTCTGCCCTTTCCCTTCCTTTTCCTGATGCCTGGTGTCTTTCCCATTGTGCTTCCTTTATTTCTAAATTCTGGTCCGGTTCCTTTCCCTTCTACCTTTCATCCCTCTTATCCTCTCCCCTTGTTCCCACTACCCTTTTTGCAATACTACTTCCCATTCCCTCTTTACTCCTTCTAGAAAATCTACTGTTGGTCAGTCTGCTTTCCCTTACCATTTTCCTAAACTCTGGTCCTCTCCCCTGTCAATTTGCTCTGCTTCTTCTGCTTTCTCCCTAAAGTCTCTTCTTCATGACGTTTCTTCTCCCTCTTGCAACCATCCATGACCCTCTTCCTCCGCCCCCACAAACTAGTTTACATAGAAACATAGGAACATAGAAGTTGATGGCAGATAAGGACTGCAAAGCCCATCCAGTCTGCCCATTTCTTCTACCTTGTGAATTTGCCCTAGGCCTTTACTCTATCAATGGCCTATCTATTCATACTCATCTGTATTGCTCCCTTATACCAGTCTCATGCCTGTTTGAAGCCCTGCACTGTATTCATATCCAACACTTTCTGAGGTAGGCCATTCCATGCATCCACCACCCTTTCTGTGAAAAAGAACATCCTTACATTACCCCTTAATCGGCCTCCCTCTAATCTCATGTTATGTCCTCTTGTCCTGCTATTTTTCTTGTATTGAAACATGTTAGACTCTTTCACCTTGTTAATGCCCTTAAGATGTTTGAATATTTCGATCATATCACCTCTCTCCCTCCTTTGCTCTAGGGTATACATATTGGGCTCCGTTAATCTGTCCTCATATGTTTTCTGATGCAGTCCCTGCACCATTTTGGTTGCCCTTCTCTGAACTGCCTCCATTTTGTTAATGTCCTTGTGCAGGTGCGGTGTCCAGTACTGCAAACAGTACTCCAGATGGGGCTTAACCAGTGTCTTGTAAAGAGGGATTATTACCTCCCTCTTATGACTTGTGATACCCCTATTAATACACCCCAACATCCCTCTAGCCTTACCTACTGCTTTAGTGGTCTGTTTGGATGATTTCAGGTCATTTGTGATGATGATGCCCAAGTCTCTTTCTTCCCTTGTGATTGCCAGCAACTCCCCTCCCAACCTATAGGTAGCTTCAGGGTTTTTCTGCCCTATGTGCATGATCTTGCACTTCTTTGCATTAAACCCCAGTTGCCACTCTTCCGACCATTTTGCCATATTTCCAGATATTTTCTCATTCTGCCCACCCCCATCTGGGTCATCTACTTAGTTGCAGATCTTGGTGTCATCTGCAAACAGGGAAACCTTACCCTCCAGTCCATCTGCAATGTCACTGATGAAGATATTGAAGAGGACTGGCCACAGGACTGATCTCTGAGGTACCCCACTTGTGACTTGCATCTCTTCTGACTATATACCATTTACCACCACTCTCTGTTTTCTGCCCACCAACCAGTTTGTCACCCAGTTGACCAACTTCTGACCCACCCTAAGCCTACCCAGCTTATTAATCAATCTTCTATGTGGAACAGTATTGAAAGCTTTGCAGAAGTCAAGGTAGGCAACATCAACTGCACCCCCTTGGTCCACCACTCTGGATACCTAGTCAAAGAAATTTAAGAGATTAGTTTGACAGGCCCTTCCTGTTGTAAACCCAAGCTGTCTTGGATCCTGTGCTCCTATGGATTCCAGGTGTTGCACTATCCTTTCCTTGAGGAGTGCCTCCATAATCTTGCCCAATACTGAGGTAAGGCTGTCTGATCGGTAGTTACTTGCCTCCTCCCTGCTGCCACTCTTGTGGAGCAGGATCACATGAGTCCTTCTCCAGTCTTCTGGGACCTCTCCTGTGCTCAGAGACTCACTGAACAGTTCTGCTAATGGGTCTGCTAGTTTCTCCCTTAGCTCCTTTAGTACCCTGGGATGTATGCCAACAGATCCTATTGTCTTGTCCACCCTGAGCTTAGTGAGCTCTTGTAGGATTCTTTCTTTTGTGAAGGGACTTGTGCACACCTCCCTTCCCCCCTGTGTCCATGGTGCTGAGCTGTGGGCCCTGCCCTACCTTCTTCTCAGTAAATACTAAGCAGAAGTATCTATTTAGGATAGATGCTTCTCCTTGATCCTCCACCACATACCTCCACTTATCACCTTTGATCTTAGCAATACCCCCTCTGGACTTTCTCCTTTCACTAATGTATCTATAGAAAGTCTTGTCCCCTTCTTTTACTGTTTGTGCTAGTGTTTCCTTGGTTTGGGCCTTTGCCTGCCTTACTGCCCTCCTGGCTTCCCTTATGGGAGTTTTGTATGCTTCCCTATCTTCGTCCCGCTGCATTCCCTTACATTTCCTGAAAGCCAGCCTTTTGGCTCTGGTCTTTTCTGCTACTGTTTTTGAGAACCAACGTGGTTTCCTCCTTCTTTTACTCTTGTTTTTCTCACTAACACAATGGGATGTTACTTGAAGTATTGTATCCTTAATGCTTGCCCACTTTGCCTGCACCCCCTCACCTGTATTTCTTCTTGCCAGGACTAGCTTAACTCTTTTGGCCATCTTATCAAAGTCAGCTCTTCTGAAGTCCCATAATTTTGCCTTGGAATGGGATGATTTAGTTCTAGTGGCCAACTTGAACTATATCATGTGATGGTCACTGGCCCTTAGGGGACCATCTAGCCTGAAATCTGTGATCCTTTCCCCATTAGTCAGTACTAGATCCAGGATAGTCCTGTCTCTTGTGGGTTAGTGTACAAACTGGTTGAGGCTCTCCCCCTGCAGGGAATCCACTATGTGTCTAGTTCTGGCAGATGTTCCTGCTGGTATTGACCAATCTTTATCTGGCATGTTGAAGTCTCCCATTATCAGAATGTCCCCTTTAGCTGTCATGTTTTATATATCTTCTGACAGTAATGTGTGTCTATGTCCTCCCCCTAGTCTGGATGCCAGTAGACAACCCCAGTTCGTATGGTTGTCTCATTTCCTGTTTCCAGGGTGACCCACAGTTCTTGGTTTTATGTGATAAAGGCAAGTCTGAAAGACTGCCTATCACATAAAGCGAGCAAATATGAGCCCATAGTCAAAAGGGCGACGAATATTGTACCGACCATCGCAAATAGCGATGGTCACTACAATATTTTAATAAAGCAATTAAAACATTTTCGCGGCATGGGTTGCACCCCCCCGCACCCTCCCAAACTTTAAATAATCAACTCCAGCGGGTGTGGACCATGGGGCAAGTTATTGGATTCTGTGGCAAAAAAAATGATTCTACTCATAGCCAGACCCGAAACCAGGTCTGCTCACATTGCAAGCGGTGGTTTGAATTGGCCACACAGGATCCAATATCCTGTAGTTATGAGTATAGTTCCTTGCTATACTCGTTATACAGAATATAGCGATGTATTGCACCACTCACTCTCTTGTAGAGCGCTATTATTGAGTCACTCAAAAGTGCAGTGCTCAATAATCAGCGCTGTACATCAGTGCTACCCAGTTCTTCTGGCTCCTTACATGTATTCTGAATTTCTGTAGCTTTGATATTTTCATTGACATAAAGGCCCACCGCTTTTTGCACCTCAGTCTCTTCTGAACTGTACATAGCTGGGTACTGAATTCTCTCAAGTGTGGTTAATGGTGAACCATGTCCTTGTTAATGACTACTATGTCCAGTTTAGCCTCTGTCATTGTTGCCTCCAGGTCTGGGATCTTGTTTCCCAGTCTGCGAGCATTTGTGTACATGATTTTCCATTGGCCAGATTTCGGTGTGCACTGACAGTCTGTTTCCCTGGTAGCCATTTGAAAGACTGAAACATCTTTTCCCAACACTCAAATGCCCAATGCCAGAAACCCAACGCTCAAAATCTCGACAGTGAGATTTTGACCCCACAGAGTTTGTTATAATTAAGGGGGTAGTAGGGGTGAAGCCCCCGAAACATGAGAAAAATCAAAATCCACCGTCGGGATTTTGAGTCTCGGGCTTCTGACGTCGGGCTTTTGAGTGTTGGGGAAAAGACGTTTCAGTCTTTCATAGTAAATCCCTTTCCCTCATTACCTTTTCACTGTTCTGTACTTAAAGAGTAGTACCCTTGCCTATATTATCTCATTTGTATCTACTGCACACATATTTTATACTGTTTGCCTTCAGTTTTTTTTATTATGCTCCTGTTATATTGTATTTGTTGTATATGACTTTCCGCATCCCCATTCCCCTAGGACACATCTGTAAATGAGCTGTTGGCAGCTTAGTATGTCTTTCCTGGTGGAATTTTTGAAATAGCTAAGTAAATAAATACATGAATAAATAAATAACTAAATCAAATCTTAGCCTATTAGATTATTGAAGGGGGGCTGCCCATTATCTATGTTACTATGCTCTCATTATGAAACCTTCGAAGCACACCATCACTTTATAGGCAGATGATGCTCTAATCTATGTAAATGATGTTAAAGAAAAATCACTGTCTCACTTCTTGAACTGGCCTCTAAATCTGGCAGGGATTCAAGTTATAAAATTAACTGGACCTGCCCTTAGTACCGTATTTTGCCTTGCTCCACAAACTCAAATCTACCGTCAGCTGAGATCCTATTGTGAAAATGTTCAGTATTTATTATTCCAGTTGTCTAGAAGTCTTTTCCAATTATACAAATTAAATTATACTTCTAATAAGATTTTAATAATATTTAGATAAATGGGGGCATCTCCCTTTTACACTAATAGGAAGGCTGACTTTTATCAAGATGACTATTATACCAAGGCTGCTAGTTTTGTTTCAGGCCTTCCCCATATGGATTGACAGTAAGGGGAATGTCTAAATATTGAATATTGTGAAGTATATTTGCAAGTTTCAAAATGAAAGAAAGGCCCTGAACAGGTTTAGAAAAATTATATATCCCCTTAGAAAAAGGAGGCTTATCACTGCCAAGCTTCCAGTGGTATTACTATGCAGCACATCTATGGCAAACATGCCTTTGGTTCCACACAGAAGCCAATAAGCTGTTGCATACTGAATCCAAAGATGGTCCTGGATTTCCTATTTCTTCACTGGATAGTTAGATCCAACATTTATATTCTGAACCCTGTAATATAACAAAAGTGAGATTCAAGGCTATGGGAAGCATGCATATTGATAGCCAGTGACATGATACAGAACATCCAGATATATAACAATACTTTGCAAAAAAACTGCATTAATGTACCAGCTAGGATTTAACTTAATGTCACAAAAGTAGGGAAATTTGACTTTAGGGATTCCAATCCTAACTCCCCACTTCCACCCCCAAACAGCAAAAGAAAAAACATTAGGGTTTTGTGCCTCTGGAGTCTTAGCGAATCAGTGGTGGAGTCTTCCATGGAGTTGTCAACCCTAATGCTCACCATTCCCACCAGGCTGTAGCCTCCTGTCCAAAGCACAAGGTACAGCTGCAAGCCAGGACCTCATGCTGATACACTCTTCAAAGCTAGAGAAGTACATCTTGCCACCAGAGTCTGCTGTAGCTTGCTTCACACAGGGCCCTGCATAACAAAGGAGATCGTGTCTGATCTTGTTTGCTCAGGGAAGGGGGTGGGCATTAAGGCTGAAATCCCAATACCACATTTCCCTATTTTTGTGGCATTATGTTGAACCCTAATTAGTGCATTAACACAGTCTTTGCAAAGAATTTCCTTTCTTTTTGAGATAGTAGAATCATATGTTCATTCACGCAGGTTCCTTTGGGAGGCAGTATGGCGCAGTGGAAGGAGGCATTATAGCACAGTGGTTAAAAACTCTGAGCTGCAAACCTGGAGACCTGAGTTTGAATCCCACAGCCCCCCACTTGCATACTGTGTGACTCTGAGCAAGTCACTTAACTTCCTTGTGCTCCCAGGTCGCACCTGTAAGCAAATTTCAGCTTAGTGTGTCTCTCCTGGTTAAAAAAAAAACAAAAAAAAAACAGATGCAGATTTGCAGGACCCCTTGGGCCTTGCACCAAGGGAAGACGCTGTCCACCTATAGAACTACAGTGGTCTTGTGAGCCCTAGAGTCCTGACCCAGTGCATGGGTCCAGCACAATACCAATATGTGTTGCATGGACAAATGGCTGTTAATCCATAGCTGATCATATGCTGAACATATGCAACTCCTATTGGAGAGAACACTGTGGTTATACTCACCAGAACTGGTAGCAGCTCCCTTAAGGACCATTGTTCAGTGTTGGGTTATCCTCAGGGCAGGCAGGGGGACCTTTACTGGACTTACTATTATGACTGCTGTGTTTGACAGACAGGTGGGGGTGGATTGAAGCAACCACATAAAAAAGAAGCAGCAAGCTGTAGGTCCACAACTCTAGCAGGAATCTAACCTGCCAATGCTAAAGGAATATGCAGGGAGATGCTGTACCAAATATGGAGTGAGAGCCTTTGTGCTAGAAATAGTGGGGTTCGTATCCAGGGAGTTGAGAGAAGGGAAAAGAAAAAAGAGAGATGAATAGGGTGGGTACCAGATATAGGACTAGAAGAAACATGAATAGCCACTATTTAATGTACAGTAAAAAAAGGAAAGGGATGAGGAACTTGTGGGGGGGGGGGTGAGGGGGCAGCTATAAAATCATACAGGTGGGAGGTGGGGAGGAGGAATAATTATGGCTGTATCCCAGTTAGACTCTCACCAGAACTAAAAGAAAAACCCATCTACAACAGAATACCAGTGTGTGCCAACATTTTATGAGTTAGGGTCAGTCACGCTCAATCGTCAGGAAATGGCAGAATGTCGCTCCGGACTAATGGCTACCATGTATTCTCATGGGCGTCTGCCAGACATGCATCAGTCTAAGGCAGCACACATTCGCCACCCTGAAGACCTACTGCTGGCAGAATCACAGTGTCCATACAAGCCATCTTCCCTCCAAAACTCATTGTCCTGGTTTTGTCCCTCAGGCTCCAATTTACATCATTAAGAAGTAGTGAAATGCACTAGCAAAATTGTCTTGTATCACTCAATGTTAAAGATAGAGCATGACAGGGACTCAATGAGACAGGGTCTGCTGGTGCATGACTACTAAAGTCACATCACATAGGGGCATCCCAATCATGCCTACAACCCCACCTCCCAGCTCCCACTCGACCTGTACAACCAATTTTTAATAGTCAGGCAGTTCAGTACTGTATAATCAAGTATCAGTTTCAAAGAAATAGGGGGACAGACTACTGGACCTAAAGTGGGCAGCCTGTCCTAAAGCTGGGACTACTTTGTAGCTCCTAGTGAATCTGCCTCCCCCCCCACTGGCATCCTCGTCACGTGAACTAATGTCATTTTATTGTAGAAAGTTATGACATTATTGTAGGATTATGATCTTAACAATCCACGGTCACAGTACTGAGCCAGTTCACAGGGTGGTTGTGCACTCCTTCTTTCCGGCCAGGTGGAGGAATGAAAAATTAGAAATGAATTAACCACTAAGAAGGAGTGATGTTTAACGAATCTGCAGCTCTGATGGGAGTCAAACATGTCCATTTCGGAAGAGGCACAAGAGGGCACTTCAGCTTATATTTAATGGGTGCCTGGTGGTTGGGGGACAATGTCCCATATGAGCGAGAACTCGGGGGGGGGCTAAATGGGGGCAAGGGGGAAGGATAACATACGAACATACAAAGTTGCCAGCAGAAAAAGGCTCACAGATCTATCGAGTCTGACCCATTGTGCAGCTCTCACTTTAATACCACTGCAGCTGCCCCCCCCACCTAATGCCTTCCCTCCATCCCCTGTCCTATTACTTCCCCCCATTGTGTTCTTGTCTGTACTAATCCTGCCCCTGACTTTATCCCACCCCTGCTTAAAGCTATCCACTGTCCTCAGTTTAAATCCCCCGGCAGTGCATTCCATCCTGCCACCACTCTCTCTGTGAAGTAATGCCTTCTCATTTCCCTCCTGACCCTTCTCCCTTCCAGCTTCAGACTGTGCCCCCTAGTGACCCTACCCCCCTTAAGTGGAATAATCCTCCCTCTCTGACTTTGTTTATGCCTTTCAAGTACTTAAAGCTTTCTATCATGTCCCCCCTTTCCCTTCTCTCCTCCAGCGAGTACATGTTGAGCTCCCTCAGTCTTTCCTCACAAAGCAACTCCCCTAATCCCATGATCATTTCTGTAGCCCTACGCTGCACCCCTCCACTATCTCACATCCTTCTTGAGGTATGGGCACCAGTACTGTACACAGTACTCCAAGTGTGGCCTCACCAGTGAACTATACAAGGGCAGGATGACCTCCTCCTTTCTAGAGGTGATCCCTCTTGCAATGTACCCCAGCATCTGATATACCCTTGCTGCCTCCCTCCTACAGTGTGCTGATACCTTCATGTCCTCTGTGACTAGTACCTCCAGGTCCTTTTCCGCCTCTGAGGCTGCTACCTGCACTCCCCTCAGCCAGTAGCTGGTCCTGGGATTTCTGGCTCTGAGGTGTATGGCCTTGCACTTCTTAGCGTTAAACCCCAACTGCCACTCCTTTGACCAGTGGTCAAGTTTAGCTAGATCCTCCATAAGTGCCTGCCTCCCTTCATCACTGTCCATGTTTGCACAAATCTTAGTCTCATTAGCGACCAGGCTGATTCTACTCTTAACTCCCTCTGCAATGTCTCCAATGAAGACATTAAATAAAACAGGGCCCGGCACTGAACCCTACGATACCCCACTAGTTACTGGCCTTGGATTGGATGTCTCCCCGCTACAGCTACCCTCTGTTATCTGCCCTTCAGCCAGCTCTCAACCTACCCCACCAGTCCCCCCATGTCCCTCAGCTTGTTCAGTAACCTCCTGTGCGGCACAGAATCGAAAGCCTTGCTGAAGGCCAGGTACAGGATGTCCACAGTGTGGCCTTAGTCAACTGCCCTAGTGACCCAATCAAAGAAGTCGATTAGGTTAGTCTGGCACGATCTTCCCGAGACAAACCCATGCTGTTTCTCATCCTGTAGACCATTACTATAGAGAAAGGTTATCAGCCTCTCCTTCAGAATGGTCTCCATCAACTTCCACACTATAGAAGTCAAGCTCACTGGTCTGTAATTGCCAGTTCATCCCTTGGGTCCACTCTTGTGGAGAGGCACCATGTGAGCCATCCTCCAGTCTCTGGGTACATTCCCCACCTCCAAGGAGGTGTTGAACAGGTCTGTCAGAGGGCCTGCCAACACCTCTGCTAGTTTCTTCAGGACCCTTGGGTGTACACCATCCAGTCCTGGTGCCTTGTTCACCCGCAAGGCTTTAAGGACCTTCAGAACTCAATCCTCTTGGATGACCACATCTGTTATCTCTACCCCCCCACCCTTGCCCCCTTTCCCTTGTAGTATTGGGCCATCCCTCTCTTTCATGAACATCGAGCAGAAGTACTCATTGAGTGCCTCTGCCTGGTCTTCCCTTTTTTCTTCCCATCCCCCCTCCCTTTTATTTCTAACAATGTCACCCTTACAACTCTCTTCTCTGTTATGTATTTAAAGAACCACTTTTCCCCCTCTATGATCCCCTGAGCCAATTTCAGCTCCTTTGCTGCCTTAGGTGCCCTGACTACCCTGCTCACTTCCCTAGATGCCTTTGTGAACACCTCCCTGTCCTCCTTGCACCCAGATTTTTTGAACTTATTGAATGCCAATCTTTTTTCCCTCACATGCCCCTCCACTTCCTTGCTGAGCCAGCTAGATTTTTTTTGACCTGGACCGCTTACTCTGAGACTTGGCACACATGTTGGTGGCCTCATTCAGTCCCTTCCTAATGATTGCCCACTTCTGTTCAGCATCCATGCCTTGGCTAATTCCAGCTAAATACTCCTCTAAGGTGCTGCCCATTCTGGCAAAATCTGCCTTCCTAAAGTTTAACACTCTAAAAGCTGGAGGCCATCATACAACTTTATGGACTTAGAAGATAGGAGTCTGACAGTAGTGAGGGTAGTGATGAGCTAAATTACACTTAACATCCAGGCTGTGGTTGGCAAGGGATGCATGACCTCTATCAATCTAGAGGTAACGTGAACAGAATGCAGCCTCACCCTCTTGCCACACACTGCGCATCTAGCAGGGACTGACATCAACTATGACTCCCCATCCCACCACCACCAATCCTGGTCCCACCAGCAGAGGAGAAGTGCAAAGGCTGCCGATGCGTGTAGCACCACAGTAGAAAACAGGGCAAGGGAATGGGTGCTGTGAAGGGTATAAGCACAGCACTTAAGAAAACAGGGAGGGAGGGTGACTGAGTTAACATAAGAGATCCAGAGATCCCAGCTTCTTATGACAACCAACTAATGGGGCGGGAGGAACGGAGTTGGCAGTGGTATGGGAGGTATGATACCCAGATATGAACAGTTCATAACTATCACCCCAACTACCCCTCCATCTCATCCCCTCAGATAAGTTTCCCCCATAGTCAAAGAAGTCGAGGAGACACATTCAAGAAAGCAGTACATCTGTGAGTTGCAGAAAAAAAGGCCTCACAATTTTGCAGTGCATGCAGCAGCTTGCCTTGGGCTTGGCCTGGGGGCTGGAATATTCCGCTTGGTTCAGTGGACTGGGATTAGTTGGGGTAACATCCTCCCTGGCTACTCAGTGGACTAAAGTATTCTTCTTGTTCCACTCATTTGGGAGCTGGCTCACCTACATTTCCGATCTTTGTGAAGTCAAGCCAGATTGGGAGGGGAGGCACCACTAGCTACCAGGAATGTGTTAGTTTGTTTAATAAAATGGAGACTGGGGCAGTAAGAAACAGTGTAATGCTATAGGAATGTATGGACATATATTACAGGACAAACATATTCAAATAACGTTATTGTGCTTTGTCTTGACCAGGTCACCCATTTTATTAAACAAACAAAACAAAATAAAAAAAAGGTTCCTGGTTGCCATTTGAACTGATGCCACATACTGTTAGGGACGATGTTTTTTTTTTTTTTATAAAAAGGGATTGGGCTGGAGGGGTTCTGATAGACTACCAGGGGCATGTTTCTTTTCAGTAAAAAAGAGATTGGGGCTGGGGCAGATGCTAGACCACCAGGGGCCTGGTTGCTGTATTAAAACAAGGATCGGAGCTGTGGGACCACTGCTAGCTACCAGGAACCTGTTCTTTTTTGTTTGTTTGTTTAATATAATGGGGATCAGACAATAACAAACAGGATACTTTATATAAAAATACTACTGTATATCACTGGACAAATATACTAGTCTTTCTGTGATCCCCATTTTATTTAAAAAAAAACATGTAAGCACCCACTGTTGGGGATGCTTACTAAAGTAACCCTCTCTGCCTTTTTGCCCTTGTTTGTGAAGATGGAGCTGGCCCACCTACTGGCCAGGTGGAACCAGTGCCCTGGGGTAGAGTTTAAAGGAGGCTTTTTGACACGTTCAGGGAGGCCGGTGGGAACAGCATTTTGGAGGAGTTGAGTGGGCCAGGGCACTGGCCGCCCAGTTCGGGACTCAGTAGCTTGTTGTGGCCAGTCCACTTGGGGAGCCTGGTCTGGTGTTTAGGCACTGCGGCATTGCTGGAACTGGGACTGTTGAGGAGCCGCAGCCCAGGGATAATGGGGCCCACCTGTGTGTACTGCAGCATTGGGGTGGGATAAGTCTATAACCAGGGATGAAGTCTCAGGTGGATGGGACAATGCAGTGGCAACAGCCTGCATTGCAGGGAGCGCAATGGTGGCAGCCCGCCTCCCCTTACTGTGTGGCACTCTGCCTGAGTGAAGATGGCCTGAGGGAAGAGAGAAGGCCGGTTGGTGAATCTCCCAGATCGCCTGCTCCTCTGCTGTGCTGGGATGTCAGGAGGTTGGCCGCGTATACTTATATGACAGGAAGAGGATACTGTGTAGGGAGGTGCTGTATCCTGACTCTAGCATTGTTTTTCGGGGAAGAGAGAGCGGTTGGCCCAGGGTTCAAGTTCGGTGAAGCTTCAGAGTATTGTGAAGACTGTTGTACATGCTGCTGCCATCAAATTCTGTTTGGAGCTACTTCAGCTCTATGAGGACTCAACATCTTGACCTTAATGGCCAAATGTTTTGTGCCATGGCTCTGTGCCACAGAAGATTGGATCCTCAGTAAAGCCATGCCCCCTGCTCCTAAGAGAAATTTCTTGTGTTTATGCTGCATTTAAAATTAAATTCTTGCCTTGTAAAATGGACTGTGGGAGTGGACCATAGTTTACTTTATGAATTTATGAATGTGCCGACCAACACCTTGCCCCACAGCCTCTGGTATTCTGCCTTCCTACACCCTGTCCAGACAGTACCTTGCAACTGCCATCTGGGAGAAGGCTACAGACCCAGGTACGTGCCAGCTTTCTTATCTCTGGATGTGTTTCTGCAGAAAGGAGCCCTCACCTGAATTTTCTATCAGGCCCTAAGACATTGGGGAGGGGGGTAGGCTACAACATGGGGGCTTGTTCGGGATCCATTTTGGGGTGCAGAACAGTACCTGGGCTCATGGAAGGCTGCTGCAGTATTGGTAGTGGACTATGGCCTAGTTTCTGGTAGCACTGGCTCCTGAGCCCCACCATGTTGGATTAGTGCTTCGCGTCTTTTTCCCTTCTGGTGTCAGAGTCAGTATAACCAGTGTCAGTGACTCAGCAGGTTGCACACTCACCTCTGAGGCCAGAAGATCAAAAATGTTGTGGGTTCTAGTCCCACACCAGGCACTTGGGGTAAATCCCAGTACTGACGCTGTAGTGCATCATGAGGGGAATACTGTACTCCTGATGTGCTTTCAGATGAGACATTAAACCGAGGTCCTGTCTGTTTGTTCTGGTGGTTGTTCAGGTGGACATTAAAGATCCCATCGCACTTCTTGAAAAGAGTAGGGAAATTACCCCAGTGTCCTGGCCAGATTTCCCCCATTCACTACAAAATACCACCAACAGCTTAATCTGGTTCAATTTCAGTTGGTTACCATCTGTATCCCCCCCCCCCACCGGTCGCCACTGAAAAAAGGACTTCTAGTCTCAGTGGGCCTACCTGGTCAACAAAAGTCAATAAATAAATAGAGTAGGAGACCTTGTGCATAATCAGTTTTATGCTAAAGGACCAGTGGGTGATGTGGATTGGCTGATGGCAAGTGAAGGGCTTGTAGGTGGAAGAACTGTTGCCGCCATTGAGAGTAGTCATGTGAGAAACAACAGCATTGTGAGTTTTGGTCAAGATGGTGGAATCTCCTCATGATGTGGATCCTATAGTGACTGTTTCAGCATCGCTGCTTTCCTGGTTGTGAAGTAATGTGGGGAAGGCAGCCCCACTTGAGAAGTGTGTTATCAGCAGTTATCAGAGGGTAGGAGTGGCCCGACTGCCTGTGAGCTCATCATACTCCCGAGGAGTGCCATCTATGGAAAATGTATATACTGTGCCAACTTATTTGCCTCCTTGGCCTTGGTCAGCCTCTGTGTCTCCAAGGACTACAACCATCTCTACTATGGGCAGTCTGGAGTACTGGGACGACTTGTGATCAGCCACCATCCTCTTGGGGCTGTCTGTGTCAGAGGCTCAGCTTGAAGATACCCTGGTGGAGAATGGGCCTAGACATCAGCCTAGCCCTCCTCCACCAAAGACAACTGAGCCTCCCCATGGCAGAGGGAGAAGTCGTGGGAGAATTGAAACACCAGCTGGTTCCTCTAGGCCCAAGAAGTCAGTGCCTGATCCCACAGCCACCAAGGCCTTCACTTCTTCAGGCCATAGTGCTATTGCCACTGGAAAGGGGTCACCCGAGGTCGAGGTGGAAAAGGCCAGCACCAATAGTTTGGGAAATGTAGACCCCTCCCCCAGTGTTACACCCTGGTAAGAGGCAGTCATCTTTGACTTTTAAAAACCAGGATGTGGAGAGTGCCATCCTACAGTCCTATCATCACCCACACTTAACTCTGCCTGATAGCACACCAAGGCTGCCCCAGCTTTGCATCCTCCTGAGACAAAAGATGGATGGATTGCTCACGGATGACCCTGTGAATGTGAAATACTGCTCTGGAGTATGGTTAGAGGAGGGTTTGGCCCCATGGACCAGTGTGCATTGTATTCCACAGTGGTCTCAGGTGGAGAGATGGATCAGAAGCTTTGCTTTGCTTTGATCCAGGATGTGATGAGATGCTGTACCAAGTACTGTATTGTCTCCATGGACACTTTTGGAGCTGAAACCACTAAACCGGATCCCCGGTTCTACTATCCCTGTGGTGGAGGACCTGCTCTTTAGGACTTTGTAAATCCCCTGCTGGGCTGTTTATCTACCTCAATTAGTGCTGCAGAACTGTCCCTCTGGGTTGCATCTGAACTGTTTGGGACTTAATCTTAAATTGGGTGAGATCTTTCTGACACTTTCCTCTGTTTCACTTGTTGGCCATTGTTATATTCACTGTTAGAGTTGTTGTTGAAAGAAAAAAAAGATAGAGGGATGAAAACTTACATAGCTGTGAGTATCTCTTTCTCATCAAAAGATGGTGCAGTACCTTGGGACTTTTGGGACTTGGCTCTTTGGACTCAAAGCTTTTCAAAGACTGTCAGCATCTTACTGGCCAGGGTTTTAAGTAGGGGGGGGGCAGTGTATGGGCAGAGAGTTTGGAGTGTGAGTGTGTGTGTGTGTGTGTGTTCCTGTGAGCATATTAACTGTATGGGCTGTGCGTGTGTGTGGTGGAGGTGTGCATGCTATAGCGTGTTAGGTTTGTTGTGGGATTAATATCCTGTGACACTTGTTCTCTACTGCTCTTTCTAGTTACTGCTTGTTATTAACTGTTTGGTAGACCAGTGTAACTGAATAAAAAAAAAAAAAAAAAAAGAAAAGCATGTTTTGAGTCCCAAAGCTTTGGTGGCAGCAGCACTGGGATTTGTAGGTAGGATTTTGTTTGGGTCCCTGTGTTCCTCAGTTAGAGTAGGGATCAGTCCCCTGTAGCTGGTAATACTCCCGGAAGGAAGGGGAAGGAGAGTGCATATACCTTTCCCTGTGCTGGCTGTGGGGTAGCCGGTTGTCCCATTCACTAGGAGGTCAATAATTTGGAGAGTGTAAGCACCCCCTATTGGGGATGCTTATTAAAGTAACTCTCTCCACCTTTTTGCCCTTGTTTGGGAAAATGGGGCTAGTCTGCCTGCTGGCTGGGTGTAGCCAGTGCCCCAGGGAAGAATTAAAGGGAGGCTTTTTGGCACTTTCAGGGAGGCTAGTGGGAACAGCATTTTGGAGGAGTTGTGTGGGCTGGAGCACTGGTCCCGGCTAGGTTCGGGGCTCAGCAGTTCATCATGGTTAGTACATTCAGGAGAGCCTGGTCTGGGGTTGGGGTTCTGTGGCACTGCTGGAATTGGGTCTGTTGAGGAGCAGCCCAGGGAGAATGGAGCCCATCTGCATGCACTGCAGCACTGGGTTGGGGTAAGCCAGGATCCAGCAATGGAGTCTTGGGTGCATGGGACTGCACAGTGGTGACAGCCTGCATCGTGGGGAGTGCAATGGTGGCTGCCCACCTCCCCTTACCATGTGGCACTTCACCCGAGTGAAGATAGCCTGTGGGGAGCGAGAAGGTCAGTCAGTGAGTCTCCCAGATCACCTGCACCCCTGTTATGCTGAGATGCCAGGAGCCCAGTTGAGTAGGCCCTATTTGGTAGGAAGAGTTGGTAATGCATATGGAGGCACCCCATCCTGACTCTAGCACTGGTTTGTGGGGAGTAGAGAGCGGTTGGCCCAGGCTTCAAGTTCAGTGAGGCCTTGGAGTAATGTAAAGGCCAGTATATGTGCTGCTGCCATAAAGTTCTGTTTGGAGCTACTTCGGCTCTGTGAGAACTCAGCATCTTAGCCTTAAAAGCCACAAGTTTTGTGCCATGGCTGTGTGCCACAGAAGACTGGATCCTCTGTAAAGCCATGCTCCCTGCTCCCAGGAGAGTTTCTTGTGTTTTATGCTGCCTTTAAAATTAAATTCTTGCCTTGTAAAATGGACTGTGGGAGTGGACCTTCATTTGCATTATGAATGTATGAATGCGCCAGCTAACATCTTGCCCCCCTAGCCTCTGATATTCTGCCTTCCTGCACCCTCTCCAGGCCATGCCTTGCAACTACCATCTGGAAGAAGATTACAGACCTAGGTACATGCCAGCTTTCTCATCACTGGATGTGTTTCTGTGGAAAGGAGCCTCACCCCCTAAATTTTCCATCAGGCCCCTGGACATCAAAGAGAAGGGGTAAGCTATAAACACATTCCTGGTAACTATTTGAATTGATGCCACATACAGTTAGGGACGTGGGGTTTTTTTGTGTTTTTTTTTTTTTTTTTTAAAAGGGGATCGGGGCTGGGAGAGTGCTAGATCACCAGGGACATGGTTGATTACAAAATCATCTCATTATACTATGGGGGGAAATTAGATTTACAACTATTTCCCTATCTCTTTCAAAGAGGGAAACAACTTACTGCTTTTTTGTTATGTGCGTCGTATCATATATTGTGGTGTTCTGCTATACAAAACACCACAGTATATGGTATGACTCATGCAGTGAAATACAACAACATCATCATGCTTTCGCAAAAATTCAGCTATCCGTAGAACATTTATGTTTTACACTGCACATGCCCAAGGATGAAAAATCTTTTATAAATTATTTAAAAACTACTTGACTAGGATACATAAAACCACAAAAGAAACCTTGGGCCAAAATCTATCCAACATAAAAAATGTCAGGTTTCAAATCCTCATATTTTGTAAGTTATTAGGGAGCAAAAAAGTCTTAAAAACAGGCACTTTTATGTTTTTTGCACCTCTGCAACTTTGCCCCCACTGAACCGATGTATAAGAAATTTTTAGGATCAAGAGATCCTGACACAGATGCTGTGGTTTCCAAATTTCAAGTAACTCAGTTGAACAGAGACACAGTTATTAAAGGGGGCAGGAATTAATTACGTATGTGCAGCTGTTTGAAATGTCTCTATTTTCATACATTATATTCATACCACTAAAGGATCCCTATTTAACTGTGCCTGAATAAAAGCTGAAGCTGCCAGTTGAGTTTTGTATTATTTTCTTTGTATGGACAACATTCTGTGCAGTTCCTTTCATGGAACCAAGAATTTGGAGTTTTGACTATGACTAGGACAGGGAGGTGAGGTGCCTACCAGGTGACACGGCATGGAGGGATGGAAGGAAGATCCTGGGGATCACTAGGAAGGCAAGATGGGAGGGTGAGCTGGATGTCATTATCCACCTAGGTACTAATGACCTGGCAAATGGGGAGCCAAAGGAAGTTCAGGAAGAGTTTAGGAAATTGGGGAAGGGTCTCAAGCAAGTAGCTACTTCCGTCACCTTCTCAGAAGTACTACCTGCAAGTGGCATGGGAAAGCATAGGGGTGCATGAACCAGGAACTTTAAGTCATGGTTGAAGAACTGGTGCTGTGAGGAAGGGTTTGGATTCATTGGTGACTGGGGACCCACCTGGAGGGATGGAGGCTTGTTCAAGTCTGACAGCCTGGATCCATCCTGGAGGGGAATCGAAACACTCAATGATGAGTTTAAATGCTACATTGACAAGCATTTCAACTAGCCAAGGGTGGTGGCAGGCCAGCAAGGAGGGTACCTAATTGCCCACCCCCCACAGCTAGCAGTGGAACCAGTGAACTGGAGGAGTGGATATCTCTACAAAGCAGTGTGCAAAAGATGGAGATAAGCACCCCAGAGGTGGATAGGCAGAAAAGGGGCAAAATTCAACAGAAGGGCAGACAGCAAGGAGAACCAGGGATAAATGACAACCAGGGAAGGGGCTAGAGTAGAACAGCTAAACAGTCTAGGGAGGTCAAATCATGAAAAGCCATGTGTGCCAATGCCAGAAGCCTTAGCAACAAGATGGAGGATCTGGAGGCTGTTATGGTGCAGTCAGACCTGGACATTGTGGCCATCACAGAAACCTGGTGTAATGATAACCATGACTGGGAGGTGGCCATACCTGGCTACAACATATTCAGAAGAAACAGGGCAGGTAGGAAGGGAGGAGGAGTGGCACTGTATGTGAAAATGACATAAGGGCCACAGAGATCCAGGAGGAACAAAATGTGGGGGAGAGAGATACTGTGGGTTAAGCTGGAGAGGAAAATGGGGCCAGACATCTGCACAGGTGTGGTCTATAGACCACCAGCACATGAGGAAGAAACAGATAGGGAGCTGATGCTAGCCATCCAAAGGATGGCAGACAAGGGTGATGTAGTGCTGGTTGAAGACCTCAGTATTCCAGATGTGAACTGGAGCATCCCAGCAGCAGCATCAACTAGGAGCAGATTTATCCTGGACTACCTTCAGGGTGCCTTCCTCAAGCAACTGGTCATGGAACCAACTTGGCAGAAGACAATACCGGACCTAGTGCTCACAAACAGGGGCAGTATGATGAAGGTAACAGTGGGGGAGCACCTGGGAAACAGTGACCACCAGTCATTGTGGTTTGAAATCACAGAAGAACCAAACCACACAAAAACATGTATCCTGGATTTTAGGGGGGCAGACTTTGGGAAAATGGGGAGATGCTTGAAAGAGGCATTAAGGGGAATGGGGCAGGAATTGGGTTGAGGAACAGTGGGCAGTATTTAAAACGGGGATTACAAGAGCAACAGAATTATGCATTAAGCAGGTTAGCAAAGGGGAAAAGGAGAGGAGGCCATTATGGTTTCCAAGAAGGTAGTCGAGAAAGTGAAAGCCAAAAATATTGCATTCAGGCAATACAAAAAGACACAGGTAGAAGGTGATAGGGAGAAGTACCAGGAGAAGCAAAGGGAGGCAGGGAGGTCAGCAAGGGAAGCCAAAGCTCAGACAGAACAGCACATTGCAAAATCAGTGGGTAGAGGGGACACATCTTTTACAGGTACATAAGTGAAAAAAGAAAGGCAAAGGGAGGAATAATGAGACTGAAGGGGGAGGATGTGGGCCACGTGGAGGATGACAACAGTAAAGCTGCCATACTGAACAGGCATTTCTGCTCAGTCCTTACTGAGGAAGAGGAAGGTAATGGGTCTGAAGGGAGTACAAGGGGTGAGAATGGTGCAGAAATGGTCACAAGTCCCTTTATACGAGAAAGGGTCCTGAAGGAACTGGAAGTAATAAGAGTTGATAAAGCAATGGGGCCAGATGGGGTGCACCCCAAAGTCTTTAAAGAACTAAGAGAGGTGGTGGATGAACATCTGGCAATCCTGTTTAGCCAATCACTGGAAACAGGGGAGGTACCCAAAGACTGGAGGACAGCAGATGTAGTCCCCTTATACAAAAGTGGGAACAAAGAAGAAGCGGAGAACTACGGACCAGTCAGCCTCATCTCGGTAGTGAGGAAGATCATGGAAGCACTACTGAAGGAGAGATTGGTGGAACATCTGGTTGTCAATGGACTACAGGACCCAAGACAGCATGGTTTCACCAGGGGGAGGTCATGTCAGACCAACCTTGTTGAATTTTTTGACTGGGTGACTAGGGAAGTCAATCAGGGGAGGGCAGCGGACATGGCCTATCTGGACTTCATCAAGGCCTTTGACACGGTGCCACATAGAAGACTATTACACAAACTGGGGAATATGGGTGTGGGCAGGACAGTAGTGTGGTGGGTAGGTAACTGGCTGGGTGGCAGGACACAGAAGGTGGTGGTAAATGGCTGTCACTCCACAGAGGGAAGAGTGACCAGTGGGGTACCACAGGGATCAGTGCTGGGACCAGTCCTATTTAACATCTTCATCAGTGACATGCGGAGACCAAGAAGGCAGAATTTCCTGTTTGCTGATGACACAAAGCTCTGTAACAGAGTAAACACACCAGAGGGTGTAGACAGAATGAGAAGGGACCTGCAGAAACTTGAAGAATGGTCAGGGGTTTGGCAGTTGAAATTCAAAGCAAAGAAGTGCAAGATAATGCATATGGGGCACAAAAACCCTGGCACAATATATCATTTGGGGGGTGAGGATATAGCATGCACCAAGCATGAAAGGGATCTTAGGGTTATCATCTCTGATGGCCTCAAGGTAGGGAAACAGTGTGACAAGGCAGCAGGTAAAGCAAATAGGATGCTGGGATGCATAGGCAGGGGCATCGCCAGTGGAAAAGGGAGGTCATAATTCCACTATACAAGGCACTAGTGAGGCCCCACCTGGAGTACAGTGTACAGTTCAGGAGACCTTACTTATGTAAGGACATAGACAGGGTAGAGAAGGTTTAGAGGAGGGCAACAAGATGGATTGCATCACAAGTCCTATGAGGACAGGTTGAAGGAACTGAATATGTACTCCCTGGAGGAGAGGATGGAGAGAGGAGATATGATAGAGACATACAAGTATCTTACAGGGAGGAACAAGGTGCAGGAATACACTATTTTTAAGTGAAAAAGTTGTTCCAGGACTAGAGAGCATGGGATGAAGTTGGAGGGAGGACAATTCAGAGAAAACATGAGGAAGAATTTCTTCACAGAATGGGTGGTGGACAAGTGGAATACCCTGCCAGAGGAAGTGGTGGGGGCTGAAACAATCACGGGATCTAAGAATGCATGGGATAGACATAAAGGAATTCTGGAGGTCAGGGTTAAGGGGCAACAAACTTCTAGAAAAACATAAAGTGAACTTCCAAGCTCAAATGGGCAGACTGGGTGGGCCGTAGGCCCTTATCTGCTGACAATGTCTATGTATCTATGTATGACTTCATGGTTTCAGAACTGTGGGCACTGTACTGAGAAGTTCATACCCACATTTCTGAAACCATGAAGTGACGTAGTCAAAACTCCAAATTCTTGATTCCATGAAAGAAACTGCACAGAATGTTGTCCATACAAAGAAAACAATACAAAACACAACTGACAGCTTCAGTTTTTATTCAGGCACAGTAAAATAGGGATCCTTTCAAGGTTATGAATATAATTTATGAAAATAGAGACATTTCAAACACCTGCACATAATTAATCAATTACTGTCCCCTTTAAGGTGCAAAAATTGAAGTTTAACATTAAAGTGATTACTCAATCCTAATATACAGGCATGACCATGCCTGTATAAGATTTTGACCTTAAATTTTCAAGATAGTCTTTTTATGACTCCCCTTATAAACATGACATGTAGCATCAATAGTATATTGGCCAAAATGTCATTTCACATCATAAGTGTGAAAACACATCTCATCCAGGATTTAAAAAGTGACACCTGTCACACTTATGAGGTTGTATATAAAAATGGCTATGCTTAAAGTTTAGAGTCAAAATATTGAAAATTAGCAAAGTTATAAGGGAAAGTTGAAATATTGCAACATTCACTCATAACCAGGGTATTTTATTGTATTTGTGCACCAAATTTTCAGCACAACCTTCTTATATCCTCACCTCATGAACCCTGTAGGTGAAATTTTTCAAATCCCCACCAAAACGTCATTCTGCACCACAGATGCGAAAACACATATTGTCCAGGATTTGAAAAATGAGCTGGCACATTCATGAGGTGATGTGAAAAAATGGCTATGTTGAAAATTTGAGCTCAAAATATTTAAAATTACCAAAAATGATGAGTGAGCATAGTAAAATGTCTATGTACGCTTATAACTTTGTCATTTTTACATATTTTGACCCTAAATGTTCAACATAGTCTTCTTATGATCCCATCTCATGAACAAGGGAAGTTAAAATTTACAAATTCTGCTAGTAAAGTAGTTTCATAAAGTGACCATGAAATTGCCTTTTGGGCCAGATTTGCATAATTCACCACCACTGAAGAACAAGAAGAAAGAGAAGAATCAGCATTTATATAGTGCTTTTCATACATTGGTCAAGAGGTGGGGTCCCAAAAAGGCCATGTTGAAATTGTGGGGTCAAAATATGTTAAAAGGATAAAGTTATGAATCAAAGCTCAGAACCCCAGTGAAATACATTAAACAACACTTACCTGATATTCTCATGTCACAGTCACTGATTCCAGCAGCTAGACAAATATTTTATCAGAGACGGGATATCTGCTGTGGAACATGTTTAGGTGAGTGAGGGTGTGTGGGGCTGTGTGTTGGGTGGTGGGTGCTGAGTGGGAGGTCAGGGTAGGATAGGTGGGGGATGTGGTGGGGTCAGATCAGTGAGGGACCATTTTCTTGTTTACAGGGTTAAAAAAACATCAAAGGACATTTTTCTTTATTTTGGCACTATTCCAGCTAATGGGATTGGGCTCCTCAGTGTTGAGCTCGTGTTCAGTGGTACTAAGGATGGGCACCCCAGTGTGGCAATGTACATAAGGGCAACAGGAGGGTGACCTGGAAGGGGGGCAAGAGAAGTAGGAGTGGGAGTGGGCACCCTGGTCTATTTATATATTAAAAAAAATATATAAGGATTGGGAAGGGGAGGTGACCGGGGAGAAAGAGGCAGTAGAGGGGTGGGCACCATTGTCCACTTAATTGAGAGATAGACAGATATATAGACAGACAGATAGAGTGATAGATAGATAGATAGATAGATAGATAGATAGATAGATACATGCATGCATACATACATAATTTATTTATTTATTTAGTTTTTGTTGACCAGGTAAGTGCACTAGACAAATCCTGCCTATTTTCATGCACAACTTGGGGGAGGGGGATACAGATGAATGCCAACTGACCTTGAACCAGATTAAGCTGTTGGTGGTATTTTTAGTGAATGATGGAAATTTGCCCAGGACACCGGGGAAATTCCCCTACTCTTTTCGAGAAGTGCCATGGGATCTTTAACATTCACCTGAACTACCACCAATCCAGGCAAATTGGAACCTCAGTTTAACATCTCATCTAAAAGACGGCACCTCAGAAGTGCAGTGCCAGATGTGGGAACTAATACATACACACATAGACAGACAGACAGACAGCTAGACAGAGTTAGAGAGAGATAGATACAGACAGAAACAGAGAGAAGAGAGGATCAGTGGCTCACTGCTTGAAGTGAAGCTGGCAGCATGACTCCAGCTGTAGCTTCACCATTCAAGAAAGCCCCACGGTTCTCATATAGAGAACGCTGGTGAATAGCTTCTCTCGCTAAGCTGGGCACCCCAGATTTTGGGGTGCCCAGAACAGGTATTTCTGATAATTATTAAAAAAAAAAAAAAACAGAATCTAGCTAAATGGGTCTGGTTAAGCTAGGTTCAGGTGAGTGTTTTTAAAATTACGTTTTTTTTTTTCTATTTTCCATGTTTTTTAAATTGAGTGGAAAGAAACAAGATGGCGGCTCTCACAGCACAAAAAAGGTTTTTCATGCTGTGAGAAGCAAATGATGAAAAAACCAAAATGGTCTGCAACACAACATTTTTGCTTTCATATCAGAATGTTCTCCCAAAAACCCTACTGAGTATGCTCAGAACAGGAAAAAATAACTTTAAACCCTTATAACTCTGGAACTGTTTAATATTTTTTCATGAAACCTTCCAAAGGCACTACCTTGGCACATCACACGTCTATCTTGAACATTTTGGAAAAAAATGCCATTCCGTGTAGGCTGTATGTGACAGCAAACCCAAATCCCATGTTAAGTACAGGAAAAAAACAAATGTTTACAGCAAAATGACATACAGTATATGGACCTTAGAAACTGCACAAGCTGCCATTACGAAACTTTCTACAGATTTAGACCTTGCCTCCAAGGCAGCACATGCAAAATTTCAGCTAATGTCATTAAATGCTGCCAAAGCTATTAAGGTGGAAAGTTAAGGGTTTAACACAGAACCCTTGCTCAACCCTAACTGCGGGGGTGCTACCACATCCGTATAATATATTATAGGAAAGCCTCACTCATTGGATTTCTGTGATATCTCCCAATATAGCCAGATGCATAGTGTACATTTTCACTGGCTAACACTGTAAATTATTTTAATCAATTTACAACTGGAGCGGTCTACTCCCAACCCGTGCAGGGCTTGGAATAGGTAACCCCACTCTACTGAATCAAAATTGTTTCAGTGATTGCACTGATAGCCACTGCAAGTTGCCTGCCCCTGTTGTTTTAATTATTACTTTTTGCTCAATCTTCAGTGCTGCCTCCTATCAGTCAGGAAACCTTGCAGCCCCATTGCAATGACAAATGATCCCAGCAAGCACATGGCTCCAAGCACATCATTAAGGAAGGAATACTGGTTGCCACGGATCAATCAATCAACAATCTTTATTTATCCAAGTGAAACACCATTGAGGCAACTCATTTACAAGGTGTACCTGGGTCAGGTACTGGTACAAATACAAGGCAAGAATAGCAAATATGATACAAGGTACACAAGGCAAGAGATACAGTGCTTCAATTAGGTTACAGAGTATACGTGATATCCATTAGAACAAAAGAGGGATACACATGAACAATATATAAATAATACACACACACACACAAAAATACAATTCCTACAGTGGATAAAATCATATAGAAATGGGAGTTTAACTGTTGGAAGGTGTACCATGGTGATTAATTAATGAAAACAGTTGCAAGATTTCTTAAATTCCCTTGCAAAAAGATTTTTAAAGTGGAGTATTTTCATTGGTAGTACAGTTTTAAGGGTTTTTTGCATGTTATTCCAGAGGACATTGAGAGAGTGACTTATGGCCACTTTGCCAAAATGCATTTTAACCTTAGGAATAATGAGGGAGGTCTAAGAAAGCCTTCTTAGTGGGTAGCTCCCTGCCAGGCAGAGAAGAAGGCAGTCAGAGATGTACAGTATTTAAGAAGCTTATTGGAGATGGCTCTAAGTGTTCAGAGGATTGCATTTTGTGGCATCTGTAACTAAGAGAGCTCCAACCTACCATAGAATAAAGGGTGCAGTGATGAGTGAAGTACGGTATATCAGTAATAAATCTAATGGCCCATTGGTAAAGGGTGTCAAGTTTCCCTAAGGCTGTAATAGGTCCATGTCCACATAGGATATCAGCATAGAACAAGAGTGGTAAGAAGGTGGTTTGCACTAGTCGAATTTTGGCCTCCTGTGTAAGTAGATGCTTTATCCGGAAGAAGATACCTAGCCTCTGTCTTAATTTTTTAGTTAGGTTCTCAGTATGTTTAGAAAATGATAGCCTATCATCAACCCATACCCCCAAGTATTTAAAGTTTGACATAAGTTCTAAGGGCTCACCTAAAAGCGTCCGAATAAGAGGGATTGTGGGAGTGCCCCTGGTTTTGTTAGTGTCTGCAGAGGGAGCAAAGGGCATAGCCTTAGTTTTTTTAGCATTTAATAACAGCTTCAAATACAGTAGGTTTTCCTGCAGATGGTTAAATTCAGGCTGGAGGTCTTTGTAAACCAGTTCCAGTGTAGGCTTGTCTAAGTACAGCACAGTGTCATCAGCAAATAGGTGAATCCTAGTGTCCTTGATGCCATCGTTTAAGCTGTTAATATAGATGGCAAACAGCAGTGGTCCTAAAATGGACTCTTGAGGCACTCATCTTTGTAGAATTTTCAGAGTGGAGAGATTGCCCTCCACTTTGACTTGTTGACAGCAATTGGTAAAGTAGTTAGAAAACCACTTAGTAGCCAGAGCTTCTACTCCAGTGATATGCAGGGTGGTCAGGAGCAGGTCAGGGTCCACCGTATCAAAGGCTTTGCTAAGATCAAGGAATAGGGAGCATAAGTACTTTTTGTCATTTAATGCCATCTGCCAGTCGTTGGTGACCTTAGCAAGGACAGAGATTGTACTGTGGTGAGGTCTAAACCCAGATCGTACCATGTTAAGTAGATTGTGATTCTCAAGGTGGTGTCTGAGTTGTGAATTCACTACTTTTTCCAATAGTTTGGACAAGATAGGAAACAAGGAAATTGGGAGATAATTGTTTAGGCCACTGGTATCACCAGATTTAAAGAGTGGGATCACTTGTGCTGTTTTTCTTATTGCAGGGAGAGAACCCTGCATAAGGGACAAATTAAATGGATGAGTAATTGGGGCAGCTAAAGTATAATATCCTAGCTTTAGATAGTAAGGCTTTCTTTGATCCGCACCAGGGCTTTTCCTGGTGTCAAGGGCCAAAAGGAGATCCTCAACTTGCTTCACAGTGATAGGGTGGAAGGTGAAAGCTGGTTTAGGATTTATTAAGCTAGGATTGAGCCATTCAGGTTTCTGAACATATAGCTGTGCACGAAGATTATTGGCCAGTGAGGAGTCGACGGCTAATCCTGCTGTAGCAAAATGGTTGTCAAGAAGTTCTAGAATTGATTGTTTATTGGTGGTGGAATGGCCACCCACAGAGATTTTTTGGGGAAGAAAGTGTGCTGGAGAGTAGCCTTCGAGGTCCTTTAGCGTTTTCCAGAATTTCTATGTGTTATTCGAACCAGTATCAATTTCTGCTTGGAAGTACCTTGCTGTCTTTGTTCTAGTGAGCTTGGTATACCAGTTTCTAGCTGCTCTAAAGGATGTCCAATCAGTTGTAAGTATAGTTTTTCTTGTCTTTTCCATAAGGAATCTCTGTGCAGTAATGCAGATGAGTGCGTTAGGCTCAGGGGTAAGAACACAAGGGCCAAAGTGCCCAGCTGGTTCTGTTCTGGGGTTGCCCAAGCAGTAAGGGAAAAGAGGCTGACTTACAGAAAATTCAGGAAGACCAAGAGATAGGTGGATAGGGAAAATTAACTAAGGTTGGTTAGTGAGGCAACTAAGAGAGTCAAGCAAGCAAAGGCATAGAAGGAGCTACAGATAGCTGAAGGAATTAAGAAGTGGGAGAAGGATTTATTTTGCTATGTAAAGGAGAAAAGGGACAAGAAGGAAGGGATTGTTAGGCTTAAGAAAGGAGTGGACTGGGTGGAGGATAATGGAGGAAAAGCAGAGATCCTAAATGAATACTTTTGTTCCATCTTCACCAGGGAGAAGGACAGACCAGTACCTTTAGGAGGGAAAAGAGAAGCAGGGGAGGAGGGGAACACAGATGTAGTGATAGAGGAGAATAGAGTAAGAGAGGGGCTGCTGGTATTGAAGGTGGACAAATCACCAGGCCCGGATGGAGTACATCCAAGGGTACAAAAGGAACTAGCTGAGAAGCTGGCAGGGCCACTGGCAGACCTATGTAATAGATCACAGAGACAGGCGTAGTACCACAGGACTGAACAATAGCACATGTAGTGCCACTCCACAAAAGCGGTCCCAAGGGTGACCCAGGGAATTACAGACCAGTCAGTCTGACCTCCATTGTGGACAAGCTCATGGAGACCATATTAAAGGAAAGGTTGGTAGAATATCTAGAGGAGCATGGTCTCCAGAATGTGAGGCAGCATGCGTTCATGGGTGGGAGAGTGTGTCAAACAAATTTGAATGACTTTTTTGACTGTGTCACTAAGACATTAGACAGGGGTTAAGCGGTAGTCATCCTCTATCTTGATTTCAGCAAGGCCTTTGACTCTGTACCCCACAAAAGATTGATCAGGAAGTTGATGGATCGCGGGGTTGGGGAAAAGATGGCCAGATGGGTGGAAAACTGGCTAAAGAACAGAATCCAGAGGGTGGTTGTGGGGGGAGAGTTATCTGGCACAAGACAGGTAACCAATGGCATCCCGCAGAGCTCTGTGTTGGGGCCGATGCTGTTCAATGTCTTCATAAATGATATTGGAGATGGCTTTAAGGGCAAAATGTGCCTATTCATGGATGACACCAAGCTCTGTAGGAGAGTGGACACAGCTGAAGGGATACAGGACCCACAGGAAGATCTGGAAAAGCTAGGGAGGTGGTCCAGGATCTGGCAGCTTGGCTTCAATGCCAAGAAATGCAAAACTATGCATATTGGAGCCAAGAATCCTAGGACAGAGTACTACCTGGGTGGAGTCCGAGTATCTGCATCAGAGGAGGAGAAGGGCCTGGGAGTGATTATCACTAGTGACCTGAAGCACTCCACGTAGTGAAAGAAAGCAGCAGCAAAAGCAAATAAAATGCTGAGATGCATATCTAGGGGGATCAGTAATAGGAGAGAGGCAGCTATACTTCCCTTGTGCAGGTCACTGGTAAGGCCACATCTAGAGTATGGAATTTAGTACTGGTACCCACACCTCAAAAAGGACATTTATTTGCTGGAGAAGGTCCAGAGGAGGGCTACAAAGATGATAGCTGGTCAGTAGGGTAAGGCATACAAGGAGAGGTTGAGGGCACTGAACATGTACTCCCTGGAAGACAGGAGAGAGAGAGAGAGAGAGAGAGAGGACATGACTGGGACCTTCAAATACTTGAAAGGGATAAATAAGTTTGATAAGGAGAGTCTCTTTAAGCTGTGTGGCAAACATAACATGAGGGGCACAGTCTTTAGCTGGAGGGTGTGAGGTTTAGGAGGGAGGTCAGGAAGAACGTCTTCACAGAGAGGGTGGTGGACACTTGGAATGCGCTGCCAGAAGAGGTAATCTCTTTGAAGACAGTAGGCAGCTTTAAGAGAGGCTGGGACAGGTATAGGGGGAGGGTAAGGGTCATAGGTACGGAGGATGGGAAGAGTGGGGAGAGGGGGCAGGGACAGCAGCTCAAGCTGCGGACCCTGCAACACAAGCAGACCTGATAGACCAAAAGGCCTTCTTCTACTGGCTTCTTCGTATGTTCATACATACACATTACTGAGGCACATTAGAGCCCAACCAACATCTTCTCTCATGTGGTACCTTTGCTACTCTGTCACCTATGGTCACTAGATGCCACTGAAAGCAGAATCTCTATCCCTCCACAAAGGAGGACAGCATCCTTTGTCACCTGCCAACATAATAATCAATATTTTGCCCATATTATCAGCTCCCTTTCTGCCCTTCACAAACCCAGACACAGAAGCCTTTAATTACAAACATGAGGGCTGGCCCTAGTTTGGTAGCTAAGATTTTTGTCAAAATGTTCACATCTGCATTAACAAGTAAAATGGGACAATCATTACTACAGTCTGAATTGCCCATGCTTAGTTTTGAGAGGACAGTAAATTAATGTGTCCCGCATGGTGCCATGTAGGTCTACTTTACTGAAGGTTTCCTGTACTGTAACTCTTCCATCATAAAATGGTAAAGTAAATCCTGCATCCTGATTGGTCAGGATCTGTATTCTTCTAGAACAGCAGCTCTACAGCTGGCACTTTATGCCAAGCTGGATGCAGTGCATCACACATATTCATGCTTACATTTACCCCTAAATCCTTTTCCTCTGTTGTGCTGTCAATTATTGCACCTGCACATAGGATGAATGCACATCCCACCCACACCTTTCCCCTGGGTCTAATACCGTACACTTTTCCTCATAAAGCATAAGCCCCTTTTTTCAGGGTCCATAACCCTAATGTGTGTAGGTGCCCATGTGGTTAATTCTCTATCGTTTGTGTCCACTTTTGTTGCCAATTTTGTGTTGTCAGAAAACTTCAGCACCTGGCTGTCGATGCCCTCCTTTGGGTCTTTAATATGCCTGTTAAAAAAGCACCAGTCAGGACATCCTTACACTCTGAACAGTGATTTGCTTTCCACCTCCTGTACATTTTGTGGACTCTTCATGGTGGCATATTTTAACAAGCAGTACAGAGTCAAAGAAGGCCTTTCTGAAGTACAGATAGAATTGCTGTAGTCACGTCTTCAGGGTTGGACTAGCAGGATCTACCTCCTGGGGAGCCATGTTGTGTGCCACAGAACAGCCCATTTTCTTCCATGTGCTGAACCATTTCCTGTTTGTATGACTGATTCAAACACTTTAAGACACACCTCCACAGCTCAGAGCATGTTACATGTGCAATGTTACATAAAACATAGGAGGAGAACCACACAAAACTACACAGTAGAAAAAGCAAGCGGCATATACAGTTATGATCTGTACAAAACTGTAAAGTGCAGCATGTGCAGGATATTTATTTATTTATCTTTTTATTCTTTGGAAACCGTTTAAGGCCCACTAGGCACAAGTGCCTGTTTTCAGGGGCAACTGAGGAGCACTGGGGTGATTAAGTGACTTGCTCAGAGTCAAACAGTATGGAAGTGGAGGTTGTGGGAATCAAACCTAGGTCTCCTGAATGTACCATACTCATTCATAGCTCATTACTCTAACATCTAGACTATACTGCCAGTTATTTTAATATCCAATAGACAGTAAAATGAAAACTATAAAAGGCAAAAACATCTGCATAAATATTATATAAAAAAAGAATACTTGAAACTCACATGAAGCTTACTGTATATACTCACATATAATTCTAGTTTTTGATACTAAAAATATGCCCCCCAAAAAGAATGACTCTACATATCTGTGAGGTCTACCTATCTGACAGATTTACAGTGGTGTCTATTTTTCTGCAACTCTGTAACCTAATTTTTTGTCCAGTTCTGGTCACAAAGATAGATTCTGTGCCTGATGTTGGTCATAAAACACATTTTCCCATCTAATTTGGGCAGCAAAATAATGTCTACAATGTTGCTAAAATAGACAAGGAAAAGGGGGATCAACTTACATGTGAGGTTGACCTATAGAAAGTACTGTATATTACTGGTGGGTGAAGTGGCCTCAGTTCGCTCCGCGGAGTGATTCGCAGAGCCAAGCAAATTCGTGGAGTGCTCCACAACGTGAAGTGGAGTACTTCACATTATAATGGGTAACGAGAAGTCCATTGCAAACAAAGACTTCTCATTATTCTGCTTTCCCAGACCACTACTCCACCAAATCTTAAGCTGAAGTGCATTAAGAAGAATGCACTTTGCCTCACTTAGCCTTGTTTTTAAGCTCCGAAGGGAAATTTTGCAGTGATTCATGGGATTTCAGGTCACATGGGCTCTATATTGATCTGCACAGCCTCAGCTCGGGGTAGTGTGTGTAGAAAGCTGTAGGAGACAGTGTTCTCTGAGAGCTGTCTCTGATTCAAATATTCTAAAAGCTGTTAAAAAAGCCTTTTTGAGTAATTTCTTTTTGCTCAAACTTTAGTTCATCGATTGTAGGAAACCCTCCTGTGCTTATATCATCAAGTGTTTTTCTTTGTGTGTGGATTTTGAATGTTAATGTACAATATTGAGTCTTTGTAGAAAAAGACAGTAAAAGTGTACTTTGGGGGAGGGGTGTATCCGTGGTGTAGGTAGATTTAAGTTGGAGAAATAGGAAGTTTTTAGTTTTTTGGTTATATTTTTGTTATATAACTGACTGTGTTAATGTATACACAGTAATATTGTCAGTAATTGTTGAAATGTTCTTGCTGATTGTGTGTTGTGTGGATCTGGTGCAGCAGTTCATAATTTCAGGTTGTTTACAATACGTGGCATATTACTGAACTTTTCAATTTGCTATGCATTACTCGTTATAGACAAATTGTGTGTGAGTGTGTGTGTGGTGCTGCGTGACTTCAAATAATACACCATTTATTGTGCCACAGTGTAATTTCAAGTGCAGCAGTGTGAACTTGCTATCCACTGCAGCTGCATGATTTTGTACTACCATTGCGATACTTTTTCCTTGTTTTGTTGCTGCACTGCACTGCCGTAAAAATCTGCAGTCAGTGTTCCCCCCTCCCCCCCACACCGGCAAAAGGAATTGTTTTCCAGATTGGATTGTTTGAGACCTCAGCACCACTGGTTAGTTAAGGTGTTGTTTTCACTTGTGAATTTGCATCTGTATCTGTTGCTGAAGCCACAGTTGTTTTTTTTGCTGCACATCCAGCGTCCCCCCATGCCACGCAGAGTGAACGTTCCAAAATCTAAATTTGTTTAGAATATTGTTGTTGATCCCCCAAAATGCCCGCAAAGAGACATGAAAGCAAATCTGGTTCTCGCCATGGCACTGCTGCCAGTGGTAAGATTGTCTGTGGGCTTGGTAGTAGGCAGATGCAGAAGTGCATTGCTGATGTGAGGAAAGGTATTTCTCCTGCAATGTTTTTTACTGCCCAATCAGTAGCTTCACTCATAGTTGGAGGAGATGATGTTGTCCCATCCGGTGGTGTTAGTGCAGTTGGTGGTGGTGGTAGTATGAGTATTGCTGCCTCAAGTTCCACTTCTGACCAGTGTACCATGTACAAAAATATAGTGGAGTGTGAAGCAGTGCAAGTGAGTGGCAGTGTAGATGATGTCATACTTCCCAGTAACTGAACCTGAGGATTCTGATAGTCATGTCAATGATAGCATACAATGTGACATTTCTTCCACCAAGGTTCAGGTCACGCATTTTCCATGCAGTGATTCACAGTGTGGTGTAAAAATACCAGGTGAGAGTGGTGTTGATGATGATGGTGACGAATGTGATGATGATGTTGTTGCTGTGGTTGCAACATGCAGTCCACATGCCAGCATCAAAGCAGAGGATGTGGATGTGGGTAATGTTGATGAATATGATGATGATGTCAGTGACCCCAGTTGGGAACCGGAGAAAAAGAAATTCAAGATGGCTGTGCCTGGGTCTGTTTGCATTAATTCCCCCTGTAAAAACTTGGGATTTACCAGTTTCAGTTGATGGTGATGATGATGATGATGATGATGATGATGACCCAGTAATAATGTTAGGTAGTTGTGGTGGTCAGATGCAGTCCAAGTGTGCACTGCCCAAAAAATCACGTAGTACACACCCTACTTCAGTGCTTAAAAGAATGGAGTTCAATAAGCAGCATCATGGACATGTTAAAAATAGAGCATCAAAATCCCTTGTTTGGGATTTTTTTGTGCAAGATGCAAATGATGAATCAGTTGCAATCTGCCAGGTTTGCCATGTGAGTGTGAGCTGAGGTAAAACCGGGAGCCATCTGGGCACAGGAGGACAGCATACGCATCTTAAGAATAGGCACATGGCACTGTGGACTCAGCACAAGATGGCAGCTAATACCACAGTTGGGACCCTCATCATCAACCATAATGAGCATGTTATCCCCTTCCAAGAGTGTTAAGTCCAGTAGGAAATTAGATGTGTGCAGTAGTGAGGAAATAAGAGCAGAGGATCACTACAGGCATGATGAGGTGGAGGAGCAAAATTATTTTGAAATGTTGTCCAATGCTGGTGAGAGTAGCAGTTTTGGTGGTGGTGGTGGTGGTGAATGCAGTATGTCTAGTGCAAGTGGTACATCAACTCCGGTTGGAAAATCTAGCAAAATAACTGCATTTCTGGGTTTGACATCATCACCTGTGCAACCGTCTTCATCAACCGTCCACACTCCACCCCCTGCCATTCGCAGAGCAGAACCATTTGTCATCACACCCTGTGTAAAACATTTAAGTCAGCCCATGTTACAGAGTGTTTTTCTGCATAAGTTGAAGTACCCACCCAATTATATAGTGTCACGTGAACTTAATGCTGCTGTAGCTGAAATGCTGACAATTGATCTTTTGCGCTTCTCCTCTGTGGAGAATTCTGGGTTCCGGTGGTTTACTGCATGTGCCTGTCCAAAATGGAAAGTCCCATCCAGGATATGCTTTTTGACCTGTGCTGTTCTCGAGTTGTTCCATATTGTGTCCGACTTAGTAAGACATGCCCTTCAACATTCCTCCTTTCCATTCATCCATTTAAGTATGGATATGTGGACAAGTGGCAAAACAGGGGGGAGTTCATATCTGTGTATAACTGCACACTGGGTGCAGGTGCCGGGGTTGTTTGTGATGCTGGTAGTGTGAATAATCAGTGCAGTAAGGTAAAGTGTCATGGTAGCAGTCTTCCAGGAATTCAACAGCATGCAATGATTGCTAAGCACAATGTGACCTGTTCACACACTAGTGAAAACATGTTAGACATGGTACTGACTGAAACTGACAAGTGGCTGAACCCCCTGTTCCTGAGAGCTGGGTTCATAGCAAGTGACAATGGGTCAAATGTGGTGAAATGCATCACGAATGGTGGCTTTTTTTCGTGTTCCATGGATGGCCCATTGTTTAAATCTTGTGGTGCAGGAGTTTCTGCAGCACCCTGGTATAAAGGAAATGCTGACAGTTGCATGCCATATCTGCTTTCACTTTTCACGATCTGCAAAGGCCCGTGACCAACTTTGGTAGTTGCAGATGCGAAACAGCCTCCCTCAGCACCGCTTGAAGCTGGAAGTTGTCACCCAGTGGAACTGCACTACATACATGGCAGAGAGGTTGTATGAACAATACAAAGCCATCTCAGAATATCTTGTGATGCACACTAGCCATGACACTTCTGGGGCCTCCATGTCTGTGACAACTGAACAGTGGCACCTCATGGACTCTGTAATAACAGTTTTGAGGCCTTTTGAACATGCCACACAGGCAATGAGTGGCGAGTCTGCCTCCATTAGCCAATCAATTCCACTGCTGTGGGTGCTGAGGCAGACATTGGTGAATGTACAGCATGGCCTTGATGTTGACGGAGACAGTGCTAGCCGTATGTTGCTGAAACACATGCTGACAGTATTCAAAAAGAATCATCACATTTTGAGCATTCAGCATAGTGACAACTTTGCCATAGCAACAATGCTGGACCCATGATACAAACATGGAATTGCCTCAGTACTGGAGGGAAGGCCTGAACAGGTAAAAAATGTCAGTGGGCAACTGGTGCGCTTGGCTCAAGGGACACAGAAGTCACGTGCCAAGGTCAGCAAACCTCAGCAGCATAATCCGGCTGAAGGTGCACCTGGAGGAGCATCAAGCACATCCTGTAAGGCAAATAGGACTGCTGTTCCAGGTGGTCTGTCATCCAAAGCGGTTGGCGTCAACCACTTTGGGAGGCTTTGTCCCAAGTGAAGATTTGTGAAATAAATGATTCCAGAGAACAGGATTAAGCATCAACCACTGGACTTACAGCACAGAGAATGGTTGAGTCATATTTGTCTGAAAACAGGCATCTGTCAATAACTGATGATCCTCTTTTGTACTGGATTGGAAAGGTCAGTGAATGGCCATAGCTGACTGCAGTGGCACTGAAGTACCTCACAAGCCCACCCTCCAGTGTAAGTGTCGAGAGGGTATTCAGCTCAGCAGGTGCAACAGTTAGGGACTGTCAGACAAACCTCTCTCCTGCAAATGTTAGTTTGCTAACATTCATAAAAATAAATGAGAGGCACATACCAGCACAGACTGCAACCTCGGTATTCATTCCCCGGCCTAGTCATGGTGGTTTTGGTGATGTAGAAATGGACCATCTTGGTGGCACTGGCAGTGGCAGCATGAAACAGCCCAACACTGACATAGATGATGACACAATGGAGAAAGAATTTCCCAGTGGTCAGACTTCAGACATAGATGACTGGGTGAGGGCAGCTTTTTTTATGAGGATGATGATGTGGTTAATGTTGGCAGGTTTTAACTGAAGTTGTTAAAAGGTGGTGTGCCCCCCTTGAGTCAGACCATCACCATCAGGGCCAATGTTAGCCACTGCCACCACAGAGAATGACTTTGTCTGCCCCCCCGGACCACCTCCAGGACCGATGTTAGCCACTGCCTCCACAGAGAATGACTTTGTTTGCCCCCGGACCACCACCGGGACTGATGTTAGCCATTGCCACCACAGAGAATGAGTTTGTCTGCCCCCCAGGACCACCACCACCACCGGGACTGATGTTAGCCACTGCCACCACAGAGAATGAGTTTGTCTGCCCCCCGGACCACCACCACCACCCGAACTGATGTTAGCCACTGTCACCACAGAGAATGAGTTTGTCTGCACCTCTGGACCACCACCACTGACCGGGACTGATGTTAGTCACTGCCACAACAGAGAATGAGTTTGTCTGCCCCCCAGGACCACCACCACCATTGCTGTTATCCACTGCCGCCACCATCAGATGCAGGAAGGTGTCACAAGGAATGTCATCATGTGCCACAGCTATCACCACCAGCACCCACCACCAGTGTCATTCAACAAATGTTTCCCCATTACATTGACCATGCCAAGGCAGAGGGAGTTGAACAGGAGATCACGCCATCAGCCACAGGCACAAGGCTTTTTCATTTTAAAACTATAAAGTGAGTATGTGTACTAATGTTTTTTTATGCTATTTAACTTCCTTTAGCTGAGACGTTTTGTTTTCTGTTGCTTTTCTGAACTGCAATGGTCAAACAATATGGTAAACTTATTTTGTTTTTTTACAGATTAACAAAAAAAACTCTCCTTCACTGAAAGTCGGTACCGTACACAGGAACTTATGGAATATCCATTTCATATCCATACTGGTAAGTATCAAGATTTTATTTCATCTGTTCAATTTTTTTTAAATAGTGCAGAAAATGCGACTGAGTAGGATTCATAAACTAGGTGACATGTGTACGTCACCAAAACTATTTCTGCAAGATATCATGCATTGTATTCCGAATTTGCAGTTATGGAGCCATGACAGTGTTCAAAAACTTGCACACAGGTTGTATTACTTGACAAGATGTGGTTTTGAAATGTAACTTGACTTGAGACTGAGAACCACGGACACTGGCACAGTGTATTTGTTACACAGCCTGATACTAAATTAATTTGTGATTGATCTGCAGATTACATTATGACAGCTTACTATCTGTGTCAATAATTCAGATACCTGTGTAGCAGTCACGCCTTAAACATAATGTGTTACTGCTCCAATCAAGTTGTAAGAAGTCCTTCATTTCTTTTTTTGGAAACTTCCAAATGCTTTGTTGTGTCATAGTTGTCTTATCCAAAGAAGTTCTTCAACATCAGGCACCCCCCCGGGCTGCGGCACACATGTAACACACTGCACGCAGAAGTCATTTCAATCGATGAACATGATCATCATTAGTACCAGACTTGAGAAGGTACCAGAGGAAATCTGTGAAGAAATAACCAAATAAGAAACCAATAATGGGACCTACCTGCAAATATGCCCCCCCCAAAAAAAAACACTTACCTTCATTGGCTTGAGAGTTATCCATTTCCAATTTCAATGCAAAAAGTTCTCATCAAGCGCTAGAATGTGCACACCAGCAGTATCTGTGACCTGTGATACAAAACAATACAATGAGTACATGTCTATATATATCAACCCCCCACCTACAAAATACAAAAATATATATCAACTCACCTTGGCTACTATTAGTGTGCAGACAAAGGGCACCCTTTCATCCTGTCATGATGATAGCATTCGCATTTGTGGGTATTGCAGCACACATTGGCCCAGCAACAGTTTGCTCATGGTCATCATTTCTAATGGGACTTTGTATGTGGTGCAATGCTTCCATTTCACTTTGTTACCACTTGTCAATTTTCTGGACACAAGACAGATGCATTTTGAGAATGCAGAAAAATTTGGGGACTCTGTGTGACCACTGAGCACATGGCTGAGTGCGCCATTAATTCTGGGACACTGCATTTCATATTATGCTTCCATTTCACTTTGTTACCACTTGTCAGTTTTCTGGATATAAGACAGATGCATTTTGGGGATGCAGAAAAAAATCTGGGGACTCTGTGTAACCACTGCACGCATGATTGAGTGTGCCATTAATTCTGGGGGACTTTGTATGTGGTGTAACGGTGCCATTTCACTTTCTTACCACTTGTCAATTTTCTGGACACAAGACAGATGCATTTTGGGATTGGGAATTCTGGTGAGTCTGGTAAATATTTTTGGAGCCTCAGTAATGTTTACTTTCTGTCATGCTATAGTGAAGTATTTGTCAAAAATCAGGACTGAGCACTGCAATTATACTGTGCTAAACTGTGCAGTCTTCTTCCTGTGTGTAGACACTATCCAGCATCATGTTGCCTACATATATATATATATATATATATATATATATATATATATATATATATGTATACATATGCTGAATGATGCTGACTTGTTGCACTGTTCATGGTGATGGTATAAAGAATAAAGATAAAAATATATACTGTATATTTTATTTGTACCATCAATGGCAGCAGACAAAGTTATATGTTTTCAGATATCTTGTACCAGTGTGCACCTCAATCACTTGTCACACAGACACAGTGCACACGACTTCGCGGAGATAATAGCACAAAAAATCATGCTTTTAAACAAACCATACCCAACAGACATAAAATAATGCTGAGGCACCCAAAATATTTTATGGTGTACAGACATGTTGAAGTCAGAATATATAGCAGGTCCTGCAGTATACTGCTACCACACTGTGCTACCACTGGTGCCGTGTTGTGTTATGGTGTACATCAACTTGCTGAAAAACTGACACTGCCAGTGTTAACTAGAAAGACATATTCCAGAACAAATCATGAAAAAAGGAATGTGGTAGTACAGTGTGGTGGCAGTGAACTTGACCTTATAAATTTTCTGACTTTATAATGTCTGTACACCATAAAATATTTTGGGTGCATCAGCAATACTTCATGCCTGTTAGATATGGTTTGTTGAAAAGCAGGATTTTTGGTTGCTATGATCTCCTAACAAAATATACATTACATATTCTTTTCTTTATTCTTTACACCATAAACACAGCAACAAGTCAGACAGGAATCAGCATATATATGTTTGCAAGAAGCTGGACAGTGTCTGCAGTACATACACACACAGGAAAGATGACTGACTGCACAAATGCAGTTTAGCACAGGATAACGTCACTGCTTAGTCTGCTTTTCCACAAAAACTCGGCGACAGAAAGTAAACATTAATGGGGCACCAAAACAGTGCACACGCACACACACACGCGAACACATACACACACATACACTTGACACATACACACACACACTTAACAGAAGGAAGGGGGCCCAGAATACAAAGTGTCATGTATATGGAAGACAACAAAAGAAGGGCATAATTACATATAAGGGTCGGGGATGGTGGAGAAATACATTTTATGACACAGCAAGGAAGGTGTGGGGGGGCACATGGTGTGAGGAAACAAAACTAATGTGGGATCCAATGGTGATCCAGCAGCAGTTCCAGCATGGACATAATTTGCAACTCATGTTCCTCTATGTGATCCAGCCACTGCTCCATAACACTCACCCTCTCGTTGTTCTCCTTGACAGCACTCCAGAGAACTGCCAAGTCAGTCTGTGTTACACGCAGTTCTCTGGGGTCCACATGTTCTACAGGCTGACCTGCTGGCGGTGGTGGTGGTGGTGATCATGGTAGGGGTGGGGGTGCTGGTGGAGCAGCAGGTGCTGCTGTGGCCCTACTCTTCTTAGGGCTGCTGCCATGCACAGCTGCACCCTCTGCCACAGAATGTCCAGCAGGTGCAGGCATGGCCCATTCTGTGGCACCCTGCCACTCCAACTGGTGGTGTCAGGAAGTCTAAACCTCACTTTCAGGTTCTTGGCAATATTGGAAATGTAAGTAATCACAGACAAGTTGCATAAGAGTAATAAACTTATTTATTACTACCAAAAAGGATAAAATCACAGTTGCCCTAAGCAGTTCTTACCAATATGAACTGGGAGCCAGTGCTAAGCATTCCCTATACCTCGAGGTTTCTTTGTGACTCTTGGGATCTCCGAGGTACAAGACTAGTGTATCGCATTATATACCTATGATAATTACTATGGTTACCATACGATAGAAACATTTCTAGTTACAGAGATGAGCCCTACTGGCTAAATTAGAGGAGGCTCCACGGTCCAAGATAACATTATACAATTTTATAGTAGTCATCAGTTTGTGAAACAAAAGAGTTCTTATTCAGAGTCTTACATAACTCAGTGTAGTAGTGCAAATCACCAAAAGGTGGCAATGCCAACTTACATATCATAATTATTCCAAGGACACAGGTGTCTTGGCATCTTACAAGTAAGAAATACACAGAAAATACATAGAAGAAAACATGTATTAGCAAGCAAAGTGTATTACAACAATATGTGTACATACCCTGACATCTACTCTTGTATAGTAGATGCCCTTAGCCCTATATGTTAGTATATAACATATGCTTAAGCACTAGCTGTCTATGGTGTACCTCTGAGGGTACCAATTAGGGTGAATTAACCTCGTGTAACATTCCCCCCCCGTTGCCTCCAAGGGCAACACAGGCAAATCTAGGGAAAGGAAAGGGAGCAGTGGTTGTTTACAAACCCAATGCGCGAGCTTTGTAAAGGAACTCGAGCTGCTCACGGTGTTGGTGCAGTGTGCGCCATAGGCAGCATAGCATGATAATCAAAGCAAATATCAAAAATGCTTGTATAACAACAAAACCTTTAAAAGTAATTTCTAACTAGGTGTTAGTCAATGCATCATTTATGTCACCATCATTTATCAACAAAAGGATAGCTTCATTGGCCTTGGTCATATTATTGCTGATGTGGATGAGGTGTGTGTCTTTCCTGTCTAAAAGTGATTTTAATGTAAGTGTAAGTGGGTCTATGTGTACATTAAAATATGGTAAGTATTCAGAAAGTGTGAGCATAGTTACCACACAGTACTCCCCATCAGAATTGTACTGAGAGCGAACAGTAGGGAGTCTCCACTTTTGCAAATGGGCAGGGCAAGTGTAGGTCGTCTTCGAAATCCGTGTTGACAGGCGATAAACTTCCTCACAATATGATTGGTAGAGCTTATCCGGAGCCAAGGTAGAATCCAAGAAATCCATGCCATTCTTGGTGATGTCATCATCCATGGTGAATGTCCAATCAATGCTATCTGGAGAATAACCACAAACAGGTTGAATAACATCAAATACATCACATCGGCACAAGTAAATGTATTGCTTCTTCACACAGCAGTCCATGTGCGGAGCTACCCAGGCATCCAGGAAAGGATGGAAAACCAGTAGAGGCGGTAGATCCAGGCGTTCTCTGTAGATGTCTTCGTTCAGGTGCCCAATGGAATGTACCAGTGCAAGCTTGTCGAACAAGGCTGTAATGGGATCAAAAGTTGGTAAAGAGACAGTCAAAGAAATAAACATAGTATCTCTTATGGAACATTTCTTAGCAGTGAAACAAGGACCAGTGTTAGGGTGTCTGGCCACAAACCCCAGGTTCCTAGCTGTAGAAAGAGGGATCATTAGAGATTGTTGCATACACATAGCAATACAGCTAGGGGTTTTACATCATGACAATACCATTTGGAAATGCGTCTATCATGTATGATATCAGGAATTCTTCCAGATTCTAGATCACGGAAGAGATTGTTGATGGTAGTGATAATGTATAAGCCATAGGCAGAGCAGAGAATTTCTCTAGCAATGTATTGTTTATCTGCTTCTCTGTTGTTCTGTGCAATGAGTGCATTAATCTTGTCTTCAGAGTCTGTAAATGCCTTAGCAATGTTGTGCATGTTGTATACAGTGTGTCTTTCTTCCTGACTAAGGCCATCCACACCGTGCAATAATGAGGGTAGTATATTGTTAACCAAACCAGTCAAAAATTTGGCAGAATGAGATTTGATAGCAGCAATGTCTGCTTTATTTCAAATAGACATAGCCATACCAAAAGGCCCGTGACAGCACCTGCTGCACCTGTGACATCAGAACTGTCAACTTCACGTGTATTACGTTTATGACTTTGATCATCAGGATTGAGTTTTTTCCTGAAGTTGCCTCTGTGTTCAGTAGAATGGACCCCGGCAATAGGGTCTTGAGTACGAATCTGAAATGCAGCTAAACTATCAAGCAATAACAAACTATAAAATGCTGACGTATTAGTATTGTGACACATACCAAATTCTTTCATATTCCAGTAAGTCAGATTGAACAAAACAGGTGTATGCATAAATTGTAAGTTATTGATCAATGAACCAGGGAGGGCAGTGGCTGTTAGACCACTACGGGGGCCAAGGGTGTGCTTTGGACATTCTAAAAGCTGTCTGTCAGTGGGTGGTAATACAGAGAGATACATGGCAGCAGAAGTCATGTGGTGTACAGCACTATATTACCTAGCAGAATCCTTAGACAAAGAATTACAGTATGAATGATCAATTAAGGCAGTAATATTGTATAAACCAGAATGTCTAAGAGCAGTTTGTAACAAGGACAGAGAATCATTTGGGAATAATTTAGCATTGGGACAACCCTGAAAAGTTCCTTTGGAGAGTTTGGCCACAGGGAGAATTTGTCCTTGCGATGTGGTTTGCCACTCAATTTGTAGGGTAGATTTATCAGGAGCAACAACCGAGGCAGTGAGATAAGCATCGGAACCTTCCTGGACAGTAATCAGACTATCGGGTATATTGATGGATACTCCCTCTGAAGGAGATGCTGGTTGATCAAGGTGTGATAGGAGTTTCTGTACAGTGCCTTGGATGCAGGGTATAACTCCTGAGATGAGGAGAGAATGGAACAAGATAGCCATCTTGTCAGTGTATCTGAAAAGCAAAATCAAACATTAGTAAGTTAGTACTATTCCACCCAATGGGGTGAGGAAAAGTAATTAAGCTCCTTTAGACAGTTTCAGTTGGTTTGCATGTAACCATTTGTCAGTCAGTTTATTGTTATGCATAGACTGCCGGACTGAGCTTGTTGACAATGGGGTGTGGGCCTTCCCATTTATTGGAGAAGGAATGGGTGGGATGTGCAAATAGGAGTACCATTACCTGATCTCCAACCTGCCAATCCACGTTTTGTGCGGGCTAGTCAAACTGTATTTTGGATTATTGCTGGGCCTTGCCCATACAGTTGGCAGCATACAAATGTGTGTGTATGAGGTCTCTTCTGAGTTTTCCACATATTGATCTACAGACACACGGTCTACAGTGGGGGTGTGCAGGTCAAACAACAGGTTTTCGGGTAATCTCATTTGTCTTCCAGTCAGCACTTCAAAGGGTGTGAGCTGGGTGGTGGCTGAGGGTGTGCCCCTAACTGCCATAAGGAGTAAGTAGGGAATCCCAGGTTTTGGGATTGTCGTCAATGAATTTGGAAAGCATTTGCTTAATTTGTCTGTTGGCTTTCTCTACTTGACCTGAAGATTGGGGGTGGTAAGGTATGTGGAACTTTTGTTGAACTCCAAGGAGTTCAAGAGATTCTTTCATCAACTCACCTGTAAAACTGGTTCCTTTGTCGGAGTCTACCTTAAGAGATAGACACCACCTGGAGAAAATCTGTTCCACCAGGATTTTGGCAGTGGTTTTAGCAGTGCATGTCTTACTGGGGAAAGATTCAACCCACTTAGAGAAGAGGTCAGTTACCACAACAGCATGCTTGTTATTTCTGCTGGTATTGGACAAGGGGCCAATAAAATCAATCTGAGTGGCATGCCAAGGGCCAGAGTGTCATTGCGGTAAGAGTTTGGCATTTCGCTTGGTAGGGATGGGGTTGTTTTGTGCACAAATGAGGCAATTGTCTATGTACTGTTTAACATCTTTGGTGACACCAGGCCACCAGGCTGTGGTCTTAAGCCTTTGGAGGGTGTTTTCCATTCCCTGGTGTCCACCAGTGGGTGTGTCATGCACTTGGTGCAAGAATTCAGACCTGAGGTGTCTGGGGACAACCCACAACTAGGTGGTGGAATCATCTGGTTGATACCAGATGAGCTTGTCATCTGGTGACAAGTGTAACTTACCTTCATGCCTCTGGTAGGGGTTATGTGTGGGAAGTTTCTCTTCGGTACTCTTGTCAAGGAATCTGAACACTTCTTTGAGTTCAGTATCAATATGTTGGGCTGCTGAGAGGTCCAAGTGGGAAAAGGGTTCAGGTTTTTTCCTGCGTTGTGCTATATGCACGGCCGCATTGGCCTCTGTATGGTTCATCATCCGGGTGTCCTCCCCTCGGGCCCCTTCCTTGGCAAGGGTGTCTGCTGTGTAATTGAAAGCATGATAGGAGTCATGGAAAGAGTGAGCATTGACTTTGTGTAGTACATAGAGTTTGTGTGCAAAGTTTTGTGCCAGTGAATGTATGTATATCACCAATTCCTTGTACTTTACTGGGCTGCCATTAGAGGAGAGGAAGGAGTTCTTCTGCCAGAAAGGAAGGAATTCTGTAAGAGAACAACAAAGCCAATTAGAGTCTGTAAAAATGATAGTATCCTCGGTCCCATGCTGGATGAACTTGAGGGCACAGGCCACCGCTGCCATCTCTGCATACTGTGATGATGCTACACTGCAATGCTTAGATATTTTAACATTGTTCCCATAAGGGTAAATCACTAGAATGCCCATCCCTGCAATTTGTTCTCCCTGATAGTAGGATGCTGAAGCATCAGTAAAGACGCGACACAAAGAGGTGTTATCAAGTATTTGTGGCACGGCAGGGAGGAAAGGACCTGGATATGGAAGATCAGGTGACTGCAGTGTACAGTCATGGGGTTCTCCTTGGAAAAGGAGTCCATAAGCCAGCATAGATGGAATTTTTGTTGGGTGTACCTGTATGTCTCTATCTTGGAGAAGAAGTGACCAGTGTGTCAGTCTGGTGTAGGAGACTGACCCATCTTTCACTCTGTCTGAGAACAGAAAGGTGGTTGGGGTGTGGTTGGTGTTGATAATCAGTGGCGACTACCCAATGATGTACAGAAAGTGCTTGACAGCCCAGTAGGTGGCCAGAAGGTTCCTTTCACAAAGACTGTACTTCTGTTCCACTAGGGTCAAGAGCTGTGATGCTTATGCAATAGGTCTCAGGGTGCCATGAACCTTCTGGGCCAGTACTGCTGACATGGTAATGTCAGAGGTGGCACATTCCAGATGGAATGGCAGTGCTGGATTGGGGTTGACCAGAGCTGGGGTGGAGGCCAAGGCCTGCTTCAGTGATGTCACAGCCTGGGTATGTATAGGGCCCCAAGTCCATGGGATGTCTTTTTCAGTAGCCCATACAGAGGAGCAGCTTTCTGAGCAAAATCACAAATAAAATCTCTCGAATAATTCACCATACCCAGAAACCTTTGAAGAGTTGGCACGCTGGTGGGCAATGGCAAGTCTTGCAATCCCTGTATCTTCTTCCAGGTAGGACTTCAACCTTGGTCAGTTATTTTTAGACCCAGAAAGAGTACTTCTTTCTGACATAATTGTGCTTTTGCTGGATTACATTTCAGGCCAGCTCTCTGAATGAGAGTCAGTAGTTCGTCCAAGAGATCCAGGTGTTATTCCTGTATGGCAGTTGCCAGCAACAGGTCATCCACATACTGCAAGAGACATTGGGAAGTAGAGAAACCCTCAAGGGTGTCCATCATATGCAGATGGAACAGGGATGGGCTATTCTGGAATCCCTGTGGTAAGCAAGTCCACGTGTACTGTCTTCCTTCAAAGGTGAAGGCAAACTTATATTGGCTGTTGGGGGCCAATGGTAATGACCAAAAACCATTGGAGATATCCAGGGCACTGAACCATTTCAGGTCAGGGGTCAAAAGTCGTAGCACATCAGGTGCTGAGGCCACAGTTGGAGAACAACTGGGGGTGACCTGATTCAGTTTCCTGTAGTCAATAGTAAGTCTCCAGGCACCTGTGGGTTTTTTCACAGTCCACACTGGGGAGTTAGCAGTAGAATTGTAAGTTCTGATTACTCCTTGCTTGAGAAGTGACTTGATTGTTTCTCTGAGAGAAGGCAAGGCCTCAGCTAGAAAAGGGTATTGCCTTTGCCTCTCATGTGCTGGGCCTGGCACTTTGATGACAGTGTGCATTCTGCCACAGTCATGTTTGTTGATTGCAAACACTTCCAAATGTCACTGCAAAATGGGGAGAAGCTCTGGAAAAAGCTCATGATCTTTGAACACATCTATGACATCATACTCTTTGTTGTTAGCAGAAATTGTTGCCACAACATGTGAATCAGGGATCAAAATGGTGTGGTATTGACCCTGAATCTGTATCAGTAGCATGTTAGCTAGATATACCACACAGCTGTGTGGTGCAAGGAAATCGATTCCTATGATACTAGGGTGATCATGAATTACCATCAATTGGAAGGTGTGTGAGGCCTTTAAATAGCCTAGCTCTACCGGCAGGGGTAGAGATCAGTATGCAGGTAGCCAAGTACCATCTACTCCTGACATATTGGTCCTCCATCCGGTGGACCAAGGAGATATGTCTGGATGTTCATCATGTAATACAGATACAGCCGCACCTGCATCTAGCAAAACTACTAGTAGGTGGCCCCCGACCTCAACCTCGGTGCAGGGCCTTCTGTCTGTATCCAAGACCAGCTTGTTTACAATCCAGACTGGGGCCTGTAATTGTCAATCTGTACTACTGGGAGCATGGAGAGGTTGGGCCTGGCTTCTTTGAGTCACTTCACCATGCTGCACCAATGCTATATAGGGAGAAGCTTCCCGGTTCAGGCGTATATGGACCTGAAGGCCTGTACTTCCAGTATCACCATGACCCATTGGGGTCTGGGTCACCAGATGTACAGCTGCAAGGGCCTGAGCAGAAATATCATCCGCCACAGAGCGCACTTGTTCCAGGAGCTCTCGGAATTTCTGATTTTCCTCGGCTATCTCCCTATATGAAGGGCCTGTTCTTTGTTGTTGTGGTTTACCCTTGTTCTTATGCTTTTTATTCTTATGCCAATTCCGGTTCCCACCCCATTGTTGCTGCTGTTGTGGTTGTTGTTGGTGTTGGGTCTGTTGGGGGTGTTGGTTATCGACTGGAGGGGCCTGTTGATGTTGGGCCTGTTGGTTTTGGGCCTGCCCTTCCACAGTGTAGTGCATCATGGCCTCTGAAATAGGCTTCACAGCGGCTACTTTCTTGGAACTGGAGCCCACATCACTGATGTAGAGTTGGTAAACTCTCTTGGTTTTCCAAAGGATGTCGGCAAACCTGTCCGTATTGGGAAAGGTGGTTGGCTCTACCTTTTCTCATACTGCAGGAATCATGTTCCTAAGGAACAGGGTCTTATACTTAATAAGATCTACATCTGCAGCTTCTTGTGCCAGGTGCTTTCCTGCTCGGTAGTCCATCCAAAGTCTCTGGTAGTAAGTCGCTGGACTTTCCTTTGCATTCTGTTTTACAGGGTATGCAAGCATCACTCCTACTACACCTGGGCTGTGAGCAGAAATGAGCTCAGCTGCAACCTTATCAAAGGTGGCATTCCCATCCTGGTGGATGGCTTTGGGGAGTTTGGCCCACAAACTAGGATCGATGGTTTGGTGTAGTATCTGGACCTGGTATTCTGCAGCAAGGCAAAGCATCTTGCATTTAGAATGCACCTTTTCTAAGTGACAGCTGAGGTTGTCAGACGGGTTCATCCGGCCAATACTGTCAGCTATTTGCTGGACAGAGTAGGCCATTTGTAGGGGATTATTGGGTCGATCAGGCAGAGGTAGATTGTCTCGGGCACCATCTAGGGCGGCCTGAGCTGCAGCCTCAGCTGCAGTATGAACAATACCATCCTAAGTGCCAGCCTCTTGTAGAAGCTGCCTTATCTGGGTTTTAATGGCCCTTTTACTTCTCTCAGGAAGAGGTACATTACCTATTGCAGTTTCAATCATTGTTTCTATCTCTTGGCTATCTTCCACATTAATACCGGCTATCGGTGGTGCTGTCAGGACCAGGCCTGGGCCTGCTTTCCCCCATCATGGGGGCCACCATGTTGGCATCTTCCATGATGGGCGTCATGACATTGACGACGTATGACATGGTGTGGGTGGAGTGGGGACCCGCCATGTTGTGGATGGCTGGGTGGGGTCTCTGGGCCATAGTAAGGGTGTGACTGGGTGTTGTACTGAGAGATGTTGTCATCTGATAGTTCCCTTTCAGATGAAGTGTGTAAGGCAGGGACTACGCCTCCCATCACCTTAACATGTCCAACCAGTACCTCCCACTGATGGTGCAGTTTCGCCATCTTAGTTTTACATTCAGCATGACTCACAATTGCAACATGCATATCAATCTCATCCTGCATTTGCTTCTGCAACACTCTATACATGGCGCTCAGTTCGCGATTGTCCCTAGTAGCCACTTCTAAGTCATTACGTACCTGGTTCATCTCGTCCTGTAGCTCTCCCATCTCCTCACTCAACTGTGCATTTGCTGTACTTAACAAGTCATTCATATGCAATGCCTGTCCCTTATCATGTTTCAAATTTTCACACTCCTGCTTCAACATACAAAGTTCCTGTTCTCCAGCTCGAGCTGAATGATGCAAAAGTGAATCCTTTTCATTCCACAGAGTTTGAAGTTCAGACTCCAAGTTTTGCTGCAGTCTAACACATTCCATTTCCTGCAAATCCATCTGTAGTTTAATAGATGAAATTTGCAGATAAAGGGTGCGAAACCTCACTTCGGAGGCTTCCAGAGCAGCATAGAGAGTCACAGCCATCAGCCCTTTAGCTTGACGCTTATTGGTTGATTGTCTCATCTCTGTATACTGGGTTGAAATCCCCAGTATAGGGTTTTAGGATTGACTTGCATCCCGCACGAAGTCAGCCCATCCTCCACGGGAGGCAAGGAAGTTCGAGACATCGAGTCTCAGTTCTGTGCAGATATTTGATACGGTGGCCATTGTGTGGGAGGGAAAGAAAAATCAAACTGTGAAAAAGGTGCCGTGCTATGCATCAATCCACAGCAAGAGCTCTTCATACACAGTCGGGCTACTGTAAGAGTTGTAGGTTTACAATTCAAAGCTGTAATGGAGTGAGTCGAGTCGGCATCGACCACACCCAAAAAGAAGACAGCCAGACTTTGTAAGGGACTACAAACCGGTTCTAAAATGGGAGAGGTGATATGGGAATGTATACCTACTGTCCCCGAGGGAAAGAGAAAAGTTATAGCAACTAGTGAAAAAACTTACAAACACCAAATATTGCCTGCACGCGGTCGTCAATTGTCAGGAGGTCTAAACCTCACTTTCAGGTTCTTGGCAATATTGGGATTGCAAGTAATCACAGACACATTGCATAAGAGTAATAAACTTGTTTATTACTACTAAGAAGGATAAAATCACAGTTGCCCTAAGCAGTTCTTACCAATACGAACCAGGAGCCAGTGCTAAGCTTTCCCTATACCTCGAGGTTTCTTTGTGTCTCTTGGGATCTCCGAGGTACAAGACTAGTGTATGACATTATATACCTATGATAATTACTGTGGTTACTGTAAGATAGAAGCATTTCTAGTTATAGAGATGAGCCCTATTGGCTAAATTAGAGGAGGCTCCACGGTCCAAGATAACATTATACAATTTTGTAGTAGTCATCAGTTTGTGAAACAAACGAGTTCTTATACAGAGTCTTACATAACTTAGTGTAGTAGTACAAATCACCAAAAGGTGGCAATGCCGACTTACATATCATAATTATTCCAAGGACTCAGGTGTCTTGGCATCTTACAAGTAAGAAATGCACAGAAAATACATAGAAGAATAGATGTATTAGCAAGCAAAGTGTATTACAACAATATGAGTACATATCCTGACATCTACTCTTGTACAGTAGATGCCCTTAGCCCTATATGTTAGTATATAAAATATGTCTAAGCACTAGCTGTCTATGGTGTACCTCTGAGGGTACCAATTAGGGTGCAGGGACCTCTTGTAACAGTGGTGATTGAGCATATGGGTGTGCTGGCCCCCAGTCCCAAGGTGAGTCCCCCGGGGGCCACAGCACACCTCCACCTCCACCTCACATGGGCAGCACCTGACCACACACTGCTCTCCCCCCAGACACAGTCAAAAAACTGCCAAACAACAAAGGTGTGGGGAGGACCAGGCACAGGCAGGGGAGGGCCAGATGAACTGGCAGCTGGCTGGTCATGGTGCTGAACAGGGATGGGATCCACACCTGGGCCCAGGGGCACAGGCACATGCTGCTCCAGAGGACCTGGTGCTGATGCTGGACCTGGTGGTGGTGGTGGTGGTTCAACTGACTCAGAGTCAGGAGGCGGTGCTGGTCCTGCTTTGGGGGGGCACTCAGAAGTTTCAATTAGTCTAACAGGAATGGCTGCCCATGCCCGCCATGCATGTGCATGGTACAACGCTTACCAGTACCACGCTCTCCCAGAGCTGCTCCTGCCCCAGACATTCCTCACCCTGGTCCAACTCTCTACTGCGCTCCCTCAGTCCGAGCAATGACTACTCACACTGTCACACAACACACAATCAGTCACACAGCACAGACAAACAATTAACTACTTATAAAGGCAAGAAAAATAAAATTTACAGAAAGAACAAATTAAGTAAAAAAGAGTACTGAAAAGATAAAAAAATGTAGCTTTTAAAAAAGCTGTTGGGTCTAAATCAAAGTTTAAATTTTCTCGCTGTGGTCTCAAAGTATCAGCAGTCACAAAACACACTTCTCTCTCTCTGTCTGTACAGGAGAAAGGGAAAGTGTCTGCTTGTGTGACTCACTTCCTTTCTGCCTGGCTAAAGAGCATGTGACTTACAGTACTGTTAGCCATGTGATGTGTGAAGGGGCTGCCAAATCTGAAACACGAAGTGTATCACTTAGAATCATAATAAGGAATGCGAAGTCCATTAAAAACAATGACTCCGCCTTACTTCACATTTCTATTCCACCTTAACGTAAAGTAAATAAAGATAATAAATAGGAAATAAAGATAGATTTACCTGACATCTAAATGCAAAGTAATTTTGCTTATTTAACTATGATATGTTCAAATTTGAAAGAAGCACAGACTGATAAGTTTGCATAACACACTATACTTCATTATAGTAGCATCATAGAAAACTGTAAATGACATATGCATGGATGGTGCACTACTTGATCCAGGTCACTACCTCCAGATGCATTAAGAATATATGTATTGTATATGTGAATATGCCTGCACAACAACTAATGTGACCAAATAATCCAGAAAAAGTGATCAGATAATGACCTGGCTTCCTGTTGATTCTGACTAATTGATATTGGCCAAAAATGTCTATGGTGGTATTCAGAGGATGTCACAGATTATCCCAACTGTAATACAGTAGAACTATTTTAAAATAAATGGTTAGTGATATTTATTAACTGTGGACAGTGACTGCCAAACTATATTATGCATGGATGTCTAAAATCACCCATGTACTGTATAACACAGCTTGATTAAGCAAGAACCCCAAAAATCACCAAATCAATGTTTAAAAGCCTCTACACTCAGTCTTAGCCTGTGCTGTCACCTCATGCTCGCACTTGCACTGTCACTTTCCCCTTTCAGCTCACACTGTCAGTTTGTGTTCTGTAGAACTTAACAGAGCCTTGAGAGAAACTGATGACCTGCAATCACTCTTACGGGTGTTCAAAAAAGAAACAAAAAATTGTCACAAAAAAGTAGCATTCTTCTAGAAAAATAAATACCTAAACATTAAGAATGGCACAGACATTGAGATTCACCACTACTAGTGATAGTGAGAGACAGAAATTTATCAAAACTGCACTTTTCTCCCACCCCCATAGGTTCCAGACGTTAACCGTCACAGTCACAGGAAGTAAAACATGAAGTACAACATCAAATAAATTGGTTCATTATTACTAAAAGGACTGTTCTTGTTCACAGAGTTCTTCACCCTGTTACTCAAGGCACTGCTTTACTTCTTTAAATTAGTTACATGAAGTTTTTATAGTTGCTGATTTCAGCCTGATGAGAATGCGGGGGAGGGGGGCATGGGCTGCTGAAAAGCATCATTCAAATACTTAAACTTGACAATTTCAAAAATTGTACATGTTTAAACAGTAAAAACAAAGTTAAAGTACTCATGTATAAGTTAATTATTAATAAAAGTAGTTCATACTGACATTCTATTCATGTTCTCTTTACAAAATAATTGAGATAAAGTGAGTAAAAGGACCATTTATTATAACTATAAAAACATTGGGAAGTGTGTGAAATGAGGATTTTGTATATACCCTCTGTGTGCAATGTCTTGATAAACCCCCTGGGCTTCACCCTCTGGGTTTATGGGCATTGCACACCTCGGGTGTGCATTAAATCCTCTTTACACACACTTCCCTATGCATTATTCTACAATAAATACAGTATATATAGACTACACCAGTGATAATACATTTCACAAGATAAATGGAGTTATTTTGTTGATGACATATCAACTATCAAGATAAAAATGTTAATAATTTAGATATGTCACAAACAAAATAGCACAGAGTAGCTATGTCATGATGTTGTACTTAACCAACGGTGTAGCACCTAAAACTATGTTTGATGACATTACAATGATGCCATGCAGTGTGCTAACCAGAGTAGGGGAGTGAAAATAAAGTTACAGTTCCAAAAAAGAGATAATCTGAAAGGCTCAGATTTGAAAATGTGTAATATAAACCAGACATGCAATGAGCTGACCCAGAATATGCTACTTATCTTCACTTAGTAAGAGGGCAGGACCTTCATAACTGACTCATGAAGATAAAGGGCTTATAGTGAACCAGGCCACCATGTAACCCATATACATTTATTGTCAAAGTTTTGCTGTGTAGAAGTTTAGTATCTGAACAATTTAATTTTTTCTTGGTTATATGCTTGTTGAAAACGCTCTGTAAGATTTAGGAAAACATCTATATTTTTACATGGATCATTCTGACAAGTCTGTAGTAAAGCATCCTAAGAAGTAAGATTTATTATTGCCTCTGTGGTATCAGTTTTAACAGAATGCTTTGCAAACAACAGTTTTATATGTTGATTTAGAGATTCCTTTGATTTATGAGCTACAGCTGATGCATTAATTCCAGAAAGAATAGATATATAGAGAGCTGTTACCATTGGTAATGTGATAGACCTTTGTTTAAGTTTAAATAACAGTACATAGTAACTAAATATGTGCATATGTAATATCCTGTTTGAAAGAAAACACTAACTATTGAATATTGGCATCCCTTATCCCCCTTACTCATTATTGCAAATTTTGACAGCGAGCAAGTAATGAAGTGCATTATCAATTACATTTAGTTTGTTTGTGACTTTTGATAAATAATATTGATTGAATTTGTGCAATCTGTATTAAAAATAATTTATCTTCATTTGGAATCATTTATCTTTATTTGGCACATGATTTATCTATATTTGGAATCTCCATGCAGTGCAATACAGTGAGCAATCAGTGCAATACAATGAGGCAGGACAAACTCACCCACACAGTATAAATGAAATATAAAGTGGGTTTTAGCTGTGTATACATTTTTCTATCATCACTTGTTATGAAAGGACATGCCTGACTGCACTCCTGGCACCACTTTACTTTGTCACTCATGATGCCAGTGAGACAGTCTATTCATAACTCATGAAGATAAATAATTTATTTGTTGCCAACCCATATGGTATCCTGCACTCTCTCCCACAACTGGTGCAATGCTGAGTGGAGGTAACTTCCAAATCCTAATGAAGTGTGAATCATGCTTTAAGGTAGTCCAAGACAGTCTCAGAGGACCAGAATGATCTTAATGCAAACTTTACCCCTCAAACTGAATCTAACAAAGTCGTATGCACTATATAGTGTTCTTTGCCACAGTTTGCAATGGAGAGAAGGGGAACTGCAGATACTCAATATCCAGTATTTTTCTTTGAATAATTACTTCAAAAACAACTGATAGTGGCAATAAATGATAATAATAACTTGAGTAGTAATTTATGATGCTTAGATGTATGGCACCTCATCAAATCATTAAGATACTGCCAGATACAGATTGGTCAATATCAGCAGGAACATCCACCAGAACTAGACACATAGTAGATTCCCTGCAGGGGGAGGGCCTCAAACAATTAGTACAAAAACCCACAAGAGACAGGGCTATCCTAGATCTAGTAATGACTAGATCACAGAACTCTAGGTAGAAGGTCACCTGGGGGCCAGTGACCATCACATGGTATGGTTCAATTTGACCACTAGAACTAAATAATCCCATTCCAAGGTAAAAATATGGGACTTCAGGGGAGCTGACTTTGATAAGATGCTCAACAGAGTTAAGTTAGCCCTGGTAAGATGAAATACAGGTGAGGGGGTACAGGCAAAGTGGGCAAGCATTAAGGATACAATACTTGAGGCAATATCCCATTGTGTTAGGGAGAAAAGCAAGAGCAAGAGCAAAAGAAGGAGGAAATCACTTTGGTTCTCAAAAACAGTAGCAGAAAAGGTCAGAGCCAAAAGGTTGGCCTTCAGTAAATATAAGGGAACATAGTGGGACAAAGATACGGAGGCATACCAAACTTCCCAACAGGGAAGGCAGTAAGGCAGACATAGGCCCAAACTGAAGAAACACTATCACAAACAGTAAAAGAAGGGGCAAGACTTTCTATAGATACATTAGTGAAAGGAGAAAGTCCAGAGGGGGTATTGCTAAGATCAAAGGGAATAAGAGGGAGTGTGTGGAGGAGGACCAAGGAAAAGCATCTTATCCTACATAAATACTTCCGCTCAGTATTTACTGAGGAGAAGGTATGGCAGGGCCCATAGCTCAGCACCATGGACACGGGGGGAGGGAGGGAGGTGTGCACAAGTCCCTTCACAAAAGAAAGGGTCCTGCAAGAGTTCACTAAGCTCAGGGTGGGCAAGGCAATGGGACCTGATGGCACACATCCCAGAGTATTAAAGGAACTATGGGTGGAATTAGCAGACCCATTATAACTGTTTAGTGAGTCTCTGAGCACAGGAGAGGTCCCAGAAGACTGGAAAAGGGCTCATGTGATCCCACTCCACAAGAGTGGCAGCAGGGAGGAGGCAGGAAACTACAGACCAGTCAGTCTTACCTCAGTAGTGGGCAAGATTATGGAGGCACTCCTTAAGGAAAGGATACTGCAACACCTGGAATCCATAGGAGCACAGGATCCAAGACAGCATGCATTTACCAAAGGAAAGTCCTGTCAAACTAATCTCATAGATTTCTTTGACTGGGTGACCAGAGCGGTGGACCAAGGGGGTACAGTTGATGTCGCCTACCTTGACTTCAGCAAAGCTTTCAATACTGTTCCACATAAAAGATTGATTAATAAGCTGGGTAGGCTCAGAGTGGGTCAGAGGTTGGTCAACTGGGCGGCAAACTGGTTGGCAGGCAGAAAACAGAGAGTGGTAGTAAACAGTGTACAGTCAGAAGAGATGCAAGTCACAAGTGGAGTACCTCAGGGATCAGTTCTGGGGCCAGTCCTCTTAAATATCTTCATCAGTGACATTGCAGATGGACTGGAGGGTAAGGTTTGCTAGTTTGCAGTGACAACAAGCTCTGCAACAGAGTAGATGATCCAGATGGGGTGGGCAGAATGAGAAGAGATCTGGAAAAACTGGCAAAATGGAAGAGTGGCAACTGGGGTTTAATGCAATGAAGTGCAAGATCATGCACACAGGGAAGAGAAACCATAAAGCTACCTATAGGTTGGGAGGGGAGTTGCTGGCAATAACAAGGGAAGAAAGAGACTAGGGTATCATTATCACAGATGACCTGAAATCATCCAAGCAGACCACTAAAGCAGTAGGTAAGGCTACAAGGATTTGGGGTGTATTAGGATGGGTATTACAAGTTGTAAGAGGGAGGTAATAATCCTTCTTTACAAGACACTGGTTAGGCCCCATCTGGAATACTGTGTGCAGTACTGGAGGCCACACCTGCACAAGGACATCAACAAAAGGGAGGCAGTCCAGAGAAAGGCAACCAAAATGGTGCAGGGACTGCATCAGAAAACATAAAAGGATAGGTTAACAGAACTCAATATGTATACCCTAGAGCAAAGGAGGGAGAGAGGTGATATGATTGAAACATTCAAATGTCTTAAGGGCATTAACAAGGTGAAAGAGTGAAACATGTTTCAATATAAGAAAAATAGCAGGACAAGAGGACACAGCATGAGATTAGAGGGAGGCCGATTAAGGGGTAATGTGAGGAAGTTCTTTTTCACAGAAAGGGTGGTGGATGCATGGAACAGCCTACCTCAGGAAGTGGTGGATATGAATACAGTGCAGGGATTCAAGCAGCCATGGGATAGACATACAGTAAGACAGCAATACAGATGAGTATGACTAGATTGGCCATTGACAGAGTAAAGACCTATGGCAAATTCATAAGGTAGAAATAATAGGCAGACTGGATGGGCCCTGCAGTGCTTATCTGCTGAAACTTCTATGTTCCTACGTTTTTAATCATCCCAGCCACAACAAAATAAACAACTATGGGGACCATGAAGATGTTAGAGACGTGTGTCACTCGTGCAGAAAACGTAAATGTAAGATGATCAAACATTCTTACTATTTAAGGACACTGCAAGAGTGGTTGAACTTTGTGCTCATGCATAAACTCACTTTTGGGTACCTGGAGAGTGGCACGGAGGGTGCACAATAGCAGGGTAATTTCATGAAAAATCCTTTACTTTGCAGACGCTCAATAAAGAGTCTGTGTGCACAGCAACTCTTCACAAAGCAGTTAGGAGGCAAACATTTTTATCTTACCAGACTGAATTTAACTTCAAAAATCCATTCATCAATTTGTAATGCAGTGCAGGGAAAAGGCATACTGATCATCACAGATCCAAACCTAAAATCACTGTCAAGACCATTCATTTTATTTCTTCCCGGCTCAATTGCCTAAAGGATCCCCAGACTTATAGTAAAGTCAAGAGGAACTTGTTAATCTGAAAGTGGACAAGGCAATGGGGCTGCCCAAGAAACATCCCAGAATATTAAAAGAACTCAGGGAGGTGCTGGCAACACCACTGACAGCCCTGTTCAACAGTTCACTGGAAACAGGTGTAATACCAAAAGACTAGAGTAGGGAAAATGTAGTCCCTCTCCACAAAAGTGGGAATAGGTAGGCGGCCGGCAATTACAGGCCAGTCAGGCTGACCTCGGTGGTGTAAAAACCAATGGAATCAATACTAATAGAAAGGTTTGTGACATACTTTGAATCCAACAGAGCACAGCATTTCAGGCAGCATGGATTCACGGTGCTAACGATCTTTTCAAACAATTCTAATAGATTTCTTTAACTGGGGGACTAGGGAGGTGGATCAGAAAGGGGGTGGTGGATGTGGCCTACCTGAATTTCAACAAGGCCTTCTACACCATCCCAGGTAGGAGGCTAGTAAACAGGCTGGGCAGCCAAGGAGTGGGTTCCAGGGTGGTAAACTGGGTCAAAAATTGGCTGAGTGATAGGACACAGAGGGGTGGTGGTGAATGAAGTTCAATCTGAAGAGAGGGGGATGACCAGTAGGGTCCCACAGAGATCAGTGCTTGGACAAGTCCTCTTTAATGTCTTCATAAGCAACACTGCAGAGGGGCTGAAAGGGAAGGTGTGTCTATTTGCAGATGACAAGAAGATCTACAACAGGGCTGACACTCCAGGAGGGATAGAGAAAATGAGAAGGGACATAAGCAAGCTTGAGGAGTGGTCAAGGGTGAGGAAACTAAGATTCAATGGAAAGGAATGCAAGATCATACACTTGGGGCACAGAAATGCGGGGAAGGAGTACATGATGGGGGTGGGGAGGTACTGACAGCCACCAAACAGGAAAGGGACATGGGAGTAATCATATCTGATAATCTAAAGGTTACCAAACAATGTGAGAAGGCTGTGAGGAGTGCCAGTTGAATGCTGGGGTGCATAGGGAGAGGTATCTCCAGCAGAAGAAAGTAGTTGGTGATGCCACTGCATAGAACAAGGGTGAGACCTTATCTAGAGTACTGTGTCCAGTTCTGAAGGCTACATCTCTGGAAGGACATATAGAGTAGAAGCAATTCACAGAAAGGCAACTAAAATGTTGCAGGGGTTGCACCAAAAGTCATATGAGGGGAGGCTGGAGGATCTCAATATGTATTCCCTGGAGAAGAGGGAGAGATATGATAGAGACTTTCAAATACTTTAAGGGTGTAAATAAGTTGCAAGAGGGTAACAACTTTAAAAAAAAAAAGATGTTCAAGATCAAAGGGCCATGATATGAAAACAGAGGAGGTTGACTTAGAGATAACATAAGAAAGTATTTTTTCACTCAAAGCATGGTGGATCCATTGAACAGTGTCCCAGCAGCAGTTGTAGGGGCAACTATGGTAGCGGAATTCAAAAATGCATGGGACAGACATAAAGGAACTCTAGTGATAGGAAAGAGAGAGTAAGCCACAGATTATTTAGGATCTGCAGTATATGAAATAGGTAGGGAAAATGGGTAGACTAGGTGGGCCAAGTGGTCCTTATCTGCCATCACATTCTATGTTTCTAAACCCACAAACACAGTTTTGCTTTTTATTAAAGAAATACAAAATCACACATACCTCCATAATGCAAAGTATCACGAGGGTATGTGTGATTTTTGTATTTCTTGAAAACCTGACTTTGTTGCCAATGCCCTTTTTTGGTAACCCTTGCATCGGTGTTGGGGCATTGCTAGCAGTGGGCATCTGGGGCTTGGACTCTGAAAGTTTTGTTTTGGGCCCTGTACTGGACGGTTTGATAATTTTTTTTTTTCATGTCCAGTTCCTTGTAAATGCAGCTTGCATCTTGAAGCACTCCCCCTTTTTTCCCCCTTGCTTTCTTGTAAATGACGTTTGCAGCACACAGATTCATCTCCACTACCTCACTGGATCCTATTAGAAAACAGTAGAGCAGGGTTGGGAGGTGGGTCTAGTTTCCCATTTGCTCTCAGTGCATGCTCTGACATGTCTATATGTATACATATTTTTTTAAAGGTTCTATGTGTGTCTACAGTATTGGAAGGAGTCATAATCACATGCAGTGTAAAGAATTACTTATGGGCAGTTGAAGAAAGCATTTAGGAATTTTAATTAAATGTTTATATATTTTTTTCCCTTTTCCTTTCATGTATGTGTAAGATATCATTACACCAGTCTTGTTGGATATAATTACAAGTAGTAACCACTAGGTGGAGATCACGATTGTGTTTATGCCTCTTTTGATGAATGAAATACCATAATAAATTAAATCACTAATTATCCAGCAAGTAAAGTGTCGTGATTGGTTAAAGAAACTTTCTGAATTTTATTGGAGGTATAAATGAGTGACTGTTGTATTAAATTGTTATCTCTGATGAAGCACCGAAGGGTGTGAAATGTAAGAAGCTCCTTGGCAGCTATAAGTATGGGACTATGGCTGCAATAAATATGTTTATGCATTAAAAACAGCAGCATTCTATGGTTATTTGATTTGAATCTCGCCGGGGGGAGCGGGTGGCTCTTGTCAGGGACTCCGCCTGCAGCTGAAGAAATGCAGCACCTCGGGGATAAGGCACCGGTAAACCGGGCGGACCTCCCCTGATGAAAACAAGTGACTTTGACTTTTTTGGCACCAATCGGAGGGGCTGGGTGAAGAAACTGATTCTTGTAGGGGCTGGGCGGCAGCTGCAGAAGAAGCAGCTGCAACAAGGACATTGATTTTTGGCCCACCCCGTTCACTCCTTTCCTTAAATGCCCGGTAGGCACACCCTCCCACCGTCCAGGACCAATCGGAGCTGGCAATAGGTGGGAACCAAGCTGCCATCCAACTCCCTTATCATAGCGGAAGTTACAATCTAAAGTACCCTGTTAGACAGTCTGTTCATCGCATGATCTTTTATCTCTCCAGGGTACACAGTCTATACTATTGTGTGATTGCCAGTGTAATTAATTTTGTCTGTTGTACTGGTTAGTATGTTACCTGCTATACAGTCTGTTAGTTGCAGATCTATCAAGGGTCGCAGACTATTCTATTTGGCTATTCTATTGAATGATTGCCAGCGTAATTTAATCTTGTCTGCTGTACTGCTTTGTAACTTACCTGTTATACAGTCTGTTAGTTACATGATTACATATCTTGCAAGGGTACACTGACTATCCTATTGACTGCTTGCCAACCTAATTAATCTTGACTACTGTACTGCCTTGTAACTTACCTATGAGGTCCCTGCCTCACATCCAAGGTTAGGCCCCCTTAGCGGGGCGGGAAGTGTATGGGTAGGGGCTATTGCCACTGTATATCACAAACTTTATCACAGACTTTGGGACGTAATCAGTATTCACTTGTAAGAGTGGGCTCACTAATTTTAGTAATAGTGGATGGTAGCTGCTGGACAACCAGTTGTTCCCAGTGTTCCTCTTCTGTGGGAGACTCAACTGGCTGCTACTTGTGACCCAGTGGTTAGCATAGTTTGCTTCCATCGCTCTCTGACATCTACCCCTGGGATGAACATGGGGAATCCTGAGCATTTTTGTAAGATAATATCATCATTTTCACTCATATGCTCATTTGCCTTCAGTATCCTCACTGGACTCAGCATCCCCTGGTTTACGGGTGCTGGTGCTCCTGCCGTGGGAGAACCCTGGGGCACCTGTACCCAGCCGGTGGAGACTGACTTTACATTCTCCAACCTACTAGCTGGAGGCAGACCCTCTCCCTGGGTTCTATGCAGCCTTGACCTGAGGTGCCTCCTGAGCCCTGCCCATATGGTCAGGCGACATGGCCGTAAGTTCCCTGCTAGGGATGGCTTCCCTCCCTTAAGGCATCTCCTTTGGCTATTACTGGTGACCCTAGCACTAGCGGGAGACATTGAGCTCAACCCTGGACCGCCTGGTCTGGCCTCCCCCTCTGTGGTGGGCTGGTCAGCTGTCAAAGGGCTGAAAATAGTTAATCTCAATATATGTATTCTCCTGCCCAATTTGGCAGAACTTCTTGCCTGGGTCACACATCACAGTCCTGACATTCCTGGTATTACAGAAACTTGGCTTAAACCCTCTACTCCAAGATCTGTGTGTGCCCTTCCTGGATATGACCTTGTTAGGGTCGATCGTCCAGGAAAAAAGAGGGGGGGTGGCATCTTGGTCTGTTTCAGGAGACACCTCAACCTGTCGGTGTTACCCTGCCTACAGCCAGTGCAGTCCCCATGTGAGTTACTGCACACGGTTCTGTTGCTTGGGATGACCAAAAAGATACATGTCATATTTACCTACAATCCCCCCCCCAAGGGGGGCTTGGAGGGGCTGTCCGTCCTCCTCGACACAGTTGGTGCTGTGACCCAGCATAACGAGCTAATTATCCTAGGTGATCTCAACCTTAACTGGCTTGGTAGTAACACCAAGGCATTTGAACCACTGCTTGCTGGTCTCGCCTTATCGCAGCTTATCAAGGACCCTACCAGGTGCTCACCCAGTGGTGGAATGAGCTCTCTGCTGGACTGGGTACTGACAAACAGACCGGAGAGGATCGGTTCATCGGGCATCCTTCCCGACTCCATCTCTGACCACTCCCCCATGTACTGTGTGTGAAAGATCCCTTCCCTGAAAATTCTGCACAAGATCATTCAGGTCAGAGACTACTCTGGGTTTGACCCTGGCTCCTTCCATAACGATCTCCAGCACACTGACTGGTCTGCAGTATGGAATGCCCAGGACTCCCCATCTGCTGTCAGTCAATTCCTCATCACCCTCAGGGCTCTGCAGGATAAGCATGCCCCCATCATCAAACGGAGGGTCAGAGGATTGGCTACAAAGTGGTTACGTGGTAGCCTCCTAGCCCTCATGAAATATAGAGATAAGTGCTGGGCAAATTTCAAGGCCATGGCAGATCAGGCTGTATTTCAGCAGTATAGGAAACTCAGAAATGAGTGTAAGAAGGCTATAAGGGCAGCCAAAAGTGAGTTTTGCAAAACTGAACTGCTGAACTCAGCCCGGGACCCCAGGAGGTTCTGGAGAAATATTAAAAACATAGTTAGTGGTTCCCAGAGTGGTGAGACTACTGATATGATTATTGATGGCACTAGCTGCAATAACTCGCTAACCATTGCAAATGCTTTTAACATGTATTTTTCTGACCTGTCTGCTTTCACTTCGTCATTCCCCCCGGTGGAGGTGATAAAGGTGAATGGGTCCCAGCACCGACACCACCCCACCCGTCCTTTCATTTTAAGGCTGTGATGGTGCAAGAGGTACAGAGATTGCTCTCGGGCCTCTCCCCCTTCTCGAGTGCTGGCCATGATGGGTTGGAACCGAAGCTCCTCAGTCTTGGTGCTTTTAATCTTGCCCCCCTGGTGGCCCATATTTCAATCTGTCCCTGTCATCTAGTTTTATTCCGGACATATGGAAGGTCGCTACCGCGGTCCGATCCTGAAACAGGGGAACCCCAAACTAATAGAAAACTACCGCCCGATATCCATTTTGTCAGCAGTCAGTAAACTCCTTGAGAAGGTTGTACCAAGGCAACTCTCGGAGTACTTGCAGTCACATGACCTATTGTCACCTGTGCAGCGTGGCTTTAGGAAAGTGCACAGCACATCCTCTCCCCTTGTGACTGTCTCATCTGGGATCAGGGAGGCTATGGAACAGGGCAAACTCTCTGAAGCTATCTTTATAGATCTCTCTAAAGCCTTCGATCTTGTCGATCATGTCTTGCTCTCCACTCAGCTCAGATCCTTTGGTCTATCTCCTGATGTGCTCAGTTGGTTCTCCAACTATCTACACGGTAGAAAGCAACTTGTTAAATATGGGAAGGAACTCTCGGGCCCCATTTCTGTAACCATGGGTGTCCCCCAAGGCTCTGTCCTGGGGCCCCTGCTCTTCTCCATGTTTGTAAACAATCTCCCCACTGCAGCTGTTCACTGTAAGCCAATCCTCTATGCAGATGACTTGGTCATCCTGACTCACTCCCAGGAGATAGGGGTCATAAATAGCCATCTGAGTGACGACTTGGGGAACATTCAGTCATGGATCTTGTCCCGCAATCTGGTTCTTAATCTAAAAAAAACTCAGGCCATGCTCTTTGGGTCTCAGGCTAAGATTAAGGCCTCCCCTGCTCCGTTATACGTTTCTGGTACCGATGGTACTCCAATCCCGGTTACTGACAACTTTAAATACCTTGGGGTGACCGTGGACCCGCAGCTTGACCTTGGCTGCCATATTCAGAATACATGTAAGACTGTCAACTGCAAATTAGGTCTGGCCTACAGAGCTAAATGCAACCTTACTCCTGCGGTCCATATTGCACTTGCCAGAGGTGTTCTTCTCCCTTCGCTCTGCTATGGGATCCTTTTGTTTGCCCACTCCCCCAAAGCTCACCTATCTAGGTGGTCCACTGCATACAACAATGTCTGCTGCTTTGCTTTGGCTGCCCCCCTGTCTCACCCACCACCGTGACCTTTATAGTAAGGTAAACTGACTCTCCCCCTCAAATCACATAGACTTTGTCCTAGGTGCTTTATGGGAAAGGTCCTTGGCACTGGTACCCCGGGGCTAGCGAAATTCCTTGTCCCGGCTGCCTCCTCAACCTATTCCCTCAGGTCTCAGCGGCCCACTATCTTTAAGATACCTGCTACCCTGACTCTGATGGGAGGCAGGGATTTTGCTGTGTATGCTCCCAGACTGTGGAAAGCTTTCCCTGCCCAGGTCCGCTCCTCCCACTGACAGGTGTGCCTTCATTCCACCCTATGGAACCACCTCAAACTCACTTTGTCCTGTGATTGGCCCAAACCACCATGATCTATCATAGCACTCCTTTCTCCTGGATGTATTCCTGGACAAAAAACTCGGCTTCCGAGGCTGTTAAGTTGTAAATAGTGTTGTATCTGCTGCATTTCAACTGTACCTATTGTACTGCTCTTTGTTGCTACATATGTTACCCTGCTGTGTACATACTGAACTAGACTATGCCTTACTTGACTTGTAAGCTTTATTAATCTGTATTTATGTTGTCCTCACATGACTTGTATGCTATCTGTAATCTGTACCATGGCGTCTTATGTACCTTATTTTATTTTTTTTATTTAGCTTTTGTTGACCGGGTAAGTGCAGTAGACAAATTCTGCCTATATTCAGGCATGGCCCGGGGGAGGGGGGTACAGATGAATGTGAACTGACCTTGAACTAGATTAAACTGTTGGTGGCATTTTTAGTGAATGGGAGAAATTTGGCCCGGACACCAGGGAAATTCCCCTGCACTTTTTGAGAAGTGCCATGGGATCTTTAACATCCACCTGAACTACCACCAGAACAGGCAGATGGGACCTCGGTTTAATGTCTCATCTGAAAAATGGCACCTCAGGAGTGCAGCACCACCCACATGCTGCACTATAGTGTCAGTATTGGGATATTAACCCAAGTGCCTGGTGTGGGGTTAGAACCCACAGCCTTCTGACCTCCTGGCCTCAGAGGCAAGTGTGCTACCTGCTGAGCCACTGACACCTAAATCTGTCATTCCTGTACTCTCCCAGGTAGTGCCTGAAAATAGACAATTGTCTTGTCTAGTGTACTTACCTGGTCAACAAAAGCTAAATAAATAAAATAAATTTGGAAGGGGTGAGTGCACTGACTTTTTGCAAACATACATGATTTTTTTGTTGTGCAGCAGCAGTGCCACCACTGCTGTCACATGGGGCCCACTTGGTCTCTCCTCAACCAACTCCTTTGGCTCTGACTAGCCCTACTGCTTGATGTTATTGTCTGCCCTGTCTGCTGTGATTATCTGTGGCTGCATCACAATGCATCAGTGACTCAATGACAAGGAACTGAGTGGGGAGAATGGAACTGACCTGCCTGTCATCCTCATCCAGCCTGCACTGAAGTGCTCATCTACTGCCCAATTCGAAAGGACAGACACAGAAATCAGGAGGCAAGGTGGCTCAAGCAGTTGCTTTGGCCTGGGCAGAGCAGTATTATGCCTGGCTGGGTTTGTTTTAATTTAATGATTCCATTCCCTGGGTGACAAGTTTGGGACTGAGACAGGCAGAAGTGTTGCCATGCCAGTGTCAGCGACAGCTCTGATAATAAACTCCTCAGACTGGTCTGTCTGTGAGAGTGATTGGCTTTTTGTGGTGGTGGGGCTATTGCTGATCAAGTGTAAAAAATCATGTCTCCCTTGGCAAATGCACAGCCCCCCTCCTGAGAAAGAGATTTCCTACATTAGGGTAAAGAAATTAGAAAAAAACATATTTTTCCTCGCACTATCAACATAAATATAATAAGCTTAGTGTATGTGTGTGTGGTGCTGTGAACTGCTGGCTCTATAGAGAGCAGGGCCTGCTTCCTTGTTGTCATTATGACATTGTCTACCAGGTTGTCAATGACTGAATTTATGAGCCTGATTTTGAAACCTGAATTAAAGCAGATGCTGCCTGGTTTTAATTTGTGGAGTGTGTTCACTGTATACTACTTCTCAGCTGATGGCTCCCTTAAGCATCACACACACACACACACACACACACACACACTTGTATTGTAGGATAGTTTATAGTCCACGCTGACTTAATTGTCACATGATGGTGTGTCATGATGAAGTTTAGCATGGCACTATCATGTGACTATTAAGCCAGCATGGATTACAAATTATCTCACAATGCACACGTGTTGGAAGTGTGCAGACTAGGATGTTCAGTGCTGGGTGTGAACACAGTGAGGAGAATGTCTTCTGCACAATGGGAAATGGAGCTATCTGAGTGGCTGGTGTGTGTACATGTGACTAGGATGTGGATTGTAGAGGTAGCTTAGAGGAGCTGAACATTGTTTGGTCAGTGTGTATCAGAGTTAAGTACAGATATACAGTGTGGGAGAAAGAAAAAGAGACTGTTTTTATTGTAGTAAATATTACCCAGAGTATTATTCCAATTTGCCTGGACTACTAATTGACTAGCAGAAGAGTAGCTAAAAGGCAAGGGAATTTTCATACTTGATCTCCAAAATTCAAAGATCAAATGTGATGACATAAGCAACATCAGCATAGCATTTATTTAGCACAAGAAGAGGCCAAAGCGAAGTTGGAAAATAAAAAAAATACTATTCAGTAACTAAACTGTGGTTGTGGTTTTAGGAGGACGCCTTACAGTGAAGCAGTTTCAGTGAGCAGCCTTAATCTCTGCACATTTTTTTGTATATTTCCCTTGGTGTACCGTACTTTCTTCAGATATGAACCCATATTTTAAGTGTCAAGGAGGCTGCCCACCCTTCCCGTGACCCTTCCCAAAAGCCTGATACCCTGATCTACTCATACTGAGTAAACAGGATACTAATTCTATAAACTTTAATCTATGATATGACATCTTCACCTGACAAGTAAAAAAAAAGATTACACAAAATAGGACAACAGAATTGGGGAAAATCAGGGAACATTTATTTATTTATTTATTTATTTAAAATGTGTTAACCAAAAAAGGAATATAGCAGAACTGTATTATTTTTTTACCTGAGAACTCCAAATGTTCTTCAGCGTCTGGGGGCATAGGTTGCCCCCAGTCCCCCCACCTATAGGTCTGGGGCCCATGACCTGAATAATATATCATACTAGCAAAAACAAAAGGGACCCGACTGACAATTAAGATTATACTGCCTACACAGATAGCATGGATTTAAATTTTGTAACATTGGCAAGTTGTGCAAATGGGTTAAAATGCAGCAGTTGTAGTAGATTTAGCCTGGAAGAAATCTCTGACTTTTTTATCATTACATTTGCTAGTGATGTGCTGAACTGAAGGATCTAAGGATCAGACTAATAGGGATGGAGCTGGAATTGAAATTTATTAAGCACTTGTCTTCTAAACAAATTGTAGCCACACACAAACCTAATGAAGGTACTAACATGGATAAAAATACTGAAGGTGTAGGGAAAAGACTAAGAGGGGGAGAGAGATGAAGGGGAAGTAATAGATAGTGGTGAAAAGACAAATAATATAAAAAAGGAAGGGGTGCAATGGAGTTCACAATCCCCACAAGTAATTGGTTCTCACCATTGTTAAACCTAATAGAGAGTATAGATAATCAAACAAATGAATTAATGCATATTGTAACCAATGGGGACCCCCACAACGATTCTCAGCCTATGAGTAGTAAAACTAATGGAGCCGGTAATGACTGTATAAATCCAAACAAAAACAGCAAGCACACTGAGGGAGAGATTAATACCACTGATAGATCAGAAACTGAGGGGACAAAGAATAAGAACAACAAAGAAATCGAAATTACACATCCAGTATTTATCCTTGGAGACTCTATAATCAAATATACTGACCAATTTACCACTAAATTAAATAAAGAATACGTCACCAGTAGCTGTTTCCCCAGTGCAGGAGTCCATAATATATTGTCATTATTACCAGAAGTTTTGAAGAACTCGCACTCTAACTGTTTGGTAATTATTCATGTAGGGACAAATGATGTCAAATTCAAGTCAGAAGAGGAAATATGTAACAGTCTGAAAGATATATACACAACATTAACAAGATTTAAATGTGAGGTGATTTTCTCTGAGTTATTACTGGTTCCAAGGGCAAATTTAAGTATTAATGAGAAAACTGTAAGACTTAATGATTGGCTGAAACAATGGTGCCTTATATTGGGAATCTCGTGTCACGAATTGGGAAAAGTTCAATGAAAAGAAACATCTTTGTTGTTGACACAGGCTACATCTGAATATAACTGGTAGTAGATTGCTTGAAGACTTCTTTATAAAGTACATCACATTAACTTTAAACTAGACCATCAGGGGAGATGGGAAGCATTAGGAGTTAACTTTTCCTGACATGATGGTGTCACTGGGAAAAACAAAAAGGGCTCAGTTAGAATAAAAATAAAACGCAACGTAAATAAAGAACTTAAATTTCTACTAATTAACACAAGACATCTAAGGAATAAAACTGATGAACTTAAGTATATATTGTATAAAGAACAGACAACAATCTGCACTGTAACAGAAACCTGGTTCAGAGCTAATGAATGAGGTAGGGAAATCCCAGAGTATTATTCATTTCATAAAGAGTGCCAAGAAAAGCACTGGGGTGGCATAGCTGTATATATCTCTGAAGACATTAGGGCACATGAGATAAAGTTGAGATAAAGTTCCATAGTAATGATATAGTGGAAAATGAATTAAACTGGTTTGAGATACTATTGGCAACTAAAAAAACTTGCTGTCGCTATTGGTTATCGCTCTCCTAGAATTAATAATGAAGAAAATGACAGGCTTCTGGCTATTATTGACACATGGATATAAATGGGGATTATTTGCTCCTTGGGGATTTTAATTTCCACAAGATTAACTGGTGAACACTGGAAGAAGCAACTCCCTTGGAGAATAGGTTTATTGAAATCGTGATCCAAAAAAATCTTGATCATGTTGTGCATGAACATACCAGAGAAAGAAATACATTAGACCTTATTTTCTGTCATTTCGCAGATGACATCCACAGTATAAAGGTACTGGAACCTCTTGGAGACAGCGATCACAATATGATCAGTATGGTGGTAAATACAGCATGGGAAAGAGTAAGGGGGCAGCTACAATCATTAAATGCTACCGTAAAGCTAATTATGGTAAGATGAAACAGCACTTCAACTCATGGAACTGGGAGACAGATTTGAAAGAACACAATATGCAGACTATATGGTCTAAAATGAAACCGAAAACAGACTACTGTATTAGCACCCATGTATCAGAGGTTAGAAAATACAACATATATGGTAGAGTGCCACTCTGATTTAGTGGCAACATAAAGAGAAATATTAGAAAGAAAAAAGAAGGCATTTAAAAAAAATATAAGTTACATCCAACAGAGGCACACTGGAATATCTACAAAAAACAAGCAAATAAATGTAAGAACTTGATTTAAAAATCCAAATGTCACTCAGAAATCAAAATGGCAACTTCGGTCAAAGACAATAAGAAACAGTTCTATAACTATGTTGGTAGTTTAAGGGGTATTCACAAAACTATTGGTTCATTGAGGGAAGGTAACAGGTTAATAGAGGAAGAGCAGGATATGGCCACTGAATTTAATAATTACTTTCTGAGTACTTACCAACCTAATGAGAGTATGGCAAAAAACGTTGCTTATGGGGACCCTAATTTTACCAATGAAATAAGTATCACTAAGCAAGAGGTTCTAGAAAAAATAAACTTAAATCAGAGAGCTTGGCAGGACCTGATGGTATACACCCAAAATTCCTTAAGGAATTATCAGATGCCATAGTGGGCCCTATAACAATGTTATTCAATGCCTCACTAAATGAAGGAAGAACCATAGCAGAATGGAGGGAAGCAACCATGGCACCTATTTACATAAAGGGAGACAGGCAGGATGTAATAAACTATCAGCCAATTAGTTTAATAACAGTGCTGGGGATGATATTGAAAGGAATTATACAAGATAATATTGTAAAACGTATGAAACAGAATGGCTATCTGGACATAATCCAGCATGACTTTAGTTCTGGGTATTCATGCCTTACGAACTTTCTTTAGTTTTCGAGCCAATTAGTTCTGCATTAGACAAGGGTCTGCCAGTTGATATTATATTCTTGGACCACTCTAGGGCCTTTGACTCTGTCTCATATAAAGAACTAAAAGAGAAACTTGTTGATATACAATTACATCTAAAAGTGATATCTCGGGTTGCATCCTAATTGTGTAACAAGAGATAGAAAGTGGGAATCGGGGATTATTTCTCAGAATGGAGTGGCGTCATGAGTGGGGTGCTCCAGGTTTCAGTACTGGGATCCACTCTTTTCAATATATTTGTATCTACAATGCAGACGTTGGACAGCACATGGATATGCAAATATACTGATGATAGTAAGATTGGTGCTATAGTTAATAACCCAGAGGCTATAGAAAAGCTGCAGGAAGACCTAAATCAACTTGGGAAATGGGCAGAAAAATACAAACTAAGATTTAATGAGGACAAGTGCAGAGTCATGCACCTTGGGCATAACAATGTAAAGATGGAATATAAACTGAGCAATATTATACTTCAGAAAACAACATGTGAAAGGTATCACTATAACAGATAACCTACCTTTTTTTTGCAGTTAATCTTTTTTATTATAATTATTGTGATTATACATACAAATACACTACATTCTCCAATATACACTTACATAAATTCTTAATGGGAGAAGGAAAAAACATGTTGTCTGAAGTATTATACAATGATATTAAAGGGGAAAACAAATGGTGAGAAAACAATATGTAGCAGTACAATCTGTATGATAGAGAGAAAATATGGCAATTTATGGTTCAAGGGGTAAAAGGAGCAGATACAAACAAGAAATATGAACAATCATGATTGTACTTCTATTATGCTGGAATTTAATACAAGTATGTGTAAGACTGTATAAAGGAAAAGCATAAAAAGGAGAAAAGTATCTAAGAAAGTAAACAAGAATGAAGAGGGAAAGGGAAGAAGAAAAGGAGATAAAAAGATAGAGAGGGGATGAAAAAGGAACGAAAAGGGCTAGAAGTGAGATTCCAATGTGAACATATAACAACCCATGGATTAAGTGACGATATGTGTAGGCATGTTTAAATATTTAAAATAGTCCTGCCAGCATTTATTATATAAATTAAGTCAGTCAGAGGCCAAGTGTGACATACGATCAAGGATGTCATATGAGATAGTTGTTTAAGAATATCCGGGGGGGTGGGAATGGTGTTGGATCTCCAATGCATTAGTACAAGGTGTTTAACTTGAAGTAACAGTAAGGATAACCACCTATTCTGAAAATGGGATATTTTATATGAATGAGCATTGAAAATACCAAGTATGCAATGTTTTGGATCTAATGCAAAGGATAGACCAATCACTTTCATTGCAAAGAAATGAATGTGATGCCAAAGATTGTGTATGGAAGACAATGCCATAAAATATGTAGTAAATTGCCATTGGAGGAGTTACAGCACCAACATTTACTGTTGTTTATTAAGCCCATTTTTTGCAACATCTCAGGAGTTCTGTACCATAGATGTAGAATTTTGGTTTGTATGAGTGAACTGTGATTATCCTTTAAAGATTTATGGCAGGATAGCCAGCAGTTATGCCATTTTGAATTGGTTATGTTATAATTTAAAAGGGTGCTCCATTTATTTTTTGCAATGATAGATTGATCTGGAATTGTATTTCTGATATGTTTGTAAATGATGCTATTTAATTTAGAATTTGTTTTGATCCATTTAGAAATAAAAGTATCATATATAGATTGATGAGGAATAGTAGGAAAATAAAGGTTCCATGCCATGCGTAACTGTAAATATTTCCAGAAATCATCCTGGGGAAGATTCCATTGTTTGCGCAGGTCAGAAAAGGATTTTAATTTGAGAGTCTGAGGTATAAGTATATCCTCCAAGAAAAAAATGCCCCTGTTTTTCCAATTACAACAAAAAATTGGGTGATTATCAAGAGTGATGTTGTGGTTCCCCCAAACGAGGGGCATATATGAGAGGGGTTGGGTTGGATTTAAGGCATTTATGAATTATTTTCCAGTAGTATATGGATGATGCTATAGTAGGGTGAGATTTTAAATTGGGGTGAGAGGGTTATAAATGAAGGAAGTTTTGACATTGCCCAGACATAGAGATATTTCTATATTGACCCACAACAGTGATTTATTGCTGGGTTTATGAAACCATTTGACAGTTTGGGCAGTGTGGAAGGCCCAAAAATATGCTTGGAACCAGGGGAGCCCAAAGCCCCTTTTGGACCAGTGGGAATGCATTGTGTTATGACTAAATCTGGGAATTTTGCCTTCCCATTGCCAATTAAATCATCAATTCTGACAAAAAAAAGTAGGGTTAAAGAGATATTAGAAAATATATACAGTATTTTGGGAGCTATTGACATCTTGATAGCAGAGATTTTCCCATTAAAAGAGAGGTTAAGCAGTTTCCATCTGTTGAGAGTGTTTTTAATATTTGCTAATAATGGGGAAAGATTGGCATCCCATATTTTGTCTAATTTAGAGGTGATCTGTATTCCAAGGTAAGAGATACCTAGAGGGGCCCAATGCAAACCTAATATTGTATTCATAGAAGGGTTACAAAAATTGTTCAGTGGCATTGTTGATATTTGTTTAGATTCAGAGGAAGCCCAGAAAATGAAGTAAAGTTGCTAAGTAACTTAATTAAGGGTGGTCCCAAAATTTCAAGATTTTTGAGTAGAATGAGGAGGTCACATCTGGATAAGGATAAAAAGACCAGTAAGGTGGAGGGGACGGATGATGCCATCCCCGCCAAAAGGGTGTGGTTTGCCCTCAAGGCCCTAAAGAAAGACAAATCTCCTGGGCCAGATGGCATTCATCCGAGAGTACTATTGGAATTGGCGGACATACTGGCTGCACCCCTGGTGGAGCTTTTCAGCAGGTCACTTGAGACAGGGATGGTACCTAGGGATTGACGAGAGGCACATGTGGTACCAATCCATAAGGGGGGTCGAGGAAGTACCAGGTAACTATAGACCCACTGCAGCTTAACCCTCGTGGTGGAAAATTAATGGAGAGTATACTAAAGGAATGATTGGGGTTTACTTGGAGGAGGTGGGAGGTCTGGATAGTCGGCAGCATGGGTTTGTGCAGGTAGATCATGTCAAACCAACCTTGTGGCGTTCTATGAATGGGTAACATCAGAACTGGACAGGGGCCTGTGGATGTATTCTTGGACTTCAGCAAGGCGTTTTGACTCTGTCCCCCAATGGTCTGGTGGAGAAACTGATGGGGTTAGGAGTAGGCCTTTGATGGTCAGATGGATTGAAAACTGGATAGCTGGACGCACTCAGAGTAGTGGTCTGTGGGAGCTCTGAACCCTACAGAGGTTGGTAGTGGGGTACCACAGGGCTCGGTCCTGGGTCCAATCCTGTTTAATGCATACATATCGGACATCAGGGATGGTATAGGGTGTGAAATGAGTCTCTTCGTGGATGACTCCAAGATGGGAGCAGTAGTTGAGGGAGAAGAGGGAGGTTGGCCTGCAAGGGACCTGGACACCCTGGAAAGCTGGGCTCACACATGGAAATTAAATTTCAATATCACCAAGTGCAAGGTGTTGCATCTTGGTTGGGGAACTCCTAAACACAGGTACACCCTGGGAGAGGAGGCCTGGAAGCCTCAACAGGGAAAAGACCTAGGGGTCATGGTGGATACATGTATGAATAACTCTGAGCAGTGCAGGAGGCAGCTAGCAAGGCAAACAGGATGTTGGGATGCATCGTGGGGGATCACCTCTAGGAGCAAGGAAGTGATTCTGCCGCTGTACAATGGTCTGGATTAGACCACACCTTGAGTACTGTGTACAGTACTGGAGACCACACTTGAAGAGGGACATACAGCTCCTGTAGAGGGTACAGAGGAGGGCAACAAAGATGATACGAGGGCTAGGGGATTTGACTTACAAGGACAGACTTGAGGAGCTCTGCCTGTTTTCATTGGAGGAGAGGAGAGACAGGGGGGACATGATTGAGGTCTTCAAGTACCTCAAGGGAATAAATAGGGTAAACATGGAGGGGATCTTTAGACTAAAGCAGGGAGGCATCACCAGAGGGCATGGTTTGAAGTTGGAAGGTGGAAGGGTGAGGGGGGAAAAGAGGAGGAGGTTTTTCACTGAGAGGGTGGTGGACCCTTGGAATGCTCTGCCTGGTGAGCTGGTTCAGAGATCCACAGTGGAGGGCTTTAAGAGAGGGTGGGACAGACACAGAAAGTGGATGTATCAGATGATGGCCTGTCCCGGGGGGGTGGGGATGGATGATAGGGGTTTCTGGAGCACAAGGGATGGGAGGGTCTCAGCACCCAACTAAGGATCTAGGTTCGAGCAGACTCGATAGACCATAAGGCCTAATCTGCTGGCAAATTGTATGTTAGTATGTTAGTATGTCATCAGCGTAGGATAGTGAAGTATAGCATGAATTACTGATAGGAATACCTTGGATTATGGAGGATTGATGAAGAGCAGCTGATAGGGGTTCCATAGCTAGAATAAAAAGAGTGGGTGATAAGGGGCACCCTTGCCTGGTACCTCTTGCCAGATGAAAGGATGAGGACAGAGTAGAGTTAGTAAGAACCCGGGCAGAGGGGAAGGTTATAGTAATTGAATCCATGTACAAAATTTATTAGTGACACCAAAGTGGGATAGAATATGATACAAATAAGTCCAGTTGAGAGAATTGAATGCCTTTTCAAAGTCGATGGTTATAGCTGCAGCAGGTGATTTAAGAGATTTAGCTTTGTAGATTAAATTAAATAATGATTGGAGATGATCAGAACCAGTTCTGTTTTTGATAAATCCAGCTTAGGAGGTGTAGGCAAGTTTTGAAATTATTGATTCTAAATGAGTGTTTAATATTTTGGCAAAAATGTTCCCGTCTGTATTAAGTAGTGATATCGGTCTGTAACTGGATGGGAGAGAAGGGCCTTTATCTTTTTTGGTAGGATGGTTATAATGGCTTCCGTCATAGAATAGGGAAGTTCACATTGTGAAGATGCCTCTTTGAAGATCTTAAACAGTTAGGAGCTTAAGATGTCAACTAGGGGTTTATAAACGTCTATGGAAAAAACGTCACTCCCAGGAGTTTTACCAGATTTAAAGGGAATTTAGCACCACTTGTATCTCTTTTAGGGAAAAGGGTTTATCTAGCAAAACCATATCTTGTTGGCAGAGGTGTGGTAACTATACATTGTCCAGAAATTGTTGTATATATTCAGATTGTGGGGGAGTGGGGTGAGAGTATAATTGTTGGTAGAAGGATTGCATAATATGGTTAATTGAGGGATTATCTGTATGGATTTTGCCTGAAGGATGTTTCAAACTGGTAAAATGTCTCTCCATCTGTTCATTCTTGAGTTGATAAGCAAGCAGCTTCCCCCTTGTTCCCAATAAATGTGTTTAAGTCTAAGGAGGGTGAGTAAATGAGGGGGAATCATCAAAACTGCCATCACAGAGGCAACAAGCCTTTGTGTGAAGCAAATAAACAAATCAAAATGAAAGAAAAGGCCACTATGGTTCTCAAAAGAGGTGGCTGTGAAAGTCAGGAAGAAAAAGAGCATTCTGGAAGTATAAGGAAACACAGAAGGAGCAGGACAGAGAGCTGTACCAGTTAAGGCAGAAGGAAGCAGGAGGGAAGTCAGAATAGGCAAAGGCCCAAACTGAGGAAAGATCGCCAACTCAGTTAAGAAGGGGATAAAACCTTTATAGGTACATCAGCAGTGTAGAAAGAAAAGGGAGGGATAGTGAGGCTGAATAGAATGAACGGTGGGTGGGCAGAGGGGACAGTGAAAAGCAGGAATACTGAACAAATATTTCCTCAGTATTCACAAAAGAGGAGGGGAAGTGCCTAATCCAATTAACAGAAGCACTCTTGATAGGGGTCGATCCCAGTCCTTTCACAGAAGAAAGGGTTCTGCAAGAACTCCTAAAACTGAAGGTGAGACAAAGCAATGGGTCCTGATGGAATTCACCCCAGAATTCTAAAAGAATTAAGGAGGAACTAGTGAAACCACTGGCTACTCTTTTAATAAATCATGGGAGGATGGTGTGGTACCTGAGGACTGGAGGAAGGTGGATGTGATTCCCTTCACAAAGTGGGACCAAGACAGAGGCAGGAAACTACAGACCTGTCAGTCTGACCTCTGTGGTAGAGAAAGTGATGGAGTCACTTCTGAAGGAAAGAATAGTTGAGTACCTAGAGGACAGTGGAGCACAGGACCCAAGGCAGCATGGGTTCACAGTGGAAGGTCATGTCAGACAATCTAATAGATTTCTTTGACTGGGTGACCAAAGTAGTAGACCAGGGAGGGGCTGTGGACATGGCCTACCTAGACTTTAGCAAGGCATTTGACACAGTCCCACACAAAGATTAATAGTCAAATTAACCAGCTCTGAGTGGGTCCCAGGGTGGTAGCCTGGGTAAAACATTGGCTGCACAACAGGACACAGAAGGTAATTGTAAATGGAGTCCAATCTGAAGAAAGAGGGGTTACTAGTGGGGTGCGAGGGTTCAGATTGGGTCCAGTCCTTTTAATGTCTTCATCAGTGACATTGCAGAGGGACTGGAAGGAAAAGTATGCCTTTTGCAGATGACACAAAGATCTGCAACAGGGGTTGATACACAAGAGGCGTGGGAAAGGATGAAAGGACTATAAGGTTGGAGGAATGGTCAGAAGTATGGCAGCTAGGATTCAATGCAAAGAAGTGCAAAATAATGTGCCTGGGAAACAAGAACCCAGGGGAAGAATACACAATGGGTGGGGAGGTAGTGACAACAACAAAAAAGGAAAGGGACCTGGGGATAATCATATCAGATGACCTTAAGGTTAGCAATCAATGTGAGAAGGCAGTAGGGAGGGCTGGGGGTATACTGGGATGTATAGGGAGAGGCATCAGCAGCAGAAAACAGGAAGTTGTTATCCCTCTGTACAGACAGTTGGTGAGACCCCATCTGAGTACTGTGTCCAGTTCTGGAGACCTCATCTCCAAGGACATAGACAGGACAGAGGTAGTCCAGAGGAGGGCAACAAAATGGTGCAGGGTCTGCAAGAGAAGCCGTGATGAGGAGAGACTAAAGGAGCTTAATATGTATACCCTTGAGGAAAGAAGAGAGAGGGGACATGATAGAAACTTTAAGTACCTCAGTGGAATCAACAAAGTCCAAGAGGGTAGCATCTTTCAGAAAAAGACTTACAAGAACAAGGGACACAATTTAAAGATAGAAGGAGGGCGGTTCAGGGGCAATGTGAGGAGTATTATTTCACAGAGAGGGTAGTGGATGTATGGAACAGCCTTCCTGAGGAGGTTGTAGGGTCTAAAACTGTGGGAGATTTCAAGAATGCATGGGACAGACATAAGGCAATTCTTGTGGGGGGTAGGAAGAAATAGGTTGTTGGTTAACTAGGATCTGCGGCCTATCCTGTAGGTAGGGAAATGGGCAGACTAGATGGGCCTAGCAGTCCTTATCTGCCGTCAAAGTCTATGTTTCTATGTTTCTACAGCTTTCCTGGATATTAATTCATTGATTTTAATTCTAAGCTGAAGAATTTCAATGTGAAGTTCTGAGTTATTATCTGGATTTTTTGTTTTATAATATTGGGTTTCTTTTTCTTTAAGATATTTCTCTAAATTGGCCAATTGCTGTTCCCTTAGTCTTTTCTTGTGTGCTGCACAGCTTATAATTTTCCCTCTGTTGCTTTAAGTGCTTTCCAGATGGTACCTTGAGATACATCAGGAGTGTTGTTAAAGGAAAGAAATTCTTGGATTTGGGATCTAATCTAAGGTAAGAAATCAGGGTCTTTTAATAAGAGTGGGTCTAGATGCCAGGAGGGGGATTTAGATGGGGGTGGGCCCCAAATAAGATGTAATTTTATAGGGGAATGGTCTGATATAGTCATCGGGAGGATAGTTGTGTCGATAATTATTTCAGTGATGAATGGGGAAGAACCAGTAGTCAATTCTGCTATAAGATTTATGAAGCAGTGAGTAAAAAGTATAGTCGCACTGTCTAGTATGGTGTAGTCTCCAAATGTTGGTGAGACCAAAGTCTTTCATTAGCACTGAGAGTGCAGAAATACTTCTGGGGTATGAAGAGTTACTTCTGTCTAAATGTGCTTCCAAAGCTAAATTGAAATCCCCTCCTACAAGTATAGGAGAATTGTTAAAATTACTGTTCATAATTTTTTGTGCCATATTATGAAAGAATTCAGGGGAATCAGAGTTAGGGGAATAAATGTTGACAAACATAAGGGGACCTGCAGGGGTATTTCAGTGGGCTATAATCCATCTGCCATCTGAATCGGAGATGGATTTGACAAAAGGTCCAGTTAAGGGATTTATGTAATAGAACAGCAACCCCCCCATCTTTTTAGAAGTAGAGGAGGATACATATACATGACCGACTCAATCCCTTCTGAGTCTGTCAACATCCTCTATTAAAAGTGTTGTTTCTTGTAAGAAAGCAATATGAGTTTTATGCTTTTTGAGGTAAGAATGTATTTGCTTTCATTTACAAGGTGAGTTGAGTCCCTTAACATTCCATGAATGTAGAATTAGATCACTCATGTTAATAGGGAGATGAGTATGAAAACACAAATAGGAAGTAAGGGACTCATATTGAAAGGGCTAGAGGATATTATAGACTCAGAAGGGAGAGGGTTAGCACAGTCAAATGCATGCAGGATATTTAGTTTGTGGAAATAGTTAAATCCTGGGTGAATGTTTCCATTGGGTCTTACAAGGAAGAGAGGTACTAAAAAGAATATAGAAGACATATATATAGTTACTAAACAAAACCTATGCATGATATACTAACACACCATGAAGTCTTTAGGTAATATAGCAAGACATGAGTCAATGAAATTGCCAAGACTCTCTCGCTACACTACAGAGCATGTAAATAGTAAGTAAATCTTGGGAGAAAATGATCTTAAACCCAAGATACAAACTGTAAACAATTATTTATATCAAGTTATAACTATGACTGGAACTAAAGTGAACATAATAATTCCCTTGGGGAGAACCATGAACATCTTACCATATATGAGAAAGGGATTACAGAAAGTATATGCAATCCCAGACATAGTAATACATCTTGAACCTTAGTTAGACTGGAAAAAAGAACTGAGCTGAAACACTATTACGGCAGTACAAACAGTATGTCATCATGGTTGGCTAAGTCCTAAAATTATAAGAACAGCTGTACTTGTGCCATCTACTATGTACTTATTCACATAATCATAATGCTTAGACACTGAAGTTTTTATGTAGGAGGAGTGTTCAGGTAAAATGGAGTGAGTAGGGTTCAAATAGTATAAGGATTTATGGGGTGTCGAGGCATTACAAGATCCAAATTGTATGGGGGGGGGTGGTATCTGGTGAGAGTCTTGTATTGAACAGGAATACGTAGTCATTCTGGCAATATGATACTTATAAAAGTTGAGTTTGTTCAGGCTTCGAGGTACGCATATATTATTGATAAGTACTAGGTATTTAATAGTAGCACAGACCCAAATATCGCCCCTAGGGAAGGAGTTGCTTTAACATAGTGAGATTTCAAGACCTGGAGAGCGTCTAGCGAGCTCAACTATAAGATTACAACACAGGCTTAAAACGACATATCATAAGGGCTTCGAGTCAGACTGCACTATTATTGATTGCAGCACATTGAGTAAAATAATAAAGATGAGACACCTCGAAAATAGCCTGCAACGCCTAATTGTAGGGTAAAACTGAAGACTAAGTGATAGATAAATAAAACAGTACAAGATGTTGGTATACCATGGTTAAAGAAAATGGAATTTAAAAGTTAAATAAAGGCAGGTTGGAGTGGGAAGAAGACTAGAGAAAAATATTAAAGTATTAAATGTTAGTCTGGGATGTAGTAGTGGACGAAGGGAATAACTAGTTGAGGACCTCATTAATATAATCCCAAGATACTGTAAATTTATAATGTTTATATACAGTATGGTAACAAATGTGTGGGGTGATGTTGGATCACAAATTAGTTAAGCAGGCAACCTCCCTTAATGGTTATGTGAGAAGGACATACTGATAAAAAAGACGGTAGACACCTCTAAATGAATATAGAAAATCATTGAGCACATATGAATTAGTCTAACATTATATAAGAACTGTCCCTTTAAAAGAAGAACATAGCCCAACATTAGGGATACTCAAAAACTGACATTATGAGTAATATATGCAGAAATAACTGGATGTATAATGTAGCAGACATTACATTGAGATAGAAAACTCCAAGACTGTTGCAATGAGATGCCTAAATGATATGACATGCTATTAAACCAGAAGCCTGTAACCACGATGTACAGCTTATCGCTTTCCAAGCCAGCTGAGTGCAATAGTATGCACACACAAGGAATGAGATGCACAGTTGCAGGGCAGACAAATTCTGATAGTGATCAGAGAGCCGAGGTTAATTAGGCACTAACCTCGAGAGGTACTAATATATACATATGCCCAAGCACAGGTTTGATTTCTTTTTGAGCTTCCCCTTCTGTTTCTTTTTAGGAGGCTCTGCCAATTTAAAAGGGGAGCTGGTCACCAATTCAGCCCAAGAGAAATCGGGAGACCTGCTGTCCTGTAAAGCATCTCCAAGGTCATTGCTGACAGGATCCACAGCTGATTCCGGGAGGTCTTCCTGAGATGAGTTTAAGTCCTCTTGTAGTAAAGAAAACTTATTGGAGAGGGTTGGGGTGTAGTGAAGCCAACATTTCGCTCGTGCTGAGAGGTAGGCCTAGAGGGAGTAGCATCTGCACAGCAGGCATGTTTAGAAGAAGGTGGATTCAAGTTCTTTTTGTCTAGCTAACGGGCTGAGATTCGGACAGAAGGTGCTGCATCAGCATGGAGAGATGTGGGTTTCTCAGTGCGTTCATGATTTGAAGCCATAATGTGGGTGTGCTGATCTGACTGGGAAGTTGCAGAGACAGTGGGAGAAGGGGTCACATCAGTATTTCCAAACAGGGCAGTTGGAGGCTGGGGCTCACCAAGAAATGCAGCCAAGGCTTTGGGAGTGTTGAAATCCTTGGTTGAGTCACCCAGAAACAGGCGCATGATGGCAGGATAGCGCAGAGCAAATTTGATCCCTTGTTGGTGTACTGTAGTTTTAATAGGATTGAAAGCTCTGCATTTATTAGAGAGTTCCTTAGAGAAGTCTCCAAAAATAGAAATTCTATGATCTTGCCAAGTAAGCATTCCCACTTGTTTTGCTCTATTGATAATCAGTTCAGTGTGGGCATAGTTTAAGAATCTTGCAATGATAGGCCTAGGTTTTTGATCTGGACCAGGCCTCTGGCTTAAAGTTCGATGTGATCTCTCAATAGTAAGGTCTTGACCAGGTGGGAGTTTGAGCAGGGCTGGCAGCACATGTTACAGAAATGCACTAGTGTCTCCTAGTTCTGCACCTTCAGGAAAACCCCAAAATCTCAGGTTATTGCATCTGTTTCTGTTTTCAATGTCATTGATTTTATCTTGTAGGCTCCTGATAACTCTGTCTTGCTCTCTGATGGTGGCTTGCAGGATGTTAATATAACTTTCATTTTGAGCAACTTTAACTCCTGAATCATTGATTTTATGGTCTAACACTTGCATGTTAGTGATGTTTTGTTGAGATGTAATTTTTAAGTCATTAATTTCATAGATGAGCTGTTGAAACATAGTTTCCCCTCTGCTAAGGGAGCTGTTTTGCAAGAGCTGCTCAGCCATTGTGGTAGGCCTTCACAGAGAAGCAGTATAAATGCAAAAAAATTATAGCGATAGAGTTATGATATAGAGAAAATAATTTACCAGAGTTAAGCTATGATGTTAGTAAAATTATATTCCACTTGCTGGTAAACGCTGACAATCTGGGATCAGGAGGATGGACGATGATAGATGGTAGTCCCAGGGAGAAACAGAATTAAGTAGCCATCTTCAGCACAGCGAGACCACGCCCCCAATAACCTACCTTTTGACATGCACACTAAGAACACAGTTAGGAAATGCAACAGGATTCTAGGGTACTGTATATATTTAAGAACATCAAGAGTATGGACCCATCTGTAATTGTTCAACTGTACTCATCATTGGTCAGACCCCACCTGGAAAACTATTCCCCCTTCCATGTGCTCCAAAGTATTGGGCATATTAAAATGATTGAAAGGGTGCATGCAATGGAATACAACTAAAAGATTAATATGAAGTATAAATCATACGATGACAGGTTATATGAGTTGGGCCTGTACTCCTTGGAGTACAGAGGACTCATAGGAGATCTCTGCTTTACTTACAGTGCCATAAATAATGAATTAATATGGGAAAACATGGGATTAGGAAGACATCATTACCACAGATATACCAGGTCACATACGCTAAATACAAGAGAAGTGTTTAGTACTATTAGGAGGAGTAAATGGTTCAGTAAAAGGGGTGGTGTCAGCATGGAACGCTTTAGCAGAATATGTAGTGACAAGCAGTTCTATGGACATATTTAAAACTTCTTTGGATGACTACATGAGCAATGAGAAATGCAGACAATTCCACTGATGTCTGGCAAGTTTATATAGATCTCACACCTTCTAAGTCGTAAGCAGGGCCACTGGAAAATTGCGGGCGCAATTTTTCCGCAATTTTTCACCCTTCTCCGCACAAAATCCACAATTTCTTACATTTACGGAAATTTTGACTGAAATTGTATAAAATTATTTAAATTCTCAGATATGGTACACAGACTTGGATTTGACCAAAACAGTACAGTGTGAGGTGAGAAGGGGTCAAATGTGACTCTGCTTTCATGTGATTACTTCCATGCTTTGGTTGCAGAATCCTCTGGTCATGCATATGTAGACTTGAACACTTAAAATCTGTGTTAAAGCAGACTATCAGAGAACTTTTTTGCTGACACAGAGACTGAAACAATAGTTGTGAGAAGAGGTGCAAAGTGCCCCATTCACCTAAATGAAGCCTTGACCACAATGCTTGTTTTTTGAATGGTAGAGTAGATTTTCCTTGTATAAATACTTTCAGTCTGAAAGGATTTTGATTCAAATGTGTCAAGAGTTTGGATGGCCCTGCTGATTATAAACTTGAATGTGCTTCTGTGGGGGTTGGTGACAGTGATTCTTACATGTCAGTCTGCCACAACTGTATACTCACATACAAAGCCTACAAAAAGCAAACATTTCTGAAAACATGCAGAACAGGTTAAGTATAGTTAAACAGTTACCTTCAAATAGACAAAATAATTGCAACCCAAGTAAAATCACTGCAAACCGAGTAGAACAAAAGTACAATGTATTAAAAACTATTGTATGATGTAATGAAAAGCTATTGGTATGATTTGATACTTTTATCATGTGATTTTAAAATGTACTTACAGTGCTGATTAAGAACAGTAATAATTTTAACAAAATAAATATTTTTTCTTACTAGACCTTTATTAGGCACCCTGGATATCTGTTTGTTTTTTTCTTGCACCAAAGCAAGTAGCTTAAACAGGCTTCATTATTTAACATCTAGAAACTGGGAAAAATATATTATTTCAGAATGTATTCAGTACAGACTGTAAATTATTGAATAAAATCTAGTTAGCACTGCATGACTTAAATGTCTTGATTTTTAGAAGATATGCTACATAATGATTAGTTTACAGTGCATTTCAAAAACACACTTTTCTTCATATTAAAAGCATTTACAAGTGGCAATACATTTATCTAACAATTTATGTGATCAATACATGCTGCAGCAAACAATAAAATATTTATTAGGGGGCAGTGGGGATGTATAGTGAACCCCCACAATTTTTCCACAATTTTTGCAAGAAAATCCCCGCATTTTTGGGTAAAATTTTCCACAATTTTCCAGTGGCCCTGGTCGTAAGCTACCTATGAACCTATGAATGTCTCTGCCTCACTGCTTTGAGCTGAAGTTCTTTGTCTTTTTCACCTTAGATTGCAGTTTTGTGTTGTGTTTAGCTGTAATTTAAGTTTTATTCTATTCCATTGCTATGGAGTTAGGCTGCCACCTAAGGGGGGAGGTCTAACTTGACCATGCATGCAACACATACAAGCTGACATTTCAGCATCAGTGATGCCTTCCTCAGAGCAAATTGCAGTTGGTAGCTGACTACTTAAATAGCATCTTGTTGCCATAGCAACTTCTGCAGCCAACCTGTAACTTAGCATGTTTAAAAACAATAGTACAAAAAAATCCCACATAGGTAAATAATTACTTACAAGTGCAATCCCATAACCAAAGTAATATGGAACAAACCTAGTCGTGATCGTTAAAAGAAACCGAATGGTATGATAGTATCTTCTCAACCCACATGTCGGAATTCCATAACCAAAGTAATATGGAACAAACCTAGTCATGATCATTAAAAGAAACCGAATGGTATGACAGTACCTTCTCAACCCACATGTCAGAATTATTTATATTACATATGCATTTATTTTACAGTTTCCCAAATTCACAACCTTCTGCACACATCATACTTTTATTTAAGCTAAATTCGGTGAGCCAATTCAAGATGGCTTGGGACAACTACATGGGACTAAATAAGAGTAAAAATGGCATGGAATAAAGGGACTAATATAGACCAGACAGGGAGAGGGTATTGGGCAGACTAGATGGGCCAAACGGTTCTTTTCTGCTGGCAGAATTCTATGTTTCTGTGTTAATTCTGCAAATTTCTATCTAATGCATCTGTTTAGGTATATACTTATTTTATGGTAAACCATCCCTCTGAAATGCTAGTATTCACAGTTTCTAAGGCTCAGTCCATTCACTTTTAACTACTAGAAATGCATAGTTAGTTCATTTATCAGTAGAGATGCAGCAAAGTTTTACTTTGCTATCAAATTTTTGAAGTTGCCAAATTTGCCTACGTGAATCAGTTCACGAAGTTGCCTGGTTTAATGAGAATTAGCCATTTGTATGTAACCACCTACAAATGGGGGTTCCTAAAAGCTGTTGAGGAGCTGCCTAAGTGCCCCCCCCCGGTGTTGGCGTTCGGCACTTAAGCCATTTGAATGGCTCTGTGAGTGCTTGTAGAGCCTCCACGTACTGCCTCTTTAAGAGCTGTCTGCTTGCAGACACCATTATTGCTCATGAGGGGGACTGTGTGTTTCCCTGCTCAAGTCCCACTCAAGCTGTAATGTAATTGCCCCTCTTTGCCATCGCTGAGAGTGCAAAGGGAGTTCACTCGAAAGATGTAACTATTTGCTTGTAATCATTTAGAGTAATAGTGAAAATGCAGTTGTTTAACCTGCCTTTGTTGCAGCTGGGACTCTGTGCGCTGTGCCCCACCATTTGAACCAGGACTGTCTGAGGGGTCCAATGGGAGCCAGGGGGTGTCTAAAATGGAGTTAATAGCGACCAACCAGAATTGGGACTCCAAGTGGAGCTGGCTGACCAATGGGGACACAGCTAGTAATTCTGGGAAGTGAAGTCTGGACTATGGTACCTTTTTTGCACCAATGAGGGCAGTAGGGAGTAACTGGCATCGGTATCCCACCAATGGGATCGGGTGGCACCGAACTGGATTCCCTGCCCAAACTGCCCACGGACAGAGTCGTTGGTGAATGTGAAGGAAGAAGGAATTCTGGCTCCTGCACTGTGGAAGTCTTTGTGCGGGAAGCGCGTGTGGCAGGCCAAGAAGTCAGGCAAAAGCAACGCCAGAAGGAGCGGGCAAGATCCGTGGAGAAGTGCAGGTGGAGGAGGCTGTACGATTACAGCTACCTACCAGGCTCACCCTGTAGAGGACTGGAGAATCTGCTTCAATCACACTCAGTCTGTCAGGACAAGTGAAGCTGCGTCGTTTGGCCAGGTGTGTGCAGTGAAAGCGATTGGGAATATACAGAAGCTGCCTGGTATGGTACCCCTCTGCTCTTCATATAAATGTGTGGAGAAGTGTTTAAAGTCCAGGCTCGGTCCTGCAAGTGGTGCAAGAGTGATCTTTCTGCTGGAGTTGTGAGTACTAAATCAGGGTAGCTCCCTGTCAGATGTTCACAGTGAAGGGCAAGATTTGTCTGGCTGCTTTACTGGCTACATGAACTGAGCCTGCTGGCTCTACTTAATCCTCTTAGGGATCAAATGCTTGTTTTCTGCATCTGGGCCCCAACCAGCTACAACGAGAAGCTAGCCTTCTATTGCCTGGGTACCCGGAGACAGTGACTTATAGGTTAGGCCTGTGCACAGTGCCATATATATATATATATATATATATATATATTAGAATGGTAAGCTAATTAATCTGATTTCCCCCAGTCCTTGTTATCTTCCCCCTAAATAAATCAGATTGGTTGTTTTGCAAAGGTATACTGACTGAACTGTGTGTCTATGTTGAATTACTGTACAGTGGTTATTGTATAACTGCATCTTACTTTACAGGGGGGTTCCCAGAGCCAAACTGATTGAACCAAGCCTAGGGGTAAGCGTATATGGCAAGGGTACTGTGGCTGACTTGTGTGGGCCACTAGGGGAAGAAAGGGGGGTTGCAGTGACCCAGAGGGCTGTAACCAAGTCATTTCAGACTGTTCCAACCCCGACTTCTGGGTGGAGGCACCCACCATCAGATCCAGGCCCCTCAACCTGTTAACATCAGAGCAGGCAGGGGTAGTAGCCCTTGGGATATCGCCCCCTAGGGGTTACATGTAACTCCGCATTGCTTTTGTTTGTTTTTTTAAGTACCAATTTCACTTAAAAACCCCCAAAAGCAAAAAGAAGTTACACATGTCGAATCACCCAAATTCCTGGTGTCTAGTAATCCCCCACCCCAGCTGATCACCAGCCACAGCTGTAAAAATTAATATCACCCCCACACACACCCCCGTTGAACGCCGGCCAGTTGGCCACAATGTAAATATACATTTTTTTAAATTAAATCCCTGGTGACTAGTCGTTAACCCCCCACCACCACCACCACCACCAACTGCTGGACACACTTGAAATGGCACTAGGTCACAAGAACGCCTGTAATAGCTGCACATTCCAGAACTGTGCAGTAGAAACGGCGCCTTCAAGAACAGTGGCAGAAATGAATGCTGCAATATACAATAGTTCCAATGGTAGTGGTCCAAACACAAACGGTGGACTGCTACCTTGGCGAAAATAATCATGTAAACTTTTTCTCTTGTAAATCCAGGAATCTATCAGCATATAGTCACAATGTCAGACTCCATAGCAGTACCTTGGGAGGTGGGGTACAGAACCTATTTAGGAAAAAGGTTCTGCAAGACAGCAGTGACAAAGCTGGAATCCCTCTTGGTCTGTATGTTTAGACAGTAGTATTTTGTGAAAGTGTGTACTGTCTTCCAGGTATCTGCTTTACAAATATCTTGCAGGTGATACTCCTTGATGCTGTCACAGAGGCAGAGGTGCCTCTTGTAGAGTGTGCCCTAAGGACTCTGGGTGGCAGTCTACCAGCTTTGTCACAACAGAACTGTATGCAGGAGACTACCCAACAACAAACTGTTCTCCTGGATGCTGGTTTGCCTTTGCCTAACTCATCATAAGTGACAAACAGCTAACTACTATCGGACCTGATTTCATTTGTGTGATTCAGGTAGTAACTCAGAGTCCTTTTGACATCCAGGTGGCGGAACATTGCTCCCTGAGCTGGATTTTTAGTAAAGAAAACAGAAGGGCAACTGACGGATTCAGATGGAATTCAGACAATGCTTTTGGGAGGAATTTCTGGTTTGTCCTCAGGACTACCTTGTTCCTATGGAAAATTTACGTAGTTTGGATCTGTATAGAGGGCTTGTAGTTCACTCATCTTTTTTGCAGATGTGATTGCCACCGGGAAAATCATTTTCCAGGTGGCATACTTCAGTGCAGCAGTGGTCACAGGCTGAAAAGGAGCATCCTTTAGCTGGGCAATACACACATTCAAATGCTAGGGAAGGACAGGGTCCTTCACTGGAGGGTACAGATAGTTAAGGACTTTGAAAAACATTTTAGAAATGGATTGTGAAACCAGTGACCTGTCCTTGCTCGCTGAAGTGTAAGCTAACACTGTTACCAAATGCACCTTCAAGGCTGATGACCTCAAGTCCAGAGACTGGAGGTGTACCAGGTAATCCAGGACTGTGGACAGATCTGCCCAAATGGTTTTAATATGTCTAGGAGCACATCAGAAAGAAAACCTCCTCCATTTTGAAGCATGTCTTCCTGGTTGCTGGTTTTCTAGGAACCTTCAACACAATCTTTACTTCCTCTGAAATATTTAAACCAGAGAACTCTAGCTCTTCAAGAACCATGGTCTGAAATGTAGAGTTCTCAGGTCTGGATATGTTATCCTGACCTGAGACAGTGTCAGCAGATTGTATCTCAGTGGCAGCCTGATAGGAGGTTTGCTGGAAAGGGACAGGAGCATGGAGTACCAAATTTGCCTGGATCAGTCTGGTGCTATGAGAATCATTGTTGCCAAGTCCCTCCTTTGCTTTATGAGCACTCTCAGTAAGACTGAGATTTGTGGGAAGACGTATAAAATCTTCTCTGTCCAGTCCAGGACCAGTGCATCTTCTGAAACTGACCCCAGTACTGGAGGTCTGCAACAAAACAGTAGGAGTTGGTTGTTCTCCCAGGAAGCAAACAGGTCTATTTCTGGTGCACCCCACATCTGAACACTGATGCCAGTACCTGTTGGTTCAGAGTTCATTCGTAATTTCTCTGGCTGATTCTGCTCAGAGAGTCTGCCAAAACATTGTCTTTCTCTGGCAGATGTACTGCATATAGTTCGACTCCCAGGGAATAGGCTAGGTTCCAACTCTTCATAGCTTCTGTGAATAACATGGAAGATCTTGTTCTTCCCTGTTTGTAATACATTGTTGTGGTGTTGTCTGGATCTGTACAGACAAACCCTGAATCTAGGAGGAAAAAGCCTGCATTCCTAGGTACACTACCCTGAGCTCCAGGATGTTGATATGTTCCTGATTCTTCTGTGTACTCCAGGTACCACTTGCAGTGAGATCCTCTAGGTGGACCCCTAACCTAGGAGAGAGGCATCTGTTGTGAGGATGGCTGTGGGAGATTACTGGAGGATGGGAATTCCATCTCTGAAGTTGTCCTCTTCCCATCACTATTCCAGTGCCCTTAGCAAGTTTTTGGGACAGGCACCAGTTTGGACAGAAGATCCCTGTCTCCGAGACTAGTGATCCTTTAGATGATACTGGATATCTCTCATCTGGAACCTGACCTGTGGTACCACTGCAGTGGACAATGCCATGTGTCCCAACAACTATAGAAAATCCCTTGCAAGTCTTAGCTGACCTGCCTGGAAGCAGTTTGTACTTGAAATTAAGGTTGCCACCCTTGCATGTGGAAGAAAGACCTTCCTTTGTAGGGTATCCAGTGCTGTGCTGATAACGTTCAGAACCTGAACTTGTTCTGTTTGTGAATTCTGAAGATTTACGAGAAAGCCCAGGTCCTGTAATGTGCTTTTTGTCAGCTGAATAGAAGACTTTGCTTCCTACTGTGTTTTTTTTGAGACCAACCAGTTATTCAGGTAGGGAAAAAAACACCACACCTTGTCTTCTCAGATGTGCTGCTACCACACTAGGCACTTTGTGAAAACCCTTAGTGCTAAGGTGAGCCTGAAGGACAGGGCTGTGTACTAGTATTGGCAATTCCATAGCCTGAAACTGAGGTACTTTCTGCAAGTGGGTCTGACTGGGATGTGAAAGTATGCATCTTTCAGATCCAGTGACCCCAGCCAGTCTCCCACCTGCAAAGATGTTATCACTGAGCCTAGTGTAACCATTTTGAGTACGTCTTTCTTTATGTGTTTGTTCAGATAGCTCAGGTCTAAAATGGGCCGCCATTTCCAATTTTTCTAGCGGGTAAGAAATATCTGGAGAGGAGACCCTTGTCCCATTGTGTGGCAGGCACTATCTGCACTGCTTGTGCTTGCAGTAATTTCTTTACTTCCAGTTCCAACAGGATTTTTTCCATAGGTGTGTGAGGTTGAAAAACCTTTGGGTTCTGCAGTTTGGGGTATTTTCTGAACTGCAGGGAAAAATCTTGACCCAATACTTCCATGGCCCACTTGCCTGTTGTACTCTTTGACCACTTCTGGAAGCAGTGAGGCCACCTCCCTCCCCAACCTAGGCAGAGTTGTCAGGGTTTTGTTTTTGCTGGGGTTTAGGGATTGGAATTTTAGCTTCACACCTGGTGCCCCTTCTCCTCATGCTACTATGGTAACTTCTTTGAGGTGGGTGCTCATTGGGAACATAAGGTTGGTAGTAGACTCTACTCCTTCCTCCTCCTCCTCCTCTTCTATAAGTCCTGTAGGAAGTAGAGGACTGTATTCTTTTTCAGTAATGCCCTTACAGGTGGTTTGTACTGATCCACCTTTTTCATGTAAGTCTCTGTTTTGTCACCAAAGAGAGAGTTTCCCTTAAATGGGAAATCCATAGATTTTGTGTGCCCTGGGAGAGGTTTGTAGTTTGAAGCCAGGTAAACCTTGTTTGGGACACTACATGGGCCATGACTTTTGAAGTGGTGTAATTTGTGTCCACTGCCATATGGAACTGGTACTTTGTAGTATCCATTGCTGCTCTAGTGGTACAAGCAATATCTTGTGCTAAGTCACTAGTTGCTTTTTTGCTCAGTGCTAGTATGGAGTTTCAAAGTGCTTTCTGGTTCTGAGCTGTGTATGCCAGCAAAGCTGCCCTGCCTGATAAGCAGAGAAGCCAACACATGTTTTTTTTTTTTGGCTACACTACCCAGTTTCCAGGAATCTTTCTCAGGAGGCTGGGAGGAGAGGGGCATTTTGGCCTTGTCACAAGTGGCAGCCTGGACCACTCCAACATGACCAGGATGGGAGTCTGTCTGTCCACCTGATGTTTTTTCCTCAACTTTCTTATCAATACCAGCAGCTAATGTAGATGCTGACATGATTTTGCTAGTGGCTTTTTGAGGGATCTGTGAATGGGAAGAAGCAGCCTCCTTGTGAGTGCTAGTCCTATCATATCTATGAATTCCACTTCCCTCTTCGTCCTCCTCAGTTTCATGGGAGTAAATGTTGAGAGTGTTCACCGTCTACCTTACAAAGTATAATATGTATAGTCCTCTGAAGACCTAGGAGGAGAGCCAAATTCTTGCTCAGGAGAAGCATCTGGTTCCAGCAGTTCTCCTTCCTTCTCATCTTCATAATACATTTCAACCTCCTCCTCCTTCTCCACAGGCATTGGGAATAGAACTGGAGCCTGCAGGGGGGAGAAAGATATTAAACAGATTCCTCTTGTCATTTCCTCTGTTGATGGCATTTCTTTTAAGTCAACTGCTGCCTCCTTCCCTTTTTCAAGATAAGGGACAGAGACATGTTTTTCCTTTTGATTTTTCTTAGCAGGCACCATTTCTGGTGTCTGCTCAGAGACTCTTCTATTTTTGCTGGATTCCAGGTTCCCCCTTTTGGACACCCTTGTTTCTGTACTGTCTTTAGCAGCTTAAATTTTCTTTTCTGTCCCCTTCGATAGGAACTGCTGCTTACTTTGAGGGGCTGGATCCTCATCTGAGCCTTTTGATGACACAGAGGCAAACTGAGAAGCCATAAGATCTCTCTCTTTTTAGCCCTTTTCTTTTGTATTTTAGGGTAAAACTTTTTTTAGAGATCACAATCTAGAAAATTGTGATCTGGACCCAGGCACCTTAAATAGAGTTTGTGGCAGTCTGCTTTTGCCAGAACTTGAAAACAGATACAGTTTTTAAGGCCTGTAGATTCTGTCTTCCTTTTGGGTCTATCAGTCATGCCAAACACTGAAGACCCTGAAAGAAAAATGTTATTGGTTCCTAAAGATAAAGTTAAATTTGTTAAAAAACATGGTTCAGTTCCTTAGATCGAACCACTAGTGTAACTTTTACCTCAAAAGAGGCATATGTAGTATTTGACATTTTGGTTCGTTAAGAAACAGGGAACCAAGTGGTATTAGGTAAGAATCGCACAAGCAGTTACTGAAAAAAGCTCTAAAGTTTTAAAATAGAAAACTTACCGATGTTCCCTGAAGGCAGGAACCTTCTCTGGTTCTTGGGAACTAATTTGGAATCAGAGAAAGAACTGCTAAAACACTAGCACTTCACAAATAACACCTTAAATAATGCAGAGTTATCAGGAAAGAACTAAAATAATAACACTGAGACTTTAAAATAAATTAAACAGTAAACCAGCAAGAAGTGAGGAGATCATTTGGGGGCGACTGCTCTATTCAGTGAAGAAATAAATCTGATGGTAGAAAGCAGGGTGGAGCATGACCACACAGCAGAGTCTGAACTTCATTCTAATGTTTTGTAATAATTACCATAAAGTTCCAAAGCTCCAGGGCTGCTCATTCCAGGAGAAAGATTGCACATTGTGAATATAGATTGATAGATTCCTGGGGTTAAAAATCCCCCCTTTAAAAAAAATAAAACTACAGTACTCTATAGGGAGTACAACTGGGAAGCACTATTAGGGGAGCTGCCCAGAGGCCCTGGTTTCTGTTTGAGCAGGGGGTGGTGGGCAGGTTTGGAAATCTCTCTCTGTCTCTTTAGATGTGGGTATGAATGTACTGTATCTGTTTTTTTGTGTGACCAGGAAGGAGAATGAAAAAGTTTTTTTGCTGATCCCCTGGATTTCAAGAGAAACATAATAGAGATGTGGGTGATCAGAGAGGCAGTGGATCCTGAAGCTGTATCCTTCCACACTTTTGTCTACCATTTTCTGTTATCTCTTACAGTTTGCAATATAAATAGTAACTAAATATACGTCTCATGTATTAATTATTTAGCAGTGGCATTATGCTCGTGTGAGATCAAATTTTATTAGCACCAGCACAATATAATTTTCACTTATAAGCACATTTTTGATACACACAATTATCAGTGAGCACCATTAATTTATAGCAGTGTAACAAAAGATCGAAAGACAACTGTACCTTTTCAAAATCTGCCTTCATAAGGAGTGCTGATGCTCCACGAACCTGTCCCCTGGCAAAGATTAATAATCACTGAAGTGCCCAGGCATATGGTGAGATGCCTTGTAGCACTTATGATGCACTAGCACTTTTATTCTCCAAGCTGAACGTCTCATCTACCTCTGGGCTGTATTTATAAGGCTGTGAAATGGACTACTGCTGTTGTTGCTGCTATTTTGCTATGCCTGCTTGAATACGAGAGCTGTGACTTTTTTATTCATTAAACAAAGCCAGTGATAACACAGAAGTCAAAAAGCAAGTTACATATGAGTCTGGATTTATTTTATACCTCATTTGGGTCTTGATCACCACAAACATGTGGAACTGTGTTTTCAAGGACTGGCCACCCTTTGGTGTGAATTCCCCACTTCCAGTACTGTGCATGACTGGCACAGTGGTGCTGTAACCTCATAGGATCTGCCCTGCTGGCCCTGAATCATTTTGTTTACTCTATTCTAAACAGACTACAGCCTGTCCATGTCCTTCCTTTTGTTAAGACTCAAGAACTGCACACAGTACTCCAGGTGTAGCCTCATCATTGATCTATAGAGAGGCAATAATACCTCTTTCCTCCTGCTGTCAAAACCCCTACCAGTACATTTGTATCATCCTGACTGGGTGGCTAAATCTGGCAAACAGTTTCCCAAATAATTTATATATTTCCCTGATAGCAGGGACAAGCCCTGATTTTATTCATGGTTGCAGTACTCATGGATCTCAATCACTTTGCAGGGCTCTGGTGCATAGCTGGAAGCAATCCCTCTTCGTCGAATGCCTGATCTGAGTTTCCCACTTTCATTGTCTCTCTCTCTCTCTCTCCCACTTTCATTGTCTCTCTCTCTGTTCCAGTGCATTTGTTCAGGTGATGTGACTGAGAGGTGCAGGTATCTCCAGTTGATTACATTACCAATATTTTTTAATGCACTTATGACAATGTTTGAATATCTTGAAGTCACTATGTTCAGCTTTATACAGGCTTTGAGGAATTATTTGTGTTTAGAGAGTGAATGCAAATGCTTTGTAAATTAACATTCGTTATATGCTAGTGTGTGTTACATTACCGGGTTTGTGCTTTGCAATTTTTATGTATTTACATGTGTTCCATGTTATTTATTGTTATGTACAGTATTTGTATGTTTTTATGTACTCTGGTTTTTGGCCTATGGACCTACCAGATTAAATAAATAAAACAAACAAACAAAACAGGTCACACCAAATCTGCACTGACCACTACTTCCAGGCATCCAGATCCTCTGGGTGGTGATAACCTGGCACTGGGCTATGATGCCCACTGGCAGATCTAATGGCAGCCACTAGCAGTGGTTCACCTCCCCCTCTGGTTCCACACTGGAGATGATCACATTGATGGAATGCTGGTAAGCAAAAGGAGGCTTCCTTTAAAGGAGAACTGCACTGAACCTGTAAGTCATTTTTCCTAGTAGAAACTGTTTTTTAAATATTGTTTCCAATTATTGTCTTTTTATAGCTATAATGACCTTGTAGTACCTTCGGTGGTTGTTTCTAATAATTTCCACTCTTGTGCTAAGTGCCATTTTAGAACTGCATGATGTAATTTATGTCCCTCTCATCCACATAATTCTATAGTAGAATGTGGATGAATTGTACCAGCAATGGAAGAGATAAGCTAGGGACAAAAAGTACATCATATAGTTCTAAAATGGCACTTACTACCTCTACATAGATCAGAAAGACACACACAGATAACTAAAAAACTTGTAGGGATGGAACATTAACAGAACTGGGACCAATATTTAAAAATCAGCTTCGACAGGGAAAAATGACTTACACGCTCAGGGCAGTTCTACTTGAAGATAAGCAGGAAAACTGCCTGCAACACTTTTAGTTCATCGCTGAAGATATACAGTCTGTCACAGCACAGCTCTCTGGACCACCAAGCAGTGATCCAACTCCAAAACGATCCCACCAAGATCTGCCTTAAGAGCAGCTCAGTCCCTGTACTGCATGAGGGCAGCAGCAAAACCAAGTGGTCCATTTGGGCAGTCAATCAAAATGGGCTGTCGTAGAGGTCTGCCAGATGACAGGCTGCAGAAGTTACTTTGGACCATGTGCAGTCCATGAGACCATGTGACTTGTGAAGCGGGAAAGAAATCCTGATTATCTGGGTCTGTGACCCCAACCCCACTGCCATGGCAGGCAAGGTCAAAGGGTACAATATGGCTGCCATTTTTTTTTTATTATTTAGTTGTTTAACCAGGTATAGCACACTAAACTGAAGGCTTTTTTACAGGAGCAACCTGGGAGCACAAGGAGGTTAATTTGCTCAGGGTCACACAGTATGCAAGTGGAAGCTGTGGGATTCAAACCCAGGTCTGGTCTGCTGGATGTCACCAGATTTGCAGCTCACAGCCTTAGACCACTACGCTATACTGCCTCCAATTTTATAGTCCCAAAGACAGTTACCATGAAAGTCCTGATTCACATAAAACATGCAGTCCCAACAAACAGTCACACCCCAAGCCAGTCCTATGTTGGTGAAAACTCACATCCAATAAGGTCAATGAGTATACCAGTGATTCTCGATCCAGTCACTGTTACAACGGTGTCAACTTCATTGGTCGTGGTGAATTCCTTTGATGTACGGGCAAGCAAAAGAGCCTTAAAAGGATTCAGCTTTTGCTGATATTAGACTCCCAGGTGTTGGCTGTCCTCAGTGTCTGATTCTGATTTTACCAGTACCAGATTTCACTTCTTGTTTGAAGCTGAAGCTGTGCAAAAAAATGGTGCAGCCTTATGTTGTCTCATGTAGTATAGATCACATGTCCAGGTCAGTCATCTGGATAAGAGCTGTATACTATTTCAGACAACATAATCAGTACACAGCACTTGCCCAGCTCAGACATCTACAGCTGGTACAGAATGCTGCAACTCACCTCCGCACTCTGACTTGTGATTTTTAGGAGGAAAAAACTTCAGATGTGTCTGCTCCCAGCTTACAAGCATTTTATTTTCACAAGGCTGCCTAGCAATTATGCCACATCTGATTTCCATCGGGGTCCTACTTCTGCTTGGGGCAGTATGACAAGTCTTAGTTTGAGTAATGACTTTTTAAATGGAATGTAGTATGTATGGAAGCATTCTTAAGTTACTCTCATACACACAGCGGTGTAGCTCTGTGTTGTCCCAAGTGGTACACAGCACTTGCCCAGGTTCAACATCTGCAATTGGTCCAGAATGCTGCAACTTATCTCCTCACTCTTAAACATAGAAGCTGACAGCAGACAAGGGCTGCATGGCCCATCCAGTCTGCCCTTTTTTGTTGCATTGCTTGCACTGTAGATCCTTCCAGGTCTAAGCCACTTTCTCTGCCACCCCATTACGTATCCCTTATGACTACCTTGTGCTCATCTCAGTTTTTTCTTGTTTTTTTTTATACTTTATGGTGCTTGCCTACTGTCGGCATCCGCCAGGTCACAGACATCCTCGGCTGTGGCTCCCCCACTTTAGCTGCCCTCCTGGGACTCCCTGGATTGCCCCCAGGGCAGGGTCATGCACCCGGCCCAAAGTGCCATGAATGTCGGGATAGGGTAGGAGTCAGCATGGGGGAGCCAATTGTAGCCGGGGGGAGGCCAGCATCATGGAGGCAGTGGCAGGCTTGTTTTTTACCATTTTTGTGGGGGGTGGGAATGTGCAATTACGCCAGCATCCATCCTGCCCCTTCATATCCTAATTGGCACTGTCTGCTGGGGAAACGTGCACTGGCGACACCCCACACCCTCCCCCTGAGAAGGAGAGCAGTCCATGGGATGCTCGATCCATCTCCCCCCGGTCGGCCCTCTGATGACCCAGGTCCGTTCCTGAACCCGGATCGCCAGTGTCACAAGCGGAAATCCAACCACTGCACTGACGGGCCAGCCAACCTCAGGTTTTTTTTAATCTTATCATTATTTTCACCACCACAGCCTCTGCTGAAAGACCATTCCAGGCATTCGCCACCCTTTCTGTGATGAAGTATTTCCTCACATCCCTCCTAAACCTACCACCCCAGCTTCATATTGTGGCCCCTTGTTATGGAGCACCCTTTCCTCTGAAAAATATCACCCACTTGTTCCTTATTCATCCACATTTTGGTAGCCCTACTTTGGATGGTTTCCATCCTGTCTATGTCATTCATGAGATATGGCCTCCAAAACTGGACATAGTACTCCAGATGGGGTCTTACTAATGATCTACTGTATATAGTGGCAACACCACTTCCCTCTTCCTGCTGGTAATATCCCTACCTAGACATCCCAGCATCTCACTAGCTCTCCAGATCGCTCTGTCGTATTGTCTGGCCACTTTCAGGTCATCCAATATGATTACCTCTAGGTCTCTTTCCTGCTTGGTCACTGCTAGTATCTCTCCCACCCCTTTTTGTACTATATCCCTAGGTTTCTGTGACCCAAGTGCATTACTTTGCATCTTTTTTGCATTAAACTTTAGCTGCCAAACTTCTGACCACTCCTGCAGCCATTTCAAGTCTCTTTTCATCCATTGCATCCCTTCTGTAGTATCCACCCTATTGCAGATCTTGGTGTCATCCACAAAGATGCTGACGTTTCCTTCCAATTCCTCTGCTATGTCACTGATGAAGACATTAAGGAGGACTGGCCCCAGTACTGACCCCTGCAGTACCCCACGGGTCACTCTCCCCTCCTCAGAGCAAACTCCATTCATCACCACCCTCTGCCTCCTATCCCCTAACCAGTTTCTTACCCAGGTTAGCACCTTATTGCTCACTCTCAAGTTATCCAACTTGTTTACCAGCTTCCTAGGTGGAGCCATGTCAAAGGCCTTGCTGAAATACAAGTAGACCATGTCCTCTACTCCTCCCACCGGTCCAACACCTTGGTTACCCATTTTTAAAAAATCCATCAGATTTGTTTGACATGATCTCCCCTCTGTAAAGCCATGCTGCCTTGGGTCCTGTAGTCCATTGGATTCAAGGTGTTCCACTGTTCTTTCCTGTAATAGTGTTTCCATCAGTTTCCCTACTACAGATGTCAGGCTGACAGGCCTGTAATTTCCCACCTCCTCCTTGCTACCACTTTTGTGAAATGGGACTATGTCTGCCCTTCTCCAGTCTTCCAGGACCATGCCAGTCTCCAGTGAACTGTTAAACAAGTCTGTCAGGGGTGTAGCTAGCACCTCCCTGAGTTTCTTTAACACTCTTGGATCACCCCGTCTGATCCCATGGCTTTGTTCAGCCTCAGATTAGCAAGTGCTTTCCTGAAACTCTCCTCAGAAAAGGGACCGGTGTCCATTTCCCTCCTCCCCAATCTCTTGGTGCTTATTTGTGGTGCCTCACCTTCTCTCTCAACTGTGAATACTGAGCAGAAATATTTGTTTAAGGTATTTGCCTTTTCTTGGTCCTCTTCAATGTAGCACCCTGCCTCCTTTATTAACCATGCAATCCTTCCCATGGCCTTCCTTTTCTCGCTGATATACCTGAAAAACATCTTATCCTCCTTTGACACTGTCTGGGCTGTTCTTTCCTCAGCTTGCACTTATGTGCTCCTTACCACTTTGCCTGCCTCCCTTCATTTTCCCAGATACACTTCCCTGTCCTCCTCTCTCTGGGTCTTTGTATACCTTCTGAATGTCACTGTTTTTATTCATTTGTTCATTTATTCATTACAAATTGGGTTTACAACCTTTGAGTCAGAGACTCATTTATAAAGGCACCTTGTCGCAGGGGGGGGGCATACATCAAGACAGTTATTACAGTGCAGATTAAAACAGAGGATAACATTACAGGTGCAGTAAAAGGAACATTTAACATAGATACACTTAGGTTACATAATGTAGTAGTTTGTATGTTACTTAGGTTACATAATATTACAAAATTGTGAATTACACTCATGGATATAGTAGGTCCTCACAGAAGACAGCGGGTTACATCCCTGTTTGGACCTAGTAGGGAAGGGGTAGATCTGGGGGAGGGAGAGGAGGTCCAGTGGACATTGTCAAGCCAGGGGGCAAGGTGGGCGGGAACCACAGGTTACAACAGGGGGTTAGTTGCACCTACAACAGCGGGTATTAAAGATATGGTTCCAAAGGGCTGTTTTGAAGGAACCAATTTTTGGCAAGTTGAAGATGCAGCTAGGGAGGGAGTTGAACCAGGTGGGGGCTTGGTAGAGGAAGGATCTCTGGGCAAGAGAGGTCTTGGTTCTGGGCACCTTGAAAGTGGCCTTAACAGAGCTATGGGTGGTGACGGACGAAGATGTATAGCAGGCCAATCTGAGAGTTAATGGCAGCTGACAGGGCATTAATGTGGGTGTGGAAGGAGAGGGCAGTATCGAACGTGATGCCTAGGTACTTGTATATGGTCATTTGTTCTAGCGGGTGCAGAGTGCTGAGGATAATCAAGAGGTGGGTATTTTTAGCTTTATTTTGGTGGTGGGAGAAGAGCATTGATTTGGTTTTCTTTAGGTTAATGACCAGTCTGAAGTCGCCGAACCACCTTTCGGCTTGGTTGTAAGCTTGCTGGAGGGATAATTGGAGGGAGGTGGGATTGGGATGTGAGGCAATGAGGACTGCATCATCGGTGTAGAGGAGCATTTTACTGGTACGTGAGCTGGGGAGGGTGTTGAGGTAGAGACTAAAAAGTATTGGACCCAGGATGGAGCCCTGAGGGACCCTGGAGTGAACGGGAAGAGTGCTGGAGATGGAGACGCTGATCTTGACATGCTGGGATCTAGCAGAGAGGTAGCTAGAGAACCAGGAAATGGGACCACCAGAGAAGCCAAGTTAGTGGAGATAGTTGAGTAGAAGGGGATGACAGACAGTGTCAAAGGCCTTGGAGAGGTCAATGAACACTGCTCCTGCAAGGCTGCCAGAGTCGAGAGCAGCATGCAGGTGTTGGGAGAATTCCAGGAGAGCCATGGTTGTACTGTGTCCTGGACAGAAACCATGCTGCTCTGGGCACATAATGTCATACTTGGTTAGGTATTCAGACAGCTGGATCAACGCCACTTTTTCAAGGGCTTTAGAGAGAGTTGGGGGAGGATAGAGATGGGCCGGTAATTGTTGGGGGTGGATCAGTCCCCACTCTTATGTAGGGGTGTGATTTCAGCAGTTTTCCAAGCACTTGGGAACTGACCCAGGCATAGAGACCGGTTTAGAAGGTCAGTCAGGGGGATTAGGACTTCGTCCAAGACCATACGGAGGATCCTGGAGTTGAGGGGGTCACAGCTGGGGTTATTGCTGCCAAAGGCTTTTAGCAAGTGTAGCCTGGCTTCTTGAGGGGGGATAGGGTGCGCAGGTAGAATGGTAGGCAATGAGGGACCGAAGGGAGAGAGGTGGGGATTGAGTCAAAGAAGCTGCTGGGGAGGACCAAGTTTAGGTCATAGAAGGCAGAGTTAAGGCAATCGGCAATGAGGAGTGGATCTGTGGTGGAGGTGCCATTAATAGAGAGCTGAGATGGTGGGGGGGGAGCGGGACTTCCCATTTAGCTCTTTCATATTATCCCAGAAGGTCCAGGCTGAACCCCAAGTGGAAGTGAGGGTGGTCTGGTAGTGCTCTGCCTTGGCCCGCCTAATGGCCCAAGTGCACTTATTGCGTTCTGCGTTGTAGGCCTGTCTATCAGATGCCTTTCCAGATTCTACAGCAATGTGCCAGAGATTATCTCTGTTTTTGAGTTTCTGGAGGAGGGGTGGGGTGATCCATGGGGCATTGCATTTTTTGGAGCGGATCCCGGTGAGAGGGGCCAAAAAGTCACAAGCCTTACAGAAAGCATTTGTGAAGTGGTCAAGAGCTGAGTCAATGTCAGGGGAACGCTGGATAGGGGACCAGTCTAGCTGGGCTAGGTATTGTTTTAATTTTCTGAGGCTGCCAGGGCATAAATGGTGGTGTAGAGTGGCCTGGGACACTGGCTTCAGAGTGGAGGATGACCAGAGACAGAGGACTGGGGAGTGATCACTAAGAGAGTTGGGGAGGACAGTGACATCCCGGATTTTGTAGGGGCGGTTAGATATAACAACATCTAGGAGAGTGCTGGTGCCAGTAGAGTGGTTGAATCTGGTGTGCTGGGTGACTAACTGGGACATATCCAGGGCAGCAAAGGAGTCTCTTATATGGGAGCCAGTGGAGGCAAGCCAGTTAACATTGAGATCACCTAGGATGACTTGCTCCACTTTGTGAGGGAGAGATGTGAGATAGTCAATGAGGGACTGGACCACTTGGTTTTGATTCCTCGGGGGTACGTAGGAGACTGTGAGGAAGAGAACGCCTTGGGTGAGGTCAGGTGTGATTTTTAAGGTGAGGACTTGGGCTCCATAATCAAGTTTAGGAGCTAGGAGTGCCTGACCTATTAGGGAGTCCCGTATGAGTAGTGCGCAACCACCACAGCGTTTGCCTACTCGGTCTTCCCTGTAGATGATGTTTCCAGGGAGAGTGATAGTGGAGTCAGGGGTGTATTTGGAGAGCCAAGTCTCTAACAGTGCAATTATGTCAGGTTGATGTTGAACGACCCAGCACTGGAGGGCAGCAGATTTCTTTAGGAGACTGCAAATGTTTAAGGATGCAAAGCGGAGGCCAGTTGCAGTACAGAAGGTGCTCTTACCTTTTCTGCTACTTCCTTCGAGAACCATAATGGTCTCCTCCTCCTCCTCCTTCTGCTTTTGCTTATTTGCCCATGGCATACATGTTTGTAGCCTTTAATATGCTCTCTTTCATTCTGGCCCATTTTCCCTCTACCCCCACCCCCCAACCCTCAACATATCCTCCTGCCAGGTCTTCTTGGATGCATTCCTACATCTTTGTAAAGTCAGCCCTTCTGAAATCCAGGATGCTCGCCCTTGTTTGGCTGGATTGTGCTGTTGTTCTTATATTAAATCATACTGTGTGATGGTCACTGGTCCCCAGATGACTCCCCACGCTGACGTCTGTCACACTGTCCCTGTTTGAAAGTACAAGGTCCAGTATTGCCCCACCACAGTGGGTTCACTGACCATCTGCCTGAGGAATGTCCACTGCAGGGAGTCCAAGATGTCTCTGTTCCTAGCTGATGCTGCAGCAGGTAGGCTCCACACTACATCTAGCAGATTAAAGTCCCCAACCAGCACCGCCTTCCCCTTCTTAGCCATTTTGCCTGTGTCTTCCAATATTTCTTTGTCTATATCCTCTCCCAGTGTTGAAGGCCTGTATATCACTCCCATGAGAATGGTGACTCCATTTCTAGACTTGAGGTTGACCCACAACACCTCGACTGCCCCCCCAGTCCTCCTTGTACCTGCATCGCTTTTATGTTTTCCTTAACATAAGGCACCACTTCCCCCTTTCCAGTCTGTCCCTTCTAAAGATTGTGTGGCCAGGTATAACCATTTCCCATTTATGATTGTTTGTGCTCCATGTTTGAATGATGGCCTCAATATCCAGACCTGTCTCAGCCATGGTGGCCTCCAGATCTAGTATCTCATTTTCCAGACTTCTAGCATCGGCACACTTGGCTGTCCAGATTTTGTTAGTCTTACTCTTGTCCCTTCTCACATTGTCTGGTTGTTCCCCCTTCTTTTCCTTTTCATACTGCCTGATTTTCTTCCCCCTTCCTCCCATGCTGATCTCTTGCACCCTTGGCCTGGGGGGAGGCAGTTTCTGCCAACCCTTTGCCTTCCACCAACCCACTTGGTTAGTTTAAATGCCCATCAAAGTAACACTTAAACCATGTACTGAGGACTGCCGCTCCCTTCCTGGATGAATGCAGGGCATCCCCTAGATACAAGTTCTGATCCCTCCAGGTGGAACCACAGTCCCCAATTTAGCCATGTCCATCTTCTCTGCACCATTCCTTCAATCATGAGTTGAAGGCCTTAGAGCAGAGCTCCCTCTCCTTTCCCCTGTTGTAGACAGGCATCACTTCTGTAATGGTTACAGTGCATGCTACCTGCCTAAGACCCTTTCCCATCTCCTTAAACTGCTCTTGCACTGCTCTGTCCCTTCCAGAGCTAGGCCATTCATCCCCAGGTAGACAATGATGTCCATCTTCCTATTCCTTCATACACTATCGCGATCCACTGGACATGCTTTCCATCCCTCCAAGCTGATGCACCTTGAAGGCACTTAACCTCCTTCCCTCTCTATCTCCTTTCCTTCCCCTAACTCTATCCCCCCGACAATAGAGTCCCCCACCAGAAGTTGCTTCCTCCTTCTCTGGAGGTTTCCTTCCCCCCTTCTGTGGATTCTATTTGGGCAGTCCCTCACATCCTCTCCATCAACCACCGTGGGTGTGCCTTCATGGCAGTCCTGTTCCACCAGAATTGTAACTTGTGAGTTTTAGTAGGAAAGGACTTAAAAGGTATATGCTCCATGTTTATGAATAATGTATTTACACCAAATAACCTAGCTGTGATACCATGTCTTTTTTACTGTGGGGTTTTGCTTAGGGCAGCTTGACATCCTTCAGTACTATTGGTACTTTGATCAAATACTGGTTTCAGGTTTATTATGGTTTCCATCTATAGAGGCCTTTTCATAACCTCAGTGGTGGTACTGTTTTAGAAATATATGATGTAGTTTATGTCCCTCTCAACCACAAAGCTCTATAGTAAAACACAGATGTATTATGGCAACGATGTAAGAGCTCAACAAGGATATAGACTGTGTTGTACCATTCTAAGATGGTCCTTACCACCTATGTGTAAATCATAAACATCCACTGGGATCATTTAAAAGCCTTTAAAGATAAAACAACATATAGAATAGTGGATGGTCACCGATCCACAACAAGGCTGTCTTTCCCTCGAGGGAGTTGATGACATCATTGAGACCTTGACAGCGAAGCTCAAGAGGTCTCTCTGATGTTATCAATTCCCGAGAGGGAAACCGCCTTAGTTGTGGATGGGCGACCATCCACTGTTTTATATAGTATATGGTTAGGGCTTATTTCTTTTTTTCCTTTGCTGGTTACCTCATATGCTTTTTTTTTTTTTGTGGTGTTCCTGCTCCCGCTCTACGTCTTGCCTCTGTCTACCACTCATTTCTGCTTCATTGCGTTCCCACTGGCTGGGGCTTCTCTCCATTCCTGCTCACTCTATCTCACAGTGGCACGGTTTATTTTTTAAAAATTCAACGAAAAAATGGTTTCATGACACAGAGCAGTCTAAGGCTATTTGTGTCAGAAGAAGGAGGATCCACTGTTCTGCCTTTTTTTCGCCCACTTAATCGCACCACCATGTTTTTACTTTTTTTCTCTCTGATGCAGCCAGTTGAGTCTGCCAATTAGGAGGTAGGACAAGGCTGAAAAGTTGTACTATCGATGTGATGTCAGAACGATAGTACAACAACTTTTCTGACCTTTGAACTGTCCTACAACAAGATATGAAAAGCCACTGAGTTCAATCTACAATAAGCCCTAACCATATACTATAACAGCATTTGAACCAATATATAAAAACCAGTCTTTACTGGGAAAAATGGCAAGCAGGTTCAGCACAGTTCTTCTTTACAGGGGAAGGGAGACACTGCAACATTTGTAATTCAAATGTGCTTGCACCTGTTCACTTTCTGTACTGCATATGCCTTATTTTTGGCTTCATATTGCCCAGATCCTTAAAGCCAACTCTGTAACCTGTTTGCATGAGAGGAAAGGATGCTGGGAGAAGGTGTGACTGAATGCTGCACTGCTGTGGAAGGAGCAAGGAGAGCAGGGCTGTGCTAAGGTGAATTTTTGGATTACGGCAGGTATGCCACTGTTGCCTCTACACTAACAAAATTTAAACAGAATTTGCTGTTTTTCTTAGTGCTGTTATCTGTTGCACAGCCTTTCCAGGCTTTCTTGGGCACTAGTCTTATTTGCCACTGTACCGCAAGCTTCATTTCAACAACTCACTGAGAGGAGTCTGAGGTGTCGGGAGCCTCCTGTGGGGGCTTGGAAGCAGTAAACCCTGTGGAGGGCAAATGCCGTGGTGCCGTTGACAACTGGGAAATGTGGTGGAGTTGGTTTGGAGGATTTTCCTCTCCAGCAGTGTCCTCCTATCTGCATAATTTCCACTCTAAGCTTTAGTGGAAAGTACAGAGACAGGAATTGCTGTACCTAAAACTTAAAAAAATTTTTTTGTTATTGTTGAACTTGTCATTTATAATTTAAAAATAGGAGTTTTAGTTATTGTCTCTCCCAAGTGCCTTGGGACTTAGGACATAAACTGTTTTAAATCCTGAGACTTGTTTCTCTATTACATTTTTTCTTTTTATGCGACCAACTCATTGTGCCATTTTTTTGACTCATCAGTAGAAATTGTTTAACCAGGAGAGGCACACTAAACCAGAGTTTGTTTCCAGGTGTGACCTGGGAGCACAAGGAAGTTAAGTGACTTGCTGTGGGTAACACATTTTTGATATATTAGGTCACTATATTCCCACAAAAAGTGGATATATCAAATAAATGGTGGCAATTCATCGTATTTTACAAAACAATCATTTTTACTCCGTGTAGTCACCCCACCTTCCCCTTTTTCTAGGGGCTCCTGATGTTACATAAAGGGAAGGGGGCCTACTCAAAGAGACCCAGACCAGAACATTAGACTACCAGGGAGAATAAAATGGTGTTGTCTTACCATGGCCCGGGTCCTACTGCAGCATAATGTAAACTGCTACCCCTCGCCACTCCTTTGGATGCTGCCTGATGAAACTGGAGCCCTTCTATTTTCTGTTTCTTCTTTGGAGTCTCCCACCAGCATCCTGGCCCAGGAAGCACCAAACATCAAAGGGGCTGCAAACTTCAAACTCCCTCCAAAGAAATCTGGTTATAAATTCATTAAGTTCTCTTGAATTCTTCTATCTAGTAATCTTTAAAAAACAGTCTCACGCACTCAGGAATAAGCAACAAACCAATTTATTACACCTGAGGCCCCAATAATTTCTGCTAGGACCCAGGGGATCTCATTGCTTGCTTAAAACTTATCAGTCATCCAGCTCCATGGAGCACTAACTATGTATAGAACCAGGGGGGCGTAAGACTGAGAGAACAGATGTACTAGGTAGTATTCCACTCCAAGCAGCTGAGATCCCCATCGAACCTTCACTGGACCTTAGAGCCCAACCTACTCTGGCACTGGTAAACTGATCTCTGACTTTACTTGCTTTTATCATATTTCCCTGGTCAGTCCTTCACCCATTGGAGAATTGAGCTGCTTCCCCCACCTGGTCCCATGCCAAGGGACACAGGAATTTTCCTTCCCTGACCAGCCCTTCCAAATCCTTACAGGTGCTGGAATCCTCTTACACCATGGCCAAAGTCATACCCTGTTTCCTTCTACATACAGAATGGGGGTGGGGGTCTTCAAAGTACTTCTGGCCTGTGTCCCCATACACCTTTCATCCTATGCTTGCTTTAAGCTACTGGGTCCAGGGGGCTTCCCAAGGCCTGTCCCAAAACAACCTGTGGTCCACCTGAACAGCTTGTGATTGGTGCCCTGAGGCCTGCCCCTCCAAGCAGTCCCCATAGTGAGTGAGAAGCCTCTGGCACCCCTTTAAACTAGCCTGGACCACCTTGACACACTGGGAACTGGGAGGGGAGCTGCCACCACCCCTCCCCTGGAGGAACCTTCAGACCTGGCAGTCCAGGCCTACCTCCCACAGGTCTGGGACCCTGCCAAAATACCAACAAGGGCACTCTCAACACTGCTTTCTCCCTGGAGCCCCATCTGCCCTACACGATGCTGGCAGGCTAACTAATGCCCTTTCCCCACACCTCCCATTACCGGCGCCACCTCGCCTTGTTCCCAGAACTACCTTGGGCTCACTGGAGGGGTACCCCTCAGAATATAGTTCCAAACCTGGACCGACGAGCTCCATCCTGCCTGCCTGCCTGTCCTGTATCTCCCAGCCAGCCTCCTATCTCCCTAAAACAATCACACAGGAGTATGGTGTGCATATTTATGGAACACATACAAGCAGAGATGAGAAAGTAGTAAGTGCCTCAGCTGGGACTTGAACCCAGGTCACCTGGAATACTGTTCCAATTGTGCTAACCAGTTGCTCCACTGAGACAACTGGAACCTGGGCTGTCCCTGAGCACATTACTCTTTCTCAAATGCACAATCCAATGGCAACACAAATATTTGCTTGTAAGAGTCACACAGGTGTGCAGTGTGCATATTTATGTAACACATACAAACAAAGATGAGAAAGAAGTAAGTGCCTCAGCTCGGACTTGAACCCGGGCCACCAGGAATACCGTTCCAATTGCACTAACCAGAGGCACCACTGAGACAACTGGAACCTGGGCTGTCCCTGAGCACATTACTCTTTCTCAAATGCGCAACCCAATCGTGGTATACTTATGTTATATGGAAACTGTTGTGCCCGACATGCACTATGCCGGTCAGCATTGCCCGATACAGGCTCTAACCTGACGCTTGTACACCCGACGCTATTGCTCCCAATGGGGTAAGGTAGTGGATGTGATGGAATGCTACCATACCCCAGGTGTTCCAAGAGAAAGGATGACTGAATGGGGTTGCTGGCCGAGCTGCTCCGGTGGTGTGGAGGGGAATACCACTGGTAGCTCAGCCTGCATACTGCGCGTGACCCGGGTTATGGACCAGGTCACAGCATTTTACACACTGCACCCCCGTAACTATTAACATTGTACTCCTGGGTCTGCCCACCCTCGGAGTTGGATAATTTAGTTATGGGGGGGGTGAGGGGGCGGAGCCCCCCACATGGGAGGTGTAGGGGCAAACCCCCATGCATTTTACACTTTGTTTTCTGACAGGCCCTAAATTCATATATCAGGCATGTCAGTGATTCAGGCCTTGGCATTTTGGGCTATTTTACTCTGTATGCTGAGCGTCGGCATACTGAGTTTTGGGATGTCATAGTATATCCTCAATGGCAACACAGATATTTGTTTGTAACAATCACACAGGAGTGCGGTGTGTATATAATCCTGCCATGAAACCTCCAGCCCTGGCAGTCCAGGCCTACCTCCCACAGGCCTGGGGCCCCACCAAGCTACCTCCCAGGACACTCTCCCCACCCCTTTCTCCCTGGAGCCCCATCTACCCCACACAATGCTGGCAGACTAATTAATGCCCATCCCCCACATCACCCATTACCAGCGCCACATCGCCTGGTTCCTGGCGCTAACTTGGATTCACTGGGGGGATACCCCCCAGAATATGGCCCCAAACCCAGACCGACTAGCTCTTTCCTGCCTGCCTGTTCTGTCATTTCCCAACCAGCCTCCTATCTCCTTCTGAGCTACCCACACTCCCAGCTTTTAAGGGTTAAAGGAGCCTGCCTCTAGTGGCAGTCTCACAGTATAGCCCAAAAGGTGCCTTCCCAAACACCTACAAAACCCATAACTGGAAGGGAAAGCACAAAAAGTGGGGCTTCTATAGGTGAACATAAGCCCCTCTCATAGAGTGAGCTTACACTCTTCCCTCACCCAAGGGAATCATTCCTAGGGAAATGAAGGCAAGGACCTCACCAGTTCCTCTGACTCGTTCCTACCCCCCCCCCCAAATATGCGCACTTCCAGGGAAAGATAGCACCAGCCGAAGTCAGCTATGGTGGGTCTCCTCTAAAAAAAAAAGGGGAAACTCTGCCTACCTGCTACCATACCCAAAAACCCAAAGAGAGGAACCCCCTTTTTTTTTCCTTCTGTGCCAGGTGGATTAAGATTTTAGACACTGCCAAAGAAATATGAACAATAACAGCATAATATCTAACACTCGCTACTGATTTAACTTATCATTGATAGGACTCTAAGACTAATTAGAATAACCATTATCACCAAATAGATATATAGTTATATAAATGTTTCAAACCATTGTAACCCCCTGTTGGGAGCTTACCTGTAAGCTCCCCAAAAAGGCTCAGTTGCCCTGGGATTTTGCTTCCACCCACATTCTTTTTTTGTCCTGGGTCCTTGTATCCTGGCTTGCCCCTGTGTTTCTGCTTCTCCTGATGGCCTAGCATGGTTTTACAGAGAGTAGCGGGGCCAGAGGAGCTATAGCATGGAGCTACCTTATTTGGAAAGGGCACTACGGTGCCGGCGAGCTCAGCACATCTACAGAAGCACATTTCTGAATGGCCATTTCAGCGGCCTTTCAGGTTGTCTATCCAGTGGTCCTGGTCCTGTGGGCAATCAAGAGAGGGACTGGTGACCTTAGCAGAACTGGAAAGACCACAGGAGAAAGTGCAGAAGAGTTTTTGTGAGTGCCAATCGCGCTTGTGAATATGGGAACAGCCTCATTAATATTGATGAGGTGGCAGCCCTTTGAAGTCACAGCAGTCCTGTCTAGTGCTGGTGGCAACATATAGAGACAGCGCTAGGACAGTGGAAAAAGATAAATGAAATAAATAAAAGAAACTTTGTAAGGGAAATGGGAAGGCTTCCAGTCTGTGGGGTAGGAAATAAATAAAATGTATTCACAGACTACAGCCAGGATACAGAGTTGTGACACAGTTGTACTGCATTAGGGCTATGTGTGAGCTGCCTAGGGGCTATGCAGAATGGCAGCAGTGACTGGGAAAGAGTGGAAGGACTATCTTTAGAGGGCAGAGGGGTTGCTACAGCTGTGTGGGGAAATAATTGTTTGAAAGCAAAGGATTTGGCTGCAGGGACACTTTAAATCTTGGGACACTGTTAGAATGTGGATACTGTTTACAATGGCCACCATGTTTAGCAGCCATGTGACACCAGCCAGCCAACCACTGAGCCAGGATACTTGCCAAGGACTCTGGGACTGTTTGAAAGGACTTTGGGGGGAAAATACTGGGGAAAGTTTAGGCATATTTTTTTCTGCACCAATGAGGCATCGAGGGAGCCTCATACATATTAATTTTTGCTTAAGGACAGTGGCTCCAGCCAATGGGGAGTGAGGAAAGGACTCCAAATGAAGCAAGGACTGTTGGAATTTGAGTCAGTTCAGAGGGAGCTCCTCCAGAGAGAGAGGGGCTCCTGCCCCTGGATAGATTGGGGCTGCAAGATGGGCCTGCCTGGGGGCTGCCAGCTATTTGTCCCCCAGGGCAGGGAGTGCCTGCTCCATTGGGAAAAGGAAGAAGCATCTTGGCAGAGAGAAAAAGGGAAAGCTGCGGGATGCTGAAAGCTCTGTGTTGTTCTGAAGTTGCATCACAGTGGATAGAAGTGCAGCTCAAATGGAAAGGGGAAAGCTGCTGATTGCAAGAGAGAGGTTGTGTCCTGAGCCTGAATAAAAGGACAAAGGCTGGGTCTAAGCCTGGAAAAAGACCAAGGTTGCATTCTGTGCCTGGGAAAAGAACGAAGGTTGCATCTAAGCCTGGAAAAAGATGGGATACAGAGGACGAGGAACAAGAGAATATAAATGTGCTGGGAAAGAGAAAAGAAAGAATAAGCTTCTTTAATTAGAGAATTGCTATGCAGCTTCATGGTGAGATAAGGGACTGTGAGTGCAGATGATCTGTGTGAACCAGAGCAAGAATGTGGCTATATTGAAGTCAAGAGACAATAAAAGCAAAAGGATGGACAGGTGCCTTTCTGATCCGAGTACATGTTCTCTGTTCCTGAGACACAGCAAGGAAAAGAGAAAAATGGATTGCTGTGGCTACACACCATGGCAGAGAAACATAGAAACATAGAATTTGATGGCAGATAAGAACCACTTGGCCCACCCAATCTACCCATTTTCCTACCTATTGGATAAGCTGCAAATCCTAGTTAACCAACAGCCTACTTCTTCCTACCAAAACCCCCTAGAATTGCCTTATGACTGTCCCATGCATGCTTGAATTCCACCACTGTTTTTGACTCCACAACCTCCTCCATCTGGACGGCCATTCCATGCATCCACAACCCTCTCTGTGAAAAAATACTTCCTTACATTACCTCTGAGCCGCCCACCCATCTATCTTCAAATTGTGCCCCCTTGTTCTTGCGCACCTCTTTTTCTGAAAGATGCTACCCTCTTGGACCTTGTTGATTCCCTTGAGGTACTTGAAAGTTTCTATCATGTCCCCCTCTCCCTCCTTTCCTCAAGGCTGTACATATTAAGCTCCTTAAGTCTCTCTTCATATGTCTTCCAGTATAGACCCTGCACCATTTTAGTTGCCCTTTTCTGGACTGCCTCCATCCTGTTTATGTCTTTGCAGAGATTGGGTCTCCTGATCTGCACACAGTACTCCAGATGGGGTCTCACAAGCTGTCTGTACAGAGGGATAGCAACTTCCTGTTTTCTACTGGTGATGCCTCTCCCTATGCATCTCAGTATCTCCCCAGCCCTCCTTACTGCCCTCTCACATTGCTTGCCCACCTTTAGGTCATCTGATATGACTGCTCCCAGGTCCCTTTCCATTTTTGTTGTTGTTAGTATCTCACCCCTCATTGTGTACTCTTCACCTGGGTTTTTGTTTCCCAGGTGCATCACCTTGCACTTCTTAGCATTGAATCTAAACTGCCATACATTTGACCATTCCTCCAACCTTGCCAAGTCCCATCTCATCCTTTCCACCCCAACTTGTGTATCAACTCTGTTGCAGATCTTTGTGTCATCTGCAGAGAGACATACTTTTCCTTCCAGTCCCACTGCAATGTCGCTTATAAAGACATTGAAGGGGACCGGTCCTAGTACCGAACCCTGCTGTACCCCACTAGTAACCCCCCTTTCTTCAGAGTAGACTCCATTTACTATTACCCTCTGTGTCCTGTTCTCCAGCCAATTCTTTACCCAGGCTACCATTTTGGGACCCACTCCCAGGCTGGATAACTTGTATATTAATCTTTTGTGTGGGACTGTGTCAAATGCCTTACTAAAGTCTAGGTAGGCCATGTCCACAGCCCCTTCCTGATCTACTACTTTGGTTACCCAGTCAAAGAAATCAATTAGATTCATCCGACATGACCTTCCCACAGTGAATTCATGCTGCCTTGGGTCCAGTGTCCCTCTGGCCTCTAGGTAATCGACAATTCTTTCCTTCAGAAGTGATTCCATCATTTTCCCTATCACTGAGGTTAAACTAACAGGTCTGTAGTTGCCTGCTTCTGCCCTGCTTCCACTTTTGTGAAGTGGAATCACATCTGCCCTCCTCCAGTCCTCAGGTACTACCCCATCCTCCCATGATTTGTTAAAAGGGTAGTCAGTGGTGTCACTAGTTCTACCCTCAGTTCTTTTAGAATTCTGGGATGAATCCCATCAGGCCCCATTGCTTTGTCCACCTTCAGTTTTAAGAGTTCTTTCAGAACCCTTTCTTCTGTAAATGGGCTGGTATCAACTTCTGTATCCAGAGTGTTTCTATTGCTTGGTTTAGGTACCTCCCCCTCTTCATTTGTGAATACTGAGCAAAAATGTTTGTTTAGTATCTCTGTCTTTTCACAGTCACTCTCTGCCCAACCCCTCCCTTTATTAAGCCTCACTATCCCTCCCTTGGTCTTCCTTCGCTCCCTGATGTACCTATAAAAGTTTTATCCCCCTTCTTAACTGTATTGGCTATCTTTTCCTCGGTTTGGACCTTTGCTGTTCTGACTGCCTTCCCAGCTTCCTTTTGCTTTAACTGATACAATTCTTTGTCCTGCTCCTTCTGTGATTCCTTGTACTTCCTGAATGCTTTCTTTTCTCCCTAACCTTTCCTGCCACCTCCTTTGAGAACCATAGTGGTGTCTTACATTGTTTTGTTTTGTTTATTTGCTTCACACAAATGCTTGTTGCCTCTGTGATGGCAGTTTTGATTATTCCCCATTGTTCTTCCACCCCTCCTTCCTGCCCATTTGCTAGTGCATTCCTTAGGCACTCACCCATTTTGGCAAAGTCAGCCCTCCTGAAGTCCAGTACCTTTGCCTTTGTATGGCTTGACTCTACTCCTGTGTTTATTGTGAACCATACTGTTCGATGGTCACTAGTTCCCAGATGGCTACCCACTTCTAAATCTGTGATCCTCTCGCCATCCCCATTTGAGAGTACCAGGTCTAAGATTGCTCCCTCTCGAGTGGGTACCAATACTAATTGTCTAAGGCATGCCCAATGTAGGGCATCTAGAATGACCCCACTCTTAGAAGTGGCTGCTGCAAATGTACTCCAATTAACATCTGGCATATTCAGATCCCCCATCAGCAATATCTCCCCTTTTTCTGTCATTCTAAGGATACTACCTATCATTGCCTTGTGAATGAGAAGAAGAAGAGAATGTGCTGAATGTTTCTGCTGACACCCAGGGCTAGGTGGGGGAACTTGCTAACCCCCATCAAGTGGGGTCTGCCTCTGCAGGGGGTCATGGGTCTTGTACCCAAGTGCCAGGGCACTCTGATCGGAGGTAGCCGGGCCATGGAGCCATTCCTCGGTCTGGGTCCCCTGTAGTTGGCAGGCCTTGAGCACGTACCCTGCAACAGGGCTTGTAATGGGCCAAATGGGACAAGCTGAAAGATCTGCTAGCAAGAGAAAGAGAAAGAAAGCTGCAGCTTCTGTGCCTCCTGATTCAAGCATTGTGCCTGGTTCTGTCTGTGAGCCATCCATCCCAAGGACTTCAGTGAACTGTGCCATCAGAGGAATGATTCTGCAGAACCATGAGTTAACAGGAGGAATTGCCCTGCACCTGGGGACTGTATATAGTTTAAGTATGGCCCCTTGGGCTGGAGGAAAAGCAAAGGGTAAATGTAAAAAGTTAAGCTCTTTAAGCATGCTAACACAGGCTACCAGCTGCATCTCAGGCCTGCAACTATAATCTGGGTACCTATTGAACGGACATGGGGTTAAAATGGACTGGGACCAGTAGATTTGGGTTTGGGTAACATCTGCAGCAGATAGCTAGATAGATAGATACTGGTGGCTGCACTGTTTGAACTCTGGGGTTTGAATCAGAAGGGGAAATGTGATTTTGGGAAATGTAAAATGAAAATGCTTGAACTCTCTTCCTCTTACCCCATTCCTAAACCCTTCCCCTGTAAATAAACCATAGAATTATTGTTTTGCATCAGAAAATGGATCCAGAGCCTGATTTTAGTGAACCTGTCTATTGTCTGAGATGGAAAAGGTAAATGGTAACTGAATGCATGGAGGTTCGAACTTGATGAGTCCATGCCTGGGGTAACTGTTGGGGAGGTGGGTTAGTATGACATCCCAGGGGGTTGTAGTGCAAGGTAATCAGATCCACTAATATGAACTCTGGGTGGAGGCAGCACCATTTTATTTTAACTTTTGGGAAAGGAACCCCGTAGGTCAGCTATTGGGAACCCAGGCCCCTGGGCCTTGTAACGGCTGGCAACCCAGGGGCAGTGGCCCTCTCCAGGGTGATGCTGGAGAGGGGCTACACCATAATCACTCTACCCACACACAGAACCACTCATGCACCCACTTGCTCATGCACACACTTTAATGATTAATAAGTTTGTTTTCTGCACAAACATTTCAAAATATAGCAAACTATTATCCAAAAAGTACAATCTTTTGAGGTAGAAATGTCATTCTAGTCCATCATCAGTTCTCTTAAGTTCAATTTAATCCTGGGGGGTTAGTAACCTGCTCTGGGGGAGCAACACCTGGCATAGTCAGAGTTCCTTATAGGGTGCTTTAAGTACGGGGTCCTCCTCCTGGTGGAAAATAAAATTCAGCATCTGGCTTAGTAGTAAGATCTCCAAAAGAGTCTTTAGCAATTATGAAGTACTTTGCATGACATCCAGACAAGTCTTGCACCAGGGCAAAATGTTTGAATAAAGTTAACCTGGTCCAGGGGGCGATGTGGTACATAGCTGTGGCCTTAGGAACGGTTCCTGGGATGGGTAACCACTACTTCCAGGGCAATGTTTGATCATCTCTAACTGTTCACGGTAGATCGTCTTCTCTCATTTCCTCCACAATGTCCCACTGTCTCTCCAACAGGTAAGGGTAGTCCAGGCCCTCATACTCCATCCTCAACCTGCGCCGCACCCATCATTCTGCCTGACTCCATTCCGGCAGATACCTTATGCTAGTCCTGCGGGCTTTTCCTGTTTCCAGCTATACCCCCTTTCTGTACTCAGCATTTAGAGGGTCCTCCCTGTTGAGTCCATCCATCCTGCTCCATAGGGCATTGAGTGCTCTGGGATGCAGGGGGGTTCTATCATTACCTGTCATCACCGGGTGGTGAAAAGGCTTACATATGGCCTGATAGACATAATCATTTAATTGAAACTTTTTGCTAAGAAACCTGCCTTCCTCAAGTTCTCATTATCAGCCAACAACCCTTTATCAGGCTCTCTCTTTTTTTTATTTGGTGACCCCAGACCAGCAGCAGCAGTTTTAGGTCACACTTACTCTGGAGAAATCGACCATAACCTTGTAGCTGGAAGGCTACCTCCAGATAGAGGCCTAGGTGGCATTCCCCTGGGCCCTGGGAGTTCACTCGCCAGTGGGATAAGGACCCTGGCCCTTCCTCCCTCTGTCATGGGGAGCAGAGGCAGCCAGCAAGGAGGAACTGGGTAGATGACTATGTCCCACCTCACCCTTCCCCTGTACCTCCTCAGCTTCGATAATCACATCAGGGGAGGGCCCTCTTACTGACTCTGCCTCCTTCACCTGCTCTGGGGTCCACTCCTCTAACAAAAGCCGTTACACTGCACCAGGTTGCAGGCTTCCTTGTGACCGTACCGAGGAAGGTCCTTCTGACAAGCTAAGGGGGTATGCCCAATGAAAAACTGGAAGGGCCCAGTCAACTATGCCTCCAGGGGCCAAGCTCGAGCACAAGCTGCACACTGGTAGATGGGCTATTCCCTCTCCTTTGTAGCCACATCTAACACACTTCTCCTCTACCTGCCCTTTTCTTGCAGTGATCTATAACCAGGACAGTAATGATGAAGGAACATAGACATGGGTTCCCCAGAGGGAGGCACACCTTCGGCTCCAAACCCCCACCCAGCCATCTGTGACAATAGGTCCATACCTGCCAGGTTCAAGAAACTTTCCAGGGTTGGTGGGTTCAAGCAGTTTTTAATTTCAAACCTCCTCTACACTTAGATGTCTCGGCTCAGTCCTCCTTGTTCTACTTGCTCCTGCTCTCTCTCCAAAATGTCGATGCCTTCTTCACTGTTTTTCCCCTCAGTTCACCCTCCAGCCAATCAGACAACAGGCTGGGATCACATGACTGGAAAATCACACAAGCTTGCATACAAGAGCCAGGTTTGCTGCCTTCCACTCCAACCACCATTCCCAGGATGGAAATTTACGTGCACCGCACAGCCTATCCAGCATGGGCCAGACCCGCCAGCCCTCTGTTCTGAGACACAGGGCACTGGGGGGTGCGAGGAGTCCCCAAAACATCCCAGATGAGTCCCCACGTGTAGCTACCCCAACTTCTTCCTTCTCTAGGGGCTCCTGATGTTACATGAAGGGAAGGGGGGTTACTCAAAGAAACCCAGACCAGAAAGGAAAATTACGTACCTACCGTAATTCTTGATCTTCTCTTGTATCTTCACCATTCATTACTTCCTGGGTGTAAGCCGGAGGAGCGCACCCATCACGAGGTAACTTTTTTTTTTTTAGAAGTTGCCCTATGACCCGCCCTCGAGGCGGCGTCTATGCGTCATGAAGTGCTGCTAGTAGCGACCGACTCCTCCTCCAACTCAGTTCTGTGAGCCGGAGAGGCAAAAATGAAAGCAGAAAATATAGATAGTGAGGCAAGATAGCCGAGGGATAGCAAAGCAAGGAAGAATGAACTGAAAAAGGAATAAGCCGATGGAGGAAGGACAGAGGAGATAAGAACATCCCTAGCCTAGGGAGTGCAGGGCCTCCTTACCTGGGCGACTCTAGGAGGAGAGATGAGTAAGGAAATGAGAAAATAGAAGAAGAAGAAGAAAGAGAAGAGAGAGATGGGATGTTGAAGGGACCAGAATGCCCAATGAGCATAGTTAGCTTGTAGCTGAAGGCTCGACTAAAGGGGAAGCAAGAATCCCTGGAGATAGAGCTGAAGAGAAGGTTCACCAACCCGCTAGACAGACTCAGGAGGGCATAGTCCTCATCTTCAACATGCCATTGTTCTGACACCCACCTCGGGCTCCTGGCCATGAGGAGGCCTTTAACAGGAGGTCAGCAGAGAGGGAAGAATAAAACCCAGCAGCATGAGAGCGCTGCTCAGGGTTTAGAAATGGAAAATGTAAGCCTTTCAGGCATTCCAAGATAGAAACGGGACTCAGACTGACTGGCTAAGGCCGGCCAAGGCTTAGGCTGGCTAAGATTGGATATGGTCAGCAGAGCTCTACTGTAAAAATTGTCCAGGAGGACACTTAAAGGGAGAAACCACTTAGCAAAACAGCGAGAAGGATAGCCTACCTTCTCATTTGCCTTCTTGTTTGATTTCTCCTTTTCCTTTTTTTTTTTTTTCAACTAGATGCATGACCCAGATACCAAGATGCCTATAGCAGTCGGAGAGAGTTCCCTCAGCATTTTTTTTTTTTTTTAGAAGAGAAAGGAACAGACGTACTCGTTCCTCTGCTCTGCAAGGCAAAAATAGAGGGGGATTAGATTTCAGGGCAACTATCTGAACACGGGATTGCAGGATCAAAACTGAATAGCCTGAGCCAGGCCAAACAACCCAGAGGTATCTTGCCATAAGAATAGCAAGAGATAGTTGTGCAGTCTGATCACCAATGCAATCCACGAGATGGCCCATGAATCTTAGAGTAAATAATTTTCTGGATTTTAAACCCCCAAGAAGATTTTTTTTTTTTTACTTTTGTTTTTTTTTTTTTTGAAAATGAAGCAATTTTCCTATATTTTATATAAATGCAGAGAGGAAGGAGGCGGAGGTGGAGAAGCCACAGGAAGAGGCCACTGAGGGATGGTTGAGCGGTGTAAGTAATGAATGGTGAAGATACAAGAGAGATCAAGAATTACGGTAGATGCATTTTCCTATCTTCCCTTGTCAATCTTCACCATTCATTACTCCTGGGTGAGTATTCAAGCTCCTCTTCTCCTGGAGGGAAGAGGCCATACCCTGAGGGAACAAGACCCCAGCCTTCTGTTGGTGAGAAACAGAAGGAGAAGACCCTGGCTTATTCAGAAAGCCTAAGTGGGAGAAGAGCTAGGAGGTGCCTCCCGAGGATGAGGAGGCGGAGGGGCCCCTGTAAAGTCTCCTAGCTCTGGAAGAGAAAGGCAGGTCCCCGGGCGGAGGCGAATCACCCCACGCTGGGCCAGGGGTGACAACCTGGAAAGATGAAGCCATGCCCGTCCGCCTGATGCAGATCGCTGTCCCATAAAGCCTGGAAGCCACCTCATTGGCGTCATAAGATGCCCTTGCTTGGTGTCTTGCCAGCTCCAGGCCTACCGCGGAGAGGGCAACGGCTTGTCTGGTTTGCTCCGTATCAGGCATAGATGCCAGCAGCTGGGACATCATCGACCACAGATGCCGGTTGTAGGCAGCGTGGTGAGCCTGATGTGATGCAATACATGCACCGCACGAGAAGAAGAGACACTCTGCGCTAGCGGTCGAACTGGAGAGAGTCGAATCTGGTGATGGTCGGCGCCAGGCAACGGCGCCCAGAAGGAGTATCCAGGTATACCAAACCTGAGGATGGGTTGGGAAGGGAACCTAGAGACTCAGAGGGGGCACAATACCTACACTGGCAGTCCGCCGGGGCTGGGGAAGCAGCAGCAGGGGACTGCCATGACCGGATAGACGCCTCCTGGAAGGGGATAGGCCAGAAAGGTACCACCAGATGCTGGGCACTGAATTCACCAAGGAATTCACGCGTCTCCTGTTCGGTATTGTCTCTTGACGTGAAATCTGAGATCCCTCACCCGCCTCGAGAGGAAACGCTGATATCTGTGAAATCAGCATCTGAGGACAGATGAGCAGGGGGTTCCTCTCCCTCGGAGGAGGGAGATGAGGATGATGGGGAACTGGAATGCCCAGAGGATTCCTGCGGCGGTGGGGAGAGTCGAAAGACCCGCTCATGCATGTATCTAACATATGAGGGGAAGGCCGGCCCAGAACCCCTGAACTGCCCCCAGGATAACGGACCCGTAGGACCGACATGGCCTGGGAGCGGGGGTGGTGAAGGCAGAGAGATGGGAGAGGGGCACCTCCGCGGAGGTAACTGCTCTCTGCGAGGGCTCTGGAATCCGGGGAAAGGGGCCCTGGAAAGAGGGATCCCGGATATCAGACCAGGCCGCAGAACGGAACTCTGGGGAAGCGGAGCCTGGAAGAGCCCTGGGGGAGAACCTCCCCTATGATGACGCCGGGACTGCATGGATCCAGAAGGGCAGTCCGCATAAACGCGCCGGAGGACACCCTAGAACCTTGAGGGAGGGGCGAGCTCTGCACTGCTCCTGGCCACCCCTGGAGTGGCCAAAGAAGACCGAGCAGCAGACCCCTGCCCCTCAACCCCTCGGACTCTGAGAGGGCCTCCTCCTCGACCACAGCATCCCCTGTTCCTAGAGAGCAACAGCACCCGTGTGTAGCTGTCACCGGGCCTCCAGAGAGGGGAGCCTCCCCCGCGTCACCCCACGCCTGCCCCCCGGGGCTCCCGGCCACCCCCAGCCGGGGAACCCTCAGGAGATGACGGAAGGGGGGACAGAGGGAGGGGCCCGCTGCGCCGCCTGGCACCTCTAGCCACCGGGGACCCAGACTCCGAAGAGTGGGGGTGCCAGGATGGGTCCACGTCTGAATCATCGCCCTCCGAGGAGGACGAGATCAGCAGGACCTCAATGCTGGCCACCCCAGGGTCCTTGAGGCCGCGATGCCGAACGCCCCGGGTAATTAAGGGAGGCGTCAGCCGCCTCCTTCACGCCGGTAGCAGCCAGGCTCAGCTCCATTTTTCAATGAAAGGATGCAAAGCGTCGGGCACCGCCTGAGGAAGGACATACCACGCGCCGGGCGCCGCTGGAAGCGAGGCGGCACCGCTGACGGCGCCGCTTGTCCATATGCGCCACGAACGGGCGCTGAGGCCCAAAGCGGCACCGCTTAACGGTACTGTCTCGATCACCTGGCGCGCGAACGTGCCGATCCCAAGCGGAAAGGCCAACGGCGCCGCTTGATCACCGCGCGCCGAACGGCACTGACTCAAACAGCGCCAGAACAGGCGCCAGATCGATCACCGGCACCGCCGAATGCAGCGCCAGAATTGAAACGGCGCCTTTAAAGGTGGCGTCGAGGGTCCACCCGAGCTAGGCCCAAAAAGTCGGGGCCCGCCATTGGGGAGCCTGCACCTCCGAAGAGGTGACTGCCGAGGCGGTGTCGGGGCCGCTGCCCCGGAGGGACTACGACGCCTCCCGACACCGCGAAGGGCCTCCTCCTCGGCAAGAAAAGACGAGGAGACCCCTCCTCCTCAGATCTGAGTACCCGGGAGGGGGACCCGGGAAGGGCCGCAGAGATCTTACCTGAGAACCTTGAGCTGACGCCGCCTCAAGGTCGGTGGGCTTTACGAGCTTGAACGCGCAGACTTGAGAGGACACGGGCGGTCCATGGAGAAACAGGCCGCATCTAATCCATGTTCATGGTTGGGTCCCAGGCAACGTAAGACAAACGCTATGCTGGTCCGAGACGGAGAAATGCCGCCACAGTAACATTTGACTATAGGGGCGCCTCCGTTTTCTCGAACACGCTTAGCTCCGAACCGACATAACGCTAAATCAACAAGAAAACAGAGGAAAGCAATACCCGCGCCGCTTTTAGAAATAAAAAGAAAGTCTTACCGATTGGCGCCGAGTGTGCGGGAGAGGAGTCGCAGACGCAGTCAAAATATGGACGCCCGAACAGGTGCTGCCTCAGCACGGGAGAAACAGAATCGAGTTGAGGAGGAGTTTGTCGCTATTACCGCAGTCAGCATGACGACGTTACTCGAGGGCGGGCCGTTAGGCAACTTTAAAAAAAAAGCTCTGACGGGTGCGCGCCTCCGGCTTACACCCAGGAAGTAATGAATGGTGAAGATTGACAAGGGAAGATCATTAAACTACCATGGAGACTAAAATGGTGTTGTCTTACCACGGCCCGGGTCCTACTGCAGCATAATGGAAACCACTATCCCTGCCACTGCTCTGAATAGTGCCTGATGGAACTGGAGACCTTCTGTTTTCTCTTTCTTCTTCAGAGTCTCCCACCAGCATTCCAGCCCAGGAAGCACCAAACATCAAAGGGCTGCAAACTTCAAACTGCCCTCAAAGAAATCTGGTAAGAAATTCATTAAGTTCTTTGGAATTCATCTATTTATTAATCTTTAAAAAAACTCTCATGCACTCAGGAATAAGCAACAAACCAATTTATTACACCTAAGGTTCCAGCGATTTCTGCCAGGACCCAGGGGTTCTCTTTGCTTGCTTAAAACTTATCAGCCATCCAGCTCCATGGAGTGCTAACTATGTACAGAACCAGGGCGGCAGAAGACTGAGAGAACAGATGTACTAGGCAGCATTCCACTCCCAGCAGCTGAGATCTCCCTCGAACCTTCACCGGATCTTAGAGCCCAACCTACCCTTTGGCATTGGTAAACTGATCTCTGATTTTACTTGTTTTTACCATATTTCTCTGGTCAGTCTTCCACTCATTGGAGAATCAAGCTACTTCTCCCACCTGGTTCCATGCCAAGGGATACAGGAATTTTCCTTCCCTGGCCAGTCCTTCCAAATCCTTAAGGGTGACAGAATCCCCTTACACCATAGCCAAAGTCTCACCTGGTTTCCTTCCACATACAGAATGGGGGGAAGGGTCTTCAAAGTACTTCTGGCCTGCGTCCCCACACATCTTTCATCCTGTGCTTTCTTTAAGCTACGGGGTCCAGAGGGCTTCCCAAGGCCTGTCCCAAAACAACCTGCTGCCGCCTGAACAGTTTGTGATCGGCACCCTGAGGCCTGCCCCTCCAAGCAGGCCGCATAGTGGGGGAGAAGCCTCTGGCACCACCTTGAACAAGCCTGGATCACTCTGCCACACCGGGAACTAGGAGGGGAGCTGCCATGACCCTTCCCCTGGAGGAATCCTGCCACAAAATCTCCATCCCCGGCAGTCCAGGCCTACATCCCACGGGCCTGTGACCCCACCAAGATACCTCCTAGGGCACTCTCATCACCCCTTTCTCCCTGGAGCCCCATCTTCCTCACATGATGCTGGCAGACTAACTAATGCCCTTCCCCTGCACCTCCCATTACCAGCGCCATGTTGCCTTGTTCCTGGCACTATCTTGGACTCATGGGGGGAGGCCAGGAATACAGAATAAATCTGGACCGATGAGCTCCTTCCTGCCTGCCTGTCCTGCCATCTCCCAACCAGCCTCTTATCTCCCCCTGAGCTACCTGCGGTCCTAGCTTTTAAGGGCTAAAGGAGCCTGCCCCTAGTAGCAGTCTCACGGTATAGCCCAAAAGGTGCCTTTCCCAAAAACCTACAAAACCCATAACTGGAAGGAAAAGCCCAAAAAGTGGGGCCTCTAAGGGTGAACATAAGCCCCTCTCATAGAGGGGGCTTACACTATGGAACTACCAAAAGATGTTAAAATAGAATCTAAAATTTCATGTTTTTATTCACGTAGCCAGTGATCACATGATTGACTTTTCAGTCTTAATTGAGCATGTGCTGGTGTACTGTTCTTAGCAATCACTGTTTTGAACAGTTAGGGGAACAGGACTCACCTTGCTTACCCTGCTGGAAAAGCATTTTCTCCAAAGGGAGCACAACTTTACACACTGCTTGTTTTACGCCCTCTCTCTCAAAGGTAAAGCACCCTTCTAATAGCCAAATTTTTATAACTAAATATTTTTGGGAATTTATTAGATTGGTTATTTAGGCAGTATTAGGGTGTCCTTATGCCCCTTTTTACAGAAACATACTGCATGGAGCTTGCACTTTCTGAAATTCCCAGCTTTTCACAGAGTCTTAGGCAAATAGGCCATGCAGTTATATTTTCTGAAGCACTCAATGAAATTAATTTTGCCACCATTTGCCTTCTAAGGTAGATTATTATTACTTAAAAATACACTCATAATCTTAACAATATCTTGATTTATTTGACAGTTCTGATCATTTTGATATTTCTAATATTTCCGAATTAAAGAAACTTTCATTTTAATTTAACATAACCATATAAATTGGGTCTGTTCTTTTTGCCATTTAATTTTTGACTGTTTTAGCCTATTTTGTTATATTCTTAGAGTGCTTTGTTTATATCTATGATATATATCTTTAACAGTGCATTCTCTAGTTTTCATTACGTACCTTTAAAATGCATTTAGGTGTGTCTGGGTGCATTCAAATTTCATTGGGTAAAGGGTATACTGAGGCATCTCAATATATTACTTAAGCCCCTTTGATAAGGGAAGGGTAAAAGCTGTTGTACCATTATTTGTCTATCCAATTCATTATTTTGTAGAGACCTACAGAGTATCATTGAATTGGTTTTCTTGCCTACTGTTGAGATTCTTTCTTTTTTCCAAACTAGACAACATCGGGATCAGCAACAAAGAAGCATAGCAAGGGAAGGATATAAGCCGTCAGGCATCAGCTTCATTATTCATGCCTTCTTATGCTTTCTGATGGCTCCTTGTTTGTGACCTGACTCAATTGATTGAACCAATGAGCTGTGAATTACACTTTAGATTCATATATCACTATCTGAAGACATTGAACTACTGCAACTTCCTTCTCTCAAATATCTACAGTACTGTTTACTTCATTTTGGAAAAGGTTTTGGGTTCATGATTTAAACCGCTGGAAAAGAGGTTGAGACTGGGACTCCTTTGACTGCTACATAACTACCTTGTTGTTTTTGTATTGGCTTGGTTTGCTAGCTAGAAAGGATATATTAATTGGATCAGCAATTACTTGTAACTAATTCTACTTCCTTTAACAGTTTTAACTGCATTTTATAGATCTATATTGATGTTTTATTAGACTACAGTTTTGATTGCAGTTTTCTTTTGGAGCCACCTGTACAGATGGTACTTAAAATTTGTTATTTGCCTTTTACAAAATATAGTGAAGAATCCTGGTCAGTACCTGAAGTGGAAAGAATAATTCAATTATTGCAGAACATAAACGCACTGTTCAGAAAAGTACTTGAAGTGGCCCAAAATCAAGGAAATAAAAGCACTTTAAATAGGGAGGAAACACTGGTTATAGAAAATTCTAAACAAACTGAGATTACTAACTATTTCTTAGGTCATATTCCTACCTCAGTGGCCCTTTCAACTCCTATTCCTACCAAGCAGGACTGCCATGGGAACATAGAAACTCTCGATGATAGGTTCTCGGCAATCAGACAAACTAATCTGATAGAGCCAGGAGTATCTTTAACTAATACAACTAAACAAACAGCTGAAGGCATATTTCTATTTTCATATGATTGGGATCATTTGACTCTACTGTTTCAATCCTAGATAATTCAAACCTTGATTCCAGTCTCATAACTTTTTCACCTCAGGACCCACCAGAGGAAAAATTGGTTTCCATTTGTTCAGGATACCCATTAGCATCTCCTCCTCCCCTTAGATCTAGAACAAAGGAAAATTCAGCTCATTTTAAGTCAAGATATACTGCTGATTCAACATCGGATATGCATGATCTTAGTATCATGATAGATGGCCTTAAAAAATTGGTTCCATCAAATATGGATAACAACAATATAGGGAATGTTGGTGACAGTACGGTGTCAATGTATAACCTGCCTACACCAATCTTGGGTAATAGGCAAGTGACAGCCCAAATAGTCTATGATAAGGAATATTTCACTGATAAGGGGAACTTTGGTTTCACTTCTTCTATTTCAAAACAGATGTTGGAAACAATTAAGAATCCTTACTACGCTAATGTAGTCCTTTTAGAAAACCTTTGGGCTATAAAGGAAGAAATTACAAGTTTAAGAGCTGATGTTTTCTTTAACCAAACTATACTCAAACAGTTAAGGAAGGAAGAAATGAAAATTACGTACCTACCATAATTCTGATCTTTCTGTGTATCTTCACCATTTATCACAATTAGGTGTAGTGGCCAGAGGTCATGACGCCGCTGGAGCTCTTTTTTTGGGGGATGGGCTAAGTCGACACACCATTGGCACCACCCTCCAGGCTGATGCACTGTGTGGCACTTGTGGGTTGGCCATTAGGGTCGTCAACCCCACCCTTCCACCAGTTGTGAGTTGCTGTAGAGTAAGAAGGTTGGGAGGGGGGAACGAGGGCATCCAAGAGAAAGATAAAGAAAAAGATACACAAATTAAAAGGAGAAATAAGTGACTGAGAGGACAGAATAAAGAAGGAAAACTAAGGGGATTGGGAAGGGGCCCCAATCTCTGGAAGAAGAAGAGGAGGAGGGAGGGAGGGGTAGAAGAATTTAGAAGTAAGGATGTGAGGGGGGAACATACCCTGGAACCTTGACCCGTCTCCAGATTGCATAGGAACTGCGAAGGAGTAGCCAGAAGGCTAAACTGACAGAATTCAAGGTGCAGAATCACTGACAATAACTCCAACATAAGCAGAATCAACTATTCTGGAAGACAAGTCAGGATACAGGGAATATCCCCCCAATCAAGTGTTGGTACAAGAAAACTAGTTTCTTAAATTAAATTTAGGGTTGTGTCCAAAGGACAAGGAAATCAAAGGAAAGCTGACAGGGAGAGAGGGAGAGAGAACAGAAGAGAGGGCAACCACCAACCCCTACCCCACAGGGGTGGACTCGAGGCACTGAGCAAGGAGTGCCTCCTATCCTGACCACTCTCCCCCTAGAGAAAAAAACATCCCCTAGGTGGCTAAGGTCACCCCACCTCTGACCAACAGTAAGGAGGGGTGGTGGAAGAGGCACAGAGAGGGAGGGGACCCAGAGACTGAGGTACCAGGGGGACCGTTGGTGGGATTGTGATGAATGGTGAATATACACAGAAAAGATCAGAATTACAGTAGGTATGTAATGTTCATATCTTATCTGTGTTAATCTTCACCATTCATCACATTTGGGTGAGTGCCGAGCCCCCCCCATGAAGGGGGCCTTAACCCTAAAGGACTAAGTCCCTTAGCTCTCAGTGGGTGGCACACCAAGTGAGAGAACCTTCATGGGTCTGGAGAGGCCCAAGAGTGGGAAGAGTGAGATGGGGACCCCCCCCAGAGGGGGTAGGATGTTGCCCTGACAGACGTCATCCCACCCTATGGGAGAAAAGGTGGGTTCTCTGGTAAGCAGAGGTAATCACCCTATGCAGGGCCATGGGTGACAACTAGGAGAAATACAGCCATGCCATTTGCCTAGTGCAGATTGCTTTCCCTACAATGCTGGAAGCTATCTCATTGGCTGCATAAGATGCCCTTGCTTAGTGCCTTGCTAGCTTAAGGCCATGTGCAGAGAGTGCAATTGCTTGTCTGGTTACCTCTGTGTCAGGCACTGAGGCTAGGAGTTGACCTAGCCTGGACCACAGGAACCTGTCACTGGTAGAGTAGTGGGCCTGATGTGCAGATATAGAGAGAAGCAACTGTGCTAAGTCGAAAGTCCTCCTACTCCAGAAATAAAAATCCATGCAGTCTGCAGCTGGGAGCCTGTCAAGGTGAAGCCCATAGGGAGTATCCAGTTGTGTCAGTCCTGAGTTAGGATGAGACAGAATATCTGGAGACTCCAGGGGGGCACAATACCTCTGGTGGAGATCCCTAGGGGCTGGAACTCTGGAAAAGGGTCTCTGACAGAAGTGCACTGATGCCTCTGGAAAGGGAGCTGGCCAGAGGGGTACTACAAGAGTGTTTGCACTGAAATCACCCAAAAAGGTGCACGTCAGATGCTCTGGATTGTGTTGAGGGGGTGGGGTGATATGCAGGTCCTCCAACATCCTCACGAGGAAATGCTGATACTCAGTGAGATCAGTAGCTGGGGAGATGTGGACAGATGGTTCCTCTCCTCCTGAAGAGGAGGATGAAGAATTGGAGGACCTCAAAGATTCAGAAGTTGCCTGCTCAGGGGGAGGTTGAAAAACATGCCTGTCCATGGTCCTAACATAAGAGAGAGAGAGATTGAGCAGCCACAGTTCTGAACTGCTCCCAGGAGAGAGGGCCACTTGGACCAAGAATACCTGGGAGAGCAGGAGGAGGTGGCAGAGGAGAAGGGGCAGCACCAACAACATGAATCATCTATCCTCTGCCTGGGCTAGAGAGCACCCCTGGAGCCCCAAGGGAAGAGGGTGCTCCAGAAAACTGGTCAACCATACTAGAACTGCCTAGGCTGTGCCTTGAAGAATCCCCCCTGTGAGGTGACTGGGGCTGTGAAAGTCCAAAAGGATGGTCCCCTACCTCCAAAGAACGGGGCCTCTTGAGGAAACCCAAAAGGAAGGGTGGAGGTCTGCACTATGACTCCTTCTGGAACCCGGATAGGTCCCAGAAAAGGGTCGCCACGTCGAACCCCTACCCCTTGACCCCTCAGAGTCTGAAAGAGACCTTCTCCTCAAAAAAGCCAGCCTAGGCAGCTGGCAATCCTGGTCAGTCCATGAAGAGACTATCCAGGGAGCAACATCCTCCTCTCCTGTGGGTACTCCGATTGACCCTAAAGTTGGGTGATCCAGGCACACCACCTGAGGGGGTATCACCACTGAGGGGTCAGAAAACCCTCTGAGGCCAGGCTGCAGAGCAATGGTGGCCTGCACCACTGCCTGCTGGTCAGTACCCTGACCCTGGACCTGGGAGTAACTGTCCACTCCTCAGAGAGGGGGCTGGTTCCGGTCTGTCAAGGACACTACCAAGGTGTCCACATGAGCAGCCAACTTCAAAGAGTCAGACTGTCTATCTGACTCAGAGTCCAATTCCGCCTCCAAGGAGGTGGAGACCAAAGTCCTGTGCCAGATGGTACATGGATGCCTGCTGCCATCCTGACTGAATGGGGCACCAGTTCAAGTGACTGCACCAGAGCCAGTGCCAAGGCCCTCAACTGCATCATGAATGGTGCACGAAAATGACACGGCACCGAGGACGACAGCAGTATCTGGGCCGGGGCCTGTCATGGCACCATCCTGACCCATGGTGCCACAAGTGGCGCTAAGGCCAGAGACAGCACAGATGATGGTCCTGACTGCACTCTCAGTGCTGCGAACAGTGCTGAGATCAGAAACCCCCATCACGCTGTGTCCTTGCTCAGCATCGCAAATGGCACCAGAGCTGGACATGGTGCCATGCTCAAGTATAGCACCATGAATGGTGCCAAGGTGAGAAACAGTGAAGGATGGCACCATAGAGCCTCCCGTGGTGCCATCAGCACCATCGGTGCCACGAACAGTGCCTACAGCAGAGACAGCACTGAGCAACGGACTGGCACCAACAATGGTGTCATCAGGGCCTACGGTGCTATGAAAGGCACCGAGGCCCAAGATAGTGCCAACAGATGGCATCAAGGATGGCACTGACCCAGGCCTTCCAACCTGAGGAAACGACAGCGGGGGAGCCTTCACCCCTGAAGGGGCGATTGCCAATGTAGTGTCTCCTGCCTGGCCCCCAAGTGGGATGGACTGGGCCTCCTGCACCATGAAAGAGGCTTCTACAATGGTGAGGCTACTAGGAGCAGAAGCCCCCTCTTCCACAGTCCATATAGAACCTGGAGGGGAGCCAGAGGAAAGGCTGAGAAAACGTGGCTTGGCCCGATAAGTGCGCGCCCATCCCCCGAAAGTCAGTGGAGCTCGTCCAACTTTCCACGTGCATTGTTCGATGACATGACAGTCCATAGAGAAGCAGGCATTGCAAGAATCCATGTCGTGTAGCAGGCCAATACACGTGAATCAACAGTCATGCTGGTCAATGACAGAGTACTTACGGTTGCATGGGCACCGATGCATAGGGGACTATCCCATCTTTGAAGTAATCATTCCCCCTGACCGAGACATGACCTACAGAAAAAAACAACCAAAACAAGACTAGAGGTCACTAAATAAAAGAAAAAGAACAGTCTTATCAGACGACATCGACTGGTGGCGCACAGTGGAACCAGCAGGAAATAATAGGAATTGAAATACTACAGAGTCGACGGAGTTGGCATTGAGTGAAAACAGAGCCAAAGGCTTTGAAACAGACAGCAGGCTTCTTGCAGAGCTCCCATGAGGTGCAACCTCTATGGTGGGAGACAAAGAACTGGTGGGAGGGCAAGGTCGATGACACCTAACAGCCAACCCATGAGCGCCACGCAGTGCATCAGCATCAAGAGTGGCACCGATGGTGCATCGACTCCGCCCATCCCCCCAATAAAAAAGAGCTCCCGTGGGGTTGTGACCTCCAGCCACTATACCCAAAGGTGATGAATGGTGAAGATTGACACAGATGAGATCAGTCAAATTCAGAGAGCTCTTTTATAACCCCTCATCAAGAAACAATAACATCTACAAATAATAAGGCTATCCAGGTCTGTCTACTCTCTCCCTTTTCTAAAGAGCAACCAGTAATTATATCAGACTCTGAAGCAAATCCCAAGAGAAAGAAAATCAACAAACCGAAAAATAGAAACTCAAAGAAAAATGCAAAACCTTTAAACCCTCTTGTCTGAAAGAAATTAATCTCTACAAAAACATGGAAACAAGATAAGGGAGGGAAAAATGATCAGCTGATGATGAACAATCAATTAAAACAGTTCATACTTCTGTGAAAGAGATTTATGAAGTTAAAGATAATCAAAAATCAAATTAACTTGTACAAGATGATGTTTTGTTTGGGGGGGAGATCAATGAAACTGACAGGATGGCTCTCCAGGATGCTATGGGAAAGGGTTTGGGAAGCTCTGGTACCATTCCAGAGTATGTCCTGACTTCTTTCAATGCATATAACCCATATAATAAAAAGCTGAGTCCAGAAACTAAATTCTTGATTGAAATGTATGACATTAGAAAATTAGACTGTGATACTCCCCAAAAATTAATAAAATGGCTAAAACATTTACTCCATATTCCAGATTTAAGTGGCGATATTTGTGCTCTCCGCCCAACTAACCCTTATTTTCAAGATCGCATTTTACTATATTCTAAATCGGAGCTGAATTTCAACATATGGAATCAAGAATCTATTTTAAAATTAAATGGGGTTAATGTACTCTCTCCAATGAGGTTCCCTGCCCCTCAAAAACCAGCTTTGGGGGGACTGTTTTTTCACCTACACACAATAAAATAGAAGAAAAAGACATAAAAGTAAAGCGAGTTCAGGAAGTAATTACCAACTATGAACATATCCTATCTCAGCCCTGGGAATGTAAGATGCTTACCATCTTTGGTTGGAAAACAACTGATGAAGAAGCAACTGGAACAATCAAACAAGATCTGGCTGCCTTTTTGACTAATTTTCTTAAAATCAAGATAACACAGAGTTCAACAGAGTGGATAAAGATCCATAAAGGAACTACAGATGCTCCTCAAATTGATGTTACTTTTAAAAACTCTAACCTGGCAGATACAGTTTTAAAGGCATCCCCTGAACTAGATGGATTTGGGGTTTTAATAGTAGATATTAGAACCCTGGCCATACAGGAAAATTCAAAAATCAAAAATTCAATAACAAATTATTGTGTAGGAGATACAATACCAAACCCCATTATGGCCAAGGACAGGCAGAATTATGATTCTATAAGTTTGTTAACTAACAAGTTCTTCTCTCTATTACGTCCTACTATTCTGTAATGACAAAATGATAACATAGCCACTCCCAAAATCCTTGGAGATCAGGTAGGGAAGGTTAATCTCCTGTCTTGGAATAAAGAGGGTTTAAATATAAACTGGTGGATACTGAAACAAATTTTTTTTTGATGTCATATGACATAATGTGCTTACAGGAAACATGGTGTTCAATTTCTCCTCCTCTGATTCCTGGATATTCAAACTTTATCATTCCCGCTCTTGGGGATAAAAAGTATGGCCATAATAAAGCTGGCCTGACGACATATTTAAAGACTTCCCTGAATTATAAAGTTACTATATTAACTTCTCAGACAGACTCCATTTTGCCTTTGCAAATGGAAACAGAATCCTCAAAAATTATTCTTTTAAATGTATATCTTCCACCCAACACAAAACAATCATCAGACATTTGGTCTCAGTTTATGGCAAGTTTCACTGATATTCTCAGAAGATTTGAGTTGGATCATATTCTTATAGCTGGAGACTTCAATGTAAGAATTTTCATCTGCAAACATTTAGAAAACATTCATAGCGACTTGACTTAGAGTTTCCCTGGTAGTGAACCCAAGGGTTAATCAAAAAAAGAAATATTAAAGATAAAAAATATAGTTCACAAGACAGGGACCTCTTGAAATTTATGTCCAAAAATAATTTCTGTCTGGTAACAGTTGTTTTACTGGCGATCAGCAGGACGAGTTTACTTTTATAGGTCATCTTGGGTCCACGATTATAGATCTAATATGGGTCACTCTAAGGGCCTTGAAAATTGTCTATGATCTATCAGTTCTAGAGGGCTCTGATTCCACATATTTTCTCATTCTTGTAACTTTATACACTTATTTATCAACTAGAGATAGAATTAATAAAGTAAATAATAGTGGGAGTTCGGAAATACTTAATGACAAGAGAATAAGATGCCACAGGATGAACAATAGTTTATTTTCTGAACTTCTTAATGCTGATATTCTTGTTACTTTATGTTCTGAAATTATAGAATCTTCTGAAAGTGAGATTATTCTGGAGAAATGGTCTGAGATTGACAACTATATTAGACCTATATTCAGAACTAGCCAGTTTCAAAAGAGATTGCCTACCACATGGTTTAATAAGACATGCAGACAAGCTAGAAACAAACTAAATATATTTGTTCAACATAGTAAAAGATTGGGAACTCAGAAAAACTTAAATAATCTGAATAGAGCAAGGAAGAAGTATTAGAAGCTCCTTGACAAAGAACGGGGAAAATATTTTAAAGGTATGTGGGAAAAGTTTAGGAAAACGATAGTTAGCAAAGACATTAAAACCTTTTGGTCCATAGTCAGCCATGGCTATGGAAAATATGCTTTAGGCATTGAAGCTTACATTCCACCCAATATTTGGGAAGTGCATTTTCAAACTTTATACTTTACAAGTTTAGAGGCCTGGGAATATAATAAGTTTATTTCTCAAAATCAATATTTAGCCCAAACTTCCCTCCCTCATTCTATTAGAACTCAGGAGGAAGAGATTAGGCAAGCTATATCTATGACATCTTCAAATACAGCCCCAGGATGAGACCAGATATTAACTCATTCCCTCCTGGTGGCCATTTTGGGTCAGGTTCAGCAATGGATGAGTCTGACGCCATATGGTGGTTACAGGACCGAAGGAATTAACAGACATCTATACCTCTTTCCCAGACTGGTGGGCCCCTATATTAAGATTATTATTTATCCACTTTGTACAAGGCGGCCATCTTCCCAACAGCTAGAAAGGCAGCATTATTTACCCAATATTCAGAAAAGGTAATTCATCTGTTCCTTACATGTACAGAACTATCAGCCTTATAGACACATCCCAAAAATTGTTCTGTAAAATCATATTACAGAGACTTCAGGGTTAGATGAAAGAAAATCAGATTTCAAGCAAATGTCAGAATGGTTTCAGAGTAGGTCGGTCAACAATCCAACATTGCTGTTTAATCGCACTTAATCTGGAAATATGTGAATAAAAAAAAAACTAAATTATATTGCTGTTTTGTAGATTTGAGTACTGCCTTTGATAACATCAGCCATACTTTACTATGGCAAAATTTGGAAAGCTATAATATTGATCCACTAGACATTCTGATTCATTTTCATTTAGATACATGGAAAACAGTACACTTTAATCAATATGGTGGTGTCACCTCCTCAATTCCTTCTAATGGGGGGTACACCAAAGCTGTCTTTGGGCCCCCACTCTTTTTAACTTGTATATAAATTCTATTCTCAATCATTTGAAGCATAATGATTTCCATTCTCCTAAAGTAATGGATAAGAAGATTTCTTGCCTTTCATATGTGGACAATTTGGTTTTAATACCTATTTTGTTTCCCAGCCTGCAAAGAAAATTAAACTCCTTGGCAGATTTATGTAAGGCAAAAAGGTTAAATATCAATAGAGAAAAGACAAAAATTGTCATTTTTGGGAGTAAAAGTAAAAAACAAAATCCCAAGACTTTTTATCAGTAAGGAGAAGATTAAAACTGACAAATATTATGACTATCTAGGAGTCAGATATGTGGAAAACTTTCAATGGAAAAGCCATTTTCTTTATCTACAAGGACAAATGAAAGTAGCTCTTAATGCATTTAAAAGCTTTAATTTATGCTTAGAGAAAGGTTCAGTTTCTGGAGCACTAAAGGTAATTAATGTTGAAATCAAGACTAGTAACCTATATGTGGCTGAAATATGAGCTACTACGGAAACTAAAATGCTGGAAATTATTTTAAACAAACTGTATCGTCATCGGCTTATGGTATCTCAATCAGTTCCTGCTAAAAGTTTGAGGTTAAAGCTAGGCCAGTTTTCATTAGAGACCTTGCGGTCGATTCTTAAAGGATTGGTGCAAGTCATGCCAAAGGCAACTTGTGCCAATTGCCATTGCACTGGGGACCCTAAGACCAGTTGTCTAGTGGGCAGGGTCCCGGTGGCTAAGTCTCATGGCTTGTGGCAACCCTAGCAATGTGCCAAATAGAAGGCACACCTGGACAGGTTGCTGCAAGCCTGTAGCAGTGTACATAAACAGGACACAAGTGCCTCCCCAACCCTGATCCCCAATCGACATAGGTAAAATGCCCTGGTGGGCTAGCATACCCCCCCACCCCAATCTCCACTAATTATTATGATATTGCCCTGGTGGGCTAGAAGATCCCCACTGACCTCCAACATATATTATAATATTGCCCTGGTGGGCTAGCACCCCCAAGCCCTGATCCCCCGTGTTGCCAAAGGAATCAATCATTGGTGGTCCAGTTGAACCCCCAAGCATGATTCCACCATTACACACATACCCCACATACAGTGGTTGCTAGAGAAAAGTTGCACGGTACCTGGTTATACTTTGGCAGGAGTGGTGTGCCTTGCATTGCCTGGCTGCATGTGGTATGCTGCATGCTGTGTGCTGAGTGGGACCGACAAATGCCAAATCACTGCATTAGCATATACCTAGTTTTTTAATTAAATAACTGTCAGTTATTATCAGAGGCATGCTCAGGGTTGTGCTGTTTAACATACATTTAGAGTGTTAATTCTCAAGGTTCCAGCAGGTGTCCCTACAGTCCACATTTGCTGTTTGCAAAATAAACACAGTTAATAAGAAAAAGAAAGGACTTGCATTTTCTGTCATTCACTGGTACAGTCATGGCACTACACAAAGCAACTAGAAATGCTGCTTTTATAATATTTATTTTCTCTCCACTCACTTGAGCCCATGGAATTGGACACAAAGCAGCCAGAATAGTTTGAGGGTAATTATTCAATAGTACAGTCACGGCAATTGATGTTTGAAACCCAAGAAATGATGCTTTAAATGTTTGATGTGCAGTGGCAGCTGTGATCAATGGCAAACTAGCACCTGCTCCTTGCTATTAATTTTATAGTAATTTCAGTGCAGTATCTCTGGATTCACTGACTTTGATCCACCACCCCTTTATTGTTATAACATGTATTTCCTCTCCACTTACTTGAACCCCTGAAATTGTACACAAAGCAACCAGAATAGTTTGAGGGTAATTATTCACTAGTACAGTCACAGCAGTTGATGTTTAAAACCCAAGAAATGCTGCTTTAAAATAAATGTTTGATGTGCAATAGCAGCTGTGATCAATGGCAAACTAGCACCTGCTCCTTGCTATTAATTTTATAGTAATTTCAGTGCAGTATCTCTGGATTCACTGACTTTGATCCTCCACCCCTTTATTGTTATAATATGTATTTCCTCTTCACTCACTTGAACCCCTGAAATTGTTCACAAAGCAACCAGAAAAGTTTGAGGGTAATTATTCAACTAGTACAGTCACGGCAGTTGATGTTTGAAACCCAAGAAATGCTGCTTTTAAATAAATATTTAATGTAGGCAATGCCTATGTGGTGTGTAGAAACAATGCAGCACAGTGCAGTATGTCTTGACACTGGCAGGCAATGGCTGCTTCTGCATGTTTGATGTGGGCAGCTGCACAAGAACATTTGAGAGCCGCTTTGTTGTTGACACATGATGGTAACAGTGCACCGGGCATAAAATGGTGCAACTTGTGGTGACCATTACAGCAGAGGTCCACACAGCTCCCCATTGCACAGACCTGTTGCTAACTGCAGCTTTTCATTTGGGGCAGTCTGTGTGTCTCTCATAAAATATCCTGTGTTCACAAATCAAGGATGATAATTTGGGTTAAGGGAACTGGACTCTGTGGATTGTATTTGTACACAAAGCAGCCGCAATACTTCGAGGCAAATTATACCATAGAAGCCACAACATTTTCTGCAGCCCACACATGACGGTGCACCCGGCACAGAGACTAATAAGGAGATTTTTGTGTATGCTTACTCTTACTGCAAACATGCAAATTCTCCTAATTATTCTTCAGTGGCATCATGTGTCAGCCACCTTGACTTTAGAAATAATTTCCAGTGCCTGTTTACAAATCCAGCTTTGTAGTTGGTGCAGTCTATGAGTCACCAGGGGCTAAAACTGGCTATCCGCAACATTAACACAGCCCACACATGATGATGCATAGGGTACAGGGAATAATAAAGAGAGTTTGGAGTATGCTTATTCATACAGCCCACAACAAAATCCTAATAACTGCATGCTAAATACAGTAGTTTCAAAGGCACAATAATTAGTACAGATCAAGTACTTGGTTGGGCAGATAATTAGAAGTGTGTTTTATACTCTGAGTTTGTGCCCATACTGTACAGAGCTAATCAAATCAGATATTATTTTAAATTCGGTTAATACCATAATTATAAATCAGGATAGTATCATGAAACCCGCACAGCTCTAATTTCCAGCCTGGGAAATCAAAAGAAACAACGCATTGTTTGTCACAGTACTTTTTTGTATTATTGTAGCAACATACTGTGTAATAAAGATCTTCAAAGTTTTAACAGTTATTATGTACCTCTTTCAAGTTGAACAGTGTTACAAATAAGTAATACTGTACATACAGCACTGTACTGTGGTTTCTTATTACCAAAAAAGTTATTTGGAACTGTGCAGATTTGCTTTTCTGTTGATGCACCAGCACGTGTTGCTTAAAGTATGTTGCTGTACTAATGTACTGTATACTTATGGTGCTTTACATTTTATAAACACAAATGAGAGGTGATGTAAGAGGAACAGCCTGCCTGAGTCTCTCTTTAGAGTCTTTTTTATTCGCAACACTGTGAACACTGTAATTTATTTAATAAATAATATAAATTTGTTTTTTAGAGGCTGGTCATTGGTCGCTCAGTTGGATTTTTTACTTTACAGACCCTGCCTAATTTTAACAGAATCTATAGTGTTGAGAGCTACAGTAGCAACCTAATCATAATCATGTTCTCCAACAACCACATTTATATAAAAACATTTTAGCAAAACTGTATTTTTGTGGTTTCACTGCACATCATACTGTTGGTGCTGCAAAATAATATGGTTCTCACACTGCAACCAATGGCTACCCTGAAATGATGCCCCTGTCTGCAAGACCAAAATGATAGAAAAAAAAGACAGAAATAATAGGGCATGGTTAGGAAACTATTGCCTTGGGAGATACAGTATGAAGGCTATCCTATGAAAGTACACAGTATCCATTTCTAGGTGAATACTTTTGGTCTGTGAAAAATAAGCTGTCTTCCTCTATATGGATTACTTGAGAACCGCATATGTTTTGCAATAGGATACAGCTAGTCATGGACCCACACACATCATGGAATACAAGTAATCATCCCCTCCTCTATGACAGAAGAATGTGTTCCTAACATTGAGACGAAAGACACAATAAAGCAAACCATCCCCAATTTAGAGCCAGGTTACCTATACGGCTGACTATTGTGATGCTAATTACTGTGGTGGCATGTGATATGGCTTGGCACTTAAGTTCTCACTGTAACAAGCAAACTCTTTACATTTTTTATTTCATTCTTAATCATGGTGCCTTTGTCCTTATTGAAGCTGTATGTTTGAGTCATAGCTTTGAAATATAGATCATATGTTTCCAGTTGTAAAAAGGGGGTAGAAATAGCACCAAAAGAAATTCAGCTGCCCCCTCCACTCCCCTGGATGAGGATGAAAACAACAAACTTGTCTAGTCCTCCTTTCACTGTGAACAACAACTAGAAATAAAATATTTAATAAATTCTGTTGGTCTTTAAACTTCATTTGTGTGCATTAGAGCATGGTTTTATGGTGTAAATTAGGACATTTGAACTGCATAAAACATCTTAAATTGGTGCATCAGTGTTTCTCAAAGTCCCAATTGCACATTGTATCCTAAAGCAGATTGCATAGTTGACATGCCCCCTTAAAGATTTATACTCTTTTTGGTTGAAATTATGAATAGATTTGTATGCATGCGGCTCATATTTAAATTTCAGTCAGCCAAGTCAGAAGATGTCAGAAGAGGAGGCAGTATAGCGCAGTGGTCTAAGGCTCTGAGCTGCAAATCTGGTGACATCCAGCAGACCAGACCTGGGTTTGAATCCCACAGCTTGCATACTGTGTGACCCTGAGCAAGTCACTTAACCTCCTTGTGCTCCCAGGTTGCTCCTGTAAAAAAGCTTTCAGCTTAGTGTGCTATACCTGGTTAAACAACTAAATAAAAAAAAAGATGTGAGTGTATCAAAAGAGATGCAGCAGCTGTCAGGACATACTGTAAGTTTATGTGTGAGGACCAGTAAGTTAAATTATTTAAAAATGCACACAAGGTGCTGCATTGTGTCTTCTCCTGTCAAGCTTGCCAAGTACCAAAGGTGAGCCACCAACTGGATGGGACAACTGTTTGTGAGTGATGGTGGGCGGAATCTCCTTGCAGCTATCTAAGTTTCTGTCATACAGTGGGTGCTGTATGAAGACTGCTGGCAGTGGGTGAAGGGTGTGAGTGAAATTGAGCCAGTGAGCAGCAGGAGGTGACTGGTTAATGAAAACATATTATTGTTCTAGCCCTAAACCACAGTCTCACTCCAAGGTCCTTGTTCTATCCTGGATCAGGTCACATTCCTCCCTAGATCAACAAACAGCATCCTTGTGCTGCTCAATTGCTTGATTTCAGTTTGGCCCACCACAGTACCTATGACAGAAATTGAGTCAGCTCTGCTTATATTTCCCCTGCCTCTCCACTCACCCACAGCTGTGAAAGTCAGAATGTTGCTCACCATTCATACTTTACCACTTAGACTGGAGATCTCAGCTATAGCAACTTTCATAAATGTTTTTTATGTCCCCTTAGTGTTGCTGCCCAGATATTGTGTCTCTGTGGATGGGCTCCAGTATTTTTCCACCTGGCACTTTCCCGCTTGCACATTGCAATATCAAACTCATGCACCTAGAACTATTCATGAGCTGGGATAAAATATCCTGTGCATCTATTAGTGTGTGTGTGGGGGGGGGGGAGGGGGGAGGCATGGCAACTATTCATACTCTGCTACCTACTGTACAATGTATCAGAATTTACATGCATCAGTTCAAAATTATGTTTTTTAATCAGTTACTGATCCTGCACAGATACTGTACAAACAACTCAGTGCACTATGACTGTGAATGTTTACCAATACAGATGTTCCTGGGGGTGGGGCACTAAGCAGGGTGACCACAGCATGTCTTAAACACAAGTGCATTCAGTGACATAACTTAGGGTATTCCTTTTTGTAAGTGTTATCCATATGCTCTGCTCCCCCACCCCTCAGTTACCCTCAGGGAAACAAAGGAATAATAGAGATATGAAGAAAAAGCTAAAGCCAATGGTGAAAAGCAACAGCATTTGAACCAGTGATTAAAAGAGAGAGCTTTAACAAAACCAAATATTAAGATATAGTCCAGCCTGTATTTCCCATTAGTGCTGTATTCCTCCTCCCCATTTATTACTGAGGTCATTTGTAGGTGAACAGGAAATTTGCTCCTGACGAGTGTATCTATTCTTGCTGCTTTCTCCCTAACTGAAGTCATAGAGCACTGTTTGTGATGTCACAGTTACTCCCATAGCAACAGACTGTGATATCAAAACTGAGGATTGTGACTTGAATTAGGAAGCAAGCTATAGAGGCAGATGGATCCTAATGGAACTTTAAGGGATTAAGGTCATATATTCATGCAAATGTCCTTAGTATTAAATAATGGGTAGGAGAAATATACAAAATATAAATGGAATGCAGGCAGAATTGTATCAAATTATTATGTTTTTTAAAGTTTTTTTGAGGCATCAGTAGCTCTTTAAGAAACATCTGTTGGTACAGTAGCTTACAGCAGCAATACATTGATTCAAGAAGCTGTGCCACCTAAAGTTCACATTGCCTCATTCTCTGATGTCATTTCTCCCCTCACCATACCCTCACTCCTCTCTCCTCCCATTTGTTTCTACAGTACCGCTGCCCTTCTTCCCCCATTCCAGCTTGCCCATGCTTGTCTTGCCCCCTGGCAGGGTTCTTAGCATCCTGGAGAGACCAGTATTAGGCAAGCTTCTTTCCTTCCCCCTCTAACACTACCACCCATTTCTCCTATTCTACATTCCCCCTACCAAAACCATTCCCCTCTTTCTTTCCCCTGCCACTCTTTCTATCTTCCTCCTTCCCTACCTGAATACCAAGCAATTTCAGTCTTCCAAATACAGAGCAATCTGAGAGTGCAGTTCTGGTGGGGGGCAGGGATGTTAGTGATTGTTGAAAATTATAATGACCCCCAAAATGCTTTAACTGTAGCCCACAGCATAACCAGTCCTACAGGTCACTGGATAAGTGTGTCTTGCTGGGCATGGGCATTTCTTATGAAAGTTCAGTAAATGGTTTGATTTAACCCCATACATCCTGGTGGAACATTTGCAGCTTGGTACACTGGACCTGTCTAGGTGAACTTTGACAATTTTTATCTGCCAGCTTGTCAGTCACTTAAATAATTTATTTTGTACTATAGTCACGACACATCAAAAATAATAGTGCAGTATATAATGCAACGTTTCAGGACTCCCTCAATGCACTTCTGTCATTCAGGAATTGCAGTCAATATAACAATATACTGGGCACGCTGCAATAAGAGGGGTCAGAAGAGAGGAAGGAAGGCAACGTCTACTAATTCTGTTGTTTATTGCAGTCATGTGCTCATTTGGGGGGTGGAGGTTAAGCCTTGAAAGAAGTTTTCAGCATTGTAATTATCATTATACAGTACTATTAGAGACAGGAGGTCAGTGGACACAGACAACACACCCATTTTGAAGCCTTTATAATATGCAAAACAATCCTACCCTGGGTGAATGTGGAGCAAATTATTACTAGTCAAATTGGATTAGATGTTTGTCTTGGGTGGCAAAGGTTGTGGGTTTGATCAGTGGGCGGGGCATCACTTTTAATAATTATTCATTTATTGGCCATTCCGTGCCTGAAAATAGTCATTCATGTCCTGCCTGAAAATAGTCATTTTCTGGCTAGTGCACTCACCCAGTAAACAAAAACTAAAATAAATAAATATATTTACTGGACCTAGGCACTGATCACTCCAATTGTCTCACCATTCCCCCCTCCTGCCATCTCACTGCCTTCATTTAGTGTTTCTATTTTTTCTTCACCCTTGATTATATGTGGTTATAAAAATAAAGGTGGATCTTTATGTGAAAATGGGTTATGTGGTTTGAAAAATGTATATAGTTATATTGCTGGAACGGTTTCAGCAAGCTATTGGAATTCCGGGAGTTAACCCTGAGATGCAGCTTGACATCTACAAGATCATTTGTAGAGTTGTCAGTGGGAGATCAGTTCTAGGACACAGTGTTCTATTTTATTGCTCCTGCAAGGAAAAAAACTGACAAAGTTTTGGGACATTGTGTGAAAACAGGACATGTATCTTGATGAGCTCAGCTGCAGAAGTTAATTGCCAGGAAAATACAATAGATATATATAAAGTAAGCAATCTTTTGTTGGAGAGCGAGAGATTGAAATTTAGAATCAGAGATACCCTCAAATGAAGGATTTTGTTTTGTTTGACCTGCATGTATAAGAACTACCCTACACAATTTTATTTTTTTATTTTATTGTTACTGATGACAATAAATGCTACTTGTGAATTTTATAACTGTTCCTGGTTATCCTATGCTTCTTGACCTGTGCTTCAATGATAGATATCAAGAAATATTGGGAACAGAGCCCTTTTTTCTTTGATGAAGGAGAATGGGATTGATAGCACACTTTTGTATTGGTGTCTGATCTTCTGTCAGCACAAAGGTGGTCTAAAGGATAATGACAAGAAGGTGATGGATGCATTGGAGGGGTAGACAGCAGTTACAGGTCTTGCCCCTTTTCTATTACTTCCAGTACCCCTCCATTTTCAAAGATGAAGAGTGATCCTTCCCCCCACCTGTGCTTCTTGAGACAGAGGAGGAAGAGGTGGGAAGTCAGAAGGTACCAGAGGTGATAGGGCTGCTGGGACTGATACAATTAGGTGCTTTGGCATAGACTTCTGAAATGAAGGAGTCCATGTGGGCACCTCTACACTGAACATGGGTCTGTTGACAGGAGGCACAGCCACCATGGGCAGCAGGCCTAAGGAAAGCAACCTTACCATGCCCCCTTGAGGGCTGAAGGATCAGAGATTTAAAAGACCTGAGTGTCATTTTGGTTGACTGAAGCTCACGTAACGTGGATTCAATGTCACCCCCACACAGTCAGAAACCTTGAAATGGAGCACTGATTAGGGACTGTTGGACATCAGTATCAAAACCAACCACATGATGCCATAAAATAACTCCGAAGGCAAATCCCAGAGGCAGAAGCTATGGCAAATGTATAAGTGACATCACAAGTAGAATGTAAAAGATGCTTACCAGTATCAATGCCTGCTGTAATAGTCATTAACAAATTAGACTTGGCAGGACTATCAGGTAAAGAATTATGGTAGCCATGGCAGACCTCCACAGGCTTTTCTGATATTTAATAATGTACTCCTCGTAACTTGAAATCCTAAGGCCCAAAGAAGCAGAAGCATATGTTCTTTTGCCCGTTACATCCAACTTCCTAGATTCCTTATCAGGAGGCAAGGAACTCATGTGTCTAGTAGGGTTAGACCTATCATGGGAAGCAATGGTGACCACATAGTCAGTCTGTGGGGCATAGTAAAGCTTGGCAGATACAGCTGGATATTGCTTGTCAGACTTTCTGAGAATTGAAGGCAGATTATTAGGCCTATGCCAAGCAGCCAGAGTAGTATCTTTTAAGGCAGGATACACTGGAGGAGGAATAACAATTGAGGGAGTAGTAGGGACCTTCTATAACTCTGATAAATTGTGTTTTGCAGAATATTCCTCTTCATCAGCAAAGTCATTGCACTTTGCAGCTGCCTCAACAATGCCTGAAAAAAGGCATCTTCAGGAGGAGACCTGGATGTGCAACCCACAGTGTCCTCACTTCAGGAGCAGAAACTCAGACCACCATCAAAGTGATCCAATTCCCCTTCTTTCTCCTCCAAATCCTCCTCAATTTTATGGAGATCAGAATTATATTCCACCTTGTCATCTTCTGGCATGATGATGGGAAGATCAGTAGGAGCTGGCAGTAATGGCTGCAGTGGAGGAGTCACAAGTGTACTTTGAATGACATCATTGGAGTCTGAGTCTCTGAGTACCAGTGAAACTTCCCTCCAGCAGCGCAGCTAAAGAATGGGATTTAGAAGCTGGCTTTCACCCCACAGCTTTGGCGGTGGTGCTAATGGCCTTCTTAATGATGAAGGTATCTGGGGCCTTGTGGTGGCATCTCATCATGGCCTGGCTGAAGCCCTGGCAGATGTCACAGGCACTCAGATTGTGTGATAAACCCATACAACAAACATAGAGAGAGTGATCATCTTCGCAGATTTGTAGCCGCAGATATAAAACCTAAATAGGTCTCTTTTGACAGCAGCATAAAACGTTGACAGGCAACAAAATTCTAAAGTTATAAAGTAGTGAAGTCTATGAAAATAATGGCATTGTTTCTCTGCAGATTTAGCAAGTGGTTGACAGTGGGAGAAAGAACTGAGGAGTTATGGGACTGCCCACATTTTATGGGCATTGACAATGTATGTAATCATGGGTGCCCCTGGGTTGCCAAATGTTTCAAGTGGTCTTGATGCTGATGTCTTATAGTTCCAAAGGTGTGGCCCAGTGGAGAAGAAATAATTGATGAACATGTAATGATATCAGCATCGGTAGCTAGTCACTAAAGATGTATTGCAATGAATGACATCACTGATTGGACTCTCTGTAATGGAGCAAAAGGGATACATATATATATATATATACTGTGTGTGTGTGTATATATATATATATATATATATATATATATATATATATATATATATATATATCAAAACACTTTGTTAATGCATCAGTTAGGGTTGATACCACAGCAACAAAAGTTTGGAAATTTGATGTTAGGTTTACCACTCCACCACCCCACTTCCCCTCACCCTCCACACACCAACAAATATCGGGCAGTAATAGTCATCAGGCTCCAACTCCTCACCCCATTCCATGTGTAAGCAAGCTGACATGCTACAGTATAGGAGAATGGGGTGTGAGTTAGGACCTGATGACCCCATAGCACACCCGACATCTGTTGGTGTGTGGAGGGTGAAAGTGGGGGTGGTAGGTATTAATCCTAACATCGAATTTCCAAACTTTTGCCACTGTGCTATCAACCCTAACTGATTAATTAATGAAGTTTTTCTGCAATGAATTTCCCTTCTTTTTGAGAAAGTTTAATGTAACTGGTATGTGTTTGTGGGAGCGCGGGCCCCCCGGACCCTGTGCTCCCTTCATACTGCACATTTTTTTGCCTAATGGTATGTGTATGTGGGACCATGGGTCCTCTGGGCCCTGCACTCCTACTTACACATAAGTACAGAGCCATACAGCAGCCCCATGGTACTGAAAAGGAACCCTCATAACACCAATTTGGCAATAGCTCAGTAACCATAGCAACTATGAAAACAATTCTACTGCAGTTGTAATCATGCCTTTGAAACCTCCGTGCGTGAACTAAGCAGCCCAGAGCAAAAAATCTGTATCTCGAATCGTTTCTAAGATACGGGCACTGCAATGTTATCCTATGGGAAATTTCTCAAATTTGGAGTGCTGTAACTATGGGAGTGTTGAATGGTTTGGGCCAAAACCAGCAAAAGGCGCATCTGTGAGATGAGGGCTTGCCACCCTGAAAATTTCTGCCCAAAAGCCCTAACCGTTTTGGTGCAGTAGGATGGCAAAGAATTGCTTTTTTTTGCTGTAGTAGTGTTGTAATTTGTAACAATTTTGCAAAAATTTGCCACAGAATGGGCACGACACTTTCAGGATTTGAGAAAGTGTTGCATTCGTTCTTTCACAATTTGTGACACTATGGGGGGGGGGGTGATTGCAGAAAAGGCACTTCTGTTTTTTTCCCCAAAAAAGACTGCTGTGTTCCCCCGGGCCAGACTAGGTAAACACAACTGTCAGTGTTTACCTAGGGGGTTCCAAATTTAAATGCCAGCCATCTTTCTCTTTCATTAACTGAAAACAAGATGGCTGTCATATGACAGTTAAAGGGCCATTTGTGACAGTAAAATGAAGTAGCGGTACCTTTCGAGAGGCACATTTATTTTTTCCCATTGACTATAATGGGAAAATTGAAATTTGAATAACTTTTGAACAAATTAATATTTTTTCACCAAATCTTCATAAGGCACATCAGTGACCCAGACTGCATCTTACCTGAAGATTTCAGACTAGACAGATAAATCATTTGGGCTTCAGTCCCAAGCAAAGAAACATGCAAAACCCTTGTTTTGCACGTTTTTTGGTGCTTCACAGCTTCACAACCGCTCATCCGACCGTAATGCAACTTGCTATATTCAGAGATCTATGGAGCCCCACCACACATGCAAAGTTTCAGGCAAATCCATCTTAAGGTGGCAAAGTTATTAAAGTGCAAAATTTGGGGTTTAACATAGAAGTGGTCAGGCAACCCTAACTATAGCTGCACTGCCGTGCAGCTATAATATATATATATATATATATATATATATATATATATATATATATACATATTGCAAAAACTTTGTTAGTGCATCAGTTAGAGTTAAAGTGACAAAACTAGGGAAATGTGGTGTTAAGTTTTTCAGCCCTAACACTCTCCCATCTGCACAGACCAACAGGCGGGGAGGGGCTGTCTTGGAGCCATCAACCTAATGCTCACCCCATTCTCCCATGCTGTAGCCACATCACCTAAATTTTATTGGAATGTGGTGAGCATTAGGGTTGATGGCCCCAAGACAGACCCCCCTCTCCCCAGCCTGTGGGTCTGTGCAGGGTGGAGAATGGGGTGTAAGGGTTGGAAACCCTAATGCCACATTTCCCTACTTTTGTCGCTTTAATCCTAACTGATGCATTAATGAAGTTTTTTGCAATTTATTTTCTTACTTTTTGAGATAGTATAATAGTATGCTTATTTTACTGTGGGAGCGCAGGGTCCTTTGGCCCTATGTGCTCCCATCAATCCATAGATGCGTATATGTATCTAGCTGTGAAAGCACAGGGACCTCTGGTCCCTTCGGTTCCAGGTTATAGCACACACTCATGAAATAGTCACCATAGCCATGTTATTACCCCATCTCATATGCCCAGTGCAGAAATGATTTCAATCCCCGCCAAAACGTAACTCCATGCAAGCACAACGCCAATCCACAGCACAGATGCAAAAACACATTTTGGACAGGATTTGAAAAATGACAGCTGTGACATACATGAGGTGGTGTAATAAGAAGGCTAGTTTGAAAATTGGGGCTGAAAATATTTAAAATTCACAAAGTTATGAGCATGCATAGTGAAATTGAAACAAATAGTCATAACTGTGCTTTATAAAATGGGTAGGTTAAACCAGCCAATCAGAGATCTAGTTAATCATGCATGAAATATATTCATGCATGACTAGAAAAAAGGATGGCAGTAAAAAGGCAAATATCATGATGTGTCAGAATGTTGGCATTTAAAAATGCAGCCATTGTTTTTTTCCTCGCTAAGAGTTTGGGACAGCATGTAGTTGACAACAACACCTAGAAACCAAAATACTGTGAAATCTGGAACCTACTACAAATATTACTTCCTGCCACAGAACTAGATGTGCTTCCTGCTATGTACAGGTTCATCAGCTGCATAACTTTCTGCTACCTGGGGACTCAGCTAATCGTTCGCAATGTTTATTTCACATGCCCGTGAAATGGAACAAAGAAATCTTGCCTCTGTTTTTTTCTGGCTCACTCTGCATTTGTACTGGGTGAACAGCGCCAAGGAAATGAGTTTGTGATTTGTGGGAGGGTGGGGATGTGATCCATGTTGCCTTGCTTGCCTGCGCTGTTACTTATCTGCTGTGTAAGCACCAGGAAAACAGAGTTTGTGATTTACGTGCGGGGTGTGTGTGATATGATCCATGTTGCCTTGCTTCCCTGCCCTGTCATTTATTTGCCTGTATGATCCCCATTGCACAGCATTTGGTCCTAGCGTTCCCGTGTGTGGCTCTTGTTTCAGCAACCCATTTGTGTCTCTGTCACAGTTAAGTACTTGTCCATCACCTCCTCTCTTCAGCTTCTCTCTCTCTCCACTAGTGTACCCCTCCCCCATGCAAATCAGCTACTGAATATTAACCCAAAATGCAGGCGGAAGGACTATTTTATCATAGATTTGCAGAACAAAATATTTCTCCATATAATCATTATTTTTCTAACTGTAAAAAGTAAAATAAAAACAGTAGACCATTTTATAAGTGCAATAAGACACGCCAGGGTGTGCATGGAACAGATTTTACTGCACACCAGGGACTAAAGGAACTCGGCCAAGGCCTTGTACCTTATTATGCCCCTGGCCATGCGGCAAAATCCATTCCATGCACACCCTGTTGTGTCTCATTGCTTATATCTTAACTAATTTTGACCCCAAATTTTTAACATAGTCTTCTTATGGCCTTATCACATGTACCTAGTACAGAAAATTTTCAAATCCCTGCAAAAACATAATTCTGCGCAACTGCAACACCATTCTGCACCACAGGTGCGAAAAAACACATTTTGGCCAGGATTTGAAAAATGACAGCTGTGACATACATGAGGTGGGGTAATAAGAAGACTATGTTGAAAATATGGGATTAAAATATTGAAAAAGCCCTCCCTTGACCCCGACTGTCTGACCAATTACAGACCCATCTCTAACCTACATTTTATAGGCAAGGTTTTTGAAAAGGTGGTCACGCTGCAGCTGGATGACCATTTATCCATCCACAATGTCTATGATAATCTCCAGTCTGGATTTCAGAAAAGGCATAGCATGGAGATGGCCCTTGTTCGGGTGCTTAATGATCTCCTAATAGCGAGGGATCAGAGATCTCATTCCATCTTGGTTCTCCTAAATCTCTTTGCAGCATTTGACACTGTAGACCATGGTATACTGTTGGAATGTCTGCGGCTCATCTGTGGACTGTCAGGTATGGCTCTCAGATAGTTTCAATCTTTTCTTGAGGGTAGGACACAGAGAGAGGTCATCAGGATTTATTCCTCTGACCCCCTCCCCCTATCCTGTGGGGTACCGCAGGGTTCCATTTAGTCACCAATGTTGTTTGCAGTGTACATGCTGCCATTGGGAGACATTATTAGATGGTACAGTCTGAGTTTTCACTGCTATGCAGATGATACTCAGCTGTACATGTCTTTTGCTCCTGAATGAGATGATGTCCTTTCTGTGTTTAACAGCTGCCTATCCGAGATCTATGGTTGGATGAGTGCCAGCTGGTTGTGGTTGAACCCAACTAAAACTAAGGTACTGGTTGTGGACCTGAATCATTGGGAGGCAGGTCTGTCGGCTGGGTGACCCTCTGGGCTTTGGCTAGGGGGTACCCAGCTGACAACCTCAGACTAGGTACGTAACCTGGGTGTTATTCTTGATGACAGTTTGAACCTGAAATCTCAGGTGTCTGCTGTTGTCAGGACCTCGTTTTACCATCTGAGGAATATTGCCTGGGTGAAACACCTGGTTCCTCCTGATGATCTTCCAACACTGGTTAACACCTTCGTAAACTCCCACCTTGACTACTGTAATGCCTTTTACCTAGGGCTACTGGGGTTGATATCCATCACCTGCAGCTGGTGCAGAACGTGGCTGCCAGGCTGCTGACTGGTACTTACAGAACCAGTCATATCACGCCTGTGCTCCAAGAACTGCACTGGCTGCCAGTTCAGTGGCAGATCACCTTCAAGGTCAGTCTTCTGACCTATAAAGGCCTCTATGAACAGGGACCCCATTACTTGCAAGATCTTCTATGTCCCTAATGCCCTTCCCACCCTCTCTGCTCCACCGACGAGGGATTGCTAGAGATTCCCAGGGTGCGATTGAAAACATCAGGGACTTAAGCTTTTGCATTTGTAGTCCCTACCCTGTGGAACTCTCTACCTTATCAGGTGATAGAGTGCCTGACCATCCAGAGTTTTAAATCAGCTCTCAAAGCCCACATTTCTTAGCCTGACTTTTCCTGAGGACCTGGGCTGACTGATATTTTTACACAGAGAATGTTAATGATTTTAACAATTGTCAAAAATGTTATTAGTTCGTTAATTAATTTATGTTTTTAATGGTCCACATATATGTACTGTATATGTGTCTGACTGATGTACAAGTGCCTAGATCACTGGAAAGGTGCTTTTTATACGTAAAGTTGCTTTGTTTTAAAATTTCCAAAGTTACAAAAGTGCATAGTGAGACTGCAATGAATGGTCATAACGCAGCCATTTTTCGAAATTTTGACCCTAAATTTCCAACATAGCCTTCTTATGACTCCACCTTATGAACAATATGACTGTCGATACACAATTCCCACCAAAAAGTTGATTTCTCCAACTGACTGCGAAATCACCTTTCTGGCAGGAGTTGTCTAACAACAGTCATACTGTTCATGAGGTAGGTCCCCAAAAGGCCATGTTAAAAATTTGAGGGTCAAAATCACAAATAATGGCTGAGTTATGATCAAATGTTGAGAAACCCCATTGAAATACATTGAAGTGCATTTACCTTAGTTTCTCATATTGCAGTCATCACTTCCAGCAGCAAGATGTGTCTTCGATCAGTGGAGCGGGTCTCAAACCTGGGACCACTTGGGATGAGTGAGGGTTTGTGGGGACATCATGGGGGTGTGGGGAGGTGGGTGCAGAGTGGGTGGTCAGGTGGGGGCTGCAGATGCGATCACCAATGGACCTTTTTTAACAAGTTAAAACAGCTGAAGTCACAAACGGACATTGAGAGACTGTTTTCTTTTTTTCAGGAACAAAAAAAAACATCGGAGGGTGAGGGCAAGCCACTGACCACCAATGAGTCACAAAAATAAATATTGGATATCCGAGGGAGAGGGGTACCACTAGACGCCAGGGATAAACCTTAAAACTGGAAATAGTGCTGCAGAGTGCAATATCAATAAAAAAATTATACTAATAAGTAATAAATAAATAAAATAAAAAAATTAAAAAAATATGAGAATTGAGGGCGGGGGTATCACTAGACACCACGGATTTTGTAAGGGGTTCAAAGGAGAACCCAATTAAATGAAAAAAAAAACAGCAAAACATAATCATTTTATGTTGATGGGAACCCTTTTTCATTGACAGCAATCTTTTTCCTCCAAACCTGTGCTCTGGTGGCAGAAAAGGATTCCCTCTGGCAAGAAAGGATCCATTTTGATGACTAAACTTTTCAATTTTGGATAACTAGATGGCCGTGGAAGAATCCTTTTTCACCACTTGCATTCCTTTTTCACCATCCCTATTCATCACAGCAAAAAAGGAAATTGGATGGCAAAAAAGGGTTTCCCATTTTGCCAACCAGATGTCCCTTTTATTGACCAGATGGTCCACTGATAATCCTTTTTCACCAGTAGAATTCCCTTTTTTGCCATTCCTATTCATCTGAGTGAAAAAGGAAATCAGCTGGTGAACAAGGATTATCAGCAGGGCCATCTGGTCGTGAAAAGGGGACATCTGGCTGGCAAAATGGGAAATCATTTTTTGCCAGCCAATTTCCTTTTTCACCATGACAAATAAGGAATGGCAAAAAAGGAAGTTAGTGAGTGATGAAAAATAATTTAAATATGTAAAAAAGTAGGGGCAAACAAACACAGGAAATCACAAAGAAGAGCTTATCAACTCCCAATGAGTGAGAAACATAGTTAGATGTCTGAAACATACATCCCTGGACAGAGAAATAACAGTTTATTTGAGGCCAAAACAAAAAGCAAGGTAGAGACCCATGAAAAAGGAATCTTTTTCTGGCAAACAAGGGTTGGTCCCTCAAGAAAAAGGATCCTTGTTCTTCAGGCCAAATTCCTTTTTTGTTCCATTTGTTCGATTCCTCTATCCAAAAGACTGAACTGAGCATTCTCAGAATCTGAAATTTTAAAATTAAATAATTATGAAATGGATTAATATTTTTCACCAAACCAATGCAGACTTGATCTATGTGGGGCAAGCACTTTCTACCCTAAACATTTCAGACCAAAATTCCAAACCATTTGGCTGCAGTGCGATGACAAAAAAATTGTGAAAAAGGGCAAGTTTTACATTTTTTCACCATGCACAGCATGAAATCTGCCAGTTCAACTGACTTATAACTTGGCATGTCAAGTGATCTACTCCAGGGGACTGCACATGCAAAGCTTATGCAAATCTGCAAACAGTTGCAAAGTTATTAAACTGCAAAATTTGAGGTTTAACATTAAAGTGCCTACTCAACCCTAACAACAGTGGCACCACTGTAGAATATATATATACTGTATGTATATATATTTACACACACATACACACCAGTGGTGAATAAATTGGGTATACACCACACCAGTGATGAATAAATCGTTATTTTTATATGAATATTTATTTTTGCTTAGAACACAGTTGATTTCACATAGAAGACAATTTATTTCACTTAGAACTTGTTATTTCCATTTAGAATCCTGAAATAGATCACAGAGAACAATGGGTTAGATAGCTTACAATGCAAAGTAAGGCAAACACAAGGTAAACTAGTAAAATAATTACAAATGGTGAGGTACTGTATATATCAAATACATAATGGTTTACAGCAAAATAGCACATTTCCACATGAGTGGTAAGACCTTTATAACTAACTCATTGTTTCACCATTCATGAGTTATAGGTCTTACCACTAAGTAATGGCGTAGAAAATTGGGTTATTCCACTAAAATTGATTCTGTGTATATATATATATATATATATATATACACACACACAATACAAACACACACATATATATATATATATATACACTTACATAGATAGACCTGTTTTTAAGACCCTCACAAAAGAGAGGTACAGGAAAAAGGATTGGGGTGTGCAAATATAAATGGGGACTCCTGCAATACTACCCTTCATCTTACAGAGAAAGTGAAGCTCCTAAACTTCTCAGTCTGTATCCACCTCTCCTCAAAGCTGTTAAAGTGTGACTGTCACCCCCTCCCAAAAAGCCAGACAATTTAGCACTTTGAAACTAACATGGGGGGCTAGAAGTGTCTTAAACACAGAATTTGATTCTATGTTTTAGACTTCTTATTGAGGTTTTATATTTCTGTTATCAATGTTAGCACTAAAGCAGTGCAGCAATACAGTACATTACTGGCACTATTAATATGCTGGGAAGACACTCATTGCAAGAGAAGGAGTGCTGTATTTAGGCGTTATCACACCAGTATGGCCCTCTATGCAGTTTATTTTTTTAAACTGAACCTCATCAAGAGATCTTAAAGATTGAATCAAATTCACCGTCATCCCTTTCATTAACATAAAGAGGAAATAATTGACTTGTGTTGATGGGGTTGCTTTAAATGGACAGTACTCAAACACTGTAGATAAATGTACTACAAACAATAGTCCCCAACACTGCTATTAATTATGCCACCATGATGCTCGCATATTTTTAAAATTGAACACCTGGAGAGGGAAAGCTTTAAAACAATGTCTAGCAAAGTAAAATTGGAACCAAGAATGTACAGTACCATATATGCTAGTGAAAAAAATGTCCACAACATCATTTATTTTAAAGATTCTCGCTTCTTGTTAAACACTTTACTAAAGGGTACATGTGCACTGAAGTGCTCTATAAAAACAAAAATAACTTGTACATACATAGAATAATTAAAAATATATCAAATGAAATGTCAGTTTATTTTCACAGTATATCCTATTTTTTTTCTCTTGGCATCATTTTAAATAAAGTACTGTATGTTTCTGATAGGTAGATACACTGCTAACTATGATAAGGTCCCATTAGCACATATTACTTAGCTATAACCCTTTTGCATGATATTACTCAAGAACCAAGCTTTTATTGCAGGAGATCGATCTCATTTCATCCAGCCGTGCCTGGACTTTTGCTCCTAGCGTATTGTTCTGGGACAGTTCATACTGATTCACATGCCTCTCTCTCATATCCCTGTAGCAGAAAAATAACATGTCAGTTCTATAGTACTGGATTGTGTAAAACTACAGCAACACATATCATACTGTTGAACAAGAAACTATTTCATGAAATCCAGTGTCTATGTTTTACTTGCAATTATTTTTAGCACCTCAAATTGCATTAATGCCCTTTTGCCAAAATGTATACACAGGTTCATCATGCAATTATTTTAGAATCTTGAACTGCATTAGCACCCTTTTGCTAAAATGTAAACTAACCTACATGTCAGAGTAGAATATCAATTGGAGAGGAATAACAAATGCATTAAACCAAGAGTTGAGTAGCATATTGATACTCGAGTGCAGATTTAACCCTAGTGTAATATTATGGAACTCCAACTGGAAATGCTACAAAAAAAAATAAAACATGTATTTATATATTTACACAATCCAATTAAATTTCATATAAAGATATATGACAGAATCCTTTATTTTTTGTTGATCTGTGATGGAAAGACAGAATGAAAAGTCTCACAAAGTCTGGCAGCATAGTAATCTGTGGGAGAGCTGCAGTGGAACCCAGGTTTTATTAAGAGAGTCCAAACCACTTACTTTGACAGCATACAAGGCAGAATTATAATTGCTTATGGAAACAATGTCAGATTCATAATATCTCCTAATGCTACAGTAGGATTTATAAGGAGGTGAAATAATGTTTTTTTTCTTACACTATGTGATGTGATGTCATTTCTTGTCATTATTTACAAGATACATTAAAGCAGGATTAATCTATATATGTGAAATAAGAAAAAATTACTCACCTTAGTAATTATGTTTCTTCTAGTGGAGTCTTGATGTATTCTAACAATTGCAGTTAGCCCCAGTCTTTAAACTGTCCCGGAGAACAAAGGGTTAACTTTTCTATGCATGGCATATAATGTTCATCTCGAGCTTGGTTGAAGCATCTGCCTGTTGTTATTCAAACTGCAACTGTCAGATCTTTACGAGCAAAACTCACTAGGTGTTCTGTGTGGAAACTAAGATTTTTAACTAGTCAACTGGCAGACAAATAATGTTTTGGGTTCTCAAAGGAAGATTCAAGTCAGCAAACCCAAAAACAAAAACCAATCAAATGAAATAACATTCCACCCAAAGAAAAAAGAGGGTGTAAAAGGGAAACACCTCTAGGGTGCCAACACTGCACCTGCCCACCCACATCCCAAAAATCTAGGTTCTGAGAGGGGTGGCGGGAGGGAGGTCTGAATACAACAAGACTCCACTAGAAGAAACATAATTACTAAGGTGAGTAATCTTTTCTTCAAACAACATGAAGTCTTGCTGTATTCTGACAATTGCAGACTACTAAGCAGTACCTCCATGGAGGAGGGACAGAACCTACTTTGGGAATAGGCTCTGAAGTACTGCTGTGCCAAACCGAGCATCACTCCTAGCCTGGATATCCAGAGAGTAATGCTTGGTAAAAGCATGGACTGTTTTCCAGGTGGCTGCTTGACAAATTTCTAAAAGAGGGATATCCCTGGCAGAAGCCAGGGAAGCAGCTGTACCTCTTGTGGAATGAGCCCTCAGGCCTGAGGGTGGTGTTTTACCCAGTTTTTCATAGCAGAATTGTATACAAGAAACAATCCACCTGGCAATAGATCTCTTGGTGGCAGGTTTGCCCTTCCCAAATTCTCCATAAGTGAGGAACAACTGGAGGGAGTCAAACCTGTGACCCTTGGTATGTTCTATATAGTAGCTAAGGGCCCTTTTAACATCCAAACTGTGTAGCCTCCTCTCTCCTGAGGAAGAATGATCAGTGAAGAAAACAGGGAGAGATATAGACTGATTCAGGTGGAAATCTGAGACCACTTTAGGCAAGAACTTTCTGTTACTTCTAAGGACCACTTTATCTTTGTGAAAAGAGATGAAATCAGATTCCACTGACAGGGCTTGCAATTCACTGATACGTCTAGCAGAAGTAATTGCTACCAAAAACACAGTTTTCCAAGTCAAGTACTTAAGCTATGCAGAGGACAAAGGCTCAAAAGAGGGTTGCATAAGCTGACCAATGCAAACATTAAGATCCCAAGCAGAAGCAGGATCCCTAAAGGGGGGATTGGTGTGAAGCAATCCCTTGAAAAACATACAGAATACAGGATGGGATGATAGTGAGGAAGACTTGCCTACTGACAGGAAAGCAGAAACAGCTGCCAAGTGTACCTTGACAGTAGCTGGTCTGTGACCTAGGCCATTGAGATGGACCATATAATCCAGAACTATAGGCAATTCATCAGAGTCTGGAGAAATATTCTTCTTAGAACACCAAATGCTGAATCTTTTCCATTTGGAGTTGTAAGTCTTTCTGTTGGAAGGCTTTCAAGAAGCCTTAAGGATATCCAGAACCCCTTGGGAAAGATGCAGATCTGCAAACTCTAACTCTTCAAGAGTCAAGCCTTGAGATTGAGAGACTGAAGATTGGGGTACCAAATCCTCCCCTGGGAGAATGTTAACAGGTTGTAATTCCTGGGAAGAGACAGGGGAAGATGGACTGCTAGGGAAAGCAACAAGGGATACCACAGCTGCCTGGCCCAGTCTGGAGCAATCACAATCACTTTGCATGGTTGTGACCTTATCTTAACTAACACTTTGAACAGGAGAGGGAAGGGGGGAAAAGCATACAGAAATGTCCCTTCCCAGTTCAGAATCAGACCATCCAGGGGGACTGAGCCCAAGACTGGGGGTCTGCAATAAAAAAGAGGAAGTTGGTGATTGTCTGGGGCTGCAAAAAGATCTATCTCTGGAGTGCCCCATCTTGAGAAAATCACATTCAACACCAAATGACCTAGGGCCTATTCGTGATGGACCTGGGATATTCTGCCCAGTGCATCTGCTAGAACATTGTCCTTTCCTGGAAGGTGAACTGCTATCAGACAGGTTTGCAAGGAATAAGCCAGGGACCACAACTTCATTGCTGCTGTGCACAAGGCCATAGACCGAGTGCCTCCTTGCTTGTTGATGTACCAGATGGTGGTGGTGTTGTCTGTTCTGACCTGTACCACCTTGTTCTGTACTGATTTGGAAAAAGCTTGCAGTGCCAGAAACACTGCCCTGAGTTCCAAGAGACTGATGTGTAGAAGAGATTCCTGAGGCGACCACAGTCTCTGGGTGGTAAGTTCCCCCAAATGAGCTCCCCAGCCCAGCAGGGAAGCATCTGTGGTGAGGACCACTGAATGAGACTGAGTGGCAAATGGAACCCCTTGCCTCAAATTGTCCTGATCCTGCCACCACTGCAGGGCTTGGAGCAGGGTTCAAGTCACTGGAATTAGTTTGGCAAGGAAATCCTTTCTTTGGGACCAAAAAGCTCTTAAGTGGAACTGAATGTCACTCATTTGGAATCTTGCACCTTGGACCACTGCTGTAGAAGCTGCCATGTGGCCCAATAGCTGCAGAAAGTGCCTTGCTGGTTGAGACACCTGAAGGCTGAATGAAGAGGCCAGTTCCATGAGAGCCCTTGCTCTGTCCAGGGGAAGGAAGGCTCTTGCTTTTACCATATCCAGCTCTGCCCCTATGAAGGTGAGGAGCTGCACTGGTTCGATAACTGACTTTGGTAGGCTGAGAAGAAATCCTGAAGAAGTGAGCACTTGCTGGGTCACTTGCAGGTGTGACTTGATTTGGTCTGGGGACTGGCCCACTATAAGCCAGTCATCCAAATATGGAAAAATGGAAATCTTTTGTCTTCTTAGGAAGGCAACAACTACTGGCAGGCACTTTGTGAAGACCATTGGGGCTGATGTAAGGCCAAAGGGCATTGCTCTGAACTGATAGTGGCTTGAGGGCAACTTGAACCTGAGGTACTTTCTGTGGAAGCACCTGATGGGAATGTGAAAATAGGCATCTTTGAGGTCCAGGGAGGCTAGCCAGTCCCCTGGCCTTAGACAGGGAAGGATAATTCCCAGAGTTATCATCTTGAACTTTGGCTTTAAAAGATGTTTGTTCAGGTATCTTAGGTCCAGGATGGGTCACCACTCTCCTGTCTTTTGGGGGTTAGGAAGTACCTGGAGTACAATCCTTTGCCCAAGTGTAGGGTAGGCACTCTCTCTATAGCTCTTAGAGCTAGAAGAGAAGAAATCTCTGCCTCTAGGGCAAGGGTTTCTGAAAGATTTGTAGGTGGAAAAGATCTGGCTCTCACCTTGGGAAATTTTTTGAAGCTGAGAACCAGACCCTGGCTTACTACTTCCAGGACCCACTTTTCTGATGTAACAGACATCAAATCCTGGACAAAATAAGCCAGCCTGCCCCCTACTGGGATAGGAGAATTGACCCGGGCAGACCCATCTGCTTGGCAGGGGCTTTAGGCTGAGGGGTGGATGCAGGCCTGTTCATCCCCCTTCTGCCTCTCCCGCTGAAGAACTCCCCCTGTGAAAAGGAAGAAGAGGCCTGTGCTTGGTAAAAAGGCCTTTGGAAAGGTCTGCCCATGCCCCTGGACTGCTGCCTTTGAGGAGTTGCTTGCCTTTCCTTGGCCTGAGCACTCCTGTAAGTGGTCAAGTATTCATCCATTTTCTTCATGTAATTCTCTGTCTGCTCCCCAAACAGAGAATTACCCACTACAGGAAAATCCATGGCCTTAGCCTGGGTATCCTGTGAGAGGCTAGTACATCTGAATCGAGCCATTCTCCGAAGACCAACAGATGTAGCCATGACTTTTGATGATACATCATTGGAGTCTACATCAGCATGAAACTGAACTTTCAATGCCTCAATCCCATCTGCAGCCACCTCCTCCAGCTCCTTGGCCAGCTGGGGGAAGCCTGTTTAGCTAGTGCTAGTACAGTGTCCCACCTGGACTTCTGGTACCTGGCTGCACAGCCCATATAATTAACCTGCCTGAGTCCCAAAGATGATACCATATACTGCTTCTTTACCATGGCATCAATATTCCTGGAGTCCTTATCTGGGGAGTGTGATGCCAAGGGAATGCTTGCCTTATCACAGGCAGCAGCCTGTACAACCCCAACATGGCTGCATTGCTGATAAAGGAACTCTGTATCTGAGCCTGAAAGAGTGTACCTCTTGTCCATTCTTCTGCCCACAGGAGGTATGGAGTTGGGAGACTTGAGAATGTTTTGTGTCTGTTTCCCAAAAGATTTCTGGAGGGGAATAGATAGTCTCCTGGACTCTGGGATGTCCATCATATTTACATAGTCAGGCTCTTCCTGATCCTCCACTGCCTCCTCCACAGAAAGCTGGAGGGTATCAGCCACCTTTCTGTAAAACAGGAAGTGTGAAGGGGACTCAGAAAGCCTAGGAGGAGAAACGCCTGAAGGTCTGTCTGGGGAGATGTCCAGGTCAATAGGCACATCCAGACTTTCACCATCACCATAATCATCTTCCAACTCTCCTTCCTCCTCAAACTCCGGTTCATAAAATTCTTCCAGGGTATAATCCGGAACTGGGGGAACCGACTGAACTGAGACCCTGCCAAAAGGTGTTGGATCAGTCGGAACCAATCGAAGCGTTTCTACAATATGAATCGCTTTGGCTGTTTCATCGGTGGTCGGAGTATGAAATTCTGGATCTGAACCGGTCGACTTGTCTTTTCTTTTTCTTTTTGTTGGAACTGATTCCTCAGAATCGGCTCTCCTTTTGCCCGAAGAAGTATCGTCCTGGTCAGAGGGCACTCCTTCTGGTTCGGTCGGAACCAAACCGGGCTGGCCATCTGGGTCAGTGGACTTCTCGGCCTCCCTTTCCCTCAGTCTACCTAATCTCTTTTCCAGGGTAGATTTGGGAAAATGTTTGCAAATTTGGCAGTCTGAATCGAGGTGGTCAAACCCCAGACAATAAACACAGGTGGTGTGGGGAATGGCCTTAGCAAAGACCTCCCCCCACACACTACAGTGTTGAAACCCAGTGGGCCCAGTTTTTTCTTGGGTTTCTCAGGCATGGCCAACCTAACCAAACTTACCCTTTTTTCGGCAACCGCCAGGCAAGACTCCCCTATCAGTTCCTGACCATGTCATGGGTCTTGAAAACAAACATACTAAAACCCGTCTTTTTTTTTTAGAACCGATACGGATCGGGAACCACACACTAAAGTAAAGTACAAATTTTACCTGAAAATGATCGGTTCAGCCAAACCGATCCACACTTTTACAAGTTCCACACAGAAAACAGAACAAAACCTATCTAGTGCTCATGGTACCACAGACAGAGACTTGAACCGACTATGCAGAAACAACAATTTCAGTAGAAAAACCGACCGAAAAACTGACACTTCAACCGACTTTGAACCGAGCGGCAGGAGAAACCTCCAGAGTGACTGTTCAGTGAGGTGGAGTGAAGAATCTGATGGTTGCAGTTTGAATAACAACAGGCAGAGGCTTCAACCGAGCTCAAGGTGAACATTCTATGCCATGCATAGAAAAGTTAACCCTTTGTTCTCCAGGGCAGTTTAAAGGCTGGGGCTAATTGCAATTGTCAGAATACAGTAAGACTTCATGTTGTTTGAACACATAATTAAATATACTGATAAAAACAACTGATTTATAAACATAGCAATTTATAAACAGCTCATAAAGACATGCAGTCATGGCAGAAACTTGCTACACTGTTATACAAGAGCTCAATACAATGTATTGTAAATCACTTATGTGATCTTAGTCAATCAGCATCCAGAAACACAGGACCTCTTATCCTGTGTACAACTGGTGTCTGTGGTACAGGAGCAGGAGGATTCCCTGAAAACCCCTGCCTGACCTTAGTGGAAAATAAATGCACCCCCTGGTAATGTGAATTAAGCACCTTAGGTCGGGTTAAAGGTATCAGTCAGCATAGGCAAAGCTACACCATCTGTCAAATACAGACTGTCATTCCTACCAGTCTGGAGGTCACCTCGCTGGCATCATAAGACACCCTTGACTGGTGCCATACCACCTCCAGATCATTGGTACAAAGATCTATGGCTTGCCTGACTGCCTCACATTGTGTCATCATAGTGAGGAAGCAGTGTAGCTGCAAATATAGGTGATGGGTATAGGTCCTCACAAGGGCCTGGTGTGCAGAAACACACATAAGGACATGTTCCAAGGTAAAAAACCTTTCTTCCCAATATGTCTATGTGGCCATCATCCACACCTGGAGGTCAGTCATGGATGATGCTCTGTGGTCCTGATGGGGTCTGCAGTACCTGTAGCCCTGAGATGGGGTGAGGTATGTCTCATGCAGACCTGTGGCTGCACAATACCACATAAGGAGGTCTCTTGGCATGGCAGGGTAGCAGAGGAATGACTTCACAAAGCCCTGGATACCCCCTCCATGGCTTTAGACCATAAAGGAATGCTTATAGTGTCAATATTGAGAACTCTGAAGAATCCCAATGGCAGGTTTGCTCAATCATAGCTAGTGTTTGCCTGCAGCTCAAACACCTGGAGCATCTCCACCAGAAATCTGTGGTACAGGGCATACTCAGTAGAAGGGGCCATGTGGATAGATGATTCATTGTCCACAGAGGAGGTTGTAGAAAAAGATGAGGCACCAGCTCAGGACATGGTTAGCAACAGGGAGAGAGGCCCTATCTGAATCCCTTTGTCAGTCTTCAATGGTACTGACCCATATCTGGTGCTGTTCCCATGTTAATGGACCCAAATGGGCTATCAACAATAGTATTTTCTCCTTGAAATACTGAGGCCTGGGGGTGAGACTCCTGGTCTTTGAAGGCCTTGGCCTGGGCTGTGAAACTGTGGCAGGAGGGTTGACCAGAGATGCCCTATGGGAGACCAACTACATCTGAGGAGTGACTCGATTAGTGTACTTGGGAAAAAATCCCCAGGTGAGGAGACCAAAGCCATAAAGGTCCCATGGGGTGACCCATGTACTCAGTGGTGATGACACTGACATGCGGTTCTGCGGAGAAACTCAGCCCAGGGTCATGATCTGACTCCGAGCCAGTGCCACCTGCAGCACTGAGTTCAGGTCAGAAAACATTCTCAGGGACAGAAGCCTCCTTGTCACTGTCATTAGTTTTGACACTGATAACAGTACTAGCACCATGTGTCTTCTCAGTGTCTCAAGTGAAACCAGAGTCAGAGACTGGCACCAGGCCGACATCTTTGTTGGCACTGTGCTGAGTGCCAGACCTAGGCCTGACACCTTAGCTCTTGCCAGTAATGTCTCCAGATTCACAGTCGTCCCCCTCCATTGTGTCGCTAGTGACACTGTGGGCAGGAAATTGAAATTACGTACCTACCGTAATTCTTGATCTTCTTGTATGAAGTCTTCACCACTCATTCACACTGATGGGAGTATGCCGGAGGCACTAGGACCCAGTGGGAGCAAACTTTTTCAGGTGGGCCAGCGCCTGAATTGGAGCCACGAGGAAGTGGCACCATGAGCCCAGCGCGTGCGGTAATGACGATCTCGGCGTCGATCCTCGAACCGCCTCAGTACCTTTTTTCTGAGGAGGTACAGCATAACTAACCTAGAAAGGACTAACCTAAAAATCGGACATAAGATAGTCCGAATGACCCGTGTAAGAAGGGTCAACAATAAAGTCTTCACATCTTAGCCACTGAAGGAGTGAAGACCATAAACAGAGAAGTGAGCTCGGGGGATGGTGAGTGGGCATGTGAATGAATGGTGGAGACTTCGTCCAAGAAAATCAAGAATTACAGTAGGTACGTAATTTCCATATCCTCTTGGACATAAAGTCTCCACCAATCATTCACACTAATGGGACAGTACCGAGCTAAATAATCCTCCAAGATGAGCGGCAATAGATAAAGAGCTCACGTGTTTAAGACAGAAGTCCATTAAGAATGGTCCTGCCAAACAACAGATGTCATCTGGCATGGACATCCAAGGCGTAATGCTAAACGAATGTATGCACGGAGCTCCAGGTAGCCCCATTGCAAATATCTGCAATGGGCACATTACAGATTTCCACCAGAGATGCTGCAGCTGCTCTGGTAGAGTGAGCGTACACTCTGCCTTGCCGCTTGACCTGTGCCACAGAATAACAGTGGCAAAGGCATGATACCAGCCACACTGAAATTCACCTGATAGCAACAGGTTGACCCAGCCAGGTCTCACTGAAGGAAACAAACAGTTGTTGAGCCTTGTGAATTTCCTTCATTCTATCGAGATAGAACTGCAATGCTCTCTTAACATCCAGTGAATGAAGGGTACATTCCCCTTCATTCTGGATGTTCACAAAGTAGGTAGGAAGGACTAAAGGTTGGTTTAGAAGGAATTCTGAGACAACCTTAGGGAGAAACTTAGGATGAGTCCTAAGAACTACTTTGTGCTTGTGAAATACAGTGTACAGGGGGTCTTTGACCAGTGTGTGTATTTCAGAAACTCTGCAGGCTGAAGTAATGGCCATCAGGAAAGTCGTTTTCCAAGTGAGGATCTTCAATGCGCAAGTAGCTAGAGGCTCGAAAGGTTTATGAGTGAGCATGTCTAACACAATGTTAATGTCCCAGGCTGTAACTGGATGTCTAATAGGAGGTCTAGTATGCAGAATACCCCTAAGAAACCTCTTAACTATGGGCAACTGAGCCAGTGACATGGAAAGTACCGGCTCATGATATGCCGAAATGGCACAAAGATGAACTTTGACTGTGGAGTACTGCAGACCTGTGTTTGAGAGGTCCAAGAGATACTCCAAGACTTTATTTGGTGGGCAGGAAAAAGGGTTTCAAGAAGATTTTGCACACCAGATAGAGAAACGATTCCATTTAGCTGTGTAGGTTTTTCCAGTGGCCGGCTTATGCGCAGCCAAAAGAATATCTGAAACTCTACGAGAAACATTGAACCTGTTCATCTCTATCTCTTCAGGAGCCAAGCATGAAGATGAAGTGATCTCAGGCTGGGATGGACCACAGGACCTTGGGTCAGAAGGTTCATCTGAAGGGGATGCGTTTTCAGGGAGATTTCCGATAGCCTGTTGAGTAGCAGGAACCATATCTGCCGAGGCCAGAAGGGGGTAATGAGAATCATTCTGCCCCCCCAGGACTCCAATTTGCAGCAGTACCCTCCAAATTAGGGGAAGAGGAGGAAAAGCATACAGAAAGCATTTTGTCCACCATAGCCTGAACGCATCCTGACAAAAAATGCCAGATCCTGGATTTCTGGAGCAGAAGAGAGGCAGTTTTGCATTGAGCGGGGACTCAAAAAGGTCCAAGTCTGGAGTGCCCCACTCTTTGAAGAGTGATTGAACGAAGGTTAAGTCGAGAGACCACTCTTGCGGATCTGCCTCCATTCTGCTGAGACGGTCTGCCAGCTCGTTTTGTACTCCTGGCAGATAAACCACCTGAATCAGAGCCTTGTGCTCCAGGCACCATTCCCACACTCTTATTGCTTCCCTGCATAATGGGTAAGAGTGTGCATTGCCCTGATTGTTGATGTAATACATAACTGTCTTGTTGATGGTTTGAAGGAGAATGTTCTGGTGACAGAGTATGTCCTCCAAAACTTGGACTGCATAGAGGACAACCCTCATTTCCAGGATGTTTATGTGAAGCTGAGACTCGTCTTGAGTCCACATACCCTGGGAGTGGAGATCCTGGCAGTGAGCTCCCCAACCTGTCAGAGACATGTCCGTGGTAATGGAGATCTGATGATCCAGAGGGGTGAAGGGATATCTGTCCAGAAGGTTGTCCTCCTGCTATCACCAGGTGAGCGACCTCTTCAGAGGTTCCATCTCCTTGATGAGAAAGGACTGAGGGTGAGTGGTTGGGGACCACTTAGCACTGAGTATCCACTGAGAAGTTCTCATGTGAAGATGAGCCAAGGGTACAGTGAACACTGAGGATGCCATGAAGCCCAGCATCCGTTGCATTGAGATAGCTCGAACTGAGATGTGTTCTCTGATGTATCAGGCCATCTGTAAGATATCACCCCTTCTGTCCTCTGGAAGAAAAGCCTTCACACAGGAGGTGACCAGAAGAGTTCCTATGAAGAGAAGCTTCTGGGAGGGCTGCAACTGTGACTTGTTGAGGTTCAGCAGGACTCCCATGGATGTGAGGAAGTCTGAGGCCATGGCCATGGCCTCCAGAGTTTCTTGCCTGGAGGGACTTGCTAGAAGCCAGTCGTCCAGATATGGGAACACTTGTCACCGATTTTCCTGAGGTGTGCCGTGAGAATTGCACAACACTTTGTAAAAACTCGAGGCACCGAGGATAGCCCAAAGGACAGGACTCTGAACTGATAGTGTTGACTCAGTGCCACAAACCATAGGTATTTGTGGTGCTTTGGGTGTATGAGAATGTGCTGGTAGGCATCTTGCATGTCCAGTGAGGCTAGACAATCATGTCGATGAACCAAAGGCATCAAGGTACTGAGTGATATCTTCTTGAAGAAAAAATTACTCACCTTAGTAATGTTGTTTCTTCTAATGGAGTCTTGCTATATTATAGACATTAGCAGTTTGATCCAGCTCTAGAACTGCCCCGGAGTGAAATGGTTAAAACCATTCCAAAATAGAATTTTGGCACGAGAGCAGCTCTATCTGTGTCATTTCAAACTTGAACTGTCAGATCTTTACGAGCCAAACTCACTAAGGTCTGTGTGGAAGCTGTAACCTACACTAGCCAAATGGCTACCTAAATAATAACAACCATTGATGGTCCCAACACCCAAGACTCAAGTCAGGGGACCAGAAATACTAACACCATTCTAATAATATGAAAATGGAACATAAGTGTAATAAAACACACACACGCATACACATACACACCCCCAAAGTCCCAAAGCGGACAAAATGCTAAAAGGACATAAGTAGTGCCCACACTAAGTTGCCCGCACCCCACCAAGTAGAGGTTCTGAGAGAAGCAGGTTGGGGGGGGGAGGTCTATAATATAGCAAGACTCCATTAGAAGAAACAACATTACTAAGGTGAGTAATTTTTCTTCAAACAACATGAAGTCTTGCTATATTATAGACATTAGCAGAATACACAGCAGTACCTCCATGGAGGAGGGAGAACCTACTTAGGGAATAGGCTCTGAAGAACAGCTGTGCCAAACTGAGCATCTCTCCTGGCCTGGACATCCAGGGAGTAATGCTTGGTAAAAGTGTGCACCGCTTTCCAAGTAGCAGCATGGCAAATCTCAATAAAGGGATATCTCTGGCAGCAGCTAGAGACGAGCTGTACCCCTGGTAGAATGAGCCCTCAAACTGGGGCTCTGCCCACTTTCTGATAACAAAATTGGATGCAAGAGACAATCCACCTGGCTATTGATCTCTTAGTGGCAGGTTTGCCTTTCCCAACTTCACCATAGGTAAGGAAAAGTTGGAGGATTCGAACCTGTGACCTTTGGTACGCCTATATAATAACTAAGAGCTCTCTTAACATCCAGGCTGTGCAACCTCCTCTCACCCGAAGAGGAGTGATCAGTGAAAAATACTGGAAGGGAAGGGAGATAGATTAATTAAGATGGAAATCTGAAACCACCTTAGGCAAAAACTTCCTATTAGTCCTAAGGACTACCTTATCCCTGTGGAAAGAAATAAAGTCAGTCTCCACTGACAAGGCTTGCAATTCACTTATGCATCTGGCAGAAGTGAGAGCCACTAGAAAAACAGTTTTCCAAGTTAGGTACTTAAGCTCTGCAGAAGACAGAGGTTCAAAAGGGGGTTGCATTAACTGGGCAATGCAAACATTAAGGTCCCAAGCAGGGGCCGGTTCCCGAAAGGGAGGATTAGTATGGAGTAATCCTTAAAAACTTGGAAAACACAGGATGAGAGGAAAGAGGGATGACTTTCCTGTTGACACAAAAGCAGACATAGCTGCCAAATGAACTCTCAGGGTAGCTGGTCTGAGACCCAAGGAATTAAGATGTACCATGTAATCTAACAAAATGGGCAATTCTAGCAGATTCTGGGGAAATATTTTCCCAGCACACCAAATGGAAAACCTTTTCCATTTAGAACTATAAGTAGTTCTAGTGGAAGGCTTTCTGGAAGCCTTTAGGATCTCAAGAACACCCTGAGAGAGGTGTAAATCAGCAACTCTAACCCTCAAGAGCCAGGCCTTGAGGTTGAGGGATTTGAGGTCCGGATACCAAACCCTTCCTGGGCACAAGTCAACAGATTGTGATTCCTGGGAGGCACAGGGGAAGATGGACTGTCAGAGACAGAAGGAGTGGGTACTAGGGCTGCCTGGCCCATCCGGGGCAATCAGAATCACCCTGCAAGGCTGAGATCTGATTTTGACTAGTACTTTGAATAGAGAGGAAAGGGGGAAGCATAGAGGAACTTCCTCCCAATCCAGAAGAAGGGCATCCAGGGAACTGAGCCCAGCACTGGAGGCCTGCAACAGAACAGAGGAAGTTGTGATTGTCTGGGGCTGCAAAAGATCTATCTGAGGATGCCCCACCTGGCAAAAACTATCCCCAGCACTTGAGGATCCAGGGACCATTGTGATGGCCCTGGGAAATCCTGCTGAGGGCATCCGCTAGGACATTGTCCTTCCTGGAAGATGAACTGCTGTGAGGGAAGTGTTCAGGAATAGGCCAGAGACCACAACTTCATTGCCTCGGTGCACAAGGCCGAAGACCGAGTGCCCCCCCTGTTTGTTGATGTACCACATTGTTGTGGTGTTGTCTGTTCTGACTTGTATCACCTTGTCATGGACAGATGCAGAAAAAGCTTGAAGAGCTAAAAATACAGCTCTGAGTTCCAGCAAATTGATGTGGAGCAGAGATTCCTGGGGGGACCAAACTCCCTGAGTGGAAAGGTCGCCCATGTGGGCTCCCCAACCCAGAAGGGAAGCATCTGTAGTGAGAGTCAAGTCGTGAGAAGGGGAAATGAAGGGACCCCGCTTAAATTGCTCTGATCCTGCCACCACTGGAGAGCTAGGATCAAGGTTCGAGTCACTGGGACCAACTTGGAAAGGGGGTCTCTTCTCTGAGACCAAAAGGTTCTCAAGTGAAACTGAATGTCTCTCATCTGAAATCTGGCCCCTGCACAACAGCTGTGGATGCAGCCATGTGCCCCAGGAGCTGCAGAAAGTGTCTTGCTGGCCGAGAGACCTGCAGAGTGAAGAAGAGGCCAGAGCTACTAAATTTCTTACCCTTTCTGGGGTAAGAAAGGCTCTGGCTAGCTTTGTGTCCAATTCTGCCCCTATAAAGGTGAGTACCTGGACTGGTTCCAGAACCGACTTTGTAGGTTTAGCAGAAAACCCAGGGAGGTGAGAAGCTGCTGGTGACCTGCAGGTGAGATTTTACCTGTTCTGGGACTGGCCTCACAATGAGCCAGTCATCTAGATAGGGAAAAACAGCAACTTCTGCCTCCTTAAGTGGGCCACTGCCACTGCTAGACACTTTGTGAATACCCTTGGAGCAGAGGTAAGCAGAGGGCATTGCTCTGAACTGGTAATGACCTGAGGGCAGTTCAATCTGAGGTACTTTCGATGGGATCTTCTGATTAGGACATGGAAATAGGCATCCTTGAGGTCCAGGAGGCTAGCCAGTCCCCTGGCCTTAGGGAAGGTAAAATCATTGCCAGAGTTACCATTTTGAACTTTGGTTTCAAAAGATGCTTGTTCAGATATCTGAGATCTAAGATGGGCCCATTCTCCTGTCTTTTGGGGAAGGAAGTATCTGAATACAGACCCCTGCCCAGATGCAGGGAAGAACCCTTCTACTGCTCTGAGAGCTAACAGGATGAGACCTCTGTTCCAGAGCGAGGGTCTCTGAAGCACTTGCAGGTAGAAAAATCTGCTTCTCAACTTGGGAAACTTTTTGAAGCTGAGAACCAGACCCTGGCTTACTACTTCCAGAACCCACTTGTCTGAGGTTAAAGAAGCCCAATTCTGACTGAAGTAAGTCAGCCTGCCCCCCACTGGTACAGGAGAATCGGCCCTGGGCACCCCATCAGGGTGCCTGTTTCGCAGGAGCTTTAGGCTGGGAGGTGGGAGCAGGTCTGCCCACCCCTCGCCTGCCCCTGCCTTCTGGAAGAAGCCCCTCTGAGCATAGGCAGAGGAGGCCTGAGTCTGGTAGAGTATTTTAAGAAAAGGCCTACCCTACCCCTGGGGGCATGCCTTGAGGAGTGGCTTGCCGCCTTAGCCTGGGCACCTTTGTAAGTAGTCCTATATTCATCCATCTTCTTCATGTAATTTCTGTCTGCTCTCCAAACAGAGAATTTCCCACCACAGGAAAATCCATAGCCTTAGTCTGGGTATCCTGTGACAAACTAGTACACCTGAGCCAGGCCAACCTATGAAAAGCTACAGATGTGGCCATGACCCTAGAGGAAACATCATTAACATCCATAGCAGCATGAAACTGAACCTTAGAGGCTTCAATGCCATCAGCAGTCACCTGTTCTAGTTCACTAGCCAGCTGGCCATGGGCCTGCTTGGCCAATTGCATAACAGTATCCCATGTAGATTTCTGATACCTAGCTACATAAGCCATATAATTTGCTTGCCTGAGTCCCAGAGAGGCTGCCATATACTGTTTTTTGCCATGGCATCAATCTTCCTGGAATCCTTGTCAGGAGGATGTGAAGCCAAGGAATATTAGCTTTATCACAGGCAGCAGCCTGAACTACCCCAACATGACTGCATTGTTGAGAAAGGAATTCTGTATCAGGGCCTGACAATGTATACCTTCTGTCCATCTTTTTATCTACAGGAGGCACAGAATTAGGAGCTTTTCAAATTTTAATTGTTTGTTTCCTAAAAGACTTATGTAAAGGAATAGACAATCTCCTAGACTCTGGAATATCCATCATTTCTACAAAATCAGGCCCTCTTGCTCATCCACAGCCTCTTCTAAAGGAAGCTGGAGTCTTTCAGCAACTTTTTATAAAACATAAAATGAGATGTGGACTCAGACAGCATAGGGGAGATTCTAAAGGTCTGTCTGGGGAGATGTCGGTTCAATGGGACACCCAGACCTTCCCAGCCACATTCATACTGTTCATAATCCTCCTCCTCCTCTGGTTCATAAAATTCCTCAATATCATAATTCTGAACCACTGGGACCGGACGACTGACCTTTACCAGATAGTGGTGGTTCGGATGGACCCTGAGACAGTGACTGGACAATTGTATGGCTTTTTTATCTCTGCAGCAGTTGGAGAAGGATTTTGGACTCAGACCTGCTGATTTTCTTGTTTTCTTTACTGGAATTGGTTCCTCAGAACCAGCTTTCTTTTGCCCGAGGAAGTCTGGCCCTGGTCAGAGGGCACTTCCTCTGGTTCGCTGGCACCGAACCGGCTGGCCATCCGGGTCAGCGGACTTTTTGCCTCTCGCCCCTGAGCCTGCCCAATCTTTTTCCAGGGTGGCTGCAGGGAAATTCTTACATACCTGGCAGTCTGACTGAGGTGGTCAAACCCCAGACAATAAACACATGTGGTGTGTGGGTCAGCCTTGGCAAAGACTTCCCCACAAACATCACAGTGTTGAAACCTGTGGGCCCGGTTTTCTGGGTTTCTCAGACATAATGCCAGCCTAACCAAAACTTGCCCTTTAACGGCAGTGCCAGGCAAGACACCCTTTATCGGTTCCTAACCGTGTCACGGTATTGGAAAACGAATAAATCCGCTTTTTTAGAACTGATAAGAACCGGAACCGCACTCTAAAATAGTAACTTTTAGTTTTAAATGAGTTTTAACCCACTGATCGGTTCAAAACCGAACCGATAACTTAAAGTTCCACACAGACAAAACCTTCATTTACTTACGGTTACCACAGATAGAGCTTGAACCGAATGGTTTTGCGGTTAAAATAAAACTATTCTCGGTTAAATCCAACCAAGAAAACACTTTTTAAACCGAGAAATGAACAGAGCAGAAGGAGAAATCTCCGGAGTGACTGTTCACTGAGGTGGAGTAAAGAATCTGACAGTTCAAGTTTGAAATGACACAGATAGAGCTGCTCTCGTGCCAAAATTCTATTTTGGATTGGTTTTAACCATTTCACTCCGGGGCAGTTCTAGAGCTGGATCAAACTGCTAATGTCTATAATATAGCAAGACTTCATGTTGTTTGAACTTCTCTTTGTGTAGGAACTTGTTTAACTTTCTGAGATCCAGAATGGGGCACATGCCGTTGGTTTTCTTTGGGACCAGAAAGTAATGGGAGTAGAACCCCGTGTTCCGTTGATCCAGTGGAACTACTTCTACTGCCCTGTTGTTCAGAAGGCCTTGTATCTCGGAAGCAAGAAGGTCTGACTGTGTGGTTGACAGCTGTGCTGCCATTTGGGAGAATGATCCAGAGGGGTTTCCAAACGATTGAGAGAGTACCCCTCACAGATTATCCTGAGGACCCATTTGTCTGATGTTATAGATTATCCACTGGTGGTAGAACTGAGTCAGATGTCCTCCCACTGCTGAGGAGGAGTCCCCCTTGGGAAGCTGAGGTGGGACCTGGGCAGGAAACTCAGAAAGTCGGACTGGGTGCTTTTGGGCCTTGTGCCTTCTGTTGTGGTTTCTTTTAAGGCTGAGGGTTCTGGTTTCTGTTAAAAACCTCCTCTGCCTTTGCCCCAAAAGGACAGATGGTTGTGAAACTGTCACTCATTCCCACCCCCCTCGAGAGGGGGCAGGTGTATATCTGGCTGTCTTAATGGCGGACCTAGTCTTCTGAGTGGTCTCCAGTGCTTGCTCCACTTGAGGTCCAAGCAGATACATACCATCGAAAGGTAAGGCCATGACTCGCTGTTGGGCATCATTCATGAAGCCCGAAGTACACAGCCAAGAGTGACGATGGGTGCAGATGCCAGCTGCCACTGTCCGAGAGGCGGTATTGAAGGCATCCATTGCAGCCTTAACTTGCTGGTTATTAGACTCAATACCCCTAATTATAGTTTGGAGCAGCTCTGAGTTAACCCTGATTTGGGAAGAGCTTCTACCATTGCCTTGAGTAAATGCCAAAGAACATACTCATATTGAGAAAAATAGCCCTGGTAGCTGGCAATGCGCGCATGCTCAGGGCTGAGGCAGCAAAGACTCACTTACCTAAGGTGTCTGTCTTGACAGACTCTTTGTTTATAGGATGGGTTGTTGATTCCTGAGGGAGGACAGCCTTATCATTTTCTGCCAGGACCACTATGGCATCAGCAAAGGCTTGTGAGGCCAGAATGGGATGATACTTGGGAGGAGCATACTTCCTGTCTATGGACTTGGCCATGGAAGGAATAAGTGCCAGATTCTTCCACACCATCTGTGAAAGGATCTCAAAAGAGGGCTGAACCAGAGGGATTAAAACCATAGGGATTTCCAGGACATGGAGATACTGAAGACACAGAAGCTTCCCAGGATCAATTTCTGTGATCTGGAGAGAAAGAGTAGAATTTGAATTCTTGAGCAGAGACTTAAAGGAAAAATTCTCAACAACAGGCTCTGCAGGAGGATTGATCCCTGTCCCCAGGGCAGTGTAAGCATCAACATCATCACCCAGGTGAAGATCTGGGATTGGGCTTAAAATCATCTCCTGACAGTCCAGGGGGGACTGTATAGACAGGAATGGAGTGAAAATCAGGAGGAAGAAAAGAAGAAGAAAGAATTAGAGTAAAACACGCCTGAAGACTGGATGGCACCACACTCATCCCCAGCACCATCGAGGAAAATGGTGCCAAGAACAAAGAAGGAGCCATCATAGGAAACAGCATCGCACTCAGCACCCACAAAGAGTGAGGCATCGCCGCCAGCCAAGATGCAGAGAATGGTGCTGACAGGGCCCACGGCACTGCAGACAGTGCCGACAGAGCTTGTGGTGCCGTAGACGGCATCGACAGAGCCTGCGGTGCTGCAGCGGGCACTGACAGAGCCCGTGGTGGTGCAGACAGCATCAACTGAGCCCCTGGCACCGCAAGGGACCCCGGTGCTGGAGAAGTTAGCACCACAGATGATGGCAATGTTACAGAAGTCTGAGAACTGTGATTGGAAGTAAAAGAAGGAAAAATGGCAGAAGATAGAGGCATTGGTGTAGACCCCTGTGCTGCAGCCGTGTGAGGGGGATAGACACCCGAGTACGGAGTCAACGGCACTGAAGAAGGTGCTGCACAACTGGGAAGGCCCAACTGTCCCACCCACCCTTCTGAAACTGAACAGCCTGAAGGCTCCGCGGTGTTGGACTGGCCGGCTCAGGCAGTCAGACCAACCTTCGAGCCCACTGTTCTATAAGAGCAGCCCAATGGTAAAACTTCTCATCGGAAGCTCCTCCAATAGGTGAAGAGGAGCTCCGGTGTTCAGGAGATTGGCTATCAGAGACAGAAACCGGAGACTTCAACAGAGGTGGAGACCAGTGCCTGGCCCTAATAACCAACTGTCTATGTGCAGACATACCAGAGGGTGACCTCGAGTGATGCTATTTCTTCTTTGACCTATCTGTCGAAGAAGAACTCAAGGCCGAATGGTGCAGAGAATGGAACCGTTTCCATTTATGCTTTTAGAGAGACTGCCCATCTCCCTGAGCATTGGACTTCCATTATCAGACCCTTCCTCCGGGGAGGGCAGCGGACCAGACCCAGCCCGGCTGACTGAACAGCTTTCATACGAAGTCTCCCTACTGTCATCTGACCCACTCATGGTCGACTCCGTCAACAGAGGGCTGAAGACTTCTCTTGTAAAAGTAGAATTAATAAATATAATCGGTACTGATCGAAGATAATATACAAAACAATAAACTGAAACTAAGCTGCTAGTGAAGTTTAACTCCCAGCAGGCGAATGACGTCATCACTGAAGCGCACTTGGCGGCAGAAAAAAAGGAATTGAGGGGGTTGGAGGGTCAATGCCAAGATAGTCATTACCGCATGTGCCAGGCTTGTGGTGCCGCTTCCTCGTGGCTCCATCTCAGGTGCCGGCCCTCCTGAAAAAGTTTGCTTCCGCTGGGTCCTAGCACCTCTGTCGTACTCCCATTAGTGTAAATGAGTGGTGGAGATTTTATGTCCAGGAAGATCAGACCTTGAGCTGGTTCCTGCACCAGCATCAGCCTAAGTGGCAGATGCACCACTGACAATGAACAGTGTCAAGGGAGGCTCGATGCCATCTCTGGCATCACTCTCCATTTTGCCACTGTAAATGTTTACAACAGCATGGGTGACATTAAGAGATGTCATTGAGGTGTCCACCAGTGTGGACCAGGCGTATAGCTTGGTTCTGCCACTGGGGACATCTGCTGCTCAAGGCAGGCAGACTGTGGAGGGTTCTCAATGAACCACCAAGAAGGAGTCAACTCGCCACTAGACCACCAGGGTCTCTGATGCCTCAGCATGGTGAGTTCAAGGACAACCCTGTACTTCCAAAGAACCAAAGGTCCCTGGAAAAGACCCAGAAGAACGGTCTAGTGACCTTATTTTAGAAGCTTATGTTCTCCATTTGCCACCAAAGGTGGGGATTAGACAACCCCAATTCAATGTGCAGTTCTTAAGGTTGCGGTGGTCCATAGAGAAGAAGGCATCACAGGCATCAATATTGTGCCATGGTCTAAGGTAGACCATGCAGAGTTCATGGCGGTCTGTCAAAGCCATCTTGCTCCCATAGGGGCACCTAGGCATAATGGGAGGCTTTTTGGTTTCCACAGCCCTCTTTGACTTGGACTTCAGCACCATCGAAAAAGAAATAACATGAAGAAGGGAATGACACTGAACAGAAAAGACGTGGTGAGACAGAAGAAATTTGTGCTGAGGACGTGAACTGATGCGACTACTTTCAAGGTGCATACTCGATGTCAGGAAGAACAGAACTGAGGCTGGTAAGGGAGCTGGCAATGGTTATTGAATGGCATAATGTATGATGTGGGGGAATGTCTTGCCATGTAGCTGGTGTTAGCCTATTGGTCAAAGATTTGCACCTGTAGGGTCCTAATGCCTCTGGCCCAGATACACAAGTGGGACTCAGTGGAGATGATTGACTCAGGGAAGATCTAAATGTGACAGGGTACAAGCTCTTCAGGAATAGCAGGGAACACAGGAGGAGGAGGGGTGGCAATGTATATCACAGAAGATCTTAGGTTGTTGGAAGATACAGTAATAAAGAAAGGGAAGGAGGAAAGTCACTGTGGCTTCAAGTGATGGAAGTTGGGGGGGGAGTACAGGGTAGATGTAGTGAATATACTACCAGATAAAACAGTGGAGATGGATGAAGCACTGGAGAGGAGATTAGAAAAGCAGCAGGAGTGGAAGAAATTGTGTTAATGGGAGACTTCAGCTGTCAGACATACTGTAAGAGCAAGGGACACAGGTGGCTAGGATCAAGAAGTGGCAAAAGATTTGTGGATGTCACTCAGTACAGTTTCCTTACACAGTGAGGGAGTGAGGCTACAAGGAAGATTCAGAACTAGACCTGGTGATAGGACATTACTAAATATATTAAAGTGGAAGCCCCAGTTGGCCAGAGTGACCAATACTGGTGATGTTCAGCATGAAACTGGAGTTGCAACAACAGACCTCTGAGCCTTAGGTGCTGGAATTCAGGAGGGCAGATTTCATAATAATTGGGGAGAAAATGCAGAAAAGAATCATAGACTTCCATAAAATCAAGGGTGCGGAGGGGAAGTAGGTAGTATTAAAGGAGGCTGTTACAGAGGCTACTCAAGACTTTGTCAGGACATTAAAAAGTCCAAAATATATAGAGAACTCATATGATTAGATGGGCAGGTAAGGCAGGATATTAGATTTACAAGAGGGAACAGAGTGAGGCAAACGGAGAGTGGTATAAGGAGAAAATGACAGTTATGTAGTTATCATAACTGTTTATCTGCCTGACTATCTTTTCACTGATTATCACTAAAGGGTCTGAGCGGGAGGTGTTAGGACTCTGTGGGAGCCAGAAATTTTCTTATGGGAGATGGTGGTGGTGCAAGTAGGCCATATGCACGTCACCACACATGCCTGCTGGTATACAGCTGCATCAGCCCACAACTGCCTCAGTACAGTATTTACCGAGGAGGTGAGCAGCATGAACCTAACGAGTACCCTATGCGCTACGGGCATAGGATATCCCTGGTGGTCCCTGTAGGAAGGGCCACCAATTCCAGAAACATAGTGTCTTCACAGCCCAAAACAACAGAAGAAGGAGGAAAATCATGACAAAACAATACTGAAGTGAGTCCAGAGGATAGTGGGTAGCCCTGGTATCTATGGAGAAGATATTCAGAAAGATTATCACCTACAGCAAGTACTTAACTTTCACATCTTCCAAGAGTCAATCCTCTCCACAGATTCCCTCTAATGGGTCAGAGTACCAAGCTTATAGAAGTCCACCAGACTAGGGAGACTGCAGCTCAGAACTCACACAGGATAGTAATCCTCTCAGAATGGTCCTGCCACTAGTGGTGTGTTGGCTAGCATGGACATCCAGGGCATAGTGCTTGGTAAAAGTATACACTGTGCTCCAAGTTACAGCCCTGCAGATCTCTGCAATCTGCACTGAGTGTATTTCTACCAAAGAAGTGGATACCGCTTTTGTGGAGTGGGTATGTTCTTTGCCCTCTTTACCACTGTCAAGTATAGCAGTGGCAGAGACAATTCACAATCCAGGAGGAAACATATTTAATTATTTGTTTATTGTTTATTTCAGAGATCAGATATACCTTTGAGTCATAGACTCCTTTACAAAGGTTCCACGTCACATGTAATAGATACAGATACACAAAACAGATAGTGCAGATACACAATACAGTAAATGTTACAGAGTAAAGACATTTTTATAACAGGAACTAAATTGGCTAAACCTTCAGAATTAGTGCGGTTTGAGACAGTTAGAAAGTAATGGGAACTTAACATCCCTGAGAAGGCGGAGTTATGAGCTGTAAGAAGAGGCCAGCCAGAGGCCATTGTCAAGTAGTAGAGGGACAGGGGGCACTGGTTCACGTACAGTCGCAGATACTTGTGGAGAGAAGGTGGGCCCTAAGGTGCATTTTGAAATGACCAATTCTTTGATCAAGATGCAAGGAGGAGGGTAGGTTATTCTTCCACAAGGGTGCTCTGTAGCAAAAGGATCTTTGGAATTGGGTTGTGCGACAGTAAGGGATGGAGAGACGATGGGTGTCTGAGCTACAGGTGTGCTGAGCTTTTGAGTCCATGGTTATTAAAGGGGTGAGTGCTGCAGGGGAGAGGCCAAGGGAGATTTTTTTTTTGCTAAGACACAAGTGTGGAATTTGATTCTGTTGTCCAGGTTAAGCCAATTGGTGTCCTGATATAGTGCACAGGTATGGGTAAGCCTGTCACACCCTAATATAAGATGGCAGGCCTTGTTTAGGACAAGTCTAAGACTGTCAAGGGCTGAGGAGCTTGCCCCACCAAAAGTCAGAAGGCCATAGTCAAGCAGGGAAAGTATCGAGGAGGAGATAGCAAGCTTAAGGGCCTCTGGGGTTAGGCAATGTTTAAAGCGGTACAAAAGCCCTAGTCTAATATTCAGGGCCTTAGATAATTGATGAATATGCTAGTGATAGGTAAGGCCAGTGTCCAAAGTGATGCCCAGGTATTTAAAGGAATGCACAAATTCCAGGGGGGTCTGAGACGCAGATAGTATTTGTGGAAAACATCCTATCCTGGAGTTCTGCTGATGCATGAAAAGCATACCTTTGTTTTTTTTTATAGTTAATAGTAAGGCGTTGTGAGGCAAACCAGCTTTCGACAGCATTGAAGGAGGACTGGAGGGAATGGTGGAGTTGAGAGGGGTCTGGGCTGGAGGAGAAGATGACAGCGTCATCAGCATATAGTAATAGGTTGGAGGCACAGGATGTGGGGAGGGAGTTAAGGAAGAGGCTGAAGAGGAGGGGACCCAAAATGGACCCTTGAGGGACTCCTCAGAGGACAGGAGATTTGGAGGATAGGGTATTGCCAATTTTAACTTGAAGAGTCCGATTGGTAAGATAGTCTGCAAACCATCCCACTGCTTCCTGTGAGAGACCTAGGTTAAGTAAGGATGTTTGGAGTAGTGAATGGTGGATGGTATCAAAGGCCTTAGTGAGGTCAATGAAGATCGCACCTGTGATGTGGCCTTTATCCAATGCAGTATGGATGTATGATGTTAGTTCAAGCAAGGCAGTGGCCGTGCTGTGACCTTTGCGGAAACCATGTTGTTGTTTGCAGAGAAGGTCATATTTGTTGAGGTGGTCAGTGAGCTGATCCCAAACTATTCTCTCTAATGCCTTGGAGAGGAGGGGAGGGGAAGGAGTATGGAGATTGGGTGGTAATTGTTTGTAGTGGTGCGGTCACCACCTTTAAATATGGGTGTGATGGAGGCGGATTTCCAAATGGCAGGGAATTTACCTAGTGAGAGGGAGAGGTTTAGAATGTGGGTGAGAGGAGCTAGGGCTTCCGTAAGGGAGAGTATAAGAATTCTGAGATCAAGGGAGTCGGCGTTGGAGGAGGTGTGACTAAGGGCAGCAGTAAGGTATGGTTCCGCTGACTTGGGAGAGATGCGGCGAAAGTAGAGGGGGGGACCAGGGTGCAGGGAGGGTGTGCTAGGAGCTGGTGGGTCATAGAAGTTAGGGGGGAGAACATGGCTAAGGTTGGAGAAGGTATCACTGAAAACTGCAGCAACGGTAGTAGGGTCGGAGGTCAGGGACCCATTAGACATGACCTGGGAGGAGACCAGGTTGGGGACCTTACCGCATATTTCCTTGATGTTGTTCCAGAACTTACGGCCAGAGCCCCAGGACAAAGTTAAGGCGGATTTATAGTACTCTGCTTTTGCCCTGCAAATAGCCCAAGTGCAATTGTTCCGAGCCATTCTATAATTCTGTCTATCATGAGGGAGGCCAGACTCTATGGAGAGATGCTATAATGAGTCTCTAGTTTGCATTAGAGACTTGAGCCTTTCCGTGAACCAAGGAACATGATTGCCTTTCACAATTCTTTTCGTGAAAGGTGCATAGAGGTCACATATATTATTAAAGGACCGTGTAAATAGGTCCAAGGCGCTGTCTAGGTTTACGGTGGTCGAGATGAAGGACCAGTCCATGTCTCTGAGGTGCGCTTTTAACTGTGCCAATTTACCAGGACCAAGTTTATGTTGCACAATTATTTTGGGAGGGGATCTTGGAATTTTACAGGTCCATGAGCAGAACACTGGAGAGTGGTCGCTGAGGGCGTCTGGAAGGATGGTAATGTTGGTGATCTTGCCCGGGCGATTGGAGAAAATGAGGTCCAGTAGGGAGGAGGATCCAGTACGTGGATCCAGATGAGTGGGGGAAGTGACCAGTTGAGTAAGGTCTTGGGCTGTGGTGAGATCAATGTAGGGGATGGCATCATTACTTAGCCAATTGATATTAAAATCACCAAGTATTAGTAGTTCCGACTGCGATGGTAGTGTGTCCAGATATGACAGTAATGCTTGGAAAGCTGATTTTTGGTCCCTTGGGGGAATGTATGCTATTGTTATGTATAAAGGGTTATGGGCTCTTGCCAGAGTCAGTTTGACAGTGAGGGCCTGTGTGCCAGCTCCCAGCTGAGGGGCATGGAGTAGGTGACCTTGTAAGGTATCCTTAGTGTAGAGGGCACAGCCACCCCCTCTCTTACCATATCGATCTGCACGGTAAAGGGTAAACCCAGGCAGTGATATGGAGGAGTCCAGAGCCCAAGGGGTGAACCAGGTTTCAGACAAAGCTATGACATCAGGTTGGTGCATCAGTACCCAACCCTGGAAGGAGTCCCACTTTTTTAGGATGCTGCAAATATTGAGAGATGCAATGTGCAGCTGACCCTGGATACATTGGGGAGGCAACATGACCCTTGGTGGTCCAGGATTAGGATTGATATTCCCAGAAAAGAAGAGGAGGAGAAGCAGGAATCTATAGGAGGGGTACCTGGAACACTTCCTCTTTTTAATGAGGGATATCAGGGTATGTGGTTTAGTGGTGGGGACAGTAGGGATGGGTAGTGCATGTGCATTCAGGTAGGCCTGAAGGAGATAATGAAAGTCAAGGGTGGCCAACGGTGTTACATGTTCAGGTCGCTGAGACAGGACAGCACCTGGGAGAGTGGCCAGGGTGGACTGGCTAGACAGGCAATTGAGGTGAGTAAGGGGAGAGAAATCTATCTGCCAAGCCCCTATAACGGGGTCATGGGGGGGCTGGTGGTTACCCAGAATGTCACTAGCTGCCAAGCATTCAGACTGTGGGCAGATGCAGAGGAGGGGGGTAAGGGTGTATCAGGGTATGACAGGGAGGGGGACTGGGCAGGGGGAGCAAATGGAAAAGCAGCAGGATAATAGAAATCATCCTGACACTAAGAGATTGAAAGCTGTATGGTGGCAGTGAAACAGAAGATCAATCAGTAGAGCAGCCTCTAGTGGTTAAATAATATAAGCTACTAATGGAGAACTTGGCTGATTGGTTAAAGCAGCCTATAAAAGGGAGTGCTCACCAAGGGTGGTGGCAGGGGTGGTGGGGAACCGACGCCCTGCGTCGGCGGGGCCAAAATTCAGCAGCAGAGCTGAAACCTCGTTGTAAGCAGCAGCACGGAGGAATCACTGCACTTTCCCATACCTTTTGCTGGAATCGGGGGTGGGGGAGGTGCCCGTTGTCTCCGCCCCTCACGACCTCCCAAATCGTCTGTGGAGAAAGGACAGTTAAGGATATTTATATGGACGTTGTTGGGGAACAAAGGGGGAGGGGTTACAGCAAGAGAGCATTCATTGATAAAAATGGCGCCAAGAGATTCAAGCAAGCAGGTTTCGGTTAAGCAGACTATCAGGTAATGCTGTATTAAAAGTAAACTTTAAGGCTCTAGTCACTTCGTTTACTTTACATTAAAAATGCAATAGTAACTGCTGCTACAGCGCTCGCTATGGCTCTGACTATCTGGCAATGCTGAATTAATAGTAGACTTTAAGGCACTAGTCACTTTGTTAAACTATACATTAAAATACATTAAAATGCAAATAGTAACTGCTGCTACAGAGCTCGCTATGGCTCAGAAATACAAAACGAGCAGGTCTTAAGGCACCACTCAGTTTGGCAGAATAAACCGGTAATAATGGTAAAATGAGCCCTGTAAAAGACTATCTCCACATATGCGACGACAGTAAAATGGCACTAATTTCAAATTCAGCAGCAGAGCTGAAACCTCGTTGTAAGCAGCAGCACGGAGGAATCACTGCACTTTCCGCATTTTCGCTGGAATCGGGGGTGGGGTGGGAGAGGATGCCGTTATCTCTGGCCCTCACGACTCCCAAATCGCTTTCGCTGGAATCGAGGGGTGGGGGTGGGGAGGCGCCATTGTCTCTGGCCCTCACGACCTCCCAAATCGATCTTTTGCTGGATGTGGGGTGGGAGGCGCCGTTGTCTCTGGCCTCAGGACCTCCCAAATCGCCTTTTCGCTGAATCGGGGTGGGGAGGGCACTGCTGTCTCTGGCCTCACAACCTCCCAAATCGCTCTTTCGCTGGAATCATTGGGTGGGGTGGGGAGGGCGCCGCTGTCTCTGGCCTCACAACCTCCCAAATAGTATTTTGCTGGAATTGGGGTGGGGGTAGGGAGAGCGCCATTGTCTCTGGCCCTCATGACTTCCCAAATAATCTTTTCGCTGGAATCAGGGGTGGGTGGCGCTGTTCTCTCTGGCCCTCACAACCTCCCAAATCATCTTTTCGCTGGAATCGGGGTGGGGGTGGGGAGGGCGCTGTCTCTCTGGCCCTCACGACCTCCCAAATCGCCTTTTCGCTGGAATCGAGGGTGGGGTGAGGAGGGCGCCATTGTTTCGGCCCTCATGACCTCCCAAATCGTCAGTGAGAGATATTTCCTTTCAACTGAGGTTGAAAGAGGCAACAAGCTGATTTGCCTTTCTGTGGTCCTTGGTCCTGTCAGGTAAAACCTAATGAACCTTTTAACATTCAGGAAGCACCAAGTTTTGTCTCCCTCATTCTTGAGATTGGCAAAGTAGGTAGGCAGAATCAGGGCCTGATTCAAGTGAAACTCTGACACTACCTTGGGCAGAAATTGTATCTTGTCTTTATAGAAAAAAGTAGATAGAGGATCACAGCATCGATTTCAGACACTCTGCATGCAGAATTGATGGCCACTAGAAATGCTGCTTTCCAAGTCAGATATTGCATGTCACAAGTCTTGATAGGTGCAAAGGGCTTGCAAGTCAACATATCTGGTATAAGACTGAGTTCCCAAGGAGCCACCAACTTTCCAATGGGGGGGGGGTCCTCGTGTGCAAGATTCCCCTGAAGAAACTCTTGAACAGTGGTATCTGCACCAGGAAGGGGGGGCTATGGGTTTGTGGTATGCTAATTTGAAAAGGGATGGATCTTAACTGTGAAATACAGTCCTGCATCAAAAAGGACTAGTATTACAAGACATTTTCAGATGGACGCCTTAAAGGATCTATGGAAGTTTTGGAAGAGTAGATGGAAAAGCATTTCCACTTGGCTGTATATTTTCCTGGTGGAAGGTTTAGTAGCAGTCAAGAGTATTTCAGAGATTTGGCCCGGCCCAGTGGCGCTGAGGTATGAGGCACTGAATGCCACACCTCACACTGCACCAGCGACCTGGGTTCAAGAATGAGCCTGGGGTCATTGTGGATCGGCAGGAGGGAGGGAGGAGCAGGACTGAGCTGCCATTAGGCAGCTCTCCTCTCTGAGGGGGGAATTGGGCACCGATCTGTCTAGCGTACATTGTGTCAGGAGGGGAGGGCGCTGTTAGGCACTTGGCAGAAGCCATGTCTCAGCACAGCTTCCTGCCTGGACCTCTGTTCCTTCATGCTGGTGCTCTCGGGGAGGTAGGGCTTTCCATAGCTAATAAGTACCTATGAAAAACCCATACCCCCTGCCATGCACTATGATGCCCTGCAAGGGGGGGGGGGGACGGAATGGATGGTCGGCATGCCACCACCGAGCCTTGCCAGCAGCGAGGGCAGAAAATGTCTATATCAAAAAGAGTATTCCAGAGACTTGTTGATATACCTTAAACATGATCACTTTTGTAGTTCAGGAGCCAAGACTGGAGATGAATGAAGCATAGATTAGGATCACTAACCCAGGTCCTCCAATATGTCTTGCATCAGTAGTAGGGAGGACTTTGCTTCCTGGTGTGTTTTTCCTGAGACTAGCTCGTCATCCAGATTGGAAAAAACCACTACCCTTTGCCTTCTCAAATGTGCTGCCACCGTGGCTCAGCACATTTTGAACATGCTTGGTGCTGTGGAGAGGCCGGAAGGAAGTGCTGTGAACTGGTAGTGGCAGTTCCATATCCTGAACATGAAGCACTTTCTGTGGCTAAGCCTGACTGGTATGTGAAAGTAGGCGTGTTTCAGATCCAGTGATCCTAGCCAGTCTCTTGTTTGCAGAGCATTCATACAGTGAATCCCTCAATCTGTGGATCACAGACCAGAAGAATTTATTTCAAATAGTATATGTGGTTCCTACTGGGTCCTTTTGTCACCTAAATGAAGGCTAAAACAAGGGGGAGAGTGATATAGTTTAAGTAAGTCTATTATATATGACATTTATGTCTATTTGCACTATGTTAACATTTGCACAACTGTGTTACTTTTGTGTGCCTCTGCTGTATCCTATTCACTTTGTTCTGTTACTGTATCATGTACTGTATCATATGTTTGCTGATCTCACATTGTACTTGTGGTACCCTGGTCATACCTGAAGAAGTTACCTGGTGCCAATGTGACTACCTGGTCAACAAAGAATGAATGAACAAATGAACAAATTTAGTTGTTCGATTTTTTTCACTCTAATATATTGGAATAATAGGGTCCGCAAACTCTGGGTAAGGTGTCAAATATTTGCTTTTTATGTACTAAGCACAGTAAATGGTGGTCCTCGGAGGCAGTGAATTACCACTCAGTTCTAATTTAGCATTATCAATGATGGTGCTTAAAGCTGTTGAGTAAAGTGACTATGGCCTACACTAGTAAAGCTTCTAACTGCAGCTCTGCAGTTGAAAATGGAGGGGACTTACAGTTCAAATGGTCCGTTTCAATGCTGGCAAAAGCCCAGTCAGTTGTTTTCCACCTTGAGGCATATATAAACAGTGGGGCTACCAGTCCTTGCCTACAATTTCAGCTCACTGCTTACAGAATCTTTGGCCTCATATAAGTACTGAGATTTGCTGAGAGTTTAATGCTGATCTTGCTGCCTGGTGGCAGACATTTAAGAGCAGGACTGAGTAAATATGAAAATTACGTACCTACCATAATTATGACCTTTCTGTGTATCTTCACCATTCATCACAGATGGGTTATCTGGCCGGAGGTCAGGACCCGTGGGAGCTTTTTTTTAGTAGGCGGGCCGACACCACCATCTGGCGCCTGCCTCGAGGTCGGACGACAGCGCGGTGCTCGAGGGTTGGCCATTAGACTGTGTCGACCTCCTGCCTGCCAGTTCTGAGTCACGGAGAGGTAAGAGGAAGGGATGGAGGGTGGGACAAGAGAGTCCAAGGACAGAAAAAGGAAAGGATGTCTGAACTAAAAGGAGAAATAACGACTGAGAGGACAGCAAAGAAGAGGTTAGACTAAGGGGATTGGGAAGGGCCCCAATCTCTGGAAGCGGAAGAAGGGAAGGGTAGGGTGGGGAAAGAATTCAGGAGAGAGGGAGAGGTATTAAGATATCCGAGACCCTTGCCCATTACCAGATTGTATAGGAACTGCAAGGAGTAGCAAAGCTGTCTGCCAGAATTCAAAGCACGGAATAACTGACAAATACTCCAGAAAGCAGAGTCGGCTATTCTGGAAGAAGGACAGGGTACAGGGATTCAGTACTCTCTCAAGAAAAGATGTTTGTTTTTTTTTTTGTTTTTTTTAGGAGAAATAGTTGGATGGAAACCAGGAGGAGGATAGAAGGAGGACAACTGCCAACTCCCACCCCACAGGGATGGAGACAAAGTAGTAAAGAAGGAGTGCCGCTCGAGCTGTCCACTCTCCTTGGAAAATATTCCCCTGTGTGTCCCTACTTTACCCCATTCCTAAGGAGGAGAGGGGGGTCACAGAGAGGGAGGGGAACCCAGAGACTGAGGCCCCAGGGGGATGGTGGGTGGGGTTGTGATGAATGGTGAAGATACACAGAAAGATCATAATTATGGTAGGTATGTAATTTTCATATCGTATCTGTGTCAATCTTCACCATTCATCACAGATGGGTGAGTACCAAGTCCCCCTGAAAGGGGTTGTTTCTTTACACCCTAAGGGACAAAGTCCCTTAGCCCTCAGTGGGTGACACACTAAGGGGTGGAACCTTCAGGGCCTGGAGAGGACCGAGTGGGGAGAGAGAGAGACGGAGTTCCCCCGGAGGGGGAATGAAGTTCCCTGACAAGTGCCGTCTCACTCTATGGGAGAAAAGGTAGGTTCCCTGGTGGGCGGAGCTAATCACCCTACGCCGGGCCAAGGCTGACAACCGGGAAAGACGTAGCCATGCAGATCGCCTAGTGCAGATCACTGTCCCTACAACCCTGGTAGCTACCTCATTAGTGTCATAAGATGCCCTCGCTTGGTGCCTTGCTAGCTCCAGGCCACGTGCAGAGAGTGCGATGGCTTGTCTGGTTTGCTCCAAGTTAGGCAATGAGGCTAGGAGCTGACCTAGCCTGGACCACAAGAACCTGTTGTAGGCTGCATAGTGGGCCTGATGAGCAGAAATAGAGAGGAGTAACCATGCTGAGTAGAAGGTCCTCCTCCCCCAGAAATCAAAATCCGAGGACTCTTGATCTAGGGGCCGGTCACGGTGAAGGGCATGAAGCCCATCAGGAGTATTCAAGTGCGTCAAACCAGACTGTGGATGAGGCATGGAACCTGGAGACTCCGAGGGTGTGCAATACCTCTGGCTGAGATCCCTTGGGGCAGGAACTCTGGAGAAGGGCCTCTGCCAGAAATGCAACGACGCCTCCCGAAAACGAGCCGGCCAGGGTGGCACCACAAGGGTGGCCTCACCAAAATCACCTAGAAAGGCATGCACCGCATGCTCAGGATTGCTGACAGAGGAGGGTGAAAGGTGCAAATCCTCCAACATCCTCACGAGGAATCGCTGATACTCTGAGAGATCAACAGCCGGAGAGATGTGGACAGAAGGTTCCTCTCCCACTGAAGAGGGGGATGAGGAGCTGGAGGTCACCATGTACTCAGTGGGTGGCTACACTGGGGAAGGTTGAAAATCCTGGCTGTCCATTGCCCTAACGTAAGCAGGGAACCGGGCAGCCACAGCTCTGAACTGCTCCCAGGTGAGAGGGCCGCTAGGACCGAGGATGCCTGGGAGCGCAGGACAGTGTGGCAGAGGGATGGGAGCAGAGCCGAGAAGAGATGTCGGCTGACCTCCACCAGGGCTAGGGAGCAGACCGTGGGCACCCGTGGAAGAAGGTACCCCAGAAGACCCCACAGCCGTCAGTTGCACAACCACATTGGTACTGCCTTGGCTGCGCCCGGAAGAATCCCCCCAGTGAGGCGACCGGGGCCATAAAGGTCCAGAAGGACAGTCCCCTACCTCAAAAGAATGGGACTCTCTCAAAGAAACCGAGGGGGGAGAGTGGAAATCTGCACTATGGCTCCTCCCAGGGCCCAGGTGGACCCCAGAAAAAGGCCGACACGCCGATCCCACACCCTTTGACCCCTCAGAGTCCGAAAGAGTCCTCCTCCTCGAGAGGGCCAGCCTAGGTAGCTGGCATCTCTGGGCAGCCCCCGAAGGGGATACCCAGGGAGCAGTATCCTCCCCCCCTGCAGGTGCCTCGATGGGCCCCAAAGTCAGGCGATCAAGACACACCACTGAAGGGGGTACCACAACTGAGGGATCGGTGAAACCCCCAAGACCAGGCTGCAGAGCTATGGTGGCACACACCACTGCCTGCTGGTCAGCACCACTGACCCTAGTCTCGGGGGCCACCGACCTGTCCTCAGGAGGGGGCTGGCTCAACTCATCGATGAGACCACTGTGCTGCCCACATCTGCAGCCAACCCTGAGGGGTGCAACTGCACGTCCGACTCAGAGCTCGACTCTATCTCCGAAGAGGTAGATTCTGAGGCTCTGAGCCAAACCGTAGGAGGGCAGGCAGAACTATCCCTACCACCGGGCCTAGATGCCACTGCTGTGCCCGAGTCGGTGCCAGTACCCCCAACAACCCCGCGAGTGGGATCCGAGGGAGGCATGGCCCCAGCCCAAGCCAGAGGTCCAATGCCAGGACCAGTCGCTTACAATCCAATCCACCGGCACCAGGGGCAGAACCAAGGACAGGGACGGCGCCGACGACAGCCCCGGTGGCACCCTCGGCACTGACGTGACACCTCCCAGTTCCCCAACACTGCAAGCGGTGCCGAGGACCATGGCAGTGCCGCCGACGGCCCCGAAGGTGGACCCAGCACCGAACACGGCGCCGCCTGGCTCCCGGCGCTGTGCAAGCGCATCGAAGGCGTGGGACGGTGCCGCCGGATGGCTACCGACAGATGGAGCCGAAGCCCCAGGGCACCGAGCCTCGAGGACACGGCGTCGTGCTCAACCTCGGCGCCGAGACACATGGCGAGGACAACGTTGGAGTGGGTCTCACGGGCGCCCGTGAACAGAGTCGGCGCTGCGATCAGCGCCGCTCAAGCCCACAGTGCTGAGCGCGACAAGTCTGCACGCACGACAGCTCCCCACCCAGGCCCACGGCGCCGCGAACGGGCGCGGACCGATGGCATAGAGACAGCGCTGACCCGGCCTTCCGGAGCCATGGGAACGTACACCGGGTACCTTCACCCTCGACGGGGCGATTGCCATGGCAGCACCTCCCGCCCGCTCCCGGGATGGAGTGGGGTGGGCCTCCTGCGCCACGGAAGGAGCCTCAGCAATGGCTAGGCTACAAGTAGCTGAGGCTCCCTCCTCCTCGGTCCATACAGAACTGGGAGGGGACCCAGAGGAAAGGTCAAGAGAGCACAGCTTGGCCCAACAAGTGTGAACCCTACCCCCGAAAGTCGACGGAGCTCGCCCCATTTTCAACATGCGCTGTTCGAGGACCCGGCAGTCCATGGAGAAGCAGGCATCGCATGAGTCCATGTCGTGAAGCGGGCCAAGACACGCAAGACACCGGTCGTGCTGGTCGATGACAGAGAATTTTCGGCCGCATGGGCACCGTCGCATGGGGGGGGGGGGGGCCGACCCATCTTCGAAGACTTCTTGCCCTCCGACCGAGACATGACCTACAGAAAAAAACAGCAAAACAGACTCGACGCAAAAATTAAAAAATAAGGAAAGATCTTACCGGGCGACGTCGAGTAGAGGCAGAAAACAGAACCGGCAGGAAACCGACGAACTTAACACCGAAGGAATAGGATGTAATTAGGCCTACAATCTTCTTCAAGCTTCCCACGAGGTGACCTTGATGGCGGGAGACGAAGAACTGGCAGGCAGGCAGAGTCAACACAGCCTAACGGCAAACCCTTGAGCGCCACGCTGTACATCGGCCTCGAGGGCAGCGCCGATGGTGTGTCGGCTCCGCCTACCCTTTTTAAAAAAAAAAAAAAGCTCCCACGGGGTCCTGACCTCCGGCCAGATAACCCATCTGTGATGAATGGTGAAGACTGACACAGATAAGATCACCCGAGTTTTCGATGCTCAACATGTCTTCGTCAGATCAGCCAGTTAGGTGCTAAATGTGTTTTACCCTTGGAGTGCTGCTCTACCTTCTAACACAGCTGTGTTAGTATTGTTTGGATATAGCATTTTATTCATGGAAAGGAGGGTCAAAAACAGCATGCTTTTGGTCCCTGGGTCCCTGAGCTGGAATTGTCTCTGCAGCAGAACTCTGACAACATTCAATGCTGGTTCCACTCAAACTAGCTCTCTTAATGCCAAAATAGGCCATCTCGCTGACTTTCAGAACCAAGCATATGCCAACTATGTACCCTCTACCTCATTCTTCATGACTCTTGATGGTTCCTACTTCAAATAAATCCCTCAGTTCAAGTACCTTGGTGGTTTGTCAGACTGAGCTCTTTAATTGCTCTGCTTGTCTTGATACCATGCCATTCACAAGGAGGCTCTACTCTATGCTTATGGCAGTGGACCACAAGTCCTGCCTTCTACGTCTGGTTCACCAGGGGCTCATCCTAAAAATAATCTTGCTGCTGTTTGACTACACAGATGTGTTTTACAGTGCTGTCACCAAATCTACCCACTGTAACTTACTTCCTTTCTACTGCAATTTATTTTTCCTTTGTACTTTGCATTTTTTTTGTATCTTGTAACTTTAGCACTATGGTCTTTCTGATTTTCAGCCACAAAGTTTAATTTCCTCTGCACTGATTCATATAGTAATGTACTATTTTAATTTTTTAATTTTATTGTTGGCCTTTTCCCCCTTGTAACCCTTCCCAGATCATGCCTGGAAATGAGCTTCAACTCACTGTGCCTATCCCAGCAAGCATGAAAGCATGAAGAGCGGAGGATGAATAGCGCACGATTACCTGAGTGGGATAATAATATGTATCCCAGTCCTTCAACATGGAGTAAGACAATAAACTCCTACTCTCCCAGAAACTAATAAAAGTCAAATCCCAATAAGTTAAAATAACAATAAACCAAACAAAATTAAACAACCATAAACCAAAAATCAAAAACTCAAACCCAATTAACTCAAATTAATCTGCATTTATCAAATAGAACCTGCTGTCAGGAAAATAAACAAAACAAAACTAAAACCACAAATGAAAAATAAAAATAAAATAAACAGAGACGGGGGTCACTCCTCACTCAAGGAATTCCCGTCTCAAAATCAAATAAAAATAAGCATTTGTCAATGCCGAATGTTTGCTTGCTGGCATTGGCACTGGTAGTGTAGGAGTTACAGAGCTGCACAATAGGAATGGCAGTGAAGTATTGAACTGAAGCCAACCCCACCACCACCCTGCAGATACTGACAGGCATTGGGGTGTGCCTTTGGGTCATCAGGCATAGCGGCTATGGCGTTCACCCACCCTGCAGACACCGACAGGTGTCATGGGTGTCTGTAGGGTCTTTGGCCTTATGTTGACCCCATTCTATTAGGAAATATGGTGAGATGGGTGCAGTATAGGAGAATGGGGTGAACTTTGAGGCCAAAGAGTCCAAGGCACAACTAGATGCCTCTCACTAGCTGAAGGGTGTGGGTGAGGGTGGAATGGTATGAGCATTACAGGCGACAATCCCAAGTCACACCCCTGAGGCCTGTCAGTCTCTACAGGGAATGCCGCAGACGTTCATTGGTATTTTCGCTCCAAATTTTCAACATTGTTTTTTTGTGACCCCCACCTTATGAACAGTGGCAATATCAGTTCATTAGCTGAAAGCTGATTTTGCACAGTGACTATGCCATTTGACGCCACAGTTGTGAAAACACATTTCGAACAGGATGTGAAAAATGACGGCTGTACTGTTCATGGGGAGGTGTAAAAAAATGGCAATATTGAAAATTTGGAGTCAAAATATCAGAAAAACTGGTGAAGTCATGAGTGAGCATAGAAACTGCACAACACACACCCGTAATGTAATTAGTTTGGGGATTTTTTACAGCAGATTGTTAACACAGGCATTTTGGGCCTCCACTCATGAACAGTGTCATGGTGATTTTCTTAATCTGTCCCAAACAGTGATTTCCCACAGTGACCACGCATTTCTTCGCTGGAGGTCAACACATTTAGCCATGGTGTGAAAAATGACAGCTGTACTGTTCATAAGGGAATGTGAAAAATGTCAGCGGTGGAAATCTGGACTGAAAATATTACAAATTCATGAACTTATGAAGGTGCGTGGAAACTGCGTAATGCTCGCTCGTAATACAGTCATTTTATGAACTTTTGTCACCAAATTTTTAACATAGCCATTTTAAGACCTCTGCTCATGAACAGTGTCACTGTGATTTTCTTAATCTGTCCCAAACATTGATTTCGCACACCAACTGCATCATTGTGCGCTACATGCGCGGAAACACATTTTGGGCGAGATATGAAAAATGACAACTAAAATAGTCTCTGTTCATTTGTGTGCTGTGGAGGAGCTGCCAACCATTGAATTATGTAGAGCAGACACTTGGTAAAAAGGTATGAGGGAATTATTGTGAAACTATTTACAGGATATTTTAAAAAATCTCACTTTTAAAACAGCAATTAAAAGCAGGTGAATTCAGGTAGCTGCTGTACTGTTGCTGTCTTTTGACATGACAACAATGCCTTCACATGTGCATGCTGATTTCATTTATATATCCTGCATTATCCTAAGTTATTTAATTGCTGTTTTTTTCAAATTCAGTGGCATAGTTGAAACCATTATCACACAGGCTAGAACATCCCTTGTAAGTTTACTCATGTAAGCTTCAGAGCTTCAGAAGAAGACCTTGTTTGGCCAAACGCTTAGACACTTTGTTCTTTTTGTAACATCCATGTATGTTGGTTCAGTAAAAGGCAACAAACCATTTGCTTCAGTATAATTTTTTTGAATGCACTGCATTAAAATAAGAATTATATTATAAGACCCTGGCAGACTACATACAGCAGGGCTCCCAGATCCATAGGGAGTCATTTACAGGGAAATTGTTCCCGTTGACTTGCATTGGTTACAGGGGCATCAGACATAAGCCCTTTTTATCAGGATCTCATGACAAGTTGAATTCTTTTGGGGAACAATTGCAGTGACTGAAGTGAATATAGGTTCACTAGGAGAGAGTGAGTGTGTGTGTGTGTCTGTGGGAGAGAGAGAGAGAGAAGGGAAAAAAGGGGGAGTGAGAGAGAGAGAGAGAGAGAGAGAGAGACAACATCTTCTTAAAGCTATGTATCTCCCCCACCCACATTATGGTGATGTGGGGTGGTTAGGGTGTATTGTTTGTATGAAGAGGAGGAGAGAAATTACATTTTTATCTCTTTTTCAGATTTCTTAGACACTTGTGGTACATCAAGTTGTTACATTCTCAGTGTATATTGACATCAGTACATATCAGGCTATGTGGTCTTAATTCCTTGAGGTTCCTCAACTAGAGTTTTTTGTTTGACACTAATATTATCAATTTATATTTAAATTATCATTTATATAGTCCTGAGGTTTTTGAAATTTCTTGGGCCTTATATCTAGCTGGAGAGTACAGCTGGGTGACAGGTCCAGCTAGGTTTTACACATCACACAGCGTGCACTTATGTCTTTAAGACAACTTTACTGGTAAATTCTTGTCTATAATGCAGACATTGAAACTTCATGAGCCCTATAACAATCTTAGTTTGTCTTTAATCTGGGTGGGGGTTGCCTTTCAGTAATCACATCCTTATACTAACTGTGACACTCATAGCTTGATTTAGGAGTTATCTGCTTCAGCAGTGTTATCTTATGTCAATTAAATTTATATGCAGTAGGATTCTTTGTATGTGTGTTCCACCAGCATGTTTAACCAAGGTTGCTTCTGGCTGAAGGCAGTATAGTACTGTTAAACTTCTCTGACATCATTTTCGTTTTTTTTTTTTTTTTTTTAAATGAGTATTTTAAACCAATGGGGATTTTTTCTGTTTTCTCTGCATTATCTAGCTGTTATAAGTATTGTATTTTCTAAACAACTGCCATGAGCTTCTGAAGAAGGACTGGTTGGTCCAGCTCGAGCACTTTGTACTTGTTGTTGCATCTATGTTGGTCCATTAAGGTAAATAATCATTTGCTTCAGGGCATCAGAGCAATTCTGCTTCATGTGAAATAATGAAATGTAAGGGGAGGAAAATTTGCACTAGAGTTATAGGAAAATGCAAAATCAATGTGATAGCACTGCTACTGTGTCCTCTAAAGTCCATCATTTGTTTTTTGTTTTTACGTATGCTTGCGCGCATGCGCAAGGAACGTCTTGGGAGAATGGGACACTTTGGAAGTGTGCCTGCCTGTACAATCCCTGCTCTGTTGAGCAGGCGTGGTGATCCTGCACCAATCGCTGCGGTGCTGTGTATGACAAGCGGTGGTCTTCTCTTCAAAGAAAACCGCTGTGTGCTTGCAACACGTCACCCCAAATCTTTGCTGCCATGCTGAGAGCCCACCCCAGCATAGCAAACATCCTACATCGTCTGCAGCGGGGTGCCCAATCCCGTCGGCTCCACTCCCAAACAGCTTTCTCTGCGCACACTGGGAGCCCACCCCAGCATGGAAAATGTCGCGTGAGTCTGCCGATGGGGTGCCCAATCCCCATCGGCTCCACAGCCTACCCAGCATCCTTCTGCCATGCTGGGAGCCCACCCCAGCATGGCAAACGTCCCCATGTCATCAATTATAGAAAAAGAACCTGTAAATTAAAAACAGTCCCACGCAGTCTCCCCGCCCCTCCCACAACCCGCACTCCACCCACTAGGCACCTTGCCTCCCCACTCCCCTCACCCCTACTTACCTCCAGCTTGGCGACGATCATCGCTGAACCAGGAACACGTCTGCACTCTTCAAAGCCGACCGCAAACTGAGGAAATGCCGGTAAGCTGTATAATGGGCTAGATGGTTTTTTTTCAACTTTGTTGCATACCTTAGGCATTTTTTGGAATTTCTGCACCAAATTTTCAACATGGGGTTTTTGGGACCCCTTCTCATGAATTCTGTCACTGTCATGGCGTTATTCGGGCCCGAAGGGTGATTTTGCAGTCACTGCATGAAATCACCTTTTGGGCCTGATTAACGAAACAACAGTGCCAGCGTTCATAAGGTGGGCTCTCAAAAAGTCTATTTTGAATATTTGGTGGAAAAATTCCTAAAAATTACCGTTTTACGAGCGCGCGTTGTGCAGTTTCTATGCACTCTCATAGGTTTGTGAATTTTCAATATTTCCACTCCAGATTTTCAACATTGCCATTTTACCACATCTTCTTATGAGTAGTACAGCTGTCATTTTTCACATCTCACCCAAAACGTGTTTCCGCCCATGTAGCGCACAATGGCGCAGTCGGTGTGCGAATTCAATGTATGGGACACATTAAGAAAATCACAGTGACACTGTTCATGAGCAGAGGTCTTAAAATGGCTGTGTTGAAAATTTGGTGAAAAAATTCCTTAAAATGTCTGTTTTACGAGAGTGCATTGCGCAGTTCTACGCATGTTCGTAAGTTCATGAATTTTCAATATTTTCACTCCAGATTTTCAAAATTGCCATTTTACCACACCTCCTCATGAGCAGTATAGCTGTCATTTTTCACATCCTAACCAAAATGTGTTTCCGGCCATGTAGCGCACAATGGCGCAGTCGGTGTGTGAACTCAATGTATGGCACACATTAAGAAAATCACAGTGACACTGTTCATTAGCAGAGGTTTTAAAATGGCTATGTTGAAAATTTGGTGAAAAAATTCCTAAAAATGACTGTTTTAAGAGCCTGCATTGCGCAGTTCCTACGCACACTTGTAAGTTTGCGAATTTTCAATATCTTCACTCCAGATTTTCAACATTGCCATTTTACCACACCTCCTTGTGAGCAGTACAGCTGTCATATTTCACATCCTGCCCAAAACGTGTTTCCGCCCATGTAGTGCACAATGGTGCAGTTGGTGTGCGAACTCAATGTATGGGACACATTAAGAAAATCACAGTGACACTGTTCATGAGCAGAAGTCTTAAAATGGCTATGCAAAAATTTGGTGAAAAAATTCCTAAAAATGACTGTGTTACGAGTGTGCATTGCGCAGTTCCTACGCATGCTCGTAAGTTCGCGAATTTTCAATATTTGCACTCCAATGACTTCCAAATACCTAAACAGCACATAGAAGCAAGCAACATTCAGCATTGACAAATGCTTGTACTTCTTTGTCACTGATTTTTTTAAGCCATGTCCAAGTGCCAAATACCACTGCAAATACCTGCAAGCGAACGTTCGGCATTGACAAATGCTTGTTTTCATAGTGTAATAGACCAACAACATGCCTTTCCCTGATTTGAAAGGAAGTGTGAATTATTAAGTATCTGAATGTGCTAGTGTGAACTAGCCTTCATGCTTTGCCCAAGAGAAGAGGAGGTGGAGGGTTGAAACAAAGAGAGTGGATGAGGCAATGTGCAGTGTATCTGGCACAACTTCTGAAATCCATGTAACTCTTCTCAATTCAGTAAGCACCATTGGCTTTGTTTGAGAGTTGTGAGGGGGATGAGTGTGGGAATGCAGACACATGGCTGACATACAGCATCTTGTTTCTGCAGTCACATAAAAATGCCAGCTCATGGCAATTCAGAAAAAAAAATATTTTGAAGCTGCATTACCAGACTAAGTGTGCAGTTTAGTGAATTACCACACAGGGGTGTGTATATGACAGCACTAAAAGGTGCATTAAAGTGCTTCAGTCATGAAAACCTCCCCCACTGGCTGCTGCTGAAATGCATAGCAGTATGTTCTCCTTTGTGCATTCTGGCTGTTCTTTGCTTCAGCTGCAGGTAGTACAGTACGCTCAAGTTCGTTTGCATAGGTTTTAGCAGCGGGGAGTTCACATTGACAGAGTCTAGTAAGAGAAAACGCTTGGAATTACACATACAACGAAGTCTGAGTTTTCACATCAAATGCTAAGGTATTTTTTTTCTGGAGGATTAGAACCCATAGAGTCCATGAAGGTGTGCTTTGGAGAGCTGGTGTGAGTAAGGACTGTTAGGCACCCACACATTTTGGTGGTCCTGCTGTGGCAGGGAACAGTTTATTAAAGTAATGATGTGTGGCTTGTCTCTCTAAGCTAGACAAGACTACAGCAATCTATCAGGTAACCAACACAGTTGATCTGTGTGTGTGTGTGGGGGGGGAGGAGCTGCTCACTGAAGCGTAGCTCCCTCTTTCAACTGTATGCCACTGCATTTTCAACTGCTGTCATAGACAGCTCCAGCAGTGATTGGAGAACTGTGACCACGCCTGCAAACACACTGACTGAATTGGAAGATGCTGACACACCTCTGAAAAACTCAGATGATGGCACTATGTTTCTTGCACATGCGTGCAAGCAAACATAATGAATATAAAAAAGAAAATAAAGAAAACCCAACTAAAAATAAAACAATATAAATTGGCTAAGAAAACAATCACTCACACTACAAGCTTGCTCAGCCCCCGGGCACTCTCACTGCACGGAAATAAAAGAAAGCAACATAAAATTTCCCCCCAAAATAAATAAAGATTTGTAAGTGAACAGGGACTCCCACTCCCCCGAAAGCTCACAATAACCGAGCACTCTCACTGCACGGACAAAGTAAAAGATATTTTGATCCAGAGAGTAGGTTCCAGTCAGAAAAATCATCACACAATAATGTATAAAACTATAAATAAGATATTCAAAACCAGGGACCCATCCACGACCTCCCCAACAAGTTAATCAAACATTAATTATATTAGGCCATCAGTACTCAGCCTCTCTTGAGTCCAGATGCTTGAATCCAAGGTTCGAAAAATATTGCACAATCCAGGCAAAAACAACAGGACTAGACTTGACAGCAGGCAAAAAAACTCTTCGTGAGGGGTCAGGGTACAGGTCACTCCCCACTCACAACTGGAGATTTACTTCTCAGTCCAATCCCTCATAAGCTGATGAGATTAACAATTAAAGAGGGGATGGGACAGAGTGGGGGGGTATTTGTGAGAAGCGAAGGGGTGGGTGGGGCAGCTGCAAGTTGAAGGGCTAGCTGCACAATCGAGCAGACCTGATAGACCATGAAGCCTGTTTCTGCTGGCGTTTTCATATGTTCGTGTGTTCCCCACCAGAATTCCCAAGTCCATTTAAAATTTTTTATTTAATTTTATCTTATTAAGAAAGTCTTTGGTATGAAATACACATTTGAAAAGACTGACAAGTCAAAAAACATACAAAGCAAATGCAATACATAACAATTACAATACTGCACATAAATTTAAATAAAACATGCACATTCCACAGACTCAATCAAGTGCTTTAAGACATTTTAAATCCAACAATTTTGTAAACTTCTCTTATCGAAAGTGTAAGAGTGTTTGAATATGTTATTGATCTGTAAAGAATGGACTTCTGGCCAAGCAAAGATGTCCTTTTTGAAAGACTCAAGTCCCACTTAGTTATAGATCTACAGTCATATTCAGTTATAGACCTATAGTAAAAGTTACCAGTGGTACTATTCATTCAACAATGGCTACAGGTATGCCACATGATTCCAAAAGCTGCAGCTGCCTGGATGGTAGAATATGAGCATACAGGACTTCAGTCTGAGCTTTCTATTGCACATTTCATGTGTTCCTATTTACCTCTTTCCAACCTAGGTGTAAACCTTCACTTGCCCGTAGTCATTTCCTATCTAATTTAATATTCCTTAATTGCTCTTACAATCCTACAGCCTCTACCAACACATATGTCCCTTTTCTCCCCTCCCCTTCTCTGGGTTTCCACTTCACTCTATTATCATCCAAGAACACCTGCCTGCCCTCTCCTCATTCAAGCCGTTTAAAGTCCACCCCCTAAAGGGCTGGACCCCAAGCTCCTACACCTCACAGTTTCTGCCATTGCAGCTCCACATACTCACCCACTCAACCTTTCTTTCTTCCTGAGTGCTGTTCCTCAGTCCTGGAAGTTGGCCAGAGTTATTCCACTTCAAAAAGGAGGTGACCCTTCCTTCCCTGGCAACTTCCATCCCATCTCATTCCTCCCCTTCCCTCCCTTTCTAAGCTGCAACAGAAACTGTTCCACTCTAGACTCCTTGACTTTCTTCCATCCTCCAATATCCTCTCCCCTTTCCAGTCTGGTTTCCGGAAACACCATTCTGTCATTTCTTCCCTGTTTTATGCCACTGATTCCATCCTCTTTGGGATGGACTGAGGGCACATAACAGATGCCATGTCCATCAATATGGCCAAACCTTTTGACTCAGTGTACCATACACTCCTACTGGACAAGGTGAACTCTGCTGGCCTCTCAGCTCCCACTGTTGATTGGTTCCATTCCTACCTCAGGGACCATCAGCAACTGGTGTAGGTAGGAGACATCCTATCATCTCCTCTACCCATCCAGGCTGGGGTCTCACAGGGCTCCATCCCGGGGCACATTCTCCACTCTGTTTTCTTGAATGACCTCCCCTCTGCCTGTCCCAACTCACATATTCACATGTATGCAGCTGATACAGCCATCTTCACCTCCAGTCCCTCTACCATGACTGTGGAGGACCTGCTCCAGCAGGACTTCAAAGTTATGCACTGGTTCCAATTTAACCAACTCAGAGTCTTCACTAAAAAACACAGTGGCTATGACCTTTGGTACCAGTCAGAAACTGACCAAACTCACTGTCCCCCTGATCTTCACCACATTGGATGGCATGCCTGTTGAAGTAGTTCAGTCCTTCAAGTACCTCGGTGTGTGGCTTGACAGCAGCCTTGACTTCTCAGTCCACATTGATGCTCTCCATGCAAAACTCCACCCAAAGCTTGGTGCCCTATACCGAAACAAAGACTGCTTATCTCTGCAGGTCTGCAGGGAGCATGTTACCAAAATGGTGCTCTCTGTCTTCCACTACACAGATGTAGTATGTGGTACCACCCTTTCCACTTCCCTCACCAGACTGGATACCCTCTGTAACATTTTCTCCAAGAGAGCTAGGTTCAAACAATATCTGGACAAAAACAACTTCCAGTCTTAGAAAAGGTTAAAACATTTATTTAAATGTAAATACAGCAAGCAACATGCTGCTTGTTGTATCTTACATTTAAATAAATGTTTAACTGCCCTAAGAACCAAGTTGTTTTTCTGGACTCTGTTGTGCCTAGCTCTCTTGAATGATGTTGACTACCCCTGTGGCTCCAGTTTTTGACTCCGCACTCCCTCAAAGAAAAACACCCTCTGTAACTCCTTCTGTCACCTGCTATAAATGCCCCTCTCATAACCACCATTTTTCCTCCGTTTCTCCCTATCCATCCTCCCTTTGTCCTTACTTCACCTGGCTCCCTGTATCTCCTTCATTTCCAAATACTGGTTTGGTTCCCTTCCCTCTTACCTCTCCTCTCCCAACTCCTCCTGCCTCCTGCTCCCTCCATTCCAGGAACCATCGCATTTTCACCACTCCTCACCCCCCACTCCTCTGCTGGGTAATATGCCTTCTCTTATCGACTTCCCTCACTCTAGAAACAACTCCCCTCCTCCCTCCTCCTCCCTCAGCTCCTTCAGACACCAGTTAAAACTTTAACCCCACACCGCTATATCTGTTACCCTTCCTCCTGACACCTCCCTGGCCTGTGCCTTATCATCCTTAGAAAGGCAGCTGGCTTGATCCCCCCCAACCTGCTACTGGTCTCACTTCCACACTTTCTCTGATCCTTCCTCCTCCACAGTACTGGCAAAATTCATTCTATCAGGCATACTCAAGTATGCACCTTGCATACCCAAAACTAACACATCTTAGTCAATCTCTGTTGTGTTCACTGACTGCACTGCATTGAGGCTTAGTCTGGCTACAGTTACAGCTTATTGTTTGTGAGGAAACAGTACAGTCTAGTGGTAGAAGATTGGCTTTAAGTTGAAGCAATCCATAAAGCTTGGTGGCAGTGCCAATATAGAATATATAAGTTAAAAAGTGTGCGCATCAATTTTCAAGATCGGGGGAAGCCCTGCCTGTCTACTGAGAGAGAGAGAGAGAGAGAGAGAGCAGCCAAAGCTTCCTTAAATCAAGAAGGTTATTTTTTAGACTACACTGAATTGAATTATTACTTTTTGGACCTGTGTAAGTAACTAGTATTGATTCTGTTTTGGGGGTTGACTTTTCTTAGTTTAACTTTAATTTCCCAGGGAGGAACTGTAGCTGGGAGATATTTGCAGTCATTTGTGATTAGATCTGTTACTTAACCTCTGTGAAATAGGTGTCTGAAAGGAAGGAAGACACTCCCCAGGGTGGAAGGTCAGAGTTGTAATTGATTGTTTCTGGAGGGCATAGGTTTACTCCAACCCACCCTGCCCTCACCCCACCCACCCCAACTGCATTACTTCCTTTATAGCGGGGGTTCTGACATCACTTCCCCAAAACTGCTAACAACATCCACCTGTTCATATCCTTAAAGACACAGCACACTGAATAGGGGATACAGACACTCACAAGCTTGCACACACTAAAACAAGAACAAAAAAAAAAGAAAAGCATCTGTAACAGGAAGGGACACAGACATGTGGGAGTGATGCAATGCACTGGCTATTGAGCAGCAGTCTTCCAGGAGACATTCTGCAGATTGCATTGCTGCCCTATTTGCAAGCACCTCTCTGGTCTGAGGGAGGAGGTTGTTCGTCTCCATGCTAACCTGGCAAGGATTCGGGGGAACCTGCTCCCCCACCCAGGGACCACCCAGGCCACCACCACTACCTCAGAGGTTGCCAAGAAAGAGGAGTGGTTGGACCACAGTGGGCTCAGGGAGGGTGAGATGATGGAACAGAGGTGCATCCCTCCAGTTGTGCCTCTCCACAATTCATTCACTACTCTGGCGGAGCATGGTTCCTCTATGGAGGAACCCACAGTGGAGACCAAGGAGGATGCTGGAAACCTCCACAGTGGAGATCCACAGGAGGGAGGCACACCACACAGGGGAAGGAAACAACTCCTGGTGGGGCACTCAATTGTTAGGGGGTAGAACTGGGGGAGGGAGGGGAAAGGGAGGTATGGTGCCTGCCTAGTGCCATGGCATAGAGGGACAGGAAAATGAATCCTCAGAATTGTGGGAGCAGCTGCAAGGGGGAGTGAGCTGGATGTCATTATCCACCTAGGGACAAATGATCTGGCTGAGAATGGGATCAGAACAGTGCAACAGGAGTTTGTGGAGTTGGGGAGGGCCTTAGACAAGTAGCACACACAGTAACTTTCTCAGAAGTGCTGCCTGTCTATGACATGGATGAGGCTTGGGTACTCTGCACCATGGGATTCAATGACTGGTTGAAACACTGGTGCAGAGCTCAGGGATTTGGCTTCATTGGGGACTGGGGCTCCACCTGGAGGGATGCAGGTCTATACAGGCGTGACAGTCTGCATCTATCCAGGAAGGGGAACTAGGACCCTAGGTGATAGGTTTAAATGTTTCATTGGCAAGCATTTAAACTAGCCAAGGGGGGAGATACTGAAAAAGAGAAGGGAAATCCTAGCCCCCCCAAAAAATAATCAGGGTAGTTAGTGAGGTAAACACCAAGACAGAGCAGTCGATAGGGAGAAGGGCAGGGGTAAATGGAGAAAAAGACAAAGGCAGTAAGGACAGGGATGGGCAAAAAGAAATAAAGCCATAAAAAATGGAGGGTAATGAGTACCAATGTGCATAGTCTGGATAAAAAGCTCCCCAAAATGGTGGCCTTGATGGAAGAGGGATGCGTGGACATCGTGGCAGTCACAGAAACATGGTACACAGAGAACCATGACTGGGATGTCAACATACCAGGGTACACAATCTACAGGAGGGACAGGGAGGGAAGAAGAGGAGGAGGAGTAGGAGTAGAAATCTATGTAAGGGGAGGGATCAAAGCAACAGAACTAAAGGGTAAAAAGGGAGGAGAGGAGGCACTGTGGGTCACTCTGGAGACTGGAAATGGTACCACAATCTGCACAGGGGTTGTATACAGACTCCCATCTCAGTGGGAGGAAATGGACAAGGAAATGATAGAAGGAATCCTTGGGATGGCAGAGAAAGGGGAGATATTGCTGATGGGGGACCTGAATATGCCAGATGTTAACTGGAGCACCTTTACTGCAGCCACATCCAAGAGGAGGGCCATTCTCGATGCCCTACAGGGGGCATGCCTCAGACAGCTGGTTTTGGAACCCACTCAGGAGGGAGAAATCTTAGACCTGGTACTGTACTTTCAAATGGGGACGGAGAGAGGAGCTCCAATCTTGAAGTGGGTAGCCATCTGAGAACAAGCGACCACCAGTGTGGTTCATGATAAACTTAGCTGTAGAGTCAAGCCATACAAAAGTGAAGGTAATGGACTTCAGGAGGGCTGATTTTGTCAAAATGAGAGAGTGCCTCAGAAAAGCACTAGCAAACAGGCAAGAAGGTGGGGTAGAGCAACAATGGGGAAACATCAAAACCGCCATCACAGAGGCAACAAGCCTTTGTGTGAAGCAAATAAACAAATCAAAATGAAAGAAAAACAATATGGTTCTCAAAAGAAGTGGTGGGGAAGGTAAAGGAGAAAAAGATAGCATTCAGGAAGTATAAGGAAACACAAAAGGAGCAGGACAGAGAACTGTACCAGTTAAAGCAGAAGGAAGCGGGGAAGGCAGTCAGAATAGCAAAGGCCCAAACCAAGGAAAAGATAGCCAACTCGGTTAAGAAAGGGGTAAAGCCTTTAATAGGTACATTAGGGAGCAAAAAAGACTAAGGCAGGGATACTGAGGTTGAATAAAGAGGAAGGTGGTTGGGCAGAGAGCGACAGTGAAAAAGCAGGGATTCTGAATGAATACTTCTGCTCAGTATTCACAATGGAAAGGCAGGGGGAGATAACTAATCCAGTCAATAGAAGTACTCTGGATAGGGGGGTTGAGGCAAGGCAAGACAAGGCAAATTTATTTAAAAACGCCCTATCCCAGAGGCTCTGGGCACTGCACAAATAAATAAACACGTCATAAGAGGATTACATGCAAATACATGACAATAACACCTAGAAAATAAATATATTACTTAACCATTTTAAGCAAATCAGAAAGGGTCCTGAAAGAACTCTTAAAACTGAATGAATACTTCTGCTCAGTATTCACAATGGAAAAGCGTGGGGAGATACCTAATCCAGTTAATAGAAGTACCCTGGATAAGGGTTTGATATTAGCCCCTTTCACAGAAAAAAGGGTTCTGAAAGAACTCATAAAACTGAAGGTGGATAAAGCAATAGGGCCTGATGGTATTCACCCCAGAGTTCTAAAAGAAATAAGGGAGGAACTAGTAACACCACTGACTACCCTTTTTCATAAATCATAGGAGGATGGTGTGGTACCTGAGGACTGGAGGAGGGCAGATGTGATTCCCCTTCACAAAAGTGGAAGCAAGACAAAGGCAGGAAACTACAGATCTGTCAGTTTGACCTCAGTGGTAGGGGAAAATGATGGAATCACATCTGAAGGAAAGAATTGTTGAGTACCTAGAGGCCAGTGGGGTACAGGGCCCAAGCCATCATGGATTCACAGCAGGAAAGTCATGTCAGACAAATCTAATTGATTTCTTTGACTGGGTGACCAAAGTAGTAGAAAAGGGAGGGGCTGTGGACATAGCCTACCTAAACTTTAGCAAGGCATTTGACACAGTCCCGCGCAAAAGATTAATAAAGAAATTAGTCAGCCTGGGGAGTGGGTCCCAGGGTGGTAGCCTGGGTAAAACACTGGCTGGACAACAGGACATAGCAGGTAATAGTAAATGAAGTCCACAGTGAAGAAAGGGGGGTTACTAGTGGGGTACCGCAGGGTTCAGTACTGGGGCTGGTCCTTTTTCATGTCTTTATAAGTGACATTGCAGAGGGACTGGAAGAGAAAGTATGTCTCTTTGCAGATGACACAAAGATCCGCAAAAGGGTTGATACGCAAGGTGGGGGTGGAAAGGATGAAAAGGGACTTGGCAAAGTTGGAGGAATGGTCAAATGTATGGCAGTTTAGATTCAATGCAAAGAAGTGCAAAGTAATGCACCTGGGAAACAAAAACTCATGGGAAGAGTACACCATGGGGGGTGAGATACTGACAACAACAAAAATGAAAAGGGACCTGGAGGTAGTCGTATCAGATGACCCAAATGTCGGCCAGCAATGTGAGAAGGTAGTAAGGAGGGCTGGGGGGATACTGTGATGCATAGAGAGAGGCATCACCAGTAGAAAACAGGAAGTTTTTGGCCCTCTGTACAGACAGTTGGTAAGATCACATCTCCACAAAGACATAGACAGAGTGGAGGCTGTCCCGAGGAGGGCAACCAAAATGGTGCAGGGTCTGCACCAGAAGACATATGAAGAAAGACTAAAGGAGCTTAAGATGTATAGCCTCGAGGAAACGAGGGAGAGGGGGGACATGATAGAAACTTTCAAATACCTCAAGGGAATCAACAAAGTCCAAGAGGGTAGCATCTTTCAGAAAAAGAGATGTTCAAGAACAAGGGGGCACAATTTTAAGATGGGGGGGACAGCTCAGAAGTAATGTGAGGAAATAGTTCTTCACAGAGAGGGTTGTAGATGCATGGAACGGCCTTCTTGAGGTGGTTGTTGAGTCAAAAACAGTGGGGGAATTCAAGAATGTATGTGACAGACATAAGGCAATTCTAGTGGGGGGTAGGAGGAAGTAGGCTGTTGGTTAACTAGGATCTGCAGCTTATCCGTTAGGTAGGGAAATGAGCAGACTAGGTGGGCCAAGCAGTCCTTATCTGCCATCAAATTCTATGTTTCTAAGTTCCTATGTTACAGGTCTCCCCTCCTGTTGTCAGTATGGTCTTTGCTCACCATGTATTGCTGCCATTTTACCATTGAACTTGTCTAGGTGTTTATTGAACTATGGTTGCATTTTATTCTCTGTACCAACTATTTTTGTATGTATAGATTTTGTACCAATGTATCAATTCAAATGTTGCTCAACTGATTTGTTAGTGTGCATTGTACTGCTGTTCTCACACTGTTTCCTGTCCCCTGGGTCACACCTGGGAATGAGCCTTGGCTCAGTGTGCCTTTCCCAGATACCAGTTTTCAAATAAATAAATAACTTTTACTTAATCACGCTTAAAATCCTACAGTACCTACCAATACATATGTCCCTTCCTGCTCGGGTGGCACCCATTCATCCTATTCACTGTATGAAACTGAATAAAACTTCTTGTCCTGATCTGGACTCCATAGGAGGTGTGGAACAGAACAGAGATCTAATTGTCTCTAAAGTATTCATCAGACTCGTAAAGGAAGAGTAAGTGAAGAGATACAGAAAATTCCCTTCAGGAACTAGAGACCTCAAAAATGTTGGCAGCCAGATGACTGTATCTCAGCACCAGACATTGATGGGTATATGAGGCATGGTCCAAGCCACCAAATGTTTATGGCTTCTGAGCATGTGCAGATGTTACTAACATGAGGAGGCTGTAGATAAATGCCACAATGCAAGAATCTTAATTTTCAGAAGTCTTCGTCTTTTGAAAATTAAAACTTTATACATAGGAAAGCTGCACCACCCTGTATAACAAACAATTCAGTCATAAAACTGCAATCCAATCTTTACAAAAGAAAATCTGGTCAGAGCTGATATGGCTGTGGAGAACTTTTGGGAAGTTTTTAACCATTATTCCTAATGAATTTGCACAATGCAGATCTGCTGAGAGGCAGTTCCAATGTGGTATTCCTTTTACACATTTTACAATGTATTCTCCTAGAAAATGCCTGCTGATTGTTACATATTTAGCCTAGATAGTTCACAGAAGAAATGGAATCTTATTTTTGGGTGGCGGCAGTAGGATGCTGGAATGTGTCATACACAGGCACAAGCTGTGTGCGGGTGATAACGCCCAGTGGCCATACACCTCAGGAGCTCGCATTCAGATCCATTTTCCCAGTGCCGTTGCACTGCTCAGTGTGGGTGACAGCCAATGCTGTACCCACTCACACAGGTCCCAGAACAGGCATGTTACAGCCAACCTCCCATTCATTTGTAAAATTGGGGAACCGTGGATGCACTATCCATAGCCTGGAGTGTATACTGCAAATGGCATTGCAGGATACTGCACCCCATGGCACCCAGGATATCTCAGCAGTCTGGAAGGTGGCTTGTTACACAGGGGAATGGGGGAGAGTGTGAGCCTGCAGTGGTGTATGACAGCAGGAAGATACAGCATCAAAAAGGCATGCATTGGAGGTATGTCAATTTCCTGTTATGGTTTGCCAGGGACATACACATGGCTGCATACACTGGGGGATCTGCAGCTTGCATAGTGCCCCAATGTATGGTACAGCCACTTGGGTCATTCCAGAGTGCAGGTCCCTGGCCCGGGTCCAGTGCAGTTGTCGGCTGACCATGGCAGGGTGTGAAGGGCAGTTCCAGTTTCTGCAACAGGTCAGGTACGAGGGCAGTGGGGGTGTCTATGTACCAAGGTGGTAGGTGGGGGTTCTCTATTCTATGGATATGGATCACGATTTCTTCTGGTGTGACTGGGTCCAGAGGGGCCCTACAGTATGGAGCACTTCGGGGATGGAGTTGGATCAATTGGGGATGGGAGGGGGTACCTCTAATCCACCAGGGCTGCCAGGCTGCTGTGCACCTGGGTGCACTTCTACAGCCCACCTGTGGATGGCTGGCTGGGTTAGGCCAGCTATTCATGGCCTAACTGTGGGCCGCTCTGCTCTGGACTGCAAGGGGTACATTTCCACTGAGTATGCCACAGCACGGCATATGCATGGGAATGCACCCTCAACTTGCAAGGCATAATATTTGAGTACACCCTGGCCCATTCCCTTGAGGCCAGTGCATCCTGCACGTTTGAATATCATGCTGCGACGCATTGTTGGAGTTGTGTGGCACATCTCCCTTTCCACCAAGATGCGCTGCACATCTATTTTGAATATGGGGGCCCTGGACTAGGCTACCCTGAAGAAATACATTATCAAAATGATAAAATCATGACCCCACTGAAAACAAGATATTGCACCTAATCTGGGACAGCCTGAGTAAATACAGTGCAAAAATGTGTAAATGAAGATCCCTATGACAATGAGATGTAGCATCTCCCCCTGTGTTATCTAGGATACAAAATATAGGATAAGAAATATTTAAAGGAAATCTACTCTAAATTGAACTTCACTGTGTTCACTGACATAAACAGTTTCTTGTTTTATAACATATTAGAATGCAGCATTTATTTTGAATGTTGTGACCATGAGGATGGTGTGTGTGTGTGTGTTTGCTGTAGCTCAATATATTTTTTTCCCCAAAAAGCATGGTAGAAAATGCCTGCTGACTGCTACATATTTAGTCTGGGTACTGTAGTTCACTGAAGACCTGGCATATGTCTGAGACAGTGTTCATCAGATAGTGTCTTTAGAGGTAAAAAAAAAACAGTGTAAATTATAGATTTGCTGGGAAAGGGATGACATTTATGGGGTATGACTCTTGAAAGACAATACATCCCAAGTGAAACTAGCAGTAAGAAGCTGTTTAAATGTTAAGTATTTACATGTGCGAGCTGTTGCATTCTGAACGGGGTAAACAAATCTCTAGTTTAATAGGCAACATATTTAACAAGCTGTTTCAATTTCCTAATGGAATCTGCTAAGCAGCTTGGAGTTATGTCTCCAACATTCTTAACAGAAAGAAGGGAGTATTTTATTTCAGTTGGCATGGAAGGATACATTGAAAAGTCCAAAACATGTGTTCTATGATACTCCATTTTCCAGCTACAGATAGCAAGATGGCTGTAGGCTCCACCCACAGCCATAAAAATGGTACATTAGAGGAAACTATACTGTAGGGGTATACATTATAAAAACAAGAATTATGAGATGCACACTGTGCATATTTGAATTGCAGATCTGAATAATATGCACATACCTTTCCTCTGTTGTTGATTTTTCCCTGCTTTCTTCTACTTGAGACAATGTACCATCTATCAAAGGAAATTCAGCTTTTAGCATCTCAGGTGTCAAAGACATTCTTAGTTCTCCTTCGCTGTTATCCCTAAAAGACAGAAAAATGAATCTTGAAGTACAGCACAATACACTGATGCCTGGAGAGTTAGAAACCATTAAAAAAAACATTGTGGCATTGTGGTACTTTAACATCTGTTATGCTTCCATTTGTTTCTCAAGATATTAACTTATTATATTATAAACTTATTTAGTATTTTCTCTCTAACAATGAGATCAGTCATGAAATATCAATAATCTTTGAATTATGTTAGATGAGCAATGTGATAATATGATAGGTGAAGTATAAAAAAGTGGTCCATTAAATGTCCATTATTGAAGAAAAGTGCTGAGGTTAAAAGTGTAGGCACTTTGCCAGGTCACATAAAATCTGATATACTGCACTTTTGTGTTTAAGTATGCTAGATTTAATAGGCAGCTGAAGGCTTTACTCAGTGTTATAAAGAAAATAAAGCAACATTTAAGAATAAACAAGAAGCCAACAAATCAGTAATGACACTGCGGCCATTATGGTATGGACTCACTCTCTTCTATAATGAATAATGCAGCTTTTAACAAACATAGAGACATAGAAAGATAGACTGTGATGGCAGATAAGGACCACTGGGCTCATCTAGTCTGACCATTTTTTTTTTGTTTGGACCTTCGTTTAATGCTGTTGACCCAACTTGATCTACAATGCCATCTCTTCATCTCTCTTCCTTATCCCTTTTGATTCCCCTTTGCTTGTCCCAGGCATTTTTGTACCCCAACACTGTTTTCACCTCCACTACCTCTGCCAGAAGGCTGTTCCAGGCATCCACTAGCCTTTCTGTGAAGAAGTTTTTCCTCATATCCCTCCTGAATTTACCCCCTCCAATTTCATAACATGCTCCCTTTTTCTACAGCACCTTTGTTTCTGAAAAATACCTCCCTCCTGTACCTTATTTACCTCTGTGAGGTATTTAAAGGTCTCTGTCTTATCCTCCCTCCTCATGACTTATGACAGTATTGCCATGAAAAGGGAATGGGGAGACTCAGGGGCTATTAGTAGGTAACATTTCTTTAGAAAGCAGGAAGAAACCCATTTATCACTGGATAGTTGAGCCAAACAGTCATTTACATAGTAACATGGATGAAATAATCAAATTGCCTATTTTAACCTGTAGGGAGAATTCTGGAATGATATAAATCATTGTAAGATTTTGGAGGAATAACTGCAGTAGACTTGCATCAACATCATAAATGCCTTTCTCAAAACCTAGGTAAAGCAATGCCAACCCACATTCCTGCGATGATATTTTCCTTGTCTTTGTCAGTCAAGCCATCCAGTGTAGGTGGTGCATCAACTGGAAGCAGATCACTGCCAAATGGGTCAGACCTAATCAAACAGAAGAAGTAGAAAGTTCCAGATGTTAAAGAAAAAAAAAATCAATGTGTTATGCTTAAATAGCTACTGAAGATTTAGGCAAATGTACTTTTTAATAAAGAATTATATGCAGTAAAATACAGAGAATTAAAATTATGTACTCACTGTAATTCTTGATCTTCTAGGAATATGCTCACCATTGATTCACACCAATGGGTTCTGAGCCAGAGGTACAAGGACCCTGTTTGAGCCAGAACTTTTCAGAAGGGCTGGCGCTGAGGTAAACTGTGCACATGTGCAACACCATGAGACTAGCTCGTGCTGCATAGCTTACCTCAGCACCAGTCTTCAACTGCATCAATACTTTTATACCGAGATGGTGCAACGTAACTTAACTAATACTAATGCACTTAACCTAAGGGCATAAGATAGCCCTTGTGACCTGTGTAAGAAGGGTCAACAATAAAAAATGCAGTGTCTTCACAGCCCAAACCAAAAACAAAGGGTGAAGACCAATGAACAGAAAGAGTGAGCTTGGGAGATGGAGGGTGGGTGTGTGACTCAATGGTGAAGATATTTTTAGAAGATTAATAATTATGGTGAGTATGTAATTTTAATATCTTTCAGGAATCAGTCTTCACCATTAATTCACACCAATGGGTTAGAGTGCCAATCTCAGATGAAAGTCCCCCAGGCAGGGCGGTAGGAGCCAAAGCTGAATCAGGACAGAAGTCTGTTAAGGATGGTCCTGCCAAAGGAGGCATGCTGCCTGGCATGGACACCCAGGGCCCAGTGCTTGACAAAGGTATGCACTGTGCTCCAGGTGGCAACTCTGCCAATATCAGTAATAGGTACAGAGTGACTCTCTGCCAAGGACGTACTGTACCAACTGTTCTCGTGAAGTGGGCATGAATCTGGCCCTCCAGCTTGACTTGCACCATAGAATAACAGTGATGAAGGCAACTGAAAAGCCATGCAAAAATGCATTTGATTGATCGGAAGCTGCAGGGTTCCGAACTTCCTGAATGTGGTGGCCCTGACAATGGGCTCCCCATCCCAACAGAGATGCATCTGTGGTGAGGGTTACCTGAGGCTTTGACTAAGAGAAAGGAAGGCCTTGAAGGAGACTGTCCTCCTGTGTTCATCATCCAGGTGATCAAAACAGGGGCTTTGTCACTTTGATGGGATAAGACTGAGGATGCATTGCTGGAGACCATTGCATGCTTAGCATCCACTGGGTTGTCCTCATGTGTAGCTGAGCCAGAGGTACTATGAAGATGGAGGAGGCTATGAGGCATAACATGCACTGTGTGGAGTGATCCTGAATAAATTTATGCTCCATGATGAAATGACCCATCTGTAGGATGGTTTTCCTTCTGTTCTCTGGAAGAAAGGCCGTCGCCATGGTGGTGTCCAGGATGGCCCCTATGAAGAGGAGCTGCTGAGAAGGCTGAAGTTGTGACTTGTCTAGATTCAACAGGACTCCCATGGAGGTAAGGAACTAGAGGCTGTGGCCACAGTTCATTCTGTTTCCTGGTTGGATGGATAGGCTAGTAACCTGTTGTCCAGATAGGGACAAATTTGGAGTCCAGGTTTTTGAAGGTGTGCCATGAGAACAGCAAAACACTTTGTAAACACTCGAGGTGCTGATGATAGCCCAAAGGGCATGACCCAGAACTGGTAATGCTGACCCAGTACCATGAAGCAGAGAAACCTCTTGTGGCTGGTGTGGACCAGGATATGCTGGTAGGCATCCTGCATATTCAGGGAAGTCAACCAGTACTGTGGCTTGAGAAGCAGGTGCAGGGTCCTTAGAGAAATCGTTTGAACTTCTCTTGCTGCATGAACTTGTTCAGCTTTCTGAGATTGAGAATGGGGCACATACTGGCAATTATAGACCAGTCAACCTGACTTTGGTGGTGGGAAAATTAACAGAATCCCTACTGAAGGAAAGCATTGTGGAATACCTTGAATCCAGTGGCTTATAAGATCCAAACCAGCATAGAGTCACAAGAGGGAGATCATGTCAAACAAATCTGATAGATTTATTTGCCTGGATGACCAGAGAAGTGGATGAGGGTGGAGTAGAGGATGTGGCACACCTCAATTTCAGTAAGGCCTTCGACACTGTTCCACATAGAAGATTCGTAAATAAGCTGGGCAGCCTTGGAGTGGGTCTAAAGATGGTAAACTGGGTAAGAAATTGGTTGGGGGATAGAAAACAAAGGGGGGTGGTAAACAGAGTTCACTCTGAGGAAGGGAGGGTGAAGAGCAGGGTTTCTCAAGAATCAATACTGTAACCAGTCCTCTTTAATGTCTTTATTAGTGGCACTGTAGAGGGACTAGAAGGGAAGGTATGCCTATTTGCAGATGATACTAAGATCTGCAATAGGGCTGACACTCTGGGGGGGATAATGAAGAGGGATCTAAGCAAGCTTGAGTGAGGTGTGGTCAAGAATGTGGCAACTAATTTCAAAGCAAAGAAGTGCAAAATCATGCACTTGGGTTGTCAAAACACAGGGCAGAGTATAAAATGGGGGGAGCTGTACAGGGCAACCACCAAACAGGAGAGAGACCTGGGAGTAATAATATTTGATAACTTGAAAGTGGCCAAACAGTGTGACGAGATAGTGAGGAGAGTCAGTGGCATGCTAGGGTGCATACGGGAGGGGTAACACCAGCAGAAAGAGGTAGGTGTTGATACTGCTGTGTAAATCACTGGTAAGACCTCACCTAGAGTACTGTATCCAGTTCTGGGAACCACATCTCAGGAAGGACATAGAGTTGAGGTGGTCCAGAGGAGAGCAACTAAAATGGTGCAGGGTCTGTATCAAAAGCCCTATGAAGAGAGACTGGAGGACCTTAATATGTATACCCTGGAGAAAAGGAGAGAGAGAGAGAGGGGGTATATGACAGAGACTTTCAAATACCTCACGGGTATGAATAAGCTTCAGCAAGGAAGCCTTTTTCAGAGTAAAAGATGCTCAAGAATAAGGGGTCATGCTATAAAGCTGGAGGGCGGTGGACTCAGGGGAGATGTAAGGAAGGACTTCTTTACAGAAAAGGTGGTGGATACCTGGAACAGTCTCCCAGCAGAGGTGATGGGGGCAAAAACTGTAATGGGTTTCAAGAAGGCATGGGATAGACAAAAGGGAACCTTAGTGGTAGGGAAAGGAGGAGTAAAGTCAGAGGTCAAGTAGGGTCTGCAGTATTACAGTAGGTAGGGAAAATGGGCAGACTAGTTGGGCCAAGTGGTCCTTACCTATCATCAAACTCTGTTTCTATGCCCCCTGACTTTTTCAGAATGAGGAAGTAATGGGAGTAGAGCCTGTGTTGTGCTCCACCTCCGGCACTACTTCCACTGCCCTGTTACACAAAAGGCCCACAATTTCCTTCATGAGAAGCTCTGACATACAAGCTGAAAGGAGGGGTTGCTTCTGGGTGGATAATCCAGAGGAAGTTCTGAAAAATTCAGCGAGTATCCATCTTGGATGATCCTGAGAACCCACTTATCCATCGTGATGGAGTCCCACTGATGGTAAAACTGAGTCAGATACCCCCACTGGAGAGAAGAGGTCTGCCCAATGCAGTTGAGACAAGACCAGGTCCGGGATTTCAGAGTAGCACTAGGCACTTTTGGGGCTTGTGTCTTCGACTGCGCTTTCTTTTGTGGCTGGGGAGGCTGATACTTGATTTGAGCTCTCTTGCCTTTGCCTTGAAAGGACTGTTTATTGTGGCAGAAGCCTCACCCTTTCCCCCTATGGGAATGGGATGGGGCAGGTCTTGAAGTGTTGATGGCCATCCTGTTTTTATGGGAGGCCTCAAGAGACTGTTCTACCAGCCATCCAAACAGAGTCAAACCATCAAAGGGAACATTCATATGGTCATTGTTGGTGAAGCCAGATGTCCGAAGCCAGGAGCATCTTTTAATACATATTCCCACAGCAGCAGAACATGAGGTAGTGTCAAAGCCATCCATACTTGCTTTCAACTGATGACTGTTAGACTCAATACCATGAGTGACAATCTGAAAAATGTTGTGCTGAGTCTGCAGTTCAAGCAAGGACTCCACAAGAGGCTTAAGAGAGGTTCAAAGGGCATACTCATACTTGGAGAAATGTCCCTGGTAGCTGGCTATTCTCATGCTAATATTAGCAGCAGCAAATGCCCTCTTTCCCATAGTGTCTATTTTGTGCAATTTCATATTGATGGGATGCACAGTGACTTCCTGAGGAAGAATGGCCTTATCATTCGCTGCCAAAATGAAAGTCTTGTCAGCAATAGACTGGGAAGCAAGGATAGGTCTGTCCTTGGGGGCAGTATAATTGTGGTTTAGCTGCCTATAGACAGAGGGGAATAGATGCAGGCCTACCCCATACTGTGTCAGGCAGAGTCTGAAATGCAGAGGGAATAGGGAGTAGAGAATATGAGACTGACCGGCATGGTGGAAACATTCAGCCACTCCAGATGGAGATGTTTCCCTAGGTCAATGGCAGAAGGCTCAAAAGAAAAAGCTGCATACATGTTGCAAAGTAGAGACTGAAAAGAAAGGTCCTCCTGGGGAACAGGATAGGGGCATGGGGTTGAATTATCCAGACTATAGCAGGCTATATAAGGAAGGGGAGAAGGATTTCTTCAGGTACATTAGGGAGAAAAGAAGCAGAAGGGATGAGATTGTTAGGATAAAGAGGGAGGCTGGGTAGAAAAGGGTGACAATCAAGCAGAGGCACTAAATAAGTACTTTTGCTCCATCTTCACTAAGGAAGTTGATGGGCCGATGCCACAATGGAGGACGGGGGAGCTCCGGGGGGTCATAAGGGGACTAAGGGAGCTGCGGGTGGACAAGGCATTGGGCCCAGATGGTGTACACCGAGGATCCTAAGGGACTTGTCAGGAGTACTAGCAGCCCCGCTGACAGACTTGTTTCACACCTCGCTGGAGAACGGGTGTGTGCTGCAGGACTGAAGAAGAGCTCACGTGGTGCCACTCCACAAGAGCGGTCCCAGGGATGAGCCAGGTAACTACAGGTCAGTTAGCTTAACCTCCATAGTGGTGAAGATAATGGAGACCATTCTAAAGAAAAGGCTGTTGTCCTTCTTTGAGGATAATGGTCTCCAGGATGACAGGCAGCATGGGTTTGTCAGCAGGAGATCTTGTCAAACCAACATGATTGACTTCTTCGACTGAGTTATGAGGTAATTGAACAGGGGACAGGCAGTGGACGTCATGTACCTGGACTACAGCAAGGCATTTAATTCAGTTCCACATGGCAGGCTGATCAACAAGCTGAAGGGACCTGGGAATTGGGGACAAACTGCTGAGTCAGTCAAAAACTGGCTGCAGTATAGGAACCAGAGAGTGCTGGTGGGGGGGTGACTATTCAAACCTAGACCTGTAACCAGCGGGGTCCCACAGGGCTCAATACTTGGACCTGTGCTGTTCAACATCATTATTGGTGACATAGCTGAGAGGGTCAAAAGTAAGATCTGCCTTTTTGTGGCTGATACTAAGCTGTGTGGGAGGATGGACACAGTGGAGGGGAGATAGGACTTAAGGGAGGATCTGGCAAGGCTGGAGAAATGGTTGGGCATCTGGCAAATGGGTTTTAATGCTAAGAAATGCTAGGTCATGCATCTAGGTGCCAGGAACCCCAGGGGCCAATTACTGGCTGGGGGGAGTATAGGTGACAGTCTCGGAGGAAGAAAAGGACCTTGGAGTGATGGTCAGAGGTGACATGAAACACTTGGCACAGTGCCACAAGGCAGCAGCTAAAGCAAATAAAAAGCTAGGCTGCATCACCAGGGGAATCACCTCTAGGAGGGAAGAAGTTATTCTGCCACTATACAGGTCACTAGTGAGGCCACATCTGGAATATTGTGTACAGTTCTGGTACCCGTATCTGAAGGATATCAAACTACTGGAGGGGGTCCAGTGGAGGGCGACCAAGATGATCCAGGGAATGGGGGACAAAACAAATGAGGAGAGGCTGAGGGGAGCTCAACATGTATTCCCTGGAGGATAGAAGAGAGAGTGGGAACATGATAGAGACCTTCAAGTACCTTAAGGGCATAAACAGGGTAGGATCAGAGGGCACCTTTAACTAAAGAAAGGAGGGTACAACAAGGGGGCATAGCCCGAAATTGGTGGGGGTAGATTCAGGAAGGAAATGAGGAGGCACTTTTTCACCGAGAGGGTGGTGTTGGGGTGGGACGAGTTGCCAGAGGAGGTAGTTGCAGCAAATACAGTGGCTAGTTTCAAGGGAGAGTAGGATAGGGTGAAAAAGAAAATTAGGATGGGAAGAATCGTTACTGGAATGGGGAAGGGGAAGGGTACTTGGGGTGGGATAGCTGACTCCAAGAGGCGTGGGGGGTAGAGGCAGTTCCAGGGAACTAAACTGAGCTGCACACTAGAGCAGACTTGATAGACCATTATGGCCTGTTTCTGCTGGCAAATTTGTATGTTCATATGTATAAAAAGAGTTGTCATCACCACCGCAGAAATGATGAATTCGGGGTCAGACTCATCCCCCTTCAGATCCTCTCTGGGGAGTGGGTCTAGGACAGGAGTGGTACTAAGGTTCCCAAACCAGGTCCTAGGAGCTGGCAACACAGGGGACACCATCACCGGCAGAGAAGGAGCTGGCACCAGCCCCAGCACTGGCAAAAGGGGAGCCTGCACCAGAGGCAGCACCACCAAAGAGTCTGGGCCCAGCGCCAAGGCCTCTCTCAGTGCCAGAGGCAGCACTGGGCATGGCACTGGGCACAGCACTGGGTCAGGCCCCAAAAGGCTTGATCTTGGTGCCAAGCCTGGTGATGTCCACAGCGCTGAAGGTCCAACTGATCTTACTGGTCTCAAAACTGTGACACTGAATGGGGGTGCAGCCAGTGAAACAAGCATCAGTAGCATGGTCACTGGTAAGGACCCTGACGTTATTGATGGAGCCAAACACTTTACCTGGCTGGAATGTCCTGATTGCAGCTCCAATGTCCCCAGCCCTGAAGTGCCTGGGACGTGCTCCATAAGAAGAGGAAAATGAGCCAAACGCTGTACCCACTCCTCCATAAGAGCTGCCCAGTGATGACACTGCTCAATGGCGTCACCACAGGATGACAGGGAGTGACTAATGGCCGAAGACTTTGATTGAGCAGAAACTGTCAGTGACACAAATGGCACTGGGGAAGGTCTTCTGCTCTGAGATGACAAGGATCTCACAGCAAACCTACCAGAGGGCTACCTTGAGAAGTACAGTTTATTCCTCTTCTGATGGGAAGAGGAAGAACTCAAGGTTGAACAGTGCCACATCCTTGACCATGATTGGGAATGGGCCTGCTTCTTTTTGCGTTTACAGGAGAGCTGCCCCCCCCCCCGGCATAGGACTGTCCATTACCAGAACCCTCCCCCACAGGTGGAAGCAGATTGGACATGGCCCCACAGCCAGAGCAGCATGCCTGAAGAAGCTCACTACCATCTTCATTGCCATTGATGGCCTTCAATGGTTGCTCGGTAGAGCTGAGAGAAATTTTGAGAAAAATTAAAATAGCCTCCCAGCTAGAGCAACAGTTAGAAGTAGGGAAATCCTAGACTCCCTCCAGTGGGTGTTCCTTAGGCAATTAGTTAAAGAACCCATTTGTGGGGGGCAATACTGAACCTGGCACTGTCAAACGGAGACAGTGTCGCTGATGTCACAGTGGGGAGCCACCTGTGGACCAGTGATTATTGTACGGTGTGGTTCAACATAAGAACTGGGCAAGAAGCAAGCCAGATTAAAACAAAGGTCCTGGACTTCAGGAGGGCCTATTTCAAGGAAATGGGAGAATGCCTCAGGGATGCCCTAGGAGGGATAGGGAAAATGGGTGGGGTAGAGGAATAGTGGGCAAAAATAAGGAAGGCCACTGAGAATGCAACAAACCTCTGTGTCAGGCAGTTTAAAAAGAACAAGAGGGAAAAGAAACTGCTCTGGCTCTCCAAGGTAGTAAAAGACAAAGTAAAGGCAAAGAAACTAGCATTTAAAAGATACAAGTCAACACAGAGTGAAGAGGATAGGGGAGGGTATCAGGGGAAGCAAAGGGAGGTGTGGAAAGGAGTTAGGAGAGCTAGGGCACAAACAGAGGAGCACATTGCCAAGTCAGTAAAAAAGGGGGATAAAGCATTCTTTATGCATATAAGCAAAAAGAGGAGGAGCAAGGCAGGGATAGTAAGACTAAACTGTCCACACCGGAGGCTGATCAATAAACTTGAACACACAGGTGTTGGTCATAAGACAGTAAGCTGGGTAGTGCACTGGCTGCAGGATAGAACTCAGAAAGTCATAGTAAATGGCACCATGTCCAAAGAGGGTTTTGTGACCAGCGGAGTCCCTTAGGGATCGGTGCTGGGTCCAGTCCTCTTCAACATATTCATTAGCGACATTGCCGATGGTCTTGAGGGTAAAGTCTGCCTGTTTGCAGATGACACAAAACTATGTAATAGGGTGGACAGTCAGATGGGAGCCTCTAGTATGAAGAAGGATCTCAAGAAACTGGAACAGTGGTCCAACAACTGGCAACTTAGATTTAATGCAAAAAAATGCAAAGTGATGCACCTGGGAAAACCGATCCCAAGCACTCAATACTTCCTAGATGGGCATCGACTTGAAGAGACCAGGACTGAACAGGACTTACAAATTCAAGAGTATAAATACTCTTCAGGTAGACAAACTCTTCCATGCAAATGGAGAGGTGCGTACAAGAGGGCACAATCTACGCCTGAGAGGGGGAAGGCTCAGAGGCAATATCAGGAAGTACTTTTTTACGGAGAGGGTAATAGACACATGGAACAGCCTGCACCCAGATACGATTGCAGCAAAGACGGTGAATGCATTTAAACACACATGGGACCGGCACTATGGTATATAAAAAAAACAGCAAAATGTAGGGGAGGGGGTTAGGTTCATGGGCAGACTAGAAGGGCCACTCTGTCCCCATGTGCTGTCAAATTCTTATGTTCTAAGGAGGGGACTGTGTTGAAGAGGACCAGAAGAAAGGGGACATATTGAACAAATACTATTTTTCAGTATTTATGAAGGAAGAGGTAGGTGACAAGCTAAAGAGAGAGGAAGGGGCAGCAAAGAAAGGGGGATGGACATTAGCCCTTTTGTGAAGGAGAGTCCTCAGGGACCTAGAGCAACTAAAAGTGGATGAGGCAATGTGGTCAAATGGGGTACACCCCAGGATACTGCGGGAACTTAAGGAGGAGCTGGCTGCACCACTGACAGCCCTGTTCAACCTATCACTAGATACAGGGAAGTTCTGGGGGACTGGAGGAGGGCAGATGTGGTCCTACTTCACAACAGTGGGAACAGGGAGGAGGCAGGAAACTACAGACCTGTAAGCCTGATTTCTGTGGTGGGCAAAGTTATGGAAACACTACTAAAAGAAAGGATTGGGGAATACATTGAGACCAGTGGATTACAGGATATGAGGCAGCATGGATTTACAAGAGGGAGATCATGCCAAACAAGCCTGATTGAGTTCTTTGATTGGGTGACCATGGAAGTGAATCAGGGAGGAGTGGTAGATGTGGTCTACCTGGATTTCAGTAATGCCTTCGACACAGTTCCACACAAAAGACAGGTAAACAAGTTGGGCAGCCTGAGAGTGGGTCCAAAGGTAATAACATGGGTAAGTAATCGGCTAAGAAACAGGAGTCAGAGAATGGTGGTAAATGAGATTCACTCAGAAGAAGGCATGGTGACAAGTGGGGTGCCACAGGGTTCAGTACAGGGGCTGGGCCTCTGCAATGTCTTTATTAGTGACACAGCAGAGGAACTAGGTGGAAAGGTATGCCTGTTCACGGATGACACAAAGATCTGCAACAGAGTAGACACACCGAGGGGTGGAAAGAATGAGGGATGACCTGAAAAAGCTGGAAGACTGGTCAAGGGCTTGGCAACTAAGCTTCAACACCAAAAAGTATAAAAGTATGCACATGGGGTACAAAAACTCAAGGGCAATATATCAAATTGGGGGGGGGGTGACAACCACTAAACAGGAAGGGGACCTGGGGGTCATTATATCTGATGACCTGTAGGTAGCAAAGCAGTGAGATAAGGTGGTGGGAAAGCTAGTAAAATGCTCGGGTGTGTAGAGAGGAGTATCACCAGCAGAAAGAGGGAGGTAGTCTTACCCCAGTATAGATCATTGGTGAGGCCCCACCTGGAGTACTGTATCCAGTACTGGAGGTCTCATCTCCAAAATGTTATAGATTGGGTGGAGGCGGTACAGAGGAGGGCAACCAAAGTGGTGCATTGCCTACATCAGTAACCCTACGAGGAAAAACTCAAGGAATTCAATATGTACTCTCTAGAGGAGAGGAGTGAAAGGGGGGTATGATAGAAATGTTCAAATATCTCAACTGTATTAATAAGGTACAGGAGGGGGCATTTTACACAGAAATAAGAAGCCAAAGGACAAGGGGCATGATATGAGGCTGGGGGGGAGGCTTAGAGGGGATGTGAAGAAATATTTCTTCACGGAAAGGGCGGTAGACCCCTGGAATAGACTACCTGCAGAGGTGGTGGGTACTAAAACAGTAGCAAGATTCAACCATGCATTGGATAGACATAAGGGGACCTTTGTAACAGGGCTGGGGAGGGTAAGGATGAAGATCAAGTAGGATCTACAGTAGCACAGTAGGTAGGGATTTTAGGGCAGACTAGGTGGACCAAGAGGTCCTTTTTCTGCTGACAAATTCAATGTTTCTGCATTTCTATGTAAAATCACTAAACTGATGCAAAAATAACAGACATTAGCTTTAAATACTAAAACTGAGAAGAAATGAATGCTGTTATCATATAGACATGAAGTTCTGACTCCTGGTGGGTGAGTGACATCACTGAAGTGCACTCAATGATGGGGAAAAACAGAACTGAGGTGGTTGAGGGCCAATGCCAAAGTAATCCATGCAGCACGAGCTAGTCTCTTGGTGTCACCATGCACGCAGCCTACCACAGCGCCGACCTTCCTGAAAAGTATTGGCTCCTGCGGGGTCCTAGAGCCTCTGTCTCAGAACCCACTGGTGTGACTCAATGATGAAACGATTCCTGGAAGATCTATAAGCTGAGTGGTGTTTAAATTTAAAAAATAAAACATTTTTTTTCTAAGCAGTAGTAGCTAATTAAATCTGTATCAAATACAGTACTTGTGGGGTTGTGAGGTATTTGTGGGGTAGGCGCAGTGGAGTAGAAATGGTGGGTACCACTACCAATTCTGATGACCTGGGTTTTTCGCCTTTCAGCTATGGATATTGTGGTGGGGTGGTAGGAAGAGAAACAAATGTACTGCAAATGCTCCCTTCTTCTGGAGTGGGAGATTATATACTCCCAGGTCCAATACTGCCCCTGTGCAGTTAAGGGGATGGCAGTCTGTAGGGACGAAACATGCACCAGTGCATCAGGCATGCAAGTACCAAAGCGTCCTGCATTCTTAAGGGAGGATCTAGGACAAAAACCAGTAAAATAGAGAGGTTTTTCACTTGGCAGATGATGTCTTGCTTCATCACCATGTCACACAAGGCATTTCCCTCAACCACTGGAACTACCCTCATTCAGATGCCGTATTTTCTCACAATTGGTGACAGGAGTTTGGATGGAATATGCCTGGGAACTGAATACTACACCCAGCTAACTAGTAATCAAGTGAGTCTGCCATGTGAGCAAATAAATGCAGAATCCTGAAGTCTCGGAATAAGTGTGTGCAGTTGCAAGGGAATAAGGCATGCCTTGGGTGTTGTTAGGCACAAGGCACAGTTAAGTGCCAGCAACACCCAAGGTGTATACTGTTCCCTTCTTATCCTTGGGATTTTTTCCCGCTTACAAAATGGGCAAACATTTGTGAAAAATACAGCACAATCAATAAAAAACATGAAAAATGTTTTCAATTGTGCTTTTTTATTGATAGCTTAATTTGCCACATACAATAGTCCCAGTTCACTTAAACAGTGCTATGCAGTATTAACATTTGTTTGCAAAAAGCTCAGTTGCCTACATGTTGGCCATTGTAAAGATACCTGTTTTGTGCATAGTCCTTACATCTATTTGATGGTTTTTATTAACCACCCAGCACAGCATATTCAATCACACATTGTCTACACCATAAGAGACCAATGCAGTCTTTATAGGGAAATAATCTCTACAGCACCTCAGAAAATGGGTTGCAGAAATTCTCAAAGCAGACTGGCTAAGTCCACCAACCTGCTGGTCTAGTATCAGGCAACAGAGACTGGGAAATAATGAGTCCCAGTTTCTACCTGCCAGTTTACATTAACAATTACCAAGTCAATAGAATTCTCAATTTAAAATGCCCACCATGCTGTTCTCGCACTTAGTGAGTGATACAACCAACCTTCTAGTAAAAAAACATATATGGCACACACTATGCCCCTTTTTAAACATTTTTTTAAACATTTTGATCAGTTTGTTAAACAACAGATTTTTTTGTTTGAACTCGTAGTGCTAGCATGTTGTGTGCTAAGCGTTACTACAGACAGCTTCCCCAGTTCGCCTTGGCTCCACCCCCACTTGAATGAACGTGAACTGAAGTAGGAATCGGGAGTCAGAGCTAATCTTTTTGACAGGCGGGCAGGAGGGTCACAAGAGAGGGACACCTCGTAAGAGATTCTAGCTGCCATCCAATAGTGCTACTTATTTTATACAAAAAAAGGAAAACAAAAGTGACAGCCATGCAATGGGACCATGTACATGGTGTCTTTCCCTGTGTTGTCACTCATCACTTGTTTTTTTTTAAACGTATTTATTCGTTTTCAAAAAGACAAACAACGAACAAACATACACTACAGAAACCCGGCCATGCCAGGGTCACCGCCCAAAACTGGCTGTGTAAACTATGTACAGCCCCTATGTACAATCACACTGGGGCGCCGCCCCACATTATAGCTCAATTCAAACTCAGTAGTGCTTTTATATAAGACACTGCCCATTGTTAGAAACACCCATCCCTTCGTTAGATCACTCCTCCCTTTTATGTCGATTGACAGGTGTATAGCATCCTAGGGCCCGTGAAGCCTGCATCACCCGGACGGCTTCCAGTGTGTCCCCTGGAAAGAGAGAAGAGTCCCCATCCTTGAGCCCTGCAGACCACAACATTATCCCTATTATCTTAATAGTGAACCCAGTATAGTCCAGATTTAGCCATCTGGGAAGCTATAAATCCAACATTATACAGAGTACTGGAAAATTAAAGAAAAAATAACATATTACACGGCACAATACAATATAAACATTAGACATTCCAGCATATATCTCTTTGCTAGTCATCCCTGACAGACAGACCTGGGTTCCAGTGTCTGAAGCTTACTGAGAATAGATCGCATCTAATATTGCCCATCTTTTAGCGTATAACTCCTGTCTTCCCTCAGCAAATAAATGCCTCTTTATTTTAGCCAGTACCCCCAGCAGTTCTCTCACCCATTGTCAATATGCATAGACCAGATCGTCCTTCCAATGCTTTACTATGAACGCCTTAACTACCGATCCCATTAAAGAAAGGTGAAATTTGGGCGCATTCCCCTCTATCTGGGAAAAGTCACCCAAAACACATACTTCTGGAGTCATAAAATCTGAATAATCCAGCATTGGATCCATGCTCTGTTTAATCTCATTCCAAAGGGGAGAAATTTTACTGCAACCCCACATGACATGTAACAAGTCACCCACTTCTTTCTCGCACCTGAAACACAGATCTGTCTGTCTCAACCCTCTAGCATATAGCTTTACAGGGGTATAGTATATGTTGTGAATCACAAAAATCTGCAAATTCCTGTATTTGGGTATCACATTGTATTTAGTAGTCTTCAAATGATTTCCCATCTTAGATTTTAAGAGCCATCACCTTATCCCAGTAGAGTTTGGTAGCAATATTTGGGCCCAGGAAGTCCAGAAAAAGCCTATAAACTCATGAGAGTGGGTTAGCTTTCCGGAAGGCTTCCCTTAAGCTCCTCCATGAGAGGGAGCAGTCTGAAAAGCCCCCCAGCCCCTTTCGGAACCCTGCAATCATTTGTCTAAGCTGTAGCCTTTGAAAAAAAGACAATCCCTCACATTGTGGTGGCAATATTATTTTATCTCCCTGCTGTGTGTCAATCAATCTTAAACCATCCAGATAATTAGACCACCGACGTCCAAGTACCTGACCCCCTATAACCAGGTTTGGGTTACCCAATATGGGCTGGTCTCTGGATCTCATTTGACTACACCTCTGTGCCGGATGAAAGGCCCACCAGGCCTCCAGGGTTTCCTAATTGGATCCCCATACCCCTCCTAAATAACTCTTTTTGGGCCTTGCATATACATCGATTCAGGGAACAGCCAGAGCTAAATAACAGTTGCCTCTCAATTTGCAACCATACAGGAGCATAATTTCCCCCCATCACTATCCGCCCATTGAGCCATCAGGCCTAACTGGCCTGCCACATAGTAAGCATGGAGATCAGGTAGTCTAATGCCCCTCCTCAGTATGGCAAACGTAAGACCTTATGATTTATCCTGGCTGGTTTGTTATTCCATAGAAATCCTGAGACTAATCTTCTAATTAAACTAAACCACTTGACAGGGATGTTATAAGGGAGCTAAATATACGGGTATAACAACCTTGGTAGGACATTTATCTTAATGAGGCCCAAGCGCGTAAAATTCAGAGTAACTTATTCCACCTCACCATGTCCCCTTTAATCACCGATATGATCCTCCCCACATTAACCTCAACCCCGGATTCTTGGTTTGCTGTAATCCAAATTCCCAGATACTTTAATTTGTCGATATTCCACTGTACTCCCAACGATGAGAAATCTGCCTTAAAAACATGTGGAGTCAGGGGTAGGATTTGTGTTTTGGTAAGATTTAACTTGTAGTTAGAGACCTTAGAGAAAGCGATCTATTGAGTCTCTTACTCTCTCAAAACTGAATACTGGATCTTGTAAGTGAAGGAGTATATCGTCATGAAAACTGAAAGTTTAAGCTCCATTCCCCAATCCTAATCCCTGAACTTTGACATCCCTATTTATAGATCTTAACAGGGGTTCTAGGTAGATGTTGAACAGTATTGGCGAGAGAGGACATCCTTGGCGAGTCCCATTATTAAGTTTGAATTCCCTCGAGATATAACCATTACAGAGTATTCTAGCCGTTGGAGCAGCGTATAGATTCTTAATACCTCTAAGAAGACCCCCAGAGAACCCCATTTTCTCCATTGTAGCAAAGAGAAATGGATGTGAGACCCGATCAAACGCTTTTTCAGCGTCTAGGGAGATCAGGGCCAGGGGTAACCGTGAATCTGGGGCAAAGTTTGAGAATATGATGAATTTTCCTGGGCGTCTTTCGCCCTCTCCTGGCATAAACCCACTTGCTCCTGACTAATTAAACTAGAGCAATAGTCAAGATCCTATTTGCCAAAATTTTGGTAAGAATCTTAATATCTTGGTTTATTAGTGCTATAGGCCTATAGTTACCTAGTATCTCCCTGGGCTTGTCTGGCTTAGGTATTAGAGTAACATACGCCTGGTAGAGCGGTGAATGGTGAATTCCTTCCCTCATTATGGTAAGGAAAAACTCGTGAAGTATAGGGAGTATAGTCTGAATATGAGTTTGGTAAAATTTAGCAGTGAGACCGTCCGGCCATGGCGATTTACCTAGAGGAAGAGACCGTACCACGTCGACAATCTCTGACGCTTTTATTGGGGCTTACAGTTCCTTAACTTGGGCAGGATCTAAATTAGGCAGCTGAATATCTTCTAAGTAACTATTAATCTCTTTTTCCCCCACCAAATCTCTAGCTTGGTATATTTCTGCAAAAAACGATGCAAATGCCTCAGCCATTTCTTGAGGGTCAGTAACTAGCTTCCCTTCATGCTTGATTGATATAATTGTCCTACTTGCCTCCCATTCTTTAATTCTGGCTGCTAGAAGGCGCCGGGCGTCACCCTGTAATAGATACTTGGCGTTAATCTTATTTAGCCAGAACTCTGTTTTCCCATGAAGAATTTCCGACAGTTCCCCTCTCAAACTTTTAAGTTCTGCATCTATTTCCCCCGAGGACCCTTCAAGTTGCGACAGAGAGTTTATCGCCCCGACCAGGAATTCTTCTTTGGCTCTTCTAAACGCCTTGACCCTTGCCGCCAGACCCCTAGCTGCCTCAGCGTACAAAAACTTACAAGTAGGCCAAGCTAACCTTTTATCCTTAAGTGTAGGGAGCTGAGACCTTATGATCTCCTGTAGAGCCCCCTCTAGCTCGTCCCTTCTCTTATCCTCTGTTAAAAGCCAATCGTGGAGCATCCACCTATATGGTCTAGGCGGCATGGGTCTTGGTTCCCACTGCAACTGGATGAGAGAGTGGTCTGAGAGGGTCCTACCCTCAGTCCAGCACTTCTCTAATTTCTGCAAAACCTCTCTATTAACCAAAAAGGTCAATTCTAGTGTAACTCTTATGTGCTGCAGTAAAATGTCATGTTAGGGCCCCGGTTTGGAAAATTCTTAATCGGGTCAACTAGAGCTGCTGCCTCCATGAACTTAGCAAGTGCTAACTGGGCCTTGGACTTCGGCCCACTATGTGAAGGTAACCTATCCTCCTTGTTATCAAGGTATATATTCCAGTCCCCAGCCAAAATAAGTGAATGTGAGGGAAGGGTAGCTATTTCCCCTTCTATTGAGGCAAAGAATTCGGGTTCGGGGTTGGCCCATAAATGGATGCCACCGAAATTGCCTTGTCAAGCAGATTGCCCGACACGTAGATCCCCCTACAGTCTTGCCTGGTTAACACTTGGGTCACTTCAAATGGGCAGGACTTCTTGATTAGTATCGCAACCCCCCTAGAGGCTCTGTTCTTACCGCTCCATACACCTGCCCACCCATCGTTTCCTAAGACCATCTAATTCTTCCGTCAGTAAATGTGTCTCTTGTAGTGCTACAATGTGCACCCTCGTTGCTCCATATAACGTAGCATAATCATTCTCTTACGCTTGACCCCTAAGCCTTTTACATTCCAAGAAATTATTTTAAGGTATGCCATCTGTAACATCAAAATTTTCACAAGAACCCAGATATTGTGCCTCTCTAAGGTCTGCGTTCCCATTGTTCCCTCACTAGAACCTCTCTCTTCCACCCCTGTTCCTCCCCTTTGTGACCCCGGTCCTTAGACCGACCAACCATCTGAAATTGAGTCATGGATGAACCGTTCCTTACCTCCTCAGCCCCATCCATTGACATGAAAGCCCAGGATCTGGCTCTTGAGTTCCCCAGAGACATAGAGTTCCAGATCCCATCTTCTCTATACTCTATCATCCCCTTATATTCCTCAGTATAAAAGAAAAGGTAAACAACTTGAAAATTAAGGGAATCTCCCTCAGGCCCTCTTTGGAAGGTTATATCTCTAGCCACTTACTCCACTCTGGGTTTCTTGCACCCTGGAGTAATACCCTCCTTTGTTTGTGCTGAAGGGTCCCAAACCGATGGGCCAGTCCCTGGTCCATCTTACCCCAAAGCTGGCCTCGCCCGCTTTATAGCTAGTAACACCTATTAACAAGTAAAGCCCTAGCTAATTGACCCTTTCATGGTGAAGACAATCCTCATCATCCCCTTGTAACCAATTCCTCCAGTACTTCAGGGACTGGAAAATATTTCTGGGTCTAGTAACACAGGTAGTATGCTTAACAATCCCTTCCCCATGACTACTACTTAACACATATAAATCTTAGTTTAACTTTTTATGACCATCCAGGTCTAGTAACTCGACCTTCGCTAGTCCCTTAAATGTCCAAATTCAGGCCAAAAGCAATGAATCCACCAACCTTAAAGTTGTAAGCCCCCTGTCCTTTTCCATCACAGTCCTCAAGGGGTTCGACCTCCTATGCCCACCGACAGTCATGATGGGGTTTGAATAAGTCTGGAGCTCAGCTTGCCCTCCAACGCATCCTTCGCTGTAAGAAACTTCTTCTCTCCAGTCTGGAGCGCACCACCAAAGTAGCGGGAACTGAAGCCAAAATTTTATCCCTGCCAGATAAAGCTTCTTCTTGATATCAACGTCTCCTTCTGTTTTCTCTGATCGCCGTTTGGTCCTGGAAGAACCATAGTGAAGCGCCATTCCATTGCAGAGGCTTTTTTGTCTGGCAGCCTGCAGCACCTTGGGATTTTCTTTATAATAAAGGAATTGCATAATAATAACTCGTGGCCTCGCCGCGGTGGTGCATCTCCGTAAGTGCAATGGAGCTCTCCAGATTGTACCCCTTCCCAAACGGCGTGGGGCCTAACAGTTTTAGTAGGACCTCCTGTATGAATGAGACACAGTCTGAGCCTTCAGCCCTCTCTGGTAGCCCTGCCAAAATCAAGTTATTCCTACGATTCCTTGATTCCTGGTCTTCCACCCTCTCTTCCAACTTCTTCAGCTTTTTCCGAATCGTCCCCATCTCCTGATCTATCACCAAAACCTTCCTCTCTTGCGAGGAAATCCAGGCCTCAGCGTCGCCCATCCTTTGTGCCAAAGATTTCAATGCTGGCTTAACCTCTGAGAAATCCATCACCAAACCTTGTAACAATGCCTTAATTTCCTGAATGTCATCACCACCTGTGCTCGAGCCCCCTTCTATCACAACTTCCTCTCCCTGCTCTGGTATGGTGGGCGACTGAGATTTAGGCCGTTTGGTAGCTGGTGCACGGCCCACCAGGGGTTCAACAAAGTCGGCTTCCATCCTCCGGCAAGGGCGCGGCCTAAGCTTGCCGATGCACTGCTAATAGGTATGGACTCGCCGGTTTAAAAAAGATTCGCGGTTCTATGCCACCCGACCAGAAAGAAAACCCACGTTCTCTCCGGAGCACTTATCGACCGGAGTAATCACTTTTCGGCCGTCCTGGAGCACAGGAATTTAAAACTTTAAGCCGCGGGCCTCGGAGACAATTGGGACATGTTCTACCCGGTCAGCTCATCACGTGACTCCGTCACTCATCACTTGTGAACATTTCAAGTAACATCTTGAGCAGTCCAGAATGACAGTGCTCTTGCTTAACATACAGACAATTTATAAATGAAATAAACAATATTCAAACTGGACGGGGGGGATGAAGGAACATAAGCAAAACATCTGTAACTAGCTGCATACAGGTTATGACAAAGCACAACACCTTCTACTGCCAGTTGTAGCAGTAGAGGGACTACTTTAATGATCTTTTTAATTTACTGTCTACATTTACATTGTTTTAAACATTTTTTTTAAATGTGACAAAATAAATTCCTAACTGCAATAATACCCTTCAGGGTGGGCAGTATGGGCTATACCAGACCTTCCAGGAGCTATAAGGCCTACTGACTGTGGCATTGAGCCTCATTACTCCCCTGGATGGTGCGGTATAGCCCAATACCACCCACCCTGAAACGTAATATTGCTTACTTAATGTATCCCACACAACAAAAGCAACCTGTTGAATTACTGTAAAACTTGAAATTTCAGATAATTTTTGCTATATTCATTGAAGCACTAATTTGCAGTAAAATTAATTTTCAATACTTTGTATTTTTAGCACTTTTCCCATTATAATGTACTGTATGTGGTCCTAATGACTTAGCACAAAATTTAATTTACTCAATTATGGTTGCAATTGTGTTTGTGCTAAAATTACTTTGCATGAAAATAACTCGTTTTACAGTATGTGTACCTTTTTTAGCACTGTAGTACTACTGGGGTCAGTACCTGAAGGGATCATTCAGTTTGCATTCTGAAATTGCCATTTTTGAATGGTGACTGCTGCTAGCATGATTTGCACGTATTACTATGACAGCAAATAATACCACAAGTCATTCAGTTGTTTTGGGTTCCACAGAGGCTGTTGTAGGAGAGATCAGAGGACCACAGTTCAAGCAAACACACATCATTTTATTCACTCTGCTTCTGCTGTTCATATTTGAGCTACAGTTCATTTAGGGATCACTCACTCGAGTTTTAAATTGCAGTTTTCACCCATTGACAGCTGCTGCTGAGACTAATTAGGGTTGCTAGGACAGCCTATTTCAGCGAACATGGAGGCTATTGTGGAGAAAACTGCAAAATGTACTTTTCAGAAAGAGATTGAAAGGAAGGGATGGGATGGTTTTATGTGATGCTGACTTTGATGTAATAATGTATTGTCACAAGCAGTCATGGCAGTGTCCATGACATATTTGCCACCAGAGGATTGGGTAGGTCTGTTTGGGGGTGAGGCAATAACGAAAATATATCTGTATCTATATTCTTAGCAAAAACACTTAGTTAATGCATTAGTTAGGGTTCCAATGACAAAAGTAAGGAAATGTACTGTAAGGGTTTTCAACCTGAATACCCCACCACTACCCTGCAGGCAGCAGACGGGTGTGAGTTGGGGTTGTCATCCCTAACACTCACCCCATTCCATGTGTAAGTAAGCTGTGATGGGTACAGAATATGAGAATGGGGTGAGCATTAGGGTTGACAACCCCAGGGCACACCCAACACCTGTTGCTGCCTGCAGGGTGGGGGTGGCATGTTAGCACTGGAAATCCTAACAGCACATTTCTCTACTTTTGTCACTGGTACCCTAACTAGTGCATTAATTAAGTTTTTTTTTGCAAAGAATGTCCTTACTTTTTGAAATAGTATAATCGTATCCTTATTTGCCTGTGGGAGTGCACAACCCTGAGGACCTTGCACTCCCATTCATCCATAGTTTTTGAGATACATAATCATATCCATATTTCCCACACAGGGCACAGGGCCTTTTGGATCTGCAGTCCCATCTGTCCACCATCCATAATTTTGGGATATTGTAATTGTATCCTTATTTCCTTGTGGCTCTGTACTCCCATCAGTACATAATGTTATCCGTATTTGCATGCAGGAGTGCAGGGCCCTCTGGTTTCTGCATTCCCATCCATCCATCATTTTTGAGTTATTGTAATTGTATCCTTATTTCCCTGTGGGCCCATAGGGCTCTCTGGCCCTTCGCTCCCATCGGTCCATAACCGCATCCATATTTGTATGTAGAAGTGCAGGGCCCACTGAGCCCTGTGCTCTCATCCATGCATAATGTTTAAGATAGGATAATTGTCTCCATCCCATGGTGTGCATTGCCAAAGAAATACCTCACATTGCAATGTTATCCTATGGGAACCACATCAGAATTTGAAACCAGTATAACTTCACACCAAATGAATATCTTTTCACCAAACCAGCAAAAGGTAGATCTGTGGGGCAACCCCTTTGTACCCTGAAAATTTCAGACCAAATCTGCAAACCATGTCTTCACAGCGGCAAGACAAAGAAACAACTGGGTACACCTTACATTACAATGTTATCCTATGGGAAACTAAGGAAAATTTAACCCCCCACAACTCCAGAGCAAGGTAATCTGTTTTCACCAAACCAGCAAAAGGTACATTTGTTGAGCAAGCCCTTTGTACTCTGAAAATTTCAGACCAAAATTCCAAACCGTTTCTTCACTGTGAAGTGACAAAAAGACAGCAGTATAAATTTTTTTTTGCAAATTGTGAAACAGGATGCTGTTTCACATTTCCTTTTTTGAAATTTACAGAAAAAGAAAAATCCTTTTTCACAAATTGCAAAACTGGATCCTATTTCGTATTTCTTTTTTCACAATTTGCGAAAAAGGGTTTTGACATGTTCAAAAAACACATTTCCAGGTGATTTATCGAAAAACTAACTGCAGAATCCAATAGAATGGGTCCTGATTAGCAAAACACAAGTATTAGTTACTTTGGAAAACATCCTTTTTTTTTTTTATTTTGTTTGCCTAGCTAAGAAAAAAACAAGATGGCAGCAGCATGGAAAAAGATTCCCCATTTATGACACAGAATGACCTGTTTGCAAAAAAGGATTACCAATTTGCGACAAAGGATCCTTTTTGAGTGAGACATCTAACTGGAGAGTGAAATTCCCAAAGGAAAAAATGGGAAACCTTAACATTTAATAACTTTGGAACAGATTAATATTTTTTCACCAAATCTTCAAAGGGCACCTTAGTGACCCCAGACCTACTGTATCAACCTTAAAACTTTCAGACCAAAATTCCAAACCATTTTAGTGCAGTGGCATGACAAAGAAATGACAAAAAAGGTAATTTTTCAAATTATTTCACACTTCATATCTCTGCACCCACACATTCAAACAGAATGAAACTTGGCACATCAACAGATCATTGCTCCCTAAGGGTGCAGGGTGCTTGCAAACTTTCATGTGAATCAGCTGAACAGTTGCAAAGCTAGTAAAGTGCCAAATTTTGAGTTTAACACAGAAGTAGCCATTGAATACTAACTATAGGGGCACAACTCGCCCTAATATATATATATATATATATATATATATATATACACACTTTATTAATGCTCTAGTTAGGATTAAAGTCACAAAAGTAGGGAAATGTGGCATTAGGGTTTCCAAACATAACACCCCACCCCCATGCTGCACACACCAACAGGCATGGGGGTGTGTGTGCCTTGGGGTTATCAGCTCTAATGCTCACCCCATTCTCTGATCTCCGACTGTACCCATCTCAGCTTATTTACTTATGGAATGGGGTAAGTGTTAAGGATGATGATCCCAAGGTAGACCCCCAATGCCTGTTGGTGTGTGCAGTATGGCGGTGGGGTGTTAGGCTCAAACCCCACAGTAGATGCATATATGTATGTAGGTGTGGAAGCATAGGGCCCTCTGGTCCCTGCGCTTCCATTTATAGGACAACAGTGACCAAATTGTCAGCATAGCCACCTTATTACCTCACCTCATGTACCTGGTACAAAAAATCTTTGAATCCTCACCAAAATGAAATTCTGCGTAACTGCAATGCCATTCAGTACCACAGGTGCAAAAACACATTTTGGCCAGGATTTGAAGAAAGACAGTTGTGACATACATGAGGTGGGGTAATAAGAAGGTTATTGTATGTTGAAAATCTGGGGTAAAAATATTTAACATTTCCGAAGTTATGAGCTGGTGTAGTGAAATTGCAACAAATGGTAATAACTTTGGTATTTTTTATTATTTTAACCCCAAATTTTTGACATAGTCTTCTTATGTCCCCACCTCATAAACCCTGTAGGTGAACATTTTCAAATCCATGCCATAATGCCATTCTGCACCACAGGTGCAAAAACACATTTTGGACAAGATGTGAAAAATGACAGTGGTACTGTTCATGAAGTGGTGTGAAAAAATGGCTATGTTGAAAATTTGGAGTCAAAATATTTAAAATTACCAAAGTTATGCGCATACGTAGAAATTTTTCAATGAACGCACGTAACTCTGCCATTTTTAAGAGTTTTTTTTATACCAAATTTTCAACATGGCCTTTTTGGAACCCCAACTCATTAACACTGGTGGCAAAATTTCATTATTCAGTCCTAAAAGGTGATTTCACGCAGCAATTATGAAATCACCTTCTGGGCCTGATTAACAAAATGACAGTTGCAGTGTTCATGAGGTGGGGTCTCAAAAAGGTCATGTTGAAAATTTGGTGAAAAAATTAAAAACAAATGGCAAAGTTTTGAACATAAGTTCAAAATGCCATTGAAATATATTATACGGCACTAACCTTGATTCCTCAGTTCATGGTTCAACTTTGAAGAGTGCAAACATGTCTTGGTCCACAGAAGATGACAGCCTGTGACCTCTGGTGGTAAGTATAAAGTAAGGGGAAGATGTGGGAGGGTTGAGTTGTGGGAGGGGACTATGGGGATGATAAAGGACCATTTTCTTTTTTTCAGGGTTAAAAAAAGTTGTTGGGGAACTGTTTTCTTTATTACAGGCTTTTTCTGTAATGGAAAGGTGAAGGCACCACTAGACATGAAGGAATTAAACTTAAATTATTGGGATGCAATCGGAGGGTTGGGGTGCCACTAGACACCAGGGATAAAAGAAACATTTTGGGGAGGCGATCTGAGGGTGGGAGGTACCACTAGACACGGAAAGAAATGGGAGGGTGGGGGGTACCACTAACACCAATAAAATAAAAAAAATGAAAATATGGGGAATTGGAGGGTGGGGGTGCCACTAGAAACTAGGGATGTTATTTTGATTACAGAGACAGCGATCGGAGGGTGGGGGTGCCACTAGACACCAGGGAAATGTAGGGACAGGAGTACTAGAGGGTGGAGGGCCACTAGACACCAGGTAAAAACATTAGAGTACTGGGGCAGGCAACTGAAGGGACAAGCAAGGATTCTCGACTAACAAAAAAGGATTCTTTTATGTGACTAGTGATACGAAAAAATATTCTTTTTTCGTGTCACGCAAAAGGAATTCATTATATTAAACAAACACATTTCAAGGGCATATTTATAACTTTGAAGTGCAGCTTGCACCTAACAGGGTCACAATCAGCCAGCTAGGTGTGGTGGTGTCACTCAGGATGTCATTTTTGTGTTTTTTGAAAACATTTTTAAGAAAAAACAGAAAACAAGATGGCGGCTCGTGAAAAAGGAATTTTCCCTCATGAAAAATGAACTGATCTCACAGGAAATAATCCTTTTTCACAAGGTCAATCCTTGGTCAAACTTTATCCCTTTGATTTGGACAGGAGAATTCCCTTTGAAAACAATGGGAACTTAAACATTGTATAACTTTTCAAAAAATGTATATTTTTTCACCAAACAAAGCATGGCAGTTCTGTTACCGAAGTTGGTTCTACCATAAAAAATTATATCACAATTCCATACCATCTGGACACAAGGCAATGAGGAAAAGACTACAAAAAATGGCAACTTTTAAGGTTTTAGCACTATCCAGAGCTCAGAATCTGTACATCCAACCAGAAAGAAATTTGCCACATCAAGAGATCTGCTCCACGAGACAGCTATTACAAAATTTTGTACAAATCCATTCATCAGTTGCAAAGGTATTAACATGCATAATTTGAGGTTTAACATTAAACAGGCTACTCATCCCTAACTATAAGGTCACAAATATATACATACACGTACAGTATATATATATACAGTATATATATAGTTAGGGTTACGTAGTTATTTAGTAAACCTCAAATTGTGCACTTTAATAACATTTGAACCATTTGTCCGATTTCACTGCAATTTGGAATGTACAAAGATTTATCATAGATCTCTGGATCTGGACATTTTTGTGTCTATCGGATGTACAGTTGCAGAATTGTAGTGTGCTCATAAAGTGAAAAATCCTCAGTGTTGCACTTTCTATGTCCACCCATAATGCACTGAAGAATGCATTTCAGTGGGTTCAAATTGGGTTGCCTGCATGGGTCCTGTGCTGCACTGGTGCCTTTCAAAGTTTTCATGAAAAAATATTGTTCCGTTCAAAAGTTATAGCATTTTTAGTGTCCCATTATAGCCTATGGGAAAATTTATATGTGCACTGTGAAAACAATCGCGATCACATTTTTTGATCGAGCTTGCCAAAAATGTTGTCGTGCTGCCGCCATCTTGTTTTCAGTTGGCAAGAGAGAAAAAACATTATAACTAAAAAATACTGCACTTCTGAACACACAAATCATTGGGTTTACCAGGGTCATGCCTGAAAATAGGCATCGTTTTGCCTAGTGCACTCACCCGGTTACCAAAAGCAAAATAAATAAATGGGCCCTGAGGAACATGCCCATGGCATTAATTTGTGGCCATCTAGTCCGGAAATATGTTTTTCAATTTTTTTTTAATTTTTTGATTGTGACAACATTTTTTGTGCAGTGAAAACAGTCGTGAAAACATTAAATATGATTGTGATCACTTTTCTTTGATCACGATCACATTCCCATTTTAGAGATAGGAGAATTTTGCTATGTGTTCCTTTTCTTTTTCACTTGATTGTGACAAGGTGGGTTGTGCTATTGGCCTGAAATTTTCAGGGTAGAAAGCCCTAGTGCCAGGGATGTGCCTTTCACTGGTTTGGAGCAGACAAATTAAAGAGACCCCTAGTTACAGCATTCCAAAGTTTGGACATTTCCCCCATAGGATAACATTGCAGTGGTTGTTTTCTTTGTCCCTTCATTGTGTCAACATTGATTGCTCTATTGGTCTGAACTTTCCAGAGCTCAAAGCCCTGGTCTATAGGTATGCCTTTTGGTTGTTTTGTACAGAATCATTGAACACGGCCATAGTTACAGCATTGCAAAGTTCGGAAACTTTTCCATAGTATAACATTGTGGCGCCTGTTATGCCTTTTGGGGCCCATATCTTGAAAATGGTTCGAGGTACAGACTTTTTGTTGAAAACTTCTTAGTCCCCCCTAAAGGAGGACTAATTATAGAAATGTAAATTACATACCTACCGTAATTATTGATCTTCTTTGACAAAGTCTTCACCACTAATTCATACTGATAGGATCTACGCCAGAGGTGCTAGAACCCAACGGGAGCAAAGTTTTTTTACAGGAGGGCCGGCGCAAGAGATGGAGCCATGAGGAGTGGCACTGTGAGCCTCTGCTCGTGCGGCAATGACTGTCTCGGCATCGACCCTCCAACCACCTCAGTACCTTTTTTCCGAGGAGCTGCAGCATAACTAACCCAGAAGGATAGCCTAACAAAAACCAGACATAAGATAGTCCGGAAGCCCCATATAAGAAGGGTCAAAGAAAGAAGTCTTCACAGCCTAAAGACTGAGGAAGTGAAGACCAACAACAGAGGTGAGCTAGGGAGAAGGTAGGTGGGCATGTAAATGAGTGGTGGAGACTTCGTCCAAGAAGATCAAGAATTACGATAGGTACGTTATTTCCATATCTTCCTGGACATAAAGTCTCCACCACTCATTCACACTGATGGGAGAGTACCGAGCTAATAATCCCCTCAGAGGATGGCAGGAGAGACCAAGAGCTCATAAATTTAGGACAGAAGTCCATTAAGGATGGTTCTGCCAAACGAAATATGTCGTCTGGCATGGACATCTAGGGCATAGTGTTTGATGAAAGTATGCACTGAGCTCCAGGTAGCCGCATTGCAAATATCTGCAATGTTCAAGTTGTGGATTTCTGCTAGGGATGCCACGACCACTCAAGTAGAGTGAGCGTACACTCTGCCTTTCAGCTTAACCTGCGCCATGGAATAACAGTGGTGAAGGCATGCCACCAGCCGTGCTGAAATGCATCTGATAGCGACAGGTTGACCCACCCGGGTCTCGCTGAAGGAAACAAACAGTTGTTGAGCTTTGCGAAATTCTTTCATTCTATCTAAATAGAAATGCAAAACTCTTTTGACATCCAAAGAATGAAAAGGATGCTCCCCTTCATTTTAGAAGTTTGCAAAGTAAGTAGGAAGGACCAAAGGTTGGTTTAGATGGAATTCTGAAACAACCTTAAAGAGAAACTTAGGATGGGTCCTAAGAACTACTTTGTCTTTATGAAACGCAGTATACGGAGGGTCTGTGAACAAGGCATGTATCTCAGAGACCCTGCGGGCCAAGGTAATGGCCACCAGGAAGGCCGTTTTCCAAGTGAGAAATTTCAACTCACAGGTAGCCACAGGCTCGAAAGGTTTTTGAGTGAGCATGTCTAGCACAAGATTAATGTCCCAGGCTGCGACTGGACATCAGATAGGAGGTCTGGTATGCAGAATTCCTTTAAGAAACCTCTTAACCACAGGTAACTGAGCCAGTGACAAGGAAAGTACTGGCTCATGATAAGCTAAAATGGCACAAAGGTGAACCTTGACTGTAGAGTATTGCAGACCTGAATATGAGAGGTCTGAAAGGTACTCTGGAACTTTATTCAGTGGGCAGGAAAAAGGATTCAAAGAGGATTTTGCACACCAGAGCAAAAAACGCTTCCATTTGGCTGCGTAGGTGTTCCAATTTGCTGGCTTGAGTGCAGCCAGAAGAATATCTGAAACTCTGTGAGAGACATTGAACCTGTTCACTTCTATCTCTTCAGGAGTCAAGCGTGAAGGTGAAGCGATCTCAGATTGGGATGGACCACAGGCCCCTGAGTCAGAAGGTTCATGTGAAAGGGAAGCGCTTTCAGAGGAGTTACCGACATACTGTTGAGTAAGGGAAACCATATTTGTCGAGGGCAGGAGGGAGCAACGAGGATCATTTTGTCACCCTGGGACTCGAACTTGAGAAGTGCCCTCTGAATTAGAGGAAGAGGCGGAAAGGCGTATAGAAAGCGTTTTGTCCACTGCAGCCTGAACACATCCTGACAGAAAATGCGAGGCCCTGGATTTCTGTAGCAGAAGAGAGGCAGTTTTGTGTTGAGTGGGGATACAAAAAGGTCCAGGTCTGGAGTTACCCACTCTGTGAATAGTGACTGAACTACGGTTGAGTCGAGAGACCATTCGTGAGGATCTGTATCTGTTCTGCTGAGACAGTCTACCAGTTCATTTCTGCACTCCCAGCAGGCAGACCACCTGAATTAGAGCCTTGTGCTCCAAGCACCATTCCCACACTCTCGTTTCCTTGCATAAGGGGTAAGAGTGAGCACCACCCTGCTTGTTGATGTAATACAACACTGCTTTGTTATCCGTTTAAAGGAGAATGTTCTTGTTCTTGTGCATAAAGGACGGCCCTCATTTCTGGGACATTTATGTGAAGCTGGGACTCTTCCTGAGTCCATGTACCTTGAGTGTGGAGAGTCTGACAGTGAGCTCCCCACCCCATCATGGACGCGTCCGTAGTAATAGAAATCTGATGTTCGAGGGGAGCAAAGAGATACTCTTTCAGAAGGTTGTCCTCTTGTGACCACCAAGTGAGTGACTTCTTCAGAGGTTCTGTCACCTTGATGAGAAAGGACTGAGGGTGAGTGGTAGGAGACCACTGAGTACTAAGCATCCATTGAGAGGTTCTCATGTGCAGGTGTGCTAGGGGTACAGTGAACATCGAGGATGCCATGAGACCTAGCATCTGCTGCATCGAGATAGCTCTTACTGAGCTGTTCTCTCTGATGTATCAGGCCATCTGCAGAATATCGGTCCTTTTGTCCTCTGGTAGAAAAGCCTTCGCACAGGAGGTGTCCAGAAGAGTTCCTGCAGCTGTGATTTCTTGAGGTTTAGCAGGACTCCCACGGACGTGAGAAGTCTGAGGCCATGGCAACGGCATCAAGGGTTCCCTGCCTGGAAGGGGTTGCTAGAAGCCAGTCGTCCAGGTATGGGAACACTTGTATTCCAATTTTTCTGAGACGCGCTGCGAGTATTGCACATTTTGTAAAAGCTTGAGCCATAGAGGACAGCCCAAAGGGCAGGACTCTGAACTGATAATGCTGGCCCAAATCCACAAACCTCAGGTATTTGTGATGCCTAGGGGGAATAGGGATATGCGGGTAAGCATCCTGCATGTCCAGGGAGGCTAACCAGTCGTGTTGATGAAGCAAAGATAACAGGGTTCCTAGTGATATCATTTTGAATTTCTCTTTGGGAAGAAATTTGTTTAATTTTCTGAGGTCCAAAATGGGGCACAAGCCCCCAGTTTTCTTTGGAGCCAGAATGTAATGGGAGTAGAACCCTGTGTTCCGTTGATCCAGCGGAACTACTTCCACTGCCCTGTTGTTCAGAAGGCCTTGTATCTTGGAGGTGAGAAGTTCTGACTGAAGAGCTGACAGCCTGGGCTATTGTTTGGGGGGACAATCCGGAGGGGTCTCAAAAAGATTGAGTGAATACCCCTCATGGATTATCTGGAGGACCCACTTGTCCAATGTTATGGACTTCCCACTGATTGTAGAATTGAGTCAGATGACCTCCCACTGCTGAGGAAGAGTCCCCCTCGGGCAGCTGAGGTGGGACTTGGGCCAACAACTCAGAAGGCGTCACTGGGCACTTTGGGTCCTTGCGCCTTCTGTTGCATTTTCTTTTGAGGCTGAGGGGCTATTTTTTTTTATTGAAACCCCCCCTGCCTTTGCCTTGAAAGAACTGATGGTTATGAAACTGGCATCTGTTAACTCCCCCTCGAGAAGGGGCAGGAGGAGGTCAAGCCAATTTAATGGCTGACCTAATCTTTTGTGTGGCCTCTAGAGCCTGTTCTACTTGAGGGCAAAAGAGATACACATCATCGAAGGGCAATGCCATGACCTGTTGCTGGGCATCATTCATGAAACCTGAAGTGCGCAGCCAGGAATGGCAGCGAGTACAAATGCCCGCCGCCGCTCATGAAGCTGTATCAAAGGTGTCCATAGCTGCTTTAACCTGCTGGTTGCTGAACTTGATACCCCTGGTTATGGCTTGAAGAAGCTCTGACGTAGCGTCTGAGACCGGTAGAGCTTCAACCATTTGTTTGAGTGAGTGCCAAAGAATATACTCATATTGAGAGAAATAGCCCTGGTAGTTGGTGATACGCATACCCAGGGTGGATGCAGCAAAGACTCTTTTAAGTATCTATCTTATGAGATTCTTTGTTTATAGGTCAAGCTGTAGTAGTCTGAGGAAGGATGACCTTATCATTCTCTGCCAAGACTACAATAGGATCCACAAAGGCTTGGGAGGACAAAATTGGTTGATCCTTGGGAGCAGCATACTTCCTATCTATGGACTTAGCCACAGAAGGAATGAGAGCAGGATAGTTCCATACCATTTAAGACAGCGTCTCAAAGGAGGGTTGTACCGGGGGAGTTAAATCCATAGGGATGTCCGGAACATGAAGGCATTGGAGTCTTAAAAGCTTCCCAGGATCGATGTCCACAGTCTGGAGAGAAAGAGTGGAATTCAAATTTCTCAACGGAGACTTAAAAGACAGGTCCTCGACCACAGGCTCTGTAACAAGATTAGGTCCTGCTCCTTCCACATCATCACCCAGTCTAAGATCTGGGGCAGGCTCAATATCATCTCCTGGCAATCCAGGAGGGACTGTATGGACAGGAAAGGAATGAAAATCAGCAGGAAAAGAGGAAGGAAAAGAAACTGGAGAGGAGAAACCCTGAAGATTGGCTGACAAAAAAGGCCGGCCTCGGTGCCGAAGAAGAACATGACGCCAAAAGGTCACACGATGCTGACAAAGCAGAAGGCACCAAAGAAGACGACGCCGAAGATGGTGCGAAAGGGCACATAGGCACCGAAAAACCACACAGTGCTGAGGACAGCGCCGACAGGCGCATTGGTGCCAAAATCGGCGCCGAGTGACCCACCAATGCCGACAGCGCCGACACCAACCCAGGGCCATGAAAATTCAGATTTGAGGGGAAAGAAGAAAGAATACCAGGAGATAGAGGCATCAGTGTGGCTCCCTGTGCCACAGCCATGTGAGGGGGGAAACAGCTGAGCATGGAGTCGACGGCACCGAAGAGGGCGCTGCATGACCAGGAAGGCCCAATCACCCTGCCCGATCTCCTGAAGAACCCGAAGGCTCCGGAGTGACCGGGCCAGGCAGTTGGGCCAATCTTTGAGCCCACTGCTCCATAAGAGCAGCCCACTGATGAAACTGCTCATCGGAAGCCCTACCAGAAGGCGGGGAAGGGCTCCGATGTTGAAGAGGTCAGTGACCAGAAACAGAAACTGGCAACTCTGAATGAGGAGACCGGCAATTGACCCCAATGACTGACCGCCGATGCACAGACATATCAGAAGGCGACCTCGAGTGATGCCTTCTCTTTCTTGACCTATGGGCCGAAGAAGAGCTCGAGGCTGAATGGTGCCAAGAATGTGATCGTTTTCTTTTATGCTTTCAGGAGTGACCACCCTTCCCCTCGGGCATTGGACCATCTGTTGTCAGACCCTCCCTCTGGAGAAGGTGGCGGACTGGACCCAGCCCGGCTGACTGAACAGTTTTCATACAAAGTCTCCTTACCGTCACCTGACCCGCTCATGGTCGACTCCCTCAGTGTAGGCTGAGACTTCTTTCTTTAAAAAGAATAAATTATCGTAAGCGGTACTTTATTCGAAAAATACTACAAAATAAAAAACTGAAAACTATGATGCTAGTTTAACTCCCGGTGGGTGAGCGACACTGTCACTGAAGTGCACTCGACTGCGGGGAAAAAAGGAACTGAGGCGGTTGGAGGGTCGACTCCGAGATAGCCATTGCCACACGAGCAGAGGCTCATGGCACCGTTCCTCACGGCTCCATCTCTGGCGTCAGCCCTTCTGCAAAAAGGTTTGCTCCCGCTGGGTCCTAGCACCTCCAGCATAGATCCCATCAGTGTGAAAGAGTGGTGGAGACTTTATGTCCAGGAAGATCTAGCATAAAACCTCTGAAATTTGATTTTTTTTTTCTAGCTTATACGGTTCCTGAGATATTTGTGAATTAGTGTTACAATTGCTCATTTTCATGGCTGTGGGCCACAATTATGCTGTCAGAGATAGCACTGACATTGCATTTCAGTGCCCGTATCTCAGAAATGATGTGAGATACAGATTTGATCATTTTATGTTGTGAGAACTACTCACTCTCACCATTATAGCCACACTTGAATTTTTTTTCCATCTCCTACGGTTCCCAAGATATTGTCAACTTACTATTACAAAGGCCCCTTGCCTTATAGGGCTGCAGTATGGCACCCCAGGTATGTGTAAGTGGAAGCGCAGGGCCCAGAGGGCCTGCACTCACACAAACATACCATTATGCACAAATGGGTGGCTTGGTGGGAGCGCGGGACCCTCCTACCAAGCCACCCATTTCTATTACTACTTACATTACTCTTTTAAAAAAAGAAAGGAAATTCTTTACAAAAACTTTGTTAATGCATCAGTTAGGATTGTTACCACACTGACAAAAGTGTGGAAATTCAGGGTTAGGGTTACCACCCCAACACTTCACCCCCATGCCCCTCCTCAAAATGCATTCCCCCCACCCCTCACACACACACACGCAAAACACATGCAACCTTGTACAACACCATACCACTCCGGCACATCTGTGAGCACAATATTCACAGCACTGGACTACTTTCACATAACACTATGTAATAGAGAAACAAATACAGTATAAGTGACCCTATACTGTTACCACAGTGTGATGACACATTACTGCTGCCATATATTCCTAATACAATTACACTTAGTCTGACCACATTTTCTGTATATTGATTTATATGTGTCATATTCCAATAATTGGGTCACTGCAAGTATCATCACTACTACATAGGCATGTGGTAGCAGCACAGATATACCTGACACATATACAGTACTTTGGAGATACTGCTCCGATGGCAGACTACTGGCTACACATCTTGTTATGCTGCTGTTACCTGCAAACACTCATTAACAGTATCTTATGGTTACCTTTGCATGTTACAACTGTTGCTTTAACATCTTTCTTGTAAAGTATGCTACAAGACATTAGTTTTATTACTACTACTGTTTGCTATTAGGACTAGCTCACTGTATCACAAAAGAAAATGCTAACATCCAATGACTGTTGCTAGGCTCACAGACACTGTCATTTTTAAAATAATTACATGTGGGTAACATCTGCATCTCTGTGTCCCCCCAGGCCACTATGACGGCTGCACAACTCATATACTTGGTGGATTGTGATGATGCCTGTGTCTTCTGGATCATTTACAGACTTGTCTGTCACTTCTGTTACCAGATCCTGCTTCTCACTGGTTGCTTGTCTTGCCTTGGCCCTTGATTTGCTTTCATGTGTGTATGTGTGTGTGGGGGTTGGGGGGGAATGCACAGTTAGGGTTTTGAGGGAGGCGGCGTGGGGTGGGATGTTGGGGTAACCCTAACATTGAATTTCCACACTTTGTCAGTGTGGTAACAACTCTAACTGATGCATTAAAGTTTTGCAAAGAATATATATATATATATATATATATATATACACATATATATATAAATACATATATTATGGTACACGTAGTGCTACCATGAATTAGAGTTGAGAGCCATTTCAATGTTAGACCCCAAAACTTTGCACCTTAATAACTTTGCAACCGTTTGATGGATTTGCCTGAAATTTGGAATTTATGATCAAGAACCATAGGCCTTGGGATCTGCCAAGTTTCATACTGGTCGTATATACGGCTGTGGAGTTATTAAGTGTGATCTGTGCGCGCGTTCACGCTTTTCTGGAATTCTGTGGTCGCACCTACTGGTTGTACGGTTTGCGTGACTGGCCCAAAATCTTCAGGGAACATGCAGCCGGGGTCCCCGATGTGCCTTTCGAAGATTTCGTGAAAAAATATTAAACGGTTCAAAAGTTATTCAAAAAACAGTTTCCCATTATAAGTCAATGGGAAAAGTTAACAAAAAGTTCAACACTTTCGCAAATGCATTTTACTTTCTAAATGGGCCTGTTACTTTCAAATTGGCCATTTTGTTTTCAGTTGGTGATCAGAAAAATGGTTGGCATTTAAATTTGGGACCCTCTAGCAACCTATTTTTTTGTATTCACCTAGTGGGCCCTGAGGATGCTTGCCATATCTTTATTTTGTGGTAAAACACCCCAGAAATATGTTTTTCAAATTTCTGGAAAAAAGTACTTTCGAAATTACTTTCGTATAAATGCAAATTTTATAAAGCTTTTCAGAATTATGACAGTAATTTTCTAGTCTGTGGGAAAATGACAGCAATTCTTTGGCACTGCGCTGAAAAATAACCGTTGGGAGTTTTGTGCTGAAATTTGGAGAGAACGCAGCCGACATCTCACAGATGTGCCTTTCAGTGTTGTATTGAAAAAATATTACACGGCGGCAAAGTTCTGGCACTCCAAAGTTGACAGTTTTTCCCATAGGGTAACATTACGGCGCCCAAAGCATTACAGGAATCCTTTGGCACCCTGCTGCAAAATAACGGTTTGGTCTTTTTTCCTGAAATTTGGAGGCCAGGCAACAGATGCTCGCGGTTCATTTTACTCTTGAAAAGCCGTCGGCTCGGTCAATGCTGCACTCTGTGTGCAGTTTGAAGCTTTTTAACAAGGAACTACAAAAAATACAGACAAATTCTAATTTACTGAAGTCTGGGCACATTCTAAAAAATATTTACTAAACTACAAATCGCCAGTCTTCATAGCGCTCGGTCACGCTACACTTCTAGTGAAAGTGAAAGTGCTCTGAGTGGCAGGATCAACCAGATAAGTTTCGATATGACGTATAGGAACGTGGAGATAACATATGACGTATAGGAACATGAAGATAACAGTTATCTTCACGGCCCATGTCAGATATGATGATTTATACTCTCATTTATCTGACAACATACATTGTATAAATATATATATACACACACACACATACAGTATATATGTGTATATTTATCAAATTAACAATGAAATAAGTATTTTTTGTTATAATTAATGGTGTGGTTACCATATTGGAACAAATAATACCTTACAGTTGTTTTATGAACTGAATGTAGAATATTATTAAGACAGTGGAAAGAAAAAAAATGGTTCATTTTTTTTAAACTACACTTACGAGTATTGTGATCTCTTCAATGTAAACAGGTTCTGGGGTATGAAGTTCAGGCAATTCATGCATTCCACAGAAAATAATGACTGTCTGATTATTTTTGACCAATCAGGTATTAAGACCATCATAGCACATTCTATAAGGTGATGATACTGGAATGAAGGGCTCCTGGACAGGTGCAGTAGCAGCACTGGCAGGGTTGAAGTTTAAATATAGATACAAAATATAAATATATACAGTCATTGCTAACAATACTATGTCAATGCACCACTTAGGGTTCAACTTAACATAAGTAGGGAACTGTGACATTAGGGTTTACAACCCTAACTCTTCCCCCCCAAAGCAGCAAAATTACAACATCATACAGGCAACCACAGACAGCCATCATCATGTAAGACAAATAACATACAACTGTTTCCTGATGACACAAATATAGTAGCATTGATGTGCTGTCTTCGTGGATTTGTACTGTATCTTCGGCATGAGCACCGCATGACATACACAGTCGCTTGTCGCTGCAGATACAAATCCACAATACTCAAATCACAGCACTGCTTCTGTACACAGAAGCACAAGCCCCTGCAGCCACAGATACAAATCTATGAAATCCAAATTACAAGAGTACCTTTGTCTGCAGAAGTGCACGCTCTTATTGGGGCAGCACTTCTGTAGCCTCAGGTACTCATGAACACCGTAAGACATATACACACTTGATGGGCCTGCGCTTCTACAGCCACAGGTATAAGACATACACACTGACTTCTGGCTGCAGAAGCACAGGTGCCACAAAATCCATGGTACCAAAATTGCAACAGCAACACTACTTCTGTCTGTAGAAGCACAGGCTTATGAGGGCCTGCACCTCTTCAGCCACAGGTGTAAACATATTTACCAACTTCTGGCTTCAGAAGGGCAAGCTCTTTGGGGCCTGCAGTTATGTAGATGGAAATACTGTTGCAATGTGGGTATAATGGTTTCAGCAGTGGATGTAGTCATTGTTCAAGGGGGGCCAGTTTATTATGTAGATGCATATACAGAAAAGAATGCACTACAGATCATGCTATCTAGCAAGGTAGCTTGTACAGTGTGCATGAGTACAGCAGAGCCAGCTACGATGCAATGCAGTAACTTGCAGTAACTAGTATGTCACAAAATACAGCAGTAACAAGGGTTTAATTGCCATTGAATTACATTGTTCTGTGCAGCATACAGCAGCATTTTTGTGATATACTGCAGCATTACTCTGCTGCATCCTAGCTGGCACTGCTGAACCTCTGGCTGCAGAGGCACAGACCTCATGGGGCCTTCTGTGTACAGAAGGGCAGGCCCCCATGGGGCTTGCACTTCTGCAGTCACATATATTCATGCATGCAGTACAACATGCACACACAGGTGTGGCTGCATAAGCACAGACCTCTACATGGCCTGTGCTTATGCAGCCGGAGGTACAAATACATGAAGACAGCACATCAGTGCTACTGCATTTGTGTCATCTGGAAACATTTGTTTGTTGTATATCTTGAAAGAAACTGGCACCAGTCATGGACACTTTCTGATCAATTAATTTATTGTGTCAATTTAAAGCTCTGCACAAGTTGAAGTATGACCTTATTCTGGCTGTGAAACTGGCCGATAAGGGGGAACTGGTTGTTGTCATGGATACCTCCAAATATATCATGGAGGTGCAAGGACAACTGAGTAATCAACAGTTTTATAGAAAACTTAGTTCAGATCCCACCATGATGTATAAAAATGACATTGATGATTTTCTTTCATAGGCAGCAGAAGAAGGTGTAATTCTGTATCATGTTAAAAAATATCTTACAGTGCAACATTCGATAAGGGCAATGTTATACTTGTTGCCAAAAGTCCATTAAAGTTTGCAAGATCCCATGGGATGCCCTATTGTGACAGGAACAGGGTCCCATATGAAGTTCCATTCCAAGTTCATGAATGGCCACATAAAAGAAATGGTCTTTTCATTACCTTCCTATGTCCGGGGTACCAGACACATATTGTGTATATAGAGGATACACAAATGAACCAAGATTGGTGGTTGATGTCACTTGATGTCGAGTCACTGTACTCTAATATCCACCACGAGGGTGGGTTAGAAGCACTCTGTCATTTTTAGACACTAAAACCAACCATAATGCTACATTTAAAGATTTTTTTAATACAGTGTGCATATTTAGTCCTTACATTTTAAGTGTTTTGTTTTTCAGGCTCAATTTTGGCTGTAGATTAAAGGTACAGCTACGGGTGCTACTTTTGCACCTAACTATGCAAACCTTTACTTTGGAAAATGGGAAACAGAATTTGTCTAGAACAGTGAGGTCAATCCTTTTTATTATAGGATTGACCTTTGGAAGTGATATGTAGATGACATTCTGCTTGTGGGGAGGGGCAACAGGGAGGAGTTGGATTACTTTGTTTCCCATCTACAATATAACAACACAAATCAGTGGTTTACTGTACAGGCTGGTCTACAGTGTATCAGCTTTTTGGAACATGGAATTTCTAAGTTCCAGGATGGTGCAGTCAATATTGATTTGTACTAGAAAGAGATGGATGGGAACACTCTGTGCCACTTCTCTAGTTGCCATCCATAACACACAATAGAGAACATTCAAAGTTCCAGTTCCTATGTATCTGCTGAAACTGCAGCAATATCAGTGACTTTGAAAAACGCAGTGTAGAGATGCAAGTAGGTTAGGAGCAAGGTAAGAGTAGGGAGGCTCTTCCAACCTGAGGATGAGGGGGCAAAACAACCACAATTTAACTTTATGATCATGTACTGTAGGCAGAGTTCACAAGTTAGAAAGATCATAATTCAAAATCGGTCTGTTGTGAGGTTGGATCCTTTTCTGAGGGCTTACTCTTCCGAGGCACCCTGATTTGTGTATAAAAAGGGTAGGAATCTGTCATATATACTTGTACCTTGTTTACAGCCTGCACAGCCACCACAAAACAATACTTGGCTTCCTATTCTTCCTTGTGGCGCATGCCAGTGTGGTCATTGTAAATTTTGCTCCAATGTCCTCAAATCCACTAGTTTTACAATGTTAAATTCACACAAGACCTTTGAGTGTTGCTGCTTTATTAACTGCAGCGCTGTAAATGTAGGGTATCTTTGTATTAGCACCTGTGGTCCATTCTATGTGGGGAAACCCTTCCGCTCATTTAAAGTCCATATAGGTGAGCACTGCAAAACAAGATTGGACAAATGCACTTTCCTCACATGTTCACTCACAACCCAGTACAGAACTGCATGAATTTAAGTTCCAGGAGATTGAGAGAGTAAAAAAAAGGGGTGGGGAGGGTGATTTGAAACAACTGACTCTGAAACGGGAATCAATGTGGATTGTACAATTACTGTAGGTGCCCTGTATCCACCAGGTCTAAATGAGTGGATTGAAATGTACCCATTTCTGAAGTAATGACTCCTAGCTATTGATTAAGTTATCATCTGCCATTTCACTGATGCATTACATAGTTTGGCTATTATGCATACTGTATATTATAGGTGTATATGCATATAAATTCTCATAGATAATAACCTTGCTGTTTGTGCTTTATTTCTCTGTTTCTTCTCTTTTCTTTTTCACAGTACGAGTTTTGAATAAAGCCAGAGCTGGTATAAGGGATCGCCAGCAATGAGTGCAACATCCATGTTTTTACAGAATATATTAATGTACTGAGCCATATTATAGCAACAGTCTATTACTGTAATTCATCTTGCATTATTACTGTCATTGCAACTTGCTTTTATATGGTATTATGCAGCTTCTTACAAGTATGTTGTAATTCCCATTATATTGCACTAAGCACTTCTGTCACTTTAAATCTATCACTATTTAAGTGAGTATAGTTTCAACATTGTGTTCTTGTGTGAAGAAGCCCTTGGCAAAACCAGTCAGGGGACTCTGCATGCCAGCCCTCCCATTCATGCTATCCAACTCAGAACTGCGAGTGTATACACTGCCTCTGCACTTAAAACACAAACTTGCACAATAAATTCATTGACCAGAAAGTATCCATGACTGGTGCCAGTTTCTTTTTTTGCTGTTTGTAGTTTTACTTGGCACAGTCAAGCTGTGGAGTGACTTGCTTGCTTGTCATGTTGTACACTTTACCTGATGATGGCTGTCTGTGGTTGCTTGTGTGGTGCTGCCCTTTTGCTACCTAGGGGGAGTTAGGGTTGTGGTAGTAATAGTAGTAGTAGTAGAGTTTATTTATATCAGGCATCCTTCCCTGAAGGCTCAAGGTGACTTTACATCAAACAATAAAAATTTAGACACAGCAATGGAAACAGTCATAAAATAAATAAAAACATTTTTCATCAACCACTAAAATCTAAAAATATCTGTATAATAAATAGTCAGAAATCCCACACTAGACCTCAAGCTCCAAAGGCCTGCTCAATTAAGGTTTTCAGCTGTTTTTTAAAAAGCTCCACAAATAGTACCTTCCAGATGTACTTTGGCAATGAATTTCAGAGGACCGGGGCTGTCACCTCAAATGCCCCATCCCCAGAAGACCTTAACCTAGCCCTAGGTCCCTCCAGGAGGACCTCATCTGCCAATCTAAGACAGCAAGTCAGAAGAAAAAATCACTCACCTTAGTAATGTTGTTTCTTCTAATGGAGTCTTGCTGTATTCTGACTATTGCAGTTAGGTCCTGCCTTTCAACTGCCCCGAAGAATAAAGAGTTAAACTTTCCATAGCCAGCATGGAATGTTCATCACGAGCTCGGCTGAAACCCCTGTCTGCTGTTGTTTAAACTCCAACCGTCAGATCTTTATGAGCAATACTCACTAGAAGTTCTGTGTGGAAACTGTAAAACTCACACTTGCCAACTGGCAACTAAATTTATACTAAAGGGTTTTTTGGTTTCAAAGCAGACTCAAGTCAGGAAACCCAAAAAACAAAGCACATCCCAAAAACACAACACTCACCCAAAATAAAGGAGGGTGAAAAAGGGGCACCCCTAGGGTGCCAACACTGCTCCTGCCCACCCACATCCCAAAAACCAGGTTCTGAGAGGGTAGGCGGGGTGGAGGTCAGAATATAGCAAGACTCCATTAGAAGAAACAACATTACTAAGGTGAGTAATTTTTTCTTCAAACAACATGAAGTCTTGCTGTATTCTGACTATTGCAGACTACCAAGCAGTACCTCCATGGAGGAGGGACAGAACCTACTTTGGAAACAGGCTCTGAAGTACTGTTGTGCCAAGCTGAGCATCACTCCTAGCCTGGATATCCAGAGAGTAATGCTTGGTGAATGTATGGACTGTTTTCCAGGTGGCTGCTTGACAAATTTCTAAGATAGGAATATCCCTGGCAGCAGCTAGGGGAAGCAGCTGTATCTCTAGTAGAGTGAGCCCACAGGCCTGAGGGTGGAGTTCTACCCAGTTTTTCATAGCAGAATTGTATACAAGAGACAATCCACCTGGCAATAGATCTCTTGGTGGCTGGTTTGCCCTTACCAACCTCTCCATATGTGAGGAACAATTGAAGGGACTCAAACCTGTGACCCTTGGTGTGCTCTATGTAGTAGCTGAGGGCTCATTTGACATCCAAACTGTGCAGCCTCCTCTCTCCAGAGGAGGAATGGTCAGTGAAGAAAACAGGAAGATACATAGACTGGTTAAGGTGGAAATCTGAAACCACCTTAGGCAAAAACTTCCTGTTAGTTCTTAGGACCACTTTATCTCTCTGGAAAGAGATGAAATCAGGCTCCACTGACAGGGCTTGTAATTCACTGATACGCCTGGCAGAGGTAATGGCTACCAAAAACACGGTTTTCCAAGTCAAGTACTTAAGCTCTACAGAGGACAAAGGCTCAAAGGGTGGTTGCATAAGCTGAGCAATGCAAACATTAAGGTCCCAAGCAGGAGCAGGGTCCCTAAAGGGGGGGGGATAGGTGTGCAGCAATCCCTTGAAGAACTTACAAAACACAGGATGGGCTGACAGAGGAGAGGGTTTGCCTGCTGACAGGAAGGCAGAAACAGCTGCCAAATGCACTTTAAGAGTGTAGCTGGCCTAAGGCCTAGGCCATTGAGATGGACCATATAGTCCAGAACCGTAGGCAACCCAGCAGATTCTGGAGAAATACCCTTATTAGAATACCAAATAGAGAACCTTTTCCATTTGGAATTTTAAGTCTTTCTAGTGGAAGGCTTTTGATAAGCCTTAAGGATATCCAGAACCCCTTGAGAAAGATGCAGATCAGCAAACTCTAACTCTTCAAGAACCATGCCTTGAGATTGAGATACCTGAGGTTCGGGTACCAAATCCTCCCCTGAGAGGATGTCAACAGGTTGTAATTCCTGGGAAGAGACAGGGGAAGGTGGACTGCTAAGGACAGCAACAGGGGGTACCAGAGCTGCCTGGCCTAGTCTGGAGCAATCAGAATCACTTTGCATGGTTGTGACCTTATCTTGACTAACACCTTGAACAGGAGAGGGAAGGGGGGAAAAGCATACAGAAATTTCCCTTCCCAATTCAGAATCAGAGCATCCAGGGGGACTGAGTCCAAGACTGGGGGTCTGCAACAAAAGAGAGGAAGTTGGTGATTGTCTGGGGCTGCAAAAAGATTTGTCTGTGGAGTGCCCCATCTTGAGAAAATCACTTTCAAAACTAGGGGATCTAGGGTCCATTCGTGATGGCCCTGGGATATCCTGCTGAGAGCATCTAGTAGGACACTGTCCTTCCCTGGGAGGTGAACAGCTATCAGAGAGGTTTTCAGGTAATAGGCAAGGGACCACAACTTCATTGCTTCTGTGCACAAGGCCATAGACCAAGTGCCTCCTTGCTTGTTGATGTACCACATTGTGGTGGTGTTGTCTGTTCTGATCTGGACCACCTTGTTCTGTACAGATTTGTAAAAGGCTTGCAGTACCAGAAACACTGTTCTGAGTTCCAAGAGATTGATGTGAAGCAGAGATTCTTGAGGTGACCACAGCCCTTGGGTGGTAAGATCCCCCCAGGTGGGCTCCCCAGCCCAGCAGGGAGGCATCTGTGGTGAGTACCACTGCATGAGACTGAGTGACAAAAGGAACTCCTTGTCTGAAATTGTCCTGATCCTGCCACCATTGCAAAGCCCGGATCAGGGTTCGAGTCACTGGGACTAGTTTGGTAAGGGGAATCCTTTCTTTGGGACCAGAAGTCTCTTAAGTGGAACTGAATGTCCCTCATCTGGAATCTTGCTCCCTGGACCACTGCTGTGGAGGCTGTCATGTGGCCCAGAAGCTGAAGGAAATGCCTTGTTGGTCACGACACCTGTAGGGTGAATGAAGAGGCCAGTTCCATAAGGGTCCTTGCCCTGTCCAGGGGAAGGAAGGCTCTTGCCCTTACCATATCCAGCTCTGCCCCATGAAGGTGAGGAGCTGTACTGGCTTGAGAACTGACTTTGGAAGACTGAGGAGGAATCCTAAGGAAGTGAGCACTTGCTGAGTTATTTGCAAATGTGACTTGACTTGGTCTGAAGACTGACCCACTATGAGCCAGTTATCCAAGTATGGAAAGATGGAGATCTTTTTTCTCCTTAGGAAAGCAACCACTACTGCCAAGCACTTTGTGAAAACCCTTGGGGCTGATGTTAGGCCAAAGTGCATTGCTCTAAATTGATAGTGGCCTGAGGGCAACTCGAACCTGAGGTACTTTCTGTGGGAGCACCTGATGGGAATGTGAAAATATGCATCTTTGAGGTCCAGGGAGGTTAGCCAGTTCCCTGGCCTTAGAGAGGGCAGGATTATTCCCAGAGTCACTATTTTGAACTTTGGTTTTAAAAGGTCTTGTTCAGATATCTTAGGTCCAGGATGGGCCACCATTCTCCTGTCTTTTTGGGGGTTAGAAAGTACCTGGAGTACAATCCTTTGCCCTTGTGTAGGGTGGGAACCCTCTCTATGGCTCTGAGAACCAGGAGGGAAGAAACCTCTGTCTCTAGGGCAAGGGTCTCTGATGGATTTGCAGGTGGAAAGGATCTGGTTCTCATCTTGGGAAATTTTTTGAAGCTCAGAACCAGTCCCTGACTTACTACTTCCAGGACCCACTTGTCTGATGTCAGAGACTTCCAGTCCTGGACAAAGTAAGCCAGCCTGCCCCCTACAGGTATTGGAGAATCGGCCCAGGCAGACCCATCAGGGTGTCTGCTTGACAGGGGCTTTAGGCTGAGGGGTGGATGCAGGCCTGCTCATTCCCCGTCTGCCTCTCCCTCCAAAGAACACCCTCTGAGCATAAGATGAAGAAGAGGCCTGGGCTTGATAAAAATGCCTTTGAAAAGGCCTGCCCCTGCCCCTGGACTGCTGCCTTTGAGGAGTGGCTTGTCTTTCTTTGGCCTGAGCACTCCTGTAGGTGGTCCTGTACTCGTCCATCTTTTTCATGTAGTTCTCTGTCTGCTCCCCAAACAGAGAATTACCAATAACAGGGAAATCCATGACCTTAGCCTGGGTATCCTGTGATAGGATAGTACATCTGAGCCAAGCCATCCTCCGAAGGGCCACAGATGTAGCCATGACTTTTGATGAAACATTATTGAAGTCCACAGCAGCATGAAATTGCACCTTGGATGCCTCAATCCCATCTGCAGCCACCTGCTCCAGCTCCTTGGCAAGCTGGTCAGGGGCCTGTTTAGCCAGAGCCAGCACAGTGTCCCATCTGGACTTCTGGTATCTAGCTGTGTAGGCCTATATAGTTAGCCTGCCTGAGTCCCAAAGATGCTGCCATATACTGTTTCTTTGCCATGGCATCAATCCTCCTGGAGTCCTTATCTGAGGGGTGTAATGCCAAGGGGATATTTGCCTTATCACAGGCAGCAGCCTGCACTACCCCAACATGGCTGCATTGCTGAGAAAGGAACTCCATGTCTGAGCCTGAAAAAGTGTACCTCTTGTCTATTTGTCTGTCCACAGGAGGTATGGAGTTAGCAGTCTTAAGAATTTTATTTGTCTGTTTCCCAAAAGATTTATGGAGGTGAATAGACAGTCTCCTGGACTCTGGGATGTCCATCATTTCAAAAAAATCAGGCTCCTCCTGATCCTCTACTGCTTCTTCCATTGGAAGCTGGAGGGTTTCAGCCACTTTTTTGTAAAACATAAAGTGGGAAGGGGACTCAGAAAGCCTAGGAGGAGAAACACCTGAAGGTCTGTCTGGGGAGATGTCCGGGTCAATAGGCACATCCAGACTTATATAATCACCATCATCATCATCCTCATACTCACCCTCCTCCTCCTCATCCGGTTCATAAAATTCTTCTGAAGTGTAATCCGGAACCGGGGGAACCGACCGAACTGAACTCCTGCCAGATGGTGCCGGTTCGGCCGGAACCAAAGTAAGCAATTGCACTATTCTTATCGTCGTGGCTATCTCATCAGCGGTCAGAGAATGAATTTCTGGATCCGAACCAGACTACTTATCTTTTCTTTTTCTTTTAACCGGAACCGACTCCTCAGAATCGGCTCTCCTCTTGCCCAAAAAAGTATCGCCCTGGTCAGAGGGCACTCCTTCTGGTTCGGTCGGAACCGAACCGGGCTAGCCATCCGGGTCAAAACCTACCCTTTTTTTGGCAATCTGCCAAGCAAGACTCCCTTATTGGTTCCTAAACGTGTCACGGGTATTGTTAAAAAACATTCAAAACAGTTTTTTTTAGAACTGTTAAGGAGCAGTAACCACACTCTAAACTAAAACATCAAAATTCACTCAAAGGGATCAGTTCAGCAGAACTGATCAAACAAGTTTACAATTTCCACACAGAATTCAGACAAAACCTATCTAGTACTCACGGTACCGCAGACAGAGAGTGAACTGACTATGCGGAACAAATTCAGCTTAAAACCGACAACTTTAACTGACACTTTACTGACTTTCGAACTGAGCTGAAGGATAAATCTCCGGAGTGACTGTTCAGTGAGGCAGAGTAAAGAATCTGACAGTTGGGTTTCAAAGGGCTGCAGACAGAGACCTCAACTGAGCTCGAGCTCAGCATTCTATGCACTGCATAGAAAGTTAACCCTTTGTTCTCTGGGGCAGTTTAAAGGCTGGAGCTAACTGCAGATAGTCAGAATACAGCAAGACTTCATGTTGTTTGAAAGAAGAAATCTCATGACAAAAAATCACGAAATAACAATCACACTTCATGAAAGAAGAAATTCTTTCATGAGCTTCTTTTCATATGAAAGAAGTTCATGAAACAAGCAAGCTCACGATAAAAGCTCTCGAAGGAAGATCACAAAAATGAAAATTACATACTCACCATAATTCTTGATCATCCCAAATATATTCACCATTCATGACTGAAGGATCTATGTCGGAGGCAAACAATCCTTGCAGGAACCTTTGTCTTTCAGATTTTTGGAGTGAGGAGCCAACGTTGGGGATGACGCTGCCCATGAGGCATATGTGGCGATCACAGACTGGCCAGTAATCAATGCTGACTTCCCTGACTCCTCAGTTCTGCCTTGCTGGAGAGGAAGAAAAGATTGGATGATGGGGGGAGCAAAGGACAGAAAAAGGAAAGGATATGCCAACTAAATAAAAAACAGAGTGAGAGAAAAGAGGAAGATATGAAGTCAGGAACTGAAGTTGGAAAGGGAGGTCCAGACCAAACGGGCAGGCTTGAAGAGGAAAAGTAAGGTGTGGGGGGAGAAGGATAGAGAGAGAGAAAGAGAGACATCCCATATCTCCCTACAAAGAAGCTGAACATGGATAAATTAAGACCGACTCTCCAAGGTAGAAAATACTGCCAGAAGGGGAGGTTTTCTTCCTGTTTGAGAGGCTGAGAAGACTGCCTTGCTTCCTCTTGTCCTCCTATCCCCTGAGCCTTGGAGAATTTGTCTCTTTTTTTGTTTGTTTTTTGTTTAGGAGATACCTATGGAAGGCTAAATCTTCAGAGAGAGAGAGAGAGAGATAGAGAGACATAAATGGGAAGAGGAAGAGCTCAAAACTGAAAGGCTTCAACTCCTAAGGGGGGATGAAGGTAGTAAGGAAAACTGTAAAAGGAATCATAGAATGTTGGAGAGTTACAGTGGGGGGTGCAGAATGTAGGAAAAAACATTAACATAGATCAGAAACTGTTCCTTTTAGAGACAAGTTTCTAGAAATAGGACCTCTATGTGTTGTGCTGCAAGAGATAAGCACATGGAGAGGTGAGAGGAAAGGAAGAGAGGGAAGATTTCCTGTCTGGCTCTCTCTCTGTCTAAAAAAAAAGGTGAATGAGCTACTACATTGTCCTAGATGCCTTTTTTATGAGGAAGGGCAAGAACAGCATGTATGGAAGGTGACATAGAAGCTGGAAAGTTACCGCTGAAGAAAATGATCAGGGGTTCCTAATATAAGTAAGACAAGAGAGCTGATGGCCCACAGAAAAACCTTTAGTAAGATTCAGGAAGGGCTAAGCAGTGTAGAATTCTGTCTGATGCACAACCATGTAGTTGAGACATACACTGCAGCTGCTAAGGCCTAGCAGATAAAAATGACTCTAAGAGGTTGTAGGAGCAAGGGATAAGAGAAACTCTCCAGATTTTCTGTTTGACCCCCATGCAGAGATGAGGTCTAGTGAGGACCCCCTCAGGGTTTTCCCTTTAGGTCAACCCTGGAAGAATAGAAGTGTTTAAAGAACAGAGAAAAAGGAAAGTGGACTGCCCAGAGCCTTGCCCTGTGAGGAAGGTGGGCAGGAAGCAGTCATGAATGGTGAAAATATACAGGAAGATCAAGAATTACAGTAAGTATGTACTGTAACTTTCATATCTTCCCAGAATCAGTCTTCACCATTCATGACTGATGGGTCAGAGTTGCAAGCTGCCATCTTTGATGGCTTTGGCACACTCTGAGGCACTAGTATCCCTCAGCCTCCTGCTGGGGAGAACACAAGGAGGCGGGGCCCAAGAGTGGTCAGGGCAAGGTGGAGACTTCTGATGCCTGGGAGAAGGGAGTTGCCCAGCTAACTCACACCTCACCCTGTGGGAGAAATGTGGGCCCCCTTGAATGGAGAGGTGATCACCCTTTGCTGGGCCGGGGTGACAACCTTCATAGGCAGATCCATGCAGTCCACCTGATGCTGACTGCAGTTCCTGCCATCCTGGGAGCTACCTCATTGGCATCATAAGACGCCATTGATTGGTGCCTAGCCAGCTCCAGACCACAGGCAGAAAGGCTGATGGCCTGCCTGGTAGCCTCAGATTCAGGCATCGATGTCAGGAGTTATCCTAGCATCACCCACAGGTGCCTGGTATAGGCAGCCTGGTGGGCTTGGTGTGCCATGACACACAGGAGAAGGTGTGCCACTGAGCAAACTCTTCAACCCCAGTGGTCAAACTCAACCAAACTGGATTCGGGTGGGGCAGTCATGCCTTGGATGACAAAGACAAGAAAGGGTGTCCAGGAGCTCCACTCCCAAAGAGGGGTGGGACATAGCACCTGGAGAACCCAGGAGTGCAAAATACCTATGCTGAAAGTCTCTTGGGGGCTGGAGAAGGGACAGATGGATGATATGCTAGAGACTTTCAAGTACCTTAGGGGAATAAACAGGGTGCAGGTGGAAAACATATTTCAGAGAAAGCTCTGCACAAGAACAAGGGGGCATGATATGAGATTGAATGGTGGAAGGCTCAGAGGTAATGTTAAGAAGTACTTTTTCACTGAAAGGGTGGTGGAGCTATGGAACAGCCTTCCAGCAGAAGTGGTGAGGGCAAAAACAATACGGGGGTTCAAGAGTGCATGGAACAGACATATGGGTATCCTGGAGATTTGCACAGCAGGAGAGCTGCAGATCAAACAGAATCTGGGGCTGTAGCAGTGAGTAGGGAAATGGGCAGACTAGGTGGGCCATATGGTCCTTATCTCCTGACACAGTCTATGTTTCTATGCCAAACCCTGTGCAATGTTTCCATCAAGGCCACAGAGGGATGACAAAATTGTCAGTGCTGTATTCCCCAAGGAATGCATGTGTTGCATGCACAGGATTGCAGCTGGCAAAATGGAGAATGTGCAGCTCCTCCTGATGAGATCAGCATCAGATGACAGGTGGATGGAGGTCCTCTTCCTTTGAGGAGCAAGATGAAGAGGCGGAGGAGCTTGATTCAGGGATCGGTGAAGTTGACAGTTCAGGTCTAAGGATCACCTCATCCAGACTCCTCAGGCATCTAGAGAATGCAGCCGCTCAAGCCTTGAACTGTTCTGAGATCATGAGCCCTGTAAGGCAAAACAGGCCTGGTAGTGGATATTAAGGAGGAGGCAGAGGAAAAGAGTGAGGAGACTAGCCCTGAAGGACCTCTGCTGGGGCTGCTGGAGTGAGAAGGGGACCCATCCCTGAGGAGGGAGCTGCACAACCTGGCAGTCGATGAACGCCCAACTGGACAGAGGTGAACAGGGTGGTGCCCTTGAGGGGGAACCCTCAGGTGAGGTGACTGGAGCGGGTCAGGCCCCAGTGGGCAGGCCCTGTCCCCACCAACTGCAGGTCCTGACAGTTCCAGTGAGGAGAGAAGGGTCAGGTCAGCACTTCGACTCCTCCCAGAGCCCCCTGCAGCTCTGGAAATGGGCCTCCATGCCTACCTCAACCTCTCCACCCCCACCTCACCTTACAGGGACCTGCTTCTTGGAATGGCCATAGAACCAGAAGCCAGTGGTACTGAGGTGGCTCCAGCACCATGAACAGCATCAGAATCTACCTTGAGACCTGCCCCGGTGCTGAGGCCTGATTTGGCACCGCCAATGGCGCCAGAACCAGACCTGGTACCCAAGTCATCACTGGACCCCAACTCACCACTGTCCTTGGTGCCAACCCCCTCTCTGGCATTGTGGTCAGTGCCAGAAATGTCCCTGGCACCACAGGTGGTGCCAGGGGATGTGGAGGAGGTGGCTCCAAGGATGTCCCCATGAAGTGCGATGCCTGACTCCATTGAACTGGGGGCCCTAAGGCTAAGTGGAGGAGCTGGGAGCCAAATCGGGATCATCCTGATCATCCCTCTCCTTAGAGGAAGAGATCAAGGAGATCACCAAGGAAGCTACACCAGAGACCCTCCCTCTCCTGGCACCATGAACGGTGTTGGAAAAGGACCCAGCAATGACAGTGACACTGTTTTATTCACTGACACTGTGGGGAGGCATCAGGAGCCAAAGTAGCACCACATGGTGGCACTGAGGGTCCCACTGGCTCAGGCACAGTATATAGCTGCGACCACAATGCCAGTAGCATCCATGCCCCCAAGGCAGTAACAGATTGTGAGGGGTAGTCAGCTGAACCCCCAGAGGAGGCCGACTGTCCCCCTGACCCCTAGCATAGGCCTCCCATCCCAGCAAGAGTAGAAGCAGCAGAGGCCTGCTCTCCCTTGGTACGTATAGTACTGGGGAGAGACCCAGGGGAAGGGCACAGAGACCTGACCTTGGCATTCATAGAGCAGTGCCACCATGTGAAGGTGGGAGATTTCTGACCCACCTTCAATGCATGGATTTCAAGGACACAGCGGTCCATGGAGAAGCAGGCATCACAGGAATCCATGTTGTGAGATGGACCCAGGCAGGTGAGACAATGGTCATGGCAGACCACAACAGTAATTGGCTTGCCACAGGGGCACTGATGCATAGGGGCATACCCTGCCTTAGATTTACTAGAACTAGACCCCAAACCAGACATGGCCGCGTAGACAAATAAAACAAAACAAAAGGGAATGTACTAGACGCTGCACCCTAAAGAAGAAAAAGGAAAATATTACCAGCTCCAACTGGGGTATGGTGTTGAATAAACTGTGGTACACTACTGAGTCAAACGTGGTGGAGGCAGAACTGATGCAGTAAGTTTGGACTTCCAGCTCCCACAAGATGTGACCTCGATGGTGCAAAAAAGCAGAACTGAGGAGTTAGGGGTGTCTGCATCAGTTACTGGCCAGTCTGCGAGTGCCACATAGTAGATCAGCCTTGTGGGTGGCACCATCCCCGACATCGACTCCCCACTCCAAAAATCTTAAAGTCAAAGACTCCCGTGAGGGTTATCTACCTCTGGCATAGACCCACCAGTCATGAACTGTGAAGATTTGATTCTGGGAAGATCAAGACATTTCTTCTTTTATGAAATTCAATTCTCGTTTCATGAACTGAGAGTCTTCTTTCGTGAGACTCATAAAAGAAGAATTTTGGCTCACGAAAGAAGAATCGGGAGCTCTTGCTAGGATATTAGGGATGTCTCAAAACCACATTCCGGGGTCATTTTTTGGAAAACAAAGTCCAGAACTAAGCTAAAAATGTCCCATTTAGCTAGATTCATGTGCCTATTTTTTCCAGGGCATCATTTTGCTGGGTTGTCTTTCTTTTTTTTTAAAACACAAAAAAGATGGCTGCCAAAACAGAAGATTTTGTCTTCTCACAAAAAAATAATTTTGGTTCATGAAAGAAGATATAGTACTTTCTTTCATGATCCAGAACTTCTTCTGTTGTATTGGACATATAAATGAAAGGCCCTATTGAGCATGCTCAGAACTGAAACTTCAAATCCTTATAACTCAGGAACCAATTAATATTTTTTCACCAAAACAAAATAATGGCCTCTTTCTATGGGCATGCCCTCTTAATCTGAAAATTTCAGAACAAAATTCCTAACTGACTGGGCTGTGTGTGAAAGCAAAAAAGAGCCAAAGCCTCTGATATCTTTCACTTTTTCCACTATCTGGATCTCGGAGTCTGGACATTTAACCAACACAAAACTTGCCAAATCAAGAGTCCTTGCCTCTTCCCCCAGACTGCACATACATAATTTCATGCAATTCCATTAAACAGGGCAAAGTTATTAAGGTGCAGAGTTAGAGGTTTAACATTAAACACCCTACTTAATCCTAATTATAGCAGCACTACCGCACCCTATATTTATATATGCATATATATATATATATATATATATATATACAGATAGATAGATATTGTAATGCCACTATAGTTAGGGTTGCTCAGTCACTTGTATGTTAAACCCAACTTTTATACTTTAATAACTTTGCAACCATTCCTCCATTTTGCCTGAAATTTTGCATGCCCAGTCTGGTACCATAGGTCTCTGGATCTGACAGGTTTTGTTCTGGTTGGATGTGTGGTTGTGGAGCTGCAGAGTGCCACAATATATGACAAATACCACTTTTTGGCAAATTCTTTGCTCAGGGCTATGGCCCAAACAGTTTGGGGATCTGGTCTGAAATTTTCAGGGTATATGGGGTCTGGATCACTGATGTGCCTTTTGAAGATTTGGTCATAAAATATTAATCTGTTCAAAAGTTATTAAAGTTTGAAGTTTTCCATTATAGCCTATGGGGAAAAAATATATGTATGGCTCAAAAGCACTTTTTACTCTTGCAAAAGTCAGTTTTACTTTTGCAAATTGCTTTTGTACTGTCACAAATCCACCATCTTGTTTTCACTTAATGATGGCTAAGAAACATTGTAATGCAAAAAATACTGCCCCTTGGTAAACATCAACAGTTGTGTTTACCTAATCAGGGCACAAGGAACACGATTCTGGCATTAATTTTTAAAAATAACGCCTGGAAGTGTGTTTTTTCAATCTTGCCATTGGAACTTTGGCAAATTCACAAATGCACTTTCGCAAAATTTTGTGAAATGTTCACAAATTTGTGAAAGTACACAAGTTTCATAACAGTACATTTGTGAAACTTTCACAAATTTGTGAAAGTACTTTCAAAAGAATTGTTATTTCTTTGCCACTTCATAGCAAACAAATGGTTAGGACTTTGGGGCCGAAATTTGCAGGACAGCAAGTGCTTTCACCACAGATGTGCATTTTCCTGGTTTGGTGATAAAATATACAACAGTTCCATAGTTATAACATTCCAAAGTTTTGAAATTTCCCATAGGATCATATTGTGGCGGCCGCGTCGCTTTTCGGCAGCTATATCTTGAAAATGGTTCCAGGTATGGATTTTTCCCTACATGCAGCTGTACTAAGCATGCGTGCAGGTTGCCAGGTCATGATTACCACTGTGGTGGAATTTTTTACAAGCTTCCTATGGTTACAGAGATATTGCCACATTTACAGCACAAGGAGCACTTGGAATTTCTCTAGGCTTGTATTATGGCTCTATACTTACTGTATGGGTAGATGGGAGTGCAGAGCCCTCCAGACCCTGTGCTCTCACATCTGGATACCATTATGCAAAAATGGGAACACAGAGCCTTTCATTATGCAGTACTGGGAGCCCCACAGGGACATGTGAGATCATTAAAATACTCTATAGTTATATATAGATGGCAGTGCAGGGCCTGGAGGGCCCTGTACTCCCACATGAAATCAGAGACAATTACAAAATGCATGCATGATGGGAGCGCAGGGCCCAACCACATATGAGTAACATTACACTTTCTCAAAAAGAAGGGAAATTCATTGCAAACAATTCCATTAATGCATCAGTTAAGGTTGATATTATAGTGACAAACATTTGGAAATTTGGTGTTAGGGTTACCAACCCTACCACCCCATCCTCCACACACCAACAGGCATCTGGGTGTGCCTTGGAGTCATTGGGCCTTAACTCTCACCCCATTCTCCTATACTGTACCATGTCAGATTCCTTACACATGGAATGGGGTGACAGATAGGCCTGATGACCCCAAGGCACACCCCGACACCTGTTGATGTGTGGAGGATAGGGGTAGGGTGGTAGGGTTAGTAACCCTAACACTGAATTTCCAAACTTTTGTTGCTGTAATATTAACCCTAACTGTTGCATTAATGAGTTTTTTGGAATGACTATATATATATATATATATATATATGTGTTATATATATATATATATATATAAAAATATAATACAGGCACGATAGTGCCTGTATATTAGGGTTGAGTAAGCACTTCTATGTTAAACTCACATTTTTGCACCTTAATAACTTTTCCCCCTTTCAACCGATTTACATGAAATTTGTAAAGCACAGCCTCTGTGCCAGGATCTCTTGATCCTGTAGAGTTCATGTAGATCACTTAAGGGAAGGCAAAGTTACAGAGGAGCAAACAAAACCAAAAGTCTCAGTTCTTTACAATTATGACTTTTTTTACCACACGATAACTGAAAAAACAGGAGGATTTGAAACCTGAAACTCTCAGGTTTGAGAGAAGTTGGTCCAAGATGTGTGCTTTTCTGGTTTTTGGTCCCATTGTTAAGTAGTTTTTATAATATTTAATAAAAATGTTCAGTTTCTGAGCATGTACAGTTCAAACAATCAACGTTCTATTTATAACTTAATTTTTGCGAAAGCAACAGCTTGCACTATACGACACAGCTGTCTTTAATAAATGACAGCTGTGTTGTATAGTGTAACCCCTGCTGCTGTCACCACTCATAGGTCAGGGATGGGACTGCTGTAATTGTAGCTCTGCCATCTTGACTGTGCCTTAACTAAACTGTTCTCTGCACACTGGGGGCCCCAATCCCCGGTGGCTTTGTATTTATGTGTTTATTTATTTAATTCTTTTTTTTTGTTGTTGTTGCTTCACTGTTGACATCAGGGACCAATCCCCGTGTCGGCATTTATCCCCCCCAACAGTGAGGACACTGGGGAGCCCACCCCCGTGTACCAAAGTAGTTTAATGGTTTTACTGTTCCCTGTTAAGAAAAAACATCCAGAGACGTCTCTTTTTAACCTGAAAGAAAAAGAATGGTCCCTTGTCATCATCACCATCTCCCTACCCCCAACCCGACCCCACTGATCATCCACCACCCCACCTTCTTACCCTATGCTTACCTCCCAAGGTCAAGACACATACGATACAGCTGTCTTTAATGTATGACAGCTGTGTTCCATTGTGCAAGTACTGTACGACACAGCTGTCTTTAATAAATGACAGCTGTATCATATAGTACTTGAACTATACAACACAGCTGTCATTTATTAAAGACAACTATGTCATATAGTACTTGCGCTATATGACACAGCTGTCTAATAAACAACAGCTGTGTCTTATTGTATTTGCACTATACAACACAGCGGTCATGTCATATAGTGCAAGTACTATAAGCCATCACTGTTTTCTGACTTTACCATAACACAATAAAGCTATAAGAGTAGGGGGGGTATCTGAACTGGGGAGTTGGGGGGCTGTGGTGTTTTCTGCTGCGATTCCTCTACTTTCCGCAAGTCTGACAGTGGTGAACTATTCTATAGTTGGGATCTTGGGGGGGTCCTGCTTTGGCTGTGTCCCCTCTCAATGACTGCTGATATGGAGAGGGGAAGTAATGTCAGTGTAGCGGAGCAGAGGGAGCCATGAAGGAGGTGAGGGATGCCCCTGGATTGAGTTTGCAGCTCTGTCTCCTCAGCTAACACGGGCAGCAGTCAAGGATTGGAGGACCACAGGACTCCCTCACAGGGTCACAGTTTTCACCCGCTGCTGTCAGTGAGAGTGCATCTAAGATCTGCTGGGGATATCTAAAGTAAATCTTGTTTTTATACGGAGAAAGGATGGTACAGTGGAGATGTTTTCCCTAGGGGCAATCACATGAACACATAGAGGTTTATTGGTGGGTGGTGACAAGTGAGGTGGGAGCATTCCTCATGCAGAGCACATTGGATATTCCATCTTTCCTTGTCATGCTTGTGGCTCTAGTTGGAGAGATGGAGTGGGGATGGCATGGGGCTGTTTACCTGTGCCACTGCCTATAGCCTTGCCTTGCAGCTGAAAAGGGAAACAAGCAATGAATGCAATATTGTGTTGTCGCCCCTCCCCAGACAGTAGTTTTTATATAGTTGCCGACATTGGGGCACAATCCCCATGTCAGCACTTACTAGATCTCCCCCTGCTCCCCCCAAAAGTGTGGGACATCTGAGGAGCCCACCCCCAGTGTCCCGAAAGTGTTGATAAAAAATGTGATGAATACCGACACCGGGATGCCCACCCCCGGTATCGGTCCCCCTCCCCCTTGCAGCGCCATGTTTAATTATCTTACCGACATCAGGGGCCCCAATCCCTGTGTTGGAATTTCCCCCCCAGCAGTATGGGACATTGTGGAGCCCACCCCCTGTGTCCCGATATAGATGTATATGCAGTGTACATTTAAAAAAGAAAACAGTCCCCCAACATCTATTTTATTAATATTTTAACCTGCAAAAGAAAAACATCCCTCTTTGTCCCTGTAACACCCTCCACCATCCCAACCTCCCACAACCCCACCCAACCCTTACCCTATACTTACTTCCGGAGGTCTGCTGTTGTCATCGTCTATGGACGGGACATGTCTGCACTCTTCAAAGCTGAACTGTAAACTAAGGAGTAAAGGTAGGTCGTATAATGTATTTCAATGGCATTTTCAACTTATCTTGATATCTTCACCATTTTTACTATAGGTATTTTTTCACCAAATTTTCAACATTGGCTTTTTGAAACCCCACCTCATTCACACTAGCACTGTCATTTTGTTAATCGGTCCCAGAAGGTGATTTTGCGGTCGCTGTGTGGAATCACCTTTCAGGACTGAATAACAAAATGACAGTGCCAATGTTCATAAGGTGAGGTCCCAAAAAGACCATGTTGAAAATTTGGTGAAAAATTCCAAAAAAATGGCCACATTATGAACGTGCGTTTCGCAGTTTCTTTGCAGGTGCATAACTTTGGTAATTTACAATATTTTCACTCCAGATTTTCAACATACCCATTTTTTCACACCACATCATGAACAGTACAACTGTCATTTTCACATCCTGTCCGAAATGTGTTTCTGCACCTGTGGCACAGAATGGTGTTTCAGCACGGATCTGAAAATTTTCAACTATGGGGTTTATGAGGTGGGGTCATAAGAAGAATATGTTGAATGTTTGGGGTCAAAATATTGAAAAGCAAATAATTTATTAAGTAACACTGATTGCAGAGCTGTCTGTTGCACGTCTGGGGAACACGCTGCTTAATGTGCCAGTGAGCCGAGTTCAGGTGTGAATTCAGTGAGCCGGTTTACTGGGATAAGGCTGATGGGGAAGGTTCTGCAGCATGCACTACCAGTTATGGCCTGGGTAGGGATAGAGCAGTGTTTTGGTGCAGACGCCACACCCTGTGGTGGGTCAGGGAGCCTCACCCACAGGGTATCGAGATGTGTGCCAGGGTCTGCTGGTCTGATGCACTGCATGATGACTGTCTCCAATACTGTTTTTAGCTCATTTGGGACCTGTGCGAATGAGGATTCAGTTCCACTATAACAAAAAGAAGGGAAATTAGTTGCAAAAAACTACATTTATGCATAGATTAGGGTTGTAAAAATGCAAAGAGTACAAAGACAAGAAATGAAAAAACATTAGGAATTTGGGTCTCTGGAGTATTGGCGAATCAGTGTTGGGGTCTTACTTGGGGTTGTCAGCCATAATGCCCACTACTACCATGGATCAGACAAGGTCAAATGATGTCTTCATGCAGGGCCCATAGAGCTCTGCGTGAAGAAAGCTTTGACAGATTATGTTGGCCATACTGTATCACTATGAGGCACTAAGTTAGAGCTGCATCTTGTGATTCAGACAGGAGGCTATTGGTTGGGGGGGGTGGGCATTAGGGTTGACAACCCCAAGTAAGACCCCAGCACTGACTCGCCAATACTCCAGAGACCCAAATCCCTGTTTTTTCAATTCCCATCTTTGTACGCTTTGTGTTTTTACAACCCTAATCTCTGTATTAATGTTTTTTTTTTAAATATATATATTTATATAATATACTGAAAGAAAGTCAGGAAGTCATATTTGAAGAGAAGGAAAGGGAGTTTGAAATTCTTTTAGGAAAAGGAAGGAGGAAAAGAAATCTGGTTTTTATAATACTTTTCATATACACTGTAGCAAATTGCTATGAAAATTTACTTATAAGGAGCATTATTCAGCTCTGAATCAAATAAAAAAGGAACAGATGTACAGTATTAACCCAAATTTTCCTGAAAAACATTTTAGGAAGGGAAGGGAATGAATCTGGACTTGGTTGAGTCAACAGCTCTATCCCTTCCACTTCCCAGTGTGGAGTTCCACCTCCTCCACAATCAGATGTTTTATGATGTCTTTGTTTGAAGAGTGCTCACCACAGACATGAATTGGGGCATCTTTTGCACAGTTGTTCCTCTTTTTATCCTTCCTCTAGTCTGGTTGGCCTTTTTCCTACTGACGCCCCAGCCCCATCACCCTGTGGGAGGGTAGTGGGTTTGCAAAAGGAAAACACATGTCATTTATCAGGCTTAACACATAACCAGTGTGGTTCTATTTGACAGTGTCAATTTCTGTTAAAAAGGCAAATCTGTGAGACCACTTTAAGGATAATTCAGACAGTTCTTTGTAAGAACTGATCAGGTTAACCAGACTAACCAGGTAAATCAGGAGGAACTCCTGTTAAAGTTTCAGACTCCTCTTTAGCTGTAAAGTCTTTCCCTTACCTAGACCAAAGACAGACTGACTAGGCTCAGTTTCACAGGGCTTATATACCCCTCCCTGCTGTGTGACATGATCTGTCTCACTTCCAACACACAAATATAAAAGGCCCTATTATATGGCCAGATGACTTCTAAGAAGCAGGGTTCCCTTTAAGGTAAGGTTTCTACTTTATTTCATACAAATACAATGGACACTCAAAGCAGGACACTATATCACACAAAAGGCATTTAAACATATACATTTAACATAGAGTATAACAACCATTCACTCCGGATCACCTAGTGTGTGCTTGTGCTAAAACTGTGATTTTATACAATTATTGTTATTTCCATCTATCTTGCTTAGCCTACAGACATTTACACTGCCAGGCACCCATTGTTCCATGTGGAAGGGACACCATATCTTTAGAAAGGCAGCATCAGTCCTTCTATGACTGGGTAGTCCATGCACACTAGACCCTTTTCAACCTCAGGGCTCAGCCTTCCCTGCTGACCTGAAGAAACTCCATGTTTTTGAATTCTATGAAGCTCCTTTGTTTAAGCCAAATATATATTTTAATCTTGCTCCTTTTTGTAGTGAATGTTGGCAGGACTGCTGCCACAGGGCTCAGCATTTGCCTTGCTGGTCCAAAATTGCATGACCAGCCATCTACCAGCTAGGATTGCAGGACTCCTTGCACCCTCTCTCTCCTGTCCATCCAACACTCTGCTGTCATGAAGGTGGAGGGAGGAGAAAATAAATAAGATATGTTGAAAGAACTCCTGTGTTTAGAACTTCTGAGCTCCCTCTGCAAGGCTGAATTGAAATAGTAAGCTCCAAGGAGCTGAGCTGAACTGTTTCTCCAGTATCCCTTCTGCTAAAACAAGGCAGGCAGGGATACAAACAATACAAAAACAACCCTTTGCTTTCTAATGCACCAGTCTGAGATGTCTCCCAACAGGTGGACATTTTATTTACATTTGACCTCCCAGTAAGGAAGTCACTTAGAATTACAGCCGTCCTGCCAGACCCACTTCCATGGGATCTGAAGTCTCAGACCTAATGCTGCCTGGAGGGGAGAAAGTAAAAGAAGAAAGAGCAACAGAAGAAGAATACATCACCACTAGATGGCAGCCCAAGGTGAAGCAAAGTGAAAGAGAGGAAGCAGAGAAAAGCCAGACCTCATCCCTCATCATGCCCCAGTGCATATGGTGATGCACTAGTACCCACACCCTGTCATGTCTTATTGCTCATTTATTTACAAGACATCCACATTCCATCCTGGCTCTGCTCACTGGTAAGCACATTCTACATCATGGAGGCAGAACAAGAGAGTGCTTTACTGTAAACCCAATTTGATGGTCTCTTGACTCTGGGGGAATAAAAGAAATTACAATGGTGAAATGATGTATATTAGCCTGACATGATGTCCAGGTAGGTAGCATCACTACCTGCACATCAGTAAAAGCTCTGACCTAACCCTTACCCAGGATAGGCCACCTACTGACCCTATCACACACCCATATGTTCACTGGGTTTCACCTGGCCAGCTGTTTACTCCCAGAGTTTATCCTTACTGGTGGAAACTGATGGTTTTCCCAATGCCCACTGATCAGTGGTGCTGCTGGTGGAGCCCAACCAGTCAGATGCACGGCCTGCAGTGGTCTAGAATCATCCTGCTGCAGGCCGATGTTTCCTGTTTTTCTCCCTGAGGGATGGCAGCATGCAATAATGATATAACACACACTGCGCGCTCCTGCATGATGTGAGTTGATGTATGCTATGCATTCCTTGCTTTGGTTGTCCCAAACTGCCTTTCCTCCAGCTTCCACTAGGGGTGAGGTGTTTGCTGTATTCCACAATCCCTTCCCCTGGAGGAGAAATAGAGAATAATGCATACATAGGGGGTTGATACACAGTTTTTTACACACCCATGGTTTCACTAGTATCACACACCGAGGGTGTGTTCAAAAACCTGCCTATCAACCCCCTACAAATGTTTTATTTTTTTATAATAACTGGTGCAAAAATATGGACCACTCCCTGATTACAACATCACTTTCTTCTTGAAGACAAGAAACTGCAATAGCCAGCAGACCACTTACTCAACCTGTGGAATGCGGCCCAGCCCGAAGCAACCAACGAAAGAAGCCTGCCACAAACTTTCACAGCGCTATCAAAATCTCCATCCAACTGACTGCTCCTTACTCTGGATTCCTTCCCACACCAGCCCGAGTGGAGCTTACAGAGCCATGGCGGAAGGACTTCTCGAACTTCCCCGGTTTGGAGAGCGTGTTGGCTGAATCGACCATTTTAGGCTGAACTACAGGGCACTACTAGCAGCTCCCAGCACGGTGGCTATGTCAAGCTTGGCACAGACTGAGTCATGGTGAATTCCTTATCCAGTCTGCTTGATTGGTCTGGACTGCTGCAGGCTTCTTGGCGTGAGACTTTAAAAGTTGTATCAACCTGCAGGTTGATACGAGTTTTTAGGTTGATATGACTTTTTACAGTACTCAAAAACAGGTTGATAATGGGGGTCACCAGTTATTATGAAATAATTACTTACTGTAGTAATCTTTCTTCTAGGGGATCCACTAATATTATTAACTTTTCTACATTGTCTTGGGCAGACACAATGTTTTCTGTACTGTTAGCGGTTATCATTGCTGTAGACATGTTTTGTTTTAGTGCTTATCACTTTCACTCTCTTTCTAAATATGCAGTTCTCATTTACTAGTGGTTGTCAGCAGTGCCCACTCAGAAAAACAGCTCGTATGCCACTCCCATTTGGTAGTGGATGTTGGTGGTGTCCACTCTGGAAAATGGCACTTTACTAAATTTGAGCTACAGAAGCTCTAAACTGCTTTGCAAACTATGCTGACAGACTGGGGATGATGGCATTCCAGTTTAGTTCCAGTCTGCTTTTAAAGAATGTTCACAGTATTTATTCCATTGCAGAAGCTGCCGGCTGAGCTGCGCTGAGAATAATGATTGAGACATATGCTGGAGTGAGAATAAATGAATTATTCTCACCCCAGCTCAATAATAAACAACATTATTAGCAGTTTACATTGTACAGTTTACAGTAAAATTTTATTTGTTCGACACTAAGTCATTATGAAACATGCAAAGCATGTAAAAACAGCTTATAAAAAACAATAAAAGTGCACTGTATACATATAGAGTTCCAAACAATCTCCGGGGACAGTACCATGTGCTTAATTAGATTTTTTGAATAAACATGTCTTCAAATATGCTATTTTACAAGTAACTTATTAACCAGAATCTTATGTTAATTCAGTTAACCCACATAATTGCCATGCCAGTTAATGAAAACTCACAATCAGCTAGTGGGTGTCTCAGGAAAAGAATATTGAAACTTTAAGAGGGAGAAGAAAAAACTACTTACCTTAGTAATCTTATTTCTTCCAAGGGAGTCTTACTGTATTCTGACTTAAGCAGTTATCCCTTTCAGGTGAACGTCCCTGGAGAGGAAAGAGTTAAAGCCTATATGCTAATAGTGGAATGTTCAATAGGCTCGAGCTTGGTTTTCAAGCCACTGTCCCAGGTACATTCCATGTAACTGCCAGATTCTTACTAGCAACTATAATAGCAATAATAACTAAGCTATGTTAAATAACAATCTACTAACTAACATAGTCACGATGACTATAGAACCCATAAATAGGGCATATAAAAAGACTCAAGTCACAAATGCCCAAGAATGACCACCCCAGTGGTTCAGTAACATTAGAAAGAACAGCTGGAGTGCAGTGCCCCCCAGGTTATTGACAGGGTCAGCAACACTGAGTATCAAGGCTGTCTGGCCCAGTCTGGAACTATCAGGATCATTGTAGCTGACTGACATCTGAGTTTGATTAGAACTCTGAAGATCAGAGGTAATGGAGAGAAAGCATACAGAAACTTGCCTGTCCAGTCCAGAATCAGCACATCAAGAGGCACTGAGCCCAGTGCTGGTGACCTGCAACAGAACTGGGGTAGCTGATGATTGTCTGAGGCTACAAAGAGGTATATCTCTGGAGTGCCCCACCTCCTGAATACTGCTAGCAGAACTTGTCCATTCAGAGCCCATTCATGATGGCTCTGGTTGATTCTGCTGAGTGCATCTGCCAGGACATTGTCCTTCCCTGGCAGGTGAACCACTGTCAGGGAGACCTTAAGGGAGTATGCTAAACTCCAGATCATTATGGCCTCTGTGCACAGTGCAGAGGACCTTGTTCCTCCCTGTTTGTTTATGTAGTACATGGTAGTGGTGTTGTCTGTCCTGACCTACACTACTTTCCCCTGCACCACTGTAGCAAATGACTGAAGAGCTAGAAGCACTGCCCTCAGCCCAAGCAGGTTTATGTGAAGGAGAGACTTCTGCTTGTGCCATGTGTCATGAGCAGTGTGGCCACTAGGTGGGCCCCTCATCCTAGGAAAGAGGCATCTGTAGTCAGCACCACAGTGGGAGACGGATGTAGAAAGGGGACACCCATCCTGAGGTTGTCCCTGTCCTGCCACCACTGCAGAGCTTGCAGCAAGGTGGATGTCACTGGCACCAACTTGGAAAGGAAATCCCTCCTCTGTGACTAGAAGGACCTGAGGTGAAACTGAATGTCCCTCATTTGAAACCTAGCCCTGGTACCACTGCTGTGGCTGCAGCCATGTGGCCCAAGAGTTGGAGAAAATGCCTTGCTGGTCAAGGGATGTGCAGGCAAAAGGAGTCTTCCAAATGGATTAGGCAGTCCACCCTTGTTGGTGGTAGAACTGCCTTTGCCTGAACTGTGTCCAACTCTGCCCCTATGAAATCCAGGAATTGGACTGGTTCCTGAACTAATTTCTTCAGGTTCACTAGGAACCCTAGAGGCTGCAGAGTTTCCTGTGTAATGGTCAGGACTTCCTTTACCTGCTGAGGGGAATGTCCTATGACTAAGCCAGTCATCCAGGTAGGGAAACACAACAATTCCTTGCCTTCTCAGATGTGCCATGACCACTGCCAGGCACGTTGTAAAGGCCCTTGGAGCTGAGGTCAGGCCAATGGGCAGAGCCCTGAACTGGTAATGGCCTGATAGCAACTGGAACCTGAGATACTTTCAGTGAGATTGTTGGATGGGAATGTGAAAGTAAGCATCCCTGAGGTCTAAGGATGCCAGCCAGTCCCCTTGTCTCAGAGTGGGAAGGAGACCATTTTGAACTTTGGGCTTGTCAGATGCTTGCTGAGGTATCTTAGATCCAGAACTCACCATTTTTCTTCAGGGTTAGAAAGTACCTTGAATACAACCCTTTTCCCCTGTGAGGGAATGGAACAGGTTCCACTGCCTTGTCTTGCAGTAAAGTGGACACTTCTGCTTCAGCAGAGCTATTTCTGAATTGATGGCAGGTTTAAATGACCTTGCTCTTATTTTTGGGAATAACTTGAAGCTTAGAGCAAGGCCCTGGCTTATTACATCCAAGACCCACCTGTCTGTGGTAATGGCTTGCCATGCCTGGAAGTAATAGGATTGAGAAGGTGGCCCTGACCATCACCTCAAGAGGTTTGCTTGGCAAGGGTCTTGGGATGGGGACTGGGGCCAGCACCCCTTCTGCCCTTACTCCTAAAGTATCCTCTTTGCTGCTGGTAGGCAGGGAAGGCCTGAGCCTGGTAGAAAGGCCTTTGGTAAGGTCTGTCCCTGCCTCCCTTACTCTGCTGTTTCTGTGGAGTGGCAGCCTTCTCTTTAGCTGCAGCACTCTTCTAAGCCACTCTGTACTCATTCATTTTTTTCATGTAGGCCTCTGTCTGTTCCCCACACAGTGAGTTCTGCACTAAGGGAACCTCCAGGGCCTTCATCTAGGTGTCTTGAGATAGGTTTGTGCACCTTAGCCAGGCAAACCTTCTTAGTGAAACGGTAGTGACCATAAGTCGAGAGGCACTGTCATCAGCATCCACAGCCATATGGAACTGGTACTTGAATGCCTCTATACCATTTTTAACAGCCTCCTCCAAGTTTTCTGCTAGCTGAGGAGGAGCCTTCTTAGCCAATTCCTGAACAGATTCCCAGAGTGACTTCTGGTATCTGGGCACATAGGCCATGTAAGATGCTTGCCTAATGCCCAGGGAAGCACCAAGGTACTCCTTTTTTGCCACTGAATGAATCCCCCATGAATCCTTATCAGGAGGGTGAGAGGCTAGAGGGATGCCTGTTTTTTCACAAGCTGCAGCGTGAACCACTCCTTCATGGCTGCAATGGCTAAACATAAAATCAGTGCCATTACCAGCCAACAAATACCTCCTGTCCATCTTTCTGTCCATGGGGGATGGAAGCTGGAGTCTGCAAGATTTTCATAGTTTGCCTCTTGAGGGACTTATGTATAGGGATCATAAGTCTCTTAGCAGCATGCACATCCATCGTCTCGACGTAGTCTGGTTCCTCCTCCACCTCCTCAGAAGCCTCCTGGGCAATCCTCTCCAAGGCTTCTGCCACCTTCTTCATGAAGACATAATGGGAGGAGTGGTTCCCAGGGTGTTGAGGGGAAGACTCAAATTCTTGGTGATCAGGAGAGACTTCGGGTTCAATAGATTCATCAAAGTCCTCCTCCTCTTTTTCATCACCTTCCCACTCTTGTTCATAAAATGCTTCAGGGTCATATGAACTGGTGGGAAGCGAAGTACCAGGCATTTGAACTGAAGTGTGAGCCAAGGTACACTGAACCAGTTCACCTGAACCTGTTTGAATAGACTGAACAATGTGAATAACCTTTGTGATTTCTTCAGCAGTTGGAACCACAACCACATGTCTATACAGTTCTGAACTGGCATTGTTTTTTTCCTTCTAGCAGAAGTCATTTCAATGGCTATCTCTGTGCTGCTTTTGGTCGAGGAGGTCTTGCCCTGGTCAGAGGGCACCCCCTCCATTTCTACTGGTTTATCCACGGAAGTGGAACCGGACCAGCCATCCATGTCCATGGACTTCTCAGCCGTTCTTTCCTGCATTCTACTGAGTTGCCTATCAAGCATAGACTGTGGAAAGTTTTTGCAAATTTCACAGTCTGCCTTCAGGTGGTCAAACCATAGGCAGAATACACAAATTATATGTGGATCAGCCTTTGCAAACTGCTTACCACACTCGGTACAATGCTGAAACCCAGTGGGACTGGTTCTCATCTTGGGTTTCTGTGATATAATCGCAAACACTTAGATTTAGTATTTATCCATAGTTGGAAGTCAGGCCTGGATAAGAAAGTAAATAATAGCTTTGGTTATCAGCAGGGTTAGCGATTGAGGGAAAAACCAAATAAACTACTAATTTTTTAAACCCAAACTAGACCGTCCCCAGATACAAACTTTAAACAGAAAAAAAGTTAAACTTTACCTCAAAACCAGTCAGAAACTGAAAAACTTACCGCAATGAAATAAACCTAGTCTAGTCTAACCTGTAACTGATGGACATAGGTTTGAAAAATAAAATAAAATAAAAATAAACAGTAGTTTGAAAAAAAGTCAAACTTTTACTTCGACCGAAGGAAGCTGAGGAGAAATCTCCAAGGCAACTTCACAGGCAGGCGGAGTAAAGAATCTGGCAGATACACAGAATGTACCAGGGACAGTGGTTTGAAAACCAAGCTTGAGCCTATTGAACGTTCCACCATTAGCATATAGGCTTTAAATCTTTCCTCTCTGGGGTAGTTCAACTGGAAGGGCTAACTGGTTAAGTCAGAATACAGTAAGACATCCTGGGGTTTGAATCCATAAAATCCACTGATCATTACCAAAAACACTTATTTCAGGTATTCCTGGGATGAGTCCATCCTATAGTTTTTTCATGTCCTGAAAGATCTCCATCAACATTATATCCCACTAATTGTCTTTGAGTAATCACATTTAGGTTTCTTTTACCTCTATGTGCCATAATTTTATGATCGCTTATTTGGGAATTAAGAACCCCACAGAAACTCGCTTGATGGCAAAATGCAGGCTGATAGTCAGTCCTGTCCCATCTTACTCGACCCAACCTTTAATAGCTTCTTTCTCCCATACATACCTTACTAAAAAGTGCAATGGAATCCATAGTGTTATGCCATAGATGCCTCCATATTTCAAATAAGGTTTCCAAGACCTCCACAATGGTGCAAATAGCACCCATTTGGTAATTGCATAAGTATTTAAATCACATATGGCTGCTCAGTAAATAACTAAGACAAATTGAATTAGTATATCCACTACCCTACTGAGAGATACTGTAAATGTCATTAAAGATTGTTTTTTTGTTTGTTTTTTCATTGAGTTCAGTTGGTACTCTTAATGACCATCCTAGTGGCATGGTGGGACAGCTTTGTATTCTTAATGGCAGAGGTGGTTTGGGAAGAGCTTAGCAACCAGGCCAAGGACTAGATAAAATGAAATGCCAAGATCAAGCACTGGGAGTGGAAGGAAATTTGCTACTGTATGCAGCAGCACCTTCATTCAGCTAGCTGTTCATGACATTGGTATTCATTTAGTTTATCATCCTCTTGACTGGTGGAAAAGGACCAGGAAGTGTTCACCTCTAAATACCCGGGAGATGAGAAAACAAGCAAAACATGCACTTTTAAACCCTACTGAATGGATTGTAGTTACTTTAGCATCCCAAGACTGGAAAATAATCATAACTAAATGGTCAGAGGACATAAACCTAGGAAGTAGTTTGGTAAAACTAAAATACATCCACACTGGGAAACAAACTCTCAAAATGTTAATGCTTTTCAAAACAAAAGAAGAAAGGTGTGTGCATATATATATATATATATATATATAAATATATATATAGAGAATAATGGATGGAGAAGAGTTTGATATGAGGATTTAATGCACACCCGAGTTGTGGGATGCTACCAAAACCCCGAGGGCAAAGCCCGAGGGGTTTATCAAAGCATCCCACAACGAGGGTGTGCATTAAATTCTTATATGAAACACCCTTTCCATCTTTTATTTTTTATAATAACAGACCAGCAGTTTTTCTCCAGCAGAGACTGTTTGGCCCCGTCCACATACAGAATGTTGGCCAATGAGGTAGCAACATAGCTTGACTGGCATGGCTCATGAATGTCATAACAACCAGCCGGTTGTTATGGAAAATATCAACCTGGTCAATACATTGAAAGAAATTGCTGGCCAGTTATATATATATATATATATATATATATATATATATATATATATACACACACATACATATTCTGGTATGGTCAATAAACCATCACTGGTAGACCCCTACAAACTCCATAATTCAGAGTTCTGAAACCACGGTTAACAGAAACAGTTGTGAGTCTCTGTAAACACCTCTCCAAGAAGCTGTCCTCGCACTGGCGATCCGCTCATGCTGCTAACAGAAAACCACCAGTGCGTAAAAAAAAATACTTCTCGGAAAACTGTAATAAAAAAAGCCAAGTGCACTATTAAAAAAAGTTTCTGACAAAAAATAATTTTACAATGGCAACCGCATCCTCTTTTACTTGACTGGTTATACATCTAAGTAAAGAACAGAGCGGGAGATTTTTACCAGAAATGGGGCAGGAGGTCCTCAAAAAAAAAAAGTTTCAAATGTACTGAATTCTGTTGAAGCACTTATTAAAAATACTAATATGAGCGCTTCAAAAAAAAAGTTAAGCTGTTACATTCTTAGAAGCAACTGTTCACTGTTTTGTTCTGTTCTGTTCAAGTTAATAAATGTTCTTGTTCACAGAAATGGATTTCATCTCTCTCAATTTCTGTATTAACCAGTAAATATCAAAAATAAAACATGGGGAAGTGTGGAAATTTGGATTGTATGCACACCCTCAGTGTATGATGCCCAGATAACCCCCTTAGGCTTCGCCCTCGGGGTTTATGGGGCATCACACACCTCAGAAGTGCATAAAATACTCATAAACCACACTTCCCCATGCATTTTTCTATACATATATATATATATATATATATATATACACACAGTATATACACACACAAAGTGGTTTTGTGTGTGTGTGTGTGTGTATATATATATATATATATCTAAGGGATATGTCATGGGCTGCTTGAAAACAAATTCTTTATATTTTCCTACAGGGTTTGACTTCCGTTGAACTCACAAGTGATAAGAGCCATGAGTGAGGTCTTCAGAAGTCAAATCCTGGAGGAATTTTTATTTTTATTTTCAGGCAGCCTATGGCATGGCCATTTATACTATGGGCATAGAAATCAAAATATGCATCTGTGCAGGAGTTATCTATGTGCTTGAGTATTTAAAAAATCAGTTTAAAATGGCGAGTAGTGGAGTTTTTTAATTTGTGTGATAGTAGTCCACTGCATCCAGTGCACAAGGGTGGATGACATACAAGGATGATGCAAGCAGTGACACACACTTACACTGTGGCTATCGGACTGGCCAGTTTCAACAGGAAAGGTGCATAAATGGATATGGAGACTTGACTGTATCATAGTGAGAATTTTCCCAGTTGGCCATACCACAGGCACAGTGTTGCACATCAGTCTCCACTGCCTAGGAGTAACACATGGTTTCCATGAAACTTGTTCATGACACTCTGAGGATTATAGTATGGTGGACATCAGCATCATTATATACCAAGACTACTAAATTCACTTGAGTGCCTCATTTTTACAATCAATGCTGTTCAGTTTTACATAAATACCATTTGATGCATTTTTCCACATCTCTTTACTGTATATTAACATATTTTAGTCCTGATCAACAAATTAAGGGAACAGTTTGTCTGCTTTGAGTGCCCAATCAATGAGAGGTCCAAATTCATGTGAGACATGGCTACTTTACTGCTGGTTACCACTGAAAAATGTTTATATTTTTCTTAACCTAACTTTTCTACATTGTCTTGGGCAGACACAATGTTTTCTGCACTGTTAGCGGTTATCGTTGCTGTAGAAATGTTTTGTTTTAGTGCTTATCACTTCCACTCTCTTTCTAAATATGCAGTTCTCATTTACTAGTGGTTGTCAGCAGTGCCCACTCAGAAAAACAGCTCGTATGCCACTCCCATTTAGTAGTGGATATTGATAGTGCCCACTCTGGAAAATGGCGCTTTACTAAATTTGAGCTACAGAAGCTCTAAACTGCTTTGCAAACTATGCTGACAGCCTGGGGATGATGGCATTCCAGTTTAGTTCCAGTCGGCTTTTAAAGAATGCTCACAGTATTTATTCCATTGCAGAAGCTGCCGGCTGAGCTGCACTGAGAATAATGATTGTGACATATGCTGGAGTGAGAATAAATGATTTATTCTCACCCCAGCTCCAGAATAAACAATATTATTAGCAGTTTACATTGTACAGTTTACAGTTTAATTTTATTTGTTCGACACTAAGTCATTATGAAACATACAAAGCATATAAAAACAGCTTATAAAAAACAATAAAAGTGCACTGTATACATGTAGAGTTCCAAACAATCTCCGGGGACAGTACCATGTGCTTAATTAGATTTTTTGAATAAACATGTCTTCAAATATGCTATTTTACAAGTAACTTATTAACCAGAATCTTATGTTAATTCAGTTAACCCACATAATTGCTATGCCAGTTAATTAAAACTCACAATCAGCAAGTGGGTGTCTCAGGAAAAGAATATTCAAACTTTAAGAGGGAGAAGAAAAAATTACTTACCTTAGTAATCTTATTTCTTCCAAGGGAGTCTTACTGTATTCTGACTTAAGCAGTTAGCCCTTCCAGTTGAACGCCCCTGGACAGGAAACAGTTAAAGCCTATATATATGCTAATAGTGGAAAGTTCAATAGGCTTGAGATCGGTTTTCAAGCCACTGTCCCAGGTGTATTCCATGTAACTGCCAGATTCTTACTAGCAACTACAATAGCAATGATAACTAAGCTATGTTAAATAACAATCTACTAACTAACATAGTCACAACGACTATAGAACCCATAAACAGGGCATATACAAAGACTCAAGTCACAGATTCCCAAGAATGACCACCCCAGTGGTTCAGTAACATTAGAAAGAACAGCTGGAGTGCATTGCCCCCCAGGTTCTGGTAAGGGAGGTAGGGTGGGAGGTCAGAATACAGTAAGACTCTCTTGGAAGAAACAATATTATTATGGTAAGTAATTTTTTCCTCAAACCCCAGGAAGTCTTACTGTATTCTGACTTATGCAGACTACCAAGCAGTGCCCCTTGGAGGTGGGCACAGAACCTACTTGGGAAATAGGATCTGCAATACTGATGTGCCAAACCTGGCATCACGTCTGGCCTGAGTGTCCAGGCAGTAGTGCTTGGTGAATGTATGAACAGTTTTCCAGGTAGCTGCTTTACAGATTGCAAGCAAAGGGACATCTCTAGCAGCTGCTATGGAAACAGCTGTCCCCCTAGTGGAGTGAGCCCTTAAGCCCACTGGTGGCTTCTTACCCAGTTTGCCACAGCAGAACTGAATGTAGGCCACAATCCATCTTGCAATGGTCCTTTTTGTGGCTGGCTTGCTCTTTCCCACTTTTCATAGGTTTGGAACAGCTGGGTACATTCATTCCTATGGCCCTTTGTCTGTTCCAGATAGTAGCTGATAGTCCTCTTCACATTTAGGATATGCAGCCTACATTCTCCTTAACTAGAATGGTCAGTAAAGAAAACAGGCAATGTAATGGACTAGTTCAAGTGGAAATTCAAGACCACTTTAGGGAGGAATTTTCTATTTGTTCTGAGAACAACCATATCCCTGTGGAGATTGATGTAGTTAGGCTCCACAGACAATGCCTGTAGCTCACTGATCCTTCTTGATGAAGTGATAGCTACCAAAAAGACAGTTTTCCATGTCAGATGCTTACGCTCTACTGAAGACATGGGTTCAAAAGGGGGCTGCATCAACAGTGCTATGCAGATGTTCGGGTCCCAAGAAGGGGTAGGCTCTCTATGAGGAGGGTGCAAGTGGAGCAACCCCATAAAACATATCTTGAAAACAGCATTAGAAGCTAGGGAAGGATCCTTCACTGATGAGAGGTAGGCAGAAACAGCTGCCAGACGTACCTTGAGGGTAGAAGACAGGGGGCCTAAAGAATGAAGGTGAGCCTAATAGTCCAACAGGACTGCCAAGCCAGCTTCCTGTGGATCCGTGACCCTTTGGGAACACCAGATAGAGAACCTTTTCCATTTTGAAGTGTAAGTCCTCCTGGTGGAAGGCTTTCTAGAGACCCTTTGGATGTCCATCACCCCTTCAGAGAAATGCAAACCTGCATACTCTAGGTCTTCAAGAGCTAGGCCCTGAGCCTGAGGGACCTGAGGTTGGGGTACAGGATCCTCCACTGAGAGGATGTCAGTAGGTTGCGCCTCCTGGGGAGGCAAACTGGACAGGTTGTTGACAGGGTCAGCAACACTGAGTATCAAGGCTGTCTGGCCCAGTCTGGAGCTATCAGGATCACTGTAGCTGACTGACATCTGAGTTTGATTAGAACTCTGAAGATCAGAGGTAATGGAGAGAAAGCATACAGACACTTGCCTGTCCAGTCCAGAATCAGCGCATCAAGAAGCACTGAGCCCAGTGCTGGTGACCTGCAACAGAACTGGGGTAGCTGATGATTGTCTGGGGATGCAAAGAGGTATATCTCTGGAGTGCCCCACTTCCTGAATACTGCTAGCAGAACTTGTTTGTTCAGAGCCCATTCATGATGGCTCTGGTTGATTCTGCTGAGTGCATCTGCCAGGACATTGTCCTTCCCTGGCAGGTGAACCGCTGCCAGGGAGACCTTAAGGGAGTATGGGAAACTCCAGATCATTATGGCCTCTGTGCACAGTGCAGAGGACGTTGTTCCTCCCTGTTTGTTTATGTAGCACATGGTAGTGGTGTTATCTGTCCTTACCTGCACCACTTTCCCCTGCACCATTATAGCAAATGACTGAAGTGCTAGAAGCACTGCCCTGAGCTCTAGTAGGTTTATGTGAAGGAGAGACTTCTGCTTGTGCCATGAGCAGTGTGGCCTCCTAGGTGGGCCCCCCATCCTAGGAGAGAGGCATCTGTTGTCAGCACCACAGTGGGAGACTGATGTAGGAAGTGGACACCCATCCTGAGGTTGTCCCTGTTCTGCCACCACTGCAGGGCTTGCAGCAAGGTGGATGTCATTGGCACCAACTTGGAAAGGGAATCCCATCTGTGCAACCAGAAGGACCTGAGGTGAAACTGAATGTCCCTTATTTGAAACCTAGTCCCTGGTACCACTGCTGTGGCTCCAGCCATGTGGCCCAAGAGTTGGAGAAAATGCCTTGCTGGTCAAGGGATGTGCAGGCAAAAGGAGTCTGCCAAATGAACTAGGCAGTCCACCCTTGCTGGTGGTAGAATTGCCTTTGCCTGAACTGTGTCCAACTCTGCCCCTATGAAATACAGGAATTGGACTGGTTCCAGAACTGATTTCTTCAGGTTCACTAGTAACTCTAGAGACTGCAGAGTATCCTGTGTAATGGTCAGGCCTTCCTTTACCTGCTGAGGGAAATGCCCTATGACTAAGCCAGTCATCCAGCTAGGGAAACAAAGCAATTCCTTGCCTTCTCAGATATGCCGTGACCACTGCCAGGCACATTGTAAAGGCCCTTGGAGCTGAGGTCAGGCCAAAGAGCAGAGCCCTGAACTGGTAATGGCTTGATGTCAACTAGAACCTGAGATATTTTCGGTGAGATTGTTGGATGGGAATGCGAAAGTAAGCATCCCTGAGGTCTAAGGATGCCAGTCAGTCCCCGTGTCTCAGAGTGGGAAGGATCATAGCCATAGTGACCATTTTGAACTTTGGGTTTGTCAGATGCTTGTTGAGGTATCTTAGATCCAGAACTCACCATTTTTCTTCAGGGTTAGAAAGTACCTTGAATACAACCCTTTTCCCCTGTGAGGGAATGGAACAGGTTCCACTGCCTTGTCTTGCAGTAAAGTGGACACTTCTGCTTCAGCAGAGCTGTTTCTGAATTGGTGACAGGTTTAAATGACCTTGCTCTTATTTTTGGGAATAACTTGAAGCTTAGAGCAAGGCCCTGGCTTATTATTTCCAAGACCCACTTGTCTGTGGTAATGGCTTGCCATGTCTGGAAGTAATAGGCCAGCATGCCCCCTACTGGGATTGAGAAGGTGGCCCTGACCATCACCTCAAGGGGTTTGCCTGGCAAGAGTCTTGGGCTGGGGACTGGGGCCAGCACCCCTTCTACCCCTACCCCTAAAGTATCCTCTTTGCTGCTGGTAGGCAGGGGAAGGCCTGAGCCTGGTAGAAAGGCTTTTGGTAAGGTCTGCCCCTACCTCCCTTACTCTGCTGTTTCTGTGGAGTGGCAGCCTTCTCCTTAGCTGCAGCACTCTTATAATCCACTCTGTACTCATCCATTTTTTTCATATAGACCTCTGTCTGTTCCCCACACAGTGAGTTCTGCACTAAGGGAACCTCCAGGGCCTTCGTCTAGGTGTCTTGAGATAGGTTTGTACACCTTTGCCAGGCAAACCTTTTTAGTGAAGCAGTTGTGACCATAAGTCAAGAGGCATTGTCATTGGCATCCACAGCCATATGGAATTGGTACTTGGGATGCCTCTATACCATTTTTAACAGCCTCCTCCAAGTCATAGATACATAGATACATAGACAGTGTCGGCAGATAAGGGCCTATGGCCCACCCAGTCTGCCCATTTGAGATTGTAAGTTCAGTTTATGTTTTCCTAGAAGTCTGTTGCCCCTTACCCCTGACCTCCAGAATTCCTTTATGTTTATCCCATGCATTCTTAAATCCCGTGATTGTTTCAGCCCCCACCACTTCCTTTGGCAGGGTGTTCCACTTGTCCACCACCATTCTGTGAAGAAATTCTTCCTCATGTTTCCTCTGAATCGTCCTCCCTCCAACTTCATCCCATGCCCTCTAGTCCTGGAACATCTTTTCACTTAAAAATAGTGAATTCCTGCACCCTGTTCCTCCCTGTGAGATACTTGTATGTCTCTATCATATCCCCTCTCCTCCTCTCCTCCAGGAGTACATGTTCAGTTCCTTCAACCTGTCTTCATAGGACTTGTGATGCAATCCATGCACCATCTTCATTGCCCTCCTCTGAACCTTTCTACCCTGTCTATGTCCTTATGTAGGTATGGTCTCCAGAACTGTACACTGTACTCAGGTGGGGCCTCACTAGTGTCTTGTATAGTGGAAATATGACCTCCCTTTCCTGCTGGTGATGCCCCTGCCTATACATCCCAGCATCCTATTTGCTTTACCTGCTGCCTTGTCATACTTTCCTACCTTGAGGTCATCAGAGATGATAACCCCAAGATCCCTTTCCTGCTTGGTGCATGCTATATCCTCACCTCAACTGATATATTGTGCCAGGGTTTTGTGCCCCATATGCATTATCTTGCACTCTTTGCATTGACTTTCAACTGCCAAACCCTGACCATTCTTCAAGTTTCTGCAGGTTCCTTCTCATTCTGTCTACACCCTCTGGTGTGTCTACTCTGTTACAGAGCTTTGTGTCATCAGCGAACAGTGAAATTCTGCCTTCTAGGTCCTGCGCAATGTCACTGATGAAGATGTTAATAGGACCAGTCCCAGCACTGATCCCTGTGGTACCCCACTGGTCACTCTTCCCTCTGTGGAGTGACAGCCATTTACCACCACCCTCTGTGTCCTGCCACCCAGCCAGTTACCTACCCACCACACTACTGTCCTGCCCACACCCATATTCCCCAGTTTGTGTAATAGTCTTCTATGTGGCACAGTGTCAAAGGCCTTGCTGAAGTCCAGATAGGCCATGTCCACTGCCCTCCCTGATCCACCTTCCTAGTCACCCAGTCAAAAAATTAAACGAGGTTGGTCTGACATGACCTCCCCTGGTGAAACCATGCTGCCTTGGGTCCTGTAGTCCATTGACAACCAGATGTTCCACCAATCTCTCCTTCAGTAGTGCTTCCATGATCTTCCCCACTACCAAGGTGAGGCTGACTGGTCTGTAGTTCCCTGCTTCCTCTTTGTTCCCGCTTTTGTATAAGGGGACTACATCTGCTGTCCTCCAGTCTTGGGTACCTCCTGTTTCCAGTGATCGGCTAAACAGGATAGCCAGAGGTTCAGCCACCACCTCTCTTAGTTCTTTAAGGACCTGGGGTGCACCCCATCTGGCCCCATTGCTTTATCAACTCTTATTACTTCCAGTTCCTTCAGGACCTTTTCTGTAAAGGGACTTGTATCCATTTCTGCACCATTCTCACCCCTTGTACTTCCTTCAGACCCATTACCCTCCTCTTCCTCAGTAAAGACTAAGCAGAAATACGTGTTCAATATGTCAGCTTTACTGTTGTCATCCTCCACGCGGCCCCCATCCTCCCCCTTCAGTCTCACTATCCCTCCCTTTGTCTTTCTTTTTTCACTTATGTACCTGTAAAAGGTTTTGTCCCCTCTACCCACTGATTTTGCAATGTGTTCTGTCTGAGCTTTGGCTTCCCTTACTGACCTCCCTGCCTCCCTTTGCTTCTCCTGGTACTTCTCCCTATCCCCTTCTGCCTGTGTCTTTTTGTATTGCCTGAATGCAATCTTTTTGGCTTTCACTTTCCTTGCTACCTCTTTGGAAAACCATAATGGTCTCCTCTTCCTTTTCCTTTTGCTAACCTGCTTAATGCATAATTCTGTTGTTCTTGTAATCCCCATTTTAAATACTGCCCACTGCTAGCTGAGGAGGAGCCTTCTTAGCCAAGTCCTGAACAGTTTCCCAGAGTGACTTCTGGTATCTGGACACATAGGCCATGTAAGATGCTTGCCTAATGCCCAGGGAAGCACCAAGGTACTCCTTTTTCACCAGTGAATCAATCCTCCTAGAATCCTTATCAGGAGGGTGAGAGGCTAGAGGGATGCCTGCTTTTTCACAGGCTGCAGCCTGAACCACTCCTTCATGGCTGCAATGGCTAAACAAAAAATCAGTGCCATTACCAGTCAACAAATACCTCCAGTCCATCTTTCTGTCCACGGTGGGGGGGGGATGGAAGCTGGAGTCTGCTAGATTTTCATAGTTTGCCTCTTAAGGGACTTATGTATAGGGATCATAAGTCTCTTAGCAGCAGGCACATCCATCATCTTGACGTAGTCTGGTTCCTCCTTCTCCTCAGAAGTCTCCTGGGCAGGCAGCTCCAAGGCTTCTGCCACCTTCTTCATGAAGGCAGAATGGGAGGAGTGGTTCCCAGGGTGACGAGGGGAAGACTCAAATTCTTGGTGATCAGGAAAGACTTCGGGTTCAATAGATTCATCAAAGTCCTCCTCCTCTTCTTCATCACCTTCCCACTCTTGTTCACAAAATGCTTCAGGGTCATATGAACTGGTGGGAAGCGAAGTACCAGGCATTTGAACTGAAGTGCGAGCCAAGGTACACTGAACCAGTTCACCTGAACCCGTTTGAATAGACTGAACAATGTGAATAACCTTTGTGATTTCTTCAGCAGTTGGAACCACAACCATATGTCTATACAGTTCTGAACTGGCATTGTTTTTTTCCTTCTAGCAGAAGTCATTTCAAGGGCTATCTCTGTGCTGCTTTTGGTCGAGGAGGTCTTGCCCTGGTCAGAGGACACCCCCTCCATTTCTACCGGTTTATCCACGGAAGTGGAACCGGACCAGCCATCCGTGTCCATGGACTTCTCAGCCGTTCTTTCCTGCATTCTACTGAGTTGCCTATCAAGCATAGACTGTGGAAAGTTTTTGCAAATTTCATAGTCTGCCTTCAGGTGGTCAAACCATAGGCAGAATACACAAATTATATGTGGATCAGCCTTTGCAAACTGCTTACCACACTCGGTACAATGCTGAAACCCAGTGGGACTGGTTCTCATCTTGGGTTTCTGTGATATAACCGCAAACACTTAGATTTAGTACTTATCCATAGTTGGCAGTCAGGCCTGGATAAGAAAGTAAATAATAGCTTTGGTTATCAGCAGGGTTAGCGACTGAGGGAGAACCCAAATAAAATACTTATTTTTTAAACCAAAGCTAGACCGGTCCCAGATACAAACTTTAAACAGAAAAAAAAGTTAAACTTTACCTCAAAACCAATCAGAAACTGAAAAACTTACCACAATGAAATAAACCTAGTCTAGTCTAACCTGTAACCGAAGGACATAGGTTTGAAAAATAAAATGAAAATAAACAGTAGTTTGAAAAAAAGTCGAATTTTTACTTTGACCGAAGGAAGCTGAGGAGAAATCTCCGAGGCAACTTCACAGGCAGGCGGAGTAAGGAATCCGGCAGATACACAGAATGTACATGGGACAGTGGTTTGAAAACCGAGCTCGAGCCTATTGAATGTTCCACCATTAGCATATAGGCTTTAACTCTTTCCTCTCTGGGGTAGTTCAACTGGAAGGGCTAACTGGTTAAGTCAGAATACAGTAAGACACCCTGGGGTTTGAATCCATAAAATCCACTGATCATTACCAAAAACACTTATTTCAGGTATTCCTGGGATGTGTCCATCCTATAGTTTATTCATGTCCTGAAAGAACTCCACCAACATTATATCCCACTAATTGTCTTTAAATAATCATATTTAGGTTTCTTTCACCTCTATGTGCCATCATTTTATGATCGCTTATTTGGGAATTAAGAACCCCACAGAAACTCACTTGATGGCAAAATGTAGGATGATAGTCAGTCCTGTCCCATCTTACTCGACCCAACCTTTAATAGCTTCTTTCTCCCATACATACATACCTTACTAAAAAGTGCAATGGAATCCATAGTGTTATGCCATAGACTCCTCCATATTTCAAATAAGGTTTCCAAGACCCCCACAATGGTGCAAATAGCACCCATTTGGTAATTGTATAAGTATTTAAATCACAGATGGCTGCTCAGTAAATAACTAAGGGCTTAATGGAGATGTTAATTAGTAAGTGTCCTAACAGTAGCAAATTGTGAGCTAGTTTAAATTTTACATATAGTAAGAAGTAAATAAGTTTTAAATAAATCCATGTAAAAAGCACTCAGGCGGCCAGCCCGGTGGCGCTGAGGGTTGAGGTGCTGGTCGCCACACCTCGCGCCACGCCGGTGACCCGTGTTCAGGAACGGGCATGGGTTGCCGTGGGTCGGTGGGGAGGAGATGGATTGAGCGTCCAAGGGACTGCTCTCCATCTCTGGGGAGGGGGATTTGGGTGGCCGGGGCTTGCCTGACCCCTAGCGGAGGCTGGGGGGTCGACAGCACGTAGCTGCAAGCTTGAAGGGAGTGGGTCGTGGCAGATGCTTGATTGGGGCATGCATGGGAACGTGCGTGCACCCAGTCACTGGCGGCCATTGCACGCCATGACCTGGGCCGGGAGGGAAAACATGCAAAAGCAAGCTCGGCAGGCGGAAGTTGTTCCCGCGGCGCCATTCCTGGAAGGGCACCTCCCTGGCATGGATCCGTTGGGGTGGGTTGAGTCACTCCCCACCACCCTGCTGCGAAGGGTAAGTCGCGGGGTGCACAAGGGAGGGGGTCTGATGTCCGGGGATGGCGCTGGGGGGAACACCAGAGGGCGGGGGTCGTAGCCGGAGCTCTGGAGGAGAGAAAATAATACCAAAAAAAAAAAAAAAACACTCAGGCACTGTGGACGTTAAAAATAACTATTCCAAATTTTCCATTAAACACAGTCCCTAGTTACTTTTGAGAGACATGCTAGCCTACTTAACAATCCAAGATGTTAGAGATATCCTTTGAACTTTCTGTGTATACATCCTAAAAAATCCATATGATCAAATACTAAAAACTTAAAAAGATAAAATAATGTTTTGAAAGGCTCCTTTGCCTTGCAGTCCAGACAAATACAGAAACATAGGTAGCTCTTTTACTCTCCGGAGACCAATGTGTGCATCAGTTATCTGCATGCTTGACTCAAGTTAGACGGACACTCTTTTAGCCTTCTTAGGGATGTTCCAAAATTTAAGTATAAATGAACCTGTAGCACTTTCAAATACTCATAATCCTCATTTGTCCAGGCAGAAAACCACTTTGCCAAGTCTTACAGCTTCTCCAATTAGCTCCATGGATGCATGAATATTAAAGCTATCCACGTTCATGTGGCAAAAACAAGTTTGTATCCCAAAGGGATTATTTCACTTAGCACTTCAGCTCCTTAAACAGGAGTCCCAATTCCAATATGTGCTTTACTAGCCAGTCAGCCTATAGCCATAATGGCTGCAATCAAACAACGATAGTTGCTAATGTGTTTAAACACAAATTAAAGTTATGAGCATCACTGGCATTACGCTCATTAGGAATGTTAAGAAAATATTAGACAAACTGGACATACCTCTAATAAGGTCACTTTTATCCAACAGTTACCTGCTGTTAAAACAATATCTGTTATAGCCTGAAGAAGGGGATACCTTAAACCAGCATATGTTCTGGGGCTCCTTCTTAACCAGGAGTCCCTTCAGCTAAAGATTCATAGATCCTTAAGTCTACATCATGGTGCATATATAGATTACGGCATATTTTGTCATATGTAGTCTCCACTCAAAACAACCTCTCAGGCAACCTCCTATTGCTTCTCTTCTCAACATGATTAGTTATGAAAAACTAAAGAAAAAAAAGAAAAAGAAAGAGAGTTGCTTCTCTAAGTGCAGTATGCTTAAAACATCAAATATGAGACAGGACCCCCCCCCAAAGCCCTAGGCAAGGGTAGCATACCTTTTCAAAATGAATTCAAGCATTCCAGCACATCCTGTGCTACTACAATTCCTGAACCTCCTCAGCAGCTAGGAACCTTTTCTTGGAGGCCTCCACCACGATCTCTGGCTCCTCTCTGATTCCAAGACCCACTCCAATAGCAAATTCAAATGAACAATTTTGCAACACAGCAAGGAATGTACCGGCTCTTACTTTAAAATGCTAGGCTTTGGTACACCATTAAAACGCCAGTTACCGACAATATATTTTCAGATTATAGAGTCGGTAAACAAAAAACAATACTAGATCAGCCAGAGTTGCCAAATTCAGGATAAGTTTCATTCATCAATCCATCTTGACTCCAAAAATACATTATAATTTAGAATCAAACCTCTTAACGTGCCACTCAATTATACACACTACTGATGCTAACAAATATTCGCTGGGAATATATCTCAACAAAATATAAATGTCATGCTCGGTGCTGCAGTTCTCACATCAAAATAATGGAAGTTAATTCATAGACTCCCAAAAGAAGCCAGTAAACTAGAAAAAAGTTAAATCTGAAATGCTCATTCAGCATGGTGTCTTGTGGAGTGGATCAGCAGTGCGGCCATCTTAATATTAATAGCAAACATTTATTTATATGCACAAGGTATAAATATATATATCTATATATATATTCACTGCAAAAAACTACATTAATGCAGATGTTAGCGTTCAAGAATGCAAAACACACAAAGTAGAGAAATGAAAAAAACATTAGGTTTTGGGTCTCTGGAGTTTTGGGGGAACAGTGGTGGGCTGTTCTTTTTGTTGTCAACCCTAAGCCCACCCCCTTCCCTGAGCAATCAAGGTCAGACATGATCTCTTTTCTTCATGCAGGGTCCTCAGGTAAAGTATGCTACAACAGGTTCTGTTGGCAGCATGTGGTGAGCCCATATGTCTCTACCTCTGAAGAGTGTATCACTATGAGGCACTGGCATGGAATTGTGCAGTACATTGTGCTTCAGGCGTGAGGTTATGGGCAGAGGCAAGGAGGTGGCATTAGGGCTGACAACCCTAAAGAACACTCCACCACTGATTCAGCAAGACTCCAGAGACCCAAAACCTTAATGTTTTTTTCATTTCCCTACTTGGTGTTCTTCAACCCTAATGTCTGCAATAACATGTTTTTTTGCAATGACTTTCCCTTCTTTTACATATCCTCATTTGTGCTGGTCCCTTTGAAACCTGTGCAGAATGAAATAAATAGAATCCTGGAGATAGTGCTGGCTCAGTGCAAGGACCCATCAGGCCACAATATGTATGTCACCGCCTTGTTAAGGAAGGTTCCCCCACCCATCATAAGGTGTTGTGTGTGTGCCAGAACACTGCTCCATCCCTCCACAGGCTGAGGCCAGTGCTGCACGCTGCAGCACCTCCCCCAAGCCTTGGCTCATTAAGCTGCCTCACTGAGCTTGCACCCAAACTCGGGTCTGTAGCACAGGAAAGCAATGTGGTCCCTACTGGGCCAAGAGATGTCACTGCCAACAATGTTATGTCATAATTTTTTTTTTTTCATTGTGATCCCCAAATTTCAACAGAGTCTTTTTATGATCCTTCCTTGTGAACATGACAGGTGTCATTTAATAACATGCTGGACAAAATGTAATTTTGCACCAGAAATGAGAAATTACATGTTGGCCAGGATTTGAAAAACAACAGTTGTCATGTTATGAGGTTATGTGAATAAAATGACTATGCTGAAAATCTGGAGTTTCAGTATTGAAAATTACCAAAGTTAATAGTGTGCATAGAAAAATGACAACATACCTTTATGTTTTTTATATATATATATTTTGATCCCAGATTTTCAACATATTCTTCTTATGATCCTGCCTCATGAACCTGGTAGGTGAACATTTTCAAATCCCTTCCAAAACATAATTTTGTGCCACAGGTTTGAAAACACATTTCGGCCAGAATGTGGAAAATGACAGCTGTAATGTTCATAAGGTGGTATGTCAAAATAACTATGTTGAAAATTAGGGGTCAAAATATTGAAAATTGCCAAAATTATTAGCAAGTGAATCAATAAATTCAATCATAGTAGTTTAGTTAGTCCAGTGGTTCAGGGACTGTGTTGTCCAATCATCAGGGAATACATGGGCAAGATGGCAGGCAGGTGTTTTCCCCTTGTAGATGACTTGGGGTGGGAGGAAATCACAACCTACAGTGTACACTACCATCAGTGATGCCTTCCTCTTTTCACCTAGCTCTGTGATTGGCAATTGTTTGGACCCTATTGCCTTGTTGCCTCCATGGTCCACTCTGCCACAGGAACCATGTTGACCCCTGCCTCATCTATGTTAATCACCAGCCCAGATGGGATAAGTTATTGTGCCACCCACAACTTTCTTAATATGGGACGCAAAGTCAGCTTTAAGTGCTGTGAAATTCAAAGGGGGTTTCCAGGCTGCTTCAGTTCTTTTCCTATGGCTGTAACCCATTTGGCTTAGTAAAGTCTATGCCCACTTTGTGTTCAGTTGTAAATTACCACCATTTTTGTATAGGAATTGGGGTTGAGCTGGCTTTTACAACCCCCCGGGTGATTGCATGTACAACTTGAGCATTGACTACAGCCCCTTCTGAGTGTAGACTTCTCACTATTTTTTGAGCTAATTTTAAAGCTCCTCCATCAGAAGTGTTGGTCAACCCTGTGGCTTTTTGTGAAGCTGTAGAGACAGTTTAGTAGGGTTGGGAGTAGTGTGCAGCTGGTGTAGGTAGTTCATTTTGAATTTGTGTAAAGAACTTTCATTCATTGTGCTCTTGTATTTGGTAGAGTAATAGCTAACTGGTGCCATCATCCCATGATCACAGGAATACTTGCCTAATTCAATCCTCAGTTCAGGAGCATAGGTGGCATATGTGCAAGGCAATGTATTTGTTTGTTTTGAGGGAGGATGAAGCGGTCAGCTTGTGGACCACAGTACCTGTAACTGATGGTTTAACCCCAGAACACTCAGCAAGTTCACTAACATTCAAGTTATCAACACCAAAGGGTTCTTCTGCTGTCATTTAACTGACTTTTGCTGGATCCAGCTGAGTACTGGCATCTCCACTGACCGTTCTCAACAAGTCTGGCAGCTAGCAGGCATGGTGCATGAGCCTCACTTTAAATATCCTGACAGCTGACATTCAGCTGTAAGTCAGGGAAAAGAATGAAAAAATTCACCGGTGCAATTTAGGGACTGTCGGTAAGTTGAGCAAAATATAAGGGGCGTGATTTTTGACAGTTATACAGTATTACTATTGCTGGTACTCAGTTGGTGGCCCATAAAATGCCATTCCCTGTACATGGGTCTACATAGTGGTCTCTTTCAAGGGACAGTGCTGGTGGCAGTGGTATGCCATCTGGCAGACTGGAAGGTGTTGTTCACCACTGACTGCCCTACCTCCTCAGGACACAGTTATTCCTTGAGCATGCCATCATGATACAATACTGAACATAACTGATTTAGTCTGCACATTTACTGCATAACACAGTAGTAGCAGGTTGCATGTATTGTACTGTACTCTTTCTTGTTCCATTTATCACCTACTTGCACTGAGTGGGTGTGTTGAACACCCACTTCTGTGGGCCCAGAAACCACACCACAAGGTGGCTTGGTGGTGTTAGCAGTCAAGCTTCAGTCATGTTTCAGATACTTGTTCTACTGTATGTATTGTGTTTTATGATTTTCATTTCTGGGATATACCTTTCCTAGAGGGGGAATCATACGGTGTTCAGTAAAGTGATGCTAATATTAAAGGGCTAGTGTACTGCCTAAAACTAATATTAGGTTTTAAAAGCAGCCAGCCATTACATTTTATATCTGAGGCACCTTTTTTTCCCTTTGTTGAATTAAAGAATTGTTTACCTACTGTTAATAGGTGTGATGTGTGGAATAGTTCTTAGCCTGGCAGCTGACATACCTTGCTCCCTCTGCCCCTCACTACATCATCAGCATTGTGACCTCACTGTCTGTGACATCACTGCTACTTATGAACAGTGAGTGACTGCCAGGTCATTCACCTGTGATGTCACTGTTAGTGAGATGATAATGCTGATGATGCAGTGTGGGGCAGTAGATTTAAATATGTCAGCTGCCACGCTAAGAGCTGTTACACACATCCAGCACAATATTATCGTATAGAAGACTTTCTGATGAGCAAAAGGAAAAAGAAAAATTCTTCAAAAAGAAACAGTTACAACTGACTACTACTTAAAAATTGTATTATTTTCCTGTCTGCCTGTTTTGGTTCCACTAGCTCTTTAATACCTTGCATCTTCAGTCTTTTCCAATCATGTGCATCGTGATATTGAGGGCATCACATTATTTATTCACTGTCATGTGCACATCACTTTTGTCAATAGGCATTTAAGGGTATAAGTACAGTACACTATTTTGTCTCATAATAACTATCCCATTCCCTTGGCAAGGTCACCTGTTACATGCAGTTTGTGTTATTATTTTCATTGCAGGGATTTACCTTTCCGAGAGGAGTGATCAGACATGCCATACTGTCATGTTCTTATTAATGGTTCAATTTTCATGCTTTTACATTTTTTGATTAATGGATATAATACACATGGCATTATTTAAAAGCTCTAATACTAACATCACTTTTGCGAATAGGCCCATAAGAGTACTACAGGATTTCATCTAGTAATAACCCCGCATGCCCAATGACATTTCACTCTGTGCTATGATGTACTTTGAGTTGGACATCAAATTGTCATGAAAGGTATTTATGCTAAATACTATTACTGTACCAAAACAATATTTCTCTCTGACCCTGCTGAAATGCAAACTGAAGGTTGTCCTAAAGTCTCCAATCATGTTATGTTTGTGATCTCACTTCCCCATTTTCACAGTTCACAGGTCTGTTAGCCAGTTATTAATGTCTGAATAAGGTGGCAACTACTTTGCTCCAAACAGATATGCTGTCATGGTGACCAGGTGAAAACTGGTGTGTTGGCGTTGGTAAGGTGAAAATCATTCTAATTCAATGTTAACAAACAAGAATGGAACTTTCTAGCCAAAATTACTTTTATATACCACAAGAAATTCAAACGTTATGCTTACATGGAGCTACAGTGCCAGTGGTGGAAATATATTGGAAATAATGGTCATGGCTGTATCCCCGTTCCACTTAATAAAATGTGTACACAAGGCATATTTAATATCTGTTTAGCAAATATGGGACAGTGTGTGCTAAGTACTGTATTGTATCTTAATGTTTATGCTTAGTTGCACAGTGCATGACATGTGGGTCATAATGCGCAGACTGCAGTTTGTGAAAACAGTGCTTTTTTTATACAGTCTCAGCACTTGCATTAAGGCCTTATAAAGGTGCTGCTTATTTTTGCCAGACACTATCATTTCACAACATCTAGACTCTTAAGACAGAAAAAACACAACAAGTGGCAGACATCTCTGGTAAACCATGTCCTTGGATGTGTTCCCCCTCACAATTAATGAAAAGTGACATCTGTCCTGTGGTTTATACACATTACTGTGTACTGTGTGAGTGTAGCTGTTATTGAAATATTTCACAACATACTACGTTTCACAGTGCAATACAATGTCCACTAGATTTTAACACTGTAACATTTAAATATGGATGAAAATATCACAAGCATAATTACACAATATAGTAGGCATCTTACTAAACAGATTGCCACAGGAAAATAGAATCCAAACATCTATTACAGTATAGTACAGTACTGTGTGTTATTCACATTCCTGTTGTGCGTCCTAGCTTGGTAACCATAACAGGCAACACATTATGCAAGTATGCAGTGTATCATTTGCAGTGTCTTCTTTTTAACATCTTCCAAAATTGCTTGATTGTTTCAATGAGTTCTTGCTTTGTCCATGGTTTTCTCTTTCTCCTGAAAAACATTTTCATGGCATGCCACACCACCTCAATAGGATTCATATGTGGAGGCCTGGTGTGACAAACATAAAAAAAAAATACTGTACATACAAAAGTGCTGGATGTATAATATACTTTTTTCTTTACTGTGGTTTTTGTTCAGTACAGTACTTACTCTTGTGGCATCCTGACCCAATTTATTCCAGCAGCTGCAACAGCCGCTGCTGATGCAATGTGTTTAGGGTCATAGTCTTTAAAAATTGATGTCCATCCACATAATTTCTCCTTATGTACTGTATTTTTGCACTGCTCCTGTGATGATATGTTCCATGAATATTTTACCATCCATGATTCCTGTTGTCATAATTCAAGTGGCACTGTTAACACTATGTGACATTTTAATGTTTTCTCAAACTAAAATTTAGCATCACTAACTCTCAAAAATGCACAATGGGCCATGCCCACAGTTAAATATGGAGCTGCAAACATAACACTTTAGCGAGTGCTTTGGTTTCAGCTTCATGGAGTCCCTGCCCTTTTTACGAAATGCCATGGAAGCACACTGCTGCAAAGATACTGTTATCTTGTCAGCAAAACTGATGCCATGAAATATCTTCTTTTTCTTTATCCATGCCCTGGCCTGCTTCAGTCTCTTTTCATTATGGGGCAAAACCTTTATTAAAAAAAAGATACCTTATGAGATGCAACTTATTGTGATAACACAGTATAAGATACAATTTTATCATGATACAGTCCAGTTTTATGGTGACCTTATCATGCCCGCTCATATGCCCATTCCATCTGGTAGCACATTCACTTGACAGAGGAGACAGATACCACTACCCAATTTTCAGCAGCCAGACATTCAGCAGTTTCCCCTCATGGTGGTCTCATTATCCTCAGTTAGCATGCTGTGCACATGTAGCATGGTTTCCCTCTGTGCAGAAAGAAAAACATTTAAATAAAGGACTTAACCACAATTATGCTGGTAAATTATGGTAGATAAATGTATAATACTACACTACAGTAAATTGTATAGTGTCTAAAGAGGTCAGTAACAGTGCTATACAGATGATCACCTTGTAGGCAGTGGTGCATGTAGAACTGGGATGAGAGAGTTTTAGGTGTGCCCTCAGTCTATTATCCATGATGGAGATCCTGGTGTGCTTTAGAAACACTTGCATGTTCCAGATGCTTTCAGCTTCGGTCCTCGTGCACCTCACTGTAGTGCTGATCTCGACTGATTTCTTCTTCACCATTGTGCACGGAAGATGTGATAACAGCTAAGAAGTTGCCAGTTGTGGAAGCATGCCATTTATTTGCTAACATCAAAGGGTACCGTATCACTTTACCTGTTGTCCAGTGTGATGCAGTAATGTGCCTGTGATGTATTTCTGCCACAGCACGTCACCAGATGCCATTTATGCTCAGCCTAAATAAGGCACAAACATGTTCAAGACTGCCAACAGTACTGTACTGTATATTTTCTGAAGAACTGTTAGTGTTGTGTCACCTATCTATTGCACCATGGACAAGACCATTTTCTATGGGAGAAAATCACACATGGTGGCATCTCAGCCACTAAGAAGAAGTCTTGGCCTGGCAAATATGACACAACCTGTGACCAGGTGGTCTGCTACCTCAGGGAAGGAGAATATTCATAGACTGAATAAATGTAAATGTAGGAAATCCATAGATATGGTGAAGACCCCAAAGTAGCCTAGGACAAAGGCACTCAAGATAAAGTATAGCACAGTTCATCCTTTGCTTTTGTAATAACATAGAAACCTAGAATCTGACAACAGATACAGGTCTGCTTGTCCCACCCAGTTTGCCTTTTTTTTCCTTACCTACATTCTCACTGCAGGCACTACTTGACCTACAGCTTTTTCTCCTGCCCAGCTACAATATCCTTGTGTCTATTCCATGCATTCTTGAACCCCACTGCTGTTTTTGCCCCCACCAACTCCACTGGAAGGCTGTTCCAGGAATCCACCACTCTTTCTGCGAAGAAGTACTTCCTCACCGCTCTCCTGAATCTCCCCCTTTTCAGCTATATAGCATGTCCCCTTGTTCTTGAGCACCTTCTTTTATGAAAAATACTTCCCTCTTGTACCTTATTTACCTCTGTGAGGTGTCTAAATATCTCTATCATTAGATTCATAAGACTGGGATCAGGTCCATAGCGTTAGCCATTATTGACCTGCACTAATCACTGTTTCATTGAAAAACAATTTATTGAAAAATGTGAATCCAAGGCTCTTTTAAACTGTTCCATTGTCTCCCTAGATATCACTGATGTTGGAAGGAAATTCCATGTACTCACTACCCTTTGGGAGAACCATTTGCCACTTTTATTTTTCTTATAATGTGAACCCCTTAGCATCTTATTGTGACCTCTAACCTGAATATTCTCTGGTCTCAATTTCAGGACTAAACATTTCCACAGATCTGGATCCTTGAATGCCCTCTAAACAGGGCACATATCACCTCACAACCTTCTATAACACAAGGAGTACATCCACAAATCCCTCAACCTCTCCTCATAAGACAATGTACTAATGTCCATCACCAACCTTGTTGCTCTGAGCTGAACCCCCATCCAATCTCTTCACATCTGACCTCAAATATGGTGACCAGAACAGGCAGCAGTATTCCAAGTGAGGTCTAACTAAAGCTACATATATAGGAATTACAACATCTCTAGATCTACTTGAGATGTTTCTTTTTATTGATGCCAAGATACTGTATCTCTTCTCGGCCATATGAGTACAGTGTTCTCGAATGTTTAGATCATTAGTAACTAAAACAGCCAGGTCTTTCTCTAGTATGGTTTCAATGAGTTTGTTTCCTATAATGTGGTAATCATACCTTTTATTGTTTTCCCCCTAAATGCATAATTTTGCATTTTTCTGTATTTAGTCTCAGTTTCTTTTTACTTGCTTCTTCAGCAATCAAATCAATATGCTGCTGAAATGCTGCTGCATCTGAATCACAAGTAATTACTGCCCCCACTTTTATATCATCTGCAAACGTAGTTAATAAGCTTTTTTTACTAGAGGCGATGGAAGCTATTAAAATATTGAATAGAGTGGGTCCAAGCATGGAGCCCTGGGGTACTCCACTAGCAATGTTGGACCAGGTGGAACAATGTCCTTTGATAGATACCCTCTGTTTTCTTTTCATCAACCATGCAGTCACCCATCATACAACCCCCTCATTTATTCCTAGTTCCCTTATGCAGTGTATCAATTAAGCATGAGAGAAACTATCAAAGGCTTTTTCAAAGTCCATATAAAGTACATCTATTGGAATATTATTTTCTAAGGCTGAGCTGACTGGCTCAAAGAAGCACAGGAGATTTATTAGACATGATCTACCTTTTCTGAATCCATGTTGGTATATGTCAGTCTACCCCACTGTCTGTAAATGTTTTTCAGTTTCCTCTTTAACAAATGTTTTGGCAATCTTACTCACCATGGAGGTGAGACTAATGGGTCTATAATTACTACAGTATGATTTAGGACCCTTTTTATGTTTGCTTGCGCACATGTGCAAGAAACATGATGTGACAGCTTAGGAGAGAAGCGGGTTGTGGAGGCATGGCAGTGTTACAGCCAAGGGAGGCACTGCATTTGGGGGCTTGGCACTGGTGGACCAATGGAAGCACAGTCTGCCGATGACACTGGTCTCCAAAAAGTGCACCGAGTTGAAACATTTTCGCCGCAGCAATCAGGGGCTGCCTCATCATTGCAGCACCAGTCACTGTGCTGCAATGAGGGAGTGACCCATCATTGCAGGGTGGAATGTTAGCTAGCCTAATACTGTTTGTGAACGTGGCGGGTGGCTTGCCGCCACATTCACAAACAGTATCAGGCAGCCTCCCATGCTGAGGGGGTGCCCAATCCCCCTCAGCAGCATGTGCCCCCCCAAATGGTCTTTGTTGGCCAACGGGGGCCCCAATCCCCACTGGTTTCAGTGCCGCAATGTTTTATTTAACCAATGGGGGAGCCCACTCCGCATCGGCAAGATGTAACCCCCCCACCCACTGTTGTTGTCTGTTGATGGGGTAGCCCACTCCCCGTCAGCATGATGTAAACCCCCCCAGTTTTGTTTCCTGCCGATGGGGTGTCCAATCCCTGTCAGCATGATGGTTCTCTCCTCCTTTTCTGGTGTGCTGACGGAGGTGCCCAATCCCTATCAGCTACAGCAGCCCCCCAAAAAAAGAGTCCCTTGGCATGCTGGGAGCCCAACCCAGCGTCCCAAATGCCCCTGTAAAATTGAAAACTGTCCCGTGTTGTCTTTTTTTTTTCCCTGTAAAGGAAAAACGGTCCCTCGTGGTCTGACAGACCCCCTCCCGCAACCCGCACCCACCCACTGTGCATCCTGCCTCCTCACACCCCCTCTCACCCCATACTTACCTCCAGAGTCTGGCGCGATGATCTTCGGTGGGCCTGGAACACGTCTGCACTCTTCAAAGCCGACTGCAAACTGAGGAAATGCCGGTAAGCTGTCTAATGTAATAAATAGGGTTTTTTCAACTTTGCTGCATATCCCAGGCATTTTTTTTAATTTTGGCACCAAATTTTCAACATGAGGTTTTTGGAACCCCTTCTCATAAATTCTGTCACTGTCATGGCATTAATCGGGCCTGAAGAGTGATTTCGCAGTTATTGTGCAAAATCACCTTTTGGGACTGATTAACACAATGACAGTGCCAGTGTTCATAAGGCAGGCTCTCAAAAAGCCTATGTTGTAAATTTGGTGAAAAAATTCCTTAAAATGACAGTTTTACAAGCATGCATTGCGCAGCTCCTACGCATGCTCGTAAGTTAGTGAATTTGTTACATTTGCACTCCAGATTTTCAACATTGCTATTTTATCACACCTACTTATGAGCAGCACAGCTGTCATTTTTCACATATCGTCCAAAATGTTTTTCCGTGCATGTAGCGCACAATGGCGCAGTCGGTATGCGAAATCAATGTTTCGGACAGATTAAGAAAATCACAGTGACACTGTTCATGAGCAGAGGTCTTACAATGGCTATGTTGAAAATTTGGTGAAACAATTCCTAAAAATGACTGTTTTACGAGGGTGCGCTGCGCAGTTCCTACGCACGCATGTAAGTGTGTGAAATTTTTACTATTTGCAATCCAAGATTTCAACAATGCCATTTTACCACACCTTGTACGCACACTCATACCTTTGCACATTTGCAATATTTTCAGTCCAGATTGCCAATACTGCCATTTTCCCGCACCTCCTTATGAACAGTACAGCTGTCATTTTTCACATCTTGGCCCAAATGTGTTTTTGCACTTCCGGCGCAGACAAGCGCAGTTGTTGTGGGAAATCCATGTTCAGGACATATTAGGAAAATCACACTGACACTGTTCATTAGCAGAAGTCCTAAAATGGCTATGTTGAAAATTTGGTGACAAAAGTCCATAAACTAACTGTGTTATGAGCGTGCATTGAGCAGTTTCCACACACGCTTGTAACTTCGCACATTTGCAGTATTTTCATGCCATATTTTCAACATTGTCATTTTTCCGCACCTCTTTATGAACAGTACAGCTGTCATTTTTCACATCCTGGCCAAAATGTGTTTTTGCACTTCCGGCACAGAATAGTGCGGTCGCTGTGGGACATCACTGTTTAGGATACATTACAAAAATCACAGTGACACTGTTCATTAGTAGAGGTCCTAAAATGCCTATCTTGAACAGTTGGTGATGAAAGCCCATAAAATGACTGTGTTACGAGTGTGCGTTGCGCAGTTTCCACGTACGCTTATGCCTTTGTACATTTGTAATATTTTCACTCCAGATTTTCCCATTTTCCTACACCTCCTTATGAACAGTACAGCTGTTATTTTTTACATCCTGGTTGAAATGTGCTTTTGCAATTCTGGTGTAGAATACTGTGGTTGCTGTGGGAAATCAGTGTTCAGGACACAGTATCAAAATCACAATGACACTGTTCATGACCACAGGTCGTTTAATTCCTATGTTGAAAATCTGGCGATGAAACTCCATAAAATGACTGTGTTACACGCATGCGTTGCACGGTTTCCACGTATGCTCAGACGTGCAGCCATTTTTAATATTCCCACTACACATTTTCAACATCGCCATCTCTTCATACCTCCCTATGGATGGTACAGCTGTCATTCTTCACATCCTGCCCAATCTGTGTTTTCGTACATGTGGTACAGAGTGGCACTATCACTGTTGGAAGTCAGTTTTCAGGACACATTGACAAAATCACACTGCCACTTTTCATGACATGAGGTCCTGAATGCTTTCATGAGGTGGGGTCACAAAAAGGCCATGTTCAAAGTTTGCACTGTGAATACCAACAAATGCCTTATGGTTTCTAACCATATCGTCCTACCCTGTACAGACAGACAGGCATCGGGGTGTGCCTTTGGATTGCCAACTGTACTGCTCATGCCATCCCACCCCCGCCCCCAGCCACTGACAGGCATCGAGGTGTACCTTGGACTCTTCGTCCCAAGACTTCACCCCATTCTCCTATGCTGCACCCATTTCAATGTATGTCCTTATGGAATGGGGTGACTGTAAAGCCAAACACCCTAAGGCACAGCTCAACATGTGTCAGTGTCTGCAGAATAGGGTGAGGTGACATGGCTTGACCGTCATGGGTGATGACCCAAAACCTTACCTCAAATACTGTCTGTCTCTACAGGATGGAAGTGGGGTTCATGTGAAGTTCAGTACTTCACTGCCATTCCTATTCTGCATCTGTCTAACCCCTGCATTTCTTATGCTAATACCAGCAAGCAAACATTCGGCATTGATAAATGCTTTTTTAATATACAGCTGCTATTACAATTTTCTAGTGCAATTTATACCGGTACTATGGCTATATGGTGAATTTCAGTGCTTATCCCTGGGAATAACAGTGCTAAATGTGTACTGCGCTGCTGTGCATTATGTGGTGCCTCCCTATGGATGGGGTGCTTGTAATGCTACAGCGTGATCACAATAAAACAAACCAATGTCTTCCTTTCGATGCACAGCTGGTAGCTCAGGTTTGCTGTACAGTTTATGCAGGCAGTACTGCTCGATGGTGAATGTCCATGCTGAGGCCTCAGAATGACAGCACTGCATCAGTACTCCGCTGCTGCCCATGATCCAGGACCTCTGCTTGTGTTGGGTACTTGCACTGCTATGTGATTATCACAAAAAAGATGCTGTATTCCTTAAAATATATAACTGCTTACGCGATTGCTCTGTACAGCTGCAGCTGTCGCTACTTCTGTATGGTGACTTTCAGTGCTGGTGCCTGGCAGTGACAGTACTGTATGCATATCATGTTGCTGCGCATGACCCCCACTTGAGTGGTGCACTCAAGTACTGCTACTGGTTGATCACCAACTCCCTCCCAACCCCCCCAAAAAAAAAAACACCACACACTGCTTTGCTTTTAAAATACTGCTTGAAGCACAATTTCTGCTACTGGTTGATCACCACCTCCTCCCAACCCCACCCATTGCTTTGCTTTTAAAATACTGTTGCAAGCAGTTTCCATGTACAATTTTGGCTAGTGCGATTGTTATGTTTTCTTGTGCGCATGCGTAAGAAACATGTTGTGGCAGCTTGCTGGAGAAGCAGGTTGTGGAGGTGTGGCAGGGTTGTGGCCAGTGCCACCACTGCTTTTTGGGGCTCATCTGTGTGTCACCAATGAAGGAGCGCGCTCGCTATGACAGTAGTCTGCAAGCATTCCGCCAACTTGAAACAATTTTGCTGCTGCAATGAGAGAGTGCCCCCTCATTGCAAAGCGTGCCTTGCCTGGTGTAACATTTTAATAAACATGGCAGCGGCTGTCACCGTCCACCTCTCACAGTCCCCTGCAAGCCAACTTCAGGGGTGCCCAATCCCCCTGTCGGCATGCCCCCACCCCAGTTGATTTGCAGACAGGGGAACCCAATCCCCATCGACATATGTGCTCCTTTGCTGTGTTTTGTCTACTGAGGGGGTGCTCAATCCTCCTTGGCATCATCTCCCCCAAACACAGACACACTTGCCGACAGGGAGCCCTATCCCCATCAGCTTCAGTGCCTGTCCCCAATCTGCTGAGGGGGGGGGGTGTCCAATCCCTCTCAGCATCATCTCCCTCCCCAAATACAGAAACACCTATCGACAGGGTACCCAATCCCCACTGTCGGGATGTTTAACCCCTCCCCATCGCATCGGCATTTTTCTGCCCCTGCCCCACCCCCACTGTGTGCCACACTGGGAGCCCACCCCAGTGTGGCTAATATGACCTCCCAAACTCTTACACCTGTAAAAAAGAAAATAGTCTGCAGTGATTTTTTTATTTTTTTAGAACCTGAAACACAGAAAAAGGTCCCTTGCCGTCAGGTCCCTTCCCCCAACCCACACACCCCCCACCCCATACTTACCTCTGGAGTGACAATCTTCGGTGGAGCGGGAACATGTCTGCACTCTTCAAAGCCGACCATGAACTGAAGAAATGCCGGTAAGCTGCATAGTGGCATAAATTGGGGGTTTTCAACTTAGGTGGATAGCGCAGCCATTTTTGCAACTTTTGACCTCAAATTTTCAACATGGGGATCTTGGGACCCCACCTCATGAACTCAGTCACTGTCATGTCATTATTCAGTCCCGAAAGGTGATTTCGCGGTCACTGCATGCAATTACCTTCCAGAACAGATTAATGAAACAACAGTGTCACTGTTCATAAGGTGGGCTTCCAAAAAGCCTATGTTGCAAATTTGGTGAAACAATTACAAAATTATTGTGTTAATGAAAGCGTATTGTGCAGTTCCTTGTTTATGCTCGTAACTTTTGAGAATTTTACTATTTTTCCACATCTCCTATGAACAGTACAGCTTTCATTTTCACAGTTACAGTGTTCATAAGGAGGGTCCCAAAATGCCTATGTTGCAAATTTGGTGAACAAATTCCAAAAATAACTGCGTTACCAAGCGTGTGCTGTGCAGTTTCTACACATGCTCATAACTTCGCCAATTTTTTATATTTTTACTCCAGATTTTCAACATTGTCATTTTTGCACACCTCCTTATGAACAGTACAGCTGTCATTTTTCACATCCTGCCCAAAACATGTTTTCACACCTGTGGCACACAATGAGCACGGTCACTGTGCAAAATCAACGTTTGGGACAGATTAAGAAAATCACAGTGCCACTGTTCATGAGTGGAGGTCCAAAATGCTAATGTTGAAAATACAGTGTAAAAAATCCCCAAAATAATTGCATTACGGGTGTGCATTGCCCAGTTTCTATGCATGCTTGTGACTTCAGTTATTTTATATTTTCACTCCAGATTTTCAACATTACCATTTTTTTTACACCTCCTCATGAACAGTACAGCTGTCATTTTTCACATCCTGCCTGAAATGTGTCTTTGCACCTGTGGCACCAAATGGTGCAGTCGCTATGCAAAATCACCTTTCGGCTAACAAACTGATAGTGTCACTGTTCATGCGGTGGGGTCACAAAAAGCCCATGTTGAAAACTTGGAGTGAAAATACCAAGAAATGCTCAGGGCATTAGGGTTTCCGATCATAATGTCCTACCCTGTAGGGACTGACAGGCATCAGGGGTGTGACTTGCGACTGTCAGCAGTAATGCTTACGCCTTCCCACCCCCACCCTCCAGCCAATGACAGGCATTGATGTGTGCCTTGGACTCTTCAGCCCCAAAGTTCACCCCATTCTCTTATACTGCACCCATTTCAGAGTATTTCCTTATGTTATGGGGTGAATGTAAAGCTCGAACACCCCAAGGCACACCTCGACACTTGTCGGTGTCTGTAGGGTAGGGTGAGATGAAATTATGTGAGCATTATGGACGATGATCCAAAGGCACACCCCAATGCCTGTCCATCTCTGCAGGGTGGGGGTGGGGTTGCTGTCAGTTCAATACTTCACTGCCATTCCTATTCTGCATCTAACTCCTGCACTTCCAATGCTAATGCCAGCAAGCAAACATTCGGCATTGACAAATGTTTGTTGTTTGCTTGCATGCATGGGCAAGAAACATTATGTGGCAGCTTAGGAGAGAAGCGGGCTGTGGAGGTATGGCAGTGTGGTGGCCAATGCCAGCACAGCATTCGTCAACTTGGCAGTGCTGAAGCAATGCAGGCCCAGTGTCCTGATGACACTGGTTCTGCAGAAGTGTCACCAATTTGTAATGATTTAGCCGCTGCAATCAGGGACTGCCTCATCATTGCAGTGTCAGCCATTCCACTGCAATGAGAGAGTGACCCATCATTGCAGGACGGTACCTTGCCTGATATAACATTTCCAGGAACATGGTGGCAGCAAAGCCACTACCTCAGAGTCCTATGAAAGCCGACATGGGTGTCCAATCCCCCTGTCGGCATGCCCCTGACCCAGTTCATTTGCTGATGGGGGAGCTCACTCCCTGTCAGCATAATGCACCCCCAACACTCGGTATGTGCTGATGGGGGTGCCCAATCCCCATCAGCTATGCCCCCCAAAAAAAGCACTCAGGTGGAACATTGGGAGCCCACCCCAGCATGCTAGATGTCCCTGTAAAACAGAAAACTTTTCTGTGATGTCATTACATTTTTTTTAAACCTGTAAACTAGAAAATGGTCCTTCGTTGATTCTTGTGGCTCCTTCCCCAACCTGCGTCCACCCACTGCGCTCCCCACCTTCCCACACCCCTTTACCCCCTCACCCCATACTTACTTCCAGAGTCCAGTGTGATGATCTTCGGTAAACCGGGAACACGTCTGCACTCTTCAAAGCCAGCCGTGAACTGGCATAAATGTTTTTTTTTTTCAACTTATGTGGATATCTCGTGCATTTTTGGGACTTTTGGCACCAAATTTTCAACATGGGGTTATTGGGACCCCTCCTTATGAATTCAGTCACTGTCATGGTGTTATTCAGTCCCCAAAAGGTGATTTTGTGGTCACTGCACAGAATCACCAGCACCGGGACAATTAACAGCTAACCTGTGCCACTGCTCACGAGGTGGGCTCTCAAAAAGCCTATGTTACAAATTTGGTGAAAAAAATCCACTGTTTTATGAGTGTGCATTGTGCAGTTTCCACGCACATGCGTAACTTTGTGAATTTGTAATATTTTCACTCCAGATTTTCAACACTGGCATTTTTCCACACCTCCTTATGAACAGTGCAGCTGTCATTTTACACATCCTGTCTGAAATGTGTTTTCGCACTTCCGGCGCAGAATAGCGTGGTTGCTGTGGGAAATCAGTGTTCGGGACAGATTAAGAAAATTACAGTGACACTGTTCATGAGCAGAGGTCCTAAAATGCCTATGTTGAAAATTTGGTGATGAAAATTCATAAAATGACTGTGTTACGAGTATGCGTTATGCAGTTTCCACGCATCCTCATAACCACAAATCTGCAGTATTTTCACTCTAGATTTTCAACATTGGCATGTTTTCAGACCTCCTTATGAACAGTGCAGCTGTCATTTTACACATTCTGACCGAAATATGTTTTCGCACTTCCGGGGCAGAATAGTGTGGTTGCTGTGGGAAATCAGTGTTTGGGACAGATTAAGAAAATCACAGTGACATTGTTCATGAGCAGAGGTGCTAAAATGCCTATGTTGAAATTTAGTGACAAACGTCCATAAAATGACTGTGTTATGAGCATACATTACGAAGTTTCCATGCACCCTCATAATTTCACGTATTAGTAATATTTTCCCTCCAGATTTTCAACATTAGCATTTCTTTATAACTCTTTGTGAACAGTACAGCTGTCATTTTTCATATCCTACCCAAAATATGCATTTATACATCTGGCGCAGAATAGCAGGGTTGCTGTGGGAAATCAATGTTCAGGACAGACTAAGAAAATCATAGTGACAGTGTTAATGAAGAGGTCACAAAATGCCTATGTTGAAAATTTGGTGAAATAATTCCATTAAATAGCTGTGTTACGTGCATGCGTTGTGCAGAGTCCATGTACGCTCGGAAGTTCAAGCATTGTTAATGTTTTCACTACAGATTTTCAACACTGCCATCTCGTCACACCTCCCTATGAATGGTACAGCTGTCATTCTTCACATACTACCCGATCTGTGTTTTCGTACATCTGACGCACAATGGCATGGTCGCTGTGGGAACTCAAAGTTCGGGACACATTAACAAAATCACAGTGCCACTGTTCATGAGAAGAGGTCCCAAATGCTTTCGTGAGGTGAGGGTCACAAAAAGGCCATGTTGAAAATTTGTAATGCAAATACCAACAAACACCAGGGGCATTAGGGTTTCTAACCATAACGTCCCACCTGTACAGACTGACAGACATCAGGGGTGTGCCTCTGGATTGCCGACTGTAATGCTCATGCCATTCCACCCATCTCCTCCCCCATTCTGCAGCCAGTGACAGGCATCGAGGTGTGTCTTGGACTCTTCGGCCCCAGAGTTCACCCCATTCTCCAATATTGCACCCATTTCAGTGTATGTCCTTATAGAGTGGAGTGACTGTAAAGCCGAACACTCCAAGGCACACCTCAACACTTGTCAGTGTCTGCAGGATAGGGTGAGGTGAAATGTCATGAACGTTATGGGTGACAACACAAGTGCATACCCCAATGCCTGTCCATCTCTACAGGGTGGACGTGGGGCTGGCGTGAAGTTCAATATTTCACTGCCATTCCTATTCTGCATCTGTCTAACTTCTGCATTTCCAGTGGTAATACCAGCAAGCAAACATTCAGCATTGACAAATGCTTGTTATGAATTGGTGTAATGTTGGCCAAGGTCCAATCCTCAGGGACTATTCCTTCATCCATGGACAATTGAATTATGGACTGAAGGGGCATGCAGAGTACATCGGCCATTTTTCTCAGGAACCTGGGAAGTAAATCATCTGGTCCCTGGGATTTGGTGGGATTTAAACCGAGAAGTTTTTCTTTCATCATTTGTGCAATAATTCTAACTGTAAAAACAGTACCCTCATTATTCTGCTTAATACTTCCCTTGTCTTGCTGATACACTTACAAAATAAGAATTAAAGGCCTCCAAGATTTCTTGACACTTATCTCAACCTCACCTTGTTTAATTGGTCCACCATTATTATTACTTTTCCTTAAGCTGCCTATATAATCATAAAAGGCCTTTCTATTATCCTGAACTTTAACAGCTAATTTCCTTTCCATCAATTTCTTTTAATTTTTAATTGCTTTTTTTAATACACGTAGTTTGATCTTATATCGTGCTCTATCTATGTCAGTATCATATTTTTTTTGCCTTATTATAGGCTCTGTTTTTGGCCTTTAACAGTTTCCTTATTTTGTTGTTAAACCATTGTGGAACCCTTCCCTTCTTATAATATTTAGATTGTGTTGATATATATCTATCAACCAAGCTATGTATAAAGTTCTTGAATATATGCCATCTTTGTTCTACATTTTTATCTTTAAACTCGGTTGCCAAGTTCCAATCTGCTATCAGCACTTTGAGCATTTGATAGTTAGCCTTATCATACTGCTTCACACAAGTGTGCCCTTTTTGAATTTCTTTAATCATTTTTATTTGGAATTTTACCATATTATGGTCACTCCCTAGTAGTGGCTCCCTTACCAAACAATCAGTGATTGATTCCCCCATATTACTTAAACCAAATCAAGACGAGTGTCCCTGGCATTTTCTAAAACTTAATTTTCCACGTTAAGGATATCCAAGGAGTTGAAGAATTCTGTCTCAGATGGAGTTATTGTAGTCCCATTTACCCAACTTATTCCTGGAAAATTAAAGTCTCCAATGATCAATAGTCATCTTGCAGGGTCTTTTTCCTTAATACAATTGATAAATTCAATTGTTTTCTCCCTTGTAAGGGATGGTGCCCTATAGCAATCACCCACTATTATTTTTTCATCCCTAGGTGGATTAAGTTCTACCCATATCTGTTCAATGTCTTTATCAATCTTATATGGCATTTCAATGGCCCCGATATCATCCCTGACATGCAAGGCCACTCCCCCCCCCCCGACTATCAATCCTATCTTTCCAGAATAATTGATATCCAGTAATTTCTTGGCTCCAGTCAACACTTCACCTCCAGGTTTCAGTGATTACAAAACTGCTACATCTTCGGAATATAAAATAAACTCCAACACATCTCTCTTATTTTGTAGGCTCCTAGCATTGACCAACAGAGATCTCCAATTTGCAGGTTTAGAGTACTTAATTTGCTTCTGTTCACATTTTATATCCCCACCCCCTTCCCCCCTTTTTTAGTTTAAAAATGGGTTTACCACTCCATTTATCCTTTCTGCCAGGACTCTCATTCCTAATTTATGTAAATTAAGTCCATTTACTGCATATAATCTGTAGGCAGTTTCAAATCTTTGCCAATGTTCGAGGTATGTGTAGCCTTCTCTTGTACACCACCTCTTGATCCAGCCATTTAATCTCTTAATTTCTGAAGTTCTAAATCTTCTTGCTCTTAGAATTGGTAGTATTTCTGAGATTGCTAGTGTACACTTTCATTTTTTGAAAAATATACCCACTTCCTCAAAAGCTTGTTGAATTTCAATAAAAGTTATTTTCCCTACATCATTAGTACCAAGATGCAAGATCACCAGTGGCTCATTAGTATGTTCAAGAAAACCTGGGAGCATAGTTTTCACATCACATACTGTATACCTGCCCCGGATTAGCTACATACTGTAACACTAGATTTTCTCCCCATAGTTGCAATCCTGTCTGTATGTTTTAGTATGAAGTGTCCTATGACCACCACATCTTTTGGTGCCCCATTTGAATGTTGGGCATCTATATTCGATGTGTTTTGTGCTGGATTAGTTTCACAAACCTCCACTCCTCTAGTTGTGGAGGAAACCCTAGAGGATCTGGAATTTTCCTGTATCTGCCCCAAATAAGTCTTATCCAGTTAATCTGCTGTTGTTGTTAAAGTATAATCTAACAGGGGTGGTTTTCTCTTTGATATTATTGGATTTTCCAGGGTGTCATTATATTTATCCTGGGACTGGGGTACTAAACCCAAGCAGGGATTTCCCTGTCCATTTAACTCCATCTGTTCATAATCGTTCTGCCTACAATTTGCTTCACTGTCTCCAGGTAAATCTGGTGTTAGGGTCTCGTAATGATTTGAAATTGGTATGTGTAATGCAATTTCCCTATGCCATTTCCTTGGCCCCTTGGTGACCTGAGTCCATTCATCTATATCTGCATGTCCACTATCGGAGTCATTTTCATCTATCCTGCATTTTCTTTTATCCATTGGTCCTTTATTAATACCTGTCCTAGTTAGGAGAGCCACATTAGACTGTAGGATGGTATTAGTAGTTGTAACAAACTTCTAATTCCTTTATCCCTTCCTGTAGTTCCATCTCTGTTTGTAGCTGCCTAATTCTGGATACAAGCCCTTTAATTACCAAACAATTTTTACATAACAACTGTTTAAATACTGTAACTCTTTAGTTCTCCATATAGCAGTTTACACTGCTGCCATGTCTTTCCACTACTCCCTCTTCTACTGTTGCTATACTGCTATATGGGCCATCTTGCTTAACTTTCTTTGGGTTTAATGTGCATTCTTCCTGCTTCCCGGCTGACATGAGCAGACACAGCTAAGCTGTTAGCCTTAGCTGAGTTGCTTTTTCTGGGCTTGTTGACACTGGGCTCACTAATGCTCACCATTGTAGTCCTTAAATAAGGAGAAGGGTATATAATAAGCCTCTTCCTGTGCTGCAGCTATTTCTTCCCTGATGTGCTGCTATGGAGGTTGATGGAAGGAATTAAATTTCCCCCATTAATTAAAAAAGCACAGTCCCCAGAGCTTAGTGCCATTGTTAAAAATAGCTGCTTACACTGCAGGCATCTGATAGAGCGTGGTGTTCTCTCGTGTTTTGTAGCATGGAACGAAGTAGCAGAACTAGGTTCCAGTTCCAAAAACACTATGAAAAAGCCCTAAAAGCCAAATAAATGCTTTCCATCCTGTTGGACTGCACATAAAAGGGCACACAATCAGAGGCTGGGCTAGAAATAAAAAAGCCACAATAAACTCCCGAGGTGCTCAGCCTTTTCAGACCCTTCTGTGCTGCCACGGAATTTGATAGCAGGAATTCAATTTGTCTCAGTAATTAAAAAAGTACAGTCTCCAGAGCTTAGTGCTATTGCTAAAAATAGCTGCTTACATTGCAGGCGTCTGATAGAGCATGGCGTTCTGTTGTGTTTTGTAGTGTGGAAGCAGAAGTAGCCGAACTAAGTTCCAGTTACAAAAATGCTATGAAAAAGCCCCAAAAACCTAATAAATGCTTTCCAATCTGTTGGACTGCCCTTAAAAGGGCACACAATCAGAGGCTGGGCTATAAATGTTAATAAAAGCCACAATAAACTCCTGAGCCGCTCAAACTTTTCAGCCCCTTCCTGTGCTGCAGCAATTGCTTCCCCGATGTGCTGCCACGGAGGTTGATGGCAGGAATTCAATTTCCTCCAGTAATTAAATAAAAAAGCATAGTCCCCAGAGCTTAGTGCTATTGTTAAAAATAGCTGCTTACACTACAGGCGTCTATCATATCCCCCTATCCTTCCTCTCTTCCAGGGTGTACATTTAGTCTCTCCCCATAAGGCTTGATGCACATCCTGCACAATTTTAGCTACCCTCCTCTGGACTGCTTCCACTCTGTCTATGCTCCTCTGGAGATGTAGGATTCAATTCTTAAAGGTTGATGCAGGGCTTCCACAAACCCTGCATCAAACCCTGTGCTGTACCGACCGCATTGGTGCACATTGTGCCAAATTCTAAAAGGTCACGCACATTTGCAACTCTTTACCCTTTTTACGGTGACTTGTGCAAACCCCATAAAAAGGTCCACAAAGTTAGACCAGAAAAAGCTGCTCTAACTCATGGCATGTGGCACATGGAGGGGCTAGGGGGTTGAGAATCCTGATTGCTGGCCACAGACTACTGCAAGCCCCATGCACCCTGTTTTAAGCACACCTGGGGCTTGCAGCAGTCTAAATCATTTGAGAATTGAGCCTGTGGTCTCCAGAACTGGACACAATATTGAAGGTGGGGTCTTACCAGCAATCTAGACAGGGGAAACACCACCTCCTTCTTTCTGCTGGTTATACCCCTTCCTATGCGCTCCAGCATGTTTGTATGTCCTCCTACTGTATGCACCCCAGCATCCCACTAGCCATCCCAACTGCCTTGTCACACTGCCTAATCACCTTTAGATCTTTCAATATAACTACCCCCAGGTCCCTTTCCTAGTTGGTAGTCATCAAGACTACTCTACCCATTTTGTACTGTGCCTATACCTTTCTGCACCCAAAATTTGCACTTTTCAGCATTGAAACCCAGCTGCCATACCCTTGACCACTCCTCGAGTTTTCTCAGGTCTCTGCTAATGCTTTTCATACACCTCCCCCCAGAGTCCCACCTCTGTTGCAGCTCATTTTCATCCACAAACAGGCAGACCTTTCCTTCCAGCTCCTCTGTAATGTCTATTATAAAGACATTAAAGAGGATCGGTCCCAACACTTGATCCCTGAGTTACCCCGCTGGCAATCCTCCCTTCCTTTGAGAAAACTCCATTTACCACTACCCTCTGTTGCTTGTCCCCTAAACCAGTTTCTTACCCAGTTTACTATCTTTTTACCCACACCTCAGCTACCCAGCTTGCTTACTAGTCTCCAGTGTGGAACAGTGTCAACAGCCTTACTGAAATCTAGGTAGGTCACATCCACCGTTCCTCCCTGATCCAATTCCTTGGTCACCCAGTCAAAGAAATTTATCAGATTTGTTTGACATGACCTCCCCCCTGTAAATCCATCCTGCCTTGGGTCTTATAGCCAACTGGATTCAAAATATTCCATACTCCTTTCCTTCAGCAGTGTTTCCATTAACTTTCTCACCACTGATGTCAGGCTGACTGGCCTATAATTGCCAGCCTCTTCCCTGTTACCACTTTTATGAAGTGGTACTACATCTGCACTCCTCTGGTCCTCCAACCATTCCAGTTTCCAGTGGTCTGTTAAAAACAACAGTCAGAGGCATAGCCAGTACCACCTGAGCTCCTGCAACACCCTTGGATGCATCCCATCTGGCCCCACTGCTTTGTCCACTTTCAGATTGGTGAATGCCTTCAAGACTTTCTCCTTTGAAAAATGACTAGTGTCCACTTCCCCCCCTTCAAAGCCCCTGTTACTTTTTTGTGGCCCCTCCACTTCCTCTTCCACTGTGAACTCTGAGCAGAAGTATTTGCTCAAGATGTGTGCATTTTCCATGTCCCCTTCTGCACAGTCCCCTGTTCTCTTTTTAATCTTACAATCCCTCCCTTGGTCTTCCTTTTTTCACTTACATACTTAAAAAATGTCCTGTCCCCTTTTGATACTTACTGGGCTATTATCTTTTCAGTTTGTGCCTTTGCACTCCTTACTGCTTTCCTCTGTTTCCCTTGATACACCCCCCTTTCATCATTCCTCTGCATCTCCTTCTACCTTCTGAACACAATCCTTTTAGCCTTTACCTTTTCTGCCACCTCTTTCCACTTCTTTCAAGAACCATATCAGTCTCTTTTTCCTCTTGCTTTTGCTTACTTGCTCGATGCAGAGGTTTGCTGCCTTCACTATGTTTCCTTTTAGATTGGTCCACTATTCTTCCACCACTCCAAGTCATCCTCACCTGCCAGGTCATCCCTGAGGCATTTGCCCATCTTTATAAAATCTGCCCTTCTGAAGTCCAAAAAACATGCCTGTGTGTGGTTCAATTTCATAGTTGCCCTTATATTAAACCCAAACCACACTGTATGGTGACCACTGATCCCCAGTTGGTCTCCCAGCTTGATGTCACTGTCTCTGCTAGTGAGAACCAGATCCAGTATTGTCCCATCATGAGTGGGCTCACTGACTAGTTGTCTAAAGAGTGTCCATTAAAGGGAGTCCAGGATGTCCCTGCTTCAAATTGAAACTTCATTTGGGAGTCACAAATCTACGTCTTACAGACTGAAGTCCCCCATCAGTAGCACTTTCCCCTTTCCTGCCATTTTGCCAATGTCTTCCAACAGTACCTTATCTATCACATCCTCTGTGCCAGAGGTCTATAGATCATGCCATTATAAACAGCTGCTCCATTTCCTGACTACATGGTGACAAACAGAACCTCTGCCCCCCAAATTCCCAGTATCTCCGTCACTTTTATGCTTTCCTTCACATAAAACTCCTTATGCTCTCCTTTCCTTCACACTCTGTCCTTCCTGAATGGAGTGTAGCCTGGTACAGCCATGTCCCAGTCTTGGGTTTCAGTACACCATGACTCGGTAATGGCCACTATATCCAGGTCATCCTCTGCCATGATTGCCTCTAGTTCTGGAATTGTGTTTCCTAGACTTCTAGCATTAGCACATATGGCCTTCAAGATTTTGTTACCACTCTTCTAGTTACCCCACATTTTTCTTTTTGGCCCTTACCCCACTTTTTAATGTTTCTGTTCCCTCCCTTCACTACTATCACCCTGCTTCTTTTATTAATTTGCACCCTCGGGGGTTCGTCTCCCCTCAGAATCTCCCTACTCTCCACTTCAGCCTGTGGGGGGGCAGTTTCTGACTCCCCAATTCCTTCTGTCACCCCCCTCAGCTTGTTTAAATGTTCATCAAAGTAACATTTAAACTGGCCAGCCCATCGGGGCAGTGGTAGCGCTACCATTTGTGGCACCAGCGACCCAAGTTTGGGAGCAGACTCGGGCTGCTGAAGTGCTGATTGGGGGAGAGATAGATGGAGCATCCCAGGAGACGCTACTCTCCTCTGGGGTGGAGGGATTGCCATGCCCACTGCATTGCCACCACCTGGGAGAACACAGGTGGAGGTGCAGTCAGGTTAGCTATGGGAGGAGAGGACGCTGACTGAGTTCTGGAGTGTGGATGCACATGTGCTCCTTGGTCCTCCATGAGTGTCGGCTCCTCAGGTGTTGTGGGACGGCAACAAGGAAACCCCCCGTGGCTTTACCAGTTATGGACCCCAGTGCCACTGGACAGCAGTGTTTGGCCTCGAGTGATCTCAGAGAGGCCACCTGATCAGAGTTATGTACAGGTGAGTGGAGGTGAAAGGGCAGCACTCCCTCCTTCCCCACCGAGCAGTAAGCCAAGGCAGCATGGAGGTAGGCCCTGAGAGGAGGCTCAGTAGGTCATTGCTGCCCAGGTGAGTCACCTTGGGGATTTCAGAGGGAGGGGGAAGTCATGGGAGAGTACGGGGCTGGAAAAAACTGCAAATTAAAAAAAGTAACATTTAAACTGTCTACTGAGGACTGCAGTTCCCCTCCTGGATGGATGTACTGCATCACTATATTCTGCAACTCATTCCTGTTTTAACAAACAGCACTATACAGAAACTGTTATTCTCTTTTATTTCTAACAGTGTAAGCTTGTTGATAACATCGATGACTATGGAGTACCAAGCAGTGGTGATGAAAACAGTACACAGGATAAAGAAAATAGCACACATGAGGTACCACAAAATGATGAACACAAAGAGGTTGAAAGAGAAATGGAGACACAAACAGAGGTGAACACTTAAGTATCATATGAGATGGAGGAGGACCAAGAAGAAATTTACATAGAATCTACCTGTGGCAGGATTCAAACATGCACAGGACAGGAATAAAGGAATATTAGAGATGAGACAAAAAAGCTAAAGCCAGTGACCAGATAGGGTCACTTGCCACTTCGTCAGGTAGCACAGACAGGCAGACTGGATGGTTCTGGCGGCCCTTATCTACCGACAGTATCTATGTAAAGTGAGGCAGAACAGCCAGATGTTAAAAGGCAGATGGAGCATGCAATTTAGGAGGAACAGCCAGATGTTAACAGGCAGATGGAGCATAAAATCAAGAAGGAACAACCAGAGGAAAAAGAGGATATTCCAGGAGTGCATGAATAAGAAATGGAAATTATGTACCTACCGTAATTCTTGATCTTCTTGGACGAAGTCTCCACCACTCATTCACACTAATGGGATCTACGCTGGAGGTGCTAGGACCCAGCGGGAGCAAACTTTTTGCAGGAGGGCTGGCACCAGAGATGGAGCCACAAGGAGCAGCACCATGAGCCTCTGCTCATGCGGCAATGACTATCTCGGCGTCGACACTCCAACCGCCTCAGTAACTTTTTTTCCAAGGAGGTGCAGCGTAACAAACCTAGAAGGATAGCCTAACCAAAAACAGGATATAAGATAGCCCAGAAGACCCATATAAGAAGGGTCAAGAAAGAAGTCTTCACCACCTAAAGATTGAGGGAGTGAAGACCAACAACAGAGGTGAGCTCGGGGGATGGTGGGTGGGCATGTGAATGAGTGGTGGAGACTTCATTCAAGAAGATCAAGAATTACGGTAGGTACGTAATTTCCATATCTTTCTGGACATAAAGTCTCCACCACTCATTCACACTAATGGGAGAGTACCGAGCTAATAATCCCCCGAGAGGGTGGCAGGAGAGACCAAGAGCTCACAAATTTAGGACAGAAGTCCATTAAGGATAGTTCTGCCAAACGAAACATGTAATCTGGCATGGACATCCAGGGCATAGTGTTTGATGAAAGTATGCACTGAGCTCCAGGTGGCCGCATTGCAAATATCTGCAATGGATGCATTACAGATTTCCAACAGGAATGCCACAACCACACTAGTAGAGTGAGCGTACACTCTGCCTTCCAGCTTAACCTGCACCATGGAATAACAGTGGCGAAGGCATGCCACCAGCCATGCTGAAATGCATCTGATAGCGACAGGTTGACCAAACCGGGTCTCGCTGAAGGAAAAAAACAGTTGTTGAGCTTTGCAAAAATCTTTTGTTCTACCTAAATAGAAATGCAAAGCTCTTTTGACATCCAAGGAATGAAGAGAACACTCCCCTTCATTTTGGAAGTTCACAAAGTAAGTAGGAAGGACCAAAGTTTGGTTTAGATGGAATTCTGAAATAACCTTAGGGAGAAACTTAGGATGGGCCCTAAGAACTACTTTGTCTTTATGGAACACAGTATACAGAGGGTCTGTGACCAAAGCATGTATCTCAGAGACCCTGCAGGCTGAAGTAATGGCCACCAGGAAGGCCGTTTTCCAAGTGAGAAATTTCAACTCACAGGTAGCTAGAGGCTCAAAAGGTTTTCAAGTGAGCATGTCGAGCACAAGATTAATGTCCCAGGCTATGACTGGACACCTGATAGGAGGCCTGGTATGCAGAATTCCCTTAAGAAACCTCTTAACCCTGGGCAACTGAGCCAGTGACAAGGAAAGTACTGGCTCATGATAAGCTGAAATGGCACAAAGGTGAACCTTGACTGTAGAGTATTGCAGCCCTGAATTTGAGAGGTCTAAAAGGTACTCTAGAACTTTATTTGGTGGGCAGGAAGAAGGATTCAAAGAGGATTTTGCACACCAGAGCGAAAAACGCTTCCATTTGGCTGTGTAAGTTTTCCTAGTGGCTGGCTTGCGCGCAGCCAGAAGAATATCTGAAACTCTGAGAGAGACATTGAACCTGTTCACTTCTATCTCTTCAGGAGCAAAGTGTGAAGGTGAAGCAATCTCAGATTGGGATGGACCACAGGCCCCTGAGTCAGAAGGTTCATCTGAAGGGTACGTGGTTTCAGATGGGTTTCCAACATACTGTTGAGTAATGGAAACCATATCTGGCAAGGCCAGAAGGGGGCAATGAGAATCATTTTGTTCCCCTGGGACTCGAACTTGAGAAGTACTGTACCCTCTGAATTAGAGGAAGAGGTGGAAAGGCATATAGAAAGCGCTTTGTCCACTGCAGCCTGAATGCATCCTGACAAAAAATGCCAGGCCCTGGATTTCTGGAGCAGAAGAGAGGCAGTTTTGTGTTGAGTGGGGATGCAAAAAGGTCCAGGTCTGGAGTTCCCCACTCTGCAAATAGTGACTGAACTACGGTTGAGTTGAGAGACCATTCGTGAGGATCTGTATCTGTTCTGCTGAGATGGTCTGCCAGTTCGTTCTGCACTCCTGCAAGGTAGACCACTTGAATTAGAGCCTTGTGCTTCAAGCACCATTCCCACACTCTCATCGCTTGCCTGCATAAGGGGGTAAGAGTGAACACCGCCTTGCTTGTTGATGTAATACATCACTGCTTTGTTGTCCATTTGAAGAAGAATGTTCTTGTGACAGAGAATGTCCTTCAAAGCCCGGACTGCATAAAGGACGGCTCTCATTTCTAAGATATTTATGTGAAGCTGGGACTCATCCTGAGTCCACATACCTTGAGTGTGGAGAGTCTGACAGTGAGGTCCCCACCCCATCAGGGAAGCGTCTGTGGTAATGGAAGTCTGATGATCCAGAGGAGCATAAGGATACCCTTCCAGAAGATTGTCCTCTTGCAACCACCAGGTGAGTGACTCTTCAGAGGTTCTGTCACCTTGATGAGAAAGGACTGAGAGTGAGTGGTTGGGGACCACTGAGTACTGAGCATCCATTGAGAGGTTCTCATGTGAGGGCATGCTAGGGGTACAGTGAACACAGAAGATGCCATGAGACCTAGCATCCATTGCATCGAGATAGCTCAAACAAAGCTGTTTTCTCTGATGTATCAGGCCATCTGTAGGATATTGCTCCTTCTGTCCTCTGGTAGAAAAACTTTCACACAGGAGGTGCCCAGAAGAGTTCCTATGAAAAGGAGCCTCTGGGAGGGCTGCAGCTGTGATTTTTTGAGATTTAGCAGGACTCCCATGGACGTGAGAAAGTCTGAGGCTGTGGCAATCGTGTCAAGAGTTCCTTGCCTGGAAGGGTTTGCTAGAAGCCAGTTGTCCAGATATGGGAACACTTATATTCCAATTTTTCTGAGATGCACTGTGAGGATTGCACAACACTTTGTAAAAACTCGCTGCATCACTAATTGCTTCTATCGCTAAGTTAACGATGTTGCGGCATTGGAAGGAGGACTCACGTCCCATGATGTTGGAGTGGTACCGTGAAGTTCTCCTAGCTGTTCAGCTGAAAAAGCATATTGCCACCATAAGGCAGAGAGTCCATTACTATCAAACTTACTGGGAACCCCTTATGACCTTGCTATCCCTTTGGAGACCATAAGGGTTCCTTAATATTCCACTGCAATCCTGTAGTATTTGGGAGCCAAGTTGACTCACCTGTATCTCTGTAATTCTCCCATTATTACTTTCCTCATTTTTTCTCCTGCCAGTGTGCAGAATGGGTCTTGGGGGTGGGGGGAAAAGGGGAACAAAGATGGGGTGGTAGGGTGGGGTTATTTTTCTTTTATGGAATTTTTTATTATTGTTTATTTAATAGTGTACAATGCTGGAACCGTGGGCAGTTCATGTCTTGTTTCCTTATTGTATTTTCTTTTGTTGTTGTTATTGTGTTGATATATGATGGAAAAACAATAAAGCATATTGAATAAAAAAAAAACTCACGGTGCCAAGGATAGCCCAAAGGGCTGGACTCCTAACTGATAATGCTGGCCCAAAGCCACAAACCTTAGGTATTTGTGATGCCTTAGGTGAATAGGTATATGTTGGTAAGCATCCTGCATGTCAAGGGAGGCTAACCAGTCGTGTTGATGAAGCAAAGGTAACAGGGTTCCTAGCAATATCATTTTAAATTTCTCTTTGGGAAGAAATTTGTTTAATTTTCTGAGGTCCAAAATGGGGTGCATGCCCCCGGTTTTCTCTGGAACCAGAAAGTAATGGGAGTAGAACCCTGTGTTCCATTGATCCAGCGGAACTACTTCCACTGCCCTGTTGTTCAGAAGGCCTTGTATCTTGGAGGCGAGAAGTTCTGACTGAAATATTGACAGCTTTGGCTGCCGTTTGGGAGGACAATCTGGAGGGTTCTCTGAAAAATTAAGGGAATAGCCCTTGCAGATAATCCGGAGGACCCATTTGTCCAAAGTTATGGACTTCCACTAGTTGTAGAATTGAGTCAGACAACCTCCCACCGCTACAGAGTCCCCCTAGGGCAGCTGAAGTGGGACTTGGGCCAGAAACTTAGAAGGTGACACTGGGCACTTTGGGTCCTTGCACCTTCTGTTGCATTTTCTTTTGAGGCTGAGGGGCCTGATTTTTATTTAAACCTTCCCTGCCTTTGCCTCAAAAGGACTGACAGTTATGAAACTGGCATTTTTTAACACCCCCCCCCAAGAGGGGGCGGGAGGAGGTCGAGACAATTTAATGGCTGACCTAGTCTTATGTGTGGCCTCTAGAGCTTGTTCTACTTGAGGGCTGAAGAAATATACACCAACGAAGGGCAATGCTATGACCTGTTGCTGGGCATCATTCGTGAAACCTGAAGTGCGCAGCCAGGAATGGCGGCAGGTACAAATGCCCGCCGCCACCACTCGGGAGGCAGTATCGATGGTGTCCATAGCTGCTTTAACCTGCTGGTTGTTGGACTCAATACCCCTGGTTATGGTTTGAAGAAGCTCTGAATTAGTGTCCGACTCTGGTAAAGCTTCAACCATTTGTTTGAGTGAATGCCACAGAATATACTCATATTGAGAGAAATAGCCCTGGTAGCTGGCGATAAGCATACCCAGGGTGGATGCAGCAAGGACTCTCTTACCTAAAGTATCTGTCTTATGAGATTCTTTGTTTATAGGTCGAGCTGTAGTAGTCTGAGGAAGGACAACCATATCATTCTCTGCCAAGACTACAATAGAATCTGCAAAGTCTTGGGAGGCCAAAATGGGTCGATCCTTGGGAGCAGCATACTTCCTATCTATGGACCTAGCCACAAAAGTAATGAGAGCAGGATTATTCCATACCATTTGAGAAAGCGTCTCAAAGGAGGGTTGTACCGGGGGAGTTAAATCCATAGGGATGTCCGGAACATGAAGGTATTGGAGTCTTAAAAGCTTCCCAGGATCGATGTCCATAGTCTGGAGAGAAAGAGTGGAATTCAAATTTTTCAGCAGAGACTTAAATGACAGGTCCTCGATGACAGGATTAGGTCCTGCTCCTTCCACATCATCACCCAGTCTAAGATCTGGGTCAGGCTCAATATCATCTCCTGAAAGTCCTGGAGGGACTGCATGGACAGGAAAGGAATGAAAATCAGCAGGTAAAGAGGAAGGAAAAGAATTTGGAGAGGAGAATCCCTGAAGATTTTGCAGATGAAAAGCCAGGCCTCGGCACCGAAGAAGAGCACAGTGCCGAATGGCCGCAAGGCGCCGACAAAGCAGATGGCACTGAAGAAGAACATAGCGCCGAAAAGCTGCACAGCACCGAAGATGGTGCTGAAAGGCAACACGGTGCTGAGAACAGTGCTGGGAGGCACCCCAGCACTGGAAACAGCGCTGAGCAACCCACCAATGCTGACGGTGCCGAAACCAACCCAGGGCCCTGAAAATTAGGATTTGATGGAAAAGACGGAAGAATACCAGGAGATTGAAGCATCGGTGTGGCCCCCTGCGCTGCAGCCATGTGAGGGGGGAGACACCTGAGCGTGGAGTTAACGGCACCAAAGAGGGCGCCGCACGACTAGGAAGGCCGAGTCACCCTGCCCAATCCCCCAAAGAGCTCCGAGTGACTGGGCCGGGCAGCTGGACCAGCCTCCAAGCCCAATGCTCAATCAGAGTGGCCCACTGATGAAACTGCTCATTGGAAGCCCTACCAGAAGGTGGGGAAGGGCTCTGATGTCAAAGAGGTCAGTGACCAGAACCAGAAACCGGCAACCCCAAATGAGGAGACCAGCAACTTACCCCAATGACTGACCAGACATATCAGAGGGTGACCTCGAGTGATGCCTTCTCTTTTTTGACCTACGGGTCAAAGAAGAGCTCGAGGCCGAACGGTGCCGAGAATGCAACCGTCTACTTTTATGCTTCCAGGGGGACCGCCCATTCCCTCAGGCATTGGACCGACTGCTGTCAGACCCCCGGAGAAGGCGGCAGACCAGACCCAGCCCGGCTGACTGAACAGCTTTCATATGAAGTCTCCCTACAGTCATCTGACCCGCTCTTGGTTGACTCCGTCAATGTAGGCTGAGACTTCTTTCTTTGATAAAAATAAATTATCGTAAGTGGAAGTTTATTTGAAAAATACTGCAAAATAATAAACTGAAAACTATGCTGCTAGTTTGAAGTTTGACTCCTGATGGATGAGCAATGTCGTCACTGAAGCGCACTTGACAGCGGGAAAAAAGTAACTAAGGCGGTTGGAGGGTCGATGCCAAGATAGTCATTGCCGCATGAGCAGAGGCTCGTGACACCGCTCCTTGCGGCTCCATCTCTGGAGCCGGCCCTCCTGCAAAACGTTTGCTCCAGCTGGGTCCTAGCACCTCTGGCATAGATCCCATTAGTGTGAATGAGTGGTGGAGATTTTATGTCCAGGAAGATCAGGAAGAGCATATGCCAGTGTTCAAAACTGAATGGTGTAACATGGCAGAAAGGGTACTGAGCATCGAGAAAAAGATAGAGGTCTTGCTTTAGCTGTTACAGACGAACAGTGGCAAGCAGTGATGGCACTGCAGTAATAAGCTCAGACAGCCATCCACATGTGCTAGTTATGCCTGCTATTGAATACAGTAACTACATCCTTCACATGTGAAATGCAGTTTGTTTGATGAGCGAGGCAAGGGAACTTGAACTAGTGACAATGTCAAAAGGCTGGCCTGAGCATCTGGTAGCTCTGGTTTTTAGGACACTGGTGCCTCAAACACAAAATCTGTCCCGGGAAAAAAATGTAAATTGGGATGGGAGCAGGGGGAAGAGACCAATACCAATCGCAAAATGCCATGAGGTTTTTAGGGATTGTCAGGAAGCACTTGGGAGTCAGCAGCAGCCACATGAAATTAATAAAGGATAGAATAAATGAACAGTTAAGGAACCCCAGAAAGACTGTCAATCTTACCAATACATAAGCATAGTGCAGTAGGAGGTTTGATATGGTTTTGTGTAAAGTCAGTTTTTGTTATTTGAATTAACATTTGAACCTAAAGTTTTGTTTTTTCCACGACTTTAGTTTTTTATTGATAATGTAATTGTGGTGTAATATTATAAGTCTTCCATATTATGTTGTAACACCTTGCCTGCCAAGAATACAGAGGTGGGATTTCAATTTGGCTGATCCTGAGGTTGGGGTACAGGGTGTAAATGCCCATGGTTCTCACGGTCATTAGTGTACCCTTTGTGTAACAGTAACCACAAGTGACTGTTAATACATCATGGTTTGCACACTTTATGAGTGCCATCTCTGTGTGATTTCTGTGTATGGTTTTAATTTAAAGGATACTATACAGATGCAGTACAGTATATCAATCAAACACACACTCAAGTTTATTGTACTGTATGAACCCTTTATTGCATATTTCCATTTAGTGTGCATTGCCCCTTTAAATGTTGTACAGTGTGAAACCTGCATCCCTCTGTCCCCGGGTTACATATAGTCTTGCAAGGTTAGCCAGAATCACTAGAAGCATGGGGAAGACAAAAAAGACACAGTTACCATGTCCATGGCACAAGGCCCAGTGGCAGCTTCACCCAATACCAATAGCACTAAACTTGAAGTGCCTGATTTACTGTGACCTGGAGAGTTGAGTGTGGGACATCAAGCAGCCCACTTGTAGCTGTCCATCACCTCTCAAAACCCATCATGTTTTCATATTTACAACCTCCTTGAGCAAGGTTTTCCATTTATCCATTACTCTCTGTATTAAGGAGCACTTTCTCACAACCTTCATGAATCTCTGCCTACTACAAGTTTATAATCATACACCTAGGTTGTTGATTCCTCATGTAACTTAAATAGGTCCAGATAATCCACACTATTTATAACTTCTGGAATCTGAATGCTTCAATCATGGCACCACTTTCTCTTCTCACTTCCAACAAGTGCACGTTCAGACTGACCAAATGCTCCTCATATGCTTTTGCCTGCTCTACCTGTATCATCTTTGTAGCTTTCATCTGGACTGTCGCTATATTTATTTATTTATTTAGTTAAAAGTTTTACCAGGAAAGGCATACTGAACAGACTACCCTCGATTCCAGATGCGCCCTGGGGTGGTATGGGGGATGGGAGGCTACATAACACTTCCAAAGTACAGACTTTTCACAATTATGTGCAGAAATTATGCACAAAAATTTGCTACGTACAATGAGATGTACAGAAATAAATACAGAATACATCACTGAAAGCAACCAGAAAATCAGGGTAGACACAACAGGTAAAATTGATATATGGTGCAAATGACAGCTTCACAGGGTCGGTGCTAAGTATTAGGACTGCTCACAGTTGGAGCCAGGTGGAAAGCTAATCTCTAGACTAGAGTAAGTTTAGTCTACATGAGCAGTTTGTGGAGAAGTGCCCTTTGAGGACTGACATGATTTGTAGAGAGGTTGGGGCATGCCGAATGTCCTCAGGCAGACAGTTCCATAGTTTGGGCATGCAAGCTCTGAAGGCCAACTGGCCAGCAGAGGGTCGACATGTAGGGGATGTGCAGGAACCGGGAGTTGAAATTCCAGAGTGAGTATGCAGGGGATGTTTGAGCAGTTAGGGTAGCAGTGAGGTAGGAGGGTAGTGACTGGGTCCAAAATCTGGCCATGAGGCTGTTGCAGTGGGACTGTCACCTATCATATAGTGAGGGGAGCTTAAGGGACTGGTAGAGATTGCAGTGGTGGGTGGAGGGTGTACAGTCCAGGGCGAAGCAGCAGAAGGATTGGAAAAGGGGATCCAATCTGGCCAGAGTGGACTTAGGTGCGGCACTGTAGACTATGTCCCCATAATCAAAAATAGGGAGGATAATTTTCTGCACAATTGCCCTGCGGGCTGGCAGAGGAAATATGATCCATATCTTGTTTCAGGTGTGGGCTCCAGAACTATACACAATACTCCAGGTGTGGACTCATTAGCAATCCATAGCGGGGTACCGGCACTTTTCTTCTACTAGAAAAAAAAACCCTCCCTATGCATCCCAAAGTCCTGTTGCCTTTTCCAAATGCTCCAGTACACTGAGTCATTGACTTGAGACTACCACTTATGATCACACCATGGTTCCCTTCCTCTGTCTTCTGGCTGATTCTTTCAACCACCATGTCCAGTATTCAATTTTAGGGCCCCCCTGCCTATGTGAATAACCTTGGACTTTTTGGCATTGAACTTCAGCTGCTAAATTTTAGACCACTTCTTCAGTCTTTCCTTTCTCGTGTCCCAGTTCCCTCTTTACTGTTTACTCTCCAGCAGATTTAGGTGTCATCCACAAAGACACAAATATTTCCCCTTTCCCCTCTTCAGTGTCACAGATAAACACTCTGAACAGTACTGACACTAGTATTGACCCCTGTAGCTCCCCATTTTTCACATCTCTGGTTATTGAGTACTCCCCATGAGATACTGGGAGCTCACTTTAAACTCGTAATGCCTCACAATAAACACTGGTGTCTATACAAAGTCCACTAATGTGAGTACTCAACATCAAATACTTTTGCATAACCGAAGGGCAAAATTTGACCAAATTTACGTTTGCAACATTTTCAAGTCATTAAAAAAAGCTACAGCTACACCTGCATTCTCAAGACACAATTCCTATTGCCATATTTTGTGCTACTGAGCATGGGGCAAATTCAACGAATAATAACTTAAAATTAATACTTAAAAACATAAAAGGTGGCTTCGCTGAACCCAACACCAATGAACTGCTAAACTGAAAACTTGCCTCCTAGTAACTGTTTCTTCCATATATATTTTTTCCCAGCTGGTCAAATGAATTACATACAAAGGTATATATTAAGGTCTTCCAAAGCAGAAAACAGCCTTGAAGCCCATATGATTTACTTGCCAGTTATTAGCATTAAAACTGTGTTTTTTCTTACTAGTGTATATATGTATCAGTATAGCATAAACAATTTGTTTTTTTCTAACTACTGTATATATTTATCAGTGTTATTTTTCAGACTAGTTTTTAAGCTATTATTGAGCAGTTTCAGGCTATCTATTCCACAGTCCCGCCAACCACTGTGTGCAGAAATGCTTCTTTCATTCTGTCTTAAGGTTTGTACATTTTATTTGTTTTTATTGATTGGTTGATTTTTTTAACTGTAAGGGTGCACTGATACCAGGGACCATTTTCAGGCACAACCTGGGCCATAAAGATGGCACAAACAATGTAAAAATAAATACAAGTGCAAAAGATACAGGGAACAGTCAGTAGTTACAATACATAAGTGAAACGTTAAGTGACATAAAACAAATGAAAGGAGTATAAAGTGACCACAGTGCAAGCAAGTATAGTGCACAGAGTTTAAGTGGCAGTGCAGTGCCCATAATATTTCATTACAGTAACAACAGTTTCCAGAGTCAAATATCAAAAGAAGCATTTTCCAGAGACATTGTGGCACTATGGTTGCCCTTGGATAGGCACTCTCTATCATTGGGGAGGATTTACACATGACAGCAGAAGTGAGGGAAATCTTGTAGTAGGATTTAAATGGGGGGGGGGTGAACCCAGGGTCCATAGAGGAGCAGATAGGTTGTTCCAAAGATTCAGGGCAGCTGATTCTACTGAACATCTAAACTACTTACTACATCCTCTTGTTTGTTTTACTGCTGGTCTTGCATGCATTTAAGTGCATTCAAACAGGCAACTGCCCAGCCCTACGACAGGCCATCTCTGACTACAGAACAGCCATGAATTACCCCCAACTGTGGGTCCAGGGAGGAAGGCAGGCATCCACCATCACCCATAGGCACACAATCTGGTGTGGGAGTGAAGCGACTGGTGTGAGCCCATGTATGCCACCATCATAATTCCAATGGACACTATTTTCTCCACCTGCTTTTCTTTCCTTCAGCCCACCCACTATGCTGAGCACATTCCTACAGATCTCGCATACATGCAACAATGTCCTGTGGAGGAGGTAAGGGACCCGATGCCCCACAGTGACCACTGCAACAGTATAACTTGGCACCAGTCCACCCTGTTTTGGAGCACTGCCATGTAGCACTACCACCACCCCAACCCCCCTTGGCCACTGATATCAGATCCTGAGTTCACTCTGGAATCCAGATTTCTGGCATGGAAGCTCAATGCATTACCCACTGGGCCATTAGGCAAGCCACCTCCTAATATTTTATTTTTTATTTATTTCCATTTTGTCAGGAAAGTGGACTGATTCAGAAACTGATCCATTCTCATCAAGGCCTTGGGAAAAGGATACAACATAGGAAATAAAACATTACATAAAAATACAATAAAAATCTTACATAAAGCACTATATATCTCTAATAACCTTCATGTGAACACACAATTTAAACAACATTTCCACAGTCACACACAAAATTTGTCCACAAACTCTTACTTAAATTATGTTTAAACACTGGATAGTTTACAAACACATCAATGTCCTGTTGTACAAGTTGATTTATTACTCTAGGTCCATAGAATGAAATGAGTCTTTCTGCTGCCTTAGTTTTTCTTAACTTTTCATGTAAAGTGGAAATATGGTCAACATTTCTGGCATCAGTAAATTCAGAATGTGAATCAGCATAGACCCAATCAGCCTTATGCCAAAAATGAGATCTCTAAGTTAAGTTGTTTAAAAGTTACAAGTCATTTTACAACCCTAAATCCACTGCCTGTTCAAAAAAGCTAGTTTCAGAGAACAGCTGATGATGATCTTAGGTCCTATACTCTTCTCCCTATATATCAACAACCTCGATTCTCAAATAACCAGGTCAACCTTGCATTTCTTTGCAGATAATACAGTTTTATATACATCCAGCCATACAATATCGGAAGTCAGGGATATACTTCAAGTCGATTTCGCACAGCTAGAAACAAATCTCATCAATACCAAACTCCTCCTAAACACTAAAAAAACTAAGGCCATGATTTCCCCCCCTAATACTTCCTCCATTACCCTAACTGTACAACCTAAAGACTTCATTATTATATCCCTAGGTGAACCACTGGAAGTTGTCTCTAAATTTAAATACCTCGGCTTTTGGTTAGACAACAGCTCTCCTTCAACGAGCACATTGATGACTTGTCCGGAAGACTAAGCAAGACTAGGCTTCTTCTTCTGAAATAGGGCCCTCTTTCCCCCTGGAAACCAGACTCAGGCTTGTTCAGACCACCTTCCTCCCTTTACTTGACTATGGGGACATATACACTTCTGCAGCAATTACTAACCTAAACAAATTGAACATTCTCTATCACCACGCCCTGCGCTTCATTACAAACTACCCATACTAAACTCACCATTGCGAACTATACGCAGCAGTTGGTTGGACTTCACTTACCATTAGACGCACACTCCATGCTGGCATCTGGACCCTAAAACTTCTTCTGAATAAATTACCAAGCTATTTAGTAGCACTTATCCGTACTGCCCACAGCTCTTAATTCCTTGGGAAATCAGATTTTATCCTACTCGACGCACCTAGGACTCATACATCCTTTGGCAGATGAGCCTTCTCAAGTGCCCTACCAACTATTTGGAACCAGCTGCAATCCACTCTGAGACTATCCAGTGTAGTCTCAGTAAATGTCTTCAAAAAACTGGTGGCTTCAAAAATAAAGGACACCTGTAACTGTTTCTAAACTCCCTCCCCTAGCTCTCTTCTTACTTCCTTAGTTTGTTCTCATTACACCACCTTCCTTAAACAACTTGAACTAGATATTTTTTTTTGTGGTTTTTGTTTTTCACCCAGGAATGTTTACCCATGTACCTTGTAGGACCTGGTCCACCATTTGTGTATTGTTATGTTATTGCCTGCATTGTATATTTGTTGTAACCATGCACCCAGGACCTCCTTGTGAATGAGCCTGCTCAATGGAGCTTTCCTGCAATAAACTTGAACTTGATGTCATCTTCTGAATTCACAGTCTAGTCCTCCATCAGCAAGCTTATAGGACCTGTTTCTCCAAAGCGTAAAGTGATTTATGGAAGTTCCCCAAATGCCTTTTCACATAGTACGTCATTACCAGCTATGTTTCAGATGTTAAAGCTGCAATTTGTTTTGTAAAGAATTATGTCATAGTCAGTTTTGTTGATGTTTTATCAGCACTTTATTTCTGCCTGCCCTCCAATTTTCTCTGTGCGGTCACACCCTCAGATTGATGTCATGCAAGGGAATTGTCAATGTTTTACATACAGCACCAAGGAATTCTGGATAAATTATAAAGGTGATTTAAATGTTAGTTACTCAGAGATGCAGTCCCTTATTTTGGCGGTGGTGACTGCACCTAATATGTAGATGTACATAACAAGGCATTGTGGGTACAATAAGAAGTTGTTTTCCAATTCCCTTACTGTGAGGTATAGTCTCATATCTCTGTAGTGGCTTCAACAATAAAAGTTCTCATATGTTTATTTTTCAAAAAAGGCATTGTGCATATAGTATTTAGCTGACAAGAATTATTTACTGAGAGGTGTACTCTCCTATATCGGTAGTGTAGATGTCTGCAATATCAAGACTGACCAACAGAGATCTCTGTTTCAAAACAGTGCTATAAACTTTGTTTCCCTTGTATGATGTCATGCTTGGGGGTTGCAGCACTGAGAAAAAAAAGGGATGGGTTATGCAAATGAAGCAGAGCACAGAAATAAAAGCATTTATTTCGTGGAAAAAAGCTCTTTTTGGCAGTTTGAATGGTAGGAGATTGAATCACAACTCCTACAGGTTGGCACAGTTTATTACTCCAATTTGCTATGGCAAAGCTTGCTAAATTACTTTAAAAACATTGTTTACCTAGCAAGATGTAAAGGTTGGGCGTTGTAGCACTGAGAAAAAAAGGGCCAGGGCTATGCAAATGAAATGGAGTACTGAAATAAAATTATTTTTTTTCATGAAAAACAGTACTTTTTGGCAGTTTGAATGGTAGAAGACTGATTCACAACTCCTACAGGTTACTATGCCCATTTCCTATGGCAACCCTCCATAAATCCCTTTAAACTTTGGAGAAACAGGTCCTACTGTATAAGTGAGAGCAGAAGTTAAGGTCTGCACCAGGGTCCTGTGCTCATCATTAAGCAGATGTAAATAAACGAAAATTAGTTTGCCAGCACCAGGTAAAACTAACAGAGTGCTTTGTCCAAGCCTGCCAAATAAGGTTGTGTGCTTACTGCCAAGTGAGATTATGTGCTAAAGTATGCACCGAAGGGAATCCACACCATGCCACATGCGCTTTCAAATCCAGCGTTCTTTATTTTTTCACACAACATATGAGGTACAAGTGCTCCCACTCTTCACAGGCTCCTTGCAACTGCAGGCTTACAGGCTCCTCCATTACTCCATACACAGTGTCCTAACGCGTTTCACGCCACCTGCCGCTTAATCATAGGAATGACACTTACTTACTTACTTACTACTGTATAAGCTTAGTGACAGGGAGGACTAGACTGTGAGTTCAGGAGATGACATCATCAGCAGCTCTTCACAGAAACAGACTTTTTTGAAAAGGTTGTGAAGTCAAGGTTACAAAGTAGCTCATAACTTTGAAATGAAATAAATGAGAAAACTAATTTTTGGTATGGGATTTATTGGGGGTATGCTTATTCTAATTCTGCAATGTAGCACTTTTGGCCAGAGTCTCTCTTTAATCTTTCTATAGATGTACTTCATAGGGACACGGTTTTAGTACACCGACTGACTTTCCAACTTAACATACTATGCAAATTCAATGTTAAAATCTTCTGTGTAAAACATGCAACTTTCTGATAAACCCTCACCTGTGGTGCTAAAACCTTGGAATGCAAATACAATTCACAGTGATGAGTTTGTTTAGGCAATCTCATAACAAACCAACATATGTTATTAACTGTAACAACATATTTTGACAATGCATTTTTGGGGACCCAATATAATCAGAATGAGTTATACTCTAATGCAGGGTATAAAACCTGTTTTGCAGTGATCCAGTGATCTCTTTAATTTCTTTTGTTATAGTATTCTGATTTCTGTACATAAATCCTATCTTACTGTTTACTTTTTCATAAACTTATTGACATGCTCTTGTAAAGTGACAGTCTGAAGTCTAAGGTTATGCTCAAATAATAAAACTTTTTTACTACTCCTAATGCTTCATTTTCAGACCTAATTATATGTAATTTTTGTCCATATGTGTCTAATCTTTTCTGGGTCCCCAAAATCATTGCCTTTGTGTTTTTCTCATTTAAAGGTGACATGTAAAGTAGTCCTGCAGCCTGCTACCATCCACACATACCTTTCAATGCAGTTGCAATGGTCATCATTTTTGAGCAATCCTGATATTTTAAAAAGATGCCGAAACTCTGAGCCAAACATAGAAGTGCCTTGCAGGTCCCGATTGAGTGGGCGCAAGTTGTCATGGGTATTCCCGAGTGAGTGGGTGCAGGTTGTTATGCAGTGGCGTAACCATGCATACTTATTGTACACCCGTGCGTACAGAAAAAAATCCATGAAACCCCCTTTTTTTTTTTTCACGTTGGCCAATGGCCCTGAACCCTAGTCCTGAACACCAGTCCTCAGTGCTGGGGAGGGGGTGAGACACCAGTGGCACTCGGAGGAAGCCGCTGCAGTTTTAGCATCCGGCGGAGCAATTGGACAGTTTTGTCCACGTCTGCCTTTGCTCTGCCAACCACTTTGCGGTGCTTTTTTCCGCCTGCACAGTGCACCCTGAGAGGGATCGGCTATTAACGAACAGGAACTTTACAGCCACCACAAAGGGAGTCTTCTTGTTCTGATCACTGTCAGGCGGCTACAGAACAGGAGAGAGAGACCCCACTCCCTCGGTCTCAGAGTCAGACTCCAAGCAGTTGCTGGCCAGGGGGGTGGGGGCTGCACTGTCTGGTGAGTGGCGATAGCGCAGCATGTAGGGTGCGGTGGTGGAGTAGAACACCAAACTCCAGAGGCAAAGAAAGTGTAGCGAGCACTCGGGCAGCACGCGGCAACACAAGATGAACTTGAAGCCAAGGTCCAGGAAGAAGGTAGGAAGGACGGACACGAAAGGCACAGAAGCAGCTGCACCAGTGATGTTGTTTTCTCTGCCCTTTTGGACTTGGGTTGTATGCCGAGACTAGAGCCCGAGAGTATCTGGCTCAAATCTAGTTTCAGTTTCTACCAGAGTGACCTTTCTTAGTTATCTATACTCCCGAGTCCCAAACTGCTCTACAGTTTGGGACTCGGGAGTATAGCTAACAAAGGTCAAGAAACTCGATTTGAGCCAAATACTCTCAGCTCGGATACAACCCATGTTCAAAAGCATCTTAACTGTGAAACTGTCTACTGTGAAGAAATAAATGGAAGGTTTATGTAAAATAAAAACACACAATTCTTGAAATGCTGTCATCGATCTCTCCAGTCCTGGTCACTTTTACTACAGATCTTTGGAATCAATGCTAGCGTTAGACATGCAGCTGTGTCTTAGAATTCGAGTGAAACTTTTCAGTAAATAAAAAAAAAACATGGGAGGAGTAATAAGAAACAATGCAATGGTCTGTCGTGGTGGATCAGGATGGGAACAGGAAATGACTTGGCTTGAACTGAAGCTGTGGCATGAGAATTGACACATTCAGTTGTGGCACAATGGCAGGAAGAACCTGGTCTTTAATTTCCCAAAGCTGCATTGAAAATTTGTAGCAAACTAGCAGGGATTCAGGAATAATGTTTAGTGCCAGTAAATATTAGATGAGCCACTAATATCATCACCAGTTTGCTGCAAAGCATTTCAGTGGCATGGTGGGAGGACAGAAAGGTACTAATTGAAGTTTTATTAAAAAAACAATAAGCAAAAAAAAGTGAATATGTGTTCAAGTGACTAATGGACCCAGGTCTCCAGGTTTGCAGCTCACTGAGCTGCAAACCAGAAGACCTGGGTTTGAATCCAAGCCCCCAGCCACTTGCATACTGTGTGATCCTGAGCAAGTCACTTAACTTGCTTGTGCTCCCAGGTTGTAACTGGAAATAAGCTTGGCTTAGTGTGCTTTTCCTGGTTAAACAATTTCCCTCCACCCCCCCATTCCCTCCATTGACCCATAATATTTTACAGCAGTGTCTGTATTTTTTTCCCCAATTGTTTTACCAGCTGTAACACACTAAGCTGAAAGCTTGTTTACAGGTGCGACTTAGGAGCACAGGGAAGTTAAGTGGATTTGCTCAAGGTCACACAGTATGCAAGTGGGGGCTGTGGGATTCAAACCCAGGTCTCCAGATTTGCAGCTCAGAGCCTCTAAACCATCATGCGATTGCTGTTTATTTGTTATCCAGACTAGGTTCATTTTGTCTCCTCAGCAACTCTGCTGAGGGAGACAAAGATGAACCCTAGTCTGGATAGCAAATATTATTGAGGATAATCCAGACTGCCTTGTGGAGAGACAGGGCAGGCCACACATTAGCTCTTGATTGAATTTGATGTTATTTTTAGTGAACGAATATAAATAGCCATACAGTATATGGCGGTAGCTCTAGCAGTGTAATGAGTAATGTTCAATATTCTGACACAGGAGTGTGTTCTGGACCTGGAGGCATTGCTGATGTTGGTATTGAAATCTCCACAGATTTGAATGTAAGTAGTGGGGCCAGTGAGTGGCAGAATCTCACCTGCTCTGATTATGCATTTTAAGCAGTATATGCATAGTGTGGCTCAGACTGTTAGGCAATTTGTAGGTGTTTTTGGGTCAGTTGGCACAGTGCCTCCTACTTGTATTGGTTGGAGCATGTCACATACTGCCCTTTTACTTTGCTGAAATGTAATGCTCTTTCTCAGTTTTCTGTTGCTTTGATGAATGGTGATAGTAGTATTGGTTTACTGATAAATCACCTTATTCTGTGCTCCAACAAGCTTGTGACTATGCATGAAAGATGTGGTAAATATGAATTCTATTGGCACATTTAACATAAACTGACTGGAAAAAAATCTTATATGATTCTGAATTCTGCTAAATGCTGACCCTGGTTTTAAAATGTTTTCAGTTGTATACATTGGTACTTTTACCTTGATGGGTTGTGTGGATTTTAAGATGGTCTGGATGGAGGGTCTCAAGTGGATATGAAAGTGTCACCTCATGCCACCAGTCAGTCCAGTAAGTCCACCACAGGCTGCAATTCAACATTGTCTTCTGGGTAAATGCTTCTCAGAGGAATGGGAAATGAGACACCTAGGAAGGCTTTTTTGTTTGGCTGATTACCAGGGTATTTGTGTGTGTGTCTGTGTGTCTGTTTTCGAAAAGGTCTCTTTCCTCATTGCTGACTGCTCCCTCCCTCAAATGCCATTCTGCTGCTCTACCCAGGTGCATTACTTTGCACTGACTTCTTTGCATTTGCATTGTACCTCAGTTACGACCTCTAAAAATATTTTTCAAGTGTCACTACCCAGATAACCAGATTCCTTCTAATTTTCTCCAGCCCTCAGTTGCCATACCTCAGACCATCGTTCAAGCTTTTCCAGGTCCCTCCTCATCCTCTCCACTCTGTCTGGAGTATCCACACTGTTGCAGATCCTGATGTCCTTTGCCAATAGGCAGACCTTTCCTTCCAGTCCCCCTGCAATATCACTAATGAATACATTCAACAGGACTGGTCCCAGTTCTGCTACCCAGCTGTGGTCCTTGCCCCTCCCCTCCTTAGTAAATACTGAACAGAAGTATTTATTCAGCATCTCTGTCTTGTCAAGTCTCCCTCCTATTTTTCCTAGATAAACATTGGCATCAGAGTTGTTCTCAGGCCAATGACAGCGTCTTCAGTCGCCCGGTAGAACCAGGGGAGTGCCAGTCAGCCAACCAGCCAGTGTTCCTACCAGGCTAGTCTACATGTGCAGCCACCAGTGGCTAGCAAAGTGGAACTGTAGTGGTATGTCAGACTGTGGTAGCAGGGCACTGTAAAACTCCCACAATTGGCCCCAAAATGCACCCAGAATGCAACAAAAATGCTAAAATTTTCTGGGGCCTAGTCGGCCCTTAGCCTCCTGGCTTGTTCCACTACAATTATATATTATAATTCTTAAACAGTTTAAACAGCCTTCAGTGCTTAGTTATTAAGCATTCATCATTTTCATAAGTGCTTAGTACCTAACTGTATGCCTGCACTGCAAGGATGGCATCAACAGTGGGTGCCAAAATGAAACTGCAGCTACCAGGGGCCAGAACAATGGGACTGGTATGTAAAAAGGCTATGGTAGAAGGGTACTATATACACCCACAATAGGCCCCAAAATGCACCACAAAGCATCAAAAATGTCAAAATTTTCTGAGGGCCTAGGCGGCCCCAGATCCCCGGCCAATTAGGTAGAGTTGTTGACTTGTGCGTACACTTTTTAAAAGGCTGGTTACTCCACTGTTGTTATGGGTATACCACCAATTCTGTGATGTGGAAAACACCACTGTCCATACTGTAGCAGCAGTGGTGGTAAATGAAAATGATGTACCTACCGTAATCCTTGATCATCCTGTGTATCTTCTCCATTCATCACCAGTGGGTGATTGACTGGAGATGAGCACCCCCTGGGAGCCTTTTTTTTTCATTTGAGGGAGGAGCCAGTGCTGCCCACAAGGCCAGCGCACTGTGTGATGCTTGCAGGTTGGCCAAAAATGTCCATTGGCCCCCTCCTCCACCTTAGTTCTGCTCACTGGAGAGACAGAAGAAAAAAGAGGGATAGAGAAGAAAATGAGGGCAGAGCAAGTGAGCCCAAGGGACAGCATAAGGAAAAGGATATAAAACTGAAAAAGGAGTTGGCCAACCAGAGGACAGAGGAGCAGGAGAATCTGGGAGGGTACGGGCTGAAAGGCCCTCAGTCCCCGGATGGCCATATATAGAAAGGAAAGGAAAAGAGAAGACAGAGAGAGAGAGAGAGAAAAGAGGGAAGAGGGAAGGAGAGGGGGGACCAGCATCCATATATCAGGTGACTCAGATCTTGAGATACCAGAAGTGTCTCCAGGGAAATCTGACAGCCAAACCACAGGTAGCTGTTACCAAGGCTGAATCTCGGTTTACTGATATCCTCTTCAGGGAAAAGACGCATCAAGATGATCTTTCCTGCCTCCCTCCAAACTCCGGAGGGTGGAGATGACCCTTGGTAAGGATTCCCCACCCCTTCCCCAGTTATCGTTTTCCAAAGGCAGAACTCACAGGGTTTGGAGGTTGGGAGTGAGGATCCCGCCTATTAATATCTCCCTCTCAGGAGGGGAAGAGACAGGAAAGTGGAGAAGAAACAATATAAAGAAGGGAGTGGAATGGAGTCCCTGCCAGCCCCAGCCCCCTCATCCTAGGGGATTTGAAGAGTCGACATACTCCAATGGGGCGGACCAACCCCGGAGATCATACCCAGGACAGGGGAGAGGGGTCCACCAGAAGTCCCCCCCACTACATCTTAGTTGGAAAGCCCTACTCGTGCTCCTCCCAGGAGTCCCTCTTGCCACCTCCTAGGACATGGAGGGGTGCCAAGAAATAGAGGGACCCAACTGGATCCCCGATGAGGAGGGTAAGTAGGGAGGAGCCATCACCCAGGGACTGAGGCCTTGTAAGGAGAAGGTGGGGTGGGATTCAGTGATGAATGGTGAAGATACACAGGAAGATCAAGATTTACAGTACATACATAATTTTCATATCTTCCCAGTGTCAATCTTCACCATTCATCACTGGTGGGTGAGAACCGAGCATCCCCCCAAGGGGGCCCAGTATTTTCCTGAGAGATTAGCATCCCTCAGCACCCCATGGGGCAAACATAAGGGGAGGAGACCCTCTATTGGCCAGTTAGGCCTGGGAATGGTCAGGGCGAGGTGGGGTGCCTCATTCCCTGAGGGAAGAAAGGCACCCCTACAGTTCCCATCTCAAGTTCAAGTTCAAGTTCAAGTTTATTGCAGAAAAACTCCATTGAGCAAGCTCATTCACAAGGAGGTCCTGTTCTCACCCTTCAGGAGAAAAGGTGGGTCCCCCAGAATGAAGAGCCATCACCCTATGCAGGGCCAAAGGTGACAACCATGAAAGATGAAGCCGTGTCGTCCACCTAATGCAGATTGCTGTCTCTGCAAGTCATGAAGTGACTTAATTGGCATTATAAAACGCCCTTGACTGGTGCCTTGCCAGCTCTAGGCCTGTTGCAGAGAGTGCTATGGCCTGTTGGGTAGCCTGAAAATCAGAAAGTGATACCAGTGCCTGGCCCAGCATCACCCACAGTTGCCTATTATAGGCAATGTGGTGCACTTGATGTGAAGCAATGTATAACATAATCTGCATAGAAGAGAAAACTCTCAGCCCCAGATGATCGAACTTGGCAGAGTCAAGAGCCGGGGGCCAGTCGTGGACCACATGTCTATGTCCGGTAGGGGTGTCCAGTCATGTCAAACCCATAGTGAGATGTGGCAGAGTGCCTGGAGACCACTGAGGTGCACAGTACTGATGCTGGCAGTCCAAAGGGGCTGGAGCTGTGACAGATGGAAGCTGCCAGGTGCTGTACAATGCCTCCTGGAAAGGTACAGGCCAGGAGGAGACCATCACGTGGTGCACACCATACTCACCTAAAAAGGCTTGGGTCGTAAGCTTGGTTTTGCAATGGACTATAAAAGAAATATGAAGATCCCAGACCAACCTTGCCAGGAAGCGCTGATAATGGGCATGATCAGCATCAGAGGACAGGTGGACAGAGGGCTCCTCTTCCTCAAGGGAGGAAGACAAGGAGGCTGTGGAACCTGAAGAGTCAGACTCTGGCTGTCGAGGGGGAACCAGTCAAAAGACCTGTTCATCCAAAGCCCTGACATACTGGGGGAAGTCCTCAGCCTGGGATTTGAACTATTCCCAGGTCAAAGGTCCTGAAGGACCAACATGGCCTTGGAGAAGGGGGGTCTGTACGCAGAGGCTAGGGGGAAGAACTGGCCACTGTATGTGGTGCACCTCCGACAGGGCTAAAAGACCTATCAGGTGATCCTGGAAGAACAGGGAATCCATAGGTCTGCTCTGTCACTGGCCTGTGGAGCAAATAAAAATAGTCGGGACTGAGCCCTGTAGGGGAAACTTCCCTAAGAGGGGACCAGGCCTCATGGATCCAGAAGGGTGGTCCCCAGCCCTACTCATTAAGGACTCCCTCAAAAGATATGAGGGAGAAAACTTGGGTTCAGTACTGTGGCTCCACACTGAGCCCCAAAGGACTACAGAGGATTGCCGCAGCCCCTCACCCCATCCCTTCAACCATGCCGATTCTGAGGAAGATCTCTTACTCAGACCCTGTGACATACAGTAGGACCCCCCCAACTCTGCAGGCTCCCCGAGGAGTCGCAGGAGGGATCCAGTCTAGCCTGTAAGGGGGCGGTAGTGGGCAGCAGCTGACCCCTCCCCAAAGCCCAGACTACCACATCCAAAGCAACGGGGCTGCTGACCTGCACCACCACCCCGGCGCAGCCACCAGCCCAGGGGTCGGTGCCAGCCAAAGTCACCAGAGCCATGAGGGGTGCACCTGGGCCATGGAGAACTCACTGACTTCGGAGAGTCAGGTTGCCAGTATGGTTCATCTCCCAATCATCCAGCTCTGGAAAGGAGGAGATCCAGTGGAGCTCTAGACTCGTGACCCTGGGGGCTCTTCCACCTACAGGGCCACGAGTGGTGCCACAGGTTTGTACAGTGCCTCTCATGGTGCTTCCCCAATCGCTGGAGCCGTGAGCAGCTCCAGGATCTGGGGCAGCACTGGAGGGCACAGAGGAATGCCCCATGCCGGACCCAGCAACTGTGGGCCCCAACAATGGGGCAGTCTGCACCTCTGAAGAGGTGACTTCCAGGGCGGTGCTCCCGGCCTGACCTCGGGTGAAGCCAGACCAGTCCTCCGGCACCATGGTAGAGACCTCCTCCATGGCAAGGCTAGATGAGGAGGAAGCCCCCTCCTCACCGGATCATGTAGGCCCAGGAGGGGAACTAGGAAAGGCGAAGAGTCCTTCACTTGGACCGATGACAGTGAGGCCCCCCCCGGATGTCAGTGGAGCCCTGCTGACATTCAACGCGCAGTGCTCAAAAATGTGGTGGTCCATTGAGAAGCAGGCATCACAGTGATCCATGTCATGCTGGGGTCCAAGGCAGGAAATGCACACATCTTGCCAGTCTGTAATGGAACTTTGCCGGCCGCAGAGACACCAACACATAGGAGGCCGGCCCATCTTTGATGAATGCTTCTTGTCCCCCGAACCTGGCATGATGCAACAATAACTCAAAACTTTAACAGAAAAGACTCAGTGCCGTTAAAGTGAAGAAAAGGAAAGGTCTTACCGTGTTTTCGGTAATGGCGTCGAATGGCGAATGGCAGAACCGAGGCGGATTACTTAAGGCACCACTGACAGAGGCTCCGAGGCACTGAAAATGGCTCTGAAAACCAACTCCAAGCTGTCAAAATGTCTCCGAGGTGACTAGGCCACAATGGCATACTACGAATTCTTCAACTGCAGGGGAGGTTCTGTCTCGACGGCAGTAGAAGCAGAACTGAGGTGAAGGAGGAGCCAATGGCCATTTCTGGCCAACTCAATAGTGTCACGTAGTGTGTCGGCGTCGTGGGCGGTGCCAGCCCCCCAAAATAAAATCTCCCACGGGGTGCTCATCTACAGCCAATCACCCACCAGTGATGAATGGTGAATACTGACACAGGGAAGATCTTAATATAACTATTTTATTGCTTCCATGGAAGGCTTGATACCTGAAATATTACTTATGGCAACAGCCTGCATGGGGAGGGGGTCATCTCAGTGGCCCTGCCTTGGGGCGCAAGCTAGAGTGGATCGGTGGTCCCTGGTTCCTGCCGGGGGGGTGGATGGGTTCGGTGAGGTAGGAGCTGAGCCACAGGGGCAGGTCATCACAACAAAAAAAAGGGGAATCAGGGAAGCAGCGTGGGCCAAAAAAAGACCTTCACCAGCTAAGAGGCACTGAAGAAGGAGAATACCAATCGAGAACTAAGGAGGCAAAGTTGGTGGTTGGGGGGAAAGCACACACTGAGCTGTGTATTATTGAGGGGGGACAAGGATAGGGAAGAGCAGTTCTTCAGGTATATTTGGGACAAAAGAAGAAAGGAAAAGCAGTTCTTCAGGCATATTAGATAAATAAGAAAGAAGGGAGAGGGAATTATTAGGCTATCTAAAGGAGGTGCAGTACTAGAGGAGGATGTGCAAAAGGCAGCTGTCCTTAACTTTTGCTCTTTTTTCACAAGGGAAGCTAGGGGGCCTCTGCCAGAGAGTGGCATCAAGGCAGCCATAAAGGAGGTCCTGAAGATATGGCGGGCCATTATTTACCAATGAAAGGGTCCACAAAGGGTACCCCTAAATATACATAAGGCCCCAGGACCTGATGGGATATGTCCGAGGGTACTCAAGGAACTGGCTCCACAACTGGCTGAAACCCTGGTAAGGCTCAGGCTATTCAATAGCTCATTACAGATGGGGGTAGTTCCAAAAGCCTGAAGGGTAGCAGATGTAGTTCTACTTCATGGGGGCGATGACAAGGAGCAAGTGAGAACTACATACCTGCCAGTCTTATCTCTGTTCTAGGTAAACTGGTGGAGTCACTGGTCAAAGAGAATCTTGTGGACTACCTGGACAGCAATGGTCTCCATGATAGTAAAGAGCATGGGTTCATGACAGGGAGGTCTTGTCAGATCAACCTGGAAGCTTTTTTGACTGGGTGGTAAGGGTAATAGATATGGGCCACACTGTGGATTCACTTTACTTCAACTTCAGCACAGCTTTCCACTCAGTGCCTCACAGAAGATTACTGAATAAGATGGAGGATCTGGGTGTGGCAAGGGACATAGTAAGATGGGTAGGAAATGGGTTAAAGGAAAGGCAGCAGACAGTTTTGATTATTGGAGTCAAATCAGAAAAGTGGGAGGTCATGTGTGGGGTGCCACATGAATTAGTCCTGGGTTCTGTCTTCTTCAATATGTTCATCAGCAACATTGGAAAAGCAATCTGGAGCAGGTTTTGTCTCTTCATAGATGACGCTAAGCTCTGTGGGAAGGTAGCTAGTGACAAGAGAAATGAAAATTAGGTTCTCAGTGTAACTGTTGATCTTCCTGAATAACTTCACAATTGATTCATACACATGGGGTCTAGGGATGGAGGCACTAGGACCCCATTCGAGTTTTCTTCCTCTGGGGGGGGGAGCTGATGTCAGCTACTGGCATCATTTGCATGCAGAATATACCCAAGTGATGCCATGCACTGGTCAATAATCTAATCATTGTTGACTCCCTCACACATCTCAGCTATGTTTGCCAGGAGAGAAACAAAGTGAAGAGAAATAAAGTGCAGAGAAATAATGAGAGGACTAAAGACTTAATAGTCCAAAGGGATAGTAAAAGGATATAGGATATAATGTAAAATAATAATAATGTCTTTTAGAAGCCTTGGCAACCTGGTCAACATGCTACGAGTATGTGAGGGAACGATCCAGGGTGACACCAAGATATTTAAATTGCTGGACCATCTCAAGAGGCTCATTTTGCTTGTTTCTTATTGTGAGAGTAGATGATTTGTGTTTACTGTGCACTGACACAAATAATATTGTTTAGTTTTTTTTGTAATTTAGCAGTAACTGTGAATTTATGAACCAGTACTTAACATTGTTGAAGTTAGCCTGCAGGTATTGTTCCAGGGTTAAGGGGTCAGGTTGGCTTATGAACAACACTGCCTTGTCTGCATAAAGTAATATTTTATGACTGTACACAAGGGGAAGTCGATTTAGAAAAAGATTAAACAGCATGGAGCATAGGATTGGCCCCGGGGGACACCAGTGCTCACTCGCTGGCTATCGGAAAGCGTGCCAGCAATTTTTACTTTTTGTTCCCGATCTGATAGACAGCTCCTGAACCAGCATAATGAGTTTGGAGATATGCCTGTAATGCCTAGTTGGGTTAACAGGAGTTCATGATTGACCATGTCGAAGGCTTGGTGAGATCAATAAAGGTGGGATCCATTTGTTCAGCCAAAATCATTAGCCTGAGTTTCACAATCCTGACCCCAGGAGCCCGAAACACGGTTGCCCAATGTCGGGATTTCACCGCCCCCCGGAGTTAGGATCCTTAAGTATGGGGGGTGTGGGGGGCAGAGCTCCCCACACTGGGGAGTGTGGGGGGTGAAGCCCCCTGAAACACTTGTTGAACGTGAAATACCAATGTTGGGCAATCGTGTTTCAGGTGCCCAGGGTTGGGATTGCTAAACTCGGGTCGACGCAATTCGGCCAAACATAGCATATCCATAAAGGTAGCTCCCACCAAGTGCCCTCTATCAAAGGCATCATGAATATAACAAGTGAACTCCAGCAGAGTGGATATAGTGCTGTGCCTAGTTCTAAATCCATGTTGCTGCGGACACAATTGGTACTTGTCAAGATAGTCTATGAGCTGATATTGGACTATCCTCTCTCCAAAGCTTTGTAGACTGGGGGAACAATAGAGATTGGTCTGTAGTTTGAGTGGAGTAACCTTTCTCCAGTTTTGAAGACCGGGGTTACAACAGCTTCTTTCAATAATTTGGGGAATTTACCAGATATGAGGGTGAGGTTAAGAATTTGTGTCAGTGGTGGTAAGACTTCATCGAGGGTTAGGGAGATTAGCTTCATGTCAAGACCGTCTCCACTGTGCCTTGATTTTCCAAGTACACGCTGAAGGTGCCTTTTAGCTTCTGTTTTAGAAATTACTCTAAGAAAAAGAGGGGGAGTTTGATTAGAGGGCTGGGTGATAGGAGAATCATGGGAGTCAACATTTACTGGGCATAGGTATTCAGGGGGGCAGCACATTGCTTAGATCTGTGAAAGCTTTATTGAAAACATTTGCATTGGTTGTAGTGTCTTGAGTGATGGTCCCATTCAGGTTAAGCAAGGATGGTACTGATTTATCTGGTTCACCAGTGAGAGCTTTGATATTTTGCCAAAATGTACATCTATCACCCCAAGAATTCTCCAATTCAGTCTGAAAATGGGAGGCTTTTGCCTGGTGGATGGCCTGGGTACACTTATTCCTGGCCGCTTTGTAGTTTTGGATGTCAATTTGTGCGCCTGAACTCTTAGCCCTATGCCATAGGTTATCCCTGACCTGGAGTTGATGTAAGAGCTGTGGGGTGATCCAGGACTTATGGGTACCTTTGACCTTCCTCTTAGTTTTAGAAGCACAAATGTCACAGGCATCATTAAATGTCTTAATGAAACATTCCAGCGCATCATTGATATCAACAGCTGCAAACAGATTAGCCCAATTCTGCTGCTTAAGATGTTGTTTTAATTGACCCAGCTGTCCCTTTCTTAAAGTCCCAGACATAGGCACATCTGCTGGGAGTTTGAGTGATGTATTAAACCACTCAAAGAGGATAGGATAGTGGTCACTTAAAGAATCTAAGAACACAGCTGTGCAAGTGATCCTGTCAGAGTGGTTAGTTAGTAACCAATTAAGGTACTGGTCCCTGTGAGGTAATTACAGCAGGTGGGCTAGTTGAATAATTGTTCAAGGTTAAGTGCAGAGATGGTGTCTCTGTAGGGGGCAGCATCCAGAGATAGCCAATTAATGTTAAAGTCCCCTAGCACTAGTACCTCAGAGTTTGGGGGCTGGTCGGAGAAGTATTCATGCAGCATCTTGAAACCTTTCACTTGCTTATTGGGAGGGATGTAAACTGAGACCAGGGTTAAATCTTTACCATGCACACCGAGAATTAGTTTTAATTGTAATATTTGCACGTTCTTTCCAGTTTTAGCATGCTGCAGGACCCTACCCTGAAGGTGGTTCTAATGGATAGTGATAGGTAAGAGAGGACAACAATCTTGACCAAATTGCTCTAGCAGAAATAGCAGAGGGGGCAGCCCAATTGCAACCCCTGTGCAATAAGTTGGCAAGAAGTGGCAAACAATAATAGATGATGCCTGGACTTCCAAAAGTTAAAAGCTCTGTGCTGCAAGATCTGTTTGAGTAGACTCAGGAGAAAACTCACAACCCTGAATTCTCTAGGAATAGTGAAAAGTGGAGTAGCATAGAAGTTGTAGGACCAGCAGTTCTGGGAGTCAAGATGTGGATATCTCCTCTGGCATGCTCCAGGGGGAGTGAGCAACCCCAATTCCCAGAAAAAGGGTCAAGGGATACCAACCAAAACACTGAACATGATATGAACATGCCCTTCTTCTTCCCTCAACCACAGGGATGTACCCTGTGTGAGGCTAGTACACTGATGCAAGCAAGTGCATTGCACCCATCCATAGCTACAGAATCTGCTCAGTGGATTTAGACTGGATAGTGCCAAGAGAAAATGTTGCATATAGGAACTAAAAGGAATATACCCTATATGGGGTATGCCCAATGTAGGGAGAAGGAGGGAGAACAAATGGAGGGAAGGTGGCCACATACCATTCCATGAAAAGAGAAACAAAAAAGACCTCCTTTCTCTCTTTCTTTCTTTCTTTTCCTTCCTTCCTTCATTCCTTCCTTCCTTCCTTCCTCTCTCTCTCTTTCTTTCACAAGTAGCCCATCCGCTCTCTTTTGTTTTTTTGCTTGTTTTCTTTTTTCTGGTGAGGGTTGGCACCAGTATGCCCAACCTTCTTTCTTAAAACAATAAGAGCACCTGTAAAGGCCATGCAGAGGAGATGGGGTACTACAGCTATCACCACCCACTGGGTGAGCTGCCAGAGGCCCTGACTCACAGCTGAGCAGGGAATGGAGGGTGAACATCTGAATTAATTGTTGAAGATATTCAAGAAGACCAACAATTATAGTGAGTACATCATTTTCATATTTTTCCTCAATCAAACTTCACCTTTAAGTTATAAGTATAGGTCAGAGTGTCAAGCTTCCCAATTAGGGAAGAGCTGTCTCAGGCAAGCAAATATCAGCAGCTTATTAGTACGATGGAGCCACTATCTAGTACAATACCACAAGCAGAAAAATACAGGGTGACCTCACCACACCACTAGCCAAAGTAAAAGCTGTATACATGTACTAGAGTTAAAGTGCAGTTTATTGAGGCTTATAGCCAAAAGTGCATACTCACAAGCAGTAGCAGGTCCAAACAAGGGCCAAGATTTTCATGCATGGTGCTTTGTCAAGGCACACTGTGTCAAGGACAGAACAGGACATAGAAGGGAGATGTCAGAGAAATTTAAGGCTAAAGGCTATCCAAGGGATGTTATTACTAAGGGTATGGAGAAAGCTAATATAATTACTGGCCACAATTTTTTTAACACGGGCACAGCGAGTTATAATTTGCCGTTATAACTACCTCGGCTAGTTATAACGGCAAACACGCGCTACTCTGCTCTAGAGCACAGCGCAAGACATAAGGAAGTAAACGACTTGCAGTCTCGCAGCTCGCCGCGCTCTGTCAGATCTACCGCTCTGAAACAAACAAACACGGACCACTTTTAAAAAAACGGATGTAAAATAGCGACAGCAACAGCACAAGATTCTTAAGAAATGGAGACAAGATTTTAAATCGTAGACTCCCCCATAACAGAACAATTTACAGTAGAGCAGCATAATCTAAATACCAAAAGAAAAACAGACAGTGACCTCCGTCTCAATTTTTAGCAATAATCTGTTGAATTTGCAAATAAATGAATAAGGCAGTTGAAGAAACACGTTTTTAAAATAATTAAAACTGCAATGTTGTACAACCACCACAAATAAATTCTTCATTATACCACAACTGCCTTATTCATTTATTTGCAAATTCAATAGGTATTATAACTGCATGTGACCAGTATAAAAATAAAGTAATAAGCACGTGAGTTATTGTGAGATTTTACACACCCCGTGTGGGATGCCTATATAAATCGGCTTCACCCTCGGGGTTTATGGGGCATCCCACACCTCGGGTGTGTGTAAAATTCTCATAATAACCACCTGCCTATACATTATTCTCTATATAATTACTGGGTTCCATTTTCTCTAATAGAAAACTCTGTGTATTAAATACCGTACCGTAATACCTCAGTAGGTATTATGGCATTTACACGTATTTTCTTTCCATAGAAAAGCGCTCAAGACACAACACAGCTTGAGCTTGTCAAAGTCCATTTTCTCCCAAAATCACTGACCATAAACACTCACCTCCTCACTCATGTTTGCTCCACAGTAGATCTTGTTCCTTTTCGCTGTATTACCCGAGGAAAAAATATAAAACGTTAAGTAGATTTCAAACCACTGACAAAACCGAAAGAAAGGCAAAACTTCATATGGGAACAAGAAAACCGCAACACAATGCGACCTAAAACTGTTTCGAGCCTACTTATCTGAGGTAGGACAGCCACCTAATTTCCAAACTCTTGAGGTTCCACAATTAGACAAAGTACTAGCAAATGTTCTATATGTGGTTAAAAAACAAGACAGCTCAGAATAGGAGCCGGGTACCATAGAAGCATTGTGGCCAGCATAGAACGAAGATAAAACGGAACCCTTCAATTATATACAACAAAATGAGGTGTAATGTGTTTAACTTGAATTTAACACACACCCTCATTGTTGGATGGCTATCATAAACCCCTCAGGCTTCACCCTCGGGGTTTATGTGCCATCCAACAACTCTGGTGTGTGTTAAAGTCTTGTAACACAGTGCACCCCATACTTTATCCTATATTTAATACATGAACAAAATGAAAGGGAAATGACTGTAACTGGGTCACAAGAACAGCAAAATGTAAGAAATGGATTAGTTAAGTAAGCATTAATCCCTGAGAAAGGAGGCATTTACTAGGAAATTATGCATGGTTGGGGTGCATAAGGCTGAAGGCCGAGTGCTCCCACCACGCCACCCAACCATGCATTAATTCCTAGTTAATGCCTCCTTTCAAGGGGATTAATGTGCATGTAACATGGTATGAGATATGTGGTAGTTTTAGCAATAAGACAATGACACTGTTCAATATCCAATGTTTTTATTCTTCTTTTTGTCTTCAAAATCACAACAATATGGCAAAAGCACAAGATGTGCAGTAATATTGTGGCTGTTTAAATAATCTCTGGTGAATAACGCTGGAAATATTCCAATTATAGTGTGGTATTACTATACTGCTCATTTATTCTTCTGAAGAAACTGTTTTGAACTTGTAACAACACTCATAAATTTTGTACACACACATGCAATGATTTCTGGGCTTTTTATGCAGTATTTGCATAGGCTACTTACAGTGCGGTCAGTTTCCTTTTGGCTTTGTAACAGCACGCCACTTCAAATTGTTAAATAGTGTGCTATTTGAATAACATTTATCTAAAACAAAACTATTTTTGTTTCTTTTTCAGTGAGCCAATGACTGGTGTCTCACACCATCATGCTGCATTGCTAGGAGATGCCTGCTTTACCTCCAGAACCGCTTGCTGCTCTTTTACATCATGCTCCTCTGTTACAATCTGCTCACTGTGGCCAGAGGATGATTTATTGTATATCGCTGACTTTGGGCCACAAAATCGATCGACCCATGACATGATCTCCATAGCGCCACATAACGAAAAGGTACTGCAAAAGTTATCCATGGTGTTTGTTCGAGTATGGCGGTGATTACAACAGTGCCAGCAGGGTGGTGGGTGGGAAACACAGAATGCTCACTTGATTTGTAGCTATTATTGGTACTACATTAGTGGGCATATCCTAGTGATTAATGCACAATAATGAATGTTCTCCACCCCCCCACTCCACAACCGGAACATCTTTGTTTTGTGACCACTTTTTCCACTATAGCTATGGAGGTCAGGAGGATCACAGAAAAGTACTGGAACATCTTGTGTGCTGACCATATCCTTGAACCTTATGTGCAAAGGCTTGCTAGGTTTGTGTATCGGAAGGGTAAAAGTGTTAGGTACTGGATTACACATGGCTGCCAAAAAACAGTACAACACAGCCATAGGAACTGGTTGTCCCCACTCCCCAAGGGAAACCCTATTTGTGATCACTGTAAATTTTGTGTATTAATAGTAGGGAGAAAGTGTTCCGTAATCCAGTAACTGGAAAAGAGTTTGTAGTAGGAAAGTGTTTTAACTGTGACACTGGTAACTTGGTTTATTTAGCAAAACGTTAATGTAGCTGATTTTACATAGGGAAAACTACCCAAAGTTTAACATAAGAATAGGAAAATATCTGTGGGATACTGAAAATGAAAATCTGGAAAATGTACTTGTGAGACACGTAAAAGAGAAAGTTGCTGGCCATAGTTTTGTTTTTATAGCAAATGATATATACTGGCTGCCAAAGAGAGCAGGGAATTTAAGTAAATTACTCCTTAGAAAGGAATCTATGTGGATGTTCAAATTAGACTCTGCCAATAGTGTTTTTGGTCTGAATGGCAGATTTGATGTGATACAGCATATAACCTAATGCTCTCTGTCTGTCTACAGTTTTTTGGACTCTATACTGCCGTAAATATTGCTGTGGAACATTACTACTGTAAAAGTCTGATGGAAGAAGTAGATTCAGCATGACAACATGAGGGGAGATCATGGAAGCTTTGAGATTGAAAAAGAGACTTTGTTACTTGTTGCACCTTGTTATAGGGCTATTTAATAGCGATCACTTTTAAATGCTGACATTTCTGTTTTTGTGCATAGTCTCTGATTCTTACATTAGATAACTAAACTAATGCCGAACTCAGTATATGTAACCAGCTGATTTACATCTATGTATAACCCTGTATCATGTTTGGATGCATCTCATGCAACGTATTTATGTTGTATTTTATACCATGTAAATCCCGGGTCGCCCCTGAAAAAGGGACCTCCAGGGCCCAGTGGGCTCACCCGGTTACCAAAATTTAATAAATAAAAATTTGGAACAGAAGATAAAATGTGAATGTGCACTATCCACGAATGTATGTATGCATTTGATGAGATATATTGATGTTACTCTTTTTAATTAGTATTTGCTTACTATTTCATTAAATTTGCACTAGGCACTTTAATAATCACGTGATTTGTTACACATATAAACTGGGACACAGTACGCCTTGACAAAGCACCATTTGTGAAAATGTTGGTACTTGTTTGGACCTGCTACTGCTTGTGAGTATTCACTTTTGGCTATAAGCCTCAATAAATTGCACTTAAATCTGTTACATGTGTATACGTTTTACTTTGGCTGGTGGTGTGGTGAGGTAGCACTGACTTTTTAGGAGCTGACTCAACCTGAGAGTAAAGTTACCCTCAATCCTCTGCATGGGGGAGAACACGCAAGGGCAGGGACTTCTCACTGGCCTTGTGAGGCCTGAGAATGTTCATAATCTGTAGGGAGGTAGTAATGCCCACACCCCCACCCTGAGTTCCCATCTGACTCTGGGAGAAAAATTGAGACTCCTGGAAATGGGAGTTTAGCACCTTATGCCAGGCGAGAGGTGCTAGTCAAAAAAGGCAAAGCCACGCCATCCACCAAATGCAGACTCTGGTTCCCTCCAGCATGGAGGCTACCTTATTGGTATCACATGATGACTTTTTCTGGTGCTTTGACAAGTCCAGGCCCTTGGCAGAAAGATGGATAACTTGCTTGACTAACATAGTGTGTAGCATGGCAGCTAGGAGCTATACTAGCTGCACCTACAGCCACTTGTTATAAGCTGCCAGGTATGCCTGATATGCAGAGATGCACATCACAGTGCGAGCTGAGGTGAAAACCTTCCTCCCAAATACATCTGTCAGTGCAAAATCCACATCAGAACGTTGGTCATGCACTGGGTGATAAGGCCCATCTGGGGTCTACAGGACCTGAATCCCCAGAGCTGGGTGGGGTACTGTGCCACCAGAGCCCATGGGTGCACAATATTGCTTGTAGACCTTCCTCGGGGTAGGAGGTAGAGCGACTGGGGTTCCATGTTATAACAGCGATCGCAAAATAGCAATCACTATTACGGTGAGTGTATGCCACTGAAAAGCAAATTGGCGATATACACATTTCATGACCCAATATCCGCAACAATAAACTGTGTTTAGTGTCTCCCTCCCACACCCTTCCCAACTTAAGGATTACAAACTCCAGGGGGGTGCATGTCGAGGAGGGAGTGAAATGCCCGTTACAGAAAAAAAAATTAAGTCAGATGCAGGCAGCGGCAAAATAGTGTGTGATGGTCCCGAGCCCTGAACCCAGTACCTGCTACACCAGAGCTAGCCACCCTCATCACCACACCACACAGTTAGCTCAGCAGCAGTAGTCATACTAGTCCCCTAAAACCTCCCTCCCTTTTCCTCCCCTTCCCCTCGCTATCCCCCCACTTCTGGTCACCCTTCCCTATGTTCACTTTCACGTAGGGTTGCTACCCTTGCAGGATAGCCCATGGGGATAGCGTTAAATATGAGTAGCTGTTTTGATGGTCACCCATATTCAGTCATTATCCTCATGTGATAACAGCAAATGAATGTCTCCAAATTGTCCTGGAGCATTTCTCAAAGGCACATGACTAGAGAGATATGATGCTGTGATCATTGTTGAAGCTCCTAGGAATCTCAGCTGTGTGGACAGGGTACTGCTTGTAGCAATAATGCCAATGTCCAGTACCCGCAGCATGTCTGTCAGGAATCTCCGGTACAGAGAGTTCTCAGAGGCCAAGGAAATGTGCAAGGATGATTCCGCACCCTCTGAGGAGGACGTAAATGGAGAGGAGGTGCTAGACATGGAAGCAGGTGGCAGATGGTGGTCAAGTAGGAACTGCAAAAGGTCATCATTGGTATGGTACTAGAACAGTATACCAACTGTGCTTCCATGCTATCTCCAGGTGAGGGGCCTGAGAGGATCCATGATACTTGGAAGTTCAGGTAGGGGGTGCTATAGCCCCAGGTGGGTGAAAAGAGATAGAGGCTCTGAGGTCTATGCCCAGGCTTCAGGACCATTCAGTAGACCTCACCCTAGGGGAGGGCATGATGAACCTGCCAGAGGGAGAGTCAACGTACAGAAGAGGAATGACCACAATGGTGACCGTATGGTAAAATCCCCAGCCAAGGAGAGTGCAGCTGCTTGGTGCCCTCAGGGCAGCTCCAGTCCTTACCACAGATGGGCTCAGCCATAGGGCCAGAAAAGAACTCTGCAACCCTGCTGATCCCTGACCTCAGGCCAGTGCCACCTCTGGCACTGAACTCAGGGTCAGAAAATGACCTAGTTGCATGACTCCTCCCAGTCCAACATCCTGCATCATCCCTGGTGCCCAGTCTGGTGTCAGTGCCACATCAGATGTGTGTCTCAGACCTGTCCCCGCTCCCAACACTGCAAGTGGTGTCAGAAGATGACCCAGTGCAGCAAGCGGCACCAGGAGCAGGGACAGACTTGGAGGAGGCACCATCATTGGCACCATGACTGGTGTTAGGCACAGAACTGACACAGGAGCTGGTGCCGTTTCACTCTTGGGGCCTTGCACTGCATCCATTGTGGAATCTGATGTTGCCAGCATCCTCGGAGCAATGAGGGCTACTTCAGTCGGACAGCAACACCATAATCTCCGCAACAGGACACCGCCCAGCCCTGGCAATGGTCCCTCTCCTGGCACCATGAATGATGCCAGGAGGGTGCCAACATTGTGGCTGGCACCATCCAACTCACAAACACAGTGAGCAGTGTCAGGAGCTGAGGCAGCAAATACCTAGGTATTCTCTGGCATAGATCAAGCATATAGCTTCAGTTTCACCACTGGGTACATCTAATGTCCAGGGCATATGGACTGGGGTCTGCTCAGTCAGCTACCCAGAAGGAGTCAACTGTCCACCTGACTCACCCTCTAGGGTCTCTGATGCCTTGATGAGTCAAGGTTGAGGAGAACTCTTTAGTAATAGTAGCAGTAGTAAAATGTTTGTTTATTTCATTTCAAATGAATTGGATAACTCAACTGAGCAAAACTCATTTTCAGTGAGGTCCTTTTCCAAAATTCCAGTTACTTTTACATCAAACACTTAGGACATACATAAAACATAAATATCATCACAATTTAGCGCCAACAGGTAGCACATCAGCAAATTTGTTTTCAATCTCATAATCATTAACAATAACATACAACAATACTTAAAAACCTTTATATAAAGCTCAGTTCAATCATAAGTGAAAATGGAAAAACCCACAACAGCACATAACGTATTTGTGAAATATTTTGAGAACTGGTAATTACACCCTACACTTGTGGTATATTTTGTGTCACTAGAAAATATTTTATTTTCCCTGTTTGAAGTTTCCTGTTAGTGGGTCTCAGGCTAATGAGGAGTTTATTCCAATTTACAGGTCCATTGTACATAAAATGATTCCTTGCTTTTTCTGTTCTAAGTTTTGGTAGTAAGCATTTTAGACCATCAGCAGATCTGAGGCCATGCTTGGGTTTTTTAAAACGTATATTCTCCATAATGTACTTGGTAGCCTTTCCCAGTATGCATTTTACCATAAACATTAAAGTGTAATGGATTCTCCTATCTCCCAGAGGTATCCAATTAAAATTTTTGTACATGTCCAGCCTGCGTGTTCTTCTAGGGACATTTAAAATAAATCTGGCACGTTTATTATCACGGGATTTAAGAATGCATGGGATAGACATAAAGGAATTCTGGAGGTCAGGGGCAAGGGGCAACAGACTTCTAGGAAAACAAACTGAACTTACAAGCTCAAATGGGCAGACTGGGTGGGCCATAGGCCCTTATCTGCCGACACTGTCTATGTATCTATGTATCTATGTACTTCTACTTTATTCAAATGCATATGGGATGCTCCTCCGTACACTATGATTTCATATTCTAATACTGGTAGCACCACCAAGTTTATTATACATCTTCTAACCTCAATTGACATACATTTCCTTATTCTATACAGTGATCCAAAGTATTATCCAACCTTCTTCACTGTTTGGTCAATATGGATATTCTTTTTTAAATATTCATCCAAATAAATCCCCAAGTACTTGTAGTGTCCCACCTGTTCCAACTTTAAATCTGACAAGGTTATGATGTATATAGACTTATCGACCATACAGTTCCTTTTTCCGTTACTAAACAAAGGATAAATATCACCTTGGATTTTTTTTTACATTTAATACCAATTTGGATACTGATCAAAGGCCTTTTGCAAGAACAATTCCCAACAATGACGTCCCTTTGTCATACAAAACAGTATCATCAGCATAGAGGTGGGAATCCACCTTATGCTGAGATACTGCAAAATCATTCATATACAGATTATACAAAACTAGTCCTAATATTGATCCTTGTGGAACACCCAAGAAGGTCATTCTCATTCCAGAAGACCTTTTATTGATAATAACCTGTTGTGATCTTCCTGCCAAATAGGTTTTAAACCATCCCATGGCCTGCTCAGATAAACCAGAGGATTTCAGTCTGGACATGAGGATGCCATGGTCCAAGATGCCAAAGGCTTCAGATAAATCAATAAACATTGCTCCCACTGGCATCCCCCTGTCCAGACCTTCAACAATATCCCTGGTAACCTTTAATAGTGCTGTTGTAGTCCCATGGAGTGAAACTAGACTGGAATTTATTTAGCACTTTATGTTTGGTTAAAAAAGGCATTGACTTGGGTTGCCACAAATTTTTCAATAATTTTTGAGATGGTCGGTAATAATGAAATTGGTCTATAATTTTCCAGTTGGTGTTTAGAATCTGATTTAAACACTGGAACTACTTTAGCTGTTTTCCAAATCTGGGGTATTTCAGCATAGGTTAGAGACATATTGAATATATTGGTAATTGGATGCACTATGATGGGGGATGCTAATCTCACTAAGATGTTTGGAATGCCATCTAAGCCATCAGCTTTGTTTTAATATTGAGTAGCAAATCCAATACCTCTTGTTCTGTTATTTTTTGAAAGTTTTAATTCTTCATTTATCTCAGTATACTTATTTCCAATGCTGGAACTATTATGTAAATTTGTGTGACTGATGTTTATACATGCTATTATTTGAAGTTTGTGAGAGGGCATTTGTTCCCATATTAATAAAAAAAAGTCATTGAATTCATCCACCACTTTTACACCCAGGTCTATAGTATGGCCATCTATAACAAATCCTCAGGGTAATCTGATTTTTGTGTCCCCTGCAATTTATTAAATGTATTAAAAAAGCCCTTGGATTTTCAAACATCTCCTTCATTAATCTATCTTTATAATAATTATGTCTGGCTTGCCTCACTTGTTTAGTGTATATATTTCACAACTGTTTATAAATTGCCCAATCCTGAGCCAGATTAGTACATTTTGCCCATTCCCAGGCACTATCCCTCTTTCTCTTTGTTTTGAACAAATTTTAATCATACCACAGTGAATTATCTTTAACCTGTCTGTCTTTTTTGGGGGCATGGGAATTATAAATATTTAGGAAGTCTATCTGGAATAAATCCCAGGCATCCTCCACATATGGGATTAGCTCCAATCTTTCCCAGCTATAGGCTTCCAATTCCAACACAAATCTAGTATAATCAAAATGCTTATAGGATTGAATACTTATTATTTTCCCAGAGGCTATTTTCATTTTTTGGTTCCTAATGCAAAATATCATTTGGTGATCTGATAGAAATACAGAATTTGACAGCAGATAAGGACCGCTTGGCCCACCTAGTCTGCCCATTTCCCTACCTAATGGATAAGCTGCAGATCCTAGTTAACCAACAGCCTACTGCCTCCTAACCCCAACCCCTAGAATTGCCTTATGTCTGTTCCATGCATTCTTGAATATCCCACTATTTTTTACTCTACAACCTCCTCAGGAAGGCCACTGCATGCATCCACAACCCTCTCAGTGAAAAAATACTTCCTCACATTACCTCTAAGCCATCCCCCTTCTATCTTCAAATTGTGCCCCTTGTTCTCGCACATCTCTTTTTCTGAAAGATGCTACCCTCTTGGACTTTGTTGATTCCCTTGAGGTACTTGAAAGTTTCTATCATGCCCCTCCTTTTCTCGAGGGTATACATATTAAGCTCCTTAAGTCTCTCTTCATATGTCTTCCGTTGCAGATCCTGCACCATTTTAGTTGCCCTCCTCTGGACTGCCTCCATCCTGTCTATGTCCTTGTGGAGACTGGGTCTCCAGAACTGCACGCAGTACTCCAGATGGGGTCTCACTAGCTGTCTGTACAGAAGGATAACAACTTCCTGTTTTCTACTGGTGATGCCTCTTCCTATACGTCCCAGTATCTCCCCAGCCCTCCTTACTGCCCTCTCACATTGCTTGCCCACCTTTAGGTCATCTGATATGACTACCCCAGGTCCCTTTCTATTTTTGTTGTTGCTAGTATCTCACTCCCCCCACTCCATAGTGTACTCTTCCCCTGTTTTTTTCCCAGGTGCATTGCTTTGCACTTCTTAGCATTGAATCTAAGCTGCCATACATCTGACCATTCCTCCAACCTTGCCAAGTCCCTTCTCATCCTTTCCACCCCACCTTGTGTATCAACCCTGTTGCAGATCTTTGTGTCATCTGCAAAGAGACACACTTTTCCTTCCAGTCCTTCTGCAATGTCACTTATAAAGACATTGAAGAGGACCAGTCCTAGAACTGAACCCTGTGGTACCCCACTAGTAAACCCCCTTTCTTCAGAGTGGACTCCGTTTGCTATTACTCTCTGTGTCCTGTTCTCCAGCCAATGTTTTAGCCAGGCTACCATTTTGGGACCCACTCCCAGGCTAGCTAATGGGTATATTAATCTTTTGTGTGGGATTGTGTCAAATGCCTTGCTAAAGTCTAGGTAAACCATGTCCACAGCCCCTCCCTGATCTACTACTTTGGTCACTCAGTTAAAGAAATCTATTAGATTCATCTGACATGACCTTCCTGCTGTGAATCCATGCTGCCTTGGGTCCTGTTCCCCTCTGGCCTCTAGGTACTCAACAATTCTCTCCTTAAGAAGTGATTCCATCGTTTTTTCTATCACTGAGGTCAAACTAACAGGTCTATAGTTTCCTACCTCTACCCTGCTTCCACTTTTGCAAAGTGGAATCACATCTGTCCTTCTCCAGTCCTCAGGTACCACCACATTCTCCCATGATCTGTTGAAGAAGGTAGTCAGTGGTGTCACTAGTTCTACCCTTAGTTCTTTTAGAATTCTGGGATGAATCCCATCAGGCCCCATTACTTTGTCCACCTTCAGTTTTAAGAGTTCTTTCAGAACTCTTTCTTCTGTGAATGGGCTGATATCAACCCCGCTATCCAGAGTGTTTCTGTTGTTTGGTTTAGGTACCTCCCCTTCTTCACTTGTGAATACTGAGCAAAAATATTTATTTAGTATATCTGCCTTTTCACAGTCACTCTCTGCCCAACCTCCCTTCCCTTTATTAAGCCTCACTATCCCTCCCTTGGTCTTCCTTCACTCCCGGATGTATCTATAAAAGGTTTTAACCCCCTTCTTAACAGAGTTGGCTATCTTTTCCTCGGTTTGAGCCTTTGCTGTTCTCACTGCCTTCCCTCCTTCTTCCTGTTTTTACTGATACAGTTCTCTGTCCTGCTTCTTCTATGATTCCTGGTACTTCCCGAATGCTATCTTTTTCTCCTTCACCTTCCCTTTCACCTCCTTTGAGAACCATAGTGTTTTTTATTTACATTGTTTTGTTTTGTTTTATTTGCTTCACAGAAAGGCCTTCGTGATGGCAGTTTTGATTATTCCCCATTGTTCTTCCACCCCTCCTTCCTGCCCATTTGCTAGTGCATTCCTTAGGCACTCACCCATTTTGGCAAAGTTAGCCCTTCTAAAGTCCAGGACCTTTGCCTTTGAATGGCTTGACTCTACTGGTGTGTTTATCATGAACCATACTGTTCGATAGTCGCTAGTTCCCAGATGGCTACCCACTTCTACATCTGTGATCCTCTCTCCTTCTCCATTTGAGAATACCAGGTCTAAGATTGCTCCCTCCAGAGTGGGTTCCGATACTAGTTGTCTAAGGCATGCCCCCTGCAGGGCATCTAGAATGACCCCGCTCTTTGATGTGGCTGCAGCAAATGCACTCCATTTAACATCTGGCATATTCAGAGCCCCCATCAACAATATATTCCCTTTTTCTGCCATTCTAAGGATACCTTCTATCATTTCCTTGTCCATTTCCTCCCCCTGAGATGGGGGTCTGTATACAACCCCTGTCCAGATTGTGGTGCCATTGCCTGTCTCCAGGTTGACCCACAGTGCTTCCTCACCTCCCAGTTTACCCTTGTGTTCTGTTGTTTTGACTCCTTCCCTTAAGTAGAGAGCTACTCCACCTCCTCTTTTACCCTCCCTGTCCCTCCTGTAGATAGTATACCCTGGTATGTTTACATCCCAGTCATGGTTCTGATGTGTACCATCTTTCTGTGATTGCCATGATATCCAGATGTTCTTCTTCTTCCATCAAAGCCACTAGCTCAGGAAGCTTGTTACCCAGACTATGAACTTGGTACTCATTACTCTCCATTTTTTGATGGCTTTTCCTCTTCTAGCCCCATCCCTGCCCTTACTGACTTTGCTTTCTGCATTTATCCCAGTCCTGCTCCCTACTGACCTTTCTGCCTTGGTCTTTACCTCATTTAGTACCCTGTTTTGGAGGAGGAGGCTGGGAATTTGATGCTGCTTATCAATGCCTCCAACCCTTGGCTAGTTTAAAAGCTTGCTAATGAAGCATTTAGACTGATCACTGAGGAGACTGGTTCCTTTCCCGGACAGATGCAGACCATCATCCCAGTATAGGTGGGTATCCCTCCAGGTGGAACCCCAGTCCCCAATGAAACCAAAACCATGTGCTCTACACCAGGTTTTCAACCATTCATTCAACTGCATGGTGCGGAGTACTCTCGCCTCACCCATACCATAGACAGGCAGCACCTCCGAGAAGGATACTGTATGAGTTACTTGTCTAAGGCCCCTCCCCAACTTCACAACCTCCTCCTGCACTGCTCTAATCCTATGCATGGCCAAGTCATTTGTCCCTAGGTGGACAATGACATCCAGCACTGTCTCCCATGCAGCTGCTGTCGTGATCCTTAGAATCCGCTTCCTGTCCCTTCAAGCCATGGCGCCAAGCAGGCTCCTTACTTCACTCTCCCTTGCCCCCCCATTCTATCCCCCTGATAATTGAGTCCCCCACCAGGAGCTGCTTCCTTTCCCCACTGCATCCTGTGTCACCTTCCTGTGGGCCTCGCTAGTGCATCAGGTAACATCCCACTCCCCACAAACTTTATAGGATTTGAAGAAAAAATCAAATCCAGTGTAGTTGATGTTTTTGAGTTTCTAGCGTTTAATCTAATTATAGTGTTTATAAGCTGAGTCAGTCTCAGTGTGTTTGACATTTCCTGTATCTTATGATTAGTATCAATAGTGCCCTAGTCCACATTAAAATCTCCCACCAATATGGGTATCCAGGTAGGCCTTCAAGATTTCTTGCAGTTCTTCAAGTACTTGATCGTTACTCCCTGGGGGAAGGGTGATAAATTCCCATTAGTAATATCGGTTTTGAGTATGGCATTATTAATTTCATAGTCACTATTTCAGCTCCTGACCAATTGTTTAAATTACTAACCTCTTGTACATCTACTCAGTTCTTGCATATATAATCACTCCTCCATCTGTTTTGGATCTATCTTTTCTCCACAGATTAAACCCTGTTAGGGCTACCATATCATCAGTGATTTGTGAATTTAACAATGATTCCATTGCAACAAAAATATCAGGTTTGTATTTTATGACCCATTCTCTTAAGTGCTCCATCTTTTAAAATAAACTGCATATATTGATGTGTACTATCCAAAGACCCCCCCCATTAATTTTGCTGTGATGTCTCTTGATATGTTAATCTGAGGGCCTAGATTATGGAGAATGTCTCCACTCAGTGACAATCCAATTGTTAGGAATAGTTTACATAACCTCCTGAGTCTTTGCTGGAGTGGTCTTTCTCTACAGTAGTAACTTTCTATTTCTTTTTTATGGCCCAGCATAACATTTCTTCCCCATCCTCCTATGAGATTGTTAATTTTTTTTTTTATTTAGTTTTTGTTGACCGGGTAAGTGCACTAGACAAATCCTGCCTATTTTCAGGCACGACCCGGGGGAGGGGGATACAGATGAATGCCAACTGACCTTGAACCAAATTAAGCTGTTGGTGGTATTTTTAGTGAATGAGGGAAATTTGTCCAGGACACCGGGGAAATTCCCCTACTCTTTTCGATACGTGCCATGGGATCTTTAACATCCACCTGAACTACCACCAATCCAGGCAGATGGGACCTGGGTTTAACGTCTCATCCGAAAGATGGCACCTCAGAAGTGCAGCATCCCTTTCATGCTGCAGTACAGTGTCAGTACTGGAATATTAACCCAAGTGCCAGATGTGGGAACTGAACCCACAGTCCTCTGATCTCCTGGCCTCAGAGGTGAGTGTGGTACCTACTGAGCCACTAACACTGTTCTATTGATTCAAGCAGGTTGCTGATTAGTTCAGAATGTAGTTTGACTCACTATATATTCATATGTTCTGAAGACCACTCAGCTGTACCCTTCTGAGTATATCCATAGGACATTTTTAATATACCTTTATCCAACTCCCTTTCACCTGAATAACATAATCCATCTGAGCAATTTCCCAACAAAATCAACAACCCCCAACAAGTTACTCACTTGTTACCCATTTCCCAGGTGAATGAGATTTATATATAAATTAGATGCCTCTAAAAATAGAACCAACTGTAATGCTTCACTGACAACAAATATGTAAATATGTGTCCCAGGTAAGTTTGGAGTCTGATTATAATTATACCTCAGTTGACTCCTAAACTATTATTTTACTAAACTGACTATGAGTTAAAATCTGTATACAAAATGAACCTCAGTTAGCAGAATTACATTTAGTTCTACTAAGTATATATAAATACCACAAAAACTTACAAAATCAACGTTAAAACTACAGTAGTGCTACAGTTTATATCTCTACATATGATAGTATCATTAATGAGAGGGGCCATCTGCCCTGACTTGACTTTTCTACCCTGTTTAATATTTTTAAACTATCCACTGTGGGATTTGTTACTTCAAAACTTTCCTATACAGGGCTTTCATGAAACAGTTTATTATCTACATACACAGTAAATTCACATTAAACATATTGAAAGATTCAGGTCTTTTATCAAATTTAAATCATGTGTGGAGACCAATTTACAAGCAATACTTGGATTAATGCTTTCAGTTTTGTTAAATCAATTCCAAACTACAAGCTCTAGACTACCATAATAGAAACAGTTTTCGATTACTAATAAACCTAGCTACCAGGACTCTAAGCACACTTTACCTTTTGCTGTTTTCTCAACTGAGTGGCACAAGCAACACTCATGCTTGTGCTACAGTGCTCATGCCATAGGATGGCGAGGTCTTTTAATCTACATCCATGCCCCACCCCCCTCATGTCAACACACAGCTACTGGTCCACCACTGGACTTCCCCAATCAGCTGAGCAGATGAGCAAATAAATAGCAATAGCACCAAATTGTTGTAGCAAGATGTTAAAGTCCCAAACAATCAGTGGAAGTAGATATTACAGTCTGATAAGGTCTGCAGTGGTAAAATCACAGTCTGCTCACACACAGCACAGTACTCTGTTCAGATGGAAATGCAGGAATTACCAAAGCTCACTGATGCAAATATTTGTAGCAGACAGGTTTTAGTTATTCAGGTTTACCTTTCACAGACGCTGCCACATTCACTGACTCAAGTTCAGGACTTGTTGTTGCTAATTGCCCAATAGGTGGCACAGGCTTTTAATCTATACCTGTGACCCATCCCCTCGTGTTAACACACAGCTACTGGTCAGTCGCTGGACCCCCCCCAATCAGCTGTGCAGACGAGTAAATACAGGCAATAGCATCAAATTGTTGTAGCAAGATGTTGAAGTCCCAAACAATCAGCAGCAGTAGATATTACAGTCTGATTAAGTTTGCAATGGTAAAATCACAATTTGTTCTCACACAAGACAGCATTCTGTTCAGAGAGAAACATAGAACATAGAAACATAGCATTTGATGGCAGATAAGGACCGCTTGGCCCATCCAGTCTGCCCATTTCCCTACCTACTGGATAAGCTGCAGATCCTAGTTAACCAGCAGCCTACTTCTTCCTACTCCCACCCCCTAGAATTGCCTTATGACTGTCCCATGCATGCTTGAATTCCACCACTGTTTTTGACTCCACAACCTTCTCTGGAAGGCCGTTCCATACATCCACAACCCTCTCTGTGAAAAAATACTTCCTTAAATTACCTCTGAGCCATCCCCTTCTATCTTCAAATTGTGCCCCTTGTTCTTGCACACCTCTTTTTTGAAAGATGCTACCCTCTTGGACTTTGTTGATTCCCTTGAAGTGCTTGAAAGTTTCTATCATGTCCCCCCTCTCCCTCCTTTCCTCCAGGCTATACATATTAAGCTCCTTAAGTCTCTCTTCATATGTCTTCCGGTGCAGACCCTGCACCATTTTAGTTGCTCTCCTCTGGACAGCTTCCATCCTGTCTATGTCTTTGCGGAGATTGGGTCTCCAGAACTGCACGCAGTACTCCAGATGGGGTCTCACCAGCTGTCTGTACAGAGGGATAATAACTTCTTGTTATTATCCCTCCTGAAATACAGGAATTACTGAAGCTCACTGGTGCAGATATTTGTAGCAGGCAGGTTTTAGTTCTTCAGCTTTGCCTCTCACAGATGCTGCTGCATTCACTGACTCAGGTTCAGGACTTGCTGTTGAACTCTGTGCTTCCATGGTACTAGTGACACCAGTAAGGGGCCCAGAGAAAGCACCCAAGGACCTGAACTTGGCAATACAAGTTTGTGGCCTGGCTCCAAAAGTGGGAATCAGATGATCCAACCTCAGCTCACAGAATTCGATGGCACAGAGATCTATCATAAAATAGGCATCACAGAATCCATATCATGTTCAGGGCCAAAACAGGTCCTGCAAACCTGATGTTGATCCTTCATTATGATCAACTTACCACAGGAACACCCAGTGTTAGAATTACAGTTTTTGAGCTTTGACAGCTAAGGTGGTTACAAGAGTGCTGTCTTTAAACTGAGATCCCCTTTCCATTCTAAGTTAATGGCAATGATGTGTGAGCTACTGGGGATCACTACAGAGCTGGAGGGCTGAGCCATGGTAACCCCCCCCCCCCATAACTCCAACACTGGGAACACCACCCCATAACTGGGGCTTTTTTGGCCCCCTTACTCTTCTTAGATTCAGACATCAAGTACAAAATAATAATATGAAATTGATACCGCAAAAAGAAACACTTCAGCAATGTCACAATAGAAGTTCAACAAGGGTCGAACTGAGGCGATGCTCCCATGGTGTGCACTCGATAGCAGGAAAAACAGAACTGAGGTGTGTAAGGGAGTCAGTGACAGTTATTGTCCAGTGCACGACACTTCGTGGGCACAGGCTGCAAGCCAGCAGTGCCAGTAGCTGACATCAGCTCCCTCTCTAGAGGAAAAAAGCTCTCGCAGGGTCTTAGTGCCTCTGGCTGTAGAGGGAGAGGGAGAGTGACCTGCAAAGACTAGAGAGGTGATTTGAAGTTTGGCAGTTGAAGTTCAATGCCAAAAAGTGCAAGGTGATGCACGTAGTGAACAAGAACTGATCTTGCTTTGAAGGAGTTCTTGCAGCAGGCAACTGTGGGACTGAAGCCGTCAGGCACCAGGACCACATGGAAAACTTCTAGCTAGTAGTCACCAGTGGGGGACCGCCCCACCAACATTGGCACACTGACATCTGTCTATGCTATAAGAGAGGTGGTCCCCCAGACCTACTTCAGTTATTTTCCCTCAGTCAACCCACACACATCGGACCTCCATGGATGCCAGCTTCACTGACTGCCATTTTTCTACTCCATGTTTTACCCACAATTTATTTCTTTCTCTTAGTGTTTGGTAACATTGAATTTCTGTGTTTTTCTACTTCTTGTTTATGCCTTCTTCTCCAGCTTCATCTTTCAACTGGCGTATGAAGTGTGCCTGCAGCAAGCAGTTACCTGCCAAGAATGGCCACTCTTCCTGCCTTCTCTGCTTGGGCCCTAACCATGACACCATGAGGCCTGTAAGCACTGCCAGGATTTCAACCAGGCCACACAGAGATGCCGGATGAAGACCCTAAAAAGCCACTTGTTTTAGCAAAAATTAGCTGCTATGGAAAAGGAGCTTCAGGCTAAATGTTCTTCCACCTCACCAGCCTCTAGGGCTTCGTCTTCTTCTTCCCAGAAGGAGAAGTTGAGTGGGAAGTACAAGCACCGGAATTATCCTAGGTCAGCCTCTCACTCGTGGTCACCGCATAAATTGGCCTATGCTTTGGGGTCCTCCTCCTGTGGGAGGTCGGCCCCTCCAGACTCTGCAGCCCTCACTCCCTCTGGGTTGCCAGTGGCTCTACCACCCACCATCATCTCTCTTATGGGTGGCAGCTCTTCAGGGAAGCAGAACTCTTCTCTCGCTTCCCAGCCCCTGATGATTAGGCCCTTAATTCCAGCAGGACCTCAGCCAGGCAGCTCAACATGAGTCAGCTCCTCCAGTGACAGAGCTTCACCCATTGCTCCCCTGGTCAAGACATTGCCTTCATCAGTCCCCGACTCTGGAGCTGGTGCCAGCCCTTCCAGGTATCGTTCCAAACAAGTGCTCACCTCCTCCTCGACACAGGCGATGTTTCTGCTCCTGTCTTGTGGAAACTCCCCCTGCAGGCTCCAGACTCCCTGCCAGGGCTTTTGTTGGCTCCTTCTCCGGACTGGCACCAGCTTTCACCTTCTAGACCAGCACCAGCTATGCCGATGCCTACACCAAAGATGCCTCAGCCGTTGGCACCTTGGCCACAGACTGCATCTCAGTTATCTCCTACTAGAGACCCATAGCTGACACCTGTTGGATTGCAGCCATGGTACCTGACACCGCCTCCCCCACCAATGTACCAGTACCCTCCAACTCACTACTATTATCCACCATAATATCCTCACCTTCCGGTGGATTACAATGCCTTGTTCATGGATTGGTGGGCCTTTATGAAGGAAAAGGACACCCCTGGGAAGGCCTTCCTCTTCACCCCCAGAGACCCTCCTCATAGAGACCTGGGCCGGACTGAGCCCAGAAACTCACATACTATGGGGACTTCTGAGAGTGGTACAGGAGCCTCCCTACCATGTACGGAGGACCACTGATACCAGTCCCAGAGAGTGACCTTTCAGGAAATGACTCCTCTTCCTCTTCAGAGTCCTTGGAGAGCTCCAGGGACTCTTCTAGTACTCAGGGGCAGACTAAGAAGACCCCCAACTCTCCCCCAGAAGATTCCTCCTTCATGGACGTGATGCACCCTATCCAGTCCCTCATGGGATGGGACATGGAGGAACTGGACCCAGAGCACCATTGCCTGGCAATTTATTTGCACAAGTCAGAGACCCTGCCTCTGGTGGTCCAACCCGTTGATAGTGGCATATGATGATGTGACCAAGGCAACATGCCATCATCCTTTGTCCACTCTGGCCTTGGCTAGAAAGGCAGGTCACCTTTACTACATGCCAGTGGGCAAGCCCTTCTATGATGAGCAACCCATGGCAGATTCAGGGTCACGAATGCTGCCCACAATCATACAAAGAAGCCTCAGCATTTGAGCACCCACCCACCAGACAATGAATCCCACCAGCTAGACCAGCTGGGCAAATAGGTCTGCTCTTCTGTGACCCTGGTCATCCAGGCCAAGTACTATTTAGGCCACATGGTACAGTACTAGAATACCATTTGGGACTAGGCAAGAGATTTGGTGGTGGCCCTCCCCAATGATTCCACCAAAACTCAGTTAGCTCAGCTCTTAAGTCTGGATCTGACATAGATGTCCATGCACTCAGAGCAGCTTATGACATGGATGTTGTGGCTCGTGAGGCAGCGACAGCGGGAGTCTGCATTCACCGCCATTCCTGGCTCTGGATGTCCAGGTTTGTGCCTGATGTTCAGGTCAAAATTATGGATGCCCCTTTTCAGGGCTGGGTCTTGTTTGGAGAGATGCTCAGGATATCCTCTTCTGCCTCCAGGAATTGGGTAAGGACTTGAGGTCAGTACACTCCACTCCCAGCCATGATCCTCCCAGTGTCAACACTTTTGCTGGCCCTCCCACCAGCCTGCCAAGGGCCAGCAATCGAAAGACCTCTTTAAATACAAGGCAACCACCCAGCTTTCCAGAACAGCCACCCTGGGCCCCCAGAGTGCCCTCAGCCACTCTGCCCACCCGCTCCATTGCCTGACTTCTTGCTCAAAGCTCCTCCCCAGCAGAGGCCTTGGGAAGGTGGTTGGGGTTTGGATCTCCCTCTACCTAGATGGGTGGCCCATTGTAACCTCAGGTCAATGGGTGCTTCAGATCATCAAGCGGGGACACACCCTCGAGTTTCTAGAGACCCCCTTCCCCAGAAAGCCCTCCATCGCTCTCCCATTACTCGCAAGACCACATCTCCCTCATTCAGGCCAAGATTCAGGTACTCCTGCACAAGAGGGCCATAGAACCTGTCCCCCCAAGTAAAAGGGGAAAGGGATTCTACACCCCCCTCTTTCTAGCCCCAAAAAAACAGAGGACCTGTGATCCATCCTGGACCTAAGCTGCCTGAATCTCAACATAGAGTACAAGTGCTTCAGGATGGTGACTCTTCAGGGGCTGTTACCCCTCATTCACCAGGAGGACTGGCTCTGTTCCCTGGCTATGCAGGATGCCTATCTCCATATCTTAGTTTTCCCAGCCCACCATCACATCCTCCATTTCTTTTTCCAGAGGGATCACTTCCAGTTCTGGGCCTTCCCTTTTGGCCTTGCCTCAGCACCTCGAGTCTTTAACAAGTGCCTAGCTGTGGTGGCAGCAGCTCTGAGGGGGCAGAGATTTTATGTGTTCCCCTACCTGGACGATTGGCTACTGATGGCACCCTCCAGGGATCATTTGCTGTAAAGCCTGGAAAGCACAATTTGGCTCTTCCAGCTCTTGGGAATAACTATCAACCTGCCAAAGTCTTGCCTGACCCTGAGCCAACACCTCCTGTATATAGGAGTGGTCTTGGACTCATCCTGGGGACAGGTCTTCCTGCTGGAGGACAGGGCAGAATGCTTCAGAGCGCAGGACCAGCCAGTGTCTTCCAGTCACCAGGTTCTGGCCATAGCATTCCTGCATCTACTGGGACACATGGTGGCGGCCATAACCACTGTTCCCCTAGCCTGCCTTCATATGAGGGTCCCCCAGTGGACTCTTTGAGCCCAATAGGACCGACGCACTGATGATTTGGAGCAGCCAGTGCTGGTTTCTGACCCAGTGAGATGGACCTTAGAATGGTGGCAGAACCCCGCTAACCTGCTGATAGGGGTTCCTTTCCACTTGGTATCCCCTCAGCAGATTCTGACCATGGATGCTTCAGGGTTGGGCTGGAGAATCAATCTGAGAGACCATCAGACCCAGAAGTGTTGTCTGAGTCAGAACAGCATCTCCACATCAATGTGCTGGAGATGCAGGCAATTCCTTGTGCTCTGCCGGCCTTCCAGATGAACATCCTTCCAGGCCCACTACTGGTGCAGACAGACACCATGTCTGTAGTCTTTTACATCAACAATCATGGGGGAACTCATTCTTATCCCCTTTGTCAGGAAGCCATGAGAATCTGGTACTGGGCCACTGAACATGACCTGGAACACACAGCCGTCCATGTTCCAGGAGTCCAAAATGCCCTGGCCGACAATCTAAGATAGTCAAGGTTGAGAGTACATGAGTGGGAACTCTTGTCCTCCATGGTCAAAGACCTCTTCAACAGGTGGAGATGCCCAGAGTTGGACCTTTTGTGTCCCCACTCTATGCAAAACTGCCACTGTTCTGCTCGTTTGATCCAGGGCCTGGTGTTTTCTGGTGTAATGCACTGTCTCTCTCCTGGAAGGGGAGGTTCTTGTACGCCTTCCCTCCATTCTCACTCCTGCAGATGGTTCTCCTAAAACTTCAGTCAGAGGGGGCGGAGATGATTCTCATAGCTTCCTACTGGCAGTGCCAGATTTGGTTCATTCTACTTCAGCAGCTGGCTGGGGAAATAAAAATTACGTACCTACCATAATTCTTGATCTTCTCTTGTATATTTACCATTCATTACTGCTGGGTGTAAGCTGGAATCACGCCCTGCAAGGGAGCTTTTTTTTTAGGGGAGGAGTTGACGCTGACGGTGCCACCCACAAGGCTGACACACTAAGTGGCACACGAGGGTTGGCCGTTATGCACTGCAGACTCCTTCTCTGCCCCAGTACTGTTCTGCTGGAGAGGATGAAATAAGGGGGATAGAGAAATCCAAAGAAGAGGCAAGAGAGCCGTGGGATAGGAAAAAGGAAAGGATATAAACTGAAAAAGGAATAAGCCGACCAGAGGACAGAGGGAATAGAACATCTCCAACTGGCCTTAGGGCCCCAGCCCCTGGACGGCAGCACAGAAAAGAGAGAACGAAGAGAGAGAAAGGAAGGAGAAAGATATATTTATAGGGGAAGAAGGGGAGTCCTCCGCCGTGATAAGCTGAAAATCCATTAGCCTATCTTTAGCATCAAAAACTTGAAAGGTATGAAGAGACAAGTGCAAGGATCCCATCAGCTTCAGGAACCACTGGATCTAGGTCCAGAAAGAGAATTTGAGATGGTCTTGGAAAATATAAAGCATGGCGAAGTCTGATCCCCCCTTCTACACCTAAAACCACATTTGGGAAGAAAGTCCTAGAGAATGGCCTTCTCCAGCTTACCACCTGCGAGCTTAGCCAAGGGTAAAAAATTCCCTTGAGAGGACTCTGTCCAGAATGACCCTTATAAGTAAAGGGACAGCGAGAAAGAAAAGGGAGGGGGGTTCCTAAGATTCCTCCCACGGGATGCACTGATGAAGTTCCCACCTTAAACAAGTTGACAACAGACCAACAGATCCAAGCCAAGACATGGATGGTCTCACAGTGTACCCCACTGAGAATCTCAGAGAGTTCCCTCCAAGGCCAGGGTGAAGACCCTACTCGCTGCCCTCCTAGGTTGGGCAATCTGTGACTTTACAGAAGGAAACAGAGGTACAGTACCAGGGCAACTCTGCCCCCAACTGGCCTGGAAGAGGGGGAGGGCAAGCAGGGTGGAGGTGGTGCCCAGAAGCTGAGGCCCAAAAGAGGAAGGTGGGTGGGAATCAGTAATGAATGCTGAAGATACAAGAGAAGATCAAGAATTATGGTAGGTATGTAATTTTCATATCTTCCCTTGTCAGTCTTCATCATTCATTACTCTTGGGTGAGTACCAAGCCTCCCGGAGGGGACCTGGCACTGCCATGAGGGAACAGAATCCATCAGCCTCCTGTGGGGGAGATGCTGGAATGGGAAACCCTATAGCCATACTAAACCAAAAATGGCCTAAGGCTGGTCAGGATGAGAAGGTGTCCCCCATGGCTGGGGGGAAAGAAGATGCCCCCGTACATTCCTCCTCACCCTGTGGGAGAAAAGGCGGGTCCCTTGGAAGGCAGAGGAAATCACCCTACACTGGGCAATGGGTGATAATCCAGACAGGCGAAGCCATGCCATCTGCCTGATGAAGACTGCTGTTCCTGCCAGTCTGGAAGCCACCTCACTGGCGTCATATGACGCCCTTGCTTGGTGTCTTACAAGCTCCAGATGCTGTGCAGAGAGGGAAATGGCTTGCATAGATTTCTTCAAATCAGGCAATGATGCTAACACCTGTGCCAGCATCGACCACAGGTGCCTGTTGTAGACAGTGTGGTGAGCCTGATGTTAGCCAATGCAAAGTAGCACACAAGCTAAAGAGAAAACTCTTCTTCCCCACCAATCGACTTCAGCAGAAGATCTGGTGGTCAGTCGTGCACCAGGTGCTGAAGCCCGGAAAAAGTATCTAAAGCCGTCAGCCCCTAGGGTGGGTGAGGCAGAGAACCAATAGACTCCTGGGGAGCACAACACCTCCTCCTGCAGTCCACTGGGGCTGGGGATGAGGTGGCTGGTGACTGCCAAGTGTGAATAGATGCTTTCTGGAAAGGAATAGGCCAAGAAGGCACCACCAGGTGGTTCGCACTGAACTCGCTCAAAAAGGAGCACATCTCCCGCTCTGTATTGCATCTTACTACATAAGAAATATGGAGCTCCTGAACCAACCTCGAAAGGAACAGCTGTTATTCAGTGAAATCAGCATCAGAGGAAAGGTGGACAGACCATTCTTCCTCCTCAGGTGAGGAAGCCGAGGAGGTCATGGAGCTTGGATGCTCAGAGTCCTCCTGCAGCGATGGAGACAGGCAAAAGACCTGTTCATCCATGGCTCTAACACACCTAGGGAAGGCCACTGCAGTGGCTCTGAATGTCTCCCAGGTTAAGGGTTCCATAGGGCCCACGTGGCCTGGGAGAGGGGAGGTGTCTGTAGAGAGACTGGGGAAGGGCACCTAACCGAAAGTGCTTGGCCTCTGCAGGGGCTCTGAGACCTCACAGTAGATCCTCTGACACGGAGGGATCTGGGGGTCGACCCAGTCAGTGTACATTGCAAATGTGAAAACAAATACTGGCTGAGCCCTGAAGGGGAATCTCCTCTGTGGTGCACCGGGGTTGCATGGCTCCAGAAGGGCAACCCCCAGCACCATCCACTAAGGGCGCTTCTAAAGTCTCAGAGGAGGAGAAGCAGGGCTCAGCACTGTGACTCTTCCCCAACCCCACAGGGTGGTAGAAGAGGGCCCAAGTGTTTCACCCCAGCCTCTCAACCCTTTGGACTCTGAGGCCACCCTCTTCCTTGAACGCAGTGCCAAGGGATGTTCCAATCCTGCAGGCCCCCCCGAGGGAAGATGCAGAAGAGGAGGTCCCTATCCCAACCGTGGTAGCCAGGGCAGCACCAGAGATGGCAGCTGCCTCTGCCCCCAAGGTCGAGACCCTCACCCCGGGCACCTTGGACCTGCTATCTTCCATGGGGCCCCCGACACAGAGGTTGATGTGTGGGCCCACAGAGACCATGGAATCCGTAGTGCCCAGGAGACGAGCACTGGGGCGCCTGGTACCACATCCAAGAGGGCTCCCTGACTTCGAGAAGTCCAGACGCCAGTCCAGGTTGGCCAGCGAATCATCCCCCTCTGAAAAGAAGGAGGAGACAACACATACCATCAGACTAGTGACCCTGGGAGCTCCCCTACCAATGGCATCAAGAGACATGACACTGCCAGTGGCATCGAGGGTCTGCCGGTGCTGGGACACCGGGAGAGCCTGCACCTCCGAGGAGGTGACTGCCGTGGTGATGCTTCCGACCAGACTACACAGGGAACCAAGCCATTCCTCTGGGACTGCAGAAAAAAACTCCTCTTTGGCAAGGCTAGAATCAGAACTGGAGGTTTCCTCCTCACCAGGTCATATAGACCCAGGAGGGGACCTGGAGGCAGGGTCAACAGTTCTTGCCATGGCATTCCTAGAACAACACCATCCTGTGAAAGTCGGTGGGGCCCTGCCAACTTCAAATGCAAGGATCTCAAGAATGTGGCGGTCCATGGAGAAACAGTCGTTGCAGTTAACCATATTGTGGTTGGGACCCAGGCAACGAAAGCAGATGTCATGCACCATTATGGAATAATGCCGGCCACAGGGCCACTAATGCATGGGGGCATGGCCAGCTTTGGATTTCTTCCTAGCCCCCAAACCAGACATGACACCGAAAACAATTAACCAAACTACAGAAAATAGACCTGGCGCCATCAGTAAGAAAATAAAAGGAATGAGCTTACCAGGATCAATGGCACTGGGTGGACTCTCAGAACCAGGATGGAGGAAACAAACTTGCCGCAGGTATATGGCATTGAAAAACAGGCATGGTCTAGTGACGCAGAAGTATTCTGGAAGCTCGTGCAACAGGTGCACCTCGACAGTGGGAGAAAACAGAACTGGGGTGGAGGAGGAGTTTGCTGCGCCAGACGGCCAACCCTCATGCGCCATGCAGTGCATCAGCCTCATGGGCGTTGTCAGTGCTGACTCCTCCCCCCCCAAAAAAGCTCTTGTGCAGGTGGGCACTTCCAGCTTACAACCGGCAGTAACAAATGGTGAAGACTGACAAGGGAAGATCCTCCAGTTCTCTTTTCCTTGTGCACTGGCTTGCTCTCCAAGGACCAAGGCACCCTGGTACATCCAGATCTCACGTCCCTAAATCTTCATGCATGGCTCCTGCAGACTTAGCTATCACACGCTATGGGGTGTCTTCCACGATTGCCAAAGTCCTGGTGGCTGCCAAGAAACCTTCCATGAGAGCATCCTATGCCATAAAGTGGAAGCACTTCTTCCTCTGAGCTACAGCTTGCCACTTGGATCCCTTCACCTGCCAGTGAATTTGATTTTGGAGTACCTACTTTTTTTTTGGGGTACTCTTCCTTAAAGGCACATCTTTCGGCCATCCCTGCGCACCATGCACCTGTTTAGGGCAAGGCAGTTGCCCAACTGGACCTCTCCCGCACCTTTTTATGGGGTATTCTACATTTGAACCCTCCCATTCAGAACTCTGTCCCACCTTGGGATCTTCTTTTCATTTTGGAAAAGCTCACTCTGCCTCCCTTTGAGCTGGCCGCGAGTTACGAGCTATGCTTTCTGTCATGGAAAACATTGTTTTTAGTTGCAATTACTTCTGCTTAAAGGATTTACAAGCTTCAGGCTCTGATGTGTAAAGAGCCTTATTTGATTTTTCACAAACACAGGGTGTCTTTGTGTACCAATCCTAAGTTCTTGCCTAAGCTGGTGTTTGAGTTTATGTTGAACCAATCCATCCACCTTCCAGTTTATTTCCCTGAGTACTCGAATCAGGGGAAGGCCTCATTGTATACTCTTGATGTTCACAGGATGCTTTGTTATTACACTAACCACATTCAACACATTCGTAGGACTGATCAGTTGTTCATTTTGTTTGCCCCTAAGAGGGAAGGCTACCTGTTTCGAAACAGTGTTTGTCTAAATGATTGCAAATTGCATTGTGTACTGTTACTATAAGAACGACAAGCCCTTGCTTGGGCCAGTTAAAGGACACTCTGCTAGAAGTATGGCAGCCTCTACCACCTGCTTTAGAAATGTGTCTGCTGTGGATATTTGTGTAGCCACCACTTGGAATTTGGTTAACATCTTTGTCAGGCACTACAGTTTGGATATTGCCTCCAGACGCAGAACCAGTTTCAGGTTTGCAGTCCTTCAGGGACTTCTGTCATGAACAACCTTATGGTGTCTGTTTTTGGCCCCTCCCAGCTGACTTGCAGTTAGTTCCAGTACTGCTTGGGACTTAGTCCTACTGGTGTTGATTGCTACAAGAGCCCCCTCAAAGCAAGATAGTACAGTTATGTAAGAACTTACCATAACAGTTGATCTTCGAGAGGAGCTCTTGCAGCAGGTGCTGCTTTCCTTCCCTCCTCCCCCGATTGCTTCTTCTCATTTGCAGCTTTGCTGCTTTTCCTCAGCCTTGAGGAACTGCCTTGGTTTTCCATTTTTTTGCCTTTTGTGCTGGGGTCTCCGGCAGGAGAAGTGAGGTAGGTCTGGGGGACCGACCCCTTTATACTATAGGTGGACGTCAGCATGCCGACATCAGTGGGGGCAGTCCCCTGCTGTAGACTGCTAGCTAGACATTTTCCATGTGATCCTGGCACCTGACAGCTTCAGTCCAACTGGTGTTGCCTGCTGCAAGAGCTCCTCTCAAAGATCTACTGTTACAGTAAGTTCTTATGTAACTGTACTTTTTTGTGGCTCACGGTGCCTCTCCTAACTTGTGTGTGTTTACAGTGGACATTACCAGACAGTAGAAGCAAAATAACTGTGAACCCTCTTGTAGTCCTTAGGCAATATTTCAGACTCCTTTACATTCTTAATTCACTGTACTAGTAGATCCCACTGTTCTTCTGTCAAATTCCTATTTATTTCCTTCAACTATCTTTTACATCTTAAAAAATCTTATCTTTCCCTTTTTGTAATTTTTAATATTAACCATGCAAATGGGCCTTTCATTTTCCCCTAAAAATCAGTCTAAGTCCTTTACTGTTATGCAAGTATCTCCATCATTGGGGGCTCTTTTCCATCTAGTATATTCTTTCACAAATATGCTTTTTAGCTGTACATAGCAGAAGAAAAGATATAATACTACCTCTACAGATCATTGTAGAGTCCACATCTGGAGCATTATGCTCAGTTCTGGAGTCTTCACCTCAGGAAAGATAAGGACAGGCTGGAGACAGTGCAGAAAATGGTGACAAAGACGATTCAGGATCAACAGGCAGGTCTTAAGAGGATGGTTCACCCATGTCAGTACAACAAAAATCTTTCCAATGGCAATTACAGTGCCAGCACTCTGCCGAAGGCAAAAACTACAACAGGGAACCTGTGTGCCTGACAATACAGGCGAAGATCACCCAGGCGTAAAACATGACAAAACTAGTGAAACAATACCTCAGACACCCCCAGCACATCCTATAATACCCCACACAACAAGACACAGAAGAAAAATTTACTTATCATTGTAATCTTGTTTCTTCCAAGGGAATCTTACTTTATTCCGACTTCGGCAATATGGTCTCATTATAAGACTGCGCTGGAGCCGAAATGGTTAATAGAACCTATGCTAATCATGGAATGTTAGGCTTGAGCTCAGTTTTAAAACCACTGTCCCAGGTAAACATTCTACAACTGTCAGATTCTTACGGAGCAGCATAATAACACGTGATCTAAACTATGCTAATAATTAAATAACCAATTAACAACACCCAACACCAAATAATCCCCTTTATTTAAAAATGTGGGCAACACTAAGACTCAAGTCACTAAGCCCAATAAAGAAATACCCACCAGTTTCCAACAGCAAAGACAGTTGTGTTATAGTGCCCATAGGTTCCAGCAGGGGAGGAAGGGTGGGAGCTCAGAATACAGTAAGATTACTATGGTAAGTAATTTTTTCTTCAAACTCCAGGAAATCTTACTGTATTCTGACTTCTGCAGGCTACCCAAGCAGTACCTTTGGAGAAGGGTAGAAAACCTATTTAGGAACCAGGCTCTGCAGTACTGCTGTGCTGAACCTAGCTTCACTTCTGGCCTGGGTATCCGGGCTTTAATGCTTAGTAAAGGTGTGAACTGCTTTCCAGGTAGCTGCTTCACATATTTTCAGTAAGGGAACATCTCTTGCAGCAGTGCCCCTTGTAGAGTGGGCCCTGAAGCCCACAGGAGATTTTGTTTCCACTTGGCTGTAGCAAAACTGGATATAGGCCACAATCCACCGGACAATGGTCCTCTTTGAGGCAGGCTTGCCCTTCCCCACTTCTCCATAGGTCAGGAAGAGCTTGGCTCCCTCCTGCCTGTGTCCCTTCGGTGATCCAAGTAGTAGCTTATAGCTCTCTTGACATCAAGACTATGCAGTCTTCATTCCCCTGAACTGGAGTGGTCAGTAAAGAAGACTGATAAAGTCATGGACTGGTTAAGGTGAAAGTCTGAGACCAACTTGGGAAGGAATTTCCTACTGGTCTTAAGGACCACCTTGTCCCTTGAACTGCTACATAGCCTGGCTCTGTGGACAAGGCCTGGAGCTCACTGATCCTTCTAGCTGAGGTGAGGGCCACTAAAAACATTGTTTTCCATCTCACACACTTCAGGTCAGCTGAAGATATGGGCTCAAAAGGAGGCTGCATTAGCTGGCCAATGCAAATATTGAGATCCCATGCAGGGGTGGGATCCCTGTGAGGGGAGTGTAAATGCAATAAGCCCTTGAAAAATTTCCTAAACACCTGGTTAGAAGCCAGGGAAGCTCCCTTTCCCACAGAGAGGTATGCGGAGATGGCTGCTAAGTGCACCTTAAGGGTGAATAGTCGCAGACCCAAGGAATGCAGATGTACTAAGTAGTCCAGAACTACTGGTTAGTCAGCTTGGTGGTGATCTATCTGTTTCTGCCCACACCAGATAGAGAATCTTTTCCATTTGGATGAATAAGTCTTTCTAGTGGAAGGCTTCCTGGACACCTTGAGGACCTCTAATACCCCTTCTGAGAGGTGAAGGCCAGCATACTCTAAGTCCTCAAGAGCCAAGTTCTGAGTCTGAGGGACTGTAGGTTGAGGTACAGGACTCTGCCCTGGGAGGAAGTCAGATAATTGTGCCTCCAGGGGAGGAAGATTGGCTTAGAGACTGACAGGGTCTGTAGCAGTGAGTACCAGGGTTGCCTGGCCTAGTCTGGACCAATGAGTATCATTGTTGCTGGTTGAACCCTGAGCTCGTTCAGTACTCTGAGCAGCAAGGGGAATGGTGGAAAGGCATACTGGAACCTCTCTGTCCAATCCAACAGTAGTACATCTAGAGGCACTGTTCCCAGTGCAGGAGGTCTGCAACAGAACAGTGGCAGCTGGTTGTTGTCTGACGCTGCAAAGAGGTCCACCTCTGGGGTGCCCCATCTTTTGAACACTACCTGCAGGATCTGCTTGTTCAGTGACCACTCATAGTGGTTCTGATTGATCCTGCTGAGGGCATCTGTGATGACATTGTCCTTTCCTGGAAGATGGACCACTGAGAGGGATATTCCTAGTGAGTAAGCTAGGTTCCATAAATTTATGGCATCTCTGCACAGAGGGGAAGATCTTGTGCCCCCTTGCTTGTTTATGTAGTACATTGTGGTTGTATTGTCTGTTCTGACTTGAACCACTTCACCCTGCAGCATTGCAGTGAAGGACTGGATGCCCAGGTAAACTACATTGAGTTCAACCAGGTTTATGTGGAGCAGGAACTCCTGCTGGAGCCAGGTACCATGGGCAGTAAGCTCCCCTAGATGGGCACCCCATCCTAGGAGGGAGGCTTCTATTGTCAAGACTGCTGACGGAGGTCTTTGGATGAATAGCACCCCTTCATGAGGTTGCCCTTTTCTTGCCTCCACTGTAGTGCCTGAAGAAGGGTTCTCATGACTGGCACCATCTTTGACAGTGAATCCCTCTTTTGAGACCAGTGGCCTCTGAGATGAAACTGAATGTCTCTCATCTGGAACCTTGATCCAGACACTGTTGCTATTGATGTGGCCATGTGACCCAACAGCTTTAGGAAATGTCTTGCTGGTCAGGGGGTATGAAGCTGGAAAGAGTTTTCCAGCTGTACCAGATTGTCCACTCTTCCCTGAGGTAGGAAGACCCTGACTCTGAGGATGTCTAGTGCCTCCCTTATAAACTCCAGAAGCTGCACAGGGGTGAGCAATGACTTCTTTTGGTTTACCAAAAACCCCAGTGCCTTCAGTGTGTCTTCAGTGGTGAACAGTGCCTCTTGTACCTGTTGAGGAGACTGACCTACCACCAGCCAGTCATCCAAATATGGGAAGACTGGGACCCCCCCACCTCCTTAGATGTGCCACCACCACTGCTAGGCATTTGATGAACACCCTTGGATCAGAGATCAGGCTGAAGGGCATGGCTCTGAACTGGTAGTGGCCTGATGGCAATCTAAACCTGAGGTACTTTCTGTGTGACTCCCTGATGGGAATGTGGAAATAGGCATCCTTTAGATCCAGGGATGCCAACCAATCTCCCTGTCTTAGTGTGGGGAGGATGGTTGCTAGAGTGACCATCTTGAACTTTGGTTTTGTCAAGTGTTTGTTTAAAAATCCGAGATCCAAAATAGGTCACCACTCCTGTTTTCTTTAGAGTGAGGAAGTATCTTGAGTAGAGACCCTTTACCCTTTGGGGCAATGGAACAGGTTCTACTGTGTGGTCCTAAATGAGCTTTGCTACTTCCTTCTTCTGTAACAGAGATGCCTCTGATGGGTTGGCAGGTCTAAATAGTCTTGCTCTCAACTTGGGCAGAAACTTGAAACTGAGAGCAAGACCCTGGCTTACTACCTCCAGGGTCCACTTGTCTGTGATGATAGATTCCCAGACCTGGAGGTAGTGAGCCAGCCTACCCCCTACTGGGAGTGGGAAGGTGACCCTGGCAGACTTCTCAGGGAATCTACTTAGCCTGAGCACTAGCATGAATGCTGGGGCCAGCCCTGCTGCTGCCCATTCTGCCTCTGTCTCTAAAATACCCCCTCTGGGGCTGGTAGGAAGACAAGACCTGTGCTTAGAAGAAGGGTCTATAATGGGTTCTACACCTCCCTTTTCCTTGGAATTTCTGGGGTGTTGCTGTTTTCTCCTTGGCAGCAGCACTCTTGTAAGTTACCTTGTAGTCATCCATTTTTTTTCCTGTAAGCCTCAGTTTGCTCCCTGAACAGGAATGTGGGCTCACAGAAAAAATCCAGTGCTTCTGTCTGGGTATCCTGAGACAATTTTGTTGCTCTCAGCAAAGCAAATCTCCTCAGGGCACTGAAGTAGCCATTTACCTGGCTGCAATGTCATTGGCATCCACTGCCATGTGAAACTGACACTTAGAGGCTTCAATGCCCCTCTTAGCTGCCTCTAATAGGTCAGATGTCATAGGTCCAGAACATGCCTTGGCTAGCTCAAGCACTATGTTCCAAATGCTTTTCTGGTACCTGGACACATAAGCCATGTAGGTAGCCTGCCTGATGGTTAAAGAAGCCCCCAGGTATGATTCTTTAACTATGGAATCCATTTTCCTGGAATCCTTCTCAGGAGGGTGTGATGCCAAAGGGATGTCTGCCTTGTCACAAGGAGCAGCCTGCACACTCTCTCATGGCTAGGATGCCAAAAAGGAACTCAGCTCCTAATTTGTCCACCCAATACTTTCTGCCTATCCTCTTGTCCACTGGGGGGAATGGGCACTGGTGTCTGCAAGATTTTTGTGGCTTGTCTTTTCAGGGATTTGTGGATGGGCGACAAGAGCCACTTTGTTTCTGGAACATCCACCATTTCCATATAATCTGGTTCCTCCTCCTCCTCTGTGGACTGCTGAGTGGAGAGGTCCAGATTCTGTGCCACCTGCTTCATAAAGGCAAAATGGGTAGAATAATCTTCCACTGCCTCATCCAGTAAATCAGTACCATGGGTTTCAGAAGAAATCTCTTGTTTTATGGGTTCTCCAAAGTCATCTTCTTCATCATCATAATCATTGTCTTCCTCAGGGAAAACATCAATTGATTGTTCCAAAGAACCGGAAAGTGAGAGGGAACCCGAATCCAGAACTGACAGCTGTGAACCAAGGCACCGAATCAATACCGCGGTACCGGTTTGAGCACTTGTAAAAGGCTTATGGCACTAGCTATAGTTTCTGTGGTAGGAACTGCTGGAACCATCAGTTGTGGTTCCTTAGATGAGTGTTTTTCTTTTCTCTTCTTTTTTGCAGAACTTACCGGTTCAGCGGCAGTTTCTGCGGTTCTCTTTTTTGTTGAGAACTATCACCCTGGTCAGAGGGCTGCTCACCCACTTCATTAGACATCTCCTTTTGAGAAGTACAAGCTTTTTCTGTAGCTAGGTCAGCAGCGTTATTGGACATTTTTCCCTTCAGTCAGTTCAAGCACCTATCCAGCGTCGACTGAGGAAAATCTTTGCAAATATCACAATCTGCCTTTATGTGATCGAATCCCAGGTACAGAACACAAATTAAGTGCTTTAGCAAATAGTTTCCCACATTCTGTACAATGCTGTAAACCCATTGGGCCGGTTCTTTCCTTGGGTAGTGACATACTAACCAAAATCCCTAACAGTGGGATCTAGTGAGTCTAAGGCCACTACACAAACAATAATACCTTTTTTTTTCTTTTTTTGGCGATCGGTTTAGCGTCCGAAGAAAAAACAAGAGTTACCCCGGTTTCTCCACAATATAATCAACCAGACCCCAAAAGGGTTTAAAAGTAAAATGAAAAAGTGTTAAATTCTAAACAAATAATTGGTTTCCTCCCAGTTAAAAGAACCGAGAAAACTTACTGGAATAACACTAAATCTAGACTAATCTACCTGTAAACTCAATGACAGTGCTTTAAAATTGAACAGAAATACATTTTTACTTCAGAAAACTGACAACATAAAATCTCTGAGAAAGAGGAAAGAGGGCACTCTGAGGCATCTGTACTAGGCAAGCGGAGTAAAGACTCTGATGGTTGTAGAATGTTTACCGGGGACAATGGTTTGAAAACTGAGCTCAAGCCTAACATTCCATGATTAGCATAGGTTCTATTAACCATTTTGGCTCCAGGGCAGTCTTATGATGAGGCCATACTGCTGAAGTCAGAATACAGTAAGATTTTCTAGGGTTTGAAAACTAGTGTATTACAGGAGGATCTGTCCCCATACCCCTTGACATGTGGGGCTGCACCACCTGCACTGCCCCCAAATTAATATAACCAACTCTGAGTCACACCAATGTTGACAGAGAGTACTGATTGTGAGAGGCTGCATACAGGTAGAGCTAGGAACAAAAGACAAGAGACTCAGATGCTGAAAAGTTACCCTTTACTATGGGATGGCAATATGTAACAGGAACTGAACTCATGTACACCAAGCTGACAGTACATACCTCATATCACACAGGAGTGCCCTAATAACACACATCAAACATGCCCAAACCACACAGTGCTCTAAAGCCCAGGTCACAACAGTGCCATGCGGCAACCCGCTGTCGCTTGATGGTGGCAATATTAAGTCGCCATCCTAACAGTATACCTATGAGGATCACCTCAAGGCACTGAACAGGTACTCGCTAGGCACCAGACAGGAGAGGGGAGATATGATAAAGACCTTCAAGTTCCTAAAAGGAATAAACAAGGTGAACAGCAGGAAATGATTTAACATGAGTAATGGTTTAAGGTCACTAGGGCATGAGTGGAAACTGACAGGAGGACGGTTCAAGAGGGATATGTGAAAGTTATTTTACAGAAAGGGTGGTAGAACCATGGAACAGTTTACCAGCCAAGGTGGTGGGCACTCAAGCTATTAATGGTTTCAAGCATGGCTGGGACAGAGTGTAAAGTATAGTGGTTACTCATGGTGATACTAACAGGGAAGGCAATGGGGTGGATATATATGGCTAAAACTCTGTATTGACAATAGGTCTCAGGGTTACATAGGGTACCACGGGAAGACTGGATGGATCATTGGTCTTTTTCCATGATTATTGTCTATGTTTCTGTGTTAAGAACCTCAGGACAGAGTACTGGATGGGAGAGGCAAAGCTGAGCACTATGGCTTGAGGAAAGAGACGAAGGAGTCATAATTAGTAACTTACTTAAACAGTCATGCCAGTGCAACAAGGCCTATAGTAAGGCAATATGATGCTGGGATGTTTCTGAAGGGGTACTGACAATAGAAAAAAGATATTGCGACTTCTTTATAGCATTTTGGTGAGGACACACCTGGGGTACTGTGCACAGTTCTGAAGTCCTTACCTCAGGAAAGATAAGGACAGGCTACTGTACACACAATGCACAGAAGGGCAACCAAAATGATTCAGGACCAGGAGAGTAGATCTTGTGAGTATTTGCTCAAGGTACTAAACATGCACTCTCTGGAGACCAGAGGAGAGAGGGGTGATATGGCTAGACCTTCAAGTTCCTGAAAGGGAAAAAAACAAGGTGAACTGCAAGGAACTATTTAGTATGAGCAACAGTTCATGGACATAGGGTGAGACTGAAAACTGATGGGAGACAGGATCAAGAGTGATATCAGAAAAGTTTTATTTTACAGAAATGGTGGTGGAACTATGGAACAGTTTGCCAGCCGAGATGGTGGGTGATAAAACTATAAATGGTTCAAGCAAGGATGGGACAGAAAGTGAAGGTTATGGTGGCAACTCAGGGCAGCAGTAGTAAGGAGGGGGAGCAGGTGGTGGATAGTATACTCTGGTACCCTGTATGGACAATAGGTCCTGGGGTTTGATAGGAAACTATGGAAACAATGCATGAACCATTGGTCTTTTACTGCTGTCATTGTCTGTGTTTCTATACTTCTAAGAAAGGAGGAGACAGGGAGGGCAATAACAGGTGCAGCGAGGTGCAGATGTTTGTGGTCAAGCCCATTTTGGCTATTGCCCTTATGGTGTTTAAGGAGAGTAACACAGTAAGCATAGCAGCCTGGGAGAAATGGAAGATAAAGATGTGGTTCAGAAAATATGATGATAAAAAGGGGGGAAGAAGTAGGGGAAACCAAGCTGGGGTAGATGTAGGGAGCAGTAGAAGAAAATGTGAGAGAAGGAAGAGAACACAAGTGGGGAAGTATTAATTAAACATGGGACAAAAGCTGTTGGGTCATACAATAATGAGCCCTTAGACTAGAGGACAGAGATGGAAGACTGGGGGAGGGTTGAAAACAGAATGAATAATGTCCCAGAATTATTATGGAGAGTTAAGGCAATTCTAGAGGTTTAAAGCAAAATTGCCAGACTATTCTCCCACATAGCCCTGATGCTGGCATTTCTGAAATGTTTATACTAATGCAAGTCCTCTGGGGAGCCAGAGGACTTACCAGTACCACCCAGAATCATATCCTTTCAAAGAAGCAATCAGCTCCGTGTAAAAACCCTGCACAGTCAGTTCAGGTTGCCTTCAATATGTACAGCATAGTAAAGCAACAGATATGAATCAGTTTATGCACAGTCATGCCATATGCAGAAATGTTCAAGTCTGATCCTGTGTAAAATCAGTAATCCAATACCACTGTCTAACCCAGGGCAAAAGAGCAAGGTTTTATGTTATCAGTTAATAGCTCCTTGTCTTAGATGTGTCTATTAGCTATTAAAGAGATTAATTATAAATGATCCGCTATTGACATATATCCCTCGGTTTACCCTATTCCTAAGCAACATCATACCCCTAGAAATCTGGTTTTTAAGACTTGCAGTATTAAAGTATCTCATGGGGGTGAGCAAGGTGGAGGAGTGGATGTCTTTCAGAGGAAGAAGAAAACCAGAACACAGAGGCAAGGAAGAATGCTGGGGGGGGGGGTTAAATGGAATGTGAGGATATACTTCTTCAAAGAAAGGGTGGTGGGTGCCTAGAACAGCATGCCAGAAGAGGTGGTGGGATGAAGACAGTGGGGAACTTCAAGCATGCATGGGATAGGCAAAAGGGCATAATAGGTAGAGAAAAGGGAGGAAGGAGGGACACCTGTGACCAAATAGCATCCAGAGTGTAGCAATAGACAGGGAAAATAGGGCAGACTAGATGGGCCTATTGGTCCTCTTCTGCTGACAAATTCTGTTTCCTTGTAAAATACAACACATTTTATATAGTTTTCCTATAGTGTATTACACAACGCTGTGCAGTGTAATCGGAAGATACGAATTGAAATAATGAACTGTATAACTAAAAGCCATAGATAAAAATACAAAATAAACTGTTTCAACTAGTGCTACTAAAAAATGAGTATTTTAATAGATTACTAAAATATAAGTATCTGTAATTCTTGTGAAAAGGAGATAAACTAGTTAAACTATTGGGATAATATACTTTGACACAGCATAACTCAGGAGAGGAATGGTTAGGTAAGAGAGAATCTCCACGTGAGTGGCCCCTACTGGAGTGATGGGGGAGCCTAGCAGTGAGGCTTTTTTTAAATGCTTTTTAGGGTCTCTGTGTTGAAATTCTTTTGTATTAAGTTTGTTTCCATAGTAGATCATTTTGTAACATTATTATATCTGTTTGAGTCTTGTCCTTGTATATTAATACTGAACAGAGATATTCTGAAGCATGTCATTAATAACTTTATTATGTGTAACAGCTTAATAATTAAATAGAAATGATGAGGACATCTGCCTTATTACAGTATATTGCTCTTGTTAATAAACGTGTTCTTATTCTGCATACTCTCTACTTCTTGACTGATAGTTTACTCTAGAACAAACACTCGGTATTGTTTTTAAAAATATCCTTTATTAATATGCTGTTTTTGTTCACTGTAGGGATGTCAAGAGAAACATATAAACAAAAAAGCAGCACACTGTAAGGCTCAAAGTAAAATGTTAAAGCACACCAAACAGGAAATACGAAACAAGTTTAATCATTCATGGTAATTTTAGGACATATGAATTGGAATTGGAATTGGGAAAATAATTTAGTTTATAGCAAGATGCCAACAAAATCTAAGCCAATTAATTTCCTCCCCTACTTGGTTAAATCATAAGCCTAAATCATTACCCTTTAACAATAGATGATTACCAATCGGGTGAAATTGATTAGGGGCTGGTATCCTGGCTGATCTAATTAGTGGTCACTCCCCATCTTATGTTGTCTGATCTTGTACCCCCAAACACACACAAGCTTCCAATAAGGTAATAATGTTTAGGAATTACTCTGGAACAAATATTGTAATCTTCTCGCAGCTATGAGTAGCAATAAATGGTCCTATTTAGATGCTTTCCATGATTTTAATTTTGCACTGGATTTATTTTCTTACAAAACTGACTGCAGTGCAGAATAAATACCTCCCATAGCTAAAAGGCATTTTACCATCATAAAAGTATGTGGTTAACTACAGTAAGGTATTATAGTCTGTAATTAAAGTAATAGGTATTTTTTTAACAAATATCTGAATAATATAGGCCCAAATGTAGACAATAAAAAAATTATTATAAAAAAGCTAGGGACTTATAGCATCTTTTTATGGCAACTTTGCTGTGGCCACATCCAAGAGCAGGGCCATTCTCGATGCCCTACAGGGGGCATGCCTCAGACAGCTAGTTTTGGAACCAACTCGGGAGGGAGCAATCTTAGACCTGGTACTCTCAAATGGAGATGAAGAGAGGATCTCTGATCTTGAAGTGGGTAGCCATCTGGGAACAAGCGACCATCAAACAGTGTGGTTCACGATAAACTTAGCTGTAGAGTCAAGCCATACAAAAGTGAAGGTACTGGACTTCAGGAGGGCTGATTTTGTCAAAATGGGAGAGTGCCTCAGAAAAAGCACTAGCAAACAGGCAAGAGAGTGGGGTGGAGCAACAATGGGGAAACATCAAAACCACCATCACAGAGGCAACAAGCCTTTGTGTGAAGCAAATAAACAAATCAAAATGAAAGAAAAAAACACTATGGTTCTCAAAAGAAGTGGTGGGGAAGGTGAGGGAGAAAAAATAGTATTCAGGAAGTATAAGGAAACACAGAAGGAGCAGGACAGAGAACTGTACCAGTCAAAGTAGAAGGAAGTGGGGAAGGCAGTCAGAATAGCAAAGGCCCAAACTGAGGAAAAGATAGCCAACTCTGTTAAGATGGAGAATAAAACCTTTTATAGGTACATTAGGGAGCAAAGAAAGACTAAGGCAGGGTTACTGAGGCTGAATAAAGAGGAAGGTGGTTGGGCAGAGAGTGAAAGTGAAAAAAACAGGGATACTGAATGAATACTTCTGCTCAGTATTCGCAATAGAAAAGCAGGGGGAGATACCTAATCCAGTCAATAGAAGCACTCTGGATAGGGGGTTGATATTAGTCCTTTCACAGAAGAAAGGGTTCTGAAAGAACTTTTAAAACTAGCTGGATAAAGTAATGGGGCCTGATGGGATTCACCCCAGAATTCTAAAAGAACTAAGGGAAGAACTAGTAACACCACTGACTACCCTTTTTAATTAATCATAGGAAGATGGTATGGTACCTGAGGACTGGAGGAGGGTGGATGTGATTACCCTTCCCAAAAATGGGACCAAGACAGAGGCAGGAAACTACAGACCTGTCAGTTTGACCTCAGTGGTAAGGAAAATGATGGAATCACTTCTGAAGGAAATAATTGTTGAGTACCTAGAGGCCAGTGGGGCACAGGACCCAAGGCAGCATGGATTCACAGCAGAAAGGTCATGTCTGACAAATCTAATTGATTTCTTTGATTGGGTGACCAAAGTAGTAGACCAGGGAGGGGCTGTGGACATGGCCCACCTAGACTTTAGCAAGGCATTTGACACAGTCCCGCACAAAATATTAATAAACAAAGTAGTCAGCCTGGGAGTGGGTCCCAGGGTGGTAGCCTGAGTAAAACACTGGCTGGACAACAGGACACAGTGGATAATAGTAAATGGAGTCCACAGTGAAGAAAGGGGGGTTACTAGTGGGGTACCGCAGGGTTCAGTACTGGGGCCAGTCCTTTTTAATGTCTTTATAAGTGACATTGCAGAGGGACTGGAAGGAAAAGTATGTCTCTTTGCAGATGACACAAAGATCTGCAACAGGGTTGATATGCAAGGTGGGGTGGAAAGGATGAAAAGAGACTTGGATAGGTTGGAGGAATGGTCAAATGTATGGCAGCTTAGATTCAACACAAAGAAGTGCAAAGTAATGCACCTGGGAAGCAAAAACCCAGGGGTCGAGTACGCAATGGGGGGTGAGATACTGACAACAACAAAAATGGAAAGGGACCTGGGGGTAGTCATATCAGATGACCTAAAGGTGGGCCAGCAATGTGAGAAGGCATTAAGGAGGGCTGGGGGGATACTGGGATGCATAGGGAGAGGCATCACCAGTAGAAAACAAGAAGTTGTTGGCCCTCTGTACAGACAGTTGGGAAGACCACATCTGGAGTACTGTGTACAGTTCTGGAGACCCCATCTCCGAAAAGACATGGATAGGGTGGAGGCTGTCCAGAGGAGAGCAACCAAAATGGTGCAAGGTCTGCACCACAAGACATAAGAAGAAAGACTAAAGGAGCTTAAGATGTATAGGCTCGAGGAAAGGAGGGAGAGGGGGACATGATAGAAACTTTCAAATACCTCAAGGGAATCAACAAAGTCCAAAAGGTTAGCATCTTTCAGAAAAAGAGATGTGCAAGAACAAGTGGGCACAATTTGAAGATAGAGAGGGGATGGCTCAGAGGTAATGTGAGGAAGTATTTCTTCACAGAGAGGGTTGCAGATACATGGAACAGCCTTCCTGAGGAGGTCATAGAGTCAAAAACAGTGGGGGAATTCAAGAATGCATGGGACAGACATAAGACAATTCTAGTGGGGGGTTGGAGGAAGTAGGCTGCTGGTTAACTAGGATCTGCAGCTTACCAATTAGGTAGGGAAATAAGAAGACTAGGTGAGCCAAGTGGTCCTTATCTGCCATCAAATTACGTTTCAAAGCAAACTCATAGTTTTGGTAACCCTAAAAGTTCTGGGATGCAGTAACTTCAGGTAAAGGTCAAAACTGCCCAAGTCACACAGCGTGTACACTCAAGGAAACCAAACTCAAGAATATTAAAAGCAACACCACCACAGTGAAAGCAAACATGCAAATGTAGGCTCCGTTTTCTACCATTTTATTATTATTTTTATTCTTCGAGCTGTTTGCTCCTCTGTTGCTACCTATGCCTTACCATCAGGTCCATAACCCGGTAACCCCCAGCCCCGTCTGCCACTCCCCCATTGTCACACTGGTGGGAATCCGCATGAATCGGGGCCTGAGAGCATTGGGGGCCATCACACTTGGCAATGGAGAGACAGAGTTTCTATGTTTTCTCCCCTCCAGACCTGGAGGTGTGATGGCACAAAAGGTGCATGTGAATGGAGGTGCACATGCACTCCTGGAACCACAGCCTCTGTCCACCCTCCCAACGTAAAGTCAGTCCCCAGAGCTCTGATCTGACGTGACACCCAGCCTCCACTAAGTGTCAGCCAAGAGTTGAGAAACTCTCCTCCCCAATCCAGAAGTTGAGAGCAGCCTAGTGGCCACCCAATCATCTTCCAGCCGTCCACTCCCCGCTGACCCAAGCTCATTCCTGAACCCGTATCACCAGCATGGCACAAGATGTTGCATCCAGCACCTCAACCCTCATTACCACTGGGCCAGCTTCCTATAATTATATTTGAGTGAAAAGTGACTTATTGTATGCTGACCCCCAAAATGATGCAGATGCCTGTGTGATTCACCACTAGTACTTCTGACCAGTTTTGCACAATTAGTGCTTCATCAGTAAGTCACTTTTCACTTAAATAAAATTGTAGCAAACAGAGTCTGAGTCTGTGTATTTGCTGTCACTGTGGCAGTGCTGCTTTAAATGTTTTCAGTGCAATGAATGCTGTCATTAACCCTGAGGTGAAGTACACAGTTAAATAAACTTCTGCTGTGGGATGAAGTAATAATCAAATGCTTACTGTAAATTCCTGTAATGAAAGGTATACAACTATAAAGCCAAATTACTCACAAAGGTGGTAGGAGCTAATTCTAGCATCATTGGTTCCACTTCCAGCCAATGTCTGTACTGTCCTCCTTTTCATGGCTGCATAGCAGTGCTGTGCTGATGTACTGCAATCATGTCAGTAGAGAAAGGGAGCTTTGGAATGACTGGAATGTTTATTAACACAGCACAACCTGTCTCCTTCCACAGAGTGGACTTGAATCGCATCTCTCCATGTCCTCTCCATTTGGTACAGGGTGGCTGCTTCCTGCCACCCCCTCCACCCCACACTGTTTCTTGCTCCAGCTCCACTGGCCATGAACGGCTAATTTTTGTAAGCAACACAGTCCCCTTGCTCTGTCTTTTAAGATTGCCACAGCTCACTACCAAATCAAAATGAAACTTGCATAATTGGGGGGGGGTTGCCACATCGCAGACTCAGAGACAGACAAGCATTTGTAAATTACACACCTTTGTTTCCTTGCCAGATGGATGGTTCCTTCCCTGATGCTTGACCCTTACAACCCAATACACAAACACCTTACATTTCTGGTCCATTCATGAACAGGCAGGGGGCTCACCTGCCAGGGCTGTGTGGCAGGAAAATAAAATAAAAGATGCATGCAATGTGGCGAGTGTGCTCACTTAAAGTCCTGCTTGTATCATGCCTTTTCTTCGTGACTGCTCTCAAGTCAAAACCCACTGGCTATTATGTTGGGATTAGCATTGTGTGGAGGGGGTTGAGCACTGATGGAGGGATGTTCAAAAATGCCTCATCCACTGGGTTAGACTTAGAGTGTGTTATAGCCAGGAGCCAGAGGGAATTTCTATAGCACTGAGTTGTTGACCCAGGCAAAATGTGACTCAGATCATGGGTGTGGCTTCTCATTTATTTTCTTTTGCTTTGCTTTGATTAATTTTAAAGAGTGGGAATCGGAGAACTGACCTGACCAGACAATGTGGAGATGAGAGCACTGGAGTGGAATAGACCCAATGGATAGGTTGGGACCTTATGGGGTTAAAGCTCACAATGTGTAAATGATCAATTTATTTTCTCTTTAAAGCAGTTTTTTTGGTCTGTTTCCTCCTTGTGGGTGATGGTGTACAATGTCAAAGCCCATGTAATGAAGCGTGTTGACACTGGGAGTGCAGCAATAGTGTGAGTTGAGATCAGGCATTGCAGTGTCATTTGTATACACCTATAATCAGTAGCAAAGCAGTAGTTGTGATCCATCTAGATCTTCATTACCCATTTTTGCATCTGGATTGTCTGTAGAGCATTTAAATGACCCAACTTGCTTTGCTCATCAAGGTAACACGGGTCACAGTGTCTCTAGTAAGGTTAAATCTGGGTGGGTTCCCTTTCAGAACCTGAGCTCTAACCACAATACAATGAGTCCTTTCTTGTATGTTGTAGAAGTGATTCTCAGTCTCAGTCTGTACTCTGTAGCTTTGGTTGAAATTGAAACAGACTGAATATAAATTTTAGGAATCTCACAAGGGCCCCTCAGAGACAGTTACTGAAGCTCTTAGTTTATTGGAGTTTAGAACTCTATCCAATAATTTATCAGTTCTTGTATAGTCATTTTGTTAATCACTGACAGTGTTGCTTTAACTTTGTAAAAAGCACTGCCCACACACCTTTCATCACCATCAATAACATAGGAAATAATGGATGGGCAAGTATGCACAACCGCTGTGTTGTGCCACTGAGGGGTTCTGATTCCCTATGACCTCGAGAGCGAAGCTCAGAGGTCCATGAATCAGAACTCGGCGGGCATAGCACACTGGTTGGGTACAACATTGCCCATCCATTATTTTTATAGTGTATGGTGCCCTACGATAATTTAAGTGAGCATTTAATTTTTTGTTTTACGCCGTAAAACAAATTCTTTCTATTACGTTTTAATCTGGTATTCGTCAGGTTGCTAAGGTTAGTGCTGTGGTTGTTAGGGACCAAGCGTCCCTACGTCTGTAGCGTTGTCTGTCATTGGCTGTCAGTTATCTGTGGGCAGAGATTCCAGGAAAAAAAACATGGCGGACGTATCTCTCGCTAAGCGAGAGGAGTGTGAGTGAAATGCTTCACCTGTTAATGTGAGTAGTTTTAAATATCTGGTTGATCCTGCATTTTTTTTTAATAGTTTAAAGTATCTGGTCAATCCTGCCTTTTTTTGTGGTGCCCTGTTCGTTATCAGTTCGGTGGATGATCGTGCCGCTGGCTCCGAGTTTTTCTGTGTCTGGTCCAGTTTTAAAATGAGCCGAGCGCGTGCAGCCTCTAGAGGCTTTCAAAATGTTGTTGTAGTACAGTGTGGTACAATCATGTTCCATGACCTTTTGAACTGTAGTACTACAACATTTTGAAAGTCACTGAATTCCATACACAACAAGCCCTCACCATACACTATACCATGTTGCAGTTGTACTGGCTCTGACCAGAACTTGTATTTTAATGTCATTTCTCCTAGTGGGACTATTAAGTTATTACTTACCTTTCAATCCAGTATTAAGGCTGGACATCTGATTAAGCTATTCAAACAGCACTGGCACTGATCTAGGACTGAAACTGCGGGATACTCTTCTAAGAGTGATATCTATACAGTTAGTTACTAACTTAAACCTCTAACTCAGTCCTGCATGAATAACTTAATCAGCTCCTATAGTTCTAAATTCCTCTGAACAAAAATAGCTGTTGAACTGTTGGGTTTTTCTTCAAGAGCAGCTCTGCACTAATATACATAAAGTTTCAGCAATGTCAGTTTACTGGAGAATACATTTTTTTAGTTCTCAGTTTGCCTTTCCAAAGTTTATACCATGCTTGTCTAAAAGTCTGTCTAAAAAGTGCCCCTGTATTTGACTGATCTCTACTGATCTTGCAATGTGTTTATGATATCATAGTACTCACCATGACAACAGACTGTGATGTCATAAACCACAGTTGTGAGGTCAGTAGGGAGCATGCCTGTTTGAAAGGCACAGTGAAATGAGCACTGTATTACCTGAGACATGTAACAGATCTCTAACAGGAAAACATCCTCCCCCCAAAAAAATGTAAATGCAATAGTTTTAAAACATTTTATTTTACTAAAGATTTGCTCTTTAATGTCAAAAAATAAGCCAATGCTATTTGAAAACAGACCAAAACTTACACAACTGAATTGCAGTCTCCAGAGTCTGGGGTATTATGACGTTTCTTTGGAACCAACTGTTAACTTTGGATACCTGGAGTTCTTTTGGATCTGCATCTTTCCTATTTTAATCACATTGCTTATGATGTAAAACTCCAACCAACATCTAGGTGCTGCCCACAGGCTGAACCTATGTTTGACACCCAAATTCCAACTTGCAACTGGTTAGAGTATTTTCCCCTATTAGATTATGACTCCTCTATGTTTTTTTAAATGCTTCTGTATGTGAAACTGGTATACTAGCTGTTTATAAACCTGTGTGTTGATTTGTGTTATCTACTCATATAGGCCGGACCACTGAAATGAACAAAGCTCTCCATCAGGATGATGCAGAAGCAAATTATTTGATACCTTTTATTGGACCACATAGATGTAACAAAAAGGACAATGTGCTTTAGCTTTTGGACCAACACAGTCCTTCCTCGGAAGCTTAATGACAATTATTTAGAAAATACCATACTTTTATCATCCAGATCTTGTAGAAAAAATTCCCATTTGTTTAAAATACTCATTTAAAAAATAACATAAGACACGTCAGAGAAACTAAATAATACCAGTTCAGCTTCAATTGAAAAAGCCTAAAGGTCAGATGTGATTAAAGCATAGCAACATGCAAGGAGTGCACTGCACATAAATTAAAGTGACTTACATATACCTTCAGAGTAAGATAAGGACATCTGGAGCAGAGATCTGTACAGCTCAATTATGAGTGCAGTTCATGAAGCACTCTGTGACAAAGACATCACAGTTTAATGTGTGACAAAATTAGAGTAACTGCTATTACACTATATCATGTTCCTGCAAGATATTTTTCTTTTGAACTACTATTGACCTATATCAATTATACTGACTGTTAATTTTTTTTCTCTTTTGTGACTCTCTAGGATAATTAATTATACAAATATAGTATATATAATTTGATCAAATTTACTTGAGGGAAAAAAAAACAACTTCTAACTGAACCTCATGCAACTACAATTATAGGTAAAAATAGTTCTCCATCTCTGCCAACAGATTATGGACATAACTTCCATATTCCCTGCACCTGGTATGAAGCTATTCTCAGTTAAAATATTTTAGAGATAGTTTAATAGAGATTTATATTAGAAAGTGTTTTGTACAGCACAATAATGTATTTATAATTCCTTTGTTAGCAATTGTTGGATTTTGTTATTTATACTTTGTGCCTGAAAATGGACATGTGGCTCAGTGCACTTACCTTATAATCAAAAAATTACAATCAATGCAAAAGTTTTAAAATGAGACGTAAAGAGTGGAGTAGAGCCAGTTTGGTGACGGTGAAAAGGTAGGCTATTCCTCACATGGAGAATAGAGGAAGCTGGATGAATTATCACAAAATAGGAATGACAGCTGGGGAATGAAGACAGAGGGAGGTGAAGGAGGAGTGAAGGGTTCAAGTAACACATTCAGGAGGGATTAGGGCAGAGACATATGAAGGAGTCAGACCATAAAGAATTCTGAAGACAGTGAAAGCAATTTTATAATGCCTACAGAATGGGACGGGGAGCCAGTGTAAACTCTTAAAAATAAGTAATATGTGATCCTGCTTTTTAAAAGACAGACATACAGTACTATATTGAAGTTTCTGGATGAGAGACTTGGGAAGACTAAAAAAAGAGAATTATGATAATCTACGAGTGAGAAAATGTAAGAATGAGAGATTCAGCTGCAGTGAAGTGAACTCAAGGCAATGATGTTTTAGATATGTACAATGTGGTGATAGTATGAGTACAAAGGGATAATTCAGGTTCAGTAATAATACTCTGATTTCTGACAGATGAGGACAAAATAAAAATAGTTAAAAGTATATAGAGGTTGCAGAGATGCTTGAGAACACTGTTTAATAAGGTGGAGGAGTTCAGGTTTTTGAGTCATTAATGGAAAAAATTGTTCTTTTTCAATTTATCAGGAACACCAGCAAACACCTTAGTTCACCATTTCTTAGTAGCACACACAGAGATCATATAAACATATTTATCACTTAAAAAAATATCTGACTGAGATAACATGGTTGTAGAACAAAAAGGATATCTGTATAAGCCAATGAGGTGCTATTTTTTTTTATTTTACTCACAAACAGTATACTCCTTTTAACTAAAAGTTTTACAAGAAAGTGCATGCCTTACATGTCACAGGCAGAGCAGCTAAAGGACAAACACTTCACTAATAACACTGACCAGTTTCAAATGGCATAGTATTCCTTAAGAGTTTGCTGGTTCTACTGCTAAGCATCCATATACAATCAATTTACAAGTGCAAATACATCATCTACTACATCTCAATCAATTGTAAATTTTATTCCCAGTGCTCCCTAGACATCATCAATTAAATCTGAAACACTAATTCAACTAATTTATTTAAAACTGTCATGTTTTGTAATGGTAGGGTGGAGATGGGGGAAAAGCAGCAAGATGTCCACATTGCTGCTCCACCCTATGGAATTGCTCTGCCCTTCAAAGTTATTTTATTGCAATGCATGCTCTACAAGCTCACATTTTGCATGCTACCTTTAACTTATCATTTGGTAAGATACTGGTATTTAATATGGTATTATGGTAAGCAGCACTGAGAATCTGTGATTATATATTGTATGGAGTCAAAGAAAAGAGGATAAGATGGCATGCTCAATTGTTTGCACTTTGAAGGCTAGGTGAAATTTGAAAGGCAGTGTTCCTCATGTGTTTCTCCATGCTCCAGCTCCTAGTACTGTTTTGGAGTGGTTTATGACAATAGGTCTGTAACTATAGTTTTTATTTCTGAAGTGCTCACACAGTTCTAACAGTGGCTGACCTGCCAGTGCAGTGATAGTGGTACCACTTGAAATGCCAACAGCCAAGGTTCAGAAGCGAGCCTAGGCATTGGAGGGCTGACCTGGTAGAGAAGGATCGACCATCCTATGGACTGCTTTCCTCTTCCAGGGGGGAAGGATGGAGAAGTTGCTGGTGTCTGCATGACCCCTAGTGGAGGCTGGGGATCTAACAGCTGGAGCTTGCTACACCTCAGAAACAAGTCAGACATAAGACTTGCAGACTTGATAGACCATAAGGCCTAATCTGCTGGCAAATAGTATATGGCATTCTTACACCCTGGTATCATTGCATGTCATGTCTCTCCTACAACACACAAAAAAATGCCAGACAAGCATGATGCCTCCTGACTCTACACTAGTCGACCCATGGCACCTCCTTGGACACTGGACATGGCATCTGGTGGGGTAAGAGAAGAGGCCCTACCCTGAATGTAAATCAGGAAGGAACACTGGGAATGGCCAGTCCCCAGTGAACATTGATAGGGTCTGGGTGGTGGCAGGGCTGATAGGGAGCCATTCCAAGCCCCCAAACAAGTTCTAATAGTGGCTTTGTGTTGGTGCTCACCAGGATGGGGAGCAGGAATCAGTGTCAATATTCAGAGTGCTCCTGGAGTCAGAATGCCAGTGTTCCCTGAAATACTTTCAAAGATAACTATCAGTATGGCTCAACAACTTTACTCACGGACATTGTTTTTTTTAAATACTACTACTAAGAACTATGGTTAGTCTTTGTTCCAGTTTGATGTACTTGCTTGTATTCTCATTACAAAACTCACCAACCTTAAAGTTCACACTAGAAAGCAACCGGGAAACTGCCTATTATACAAAGAAGCCACCTTCCAAAATTATTTAAATTGAGGGATAAGAGATTTCCATGTGACTGGTCTCCAGACAATTTCCTAATTAGTGGCCTTTTTAAGAAATTTGGAGTTTGCCTTGTTGGAGCCTGGAAAACTCAGAATGGAGAGAGAGGCACCTAATTTGGGCAGAAAGGAGATATACAGTGAGACAAAGAACCATATGAGTGTAGTTGGACCACAAGAAAATTTAAATTCTGCCCTTTTTCCAAAACCTGGTGTTTGTGCCTTAGAAGGAGCATTGGACTGCTCTATAGAGGTAACACTGTTATTCCCTATAAGATAAAACAATAAGGCACTGAAACCTAAATAGGGACTCTCAACATTCTGATCAGAAACTTTGTCATAGTTCTAGGACACAAAATTAACCTCAATTAATTATGTATTTTGCTAACATTTTGCTAGCACTGAATAAAACTGTTTTGTTGCCTCTAATTGCTGGACCCAATGAAAGATCCTTCACCCTGCCCCGACTATCTTCAGCAGCGAGCAAAGCTGCTTTCTCCTACCAGCTTCCCTACTTGTGGAACAAACTTACCCCTAGTATCAGAAACTCACCCTCTCACTCTAGCTGCAAGCAACAGCTATGTCTCCTTCTTCTACCCTTATGCCGCTGCCAAAACTGAGCTAAACCCACTACCTCTACTGACTTTACCTTCCTACAACCCTCCCTAGCATGTATTAATGATTCATTATGTAGAGCACTTACTATTGTATTGTTCACCTCTAGAAATTCATCACATGTCATGTTTTTTGCGCTCACTGCTGTATTATATTGATTGTAATTAGCTGCTATTGTTCTGTTAACTAATTCTCTGCATTTATTGTTTGTATTTCCACTGCTCCTTACCCCCCGGGTCGCACCTGGAATCAAGCCTCAGCTCAGCATGCCTTTTCCAGTTACCAAATGTTTAAGTAAAATAAATAAATAAATGTACTCTGTGGGAGTCTACAAGGCTATGAGAGACACTTAATAACTTGGTTAGGATGGAAGTACCAATAGAGTTTAATCTCTTGAAGGGATTTTTATTTATAACTTTTTATGAACTAAAGCAGTTTTGTATTTTTATGTGTTGTCTTATAAATATTTGTCTGACAATATGACTAGCTAGAATGAATGTGATACATGAGCTGTCTTCACTGCCAGTGGACCCTATTCATGACGGGGGTGTAGGGTATGCACAAAATGCGCTTACCCTGCCCACGGAGTTGCACACCTGTGGACAGGTGCGCTGGTACTGGCATTCACAAATGCCAGCCACCTGTCTGTGGCCCCATCCCCCCGGCATGCAGGTCCATGAAAGGGCGGGTGTGGGTGGAGTCATGGACCCAGCCGGGTATCCAATCGGATGCCTGGCATAGGTCTGCCAGTGGATCCCTTGTGCGGCAGGGCACATGTTAGCAGCATGCCCCATGGATGTCTGAGGGCCGGCAGCTGTGGAGGGTGGCAGGGGTGCAATACCACTGGCCCTTGCTGTCGACACTGATGCAGTGCCCTGTGATGGGGGGCATGCCTACCAACAGAGAGGAGTAGGACACATCCTCTGGTAATGGGGAGGGGTGATGGCATGTGATGCCACTGGGGTGGGTGGCAGCTGTGACCTGGTTCCCCTGTGAGGGGTAAGGGTGTTGTGGGTGTTGGGGGGCTGCATCACACACACACCACTGTGTGTGGGGGGGGTGGATGGGTGGCATCAGGCAGCCATGACCTGTGGCCCTGGTGCTTTGGTGGGCTGCTTGCCCAGTTCTGCGGGGTGTGCATGGGGCATGTAGGGGTTCTATGGCTGGGTCTCCCTGGTGTACCTCGTAACCCTCATGCACCCCCGTGGCTGGCACTATGCGCTTTAGTGCATGGCACATAGTGCCTGCCCGCCCCTGGCACATTGCTCATCATGCAGCTGGGGGATCGGATGCATATTCACTGTGCACCTCCCTTTGTGCATCCCGCATGGGAGTGCTGTTGGTTCCGGGTGGCTGCTCGCCCCAGATACATGTGTGCAGCCACTCTGCACCATTCGTGCATAGGGCCCAATATGAATAAAACCAGAGAGCACCAGGAAATATTACTCTCACACAGTTTTAAATACCTAAATATGGTTATTTTATGTAAACACTACACAGTAGTAGCACTGAATTTGTTAAAGAATTTTTGAGGATTTTTAAAAATCCCTATTGAGAAATGTGAAATCTTTAGTTAGGGATTTTGTTTTGTTTGAGAGTGTGTTCTCTGCTACCCAGAGATGGTTGTCTCATCTGATAGTATAGTTGAAAATCTACCAGATGGCATTGAAGTACTGTAATAAGAACTGCCCTCTTTCTGTAGGTATAACAAAAATAATTTTAGAGGAGTTTTTCTCCTAAATTTTGTAAAGGATAAATAGGGAATCTCACAAAATTGCTTGACAAATTCGGTGCTACTACTGTGGCTTAAGTATTTATACTTTCTAATGTTTATTAGCAGAACAATTTACTTTATAATTTTATATAGGCAGGTGCTTGAGGTTGGAACAACTGATGTGCCTAGGCCTCACTGGATCATCAGGGAACTGATTTTTGCTGCTTAACAACTTGTTGCTGCTGTTCTTGTTTAGGTGTAGTCTGCCTAGTTTAGGGCAGTGATATGACTTTGCCCAGAAATACGGGGAGATATTTTCTACTGAACATTGCTAGTTCCACTCATGAACAATCTTGTATGGAACTTCTGTGGTAAAAATGGAAATTACGTACTTACAGTACCGTAACTCTTGATCTTCTTGGACGCAGTCTTCACCACTTATTTACACTAATGGGATAGCGCTGGAGGTGCTAGGACCAAGCAGGAGCCAAACATTTTCAGAAGGGTCGGCACTGAGATAGGATCATGCATGTGTGGCACCTCGAGACTAGCTTGCGCCTGTGTAGGTTATCTTGACGTCGATCCTCCAATTGCCTCAGTACCTTTTTGACCTAGGAGGTATAGCGTAACTAGTAAAAATAACTTATCCTAACCTTCTGGGCCTGAAAAGTCCAGATGACCTTTGCAAAAAGGGTTAATTGAGCAATGTCTTTACAGTGGGACCACACAAGGCCATGAAGATCAAATAAACAAAATGCGTGAGCCCAGGGAATGGTGGGTGGGCATGTGAATGAGTGGTGGAGACTGCGTCCAAGAAGATCAAGAATTATGGTAAGTAATCATTTCCATATCTTCCAGGACTGCAGTCTCCACCACTCATTCAAACTAATGGGAGAGTACCAAGCTAAAACCAACCCACTCAGAGTAGGGCGGTAGGAGATATGGCTCACTCAGAAAGAATGTCCAAGGACTGTCCTACTGAGAAAAGAGCTGTCTGGAAAGAAGATCCAGAACATAGTGCTTACAAAGGTATGCACTTGAGCTCCAACTCACCACTTTGCAGAAGAGTGCAATGGACAAAAAATGAAACTCCGCCAGGAGGCCACAACCACTCTAGAAGAGCGGTGAGAATCTGGCCTTTCAATGTGGTCTAAGCCAAGAATTAATAGTGTAGAAGACAGGCTACTAAACTAGCCTAAAACACCTCAGGGCAAGAAGGTGATCCAACTGAGGCAAGCTGGAACTACACAAAAAATGTTGGAATGTAGCCCTTTGTTCAGTGAAGAAAGTCATAGGACCATCAAAACAATCAAAGAGTGAAGGGAGCACTCCCTTCCTTCTGGAGGTAAGGTAAAAAGTTTTACTAACTGAAAAAGCCAGAGGTAAAGTCTACTGGTTCAAGGTAGCCCAAGAAAGAGCAGCTGGATACCCCTACTACCAAGTATGGCTGGCCTGTGAATAACAGGTCCAAGAAGCACTTGAACCCCTTACTTGGTGAGCAATTGGAGGTCCAGGTGGGGTTAGCCCATCAGTGGAGAAAAGTTTCCAACTAGTCACTTAAGCCTTCCTGATGGAAGGCCAAAGCATTACTTAGAAGCCTCTTGTGGTGGTCTGGGAGAACCAGAGCCTACCCACTTCTTATTCCAAAAGGACTCATTCTGCCCCTGTTTGCCTACAACTCTAGTAGCAGTCTCTGAACTAAGGGAAGAGAGGGAGAGTGTACAGGAGGACGTGTCCACTGTGGAGAAGCACTCTGACAGGAAAAACCAGGGTCTGTATTTCTGAGGCAAGATAGGGGCAGATCTGCATCAAGAGGGGACACAGAGAGGACCAAGTTCGGGATGACCCATTTGTTGAAAGTGACCGCCTAACGACTGAAGTGACTCAATGTGGTGAGGTACCACTCGCTCCAGCCTTCCTGAAAGGGAGTAGAAAAAAGCTCTAAATTGCTTGCTGATGAAAAATGAACAACACAGTTTCAGCACCTGCTCAAAGTGGGAAACTTCATGTCAGAAGGTCTCCTTTTCCCTGAATGTAACTAGGGGAACTCCTAAAAGAAGGAGCTGCTGGGAAGGTGAAACTAACATTTTTCCTTAAATAGAAAAACTCTTCCTGGGAAAGGGAGTGGAGAGCTGAGCAATTGTTTTCGAAGAGTCTAGTCCAGAGTGACTGGCATGGAATCAATGTGCAGGAAGTGAAGGTATGAATACCAAGACCCCATCCCTTGGACAAGGACCTACTTGACCATTATGGTCAAGAAGGGAGCATGCCATCTGTTAACTTGTAGCAAGCAAGGAAGTAGGAACCCGTGTTCCATCTCGCCATGGAGTCATTTCTGTTGCCCTGAGGCTCTGATCAAGAGAAGAGGGTCTGAAAAAACAAAACCAACAGACTGGGTTGCCGCCTAGGTCTAGGGAACATCTCTAAATTAAGAGCAACTCTCCCTCAGAGAAAAGCGATGACCCATATCTCTGCTGGACTGGACTTTTCCAAAAAGTAGAAGAAGTCAGGTGCTCCCCTGTAGTCTAGAGATGACCGCCTCAGGTAGCTGAAGCAGAACCTGTGCCGGATCCAGAAGGATGGTATCGGGTAGTTTTGAGCTAGGCCTTCTGCTGTGAGTATGTATGTATGTACGTGTGTGTATATATATTTTTTTTAACTAGTTAGGGCCTGACAAGGCGCTCAGGGGTCTACCTTGAAAGGACTGCCTGATACAAGAATGACAACGATGTCATTCATCTGAGGGGCAGGGGGAGCCTTAAAACTGGGACCAGACCAATAATCACAGCTGAGGAGATGTTAATCACCCATTGCCGATGAAGCCACCGAAGAGGCAGTATCACGGGGAGCGGAAGAGTCCGGAAGGCTACCGATCATTGAATTAGTGTGTTCCACAGGGTGTAATTGTATTGGCAACTGAAAAGAGTCCAGATACAGAAGTGTTTGGTCCACCGAAGAAGTCCAAGATATTAAGATGGACCCCATATCCCTGAGGAAGAACTGAAAAGAAGAATTTCCATCACAGACTCTGCTGATAGAGAAGGCTTACCCTCCAGTTTCTAAAATGAGTCATCCACTGTATCACCGACAAGTAAGACAGGGAGAGACTCATCCAGATGCACTTTTATCCTGGAAGGACCTCCAAAAGGATGACTAGGTCAGAATCACTAGAGACTCCACCACCAGGAAAGGTGTTGAGGAGCTCGATGCCACTTAGGGAGCTGACCAAGTGTTAAGCAGAATGCAGAATGCCGCTGGCAGAATAGTACAGAACAAGCGATCAACCAGCAGAAAACTGCAGGAATGAGAAAGGATCCCACACAGACCTCCACCCACTAGGATCTGTGGAAATATTCCGCAGAACAGGACATCATTCCATGGAAAACTCCTCACAAAAACTTTTGCAGAAGAAGAGGTCCACGGAAGAAAAACTCCACCACCTGCTGGACAGCACCACCCGGTAAAACCTGTGGCACCGGCATCACCCGCTGCACCATCTGCAGCACTGGACACCTGTGGTAGCACCTGCAGAGCCATCCGGCACCAGTGGCACCGCCTGCAGTATCACACAGCACCAACGACCCTGTCCATGGCACCATGCAGCACTGTTGGAACCAACTGCACCACGCAGTACCAAAAGGCACCATCGGCACCACATGGCACCAACAGCACCAGCGGCACCATCCACGGCATCGCGTGACACCAACGACACCATCCACAGTGCCGCACGGTACAAACAGCACCAACAGTACCAATGGCACCATCCACGGTGCTGCACTGCACAGCACCGACGGCACCAGCGGCACCGTCCACGGCACCAGTGGCACCGTTCATGACACCATGCAGCACTGATGGCACCAATGGCACTGTCCACAGCATTGCACAGCACCAATGGTGCCATCCAGGGCACTGTACATCACCAACAGTGATATCCATGGCACGCATGGCCCAGCATCACCACCCATGGTACCGCGTGGCAGTGCCAAAAGGCAATGCCAGCAGTGCCAATGGCACCTGAAGATCCTGAGGAAGAGTGGAGAAGGAAAAGCGGTACCCATGCTGGCCCCTGCATGGAAAAAGGGGAGGGAGTAGGCACGAGGGGTCGATGCAATGGCGAAGGCACCAGCGACAGCACCACGCACATCCTGACCCAATTGACCCAGCCCTGGTCCAGCAGCTCCGAGGCCTGGAGGCCCCATAACTGGGAACACTGGCCAGGAAAACTGGACAGAAGTTGAACCCTCTGCTCCAAAGGAGCAGCCCAAAGGTGAAACTGCTCACTGAAACACCATGGAGGACAGAGATGGAATCTGGTGTTGAAGAACATGGCCATTAAGAGCGGGGCCAAGGGGAACCCACCAAAGTCGGTTCAGGCCTACCGCCCATCACCACTGACAATCCCCATGCAGATGTACCAGAGGGCGACCTCGGGCAGTACCGATTCTTCTTCCCCTAAGGAGGAAGAGCTTGAGGCCAAGCGGAGCCAGATCCCCAGAACCACCAGATTTGTGCTTTGGCAGCCAGTCCTTCCCTCCACCGAGCACAAGACTGCCCATGGTTGGACCACCCCTTCGGATATGGTAGTGGACCAGACACAGCCCCTCTGCCATAACAACTATCAAATGAAGTCTTCTTATTGTCACCACTACCGTCTAAGGATGACTCCGTTGATGGCAGGTAAGAATTTCTTTTTCTTCTTCTTCTTCTTCTTCATAATCTTCTTTTACTTTTTCTTAAAATAAGAAAATAATACTAAAATGTTAATTTAAATGAATACTGAATGGCTTAATGCTGCTGTCATATAGACGAAAACTTTGACTCCAGCAGATGAGCGACATCAACATCCAAGTGCACTCGATGGCAGGAGAAAAGGAACTGAGGTGGTTGGAGGGTTGACGCTGAGATAGCCTACACAGGCATAAGCTAGTCTTGCGGTGCCACGCATGCGTGGTCCTGTCTCGGCACTGACCCTTCTGAAAATGTTTGGCTCCGGCACTATCCCATTAGTGTGAATGAGTGGTGGAGACTGCAGTCCAGGAAGATCAATGTCTTATGGGCTGTAACATGTGTACGGGAACAGAACCAGTTGTTGTTCTGCACTTTGCTAGCGCTTAGGCTTCTCAGGGTTCCTATTTCCAAGTTTGGCAGTCATGGACAATAACTAGGTAAGGTAACATTTATTTATATGGCTCCCAGTCCCAGAGGTTCTGGGTGCCTTACACAATCAAAAACAGGAAAGATAAGCAGCAAATGAAAATTATGTACCTACTGTAATTCATGATCTTCCCTTATGTCATCACATTCATTACTGCTGGGTGTAAGACAGAGGTGCACACCTGCCTGGGAGCTTTTTTTTTTTTTCTGTGGGAGGAGTCGGCACCGATGGCACTGCCCACGAGGCTGACGCACTATGTGGCACTCGTATGTTGGCTGCTAGGTGCCACTGACTACTCCTCCACCCCAGTTCTGTTTTGCCGGAGAGAGGGAAAAAAAGAGGGATAAAGAAAACTAAGATGAGGCATGGGAGCCGAGGGATAGGAAAAGGAAGGGATATAAACTGAAAAAGGAATAAGCTGGCCAGAGGGCAGAGGCGAAGCAGGATTTCACCATCTGGACATTAAAGGAGTAGTCCACACAAAACTTGCGAAAAATATATGTTGTGCAGAGTGTTTTAATTTGTATGTGAAGTTCTAGTGTTTCCTTACCTCTGACTGCTATTAGGAGTTTTTTCTAAATTAGCCTGCTAGCTTTATGCTAGTTTTACGACCCCTAGGGATCTTCATCCGAGACAACTTAATTGTATTCCTTGTTCCCACAGAGCATCTTGTCTCATGTGACAGTGATGTAGCAGATACCCAACATTCAGCACACACATGCCAAACAAACTAAATATCTTGGAAGCTATACAAGCTGCACAAAAATTACCAACAGCAATGTTCTTCAAGACAGTAAGACCTTTACCATGAGGGCAGTCACTGAGCTGACTTCTATAGATTTAAAAATATAGCCATCTCTACTGATGTGAACTGACTGTAAAGCAATGCTTTCTGCTGGATTTATGGTCTCTGCTACATCACTGTCACATGAAACAAGGGGCATTGTAGGACAAAGGAACATAATTAAGCTGTCTCATATGGAGATCTCCAGGGGTCGTAAAACTACCCTAAAGTTAGCAGGCTAATTTAGGAAAAACTCTTAATAGCAGACAGAGGGAAGGACACACAACAACTTAACATACAAATCAAAACACTCTGCACAACATTTTTTTTGCAAGTTTTGGGTGGACTACACCTTTAAGGCCCCAGACCCTGAATGGCAGCACAGGAGAGTAACAAAAAGAGAGGGAAAGGAATAAGAAAGAGAGAAAAGATAGAAGACAGGGGGAGAAGGAGAGAGACCTCCACCATGCTCAGCCAGGAGACTGCTGGCTTACTCTTATTCTCAAAGCCTGGGAGGTATAAAGACATGGGTGCAAGGATCCCATCCGGCTCCAGAAACCACTGGCCATAGGTCCAGAACAGGACAGTTTGAAATGGTCTTGGAGAATATAAGGCATGACGGTGTCTGCTCCTTCCTGCCCCTAAATCCACATTTGGGATGAAGGTCCCAGAGCATGGCCCTCTCAAGCCCGCAACCTGAGGGCTTAGCCAAGGTGGGAACTTCTAATCAGGAGAGGACCCTGTCCAGAAACAACCCCTATATATAGAGGGGACAGGGGAGGAGTCCCCATGGGCCCTCCCACAGGATGCTCTGAAAGAGTCCTCACTCATTTTTCCAAGTCGGCAATGGATCAGACAGGTCTGTACCACATTACGGAAGGGACCCCACAGTGCACCCAACTGAGAACCCCATGGAGTTCCCTCCAAGGCCAGGGCAAGGACCTTACTTGCTGTCCCCCTCAGGTTAGGCTCTGTGACTTAGAGAAGGCAACAGAGAGCCCTGAGGTACCAGGGGGACTCTGCCCCCAGCTGGCCTCATACAGGGGGGAGGGCGAGCAGGGAGAAGGTGGCACCCAGAAGCTGAGGCCCAAGAGGGGAAGGTGGGTGGGAATCAGTCATGAATGGTGAAGATACAAGGGAAGATCAAGAATTACGGTAGATACATAATTTTCATATCTTAGCCTTGTCAATCTTCACCATTCATTACTGCTGGGTGAGTACAAAGCCCTCCCTGGAGGGGACCTGGCACTACCCTGAGGAAACAGTTTCCCTCAGCCTCCTGTGAGGGAGACACAGGAGAGGGAGACCCTTCTAGCCATCTTAAGCCATACATGGTCTAAGGCTGTTCAGGGCAAGGCGGTGTCCCCCGTGACCGAGGGGACAGAAGATGCCCCTGCAAATTCCTCCTTGACCTATGGAAAAAGAGACGGGTCCCCCAGAAGGCAGAGGAAATCACTATACACCAGGCCACAGGCGATAATCTTGACAAGTGAAGACATGCCATCTGCCTAATGCAGATTGCAGTTCCTACCAGTCTGGAAGCCACCTCATTGTCATCATACGATGCCCATATAAACTAGCAAATGGGGAGAGGGGTGCAGCACCCCATACGTCGAATGGGAAGAACACCCCTCCCCCCTCAGCTAGTGGTCAAACAGGAATTCAGCATGTTTGCCGTTCATTTGCATCACCAGGTAAGAAAAAAGGTTTGTCTCCCCATACGATGCACAGGGGTAATGCAAAACTTCACCCAACAACAACACACCAAAATCTGGCCAATGGAAAATCATGTACACAATGCTCACAGCCTGGGAAATAAGATCCCAGACCTGCAGGCAATAATGTTAGAGGCTAAACTGGACATAGTAGCAATTAGTGAGACGTGGTTTACCAGTAACCACACTTGGAAGACTTCAGTACCTGGCTATGTGTTGTTCAGAAGAGACCGAGGTGTGAAAGGGGAGGAGTGGCCCGTATGTCAATGAAAATATCAAAGCTACAGAAATTCAGAATACACATAAGGAGCCAGAAGAACTGTGGGTCACCCTGGAAACAGGAAATGGGACAGCCATAAGAACTGGGTTGTCTACAGGCCCCAGACCAGGGGGAGGACATAGACACATTACTGTTAGAAGATATACAAAACATGACAGCTAAAGGGGAGGTTCTGATAATGGGAGACTTCAACATGCCGGATACAGATTGGTCAATAGCAGCAGGAACATCTGCCAGAACTAGACACATAGTGGATTCCCTGCAGGGGGAGGGCCTCAAACAACTGGTACAGCAACCCACAAGAGACAGGGCTATCCTAGATCTAGTACTGACTAACAAAGAAGGGATCACAGATCTCCAGGTAGAAGGTCACCTGGGGCCAGTGACCATCACATGGTATGGTTCAATTTGGCTACTACATCTAAATCATCCCATTCAAGGCAAAAATATGGAACTTCAGAGGAGCTGACTTTGATAAGATGGCCAACAGAGTTAAGCTAGCCCTGGCAAAAGAAACACAGGTGAGGGGTACAGGCAAAGTGGGCAAGCATTAAGGATGCAATACTTGAAGCAACATCCCATTGTGTTAGACAGAAAAGGAAGTGCAAAAGAAGAAGGAAACCACTTTGGTTCTCAAATACAGTAGCAGAAAAGGTCAGAGCCAAAAGGCTGGCCTTCAGGAAATATAAGGGAACACAGCGGGATGAAGATAGGGAGGCATACCAAACTGCCCTAAGGGAAGCAGGTAAGGCAGTAAGGCAGGCAAAGTCCCAACCTGAGGAAACACTAGCACGAACAGTAAAAGAAGGTGACAAGACTTTCTATAGATACATTAGTGAAAGGAGAAAGTCCAGAGGGGTATGCTAAGCAATGGAGAAAGGGAGCATGTGAGGAGGAGGACCTGTAAAGGTATCTATCCTAAATAGATACTTTTGCTCAGTATTTACTGAAGAGAAGGTAGGCAGGACCCACAGCTCAGCATCATGGACACAGGGGAGGGAGGTGAGCACTACTCCCTTCACAAAAGAAAGGGTCCTCAAGAGCTTGCTAAGCTCAGGGTGGATAAGCAATGGGACCTGATGGCATACATCCCAGGGTACTTAAGGAGCTAAAGGAGGAACTAACAGAGCCATTAGCAGAATTGTTTAGCGAGTCTCTGAGCACAGGAGAGGTCCCAGAAGACTGGAGAAGGGCTCATGTGATCCCGCCTCTACAAGAGTGGTAGCAGGGAGGAGGCGGGGAGACTACAGACCGGTCAGTCTTACACCTCAGTAGTGGGCAAGATTATGGAGGCACTCCTTAAGGAAAGGATAGTGCAACACCTGGATACCATAGGGCACAGGATCCAAGACAGCATGGGTTTACAAAGGAAGGTCCTGTCAAACTAATCTCATAGATTTCTTTGACTGAGTAACCAGAGTGGTGGACCAAGGAGCAGTTGATGTCGCCTACCTTGACTTCAGCAAAGCTTTTGACACTGTTCCATATAGAAGATTGATAAATAAGCTGGGTAGGCTCGGGATGGGTCAGAAGTTGGTCAACTGGGTGGCAAACTGGTTGACGGGCGAAAAACAGAGCATGGTGGTAAATGGTATACAGTCAGAAGAGATGCAAGTCACAAGTGGGGTACCTCGGGGATCAGTCCTGGGGCCAGTCCTCTTCAACATCTTCATTAGTGACCTTGCAGATGGACTGAGGAAGGAAGGCTTGTCTGTTTGCAGATGACACCAAGATCTGCAACAGAGTAGATGATCCAGATGGGGTGGGCAGAATGAGAAGAGATCTGGATAAACTAGCAGAATGGTCAGAAGAGTGGCAACTGAGATTTAATGCAAAGAAGTGCAAAATCATGCACATAGGGAAGAGAAACCTGAAGCCACCTATAGGCTGGGAGGAGTTGCTAGCAGTCACAAAGGAAGAAAGAGACTTGGCATCATCATCACTGATGACCTAAAATCATCCAAGCAGACCTCTAAAGCAGTAGGTAAGGCTAGGGGGTGTTGGGTGTATTAGTAAGGGTATCACAAGTCGTAAGAGGAGGTAATAATCCCTCTTTACAAGACACTGGTTAGGCCCCATGTGGAGTACTGCGTGCAGTATTGGAGGCCACACCTTCACAAGGACATTAACCAAATTGAGGCAGTCCAGAGAAGGCAACCAAAATGGTGCAGGGACTGCATCAGAAAGACTATATGAGGACAGATTAACGGAGCTCAATATGTATACCCTTGAGCAAAGGAGGAGAGAGGTGATATGATCGAGGCATTCAAACACTTAAGGGCATAAACAAGGTGAAAGAGTCTAACATGTTTAAATATAAGAAAATAGCAGGACAAGAGGACACAGCATGAGATTAGAGGAGGCCGATTAAGGGGAATGTGAGGAAATTCTTTTCACAGAAAGGGTGGTGGATGCATGGAATGGCTTACCACAAGAAGTGGTGGCTATGAATACAGTGCAGAGCTTCAAACAGGCATGGGATAGGCATAAGGAGCAATACAAATGACTATGAATAGATAGGCCACTGACAGAGCAAAGGCCGATGGCACATTTATAAGGTAGAAAAAGAAATGGGCAGACTGGATGGGCCTTGCGGTCCTTATCTGCCGTCAACTTCTATGTTTCTATGTTTCTATGTTTCATGCCTGGTGCCTTGCAAGCTCCAGACCCTGCGCAGAGAGGGCAATGGCCTGCCTAGATTTCCCCGTATCAGGCAACAATGCTAACACCTGTACCAGCACTGACCACAAATGCCTGTTGTAGGCAACATGGTGAGCCTGATGTGATGTGATGCAGAGTAGCACACGGGATGAACAGAATACCCTTCTTCTCCACCGGTCAAACTCCGCAAAGTCCTGATCTGGTGGTAGGTTGTGCGCTGGGTGCTGTAGCCCGGAAAGAGTGTCTAGGGCCATCAGCCCCGAAGGTGGGAGAGGCAGAGAACCTAGAGACTCCTGGGGTGCGCAATACCTCCTCCTGCAGTCTGCTGGGGCTGGGGATGAGGTGGCTGGTGATTGCCAGGGGAGGATCGACACTTCCTGGAAAGGAATAGGCCAGGAAGGAACCACAAGGTGGTTCTCACTGAACCCACTCAGGAAAGAGCACGTCTCCCACTCAGTACTGTGCCTGACCACATGGTAGATATGGAGCTCCTGAACTAACCTCGAAAGGAATTGCTGATATTCTGTGAAATCAGCATTGGAGGACAGGTGGATGGATCATTCCTCTCCCTCAGAGGAGGAAGCAGAGGAGCTCGGATTTTCAGACTCCTCCTGCGGTGGTGGAGACAGGTGGAAGACCTGCTCATCCATAGTCCTGACACACCTGGGGAAGGCTGCCGCAGTAGCTCTGATTGTCTTCCAGGTCAAAGGTCCTGTAGGACTGACATGGCCTGGGAGAGGAGATGGTGTCTGCAGAGGGATTGGTGAAGGGCACCTGACTGAAACTTGCCCAGCCTCTGCCAGGGCTCTGAGACTTTGCAGGGGATCCTCCCATATGGGGGGATCCAGTGGTTGAGCCAGTTAGCGAATGCTGCAAATTGAAGAACTGATTCTGGCTGAGCCCTGAGGAGGATTCTTCCCTGTGGTGTGACCAGGGCTGCATGGTTCCAGAAGGGCAAGCCCCAGTGCCACTCACTAAGGGCACTTCTGCAGTCTCAGAGGAGGAGAAGCAGAATTCGGCACTGTGGCTCCTCCCCACCCCCTGAAGTAAGTAGTGTGGAAGGGCCCCTCTGCTTCACCCTGACCTCTCAACCCCTTGGACTCCAAGGCCACCCACTTCTTCATACCCAGTGCTAAGGGGCTACAAATCCTTCTGGCCCCCCAAGGGAGGTCACAGAAGAGGAGGCCCCCATCCTAGCCCCAGTAGCCTGGGCAGCACCAGGGATGGCAGCTGCCCTGGCCCCTGAGGCTGAGACCATCAACCCAGTGACCCCAGAACCACTATCAACCGCTGGGCCCCCGACACTGGAGTCAGTGTGGGAGCCCATGGAGGTTGCAGCCTCCAGGGCAACTGAGGGATGAGCACCAGAGTGCCTGGTGTCACGTCCAGAGGGGACTCCCCGACTCTGAGAAATTGGGTTGCCAATCCGGGTTGGCCTGCGGGTCATCCACCTCCCAAGAGGAGGAGACCATGTACATGGCCAAACAGGTGACCCTGGGAGCCCCCCTACCAATGGCCCTGCAAACAGCACCGCTGCAGGACATGACACCACCTGGAGTGCCTCCCCGATCATCGGCACCGCGAACAGCACCAGGATCCAAGACGGAACTGGCAGGAGGCACCGAGGATCTGCTGGTGCCGGGGCTCAGTTGCCATGGGCCACAACACCAGGGGAGCCTTCACCTCTGAGAAGGTGACTGCCGGAGCAGTGCTCCCAACCTGGCTCTGGAGGGAACTGAGCCATTCCGCCAGCACCACAGAAGAAACCTCCTCAAAAGCAAGGCTCGAATCAGATGAGGAGACTTCCTCCTCACCAGGCCGTACAGACCCAGAAGGGGAACCAGAGTCAGGGTCAAGAGTTCTAGCCATGGCATCCATAGAACAATGGTGTCCTCCAAAAGTTGGCTGGGCCCTACCGACTTTAAATGCATGGACTTCTAGTATGCAGCGGTCCAAGGTGAAGCAGACGTCACAGTAGTCCATGTCATGGTTGGGACCCAGGCAGCAAAGGCAGATGTCATGCTGGTCCAAAATGGAGTAATACCAGCCACAAAGGCACCGATGCACTCGGGCGTGGCCTGTTTTAGATTTCTTCCTAGCCCTCGAACCAGACATGATGTCAAAAAAAACCCACAATAATTACAGCAAACAGACCCAACACCATCTGTAAGAATTTAGGAAAAATAAAAGGAATGAGCTTAGTTAGCTGGCCAAGGCACCTAGCTTCACCTGAGCTCTTTCCTTCTAAGACTGCTTGAAAGGCAGAGTAGAGAACCTTACTAGAGCAAGGGAAAAGGATTAAGACTTCTTTTGGCTAAGCAGATTTACTGTGTGGTGTTGTTTTTAATTTTTTACTCACAGGGATTGCTACTGTTTGTTGCTAATATTTCATTGCTTTATTTTTCTCTGATTCAAATTGTTGTTGCTGGTATACCTTCTTCTGTATTATTACAAGGTGTGCCTACAGGTGTGTGCTAACAGATTACTGCTGTAATCTTCTGATTCAAATTGTCTTTTGCAAGGTATATCTTCTGTCACTGCTTTATTTTTCTCTGTAGCAAAGTGTTTCTTACAGGGTATATCTTCTCTGAAATTATTACAGGTGGAGCTTACATTTTTGTGACTTTTTTATCAGTGGGCTAATCAAAATTACTGTTTGACACTGTTTTATTTTATTCTTGTTTTTTTTTTGTTGAAAAGGTTTGTTGTCTCAGAGGTGTTTCAGTCTCCTTCTCACATTAAAGGAGCTAATTGCTTTCCTCCCACAGCTCTTCCAAAGGATTAGGTGTGTATGTGGGGGGTGGAGCTGGCAAACTGTCAGTAATTTCCAACAGAAAGAAGGGTTAAAATGTCAGGTTAGTTGATATTTTGGAGGTAGAATACTTGGTTTGCAGGCCAAGGCACCTAGCTTCACCTGAGCTCTTTCCTTCTAAGACTGCTTAAAAGGCAGAGTAGAGAACCTTACCAGAGCAAGGGAAAAGGATTAAGACTTCTTTTGGCTAAGCAGATTTACTGTGTGGTGTTGTTTTATTTTTACTCACAGGGATTGCTACTGTTTGTTGCTAACATTTCATTGCTTTATTTTTCTCTGTGCAAAGTGTTTCTTACAGATATCTTCTCTGAAATTATTACAGGTGGTGCTTTACAGGTTTTACAGTGTTATCTAACATTAGGATAAGCTTTCAGGGTTACTGCATTTGTTGTTGACTGATTGTTTCTGCTCTTACCTCCTTGTTCTTTCATCCGTGGTTCTTCTTTTTTGGCAGAGGAAGGGCCCAGCCACCCACCCCCATCCCCAACCACCCCACACTACACTCCTTTTATAGGGTACCACAGTTGTGACATTTCCTGCGGCAGAGCAGGAAGAGGCAGATCAGTGGGGCATCCACAAGGTGAGCTCATTTACAGGGGCACTAGTAATTTAACTTGTTATAACACGTTAAACAAAAACAAAACACAATCAAACCATTACTTGCATTTTCTTCCTTCTAATTACTCTGACTAGGTTATAAACCCAGCAACTTATCTGGAATGGATATCATTAACTGCAGGTACTGTGGAACAATTTTCAGAAGGACAGTCTTACAAGATTTAGAACACTGTCCTGCATGCTGGGCCATTGGAGATCTTAGGGCTCAGCTCCAGGCAGCATGGGCAGAGATTGCACGCCTCAAATTTCATATTCAAGAGGAAATATAAGAACCACCCGCCATTTCCCCCAGCATCCAACAGAAAAACCTCGACCGCAGAGGGTAGTTGGTCCAGGAGGTTGGCAGGTGGTTAGGAGGGGCAAATCGGGTGCCCCATCACTCTCTGCTCTCCAAAATATTACCTCCAAAAACCATATAAACACTACAAACAGGTATCTACCTCTATCTCTGAAATCAAACAAAGAGGCAGAAGATACTGCAGAGCAGGACACTGCGGCACAGGAGCTAGCACAACAAAACTCACCCAAATCAGGAACCAAAACAAAAAAAGCAAAAAGGAAATCCGAAAAACTTCTGATCATAGGAGACTCCATGATTCGGGGAGTTGATACCCATCTCCAGCCAGGGGGTAATGGTCAGATGTCTCCCAGATACATCAGCATGGAGAGACACTGACCGCATTGCTAAAATTGTTCACAAAGCAGGAGAAAACATTGATGTCCTAGACACATAGGGACTAATGATCTCGCCAGCCGGTCAGTTGTGGTAACAAACTATCATCCATTTCATCCGGCATCTCCTTCTCTGAGATCCTGCCAGTCTGGGAGAGGGGGGCAGATGGACGGAAGGTCAGAGAAGGGGAGATAGGGGAGCTAAACACGTGGCTCAAGGGCTGGTGCCAGGTAAAAGGACACAGATTTGTAGGGAACTGGCAACAGTTCTAGGAGCGAAAGTTCTTTAAATTTGATGGACTGCAACTGACTAAGGAGGGAGTCAGTGCACTGGGGCAGAAGTTTGATGTCTTTGCAGAATATTTAAACTAGCAAATGGGGAGAGGGATGCAGCACCCCATACTTCGAATGGGAAGAACACCCCTCCCCCCCTCAGCTAGTGATCAAACAGGGATTCAGCATGTTTGCAGTTGATTTGCATCACCAGGTAAGAAAAAAGGTTTGTCTCCCCATACGATGCACAGGGGTAATGCCAAACCTCACCCAACAACAAACACACTGAAATCTGGCCAATGGAAAATCATGTACACAAATGCTCACAGCCTGGGAAATAAGATCCCAGACCTGCAGGCAATAATGTCAGAGGCTAAACTGGACATAGTAGCAATTAGTGAGACGTGGTTTACCAGTAACCACACTTGGGAGACTTCAGTACCTGGCTATGTATTGTTCTGAAGAGACCGAGGTGCAAAGGGGGAGGAGTGGCCCTGTATGTCAATGAAAATATCAAAGCTACAGAAATTCAGAATACACATAAGGAGCCAGAAGAACTGTGGGTCACCCTGGAAAACAGGAAATGGGACAGCCATAAGAACTGGGGTTGTCTACAGGCCCCCAGACCAGTGGGAGGACATAGACACATTACTGTTAGAAGATATACAAAACATGACAGTTAAAGGGGAGGTTCTGATAATGGGAGACTGCAACATGCCAGATACAGATTGGTCAATACCAGCAGGAACATCTGCCAGAACTAGACACATAGTGGAATCCCTGCAGGGGGAGGGCCTTAAACAACTGGTACAACAACCCACAAGAGACAGGGCTATCCTAGATCTAGTACTGACTAACAAAGAAGGGATCACAGATCTCCAGGTAGAAGGTCACCTGGAGGCCAGTGACCATCACATGGCATGGTTCAATTTGGCTACTACATCTAAATCATCCCATTCCAGGGCAAAAATATGGGACATCAGAGGAGCTGACTTTGATAAGATGGCCAACAGAGTTAAGCTAGCCCTGGCAAAAAGAAACACAGATGAGGGGGTACAGGCAAAGTGGGCAAGCATTAAGGATGCAATACTTGAAACAACATCCCATTGTGTTAGACAGAAAAGGAAGTGCAAAAGAAGAAGGAAACCACTTTGGTTCTCAAATACAGTAGCAGAAAAGGTCAGAGCCAAAAGGCTGGCCTTCAGGAAATATAAGGGAACACAGCGGGATGAAGATAGGGAGGCATACCAAACTGCCCTAAGGGAAGCAGGGAAGGCAGTAAAGCAGGCAAAGTCCCAAACTGAGGAAACACTAGCACGAACAGTAAAAGAAGGTGACAAGACTTTCTATAGATACATTAGTGAAAGGAGAAAGTCCAGAGGGGGTATTGCTAAGCTTAATGGAGAAAAGGGAGCATGTGAGGAGGAGGACCCTGTAAAAGCATCTATCCTAAATAGATACTTTTGCTCAGTATTTACTGAAGAGAAGGTAGGGCAGGGCCCACAGCTCAGCACCATGGACACAGGGGGAGGAGGTGAGCACTACTCCCTTCACAAAAGAAAGGGTCCTACAAGAGCTGCTAAGCTCAGGGTGGATAAGGCAATGGGACCTGATGGCATACATCCCAGGGTACTTAAGGAGCTAAGGGTGGAACTAGCAGAGCCATTAGCAGAACTGTTTAGTGAGTCTCTGAGCACAGGAGAGGTCCCAGAAGACTGGAGAAGGGCTCATGTGATCCCGCTCCACAAGAGTGGTAGCAGGGAGGAGGCAGGGAACTACAGACCAGTCAGTCTTTCCTCAGTAGTGGGCAAGATTATGGAGGCACTCCTTAAGGAAAGGATAGTGCAACACCTGGAATCCATAGGGGCACAGGATCCAAGACAGCATGGGTTTACAAAAGGAAGGTCCTGTCAAACTAATCTCATAGATTTCTTTGACTGGGTAACCAGAGTGGTGGACCAAGGGGGAGCAGTTGATGTCGCCTACCTTGACTTCAGCAAAGCTTTGACACTGTTCCACATAGAAGATTGATAAATAAGCTGGGTAGGCTCAGGGTGGGTCAGAAGTTGGTCAACTGGGTGGCAAACTGGTTGACGGGCAGAAAACAGAGAGTGGTGGTAAATGGTATACAGTCAGAAGAGATGCAAGTCACAAGTGGGGTACCTCAGGGATCAGTCCTGGGGCCAGTCCTCTTCAACATCTTCATTAGTGACCTTGCAGATGGACTAGAGGATAAGGCTTGTCTGTTTGCAGATGACACCAAGATCTGCAACAGAGTAGATGATCCAGATGGGGTGGGCAGAATGAGAAGAGACCTGGATAAACTAGCAAAATGGTCAGAAGAGTGGCAACTGGATTTAATGCAAAGAAGTGCAAGATCATGCATAGGAAGAGAAACCCTGAAGCTACCTATAGGCTGGGAGGAGTTGCTAGCAGTCACAAAGGAAGAAAGAGACTTGGGCATCATCATCACTGATGACCTGAAATCATCCAAGCAGACCTCTAAAGCAGTAGGTAAGGCTAGGGATGTTAGGGTGTATTAGTAGGGTATCACAAGTCGTAAGAGGGAGGTAATAATCTCTCTTTACAAGACACTGGTTAGGCCCCATCTGGAGTACTGCGTGCAGTATTGGAGGCCACACCTTCACAAGGACATTAACCAAATTGAGGCAGTTCAGAGAAGGGAAACCAAAATGGTGCAGGGACTGCATCAGAAGACATATGAGGACAGATTAAAAGAGCTCAATATGTATACCCTTGAGCAAAGGAGGGAGAGAGGTGATATCTATGATTGAGGCATTCAAACACCTTAAGGGCATTAACAAGGTAAAAGAGTCTAACATGTTTAAATATAAGAAAAATAGCAGGACAAGAGGACACAGCATGAGATTAGAGGGGGGGCCGATTAAGGGGGAATGTGAGGAAAATCTTTTTCACAGAAAGGGTGGTGGATGCATGGAATGGCCTACTTCAAGAAGTGGTGGCTATGAATACAGTGCAGGGCTTCAAACAGGCATGGGATAGGCATAAGGGAGCAATACAAATGAGTATGACTAGATAGGCCACTGACAGAGCAAAGGCCGATGGCACATTTATAAGGTAGAAAAAGAAATGGGCAGACTGGATGGGCCTTGCGGTTCTTATCTGCTGTCAACTTCTATGTTTCTATGTTACCAGGTGAAAACGGCGTCGGGTGAGCAACTTCAGAACCGGGATGGAAGAAACCGTCGAACAGGGGCGAAGGAAATGGTGTAGAAATAAACTAGACTGCTGATGCAACTTTTTTTTTGTTCCACTCACGCAAGCAGGTGCTTCCTCAACAGTGGGAGAAAGAGAACTGGGGTGGAGGAGGAGTCAGCAGCACCTAATGGCCAACCCACAAGTGCCACGTAGTGCGTTCCTCACCCATTATAACCTCCAGAGGTCAGGAGCAGTGATCTTCTGTGGACCAGGAACACATCTGCACTCTTGAAAGACCAACCGGGAACTGAAAAAATGACGGTAAGTCCTATAATGGCAGTGAATGGAGGGTTTTCAATTTAGGATGATATTTCAGCCAATTTTTGGAGTTTCGGTCCCAAATTTTCAACATTGGGTTTTTGGACCCCACCTCGTGAACACTGCCACTGTCATTTCTTTTCTGGGTCCGAAAGATGATTTTGTGGTCACTGCCCAGAATCACCTTTAGGAGCGATTAATGAAATGACTGGGCCACTATTCATGGGGGAGAGCCCAAAACACATGCTGCAAGTCTGGTGAATAAACCCAAAAATGACTGCATTAAGAGTGTTCATTACGCAGTTTGTATGTATGCTTGTAACTTTGCCAATTTTTAATACTTTCACTCCAAATTTCCAACGTTGCCATTTTTTCACACCTCCTTACGAACAGTACAGCTGTCATTTGTTTGCATCCTGCTCAAAATGTGTTTTTGCACCTGTGGCGCAGAATGGCGCAGTCACTGTACGAAATCAACTTTTGGGCCAGATTAATGAAATCACAGTGCTACTGTTCATGAGAGGAAGTCCCAAAAACGCCATGTTGAAACTCCGGTGAACAAATTCCAGAAAATGACTGCATTATGAGTGTGCATTACTCAGTTTCTACCCATGCTCGTAACTTCGACACTTATTCATATTTTCACTCCAGATTTTCAACATTGCCATTTTTTCACACTTCCTCATGAATGATACAGATGTCATTTTTCACATCCTGCCCAAAATGTTTTTTCACACCTGTTGCGCCAAATGGTGCATTTGCTGAGCGAAATCAATCACCTTTCAGGACTGAGTAATGAAATGATAGTACCACTGTTCTTGAGGTGGGGTCCCAGAAAGCCCACAATGAAACTTTGGAGTGAAAATACCAACAAACACCTGGGGCATTAGGGTTTCCAAATGTAACACCCCACCCTGTACAGACTGACAGGTGTCATGGGTGTGGCTTGGGGTTGTCGGACGTAATGCTCACGCCATTCCACCCCCACCCTGCAGTCACTGACAGTCATCGAGGTGTGCCTTGGGGTCTTTGGCCCTAACGTTCACCCCATTCTCCTGTACTGCATCCATCTCAGCTTATTTCCTTATAGAATGGGGTGAGTGTAAGGGCCGAAGACCCCAAGGCACACTGTGATACCTGTCAGTGTCTGCAGGGTGGGGTGAGGTGGAATGGCGCGAGTGTTATGGCCAACAACCCAAAGGTACACCCCAGTGCCTGTCAGCCTCTGCAGGGTGGGGGTGGGAGTTGGTGTTATTTCAATACTGCACTGCCATTCCTGTTAGGCATTTCTCTAACTCATGCAGTACCAATGCCAATACCAGCAAGCAAACATTCGTCATTGACAAATGTTTGTTTTTTGTTTGATCCCTGCTATTGTCCTTGGTGCTATGTATTGGCTATGTAACCCCTAGGTGGCACTATTCCTAAGGTTACTACCCCTGCTTTGCCTGGCCAGACCAAGGCTGAGAGGCCTGGGTTCCCAAAATTACTTTAAAATTGGTTCTTTTCCAAGGTATTACAAATGACACAGTTCCTCCACCCAGTGTTTAGCTTTAAGTGGGCTGGTATGTGACCCGGTACAGCCCCCGGGATGTCGTACCACCCACTGTAACCATAAACCACCCCAATCCAATAAACATTTCCCCACATGTAAATACCTGATACCGATTATTGACTTGCTCCTAACAATATGCTGACAACATCATCATCTGCAAGAGCAACAATTATTTATTTACGGAGGCAGGACTTAAGAGTGGGGAAAAAGGAGGAGTAGAGATTATGTGATATGATGTTTACAATATTTACACTGAATTGGCAGGTTTGGTTTGTGACAGTGAAAACCCTCCAGCTGGGTGGATACGCTGCACTGTAAATCAGAATATAATCACACGTCATGCCAATTGACATGGGCTCTTAAGATGAACAGAGCCCTGGCTATCTAAACTGCATAAAATCAGATGACACCAAATATTATTTTGTCCACATTGACACCAGTTCCCCAAATCTGTATTGGAACCCCGCAATTCCAATATTGAAACCTGGGTCCCCAGTTACCAAAAGTCTCTAGAGGGTGCAGACCTGTTGGACGATGCAGTTGTACATTGGCTGGCTTAATTAGAAGGATTGGAGACTTGAAACGTGGTGCTTAAACTATTTACAGTCTTTTTGAAATATGCGGGGGGGGGGGTCTGCATGTTGCAAGCTGAAACAGACGAATGTAACCAGCCAGTTACATTGGTTTGGGTCCAATCTGTATTTCTGAACATCAAGCACATTTATATGTTCTGGTACATTCAGCACATTTATACTCTAGACACATTTGGTGCATTTGAAGAAGGTAGGGCTTCTTCAACCAGGGCCAGCCTGGCCACCCTGGTCCTTTTGCATGGGAACTTGTGGGTACTTGTTGCCAAATTTAGGGGTGACCCTGTTTCATTACTTCCTTATCCAGATAAATTGCTTTAACAATACCATTTCTTTGGTTAAGCAACTTAAGTGTTTGAAGCAGTCATTTCCAATTCTAGAAAGTCAATTCCAGTTTAAACTTAAGGTCTCAGTCCCAATGTGGTACATAGCTGAAGTTTGCAGCACCACTGGACATCTTGATCGACTATTCAAATGAATACTGGACCTCCCAGGCAAAGTCAGGATAAGCCCCGGTTTCTGAGTGCTCCCCTTCCAGTACTGTAGGCTGCATAGCAAACAAAGACATATCAGCACATTTATATGTAAGCTGGACCATACCGGGCCCCTTAAGACATCTGGGTCCACCTACATGGACAAAGCTTAGGTGCAGTAGATTTCAAGGTGCAGACCAAAGAACAGTCTCAAACAGCAACAGTGTCTAGGGCATTGGCAGCCCAACTAAGCAATGTTTGTTCTTTCTTGCACCGGGGGGGGGGTACAAGAGTACTCACTTAGGCTCCTCACGGTAGGGTCTCTGCAATGAAGGCTCCTGAAGCCTTCAGTTCACTCACAACTGAGGCCAGATCTGCTCTTTCACAGCTGGCTTGTTGTCATCAGGATGTAGGTCCATGTTTTTCCCCATTGTGGAAGGGAGGGCTAGCACCTGGAGGACATTTTCTGGCAACCCCCACGCATTGAAAAATTTGGCATTAAATGAAATTACTTTAACTTTACTGCAAAGAAGACAAAAAAACTCCTGGATGGAGGGGCTTACACTGGATCAAGAGGCCCAGTTTCATGGCTGGGGGCCTGAGCCCCCACCCCCATGGGGGAATCCCGCTCAAATCTGGAAACTGCTGAAAAAACACAGGCTTTTATGGGGCTCTTCTGAGGCTCCCGAATGGCTGAAGCGAGAGGTTGCATTGGCTCTGATTGGCTGGAAGGCTGGACAATCAGGAATATTAATTATTCATGAAGCCTCCTCGATACACAGTTGGTTTACTGTTTTGGCGAGCGAAATTCGATCCCTGCAGCTCCCCATGAGCACTTAGAAGTTTCCCATGAGCTTTGGCAAATGTCCCACATGTCCTGGCTTTGAAATCCTAGCTTTTTGATTGACTGTGGCTGCTTTGTAATGGCTGCTGAACACACACAGCCTCCTTAAGCAGAATTAATACAGTCCCAAATAAAGTCCTGGTGTAGCCAGAATTAACAGTATATTTGCCCAAATGGCCAACAGCTCTCTAGCCATTGGTGTGTCCTTACTGTCACTGCCCAGATTTAACATCTTTCTCATTCCCTTTGCCTGTCACTGCAGCCAATAATTTAAAGCCACCATTTGCAGCAGGCAGGCTGTCTGTCTGAGTCCCATCATTTACTGGTGCAGCCAGGAGTTGAGTCATTTATTTTTTTAAACATTTTCCCCCTGCTTAACATTTGTTTCCATGCATTCATCAGTTACAAATATTTATTTCCACATCTCTTGTTACTTTTTCGGCAGTTGCCAAAACACAGCTTTCCCAAGGGCAGAAGCACCTTCATGAATATGTATGCATTTAGGGGTCTGGGCTCATTAATATTCATGAGCCCCGATTCTGGACACCTCGTGGATCTCTTTATTTTTGTTAATGAACGGGCTCTCAGGGCCCTGCTGTGGTCACCAGGTCTCACTAAGCTGGTGGGGACACCGGGACCAGTGGACACTGCTCAGTTCGACCGCAAAGTCAGTGGGCATAAGATCAAAGGTGCCGCCCCATGCGATCCTCACCACATCGCAGTGCATTGGCAGCATGGGTGATCGTGGTTTAATCTTTGGAGCCTTGCAGGGCTGGAGTTTTCACTGGGGCTGAGCTGGGGTACACAGGAGCAGAAACAAGACTCGGGCCAAAGCGGGAACCAAGGAAAAAAAAAAACAGCAGACATTTCCTGGTGCCACAGAGCAGGGCAAAACGGGAGCTATGGGCTATAGGTAAGCCCCCACATTGGTAAGGGAGGGGTTACACTTATATTGCTACAGTTACTGTCTTTGTACACTTTATGTGCTTTTATTGTCAAATTAATGGTCGAACAAACAAACATTGATGCTGATACTGTTTTGTAATGACTGTATAAATCAGTATTGTAAACACAGATAAATCATCAAACAACAATCTGTTTGGATACAGTGACTTACATAATTGCTGTATACAGTTGCACAGCATCAATGGAGTAAGCAGGCATGTGATTAGGAGGAGCATGAAATAATTTGCGACACTAATAATGCTAAGCAAATTGGGCATTCAGTCTGCCTAGCACCATTTATGATGCTGACTGCTTCACCATGTCCCTAACTCCCAGACACATGATGGCTAGCACCATTCATTTCTATCAAAAAAGAAAGAGTGGGTAGCATGCACTGCTGGAGGGATTGACTGAATTTGCTGAAAGTACTAAACTAAGTGCCCCCCCCAAATCACAGAGTGGGGTCAAAGAGGGTGACAACTCAGTTTATAAATAGTGTGATTTGAAGGACTAGGGGAGGTCCAGCTAGACAGAGTTTTTCTTACATCAGTACTTTATCTCCTCATCTCCCAACCTGACTCCATCCATACCAGTCTGCCCAGCCCATTATCCAGTTTCCCTGGGATGTATCTCATGCACTGTTGTCCTCTGCCACAGGACCTTCAGGTGCCCAGTCACCAGTCAGGGCCTGTGGGGGACTGGGCCATCATCCAGCCACGGTTGGAGGGGATTTCAACATTTTTCCCTCTGGGCCCACAGCATGTGCAATGATATACTGTGTGAGCTTTGCCTCTGTGGAGATACCCTTTCCTGCATCAGCCGGGAGGGATCCCTTCCCATTCATCCTGCTGCAGTGCTACCCAGATTCCTCCAGGTGGCAGCCACCTAGAAGGATACATTTACCCCTCACCATGGGAGGAGAGCTGTACAAGGGATGCTCAGTCCTCCTTTCCCTGGCCAGCCCCTGAGCAAATTGCATCAGTTCCAAAACCTGAGTCACTGGCACGGTAGAGGGTGTGGCCCTCAGTGCCTCAGCCCAACATAACACAACACAACACAACACAACACTGGGCCAGCTTAGATAGAGAGCACTAGTTGAAAAGATGTGGTTCTCCTGGCATTGTGGCTGGAGCCAGCATATCATTCTGAAAGAAAAAAAAAACTGTCAGGGGGAATGTGGTGGGGCTGAGGGGTAGAAAGTGACAGGAGTGGAGGAGAAGAGGCCTTTGGACTAACCCTGGTTACCTAGGAAGGGTTAGAGTTTTTTTATCAGTTGAGTCAAAAGCCAAAGAGAGTGGCCAGAAATTTCAGCAACCCCTTTTTGAAGGTGAAAGGGCCAACATTAGGAACTTTCAGCAAACAGAACTTCGGTATCAGCTCACCCTTATGGTAATTCAATTTAGCTTTATTTTTCTGAGCCAAATTTTGACCAAAATGTGCAGCACCATTCCCTTTTTTTATTATCAGTTTTAAATTTTGGGTACACCTGCAAACTGAGTATTTTTACAGGGTGTCTACCTGGTTAGCAAACATTACTGTACATACTATACATACATAAACAAAGAAATGTACCACCTGTGCATTATATTTTATAGCAACAAGAAGTTTCTCTAAAAGTTGCATTACTTGGTCAGTTAAATACACATCTTGCTAGAAGTAGCTTTACTTTTTTAAATTTATGTTCATACAGTTTTTCAGAAAAAAAAAATGACATGGCTGTGCCCATGCCAATTTCCAGACTGATTTTACGTCATATATTATGGCTTCACATACTCACTATCACCAGCACCAACAAAATAGTTCATTGCTTTCCACTAACTGATCTTTCTTGGGTTGTTCAATACTGCAAGGCAAAATCTGGTGTGTAGATGTGAAATGGATTGAAATTCACATGCGGCAATGCCATAAAGTAGCAGCTCATCTACATTGATCCGTATCTAATTTATGCAATCCTGTCTGTCTGCAGCCTCAGGTCATGTCTCCCACATGGTGGCAGATTCTACACTGATATGCCTTGAACTAGCAAGTCTATGATGGACGATTCATCTTTTTGCGCTGGTAGCAAGAGTCTTTTGAGGGTTTTAACTTTGTACCAATAAAAAGTGTCTTCAGAGAACCTGAGACATTTGTTTTAACACACTGCAGGCTTTTAAAGAACTGGTGACACGTTTTGGAGAACTTAAACAAAACCTAATATTTAGACACAGTAAAGCTTGTATTTCCCATTAGTACTGTATTCCTTCTCCCCATTATTTATTACTGAGGTCATCTGTATGAAAACAGGATCTTTGCTCCTGAAGTTTATCGAATCCTGTTGCTTTCTCCATACCTGCAGTGACAGAGCACTGCTTGTGGTATCACAGTTACTCCCATAGCAACAGAGTGTTATGTCACAATAGATGATTATGACTTGAAGTAAGGAGTAAGCAATAGAGGCAGATGGACTGTAAAGGAACCCTAAAGGGAAAAGATCATATATCTCCATGCAAATTTCCTTAGTCACAAAGAATGTGGAGGAGAAATATACAAAATATAAATGGAATGCAGGCTGAACGGCAACTAATTATTATGTTTTTTAAAGTGTTCTTTGAGGCGTCAGTAGCTGTATAATGGCTATGAAGGGCCCACAACATCAGAGGTAGCCATGAAACAGCCAATGAATATTACACCTGCTCTGGTAACTGACTATCTGGCAAACATTCCATGGCATGAATGATATACACCATAGGATCATAGTGGAGCTAGAAGAACAATAGGCAGAGCCACATTCAGATTTTTTTTTCAAGAGTCTACCTGGACAGGCATGGTGCCAGTTGACTAGATAAAAGTGGTCAATGTGTTCCCCACTTTGAAGAAGGGGGCAAAGTCAGACCTGGGTGACTACAGGCTAGCCACAGAGGTAGCAGTGCTATGCAACATTCTGAAGGTCATTATCAAGGATGGAATGGAGGACTTAGTTGAGACCAAGGTTCTTGCTCCTTCTCAGCATGGCTTTATGAGGGGCACATAAGGCCAAACCAAACTGATCACCTTCTTAGAGTGGGTGACCAAAGAGGTAGACAAGAGCAGGGCCATTGACATACTCTAACCGAACTTCAGCAAGGCCTTTGATACTGTCGTGCATGACAAAGCTCCTAGAAAAGGTAACCCAGTGTGGTATACATTAGATGTCCAGTTGCAGCAATTGACATGGCAAGATAGTTCCTGCGATTTCTGTCATACCTCGGAATTCCCTGCCTGCTTGCAATACTACTGTATGGACATAAGGGTGCTCTCTTTAAAAATACCATAGAATATCTGGAAATATCTGACAATGTCAACTGCTGCAGCTATACACAAACTGGATTACTAACTGTCGGTTGCAGGAAGTTGAGGGTGGTGGTGGTGAATGGGTACTACTCCAGGTGGAGAAGGGAAATCAGTGGTGCCCCTTGTGTATTGGCCTAGGTGGTGGACTCTCTTATGGATGGGGACAGTCTTTAGGAGGACCTGAACAAGCTAGCGATTAGTCTGAATCCTGAAACCTTGGATTCAGTGCAGCCAATTATGCTACACTTGTGAGGTAACATATGTAGGAAGGAACTATACACTATGTGGGGTTCCTCTTATTGCAGTTGAGGAGGAGAAAGATCTTGAGGTCATAATAGCCACAGGCCCACTGCTGGACAAGTAGTGTGACCACTGTAAAGAGGGCCAACAAAATGCAGGGGTACATCAAAAGGGAGCTGAGCAGTGAAAGTAATCCTACCACTTGACAATACCCCGGTCAGGCTCGGCCTGGAGTAACACATGCAGTTCTTGTCTCCTAAATATGGAAAGAACACCGAGACCATCAAGAGGGTGTAACACATGGTTACAAAATAGATCAGTTTCTTTGAAGATTTCTATGTAGGGCAAATGTTTTTGCTCCACCCACCAGCAGGAAAATGTCTGTTTTACGTTCATTCTCAATCTGGTTAGCTTTCAAAAACTGCAGTGATCTTTCTTCATAATTTGAAAAGCTGTCTCTTTGAGTAGTTCTTCAAAGTTTAACTGTCTCCAGCTACTGGTCCTGATCACTTGGTGAGTCCTTACCCCATGAGGAAAGTTCCATCCCTTGGTAGACCCCTCTGCAACCCAATGTGCTTGGGCTTCCAGTTCCAGTTCCAGTTCCAGAACCAGCAGGGAGGAGCTGGGGACAGGGATGTTGGGGATAACATAGGAAGTCAGTTGTGTGATCTGTCAATCAAGTAGATGTTTCTTCCCAAAATCTAGTCTTCAGTCTACTCTTTTAATACACACTGGACACATTACCGAGCCTGGGAGGATGTTGTGTGGTCACCTGCAACATCCAAGGCCACCCTAAGGTCAAAGAGGAGGTGCTCCAACCATGCAGATCTCCCTCCTGCCAGAGTGTGAATGCTGCCTCTGCACTGCTCCCCAGACCCCGAGCTTATGGCAGGGTTCAGCTTACAACATGAACCTAAGTCACCCACATGGGAGCACAGCACGATCCTCGGGAGCCAGTGAGCTGGACTTGTTTTAAAATCATAATTGATAATTGCATCTTCTTGTATTTGAGACTTGCAGCCTTCATGTTCCCACTTCCAGGCTTTGCATTTTCCTACTATCTGGTCTTGAAAGGACACTAGACTACTTACTAGCAGACTATAAATATTCTTAACTTGTAATGCCATATCTTCTCACGATAAAGCGGAGTTAAAAATATTAGTAATCGCACTGTCTATGATACTGTGTTTGTTTTGTTTTACATTTTATGTTTTAGTTTATCTTGCTACTGATGTTGTATGCATTCTGTATTTTTCAGTAATTTGACATTTATATATTGTGCTTTATAAATAACAATGATATTGTTTATTATAATAAACAGATGTTTAGGACGTTTCACTCTTCCTTACCATTGTGCTATCCATGTGCTTGTTATCATTGGATTGTTGAACAAGGTAGAAAGAGATGCTGAAGGAAATTTCTTCCAGGTCATTATTCCTCGAATTACTTCCTGGCATATTAAAACAATAACCAAAATCAATAATTATATAATTTTCTGACATACTGTAGATATTTGTAAATATTTTAAAGCAGAAGTTTGAAATTTACAGTAACCAAGTAGCCCAAGGCCATAAACATATTGTATGGGCTTGTACTGTTTAGTGCTCCCTCGCTATAGTGAACCCCTTTATAAGGAGTTTCTGTTATAGTGAACACCTGTGATGGCTCCCATTGTTGCCTAATTAGGCCTATTAACACCTCACTATAGTGAACAATAGTTATAGTGAACAAATTGGCTGGTTCCAAAGGTGTTCCTTATAAAGAGGGACCTTGGAATTCTTTCTCTTTTAATGTATTTGTTAATTTCTATACCAATGATAGCTAAATAGAGATGCAACATCTTGTTTTCAGTGAGGTGTCACTTCAACTTCAATTTTTACAAATGCAAAGGCTTAAGCACAGAGAGAGTGTGAGTATGAGATCAAGTAGCCACTGCAGCTCAAGGACTTTGAGAGACAGTGACCATGGGGGAGTCAAGCTTACCAAGGCTCTGACATGGTATTCACACAGGGCTCAGGCCAATGTCTTTAAATAACTTCCCACATTTTATAATAGCAGTATGGTGACTATGTGGTGTTGGTTATGATTGGTAATCCTCCCCGCACCCCACGGCCAACAGCATTTTGTTCAAGGGCAGTGGGATTAATCCACAGTAACCCACCACTACCATGACTTAAGTTGCAATTTAACACCATACTACTTTCCTATTGCAAAAATGGCAACCTAACTGTCTGTTCTCAAGAAAACAGTATGCTAAAGTTTGCTATTAGGTTAGTAATTTGAAAATGAGTAAAATTCACTTGTACTACTCTGGTGATGTGAAGTGTGATCTGATCAAATTATTACTATGTTAGTATTACAAATTGACTCTAATTGACCATCAGAGAAAACAATTGTTTATACAGTACCTTTATTTATTTATATGATAGGAAAATGAAAATAACATACCTACTGTAATTCTTGATCTTCTTGGACGAAGTCTCCACCACTTATTCATGCTAATGGGGCTATGCTGGAGGTGCTAGGACCCAGCGGGAGCCAAAAATCTTCAGTAGGGCTAATGCTGAGGTAGGACCATGCATGCGCGGTGCCATGAGGCTGGCTTGTGCCATATAGGCTATCTTGGCATCAACCCTCCAACCGCCTCAGTACCTTTTTTTACTGAGGAGGTGCAGCGTAAACTAACTAGGAAACTAACCTAACCCAGACATAAGATAGTCTGTATGACCCATATAAGAAGGGTCAACTCAACAGTGTCTTCACAGCCCAGTGAACGAGGGAGTGAAGACCAAAAACAGGATGAGTGAACTCAGAGGGGGGGTGTGAATGAGTGGTGGAGACTTTGTCCAAGAAGTTCAAGCATTACAGTAGGTACGTAATTTTCATATCTTCCTGGACTAAAAGTATCCAGCACTCATTCACACTAATGAGAGAGTACTGAGCTAAAAACAATCCCCCGAGAAGGGTGTCAGGAGAAAGGAACTCACTTAGGACAGAAGTCATTAAGGATTGTCCTGCCAAAGGAGGGATGATGTCTGTCATGGACATCCAGGGCACAGTGCTTCACAAAGGTGTGTACAGAGCTCCAAGTGGCCGCATTGCAGATGTCTGCAATAGGCACATTCCGAATGTCTGCCAGTGATATTGCAACTGCTCTGGTAGAGTGGGCATATAACCTGCCTTCCAGCTTGACCTGCGCCATCGAGTAGCAATGTTGAAGACACACTATCAGTCAGGCTGAAATGCATCTGATGGCCACAGGCTGACCCAACTGGGCCATACTGAATGAGACAAACAGATGCTTGGATTTGCGAATCTCTTTTGTTCTGTCAATGTAGCATCACTAAACCCTTTTCACTTCCAGAGTGTGGAGGGTATGCTCCCCTTCATTCTGGAAATTTGCAAAGGAGGTTGGAAGGACCAAGGGCTGGTTCAGATGGAATTCCGAGACTACTTTATGAAGGAATTTAGGGTAAGTTCTGAGAACCACCTTGTCCTTGTGAAATACTGTGTATGGGGGGTCTGTGATCAGGGCATGTATTTCAGACACCCTGCTAGCGGAGGTAATGGCCACAAGAAAGGTTGTCTTCCAGGTCAGAAACTTCAAGTAGCAGGTTGCTAGAGGCTCAAATGGTTTACGGGTGAGCATGTCTAGCATAAGATTGATATCCCAAGCTGCTACCAGTCTCCTGACTGGTGGTCTACTGTGTAGGATGCCATTAAGGAATCTCTTAATCAAGGGTAACTGAGCCACTGACATATTGTGGATAGGCTTGTGGTAGGCCGAAATCATGCAAAGGTGCACCTTTATCATCGAGTATTGCAGTCCTGCATTCGACAGGTCTAGAAGATACTCTAATACTTTGTTTGGTGAGCAAGCAAAGGGGTCCAGGGTGGACTTTGCACACCAAATGGAAAATTGTTTTCACTTTGCTGTGTAAGTCTTCCTGGTGGATGGTTTATGCGCTACTAGGAGGATGTCTGAGATTCTCTGAGAGACATTGATCCTACGCACTCCTATCTCCTTAGGAGCCAGGCATGGAGATGAAGGGACCACAGATTGGGATGGACCACAGGACCCTGTGTCAGGAGGTCCGTCTGAAGTGGAAGTTGTCTCAGTGGAACCTCTAATAATCTGTTGATTAATGGAAACCATATCTGATGAGGCCAGCATGGGGTGATGAGAATCATGCTGCCCCCCTGTGCCTCTATCTTGAGCAGCACCCTCTGAATTAAGGGAAGAGGAGGAAATGCACACAGAAAGTGTCTTGTCCACTACAGTCTGAATGCATCCTGACAGAAAGTGCCAGGTTCTGGATTTCTGGAGCAGAATAGAGGCAGTTTTGCATTGACTGGGGATGCAAAAAGGTCCAGGTCTGTAGTGCCCCACTCTTCAAATAGCGATTGCATGACATTTGAGTCGACAGACCATTTGTGTGGTTCTGCCTCCATTCTGCTGAGGTGATCCACCAGATCATTCTGGATTCCTGGTAAGTAGACCACATGGATCAGGGCTTTGTGCTTGAGACACCATTCCCACACTCTCATGGCTTCTCTGCACAGAGGGTAAGAGTGTGCTCCAACCAGTTTGTTGATGTAGTACATCATCGCCTTGTTGTCCGTCTAAAGGAGAATTGCTTTGTGACAGAGGACATCCTTCAGGGCTCGGACAGCATACAGGATAGCTCTCATCTCCAGGACATTTATGTGCATCTGGGACTTGTCCTGACTCCACAGGCCCTGGGTGTGGAGATCATGACAGTGAGCTCCCCAATCATTCAGAGATGCATCCATTGTGATGGTAATCTGCGTCCCAGTCAAAGGGAAATCCTTGGAGAAGGTTGTCTTCCTGAGTCCACCAGGTGAGCGACCTCATTAGAGGCTCCATCACCCTGATGTGGAAGGATTGCACATGCGTGTCTGGAGGATCTCTCTAGGAGCCAGTCATCTAGGTATGGGAACACTTGAATTCTGAGTGTTCTGAGATGCGCCGCGAGTACTGCAAAGCACTTTGTAAAGACTGGTGGCATTGAGGAGAGCCCAAAGGGCAGGACTCTAAATTGGTAGTGCTGACCCACAGCCACAAAGCATTGCTACTTGTGGTGGTTTGGGTACACTGGGACATGTTGGTAGGCATCCTGCATGTCCAGAGAGGCCAGCTAATCATTTTCATGAACCAGAAGTAGGAGCGTTCCTAACGATATCATCTTGAATTTCTCCTTGAACAGGAATTTGTTTAACTTCCTTAGGTCCAGAATGGAGCATATACTGCCTGTTTTCTTTGGAACTAGGAAGAAGTGGGAGTAGAAACTTGTGTCCCATTCTGCTCGTGGAACCACTTCTACTGCCCTGTTTTTCAGAAGACCCTGAATCTCGGAAGCAATGAGGTCTGACTGAGTGGTAGACAGTTTGGGCTGTCGTTTGGGTGGATGATCTGGAGGGGTCTCTGAGAAATTTAGAGAGTAACCCTCTCTAATTATCCTGAGGACCCATTTGTCCATTGTGATGGACTTTCACTGGTTGTAAAACTGAGTCAGTCGCCCCCCCACCACTGAAGAAGAGTCCCCCTCGGGCAGCTGAGGTGGGACATCGGCTGGGTCTTCAGAAGGTGGCACTGGGAGCCTTCAGGACTGTTGCCTTCTGCTGCATTTTATTTTTGTGGTTTACCACAAAAGGACTGTCGGTTATGAAATTGCTAGTGGTTTCCACCCTGATGAGGGGCGGCAGGGGCCAGTCTGGCCGTCTTAATAGCAGTTCTGGTTTTCTGAGTGGCCTCCAGTGCCTGCTCCACCTGTGGGCCAAACAGATAAACACCATCACATGGAAAATTCATGACTCTTTGCTGAGCATCATTAGTGAATCCTGAAGCCTTTAGCTATTTGTGACGCCGGGTGCCTATCCCGGCCGCTGCTGCTCTAGAAGCAGTGTCGATGGTGTCCATAGCAGCCTTAAGTTGCTGATGGTTGAATTCAATGCCCTTAGTAATGGCCTGAAGAAGCTTTGAGCTAACATCTGACTCCGGAAGAGCCTCCACTGTTTCTTTGAGTGAATGCCAGAGGGTATACTCATACTGAGAGAAACACTGTAGCCCTGATAGCTAGCAATACGCATGCCCATGGTAGCAGCAGTGAACACCTGCTTTCCCAGAGAGTCAATTTTGTGGGATTCTTTATTCACTGGATGAGCCATGGCTTCCTGGGAAAGCACAGCTTTGTGATTCTCTGCCAAGGCCATTATGGTGTTCATAAAGGCTTGAGAGGCAAGGACTGGCCTATCCTTGGGGGGAGCGTAATTCCTATCTATGGACTTAGCCACAGAAGGAATGAGCGCCAGTCTTTCCCACACTATTTGTGAAAGTGTCTCAAAAGAGGGTTGCACCGGTGCTGTCAGTTCCACAGGAATTTCAGGAACATGCAGATACTGCAGGTGAAAAAGCTTTCCAGGATCCACCTCAGAAGTCTGAAGAGAAAGGCTGGAATTCATATTCTTCAGTAGAGACTTAAAAGAAAGGTCTTCAACCACAGGCTCTGTGGAAGTGGAGTGCTTACTTTCCACTCCAAAGGATGAATCCTCACCCAGATCGTCCCCTAATCATAGATCAGGATCAGAATTAACACAGTCTCCTACTACCCCAGAAGGGATACTCCAGAAATGAAAGGGAGTAAGAAGTGCAGGAGAAGGCACTTCCCAAACTGTAGTCGAAAACCCTGGCACCTGAGGCAGTGCTGAAAACGGTGCCAGTGTCACGCACAGCACCGGAAGCGGTGCCACCAAGGCCAAAGCCGAGAACGGCACCTCAACTGGCACCGGCTGACCGCTCAGGGTCCCCAAACCCAACATTGGGGTGCCTGAAGTTGAATACCTGAAAGTATGATGAAGAGTAGGAGAAAGCAGTACCTGTCCTGGCCCCTGCACCGTAGCCATGTGAGGGGGAAAAGCATGAGGAAGCAGTGTCGACGGCACTGAAGTATGTGTCCTGTGACCAGGCTGACCCAACCGCTCTGCCCACAGGTCCATGGCCCCTAGGCCCGAAGGCCCTGGGCCTGGTCCACAGGCAAGGGCAGTCAGGACAACCGCCAGACCCACTGCTCCATAACAGCAGCCCAATGATGAAACTGCTCACCGGAAGACCCCCCAGGGGTGGGGTGGGACTCCAGAGCCGGGGATCATGGCTACTAGGGACCAAGACCATAGGCAACCCTGACAAGGTCCCCCATCACCAATGATATCCGTGTAGACATACCAGAGGGGGACCTTGAACAGTACCACTTCTTCCTTGACCAGTGGGAGGAAGAAGAGCTTGAGGCCGAGTGGTGCAGAGACCTCACCCTCAATCTGAAATGAGCCCACTTCTTTTTGTGCTTTCAGGAGGACTGCCCTTCCTCCCGAGCACCGGACTGCCCATGGTCAGACCCCCCTCCGAAGAGGGTGGCAGATCAGACCCAGCCCTACTGCTAAAACAGCTTTCAAGCGAAGTCTCCCTACTCTCACTGGCCCTGTTTATGGCCGACTCTGTCGAAGGCAGGCTGAAGAAGACTTATTTTCTTTGTCACGTGAAACAAATTTAAAACTTTTTTTTTAAATACATAAATACACTAAAAGACTAATCAAATACTGAACGACTATGCTACTGTCATACAGATGTGAAGATTTGACTCCCAGCGGGCAAGTGATGTCGTCACTGAAGCACACTCAATGGTGGGAAAAAAGGAACTGAGGCTGTTGGAGGGTCAATGATGAAATTGCCTAGATGGTGTGAGCCAGCTTTGTGGCACTGTGCATGCACGGTCCTACCTTGGCGCCAGCCCTCTTGAATATTCTTGGCTCCCCTCGGGTCCTAGCACCTCCGGCATAGTCCCACTAGTGTGAATGAGTGGTGGAGACTTTTAGTCCAGGAAAATCTAAAGTTTCTTTGCATAATAAAATAGCAGTTCCTAAGTACAGTATATATATCAATTCTAATAGATGCTAGACTACTTAAAAATCACTGAGAATTCTTAAGCACTTAGTGCCCCATATTTAGAAGTCTAGGTTTGCTCCTTGCAAAGGCCCTATTCTCAGCACAAATTAGCACAATCCCCTGAATCTGTTATATTTGAATAAGTTAGGAGCACAGTGTGACTGCACTAAAATTGTTCAAATATAGCCACCTAATGCTCAACCCTTACAAAGGCTGTACATGGTGTTCTCAGCACAAAACACAACCCCCTACTGACCACAGAGTGGTATGTACCTATACAGAAGATAGAGCTACTGTATCATGGAGCAAACATAGTTGGGGTATCCCAAATCTGTGAGTGCTCTTGCACTAACTCGTTATATGGCAGAGTAATTGGCTTCTTGGATTTGCATGGAGGGCTGTCATTCCTGTGCAGTGTCATCATCCTCTCCCCTCTCCAACTATGGTGCGCTATCACCATTCTTAAACAAACCAAACAACAGCCTTATTCATCCACCCTCACCTGATCCCCATTCCAATATTTGTATTTTAATTTTTTTAACACTTCCCTGGTAGTCCACAGGTTTCACTCTTACACCCAAACCCAGTGACAATGTATCTGTATTATAACTTTTTTTTACATTCTGCTTCTTTTGCTCATCAGCCCCTAGTTCACCCTATCTCCTGATGGCACACCCAGAATTGTCCCTAACCTTCTAGTGGAGTTACAGATTAACCACCACTTACTTAGGACCACTGTGATGATGAATAGTCTGCCACGTTGGCTATGTGTGAGACTGTGGAAGGTGGTGGCATCCATTCTTTATGGACAGGGCTTTTTCCTCCATGCTTTTCTCTTGTGGGTGCCAGCTTGCAATGATGTACACAGTGTGCATGGTGGTGTGTATGCATACTGGCATCTAATGGCAATCTGTTCCCCAGGGATGTGTGCCCCACTGCACTACCACCTGCCCTCTGCCATTTGGCTATCCAATAGCTAGACATAGCGCTGCTCTCCCCAGCCAGCCCCTGAATGATAGAAGTCCATTCTCAAATCTGGGTTGCAAGTGGTAGCAGTAGTGGTACCAGGCTGGCCTAATACAATTTTATTTAACACTTCCCTAGTAGCTTAGCAGTCCCCCATTCAGCACCCTATCCCTATAGTGGGCATATTAGCCCTCCCTGGTAGTCTAGTGGCCACACCCTTCCCAGTGCCTGTTGGAGCTGCAAATGCCATCCCTCAGCTCTGAGACAGCAGCTGGCACTTACCCTTACATCTGCTGCCAGCCGCTGTATGACTCATGCAAGTATAGGCAATATCTGTATAAATAACTGTATTGCTGTTGTACTTACCCAAGTACAATATTGATACAGTTGCTTCCATAGACAAAGCATGTAGTTGCATGATTCAGACAGCAGCCAGCAATAGAGGAATGCAAAAAATAAATTCTTGCCACCATCTCAGAGCCAGAGGTAGAGGTGGGCATTTGCTACAAGGACCAGTACCAGGAGGGGCGGGGGCCATTAGATAAACAGTGAGGGCTAATATGCTCACTATTGGAATAAGGGGCACCAGACTAACATGGTAGGGTTAGATAAAGAAAAAATTCTATCAGAATTTAGTTTCAACATTGCCATTGGGCTGTTTATTTCCTGCTGGACTTACCATGCATCCCTCTCCCTCTCAGTTGCATCTGCAAATGAGCCTTGGCCCAATATGCCTTACCCAGTTACCAATTTTCAACAAATAAAAATAAAAGAGACCAACTCCCACCAAAGCTGTGATATCATCATGAAATCTTGGTTCCTCCCCCTCCACAATGAGTGTTATAGTTTGGAATCCTCAGTTGTAATTCTTTATGAGCTGTCAAAAGGCCTGTTAACAAAAAACTTAACACATCACATTCTTTCCTAAACAACAACAACAACAAAAAAAAATAAGATGGAAGGCCATCCCAGTACAATGGAGGACTGAGGCATCCGTACTTTACCTCCTGCCTTGCCAGCGACCCGTGTTTCGATGGCGAGCGCGGGTTGCTGGGGGTCGGCTGGGGAGGGAGAGGATTGAGTGTCTGAAGGACTGTTCTCCTCTCCTGTGGAGGGAGGCTTGGCATTCTCACTGAATGACTTCCCTCGGGTGGAGGCCCAAGTGTAGTGCAGGAGGGAGGGTGCCAACAAAGGGAGGGTGCCGTGGGACTTCTGCAGTGTGCCTGCACCTCCACATGCATATGCTGACATGTGTACCCCAGCAACGGGGAAACAGGAGAAAACAGGGGACACTGGTAGGCTACATGATGCCCTGATTAGGGCATATCAGAGCACTCAGAGAGAGAGCCAAAGACTTGTCTGCTAGCCCCCCGCGTGAGAAAAAAGCTATACAGCAAAAAAAAAAAAAAAAAATAAGATGGAGTAAATGCTACCTTAAAGAGATTAATCTTGGCAGCAAAACAAGTTCTCTGATTCATGTTCATATAAATTGCAGTTACGTAAGAACTTACCGTAACAGTAGATCTTCGAGAGAGGTTCCTGTAGTAGGTCTTCACATATAGGACTGCACCCCCTGGCGTCAGGTCTGAACGGCAAACTTGTAGATAGTAATCATCAGAGGGGGCCGCCCCTGACGTCAGGTGACGTGACGTCAGCTCGACTATAAAAGGGGTGGTCCCATGCCCGCTCTCCAGTTCTTTTCCACCAGAGAGCTATAGAAAGGTAAGAATAAGATAGGAGTAAAGACTCCTTGGACCCTGCTTCCTCTCTAAACCCAAGGGCTAGGTAGGATGAAAAATAAAGGAAAAAACATCCAGGAGCTGGGGGAAGGTGGGAAGGAAACTAGACCTACTGCAGGAACCTCTCTCAAAGATCTACTGTTACAGTAAGTTCTTACGTAACTGCAATATCTTACTTCGAGAGGGTTTCTGCAGTAGATCTTCACATATAGGACTGAATACCAAGCAGTCCCCAAAATAACTAATGCTGAGGTGCATCCTGGAGGAGGAGAAGTCACCATAGGGAATCATGACAGGAGGCATTGCAAAACTGCAAGACCAAAGCCGGTTCTGCGCCTAGAGGCAATGTCCAGACTGTAATGCTTAGTGAAAGTGTGAACAGATGACCATGTGGCTGCTGCACAGATCTCTGCAGTAGACACATTCCTGAAAAAGGCAGTGGAGGTAGCCATGCTGCGGGTGGAGTGACCTTTGACTGTCCTCGGAAGGGACTTCACATATTTCGTGTAAGAACAGTGGATGCAGTTGGCTAACAATTTAAAGATGGTTTCTTTGGAGATAGCCTTGCCCTGGCACTGGGGAGCAAAGGCTACAAAGAGTTAGTTGGATTTATGAACCTCTTTAGCCCATTTCGTGTAGTGCCTCAGAATCCAGTGCACATCTAAGGTATTCCCCTCTGTTGGAATGCTGGGGATAGTATACTGGTAATTCCACGCTCTGATTCAGAGTGGTTTCTGAGACCACTTTGGGTAGAAAAGAAGGGTTAGTCCTAAGGACTACTCTGGCCTTGTGAAAAATTAAATAAGGTTCCTTACAGACAAAAGCCTGGAGCTCAGAGACCCTTCTGGCAGAAGTCACTGCGACTAAAAATAAAGTCTTCCATGAGAGGAAGCGTAAGCCGCAAGTAGAAGCTGGTTCAAAAGGGGGGGTAAAGTCAGTTTCTCAAGCATGAAATTCAGGTCCCAGAGGGGACAGGTATTCTGGATCATAGGTTTTAAGTGAAGGATGCCTTTCAGAAAGGTTTTGGCAACCTCCAACTGAGCCAAGGTTTTACCCTCCACCGGGAGGTGGTAGGCCGACACCGCAGACAGATGGACCTTAATGGAAGAGTAGCTAAAGCCCACCTCAGATAAATGTGTGAGGTACTCTAACAGCTGGGCCGCCGAGCATGAAAATGGGTCCCAGTGCCTTGCTTGGGCCCAGATCGAAAATCTTTTCCACTTCATGGCATAAGGGGATCTAGTACAGGGTTTTTTGGCTTCTACTAAGATATGTGCAACCTGCGAGGAGACACCATAGCGGGAAACTGCTATGTCCACAGGTGCCACGTATGAAGGTGGAGAGACTGAAGGCTCAGGTGCACCAGGGTGCCCTGCTCCTGTGTCAGAAGGTCGTGGAAAAATGGCAAAGGGGCCGGAGGTTCCAGTGCCAGTTGTTGCAAAAGAGGATACCAAATCTGGTGTGGCCAGAGAGGAGCGATAAGGACCTTATGAGCTCCCTCCTGCTGAAGTTTTACCAGAACCTTCTGAATGAGAGAAAAGGGAGAAAAGGCATAGAGAAACCTTCGTGTCCAAGAGAGAGATAGTGCATCTCGCCAAAAATCACCATGCCTGGGAACGAGTGAGCCAAAGTTGGGTAGTTTTGCGTTGAATGGGGAGGCGAACAGATCTATCTCTGGTCAACCCCATCGAAGAAAGAGTTCTTCAACCACCACTGACTGTACCTCCCACTCATGGGCCCTGGCCACTGATAGACTGAGACTGTCTGCCAGGACGTTGCTTATGCCTGGGATGTGGACTGCTGTCAGGAAAAGGCTGTGCTGGATCACCCAGTACCAGACTCTCATTGCTTCTCTGCAGAGAGGGTATGACCGGGTTCCTCCCCGTTTGTTCATGTGCCAGACTGTGGACATATTGTCCATCTGGACCAGAAGTGATCCTGGTACCAGGAGGGACTGGAACGCCTGGAGAGCGTAAAGAATCACCCTGGTCTCCAGAACGTTGATGTGGAGCATGAGCTCCTGGTCGGACCAAGACCCCTGTGTCTTGTGTACCCCCAGATGGGTTCCCCAGCCCAAGTCTGAGGGGTCCGTGGGGAGGATTTGGGTTGGGACGGGGGAATGAAAAGGTGTTCCCCTCGAAAGGTTGGAGAGATCCTGCCACCAGTGAAGATCTCTTTGTAGGCTGCTGGAGATCATGACTTTTTGGTTCATGTTATCTGTCCTCTGATCCCTTTGGACTCGGAGAGACCATTGGGTGACCCTCATGTGGAGTCTGGCCAGGGGTACTGTTGAAATGGCCGCTGCCATCAGTCCCAAAAGACAGAGCACAGCATGTGCTGTGATCCATCGATCCTGGGCCACGAGAGTAGCCAGAGCAACTAAAGTCTCAGCTCGATCTGATGGCAGAAATGCCTTGCACTGAACTGTATCTAATACGGCTCCAATGAACTGAAGACATTGAGATGGTACTAGCTGGGACTTGGGGAAATTAATCGTGATACCCAGAAGTGAGAACAAGTTCAGTGTGAAAGAGAGGGACTCTTTCAGGCTGGTAGGAGAGGGTGCAGTGAGGACCCAGTCGTCCAGGTACGGGAAGACATATATACCCTGGTAAGAACGCCGCCACCACCGCTAGACATTTCGTGAACACCCGAGGGGCCAAAGAAAGGTCAAATGGAAGCGCCTGAAACTGGAAGTGGTCCTCCATAAAAACAAAATGGAGGAAGCGGCGGTGGGCCGGGAGGATAGGGATGTGCAGATAGGCATCCTACATATACAGGGAGCACAGCTAGGAGAGTTTGGATGGAGCAGGGGGAGGAGCCCCTGAAAAGTCAACATACGAAACTTCTTGTACTCAACGAAGATGTTTAGTGTGCTGAGGTCCAGGATCAGTCTCAGGTCACCCGTTTTCTTTAGGACTAGGAAGAAGTGGGAGTAAAATCCCCTTCCTATCTGGTTTGGAGGGACGTGTTCTATGGCCTTCTTGAGAAGAAGTGCCTGGATCTCTTGAGAGACAAAGGGGACCTGATCCCATGGAGAGAAAGACCGTCCTAGCATCAGAGGGGCTGGAATCTTGAGGAACTCGATTGAGTGACCCCGCTGGATGAGCTGAAGCACCCAAGACTCTGCAGTGACAAACCTCCAACCCTCCAGGTGGAGGCTGAACCTCTGTCTGACTGGTTCCTCCTGACTTAAGGGAGGGAGTGGAAGATGGGGAAAGGATGCCGAGGGGAAGGGAGCTTTAGCCCCTGAGGCTGGTCTGGGGAACTTAGACTGTGGGGTTTGAGCTCCTGAGCCAGGGGCGTGTCTTTTTCCCTGACGCTTATCCTGGTTCTTATTCCACCTTCTTTGGCGGTGAAAGGGCTGCTTTTTCTGACCCATCTTGTAAATAGAGCGTACATCTCTTAAGAAACGTCCACTCTCTTGCAGTCCTGTGATAATATCTTTGGCATCGCCACCAAAGAGGGCAGAACACCTAAAAGGGGCGTCCAAAAGGGAAGACTGTACATCCTGTGCCAGGCCTGCTATCCGGAGCCAGGAGAGCTGGCGGAGACAGATCCCCGTGGCTGCCGCTCTAGCCGCTGAATCCACCGAGTCGTACGTTGCTCGGAGCTTGTGAGGACACAAGGACTTGCCCATCCTGACCTTGTCCAGGAGCTTCTTCCTAAGGTTTTCATCCTGAACCTCAAGGAGGTCCCTTTCCAGCTCTGAAAGGGTAGCTATTTGGAAAGCAACCATGTGCAAGACATAGTTGAGGGATCTAATAGCACAAGAGGAAGAAAAGTAGATCTTTCATCCAAACTGGGCTAATCAATGAGAGTCCTTGTCTGGAGGCGAGGAACTCAGGTGTTTCGGTTGGGCTGACCGGTCATGAGCGGCAGTGATTACCCTGGAGTCAGCCTTTGGATGGGTGTTAAGATGCTGAATCCCTTCCGGGGGATAATAAGTCCAGTCTGTCTTTCTGGAGACTGCTGGTATGAGGTATGGGGTCCCATTCATGGGGGGATGGGTACAGGATCAGACATAGCAAGATCCAGGTGCTCCGCCAGTCTTTTTCATTGTGGATCCACCTCTTTTGAGGCCAGCCTCCAGCTGCCTGTATTGAGCGCAAGAGGTCTCCGAAGAAAGGGTCCTCTGGGGGAGACTTGGAGGAACTCCTTAGGAGGAACCTCAACAGGCAATCTGGGGTCCGAAGGTTTGGAGTCAGACTCCGTGGCGGGGGGCTCGGAGCTGCTGGGGATGAGAGGATCCACCCCAGCAGATCTCACAGCTAAAGAACCCGAGGTTCTGCCAGAAGGAGGCAGTGGAGGGGGGGTCCTGAGTAGGGGAACATCCCCCACAGACTGCCTGAGCTCCGATAGCAGCTGAGTTCTGGCTTCCTGTCACCACTGGGGGGCTGACTCATGGTCTGGCACTGGGGGTGGCAGAAGAGGAGGCTGGAAGTTAGAGTAGCCTGGGTAATGAGGCCAAGATGGGTAGTGATAACCCATTTGAGGATAGTAAGAGTACCCAGGGTACCCCGGTGTCAGGTATCCCGGCATCAGGGGCACATGGCCTGGCGTCGGACGGACACTGTGGAGTCGACAGTGGGCCACCCAGAGGCAGGACAATGGGTTCTGGACCGGAAACCCGCCTGGAGGATCTGGTCCTGCCTGGGGAGGTGCCAAGGTGCCCCTAGGAAGCACGGGATCAAGGAGGGCCCCCGAAGGTCCTGAGGGAGGAGGCTCTATGTAAAGATCCCCGGCCGGTGACAGACTTATGTCTGGGGACGGCGGTAGGCCTGGTGAGGGGGGAAGGTCTGGAAGGAGCCCCGATGGCAGGTCTGAGGGCGCTCCTGCTGGAAGAAAAATCAGAGGATCGGGTGGAGATTGCCTGGGATGAATGAACCGGGGGGACGATGGGTCGCTCTGCTGCTCACTCTGTCTGGCATCAGGGGCCAAACTGGAGCCCGATGGGAGAGAGGAGAGATCCGGGTGAGCAACGGAGGAGCTATCGTCTGACTGAACGGACCGCGCCAGGCTAGTGGTGGTTGGGAGACTGCTGCTAGGCTGATCGGCTGGAGCTGTGTACCCTTCGACAGGGTCGAGGGGTGTCTTATTGGCTAGGCAAGGTGACTTAACTGAAACCTCAAAAGAGGCTACCCATGACAGCCCGCTCACCTTGGCAGGAGGGAGAGAAGGTGCCTGGCCTAAAGAAGCAGATGGGGCACTAACTGAAGGACTCACAGTTTCAGAAGGCTTCCTGCATGGCGACAGACCCTGGTCCTGATGCTTCTTCTTGCCTTTCTTCTTTTTTGGGGCTGGCAATGATGACCTGTCCCTCAGTTCCTGGAGCTCCTTTTCCATTGACACCAGTCATCAGGTCAGGAGATGGGCCTCGAAGGTCCGCTTGCACCTGGTTCAAGTTGCCTGTTGAAGGCCTGGCAGATGGAGCACTCCTCAGTGTTGTGCTTGGAACCAAGGCAGAGGAGACAGTGGGAATGGTCATCCCCATGCAGGGTTTGGGCGCTGCACTTTGAACACTTCTTCTGCCTAGAAGACATCAAATGGTAGGTGAATCGAAGAGAAAATTTTACCATGAGGCGAAGAAAACTTCGACAAAAAAGGCAGGCGTTTGATCGCTGTTCTATCGTGTGCCGAACGTACTGAGATGACGGTGGGAAAGAACTGGAGAGTTGGTGTGGGACCGCCCATTTTATAGTCGGGCTGACGTCACATCACCTGACATCAGGGGCGGTCCCCGCTGATGATTACTATCTACAAGTTTGCCGTTCAGACCTGATGCCAGGGGGCGCAGTCCTATATGCAAAGACCTACTGCAGGAACCCTCTTGAAGTAAGATCATCTGTTACATGATCAGAGTTGTTCAGGAGAAAGTCGTCTGGTCACCAAGAACTGTAGAAACAACAAGGTTAGAAGTAACTGGATTTTACACAAGAAAAACTCTATGATGTTGATTCTCAATGGATCAGTGCAAGTCGCACCAAAGGCGACTTGCGTCAATTGCCGATGTGCCGGGGACCCTGCACCCGATCCTCTATCAGGCAGGATCCTGGTGGCAAAGTCCCACAGCTTGCTGCAACCCCAGCAGTGTACCAAACAGAGGGCCCACTTGGACAGGTTGCTGCAAGCCTGCGGCAGTGTCCACACCAAGGATGCATGTGCACCCCCAGCCCTGATCCCTGAAATATTAATTAAACATGGGCTAGTGGGCCCCCTGCCCTGTTCCCCAAAATTATTATTAAAATATCCCGTGTGGGCTAACAGACCCCCCAAGCCCTGAGCCCCCGGTGTAAAATAAATAAATCAGTGGTGGTCCAGTGGAGCCCTGATCCTGATCCCCCATGGCATGCAATCCCAACATACCTGGTGGTCTGGTAGACCCCATCCAGCCCCCCACCTGATAGTGCCATACCACTGCACCCCAACCCTCCATGGCCCAGCACCACCACCACTGTGCCAGCCACCTACTGAGCTCCTGCATGAGCGCGCATACTGTATAGCACATGCTCTGTGAATGATAGCAGGGGTCATTCACTGAGCGCATACTGTATACAGTACGCATTCATACAGAGCTCAGTCAGTGGCTGGCCATGGTAGCGAGGGGTGGGCTGTGCCAGTCGCTGACTGGGTATGGGTTGGGGATCATATGGCACTGTTGGGTTGGGTGGTGGGGGTCACACTAAACCATTAGGTATGTTGGGATTTTATGTCATGAGGAATCGGGGCTCCACTGGACCACTACTGATTTATTTATTTTGCAACACGGGGGGTTCAGGGGTATGCTAGCCCACAAGGGCTATATTAATAATAATTTCAGGGAGAGGGGCCTGAGGGAGGGGGCCACTAGCCCACCAGGGCATTATATTATGTGTGATGGGATGGGCTGTATGTTCTACTGGTGGCACATTGGCGCAACACCCGGAGGACACCAAAGTACACTTACACCAGTACTTCGACAGTTGTCCTTCCTGGGTGTTTTGAGAATACAGTTTTAGGGGATGTGGCAGCTTACATCTGCCGCAAACCCCCGAGCACCATGCCGCAGCTAATTTTTTGGTGCAAAGCTGGTGCAAGCCCCCTTTACTGCAGGCTGCTTTTGAGAACAGCCCGAGGCTCAGTTTTTGGCACAAGGTACCACTTGCATCTTTTTCCTTTGACACAGGCACCTTGCATCCCTCTCGAGGGCTGTATGTTGAAACAAAAGCCAAACACATTAATGTTTGGGTCAAATAACATCAACTAGTGAGAAAAACATTCATAAAACTAATGTGACATTTTTGGTTGCAGAATATTCTCCAGGGATGAAACCATTAGGAGAGTTCCAGTGACAATGTTGGAACTAACAGCAAAATAAATTTTGGTAAGTCTAATAGAATTTCTTCTTTCTGTGTTGTTCCTCATTGCCACTAGGCTATTCATTTACTGTTGGAATTAAATAAGCAGTGCCATAAATTCATCAGGAAGGAGAGATTATTCTTCTAATACTTGTCTGTTTATCTTCTTATCACTGCCTATGGTCAAGAAACAGCATCCACAGAACTCTATGTGTCCAGTCTGTAATTTTTCACAAAGCTTGAAAGGAAGGCCATAAGGCTCCTTTGTACAGGCCTGAAACTAACGTGTCTGCTCTCTCTGTCCAGGAGGCTGGAATAGCCCACATGTCTCTATCAAAATCAGTGGATGAGGCTTTGCTTTCACATTAGTCTTTGCCATACACGATTCAGCCAATCTAGCCAAGGAAGCCTTGGAAGCTTGTGGGTGCCTCATTTCATTCCTGAACAGCATTATATGATTATCTGAATTGCAAAAAGATTGCATTTATATGTAATGTCGCTTGACCGCTCTGCACACGTCTCACTCATGCAAGTGCCTTTCCCTTAACTGATTGACACTGGGCAAAAAGAGGGAAGATTAATCTCAGAAGCAACAACTATGTGCACATATAATCCAACAGGTCACATAACTCAATCCAACAGGATTAATATAGTACTGAAAAAATATTTATTTGATTACTTACAATATCATATTATGACCATACAAATGTACAAATGACGAGGAGCTTCCCGGATGCTTACACACCACTTGACAGCGTTTCGCAAATGAACTGTCCTTTATCAAGAGCACGAGTATCTGGTAAGCATACTCCTTTCATATCCAGAAGGCTCTGACACCTACTGTCGCATGAGTGTGACTACATGCTGGGAGGTGCATCAACCCATGACGAAAGTGTTAATAGTGAAATATAATACGTGCAACAAGAGATTGGAGTGAGTATCTTGGAATTGTTCTGTGGCTGAGATAGTCCACTTCAGAGTTGATTTATGGTCATCGAATTAGCCTTCCTGTAAACAATGGCTGTCTTGGGACAAGGACAGGCTACACAGCTGTATACCATGGTGCCTTCATAACTAGAGTGGCACATGCCTATGTGTCCTTGGTTTTAAATTTTGCAAATGTGATTTTGCACTTCACTTTGAGCACTGTTTTGCATTGGATATTAAAGCTCTGTCACTTGAAGGACTGCATTTAAGGACAGCTCTATTTAGGATTAAGTTAGCCTTTAAGAATGTACATTCTACATGAAGTGCATCATGGGGCAGATAACAGCTAAGAGGTGGCTGCTGTGCCTGTGTGGCATCTGGCTATAGCTATCCTGAGCTGCTGAAGCACAGTAATTGGAATTTACTGATGTTGGATTAAATTATGCCATAGCACTTTATGCATGAGAGCACCTTGAATAAAAAGTGGACTGCGCTCAAGGTAATACCATTCTAATCATCATTTGTGTGGCTGTAATAAGTTTTTATTGCTGAAGTTTGTGCTGAGCCTTGGTCTGGTGCCAGTTACATGACAATTTCTGCAATTCTTGTGCTTAGACACTGCACAGCCTTACCCAGACTGCAAACTTTTCCATGCTTTTCCCCATTACGCTACAGACCAGTTCTTACCAGAAGAAAAAAACAGGTTGTCTCAGAAGATTCACTCAAGAGAATATCTGTATAGAGGTCACTAGCAAACCTAGAATCTGAGGCATATGTGGGATTAAACTACTTTCAGACCTTAAACTAGTGGATCTCTCTCTCTGGAGATCCCAATCTTTTCTCTTGGCATAAAAAAAATTAAATGATATGCTCATCATAATTCTTGATCTTCTAAGACTATCTTCACCATTGAGACACTAGTGGGGTCTGGGCTGGAGGCAAAGGGACCCTATAGGAGCCACAACTTTTCAGAAGGCTAGCACCAAAGTAAGTATTGCACATGCATGACTACAAGAGTGCATGCGGCTGCCTTTTTAATTGACACCAGCCCCAACCACTTCAATACCTTTTTTTTACCAAGGAGGTGCAGCATAACTTAACAAGCAGCTATGCACTTAACCTATGAACATAAAATAGCCCTGGCAGGCGATAGTAAGGGCCACTAAATCCATTTACACAATGTCTTCACAGTCCAAACCAAGCATAAAGAAGTGAAGACCAATGCAATAATACTGGAGTGATTTCGAGAGACTGTGGGCAGGTGTGTGAATCAATGGTGAATATATTCTTAGAAGATCAAGAATTATGGTGAGTACATAATGTTAATATATTTCAAGAATCAGTCTTCACCTCTGATTACCACTAGTGTGTCAGAGTACCAAGCTCAGATAAAGACTTCAGACTAGAGCAGTAGGAGCTGAGGACTTACTCAGGATAGTAATCCATTCAGGATTATCCTGACAAAGGTGGCATGTTGCCTGGAGAGAACATCAAGGACACAGTGCTTAGTAAAAGTGTACTCTGTGCTTCAAGTTGCATCTCTGCAAATTTCTCCCACAGGTACAGAGTGGATCTCTGCTAGAGTTGTAGCAACCACTCTGGTGGAGTGGGCACACATGTTGCCCTCCAATTTAAACACAGCTATGGCATAGCAGTGGCGAAGGCAATTCACAATCTGGGCAGAAATACACTTGATTGTAACAGGCTGCCCCTTCTGATTACGATCAAAGGAGACAAAGAGCTGTTTGAATTGTCTGAAGTCCTTGGTTCTGTCCAGAAAGAAACTTAACAATTCTCTTATAACTCCCTCATTCTGGAAGTTGGCAAAACAGGTAGGCAAGAATAGGGCTTTGTTACGACAGCACTCTGACACCATTTTTGGAAGAAACTTGGGTAGTGTATGGAGAACTACCTTATCTTTATAGAAAACAGTATATGGATGACCTATGTCTAAAGCATGAATTATAGATACTTGCAAGTTTAAAACTTCAAGTCATACATTGCAAGGGGCTCAAAGGACTTGTGAGTGAGCACCTCTAACACAAGGTTGATATCCTAGGCAGCTGCCAACTTCCTGATGGGAGGCCTTCTGTGTAAAATGCCCCTAAAGAACTTCTTGAACAGTGGCAGCTGTGCAAAGTAGAGGCTATCAGCAGGCCTGTAGAATGCTGAGATAGCAAACAGGTGGCCCTTGTCTATGAAACATACCACACCAGCTTCAGAAAGGTCCAATAGGAACTCCAGAACCTTGTGAGGTGGGCACCAAAAAGGGTCTGTGGAGGGGTTGTGGGATAACAGATGGATCAGACATCGAACTTCAGGTTCAACACACAATCTCTGTGTGATGTTTATTCAAAATACAAGAAATAACCTTCAGCAATGGCATATTCCTTTTTCAATACATCAGTTTGTAGCAACAGACTATGCATGTCCATCATCTGCACTTGGTCAGCACTTACTAACCCACTGATCTAACTTTTCAGTTGAGACTCACCTTCCCCTGTGTGGACCTTGTTTGCTAGAGTGGTGGTGGTGGTGGGGGGGGCTCAAAAAAAAAAAAAAAAAGAAAAACAAGCTACAGACGAAGAACCTCAGTACAGAAGCACTGAATCAAGGGTTACCCCAAAGGGCACTGGCAATAAGCCAGGTTTCAAAGAAACACAACATCACACATACTCCCATAATACAAAGCATCATGGGATGGATATGCAAATCACCATGGAATTTCAGACTGGCTCAGTTTACAGCAGGAATGAATGGTAGCAATTTACATGCATTTAACAACACAATGGGGGGGGTCTGATATCTCTAACCATGTAACTTAATTTCTATAATACAGTCACCTAGTAATTTTTACCGTTATCAAAAACACCTAGTGCCATGGTATTTTCAACATTTACAGGTTTCATATATATATAAGTTACGTACATCAAGGTATTTTATGACATAGAGCCATTGCATACTAAATCCAACAATGAGGAACACAGCCTGTTGTTTTACATCAGCTCAGAGGTCACAATAACCTCCCTTTATGAGGACCTGAGAGGGAAAAGGAAACTTAAAGAGGACACTATAGCATAGTCAAGAAAGGGGAAGGGGTGCCCAGAGGTGGCCAACCTTATGGACTAGAAATTGTAAAGGATAGATTAGGCTAAGAAATAAAAGAACTGTTGCAACAGATTTAAGAAGAGGTTGATCCTCAAGAGTGGCAGGATCTCCCTGTCACATATCCCCCGCCTTAAGAGGGAAGCAGTTATTTCAGACTGCTTACCACCTTCTTATCCCAGGAGGGGATGGAGCTTCCACCTATCAATCTTCAGAAGCTCTGTTTCAGGGTCCCTATTAACGATAAACATTCCATCATAAACTTCGTGGATATCATAATCCTTTACCCTGAGGCATTAACACTTTTCTCAACAGAGACTAATGGCACCTTCCCAGCACTGTCTCCTTTTAGGCAAAGTCAGTCATATTTCATTGACGTCAATTCTGGCACCATATCTAGACATGAAATCAGCATTTACATGTTTTGTCCATGCACTGTCGGACACAGTAAATCGATAGGGCTGAAGAGCTAAGTACCACCGCATTATACATGGATTTTTTTCTCTCATTTGGTGCAACCAGCAGAGGAGGTTATGATCAGTTACAACCTTAAATTCAGCCTCCACCCCACAAGTAATATTTCAGAGACTCAATAGGGTGTTAGGGCAAACTTATCTCAGAAAATAGATGGGGAAGAACATGTGATCATGTATATCAGCAGGAAGCTACTGTACATGAGAGGGGGAGATGATATGCTACCATAGAGGAAGAATGCTTAGCTCTGAAGTGGGCTATTGAGTCTCTGAAATATTGCTTGTGGGGGGGGCTGAATTTAAGGTTGTAACTGATAATAACCTCCTCTGCTGGTTGCACCAAATGAGAGAAAAAAATCTATGTATAATGCGGTGGTACTTAGCTCTTCAGCCCTATCGATTTACTGTGTCCCACAGGGCATGGACAAAAACATGTAAATGCTGATTTCATGTCTAGATATGGTGCCAGAATTGATGTCAATGAAATATGACTCACTTTGCCTGTGCTCCCAGGTTGCTCCTGTAAAAAAGCTTTCAGCTTAGTGTACTACTCCTGGTTAAACAACTAAAAAATAAAAAAAAATTAAAAATTAACACCATTCTCTGATGCATCAGTTTGAACCTCAAGCACTTGGTTGAAGTCAGGGCTTTTCAATACAGGAGCTGTATATAAAATGGCCTTGATATTCCTAAATGCCTCATCACAAATCAGGGTCCACTGAACCTTATTCGGGCACCTCTTTTAGTGAGATAGTCAAAGGACCGGCAATGGAAATTGGGAAAAAATCTCTGGTAATAACCAGCCAAGCCTAGGAAAGATCTCACATGCTTTTTTTGTGATAGGTATTGGGCTGTACACCAGCATGAGCATAAATCCAGTCCTTCATTAGCTTCCTCTTCTCCACCTTAGTTTTACAGTCCTTGCCAGGATCCTCAAAAACATCATCATCAAATGGGAACACAGATGGTAAATGTCCCTTCTTCACTTGAGCTCTGGTGGTTACAGCAACTACAGCAGAGTCCTGCGCAGCATAACAATGTATAAATGAAGCAAAGTCTGGGTGGTCATGCCCAATAACAACTGGCACAGATAGGAGAGGTACCAACCCCACTTCAACCTCATGTGTCTTTTTATGACTGTGGGTGTAGCCCAGCAGGTGTTTTGCATTCAGAAAAGGGCTGATGTAATTTCTGCTACCAAACAACATGATAGAGTGTTAACAATAGATTCCTCCACTGAAGCCTCATTACTTCACTGCCTGTGTCTGTGTAGGAAGCTGTGAGCACTATTTTTCATCTGGCTTGAGGAGTTAATTGAGCCCACAGAAAGTTAATTCATTATCTTCTGGCAGTCATTCTGTGTCAAATTACCAATGGATAGTACAGACACCATAGAAAACTATTGGAAGTAGAATGGGTTAAATACTTCCTGGAGCTTTCTGTATGACAAATAAGCTCTGCTGTTCCTCTAAGCCCCTATGAACACTTCATTAAGCCATTTGACACCACCATCCTATGAGCGGTCACAACTTTGCAGGACATTCCATAGCAAGAGTCCCAGTGTTGCCTGTTTCCAAATAATACACCAACTTCATTGTATCAGGCAGACAGTTCTGGGCTACTATTTATATTCTACTGAATGTTCTTAACCTGCAATTTGTGACTATAGGTGTTTACAACTGAATGATAGTAACCACATTTGCTTCACTTGCAAACAGGCAGGCATGTATGTGTTTTTGTTTGACTTGGGTTACACATGGAATCTGATCAGTTTATAACATGCTATATCGTGATTAAATGAATTGACAAACAGGGGCTTTGGTTTCTTTTACAAATTAATTTTTCATGACCATTGATAGACTAAAAGAAAAAGTTACTTACCATAGTAACCTTGTTTCTCCCAGGAGATACTCCAATATTCATAACTCTTCTGCAGTATACCTTTCAGGTCAGATCTATACCAGAGATAGAATGCTATGCCAATGAGGGAATCATTGGCATGAGACACTTTTCAAATGCTGCCACCTATCAACTGCCTACATTCTAACCCTCAGATTTCATGGACACCGGAAAAGACAGGGCCCGAAATTTAAAGTATATAAAATTTAACTTCAAAATTCCCCACCCAACCCTCCAACTGGAGGAAATATAAACTTATCATAAACAATCCCACAAGCTCCCATGTCAGAATCACCTGAAAATGGGAAAACCAAAAAACAAGTTCCAATAAAAATAGAATGTGGCATGCAAACACTAAGGTACAGCATGGAATACAGAGGCCACTGGTTCATAAATGGGGAGAGTTATGAATAATGGAGTATCCCCCGGGAGGGACAAGGTTACTATGGTAAGTAACTTTTTCTTCTCACCCCAGGAATACTCCAATATTCCTAACTCTTCTGCAGACTAAAAAGCAGTACCTTAGGAGGTGGGAAGAACCTATTTTGGAAACAGACTGTGCAGGACAGCTGTACCAAACCTGGCATCAGCCCTAGCCTGCATATCCAAGCTGTAATGCTTGGCAAATGTGTGTACTGTTCACCAGGTTGCTTCTTTACAGGTATCCACCAAGGGTACATCCCTTGCAGCTGCCAGTGTTGCAGCTGTACCCCTTGTGGTCTGGGCTCTAAGCCCTGCTGGAGCTGCCTTGCCCACCTTTGAAAAGCAAAATTGGATACACTGGACAATCCAATGAGAAATGGACCTTTTAGATGCTGTATTTCCCTTTCCCACATCCCCATAAGTAGGAAAAACTTGTGTTCTGTCCTGCCTGTGGGGCTTAGTGACTGTCATGTAGTAGCTCAAAGCTCTTTTGACATCCAGGCTATGCAGCCTACATTCACCAAAAGAAGAATGGTCAGTGAAGAACACTGGCAAAGTGATAGATTAGTTCAAGTGGAAGTCTGAAACCACTTTGGGAAGGAATTTCCTTTTTGTCTGTAGGACTACCTTATCCCTGTGGAAGGAAATGTAGTCCTTTTCAATGCATAAAGCTTGGAGCTCACTAATCCTAGCTGAAGTAATGGCCACTAGAAACATTGTTTTCCATGTGACATACTTCAAAAGTGCTGAAAACATAGGCTCAAAGGGAGGGACCATGAGTTGGGCAATGCAGATATTAAGGTCCCAAGCTGGCACCGGTTCTCTCACCGATTGAAACATATGAGAAAGGCCCTTGAAGAACCTTTTAAATGTGGGGTTTGATGCCAAAGAAACAGACTTGTCTGCAGATGCAAAGACCGAGACTTAAGCCAAATGAATCTTTAGTGTAGAAGGCTGTAAGCCTGTGGAATGTAAGTAGACCAGGTAGTCCAGTACCGAAAGCACTCCTGCCTGGGTTGGTACTATACTCCTACTAGAGCACCAAATAGAAAACCTCTTCTGCTTTGCAGCATAGGTTTTCTTAGTAGAGGATTTCCTGTATGGAAGGGAACATTGTTTAACCAGGAGTAGCACACTAAGCCGAAGCTTGTTTCCAGATGCGACCTGGGAGCACAAGGAAGTTAAGTGACTTGCTCAGGATCACACAGTATGCACCTAGATGGCTGTGGGATTCAAACCCAGGTCTCCAGATCTGCAGCTCAGAGCCTTAACCCACTGCGCTATACTGCCTCCTCCGCTATACTGTATCCTCGTAAGACATCCATAACTGGTTCAGAAAGATGTAAACTAGCATACTCTAGGTCCTCAAGAGCCAAGTTTTGAGCCTGAGTGACTTGAGGTTCAGAGACAGGAGCCTCCCCTGGTTGGAGGTCAGAAGATTGTGCCTCCTGGAAAGGTGTATTGGTTTGTCCACTGACATGGACAGCAATAGGGCGTGCCATGGCTGCCTGGCCTAGTCTGGGGCTATTAGAATCATTGTTGCTGGCTGAGACCTGAGTTTCAATAGCACCCTGTATACCAGAGGAAATGCATACAGGAATTTCCCTGACCAATCCAGAATAAGGGCATCCAGAGTAACTGTATCCACTACTGGAGGCCTGCAACAAAATTGTGGCAAGTGGTGATTCTGATGAGAGGCAAAGAGGTCTATTTCAGGAGTGCCCCACCTCCTAAATAAGGTCTCTAACACTTGCCTGTTCAGAGACCATTCGTGATGATCCTGGCTAATTCAGCTCAGGGCATCTGCCAGAACGTTGTCTTTGCCTGGCAAATGAATGGCCTGTGGTGAGGTGCCCAGTGAGTAAGCTACGGTCCAAATTCTCATGGCCTCCGTGCAAAGAAGGTTTGACCTTGTTCCCCCTTGTTTGTTTATGTAGTACATGGTGGTAGTGTTGTCTGTCCTGATTTATACTACCTTTCCTGTATCAGTGGCTTGAAAGCTTGCATTGCCAGAAACACTGCCCTGAGCTCTTACAAGTTTATGTGTAAAAGAGCCTCTGCACTTGACCAAGTGCCCTGGGTAGTGTGCTCTGCTAGATAAGACCCCAGCCCGAGAGGGATGCATCTGTTGTGAGAATCATTGATGGAAGTTCTTTTTGGAAAGGAACCCCTTCTCTGAGGTTGGTTTCCTCTTTCCACCACTGAAGAGCTTGGATAAATGTTTTTGTTACAGGAACAAGCTTTGACAGGGAATCCTTTCTATGGCACCAATGAGCTCTTAAATGAAACTGGATATCCCTCATCTGAAACCTGGAGCCTAGCACTCATGGGCGTAGTTTGCCTTTGACATTTGTGGGGGGCAGGGGGCAGGGCTAGGGTGGGGCAGGGGCAGGACTGGGGCAGTGCATGGGGGCGGGGCTGAATAGATTGCACATGACTGTATTATTCTCACTGGTGGTTTATCAGCTACATACATTGTGTTACGTTAATGCAGAAATACTTTAATGTAGTTGCATTCTCCTTTCCCTTCGGTTAGCATAAACATCTACAATGTTCTCTGGGACTAGCTTTGCAGTCAAATCAGCTTCTGTGTGAAGGAGGGCCACTGAAGAAAATCTTTCTTCTCCTATGGTTGAACGCAACCAGTTTTTAATCCGTCTCATTGCAGAAAAGCTTCGTTCAGATGTGGCTGTCCCGACAGGCAAAGTGAGAGCTAACTGAAATAGTCTGTAATAGTTTGGGTAAATGGTTTGAGATATTTCTTTTTGAAGCCTCTGGAAAGTAATAGGAGATTCAGTACTGGCAAAAATGTCCATTTCTGCAGCTGCAAGATGAGGATTTATGTTTAGTGGGTCCGTATACCGCTGCAAGAGTGGCTGAATTACATTTTTGTTACACTTTAACACTGAATCACAGGCTGCAGCAATTTCCATAGATTCTTTTGAGAAACTCCTCCCTAACTCACCAATAATCGCATCCAAAACAGGTAAATATAACTGGTGATGCCACCGGGATTGTTCAGGTTCACTTGCACTTGCAGCTGCAGCTTCTTGTTGTGCACCCTCTCTTTGACCCAAAGTGATTGGTACAAGGAAGTCTTTAAGACCTGCTGAGGTTTTTACAACCCTTCTTTTTGGAGTTTTGCCTGCTTCTTGCTCTGTATCTTCATCTGGCACTGCAATCTTATGCTCTTTGCAGAATTCTGTAATTTCTTTTCACATTTTATTCCAGCCTTCTTCAGTTCTGCATTTTGTAAAGTACACGTTCATGTTTTCTATTATGCAAGAAGCTTTTGCAAGCATGATATCACTGCACTGAAGTCCTTTGTGAGCAATATGAACTACTTTCAGAATATCTTGTAAGATAATTAAGCAAGCAATAAACTGCACACCACTCATATGCTGATAGAGACCAGTTGCTTCCACAGACCACGCTTCTCCCTGTTCACCAAGTTGTTTAAGGCACTGTATGATGGCAGTGTATTGCATTTGTACCGCAAACACACTTCGCCACTTGCTTGCCCACCGTGTATCACTCAACTGCACTATCTCTCGCTGCTTTAGACCCAAAGCTTTTTGCATATCAAGAAACACTTGATGATTGGTTGGCTCAGCAAAAACTGAATACAGTTTCTCAATTACATGAAAAAAACCCGCAGCAGTACGATTGACTTTACAGCATTCTACAAGGGCAAGGTTGAGCTTGTGTGCCATACAACGTACATACATTGCTAATGGACAGTCTTCTTTCAGCCGCTGCTGAACTCCCGTAACATGTCCTGACATTACGGATGCATCATCTTAAGACTGTGCAACTATTGGCAGATTCTTCAATCCAGATGTGTCTACAGCTTTTTTTATGGAATTATAAATGCCATTTGCATTTCTGGAAGCTGAGCAATTGATGAAGCACAAGAACCTCTGTTTAACTTCCAGGTTTTCTGCATATCTGATGCAAAAAGAAAGCTGCTCTGTCTTAAATGACCTGGCCTCATCTACAAGTACAGCTAAAAAAAAAACTGTCTTAATCACTGCCCCTACAATTTCTTTGCAAACCAATTCTACACAAATCTGCAGTACTTCATTTTGAAAGTCAGGGCTTGTGTAGTTAAAATAACTGTCCTGCATTTTCTTGAAAGAATCATCATATTTTGAAAAGAAATCACAGAACTCAAGGAAATTACCATTCACTTTAGATTCTTTCCCCTCATCGTGCCCTCGAAATGGTAAACCAAGCTTTGAAAGTAACTTGACAACGTCACAAACCTTTGCAAGATAATCACGGTTTCTTTCAAAGAGAGTTTCATGGCTTGCTGAAAGCTTCATAGCCACTGAACCAGTTTCTTGACTAAGTTTGAAGCATTGCCACTTTTCCATACATTTCACATGAACTTGGGAAACAGCATGTTTACACAACTTTTCTGAGAGTTTTTCCCAATCTCTCACACCTTTTTTGATAAATGATTCTTCTACATAGCCTGTCTCAGTATGAAAGTGACGGCATGAAAAGCAGAATACAGCATCTTGTTGAACCGAATATTCAATCCAAGGAAATTTTGTGTAATGGAAAACAGAAAATGACCAGTTGTGTTTCCCAAACATTGTCTTTGGAAAATCAGGCAAATGTGGTTGATTAGGTCCACTGCATTTCTCTCCAAGATCCCTAGGAACAGCTGGCCTGGCCAAATCATCTGTGTCTGTAGTATCTGTGGTAATACAAGAGGAAGGCCCTGGCCTACTCATAGTCACTAGCGCTACCTCTGAAGAGATGAAATGATCCTTTTGCTGTGCACATACTGCAACTAGTAAGAGCTCACCAGAAGAAGCTAATGCTGCGCCTGGGCCTGGAGATGTTGTAACATCTTACTGCTGCCGCTGTGGATCAGGCGCTGGCGATTCAGCACAATTTGTTGTTTTTCTCAAAAACTTGGGAATGTCCGTCATCAATTTTTAATTTTAGCTGACTCAGCAGGCCGAGTTACAGCTTGTAATAATAGGCCAAGAATGAACCTCAGTCATTTAAAGTGATTCAAAGTTAGGTCACTATGGCTAAGCATGACTGCTCTTAGCTCAATAGTAGCTGTGACAAAAATGGATGCGTTAAAAAAGATATAGGAAGTGGACTATGAGGAATCTTTTTGTAAATTTTTTTTTTTAAAGAAACAAACATTATCTGGTTAGCTGTGTGATATTACTGAGATTACATATAAATCAAAGATACACGGAGGCAAACTATTTTTTAAACCATCAAAAGTGCCCAGTCCCTGCTGCCCATACTAGAGAGATATATAGATATGTTTTCCTCTCAGAGAGACAGACTGTGAATAGACCCAAGTAGTCCGACTGCTTACGGCTGCGATTACATATAAATCGAAGATACACAGAGGCAAACTTTTTTTAAGCCTTCAAAAGTGCCCAGTCCCTGCTGCCCATATTAGAGAGATATATAGATTTTTTTCCTCTCAGAGAGACGGACTATGAATGGACCCAAGTAGTCTGACTATTTACTGCTGAGAATACATATAAAATCAAAGATACACAGAGGCAAACTTTTTTAAACCATCAAAAGTGCCCAGTCCCTGCTGCCCATACTAGAGATATATACAGTATATAAATATTTTTTCCTCTAAGAGAGACAGACTGTGAATAGACCCAAGTAGTCCGACTGCTTACTGCTGAGATTACATATAAATTGAAGATACACAGAGGCAAACTATTTTTTAAACCATCAACAGTGCCCAGTCCCTGCTGCCCATACTAGAGAGATATATATAGATATTTTTTCCTCTCAGAGAGACAGACTGTGAATAGACCCAAGTAGTCCGACTGCTTACTGCTGAGATTACATATAAATCGAAGATACACAGAGGCAAACTTTTTTTAAACCTTCAAAAGTGCCCAGTCCCTGCCGCCCATACTAGAGCGATATATAGATTATTTTCCTCTCAGAGAGACAGACTGTGAATAGACCCAAGTAGTCCGACTGTTTACTGCAGAGAGATTACATATAAAATCAAAGATACACAGACTGAAGCAAACTTTTTTTAAACCATCAAAAAAGTGCCCAGTTCCTGCTGCCTGTACTAGAGAGAGAGAGAGAGAGAGAGATAGATTTCCTCTCCTAGGCTCTCAGACTCACTCAGAGAGACAAATTGAAAGAGCTGATACTGAGAGACTGATTTTTTTTTTAAAGCAAGCAACAAGTTACACGGTAAGTTCCATTTCCATCCAGTTTCTAATCCTTCTTAATCCAGCCACCAGGCTACCTACCCGGCACTGTACACCTGGCCTTATATTACTCCCCCCCAGGCCCCCACTCCCCCACAACAATGTCTGAATGACGCTGCACACAGGGACTGTCTGGTGGACAGGAGTAGTAAATTTATTTAAATTATAGTTTTTTTTTAAACCAGTAAGACCACCAAGTCAGTGTTATTTTTAAATGAAACAACAAGAGTCGTGATATTAGACTCTCTAGACTGAAGTCAGTAACTCCCGCTGTGCTGCTCCATCCGACAACCACACAGCTCAGTGCAGTGAATCTAAATGGCACACTGAACTCGTGCTGGCAGGCAGTGAAGAGAAGAAAGGGCAGTACTTACTTAGCAGGTTGTTGATTTGATTGGCTGAAATGCTGAACTGTGGCTGTGTCCCTTCTGCCCTGCCTGCTGCCAGCCTGCCTGTCAAGCATGCCCGCTGCTTCCAATTGGATCTCCAACATTCTCTCTCTCTGTCTCTCCCTCATGCCCCGATGCTTGCTGGTGCCGCCACACTGCTAGCCTACCACACTGTGCCGAACACTACTGACATGGCCCACCCGGGAGGAGCCTGGAGAATAACTACCCTTCCATCGATTTGACTCATGATGTGATCTGTAAGTGGCAGCCCTGAGCTGATCATGTGGTTAACGTCATCAGGACGTGCTAGCTGGGCTGAAGGCTCCCAGTTACACCAATCACAGTACTCTATCTATTCTGGTCATGCCCATAACCCACAACCCCCGTACTGCTTGGCGGCCGGGCTGTCACTCAAAATCTGACTCACTCAAGTCAATTAATTGTGCTGTGCATGCACGCATGCGGTGCGAATGGACATGGAGCCTCCACCATGGACTGCAGCGATGTTCCGTGTGCCAGCGAGCCTCACTTGGCTGGCACTTAAAGGAGCAGACTTGTCAGTGTTTAGTGGGGCAACGCCTCCCCATGCCCCCCCGAATCTCCGCCCATGCTAGCATTGTGCCTGTTGCAGCTGCCATGTGGCCCAGAAGTTGAAGAAAATGCCTTGCAGGCCTTGGAACACTGAACCTGAAAGAACCTGCCAACTGCAGGATGCTTTTTACCCTGTCTCTGGGTAGAAAGGCTCTGCTCACTCTGGTATTCAATTCTACTCCTATGAACTGCAGAATTTGAGAAGGAACAAAAACAGATTTTTCTAGATTTAAAAGGAAACCCAGAAATTGCAGAAGCTTCTGAGTGAGCTGTAGGTGTTCTGCTAACTGTTGTGGGGAATTTCCCACCACCAGCCAGTTATCTAGATAGGGGAATACTTGACACCTTGTCTGCGCAGGTGAGCCACTACCACAGCCATACACACTGTGAACACCCTTGGTGCTGAAGTGAGATCGAAAGGTAGAGCTGAGAACTGATAATTGATTGACATGAGTCTGAACCTGAGATATTTTCTGTGAGACTCCCTTATGGGGATGGGGAAATAGGCATCTTTTAGTTCCAATGATGCCAGCCAATCTCCTTTTCAGAGTGCTGGTAGAATCAGAGACAGTTACCATGTTGAACTTTGGTTTTGCTAGGAACCTGTTGAGGACCCTGAGATCCAAGATAGGCTGCAGCTCTCCATTTTTCTTTGGTGTGAAAAAATACCTTGAGTAAGGTCCTTTTCCCCTTTGATGCAGAGGCACTGGTTCCACTGCTTTTAGTGAAAGAAGGTGTTTCACCTCTTCTTCCAGCCTTTTGCTTTCCAGGAGGGAAGCTGGTTTGAAAACTCTGATTTTTTGAACAGGGGAGGACTTGAAACTTAAAGACAGGCCCTGACCCACTATCTCCAGAACCCACTTGTCTGTGGTGATAGTTTTCCAATTCTGGAAAAAATGGGTCAGTCTGCCCCTACTGGCAAAGGATAGGCAGCTTGATCGATGAAGTCAGGAGTCCTGCTTAGATTGGGGCTGAGACTGGGCACCATGCCTGGCACCTTTTCTGCCCCTATCCCTGAAATACCCTTGCTGCAGGTATTGGGGTACCTGAGGAAGTACCATGGCCTGATAAAAAGGTCTGGAATGGAACTGTCTGCCCCTGCCTCCCCTACTGAAAGGTCTAGAGGAGGTGGAGGGTCTTTCTTTTGCAGAATTGCTATGGAAGGTGGCTTTATACTCATCCACCTTCTTCATATAGCCCTCTTTATGGCTGCCAAATAGGGAAGTGCCCTCCATAGGAAAATCCAGAGTCTTATTCTGGGTATCCTGCGTGAGGTTTGTGGCTCTCAACCAAGCAAACCTTCTCTGTGCAATGGTATTTGCCATACCTTGCAGCAGTCTCCTTACTGTCTTCCGCCATCTGGAACTGGTATTTGGCAGCTTCCAGGCCAAACCTAGCAGTTTCAGCTAGATCTGCCAAAAGAGGAAAAGGTGCTTTCTCAGCCATGTCCAGGACAGACTGTCAGAGAACCTTCTGGTACTGGGCTGCATAGGCCTGATAGTTAGCTTGCCTAATGGCCAGACAGGCTGACAGGTAACCTTTCTTGGCCATACTTTCAATTTTTCGAGAATCCTTCTCTGGAGGTGGAAAGCCAAATGGACTTTTGCCTTGTCACAAGCTGTAGCATGCACCACCGCCTGGTAGTCAGGGTGTGAAAATAAGAATTCAGCCCCTGTTCTGTCAAGCTGACACTTTTTATCCAACCTTTTGTCCAAAGGAGGGACAGACCCAGGAGCTTGGAGGAGTTTTAAAATATCTCTTTTAAAAAACATTTATGGGGAGTGACAGTTTTTTAGAAGGAGTCAGCCCCATCATTTCCTGATATTCAGCCTCCTACTCATCCCTTACAGCTTCAGAGGTAGGGATGTCTAAGGCATCAGCAATTTTTTCTGATGAAGGAAAAATGAGAAGAAGAATCTTCTATAGTCCTGGGAGGGGAGCCAAACTCCTGTTCAGGGGAGACCTCAGGCTCTATAGGCTCACCTTCTTCTTCCTCCTCCTCCTCCTCCTCCCCCCCCAAGCTCCTCAGGAAAGAAGGGTGGGTTGGAGGGTGCAGGAGTCTGGACTGGGGACTGTGAAACCACAGGCAGGAGACCCTGCAAAGTTTGAATTATTTTTATTGCCTGTGCAATCTCTGAAGGAGAAGGTACAGTGGCAGGCATCACAGAAGTCCCCTTTTCCACAGGGAGTTCAGTGTGCTTTGTTTACTTAACTTTTTTTCCTGGAACCGGAGAGCTAGCCAGTTCAGAGGGTATCTTTTTACCTATATCAGGGGTAGAAACAGTAGAAGTTGTGGTGTCACCCACAGACCCTGAGGGTTTCGGCTGGTCAGAGCCAGAGGGACCCTTCAATTTCTTATTTAATCTCTCCAGACGTTTTTCCAACATCTTTTCAGGAAAAGATTTGCAAATTTCACAGTTAGTTTTTAAATGGTCAAAACCAAGGCAGAAAACACAAATGGAGTGCTTATCTGCCTTGGCAAAAATTTCACCACACTCAGAACTGTTTTTAAAACCAGGTTCTCTGGTTCTCTTTTTAGGTTTTTCTGACATACTGAAGAAAAACCATAACTGCAAACCACTAAGGGTGGGATATTCAAAAGTGGTGCATATGGCGCAACAGTATTGTGCCATGCACAACCCACTGATGTGCCCTGGCATGATATTCAAAAGGGGAAATAAATCCTGGCATAAATCCTGATGCACCGTAATGTATGTGGCGCAAGAAGGGGGGAGCGTGCCCATGCTTACTCCGCATATCCCGATATTCAGCCCAGGATGTGCTGAGCCCATGCAGGTGCATCCCTTACTTGCTCCACACACAGTTGAGCCAGAAAAAGAAGGAACAACAGCTGGCCACCCACAGGTGAGCTGCCGTATTGTAGGGTGCGGCGGCTGCCAGCTGGGGTTAGCCACCTGAGCTTCGGCAGCACCGTCCGTCGTGGTAGCGTTCCCCCCATGCCCGATCACGGGTGTAAGTTTATTATAAACAGTCCTATATCCCTATTGGTCCAGTGGACCGCTTCCAGTCCAATCGTGGGCATAAGTATGTAAATATGATATTCCAAAGCATCCCTGGTGGTCCAGTGGACCACTTCCAGCCCAATCGCGGGCATATGTATTACATTAGAATATTCCAAAGCATCCCTGGTGGTCCAGTGGACCGAATCCTGCCCGATCGCGGGCATGTGTACAATAAAAGAAATCCCCAGATCCCTGGTGGTCAAGTGGTACCCCCCTCCCCACTTGCCCACTGAGCCCCGCCACCCTGCTCCCCCTGGTCAGCAGTGGGTGGCAGCTCCCCACCCACAAGCCGCACAGCCGCCCGCCAACTGACTGCTTACAGTAGAGCTGTATGCCCATTGGTCCACAGTGTGGGCCGATGGGCGTGCAGACCGTACCGTACTACACAGTCCAGATATGTGAGTGGATCCATTGTGCTCCTTAGGCCCATATCTTCTTCAGGGTCTATTGCCAGCAGCCAGGTCAATAAGTCACTCCCCGGCTCCACCGAGGAGTGCATGGTCACAGCCGGTAAGAAAACATTACTTACCATAGTAATCTTGTTTCTTCTAAGGGAATCTTACTGTATTCTGACAAATGCAGTATGGTATCACCATAGGACTGCCACAGAGCTGAAATGGTTAATAGAACCTATGCTAATGGTGGAATGTTAGGCTCGAGGTTGGTTTTCTAATCACCGTGCCTGGTTGCACTTCCTGCAACCGTCAGATTCTTATGAAGTATGCAGAAGCTAAATACTAGCTATCCAAACTAAGTTTACTACCCTAAATACCCCTATTAGGGGAACAGAAACTCCAAATAGCAGGAGGCATCTCTAAGACTCAAGTCAACAGATGCCCAAAAAACTAATAGGTACCCACAGGTTTCCAACATCAGTGATACAGGAGTGAGCAGAACTCTGTAGGTCCTAGCAGGGGAGGAAGGGTGGGAGCTCAGAATACAGTAAGAGTCCCTTAGAAGGAACAAGATTACTATGGTAAGTAATGTTTTCTTCAAACCCCAGAAAATCTTACTGTATTCTGACAAATGCAGACTACCCAAGCAGTGCTTTTGGAGGCGGGCAGAGGACCTATTTAGGAAACAAGCTCTGCAGAACTGCTGTGCCAAACCTGGCATCACTACTGGCTTGGGTGTCCAAGCAATAGTGCTTGTTAAATGTGTGAACTGTTTTCCAAGTAGCTTCCTTACAGATTTCCAGAAGAGGGATGTCTCTGGAAGCTGCTATCGATGCAGCAGTCCCTCTAGAAGAATGGGCCCTAAGCCCTTGTGGGGGCTGCTTACCCACTTTGCCATAACAGAATTGAATACATGACAAAATCCACCTTGTTATGGATCTCTTTGTGGCAGGTTTACCTTTTCCAGCCTCCTCATAGGTCAGAAAGAGCTGGGTTCTATCCCCTCTGTGACCTTTCGTGTGCTCTAGGTAGTAACTAATAGCTCTCTTGACATCCAAGCTATGCAGTCTACGCTCACCTGAGGAGGAATGATCAGTAAAGAAGACTGGCAGGGTGATAGACTGATTAATGTGAAAGCCAGATACCACCTAAGGGAGAAATATATTATTTGTCCTGAGTACCACCTTGTCCCTATGGAAGGCCACATAATTGGGCTCCATGGACAAAGCCTGAATCTCACTAATCCTTCTGGCAGAAATAATGGGCACTAAAAACACAGCCTTCCAAGTCACATACTTAAGGTCAGTTGATGACATGGGCTCGAAAGAAGGCTGCATAATCTGTGCTATGCAAATGTTTAAGTTCCACACAGGGGTAGGGACTCTATGAGAAGAGTGCAAATGCAGTAGTCCCTTAAAAAACTTTTGGAACATTGCATTAGAGGCTGAAGAGGATGGCTTACCTGCCGGCAGGTAAGCAGACAATGCAGCCAAATGCACCTTCAAAGTAGAGGTCCTGAGGCCTAGGGAATGAAGATGGGTGAGATAATCGAAAACTACTGATAAGCCAGCCTGGGTATGGTCCAAGCTTTTATCCCTGCACCAGAAAGAAAATCTTTTCCATTTAGAAGTATAGATTTTTCTGGTAGCAGGTTTTCTGGATACCCTAAGGACCCCCATTACCCCTTCTGAGAGATTCAAATTTACATATTCTAGGTCCTCAAGAACCAGGCTTTGAGTCTGAGGGATCGAAGGTTGAAGTAGAGGATCCTGCCCTGGGAGGAGGTCAGCAAATTGTGCCTCCTGGGTAGGCTGATTGGCTTGGCTACTGATAGGGACAGAATTAGGGAATACCATGGCTGTCTGGCCCAATCTGGGACAATCAGGATCATTGTGGCTGGCTGGGACCTGAGCTTGTTCAGGACTCTCAGCAACAATGGGAAGGGAGGGACGTCATACAGGAACTTCCCTGTCCAATCCAAGATCAATGCATCCAGTGGTACTGTGCCCTTCAGTGGGGGTCTGCAACAGTACAGAGGGAGCTGGTAGTTGTCTAGGGAAGCAAAGAGATCGATCTCTGGAGTGCCCCACCTTCTGAACACCAACTGCTGTACTTGCTTGTTTAAGGACCATTCGTGATGGTTCTGATTTATTCTGCTCAGTGCATCTGCCAGCACATTGTCCTTCCCTGGAAGGTGGATTGCTGACAGCAAAATGTTCAGGGAATAGGCCAGGGTCCATATTTTCATAGCTTCTGTGCACAGGGATGTGGACCTTGTGCCTCTCTGTTTGTTGATGTAATACATAGTAGTCATGTTGTCTGTCCTGACCTGGACCACGTTTCCTTGCAGCATGCTGGCGAATGCCTGAAGTGCTAGGAACACTGCCCTGAGCTCCAACAGGTTGATGTGCCGCAACGACTCCTGTCTGAGCCAAGTACCATGGACAGTATGCTCCCCTAGGTGTGCTCCCCACCCTAGTAGGGATGCATCTGTGGTGTGCACCAGAGATGGTTGCTCTTGGAGGAATGGAACCCCCTGTCTGAGTTGTTCCAGATCCTGCCACCACCGGAGTGCCTGCATGAATGTTTGAGTGACAGGGACCAGCTTTGACAACCTGTCTCTTTTCTGATGCCAGTAATGCTTGAGGTGATATTGAATATCCCTCATCTGAAATCTTGCTCTTGACACTGTGGCAGTTGAGGCTGCCATGTGGCCTAACAGCTGGAGAAAGTGCCTGGCCGGTCTGAGGCTGTGAGACTTGAAGGAGCCTACAGTACCAGCTGCCTGAGAGTATCTGCCCTCAGCTGAGGAAGAAAGGCCCTTCCTCTGACTGAATTCAGTTCTGCTCCTATAAACTCCAAGAGCTGTATTGGCTGCAGCACTGACTTCTGCTGGTTTATCAAGAAACCCAGGGACTGTAACAGTTCCTGTATTAAGGCCAGAGACTGCTTGACCTGCTGAGGATACTGCCCCACTAAGAGCCAGTCATCCAAGTATGGAAAAACTACCACTTCCTGACTTCGTAGGTGTGCCACAACCACAGCCAAGCATTTTGTGAACACCCTTGGAGCAGGAGTAAGGCTGAAAGGCATTGCTCTGAACTGATAGTGGCCTGATGGAAATCTGAACTTGAGGAATTTTCTGTGAGACTGCCTTATTAGGATATGGAAGTAGGCATCTTTTAAATCCAGAGATGCCAGCCAGTCTCCTCGCCTAAAAGTTGGCAGAATCATTTTTAAGGTGACCATTTTGAATTTTGGTTTCAGTAAATGCCTGTTCAGGTGTCTGAGATCCAATATGGGTCACCACTTCCCTGTTTTCTTGGTTGTAAGGAAGTATCTTGAGTAAAGGCCCTTTCCTTTCTGTAAGAGAGGAAATGGCTCCACTGCTCCTAATGAAAGCAAGTTTAACACCTCCTTTTCCAGTAAGAGTGTATCTGAGGGGGAAGAAGGTTGAAAAACTCTTGCCATCAGTCTTGGTCTCAGCCTGAAACTGAGTGCAAGGCTCAGATCCACTACCTCCAGGACCCACCGATCCATGGTGATGGATTGCCATTCCTGGAGATAGTAGGTCAGCCTGCCCCTTACTGGACCCGGGGAAGTGACCCGAGCAGATACCTCAGGGTGTCTGCTTATTTTGAGGTGCTGACTGGGTGCTGGGGCTAGTTCGGTTGGTGCATCTCCTGCCCCTGCCTCTGAAGTAGCTTCTCTGCCTGATATTGTGGATAGGCTTGAGGCTGGAAGAACGGCCTGTAAGGTCTGCCCCATGACCCCTGGCATGCTGCTTTTGGGGGGTAGGAACCTTATCCTTAGCAGCAGCACTTTGGTATGCTGCTTTGTATTCATCCATCTTTCTCATGTAAGCCTCAGTCTGCTGTCCGAACAGAGATGAAGGCTCACATGAGAAGTCCGTGGTTTAAGACTGGGTATCTTGTGTAAGATTGGTAGTCCATAGCCAATCAAATCTCCTGAGAGACAATGAGGAAGCCATCTGCCTCTCTGCAGTGTCACTGCTATCCACTGCCATTCTGAACTGGACCTTGGAGGACTCTACCCCCCTCTCTTGGCAGCTTCTTCCAGGTCTGCTGCCATTTGTGCTGGCACAGATTTTGTAATCTCCAGCACAGTGTCCCAAAGTGTCCTTTGGTACCTGGCAACATAGGCCATGTATGAAGCCTGCCTAATTGCCAGGGAGGAACCCAGATATTGCTTCTTTGCAACAGAATCCAGCTTTCTGGAATCTTTGTCAGGAGGCTGTGATGCTAGGGGAATGCCTGCTTTATCACAGGCTGCTGCCTGTACCACACCCTCATGGCTAGGGTGACCGAACAGGAACTTGGTCCCACCCTTAGCCACCCAATATTTCTTATCCACCTTTCTATTGACTGGTGGAATAGAAGTTGGGGTATTCAAGATTTTCATAACCTGCTTCTTCAGGGACTTGTAGATGGACAGTAAAACTCTTTTAGGAGCCTGAACATCCATCATCTCTCTATAGTCCTGTTCATCCTCCTCCTCCTCATCAGTTGATTCCTGCGTGGGGAGGTCCAGGGACTGAGACACCTGTTTCACAAATTTAAAATGAGAGGTAAAGTCCTTGGTTCCCTTGTCAGGGGAGTCAAGACGATAAGGATCAGGTAAAATATCTGGATCAACCGGGGTCACGTGATGCAGCGAGCCTAAGAAGACACCTTTTTCAACCTCTCCTGCCCGCCGCTGCTATTTTTACATATTTTCATAACAAACTTAAGCTGAGAACCCAATTAAAGCAACTTGGTGGTGTGGGAAGTACTGGAGAACTGCGCTGGAGTGGTTTGGGAAGGATGGAGGTCGACATGAAAAAACTACAGCCCAAACATGCACCCCTAGCCACCCCTGAGAAGGCCCCAAAAAAAACCTCGAGCTAATACAGCGGCTACCACGCAGGCAACACCGCAGCAAAGTCTGGAGCAAGAGCCTTTAACGCTCGCTGGTTTTCTGGCTGAATTCCACCCGTTCAAAGATGAGCTGAAAAACCTCACAACCGAAATCAAAACCATTTCCCAGGCTATCGAGGATATAGCTCTGAGGACATCGGATACTGAGACTCTACTTACCTCACTGGAGAGAAGAGTGGATAAGCAGGATCCCGAGGTTGTTCTAATAAAGCAAAAAATCCATAAAATGGAGCAGAAATTGGAAGACCTGGAAGGTCGTAGCCACAGGAACAACACGGTGATTATTGGTCTCCCCGAGCTGGAAGAAGGGCAGGGTGCAATTTTATTCGTCCAGGAATTTATAGAAAAAATTATTGGGCCCTCTTCCTATGGCTCCCACTACATTATAGAGTGGGCCTATAGAGCATTGAGACCAAAACCTCCGACTGGGGCTCCCCCCTGACCTTTAATCTTCCGCTTCTTAAATTTTTTGGAGAAGCAGCATTTCTTAGTTAAAATAAGGTCCATTCAAGAACTGCAATGGGAAGGGGTGAGAATCAGAGACTCACAGTCCAACAACGTAGATCTGCCTTTCACCCTTTAGTTACTAAGCTAATCACCGCTGGACTCAAATTTAAGATGCTATACCCTGCTAAATTGCAGGTGCAGCTATCGGGACGGTGGCACACGTATGAAGATTTGGAGTCAGCGACTGCCGGTCTCAAGACAGCCATGCCTGATCTATTCAGAGACACTTGAATATGCACAGGGCTTTATCTTAAGGACCTATTCTGGGTGTAGGAGTTGAGATGGGATGCATGGAGTTTTCCTATAGAAGGCTAGGCCTGAGAAGTTTTGGATTGGGCACTGTGTTGCAATCCAGACCGGGCCTGCTTCTTTTAAGGCTCCATTAAGGGGCCAAAATTGAAAGTAGCCTTATCTCAGTAGTTCCTATTATTTATTTATAACCAATTTTGCTTTAAGGCTAACACTGGGTTTAGAAGGGGAGTAATAACTTCGGGGCATGTTTGTGTGATTATCTGTGCCACCCAATGGTTCCAACCTGCGTTTTAGGTAAGCCTCGGTAGTTTTGCAGGGCACTCTTTGCTCGACAATTTCAATAGGCTGCCCCGCAGTTAGACAAGAAACCCCACGTTAGGACTGAGATGGGCTGTGTTTGCTGAAAGTACTAGTAGCGTTAGTTCGTATTGGGTAAACTCCTTTTTTTTTCTCCTTCTTTAAAATTATTGCTTGGTAATGAGTAGGAGCTCCTCCTTGGATGCGGTCATGAGTGAGGGTATACCGGGGAGTAAATGACAGTAATGGGGTAGGAGTTGGATGGTAATGTTTGCTGGGGGGTGAAATAGCGTTAATAGTGGGCTATACACAGTATTTCCCTGCTGGTGTCTCCCCAGCTTTTCCTGTTTTCATTTACTTCATTACGGGACTGCAGGGTAGATTTACAGGGGAAAGGAGTAGAAGCAGTTGCGCGCGGCAGCCACACGAGGGGAGTACAGCATCAGTTTTGGAAGCACTCATTGGTAAGCTGAGGAGCATGCCTCGATTATGCTATCCCTTAATGGCATCGATGTAGCAGCCGTGGGGACATTGACAGTTATTGTCAAAGCAGCTCCTGTATCATGGAGAGGGTTGCCTTCTTTTATATTCCCTCTCTTTGGATAGTCATGTTCGAAGGTCTTTATCTTGGTTTGTTCAATGCTGTGCCACTTGTAGGAGTGCTGCGATTTTAGGAGCTGCTAGAATTATTAGAGATTTGCTTTTTATTTCATTTTTTAGGATTATATGGAGGGGGATTTCTGCTGAACAAAAGCATAGGGGAAGATTATTAGTCTGCTAAGGCAATGGTTACTCGGCGGGAGGTAAAATAAGGGGAACCACCCAGTAACAAGAGTGTACTTAAATGTTCAGTTCTATAGAACTAGAGGTAGGAATAGTTAAGTTTAATGGGGATTAACCTAGTAGGTTTAACAGGGATTTAGTAGGTAGACTAGTTAGATAACTTTTCTGAATTGTATAATCTTACAGAGCCTATCCTTGCGCCTCTTATTTTCTATATATAAGGCTAGTAGGGATGTACTGGAGGCGGGAGGGCAGGAGGGGGAAGGCAAATTTTGTGGAGAGCTGCTAAACAAAGCACGGAAAAGGGGAGGAGGGAGGGTTGGGTGATTTAAGGGTACAATGGGTTGGGGTTTTTCTTTGGGTGTTTTATGTGGTGTTCTGGGAGCATGGAGGTTTGGGGGTCGGTGGGAGGTGGGGAGGGTCGAGGGGGGGACACAGTCCAGAATAAATAGGTTGATTGATTGCCTTATTGTATTTCTTTCCATTTTGCACTGTTTTCACTCACTGGATATGAATGATGGCTAATGATCTTTGCTTTTCTACATGGAATGTCAAAGGGGTCCATAAAAAAACAAAATAGTATAAGATCCTGAAGCATTTGGATATTCTACACACTAATATCACTGTTATCCAAGAATCTCATTTACTTGACTCGGAAGCCATTCAGATGAGATGGTTGCAGTTAGTGCAGGTTTTCTCAGCTCAAGGTACCTCTAATAGTTGCGGCGTTTTAATCCTTATTAATAGGAATATCCCATTTAAGGTTATGCAGGAAATTAAAGATCCACACAGTAGATTTATACTGGTAAAGGGTACCATGTATTCCATGGAACTTGTGTTGGGTAGCATTTATGGCCCTAATAGGGATGACCCTCTTTTCTTTACGCGATTACTTAACAATATTCTCTCTTTATTACCCTATATGATAATTTTAGGGGGAGACTGGAATTTAGTGATGGACCCGGGTAAGGACCGTACTGGTACAGTCTCAGGTTTACTTTCCCCGGCACAGCGGGCGGTACATGAACTAATGGATAGATTGGGATTATGTGATACAGTATATGGAGGGTTTTACATCCCAAGAATAGGGAATACACTTTTATATCCCCTGTTCATAAGTCTTCATCCTGTATTGACTATCTGCTGTTATCTCAGGCAATGTTACCGGGAGTACTAATCTCTGCTTTTCAGCCAGGCCCTCCCTCTGATCATTCCCTGGTGTTATGTAAGTTGGCCCTCACCTCTTTGCCCAAGCGCCAATCAAGATGGAAACTGAATGACCCATTGCTCAAGGATTCTAAGAGTACAGATTGTATTAAAGAACATAACATACAATTTTTTGATTTGAATCCTACCCAATATACTAGGCCTGACATATTATGGTGTGACTTTAAAGCATACCTTTGGGGTATTTTAATTGGAATGGCATCTGCACGGAAAAAGAGGCAGAAAGCGAGGCAGAAGGCAGTACTAGCCCAGATCAGAGCATTAGAAACTAATCTACAACCAAACTCATCCAATGAAACTAAACAAAACCTTGCAAAATTGAGGAACTCCTACATAAGCTTACTCAACGAAAAAGCGGAATTTACTATTCTACGTACAAGGGCCTCCTATATAGATCAAGGAGAAAAAGCAGGAAAATTGTTGGCTCAGAGAATTAAACAACAGGAGTCTGCCCGATTCATCCCTCCTATTCACTCTAAAATAGAGCTCTGAAATGCTCCCCACAGGAGATTGTCTCAGAGTTTACCAGCTATTACAATCAGTTATACGGAGACATGTCCAATCCGCCTTCTGACTCCATTCTCTCCTCTTACTTAGCAGAGGCCCAGTTACCCCTTCTTTCCAAACCTCAGTGTAGGGCGTTAATAGCCCCTATCTCTACCTTGGAAATTATGGAGGTGATACAGGGTCTGCCTTCAGACAAAACACCTGGAATTGATGGTTTCTCATCCAACTTTTATAAATGTTTTAAGGAACAAATTACCCCACATCTCCTTTCCCTCTTTCAACACATCTTAGTGGGCACACAAGTAGACCCCACACTATTTGAGACCCTTACTGTATTACTGCCGAAGACGGGTAAAAATTTAGAGTGTAATGAAAGTTACAGACCCATTTCATTGCTGAACCAAGATATAAAAATCTTAACCAAAATATTGGCTGACAGGCTTAGTTTAGTTCTCCCTGACTTAATAGATACACATCAGGTGGGTTTCATGAAGGGAAGATCGTCTGCAGATCACCTTCGTAATCTCTCCCATGTCTTCTCAGTGTCTAGGGATGCCTCCTTTCCAGTGGTGCTGGTGTCCCTGGATGCCGAGAAGGCTTTTGACAGAGTTAATTGGAATTTTTTATTCAAACTTTAAACTCCTTTGGTTTTCCCCAGCAATTCCAGATGTGGGTAAAAGCTCTTTATCAGAATCCGACTGCCAGAATCTCTGGAAATGGTGTAATCTCTGAGGCCTTTACCTTATATTCTGGCACAAGGCAAGGTTATCCTCTTTCCCCTCTACTTTTTAACCTTTATTTGGAACTGCAAATCTGCAAGTTAATCCTGTGTCCAAGGGTTCAGGGGCTTACAATTCTAGGTACCGAACTCAAAGTTGCTGCTTACGCGGATGACTTGCTCCTACAGCTCTCTTATCCAGAAACATCTATCCCTGTCATGCTAGACATAATAGAGCAATTCAGTAAATTATCGAATTATAAGTTAAATGTCGGAAAGTCCACTGTAGTCCCCTTAAACCACAAAGTTTTTAAGAACAATATTACAGCCCTAGGTCTATTGTGGTCCAGGGATTCTTTGTGGTATTTGGGCATTGAATTAACTAGAGATACACAGCTTACTATTAAGACAAACGTGGAGGCATTATTATCAATGGTGACCCAAGATTTAACCCGCTGGTCGACCCTCTCCATTTCTTTATGGGGAAGAATAAACCTGATTAAGATGAATGTTTTGCCGAGATTACTATACCCTCTTCAATTGCTCAATATCTTTTTACCTGGAGGCTGGTTTAAAAAAGTTCAGAGTTTAATAGTTGAATTTATCTGGTCTAAAAGGAAACCGAGACTAGCCTACTATAAGTTAGCAGCGCCTAAACTTTAGGGCGGCTCACGGCTTCCATACCTCAGCATGTATTACTGGGCTAGTAATGCTGCCAAATACCTCAAGTGGCTAGATCCTAATCCCTCCACTTATTTTCCCTAATGGCTCAAACTGATTCGATCAGTTAATATAGCTCCTTCCACATTATTATTCCTAAACACATCTTCTCTACCGAAAAAGTTAAAAGATACCACAATAGCAACTTCCATAAGAATTCATTCACAGCTGTGTGGATTCTTAAAATATAAACACTGTTTGGATGCGGCACAATCGATCTGGAATTCCTCAGCTTTTAAAGTAGACAACAGAATGCTATCCCCCATGTGGCTACCTAGATTGGGAGAGGGGAGACTGTCTTCATTTCTCAAGGAGGATGGCTCAAGATTATCTACAGAAGATTTTATATTGAAGTTTAGACTACAAAAAAATTATTATTTTAAGGTTCTGCAGCTCAGACACCTCCTTATTAAAAAATTTAAAGACGGTCCTCCTTTACCTTTCAAATTTTCTTTCCAGTCAGATTTGGATCCCTTAGCTAATTCCCCTAAAGTAATTTCTAAACTTTATAACATTTTATATGACTGGCATTTCCCAGATCTGTTTGGACCTACGGAGTTCTGGTCTGACTCTTTCCCACACTGGGATAAAGACTGGATGGCTATATGGAGTAATTGTCATCATTTTGTAACACAAGATAGGTTACGTTTAATGCAGTTTAATATGCTACATAACCTTTACTACTCTCCGCAGAAACTGGCCAAATGGGGAGTAATAAGTTCTAATAAATGTACGAGGTGCACTCAGGTGGAAGGTTCCTTGTTTCAAATCTTTTCGGAATGTCCCAAGATAGCTCCCCTATGGAAGACTATCAAGGACAAGGTTGAGCCATTGCTTGGACTAATGGACCTATTTACCCCAGAGGTTTGTCTTTTTGGGGATTACTCACAGATATCAGTTAGAAAGCAAAAATACCATATCGCTTTGATCTTTATGTCAGTTAAAAAACTGGTACTTAAATATTGGAAAAACACAGATATAGTCTCTTATTCTGAATGGCTGAACGAGTTGCTAGCCAATCTTCGAGTGGAGAGGACCATTTCGAGTCTTAATAATAATAAATCCAAATATGAGAGGATTTGGGCCCCATTACATACGCTATACTCCATTTAGAGTCTTTTTCGTGTAACTACGTATTTTGGATTGTTATGCCTTGGGATTGTGTGGAGGGGAGGGCATTTTGGGGCTGTATTAGGGTGAGAGGGGGATGGGATCATGTACCCTGTTTTGGTATATGTCTATGTGTTTTGGATAACATGATCCTGTCAGGTGTATTTGTTGAAACTTCAATAAACATTATATTAAAAAAAATCTGGATCAATGGGTTCACCATAGTCCTTGTCCTCATCATCGTCAGCACCATTATCATAATCCTCAGCAAAAGTGTCCAACTCGGGTTCCAAGGAACTGGGAACCAGAGTGGAACTTGAGGTATCCAAGCCTGGCCACTTCGGAACCTGAACCAGGGTTACTGGTTGAAGCAACTGAATTAATCTAACAGCATTTGCTCCTTCCTCAGCAGTTAGAACCGGGGTACTCAATTGCGGTTCAACCACTGAATGTTTTTCTTTTCCTCTTTCCTACAGCTGCTGGGTTAGCGGCAGGGTCAGCAGGTCTTTTTTTGGCCGATGAACCATCACCCTTGTCAGAGGGCTGATCCTCCAGTTCTTTTTGGCCCAAAATCGGTTTGTCAGCAGCCAGTTCAGCAGCCTTCTCAGACATCTTCTCCTGCAGTCATTTTAAGCACCTCTCAAGCGTCGACTGAGGGAAGTTTTTACAGATATCACAGTCCCCTTTAGATGATCAAACCCCAAGCAAAACACACAAACAAGATGAGGATCTGCTTTTGCGAACGGTTCCCCACACTCTGTATAATGTTGGAAACCTGTGTGGACGTTCACTTCTTGGTCTGTGACATTGATTGGTTGTAAAAAAGCAAACTAAACTGAGAATTACCCCAGTAAATTTAAACTATGAAAAACCGCCTTACCGGACGGTAACCAGTAAATTTAACTAAACAAAGACACAAAATAATGTCGGTTCCTTCCCGGTTGGAAGAACCAAGAAGGAACCGAAAAGACTTACCAAAACTACACTAATCTAACTAATTCTACCTGTGAACCAAGGACAGTGCTTCAAAAATCGAAATAAAGTAAACAGACTTTAAAATAAACCAAGAAAATAAACTCTTCAGTTAAGAGTGTAGGAGAGCTCTCCGGAGATGTCTTACTGAGGCAAGCATAGTAAAGAATCTGATGGTTGTAGGAAGTGCAACCAGGGACAGTGATTTGAAAACCAAGCTCGAGCCTAACATTCCACTATTAGCATAGGTTCTATTAACCATTTCGGCTCTGGGGCAGTCCTATGGTGAGACCATACTGCATTTGTCAGAATACAGTGAGATTTCCTTGGGTTTGAAACTGGACTTCAGCTCCGCTGTTGTTTGCATGGCCCAGGCTGATACATCGGATGTTAGCTCTTTTGACATCTGCACTGCAGTCGCTCCCTGGTTCCTCTAGGAACTGCACAGCTGGGGCTCTCCCATTGGGGTCGCAGTATACCCCCGACATTGAGGTGAGCCAGCTGCTGGACATGCAACAATTTTTTGAGGGTTCCTCGCTCCCAGTGACACAATCAGACCCTCCGTGCTTGCCTGAAGAGCAAGAGCAGGAGGTGGGCATTAATCTGGGGGTTCCTCCTCCTTTGCTGGGTAAGTCTCTTCCTGATTCACCCACTGGGCCTATTGTTAATCCCTCTGGGGACCTTCTGTCGGGACCTCCTCAACCCAAGCCTCCCTGGACAATCAGGTTCCACCATCTTGGACTCTGGCTCCCCAGATGACTGCGGGTCTTCCATCGGGTTCTACTCACACCCCAACCCCAAGCGACCCTTCACGGGGTCAGGGTATATCTAGTACTCCAGCCATTCCTCAAATGCTGGACAGCTTTCCATCAGGCCTCCAAGCACAAAATCTTCCAGTGCTGGATATTCCTGTGCCTGATCCAGTGCCAGCCCCATCGAATGTCCCTAAGGGGCCGATGCCTGTTCCTTCTGGACCTCCTGTAGGGCCTTCAGCTCTGGCTCCAGCTGGACCTATGGACAATGTTCCAGGCTATCTGCCCCCACAATATCCAATGTACCCTTCACCAGGGTATCCAACGCCTGGTCACCATCCCCATTATATACTGGGGTACCAGATGCCGGGCTATGTCTAATCAAGGGTATGCTCCTTCTGGCTTTCCCTACTCCTATCAGGATCATGGATACCCTCAATTTCAGATGCCGGGCTATCCATTATACCAGCCTCTTCCTCCACCACCTCTTCCTCAGCCTCTGCCTCCACAGCAGCCTCAGGCTGATATCCAGGCAGTGTTTCAGACCCTGATTCAGGAGGACAGGACTCAACTAGCCCAAGAGCTTGACCGTCGGAAACCAGTAGTGGCCTCCTTTCTGACCCCTAGATAAGCCACTCCTGTGGATTTCCACCTTTCCAGAGAAGGCTCCTCTAGACACCAGGTCAGGGATAAAACCCAGGACACTCCCCTAAAAAGGGTTCAGACCCCCAGCAGGCACTTTTTAGACTCTGACTTATCCTCCAGCTCTGGTACGCATACACCTATGGAGCCTCAACCTAGGGAGCCCCCGAAGTCCACTACGGAGGACCCTTCCTTTGCAGAACTCTTCATAACTATACAAAATGCCTGTGGCTGGGCTATCCAGGAACATGCTCCAAAGTGGAAAAGACTTGAGGAGCAGCTAAACATAACTGACACAGGTCCTATGCCCATACTGCCTTGGACTTGGCCCCCATGAAGACCTAATGTCCACTATCTGGCAACAGCCTTCCTCCATTCTGGCTGTTTCAAAAAAGGCAGACAGGGTGTACCATCCACCAGATGGGGTCACACACCTTACTGGCCATCTTAATGCAGACTCGGTTGTTATCATGGCTGCCCATGACTGGTTCTCTAAACCTAACATTTGAGCTTTTCTCCTCCTGATAAGGAGTCTAAGCGGCAGGACAATTTTGGTTGCAAGATCCATTCCTTCTCCACTTGCACCCTCAGGTCCCTTAATTATGTGGCTTATATTGTTTCCTATCAGAAATCTTCCCTAACCTCACTCGAGTCAAAGATGGACATTATCCAGGACCAGGAGCTTAAGGCTGAGATTGCTGAGACAGTGAGAATGGCTAAAATCTTCTGTCATCATGCCCTCTGGGCCACTTATGACAGAGGAGACTCAATTGCTCGCACCACAGCCACTGCTGTCTGCATTAGGTGACATTCATGGCTCAGGATTGCTGGCCTACCATAAGACATCCAGACCTCCATCATGGATGCCCCTTTCAGGGTATCTGTATTATTTGGAGGTGATGCTAAGGAAGGATATTATCACTGAATTGCAGGACCGAGATAAATCCATCCACAACATCCACTTCATGTACTGAGGGAGTTATAAAGGCAAACAGCCTTTTCTTCAGCAACAGAGATACAAGACCAAAGAGGCCCCTGCCAAATGCCAGGCCAAATGCTAGTATCCAGCATCAGGAACCCCTACTCCCTGTGTCAAGTCCCACAAGCCCCCCCTTGAGGTGCTACTGACTCCCTCCTCTCAGCCTTCTGACTTGTGGGGGACACCCCTGCCTCCTCCAAATCCTCTAGTGGAACCAGTGGGGGAGGAGAGATTTGCCCTCCACTTTCCAGGGTCACAGGACATAACCATGGACTCTTGGGTCCTTCAGTTAATAGCAAGAGGTCACCCCATAGATTTCCTAGACAGCTCTCCAGACAACCCCCCAGGCCTCTCCCATTATCCTCCAAGGTACCTGTCTCTGATAGGGGACGAGATCCAGGCTCTTCTGCAAAAGTTAGCCATAGAGCCAGTGGCTCCAGCACAGATAGGAAGAGTGTACTACTTCCATTTATTCCTAGTGCCCAAAAAGACAGGTGACCTAAGACCCATCTTGAACCTCAGCATGCTCAACCTGTACATCAAGTACAAGAGGTTCCACATGTTCACCATCCAGGGACTTCTACCCCTGCTCCACAAGAGCCATTGGCTTTGTGCACTGGACATGCAGGATGCTTACCTGCACATCCCTGTCTTCCAGGCCCACAGCCACTTTCTTCGGTTTGCCTTCCAGGGGGAACAATACCAGTTCAAGGCTCTCCCTTTTGTCCTATCCTCAGCACCACAGGTTTTTACCAAGTGTCTAGCAGTAGTGGTGCAGCCCTATGCTGCAGAGAGATCTAATTGAGCCTGTATCTGGATGATTGGCTTCTATCAGCTCCATCACAGAGCAGTCTGAGGGAGTCACTCTCCTTCACCCTGGACCTCTTTTTCAGACTTAGAATAACAGTAAACTATCCCAAGTCCCACCTCTCCCCTCCCAGTGCCTACAATTCATTTGGGGCAGTGCTGGATACAGTCCAGGGCAGGGCCTTCTTCCCATTGAACAGAGTGGAGACCCTACAGGAAAAGTCCAGATTAGTGGCCAACTTACACTGGACCACAGCCCGGTCAATCCTCCATCTTCTCAGGCTGATGGCAGCTGCGATCACTACAGTTTCTCTAGCCAGACTACATATGAGGGTGACCCAATGGAATCTTCATGTCCAATAGGATCAGCGGCTGGACAATCTGGACCACAGGGTCCTTGTGTCCGTGTACAGGAAGATGGATCTTCTTTGGTGGCATGAGTTGTCCAATCTCTCCACAGTGGTTCCCCTTTTAACCTCCTGCTCCTACCATGACCCTTACAATGGATGCTTCATGTCAAGGCTGGGGAGCACACCTAGGAGACCATCAGACCCAGGGAACATGGTCTCAGCTGGAAGCATCTCTATACATCAATATGTTAGAAATGAGGGCAGTACTGTATGCACTCCAGGCCTTTCAGCCTCTTCTATGTCGGGGACACTCCTGATTCAGACTGACAATATGCCTGTGGTCTGGTACCTGAACAAACAGGGATGCACTTGCTTGTACCCTCTATGCCAGGAGGCGATGTGAGTGTGGTACTGGTCAATCCAGCACGACCTCCGCCTGACTGCTGTCCATGTGCCAGGGGGTCAACAACATCCTGGCAGACAGTCTCAGACACACCACTGTCAGGGCTCATGAGTGGGAGCTAAATCAAGAGGCGGTTGAAAGCTTATTCAATCTGTGGGGTCGGCTGGAGATAGAACTCTTCGTCTCCCATTCCAACACAAAGACAACATTACTTACCATAGTAATCTTGTTTCTTCCAAGGGAATCTTACTGTATTCTGACAAATGCAGTATGGTCTCACCACAGGATTGCCCCAGAGCCAAAATGGTTAAGAGAACCTATGCAAATGGTGGAATGCTAGGCTTGAGCTCGGTTTTCAAACCACTGTCCCTGGTTGCACGTTCTGCATTCATCAGATTCTTATGAAGCATGCAGAAGCTAACAAACTAGCTAACTAATCCAATCTAACAAAAAATGGAAATTACGTACTTACCGTAATTATTGATCTTCTTGGACAGTCTCCATCATTCATTCATACTAGTGGGATAGCGCCAGAGGCACTAGGATCAAGCGGGAGCCTAAAGTTTTCAGAAGGGTCGGCGCCGACAGAGGACCACACATGCATGGCACTGTGAGACTAGCTTGCGCCTGTGTAGGCTATCTCGGCGTCGACCCTCCAACCGCCTCAGTAGCTTTTCGATCGAGGAGGTGCAGCGTAACTAATGAGAATAACTCATCCTGAGTTTCTGGGCCTGAGAGAGCCCAGATAGTCTTTGCAAGAAAGGCCAAAGAGTAATGTCCTCACAGTCTAAATCATAGGACTGTGAAGACCAGGAAAGAAAATGAGTGAACCCAGGGGATGGTGGGTGGGCATGAGAATGAGTGATGGAGACTGTCCAAGAAGATCAATAATTATGGTAAGTACGTAATTTCCATATCTTCCTGGACTAAGTCTCCATCACTCATTCACACTAGTGAGAGAGTACCAAGCTAAAACCAACAACCCTGAGTAGGGTGGTAGGAGATAGGGTTCACTCAGAAAGGACAGCCAAGGACTGTCCTGTTAATAAAAAGAGCTGTCTTGCAAGAGCATCTAGAACATAGTGCCTACAAGATAAGCACTCGAGTTGTAACTCGTCTCCTTGCCAACAACTGCAATGGACACAAAATGAAGGTCTGCCAGGCAGCCGCAACCACTCTAGGAGAGCAGCAAGAACCTGGCCTCACAATTTGATCTAGGAACAAAATGAATAGTGTCAAAGACATGTACTAATGTAATGTAAAGGGACTTCGGGAACTGAAAGAGTCGGAGGTAAAGTCTACTGGTTCAGGGTAGACCAGAAAGTGCAGATGGAAACCCCCACTATCCAGAATGGTTGATCTATAAACAACAGGTCCAGAAGCACTTGAACCCCTTACTTGGTGAGCAAGGGGGTCCAGGTGGGGTTAGCCCATCAAGGAGAATGGCCTCCACTTAGTCACAGGATCTTCCTGATGGAAGGCCAAGCACGACTTAGAAGCCTCTCGTGGTGATCTAGTAAAACCAGATCCTACCCACTGCATATTCCAAGAGGAATAATCCTGCTCCTGTGTGTACAACTGTAGCAGCAGTCTCTGAACTCAGGGAAGAAAGGAAAAAGGAGTACAGGAGGACATGTCCACTGTGGAAAAAAACATTCCGACAGAAAAAAACCAGGGGCTGGATTTCTAAGGTCAATAGAGGCAGATGTGCGTCGAGGAGGGACACAGCAGGACCAAGTTAGGGCTAACCCATTTGTTGAAGTGATTGAAAGAGGCAGTGACTCAATGCGGTGAGGCACTACCCAGTCTAGCTTTCCTGAAAGGAGTAGGAAAGGATTCTAGTTTGTTTGCTGAAAAAGAAACATCACCACTCGCTCTTGCACTTGAAGAGGATAGCTCCATGAGCTACTGGCATGGACCAGAGCGCAGGAACCGAAGGTGTGAATATCTGAGAAGCTTCCTCAGAAAAAGGGACCTACTTGACCATCCGTCAAGAAGGAGAAAATCGCCTGTTAAATTAAGCAAGCAAGGAAGCAGGAACCTGAGTTCTGACTCGGTGGAGAGTCGCTTCTGCTGCTGTAAGGTTCTGTTCAAGAGAAGAAAGCCTGATAAAAAGAAAAGGAATTAACAGACTGGGCAGTCGTCTAGGTCTAGGAAATGTCTCTGAATGAGAGAAATCTCTCAGAGAAAGAGATCACCCATATCGTCGCTAGATCGGACTCCCCGGGGAAGAAGAAATCAGGTACTCTTTACTGTATCCCGGAGATGAGTGCCTCAGGGGCTAAGGAGGAATCTGACCAGATCAAAAAAAAAAAAGGGGAGGGTACCAGGTAATTTCGGCTAGGCCCTGTGCTGTGATAAAAACTATATTGATATATATATATTTTTTTTTAGTCCGAGCCTAACAATGCCTTCAGGCTGCTATTTTGAGGATTGTCTTGATACAAAAAGATGAAGATGTTTTCCATTTGAGTGCGGAAAGACCCTGAGTGCCCATACTGAAATCATGACTGGACTAACAATCACAGCTGGAGAGAAGTTAACCACCTCTGCCGAAGAAGCCACCGAAAAGGCAATATCAAAAGGGGGCTATATACCCCTATCAAAGGAGTGGAAGAGTCAAAGCTGCTCCCGACCATTAAATTAAAATGTTCCACAGAGTGTAACTGTCTTGACGATTGAAAAAGTCTAGACGCAGAAGAGTATGGTCCACGGACGCAGTGTGAAATACTATAGTGGACCCCATTACTGAGGAACTACTGAAAGGATTTTCCATCACGGATTCTGATGATACAGAGGACGTGCCCTCCAGCATATTAAATGAGCCGTCTGCTGTGTTACTGACCAGAAGGACAGGGAAAGACCCATCTAGATGCACTTCTATCCCAGAAGGACCTCCAAGAGAGGTCTAAGTCAGAGCCACTAGAGACTCCGCCATCAGGAAAGATGTCGAAGAGCTTGGTACCACGTAGGGAGCAGAGAAAGTGCTGAGCAGAATGAGATTGCGCTGGCAGAATGGTACAGCAGAGTTCCATAGCAGAAAACCGCTGGATGACACAAGATCCCACATAGACCACCACTCACTAAAATGTGTGGAAAAAATAATCCGCAGAACAGGAGTTCGTTCTGTGGTCAACATCCCGCCACAAGTTCTGTGGAAAGGAGTCCAAAAGGAAAAATGTGTCACTAATTCTGCCATACAGCACCCACTAGCACCCGTGTGGCATCAGCACCACTCGTGGCACAGGAGAGCACCAAGCAGTGCCTATGCCAACCTGGGCGATACCCGGGGGCAGCCACGGCAGTATCTGCAGGTACTCCCGGCACCCATGTAGCAATGGCACATGAGGGCACCTCCAATGCCCATGGCACTGATGGCACAATGGCACCCATTATACCCATGGCAAGAATGGCACCCGAGGGCACCAGTGGCACCCATGGCACCTGAGGGCACCAGTGGCATCCATGGACACCTGCAGTGCCATCCGCGGTACCCAAGGCACCAGTGGCACCCATTGCACCTGAAGCATCCATGGAACCTATGGGCACCCACAGCATCACCTGTGGCACCCACAGGTGCTCCCGGTGCCACCCCTGTCATCCCTGGCACCCAAGGCACCCATGGCACCCGTGGCAGCTGCAGGTGCCTGGCGCCGCCCACGGGAGCACGTGGACAGCCCGTGGGTGCACGGCACCACTGACGGTGCTGACAACCAGTGGCAGCAAAGACAGCACCCACAGCACCGCACAGAGTGATGGAGCCAACCCATGGCATCGACTAAGGCATGGCGCCGACCAAGGCCCCGAGGCTCGGTGCCAAGCAAGGCCCCGAGGCATGGCACCGACCAAGGCACAGAGCCACGGTGCCGGAGGAAAATGCCAAAGGAAATCCTGAGAAGGGGAGAAGGAAAAAGGTGGTGCCTGTGCTGGCCTCTGCATGGAAAAGGGAGAGGGGGTAGGCATGAGGGGTCGACACAATGGCAAAGGCACCCATAGGGCACCTCGCCATATGTGATACAATCGACCCGGCTCTGGTCCAACAGCTCCGAGACCCAGATGTCCCGAAATCAGGAAAAGAGCCAGGAAAACTGGAAAGTCGAACCCCCTGCTCCATAGGAGCGACCCAGAGGTGAAACTGCCCACCGGAGCTCCAGCGAGGACAGAGATGGAGCTCGGAGTCGAGAAAGCAGCCATTAGGAGTGGGGCCAAGAGGAACCCACCAAAGTCAATTCGGGCCCATGCCCCTCCCGACGAACATTCCTCGTGCAGACATACCAACGGGCAACCTCGAGCGGCACCTATTCTTCTACCCCGAACGAGGAAGAGGAGCTCGAGGTCAAGCAGAGCTGGATCACTGGAGCAGTTATATTTGTGCTTTGGAGGACTGTCCTCCCCCCCCGAGCACAGGACTGTCCGTAGTCAGACTCCCCTGTTAATTAAGGGCAGCGGACCGGACACAGCCCCTCTGCCATAAAAACTTTCAAACGAAGTCCTTCTACCGTCACCGCTACCATCTAAGGATGACTCTGTTGATGGCAGGAGAGAATTTCTTTTTCTTCTTCTTCATAATCTTCTTCTTGTTCGTAAAATAAATAAATTACTACTTTAAAATATTAAAACTTAAGAGCTGTTGTCGTATAGACGAAAACTTCGACTCCGGCAGACGAGCGACGTCGACATCCAAGCGCACTCGACGGTGGGAGAAAAGGAACTGAGGCAGTTGGACGGTCGATGCCGAGATAGCTGCACAGGCACGAGCTAGTCTCTTGGTGCACGCATGCGGGTCCTCTCTGGCGCCCTAATTCTTCTGAAAACTTTAGGCTCCCGCTTGGTCCTAGCATCTCCGGCGCTATCCCACTAGTGCGAATGAGTGATGGAGACTTAGTTCAGGAAGATCAAATCAATCCCCTTTTAAGGGGTGAACACCACATAAATAACAGAGGACATCTCCTAAGACTCAAGTCAACAGACGCCCAAGAAAGTAGTAGGTATATTTTATTAATAAATGTATACCACCTTACCAGATTGTAGAAATACTGAATAAACACTTGAAAATAAACAGTATTGCTTCCTGCTCAGTTAAAAGAATTGATAAGGAACTGAGAAACTCACCAAAAATTCACTATAATCTAGACTAAGTCGACCTGTGAACCAAGGACAGTGCTTCAAAAACTGAAATAAATAACAGACTTCGAAAAAAATGAGACAAATGAAACTTTTCAGGTAAAGTGAAGGAGAGCTCTCCAGAGACATCTTACTAAGGCAAGCAGAGTAAAGAATCTGACGGTTGCAGGAAGTGCAACCAGGGATAGGGGGAAGTCCTATGGTGAGACCATACTGCATTTGTCAGAATACAGTAAGATTTCCTGGGGTTTGAAACTACCCACTTTTGCTCGCTCATTCCCAGGCATGGTGTTTTCTGGTGAGACACGTTGTTTCTTTGCTGGACAGGGAGGTTCTTGTATGCCTTTCCTCCCTTCCCAGTGTTTCAGAGGGTTCTCCTGAAACTACAGGTGGAAGGGGCTCACATGATTCTAATAGCCCTTCTTTGGCCTCATCAGATTCTGCCTCTCCGCCATGATCTTCTGACTCAGGAGCAGGGCAGAATGGTGCATCCAGGCCTCAAATCCCCCCACCTGCATGTGTGGCACCTAAGGACATATGCAGAATAACTCCCATTGTTATTATTTTTTTACAAAAATTGTCAACTGTGCAGACGCATTTGTAAAAAATGAATTACAATAGTAAGACTTTTTGAAATGTTATTTGACATACCATACTCGTGCTTGTCTACCCACTTACTCAGTATCCTACTTGTTTCTGTCCTTGTACTAAATAATTCCCGTTGCTTCATATCAAGCAGTTATTGATTTTCATGTTGTGTGCCTGGGGTGGAGCAGCAATAAAAGATAATCTATGCAATACCCTCAATTACACACCTACCCCAGTTTATTTTTACCTAACGCCTATTTTTAGGCCTTGTACAGTAAGATCTTCCTTCAAGAGAACAACTTGTAATGAAATGTGTAAGATTTACATTGACATTTGGCTACATGCATTTTTATATTATACTAAGTATGTGTGTGAACTGTATAGCAATCTCTAAAAAATCAATTAAATACATCAAACTTCTTCAAAACCATGTCTCAACATTGTGTTTATCTTCCACCTTGAAATAAAATATAGTTGTCTCAGCAGTGTTTACAATTAAGGTACAGTACCTTCATGTATATGATGGCCCAGTTCTGTTGAACTGATTGCTATAACAGTGCACAGAATAAAATATGAAATATATAGGTAACTGTAATACAGACGGTGGCATTATTTTTGTATCTGCCCTTTCTCAATGTACCGTACTTTGATTCAGTTAGTGTATGCAACAGCAATTCATGTTTATGTTTAAGCCCATGAAACACCCTTATCTAGTTAAAGCATTTACAGTCGTAGTGGCTCTGCCAGAGCTTGTTTTGAACAGTTATTTGTATGGTGGCTGTAGGGTAGTAATGGGTATCTCCATGCACACAGATGACTTCTGTATCCGTTCTTTTATTATTCCCAGTCACCAGATCTGCTTGCACAAGAGTCTGGCAGATCCCTGAAAGAATCAGTCCCATCATCTGCTGTGATCCAGTCTGCACAGTAGCCATAAAGTGACCCCAGTTCTCTAAGGCTATGTGAGCTGTCTCTTTCTTTATATTAGGACAGTTTCTTACATAATGTCTCTTCTTTTGGCAACCATGACATACAATCTCTGCTACTGGAATTCATCCCCCTCTCTCTGCTCTCCAGTCTTGCTTCACTGGGGCTGGATTTGACAGTTTATAAGTAAAAGGGTTCCTTACCAGATTGCTGATGGTCACAGCTTCTGATGTCCCTCAGAACCCTCTGGTTCTGCATGGTGGGGCTGCCAGGAAGTCTTCCACCAGCATGATGGTTTTATCAGTGGAATCAGGCTTATGCTCCTGAATCCAAAGTTGTACATCCTGGAGTAAAATTGTAATAAACTGTTCAATAATCACCACATCCAGAAGTTAGTCCTTGCTCTTGTTATCTGGCTGCAACCATTTATAGCAGAGCTCCTTGAGATGGGCATATGCCTCTCGGGGGTATCCAGTGACTGTATTTTAAAAAACTTAAACTGCTGGTGATAGGTTTCAGTATTTATGTCATAGTGCCTGAGGATCTCCTGCTTCACACGGTCATAGTTCTCTGCCCCTCGGGAGTCCATGTGGCTATAAACCAACTGGGCACTGCCTGTCAGGTGCGGTGCCAGTCGAACAACCCACTGTTCCCTTGGCCATACGCATGTTCAAGCGATCCTCTCAAATGTTGTGAGGTAGGTTTCAATGTCATCACTGTCTGAAAGTTTAAACAGTTTAATGTCTTTTGGGCTACTGGGTCTTTCTGTTTGCTCTGCATTGATGGCATGCAAGACACTCATGGTATCCGCCCATTTGGCATCATGCCTTCTCTGCTCAATGTCACTTTCTCTCCGCTCAATCTATCTCTCCGCTCAATGTCTCTATCTCTTTCTATCTTCACCTGTTTTATGCAAAGCCATTTCAACAACTCTCCATGTCCTCAGGTACAGCGTCTTCAAGAGGAGGCAGTTCCTTCAATTCTTCCTCATCCCCTTGGATCTCTTCATCATCTTCAGGCTTGACTTTCCTCCAAGCTCCTAGGTCCAGTCCAGGCAGCAGCTTCTCTCCCAGTCTTACGGCCATGGTTCTGGTCAGAACTCCAGGTTCTCCTCTGGCAACTCCTGATGCATTGGTCCACCTGGGATATCTGGGCAATATCCACCAGAAAATGTCCCCTCTTAGTCCAGTCCAGATGTTTCCAGCAAGTTATCCCACTCTGACACCAGGTCTGTGGAGGAGTTGTGGGATTACAGATGGACCGGACACTGAACTTCAGGTTCAACACACAATCTCTGTGTGATATTTATTCAAAATACAGAAGATAACATTCTGCAATGGCATATCCCTTTTTCATTACATCAGTTTGCAGCAACAGACTATGCATGTCCTTCCTCTGCATTTGGTCAGCACTTACTAACCCACTGATCTAACTTTTCAGTTGAGAGTCAGCTTCCACTATGTGGGCCTTGTTTGTTTGGGTGGTGGTGGGGGGGGGGGCTCAAATAAAAAAAAAACTAAAAACAAAAAACCTCAGTGCAGAAGCACTAAAGCAAGGGTTACCCCAAAGGGCATTGGAAATAAGCCATGTTTCAAAGAAACACAGCATCACCCATACTCCCATAATGCAAAGCACCATGGGATGTATATGCAAATCACCATGAAACTTCAGACTGGCTCAGTTTACAGCAGGAATGCAGAGTAGCAATTTACATGCATTTAACAACACAACGGAGGGAGGGGTTGATATCTCTACCCCGATGACTTAATTTCTATAGCACATTCACCTAGTACTTTTTACCTTTATCAAAGACACCTAGTGCCATGGTATTTTCAATGTTTACAGGTTTCATACATCAAGGTATTTTTTTTTTATTGTACTATTATTTTACTCTCTCCTCGGCAGAGCAGCCCCACATGATCTCCAGTCGCCGGCCCTGCACCCCCGGACCCGGTCGTACATGCGGACCACATGAACCCACTCCCCCAGTGGGCCGGCCATTATCGCTCTCGCACCCACTGGGTATGTGTCCCTCTCGGGTCTCTCTGGGAGCGCAAGGCGCGGTCATCAGCCGCGAAGATCGCCCTCCGTATTTTTCCACATTTTCTCCCCAGTGGAGAGCTGGACATGCAATGGCATCTGAGCATGTATGCCGACACCCGCCATGCTCTCCCCCCTTGCTATTGCATGCCGCTTGTAGTACGGCTGGCCTCCACCAGTCGCCACTACAGGGCGATGCAGGCCCCACTACCCACCCCAGAGAGAGGAGAGCAGTCATTGGACACTCAATCCTCACTCTCCCCTGCCAGCCCCCGGTGGCCTAAGTCCATTAACGAACCTGGGTCACCAGCGTGGCGCTAATTGTGGTGTCCAATGCCTCAACCCTCAGCACCACCGGGCTGGCTCTACATCAATGTATTTTATGACATAGAGCCACGGCATACTAAATCCAACAATGAGGAACACAGCCTGTTGTTTTACATCAGCTCAGAGGTCACAACAATTACCTCCCTGTACGAGGACCTGAGAGGGAAAAGGAAAATTAAAGAAAACACTATAGCATAGTCAAGAAAGGGGAAGGGGTGCCCAGAGGTGGCCAACCTTATGGACTAGAAATTGTAAAAGATAGATTAGGCAAAAAAATAGAAGAACTGTTGCAACAGATTTAAGAAGAGGTTGGTCCTCAAGAGTGGCAGGATCTCCCTGTCACAGGGTCCATGTGGGTTTTGGAGCACCAAATGGAAAATATTTTCCATTTAGGTGTACTTGTCTTCCTAGTGGAAGGTTTACATGCAGCCAAAAGTATTTCAGAGACCCTTTGAGACACCTTATACCTGTTCACTTTTATCTCTTCAGTAGCCATGATCGAAGGTGAAGGGAGTGCAGGTTAAGATGGACAAGATGAGCCTGTGTCAACAAGTCTGTACTCAGTGGAAGTCATCGGTTTGCTGACTGAAATACTGTTTAACAGAGGAAACCATATCTGTCAAAGGCCAGCTGGGGGCCACTAGAATCATCGTGCCCCCTTTCGCCTCCAGCTAGCGTAATACCTTCTGAATGAGAGGTACTGGAGGGAATGCATACAGAAACAAATTTTGCCATTGTAGTCTAAATTCATCCTGACAGAAAGTGCCATATCCTGGATTTATGCAGCAGAATTGAGGCAGCTTGGTGTTGAGTGGGGATGCAAAAAGGTCCATATCTGGAGTACCCCACTCATCAAACAACGATCTTATGATGTATGAAGCTAGTGACCACTCGTGAGGCCTGGCCTCTGTTCAACAGAGTTTGTGTGCCAGAGTGTTGTGGACTCCTTGCAGGTAGATTGCATGAAATAGGATCCCCTGTCCAGCATCCATTCCACACTCTCATTGCCTCCCTGCAGAGAGGGTAAGAGTGTGTCCCTCCTTGTTTGTTGAGGTAGTATATGACAGACTTGTTTATCTGCAGGAGGACTGTTTCATGGTTGGCTAGGTACACAAGGGCTTTCAGATAATACAAAACAGCTTGCATCTCCAACACACTGATGTGGAGATGAGTCTCTGATGGGTCCCAGATATCATGTGTTTGAAGGCCCTGGCAGTGGGCACCCCATCTGAATAGGGGAGCATATGTGGTGAGAGTCACCTGAGGCTCCTGTTGTGAGACAGTCACCTGAGGATCCAGTTGGGAGATGGAGAAACCCTGGAGGAGGCTGTCCTCCACCGACCACCATGTGAGAAACTGAACCAAGGGTTTGGTCACCTGAATGGGGTTCATCTGAGGGTGTGACCACTTTGCACTGAGCATCCACTGAGTTGCCTTTACATAAAACCATGCCAGAGGCACTGTGAACACTGAGGAGGCTAGAAGATCCAGCATGTGCTGCATGGAGTGGGTTTGCACAGTTTTGCGCTCCATGATGTATCCTGCCAACTGCAAAATTGCTTGCAGTCTGTTCTCAGGTAGGAAAGCCCAAGCCTGAGTCATATCCAGACATGCTCCTAAGAACAGCAGTTGCTGAAAAGGTTGAAGTTAAGACTTTTGAGGCTCAGCAAGACACCCAACTAAGTTAGGAACTGAGAAGAAACAATTACTCACAGTAGTGATATTGTTTCTTTCAAAGGGATCCCTCACTATTCTTAACAAATGTAGTTATTCCCCTGGAATGAGTCACCCCGAAGCTTTAGGAATTTTATACTAATTATGGAATTTAGAATGCTATTTAAACTCTGCTGTGTGATCACGCTCACCTCTACACTCTAACGTCAAATTTATTTCTCAAGCTAGGGAAAGCAGAGAGCACTAAATGCTAGCTAATTGACTACTAAAAATTAATAAAGTTTTTAACAAAATTTGAAAAATGGCTTAAACAAGGCAAATTAATTGCTAAGAAAAATTAGATAAATAGACCACTGAGCAACAATCTCAAAAGCACTGCAACAAGTAATGCTCAAGCAAACAGAAAACAATTATTTTGGTTTGAACCTTTTACCAGGTTCTGGAAGAGGAGGTAAGGATTAGGGACTGTTAAGCATTGTAAGGGATCCCTTTGGAAGAAACATTACTACTGAACGATAAGTAATTTTTTTCTTCAAACCTCAGGAATCCCTCACTTATGCTTAACAAATGCAGATTCCACAACAGTACATTAGGAGGATGGGTAAAGAAACTGCTTAGAGAAAAGGTTCTGGAACATGGCTGTACCAAAGATTGCAACCCTTCTGGACTGTATGTCCATACAGTAGTGCTTTGTGAAAGTGTGTACTGTTTTCCAGGTAGCTACTTTACAGATTTCCTGCTGAGAAATACCCCTTGATGCTGCCACAGATGCAGAGGCAGAGGTACCCCTTGTAGAGTACACCTACTGCCCAATCTGTCAGCTTGCTCATAACAGAGCTGTATGCAGGAAACTATCCAATAAGAGTACTAGTTTACCCTTCCCCACATCACCAAAAGTGACAACTGAGTGTTAGTGGATCTGACATACATTTTGTGGTCCAGGTCGTAACTCGGTTCCCTCTTCACATCCAGACCGTGGAGCTTCTGTTCTCCTGAGCTGGATTTTGCTGTATAGAAAACTGGAAGTCTAATTGATAGATTCATATGGAATTCAGACACATCTTTTGGTAGCAATTTTCTGTTAGTTCTTAGGACTGCCTTGTCCATTTGAAAGATGATAGGCAGGATTTTCAAAAGACTTCGATCGCTGCAAGCCCCAGGTGCGCCAATGATACCGTGCATGGGGTTTGCAGCAATTTCACAGGATTTTCTATCCCATGTGGTAACTGCCATAAGTTAGACTAACTTTTTCTGGTCTAATGTGCAATAATCCTGGGGGCCTTTTTTACACAGCTTGCACCAAACATTTGGCACAAGCTGCCATAAATCATGAAAACTGTCACAACTGCGCCCAAGACTGCAAAATCAGGTGCAGTTGCAGTGATGGGGTTTGGCGCACTGCCAGTACCTAAGGGTAGTGGCACAGGGCTTGGCGCAAGCCCTGCACCACATTTTGACAAACAGGCCAGATGTAGTTAGAATCTGTGCAGAGGGCTTGCACCTCACTCACCCTTCTGGCAGATGTCACTGCCACCAGGAAAACTGCTTTCCAGCTGATGTACATCACTGCAGCAGTTATCATAGGCTCAAAAGGAGCCTCCATCATCTGAGAAAGTCCCTGGGAGGGAAAGTGTCCCTTATTGGAGGATACAGGTGATTAAAGCCTTTGAAAAATGTTTTGAAAATGGGTTGTGAAGCCACTGATCTGTCTTTGCCAGCTGACGCATAAGTGGACAGTGCTACCAAATGAACCTTTAGGGTGGAGGCCTGAAGCCCAAGGACTGGAGATGGACTAGGTAGTCCACGATTGTAGACAAACTCACCTGTAGTGGGTTGTGCTGTCTAGGGGAACACCAAAAGGAAAATATTTTCCATTTTGAAGCACACATTTTCCTTGTTGCTGGTTTCCTGGAGATCATCAGCACTTCCATCACTTTCTCAGAGAGGTTTAGTCCAGAGAACTCTAGCTCTTCAAGAATCATGCTCTGAGATGCAGAATTCTTGATCTGAGAATGATATCCTGCCCTGGGATAGTGTCAGTAGATTGTATGTCAAGGACAGGTTGATAGAAGGCCTGTTGAAGAGGGACAGGAGCATGGAGCACTAGATCTGCCTGGCTCAGTCTGGAGCTATAAGAATCATTATTGCTGACTCCCTTCTCAGTTTGATCAGTACTCTCAGCAAATGTGAGAAAAGTGGGATGGCATATAGAAGCTTACCTGACCAGTTGAGGACTAAAGCATCCTCTGGGACTGTACCCACCGATGGGAGTCTGCAACAAAACAGTGGGAGCTGGTTGTTTTCCCAGGAAGCAAACAGGTATATTTCTGGTGTACCTCACTGTCTGAACACTGCTGCCAGCACCTGCTGGTTCAGGGTCCATTTGTGATTTCTCTGGCTGATTCTACTCAAGGAATCTGACAGCACATTGTATTTCCCTGTGAGGCTGAACTTCCATGGAATATACTACGTTCCACATCTTCACAGTTTCTGAGCACAGCTTTGAAGATCTTGCACCTCCCTACTTGTTTATGTAATACAGTTTTAACCCCCCTGTGGGGTTACATGCATCATATTTGTGCATTTGGATGTGCACCATTGGGATATTGGGTGGGACCTTTCATCCCTGCATTTGAAGGGTTAATGGTTTGCCAACCCTGGAGACTGCTGGTGGAAGTAACCTGGGGTAGGCACTGATATAATGGGTAGAATGCAGGAAAAGAGAGGGTGAGAGAGTGGAGGTGGATGAAGATTGAGTGGGGTAGCTGCCCACTGGAGCAGCAGGATAGTTTTCTCTCGGGGGAAGGGAAAGTGGCATAGCAGCTGTGGGACGTAGCGGCGGCTGCTCAACTTGGAACCCCCATTGTAGGGGGCAGTCTGGAAACACAATCCCCACTGCAGGAAGGTGGTCAGGAGAGATGAGGCTCAAGGGAGAATGAAGTGGCAGCCAAGATGGGGATGGGTCACTGCCCAAGGATCAAGGCTAGCTGGTGACAGAGTGTACAATTGCCTGAGTGGGAAACAGAAGGATCCGATATGAAGTATGGACCTGTGGGAGGACAGAGCAGTGGCCCTGAGGTGAGAGGCTAGCTGAACCACACCAGTGATTGATTTGGATCTGTGGGACAGTGGAGCAATGGCCCCGAGGTGAGCGGCCAGGCAAAGCTGAGAGGATGGGAGTAAGTGCGTTTTGGGACTCTGAGGAAAACAACCTTGCAAAACTGTGTTTTCTCTGCTACAGGATGAACTAGGCTGCCTGAGCTTTGGGGTCATCCAGATCATGCCCTGTGAAGGGATAAATTAATTATGTGAGACCTTCATGGTCAAGAATAATGTGCTGCCCCCTTGTCATTATATATGAACGGCTCCATGGAGTGGCTGTTTTATTGAATCAAGTTTATTAAATTTGGGATTCTGTTGTTTCACAAAGCCAGAGAGAGTTGTCTCATTTTTATTTACAAACTGTTGATGTTGTTCACTGTTTTCTTTCCAGCCCAGCAATGATGGAGTCAGCATGGACTTCGAGTAAACACAGCCGTCTTGGAAGGTGTTTCTGCTGCTGTGGCCACCCCCTTCCCGTCGGCAAAGTTATCATCTACCCCTAGACACCGGGAGGGGTGGTCTTAACATTGTTGTAGTATTGTCTGTTCTGACCCGGACAGACTGACCCCTGATCTGGGATGAAAAGGACTTTATTGCCAGATACACTGCCCTAAGCTCCAGGAGATTTATGTGCTTCTGAATCTCCTCTGTACTACAGGTACCACTTACATGAGGTCCTCCTCCTCCTCCAGGGGGGCACACCAGCCTAGGAGGGAGGCATCTGTTGTGAATATGGCTGTACTTGATTAATGAATGTAGGGAATTTACTTTCTGAAGCTGCATTCTTCCTTCCACCATTCTAGCGCCCTTAGCAAAGACTGTGTGAAGGGCACCAATTTGGAAAGTGGATCCCACCTCTGAGACCAATGGTCTCCTAGGGGATACTGGACATCTCTCATTTGGAATCTGGCCGCTGGTTCCACTACAGTGGGATGAGGCCATGGGCCACAGTAAATGCAGAAAATCCTTTGCAAGTCTTGGCTGATCTAATTTGAAGAATTCTGCAGTTGAAATCAAATTTGTTACCCTTGCTTGAGGGAGGAATGCCTTCCCTTGTTGGATATCCACCTCAGCACCTAGAGTCAAGAACCTGAACTGGTTCTGTCTGGAACTTTTGAAAGTTTATGAGGAAGCCCAGGTACTCCAATGTGCCTTTGTGTCAGCAACAGGGAGGGCTTTGCTTCCTGCTTTGTTTTTCCTGAGACCAGACAATCAACCAGGTAGGAAAAAAACGCCACCCCTTGCCTTTTCAAATGTGCTGCTACCACAGCTAGGTACGTAGTAAACACTCTTGGTGCTGTGGTGAGGCTGAAGGGAAGGGCTGTGAACTGGTATGGGCAGTTCACTATCCTGAGCCTGAGGTATTTTGTGTGGCCGGGCCTGACTGATATGTGAAGGTAGGCATCCTTCAGATCTAGTAAGCCTAGCCAGTCTCCTTTCTGCAATGATGGAAGCACTGAGCCCAGTGTTACCATCTTGAATTTTTCTTTAAGTTTGTTCAGATATGTCATGTCTAATACGAGTCACCACTCCCCATTTGTCTTGTGGGTCAGGAAGTACCTAGAATAAAGTCATTTGCCCTAGTGTGAGGGTGGTGTTTTTTCCACACTGCATATGCTTGTAGCAATTTCTTCACCTCCATCTCCAACAGGATTCTTTCTGTTGGGGTGTGAGGGTGGGGATTTTTGTCCATGCCTGGAAATAGTGAATCAGCCTTCCTCTTTCTAGCAATGGATTGGCGACCTGTGCAGACTTGCCAGGGATTTTGCTTTGCTTGGGTTTTGGGAGCTGGTGTTGCAGCTGTACTCCTGTTGCCCCTTCTGTCCCAGAAAGATGATAATCACAACAGCGCACCCTATAGTCTGGAACAGTAGGAATTAGGGGAATCTAACAGTAATAATTAAATTCAGTAGTAAGTCCCAAATGCTCACCTCTTCAGTGGCTTTGGTAATGTCCTGGAGTTAGGAAGACTGTAGTAGGTAGATCAGATGCAAGCTTGTCACAAAATAGTGGATCTCCCTTGCAGGGAAAATCCATCACTTTTGTTTGAGTGTCCTGGGATAATTTGACAGTTCTAAGCCAGGTAAACCTTCTTAAGAACACTGCATGGGCCATAACCTTAGATGCAGTGTCATTTGTGTCCACTGCCATATGAAACTGGTAATTTATGGCATCTATGGGCTGATCTACTGTAGCTGTTTCTGTGCCAAGTCTGAAGTAGCCTTTTCACTCAGTACAGTAGTAGCACCGAATTAGTCAAAGGATTTTTAAAAATCCCTATTGAGAATTGTGAAACCTTTAGCTAGGGATTTTGTTGTGTTTGTTAGTATGTTCACTGCTACCCAGAGAGGGTTGTCTCATCTGATAGTGTAGTTGAAAATCTATCAGATGGCAATTAAGTACTGTAATAGGAACTAACCTCTTTCTGTAGGTATAACAAAAACAATTTTAGAGGATTTTTTTTCCCTAAATTTTGTGAAGGATAAATAGGGAATCTGGCAAAATTGCTTGGCAAATTCGGCGCTACTACTGTACCATTGTGGAATTTCATCGGGCTTTCTGGAACTGTACTGTGTACTGACTCCCTGATGACGCTTTGATGAGAAACCGGTAGGATGTCAGTGGGTCTTGCTGTGTGTTGGGTCTCTGTGTTATCTGGTATGTACTGCTTTATTCACTTATATATGCTTTGAATAAAATTAAGTGAGCTTATTTCAAGCTTGTGCTTGTTTTGTCTGCAGTTGGTGGTGCTTGAGTTTACCTTTTACCTGTTTCAAATTTCTCTGTAGCACGCCTGGCTGTTGAGGCGGCTTGTTGCCTTGCTACTGAACTGTGTAGGCCAGGTAAGCTGCCTACCATAGCAGCAGGGAAGCTGACATATAAAATGTTTTGCCTATGCTATCCAGTTTCCTGGAGTCTTTTTTCAGGAGATTGTGAGGAAATGGGCACTTTGGCCCACTGGACCACTCCCTTATGATCAGGATGGGAGTATAGGAACTTAAAGCCCTGTTTGTCCACCTGATATTTTTTTCTCAATTTTTTCATCTATGCCAGCAGCTGAGGTGGGTGCTGACAAGGTTTTACAAATGGCTTTCCTGAGTGATTTATGGATGAGCAGCGTAAGCCTCTTTGTGGGAGCTAAGCCCATTATATCCATGAATTCTACCTCATCTTCATCCTTTTCAGTTTCCTGTGAGGAGATGTTGAGGGTGTTTACAATATGCCTCACAAAGGTATGGTGAGAGGTCTAATCATCTGAAGGCCTAGGAGGAGAGTCAAATTCTTGTCCAGGAGAACCATATGGTTCTATGGGTTCTCCTTCTTCCTCATCTTCACAGTAAATTTCAGCCTCCTTCTTCAAAGGCATTGGGAATTGAACTACAGCCTGGGGAGGGGAGGGTAGGCATATTCATAAAATCCCCCAAAAGCCTGGAATACTTGGAAGATTTGCCATGCCTTTTTCAAGTCCTCTAGTCAGGGCATTTTATTTGTGTCCACTAGTGGCTCCTTTATTTCTCCAGGAGGAGGGACGGTAATGAGTTTTTCTTTTTGTATTTTATTTTCAGACACAGTCACAGGTGACTGCACAGAGGCTGTTTTATTTTTACTGAATTCAGTAGAGCTGTATGAAAAAAACTTCCGACAGTGGAATTTGTACGAAAGTCAGACTTTCACTTCCATGAAAGTTCAGAAATCATTTTGGCAACTTTGGCAGAAATTCCAACTTACTGTAGAACTGCAGAATAAATGTATGAACTGTGGATTAATATATTAAACTGTGGAACAAAATTCTGCAGAAATGAAAATTATGTACTGTACCTGCTGTAATTCTGATCTTTCTGTGTATCTTCACCATTCATCACTTTTGGGTACTTGGCTCTTGATTTTTTTTTTTTTTGATGGGTGTAGTCAATGCACCATCGGCGCCGCCCTTGAGGCCGATGCACTGCGTGATGCCGTGGGTTGGCCGGTAGGTGTTGTCGACCCCACCCTCCCGCCAGTTCTGAGTCACCGTAGAGGTTAGAAAAAGGGTTGGAAGGGTGGGACAAGGAAGTCCAAGGGACAGACAAAGGAAAAGATATAAAACTAAAAGGAGAAATAAATGACTGAGAGGACAGAAAGCATTCAAAGACTAAGGGGGATTGGCTAGGGGCACCAATCTCTGGAAGTAGATAAGGAGGAGGGAGGGTTAAGGATTTTAGAAGTAAGGAAAAAAATTGAGAGGGAAGGAGACAGGAGAAACATACCCTGTAACCTTGACCTGTCTCCAGTTTACATAGGAACTGCGAAGTAGTAGCCAAGAGGCTAACTGCCAGAATTTCAGGCACAGAATGACTGGCAAAAACTCCTACAAGTAGACTCGGCTATTCTGGAAGAAAAGATAGGAAACAGGGATATCTCTCCCCCTCTAAGGAGATTTTGGTGCAAGAAACCTAGTTTCTTAAATTAATTGAGGTTATGTCCACAGGACAAGGAAATCAAAGGAAAGCAAGGATTGATGGGGAGAAGGGAAGAAGAAAAGAAAAGGGAGCAACTGCCAACCCCCACCCTACAGGGGTGGCGCCGAAGCACTGAAGAAGGAGTGCCCCAAATCCTGACCACTCTACCCCTAAAGAAAACTATCCCCCTATGTGCCCCAGTTTACCCCACTCCTGACTAACAGAAAGGAGGGAGTAAAGAAAGGGGGCACAGAGAGGGAGGGGGACCCAGATACTGAGGCCCCAGGGGGATGAAGGGTGGGATTGTGATGAATAATGAAGATACACAGAAAGATCAGAATTACAGTAGGTACGTAATTTCTATATCTTATTTGTATCAATCTTCACCATTCATCACCTTTGGGTGAGTGCCAAGCCCCCCCTGAAGGGGGTTTATAACCCTAAGGGGCTGAGTTCCTTAGCTCTCAGTGGGTGACACACTAAGAGGAAGAACCTTCATGGGTCTGGAGAGGCCAGAGAGTGGGGAGAGTGAGACGGGGATCCCCCAGAGGGGGTAGGAAGTTGCCCCAACAGACACCGCCTCACTCTATGGGAGAAGAGATAGGTTTTCTGGTGGGCGGAGTTAATCACCCTACACCGGGCCAAGGGTGACAACCAGAAAAGACGCAGCCATGCAGTCCGCCTAGTGCAGATCGCTGTCCCTATGACCCTGGTAGCTACCTCACTGGCATCATACAATGCCCTTGCTTGGTGCCTTGCTAGCTCCAGGCCATGTGCAGACAGTGTAATGGCTTGTCTGGTTTGCTCCGTGTCAGGCATGGAGGCTAGGAGCTGACCCAGCCTAGACCACAGGAACCTGTCATAGGTTGCATAGTGGGCCTGATGTGCTGCAACAGAGAGCAGCAACTGTGCTGAGTAGAATGTCCTCCTCCCTCAGAAGTCAAAATCTGAGGAGTCTTGATCTGGGGGTCGGTCACGGTGAAGGGCGCAAAGCTCATCAGGAGTATCCAGTTGCGTCAATCCTGACTGAGGATGAGGCATGGAACCTGGAGACTCCAGGGGGCACACTACCGCTGGCAGAGATCCCTAGGGGCAGGAACTCCGGAAAAGGGTCTGCCAGAAATACAACACGCCTCCCGAAAGGGAGCAGGCCGGGGGGGCACCACAAGGGTGTCCTCACTGAAATCGCCCAGAAAGGCATGCACCAAGTTCTCTGGATTGTGTTGAGTGGGAGGGGTGATGTGCAGGTCCTCTAACATCCTCATAAGAAAATGTTGATACTCAGCGAGATCAGCAGCTGGAAAAAATGTGGACAGATGGCTCCTCTGCCCCAGAAGAGGGGGATGAAGAGTCAGAGGACCTCGAAGGTTCAGAAGCTGGCTGCTCAGTGGGAGGTTCAAAAACCTGTCTGTCCATAGCCTTAATGTAAGAGGGAAACTGAGCAGCCTGAGCTCTGAACTGCTCCCAGGAGAGAGGCCCACTAGGACCAAGAATGCCTGGGAGTGCAGGAGAATGTGGCAGAGGGATGGGGGCAGAGCCGGCAATGGGAATCGGCTGACATCCGCCTGGGCTAGGGAGTGCACCAGAAGCCCTAGGGAAGGAAGGAGCTCTGGAAAACTCAACAGCTGATCAACCAAACTGGACTACCTAGGCTGCGCCTGGAAGAATCCCCCCATGTGAGGTGACCGGGGCTGTGTAGGTCCCGAAGAACGGTCCCCTACCTCCAAAGCACAGGCTCTCAAGGAAACCTAAAAGAAGGGGAGATCTACACCAAGCTTCCAGAGCCTGGTGGGCCCGGAAAAAGACTACCGCACAGACCCCATGCCCCTCGACCCCTCAGAATCCAAGAGCGCTCTCCTCATCGAGAGAGTCAGCCTAGGCAGCTGGCAGCCCTGGTCAGTCCTCAAAGGGGCTATCCAGGGAGCAGCACCCTCCCCTCCCGTGGGTGCTCTGATCAGCCCCAAAGTTGGGTGATCTAGGCACACCACCTGAGGGGGTACCACCACTGAGGGGTCAGAGAACCCTTCAAGGCCAGATTGCAGGGCAATAATGGCCTGTACCACTGCCTGCTGGTCAGAATCCCTGACCCTGACCCTGACCCCGGCAGTCACTGTCCGCTCCTCAGAGGGGGGCTGACTCTGGCCTGTTGAGGACACTACCAGGGTGTCCACGCCAGCAGCCAACTCCAAGGAGCCAGACTGCATGTCTGACTCAGAGTCCGACTCCTCCTCCGAAGAGGTGGAGATCGAAGTCCCGTACTAAATAGTGCGCAGACGCCCACTGCCATCCCTACTGAACAGGGCACCAGAACCAAAGACTGCACCGGAGTCAACACCGGTGTCCCCCTTCACACCGCGAATGGTGCCAGAAGAGGACACGGCCCGAACAAGGGCAGCAGCCTCAGAGCCAGATCCTGTCACGGCACTGTCCCAACCCATGGTGCTGCAAGCGGCATCGAGACCAGCAATGGTGCTGATGATGCCACAGACTGCACTCTTGGAGCAGAGGCTGGAGACCCCCATGGTGCTGACCCTCCACCCCATGGTGCCGCGAGCAGCACCGAGGACAGAGACTGCACCGATGATGGCCCCAACAGCGTGAACAGCACCAGGCTCTGAAACCCCCATGGTGCCATGCCCATGCTCAGAGTCGTGAATGGCTCCAGAACTGGACACGGCGTCATGCTCGACAATGGCACCGCAAACAGCGCTGGGGCTAGAAACAATTAGGGACGGTGCCGTAGAGCCTCCCATGGCACTGGCAGCAGCATCAGCACTGTGAACGGTGCTGACAGTAGCAACAGCACCAAGTGACAGAACGGCACCGATGATGGTGCCATCAGGGCCCACGGTGCCATGAACAGCACCGTGGCCCAGAATGGCGCTGATAGACGGTGACGTGGACAGCACTGACCCAGGCCTTCCAAGCCGTGGGTACGACACCGCGAGAGCCTTCACCCCCAAAGGGGCGATTGCCAAGGCGGTGCCTCCCGCCGATCTCCTGGAGGGGACAGACTGGGCCTCCTGCACTGCGGAAGGGGCCTCTGTCATGGCTAGGCTACAAGAGGCAGATACCCCCTCCTCCTCCTCAGTCTGTATAGAACCGGGAGGGGACCCGGAGGAAAGGCTGAGAGAACGCAGCTTGGCTCGACGAGTGCGCACCTGTCCCCCGGAAGTCGGAGGAGCTCGCCCCACTTTCCACGCACATTGCTCGATGACCCGGCAGTCCATGGAGAAGCAGGCATCACACAAATTCATGTCATGAAGTGGGCCAAGACACGTGAGGCAACGGTCGTGCTGGTCGGTGATAGAGTACGTGCGGCCGCATGGGCACCGTCGAATGGGGAGCCATCCCATCTTAGAAGTTTTCTTGCCCTCTGACCGAGACATGACCTACAGGAAAAAGAACACCAAAACAAGACCCGATGTCGCAAAATAAAATAAGGAACAGTCTTACCAGATGACGTTGAGTGGAGCAAACAGATTCGGCAGGATACTCAGAGTCGACAGACTACGAAGTGACTCTGGGTCAAGAATACGCAGTTGAAGGCTTCGACAGTAGAGGTAGGCCTCTGAAAATTCTTCTGAGAGCTTCCCACGAGGTGACCTCTATGGCAGGAGATGAAGAATTGGTGGAAGGGCAGAGTCGACAACACCTAATGGCCAACCCGCAAGCGCCATGCAGTGTGTAGGCCTCGAGGGCTGCGCCGATGGTGGGTCAACTCCGCCCATCAAAACAAAAAAAAAAAGAGCTCCCAAGGGGTCATGGCCTCCAGCCAAGTACCCAAAGGTGATGAATGGTGAAGACTGACACAGATAAGATCTGATCGTTCATTGTCAGAGGTCAGTTCTGCGGAATTTCTTTTGGCAGTTTAAGTACATTAATCTGAAATACATACATTCATTCCACAGTTCAGTGAGTCACTGAACTGTGGAATGAATGTATGAAATGAAATCAGTGTTATTATATATCCCCCCATTTATGTAGGTTTCCAATCCCAGGTGTTTAGTGGCACCCCACCCTCCGATTGCCAGTCCCATATTAATTTAATGTTTCCCTGTGGTCTAGTGGCACCCCCCACACTCCAATAGCCGGCCCTCTAAAATTTAACATTTCCCTGTTATCTAGTGGCACCCCCCACCCTCCAATTGCCAGCCCCCTAAAAATTTGATATTTCCCTGGTGTTAAGTGGTACCTCCCAACCCATCTCTGGCCCTATAGGTGTCTAGTGGCACCCCCCTACCCTCCAGTTGTCAGCTGCCTAACAATTTCACATATCCCTGGTGTCTAGTGGCACCCCCCCACTCTCCAGTCAACAGCCCCTTAACATTTCTCTGGTGTCTAGTGGCACCCTTCACCCTCCGATCACTGGCTCTGTATTTGCTGATGTTCCTCCATTTCCATCCTCACTGCTAACTGAAGTGCCTATCACAAGTTTGCAACCTGCATTCACTCCTTAGTCTTTACATCACATGGTAGTCATAGAGACAGTCTCCATGACTACCACATGATGTAAAGACTAAGGAGCATGCTCACAGTTGCAAACTTGTGACAGGCACTTCAATTAGGATCCAAGGCAGTTAGGGGGGCAGCACCAGCATTAACAGGTGGTCGTGTGCACTCACTTTAGAAGTTACCTCGGTGCCAGTCCTCTGAAAAGTTCTGGCTCCCAGTGGGGGGTGCCTAACACCTCAGGCTCAGACCCTGCAAATGTGAATCAATGGTGAAAACTGATTCTTGGAAGATCAGTAGAATTAGACTGGTTCTGAAATTTACCTCCAAGTATTCAAGGGACTATCGGGCTGAAGGGAACTCAATTCCACTTTCACTATCACATCATGTTCCCTAAGGACCTGCATGATCCACTAACCCAACTGGTGAACCAACACATCTGAAGGTACTCAGATCAAGAGGGGTCCAGAAGCAGATACCCATGGTGTTTCTCCCACTGGAGGAGGAGGACACCATGACTATTCAAATCTTTGTAAACATTCACAAAACTGATACTAGCCAAAAAGGAGATCTGGTATTAGAAATGTTGACTCAGGATTGCAAATCACAAGAACCTTTGGTGTGACCAATGAATCAAAGCCTGCATATCTGCATTAGCTGCACTTCTGCCATAACTGACCTCAGAGATTACACTTGAAGCAGAATGCCTTGCAAAGTGGTTTGGGGTCTCTCGACCCTGGATCTACCTAAATCCCTCAGACATCTTGTCAATAAAGAAGAATTAAAAGTAGTAGGATTTTTGCTGCCCTTTTGTGAGTAGGATTCAAGACTATTGCTTCTATGTGGCTTCTAGCTTCTAAGCAGTATCAGTGGCTCAGTAGGTAGCACACTCGCCTCTGAGGCCGGGAGATCAGAGGGCTGTGGGTTCAGTTCCCACATCTGGCACTTGGGTTAATATCCCAGTACTGACACTGTAGTGCAGCATGAGAGGGGTGCTGCACTTCTGAGGTGCCGTCTTTCGGATGAGACGTTAAACCAGGTCCCATCTGCCTGGATTGGTGGTAGTTCAGTGGATGTTAAAGATCCCATGGCACTTATCGAAAAGAGTAGGGGATTTCCCCGGTGTCCTGGCCAAATTTCCCTCATTCAGTAAAAATACCACCAACAGTTAAATCTGGTTCAAGGTCAGTTGGCTTTCATCTGTATCCCCCTCCCCCGGGTCGTGCCTGAAAATAGGCAGGATTTGTCTAGTGCACTTACCCGGTCAACAAAAAAATAAATAAAAAATAAATAAATATGTGAAGCAGGAGATTCAGGATCTGGTCTCTGATTGCCCTTTCCTAGAGTTGCTGACATTGGTGATTGGATAAATGCAACCTTGTGGACACCGAAGAAATTCTATTGCATACTGCTATGAAAGATCTTTGCCACTCAGGCATTTGATGTGGACTGGGCCCATCTGTCATAAAGCCTCTGAAGCCACACATTCAGGAGTTGTGGACTAATGGGCCCGCACTTCCTCGTGTTGAATAACTGCCTCAATGGTTGGCGCCATCAGAACCTATATCTTGCTATGCATGGAAGGATGAGAAAATGCCTCCATTTCAAGAGTTTCTAGAAACTTGAAATGAGTAAACATTGTTGTAAAATGAATGATAATGACCAATTACATTTTGTGGGACCTGTGTCATTGAGGCATAGGTCAGGAAGCATAGGAAAACCAGGAACAGTTATAAAATGTATAAACTGTATAAGTAGCGTTTTATTATTATCAATAACAGTAAAATAAAAAAAAAAAACTTGTTCAGTGTAACTATTTACAAAGGCAGTACAAACAAAGAAAACAAAGTCCTTTATCTGAGGGTATCTCTAATTTCAAGTTTCAGTCTCTCCAGTTGCTCTTTTTATAACAAGTCTTTGCCAGGTAATTAACTTCTTCATCTTGAGCTCATTAAGGAGATATCCTGTTTCTCACAAAATGTTCTTGTTAGTTTCTTTGCAGCAAACAGAATATGGTGACCCAGAACTGACCTCTTGCACAATTTAAATTGATTTTTGTGCTACCGTATGTTAATGTTTTGTACAGTTTGCATCAAACATGCATTTTGTGTCGCAACTGCGGTAATGTTTTGTACAATCTGCATCAGTTCTGTAATTGTAGCAACTGTTTCTCACAACCGCATCACTATTGTGCACTTTACAACACTGCACAAGAACACTGAACGCAATAGAAAATGGTGCACTTTGCGTCACTGTGTAGATTTTTCCTTGTATGGCTGATCACCTCTGAACTATACCTGTTATTTGTTTTGTCTGCCAATTTTGTATTGTAACCTCCCGGGTCGTGTCTGAAAATAGTCATATTTTGTGGCTATGACACCTTACCCGGTAATCAAAAACTAAATAAAAAAAAATAAAACAAAATGACAATGGACAAATAAAAAATGTCTAAAAATAACTCTATACACAAAAAGAGTTATTGACTTGTGAGAAAGCCCCCTCAAAACACTCAGGTTAAGACAATGTTTGCGTAAAACCAACTATGCTGGAGGAAGAAAACCGAGCAGATAATGCTGAAAGGGAGTAGACTGAGAGAGGGAAAAGTTTAAAACTTTCCAGAGACGTAAGGGTGGCATGAAAGACCATTACTAGCAGAAATAATATATTGATGTGATACCCTTATGTTTTAAAAAGTGAAATGGCAGAGCACCCAGATGTCTAACAGGAGTTGGGGTTAGAACACAGGAGACAATTTTGCAAAAATAACAGTCATGCTTTAAGTTTAAAATTCTTCTTGTTAGAAACAAAGATTTTCTGCTGATTGCTACCACAGTAGAAAAAGAACAATAGTTACAAAGCATGCTGAAAGTAGGAAAGACGCCTGACTTTACGAACATATGAAATTGCTAGCAGATAAAGGCCTTATAGTCTAGCAAGTCTGCATGATCGTGCAGCTAGCAGCCCCTATACTACAGCTGCCTCTCCCTCCACCCCCTCCTCCCGTGACCCTCTCCCTTACCCTGTCCCAACCCCTTTTGAAGCATCCCACTGTTCTACAGGATACTACTTCCTCTGGCAATGTGTGCCACCCAGACACAACCCTCTCTGTAAAAAAGTGTCTCCTCATTTCCCTCCTGAACCTTCCCCCTTCCAATCTCAGATCATGCCCTCAAGTGTCCCTCCCCCCCAATTTGAAAAACCCCTCTGCACCTGTGTTATTTATTCCTTTCATGACTTTGCAACTTGCTCCTTTGATAGAGCAAAAACTGAGGGTTCCAAGCTGTAACTGTCACTGAGAGGGGAGAATTCAGGTTTCCATGATGATGTCACATCTTTGGGGTGCTGTTGATCTGTATTAGTGAGGAATGGTAGAATCAACACTAAATGCACAGCCCAGTAACACAATGGAATGACACAGACAATTATACAGAAACTGGCACAGTGACTGGGTGCAGAAGGGTAGACCGCCAGACTACCAGGGAAGCGCTGAATGAAATTAGAATACAGATATTGTCCCAGAGATGGGTGAGGGTGGGGTGCCCACTAGATTACCACGAAAGTGTTAACTGAAATTAAAAAATAGATACTGGCACAGGGATCACATGAGGAAGGATTTACCACTGGCACCAGGTATTACACAGTATTTCAGAAAATATATTTGGACAGGGACTGAGCAAGGGAGGGGGTACCAAAGGCACCAGGGATTTTTTTTCACTGTATTTCCTGAGTTGGCCATCCATGGGTTGCAGTGTTTTAACAATGTGCTATCACTGGCACATTGTTAAAATACAGTTTCTGGAAGTGGTAACTGACGCTGTACTGCCAGTCTGTTAGTGCTTCCAGGAACCATTAAATATACCATTGCATACTCCATGCATTCATTTTCATAGCAGAGTTCTGAATTTTAGTCTAAGGTTCTCTAATTAGCATAACATTCTAGGCTCCGGTACAGCTCAATCTAGTAGTCTGATTGCACTTTTCAAGCAATAGTGAGGGATTCCTAGGGTTTGAAAGACATCATAGTGGATGTAGTGAACAGCAAAACCAAACTGCCTGCCTTCAAGACTCATCAGCGCGCCACTCAACTGGAGCTTCGTAAGGAGAAACAAGCAATAAAATATTTGCTGATGGTGGAGACATTCAAATATTTGAAGGGCATAAACAAGGTGAAGATTGACAACATCTTAAGAATGAGTACGGATAATTCCACTAGATGGCATACCTGCAAATTGTTAAAGGGAAGATTCAGAGGGGGGCATCGGGGGAGGTTCTTTAACGAGAGGGTGGTAAGGCCATGGAACAGTCTGCCGGAATGGGTGGTGCAGTTGGAAATGGTAGACAACTTCAAAAGCGCCTGGGATAGGTACATGGGCCTAACAGGAGGGGGGCAGGCTGACAATGGAGGGAGGGGGCCTTCCTGGGGATAGGGGGAGTTACGGGCAGACTGGATGGGCCATAGGGTCCTTTTCCACCAACAGTTTCTATGATACTATGAGTCTGCTGTGGTTAACACTTTCTTTAAAGATATAGTGAATGTAAGTAAGAAGCTGGTGTGCAGTCATTTCTTGTTTGCCTTGCTGTGTTTTCAGGGACAGCATTACCAAGACTGCACTCAGACCCAGCACTGCTGTAGCGCACACTTTCCTTAACACAGAAACATAGAATTTGTTGGAAGAAAGGGAATGGTAGGCCCATCCAGTCGACCCTATTTTTCTGTGCCTATTCTGCCACCTTGGATCCTACACAGTCACCAGCATCCCTCCCACCTCCCTTTCCTGTACTTATTATACCAGCATGCCAATCCTATGCATGCTTGAAACTCCCCACTGTTTTCATCCCCAGAACCTCTTCCAAAGAAGCATTTCCTCACATCCTTCTAAAAACACCACCACCACCACCAATTTCACTGCATGTCCATGTGTTCTGTTGCTTTTCCTCCTTTGAAAGAGACTCCCCACCTACACCTTTTTCACCCTGTGAAGTACATATAGGTCTCAGTCATGTCCTCTCTCACTCTTCTCTCCTCCAGGGAGTAGATGTTGAGATCCCACAGCCTCTCTTTGTATTGTTTCTTGTGTAGCCCCCACACCATTATGGTAGCCCCTCTAAACCACTTCCACTCTGTCAATTTCTTTGTGGAGGTGCGGCTTCCAGAACGGGAAACAGAACTCTAGGTGGGGTCTCACTAGTAAGTGATACAGTGGCAACACCACCTCCCTCATCCTGCTAGAAATCCCTCTCCTTATGCACCTCAACATCCCACTAGCCTTGCCTACTACCTTGTCACACTGTTCTGCCACCTTGAGATCATCAGACATGATTACCCTGAGGTCCCTCTCTTCATGGTAACTGTTAGTACCTCCCCCATCTTATACATAGCTCCCCGGTTTCCCTGCCCCAGTTGCATGACTTTGCACTTTTTGGTAATGAAACCCAGCTGCCACATCCTAGACCACTCCCCTAGTGTCCCCAGATTTATTTGCATTTTCTCCATCCGTTCCTGAGTGTCCACCTTATTGCTGATTTTGGTGCCATCCAGAAAGAAGCACACCTTTCCCTCCAATTCCTCAGCATTGTCACTTATGAAGACATTGAAGAGAATCAGTCCCAATACTGATCCCTACAGCACCCCACTGGTCACCCTCCTGTCCCCCAAGTGTCTGCCATTTAACCCCACCATCTACCTCAACTTTGTTTCTCTCCAGTCACTGCTTCCTGAGATTCCCTCAGATGTCGCCCGGCTTTCTCCTGTCCAGTCTGGGAGCCCCCCAAGCAGAGTCCTCTCAGGTGCTCTGAATCCTACATACCTACCTGTAGTGAACCCCCTGGCTTGCACCCCCAGGGTGAGACCACCACCACTTTACTTTGGTGCTCCTTGAAATCCAATTTTCTGCAGGCAGGGTGAAGGTTGGAGGATATCGGGGACTAGGTGGGCAGAATCCTGCAGTGGATGTGGGAGCCATGACATGTAGTCACCTATTCAGGGGACCAGGCTTTTCCCTTGTTCCATGAGTGTGACATTACCCCTGGAGGCACAGACATCCAGTGTGAAATGGGCGCGCTCCTGCACCCTGCTGACAGAAATCCGCCATTGCCTTCATCCCTTCCTGATGTGATCCTTGGCTGTAGCATACCCAGCCTCTGCTGGGAGTCACTGATGCCAGGGAACTATAACCCACCCTCCTCAGGAAAGGAGAACAGTTCTCCGGATGCTCAATCCTCTCCTCCCTCACCAACCCCCAGCAACCCGAGCTTGCTCCCGAGTCCGGGTCACCAGCATGGTGCAAGGTGTGGCATCCAGCACCTCAACCCTCAGTGCCACTGGGATGGCTTGCCTCTCATCTTTCAATCAGTTTGATACCAAACTTATCATTTTCTCCCCAGCCCCCATGCTGCTTAGTTTGTTTACTAGCCTTCTATGCAGCACAGTGTTGAAGGCCTTGCTGAAGTCCAGATAAGCCACATCAATTGCCCTCTCCTGATACAGCTCCCTAGTTACCCAGTTAAAGAACTCTATGAGATTTTTTTTGACATGACCACCCCTGTGAAACTGTGCTGCCAGTGGTCCTGCAGCCCATATGCCTCCAGGTAGCAAAAGCAAGAGGCTGATTTTCCCATCTGCCATTACAAAAGGTAGTGGCGAGGCCCTTTCTTAAGAAACCTTCCTTGGATCCAGATGATCTCTCCAATTACAGGCCCATCACAAACCTTCAGTTTCTAGGGAAGGTGATCGAGATGGTGGTGGCCCTGCAGCTGAAGCAACATCTAGAACAAACGACATCTATGAGCCATTCCAGTCTGGTTTCTAGCCTTGCCATAGTGTAGAGACTGCTCTAGTTAGGGTGCACCATGATCTCGTTCTAGCGAGGGATAGCGGTCAATGCTCTATTCTTGTCCTACTAGACCTCTCTTTGGCTTCTGACACAGTGGATCATGGGGTGCTGCTGGTCATCTGGGGCACTTTGTAGGACTTTCAGGAACAGTGTTGCAGTGATTTAAAGAGCTAGTGTACTGCCTAGAAACTGCATGCAGTTAACTGTATCTTTCAGATGTAGTCAGCTATCACCTCTTATATCTCAAGTATTTATTTCTTTCTGTTTGCTAATTAGAATATTTTCCACCTGGCAGTACAGGGGTGATGTGTGGAGTAGGACTCTATCTGGAGGGGAAAAAAGTCAGTTCTGTTCCTTCCACTACATCAACACTGAAACCACACTGACTATGACATCACTAGTAACCAATGAGAACCATTTCTCACTGCCAGGTTTCGCTTTCACATGAAGCAGCTGGGACTGGCTCTCCCTGGTTACTAGTAATGTCATAATTTCCTGCAATTTGATTGGTAGCTTGAGAAAGTCACTGGTCAGGCTGCAAGGATTGTGGTGCCTCAAGGTGTTTGGTCACATTTCTGATGATGTATTGGGAGGAACAGAACTGACTTTTTTCCCCCTCCAGACTGAGTGCTGCTCCACACATCACCCCAGTACTGCCAGGTGGAAAATCTCCTAATTAGCAAAGAGAAAATGAAAAAAATACTTCAGATACTGAAATTGATAGTTGACTGCATTTGAAAGTTACTATTAATTCCAAGCAGTACACTAGCTCTTTAAGTCCTACTTGTCTGACAGGGAGCAGCAGGTGACTCAGCTCTTTTACATCGAACAATGCTGCACTTTGCTATGGCATACCTCAGGAGTCGATTCTTGCCCCCATGTTATTCGGCGTGTAGATGGTGCCACTGGGGGAGATCATTAGATACTATGGCTTGGGTTCTCATTGTTATGCCAATGACAACCAGCTGTACATGTTTTGTGCCCCCGATGATCTTGCGGCTGTTTCAGAATTGAGTGAGTGCCTTAAGGAAATCCAGGACTAGATGTGGCCAGCTGGCTTATGCTTAATCCCATGAAGATGGAGTTGTTACTGGTAGAGCTAGGTCAGACGGATTCAGCAGCAACAAGTAGAAGCACCATCATTCCTTCAATGGATGGTGTGGCTCTTTGAGCTGCAGATAGAGTGAGGAATCTCGGGGTCACTGTGGACTCCAAGCTGACACTAGAACTTCAGGTGTTGGCTGTTGTATCATTTGCATAAAATTGCCCAGATCAAGCTCTATCTTGAACTGTCTGATCTGGCATGGTGCATGTCTTAGTCTCGACGAGGTTTGATTACTATAATGCTCTGTACCTAGGGTTATCTGCTAGTCTGATGCGCCACCTCCAGCTGGTTCACAATGCTGCAGCCTGGCTGGGTGCTGGAACCTCCCAGTTTGAGCACATTACACCAATTCTCCATGCTCCCCACTGGCTGTCAGTATAGTGGCGCATCAGTTTCAAGGTTTCCTTGCTGACATACAAGGCCCTGCATAGTCTGGGTCCAGGCTACCTGAAAGACCTGCTGGTGCCATATACACCTGGCAGCACCCTCCGGTTGGTGGAGGCAGACCTCTTATCAGTGCCCGCAGACCCACAAAAAAAATCCTCTGGGTATAGGGCATTTGGTGTAGCAGCCCTGATTCTTTGGAATTCCAATCCCTGGAAGGTGAGAGGTGCTCCTTCACTGGCCCTTTTCAAAAAGTATTTTAAAACACATTTTTTCACTTCACTTTTTGGCCTTGATTTGTAATACTTGTTTTATTTTTGTATTTATATTGTTCGTTATCTGTTTTACATGTATTGGTTGTGAGGTGCCCAGAGCCTTCGGGATCAGGCTCCATATAAATAAAACTGCCTTACCTTGCATAGTGCCCCCCACCCTCGATTCTCACAGTCACACCCCTTGTCTTCCTCTTTTCACTCACATACCTGAAGAAAGTCTTATCCCTTTTGACCTCCTTGGTGATCCTCTCCTCTGTTTGTGCCTTAGCTGCCCTCACCCTCCTTCCTGCCTCCCTTTGCTTTTCCAGATACACCTCCCTGTCCACCTCCATCCGGAGCTCCTTGTACTTCCTAAATACTGTTTTTTTTCTCCTCTGCTACCTTAGCCACCTCATTTGAGAACCATTCTCCTTCTCCTTTCCTTGCTTACTTCTTTCAAATAGCATGCCATTGCCTTAGCTATTTCCTCCTTGATCACTTTTAATTGGGTTTCCACTCCCCCTGCCCATCCCCCTTCAATGTATTTACTGAGGTAGTCACCCATATCTTTTAAATCTGCCTTCCTAAAGTACAGGACCCTCATCTTGGTGTGTTTTTTTCTCTTGCTCAATCCATTTGCCAACCCACACAGTATGGTGATCACTTGTAATCAGGGGACTATGGATTGAGATGTCTGCGATGTTGTCCATGTTCATAAATACCAGGTATAATTCTTCCCTGTCTCTAGTGGGCTTTATAAGTAGCTGCTTGAAAAAATCCCCCTGTAGGGAGCCAAGGATGGCACTGCTTCTTCTTGTAGATGTAGCCAGAATGTTCCAGTCAACATCCGGCAGATTAAAGTCTCCCATAATAAATATTTCCCCTTTGCTTGCCATGCTGCCAATGGCTCCCCCCCCCAAACCTTGTCTAACTCCTCCTCTTTGGTGGTGGTCTGTACCCCATCCCAGTGATAAAGACCCTGGACCCTGCCTCTGAGCTGACCCATAGTACTGCCAGTGCTTCCCTATCCCCCTGGTGTCCCTGTATCACTGTGGCCTTTGTACCTTTCCTCATATATAAAACAACCCCCTCCCTTTCTTCCCTGTCCTGTCCTTAAGGAATATATAATCTAGCCTGGTACAGCCACTTCCCAGCTGTGGTTGTCAGTGCACCATGACTTTGTTATGGCCACAAGAAACAGGTCTGCCTCTGCAATGATTGCTTCAAGGTCAGGAATTAAAAATGTACTTACCATAGTAATCCTGTTTCTTCCAGGAGATCCTTCAGTATGCTTAACTAATGCAGTCAGCCTCCTATGCTGAACTGCCCCGGAGAGATTGGAACATACACTACCGGTCAAAAGTTTTAGAACACCCCCATTTTTCCAGTTTTTATTGAAATTTAAGCAATTCAAGTCCAGTGAATAACCTGAAATGGTACAAAGGTAAGCAGTAAACTGCTAGAGGTTAAAAAAAAAAGTTTAGGTTAGCAAAAACTGCTGTAGAGAAATTGCAAAGAAAGCCAAGGTGTCAGTGAGTACAGTTTCCTACACCATCAAAAGGCACTTGGAAACTGGAGGAGACTGACAGGAAGAGGTCTGGCAGACCCAAAGCCACAACAGAATCAGAAGACAAGTTTCTGAGAGTCAACAGCTTGCGTGATAGGCGGCTCACAGGACAACAGCACAGAGTGACTGGCACCCTGAACCAAAAGGGCTACCACAGCATTTTGCAGCCATGCAATACCCTCTGGTCTACGCCTAGTTGGTCAGGGGTTCATCCTACAGCAAGATAATGACCCAAAACATACCTCCAGGCTATGTCAGAACTACCTCGAGGAAAAGAACAAGGCAGCAGGCTTCAAATCATGGAATGGCCAGCACAGTCTCCAGACTTAAACCCCATCAAGCTGGTTTGGGATGAACTGGACAGAAGGGTGAAAGCAAAGCAACCTACAAGTGCAACACATTTGTGGGAACTTCTGCAACAGTGTTGGGAAGAACTTCACGGACAATATTTGATGTCCATTGTAGGAAGAATGCCACGAGTGTGTTCGGCGGTTACAGTATATCTGCAAAAGGTGGCTACTTTGATGAGTCAAAAATTTAGATTAAATTTTGTTAAACAAAATAATTCTATGATTTCTTTTTTATCTCCAATTGCTTATTTGTTCTATGCTTTAATTTCAGAGTACATTGAGACATCAACCTTAGTAAATTTCAATAAAAACTGGAAAAATGGGGGTGTTCTAAAACTTTTGACCGGTAGTGTATGTAAATGATGGAATTCATCATTGGCTCATACAGCAATTCAAACTGCTGCCCCCAGGTGCTGCTGTATTCTAAACTGCTCAGATTAATTACATAGCCTAATGGGGTGAAGACCCCCTACCTATGCTATCCTAACAAGCTTCCCAAGAGGGTAGTTTAAAAAAAACATTTTTTTTACAAGAAAGAGAATAGAACAGACTGGTTTGTAACATTAAAGGTTAACATGTATAACAAACTGGACAAGAAATGACCATCAGGGATGCAGAAACTTCCCATCTGGTTCTGGAAGGGGAGGCAGGGTGAGTCGTTTAAGCATACTGAGGGATCCCCTGAAAGAAACAAGATTACTATGGTAAGTATTTTTTTTTCAGACTCTAGGAATCCCTCAGTTTGCTTACCTAATGCAGACTACCAAGCAGTACCTTGGTAGGTTGGGTACAGATCCTACTTAGGGAAAAGGTTCTGTAGGAATGCAGTGCCAAAGCTAGCATCACTTCTGGACTGTATATACAAGCAGCAGTGCTTTGTGAAAGTGTGTAGTTTTCCAGGTAGCTGCTTTGCAGATTTATAGAAGGGGACTGTCCCTTGCAGCAGCCACCAATGCAGCTGTGCCACGGGAGGAGTGCGCCCTGAGGCCCTGAAGTGGCTGTTTGCCAGCTTTGCTGTAACAAAACTGTATGCAGGAGATGCGGAAGACTATCCAGCATGCAACGGTTCTTTTGGAAGCTGGCCTACCTTTGCCCACTTCTCCACAGGCCAAGAACAATTGTGTATGCTCTAGCCTAGAAGTTTTGGTGAGGTCAAGGTAGTGGCTGAGTGCCCTCTTGACATCCAGGCTGTGTAACTTTCACTCACCTGAGCTGGAGTTAGCTGTGAAAAAGACTAGCAAGGATATAGATTGGTTCAGGTGGAATTCAGATACCATCTTAAGAAGGAACTTCCTATTGGTTCTAAGCACCATCTTGTCCCTGTGGAAGGAAATACAGTTAAGCTCTGTGCACAGGGCTTACAACTCACTGGCTTGCCTAGCCGAAGTAATGGCTAGCAGGGAGACAATCTTCCAGGTAACATATATTTTAAATCTGCAGTTGCTAATGGTTCGAATGGAGGTTCCATGAGCTAGACTATGCAAATGTTTGGGTCCTAAGAAGGGACTGGCTTCCAAAGGGGGGAATGGAGGTGAAGAAGCTCCATAAAGAATTTTCTGAAGACATGGTAAGAGGCTATTGACCTGTCTTTGCCAGCTGAGTTATATGCTGCAATTGCAGCAAGGTGGACTTTCAGAGTGGAGGGCCAGAGACCCCATGAGTGCAGGTGAACAAAATAGTCAATGAAGAAGGCAGCCCAGACTGAGAGGGGTTGATCTTTTTCTGTTTGCACTATAAGGAAAACTTTTTCCATTTGGAAGCATAGGTTTCCCTGGTTGAGGATTTCCTTGAAACCCTGAGAACATTCAAGACTTCTTCAGAGAGTTGTAGAGCAGAAAACTCTAGGTCTTCAATAGCCAAGCCTTGAGACAAAGAAACCTAAGATTGGTGTACAGGATCCTGCCCCGGGACGTGGTCAGGAGATTGTGCCTCTGAGGAAGATAGATGGACTGTGACACAGACAGGGCTGGCAGGATAGAGTACCATGGCTGCCTCTTCCAATCTGGAGCTACCAGAATCATAGTTGCTGAATGGGTCCTGAGCTTTATGAGGACTGTGAGCAACACAGGAAAGGGAGGAAAGGCATAAAGAAACCTCCACGACCAACCCAGTGTCAGGGCGTCCACTGGCACTGTCCCCTGAGCTGGAGGCCTGACACAGAACTGGGGCAACTGATGATTGTGGAGGCGAAGAGATCTACTTCTACCATGCCCAACCTTCTGAATACTGAGGTCAGAACCTGTCAGTTTAGGGACCACTCATTGTGGTTTGGCTGATTCTGCTGAGGGAATCTGCCAAGATATTGTCCTTCCCTGGCAGATGCATTTCAGACAGAGATACCTAGAGGGAGTAGGCCAGGTTCCATATATTTATGGCCTCTGTGCACAGCAAGGTCAACCTAGTGCCCCCTTATTTGTTGATGTAGTACTGTACATAGTAGTGATGCTGTCTATTCTGACTTGCACTACCTTGCCCTGGATCTGGGGAACAAAGGTCTGCAGAGCCAGGAGAACTGCCCTGAGCTCTAGCAGATTGATTTGCAATACTGACTCCTGAGGAAACTAGGAGCTGCTTACTGTCAAATTATCCAGATGTGCCCCCCAACACAGGAGGGGGGCATCTGTGGTAAAGATGACTGAAGGAACATGTTGCTGGAAGGGCACTCCTTCCCTGAGGTTGCCTCTGTCTTGCCACCATTCTAAAGCCTGAAGAAGAGGCTTTGGGATATGTACTAGTTTGGAAAGAGGATCCCTCCTCTGAGACCAAATGGACCTTAGATGAAACTGGATGTCCCTCATTTGGAATCTGGGAGTGGCCATGTGGCTCAAGAGTTGAAGGAAGTGCCTTGCTGGCTTGGGTCTGTTGAGCTTGAAGGAGCCTGCTAGAGCTAGTATACTGTGTACACTGTCCTCTGGGAGGAAAGCCTTCCCTTGCAGAGTGTTCATCTCTGTCCCTATAAACTCTAGGGCCTGGGCAGGTTCTACTTGGGATTGCTTAGCATTTATAAGAAATGTAAGAGACTCCAAGGTGCCCTGGATGAGGGTGAGAGAATCTCTGGTATGCTGGGGGGACTGTCCTATGACCAGCCAGTCATCAAAGTAAGAGGACACTTTGACTCCCAGCCTTTTTAAGTGTGCCATGACTATGGCCAGACACTTGGTAAATACTCTGGGGGAAGAAGTGAGGTTGAAGAGAAGTGCTGAAAATTGATAGTCACCCGAGGACAGCCTGAACCTCAGGTACTTCCTGTGGCTGGGTCTGATGGGAACATGGAAAAAGGCATCCTTGAGATCAAGATATGCCTGCCACTTTCCCTGTTGCGGGGTGGGAAGTGTCATGGCCAGCATGACCATCTTGAACTTTGGCTTTGTCAAATGTTTCTTCAGAAGTCTGAAATCTAAAATCGGTTGCCATTCTCCATTTTTCTTTTGGGTAAGGAAGTATCAGGAGTAGAAGCCCTTAGTGATGGGGGACAGGATCTACTACCTTGATGTGCAGTAGCTTGATAACCTCTAACTCCAACAGAGCCTTTTCTGCTGAGGTTGCCAGGCTGAAGTGCCTACTCTGCAGTCTGGGAAACATTTTGAAGCTTAGGAACAGGCCCTGGCTCACTACCTCCAAGATACACTTGTCTGTGGTGATGGCTTGCCATGCTTGGAGGAAGTGAGCCAACTTGCCTCCTACTGGGTGTAGGGAAGTGACCTGTACAAACATGTGCTGGGACTTGGCCTTTGGTTGGTCAGCCCACCTTGTGGACTTCCTGCTCCTGCCCCTGAAGTAACTCCTCGGTTGCTGGTAGCCTGACGCTGCTTGGGCTTGGAGGAAGGGCCTTGGGTAGGGAGTTCTACCCCTGCCTCCTTTACCTTGAGTCCTGTAGGCTGCAGAAGGCTTGTCCAGAGCTGAATTGCTCCTGTAGGTGGATTTATAGTCTTGCACCTTCTTCATATAGGCCTCAGTTTTACCCCCAAAAAGAGAGTTATTCTCAGAGGGGAAATCCATGGCCTTGACCTGAGTAACCTGGGACAAGTTGGTAGCCCTGAGCCAAGCAAATCTCCTCAGTGAGATGGCAAGGGCCATGAACGTGGAAGCTGTATCATTAGCATCCACTGCTAGGTGGAACTGGTACTTAGTGGTGTCTAGAACTATCCAAGCTGTTTCAGCCAGGCCATTATGGTTCTCACAGGTGTGGCCAAGAAAGTAAGAGAAAAGAAGAAAAAATTACTCACCTTAGTAATTGCTTTTCTTCTCATGGAGTCTTGCTATATTAGGACTTATTGCAGTTAGCCACTGCACTTGAACTGCCCCGGAGAGGAAAGAGTTAACTCCAGAGAATCTGGAGTTCTAAAGCGCGAGGGCGTTATACCAAAGCTCTATCTGGGCAGTTTCAAATGAAACTGTCAGATCTTTACGAAGCTAACACTAAGCAACAAGTCTGTGTGGAAAGCTCTACACTAGCCAAATGGCTACCTACTAGTAGTAATAACAACAATATAAACAACAATAGGAACAACAATAAAAATAATAAGAATGAATAATGGTATTATTAGTTTTCCCGACAAGCACTATTAGGACCCCCCTTCCCCAAAGACTCAAGTCCAGGAAGGGGGCCAACAAATCACTCAACACAGAAAACCCTAGATCCCTAACCCTAAATAAAAGAGGGTGAAGGGAAGAACTACAATGGCATGACACAGTGCTTGCACTAATTTGCCACCCCCACCCCAGTAGAAGTTCTGAGAGGGGCAGGTTGGGGGGTCTTATATAGCAAGACTCCATGAGAAGAAAAGCCATTACTAAGGTGAGTAATTTTTTCTTCAAACACCATGAAGTCTTGCTATATTAGGACTTATTGCAGATTACACAGCAGTACCTCCATGGAGGAGGGTCAGAACCTGCTTAGGAAATAGGCTCTGAAGCACAGCTGTGCCAAAAACGAGCATCTCTCCTGGACAGAAATCCAGGGAATAATACTTGGTAAAAGTGTGAACTGTCTTCCAAGTAACAGCTCAACAGATTTCCAGAATGGGAATATCTCTAGCAGCCGCTAGAGATGCAGCTGTACACCTGGTGGAGTGAGCCCTCAGTCCTGAGGTGGGCTCTCCTACCTAGTCTTTGATAACAAAATGGATACAAGAGACAATCCACCTTGCAATTGTCCTCTTAGTGGCAGGTTCCTGCCAACCTCCTTCTAGGTAAGGAAGAGTTGGAGGATTCAACCAGTGACCCTTGGTGTGTTACAAATAGTAGCATAAGGCTCTTTTGACGTCCAAGCTGTGCAGTCTCCTCTCACCTGAGGAAGAATGCTCAGTGAAAATCCTGAGAGAGATGGGTTGGTTCAGGTGGAAACCTGAAACCACTTAGGACAAACCCTGTGTTAGTCCTAGGGACTGTCTTATCCCTGTGGGAGAGAAAAATCTTCTTCCACTGCCAGGGCCTGTAGTTCACTTATGTGCCTGGAAGAAGTGAAACCACCAGAAAACATTTTCCAAGTGAGAAGCTTGAGCTCTGCTGGGGACAGAGGTTCCAAGGGGTTTGCATTAACTGAGCAATGCAACATTCAGGCTCCATGCAGGAGCGGTTCTCAAAAGGAGGATTGGTGAAGCAACCCCTTAAAAACTTGGAAAACACAGGTTGAGAAGAAAAGGAAGCAGGCTTCCTGCTTGCAGAAAAACAGAGACAGCTGCTGAGGAACCCTTAAGGTAGCTGGCCCAAGACCTAAGGAATTTAAAATGGACCAAAAGTCCAGAAAATGGGCAGATAAGCAGACTGTGGTATAATCTGCTTCTCAGCGCACCAGACTGAAAACCTGTTCCGCTTAGAATTGTAAGTGGCCCCAGTGAAAAAGCTTCCTTGAAGCCTTTAAAATAAGCGACACCTTGAAAAGGTGTAAATCAGCAAATTCTAACTCCTCAAGAGCTGCCTTGAGAAGGAGGAATTTGAGGTTCGATACCACACTCTCCTTGTGCAAAGGCCAGTAAGTTGTGGACTCTGGGCAAGCTCAGGGTAGGTGGACTGTCAAGGACAGAGACAATGGGTACCAGGGCTGTCTGGCCCAGTTTGGAACAATCAGAATCGCTTTGCAGGGCTGAGATCTGATTTTACTAGTACCCTGAAAGAAAGGGAAAAGGAGGAAAGGTGTACAGAAACTTCCCTTCCAATCCAAGTGAAAAAGCGTCCGGGGCTGATCCCAGCACTGGAGGCCCCAACAAAACAGAGAAAGTTAGTGGTTATCTGGGGCTGCAAAAGATCTATCTGAAAATGAGCCCCATCTGGCAAGGACTGAACCCAGCACCTGAGGATTCAGAGCCCAATCGTGATGGCCCTGAGAATCCTGCTGAGGGCATCTGCCAGGGCATTGTCCTTCCCTGGGAGGTGAACTGCTATCAGGAGGTGTTCAGGAGGCCAGAGACCACCACTTCATTGCTTCGTGCACAAGGCTGATGACCGAGTGCCCCCCTGCCTGTTGATGTACCACATTATTGTGGTGTTGTCTGTCCTGACTTGAACTACCTTGTTCTGGACAGAAGCTGAAAACTCCTAAGAGCTAGAAGACAGCTCTGAGTTCCAAAAATTGATGTGGAGCAGAGATTCCTAGGGAGACCACACTCCCCTCGAGGACAGGTCGCCTAAGCAAGCTCCTCACCCTAACACAGGAGCATCCGTGGTGAGGGAATGAGGAGGACCCCTAGTTTTAGATTGCTTTGATCCTGCCACCAGTGTAAGGCCAGGATCAGGGATTGGGTCACTAGAACCAATTTGGAAAGGGAATCCCTCCTTTGGGACCAATAGGCCCTCAGATGGAACTAAATGTCCCTCATCTGGAATCTTGCTCCCTGCACTACAGCTGTGGAAGCAGCCATGTGCCCTAGTAGTTGTAGCAAATGCTATGCTGGTCAAGAGACTCGCAGAGTAATGGAAGATGCCAGGCAAAGAGACTGCCTACCCTTTCAGAGGGAGAAATGCCCTGGCTAACTTTGTGTTCAACTCTGCCCCTATGAAAGTTAGTACCTGAACTGGTTCGAGAACTGACTTTGGTAAATTCAGCAGGAATCCCAGAAAGGTGAGAAGCTGCTGGGTGACTTGCAAGTGGGATTTTACTTGATCTGGAGACTGACCCACTAAGAGCCAGTCATCCAGGAAAGGAAACAGAGCAATCCCTTACCTTCTTAAAAGAGCCACTACCACAGCTAGAATTTCAATACCCTTGGCACAGAGGTAAGGCCGAAGGGCATTGCCCTGAACTGGTAGTGGCCTGAGGGTAACCTGAGGTACTTTCGGAGAGAAGGCCTGATCAAAACATGAAAAAAATAGGCATCCTTGAGGTCCAGAAAAGCTAGCCAGTCCCCTGGCCTCAGCCAGAGTTAACATTTTTAACTTTGTTTTCGAAAGATGCTTGTTCAGGTACCTTAAATCTGAGATGGGCCGCCAATCTCCTGCCTTCTATAGGGTAAGAAAGTATCATGAGTACAGCCCCTTGCCCCAGTGGCAAGGAGGGACCCTTCTACTGCTTTGCAGTTCAGAGGAGAAGAAACCTCTGCTCCCAAAGCAAGGGATTCAAGGATTTGCAGGTGGACCTGTCTGGCTCTCATCATTGGAAACTGTTTGAAGCTGAGAACCAGACCTATTACTTCCAGAACCCACTTGTCCAAGTTAGGGACACCCAATTCTGGCTGAAATAAAACCAACCTGCCCACTGGTATAGGAGAATGCCCTGGGCACCCCATCAGGGTGCCTGCTTGGCAATAGTCTTAGGCTAGGAGGGGACGGTTTACTTGTGCCCCGCTCATCTCTGCCTCTGAAGAGACCCTCTGGCGAAAGAAGAGGAGGCCTGAGCCTCACCTGGGCACTTTTGTAGGTAATCATCCCTGTTTTCATATAACTTTCTGTTTGTTCCTCAAACAGAGAATTACCCACAACAAGAAACAAATCCATAGACTTTGACAGAGTATCTTGGGACAGATTAGTGCATCTGAGTCATGCCAACCTCACGAAAGCTACAGAAGTGGTCATGACCCTAGAAAGCAAGATTAACACCAACAGCAGTATGAACTTGAACTTAGAGGCTTCAGTGCCATTAGCAGCCACCTGTTCCAACCCGCTAGCCAGCTGGCCATGGGCCTGCTTGGCTAACTGCAATACCAAGTCCCACCCAGATTTCGAAATCTAGCCACATAAGCCATACAACTTGCCTGTCTGAGTCCCACAGAAGCTGCCATATGCTGTTTTCTTTGTCATGGCATCAATCCTCCTGGAATCCTATTCAGGAGGATGTGAGGCTAGGGAACTAGCCTTGACACAGGCTGCAGCTTGTACCACACCTACTGACTACACTGCTCCAGTGAGGAAGTCTGTAACAGAGCCTGACGAAATACACCTTCTGTCCATTTTTATCTTACAGGAGGGACAGAAAGAGAAATCTTATAAAATCTTTGTTGTTTACTTCCTAAATGACTTACGAAGGAAAGACAACCTCCTAGCCCATGATTCCTACATAATCAGGCTCCCTTTACTCATCCATAGCCTCCTCTAAAGGAAGCTGGGGATTCTGCAAGCTTTTTGTAAAAACATAAACTGAGAAAAGGACTCAGACAGAAAAGGAGGAGATTCTAAAGTCTGTCTGGAGAAAATGTCCGCTAATGGGCATGTCCAGACCCTACCAGCCACACATGTATTGATCAAATTTCCTCCTCCCACTCCTGTGGTTCATAACACCTCAACATCATAAACCTGAACCACTGAACTGAAATAACCACCTTTACCAACTGTAGATGGTTGACAGGACCTAGAAACAGTGACTGGACAATCTGTATGGCTTAACTACTTCAGCAGTTGAAGAGACAATCTTGGACTCCAAACTACTGATTTCTCTGTCATATTCCTTTTTTTTTTTTTTAAACTGGTTCCTCTGAACCATCCTTTTGCCGAGGAAGTCTAGCCCTGGTCAGAGGGCACTCCCTCCGGTCCAGTGGGTACTGGACCGGCTGGCCATCCGGGTCAGCGGACTTTGTAATAGTTCCCTGAGCCGGCCCTATCTCTTTCCAGGGTGGCTGCAGGGAAATTTTAAACACCTGGCAGTCTGACAGGAGGTGGTCAGCCCCAGACAATAAACACAAGCGTGTGTGGGTCAGCCTTGGCAAAGGCTTCCCACAGCATCACAGTGTTGAAACCCAGTGGGCCCGTTTTTCTTTTGGGTTTCGCCAGACATAATGCCAGCCTAACCAAAAACTTGCCCTTTTTATGGCCGTACAGGCAAGACACCCTACACGGTTCCTAACTGTTTCACTGGGTATTTGAAAACCCTATTTAAAATCAAGGTTTTTAAGAACCAATAAGAACCAGGTACCGCACTCTAAAAGCCCAAAACTTTAAAACGTTAAAATAAGCAAACCGATCGGTTCAAAACCGAACCGATAACTAAATTTCCACACAGACTTTACATTTTGTACTTACGGTTTACCAGATAGAGCTTTAACGAAATGCGGTAAAATAATTATTTTTGCCGTTCAAATGAACGAAAATACTCGCTTGACCGAGAAAATGAACCGAGCTGAAGGAGCTGATCTCCGGAGCGATTGTTCAGTGAAGCGGAGAAGAATCTGACAGTTTCATTTGAAACTGCCCAGATAGAGCTTTGGTATAGCGCCCTCGCGCTTTAGAACTCCAGATTCTCTGGAGTTAACTCTTTCCTCTCCGGGGCAGTTCAAGTGCAGTGGCTAACTGCAATAAGTCCTAATATAGCAAGACTTCATGGTGTTTGAAAAGAGCCTTCAGAAGATACAAGGAAACACAAGAGGATGAGAACAGAGAACAATATCTGGAGAAGCAGAGGGAATCTGGGAAAATAATTAGAAGGGCTAAAGCACAGACAAAGGAAGGTATAGCCCAGGCTATTAAGAAAGGCGACAAGACCTTCCTCAGATACATTAGTGAGAGGAAAGTGACCAGAAATGGGCTCATAAGGCTGAAGAAGGAAGGAAGAGAAAGGGTGGAGGACGACCTAGAAAAGGCTGAGATACTGAACAAACTATTTTGCTCAGTATTCACCAGGGAAGAGGAGGGTGAGGGACCAAGACTCATTAAGAGGGGTATTCAGGGGAGGGAGGTAGACACCAGCCCATTCACGGTGGAAAGAGTCTTAGAAGAACTTGGGAAAATAAAAGCAGATAAGGCAATGGGGCCAGATGGGATCCATCCCAGAATACTAAAGGAACTCAGGAAATGCTGGCAGAAGCACTGGCTGCCATTTTAAGCGCATCACTAGAGACAGGAGAGGTACCTGAGGAGGACAGATGTGGTACCACTCCACAAGAGTGGAAGCAGAGAGGAGGCAGGCAATTATAGGCCTGTAATCCTGACCTCAGTAGTGAGGAAACTAATGGAGTCATTGCTTAAGGAGAGGATTGTGAAGTTTCTGGAAGATAGCAGGGCACAGGATCCAAGGCAGCATGGATTCTCAGCAGACGGTTCTGTCAGCTGAATCTTATAGATTTCATTGACTGGGTGACCAGGGTGGTAGATCAGGGAGGGGCAGTGGATGTGGCCTACCTGGATTTCAGCAAGGCCTTCAACACCCTCCCACACAGGAGATTGCTAAATAAATTGGAGAGCCTGGGAGTGGGTCCGACAGTGGTAAAGTGGGTTGGGAACTGGCTAAGGGACAGGACTGAGAGGGTGGTAGTAAATAGCATGAAATCTGAGGAGACAGAGGCAACCAGCGGGGTGCCACAGGGGTCGGTGCTGGGGCAAGTCCTATTCAATTACTTCATTAGTGACATTGCAGAGCGTCTGGAGGGAAAGGTGTGCCTCAACGCAGATGACACCAAGATTTGCAGCAGAGTGGACACACCAGAGGGGGTGGAAAAGATGAGAAAGGACCTAAGCTTATTAAAGGAGTGACTGGGTATCTGGCAGTTGAGTTTCAATGCCAAAAAGTGCAAGATCATGCACCTGGGTTACAGGAATCCAAGGGAAGAGTACATGATGGGTGGGGAAATTCTGGCTGCCACAAGTCAGGAGAGAGACCAGGGGGTTATCATATCTGATGACCTGAAGGTGACCAAACAGTGTGAAAAGACAGTGGGGAGAGCAAACAGAATGTTGGGGTGCATATTTATTTTTTAATTTTATTTTAGTTTTTGTTTAATGGGTAGGTGCACTAGCCAGAAAGACTATTTTCAGGCATGACCCAGGAGAGTACAGAGACAAAACTTCCAAAAACAATCATAATACATATCATAATACATTGTACAAAGTGTAGGAAATTGTGATACATGGTTCAAATGACAAAACAGCAGCAATGTGACAAAGAAATTGAGGTAGTTTGACCGAAATAAGCTCTTTAAGTTAGATTAAGACAAAATATAGTCAGGTCAGTATAGAAAAATTGAGGTAGTAAGATCAATGTATAGTAATTAATATTTATACAAAAACTACATGATAAGGTCAAGATTATGCAATCAGGAACTGTGCAAGTGATTGGGGAAAAAGGAGCTATGAGAGCGATAGCACCCATTCATAGATTGATAAGGGAGGACCTTGGGAGAAAGGTGGAGAAAGATGATAGGATAACCTGGAGGGGAGGGAAGGAAGTGGGGTAATGAAGTGATGAAATGAGGAAGTGAACGTGGAGAGAAGGAGTTTCACAGACAGGGGTGGGCTCTAGGCTCCTAGATGAATGACAGGCAGGGGGTAGGGTTAGAGAGGAGGGCTAGGGTGGTTTGAAACAGGAGCATATGTAGGAGGAGAGGAGATGTTGTCAGAGTTTTTTCTTAAAGGAGTTGTGAGATATGGATTGGCGCAGGGTTATAGGCAGTGAGTTCCAGTAGTGAGGTGCATGACAGGCAAAGGCACAACCCCCTTTATTAGTGTGATGTCTTGGAATGAAAACAGGGATGTTTGCTGCAGAATGCAGCACACAGTGGGATTTCTGGTAGGGAAGGAGACAGGCCAGTGAATTTGGGGTGTGGGACCTGATAATGTTCTCAGTAATGAACCCAAGTGCGTAGGACCTAAGTTCAAGTGGGGGAAGCCATCCTAGATCATAGTAGAGGAGCCAATGATGTTTGAGCTGGGGGAGCTGGATGCAAAGCGACAGATATTATTGTAGCTAACGTCCCATTTGAGGAGACTTGAATTGCTGGCATAGGAATGGGCAAGAGAAAAGAGGTGGTGATTCCACTGTACAGATCACTGGTGAGGTCTCAGCTGGAGTACTGTGTCCAGTTCTGGAGACCACATCCCACGAAGGACAATGACAAAACAGAGGCAGTCCAGAGAAAGGCAACGAAGATGGTACATGAACAGATTCCAAGCAGTCAACACTCAATTGGAGAAAAAATGCCTCAAATAAACTGCAGGTGCAAAATGAAATATTTTATTAAGGCAGCCAAGAGCTACACAAAATCCACAGCGTTTCAACAGTCAAGCCTTCCTCAGGGGCAGTGGCCTGGGAATGCACAGCGCTTATTTACATACACAAATCATAGTGACATCACCAAAGTGCAATTAATAATAAAGTGCAGTGCAAGTATAAAAAAGTGATAAGTACATGAATAAATTAATTAAAAGCACATATCCAATCATGACGATTCTATGATAAACTTTCCTCAAAAATTAACTCTATTACATAAATCATTTTATAAGTTTCCAATATTAACAAAAAAGGAAAGCTAGTATACAAAGTCATCTTGCACAGTGTTCAAAGCTAACAGAGAAAGAAACTAAGGGAGAAAATCTCAAGAGACAAGGAGGAAGTAAAACACAAACAAACAGGGTGTAAAGGAGGCTGTGGGTGTAAGAGGAGGAAGGGAGTAAGAAGATTCATAGAAAGAGCTCCTGAAACCGCTTAGATCCCAACTCAAGATTTTTATGACAGACACAGGGACCTGCAGTGTAGCAAATTTCATGGGTCTATAAAGTAAAATATAAGAAACTTAAGACAGAAAACTGGGAAAGTTGCTAATGATGCTGCTGAAATTCGATCACCCCTTTCAGTCTGTTCCATCTAATTAAGAAGGAACAGACTGAAAGGGGTAGGATCTGTATGCTTTCTGGACACTAGAATGCCGACAATATTTTGCCTGACTCCGTTGTCCTGTCAGGGCCTCAATCCCAATAACAATTTCACTGACCATAATTAGCCCGACTTTCTCACAACAGCCCTACTTTGTCTCAGTTTGTTACTGCACAGAATCATATAGTTCATCACAGAAGAAACAGAAAAAAAAAACTGAGTGTTTGCAAAGTTATCACCTGATTACTCATTAACTGTGCAAGCTGATACTGTGTAAATTGTAAGTGAACTCCCTCATGCTCCTCCTCGCTTTAGTGTTTGCAAAGTCAGCTTTAGAACAAACAGAAAAAAACAGTGTTCGCAAAGTTACCAATTAGACGGCTTTCAAACAAGCAGAAAACAGAATATAGCCATTATGTCTACTCAACCAATTAATTTCATTACGAAAAGTAGTAGAATTATCTAAAAGATATATGTGCAACCTCCCTGTTACCCGGGGTTACTAGAACCCTAGTTAGATCTAGTGGTAGGCAGGGACAGGCAGCTGGTGAAACTCCAGTTAAATGGATTTCACTTTGTCTTGCTCTGTTTTCAGTCTCTGCTGAGCTGGAGCTATGACATCATTTAGAACTGTCACAGCTGCATAAGACACACTGGAATGTTGCAGCTAGGGAAGTTAGGATAGAATGTTGGGGGATTTGAAATCAGTTCAGTAGTAGTCTGTAGTCGAGTGTTGAAGAGGGAAGAGGTGTGATGCAGCTGCAGGCCCTCATAGCCCTTAGCTCTGACAAAGAGCTATATTTTTTCGTTAGAGGTGTGTGTGTTCTCACCTGAAGAGGAACACAAGAAGAGCCAAGTGAAGTGGTAGAGACTGCTTCCAGTGGTTCAGGGCCCCATCCCTGCGGGGATGGGGGGGGAAGGATTCAGCCTATGTCCAGGGGCAATCCCCTGGTCTAGTTAGGGGAAGAAGATGCTGCCTAAATTTAAGTTTATGCTGAGGCACCAGAAGGTTGGATGAGATTTCTTTGAAGAGAAAAAGCCTGTGGGGCACCTGCAATTAAGGGGTGAGTCTGCTCTGATAAAGAGCCAATGTGTTTTCACCTAAGACAAGATGAAGTTAAGCGACTGTTACTGTGGGTCAGGAAAATACAGCCAAGTGCAGTTAAAAGTTGTGGAAATTGGACTGCTTAACTCTGTGAGGGTCTAGAGAAATGAACACAGCCACTCTTTAAGTGTGTTTCAAGTTCAGCACAAGTGGAATAGAAGAACAGTAGATTAAATGTGACATACATTTAAAGAGAATCTACTCAGTAAAGTGTTTTCAGAGGATGAGATGTTAAAGTCCAGAGAAATGGCCAGGTATGAATTATGGGAGCAAGAGGTGGGAGACACCCATCAATAGTAACCAAATTTGCCTCTACGGGTTTGCTCTGGGACACCTGTTGCTTTCTCTCAGGTACTTGGCCAGTGCCTGAGGAAAGTACCCAGATGTGGGATTGACGAAGAAGATTCCCTATGGAGCCAGAAGTGCTCAAAGGTGGTTTAGGGAGCCACCGAGAAATGTTCCATGCTATATGGAAAGTGTCCAAGGGCTGGCATGAGAGCCGAGCCATGGAAGAAAGGTAGTCCAGAGGGCTGGCAAGGGAGCTGAGCCAGGGAAACCGAAAAAGAGTTGAGTTAGGGCCGAATGCCCAGAGTGTTTCGAAACCTGAGGGTTTCAGTGTAAAGAGGAAGTGATCTGATCTCCATAAAGTTGCATTACCAGGAGTGTAGCCCTGTGGGGGGTCCATCTATGCTTTGTTATTCTGTTGGATGTGAGTAAAAGCCACACTTTAGAATCCCAACTTCTGGTATTGGACATTACAGTTATTGCTTCCTGTGTCTGGAGTTAATTGGGGGCCCCTGTGCAGAGTAGCCAAACCTAGCCAACATGCCCAGTGACAACTTTTCCCCCAAGTTTCAACTTATAAAAATGGAGGCACCGCATCATAGGACCCAGGCCCCTCAACCTGTTCACTAGCTACACAGGCAGGGGTAGTAGCCCTCTCGGTTTAGCGCTGGCTGGGGGTTACATATGAATGCATCAGGCTACGAAATTAATTGCAATAAAGCTGAAAAACACCAAACTGGATCCTTCACACCTGCCTCAAATTCTACCTAGTTGCTCAGGCATGCATTCTTCAACAATCAAATACCTTGGAGTAAAACTGACCCCCATCTTTTCAATTCAGGTTTTATTTTATTAACATTACGGTCTGTGTTTATGTTTATTTTTTTTTATTGGTGGTCTGTTTTTTTTTTTTTTTTTTATTTAGCAGCTATTCTGTGCAAAACAGGAGAGAAGGTTACAGTTACAGGCTTGTCATGGTACAAGGGTTTCAAGCCAATAGAGTATATTCAAATCAAGGAGGCTTTTCAATTCAGGTTTTATTTTATTTGGTGGATATAGAAAAGCTGCACTGCTGAATGCTGCTGGGATTATGGTTGTCGGTAAAAAATACCCGTCAGTAAGATGCAAGTCTGGAATTCATTGTCAGGAAAATACATAACGGGCAGTTACATGTCGGGAAAAATGTACTAGACCCAAAGGGGTGATCGCATTTCAGCAGCATCATTAGCGCCTTTCCCCATTTTTTGTCTTCAGTTTCTTATATTTAATTTTATAGAATCAGGAAATTTGCTACACTGCAGGTTCCTGTCTGTTCCTTGTGCTTCCCTTTGGCAGGAACCGGTTCCATTGCTAGTTCCACAGGCCTCTTAGACTTTAAGGCATCACCCTTGTTTGCGGGTTTGGGCTCCAGAGACTCCTTAGGCCTATCCTTATTTGAGTGAGAGGATGAGGCCTCCTCAGTAGGCTTTGGTGAGGCAGAGGCAAAAAAAGCCATTTCTATTAGCCTTTTTGCCCTCTTCTTCACTGTCTTGGGGTGAAAAGTACCTCAGACCTCACAGTTTGCAAAACTGTGACTAGGACCAAGACACACCAGGCAGAGATCATGCCTATCAGCTTTGGTGATGATCTGCCCACACTTTACACAGTTTTTAAAGCCAGTCGGTCCTGTTTTCTTTTTTGGTCTCTCTGGAAGACTGAGAAAAATGGTACCTAAAAAGGAAAAACAGCAATTACTGTTGTTTCCCAAAACCCACAAAAACAGAAATTTAAAGAAGTGTTCAGTTCCCTAAAATAGGGAAAAATTAGGGAAAACGGTTCCCAGAAAAGGGGAGGAACCACGATGGCTCTCAGGCAGGATTTAGACCAAAAAAGCACTACGATTACTTAGACAAGGAAGAGGAGAGTATAATTTAAAGAAAAAATGCAGTAAAACCCGATGAGGAGATCCTCTCCGTCTCGGTTCTTTGGACTGCTGAGGAACCGAGAAAAAACATAAAATTTAATAAAAACTAAGCTAAATAACCTGAAAAAGCTACTGCGGCATCGTTTGTTGAAATTTACAGAAAACTGATAGTTTTACATGGAAAATAACAGTCAGACAGATGTCGAGGAGAGCTCCACAAGGTGTCTTAACTAGCAGGCAGAGAAATTAATCTGAGCGGTTTAGAACACAACTGCACCTAGGGGCAGCAGATTGAACTGCTGCAAGAGCCAGTGATGAATTCCATTATTTACATACATTCCAATCTCTCCGGGGCAGTTCAACACAGGAAGCTGACTGCATTAGTTAAGCATACTGAGGGATTCCTGGGGTTTGAATTTTATTTTCTAGGCTCCTTGCATTGGCACACATGGATGTCCACTACTTTTGTGCCCCCCCCCGTTCTGCCTTCCCTTCCTGTTTCCCTTGACCTGTCCTCCCCTTTTTCACTATACTTCTGCCTACCCTCCTTAACCTCTATCTCAACTTTTGTACCTCTTTCTGACCTGCCTGTCCTGCACCGCCCCATCTTTACACCACTCTACCCCTTAGGAATTCATTTACACTGGGTCTCTCCTCTCTGCTACTAGAGTCAAATGGGGAGACAATCTCTGTCTAACTCAGTTTTTCTGCCTCCCTTTGACTAGTTTAAATTTCCGTCAAAGTACCATCTAAGGGGGTCACGTGACCACTTAATGGCGTAGAGACATGTCTCCTACGACCTCCGACCCCAGTACAACATTAATTACAAATTTTGGCAGTAATCCGGTTGTTAGTTAGTTGTTTTAAAGTTTGGCAGAATCGGTGAACAAGATGGATGAATATATCCTTGCATCGGGTGGCAAATCTCAGCGATCGGGCACCAAAAGCAATAAGAAGCAGCCAGCAACACTACCAAGTGGCGCGGTGGGGCCTATCTCATTTTCGGCAGCGGAGATGTCCGCTATCGGGTGGGAACTTAGGGAACAACTAACGGAGGTGCTAACTCCACAACTAAATTGGGTGGAGGTGAAAATAGATCGCAGGCTGGCAGTTATCGATGCCCAAATTGCCCAGCAGCAAGGAAGAGTGGAGGAGGCGGAGGGCCGTAATTGTGCCACTGAAGACCTTGTGGCCCTGCTCCCTCGGTGCACTGAGGTACTCGAGAAGGAGGTGGCTGAGCTGCGGGAGGCCTTGGATTATCAGGAGAATTACCATAGGAGATCAAACCTTCATCTGAGGGGCCTCCCAGAAGGGGAAAAAAGGTGGCAATATTCTAGACTTCTATGCCAGCACTCTGCCTGCCCAGATGGGGCTAAAACCAAAAGGAGGACGGTATAAGCTCGAGTGCGCCCACCGAGCAGTGCTACCACGCCCACCACAAGGTCAGCCACCACGTCAAGTAATCTTTCGATTCCACAATTTCCAAGACAGACAAGAAATGTGGAATAAATATCGTGGAATGCAAGAGCTACAGTACAATGGGGTCAAGCTATACCTGGCCCAGGATTACTCGCCTAGGATAGGGAAGAAGAGGAGGGCCTTTAACGAGGAGATCGCAGATTGCCAGTGACTGAAACTAGAGTGGTTCATGATTTTCCCAGCTACGCTTCGGATTAAATATGAGGGGGCTTCCTACAGCTTCTGGGAGGCAGATAAAGTGGCTGGTTTTGTGGCTGACCTTAAGAAGAAAATGGGCTGAGTGTGTTGAGATGCCTGATGGTGTAGAAGTGCGAGGAGGATGCCCTGTTTGAACTGTCTCCCTTGACTGTGCATTTTGGACCAGATTCAGGGACTTTTGGTGGCTGTTCCAGTGACACACTTTGTATAGGGTTCCCCAAGGCGATCAGCGATGCGAAGAAAGGAGGACTTGTTGTGGCCTTAGCTTTACCCCTAGATGGTCTGGGACTTGCTGACAATAGACTGAGAATTGGGAGCCACGAAAATTGATGCAGGCCATACGAGTTGGAGTGGGGTGAAGCTGGAGCATTGGCCGGAGTGTCCCTAGCTGGAATGGATATGTGAGTAGCAGCACACGAGAGGCCCGGGCGTTGGATTTGATTCACGGGGCCTCTCATGGAGCTGTGCTGGAGGGGGTTATTTTTTCACTTTCCCTTTATTGCACACTCACTGAGAGAGCTGGAACTGGTCTGAATGTTACATGTTGAGGGAGGCTGTTGAGAGGGGTTTTATAAGGGAGGCGGGGGGCATTGGGCTCAAGGGGAGGGGAAACCATTTGGATTGAATGGAAATAAGCTTGGCTGTGGATGCTAAAATGGGGATGGGTGCAGCTAAGAAAAAATTACTCACCTTAGTAATGTTGTTTCTTCTAATGGAGTCTTGATGTATTCTGACTATTGCAGTGATCTCCAACCTTTGAACTGGCCTGGAGAACAAAGAGTTAACTTTCCATGCAAGGCATGGAATGCTGAGCTTGAGCTCGGTTGAAGCCTCTGTCTGCTGTTGTTTGAACCCCAAATGTCAGATCTTTATGAGCTATACTCACTGGGAGTTCTGTGTAGAAACTGTAAACTCACACTAGCCAACTGGCAACTAAATTTGATAAAAAAGGGTTTTTTCGGTTTCAAAGCAAAAGACTCAAGTCAGGAAACCCAAAAAACAAAACACAACACACACCCAAAATAAATGTGGGTGAGAAAAAAGGCGGCACCTCTAGGTGCCAACACTGCTCCTGCCCACACACATCCCAAAAAACAGGTTCCGAGAGGGGAGGCAGGGGGGGGAGTCAGAATACATCAAGACTCCATTAGAAGAAACAACATTACTAAGGTGAGTAATTTTTTCTTCAAACAACATGAAGTCTTGATGTATTCTGACTATTGCAATCTACAGCAGTACCTCCATGGAGGAGGGACAGAACCTACTTTGGGAATAGGCTCTGAAGTACTGCTTGTGCAAACCGAGCATCACTCCTAGCCTGGATATCCAGAGAGTAATGCTTGGTGAAAGTATGGACTGTTTTCCAGGTGGCTGCTTGACAAATCTCTAAGACAGGAATATCCCGGCAGCAGCCAGGAAGCAGCTGTACCTCTAGTAGAGTGAGCCCTCAGGCCTGAGGGTGGATTCTACCCAATTTTTCGTAGCAGAATTGTATACAAGAGACAATCCACCTGGCAATAGATCTTTTAGTGGCAGGTTTTCCCTACCGACCTCTCCATAAGTGAGGAACAACTGGAGGGAGTCAAACCTGTCACCCTTGGTGCGCTCTATGTAGTAGCTAAGGGCCCTTTTTACATCCAGGCTGTGCAACCTCCTCTCTCCAGAGGAGGAATGGTCAGTGAAGAAAACAGGAAGAGACATAGATTGATTAAGGTGGAAATCTGAAACCACCTTAGGCAAAAACTTCCTGTTAGTTCTTAGGACCACTTTATCTCTATGGAAAGAGATGAAATCAGGCTCCACTGACATGGCTTGCAATTCACTGATGCGCCTGGCAGAGGTAATGGCTACCAAAAACACAGTTTCCCAAGTCAAGTACTTAAGCTCTGCAGAGGACAAAGGCTCAAAAGGGGATTGCATAAACTGAGCAATGCAAACATTAAGGTCCCAAGCAGGAGCAGGATCCCTGAAGGGAGGATTGGTGTGCAACAGTCCCTTGAAGAATTTGCAAAATACAGGATGAGCTGAAAGAGAAGAGGGCTTGCCTACTGACAAAAAAGCAGAAACAGCTGCCAAATGTACTTTGAGTGTAGCTGGTCTGAGTCCAAAGCCATTGAGATGAACCATATAGTCCAGGACTGTAGGCAACCAGCAGACTCTGGAGAAATATGCTTACCAGAGCACCAAATAGTGAATCTTTTCCATTTGGAGTTGTAAGTCTTTCTGGTTGAAGGCTTTCAAGAAGCCTTTAGAATATCCAGGACACCTTGAGAGAGGTGCAGATCAGCAAACTCTAACTCTTCAAGAGCCAAGCCTTGAGATTGAGAGATTTGAGATTCGGATACCAAACCCTCCCTGAGAGGATGTCAACAAGTTGTAATTCCTGGGAAGAGACAGGGGAAGGTGAATTGCTAAGGACAGCAACAGTGGGTACCAGGGCTGTCTGGCCCAGTCTGGAGCGATCAGAATCACTTTGCAGGGTTGAGACCTGATCTTGACTAGTATCTTGAACAGGAGAGGGAAGGGGGGGGGGAAGCATACAGGAACTTCCCTTCCCAATTGAGTACCAGAGCATCCAGGGGGACTGTGCCCAATATTGGGGTCTGCAGCAAAAAAGAGGAAGTTGGTGATTGTCTGGGGCTGCAAAAAGATCTATCTGAGGAGTGCCCCATCTGGAGAAAATCACTTTCAAAACTAGGGGATCTAGGGACCATTCGTGGTGGCCCTGAGATATCCTGCTGAGAGCATCTGCCAGGACATCGTCCTTCCCTGGGAGGTGAACTGCTGTGAGAGAAGTTTGTAGGGAATAGGCCAGAGACCACAACTTCATTGCTTCTGTGCACAAGGCCGTAGACCGAGTGCCCCCTTGCTTGTTGATGTACCACATTGTGGTGGCATTGTCTGTTCTGATCTGGACTACTTTGTTCTGAACAGACTTGGAAAAAGCTTGTAGTGCCAGAAACACTGCTCTGATTTCCAAGAGATTGATGTGAAGCAGAGATTCTTGAGATGATCACAGCCCTTGGGTGGTAAGATCCCCCAAGTGGGCTCCCCAGCCCAAGAGGGAGGCATCTGTGGTGAGGATTAGAGAATCAGACTGAGTGACAAAAGGAACTCCTTGCCTTAAATTGTCCTGATCCTGCCACCATTGCAAAGCCTGGATCAGGGTTCGAGTCACTGGGACTAGTTTGGTCAGGGAATCCTTTCTCTGGGACCAGAAGGTTCTCAAGTGAAACTGAATGTCCCTCATCTGAAATCTTGCACCCTGGACCACTGCTGTAGAGGCTGCCATGTGGCCCAGGAGCTGCAAGAAGTGCCTTGCTGGTCGAGACACCTGAAGGGTGAAAGAAGAGGCCAGTTCTATTAGTGTCCTTGCCCTGTCCAGGGGAAGGAAGGCCTTTGCTCTTATTGTATACAGCTCCGCTCCTTTAAAGGTAAGGAGCTGCACTGGCTCTAGAACTGACTTTGGAAGGTTTAGGAGGAACCCTAAGGAAGTAAGCAGTTGCTGAGTTATCTGAAGATGTGACTTGACTTGGTCTGGAGACTGACCTACTATGAGCCAGTCATCCAGGTATGGAAAAATGGAGATCTTTTTTTCTCCTTAAGAAAGCAACCACTAATGCCAGGCACTTTGTGAACACCCTTGGGGCTGATGTTAGACCAAAGGGCATTGCTCTGAATTGATAGTGGCCTAAGGGCAACTCGAACCTGAGGTACTTTCTGTGGGAGCACCTGATGGGAATGTGAAAATAGGCATCCTTGTGGTCCAGGGAAGCTAGCCAGTCCCCTGGCCTTAGAGAGGGCAGAATTATTCCCAGAGTCACCATTTTGAATTTTGGCTTTAAAAGGTGCTTGTTTAGGTATCTCAGATCCAGGATGGGCCACCATTCTCCTGTCTTTTTGAGGGTTAGGAAGTACCTGGAGTACAAGCCTTTGCCCCTGTGTAGGGTAGGAACCCTTTCTATGGCTCTGAGAGTCAAGAGGGAAGAAACCTCTGCCTCTAGGGCAAGGGCCTCTGAAGGATTTGCAGGTGGAAAGGATCTGGTTCTCATCTTGGGAGATTTTTTGAAGCTGAGAACTAGTCCCTGGCTTACCACTTCCAGGACCCACTTGTCCGATGTTAAAGACTTCCAGTCCTGGACAAAATATGCCAGCCTGCCCCCTACAGGTAGTGGAGAATCGGCCTGGGCAGACCCATCAGAGTGCCTGCTTGGCAAGGGCTTTAGGCTGAGTGGTGGAAGCAGGCCTGCTTATATCCTGTCTGCCTTTCCCTCTAAAGAACCCCCTCTGAGCAAAGGTGGAAGAGGAGGCCTGGGCTTGGTTAAAAGTCCTAGGAAAAGGCCTGCCTCTGCCCCTGGAATGCTGCCTCTGAGGAGTGGCTTGCCTTTCTTTGGCCTGAGCACTCCTGTAGGTGGTCCTGTACTCGTCCAATTTCTTCACATAATTCTCTGTCTGCTCCCCAACTAGAGAATTACCAATGACAGGAAAATCCATGGCCTAAGCCTAGGTATCCTGTGACAGGCTAGTACATCTGAGCCAAGCCATCCTCCGAAGGGCCACAGATGTAGCCATGACTCTAGATGAAACATCATTGGAGTCCACAGCAGCATGAAATTGCACCTTGGATGCCTCAATCCTATCCGCAGCCACCCACACCAGCTCCTTGGCAAGCTGGTCAGGGGCCTGTTTAGCTAGAGCCATCACAGTGTCCCACCTAGACTTCTGATATCTAGCTGTGTAGGCCATATAGTTAGCCTGCCTGAGTCCCAAAGATGCTGCCATGTACTGTTTCTTTGCCATGGCATCAATCCTCCTGGAGTCCTTGTCTGGGGGTGTGAAGCCAAGGGAATATTTCCCTTATCATTGGCAGCAGCCTGCACTACCCCAACATGGCTGCATTGCTGGGAAAGGAATTCCGTATCTGAGCCTGAAAGAGTATACCTCTTGTCCATTCTTCTGTCCACAGGAGGTATGGAATTAGGAGTTTTTAGAATTTTAAATGTCTGTTTCCCAAAAGATTTGTGGAGGGGAATAGACAATCTCCTGGACTCTGGGATGTCCATCATCTCAACAAAATCAGGCTCCTCCTGATCCTCTACTGCTTCTTCCATAGGAAGCTGGAGGGTTTCAGCCACTTTCTTGTAAAACATAAAGTGGGAAGGGACTCAGAAAGCCTAAGAGGAGAAACACCTGAAGGTCTGTCTGGGGAGATGTCCGAGTCAATAGGCACATCCAGACTTTCATAATCACCATCATCATCATTATCTTCATACTCTCCCTCCTCTTCCTCCGGTTCATAAAATTCTTCTAAAGTATAATCCGGAACCAGGGGAACCGACCGAATCGAGCCCCTGACCTATGGTGCCAGTTCGGCCGGAACCGAAGTTAGCGATTGAACTATCTTTATCGCTTTGGCTATCTCATCAGCGGTCGGAGAAAGAACTTGTGGATCCAAACCGGATGATTTATCCCTTCTTTTTCTTTTAACCGGAACCAACTCCTCAGAATCGGTTCTTCTTTTGCCCTAAGAAGTTTCACCCTGGTCAGAGGGCACTCCTTCTGGTTCAGTCAGAACCGAACCGGGCTAGCCATCCGGGTCAGGGGACTTCTCGGCCTCCCTTTCCCTCAGTCTACCTACTCTCTTATCCAGGGTAGCTTTGGGAAAACTTTTACAAATTTGGCAGTCTGAATTGAGGTGGTCAAACCCCAGACAATAAACACAGGTGGTGTGGGGGTCAGCCTTAGCAAAGGCTTCCCCACACACACTACAGTGTGAAACCCAGTGGGCCCGGTTTTTTCTTGGGTTCTCAGACATAGCCAATCCTAATCCAAAACTTACCTTTTTTCGGCAATCCGACAGGCAAGACACCTTATCGGTTCCTGACCGTAAGATGGGGTCTTGGAAAAAACGAATGAAATCCATTTTTTTAGAACCGACACAGACCGTTACCACACTCTAATAAAGACAGAAGTTTTTTACACAAATCTAATCGGTTCAAACCGAACCCATACAATGTTTACAAGTTCCACACAGAAAACTAATATAGAAAACCTATCTAGTACTCACGGTAGCACAGACAGAGACTTAAACCGACAGGTTAGAAGCAGAAATTCGGTTGAAACCGATCTAAAAAACGACACTTTAACCGACTTCTTTTTGAACCGAGCGAAGGAGAAATCTCCGGAGCGACTGTTCAGTGAGGCGGAGTAAAGAATCTGACGGCTGGGGTTCAAACAACAGCAGACAGAGGCTTCAACCGAGCTCGAGCTCAGCGTTCCATGCCTTGCATGGAAAGTTAACTCTTTGTTCTCCAGGGCAGTTCAAAGGTTGGAGATCACTGCAATAGTCAGAATACATCAAGACTTCATGTTGTTTGAAGGACCCAAGCAGCTGAGAGGCAGGCTCAGTGGGTAGAGGAGATGATTTAGAGTGCCGATTGTAAATAAAACATATAAAAAGGCATAGTATTAAAGAAAACGATGGCTGGGAGGAAATGGAGTGTTGGACTGAGGGAGGGGGAGGGGAGATTGGATTAATTTCCAAGCCCGTGAGGTCTTATGATATATTGTCTGGAGGGTAGCATACTAATTCTATTTTGAGGATGTTGTATGCTTTGGGGGTGGGGAAATGTATGTACTGTAAATAGTTTATGGATCTGTTTTTGGGTTACATGTTATGCTTATCATAGTTATTATTGTTGTTACCAAGGGTCTGAAATATGCTGCAAGGAGGCAGGGACGCTGAGGGAGGACTTCTGGCAGAGGAGAAAGCTGGATGGGAGTGGAAGGGTGCTGCTTAGGGGAATGGCAGGCTACTATAATTGATAAGGAAAGAGTGAATATCATATCTTGGAATATTAGAGGTTTCTCCTCTCCCATCAAGAGAACGTCTGTTCTGACTGCTTTACGTAGAGCTGGTGCACAGGTAGCCTTAGTACACGAAACTCACCTGACGCCATTAGAACACCAGAAGCTGGTGAAGGGTTGGGTGGGGGCCTGCTATGCTGCCTCCTTCACATCCCACAAAAGGGGAGTTGTGGTGCTTGTGCACAAGAGATTGCCGTTCAAAGTAACTATAGTGGTCAGAGATGGAAGGGAGGGGAGATGTATTTTCGTGGAGGGAACGCTTTATGAGGAGCCCCTCACTTTTGGGAGTGTGTACGCTCCTGCTGTTTTTGATACAGCATTTTATCAGCATGTGTTGGACTTATTGGTTCGGGAACAGTTCCAAGGATTAGTGATGGGGGGAGACTTCAACTGCACCCCAGATAGAAACATGGACCACTCAGAGGGCAGAGGGAGGGGGAACTATATGAGGAAGTGGCGGAGGGACTGAATGAGTTAGATGTTATAGATGCTTGGAGGCAGGAACTCCAAGGGAAAGGAATTCATCTTCTACTCCTGCCCACACAAACGTGGTCTCGGTTATACCATATATATATATGGGGACTGGTATTCTAAATTGGCAGTAATTAAGCATGGCCCCATATATGTATCTGACCATGCAATGGTCATTTCATCCCTTGAAATGGCTTCCCAACAGGTGAGGACTAACAAGGGCATTTCCCGTCCAACCTGCTCAGTTTCCAGGAGTTTAGAGAGTATCTTAAGACACAGTGGGAATTGTATACTTCTATGAATGTGGCTTCTGCCCCATCTATGCAGGTGTTCTGGGATGCTGGGAAGGCGTTCATAAGAGAGCTCTCATTGGATATGTAGTAGATACAAAAAAGTAAGCTCCAGAAGCAGGAAGAATTACAGAGGTGGGTGAGAGAGCTGGAGCACCAGATGACGAGGGGAAGAGGAGATGAGGTGTCCGGCAGTTGACAGCCAGCAGAGAAGCCCTGAATAAGTCACTGATGGACGAAGTACATACGCAACTCTTCTTCTGGAAGCATAAATTCTATGAGTGGGGCAATAAACCGGGGCTCTTGTTTGTTAATTTGATTAAAGGGAGGAGGGGGTGTAAAAGGATTAATGAAGTAAAAGACAAGCAGGGAGTACTGCATAAGGATACCCAGGGTATCTTGAGAAGCTTTGCCCAATTTTACCAAGATCTGTACAAGTCAGAAGGAGGGGACATGACAGATAGAATGAGGAAGTTCTTTGAGGGTATGGTGGTGCCCAAAATATCTGAATCCTGGAGGGTTTGGATGGACAAGGAGATCTCCAGAGAGGAGACTGCCAGGGCCACTGCCTGTTTAAAATTGGGCAAAGCATGTGGACCGGATGGTTTACCTGCTGAATTTTACAAGGTGATGGAGGGGGTTGGGGAGCACCTCTGGGCCCTGTTCAAGGAAGTTAGGGAAGGGAGGCCGCTACTTCTCTCTATGGGAGAGGCAACTATTTGTGTTATTCCAAAGCCTGGGAGGGACCTGAAAGACTGTGCCGCCTACAGACCCATATCGCTCCTTAATGTCGATGTGAAAATCTTTACTAAGATTTTGGTGTCCAGGTTAGATGTACTCCTCCCGAGCCTGATACATGTAGACCAGATGGGGTTTATTCAAGGGAGGCACTCGTATCACAATGTGAGAAAGGTTTTAAATGTGATACAGAGCACCTCGAGATTACGGGGGCCCATGGCGATCATATCCTTAGATACTGAGAAGGAATTTGGTCGCATTGAGTGGGAATACCTGTTTGAGGTGTTGGAGAGATATGGCTTCAGAGGGGAATTTAGGGGGATGGTAAGGGCCTTGTATGCCTCTCCTCGGGCTTCGACACTAATAAATGGGGGTATGTCGGAATGGGTCTCCCTGCATAGGGGAACGAGGCAGGGGTGCCCGCTATCGCCCCTCCTCTTTGCTTTGGCAACTGAACCCCTAGTTATTGCAATTAGACAATGCCCAGAGGTTAGAGCGGTGGGGGGAAAGGCAGCATAAGCAGTCATTGTACGCAGATGATATGATCCTCTACCTGAGGGATCTAGAGGAATCTGTGCCGGCCTTGTTGAGAATTGTTGCTGATTTTGCAGAGTTCTCAGGATATAGGATCAATATCGATAAGTCAGAAATGCTACTGGTGGGAGATCCTGGGAATCAGGTGGGAGGAGGGAGTGGGGCCTCTGGGTGGTGTCTTCCTCCTTAAGTACCTGGAAGTAGTGATAGGGAAGTGGATAGAGGACCTGTATCAGCTGAATTACACCCCATGATAAGGGAGTTGCTTGAGGAGCTGAGGAGGTTGCGCATCCTACCCCTCTCCTGGTTAGGATGCATTAACCTAATTAAAATGAATATCCTACCTCGTGTCCTATACCTGCTTCAGATGCTCCCAGTGGGCCTTAATAATAGAGACATGAAGACTTTGGAAAGAGGGTTGGGGGAGTTTCTGTGGCGGGGGAAGTGGGCGAGGATGTCCTTGAAAAGGTTGAAGGCATGCACCGAGGGAGGGGGCTTGAACTTCCCTGATCTGAAGCATTACTTTCTGGCAGCTCAGGTCAGGATCATTAAGGACTGGCTCACCGTGGCGCATACTGCTAGCTGGTTAGATTTAGAAGAAAGGGGAGCAGGAGGACAGCTGGCTGCCTATTTAGCTGGCCGAGGTAGGAAGGTGTACGCTTCCTTGGGTCGTCTGAATCCCTTGGTGCTTTCTGATTGGACAGCTGGGCAAATATAAAGGCTGTTCTGGACAGTAGGGAACAGGAGACGTTATTATTACCTATTGCTAGGATCCCTTTTCAGGCCTAGTATGGAGGACAGTGGCTTCCAGGAATGGGAGAGGAAGGGGTGCAATGTTTAGGGGATTTGTGTAAAAGGGGTACCTTGCTCTCTTTTCAGGAGATGCAGGAAAGGCTTGGGATACCGGGCACTCACCTCTACAGATTCTTTCAGGTTAGGAATTTGAGTAGAGAGGTGAGCAGGCAATGAGCAGAGCCCTCGAGGCTGGAACAGCTGGAGGGGATAATAGCCGTGGCAAGAAGGGATCCCTCTGGGGAATTAAGGAAGGCTATGTGCCTGCTATGGCAGAATACAAAAGACATGTCAAATAAGACAAGAAAGTTGTGGAAAGAGACATGGGTCTGGTATATCCAGGACAACTGGGGTTTGTACTGGAGTCACAAGTAGGGCTTTTGGCTTGCAACAAATACAAAGAAAGCTCTTACAAGTTTGTGCATAGACTCTACTGCCCCGGTGGTGAATCATAGGCTGTGTCCAGAAGCATCAGAGATGTGTGGGAGGTGCAAGATACAGAGGCACCTATTTCCATTGTTTCTGGGAATGCCCTCTCTGAGGGGATACTGGGGAAGTATAGGGCGACAGCTGAGCACCATGCTGGGTGCGGAGTTGTCACTTTCTCCCCTTAGCTTACTTTTTGGCATCGAGGAGGGAGATGGGGAAAACTGGATGCCACATCAGAGGTGGCTCAGAATATTGCTGAATATTGCCAGACAGGTGATTCTAAATACTTGGGTGTCAGAAGAATCCCCCACGGTGGAACAATGGCACATCCTATCTATTCGGGCGCTGGTCCTGAAGCACAGATCATACCAACTGCAGAATAGGGAAGATAAATTTAATAATCAATGGACACCTTTTATGGGAACACTCTCGGCGGATGAGCTCATGATAATGAATGCTGGATAGGGGAAGAGGTGATTGCAGAAGGGAAAGTTGGGTGGTAGGCCCTACCCTCCAATATAGGTTAGTGATGGGCAGCCACATGACCTAGGTGATGGGGACGAATAAATTAATAGGTTGCATGTAAATGACCTTGGTATGTATGTACAGTATATAAGTAGAGTAATCTGTACAGATTAGGAAATATTTTCTTTTTATATTATAGTCCCTTTTTTTTTTTCTTTCTTCTTCGCTCTCTCTTCTTCTTTCTACTCTGCAAAAGACAGAATGTTAAATGCAGGTCGAGGACTTAATTGCCTTAACTGACTATATTGATGCATGATTAATAATGCTTTCTGTGTGTTGGCTGTATGTTGTTTTTTGTATGTTGAGAAATTTAGTCAAAAGAGTTAAACAAAAAAAAGAAAAGTACCATCTAAACCTTCCACTCAAGACTGCCATTCTCCTCTTGCATGGATGGAGGCTATTTTCTTTCTACAGGCCCTTATCCCCCCCAAGTAGGACCCCAGTTTCAGATAGAAACATAGAAACATAGAAGTTGATGGCAGATAAGGACCGCAAGGCCCATCCAGTCTGCCCATTTCTTTTTCTACCTTATAAATGTGCCATCGGCCTTTGCTCTGTCAATGGCCTATCTATTCATACTCATCTGCATTGCTCCCTTATGCCTATCCCATGCCTGTTTGAACCCTGCACTGTATTCATATCCACCACTTCCTGAGGTAGGCCATTCCATGCATCCACCAATTTCTGTGAAAAGAACATCCTCACATTACCCCTTAATCGCCTCCTCTAATCTCATGCTGTTCTCTCTTACATAGAAACATAGAAACATAGAAACATAGAAGTTGACGGCAGATAAGGACCGCAAGGCCCATCCAGTCTGCCCATTTCTTTTTCTACCTTATAAATGTGCCATCGGCCTTGCTCTGTCAGTGACCTATCTATTCATAGTCATTGTATTGCTCCCTTATGCCTATCCCATGCCTGTTTGAAGCCCTGCACTGTATTCATAGCACCACTTCTTGTGGTAAGCCATTCCATGCATCTACCACCTTTCTGTGAAAGAATTTCCTCACATTCCCCTTAATCGGCCTCCTCTAATCTCATGCTGTGTCCTCTTGTCCTGCTATTTTTCTTATATTTAAACATGTTAGACTCTTTCACCTTGTTTATGCCCTTAAGGTGTTTAAATGTCTCGATCATATCACCTCTCTCTCCTTCTTGCTCAAGGGTATACATATTGAGCTCCGTTAATCTGTCCTCATATGTCTTCTGATGCAGTCCCTGCACCTTTTGGTTGCCCTTCTCTGGACTGCCTCAATTTGGTTAATGTCCTTGTGAAGGTGTGGCCTCCAATACTGCACGCAGTACTCCAGATGGGCCTAACCAATGTCTTGTACAGAGGATTATTACCTCCTCTTACGACTTGTGATACCCTACTAATACACCCTAACACCCCCTAGCCTTACCTACTGCTTTAGAGGTCTGCTTGATGATTTTAGGTCATCAGTGATGATGATGCCCAAGTCTCTTTCTTCCTTTGTGACTGCTAGCAACTCCCTCCCAGCCTATAAGTGGCTTCAGGTTTCTCTTCCTATGTGCATGATTTTGCACTTCTTGCATTAAATCCCAGTTGCCACTCTTCTGACCATTCTGCTAGTTTATCCAGATCTCTTCTCATTCTGCCCACCCCATCTGGATCATCTACTCTGTTGCAGATCTTGGTGTCATCTGCAAACAGACAAATATACCCTCTAGTCCATCCTGCGAGGTCACTAATGAAGATGTTGAATAGACTTGCCCCAGGACTGATCCCTGAGGTACCCCATTGTGACTTGCATCTCTTCTGACTGTATACCATTTACCACCACTCTCTGTTTTCTGCCAGTCAACCAGTTTGCCACCCAGTTGACCAACTTCTGACCCAAGCCTACCTAGCTTATTTATCAATCTTCTATGTGGAACAGTGTCAAAAGCTTTGCTGAAGTCAAGGTAGGCGACATCAACTGCTCCCCTTGGTCCACCACTCTGGTTACCCAGTCAAAGAAATCTATGAGATTAGTTTGACAGGACCTTCCTTTTGTAAACCCATGCTGTCTTGGATCCTGTGCCCCTATGGTTCCAGGTGTTGCACTATCCTTTCCTTAAGAGTGCCTCCATAATCTTGCCCACTACTGAGGTAAGACTGACCGGTCTGTAGTTCCCCACCTCCCGCCTCCTCCCTGCTACCACTCTTGTGGAGTGGGATCACATGAGCCCTTCTCCAGTCTTCTGGGACCTCTCCTGTGCTCAGAGACTCACTAAACAATTCTGCTAACGGCTCTGCTAGTTCCTCCTTTAGCTCCTTAAGTACCCTGGGATGTATGCCATCAGGTCCCATTGCCTTATCCACCGACTTAGCAAGCTCTTGTAGGACCCTTTCTTTTGTGAAGGGAGTAGTGCTCACCTCCCTCCCCTGTGTCCATGATGCTGAGCTGTGGGCCCTGCCCTACCTTCTCTTCAGTAAATACTGAGCAAAAGTATCTATTTAGGATAGATGCCTTTACAGGGTCCCCTCCTCACATGCTCCTTTCTCCATTGCTTAGAATACCCCCTCTGGACTTTCTCCTTTCACTAATGTATCTATAGAAAGTCTTGTCACCTTCTTTACTGTTCTTGCTAGTGTTTCCTCAGTTTGGGACTTTGCCTGCCTTACTGCCTTACCTGCTTCCCTTAGGGCAGTTTGGTATGCCTCCCATCTTCATCCGCTGTGTTCCCTTATATTTTCTGAAGGCCAGCCTTTGGCTCTGACCTTTTCTGCTACTGTATTTGAGAACCAAAGTGGTTTCCTTCTTCTTTGCACTTCCTTTTCTGTCTAACACAATGGGATGTTGCTTCAAGTATTGTATCCTTAATGCTTGCCCACTTTGCCTGTACCTCCTCACCTGTGTTTCTTTTTGCCAGGGCTAGCTTAACTCTGTTGGCCATCTTATCAAAGTCAGCTCCTCTGAAGTCCCATATTTTTGCTTTGGAATGGGATGATTTAGATGTAGTAGCTAAATTGAACCATACCATGTGATGGTCACTGGCCCCAGGTGACCTTCTACCTGAGATCTGTGATCCTTTCTTTGTTAGTCAGTACTAGATCTAGGATAGCCCTGTCTCTTGTGGGTTGCTGTACCAGTTGTTTGAGGCCCTCCCCTGCAGGGAATCCACTATGAGTCTAGTTCTGGCAGATGTTCCTGCTGGTATTGACCAATCTGTATCTGGCATGTTGAAGTCTCCCATTATCAGAACCTCCCTTTAGCTGTCATGTTTTGTATATCTTCTAACAGTAATGTGTCTATGTCCTCCCTCTGGTCTGGGGCCTGTAGACAACCCCAGTTCTTATGGCTGTCCATTTCCTGTTTCCAGGGTGACCCACAGTTCTTCTGGCTCCTTATGTGTATTCTGAATTTCTGTAGCTTTGATATTTTCATTAACATACAGGCCACCCTCCCCCTTTTGCACCTCGGTCTCTTCTGAACAATACATATCCAGGTACTGAAGTCTCCCAAGTGTGGTTACTGGTAAACCACGTCTCACTAATTGCTACTATGTCCAGTTTAGCCTCTGACATTATTGCCTGCAGGTCTGGGATCTTATTTCCCAGGCTGTGAGCATTTGTGTACATGATTTTCCATTGGCCAGATTTTGGTGTGTTAGTTGTTGGGTGAAGTTTGGCATTACCCTGTGCATCATATGGGAGACAAACCTTTTTCTTACCTGGTGATGCAAATGAACGGCAAACACACTGAATTCCTGTTTGACCACTAGCTGAGGGGAGGGGTGTTCTTCCATTCGATGTATGGGTGCTGCACCCTCTCCCATTGCTAGTTTAAATATTCTGCAAAGACGTCAAACTTCTGCCCCAATGCACTGACTCCCTCTTTAGTCAGATGCAGTCAATCAAATTTAAAGAACTTTCGCTCCCAGAACTGTTGCCAGTTCCCTACAAATCTGTGTCCTTTTTCCTGGCACCAGTCCTTGAGCCACGTGTTTAGCTCCCCTACCTCCCTTCTCTGACCTTCCGTCCATCTGCTCCTTCTCCCAGACTGGCAGGATCTCAGAGAAGGAGATGCCAGACGAAATAGATGATAGTTTGTCACCCAGCCTAGTCAGGTGTTCCTTGGTCTCCACAACTGACCGGCTTAGGAGATCGATTAGTCCCTATGTGTACTAGGACATCAATGTTTTCTCCTGCTTTGTGAACAATTTTAGCAATGCGGTCAGTGTCTCTCCATGCTGATGTACCTGGGAGACATCTGACCATCACCCCTGGCTGGAGATGGGTATCAACTCCCCGAATCATGGAGTCTCCTATGATCAGAAGTTTTTTGGATTTCCTTTGTGCTTGTTTAGTTTTGGTTCCTGATTTGGGTGAGTATTGTTGTGCTAGCTCCTGTGCTGCAGTGTCCTGCTCTGCAGTGTCTTCTGCCTCTTTATTTGATTTCAGAGATAGAGGCAGATACCTGTTTGTAGTGTTTATATGGTTTTTGGAGGTAATGTGTTGGAGAGCAGAGAGTGATGGGGCACCTGATTTGCTCCTCCTAACCACCTGCCAACCTCCTGGACCAACTACCCTCTGCGGTCGAGGTTTTCTGTTGGATGCTGGGGAAATGGCGGGTGGTTCTTATTATGTATTTCCTCTTCAATATGAAATTTGAGGCGTGCAATCTCTGCCCATGCTGCCTGGAGCTGAGACCTAAGATCTCCAAAGGCCCAGAATGTAGGACAGTGTCCTAAATCCTGTAAGACTGTCCTTCTGAAAATTGTTCCACAGTACCTGCAGTTAATGAAATCCATTCCAAATAAGTTGCTGGGTGTCCGGCTATTTTTCTTATATTGAAACATGTTAGACTCTTTCACCTTGTTAATGCCCTTAAGGTGTTTGAATGTTTTGATCATATCACCTCTCTCCCTCCTTTGCTCTAGGGTATACATATTGAGCTCCATTAATCTGTCCTCATACAGTATGTTTTCTGATGCAGTCCCTGCACCATTTTGGTTGCCCTCTCTGGACTGCCTCAATTTGGTTAATGTCCTTGTGAAGGTGTGGCTTTCAGTCTGCATGCAGTACTCCAGATAGGGCCTAACCAGTGTCTTGTAAAGAGGGATTATTACCTCCCTCTTCTGACTTGTGATACCCCTACTAATACACCCTAACATCCCCCTAGCATTACCTACTGCTTTAGTGGTCTGCTTGGATGATTTCAGGTCATCGGTGATGATGGTGCCCAAGTCTCTTTTTTCCCTTGTGACTGCCAGCAACTCCTCTCCCAGCCTATAGGTGGCTTCAGGGTTTCTCTTCCCTATGTGCATGATCTTGCACTTCTTTGCATTAAACCCCAGTTGCCACTCTTCTGACCATTTTGCTAGTTTATCCAGATCTCTTCTCATTCTGCCCACCCCATCTGGATCATCTACTCTGTTGCAGATCTTGGTGTCATCTGCAAACAGACAAGCCTTATCCTCTAGTCCATCTGCAAGGTCACTAATGAAGATGTTGAAGGACTGGCCCCAGGACTGATCCCTGAGGTACCCCACTTGTGACTTGCATCTCTTTTGACTGTATACTGTTTACCACCACTCTCCGCTTTCTGCTCATCAAGCAGTTTGCCACCCAGTTGACCATTTCTGACCAACCCCGAGCCTACCAGCTTATTAATCAATCTTCTATGTGGAACAGTATCTAAAGCTTTGCTGAAGTCAAGGTAGGCGACATCAACTGCTCCCCCTTGGTCCATCACTCTGGTTACCCAGTCAAAGAAATCTATGAGATTAGTTTGACAGGACCTTTCTTTCGTAAACCCATGCTGTCTTGGATCCTGTGCTTCTGTGGATTCCAGGTGTTGCACTATCCTTTCCTTAAGGAGTACCTCCATAATCTTACCCACTACTGAGGTAAGACTGACTGGTCTGTAGTTCCCTGCCTTCTTCCTGATATCACTTTTGTGGAGTGGGATCACATGAGCCCTTCTCCAGTCTTCTGGGACCTCTCCTGTGCTCAGAGACTCACTAAACAGTTCTGATAATGGGTCTGCTAGGTCCACCCTTAGCTCCTTTAGTACCCTGGGATGTATGCCATCAGGTCCCATTGCCTTGTCCACCCTGAGCTTATCAAGCTCTTGTAGGACCCTTTCTTCTGTGAAGGAACTCATGCTCACCTCCCTCCCCTCTGTGTCCATGGTGCTGAGCTGTGGGCCCTGCCCTACCTTCTCTTCAGTAAATACTGAGCAGAAGTCTCTATTTAGGATAGATGCTTTTACATGGTCCTCCTCCTCCTCACACACACCCTTATCTCCTTTGATCTTAGCAATACCTCCTCTGGAATTTCTCCTTTCATTAGTGTATCTATAAAAAGTCTTGCCACCTTCTTTTACTGTTTGTGCTAGTGTTTCCTCGGTTTGGGCCTTTGCCTACCTTACTGCCTTCCCTGCTTCTCTTAGGGAAGTTTGGTATGCCTCCCTATCTTCATCTAGGATCTGCAGCTTATCTGTTAGGTAGGAAAATGGGCAGACTAGGTGGGCCAAGCGGTCCTTATCTGCCGTCACACTCTATGTTTCTATGTTTCTATGTTCTATGTTTCATCCTGCTGTGTTCCCTTATATTTCCTGAAGGCCAGCCTTTTAGCATTGACCTTTTCTGCTACTGTAGCCAAAACCATCCTCCCTGCAGCATACCTTCAGCCACTTGATGAAGACCCTGTTGCAGTGTTCCCTAACCTTCCTCAAGCCGTAAACATGTAGCATCTCGGTGATTGCCACCACAAAGGCTGCCGTCCTTGTTACCCTATTATTTCAGAGGACCTCAAGGTGGCATCACAGTATAACAAGGCCATGGGCAGGGCTAGTGGGATGCTGGGGTGCACTAGGATTGCATCACCAGCTAGATGAGGGAGGTGATGCTGCCACTGTTCCACTCTTTGGTATGCCCCCACATAGAATACTGTGTCCAGTTCTGAAAATGACACTTAAAAGAAAGACATAGACAGGCTGGAAGTGGTTCAGAGAAGGGCAACAAAGATGGCATAGGTGTTGCAAGGGAAGCCATATGAGGACAGACTGAGGGGCCTCTATATGCACACTCTGGAGGACAGAAGAGCAAGGGGTCACATGACCAAGACCTTCAAGTACTTCACAGGGGTTAACAGAGTGCAGGGAGGAGCCTCTTACAAAGAAGATGAGCTCCAGGATTAAGGAGCATACAATGAAATTGGAGGGGGCAGTCTAGGAAGGATGTGAGGAACTACTTCTTCACAGAATGTGTGATAGAAGCATGGAACTGACTGCCAGTCAGAGTTGTGGAGGTGGAGGCTAGAATGGAAGTAGGCATGCATGGAATGGACACAGGGACATAGTACAGAAACAGAGAGGGGAGGGTCCCCAGAGACCAGTTAAGGTTTGCTGAGGTACAATAGACAGGGTACCCTTGGCCAGACTGGGTGGACCAAGAGGCTCTTTTCTGCTAACAATTTCCTGTTCCTACTTCAAAACATGGACAAAGTTATTACGAGTCTAAAAATGGCCAAAAGGTCCTAAAAGATTAAGGAGAATCACTGTAATGTCTTCTTTTAATTGAAGTGGAAGGAGTTAAAATGGGACCACTAAGCTGCTGGCACAGAGACATGGTTGCCATCTACGGTGCTGATGACCCTGGTTTGGGAACAGACTTGGGAGTCGGAGGGCCAGCCGGGAAGAGTAGGATTGAGCACCCGGTGGACTGCTCTCCTACTCTGGAGGGCAGTGGGGTTAAGTGTCCAGTGCACGACAGACCCCTGGCGGAGACCGGGAGTTCCGCAGTGGTCAGTGCCTGCACGTTTGGGGGGGAAGGTGCAGGTCATCATTGCATGTCCCTGTACCCATGGGGTTTACAGCCTACATAATGCCGGCCCCCGCTAATGAGCCAGCTCCATTGCCATCCCCTCTGGCCACCAGTGTTTGTCTATCAGCAGCCCCACTCGGGCGGTAAGCCCAAGTATGAGAGGGGCGGCTGCCAGACCCTGGTGAGCCCATCGGGGCTTGGGGTGCTGGCACACTAAAAAAGCATATAAAATGGGACCACTAGGCTCTTAATCTAAACTGCAAACTCCACCACACTCATTGTGAGCAGAGTGTATTTTGTGGTTTAAGATATGGTTCCCAGAACCATATAGGAATAATTAAAAAAATGACTTAAAATAATTGTTTGCACTAAAACATAGTTCAGAATAGAGTGCAAACATAGACTAAATAAACTTAAAACTTTATTAACAACAAATCTTTAGCACTCAGACATCAAATTAGCTGGGAGCACAATCTGAGGTGACTGATGTCTTCAGTGGAAACTAAAGCTCTATTGTTGGAATGTTGGCAGGCTTAAGACCAGCACAGTGACAGAGAGCATGTCTGAAATAAACTCTGGTCAGAGACAATGACTGTGAAGTGATGGCATTGATGCAGCAGTAAAAAGTGAGTGGTTGCTTTAAACCCAAGGAAGCTGAAGATTTCATTGATGTATGAACAGGTGCCGATGTACAGGGTCCTGTGGGACACATGGTATAAGAAGACTGTTCACCTACAGAAGTGCAAGACTTCACACGTTCACTCTTTACACATTCAGTACACATTCACTCTTCACACATTCAGTACATATTCACTCTTTATACATTCACTCTTCACATATTCAGTACACATTCACTCATCACACATTTACTCTTTATACAGCCACTCTTCACACATTACACATTCACTCTTTTTTAATTTTGACCCCAAATTTTCAAGATAGTTATTTTATGACTGCCCTTATAAACTTGACATATAGCATTTACAGTATATTGGCAGAAATGTCATTTCATACCACAAGTGCGAAAAGACATTTCGTCCAGGATTTATTAAATGACATCTGTCACATTTATGAGGTGGTGTGGAAATATAGGTATATTGAAAGTTTGGAGTAAAAATATTGAAAATTAGCAAACTTATGAGTGAACACTGAAATACTGCAACATTCAGTCATAACCTAGACATCTTATTGTATTTGTACACCAAATTTTCAGCATAGCCTTTTTATTACACTGCTTCATGAACTCCATAGGTGAAAGTTTTCAAATCCCCACTGAAATGTGATTCCATGCCACTGAAACGCCTATCCATGCCACAGATGCAAAACACATTTTGTCCAGGATTTGAAAATTTACAGCTACAATTACTCCCAAGTAATGAGCAAGTGAAAATGTCAATGTACACTGATAACTTTATCCTTTTATATCATTTGATTCAATTTCCAACAGCACCTTCTTGATGACCCCACCTCATGAACAATGGTGGTGATAATTTCAAATCCCACCTGAAAAGTGATTTCACCAAGTGATCAGGAAATCACCTTTGGGTCTGATTTGCACAATTCTTCTGCACTGGTCATGAGGTGGGGTTCCAAAAAGGCCATGTTGAAAATTCAGGGTGAAAATATGCAAAATGATGAAATTATGCCTCAAAGTTCAAAACCCTTTGAAATACATTGAACCGCACTTACCTTAGTTTCTCATATTGCAGTCATCAGTTCTAGCAGTGAGATGTGTCTTCATTTGAGAGCAGATCTTCACTGTGGGACATGTTCAGGTGAGTGAGGGTGTGGGGTGATGACTGCTAGTGGGAGGTCAGGGTGGCAGTGGACAGATCAGCAAGGGATCATTTTTTTCAGGTTTAAAGAGAAAAAAACATTGAAGGGTAGTTTTCTTTATTACAGCTCATATTTGAAAAAATTTATATGTGGTCTGTGATTGGAGGGTGGGGGTGCCATTAGTCATCAGGGAAACATTACATAAAAACAGGGACAGCAATCAAAAGGTGGAGGGGTGCCACTAGACCCCAGGGAAACAAACAGAGGGACAATAATCGGAGGATGGGTGGGGTTGCCAGTAGACATCAGGAAAATATGATATAACTACAGGATCAGTGATCAGAGGGTGGGGGTGCCACTAGACACCAGGGAAACATTTTGTATATAACGGGGATGGCGGAGGGTGGGGATGCCACTAGACACCAGAGCAACATATAAATATGGGGATGGCAGGGAGGCTTCCACGGACTGAAAAACAAGTACTAGCTACTGAACTTGAAGTGAACTGGAAGTGAGCAGGGAGCAGGAAAATAGTGCACTGGGGGGGAGGAATAGCATTGTGGTCAATGGAGAGGACCGCATGTGCTTCAACTCCACTGTGGAAGGACACAGTCTAGGTATCAGGTCACATGCTTTCAGAACCCTTGGTCTCTTTCTCTCTCCCTCTCTCTGTAATAGCAAGATGTCAGCACAGCTCCACTATGCAGCCATAAAAAGGGTTTACGTTCCAGGGAACCATGTACCTCACACAGATAACAGCATACATTTTAGTAGAAGTTCTTATTCATGCAATGTTAGTAACTTTCTGTCTTCTTACAGTCAGTCTTCTCCATAGAGCTGCATTCTTTAGTCAAACATAAAGCAGGATAAAAGGGCTTCACCTCAGGAGCTTTCAGAGGTGATGTTGCAGGGGTGTCGAGTTTCAGAGTTGGTGCTAAAGTGTATCTCATATCAGAAGATATGGGGACTCCATTTTCCTCTGGGAAAACCCAGGGTAGGTATTTGACACTGACTTAAAGGTAGAGCTGGACGAAAGATATGAATTCCACTTTAGCAGAACTTCCATGAAATTTCACAACTTTCATGGAATTTTCCAAACTTCCACCTTTGGTGAAATCAGAAATCTTCTGAATGTGTCTGATGAATTTTCAACCTGTTTTGTGACATTTTCTCAATGAACTATGGAATAACTCCAGTGAACTATGGAACTAATATATTAATCTGCAATTCATGTAATTGTCCCTTAGTTCAGTGAGTGATAAGTTCTGCATGGTCCTCTGTAAACTGAAACAATTTTTTTGATGTCTAGTGGTGCCCCCATCCTCCGATCATTGTCCCCCTATCATTAACTGTTTTCATAGTGTCTAATGGCACCCCCACCCTCTGAACATTGTTCCCTTTATCATTAAATGTTTCCTTGTTGTCTAGTGGCACGTCCCACCCTCCTATCATCAGTCCCTATCAAATAAATGTTTTCCTGGTGTCTAATGGCACTCCTCACCCTCCAATCACTGTCCCTCTATCATTAAATGTTTCCTTGGTGTCTAGTTGCACCCCCACCCTCCAATCACTGTCTCCCTATAATTAAATGTTTCCTGATGTCCAGTGGCACCTCACCTTCCGATCACTGTCCCCTATCATTAAACATTTCCTGGTGTTTAGTGGCACCCCAACCCTCCATTACTTCTCCCTATCATTAAATGTTTCCTGATGTCTAGGTGTCATCCCCTTCCTGATCACTGTCCCCTATATTAAAATGTTTCCCGGGTGATCAGAGGTGGGAGTGCCATTAGGATGCCAGGGAAACATTTAACGATAGGGGACAGGAACGGAGGGTGAAGGGGTGCCATTAAAGATTCTGGGTAACAGAAGAGTAAGGGGTCATATGATCGGAACCTTCAAGTACCTCACGGGGTGAACAGAGTGCAGGGAGGGAGCCTCTTCCAAAAGAAGATGAGCTCCAGGATTAAGGAGCATGCAATGAAATTGGAGGGGGGAAGTTTAGAAAGGATGTGAGGAAATGCTTCTTCACAGAATGTGTGGTAGAAGCAAGGAACTGCCTGCCAGTCATAGTTATGGAGACTAGAATAGAAGTAGGCATCAAGCATGCATGGAATGGACACAGGGACATATTACAGAAACAGGAAGGGGAAGCGTCTCCAGAGACCAGTTAGGTTCTGCTGAGGTACAATAGGCAGGGAACCCTTGGCCAGACTGGGTGGGCCAAGAGGCCTGTTTCTGCTGACAATTTCCTGTTCCTATGTTTCTATAATTGTGAACCAATCTTTTTCAAAATGCAAACAAAGTTATTGCAAGTCTAACAAGCATTTGTCAATGTCAAATGCTGCCTTGCTGGCATTGGCACTGGTATAGCAGGAGTTAGAGATACATAACAGTAGTGGCAGTGAAGTACTGAACTAATGGCAACACCCCCCCACCATCGCAGAAACTGAAAGACATTGGGAGTGAGGCTCTGGGTCATCGACCATAACGCTTACGCCATTCCACCTCACCCCACCCTGCAGACACCAACAGGTGACACGGTGTGCTTTGGGGTCTTCGGCCATTATGCTCACACCATTCCATAAGGAAATAAGCTGAGATAGGTGCAATATAGGAGAATGAGGTGAACGTTAGGGTGATAGTACCCAAGGCACACCTGAACGCCTGTCAATGGCTGAAGGGGGGGGTAGAATGCTGTGAACATTATGGCCAATGAACCCAAGTTACACCCCCGATGCTTGTCAGTCTGCACAGGGTGGATGTATGGTTGGAAACCTTAATGCCCCGGGCGTTTGTTGGTATTTTCACTCCAGATTTTCGCATTGGCTTTCTGGGATCCCGCCTCATGAACAGTGGCACTATCATTTCGTTACTGAATCCTGAAAGGTGATTTCACACAGTAGCTGCGTCACTGGGAGCCACTGGTATAGAAACACATTATGGGCAAGATGCAAAAAATAACAGCTGTGCTGTTCATGAGGAGGTGTGAAAAAATGGCAATGTTGAAAATATGGAGAGAAAACATGAAAAATTTGTGAACTTACGAGAGTGCATAGATACTGTGCAATGCACACCCGTAACGTGGTCATTTTTGGGAATTTTTTCAACAAATTTTCAACATGGGCATTTTGGGACCTCTCCTCATAAACAATGGCACTGTGATTTTGTTAATCTATCCCAAAAGTTGATTTCGCACAGCGACCAAGCCCATTGTGTGCCACAGGTGCGAAAACATGTTTTGGGCAGGATATGAAAAATGACAGCTGTACTGTTCATAAGGAGGTGTAAAAAAATGGCAATGTTGAAAATCTGGACTGTAAATGTTAAAAATTGGCGAAGTTATGAGTGTGAGTAGAAACTGTGCATCGCACGTTTGTAACAAAGTAATTTTTTGGAATTTTTTCACCAAATGTGCAACATGGGCTTTTTGGATCTCCCCTCATGAACAGTGGCACTGTCATTTCGTTAGTCAGCCCTAAAACGCAATTCCACACAGCGATGGCGAAATCACCTTTTGGGACCAAGAATGAAATGGCACTTATGTGTTCACGAGGTGGGGTCCCATGAACCCCATGTTAAAAATTAGGGGCCAAAATTCCTAAAAATGGCTGAGATATCAACCTAAGTTGAAATCTCCCATTATAAAGCTTACCATCGCTTTCTTCAGTTCTCAGTTCGGCTTTGAAGAGTGCAGACATGTCCCACTCTGAGAAAATCGTGGCTTCCAACCTCCAGAGGGTAAGTATGGGGAGGTGGGTACACAGAGGGAGGGTGGGATGGGTGAGGGAACAAGGAGACAGCGGTGGACCATTTTCTGCTTTGCAGGGAAAAACAGACCATGGGGAAGTTTTTTTATCTACAGGTTTGGACCGCTGGCTTACACAATAAAAACTGCACACTGGGTGGTGGACTCTAGTGTGCCTACAATGTGCTGGGAGGATAGTGACATGGGATTGGGCACCCGCACCCTGATGTTGGCAAGCTGAATAGATGGGTTGAGGGGTGCATCTGACACCAGGAGTGGGGATCCCAGTGGTGGAAAGGGAAGCTGTTGAACCAGGAAAGACACACTAAGAGGGGATGCCAACATGGGAATGGGCACCTGATGTCGGGATTGTGTAGGAGACGGCAGGAGCCACCATATGTATTTCAATGTTCACCAGGAATGGCACGTTATGGAAGTGTGTCAGATCTACCGCTGCAATGATGAGCCTATCTCTTATTGCAGCTGCAGATTCGCTTCAAGTTGGTGGTACTTCTCTGAAACTGCTGTCATTGGTAGCATGCTCACTGGTTGGTGGCTAAGGGACACATCAACAAAAGCATTCCCTGGATTTATCACAACACTGACACACCTCTGAAAGTGCTACTACCCCAATATGTTGTTTGTGCATCAAAATCAATCAAATCAAATCAAAATTTATTTATAAAGCTCTTCAAGAAATCAAAGCTTGATACAAAGCAGAGATAAAACATCAACAGTAATAAATAAAATCATAAAACAATAAAATAACCATAAGATAAACTAACCAAATGCCAGTAAAAAGATGACTTTTCAGGATCTCTTAAATGCTTCCACAGACAGGCACTCTAATCTGATGAGGTAGAGAATTCCACAGGGTTGGGGCCATAAAGGAGAAAAGACCTTGCCCCAGATGATTTAAAACAAACCCTGGGAATCTCAAGCAATCCTCGCCAGTGAAGCGGAGTGGGCGGAGAGGTTGATAGGGACAAAGGAGATCTTGCAGGTAGCCTGGTCCCTGGCCATGTAGGGTCTTATAGGTCAGCAATGCAACCTTGGAGGTGATTCTCCATCGCACTGGTAGCCAGTGCAGTTCACGCAGCACAGGTGTGACATGGCAAGTTCTTGGTAGCCCTGTCAGCAACCTAGCTGCCACGTTCTGCACCAGCTGCAGGCGATGGAGATCTACCCCCGGCAACCCTAGATATAAAGCATTACAGTAATCAAGACGGGAAGAAACAACAGCGTGGACCAGCACAGGAAGGTCATCATGTGGAACAAGGTGTTTTATCCGGACGATATTTCTCAGATGGTAAAAGGAAGATTTGACAGTGGCCGACACCTGCATCTTTAGTGTCAGCGCACTGTCAAAAATAACGCCCAGATTTCGCACCTGTTCAGAAGGTCTCAACTGGTTATCCCCTGAGAAGAGACCAGAGGGGACCCCAGGAGTCAACTTCTTTGCATAATGACCCGGGTCAATGACTAATACCTCAGTCTTATCCGGATTTAACCTCAACCAGTTCGCACTCATCCAATCCTGAATCTCAGCGAGGCAGTTGTTAAAAACCGAGACAGCATCATTTTGTTCGGGTGCAAAGGACATATAGAGCTGAGTGTCATCTGCATAACAGTGAAAACTCAGCCCATAATGCCTTATAATGTCTCCCAAAGGTAGCATGTACACCGTGAACAACATGGGGGAAAGCACAGAGCCCTGCGGCACCCCACAAGACAGAGCAAAGGGGGCAGAAGAAAAAATCCCTGAAACTACCCTTTGACTTCTGCCTGTGAGGAAAGAATGGAACCATCTGAGGACTGTCCCTGACAGTCCACAGAGTAGCCGCAGGTGATCCAGCAACATCCCATGGTTCACGGTGTCAAACGCTGCAGAGAGATCAAGAAGAACCAAGATCGAACGGCTCTTCTGATCTCTTGCTATTAGGAGATCATTAAGTACCCGAACTAATGCAGTCTCAGTACTATGCCTCTTCCTGAAACCGGACTGGAGAGGATCATAGACTTCATGGGTGGTAAGAAAGTCATCAAGCTGTAACGCGACTACTTTCTCAATAACCTTGCCCAAAAAGGGCAGGTTAGAGATCGGTCTGTAGTTAGCAAGGCAAAGGGTCAAGGGAAGGTTTTTCAAAAGGTGTCATGACAGCCTTTAAGGACTCCGAAACACCCTTGATCCAAAGAACCCCAGACTATCCTCGCAAGGATTGGTCCAATCGCATCCATGCATCCCACAAGGAGGCACGAGGACCGGATCCAAACTACAGCAAGTCGGTCGCAGACCTTGGACAATCTTCATGATATCCATGATTGCTGGCTGGTCGAAATCCATCCAGACAGGCCGAGGACATGTAACCCCATGTTGGTCACTGCAATGCTCGTTTGAACGCATGCCGCGGATCTCCGATCTGATTAATGACACCTTATCATCAAAAAACCAAGCAAACTCATCACACTGTATTTGTGAAAAAGCTCTCCGACCCCACAGACAGGCTGGATTGCACAGTCTGTCGACGGTCCAGAAGAGCTGAGCAGGTTGGTTTCTTGATGCAGTTATCTCCCTGGACAGGAATTCTGCCTTCTTATGGGAGATTACTGATTGACAGTCCACATAATGGGCCATCAATCTAAGTTTGTCATCTTCCAGGCTGGATTTCCGCCAACAGCGCTCCAATCTTCGCCCCTTTCTCCTCAACTCCTCAAAGTCCCATCAAACCAAAGGGATCGAGGGCGGAGGGAGAGGGCGAACACGACAGGTGCAATGGAATCCAGTGCCCTCGACACCATATTATTATGGTGCACTACTAAGGCATCTGGTTCCATGCACCCATCGGCTCATTCCGATAGGTCCAGCACCGCCATCAGACCCTCAGGGTAACTCCCCTCAAAGGGCGTGTACTGGACCATCTCCAAAGGGTGGGTCTTATAAGGGGGCCGAAATTGAACCCCTACAGAGTAATGGTCAGACCACCCGACTGGTTCTACCACCAGTCCGTGATCTCCATACCCAAGGTGAACACTAAATCCAGAGAATGACCATTAATATGGGGAGCAGCGGTAACCACCTGTGAAGCCCAATGAATTCATTAGTTGGAGAAAGTCTTGACCAACTGTGAGAATTCATTGTTGACCCAGGCATTAAAGTCCCCCAGAACCAAACTACCTGGAGGGCTCCAATACCAGATCGACAATGAAGTCCGTGACTTCTGCATGTGCACAAGCCAGCATAAAATGGCCAAAAGGTCCTAAAAGATTAAGGAGAAGCACTTTAATGTCTTTTTAGTTGAAGTGGAATGAGTTAAAATGGGACCATGAGGCTCTTAATCTAAACTGATCCTACCTCTGTTGACTATGCAGATGTGGTCTATGGTAGGGCTCCTACATCCACGTTAGCCAGACTGGATCCCCTCTTTCACTCCTTCTGTCATTATTCAACTATGTCCCCTACCATCACCCATCACTGTACCCTTCATCAACTCCTCTCCCTTCTCTCTCTCTTACCTCTTGCCACCTCACCTCTCTACGCTCCTCCAACTCTTGCTTTTTGTTACTTCCCACTTCTCCTCTTTGACAGGGAAACTCTCTTTCTCAGGTTGCCTGCCCTCACTCTGGAACTCTCTTCCACACTCTATCCATTTAGCCCCTCTTACCTCTCTCCCAAGCTACTTCTGTACTCTCACTTTGCTTCCCCTTGTACCTCCCCTCACCGTGCTGTTCTCTAACCCTGATGAATTATGCCTGTAGGCCCTTTGTAGTTTTTCTGTTATGTTATGTTAATCTGATTTGCACCTGATGTTTAGTTCTTAGTCTCTGGCCTTAACATTGCCACTGTGTATATTCATTTTTCTCTAGGGCTTCACTGCAGTACTCTATCATGTTTAATTATCTTATTGGTTTTTGTACCAACAATTCTCAAGACCTTATTTACAGTATCTCACCACTTGTGCACCTTGCTGATTTTCTCACTGTCTTTGTATCCTATATGCCTCTTTCCGGTTCCATCTGGAAACAAGCTCCAGCTCAGCGCATCTTTCCTGGTTATAATTTTCAAATAAATTAATGAATTCATTCATTAATTACTAGTGCTATATATTGAATTACATAAGAATCGATCCTTTCTTGCTTCATTTTGATTCATGTTCGCTCAAGGATCCTCCAAACTGAATATTTTTATGTATGCAAGGATATCCTGAGAGTTGTTCAGCGTTTTGGTGCCATATGTCGACATCACTACCGCCTGAAAGTTTTAGTCCCATGGGGTTCATAGTGACTCCTGCCCTAAGACCAAAGAGTGTGGTTCTGTGGAGGAGATTGAGCCCTGGAAGATGATGATTATTTTGGTGTAAAGGTAAATGTCAAAGCTCTAATTAACTGCAGTGAAATGTGGGTTATACTTGCCACTTAAAGTAATTTCTCTGCTTTTGTGATAATATGTGTCAGCACTAAGTCTTAATGTAGCTTTTTTCGCTACCAGATTTCATCCTTTTTAAAGGTTATGTTATATCAGTTGCAAATATTCCTGTCCAGTTTTTAAAAAGAAAAAAAAATGAATATAACGGTTTTCTTTACCTCATGGTCCAGGAATTTCTTTTGGTGCTAGAGATATTATTGCCTCCAGTACAGTCTCTAGTAACAGTATATCTTGGAAGAGGGCAAAGATGAAATTCAATGTCAGTTTCTGTGTAGGACAGAGGCTGCTTTCTGGCAAACATTCCTGGAGCAGGATTCTAAAATATACATAGAGAGATATATTAATGATGTCATCACTGAGAAAGATCACACTTGTTTGAAAAATGAGGAGTGGAAATAAAAAAAAACTTGATAAAACTCTGTCCATACTCTTTAGTGGTAACTAACACGACTAATCATTTTGGCATTTTTCTTAGCTTACTTGCCAGTAAAGTTGGGTATGAGAAACCAAGGCTACTGCCAAATTGTAATATGAATTTTAATCCAATCACACATTTTATTCATGGATACTACAAGAATTCAAGTTATACCTGCTTTTTCTTCAATACCATGTATTAACAGAGACAGGTTAAAATGTATAGTGTCTTCTTTTCTACTTACAAAGATATGTAGAGGATGGTAATCTGGAAGCTTATAACGCTTCTGGAGGAACTAGTGTTAAAGGACTCAATGTCTTCACTTCCTGTTCTCTTCTCTATTTTGGGAATGTCTTCAGGCTGTTCCTCAAGATCCACTAATTGTGTACCAGATGCAGGACGTATCTTGCAAGTTTGTATTGTTGGGACCAGTTCATCCTTAAACAAAGAATACAACCAAAAATATATTTTGAGTTGAAAAAGGCTAAGAAAAGTTGTTAAACAGCCTAATCAAAAAGAGTGTCTCCCATATACAGTCTAGGCAAAAATAATTTTGTATGCTGCCGTGAGTTACATAAGGCTTTAGCAGGATGAGATAAAGGTACTATGGGTTTAAGGGTGCATAACTCCTGCTGCAATGCTCTAATTAATGAGAGACCACCAGGATGTAGGCTATGATTTATACTGCTAAAAGGCACAGTATTGTCAACATTACATAATGGCATTTTTTTCTTTAAATATATTTATGCTTCTGGGTGGTGTCCCTACTCAGGTTCTTCTTTAGTTCCACCCAGCCTTGTTGCCCTTCTCACCTTGCTCAGGGGGTCTTACATAGCTTGCCCCCATGTCAGGGCTGGTAGTGAGGTGTTCATTCCTGCTGGAAAACAATCTGGCATAGAGGCAGGTAGTGGACACAGGGCCTCAGCATACCTGGGCCATTATTTGGTGGCTATAATTTTCCACAGGAGTATCCCCTGACTCTTGTGTTGCAATCTCCCAAGGCATCAGATGCACACATTATGCTGCTCTTGCAGACAAGCATATATCCTGCAGAAGCGAAGCTTCCTTGATCAGCAAAAGGGGTTACTGCTGACACCCCAGGCTGGGAAGCACTGATTATTACTTCAGGCTTTCTCCATAATGCATAGAGTTTGTTGTAATGTTTCTGCACATTGCTTTGTATACAGAGCTTTGCATATTGCTTTATACATAGAACTCCTACATATAGAGGGTGCAAGCTATGAAGGGACCATGTTCCCCTGAGATTTAGATAGAGGGGCCCTATTTTCAAATGATTTGTGCCACTAGCGCAGCATAAGAAAAATGCTTTTGAAAAATAGGACCCCAGGTATAGATGCCTTTGCTCATTTGCCAATTGGGACTTAGTTAGTTAGATCTGATATCGGTGGGGATTCTCTTGCAGCAGGCCACACCTATAGAACTACCACTGTCATGCACTAGGACTAGTTGGAAACTTTCTAGCTAGCAGTCTAACTGGGGCCACCTAATCCGACATCACTCCTTGATGTCGGCTAACCCTATAAAAGTGGGCGGCCCCCACCCTCCTCAGTTCTTTTCCCTGCCATCAACCAATGCACATCGGACCTCCAGAGACCACCGCAACTTTCAGTCAACCACCATTTTCCTTGAGTTCTTCTCTCAAATTTTCTTTTTCTTTCTCACCCAAGTTTATCAACTTTTGTTGATTATTTTGTGTGTCGGACCCATCCTCTTCTTCCGATCTGACTTCCAGGATAAAGTGTGCTTGTGGGAAACAGCTCCCAGAGAAAAACAACCACTCTGCTTGCGTCCACTGCCTTGGGCCTACCCACAACACCCAGGCCTGCACCATCTATAAGGGTTTCAATCAGGCCACTTGATGCTGTCCCCAGTGGTCCCTTGAAGAATTACTCTTGCAGCAGAAGGTCGCCAGCATGGAACGGGAGCTGCAGGCTCTTCCTCTCCTGCTCTGTCTTCGGGGTCACAACCATCCTCCTCCGGGGGAAATCCAGTGACAAACACACCCACCAGGAGCGTGACCGCAAAAAACACCAGTCCTCATCATGGTCACAGTCCCTGCATAATTCTAAGGCCACAGCGTGTTCAGCTGCCTCATCAGGTATGCCACTTCTGCCTTGCATGCCCTGTCTTCCAAAGGGCTACCAGTGGCAGCACCACACACCAACCTCTCCCTGTCAGGCGCGGTACTTGAGGCTGGTTCCTCCCAGTCCCCACAGCCCCTGCTGTTCAGGACCTTTCTAGTAGCAGGGCAAAGTCAGGAGGCTCTGCCAGCACTTCTCAGGCCAGCGTGGGTTTGGTAAGCTCTGGTTCGGACCCAAACTACCCATCCACTGCCCGCTTCACTGCAGGTGACCTCCTCCATGGCCATGGACAGTACACCATCCACGGGATCTCCCCCAGTCATTCTAAAGTCTCCTTCACCTGCTCCTGATGTGCCTGTCACCTTTCACCCTCGAGCAATGTCGGTTTCTCCTAACCTGGCACCTGTGCCAGCCAGGTCTCTCATAACCCCGATACTTGTTTGGCTGCAACCAGCACCTGCACTGGCCCCTCAACTGATGCTGTCTCCTCTGCCAATACCGATGCTGGCTCCTCAACCTATACTGGCAGCAATACTGCCCCCACTGACACCGACACCAGCCTCTCAACTGATGACGCTGGGCTACCAGATGTCAGTGACAGTAGACTTTCAGTCAGTGCTGCCATCACTCTGGGATTTTATGCAGGCGTGGCTTGCACCACTGCAGGACCTGACCCCACTTAGGCCTGCACATCTGGCACCACTCCCCGCTGTTCTTAAGGCCCCCTCCTCCTATCCCATATTGGCCAGCACCTTACACTCCTCCTGTTCGCCCGGTGGATGAGGGAGAATATCACCAGGACCTTCAACCCCTGGTTAAGTCCAAGGAGTCCAGTGATGATGAGGATGAGGGGCTTCCCCCACGACAGTGTCTTCAGATGGGGAAGAGACCCCTAAATACATTCCCAGGTCTCCCCCAGATGACCCATTGTTCTGTGTTCTATGGGGTCATGCACCAGATCCAATCAACCATAGGCTTTGAAACCTAGGAGCTGGACCTCTCCCAACATTAGTTGTCCACCTACCTCAAGCTGCCACTCGGTGGTTCTTCCATTGTAGACACTTTTCAGGATACCACCATAGTCACCTGGCATCATCCAAGCCTCATACCGGCCATGCCTAGGAAGGCAGATAAACTAAACAAGGCGCCAGTGGGCAAGCCCTTTTTTGGGAGCAACTGCAAGCAGACTAGGTTGTCATCAATGTGGCAAACAACTGTACTAAGAGACCGAAACATTTGATTTCCCTTCCTCCTGACCGAGAATCATGGAGACTAGATTGCTTTGGCAAAAGCGATTTGCCTCCACCACCTTGGCCATCAGACACTTAACTATATGGCCCACATGATCCTATACCAAGATGTCCTGTGGGAACAGACCATGGAGAAGGTCAAATCATTGCCTGAATGTCTGGTCACACAACAGCTCCTCCAGGCTCTCAAATCGGGGTCAGACACCAGCCAACACCTCCTGTGCTCAGCCTATGATGCTGTAGATGCCTCAACTTGGGTGTTGGCAGCATGCATATGCCTTTGTTAGCACTCCTGGCTGTGGGGGTTGGGGTTTGCTAAGGATGTTCAGATGTCCCTCCTGAATGTTCCCTTCAGGGGGTATAAACTGTTCAGGGCTGACGTTCAGGACATTTTGTAAAACCTACAAGCCTCTGGATGCACTCTACAATTGGCTTACCCACTGTAAAATACCCAGCAAAAGAGTGCCCCATGAGTGCCCTTTCATCAAGCAACCCATAGACCCTGATGTGCCTCTAAGCCCACCAAACATAAGGCTTCCTCAGCCCTGCCCCTCTTCCTCCTCCAGCAAAGGCACCTGGGAAGGAGAGGTGGCAACAGCCCCTTCCCCACCTCAGCATGACTCCATGCCTGACCCCCCCCCTCCAGTGGACCAGGCGGAGGCAGTAGGAGGTCAGTTCTCCTTACACTGGGTCAAGTGAGTGCAGATCACAAATGAAAGCTGGGTGCTGCAGTTCATAAGCCACGGCCACATTGTGAAGCTCATAGAGTGGCCCCCAGAAAGACCCCCAGTCTCTTCATTTTATCCGCCCATCTCACATCCCCATTCTTTGGGAGGAAATCCAGATCCAGCTCTAGAAAATGGTGACAGAACCCATGCCGGAGGCCTAACAGGGCAGAGAGTTCTACTCCCACTTCTTTCTGGTTCCAAAATGCACAGGCAACCTCCGACCCATTCTGGACCTCAGAGACCTAAACCTGCTCACCCAGTATAAAAAGTTCTAGATGGTTACCCTTAGGAACTGCTGCCCTCCTGAACAAAGGGGACTGGATATGCTCCTAGATATGCAGGATGAATATCTACATATCAAGATTTTGCCCCATACAGGCAATACCTCAGATTCCAGTTCCAGGGAATACTTCCAGTTCTGGACCTTGCCCTTTAGCTTGTCCTTGGCTCCTCAGGTGTTTACCAAGTGCCTGGCAGTAGTTGCAGCCTCCCTCAGGAGACAGGGATTTTACGTTTTCCCCTAACTAGATGACTGGCTACTCAAAGCTTCATCCAGGGACAGCCAAGTCCTCACCTTGGAACATTCCATCCATCTATTCCAGGACCTGGGCATCATGGTCAACTTACCCAAGTCCATTCTAATGCCTGGCCAATGACTCCAGTTCATTGGGGCAGTCATGGACATGGCACAGGGCAAGTCCTTCCTTCTCCAGAACAGGGCAGACCATCTCATAGCCCAGGCCAGGCTGGTGTTCCACAGCCGCTCCGTTCCTGGGCATGATGGCAGTGGCTATAGTCACAGTGCCTCTGGCCAGACATTATATGAGGATTCCTCAATTGATGTTGAGAGTCCAATGGGATCAACATACAGACGACCTGGAGCAGGAAGTCCTGGTCTCCTCTCCAGTGAAAAAGTTCTGCTTTGGTGGATGGCGCCCACCAACCTTCTCATGGGGGGTTCATTCGCTATTCCTTCCCCTCAGCAGATTCTGACCACAGATGCCACAGGGATGAGCCGGGGGCGTATCTGGGCCCACACCAAACAAAGGGAACATTTATTGAATTTTGGTTACTGGGTATACCAACTGAGCCCCGAGGGTCCCTTTTTCAGGGGTGACCCAGAATTAGTTACATAAACTAATAACATTTTGCGTATACAGTACATAAGAGAGCAGACCACATTTGATTAATATGAGGGCAGTACACAGTAGGGTATCAGACAATCACCATCAGACAAATTCATTATACAATCACAGTTAGGACTACACCTACATCCTGGGTGGAATTAGGACAGAGCAAAACAATTGATAGCACACTCTCTGCTATAAAGTTTCAGAGGTTTCCAAAGGACTTGATTAGGGTTAGGGTAGGCTATGTTTTTGTATTTGTGGAGCTGTGTTCAGGTGCAAGAGCATGTGCTATCATCTAGCAGGTGCCCATGGAGCCCCTTACCGAAGGTTCCCAGGGAGGTAGCATCCTAAAGGTGGTCATGGAGCTTATTCCACAGCACAGGTGCTGCATAGGGAAAGGATTTGCTGCCTGCCGTGGTCCTTACCTTAGGTTCTTCCAAGAGATTTCTCCCAGTAGTGCGGAGCTGTCTACCTGAGCACTTGGAGCCAACAGGCCAACTAGACTTACTGGGGAGATCATTGATGAGTTTATAGGTGTTGCATAATAGGGGATACTGTAGCCGGTGGCTAAGGGATGGCCATTTTAGGAAAGCCAGAGCTTCGCAATGATGGCGCCTCGGGTGTGTCATTGTAGCGAAGTGAGCAATTTTATTGTATAGCATTTGCATCCTGCCGTGCTCCTGTTTTGCAGTTCCCTGCATTACTGAAGCTGCAAGGTTGGGAGAAGGATACTTTTAGCTATGGTAATCCTGGTCTCAGGGATCATTTGGGCATTCAGTCAGTAAAGTAGACCTTGTTTTTGGTGTGGTTTTGGTTTTCTGATCCACATGCGTTTTCAGTGTGAAGCCTTGGTCCAGCATCATGCCAAGGTATTAAAAAGACCTCACTACCTCTATTGGTGTACCTGATGTGGAGACCAGGGAGAGTAGGGGGCTTCTATCCAAACCCAGGATTCTCTGTCCGAACAAGATGGCTTTTGTTTTTTTGGCGTTCAGAACCAGCTTATTTTCTAAGAGCCATCCTTCTAAGGATGCAAAGTCTGATTGCAATTGAGGTCCCAGGTCTACAGTGCTATTCGAGGTTCTGTATATAACCACATCATCTGCGTAGTGGACCACAGAGCTACCTCCGCAATGATTGTTTAAATCTTTGACGGAAGTAAAAACAGGAGGGGGCCCAATATAGAGCCTTGTGGTACCCCTCCTTGAGAGAGAGTGATTCAGATGTAGCACCTCTCCACTTGATCTGTTGGGAACAGTTGGTCAGGTAGCTACTGAACCAGGTTAATGAGTGCAGATCAAGGCCAAGTTTACCCAGTTTGTTTAACAGGAGGTTGTGATCTACTAGATCAAAGGCCTTGGTCAGGTCTATAAAAACAGCCTGGCTGGAGTACCTTTTTCCAGGGCCGTAATGACATCAGTGGAGAATCTGATGAGGGCTGTGTCAGTCCCATGCTTTCATCTAAAACCATGCTGGGTGTATACCAAGAGCTGTTTTGCCTCCAAGTAGTCTTGAAGTTGGCAATAGACTAGCCTTTCTTGTATTTTGGCTAGGATGCATAAGAGGGAGATAGACCTATCATTACTTATTGGCTCCCTGGGGCTTCCCTTGTGGATGGGTACAACATAAGTCTGTTTCTAAATGTTAGGTGCTGCCCCTTCCAACAGGGACCTGTTAATGAGCCATGTAACTGATAGCACTATGGCTGGAGTAGCAGCCTTGCGTAATCTTGGGTCAAGGCAATCCAGACCTGCAGAGCCTTTTGCTTTAATGGACTTTAGGAGCAGAAGTATTCTCTTGGACTCACTAACTGTAGGTGAAAATGTGGGTGCAGAGGATTCAATGTCTCTGGGCTCAGTTACTCTGGATTTTGGGGGATAGGCTCACTTTGTAGTCTTCAAGGTCAGTAAAGAACCTATTGAAGGCTATGGCAGCCTCCTGCACTTCGTTAGGCATTTGGCCATTGTAGTCTATCAGACCTTAGGTTGATTTACTGCTGCCTTTTAGCAAAGCATTAATGTACGACCAGAAGGACCTTGGGACAGTCAGGTTGGTCTGTTGGACCTCTTAACATACTCCTGCTTTGCAGCCTTTGCTGTTTGTTTACACTGGTTCCTTAGGGTCCAATAGGTTACCAGGTCCTCTGGAAGGGCCGACTTTTTATGCTTTTTCCAGGCCTTATCCCAAATAATCATCTCTGATTTCAATTCAGCTGTAATCCACTTGTAGCAGCAACCTTTTGTTCTAAGTCTCCTTAGTGGAGCACACAGGTTGGCTGCACAGATCATGGTCCCATCTGGAGTCCTCTCTACACATCAATGTAAGGTATCAGGGTGGCTCAGTTGGTAGCACATCCACCTGTGGACCAGAGGGTCATGGGTTATCATCCCACACTGGGACTGGACTCGCACCTAAAAACACTGGCACACGAGTACAGTATTGAGGGGTGCTGTATTGCCTGGGTATGCCATCCTTCAGATGAGACATTAAACCAAGGTCCGTTCTACCCATCCTGGTGCTGTCCTGGTGGGTGTCCAGGTGGAAGTAAAAGAACCCAAGGCACTCTTCCCAAAGATTAGGGAACATTCCCAGTGTCTTGGCCAATATTCCCCTTCCCATAAAACCAGTTCATGCAATTGTCCAGGCTGTGTGTGGGTGTTGATGTGCGATATGACCACCACCACTCATCCAGTCACTTCACTACCAGTCTAGCATTGCTTGTAAAGTGCTTTGGGATACATTATGTATGAAAAGAGCTATATAAATGCTGATTATTCTTCTTCTTCCTGTAAATGAGGGTGGTGCTGTATGCCCTCCAGGCCTTTCAGACCCAGCTGTCCCCAGGCCTTCGCTGGTGCAGATGGACAATATGACTGTTGTCCACTACATAAACAAGCAGGGAGGTACTCACTCATACCCCCTCTGCAGGGAAGCAATAAGAGTCTGGTACTGGGCTCTGGATCACAGCCTAGAGCTGTCAGATGTCCATGTCTCCAGTGTCCAAAATGTCCTGGCAGATTACCAAAGCTCGTCAAAGACACACGAGTAACCGGCCTGGTGATGCTCTGAGGGTTGAGACACTGGGCGCCACACCTCGACACTACACCAACGATCCAATTTTAGGAATGTGCTTGGGTCATTGGGGGTCAGCGGGGGAGAGGGAGTAGCAGAACTGAGTCGCCATTGGGCAGCTCTCCTCTCCTGGGGAGGGTTAGGCAGTGTCCCGACTAGCGGGTGGTGTCAGGAGAGGAGGACGTTGTTAGGTGCTTGGTGGAAGCTTTGTCTCCACGTGGCTCCCTACCTGAACATTGGTCCTTCATGCCAGCATCCTTGGGGTGGGGTTTAGGGACTTAGACAGTCACTAACAGCAGCTATGCAAAAATCCCAACCCCATGGCCATGCATTGTGATCCCCCATACGGGGGATAGGCGCCACAGATAGGCGGTACATTGCCACTAAGCCGGGGCTGGCCACAGGGGGGAAAAAAAGAAAAAACACATTATTGGGAGAGTCTGACCTCAGTCACTGAAGACTTCTTCGACAGATGGAGTTGTCCAGAGATCCCTTTTGTGTCCCCACTCAATGCAAAAGTGCTGCGTTTTTGGTCGCTAGATCCAGGGCCTGGAGTTTACTGCCAAGACACATTTCCTCTCTTGAAAGGAAGGTTTTGTATGCCTTTCCTTCACCTCTGCTTCAGAGGGTGCTAGTCAAGCTACAGATGGAAGGGAACATGATGATCATCATTGCCTTTGGCCTTGCCAGATTTGCTTCCCTTCCTCCAGCAGCTGGCAATAGAACCCTCCAGTCCCTTCCTCTGTGCCCCGAGGGTCCCTTCCTCTGTGCACTGGCTTGTTCTCCTAGAATTGGGATACCCTGATCCATCCAGACCTCAAGTCCCTGCACCTTCACACTTGGCTCCTGAGGACATAGCCATGGCACAGTTCAGGGTATCTCCAAAGGTGACTGATGTCCTGGTGGTGACCAGAAAACCTTCGACCTGATCCACTAACTCCATGATTTGGAAGCATTTCTCACTATAGGCTGCTTCATGCCAGCTGGACCCCTTCACCTATCCTGTGAATCAAATCTTGGAATACCTGCTGTCCCTTTTGGACTCAGGCCTAGGGTACTCCTCTCTTAAAGTGCACATGTCTGCCATCTCTGCTTTCCATGTGCCCATCGCTGGCCGTATGGTGGAACTGGAAGTGTCACGTACCTTTCTGAGAGGCATTTTATCCTGAAGCCTCCTATCCACAATCCCGTCCCTCCCTGGGACTTTGTAAACAAAGTTTTAAGACACAAAATGTTCCATACACATTCTTAAATCATTTAAAATAAAGTCATAAAATAACAACGAAGTATGTAACAATAATTTCACCCTTATCTTCTACTGTAGATTACAATTTAATGTTAGTTATAGAGCAAGCAACCTTATTTAATAATGTGCTCTTCCTTAACATCAACCAAGCTAAAACACTTTTACCCCTCTACCCCAGTCCTGAGCTGCCAAAATAAATTCTAATTATAGAGGTACACAACATTGCCTTGAATTACATAACTCTTCTCTTAGCTAGGATTTTATCACTATCCAAGATTTATTTGTAACTCCCATTCGAATTGTGCGGTATCTTATTCAACCTTGTATTCCCTATAATATACAGACTGGTGGCCAGTCTCTAGACTACACCTAGTATTTCCAGATCTGGTACTTTTACAGTTCTTAATGAATCTAATGTACTTCTATAAACCAAGTTATCTATTATATACCGAAAAGTCTACTCGCTAGACCCTTACATGTAAAAGCCAATGGATGTTCCCAACTACTGTACTCTCATTTATTTTCTGCCATCCCAACTGATTATATAATTAACACTTATGGGTTAGCTGAGGAGCCCCTAATATGAATCTGTAAAGACTACCATAGCAGGCCTCTAATTTTTTAAAGATTCCCTTTTATCTCGTAGGAGTAGAGAATATCTCCATAATCAAACACAGGAATAATCATTGAATTCAGCACCCTTCTTCTAAGTTCCATACTCATAAATGATCTTGCCCTGTAAAGGGCTCCCAATCTTTTATTCACATTTTTGGCCAGATTATTGATATGGATACTCCAGCTTAGAGAATAGTCCACCCACAAACCCAATTATTTCTAGGAGTGCACCTGCTGGATCGGAGTTCTCCCAAGGGTAACCATCCCCAGGGCCAAATTGTCCTGCCTATCACTAATTCGATGGAACATCATGGATTGTGTTTTTTTTTTGCATTTAAAACTAATTTACTATCCTCAAAGAAAATTTGTAACTCACTAAATGCTCTCTGGAAGTTCGTTTGTATCATTTCTAAGATATGAGCTGATGTATAAGTGACGATATCATCTGCATAAAGATGGGACGACACCGTTGTATCTGAAAAACACAAGCCATTTACTTGTATGTTGAATAAAAGTGGTCCAGAGATGGAACTGTGGGGGAACCCCGACTCAACAGGTAGCAGACCAGAGACCCAGTTACCCATTGATACCATCTGACTCCTGCCCATCAAGTATGATGTCAGCCACCTCTGTCCCAATCCCACTAACCCAAGTGATGCCACGCTGGACAGGAGGACACCATGATCCAAGGAGTCAAAAGCCTTAGCTAGATCTACAAATATGGCACCCACCTGTGTCCTCCTATCCAGGGTCTCCTGACATCCGCCACCACTTTAACAAGGACCAAGGTAGTACTATGGCACTTTCAAAATCCCAATAGCATGCCATTGATTAAGCCTTGAGAGTCCAGATATTCCTTAAATTGACCACCACTAATTTTTCAAATATGTTTGATGTCTGAGACAGGAGGAAATAGATGATAATTACTCATCTCAGTCTTATTACCTCCTTGAAAATAGGTATCACCTTCGACTTTTTCCATGCCAAGAGATAATCTCCTGTACTGAATGATAAGTTAAAGATATATGCCAAAGGATGAGATATAACTGGTGTAGCATACTTTAACAGAATGGATAGGATATTATCTAGGCCAATGGCCTTTGCAGTATTTAAGTTCAATAATTCTCTGACCACCAATTCAACCATTATCATTGAAAATGTAAATGGTTTTATGGGCCCACATTCTCCTGTCTGGTGGGCTCCTGGTGTGCCTGATGGACTCGAGAGATCCATTATACCCATTTTACTAAAATAATCATTAAACCGATCGGCTACCATTTATGACATTGGGGTCATTTGTCCTTCTATAGTGAATACATTTTTAGTTGCCATAACTTCTGCTCAAAGGATTTCCGAGCTTCAAGAGCTCACATGTGAGCAACCTTATTTGGTTTTCCACAAAGAGTATCTTTGCTGCGAGGCAATACACCTTTTTCTCGGCGGCACATAAGACTTATTCACGGATCGATTATGTGCTAATTAGCTCATTTGCAATGTCAGGAGTAATGCAGGCAGACATATCCGTTAGAGTGATATCAGACCACGCACCGGTTAGTCTGGAATTTTGGCTATCTGTGAGTGGTAAACGATCGCCGCAATGGAGATTAAATTGCCAGATTCTAAAAGATGAATCCTCATTGAGGCATATTGCAGATTATATTACAGGTTTTCTCAAAGATAACCAAGGCTCGGTGGATAAAAAAGACTTAATTTGGGCTGCCTTGAAATGTTCTCTAAGGGGAGAGCTGATCAAGATGGCCTCCCAAAAAAAGAGGGGGCAAAAGGCACAATTAGACTCATTGCTTGATTCCATTAGGAGTATTGAACGCAACCTATCCCGTACTTCGACGGTGAGTAACTGGGCTAGACTCTACCAGTTGCAGGCCCAATATGCAGATATGATGTCACAGAAAGCAGAACTGGCCTCACGAGGACCAGGATCCAATACTTAGATACAGGAGAAAGAGCTTAGTAAGCTACTTCCGCCATGCTGTCTACTTAGATTCAACCTAATTCATCCCAGGAATCTATAAAGAGCAGAGTGAGCGTGTTTGTACAGATCCAGGGAAATGGCTAAAGCCTTTGGTTCCTATTTTCAGGTACTATATGCGAAGATCCAAAGACTAAACCCACTGTGGAGGACATTAGTTTATTTCTTAGCTCAGTAGCTTTACCAAAAATTACGGATATAGAAGCACTTTATCTGAGTGCCCCAATATCGACTTTTGAAATCCAGCAGGCCATTCAACAAATGCCATTAGATAAGTCTCTGGGCTGGACGGTACCCCAGCAATTTCTACAAGGTTTACTATATATTAATAACCCTAATCCTAAGAGAGGTTTTTCAGTACTGGTTTGATAAGGGACTATCGGATCCTTGTTTCCAGGAAGCAACTGTTTCTTTAATTCTAAAACAAGGGAAAGATCCTCTCAGTATGGACAGTTACCGCCCTATTTCCCTGTTGAACACAGATACTAAGATTCTAGCTAAGGTTCTGGCTAATAGGCTATCCAAAATTATGGGTAGTCTGATTAGCCAAGAACAAGTGGGATTTATGAAAGGGAGGTCACCCCAAGACCACATGAGGAAATTACTACATTGTATGACGATGGCAAGAGCTATTAATACTCCAGCGGTACTGATATCACTAGATGCCGAAAAGGCATTCGATAGGGTTTCTTGGGACTATTTGTTTGCTACCCTATCTGCTTTTGGTTTACCTAAGGACTTTTTGAGATGGATACAAATTCTATACTCCTTTCCCTCTGCTAGGATCAAGTGTAATGGGATATTGTCTCCTGTAATTAAGTTACAGCGGGCACAAGGCAAGGTTGTCCTTTGTCCCCCTACTTTTCAATTTATACTTAGAGCCATTATTACATAAATTGGCAGAGAATACTATCATTAAAGGTATACAAGTTGGGGGGCAGATATGTTTACTGTATATGCAGATGATATATTATTACATATTGAAGACCCTGAGGTCTCTATCCCAGCTATTCTAGCGGAGATTGATTCCTTCTCCAAAATATCTTATTATAAGTTAAACCGACAAAGACGAAGATCCTTCCTTAAATAACAAAGTTAATAAGTCGGATCTATTACCATTTGGCTTGGGTTGGGAAGCAAAATCACTTATGTACCTAGGAATCCATATTTGCACTTGATTTGAACCCCCATGGTTAAGGCCAATCTGGGTAGTTTAGTTAAAACAATAAAGGGAGACTTGGAGAGGTGGCGATTGCTCCCTTTCTCACTCTGGGGAAGACTGAGTATTCTTAAAATGAATATATTGCCAAGGTTATTGTATTCCCTGGGTATGATGGGTGTATATCTCAGGAAAGGGTGGTTTCAAGTTTACAGAGGGCATTTAATTTATTTATATGGAGCAAAAAAGATACGTAGATCTTCACGTCAAACTGACACCTTAAAATTAAAAGGAGGGACTGACCGCTCCTTCCTTATTCCTATATTATATTGATAGCATTAAGCAAGTTGGGTTATTGGAATGGAGGGTGATCAATTGTGCTACCTACCTTGTGGGTAGACATAGAGCAACATTTCGTGGAGAGGGAGAAATGTTCTCTACGGGCTCCTTCTGTATGTCTCCCCATCGGTTATATTTAAATCTTTCAAAGACAATCCTATGGGATGGTCTTTGAAAGCCTTTCACCAATTACAAAAATATCTTACAGTAAAATGGTACCATTCGGTTGACTAACCCATTTTCAGTAATCCACACATTAAGGTGGGGGCATCACGTTATCCCCTGCATTCTGGCCTCAGGCAAGTCATCTTAGGGTCTCGGACTTCTGGGTGAATGGAGACTTCTACCCGTGATCAATTGATGAACTCTTTAGGAGTAACGTTTCAGGAATATTCAAATTGTTGCAGGTCAGTAAGGCCCTAACCTCCTTTTTTGTCTCGTGTTGTTTCCATTGACCACGGGAAAGAGACCTTAATACACTTTTATGTATAGCTTCTCAGCCACGCTCAGTCTCCAAATTATATAAAATACTCCAGGAGTGGGACTCTAGGCTGCCGCCTGGGGTGTGTTTTTACTGGACGAGAGAGCTGGGAATACCTGAGACACCCACTCTTTGAAGAAGCTCTGGCTCAGATGTATAAATTTATAAAGCAAGATAGGCTGAGAATGGTTCACTTTAATATTATGCATAATTTGTATCTAACTCCAACCCAGTTGTTTAAATTGGGACAAAAAGTCGCCTTTGTGATAAATGCAATAAGAACGACGCACTTTGTACCACATGGTCTGGCTATGTCCTCTACACAGGCCTTTTGGCAGTCTATTAACAATCTACTAGACCCTATCCTTGGCTTAGATGCTTTGTTTATCCTGAGATATGCCTGATGAGTCTTTTTCCCAGTAGGTACCGCTTAAGACTAAAAAGGCCCAAATGTCACTTATCTCAGCGGTTGCTAAACTGATGATCTTGAGGCATTGGGCTAGTGACAAACCTCCTTCTTTGATGGAGTGGTATAAAAAGTGCATTTTGGCACTGAAGTTAGAAAAACACATTGCCTATCAACGAGGAAGAGTGGAAATATATACATCACTTTGGAGTTCATTTGAAGCGCTCTTATTGGTGTGGAAACCTGACGATCAGAATGCCTCAGGATGGCAAATTAGGGTCCGTAATGTATGCAGCCTTGGGGGAGGGTATAAGTGAATATGATATGTGAGTTAAATTGTAGTCTCCAATTATTACATCAATTGTTACCTTTAACTCTCCCTGTTAAGTGATATTCTTGGTGATTTTTGTGAAAATAATAAAACTGTTTTAATTAAAAAAAAAAAGAGTATCTTTGCATACCAGTCCTAAGTTTCTTCCTAAGGTGGTGTCTGAGTATACCCTGAATCAATCCATCCACCTGCCTGATTATTTTCCAGAGCATGCCAATCCAGGGGAAGCATTGCTACCACTCTTTGGATGTGCATAGAATCTTGTGTTACTGTACACACCGCACCAAGGACTGCAGGAAGTCTAAACAGTTGTTTGTTTCTTTCACCACAGGGAAAGAGGGCACCCCTATTTCTAAGCAGTGATTGCTCAAATGGTTGGCCAACTACATTACATATTGTTACAGGAAGTAAGGTAAGGAACTTCCTGGGGATGTTACAGGCCATTCCACCAGGGATATGACCACCTCAGCTGCCTGTTTCAGGAACATCTCAACTGCAGAGATCAGCTACTTGGAGTTCTGTCCAGAACTTTACCAAGCACTGTAGTCTGCACATCGCCTCTAGGTGCAGGGCCAACTTCGGCCTAGCTGTTCTTCAGGGCCTACTTTCTTAAGCTCTTGGTTCCTACCACCCAGACTAGATTCATATATCAGAACTGCTTGGGACTTGTTCTATATGTGTGGCCTGCTGCAAGAGATACCCCCTGATGTCAGATAGTGCAGATATGTAAGAATTTACCAGTAGATCTGTGAGGGGATCTCTTGCAGCAGGCCATGCCATCCTTTCCCCCCTTCCCTCTAATTCTACTGGAATCTTTCTGTAGCTTGTGGATTCTTCTCTCCTTTCATGTTGGCAGGAACCTTCAGTACCTCCTTGGTTCCTCAGCAGGAGCCTTGTTGCTCTGGTCTCTGGTGGGGGAACTGAGGAGGGAGCAGGGCTGCCCATTTTTGCAAGGTTGGCCAACATCAGAGGGTGACGTCGGAGTGGATGGCCCCCAGTTAGACTGCTAGCTAGAAAAGTTTCTGGCTGGTGATGGTGCCTGATGGCGGTAGTTCGATAGGTGTGGCATGCTGCACGAGATGCCCTCACAGATCTGCTGTTATGGTAAGTTCTTACATAACTGTACTTTATTGATTGATTTATTTGTTTAGCTATGTAGTTATTGTAATCAAATAACCAGATTAAAACTGATAAAAAAAATTTAAAACAGATGAATTTGACATATATACGTATATCACAAGATACAAACTCAACAGTCTCAAAGGCTTCTCATGAAATTCAGAGTCTAGGGTCAGAGAAGGGAGAGAAAGTGGAAAAGCAGGACAATTAGATCAGTGAGCATTTCAATACATTCAGTTCTTCCTTCTTATTAAAATTACAAATTGTGTATTTAACCTACAATTCCTAAATAGAAGAACATTTTCATTACATTGAAAGTTTATTTATGAATTTCAAAAGTTTTATCAGGAAAGACATACTGAGCTGTAACAGCATGTTCCCAGATGCTTCCTGGGGATAGGGAAGGAGTAAAAGATACAAAATGTGCAACTGAAAAAACACATAATGTTAGGTGTACAATAAAAATAAAATACAATAAAAAACAATAAGAATAAAAGTGATAAATACATTATAGTCCTGCAGTCTCGATGTACAGGCAGATACTGTAGGTGGCAACACAAAAAAAAGATGTAAAATAATGCAAATTAAGGTATAATCATAATATGGTACTGATAGCATATGCCAGATAAGGAGAAAAATACTACCACCCAGACTCCGAAGGTGAGGAAGTTATCAATTCCAGTGCAGTTAAGTAGGTGAAGGAGCAGTACATAACCAAATTTAAATAACTGATTAGGAGCAGATTACAGCCACACAGACCAAGGGCCTAGGGTGGGTGGAAAGTTGCTCACAGTTTGGAGAGCATATACCGTTACCACAGCGACTCCCCAATGGCGAAAACCAGCACAGCACCAGCAATCGAGCAAAACCCACCCATCGCTGTGCTGGTCTTTGCGGTGATCGGGACTGCATCGCTGGGTGATTGCCCCCCCGATCCAACTCCGACTCTGAGTTAGAGTCCTGAGGGTGTGGGGGTGGAGCCCCACAAGAGAGGTTCGGGGCACCACCCTCATTCAGGGCGCCAACATCCCCGTGGCTATAATGCCAAAAGTCGGCATTGTAGCTGTCGCTGTAGGGGATGTTGGCACTAGTGCTGTCGAAGTGCTATGGGTAAACCTTTGGAGAGGGAGGCTTGGGGGGAGGGGCACCAACAAAAAAGGAAAATTACGTACCTACCGTAATTCTTGATCTTCTTGGACGAGTCTCCACCACTCATTCACACTAGTGGGATTGGCGCCGGAGGCACTAAGACCCATCGAGAACAAGCTTTTGCTGGAGGTCGGTGGAGAGACGGCGCTACGAGACACGGGCGCTGAGCAGCGTGCTTGAGCGGTAATGACCATCTCGCCATTTACCCTCCAACCGCCTCAGTACCTTTTACCAAGGAGGTGCAGCGTTAACTAACGAAAGGGTAAACTCAACATTAAAAACGGACATAAGATAGTCCATATGACCCGTGAAGAAGGGTCAGCAAAGAAGTCCTCACGGCCTAAAGATTTGAGGAAGACCAATACAGCGTGTGAGCCTCGTGGATGGAGGGTATGTGTGATATCGAGTGGTGGAGACTGTCTAAGAAGATCAAGAATTACGTAGGTACGTAATTTTCCTATCTTCCTGGACATAAGTCTCCACCACTCATTCACACTAGTGGGAGAGTACTAAGGTGATAATCCCCAAAAGGGCGGCAGGAAAGCTTCAGAGCTCACGCTGCCTAAGAGGAAGCCCATTAAGGATAGTTCTGCCGAATATGGAATGTTGCCTGGCATGAATATCCAGTGCATAGTGCTTAACGAAAGTATGCACTGAGCTCCAGGTAGCGTTGCATATATCTGCAATTGGAACATTGCGACTTCCGCTAGGATGTCATGAATCACCTAGTAGAGTGAGCGACACTCTACCTTCTAATTTAACTTGAGCCATGGAATAGCAATGAGAAGGCATGCCACTAACCATGAAGAGATACATCTAATAGCGACAGGTTGACCCAGCCGGTGTCGCTGAAAGAAACGAACAGTTGCTGAGTCTTGGAACATCCTTGGTTCTATCTAAATAGAACCGTAAGGCTCTCTTAACATCCAAGGAATGAAGAGCCTGCCCTCTTCATTTTGGAAATTAGGCCAAGTAAGCGGAGTACCAGAGGTTGGTTCAGATGGAATTCTGACACAACCTTGGGAAGAAATTTAGGATGAGTACGGAGAACTACCTTGTCCTTATGGAATACAGTATACGGAGGGTCCGTAACCAGGGCATGTATCTCAGAGACCCCATGGCTGAGGTAATGGCCACCAGGAGGCAGTCTTCCAGGTAAGAAATTTTAGCTCACAGGTAGCTAAGGGGTTCGAAGGCTTCAGTGAGCATGTCCAGCACCAGGTTAATGTCCCAGGCTGCAACTGGACGCTTAACAGGGGTCTGGTATGGAGAATCCCTTAAGAAATCTCTTCACCATAGGTAACTGAGCCAGAGTTAAGGAAGAAACCGCTCATGGAACGCTGAGATGGCACTAAGGTGAACTTTAACTGTGGAGTACTGAAGACCTAAGTTTGATAGGTCCAAAAGATACTCCAGAACCTGCCAGGAGGACAGGAAAAGGGATTCCAAGAGGATTTTGCACACCAGAGAGAAAACGTTTCCATTTGGAAGCGACGTTGGGTGGCTGGCTTCCGAGCAGCCAGAAGGATGTCTGAGACTCTCAGAGACGTTGAACCGATTCACTTCTATCTCTTCAGGAGCCAAGCATGAAGGTGAAGTGATTTCAGGTTGGATGGACCAACGAACCTGAGTCAGAAGACTGATTTGCAAAGGAAGTGGTCTCGAGAGGCTGCCAACATACTGTTGAGTAGAGGAAACCATAGTTGCCGAGGCCAGGAAGGAGCAATGAGAATCATCTTGGTCCCCTGAGACTCGAACTTGAGGAGTACTCTCTGGATTAGAGGAAGTGGTGGAAAGGCGTAAAGAAAGCGTTTTGTCCATCGCAGCCTGAACGCATCCTGACAGAAAATGCCAGGCCCTGGATTTCTGGAGCAGAAGAGAGGCAGTTTTGCGTTGAGTGGGGATGCAAAAAGGTCCAGGTCTGGAGTCCCCCACTCTTTGAACAGGGACCGAGCTACGGCTGGATCGAGAGACCACTCGTGAGGGTCTGCCTCCGTTCTGCTGAGGTGATCTGCTAGGTCGTTTTGTATACCTGGCAGATAAACCGCTTGAATCAGAGACTTGTGCTCCAAGCACCACTCCCACACCCTCATTGCTTCCCTGCAAAGGGGATAAGAATGAGCACCGCCTTGCTTGTTGATGTAATACATCACTGCTTTGTTGTCCGTTTGAAGGAGAATGTTCTTGTGACAAAGGACATCCTTCAGAGCTCGGATTGCATAGAGGACCGCTCTCATCTCCAGGACATTTATGTGGAGATGAGTTTCTAACTGAGTCCATACACCTTGAGTGTGGAGGGAGAGACAGTGAGCTCCCCATCCCATTAGCGATGCATCTGTGGTGATGGAGATCTGATGATCCGGGGGAGCAAAGGGGAATCCTTCCAGGAGATTGCTCTCTTGAGACCACCAGGTGAGAGACCTTCGAAGGGGCTCCGTTACCTTGATGGGATAAGACTGGGGGTGAGAGGTCGGGGACCACTGAGTGGAGAGCATCCATTGGGTGGTTCTCATGTGCAGTCGGGCCAGAGGGACAGTGAAGACCGAGGGCGCCATGAGACCAACATGCGTTGCATCGAGAGCTGTAACCGATTGGTTCTCCCTGATGTAACGGGCCACAGAAGGATGTCGAGTCTTCTGTCCTCTGGAAGGAAAGCTTTGCTGAAGAGGTGTCTAGAAGCGTCCCTATGAAAAGGAGCCTCTGGGAGGTTGCAGTTGAGATTTTTCAAATTCAGCAGAACTCCATGGACGTGAGAAGACGAGAAGTCGTTTGCCGGCTTCCAAAGCTCCTTGGCGGAAGGGCTTGCTGAAACCATCGTCCAGGTAGGAAACACTCGAGTCCGACTTTCCTGGAGATGCGCAGCAGAACTGCACAACACTTTGTAAAACTCGCGGGCGCCGAGGATAGCCCAAAGGGCAGGACTCTGAACTGATAATGCTGACCCAAAGCTACAAACCTGAGGAATTTAGTGTGGGTCGGGTGGACGGGATATGCTGGTAAGCATCCTGCATATCCAGAGAGGCCAGCCAGCGTCGGTGATGCAGCAAGGGTAACAGGGTACCTAGGGAAATCATCTTGAATTTCTCCTGGGGAGGAATTTGTTTAACTTTCTGAGGTCTAGAATGGGGCGCATCCCCAGATTTCTTTGGAACCAGAAAGTAATGGGAGTAGAACCCTGTGTTTCTGAGATGCGGGGCACCAGTTCTATTGCCCTGTTGTTCAGAAGGCCCTGGATCTCTGGCGAGGAGATCTGACTGAGAGGCCGACAACCTGGTTGTCGATGGGAGGACAATTCGGGGGTTCAAGAAATTGAGAGAATAACCCTCACGAATTATCCGAAGAACCCATTGTCTGAGGTTATGGACTTCCACTGGTTGTAGAAGTACATCAGACGACCTCCCACCGGAGGAGAAAGTTCCACCTCGGGCAGAGTGGATGGAACTTGGGCCAACGACTCATAAGGTAGCGCTGGGAGCTTTAGGTCCCTGCGCTTTCTGCTGCGTCTTCTTTTGAGGTTGGGCAGGTTGGCTTTTATGGAAGCTTCCCCTGCCTCTGCCTCGAAAGGACTGACGACTATGAAACTGACGTCTGTTCACATGCCCCCGAGAGGGGGCAGGTGGAGATCTGGCCAACTTAATGGCCGATCTAGTCTTCTGAGTGGCCTCTAAGGCTTGCTCCACCTGAGGGCCAAAAAGAAAGGAGCCATCAAAAGGCAGCGCCATCACCTGCTGCTGAGCATCATTCGTGAAGCCAGAAGTACGCAGCCAGGAATGGCGCCGAGTACAAATCCCCGCGGCTGCTGAGCGAGAAGCAGTGTCGGCGTCCATGGCGGCTTTGACCTGTTGGTTATTGGACTCAATACCTCTAATAGCGGTCAGAAGAAGCTCTGACTTGGAATCCGAATCTGGAAGAGCTTCAACCATTCTTTTCATAGAGTGCCACAGGATATACTCATACTGAGAAAAATAGCCTTGATAACTGGCAATACGTATACTTAGAGTGGAGGCAGCAAAGACTCTCTTACCTAATGTATCAATCTTACGAGACTCTTTGTTAATAGGTCGAGCTGTAGTAGTTTGAGGAAGAACGACCTTGTCATTCTCTGCCAGGACTACAATAGGATCCGCAAAGGCTTGGGATGCCAAAATGGGACGATCCTTGGGAGCTGAATACTTCTTATCAATGGATTTAGCCACTGAGGGAATAAGAGCAGGGTTATTCCATACCATTTGAGACAGCGTCTCGAAGGAAGGCTGAATCGGAGGAGTCAAATCCGTAGGGATCTCCGAAGCATGAAGATACTGGAGTCTTAATATCTTCCCAGGATCGATGTCTGTAGTCTGGAGAGAAAGAGTGGATCCCAGGTTCTTCAACAGAGACTTAAAGACAGGTCCTCGACCACAGGCTCTGTAGCAAAGAAAGATCCTGTTTCCTCCACTTCATCACCCAACCGAAGGTCTGGGCAGCTCAACATCATCTCCTGATGGTCCAGAAAGGACTGTTTGGACAGGAAAGAGGTGAAAATTAGGGAGAGGAGGAAATGGCAGAAAAACAAGGAGAGTCCCAAAGGGCTGCAGGCGCCGAGGCGGCAAAGCAGGCTGAAGCGGCACGAGGGCGCGCGCGCCCGAAGAGCCTGTAGCCCATAAACACCCAGCGGCGCCCCGCGTCGATGCCGCGCATGGCGCTGACCCGGCGCGCCTTGACGAACGCGAAGCGGTGCCCGCGACGGCGCGCCGCAAGCGGCGCCGCAACAACGCCGCTGACGGCGCGCCGCGATCCAGCGGCACCACCTTCTCTTTTTGACCTGTGGGTCAAGAAGATTCTCGAGGCCGAACGGCGCCGGAATGGACCGCTTATTTTATGCCGGGCGGGGACCGATTCATCCCCGGCATCGGACTGACCGTGAGTCGAACCCCGCTGAGGAGAGGAGGCTGGCGGACCCAGCCCGGCTGACTGAACAGCTTTCATCTGATCTTCCTCCCGTCACCTGACCTGCTCATGGTCGACTCCGTCCAGTGGGCGAGACTTCTTCAAGTAAGTTAAATTTAAATATTAGAAAAATTTTATGAAAAATAGAATAAAACTAAGCGATACTACTATCGTGATAATGTTACAAAAAAACAAACTGAAAACTATGCGCTAGTTTGAAGTTTGACTCCCGACAGGCGAGCGACGTCGTCACTGAAGCGCACTCGACGGCGGGAAAAAAGGAACTGAGGCGGTTGGAGGGTCGTCGCCGAGATGGTCATTACCGCTCGAGCCGCTGCTCGCGGCGCCGTGTCTCGCGGCCGTCTCTCGCGCCGACCCTCCAGCAAAAAGTTTGCTCCCGATGGGTCTTAGTGCCTCCGGCGCCAATCCCACTAGTGTGAATGAGTGGTGGAGACATGTCCAGGAAGATCAGGGAGGTGGCAATACAAAGATCAGGAACAGTTGCAGGAGGGGGCATTAAGGTCAAGAATTAAGATGTGAGGGAGGAGAAGGATGAGACTGAGAAGACAAGTGGGGAAGAGGGGACCAGAGCTCAGAAAAATTATATGACAAGGCAGCTTGGCCTGCAGTCTGCAGAAGTTTTCCAGGAGGGGAGGGAGAGGAAATAGGTAGAAGTGTTCCAGAGGGGGTAGGAGAAGGGGGGGAGACAGGAGGGTAGAGATGTAGGAAGGGAGAGAGTGAGTCAGAATTTGAATTTGTATCTATTTATTTCACCAGGAGAAGGCTTCAGTGAGCATGTACTTTTACGAGGAGGTCCTGGGTAGGGCAGCATAAGAAGTCATACAGCAATGAAATGCAACAGGATATAGTTTGGTTCAAGGCATGAAACAACTGCATACAAGAATACAATCAGAGAAACATATAGCACATAGGCAGAAGACAGCAATATAACAGTACATTATACTCAGCATGCTGTGCTGGTTATAATCTTACTCAGACAATCTCTCTCTCTCTGTCTCTCAAAGCCTTGTGACATTATTAACTGTGTTTGCATTGTTTGCTTCAGTCTCTGCTCATAATCGGTGGGAATGTTATCTCTAAGCCAATTTGTTTGAACTGGTTGTACTGTTATAAGTCTTATGGTCATTGCTGATTACCTAGTTCCTGCTGCTATTTGCTAGTCAATCCCAGGGCTTCCCATCTCTAACTCTTTGGTTGCCTCAGCTTCCCATCCAAATCAATTGTTGGTGCTTCAGACCCAAGCATTTATTTCTGATACTTCGACACCTGACTAAATATGATTTTCATTGTCCACTTCTTGATTCCCAGGCTGCAGACCTATCTTACATATGTCATCTAGCTTTTTCTATAACCTTATCAGGAGACAGGGAGGCAGTATAGTGCAGTGGTTTAAGGCTCTGAGTTGCAAATCTGGAGATCTGGGTTTGAATCCCAGCCCCACTTGCATATACTGTGTGAACCTGAGCAAGTCACTTAACTTCCCTCTACTCCCAGTTGCACCTGTAAAAAGCTTTCAGCTTAGTGTGTCTCACCTGGTTAAACAATTGGAAAAAAAAGACATCGAAACCAGTCCTGGTCCAACTTGAAATCAAGTTGCCAGAAACCCCTCCCTATGGTTTAATACTAAGGGTCTCAAGGTTCCACACCTTAATATTTGAAGCCTTATGGCTAGCCTTCATGAACTTGAAGCCTGGGTCTCTTGTTACGATCCTGATATACTTGGTGTTACTGAATCATGAATCAAGCCCTTGGTTCCTTAATCAGTGTGCTCCCTCGTAGGATATAAGCTACTTAGACTTGACTATCCCTCAACCAAAAGAGGTGGGTGGCATAGTCTTTTATTATGACAATCATCTACACCTGACTGCCCTGCCTGGTGGCACACTATCCTCCTGTAAAGTCCTACTCTCCCTATTAGTCCTAGGGGATACTAGGAAAATTCACATTGTGTGTGTGTACAATCCTCCCAAGGGTAGTAGGGCTGGCCTGTCTGAATTAGTCAATTACTTGTCCTCCATTCTCGAGAAGAATGAAATCAGTTTAATGAGTAATTTTAATCTGGACTGATGTAGTAAAAACTCGAAATCTTTTGAGTCAATTAGAAGTAAAATTCACCTTTCTCAGCTTATCTCTGACCTAACCAGACTGTCTACCAAAGTAGGAAACCACTCCCTCATAGACTGGGTTCTGTCTAATAGGAAGAATATAATTGTTGCTGCAGGCACACTTGCTGTGTATTAGTGACCACATCCTGTTCTTTTATGTATGGAATGCCCACTCTCCCTCCTGTCCTCCCAAGAAGCTAATAATTTGGGACTTCTCCAGGACTGATCAGGATGCCTTCCTTGCTGAGCTCTGCCTTTCGGACTGGTTCTCACTATATTACTCAAATGATGTGAATGAAGCCCTTGTGGCGAACTACCCAGCTGCCAGTCCTTACTTGTAGATATACGTCTATATATATATATACTGTATATTTTTGGGGGGATGTAATTCTGTGTATATGTACATGTCAAGACATGCCAGTGTCAGCACAAAGGCACCTAAGGAAAAGGCGAGATTTAGAAAAAAGGTTTTGACCTTCTTTTAACCTGGAAGGCCAACTTGCTTGCCAAGAATCTGACAAATTGTTGTTAAAGGATTTTGGAAAAACAGATCAAATGAGTATTTTTAATAGTTAGCTGACCAAGGGAAACAGAGGTGAATAAAGTGTTCAGGAGATAGCCCTTATAACTGCAAAAAAGCAGGATGCTGTGATCCAAGGTATTGCCTTTTATGAGATGAAAGAAAAAAAACAGGAAACTTCCTTCTAACAGTCCTGTATAAGATTGTAATGGCAGGTGTCATAAATGTAGGCTGGGTGACTTCACCAGGTGGCAGAACATAGTTTTGGGGAAGTGTAAAAGTGACACCTGGTGGTCTAAAATGGAAAAGCCAGCCTCTCTCCACAGACAGGGATGGCCATCCCCATAAATAACCCCAGATCAGGGCATTTGGATACACTTTTCATTTGGACTCCATCTGACAGACAAGAAGCCAAACTGCTGAGACTCAATGGCTGCACACACATTTTCATCTGGACATTGTGCTTGACACATGCCAGAAGCCAAACTACTGAAAACCCAGTGTAGCTGCCAAGAAGTAAAGGAAACTGAAAGCCTTCATCCACTATTTCTGGACTTCAATTCACTGCAAATATAAGGATATTTTTAGCTAACAGTTTTAGTGTGTTTCACTGTATATTTTTCCATTTTTGGTTATGTATACTGTAACCCAAATTAGTGTATGTTATTTTTAGTTGTAACAATATTTATTTTAAGTATTTCAGTAAAAACTTTTGTTTTTCTAAATAAATTCTGCCTGTGTGAGATTTATATATCTTTGTGTGCGAATTGGGAAACAGTATTAATGATCTGTGAAAACTGTTAGTGCCAAAGGGGTCTCACCAATAGATACCAAATTGAGAAATGGGTCTGTAAGAGATCTGGAAGGATAGGGATAATACCAAAGTCCCAGGGATGAGTCTACAGGGATTTTGAACTAAGCTGTTGCATGTCCTGTAGGGAGAAGGCCAAATCAGGCTTACACTGCTACTCAAAGAGAGTGTGACACTTGGGTCTTCCTTCTTTGTGTAATAGCCAAGGAAGGGTTCATATTTGGCCACAAGACTTGAGACTGGTATTGTGCTCTTATCCAGATTTAGAGGGATGCCCTGGATCCTCATGGCAGAGGTACAGTCGTGACCTCAGCGAGCATTCAAAAAGGTTGAGGAAGGTATGCCTGTTCCCCCAACCATCATGGATTGCACTTAAGGGTGGGCACTGTGAACTCAGTGGACCTGACCCCAGGAGTGGGTTTGTGACAGATCTGGTGCACAGCATTGGGATCCGAGAGATTTGGTTTCGTACTGTTGTGATTCAAGATATTGGTGGCACAGGCATAACAGTTGGATTCAAGCCCAGGCTATCAGATTGATAAACTGTAAACTGTCCACACACAATCAAAGCAGATATTTAAAAAGAATATATATAATTTGGTTACACTATAAAGTGCCCTACTTGTTTTGTTTTTTTCTCAGGTGTAAGCTATGTAGCAATAGTCAGGGAAGAAGATGGCTTCCATGTACACTGAATACACTGCAGACTACCTAAAGCAGTTGTGTCAGGAAAGAGGGGTCCAGTCCAAGGGGTGAACCAAAAAGAACCTCATGGAGGCTCTTGTGGCAGCCAATGAGCAAATGACTTCCCAGGACCTCAAGCCACAGCCGGTGACTGAAAGGGACAAGACCTTGGGGTGTGAGGGTGCCAAGGGACATCACAGAGACCAGTCACAAGGAGGAGAAAGACAGTGAGACCAGAGGGAACCCAGAGCCACAGCTCCAGGGGAGAGTCACCACTAAGCTGGAGCTGGAAGGGATCAGGCTGCAGCCAGAGCTGAGGAAACTGGAGCTGGAATTTGAGTAGAGGAAGTTCCAGATGGAGTTGCAAGAAAGACAGTGCCAGAGAGAGGCCAAAGAAAAACAGTGCCAGAGAGAAGCCGAGGAAAAACAGTGTCAGAGGGAGTTTGAACTGTAGAAGCTAAAACTCCAACAACCAGTGCCAGCGAAGGTAAGTGGCAAGGGTGAACCTGTATCTCCAGGGCTGGGCTATAAAATAAATTCCAAATTAATAGCTGAATTCAAAGAGGGGAGGATATGGATGCATTTTTGAATTCATTTGAAAAGATCTGTATCCAGGCTAAAATCCCAAGGAGTCCTGAAGCTTTCAGCTATCCTCGCTACTTACTGGAAAAGGGCGTGAGACACTAGAGCAAATGGACAATCAGGAGAGTAGTAATTATGAGAAACTTAAAGCTGCATTGCTTAAGAAATATAAATTAATGCCTGAAGCATACAGGGTTAAGTTCCGTAAGCGCTAGAGAAGCCCTGACATGAGCTATGAAGAACTCGCCACAAAGCAATGTCAGTTTTTGAAACGTTGGTGGGAGGGAGTAGAAGCAAACTCTGTAGAGAAAATTGAGAAGGTTGCACTTCTGGAGCAATTCTTTTGGGCTTGCCCAGCAGAGCTAAAAACCTGGTTAGAGGACTGAGACCCCAAAACAGCACAGCATGCTGCAGAGCTCTTGGACCACTATGCCAGAAGCAGGCCTGCTCTGAAAGGGAGTGGGGCAGGTGTGGCAGTGCAGAATAGGAAAAGCACACCTTCAGGGCAGCTAAAACACTCACTGCCTCCACATAAAGGGAGAAGCCCCAGGTTACAAAAAAAGGATTTATCGGATAAAAGAAATGATGATTGCTGGTTTTGCAAACAGCCAAGGCATCTTGCTAGACAGTGCTCTAAAAAGGCACAGAGCGGACAAAGTGGTGTTTGAACAGAGCTGGGTGCACTGTGTATCCCTGAAAGCATGCCTATGAACATGAAGGAGCACATACACCCAGTTACTGTAAATGGGGTGCACACCCATGGATTAAGGGACACGGGGGCATCTCTTACCTTAATAAAAAGGGATTTGGTTGAGCCTGAACAGTTTATACCTAATCAGTTTGTAACAGTAAGGGGATTCACTGGGGAGGAAGAAACTCTGCCATTAGCTAGTGTTCTCCTGGACTTGGGTGAGACAGGACAGAGGGTACAAAAACTGTCCATGGCTGACAATCTTGCCCTGGATGTGATTGTGGGGAACAATCTCCAGAAGGGGGTGGTGTGTGCAGTTACTCACAGTCAGATGGCAAAGGCCGATTGTAGTTCCCTGGACCCCATAGAAGCCCCTGTGGAAAACAATGGGAGGCAGGTTCCCCAGCCTGAGTCTCCTGACATCGAGAGTAGTGAAAGGGAGATAGAACATCCCCAAGTAGCCATTCACAAAAAAGAAGGTTACTCTGAAGAGGGAGAGGTAACCAGTGACCCTGAATGCCCTGACACTAGAGCTATGGATCCCAGTTTAGGAACTAAAGGGGACATGTCCCATGCCTTGGGAAAATGTGAACAATTTGCAACTGCTCAGAGGACTGATCCTAGTTTGGAGAGGCTGAGGGCTTGCACAGAATCTGATGAATGCAAGGAGGTGACGTGAGACGTTGGGTATTTTGAGACAATGGACTGTTTTATATGCAGGACATAAGGACAGAGGGAAGGGTGATGGGCAGGCAGCTTGCCATTCTCTAGGCGTACCGTGAATGGTTGCTCAAGATCACTCATGATATCCCCATGTCCGGACATTTAGTAATCGCGTGCACCACGCAGCAATTGGCCCAGAATTTCTATTGGCCAAACTTTAACCAACAGTTGAAGGAATATTGCAGGTCTTGTCACCGGTGCCAACAAATAGGGAAGGCAGGTAGTAAAACCAAAGCTGCCCTCATTCCCTTGCCCATTGTGGAGGTGCCATTCCAGAGGGTAGGAATGGATATTGTGGGACATTCGAGTACTCCCCAGCTCCTCCGGGAAGAGGTTTATCCTGATGGTGGTAGGTTGTCACCTGATACCCAGAGGCGGTTGCCCTCTCCTCACTTAGGACAAAGTGGCAGATGCCTTGCTAAGGATTTTCTCCCATGTCAGGTTCCCACAGGAGGTTATCACTGATCAAGGAGGTACCTTCATGTCGGACCTAATGAAGTGTTTGTGGGAGAAGTGTTGGATGGCACAGAGAAGCACGACATCTTATCACCCACAAGCCAATGGACTTGTGGAAAGGTTTAATGGCACCCTAAAATCGATGCTCCAAGCATTTGTTGAACAGCATGGGAGGGACTGGGGGAAATACCTTCTCTGCCTGTTGTTCAAATACAGGGAGGTGCCCCAAGAGTCAACAGGGTTTTCCCCCTTCGAACTCTTATATGGATGTAGGGTGCATGGGACCCTAGTCTTGATCCGGGAAGACTGGGAAGGCAAGCATGCCACCTAGGGAACTTCCATAGTGGAGTATGTCCTAAAGATTAGGGAAAAGCTGAAGGAGCTGATGGAGGAAGCACAGGGCAACCTGTCAGCTGCCCAGCAGAAGCAAAAGGTCTGGTCAGACCGCAGAGCCAGAGCTCACTCGTACAGTGTAGGTCAGGAAGTCATGATCCTAATCCTGGTCCAAAAGGATAAGCTGTAGGCCGAGTGGGTGGGACAATACAAGGTAGTCTGACAGGTTAATGACGTGAACTATATTATAGAACTGCCTGACAAGAGACATACCCATAGAATGTACCATGTCAACATGATGAAGCCATATGCAAATAGGGTTGACATGGTATTTGCAGTGTGCAGTCCTGGGGAGGGCACTGATGAAGAAGATCCCCTACTGGACTTGCTTTAGGAAAGCAAGCAGGAGTCCGCAGTGGAGGCAATCAAACTGCTTCTCCAGTTGACCCCAGAACAGACCCGGGAAGCGTGGGAGGTTTTAGTAGATTTTTCCCCTTTGTTTATATCCAAGTCGGGATGTACCCCCTTAGCGACACATGATGTAGACACAGGGACGTAAGTGTCCATATGGCAGAGAGCCTACCAGGTGTCTGTGGCCATCCTAAAAGACATTAGGAGGGAGGTGGAGGAAATGCTGGATTTAGGGGTAATCCAGAAATTCCACAGTTCCTGGGCCTCATCTGTAGTCCTCGTTCCCAAACTGGATGGCTCTACTTGTTTTTGTGTGGATTACCATAGACTCAATGCAGTTATAAAGTCTGATGCCCACCCAATGCCACAGACAGATGAACTACTGGACAAGTTGGGAGGGGCAACTTACCTTACCACAACTGACTTGACAAAAGGGTATTGGCAGGTAGAGTTAAGTACCAGAGCTATGGAAAGATTGGCCTTCAGTACTCCAATAGGATTATTCGAGTTCAAGGTAATGGTTTTTGGAATGAAGACTACTCCTGCCACCTTCCACAGGTTGGTCAACCAGGTGTTACATGGTACTGAAGAGTACTCTGGATGATATTGCCATCTTCAGTGCAAGATGGATAGAACACCTGTCCAACCTGAAGGAAGTGTTGGGCAGGATACAGAGGGCCGGGCTCACTGTCAAGGCTGAAAAGTGCCAGGTGGCCAAGGCGGAAGCAGCATACTTAGGACATGCAGTAGGGTGGGGGCAGCTTCATCCCAATCAAGCCAAGATAGAGGCATGACCCAGGCCTGAAATCCAGCAGCAGGCTTGGAGTTTCCTAGGGACCGCCAGGTACTATTGAAAGTTTGCACCAAATTACAGTACTCTGGCAGCTCCCCTCTCTGGCCTGCTAAAGAAAAGAATGCCCAAAAGGTAAAATGTGAACCAGCCTGTGAACGAGCCTTTGCACGGCTAAAGGAGGCACTGTTTAGTGCCCCTGTGTTGGACAAGCCAGATTACAGTAAACCATTTGTAGTCCAGAAAGATGCCTCAGATGTGGGGATTGGAGCAGTCCTCAGTCAGACCTCTAATCAAGGGGAAAGATCGCCCCATAGTGTACCACAGCAAAATGTTGCTGCCCCAGGAGCAGGCCTATTCCACCGTTGAAAAGGAATGCCTTGCATTGGTATGGGCCCTGAAGAAATTAGAGCTGTACCCCTACGGGACGTACTTTGAGGTACAGACCGATCATAACCCCCTGGTGTGGATAACGCAAATGGGTAAAATGAATGGCCATCTCTTAAGATGGAGTATTGCCTTCAGGACTACTATATGACCATTATCCATAGGGCCGGATCAGCCAATGCCAATGCAGATGGGCTAGCTTGATAGTTAGAGCAGTGAAATGAAAATTACGTACCTACCGTAATTCTTGATCTTCTCTTGCATCTTCACCATTCATTACTGCTTGGGGTTCAGCCGGAGGCCCGCACATGCCACGGAAGATTTTTTTTTTTTGTAGAGGAGTTGGCGCCGACGGTGCCACCCCTGAGAGTGACACACTACGCAGTGCGTGAGGGGTGGCCGTTAGGCACCGCAGACTCCTCCCATATCCCAGTTCTGTTAGCCAGAGAGGTGAAAAAAGGGTAAGAAGAGAGAGAGTGAGGCAAGGGAGTCGAGGGATAGGAAAAAGGAAAGGATATAAACTGAAAAAGGCATAAGCCGGTAGAGGACAGAAGATAAGAAGGGAATCCACCTAAAGGGGCTGTAGGGCCTCACTGCTGGGGTGGTTCCAAGGGAGGAACAGATAAGGAGGGGAAAGAAGAAGAAGAACAGGAAAAAGAAGACAGAGGGATGCTGGGAGGGAGAACTTTGCTACGCTAGATGTTGGTTAAAGGCTTATAAGCTCAGAACCAAGAACAAGGGAGCCAGGATCCCCCAGATGGGTTTTTGAGAGAAGGTTCAACCAAGCGGTTTGAGCAGTTTGGATACAAGGCAGATTTTCTATCTCTCCCATCATCCCCAACCCTTTACACTGTAGCTGAGAGCTCACAGACTGCCAAAGCAGAAAGTCTGTTCCGAGAGGAGAGCGCCCAACTTAGCAAGGGAAAAAGCTTATGAAGCACTTTGTTAAGTGTCAACACCCAAGTGTGTGTAGGGGGGTGGGGGCAAATGCCCTAAGAAAGCACTCCTTTGGATAAAGAAAGAATTGGAACTCATTCGGACTCCCTGAAGACAAAGCAAAGATCACCAACTCTAGAAGAGTAATGTCAGGAGGGAGAAAGTATCAGAGACTGACATAGGAGATCAGGGCTTGTCAGAGGGGACCTTTAAGGAGACATAGCCAGAAACTGGCTGGTCTCGTAAACTGTGAATTGAACAGCATGGCCCAGAGAGGACCAAAAATCACCATGGAGTAGTCAGAAAGAGCTCCCTGAGGACAGCATAAGTTTTACTCATTCCCCTTTTCCCTCAGGAAAGGTATCTGCTCAGAAGAACAAACACGCAGGTTTTTTTTTTTTTTGGTATAAAGGCCAACAAGAAAGAGGGGAGGAATGAGCAGGGAGGAGAAGACACCTAAGAAGGAGGCCCAAGAGGGGGAGGTAGGCGGGTATCAGTAATGAATGGTGAAGATACAAGAGAAGATCAAGAATTATGGTAGGTACATAATTTTCATATCTTCCCTTGTCAATCTTCACCATTCATTACTGCTTTGGTGAGTACCAAGCCTCCCCCCACAGGGGGACAAGAAAAAACCCTGAGGGAACAAGACCCACAGCCTCCTGTTGGTGGAAAACAGAAGGGAGAGACTCTTGGCTAATCAAACAAAAAGCCTAAGGCTGAGAAGAGCTAGGAGGTGTCCCTCGAAGACAAGAAGATGGAGGAAGCCCCTGTAGGAGTCTCCTAGCTCTGGTGGAAAACAGGTGGGTCCCTCGGAAGGCGGAGCGAATCACCCTACGCTGGGCCAGGGTGGCAACCTTGATAGACGAAGCCATGCCGTCCGCCTAATGCAGATCACTGTCCCTGCAAGCCTGGAAGCCACCTCATTGGTGTCATAAGATGCCTTTGCCTGATGCCTTGCCAGCTCCAGACCTATAGCAGAGACAGCAATAGCCTGTCTAGATTGCTCCGAGTATGGCATTGATGCTAGGAGCTGAGATAGCATTGACCATAGATGCCTGTTGTAGGCAGCATGGTGTGCCTGATGAGATGTGATACAGAGTATCGCATGAGAGGGAGAGAACACTCTTTTCCCCAACCAGTCAAACTGTAGAGAATCTGAATCCGGTGGTCAATTGTGCACCAGGCAACAGCACCCGGAAGGAGTCTCTATGTAAGCAAGTCCCAAAGGTGGGTTGGGGAAGAACTTAGGGACTTAAAAGGGGCACAGTACCTTCTCCTGCAGTCTGCCAGGGCTGGAATAGGGTCGACTGGAGACTGCCAGGAATGGATAGACGCCTCCTGGAAAGGAATAGGCCAGGATGGCACCACCAGATGTTGGGCACTGAATTCACTGAGGAATTCACGTGTCTCCCGCTCGGTATTGTCACGTCTAATAAATGAAATGCGAAGATCCCTCACCGTCCTCGACAGGAAACTCTGATATTCAGTGAAATCAGCGTTGGAAGAGAGGTGAGCAGTGGTTTCCTCTCCCTCCGAGGAGGGAGACGAAGATGATGGGGAACTTGAATGTCCTGAGGACTCCTGTGGTGGAGGAGATAGGTGAAACACCCGCTCATGCATGCATCTAATGTATGAGGGGAAGGCCGTCACACAGCCTCTGAATGCATCCCAAGATAACGGCCCTGTAGGACCAATATGGCCTGGGAGAGCAGGGGGTGACTGCAGAGGAATGGGAGAGGGGCACCTACGAGCAGGCAACTGTCCTCTGCTGGGGCTCTGGAATCCAGAAAATGGAGCCCGAGCTGGTGGGGTCCCGGATAACAAGCCAGGTCACAGAATGAAATCCTGGGGATGTGAACCTTGGCAGAGCCTGGAAGGGGGTCCTCCCCTGTGATGCGCCTGGGGCTGTATGGATCCAGAAAGACGGCCCACAGCAACACCACCAGAGGGATCCGCTGAACCCAAGAGGGAGAGGCAGGGTTCAGCGCTATGATTCCTACCCACATCCCAAGGGGTGGCAGGTGGAACCCAGCCCACCTCACTGTGCCCTCTCAACATCTCGGACTCAGAGGACGCCCTCCTCCTTGATGTCAGCGACAGAGCCCATCGATCCAGGAGACTCCCCAGGGAGCCCCCCAAAGACAGGGCCCTGAGTCTACCCCGAGAGGGTGCAGCAGCACCAGAGATGGCAGCTGCTACAGCCCCCTGTGGGAGGCCAGCCCTTTCCATAACCTCCATGCCATCTCCTCCCAAAAGTTCCCGGCCACCCCCAGCCTGGGAGCACTCAGAAGAGGACTGCTGTGGAGACTGAGGAATGGGCGCGCTGGGCCGCCTGACACCATGTCCCACTGAAGACTCCGATCCCAAAGAATCGGGGAGCCAGGAAGGATCCACATCTGAATTGTTCTCTTCTGAGGAAGAGGTGACCAGCAGGACCTCTATACTGGCCACCCCAGGAGTCTCCTGGGAAACCGCACCACAAACGGCGCAGGTGTCACCCATGGCGCCGGTCGACCCCCCCAGCACCCAAGACAATGCCAAAGCCCGGTCCTGACCCACCTGCAGCCCCTGTCAAATCCCCAGAACCGCCCTCGGTGCCGGGACCCGACAGGGCACCGGAACTGGCCGAGCCCACTGCACCGCTCATGGTGCCGAGAGCCAAGACGGCACCGCAAATGGTGCCAGCCTGATCACCGGAACCGCGAGCAGCACTGGGATCCAAGACAGCGCCAGAAAGCAGCGTCGAGGGTCCACCCATGCCAGGCCCGACAACAGCAGGCCTCGACACTGGGGGAGCCTGCACCTCCGAAGAGGTGACTGCTGAGGTGGTGTCTCCACTGTGGCCCCGGGAGGGACCACGGTGTTCCTCCGACACTGAAAAAGAGGCCTCTTCCTCGGCAAGACTGGTAGACAAGGAGACCTCCTCCTCTCCAGACCATATAGACCTGAGAAGGGACCCAGAGGAAGGGTCTAAAGTTCTTACCTGGGAGGCCCGAGAGTGATGCCATCTTCCAAAAGTCGGCAGGGCCTTGCCGATCTTAAATGCACGGACTTCGAGAACATGGCAGTCCATCGAAAAAGAGGCATCACATCTGTCCATATTATGGTTAGGTTCCAGGCAACGAAGACAAACATCATACCAGTCCGTGACGGAAAAATGCTGGCCACAGGAGCACCGACGCATGGGGACATGGCCTGTTTTCGACTTGCATTTAGCTCCCAAACTGGGCATGATGCAAAATTAACAGTCTAAACAGCAAAGCTCCTGGCGTCATCAGAAAAGTAATAAGGAACAATCTTACCAGAAAATGACTTAGGGAAAAATGAACTGGGATGCAGGCAGCGTCAAAGAATGACAAAATAGGCCAGTGGCGTGAAACATTTTAAGCTCCGCTGGCAGGTGCAGCCTTGATGGCCGGGAGAAACAGAACTAGGATGTAGGGGCGTCTGCGGTACCATGACCACCCTGCATGCACCGGTGTAGTGCATCACTCTCAGGGGTGGTGCCGTTGGCTCCAACTCTTCTAAAAAAAAAAAACTCCCGTGGAGGGTGCATGCCTCTGGCTGAACCCCAAGCAGTAATGAATGGTGAAGATTGACAAGGGAAGAACAGAATTTGTGAAAATCATACCATGCCTGGGGATGGATTATCACAAATTCAGTCTAAGAGGGAAGGGTGTAGCGAGCTACCCGACTGCCAGTCCTTATTTGTAGATATGCAACTACTTATATATTTTTTTGATGTAATTCTGTTTATGTGTACATGCCATGACATGCCAGTGTCAGCACAAAGGCACCTAGGGAAAATACTAGATTTAAAAAAAAAAAAGGTTTTGACCTTCCTTTAAGCTGGAAGGCCAACTTGCTTGCCAGGAATCTGACAAGTTATTGTGAAAGGCTTTGGGGGTAACTGATCAAAGGGGTATTTCCAATAGTTAACTGACCAAGGGAAACAGAGATGAATAAAGTGTTCAGGAGATAGTCCTTTTAACTGCAAAAAGCAGGATGCTGTGATCCAAGGTGCTGCCTTTTATGAGACAAAAAAAAACAAAACAGGAAACTTCCTTCTAACAGTCCTGTGTGAGATTGTAATGTCAGGTGTCATAAATGTAGGCTGGGTGACTTCACCAGGTGTCAGAACACTGTGTTGGGGAAGCGGAACACTGACACCTTGTGGCATAAAATGGAAAGGACAGCCTCTATCCACAGACTGGGATGGCCATCCCTATAAATGGCCCCAGCTCATGGCATTTGGACACACTTTTCATTTGGACTCCACCAGCTGCACACACATTTTCATCTGGACATTCCGCTTGACACACACCAGAAGCCAAACTGCTGAAAACCCAGTGTGGCTGCCAAGGACTAAAGGAAACTGAAAACCTTCATCCACTATTTCTGGACTTCAATTCACTGCAAATATAAGGTAGACTTTTTAGCTAACAGTTTTAGTGCATTTCACTGTACATTTTTTTCATTTTTGGTTATGTATACTGTAACCCAAATTAGTGTATGTTCTTTTTAGTTGTAAGTATATTTATTTTAAGTAATTCAGTAAAAACTTTTGTTTTCTAAAGAAATTCTACCAGCGTGAGATTTATATATCTTTGTATGTGAATTGGAAAACAGTATTGATAATCTGTGAAAAATGAAAAGTATGTATCTACCGTAATTTTGATCTTCATGTGTATCTTCACCATTCATCACTGTTGGGTGTCTGTCAGAAACAGGCACCGCAGAGACTTTTTTTGAGGAGGGACCAAGTTAAAGAGCTGCCCACCCAGGCCTGCACATTGCGCAAGCCTGTGGGTTGGCAAGAAACAGCCACTGAGTCCTTCCCTCCACTCCGCTCTGCATGCTGGAGAGACAGGAGGAAGGAAGAGAGAAAAGGGGCAAGGCAGCCCAGGTTCAGTAAAGGAAAGAGAATAACTGAAAAGAATAGGCCGATGAGAGGACAGATAAGAAGAAAGAGGGCCTGAGGGTTATGGGCCAGGGCTCCAGTCCCTGAACAACCAAGAGTAAGGAAGAAAGAGAGGGAGGATAGAGAGAGAGAGAGAGAGAGAGAGATAGATAGAGAGGGTTTAGAAGGAATGTGATGAGGGGGGGGGGGCCAGGACCCATAAAGGCGAGATTAAAGAAGATCGCCAGGAGAAGTTTTGGAGATTCCAAATTTTCAGAATTCTGGAATGGGTAAGGCCACCCCCAGCTCCAATCCCAACTCCCTATAGGATTATCACACTCCTGACTCTCCCCCCTGTAAATACCACAAGGAGAAAACAGGATTTTTGAGGGGGGATGGAGAGAAGGGACCCACTAAAACATACCCTCCTCATAGGGGAGGGTAAGAAAAGGTAAGAAGAGCAAGAGATTATGGACAGTCGAAAGCCACCCATCCTGGAACTGGAAGATGGATTTACGGGATTGAAGCATCCCAAGGGAATTCCAGGATAGAGGAGGGGCCCCCCTCAGAAGACCCTTAGGAAAAAACTCTGAAGGGTCCCTCACTCACCCATTTCCAACACCTCCTCCTCCCGAAGATCTCCCAACATCTGTTGGAGGGTAGAGAATAACTCATGGGGGGGAAGGGCGAGAGGGAGGCTGTATGGTTCAGGGACTGAGGCCTTGTGACGGGAAGGTGGGAGGGTTTCATTGATGAATGATGAAGATACACAGGAAGATCAAGAATTACAGTAGGTACGTAATTTTCATATCTTACCCGTGTCAATCTTCACCATTCATCAATGTTGGGTGAGTACTGAGCACCCCCGCAGGGGGTACAAGAAACCCTGGAGGAATAACATTCCTCAGTCCCCCCCAGTTGGAGAATGGGGGGAGGGAGACCCTCCACTTGCCGGTTAGGGCTTGGACTGGTCAAGATGAAGTGGGGTCACCTGAAACCTAGGGGAAGGAAGATGCCCCTGAAGCTCCCTCTTCGCCTTGCGGGAGAAGAGATGGGTCCCCTTGGAAGGAGAAGGCCAGTAACCTGCGCCAGGCCAAAGGTGACAACTTTGAAAGTGAAGCCATGCCGTCTGCCTAATGCAGATTGCTGTCCGCACAAGCTGTGAAGTGACCTCATTGGTGTTGTACGATGCCCTTGACTGGTGCCTCGCCAACTCCAGGCCTATAGCAGAGAGGGCTATGGCTTGCCGGGTAGCCTCCGAATCGGGCAGCGATGCTAAAGCTTGACCTAGCATCGCCCACAGATGCCTGTTATAGGCAGCATGGTGCACCTGATGTGAAATAATTGCCAGCAGGCTCCACGCAGAAGAGAAAACTCTCTGCCCCAGCTGATCAAACTCTCGAGAGTCAGTTTCATGGGACTGGTCATGGACAAGGCATCTATGCCCAAAAGGGGTGTCCAGCCACATCAGTCCAGAAGGTGGATGAGGCAAAGCACCTGGAGACCCGCGGGTAACACAATACCATCTCCGGCAGTCCACAGGGGCTGGTTCCAGGGAGTATGGATGCTGTCAGGCACTGCATGATGCCTGCTGGACGGGGACCAGCCAGGATGGAACCACCAAATGGTGCACCCCGTATTTGCCCAAAAAGGCTTGTGTCACATGCTCAGTGTTATCTCTTGCATAACGGGAGATATGCAAGTCCCTGACCTTGACAGGAAGCACTGATACTGGGCCTGATCAGTGTCTGAGGACAGATGGACAGTAGGCTCCTCTTCCTCAGTGGACAAAGATGAGGAGGTTGAGGAACTTGACGAGTCAGACTCTGGCTACAGCGGGGGAACTGGTCGGAAGACCTGCTCGTCCATAGCCCTAACATATTGAGGAAAAGCCGCAGCCTGAGATCTGAACTGGTCCCAGGTCAAAGGTTCCAGATGACCAATGTGGCCTGGGAGAAGGGGAGCTGGGCACAGAAGCATGGGCGAACCTGTCACCTCATGTGATGTGTCTCTGCCAGGGCTAGCAGAATCCATAGGAGAACCTGGCATGAGGGGAAAACTGCAGGTCTGTAGATTCATCGTCCTGTCCTGAAAATCAAAATGGTGGGGACTTAACCCTGTAGAATGAGCTACCCTATGAGGGGACCGGGGCCGCATGGATCCAGAAAGGTGGACCCCAGCCCCACCCAAAGAGACATCCTTAAGAGAAGACGAGGGGAGGAGAAAAGGCTCAGCACTACAGCTCCTTCCCCGACCCCGAAGGGCCATGGAAGTGTGCCGAGGTCCATCACCCCATTCCCTCAACCCTGTGGACTCCAAGGAAGCTCTCTTCCTTGCACCCAGTGCCAAAGAGCCCCCCAACTCAGATGACCCCCTGAGGGGGGCCGCAGAAGGGGGGTACTCGATCTTGATTCCACAAGGAGGACCGATCGCCACCCCTGCAGCAGTGGGACCACCAGTGTGTAACTGACTGCCCAAGCCGCCATCAGCTTGAGTGTCAGCACGGGCTACAGTCACCTGAGCTGTAGGAGGGGGCATGTGGGGAGGTTCAAGGGTGCTAGGCCATGGGGAACCCTCTATTTTGAGGAATCAGACCCCCAGTCTAGATCCACCTCAGAATCGTCTGCCTCCGAGGAGGAGATGATCAAGAAGGGCTCCTGGCTTGCAGCCCTGAAGGTTCCCCAAGTCACGGCACCATGAGCAGTTCCACGACCCACGGCTCCAGGATCTAAAGCGGTGCAGTTAGGTGGTGCCAAACAATGCCCCACATCAGGACCTGCAGCCATGGGCCCCAATAATGGGGCAGCCAGCACCTCCAGGGAGGTGACTGCCAGAGCAGTACTTCTGGCCCCAAAGAGAGCCAGAATGGCCCATTGGCACCATGGTAGGAACCTCCTCTATGGCAAGGCATTAAGAAGAAGAGGAGACCCCCCTCTTCATCAGACCATGAAGGCCTGGGAAGGGACCCGGAGGGAAGGCAAAGTGTCCTGTACTTGGACCGACGTGAGCGACAATGCCTCCCAAAAGTCGGCAGAGCCCTGCCCACTTTCAACATGCAGTGTTCCAGAACTCGACGTTCCGTCGAGAAGCAGGCATCACAGGAATCCATGCTGTGGTGCAGTCCAAGGCAGGAAAGGCAAACATCATGTTGGTCAGTAACGGATATCTGTCGGCTGCAGGAACACCGATGCATAGGGGGTCAACTCATTTTTCTTAGATTGTTTTTTGTCCCGAAGACCAGACATGATGGTTCAGTAGCTCAAAAAAAAAAAAAGCAAAAGACTCAATGCCACACAAAAAAGAACGCTTACCGGGATCTGGAACAGTGTCAAGTAGCAGAACCAAGGTGGAGTTGAAGGAGACGGTAACAGCATTGAAGGCTTGAGGCATCGACTAAAACTAGGCCTTGCAGAGTAGTCTCGAGCAGAGGTGCTGTCTCGACGGTGGGAGAAGCAGAGCTGAGGTGAAGGAGGACCCAACAGCCGTTTCTGGCCAACCCGCGAGCACCACACAATGCGTCAGCCTTGTGGGCGGCGCTGATGGTGCCAGCACCTCCTCAAAAAAAAAAAGTCTCTCGTGGGGTGCTTGTCTTCGGAAGACACCCAACAGTGATGAATGGTGAAGACTAACACAGGTAAGATCTGTTATTGCCAAAGGGGTCTCACCAATAGCAATCAAATTGATAAACAGGTCTGTAAGGGATCTGGAAGGATAGGGAGAACACCAAAGTCTCAGGAATGAGTCTGCAGGGGAATTTGGAACACGCTGTTGCATGTCCTGTATAGTGAATGCCAAATCAGGCTTACACTGCTACCCCAAAGAGGGTGTGATGCCTGGGTCTTCCTCCTTTGTGTAATAGCCAGGGAAGGGTCATATCTGGCTACAAGACTCAAGACTGGTATTGTGCCCTTAACCAGAGTTAGAAGGATGCCTTGGATCCTCATGGCAGAGGTGCAGTCATGACCTTGGCGAGCATTCAAAAAGGACAAGGAGGTTATCCCTGCCCCCCCCCCACCCATCACGGATTGTACTTAAGGGTGGGCACTGTGAGTTCAGTGGACCTGACCCCAGGAGTTGGTTTGTGACAGCTCTTGCCTACTTTACCTTTACTTTCTACTCCCTTCTGGAGAAACAAATTCCACTCCTCAGGCAGAGGGTTAGAGGAAAGGCCACTATGTGGCTTCATAGTGACTTGCTCTTCTTGTTTAAGGCTATGAATAAATGTTAGGCTAAATTTAAAACATTACTCTGATTGGCAGAAATATTGGGCCTTGAGAATGCCTGTAGAAAAATTCATTTGGCTAAAAGCAAATACTGTATGGAGCTCTTGCAGGCCTCTGCTAGTGTCTCCAGGAGTTTCTGGACTCACACTAAGGGGCTCACTGGTAATAGTAAAAGTCAAACACTATCTGAGATGACTATTAATGACACTAACTGCAATAATCCTCATGACACTATTGCGAACCCTTTTTAACGCCCACTTCTCAGACTTAGTTTTGAGACTCTTACATCATGCTTGCCTGAGTATCATTCCCCACCTGGTTTTTCTACCATCCTGCTGTTGTACCTCCACGCTGTCTCTCACAGTGAGGTCCTGCAGCTCCTAAAATCTGTCTCAACCTGTGGGAGCATGGGCTCTGATGGATTACAACTTGAGGTATTAGGACTGCTACCCCCTTTTTGCTTCCTTGATTACCACACTAATCAATTTGTCCCCACCATAGCTACTGTTCCTAAAAGCAGGAAGGTGACTAAGATCATCCTGGTGTTCAAAAATAATGAACCTAAAAGCACTGAGAACTATCAGGCTATTGCACTCCTGACTGTTCTCAGAAACCTACTGGAAAAACTGGTGGCCTCCCAGATGATTATGGATCACCTTCACAAACATAACCTGCTGTCACCTGCCCAATACGGATTCAGACAGGCTCACAGCACTACCACAGTGCTTGTCTCATTCAAATGATGTTAAAATGGCTTGGACAAGCAGATGAATACCAACATCAATATGAGGATTGTTAAGGACAGTTAAAGACAATTTGCCTATCAGAACTGTCCCCCCACTTCTCATTGGTTGTATCCATTTATATTTTTATTCAACATGTTTTTAAATATTGTTTCACTCCTAGACGTGATGAGTTCTTCTGGTGGTAAGTTCCATAATATAACCACTCTGTTTGTAATGAAATTCCTCCTTAAACATTTGTTGGCATCTTGTTCCAGCTGGTATGTATGTAAGTTTTGATTAAATATTTTATTTTCAAAACCAAGTTGTTTGCTTATGTTTCCCTCCTTTAGTATCCAAGAGAGACAATGTAGGTCCTCTCTTAGCCATCTTCTTTCTAATGTGTGTAGACCCAGAAGTTTTGTTCGTTCTGCATATGATTTATTTTTAAGATGTTATCATTTTTGTGGCTTTGCACTACACAACCTCCACTAATGCAGTATCCTTCTTTAAGTGTGGGCTCCACACCTGCGAACAGTAGTCCACATGCATTCTCACATATGTTCTATACAATGGGACTATTACATTTTCTGTCTTGTAAAATCTTTTCTAATGCACACTAGGAGTTTATTTGCATTGCTAGTGATGTTTTTACACTGGTCTTAATTTTTTTGTTGTTTATTGATTATAAAACCCAGGTCTCTTTCATTATTGTCCTCATTCAGCTTGACACCGTTCAAATGGCAGACCCATTTGGGATTATTACTCCCAAATCTTATTACTAGTTCTATTTAGCAGCACAACAAATCTCATCAGGGGAGGAGAGGTTGGCTGAGGCTGCTCGTTTCCATCCTCCAAAGGACATTTCTGGCATTCTTTCAGCGAAGTGGAGAACTTCGGGGTTGAGGCGCCGGGACGCTACTGCGAGCCGAGTGGACCTCCCCCGGCGAATTTTCAGCAACAAAGCAAGCAAACTGGGATACAGGGAGGTCAGCTTCAGCAGAGAAAGCAAAGAGGGACACAGGGAGTTCGGCAGCAAGGGGCTTGATCGTTTTTTTTTTTTGTTTCTCTTCACATCGCTAATTCCCCTCTGATTAGGAACTTTCATCAGAGCCCCTGCTCAAGCCATTTGGGCGCCAATTTCAAAAAAGGCAGCTGAGCCCTACTGGTCAACTAATCCGTGATGCTCTGGCAGCCTGGACAAAAGGCTAGGTCTGAGCACCAGTGGACAGCAGCACAACGAATCTCATCAGGGAAGGAGAGGGTGGCTGGGGCTGCTCGTTTCCCCCTTCAACGGACCTTTCTGGCATTCTTTCGGCAAAGCGGAGAACCTCTGGGTTGAGGCGCCGGTGTGCTACCGTGAGCCGGGCAGACCTCCTCCAATGAATTTTCAGCAACAAAGCAAGCAATTTGGGATACAGGGAGGTCAGCTTCAGCAGAGAAACTAAAGAGGGACACAGGGAGTTCGGCAGCAAGGGGCTTAATTTTCATCCCGCCCATCCGCCCCATTCCCTCCTACCATTAAATGCTCCCCTACCACACCCACCTCGGATAGGGAGCCAATCTGGGTTGACGCAGTACTAACAGACTACCGTCCCTTTCTTACAAGAAACTCTATCCAAGACTGCAAACCGGCCAATTCCCCAGACGGAGCGCTGGACTGAATTACCCCCCACTCCTGCTGAACTTAAGTTTAAGTGTCTTACAGAGCTCACGCATGAATATATTTTATTCTTCCAGTCGCCTAACAGTGGTACTTACATGACACTATGCAATTTTTTTCTAGATAGAATTACTGCATATGCCTAGCATAGAACTACTGCCTCGTAGATCGTACAAGCAAGTTTAATTACTTAGGCACCGGTTATTACTGTTTGGTGTCTCTTGACCTCCTCTTACTAAGATCTTGCATGAATGTACAAGTAAATCAGGCTTCTAATGAGGCTCATACTGGTCTCTGAGCAATTTCTCTTAGATAGACCACTGCATCTGCATGATGCAGACTGATGACCTCTTAGAATTTAAGTGAAAGTTTGCTAACAGGGGCACTGGTTGTTACAGGAGGCTACTGACTTGATTCTGCTAAGTCGAGAGGAGGCATTTAGCTTATGTTGATCTCCGGTTTATAGGAGGTACTCAATCCTACCAGTCTGCCAAATTTCTGGAGGCACAAAACAACAGATAGGATATAGCACCATAGATGGTACTGCTAATCTCACTTGCTGCTCACGACCTGGTCTGACTCCCAAAGGGGGTTAGCGGTGCCTACTAGTCAGACAATAGGAGGTACTCCTATAGTCTCTAGTCACTCCCCTGCTTAAGACTCTTGCACAAGGGATACAGTGTTCTGAAGAGATAGGGGGACTGCAGAGAAGCGGAGCACTTCAGACCCAGGGTGACAATGCTAAGATACAAGGCCTTCCCCTATACTTCTCTCTACTGCTGAAAGGACCCCTACCTATTAGAATGTCCATAAAGCAAGGAATACCCTACCTTTGCTGGCCCAACAGAGGGCTACTCCTGGCCATCATGTATATCCTGTCCCTACTTGGGGTTGATAGGCTAATTAGCACAGGAGACCCTGACTCCAGAGGTCCCCCTCTGCCTGATACCCCACCACGTTCCCACTGGCAATGCTATTCCCCCTCCCATAATAGTCCCCAGTCACTCCTGATGGCCCATGAATTTTACAGGAAAGGTATTTGGTACTCTATCCTCCTCTTCATAAAGCGAAGACTCTGTACCTAGCTACTTCCCCTTCCCTGCTCCCCTTCACTCTGCCTCATTGTTGCCCTTCTGCTTATCGCAGGTGACATTCAGCTGAACCCTGGACCCCCTCCTAACAACATCCTGATTTCCTCCCCACGGACCCTCACTGGGTGTCCATGAAGGGCATGTGGATCGCACATATGAACATATGTAGTTTACGATCCAAGATGCAGGAAGTACAAGCCTGGCTGGACCTGTTAATCCAGATTTCCTTGTTGTATCAGAAACCTGGCTCAAACCTCAAGTACTCTTACACGAGGTCACAGCCCTCAGGTATCACTCCTTTAGAAAAGACAGAGCAAACAAAAGAGGGTGAGGGGTCCTAATCTATACTAAAGACACCCTAAACTCTGTACAGGTTAACCTGCAACACACTACCAGCACTGACGGCGACTCAGTCTTTGTACGCATCACCCTTGGTCTTTACAAGCATCTCACCATTGGGTGTGTATACAACCCTCCTAAGAACGCTCTATCATCACTGGAGGCAGTCCTAAAGGACATTGCCGAGGAGGTCTCCTAAATTGGGCCACAAATGCAAACCACTTCCTTAAAGGAATGGTACAAGAAGCAAACCTTGCGCAGGTAATCTCTGGGCCAACAAGACTGAACCATAAAACAGGGAATCATTCCACCCTCGACTGGGTGCTGGCAACCAAACCTGGTAACTTACAGGCTGCAGGCACCTTAGCGGACGCCTTGAGTGACCACTCCCCAATATTCTGCGTCTGGAAAAACAGGGCTCCCAGGTTCCATCCGCGAATCCTGGCTGCAAGGGACTACATCCATCTATTACCTGAACAACTATCCAACTACCTATGCAGCATAGACTGGAGCCCAATCAAACTCCTCCCCTCACTGGACGAGGCTGTTGCCTTCTTTCAGAGAACACTCCACACGGCAGCCGACCTATTCGCCTCCATGAAGAAACTCCATACCAAGGGAAGCTGCTATAAGTGGATCACCCCCTTCTTGAAAGCCCTAATGATAAACTGGGACAAGGCCTGGAAAAACTACAAGCTCTTCACCCTACCTGCTGACCTGTTGTGCTACAAAACTCTCATAAACAGGTGTAAGCTGGCCATCAAAAGGGCCAAAAGGGAGTATGTCATGCAACTTCAGAAAAATAATCTAGAAAACCCTAGACTTTTCTGGGCACATATAAATGGGTTATCAAAGGGGAACGGCAAGACTGAACACGGCCCCATCGAGGTAAATGGTCAGCTAATAAACGACGACCCCCGCATCACTATGGCACTCAGCCACCACTTCACGAACCTTGACTCTTACAAGGCTGGACTACCTCCCCTCTATCCAGAACCCAATAGGTGGTCACTTCCTAACCTTGACTGCCCAACCTTCCACCTCAGACTGGTAAAACCAAAAGAAGTTCTCTCAATATTAACAACTCTTAAAACCTCTGGCTCTGGGGGACCTGATGAAATTCACCCCAGGCTATTGAAGGCAGGGGCCCAGTCCCTAGTCAGACCCCTGACCTGGCTCTTTAACCGATCCCTAAAAGAGGGTGCAGTCCCTGAACAATGGAAACAGGCCTACGTGGTCCTAATCCACAAGGGAGGCCATCAGGAGTCCACTAGCAATTACAGGCCTGTCTCCCTGCTTTGCACCCTGGCAAAGATACAAGAAAGGCTGACCTACGGGCAACTCCATGAATACCTAGAGTTCCATCAACTTCTGGCACCCTCCCAGCATGGCTTCAGAACCAGGCATGGGACGGACATTGCCCTCACCAAATTCTCGACTGACGTACTCAGAGAACTGGATAAGGGGACCCCTACTGGTGCGGTCTTTATCAACCTATCCAAGGCCTTCGACCTGGTCAATCATAATCTGCTATTGACTAAGCTGGGCAATGTGGGCCTTGACAGCCATTCCCTTATGTGGTTCGAAAGCTACTTAAATGGACATTCACAGAGGGTAAAATGGAAAGACTTCATATCGGAGCCGCTCCCATTAATAGAGGGAGTGCCTCAAGGGTCTATCCTTGGCCCCCTCCTCTTCTCCCTTTTCACCAACGAACTCTGCGGCCACTGTGGTGGGAGCTCTGTGGTCCAGTATGCGGATGATGCCATCATTCATCAACCCTCCATTAATCTGGAAGACCTCAGCCCCTTGCTACAAGGAGACCTGAGTTCCCTCGAGCAATGGCTTGTTAACAACAGAATGGTCCTTAACACAAACAAGACCAAGGACATGCTGTTTGGCCCAAGATCCCTTGGACATGATAGAAGCCAACACCTACAACTGACCTCTGCTTCAGGCAGTAGGCTAGAGGTTGTGGCATCACTAAAATACCTTGGCCTCACCCTGGACCAGGGCTTCACCCTCAAGGACCACGTGAATCAAGTTATTAAAAACTTACATGTGAAACTAGGCATCCTCTACCGATTGAAAGACCAGCTGATACCTGCAGCAAGAGTCTCCATAGCCACCAGCGTCCTCCTCCCGACAATTACCTATGCGGCCCCAGTGGTCCAGGAAGTAGCTAGACTTGAGATGAATAGACTCCAAGTTCTATACAATAAGGTGGCTCAGTTCACTGCCCAGTCAAACCCCAGGAACCATCACTGTGACACGCTATCCCAACTAAATTGGCCCTCCTGGGAAGCCCATCTCCAGTACCCCTTGCTTTGCCAAACCTTCAAATTAATCAGCCCAACCCCCCTTCCAACCTCTCAGGACTTATTGCACTAAAGAATAACCCTTGGCTCCTCTGCACGATGGATTGCACGCTCCTAGCTGTCCCTAGAGTCAGAACCAAGGTGGGGGCAAGTCTTTCGCTCACACGGCACCCTCCCTATGGAACTCCCGCCCTCCCGGAGTGCAGGAAGCTCCCTCATTCAAAAGTTTCTGCACAAGGCTTAAGGCTCATATTATGGCTACCTCCAAATGCAGCTGCTAGAGATACAGGTCCACCACACGGACACCTAAGCCTCACAGTCCATTACTACCTACTGTGTGCAATCTGTCTCTGCATTTGCGGTTCACACACTCCCTCTTTATTAGTATCAATACACATGCACTGCTGTAATGCCAATCTTAGCACACGTAACCAGCTGACTGTACACCTCTGTATAACTTGTATCATAATTGCATTTTCTACACATAGTGATGTATCCTATGTTATGTAATCCCGGGTCGCCCCTGAAAAAGGGACTTCCGGGGCCCAGTGGGCTCACTCGGTCACCAAAATTTAATAAATAAATAAATAAATACAATTTATGTACCCCCTGAAAAGATTGAGTCTGGATTGAACCTCATTTCAGAAGTTAAACATGAACTCCCTTCCCATAAGGAATGGATATTACTAGGTGATTTTAATTGTAACTGGGTAGCAGAGTCTTATGGTTCTGCTAAAGATTTATTGGTGGATATGGGTTTATTTCAGTTGATAAACGAGGTTGCCAGACTTAATCCAAAAACTGGTTTGGGAACCTTACTAGATTGGATTGTAGTTACTCATCCAGATCAGATCAAGGATTTTGGTGTGTTGCCTGATGTATTGAGTGATCATTGCTCAGTCTTCTGTCAGTGGTCGGTCAAGCTTGTTAAACAACCCCCTAAGTACATCGAATTTAGAAAAATCAGGCTCCTTACATCTGAGCTGGTAGATGCTGCCTACTCTGATATTGATTGGACTGGGTTTGAGTCCATTAAGGACCTTGATTCTATGTTGGATGTCTTTGTTTCTCGTTATCCTGGGGTGATTGACAGGATTGCACCACTGAAGAAAATGCAAATCAAGGCTACTAAACATAAGGATTTCACCTGATTTGTTACACCTTATGAGACTATGGGATAAAAGTTGGATATCATATAAACAAAGTTTGGATCCTTTCCTTTTGTTGAAATATAAATCGCTAAGGAATCAATGCAAACCTGCAATTCATAAAGCTAAAAAGGCATTTGTTCTTTCTGAATAAAATACATTTTTTGGTAATCCCAAGAAAACCTGGGATATACTAAATAGTTTGATTGGGAGGGGTAAAAAGGCCTCCGACATTTCAATTCATACTGGGACAGGTTTAATTAGTAATACTTTACTTGTTTCTGAAGCCTTTAATAAATTCTTTGGTAATCTAGTTATAGAATTTCTCCTCATGGAAATTCTCCCCATGGTAACCCTTCTAGTGTCCCAAAGTTGGTAAATGAGATGATTCCTCCTGAATTTCATTTTAATCAGGTATCTCCTGACTTAATAAATGAATATGTGTTAAAAATGGATTCTCTGCCTCACATTTTTGTGATGGATTAGATTTTCGAATTATTAAATTGGGAATAAATTCCTTCTCTTATCCCCTTTCAGTTTTGTTTAAATTTTCTGTCTACTGGGGCTTTCCCCAGTCTCTGGAAGATGGCCATAGGCACCCCTATTTTGAAATCTGGTGATCCTACTTTATTGTCTAATTACCGTCCAATTTCTTTTTTTATCACCCGTATCTAAAATTTTGGAACAAGTTATTTTCGACCAAACTTCTGAGCATTTACAAAAAACATAATTTGCTTTCTGATTGTCAGCATGGCTTTATGCCGTGCCATAATACTGAGATGGCCTTTGTGGGGTTCACGGCTGCCATTCAGGGTGCCCTTGATAAGGGCAGATTGTTGCGGCGCTTTTCGTGGACCTCACCAAAGCCTTCAATTTGGTTGAACATGGTTTATTAAATGGTATTCTTTCTGGCCTTTATTTTACTGATAGTGTTATTTCTTTGATTATCTTTCGAATAGATCCCATTGCACTCGAATAGGTGATAGTATTTCTTCTCCTAGTATCATTAAATGTGGGGTACCCCAATGGTCAATTCTCAGCCCTTTGATTTTTTTCATTCTATATGCTTCCTTGGTTTGTTCACATTCATCAATGATACTATATGTAGACGATGCAGTAATTTATAGTACTGGTTCCACTCCCAATGATGCTCTGGATGAGGTCCAATCTGACTTTAATTCTTTCCAGAAATGGCTGCTTTCAGACTCTATGGTACTCAATTCAAGCAAAACTAAAGTTATGCTGTTTTCAAAAAGGGCCATTGAGCCCAACAGTTTACATCACATTGTTACAGTGGAAGGAAATGTGCTTGAATTAGTAGATAGTTTTAAATATCTGGGGATAATTCTCGATTCAAAGTTAAATTTTGAACCCCACCTAAATAAATTAAGGAAAACCCATCATCAGAGACTAGGCTCACTTTATAGAGTCAAGCAGTTTTTGACCAGAAAATCAAGGTTTTTACTTGCTCATGTTTTTTTGATGAGTGTCTTGGATTATGGTATTATTATTTATTCTTCTTTTCTCTAGTCATTTATTTAATAAACTTAAGGTATCTTATAACTCTATCTTACAGTATGTTTCATGCTTGACGCTCCCTTCGGAACACACCATTGTTTTTTGCTTGAATGTTCACATAGTCTATCCCTTAAACATAGGATTTTGCATAAAATGGGTACCATGATGTTTAAGACAAAGAATGGCTTATATCTCCCGTAGTTTCATTATTATTCCCTAGGTCTCTTAATTCTAGTGGTACTAGATCTCAGACTAAATTTACTTACGAAATTCCACTGTTTTAAACTGCTCTTGGCCAGAGATCTACTGTACTTTATATAGGGCTCCTATGTTTTTTAATTCATTACCTGCTGATATTATAGAAAGTATGACAGTGTGGTCTTTTAAAACTAGACTAAAATACTGGATGATGGATAATGATATTTGCACATGCTCATGTTAAATAACTGATTGTTAATTGGTTTTGTATTTTTGTATCATCCTTAAAGGTTTGTCTGTATGTACTGTACTGTCATGTATGTTAAGTTTGTTTTGTGACTTGTCGCTGGTGAAAATGGGCAGTTTTGCTCATCCTGCTTACAAGTATAAAAAATAAAAATGAAATGAAATGAAAATGAACGTGCATCACCACACAGTCAAAATTCCTATTTTACTACCTCTACTCTGCCTTCGTCCATCTCCTCCTCCCTGGCCCCTCCTCCTCACAGCTACTCCACTACTCCTTCCCCCCAATCTCGGTCCATGAAATTCTACAAGCCCTGACCTCTTTAAGCCCCAACAAGTCTAGCCCTGAAGGTCTTGACCCTTGCCTCCTTCATATTTCTACCCCTGAAATATCTCTGCCCCTTACTCATATTTTGAATCGCTCTTTCTCAAATGGCACAGTTCCATTATAATGGAAGCTAACTCAAGTTATACCCTAGCACAAAGGTGGGGGCACACTCAATCTGGGTAACTACTGCCCCATCTCCCTTCTCCCTACCTTGGCTAAAATTCAACAGTCCCTTGTCCTCGTACATCTCACTGAGTTTCTGGACTCCTCTGACTTCCTCTAATCCTTTCAATCTGGTTTTCAAGGCCAACCATTCCACCACTGCCTCACTCCTTCGCGTCACAAACTCCATCCTCTTTGGCATGGACAAAGGCCACATAACTGCTGCCATTATAATTGACCTTGCTAAGGCTTTCAATTCTGTCTCTCACTCTCTCCTACTGTCTAAGCTTTCCTCGGCTGGCCTCTTCTGCAACTGTTAACTGGTTCAACTCCTATTTTTCTGATCATACCCAACAAGTCCTTTTTGGTGGAGCCCTCTCGCCTTCTTTCCCAGTCCATGCTGGTATTCCACAAGGCTCCATTCTGGGCCCTCTGCTATTCTCTATCTTCTTACATGACCTCCTGTCTGCTTGCGCTGTGGCAATCATACAGATGTACACCGATGACACCATATTTTTCATCTCTGACCCCATTACTTCTGCTGTCCATTCTCAGCTTCAAGCCAACTTCCACTTGGTCCTTCATTGGTTCTGTAAAAACCTCCGGAAGGTTAATGCACACAAAACTGTGTCCATGACTTCTGGAACTCCCCAAAAGGTTGCTGCCCTTCCCTCCCCTCTCACATTCACCACCCTTGATAACTCCGTACTCGATGATGTCCCCCACTATAAGTACCTGGGAGTTTGGCTTGACTCCCGGCTCGACTACTTAAAGCACATCAAGCACATTCATGCAAAACTATACCTTAAACTGGGCTCCTTGTAAAGAAACAAGGATGCCCTTTCCATAAGCACTTGGCATCAGCTCCTTACCAAAATGATTATCCCCTCCTTTGACTATGCTGACATAGTGTATGGTACTGCCCCAGCATACTCCCTAGCAAGGCTTGATTCCCTCTATAATGCATTCTGCCACTTTGCTCCAAATGCCCCTCCTCGCACACACCACTACTCCCTCTACTCATCCCTGTCCCTTACCTCTCTCCAACACCGATGCCTACTCCACTCTTCTCTTTTCATCTCTAAATTCTGGCTTGGGTCCTTGCCCTCCTACCTCTCCTCACTGCTACCTCCCTCTCCTGAGGTCTCCTACCCCCTCCGGTCTAGGGACTCCCACACTTTCTCCCTCCCTTGACCCTCCTTGTGTTCTGGCTCAGCTGCATTCTCATACAGACTGCCCTCACTATAGAATACTCTCCCCTTTCCTGACAGACACTCCCCTTCCCTCTCTCTCTCCTTAAATGAGCCTTATCCCACTCAACTATGCTCCCAGACTCTTGCCCCTGTCAAAGTGGACCTCCCCTCTCACCCCATTGCCTCCTCAAATATTCCTTCAGTCCAGCTTTATAGGCCTCCCTTTGCACTTTATTTTCTCTCCTTGCTCCCATTCCCTACATTTCCTCATAGCACTTCCCTCCTTCCTCTTCCTCCTCTCCCTCACCCTAGGAAACTATGTCAATTAATGATATTATTATGCCTCTGCTAGCCTCAGTACCTGTATTCTCTGATTATTATCAATTTAATGATTACCTGTTCACTATATTACCTTGCTCATCAACCCCTTGTATATATCCTGTAAGTTGTTTACTAATTATGTAATTGCAACTATGTAATTTTGTAACCTCCTATTTCCCTTTCCCCCAGGTCATACCTGGAAATAAGCCTTGGCTCAGTGCATCTCTCCTGGTCACCAACTTCAAATGACTAAATAAATAAATAAATACTATTAGCATTTGTTCATTGTTCTAGTTTACCCAGGTCCCTAGAGAGATTATCTATGTTCAATTTACTGTCCACTGGTCCTCCTAACTTCATGTCATCTGCAAATTTATTAATGAACATTTCACAACCTAGACCTAGATCTTCAGTAAACAGATCAAATAACACAGGGCCCAGTACTGAGACTTGTGGCACTCCACTGGTAACTATGCATTCTTCTGATAATGAACATTTTTATTCTTACTCTCTGTGATCTCCCAGTTAGCCACGATTCCATCCATTGTATTAATGTAGCAATTATATTATAATTATTATGAAATTTACTAAGTTTGTTATGGGGAACCTTATCGAATGCTTTTTTTAAATCTAGGTAGATTACATCAGCTGGTATGTTTGAGTCTAATTGTTCTGAGATTTTATTGTAAAAGCAAGGTGAGGGATCACAGTTAGGCAATATGAGCAAATATGTGTAACCCACCCCCAAATGGTGGACTTACAGTGCCTGAATTCAGCTCCCTGGACCTTGCAAGGTTCTTTTGTCAAAAAGGATCCCAGCTGGTGCTCAGCTGCTAAGAGCCTGGCATGACCAGTACTGTAAATATGCCCCAGTGTAAAGCATTATTGTAATCCTTGTTCCTGCATGAGTGTGCAAATGAATGCCACCCCACTGCCAGTTTAAGAGGTCTAACCCTGCTATTGCAGTGAATAGCCTGTGCAGGGTCTGGGAAACTCAAAACCTGCAAAAGGCCGGGCAGTACCCCGATAAGTTCCATTATGTAGTTGATTACTTGTGTAAGTGCTGTCCATTGAATGCTGTGATTGTTTATTCCTAAATCCAACTTGTTATGTTTAAAATTAAATATAGGTGTGGATTGTTTACTTCCTCAGCAAGGGAGCCACCATGTTTGGTACCGGAGTTTGCAGTTGAAACAGTCAGAATAAAGAAGGGTCCTTAGGGGTCCTTATTACAGTGATTTATGGGAGAAACTGTGAACTTTTTTCTTGGTGCCAAATTTACCCAACCGGAGCTCCGAAACTATGACTAACAGTTTGGGTAGCCAACCAGAATACAAAGATCCCAGTCTTCAGCTGTGGGGAACTGTTTGAGGGGATTCCAGCTTGAGCTTCCAAGGAGGGAGGAGGTTCAGTGATCAGTTCAAGCTCTCGAGAAAGAGGAAGCCTGTGTGGCTTAGCTGAGAAGCATAGGAAAGGCCTATTTGCCTCCCTGCATGGCTAAGTTGGACTGCCTAAAAGCAGAAAAGGCATTTTTCGCCAGCCCTGCGTTTGGGTGAAAGAGCGGTATGTTGAACAAGTGGATCCTGGCTAAAATATCCCAGAGGCTTAGGAGCTGTTGTGAGAATCATCTAAGGGACTCCAGTGGAAAGTGAAGCCTGTACCATTTGTGAGTGTCTTCTGTCATGTTTGTGAGATAAGAGGGAGACCTGCCTGATCTGTGTCCAGCTTACTGTAACCAAATTGCTAATCCAGAAGTGGGTAAGATGAGTGTGCTGTGTAAACTGCACCAGGGACTAAGCTGTATGTGCTGGGCCTGTGTCACAAAAGGCCCACAAGACTGTTGCTGAGAGTTGCCATTCCACCTGGCTAAAAACCAGCTTGGGGTTGCAGCCACCTTGAAGGGAAAGCCCATGAAGTGGAGGTGAGTCGTGTTGGCCCTGGTCCCCATGATATTTTCTGGCAAGCAAGAATCTAACCTGACTGCAACTATCGTCTCTACTGGTCCTGGTACCATGGGCCTGTGCCCTTCAATCTCTAATACAAATAAATTATCATTTCATTTGCCTTCAAAGTTTGTGTTGTGGTTTGACCGTATTTGCAGGCCACTGGGCCTGGAGATTTCAGTTTCTGTTTGGGTTTAAAACACTAGTGAATGTGACTTCAGATTAAAGAAATTGAATCAATAACCAATTGTTTATTTAAGGGTCCCAACCATCTTCAATGCCAGCTGCCCCATGGCAATGCTCTTAGAAACATAGAAACACAGAAGTTGATGGCAGATAAGGGCTGCAAGGCCCATCCAGTCTGCTCATTTCTTTTTCTACCTTATGAATGTGCCACCGGCCATTGCTCCGTCAATGGCCTATCTATTCATACTCATCTGTATTGCTCCCTTATGTCTATCCTATGTCTGTTTGAAGCCCTGCACTGTATTCATATTCACCACTTCCTGAGGTAGGCTGTTCCATGCATCCACTACCCTTTCTGTCAAAAAGAACTTCCTCACATTACCTCTTAATTGGCCTCCCTCTAATCTCATGCTGTGTCCTCTTGTCCTGCTATTTTTCTTATATTGAAACATGTTAGACTCTTTCACCTTGTTAATGCCCCTAAGGTGTTTGAATGTTTCGATCATATCACCTCTCTCCCTCCTTTGCTCTAGGGTATACATATTAAGCTCCGTTAATCTGTCCTCATATGTTTTCTGATGCAGTCCCTACACCATTTTGATTGCCTTTCTCTGGACTGCCTCAATTTGGTTAATGTCCTTGTGAAGGTGTGGCCTCTAGTACTGCATGCAGTACTCCAGATGGGGCCTAACCAGCATCTAGTGAAGAGGGATTATTACCTCCCTCTTACGACTTGTGATACCCCTACTAATACAGCCCATCATCCCCCTAGCCTTACCTACTGCTTTAGTGATCTGCTTGGATGATTTCAGGCCATCTGTGAAGATGATGCCCAAGTCTCTTTCTTCCCTTGTGACTGCCAGCAACTCCCCTCCCATCCTATAGGTGGCTTCAGGGTTTCTCTTCCCTATGTGCATGATCTTGCACTTCTTTGCGTTAAACCCCAACTGCCACTCTTCTGACCATTTTTCCAGTTTATTCAGATCTCTTCTCATTCTGCCCACCTCATCTGGATCATCTACTCTGTTGCAGATCTTGGTGACATCTGTAAACAGATAAACCTTACCCTCCAGTCCATCTGCAATGTCACTGATGAAGATATTGAAGAGGAATGGCCCCAGGACTGATCCCTGAGGTACCCCACCTGTGACTTTCATCTCTTCTGCCTGTATACCGTTTACCACCACACTCTGTTTTCTGCCCGTCATCCAGTTTGTCACCCAGTTGACCAACTTCTGACCCACCGCAAGCCTACCCAGCTTATTAATCAATCTTCTATGTGGAACAGTATCGAAACCTTTGCTGAAGTCAAGGTAGGCGACATCAACTGCCCCCCCCCCTTGGTCCACCACTCTGGTTCTCAGTCAAAGAAATCTATGAGATTAGTTTGACAGGACCTTCCTACTGTAAACCCATGCTGTCTTGGATCCTGTACTCCTATGGATTCCAGGTGTTGTACTATCCTTTCCTTAAGGCGTTCCTCCATAATCTCACCCACTACTGAAGTAAGACTGACTGGTCTGCAGTTCTCTGCCTCCTCCCTGCTACCACTCTTGTGGAGCAGGATCACATGAGCCCTTCTCCAGTCTTCTGGGACGTCTCCTGTGCTCAGAGACTCACTGAACAGTTCTGATAATGGCTCTTCTAGTTCCACCCTTAGCTCCTTTAGTACCCTGGGATGTATGCCATCAGGTTCCATTGTCTTGTCCACCCTGAGCTTATCGAGCTCTTGTAGGACCCTTTCTTTTGTGAAGGGACTAGTGCACACCTCCCTCCCCCCTGTGTCCATGGTGCTGAGCTGTGGGTCCTGCCTTACCCTCTCTTCGGTAAATAGTGAGCAGAAGTATCTATTTAGGATAGATGCTTTTACATGGTCCTCTCCTTACACGCCCCCTTATCCCCTTTGATCTTAGCAATACCTCCTCTGGACTTTCTCCTTTCACTAATGTATCTGTCTTGTCACCTTCTTTTACTGTTCATGCTAGTGTTTCCTCAGTTTTGGCCTTTGTCTGCCTTACTGCCTTTCCTGCTTCCCTTAGGGAAGTTTGGTATGCCTCCCTATCTTCATCCCGCTGCGTTTCCTTATATTTCCTGAAGGCCAGCATTTTGGCTCTGACCTTTTCTGCTACTGTTTTTGAGAACCAAAGTGGTTTCCTTCTTCTTTTGCACTTCCTTTTCTCTCTAACACAATGGGATGTTGCTTCAATTATTGCATCTTTAATGCTTGCTCACTTTGCCTGTACCCCCTCACCTGGATTTCATTTTGCCAGGGCTAGCTTAACTATCTTATCAAAGTCAGCTCCTCTGAAGTCCCATATTTTTGCCTTGGAATGGGATGATTTAGTTCTAGTGGCCAAATTGAACCATACCATGTGATGGTCACTGGCCCCGGGTGACTTCTACCTGGAGATCTGTGATCCTTTCCCTGTTAGTCAGTACTAGATCTAGGATAGCCCTGTCTCTTGTGGGTTGTTGTACCAGTTGTTTGAGGCCCTCCCCTGGCAGGAATCCACTGTGTCTAGTTTGGAAGATGTTCCTGCTGGTATTGACCAAGCTGTATCTGCATGTTGAAGTCTCCCATTATCAGAACCTCCCTTTAGCGCCATGTTTTGTATATCTTCTAACAGTAATGTGTCTATGTCCTCCCCTGGTCTGGAGGCCTGTAGACAACCCCAGTTCATATGGCTGTCCCATTTCCTGTTTCCAGGGTGACCCACAGTTCTTCTGGCTCCTTATGTGTATTCTAATTTCTGTAGCTTTGATATTTTCATTGACATAAGGGCCCTCCACTCCCTTTTGCATCCTCAGTCTCTTCTGAACAGTACATAGCTGGGTACTGAAGTCTCCCAAGTGTGGTTACTGGTGAACCATGTCTTACTAATGGCTACTATGTCCAGTTTAGCCTCTGTCATTGTGCCTGCAGGTCTGGGATCTTGCTTCCCAGACTGCGACGACTAATGTACATGATTTTCCATTGGCCAGATTTTGGTGTGTTAGTTGTTGGGCGAGGTCTGGCGTTTCCCCTGTGTGTCGTATGGGGAGCCAGACCTTTTTCCTTACCTGGTGATGCAAATGAACTACACACATGCTGAACTCCTGTTTGATCACTAGCTGAGGTGGGAGGGGTGTTCTTCCCATTCAACGTATCATGTGCTGCATCCCACTCCCCATTTCCTAGTTTAAATATTCTGCAAGTACATCAAACATCTGCCCCAATGCACTGACTCCCTCCTTAGTCAGATGCAGTCCATCGAATTTAAAGAACTTTCGCTCCCAAAACTGTTGCCAGTTACCTACAAATGTGTATCCTTTTTCCTGGCACCAGCCCTTAAGCCGCATGTTTAGTTCCCCTATCTCCCCTTCTCTGACCTTCCGTCCATCTGCCCCCCTCTCCCAGACTGGCAGGATCTCAGAGAAGGAGATGCCAGACTAAATGGACGATAGTTTGTCCCAAGCCTGGTCAGGTGTTCCTTGGTCTCCACAACTGACTGGCTGGTGAGATCATTAGTCCCTATGTGTACCAGGACATTAATGTTTTCTCCTGCTTCCTGTACAATTTTAGGAATGTGGTCAGTGTCTCTCCACACTGATGTACCTGAGAGACATCTGACCATTATCCCTGGCTGGAGATAGGTATTAACTCCCTGAATCATGGAGTCTCCTATGATCAGAAGTTTTTTGGATTTCCTTTTTGCTTTTTTTGTTTTGGTTCCTGTTTTGGGCAACAACTTAAACCTGGGTACCCAGATTGAAATGACTGACGTGAAGCAGGGGTAAATGTACGTCTTTGATTGTTAAATCTATCACCCAAGCCAATTATTTTGTTGCAGTATTTATTGATTCATCTGCCTACCCCCTGTTCAATCCCCTGAATAAATCACATTTGTTGTTTTAATGTTAATCTGCTTCCTGAGCATCTCATTACTGAATGGTGGGGAAATTGGGGACTGTAGAAAACAGCATTGTTGTTATTGTCACATTTCCTGTTCCAGGCACAAAGGGCAGTCCAGGATTTCAGACCCTGTTGGTAAGAGTGGCAATCGTGAGCATATTATTAGCACTCACCAATAATTGTCATTGCATGTTAAGTGAAGTGTTTGATATAATGCCAGGTGTGGGTCCACTGGTGGGGTTGTGGGTAGGTACAACTTTCCAGAGGGTTGTGCTAATATAACATCTGACTTGCTTAAAACTGTCTCTGGGTGAAGACACCATGTCAATGGCATTATTATTAGAACCCAAGCCCCTCAACCTACAGTTAGGGAAATAGGCAGGGGAAGTAGCCCATTGGGAGGTGTCACCAGGGTTACATCTTTGGAGACATCACTGGGATTAGTGCCCCCCCTGGTGGTCAAACCACAAAACATCAGTTGGATCACACATGGAGTCTGGTACAAAAAAGGACGAAGTTACCAGTTTGGGGTTTGAATTTTCTGGTAGTAGAATGGCTGTAAATCTTTTAATGGGCTGGTGTGAGGCTGAGGAGGTAGACCCCTACCAAGCTCTGCTACTCCTGGGAAGAAACAAGGGTACCAGTGAGGGAGCTTTAGGTGAAGTTAAATGTCTGGGCTGAGCCACTGTGAAGGGACGTACATGAATGGTTGATTTGCTCACCCAGACCCTCATGGCACTTGTTGAGTGTAGTAGCCCTATAGACACTGAGAGGGTGCCCAGTGCCATTCTTCCAAATGAGACCTCAGGGGCTTGGAAAGTGATCACTATGTATAGTACCTCGTCCACCCTGGGAGTCCCCAAGAACTGAAGGGTTAAAGTAAAAACTGAGAAAGTTATTGCTTGCTGAGTGATAAACTTTTGAAGACTTGAAGAGGGTGTTAGAGTTCACCAAAGTTATTCCTCCCTCAGGGCCTGTCCCAGCTCCTATATCCAGCTTAGCTCCTACCCCTGCCCCTGTGCATGCACCTGCCCCGGCACCACTGCCTGTGCCCTTGGTTGATCTTGACTCATACTGCAGGCTATGGGTATTTTCTGGCACTCTCCCTACACCTCATGGGGAGGATGATCTAGAGACATGGATGGACTATGCTTCACCCCTTGTCCAAGAGTGGCAATTTGCTGAGGAAGAAAAGAGAAAGAGGCTCATAGAGAGTTTAAGGGGCACTGCACTAGAAGCAATTTGGTTCCTAAGGTCCACTAACCCTGATGCTTCTGCCCAAGAATATTTGTCTACTCTAGAAGGCATTTTCGGCAGTACTGAATCTGAGGAAGATTTAATGTGGAAATCCAAGTCCACCAAACAGTGGAAAGCTGAGCCATTAGCCATTGTCATTTTTTTATTTCTTTAACCAGTCTAGAAAGGGCCTTGCAGAGGGCTCATAGAAAAGGTGGGGTACTGACCAGTGACTTAAATCAAGTAAGGTTGGACCATATTTTAAAGTCTGCCAGATTTTCCAGTGTGTTAATGCTGAAATTAAAGTTTCAAGATAGAAGGGATGATCCACCTGCTTACTGTTGGCTTATGAAAGAAATTCGGGAGGCTGAGAATGAGGAAGAAGTTTGGGATCACTATACAGGTGCTGCCAGAGTAACCCAAGCACCTGAAACACCTAGTGAGAAAGAAACTGTAATTGATTCGCAGTAGCTTAAAGACTTATTAAAAGAGTTAAGGGAAGTGAAAGCAAGTGCTCAAAGTGTGGTTGAGATGGTAAAAGGCCATACAGCTCGAATGCATGCTGCTGAGGTGGCTAGTGCACTTCAGACAGCAGTAAAAGGTGCAAGTGCTCAAGTTTCCAGTGTGGAAAACAATGGTGATATGTTGAAAGAAATGAGAGCGATAAGAGCGTTAGTGGCAGATCTTGCTAAGTCATCTCATCCCAGTTCACCTTGGATGAGGCCTAATGAGACTGAAGGTGCCTTCAGGCCCAAAGATGAACCTAAGACTTGTCCATATAGTAGTGGTAAGCCAGCCGAGGAACCTGCTTAAACCCAAACCCAAGGTCTATTGTCTTCTGCTACTGTTGTGTTGAGGATGGCCAGATGAAAAGGGTGTGTCAATTTCCAGAGGATCTAAGAAAAGTAACAGTTAAGATGCTTAACCAAGTCAGACAAAGTTATATAAAGCCTCCTTCCAAGCCACCATACAAGCTTTATGTAGCCAAATCTACAGTGCAGTCCTCTGACAATTCTAATCCTGACTAGGCTGAGTTGGTAGGTACATCCATGGAGACCACTGCTCATGTAGAAGGGATCCCTGCCAGGGCAGTGCTTAATAGTGGGTCTCAAGTAACTATAATTTTCAAAGACGGGTATGATAAGCATCTGTCTAAGCATCCACTGCTACCTCTTGATGGACTAACTGTTTGGGGCCTGAATGAAAAGTCTTATCCGTACTAGGGTTGTCTCAAAGTGTGGCTTTCATTCCCTTCATCTGTGACTAGTGTAGGAGATCCAGTATGGACACTAGCTTTGGTTTTCCCTCCCTCTGGTCTTTATGATGGCATACCCATACTAATAGGCACAAATGCCCATATGTTCGGTCATCTTGCTCAAATGTGTCAAGAGAGGCAACAAAGGAAAACTGGTCAAGCCCTATGCATCCATGCTATGGTAAAGAAAGCTTATGAACTGCAGTTGCCTCCCAGAGAGGGAGATAAAGACAAGCCAGTGGGTATTGTATGGAGAAAGGACCCTTCTATTATCACGTAATCCCCCAAATGCCGAATGTATCATCAGTGGTGATGTTCATTTTGAGAAAGGATGTCACCAATCAGATACTGATGCTTGATGCTCTGAAAGATGGAAAGCTGCCCCGATGGACTACTGGTCAAGCCAAGTGTACTTCTTGTCTGAAGTCATGCTTACACCCGATATGTGTGGTGGTTCAGTTTCAGAACGTCACCGACAGGGATACTGTGGTCCCCAGAGGATGCACCCTTGCCAAGGTTTACTGCATGGACACTGCTGTACTGCCTACCAAGCCAAGGGATGAAAGAGAGTGTGAGGTATCTGCTGACATGTTTGACTTTGGAGAGTCACTTATTTCAGATGGTTGGAAAGCTTGGATCAGCTAGAAGCTGGCCTAGAAGACTAAAGTATTTCCTCTCAAGGAATGGAATACTGGATGTGTTACTGATGCTGAACAACACATTTGTCTGCATGACGACAGGCCTTTTCGAGAAAGATCCAGAAGATTGGCCCAGCTGACATAGATGATGTGAGGCGTCATCTACAGGAAATACTTGCTGCTGGCATAATCCAGGAGTCCCGTTGTCCATATACCTCTCCAATTGTGGTAGTTCACAAGAAAAATGGCTCTGTGAGGATGTGTGTTGAATACAGAACACTAAATAGATGCACTGTGCCCAACCAGTACACCATGCCACGTATCCAGGATGCATTGGACTGTTTAAATTTGAGCAAGTGGTTTTCTGTCCTTGATCTGCACAGTGAATATTATCATATTCCAATGACTCCTGAAGATAGGGAGAAAACTGCATTTATTTGTCCCTTAAGTTTTTACGAATGCCTCTGAATGCCCCAGGGAATCTCAGGTGCGCCTGCCACTTTTCAGAGACTTATGGAAAGTGCAGTGGGTGATATGAACCTACTTGAATGTCTAGTCTACCTCAATGATGTGAGTGTATTTGGAAAGACTCTTGAGAAGCATGAAACCAGCCTGTTCAAAGTGTTCGACCGCTAGGAAGAGTTCAGTCTTAAGCTGTCCATAGATAAGTGTCAGTTTTTACAAAGTTCTGAAAAATATGTGGGCCACATTGTGTCTCTCCAGGGCATACAAACTGATCCCAGCAAGGCAGAAGCTTTAACAGACTGACGAGGGCTAAATAACTTAAAAGAATTGCAGAGATTCCTTGGCTTTTCTATTTGTTTAAAGATTACATTAAGGTGGTACAGCCATTGCTCAACCTGACTCAAGGTTACCCATCCTACGCATAAAGAAACTACTGCAAAGAACTTAATGCTTCAGGCCTCATGAGACCTTTGGTCAGTGATGGACCCCTGATTATGACACTGCATTCAAGGAGATCATCTACCGATTGACCCAAACTCCTGTACTGGCCTATGCTGATCCTACAAAACCCTATGTATTGCATACGGATGCCAGCCTAAGTGGCTTAGGGGCAGTGCTTTACCAAGAATACTCTGAAGGGTTATGTCCCGTAGCTTTTGTCAGCAGAAGTCTGCCATCCTACAAGAAAAACTACCTCGTCCATAACCTGGAGTTCCTTGCTCTGAAGTGGGTGATGGTAGAACAATTCCACAAGTACTTGTACAGTGCAAAGAGCCTGGTAAGGACAGATAACAATCCACTAACGTATATTCAGACCTCTGCTAGACTGAATGCTACAGGGCACCGTTGGCTCTCTGCCCTGTCAACTTATGATTATGTGGTAGAGTATCGGCCTGGTTTGAATCATATCAATGCCAATGCACTCTCACACAGACCTGTAGCAGACCAACAATGGGCATGTCTCTCTGAGCAAGCAGTAAAAGCCCTATGCTATAAGTTTGATAACGACAAATCAGCAGCCACTGACAATGTTGACCATGTGATGGATAGCCTGGAACCCCCAGATATCTGTGTACCTCTGGCCTAGTGTAGTTTTGTTGTGCTGGACCTAAGTACCCTCCCCCAGTTAACTAAAGCTGACCTAAAATGAGAGCAGTATGGTGATCCAATGTTAAGAAAGGTTATCTCTGTTTTGAAATGGGGAGGAAATGTGTCTGCTATGCATTCTACTGACCATGGCAATAGTTTGCTGTTGTCTGAGGGGCCCAGGTTGAAACTAAAAGAAAGATTGCTGTACTGAGAAATCCCTAGTACCTCAGATGAACCCGCCCAAAGCCAACTGGTACTGCCTCCTAAGTTCAAATATATTGTGTTGAAAGCAGTGCATAACAATATGGGGCACCTGGGAATCGAAAGAACACTAGACCTTGTTCAGTCACGCTTTTACTGGCCTCGGATGAGTGATGATGTCAAAATATACAGCAAAAATTGTGCCCAATGCATTCAGAGAAAGGCCCAACCTCAATGAGCTGCTCCAATGGTCAACATAATTACCAGCACCCCAGTGGAGCTCGTATGTATAGACTTCCTAAGTTTGGAGCCAGATTCATGAAATATTGCCAATGTGTTGGTAGTGACCGATCACTTCAAAAGGTATGTGCAAGTCTATCCCACCAAAGACCAACAGACTTCAACAGTTGTTAAAGTCCTGGTGGAAAAGTTTTTCATACATTACAGTGCTCCACAATGCATTCATTCAGACAAAGGCAGAGATTTCGAGAGTCGGTTAATCAAAGAGCTGTTATCCCTTTGAGGTGTGTGGAAATCCAGAACTACTCCATATCACCCTCAAGGAGATCCATAGCCAGAGCAATTCAGTCACACCCTACTGGATATGCTAAGGTACATTGGATCCCTGAGATAAGTCTTAATGGAGTCAGCAAATCAGTGCTCTTGTACTATATAATTGCACAAGAAATGATGCAACTGGATTTTCCCCATATAGCTTAATGTTTGGCAGAGAAGCTTGCCTTCCTGTGGATGTGTGCTTTGGAGTTTCTTCAGATGGTACCCAGTCAGGAAACTATCTACAGTATGTTAAAAAGCTCAAAGAATAACTGAACCATGTGTGCCAGCTCACTAATACTATGGCTGCAAAAAGAAACTTCGCCAACAAAGTTCACTATGACAGACGTGTTAAAGCACATAACCTTCAGCCTGGGGACTATGTGTTAATCTGAAATCTTGGATTCCAGAGAAAACATAAAATAGCTAATCGGTGGGGACACACTCCATACATAGTAATCACTAAACTGAATGACCTAACAGTATACAAAGTACAACCAGAAGGGGACAGTAGCGCTACAAAAACAATGCATAGAAACCACCTGTTACCCATTGGCCAAATAGTACTCAATGAAATCACTGAATCTGAAGCTCCAAAAGGCCCTGTAACCAGATCTGCTACTCATAAAAAACAAGTCTGTCAGCCCCTTTCCGCTGAACAGCCAGCTCAGCTCCTCCAACAGATAATAATGCATCAGTCGATATAAATGACTCTGAAAGTGATAATGGTGAGTTTTGCCTTCCCTATTATCCCACTGATGAACCTGCCAAGTTGTTTCAACGTTTGCCTTTGTTGGCCCCCTAACAATGCTCCTGCAAACTCTGTGATGCATAGTACTATAGTAATGTATCTAATAATCTGTCAGTAATGCCTGAACCGCCAAATAGTGATGCCAGCAGTATAAGGTCCGAGATCCATGAGTCCCTTTGCAAGATGGAATTGTCTGGCATCAGTGAAATCTCCAGTGAACAAGTCAGCAGAGCAGAGAGTACAACTGAGACGTTAAACTGAGGTCCCATCTGCCTATTCCAGTGGTAGTTCAGGTGGATGTTAAAGATCCCATGGCACTTCTCGAAAAGAGTAGGGAAATTTTTTTTATTAATAAACACCAACATAATAATCATAAGAAATCATAAATCAGTGTTACATCACACTTACAGAAATTATAGCAAAATCATAAAAAGAAAAATAGAAAGAATGTAACATAACAAACTTGGTGCCTCAGAAATTTTTCTTTCCTTCTCAGAAAGTTAGTTACAAATATACAGTCCATTAAAAGTTCTACTGTAACTTTTAAATTAAAATCCTGACTGAATAATAAGGTCCTTTACATTAGTAAACCAAAAAATTATAAACTACTTAGCATGTTTCATCCACTCCAATTACTAATTCTAAACCTATGCAGCACCAAATTATAAGAAATATATCCAAATTAACAATATACCTAAGCATATGCCAAGTACTTTTCAAACCTTTCTTCCATAACCTAGTGACTTATATGTTAACATCAACATCATTCTTTATACAACAATTCGTCTACTTAAAAAGAAACACATCCCTCCTTCCCCATTGAAATTACAGATGATACAGTTAACCCAAATACCTAAATAATGACTAAATCACCTTTAACCACTTAACTTGTCACAGACTTTAATTAAATTTAATAAAAAATGATAACCCATTCCACCATTTTTTTTACCACAGTCCCCTGGTTGTTAATAACATATTTTTAATATACAGTAAACACTGCTTGTTCTACTAGTAAACTCAAAGTCTGATATGTCATCCATTTCTGTTGTAAGGACCATTGGCATTTAGCCTGCCATACATAATACTTTATACAGCAAAAAAACACCATTAAAGTTCCGTGATGATATTTACACAATAACTGGGGACAATGTCCTAGGACCAAGGATTCATGAGAGGTTTGTGCCAACCGTGCCAATTTTTATTTTATAGCCAACCATGGCCATAGTGGTTTTGGTATAGGAACAATCAAACAGAAAGTGATCCATTGTTTCAACTAAGTTGCAAAATCCTAAATACGGGCAATTTCTTCCCTCCAGAGGTTTGTGTTTTGCATTTCCCCTTAAATTAATTATCCCATACATCATTAATCACAGAATATCCTACATGTTTTGAGAAATTCTTTTATTTTTTAACTGTCTTAAAACTCCACCTTTTAACCCATCGGGGCAATTCCTGAAATTAACTATTCTAGGGTGACTTTTTTCTATAATTTCTATGTACAACTGTTTCCCAGAGATACGACAGATCTGATTTTTCGTAACTTCCCATTTACAAAGTTTCCATAAGGCCCCTTTGAACCATTCGGTAACATGCATCCTTCTAGATATTCTTGGGGGAAGGGGCCCACTCCATGCTTTCAAGAACTCATCAATGTTTAGGATAAACCATCCTTGTTGAGCACTCAGTCTGTTCTCAAATACCATTTTAAAATTCTGAGATAAGAAAAGCGTTAATACAAATGTGACAGGGTCAATCATACCCAAGACACCCTAACCCTGGGATAAGTATAAAAAACACCTCTTTATGGGGTTAAGCCTGTTTCCCCAAATCATTTGGAAAAAACTAGCATACTGTACAATCTGTCCTCAAAATTACTTGGTAAAGGAAAAATCATTGCAACATACAATAAAAGTGGAATTATAAATTGTTTTAATGCTGCCCCCCCCTTTTAACTTTAGACAGTGTCCATGATTGCCACGTATTGACTTTTGCTTCTACTGAAGTCAGAACCAAATCTCAGTTCTCATATGGCAAATTTATTGATGAGAACCAAATCCCTAAAATTTTTATATGATCACATGAAACTTTAATCTGATTTATACACCTAGAATGACCATCCATTTTCCCTAAAAATAAACCTGAACATTTGCTGAGGTTTAGTTTAGAATTTGAAACTAAAAAAATATCTTTGAAAATTATTAACAGACATAATTTGGTCCACATTACCCACAAAAACACAAATATCAACTGCATATGCTTGCACCAGAATTTGATCCACCTCTTCTGGACCTTCCACACCTATCCACCATGCAGCGCAGTGCAGTCATGCAGTGACCTAATTAGAGGGTCCAAAGAAAAGATATATAGTAATAGGCTTAATGGACAGCCTTAACTGACACCTGTCCTCATTACTAACCCTTGTGTAATCACAGCATCTATAATGAGACATACTATAGTATGGTCATATAGTCATTTGATCATTTGTATGAATCCTTTTGGGATCCCATAATGTGCTAATACCTGGAATAAGAACCAGTGACTCACGCGATCATAAGCTTTACTCTGGTCCAGGGATAAAATGCAACTATTCCCACTTTTCCCTTCAAAATGAGTTATAACATCCCTAATTAAAACAAGAGCATGTTGAATTTTTCTATCTGGCAAACCACAGAATTGTACAGGATGAATTAGGTACACTGCAGCTCGGTTAAGCCTATTTTGTAAAACTCAGGGCAAAATTTTAAAATCAGAATTTAATATTGACATGGGCCTCCAATTGTTGATATCATACCTATCCCCAGATTTAAATAAAAATATTAGTAGACCAGTAGAAAACTATTCAGGCACTTTGTTCTCACCCAACATGTATCTAAATACTTTAGTAAGGCATTCCACAAATTCACGTGGAAATAGTTTGTATAATTCATAGGATAAACCATCAGGTCCCGGAGACGTTCCCCCTTTTAACTGGGATATCACTGCCTCAATCTCAGTTGCCAAAATGGGTGAATCTAATCCAACTACCTTCTGCAAATGTAAATCTGTCTTTATGGAATTTAAAAAAACTGAAATATTGGATTGAGAAGGTTCAGGTATAGTAAAGTAAGAAAAAAAACTGTTTTTGGATCATTCTCAGTATTTCATCCACATCAATTATTAAAAAACTCTTTAATTTCTCAGAATCTTAAACTAGATTTTATCCTTTCTATTTTTAAAAGCCTCAAAAGGGACACCCCCAAGGGTTTTCTGGGTTCCATATTCCAATTCTGCTTTTAAAGACCTAGCCCTATCATGCTGAAATGATCTCATCTCAGCTTTTAGACCCTCTATCTGAAGGTCATAGTTCACTTTTGAGCTGGTCTGTATTCCATACAAATACTGTAGTTTAGCTCTTAATTTAAGGTACTGGAAATAATTGGATTTCACTGTTTCTTTCCAATATTTCACTAGGCATTGTGCAATCTCACATTTTGTCTCCATCTACCACAGAGTTAGGTTCTCATACAAAAGAGCCACCGAAGTCCTAGCACAAAAATGAACCCAACCCATCCTTGACCTGTTTATCTAGTAACATGTTAGTATTTAACCATCTTTTTGATTTATGGGTAAATCCGGAAGGTTGGGCAATAGACAACTTGAGACATAGGTGATCTGAGCATTCTGAAGGCAGTGTAGTGAGGGAGGGGGTTGAAATTTTTTTTGAAATGAAGAAGTGAACTACTGCAGATGTTAATTTACCTTTCTTAAATGTAAAGGTAGGGCCATGTGAAAGGAAATCAACGCGTACTATCAATTCCACTTGGGACACACATTTGCACAGGGCGTTGGAGTCACAACATATTTTCTTGTTGCAAACCCTAGTCCCTTCCTGTGGAAACCCACAATTAAAATCACCCCCAAGTACTACAAATGCAGTGGTATATAGGTAGGGTTGGATTTGAGTTAATGCTTCTACCCTTTCAGCTTTGGATTAGGACCCATAAAGATTAATTAACCTGTAAACCACCTTATTCCAAACCCCATCCAAAATTAATACTCTGCCAGGAATGAGATCAATTAGCTTGGATAATTTAAAATTAAAAGAACTGGCTGGCCCAGCGGTGCTGAGGGTTGAGGCGCTGGATGCCACACCTCGCGCCACACTGGTGACCCATGTTCGGAAACGAGCACGGGCTGCCGGGGGTCGGCAGGATGGAGAAGGATTGAGCATCCCTAGGACTGCTCTCCTTCTCCGGGGAGGGGGTTTACAGCATTCAGCATTTGCCTGTCCCCTAGCAGAGGCTGGGAGGTGGCACGTTGATGCTGAAGAGTGTGGGCAGGGGATTGTGGCAGATGCCTGGCAGGAGAAGTGCATGGGAGCATGCGCGTTCCAGCCACTGGCATCACTACATGCCGCATCCTCGGGAGGAAGAAAAAAAAATGGAAAAGGGAGTCTGCTGTGAGGATGACGATGGTCCCCCACTGCAATGGCCTGGGAGGACACCTCCCTGAATACTGGATCCGATCTGGTGGGTTGAGAAGTTCCCCACCCCCTGCCATGAAGGGTAAATCATAGGGGTAAATGGGGAGGGGGTCTCATACCCGGTGCCTGCACTGGGGGGCATCAGAACAGCTGCAGTGGACTCTGGGGGAAAAAGTACAAACAAACAAAAAAAAAATTAAATTAAATTAAAAGAACTAAACAAAATGGCCACCCCATCAGCTTTATCTGCTCCGAAAGACCAGTATGATGAGCCCCAGCGCCATTCAGTCTTGTACAATCTGACTTGTTCAGGAGACCACATCCAGGTTTCTTGAAGAAAACATATCTCTAAACCTTGTTGTATCACAAAATGTCAATGTCAATGTCAATGTCAATTTTATTTAAAAAGACGCCCAATCCCAAAGGCTCTGGGACGCCGCACAAAACTATACAGTGTGTCATACCATATACATTCCTTAAAATAACATACATAAAATTCAATTTCCAAAAGCCTGCATAAATAAAAAGGTCTTCAGACAGCTCTTAAAAGCCTCTATAGTAGGGGCCTCTCTCACTTCCAACGGCAGCGAATGAAAGAAAATGAAAGAAGGCATCTTTTTTTTTTAAATTCAATAAACCGTGGCAATTACAAGATCCGAATACCACCATTTCAAGGGAAGCTTAAGGCAAACTAAGGGCCTTTTTTCCATTTTTTCTTCTTTTTGCCTTTATACTCTGTGAACTCCTGACCTTCCATCTCACCTGTTTGAGAAGGTATAGACCCAACCACCTCCATGTCTGATTCTTCCTCCACCCACACCAGAGAATTAAAGGGGTTTGACACCTCAATACCTCCCTGCTCCGCTTGTGAGGCAACTAATGTAGAGTTCCTTGTTACTCTTCTCTGGGACAATGGAACCTGTTGTTTATTTATTTTATTTATTTCATTTTTGTTGACCGGGTAAGTGCACTAGACAAATTCTGCCTATTTTCAGGCACGACCCAGGGGAAGGGGATACAGATGAATGCCAACTGACTTTGAAGCAGATTAAGCTGTTGGTGGTATTTTTAGTGAATGGGGGAAATTTTGGCCAGTGCACCGTGGAAATTCCCCTACTCTTTTTGAGAAGTGCCATGGGATCTTTAACATCCACCTGAACTACCACCAGGCAGATGGGACCTCGGTTTAACATCTCATCTGAAAGACGGCACCTCAGGAGTGCAGCACTCCCCTCATGCTGCACTGCAGTGTTAGTATTGGGATACTGACCCAAGTGCCTGGTGTGGGTCAAGAACCTACAGCCTTCTGATCTCCCGGCCTCAGAGGCGAGTGTGCTACCTGCTGAGCTACTGACACTGTAACCTCCGCTAGATTGCCATTTGCTTTATCTTCTGAGTAACAAACAGGTAATAGATTGGACCAGTCCCGTTCCTGGTGTTTCACATTCTTTTTAGGTTCAGAGTTGACCACAACTTCTTCCTTTCCAACTTCACTAGGTCCTTGACCTGGAAGAACCAGAGGGGGTGGCACCTCAACCACCTCTGTCTCTGATACGTGAGGGGGCACTAACTCAACTGACTCTTGGGCTTTTTTAATCAATAACTCAGGGCTAATGACTGTGGCCTTATTCTTGGCTGCCCATGGAGACACAAAAAAGGTGTGAGCAGATTTTTCACATAAATCACAGCATGTTAGGTTATTGCACTGGATCCTAACAAGGTGGCCCACCTCCCCACAATTATCACAATGTGGGGTATCACAGGTGCTCGAAAGGTGGGTATAAGAACCACATTTGTAGCAAGCATGTGGTTGCCCAGAGTAAAAACAAACACCCCTATCCCTTCCAAGCAGAAAGGAATTAGGGATATGTTCAACTACATTTTCTTCCTACCTCAATTTAACTTTGTATTTCCACCCTCCCATCCAGAACTGTTCCGAATCTAACAAGGCTTCTGGTGCACTTAAAACCTCACACATTTGTACCAACCAATATGAAATGTCTTCAACATGAACCCCTTCATTTTGGAACATAATTGTCACAAATTTTATAAGGGGTTTTGTCAGCGAATTACCAAAAATGGGGGCCATAAAGGAGAGAGGTAAGGTCGTTGCCTGTAGCTTTACAAGCTCTGCACATAATTGCGCTTTATTCCGAGCATGCCTTCATTCTTCTTCATGTAGTTCATGCAACATGTTTTCCTGCAAATCGAGGACCTTCTCTGATTTATTTGTAGGCATCTCAATTTCCTCTACATCAATTACAGTAAGATCTTCAGTGGAGATAAAGGCATCTTCACCTTTTTCTCCTTCCATACCTTCCAAATCATAAAGGTTCACACTCTCGGCTCCTTGGACCAAGAAATTTGGGGATGAAACTCGCCCCCCTGCCTCCACCACATCCATGTCGTCCACTGCTTCACCTGAACTGGCCATCCAAGCAATGAACAAGGGCTCCCCCTACAGCTCAGTAGAGGAATTTCCCCAGTGGCCTGACCAAATTTCCCCCATTCACTAAAGTACCACCAACAGCATAAAATCTGGTTCAGTTTCAGTTGGCATCCATCTGTATCCCCTCCCCCAGGACGAGGTTGAAAATAGGCAAAAATTGCCTAGTCCCCCTTCCTGGTCAACAAAAACTAAAATAAAAAAATAAAGAAAGTGGGCTAAATGAACTGTTCCATTCTAAAGAAAGCATTGTTGTCCCAGAGAAAGCTAGCTGTGTTCTAAATGATTCTAATTTTGTGGACATACCCCTTACTGATGAAGATGAGCCTAAAGAAACTGAGAGTGATAGTAATGTTCAAGATCCTGAGCCTAATAATACTGATGATAAGCATGAAAGTGCAGTGGTGCCCACTTCCTCAGATGCTGTTTCATTGCTGGACAATGAACTGGGAGTCGTGAACCCGAATTCTAATGCGGAAGTGCCAGTGTCAACCCTAAGTTTACCGTGTCGTTCTGAGAGAACCGTTAAACCAGTTTTGAGGCTCACTTATGACACTCCAGGGTAGCCTGAAGATTTACCCATGAATGTTGTCCACAAAGGGGTGTACTTTACAACTAATTCCTTGCCCAAAATAGTGTTCTCTGCCTCCACCAAAAACAAAGCCCTCTTCCAGCCTTATAGGAGTCATTGAAATAGAAAAAGGAGAATTGTGTGAAGCATACTGGTAAAATACCTAAGGGGCCCATGTATGTATATTTCAATTCTAAAAATGTCCAATCTAGTGCCATATAAGTTAAAGGTGCCTAATGAGTAAAAGTTAAGGTGAAGACAATGCCATCAGTATTGTAGGATATCCTAAATATAAACTAATATCTAAGGGAATAGCATGCTATATTGCATGAAGTTAATGTACATCTGTACAGATATTAGATTTATATATTATTATAAGGTATTAATAAGTATATAGTGAATTGTGAATGTATATATTACCATACTTTTTTAGACTTGGCATGGACGCCAAGTTCCCTGGGCAGGGGAGAGTGTGACCCACACCCCAAATGATGAGCTTACCTGAATTTAGCTCCCTGGACCTTGCAAGGTTCTTTTGCCAGAAAGGATCCCAGTTGGTGCTCTGCTGCTAAGGGCCTGGTATGCCCAGCACTATAAATATGCCCCACTGTAAAGTATCATTGAAATCCTTGTTCCTGTGTGAGTGTGTGAATAAATGCCACATCCTGCCACTTTAAGAGTTTTAGCCCTGCCATTGCAGTGAATAGCCTGTGCTGGGTCTGGGAAACTCAAAGCCTGTGATCGGCCAGGCAGTACACTGATAAGTTTGATTATACAGTCGATTACTTGTGTAAGTGCTGTCTGTTGAATGCTGTGATCGTTTATTCCTAAATCCAACTTGTTATGCTTAAAATGAACTAGAGGTGTGGACTGTTTATTTCCTCAGCAAGGGAGCTGCCATGTTTGGTCCTTTACTTTGCAGTTGAACCAATCGCAATACAGAAGGGTCCTTAGGCGGTCCTTATTACAGTGGTTTTTGGGAGAAACTGAGAACTTTTCTCTTGGTGCCAAATTTACCCAATCAGAGCTCTGGAACTGTGACTGACAGTTTGAGCAGCCAACCAGAATACAGAGATCCCAGTCTTCAGTTGTGGGGAACTGTTTGAGGGGATTCCAGCTCGAGCTTGCAAGGAGGGAGGAGGCTCAGAGATCAGCTCGAGCTCTTGAGAAAGAGGAAGCCTGTGTGGCTTAGATGAGAAGCATGGGGAAAGGCCTGTTTGCCTCCCTGCATGGCCTTTTTGGACTGCCTAAAAGCAGAAAAGGCATTTTTCATCAGCCCTGAGTTTGGGTGAGAGAGAGGTTCATGGAATAAGTGAATCCTGGCTGAACTATCCCAGTGGCTTAGGAGCTGTTGTGAGAATCATCTAAGGGACTCCAGTGGAAAGTGGAGCCTGTACCATTTGCAAGCGTCTTCTGTCACATTTGTGAGAAAAGGGGGAGACCTGCCTGATTTGAGTCTAGCTTACAGTAACCAAATTGCTAATCCAGAAGTGGGTAAGCTGTGTGTGACGTGCAAACTGCACCAGACAGTAAGCTGTATGTGCTGGGCCTGTGTTACAAAAGGCCCACAAGATTGTTGCTGTGAGTTGCCATTCCACCTGGCTAAAGACCAACTCGGGGAGTCAGCCCCTGCGGAGAGAAGAATCGCAGGTTGCGGCCACCTTGAAGGGAAAGGCCGTGAAGTGGAGGTGAGTCGTGTTGGCCCTGGTCACCATGATCATTCCTAGCAAGCAAGAATCCAGCCTGAATGCAACTATTGCCTCTACTGGTCCTGGTACCATGAGTAACCTCAGGGCCTATGCCCCGCAACCTCTAAGACAAAGAAATTGCCATCTGATTTGCCTTCAAAGTTTGTGTTGCAGTTTGACTGTATTTGCAGGCCATCAGGCCTGGGGATTACAATTTCTCTTTGGGTTTAAAGCACTGGTGAATGTGGCATCTGATTAAAGAAATCGAATAAATAACCAATTGTTTATTTAAGGACCCCAGCCAGCTGCAATGCTGGCCACCCCACAGCAACACTCAGGCCTGCAACAACTTAAACCTGGGTACCTAGAACAAAATAACTGAAGTAAAGCAGGGGTAAATATATGTCTGTGATTGTTAAATCTATCACCCAAGCCAATTACTTTGTTGCAGTATTTACTGATTCATCTGCCCACCTCGTGTTCAGTCCCCTGAATAAATCAGATTTGTTGTTTAAATGTTAATCTGCTTCCTAAGCACCATATTACTGAATGGTGGGGAAACTGGGGACTGTAGAAAATAGCATTGCTGTTATTGTCACATTTCCTGTTCCTGGCGCACAGGGCAGTCCAGGTTTTCAGACCCTGTTGATAAGAGTGGTAATCATGAGCATATTATTAGTGCTCAAAAATAATCGTCATTGCACATTAAGTGAAGTGTTTGGTATAACTCCAGGTGTTTGTCCACTGGTGAGGGCTGTGGGTAAGTACAGCTTCCCAGAGGGTTGTGCTAATATAACATCTGACCCACTTAAAACTGTCTCTGGGTGGAGGCACCGTGTCAATAGCATTATTATTAGAACCCAAGCCCCTCAACCTGCAGTTAGGGAAGCAGGCTGGGATAGTATCCCATTGGGAGGTGGCACCCTGGTTACATATCGGAGAGAGAGGTAGACACCAGTCCATTTACAGAAGAGAGAGAGTCCTAAAAGAACTCACAATACTGAAAGTAGCAGTGCAAGAATGTGGTGAACATTTTTACCTATACTTTTTTATGCTATTTTAGATTGCCCCTTATCTCCTGACTTGTATGATGCCGTTCTTTCTCCATTCTGAGTCTGCCTAGTACTTTTTTGGGTTAGGTAGCATTTCCCCGACTCCTAATTGCCCAACATTCAATTTCCCAATGTCAGTATCCTGACTTTGTAAGAGCACAACGTGTATATTGCCCGTATTGAAAAATCTCGACAAACAGCCTCCTTTAATCGTGCACATAGATTTCACCACTCACTCACTCACCACTCCTGTCTACTGCTCCTTCAGTTGTTATGTTGGCTTGCGTGCATCTTGCGGTAGTAGAAGATTTTGGAGGTGCGTCAGTGTGGGCGAATGCTGGGCATACTTTAGTAGGAGTGTCCCTCATTCCCCAATAAGCCAGCATGCAGGCGTTCACACAAGAAATATGTAAAGTGGTCAAAACTTGTAAAGAAAGTGCCTCTGCAATGAGAGACAAGCTTGTCATGCAGTGGCACAATAACATGCCTCCCGACGTGCCTTTCCTGGTGAAGTATTTCAATAAACATGGTGGCAGTGGCTGCCACCGCCTGCCACACAATGCCTACAAAGCTGACTTCAGGAGTGCCCAATCCCCCTGTTGGCATGCTAAATAACCCCCCCCCCAAAGATTGTGTGGCACACTGGGAGCCCACCCCAGTGTGCCTACCCGTAATCAAAGCCAGCCGTCGTTGGCATGTTCCGGCCCCCAACCCCATTCGGTGCCACACTGGGAGCCCACCCCAGTGTGCCCAACATCACCCCTCCCACATCATCACGGGGAACACTGGGAGCCTACCCCAGTGTGCACAACAGTTTTTCATACACCTGTAAAAAAAAGAAAACTGTCCGTGATGTTCGTTTTCTTTTAATTACCTGAAAAAAAGAAAATGGTCCCTCGCCGTGGGGTCCCTCCCCAACCCACACCCACCCTCTGAGCACCCCACCTCCCCACATCCTCCCTCACCCCATACTTACCTCACGGAGCCAGGCACGATGATCTTCGGTAGACCGGGAACATGTCTGGACTCTTCAAAGCCGACTGAAGAAATGCCAGTAAGCTGCATAATGGCATAAATGGGTTTTTTTCAACTTAGGTGGCTATCTCAGCCATATTTTATAATTTTGCCTCCAAATTTTCATCGTGAGGTGCTTGGGAACCCACCTCATGAACACATGCATTGTCATCTCATTACTCAGCCCCGAAAGGTCATTTCTCAGTCACTGCATGAAATCACCTTTTGGGACTGATTAACAAAACGACAATGGCACTGTTCATGAGGTAGGGTCCTAAAAACCCTATCTTGCAAATTTGGTGGAAAAATTCCAAGAAATGACCGTGTTACGAGTGTGCATTGCGTAGTTTCAACGCATGCGCATAACTTTGACAATTGTTAATATTTTGATTCCAGATTTTCAACATTGCCCTTTTTTCACACCTACTTATGAACAGTGTAGCTGTCATTTTTCACATCCTGCCTGAAATGTGTTTTCATGTATGTGGCGCACAATGGCGCGGTTGCTGTGCGAAATGAATGTTCAGGACACATTAACAAAATCACAGTGACACTGTTCATCAGTGGAGGTCCTAAAATGCCTATGTTGAAAATTTGGTAAAAAAAATACCCAAAATAATTGCATTAATTGCATTGCGCAGTTTCTATACACGCTCGTGACGTCACCAATTTTTCATATTTTCACTCCATATTTTCACTATTGTCATTTTTGTACACCTCCTTACGAACAGTACAGCTGTCATTTTTCACATCCTGCCTGAAAATGTGTATTCGCATGTGTCACACAATGGTGCGGTCGCTGTGGGAAATCAATGTTTGGGCCAGATTAACAAAATCACAGTGACACTGTTCATGACCAGGAGTTCCCAAAATGCCTATTTTGAAAATTTGATTAAACAAATCCCCAAAATAATTGCATTACGGGCATGCATTGCGCATTTTCTACGCACACTCGTGATGTCACCAACTTTTCATATTTTCACTCCAGAGTTTCAAAAATGCCATTTTTTTACACCTCCTCATGAACAGTGCAGCTGTCATTTTTCACATCCTGCCTGAAATGTGTTTTTGCACCTGTGGTGCTAAAATGCACAGTCTCTGTACAAAATCACCTTTCAGCAAACAGACTCATAGTGCCACTGTTCATGAGGTGGGGTCACAAATGGCCCATGTTGAAAATTTGGAGTGAAAATACCAATAAATGCCCTGGGCATTTGGGTTTCCAACCATAATGCCCCACCCTGTACAGACTGACAGGTGTCAGAGGTGTGACCTGGCACTGTTGGCTGTAATGCTTACACCATTCCACCCCCCACCCTGCAGCCAGGGGCAGGCATCGAGGTGTGCCTTAGACTCTTCGGCCCCAATGTTCACCCCATTCTCCTATACTGCACCCATGTCAGTATATTTTCTTATGGAATGGGGTGAGCATAAGGCCCAAAGACCCCAAGGCACATTGCGGCACTTGTCAGTCTCTGCGGGGTAGGGTGAGGTGAAATGGCATGAGCGTTATGGCCAATGACCCAAAGGCACACTCCAATGCCTGTCACTCTCTACAAGGTGGGGCTGGGGTCGGCATCAGTTCACTACTTCACTGCCAATCCTATTGTGCATCTCTCTAATTCCTGCACTACCAATGCCAGTGCCAGCAAGCCAACATTCGGCATTGACAAATGCTTGTTCACATCGTGCAATCATGCATATAGGTAGTAGTGGATCAAGTAATTCTCAGGTATAATGAAATGACCGCTACATTGTAATCTGGCTTCATTCATCACTCACCATTCATGTCAGCTGCTCCACTAGTCACGTGCTTACTGCTTACTTGCTATGCTTTAATTAGGTGTGTAATTGTGTAACTGAATCCATTTATATTGGTAGCCAGTTAGCCCTCCCTCTCCCTTGGAGACTTTATAGTGTTCGCACCATGGCTGAAGTATGCACTGTTGTCCCATTGCAGAGGGGTAATGATAAAATCTGTGTTGGAGGCTATCTGTTAGTTAAAGAGGGACATCGCAGAGATCTATATTATTGGTGCTGCCAAAGTCAAAAATCGTTGAAGTGTCTCAGCAGGGCAACCACCATTCTTGCTGGTGGCCAGTAGCATCTAAGAAATCACCGGGGGAGCACAATCACACTCCGGATGCAACCGATGCACCTATAGCATGTGCCACTGCATCCATGAAGCAAAGAGCTGTTGATATCTAACTTATACAAGGCAGTAACTTTAAGTTTGCCTGAGAAAGTCCGACAAAGCATGCCCTGTAAACAATCATTGCAGCAGGTTGTAAGGAGGGCCCACGGCCTCAACATGCCTTCTGAATCCTGAACACTAGAGGAAATAGTCATACCTGCAGAGCTGAGGCTTGTAAACAGGCAACCGTGGCAAGCACAGGATTCAACATGTGGTGAAGACATAATCATTATATTTGCCACCACAAAAAAACATACGTCTTCTGCACAGTGCACCATACTGACTAATGGATGGCACTTTCAAAACTGTTACAAGTATGTTTAGGCAGCTGTATTCAATCCATGCTCCTGTCAGCAGTCCTGAAAATTGCCGTATTGTGCCCCTAGTCTATGCCATTATGTCCTCTAAATATGTAAATTACCTACCTACCATAATTCTTGATCTTCTTGGATGAAGTCTCCACCACTCATTCACACTGATGGAACTATGCCGGAGGCACTAGGACACAGTGGGAGCCAAAAATCTTCAGGAGGACCGGCGCCAAGGTAGGGCCACGAGGAAGCGGCACCATGAGCCTGGCTCGCACTATATAGACTACCTCGGCATCAACCCTCAAACCGCCTCAGTACCTTTTTTCTGAGGAGGTGCAATGTAAACTAACCTAGTGAAAAGTAACCTATATCGGACATAAGATAGTCCAAATGACCCGTGTAAGAAGGGTCAGCACAACAGAGAGTCTTCACAGCCCAGCCATCGAGGGAGTGAAGACTATGAACAGATAAGTGAGCTCAAGGGATGGCGGGTGGGCATGTGAATGAGTGGTGGAGACTTCATCCAAGAAGATCATGAATTACGGTAGGTATGTAATTTACATATCTTCCTGGACATAAAGTCTCCACCACTCATTCACACTGATGGGAGAGTCCCAAGCTAAATAATCCCCCGAGACGAGCGGCAGGAGAGAGGAGCTCACTTAGGGCAGAAGTCTATTAAGGATTGTCCTGCCAAAGGACTGATGCTATTTGGCATAGATATCCAAAGCATAGTGCTTAATGAAAGTGTGCACGGAGCTCCAGGTGGCCACATTGCAAATGTCCACAACAGGAACATTATGGATTTCTGCCAGAGAGGCTGCAAGTGCTCTGGTAGAATGAGTGTATACTCTGCCCTCTAGCTTGACCTGTGTCATAGAGTAGCAGTGAAGAAGGCATGCTACCAGCCATGCTGAAATACATTGGATAGCTACAGGTTGGCCCAGCCGGGCCATGCTAAAGGAGACAAACAGTTGTTTAGAAGCGTGGATTTCTTTAGTCCTGTCTAAGTAGAACCACAAGGCACTCTTTACATCCAGGGAATGCAGGGTATGCTCTCCCTCATTCTGGATGTTCGCGAAGTAGGTAGGAAGGATCAAGGGCTGGTTCAGATGGAATTCTGAGATAACCTTGGGAAGAAACTTGGGGTGGGTCCTAAGAACCACCTTGTCTTTGTGGAATGCAGTATATGGAGGATCTGTGACCAAAGCATGTATTTCTGACTCTCTCCATCTTTCAAGTCAGAAATTGTGTTTGCAGATGACACCAAGATCTGCAAAAGAGTAGATGATCCAGTTGGGGTGGGCAGAAGGAGAAGAGATCTGGATAAACTAGCAAAATGGTCAGAAGAGTGGCAACTGGGGTTTAATGCAAAGAAGTGCAAGATCATGCACATAGGGAAGAGAAACCCTGAAGCCACCTATAGGCTGGGAGGGGAGTTGCTGGCAGTCACAAGGTAAGAAAGAGACTTAGGCATCATTATCACCGATAACCTGAAATCATCCAAGCAGACCACTAAAGCAGTAGGTAATGCTAGTGGGATGTTGGGGTGTATTAGTAGGGGTATCACAAGTCAGAAGAGGGAGGTAATAATCCCTCTTTACAAGACACTGGTTAGGCCCCATCTGGAGTACTGCATTCAGTATTGGAGGCCACACCTTCACAAGGACATTAACCAAATTGAGGCAGTCCAGAGAAGGGCAACCAAAATGGTGCAGGGACTGCATCAGAAAACATATGAGGACAGATTAATGGAGCTCAATATGTATACCCTAGAGCAAAGGAGGGAGAGAGGTGATATGATCAAAACATTCAAACACCTTAAGGGCATTAACAAGGTGAAAGAGTCTAACATGTTTCAATATAAGAAAAATAGCAGGACAAGAGGACACAGCATGAGATTAGAGGGAGGCCGATTAAGGGGTAATGTGAGGAAGTTCTTTTTCACAGAAAGGGTGGTCGATGCATGGAACAGCCTACCTCAGGAAGTGGTGGATATGTATACAGTGCAGGGATTCAAACAGGCATGGCACAGGCATAAGGGAGCAATACAGACGAGTATGAATAGATAGGCCATTGACAGAGCAAATGCCGATGGCACATTTATAAGGTAGAAAAAGAAATAGGCAGACTGGATGGGCCTTGCAGTTCTTATCTGCCATCAACTTCTATGTTTCTATGTAAGTCACAAGAAGATAGGGGCTTGAAAGGTTTAGAGGTGAGCATGTCTAGCACAAGGTTAATGTCCCAGGCTGCTACTGGTCATCTGACAGGTGGCCTGGTATGAAAAAATTACTCATCTTAGTAATTGTGTTTCTTCTAATGGAATCTTGCTGTATTCTGACGTTATGCAGTTAGCCCCAGCACTTAAAGTGCTCCAGAGAGGAAAGAGTTAACTCTATGCCAGAGCATAGAACATAGAGCTTGAGCTCGATTCAAACCTCTGTCTGCTGCACTTTCAAATGTAACTGTCAGGTTCTTATAAGCTAATACTAACTAACTACACCTGCTATGTGGAAATTGTAAAACTACGAGCCAAAAGGCAACCAAATGTTTTGGGTCCCCAAAAGACTCAAGTCGAGAACTCCAAAACAAAATTAGGTAGTGAATAAGATAACTATAAAAAAGCAATATAAATATAACCCACTCCCCCTCTCTATACATGGGAGAGTGTTAAGTTCACCCCTGAGGTGCAGCATTGTACCTGCCAGCCCACTTCCCAAAAAACAGTTTCTGAGAGGGGAGGCAGGGAGGGGAGGTCAGAATACAGCAAGACTCCATTACAAGAAACACAATTACTAAGGTGAGTAATTTTTTCTTCAAACAACATGAAGTCTTGTTGCATTCTGACATTATGCAGACTACCAAGCAGTACCTCCATGGAGGAGGGACAAATCTATTTTGGGAATAGGCTCTGCAGTACTGCTGTACCAAATCTAGCATCACTCCTAGCCTGGATATTCAGAGAGTAATGCTTGGTGAATGTATGGAATGTTTTCCAGGTGACTGCTTTGCATATTTCTAATAATGATATATATCTGGCAGCAGCCAGAGAAGCAGCTGTACCTCTAGTCGAATGAGCCCTCAGGCCTGAAGGGGTATTTTGCCTAGCTTCTCACAGCAGAATTGTATGCAAGAGACAATCCACCTGGCAATATTCCTCTTAGTAGCAGGTTTGCTCTTTTTCACTTCACCATAAGTGAGAAACAACTGAGGACAGTCAAACCTAAGTGCCTTAGTGCGCTCAATGTAGTAGCTAAGTGCCCTCTTAATATCCAAGCTGTGTAACCTTCTCTCCCCTGAAGAAGAATGATCAGTGAAGAAGACAGGAAGAGACATGGACTGGTTCAGGTGAAAATCTGAAACCACTTTGGGTAAGAACCTCCTGTTAGTTCTAAGGACCACCTTATCTCTGTGGAATGAGATAAAATCAGGCTCCATTGACAGAGCTTGTAATTCACTGATATGCCTGGCAGAGCTAATAGCTACCAGGAACACAGCTTTTCAAGTCAAGTACTTAAGTTCTGCTGAGGTCAAAGGCTCAAAAGGGGGGGTTGCATAAGCTGAGCAATGCAAACATTAAGATCCCAAGCAGGAGTAGGGTCCTTAAAAAGAGGATTGGTATGGAGCAATCCTTTAAAGAAGTTACAGAAAACAGGATGAGATGCCAGTGAGGAAGCCTTCCCCACTGACAGAAATGTAGAAACAGCTGCCAAGTGTACTTTCAGGGTAGCTGGTCTGAGGCCTAAGCCGATAAGATGAACCATATAATCCAGAACTGTAGACAAATCAGCAGTATCAGGAGATATCCGCTTATTGGAACACCAAATGCTGAATCTTTTCCATTTGGAATTATAAGTTTTTCTCGTGGCAGGTTTTCGAGAGGCTTTGAGAATATCCAGAACCCCCTGAGACAGATGTTGGCTTGCATATTCTAACTCTTCAGGAGCCATGCCTTGAGATTGAGAGACCGAAGGTTGGGGTACCAGATCCTCCCCTCAGAGGAGGTTAACAGGTTGTGATTCTTGGGAAGAGATAGGGGAATATGGACTGCTAGGGACAGCAACAAAGGATACCAAGGCTACCAGGCCCAGTCTGGAACAATCAGGATCACTTTGCAAGATTGTGACCTTATCTTGACCAGAACTTTGAACAACAGAGAAAAGGGAGAAAGGCATACAGAAATGTCCTCCCAATCCAGAAGTAGAGCGTCCAGGGGGACTGAGCCCAAGACTGGGGGTCTGCAACAGAAGAGAGGAAGTTGATGATTGTATGGGGCTGCAAAATGCTCTCATCTCTGGAGTGCCCCATCTTGAAAAAAATCATGTTGTTTGAAGAATGCCCTTAAGAAACCTCTTGACCACAGGAAGTTGAGCCAGATACATGGAGTGTACGGGCTCATGGTACACTGTGATTGTACAAAGGTGAACCTTAATGGTGGAGTATTGCAAGCCTGTGTTTGAGAGGTCTAGAAGATACTCCAGTACTTTGGTGGACAGGAAAAGGGGTTCTAGGAGGATTTTGCACACCAGATGGAGAAACACTTCCACTTAGCTGTGTAGGTTTTCTGAGTCGCTGGCTTGCATGCTACTAATAGGATATCAGAGACCCTATGAGAAATGGTAAACCTGTTTACCTCCATCTCCTCAGAAGCCAGGCATGGAGGTGAAGAGACTTCAGGTTGGGATGGACTACAGGGCCCTGGGTCAGGAGGTTCGTCTCAAGTGGAAGCGGTTTCGAGGAGGTTTCTGATAATCTGTTGATCAAAGGAAACCAGATCTGATGAGGCCAGAACGGGGCAATGAGAATCATTCTGCCCCCTTGTGCCTCCAATTTGAGCAGCACCCTCTGAACTAGGGGAAGAGGAGGAAATGTGTACAGAAAGCATTTTCTCCACTGCAGTCTGAATGCATCCTGACAAAAAATGCCAGGTCCTGGATTTCTGGAGCAAAAGAGAGGCAGCTTTGTGTTGAGTGGGGACGCAAAAAGGTCCAGGTCTGGAGTTCCCCACTCTTCGAAGAGTGATTGCACAACAATTGCATTGAGAGATCACTCGTGAGGATCTGTCTCCTTTCTGCTGAGACGGTCTGCCAGATTGTTCTGGACTCCCGGTAGGTAAATTGCCTGAAATAGAGCTTCATGCTCCAGGCACCATTCCCACACTCTCATTTCTTCCCTGCACAAGGGGTAAGAGTGTGCTCCACCCTGCTTGTTGATGTAGAACATTACTGCTTTGTTGTCCATCTGGAGGAGAATGGTCTTGTGACAGAGTATGTCCTCCAAGGTCGAACAGTGTAAAGGATGACTCTCATTTCCAGAACATTTATATGAAATTGAGATCTGTCCTGACTCCAACGACCCTGAGTGTGGAGATCCTGGCAGTGAGCTCCCATCTGAACAGGGATGTATCCATGGTGATGGAGATCTGGGGATCTAGATGGGCAAAGGATATCCTACCTGAAGGTTGTCCTGCTGAGTCCACCAGGTAAGTGACCGTTTCAGGGTCCCGTCACCTTGATGCGAAAGGACTGTGGGTGTGTGGTTGGAGACCACTGAGTGCTGAGTATCCACTGAGTAGTTCTCATAAGAAGCCAAGCCAGAGGCACAGTAAACACTGAGGCTGCCATGAGACCCAGCATCCACTGCATCGAGAGAGCTCGGACCGAGCTGTGTTCTCTGATGAAGTGCGCCATCAGCAGGATGTCGTCCCTTCTGTCCTCTGGGAGAAAGGCTCTCACATTGGAGGTATCCAGAAGGGCTCTATGAAGAGAAGCCACTGAGAGGGTTGTAGCTGCGACTTTTCCAAGTTTAGCAGGACTCCCATGGACGAGAGGAATTTTGAAGCCATAGTTACATTTTCCTGAGTCTGTTGTCTGGAGGTACTGGCGAAACCAATCGTGACAGCTATGGGAATACCTGAATCTTGAGTTTCCTTAGATGCACTGCACGAAAGGCAGGACTCTGAATTGGTAGTGTTGACTCAACACCACAAATGTGAGGTATTTGTGGTGGTTTGGGTGTATGAGAATGTGTTGATAGGCATCCTGCATGTCCAGGGAGGCTAGCCAATTGTATTGATGAATCAGAGGTAAGAAAAAATTACTCATCTTAGTAATTTTGTTTCTTCTAATGGAGTCTTGCTGTATTCTGACTTATTGCAGTTAGCCCAGCACTTGAACTGCTCCGGAGAGGAAAGAGTTAAATTCTATGCAGGGCATAGAATGTTAAGCTCAAGCTCGGTTCAAACCTCTGTTTGCTGCACTTCAAAGTGTAACCATCAGATTCTTACAAGCTAATGCTAACTAACTAAACCCCACTGTGTGGAAATTGTAAACTTTTTATTAACCAAATGGCAACCAAATATTTTGGATCCCACGAAAGACTCAAGTCGAGAAATCCAAAATGAAAAACCAGGTAGTCAACACTTATGACTACAAAATAACAAACATAAACCACTCCCCCTCTCTAAAGGGAAGGAGTACCCAAATGCACCCCTAGGGTGCAACACTGTGCCTGCCAGCCCACTTCCCAAAACCAGGTTCTGAGAGGGGAGGCAGGGAGGGAGGTCAGAATACAGCAAGACTCCATTAGAAGAAACACAATTACTAAGGTGAGTAATTTTTTCTTCAAACAACAAGAAACCTTATTGTATTCTGACTTATTGCAGACTACCAAGCAGTACCTCCATGGAGGAGGGATTCAAACTTATTTTGGGAATAGGATCTGCAGTACTGCTGTACCAAACCTAGCATCACTCCTAGCCTGGATATCCAGAGAGTAATGCTTGGTGAATGTATGGACATTTTCCAGGTGGCTGTTTTACAAATCTCTAGTAAGGGAATATCCCTGGCAGCAGCCAGAGAAGCAGCTGTACCTCTAGTCAAATGAGCCCTCAGGCCTGAGGGTGGTACTCTGCCTATTTTCTCATAGCAGAATTGTATACAAGAGACAATCCACCTGGCAATAGTTCGCTTAGTAGCAGGTTTCCCCTTTCCCACCTCCCCATAAGTGAGGAACAACTGGAGAGAGTCAAACCTGTGTGCCTTAGTACGCTCAATGTAGTAGCTAAGGGCCCTCTTAACATCTAAACTGTGTAATCTTCTCTCTCCTGAAGAAGAATGGTCAGTGAAGAAGACAGGGAGAGACATGGATTGGTTCAGATGAAAATCTGAAACCACTTTGGGTAAGAACCTCCTATTGGGTCTAAGGACCACCTTATCTCTATGGAATGAAATGAAATCAGGCTCCACTGACAGAGCTTGTAATTCACTGATACACCTGGCAGAAGTAATAGCTACCAAGAACACAGTTTTCCAAGTCAAGTACTTAAGCTCTGCTGAAGACAAAGGCTCAAAGGGAGGTTGCATAAGCTGAGCAATGCAAATATTAAGGTCCCAAGCAGGAGTAGGATCTCTAAAGGGGGGATTGGTATGAAGCAATCCCTTGAAAAATTTACAGAAAACAGGATGGGATGCCAGTGAGGAGGGCTTTCCCACTGACAGAAAAGCAGAAACAGCTGCCAAGTGTACCCTGAGGGTAGCTGGTCTGAGGCCTAGGCCATTAAGATAAACCATGTAATTCAGAACTGTAGACAATTCAGCAGTGTCTGGAGATATATGCTTCTTGGAACACCAAATACTAAATCTTTTCCATTTGGAGTTACAAATGTTTCTGGTGGCAGATTTTCAAAAGGCTTTGAGACTATCCAAAACCCCTTGAGACATATGCAAATTTGCATACTCTAACTCTTCAAGAGTCATGCCTTGAGCTTGAGGGACCGAAGGTTGGGATACCAAATCCTCCCCTGAGAGGAGGTTAACAGATTGTGATTCCTGGGAAGAGACAGGGGATGATGGACTGCTATGGACAGCAACAATGGATACCAAGGCTGCTTGGCTCAATCTGGAGCAATCAGGATCACCTTGCAGGATTGTGAGCTTATCTTGACCAGGACCTTGAACAGTAGAGGAAAAAGAGGGAAGGCATACAGAAATGTCCCTTCCCAATCCAGAATCAGAGCATTCAGAGGGACTGAGCCCAAGACTGGGGGTCTGCAACAAAAGAGAGGAAGTTGGTGATTGTTTGGGGCTGCAAAAAGATCTATCTCTGGAGTGCCCCACTTTGAAAACATCACTTTTAACACTAGGGGATCCAGGGACCATTTGTGATGGCCCAGGGAAATCCTGCTCAATGCATCTACTAGCACATTGTCCCTTCCTGGAAGGTGGACTGCTGCCAGAGAGGTCTGTAGAGAATAAGCCAGGGACCACAATTTCATGGCTTCCATGCACAAGGCCATAGACCAAGTGCCTCCCTGCTTGTTGATATACCACATGGTGGTGGTGTCTGTTCTGACCTGAACCACCTTGTTCTGTACTGATTAAGAGAAGGTTTGCAGGGCCAGATAAACTGCCCTGAGTTCCAGAAGGTTTATGTGGAGAAGAGAGTCCTGAGTGGACCACACTCCCTGGGCTGTGAGAGTCCCCAGGTGGGCTCCCCACCCCAGGAGAGAAGCATCTGTGGTTAGAACTAAAGAATGAGACTGAGTGATGAATGGGACTCCTTGCCTGAGATTGTCCTGATCCTGCCACCACTGAAGGGCCTGGATAAGGGTCTGAGTTACTGGAACAAGTTTGGTTAGAGGATCTTTTTTCTGAGACCAAAAAGCCCTTAGGTGAAACTGGATGTCCCTCATCTGAAATCTGGCCCCTTGGACCACTGCAGTGGAAGCTGCCATGTGGCCCAGAAGCTGAAGAAAGTGCCTTGCTGGTCGAGAAACCAGTAGGTGGAAGGAAGAAGCCAGTTCTATGATGGCCCTTACTCTTTCCAGGGGAAGAAAAGATCTTGCTTTAACAGTATCCAGCTCTACCCCTATGAAGGTGAGAAGCTGTACTGGCTCAAGAACTGACTTGGGAAGACTGAGAAGAAATCCTAGAGAAGTGAGCACTTGCTGGGTCACTTGCAGATCTAACTTGACTTGGTCTGGAGACTGACCCACAATGAGCCAGTCGTCCAGGTATGGGAATATGGAGATATTTTTTTCTCCTCAGAAAGGCCACTACTACTGCTAGGCATTTTGTAAACACCCTTGGAGCTGATGTTAGGCCAAAGGGCATTGCTTTGAACTGGTAATGGCCTGAAGGCAATTCGAACCTGAGGTACTTTCTGTGGGAGCACCTGATGGGAATGTGAAAGTAGGCATCTTTTAGGTCCAGGGAGGCTAGCCAGTCCCCTGGCCTTAGAGAGGGAAGGGGATTATTCCCAGAGTCACCATTTTGAACTTTGGTTTGAAGAGATGTTTGTCCAGGTATCTTAAGTCTAGGATGGGTCACCAGTCCCCTGCCTTTTTCGGGGTAACAAAGTACCTGGAGTACAGACCTTTGCTCCTGTGTATTGCAGGGACTCTCTCTATGGCTCTTAAGGCCAGTAGAGATGAAACCTCTGCCTCTAGGGCAATGGTTTCAGAGATGCTTGCAGGTGGAAAAGATCTGGCTCTCAGCTTTGGGAATTTTTTGAAGCTGAGAAACAGTCCCTGGCTTACTACCTCCAGGACCCACTTGTCTGAGGTAACAGACTTCCAGTCCTGGAAGTAGTAAGCCAGCCTCCTCCTGGAATTAGAGAGTCGACCCGGGCTGGCACATCAGGGTGTCTGCTTGGCAGGAGCCTTAGGCTGAGGAGTGGATGCAGCCCTGCTCATCCCCCTTCTGCCTCTCCCTCTGAAGAACTCCCTCTGAGAAAAGGGAGAGGAGGCCTGTGCTTGGCAGAAAGGCCTATGAAAAGGCCTGCCCCTGCCACTAGCCTGCTGCCTTTGAGGAGTTGCCTGCCTTTCCTTGGCTTGTGCACTCCTGTAGGTGGTCCTATATTCGTCCATCTTTTTCATGTAATTCTCTGTCTGCTCTCCAAACAAAGAATTACCCACCACAGGGAAATCCATGGACTTAGCCTGGGTGTCCTGTGAAAGGCTAGTACATCTGAGCCAAGCCATCCTCCAAAGAGCCACAGATGTAGCCATGATTCATGATGACACATCATTGGAGTCCACAGCAGCATGAAATTGGATCTTTGATGCCTCAATCCCATCAGCAGCTACCTCCTCCAGCTCCCTGGCCAGCTGGGGGGAGGCCTGCTTAGCCAGTGCCAGTACAGTGTCCCACCTGGACTTCTGGTACCTGGCTGTATAGGCCATGTAATTAGCCTGCCTGAGTCCCAAGGAGGATGCCATGTACTGCTTCTTTGCCATGGCATCCAGCTTCCTGGAGTCTTTATTTGGGTGGGGGGATGAAGCCAAGGGTATGTTAGCCTTATCACAGGCTGCAGCCTGCACAACCCCAACATGGCTGCACTGCTGGTACAAGTACTCCATACCTGAGCCTGACAACATGTACCTCTTGTCAACAAGAGGTAAAGAATTTGGGGTTTTTAACAATTTTTGTGTCTGCTTCCCAAAGGACTTATGAAGGGGAATAGACAACCTCTTGGACTCTGGGATGTCCATCATTTCAACGTAATCAGGCTCCTCTTGTTCCTCAACAGCTTCTTCCAAAGGGAGCTGGAGGGTTTCTGCCACTTTTCTGTAAAACATAAAGTGGGAAGGGGACTCAGAAAGCCTGGAAGGGGAAACACCAGAAGGCCTGTCTGGGGAGATGTCTGGTTCAATGGGCTCATTCAGACCTTCCATTCCATCATCATCACCTTCATAATCATCGTCCCCCTCCAAATCCAGTTCATAAAAATCTTCAGGGGCATTATCCTGAACCGGAGGAACCGACCGAACTGAACACCTGCCAGAAGGTGCCGGTTCTGTCGGAACCAGACGAAGCGATTCAACAATCCTAATCGCTTGGGCAATATCCTCGGTGGTCACAACATGAGATTCTGAATCCGAACCAGACTATTTTTCTTTTCTTTTCCTTTTTGATGGAACTGATCCCTCGGAATTGGCTCTCCTTTTGCCCGAAGAAGTATCACCCAGGTCAGAGGGCACTCCTTCTGGTTCGGCCGAAACAGAACCTGATTGGCCATCTGGGTCAGCGGACTTCTCGGCCTTCTTCTCCCTAAGTCTGCCCAATCTCTTGTCTAGGGTGGATTTAGGGACATTTTTACATATTTGGCAGTCTGAATCAAGGTGGTCAAACTCCAGACAATAAACACAGGTGGTGTGGGGATCAGCCTTAGCAAAGGCTTCCCCACACACACTGCAGTGTTGAAACCCAGTGGGCCCAGTTTTTCTTTTGGGTTTCTCAGACGTAGCCATCCTATCAAACAAACTTACCCTTTACTCGGCAAAAGCCAGATAAGACCCCCTTATCAGTTTCTAACCATGTTATGGGTATTTGAAAAAAACACAAGAAATATGTTTTTTTTTTTAAACCGATAAGGACTGGTAACTACACACTAAACCTGAAAGAAAAAACACACACAAGATAACCAGTTCAGCCGAACCAGTTAAAAGTTAAAAATTACAATTTCCACAAGTATCCTATGGCTAGTCCACTACCTATGCTACTTACTGTACCACAGACAGAGATCTGAACCGAATTAGAAACGAAAGGATCAGTAAAACCGATGACTTTAACCGACTGATGAACCGTGAGCAGAGGAGAAATCTCCGGAGCAACTGTTCAGTTAGGTGGAGTAAAGAATCTGATGGTTACACTTTGAAGTGCAGAAGACAGAGGTTTGAACCAAGCTCGAGCTCAACATTCTATGCCCTGCATAGAATTTAACTATTTCCTCTCTGGAGCAGTTCAAGTACTGGGGCTAATTGCAATAAGTCAGAATACAGCAAGACTGCATGTTGTTTGAAATGGAAATTACGTACCTGACGTAACTCTGATCTTTCTGTGTATCTTCAACATTCATCACCTTTGAGTACTTGGTCAGAGGTCATGACCCTGCGGGAGCTTTTTATTTTGGATGGGCGGAGTCGACGCACTATCGGCACCGCCCTTGAGGTTGACGCACTGCGTGGTGCTCATGGGTTGGCCATTAGATGTTGTCGACTCCGCCTTCCCACCAGTTCTGAGTTGCCGTAGAGGTGAGAAAAAGGGTTGGGAGGGTGGGACAGGAAGTCCAAGGGACAGACGAATGAAAAGATATATAAACTAAAAGGAGAAATAAATGACTGACATTGACACAACAAGTCTGAAAGACTAAGGGGATTGGGTAGGGGCCCCAATTTCTGGAAGCAGAAAAGGAGGAGGGAGGGTGGGTTAAGGATTTTAGAACTAAGGATAAGAGTTGGGGGGGGAATAGGAAAAACATACCCTGGAACCTTGACCTGTCTTCAGATTGTATAGGAACTGCGAAGGAGTAGCCAAGAGGCTAACTGTCAGAATTCAAGGTACAGAATCACTGGCAATAACTCATACAAAAGCAGAATTTGCTATTCTGGAAGAAAGACAGGGTAAGGGATATTTTACCCCTCTCAAAAAGGAAATTTTGGTGTAAGAAACCTAGTTTCTTAAATTAATTGAGGTTATGTCCACAGGACAAGGAAATCAAAGGCTTGATGGGGAGAAGGAAAGAAAAGAGGGCAAATGCCAACCCCCACCCCATGGGGTGGAGCCGAAGCACTGAAGATGGAGTGTCCCCATCCTGACCACTCTGCCCCTAAGAAAATTATCCCCCTATGTGCCCAGTTTACCCCACTCCTGTCTAACAGAAAGGAGGGGGACGAGGAATGAGCACAGAGAGGGAGGGGGACCCAGAGACTGAGGCCCCAGGGGGATGGAGGGTGGGATTGTGATGAATGGTGAAGATCAGAATTATGGTAGGTACGTAATTTCCATATCTCATCTGTGTCAATCTGCACCATTCATCACCTTTGGGTGAGTACCGAGCCCCCCCAAAGGGGGTTTTAATCCTAAGGGACTGAGTCCCTTAGCTCTTAGTGGGTGACACACTAAGAGGGAGAACCTTCACGGGCCTGGAGAGGCCCAAGAGTGAGGAGAGTGAGACGGGGACCCACCCCGGAGGGGGTAGGTAGTTGCCCTGACAGACGCCATCTCACCCTACGAGAGAAAAGATAGGTTCTCTAGTGAGTAGAGTTACTCGCCCTACGCCAGGGCAAGGGTGACAACTGGGAGAGATGCAGCCATGCCATCCACCTAGTGCAGATCGCTGTCCCTACGACCCTGGTAGCTACCTCATTGGTGTCATACGATGCCCTTGCTTGGTGCCTTGCTAGCTCCATGCCACGTGCAGAGAGTGCAATTGCTTGTCTGGTTTCCTCCATGTCAGGCATCAAAGCTAGGAGTTGACCTAGCCTGGACCACAGGAACCTGTCATAGGTTGAATAGTGGGCCTGATGTGCTGCAATAGAAAGCAGCAACCATGCTGAGTAGAATGTCCTCCTCCTCCAGAAGTCAAAATCCAAGGAATCTTGATCTGGGGGACGGTCACGGTGCAGGGCGTGAAGCCTGTTGGGAGTATCCAACTGTGTCAATCCTGAGCTAGGATGAGGCATGGAACCTGGAGACTCCGGGGGGGGGGCCCAGTACCACTGGCAGAGATCTCTAGGTGCTGGGTCTCCGAAAAAGGGTCTCTGCCAGGAACACAACGACACCTCCCGAAAGGGAGCAGGCCAGGGGGGCACCACAAGGGTGTCTGCACTGAAATCGCCTAGGAAGTGCTCTGGATTGTGTTGAGTGTGTGGGATGATGTGCAGGTCCTCCAACATCCTCACGAGGAATCGCTGATACTCTGTGAGATCAGCAGCTGGAGAGATGTGGACAGACAGCTCCTCTCCCCCAGAAGAGGGGGATGAGGAGTTAGAGGACCTCAAGAGTTCAGAAGCTGGCTGCTCAGGGGGAGGTTGAAAAACCTGTCTGTCCATAGCCCTAACATAAGAGGGAAATTGAGCAGCCACCACTCTGAACTGCTCCCAGGAGAGAGGACCACTGGACCAAGAATACCTGGGAGAGCAGGAGAATGTGGTAGAGGAGTGGGGACAGAGCTGACAACAGGAATCGGCTGACCTCCGCCTGGGCTAGGGAGCACACCAGGAGCCCTAAGGGAAGAAGGAGCTCCAGAAAACTCCACAGCTGACAGCTGATCAACCAAACTGGAACTGCATAGACTGTGCCCTGAAGAATCCCCCCGTGAGGTGACTGGGGCTGTGAAAGTCCAGAAGGATGGTCCCCTACCTTCAAAGAACGGGGTCTTCTCAAGGAAACTGAAAGGGAAGGGCAGAGATCCGCACTATGGCTTCTCCCAGAGCCTGGTTGAGCCCTGAAAAAGGCCACTGCATGGACCCCATACCCTTCGACCCCTCGGAATCTGAGAGTGCCCTCCTCCTTGAGAGAGAGACCCAGCCTAGGCAGCTGGCAGCCCTGGTCGACCCCTAAAGGAGCTATCCAGGAGCAGCACCCTTCCCTCCCATGGGTGCACCAATCGGCCCTAAAGTTGGGCGATCCAGGCACACCACATGAGGGGGTACCACCACTGAGGGGTCAGAGAACCCTCTGAGACCAGGCTGCAGAGCAATGGTGGCCTGCACCACTGTCTGCCGGTCAGCACCCATGACCATGGTCCCGGGAGTCACTGTCCACTCCTCAGAGGGGGGCTGGCCCCAGCCTGTCGAGGACACTACCAAGGTATCCACATGAACAGCCAACTCCAAAGAGTCAGACTGCCTGTCTGACTCAGAATCCGATTCCCCCTCCGAAGAGGTGGAGATCGAAGTCCTGTGCCAAACAGTGCGTGGACGCCCACTACCATCCCGACTGAAAAGGGTACCAGAACCCGTGACTGCACCAGAGTCAGTGCCGACATCCCCAGCCGCACCGTGAATATTGCCAGAAGAAGACACAGCTCCAACGACGGCAGCAGCCTCAGAGCTGGAGCCTGTCACAGCGCCGTGAGCCAGCTGATGATGGCTCTGACCATGCTCTCGGTGCTGAGGTTGAAAACCTTCACGGTACCTACTGGGCTGTCGGTGCCGTGAATGGCACCGAGCTCCCGAAACCCCCACAGTGCCGTGTCCTCGCCCGGAGCTGCGAGTGGCTCCAGAGCTGGACACGGCGCCATGCTCAACCACCGTGGATGGTGCCAGGGTGAGAGACAGTCAGGGATGGCTCCATAGAGCCTCCCATGGTGGTGCTGCTAGCACCATTGGCACCGTGAACTGAGCCGAAAGCAGCAACGACGCTGAGCGATGGAGCGGCGCCGATGACAGCACCGCCAGGGCCCACAGCACCATGAACGGTACCGAGGCCCAAGACTGCGCCGACAGACAGTGTCAAGGATGGCACCGACCCAGGCCTTCCGAGCTGAGGGTATGACACCGGGGGAGCCTTCGCCCCCGAAGGGGCAACTGTCAAGGCGGTGCCTCCCGCCCATCCCCCGGGGGGACAGACTGGACCTCCTACACCATGGAAGGGGCCTCTGCCATGGCTAGGCTACCAGAGGCAGAAGTCCCCTCCTCCTCGGTCCGCATATAACTGGGAGGGGACCCGGAGGAAAGGCTGAGAGAACGCGGCTTGGCCGACGAATGCGCACCTGTCCCCCGAAAGTCAGCGGAGCTCGTCCAACTTTCCACACGCGTTGCTCGATGACACGATGGTCCATGGAGAAGCAGGTGTCACACAAATCCATGTTGTGAAGCGGGCCATGACACGTGAGGCAATGATCATGTTGGTCAGTGACAGAGAACTTACATCCGCATGGGCACCGACGCATGGGGGGCCGTCCCATCTTCAAAGTCTTCTTGCCCCCTGACCGAGACATGACCTACAGAAAAAGAACACCAAAGAAGACCCGATGTTGCAAAATAAAATAAGGAACAGTCTCACCAGGCGATGTCGAGCAGAGTGAACAGAACCGGCAGGATAAACTCGGAGCCGACAGACTACGACATGGAGTCGATGAACTGCGACACAAGAAGGTTTCAAGACAGAAGTAGGCCTCTCAGAAGTTTTCTCTCTCACAGCTACCCACGAGGTGACCTCAATGGCAGGAGATGAAGAACTGGTGGGAGGGCAGAGTCAAGAACACCTAACGGCCAACCCGCGAGCGCCACGCAGTGCGTCAGCCTCGAGGGTGGCGCCAATGGTGCGTCGACTCTGCCCATCCAAAAAAAAAAGTTTCCGCAGGGTCATGACCTTCGGCCAAGTACCCAAAGGTGATGAATGGGGAAGATTGACACAGATAAGATCACAGTATTCTGGACAGTGGATTGACACTTGAGTTTCAGGTGTCTTCCACTATCCAGACTAGTTTTTATCATCTGAGGAATATCACCAGAATAAAGCCCCTAGTTCCGCCGCAGGACCTCCCCACCTTGGTACATGCCTTCATGATGTCCAGGCTGGACTACTGTAATGCGCTCTATCTCGGGGTCTCTGGGGGTACCCTGTGCCAACTGCAGCTAGTGCAGAATGCGGCGGCGAGGCTGTTGACAGGACAGTCTAAGTACTGTCATATTACTCCGGTGCTGCGTCAACTGTACTGGCTACCAGTTAGGTGGTGGGTCCTCTTTAAGGTGGGTTTACTCACCTTTAAGGCCCTACACAGCCTGGGCCCTGGTTACCTGAAGGACCTTCTCATTCCTGCTGTCTCAGTCCACTCTCTCTACTCCTCTCCTCCTCTAGGGGCCTACTTGCGATTCCCAGAACTAGGCTTAAAACAGCAGGCAACAGAGCATTTAGTGTCGCTGCTCCCGTCCTGTGAAATTCGCTTACTCCAGCTGTTAGGGAGGCTCCTTCTGTGGAGGTATTTAAAGCACACCTTAAGGCCTACTTGTACAATCAGGCCTTTATAGACTGTGCTTTATAGTCCTTGTTTATCTGCAGAACTTATGCTTAGGCAAACCCTAGCTCCTTAGCTTTTTAGGTACCTGTATTTGTTGTTGCTGCTTAGGCCAGTGTTTATATAAATTTTATCTTTGTTGATGTTTTGGGTTGCGTTTGAGATATTGTTTTGTATCTTGTTTCATAATGTATAGTATTTATTTATACTTTTAAATGTTCGGCGCCCAGAGCCTCCGGGATGGGCATCTCTTAAATAAAATTTGCCTTGCCTTGCCCTTGCCAGTACCGAGTGATAGTATCTTGAACTTTTCCTTGTAAAGGAACGTGTTCAACTTTTTGAGTTCAAGAACAGGGTGCATACCGCCCACTTTCTTTGGAACTAGAAAATAATGGGAGTAGAAACCTGTGTTCCGCTGCTCCAGCGGGACTATCTCTACTGCCCTGTTGTTCAGAAGGCCTTGGATCTCAGAAGCAAGAAGGTCTGACTGAGAGACAGACAGCTTGGGCTGTCATTTGGGTGGATGATCTGGAGGGTTTCTGACAGATTTAGAGTACCCCTCGTGGATTATTCTGAGCACCCATTTGTCTGGTGTGATCGACTTTCACCGGTCGTAAAACTGAGTCAGATGTTCTCCTACTGCTGAGGAAGAGTCCCCCTCGGACAGCTGAGGTGGGACTTGGGCCAGAATCTCAGAAGGTGTCACTGGGGGCTTTGGGGCCCTGTGCCTCCTGCTGCATTTTCTTTTGTGGCTGAGAGATTTGGTTCTTGTCAAAGCCTCCTCTGCCTTTACCATGAAAGGACTGACAGTTGTGAAACTGACACCTGTTCCAGTCCCTTTGAGGAGCTGCAGAAGGGCGTCTAGCTGTTTTGATGGCCATTCTACTTTTCTGAGTGGCCTCTAATGCCTGCTCAACCTGAGGACCAAACAGATACGTACCATCGAATGGTAAGGCCATAACTCTTTGTTGGGCATCATTTGTGAAACCTGAGGTGCGCAACCAAGAGTGGCGATGGGTGCAAATGCCAGCCACCGCTGCTCTGGAGGTAGTGTCAAAGGCATCCATGGCAGCTTTAAGCTGTTGATTATTGGATTCAATACCTCTAGTAATGGTTTGAAGGAGCTCTGAGTTAACATCCAAATAAGGATGAACTTCTACCATAGCCTTGAGTGAGTGCCAGAGTGTATACTCATACTGAGAGAAGTAGCCCTGGTAGCTAACAATGCGCATGCATAAGGTGGAAGCAGCAAAGACTCGCTTACCCATTGTGTCAATCTTGTGAGATTCTTTGTTTATTGGACGTGCTGTAGATTCTTGTGGAATAATAGTCTTGTCATTCTCTGCCAGAATGACAATGGCATCAGCAAAAGCTTGAGAGGCCAGAATAGGTAGATCCTTAGGAGGGGCATATTTCCTATCTATGGACTTAGCCACAGAGAAAATAAGTGCCGGATTATCCCTCACCATCTGTGAGAGTGTCTCAAAAGAGGGCTGCATTGGAGGGGTTAATTCCACAGGAATATCTAGAATGTGCAGATACTGCAGATGCTGCAGCTTCCCAGGATCAATCTCCGAAGTCTGGAGAGAGAGAGTGGAATTTAGATTTCTGAGCAGAGACTTAAAGGAAAGGTCCTCAACCAAAGGCTCTGTAGAGAGAGGTTTATTCCCCACCCTCAGGGCGGAATCTTCATCAAAGTCATCCCCTAATTGAAGATCAGGATCGGGTTCAACATCATCCCCTGCCAGTCTAGAAGGGACTGCATAGATAGGAAAGGGTTGAAAAGAAGGAGGAGGAGCAGGGAGAATCAGCATAGAAAACCTCTGAAACCCATGCGGCACCATGAGAGCTCCTGGCGCCACCACAGGAGGCAGCACCGAGAACACAGGCAGCGCCAGTATGGGCAGAGCACTGAGCGTGGTGCTGGCATGGGATGTGGCACCAAACGTGGCACCAGTATGGGATGTGGCACCAAGCGTGGTGCCGGTATGGGATGTGGCACCAAGCGTGGCACTGGCATAGGATATGGTGCCACATATGGTGCTGACACTGGGGAAGCTGGCACCGGGCGTGGTGCCGGTGCAGGGAGGGTCGGTGCCACAGACAGCAGTGCCACAGCAGATGTTTCCAATCTCCGACTGATAGAGGAGAAGTGAAGAAATTCAGCAGGAGATAGAGGCACCGGTGTGGACCCTAGCGCCGCAGCCATATGAGGGAGATAGACACCAGGGTACAGAGTCTACAGCACCAGAGAGGGCGCCGCATGACTAGGAAGCCCCAACCGCCCCACCTACAGGTCCAAAGCTGACAGGCCTGAAGGCCCTGGTGAAGGACTAGCTGGCTCAGGCAGCTGGGACAACCTTGCACCCACTGCTCCATAAGAGCTGCCCAATGGTGAAGCTGCTCACCGGAGGACCTCCCAATGGGAGAGGAGGGGCTCCGGAGTTGAGGATGCTGGGCACCTGGGACAGAAACTGGAGAGGACTCCGGAAGCGGAGATTGGTCCCTGCCCCTAGCAACTGATGATCGACGCGCAGAGATAGCAGAAGGCGACCTCGAGCAGTGCTGTTAATTTTTTGTCCGGCAGGCCGAAGAAGAGCACAAGAACGAGCAGTGCCTAGAATGAGACCGCTTCTTTTTGCGCTTTCGGGGAGACCGCCTATCCTCCTGAGCACTGGACTACCTGTAGTCAGACCCAGCCCCTCCATAGAGGGCGATGAACCAGACCCCGCCCGGCTGACTGAACAGCTTTCATGCAAAGTCTCCTTACCGTCACCTGCCGACTCATGGTTGACTCCGACGATGGAGGGCTGAAGACTTTTTCTGAGAAACATTTCTTAAAATTAATTCTTTTACTTTATTTTCTCTATAAAACAATAACAACTAATATAAACTAAATGAAACTGAAAACTACAGCTGCTGTCATATAGACGTGAAGTTTTGACCCCAGGCAGGCGAGCGACGTCGTCACTGAAGCACACTCAACGGCGGGAAAAAAGGAACCGAGGCAGTTGGAGGGTCAACGCCAAGGTAGTCTATACGGCGCGAGCTAGGCTCACAGTGCTGCTTCCTCGTGGTCCTACCTTGGCGCCAGCCCTCCTGAAGATTTTTGGCTCCCGCTGGGTCCTAGCACCTCCGGCATAGTCCCGCCAGTGTGAATGAGTGGTGGAGACTTTATGTCCAGGAAGATCTCAGCAGTGTTATCAGCGGCTTTTCCAGGACTTACAAGATCTGGCAGATGATGCAAGTTTGACAATCTCAATCGCATTTATTATCACAGACTTCATGCAAGCCACAATAATGCTTGCAAATTAGAATTCCCATATAGCACCAATAAAGGATGTTTGTTTTATTTGGGGCAGATCGTATGGTGGAAAATTAAAAATTTAGGACTCAAAATGCAGTATGGTGCAGACCCCGAATTTTCCCTAAAAATGAGACACCTGGTTGGTTAAGCATTCTTGCCACCAGATGAGATAAAAACACTTTTTAGTGAACTGAAAACAATCATGCCTGAAAACAGTTTAGCTCTCATAGAATGGTTAGAAAATAATTATATTCTGGGATGTGTGCGGAGACAAATGAGGAATAAAACGTCACTACGTAGCCCACCTATATTTCCTCCCCAATTCTGCTCGGTACATGATCAGTTTGGTAATGGAATACCGTGCATGTAAAACAAAGTTGAAGCCTGGCATAGATGGCTGGGGGCTCTAGTAGGTGCTTTGCATGTCGGTTTCAGTAGATTTGTGGCAGAGCTGTGAAAACAGCAGATTACAACTGAGTCAATGATTAAAAAAATAAATAGAGGACTGCCAAAGTCACCGGTGAAAAAGAAATACACTGTGCACAAGGAAAAAATTAACATTGTGGTGAGCAAGAGGGCACAAATGCCAAACGAAGACTTCCTCCGTGGTATTGTACACAACCTGGTGATCGAAGAGATCTCATTGTTTTTAATCCAGATTTTAAAATGTTAAACTTTGAACTATAATAAAAACTGTGGATTGCAATCGTGTTCTTTTTTTGGATTGGATTATTGGATTGACCCTAATGACCTCCCTTGCCTAACTGGTATGTAGTTTTACTATTTCTTAATAGTTATTCAACTGTAATTCCAATTATCATGCATTTAAGCAATTTAAATTTTATCTGTTTTATCAGTGATTCATGCATTTATGTCAGTAAGCACGAACAGCCAGCTAATTCCAATAACAGTTAAATTTTATCAGTCAGTAAGCACGTATATTATACTGTGGTATATTTTATGCAGTACATGTCAGGATTTTGCATGATGGGAACACGCATTGATGGTAAATATTGTTTTCGGGAATTTGCCATCGGGAAAATGGATGTCAGGCAATGGTATGTTGGGAAGTAGTACAGATCCCTCTGTAAGGACATAGACTGGGTAGAGGCAGTTCAAAGAAGGGCAACAAAGATGGTACAGGGCCTGCACCAAAAGTCATATGACACATTGTCTTTGATGAGATAACCAGTTTATTGTACATCTAATCAGTATATGACTGAATCCCATTTCAATTAATTTATTTATAACAGTGTCATGGGGAACCTTATCGAAGGCCTTTTGGACATCTAATAAGATGACATCATATGAGTTACCCTAATCCAAACTGTTCTTAACTTTATCATTAAAGGTCAACATGCTAGTTGTAGTTGAAAGGCCCTTTTTAAACCCATGCTGGGACTTGTCATCTAAATCTAGATTTGATACCTTAATATCCAATCAGAATTTGATGAATTTTTCCACTAATTTGCAACAGACAGAGGTGAGGCTGATGAGTCTATAATTGTCGACTGGGCCTCGACTACCTTTTTTGAAAATGGGGATCACTATGGCAGTTCGCCAATCGTCCGGCACAATCCCATGATCAAGTGAAACGTTAAATATAATTGACAGTGGATATGCTAATTGTTCTACCATTTCTTTTAGAAACCTTGGGTGAATGTTGTTTGGTCCTGGGGCTAGCATTATTTTTCAGTTCTAGTATTGCCCCTTTTACTTCCTCTTCTGCCACCTGGTAGTTATTGGAAACGGTTTGGGCACCTAACCTTACAGTATGTTTCTTATGTCACCATTTGCAAAAACAGAGCAGAAGTATGAGTTGAAAAGATTAGCAGTTTTGGCATCATTAGAGTGTGTAGATCCATTATGCATAAGTGGTAAAATTACCCTAGTAGAATTATTATTGTTAATTTAAGAATATAGAGCTTTGGGGTCTTTACCATGGGCAATTTTGAATTCGATTTTGAACTTAGCCTGTCTGATCTTTTTTTTTTTAAGTGTTTTAATTCTTTTCTATGTAAACTAATATTTGAGGCAGAAGGATCTATCCTGGCCTATTGGTATAAATTCTCTTTGTTTTTGATTAGTTTTTTTATATTGACTGTTAAGCATACAGGAATGTTTCCTTTGTAGTTATACTTTCTTTTAATGGGAACAAAATCCTGCTCCAATTTATGTATGGTTGTCTTAAAAAAGGCCCAAGCCTCTTCAATTGGTTTATTAGATAGCTCAAAATCCCAATCAATGTTGTTTAGGCACTGTTGAATGATATTTATTTTGGCCTTGTTGTAATCTCTTATTTCTGTTGCTGTTTAAATTTTAGGCCTTGAGATATTAAGATTGAAGGAGACTATATTATGATTGCTATTACTTAGCAGACTTAGGATTTTAATATCTGAAACGTCTGAATCTAAACTGGTAATTATTAGGTCCAATAAGTTATTTCCACAGGTTGGCTCAAGGACCATTTGATCCAGTCCTTGACTCAACAGTGTATTTACAAATTCCCTTTCTGGTTCATTTGAACCCATTAATGCAGCCCATTTAATACCAGGGAAATGAAAATCTCCCATAATTAGTACCTCACCCATGTTTGAGGCTGAACAATCTCATTGGTAAGGAGTCTATTATAACCTTCATCAGCAAATGGAGGTCTGTAACATCTTCCCACTATAATTTTGGATCTTCCTCTACGCTGTGCCAAGGCCAGTATTACTGCTACTTACAATTAAATCACTATTGTTATCATGGTTCATTGTGGTTTTGCTGCCTCCATTTCTAGTAACCTTTCCTGTTGTGTCATATATTGACCCAAAGAATTTACTTAGTTCAGAGGCCATTTCTATTGCACTGTTTATTCTTATTCCATTGTCTACCAGTGACCCCACTGATCTATTGCATGTTCTGTTGGAATTAACGTATGTAAAGAAAGCCTTATTGCCCCCTTTTTCAGATGCTAACTTAAATTCTATGTTTCTTTTTCTTTCCCTAATACTCTTTTTGGTTGCTTGGATGGCTATGTGATAATTTGATTTATTTTCCATTCTAGGTTTGTTTTTGTATTTTCTAAACATTCTTCCTTTTCTCTTGATAGTTTTGCTCATTTTATGATTCCACCAGTACTGTATTTTTTCCCCTTACCATTATATGTTTTACGTTTTGGCATATACTTGTTCTCTAAGTCTAATAATATGCTTTTAAATGTTTCCCAACATTCATTAACTGTTTTATTATTGAATTCTTCATCCCAGTTCATTTTGTTAATTTCCTTCTTTAATGATTTAAAGTCAGCTTCCCTGTAGTTTGGCCTCAATGTCACTTCTTTCATTATGCTGATAGTTCTAACTATACTGAACACTACTGAACCGTGGTCACTACCTATAATTGGTTCATCCACTCTAATATTTATGGATTTTGTTTGGTATATTAGTAGCTATTAGATCCAATATAGTTGTTCTCGTTAGAAATTCCACCATACCAAAACGCTGTTGAGCCACAGAGACTAAAATGAATGGAACGCTATACTGACCCTACGTGCAGAACAGCGTTCTATTCATTTAGAATGATATGATCATGCTGGTAATGAAAGCCACGCAACAAGGAACTGCCATGAACCTTCAACATTTGAAATCAGCATTTAAACCAACAATGTGGCCAGTGGTCATGGCAGTTTTCCCAGAAGAAATGATGGCAAGGGAGCACTTTATCTTAGCGATGCTCATCAGCAGACAGGTGCACAACTGACAGTCTTTGTACAGAGAGTTCAGTGATTAGTAATCCAGGAGGATAAGTGAAAGAAATGAATAGATAATTTAAAGCGTATTGTAGCTTGTTAATCTTAGTGTATGGGAGTGTTTCGTGAGTGCCACATTTTAAACTTGTAACTGTATGAACTGCCATTTCTCAAGTTCCGGTGGTAGTCGCGCTGTCCTTTTTCATTTTAAAAAATGTCGTAAAGTTTAAAATGACATCAAAGGTGTTTTTGTACTGTTCTCCAAAGTGTCACTATACACTATACAAAATACTGGCTTCTCAATCTCACTGAACCAGTGTGTTTTCAAGCCACCTCGGCTTTATGATTCCATCGACTTCCCAAGCTTCACCTCGAGGTGTCACTTGGAATCATAAACCCTCTGTGGCTGGAACACACTGGTTCAGCACGATTGCTCAGCCAGTATTCTCTATATATTGTTACTTCTTGTATCCATGGTTACTAGTTGGTCCAGGTTTGTTCTGTCATTTTATGGAAGCTTGTTTCTAACACATTCCCTGTTTGCTGGGTGTTAACCCAATTAATTCCCAGCATATTGGAGAAATAAAATCTGGATTGGCCTCAGATTGAAAGAAAACCCAACAATGCCAGAATTCCTCCCCCTTTTCCTGGCACCCATGCAGTGTGTAAGTAAATAACTCCAATTTTTATATGGTATTAACCACTATCTGCCAGTCTCCCTTGTTGGTATTTTATCTGTCAGCCAGAGTGGGTGAGCTACTATGAAGATCAACAACAATTTCAGGGTCTATTCCCTTATCCCTGCCCCTGGGATAGCCAGAAGTGCTAGTGATGGACTCAATAAATGTTGTGAAAAAACAGAATTTAAATCTATATTTATTATTATGGATAAATCTATGTTCAAACAGTCCATGTAAAGACTGGCATAGGACAGCACCATACTGGAGCCCATTGCAGTGCCCTTAATTTGTAAATAATAGTCCTTTTCAAACCTAAAAAAAAATGTGATAATACCAATTCCGCTAACTGTAAAATTAAGTCATTGGGTGGTTTATTGTCTGTTCTCGCTTGGTAAAGAATTTCATTTAAAACATCACAACCCCAATCATGTGGAATAGAAGTGTACATAGAGAATAATGCATATGTAGGTGTGTGATATGCAGTTGTTTTTACACATCCAAGGTGTGTGATAATATGTAAACCTTGAGAGCAAAGCACGAGAGGTTTATATATTGTCACACATCGAGGGTGTGTAAAAAAACTATAGATCACACACCTTCATATGTGTTATTTTTTATAATAACTGGTGCTAAGCAAGTAAACAAAGCTCAGAGTCTTAGTATTACATGCTTTCTGCATTGCTGATTCTACCTCTGTATGGGCTCCATGGCGTGCTGGTTGTTATGATGACAAGGTGAAGGTTCAACAGCTTCTCCATTGTTTAAAATAAAAATTAAAAACTGTGAAAGGTTCAATTTTCCAAGTCTGCAAGTACCTTAGCATGGTACACACAACCTGGCATGAGAATAAAAGCCATATTAACTCACAGGTTGATATGACTTTGCCATATCAACTTGCATGTTGAGAAGACTTTTTACAGGTCTCAAAAACAGGTTGATATGAGGGGTCACCAGTTATTATAAGTCCTTAATGTCCTAAGTAATCAAATAGCAATCAATAAGGTCACTATTTTGTTGATTGAATTCCTCTAAAACTCTAATGACATGTGAACAGTCCTGAATATAAACAACGGTTTGTTCCGCATTTGGTCTAATATAGTAATCCACAAAAACTGACAACAGTTCCAACAAAGTATTGATGCTAGAAAAGATTGTTCTGCCCAGGGGTTTTAAATTTCATAACTGACTTCCGATACTATACAGGATGAATGGCTATTAATTATGCAGTCTTATGACAAGCTCTCGAGCTACATTGTTGAACAGTCTTGCTCTTAAAGTAAGCAACTGGAATGGAGCTTAAAATGTAAGCAGTATAGAAACACTTCTACTTATGACTTCAGACTTATCATGCTGCCCCTGTTTAGTAAGTTAAAAGTGCAAAACAATTTTAGAAAGTTACAAGAACACAGTTCTTCGGGCGAGTAAAGCTGAATATTTTTGCATCAGTTTTAGTTATATCTTTAAAGTAAGCAACCTGAACGGAGATTAAACAATAACCAGCATGAAACTTTTCACTTTTTTCATAACTTCAAAAGCATAACATAGATATAGTACACAGATACACAGAATTTGACAGTAGATAAGGACTGCCAGGCCCACCTAGTCTGCCCATTTTCCCTACCTGCTGCAAAAACCAAATACTCTACTTGATCTCTGTCTTTGTTCTCCTACCTATCGATAGGATATCCCATGTAAATCCCATGCATTTTTGAATTCCCCTACTGAATTTGCCCCCACCACCTCTGCTGGGAGGCTGTTCCATACATCCACCACCCTTTCTGTGAAGAAATACTTCCTCATGTTACCCCTTAATCTACTGTCTTCCAGCCTCATGTCATGACCCCTTGTTCTAGAACATCTCTTTTTCTGAAAGATGCTACCCTCCTGTACCTTATTTACGCCCTTGAGATATTTGAAGGTCTCTACCATATCCCCCCTCTCTCTCCTCTCCTTCTGGGTATACAAATTGAGGTCCTCCAATCTCTCTTCACATGACTTTTGGTGCAGGCCCTGCACCATTGTTTTTGCCCTTCTCTGAAGGGCCCTTCTAGGCTGCTATTTAAAGCAAAAATACAGTTCCAAACAGAAATAAGTCTTGAGCATAAGGCTGAACAACAATTCTATAGATTTTTGTAAACAATGATATTTATAGTTGAATTATGAGCCTATACAAACTTGTTTTCATTATTAACATTATGAACTATGGTTAATGATTACTGTAAGTAGACAAATATTTTAGGTAAAAGAAACAGGCACCCTGGCCTCCACTCCTTATGCCTGTAGTAATGTCAGCACCAAAACTGGGAACATAGTTCATTAGTTTGTATTTATTCATCATGCCAAAAGATATACATTTTTACTTCCTTGTAGGCAATAAAAAAAATGTTGTTTGTTCCAGAAGGCACACATTTATTCATTTGATAAATGGGCACATATATATAAAGTGCAAATGTAGTGTTGGAAAGATTCAAGTTAAGTAGCAAAACAGAATTGTGCCCCAAATTCTTGCAGAAAAAAAGAAAGACCTGCTGTTTATATTCTACTTTTTTAAGGGAAACTGCTGTGTGGTTGATTCGGTGCTAATCAAATCAAATATTGAGGCAAAATTTGCTTAAAATCTGATGCATTAAACTGCCAGTGAGCACTTATACAGATCAAAGTGAAAAATTCACTTAAAAAAAGAACAAGATGAAATGGTTTAATGAGTAAATGGCCCAGCAATGTCTGAGTCATGGCTATTATCTGTGATTTCTTCAAACATTTGCTTAGTTCGAATAGTTATACACAGCCTTCTAGCTGACAAAATTATTCACACACAAGCTGGTATGTTGTTAAAGTCCCCTTCGCTAATGGCTATAAAAGGCTGACTTCACTTTGCCACTGTATCTCAGAAGGTCAATAAGTGAATGGACTACTGCCTCAATGACCTATTGTTGTGTTATTTGGTTAAATAAAGCCACACTTCATCAAAGTTGCAGTCATGAAGAGAATTCTCGCCCAACATGAATGTAGACAATATTTAGAAACTGACAATTGCACCATAGATTTTACTTATCTGCCTGTCCATTGTATTCCATAACTCAAACATTTCCATTCTCTCAAGTACTCACAAAGAGTAGCAGACCAAAAGTGCACTCCCCATATTTGCTTACAATCCAACAGGAACAGTGAAAACATTGTATTTTCAGTGCATAATGATAGCAAAAATGGCAAGCATAAAGCAACAAATGCTGCAGAGAGCTAACCGACTGATAACAGCCACACATCGATGGTGACGTTTCGGGAAGACCCCTTCATCAGATCAATGGATGTGCAGCAGTGTCTGATTTAAATTTTAAAAAGTGATCATACACAAATAGTGAAAAGTAACTGATAGACTTACAATAGGGTGAGTCAGAAATTCAGCACATGTGGGAGAAAGAAAATGTGGTAAACGCGCAGAAAAGAAAAGCAACAGATAGAATAAAAAACAATAAAAGCATGTCTAACAATATTCAGAAGGCACTTAGTCTCAAATGTTTTTTAAAGGATTTAAAAAAGTAATATACAATAAACACTACCAAATACCCTATTGATCAGATTTCACCCGAAGCTGAATTCATCAAAACTACAAATAGAGATCGTACTGCAATCAAAAACATTTACACATTAAGTGGATTTAACAAATTTTAGCATCCATAGATATGGCAGTTGCTCATTTCCTTGAAAGAAAAATGTACTAGTGGGCCCTGCCGCGGTAATGGTGACGCAGAGTTGCAGCTGAGCATTTCTTCTCCTCCCCCTTCCCGAGGCATGCAGAAGCACGCCAGCCTTCTGTACTGCTTATAAGGTTATTTTACTTTGTTTTGCTTACTGAAGAGAAACGCAGAGGTCTCTAAATGGCTAAGTTCTTTTTAAATGTTGACGATACGCTGGAGACTGTAAAGCAACTGAGACAGAAAAGTGAATGGAGAACACTGTGGGGGAACAAGTCTAAAATGGCAAATAAAAAGGACTCAAAAGTATGTACTTCTATTAAATCTGTAAAAGAGCTAGAATAGGAGAGAAAATCACATTCAAAAACCTTGGGAGATAAAATGGTAAAAGTTGCAGATAATGAGGTTCCTAGTGGGAGTTCTATATCTCCAAACCAGGATCAAAAAATGGAGAGACACGGAGAGCAAAGTACTGAAACAAATAATTATTTGCCATTGTTTGAGAGCCGAATGAGAAAACCACCAGTTACAGCTCCTATTTTCCAGAAAACATCTTGTAAAAAAAAAAAAAAAGAGAGACACTCATAAACATGGATATGCAAGAGTATTTCCGAAGTGGTGGAATTAAAAAACAAAAAGATTTTTCTGAACAAATGGAGGAGGGAAAACAACAGCTGTCTCAACAGGTCAATGAGGAAGTGACCAATGCTATTGTAGGAGGCACATCAGGGAAAGTAGTTTTATATATTTATTTAGTTAGTTTTTGTTGACCAGGTAAGTGCACTAGACAAATCCTGCCTATTTTCAGGCACAACCCGGAGAAGGGGGATACAGACGAATGTCAACTGACCTTGGATCAGATTAAGCTTGTTGGTGGTATTTTTAGTGAACGGGAAAATTTGGCCAGGGCACTGGGGAAATTCCCCTACTCTTTCTGAGAAGTGCCATGGGATCTTTAACATCTAGCTGAACTACCACTAGAACAGGCAGATGGGACCTCAGTTTAATGTCTCATCCAAAAGACAGCACCTCAGGAGTGCAGCACCCACCTCATGCTGCACTACAGTGTCAGTATTGGGATATTAACTCATGTACCTGGTGTGGGGATAGAACCCACAGCTTTCTGATCTCCTGGCCTCAGCAGTGAGTGTGCTACCTGCTGAGCCACTGACACTGTTTCACTCTCGGGAAGAGCTACGAGTCTAGGGAGCCCAAATGAATACCAGGACAGAATGGAAGAGAGTTCAACCGACATATTTGAGGAAGCCAGCACTACTTTTGATGATAGGATTTCCAGAAGCTTTTTCAGCTAGCAAGCTTTCATCAGTTGGAGCAACCTCGCAGATGGAGGGCCTGACAATGGACAAAGAATCAGGAATGGTTCAACAAAATAAGGTATGTGGAGCTGTACTGGGAAATATTAAACAAAAAGATCTGAAGGAGAAGAAAATGATGCTTATGGGCCAGAATAAACCTAGAGCTGTTCAAATTGATATGAGTAAGGAAATGGAAGATAAAGAATCAGAGGTTATGTGTGATAACATTTCTGAAAATGCTACTAACATGGAACCAAACAGGGTCCTATGTAAGGATGGTCAAAAAGAAATTAGAAACAACGCTTATCACACAGCAGCTGATGTTTTAGTACATAAAGAAGCAGTGAATTGGGAAGAAGAGACAGATTCTAACCCTAGTGTTCACTCAAAAAATGAGTCAGGGTCAGAATCAGGAAATGAAGAGAATGAAAGTAGTGACCCCCATGGTTAAATCCAATTCTAAATAAACTGAATCAACTAGAGGGAAAGATGGTAGAGGCAAACAAAAAAACACAGGGCAGAATTGAGTCTCTCCACACAGTACAGTATGGTGTGCAACAGTAAACGTATTGTTAAAGGAAAACCAAACTTTAAAGCAGGATTTAAAAGAAACACAAACAAGAATTACTTTTTTAGAAGAAACATTGACCCCATTACAAGGACAGATAAAGCAAATGGATGAACTGCAAAAAGGACAGGCTTTACAACTGGTGGACTTTGGGCCGGATATTCAGACTGCGCCTAAGTGCAGCACAACTGGTCTGCCCCAGGGCATGAACCAGGCAATATTCAACAAGGCATGCAAATGACTGTAATGCATGCATGGCGCACGGCCCCATTTGCATGTGTTGCGCAGGGCAGCCCTGGCAAGTAATAGCAGGTGCCCTGCAGACTGCAGTGTGGACTAAGGGGTCCCGGGCATCCCCCGCCCCGCAACCGTGAGTTCAGCAAAATGTATAAGACCCATGCCCTGGTAGTCTAGTGGAACCCCCCCCTCCCTGTTAGCCCGATGGTGGGCAAATGTACCCGTACTATCCCTGGTGGGCTGGTGGTATCCCCCTTCCTGCCCACATCCCCAATAGTCATAAGGTGGAATGGTCTAAACACCCTAGTGGTCCAGTGCATCCCCCTTTCCTGCCTGTAACCACGATCACCATGTCCTGTACCGAGCAAACTCCCTGGCGGTGTAGTGGTTCCCCCCTCCCAGCCCATAACCGCGATCACCATGTCCTGTATGGGGCAAACTCCCTGGTGGTGTAGTGGTTCCCCCCTCCCCACCCGTAACAACGATCACCATACAATGACCTGAATAAAGCCCTGGTGGGCTAGTCGCATCCCCCTACCTCCTGTTCCGCCCAATCACGGGCAACCATCCAAAAATGCAATCCCCAGTGTGCCAGAGGAACCCCCCATCCCCTCCACCCACTGAGGCCCCTGCCACCCAGCCCCCCCCGTCATCGGCAAGTGGCCGCACCCCACCCACATACCGTCCAGCCACCCACTGAATGACAGCTTACAGTATGATCTGTAAGCCCATAGAATCCACAGTGTGGATGAATGGCTTGCACACACCATACTGTACTACACAGGAATGGATCTGTGAATGGGTTAATTCACAGATCGCACATGTAGTACGAACATGGTGTGCAGCCATCCACACTGTGGACCTGAACTTATAGATCCTACTGTAAGCTGTAATTTGGAGGATATCTTGGTGGGGGTGCATCAGCCGCCGATGAAGGGGAAGACAGGTGGCAAAGGCCTCAATGAAGTGAATGGAAGAGGGCTCCACTAGCATACCGAGACTGTGTTTTCGACAGTTGCCTGTGATTGGGTGAACAGAAGGGGAATGCCTAGCCCACCAGGGCTGTGGTCAATGTATGGTGATCAGCGTTGGAGGCGGGGGGTGACCACCCCGGCTTGATTTCTGGGACAGGTGTTCAGTTACAGGCGAGGGAGGGGATGCACTGAACCACCAGGGTGTTTGGACCATTCTGCCTTATGGCTGCTAGGGGATGTGGGCGGGAGGGGATGCAACTAGCCATCAGGGATAATCGGGTACCTTGCCCACCATCGGGTTTGAAAGAAGGGAAGGGCTCACTGAACTACCAAGGGCACCCAGGCTCTTGTGCATGCTGTTCGGTGGTTGCCACCCATGGCAGGTGGCTGCTGTGTTGCGCCATGCAATATAGCAGCCCACCTGTGGGTGGCCTGGACTTGTGCCTTGTTTTTTCTGGCACAACTTTGAGCCCCCATGTGTGGTGCAATGTAGGGTTGTGCCAGCATATGCACCACACATCCCAGGCTGAATATCGGGATGTGCTTCATATGCATGGGCACGCCCCCTGTATTTGTGTCGCATACATTACCAATGCGCCCCGGCACATCAGGAGTTGCGCATCTCAACTTGCCCTTTTGAATATCATGCTGGGGCGCATTGGTGGGTTGCACATGGCACATCCCTGTTGTGCCCTTGGAGCAGCCCTTTAGAATATCCAGGCCATAGAGTCTAATGCCAGAAGAAAAAATATTAGAATTATAGGAGTTCCGGAACAGTGGGATAAACAAGAAACACTATTAACTACGGTGAAAAAAGTAGTGGCTTCGTATACTGACAAAGATTTGGATGCAGTAAACTGTGATTTTGATGGAATTCACATGGTTTTTCGACCCAGTACTGAACCAAATGGTACTTCACGACCTATTATTGCAAAATTTTTAAAAAACTAGTGATAAGGACTTGGTAATGAGTGCTGTAAATAAGAAAAATAGAATCTCACTGAATGGTGCAACTATAGCTGTGTACAATGACCTGCCACAAGCAATTTTGCAGGAAAGGAAGAAATTTGATGTTATAAGGAAAAAGATGTGGATATTGTGGATAAAATCTACATTCTTTCACCCTGCAAAGCTCAAAGTTGTTATCGAGGGAGTACGACATTTATATGATAACCCTGAACAAGCTTGGAGAGACCTGAAAGAGAAACTGATTAACTTTGCTTAAATAAGACATATAGCACTTAACTATCTTAAAGGCTTTGCGGAGGGTGAAGGGAGGGAGTGGAAGAGAAGGTGAACTGAGAGTTTTGCCTTTTTTTCCCTTTTCTTCTTTCTCAACCATTTTCACTCCTACACTATTGTACTTTATTATAAGTGCTAAATTGACATAGAACTTTCTTGACATTCATGGAATGTGGTATGTATTTGTATATACATGTTTAGGTTAAGGATCTTTCAAGCAGGGGAGGCATCGGGGGGGTAGAAGGCTAGTAAAATTCTAACCTGGCCAATCCAGTGATTGGTGAGGCCCTGATTTTCTAGAATAAGAGCACAAGAAGGATGTTTGGAAATACAGATTTTGATGTTTATGAGGATGGGGTTGGGGTGAGGGCCTGTTATAGACATAGTGGTGATTTTGCACTTTGGAAAAACGTTGCAAAAATAAGAAATATGGTTCTCAGACCAAATTGGAATGAGGGGATATTAACGAATGAATTATATAGGAACATAATTTACAAAGCCTAATGGATAGTACTAAGGGGAACATGACATGTGCTACCATGAGTGTAAATGGTATGCACACGCCCATAAAGAGAGCCAGAGTACTGGGATATATTAAAAAATCCAAGGCAGTGTGCATTGCACTTCAGGAAACACATTTAGATAGCAAGGGAGTCTGTAAAATTGAAAGAAGGTGGATGTTAGAATATTTTTATTCCACAGGTACTAGGAAGAAGGCTGGGATTATGTTGATTTTCAAGCAAATTCCTGGCCTTATTATATTGGATAAATATGCAGATGCACAAGGCTGGATCATAATGGTGAAAATAAAACTGTTAGGTCAAATTTTTACTGTGGCTTTGGTTTATGCTCCTTTTGTAGGTTATCAGAAATGTCTGGCAGAGCTTACAAAAGGTGTCGTACATTTACAATCTGACCTAATAATTTTGATGGGGGATTTTAATGTACTATTAAATCCAGAAATGGATAAGTTAACTAAATCGATATACTTTAATAAGTTACATACTAAACTATTAAATAATGTTTTAAATCATCATAGTATCATTGATACTTGGAGATTTTTATTTCCCTCAGTGAGAGAATATTCCCATTACAATTTTAAAAACAAAGGCTTTTCCAGAATAGATTATATATTTATTTCTAAATCATTGAAGAAGAATGTAGAGCAAATGGAGCATAAACCGATAATAATATTAGACCATGCCTTAATCAAGATGGATGTACAATTTCAAGATAGTAATAGGAAAAAAAACAATTTATGGAGAATGAATAATAATCTTTTACTGGACAAAGATTTTCAGGAAAATGAAAGTGGGAATGGATGAATTCTGGGACATAAATCATACTGAAGGACAACTAATAACTGCCTTATGGGATGCATTTAAGGCAGTAATTAGGGGGATAATTATACCTTATCAAGCTTATATAAATAAAAAAACCTGACGAATGGAACAGGAATTGGATAAAGAACTTAAAATACTGGATCTTAAAGTTAAGCAAGATTATAATTCCTACTATACTAAATGGGCTGACGCAAGGTTAAAGAAAATTGATATGATTAATAAACAGGTCATTAGTAATGTCAAAAAACTTAAACAAACACGTTATATACAAGGGGAAAAACAGGTAGACTGTTAGCTTATCAACTAAAAAACAAAAAGAGGCAATGTTAATAACAGTATTAGAAAATGATAGGGGAGTATTTAAAGATGATGAGATGGGCAATTTAGTTATTGAAGAATACCAGAAAATATATCAACAAATATATGACACAAATGAGGAAGAAATAAATAAGTTTATAACTAACAGTACCATTTCTCATATAGCTTGTGATGAAACGACTTTTACTGAGCAGGATATTTATGATGTTATTAAATTACTTCCAAAAAATAAGAGCCCTGGTTTAGATGGATTAACTATAGAATTTTATCAAACTTTTTGTACTCAACTGGCACCAAAGCTATTATCTATAATAAACGAATTAATGGCAAGTGATAGTGATGTGCTGACCTCTATGCAAGAATCTAGAACTGTTCTTTTATTAAAAGAAGGAAAGGATCCTAAAAAAGTAAATAGCTATCGACCAATTGCATTGTTAAATACCGATTGTTAAATAATAGTGAAATTAATAGGAAATAGAATTAAGGTAAACTTGCCATATAGCTTTGTACAGGGCCGTGCAATCTTTCAAGCTACAAGAATGGTGCAAAATACAGTGCAAGTTATACACAAAGAAGAAGAACCTTTTCATTTATTAGCTATTGATGCTACCAAAGTTTTTGATGTTTTAAACAGGAACTTCAGGTTTGCATGTCTTGAAGCATGGACAATTCCAAAGATCTTTATAAACATAATTTACAAATTATGCAAGAGAACAGTTGTTAGATTTTCAATAAATAGTTATCTGTCAGAGTTTATGAATATGGAAAATAGAGTTAGACAGGGCTGTCTTTTGTCCCCAATGTTATATGTATTAGCTTTGGAGCCCTTTTTAAATAATATCAGGCTAATAGAGCTATTGAGGGGCTAAGAGTAAATAATTTGGAGAAAAACATTGTTTTTGCAGATGACATATTGATAATTATCAAAAACATTAATTCAGCATTGCCAGAGTTTCTACAAGAGGTACGCGCTTGTGCCAAAGTATCCGGATACAAATTAAACCAATCTAAATCAGTTATATTGGCTATAAATAAACTGGATGATAAGTTATTAGAGAGTATAACTCAAAATTTTCAAATAAAGGACAAAATCAAATATTTAGGTATTACTACCTGTAATAAACAGGAATAACTAATTAAGTTAAATTATAATACTTCAAAAGGAAAAGTAAAGGACCTTATTAATAATTGGGAAAAACTATCACTGTCTTTATATGGGCGGATAGAAACAATAAAAATAATGGCTATCCCACACCTACTATATGTCATTCAGGCAGATATGGGTTGTCCTTCCCAAAGGTTGGTACGATACTGTCAAAAGGATCTTTAAGACATTTTTGTGGAGAGGTGGGAAACCTTGAATCTCGTGGAGATTGCTAATATCCCACAAAAAAATAGGGGTTTACAGTTGCCCAGATCCTTTCTGTTATGAATTAGCTTTTCAAATGAAACAATGGTGGGAAGATGATTTTGGGGAGAATCATAGGAATGAGAAGGAAGTGCCCTCATGGTTATCAAAAGATAAGAAAATGAGCTAATATGTGGGACTAAGAAGAAAAAGGTGACCTCCTTCCTATGTGAAACCATACACTAGATACTGGGTTAAAACAAGAAATTAAGAGATTAACTCAAAAAAATATGAAACCTTGGTTACATTTTAAAATTTTAAGTTCAAGTGACTGTTGGAACTTAAATGATTGGAAATTATTAGAATGTTTGAGAGAAAAAGGAGTAGAAAAAATTGTACCATTTATTAACCAAAGAATGAACATTTCCATCACATGATACCATGAAACAACTACTTAAAATCATACATGTAACTTCTTGCAATATTTAAAGCATAGTAAAACTGTTTCTCTAATAATGAATACAATGTCAGTCAAACCAGTTAACAGTTTCTTAAAAATTTGGGATCAGCATAATAAAATGGTGTTGCATTGGAAAGAAAAGACCCTCCAGAAAATCTATTACCAAATAGTTAATCCAGACCAAGATATTTGGAATCAAACAAATACTAGATGGAGTTTGGAATCAGGGGCTACATACTGTATACTGTATCAGTCAACAGTGGAAAAATCTAAGGGCTAAAATTTATAAAGACTACGTCTATTCCAAAAATAGTACTATACAGAAACATTTTTTGAATAGAGCCTATTTTACCCCTTAAATTCTTGGACACTTCTCCAAAAATAGCTCCAAAAAGTGTTGGCATTTATGTGATCATAGTATCATAGTAAAAGCCAGCAGAATAGGCCCCATGGTCTATCGTGTCTACTTGGAAGCTAACCCCCTACTGGGAGCTCGCTCCTCCACCCCCCAGCCCCAGAGGTGGTTCTCCCTGGCCTTAGCTTCCACCTGTACCTGTCCCAACCCTTCTTGAATCCTTCCACTGTGGTGTCTTCCACCAGACTCCTGGGCAGTGCATTCCATGGTTCCACCACCCTCTATGTGAAGAGGTGTCTCCTGCACTCCCCCCTGTTGCTTCCACTCATGCCCCCCTGGTAGTTCCCCCCTTCTTAAGCCTGAATACTTCCCTGGCTCCGCCCTTATTTATCCCCTTTACATACCTGAAAGTCTCTATCATGTCCCCTCTGTCCCTCCTCTCCTCCATAGAAACATAGAAACATAGAATTTGACAGCAGATAAGGACCGCTTGGCCCACCCAGTCTGCCTATTTCCCTACCTGATGGATAAGCTGCAGATCCTAGTTAACCAGCAGCCTACTTCTTCCTACCCCCAACCCCTAGAATTGCCTTATGACTGTCCCATGCATGCTTGAATTCCACCACTGTTTTTGACTCCACAACCTCCTCTGGAAGGCTGTTCCATACATCCACAACCCTCTCTGTGAAAAAATACTTCCTTAAATTACCTCTGAGCCACCCCCTTCTATCTTCAAATTGTGTCCCCTTGTTCTTGCACACTTCTTTTTTTGAAAGATGCTACCCTCTTGGACTTTATTGATTCCCTTGAGGTACTTGAACGTTTCTATCATGTCCCCCCTCTCCCTCGTTTCCTCAAGGCTATACATATTAAGCACCTTAAGTCTCTCTTCATATGTCTTCTGGTGCAGACCCTGCACCATTTTAGTTGCCCTCCTCTGGACAGCTTCCATCCTGTCTATGTCTTTGCAGAGACTGGGTCTCCAGAACTGTACGCAGTACTCCAGATGTGGTCTCACCAGCTGTCTGTACAGAGGGATAATAACTTCTTGATTTCTAGTGGTGATGCCTCTCCCTATACATCCCAGTATCCCCCCAGCCCTCCTTGCTGCCCTCTCACATTGCTTGCCCACCTTTAGGTCATCTGATATGACTACCCCCGGTCCCTTTCCATTTTTGTTGTTGTTAGTATCTCACCCCCCATTGTGTACTCTTCCCCTGGGTTTTTGTTTCCCAGGTGCATTACCTTGCACTTCTTAGCATTGAATCTAAGCTGCCATACATTTGACCATTCCTCTAACCTTGCCAAGTCCCTTCTCATCCTTTCCACCCCACCTTGTGCATCAACTCTGTTGCAGATCTTTGTGTCATCTGCAAAGAGACATACTTTCCTTCCAGTCCCTCTGCAATGTAAACATATAAAGACATTGAAGAGGACCAGTCTAATACTGAACCTTTGGTACCCCTGCTAACCCCCTTTTTTCAGAGTGGACTCCATTTACTATTACTCTCTGTGTCCTATTCTCCAGCCAGTTCTTTACCCAGGCTGTCATCTTGGGACGCACTCCCAGGCTGACTAACTTGTATATTAATCTTTGTGTGGGACTGTGTCAAATGCCTTGCTAAAGTCTAGGTAGGCCATGTCCACAGCCCCTCCTGATCAACTACTTTGGTCACCCAGTCAAAGAAATCTATCAGATTTGTCTGGCATGACCTTCCACTGTGAATCCATGCTGCCTTGGGTCCTGTGCCCCTCTGGCCTCTAGATACGCAACAATTCTTTCCTTCAGAAGTGATTCCATCATTTTCCCTACCACTGAGGTTAAACTAACAGGTCTGTAGTTTCCTGCTTCTGCCTTGCTCCCACTTTTGTGAAGGGGAATCACATCTGCCCTCCTCCAGTCCTCAGGTACCACCCTATCTTTCCATGATTTGTTAAAGAGGGTAGTCAGTGGTGTCACTAGTTCTATCCTTAGTTCTTTTAGAATTCTGGGATGAATCCGATCAGGCCCCATTGCTTTGTCCACCTTCAGTTTTAAGAGCACTTTCAGAACCCTTTCTTCTGTAAATGAGCTGGTATCAACTTCTGTATCCAGAGTGTTTCTACTGTTTATTTAGGTACCTCCCCCTCTTCCTTTGTAAATACTGAGCAAAATATTTGTTTAGTATCTCTGCCTTTCACAGTCACCCTCTGCCCACCCTCCCTCCCCTTTATTAAGCCTCACTATCCCTCCCTTGGTCTTCCTTGGCTCCCTGATGTACCTATAAAGGTTTTATCCCCTTCTTAACTGAGTTGGCTATCTTTTCCTCGGTTTGGGCCTTTGCTGTTCTGACTGCCTTTCCAGCTTCCTTTTGCTTTAACTGATACAGTTCTCTGTCCTGTTCCTTCTGTGATTCCTTGTACTTCCTAAATGCTTTCTTTTCTCTTGAACCTTCACTGCCACTTCCTTTGAGAACCATAGTGGTTTCTTACCTCGTTTCAGTTTGTTTATTTGCTTTACACAAGGCTTGTTACCTCTGTGAGCAGTTTTATTATTCCCATTGTTCTTCCACCCTCCTTCCTGCCCATTTGCTAGTGCATTCCTTAGGCACTCACCCATTTTAGCAAAGTCAGCCCTCCTAAAATCCAGTACCTTTGTCTTTGTATGGCTTGACTCTATTGCTATGTTTATTGTGAACCATACTGTTCGATGGTCGCTAGTTCCCAGATGGCTACCCACTTCTACATCTGTGATCCTCTCTTCATCTCCATTTGAGAGAACCAGGTCTAAGACTGCTCCCTCTTGAGTGGGCTCCAATACTAGTTGTCTAAGGCATGCCCCCTGTAGGGCATCTAGAATAACCCCACTCTTAGAAGTGGCTGCTGCAACTGCACTCCAGTTAACATCTGGCATATTCAGATCACCCATCAGCAATATCTCCCCTTTATCTGCCATTCTAAGTATACTTTCTATCATTTCCTTCATTTCTTCATATCATTTCTATCATTTCTATCATATCATTTCCAATGCAGACAGATTGAGTTCATCCAGTCTCTCCTCATAGGTCCTACAATCCATGCCCTGAATCATCCTGGTCGCCCTCCTCTGGACCCTCTCCAGCAGCACTATGTCCCTCTTAAGAGACAGAACTGCACACAGTACTCAAGATGCATCCTAACAAGGGTATTATACAGAGGGAGGATCACCTCCCTCCTCCTGGAGGTGATCCCCCAGGTTATGCAGCCCAGTATCCTGTTTGCTTTTGCTACAGCTCTTCAACAATTCTCTGTGTTATTCATTTTGCTGTCCACCACTATCCCTAAGTCCCTCTCACCTGATGTGACTTGCAGTGTGGTCCCCCCCAGGGTGTATGCATGTCCTGGGTTTATGACCCCCAGATGCAGCACTCTACATTTTCCTGCATTGAACTTCAACTTGCACTTCCTTGCCCATCCCCCCAGGGTATCCAGATCCCCCTGCAGGGCCTCTCTCCTCTCCCGCCCATCTGCCAGTGCTGCCAGTTTTGAGTCATCTGTAAAGAGACTCAACCTACTCGTAACACCCCACCCTATGTCTGAGACATAGGAATTGAACAGGAGTGGCCACAGGACTGAACCCTGGGGGGCCCCACTGATGAACCTCCTGGGGGAGAAGACTATCCCTCCAACCACCACTCACTGTAGTCACCCCATAAGCCAGTTTTCCACCCACCTGAGCAACTGTCCCCCCCATTCCTCCCAGCTTTGTTAATCGACTGTTGTGGGGTACCGGATTGAACACCTTACTGAAATCTAGATAGAGGACATCCACTGGCCTATGTCGGTTCAGAGCACCCATCACCCAGTCATAAAATTCCACCAGGTTAGTCTGGCATGACCTCCCCAGAACAAAACCATACTGCCTGCTATCTAGGTGCCCCAACCTTTCTAGCTGCCCCCCCAGCCTCTCCTTGATAATTCCCTCCATAACCGTGCCTACCACAGATGTTAGGCTAATGGGCCTATAATTCCCTATCTCCTCTCTGGACCCCCCCCTTGTGGATAGGCACCACATGAGCCACCTTCCAATCTTGAGGCACCCGCCCTGTCATCAGGGAGATGTTGAAGAGTAAGGCCAGTGGAGCTGCCAGCACATCCTCTGGTTCCTTCAGCACCCTTGGATGTAGCCCATCTGGCCCCGGTGCCTTCTCAGTCTTTAGCGACCAGAGGGTCTCTCTCTCACCCTATCTGCTGTGATTTCACCCTCCTATCCCCCCTTCTCGTGCATCCTCATGATCAAAAAGCTGATTTATTCCACTTTTTATGGGATTGTCCCAAAATAAAACCCTTGTGGGAAATAACAGCTAATTGGATTGCAGAGAAAATAGGGAAAAGGGTAAACAACTCCTTCTCAAAAATTATTTTTAATGATATTGAGGATTGGCATCAGATACTAATCAGGGCAAAATATTATTGGTAGGTACAATGATCATGAAGAGACATATCTTGGGCAACTGGAACTCCCAAACAACTGAATTTTTGCCAAAAATCAAATGGTGGTTTCAAGTGAGAGAAGCAATTTTGTTTGAGAATTTAGGGAAAGAAATATCAGATGGAAGTACAGATGATATGAACTTTTCAAATATAAGAGAAGACTTTATACCACTGTGGGTTGTACAATAGGCCATAAGGGGGTAGGGGGTATACGGTTATTCTGTATCCAATATGAGTTTTTGTCTATAATATTATGTTATTGTATTTAACAGTCAAAAAGTGGAATTATGTAACATTATGAAGGAAATGAATTTCCTACTACAATTGTTAAATGCTGTAATCAGATTATGAAGAGGATAAATCAATATAATTGTATGCTGTTTTGTTCTTTGATAATTAAAAATAATAAAAGTGTCATAAAAATAGAAAGAAAAATGTATTATTTTTTATCCCATATTTGTACAGAGAGAATCAACATACTGTACTTGGGAACCAGAGGGACAAACCTTTTCAAGTCCTTACTGCATACTCTGCTCACCTTACAAAGTGAATGAATAACCAGTTAATGCAAATTTCACATTATGCATCCACTACTCCCGTTACCAGTTGTCTAGTGAATGGCTAGGGCATATGATTTAGTAAACTCCCACTCATAATCTAACCCAATTCTAGTCAGAAAAGCTATGCAAATACATGAGCAGAATAAAGGGGAGCCAAAATTAAAATAGAATTAGCTTAACTTGCACAACATAAATTATTGCCCATGAGCTGTAACGTATAACATCCCTACTGCAGGCATTATTAAATTACCTTGTACTAGGACTCAATAGAAAATGTATTTAAAAAGGGGAAGAATTATACTCCGAAGAAAGGATGAAGCAAAAGTGCATCACAGGTATGCACCTACATTGTGATTTAACCTGTCAAACATAACCTATTAAAATAGCGCAGGATGATGGGTGAAAGAAAAGAGGGAAGGAGATATTAGACATCCAAAAAATAAGAAGGTAAGGATTCAAATCATCCATATCTAATTCAATACAAAAAATGTTGCTCTAAAAGACAATTCAAAATACATTCCTGTTTACTATATGTCGAGAGTTGATCCCAAAAATGAGTCTAAGTACATTACTGTTTACTACATATCCAGAAATGGTCCCATGGGTAGTTCTTCATTCAATTGATGAGGTACTAATGTAGAGAAAGTGAAAATCCAATAACTATCCTGCTGTCTCAAAAGTGCTTGGATGTTCCCACTTCTCTGTCCCAAATCTATCTTCTCCAAACCAAATAAACGTATATCTTTGGCAGTTCCATAACATGTATCGTGAAGATGTTTGGCTATAGCATAATTCATGTTACCAGTCCTTGTTGCTGTCAAATGTTTGCAGATTCTTTGTTTCAACATATGTTTGATCTGACCAACATAACTGGCCCCACATGTGCATTTCAGCAGATACACTACGGCTGCTGTAGAGCAGGTTATAAACCTTTTATCCAATACTCTGTTGTATTTTTTGGATGATTAAATTTATTGATGTTATTTGTTTGTTGGCAATAAACACAGTGCCCACAACTGAAATTTCTCTCCAGAAGATTGGAAAGCCAGTTATCCTTTTTAAAATCATCCTTAATTACTGCATCAACTAACGTATCTTTAACATTTTTGTCTTTCCTGTAGGTAAGCCTGGGAGGGTTAGCAAATTGCATGCCAACTGTAGAATCTGTTTGTAGAATAGGCCAATTCCAGGTAAATACATTGTCAGGTTTTGAGGCCAATGGGTTGTACTGAGTGACAAATGTATGTATCTTTTGATTATTGTCATTTGTTGGTCCTTTTTCGTTCAGTAAATCCTCGTGTTTCATTCGCTCTACTGTTACTCAATGATCTGTAAGTGTTTGCTGTGCAGAGCCTCTATGCTTAAATCAATGTTCTATTTCATCTACATGTTTCATAAATTCTTTCTGGTTGGTAAAATTCCATTTGGCTCTAATCAGCTGACTCTTAGCTATGTTATCTATCAAATGTCTAGTGTGACAACTTGTTCCATGTAAGATAGTATTATGCTCCATCGGTTTGTGGTATAAGGTGGTTTTGAGCTCCTTGCCCTCTTAATAAATCTCAAAGTCAAGAAAATTAAGAGATGTCATACCATATTCATACGTGAACCCGAGATTGCTACAAGCTGAATTGATGTATTCCATAAAAGTTGTTAACTGATCGCCTGTACTGTTCCAGAGTATTAAAATGTCATCAATGAAATGTTTATATAACAATCTGTCTAATAAATTTATTCTGAGTCACATCAAAAATGTATTTTTGTTCCCAGGCTCCCATATATAAATTAGCCAAATTAGGGGTGAATGTGGTCCCCATAGCCGTTCCCACCTTCTGTATGTAGCAACCATTTCCAAAGAAAGAGTAATTGGACTCTAGCACAAATCTAGCCATGGCAACAATGAAACTTGTAGGTGGCAACTTTCTATCCATCCTATTATTATCCAAAGTCCTTCGTATTGCTTCCAATCCACCCTCATGTGGAATATTCGTATATAGACTTTTGATGTCTATTATAACTAAGATGTCACCATCCTCTAGTTGTAATCCTAGTTTCCTAATAACATCCCATGTCTTTCAAATAGGCAGGTAGGCCAGTCACCCATTTCTTTATATATTCATCCATGTATTTTGACAATGGTTCTGTAACTGATTTTAAACTGGACACCATCAGATGTCCTGGAGGTCTAGTAGCATTCTTGTGGATTTTTGGTAATAAATACAGAACTGGTTTTGCAGGATTATTTACTGTTAAGTACTTAAGATCATCATCTGTGATCCACCCTTCCTCATGTGCTTGTTTCAACATCTAGTACACCATTTTCGTGAACACACCCGGTACCAAGTCCAAGACTGTCTATACCTAATAGAAACCTACTCTTAATCTGTTTATTGTTTCCTCATGAAATATGTCTATTGACTAATTTGTTATGAACTGTTGACTTTTCAAGCCTTGCCATTTGTATCAGGTTTCACAAATGTCTTATATAATGTAATGTTTCACAATGTTCCTTGATGCTAAATTACTGGATATATTTCTCATTGTAACTAACTTTAGGTTAGCTCTGAAAACAGGACTTTCAGTTCCAGAGGGTTCACCCGGTCACAAAAAACAAATACACAATATTAGCTCTACAAAACCCTGTGCAGAGCAAGTTATGACTCAACTACTACTTCATGTCAGGCCTGCAGGACCCTATGGGACTCATCAGATGCAGATAACCCATCTGGTTCTGTACACAGCAAGTTATTATTTACCTGCTACTTCACTAGAGCAGGCATGGCACTGAATAAAGAAAATTATAATTTATCTCTTGTTCAAAGCAAGTTATTACTTTGTGCAAGGCTTGCAAGTGCACTGCTTGAAGTAAGCAATAAGACATGAGGGTGTGTGCATTAGACATTTCTAATGCACAGCCAGGGGTATAGTGGGGGATGAGGCCGCATGCCGAGAGCCTTCAGACCCTGGCTGTGCAATAGAAATGTCTAATGCACACCCTTGGAGTGTCTTATTATACTTATAAAATGGGGTGGTGTATTGAAAGGACTTAATAGCTGTGAGGTTTAAATTACATGTAGAAAGATCTAGTAAGTAGGGGGAGTGGCTTAGCTAGAAGGAAGCTACATTTAAAGACTGCCTTAGAAAGATTCTGCTAATAGCTTGGCAGAAGACACCAGGAGAAAGGACTGCTGTGTGACTGAACTTCTGTACTGGGACTATATTGCCTTCCTTCCCTCCCTCCACCCCCAGCTAGTTCTATTTTTATAGGCACAGGATTTGACTGACAACAGGAAATGAAAATTACGTACCTACCGTAATTCTTGATCTTCTCTTGTATCTTCACCATTCATTACTGCTTGGGTTAAGCAGATGCGCACCTACTACGGGAGTTGTTTTTGAGTTGGCTCTAATGGCGCTGTCCTCGAGGCGGCCTTTTCGTCATCTTGCGAGGGACGGCCGTTAGGAGCCGGACTCCTCCTCCATCTCAGTTCTGTTAGCCGGAGGCAAAATAAATTGTGAGAAAAAAAAGTGAGGCAAGAGAGCCAAGGGATAGAAAAAGGAAAGGAAATAAACTGAAAAAGGAATAAGCCGATGGAGAATAGACAGAGGAGAGAGAATTCCTACCCTAGGGGACCGCAGGGCCTCCTTTCCGGGGCAGCTCTAGGGGAGGAACAGAGAGAGAGAGAGAGGGGAAGGAGAAAGAAAGAGTGGCATGTTGAGAAGGAGAACAGTGCCCGTCGAGCATTGTTGGTTGAGAGGCTTATAGGCTCGAAATTAATGAGGGAGCAAGAATCCCCATTGGTAGGACTGAGGAGAGGTTCCACCGAACCTGCTAAACAGACCAAGAGAGGGCAGAGGCTCTGGACTCTCAACTTGCCAAGTCTCTTCATCCCAGTTGAGGGCTCCTGGACTGACTGAGCAGAACCTGTTCCGGAAGAGCGCCCATCCAGGAAGAGGACTAAGTTCCTAGCACCTTGATAAGTGCTACCATAGAAGAGTATGGGAAAAACTAAGCCTTTCTCGAAGGCAGTTTGTAAGAAAAATAGAGAGGGACTCAATCAGACTTGCTATGACAAGGCAGACAGAGGCTTGAAGCTGACAAGGTCAGCCAGCAGCTGTAAAAGCTTTTTGAAAAATAATGCCTGCCAAGGGGATTCTAAGTTGAAGGTGCCGAGACAGGGCATGGCCACCAGGCTGTGGAACAACATGACCTGAGGAGGCAAGGAATTGCACTGTAGGGCAGTCAGAAAGAGTTCCCTCAGAATTAAAGAAATTTGTAACCGTACTCGTTCCTCTTTACCTTGAGGAAAAAAGGGGGTCCAGGGTTTTAAATAATTGATTAGCAATTTTTTTTTCTTGGGACTATACTAACTGTACAGACAGTATTTACACAGGGTCCCTAGAAGTGCCGCACCTGCCAATACGGCGAGGCAAGAGCCATGCATCTCCACAACGACTCAGCACTTTTATGAGCAAAACGCCAATCAATCTTAGAGTGAAGTAAATCCCTGGGATCCACTCACCAAGAATGGGAAAAACAGAAAAGTTTTCTTTTTTTTTTGGCATAAAGGCCAAGGGAGTAAGAGGAATGAGGCGGGAGGGGGAGGCGCACAGAAGGAGGCCACTGAGGGAAGGTGGGTGGGTATCAGTAATGAATGGTGAAGATACAAGAGAAGATCAAGAATTATGGTAGATGCAATTTTCATATCTTCCCTTGTCAATCTTCACCATTCATTACTGCTTAGAGTACTAAGCCCCTCCCCTTAAAAAGGGGAGGGGTAGAACCCTGAGGAACAAGACCCCAGCCTCCTGTTGGTGAGAAACAGAAGGGAAGACCCTGGCTAGTACAGAGAAGCCTATGTGGGAGAAGAGCTGGGAGGTGCCTCCCGAGGATGGGGAGACGGAGAAAGCCCCTGCAAGTCTCCTAGCTCTGGAGGAAAAAGGCAGGTCCCCAGGCGGGCCGCATCACCCTACGCTGGGCCAGGGTGACAACCTGTAGGCGAAGCCATGCCGTCCGCCTAATGCAGATCGCTGTCCCATAAGCCTGGAAGCCACCTCATTGGCGTCGTAAGATGCCCTTGCTTGGTGTCTTGCCAGCTCCAGGCCTATAGCGGAGAGGGCAATAGCTTGTCTGGTTTGCTCCGTATCAGGCATTGATGCTAGGAGCTGGGAAAGCATCGACCACAGATGCCGATTGTAGGCAGCGTGGTGAGCCTGATGTGATGCAATACAAGCCACACACGAGAAGAAAGAACACTCTTCGCCCCCACCGGTCGAACTGTAGAGAATCCGAATCTGGTGGGGTTGTCTGCCCAGGCAGCGGAACGAAGGAGTCTCTAGGGTACACCAAGCCCGACGGGCTGGGAAGAGTACCAGGGATTCTGAGGGGCACAATACCTCACGACGGCAGTCAGCGGGGCTGGAGAAAGGCGGCTGGCGACTGCCAGGAGCGGATAGGCAGCCTCCTGGAAGGATAGGCCAGGAAGGTACCACCAGGTGCTGGGCACTGAATTCTCAAAGGAATTCCGCTGCGTCTCCCGTTCGTATGTCTCTCCTTACATAAGAGATTCGAAGGTCCCTCACCATCCTCGAGAGGAATCGCTGATATTCAGTGAAATCAGCGTCGGAAGAAAGATGAGCAAGGGGTTCCTCTCCCTCAGAGGAGGAAGACGAGGATGATGGAGAGCTCGAATGTCCAGAGGATTCCTGCGGTGGAGAGAGTCGAAAGACCCGCTCATGCATACATCTAGCATTATGAGGGAAGGCCGCATGAACCCTGAACTGCTCCCAGGATAACGGACCCGTGGGACCGACATGGCCTGGAAGCGCGGGGTGGATGCAGAGGTACTGGAGAGGGCACCTACAAGAGTAGCGACCTCTGCCAGGACTCTGAAATCCGGGGAGCGGAGCCCGAGCTGGCGGGATCCCGGACAACAAACCAGGCATGAAGGCGGAACCCTGAGAAGCGATGCCTGGAAGAGGCCCAGGGAGAACCTCCCTGTGATGAACCGGGACTGCATGGTTCCAGAAGGGCAGTCCACAGCAATGCCACGGAGGCACCCTAGAGCCCAGGAGGGAAGGGGCGGGGTTCAGCTACAGCTCTAGCCACCCACAGAGGCGGCTGACAGAGCCGGGAGCCCCTGCCCCTCAACCCCTCAGACTCTGAAAGAGCCCTCCTCCTCGACAGCAGCATCCCCACACCCCCAGAGGAGCAACAGCACCGGGAGGGCAGCTGCACTGAGTCCCCTAGGAGGAAGCCTCCTCCTCAGACCCCACCACATCACCCCTGTGACCCAGGGCCACCCCAGCCTGAGAGCCCTCAGGAGGAAGGAGAGGGACAGTGGAAGGGCCGCTGCGCCGACTGGCACCCTGTGCCACCGGGACCCTGACCCGAAGAGTCAGGGTGCCAGGATGGGTCCACATCCAAGTCACCGGCCTCCGAAGAAGACAAGACCAGCAGAACCTCAATGCTGGCAACTCCGGGAATCCCCAAGGCAATGGCACCGAGAACGGTGCCGGTGCCAGGGGCGGCGCCAGATGACCCCCGCCCACCCGTGACAGCCAGGCCCGGCCCTACCTCCCCTGCGGTACCAGCCAGGCCCACGGCGCCGCTTCCGGCATCGGAAACTGACCCGGCACTGCCAGGAGAACACACCGGACCCACGGCACCGCGAGCGGCACTGGGGGCCAGGGCGGCGCCGCCTCCGGCACCGTCTCGATCACCGGTGCCGCAAGTGGCGACAGGATCGAAAACGGCACCGGAGGGTGGCGTTGAGGGTCCACCGGTGCCCGGCCCAGAAATCAAGGGCCTCGACACTGGGGGAGCCTGCACCTTCGAGGAGGTGACTGCCGACGGTGTCCCCGTCCACGACCCGGGGGACCACAGACGTTCCCCTGACACCGTGAGAGAAGCTTCCTCTTTGGCAAGAGAGGAGGAACCTCCTCCAGCGGACCGTATAGGCCCGGAGGGACCCGGGGAACAGTCTGAGACCTTACCTGGGAATCCCTGGAGCGACGCCGTACCCCGAAGGTCAGCGGGGCCTTGCCAAGCTTGAACGCGTGGACTTCGAGGACACAATGGTCCATGGAGAAACAAGCATCGCACATGTCCATGTCGTGGTTGGGTCCCAGGCAACGGAGATAGACATCATGCCAGTCCGAGATGGAAAAATGCCGGCCACAGGAGCACCGACGCATAGGGGCGCGGCCCACCTTCGACTTACGCCTTGCTCCAGAACCGGACATGATGCGAACTAACTGAGGAAAAAAAGTAGGAAAACACTCGGCGCCGTAGATAGAAATAAAAAGGAACGGTCTTACCGGTATACGGCGTCGAGTGGATGTCTGAGAACACGAGATGAGGAGTCAGGACGACTCTGAAGAATGAACACTATACGCTACCATGCAGCAGGTGCAGCCTCGGCGGGGAGAAACAGAACTGAGATGGAGGAGGACAGTCGGCTCCCAGCCCGTCCCTCAGTGCATGGCGCGGTACGTCAGCCCTCAGGGACGGCGCCGTTAGAGCCAACTCAAAAAAAAACAAACTCCCGTAGCGGGTGTGCGCCTCCGGCTTAACCCAAGCAGTAATGAATGGTGAAGATTGACAAGGGAAGATCTTCCTGTTTGGGAGCAGGAAGTGAGTGATCACAGAACCACCAAAGACCCACCATCCTAGAAGGGCAAGAGTAGCTCTCCGGCCCCCTCTAGCTGCTGGAGGTCTGCCTCTGAGCAAGTAAGTGGTCTACTGAGAAATATAGGATATTCTTGTCTCAGAACAGGACAATCAGGAGCTTAAAGGGCACACAGGCAGAAAGTAAGGAGAGAGAGAAAAAAACAGAGGAAAGAGTAAGGATTGCAAACAGTTAAGGGGCCAGAAATAAGACATGATTGGAGTGGTGCAGTGCAATGGCTGTGGAGCAGCAGTCTTCCGGGAGACGTTCTGGAGAATGCGGTGTTGTCCCATCTGCAGGCACCTCTCTGGGCTGAGGGAGGAGGTTGCTCATCTCCAGGCTGAGTTGGCCAGGATTTGTGGGACCTCCTCTTCCATCCAGGGACCACTAGTGCCACTACCGTTGCCTCAGAGGTTGCCAAGAAAGAAGAGCGGTTGGACCACAGTGGGCTCAGGGAGGGTGAGGGTGGTGGAACAGAGGTGCATCCCTCCAGCTGTACCTCTCCACAATTCCTATGCCATTCTGGCAAAGTGTGGTTCCTCTATGGAGGCACCCACAGTGGAGACCAAGGAGGATGCTGGGAACCTCCACAAAGGAGACCCACAGGAGGGTGGCAGGGGACCCTGCAGGGGAAGGAAACAACTCCTGGTGGGGGACTCCATTGTTAGGAAGGTAGAACTGGGGGAGGAAGGGGAGAGGGAGGTAAGGTGCCTGCCTGGCGCCATGGCCTGGAGGACAGGGAGCAAATCCTCAGGATTGCCGGAGCAGCTGCACAGGGAGGAGCTGGATGTCATTGTCCACCTAGGGACAAATGACCTGGCTAAAAGGGATTAGAAGTGCAGGAAGAGTTTGTGGAATTGGGGAGGGCCTTAGTCAAGTAGCATGCGGTAACCTTCTCGGAGGTGCTGCCCATCTATGGCATAGGAGAGGCTAGGGTGTTCTGCACCATGGGATTCAATCAGTGGTTGAAAAACTGGTGTGGAGCTCAGGAGTTTAGCTTCATTGGGGACTGGGGGTCCACCTGGAGTGATGCAAGCCTATACCGGCATGATGGGCTGCATCTGTCCAGGAGGGGAACCAGGATCCTAGGTGATAGGTTTAAATGCCTCATCAGCAAGCTTTTAAACTAGCCAAGGGGGGAGGCATTGGAAAGGAGCAGGGAAATCCTAGCCCCCCCAAATAATCATGGTAGTAAGTGCGGCAAACACCAACATAGAGGTGTCGATAGGGAGAAGGGCAGGGGTAAATGGAGAAAGTGACAAAGGCAAGAAGGACAGGGATGGGGCAAAGGAGTAAGGCCATCAGGAAATGGAGAGTAATGAGTACCAATGCCCGTAGTCTGGGCAACAAGCTCCCTGAGCTGGTGGCCTTGATGGAAGAGGATGCCTGGATATCGTAGCAGTCACAGAAACATGGTACACAGAGAACCATGACTGGGATGTTAACATACCAGGGTACATAACCTACAGGAGAGACAGGCAGGGGAGAGGGAGGAGTAGCTCTCTATGTAAAGGAAGGGATAAAAGCAACTGAACAAAAGAGTAAACAGGGAGGAGAGGAGGCACTGTGGGTCACCTTGGAGACTGGAAAGGGCACCACAATCCGCACAGGGGTTGTGTACAGACTCCCATGTCAGGGGAGAATGGACAAGGATATGATAGAAGGCATTCTTAGAATGGCAGAGAAGGGAGATACTGTTGATGGGAGACCTGAATATGCCAGATGTTAACTGGAGCACATTTGCTGCAGCCACATCCAAAACAGGGCCATTCTTGATGCCCTACAGGTGGCAGGCCTTAGACAGCTTGTTTGGAACCCACTCGTGAGGGAGCAATCTTGACCTCATGCTCTCAAGCGGAGCAGTGAGAGGATCTCAGATCTAAAGTGGGTTGCCATCTGGGGACAAGTGACCATCAAACAGTGTGGTTCACGTTAAACTCAGCTACAGAGTCAAGCCATACAAAAGTGAGGGTACTGGACTTTAGGACGGCTGACTTTGGCAAGATGGGAGAGTGCCTCAGAAAAGCACTAGCAAACAGGCTAGAAGGAGGTGTGGAGCAACAATGGGGAATCATCAAAACTGCCATCACAGAGGCAACAAGCCTTTGTGTAAAGCAAATAAACAAATCAAAATGAAAGAAAAAGCCACTATGGTTCTCAAAAGAGGTGGCTGTGAAAGTCAGGAAGAAAAAGATAGCATTCCGGAAGTATAAGGAAACACAGAAGGAGCAGGACAGAGAGCTGTACCAGTTAAGGCAGAAGGAAGCAGGGAGGGAAGTCAGAATAGCAAAGGCCCAAACTGAGGAAAAGATAGCCAACTCAGTTAAGAAGGGGGATAAAACCTTTTATAGGTGCATCAGCGAGCGTAGAAAGACAAAGGGAGGGATAGTGAGGCTGAATAGAATGAACGGTGGGTGGGCAGAGGGGGACAGTGAAAAAGCAGGGATACTGAACGAATATTTCTGCTCAGTATTCACAAAAGAGGAGGGGGAAGTGCCTAATCCAATTAACAGAAGCACTCTTGATAGGGGGGTCGATCCCAGTCCTTTCACAGAAGAAAGGGTTCTGCAAGAACTCCTAAAACTGAAGGTGGACAAAGCAATGGGTCCTGATGGAATTCACCCAGAATTCTAAAGAATTAAGGGAGGAACTAGTGAAACCACTGGCTACTCTTTTTAATAAATCATGGGAGGATGGTGTGGTACCAGGACTGGAGGAAGGCGGATGTGATTCCCCTTCACAAAGTGGGACCAAGACAGAGGCAGGAAACTACAGACCTGTCAGTCTGACCTCTGTGGTAGGGAAAGTGATGGAGTCACTTCTGAAGGAAAGAATAGTTGAGTACCTAGAGGCCAGTGGGGCACAGGACCCAAGGCAGCATGGGTTCTCAGCAGGAAGGTCATGTCAGACGAATCTAATAGATTTCTTTGACTGGGTGACCAAAGTAGTAGACCAGGGAGGGGCTGTGGACATGGCCTACCTAGACTTTAGCAAGGCATTTGACACAGTCTCACACAAAAGATTAATAGTCAAATTAACCAGCCTGGGAGTGGATCCCAGGGTGGTAGCCTGGGTAAAACATTGGCTGCACACCAGGACACAGAAGGTAATTGTAAATGGAGTCCACTCTGAAGAAAGAGGGGTTACTAGTGGGGTACCGCAGGGTTCAGTATTGGGTCCAGTCCTTTTTAATGTCTTCATCAGTGACATTGCAGAGGGACTGGAAGGAAAAGTATGCCTTTTTGCAGATGACACAAAGATCTGCAACAGGGTTGATACACAAGGAGGCGTGGAAAGGATGAAAAGGGACTTGGCAAGGTTGGAGGAATGGTCGAAGTATGGCAGCTAGGATTCAATGCAAAAGTGCAAAATAATGCACCTGGAAACAAGAACCCAGGGAAGAATACACAATGGGTGGGGAGGTAGTAACAACAACAAAAAAGGAAAGGGACCTAGGGTAATCATATCAGATGACCTTAAGGTTAGCAAGCAATGTGAGAAGGCAGTAGGGAGGGCTGGGGGTATACTGGGATGTATAGGGAGAGGCATCAGCAGCAGAAAACAGGAAGTTGTTATCCCTCTGTACAGACAGTTGGTGAGACCCCATCTGGAGTACTGTGTCCAGTTCTGGAGACCCCATCTCCGCAAGGACATAGACAGGATAGAGGTAGTCCAGAGGAGGGCAACTAAAATGGTGCAGGGTCTGCAAGAGAAGCCGTATGAGGAGAGAGACTAAAGGAGCTTAATATGTATACCCTTGAGGAAAGAAGGGAGGGGGACATGATAGAAACTTTTAAGTACCTCAGTGGAATCAACAAAGTCCAAGAGGGTAGCATCTTTCAGAAAAAGAGACTTGCAAGAACAAGGGGACACAATTTAAAGATAGAAGGAGGGCGGTTCAGGGGCAATGTGAGGAAGTATTATTTCACAGAGAGGTAGTGGATGCATGGAACAGCCTTCCTGAGGAGGTTGTGGGGTCTAAAACTGTGGGAGAATTCAAGAATGCATGGGACAGACATAAGGCAATTCTTGTGGGGGGTAGGAAGAAATAGGCTGTTGGTTAACTAGGATCTGCGGCCTATCCTGTAGGTAGGGAAATGGGCAGACTAGATGGGCCAAGCAGTCCTTATCTGCCGACAAAGTCTATGTTTCTATGTTACATACATGTAAAAGTAAAAATCTGCTGGTTTAAACACTAAAATAATAAGAGCTTTAATGAATTTTAATGTAAAGTAGTCCCTCCACCTGTGAAATTCTTTTTTGTCTTGAGTAGTTTTGTCCTACAGTGATCACGATAGTTCTGGTTTTGGTTGTCACAGTTTTGCTATACCCCGTGACCCCCACACACATACAACGATACATTTTTAACTTTTTTTTAAATTAAATAAATGGTTATTGGTATTTATAAATGGTTACATGTTTTTATGTTTCACAAAAATCCTGTTAGACCTGTGAGGCAGACAGAAGGTAGGGAAGATACAAGCACAGCAGTATAGATGTGAGCTGAAATACTACTGAGTATACTGGCGATTTTATTTAAAAAAATGTCAGGTTCTACAAATAAGCAGCACTATTATAGTTTATTAGGTACAGTTCTTCTACCTTCTGCCAGACGTTACTTTTCTAATTGGGATCTGAGGAAAGAAATGGTGCAAGCGAGTTGGTGGGCAGGCATGCTGGCAAACAGTAAGCAGCAGATCAAGTGAGCGGACAGGTGGGCTGACACAAGAAATATTAAAATTACGTACCTACCGTAATTCTTGATCTTCTCTTGTATCTTCACCATTCATTACTGATTGGGTTGTGCTGGGCGTGCACCGCCACGGGAGTTTTTTGGGAGAGGCTCAGACCCGCCCGCTTCTGAGCGACGCACTGCGTCATGTGCGAGGGGCGGCCATTAGGTGCTGCAGACTCCTCCTCCATCTCAGTTCTGGTAGCCGGAGAGGTGAAAACAAAGGTTAAGAAAAAAGGAGGGAGGCAAGAGAGCTGAGGGACAGGAAAAAGGAGATGATATAAACTGAAAAAGAAATAAGCTGATAAGAGGACAGAGGAGAAGAAGATGCCTACCCTAAGGGATCGAAGGGCCTCACCCCTGGGGTGGCTCCAAAGGAGCGACAGAGGAAGGAGAGAGAGAAAAAGAAGAAAGAGGGAAAAGAGAATGACGGGAGGGAGAGCTCTGCCGATTGGGAGATTGGTTTAAGGCTGATAAGCTCGGAACCAAAAACAAGGGAGCAAGGAGAGTGTTTTATAAAATGAGGAAAGTTTAAGTGAACCACTTGTCCCGAAGGACACAAGGGAGACTCTCTACAGCTGCCGCCATCCCCAGCCCTTTAAATCCTAGTTGAGAGCTCACAGGCTGCCAAGGCAGAATCTGTTCCAAAAAAGGAGTGCCCAATTAGGGAGGGAGAGGAAGCCCACTAGCACTTTAAGTGCTAACACAGATGTGAGTGGGGGGTAAGGGTTTAAGGCCCTACAAAAGACACCCATTAAATAGAAAAAGAGTGGAACTCAATCGGACTCCCAGAAGGCAAGGAAAAGATCACCAGCTCAGGGTAATATAGTGTCAGGACAGCCTAATTTAGCAGAAACTGACACAAGGTGATTGAAACATGCCAGAGGGGACCTAGCAAAAGAGACTGAGACATTTAAGGGATAGTCTCCTTAACTGTAAACTGAATAGCGTGGCTAAAAGAGCCAAAAGGTCAGCCTCAGGGGAAATCAGAAAGAGTTCCCTCAGGATAAAATACAGCTACTCGGTCCTCGAATCCCTTAGGAAAAAGTATCCATCCAAGGAATGGAAAAACTAAGATTTTTATGCTTTTTATTTTTTTTTTTTTTGTAAATAAAGAAAAGGGGAGGAATAAGCAGGGAGGATGCCAGAAAGAAGAGGAGGTCCTTGAGGGAAGGTGGTGAGGGTATCAGTAATGAATGGTGAAGATACAAAGAAGATCAAGAATTATGGTAGTCGTACTTTTCATATCTTCCTTGTCAAGCTTCACCATTCATTACTGCTTGGGTGATGCAAGCTTCCCGGAGGGGGACAAGAGAAAACCCTGAGGGAACAAGACCCTTAGCCCCCTGTTGGTGTGAAACAGGAGGGAGAGACCCTGGGCTAATCAGACGAGAAACCTAAGGCTGAGGAGACCTAGGAGGTGTCTCCTGGAAATGGGGAGATGGAGGAAGACCCTGCAGAAGCCTCCTAGTCCTGCTGGAAAAAAGACGGGTCTCCCAGAAAGCGGAGTGAATCACCCTACGCCGGGCCAGGGGTGACAATCTTGATAGACGAAGCCCTGCCATCTGTCTAATATAGATCACTGTCCCTGCAAGCCTGGAAACCACCTCATTGGTGTCATAAGATGCCCTTGCTTGGTGTCTTGCCAGCTCCAGGCCTATAGCAGAGAAGGCAATGGCCTGTCTAGATTGCTCCATATCAGGCACTGATGCTAGAAGCTGGGATAGCATCGACCATAAGTGCCTGTTGTAGGCAGCAGGGTGTGCCTGATGAGACGCAATGCACAGCATCGCACGAGAAGAAGAGAACACTCTTCTCCCCTACCGGTCAAATTGTAGAGAATCTGGATCCGGTGGACAGTCGTGCGCCAGGCTGTGGCACCCGGAAGGAGTTTCTAGGAATGCCAAACCTGAAGGTGGATTGGGGAGAGAACCTAGAGACTCAATTGGGGCACAATACATTCTCCTGCAGTCTGCCAGGGCTGGAATAGGGACGTCTGCCGACTGCCAGGAATGGATAGATGCCTCCTGGAAGGGACTAGGCCAGGACGGTACCACCAAATGCTGGACACTGAATTCACTGAGGAATTCACGGGTCTCTCATTCAGTATTGTCTCGCCTAATGAAGGAGATACGAAGATCCCTCGCCAACCTCAAAAAGAATCGCTGATATTCAGTGAAATCAGCATCGGAGGAGAGATGAGCAGGAGATTCCTCTCCCTCCGAGGAGGGAGACAAGGATGATGGGGAGTTCGAATGTTCAGAGGACTCCTGTGGTGGTGGGGATAGGCGAAACACCCGCTCATGCATACATCTAACATATGAGGGGAAGGCCGCCGCAGTGCCTTTGAACGTCTACCAGGATAACAGGCCCGTAGGACCAACATGGCCTGGGAGAGAGGGGGATGGCTGTAAAGGAATGGAAGAGGGGCACCTACGAAGAGGCAGCTGTCCTCTGCTGAGGCTTCGAAATCCGGAAAACGGAGTCTGAGCTGGTGGGATCCCGGACAGCAAACCAGGTTGCAGAATGGAACCCAGGGGATGTGAAGCCTGGAAAAGCCTAGTAGGGGATCCTCCCCTATGATGAACCTGAGGCTGCATGGGTGCAGAAGGGCAGCACACAGCAATGCCACCAGAGGGGTCCCTGGGGCCTGAGAGGGAAAGACGGGGTCCAGCGCTAAGGCGACTACCTGCACCCCAAGGGGTGGCAGGTGAAGACCGATGCACCTCTCCTAGATCTCTCAACTCCTCAGACTCCGAGAACGCCCTTCTCCTCGACCTCAGCGACAACCCATCCCGAGCTGTTGCAGCAACACCGAGAGTGGCAGCTACTGCAACGCCCTCAGGAGGATTAGCCTCTTCCCCCATCTCCATGCCCTCTCCCTCTAGGGAACCCAGGCCACCCCTAGCCTGGGAAGCCTCAGGAGAGGACAGCAGAGGAGACTGAGGAATGGGTGCGCTGGGCCACCTAGCACCTCATCTCACCAGAGACCCCGACTCCGAAGAGTCAGGGTGCCAGGATGGGTCCACGTCTGAGTCATCCTCCCCTGAGGAAGAAGAGACCAGCTGGACCTCAATACTGGCCACCCCATGGGCCTCCAAAGAAACAGCGCCACGAATGACGCCGGTGCCACCTACAGTGCCAGACGGCTTCAGCGTACCCGAGACACCTGAACCTGGCCCTGACTCCCCAATGGCACTGGTCAGACCTGCGGCACCACCCTCACCACCGGGACCCAACTCAGCACTGCTAGAAGAGTTGACCAGGCCCACAGTGCTGCAGACAATGCTGAGAGCCAACACGGCACCGCAAACAGCACCACCCCAATCACCGGCACCGCAAACGGCGCCAGGATCTGGAGCGGCACCAGAAGGTGGTGTCGAGGGTCCAACGATGCCGGGCCCAGAAGTCCTGAGCCACGACATTGGGGAAGCCTGCACCTCTGAAGAGGTGACTGCTGAGGCAGTGTCTCCACCGTGGCCCCAGAAGGGACCACAGCATTCCTCCAACACCATGAAAGAAGCCTCCTCCTCAGCAAGACCAGAAGATGAGGAGACCCCGCGGACATCAAGGATGCGATGTTCCATCGAGAAACAGGCATCGCATGAATCTATATTATGGTTGGGTCCCAGGCAACAAAGGCAAACATCATGCCGGTCCATTACGGAAAAATTCCCACCACAGGAGCACTGACAAATAGGGGCACGGCCCACTTTCGAACTACGTTTGGCTTCCAAACCTGACATGATGCTGAAAACACCTGAAAAACACAGAAAAAGGTTCCTGGCACCGTAGAAATAAGGAACGGTCTTACCGAACTGAAAGCAGTTCAATGGCATCGGGAGGAACTGGAGAAAGAGTCACAGGAAGGCCTGTGATGCAGGTTCAAGAAATCTCACACACGCGGTAGCAGGTGCAGCCTCGATGGTGGGAGAAACAGAACTGAGATGGAGGGGGAGTCTACAGCACCTAACGGCCACCCCTCGCGCATAACGCAGTGCGTCACTCTCAAGGGCACTGCCGTTGGAGCCGACTCCAAAAAAAAAAATCTCCCGTAGCGGGTGCGTGCCTCCAGCATAACCCCAGCAGTAATGAATGGTGAAGATTGACAAGGGAAGATCTGCGAGCACAATGTTCAGTGATTTTTAAAATGCTGAAACAAAACTGAACCACTTTTTATCTTCAGTGGCTGAGAAATTATTTAGCATTCTGAGCCCAACTCTCTCTTTTCTGTTCAGTGTCAGAAGTGTGAAGTCATTTTTGAGATTGAAGTGACATGTGGCAGCGGCTGTTTGGGGGTGGTGGTTATGGATATCGTCGTCAGTAAACGTGTTTAGACTCTAAAAGAGAGGAACAGGCACAGATTGTGCGTACTTACACACAATTAACAGTTCAGCTGTGTCTTATTAGAGTACACTGGTTCTGTGTTGCAGGCTGTTCCTGGAGACTGAGGCTATCCAGATTAAAAAAAAATGGTGGCCATCGGAACTCGGCCAAAACTCAAAGTTCTAATCTGCTGCTTGATTGTCTTTTTTTTCTTGTGGTGTGTTCAGGTTGTCAGCACTTGTTTTTACCTTTTCTTAAGACAGCTCTAATGCACAGGTAACAACCAATCAGCTTTCAGATTGAAACTAGGGTGAGCAGTGACCACTGAAACTAGCTAAATGACTACAAAAAAATTCTAAAATTCTTATACAAATATATTTTAAAATTTGTTAAAACAAGGCAGAATAACCAAATTTGTTATTAAAAATAAAGGCACTTAGATCACTTAGCAACAAGTATAAAGACACTGTAACAAGTAATGCTTGTTAGGAAGTCTGCCAAACAAACAGAACCTATTCTTGTTAGTACCTGTTGCCACATTCTGGAAGGGGAGGTAAGGATTAGGGATTGTTAAACATAGTGAGGTATGTGGTACCCCTTTGGAAGAAGCAACATTACTATGGTGAATGCTTTTTCTTCAAACCCCAGAAATCCCTCACTAATGCTTAACAATTGCAGACTCCATAGCAGTACCTTGGGAGGCTGGGTACAGAACCTACTTAGGGAACAGATTCTGCATGACAGCAGTGCTAAAATTGTCATCCTTTCTGGACTATATGTCCAGACAAAAGTGTTTGTGAAAGTGTGTATTGTGTTCCAGGTACAAGCTTTACAAATCTGTTGCAGGGGAATACCACTTGATGCTGCCAAAGAGGCAGAAGTGCATCTTGTAGCGTGTGCCCTGAGCCCTCTGGGAGGCAGTTTATCAACTTTGTTGCAACAGAACTGTTTGCTGGAGACTATCCAGTGGGAAACAGTTTTCTTGGATGCTGGTTTACCTTTCCCCACTTCACCATTGGTGACAAACACCTGCTTGCTAGTGGACCTTACGTCCTTTGTGTGGTTCAAATAGTAACTCAGTGCCCTTTCCACATCCAGATTGTGGAGATTTTGCTCACATATGCTGGATTTTTCAGGGAAGAAAAATGAAAGGGCAAATGACTGAGTCAGATGGACTTCAGGCTCCACTTTTGGGAGGAAGTTTCTGTTTGTTGTTAGGACTACCTTGTCACTATGGAAAATTATGTTGTTATGATCTATGCAGAGGGCCTGTAACTCACTCACGGTTCTGGCAGATGTTACTGCTACCAGAAACACTGTTTTTTAAGGTGACATATTTTAGTGCAGCAGTAATCATGGGCTTGAAGGGGGCCTCCATCAGCTGGGCAATGTACAAGTTTAAATCCTAGGAAGGGACAGGTTCCATCACTGGAGGACAAAGGTGATTAAGGCCCTTAAAAAAACGTTTTGAAAATGAGTTGTGAGGTCACTGGCCTATCTTTGCCAGCTGAAGTGTAAGTTAACATTGCTTCCAAATGTACCTTCAGTGTTGAGGGCCTAAGGTCCAAGGACTGAAGGTGGATTAAGTAGTGCAGGACTGTGCACAGACCTTCCTGGAGGAGACTGATCTGTCTGGGAGAGCACCATGAGAACAATATTATCCATTTTCATGCATAAGTTTTCTTTGTTGCTGGTTTTCAGGAAATCTGCAGCACTTCCATAACTTTCTTGGAAAGATTCATTCCAGAGAACTCTAACTCTTCAAGAACCATGCCCTGAGGCATAGTGTTCTCAGATCTGTGAATGTTATCCTGCCCAAGGACAGTGTCAATAGGCTGTATCTTAGGGGCAGGTTAGCAGACAGTTTGTTGGACAGGGATAGGAGCCTGGTGGCCAGTCTGGAGCTATTGCAATCATTGTTGCTGACTCCCTTCTCAATTTTATCAGTACTTTCAGTAAAAGTGGGAATGTAGGAAAGACACAGAGAAACTTCCCTGACCAGCTGAGGACTAAAGCATCCTCTGGGAAAGAACCTACTGCTGGTGGTCTGGAACAAAAAAGTGGGAGCTGGGTGTTCTCCCAAGAAGAAAACAAATCTATTCTGGAGTACCCCACCATCTGAGAACTGATGCAAGCACTTGCTGGTTCAGGGCCCTTGTGTGAGCTCCCTGTCTGGTTCTGCTCAAGACATCTGCCAGCACACTGTCTTTTCCTGGTAGATGTACTGCGGACAGCTGAATCTCCAGGGAGTAGGATGGGTTCCAGATCTTCATGGCTTCTGTGCACAGCTAGGAAGAGCTTGTTCCTCCCTGCTTGTTTATGTAGTACATTGTTGTGGTGTTGTCTGTTTTGATATGGACAGACTGATCATTGATGTGGGAGGGAAAAACCTCATTGCCAGGTGCACTGCATGAGTTCCAGGAGATTTATGTGCTATTGAGTCTCCTGTGTACTCCGAGTGCCACTCACAGTAAGATCCTCCAGGTGGGCACACCAACCTAGGAGGGATGCATCTGTTGTGAGTATGACTGTAGCAGATTGCTGAAGAAAGAGAATCACCTCTCTGAAGCTGCATTCCTCATTCCACAACTTTAGTGACCTTAATAAGTTTTTTGTGACAGGCACCAAATTGGACAGAGCATCACACCTCTGAGACCAACTGTCTCCTAGGTGAAATTGAACATCTCTCATTTGGAATCTGCTCTCTGGTACCACTGCTGTGGAGAATGCCATGTGTCCCAGTAACCTTAGAAAATCCCCTGAAGGCCTTGGCTGATTTGAAAGATCAAATTTGCTACCCCTGCTGGAAGAAAGAATTACTTCCATTGCAAGGTATCCAGCTCTGCACTGATAAAGTTTAGAACCTGTACTTGTTCTGTTTGAGTCTTTTGAAGGTTTATGAGGAAACTCAGGTCTTCCAACATGCTTTGAGTCAGCAATATAAAGGGCTTTGCTTCCTGTAGTGTTTTTCCTGAGATTAACTAGTTATTCATGTAGGGAAAACCCACCACCCTCCCCTTCTCAAATGTGCTGTCAAAACAGCTAGGTATTTTGTGAAAATTCTTGGAGCTGAGGTAAGGCTGAAGGGAAGGGCTGTGAACTGGTACTGGCAGTTCCCTAACCTGAACTTGAGGCATTTTCTGTGACCTGGCCTGACTGGTATGTGAAAGCAGGCATCTTTCAGATCCAGTAACCCCAGCCAATCTCCTACTTGCAAAGATGAGCCCAGTGTTGCCATTTTGAATTATTCTTTCTTTAAGTGTTATTCAGGTATCTCAGATCTAAAATGGATTGCTACTCCCTATTTTTCATGAGGGGTAGGAATTATCTGTAGTAAAGTCCCTTACCCCATTGTGTAGCAGGTACGTTTTGTACTGCAGTTGCCTCAAACAATTTCTTCACCTTCATCTCCAGCAGAATTTTTACTGCAAGGGTGTGAGACTGAACAACGTTTGGGCTCTGCAGTTTTGGGGTATTTTCTAAACTGCAGGGACAAACCCTGACTCACCATTTCCAGGACCCACTTGTCTGTGGTAATTTTTGTCACCTCCTGGAAGTAATGAGCCAGTATTCCTCCCACTAGCAAAGGGTGGGTGACCTGGGCAGACTTGACAGGGGTTTTGCTTTGCATGGTGCTTGGGTGCTGGTGTTACAGCAGCATGCCTAGTGCCCTTCAACCCCTGCCTCTATAGTAGCCTCTTTGTGGAGGGTACCCATATGAGGCATAAGCATGAGGACAGTATCTCCTACTCCTACCTCCCCTTCCATATGGACTGTAGGATGTGGAGGATTTTTCTTTCTCAGTATTGCTCTTGTAGGTGTATTTTGTACATATCCACCTTTTTGATGTAAGCCTCTGTCTTGTCATCAGACAGTGAACTTCCCTTACATGGGAAAGCCATCACTTTTGTCTGAGTGTCCTTGGATAGGCTTGTATTTCTAATCCAGGGAAACCTTCTTAGGGGCAATGCATGGGCCATGATGCTAGATGCTGTCATTTGTGTCCACTGCCATAAAGAAATTGGTACATTGTGGCGTCTGTGGATGATCTTGCAGTGTCAGCAAAATCATAAGCCAAATCACCAGCAGCTTTTACGCTCAATGCCAGAATGGAATTCCATAAGGCCCTTAGGTACTGGGCTGTAAAAGCTAAGTAATCTGCCTTTCATAGGATCAGAGAAGTGGATATGTAAACCTTTTTATCCATGCTATTCAGCTTTATGGAGTCTTTTTCTGATGGTTGGGAGGAAAGAGGTACTTTGGCCTTGTCACAGGTGCCAGTCTGGACCTCCCTTGTGATCAGGGTGGAGGTACAGGTAGTCAGCGCCCTGCTTGTATGCCTGAAATGTTTCTCTCTATTTTCTTGTCAATACCAGTAGCTGAGGTGGGTGCTGACATGACATTGTATGTGGCTTTCTAAAGGGATTTGTGAATGAGCGGCATCAACCTATTTGTGGGTGCTAAGCCCATCATATCCAAAAATTCCACCTCATCTTCATCTTCCTCAGTTTCCTGGGAGGTAAATTTGAGGGTGTTTACAATATGCCTCACAAATATATAGTGTTAGGTACAATCATCTGAGGGTCTAGGAGGGGAGCAAAATTCTTGTTCTGGAGAACTGTCTGGTTCTATGGGTTCTACTTCCTCTCCTCCTCCTTCTCCTCATAGTACATTTCATCCCTCCTCTCCACAGGCATGGAAAAAGGAACCAGAGCCTCAAGCGGGGGACAGGAAAATCTATGAAATTCAGCATAGCCTGGGACACCTAGAGGAATTGTCACACCTCAGTCTTGTCCTCTACTGAGGATATTTTATTTGTGTCTACTGACAGTTTCTTTCTTTCTTCACATGGAAGGACAGCAACATTTGTTTTTTTCTTGGGAGGCACCTTCTATGGTGTCTGCTTGAAGGCTCTTTTATTTTTGTGGCTTCAGGGTTCCACCTTTCAGACCCCCTGATTTAGAATTGTGTCATGCAGCCTTATCTTTCTTTTCTGTCCCCTTTGACAGGGACTGTTGCTTACTTAGAAGGGCTTGACCCTCATCTGAGCCTTTAGGTGACATGGAGGCAGACTGAGAAGTAATAAGTTCTTCTAATTCGTTAGCCCTTTTCTTTTGCATTTTAGGGCAAAACTTGATACAAAGCTCATAATTAACAAAATCGTGGTGCGGACCCAGGCACCTTAAACACAACTCATGGCAGTCTGCCTTTGCCAGGAGTTAAAAAATATATATTAAAATTTTAAACATCTTTAGGTCAAGCTTTCTTTTTGGGTCTGTCAGTCATGTCAAATACTGACGACCATGGGAGATGCTAGCAGTTCTTCAAGAGAAAACACTAAACTATAAAAACCCTGTAGTATTTACAAAAGGGTTTAAAATTGCAGAAATGCAGTTCGGTTCCTTTAAAATTCAAACCACAACTGAAATAACACCTGAACAGTGTTTAAATAAGATTAAGAGTCAAATATCATCTTGATTCCCTAAAAATGAGGAACCAAGAGTGATTTAGTGAAAAATGCAAGGCAGTTTAATTCAGGATAATAAAATACTTTAGAATTTAGAAAAATAAGGTGGTTTCCTAACAGCGGGAACTGCGCCAACAAACAACCTTCTCTTGTTACAGGAAACTAATAGGGAACTGAAGAAAATGCACAATATTAAAAAAAAACCCTAACAAAAAGTTATCAATAAACTCATTGAACACAATTAAATAAAATAGAATTGAAAATAATAAACTGTGAACTAGTCAAAAGTTGAAGAGAAGACTTCAGGGCAACTGCTTTCTTCAGGAGGAAAAATAAATATGGAAATTACGTACTTACCATAATTATTGCTTTTCTTGGACAGTCTCCATCACTCATTCACACCAGTGGGATAGCACTGGAGGCGCTAGGACCAAGAGGGAGCCTAAAATTTTCTGAAGGGTCGGTGCTGAGACAGGATCACCCATGCACGGTGCTGCGAGACTAGCTCACACCTATTGAGGCTATCTTGGCGTCAACCCTCCAACTGCCTCAGTACCTTTTTGACCAAGGAGGTGCAGCGTAACTGATGAGAATAACTCATCCTGAGTTTCTGGGCCTGACAGGGCCCAGATGGCCTTTGTAAGAAAGGTCAAAGAATAATGTCCTCACAGTCTGAACCACAGGACCATGAAGACCAGGAAAGAAAATGAGTGTACCCAGGGGAAGGTGGGTGGGTGGGTGTGTGAATGAGTGATGGAGACTGTACAAGAAGATCAATAATTATGGTAAGTATGTAATTTCCATATCTTCCTGGACTAAGTCTCCATCACTCATTCACACTAGTGAGAGAGTACCGAGCTAAAACCAACAACCCTGATTAGGGTGGTAGGAGACAGGGTTCACTCAGAAAGGACAGCCAAGGACTGTCCTGCTAATAAAAAGAGTTGTCTTGTAAAGATCAACTAGAACATAGTGCCTACAAGATAAGTGCTTGAGTTGTAACTCACCACTTTGCAGACGACTGCAATGGACACAAAAGGAAAGTCTGCCAGAAAGTCGCAACCACTCTAGGAGAGCGATAAGAACCTGGCCTCACAATTTGGTCTAGGATGAAAATGAATAGTGTCAAAGACATGTACTAATGTAACATAAAAGGACCTCCAGAACTGAAAGAGTCAGAGGTAAAGTCTACTGATTCAGGGTAGACCAGAAAATGCAGATGGAAACCCCCACTATCAAGTATGGCTGACCTGTAAACAACAGGTCCAGGAGCACTTGAACCCCTTACTTGGTGAGCAAGGGGGTCCAGGTGGGTTTAGCCCATCAAGGAGAATGGTCTCCACTTAGTCACAGGAACCTTCCTGATGGAAGGCCAAGCACAACTTAGAAGCCTCTCATGGTGGTCTAGTAGAACCAGATCCTACCCACTGCATAATCCAAAGGAATCATCCTGCTCCTGTGTTTACAACTGTAGTAGCAGTCTCTGAACTCAGGGAAGAAAGGAAAAAGTGTACAGGAGGATGTGTCCACTGTGGAAAAAACATTCGGACAGAAAAAACTGGGGCTGGATTTCTAAGGAAAATAGAGGCAGATGTGCGTCAAGGAGGGACACAGCAGGACCAAGTTAGGGCTAACCTATTTGTTGAAGTGACTGAAAGAGGCAGTGACTCAATGCAGTGAGGCACTACCCACTCTGGCCTCCCTGAAAGGAGTAGGAAAGGATTCTTGTTTGCTTGCTGAAAAACAAACATCATAACTCCATCACGCACTTGAAGAGGATAGCTTTGTGAGCGACTGGCAGGGACCAGTGCACAGGAACCGAAGGTGTGAATATTTGAGAAGCTACCTCAGAAAAAATACCTACTTGACCTTCTGCCAAGAAGGAGAAAATCTCCTGTTAAGTTAAGCAGGCAAGGAAGTAGGCACCTGAGTTCCAACTTGGTGGAGAGTCACTTCTGCTGCTGCAAGGCTCTGCTCATAAGAAGAAAGCCTGATAAAAAGAAAGGGAATTAACAGACTGGGCAGTCGCCTAGGTCTAGGAAATGTCTCTAAATGAGAGAAATCTCTCTTAGAGAAAGAGATGACCCATACTGCCGCCGGATCAGACTCTCCCTAGGGGAAGAAGAACTCTTTATCGTACTATGGAGATGAGCGCCTCAGGGGCTGAGGCGGAACCTGACCAGATCCAAAAAAGGGGGGTATTGGGTCATTTCGGCTAGGCCCTGTGTTGTGATAAAAAAATGCATTTCTTTTTTTTTAGTCCCAACCTAACAAGGCTTTCAGGCTGCTATTTCGCAAGGATTGTCTTGATACAAAAAGACAAAGATGTTCTCCTTCTGAGTGCAGAAGGAGTCTGATCGTCCATACTGAAATCATGACTGGACTAATAATCACAGCTGGAGAGATGTTAACCACCTGTGCCGAAGAAGCCACCGAAGAGGCAATATCACAAGGGGGTTATTAACCCCTATCAAACGAGCAGAAGAGCCAGAGCAGCTCCTGACCATTAAATTAGAATGTTCCACAGAGTGTAACTGTCTTGACAATTGAAAAAGTCTAGACACAGAAGTGTATGGTCCATAGACGCAGTGTGAAATACTATAGTGGACCCCATTACTGAGGAACTACTGGAAAGATTTTCCATCATGGACTCTGACAATAGAGAGGACGTGCCCTTCAGTATATAAAATGAGTCATCCGCTGTATTACTGACCAGAAGGACAGGGAAAGACCCATATAGATGCACTTCTACCCTAGAAGAACCTCCAAGAGAGGTCTAGGTCAGAGCCACTACAGACTCCGCCATCAGGAAGGATGTCAAGGAGCTTGGTACCATGTAGGGAGCAGAGAAAGTGCTGAGCAGAATGAGATTCCACTGGCAGAGCAGTACAGCAGAGTTCCATCAGCAGAAAACCACTGGATGATACAAGATCCCACATAGACCGCCACTCACTAAGATGTGTGGAAAAAATAATCCGCAGAACAGGAGTTCATTCTGTGATAAACATCCCACCACAAGTTCTGTGGAAAGGAGTCCAAAAAGGAAAAATGTGTCACTAATTCTGCTATACAGCACATACTAGCACCCGTGCAGCACCAGCATCACTCATGACACAGGAGGGCACCAAGCAGTGCTTATGCCAACCTGGGTGATACCCGAGGGCAGCCGCAGTAGTACCCACAGGCACCCCGGCACCTATGTAGCAATGACACACAAGGGCACCCCTGATACCCATGGCACCATGGTACCCATGACACCCATGGCAAGAATGGCACATAAGGGCACCAGTGGCATCCACGGGTGCCTGTGATGCTTCCCGTGGCACCCACAGTACTCATGGCACCTGTGGCACCCATGGGTGCTCACGGCACCACCGCGGCACCCACAGGTGCTCCCAGCACCACCCATGCCACCCTTGGCACCCATGGCACATGTGGGTGCTACCCACGGTGCCACCCATGGGTACACGCTGCCGCCCGAGGGTGCATGATGACACCCACGGGTGCCAACAACCAATGGCAGCAACAAGAGCACCCACAGCACTGCACAGAGTGAGGTGCTGAATAAGGCACAGCGCTGACCAAGGCACCGAGGCATGGCGCCGATCAAGGCACTGAGGCTTGGCGCCGACCAAGGCATCGAGCCGTGGCTCCGACCAAGGCAATGAGCCACGGCGTCTATTAAGGCATGGCACCGACCAAGGCACCGAGGCACAGTGCCGATCAAGGCACTGATGCTCGGCGCCGACCAAGGCACCAAGCCACAGCTCCGAGGCATGGCGCCGACCAAGGCACCAAGCCATGGCACCGAACCACGGTGCCAAAGGAAAATGGCAATGGAAATCCTGAGAAGAGGAGAAGGAAAAAGGTGGTGCCTGTGCCGGCCCCTGCAAGGAAAAGGGAGAGGGGGGTAGGCACGAGGGATGGACACAATGGCAATGGCACCAAGAGGGCACCTCGCCATTCATGATCCAATTGACCCAGCTCTGGTCCAACGGCTCCGAGGCCCAGAGGTCCCAAAATCAGGAACAGAGCCAGGAAAAACTGAAAAGTCAAACCCCCTGCTCCACAGGAGCAGCCCAGAGGTGAAACTGCCCACCGGAGCTCCAACAAGGACAGAGATGGAGCTCAGAGTCGAGAATGCAGCCATTAGGAGTGGGGCCAAGAGGAACCCACCAAAGTTGGCTCAGGCCTATTGCCCCTCCTGACAAACAATCCTCGTGCAGACGTACCAGCGGGCAACCTCGAGTGGCACCGATTCTTCTTCCCGCAACGAGGAAGAGGAGCTCATAGAAAGCTTTTGAGCGATCCCCCGAACCGCTTAGATTTGTGTTTCGAGGACTGTCCTCCCCCTGAGCACAGGACTGTCTGTAGTTGGACCCCCCTGTTAATCAGGGGTGGAGGACCGGACACATCCCCTCTGCCATAAAAACTTTCAAACGAAGTCATCCTACTGTCACCGCTACCGTCTAAGGATGACTCCATTGATGGCAGGAAAGAAGTTCTTCTTCTTCATAATCTTCTTCTTGATCATAAAATAAAAAAAATTACTACTTAAAATATTAAATTAAATGTTAAACGCTGCTGTTGTATAGACGAAAACTTAGACTCCGGCAGACAAGTGATGTCAACATCCAAGCACACTCGACAGCGGGAGAAAAGGAACTGAGGTGTTTGGAGGTCGATCACGAGATAGCCTACATGGCGCGAGCTAGTCTCGCGGCGATGCGCATGCATGGTCCTGTCTTGGCGCCAACCCTTCAGAAAATTTTAGGCTCGCGCTTGGTCCTAGCGCCTACGGCGCTATCCCACTATTTTGAATGAGTGATTGACACTTAGTCCAAGAAGATCTGATGTTAGAGTGCAAGTGTGACCACACAGAAGAATTTGAATTTCATTCTAAATTCCATTGCTTTGATTGAGTTTATTGAATTAAACAAGGAACTTTATTCAAGTTGTATAAAGCCACTGACTCTGATGGTTCAGCAAAAATTTCATTCCCCATAATAATTCAGGAATTGTAATCCATAACAGGTTCTCTTTACTGGAAAATCCTTGCAATGCATGACCAAAAAACACTTTGATTTGAAAGGTATTTCTTGGAATATTGAAGGGTTAGCAAGTAAATTGGCAGATCCAGAAATTATTGATTTTCTCCCGAGATTTGATAGCTATGATTCCAGAAAACTTGGTAGTTGAATAATACTTCACCTTTGATACCAGGATATACACCCTATATATGTCCTGCTATAACATCTAATAAGGCTTGTAGAAGCCAAGCAGGTTTAATTACTTTTTTGAAGACTTCTTTAAACTATCAAACAGCTGAGCTCATTTATGATTAGTTTTTTTGTTTTGGCTCTTAAAATACAGAACAGTTTTTCTAAAATTATCCTGGTGAATGTTTACGTCCTAGAACTAGTGGGATGTACTCACTAACATTATGGAAGCAATTTGCAGATAAACTTGATGAGTTGCTAGCTAAAGTTGAGGATTATGTTTTTATAGTCTTTGATGATTTCAGTGCTGGAATTCTGTCAAGTAATGGATCCAGTAGATCCAAGGATGAGTATAATACTAGACTTAATATAATTAACCCTATTATTCGAACAATCAGAAATTTTAAAGATACTAAATCTAACCAGCAGGGATTGATTTTGGACAAAATAATGACTGATTTGAATCTAATTTTGGTAAATGGCTGAACCCCTGGGGACTCAGGGAGGAATTCACTAATCTGGGTCCCCTGGGATCCTCAGTCATTGACCTGACCTTGGTTAACTAGCTGGCTGCTGAAAAACTGTTGGGACTTTAAAATTATGAATCACCCAGTATCACCTAATTCCCCAATACTTGTTACTGTCTGTCTTCTAGATAATAATTTAGAATTTCCTCGAAACTTAGTGGAAGACAGTATCATGGAGGTTGTTAATCATAAAAGAATAAAATGGCAAGTCGATGCAATAGATATATTCTCCATGATATTAAATTCAGACCCAGTCTTGTCCTGGTAAACTGCAATAACCTCTGGGATATTAATGATGGGGAGGTTGCTAAGGGAATATGGACCGAAATCAATCTTTTTCTCAAACCATTATGTAGAACAAACAGTATTAAAAGACACAATAATCAAACCTGGTTTACCAAGACATGTAGGGATGCAAACAGAAATTAAATAACTTAGTGAGATATACTAACAAATATAGAATGAGGGACAATCTTAGGATTTTAAACAAAACTAGAAAAGGTTATAAACATTTCTGGAAATAGAGAGGGAAAAACATTGTGTCATGATATGGAATAAATTAAGAAAGACAGCTTTTTGACAAAATATTAAGGCATTTTGGTCCTTGGTAAGTATAGGCTATACTCAATATTCTACTAGAATTGAGGCTTAGATTAAGCCTCGGTCTTGGGAGACATATTTTTCGACTTTGTATTTCTAGCTCATAGAGAAACGAAGTTGATTCATATATGATGAATATAAAACATATATAGATTCCTGTTTTACTCCTAGGCCACTATTGAACTCTTTAGAAGAAATACAACAAGCTTTTCAAATAACTAAATCAATTAAGGCCCCGGCACCGGATCACATACTGGCAGATATTCACCGAAGTTTTCCAGATTGGTGGTCTCCCATTTTTTTTTTTTAATTATTTAATAGATTTATTCAATGTGAGAACTTTCCTGATAGTTGGAAGGGAAGTATAACACTCCCTATCCACAATAAGGGATCAGTGACTGACCCTAGTATGTACAGGCCAATCAGCCTTTTAGATACATCACAAAAAATAGTTTATAAAATAGTTTTAGTTTGATTGAAGACCTGGACTCACAAAAATCAGTTACTGGATGAGGCCCATTATGGCTTCAGATGTAACCGTTCAACTATTCAACACTACTACGTCCTTTCTCATTTAATACATAAGTACATAAAGATAAAAAATAAAACTTTATTGTTGCTTTGTGGACCTAAAGGCAGCCTTTGACAGTATTAGTCATGAACTGTTATGGCAAAAATTAAGTTTAATGGATATGGATTCCTTTTTATTGGATTCCTTAATCAGGCTCCATTATAACACATGGCTCATTGGCTACAGGCTCTAAAGTGGCAAAATGGGTCAGAAACTGGCTAAAAGGCAGGATCCAGAGGGTGGTTGTAAATGGCATAAAATCAGAAGAGGGGGAAGTGACCAATAGGGTTCCATAGGGATCGGTGCTGGGTACAGTTCTATTCAATGTCTTCATAAGTGACACTGCAGAGGGACTGGAGGAGAAAGAATGCCTGTTCATAGATGACACCAAGATCTGTAACAGAGTCAACACACAGGAGAGGCTAGATAAAATGAGAAATGACCTAAGACTACTTGAGGAATGGTCAGGGGTTTGGCAGTTGGGTTTCAATGCTAAGAAGTGCAAGATAATGCACCTGGGACACAGAAACCCAAGAGAGGAATACAGGATGGGGGGGCAGGTTCTAGCCACTACAAGTCAGCAAAGAGACCTGGGGATTATCATATCTGATGACCTGAAATCAGCCAAACAATGCGACAAAGCAGTGGGGAAGGCAAACAGAATGCTGGGGTGCATAGGAAGGGGCACAATCAGTAGGAGGAGTGAAGTGGTGATGCCACTGTATAGATCACTGGTGAGGCCTCATCTGGAATACTGTGTCCAATTCTGGAGACCGTATCTCAGGGAGAATATAGACAGAATGGAAGCAATCCAGAGAAGATCAACAAAAATGATACATGGACTGCACCACAAGCCTTATGAGGAAAGACTCAAGGAACTAAACATCTATTCACTGGAAGAGAGAAGGGAGAGAGGGGATATGATAAAGACTTTCAAATACCTTAGAGGAGTAAACAGGGTAAAGGAGGGGAGCATACTTCAGAGAAGAAAGTGCACAAGGACAAGGGGACACAGCATGAGGCTGGAGGGAGGGAGGGAGGCTTGGGGGAATGCTAGGAAGTATTTCTTCACAGAGGTTGGTGGATCCAGGGAACAGCATACCAGCAGAGGTGGTGGAAGCAAAAACAGTACAGGGGTTCAAAAGTGTATGGGATAAGCATAAAGGCACCCTGCTGTACAGCAGAGTGGGGGAAAGGAAGTCCAGATAAGAGTAGGGATTACCAAACCAAGTAGGGAAATGGGCAGACTAGGTGGGCTGTATGGTCCTTATCTGCTGACAGATTCTATGTTTCTGTGGATCCAATTTCAGTATGATCAATTTGGCAACTTAACTTCTAGAACTCAGACAAATGTATGAGTTTGTCAGGGATGCATTTTAGCTCCAACACTACTTAACTTATACATCAGCTCATTTACGCTACACAGATGTTCATTCTCCTAAGATATTCGATAGACCTGTAACTTGTTTGGTATATGCCGATGATATTGTCTTAATTACTACCTCAATCCTAGGCTTACAGAGGAAGATGAATTGTTTTGCTGAGTTATGTCGGGATAATGGCTTGGTCATAAATAGAGACAAGACCAATCTGGTGGCTTTTAGAATTAAAATCAAACAGATGACACGTCTATATTTGGGGACTGAGGTGATTGTGACTAAAACTCAGTGGGGCTTATTCACAAAGGTGCAGAGTGGGCTACGTGCTGCAAAATTCTGGCATGTAGCTCACTCTGCAACTGCCCGGCCCCTGCACACATTCACAATGCATATACGCACCCCAATGCACCCGATCCCCCGGCTGATCGTGGAGCTCCACACAGGAGGCAGGCCTGGAGGCAGTATGAGGGGCATGCCAGTACTCCACACATTCATTATGGTGCAGGGTGCTGTACATGGGGGGCTGCCAGCTATGCCTTTGCAGGGCAGCCATAAACCATTAGGAAGCAGCCACCGGTCATGGTGGACATGGTGGAGGACATCAGCCCCCGCAAGAGGGATGCCCCTGCCATCGGGACACACCAGGAGGTCAGGGGAAGTCAGCTGGAGTACCCCACTCAATGTCACAGTCAGTGCTCTGTGTGCCGGCTGATAACATAGTGCTGCACGGGCACAAGGGATCCACTACGGGACCCTGCCAGGGCCTCCCGGATCCGCCGCTCCACACCCACCTGCCCCCCATGGACCTGCACGCTGGGGGGGGGGCCACATCAAGAAGCCAGACAGGGGCTGGTGTTTGTTAATGCAGCCCCCGCACAGAACTCCCAAGGGTGCAGAGCTGCGTGCCTGGATATGCGCCTTCAGGGCACACATTAGTGAATAGGCCCCATTATGATTATTTGGGTATAAGATTTTCTGACAATTTTTCTTTGAGAAGACATTTGAAGATGCTGAAAACTAGAATAACATTGGCATTTGATGCATAAAATATCTGAATGGGGCAGCTGCAAGATGAGGGCTAGCTGCACACTCGAGCAGACTTGATAGACCATGTGGCCTGTTTCTGCTGGCAATTTCGTATGTTTGTATTTAATTGTAAACTTGGAAAGAGCTCAGTTAAAGGCCTCCTTACTGTTATCAATGTCAAAATTAAGTCTTGCATTTGATATGCAGCAGAAATATGGGGCATTTCCAATCTACTCCTTCTAGAAATTGTTTTGAATAAAATATACCGCTATGTACTGTCTGTCCAAAGTTCTGTGCCATCTGAAGTTATAAGAGCCAAAATAGGTTGGTGTTCTATTTCTACCTTAGGTCTGGAGAGATCTTTTAACTTTTTAACTGGTTCTTTTTCTTTTGTTATGATATGAAACTACCTAGACAATGTCTCTGAGAGGAGATCTCTTATCTACAAAAGTAATTTGTTTGTTCATCTATTAAAGTTACCAGAAATTATTTGTTCCCATTGGGTCTGGCTTACTTGTTACATGAAATATACTCTAAGCCTTTTTCTGAAATTAAACTGCAAAGTAAGACCAGGGTCAGAGATACTGCTGCTAGCCAAGGCAATAAACGCACTTCATCTCCAAAATGTTACTATTAATATAGATGAATTAAAACTTGTCATCAACTTGAATGTTATCTGATAAGTATATTTAATCCTCTTGAGTGGAAAGATGGAAATTACGTAGTTACCGTAATTATTGATCGTCTTGGACAGTCTCCATCACTCATTCACACTAGTGGGATAGCGCCGGAGGTGCTAGGACCAGTTTTCTGAAGGGTCGGCACTGAGAGAGGACCAAGCATGTGTGGCACCGTGAGACTAGCTCATGCCTGTGTAGGCCATCTCGGCGTCGACTCTCCAACTGCCTCAGTACCTTTTTGACTGAGGAGGTGCAGTGTAACTAATGAGAATAACTCATCCTGAGTTTCTGGGCCTGAGAGGGCCCAGATGGCCTTTGCAAGAAAGGTCAGAGAATAATGTCCTCACAGTCTGAACCATAGGACCGTGAAGACCAGGAAAGAAAACGAGTGAACCCAGGGGGATGGTGTGTGGGCATGTGAATGAGTGATGGAGACTGTCCAAGAAGATCAATAATTACGGTAAGTACGTAATTTCCATATTTTCCTGGACTAAGTCTCAATCACTCATTCACACAAGTGGGAGAGTACTGAGCTAAAACCAACAACCCTGAGTAGGGTGGTAGGAGATAGGGTTCACTCAGAAAGGACAGCCAAGAACTGTCCTGCTAATAAAAAGAGCTGTCTTGTGGGGGGGTCACGTGATGCAGCGCACCGGGTGAGTCGTTTCTCCAATTGCTCTGGCCTCCTGCCCTCCAAATCGTGGTTTAAACTACGTTTTTGTGTTTGGTTCATTGTCGAATTACTAACGGGTATCCCCCTGGCAGCGGGTGTTTCATTCATAAAAGCATGGATGGATGAAGAGATGAAAAAAGCTCCAGCTAAGCACACCCTCCCGACAACACCGGAGAAGGCCTCTAAGAAAGCCAGGGCCTCCTCCTCCTTGCAGCAATCGCAGATCATAAGTGCTGCCAATGCAGACTCGGATCCCCTAACTCTCTCCCAATTTCTCGAGGAATTCCAGCCTTTTAAGGCTGATATGCAGAACATGGCTGGGGAGATCAAGAATATTTCAAATGCATTAGAAGATCTTTCTCAGAGGACAGCCGATAACGAAGTACGTTTACGCTCCATTGAAAAGAAGCAAAGTAAAGTGGAGCTGGAGCAGGTGGTGGTCAAGCAATGCCTGGCGAAGTTGGAAAGTAAGGTCGAGGACCTTGAGGGGCACAGTCGGCGAAATAATGCTGTGATAATAGGTTTACCAGAAAAAGAGGAGGGCTCCGATCCGGTTAAGTTTACCCAAAAGTTCATTGAGAAGGTAGCAGGCCCCTCTCCCTACGGGGCAGGGTATACTATTGAGAGAGCCCATCGTGCGCTGCCCCCCCGGCCCTTTATATTTAGGTTTTTGAACTTTCAAGAGCACCAGCTTTTCTTGTACAAAGCCAGAGATGCTCGTGAATTGGAGTGGGAAGGTAAAAAACTTCCGGTGGTGCAAGATTTGCCACTTTTGGTGCGCCAGAAATGAGCCACGTTTCATAAGTTAGTAACCAAGCAGGCATTAAATTTAGAATGGGCTTTCCTGTCAGACTTCAAGTGCTTCTCAGCGGCACCTGGACGAGCTATGAAGATGCGGAGGTAGCGGCAGCTGGGCTTAAGGAAGTGCTCCCTGAATTATTTAAGACCGCATGAAAACCGGGTCTGAACTGTTTAATACACCGAACTGTCTACCCCAGTGGACATTTTATTCTAATTTGTGGTAACAGATCCTCGTATTCTTCCCTATGGACTGGTGCAAGCTGTATGTTGTCTTGGCATTTATTGACTGTATTCGGTCCCTGAAAAGGACATTGCCTTTCCTCATATGGATGGTTAGATTAATTTTTGTGTGGGCCGCCCCCTTTCATTTCGGCTTTTGTTCCAGGTTTTAAGCTACAAGGTTCCCAGTTAATTAGGAGCCTCTTGTTCTTCAGTGGCATGGGGGGGGCAAATGGTCGACTTCAAAGTTGCGCATGATGTTAATTTTGAAGTGCACTATATGAGGGTAGGGAGCCACTTTCAAGATGGGTCATTTAAAGTTTTGGAAATTAGACAGAGGGTTTGAATTTTTTTGCACTTCCTACTCATTGTTTGTATGGGGGTTATTTGCCTGTCCTTTAATTTCCTGGTCTTTTAGTTGATTGATTGGGGAGATTGGGAACATTAAAGTTTGATGCTGGGAAAGTAAATGGCAGCTCATGTTGTTTTTATACACTTTTTAAGGCTTGGTGAAGTTAACCTTATTAGGCAATGATTTTCCTTTTCTTAGAGGTAGCCGGGCAAGGAGTAGCTTTCACTTGTCATAACTTGGCCACAGATTACGCGATTGCTACGTGGTTTCTGCAAGGGAGTTTTTCTCCTTCTTTCTTCCTTCATCCCAGCTAGTACATGCTTTCGTATTAAGCATTGGCATATATGTCTTACTAGTATGGGAGGGGGCCTAATAAATGTCTTAATTCAACGAAGTTGGGTAATTGTTTAAATCTTCCGCCCACTTTCTGAGTTGGCAAGTTTCAGTAGCGCCACTAGAGGGTGCCAGAAGTTCGTTCTTTTGAGTAAAATGTTAGTACTAATAGACTCTTGTCATCCCTTTACTGGCGCTAGACAAGAGATAGTTATTTTAATAACAGTGTTTATCGTGGGTATCTTCTCTGGGGCATTAAGAGAAGCATAAGGCATATTAAGTTTCCAGAAAAATTTAACTGGACGTATGATGTTGTTTGTTAAGGGAAATTCAACATTTAATAAGTAAAGGGTTGACGGTGAACTGGTTGCTCCAATTAGGTGGGGCGAGGGGGCCGGGTGGAGGAAGACTATTCGGATTTGCTGGTCATCATGTACCATACTAGTGGGGGGGGCTGGATGGAGGGGTGGTTTAGGGTCTATGGGAGGTTAGTAAGGGGGATTTCATGGTGGGATATCAATGGTTTAAGAAGGGATGGTGGTAGGGATGGGGGGAAGGTAAAAGGACACAGCACTTTCTGCAGAGGGCATGGTATCAATGGTATATATAAGTACAGATGACATCTAATTAAAATACAAGAAGGGGGAAAAGGGGGGTAAGATTAAAAATAACAAGTTTCTGATAGTTGATAAAGGCGATGACTAGAACTATGCGATTTGTTACTTGGAATGTGAAAGGGATAAGGCACAAGACTAAGCAATATAAGATATTGAAGTATCTAAGTCATTTGAAGGCAGAAATCATGTTCTTGCAGGAAACGCATTTGCTTAATGACGAGGCTGATAAAATGAAGTGCCAACAAGTGGGACAAGTCTTCGCCGCGGAAGGCTCAACCCAGAGTAGAGGAGTCATGATCCTCTTGCATAGATCGGCCCCTTTAAATCTTTCCAGGTTGTTCGTGACCCCTTGGGCAGGTTTCTTTTAGTCCATGGTAGACTGCATACTCTTGATATTGTCCTGGGCAGTGTTTATGGTCCTAATATAGACACGCCTGAATTTTTTGCTCAGGTATTGGAAGCCCTAATCCCATTTGTAGGTATCCCTATAGTTATAGGGGGTGACCTTAATCTTGTTTTTGACCACTCAGTGGATAGGTCAGGTCAATCCTGTAAAGGCCTCTTCCCTGCCCAAAGGGCTCTAAGAGATTTGCTTGACTCTGCAGGCCTCTGTGATATATGGCGGGTGCTCCACCCCAATGTGAGGGAATACACCTTTATTTCTCAGGTGCACGGAACCTCCTCACGAATTGATTACATTTTAATTTCCCAAACTTTGTTACCAGGGGGTTTTGGATTCTAGCATAGTGGCCGGACCACCTTCGGATCATTCGGCGATCACTTGTTTATTAACACTGACATCCTTACCAAAAAAAGGTGGTAGATGGAAGCTGAATAACCAAATATTGAAGGACGAAAAAATGGTCCAGTATATAGCATCCCAAATAGAGCAGTTTATGGCTATAAATAATAACTCTAATGGGCGGCCAGACATGGAATGGGGGGCACTTAAGGCATATTTGAGGGGGTTATTATCGGCCTAATGTCGAAAAGGAAAAAGGAAAGAGAAAACCGGATCTCCCTCTCTCCTAACACAAATTCGGGACATGGAATCCAATCTTTCTCCAACTTCCTCGGATACCTTTAAACAAGTTCTTGTTAGGCACAGAGATGCTTATCTCAGCCTGTTAGGGGAACAAGCAGAATTGGCAATTTTAAAAACAAAATCTGTGTACACCGATCAAGGGGAAAAAGCGGGCAGGATGTTGGCGATGCACGTGAAACAGCAGGAATCTGCCAGGCTCATTGCTGTGGTTTGCTCTCCCATTGACAACTCCCTCAGGACTTCACCATCAGAGATTGCAGAGGAATTTACCAATTATTTTCTGGAATTATATGGTCCCATGGTAAATCCCCCTTCAGAGGATTACTTGCAGGTGTATCTGAGGGATTTGCAGTTACCTTCCCTTACCAAATCCCAACAGGCTACACTTACATCCGCTATCTCTGATGGTGAGATAGAAGGGGTAATTAAGTCCCTCCTATCTGATAAAACTCCTGGCCCTGATGGTTTTCTTCAAATTTTTATAAAACCTTTTCCAGGCAATTGACTCCCATACTTTCATCACTTTTTCAATTTCTTCTTACAGGGCAGAAATCTTACCCATCTCTTTTTGAGGCCCTGATTGTTCTGTTGCCCAAGCCTGATAAGCCACATGATTTGGTCTCTAGTTATAGACCAATCTCTCTCCTTAATCATGATATTAAAATTTTGGCTAAACTGTTAGGTGATCGCATGAGCGTTATCCTTCCTTCCCTAACTGGGCCGGAGCAGGTTGGTTTCATGAAAGGAAGATCCTCAGTGGATCACCTACGGACCTTGGCGCATGTCTTCTAGGCTTCCGGGGAGGCTATCCACCCTATGGCGCTGGTTTCCCTGGACGCCGAGAAGGCTTTTGATAGGGTTTATTGGCGCTATTTATTTGCAGCACTGGAGGTGTTTGGTTTTCCCTTAAAATTTCAGAATTGGATTAGATCGTTATATACATCTCCTTCAGCTAAAATCTCCTGTAATGGAGTAATTTCAAACTCCTTTAGATTACATGTGGGAACTAGACAAGGATGTCCCCTTTCCCCCTTGCTCTTTAATATATATTTGGAACCTCTTATCAGGAGGTTAATCAGAGCTCAGGATATTCTCAGTATTTCTCTGGATGGGCAGGTTGTTAAAGTGGCAGCGTATGCAGACGACCTCCTGCTGCAAATTACGCATCCGGCTTCATCTATCCCCTCTATTCTTAAGATAATAGAAGGTTTTAGTAAGGTTTCTAATTACAGACTTAACATAGGTAAAACAGTGGTCTTTCCCCTTAATTATAGAGTCCATAAACAGGATATTTCTGGTTTGGGCCTCACTTGGAAACCTGATTCCATCACATATCTAGGACTCGTCCTAACACGGAATGTTGCTCGCATAAAGCAATTAAACTTAGACTCCCTGGTTTATAATATAGATCAAGATCTTCATCGATGGACCCTGCTTCCCCTCTCCCTTTGGGGTAGGATTAATTTAATTAAAATGAATATCTTTCCCGACTTTTTATCCCCTTAATTTGTTGAACGTTGGGCTTCCTCTGTCCTGGTTTAAAAAGGTGCATGGTGTGATTTCCACCTTCATTTGGGGGAATAAAAAATCTAGAATGGCCTTCCATAAACTAGCTGCCCCCAAGGTAAAAGGTGGTTTGAGGCTTCCGCATATTGGGTTGCATTACTGGGCCAGTCAGGCTAATAAATATCTCAGGTGGCTGGTTCCCAAACAAATATTGGCCCAGACTCCATACATTCCGATTTGGTTAAAAGTGGAGTTAGCTAGTATTAAAAGATATGGTTATTCCCCAAATGCTATGTTATACACCAAACTAGGATCCCTTCCTGAACTTCTGCGTAATTCCCCTATAGCAGTCTCAATCAAGGCCCATTCTCAATTGTGTACATTTTTAAAATACGACAATATTAAAGATCTAGCTCAACCTATAAAAGGAAATCCTAATTTCCAAATGGAGGGCAAGCCCCTATCATTCAGTTAGCTTCCCCAATTAGGAGAGTCCCAGCTTGAGAATTTCATCACAGTTGCTAGGCAGTGGTGTACTGCAGCGGAGATTATTCACAAGTGTTCAATACCTCGCACTGACATCTTTAAAGTCTTCCAGCTCCGTCACCTTTTACTGAAGGTTATGGGATCGGTTCCTCCACCGGTTGCCCATATTCCTTTTCAAACTACCTTAACGGATATGTCTGGATCATCTCATGCGGTATCCAAGATATATCAGGCTTCATTGAATTGGGTCTATCCTGATAATCTTGCTCTGGTCGCCTTTTGGTCTTCTTTTTTTCCTGATAAGGATTTGGATTGGTCCCTTCTGTGGCAAAACTGCCACAGATTTTTGTTACAGGATAGACTGAAGTTAATGCAATTCAAGATTTTGCACAACATTTACTATTCTCTGCAAAAACTGGCTAGGCTAGGTATAGTGTCTTCCTATCTTTGTACAAGATGCCAATTGTTTCGTGGGGACCTCTTTCATATCTTCTGGAGCTATCCTAAAGTTGTTCCTCTCTGGACTGCTATTAAACAAAAAGCAGACCCTCTTTTAGGTCTGGCTGATCTGTTCACACCTGAAATATGTCTCCTAGGGGATTTTTCCAGTATCTCACTGGTGAGCAGAAAATATCACATGGCATTAATATCATTACCTGTTAAAAAAGTAGTCCTTAGGCACTGGAAAGATTCCGAAGATTTAACATATGTTGAATGGCTCCAGGAATTTCTTGCTAACCTTAGAACAGAGAGGATTATAGCAAGCCTCCATAATAAAGTATAGAAATTAAACAGGGTATGAGGCCCCATACAAACCTTGTACTCTCTAAATGTGTAGGCTTGAGGATTCTATGCCATGAGGTGTAGACCGGGTTGCATGATGCTGTGTCGGGATTTTGGGGAGTGTTGGGGGTGGGGAGTGGGTTTGGGGGTGGAGGGAGGGAGTTTGGGTGGGGTGAGAATGAATCATTTGTATATTACTATTTGATATGTTTGTACTAAGACATGTATGTCATGATTTGTTCTCTGTATTGAAACTTTCAATAAAGATTAAATGGAAAAAAAAAGAGATGTCTTGTAAGAGCATCTAGAACATCATGCCTACAAGATAAGCGCTCAAGTTGTGACTCACCACTTTGCAGATGACTGCAATGGGCAAAAAATGAAAATCTGCCAGGAAGCCGCAACCACTCTAGGAGAGTGGCAAGAACCTAGCCTCATAGTTTGGTCTAGGACCAAAATTAATAGTGTCAAAGACATGTACTAATGTAACGTAAAGAGACCTCAGGAACTGAGAGTCGGAGGTAAAGTCTACTGGTTCAGGGTAGACCGGAAAGTGCAGATGGAAACCCCCACTATCGAGTATGGCTGACCTGCAAACAACAGGCCCAAGAGCACTTGAATCCCTTACTTGGTGAGCAAGAGGGTCCAGGTGGGGTTAGCCCATCAAGGAGAATGGTCTCCACTTAATCACGGGAATCTTCCTGATGGAAGGCCAAGCACGACTTAGAATCCTCTCGTGGTGGTCTAGTAGAACCAGATCCTACCCACTGCATATTCCAAAAGGAATCATCCTGCCCCTGTGTGTGCAACTGTAGCAGTAGTCTCTAAACTCAGGGAAGAAAGGAAAAAGTGTACAGGAGGACATGTCCACTGTGGAAAAAAACATTCCGACAGAAAAAAAACAGGGGCTGGATTTCTAAGGCAAATAGAGGCAGATGTGCATTGAGGAGGGTCACAGCAGGACCAAGTTAGGGCTAACCCATTTGTTGAAGTGATTGAAAAAGGCAGTGACTCAATGCGGTGAGGCACTACCCACTCTGGCTTCGCTGAAGGGAGTAACATAGAAACATAGAAACATAGAATTTGACGGCAGATAAGGACCGCTTGGCCCACCCAGTCTGCCCATTTCCCTACCTGATGGATAAGCTGCAGGTCCTAGTTAACCAGCAGCCTGTACTTCTACACCCCTTGAAGTGCCTTATGACAATTCTAGGGGGTAGAAGGCAAGCGGCTGCTGGTAGGAGTAGGAAAGGATTCTAGTTTATTTGCTGAAAAACAAACATCACAACTTCATCCCGCACTTGAAGAGGATAGCTTCGTGAGCGACTGGCATGGACCAGTGCACAGCAACTGAAGGTGTGAATATTTGAGAAGCTACCTCAGAAAAAGGACCTACTTGACCTTCCGTCAAGAAGGAGAAAATCGCCTATTAAATTAAGCAAGCGAGGAAGTAGGAACCTGAGTTCCGACTTGGTGGAGAGTGGCTTCTGCTGCTGCAAGGCTCTGCTCAAGAGAAGAAAGCCTGATAAAAAGAAAGGGGTATTAACAGACTGGGCAGTCGCCTAGGTCTAGGAAATGTCTCTGAATGAGAGAAATCTCTCTTAGAGAAAGAGATGACCCATACTGCTGCCGGATCGGACTTCCCCTAGGGGAAGAAGAAATCAGGTACTCTTTACTGTACTCTGGAGACGAGCGCCTCAGGACTGAGGCAGAACCTGACCAGATCCAAAAAAGGGGGGTATCAGGTAATTTCGGCTAGGCCCTGTGCTGTGATAAAAATTATATTTAGATTTTTTTTTTTAGTCCTAGCCTAACAAGGCTTTCAGGCTGCTATTTTGCAAGGATTGTCTTGATACAAAAAGACAAAGATGTTCTCCATCTGTGTGCAGAAGGAGCCTGAGCACCATATTGAAATCATGACCAGACTAACAATCACAGCTGGAGAGATGTTAACCACCTGTGCCAAAGAAGCCACCGAAGAGGCAATATCACAAGGGGGCTATATACCCCTATCAAAGGAGTGGAATAGTCAGAGCGGCTCCCGACCATTAAATTAGAATCTTCCACAGAGTGTAACTGTCTTGATGATTGAAAAAGTCTAGATGCAGAAGTGTATGGTCCACGGACGCAGTGTAAAATATTAAAGTAGACTCCATTACTGAGGAACTACTGAAAAGATTTTCCATCATAGACTCTGATGATAGAGAGGACGTGCCCTTCAGTATATAAAATGAGTCGTCCGCTGTATTACTGACCAGAAGGACAGGGAAAGACCCATCTAGATGCACTTCTACCCCAGAAGGACCTCCAAGTGAGGTCTAGGTCAGAGCCACTAGAGACTCCGCCATCAGAAAGGATGTCGAGGAGCTTGGTACCACATAGGGAGCAGAGAAAGTGCTGAGCAGAATGAGATTCCGCTGGCAGAGCAGTACAGCAGAGCTCCATTAGCAGAAAACTGCTGGATGACACAAGATCCCACATAGACCACCACTCACTAAGATGTGTGGAAAAAAATAATCTGCAAAACAGGTGTTCATTCTGCAATAAATATCCCGCCACAAGTTCTGTGGAAAAGAAGTCTGAAAAGGAAATATGTGTCACTAATTCTGTCATACAGCACCCACTAGCACCCATGTGGCACCAGCACCACTCGTGACACACGGGGGGACCAAGCAGTGCCTATGCCAACCTGTGCAATACCCAAGGGCAGCCATGCCAGTATCCACAGGCACCCCCAGCACCCATGTAGCAATGTCACCCAAGGGCACCCCGACACCCATGGCACCATGGCACCCATGACACCCATGGCAAGAATGGCACCCATGGCAAGAATGGCACCTGAGGGCACCAGTGGCACCCATGGCACCTGAGGGAACCAGTGGCACCCATGGACACCCGTGGTGCCACCCACTGCACCTGTGGGTGCCTCCAGTGCCACCCCATGTACCCATGGCACCAGTGGCACCCATGGCACCTGTGGCACCCATGGAACCCATGGGTGCTCATGGCACCACCCACGGCACCCACGGGGACTCCCGGTGCCACCCATGGCATCCCTGGCACCTATGGCACCCAAGGGTGCCACCCACAGGTGCTCAGTGCTATCCGTAGGCACACGGCACTGCCCACAGGTGCATGGCACCACCTAGACACCCGCGGCACCACTGATAGTGCCGACAACCAGCGGCAGCAATAAGAGCACCCACGGCATCGCAGAGAGTGATGGCGCTGACTCACAGTGCCGAGAAAGGCATGGCGCCAACCAAGGCTCCTAGGCACAGCACCGACCAAGGCTCCGAGCCACGGCACTGACCAAGGTACAGTGCTGACCAAGGCACCGAGGCATGGCGCCGACCATGTCAACAAACCATGGCTCCAACCAAGGCACTGAGCCACGGCACCGAACCACGGCACCGAAGGAAAATGCCAATGGAAATCCTGAGAAGGGGAGAAGGAAAAAGGTGGTACCTGTGCCAGCCCCTGCATGGAAAAGGGAGAGGGGGCACGAGGGGTCAACACGATGACAAAGGCATAAAGAGGGCACCTCGCCATTCATGATCCAATCGACCCAGCTCCAGTCCAATGGCTCCGAGGCCCGGAGGTCCCAAAATCAGGAACAGAGCCAGGAAAAACTGGAAAGTCAAACCCCCTGCGCCATAGGAGTGGCCCAGAGGTGAAACTGCCCACCGGAGCTCCAATAAGGACAGGGATGGAGCTCAGAGTCGAGAATGCAGCCGTTAGGAGCGGGGCCAAGAGGAACCCATGAAAGTCAGTTCAGGTCCATTGCCCCTACCGATGAACACTCCTTGTGCAGACATACCAACGGGCAACTTCGAGCGGCACCAATTCTTCTTCCCCCAACGAGGAAGAGGAGTTTGAGGTTAAGCGGAGCCGGATCCCCGGAACTGCTAGATTTGTGCTTTGGAGGACTGTCCTCCCCCCCCGAGCACAGGACTATCTGTAGTTGGACCCCCCCATTAATTAAGGGTGGCGGACCAGACACAGCCCCTCTGCCATAAAAACTTTCAAACGAAGTCCTGCTACCATCACCGCTACCATCTAAGGATGACTCCGTTGATGGCAGGAAAGAATTTCTTTTTCTTCTTCTTCATAATCTTCTTCTTGTTCATAAAATAAGAAATTACTACTTAAAATATTAAAATATTAAAAGCTGCTGTCGATAGATGAAAACTCTGACTCCAGCAGATGAGCGACGTCGACATCCAAGCACTCGATGGCAGAAGAAAAGAACTGAGGTGGTTGAGGGTCAACGCCGGATAGCCTACTAGGCGCAAGCTAGTCTTGTGGTGCCATACATGTGTGGTCCTCTCGGCACCGAATTCTTCAGAAACTTAGGCTTCTCGCTATCCCAGCCGGCGCTATCCCATTAGTGTGAATGAGTGATGGAGACTTAGTGCAGGAAGATCTATTACTAGATTTTGAATGAAACTTTACTAAGCAAATTATGTATTTTTTAGACAAAATTTGTTCTTGTGTTACCTCAAAATTTTGCAAATTTGGCGGTCAGGTTGTTGATGATTTGACACATATTACCTTTATTGTCCTCTATATAGACACAAAAGATATTTTTAGCTAGGCCCTGTCATGGCTAACTGCTATCTCAATTTGGATCAGCTAATTACTATGTTACATCATTTTTATTTTTATTTTATTAAACTCTAGGATTACAAATAACCTTTGCAAAAAAATTTGCATGATTCTATGATTGTGAAAAGACTGGCTGGCTTCCTTTTGTCCCTAAAACTATAATTTATAGCTTAATAATTTTAGTTAATTAATATCATATTGGTATAGACCAGAGAGTATTCGAGGTTTCTCTTTTCTTGCTAATTAAGGCCTTTTCTTCCAAAAGACTCCTTTTTCTCTTTTTGTTTGTCTTTGAGATGGTATGAGACTATGGACAATAATACTTTTTGAGGGGTATAGGTAATCAGACCCAAACCTAAATTCCGTTTACTCATGTTTTAAGAATATCTAAAGGTTATAACTTCTATGTGCTCTGTGCAAGAATCACAGTACTCTAATACAACTAAAGCTTGTTCATTTTCTTGTGTATGTTGTAACATATGTCAAATTTATTTTTATGACACTCCAGAAACTGTGCTTCTCTATTCTTGTATTTGTTCCAACTGGATCCAATACCTAAACTATACAACCTTTGGATTTTTCATTATAAATGCTGTCATTCAATTACATGCACATTTTGTACTATTCCTGTCACCTTGTTACTGTTGCTCTTCGTAAAATACGATTGTCAGGATAAATGGCTAGAAGGAAAGTTTTATGAAATGGATGGGGTAATGTTCTCTGATTTTGTTTTGTAGCAAATCATGCAGTAATGTTAAACTATTTCTCTACTATTATGTTTCTTAAATTAAAGAAATAGTATTTAAGATGATAATGATTGACCTTTTCTTTATACATTGCCCTCTTTGTACTACATGCTGTCAAACAAATTCTGATATTAATTTATTTATTTGTATTTTATGGATTTGTTATTTCATCTATTTTTCACATTGTAAAGACATTTGTTGCCCAATAAAACTTGAAAACTACATTGTAAATTCCATAATTTGCATAACATTTTTAAAGTTTTAGGGCTGCATATTGCAGTTGTTAAAACAGCAGTGCAATGAACCGAGTTCTGAAAAAAAACATATTTACAAACTGTAGTGTCTGTCTTGGTTTTTACTCCGATTGCTGTCACTGGTACTAGTTTTGTTTAAAACACGATGCATACAAAGTTTTAATTATAAACTTACAATTATTTCATGTTAATTAATCAGCTGCCCGCCATCATTGTTTGCTACAAGTATCACCCATATTGCTCTTGGTGACAATGAGCTTTAGTTATACATGTGCATTCCTGTTTCCAGGGCAGGACAGTCAAAACAGTGTCTTTCATTCAGCTGTTCTGTAATAGAAATACCCTGCTATAGAAATGAAGTGAAAGTTAAAGGTTGGGCCATGTGTTTGAAGAAGATCTGTATTTTTGTTTTCTTGCTGTAATACCACATAGCAGCACTATGGCAGTCTGCGTATCTGTTCAGAGCAATTTCATGCAAGAGGATAACAATTACAGTGGTCCCTTGCTATAGCGAACCCCACTATAGTGAATCCTCAGATAAAACGAACGAGTCTCTTGGCTCCCCAATCAGATTTGAAATTGTGGATGTCAGCTCTTCTGTCAAATTCAAACTGACTGCTGTCAGACCCATCCCCTGCCTTCCCTGCTGTCAATTAGGCATGATTAGACATTAATAAATATAGGTACAATCTCACCTTTTGTTCTGACCTTTCAATATGAAGCATTCTGCATATGACACTTGTGATCCTGCACCAGCTGAAGGTTGGTGAATGTCTGGTGAAAATATGTGCTGAGGCAGGATATTCAAAATAAACGTTCTGCATTTGGAGAAAGCAGGACGCCTCTGTCCAAGAATTTGTCTCAGAATGTGCAGATCCAGATGGTCTTGCCAGAGAGAAATTTGGTCAGTCTAATGAAGGTGAAATTGACCGGGTGACATAGATGTGGTTTGCACAGCAAAGAGCAAACGGTATTCCTGTGTCTGGCACCATTGTCAAGGAGAAAGCAAACAGTTTGCAAGGGAGATACAGGGTGCATACACAAAGTTTAAGTCCTTGTTAATCTAGTTGTGGTCATTTCAAGTGCATTATGGCATCTGAAGGGGCTACATTACTAGTAAGCAGCTGTCTTGTGATGATGCCAGTGCTACTAAATTTCTCGCTGACTTGTCACAGATTCACACTAGTGGAGGTCACCATCCAGAAATGAAAATTACATACCCTAATTCTTGATCTTCTTAGACAAGTCTTCACCATTTATTCATATTGCTGGGTTACAAGCTGGAGACACTGGGACCCTGTGGGAGCCAAAAATCTTCAGGCGGGCTGGCACTGTGGTAGGACCATTTGTGCTTGGTACTGCAAGAGTGACCTGCGCCTGTGTAGGCTACCTTGGTGACAACCCTCCAACCACCACAGTACCTTTTTTACCAAGGAGGTGCAGCATAATATAAGAACCACCTAACCTAACAAGGGTATAAGACAGCCCTATTGACCCATATAAAAAGGGTCAATTGAAACAGTATCTTCACAGCCCAAACCAAACAAAGGAGTGAAGACCAAAAACAGACTGAGTGAGCTCGGGGGGATGGTGGGTGGGTGAATAAATAAATGGTGAAGACTTGTCCAAGAAGATCAAGAATTATGGTGAGAACGTAATTTTCATATCTTCCATTTATTCATACTGCTGGGTTAGAGAATTAAGCTAAAACTAAATCCCCTGAGCAGGGTGGTAGGCAACAGAGCTCACTCAGGACAGAAGTCCATTAAGGATTATCTTGCCAAAGGAAGCATACTGCCTAGCATGGACATCCACAGTATAGTGCTTCATGAAAGTGTGCACCGAGCTCCAAGTAGCCACTTTGCAAATGTCATCAATGGGAACAGAGTGGATCTCCACCAAGGATGCAGCAACTGCTCTGGTAGAGTGGGCACATACCTAGCCCTCCAACTTGACCTGTGCCATTTTATTAATTTATTTAAAAACTGATAACTGGGAAAAGCACCATGAGTCAAAGCTCATTTCCAGGTGCGACCTGGGAGGAAGGGGGTAACAGAAGGATGACAGATACAACTGCAAATATAACACAATAACAGGCAATGACGAAAACAGATCAGGTAAAATGTACAATCATATATAAACTAGAAAACTATGTACAATCATATGTAAACTTAGAAACTATGTACAGATAGATACAAAATTTGAAACTATATACGGCAGCTATTTTATAGTCATTTGTCCTAGAATGGAATGGAATAAGGCATATTGTGGTCATAGGACTAGGAAGAAGAACAGTTGCAGGAGGTGACTGGGGTTGGTCTGAGTAGGTGCTTGAGATAGGGAAAAGAGGGTGAAAGACGGGTTGGGGGAAGGTTATTCCAGAGGGAGGGCAACTTGCAGGAGAAAGAGAATTTACCAGCTGAGGTTCAGATACGATGGAGAGAAAAGGTGCAGGCATGGCTAGACCAAGAGTTATAGGGTGAGGGAGACACGGGAGAGAGGAGGGAGGTAAGTTATGTAGGAAGAAACCCAAATCAATACTTGGCTATAGAGCAGTAAGCGGAGCGCCTCTGTACAACTGACTGGACAGAGACGCCGGAGTAGAGGTTGCAGTGGTGAATTAGCTGGGGGGGGGAGTTGGAGGCAAACCAACAAAAAGCATGCAATAGGACATCCAGTTTAGCAAGAGAGGTGGCTAGGGTAGCACTGAAAACTATATTGGCATAGTCAAAGGCAGGGAGGATCCATTTAACTAACAGGTCACATCTTACAGGGAGGGAGAGGCTGGCTTTGTGCCAATGAATTAACCCAAGTTTAGGGTGCAGTTTGATGTGGAACATGCTGAAATGGGAGGGGAAATCCAGGGAGGGATCGAGTCAGATGCCCAGGTACTTGTAAGCCATAAAGTAACAGTGGCGAAGACATGCCACTATCCAAGCAGAGGTACATTTGATGGACAATAGCTGACTCAGCCAGGCTACGGTGAAGGACACAAATGGATATCCCTGGTTCTATCAATGTAGAATTTTAGAGCCCTTATAATGCCTAGGGAATGAAGAGCGTGTTCCCCTTCATTTTGGAAGTTAGAAAACTAAGTGGGAAGAACTAAGGGCTGGTTAAGGTGGAAATCAGAAACCACTTTGGGTAGGAACTTAAGGTGAGTACAGAGGACCCCTTGTTTTTTATGAAAGACAGTATATGGAGGGTCTGTGACCAAGGCATGTATTTCAGAGACCCTGCAAGCAGAAGTAATGGCCACCAGAAAGGCAGTCTTCCAGGTCAGAAACTTCAAATCACACGTGGCTAGAGGCTCAATGGGTTGACGAGTGAGCATGTCTAGCACGAGATTAATATCCAAGGGGGCAACTGGCTTTCTAACTGGGGGCCTTGTGTGAAGAATGCCTTTGAGGAATGTTTTGAACAGCGCTAACTGAGCCAGGGACGTGTTCTGGACTGTCTCATGATAGACAGAGAGTGCACAGCGGCGGTGTACCTTTACAGATGAGTATTTCAGTCCTGCATCTGAGAGGTCTAGCAGGTACTCAAACACTTTATCTAGAGGACAGTGAAATGGATCTAAGCAGATCTCAGTACACCATTCTGAAAAACACTTCCATTTAGCGGTGTAAGTCTTCCTGGTGGAAGGCTTATGCACTGCCAAGAGGATCTGTGAGACTCTCTGAGAACTCTTAAACCTGCCCACTTCTATCCCCTCAGAAGCCAGGCGTGAAGATGAACGGATTGTGATGGACCATGGGTTCCTGTGTCATGAGGTCCACTGGTAGGAGCAATTGCCTCACAGGGGGCTCTGACAACTTGCTTGATCAAAGGAAACCAGATCTGATCAGGACAGTATGGTGCGATTAGAATCATCTTGCCCCTGTGTGGCTCCAATCTGAACAGCACCCTCTGAATTAACAGAAGAGGAGGAAATGTGTACAGAAAATGACTTGCCCACTGCAGCCTGAATGCATCCTGACAGAAAATGCCAGGTTCTGGATTTCTGGAGCAGAATAGAGGCAGTTTTGTGTTGTGAGGGGATGCAAAAAAGTCCAGGTCTGGACTGCCCCACTCAATGAAGAGCGACTGCATGACATCTGGGTCAAGTGACCACTCATGAGGATTTACTTCTGTCCTGCTGAGGTGGTCCATCAGATCGTTCTGAGTTACTGGCAGGTAAACTGCTTGAATCAGGACATTGTGGTCAAGGCACCACTCCCATACTCTCATTGCTTCTCTGCATAGAGGGTAGGAGTGTGCCCTGTCTTGCTTGTTGATGTAGTACATCACAGCTTTGTTGTTTGTCTGAAGAAGGATTACTTTGTGATTGACAACATTTTCTAGGACTCAGAGGGTGTACAGGACTGATCTCATCTCTAGAATGTTGATGTTATGATGGGACCCCTCCTGAGTCCACACTCCTTGAGTGGGAAGGTCCCAGCAGTGAGCCCCCCAGCTGAGCAGAGATGCATCCATGGTGATGGTGATCTGAGGTTCTGATGGAACAAAGGACAGACCTTGTAGAAGGTTGTCCTTCTGTATCCACCATGCAAGTGATCTTCGCAGAGGCTCTGTCACTTTGATGGGGTAAGACTGTGGATGTGTTATGGGGACCACTGCATGCTGAGCACCCACTGAGTGATCTTCATGTGTAACTGAGCTAGAGGCACTGTGAAAATGGATGAAGCCATGAGGCCTAACATCCATTGAATGGACTGAGCTCTTACTGGATTGTTCTCTCTGATGAAGCAAGCCATCTGGAGAATGTCATGTCTTCTGTCCTCTAGGAGAAAAGCACTCACCTTCATAATTTCTAGGAGTGCTCCTATGAAGAGCAGATGCTGGGAGGATTGAAGCTGTGACTTCTCCAAATTCAGCAGGTCCCTATGGAGGTGAGGAACTGAGATGCAGTGTATATCACATTCTGCACCTCCCAACTTAACGAGCTTACCAAAAGCCAATCATCTAGGTAAGGAAAGACTTGAATGCCAAGCTTTCAAAGGTATGCAGTGAGAACTGTGAAACACTTGGTAAAGACTCGAGGCACCAAGGAGAACCCAAAGGGCAGGACTTTGAACTGGTAATGCTAACCCAATGCCACAATGCAAAGGTACTTGTGGTGATTTGGGTGTACTACAATGTGTTGGTAGGCATCTTGCATGTCCAGAAATGCCAGCCAGTCATTCTGATTGAGAAGTGGTAGAAGTGTCCCCAGAGAGATCATCTTGAACTTCTTGCACTACAAAAACTTATTCAGCTTTCTGAGATCAAGAATGGGGCACATGCCTCCCATCTTCTTTGGAACCAGAAAGTAATGGGAGTAGAATCTTGTGTTCCGCTCTGCCCAGGGAACTACTTACACTGCCCAGTTTTTGAGAAGGCCTTGTATCTCTGAAGCGAGAAGGCCTGACTGAGCAGTTGGCAGGCTGTGTTGGCACTAGGGCAGAAGATCTGGGGGAATCACTGAAAAGTTGAGAGAGTACCATTCCCAGATAATCTGAAGGACCAACTTGTATGTTGTGATGGACTTCCATTGGTTGTAAAACTGAGTCAGATGACCTCCTACTGCCGTGGAAAAGTCCACCTCAGGCAGCTGAGGTGAAACTGGGGCCAGACTTTCAGAGGGTGGCACTAGGCACTTTTGGCCCTTGAGCTTTTGCTGTGTTTGAAGTGGCTGGTGCTTGTTTGGGGCTCTTCAACCTCTTCCTCAAAAGGGCTGCCTGTTATGAAAAAACTGATGGTTCCTGCCTCTCTGTGGAGCTGAAGGAGCTGGTCTGGCTGTATTAATGGCAGTCCTGGTTTTCTGAGAGATCTCCAGGGCTTGCTCCTCCTGTTTGCCAAACAGATATGTACCATCAAAGGGGACATTCATGGCTTGCTGCTGAGCATCAGAGAAAAACCCTGATGTCCTAAGCTAGGAATGTCTTCTAATACAAATTCCAGCAGTGGCTGCTCTAGAAGCTGTGTCATAAGCATTCATAGATGCTTTAAGCAGATGGCTGTTACATTCTACACCCTGAGTAATGGTCTATAAAATCTCCATTTTTGAGCCAGACTCTGGGAGACCTTCCACCAGGGATCTAAGGGAGTTCCAAAGGTGATATTTGTATTGGGAGAAGTGCCCTTGATAGCTGGTGATACGCATGCCCAGAGATTCTTAATTGATTGGATGTGCTGATACTTCATAGGGAAGGACAGCTTTGTCATTTTCAACAAGGACAAACAGCACATCTGCGATGGGTTGTGAGGCTAAAATGGGTCTCTTGTTGGGAGAGACATATTTCCTGTCTATGGATTTGCAGACAGAAGGAATAAGAGCAGACCTGGCCCACACAGCATCAGACAAGGTCTCAAAGGGTGATGGAATAGGTGGCATAAGGTTCACTCGGATACTAGGAACGTGAAGCCACTCTAGGCACAAACGTCTACCTGTGTCTATAGAAGTTGTCTGCAAAGCCATAGTTGTCTTCATATTCTTAAGAAGAGACTGGAAAGAGAGATCTTCTACTGGGTTCTCAGCTGGAAGTAGGGGCTTACCATCTAAACTGTAGAACAAGTCTTCATTGCCTTCTTCAGAAATTATAAGGTCGGGATCGGACTTATCTTGTTCCATGTCAACCTCAGATGGGGAAAGAGCTGTCACTAATAAGCTACTGCATGGCCTAGGCAAAGGATAAACAGGTGACACTGGACCTGACACCAGACCTGGCACTGTAGACCTTACACAAGACCTGGTGCCACATACCCCAGTGCCAAATATGGCCCCACAGGACCTGGTGCTGCACGCAGCACCGTGGAACCCTGAGCCACAAGCGGCACTGCCAGACCTGGCACTAGACTCGACACTGACTCACAGGGAATCAGCGCTAAATATGGCACCGAAGTCTACGCTGACCTGAGTGGGGACACCCTAAGATCCACTCCAGACCTAGAGGAAAAAGAAGGGGAGATGGATGGTACCTGTGCCAGCCCCTGTGAGAAAACAGAGTGAAGGGAAGGGCACGTGGAACTGGCATCGGTGGTGCGGGCACCATCAAGAGAGAAAATTCCATTGCCAGCACCTAACACTCAACCTGCCCCGAAGGAGCCAACTGTGGCTCTGAGGCTTCTAAGCCCAAGGGCCCTGGAACCAGATCCACCGGGAAGGGCAAACGAGATAGACACTGTACCCACTGTTCCATAAGAGAAGCACAGTGGTGAAACTGCCCACTGGAAACCACACAAGAAGACAGAGAAAGGCTCCAGTGTTGAGAATCTGAGCAATCGAGAGTGGAAGTCATTGGGGAACCAGATGGGGTTGGAGACAGCCTACTGCTTCCAACCACCGAAGACTGAAAGAACAGATGGTCTTTGATCAAATGATTGCATACTTGCCCAAGTACAATGTCTAAGTACAATGTCCTGACACCTGCACATCATGGGTTTTGACCAGGACATAGTACCTCAACTGCCTTGGTGGGGTTCACAAATGCAGTCTATGCAGCCTTTGATAAGGGACTCTTTGTGTGGCTCTGGCTGTGTTTGTGGACCGCACCAGGGCCTTTTATTTAGTCAACCATGGTCGTCTTATGTCAAATTTTGTTAGACTTGGTATGTCTCAGGATGTTGTGAGGTGGTGCAGGAGTTACTTGTTTGACCATACTCAATCAACCAAAATTAATGGATGTGATTCCCCCCCCCCCCCAGCTTCTGTTACACTGGGCATCCCTCGAGGTTCTATCTTGAGTCCCCTTTTAGTTAGTCTGTTTTTGAATACTTTACCCTCTGTTTGACTTAAATCAGTTTTTTTTATACGCAGATGATACGGTGATCTTCACGAGTGCAACCAGCTTAAAGACTGCTCAAGATGATCTGGCCTTTGACTTTTTGGAATTTCAAAACTGGTTTCTTCCATACAAATTAGTCTTAAATGAAAAAAAGACTAAAGCCATGGTTTTCTATAACTGTAGAAAGAAACTGAGTAATGAACCTATTCTTTCATTGCATACTGTTACCAAGGTGGAAATTGAGCAGGTTAACTACTTTAAATATACTATTTCTCATACTAGGTAGTGTAAGACATGTAGAAGGCAAACTGCCCATTGTTGCCTGTCTCCCCGATGAGGGGTATATACACTTCATGTAGCCAGTAGGTATGCGTCTAGTCTTGTCTTGAACAAAAGAGTTTCAGCTGCCACAGCCTGCTCTGGAAGTCTGTTCCAATGTGGGATGACTCTCTGGGTGTAAAAGTTCCTCCTCTTATTTCCCCTTGGATGCGTCAGACTCAGTTGTACATTGTGACTTCTTAATTCAAAAGTTCTGTTAGCTAGTTGAGCACCTAGACTAGTCATCATTTCTTTATCATAGATGATCCTCTGCATAAGCAGTAAATCCCCTCTAACTCTTCTCCTTTCCACTGAGTACAAACCTAATCTTACCATCCTTTTTTCAAATGAAAGGTGTTGGAATCCAGGGATCAGTTTAGTCATTCTACACTGTACTCTTTCAAGAACACCAATCTCCCTTTTTACGTACGGACTCCACAATGGGCTACAATAGTCCAAATGTGGCCAGATAAGATTTTTATGTAAGGGTAGGAGGCATGATTGGTGCCTTGTAACAAATGCTCTTCTTATGGCCCCCATTATTTGTCCTGTTTTTTTATAACTAATTCATTACAGTGGCTATCAAAGGTGAGATCATTTGTTATTAGTACCCCTTAAGTCTCTTTCCTTATCAACCACATTCATCACAATACCATTTCATTTGTATCTATGTCCCTTATTTTTTGCTCCTAGGTGCATCACCAAGCATTTTTCGGAATTAAATTCCATTTCGTTTTCAATCAATCAATCAATCAAACTTTATTTAACCAGGCAGTTACCTCATTGAGCAAGCTATGTTTCAAAATGGTTCTGGACACTCAGGATACATTCAATAATGAGGGCTTAACAAAGAATGTATGATAGACATTAAATACAAAGTAAGAGAAGACAAAAGTCAGTAAGCATTAAAATCTTAACATAGTGGCGAATGGACACATAGGCTATTTAGCATATACTGGAATTTAACATGATACAGGGAGAGGAAAGGGAGGGAGGGAGAGACATGGCGGAGGTTAGTGGGAGTTGAACAAGACCAAGAGGGAGAAGGAGGGGGCAACCTAATAGGAGGAGACCCCCAAGGAAACTAACAAAGAACTGGGGAGTGGACGCAACAAGGGGTATAGTTACCCTAAAGTGATGCCAGCTGACGGGGGGATCGATGGCCTAGTCAATGAGGAATAAGGTATTGATTGGCCAGAAGGGAAGTGTTTATCTAAAGCAATCACATACCATATTCAAGCATCGGTTGAGCATCTGTCTGAACATGAGGGGGCTAGGTAGGGTGGAGAGTTTGAGTGCTTTCTGCATATTATTCCAAAGCATAGGAAGATAAGAGCTAATGGCAGAGGAGCCAAGTCGTGTCCTGGTCCAAGGTATCTTAAAGCTGATAAAGGAGGAGGAGTTCCTCATGCTGTAGGTTGCCTTAGAGTGCTCAAACAGTTCGCTGTTATAGGATGGCAGATCGTTAGGGCCCGGTAGAACCACATAAGGGCATTTTTATGTCTCCTCAGGGAGAGGAGTGGCCAGTCTAGTCCTTGGTACAATAAGCAATGATGAGTCTTTAGGGGCAGGTCAAGAACAAATCTCAGGGTGCGGTGGTAGAGAGTTTCAAGTTTTAGAAGCTCTCTTTGGGGGCAGTGGCTATATGGGAAATCACGGTAATCAAGCAGGAGAAGAAAGGTTGTTTGAACCAATCTCTTCCTAGCTTCCAGGGTGAGTAGGTGTCTTATATGGTAGAATAGGCCAAGACGTTGCCTTAACTTTTTAGTTAGATTGTTTAGGTGTACATTGATGTTCAATTTTTTTTATCCAACCAGACTCCCAAATATTTGAATTTGTCCACTATTTCTAATGGTTCACCAAGAAGGGTGACAATCTGGGTAGGACTGTGGACCTTTGTGTTAATGGTGGATGGGGAAATAACCATGGCTTTTGTTTTTTTTGGCATTTAATAGTGGCTTCAGATTCAGCAGCTTATGCTGGAGTATGATAAAGTCCTGTTGAAGCTCCTTGTAGGCAAGATCAAGACAGGGGTTGGTTGAATAGGTGACAGTGTTATCTGCGAAGAGGTGAACATTTCCTGCTAAAAGGCCAGAGTCAATACGGTTAATATAAAGGGTGAAGCGGATAGGTCCCAGGATCGAGCCTTGCGGGACGCCTCACGGCAGAATTTTTAATGGGGGAGAATTCATCATGGATTTTAATTTGCTGTCTCCTATTTGTGAGGTAACAGCGGAACCATTTTACTGCAGCAGGGGTTAAACCAATAAATCCCAGAGAGTCAAGTAGTAATGAATGGTCAACTGTGTTGAATGCTTTGCTAAGGTCCAGAAAGAGTGCATAGATATACTGCTTGTTATCTAGGGCTTGTAACCAGTCATTAGAAACTTTAGCAAGGGCTGGCACGGTGCTATGTTTGGGTCTAAACCCTGATTGAACAGGGTTTAGGATGTTTTCACTATCTAAATGCTCCCTTAGTTGAGCGTTAATGATTTTTTCAAGGAACTTGGATAGAACAGGAAGACGTAAAATGGGCTATAGTTGTTCAAGTCTGTAGGATCTCCTAATTTAAACAAAGGAATAATGTGCGCAATTTTCCAACTGGATGGCAGATGCAGTTCCCCTTGTATTAGTGAGCAATTAAAGAGGTGGGCGATTGGTGCTGTCAGATAGAAATAACCTGCTTTGAGGAAGAATGGTTCTAATAAATCAGCACCCATGCTCTTTTTGGTGTCCAATGAGAGGAGGAGGTCCTCCGCCTGTTTATATGATACCGTCCGGAACTTGAACGTGGGGCAGTCAGATCCAGGGACAGAGGTCATGCTAGGTAGAGAGCTGGCATAACAAGTCATACTCAGTTTACTAGCAGGTGACACATTGAAGGAGAGGCCTGCAGTTGTGAAGTGGTTATTAAGTTGATCAAGGATCTCAGCCCTGGATGTGTAGGAGATGTTATTTGCCACAATTTTAGCCGGGAAGGGAGTGGCTGGAGAGTGCCCTTCGACCTCTCTCAAGATCTGCCAGAATTTGGCTGAGCAGTTTTTGTTTACCTCAAGGATGGACTGGAAAAAACATGCCTTTTCCAGCCTGACCAGTTTGATGCAGGCTTTCCTGGCAACTCGGAAAGAGAGCCAATCAGAATCGGACTGAGACCTCTTTGCCTTTTTCCATAGAGTGTCTCTGTGATGCAGGGCCCTCTTAAGAGCTGGGCTGAACCAGTCAGGAGCACGATTCCTTAACTTCATTTTCCTTAAGGGTGCATGCTTGTTGATGACTTTAAGTAATAGCTCTTGGAATATGCAGAAGACTTCTGACACAGTGGGTGCAAGGCAGAAGTCCTGCCAGAGAATGTTCCCATGGTCTGCCAAGAGTGCAGGGTGCACAAGATTTTTATGCTGCGTTTCACCTTGAATGAGGAAGTTTTCTCTGGCCCATGCTTGAATTTCATTAAGGTCAGCCTGCAGTCTTTCTGCTTGAGCCATACTTGACACTTCCATGAGGATTTATGTGTCTTCTGCAAGTTTCGTGCTGTAGGCTCTATTACTAGTTCTCAGATCTGAAATAAACAAGGAAAACAGCGATGGTCCTAGAACAGAGCCCTGAGGTACCCCACTGGAAACTCTTCCATTTTTGAACATATTATCTCTAATTCTCACAGTCTGGGTCCTATCACTAAGCCAGTTCCTAACCCACTGGATGATGTTACTACTGATACCCATTTTAGTTATTTTATCTATAAGGACACCATGAGGGACCCTATCAAATGCCCTCTTGAAGTCTAAAAAGATAATATCAACTGGTTTATTCTGGTCCAAGAGGGCACTTATTTTATTGTAGAATACCAACATGTTGGTCAGACAAGATCTCTGTTTCCTGAAACCATGTTGATTTTCATCAACTAATTCCTTTTAAGTGTAAACTACGACAAAACACCTCATGGCTAGTGTCTTCTGTGACTGCTTCTTATAATACCCTCTAGGCATACTACCCTCAAGCATCCCTCCTCACTGCCTCAGCTCCTCCTTCTCTCCAGCCCCCCATTACTGGGTATAGGATGAATCTATCTCCTCTTCCTTTTCATCCACCCTCCATTCCTCCTTCCTTGCTATTTCCCATCTACCACATACCCAACACAATGCCCTCCCTATTTCTCCCCTCCTCCCTCTCTCTCCCCCCATACCACCCCTTCACCACCACTATTCTTTCTCTTTTCCCACTAACCCACTCCTAACAAAGTTTCACTGAGTCGCCTATGACTTGTACTGTATAATTAACTTGCAACACAATTCATTGACAATGCCTTTGGCTGCTATTATTGTAACCTTGTCTTTTTTTTGTAAGTTTCATTGTAATGATCATGTTATGTTTTGTACCTTATTGTCCTTATTGCCTTGATGTGGACCTTTGTAAAAGAGCCCTCTGCTCAAAGGTGTCATCCAAAATACAAATAAATAAAATAAACAAATAAATTCCTTGCATATTGTTTCTACCTCCAATTATTCTCTTATTAGGGCTTCTAGCATCTTCCCAATTATAGACGTCAAACTAATCAGCCTATAATTGCATACCTCATTTCTATTACCCCTTCTGTACACAGGAACCACTATTGCAGATTTCCAATCATCTGATATCAAACCAGTGTTAAATGACAAGTTAAAAAAACAGTGTAGGGGATCTACTAACCAGTCCATAATTTCTATTAGAAGTCGGGGATGTAATTTACCTGGACCTGCTGACTTTGAGGTATCTATCTTTTTGAGCTTATCCATTATTTCTTCCTTTGTAAAGACTTCTGTTCTCTCACTACCACTTAAAGTCATAGAGGGACTAGTGCTTGGGTTGAACATTGAGCAAAAGTAAGTGCTAAAGGCTTCAGCCATCTCTCCAGGTCTGCTGATTTCTACACCATTACTTGTAATCGAACCAATTGTTCTTTCAACTGACTTGTTATTTACATAAGAGGAAAACATTTTCCCTCCATCGTTTATATGGGCCATCCTGAATTCTGCTGCCCTCCTGCTGCTCCTGATCATCTTTTTGGTCTTTCTGAGTTCCTTCTTATACTTTGTATATATTATATTCACTGTTCACCTTCCTCATTGCTTTATATGCATTTTATAAGCATTGGACTTACAGTAGATGAAAGTATGACTTACAAACACCATATTACTAACATGGTTAAAGTGGTTCATCAAAGAATATATAGACTGAATAATTTTTTAATCCCCCCAACTAGATTGCTTTTGTCCCAGTTCACTAATACCAGTCATTGATTATGGCCTGTTATTTTATTATTCTGTTGGGGAGGGGCTATTGTCAAAGGTAAAAGTTCTTTTGAATCAAATTGCACGATTTACTTCTCAGTTGCCGTCTCAAACTGATCACTGTGTCCTGCTTAAGCATGTGGGTTGGCTTCCTCTTGAGTATGGGTACAAATTCCAACTTGGGATCTTAGCAAAAAAGGTAACAATAAATAAGGTACCTACCACTTTAGATTTCATTTTAAAAAACACATCAGTTCTGCTATAACTCGCTCATAGGTTCACCAATACTTTGTTGTACCAAGAATGAAAACATTAGCTGGTCAAAAAGAAATAATTACTCACCATAATAACCTTGTTTCTTCCAAGGTATCCTTCAATATGCTTAACTAGTACATTTAGCCCCTTGCATTGAACTGCCATAGAGAGAAATTGAATGTATGCTAATGATGGAATGCTCATTGGCTTGTGCCAGTTTCAAACTGCTCCCCCTAGTAACTGCCATGCTCAAATGAGCTCAGATTTGTTATGGAGCCCAACAGGGTGAAAGCACCCCTACTAGCTATCCTATCTATCATCCTATAACAATAACAACACATTGAACCCACCAAAATGTGGTCCCTGTAAGAAGGGGCAAGAAAAAGGGGGTCAGAACTGGTTTGTAAAAATCATTCAATCACCATAGTGATCCAAATTCAAACAGAGAGACCAGCAGGGTTGTAGAATAGGGTAAAACCCCCTTTTTCTGGTTCTGGAAGGTGAGGCAGGGTGGGAGCTTTAAGCATATTGAAGTTTACCTTGGAAGAAACAAGATTACTATGGTAATTTTTTCTTCTAACCCCAGGAATCCTTCGATATGCTTAACTAGCACAGACTACCAAGCAGTACCTTTGGAGGTAGGGTACAGCACCTATTTAGGAAACAGATTCTGCAGAAATGGAAATTACGTACTTACCGTAATTCTTGATCTTCTTGGATGCAGTGTCCACCACTCATTCACGCTAATGGGACTAAGTCAGAGGTGCTAGGACCCTGTGGGAGTAAAAAATTTCCAGGAGGGCCAGCACCAGGATAGGACCACGCATGTGCGGCACCACGAGAGTATCTCGCGTCTGTATAGGCTATCTTGGTGTCAACCCTCCAACCACCTCAGTAACTTTTCGACCAAGGAGGTGCAGCGTAACTAATAAAATAAATAACTTACCCTAACCTCCAGGCACGTGAAGGCCCAGATGACCCATGCAAGAAGGATCTGTTGAACACTGTCTTCACAGCCCAAACAACAAGGCAGCAAAGACCAAAGAAACAAAATGAGTGAACCCAGGGGATGGTGGGTGGGCGTGAGAATGAGTGGTGGAGACTGCATCCAAGAAGATCAAGAATTACATTAAGTATGTAATTTCCATATCTTCCTGGACTCAAGTCTCCACCACTCATTCACACTAATGGGACAGTACCAAGCTAAAACCAACCCACCCTGAGTAAGGCAGTCAGAGATAGGGCTCACTCAGAATGGAAGTCCAAAGGACTGTCCTGCCAAGAAAGGAGTTGTCTGGAAAGGACATCCAGAACAAAGTGCTTTGCAAAGGTATGCATTGAGCTCCAACCCCTACCTTGCAGAAGACTGCAATGGACATATTACGAATTTCTGCCAGGAATCCGCAATCACTCTGATAGAGTGGTGTGAACTGGGCCTTTCAATTGGCCTGAGACAAGGCTTAGTAGTGTCGAAGACATGCTACTAACCTAGCTGAAAACCTCTCAGGGCAAGAAGTTGACCTAGCTGAGGCATGCTGAAGCTACAAAAATTGCTCGAAGCGTAGCATTTCGTTCTGTCGATGAGAATTGCAGAACCATCCTAACATTCAGAGAGAGAAGGGAGCACACCCTTCCCTTCTGGAGTTAAGGCAAAAACTTGAGTAATGGTAAGAGCCAGAGGAAATGTCTACTTGTTCAAACCAGACAGAAAAAGCACAGATGTGTACCTCCACTACCAAGTGTGGCTGACCTGTGAATGACAAGTCCAAGAGGCACTCGAACACACTATTTGGTGGGCACCGAAGGGTCCAGGTGGGATTTGTTCATCGAATGGAGAAGGGTTTCCAATTAGCTACATAAGCCTTCCTGGTGAAAGGCCTATACACAACTTAGAACACATCTGCGTAGGTCTGGAAGAAACCAGAGTCTACTCACTTCCATTCTGATGAGGAATTACTCTAACCCAGTTTGCCAACAACTCAAGCAGCACTCTCGGAACTAAGGGAAGAGAGAAAAAATGTACAGGAAAACTTGTCTACTGTGATAATGATCCTGACAGAAAACACCAGGGTCTGGATTTCTGAAGCAGGATAAGGGCAGACCTACATTAAGAGGGAATGCAGAAAGGACCAGGCTCGGGCTGCCCCAGTCATTGAAAGTGAATGTACAATGACTGAAACTGGCACAACATGCTCAAGGCACCACTCACCTTGGCCTTCCTGTACAGGGGGTAGGAAAATGCTCCACCTTGCTTGTTGACAAAAACATCACAATTTTGTCATCTGCCCAGAGTGAAATAACTCTGTGACAGAGAGCCTCCCTCACCCTGGGGGAATCCAAGGGAAGCCCCTAAGAGAAGGAACTGCTGGGAAGGTGAAACTGACACCTTCCCCGAAATAGAAAAAGCCCCTCCTGGGGAAGGAAGAGGAAAGCTGAGGCAACTGCTTCTGAAGAGTCTAGCCTGGCGCGACTGGCATGGAGCCAATGTGCAGGAAGCGAAGGTCTGAATACCGAGAACTCCTTCCTGAACAAGGACCTACTTGACCTTTAAAGTCAAGAAAGGGAGCATGCCATCTGTTAACTTGGAGGCAAGCAAAGAAATAGGAACCTATGTTCCAACTCGCCGTGGAGTCACTTCTGTTGCTCTGAGGCCCTGATCCAAGGAATGAGAGTCTGACAGAAAAAAAAACAACAGACTGGGCTGCCGCTTAGATCTAGGAAACATCTCTGAATTAAGAGAGAATCCCTCTCAGAAAAACCTGATGACTCCTACTTCTTCTGGATTGGACTTCTCCTAGAAGTAGAAGTCAGGTGCCCTCCACCATTGTTGAGAGGCGACCGCCTCAGGCAGCTGAGGTGGAACCTGGGCTGGACCCAGAAGGATGGTATCAGGTTATTTCAGGCCTAGGTCTTCTGCTGTGATTAATTATTTTTTTTTAAAAAACAATTAGTGCCTGACAAGGCCATCAGGCCTCTACCTTGAAAGGACTGCCTGTTACAAGAATGACGATGATGTCATCCATCTGAGGGGCAGAAGGAGCCTGAAAGTCCATAACTAAAACTGTGGACTGAACCAATAATCACAGCTGAGGAGATGTTAATCACCCATTGCCGATGGTAGCCACCATAGGGGCAGTATCATAGGGGGGTATATACCTCTATCAAAGGAGCGGAAGAGTCCGGAAGGCTCTCGACCTTTGAATTAGTGTGTTCCACAGGGTATACTTGTACTGATGACTGAAAGAAGTCCAAACGCAGAAGTCTTTGGTCCACAGAAGAAGCCTGAAATGTTATGCTGGACCCCATATCCCTGAGGAAAAACTGAAAAGAAGATTTTGCATCACAGACTCTGCTGATACAGAAGGCTTGCATTCCAGCCACTAAAATGAGTCATTCACAGTATCACCGACAAGTAGGACAGGGGCAGACTCATCCAGATCCATGTCTACCCCAGAATCATTAGAGACTCCAGCACCTGGAACAGTGTTGAGGAGCTCAATGCCACTTCATGGAGCCAGCAATAGTGCTGTGCGGAATGTGGAATTCTGCCAGTGGAACAGCATGGAATGACAGTTCCACCAGCGGAAAAATGCTGGAATTTCACTGGATCCTCTGTGGATCTCCACACACTATGATCTGTGGAAATATTCCATGGAACAGTATTTCATTCTGTGGAAAAACACTCCACAACAACTTCCACAGAAAAGAAGAGATCCACAGAAAGAGAAACTCCACCAACTTGTTCCACCACACAGCACCAACTGGTACCACCTGCGGTGACAGGACGGCACCGAGCAGCATTGATGCCACCCGCGGGCACTATGCAGCACCACCCAAGGTGCCGCACTGCACCAATGGCACCTCCCACAATGTCACTCGGCACCAATAGCACCTCCCACTGTGCCAACAGCATCGCCACCATAGACCTGAAGAAAATGGGGTAAGAAGGAAAGTGGTACCAGTGCCGGCTCCTGCATAGAAAAAGGAGAGGGGGGTTAGGCAAGAGGGGTCGACATGATGGCACTGGCACCAAAGTGGGCACTGCACACATCCTGACCAAATCAACCCAGCCCCAGTCCAGTGGCTCTAAGGCCCAGAGCCTCCGGAACTGGGTCCACTGGCAAATAAAACTGGACAGACATCAAACTCCCTGCTCCAAAGGAGTGGCCCAGAGGTGAAACTGCTCACCGGAATCCCATCAAGGACTGAGATGGGATACAGTGTCGAAGAACACAGCCATTAGGAGAGGGGCCAGAGAGGAACCCACCAAAGTCAGTTCAGCCCTACCGCCCTCCACCACCAATGATCCCCACACAGACATACCAGAGGGCACCTTGAGCAGTAACGATTCTTCTTCCCCCAACAGGAGGAAGGAGAGCTCGAGGTCAAGCGGAGACGGACCCCTGGAACCGCCAGTTTTGTGCTTCGTCGGACTGTCCCCCCCCGAGCACAGGACTGCCCGTGGTCAGACCCCCCCTTCACAACAGGTGACAGACTGGACACAGCCCTCTGCCAATACAACTTTCAAACTAATTCTTCCTAATGTCACCACTACCATCTAAGGTAGACTCCGTTGATGGCAGGAGAGAATTTCTTTTTCTTCTTCTTCTTCATCATATCTTCTTTTTCTTCTTTTTTAAATAAGAAAAGAACACTAAAAATGTTAATTTAAATGAATACTGAACGGCTTAAGCTGCTGTTGTATAGACGGAGACTTAACTCCGGCAGGTGAGCGACGTCGACATCAAAGTGTACTCGATGACGGGAGAAAAGGAACTAAGGTGGTTGGAGGCTCAACAATGAGTTAGCCTATACAAGTGTGAGATGCTCTCACATGCGTGGTCCTATCCCTGCGCCGGCCCTCCTGAAGATTTTTGACTCCCGCGGGGTCCTATCACCTCCGGCATAGCTTCATTAGTTTGAATGAGTGGTGGAGACTTGAGTCCAGGAAGATATACCTTGCTGGTCTGGGGCTGTGTAGATGAAAGGACCCTGCCAGCTCTATAATAGTGGACATCTTGGCCTTGGAAAGGAAGGCTCTGCCTTGCAGGGTGTTCAGTTCTACCCCTATGAAATCCAGGACCTGTATCGATTCTGGTTGGGATTTCTGGGCATTTATTAGGAACTAACTCCACATAACGAGTCCCAGGGTTCCTTTTAATTTTTTCAAAATCAGTAGTAAAGAGATGGGGAGTGAGGGCAAATCGGAAAGCCAAAGGTACAGTCAAAAAAGTGCTCTCACTCAACCCCAAAATGATGTGTAAAGACAAGTGGTGTAAATAATAACAGTGGTTCTTTATTAAATCCACTTCCTTAATAAAGGTAAATCTTTTAAATGCTCCAAAAAATGTTTTATTTCATAGTGTAACATTTCAGAACAGAAAGTTCCTTCCTCAGACAGGGAGCTTTAATAATGTGAACACCACATAATGTTAGATAGCCAATTCATATCTAAAAGGCAAAAAGAGAGAGAAATATTTTAAACCTTATTTTACTTTTTGTATTTCTAAAACTTAAAGAAATTCACAAAATTGCTACTGCTTTAGCTATACATAAAATATATATTAGAAAACAGGAGAAACACACCTGTATCAGAAATAATTCATAAGGGTCCCAGCCCATTCAGGCAAATAAATATTTTTTCACAGTAAAGGGACCAAAATGCAAATGTTGGTGGGGTGGGGGTTGGGTGCTGCCCAAACATCAAAGAAATAACCTAATTTTGAAAACAAATTTTTTTAACATTACTAACCTAAACTGGTATTCATTTTATATTAATTTGCTTTTCTAACCACTGATTCATAAAAAATCGAACCTGTATTAAGACAGGCACCTCGCACTGCAAGAAGGAAAGGCTTCAAAAGACGTTTAGTCTGTCAAAAACCTGCAAGAAAAAAGTAGATACTTCTAGACTAGGCACAACATACTGACATTGTTTTTATTGACTAAGAAACCAAAAGATAGAGATTCAGTCTAGTAGCTTGACTTTTATTGTTCCTCCATGTTTAACTATAATGCCAGTAAGATCCAAAAACCAAATAGCAGTAGGGGCAGTACGCGCACCAAAGAAACGCCACCAACAAGCAGAACAAACTGATAAAATAATGCTGGAGGTGTTTAAATTACTCTTGCGCTCTTAACTGAGCTTTGAAACAGAGAAAGAGTCCGGGCCAAGGGTAAGCATGCCGAAGCATGTAAACGTCATGAGTGACGTCACCCTGGGTGGCCCAGTTTGAAAGAAATCAATCTCAACAGCAGGTAACATATGGGAAGATCCCCCTAACTCAAAATAGGAGCCTAACTAAAAGCATAAACAGGCTAAATAAAGGGAAGTACAAAATGGTGCACAAAAATGATGGCGTGCTACTAATGCAAAAAAAGGGGGGAATAGAAAGAGAAAGAGAGTTCAGGAAATATGCATAAGGTCACAAAGAATATAAATTATATGTATAAAAAACAAAAAAGAGGGAAAACGAGCATCATGAGGGAAGCATAAAGATGGTAAAGGGAGGACAAAGGGACCACAGAAAAAAAGGAAGGGGGGGGAGAGAAATCATAGGAAAAGTCAAAGGGGAAATCAAAGATAGGGACAACAAGAAAAAGGTACAATATAGCACTAGAGGACAAAGATTGACAGAAAAAACAATATCCCAAAGGGGAACAGAATTTAATTGAAAGTAGTCCAAATCAGATTTTCATTCAAACCATATCTTTTCTTGTAAGTTCTTAATGTAACTATCCACCATGCCTCTCTCTTAAGCAAACTGAATTCTCGATCACCCCCACGACTGGGTTCCATAACTCATTCTAATCCCATAAATTTCAAAGTGGAAATTTGGTGATTTTCCAAAAAATATCTCACAAGGGTAGATCTATTGTCCTCTCTCCTGACAGTGCTCTTGTGCTCTGTAATCCTTTGTTTTACTTGTCGGGTGGTTTGTCCAATGTAATAAAGTGAACAAGGACAGATAATGCAGTATGCTACATAATCTGTTGTGCAGGTTACAAAGTCCTTTATTTCATAAATCTTGTCATTCCATGCGCCTTTAATTTGTTTGTTTTTCACTCCGTTATTAAAATGGGTACAGTCCCCATAGGTAAAAAAGCCTTTTACATCTCTATTCAGCCAAGTTCTCAAAGGAGGTTCTGGGCTCCTATACTGTGTTTTGACAAGTTTATTTCTAATATTGATAGTTCTTTTTGCAGTCACTTATGGTTTTTGTTGAAACATTCTTGTGCCAACATCCCCAGTTTGTAAAATAGTCCACTTCTTCAGAATGACATTCTTAATCTTGCCAAAATGTTCTGAATATTGTGTAGTCATAGTGATCTTATTTTCAGATTCATGTCTGTTACCAGTTCTATCCTGCAAAAGACTTACTCTGCCCATAATGTCTACCTTATTCCTGGATATTTGTAGAGTATCTGTATTGTATCTACATGATTGAAACCTTTCTGTTAGTTTACTTAAATTAAGTTGGCAGTTTTTATGTCTGAACAGGAGACCAATGCGGGTGTTGGTGGCGGAGGTGAGGATTTTTATATGTTCGTGGAACAAGAGGGAAGAGTCAAATGTAATACCTAGATACTTTGATCTGTTTTGGCTGTGGGCATAGAGCATCATCTTAGTTTTTTCAATGTTGACCACCAATCTGTGTTCAGCAAACCAGTGTTCAATCTGAGAGAAGGAGTTTTGTAAGGTACACTGGATAGATAGAGGATCAGGATGTGCAGTGTAAAGAACAGCATCATCCACGTAGAGGAGAAGGTTGCTGGGGCAGGATCTAGGCAGGGCATTGAGGTAGATGCTGAATAGCAGGGGACCCAGGATAGATCCCTGAGAAACTCCTGAGCACACAGGCAGCATAGTAGATATGGTATTATTAATTTTAACACATTGGGTTCTAGATGAAAGATAGCTGGAGAACTATGAGAGTGGACAATGAGACACCCCAGTTTGTTGTAATGTGTTAAGAAGGAGGGGGTGTGAGAAACCGTGTTGAAGGCCTTTGAGAGGTCTATAAACACGGCCCCTGCGAGGTGCCCCTTGTCAAGCATGGAGTGCAGGGAGTTAGCGAATTCTGTGAGGGCGGTCATAGTGCTATGACCAGCTCTGAAACCATGCTGCTCCCTACATAAGAGGTTGTGTGTGAGGAGGTAGTCAGTGTGCTGATTGGCCATGATCTTTTCAAGAGCTTTAGAGAGTGGGCGGAGAATTGAGATGAGCCGGTAGTTGTTTGGGAGGGAGCTGTCACCACATTTCAATATTGGTATTATCACTGCCATTTTTCCATGAGTTTGGGAACTGGCCCAGGTGCAGGGACAGATTTAGAAGGTCCGTGAGTGGGGAGATAACTGAGTCTAGCACAAGGTATAGGATACGCATATCAAAAGTGTGTTTGCAGTAATTGGAGCTCTGGAGGGCTTTGGACAGGTAGGCTTTCACTTCTGTAGGGGTAATGACTCTGAGTTTGAAGGCGGGTGGAGGAGCTCAGGTGGTGAGGTAGGCTGAATTGGATTGAAAAAGTTGCTAGGGAGGACTGAGCTGAGGTCTAAGAAGGTGGAGTTGAGGCAGTTAGCTATGCGAAGTGTGTCTGTGGTGGTTGTACCATTAACACTAAGTTGTGGGAGGGGGGTGGAATTTACCATTAAGCTCCTTGATGTTATCCCAGAACTTTCTTGTGCTACCCCAGGAGGTGGCTAGAGCAGTTCTATAATGCTCTGCCTTGGCCTTGCGGATTGCCCAGGTACACTTATTGCAGGCAGCATTATAGGCCTGCCTATCGCTTAGCAAATTGGATGCAGTGGCATGATGCCAGAGGTTGTCATGCATTTTGAACTGTTGTAGGAGTTCTAGGGTGATCCAGAGGGCACTACTTTTCTTAGTGGTCACTTTGATGGTCGGTGCAAAAGCATCACAGGCGGTATTAAAGGTGGTGGTGAAGTAGTGCAATGCATCATCTATGTGCTGGGCTTGGGAAACAGGGGACCAGTCCCAGTTAGATATTGTTTGAGTTTGGCTGTGCCTCCTGGGCATAGCTGATGATGAAAGGTGATATTTGGTGGTGGTTTAGGTAGCTGACAGGACTAGCTGAAGATGATTGGGGAATGGTCACTTAAGGCGTTGGGTAGGACACCCAGGTTGGTAATATGGTGGGGACAATTAGTGAGCAGGATATCTAGTAGAGTGTGAGTTCCATTAGTGGGGTTGGCCCTGGTAGGCTGGGATACCAGTTGGGTCATATCTAATGCAGCAAAGGTATCTTTGGTGTGCATTGATGAGTTCACCAGCCAGTTTATGTTGAGATCCCCAACTAGGATTTGTTCCATTTTGTGGGGGTGGCTGGCTAGGTTGTCACAGAGTGCTTTACAGGCAGGGGTTGGCTGTGGGGTGGGATGTAGGTGACAGTGAGAGAAAGATGAGCACAGTTTGGGTCAAGGGAGAGTTTTATTGCAAGGGCTTGGGCACCATGGTCTAGGGAGGGCGCAAGAAGGGCTTGGTAATGCAGTGAGTCATTTACATGGAAGGCACAGCGACCGCCTCTCTTGCCATTACGATTAAGCCTAATGAGAGAGTAGCAAGGAATAGAGACAAATGAGTCTGGGGCCTTGGCTGACAGCCAGCTTTCTGTTAAAGCCTGAATGTCTGGTTGGTGCTGTGCCATCCAGCATTGCAGGGGTGCCATTTTTTTAGGCAGGCGGCAGATATTCATAGTGACTATTCAAAGCCCCGTGGGTGACCGCAGTTCAGGGGGGACACTGCTGGGTCAGAATTGGGGTGAACATTGCCAGATAGTAGAAGAAGCAAGTGGAAGATCCTGACAAGGGCCACGAATTGGTGGCATTTTGCCGGGTAGCGGCAGCTGGCAAGCTTAGAAGGTGATGAGCAGAAAATGGGCAGCTGCATGAGGGCTGGGATGGCCAGGTGGAGGAACAAACATGGAGAGCTCAAGGCACAGAGAGATGGAGTGAGGAGTAGAGGGGAGGGGTGCGGGTGGCTATGGGGAGAGACAGGGTGAGGGAGAGGCTATGAGGGGTGAGTGCTCCTCCAGCAGCAAAGGTGTGTACATACTAGAGGTAACTGGGTTCTGAAACTTAATGACAGACCCTGGCTCACTACCTCCAGGGCCCACTTATCTGTGGTTATGGAAGCCCAATCTTGGAAGTTGTGAGCCAGTCTGCCACCTACTGGCAGAGAGGAGGTGACCTGGGGAGACACGTCAGGGAGTTTGCTTTGGCTGGGCCATGGCCTGGGCTGCTGGTCCAGCTCTTTTCATAGTTCTTCTGTCCCTAACTCTAAAGTAACCTCTGGGTTGCTGGTAGTCTGATAAGGCCTGGGTCTGGTAGAAGGGTCTAGAATATGAACCCCTACCCCTGCCTCCCCTAGCATGTGCTCTGTAAGAGGTGGAAGGCCTGTCTGTTGTACTGTTACTCCTGTAAGTAGCCTTGTATTTTTCCACTTTTTCATATAAGCCTCTGTGTTGTCCCCAGAAAGCAAATTGTTTTCACAAGGGATATGCATGGCTTTTGCCTGGGTATCCTGCCTTAGGTTAGTTGTTCTTAGCCATGCATACCTTCTCATGGACACAGCTAGAGCCATGAGACAAGCTGCTGTGTCATCAGCATTGACAGCCGTATGGAATTGGTATTCAGTACAGTCTATGGCAGTCCTAGAGTCTTCTGGTACTGGGCTGCATAAGCCATGTAGTTGACTTGTCCGACCAATAGAGATGCCCCCAGGTACCCCTTCTTCCCTATTGCATCCAGTTTTCTGGACTCCTTGTCAGGAGCATGAGATGCCAGGGGTACCCTAGCTTAATTGCAGGCAGTTGCTTGTTCCACCCTTTCAAGATCAGGGTGTTTAAAAAGAAATTCAGCATTGCTCCTGTCAAGCTGGTATTTCTTGTCCACCTTTTTATCCACTGCTGGGACAGAAGCAGGTGTTTGTAGAAACTTCAAGACAGCTTTTGTCAGAGATTTATGAATGAGGAACATCAATCTTTTAGTGAGTTTAAGCCTCATCATGTTGAGGAAGTGGGCCTGTCCTTCCTCTTCTTCTGTTTCCTGCAGACAGATTGAGGGTGAATACCATTTGCCTCACAGAGGCATTATGTGAGGACAAATCCTCTGGACCCTGTTGGGGGAACCAAAATCCTGTTCTCGGGAAACCTCTAGTTCTATGGGTTCCCCCACTTCCTCCTCCTCCTCCTCTTCCTCAAACTCTTCATATGAGTATTCAGGTTCCATGCAGCCACCGGAACCATGGTAAAAACCACTGAAGGAACTGGTTGTGACACAGGAGGAACCAATGGAACCATTACAGGAGCTAAATTACCAACAGCCTGAAGAGCCTGCAACATCAACAGAGCTCTGGAATTGTCCTCAGCAGACAGCATAGTCAATCTTTCCACAGAGAGCTCCTTTGCCTTTTCGTCAGAAGGTGCTGTGGTATGCTTTTCCTTAAGCTTGTACTTGACTGGAATCGGGTGTCCAACCGGTACCACAGGCCTTTTTGATCTGGCAGAATCAGTTTTGTCAGAGGGCTTATCAGTCTGCTCCTTGCCCTTATCTTTTTTAGCAGAAGCATCTTATTTGAGGAGGTGGCTTCCTCAGCTGTCTGAATGGGAGAAGGTGCAGTAGGCATGATTTCTAACTTTTTAGCCCTCTTTTTTAACATCTTGGAACAGAACATTTTACAGATCTCGCAATTAGAAAATATATGGCTGGTACCCAGGCAAAATACACACAACTCATGGCTATCAGCTTTTGCAATGATCTGGGCACAGGTTAGACCATTTTTAAAACCAGTGGGTCCTGTCCCCTTTTCCTGTGGACAAGTGTCTGACATTAGTGTCAGACTCTATTATACCAGTACTGCAGGAAAAAAAAACAAGCACTCGGTTCCCACACAGTGGGGAACCGAGAGACGATCGGTTCTTGAAGAAAGAAGGGAACCGAAAATAAATAAAATAACACTAAATGTAACAGGGACAATGGTTCCACATACCCAAACAAAACTAAGTAGTTTTTAAAATAAAAAAAAACAAGAAATTTAGCAGTCAGAAATTGCGGTTCTCTGTGGTTCTCAGGAACCAAGAAAAACACACTAAAACTAACTAAATCTCTATAAATATTACTGAGGGAGCAGTTATTTATTAATATAAGTAGATTAAAATGATAGTCATCAAGAAATTAACTAGCAGTTAAAAGTCGAGGAGAGCTCTCTGAGGCGTCCTAACTGGTAAGTGGAGAAATAGATCTGAGCTCATTACAGCGTGGCAGTTACTAGGGGGAGCAGTTTGAAACTGGCACAAGCCAATGAGTATTCCATCATTAGCATACATTCCATTTCTCTCCATGGCAGTTCAACGCAAGGGGCTAACAGCACTAGTTAAGTATGAAAGATTCCTGCGGTTAGAAACAATGTTTTATAATTTACCAATTTTTTTATGCATTTCTGCCTATGCTTGATTGTCTTGGCATTTCTATGGATCGTTTTAGACAGGTTTTGAGAAATTATCTGTTTTCAGAGAGTGACTGTAAATGTTTTTGTAAATTAGCTTCTTAGTATGTTTACGGGTAAATCTACTAATCTTTGAATTTGTAATTATTATGTAGTATGCTTTTTATGTTACTCTGGTCGCCCATGAAAACGGGTCTTTGGCCCATGGATTTACCACATTAAATAAACAAAACAAACAAACAAACAAACCAACCAACCTCTTGGCAGACATACCAGAGGGCTACCCTGAGTGATACTGCTTCTCCTTCTTCTTCCAACAGGAAGAGGAAGAACTTGAGGTCAAGCTGTACTGGGTCCCTGATCTAGATTAGGAATGGGCCCACTTCTTTTTGTGTTTATGGGAAGACTGTCCTCCCTCCTGAACTTCAGAATGGCCGGTGGTTGGATCCCCCCTCTGGAGAGGGCGGTGGGCCAGACAAGCCCTGCTGCCAGAGCAGCCTTGCAACAGAGAGTCCCTACCAACACCATTTCCATCCACAGTTGACTCCTTTGATTGGCAGTGCTAAGAGGAAAATAATAACATTATTCTTTTTTTTTAATTATAAATAAGTAAAACTAAAAGCTGAATGACTAGATGCTGCTGTTGTATAGCCGTTAAGATTTGACACCCAGTGGGCAGGCATTGTCCTCATCACTGAAGAGCACTTGATGCTGGGGAAAAAAGGAAGTGAGGTAGTTGGAGGGTTAACACCAAGATAGCCTACACAGGTATAAGTCAGTCATGCAGTGCCACGCATGCACGGTCCTACCTTTGCGCCAGCCCTCCTGAAGATTTTTAGCTCTTGCAGGGTCCCAGCACTTCCAGCTTGTAACCCAGCAGTATGAATAAATGGTGAAGACTTTAGATCCGGGAAGATCAAGAATATAATGCAGATGAAATTGGCATGTTTTGAGGTGCCTCCCTGACATAGCATTGGCCACAATATCTGATGAGAATGTCTCAAAGGGGTTTAAGGTCAGCAAAGACTGCATAACTTTACTATTCTGCACTAACATTACAGGAACACATAAGGTGATGCTTCTGTGCATTGGTAAATATGAGCACCCCGCCAGCCCAGTGGCGCTGAGGATTGAGGTGCTGGATGCCACACCTCATGCCACGCCAGTGACCGGGGGTTCAGGAGCAGACTCAGATCATCGGGGGTCAGTGGGGAGAAGAGGATTGATCATCCAGAGGACTGCTGTCTTCTCCTGGGGAGAGTTCCTGGGATTTCCCCACCATGTGCAATGATGTCACCAAGTGGAGGGTGTGCTCCAGTCACCTCCTGCTGATGTCCACCATCACCTCCTCCCTTTCAAGTCCTCACTAACATGTAGTGTTCGCAGTCTCCACTTGCTATACATCATTTGCAAATCCTGCTACCCTTAACCAAAAATAATGCCTCAAAAAATGCCAGATGCAGCAGCTCTGGCAGAGGCATCAGACACACCATATGCTGAGTATAGCAAGTGTTTGCCAACCTCAGCCCCAGAAGTCAAGGTTTTTACTAATTCATTCTTGACAGCACCTTCTTGCAATGGCTGGGCTGCAGCTTTAGCAATCTTCCACAGACTATTCTGATATTTAATCATATGGGCATGATCATTTGCAATTCACTAAAAATACCACCAACAGCTTAATCTGGTTCAAGGTCAGTTGGCATTCATCTGTATCCCCCTCCCCCGGGTCATGCCTGAAAATAGGCAGGATTTGTCTAGTGCACTTACCCGTTCAACAAAAACTAAATAAATAAATAAAATAAAATTCTAAGGTCTAGTGAGGCAAAGGCATATGCGCACTTGCCCATCACATCCAGCCTCCAGGATTCTTTGTCATAAGGCAGAGTACTCATTTGTTTAGGTGCCCTGGAGCTATCACAGGCAGCCATAATAACCATTGAGTATGTCTCTGGCTGATTGGCATAATAAGGCTTGGGAAAAGGAGAGGGATACTGCTTGTCAGCCTTCCTTGGTATAGCAGACAACAAATTAGGCCAGCATCATGCAGCAAATGTGGCATCCTTCAATGCAGGGTATATTGAAGCAATAGTAATCTAGAGAGTACAAGGTACCTCCCAAAACTCCATCAGATTTTCTTGGTGGAATCCTCCTCCTCCACAGAAAATCCCATTGCAGACTGTATTTGGTGCATCATGGACTGGAAAGTAGGGTCCTCAGCAGGAGATCTGGGAGTGTATATTACAGAATCCTCACTGTTGGAAGAAAGGGTAGAATTTGATTGTGGTACATACTGTTCCTCCTCACAGCCTTCTTCTCCCTCATAATCCTCCTTCATGAGGTCCAAATTGTATTGTACCTTGTTTTCAACCTCCCTGTCAATGACAGGGATCAGGAACTGAGCCAGTGATGCCAATAGTGGTTGAGAAGGTGATATCTGCAGTGCACTGGAAGATGGCATTGACGGGGCTGCTGACCAGTAACTCTTGTTGAAGGTAACACAGACTGCTCAGGTAAACCTGGTAAAATAAGTAGTATCATCTCTGAAAACGTCAGTCCTGTTGAGTGTCAATGATGCCCTGGCCAGGGGCCATGATCGCTGAAGTCAATGACGGGCCGAGGCCTGACGATGATGGCGATGTATCACCCATAGTAGGTATGGAAGTGCCTGAGTCAAGCCCTGACCTTGGTGTCTCATTGACAGTCAGGGGCATACCTCTCAACTTATCAGCTTTAAAATGCATAGCACTGGCCTTCAAAATTCAGAGCAAGTGGCCAGAATGTGTAGCAGTTTCTTCTTTTAAAGAATTATATGTCTACAAATGGTGGGCCCCATATATTTAGTGTTAAGGAATGTTTCTATCAAGCTAGTTCAATGATTCCATAATTTGTGTGTCCAGAAGAAAAAATTACTTACCATAGTAATGTTGTTTCTTCTAATGGAGTCTTGCTGTATTCTGACTAAATGCAGTTAGCCCTAGCACTTGAACTGCCCCAGAGAATAAGGATTTAACTCTATGCAGAAGCATAGAACGTTGAGCTCAAGCTCGGTTTTCAAACCTCTGTGTCTAGCACTCTGAAGTGTAACCGTCCGATTATTATGAACACTAACTAATAAAAGTAATAGGTGGAAATTATTTCAGCTCTTGCAAGCCAAATGGCTGCACAAATTGTTTTTAGGGTCAAAAGACTTAAGTCGAGAGCCCCAAAAAGAAAGCTAAATATAAAACCAAAGTAGGTAGAAAGCTAAAACATAACTAAAACCCATAAGATAGGGCAAGCCAAGTACACCTCTGGGGTGCAGCACTGTGCCTGCCCATCCACATCCCAAAACTACTGGGTTCTAGGAGGGGAGGCAGGGAGGGAGGTCAGAATACAGCAAGACTCCATTAGAAGAAACAACATTACTATGGTAAGTAATTTTTTCTTCAAATAAGATGAAGTCTTGCTGTATTCTGACTAAATGGAGACTACCAAGCAGTACCCCCTTGGAGGAGGGAGTCACCGAACCTATTTTGGGAACAGACTCTGCAGCACAGCTGTGCCAAACCTAGCATCACTTCTAGACTGAATGTCCAGAGAATAATGCTTGGTAAATGTGTGAATAGTTTTCCAGGTGGCTGCTTTACAAATTTCCACTAAAGGTATATCCCTAGCTGCTGCGAGTGAAACAGCTGTACCCCTGGTAGAATGAGCCCTCAGGCCTGAGGGGGGTTCCTTCCCAAGTTTTGAATAGCAGAATTGGATACAAGAGTCAATCCACCTGGCAATAGTTCTCTTGGTGGCTGGTTTGCCCTTTCCCACCTCACTATAGGTGAGAAATAACTGAGAACATCCATTCCTATAGGCCTTAGTATGCTCCACATAGTAACTAAGGGCCCTTTTTACATCAAGACTGTGTAATCTTTGTTCCCCAGAGGAAGAATGGTTAGTAAAAAACACAGACAATGCCATAGATTGGTTCAGATGAAAGTCTGAGACCACTTTGGGAAGAAACTTTCTGTTAGTTCGAAGGACCACCTCATCCCTGTGAAAAGAAATAAAATCAGGTTCTACTAATAAAGCCTGTAACTCACTGATCCTCCTGGCAGAGGTAATGGCTACCAGGAATACAGTTTTCTATGTCAAGTATTTCAGCTCTGCTGAAGCTAGAGGCTCAAAAGGGGGCTGCATAAGCTATGCTATACAGATGTTCAGATCCCAAGAAGGGGTAAGGGCTCGAAAGGGAGGATTAACATGCATCAGACCTTTGAAGAATTTCTGGAAAACTGGATGAGAGACTAAGGAAGAGCCCTTCCCAGCTGAAAGGAAGGCAGACACAGCTGCCAAATGCACCTTAAGCATAGTGGGCCGAAGGCCTAAACTATTAAGATGCACCAAATAGTCCAATACAGTAGCAATGTCAGCTAATTCTGGCTGAACAGGTATTTGGGAACACCAAAAGCCAAATCTTTACCACTTGGAATTGTAAGTTTTCCTGGTAGCAGGTTTCCTGCTAACCTTCAGAATATCCAAAACCGACTGAGAAAGGTTTAAATGTGCATATTCTAACTCTTCAAGAGCCAGGCCTTGAGCCTGAGAGCCTGAAGACTGAGACAGAGGATCCTCCCTTGAGAGGATGTCAGCAGATTGAACTGTCTGGGAAGACACAGAGGCCTTGTCACTGACAATGACAGTAGTAGAGGATACCACGGTTGTCTGGCCCAATCTGGTGCCACTAGGATCACTCTACAAGGCTGAGATCTGGCCTTGACCAGAACCCTGAAGATCAAAGGGAAAGGAGGAAATGCATACAGGAACCTGCTTGTCCAATCCAATAGTAGAGCCTTCTATTGTACAAAGCCCAGTAGAGGAGGCCTGCAACAAAAAGAGGAAGTTAATGATTGTCTGGGGCTGCAAAGAGATATATTTCTGGAGTCCCCCACCTGTTGAAGATAACCTGAAGGACCAGGGGATTCAGAGTCCACTCGTGATGACCCTGAGAAATTCTGCTGAGAGCATCTGCTAAGATTTTGTCCTTCCATGGTAGGTGTACAGCCACCAGGGAAGCGTGAAGGGAATAAGCCAGAGACCATACCTTCATGGCCTCCATGCACAAGGCCAAGGACCGAGTGCCTCCCTGCTTGTTGATGTACCACATGCTTGTGGTATTGTCTGTCCTGATTTGTACTACTTTCCCCTGAACCACAGTTGAGAATGTCTGCAGAGCTAGAAAGGCAGCCCTCAACTCCAGAAGGTTTATGTGAAGAAGGGACTCCTGGTGAGACCAGGTTCCCTGAGCTGTAAGCTGATCCAGATGGGCCCCCCAGCCCAGGCGAGAGGCGTCCATGGTGAGAATCACTGAATGAGCCTGACTGATGAATGGGACACCTTGCTGAAGGTTGTCCTCCTCCAGCCACCACTGGAGTGCCTGAACTAGAGTCTGGGACACTGGAACCAATTTGGAGAGAAGGTCCTTTTTCTAAGACCAGTAAGATCTGAGATGAAATTGAATATCTCTCATCTGAAACCTTCCTCCCTGGGCCACAGCTGTGGAGGCTGTCATGTGGCCCAGTAACTGAAGAAAATGCCTGGCTGGACAAGAAACTAGAAGTTGAAAAGAGGAAGCCAGAGTGACTAGAGACTGAACTCTTGAAAGAGGAAGGAATGCTCTTGCCTGGGCAGTGTCTATGTCCGCCCCTATGAAAGTGAGCAGTTGAGTTGGTTCCAGAACCAACTTTTCTAGGTTTAGAATGAAGCCCAAGGACTCCAGGAGCCTTTGGGTGACCTCTAAGGCTGACCTGACTTGGCCTAGGGACTGACCTACTAGGAGCCAGTCGTCCAGGTATGGGAACAGAATTGTCTCCTGAGGAATGCGACCACTACTGCCAGGCACTTGGTAAACACCGTTGGAGCCAATGTTAGGCCGAAAGGCATGGCTCTGAATTGATAATGGCCTGAGGGTAATTCGAACCTGAGGTACTTTCTGAGGGAATGTCTGATGGGTATGTGGAAATAGGCATCCTTGAGATCCAGGGAGGCTAGCCAGTCTCCTGGTCTCAGAGAGGGAAGAATTACTCCCAGAGTCACCATCTTGAACTTTGGTTTTGTTAAGTGTTTGTTGAGGTACCTTAAATCTAGGATGTGTCGCCCCCCCTGTCTTTTTTGGGGTAAGGAAGTATCTGGAATAAAGTCCTTTTCCCCTGTGACAAAGAGGTACCTTCTCTACTGCTCACATGAGCAGAAGAGAGGAGACTTCTGCCTCTAAGGCCTTTGTCTCCAAGGGGGAGAGGGGGGTGAAAGATTTTGCTCTCATCTTTGGGAACTTTTTGAAGCTGAGAATAAGTCCCTGGCTCACTACTTCCAGGACCCATTTGTCTGAGGTAATGGAATCCCAGGCCTGGGAATTGTGAGCCAGCCTGCCCCCTACAGGAATTGGGGAGGCAACCCTGACTGACAACTCAGGGTGTCTGTTTGGCAGGAGGATTGGACTGAGTGGATGCTGGGGTCCTGGTCATCCCTCGTCTGCCTCTTCCCCTGAAGAACCCCCTCTGCTGGAAAGAAGAGGAAGCTTGGGCTTGGTAAAAAGGCCTGTTAAAAGGCCTGCCCCTGCCAGCCCTAAACTGCTGCTTCTGAGGAGTGGTCTGCTTCTCTTTTGCTGCAGCACTCCTATAAGTGGTCCTGTATTCATACATCTTCTTCATGTAAGCCTCTGTTTGTTTGCCAAAGAGAGAGTTACCAGCAACAGGAAAATCCATGGCCTTAGTCTGGGTATCCTGTGATAGATTGGTACATCTGAGCCAAGCTAATCTCCTCATGGAGACAGATGTAGCCGTGACCCTGGAATGCACATCATTCGAGTCAATATGTGGGATTCTTTAAAAACTAAAATTGTGACACTTACCTCTAAATATATCCCTATCACCTCTAAGTATAATATTAACAAAACAAAAAAATATGTTTGGCTCTCTGCCACTATTAAAAAAATAATCAATAAAAAAACAGGTTATATAAGAAATTAAAACTATTCAAATCAATAAAGATATATATGAAATACAAAGACTGCCTCAGGAGAGTTAAAATTAATATCAGGAAAGCTAAAGCAAAAAGTGAGGTGTATCTTGCTGAAAGAGTGCATGATAACAAAAAAATGTTCTTTCCGTATATTAATAACATGCGGATGGTTCAAAGTAACATTGGACCATTTGTTACTGAGTTAGGACTTACTATAACAAATATACAAATGGAGAACATTTAAAATAAGTACTTTTGTTCTGTGTATAATACAAAAGATACTGACCCATATAGATGCTGTAGACCTCCTATACCTGGTAACATTTTCATTAACCCTAATAGTGTCTATAAATATGTGGTCAACCTTAAGGTTAATAAATCTCCTGGACTGGACGGAATGCACCCTAGGGTTCTGAAAGAACTGGCAGTAGAGCTGGTTCAGCCAATAACTTGCATTTTCCAGGCCTCTATAAATACTGGGATGGTTCCCAATGATTGGAAACAAGCTAATATTGTCCCCATATTAAAAAAAGGGCCTAGAACTCTACCAGAAAACTTTAGACCTATTAGTTTAACCTCAACATTGGGTAAGATTATGGAACGCCTAATAAAAGATTTACTATTAGAACATCTTGGTAATAATGATATGATAGATCCCTTACAACATGGGTTCACAAAGGCTAGATCGTGCCAGACCAACTTATTGGCATTTTATGAAAACGTCAATAGGGAACTAGATGTGGGTAATTCTGTGGATGTGATCTTTCTTGATTTCGCAAAGGCCTTCAATAAATTGCCCCACAAACATTTATTATCTGTGCTAGAGGGCATTAATCTTAATAGTAATATTTGTAATTGGGTTATGAACTGGCTCCGAGATAGAAGGCAGAAAGTAGTTATCAACGGGGAGTTCTCTGACTGGGCTCCGGTTACCAGTGGAGTCCCCCTGGGTTCAGTATTGGGGCCTAGTCTATTTAATATTTATATCACTTCATTAAAACTTAATAACCAAAATATTTGGATGTATAAGTTTGCGGATGACTGTAGACTGGGGTCAGTGATTAATGATGCTGAACATAAGGCTACCTTACAAAACGCCTTGGACTCAATTCTAGAACGGACTAACCTAAACAAGCTAGCATTAAATATTGCCAAGTGTAAGGCTATGCACTTTGATAAAAATAATAAGGTTGACACATATCTACTGGATAGTACCCCTTTGGGTGAAGTGAAAGAAGAAGGAGCTCTGGGGATCACGGTCACAAATGATTTTAAGATCAGAACACGTTGCAGGATGCAACTTAGAAAAGCAACACAAAACTTAAATTGTATATTTAAACATATAGCTAGCAGAGAGGAGAAGGTGTTTATTCCACTTTACAATGCCCTGGTCAGACCATATTTGGAATATTGTGTGCAGGTCTGGTCACCCCAAAACAGGGAAGACATTAATTCATTAGAAGGGGTCCAAAGAAAATTAACAAAACATATTAAAGGATTAAATAACCTAAGCTATTATGAGAGATCCGTCAGCCTTAATCTTTATTCCCTATACTATCGAAGACTAAGGGGAGATCTCTGTTTACTCTACAGGCTTATGAAGGATGAAGTTCTCCTAGCAGAATTGGGTCTTAGGCATAATCTTGGTAGGACTAGTACCAGAAAGAATAAAAAACAGCTATATCAGCAGATCTTGAATCACAATATTTGTAAACACTGGTATAGTTGTAGGGCAGTTGGAGTTTGGAATGAACTTCCATCAAACATTGTGGACAGCTCTACCATGAATGAATTCAAGACTGGGTTAGATCACCACTTTGGTAACAACAAATTCCAATTTTAAAATTGGACAGGCAAGCCTTATAGGATTTTTATCTTCAGGCTTGATCATACCTATGAAACCTATGAAACAGTAGCATGAAATTGGACCTTGGATGCCTCAATACCATCTGCAGCCACCTTCTCCAGCTCCTTGGTTAGCTGGGGAGGGGCATTCTTAGCCAGTTCCAGAACCGTAACCCACCTCAATTTCTGGTACCTGGCTGTATATGCCATATAATTGGCTTGTCTGAGTCCCAAAGAGGATGCCAAGTAGTGTTTCTTGGCCTGGAATCCACTTTCCTAGAATCCTTATCTGGGGTGTGAGATGTCAGGGGAATATTAGCCTTATCACAGGCTGCAGCCTGCACTACCCCAACATGGCTGTAATAAGTCATAAGAGATTCTGTTCTAGGACCTGACAAGGTATCCCTCCTGTCCATTTTTTTATCCACAGCAGGTATAGAAGTTGGAAACTGCAACATTTTTTGTGTCTGTTTCCCAGGGATTTATGCAGAGGGATAGACACTCTCTTCGACTCTGGGACATCCATCATTTCCATAAAGTCAGGTTCCTCCTGATCCTGTTAAGCTTCTTCCACTGGGAGCTGAAGAGTATCAGTCACTTTCTTGTAAAACAAGAAATGGGAGGGGGACTCAGAAAGTCTGGGAGGAGACACATTGGAAGGCCTGTCTGGGGAGATGTCAGGCTCTACAGGCTGATCTAGGCCCTCATCTTCCTCGTCATCATACTCTTCTTCTCCATCCCAATCGCCCGCATAGAAAGCCTCTGGATCAATGTCAGAAGCGACTATGTCCAACCGAACCGAACCTCTCTGAACCTTTGCCAGTTCGGTTGGAACCAGGCAAAGCAACTGAACAATAGAAATTACTTTAACAATCTCCTCAGCGGACAGACCATGGGAAGTAGGATCCAAACTGGCTGTTTTTCATTTCCTTTTGCTAGGAACTGATTCCGCAGAATCGGCTGTCCTTCTGCCAGAGGAGGTATCACCTAGGTCAATGGCCACCGCCGAACCGGGCTGGCCACCCGGGTCAGCAGACTTCTCTGCCTCCCTCTCCCTCTCCCTTAGCCTACTTAAATGTTTTTCCAGAGCTGCTTCGGGAAAGTTTTTACAGATTTGGCAGTCTTCTTTGAGGTGGTCAAACCCCAGACAGTAAACACAGACAAGGTGAGGGTCGGCCTTGGCAAAGGCCTCCTTACACTCAGTACAGTGCTGAAACCCAGTGGGACCAGTTTTCTTTTTGGGTTTCTCAGCCATGCCAGAATACTGAAAAGTTACCCTTACCAGCTATTATGCCAGGCAACTAGAAACTGATCGGTTCCAACTGTGTCACAGGTCGGTTTAAAAAAAAAACAGAAATCAGAATTTTTTTAGGAACCAATGAGTACCTGAAACCACAGTAATATTCAAAAATAAAACAAAAATAGAATGGGGTTCGGTTCCAAACCAGACCAGAGAAGAACCGAAGGCAAAAACAATTTCCACAATAATACAATAACTATCTACTACTACCACTTACTGTTACCGAGACAGAGGTGAGAAGACCAAAATAGAGAAACAGGTAAAACCGACCGATTTCAACTGATACCGAACCGAAGTGCAGGAGGAATCTCCGGAGCAACTTCACAGTTTGGCGGAGTAAACAATCTGACAGTTACACTTCAGAGTGCTAGAGACAGAGGTTTGAAAACCGAGCTCGAGCTCAACGTTCTATGCTTCTGCATAGAGTTAACTCCTTACTCTCAGGGGCACTTCAAGTGCTGGGGCTAACTGCATTTAGTCAGAATACAGCAAGACTTCATGTTGTTTGAAAAAGCTCTTACGTTATTATGAACATCAGTAAACCTTTGCAGATCAATGGTAAATCTGAATGTGAAAATCATAGCGCTATACAAAATTCATAGCACTTGAGAGGTATGGTCAGGGGGGCTGTCATCATCGGCGCCACAGCAGTCAATTATGAAGCAGTATTACCTGTAGGTCTCAGCAGTGATTTGGATCTTGCCAGAGAGGGGTATTTATCTTCATTCCTGTGCTTGTGTTTATAGTCAATGACAGAGGAGGTTGGACGACGACCATTCCTTTTCTAGGTCTTTTGATTTTGCTGACTGAGAATTGGTTAATGGGGTAGGCTATGCAGATTTCTGGCTTTGTACCTTCTCCATGGTTGCTGAATTTTTCTCTAGGAATATTTTTGCCAGCACTTTCCTTCAGCGTTACCTAGTAGCATGGCTAAAGCTCTGGCAAATCTCACAGGTTCTAACCTTGTTGGACATACCTAAGCAGCAGACACACACCTTGCATATGTCATCTTTAAGGAATTTCTCTCCTCACTCACAGTACCAAAATACAGTTGTGGATTTCAGTGGCATGCAAAGATGACAATGTATCGCTTAAGTTAAATAAAAGTAAAGACAATGGAAATGGCTAGCTGACAGTGCTTCCTTTTTAGCAGATTCAACAAGGATGCTCGACAGCAGGAAAAGAACTGAGTAGAGATGGGGCCACACACATTAATATAGGCACTGATGCAAGATGTCATCATGGGTGGCCCCCAGCTAGTAAGTTTCCATGTAGTCCTACTGACGTGGGTATGGTTCCGAAGGTGTGGCCTAATGGAAGAGATATCCTCAAAGATCATTGAATATTCAGCTGAAAGTGTGGGAAAAGGAATTTGCATAGTGACAGAATTATCCCAGTAATATTTAACATACTTTTACATAACTGCACACTATCTCTATTCCATATCAGGATAAATGTTTCTATTCAGTGTCTCTAACTGCTGCATCATAAATGCATTAGAAACCATTCATTCTACGATACACAGTACTAGGATGCCTGAAAAATACTAAATTCCAGTTATTTAATACAATGAAACTTATATCATATATTTATTCAGTCTGATTGATTACTGAAGAAATAAGGCATGACAAAGTATGCAATACTGCGGGGTAAAAGCATGCCTTTGGAAAAGAGCAATGAGGCAAATCTGAGTGTATGAGAATCTTATTCCCCCAAGATGTGCCATTATCCCACAATTATGCACACCCTGGAGTGCCTTACTGCACTTATAAAATAGCTCTTCTGTTTTGTTTTTGTTTGTTTTTTTAATTTTAGAACTCCAAAATGAGGTTCATTTGTGATCTGTGTTGTTGTGCTGGACTAATGCCCAGTCATCTGATTGTCTTCCACCAATCATAGCAAATGATTTTTCCCAAACCACTCCCATGTTATAATTTAGACTGCATCCTTAATGACCTGTTGCAATTGCTAAGCTGCAATATGTACTGCATCAGCAAACAGTGCTATTGGAACCCAAATGCACTTGAACATGAATGCTGCTATTAACATTATTAAATGTGAATTAAAGAACAATTTAGTTTGTCTTGTAGTCTACTTAGAGTATACTGGCTGAAAATCACAACAGAATGCATCATTTAATGCAACACATTGTTTTCTAGTGCTATTAAATACTCTTGGTTAGCTTTTTACCTCTGCGCCTTTCTTAAGTGGTCGGGACAGGTTTTGGGGGAAGTATCTTGCTGAAGCATCATAGACTGAGACTTGTTGGTAGCCCATTACTTTGTAGTGCTGTGGAACCTAATGTGTAATAGAAAAAAACATATTTATACAAGTACAGATTGACTATTCTAATCACTCTGGATTAAACTACAAAATTATTATATTCATTTATTACTCAATCCTTCACCAGGAAATACCTTCTGAACTGAGGGCAGCTCATTTCCAAAGACATCCCAAGGGAAAGGGTACAGGGGAGAAAAAAATGACAATACAAGGGAATTCTATAGTACAAAATATCAAAATGTGTAAAATAATCAAGCAGTGCAATAAAGTTTCAATAGTACAATAAATATATAACACAGTACAAAGTTTACTATACAGAGTACAATAAAAAACATTAATCATTTCTTTAGTGTGATTCGAATTAGACATTTATTTACTTACACTTCGCTGACTAGGCAAAAGCCTCTTGAAAATGTATTAAAAAAAAAGAACTGACTTTATAGCGATGGAGAAGCCAACATGTAACATTGCCATGTACTCTTGGTAATGGGATTTGGAGAGATAATAGAAATATCGTAACATAAATAGCAAGACAACTAATATACTACTACCACGCTGTATAAAACAGATTCTAGTCCGATCCACCATGGCTGCATAATGAAGTTAGTGAAGTTGTGTGGAATTGTTAAGGAGGTATGGAGAAACAACAAAATGATTTGTAAGTAGTAAGATTTGTTTTCGTTTCTGTTCTAAGGAAGGCTTACACATTATTAGGAAAATATATGGAGGTGTACATTTTAATGGAAGGAATAGGAAGCTTACAAAACAACTCCAGAGCAAATGCCACTGATATATGTGTTATCTCAGATGATATTGGCCAGACAGCCACATTTTAAAGAAAATACAATTGCACATACCCTAATAATGCAAAGCATCAAGGGAAACAGATGCAAATCCCCATGATGGTACAGAAGGTGGCAGTACAAAAAGTAATGGCTGGCATATGTTCAGTCTTGGGATTATTTACACAGTTTTTTTTAATTAATATTTTTTTTTTTTAAAGAAACAGGATTTTTGTCCATGAGGTAATGTAAGTTATATTTCAGCAACGTGTTGATGTCAGGAATTCAGATGTAATGATGATGGACTGTTAGAGAAAATGTGATATTAACTTTCAGAGGGGGTCGCTTTTGATAAGGGCAAGGTAGTCATGCTTGTGATAATGGGAATATTAGGAAAGAATGAGGTCTATAAAGAAGTAGAGTACACATATGCACAGTTTCATAAGTATGTGCTCACAGTGCAGACAAATGTGATATGCAGGTTTGTTTTAGAAATAGGTAAAAATAGCAATATATGCAATTGATAGAAAGATAGATAATTACATAGACATATATATATATATATATATATATATATATATAGATAGAGAGAGAGAGAGAGAGAGAGAGAGAGAGAGAGAGAGAGAGAGAGAGAGAGAGAGAGAGACAGACAGGCAGGCAGAATAGGAATGGCAGTGAAGTACTGAAGTGATGCCAACCCCACCCCACCCCCACCCAGACATGGACAGGCATTGGGGTGTGCCTTTGGGTCAATGCCCATAACACTCACACCATTTCACCTCACCCTACCCTGCAGACACAGACAAGAGTCGAGGTGTGCCTTGGGGTTTTCAAACTTTACACTCACCCCATTCAATAAGGAAATATGCTGAAATAGGTACAGTATAAGAGAATGGAGTGAACTTTGGGGCTAAAGAGTCAAAGGCACACCTCGATACTGGTCACTGGCTGCAGGGTGGGGATGGGAGTGGAATGGCATGAGCATTACTGTTGACAATCCCAAGTCACACCCCTGATGCCTGTCAGTCCCTACAGGGCAGGGTGTTATGGTCAGAAACCCTAATGCCCTGGGTGTTTTTTGGTATTTTCATTTCAGGTTTCTGCATGGGCTTTTTGTGACCCCACCACATGAACAGTGACACTATCAGTTCATTAGCCGGAAGGTGATTTTGCACAGTGACTGTGCCATTTGGCACCACAGGTGCAAAAACACATTTTGAATAGGATGTAAAAAATGACAGCTGTACATTTCTTGCTTCAGTAACTACTCAGCACATCTGTTGCATGACCTTCTTATTGACATTTGACATCTGCTATGCAATGTACTGCTGCTATGGCTGTATGGCTGAGAGGGACCGCGGGGTGGTGGTGGTGGATGTCGAGATAAACAACTCAGAGACTTGTAGGAGGGCAGTGGCCAAGGCCAACAGGATGCTGGGATGCATCACTAGGGGGATCACTCTGGAAAGAGGGAAGTGATACTCCCTCTGTATAACTGCTTGGTGAGGCCGCACCTTGAGTACTGCATGCAGTTTTGGGCACCACACTTAAATAGGGACATTGAACTCCTGGAGAGGGTCCAGAGGAGGGCAACCAAAATGATCTGGGGCTTGGGGGAAGGATCTATGGGGAAAGGCTCGAAGAGCTAAATATGTACTTATTGGAAGAGAGAAGGGATGGGGGGACATAATAGAGGTCTTCAAGTACATGAAGGGGGTAAATAGGGAAGGTGCAGTCATAGTGCTCTGAAGGAAGGAGGAGGGCAACTAGAGGGCATGGGTGGAAGCTGGAGGGGGGAGACTCAGGGGAGAAAGGAGGAGGTGCTACTTCACTGAGAGGGTGGTAGAACCATGGAATGCGCTGCCCAGGGGGGCTGGTGGAGGCAGAGACTGTGGAGGGGTTCAAGAGGGGGTGGGACAGGTACAGGGGAAGTGTTGTGGAAGTAAAGTCCAATGAAGCAGGAATACCCAGGACTGGGAAGGGAGAAGCCCGAGAGGGTGGGGAGGCAGTGAGGTCAGCTCCCAGGGTGGGGGCTGACCAAACGAGCAGACACGAAAGACCGCTAGGCCTAATCTGCTGGCATTTTAGTATGTTAGTATGCTTACTACACTAACATCATGAACCATGAAACAGGTGACTGCCATAACTAGGGAGGCAGTATAGCACAGTGGTTTAAGGCTCTGAGCTTCAAATCTGGAGATCTGGGTTTGAATCCCACAGTTCCCGCTTGCATACTGGGTGACCCAGAGCAAGTAATTTAACTTCCATATGCTCCCAGGTTGCCCCTGTAAACAAGCTTTCAGCTTAGTGTGCCAATCCTGGTCAAACAATTGAAAGAAAAAAAACAGAATAAATGATTTTTCTTGCTTTGTTTTGCTACTACAAGCTTTGACTAATACATCCATCCTTATCTATAGCTTATGCGTCTGTGATCTAGGGAGAACTACACTTAAAATCTCACACATAAATAAACAAATAATCAGAATAACATTTATTTTAGTAGTATCTCCTTCCTTTTCAGTTGCCCATGACACCATGTATATATATTTATATCTTTTAACTTCAAAGCACTAAACCTATTCAAATGCAAAAAAAAAACACAAGACTTTATTCTCTTCGCACATTCCAGTTAAACTTTAGATCCCAGGCTGGCCAAGAAACAATTTAGATTTCACTCTTGCATGCCACTGTCACGCCCACTTCTCATGCAAACAACAATCAATTACAGAAACCCTTTTGTTTCTATGCTATGCACTCTTATATCAGAGAGACATCAATCTTACAGAACTGCTAAAAAACAAATTTATCAGGACTGGATTTCTGAATTAAAACCTGTTGTTTGCAGTACCTATGTAAATAATAGTTTACTGGTTACAAATGATGCTACATACATGACATTAACAAAATGTCTGTTTTACATGGTAAATATCCATATAATGAACTTGTCATACAGGATTTGTAACCTTCTGTCTGCATGTATCTGACAAAGGAAAAGGCACCTGCTTGATCCTTTTTTTTCCTATTTATTTTATGCCCAGCTTGTCTATACTGTTAGAGCCAAATATTGACATGCTTAGAGTTAAAAAAAAAAAAAATCATGATGTCTATGTGTGTGTGTGTGGGGGGGGGTATGCCTAGATGCAGTTTCAGGAACTCCTTGATTACTTCCCCAGGCAGCTCTGATAGTTGTTCCAACATGGTAGATCCACCTCATGCCCCTCCCACATGAACCAAACAAAAAGGTGGGGGTGGCTCTTTAGGAGCTTCTCAGGTGGAAGTGGGGGTGGATCTTACTCCCCCCAAAAAACTAATGCTGCCTCCCACTACACAGGTTCCAGTTCTTGTACCTCCCATTTAAGAAAGAAAACAGTGCCTTGAAACCATTGACTAACATGAAAGCATATTTATTTGAGGGTGGAAAACATTTCTTGGAGGAGGGTAAGGTGGAGGAGACTATTTACACCTTCAGTCAGCTCCACGGACAGAAAACATGACATCACTCTTTTTGTACATGCAAAATGTCTGCAGGCTCCGCCCACTGTAGCCGTAAAAACAACTTCACATTTATATCATGCTTTTCATACACATTGTATCCCAAAGCACTTTACGAGCAATAAGAAAGTCTGGTACTGAAGTGACTGTAAATGTGGTGGTAGCCCTTCCACTCATTAGCATCCATCCATAACCATGGTCAATTGTCTGAACCAGTTTTATGGGAAGGGGAACATTGGCCAGGACACCACAGAAACTCCCCTACTTTTGTGAAAGGTGCCATGGTTCTTCAACTTCCATCCGGACACCTACAATATCAAGACAGGGGATAGGAAGAAGTCACCTCAGTTTATTATCTTATTACAGGGATGGCACACCGTGATAGTAGACCACCCCCGTAATACTATATTGAACTATTAGCTTTTGGTATATGAACCCAAGTCCCACTATGGGACTAGAATCCATGACCTTTTGACTCAGAGATCCATGTGCTATCAACTGAGGTGCACTGTCACTGAGAAACTGCAACAGTTGATAGAAAAGGGACAGTTTTATTTTCAGTAAGTAGTTTTATGTACATCACTGCAATTTAGAATGTCAATAGACAAAAAAAATTGCCATAAGAGCAAACCTTTAAATCGTAGAATCGGGTTGCTGGTTTGATGGAAACTTCAACTGGTGTGACAGGAACTGGTCCAAGTCCATTAGAAGCCTGAAATAAAGTAGATGCTCAGTTATCATGGATTATTTTCCCAGTACAGAGCATAAGATAAATGGGACATGTTCAGCCCATACAGAATTACTGAAAATCAAATCATGCTGCCTGCTCTAATGTACAGTAACTGAAATGCTGCCAAGGCACCAATATATCTGGTGGGATCAATATATTTGTGAATTGCTTTCTAAGGTGTTTAATGCTTGACATGTAAGAGGATATCATCTATTTATGGGGAAAGCACAGCGATGAAAGCTAAACCTTTAGAATAAAGTATGTTTTGTTTTAAAGTTCACTCTATATAAATCTCTCACTCCCTCCAGCAACGTAAATACAAGTTGAAATGTTCTGTGTTCAGCCTGATTCAAAATGCCACAGAGAATGGAGATATAAAATAAATTATAGTAAGACTCCCAATTAAAAAAAATTAATGTATAGTCTTAGAGTGCTAAATCATTGTTTTCATTTATATTCATTATTCACCTAATTATGCAGTAGAGTATGTGAAAGTTTATCTATGAACCTAAAGTTGCCAAACTTAACCCTTGAGCTGCTGACAAAATTAGAATGTATAACAATTCTGGACTTATATATCAGTCAGCAAAGCCAGGGTTAATTTGGCTTTGTTTCGAGGAGGGGAATCTAGGTTCATATAAGTAATCTGACTCTAAGCCACAGGCTGGTGGAATCCAGGCACACACACAAAGGCAGTGAGCTCTGTTTTCTTGGAGAGGAAGGTTACCTGCCACTCAAGCACCTCCTTTGTCCTTTAGTTGGACTTGGGCCAATGCTGACACTATGGACAGTGTCTACCCCCCACCCAAATGCGGTGATCATACATGCAGGCTGGCCTAAAAGAAGGAATAGGGGAAGGTTCTAATGGGGATAAAACTGGTGAGGGTGTAGCAGGATGTAAGCTTTCTATCCACCCATGCAAGACTGGCCCATCTGCAATGTGAAATTAGCTAATCCTTTCTCAGACCTTGGAGGTGGATGAAGCTGAGCCCTGTTGGGGGAGAGGGGCACAGAGACAGAGCTAAGGGCTGGTAACTGGAGGTATGACCCAGGGCCATTCAACAGTGCTTTGGTGTGCAGCTCAATGAACAATGCAAATAAGGTATGCTTCTGACAACAGTGATAAAGAATGAAAGAAATAAAAGGTCATTTTGGAATATGGGTAACTGAAGGATTTTTTTGTTACAGCTACTGTACACCTTATTTAAGAGTCTGTTCTCTAAAAAGGTGCAGGTGGCTATCCCAATGGCCCATGTAGCAATGCAGACAACCAGAGATCAGAAGCAGATTCAGGTCACCAATCGGACAGGAGGCAGGCCAGACTATATGCAGCTGCTGGAGGGCAACATGCCTGGGCTGGGAAGGGATAAAGCAGTGTAATTCAGTATGCAGCAACATCTGAGGAGAGGCTGGAGAGTCTCTTCCTTCTTCAGGGTCATGCTGCAACATCAAGGCTGACGGGCATGGCTCTCACCAGAACAGAAGGAAGACAATAAAGGAGAAAACCCCCTGCTGTTCAAATGATGGCAAAAATCACCTGAACAGGGAATATCCTTGAACAACAGAATGTATCCCTGGATGAAGGTAGGGGATGAGAAAAAAAAACCTTACACTAAAAAAGGTGTAAAAAGCTACAGTGTGTGTGTGGGGGGGGGGCGGTGCAGAAGAAGATTGTGCATTACCATCTTCATGTGTGTAAGTCTGACGCATACTGCACATGACGAGGTATAAGCTTTCAGACTCAATCCCTCTGGGTGCAAGTCCCAACTGTTGTGGTCTTTTTCACTTGGAAAAATGGGTGCTAAATGTCTCCATGACAAATGTTATGCATTCTCTAAGGGACTTTGAGAATCCACGAAACAACTCAACATCTAACTATATTCAATTGTTAGATGGTGAGCTAGGAAAAGTTTGCCCCATCAGTATCCATGCACATGTGTGAATCATCATATGATCAACTGTTTTGCTACTGCATCTTTTATTACCTTCACAGGTGGAAGTGCAATTTGACTTAAACACACACAGGTTTCTGTTCAAGTCCTTAGTCTTACCTGCATTGTTGCAATTCTTTCATTATTAGAGTCATTGTATTGCTCTATATTTTATCATGTAGCTCACTTCCTGCTACTTAAACTTTATCCTTTACACAACAAATGTGTTTTTGTGGAGTGGAGATTGTGAGCTGAGCTGAAGAGGTTTCCTATACCTAATGTGTGATTTTCAAGGAGCAAATTTATTTGAGGTGGCCCACACCAGTTAGAGCTCTTTCACTAACTTGCAATTTTTAAGTTTTCATGCAAATCATCTCCTTGCTCATACAGGGTACTAAGAGATCATTTGCCTCACATTATGGCCTCATTACTTTTGAGGTCCTAGCATTTGCTTCATTGTTTTCACGGAGAACTGCCCTTCCATCCAGGCATCTGAGGTGTCATGTTTGTTTTAAACGTAATGAAACCAAAATACCTCTCAGTACCCTCCCACCCCCCGGATATCTGTCAGTGTTTCAATAATTCAATCAATCCATCCCTGGCAGGCCAGTGGCCCTCCACTCATCCAATCCCAGTCACTGTTTCAATAATTGAAAAAAAATACATCCCCGGTACTCTAGCAGAGCCCAAACCCTTGCCCCAGCCCCATGAGTGTTTCAACAATTTAACAAATCAATCCCTCGTAGTCTAGTGCACCCCCTTCCTCATCTGATCCTATTTAGTGTTTCAATAATTTAAGAAATCTATCCCTGGTAGTCTATTGGATGCCCCTCCCTCAGTCGATCCCAGTTAGTCAGAGTAGTGTAGGACTTGACCGAACAGGGTCACTGTGACATGAAGGTCAGGCTTTCACAAATCTCCGCTAATGCTGGTTAAGTAAGAACCCTTATTTAAAGTATGACAAGAAGTAATACAATAAATGTACAAAACCTTGAGTACAGGCCAATTTGGGGCAGCATCAAGGTATGTGTGTGTGGGGGGGGGGTGTCATATTGGAGTTTGCTGACTATGATCAGTCACTCTTGAGGAGCCCCCTAAAATATGACTAAGCTGATTTATAATTATAGCCAGGGTTGAGCAGGTTACATCTTATATTTGGAAATAATTAAAGGGAGGTGTGGCTACTCCATTTTAACATGCACCCCAACTTCCACCTGGAAACATCATTTCAGGCTGCACTTTATCAAACTGAGACAATGAAGCTGTAGTGTGGTCTGTGCATAACAACAGAATGAAACAGCAGGACCTTAACTCATGCTAGAGAGATAATATGAATATGTAATTGTGCAAGACCTGACTGAACAGGGTCACTGTGCAGCAGTGGTCAGGATTTGGCAACTCTCGGCTAACATTTAACTAAGAACCCTTGTTCAAAGTATAAGAAGAAGTAATAAGTTCAATAAATGTTGAAAAAAAAATCACATACTTGGGGCAGTATCGGAGAAGAAAAAATTACTCACCTTAGTAATTGTGTTTCTTCTAATGGAGTCTTGCTGTATTCTGACAATCTGCAGTTAGCTCCAGCCTTTAAACTGCCCCAGAAAGTATAGGGTTAATTTTCTATGCAGTGCATAGAACATTGAGCTCGAGCTCGGCTGAGGTCTCTGTCTGCAGCACTTTGAAACCCAACCGTCAGATTCTTACGAGCAAACACTCACTAACTATACTATGTGGAAATTGTAAAATTTTTAACTAGCCAACTGGCAACAAAAGTGTTGGATTCCCAAAGGAAGACTCAAGTCAGGAAACCTCAAACCAAAAACCTATTCGAATAAGATTATAATATAAGCACCCAAGTAAAAAGGAGGGTGTGCTGAAGACACCCCTTGGGTGCAACACTGCACCTGCTCACCCACTTCCCAAAAACAGGTTCTGAGAGGGGAGGCAGGGATGTAGGTCAGAATACAGCAAGACTCCATTAGAAGAAACACAATTACTAAGGTGAGTAATTTTTTCTTTAAACAGCATGAAGTCTTGCTGTATTCTGACAATCTGCAGACTACCAAGCAGTACCTCCATGGTGGAGGGACAAAACCTACTTTGGGAATAGGCTCTGAAGTACTGCTGTGCCAAACCGAGCATCACTCCTAGCCTGGATATTCAGAGAGTAATGCTTGGTAAAGGTATGGACTTTTTTCCAGGTGGCTGCTTGACAAATTTCTAACAGAGGGATATCCCTGGCAGCAGCCAGGGAAGCAGCTGTACCTCTTGTGGAATGAGCTCTCAGGCCTGAGGGTGGAATTTTTCCCAGTTTCTCATAGCAGAATTGTATACAAGAAACGATCCACCTGGTAATAGTTCTCTTGGTGGCAGGTTTGCCCTTTCCAACTTCCCCATAAGTGAGGAATAACTGGAGGGAATCAAACCTGTGACCCCTGGTATGCTCTATGTAGTAGGTAAGGGCTCTTTTAACATCTAAACTGTGTAGCCTCCTCTCCCCTGAGGAAGAATGATCAGTGAAGACAACAAGGAGAAGCATGGACTGATTCAAACAGAAGTCTGAAACCACTCTGGGCAAGAACCTCCTATTGGTTCTAAGGACCACTTTATCTCTATGGAATGAGATAAAATCAGGTTCCACTGACAGAGCTTGCAATTCACTGATACGTCTGGCAGAGGTAATGGCTACCAAAAACACTGTTTTCCAAGTCAAGTACTTAAGCTCTGCTGAGGACATAGGCTCAAAAGGAGGTTGCGTAAGTTGAGCAATGCAAACATTTAAGTCCCAGACAGGGGCAGGATCCCTAAAGGGAGGATAGGTATGAAGCAATCCCTTGAAAAATTTACAGAACACAGGATGAGATGATAGTGAGGAAGGATTTCCCCCCTGACAGAAAAGCAGAAACAGCTGACACGTGTACCTTGAGAGTGGCTGGTCTGAGGCCTAGGCCATTAAGATGGACCATATAATCCAGAACTGTAGGCAATTCAGCAGTGTCTGGAGATATATGCTTCTTGGACCACTAAATGTTGAATCTTTTCCATTTGGAGTCATAAGTCTTTCTGGTGGCAGGCTTTCGAGAGGCTTTGAGAATATCCAGAACCCCCTGGGACAGGTGCAAATCTGCATACTCTAACTCTTCAAGAGCCATGCCTTGAGATTGAGAGACCGAAGATTGGGGTACCAAATCCTCCCCGAGAGGAGGTTAAAAGGTTGTAATTCCTGGGAAGAGACAGGGGAAGATGTACTGCTAGAGACAGCAACAGGGGGTACCATGGCTGTCTGGCAGAGTCTGGAGCAATCAGAATCACTTTGTAAGGTTGTGACCTTACCTTGACTAGAACCTTGAACAGAAGAGGAAAAGGAGGGAAGGCATACAAACATTCCCTTCCCATTTCAAAATCAGAGCATCCAGAGGGACTGAACCCAAAACTGGGGGTCTGCAACAAAACAGAGGAAGTTGGTGATTGTCTGGGGCTGCAAAGAGATCTATGTCTGGAGTGCCCCACCTTGAAAAAAATCACTTTCAACACCAGGGGATCCAGGGACCATTCGTGATGGCCATGGGAGATCCTGCACAGTGCATCTGATAGCACACTGTCCTTCCCTGGAAGGTGGACTGCTATCAGAGAGGTCTGCAGGGAATAAGACAGGGACCACAATTTCATGGCTTCTGTACACAAAGAGGTAGACCAAGTGCCTCCCTGCTTGTTGCTGTACCACATGGTGGTGGTGGTGTTGTCTGTTATGACCTGAACCACCTTGTTCTGCACAGACTGAGAGAAAGATTGCAGGGCCAGAAAAACTGCCCGAGTTCCAAAATATTTATATGAAGAAGGGACTCCTGAGGGGACCACAGTCCCTGGGCTGTGAAAGCCCCCAGATGAGCTCCTCACTCTAAAAGGGAAGCATCCATGGTAAGGACCACTGAATAAATCTGAGTGACAGATGGGATCCCTTGCCTTAAATTGTCCTGATCTTGCCACCACTGAAGAGCTTGGATCAGTGCCCGAGTCACTGGAATCAGTTTGGTAAGAGGATCCTTCTTTCGGGACCAAAAGGCCCTCAGATGGAACTGGATGTCCCTCATCTGAAATCTTTCCCCTTGGACCACTGCTGTAGAAGCTGCCATGTAACCCAAGAGCTGAAGGAAGTGCCTTGCTGGTTGGGACACCTGAAGGCTGAAGGAAGAAACCAGTTCTATAAGAACTCTTGCCCTTTCCAGGGGAAGAAAGGCTCTTGCTTTGACAGTATCCAGCTCTGCCCCTATAAAGGTAAGAAGCTGCACTGGATCGAGAACTGACTTGGGGAGGTTGAGAAAAAATCCCAGGGAAGTGAGCACTTTCTGGGTCACTTGCAGGTCTGACTTGACTTGGCCTGGAGACTGACCCACTATGAGCCAGTCATCCAGATATGGAAAAATGGAAATCTTTTGCCTTCTTAGAAAGGCCACTACTACTGCCAGGCATTTTGTGAAAACCCTTGGAGCTGATGTTAGGCCAAAGGGCAATGCTTTGAACTGGTAATGGCCTGATGGCAACTTGAACCTGAGGTACTTTCTGTGGGAGCACCTGATGGGGATGTGAAAGTAGGCATCTTTGAGGTCCAGGGAGGCTAGCCAGGCCCTGGCCTTAGAGAGGAAGAATTATTCCCAGAGTCACCATCTTGAACCTTGGTTTTAAAAGATGTTTGTTCAGGTATCTTAGATCTAGGATGGGCCACCACTCCCATGTCTTTTTTTGGGGTAAGGAAGTACCTGGAGTACAGACCTTTGCCCCACTGTAGGGTAGGAACTCTCTCTATGGTTTCTAAGGCCAGAAGAGATGAAATCTCTGCCTCTAGGGCAAGGGTTTCGGAGAGACTTGCAGGTGGAAAAGATCTGACTCTCATCTTCGGAAATTTTTTGAAGCTGAGAACCAGTCCCTGGCTTACTACTTCCAGGACCCACTTGTCTGAAGTAACAGACACCCAGTCCTGGATGAAGTAAGCCAGCCTGCCCCCTAGAGGGATAGGAGAGTTGACCTGGGCAGGCCCATCAGCGTGTCTGCTTGGCAGGGTCCTTAGGCTGAGGAGTGGATGCAGCCCTGTTCATCCCCCTTCTACATCTCCCTCTGAAGAACCCCCTCTGTGAAAAGGGAGAAGAGGCCTGTGCTTGGTAGAAAGGCTTATGAAAAGGCCTGCCCCTGCCCCTAGATTGCTGCCTTTGAGGAGTTGCCTGCCTCTCCTTGGCCTGTGCACTCCTATAAGTGGTCCTATATTCCTCCATCTTCTTCATGAAATTCTCTGTCTGCTCTCCAAACAGAGAATTACCTTCCACAGGGAAATCCATGGCCTTAGCCTGGGTGTCCTGTGAGAGGCTGGTACATCTGAGCCAAGCCATTCTCCAAAGAGCCACAGATGTAGCCATGACTCTTAATGACACATCACTGGAGTCCACAGCAGCATGAAACTGTACCTTAGTTGCCTCAATCCCATCTGCAGCCACCTCCTCCAGCTCCTTGGCCAGCTGGGGGGAAGTCTGTTTAGCCAGTGCCAGTACAGTGTCCCACCTGGACTTCTGGTATCTGGCTGCATAGGCCGTATAATTAGCCTGCCTGAGTCCCAAAGAGGATGCCATGTATTGCTTCTTTGCCAAGGCATCCATCCTCCTGGAGTCTTTATCTGGGGGGCGTGAAGCCAAAGGGACATTAGCCCTGTCACAGGCTGCAGCCAGCACTACCCCAACATGGCTGCATTGCTGGTAGAAAAACTCCATATCTGAGCCTGAAACAGTATACCTCTTGTCCATTCTTCTATCAATAGGAGGTACTGAATTAGGAGACTTTAACATTTTTTGTGTCTGTTTCCCAAATGATTTGTGCAGGGGAATAGACAGCCTCCTGGACTCTGGGATGTCCATCATTTTAACAAAATCAGGCTCCTCTTGATCCTCTGTAGCTTCCTCCATAGGGAGCTGGAGAGTTTCAGCCACTTTCCTGTAGAACAGATAGTGGGGAAGGGACTCAGAGAGCCTAGAAGGGGAAACACCAGAAGGTCTGTCTGGGGAGATGTCCAGTTCAATGGGCACATCCAGACTTTCTGCTCCATCATAGTCATCATCTTGTTCATAATCCCCCTCCTCCTCAAATTCAGGTTCATAAAAATCTTTAGGGGCATAATCCTGAACCATTGGAACCGACTGAACTGAGCCCCTAGCAAACGGAGCCGGATCGGACGGAACCGGGCGAAGCGATTCAATAATCTGAATCACTCGGGCAATCTCATCAGCGGTCAGAACATGAACCTCTGGATCCGAACCAGCTGACTTGTCTTTGCGTTTCCTTTTTGTAGGAACCAATCCCTCAGGATCGACTCTCCTCTTGACTGAAGAAGTATCGCCCTGGTCAGAGGGCACTCCTGGTTCGGTCGGAACCGAACCGGGCTGGCCATCCGGGTCAGGACTTCTAGGTGTCCTTTTCCCTAAGTCTACCTAATCTTTTCTCCAGGGTAGATTTAGGAACATTTTCTAAATTTGGCAGTCTGTATCGAGGTGTTCAAACCCAGACAATAAACACAGGTGGTGTGGGATCGGCCTTTGCAAGACCTCCCCACACTCATATAATGTTGAAACAATGGGCCGTTTTTTTCTTGGGTTTCTGAACATGGTAACCTAACCAAACTTACCCTTTTTCAGCAACCCCAGGCAAGACTCCCTTATCAGTTCCGAACCGTGTCACGGGTATTGGAAAAAAAACTTTTAAAACACATTTTTTTTTAAACCGATAAGGACCGGTAACCATACACTAAAGAAAAGCACAAGAAATCAAACTAATGGATTGGTTCAGCCAAACCGACCGACAAGTCTTACAATTTCCACAAAGTAAACAGTAAACTATCTAAGTACTCACGGTACCGTAGACAGAGCCTGAATCGACAATGCAGAATAAATTTTGGATTTGAATTCGGAATAAACCGACAACTTTAACCGACTTTGAACAGAGCAGAAGGAGAAATCTCCGGAGCGACTGTTCAGTGAAGCAGAGTAAAGAATCTGACAGTTGGGTTTCAAAGTGCTGCAGACAGAGACCTCAACCGAGCTTGAGCTCAACGTTCTATGCACTGCATAGAAAATTAACCCTATACTCTCCGGGACAGTTTAAAGGCTGGAGCTAACTGCAGATTGTCAGAATACAGCAAGACTTCATGTTGTTTGAAGACACGCTAAACTTTGTTACTTTTTGACAATAACCATTAGACATAAAATGGAGCTAGTGTACTAGCCATTTAAGGCTCAGGTTTCAGTTTATACCTCTCCCCTCCCAAAGGATAAACTGTTCATGAATACGGTGAACATGTATAGTGGATTTTTCTATTTTTTTGCTACAGTGTTTTTTTGTTTTTTTAGTAACCTTTTTAAGTAGCATGCAGATCACATCACTATTGGTAGACCCCAGGATAAGAGACCTCTATATGACTGGAACTGCCTTAACTCTCTCATGAGAAAGAAGGTAACGAGACAATGCCTATTTCTTCTTGATAACAGAGATGTGGTACAGTTTGCCTCTCGACTCCTAAAGACACACTGCACAGGCTAGCTGTCACATACAGTATAACAAGCTCTGCAGGTTCACTGTTTAGAAGGACTCAAGGACCCATTGCTGCCTATTGTACAGCCAACTTTCTTGGCTGAGTATTCCACTTCTCGTTGGACCTACCACTGGTATACACTCCATATGTTTATTTACTCCCTAGATCCCACACACTTTACCTCCCTCCTCTCCCACTTCCTCTACCCCCTTTAAGATCAACTATGAAAGCAAAGTGGACAGTGTCCAAATTCTCTAAAGACTTAAGCAGATGGGGTTTCTACTTCTCAGGCCCAACAGAATGAAACAGTCTACCAGCCCTCTTTCAACAAACTCTTAACATTCCAAAGGCTGCTACTTGAACACTTTAAGATCTTTATATGCCCTGCCCTCCCTCGTTCACTTTTTCTTATCCATTCCACAATATTTACTGATCTAGATGGAATATTAATATGCCACATCCACAATGGGGCAACCTTCAACACCTATGACTATCATCCTCTTACTGTAGGAGTCATTGTCCTCTGCTGTTGCCAAGAACTATCTTGCACTGCATAACTACAGAAAAATTATGTACTTACTGTAACTGAGGATCTTTCTGAATGTCTTCTCTACTGAAGACCACTTATGGGTCTGAGACGGAAAGTGCTAGAACCCTGAGGGAGCCAGAACTTTTCTGGCAGTTGTCAGCATGGGTATGACAGTGCACATACTTCAGTGGCATGTACCTGCTGGTATACAATGGCATCCACCTCCAGCTGCCTCTGCCCCTTTTTTACCAAGGAAGTCAGCAGCTTATGAGTATACCTATGAGCACTCTAACCACAAACTAAGGGCATAATATAGCTCTGCTGGCCTGTATAAGAAGGACCAACAACTCCAACACAAAACACATGTCTTCTCAGCTTAGACCTATTCAAAAAGGGTGGAAAACAACACAATAGTAGTGCAGTCACCCCGGACGATGGAGGGTGGGTTGTGGTACTCTATGGAAAAGATATTCAGGAAGAGTTTTAGTAACTGTATGTACAGTACATAACTTTTCTAATTTCCAATCTTCTCCATAGAGTTACACTTATGGGTCAGAATACCAAGCTTCAAAAAGCAGTCCCATGGACTGGGGAGGTTAGAGTCACTCAGGATAGCAAACTATTTTATGATAGTTCTGCCAAAGCATAAAAATCTACACATAATGGTTGGCAAAAGTATACATGGTGCTCCACGTGGCAGTGCTGCAGATCTCTGTGATGGGCACTGAGTGGATTTCTGCCAAGGAGGTGGCTAGCCTACTGCTCTTGTGCAACAGTATCTTTAGTAGAATTATCTTTGTTTATATGGCAGCCTTCTCCTGAGGCTCAGGGCACCTTACAGAGCAATCAAATGTACAGTACAACTCAGAATTAGAAATAATTTACATAAAGAAAAATACAAATAAAAAAATAACACATTAAAACGTGAAAGGCATTAGCAGCTGCATGAAAAGATAGCAGCAGCTAATGGACATGTATATAGTCCTCCACCTTTGCCCCACCATGACATGATAGTGATGGAGGCAATTCACAATCCAAGTAGACATGCACTTGATAGTGACAGGGAGTCCCTTTTTGTTTGGGATCAAAGGAGATGAAACATTGCTTAACTTGCCTGAATCTAAGGAATCTTGACATGAATGGAGTATAATGCCCTTTTCCCTTCATTCTGATGGTTGGCAAAATACGTTAGAAAAACCAGGGCTTGATTTAAGTGGAACTCTGAACCCACCTCACACAGAAAATGAAAATGACATACTCACTGTAATTGTTGATCTTACAGAATACTGTATCTTCATCATTGATTTATACTTATGGGTCTAGGGCTGGAGGCTCTAGGACCCTATGGGACCTTTTTTCCTACAGGGAGGGAGCCAACACCAGGTACTCTTCACAAAAGCGGACCCAAGGATGACCCAGGGGAATTACAGACCAGTCAGTCTGACCTCCATTGTGGGCAAGCTCATGGAGACTATACTAAAGGAAAGGTTGGTGGAATATCTAGAGGAATATGGTCTCCAGGATGCAAGGCAGCATGGGCTCATGGGGTGTGGGGGGGGGGAGATTGTGCCAAATGAATCTGATTAATTTCTTTGACTGTGTCACTAAGACAGTAGACAGGAGCCAAGTGGTAGACATCCTCTATCTTAATTTCAGCAAGGCCTTTGACTCTGTGCCCCACAAAAGGTTGAGGAGGAAGTTGTTGGATCTTGGGGTTGGGGAAAAGATGGCCAGATGGTGGAAAACTGGCTGAGGGACAGAACCCAGAGGGTGGTTGTGGGGGTAGAGTTATCTGGCACCAGAGAGGTAACCACTGGGGTTCCGCTGGACCGGTGTTGTTCAATGTCTTCATCAATGACATTGGGGATGGCAATAAGGGCAAAATGTGCCTATTTATGGATGATACCAAGCTCTGTGGGAGAGTGGACACAGCTGAAGGGATACAGGACCTATAGGAAGATCTGGAAAAGATGGAGAGGTGTTCCAGGATCTGGCAGTTTGACTTCAAAGCCAAGAAATGCAAAGTTATGCATATTGGAGCCAAGAATCCCAGGACCGAGAACTACTTGGGTGAAGTCCGAGTATCTGCATCAGAGGAGGAGAAGGACCTGGGAGTGATGATCACTAGTGACCTGAAACACTCCACGCAGTGCAAGGAAGCAGCAGCAAAGGCAAACAAGATGCTGGGATGCATATCTAGGGGGGGATCAGTAGTAGGAGAGAGGAGGTTATGGTGCCCTTGTACAGGACACTGGTGAGGCCGCATCTAGAGTATGAAGTTCAGTACTGGTACCCACACCTCACAAAGGACATTAACCTGCTGGAGAAGGTTCAGAGGTGGGCTACAAAGATAATAGTTGGTCAGCAGGGTAAGGCATACAAGGAGAGGTTGGGGACACTGAACATGCGCTCCCTGGAAGACAGAAGAGAGAAAGAGGGGACATGATTGGGACCTTCAAGTACTTGAAAGGGATAAATAAGGTTAATAAGGAGAGTCTCTTTAAGCTGAGTGGCAACCATAAAATGAGGGGGGCATAGTCTTCAGCTGGAGGGTGGGAGGTTTAGGAGGGAGGTCAGGAAGCACTTCTTCACAGAGAGGGTGGTGGACACTTGGTATGTGCTTCCAGAAGAGGTCATCTCTTTGAAGATAGTGGGCAGCTTTAAGAGGCTGGGATAGGCATAGCGGGAAGGTAAGGCTCATGGGTAGGGAGGATGGGAGGAGTGGGGAAGGAGGGCAGGGACATTAGCTCAAGCTGTGGACCCTTCAATATGTGCAGGCTTAATAGACCAAATGGCCGTCTTCTGCTGGCTTCTTTGTATGTTTGTATGAACTGATGTTGCCCATTCACCCCATGTGGTGCCGTGTGTGCTAGTCAATAACCGTCATGAGCTCCCTCATCCCTCATGCACCTCAGTTCTGTTTGCCAAGAAACAAAGTGGAGAGAAAATAAAAGAGAGGACTAGACACTTTCTAGCCTAAGAGGATAGTAAAAGGATATAGGAAATAAACAATCAATTAGAACCTAACTACCAACTTAGAGACTAAGGGTTGGGCTTGCTAGGTGGCACAAGGATAGTGGGCCTAAAATGAGGCAGAGCCTCTTGCCACTACCCAGACAGAACGTGGATAGTGATAGGTAACAAGAAAGGGCAGCAGCCCTGATCAAATGGATCTGGCAGAAGCAGCAAATGAGGAAGTTCACTTGGGACTGCCTTGCAAATGAGATGACAAAAATGGAAAAATGACATCTGGAATCCCAAAAAGTAATAACTCCATGCTACTGGATAGAACCTGAATAAACTTGAGAGTAAACCGATAACCCTATTTTCTGTAAGACAGTTGGGAGAAAAGTAGTGATGAAGAACTGAGGAACTGATGAACTAGCAGTCCTAGGGAAACAAGATGTGATTATCTCCTCTGGTACACTCCAGGTGGAGTGGGTGAAGCCCAACGCTCAGAGAGAAGTGATAAGGGATACCAACCAAAAATTCCAACATGAAAGAAGAGCATGCTCTGCTTCCTCCTGCAACCACAGGGGTGCACCTTGTGTAAAGCTAATACATTGATCCAAACAAGTACACTGCACTTTACCACAGGCAGAGTATCTGCTCAGTGAAGTTAGACTGGATGGTGCCCAGAGCACAAATTGCATATAGCAACCAACAAGGATATACCCTAGAGGGGATACACCCCAGGCAGGGAAGAGGATAGGAAAGAATGGAGGGAAGGGACCACCTACCCACTCCTTGTAAAAAGTAGAAGTACAGTATACATACTATATGTTTTTAGTTTTTGGGGTGGGGTCAGCAGAGGGATTACAAGTGACCACCACCCCCCTTTATTATTTTTTTTTTAAGTGAGGTTGGTGCTTGAGAGACCAGCCATGTTTCTTTTTTTAACAACAAGGACCACCACCACAGGGCCATGACAGAGGAGACGAGAAAATCTGCTGTGAGTGCCCACAGGGTGAGCTACCAGAGGCACTGACTCAGCTGAGTGGGGGGGTGGGGGGTTGTGGGCAGGTGTCTGAATCAATGGTGAAGATATTCTGGAAGAGCAACAATAATGGTGAAAATATAGTTTTCATATCTTACAAGAATCAGTCTTCACAATTAATTCATACTTATGGGTCTGAGTACCAAGCTTTCCAAAAAGGGAAGAGATGGTTCACCCTAATGTTAATAGGTATCCTCAGCCCTCTGCATAGGAAATGGGAAATTGTTCAACCAGTAAAGGCACACTAAGTCGGAGTGTTTAACCAGTAAAGGCACACTAAGTCTGAGCTTGTTTTGAGATGCAGCCTGGGAGCATAAGGAAGTTAAGTGACTTTCTGAGGGTCACATAGTATGCAAGTGGGGGCTGATGGGATTCAAATCCAGGTCTCCAGGTTTGCAGCTCAGTGCCCTTAACCACTATGCTATACTGCCTCCCCCATGCTCTGCATGGGGAGGAGCACCTGAGGGCAGGGGCTCCTTATGGGTCTGGTGAGACCTGAGATTGTTTGGGGTCAGACAGATGAGAGGAAAGTGCCCTGATAGCTCCCATCTAACCCTATGAGAGAAGAAGTGAGCCCCTTGGAACTGGGAGTTAAGCACCTTTCACTGAGCCATAGGTGTTAGTCAAGAGGAAAGAAGCCACGCCATCTGCCGAATGCAAGACTTTAGTTCCTACCATCCTGGTGACCACCTAATTGTCATTGTGTGATGCCCTTGTCTAGTGCCTCACCAGCTCCAGGCACTTGACTGAAAGGCAAATGGCTTGCCTGACTAACTACAAATGAGACATGGCAGCTAGGAGCTGTTCTAGCTGCGGCCACAGGCACGTGTTGTAAGGTGCCAGGTGTGACTGTCGTGCAGCAAAGCACATCATGGTGCAAGCCAAGGAAAATACCTTCCTGCTCAAAGTATCTGCCTAAGCAGAGTCAATTTTGGAAGGTTGGTCACACACTTGTTGATGAGCCCCTGTCAGGGTCTGCATACCCTGAAACCCGGAAGTGAGGTAAGGCTCTGTACCAGCATAACCCATGGGTGTGCATTACCACTTGCAGATGTCCCTTGGGGCTGGAAGGAGAATAAAGAGACATCTCCATACTGTCCTAGAACATTCCTCAAAACTCTGGGCCAGGCAGGGACGATAGATTTGGCATTGCTGTAAGCTCCTAGGAGTCTCAGCAGTAAGGACAGGGTATTACAGGTGGCAGCAACACCAATGTCCAGCACCTGCAACATGTCCGACAGGAACCCTTGGTACAGGGAGTACTCAGAGGCCGAGGACATTTAAAGATAAGATTCTATGCCCTCAGAGGAGGATGCTGATGGAGAGGAGGTGCTAGACAGGGAATTGGGTGGTGCCTGGGGGTCAGGATGGAACCGGACCTAGTCAATATTCTTGTTGTACTAGTACAACACACCATCTACACTTCCATGCTGGCTTCAGGTAACTGTCCCCAGAGGGCTCATGATCTTTGAAAACTCAAGCAGAGGAGGTATAGTTTCAGGAAGGAAACAGGAGCCAGAGGCTCTAAGGCCTAAACCTGAGCTGTGGAAATGCTCAGTGGACCTCACTCAAGGGGTGGGCCTGGCAAAACTGCCCAAAGAAGGTCAACCTACAGAAGAGGAGTGACTAAGTCGGTGTCCATGATGGAAGATCCCCAGGTAAGAAGAGTGGAGCCATTCAGTTCCCTGAGGGCATCTCTGGTCCCCACCAGTGGTGGGATCAATCTGGGGATCCAGAGATAACTCAATGTCCGAGCCATCCTCTGATTCCTAGCAGGTGCCGCCTCCAGCACAAGACACAGGGTAAGGGATTGGCCCAGACTTAGGTTCCTCTGTGGCTCCTTGGCTGGCATTGCACTCAGTATCAGGACCAGTGCTCATTCCGATGCCGTTCCTGGCTTCATCCCCATTCCTGAGACTGTGAGTGACGTCAGGAGCTGTCCCAGTGCTGGGAATCGTACCAGACCTGGCGATGAACTTAAAGGTGGCACCACACACTGTGATCAGCCCAGAACAGAACAGACATCAGGACCACTGTTACTTCCATTACCAGGGTTGGCGTCGGTCTCCATCTCAGAGCCACAAGGACTGCTGAGGGAAGAGACCAACACATCCATCACAGTGACCGGACACTGCATGACCCTGGTGCTGTTCCCTCTCCCAGTACTGCGAATGGTATCAGGAGGGGGCCCGACATCTCAACCAGCACCACCCTACTCACTGACACCACAGACAGTGTCAGGAGCTGGGGCAGCACCAGGCTGCGACACCAAGGTGCCCACCAGTGTAGACTGAGTTAATAGCTTTGGCCTCACCATGAGGGACATCTGCTACCCAGGGCAGACAGACTGGGGGTTGATGAGCCAGCTGCCCAGCGGGAGCCAGCTGTCCATAAGATCCATCCCCCATGGCCTTCGACACTTCAGTGAGGTGAGGTTGAGAAGGACCCCATGCTTCCTCAGTAGTCTGGTGTTGGGCAGGAACCCAGCGAACAGGTTTAGAGAACTGTCCTTGGCCTCACGTGTGCACTGCCTGCCTCCAAAAGTTGAGATCGGATGACCCCACTTCAATGCACGGATCTATATCTAGGGTGCGATGGTCCATAGAGAAGCAGGCATTGCACAAATCCACATCATTAGTTGAGTCAAGGCAGGCCCAGCAGATATGATGTTGGTCTGGCACCACGATATGTTTTCCTTGGGGGCAACAATGTATAATGGGGGGCTGATGGTCTTTATTGGCCCTCTTTTTCTTTTTCTCGGATCTCAGCATTTTGGAAAATAATAAAATGAAGGGGACGCTGCAGACAGTAAGACTTTTGGCAGTGACACAGAAGAAAAACAGTCAATGATGGTCGAACTGAGGTGCTGTCACACTCATGGGTGCACTCAATGGCAAGAAGAACAGAACTGAGGCATATGAGGGAGCCAGTGATGGGTTTTCTCTAGCACGTTCAACACAATGTCAGGTGTACAGGCAATGTCAGTAGCCAAAATCGGCTCCCTCCCTGTTGTAAAAAAACTCCCATGGGCTCCTAGTGCCACCAGCCCTAGACCCATAAGTGTGAATCAATGGTGAAGCTTGATTCTTGGAAGATCTTGGCTGTGTGTCTGCAAAGCAACTTTATCCTTATGAAAGACATTATATGGAGAATCTGTGACCAGAACATGAATTTCAGATGCTCTGCTTACAGAGGAGACAGCCACCAGAAATGCTACCTTCCAAGTCAGGAATTCCATGTCATAAGTCACAATTGCTTCACAGAGTTTCTTAGTGAGCATGTCTAGTACAACATCGAGATAGTGACTGGTTTTCATTTTGGGGGTTTCGTGTGCAGACTTTCCCTGAGGAACTTCTTGAATAATGGCAGCTGAGCCAATGACAGCATGCCCACAGGTTCATGGTATGCTGAAACAGCAAACAGATGGACCTTGACCATGGAGTACTGCAGTTCTGAACTGGACAGGTCCAGCAAGTATTACAAAACCTTTTCAGGAAAACTCTTGAAAGGGTCTATGGGGATTTTGGGACACCAGATGAAACACATTTTCATTTGGTCCCGTAAATTTTCATGGCAGAAAGCTTACAGGGAGCAAGAAGTATTTCACAGACTCTCTGATATACTTTGAACCTGTTCACCCTTATTTCTTCAGAAGACAAGCCTGAAGATGGAGGCATCACATGTTGCGATGGACTAGATGGCCTTGAACCTGAGTCAGTAAGTCCAATCTGGATAGCAGAATTCTCACTGGCTGACTGCAAACTGAAGAACCAGGCTTGCCAAGGCCAGCAAGGGGCTTTTATCATACCCACTTAGGGCTTCAACTTGAAAAGAACTCTCTGAATGAGAAGGATTGGAGGGAATGTATACAGAAACAGATTGTGCCATGGCAGTCCGATTGCATCCTGATAAAAAGTGTTAGACTCTGGATTTCTGGAGCAGAATTGAAGCAGTTTGGCACTGAGAAGGATGAAAAAACATCCATGTCTGGTGTCCCCCATTGGTCGAACAGAGACTGCATGACATTGTTCTCTAGAGAACACTAGTATCTTCTACTGTTCTGCTCAGATAATCAATCAAAATTTTCTGAGCTCCTGACAGATGAGTTGTTTGGAGTATTGTCCCCTGTTAAAGACATCACTGTCACACTCTCACTGCTGCTTGCAGAGAGGATAGGAGTGTGCGCCTTTCTGTTGGTTGACATAGTCCATGAAAACATTTGTCTGTCTGGAACAGTACTGTCCTTCGGCTGACCAGGTCTGATAGGGCCCTCAGGCCATAAAGGGCTTTCTCCACTTCTAATACACTGATGTGAAGATGCATCTCTGAGCTGTCCCAGTCCCCTTGTATCTGGATACCTTAACAGTGGAGCCACCTCTGGCTCCAGTGGGAAAAAGGAGAAGCCCAGAAGAAGATTTTCCTTTACTGACTGCCACAGTAGGGATCACGTCATTGGTTTGGTCACTTGTATTGGGTAGCTCTAAGGGTGTGAGGCTGGCAATCATTGGGTGCTGAGCATCCACTGAGTTGTTCTCACGTGCAGCTGTGCCAGGTGTATTGTGAATACCGAGGATGCCATAAGGCCTAGCATGTACTACATGGAGTGAGCAACCACTGTGTGACATTCCATGATGAAGTACAGTATGCTGTCTGAACTATAACATTTGATCTGCTATCCCAGAGAAAAGTTTGTGCCATGGTTGTATCCAGGACAGTTCTAAGAAAGAACAGTTGCTTACCGTAACAGCAGATCTCTGAGAGAATCTCCTCAATTGAGCCACATCATGGAACTGTAAGCAATCAGCATCAGTACTGTAATGGAAATCCCACTCACCAGGGATTTCCAGCTTACTGCCACCACAGAGTTTTTACTAACAGGAACCAAGAAACCTGTTGGTTTTTTTTATCGCCTCCTTGCTCAAGGTCAGGAAGGTCAGCACAATAACTATGGGTAAAGTGCCCCTTTGGAAACGGACTGCAAACAGAATCCAGCAGAAATAGTAAAATTAACCTTTTAAATAAAACAAGCAGTTACTGATTCTATACAAATAGAATCTTTACTAAAATACTACAAGCATTTACAACAGAATGTGTTTACAAGAAGACTAAAGGGTTGCACATTTACTAAGAAGCAGAAAATAAAGTCACATTAAACAGACAGGTATTGTACAGCAGAATTCTAAGCTATCCTCACCTAAAATCCTTCACCTGCCCTAGCTAAAGAAGGACTTTCTCTCACTGTGCTATCTTACCCATCAGCTTGTCTTTATTATGGCAGGGGCCTTCGTTTTTAGATATTTCAGTCCAAGAGAAAGAGTCTGCTTATCCACAATATATTTCTCCTCTCTGTGGAGAGGGTCTAATTCACTTTGAGTGACAGTTCCCTGTTGTCCCAGCCCTCTTTGAGAGAGAGAGAGAGAGAGAGAGTGTGTATATGTGTGTTTGTCTATCCACCCTTCAGCACCTCCTTGCTACCATAGTGACATCCACCTGGGTCCTTTGTTCAACATAGGGACATCTCCAAGAAGGACACCCCCACTGGGTTTATTGCCTCCTCCTAGGCTTTTTCTGTTAACTTTCCCATGAGAACATCAGACCTTTAGCATAAGCCGTCATATACTACTTGATCATGTGATTTTGTAGCCATCTTGTACCTCAAGCAGATGCATATTTAGAAAAGAATAAATGAATCAAAAGAATGAAGGGTTCTGGTCTCCTTTCCTATTACATCACCCCCCAAGAAATGAAGGTGTCTCTCTTTTGGGCAACCCCCAAGAGACATTGCTGTTCTTGTGAGGCCTGGGGAGTGCCTAAAGGAATATGCCATGCACCTAGCCCTGCCTTGACAGTCCATCTGCACTGGCATTCTGTGCCCCACATTGGTGCTGAATGATCATATTACATGACTGTAGTACCAAACTCCAGCACAATAACTTTGTGTTTTGTCCACTAGTCCAATGGAGCCATGTCAAGGGGTTATGATCAGTGATCACAGTGAACTCCCTCCCATACAGATATGGCTGCAGCTTCTGAAAGGCCCACACTATCCCTGGACATTCCCTCTCCACTGTGGCATATGACTTTTCCCTGGGCAGAAGCTTCCAGCTCAGGTACATTGTGGGGTGTTCCTCTGCTTGCAATGTAACCTGGCTCAGAACAGCACCCAGTCCATGGTCTGAGGCATCCACATGTACTATGAACTTTAAGTCATAATTGGGACTAGCAAGCATGGGTGACCCACATAATGCCTCCTTTAACCGCTGGAAGGCAGACTCACAGTCCTTTGTCCAGAGGACTCTCTCGAGCATTCTCTTTTTTTGTCAGGGCTGTCAGGGGCTTGGCCACATCACTGTAGACAGGAATAAACCTCCTGTAGTACCCAGATGTTCCCAGAAATGCCCTAACCTATTTCTTTGTGGCAAGGGTGGGCCAGGTCTGGATGGTCTCAACCTTAGCTGACTCTGGACAGATGTGTCCAATGCCCACCTGGCACCCAAGGTAGAACACTTCAGTCATACCTACTTGGCATTTTTTTGCGTTAACTGTCAGCCCTGAGGCCTTCAGTATGCGGAACATATTCCTCACGTGCCTGACATGATCCTCCCATGGCTGGCTATAAATGGCAATATCATCCATGTAAGCCAGTTCATATTCACCTGCCCCTGCCAGGATGCGATCTACAAGCCTCTGGAAGGTTGCTGGTGCATTTTTCATCACAGATGGTATTACTCAGAATTCAAATAAGCCATATGGGGTAATGAAAGCAGACCTCTCCCTATATGCAGGGATTAACAGCACCTACCAGTAGCCCTTCATCAGGGCTATTGTGGTCAGGAACTGGGCTCCACCCAGCCGTTCCAAGGTCTCATCCATTCAGGGCATGGGGTAGGCATCAGACTCCATACAGCTGTTGAGCCTCTGGTAGTCGATACAGAATCATGTGGTACTGTCCTTTTTGGGAATCAGGACCACAGGCGTAGCCTAGGGGCTACTGGACTCCTGGATCACTCCAAGGGCCAGCTTCTTCCTGAGTTTCTCCAGCATGATCTTTTTAACCCGCTCAGGTACCCTGTAGGGGGACTGCCTCAGCGTAACCTGGGCCCCAGTGTCCACGTGGTGTTTAGCCATTGCGGTATACCCCAGATTCCCTGTGAACATCCCCCCAAATTCTCGTGGTACCCCCCATCTCCTCAGCCAGGGCCGGTGTCAACTGCCCTGAGAGGGTGGGGTTATTCACTGAGGATCCCTCCCGGGCTTCCCCAAGGAGGTCCAATAGGGAATCAGCCTCATTCCCCTCCTCTGGTGCACTGCACATGGCAAGGATCATTTCTTCCCTACCACAGTAGGGCTTCGTCATGGTCACATGATATACCTTCTGCCTGCACCTTCTGTCAGGCAGCCCTACTATATAGTTAATATCACTCAGCTTCCTGATTATGGAGAGTGGGCCCTCCCATACTGCCTGCAGTTTATTGTGCTGAAGTGGGACGAGTACCATCACTCTCTGTCCAACTTTATACTGCTGGGCTCTAGGCCCATGGTTATATCAGGCTTTCTGTTGCTGTTGTGCAGTGGCTAAGTGCTCCTAGGTGAGCACCATTAGCTCCTTAAGCCAGGCCCTGAAATTTAGGACATACTCCACAACAGACTCTCCTTGGGTGGCATAGTCACCTTCCCATTCATCCCTGACTAAACCTAGGGCCCCCCTCACCCTGAGACCAAATAGGAGCTTGAAGGGAGAGGACCCAGCGGACTCCTGTAGGATGTCCCTGTATGCAAACAGGATGTGGGGCAAATATTTGTCCCACTCCCTTTTGTGCTGGTCAGCAAATGTCCTGAGCATAGTTTTAAGGGTCCCACTGAACTGCTCAACCAGGCCATTTGTCTTGGGGAAATAGGGCAAAGCACAGAGCTGTTTCACCCCACACTTGTTCCACAAGCTGGTCATTAAGGACAAAATGAAATTTGCCCCCCTGGTCTGATAAAATCTCCTGGGGAAATCCCATTTGGCTAAAGATTCCCAGGAGCTCATCGGCTACCTTTTCTGCCTCAACAGAGGACATGTCCGCTGCCTTGGGATGCCTGGTTGCGTAATCCACCACAACCAGTTTGTATCATTTGCCTGTGTGACTTGGGGTACTCAGGGGCCCCACTATGTCCATGGCTACCCTCTTAAAGGGTTCATCGATAATAGGCAGGAGCACCAAAGCTGACTTAGCCTTGTCCTCGACCTTTCCAACTCGCTGTCACTGTGGAAAAGTCAGACAGTAATTTGCCACGTCTGTGTACATGCTTGACCGAAAGAAATTGTTGGCAAGCCGCTTTTTTGTGCAGTTAATACCCAGGTGGCCTGAAAAAGGAATATCATAGGCCAGGGCCAGAAGCTTCTTTTGGTAGTCCCGGGGGACTAGCAGCTGTTGGAGTACCTCTCCCTCTAGATTCTCTGTAGTGTACACTCCCTGTACAACAGCTCATTTTCCCAATACACTGATTGTTTTTACTTCCTTGAGAGGCCTCAGCACTATCTGCTACCTTTCTCAGTTTTTGGAGGCTAGGATCAGCTCACTGTGCCCTACCCAGCTCCTCCCATCTAACCCTCTCCAGTTCCCCTTCAGGAGGAAAGCTGTCCCTGGTGGCAACCTCCTCTTCTTGCAGCTGGGGCTCAGGGCTGCTACTCCTAGCTAGCCCTTCGCCCACACTAGCCACTTACTCAGCTGTTGAGGTTTGGGTCTGCACGGGATGTGTCACCCCCTTCTCCCCCACAGAAGCTTGCCCTTTTGCCTAGCTACAGGTAGTAACACATACCAGGTTTTCCCTGTGGTCAAAAGTGTTCCCCATGATCAAATCCACTGGGAGATCGGATACAACTCCCACTTCCTGTACCCCATGGCTTCCTTCCCAGCTCAAGAAGACCCGAGCCATTGGCACTTTGACCACTGGAAAGATGACTCCCCGAATCTTGGAGAACTGCCCTGGCAGAATCTGTTCCGCCTGGATCAGATCCTGTCTTACCATGGAGATGGAGGTACCAGTGTCCCTCAATCCCTGTGTTACCATCCCATTGATTAGAATAGGGTGCATATGCTTGGTGGAGTTTAGTGGCACTACAGTGTGTGCGCAGTTTACCAACTCCTATGTACTGTCTTGGTCACCTGCTCCCCTAGGTTTTTGCCCTTTACTCCTATTTTTAGGGTATTCATAGGATAGATGCCCCACTGTCTGGCAAATCCAGCATTCCTTTGCCCCCTGCTCCCCTTGTTCCCCTTGGAACCAGTGGGTTCTGTTTTGGGCTTGGGTGCAGGCTGGTTTCCTTTAGGCTGCCCTCCCTGGGTGCCCTTAAAACCATATGCTGCCCCAACCCCGCTGTAAATGTGGTCTGCTGGCAACATACAAATCAGCACTTTCTGCTGCCTACTTTGCGGAGTTGCAGACTCAGTCCAGTAGCCAAATGCACAGCTCATCAGGTACAATTTTAAGAAACTGTTCCCTTAAAATTAAATCTTTAACCTGCTCTACAGTTCTTGCCTTAGCCCCATCTACCCAATGGTCTAAATAGGCACACATTTGGACATGCAGTTCTACATAGCTGATGCCTGAGCCTTTTAACTCTCTAAATTTCCATCTATAAACTTCAGGAGTCAGTTCAAAACATTTTAATAACATTCTTTTAATTTTATCGTAGTTCACACAATCATTATTATCCATCTGAGCAAATGCATGCAAGGCACGGCTAGTAAGTAATGGGGTCAGGTGGATCATCCACAAACTCTTATCTAATTTAAATTGCCCACAAACCCTTTCAAATGATTTTAAAAACAAATCCAGATCATCTCCCTCTTGGTAGTGCAGAAAGATTTTAGAATTAATCGTGGCTTCGTGAATTGAACCACCTTTGCCATTACTTACAGTTTGCCACGATGTTTGCTGGCGTAGTTTTTCAATCTTGATCTCATGCTGTCACTCTCTCTCTCACTCTGCTCATTCCTTCTCTCACTCTGCTTGTTCCTTCTCTCTCTCTCCTCTCGAATAAGGATCTCATGCTGGAGAATCTTCTCCCTTTCTTCTTGCATAAGGATCTCATGCTGGTAAATCTTTTCTTTTTCCTCTACCTCCAGCCTTATTTTCTCCCTTTCAGCCTCCAGCCTTGCCCACTGCAGTTCAGCATCCTGCAGCACAAGCTCTGTCTTCAGGATCTCAAGCTGAGGTTGATTGGGCTGCACAGCTTTCCCAGTTTGTGCCACAAGGTGCCCCACTTGCTCAGCCACTGGGACCTCAGTCTCACTACCTGGGTCACTATCCACAGTGACTACCTGCTGACCAGGTATTGGCCAATGTTCATTTGAGACCATCTGCCCCTCCTGCAGCTGGTCAAGTGCCAACAGAGCTTCCATAAGTGCAATCTTTGTCATGCACTCAGGGATAATCCCCCTTGCTGCGCACAGCTCACAAAGCTGCTGTACATGAAATTTTACGTAGCTTGAGGAGCTCATATTCTCTAGCTACACTGCACTGAACTGTCTAGAAATAAAAATAGGAGTAAACAGTGCAACCTTTTGAGATCCTCTTTCATGACTGCTAAAAGGTATATTTCTGCTGGCACTCTGTCACCAGTGTGCTAGCTCTCGCTCTCAGTGTTCCAGCCTCACAGAAAAGCACACTGTTTGCTGCTCTGCTCTGCACTGAACTGAACTGATACCAGTTGCCACATGCACCCCACCACTGCCACCAATGTAACAGAAATCCCACTCACAGGGGATTTCTAGCTCACTGCCACCATGACACTTTTACCAACAGGAACCCAGAAACCTGTGTTTTTTACCTCTTCATTGTTCAAGGTCAGGAAGGTCAACACAATAACTGTGGGTAAAGTGCCCCTTCAGAGATGGGCTGCAAACAGAGTCCAGCAGAAATAGTAAAATTACCCTTTTAAATAAAACAAGCAGTCACTGATTCTATAAAAAATAGAATCTTTACTAAAATACTACAAGTATTTACAACAGGATGTATTTACAAGAAGACAAAAGTGGTGTACATTTACTAAGAAGAAGAAAATAAAAATCACATTAAACAGACAGGTATTGTACAGCAGAATTCTAAGCTATCCTCACCTAAAATCCTTCACCTGCCCTAGCTAAAGAAGCACTTTCCCTTACTGTGCTATCTTACCCATCAGCTAGTCTTTATAATGGCAGGGGCCCTCATCTTTAGATGTTTCAGTCCAAGAGAAAGAGCCTGCTTATAGTACAATATATTTTTTCCTCTCTGTGGGGAAGGGTCTCACTCACTTAAAGTGACAGTTCCATGTTGTCCCAGCCCTCTTTAAGATGTGTGTGTGTGTGTGTGTGTGTGTGTGTGTGTGTGTGTGTCGACCAACCCTTCAGCACATCCTTGCTACCATAATGACATCCACCTGGGTCCTTTATTCAACATGGGGACATCTCCAGAAAGGACACCCCCACTGGGTTTACTGCCTTATTGCCTCCTCCCTGGTTTTTTTGTTAACTTTCCCATGAGAACATCAGACCTCTAACATAAGCTGTCATATACTACTTGATCATGTGATCTGGTAGTCATCTTGTACCTGACGCAGATGCATATTTAGAAAGTAATAAATGAATCAAAAAAATACAGGGTTCTGGTCCCCTTTCCCGTCACAAGTACCACCCAGAAATTTTTGCTGGCTGGGGCTGCCATCATTGTTGCCTATACAGTATAACGTGGGTGTTCGTGGCATACTTCAGTTCCCTGATGAAGACAAGCTCAGAGGATCATCGGACCAGAAGGGACCAAAGCAAACAGGACCACACCAAGTACACAGATGAGGATATGAGAACCTCAGCATTGATGCTATATGAGATACCATAGAAGAATCACCTTGTGAGAACAGGCAGGATGTTCACCTGTCTCCCGGGGGGGGGGGGATGAATGGAGAGCTGTGGCTCAATGGAGAAGATTCTCTCAAAGAGCTACTGTTACAGTAATTAACTATTCTAACTTCTTCGAGGATACCTCCCTCCATTAAGCCACATCATGGAATGATTTTAAAGCAGTACCAATCACAGAGGGAGGTCAGCAGGATCTAATGATCCTGAGTATGGAGGCCTTGCAGAACAGTGAGGCCAAAGCCAGCACATCTACGTGAGACAATGTCCAGAATGTAATGTGTAGTAAATGTATGAACAAAACTCCAAGTGGCTGCAGCACATATGCCGGCAGTGGACGCATTGTGGAAACAAGCCACTGAGGTAGTCACCCCATGGGTGGAATGAGCACGCACAGGACCAGGAAGCTGCTTACTGCACTTCTGGTAACAAAACATAATACAACTGGCCAACCACTTGGACAGGCCTTGTTTAGAAATTGGAGAGCTCACTATCCTGGGGGCAAGAGCTACAAATGGTTGTTAGAATTTTCTACAATCTTTGGTATGGTTCAAGTAACAGTGCAGTGTCCTGTGAAAATCCAGCCTATGCCATTATCTGTGGGAGATAAAAAATAAACAGGAAAGGTCAACAGTCTCATTTAGTGTTCTCTCAGACACTACCTTCAGAAGGAAATGAGGATTAGTATGTAGTGTAACTCTAATGATGAGGATTAGTACGTAGTGTAATCCTAAACATGATGTAAGATATTCTGCAGGACATCTGTTTGGTAATGATGGGGTCAGTGGGGTGTCCTTGCTGAAATACCTCCAGCACCCAAGTACTGGCAGTTATCTTCATCCACTTTTGCTGGAAGAGGGAGATTCAGCCTTCCATAAAACTTCCTGAAGCATTGAGGCCTTAGGAAGAGGAAGGGAGTCAGAAAGCAGTGGGGGTGACAGGGATTCCGGTAATGGTCTGAACTTTTGTCAGTCTGGCACATGCACTGGGAGGCAAGTTTGCTGCTTGGGAAGTGGAAAGCTGAGGTTTCTGGGAGTCAGAGTTCTGAGCCCTCGAATATTCATGGACTGGACATGCATAGGGCTTATAAAAAGAATCCAGTCCTCTTCCTCTGGGTTTCAGGTTCAAAGTGTGCAGGAACTTTAACATAATTTTTGAGGACTGTAGATCCCTTAAGGCATTTTCCATATCTGTGCCAAATAATTACTTTCCTCTAAAAGGGGCATTCAGTACTGATTGTTGGACATCAGAGGCAAAACCAGCAACCCTCAGTCAAGAGTGGCTGCGGAGGCAAATCCTAGAGGCAGCTGCTCTGGCTGCAGCATCTGAAGCATCATAAACAGATTGGCACAGGAGATTTCCAGTCTCTTGTCCATTATCAATAGTCTGCTGGACCAATATTTTATCTTGGCTGTCCAGCATTTTATCAGACAGGGAGACCACAGTCTTCCATAGGCAGTTCTGATATTTTATCATGTATGCCTGACAATTTGCACTCCTTAGGCCAAGAGAAGCAGAAGCAAAAGTCCTCTTTCCCTTCACATCCAGTTTCCTTGACTCCTTATTAGAGGGAAGAGAACTCATGTGCTTCAGGTCCTTTGATCTATCATGAACAGCTATGACAACTATTGAGTCTGTTTCAGCTGAGAAGAAGAATATGGCTTTCCTGTAGGGGCAGGATATTGCTTGTCAGCTTTTCTTGGGACAGCTGGCAATTGAGCCCGGCCTATGCCAAGCAGCTATGGTAGCATCCTCCAAAGCTGAATGCACAGTAAGACTGCTATTTGTGAAGTCTGTCTTCTCTGCTTGAAACCCCAGTTTAGCCCGTTCCAGTTTAAGGAAGGCTTGAAAGGAAGCATCCTCAGGTGAAGACCTAGGACTGTTTATTATACCGTTCTCTGAGCAGTTAGAAAGAGTTGAGCTTGAGCTAGCTACATCAGTTACTTCCTCTTCTTCATCCATGACTTCCTCCTCCACATATGATGGATTATATTCCAGTTCATCATCGATGTTGACCCGTCACTGGTAGTAGGTTGACAGGACGAGGAGATACTGGCAGAGGAACAGTCCACAAATGTCCCATCGATGGAGACTGTTCTGGGCCCCATGTTATGTCATGGACAGAGAACTGAAGCGTTGACAGTGAAGTTGATAACAGCACAGTTGAGGACACTGGCAAAGGTAGCAGTGAAGGCAGCTGTGGCATTAGGCACTGAAAAAGCTTCCACATCGTCTGATAAAACAGATGTGCGTCAGTCAGCCCCAAGAGGGTCATTGATGGTGAAAGCATCACCGGGACTGCCCAATGGTGGTACAGGTAGTGAATCCCGCAGCACGGAGGCAAGTCAGTGCCAGATGGTGATCTGGCACCTGGAAGATGGTCAGGGGGGTTTGCAGGACCCACAGCCATAGGCTGGGACCAATCTTTATCTAATGACTTACCTCTTCTTAGAGGTGAATGGGAATGGTCTAGGGAAGCAACCTTTCCTTAAGGCCACTTCTTCTCAGTGTGGCTGTGTTTTTCCATCAACTTAGAGAACTTGTCCTTTTTCTTTGATGAATCAGCAATGGACACCATTGACCTTGAGGAGTGGCGGGCTGATGGTGAACTGGGAACAGATGTGGTTGACAATGGTGAAACCACCTATGACCCTACCTGTTTCTCCATTGCTTTCAACTTTAGACAAACTTCTAAAACTGTCTCCTGGTTGCCTGATTAAAGCCCTGACAAATAGTGCAGGCTTTAAAGTTGTCATACCCACCCCCAGACAAAAGCTCTGTGTGGGATGAAGTGCTGGGGCACAGGGTGCTAAATGGGACTCCAATAATGCCGGAATAAATAACTTTCTTTCACTGCAACTCTGAGCCAGCATTTTGTTCCACAAATGTGGTGCTTTCTTTTCTTTTTTAATGTTGTGGTCTTTGCCAAGGCAATAAATACGCATGTAGTGGTTGTCATCTTTATAGATTTTAATGTTGCTGCAGCGGCAATAACCAAGCAACAGTTCCTTGTGTGTTGGCAGTAGCACAAAGTTTTAAAATAACAAACATGAGATAGTAGCGACAGGGAAACTTTCTAAGTTCAATGGCATTCTTTAACAATGGTTGACCGATGAGAGGCTGATGGTGGGAGAATGGGAGAAAGAACTGAGGCATGCTGGAGACCGATGAAGCACATTTTCATGGTTGGCCCCAGCCAGCAAAAATGATTGCGTGGTCCTGATGCCAATAGCTTAGAGTTCCATGATGTGGCTTAATGGCAGGACATATACTCAAAGAACATCAGTAGTTTCTGGGAGTGGACTGTGACTTGAGATGTTTCAGTAGAACTTCCATTGAAGTAAAGAACTGAGAGGCAGTATCCACTAAATGTTTCATTTCCAGTTTGGATAGGATTTTAGGGAGCCAGTTGTCCAGAAAAGTAAAGAGTTGTAGTCTTAGTTTTCTGAGATGAGCCACAAGAAATGAAAATTAGGTACTCACTGTATTGCTTGACCTTCTAGGCATATCCTCACCATTGATTCACACTAGTGGGTCAGAGCTGGAGGTGCTAGAACCCTATGGGAGCCAGCTCTTTTCAGAGGGCTGATGCTGAGGCAAGTTACATGCATGCACTGCTCCACAAAACTGAGCTCGTGGGAACAGGCTTACCTAGGTAGCAACCACCTCAGTACCTTTTTTACCCAAGGGGTGCATCATAATCTAGTAAGTATCCATGCACTTAACCTAAGGGCATAAGATAGCCCTGGTGGCCCATGTGAGAAGGGTCACCAAGTCCAGTAACACAAACACAAAGAGGGGAAGACCAACACAACATACTGGGGTGAGTCTACAGGATGGCAGGCGGGTGTGTGTATCAATGGTGAAGATATTGCTAGAAGATCAAGAACTATGGTGACTGCGTAATTTTCATGTCTTCCAGGAATTGGTCTTCACCATTAATTCCCATTAGTGGGTCAGAGTACCAAGCTAAGACAAGGTCCCCGGGAGTAGAACCATAGGAGCTAAAGGCATACTCAGGATAGCAACCCATTCAGGATTGTCTTGCTGAAGGTGGCATGCTTGCTGGCATGGACATTCAGGGCATAGTGCTTAGTAAAAGCGTACACTGTGTTCCAAGCTGCATCTCTGCAAATATCTCTAGCAGGTATAGAGCATATCTCTGCCAGGGACACGGCAACTGCTCTGGTGGAGTGGGTGTGTACACTGCCCTCCAATTTAACCTGAGTCATGCACAGCAGTAGCAAAGGCAATTCACAATCCAGGTAGAAATGCAATTGATTGTAAGAGGCTGTCCCTTTCAGTTAAGATAGAAGGAGATGAAGAGCTGTTTGCACTGTCTGAAGTCTTTAGTTCTGCCCAGATAAAACCTAAGGACCCTCTTAATATTTAGTGAGTGGAGAGTGCATTCCCCGGTGGTGGCACTCTCTATGCACTGTGGTACGCATCCGCAAAATCACGGAAAAGGGGTGTTTTTTAAACTGTAGACGCGGATGCTTGCCTCTGTGTATTTTTCTCATAGGGTATTTTTTGGTCCCTTGTCGTGGAATGTTGCTTCGCATTTATTAAACATAGGGGTGTTTCTGGAGTGGGGGTGCGCACATCTTAATGTCCCTCTGTCTCCCCAGTCTGTCTCCCTGCCCGGCTCTGTGTCAGCGTGGCTCAGTTGGTAGCACATCCGCCTCTGGACCAGAAGGTCGTGGGTTCTCGCCCCACACCGGGATTGGACTTGCACCTAAAAAATCGCTGGCATCCGAGTGCAGTATTGGGGGGTGCTGTACTGCTGGGGTGTGCTGTCCTTCGGATGAGACGTTAAACCGAGGTCCCTTCTACCCATCCTGGTGTTGTCCTGGTGGGTGTCCAGGTGGAAGTAAAGAACCCAGGGCACTCTCTCGCAAAGAGTAGGGAACATTCCCGGTGTCCTGGCCAACATTCCCCTTCCCATAAGCCGGTTCATGCAATTATCCAGGCTGTGTGTGGGTGATGATGTGCGATATGGCTGCCACCACACATTCAGTCACTTCACTACCAGTCTAGCATTGCTTGTAAAGCGCTTTGGATGTAAGAAAAGCGCTATATAAATGCAGATTCTTCTTTTTCTTCTTCTTCTCTGTCTCATCTGCCTCCCAATATGTACCCCCCAGTAGTGCTGTGGTGCGTGCTGTAGTGTCTGCTCATGTGCCTTATATCACAGCATGTTATCAGAAGAGCTGGAGGAAGGTGAGCTGGGAAGGCGAGGAAGGGAATTTGACCCAGAGTGAAGGCCTGAGTGAAGGGGGAGTTATGGACTCCCAGGAGGGACTCCCGAAGGACTTGAGGCGGTGAGGACCAGTGGCCAGAGTCACACCCGGTGGACCGGACCTGTAGAGCACTGTCGGGAGCACCATTTACCCTTGTGTTTACCACTATCATTTCTATCCTGGAGATTGGGCCTGAAGTATCCAGTGCACTGTTGAAAAAATGAGACAGAAAAAGAGCCATCGGGAAGAGCCTGGGGGAAGATCCATATTTTCGGCAGGGTTTACTCATTGCAGATTCGGGCACAGATTTCTTGAGTTTTCCTCCCTAAGTTGCACATGTCTGTGGCTCGTGTTTTCGGCATCCATTTTGCCCTGCATTTTGACCAGTCCTTGTCATTTTGGCCCACATTTTTGGCACCTCTCTCCTGGACACTCCTGGACCTTTCCCTGGGACCCCACTGGGACCTCTCTCAGGTAAGGTTTTCCTGGCTGTTTCCCTGCCTGGTTTTCCCTGCTGTTTTGTCCCACTGTTTTAGGTATTAGGGGATTGTCGGGGTGCAGATGTTACATATCCCGGTTACCTATCCAGTACTATCTGAACCAGGTATCTGAATAACCCATGGTCATGACAATTGCAAAAGAGGTTAAATCATTTGCATTGTATTTTAATTATCAATTTATGTCTTTCTTTAACTATAAGATAAGTTAAGAAATGGGACATTTTATGTTGGGAGGAATAAATAATTTTGGTAGGAACTGGGATATAGCACTTTAAGAACTGGAAAAGGAAGAATTCAGTGTAAACTGCAAAAGTTCTTATTGCTTTCCATGTGCTTTGCTCCGGGGCTTTGCCTTTATTTGTAAAAATGTTTATATATTGCATTTTGGGCTAGCAGTATAGCCTAGAGGTTAGAGTTACAAGTTGTGAATGGACTTGGTACATCAAGCAGACATGGGTTTGAATCCTCCAGTCTCCACTTGCATACTGTGCGACACTGATCAAGTCACTTAACCTCCCCAGTGCTCCTGGGTCACTCCTGTAAACAAGCATTGTGCCCAGTGGGCCATACATGGCTACCAGAGAATAATAATAATAAAAAAAGGCTGGGACATTCCTGGTATACTTGCTGTAGAAACTGGCACATTCCATCCTGGGGGACCCCTAGATTGCAGTTACTGTATCATGTGCTACAATTGAAGCAGACTGGTTAAATTTCCTGTGCAAAAGTCAATTGCACAAAAGTCTATTGCTCCTCCACAGCTTACCCCATCATGTTACTGTGCTTTATAGCACTCCAGTAGTTATTTCTACTCCTTCTGCCTCCTTGCAGCGCACACACAGACTTGGTAGCACCGGTAGACTCTAGCCCGGGCTCTAGCTCTACTTTTGTACTTTTGTTATCTGTTTGAAGACTTTGTTTTGTTTTTTTTATTTTGCTTTTTGCTTGTTTATCTGTTTAAGTGGAAGGTTTTGTTTATACTTAGAATGTCATTATCAATTCAGGTGGTTGTACCGGGTGGTTGTATAAACTATGCCATTAAAAGCTCAGTAAAATGTCATTGACCAAATTGTAGTCCCTAGCTCTTTCTCCTGTACTCTACCTTCTTGTTTTGCTCACAAAGGCTCACACACAGCAAATGTAGTCTCTGGTACTTTCTTTTAAAATCTGCCTTCATCAAGTTTGTTCTACACCTACAGGATTGCCCCCAGAAGTCTGTGGCTCTTTTAGCTGTGCGCAATAATTTGTATTTCCCCCTTGACCCAGCAATGGGCTCTAGGTTATCGATTAGGGACCTGGGTTGACATAGGAATGACCGTGTGGAAGATGGCTGCTTTGCTTGATTTTTTTTTTGCTGCCCCCCCCCCCCGGCCAGGTATATCTGTGCACTCCACTTGGGGATATCTCTGGAGTGTGGTGGTGGTGCCAGACTCAAGGGCAGGGGAGGGAGATTACCAAAAAAGGCATGGATGGTATATGTTACAAGGTGTACTGCATAGAATTCTGCATGGGACCAGGTGCTCCCCGGGCTCCAACATACAACCTCTCCCTTCATGTCCTCTATCCCTCAGATCAGCGTAATTTTGAAACAATTACTGTTTCATATGCTGAGAGTACAAGCTACAAATTAAAACCCCACGTAAGGGACCCCCCTCCCTGTCACCCTCATGAAAGAGCATGGTTATCAATCTGTGCATAGGTGGGTGGTAATGCACCACTCCCAGCCCATGCCTTCTGGCACAGAGCAAGGACCTAGCTATGCTCCTATTTCCCTGCTGTGCAATAACTGCTAATTGTTTTATTTCCCCGCAGGAGTGCATATATAGGGAACAAGGTGACTTTAAGAGGTAGTGCTTCTGCCTCAGTACAGGGATCGAGCCATCATTTAGGGTGTTTAGACTGTATTAACCACATTTGTACTAGTAGATGTTCATTTGGTCTGTTAAACCAGTGGTCGGACTTCTGGTGACGTCACCCACCCGAATGGCTGCATAGAGGGGAAGCTCTCACACACTCCACCAGATATATCTCCCCAATTCAGTAAATACAGCTTAAAAGATAGCATTTTCAACAGTTTGAATGAAGGGGAGTAAAAACCAACTGAAATCGCGCTCAGAGAGACTATGAGAAAGGGCAGATGCAAATGGATCTGCCAAGAGGCCCTCTCACAGTTGCAGCACCTCTCCTCCAGACAGCATGGCCGAGGATCATGACCCGGACACTGATAGAGAGAGAGAGTGAAAGGCTCTCCCGGTCCAGATACGAGACCCTTCTTTCAGAAATTAGAGTGTTCCGGGCAGAAAATAAAAGGGAGTTTACAGCGCTTCAGAACAGGTTATCCGAAGTAGAGGGAAGGCTCGACCGCTCAGAGGAAGCCACGGGGGAGGTAGCCGAAGAGACCCAGTGCCTGCATCAGGCAGTCGACTTCTTGATTGACCAACATGACAAATTTCAGGAGAAAATCACAGACCTGGAAGCGAGGTCCCGGAGAGATAATCTCCGCATATACGGTCTGCCGGAGGACTCCGAGACCGGTAAGATGGAGGATTTTTTGATGGATCTCCTCAGAGATGTGCTTGACCTCCCCCCGACGTTCCAGTTCAAAATCGAAAGAGCTCATAGAGCCCTATCAAAAAAACCCACTGACCAAGCTGCCAGACATCGCTCAGTAGTTCTAAATCTTTCTAGCTTTAAAGATAAGGAAACGATCCTAAAAACAGCGTGGGCAAAAGGAAATATCACATACAATGCAACCAGACTGTTTTTCGATAATGACTACCCTGCTGAAATCCTGAAAAAAAGAGTAGCCTATGCTCCAATTCTCAAACTCCTAAAGGAGAAAGGTATAAGGTTTCATACCCCTACCCGCAAACTGAGGATCTGTTGGGACTTGAAATGAAACATACTGAGCCCAGAGGAAGCCATCATGGAACTGGAAAAAGAGGATGGAGTTTCCAGTCAGGCGGTCCGTCCCACAGGAAAAGCGGCCCCTGCTGGCAGTGGCAAAGCATCTCGAACTCTCGTACAGGAACAGGCAGCCGGAGGGGTTTCCGTTCGCTTCAGGAGGTGAAGGACTTTATTGGAAAGAATCGCTCTTCTTCTAATGCTACAGTGATCGACAATCAGGATGCCAATACCTGAACTAAATCAGACCTGGCATATGGTATGAGAACTTACAGGGGCTCTATGTCTTTTAGACTGTCTGAAGCTCTGATAAGGCAAAGCCGAGGAGAGACTTTAAGTTAAACAGCTACCTTTTTTTTTTTTTGCCTCTATTGCTGAAGCTCCTCTCTCCCCTGCCTGGCAGTTAAGGTGTCCAACTTACCTAGAGAGAGAAACGTCAGTACTGCTAACTCTTTATAACAGTGCTTTGATTTATTGGAGAGTTGATGTATGACTACAATTTTCTCAAAAGACGCGTTCAGCCTAGTAAACAGAGGTGGACGGTGGAGAAATATTGCATTAATCCCTAATCTTCATGCAGCTGCCCTTCCTACGACCCATCAGGGCTTGCTGTGAGAAGAGGTGGTTACACTTCGCACAGACCCGCTTCCCCCTAGTGGTGGACGTCCCTACTACCTGACCCTGAGTTTCTTTTCTTAGGGGTCTGGGAGGCCTGACCGAAATGGAGGTCACAATTCCTCCCACAGAGGCTCAGTCCGATTTTAGGTCTGGGCCCCTTCTGACTAGAGGGGTAGGGGTTACCCCCCTCTGCATTGGAAGTACCTATGTAAATATGTTCTCAAGGTTCAAATATGTTAATGTTACTTATACTGTCTATTCTTTGAAAGTTCACATGAATGTATTTTATTTTCTATATAGTTGCCTTCGGGGGTTTTTACCCCTTGCTGAATCAGGCTCCATGGGAACTATCTTTCAGGAATTTATTGTTGTTGTACTCAATAGATGCAGATCTTTGATGCCCGCAAAGTTGGGCTATTTTTGGTCTTGGTCAGTAGCCGGCACAGACCCACTCCCAGGTAATAATAACTCACAGTTCAGTGAATAAGGCCCACACAGTCAGGGTATGCTCCCTCAACGTGAATGGGTTAAATAACCCCATTAAGAGATACAGGGTGATCTCCTCCCTTAAAAAACTAAGGCCCTCTGTTCTCCTATTACAGGAGACACACCTAAACAAACAGGAGCATAAAAAGCTCTCCAAATTTGGTTTCTCTACAATAGTGGCCTCGACCTATGGTAAGGGAAAAAGAAGAGGAGCAGTAGTCATGATTCCTAAAAATGTTTCTTTCCATTTGGTGAATTCCTACACAGATTCAGAGGGAAGACTTGCAATTGCAGTGAGGCAACTGGAGGGGCAGGAGGTCACCCTGGTTTCTATATATATCCCCTCCGGGGAAGGACCAGATATCAGGAAACTGCTACTCCAAAGGGTTATAGAACGGAGCCAAGGGGTCTTGGTGATGGGTGGAGACCATAACCTGGCCATGACCCACTTGGATACCTCTAGTAAGAGGCCCGCTAAAAAGACCCCAGCACATCGGGTCACACAGGCCTGCTTAAAGGGAGCCCAATGGGTTGATATATGGCGAAATCTCCATCCCAATAAAAGGGAGTACACTCATTACTCCGCCCCCCCATAAAGTATACACTCGTATAGACTACCTACATGTATCTAAAGAACACCTGTGTAAAATGCAAAGTTGTACGCAGACCCCGACTGTACTATCAGATCATTCAATCCTTACATTAGACATGGTTTGGGAGAAAAGAAAAATCAATACCCTATGGAGATTTAATAATTTTTTATTGAACCTTAAGGACTTTAGGGAAACAATGCAACAAAAAATTAAACAAATCCTTGAAGACAACAAGGGACAGGATATTACAGCAGGTGTTCTTTGGGATATGCTTAAAGTAGTTCTTAGGGGGGAAATAATTAAATATGCGACACATTATAAGAAGAAACAACAAGCACGTCTTGATAATTTACAGCAGCAACTTGGTGACTTGCAGGCATTGCATGCCGCTAGTGATGAGGGAGTCTTTCCTCTCCTCCAAGCAACTAAGGAACAGATACAGACCATTTTAGATATCCACACTGAGCAGGCTTTGCACAGCATTAGGCAAAAGCATTACGAAAGGGGTCCCAGAGCTACACGCCTGCTGGCCCACAAAATCAGACAACACAAAATTAGATCCAACATTACGCAAATAAGAGACCCAGACACCAAGAGATTGGTCAATCTCTCTCTAAAGAAATTGAACACGCCTTTCAGAAATATTATAGAACCCTATACAGTACTGAATCTGGTGGAGACGTTCGGGGAATAGAGACCTTTTTAGAGCATCTATGGCTTCCGAGGATCTCAGACAAGCAAAAACAATTACTAGAGAAAACAATCACTCAATCGGAATTAGATAAGGCCATGTTGGCCCTTACGTCACATAAGAGACCAGGCCCGGATGGGTACACCGGGGACTTCTACAAGGTGTTCAGAGTTGAGTTGTCCCCTACCCTCCTGCAGGCTTGTAGGGGAGTACAGACAGACCAATCAACACCTGATTCTTGGAGATATGCCTATATAACCAGCATATTAAAACCAGAAAAAGATAGCACGTCCTGCTCCTCATACAGACCTATTTCTGTGCTTAATATAGATTATAACATTTTTGCATCTATAATCTCCAAAAGATTCGAGTCCTTTCTCCCAGAAATAATTGACCTGGACCAAATGGGGTTTATACCTGGCCGTCAAGCACAGGACAACATAAAAAGAACGCTACATCTCCTGCAGAGAGCAAGGGAGGCCAGGTCTCCGTTTCTTCTCCTATCACTAGAGGCAGAGAAAGCGTTCAACCGGGTCGAATGGACATTTTTATGGGAGGTGTTAGGAAAAGTCGGGATACCACAGTCAGCGATTGGGCTAATAAAATTAATGTATACGAACCCCAAAGCATATATTCGGATAAATGGCTCCTTTTCTAACCCCATTACACTATCTCACGGAACAAGGCAGGGTTGCCCCCTGTCACCTCTGCTGTTTGCAATTTATCTAGAGCCTTTAGCCCAGGCCCTATGGCAAGAGGTAGGAATTGCTGGAATCGAGGCCACCTCCACACCCCATAAATTAGCATTATACGCAGACGACCTTTTGGTTTACCTCGACGACCCACAGACCTCCCTATCCCCTCTTTGGGATAGATTAAAAAGGTTCGGAGAGATTTCAGGTTATAAAATTACTGAAACTAAAACTGAAGTTCTGGCTTGGGACTTCATCCCAAATATAGATCTGAGGAAAACTTATAATTTCCGTTGGGACCTGAAGAGCATCAAATACCTTGGTGTGCGGATTGGCCTTTCATATGAGGACCTATTCCCCCTGAACTATACCCCCTTCATGACTAAAATGACTGCAGACCTAGATAGATGGAGAGTCCTTCCCATGTCCATGTATCAACGTATAGAATCTGTCAGGATGGTGGTTCTCCCCCGCTTCATATACCTGGCCCAGACTCTTCCAACTCAGATCCCTGACACTTTCTATAGAACACTACAGAGAAAAATGTCATCATTCATCTGGGCCAATCAAAAACCCAGGATTAATCTTTCAATATTACAACTAACTAGACAAAAAGGAGGTATGTCCCTACCTAATTTTAGATTATATCACCTTGCCTCTCAAATTAGAATACCCATATTCTGGCTGGACAGATCCTATAAGGCAAAATGGAAGTGGGTGGAATTACAGGGAAAAGGTCTAGAAGAGGTGAACCGTATCTTACTCTCCGCCCCCCCAATAGCGAGAGCAGAGAATATTGCCAGTCCCTATACTCATTCAACCCTGCACTGCTGGCAGAGACTACTGGCATCCCGGGAATTTGCGCCCTGGAGATCGGTGTTGTTCTCCCTGCCTTTCCTGAATGCCTTTGTCCCTGCTAAATTGGACAAGGGATATCTTATTTGGCAAAGGAAGGGGCTACATTTAGTCTATCATTTCATGCCTCAGGGAACAGTTCTTTCTTTAACAGAACTAGTCCTAAAATATGACATTCCCTATTCAGATAGATTTAGATATTTCCAGACAAGGAACTATCTCTACTCCTTGGGTAAGGTGAACTGGAGAGACTCTCCTCTCCCCGGACTCCTCTTAATTTTTCTAGGAGCCATAGATGGTAGGTCAACCCCACCTCATATAATTTCATCCCTCTATAAGGGTTTATGCTCTTTATACAGTAAACCCTTAGACAATATTAGGCAAGCATGAGAGAGAGATCTTGGAGTGGAGATAACTCCCTCTCAGTGGGAGACACATATAAAGACAATGTATAGGGGCATAGACTCAGGTTTCTGGAAATAATTTGCTTGGAAGTTATTTATCAGATATTTCAGGGCCCCAATAGTGATGATGAAATATAATGCTAACTACAAAGCAGAGTGTTGGAGGCAATGTGGATTCTCCCCGGCCTCCCTTGGTCATATTTTCTGGTCATGCAGAGAACTACATTCTTTCCTTGATCACTTGCACAAGGCCCTCCAACAATTAGTATCTTCTAATATAACACAGGGCCCTCATTTGTTTCTATTTGGGGATACTCCACAGGACTTTTTAGACAGTCCATCTAGAAAATTCCTCAACTTGGCCTTATTAGCCACCAAAAAGGCTATCACGAAAAGTTGGGGTTCCCCCTTGCCTCCTACACTAGATACCTGGCATCAGATAATGATAGATATCTATAAGATGGAGAGATTAACTGCCAGCATTAATAAGTCTCATGAGACATTTGAGAATATGTGGATAAGATGGGTCCTTTATATCTCGCCTCTCAGGGCAGACTTCCAACCATGACCCAAGCTGTCTCACAAAGCATCTGTTTACTACAAAAAAAGAGTCAACTGTATTTTTATTTATTTGTATGTTCCCAGCCATGGCAACAAATAAAATAGTATAACCTACAGAATGGCAGTACACTTGTATGTTAATTGTCTATGTCTATTTTTAAGTTATTTGTATCCCATGTCTTTTGATGTTGTATACGTACCTGTTTACCACTACAAAATTAAGACTGAAAGTTTAAAAAAAAAACAGTGGTCATTTGGTCTGTTAAACTAGTGGTCATTTGGTCTGTTAAACACAAGAGAAGAGCCAGAGTGACTCAACAGTAGTTGGCCTAACACCATTTTCTTTACCAGTGACTATGAGGGCCACAGACCTGGGACAAAGGGACAAGGTAAGCACAGGGTTACCCTCTCAAGCTCAGTGGTCCATAAGTCCATAAAACAGTTAGAACTTAGTTGTTGGACTAAAATGTTTGTGTTGTGTTTATGTATTTACGTAGTTATGCTTGTGCACTAGTGCAATGTAAATACATCTTCACTCCTTGTCAGCACTAAGATGCTGTTCACATCAGGACTGATACCCAGGCTTATTTAAATTACCTGAAAGCACTGTAAACAACTTTAAGAAAGCATACATTCTAAACATGTACACAAGCTTTTACATACAGTTATTACTGTTTAACAACATTATGTGTACATGTGATGCAAACCCATTACCACTGGGATACCAAGTTGGTTCCCATGGTTGGTTACTCATTTGAAGCGAAAAGGGGGATTGGAGGTTGTATCTGACTCCTTATTTTTGTATTAAAGGGGTCCACTTTTTTTCAGAAAAAAACAAGGAAAGGGGTCATTTCTAAAATGTGCAGACCAGCATGGGTACCACTTTTTAGAGAGCTTGCCACCACCGGGGTGCATTCTCTCTCATTTTGGAAGCTGTCAAAATAGATAGGCAGCACTAGTGGCTGGTTAAGATGGAACTCTTGACACCACTTTTGGCAGGAACATGGGGTTAGTATAGAGAATCACCTTGTCCTGTTGGAAAGCAGTATATGGAGGATCTGTGACCAGGGTTTGGATTTCAGACACTCTGCAAGCAGAGGTGATGGCCGCTAGGAATGCTGCTTTCCAAATTAAAAACTTCAAGTCACATGTCGCAAGGGGCTCAAAGGGCTTGCGAGTGAGCATATCCAGCAAAAGGTTGATATGCCAGGCAGCCACTGGCTTCCAGATGTGAGGTCTTGTGTGCAGAATGCCCTTAAGGAACTTCTTGAATAGTGGTAGCTGAGCCAGGTAGAGGGTACCCATGGCGTCACGGTGTGCACACAGATGGACCTTTACTGTGAAATACTGCAGGCCAGCATCAGAAAGGTTTAGCAGACACTCCAGAGCCTTGTCAGATGGGCATCCAAAGGGGTTCATGCAGGGTTTGGAGCACCGTATGGAAAATCTTTTCCACTTGGATGTGTATGTCTTCCTAGTGGAAGGTTTACATGCAGGCAAAAGTATTTCAGTGATCCTCTGAGATATCTTGTACCTGTTCACTTCTGTTTTTTCAGTACCCAGGCCAGAAGATGAAGGGACCACAGGTTGGGATGGACCATGTGACCCTGAGTCAGCAAGTCCATCCTGAGTGGAAGGATCCTTGGTTTTCTGACTGGCAGTCTAGTTAACAGAGGAAGCCAAATCTGTCTAGGCCACAGGGGGGCCACTAGTATCACCTTGACCCTTTCTGTCTCCAATTTGAGCAATACCTTATGCATAAGAGGGACTGGTGGGAATGCATACAGAACAGCCTTTGCCATTACAGTAGGAATGCATTCTGACAGAAAACACCATGTCCAGGATTTCTGAGCAGAATCGAGGCAGTCTGGTTTCGAGTGGGGATGCAAAAAGATCCACATCTGGGGTACTCCACTCCTCGAATAGTGATTTCATGATATCTGGAGCTAGTTACCACTCATGAGGATCAGCCTCTGTTCAACTGAGGTTGTCTGCCAGAGGGTTCTGCACTCCAGTCAGATAAACTGCTTGGAGCAATATCTCCTGCTCCAGGCACCACTCTTACACTTTCATCGCCTCCCTGCAGAGTGGGTAAGAATGTGATCATTCCTGTTTGTTGGTATAGTACATGACAGACTTGTCGTCTGTCTGGAAGAGGACTGTTTTGTGGCTGACTAGGTCCACTAGGGCTCTAATGCCGTACAAAACAGCTTGCATCTCTGGGACACTGATGTTCCGTTTGTGGCCCAAAGCCTCTTTGAACCCTGTTTTTCCTCCTGATCTGCAGCAGGCTCCCAGGATTTGTACCTTGCCCTTCCCTTTGAAAGCTATTTTGCACATAGTTCCTTGTTCCCTAGGGCCCCATATAGATGGGTCCTCCCCAGTTGGCTCTCAGGTTCTCCCAGATGGAGTCTGGGACCTTCACCAAGGGCTTTCACAAGGCTGTTATACTGTACGTAATTTTCTACAATTTCCTCCAAATACCCTACTTTTATTGTAGCTGGGGTAAGAGGGTTATGTTCTATGTTTTACATAAATATGAAGCAGAGAGACAGAGAGAGAGAGACAGAAGGTAATTAAGCAGGATTTTGTTAATAGAGGACTTGGTAATGGCCTTCCTCCAGGTTGCTCCTTGGGAGGGGGGGGTTCTTAGATGTGGATTCTATGGACTGTCTGTCATGCTGCATTGGATCCTATGTGATGGGCAGCTCGCCTGTGGGTCTCTCCTGGGAGCCTCTTGTCTGAGGACTGCCTTTTTCTCCATGGGGCTTGCCTGCTCCGCATCACAGCCACAGACTGTTTTTTTCTCTTAGTTAAATGGCGATGACTCTGGTAACAATTTTGTCCAAAAATATTAATGGATTGAACTGCATGCTGAAGAAGACAAGGTTTATTCAGTATCTGAGACTACACCCAGCTGCTGTTTACTTTTATTCAGGAAAGTCACTTGACTGCCTCAGAACATTTGAAATTAAACTCAGGATGGGTAGATACATGGTTCATGCCTCTTCCCAACCCAAGGGTAAACATCGGTGGAGTGATTATCATGATGATACCCCCATAACCCGCCCCCATTTGAACTACAATAGGCCTACAGTGACCCACATAGCTGCTATGTCATACTGCTAACACAGCTACAGTATTTCAGATGGAAGTCCCCACTAATCAGTGTATTTTTCACCCAAACACTACCTCTCCAGTATTAAACACTTTCTTGAGTAAACTGATAGACCTACTCCAGGGACAGCTGATATTCGGAAGTGACCTGAATTTAGTAATATCATTGGATTTGAACACGTCACACCTGAAGAAATATCATGCATCCCCATCTCAATGTCATCTTCATTTGAATCTTTCTAACTTAGGGATAGTCGATATTTGACATTACCTTTTCCCCTTTTGGAAAGTTTACCCATACTTCTTCCCTAGATATCACAGTTATTCCCACATCAATTACTTTTTTACAACATGTGAACATTTCTCAGATATCTAAGATATGGACTATGGCCTCCAACTGTTACCAGACCACCACTCTATCTCTTTGAAAATAGCCCTGAGCAAGGAAAGAAAAACATAATTCTGGCATTTTAATCCTTCACTGCTCAAAGATGAGCAGTTTCACACTTTTATCTCTGAACAAATTCCCCACATTATAAGAGATAATGAGGCTCAGACAGTAACTGCCCCGATCCTTTGAGACCCACTGAAGACGGTACTGAGGTGATATATCATTTGTTATGCTTTTCTCAAGAAAAGAAGGCAAAATGAAAAGTATAATTCCATTTTAGAACAATTACAAACCTACCAGCATCTTTATTCTCAGGGTGACAAGGTCACAGACAACAGGTTTAAAGCCTTGAAGAGCGAACTTCAGTCCCTTATGGACTACTGGGTCCTGCAGGTCTTGTATTACTTAAAACAATCATATTATGAAGGGGAGCCAGGAGCACCTGTATTTTACATAGAAAGCTTTCGGCTCGTTGCCACATGGCTTGCATCCTGCAGCTGCGAGACCCTGCTTCTGGAAACCTGACACGACATTTATCGGCTCAGGACTATATTTAAAGAACTCTACCAGCAATTTTATGCAGGCCCCTCCCCTTTGGATGAAGACACTGTAGCCAAGTATCTTAGGAATTTAAATCTCCCTCAGCTTACTGACTGTAATAAAGCAACCCTGTCTTCCCCAATACAATCTGAGGAACTCCTTATTCGGCTTAAATCAGCAAAAACGTAAAATGTCCTGGCCCTGATGGGTTCCCACTGAAAGGTAAAAAAGAAAAAATTACTCACCTTAGTAATGTTGTTTCTTCTAAAGGAGTCTTGCTGTATTCTGACTATTGCAGTTAGGTCCTGCCTTTCAACTGCCCCGGAGAACAAAGAGTTAACTTTCCGTGGCTAGCGTGGAACGTTCAGCGCGAGCTCGGTTGAAGCCCCTGTCTGCTGTTGTTTAAACTCCAACTGTCAGATCTTTATGAGCAATACTCACTAGAAGTTCTGTGTGGAAACTGTAAAACTCACACTCTCACACTAGCCAACTGGCAACTAAATTTATTAAAAAAGGGTTTTTTGGTTTCAAAGCAAAGACTCAAGTCAGGAAACCCAAAAAACAAAACACAACACACACCCAAAGTAAAGGAGGGTGAAAAAGGGGCACTTCTAGGGTGCCAACACTGCTCCTGCCCACCCACATCCCAAAAACCAGGTTCTGAGAGGAGGGGGGGGTCAGAATACAGCAAGACTCCATTAGAAGAAACAACATTACTAAGGTGAGTAAATTTTTCTTTAAACAACATGAAGTCTTGCTGTATTCTGACTACTGCAGACTACCCAAGCAGTACCTCCATGGAGGAGGGACAGAACCTACTTTGGGAATAGTTTCTGAAGTACTGCTGTGCCAAACCGAGCATCACTCATAGCCTGGATATCCAGAGAGTAATGCTTGGTGAATGTATGGACTGTTTTCCAGGTGGCTGCTTGACAAATTTCTAAGATATGAATATCCCTGGCAGCAGCCAGGGAAGCAGCTGTACCTCTAATAGAGTGAGCCCTCAGGCCTGAGGGTGGGGTTCTACCCAGCTTTTCATAGCAGAATTGTATACAAGAGACAATCCACCCGGCAAAAAGATCTCTTAGTAGCAGGTTTGCCCTTACCGACCTCTCCATATGTGAGGAACAACTGGAGGGACTCAAACCTGTGACCCTTGGTGCGCTCTATGTAGTAGCTGAGAGCCCTCTTAACATCCAAGCTGTGCAGCCTCCTCTCTCCAGAGAAGGAATGGTCAGTGAAGAAAACAGGGAGAGACATAGACTGATTAAGGTGGAAATCTGAAACCACCTTAGGCAAAAACTTCCTGTTAGTTCTTAGGACCACTTTATCTCTATGGAAAGAGATGAAATCAGGCTCCACTGACAGGGCTTGCAATTCACTGATATGCCTGGCAGAGGTAATGGCTACCAAAAAACACAGTTTTACAAGTCAAGTACTCAAGCTCTGCAGAGGACAAAGGCTCAAAGGGTGGTTGCATAAGCTGAGCAATGCAAACATTAAGGTCCCAAGCAGGAGTAGGGTCCCTAAAGGGGGGACTGGTGTGCAGCAATCCTTGAAGAACTTACAAAACACAGGATGGGCTGACAGAGGAGAGGGCTTGCCCTACTGACAAGAAGGCAGAAACAGCTGCCAGATGCACTTTAAGTGTAGCTGGCCTAAGTCCTAAGCCATTAAGATGAACCATATAGTCCAGGACTGTAGGTGACCCAGCAGATTCTGGAGAAATATGCTTATTAGAGCAACAAATAGTGAACCTTTTCCATTTGGAGCTGTAAGTCTTTCTGGTGGAAGGCTTTCGAGAAGCCTTAAGGATATCCAGAACCCCTTGAGAAAGGTGCAGATCAGCAAACTCTAACTCTTCAAAAGCCATGCCTTGAGATTGAGAGATTTGAGGTTCGGATACCAAATCCTCCCCTGAGAGGATGTCAACAGGTTGTAATTCCTGGGAAGAGACAGGGGAAGGTGGACTGCTAAGGACAGCGACAGTGGGTACCAGGGCTGTCTGGCCCGATCTGGAGCAATCAGAATCACTTTGAATGGTTGAGACCTGATCATGACTAACACTTTGAACAGGAGAGGGAAGGGGGAAAAGCATACAGAAATTTCCCTTCCCAATTCAGAATCAGAGCATCCAGGGGGACTGAGCCCAAGACTGGGGGTCTGCAACAAAACAGAGAAAGTTGGTGATTGTCTGGGGCTGCAAAACGATCTATCTGTGGAGTGCCCCATCTCGAGAAAATTACTTTCAAAACTAGGGGATCTAGGGTCCATTCGTGATGGCCCTGGGATATCCTGCTGAGAGCATCTGCTAGGACATTGTCCTTCCCTGGGAGGTGAACTGCCATCAGAGAGGTTTGCAGGGAATAGGCCAGGGACCACAACTTCATTGCTTCTGTGCACAAGGCCGTAGACTGAGTGCCTCCTTGCTTGTTGATGTACCACATTGTGGTGGTATTGTCTGTTCTGATCTGGACCACCATGTTCTGTACAGATTTGGAAAAGGCTTGCAGTGCCAGAAACACTGCTCTGAGTTCCAAGAGACTGATGTGAAGCAGAGATTCTTGAGATGACCACAGCCCTTGGGTGGTAAGATCCCCCCCAGGTGGGCTCTTCAGCCCAGCAGAGAGGCATCTGTGGTGAGTATCACTGAATGAGACTGAGTGACAAAAGGAACTCCTTGTCTCAAATTGTCCTGATCCTGCCACCATTGCAAAGCCTGGATCAGGGTTCGAGTCACTGGGACTAGTTTGGTAAGGGAATCCTTTCTTTGGGACCAGAAGGCTCTTAAGTGGAACTGAATGTCCCTCATCTGAAATCTTGCTTCCCTGGACCACTGTTCTAGAGGCTGCCATGTGGCCCAGGAGCTGCAGGAAATGCCTTGCTGGTTGAGACACCTGAAGGTTGAATGAAGAGGCCAGTTCCATAAGGGTCCTTGTCCTGTCCAGGGGAAGGAAGGCTCTTGCCCTTATTGTATCCAGCTCCACCCGTATAAAGGTGAGGAGCTGTACTGGTTCGAGAACTGACTTTGGAAGGTTGAGGAGGAATCCTAAGGAAGTGAGCACTTGCTGAGTTATTTGCAGATGTGACTTGACTCTGGTCTGGAGACTGACCCACTATGAGCCAGTCGTCCAAGTATGGAAAGATGGAGATTTTTTCTCCTTAGGAAAGCAACCACTACTGCCAGGCACTTTGTGAACACCCTTGGGGCTGATGTTAGGCTAAAGGGCATTGCTCTGAATTGACAGTGGCCTGAGGGCAACTCGAACCTGAGGTACTTTCTGTGGGAGAACCTGATGGGAATGTGAAAATAGGCATCTTTGAGGTTCAGGGAGGCTAGCCAGTCCCCTGGCCTTAGAGAGGGCAGAATTATTCCCAGAGTCACCATTTTGAACTTTGGTTTTAAAAGGTACTTGTTCAGATATCTTAGATCCAGGATGGGCCGCCATTCTCCTATTTTTTTGGGGGGGGCTAGGAAGTACCTGGAGTACAATCCTTTGCCCTTGTGTAGGGTAGGAACCCTTTCTATGGCTCTGACAGCCAGGAGGGAAGAAACCTCTACCTCTAGAGCAAGGGTCTCTGATGGATTTGCAGGTAGAAAGGATCTGGTTCTCATCTTAGGAAATTTTTTGAAGCTGAGAACCAGTCCCTGGCTTACTACTTCCAGGATCCACTTGTCTGATGTCAGAGACTTCCAGTCCTGGAAAAAGTAAGCCATCCTGCACCCTACAGGTATTGAAGAATCGGCCTGGGCAGACCCATCATGGTGTCTGCTTGGCAGGAACTTTAAGCTGAGGGGTGGAAGCAGGCCTGCTCATTCCCCATCTGCCTCTCCCTCTGAAGAACCCCCTCTGAGCATAAGCAGAAGAGGAGGCCTGGGCTTGGTAAAAAGGCCTTTCAAAGGGCCTGCCCCTGCCCCTGAAAGGCTGTCTCTGAGGAATGGCTTGCCTTTCTTTGGCCTGAGCACTCCTGTAGGTGGTCCTGTACTCGTCCATCTTTTTCATGTAATTCTCTGTCTGCTCCCCAAACAGAGAATTACCAATGACAGGGAAATCCATGGCCTTAGCCTGGGTATCCTGTGATAGGCTAGTACATCTGAGCCAAGCCATCCTCCGAAGGGCCACAGATATAGCCATGACTCTAGATGAAACATCATTGGAGTCCACAGCAGCATGAAATTGCACCTTGGATGCCTCAGTCCCATCCACAGCCACCTGCTCCAGCTCCTTGGCAAGCTGGTCAGGAGCCTGTTTAGCCAGAGCCAGCACAGTGTCCCACCTGGACTTCTGGTATCTAGCTGTGTAGGCCATATAGTTAGCCCGCCTGAGTCCCAAAGATGCTGCCATGTACTGCTTCTTTGCCATGGCATCAATCCTCCTGGAGTCCTTATCTGGGGGGTGTGATGCCAAGAGAATATTTGCCTTATCACAGGCAGCAGCCTGCACTACCCCAACATGGCTGCATTGCTGAGAAAGGAACTCCGTGTCCGAGCCTGAAAGGGTATACCTCTTGTCCATTCGTCTGTCCACAGGAAGTATGTAGTTAGGAGTCTTTAGAATTTTAAATGTCTGTTTCCCAAAAGATTTATGGAGGGGAATAGACAGTCTCCTGGACTCTGGGATGTCCATCATTTCAACAAAATAAGGCTCCTCCTGATCCTCTACTGCTTCTTCCATTGGAAGCTGGAGGGTTTCAGCCACTTTCTTGTAAAACATAAAGTGGGAAGGGGACTCAGAAAGCCTAGGAGGAGAAACACCTGAAGGTCTTTCTGGGGAGAGGTCCGGGTCAATAGGCACATCCAGACTTTCATAATCACCATCATCATCATTATCCTCATACACTCCCTCCTCCTCCTCCAGTTCATAAAATTCTTCTAAAGTACAATCCAGAACCGTGGGAACCGACCGAACTGAGCCCCTGCCAGATGGTGCCAGTTCGACCGGAACCGAGGTTAGCGACTGAACTATCCTTATCGCTTTGGCTATTTCATCAGCGGTCGGAGAAAGAATTTGTGGTTCCGAACCGGATGATTTTTCCCTTCTCTTTTAACTGGAACCGACTCTTAAGAATCGGCTCTCCTTTTGCCCAAAGAAGTTTTGCCCTGGTCAGAGGGCACTCCTTCTGGTTCAGTCGGAACCAAACCGGGCTGGCCTTCCGGGTCAGCGGACTTCTCAGCCTCCCTTTCCCTCAGTCTACCTACTCTCTTATCCAGGGTAGCTTTGGGAAAACTTTTACAAATTTGGCAGTCTGAATCGAGGTGGTCAAACCCTAGACAATAAACACAGATGGTGTAGGGATCAGCCTTAGCAAAGGCTTCCCCACATACACTGCAGTCATGAAACCAGTGGGCCCGTTTTTCCTTGGGCTTCTCAGACGTAGCTAATCCTATCCAAAACTTACCCTTTTTGGCAATCCACCAGGCAAGACACCCCTATCAGTTCCTGACCGTGTTACGGGTCTTGGAAAAAAACGTAATTAAATCCCTTTTTTTTAGAACCGATACGGACCGATTACCACACTCTAATAAATCCAAAACTTTTTAAGACCAATCTGATCGGTTCAAACCAAACCAATCCCAAATTTACAAGTTCCACACAAAAACTAAATGTAAAACCTATCTAGTACTCACAGTACCACAGACAGAGACTTAAACTGACAGATTGGGTACCAGAAATTCGGTAGAAACTGAGCAAAAAAACAACACTTTAATCGACTTTTTTGAACCAAGCAAAGGAGAAATCTCCGGAGCGACTGTTCAGTGAGGCGGAATAAAGAATCTGACAGTTGGAGTTTAAACAACAGCAAACAGGGGCTTCAACCGAGCTCGCGCTGAACGTTCCATGCTGGCCATGGAAAGTTAACTCTTTGTTCTCCAGGGCAGTTGAAAGGCAGGACCTAACTGCAATAGTCAGAATACAGCAAGACTTCATGTTGTTTGAAAAAACCCTTCTCAGAACATCTTCTGCTGCATATCCTACAGGTTTACAAGGCAGTTGCTTTGGTGAACTTCACCCTCTTTCTTGGTTACATGCTACTCTAGTGGCTATCCCCAAACCAGGAAAAGATCCGTCTGCACCCTCTTCCTATCATCCCATTTCCATTTTCAATGTCAGTTACAAACTCTATATGACAATCTGGGCCGATAGGCTGGATCGAATCCTTCCCACCTTGATTCATCTTGATAAGCGGGTTTCATTAGACAATGTCAAATGATGAACATCAGATTTACACTTCTTCTGGTAGAATATGTGCATAGCAGATAGATCCCCATTGCCCTACTCAGTTTAGATGCTGAAAAGGCTTTTAACAGGGTGTCCTGGAGCTTTCTCTGGAGCACCCTGTCAGCTTTTGGCTTCCCTGAGTCATGTCTCTTTTGGCTTCACCTCATATGCTGCAACCCCCAAGCATACATTAGGGTAAATGGCTCGCTTTCTTCCCCTATACTACTAGGAGTGTCCCCTGCCACCCCTTTTTGCCTGTTATATCGAACCCTTAGTCATAGCTTTAAGGGCAAACCCGAGGGTAGAAGGTATCCCATTGTGAGTACAGAATACAAGGCCACCCTTTATGCGGACAATGTCTTTCTTACCCTACTTTTTTTTTCTTTTTTTTTTTATTCTTCCTATACCCCCCGGGCATCCTTCAGGAGTGCCCACTTGGAGCCCAACCTACTCCCAACCTGAACCCCCCCCGCATCTTCTCTGATCCCTCTCCCCGAATGACTACAGGAGGCAGACCCGGCCCCGGTACCATCTCTGGGGCCGATTCCGCCCTCACCTGGCGGCTTCCCTCCTAAGTATGAGAAGCCTACCTGCAAGTCGTCGGGTAGTCCTGAGAGAGATCCTGGGCGCATCTGGGCTAGTATTTGGGATGTGGGAGGGTCAACCGGGGCCACCGTCATCTCCCGGCTGGTATATGAGGCTCTTTCTGCTTTTTTAGTCCCTCCCCTCGTGGAGTTCAGTCGTGCAATGATGACCAGCATCCGCCAAACTCCACCCCCCTTGCCTTCTGCTCATCGTGTCCTCTTCGGCTATCCCAGCCACTACCAGGGGTCGCACCGGAGTGACGCAGTCCCTACGTCCCCCCCCCAGGTAGGGAGAGCTGTCCCTCGGACGCTTCATCCCTGCCTGTCCCTGCCGACCCCTGACTTCCCAGGATCGCTCCTGAACCCGGGTCATTGGCGTGACGCAAGGTAAGGCATCTAATGCCTTAACCCTCAGCGCCACCGGGCCGGCGCTTTCTTACCCTAATTAATCCAGACAGTTCCATCCCAGCAGTGTGATCTGTCTTAGAGAATTTTGGCCAGTTTACTGGGTTCACGCTGAATCTTCATAAAACAGAAGTCCTTTTTCTCCACTATTCCGCATCCTCCCCTATTTAAACGTGAGCTACCCCTGAAGTGGTATAGTGCCAGGATAAAGTACCTGGGAATATGTATCGCCAAAGACCTAGACAATCTCAAACTTTAAAATTATGAAACACTTACAGTAGCTGTGTTAGAAGATTTGCTTAAATGGGGGCAGTTACCACTGACTTTCTTTGCCAGAATCAAAGCAATTCAGGTGAACATCCTTCATTGGTTGTAATACCCTTTTCAAACCCTCCCAGTGTTTGCTGCACATTACTACTTCACCTCATGGAACAAGTTCATATCAAGATTCATATGGGGGAGTCACCAGCCTCATATTTATTATTCTCTATTACAACTACCAATGTCTGAAAGTGGGGTCAACTTCCCAAATCTAATAAATTGTGTGTGGGCTTCTTATATATGGACCATATTATACTGAATCCTTCACCAAGCTTACCCCCATAGAAGAATAATGAGTTCGTAATTAATGACCTGTACGATATGGTTCTGCTCCTTCTATCTAATCAGACAGTTTCACCCCCTTTTGCACACTACACCTATTTCATGGCTCAGACACTCAAAGTATAATTTAAGTTTAACCAACATTTGAAGTTGGCCCAGATATTCTACTTTTGCAGAGTCCTGGTGGTGGATGATGAATTTCTCCCCATCAAAATTAATCCAGCCTTCCAAAGGTGGAGATGGTTAGAACTTACATATAACTATTTTTAAATTCTAGGGGTGTTCTTTCCTTTGAGACTGTTCAGCAAACCTATGGCCTTATGGGCCGTGAACACTACCAATACCTTCAAATGCATAGAAACATAGAATCTGATGGCAGATAAGGACCACTGGGCCCACCTAATCTGCCCAATTTTCGCTACCTATTGTATTATCGCAGATCCTACTTGATCTCTGGCTCTATCCCTCCTTGCCTTACCACTAAGGTTCCCTTATGCCTCTCCCATGCATTCCTGAACCCCACTACAATCTTTGTATATCTATGTACCTATCTCCATACAAACAAGCTGACAGTACTCACCTCCCTGAACCAGCCCTGCTGTTACTTACAATGGTTTTAGATGCCTTAAGAGACATATGTTGGAGGGCACATGATAGATAATTTATACCAAGGACTGCAGGACCTCTTAGGTGATTCAACTGAGTTGTTTCTGGCCAGTTGGAACAAAGAATTAAACGCCTTGATTATCCTATCCATTTGGCTTAAGTTTGGCTGCCAGCACTGAAGATTACTTCCTCCACTTCATGGAAGGCATTTGCCTGGAAGTGTAAGTACAGGTATTTTTAGAACCCTGGCAGTGCTAATGAAGTATATGCCATCAAGATACAGGCAATGCTGGAGAGGTTGTGGTCAGTCCCAGGCTGACCACTTCCATATGTTCTGATCTTGTCCAGTTCTTTCACCCTATTAGGTGGGAAATCATCAGGAGAGGGGTGCAGGATGCTACCAGCACCTGTGCAAGAGTAAGACGAAAATGCGGTAGGGCCCAAAAACCCTGTTGGTGGACCAGGGAGGTCCAGGAGGTGGTGCGGGGAAAGAAAGCAGCCTATAGGCAATTCAAGTGCTCAAGGAGGTGAAAGGGATCGAGGAGATGCAGGCTGATGGCTAGAAGGGCCACTAGAGTGGTGAGGCGCTAGCAAGGAAGGAGCAGAACCTGGCCAGGGAAATTAGGAGAGGGAACAAGGGGTTCTTTAGATACATTGGGGAAAAACGAAAGGTGAAGGGGCAGATTAGCAGGATTAAATCAGGGGAGGGATGGGCACAAGACCCGGGGGAGCAGGCTGAGGTACTAAATGAGTACTTCACCTCAGTTTTCACCAGGGAAAATGGGGGTGCTGCATCATACATGGGAGGAGACAGAGATACTGAGGAGGGGGACCCTTACCGATCGGCAGGTCTGGGGAGAGGGGGAGGCATCACTGGCAGGTGGGGGAGGGCTAAGAGAAGGGGACCGGAAGTGGAAATCACAGCTGAGAGAGTGAGGGAAACCCTCAGCCCCTTTAGATGGAGAAAGCACTGGGCTGGATAAATTACATCCCAGAGTGCTGAAGGAACTTGCAGATGTCCTGGCAAACCCCTGGCAGAGCTTTTCACCATCTCTCTGAGGACAGGGTGGGTGCCCAAGACTGGAAGGTGGCGACAGGTGCCTATCCACAAGGGGAGATCAAGGGAGGTGGCAGGGAACTACAGGCCTGTCAGCCTGACCTCGGTGGTGGGCAAGGTGATGGAGGCATTGTCAAGAGAGGCTGGGGGACCTGGATAAGTCAGGGTGCCTGGACGATAGACAGCATGGATTCATCCCGGGAAATCGTGTCAGACAAACCTGGTGGAGTTCTATGATCAGTGACAAGTGCCTTGGACCTGGGTAGACCAGTGGATGTCCTCTTTCTGGACTTCAGCAAGGCATTTGACTCTGTTCCTCACGTGGGCCTGTTGGATAAGCTGGGAGAAATGGGGGTTGGGAACCAGATGATCAGATGGATAGGCAATTGGCTCCAGGACCGGACCCAGAGGGTGGTAGTTGGTGGGATAGTCTCATCCCCAAGGAGGGTCATTAGTGGGGTCCCACAGGGATCAGTCCTTGGGCCCCTTCTGTTCAACGCCTACGTATCTGACATAAGGACAGGAATCAGGAGTGAGATGAGTCTCTTTGCAGATGACCTGAAACTGGGGCGTGGTGGATGGGGAGGAGGGAGGGTGGCTCACAGGGGACCTGGAGGCTCTGGAAAGATGGTCTAGAAAGTGAAGCTGAGGTTCAATGTAGGGAAATGCAAGGTACTCACCTGGGGCTGAAACCCAGGTCAAGTGTACACCCTGGGGGAATGCTACCAGTCTCGGCGGCTGAGAGGGACCTGGGGTGGGTGGTGGATGTCAAGATGAACAACTCTGAGACTTGTAGGAGGGCAGCAGCCAAGGCCAACAGGATGCTGGGATGCATCGCTAGGGATCACCTCCGAAGGAGGGAGTGATACTCCTCTGTATAACTACTTGGTGAGGCCGCACCTTGAGTACTGCGTGCAGTTTGGAGGCCACACTTAAAGCGGGACATTAACCTCCTGGAGAGGGTCCAGAGGAGGGCAACCAAAATGATTTGGGGCTTGGGGACAGGACCTATGAGGAGAGGGCTCAAAGAGCTAAATATGTACACATTGGAAGAGAGAGAAGGGACCGGGGGACATGATAGAGGTCTTTAGGTACATGAAGAGGGTAAATAGGGGAGGAAATAGTCGGGGTGCTGAAGGAAGGAGGAAGGCCACTCAGAGGGCATGGCTGGAAGCTGAGGGGAAGATTCAGGGAGAAACGAGGAGGTGCTACTTCACTGAGAGGGTGGTGGAGCTAAGGAATGCACTGCCTAGGGGGCTGGTGGAGGCAGAGACAGTGGAGGGGTTCAAGAGGGGGTGGGACAGGTACAGGGGAAGGGTTCTGGAAGCAAAATCCAATGCAGCAAGAATATTCGGAACTGGGAAGGGAGAAGCCAGAGAAGGCAAGGGGGACAGCAAGGTCAGCACCCAGGTTGGGGACTGACCAAACGAGCAGACACAAAAGACCGTTAGGCCAATTCTGCTGGCATTTTAGTAGTATTGGAAGGACATAGCAGATCAACTGGAGGAACTGTCAAGCTCTTGAACCTTGCTTTCTCCAGTGCTGGTTCAACTATCTATCCCTCCTTTGGATGTTCATTCCCCAAAAGTCTTGATATAGACATATATCCTTGCGGCCAAGAAGGCTATTACACACCTTTGGATGACACCAACTGCCCCAATGGTACATACATGGTGCACAATAGTTGGAGAGAGCTATGCTATTGGGAGAATGATGGTGGATTTTTGTGATAGGTCTGATCAATTTATCTCCAGGTGGGAACACTGGATGTTGTACTTTGTTCCTTAGCAGGATTCCTTGGACTATCCTCAAAATTAAAATGCTATTATAGATAGAGCTTTTGAGTGCTGCTGGGTTGAGTTTGCAGCCTATAATGGACTCACAGTAAAGTGGCTGTGGGCATGGTGGGGTAGACCATAGCTTGACTACCCATTAGTGAAGTCTGTAACCCTGTGAATAAACAGTGTGGCCTTATGCTTGTCACAGCAAAGGGATATCTGTATCATTCTATGCTTTGATATCCTGTGGATACATCGACTGGAAATGTATAAATAAAGTGATGTCTGTTTTACTTGATGGCAACGCCTGATGTTGTATTTTGTCCCTTAGCAGGGTTCCTAGGACTACCCTCAACATTTAAATGCTACTATAGATAGAGCTTTTAAGTGCTCCTCAGTTGAGTTTTCAGCCTATAATGGACTTATAGTAAAGTGGCTTTGGGCAGGGTGAGGTAGGTCATAGACTGATTACTCACGGGTGAAGTTTGTAACCCTGTGGAAAAATGGTATGGCCTTATGCTTGTCGTAGCAAAGTGATATCTATATTGTTCTATGCTTTGATGATATCCTGTGGATACATCAACTGGAAATGTATAAATAAGGTGATGTCTGTCTCACTTTATGCTTCAGTAAGAAATTTAAATTAAGAAAATAGCTTGTATCTCCAACACATTGATGTGGAGATGAGTCTCTAATGAGTCCCAGACACCTTGTGCTTGGAAGCTCTTCCAGTGGGCTCCTCACCCCAACAGAGAGGCATCCATGGTGACAGTCACCTGAGGCGCAGGTTGGGAGAATGAGAAGCCCTGTAAGACATTGTCCACCACGGACCACCATGTGAGTGATAGAACCAGGGGTTTGGTCACTTGTGGGGAGGCAATGAGACCTAGCATACACTGCATGGAGTGGGCATGCACAGTTTTGCACTCCATGACGTAACATGCCATCTGCAGAATTGCTTGCAACCTGCTCTCTGGAAGAAATGCTCTGGCCTTGATCATGTCCAGAAGAACTCCTATGAACAGCAGCGGCTAAGAGGGTTGAAACTGAGGCTTCTCAAGATCCAGCAAGATCTCCACCAAGGTGAGGAGTTGAGAGGCAGTGGCCGCTACCTGCTCCATCTACTGCCTGGATGGACTGGCAATCAAGCAGTCATCCAGGTATGGAAAGACTTGGTATCCTACATTTTGCAGGTGTGTCACAAGTACTGTAAAGCATTTTTAAAGACTTGTGACTCAGAGGAAAGCCCAATGGGTAGGGCTCTGAACTGGTAATGTTGCTCCTGAACAAACAAATGGAGGTATCTGTGGTGACTGGGGTGCACCAGTATGTGTTGGTATGCATCCTACATATTCAGGGATGATAAACAGTCTGGAGGTTTCAGAAAGGGTACCAGAGAACCCAGAAAAATCAATTTGAATGTTTCTCAATCCATGTAAAATGTGTTTAGATTTATCAGGCCAAGAATGGGACGCATGCCCCTGATTTCTTTGGCACTAGGAAATAAGTGGGAGTAGAAACCTGTGTTTCTTTCTGACTCTTGCACTACTTCCATTGCCCTGTTGCTCAGAAGGCCCACAATCTCCTGCATCAGAGCTTGTGAGCTGATAAGAGGGGCTGCCTTCTGGGTGGATAGTCAGAGTGATTTCTGTAAAATCCAGAGAGTAGCCCTCTCAGATGGTCCTGAGGACCCACTAATCCATTGAAATGGTCTCCCACTTACAGTAAAACTGGATCAGGATCCCCCTAAGGGGGAGGAGAGGCCTGCCTCGGGCAGCTGAGACAGGACCAGCGCCGGAGCTTCAGATGGCGGCACTAGGTGCTTTCAGCACCAGTGCCTTCTTCTGAGCTGGGGAGACAGAGTTTTGTTTTGGGCTCCCCTGCCCTTGCCACAAAAGGACTGCTTATTATGAAAGGAACCGTGGCCTTTACCCTTCTGAGGGTTGAAAGGAGGTGATCTGGAAGTCTTAAGGGTCATTCTAGTTTCATTAGATAGAAACATAGAATTTGACAGCAGATAAGGACCGCTTGGCCCACCTAGTCTGCCAATTTCTCTACCTAACAGATAAACTGCAGATCCTAGTTAACCAACAGCCTACTTCCTCCTACCCCCCACTAGAATTGCCTTATGTCTGTCCCATGCATTCTTGAATTCTTCCACTGTTTTTGACTCTGCAACCTCCTCAGGAAGGCTGTTCCATGTATCCACAACCCTCTCTGTGAAGAAATACTTCCTCACATTACCTCTGAGCCATCCCCCCTCTATCTTCAAATTGTGCCCCTTGTTTTTGCACATCTCTTTTTCTGAAAGATGCTACCCTCTTGGACTTTGTTGATTCCCTTGAGGTATTTGAAAGTTTCTATCATGTCCCCCCTCTCCCTCCTTTCCTCGAGGCTATACATCTTTAGTTCCTTTAGTCTTTCTTCATATGTCTTTTGATGCAGACCCTGCATCACTTTGGTTGCCCTCCTCTGGACAGCCTCCACCCTGTCTATGCCTTTGCGGAGATGGGGTTTCCAGAACTGTACACAGTACTCCAGATGTGGTCTAACCAACTGTCTGTACAGAGGGCCAACAACTTCTTGTTTTCTACTGGTGATGCCTCTCCCTATGCATTCCAGTACCCCCCCAGATGCCTTAAGAGATTGCTCCACCTGCTGGCCAAACAGGTAACTTCCATCAAAAGGAACATTCATAAACTGTTGTTGGACATCTTGGGTGAAGTCAGACGTCCAGAGTCAGGAATGCCACCTTGTGTAAATTCCTATAGCAGCAGAGTGAGATGTAGTATCAAAGACATCCACAGAGGATTTAAGTTGATGACTGTTGAACTCAGTACCTTGTTTGGCAGTCAGCAGAATGTCCTGTTTAGCTTTCGACTCTGGCAGAGACTTTGCCAGAGATTTTAGCTCGCTCCAATGGGTATACTCATACTTAGAACAATGCCCTTGGTAGGGGCAATCCGCATACCCAAGGTAGCTGAAGCACAGGCATGCTCACCTATAGTGTCATTTTTGCATGCCTCCCTGTTACCAGGGTCACAGAGACCTCTTGGGGAACAACAACCTTATCATTCTCATCAAGGATAATAACAATGTCAGTAATGGTTTGAGAAACATACACTGGCTTATTTTTGGGGCAACGTATTTCTCGTCAGCCTGCTTGCAGATAAGTGCCACTGAACCAGACCTACACCAGACCACATCAGACAGAGTTTCAAATGCAGGAGGAAGGGGAGGAATTAGACTGACTGGCATAATGGAAATGTACGGCCATTCTGGTCTGAGACATTTACCTTGTTCGATGACTGTAGGCTTGAAATTAAGAGGTGACTGCATATTCCCAAACAAAGCCTGGAAAGTAAGATCCTTATTTATTTATTTTATACATTGAAATGTTTCTCCTGGAGGGCACACTGAACAACAAGTAGCTGGGGGGAGGGTGTTACATAGGGTTGTGAAGGATGATCAGTTACAATTAAGGACCCTAGGAATTTCTGGAGGAACATCAAAAATACAGTTAGCGGTTCCTCCAGTTGTGGGGTCTCGGATATGCTCATTGATGGTTCCAGTTGTAATAACCCCCTAACCATTGCAAATCCATTCAACTCCCACTTTTCTGACCTGTCTGCATTCACCTCCCTATTCTCTACTGGAAGACGTGATAGCAGGGCTCTGCTAAATGCCTCTCAACTACCACCCACCTCTTATCCACTATTCCACTTCAGGGTGGTGCCAGTACAGGAGATGCAGAGACTACTCTCTGGTCTCTCCCCCTATGCTAGTGCTGGTCATGATGGCATAGAGCCTAGGTTCCTTCAGCTTGGTGCCCCCTATGTTGCCCCCCCAATGGCTCATATTTTCAATATGTCTCTTGCCCTTGGAGTCTTCCCTGACCCCTGGAAGGTGGCCAGGGTTGTTCCTGTGTTTAAACAAGGCAACCCTAAGATCCTTGATAATTATCGGCCAATAATCATCTTGTCGGCCATCAGCAAACTTCTGGAGAAAGTTGTTGCTGGGCAACTCAAAGAGTATATCCAGGCCCATGAGCTGCTGGCTCCTGTGCAGCATGGCTTTCAGAAAGGGCACAGTACGACCTCTGCACTTGTTAAGGTCTCCTCCGGGATCAGGGCTGCCATGGACCAGGGCAAGCTCTCTGGTGCCTTCTTCATTGATCCATCCAAGGCCTTCAACTTGCTTGACCATGCCCTACTCATCTCTCGGCTTTGGTCCCTTGGTCTGTCTCCCCCTGCCCTAAGATGGTTTACCTTCTACCTTCAGGGTAGATCTCAACTATCCAAATTTAGTAAGGTCCTCTCGGGCGCCACCCCTGTGAGCTCCAGTGTTCCCCACAGGTCAGTCCTAGGGCCTCTCCTTTTTTCCATCTTTGTTAATAACCTTCCCTCTGTCTCCTCCCACTGTAGCTCGACACTATATGTGGATGACCTGGTCATCCTCACCCATTCCCGTGACATTGGGGTTATCAATCGCCACTTGAGCGCTAATTTCAAGAATGTCCAGTCCTGGAATACAGCACACAAGCTTGTCCTCAGTCTAAAAAAAAAAAAACAGGCCATGCTCTTTGGGGCCATGGCCAAGTTAAAGGCCTCTACCATCCCCCATGCATAAATGGTATCGACGGCTCGCCCGTCTTGGTCACTGATACTTTCAAATACCTGGGTGTGACACTTGACCCCCAGCTTGACCTTGGTCATCACATCCAGAATGTATGCAGGGAAGCCAACAGTAAGCTAGGCCTTGCCTACAGAGCAAAGAATAACCTTACATCTGCTGCTCGTCATGAACTAGCCAGTGATATATTTCTCCTGACTCTCTCCTATGGGCTCCCCCTGTACATGCACACTGCCAAAGCTCACATCGCTCAGTGGCAGGTAGCCTATAACAATACCTGTCATTTTGCACTTGCGGCACACCATCTTACCCACCACTGGGACCTGTACAGCAAGCTTGGCTGGCTCTCCCCCGTCAATTACATGAGTTTTGTCCTGGGCAGTTTCACAGGTAAAATGCTCAGAACTGGCACCCCCCAGTGCCTGGCAGGGCTCCTTGTACCTGCCTCCTCTTACTCCCTCCAGTCCTTGGACTCCACTGTCCTCAAGGTTCCTTCCACTCGCACGCTGATGGGGGATAGGGATTTTGCTGTTTGTACTCCCACAGTCTGGAACTCTTTTCCCCCTCTGGTTCGCGCCTTACCTTCCCATTCCAGCCTTCGGAGCTCACTTTGGACCTACCTGAGGCGTTCGTCTGCATGAGCTTAAACACTGCATAAGTGTAAACCTCTACCACCTTGTGAAACTGTGTATTGCTGCTTAAAACTTTTACATATCTGGAGTCCTGCAGTTGTTAGATAGCAGGCAGAGGAGCTTTGTGGTGCATGTTAGCTAAAGCTAAGAACCACAAACCTTGGGGGAGACCTTTGCTTTTAAATTAATTTTGGCACTTTTTACTTTTTGCTCTTTCTAAACAGTGATCAGCTGTTAAGGGACTCCTGGGGGCTCAGAGCTATAAATAGCGCTCTGCTTCTGAAACTAGCGCCTTTAGAGCTTAAACACTGCATATGTGTAAACCTCTACCACCTTGTGAAACTGTGTATTGCTGCTTAAAACTTTTACATATCTGGAGTCCTGCAGTTGTTAGATAGCAGACAAAGGAGCTTTGTGGTGCATGTTAGCTAAAGCTAAGAACCACAAACCTCGGGGGAGACCTTTGCTTCTAAACTAATTTTGGCACTTTTTACTTTTTGCTCTTTCTAAACAGTGATCAGCTGATAAGGGACTTCTGGGGGCTCAGAGCTATAAATAGCGCTCTGCTTCTGAAACCAGCTCCTTTAGAGCTTAAACACTGCATAAGTGTAAACCTCTACCACCTTGTGAAACTGTGTATTGCTGCTTAAAACTTTTACATATCTGGAGCCCTGCAGTTGTTAGATAGCAGGCAGAGGAGCCTTTGTGTTTTAGAATAATTTATTTCTGAACAGAAGTCTTGTGTTTGTCAGCAACCTGGTAGGATTTTCATAATTTCACGGTGTGATTCTGTTGTATTAAAAATTTATTTTCTTTTGGTGTCGTTTGATCATACCACCTATTTTTCTTTTTGAGTTGTTAGCACTTTTGGATTGAATTTATCCTTTGTTTGTTAAGTTATACTTTACATTTTGGGAAGTTTGTCTACGATATATAATTTAATTTCCACTTGTTTTTAAGTTATTTAGTTAATTTATATTAGCTAAGGGTTTGCTGTTTCCAATTATGGCAGAAGGCAGCATCTTCACTATTGTTACCAGTACTGGACATACTGGTTTAAAATGTATAGCATGTAATATGTACACATTATTGACGGGGGACATTCTCGGTCAACCCTACACATGTAATAAATGTCTTGAAATTGTGGAATTACATAATATGATAGGGCTATTTAATCAATGTCCAATTGCACTTGAGAACAGCCAATCTGACATGCACAACCATTTTAAAGCTACCACTGTATCTTTGAATTTAGATGTGGATCATGGTCCAGATGGCAAAATTGATGTTACACCATGCACCTCCTATACCCCTGATGTTTTTGTCCCGATAATTACTACTAGTCCTCAGCCTCCTCCTGAGGGCATTAGAAAAAGAGCCAGAGAAGATGATTGTCTTATTGATGACAATCAAACTGTAGAAGATAGCTGGTTCTTTACTCAGACTACCAGAGTTGCAAAAAAAGGGAGAAAGGCCCAACACTTTAGTCTTGAGCAATTTAACAGATTTGATCCCCTAACCTCTGTCATATTGAATGATGTAAATGAGACTCCAGATGCCCTCATTGGCCATACTGACAATTGTACTAATGACTCTCCACCAGTCAATTATTCACATACTAATGACACCCCTCTTATAGATTTATCCGTTGATTTTACAACTTCACCATTGCCTGACTGTCATGATAATTTCAACACTCCAGGGTCACAACAAATCTATGTTCTAGGGGGATTCACTGACAAAACACCTAGATAGGACCATATGTAACCCTGACAAAGTCAATAGAACTAGTTCTAGTTTCAGTGGTTGCAAAATCTCTGATCTCACATTAATGTTGCCTGAGATCATGAAGGATTGTGACAACAATCCTATTGCCCTTATACATGTGGGTGCTAATAATATCTATAGGGACTCTGTTCAATCAATCAAAGAAGACTATGTTGCATTAACCAACAAGTTGGTGGATATGGGTTGTAATATCTGCATATCTGAAATCTTACCAATCCCACGTTGCTCTTCATTTCTCAATAATAAAATTAAAATTGTGAATGAGTGGCTTAGAAAATGGTGTTTACACCAAAACTTGACATGTTTAACACACTGGGAGGAATTTGAATATCGTCCTGAATTGTACTGTTTTGATGGACTACATTTAAGTAGACGTGGTAATGCCGTACTAGGCAGACAATTTATAACATCTGTTAACCACCTTTTAAACTAAAGCCCGGGGGTGAGAAGGTGGACAGGCCGCCATCTCTAAAATCTCCAGCCGTAGCACCATGATATGTAAAGAGTTACATTTATGTTTCAACGCTAGATGCCTTACTCAAAAGTTGGATGAATTAATATGTAGAATACATAACAATGATGTTGACATCATTTCAATAAGCGAAACATCGGGTGATGATAAATCATCTTGGGACACTATTATACCTGGGTATACTTCCTATACTTTCAATAGGCTTAATCGGAAGGGTGGTGGAGTGGCTCTATTTATTAAAAATCATCTCAATTCTATTGATATTACAAATAAAATCAAACTACATGATAAACAAACTGAAACAATTTGGGTCAAGCTTAGTCTCTCTACATCTGAGACCCTCATCCTGAGTTCTTGTTACCATCCCCCCAATTCATCAGTAGACATCCTAGATGCAGTTCTATCAGAAATTGAACATGCAAAAGCATTAGGCAAAATTGTTGTCACTGGCGACTTTAACATTGGATCAATTGATTGGCAGAAATTATGTGCAAATACTAATCAGGGTAAAAAGTTACTACACACATGTACTGAGTTGGGACTTAAACAGAATATACTTATCCCAACCAGAGGAGACAATATTTTAGATCTGGTACTCTGTGATGATGATACTTTAGTAGATAATATTACAGTTAGTGAACCAATTGGTAACAGTGACCACAATACCATTACATTTAATATTGTACAAAGCTACATTTATAATTCCAACTGTACTAAAATACATCTTTATGATAAAGCCGATTTAGGCACAATGAAACATATTATTGTTGGCATCAACTGGGATTCTTTATTGACATGCTCTACCCCAGAATTTTACTAGGAAAATTTTAAGAACATAATTTGTCAACTTAAGGAACTATATATTCCATCTAAAATTAAAAATAAGAACCAAAACAAAGTTCCCAAGTGGATGAACCAGTCTATTAAAAAATGTATTAGATTAAAACGTAAGAAGTATATCAGGTATCAAAAAACTAAATCTTCTATAAATCGGACTTCTTACATACAGATACAAAAATGCAAGATCATGATAAAAAGGGCTAAAAGTAATTGGGAATATAAATTAGCATCTACTGCTAACAAATCCAACAGTAAGCATTTTTATTCCTACATTAACTCGCTAAGGAAACCAACCTGTCAAGTTGGTCCTATTCTCGATAAAGATACTTTATTACATGATCCAAAAAAAATGGCTGATCTGTTTAATCAAAATTTCTGCAATAGCTTCTCTAATACTTCAAAATCATCATATGACTCAGTTCTGTTAGACACTACTAATATTCTACCAGTTAAATTTTCTACTAATGCCATCAAGGACAAGATATTAACACTTAAAGGCAAATACAGTCCAGGTCCAGACAACATTGCAGGACATTTATTATTTTTATTGGTGGATGTTATTGTCTTTCTGTTAAAATTGATGTTTGATAATTTTTTGTCCATGAATTTTGTTCCACAGGACTGGCGAGAAGCTTATGTTATCCCAATCCACAAAAAAGGCCTAAAAAATAACTGGGAAAATTACAGGTCAATAAGTTTAACATCCTCTGTTTGTAAACTAGTGGAAGGTTTAATCAAAGACATGATATCACCTATTTTGGATTGTTATGATGTTGAACAACATGGATTTAAAAAGGGCAGAAGCTGTTTAACTAATCTAATTTGCTTCTACGAACAGATTAGTTCCGCACTTGATAAAAATATCCCGGGTGACATAATTTACATCGATTTCAGTAAAGCCTTTGACATCATGCCTCATTGGGCTCTAATTTCTAAACTCCATAAACTAAACATAAACGGCATTGTAGTTAACTGGATAATAAATTGGCTTCAAAATCGTTCCCAGCAAGTCTCTATAGATGGGCACAAATCAGTTCAGGGGTTTGTGACAAGTGGGGTACATCAGGGCTCAGTTTTGGGCCCATGCCTGTTTCAGGCTTTTATTGCTGACCTTACTGCAGGCTGCTCATCCTTTTCCATCAAATATGCAGATGATGCAAAAATAGGTGGCCCCTGCACTTCTGATTACCAAACTGACATTATACAAAGAGATCCTGATCACATTTCTACATGGGTTAAAACCTGGGGTATGTCTTTGAATATCTCTAAATGCAAGGTAATGCATTTAGGTACCAGCAATTTACAAACCCCTTATTATTTGAATGGTACATTACTTGAAACAACTTCAGATGAAAGAGATCTGGGTATAACTATTTCAGATAACTTTTCCTACAATAAACATGTTCATAACATTATTAACAAATCTAACAAAGTTATGTGGTCTATCTTACGCAATATTAAATCAAGAAAGAACGATGTGCTATTACCATTATATCGTGCATATGTTAGACCGCATTTGGAATATGCCTCCCAGCTATGGTGTCCATATAAAACATCTGAAGGCCTTTTAATGGAATCTGTACAGAGGAAATTTACTAAAAAGATTTCAGGGCTATATGATGTCTCTTATGAGGGTAGGTTGAATATTCTAAGACTTATGCCTCTATCCACACGTCGGCTTCGTGGTGATCTAATGTTATTATATGACATCATTCAAGATCCCTATCTTTTGTGTAAACTCGGTCTAGAATTTAAAAGCTGTTATCATAACATCAGGGACATCCTTTACAATTAGTCAGAAAACCCTTTGTGAAAACAAGTCGTAAATACTTTTTCACCATTAGAGTTGTTGGTCCATGGAATAGACTTCCGCTTGAAGTTATCATTAGTGAAACTAAAAGTATTTTTAAAAATAGATTAGATAACCTTATTAGTAATGGGTATGATCTTTCTTACTATACATTGGATTAGAATAGGAGTATCATGGGCTTCGGCCTTCTCGCTCTTGTACTTTCCTTAGTATGATCCTTAGTATGATGTGGCTGTCCCAGTTGCCTCAATTAATCTAGGCCCCTGTACAGTATTAATATGCACCTGTCGATATGGTGGTCCCTGATTGGGCCCTGAGGGTTGGATCTTGCTGGCTCAGGATGCTGCTTTGTTTAATAATGTGCTGGTTCTCTCTGCCCAAGGCAGTGCTCTGCCTGACGTACTATTTTGGTGGGTCTATTACTGCACTGATATATATTTACCCTATGTCTCTGGGCTGTGACCTTTGTCTGATGCACTGTTCTTTTTCAGCTTTTTATGTCTGTTATCTCCTACTCAATTATGTGTAACTACTTGACTGCTTATTTCAATGCTCACTTGACTCTACTTGATCCTGTGCAATGTATGTATAGCATTCTTATTGTTCCTGTATGGACTTGTCTATTACTGTACTCTCTGTTATTGTACTCTCCCGGGTCGTACCTGAAAATAGGCAATTGTTTGTCTAGTGTACTTACCTGGTCAACAAAAGCTAATAAGTAAATAGTATGTGGGTAGTACAAACAATACAACATTGTAAGATTTTGCAACAGTTAGAACACAAGGTATTGTACAATAAACAGTAGTGGAGCATTACGTTAATTACAATACATATCCAAAATCATACAAAAGAACATATAAACGTACAAAACAGTAATTGCAGGGAGTAGCCCGGGATTATGTGGGGGAAGAGCTCCTCCCCCACAGCCTATTTAAATGAAGCAGCTGATTGCTGCTGCTTAGAGCGAGCTCACTCAAGAAGTGGCGCTGCTCGGTACTTGGCTGCTATTTCATCCATTCCTCCTGTGCCCCCTCCCCCGTTTCCCTGGCTCCTTGTTCGTTTTTCTGTCCATTGCATTTGCTTGTCTCCCCCACTTCCCCCGCTCCTCCCGTGTTGCTGTTGTTTCTTCCTGCCCTGTTGATGAGGATTCTTCCTGGCCTGCTGTTTTCTAGCTGTCCTGTGCCTCACTCCTATCTGCCCTGCTCATTTTTCTACCTCTCTTTCTTTAGCAGCTGTTGCCCGTGCTTTCGCCATTTTCAGCTGTTCTGCTCTCTTCCCTCGGAGCTTCGGACATCCAATTTCACCTGCACTGCTTCCTTCCGCTACAGTTGGATGCTGCCTCCCATCTAAGTGTTCCACTCCTTTGCTTCACAGCGGACACCTTCATTGCTCATTGGGGAAATTGACCTATGGAGCCATTTACTACGTGCACTACAGGGCTCTCCTGCCTGAGCCTCCTCGATTGCTTCGCTCCACAGCTACGGCTGCCCTACGCTACTATCTGTTGTTTCCCTGAGCCTACCTCCATTGCTCCAGTGTTCTGTCCTGCAATGTCCGCCCACCATTCCTTATTGCCTGCAAGTCCGTATTCGGTTTACTTCTCCCATCATCGAGCTACCTGAGATCAGGTTTGAAGCCTCATTGCGATAAGCGTTCACCACAGGCAGCATAGCCTGGGACATTTACTTGTTCCCTTTGCAATTACCATTGCACCCCTCAGGTAAAACGGCTATCTGTTTGGATCATTGCAGCGTTATGCCTGGCCATATTATGTTTCGCTTGGTTCTGGGATACTGCATGGCTGGGAGCCAATGGAGATCAGCTCCGGAGCCATCTGGCACTTTGCAATCATGCCTTACCTCATACCTCTCAACTGTCCCTGATTTGGCCTCACTTTTCCTCTGTCCCTCGTTAAACATTTGCATTTTTCTAACAGAGCAATGGGGATTACAACACAAACTAATGTCTACATTAAAGTTACAGACTTGTTGTTCAACACCTGCATCTTCTCACAAACTCCGTTATTTCTCAGCTTTCTGAGTGACTAGTACCAGTATTTAAGATGTCCTTGATTTGGTGTCCTTATCCCTGATTTTTTTGTTTCTGCCTTGTCCCTGATTCATGTGGCCAGAGGTTGTGAGGATGCCTTACCTGCTTACCCTCATAGGTATATTGCTCAATTTCCTCTTTGGCATTCACTTTACATCCTCCTGAGAAACCAGCTAGCCGTTAACATTTAGTATGGCGTCAGCTGGCCAATATGGGTACCCTTCGGTTTGGATACATTTCTTTGCTACTTTGGTTATTCTGCACTGCTGCACTGACCATGTCTGTTTATTGGATATCCACTCAGCTATAGCTTGACATGGTTTACGGAACCTCTAGTACATTTTAAAAGGTGCTAGTTATTCCTATGGGAGTTCTACTGTGGCATTGTTCCTCTGTTACTGCTGCCACCATCTGTATGCCTCCTTATATTCTATGCTTACGGCACTGGTTCAAGATTATACTACCATCTATTGTGCCAATTACAATCTATTCCCTACTGTGTTGCTACTCTTTCTGCATTCCATGTGGCTGGGCAGTACCATTATCTTATCTACTACTTATCCACGCCCTTCATCATTCCATGGGGCCGAAGATTCTGCACTATGCCACTGATAAATTCTGCATTGCATGCAGCAAGACATTGCTAATATTCTATCTGCCACTTCTCTACCACCTGCCTCACCCATAGGACCGGTGGTGCACCTCGTCGCACTTCGAAGTCCTGCGCCCCTTCGCGCTCAGAGGTGTCATTCACCTTTATTATTCCCCTCATTCGCTACTTCTATGGCCTGCCTCACCTTGGGCAAAGGGGGCTTCCTTACTCCTCCTCCACAATTACATCACCCAGTTCAGGTTTGGAGTTCACACCCTGCTATGCATCTGCCTGCAGTCATGTCTACCAACCTAGGAGTTCCTTTACTATGGACTTACATCTGATTGTTCGCCGTTCATCTTCCATTATTCAGATGTTTCTGCTTGGCCATTTCAGTCCTCTGCATTCCTATACTACTACTCCTACCAGGACTTATTTGAGCTTATCCAGAAGACGCACTTCCCTTTGTGCCCTACAGCTTTGGACCTTGAAGACATGCCTTTGCCCATCCGGCTGGGAGCATTTCTGACTGCTTCGACTTTTCTACCTGCCTTCACCCTTTGGGCTGGGAGGTTTACCTACTGCTCACCTGCTTCTACGATTTGCCTTCACCCTTTGGGCTGGGAATATTGCCTGCTACTTGCTTGCTTCTACGACCTGCCTTCGCCCATTGGGCTGACCTACGCATCATACTCATCTGCTGCTCTGACCTGCCTTCGCCCATCAGGCTGGGAGGTTTACCTACTTCTGCCCTTCTTCTGCCTCACCCTGCTCGAGGCCTGGAGATTCACACATGCTACTATATGCCTGCCTGCTGCTGGTTCAGCCAGCAGGAAGCTCCTTCCCTTGGATTCGCATATGGCTATTTCTTTGATCATCTGTTCTTGGATGCTTGCCCTGCCACTTCTGTATGACATTTCTGATGCTTCACCTTTCCAAGATGCTTAGTTGAGCTTCTCTTGCAGAACTTCCTTATCCTGGTTGTGTTTTACCGCTTCTTGGACCCTGTGATGCTACTCCATTGACTACGCCTTCCATTCTCTCCATCTGGGACTTTTGTGCTCGGCTATTCAAGTTCGTCATGTTATTGCTGCCTCAGACATTGCCTACCTGCAGTTCGGATGTTGTTCCTCTCATCCAGTTGCCATATCTCTGCCTCAGTCTTCCATGCGATCCCTGCCTTCCTTGATCTGGATACATCAGTCCTCAGCATCATTACATTCTCTAAGTCTGCCTTACAGCTGCAATGCTACTGTGCTCCAAGATGATTCTGGATGCGTCTCATGGAGGCTCTCTGCCACACTTATTTTATTAGCTGACCTTCGTAGGTATAGCTGCGTTCCTGTTACCTAGAGCTACTTGCCTTTCTCGTACCTCTTCAGCTGATGGATTGCTGCATGTCTCATCGAGGGTCTCTCTACCACGCTCATATTCTGCCAGCGGACATTCCTGGATCTGCCTGCACCTTACGTACTGGAATCAGCCACCTCTATCCAACCTCACCAGCTGTCTGTTCAGCTACGCTTTCTCAGGGGCTGGTTGCCATGTCCTGTTCCTTCTTCTCTGCCTACGTTGGTGCCTCCTACTCCTGCCTCATTTCGATTGCCAGTCCAACTGACTTATTTTCTTTGGGCTCACCTAATTCTACTACTTGGATGCTTCACAACATTGCACCAGTGTCACTGATCATCTATACAGCATATCATTATCCCAGCTTAACTCTATATTCGTTGCTTCATATCAGTTCCTAAAGATTATTTCTTATCAGAACTGAATTCGTCACTTGATAGCCTGGCCTCAAGCCTTCTCTCATTCCTCGTACTATACAAGCCCTACTATTAGAAACCTGGTAGTCGTACTACTTATATTTTCATCTTGCCTCGTTGATGTCAAATCTTGGATGCATCTATCTTCTGGTCTCCTGTATTGAGTTTGTCAGTCATCAACTTCATATCCACCATTATTCAATTCCATGGATTATGCCCTCTATCAACTGAAGTACAGAAGATGATTCTTCAATATATCTACTCTCCATCATTCCGAATTATACATGGATTATCGGACTCAGACTTTATTAGAAGGAAAGACATTTACAATTCTGTTTTTCACAAGCTCCGTTCATCTGGATTGAATTCTACAATTAGAATTCAGATTTAGCTAATTAATTTAGTTTAATTAGGATCTCTCTCCTTTAGTATGCTCAGAAGGACAGGCAGGTCAGTAGCCATGGGTCCTCAGAGGTTTCCCCCCAAGGGGGTTTTTCCTCTCCTGAGTGCTACTGGTCACACTCTCCGGAGTTGCAGGAGGTGATCATCTATACCTATCATTAAGTTATTTGCACGACTTCTTCAGCATTCAGTTACTGAACAATCGTTAATATTTATTCTGTTTGGGGCTTTCATAATTCTAAACCAAGCTTTCTTGCTACAGGTGGGATACAGAGAAAGGCCAAAACCTTCAAAAATTATCAAACGACTCTATTCAAGCATCCAAGTACCTAAGCACAATACATTCTATACTATTACATGCTGAACATTGTCCTCTCTATACTGGCCTCTGTATCCAACAACCATATATTCATCATTCAACTATATGTTACATAAGCACTGAGCTATGAACCACACATAATTGCAGGGAGTAGCCCGGGATTATGTGGGGGAAGAGGTACTCCCCCACAGCCTACCTAAATGAAGCAGCTGACTCCCGCACTGCTTAGAGCAAGTCGCACTCACCCACCATCCTCCCCGACACCTCCTCCTTCTGCGGCACTCTTATCCCACCAGGGGGCTTTCATAATTCTAAACTAAGCTTCCTTCCTACCTACAGGTGGGATACAGAGAAAGGCCAAAACCTTCAAAAATTATCAAACGACTCTATTCAAGCATCCAAATACCTAAGCACAATACATTCTATACTATTACTATGTCAGACCAACCTCATTGAATTTTTTGACTGGGTGACTAGGGAGGTGGATCAGGGGAGGGCAGTGGACATGGCCTATCTGGACTTCAGCAAGGCCTTTGACACTGTGCCACATAGAAGACTATTACACAAACTGGGGAATATGGGTGTGGGCAGGACAGTAGTGTGGTGGGTAGGTAACTGGCTGGGTGGCAGGACACAGAGGGGTGGTGGTAAATGGCTGTCACTCCACAGAGGGAAGAGTGACCAGTGGGGTACCACAGGGATCAGTGCTGGGACCGGTCCTATTCAACATCTTCATCAGTGACATTGCACAGGATATAGAAGGCAGAATTTCACTGTTCGCTGATGACACAAAGCTCTGTAACAGAGTAGACACACCAGAGGGTGTAGACAGAATGAGAAGGTACCTGCAGAAACTTGAAGAATGGTCAAGGGTTTGGCAGTTGAAATTCAATGCAAAGAAGTGCAAGATAATGCATATGGGGCACAAAAACCCTGGCACAATATATCAGTTGGGGGGTGAGGATATAGCATGCACCAAGCAGGAAAGGGATCTTGGTGTTGTCATCTCTGATGACCTCAAGGTAGGAAACAGTGTGACAAGGCATCAGGTAAAGCAAATAGGATGCTGGGATGTATAGGCAGGGCATCACCAGCAGGAAAAGGGAGGTCATAATTCCGCTATACAAGACACTAGCAGGCCCCACCTGGAGTACAGTGTACAGTTCTGGAGACCATACCTACGTAAGGACATAGACAGGGTAGAGAAGGTTCAGAGGAGGGCAACAAAGATGGTGCATGGGTTGCATCACAAGTCCTATGAAGACAGGTTGAAGGAACTGAACATGTACTCCTGGAGGAGAGGAGGAGAGAGGGATATGATAGAGACATACAAGTATCTTACAGGGAGGAACAGGGTGCAGGAAAACACTATTTTAAGCGAAAAAGATGTTTCAGGACTAGAGGCATGGGATGAAGTTGGAGGAGGACGATTCAGAGGAAACATGAGAAAGAATTTCTTCACAGAACGGGTGGTGGACAAGTGGAACACCCTGCCAGAGGAAGTGGTGGGGGCTGAAACAATCACGGGATTTAAGAATGCATGGGATAGACATAAAGGAATTCTAGAGGTCAGGGGTAAGGGGAAAAAGACTTCTAGGAAAACAAACTGAACTTACAAACTCAAATGGGCAGACTAGGTGGGCCATAGGCCCTTATCTGCCGACACTGTCTATGTATCTATGTATTACATGCTGAACATTGTCCTCTCTATACTGGCCTCTGTATCCAACAACCATATTCATCATTCACCTATATATTACATAAGCACTGAGCTATGAACCACACATAATAATGAGACAGAACCATTATACTGCATGAGTGTACCAGGAGCAGGCTCGAGGTAGCATGCAAGTGCTGTTGGAGCAAAAGGATGGGGTAAGTTGTGTACACGGGTGACCCAGAAGGGCAGGTAGAGAAGAGAGGGGAAGAGGAAAGAACTGAATATGAGGAGAAGAGGTAGCCATTTCCAGATTCCCCCTTCAGGATGTTGAGAACTCTGCCGGGGGGGGTCAGGGTAGGAAGGCAGTAACTGGGGATAGGTATTAAGAAGGGTTAAAGCAGATCCTCCTGAGGCACAGACACATGAAAATCAGAGGTGTCTAGGCTAAAGAAAGTCATCATTGCCTCCCTCAGAAATGCTGAGGTTGGGGTCAGACTTGTCTTCCTCTATATCCCCTTGAAAGGGGAGCCATAAAGGGGTGTGGGTCCGAGGGTGCCAGCTGTGGCTCCATTTCCACTGACCCTGAAGGGCCATGGACTGGATCCACCAGCAGAAGCATATGGGTGCAACCCTACACCTACAGCTGTCCAATGGTAGAACTGCCCACTGGAGTCCCCACTTACAGACAGACTCTGGGCCCAAGATTCTGACCTCCTGGAACCAGTGCCCTCGGGAACACCAAAGGGGATGGTCAGGGCCTCCAGTTCTTGGAGACCAGAGATCTTGCAGCAGACTTTGCAGAGGGCAACCTTGACTAGTGCCATTTCTTCCCCTTCTGGTGGGAAGAGGAAGAAGTTGAGACTGAGCAGTGCAGACACTCTAACTGGAATCAGGATCAGGACTGCTTCTTTTTGTGCTTGTGGATCACCCGTAGTCAGAACTCTTCCCAGATGGGGAAAGTGGATCAGAAATGGCCCCGCTGCTGGAGGAGCCTGCCTCTTCAGGCTCCCTACAGTACTCCATGGCCTTTTACCATTGATGCTTGGTAGTGCTGAGAGAAACTGATGAAAATATTTTTGTGATAATATCACTAAATTGACACAAAAATAACAAACTCTAGCCTAAACACTACAACTGAAAAGAACTGAATGCTGTTGTCATATAGACATGAAATGGAAGTTACGTACCTACCATAACTCTTGATCTTCTTGGACAAGTCTTCACCACTCATTCATGCTGCTGGGTACTATGCATGAGGTGCTAGGACTCAATGGGAGGCAAAAATCTTCAGAGAGGTTGAAGCTGAGGTAGGACCGCTCACTGCGAGACTGCCTCGCACCTGTGTGGGCTATCTCGGCATCGACCCCACAACCGCCTCAGTACCTTTTGGATTGAGGAGGTGCAGCATAAACTAACCTAGGAAACTCATAACCTAATCCAGGCATAAGATAGCCCGGTGGACCTGTTTAAGAAGGGTCAACTCAACAGTGTCTTCACAGCCCAGACCAATGAGGGGGTGAAGACCAGAAACAGGTTGAGCGAGCTCGAGGGATAGTGGGTGGGTGGGTGTAAGAATGAGTGGTGAAGACTTGTCCAAGAAGATCAAGAATTATGGTAGGAATGTAATTTCCATATCTTCCTGGACTTAAAGTCTTCACCACTCATTCATACTGCTGGGTGAGCACCAAGCTAAAACCAATGCCCCGATAAGGGTGGCAGGAGACAGAGCTCGCTCAGGATAGAAGTCCATTAAGGATTGTCCTGCCAAAGGAAGTGTGTTGTCTTGCATGTACTTCTAGAGCAGAGTGCTTCACAAAGGTATGCACTAAGCTCCAAGTAGACGTTTTGTAGATCTGTGCAATGGGCACATTACGGATCTCCACCAGGGATGCTGCCACTGCTCTGGTAGACTGGGCGTATACCAGGCCTTCCAATTTGACTTGCGCCATCGAATAACAATGGCGAAGGCATGCCACGATACAAGCAGAAATGCATCTAATGGCAACTGGCTGACCCAGCTGGGCCATGCTGAACGATACAAAGAGTTACTTGGTTTTATGAATCTTCCCTGTTCTGTCGATGTAGAATCGTAAAGCCCTCTTAACATCCAGGGAGTGAAGGGTGCGTTCCCCTTCATTCTGGAAGTTAGCAAAATAAGTGGGGAGAACCAAGGGTTGATTGAGGTGAAACTCCCAAACCACCTTAGGTAGAAACTTAGAGTGAGTATGACCAGGGTATGCATCTCAGAGACCCTGCGAGCAGAAGTAATGGCCACTAGGAAGGCAGTCTTCCAAGTCAGGAACTTCAAGTCACAGGTGGCTAGAAGCTCAAAGGGTTTATGGGTGAACATATCTAGCACTAGGTTAATGTCCCACGTGGCCACCGGTCTCCATACCAGGGACTTAGTGTGTAGGATACCCTTGAGGAACCTCTTGACAAGAGGTAACTGAGCCAGTGTCATATGTTGTATTGGCTGATGATAAGTGGAATTCATGCAAAGGTGTACCTTCACTATTGAGTATTGCAGCCCTGAATTTGACAGATCCAAGAGGAACTCCAACACTTTATTTGGTGGGCAACAGAATGGGTCCAGAAAGGACTTCACACACCAAATTGAGAAGCGTTTCCATTTTGTAGTGTAAGTGTTCCTAGTGGAGGACTTATGTGATGCCAAGAGTACTTTCAAGATTCTCTGAGAAGCCTTAAATCTACCCACTTCTATCTCCTCAGGAGCTAGGCATGGAGATGAAGGGAGCACAGATTTGGATGGACTAGTGGCCCCTGCACCAAGAAGTCTGTTTGCAGAGGAAGTTGCCTCGGGGGACCTCTGACAACTTGTTGATAAATGGGAACCATATCTGTCGAGGCCAGTATGGGATTGATTAGAATCTTCCTGCCTCCCTGTGCCTCCAATTTGAGCACACCCTCTGAACCAGTGGAAGAGGAGGAAATGTATACAGAATGCATCTTGTCCACCACAGTCTGAATGCATCCTGACAGAAAACTCCAGGTCCTGGATTTCTGGAGCAGAACAGTGGCAGTTTTTCATTGAGTGGGGATGCAAAAAGTTCCAGTTCTGGACTACCCCAATCTTTGAATAGCAACTGCACAACGTCCTGTGTGAGTGACCATTCGTGTGGGTCTGCCTCTGTTCGGCTGAGGTGATCCTCCAGCTATTTCTGAGTTCCTGGTAGGTAGACTGCCTGAATGAGAGCACTGTTCTCGAGGCACCACTCTCACACCCTCATGGCCTCTCTTCACAGAGGGTAAGAGTGGCTCCACCTTGTTTGCTAATGTTGTACATCATTGACTAGTTGTCTGTCTGAAGAATGATTACTTTGTGAAACAGGACATCCTTTAGAGCTCAAACAGCCTACAGTACAGCTCTCATCTTTAAAACACTGATGTGCAGATGAGACTCCTCCTGATTCCATACCCCTTGAGTGTGGAGATCCTGGCAGTGAGCACCCCAACCAATCAGAGATGCATCCATGGTTAAGGTGATCTGAGATTCCAGTGGGGCAAAAGGTAGATCTTGGAGAAGCTTGTCTTCCTGAATCCATCATGCAAGTGATCTCGTCAGAGGTTCTGTCACTTTTATTCGGTTAGACTGTGGATGTGTGGTCAGAGACCATTGCCTACTGACCATCCACTGGGTGGTCCTCGTGTGCAGCCAGGCTAAGAGTACTGTGTACACAGATGATGTCATGAGGCCTAGCATTCATTGTATGGAGATGGCTCATACGGAGGTGTTCTCCCTGATGTAGTAAGCCATCTGCAGAATGTCACTCCTCCTGTCCTCCAGAAAGAAAGCCCTTGCTCTGGATGTGTCCAAGAGGGCTCCTATAAAGAGGAGCTGCTGGGAGGGCTGAAGCTTGGATTTTTCCAGATTCAGGAGAATTCCCATGGAGGTGAGGAACTGAGAGGTCATGACCACTGCCTTCTGTGTCTCCTGCCTGGATGGGCTTGCTAGGAGCCAGTCATCCAAGTAGGGAAAGACTTGAATGCTCAGTTTTCTTAGGTGCACTGTGAGAACTGCAAAACATTTTGTAAAGACTCGAGGTGTAGGGGAGAGCCCAAAGGGCAGGACTTTGACCTGGTAGTGTTGACCCAGTGCCACAAAGTGGAGATACTTGTGGTGAGCTGGGTGCACATGCTGCCTGATTTCTTTGGAACCAGAAAGTAATGGGGGTAGAAACCCGTGCTTCATTTCTCCCAGGGAACCACTTCTACTGCACTGTTTCTGAGAAGGACTTGAATCTCGGTAGTGAGAAGGTCTGACTGAGTAGAGGCAGACTGAGCTGTTGTTTGGGTGGAAGGTCGGGTGGGATCTCTGTGAAATTGAGGGAGTATGCCTCCTGAATAATCCAGAGGACCTATTTGTCCATAGTGATGGACTTCCACTGGTTGTAAAACAGAGACAGACATCCCCCCCCCACTACTGTGGAGGTGTCCACCTCAGGCAGTTGAGGAGGGACCGGAACCAAATTTTCAGAGGGTGGCACTGGGCACTTTCAGGCCCTGTGCTTTTTGCTGTGTTTTCTTTTGTGGCTGAGGAGTCTGGTTTCTATTTAAGGCTCCTCAGCCCTTACCATGAAAGGACTGCCTGTTACAAAACTGTCAACAGTTCCCACTCCTTTCAGGGGCTGCAGGAGTCAGCCTGGCTGTTTAAAGGCAGTCCTGGTTTTCTGAGTGGCCTCCAGTGCTTAGTCAACTTGGAGCCAAACAGGTATGCACCATTAAAGTGGACATTCATCACCTGCTGCTGAGCACTGGGTGAAAAGCCTGACATTCTGAGCCAGGAGTGCCACCTGATACAGATCCCAGTGGCAGCCGCCCTTGCCGAAGTGTCCTAGGCATCCACAGAAGCTTTTAGCTGATGATTATTGGACTGTATGCCCCTGGTAGTAGTCTGAAGAAGTTCCATGTTAGCATCAGACTCTGGGAGGTCCTCGACTATTAATTTAAGAGTGTTCCACAGGGTGTACTCATACTGAAAGTAATAGCCCTGGTAAGTAGCAATACACATGCCCAAGAATGCAGCTGCAAATGCCCATTTCCCCAAAGTGTCTGTCTTGTGAGATTCCTTATTTATAGGTTGTGCTGTTAACTCCTGAGGGAGGACGGCTTTAACGCTCTCCGAGAGTATCTGCAATAGGCTGCAATGCCTGGTAGGGTCTTTCCTTGGGAGGAGCATATTTTCTGTCTATGGCCTTAGCCATAGATGGAATATGCACTGGCCTGTCCCACACTGCTTCAGATAGTATCAAAATATGGGGGCACAGGGGTGTAAGATTCATAGGAATATTAGGAACATGAAGAAACTCAAGGGGCATGAGTCTCCCTGGGTCCCCCGCAGAGGTTTGAAGAGCTAGTGTGGAACCCATATTCCTAAGGAGGGACTGAAAGGAATGGTCCTTGACCAAAGGTTCAGCTGATATAGAAGGTTTACTTTTCAAATCATAAAGTGAGCCATCCTTGACACCATCAGACAAAATCAGGTCGGGATCAGCCTCATCAAGTTCTCTTTCCACCCCCAAAAGGTCAGGAGCTAGTCCTGCTAGATCGAAGCCTGGAGCAGGCGAAGGGACCACAGGAGGCTTCAGAGGTCACATTGGCATTGAGGAACTCAGCACCGAATGTTGCACTGAAACTCCTGATGCCACAGGCGGCACTGAAGAGCTCAATGCCTCACTGAAGAACTCGATGCCACATGCAGCACTGAGGCTGAGCATGGCACATAAGAACTCAATGTCGCACACAGCACTGACATACCAATACCCATGTCAGACCTTGAAGAAAGGGGGGAGAAAAATGGCACCCATGCCGGCCCCTGCATGGAAACCTGGTGAGGGGGTAAGGCACATGGACCTGGCATCGGAGGAGTTGGTATCGAGGAAGGAAAAATATCCATCCGTGGCACTAAATGCACATCCTGCACCAACTACCTGAGCTGCAGCCTAGTGCCTCCAAGACCCAAGGGCCTAGGAATCAGGTCCAAAGGCAAGGGCAACTGAGACAGACACAGAACCCACTGCTCCATAATAGCTGCCCAGTGGTGACACTGCACACCAGAAACCCCATCAGAAGGCAGAGAGGGGGCTCCAATTTAGGGAATTTCAGATGCAATGGACAGAAACTGTCGGGGACCTGGGGGGGTCTGGGTGGCTGTACTGCTCCTCACTACCGAAGGTTCCCTCGCAGACCTACCAGAGGGTGACCTCGAGTGGTACCATCTCTTCTTCTTCCATTGGGAAGAAGAAGAACTCGAGGTCGAACAGTGCCATGTCCCTGACCAGGATCGGGAAGAGGCCCATTTCTTTTTGTGCATTCGAAAGGAATGTCCCCCCTCCTGAGCACCGGACTGCCCATGGTCGGACCCCCCCCCTTGACCCCACTGCCAGAACTACTTTCCAGTGAAGTCTCCTTACCATCACCAATACTTTCCATGGTCGACTCTGTTGATGGCAGGCTGAGCGATAGTCTTTTCTTCAGAAAATAAAAATATTCTTTTCTTTTTTACCACTAAACAAATAAAACTAAATAACTAAGAAACAGAAAAACTATATAAGCTGCTGTCGTATAGATGTGAAGTTTGGATGAGCAATGCCATCACTGAGGCATACTCGATGATGCAGAAAAAAGGAACTGAGGCAGTTGGGGGGTCGACACCGAGATAGCCCACACAGGCATGAGGCAGTCTTGTGGTGCCATGCATGCATGGTCCTACCTCGGCACCAATCCCTATGAAGATTTCTGGCTCCTAATGGGTCCTAGCACCTCTGGCATAGTACCTAGTAGTACAGTTGTAGCCAAAGACATGGTTAGATATTTCCAGATATTTTGTGATATTTTGAAGGAGTTTCTCTCTGCTGTCCCTACTGTGGACCTGCAGAAAACAGGAGATTTCTCTAGAAATATCTCAGAAATTTCAGAAAATATCTTCCCATGTCTTTGGCTGTGACCGTATGAATGAGTGGTGAAAACTCTAAGTCCAGGAAGATGTTCTAACTCCCAACAAGTGAGCAACATTGTCTCTGATGTGCACATGATAATGGGAAAGGAACTGAAGCGGTGGAGGGTCAGTGCCAAGGTAAGCCTGTGCCTGCAAGCTCAGAGTCATGGAGCCATGCATGTGTACAACTTACCTCAGAGCCAGCCCTCTAAAAAGTTCTGGCTCCCGAGGAGTCCTAGCATCTCTGGTTCAGACCCACTAGCGGGAAACAATAGTGAAAACTGATTCCAGGAAGATCTGCAAAACACTTTGCAAAAATGTGTGGGGCCAAGTAAAGCCCAAAGGGAAGGAATTCTAAACAGGTAAAGTTCTCCACACACCCCCCCAACAACAGAACAGCCAGTTCTTATGATGTCTGGGATTTACCAGTATGCATTGGTATGCATCTTCCAGGTGCAGCAAAGCTTGCCAATCTAGATGTATGGAAGCAGAAATCCCAGGGAGACTATCTTGAACTTTTCTCAATCCATGAACTTGTTCAGCTTCCTAAGAGTGAGAACAAGGTGCATGCCTCCTGATTTCGTGGGTGCAAGGAAGTACTGGTAGTAGAAACCCTTGTTCCATTACAACTCTGGTACTACCTTCATTACATAGTTGAGTAAAAAGCCTGCAATTTTTTACTTAACAGTTCTAAAATGAGAGCTAAAAGGGGGAACTGATTCACCAGGGTGTTGTCTATGGGTTTTCCTACAATTCCAGGGAGTACCCTCTGGGCAATCCATCAGACCCATCGGTCCACTGTGATGAAGTCCCATTAATGACAGAACTGGGTTAGATGGCCTCTCTCTAGAGAGGAGTGATCAACCTAGGGCAGCTGAGGTGGACACGGGGCCTGAAACTCAAAAAGTGGCACTAGGTGCCTTTGGGTGTGCTTTCTTCGATGCTGAGCAGGCTGAGTTTTGTGCTGCTGGTAGCTTCCTCAGCCCTTACCACAAAAAGACTGCTTATCATAGACAGCATGGCCTCTTCCACTGTGGGGATTAGGTTGGTTAACTCTAGAGCCCTTAAAGAAGATAGGAAATGATTCTTACATAGTTAACTGCCCTACCATCTTTATTTCAATGCCAGTTATATATTCTGATATGCTTTGATGATTTTTTGTGAAATAAATAACCTAGCTTTGGGGTGCCCTTAGATCTACATTGAGTTCCAACCAGCTACTGCACTTGATTTTCATATTTCTAAGACATATGAAAATCAAGTGAATGGCCTGGAATTGGAGTTTCTGATGTCATAGAATGTTCAGGCACTATGAAAAAAGAGAGCAGCAACTGCTAATGAGAGAGGGATTCGTGGTAGTTACAAAGGCAACAAAATTAGATTATTAATTAAAAAAAGTCAAAAACATATCAGAAATGGAAATTACGTACCTACCGTAATTCTGATCTTTCTGTGTATCTTCACCATTCATCACCTTTGAGTACTTGGCCAGAGGTCATGACCCTGTGGGAGCCTTTTTTTTTGGATGGTCGGAGTCGACGCACCATCGGCGCCACCATCGAGGGCCAACGACCGCGTGGTGCTTATGGTTGGCCGTTAGGTGTTGTGCCGACTCTGCCTCCCCGGCCAGTTCTGAGTCACCGTAGAGGTGAGAAAAGGGTTGGGAGGGTGGGACAAGGAAGTCCAAGGGACAGACAAAGTAAAAGATATATAAACTAAAAGGAGAAATAAATAAGAGATGACAGAACAAGGTTGAAAGACTAAGGGATTGGGTAGGGGCCCCAATCTCTGGAAGTAGAAAAGAAGGAGTTAGGGTGGGTTAAGGATTTTAGAAATAAGGATGAGTGAGAGGGGGGAAAATAGGAAAACATACCTTGGAACCTTGATCTGTCTCCAGATTGTATAGGAAATGCGAAGGAGTAGCCAAGAGGCTAACTGCCAGAATTCAAGGCACAGAATCACTGGCAATAACTCCAACAAAAGCAGGATTGGCTATTCTGGAAGAAAGACAGGATAAAGGGATATTCCCCCCTCTCAAAAAGGACATTTTGGTGTAAGAAACCTAGTTTCTTAAATTAATTGAGGTTATGTGCAAAGGACAAGGAAATCAAAGGATTGATGGGGAGAAGGAAAGAAAAAATGGCAAGTGCCAACCCCCACCCCACAGGGGTGGAGCCGAAGCACTGAAGATGGAGTGCCCCCCATCCTGACCACTCTGTTCTTAAGAAAATTATCCCCCTATGTGCCCAGTTTACCCCACTGCTGACTAACAGACAGGAGGGGGGCAAGGAATGGACACAGAGAGGGAGAGGGACCCAGAGACTGAGGCCCCAGAGGGATGGAGGGCGGGATTGTGATGAATGGTGAAGATACACAGAAAGATCAGAATTACGGTAGGTACGTAATCTCCATATCTTATCTGTGTCAATCGTCACCATTCATCACCTTTGGGTGAGTGCTGAGCCCCCCTGAAGGGGGTTTCAACCCTAAGGGACTGAGTCCCTTAGCTCTCAGTGGGTGACACACTAAGAGGGAGAACCTTCATGGGCCTGGAGAGGCTCGAGAGTGAGGAGAGTAAGATGGGGACCCCCTGGAGGGGGTAGGAAGTTGCCCCGACAGACACCATCTCACGTTATGGGAGAAAAGATAGGTTCTCTGGTGAGCAGAGTTAATCACCCTATGCTGGGCCAAGGGTGACACCCAGGAGAGACAAAGCCATGCCGTCCGCCTAGTGTAGATCGCTGTCCCTATGACCCTGGCAGCTACCTCATTGGCATCATATGATGCCCTTGCTTGGTGCCTTGCTAGCTCAAGGCCACATGCAGAGAGTGCAATGGCTTGTCTGGTTTGCTCCATGTCAGGCATCGAAGCAAGGAGTTGACCTAGCCTGGACCACAGGAACCTGTCATAGGTTGCATAGTGGGCCTGATGTGCTGCAGTAGAAAGCAGCAACCACGCAGAGTAGAATTTCCTCCTTTCCCAGAAGTCAAAATCCAAGGAATCTTGATCTGGAGGCCAGTCACGGTGCAGGGCGTGAAGCCCGTCGGGAGTATCCAGTTTGCGTCAATCCTGAGCTAGGATGAGGCATGGAACCTGAAGACTCCGGGCGGGGCACAATACCACTGGCAGAGATCCCTAGGGGCTGGGACTCCGGAAAAGGGTCTCTGCCAGGAATGCAATGATGCCTCCCGAAAGAGAGCAGGCCAGGGGGGCACCACAAGGGTGTCCGCACTGAAATCGCCTAGGAAGATGCACGTCGAGTGCTCTGGATTGTGTTGAGTGGTTAGGGTGATGTGCAGGTCCACCAACATCCTCATGAGGAATCACTGATACTCTGTGAGATCAGCAGCTGGAGAGATGTGGACAGACGGCTCCTCTCCCCCAGAAGAGGGGATGAGGAGTTAGAGGATCTCAAGAGTTCAGAAGCTGGCTACTCTGGGGGAGGTTGAAAAACCTGTCTGTCCATAGCCCTAACATAAGAGGGAAATTGAGCAGCCACTGCTCTGAACTGCTCCCAGGAGAGAGGACCTCTAGTACCAAGAATACTTGAGAGTGCAAGAGAATGTGGCAGAGGAGTGGGGACAGAGCCAACAAAAGAAATCGGCTGACCTCCGCCTGGGCTAGGGAGTGCACCATGAGCCCTAAGGGAAGAAGGTGCTCCAGAAAACTCCACAGCCAACAGCTGATCAACCAAACTGGAACTGCCTAGGCTGCACCCTGAAGATTCCCCCCTGTGAGGTGACTGGGGCCGTGAAGGTCCAGAAGGACAGTCCCCTACCTCCAAGGAACAGGGCCCTTTCCAAGAAACCGAAAGGGAAGGGCGAAGATCTGTGCTACGGCTTCTCCCAGAGCCCGGGTGGGTTCTGGAAAAAGGCTGCTGTACGGACTCCATACCCCTCAGAATCTGAGTGTGCTCTCCTCCTCAAGAGAGTCAACTTAGGCAACTGGCAGCCCTGGTCGGTCCCCGAAGGAGCTATCCAAGGAGCAGCACCCTCCCCTCCCGTGGGTGCTCCGATCAGCCCCAAAGTTGGGTGATCCAGGCACACCACATGAGGGGGTACCACCACTGAGGGGTCAGAGAACCCTCCGAGACCAGGCTGCAGAGCAATGGTGGCCTGCACCACTACGTGCTGGTCAGCACCCCTGACCCTGGTCTTGTGAGTCACTGTCTGCTCCTCAGAGGAGGGTTGGCTCCAGCCTGTTGAGGACACTACCAAGATGTCCACATGAGCAGCCAACTCCAAAGAGTCAGACTGCCTGTCTGACTCAGAGTCCGATTCCCCCTCCGAAGAGGTGGAGATCGAAGTCCTGCACCAAACAACACGTGAACGCCCGCCACCATCCCGACTGAAAAGGGCACCAGAAACCGAGACTGCACCAGAGTCGGTGCAGACGTCCCCAGCTGCACAGCGAATGATGCCAGAAGAAGACATGGCTCCAACGATGGCAGCAGCCTCGGGAGCCTGAGCCTGTCATGCTGCTGAGACCAGAGACAGCACCAACGATGGCTCTGACCATGCTCTTGGCACCACGAATGGTGCAGAGGTCAGAAACCCCACGGTGCTGACCCGCCCCATAGTGCCATGAGCAGCGCCGAGGACAGCAATGGCAATGACGACAGCCCTGACCACACTCTCCATGGCACCGAGCTCTGAAACACCCACGGTGTCATGTCCACACTCGGAGCCACGAGTGGCTCCAGAGCTGGACACGGTGCCATGCTGAACCACGGTGCCATGGACAGCGCCAGGGCAAGAGACAATCAGGGATGGCACCGTAGAACCTCCCACGGTGCTGCTAGCACCATCAGCACCACGAATGGAGCCGACAGCAGCAATGGTGCCAAACGACGGATCGGCGCTGATGACAGTGCCATCAGAGCCCATGGCACAGAGGCCCAAGATGGCACCGACAGACTTCGTCAAGGACGGCTCTGACCCATGCCTTCCAGCTGAGGGTACGATACCGGGGGAGCCTGCGCCCGGCCGCAACTGCTAAAGTGGTGCTCTCCCGCCTGTCCCCGGGGAATAGAGTGGGCCTCCCAGTCAACAGAAGGGCCCTGCCACAGCTAGGCTACAAGAGGCAGAAGCCCCTCCTCCTCAGTCCATATAGAACCGGGATGGGACCTGGAGGAAAGGCCGAGAGATGTGACTTGGCCCGATGAGTGTGCGCCGTCCCCCAAAAATCGGTGGAGCTTGTCTTACTTTCCATGTGTGTTGCTCAATGACACGGCAGTCCATGGAGAAGCAGGCATCACACGAATCCATGTCATGTAGTGGGCCAAGACACGTGAGGCAATGGTCATGCTGGTCGGTGACGGAGTACTTACAGCCGCATGGGTACCGACGCATGAGGGGCTGTCCCGTTTTCAAAGTTTTCTTGCCCCCCCGACCTAGACATGACCTACGGAAAAAGAACACCAATCAAGAATGACATCGCAAAATAAAATAAGGAACAGTCTTACCAGGTGACGTCGAGTAGAGCAAACATAACCGTCAGGATAAACTCACAGCCGACGGATCATCGACACGAATCGATGAATTGGGGTGATGAACCAAGATACATGAAGGTTTTAGAAGTAGCGCTCAGAAGTTTTCTCTCTCACAGCTACCCATGAGGTGACCTCAACGGCGGGAGATGAAGAACTACCAGGAGGGCAGAGTCAACAATACCTAACGGCCAACCCACGAGCACCACGCAGTGTGTCGGCCTCGAGGGTGTTGCCGATGGTGCGTCGACTCCGCATCATCAAAAAAAAAAAGCTCCTGCGAGGTCATGACCTCAGACCAAGTACCTAAAGGTGATGAATGGTGAAGATTGACACAGATAAGATTACCGGGTAGCCCCAGTAAGAAAAAATTACTCACCTTAGTAATTATGTTTCTTCTAACGGAGTCTTGCTGTATTCTGACTAATGAAGTTAGCTCCAGCACTTGAACTGCCCCAGAGTGAAAAGAGCTAAAATTCTATGCCAGGCATAGAATGTTGAGCTTGAGCTCAGTTGAAAACTCTGTAGTACTTTGAAACCCAAACATCAGATTCTTACGAGCTAAACTCACTGATTTAAATAATGTGGAAATTGTAACATTTCTACTAGCCAACTGGCAACAAAGGTTTTAGATTCGTAAAAGACTCAAGTCAGGAAACCCAAAAACCAGGTAATAAAGCATAAATATTCTTAACTAATCAAACACAAAGCACCCAACACAACAGAAAGTGGGCTGAAGACACACCTGGGGTGCAACACTGCACCTGCCCACCCACTTCCCAAAACAGGTTCTGAGAGGGGAGGCAGGAGGGAAGTCAGAATACAGCAAGACTCCATTAGAAGAAACAACATTACTAAGGTGAGTAATTTTTTCTTCAAACAACATGAAGTCTTGCTGTATTCTGACTATTGCAGACTACCAAGCAGTACCTCCAAGGAGGAGGAACAGAACCTACTTTAGGAATAGGCTCTGAAGTACTGCTGTGCCAAACCTAGCATCACTCCTAGCCTGGATATCCAGAGAATAATGCTTGGTGAATGTATTGAACTGTTTTCCAGGTGGCTGCTTGGCAAATTTCTAACAAAGGAATATCCCTGGCCACAGCCAAAGATGCAGCTATACCTCTAGTGGAATGAGCTCTTAGGCCTGAGGGTGGAATTTTTCCCAGTTTCTCATAGCAGAATTGGATACAGGACACAATCCACCTGGCAATAGTTCTCTTGGTGGCAGGTTTGCCCTTACCTACTTCCCCATAAGTGCGGAACAGTTGGAGGGAGTCAAGCCTGTGACCCTTTGTATGTTCTATGTAGTAACTAAGGGCTCTTTTAACATCTAAACTGTGTAATCTCTGCTCTCCTGAGGAAGTATGATCAGTGAAGAACACAGGAAGAGACATAGATTGGTTTACGTGGAACTCAGAAGCCACTTTGGGTAAGAACCTTCTATTGGTTCTAAGGACCGCCTTATCTCTATGGAATGAAATGAAGTCAGGTTCAACTGACAGGGCTTGCAATTCACTGATATGTCTAGCAGAGGCAACAGCAACCAAAAACACAGTTTTCTAAGTCAAGTACTTGAGCTCCGCTGAGGACATAGGCTCAAAGGGGTGTTGCATAAGCTGAGCAATACAAACATTCAAATCCCTGGCAGGAACAGGATCCCTAAAAGGGGGATTGGTAAGAAGCAAACCTTTGAAAAATTTATAGAATACAGGGTGAGATGACAGAGAGGAAGGCTTACCCACTTACAGGAAAGCAGAAACAGCTGACAAATGAACTTTGAGAGTAGCTGGTCATAGGCCTAGGCCATTAAGGTGAACCATATAATCCAGAACTGTAGACAATTCAGCAGTGTCTGGGGATATATGCTTCTTGGAACACTAAATGCTGAATCTTTTCCATTTGGAGTTGTAAGTTTTTCTGGTGGCAGGCTTTTGAGAAGCTTTGAGAATATCCAGAACCCCTTGGGACAGATGCAAGTCTGCATACTCTAACTCTTCAAGAGCCATGCTTTGAGATTGAGTGACCGAAGATTGAGGTACCAAATCCTCCCCGAGAGGAGGATAACAGGTTGTAATTCCTGGGAAGAGACAGGGGAAGATGGACCGCCAAAGACAATAACAGGGGGTACCAAGGCTGCCTGGCCCAGTCTGTAGCAATCAGAATCACTTTGCAAGGTTGTGACCTTACCTTGACTAGAACCTTGAACAGTAGAGGAAAGGGAAGGAAGGCATAAAGAAATTTCCCTTCCATTTCAAAATCAGAGCATCCAGAGGGACTGAGCCCAAGACTGAGGGTCTGCAAATAAACAGAGGAAGTTAGTGATTGTCTGGGGCTGCAAAGAGATCTATCTCTGGAGTGCCCCACCTTGAAAAAATCACTTTCAACACCAAAGGATCCAGAGACCATTTGTGATGGCCCTGGGAAATCCTGCTCAATGCATCTGCTAGCACATTGTCCTTTCCTGGGAGGTGGACTACTACCAGAGAGGTCTGTAGGGAATAAGCCAGGGACCATATTTTCATGGCCTCTGTGCACAAGGCCATGGACCGAATGCCTCCCTGCTTGTTGATGTACCACATGGTAGTAGTGTTGTCCATCCTGACCTGAACCACGTTGTTCTGTACTGACTGAGAGAAAGCTTGCAGGGACAGAAGTACTGCTCTGAGCTCCAGGAGGTTGATATGAAGAAGGGATTCCTGAGGGGACCACAGCCCCTGGGCTGTGAGAATCCCCAGATGGGCTCCCCACCCCAAAAGGGAAGCATCTGTGGTAAGGACCACAGAGTGAGTCTGAGTGACAAATGGAACACCTTACCTCAGATTGTCCAGGTCCTGCCACCACTGAAGGGCCTGAATTAGGGTCTGAGTAACAGGAACTAATTTGGTAAGAGGATCTTTCCTTTGGGACCAAAAAGTCCTCAGATGGAACTGAATGTCCCTCATCTGAAACCTGGCCTCTTGGACCACTGCTGTGGAAGCTGCCAGGTGGCCCAAAAGCTGAAGAAAATGCCTTGCTGGTCGAGAAACCAGAGGGAGGAAGGAAGAGACCAGCTGAGAGATGGCTGTTGCCCTTTCCAGAGGAAGGAAAGCTCTTGCCTTGACCATGTCCAGCTCTGCTCCTATAAAAGTGAGGAGCTGCACCGGCTCAAGAACTGACTTGGGAAAATTGAGAAGAAACCCCAGGGAAGTGAGAACTTGCTGGGTAAGCTGCAGATCTGACTTGACTTGATCTGGGGACTGGTCCACAAGGAGCCAATCATCCAGATACGGAAAGATTGAAATCCTTTTTCTTCTTAAAAAGGCCACCACTACTGCTAGGCACTTTCTGAACACCCTTGGGGCTGAAGTTAGGCCAAAAGGGCATTGCTCTGAACTGGTAATGACCTGAGGGCAATTCGAACCTGAGGTACTTTCTGTGGGATCACCTGATGGAAATGTGAAAATAGGCATCCTTGAGGTCCATGGAGGCTACCAGTCTCCTGGCCTTAGAGAGGGAAGAAAAAATTACTCACCTTAGTAATGTTGTTTCTTCTAATGGAGTCTTGCTATATTATAGACATTAGCAGTTTGTTCCAGCTCTAGAACTGCCCCCGGAGTGAAATGGTTAAAACCATTCCAAAATAGAATTTTGGCACGAGAGCAGCTCTATCTGTGTCATTTCAAACTTGAACTGTCAGATCTTTACGAGCCAAACTCACTAAGGTCTGTGTGGAAGCTGTAACCTACACTAGCCAAATGGCTACCTAAATAATAACAACCATTGATGGTCCCAACACCCAAGACTCAAGTCAGGGGACCAGAAATACTAACACCATTCTAATAATATGAAAATGGAACATAAGTATAATAAAACACACACACGCGTACACATACACACCCCCAAAGTCCCAAAGGGGACAAAATGCTAACAGGACATAAGTAGTGCCCACACTAAGTTGCCCGCACCCACCAAGTAGAGGTTCTGAGAGGGGCAGGTTGGGGAGGTCTATATATAGCAAGACTCCATTAGAAGAAACAACATTACTAAGGTGAGTAATTTTTTCTTCAAACAACATGAAGTCTTGCTATATTATAGACATTAGCAGAATACACAGCAGTACCTCCATGGAGGAAGGGCAGAACCTACTTAGGGAATAGGCTCTGAAGAACAGCTGTGCCAAACCGAGCATCTCTCCTGGCCTGGACATCCAGGGAGTAATGCTTGGTAAAAGTGTGTACCGTTTTCCAAGTAGCAGCCTGGCAAATCTCTAATAAAGGATATCTCTGGCAGCAGCTAGAGACGCAGCTGTACCCTGGTAGAATGAGCCCTCAAACCGGAGGCTCTGCCCACTCTGATAACAAAATTGGATACAAGAGACAATCCACCTGGCTACTGATCTCTTAGTGGCAGGTTTGCCTTTCCCAACTTCACCATAGGTAAGGAAAAGTTGGAGGGATTCGAACCTGTGACCTTTGGTACGCTCTATATAATAACTAAGAGCTCTCTTAACATCCAGGCTGTGCAACCTCCTCTCACCCGAAGAGGAGTGATCAGTGAAAAATACTGGAAGGGAGATACATTGATTAAGATGGAAATCTGAAACCACCTTAGGCAAAAACTTCCTATTAGTCCTAAGGACTACCTTATCCCTGTGGAAAGAAATAAAGTCAGTCTCCACTGACAAGGCTTGCAATTCACTTATGTGCCTGGCAGAAGTGATAGCCACTAGAAAACAGTTTTCCAAGTTAGGTACTTAAGCTCTGCAGAAGACAGAGGTTCAAAAGGGGTTGCATTAACTGGGCAATGCAAACATTAAGGTCCCAAGCAGGGCCGGTTCCAAAGGAGGATTAGTATGAGTAATCCCTTAAAAACTTGGAAAACACAGGATGAGAGGAAAGAGGGATGACTTTCCTGCTGACACAAAAGCAGACACAGCTGCCAAATGAACTCAGGGTAGCTGGTCTGAGACCCAAGGAATTAAGATGTACCATGTAATCTAACAAAATGGGCAATTCAGCAGATTCTGGGAAATATTTTCCCAGCACACCAAATGGAAAACCTTTCCATTTAGAACTATAAGTAGCTCCTAATGGAAGGCTTTCTGGAAGCCTTTAGGATCTCAAGAACACCCTGAGAGAGGTGTAAATCAGCAACTCTAACTCCTCAAGAGCCAGGCCTTGAGGTTGAGGGATTTGAGGTCCGATACCAAACCTTCCTGGGCACAAGTCACAGATTGTGATTCCTGGGGAGGCACAGGGGAAGATGGACTGTCAGAGACAGAAGGAGGGGTACCAGGGCTGCCTGGCCCATCCGGGCAATCAGAATCACCCTGCAAGGCTGAGATCTGATTTTGACTAGTACTTTGAATAGGAGAGGAAAGGGGAAGCATAGAGAACTTCCTCCCAATCCAGAAGAAGGGCATCCAGGGAACTGAGCCCAGCACTGGAGGCCTGCAACAGAACAGAGGAAGTTTGTGATTGTCTGGGGCTGCAAAAGATCTATCTGAGGGATGCCCCACCTGGCAAAAACTATCCCCAGCACTTGAGGATCCAGGGACCATTCGTCATGGCCCTGGGAAATCCTGCTGAGGGCATCCGCTAGACATTGTCCTTCCCTGGAAGATGAACTGCTATGAGGGAAGTGTTCAGGAATAGGCCAGAGACCACAACTTCATTGCCTCGTGCACAAGGCCGAAGACCGAGTGCCCCTGTTTGTTGATGTACCACATTGTTGTGGTGTTGTCTGTTCTGACTTGTATCACCTTGTCGTGACAGATGCAGAAAGCTTGAAGAGCTAAAAGCAGCTCTGAGTTCCAGCAAATTGATGTGGAGCAGAGATTCCTGGGGACCAAACTCCTGAGTGGAAAGGCCTCCAGTGGGCTCCCCAACCCAGAAGGGAAGCATCTGTAGTGAGAGTCAAGTCGTGAGAAGGGGGAAATGAAGGGACCCCCACTCTAATTGCTCTGATCCTGCCACCACTGGAGAGCTAGGATCAAGGTTCGAGTCACTGGGACCAACTGGAAAGGGGGTCTCTTCTGAGACCAAAAGGTTCTCAAGTGAAACTGAATGTCTCTCATCTGAAATCTGGCTCCTGCACAACAGCTGTGGATGCAGCCATGTGCCCCAGGAGCTGCAGAAAGTGTCTTGCTGGTCGAGAGACCTGCAGAGTGAAGGAAGAGGCCAGAGCCACTAAATTCCTTACCCTTCTGGGGAAGAAAGGCTCTGGCTAGCTTTGTGTCCAATTCTGCCCCTATAAAGGTGAGTACCTGGACTGGTTCCAGAACCGACTTTGGTAGGTTTAGCAGAAAACCCAGGGAGGTGAGAAGCTGCTGGGTGACCTGCAGGTGAGATTTTACCTGTTCTGGGGACTGGCCTACAATGAGCCAGTCATCTAGATAGGGAAAACAGCAATCCTCTGCCTCCTTAAGGGCCACTGCCACTGCTAGACACTTTGTGAATACCCTTGAGCAGAGGTAAGGTCAAGGGCATTGCTCTGAACTGGTAATGACCTGAGGGCAGTTTCAATCTGAGGTACTTTCGATGGGATCTTCTGATTAGGACATGGAAATAGGCATCCTTGAGGTCCAGGGAGGCTAGCCAGTCCCCTGGCCTTAGGGAAGGTAAAATCAATGCCAGAGTTACCATTTTGAACTTTGGTTTCAAAAGATGCTTGTTCAGATATCTGAGATCTAAAATGGGCCACCATTCTCCTGTCTTTTTTGGGGTAAGGAAGTATCTGAATACAGACCCCTGCCCTGATGCAGGGAGGAACCCTTCTACTGCTCTGAGAGCTAACAGGATGAGACCTCTGTTTCCAGAGCGAGGGTCTCTGAAGCACTTGCAGGTAGAAAAATCTGCTTCTCAACTGGGAAACTTTTGAAGCTGAGAACCAGACCCTGGCTTACTACTTCCAGAACCCACTTGTCTGAGGGTTAAAGAGCCCACTCTGACTGAAGTAAGCCAGCCTGCCCCCACTGGTACAGGAGAATCGGCCCTGGGCACCCCATCAGGGTGCCTGTTTCGCAGGAGCTTTAGGCTGGGGGTGGGAGCAGTCTGCCCACCCCTCATCTGCCCTGCTCTGAAGAAGCCCCTCTGAGCATAGGCAGAGGAGGCCTGAGTCTGGTAGAAAGGCCTGTGAAAAGGCCTACCCTACCCCTGGGGCATGCCTTGAGGAGTGGCTTGCCGCCTCAGCCTGGGCACTCTTGTAAGTAGTCCTATATTCATCCATCTTCTTCATGTAATTCTCTGTCTGCTCTCCAAACAGATAATTTCCCACCACAGGAAATTCCATAGCCTTAGTCTGGGTATCCTGTGACAAACTAGTACACCTGAGCCAGGCCAACCTACGTAAAAGCTACAGATGGGCCATGACCCTAGAGGAAACATCATTAACATCCACAGCAGCATGAAACTGAACCTTAGAGGCTTCAATGCCACCAGCAGCCACCTGTTCTAGTTCACTACAGCCAGCTGGCCATGGGCCTGCTTGGCCACTGTATAACAGTATCCCATCTAGATTTCTGATACCAGCTACATAAGCTATATAATTTGCTTGTCTGAGTCCCAGAGAGGCTGCTATGTACTGTTTTTTGCCATAGCAGCAATCTTCCTGGAATCCTTGTCAGGAGGATGTGAAGCCAAGGAATATTAGTTTATCACAGGCAGCAGCCTGAACTACCTAACATGACTGCATTGCTGAGAAAGGAATTCTGTATCAGGGCCTGACAATGTATACCTTCTGTCCATCTTTTATCTACAGGAGGCACAGAATTAGAGCTTTTAACATTTTTATTGTTTGTTTCTAAAAGACTTATGTAAAGGAATAGACAATCTCCTAGACTCTGAATATCCATCATTTCTACAAAATCAGGCTCCTCTTGCTCATCCACAGCCTCTTCTAAAGGAAGCTGGAGGGTTTCAGCAACTTTTTTATAAAACATAAAATGAGATGGGGACTCGGACAGCATAGGGGGAGATTCTAAAGGTCTGTCTGGGGAGATGTCCGGTTCAATGGGCACACCCAGACCTTCCCAGCCACATTCATACTGTTCATAATCCTCCTCCTCCTGTGGTTCATAAAATTCCTCAATATCATAATCCTGAGCCACTGGGACCGGACGAACCGACTTTTACCAGATAGTGGTGGTTCTGGACGGACCCTGAGACAGTGACTGGACAATTTGTATGGTTTTTGCTATCTCTGCAGCAGTTGGAGAAGGAATTTTGACTCAGACCTGTTGATTTTCTTGTTTTCTTTACTGGAATTGGTTCCTCAGAACCAGCTTTTCTTTGCCTGAGGAAGTCTGGCCCTGGTCAGAGGGCATCCTCTGGTTCAAGCTGGCAACCGAACCGCTGGCCATCCGGTCAGTGGACTTTGGTTTCCTCGCTCCTGAGCCTGCCCAATCTTTTTCCAGGGTGGCTGCAGGAAATTCTTACATACCTGGCAGTCTGACTGAGGTGGTCAAACCCCAGACAATAAACACATGTGGTGTGTGGGTCAGCCTTGGCAAAGACTTCCCCACAAACATCACAGTGTTGAAACCCAGTGGGCCCGGTTTTTCTTTGGGTTTCTGACATAATGCCAGCCTAACCAAAACTTGCCCTTTTAACGGCAGTGCCAGGCAAGACACCCTTATTGGTTCCTAACCGTGTCACGGGTATTGGAAAAACGTAATAAATCTGTTTTTAGAACCGATAAGAACCGGAACGCGACTCTAAAATAGTAACTTTTAGTTTTAAATGAGTTTTAAATTCACTGATCGGTTCAAAACCGAACCGATAACTTACAAGTTCCACACAGACAAAACCTTCATTTACTTACGGTTACCACAGATAGAGCTTGAACCGAACGGTTTTGCGGTTAAAATAAAACTATTCTCGGTTAACTCCAACCGAGAAAACACTTTTTAAACCGAGAAATGAACCGAGCAGAAGGAGAAATCTCCGGAGCGACTGTTCACTGAGGCGGAGTAAAGAATCTGACAGTTCAAGTCTGAAATGACACAGATAGAGCTGCTCTCGTTCCAAAATTCTATTTTGGAATGGTTTTAACCATTTCACTCCGGGGCAGTTCTAGAGCTGGAACAAACTGCTAATGTCTATAATATAGCAAGACTTCATGTTGTTTGAAGAATTGTTCCCCAAGTCACCATTTTGAATTTTGGCTTTAGTAGGTGCTTGTTTAGGTATCTTAGATCTAGGATGGGTCGCCACTCCCCTGTCTTTTTAAGGGTAAGGAAGTACCTGTAGTACAGACCTTTGCCCCTGTATGGGGTGGGAACTTTCTCTATGGCTCTAGAGCAAGGGTTTCTGATGTATTTGCAGGTGGAAAGGATCTGGGTCTCAGTTTCAGAAAATTTTTTAAATTGAGAACCAGCACCTGGCTTACAACCTCCATGACCCACTTGTCTGAGGTAACAGACATCCAGTCCTGGACAAAGTAAGCCAGCCTGCCTCCTACCAGAGTGGGGGAGTCGACCCAGGCTGACACATCAGGGTGTCTGCTTGGCAGGAGCCTTAGGCTGAGGGGTAGATGCAGCCCTGCTCATCCCCCTTCTGCCTCTCCCTCTGAAGAACCCCCTCTGAGAAAAGGGAGAAGAGGCCTGCGCTTGGTAGAAAGGCCTGTGAAAAGGCCTGCCCCTGCCCCTAGTTTTCTACCTTTGAGGAGTTGCCTGCCTCTCCTTGGCCTGGGCACTCCTATAAGTGGTCCTGTACTCATCCATTTTCTTCATGTAATTCTCTGTCTGCTCCCCAAACAGAGAATTACCCACCACAGGGAAATCCATGGCCTTAGCCTGGGTGTCCTGTGAAAGCTAGTACATGTGAGCCAAGCCATTCTCTGAAGAGCCACAGATGTAGCCATGACTCTTGATGACACATCACTGGAGTCCATAGCAGCATGAAATTGCACCTTTGATGCCTCAATCCCATCAGCAGCCATCTCCTCCAGCTCCTTGGCTAGCTGGGGGGAAGCCTGCTTAGCCAGTGCCAGTACAGTGTCCAACCTGGACTTCGGGTACCTGGCTGTATAGGCAATATAGTTAGTCTGCCTGAGTCCCAAAGATGATACCATGTACTGTTTCTTTGCCATAGCATCTATCTTCCTGGAGTCTTTGTCTGGGGGGTGTGAAGCCAAGGGAATGTTTGCCTTGTCAGAGGCTGCAGCCTGCGCTACCCCAACATGGCTGCATTGCTGACAGAAAAACTCTGTATCTGAGCCTGATAAGGTGTACCTCTTGTCCATTCTCCTGTCAACAGGAGGTACAGAGTTAGGAGACCTTAGAATTTTTTGTGTCTGTTTCCCAAATGACTTATGGAGGGAAAGAGACAGTCTCTTAGACTCTGGGATATCCATCATCTCAACAAAATAAGGCTCCTCTTGATCCTCCACAGCCTCCTCCATGGGAAGCTGGAGGGTTTCAGTCACTTTTCTGTAAAACAGATAGTGAGGAGGGGACTCAGAAAGCCTAGGAGGGGAAAAACCAGAAGGTGTGTCTGGGGAGATGTCTGGTTCCACAGGCACATCCAGACTTTCACCATCGTCATCTTCCTCTTCAAAATCCCCCTCCTTATCAAACTCCGGTTCGTAAAAGTCTTCAGTGGAATAATCTTGAACTGGGAGAACCAACAGAACCGAGCCCCTGCCAGAAGGCGCCGGATCGGTCAGAACTGGACGAAGCAATTCAACAATCTGAATCGCTCTGGCTATCTCTTCGGTGGCTGGAACATGAAGGTCTGGATCCAAACTGGCCCATTTTTCCTTGTGCTTTCTTTTAGTAGGAACTGATCCCTCAGGATCGGCTCTCCTCTTGCCTGAAGAAGTATCGCCCTGGTCAGAGGGCACTCCTGGTTCGGTAGGAACCGAACCAGGCTGGTCTTCCGGGTCAGAGGATTTCTCGGCCTCCTTATTCCTAAGTCTACCTAACCTTTTATCCAAAGTAGACTTAGGGAAATTCTTGCAAATTTGGCAGTCTGAATCGAGGAGGTCAAACCACAGAAAGTAAACACAAGTGGTGTGGGGAACGGCCTTAGCAAAGACCTCCCCACACACACACTGCAGTGTTGAAACCCAGTGGGCCCAGTTTTTTTCTTGGGTTTCTCAGACATGGCCAACCTAACAAACTTACCCTTTATTCGGCAACCACCAGGCAAGACTCCCCGATTGGTTTCTCACTGTGTTATGGGTGTTGGAAAAAACATTCAAATCACATTTTTTTTAAAACCGATACAGACCAGTAACCACACACTAACTTTTGCACAAAAGATCTTACCAAAAGATCAGTTCAGCCAAACCGACCGAAAAATACAGTTTTTACAATTTCCACAAAAGAACTATCCTAAGTACTTACAGTACCACAGACAGAGTGCCGAACTGACAAATGGAACTTATTGCGGAATAAATCGGACTAAAACCGACAAATTTAACCGACTTCGAACCGAGCAGATGGAGAAATCTCTGGAGCAACTGTTCAGTGAGGCGGAGTAAAGAATCTGACGGTTGGGTTTCAAAGTACTACAGGCAGAGTTTTCAACTGAGCTTGAACTCAGCGTTCTATGCCTGGCATATAATTTTAACCCTTCTCACTCCGGGGCAGTTCAAGTGCTGGAGCTAACTGCAATAGTCAGAATACAGCAAGACTTCATGTTGTTTGAAAAGAACTGGAGGGCATCTAGAGGTGTAAAACTAAATAAATAAATAAAAATTGATTCCTATCACCTTTAAGGGTTGATCTCGCTCTCTTCATTTGGATCTTTAAGGGCTTGCTCTACTTGTTATCCAAACAGATAGGTGCCATCGAATGGCACATTCATTATCTGGTGTTGGACACTGGGAGCAAAACCAGCAGTATGCAACCCCCCGAGTGCCTCTGATTGCAAATCTGCACAGCTGCAGAATGGGCTGCTGCATCAAAGGAAGCCATAGAAAGCTTTAAGTGGTGACTATTAGATTCAATCCCTTCGGTAATGGTGACCAGAAGTTTCTGTCTTGAATCAGAGTCTCCCAAGCTTTCTGAAATGGATTTGAGCTTGGTCCCTAAATTGCACTCATACTTTGAAATGTGGACTTATTAGCTTGATATCTGTAGGCCCAGCATGGTTAATTGCCACTGTTTCAAATTCTAAAGTACTTTGTAAGTTTTTGAGCAGTGCTTGGAAAGAGGGATCTTCCTGAGAAACTTCAACAGGGGCCAGTTTAGCCACCTCAGGCTCCAGGGGATCCTCATCATCACCAGAGCAGTCACCCATGATTAGATTTGGGTTATACTCGTTTTCATCTGAGTCCAGAGATGGTGTCACTTACAATGGTTTCAAGGCCACTGCACTGGTTCCAGCTTCAGTATCGGCCCAAAAGAGTTAGCCTTGGCATTGATTCTGTCACCATATGTGGTACCAAGGTCGTGAGCAGTACCAACGGTGGTTCTGACCATGGCACTGAAGGTGGAATCAGTGCAACTGTTAGCAGTGACCTTGGTACCGGTACCAAGGTCAGTCCTGATGAAGTTGGGATCATCAGCAACACTGCAAGTGGTGATGCTGAAGGCTTTGGCACCAAAGCCTGAATCAGCACCACTGGGTGGGATGACAACATTGGCAAAACTGCCATAAGCTCCAACATCAAAGGAGCAATTGGGACAGGAGTTGGTGCCAGCCACAGTACCATCATCCCCATGCACTGAAACCACTGCTCCTTAAGAGCACTCCAAAGACCAAACTGCTCACTCAAGAGCTTCCCAGAGTACTGGAGGAGGAGGAGGCTTGGGGAAGGCATTGGCCTCCAGGCTTCAGAAAATACAGTGCCATTGATGGGGATGACAGTGGAGATTCTGGGCCAGTAGGTGATGAACACCTCAGCGCAGAGTGATATAAGCTCAGCCTTGACCAGTGCATTTTCTTCTCCTTGTGTTTTTGTGAGAAGAGGTTGAGGCATAATGCCCCTGGACCCGACATCAAGTGTGAACAGGTTTAGAACAATTTCTTTTTGTGACTCCAGGACTGTCCTTCCTGGAAGACAAGGAAAGGCTAATGCACAACAGTGCTGGTTTGCTAGTACAACCATTGAGGCTGGCTACCCCACTTGCAGACACGGTCCCCTGAAGATGCTCGATCGAGTGAAGTGCTGGGGTATATAGACTGTGTTTGACTGTTTGTAACTATACCTGTCTTGAGTTGCATACTAATTAAATTTGGCCTCAAATGTAGCAATTTGACTTAACTTCATTTTTGTGTTGCTTGCACGTATGTGCAAGAAATCCATTGTGTCTGCCTTCTGAAAAAGTGAGTTATGGAGGCGTGTCAGTGTTGTGCAGAATGGCAGCAGTCCGTTCTAGGGCTGGTCTCTGCAGCAGCCAATAGAACAGCATGCTGTCGATCACAGCAGTTAATGAGCATGCCACAATGCATAAAGAAATTCAGCCACGTCACCATGCAACCAGCTCTTTTGGTGCATTACAAGCTACCAAAACAGCTGATTGCATGGTGTCCCCATGACGACGGCTTCTTTGTCGGCCTCTCACAGTCCCCACGGGTTAACGGACAGCCGCCACCTGCCATTCAGTGTGCCTTCCTAGAGAAACATTTCAATAAAAAAGCCGACGGGTGCCCAATCCCCCAGTCGGCATGGCTCCTCACCCCAGTTCATTTGCCGATGGGTAGCCTAATCTCTCCGGCATAATGCATCTCCCCATTTGCTGTTTACCGAGAAGGGTGCCCAATCCCTTGGCTCATGCATCTCCCCCCCAGCACACTGTATGGCCAATGGGGGTGCACAATCCCCCATCGCCTCCACTGCCTCCCCAAACAAAATTCCATCTGCCACGTTGGGAGCCCACCCCAGAGTGGCAAAAGTCTCTTTGGCCAACAGGGTGCCCAATCCCCCTTCAGCTCCACTGCGCCCTCAAAAAAACTTCCATGTACCATGCTGGTAGCCCACGCCAGCATGGCAAAAGTCTCCTTGACCCAGAGGGGTGCCCAATTCCCCATCGGCTCCACTGCTCCCCAAACAAACTGCCTAGTGCCACGCTGGGAGCCCACCCCAGCATGGCAAAAATCCCCCATCGTCTTTGTTAAAAAAAAAAAAAAGACCTAGAAGAAAAATGGTCCTCATTGATTCTCTTGCCCTCTTCCCCTACCCACGCCCACCCTCGGCATACCCCACCTCCCCAAATCCCCACCTCACCCCACACTTACCTCATGCGCCCAATGCAATGATCTTTGGTGGCTGGGGAACATGTCTGCACTCTTCAATGCCGACCGCGAAAGGAAGAAATGCCGGTAAGCTGTATAATGGCATACATTTTTTTTTTCAACTTTGGTGCATATCTTGCCCATTTTTGGGAATTGTTTTACCAAATTTTCAACATAGGGTTCTTGGGATCCCACCTCATGACCTCAGTCACTGTCATTTTGTTATTCGGTCCTGAAAGGTGATTTCACGGTCACTGCACGAAACCACCTTTCAGGACTGATTAACAAAGTAACAGTGCCACAGTTCATGAGGCAGACCCCCAAAAACCCTATGTTGAAAATGTGGTAAAAAAATTCCTCAAAATGACGGTTTTACGAGTGTGCATTGTGCAGTTCTTACACACACACACGTAATTTCAAGCATTTTTAATATTTTCACTCTAGATTTTCAACATTGCCATTTTTCCATGCCTTCTTATGAACAATACAGCTGTTATTTTTCACATCTCACCCAAAATGTGTTTTCGCACATGTAGCGCACAATGGCACGATCAGTGTGCGAAATCAATGTTTGGGACAGATTAAGAAACTCACAGTGACACTGTTCATGAGGTAGGCCCCCAAAAACCCTATGTTGGAAATTTGGTGAAAAAATTCCCAAAAATGACTGTTTTACGAGCGTGCATTGCACAGTTCCTACGCACGCCCATAACTTCGAGCATTTTTAATATTTTCACTCCAGATTTTCAACATTCCATTTTACCACACCTCCTTATGAACAGTACAGCTGTCATTTTTCACATCTTGCCCAAAATGTGTTTTTGCACATGTAGCGCACAGTGGCGTGGTTGGTGTGCGAAATTAATGTTCAGGACAGATTAAGAAAATCACAGTGACACTGTTCATGAACAGAGGCTCAGAGAACTGTCTATGTTGAAAATCTGGTGACAAACATCCATAAAATGACTGTGCTACGAGTGTGCATTTTGCAATTTCCACGCACCCTCGTAAGTTCACGAATTTGTAACATTTTCAGTCCAGATTTTGAACATTGGCATTTTTCCACACCTCCTTATGAACAGTACAGCTGTCATTTTTCACACCCTGGCCAAAATGTGTTTTGCACTTCCAGCGCAGAATAGCACAGTAGCTGTGGGGAATCAGTGTTCGGGACAGATTAAGAAAATCACTGTGAAACTGTTCATGAGAGGAGGTCCTAAAATGCCTATGTTGAAAATCTGCTGTAAAATATCACCAAACTAATTACATTACGGGTGTGCGTTGTGCAGTTTCTACGCACACTCGTGACGTCACCAGTTTTTTTATATTTTCACTCCAGATTTTCAACATTGCCATTTTTTACACCTCTTCATCAACAGTACAGCTGTCATTTTTCACATCCTGTTCGAAATGTGTTTTCACACCTTTGGTGCCAAGTGGTGCAGTCACTGTGCAAAATCACCTTTCAGCTAACAAACTGATAGTGTCACTGTTCATGTGGGGGTCACAAAAAGCCTATGTTGAAAACCTGGAGTAAAAAGACCAAGAAACGCCCAAGGTGTTAGGGTTTTTGACCATAACGCCCTACCCTGTAGGGACTGACAGGCGTCAGGGGTGTGACTTGGGACTGTCGACAGTAATGCTCATGCCATTCCACCCCCACCCTGCAGCCAGTGGCAGGCATCGAGGTGCATCTTGGACCCTTTGGCCCCAGAGTTCACCCCATTCTCATATACTGCACCCATTTCAGTGTATTTCCTTATGGAATGAGGTGAGTGTAAAGCCTGAACACTCCAAAGCACACCTCGACACTTGTAAGTGTCTGCAGGGTAGGGTAAGGTGAAATGTTGTGACTGTTATGGGAGATGACCCAAAGGCACACCCCAATGGCTGTCCATCTCTGCAGGGTGGGGGTGGAGTTGGCATCAGTTCAATACTTCACTGCCATTCCTATACTGCATCTGTGTAACTCCTGCACTTCCACTGCTAATGACAGCAAGCAACACTTGGCATTGACAAATGCTTGTTTTGCTTTTCACTCTGCATGCGCTGCTTTCTCTGTGCATGGTCTGTATTTCCTCCCAGATGCAAGAGTGCCTGGAGTCAGAACACTCACCTAGAGAGAAGTAGTGGTCAGACACAACCTCACTGCTGAAGTAACTAGCTCCTTCGGGTACCATACCTGATATGTCAATGATCATTGTCAAAACGTGATGAATAGTAGACAGAACACTGTTTGTTGTAAAAGTGAGCATTCTGGCCCCAATGTGAGGAAAATGGGTGTTTACTCACCTGGTAAAGGTGATTGTGTTGGTTGGCATCCATGGCACTCCAGACATTACCTCATGGGTTTTAGCCCACCTGATAGGCTAGTGATGCACATGACCCAGATCAAATTTCCAGTATATCCAGGTCCCAGAAACCCCTGCTCTCCAGTTCGAATCTTCCATAGCTGAAATAAGGTTAATTAGTACAAGAGAGAAAACATACAGTGCAGTTAACAGCCAAGAGAGAGAATTAGAAGGATGAACCGGGACACAAAGGAGGCGCATCACGATGAGTAGTGGCGGCCCTGGGGCCTGTCTTTTATTCCCCTATTATTTACAGACTCAATCTCGAACCCGGGGTTCGACTGATCATTAATTATAGCATCGATCATGTTATCTGCTCTCCTAGGATCTACATGGTGAGGGCCCTTTATCCCCGGAGCCGGTCACTCTGATCACTCTGAGGGAGGGCTTTGGAGTGCCATGGATGCCAACCAACACAATCACCTTTACCAGGTGAGTAAACACCCATTGTGATTGGTTGGCATCCATGGCACTCCAGGCATTACCTCATGGGTAGATAAGAAGCAGTTAGTTCTCCGGGTGGGAGTTGAGTGACTAAGAGTGACCGTTTGAGGATGCTGCTGCCAGGACCTGAGTTGCAAAGGAGGACCTAATGGCCTGGAGCTGTTCCAGCCTGTAGTGTCTGGCGAATGTGTGTATGGAGCTCCATGTGCCGCCTCTACAAATGTCCTCTGAGGATACACTGGCTATCTCTGCCCAAGAAGTGGCAACCGCTCTGGTGGAATGAGCCTTGATCCCCTGGGGTGGAGTCATCCGGTTTGCTGTGTAGGCGTTCTGGATGACTCGTCTTAGCCATCCGGCGATGGTGGATTTGGAGGTGGCATACCCCTGCCTCTGCCCCTTTGAAATGACGAACAGCCTCTCTGTCTTGCGAATGGGGCGTGTCCTGGCTAAGTAAACCAAGAGGACTGATCCCACGTCGAGGTGGTGAGGGGGCCTGCTGTGGCCCTACGTGGAGCCGCTTGGGAAGGTGGGCAGTTCGATGGGCTGCTCCCTGTGAAAACTGGTTGGGACCGTTGGTTGGAAAGCTGGAACTGTTCTCAGACTGACGCCAAGTGGTGTGAACACTGTGTAGGGTTCTGCGCAGGATAGAGTGCCAAGTTCCCCAATCCTTCTGGCCGAGCAGATGGCCACCAGGAAGCAAGTCTTGAGGCCAACCCAGAAGAGGTCTGTCTCTAGGAGGGGTTCGTATGGTGCCAATTTGAGGGACTCAAGAACCATTGGGAGGTCCCACGGGGCGATGGCCGGTCTAGTCCTTGGTCGGTGGATCTCTACGGCCCTCAAGAAGCGTATGGAGTCAGGATGTGCTCCCGGAGGATACCCCTCCACGAGGCCTATGGCCGCCCCTATGGCTGACAGTTGCACCCTGAGGGAGGAGTGCGCCAGTCCCTTGTCCACTCCTTGCTGGAGGAATAGTAGGATGGTGGCCAGGTCGGTCTGTTCGGGCACTGTCCCCCGTTCTCGGCACCACCGAGTGAAGATGGCCCATTGCCTCTCGTAAGTGGATGTGGTGGAAGCCCGTCTGGACTGAAGTAGGGTGCTGATGACCAATTCATGGTACCCCGGTGCCCTCAGTCTCCTCCTCTCAGGTTTCAGGCCATGAGCTTCAGGGTCTGCGGGGTTGGGTGGAGCACTGGCCCCTGTGAAAGCATGTCCGGGTGATAGGGTATCCGGAAGCTGGCTAGAGACCGCTACGAACCAAGCCCTGTGCAGCCAATAGGGGGCCACTAGGATGACCGTGAGACCTGACTCCCGAATCTTGGCTAGGACCTGAGGAATCGAGGGAGTGGCGGGAAAACGTAGGCGTTCGTCTGCCTCCAGGTCTGTGACAGGGCGTCCGTTCCCTTGGAGAGGCAGTCCCTGAACCGCGAGTAGTACACGCTGACCTGGGCATTCTCCCGAGATGCCATGAGATCCATGGACACGGAGCCCCATGCCGCCTGGATCATCTGGAATAGAGTCGGGTGTAATTGCCATTCTCCCGGGTGTACCTGTTGCCTGCTGAGCCAGTCTGCGCGGACATTCAGCTTCCCTGCAAGGTGGACTGCGCTCAAATGGGTGAGGTGTGTCTGGGCCCAGTTGAGGACCATCGCCGTTTCCCTCATCTTGGCCCTGCTCCTGGTCCCGCCTTGCTTCGCTATGTAGGCCACCGTCACCTGATTTTCGGAACGGATCAGGACCGACCGACCGAGTATTAGACGCCTGAATGCCTTCAGGGCATGGGATACGGCTCTCATCTCCAAGATGTTGATGGACAGCTTTGCCTCCGCTGGTGACCATCGGCCCTGTGCTGTCGTGTCTCCCACGCAGGCTCCCCAACCCGAAAGGCTCACGTCCATCTCTATGGAGACTGGGCGAGGGGGCTCCAGTGGGACTCCCCTGGATAGATTCCCCTCCACTGTCCACCATGTCAAGGAGGATCTTACTGCCTGGGGTAGTGGTACCATGCACTGAAGATTGTGCTCGCTCGGCGCCCCCCGTGACAGGACGTAGGACTGGAGCGGACGCATGTGCCACCTGGCCCAGGGCACAAGGTCTATGCAGGAGGCCATACAGCCCAGTAACTGGGCTATCTTCCCCATTGTGGTGTGGTGGCAGGCCTTCATTTTGCGTGCCAGCTCCCTTAGGTTGCGAACTCGCGCTGGGGACGGTTTTGCCCACCCCTCGGCCGAGTTGATGAGAGCCCCCAGATGTTCGATCTGTTGAGTGGGGCTGAGGTGACTCTTTTCTCGATTCACCACCCAACTGTGGTCTTCGAGTGCCTGCATGGCGAATTCCGTGTGTGTCCGTGCCTGACTTTCGGATCGAGCGTGAATGAGCCAGTCGTCCAGATACGGGATGATATCTAGTCCCAGTTCCTGAGTCTGGCCACCAGGGTTATGGAAACCTTGGTGAACACTCTCGGGGCTGAGGACAGGCCGAAAGGTAGCGCCTTGTACTGGAAGTGGTGGCCTAGGATGTGGAAGCGGAGGAACTGCCTGTGCTTCCGGATGATGGGGATATGGAGATAGGCGTCCTTTAGATCGATGGACGTCAGAAAGTCACCTACCCGGATGCATCGTAGGGTGGATCGGATGGTTTCCATCTTGAATCGGTGTGAGACTACGTGTCGGTTCAGATGCTTCAGGTCTAGGATGGGCCTGAGCTCCCCCGATTTTTTGGGTACCAGGAAGAAGATGGAGTAGATTCCCAGTCCTTCCTCTGGTACCGTTACGGGCTGAATGGCCCTGTTCTGGATTAGCTCTGACAAGATTAGTTGGACCTGGTGGGGGGACGCCCTTCTCCTGGCTATGGGGAAAGAGACAAACCTGTGAGGAATGTGGGCACGGGATAGCTCTATGGAGTACCCCTTGGACACTACGTCTCGTACCCACCTGTCCGAAGTCATGGTCATCCAGCGGTGGATGAAGAGGGTTAGCCTTTGCCCCATGGGTGGGTACTGATCCTGGCCTCATGTTCTTGGGAGGGGGCAGTCACTGTTGCTCCCCTGAAACCTCTACCTCGAGCTCCGGTTCTCTGGCCTCGGGGTCTGAAAGGTGGGGACTGATAGCTCTGGAGGTACAGGCCACGGAAACCGGTGGAGGAGCCTCTACCTCAAAAGGAGTGACCCTGTTGATTTGTATCCCTGCGGGGTTGGTATGGTTTGTTTCCCACCCGAAACCTCCGTCTTGAGGAGGGTAGATAGGAGGACTTGGACCTATTCTTGAGGAGGTCCCTGCCCTCCTCCTTTTGTTTTAGATAATCCTGCAGTCCCTCCCCGAAAACATGCTTTCCCTGCAATGGTAAATTCTGTAACAATGTCTTTGATTCATGGTCTGCGTCCCAAAGTTTCAGCCACAGTGCCCTACAGGCCCGGTTGGTGATGGCGGTGGCCCTTGCCAGAAGGCGCAGGGTGTCTACTGCCATATCAGCCAGGTATTTGGCTGCATCCAGGGTGCACTCCAACAGCTCTGCCTCCCTGGACTTAGGGGTGGCCTGCTCCTGGAGTTCCTCGAGCCAGCGAATCTGTGCCCGGTCATGTAGATGGCTGTGGTGGTGCCTTAGCAGCGGTGCCTCAATCTCAAATGCCTTCTTGAGCATGTCTTCAATCTTTTTATCCGTAGGGTCCTTGAGCGCTATTGTGCCGCATGGAAGCACAGTCTTCTTGCTGAGGGCCGCCACTTGAGGGTCGATGGTGGGAGCCTTGCACCAAGCGTCCGATTTTTCCCCTTGCACCGGGTACATTCTGTCCAGATTTTTGTGGTTCGGCATCCTGCCCGGTTCGGGGAATTGCCATTCTGTGTTGAATATGTCTTCGATCGCTGGGCATATGGGGAAGGTCTCTGTGGTTGAAGGCCTGAGCTGAATCATCGGGTCAAGTTTCGATTCTGGCCTGCTTTCTTCAGCATCTTCGGTGTCGAACCCCATGGTGGCCTTGATCATCTTCATGAGCCCCGGGATCGTGTCGAAAGAACATAACTTTGAAGTCAGAGAAGGAGTCATCTGCAGTTCCATGTCCTCTGCGTCTGAGTCCGCCTCATCCTCTTCTCCTGCGCCATCTCTCTCCCCGTCCTCGTGTGCATTGTCATGCGGGATGTCTGGGAGGGTGTCTTCACGGATTGGAAGTTCCTCGGGCTGGCCCCCTGCTTTGTCGGGTTCTGTGTTTGGTGGCCTTGCCCTGTTCTGGGGGAGGGATTCCAGTTTCTCCATGATTTTGAGCATAAAGTTCTGTTGGCTCTCCATCATGGCCACTGCGGCCTGTTGGTTCTGAATCAGAAGGGAGCCCGGGTCCATCCACGTAGGGTTGCTGGGTCCGGGGTTGTTGGGGGCCAGGGGCAGCGTTCACTCCAGGGAAGAATCATCGTCGTCCAGGAGGCAGGCAGCACAGAGGGGGCCCGGGGTTTTGGGGAGGAGGTTGGCGCTGCACGTGGAACATTTCTTTGCTTTCACCATCTGGAATCAGAGAGAGGTACACTTAGGAAGAGACCGTATATGAAACAAAAAATAATTATTTTTTTTTTTGTACCTTGCCTCTCGAGAGGGTCCAGAGGAGCGCCTGAGGTTGAGGGGTGCTATGGGAGGACCCCTGCAATGACGGGTGGAGGTCTGGTGCCGAGGCCCACTATGGGAGGGAGCCGAGGCAACCGTGGAGAAGACCAACTGAATCTGTACCTACTGGGGTCGCTATGTGAGGGACCCGAGTGGTGTGGTTAGGAAGCGTACCCTGGCCGGAGAAGGGGCAGGAAGCTTGAGGCCAATGGAGTTCGATGGGTGAGAGACCCCCAGGAAGCGAAGACCCGCTGATGCAGTTGGCTGCAGAACCTGGGTGCCATTCCCCCTTTTTTTCCTTTTTTTTTTTTTGGCACCCTGCATTGCTGAGCTCTCCTCTAGGCTCCACGCTCCCCGGGAGGTGACAGTAGGGCCAGGAGGAGCATGGTCTGCCCGTCCTGCCCTGGTGGAGAAAGCAGTCGTCTGCTCTGGTCGCGAGAAGGAGGCCGGGTTAACCCGACCAGTCCCCTCTGAATCCTGGGGCTCGAACAGTCCAGTAGTCCCGCGGAGGCTGAGACGCTAGGAGGAGGAAGCCTTCCTCCTCCATAGCCCAAGGGATCCCCCGAGAGAGGAGGAGGTGGGGGGGAGGATTACGAGGAGCCTGGCGAAACCCCCCCTGCCCAGAGTCCATCCCGTGGGCGATGTAACCACGGCACTGGCCTAGGAGCCATGGTGCCAGCCTAGAAGCAGGCCTGGCTTGCGATGGGCCAGATGGAGGCCCCAGGACAGCGTCCTCCACCCCCCGCTGCCGCAGGCCGCGCTACCCGCGTGGCGAGCGCTCTCTGCCTAATCCGCCTCGCGGAGCGACGGGGTGAGCGCTGGAGTCTGCAAGGGGTAGAGGAGCGAGGGAGGTGTGGACTGGGGAGAAGGAGGGGGGAACCCCCCCAGGATGATCCTGGCTGCGCCACATGGCAGGCGCTCTCAGTCGGAGAGGGCCCCTAATGCTCCCGCGGCCTCTCCGAGCTGCGGCGGGTGGAAACCGGGACGAGGCGGAGCGCTAGGCCTCTGAGCAGCCTAGACGCGACTCTGTGCTCGCGAGGGGGTGGGGGGAAGTTTTTGCCGCACTCAGGACAAACTTACAGGCCCGAAACGGGCCTACCTGTGGGGCCATCTCCCAAAACACGCCGCAGGATAGTCGCGAAGACGGCCCACAGCACAGACTTTTTCTAGACACACTAACAGAAGGAACAAGCGTGCATTCTATATTTGTTCCTCCAGGTCCCCCTTGCTAAACAGCGAATTCTACTGGATAAGGACCCATGCTTAAGGCAGGGGCCAGCTAAGGTCACTGAACCTGGAAACCCAGGGAAAATTTATCTTATATTTTATATTTTATATTTTATACGAATACTGTAACTGCTATGCATTAGTGAAGACAAATTGAGATATATACTCATTGATATAAAGTCTTACCTTCTAGGAGCAGACAGGGGTCCCTGGTGTGCTTCTTGCCTGTTCAGATGCACGTTTCAAAACTGGAGAGCAGGGGTTTCTGGGACCTGGATATACTGGAAATTTGATCTGGGTCATGTGCATCACTAGCCTATCAGGTGGGCTAAAACCCATGAGGTAATGTCTGGAGTGCCATGGATGCCAACCAAACACAATGCTGCATTTTGACAGTGAGAAAAAAGTAACTGAGGTTGCAGGGGGTTGGCACTGTTGTATACCAGTGGGCAAGTAGCAGTGATACATGTGCAGAGGCATACTTATGCTGCCACTCCCAAAAATGTTCTGGCTCTTGCAAAGTTCTAGCACTTTCCAGTTCAGACTTATAAGTGGGACTTTATGGAGAAGACTGATTCTTCGAAGATCTTGCATTTTTATATTATTTTGGAACTACTGTGCCACATGTGTATCTTATTATACTGCACTGTACATTAAGCAGTTTTCATACCCTGCTGTACCAAGTGGTCCTTCTGAAAGTGAGCTACTGCATTTCATTGGATCATCCCACCACCTGTTTGATACAGGTTTCAAACAAAAATAAATAAATATTATCAATCACAGAATGCAGGTGATTTCAGCCTATTAGCACCAAAAGCCACAGAACCTCATCTACTATACAGTTGGTATCCCATGTGGGTGTTTGAAGTGAAAGATTCTACATACCAGAGTGTGGTAGAAATTTTACATTAAATTAAAACATTATAATGCACTATAAATCACTCTTGGAAATGTGTGTGATTTATAATATGTTTTTAGGTGTAGTATGGAGTGTCTCTTATTGAAAAAGTTAGTTTATGCTGCTTGGGCTCACAAAGCCACTCAACTTCACTTTGCCATCCACTGAACAAAACAGCAGGAGAGAACACTATTTTTCAATTAGAGAAAATCCACACTACACATATAGTACAAGCATTTTTATGAGGTTCATGTAAATGAAACTTTAGTAGCGAATTTTCTGTAACCTACCAATTCATCAGCTGAGTTAGGAAAAATGTAAGATGGGAACATAAAAGGCTTCAGATTGTCCAAAGAAAGGTTTAAAGGATGTTGCTTCTCATCTTTCACAAGTGTGGGGATACGAGTCAAATTGTCCTCTGCAATGAAAAAAAAAACATAATTCTACAATCAACAGCACATTTTCACAGGTAAGTGGTCTTACTAAAAATATACAGTATTCTAAGCTGTAAAACATTATTTTACCATTTAAAAAAAACTATAATCATCCAAAAGAACAGCTTCTTTACATGACAAGAGAACACAATATTCAAAACTGCGTAAAGTGGCGTGCAAAAATTTGTGCTCCATCTTGCAACTGCCTGGGGGTCTGAAGATGCTTTATTCAGTGAAATAGCACACCAGCGCTGTTTGACAGAATATAGGACTATGTTGGCCAAGTGCTAAGCCACTTAGCACTGTCCCGACATGGCTCCTGAAGTACAGCATCACAATAGATAGCACCAGAGTGCATTTTGTTATATTTAAAGGGACCTATGCAAATGAAACCATTGGGCATTCAAGGTACTATGGGGCAATTTGCATGCCCAGTATAGAATCATTTGCATAGGTAGTCAGGCATGTTTGTGCAGTGCCACCCAACTAATTGCCCTGACCCAGGGGAGTAGCTATCTCTGGTGCGAGTGGTTTCCCCTTCCCTTTAATCTCACACCCATAAAGTATACAGCATATCCCTGGTGCTAGTGGTTTCCCTTTCTCTGATGCCATCCCTGTATTTCCCAAACAATTCCCTGATACTAGTGGTCCCCTTCCCGATGCCATCCACATAATTTCAAAACAATTCCCGGGTGCCCAGTGTCCCCCCCCAATCTCCTGTCCCTGACACTGTATACCGACACAACCCCTCCCTGGTTTCAAGTGGTCCCTCCTGTGACAGGGAGATCCTGCCACTCTTGAGGACTGACGTCAGTGACCCTGTGTGACCCTGAGCAAGTCACTTAACCTCCTAGTGCTCCCAGGTCGCTCCTGTAAAAAAGCTTCCAGCTTAGTGTGCTACACCTGGTTAAACAACTAAATAAAAAAAAAATCTGTTGCAACAGTTCTTTTATTTCTTAGCCTAATCTATCCTTTACAATTTCTAGTCCATAAGGTTGGCCACCTATGGGCGACCCTCCCCTTTCTTGACTATGCTACAGTGTTCTCTTTAATGTTTCTTTTCCCTCTCAGGTTCTCATACAGGGAGGTTATTATGGTGACCGCGGAGCTGATATAAAACAACAAGCTGTGTTCCTCTTTGTTGGATTTAGTATGCAATAGCACTATGTCATAAAACACCTTGATGTATATGCCTTATGTGTATGAAACCTGTAACTGATGAAAATACCACGGCACTAGGGGTTTCTGATAAAAGTAAAAAGTTACTAGGGGACTGTATTATAAAAATTAAGTTACCGGGGTAGAGATATCAGAAAAAAAAACGTTGTGTTGTTTAAATGCATGTAAATTACAAATTGTTTGAGAGGCCCTTTGGCACCATGCATTCCTGCTTTAAGCTGAAGCAGCCTAAAATGTCATGGTGATTTGCATATACATCCCATGATGCTTTGCATTATGGGGTATGTGTGGTTTTGTATTTCTTTGAAACTTGACTTAATTGCCAATGCCTTTGGGGTAACAATTACTTCAGTGCTTCCGCACTGAGGTTCTTTGTCTTTAGCTTGTTTTTTGGGGGGGGGGTTCTTTTTTGAGCTCCCCATCACCCAAACACACAAGACCAACGTGGGGAATAAATTATTTTCCACTGAAGAGACAGATCAGTGGGTCAGTAGGTACTGACTGAGTGCAGAAGAAGAACTTGCATATTCTGTTGCTGCAAACTGATATACTGTAGAAGGGATATGCCATTGCTTAAGGTTATCCCCTGTGTTTAAATAAACATCACACAGAGATTGTGTGTTGAACCTGAAGTTCTGCATCTGGTCCATCTGTTATCCCACAACCCCTCCACAGACTTGGTGTCAGTAGTGGGATAACTTGCTGGACACATCTAGACAGTGCTAGGGGGACATATTCTGTGGATATCGCTCAGATATCCTAGGTGGACTGATGCAACAGGAGTCTCCGGAGGGGAACCCAGAGAAGAAAGCTGTGAAGTTCTTACCAGAACTATGGCCAACAGACTGGGAGAGAAGCTGTTGCCTGGACTGGACCTGGGAGCATGGAGGAAGGCCAAGCCTGAAGATGACAAAGAGATGCAAGGGGACGAGGAAGAAGCGAGGGAACTACCTTCTCTTGAAGATGCTTCACCTGAGGACATAGCAGAGTTGTTGAAATGGTTCTGCATAAAACAGGTGTCGATGGAAAGAGATAGAGACATTGAGCAGCGAGATAGAGACACTGAACAATGAAGGCAAGACGCCAAATGGGCAGATACCATGACAGTCTTGCATGCCATCAATGCAGGGCAAACAGAAAGAGCCAGTAGCCCAAAAGACATTAAACTGTCTAAACTTTCTGACAGTGATGACATTGAAGCCTACCTTACAACTTTTGAAAGGATTGCTCAGACATGTGCATGGCCAAGGGAACAGTGGGTTGTTCAACTGGCATCGCACTTGTGTGCAGTTGGTTTATAGTCACATAGATTCCTGAGAGGCAGAGGACTATGACCGTGTGAAGCAGGAGATCCTCAGGTGCTATGACATAAACATTGAAACCTATCACCAGAGGTTTAGGTTTCTTAGAATGTAGTCACTGGATAACCCCCCCCACCCGAGAGACTTATGCCCATCTCAAGAACTCTGCTACTAATGGTTATAGCCAGATAACAAGAGCAAGGACCAACTTCTGGAGGCAGTAATTATTGAACAGTTTATTAAAGTTTTATCCCAGGATGTACAACTTTGGGTTCAGCAGCATAAGCTTGATTCCATGGATAAAGCCATCATGCTGGTGGAAGACTTCCTGGTAGCCCGACCATCCAGACCCAGAGGGTTCCAAGGCACATCTGCAGCTGCAACCACCAGCAATCTGGTAAGGTACCCTTTTACTTATAAACTTTCAAATCCAGCCCCAGTGAAACAAGACTGAGAGCGGGGGGGGGGGGGAATTCTAGTAGCAGAGATTGTATGTCATGGGTGCCAAAAGAAGGGACATTACATAAGAAATTGTCTTAATATAAAGAAAGAGACAGCTCATGGTGTCTTAGTAAACTGGGGTCACTTTATGGTTACTGTGTAGTTTGGATCACAGCTCATGATGGGACTAATTGATTCAGGGAGCTGCCAAACTCTTGTGCAAGCAGATCTGGTGACTGGGAATAATAAAGGTCCGGATACAGCAATCATCTGTGTGCACACAGATACCCATTGCTGCCCTACAGCCATCACACAAATGACCGTTCAAGAAAAGACACATGAGGTAGACGTGGGGTTGGTACCTCGCCTTCCCGTGCCAGCTGTTATCGGACATGACCACCCAGACTTTGCTTCATTTATACATTGTCATGCTGTCCAGGACTCTGCTGTAGTTTCCATAACCACCAGAGCTCAAGTGAAGCAGGGACATTTATCATCTGTGTTCCCATTTGTTGATGATGTTTTTTGAGGATCCTGGCAAGGACCGTAAAACTAAGGCAGAGAAGAGGAAGGTAAAGAAGGACTGAACTGATACTCATGCTAGTGTACAGCCAGACTTGGGGCACACTTTTAAATGTGATATGCAGCATGAGCAAAAAGCAGACCCTTCACTTAACCATTTTTTTCACAGGTGGGGAAGGGAGTGGAAAAAGGTGCCCCTCAGTTTGTTGTAAAACAGGGAATACTGTACAGACAATACACCAACCCCAGAACTGGAGAGGTAGTAGACCATCTGATGGTTCCAGAAAAGTTCCACTCCCAGATCATATATCTGGTGCTTGACATCCCTTTAGCAGGCCATGCAGGCAAAGATAGCAACCTGAACAGAGTATTACCCAGGTTTTATTGGCCCTCTATCCATGAGAACATAGCTGAGTATTGTAAAGCATGTACTAAGCGTCAGAAAGTAGCTCAGGCAGGAAAAAAGGATAGAGCACCACTACAACCCATCCCCATTATGACTAACCCCTTTGACAGGATAGCCATGGATGTAGTGAGTCCCCTTGAAAAGAGTTTCAAGAGAAACCAATTTGTGCTAGTCATATGTGATTACACTACCCAGAAACTATCCCCATAAGAACTGTCACCACCCCGAGCATAGCAGAGGAGCTAGCAAAGGTATTTAGCCACATGGTAATCCCCCCGGGAAATACTTACTGATGAGGGGAACAATTTTAATGCACACCTGCTAAAATAATTATACCATCTGCTGGGTGTGGTAGAAGTGCATACTTCCCCATACCGCCCGCACACTGATAGTCTCGTAGAGCGGTTTAATCATATATTAAAGAGAATGTTGAGGAAGTATGTAAAATAAGAAGGTAGGGATTGGGATAGGTACCTCCCCTATTTACTCTTCACTTACAGAGAAATCCCACAGGCATCTACTGGTTTCTCTCCTTTCTTATTACTGTATGGGAGGAACCTGAGGGGGCCACTGGATGTAGTTAAAGAACACTGGGAAGAAGGGAAGGAGGTGGGACATCTTAATGTCGTAGGGTACATGACTCAGTTACGCAAACGCCTGGTGAGGTATATCAACTTGGCACACCAGAGCTTAGAACAGAACCAAGACTTGCAGAAAGAAATATACTACCAGGGTTTGAAGACTAAAACATTTCAGTCAGGGGATAAAAGTGTTGTTACTCCTTCCCTCTACAGAGAACAAACTACTCATGAAATGACAGGGCCCCCTTTATCATTTTGAGGCAAACAGGAGCAGTGAATTATGAGCTTAGCATGCCAGGAAAGAGACCCCCCCCCCGAAAATTTACCATGTGAACCTCCTTAAGAAATGGCGTGAGAAGCCTAACCCCTCTCTTTATATCTATTCTGAAGTTAGGGGGTCAGAACTGGAGGTTGTCTATAAAAGGCTAGAGCAGTCATGACAGTTGGGGGACATCCAGATAAACACTGAATTGGAGCCTCAGCAACAGAAAGATTTGCAGGGGGTATTACAAGTATTTGAGCCCATATTCACAAACATCCTGGGGAGGGCCAAAGAAATTGTGCACACCATAACTGCCAGACAAAACAAGCCCATATACCAAAAGCCCTACAGATTGTCCATGAAGGTGAGGGATGAGGTAATCCAGGAAGTCAAAAAAAATAGATCAGTTAGGCATAACTGTGCCCTCAAAGAGGGCATGGCCTTCACCCATGGTCACAGTGGATAAGAAAGAGGGTGGGATACGTCTTTGCCTAGATTTTAGGAAGCTTAACAACACGTCATTATTCGATGGCTATCCAGTGCCCGGAATAGATTACATCATTGACACGCTAGACAATGCACAGTATATCTCTACCCTTGACCTTACTAAGGGATATTGGCAAATCTCCTTGTCACCGGATTCACAAGATAAAACCACATTTAGCACCCCAATCAGTTTATACCAGTTTGTCACAATGCCATTCGGACTACTTGGGGCCCCAAGCACTTTTCAGCATTTTATGGACCACATACTAAGAGCACACACTGAGTACTGTGTGGCTTATTTGGGTGATGTGGTCAAATTCAGCCCTGATTGAGAATCCCATGTTAGACACTTGTCCCAGGTATTGCAAGCAATAGAGGAGTCAGGAGTGACCATTAACTCTGCTAAGTGCATCTGGCTTTAAACAGTTCTAACTAATTATCCTTAAAGAGTGGCTGATGCCTTTGGGAAATGTTTGGAACACATAATATTTAGACACAATTCAGCCTGTATTTAATTTATCTTATATAGATTTCTCCTCTCCACTATTTATTACTGAATAAAATCCCACAAAAACAAGCTCTGTATCCCTTAGAGTTCATCTGCCTCTATAATGTATACCCTTCTTGAAATCATAATGCTCTGCTGTGACATCACAGTCTGTTGCCATGGAAATAACTGTGATGTCACAAGCAGAATGTTATGACATCAGATTGGGAAGAAGTAATAGGAGATGATGAACCCTCAAGGAACAAGTATCCTGGTTTCTTGCATATGACCTCAATAATAAATAATGGGGATAAGAAATACAGAGCTAATGAGAATTACAGCCTGCTTTGTGTCAAAATATTTTTTTCAAAGTTCTTCTTGAGGTGTCAGTGGCTCTTTATTGTCTTGATTCTCCAACAAAGAAACATTCAATCTCCACAAATTATTTTTGTATCGACAGTACTACAATGCCCTATAGAACAGGAACAAAGGATTGCTACATGATCTGAACTTTCTATCACTATTGTCCTAGTAGATTGTGCTTCAAGAGCCTTGGACAAAGAGAAAAAAAATCAATCCTGGTTGATAAAGAACCCTTAAAAAGGTAGCCATAGTGACCACTATTATTTTGGGCCATACCATCTCGCAACCCTACCATAACAATTTCTTTCAAGTAATTTATATCATTCTGCATTTTTCAAGTTGCACCTCCACTATCTTTTATAAGGATATCACAATTAAAATCTCCTCTCAAAATAACTATTTTCCATGTGTGTAGATTGGGATGAATTTTTTGAAATAGTGCTACCCTGCTTGCCTTTGTTTGTGGAGCATATATATTTATCAGTCTCAATTGCTGTCCTGCCTTTTCTACGTCCAGCAAGAGTGCACTACCAGGTTCTATTTCCATTAATATTTTTGCTGAACATGAAAAAGTTTCAACAAAATGCCCAACCCCATCACACTTATCTCTCCCCTGTGACCAGAATGGGACCCCATGAGGCCACAATTTTTTCATTGTAGAGATTTCATATTACTCTCGGTTACTCTTGGTTAATAAAAGTGGAAGTAAGCTCTAGGCCCATTGAGACCACTTTCCCCACAAAAGTGGGGGATATCAGATATAACTTCCCAGCAATAACCTATCTAACTCCAATTTAAACTGGCTGCATGATGTCTGCTCAACTATATACTGTGGTAAGGAATTCCAAAGTACCGCAGCTCTCACAGTAAAATAACATTTCCGCCTGTTGGTAAATACCCTTGGTATTTGAATTTGCCTGTTATTACATCTCAGGCCATATACTTTATCTAAATATTTTAGTCCACATAAATTCATAAGATTTTCATCATTTAGAATATTAAACAACAACAAGAAGTCACCTCTATCCCGTCTTGTCTGCAAATTATATAATCCTAATGATTTTGCCCTTTCTTGATATGCAAAATGTCTTATTTCTGGTATTAATTTTGTCATTCTTCTCTAAAGACTTTCCATCATTTTTTATCTCTTTCCAAATATGGCACCCAGAAGGAAACTGCATAATCAGTGTAAGGTCTAATATATGACCTATATAATTTTATAATACATTCTTTATTTTGTGTTATAAATGCTTTTTTGATAGCAGTAATAATATGGTTTCCTGTTTGGATTATTTTATTGCATTGGTTACTCCAATCAAATTTATTGTTTACTATAACTCCTAAATCTTGTTCATAACATCCTATCTTTATTTCATCCCCACACAGGATATAATCAATATTGGGGTTTCTTTTTCCTAAGTGTGTGACTGAGCATTTTTCTGTATTGAAAAACATATTGTTTTCTTTAGCCCATTTTTCAATAATCAAAAGATCTTTTTTAATACATTTAGTTTTATTTTGGTATCAACTTCTGCTGAAATTTTAGTATCATCTGCAAATTTACTTATCTGACTTGAAACTCCTAGCTGTAAATCCCCGATAAATATAACAAAAAGAGTAGGACCCAGGACAGAACCTTGTGGTACTCCACTTGTCACAAAAATGCTACCAGAGATTATGTCACCTATCCTAACTCTCTGTGATCTGATCTTTAGCCAATCCTCGACCCACCTAACAGTATAACTGTTAAATTCTGACTTGATCAATTTCATAAGTAATAGATCGTGTGATACCTTATCGAACGCTTTTTTGAAATCCAAGAATGTAACATCCACTGGAATGCTTCTATCCAAACTAGCGCTGATGTTCTCATAAAAAATTACCAAATTTGTTGTACATGATCTAGCTCTTCTAAAGCAATGTAGTGTATCATCAGCTGTTCCCTTCATTATTATTTCTTGATCCATTTTTTGTTTTAATATTCTTTCCATAGTTTTGCACAAGACAGATATTAAACTAATGGGTCTATAGTTATCAACTCTATTTTTATTTCCCTTTTTATGTATTGGAACCACAGTAGTCAATCTCCAGTTCTCTGGTACCTCACCATACCTATACAATTTATTGAAAATAATGTGTAAAGGGCACAAGAGTGCGTCCAAAGTTTGCTTTATGAAAAACTTATTTATATTATCGGGCCCTGGTGAAGAAGTATCTTTTAGAAATCTAACTGTGTCTCTTATTTCCCCTGTAGTTATCTCCTCATATTCACTTGTATATTATACACCATTTCATTTATAAGATCTTTACTTGAAAACACAGAACCAAAGTAATCATTAAATATATTTCCTATATCAGACCCATTATTACTTTCTATCCCCTCATTAACTATAGTGGATATGGGAGAGTTTGAATTCCTATTTTTATTAATATAAGCATAAAAAGCTTTAGGATTATATTCCATTGTAGATAGCTTATATTCAATCTGTTTTCTCTCCTTTTTAATTAAGGATTTAGTAGTTTTTAATTCTATTTTATACTTAATTCTGTTTTCTACAGTTGGATCTAATTTAAATTTTTTATATGCTTTTTCCTTTGTTTTTATCTGTTTTAGTATATTAGGTGTCAACCAAACTGGAATTTTACCTTTATAATTATTAATTTTATTCTTAGGAATATGTTATTGTTCCAATTCATATATTATTTCCTTAAGAATTTGCCAACACACGTTAGTGCCCTTATCTTTGAATAATGAATTTCAATTCTTTGCAAAAAATGTTTCCCTAATTTCATTATAATTCCCTTTATAATAATTATAATGATATATGTTTTGTCTACTGTTGTTTTTGAATTGCTTTATAGAGAATATTACTGCATTATGATCACTAGATCCTAATGGCTCCACTAGTTCAGTATTACTAACTATTTCTGGAATATTTGTTAGAATAAGATCCAAAATATTTTTCTCATGAGTTGGCTCTATAATCATCTGGTCTAAACCTGACTTTATAAATGTTTCCAAAAATTTTTGTTCCATCTTGGTAGATGCCGTAAGTTTTTGCCAGTCTATACCCGGCAAATTCAAATCGCCCATGATAATTACATCAGATGTTTCAGAATGGTCTGATATTAGTTGTATCAAGGATAAGTCATAGGCTAAATCAGCATTCGGTGGTTGATAGATATTTATTAATGTCAATTTTTTCTTTACATATTGTAACTGTATACAACACCCTTCTATTTCCACCTCCTCATCCAATTGAATAGAGATTTCTTTTGTTATGATTGTATTCTTTATATAAATACATACCCCACCACCATTTCTATTACTTCGATTTTTATAATATAAGTTATATCCTGGGATGGCATTAGACCACATAGAGGCCTCATTCCACCATGTCTCAGTTATTGCTATTATATCTAGTTTTCCCTGTTTCATTCTCCCAGCTAGTTCTGTTAATTTAATGGTGCTTAAACTCCTGGCATTACACATAAAAAACATAAGTTCATTACTCAAAGATGAGGGTTCCATATTGTCACTCCCTCTTTGCCCCCCGGTATTTAGTTTGAACATTGTTTAATCACTAACAGAAGCTGTTTTCCGAGATAATGACTCCCCTTTGTTTTTAATCTTGTTCCTGCAGGAAAAAAATATTCTCTGGCAGAGAATCCAGAATAGCCATTGTAGTTGTCCTTTTCTTATGTTTAATACTGTTTACATTAACTGAAACTGGAGATATCATGCCACCTCTACATACTGTGGTATATTAATGGCTGGGGGATCTCTGTTACGGTACATGACTGTGACCTTGTTGTCCACCTAGTTTTTTTTTTGTAACAGATGATTCTTGTGTAGATTCATCCCAGTCTGACAAGAGCCCAAGGGAAGAGGATGTTACTGAGGAGTTTTCTGAATCCACCTCCTCCTCGTCTAACTTAGCCCACTGTTTGGAAGCTGCTAAAACTGTATATTTATTTTGTGTTTGCACTTCTGTAGGTTGTTGCAATTCAGACATCATAGTACCTCATCTCCCTCTTTTACTTGAGGAAATGACAGTCCTGTACAGTATATCTCCTCAGGAGGGAAGGGAAGGCATTTCTTTCTGTAAACCTTTTTCACTACTAACATTACCTTCAGGCTGTATAGAGGCGGAAGTTATTTCCATCCCACATGTCTCTTCTGTTAATGGAGGATTCAAATCCACTGTCCTGTCCTCTACATTATTCTCTATTAATGAGGCATTCACAGTCATCCTAGAAGACCCATGGGTTTCTTTGGAAATATTCTGTTCAGATGTAGTCTCCCTCTCCTTACCACTAGTAGTTTGCTTACCAAACCTTTTCATAGAGGCCTTAGCTGTCCCCTTTGCTTATTCTCTGTCAATCAAATCTTCCTGGTTCAATCCTCCACTCCTATTATGTGAGGCCCAGAGACACTGTCTATAGGAATGCCCCTGCTCCTTACACAAATTACACCTAAAAAGGTTAGGACATCTCATGCTAGTGTGACCATATTCAAAACATAAATTTCATTGTTCTGCTCTACATGCAGCACTTAGATGCCCCCTAGACCCACATTTGTGGCACACACTAGGCTGTCCTGGATTGAAACATACTCCTCTTTCTCTCCATAAGTAAAAACTACTATGAAGGTGACAGATACCTATATTCATCTGTCTCAGATGAACCTTGAATTTCCACCCCCAGTCCACACTTGTTCTGAATCTATTGCACTGCAGGTATGGGATTATCCAAAACATCACTTCTTTGTTTCAATCAATACAAAATATCTGAAACATTAACACATTCACTTCTGAGCATGATAGTAATTGTTTTGATAGCCAGTTTAGATAATGGATTTGCTGTAAAGGGGGAACACAAAACAATGTTCTTTAGTTGCCCATATTTTAACCAAAATCTTTCTAATGCTTTTAATGTCTTAAATCTAATATCAAACACAGTGTCACCTAAAATGTGAATGACGGCACATAATTCCAGAGAGAAAAAAAAAACATTGAGCTTTTGAATAAATTGCGTATGACATGTACTCGGTGTGGTGGAGGTTCCAGGTTGCCCCTATACTGTAGTCGAACTGCATTGCATCTCTGAAGCAGTTCCCCTGGGCAGCAAATAAGTCTGACAATCTTAAAGTGTGTGGGGGTTCTTCAGCCCTGGGCAAAGGCTGAGATACAGAGTCAAGTATCTGAAACATTAGAATCAACACCTGACACCTAATTAAAAAAAAAGCATATCTTCCTCTCCAGCATGGTCCTCCATCACCTCTCTATGAGAGGAGTGGGGTGACTCAAACCTGCAGCCACAGTTTCTGAGTGCAGTAAATTTTGCTCATCAGAAAATGTCCCGGTTCTTACTGAATTAACATTGTTCTGGTCTCCTGGGACACTTTCCTCTACAACATTATCCCCTTCTCTGTCATTTACTGCTTCCTCTGTAGCAGCTGGTGGTTTTGTTTGTGCTGCAGGGTTTGTATCGTCCGGTACCCACTTATTTTCCACATTCTTCACCCAACCAGCATTTAGTAGAGCTATTTCTACTGACCAGGGTTCAGTCTGTACATTGCTAGCATCAGGGTTTTTCAAACCAGCAGAATGACTTCGAGCAGCGCCTAAATGTTTAATTAGTCTCCTCCTTCCCCCAACATACTGTACTGTCTCTTACCAATAGCTGGGTGCGAAGCAGAACTCACAGTTTGTCTGCTTCTCAGCATTTTACTTGGGCCAGCTCTGTTTCAGTGATTCTCAGCAATGTTCTTTTTTGTGAGGCTAGAGTCCCCTGGAAGTGGTCACAATGCTGAGGCTTCAGCAAAAGCGTCCTCCGAGGCAGCAACAACACAAACTGCAGAGGTTACATTACCACTCCTTTCTTCACATTGCAGCTCTTTTGATGTTTGAGACAGCTGAGTTTGACAGCTGTTAAGCAGCTCCTTTGAATTAGCGGTGCTACTGATGTGCTCAGCTGAAGCTGCTTCTGTCACTGAACATTCAACCATATTGTTATGCACAGTGCTTTTGGCCTGCTAGCAGGCTTATAATAATTTTTATCTTTCCTTCTGAAAACAGGCTTCCTCCTTAGCAACCATACTTAGTAAATATGTCTTCCTTTCCTACATGGCCAACTTCAGTCTTTCTTCTTTAGCCTATCTATACTGAGCAGAGCTCTCTATAGAATCAAAGTACTGCACTCACTGACATGCATTTCCTTTAGCCAGATGCAGTTCCAGTACACAACCATCCTTCTGCTCAGAATGGACCTCTGGAGAAAAGGTAATGGGGGAGGAGGTCCACTCCCCCATACCTGCACCATCCACACCTGCATCCTCCATGGTGGCCACCTGGGCTAACAGCCAGATGGCCAGAGGTTCCCCTGCAGGAGAGTTAGAGAATTTCCCTGGTGTCCTGGCCAACATTCCCCTCCCCATAAAACTGGTTCATGCAATTATCCAAGGCTGTGTGGTGGGTGTTAATGTGTGAAATGGCTGCCACTACATGCTTAGTCACTTCACTACCTGTCTCAAATTGCTCTAAATTGCTTTGGGATGTAGTGTGTATGAAAATACTATATCAATTCAGATTCTTCTTCTTCTAAAGCAGCAGTGCAATTAAATCTTTTTTCCAAAAAGCTAGTTTCAGCTAGAGTTAATAAACATATCGGCATACCTGTCAAATGTACTTTTGTAGGTACCTCCTAGGCTGCATCACATATGTCTTTTTTATTTTCTCAGTCCTAATCCTTGCCAGGTTTACAGTGCTATTCGTATGCAAAGTGAGGAGGCCATCATTTTTCCTTGAGAAAAAAACTAAATTAAAACATTTATAAAATACTCAGATTTTGGTAGAATTAGAAAATTGTACCACCAGATAAAACTGAAAGAAGTCTAGAATCTTTTAGAGTGAAAGAAAGGTAGTGTCAAATGTTTTGCTCAATTTTGTTGCACTGCTGCTTTAACACAGTTTATCCTTTAAGTGCTAATACACTGCCTGAAATTAGTTTTACATTTTAAAGGTAGCAAACTTATTTTTTTTATCTGAAGTGCTTCTTTTTAATTTTGCTAATTTTAAGATTTTCTATCTGACAGTAATAGGTGTAGTGTGTGGAGCATATGTTTTCCTGGAGGATAACATATCTTGTTTCATTCTCCTTCATAACTCATGAGTCAAAACAGAATGCTAAAGTTGTCATAGCTGTTTTTATACACAAAACACACACACACACACACACACACACACACGCTTCAAATGGCTTGTAAAATATTCTCCTGTCAAGAAAAAAAATCTCTCCATTGCCCCCAGGGACAATGCTGACATTAACATAAAAATAAGTTATTGTGAAAATGATTGAATGTCTTATGTGGCATTCCATTGTGTCACTGGGTGTAGCAAGAAATGTGTGGGTGTGTTTGTATTTTTGTCTCACTTAATGTAAGTGTCTTTTTAAGGTCACCTTGAGGCAAGCAATCACTGCTCGAGTGATTAATACTCTAAATTATCCATTCTGAATGTGAATAGCATGGAGCTGAAGTGCCTACTGCAAGTCAGCTCATAATGGAGACCTCTAAGGTGTTTGCTCCAGACCTCTGAAAGGCTAGTAATTAAAGTGTGCTAAAGATTCACTATAGCAAAGTTTTAACATGCCTATTTAGGTAACAGTGTGAGCTCTCACAGGTGTTCACTATAAAAGAAATTCATTATTGAGGCATTCGCCATAGTGAGGGAGCACTATAATTGGTTTGCTTGCCCAGAGTGAAACCATTAATTAGCATGGCCAATAGCCAAGAGTCAAACTGGTCTGAACCAGTTCTTAAGCCTGTAGAAAAAAATGGAGAGCATTTCTGAAGAAGAGGTCTGGACACTTTGAGTGATGTGGTGATAGGGTCAGTCCAGCAAGGTGAACAGTAGGAGTCTCTGCTACAGCAAATTTAGATTCATTTGGGAGCCAGACATTATAGTGGAGGTTCAGGATATAAAAGGGAAGTAATGGACCTTTGGATTTCAAGGCCTGTATGGCACCAAGTCTGTGATTCTTGGGAAGGCATGTGCGGCAAGGAAGCACATGTTTAAGTGTTGTAAGGTTTTTCTGTTTGTAATTCTTTCTTTTTCTTTGCTTTTGAATTATTTTCATCCTTGTATTATACCAAATTATCTGCCTTGTACTGTCTCACCCAACCATTTCTGATGCGGAACCTTTGAAAAAGAGCACTTGTGTTCAAAAGTTTTCCCAGCACAAATAAAATAAAACAAATTAAAAAAATATTTTATTTGTTGAATTTCCTAGTGTTGCTGTATGCCCTTTAGTATTTTATATATCTTGTAAATTCAGTGAAAATATTAAATATTTTATATATAGATGTTCATACACATATGAGTGTGTGTGTGTGTGTATATATATTTATATATAAATATATATATATATATATTCTTTGCAAAACAAACTGTATTAATGCACCTGTTAGGGTTCAACTTAATGCCACAAAAGTAGGGAAATGTGGCATTAGGTTTCCAACCCTAACTCCCCACCCTCCTCAAGCAGCAAAAGGACAAGACCACAAAAGCAACCACAAACAGCCACCATCAGATAAGACAAACAACATACAACTGCTTCCAGATGATACAAATCGAGTAGCACTGATGTGCTGCCTTGGTGGATTTGTATCTGTGGTATACACACCGCATGGCATGTGTGCTCACTTCTGGCTGCAGACAGAAATATTTCACAACACTGCTTCTGTGTGCAGCCATGCAGCCACAGATACAAATCCACAATACCCAAATGACAATGGTTCTTTTTTTCAGGTAGAGAATTATTAGGATCTATACCTGTGACTGCTTCTGTAGCCACAGGAACTCATCCACACTTTAAGACATACATACATACATGCATACAGTATATACACTATAAGACAGTTCTGTCTGCACACATACATACACTGTACGACATACACACAGCTCTGTCTGCAGAAGTGCAGGCCCCTGAGGGTCCTGCACTTCTGCAGCTGAAGGTGTAAAACATACACACTCACCTCTGGCTGCAGAAGTTTAGGTGTCATGAAATCCATGATAGCAAAATTGCAACAGTGCTGTCTGAAAAAGCACAGACCCCTGAAGGACTTCTGACTGCAGAAGCACAGGCCTCTGTAGCACCTGCATTTATGCAGCTACATACAGAAAACCATGCAGTAGCAACATATCACCTGCTGCCCTCTTAGAACAGCAAAAAGTAGCTGTTTTAACCTACCCTGATCTTTAAAAGGCAATATTTTACTTTTTTGGGGAAAGTGACACCACCTAGGCAAAACTGCTGGCCCTTGAAAAATGTTTAGATCTGCTGCTGAAATTATGATACCCACACTGCAACAGTCTTTCTACCTGCAGAAGCACAGGTCCAATAGGGCCTATGCTTCTGCAGCCAGAAATACTCATTGATGCTGTATGACATACATACACAGCTGTGGCTGCAGAAGCACAGGTCCCTGTGGGGCCTGTGTTTCTGCAGCTGCAGATACAAATCCACAAATATAGCACATCAGAGCTACTGCATTTGTGTCATTTAGAAACAGTTGTATGTTGCTTGTCTTACCTGATGGTGGCTGTCTGTGGTTGCATGTGTTGTGTTGTCCTTTTGCTTCTTAGGTGGCAGTTAGGGCTGGAAACCCTATCACCACATTTCCCTACTTTTGTGGTGTTATGTTGAACCCCAACTGGTGCATTAACATAGTTTTTGTAAAGAATATCTTTCCTCTTTGAGATAGTGAAATCTTATCCTCATTCAGGCTGATCCCCTCAGGATCTGGATGAACACATGCAGGGCCCTCTGGGTCCTGCAGCAAGGGAACAGCCCGTCTGCCTATAGATGTCAAGAATATTGTCTGGTGATCTGAAGAAGGGCAGGGCCCTCTGGGCCCTGTGCTTCCATGTGGTGACATACAAAGATCCACAGGGCAAAGACTCCATCTGTTAGTCAAAGCAAAGGGTCCTCTGGCACCCACAGGTGCAGAGATGCAGGGCCCTATGCCAAGAGAAGAGTTCTCTTCACTATAAGGTTCTTTGGCCATGCGGGCAATCCTGCACCTTCCCTTCCCAGGACAGGAGTGGTGCTTCAGGATGGTGCCATCCCCCTAGCCTCAGCCCATCCAGATGGTTCACTGAACTCTCCTCTCAAACTCAGCTCACTGGCATGGGATCACAACGCACAACCTGCTGGGGTAAAAGTTGGCAGTACACACAATGTTTCTTAATGATTTCTTTATTAATTTTTTTTTTGCAGTTAATCTTTTTAATAAGTTTATATGGTTTTCGTTCCAACCATTACATACATATAACTAGTGATACATACACAAATTAGAACATTTTAACAGATTTGTGACTTCTATGGTAATATTACAGAGTCTTATACAAAGAGATTATAGATAACATTCATTGACCTTGATAGTTTTACATGTATAAACAGTTCATTATAGGTGAAGCTAGGTATCTTAGGATAGATTCTAGTGAAGGAGGAAAAAAACTTTATGATATGTTGGGCTAGCAGACAAGTTATAAAGACTGGAAGGGGTGTATCATGGAGGATGAAGTAAACTTTTTTTGTTAGCAGTGCTAGTGGGAGCAGTGCTTGTGACAATAAATTTAAAATATGGGGCCCATACATCATTTATTTAAAGTGATTTACCAGGAAAGACATACTGTCCTGAGCCATAAAGCTTGTCACCAGATGTGTCCTGGGGGCAGGGTATAAGTACATAATAACAAGTAAAAAGTGCAGTAATCTGATAAGCAAAAGGTACGGCAATGTACAGTATATACAGTAATGTACTGGCGTAATTAAACAAGACAGACTGACTACATCATGAGTGTAGGGTAACCCGGCACTCGCAGGCTGTTATGATAGTAACAGGACAGGGTAGGAAGCATCATAAAACAGGAGGGGCAACAGGGAGGAGAACCAGAGAGAAAATTGGGTGAGGAAAGAGAGGAAGGAGAAGAGAGAAAGAAGAGGGAGAAAGGAAGAAGGGACAGGAAAAACTGGAGGAGGTATAGAAGAGAAGGGGGATGAATTAGGTTTGGAAATAGAGTTTAGAGGAGTGGAGGGGACAAAGTGATGGGAATAGGATGAGGAGGAGAGTGGGGAAGGAAGCGGGGAAGGAGGAAGAGGATGCAGAAGAGGGGGAATAGTGCTAAGGTGCTAGTGGAGGGGCAAAGAGGGAGGAGATAGAGAGGGAGACAGTTGGAGGGAGAATGGTTGTGGAAGGAGGGAGAGTGGAAAGGAGGTGTTAAAAAAGAGGAGGAGAAGATGTGTGTAGAGGTTGGAATAGCTAGTAGTGGAAAAAGTAGGAGGTGCAGGGATGTGTAGGAGCTTGGGGACTGGTAGTAGATAGAGAAAGAGAAACGGGGAAGCAGGACATTAGACTATGGAAAACTGCAGGAGGGTGTGGTCTTGGAGTAGCAAGGAAAGACAGCATTTGGAGCAGGCAGAGCAGATTGTTAGTGGAAGAGAGTTCCCGATATTAGGAAAATGATAAGAGGAGGCATTCTGTCCCACAACGGATTTACGAGAAAGGAGCAGTAGGGAGAGATAGCTTGAATTACAGAGAGAGTAAGAGGAGGGAGGCATAAAGGAGAGAAGAGAACTGAGATAAGGAGGGAGGCCAGCCAGAATTTAGAAATGAAGGAGGCACGGTGGGTTAGGCAGCTATCTGTCAAGGGAGGGGAGACAGCAGAGTATAGAGAACAGTGGTGAGTATGGGGAGGGCAGGGCAAGGAAAACCACAGGAGTGGAAGAGGGGATCAAGTCTGGCTAAAGAGGATTTATGTCCAGCACTGTAGACAATGTTGCCATAATCAAAGCTGGAGAGTATCATCTTAGAAATGATATCCCAGCAAGCTGGTAAAGAGATGCAGATTTTATTCCTATAAAGGGCACCTTTCATGCTAACATATCATCATAACTTTTAATAGTGTTTAGAAAATAATGTGAAATTCTCGAATATGTGGCAAGAGTTTCTAAGGAGGTGAGCCATTCTGATATCATGGATTTACTACTAGAACCTGACACACACCTCTCTGACACACTGTTGCCCAAGTCCAGAATCCCGAATGCTAAATCCCGACAGTGGGATTATGTTTGTTTCCTGTGTTTTGGGGAGCTTTGCCCCCCGCACTCCCTATAATTAATATAACAAACTCCGGGGGGGGATCCCACTGTCAGGATTTTGTGGTTCAGGAGTTCGGGCTTGGACAACAGTGCATCAGGGAATCACGTGTCAGGTTGTAGTAGTGATAACGATATCATTGGCATGGCTGTAGCTCTCCATCTATGGAGGAGCAGACATTTCACCACAATGGTAGCCACTATGAGCCATTGTCTTGCTGAGGTTGGAAGTTGAGTTCTAGCTAAATGCATACCCAACAATATCACTTCGGGGGAGAAACGAATTGATGCACCAATGATTCTTGTACAAATCTGGATTACTTGTTGCCAGTAGCAACAGATGGATGTGCAACTCCATAATATGTGGAGTAGATCAGCTCCAGGTGAGGCGCATCTCCAACAGTTGTCATGTGTTAGGAGGCCCATTTTTGTTAGGTTGAGGCTGGGGTTCGATACACTTATGACACTCATGATGTAAGAGAACAAAAGGCCAAAGCCCATGACCATCTCCTGTTTAGGAAAGTTTGTAATATTCCATATCTCCATTACATGCAATATAATCATCTAATCTTCTCTTGAATATATTTTTGTTTTCACTGATTATAATATGCTCTAGTAATCTATTCCACAGATTAGCAGCTCTTTGAGCATAAAAATATTGTCTTTTTTTGGTTCTGAAATTTTTTGTTTTGACTTGAAGTGGGTGACCATGCATCACTAATGATACCATTGATGTAAAATTGTATCTTGTATCAGGAGGTTATGTTGGTCTACACAAGCAGCATGGATAAGCTTCCAGTACTGGGACCATCTGTTGTTAGTAATTGGGGTATGGAGTGATAGCTGCCATTTTTGTTTGGGAGGAATGGAAGGGTTAGGGGCAGTATCTTGTAAGTTTTTATAGTTGGTCACAGCCAGTCCCTTTGTAGTCCTAAGCCATATTTTAATAGGAACTCTAGTGTGCCGGAATGGCATTGTAATACAGATGGAAGAGGTACAGTATATTTTACCCTTTGCCACTGTGTGTGCAGGCTTCTGATCTGGATATATTTCCAGAAATCAGAATGTGGTAGAAATATCTTCACTGTAGAAATTGAAGAGAGTCCATAACACTGGGGTCTGGAGTTAGTCAGTCTCTAATGGTGTATATCTGGTGCACTTTCCAGCTAACAGGTTTATATCTTATACAGAAGAAAAGGTTATTTTGTAGTGGGGTATTGTGCCCTAACCCGTAGCAACACTTTGTGAGTGTTTCTACTCTGTTCCAAGCATTATGGGCTGCAGCAATTGTGAGCCATTTTTGGTATTTTTATAAAGTGAGTGTCCTAGATAAGCTGAAGGATGCAAGTTGCCCATAAGCACTGTTTCTACATCTATCCATGCTAGTAAGTCATGCCGGTTGTGATAAAATAACTGACAGGTCTTAGCTGTTATGAATGCTAAATGATAGTGGAGGAAGTGGGGAAGGCCCCATCCACCTCTGAACCAGTAAACTCTTAATTTTGCTCTACTGTATCTTGGAGGGGTTCCTTCCCAGAGAAAGCTTCCAATGAGCGAGTTTAGTTTCTGAAACCATTTAAGGTGTATAATAACTGGACATGCAACATTACGTGAAAAACTCTTTGGGCTACCATCACTTTTATTGCAGAAATATTTCCTACTAGCGATAGTTTAAAGTGGCACCAACTAGTCATATCTTCCTGAAGTTTGGTTATTAGAGGTTATAGGTTATCAGAGACCAAGTAGTTGAGATCAGGGATAATTTTGATCCCTAATTATTTAATCACCTTAGGTGTCCATACTAAACTAAAATTCTTTGCAAGGTCTGGAGTAGTAACGGCTTTTAATGACAGAATTTTTGATTTGCTTAAGTTAATACTTAGGCCTGAGAGCTTTGCAAAATAATCTAGCAGTGATAGTAGATGTGGGATTCCATGTGTGATATCACTGGTTAATATTAAATAATCATTCACATATAATTTAGTGCGGTATTCGGTTTGTCCAGTTTTCATACCTCTTATGTTTAGGTGGTTCTTGATCACCTCAGCCAGTGGCTCTATTGCTAATATGAATAACAAGGGAGAGAGGGGGCATACGTGCCTTGTCCCTCTACAAAGTGAGAAGGGTTGTGATAATGTATCATTGGTTGGGTGACAAGCTATGGGATTATTGTATTAAGTCTGTATCCATGTACTGAAGTCTGGGCCAAAGTTCAAATGTTTCAGGAGAGCAAGAAGGTAACCCCACTCCACTGAATCAAAAGCCTTCTGAAAATCTATGGTAATAGCTGTGGCTAGAGTGGGGAGATCTACAGCAGCCTGCATTAAAGAAATGAAGGCTCTTAGGTGGTTGGAGCTTATTCTGCGTTTTATAAACCCAACTTGGTACGGGTGCATGATAGATGGGAGAATACGTTCATGATGCAGGGATTTATTTAACTCTAAAAATTGATAAGCGTTTTGCTCATAAAAGTGCTAAATCTTTGTGAAAATGCATAGCTCTTGCTGCACTGTGTTTAACAAACACAGCACTTCTAGAAAATCTATATAAATACTTTCTGTACAGTTAGTATAGTCCCAGGAAAAAAAATGCTAATCAATTATTTAAAACCCTGTGATGTAAAGTGAGTATTTTGCGGGCGCCAGTGAGCCAGCTTCCAGGCAGGAAGTGTTTTCTGCAGCTCTGCACTTCTTGCTCCTAATTTACCGACTAAAACATATTTTCAGCTGAACCTTTTAATTCAACTGAACTCAATGAATTCCACAGATTCTCAGCTCTTTAGTGATACCAGACTTGTGATGGGGTGTACTAAGCAAAATCAGTCTCATTTGGCTGCAAATTTGAGGCCTTCTACTGCATCTCAATCTCAGCCTCCTAGCTCTGATCAAGACCACGTGGTGGGGCCTGCTACTTCTAAGAACCCTCCATGGCAAGCACTCATAGAATCTGTCAGAGTGATGGACTCAAAAATTGAAAAAACACTTTCTAAATTGGAGACCTATGATGCAGCGGTAACAGCACTGAGCTCAACTGTCGCTGACGCAGACAAACGATCTCTAGCAGCTTAGATTACAGCAATTACCCTGGTGAAAGAAAACCAGCAACTAAGATAGCGCTCAGAAGGAGTGGAGAATATTCGGGTGGGGAACTTCAGAGTAGTTGGCCTACCTGAAGGTGTGGAAGGGGTGAACCTTTTGTCCTTTATGCGGCAGTGGCTGGCTGAGACCCTATCGATCCTTGAGGATTTCAAATGGACAGCTCTGTGGCAGGTGTACCAAGCAACACCAAGCATATACGGCCTGCAGACGTGGGTCAACCGAGGACGGTGATCCTGAAGATGATGAGTCCAGAGGTCCAGGACATCCTAATAGGGGCAGCTCATGCAGCTTCTCCTTGGAGATCCAGAACCACAAAATCAAGCTATTTCCTGATCTCTCCTTCCAGACACACTTGAGGAGGAAACAATTCGATGCAGTTCGACAGAAGCTTCATTCGTTGGGGATAGTACACTCCTTCTTGCTACCAGCCCATCTAAGAGTCACATATGGGGGTCGGAGTTGGCAATTTACAGACCCGAAGGACGCGGGTCGCTGGGCCGAGAAAGTGGCCACTGAATTTAACAGTAAACCAGAACTGGAAAATGTGTTGGTCAGCTCTGATTCGGAGGAAGGCTGAGTACTAACTCTGACTTTTTCTTTAGTCATTCATTTTACTTTGCCTAATAGTTAAAAGTTAGAGACTGGGATACCGAGGGTGAAGTGATATTTTGGGAGAGGGGGTAGTGTTGTTTAATCCCTTCTCATAGTTATACTGACCCAGTTTAAAATTTTGTTCGTTGTTATTTCAATTGCTCATATTGTATACTGAGATCTGTTCTAAGCTAATTGTTTGTATGGAGGGTGGGTAGGAGCAGGAGACAGCGGAGTGCATGGGAACCATGTCTACCTTTAATATATTTTCTCTTTGAAAGGTCACAGCACTACTGGTTAGTGCAGTTCAAATTTTGGGATATTCTACCTAATAAATGGACTATCACCTTAGCCATGAAGCGGCTGGTAACTTGGACTTTCTTATGGGACAGTTGGTGAAATTTGCCAATTATTTTATTTTATCCCCCACTCCTGCTGCATACTATGTAAGAGCTAGAACAAAGTGATATTCCATATTTTGCTATTATAACTGAATGAATCCTCTTGCACGAGGGGAAAAAAAGCTGTAATGTCTTTTTATTGAATCAATAAAAAGAAAGTACAAAAAAATAAAGTAAGTATTTTGGCTATAGCTTATGCATCTGCGTTTATTAGTGAGGGGGCTATAGCTGGATGGAGGTAACAGATTTCTGCCTTTCATAGGTAGTACTATAATGATGGCTTCCCTGAGAGTCCCAGGAAGAGTATTATGAGTGTGTGAATCCAAAATGGTATGGAGCATTAGTTGAGATAAGATATCATGTAGTAAATGATAAAAATCCACCGGGAAGCCATCACTGCCAGGAGATTTGTGTGGCGCCACAGCTTTGATGGTCTGGGGGACTTCCTTCTCCATAAAGGGGGGATTCTAAAGATGCTTTCTGGCTCTCAGTTAATTTTGGAAGGTTGAGACTAGAAGTGAGAGCTTTGAATTTATGTGCATCAAAGGGGTTCTAGGATTGATATAGAGTCTGGTAAAATTGCTTCAATATGCTATTAATGGCTATTGGGGTCTTATTTACTCTATCTGTCCTCTGTTATCTTTAAACTTTAATATGTACTGCTCAAATTGTTGTTGATGGATGCAGTAGGAAAGGACTTTACTCATCTTTTCTCCATTGGCCCAGTATCTATGTTTTGTTCTATGCAGCTGCAGTTCTACTTTTCTGATGGCCAGTACATTGAGTTGAATTCAAAGTGCAGTTATCTCTGCAATTAAAGCTTTGTTACTTAGGGTCTGGGGGTCTCTTTTGGACTGGTCTTCATTAGTTTATAGTTGCGTTTCTGGTTCTGTATGTTCTATATCTCATTGACGACATGTACAGTATGTGTGGCAAAGCTACTAATTTTGCCACGCATCATGGCCTTGAATGCTTCCCAGATCACTGCTGAGGGGGCAGTACCTGGGGAGTTATGACTGAATTAGGCTGTGGCTTCCTGTTTGAGACATTTATGAAATTCCTTGTCCTTTAAAAGCAGTGGGTCAAAATGCCAGGTATGAGGTCCACGAATATGAGGATCCATAGAAGTCGCAAGGACTACAGAAGCATGATCAGATAAGAAAAGGGGATGCTATGATAATGTCTGATACCAGCAGTGTGATAAGCATTGAAGTTAACCATATGTCTAATCTACCTGCCATTGCACGGGCATCTGAGAAGTGCATGTAGTCCTTGTCTGAGGGTTGCATAAGGTGCCATATATCAAATAATTGTTGCAAGGACATTCATTCTTGAAACATATGAAGAACTTTTGTATGTGGTTCAGATTTTGCAATGGATCTGTCCATATAGTGATCTAACACTAAATTAAAAGCATCTCCTACGATTATATCTGGAGTATCTAAGGTCATAACCAATGGGGTATGGGAAATGGTATTAAAGAAATCATGGTTGTCTTCATTTGTAACGTACAGATTGCCAAGGACCACAGGGCCTCTTTGGGTGGAAAATTTAGCTATGGTCCATCTACCATGTTTATCATTTTTTTGTGCAATAAGGGTATATTTTGTGCTTTTGTGGATTAAAATTTAAACCCCATGCTTAGATTTTCCTGATGTGTAGTGTGTTTCCCATCACACCCATTCCCTGACTAGTTTTTGAGTCTCAGTCTTACTGAGTTTGGTCTGTTGAAGAAATGTGATTTGTGTATTTAATTTTTTCAGGCGAGCAAACATTTGTTTCATCTTTATAGGAGAGTTCAGACTCCTAATGTTCCAAGTAGTGATTTTCATTGGTATAACTGTAGCCATAGTAAGTGTTTATAGGGGACATTCATTAAAATGGAAAAGAGAAGGCCTAACGGTGACTGGAGTGAAGGGGGGTGTACAGTTCCACCTGTAGATTGCCATACGTTCATTGTACTTAAACCATCATCTGCTATAAGCAGGTCATTGTGATCTACCATATATACCTTGCATCTGGGTGCAACTAACCATAATAAACTATAATTTTTTGTATCTAACAAACATGTCATTAGAATAGTCAAATTAAACAATAGAGTATACAACCATAATGCCACTTTAAACATGACAGATATACAGAAGAGAACTGAAAACAGTAAATGCAATAACTGTCTGAGAAAAAGAATCGTCATGGACCCTATGTCCTAGCAATTGGAGTGTGATGGAATGGGAATTCCCTCAAGGTCCAGGAAAGAGACTAGATAGAGTCTTCCAATGGCCTGGGATTTCCTCTCAGGGGAGGGATTAGGAAACTACAGTATCAGTAGTTCCTTAGAGAACAGTATGAATGTAGAATTCCTGGGTACTGCTTCCTGTGTGCCAATATTTGGAGCCACCAAGGGAGAGGGTAGAGGACTGCACCTACAGGGGAGGATGCTTCCCCTTAGTGTGTATAAAAAGAAAACATTACTCACCATAGTAATCTTGTTTCTTCCAGGGGATAGCTCAGTAGGATTAAACTAATGCAGTCAGTTTTCAGTGTTGAACTGCCATGGAGAGATGGAATATATGCAAATGATGGAACTCTCACTGGCTCATGACAATTTCAAACTGCTGCCCCTAGTAACTGCTGCACTCTGAAGTGCTCAGATTCAGTATGCAGCCTAAAAGGGTAAAGACGCTCTAGCTAGCTAAACTATGTAGATTAAGCCCCCCCTTAATCACATCCCCAAAAAATAAAAGTCCATAAAAAGGGACAACAATGTGTACCAACTGGGTAAAGAACTTAAATATTAACTATAAAAATGTTTGTAGCTTGTGACAGCAGGGATGCAGAACTAGAGTCTGTCCTCATCTTCCCTTGGTTCAGGTAGGGGAGGCAGGGTGGGTGATTTAATCCTACTGAGTGATCCCCTGGAAGAAACAAGATCACTATAGTGAGTAATTTTTTCTTCTAATCCCAGAAAATCACTCAGTAGGATTAAAATAATGTAGACTACCAAGTAGTACCTTTGGAGGTTGGAAACAGAAAGTACAGTTATATAAGAACTCACCGTAACAGTAGATCTTTGAGATAAGTTCTCGCAGTAGGTCATTATTTATAGGACTGCGCCCCTGACAAGAGAAAAGGAGATAGCTCCTGGAGCCCAAAAAACAAGGCTCAAGAAAAAATAGTTGCAGAAGCTGGGGGAAGGTGGGAGGGGAAAAAGCGACCTACTGCAGGAACCTCTCTTGAAGATCTACTGTTATGGTAAGTTCTTATGTAACTGTACTATCTTACTTTGAGAGGGTTCCTGCAGTAGGTCATTACGTATAGGACTGAATCCCAAGCAGTAATAAATCAGACAAGGACTGAAACCCAGGAGGCAGGGAAAAATTCCCAGATAAACAGATCTTCCAGATCAAGACACCTCTGTGTTTGGAGGCAAAGACTAGGCCAAAAGGATCCAAAACAAAAATGTTCGTGACAGGCTTATACAAGATTGTCACCCAAAACTCCCAGCAACCCATACAGATGTTACAAGGAGTGGGAAAAAGGAACACCCTTGACTTTTGCAGACTAACTGAAGTTTCCCTCCGAAAGGGGTAATGGAGTGCCTGTTAACTCCACAGACACAGTCCATCATAATGTGGACAAAACCATGTGGACATAGACACGTCCTACAACAGTGCCTAAAGGCAAAAAATGGACAAATGCTGCTAGAAACCAATAAACAGCAGGAAAAAATGACTGCATCCTGATAAAAGCTCAGGAAAAGGTCTATAGTCTGACTCAACTGAAAAATCAAACCTAAACAAAAAAGGTAGTGGCCTCTCGTAAACCGTGGAGAGGGCCCACTGTTGGAAAAAACCTTGCTCTTCTAAAAAAAGGAAAAGACACAAAATCCTGTCCCCACTGGCCCTACCAGAGAATCAGGTAGAGGTAGGGGGGGTCCCTCACTAGCCAAGAGGCTGAGGCATGGCAGGACATCGCTCCCCCTGAGGGCTCATGAGAGGCTATCGGGGGGGGTTGGAGCCTTCTGACACTGGACACCTTCATTTACCTGATGTCTGGCTGAAGCCAGATTCTTCTGATGATGAAAAGATCATCTGAAGCAAGAACCCACATGATATCTGGAGTAGATCATGCGCAAGGCTGTTCCTCTGTTCTGGAGCCTTGTAAGAATGTCCCTGGAGTCTCCACCGAACAATACCAACCCCCTGAAAGGAGCATCTAGTATGGCAGACTGGATGCTCTGTGTCATCCCAGAATTCCAGAGCTACGAATGCCTGCGAAGATAGACGGCAGTGGCTGTAGACTAAGCTATGGAATCTACAGAGTCATGGGTAGCCTGAGGGCATGATGACAGGAGAGCCAAGCCAAACCCACAGCCCTAGAAGTCTCGGACCTGAGCTGGAGTCCTGGATAGCCTCAAGCCTGGATTCCAACAGGCCCAAAATGGTGCTCTGGATGGAGACCATATGGGCTACATAATTAAGGGATCTACAGGTGCAAGTGGATGAAGAATAAATCTTACAATCAAAAAGATCCAACTGCCCAGATTCTTTATTCTGAGGCAAGGAGAGGCTAGTAGAACCCATCTCCTGGTCCTGAGCATCCTCCAGAACAAAAACATCTGCTGCTGGGTGAGAGGCCAAATAAGGAACCCCTTCTGGGGAGCAGTACATGCTATTGGCCTTTTTGAGGACAGAGGGAACAGAAAAAGGGTGCCTCCAAATAGAGGATGTGAGGTCTTCATGAGGAGCCATCCAGGGCAGAATAGGCATAGGTGAGGATTCCGCCATACCTAGGTGCTCTGCCAGCCTTTGTCTCTTCAGGTCCTGTTCCTCAGTGGCCCACCTGTGAGTTTCCTGGATCGTTTTGAGGAACTCTGAGAAGGAGGGATCCTCAGTAGGAGATCAAGGGACCTCCTTCCTCTGTGGCTCATCCTAGGGGGTATGAGAACCAGAACTCGCAGACGATGGGGAATCAGACTCCGTGTCTGATGAGACAGCTTTTTCTGGCAACTGAGCCCTAGGCAGGGGGATGTCCCAGACATTGTCCCTCACATGAACGTGGACAGTGGAACAATGAGACTGATCTGCCAAGGAATCAGGGATCCAACAGGTGACCTGGGCTGAAGAGACTGTTGAGATAGGGACGTTGCTGATACAGTCCCTTGCAGCCTACTTTCCAAGTCAGAAGCAAGTTGGGCCTTAGCCTCTTGCCACCAGGACTGGAAAACTGCAAGCAATTCAACCTGGGAGTGAGATGAAGGCTGAGAAGGCAGTGAAGGCTGACAAGGCTAAAATATGATCATCTGACACTAATGCCTTGGATATCCTGATGCCTGGAAGGGGAGGGTGTACCTTGAAGTCAGGTAACCCAAAAATAGATGCCCCGATGTTGGGTGGCCAGGGAAGTGAGACAATGCCAGACACCCTGAAGCTGAACATCCCCTTGTCGAACGAATCTGGCAACCCTTATGGGAATAGCCCAGAGACAGGCCAAACAGAGGGGCCAAGGGACAGTGGGGGGTCCTGAGGGAGGGAGTGAATGTCCCAGTGTGAGACCCGCTGAGTCAGCTGATGCCAAAAAAGGGTCTGGCACTGGAAGGCCTGGCATAGGGCCAGGCATCCGAACCCTGGCAGCTGAGGAAAAGGAGCCCCAGATGGGAGATCAGCAGACATCTGAAGACGTGCTGTTCCGGGCGTTTGAATCCCGGACGTCTGGGGAAAAAAGAGTCCCAGACGGGAGATTAGCTGACCTCTGAAAACCTGCTAGTCCAGATAACGGGACCTCCAACATCTGGGGATTAGAAGGACCAGACTGAGGAACCCTAACATCTGTGGTGTACCCAAGATTCAGCAAACCCGATGGAAGGCCCCTTTCAGGGTGTTCCGAAAGCTCAGTAGGCAGATTTGGCATATCAGGCTCTAGCGTGGGAATGGTAAGCGCCACCTCCAGAGACCCGACATCCTCCTCTGGCCCTGTAGAAAAAAGGGAGGCTGGAGAAACCACCTTGGGAGGTGGGGAGGAAGTATCCCGAGAGGGAGAACCCTCACGGGGCAACTGGCACTTCTCGACATCGGAGGATAGTGTGCTCTCTGACTGAAGCACCATGGCCGGGCGGTCGTCAGGTAAGCTGACGTCTGGCTTAGTAATTGTGGCCATGCCAAGGCCGGCTGAACTGACAACTCGCTTGCCTGCTGAAGCCAGCGTTCGATATACTAGCGGCTGCCATGCAGATGTCAGCAGAACCAACATTCAACTTATCGGTGAGAACCAGTCGGGTGTTGATGGAGCCAAAGTCTGACTTACTGGTGAGAACTGGGCGGGTTTTTTGGCCAAACCGATGTCTGACATCTTGGCTGCAGCCGGGCGAATGCTAGGCGAACCAGAGTCTGACTTACCAGTAGGAGCCGGGCGGGTGCCAGCAGAGTTGACACCCGACTTATTGGCAGGAGCCATGCAGACACTGGCAGGGCTGACACCCGACTTACCGTCAGGGACTGGGCAGACCCCAGTGAAGCTGGAGCCCGACTTACCAGTCAAGGCCGTGTACTCACCAGCAAAGCTGGGGAGTGACTTACTGGCCATACTGCACGCTTAGACCCCGTGGTTTGAAGAGGCCTAAGGGCAGAAAGCACTCTGGCATCACCAGAGGGACCCACCTGAACCGTTACCAGTTTAGGTGGCGGGGACCAAAACCTGATCCACGGCAGCGGGAGAAGGTTTGACTGGAGGGCCGGATCCGGACCCAATGGAAGGCCTCTCACCACTTGCGGTCCCAGAGGATGGCCGAGGATGAGATGGGGACCGATCTCAGTCCCCGTGTCTCTCCTTGTCTTTCTTCTTCTTTTTGTGCTCTGTAGTAGGAGAGGAAGATGAATCCCACAGCCCCTGCAACTCTTTCTCCATGTTTGCCATCTTGATCTTTAAAAGATGAGCATCCAGGGCTTGCTGCCATAATTTCTGCAAAGCCGGATTAAAGTCCTTACAGGCCGTACAGCCCTTGATGTTATGGTCAGGGCCTAGGCATAGCAGACAAAGAGTATGACTGTCCTTGTGCGGGATTTGCATGCCGCAGGAGTTGCACTTCTTCTTCAGCAGAGCAGACATCAGAGAAGACATACTATAGGAAAAAAGATTAAACTTTCCGAGAAAAAAAAAAAAGCAAGAAAAACGGCGTTCAACGGTAGCCAGAGTTCACGGTGAGGTACAACGTGCACTGGTGGATGGCGGGAAAGAATTGGAGGCAGGCGTGGGGACCGCCCACTGTATAGGCTCAGTTGGGTGAGTGATCCCACGCAAGATACTGCTAGCTAGAATTTTCTGTGTGGTCCTGATGCCAGGGGGCCGCAGTCCTATAAGTAATGACCTACTGCAGGAACCTTCTTGAAGTAAGATCCTACTTTGGGAAAAGGTTCTGCAGTGCCAAATGTGGCATCACTTCTGGACTGTATATCCAAGCAGTAGTGCTTGGTAAAAGTTTGAACAGTTTTCCATGTAGCTGCATTGCAGATGTCCAACAGGGAAATATCTCTTGCAGCTGCCACTGATGCAGCTGTGCCCCTGGTAGAATGCACCCTGAGGCTCAGGGGAGATTGCTTACCAACTTTACTATAACAGAATTGTATACGAACTACTATACAGCATGTGATTGTTCATTTGGATGCAGGTGTTCCTTTCCCCACTTCCCGATATGTGAGGAACAGCTGGGTGTGTTCTGATTTGTGAGCCTTGGTCCTGTCAAGGTAGTGGCTTAGTGCCCTCCTGACATTAAGGCTATGTAGTTTCCACTCAGATGAGCTGAAATTGTCAGTAAAGAAGATAGGTAATGTAATGGATTGATTCAAGTGAAAGTCTGAGACCACCTAGGGAAGGAATTTCCTACTGGTCCTGAGGACCACCTTCTCCCAGTGGAAGGAGATGTAGTTCAGATCTGTGCACAGGGCCTGCAACTCGCTTATTTGCCTGGCTGAAGTGATGGCCACCAGGAAGACCATTTTCCAAGTTACATACTTCAAGTCTGCAGTTGCCATTGGCTCAAAAAGGGGCTCCATGAGCTTGGCAATACAGATGTTGAGGTTCCAAACTGGGACCAGCTCCCTAAGTAAAAGTAGTAGTAAAACTTTTATTTTTATACAGGGTAATGTCATTTAGGTAAAACCCCAGTTTACAAGACAGTCCTGTTATTGTCTGACAAAAAGGAAATCACATACAAGTAACACACTTACAAACACAATAAAACAACCATACATCCCCAAAGATTAACAATACACATCACTAAGAATTACCAAATATACTGTACATAAGACAAAATCAAAATCAAAAAGGCAATCCACAAGTTTTATATATTCCATACAGGTATTAAAGTGCTACTATCTACTTACATGTACATCTAAATTAATTTATTTCATTTATCCCCTGGATGAACATTCCTAATGAAGGTGAAGTGCGAATTTTATATGGCTAATTATTCTAATATTTTGACGCCTGGTAATTCAGTGTTCATACCCCATGTCTATTCTGAATTTTAAGGGTATACATTTTTTCTACATGGACTGTCCTCTTAATCTTATCAATCTTCCTTTGCTTATCAAATAATGTTATATTTATAAAATGGTTTGGGAAAAGCAAATGATATTTGTATATTAATTTTTGCCATGATCTAATACAATTAATATCCAAAGACTGTCATTGCAGTTGGAACAAAAGTACACAATGATGGGTCCTGAAATTATTCTGTAATACATATCTAGCCAGTTTATACTGTACCCTATCTAATTTATTAATTAATTGTTTATTTGCTGTGCAATATACAAGATTACCGTAAGTTAACACAAGCATAATTAATTGCTCTGCCACAGCTTTTCGAGCATTCGTTCCTAAACATTTGTTGTTCTACACAGAGCTCCAATTGTTTTGTTTACCCTATCTACTAGTGTATTTACACGAGCATCAAACGATATTTGAGTATCAAAAACAAATTCCCAAATAACAGTATTGAGCTACCTGCTCTAATATTTCATTTCTATCTATTTTTATTTTAATTATTCCTTTACTTTTGGATGCAAAATGCATTATCTTGGTTTTCTTTGTATTCATAATCAGGCCCGACCTGGTGAACCATTCCCTCATATTGTTAAAATCAAGTCTGCAGTTTGTGTTGTAATTCTTGGGTACTAGAACCAGATGCAATAAGGGCGGTGTCATTGGCATTGAGTCTTACCTGCAAGTTTCTTACCACTCGAGGCAAACTATTATTAAACAACAGAAATAACAGGGGTCCTAATATGGACCCCTGAGGTACACCTCTAATTATAGCTCTGCTAGATGATATACATCCTGAGACCATAACTCTCTGGGTGCGTCCTTCAAGGTAAAGACTGTAGCCAGTGCTGGGATCCATCTGTAATACCCATATTTTCTGAAGTTTGCAGTAAGAGGGAGTGGTTCACCAGGTCAAAGGCCTTCGACAAGTCCACAAAAATTGCTGCTGTTTCCAAACCAGAATGTAAAGATGTATTGATCAAATTATTAAATTCTACAAGTGCTGAAGTTGTTGAATGTGCCTTTTGAAATCTTAATTGGTATGGTGTAATCATATTATATTTATCCATGCATTCCATCATTTGTGTACGGACATGTCGTTCCAAGCATTTAGGCAAAATGGATAAGAGAGCTACTGGTCTATAATTATTTTTTTCTGATGCTATCACCCCCTTAAAGATAGGAATCACTTTACTTTCTTTCCAACTTTGTGGAAAGATACCTTCTTGTAAGCTCCAGTTAAATATTGGTGTTATGACAAGGGCAATTTGATATGCAGCTAGTCTCAGAAACCTTCCCTCCAAGCCTTCACTTCCTACAGATTTATGAATATTCGAACTTCTCAGGCCTTTACAAATTTCAGTTACACTCAGTAATTTAAATCTAAAAGGGGGGTGAGCATTTTTATTATCTCCAATTTGTTCCTTGTCTAATCCTAACTTACTTGCATCTATATCATAACCAGGTAAGTCCACAAAAAAATCATTTAACAATTTCGCTACTTCATAAGAATCATTTGTCTGTTGTCCTTGTACTTCAACAACTAATTTTTTTGTCAAATCCTTTCTCCCTGGTTCAATAAGCTATTAATATTCTGCCAAAACTTCCTAGGATTATTATCTCCATGTGTTTTATTTTTATAATGAGAGGCATTTGCCTCCCTTATTAATTGTTTACATTGGTTTCTCTCCTTTTTAAATATTATCCAATCCCTCTCCTGCAAAGTTCACTTAGCCTTACTCCAAAGTCTTTTTTTAACCTTGAAGACTTCAGCAGCTTTTCATTTATCCAAGGAAGTCTTGGGGCATGAGAATCACATATTCTATTAAAGGTATCTGTAAAATATTGTAGACAAATTCAATTCCGGTATAAGTAAACACCTGTTCCATTTTTCCCGACCTATATCTGCTAAAAAATCTTGCTCAGAAAATTTTTTTTAATCTCTGATCCTCACATAATTTGCATGGTCAAATAGTCCCTGTATTTGTGAGACTAAAATAGTCCCCCATATCGGGTTATGATCCCCCATATAAGGAGGGAGAACTCCCAAATTTTCCAGTACCATAGAAGAAGGAGTAAAAAGCAAATCCAAAATGGTTCCTTTTTTTGTAGTTTTAGTATGTATCATAGGGGTGTTTATGTGTTGGGTAACTCCAAGAACTGATACAATTTCTTTTAATTGATTACCATGAGAACCTAACCAATTACAATTGAAGTCCCCAATTAACACAAATAATTTATCCCCCAGGATGTTATGTATTTTATTTATTACACCCTCTACACTTTCTATTTTAGTTTTAGGTGGGGAATACATGACAGTAAATACTGTCTTCAATGATCTAACTACAACACCCAGATATTCTATGTTATTTTCAAAGCCCCTCTTCACTAGTTCCATATAACCCAAACTATTTTTAAGATAGAGCAACACCCCCCCAACCCCCATTTGGGTCTGTCAGAACCAAACAGTGTATAACTGGACAAATTAAATTCCCCTTCATCCATTGTAGGTATGAGCTATGTTTCTGTCAGGTCCTAAACATCAGGGGCTTGGTCATTTACCAACACATTTAGTATATCCATCTTAGACCTCAAACTACATGCATTGTCATGGAGCACCTTAATTCTTTCATTCTTTGGACCCGAATTTAATTCCACATCACCCAAGATTACTAAACATGTCATTGTGATACTCTGATTTCCCTGAAAGTGTCTGTGCAATTCATATGGATTACCAGTTTTTACCCTACTATGTTGATCAAACTTTCTCCACATGTTAGTAAATTCATTCCTTCTTTTAAAACAATGTACATTACCCTGTTTTAGTACTGGCCAATAAAATCCATTTGTCTTTGCTTTGCTTTATAATGAGGTAATATAACCCATAAGACAAAGCAAACACACAGCAAACATCATGACCCATGTATACATGTTTAAAAATAAATTCACTAAACTCCTAATATAGATTTTTAAAACAACTTCAACATCAATTCCAACTAAGTCAAATCCTATTTATCTTATTTACATTAACAAGTGGTTAAAGCCATCTGACTAAGGAATTACAGTAATACAGCTATAGTTTAACTTTTCCTAACCTCTTCAGTAGTTTCACCACTTACAAAAATTTTTCTTGTTAGGACTCATAACACTGCTGCCTCGAGCGGGTAATTTAAACTCTTTAGTCCCTGCCTCCAGTGATGACTTCAACAATCAGCTCCCCGAACCCCCTGATAGTCAGTGTCATTAAGCATACTGCCAAGAAGATGTAAAAATAGCAATGTCTCTCACACAATGCTGTCCTCTGGTTGCTTCCCTGGGGAATTCCCCGGGGGAGACGACAGGCACAGCAGGCAGGTGCAAATGGAATATGGGCAGTCTAGCTGCTTGTGAGTGGTGCAGTAATTTAAACCCCTCAATCCCTGCCTCCAGTGATGACTTCAACAATCAGCACCCCGAGCCCCCCGATTGTCAATGTCACCAAGCATATAGCCGAGGAAGATGCAAAAATAGCAATGTCTCTCACACAATGCTATCCTCTAGTTGCTTCTCTGAGTAATCCTCTCAGGGAAGACGACAGGTACAGCAAGGAGGTGCAGATGGAATATGGGCAGTCTAGCCATTGCGAGTGGTGCGGTAATTGAAACCCCTTAATCCCCGCTGCCAGTAATGACTCCAACAATCAGCCCCCCAAGCCCCCTGACAGTCAACACCACCAAGCACACAGCTAAGGAAGATGCAAAAACAGCAATGTCTCTCACACAACGCTGTCCTCTGGTTGCTTCTCTGGGGAATCCTCTTGGGGGAGCTGACAGGTACAGCAGGCAGGTGCAGACGGAATACGGGCAGGGAAGAGTGAAGGTGGTTGAAACCTTTGAAAAATTTTCTAAAGACAGGGTGAGAGGCCATGGACCTGTCTTTGCCAGCTGAGATATAAGCAGAGGTTGCAGCCAGATGGACCTTCAGGGTAGAAGATCTGAGTACCAGGGGATGGAGGTGGGTCAGATAGGCCAGGAAGACAGAGAGAAAAAGCCTTGGAGGTATTAGTATCCCTTTCTGAGCACCAAATAGAAAACCTTTTCCACTTTGAAGTATAGGTTTTCTTGGTTGATGGCTTCCTAGAGCTTCTGAGCACAGTCAAAACCTCTTCAGAAAGGTTTAGGCTAACAAATTCTAAGTCTTCATGAGCCAGGTCTTCAGCTGCAGGGACTTAAGGTTGGGGAATAGGATCCTGCCCTGAGAAGATGTCAGCAGGTTGTATCTCTGGAGCAGGTAGATTGGCTGTGAGGCAGATAGGGCCAGCTGGAGGAAGTACCACTGCTGCCTTGCCTAGTCTGGTGCCACCAGGATCATTGTTGCTGGTTGTGAGTGACCTGAGCTTTATCAGAGTCCTGAGCAGCAGGAGGAAAGGAGGGAAGGCATACAGAAATCTGCCCAACCAGTCCAGTGTTAAGGCATCCACTGGAACAGTACCCCTGCCTAGAGGCCTGCAACAGAACTGTGTTAGCTGGTGTCTGTCCGTGGTGGCAAAGAGATCTATCTCTGGGGTGCCCCACTGCCTGAATACTGACTGAAGTACTGTGTATTCAGGGACCACTCATGATGATCCTGGCTGATCCTGCTGAGGGTGTCTGCCAGGATGTTGTCTTTCCCTGGTAGGTGGATGGCAGACAGAGACACTTGTAGGGAGAAGGCCAGACTCCACATCTTCATGGCCTCTGTGCACTGTAGGGTGGATCTTGTTCCCCCTTGTTTGTTGATGTAGTACAAGGTGGTGGTGTTGTCTGTTCTGACCTGCACCACCTTTTGTTTTCTAGGTGTGGAGAAAATGCCTGAAGAGCCAGGTACACTGCCCTAAGCTCCAACAGATTTATGTGCAGATGTGATTCCTGAGGGGACCACTTGCCACTGGCTGTTAAGTCAAGCATGTGTGCCCCCCAGCCCAGGAGAGAAGCATCTGTGGTAAGCACCACTGCCAGATGCTCCTTTTGGAAGGGGGTTCCCCCTCTGTGGTTCTTGCTGTCTAGCAAATACTGTAGGGCCTGTAGCAGGGTTTTTGTGACTAGCACCATCCTGGCTAGAGAATCCCTTCTTTGAAACCAGTGAGCCTGCAAGTGGAACTGAATGTCTGTCATCTGGAACCTGGAACCTAGCACCACTGCTGTGGCAACTGCCATGTGGCCCAATAGCCACAGGAACTCCTTGCTGGCCTGGGTTTGTTTAGTTGGAATGATCCTGCCAGTTGCAGTATACTGCTTACTCTGTCCTATGGAAGAAAAGCTCTTCCCTGGATAGTGTCCAATTCTGCTCCTATGAAGTCCAGGACCTGGACTAGCTCCAGCTGGGACTTCTGGACATTTATCAGGAAACCCAGAGTCTCCAGTATGCTTTGGGTGAGAGCTAGAGAGGCTCTGGTTTGTTGTAGGGACTGTCTTATGACTAGCCAGTCATTTAAGTATGAGACCACAGTCACTCCCTGCCTTGTCAAGTGTGCCACTACCACAGCCAGACACTTTGTGAAGGCTCTGGGGGCTGAGGTTAAGTCAAATGGCATTGTTGCAAACTGGTAGTTGCCTGAGTGCAGTCTGAACCTCAGGTACTTTCTGTGGCTGGATTGGATTGGGATGTGGAAATAGGCATCTTCTAGGTCCAAGAATGCCAACCAGTCTCCTTTTTGCAGTGTAGGGATAATCATTGCCAAAGTGACGATTTTGAACTTTGGCTTTGTCGCATACTTGTTCAGAAGTCTCAGATCCAGTGTGGGTCGCCAGTCCCCAGTTTTCTTCTGGGTGAGGAAGTATCTGGAGTAGAAGCCTTTGCCCCGCTGTAGCAGGGGGACAGTTGCCACTGCTCTGATGGCCAGTAGGTTTCCCACCTCTACCTCCAGGATGATTCTGTCTGCAGAGGTATCTGGGGCAAAATTTCTGGCTCTTAGTTTGGGCAGTGATTTGAATCTTAGTCACTGGTTCACTACCTCCAAGACCTACTTGTCTGTGGTGATGGAGTACCAAGCTTGGGATAAGTGAGCCAGCCTGCCTTCTACTTGTAGGGGGGAGATGACCTGTTACCAGTCCTTCAGGGATTCTGTTTGGGCTGGGCCTGGTCTTGAGGTACTTGGGCAGACCTTCTCATGGTCCTTTTGCCCGTACCTTTAAGGTACACCCTGGCCTGCTGGTAGTCTGGCATGGTCTGAGCTTGGAAAAAGGGCCTAGAGTAGGATCCCCTACACTTGCCTCCCCTGCACTGGGACCTCTATGAGGTGGATGGTTTATACTTTGCAGAGTTGCTTCTGTAACTGGATTTGTACTCCTCCACCTTCCTCATGTATGCTTCAGTCTTATCCCTGAAGAGGGAATCAACCTCACAGGGAAAATCCACTGCTTTAGTCTAAGTGTTCTGAGACAGGTTTGTGGCCCTGAGCCAAGCAAACCGCCTCATTGATACTATAAGTGCCATGAGCATGGTTGCAATGTCATTTGCATCCACAGCCATATGGTACTGGTACTTGGTGGCATCCGGTGTCATCCTGGCAGTCTCTGCCAGGTCTGCTGCTATCTCCCCAGACATTTTGTGTGTCATTGCCAACACCATATTCCATTGTGCCTTTTGATAGTGGGCTGCATAAGCCATGTAGTTAGCTTGTCTCACTAACAGAGAGGCTGCCAGGTATCCCTTTTTACCCATGCCATCAATTTTTCTGGAATCTTTGTCAGGGAGGTGGGATGACAAATGTATTCTAGCCTTGTCATGTGCCCCAACTTGAACAACCCCTTCATGGTCAGGGTGATTAAACAGAAATGCCGAATTAGCCGTGTCAAACTGATATTTTTTATCTATTTTCTTATCCATCCATGGAATAGAGGTAGGGGTTTGTAAAACCTTCCTTAAGGATTTGTGTATGGGGAGCAGGAACCTTCTAGTGGGGGCTAGCCCCATCATATCAAGGAACTCTGTTTCCTCCTCATCCTCCACTGTCTCCTGTATTGATAAGTTTACAAATGAATACTGAGAGAAAGGAGTAGTCCTCAGGTCCTGGGGGGGTGAATTGAAGTCCGGCTCCAGGGACACCTCCACTTCTATAGGTCCCTTTCCTCTTAGTTCTCTTTTCTCCTTTATCATACACATACACCAGTTCCTGAGCCATTGGAGCCTGGGCAGGAACCAGTGTGGTCACTGGAACCACAGCCTGTAATGCCTGCAGGAGTCTCAGGGCCTTAGCTATGTTCTCAGCTGAGGGCATTACTGATCTGTCCGCTGGAAGCTCCTTAGTCTTCTCAGCAGGAGGTGCAGCAATATACTTTCCTTTATGCTTTCTTTTTGCTGGAACCAGTTCACTAGCCAGTTCCACTGGCCTTTTAGTTTTTGAGGAGTCAGCTTTCTCCGTGGATTTTGGATCCACTGACACTTTAAGCCTTTCTTTATATTTTTTTGGAGTAGAAGAGGAGGATGCCTTATCAGAAGGCTTAGGAGATGCAGTAGTGGTCATTTCCTCCAACTTTTTTTTTTTGTTATTATTTTTCTGCTCCTGTTGCTGCAGCCTCTATCTCTGTAGGGAGCCCCAGGCCACGTTCCCTGGCATCCACCAGCCGGCACTGACCCTTACCCTCAGGGCTTACCCCCCCAGCAGGGCTGGTGGGGTTCCCCAACCCCCGCCACAGACCGGATCCAGCGTGGCTAGTGCCGTGGGTAGCCGGGAGCAGGACCTGTGAGGCACCCTCTGTCATGCACCATAGCAACTTGCTTAAGGAGGCTAAGTTGGCAGTGAGACAAGCAAAGTCAGCTGCAGAACTGCAGATAGCTAAAGGTGTCAGGGAGGGGAACAACCAGTTTTTCAGATATTTGCAAGAAAAGAGAAAGAAGGGTGGAGGGATAGTTAAAATAAGGGACGGGAATAGGATAGTGGAAGAGGACAGGCAGAAGGCCACCATTCTGAACAAATACTTCTGTTCAGTGTTCACCAAGGAACACAGTGGCTCAATGCTGGACTGCGGCATTATAGCACATGGCAGGGGAGTGCCAAAAATGGAAACACCAATTATTTCCACAGGCAGGATCAGAGAGGTCCTTGAGTGTTTAAAGATCAGCAAATCTCCTGGTCTAGATGGAATACATCTGAGGAAAATTAAAGAGTCAGCGAGTTAGTTAGCAGACCCCTTAGCACACCTGTTTAACCATTCTCTCCAGACAAAAGTCGTACCTAATGATTGGAAAAGAGCCAACATGGTGTCTCTGCATAAGGGTGGTAGCAGAGAAGAGCCCAGTAACTACAAGCTGGTCAGCCTCACATCAGTGCTAGGAAGGCAAATGGAGGCCCTGATTAAATAAGACATAGTATACTACTTGGATAAGCATGGCATACAGGATGACAAACAACAAGGTTTCATTACAGGTAGGTTGTGCTAGACAAACCTGATTACTTTCTTTGACTGGGTATCTAAGTAAGTGGATAGTGGTCAGCCAGTGGACCTCCTCTATTTTGACTTCAGCAAGCCTTTGATTCAGTACTACAGAAACACTTGCTAAAGAAGCTAGAGGATCTGGGCATTGCAAGCTGCGTTGTTAAGTGGGTGGGGAACTAGTTGGATGGACGGAGGCAAAGGGTGGTGGTCAATGGGGAGATGTCAGAAGATGGAGAAGTGACCAATGGGGTCCTGCAGGGCTTGGTCTTAGGTCCACTCCTGTTTAATCTGTTCATCAGTGACACAGGAGTAGGCATCCAGGGCAAGATTGCACTGTTTGTGGATTACACTAAATTAGGGGGAAGGGTTGACAGTGAAGAAGCAGTGAGAATCATACAAAATTATTTGAAAAGGATAGAACAATGGTCTAGTGTCTAGCAGCTGAAATTTAATGCCAAGAAATGTAAAGTGATGCATACTGGCAGCAATAACCCTAGAACAATCTACTGGCTAAATGGGGTCAAACTCAGTGACTCAAAAGAGAAAAGGAATCTAGGAGTTATTATTAGAAACACCCTTAAACAAACCAGCCAATGCAATGCAGCATATAGTAGTGCCAACAAAATGCTGGGTTGCATAGAGAGAGGATTTGATAGTAGGCACAGAGAGGTGATACTTCCATTGTGCAGATCTATGGTGAGACCCCATTTGGAATACTGCGTACAGTTTTGAAGATCATACCTTAAGAAGGATAGGGACAGCATAGAGACCATTCAGAGAAGGGCAACCAAAATGATACAGGGGCTTCAGGGGCTGCTGTACAAGGGGCAGCTGGAGGTGCTAAACATGTATTCACTTAAATCTAAGAGAGAAAGAGGGGGATATGAGAGAAACTTTTCAGTACATGAGGGGTTTAAATTCAGTACCCTACGCTGAACTATTCACCAAGGCTCCCAACTCAAACACAAGGGGGCATGGATGGAAACTGAGGTGGGGAGTTTTAGGGGGGATCTTAGGAAGCATTATTTCTTGGAAAGGATTGTGCAGCCATGGAACAAACTACCTGCAGAGGTGGTAGGAGCTAGGATCACAACAGCATCCATAAGGAGTTTGAATAAGGAGTACACTAGAATCACGTCCACAAGAGAATCTACTAGCTAGGACCCAGGATCACCTAGGATCTTGGGGTCTCAAGGGCAGTCTTGATGGACCTTTGGTCTCCTTCTGTAGTCACCTTTCTATGTTGCTATGTTTATAGATATGTTTACTCCCAGGTCTCTTTCCTGTTTGGTGGCTGCCAGTACCCCCCAAATCATGTACTCCTCCCCTGCATTTCTGTGCCCCACATGCATAATTTTGCACTTCTTTGCATACTGTACTTGTACTGAAATCTTTGCATTTGGAAAGTTTGTATGCTATGGCCCTCCCATTTCAAATGGTTGTGCTTCCTGGCAATTTTCAGTATGGATTCCTTCATCAGGTATCTGAGGAATCTGTAGAGTATCGAGTGAGGCTTTCCCCCCTGTTTGGGCTTCAGAGCAAGAGATCGATGTGCTCTTTCAATATCCAGAGGTGGGCAGTTGTTTACATGTAAAATACTATGGTGGTATTTGTTTACATTCCTTGATCAACTCCCACTGCATCTTTCTTGGACTTGGGAACACACCAAATGCAGTCTAGACACTCATGATGCAGTGGAGACTACAGCATCATGAGTGGTTGCATAGGTTGGGTGTGTTGCTAATGTTTAGTATGCATGCAATAAGTATAGATCAAGGATCTGAAACAAAACAAGGCTGGGTGTAATTACACCATTACCATGCATTTCAGTTCTACTAAGAAATGAAGCAGATAAGTTAGGAAGGTAGAACTGGGGGAGGAAGGGGAGAGGGAGGTAAGGTGCCTACCTGGCGCCATGGCTTGGAGAGACAGGGAGCGAATCCTCGGGATCGCAGGAGCAGCTGCACAGGGGAGGGAGCTGGATGTCACTGTCCACCTAGGGACAAATGACCTGGCTAAGAAAGGGATCAGAGCAGTGCAAGAAGCATTTGTGGAGATGGGGAGGGGCCTTAGACAAATAGCACGCACGGTAACCTTCTCGGAGGTGCTGCCTGTCTATGGCTACAGGTGAGGCTAGGGTGCTCCACACCATGGGATTCAATCAGTGGTTGAAAAACTGGTGCAGAGCTCAGGGATTTGGCTTCATTGGAGACTGGGGGTCCACCTGGAGGGATGCAGGCCTATACTGGCATGATGGTCTGCATCTGTCCAGGAGGGGAACCAGGATCCTAGGTGACAGGCTAAAAATACTTCATTGACAAGTATTTAAACTAGCCAAGGGGGGAGGCACTGGAAAAGAGCAGGGAAATCCTAGCCCCCCCCAAAATATCAGGGTACTAAGTGAGGTAGACACCAACATAGAGATGTCAATAGGGAGAAGCGCAGGGGTAAATGTAGAAAGTGATAAATGCAATAAGGACAGTGATGGGGCAAAAAGGGGTAAGGCCATCAAGAAATGGAGGGTAAGGAGTACCAGCCTGTAGTCTGGGCAACAAGCTCCCTGAACTGGTGGCCTTGATGGAAGAGGGATGCCTGGATATTGTAGCAGTCACAGAAACATGGTACACAGAGAACCATGACTGAGATGTTAACATACCAGGGTACACAACCTACAGAAGAGACAAGGAGGGCAGAAGGGGGGGTAGCTCTCTATGTAAGGGAAGGGATAAAAGCAACTGAACAAAAGAGTAAACAGGGAGGAGAGGAGGCACTGTGGGTCACCTTAGAGACTGGAAATGTCACCACAATCCGCACAGGGGTTGTATGTAGACCCCCATGTCAGGGGGAGGGAATGGACAAGGATATGATAGAAAGCATACTTAGGATGGCAGAGAAAGGGGAGATACTGTTGATGGGGGACCTTAACATGCCAGATGTTAACTGGAGCAGCTTTGCAGCAGCCACATCCAAAAGCAGGGCCATTCTTGATGGCCTTCAGGTGGTATGCCTCAAACAGCTAGTTCTGGAACCCACTTGTAAGGGAGCAATCTTAGACCTCGTACTCTCAAATGGTGACAGTGAGAGGATCTCAGATCTAGAAGTGGGTAGCCATGTGGGAACAAGTGACCACCAAACAGTGCGGTTCACGATAAACTCTGCTACAGAGTCAAGCCATACAAAAGTGAGGGTTCTGGACTTCAGGAGGGCTGACTTTGGCAAGATGGGAGAGTGCCTTAGAAAAGCACTAGCAAACAGGCTAGAAGGAGGGGTGGAGCAACAATGGGCAAATATCAAAACTGCCATCACAGAGGCAACCAGCCTTTGTGTGAAGCAAATAAACAAATCAAAATGAAAGAAAAATCCACTATGGTTCTCAAAAGAGGTGGCAGTGAAGGTTAGGGAGAAAAAGATAGCATTTAGGAAGTATAAGGAAACACAGAAGGAGCAGGACAGAGAACTGTACCAATTAAGGCAGAAGGAAGTAGGGAGGGTAGTCAGAATAGCAAAGGCACAAACTGAGGAAAAGATAGCTAACTCGGTTAAGAAGGGGGATAAAACCTTTTATAGGTATATCAGGGAGCGAGAAAGACAAAGGAGGATAGTGAGGCTAAATAGAATGGATGGTGGGTGGGCAGAGAGTGACAGTGATAAAGCAGGGATACTGAATGAATACTTCTGTTCAGTATTCACAAAAGAGGAAGTGGGCAGGTGCCTAATCCAATTAACAGAAGCACTCTGGAGAGGGGTTGATCCCAGTCCTTTCACAGAAGAAAGGGTTCTGAAAGAACTCCTAAAACTGAAGGTGGACAAAGCAATGGGGCCAGATGGAATTCACCCCAGAATTCTAAAAGAATTAAGCAGAGAACTAGTGACACCACTGACTACGCTTTTTAACAAATCATAGGAGGATGGTGTGGTACCTGAGGACTGGAAGAAGGCGGTTGTGATTCCCCTTCACAAATGTGGGACCAAGACGGAGGCAGGAAACTATAGACCTGTCAGTTTGACCTCTGTGGTAGGGAAAGTGATGGAATCACTTCTGAAGGAAAGAATTGTTGAGTACCTAGAGGCCAGTGGGGCATAGGACCCAAAGCAGCATGGGTTCACAGCGGGAAGGTCATGTCAGACGAATCTAATTGATTTCTTTGACTGGGTGACCAAAGTAGTAGATCAGGGAGGGGCTGTGGACATGGCCTACCGAGACTTTAGTAAGGCATTTGACACAGTCCCACACAAAAGATTAGTAGTCAAATTAACCAGCCTGGGAGTGGGTCCCAAGGTGGTAGCCTGGGTAAAACATTGGCTGAACAACAGGACACAGAAGATAATTGTAAATGGAGTCCACTCTGAAGAAAGAGGGGTTACTAGTGGGGTACCACAGGGTTCAGTACTGGGTCCAGTCCTTTTTAATGTCTTTATAAGTGACACTGCAAAGGACTGGAAGGAAAAGTATGCCTCTTTGCAGATGACACAAAGATCTGCAACAGGGTTGATACACAAGGAGGCGTGGAAAAGATGAGAAGGGACTTGGCAAGGTTGGAGGAATGGTCAGAAGTATGGTAGCTTGATTCAATGCAAAGAGGCTAAGTAATGCACCTGGAAACAAAACCCAGGGAAGATTACACAATGGGGGGGAGTAAAAAACAAAAATGGAAAGAGACCTAGGGGTAATCATATCAGATGACCTTAAGGTTGGCAAGCAATGCAAGAAGGTGGTAGGGAGGGCTGGGGGATACTGGGATGTATAGGAGAGGTATCACCAGCAGAAAACAGGAAGTTGTTATCCCTGTACAGACAGTTGGTGAGACCCCTTCTGGAGTACTGCGTCCAGTTCTAGAGACCCCATCTCCGCAAGGATATAGACAGGATGGAGGCAGTTCAGAGGAGGGCAACTAAAATGGTGCAGGGTCTGCAAGAGAAGCCTACAGAGGAGAGACTAAAAGAGCTTAATATGTATACCCTTGAGGAAAGGAGGAGAGGGGAGATGACAGAAAGCTGGTACTCAGAGGAATCAACAAAGTCCAAGAGGGTAGCATCTTTCAGAAAAAGAGATGTGCAAGAACAAGGGGACACAATTTGAAGATAGAGGGGGGACGGCTCAGGGGCAATGTGAGGAAGTATTTTTTCACAGAGAGGGTGGTGAACGCATGGAACAGCCTGCCTTAGGAGGTTGTGGGGTCTAAAACTGTGGGAGAATTCAAGAATGCATGGGACAGACATAAGGCAATTTTTGTGGGGGTAGGAAGAAATAGGCTGTTGGTTAAATAGGATCTGCAGCTTATCCTCTAGGTAGGGAAATGGGCAGACTAGGTGGGCCAAGCGGTCCTTATCTGCCGTCAAAGTCTATGTTTCTATAAAACAACCAGCATCATCAATGACTTTTAGAGAAGGTAAGCAATCATAAAATGTGAGATTTCAACCAAAATTAATATAATGCAAGAAAGGTTGACAGTGTCCCTTTAAAGTAAGAATATGTTACATATTATCAACATTGCCATGTGCTGTAATGTAACATGTTTTCATGTTGACAACATATTGAGTGGTATACAAGTACTGTATTCCATTCTTTGCATTAGTACAACTTAAAATTACAAAGAAACAGAATCCTCTTCATGAAAACTGATAGAAATAGAACTGGGTTGATGTATTGTCAGCTCAACGGTATTAATACAATTCAGTACATCCACTAATTACAATCTCTGTAGTGTAACTCTTGTTAGAAATAGCAGTGAAATTTCTCTGTAAAAAAAGCATGTAATTTTATTCTTTGTTTGGAGTGGAATTTGCATTTCTCAATATTGGACTCTTAGTATTCAGAAGCACTTACTGATGTTGGAACAGTCTTTTTAAACAATGTCAGCATGAAAGATTTCTTACACAGCTGTGGCCCAGTCTGTTCTGACATCAAAATACCATCACCACAACACTATAACCCCTGACAAATGTTCCTGCTGAGATAGATAGTGCTATGAAGCAGAATAGCAGCTTTTGTTTGTCTGTTGCTTGTTTTTGGCTTTGAAGAAAGTAGTTAAAAGCTATTTTATATTACAAATTACAGCTATTCAAACAGCAGTTCCCCTGTGTATCCTAATGCCAACCATTTCCCCAAGTCTTACAGCACAGTAAGTTTACCAAAGTTAGTAAAGTACTTATAGTTGTATGCCCACATCCATATTAGCAGCTATGCCTTAGTAATAATTCTATTTTATATGTTTTGAATTGCATACTAAAGTTGGTATGCAAAGCTAGTAAAAAGTGAAGTAGTTCTGGAATAAATATTGATCTTGTACAAGGACATCTCCCTCCATCGAGCCACTCATTGGAAACTGTACACCTTTGGTGTCAGGATCACTTGGAAACTTTTGCCTAGCTGGGGCCACCCACAATGATGTGCAACTTCGACATCTGTATGTTTTGAGCAGCCCAATGATGTTTTCTTGCTTTTTTTAACACAGTGATTTTTTTTTGCTTCAGTAACATTTGCTTTTGCTATTGTAGTCAGTGAAGCCGTCCCTTTTACTTCTGTTGTAGTGCTGCTTGCTGCTTTTCTCCACACCACAAGGCAACCTGGTCCTGCTCCTATGCCAGGCTTCCCTGCTGCTCTTTGGTTCCTGTTTCTCCTGACATTGGTCTCTGCATTAGGGAATGGTGCTGCCACCTCTGGATTGTGCCATTCTTCTCTGTAGTATTACCGTCTGTCTACCATTGGTGCTGTTCTCTTTTGGTCCCAGTGCTCCATCAGATTCCTTTTGTGGGTGAGATCTTCCAAGAATCAATATTCACTATTCATTGCCACTTATGGGTCCCTGCCAGAGCAAATCCTTTTGTAGCTAGGAGGGGGCCGATGATGTCTGGTAGTGTCAGTCGTGCATGTAACTGATGTACTGATGCTGTTCACGTGAGCTAGCCATCAACCAACACCAGCCCCCTCCCATCCTCTGTTCTGTTCTTCTCACCATAGAAGGTGCATCATCATTGCACTTTAGTTCTCCGCAACTTTTAAAACTCTTTACAATGTTGAACCTTTATATCAAACCCCAGGAATCCCTCACTATGCTTACAAATGCAGTTATCCTGGTAGATGAAGTTGCCCTGGGGAGTGTAGAATCTGTGCAAATTATGGAACATGGAACACATTTTGAAGCTTTGCCTTGCTTTTATTGTTTATTTTCTGCATTTTAGTGCTCGCTTCCGTTGTTTCTTTTGCGGTTGTGCTTCATAGTGTAGCTAGCTTAGGTTTTCCACGTCTATTACATTTTTGCAGTTTTTCTCTGGTTCCTCAGTGGTCCCAGGAACTAGAGAATCTCCTTTCATTTATATTTATCCCTTTCCCTTTTACTTAAATGTTGTTGGGTTTCAGTGTTGATGGCTTTTTTTTTTTAACAAAACTGAGCTGTCTATGCTTGCTGTTATTTTAAGGAGAACTAAGCTTGTCTCAGAGCTCAAGAACAAAAGTCTGAGCTCTGTTTATGTAGCAGTTGTGCCTCATTTTGGTAGGGGACCAGAATCTACTTTTTTCCCTTTGGAACCACGTTTTTCACATAGGGTCTGTCATTGACATGCCAGTCAGACCTAAAAGGCAGGACCTGTAAATTTGTGCACTCAGTCTCGTTGCTAGTGCATTGCGACAGTAATGATTCAGAATCCTGGGTCCAACTCACCTCCTTATTATTGTGAAAATAGGTAAATAACTAATCGGAAGTCATTTTTGGCTTCCCTACCTACTCTTATATCCCTAAAACATTCAAAGGAGGGTCCTTTCCTCTCATACCAGCATAAGGAAGACTCCCCAAGCACATTAGGTATTTTCTAAGATGTCAAACAAAAAAAAAGAAAAAGGAAGCCTGTGATCACCAAGCAGAAAAGAGTATCTGAGCAGGTTCCAGATGCAGTTCCTATCCCCCAAAAAATAAATACAATAAAATAAGAGAATGAAATAAAGAAACATATAAGAATTTCACTGTTCGCTGATGACACAAAGCTCTGTAACAGAGTAGACACACCAGAGGGTGTAGACAGAATGAGAAGGGACCTGCAGAAACTTGAAGAATGGTCAGGGGTTTGGCAGTTGAAATTCAATGCAAGGAAGTGCAAGATAATGCATATGGGGCACAAAAACCCTGGAACAACATATCAGTTGGGGGATGAGGATATAGCATGCACCAAGCAGGAAAGGGATCTTGGAGTTATCATCTCTGATGACCTCAAGGCAGGGAAACAGTGTGACAAGGCAGCAGGTAAAGCAAATAGGATGCTGGGATGCATAGGCAGGGGCATCACCAGCAGGAAAAGGGAGGTCATAATTCCACTATACAATACACTAGTGAGGCTGCACCTGGAGTACACTGTGCAGTTCTGAGACCTCACCTACATAAGGACATAGACAGGGTAGAGAAGGTTCAGAGGAGGGCAACAAAGATGGTGCATGGATTGCATCACAAGTCCTATGAGGACAGGTTGGGGCACTGAACATGTACTCCCTGGAGGGAGAGGAGGGAGAGAGGATATGATAGAGACATACAAGTATCTTACAGGGAGGAAAAGGGTGCAGGAATGCACTATTTTAAGCGAAAAGATGTTCCAGGACTAGAGGGCATGGGATGAAGTTGGAGGAGGACAATTCAGAGGAAACGTGAGGAAGAATTTCTTCACAGAGCGGGTGGTGAACAAGGAACACCCTGCCAGAGGAAGTGGTGGGGCTGAAACAATCACGGATTTAAGAATGCATGGGATAGACATAAAGGAATTCTGGAGGTCAGGGGTAAGGGGCAACAGACTTCCTGGAAAACATAAACTGAACTTACAAACTTAAATGGGCAGACTGGGTGGGCCATAGGCCCTTATCTGCCGACACTGTCTATGTATCTATGTATATATGTATATGTGTGTACATATATGTGAGCAATAACCCACAACAGGGTATGGGGTTATGGGGATTTAATGCACGACTGGGTGTATTGTGTGGCACAAGACCACAGGCTGAGTGTCCACACAGCACCCCAGCCATGTATTAAATCCCCATAACCCCATACCCTGGAGTGAGTTATTGCACTTATAACATGGATTATGTGCTAAACAACAAAACAATATGAAGGTGTTTTCTCCTCATTTAAAACAAAAAAACAAGCATTTGTCAATGCCGAATGTTTGCTTGCTGGCATTGGCATTGGTAGTGTAGGAGTTACAGAGCTGTATAATAGGAATGGCAGTGAAGTATTGAACTGAAGCCAACCCCACCACCACCCTGCAGAGACTGACAGGCATTGGGGTGTGCCTTTGGGTCATCAGGCATAACGGCCACACTGTTTCACCACACCCTACTCTGCAGACACTGACAAGTGTCATGGTGTGCCTTGGGGTCTTTGGCCCTTATGCTCACCCCATTCCATCAGGAAATACGGTGAGATGGGTGAATAGGAGAATGGGGTGAACTTTGGGGCCGAAGAGTCCAAGGCACACCTCAATGTCTCTCAGTGGCTGCAGGGTGTGGGTGGGGGTGGAATGGTATGAGCATTGCAGGCGACAATCCCAAGTCACAACCCTGATGCTTGTCATTCTCTACAGGGTGGAGCGTTGTGGTCAGAAACCCTAACACCTCAGGCATTCGTTGGTATTTTCAGTCCAAATTTTCAACATGTTTTTTTGTGACCCCCACCTCATGAACAGTGGCAATATCAGTTTGTTAGCCGAAAGCTGCTTTTGCACAGCGACTATGGCATTTGTCACCACAGGTGCAAAAACACATTCCGAACAGGATGTAAAAAATGACAACTGTACTGTTCATGGGGAGGTGTAAAAAATGGCAATGTTGAAAATCTGCAGTGAATATATTAAAAAAACTGGTGAAGTCATGAGGGTGCGTAGAAACTGTGCAATGCACACCTGTAATGTATTTAGTTATTTTTTTTTTTACAGCAGATTGTCAACACAGGCATTTTGAAACCTCCGATCATGAACAGTGTCACTGTGATTTTCTTTATCTGTCCTGAAGAATGATTTCCCACAGTGAACACGCATTTCTGTGCTGAAAGTGTGAAAACACATTTCGGCCATGTTGTGAAAAATGACAGCTGTGCTGTTCATAAGGAAGTGTGGAAAAATGCCACTGGTGAAAATCTGGACTGAAAATATTACAAATTCATGAACTTATGAGGGTGCATGGAAACTGTGCAATGCTCACTCATAGCACAGTCATTTTACGGACTTTTGTCACCAAATTTTCAGCATAGCCATTTCAAGACCTCTGCTCATGACCTGTGTCACTGTAATTTTCTTAATCTGTCCCAAATATTGCTTTCGCACACCGACTGCACCATTGTGCACTACATGTGCAGAAACACATTTTGGGTGACAGCTGAAAAATGGCAGCTGTACTGCTCATAAGGAAGTGTGGTAAAAAGGTAATGTTGAAAACCTGGCGTGCAAATATTAAAAATTCGCTAACTTGCGAGCGTGCATAGGAACTGTGCAATGTGCGCTCCTAAAACAGTCATTTTTGGGAATTTTTTCACCATATTTTCAACACAGCCATTTTAAGACCTCTGCTCATGAACAGTGTCACTGTGATTTTCTTAATCTGTCCCAAACAGTGATTGCACACACCGACTGCGCCCTTGTGCACTACATGCGCGGAAATACATTTTCTGCAAGATGTGAAAAATGACAGCTGCACTGCTCATTAGGAGGTGTGGTAAAATGGCAATGTTGAAAATCTGGAGTGCAAATATTAAAAATGTGTGAACTTACGAGCATGCGTAGAAACTGCTCAATGCACGCTCGTGAAACAGTCATTTTTAGGAATTTTTTCACCAAATTTTCAACATAGCCATTTTAAGACCTCTGCTCATGAACAGTGTCACTGTGATTTTCTTAATGTGTCCCAGGCATTGATTTTGCACACCGACTGCGCCATTATGTGCCACATGTGCGGAAACACATTTTCTGCTAGATGTGAAAAATGACAGCTGTACTGCTCATAAGGAGGTGTGGTAAAATGGCAATGTTGAAAATCCAGAGTGCAAATATAAAAAATTCATGAACTTACAAGTGTGCATAGGAATTGCACAATGCACGCTCATAAAACAGTCATTTTTAGGATTTTTTTCACCAAATTTGCAACTTATGCTTTTTGAGAGCACACCTTATGAACACTGGCACTGTCGTTTCGTTAATCAGTCCCAAAAGGTGATTTCATGCAGTGACCGCAAAATCACTCTTCAGATCCAATTAATGCCATGACAGTGACAGAATTCATGAGGAGGGGTCCCAAAAACCCCATGTTGAAAATTTGGTGCAAAAATTCCAAAAAATGCCTGAGATATGCAGCAAAGTTGAAAAAATCCTATTTATCACATTACACAGTTCACCGGCATTTCCTCAGTTCGCGGTCGGCTTTGAAGAGTGCAGAGGTGTTCCCAGTCCACCGAAGATCGTTGCGCCAGACTCCGCAGGTAAGTATGGGGTGAGGGGGGTGTGGGGAGGTAGGGTGCACAGTAGGTGGGTGTGGGTCGGGGCAGGGAGACTACGAGGGACCTTTTTTTGTTTACAGGCTTTTTTTTTTATTATTAAGACGACGCTGGACGTTTGCCACGCTGAGTGGAGCTCCCAGCGTGGCAGCTAGAAAGAAGCTGTTTGAGGGGCTGGAGCTGACGGGGGTTGGGCACCCTCAGTCAGCCTAGTTCTTTGCCACGCTTGGGGTGGGCTCCCGTGGCACCTTGAAAGTTTTGGGAAGTGGAGCCAACAGGCACCTGGGGCACCCCCACCGGCTATAATTAGCTTTGCCATGCTGGGGTGGGTCCCAGCATGGCACCTACACAGCTTTTTTGGCAGAGGGGCGGAAGCCAACGGGAGATTGGGCACCCCCGCCGGCAATACAGTGTGCGTGGGAGCGCATGAGCATGCACTATGTGTGCGTGCTCGCGCGTCTGAGTGGGGAGGGGGAGTGTTGCTCACTCAAGCGGTGCTCTCTCTTTCAACTGTACGGCACTACATTTTGCATCATCGCACTATGTTTCTTGCAGATGCGTGCAAGCAAACATAAAAATGACTGTATCCTGCCTCCTGAAAAAAGAGTCCCCAACAAATATTCCAACTTTTACTTCTTTCATGCAGATACAAATGTCAGAAATCCAGTACTGACATGATTTCTGACATTTATTGTGCATGACAGCATTTGTAACACTGCCAACATGATGGACTTGCACCCTCCCCCGTGATAGACACACAAAGACAGAGGGAGAGAGAGAGAGAGAGAGAAGCAATGTTGTTACACACTACCAATGCGCTGCACATGCGGCACCATCCCATGACAGAGGCACAAACAGAGACAGAGAAACAGAATCAATGCTGTTTTGTGCTATGTCTGTGTGTGTGTCTCCCTCTCCCTTCCTCCCTCTCTCTTTCCAATGCTGCCTATACCCCCCCACACACACACACACACACACACACACACACACATATACAGTTTGGAGCTGCATATCTCTCTGTCTGTATCGCAAACCAGGGCTGCATTCCACTCCACTGGTACTAAGACAGACACTGAACAGGCAGACAGACATACAGGACATTCCAGAAATTGTGCTTTACATGTCCCAATCTTGCTGCCACTGTCTGTCTCTCTCACTCAGGCATGATTCTCTCTCTCTCTCCTCGGGCCCATTGAACATCATATACAACAATAATTCTGGCAACAAGCTTCAAGTCCCTCTCACTGTCACATATCGCTCTCTCACTCCACACACAGGACAGACAGCCTCAGGACAGTGTCTACATACCTCAGTGTCTCCCCTGCATGGCCACTAAACACACTGGGGGACAGACACTGTCTCTCTCGTGCATCTTTATGTCTCTCCCTACCGCGCTGAGGTGACTGTCTGACTTACAGCTGTGCCATAGCATGATCACTTGACAATGATGGGGGAAACCTGCTTTGGGGGTCAGCAACATGGGGAACAGACACCGGGAGCTGCACGGGTTGTAGTGGATGGTGAGCGGTCATGTGGCTGAGCATGTGTGTGGCAGGGGGGTTGGGAGAAACAACACACAAGGGACCATGTCTTTCTCTTTCTCTCACCAGTGCATTAGGCAGTGACCGTGCTATTTACGGGGCTTGCCTACATTGCAAGAAGCACAGTGACTGTCTCTCTCATCCATGATGATGAACAGGTGGTGGTGAATTAAAATGTGAAAAGGGGGGTATGGTGACACACTGACAAAGAGGACACAGGACATTGTGTGTCTCCATCGCAATCACTTCATCTACAGTGAAGACATGGACACAGACACATGGACTGTCACAATTCTGCACTCCTTCTGCTGACTGCGATGTGACTGTGTGTAGGTCTCTGTGACTTGCTCTGTTGGGTGGGGGAGATCCTACGCACACAGACAGACATGGAGCAGGAAACAGGAGAAATTGATTGCTCACTGTCACAAAGTAATAATACTTGTTGCAGGACAAAGATACTGCCACTCGCACTTCCGATTGCTTACTCTGCATTCTATATGGCTGCCAGCAGCCTTTACTGTCTTACTGCACAGAAGGAGACCTGGTGGCAGATCTCTAGAGTTACTCCATGCAGCCGGGGATTAATGGTAACTTAATCCACGGCCATGCGGAGCAACTCCACCATTGGGCTTCCTTGTTTTCTCCTACCCATGTTAGATATATAGCTATATATAACAAGTTCTAGCCAGAGCTGATAGGGCTATGAAGTGCTATCAAATGACTAAAGTTATTTTTTTGTTGGTGCCATATAGTGCTGTTTAGTCACCTTCATCATGCTGCTGCTGGTGTGTGTGTGTGTGTGTGTGTGTGTGTGTGTGTGTGTGTGTGTGCATGCGTGTACCCATAGGAATCAGATAGCTAACATAGGCAGCAAGCTGCACTGTCTGTAATCTGACACTGCAGTCTGAGGATCAGAAGTTCAGTAAAATCCAGACAACTTATAATTACTTAACCCCTAGGTTGCTGAAAGAAATAGAATAAATCTATTAGACATTAGCGGGACAGGTGATAGAAACAGCAGTTTAAAAAGGGTATTTTTTTGTTAATATCCTGAGAAGTTCTGAGGAACAATACAGTAGCATCCCCCTCCTTTCAGATGCCTTTAACATACAGCAGCAAATAGCAAAAATCAGAGGGTTAGTGCACTATTTTGCAGCTGTGGAGGAATACATCTAAATGTCTAAAAAGGGAGTTCCAAGGTCAGCTGTTTTAGAGCTACAATCCCAATAGTGCTGTAGGCTCCGACCATAGCACTAAAAAATGGCACTACCCCTCTTCCTGAAGAAGGACTGGAGCTGTCACTGGACAGAACAGTAATGCCCTCTGTTGGGGGCATTACTAAAGCTGACCAGGAAACTGAATTTTTTTAAGAGAAGGGGAACCTGTCAAACTTGTTGGTTCTCCTTTACAAGGGTTTGACTCCCCCACTCTGGGCCTAGAGGATCATTACCCTCTTTTTACCTTTGTGAGGCAATTAGTACTCACCTTTTTCCTCTCCACTCAGGAAACTAGGGAGGAGGAGAAGGCCAAATGTTTGGGACTTCATGGGGTTGCTTTACCTGCAGAGATTAGAAAGGATGTACCAGCGGGGCAGGTGCGACGCTGAGTACCTCTACTCATATCCAGTTTTTGAGGGGATAGTTCAGGTAACTACCTGTGATAGTGCTGTACCTTCTCCCAGCCCTGTCAGGGATTCCAGGAAGATGGACAACATGGAGAAGAAGGTGTACTCCTCTGTACCCCTGCTGTTAGGACAGGGTGCTTTCATGGTGCCCAGTACCAGAAAGCTTTATGGAATTCCGTGCTGGCCATCAGCAAGAAGTAAATTTTACCCCCTTCTGCCTTTCCTCGAGGCCTGTAGGAAGTAAAGGCTTTTTCCTTCTCATTGTTGCTTTGAAGGTGGTTTTGAACTCATCCCCCTTTTCCAAATATGTCTCTGTCTAGTCACCAAACCGGTGACTGCTCCCACTTTGGAAATCCATGGTTTTGCCTGGGAATCTAGAGGCAGATTTAATGGTCATTTGCCAAGCAAATCTTGAGAGAGAGCAAAGACATGGGCCATAAGTTTAGATGCTGAGTCCTTAACATCCACTGCCATCTGGGACTGCCGAGATCAGTTTCAGCAGTGTCTGCTGAATCCTGTTTCAGGTCTCCCGAGGGTTTTTCCCTCCATGCTTTCATTCCCATATCAATGCCACATGATTACTCTCACATGAGAGGTTACTTAGGGGTGGGGGCAGAGGAGTTCTCAAATGAACTGATTCACTGCATCTAGGGCTCAACCCAAACAGAACCCCTGATGAGTCAGTCCAGGTCACCCACCCATTGCCAGGTGGGGGAGGGAAGGCTCACTACCTCCAGGAATGGAAGTACATCACCACAGACAAGTGGGTCCTAGAAGTGATGAGCCAAGGGTTTACACTACAGTTCATAAGTTTCCTCAAGTTAAAGGTTCACAGAGACTCCAAACCTCCCACTCCAACAAAAATGATTCTGTTGGGGTTGAAGATCAAAAGGTTGTCACTGACAAAGGCATCATAATGAGTTCCCCACTCCTAGTGGGAAAAGGGTAAGGAAGGCAAGTTTAAAAATGATCACCCTGTCCCCAGTGATACTATCCCTGCAACAGGGAGACCGTCTGGGTTCCCAGAATCTCAAAACATGTATTCCCACATCCCATTCAGGGACAGTCTCAGAAAATACTTAGGGTTCAGGTTACCTTCGGGCCCTCCCTTTCAGTCTCTCATCTATGCCCTGAGTGTTGTCATACTACGTAGCCATGCTGCCAGCTCACCTCAGGCGACCAGCTAATCTCAGGAAAGCCACCTCAGCAAGTGAAGGACTCCCTTCAGCTATCCCAGAACTCCTTGGAGGCATTGGGTTCTCTAATAAATGCCTGGACATCACAAAAAGAGCCAGTACAAGTCCTAAAATTCAAAGAGCAGAACTAAACATCTTCCAGGGCAAGGCTCTCATTCCACTACAGAGAATGGAAAGCCTTCTAAACTTGGCGAACACCTTCACCCTAATTCAGCCCAGTCCAACAGTGCATTTTCTTCAGTTTCTGGGTCATGTGGCCTCCACCACAGCCGGAGTAACAGGAGCCAGATTTCAAATGGGAGGCACTCAATATCACTTAAGGGCCCATTGGTCCCAAATGTGTCACTCCTGTCAAGGCTGGGTCCTGGGACAAATACTCTATTACAACCCTGGACTGATGGAGAGAGAGGAACGACCTCAGAGAGGGAATGTTTTTGCAGGAGCTTCCTGCAGTGGTTCTGACAGCAAATACCTTCCTCCTAGGCAGGGGAGCTCACCTGGGCAACAAAACAGAAAGGGGAGTCTGAACCCCTCTGGGAATACAGAGAGCACATCAACTTCCTGGAACTAATGGGAAGTTTTCTTCACCCTTCAGTCTTTTGCTCCCTGGGTAAAGGTCAATCAATCCAAAACAGGACGGACGAAACCACCACTACCATGTATTACATCAACAAACAGGAAAGCAGAAGACCCTCAAAGATATGCACAGAAGCTATGAAGTTTTGGAATCTGCTTATCCCATGGAAATGCAGCTATCAGCAGTTCATCTTCAATGGACAATGTTCTAACAGATTTCCTCAGCAGGATCAGCCAGGGCATCACAAGTGCTCTTTGAGCAGAATGGTGCTGGCCACAGTCTTCAGTTGAGGGAGAACACCAGAAATAGACCTGCTTGCTGCCAAAAAGAATTGCCACACCCTGCACTTTACAGCAGGCCTTCACCAGTGGGCTCAGTTCCCATGGATGCCATAACACTGGGCTGGTCAGGGAGCCTCCTGTATGCCTCCTCTCCATTATCTCTACTGCCAGAATCTCTCCTGAAATTGAACAGCCAGCCTACAATTATGATGTAGTGGTCCCAGACTGTGCCACACAGCTCTGGTACTCCCTGCTCCATGGAGAACCAGTTTGCTTTCCATGTCTTAGGGCAGGGTAACCTTTCGGAACCCCAAATCACTGCGCCTCAAGGCCCGGCTCTTGAGGAGTTAAGGTACTCTGTGGTGTCATTTTCAGAGTAAGTCATCAAGGTCCTTAGGGTTTCCGGGAAGCCCACCCCTGAAGGACTTTTGTAATCACTTGCAGATAGACCTGCCATTACACCTAGATTTCTTGGTTCATCTACAGACTCTGAGCCTCAGGCCCTCAGCCCTCAAAGTGCACTTGGCAGTTACTTCTGTCTGTTTCAGCAGGCAATAGGAAAATTATGGTTCTGCACCACATTTTCAAGAAATTATTTAAGGGTCTGCTGCATCTGTATTCCTCCTGCTAGGGAGACAGTCCCTCCCTGGGATTTGAATCTGTGCATAGCCAAGCTCATGAGACCTCCTTGGAGCCCATGGCTACTGCACACTTGGAGTATAACTCCTGTAAGACAGTCTTCTTGGTGACCATAGCCTCTGCCAGGACGGTGTGTGAGCTATGGGTTCTCTGCACTGACTCTAATTACATTATCTTCCATGGAGATGAAGTAGTCACTAGGACTAATAGGAAATCCCTTCCTAAGGTGGTGTCTGAGTTTCATTTAAGCCAATCCATCACCCTCCCAGCATCCTTCACAGCAGAGTCCAGCCCTGATGAGCAGGGACTCCACAGTCTGGGCATCAAGCTGTCACTCAGTTACTAGCTGGGCCGTATTAAGGTCCCCAAGTCTTCCCCCTCACAGTGGTTCCCTACAAATGGTGATGCGGGCAAGAGCATGCCTGTTTTTAACAGGACCGTTACTTGATGGATAACCTCCTGCATCCAGTTCTGCTACTATAAAGTTATCAAGCATCTACTGCAAGGCCTCAGGGCACACTCCGCTTGTGGTATTGCTGCCTCTGTGGCAGCTGAAAGGGATATTCCCTTGCTAGATGCAACCCCCTAAGTGGCACTACACCAAGGGCTACTACCCCTGCCTACTACCAAGGATGTAGTTTGAGGGTGTTGAAAATTGCTTTAAAAACTAGTTCTTTACCAAGATTGTACATTGCGCAGTGCCTCCACCCAGAGTTTGCCTTTAGTGAGCTAGAACTTAGTCTATTAAAGCCCTCTGGGAAGCTGTATCCACCCACACTACTACAATGCCACCCCAAGCATAATCCAATAGATAAAACCCCGCATTTCAACACTTTTGCATTTAATGACTTGACACTAATAATATGCTCATGAGGTAGGATTATGCAAGGACAAACAACAAGTTTATTTACATGGGGAAAGGCTAGGAAGAGTGAAAATGAAAAAGAGGTTATGCTGATTACAACTGAGGTAGACTGGTTTTGATTAGTTTATGTTTGAACCAACATTTTGCATTCTAAACCAGTTGCAAATTACAGTGTCTACCCACCAACCTCTGGAATAGTCAGCTCCCTGACTAGCTAGCTGCATAATTATTAAACATATTTACAAGGTTTTGCCCACACTGATACCAGTTTCCCATTTAGTGTAAGACCCTGTGATCCTACACAAGCCTGGGTACCCAGTAATTAGCAGTTCTTAAAGGTGCAGGCCTGATTTTAGGTGCAGTTGGATGTTGGTTGGCTAGCTGGGGTCCTTGAAGGAAAGCAAGTGGATTAACACATGCAAACTCTTGTAAAACTCAAAATAATTGCATCCATGGCCGGCTGGCCTACTCCATTTGAACACATTTAACTATGTACAGTCCCATTTAACTTTGTGGCAGGGCATTAGTCTTGTCTACTCTGAAGTCACATTTGGTTAGTCACAATTAGGTAGTAGCATAGAATTAAGGTCCCCACAGCAGGCGGAACCCTGACCTTGGGGAAAAAAGAGGCTGGCAAAAGCCTACAGCTGAGAGACCCAAACCAACTGCCAGATGGTACAGCATTTGTAGATGGAGACAACACTCTTTGAACCTTTTGAACAGTGCCCCCACCTTTTTTTTATACTTTTTCCTTTTATCTGATGCATTACAGACAAGAAGCATGTAGCTGACAGTCCATACCTAAAATTATACATTCCCTTTTGGAAAAGAACAACTTTCTCCTTAATCATAGGAGTATTATGCATCAGTTACATGGTGATACATCATATGGGGGTATCAAATATTTATATTAAACAAGATTAAGTAAAACTCCCATATAAATGCTGTGTAGGATGAGCCCAAGAGCACATGGCATACACTAATGTTATTTAACTGTCCAGCAATTCAGTCCAAAGAAGTAAGCAGTGCCCCTACAAGAGGGGCTATTGGTGCCATGTTCTAGCCTATATGATATAAATTAACACTACATTTAAATTAACTTGCAGTTAAAGATTTTAAAACATAAAGAGGGAAAAAATTCACCCCATTATTCCTTATAGTTTAACATTTTAGGACTTGTAACTGTAATCATTAAGCCCTGTTTTTAAACTTAACAGAGCTGTACCTGTTTGTCATCCAAACTGCAATAGTAGGTCCAGATAACAGTAGAACTTAATGTTTTGTCCCATAAAATCAAACTTTTGAACAGGTTACTCTAATTTTGAAAGTCCGCAGGGTAAATATCCAATAGTGTTACCAATAATTAGAATTTTTAAGTCCCGACAGTTCCTTCATGTTGTTACTTCATCGTCCTTTTCATCTGATTCCTCTGTTCTCCTCCGTGGTTCAGCAGCCCTCCGATCTGCCCATTTGCCGGCCTCAATAGGATCCAAAAATAAGTATATCTTGCTCTGATAGACAATTTGAAGTCTGGCGGGGAAGATGACTGTGTGCGGCACTACCAGCTCTCTTAAAATTCTCCGCACGCCGTCAAACTTTTTTCTGCGCCACCTCATGGCGTAGCTAATGTTGGAGAAAATGTGTACCGGGCAGTCCCCCCGAAGCAATGGAGCCACTCTTCTTACAAACCAGAGAATTTTATCCCGGACCGCCACTCCCGAAGTTACCAACATTAAAGTACAAGCTTCCTCCAAATTTTGTGATCTTCCTCGAGGAGTGACCCTGTAAACTTTCTGTACCTCCCAGGTGTTAGGTGAAGCTTTGGTGTTCAGCTTCTCAGTCAACCAATCCTGGATATTTAAAACTGGGTGATCCCCCTCTGAATTCTTTGGTAAACCTACAATTCGAATATTAGCCCCATGGGCCTGATTCTCAAGTACTTCTAGACGAGACTTAAGATGCTGGGTTTCCTTGATGAGGAGTGCAGTCGCACTGGTCGAGGCCATGGCCTGCTTGTGTGTCTCTTTAATGTCCTCATTCATAGACTGTACTGCTTTCTCCACAATTGAAACATGATTATTAAAATCGTCTACTTTCTGACTGAGCATAGAAACTGAGGCTATCAGTTTCTGAAGTTTGTGACCCAGTGAGTTGATGGTTTCCCCTGAATTAGGCCACTCCGTGGCAGCTATGGCGTCTTCATTTCTTCCCGGTCCAGTAGCTCCTTTACTTTTTCTGGCACTCCCTGACATTTTACCTTTTTTAAGGTTACCCATCCTAGCAGATTTAGGGTCGCTCTTTTCAATGGTGAGGTCGAAAACCAGTAGGAGTCTTCTAAATAGTGGAATTTTCCCCTCTAGTTGTAGACAGTTGTAATAAGTTGCTGCTGCTCAGGCTCCACAGCACTCCCCCCTGCCCCCTTTTTAAGCTGGGATCACTCTACTGGATAGACCAGGCTGGGACCTGGCCCGGCACATCTCAGACCCCACGTCTAGGCTATGCCCCTTGGGGGAAATGCATATGGGAGTGCTAAGGTGGCACACTGTCAGGCTGTGTCCCAAAACCCAATCTAACGGATACGTTGCATTCAGCAAATTTATTAGACTTAGAACTTTTATACTTCTTTATACTATAATCCTTTAACCAGAGGCCAGTGTAGCCATCCTGGTCCTTTGCATGCTTACAACAGACTTCCAACATGGTGGGCACTTGCTCCCTACAGATCGGGTGACCAAGATGCTTACAGTCCTTGCAAAGAACTAGGGGCTTAGATGCCTCCCTTGCACAACACCAGTCACTCTAAATCTTGCTTTTTACCACTTGAGACACTCTAATCAGACTTGAGCTTGAGGCACGGCTCACTACCATTTCAGAACAACTTTAAACATAGACTGAGTATGAAGCATGGCTTGCTACTTTAGCAAACTTCACTTGTTGGCAAAGCTGAAACTGTAGACCTTTTTTAAACTTAGACACTATAGAAAGATAGATAGATAGATAGATAGATAGATAGATAGATAGATAGATAGATAGATAGATATGTAACCCCTAGGTGGTGCTATCCCAAGGGCTACTACCCATGCCTGCTTGGCTAGTAGCAGGTTAAGTGGCCTAAGTTCTGAAACAGGTGCGTCCACCCAGAGGTCAGGGTTGGTAGTGGTCAAGCTAACCTGGGCACAGCCCTCCGGGACACTGTAACCCCCCTCTTTCCCCACTAGTGGCCTGAACACTGTACAATAATCACTTTCACAATACCCCTGGTACACCACACAAGTACCCACACTGTTTGCACTTACCACCAGGGAAGGTTCCTCTGGCTCGACCCTGGGGACCCCTGTAAAACAAGGTTATGCACAGCAAATAGCAACAGTACAGTACTTTGAGCACAAACTGGAACCACAGTTAGATTACATGCAGAAGACGTTAGATCTGATTTATTCAGGGGACTTGAACAAGGAAGGGGCAAAATCAGGTTAATTAGCTTAAAGGTTATATCAATCAAGCAGTTATGCATGTGCTTTGAGTCCCCCCACACAGTCACACCTCTGGGTACCCAGGCGGAGAAGAGATGGGCTAGCCAGGACTGTTGCCCAGGGTTGCAGCTGGTTGGGGCCCTGTGATGGAAAACACAACATGCACAGTACACAATATTTGTAATCCGGAGCCAGAGGGCTCAGTTCGTAAAGGAAATGAAGCAACAAGACAATCAGATGACACACTAAGATTAAGCTGTTGTTGCAGGGAGCTACCCTGGTATTTATTCACGATACCCAAGACTGGACACAGGCTGGACGAAAATTGAGACTGCAGGTGGTTGATCTGGAATGCCAGGAGAAGCAGGGCCCACACAAGTCACAGAGGCGTCATTCCTGTTCAAGCGTGGAGCAGGGGGCTGATCACCAGGCAGGTCTCTCGTTGATGGCTTCTTTGTGCAGTGGGTAGTCTGGCAGGGCCAATCTGGAAAGGCCCAGACCGCATGGAGACAATTTCAGATGCAATCCGTTTTGGGCTGGATATAGCTTCCAGCAAGCAGAACACAGGTCACACAGTGGGAAACTAACTCACAACTCACTAGCAGCTCATAGCACATTTACATGTACGGGAATTCTACTATACCAGGCAAAGTGCTCGCTGGTCAAAACTGCAAAGTCTCTGTGCACACCGGGAGCATGGGGTAGCTGGAACTCTTGATAGGCCGATCGCATTCAGCAAAATCTTCAGTCTTCTTCAGGTTGAGCCTGGCCCACTTCAGAAGCTTACTTTAGTCACACAAACTTGGATTTAGTCCAAAATAATTCTCTTCCCTCCCTCTCAGGAGCAGCAGCAGACATGCAAGCCAAAAACTCAGCCCTTTCACAGTTTTCCCATGCAAATCCACTCAGGATTGCTGCCCAAAATACACCTGAGCTCTTCTCATTTCACTTCCCAGCTCAGAACTAACTGAAAATTGCAAGCAGCCCGGGACTTCCCGAAGATCCAAAAGGTTTGCTTGGCTGATTTGGCTGTCAGTCAAAGCAAGAGCTCCCCCTTCAGTTGCAAAAAAAGGTGGAAAAAGTTAAAAACTACAATTTCTACAGATTTTGACTTCAGACGGCTGCTGTAGTCCTGCTACATTTTAGGTCCCACCAGAAATGAAAATTACGTACCTACCGTAATTCTGATCTTTCCGTGTATCTTCACCATTCATCACAGATGGGTTACTGGCTGGAGGTCAGGACCCAGTGGGAGCTTTTTTATTTTTTTTAAAAAGGGGTAGGCGGAGCCGACACACCATCAGCGCCGCCCTCGAGGCCGACATACTGCGTGGCGCTCGAGGGTTGGCCGGTAGGCTGTGTCGACTCCACCTGCCTGCCAGTTCTTCATCTCCTGCCATCGAGGTCACCTCGTCGGAAGCTTCTGACAAGAATTTTAGGCCTTCAGCCTTTCAAGATCGGCATTTTCAGTCCGTCGGTTGCCTGCCGGTTCTGTGTTCTGCCTTCACTCGACGTCGTCCGGTATGATCTTTCTTTTTTATTTGAATTCTGCGACGTTGAGTCTGTTTTGGTGTTTTTCCGTGATCATGTCTCGGTCGGAGGCAAAAAGTCTTCGAAGGTCAATTATCTATGCATTGGTGCCCGTGCGGTCGAAAATTCTCCGTCACCGACCAGCACGACCGGTGTCTTGGCCCGCTTCACGACATGGACTCATGCAATGCCTACTTCTCCATGAACTGCTGGGTCCTCGAACAGCGCGCGTTGAAAGTGGGGCGAACGCCGCTGACTTTCAGGGATAGGGTTCGCACTCGTCGGGCCAAGCCGCACTCTCTCGGCCCTTCCTCCGGGTCCCCTCCCGGTTCTATACTGACCGAGGAGGGGAGGGAGCCTCGGCTACTTGTAGCCTGGCCATCACCGAGGCTCCTCCCGTGGCACAGGAGGCCCATCCTGCTTCCTCCTGGGAGCAGGCGGGAGTCGCTGCCACGGCAATCGCCCCATCTGGGGTGAAGGCTCCCCCAGTGTCACTCCCGCGGCTCGGAAAGCCCAGGTCGGCACCGTCCTTGACTCTGTCGGTCGGCTGGTGTCGATGGTGTGTCGGCTCAAAACTACCCCTTTTAAAAAAAAAAAGCTCCCACGGGGTCCTGACCTCTGGCCAGTAACCCATCTGTGATGAATGGTGAAGACTGACACAGATAAGATCTGATTGGTCCAATTTGCAGTCCATGACTAAGATAGTGGAGACAAAACAAAACAGTCATTGCTACAAAGAAAGCAGGTTAGACAAACTACATTATCATTATCACTCTAAATGATTTTCAGCAAATAGTTACATCTTTCAACAGAGCTCCCTCTCAGATTACTTAGGCTGCAATCAGGCAGCTCTTAAAGAGACAGTACACAGAGGCTATACAGGCTCTGGTAATCACATTTTAAACTGCTAAAATGCAGGACACCAGCCTGGCAGTGAGCATTTAGGCAAGCTCAAGGAAGACTTTTGGGAACCCCCATTTGTAGGGGGGTTACAGATAGATTCTTTATTTCTAAAGTGCCCAATTCTGAAGACTCTGGGTGCTGTATAATATAAAACTGTACAATTTTTTTAAAACATACACAGAAAACATATACCAATGGAATTAAACTGGGAGTATAAAAAATGATTTATCTATCCTACTTAAAACAGACTATTTCAGTGGGAGTATACAAATGATCTATCTATCCTACTACAGACTGATTATTTCAGAACTCAATCAATAAAAGCTTGCTGGAACAAATACGTCTTCAGGCCCTTTTAAAGGCTTCTTTATTTAGACATGACTGATTTCTGTAGCTCTCTAGGCTCACAACACTTTACTTGGCAGTAAGACAGTTCTTAGAAGCTCTCTCAGGCTCAAAATATTAACACGGTCCCTTGTGGTTCTCACTGGTGTTTGCAGCTCCCAACTGGACACATAAATGATTACTGGCCCACCAGGCACTGTCTAGAGAAATTCCACGTGGTCAGGGAACTCCCCGTCCAGTCCTGTGGCACTACTTATGTAACCCCCCTGCAAATGGGGGTTCTCAAAAGACTTCCAGGAGCTTGCTTGAATGCTCTGAGCCTGAATGGTGTTTGGCGTTTAAGCCATTTATCTGTGAGTGTTTTTAGAGCCTCTGGTACTGTCTCTTTAAGAGCTGTCTGCTTGCAGACATAATTAGTTTGTATGGGGGGGTCTGTGTGTTTCTCTGCTTGAGTCCCACTCGAGCTGCTGCCAATTCACTCCATTTTTTCAGTCACTAGGAGTGCAAAGGGAACCTATCTGAAAGATGTAACTGTTTGCCAGAAATCATTTAGAGTAATAATGGAAATACAGTTTGTCTAACCTGCTTTTCTTTGCAATCAGAACTGTGTTTGCCTAGTTCCCCATTCTAGTTTTGAACTGCTGAATTGGACCAATCAGTGTGGGTTAAAGAAGCTCTAAAATGGTGCCTGTGGATGAATCAGAACTTGGACTCGTAATCTGAGCCAGCCACAAGAGGATTGTATGGGCAGTGACTCTAGGAAATGTAGTTTGGACTTCGGCGCCTTTTTGCACCAACAGGGGGAGGCTATTGTGAGTGACAGCCAATCCAGCCAAGAACTGGGAGGAACTCAAAGGAAGTGCCAGTTTTGTCTACTGGAGTTTCAGTTTTAGCTCTGGCAGTGAAGAGGGAAGGATCCCTGTGCTCTTCGGTGCGCAGTTTTAGTCGGAAAACGCGTGTGGGGCGGCCCCAAGTTTCGGGTCTGTAGCTTAGTAACTGCTTGTTCGGACTGAATCCGACCTGTGAAGAGAATCAAGGAGATCTGAAGGGTAGAAACCAGGCTCACCCTGTAGAAGACTGGAGAAATTGCTGAATCGCGCTCGGTCTGTCAGGAACTGAATCTGCTGTGTGTTCTCCCGGGTATTGTACAGTAATTGCGATCGGGATAGAGAAGCAGCCTACCTGGTATAGTACTTTCTTTTTCCATATAAATGTGTGTAGTGCTTGTGGGGACTCGTGTTTCAAATCCCCTGTACAGTGAATTGAGTGCATGAAGCTGCAAGTAAACCCCAGCTTAATCCAGACTACATCCATTTGCTCTGAACTGCCGTGGGGTCCAGTCACAAGGACCTTGTCCACATGGTCTGCTCCTCCTGCAATCCAGGACAATCTGCCTTCCATTCAGTTTCAGCATTGAATTTGTGAGTACAAATCAGGGTAGCTCCCTGCCATCATCTAATTGCAAGTGTTCCATCTGATTACTTTTCCTTTCTTTCTCCACGAACTGAGCCTACCAACTCCAGATTACAATTGGGGTATTGTGCATGCATTTTCCATCTTCAGGGCCCCAACCAGCTGCATCAAATAGGCTAGCCTCTTATTGCCTGGGTACCCAGTACGAGTGACATTTGGGACATTTGGGATTCTGAAATATGTGCACAGTAGTGTGATTGTTAATGCGTTTAAACTAATTAACCTGATTTCCCCCTGTTCTTGTTATATCCCCCTAAATAAATCAGATCTGTTTGTTTCAGCAAAGTTACACTGCCTGAGGTATTCGTTTATGTTAACGTATTGTACTGTGATTTTTGTACTGTATCATCTTGTTTTACAGGGAGTCCCCAGAGTCATGCTGATTGAACCAATCCTGGGGGTAAGTGTATATTGCAAGGGTACTGTGATTGATTTGTGTGGGCCACTGGTGGGAAGAAAGGGGGGTTGCAGTGTCCCAGAGGGCTGTGACCAAGTTAGTTTAACTATTGCAAACCCTGACCTCTGGGTGGAGGCACCTGCCATCGGATCCAGGCCCCTCAACCTGTTAGTGGCAAATCAGGCAGGGGTAGTAGCCCTTGGGATACCGCCTCCTGGGGGTTACATCTTGGAGGCTCACCGCTGGGATTAGTGTCCTTTAGTGGCCACATTTACGAATTACTGTTAAAAAAATAAATGGATACCCCAACAGAAGAGGCTGTACACCAGCTGGTGAAGTGGTGTACTGGGGAGGAGATCGACCCCCAAAATGCTATACTTATCTTGGATATCTCGCTGGGTACCAGAACGGACACTGTAGAGGGAGTACTTTCCAAGGTTGAATGTTTACGAGACCCTGTGGTAGAGGGGCGACAGGCTGATCTGCTCACCCAAACTTTCATGGCCCTAATAGAGTGTAAGGACCCTGTAGACAGTTCTAAAGTGCCACAGACTGTTACCCCCGGGGAAACCCTCACTGTCTTTGCCCCTTGCAGACTCTCTTATACTTGTAATGTACATGTTAGGCACAGTTTATTCACTCAGATTACTTGCAGAAATGGCTTTCTTTGTTCTGAGGGATCCAGGATTGCTTCATCACTCTCACTGCTGAGGTAGAACTTTCATTCAGCTCTTTCACTGCTAAAGGTTCAGGTTGCCCATGGTTTTTCAAAAGCATGGAAAGGTGCTGCCAGTCCTGGAGGACAATCTGGCAACCCTCAGGCTAGTGACATCTGTTGCCTGCAGCCACTCTGTCTCTCTGGCAGAAGAAAGCCCCCTTCCCAGTGAAGGAACTTGCACTGCATCACTAGGCTCATTTTGAGGCAAAGGGCCTGAGCTCTCACCTCTGTGGGGGGGGGGGGGCCTTGCTGGAACTGCTCGTACAGCCAGAAAACACTGTCTTTTATTGGGTTCTTCTGAGGCTCCCAATTGGCCGAAGCTGTTTGCTGCTCCCACTACGATTGGCTGAGTCTGCCTGCCAGTCTAGGAAATGAATATTCATTAATTCTACTCGATGCACTATAGGCTCCCTGTTTTGGTGCCTAAAATTAGGTCCCTGCAGATTCCCCATAAGCACTTTGCTGTGTCCCATGAGCTCTGGCAAAAGTCCCATAAGAAAAAATTACTCACCTTAGTAATGTTGTTTCTTCTAATGGAGTCTTGCTATATTATAGACATTAGCAGTTTGATCCAGCTCTAGAACTGCCCCGGAGTGAAATGGTTAAAACCATTCCAAAATAGAATTTTGGCACGAGAGCAGCTCTATCTGTGTCATTTCAAACTTGAACTGTCAGATCTTTACGAGCCAAACTCACTAAGGTCTGTGTGGAAGCTGTAACTTACACTAGCCAAATGGCTACCTAAATAATAACAACCATTGATGGTCCCAACACCCAAGACTCAAGTCAGGGACCAGAAATACTAACACCATTCTAATAATATGAAAATGGAACATAAGTATAATAAAACACACACACGCTGCAACATACACACCCCAAAGTCCCAAAGGGGACAAAATGCTAACAGGACATAAGTAGTGCCCACACTAAGTTGCCCGCACCCACCAAGTAGAGGTTCTGAGAGGGGCAGGTTGGGGAGGTCTATAATATAGCAAGACTCCATTAGAAGAAACAACATTACTAAGGTGAGTAATTTTTCTTCAAACAACATGAAGTCTTGCTATATTATAGACATTAGCAGAATACACAGCAGTACCTCCATGGAGGGGAGAACCTACTTAGGAATAGGCTCTGAAGAACAGCTGTGCCAAACTGAGCATCTCTCCTGGCCTGGACATCCAGGGAGTAATGCTTGGTAAAAGTGTACCGTTTTCCAAGTAGCAGCCTGGCAAATCTCTAATAAAGGGATATCTCTGGCAGCAGCTAGAGACGCAGCTGTACCCCTGGTAGAATGAGCCCTCAAACCGGGGAGGGGGCTCTGCCCACTTTCTGATAACAAAATTGGATACAAGAGACAATCCACCTGGCTATTGATCTCTTAGTGGCAGGTTTGCCTTTCCCAGCTTCACCATAGGTAAGGAAAAGTTGGAGGGATTCGAACTTGTGACCTTTGGTATGCTCTATATAATAACTAAGAGCTCTCTTAACATCCAGGCTGTGCAACCTCCTCTCACCCGAAGAGGAGTGATCAGTGAAAAATACTGGAAGGGAGATAGATTGATTAAGATGGAAATCTGAAACCACCTTAGGCAAAAACTTCCTATTAGTCCTAAGGACTACCTTATCCTGTGGAAAGAAATAAAGTCAGTCTCCACTGACAAGGCTTGCAATTTTCACTTATGCGTCTGGCAGAAGTGATAGCCACTAGAAAAACAGTTTTCCAAGTTAGGTACTTAAGCTCTGCAGAAGACAGAGGTTCAAAGGGGTTGCATTAACTGGGCAATGCAAACATTAAGGTCCCAAGCAGGGGCGGTTCCGAAAGGAGGATTAGTATGGAGTAATCCCTTAAAAACTTGGAAAACACAGGATGAGAGGAAAGGGGATGACTTTCCTGCTGACACAAAAGCAGACACAGCTACCAAATGAACTCTCAGGGTAGCTGGTCTGAGACCCAAGGAATTAAGATGTACCATGTAATCTAACAAAATGGGCAATTCAGCAGATTCTGGGGAAATATTTTTCCAGCACACCAAATGGAAAACCTTTTCCATTTAGAACTATAAGTAGCCCTAGTGGAAGGCTTTCTGGAAGCCTTTAGGATCTCAAGAACACCCTGAGAGAGGTGTAAATCAGCAAACTCTAACTCCTCAAGAGCCAGGCCTTGAGGTTGAGGGAATTGAGGTCCGGATACCAAACCCTTCCCTGGGCACAAGTCAACAGATTGTGATTCCTGGGGAGGCACAGGGGAAGATGGACTGTCAGAGACAGAAGGAGTGGGTACCAGGGCTGCCTGGCCCAATCCGGGGCAATCAGAATCACCCTGCAAGGCTGAGATCTGATTTTGACTAGTACTTTGAATAGGAGAGGAAAGGGGGGGAAAGCATAGAGGAACTTCCCCTCCCAATCCAGAAGAAGGGCATCCAGGGGAACTGAGCCCAGCACTGGAGGCCTGCAACAGAACAGAGGAAGTTTGTGATTGTCTGGGGCTGCAAAAAGATCTATCTGAGGGATGCCCCACCTGGCAAAAACTATCCCCAGCACTTGAGGATCCAGGGACCATTCGTGATGGCCCTGGGAAATCCTGCTGAGGGCATCCGCTAGGACATTGTCCTTCCCTAGAAGATGAACTGCTATGAGGGAAGTGTTCAGGGAATAGGCCAGAGACCACAACTTCATTGCCTCGGTGCACAAGGCCGAAGACCGAGTGCCCCCCTGTTTGTTGATGTACCACATTGTTGTGGTGTTGTCTGTTCTGACTTATCCCTTGTCAAGGACAGATGCAGAAAAAGCTTGAAGAGCTAAAAGACAGCTCTGAGTTCCAGCAAATTGATGTGGAGCAGAGATTCCTGGGGACCAAACTCCCTGAGTGGAAAGGTAGCCCATGTGGGCTCCCAACCCAGAAGGAAGCATCTGTAGTGAGAGTCAAGTGTGAGAAGGGAAATGAAGGGGACCCCGCTCTTAAATTGCTCTGATCCTGCCACCACTGGAGAGCTAGGATCAAGGTTTGAGTCACTGGGACCAACTTGGAAAGGGGTCTCTTCTCTGAGACCAAAAGGTTCTCATGTGAAACTGAATGTCTCATCTGAAATCTGGCTCCCTGCACAACAGCTGTGGATGCAGCCATGTGCCCCAGGAGCTGCAGAAAGTGTCTTGCTGGTCGAGAGCCTGCAGAGTGAAGGAAGAGGCCAGAGCCACTAAATTCCTTACCCTTTCTGGGGAAGAAAGGCTCTGGCTAGCTTTGTGTCAATTCTGCCCCTATAAAGGTGAGTACCTGGACTGGTTCCAGAACCAACTTTGGTAGGTTTAGCAGAAAACCCAGGAGGTGAGAAGCTGCTGGGTGACCTGCAGGTGAGATTTTACCTGTTCTGGGGACTGGCCTACAATGAGCCAGTCATCTAGATAGGGAAAACAGCAATCCTCTGCCTCCTTAAGTGGGCCACTGCCACTGCTAGACACTTTGTGAATACCCTTGGAGCAGAGGTAAGGCAAGGGCATTGCTCTGAACTGGTAATGACCTGAGGGCAGTTCGAATCTGAGGTACTTTCGATGGGATCTTCTGATTAGGACATGGAAATAGGCATCCTTGAGGTCCAGGGAGGCTAGCCAGTCCCTGGCCTTAGGGAAAATAAAATCATTGCCAGAGTTACCATTTTGAACTTTGGTTTCAAAAGATGCTTGTTCAGATATCTGAGATCTAAAATGGGCCGCCATTCTCCTGTCTTTTTGGGGTAAGGAAGTATCTGAAATACAGACCCTGCCCTGATGCAGGAGTAACCCTTTCTACTGCTCTGAGAGCTAACAGGGATGAGACCTCTGTTTCCAGAGCGAGGGTCTCTGAAGCACTTGCAGGTAGAAAAGTCTGCTTCTCAACTTGGGAAACTTTTTGAGCTGAGAACCAGACCCTGGCTTACTACTTCCAGAACCCACTTGTCTGAGGTTAAAGGCCCAATTCTGACTGAAGTAAGCCAGCCTGCCCCCACTGGTACAGGAGAATCGGCCTGGGCACCCCATCAGGGTGCCTGTTTATGGAGCTTTAGGCTGGGGGTGGGAGCAGGTCTGCCCACCCCTCGTCTGCCCCTGCCTCTGAAGAAGCCCCTCTGAGCATAGGCAGAGGAGGCCTGAGTCTGGTAGAAAGGCCTGTGAAAAGGCCTACCCCTACCCTGGGGCATGCCTTTGAGGAGTGGCTTGCCGCTCCTTAGCCTGGGCACTCTTGTAAGTAGTCCTATATTCATTCATCTTCTTCATGTAATTCTCTGTCTGCTCTCCAAACAGAGAATTTCCCACCAGGAAAATCCATAGCCTTAGTCTGGGTATCCTGTGACAAACTAGTATACCTGAGCCAGGCCAACCTACAAAAAGCTACAGATGTGGCCATGACCCTAGAGGAAACATCATTAACATCCACAGCAGCATGAAACTGAACCTTAGAGGCTTCCAATGCCATCAGCAGCCACCTGTTCTAGTTCACTAGCCAGCTGGCCATGGGCCTGCTGTGCCAATGCATAACAGTATCCCATCTAGATTTCTGATACCTAGCTACATAAGCCATATAATTTGCTTGCCTGAGTCCCAGAGAGGCTGCCATATACTGTTTTTTGCCATGGCATCAATCTTCCTGGATCCTTGTCAGGAGGATGTGAAGCCAAGGAATTTTAGCTTTATCACAGGCAGCAGCCTGAACTACCCTAACATGACTGCATTGCTGAGAAAGGAATTCTGTATCAGGGCCTGACAATGTATACCTTCTGTCCATCTTTTTATCTACAGGAGGCACAGAATTAGGAGCTTTTAAAATTTTAATTGTTTGTTTCTAAAAGACTTATGTAAAGGAATAGACAATCTCCTAGACTCTGGAATATCCATCATTTCTACAAAATCAGGCTCCTCTTGCTCATCCACAGCCTCTTCTAAAGGAAGCTGGAGGTTTCAGCAACTTTTATAAAACATAAAATGAGATGGGGACTCAGACAGCATAGGGGAGATTCTAAAGGTCTGTCTGGGGAGATGTTCGGTTCAATGGGCACACCCAGACCTTCCCAGCCACATTCATACTGTTCATAATCCTCCTCCCCTCCTCTGGTTCATAAAATTCCTCAATATCATAATCCTGAACCACTGGGACCGGACGAACCGACCTTTACCAGATAGTGGTGGTCGGACGGACCCTGAGACAGTGACTGGACAATTTGTATGGCTTTGCTATCTCTGCAGCAGTTGGAGAAGAATTTTGGACTCCAGACCTGCTGATTTTCTTGTTTTCTTTACTGGAATTGGTTCCTCAGAACCAGCTTTTCTTTTGCCCGAGGAAGTCTGGCCCTGGTCAGAGGGCACTCCCTCTAGTTCGGTTGGCACCAAACCGGGCTGGCCATCCGGGTCAGCGGACTTTTTGGCCTCTCGTTCCCTGAGCCTGCCCAATCTTTTTTCCAGGGTGGCTGCAGGGAAATTCTTACATACCTGGCAGTCTGACTGGAGGTGGTCAAACCCCAGACAATAAACACATGTGGTGTGTGGGTCAGCCTTGGCAAAGACTTCCCACAAACATCACAGTGTTGAAACCAGTGGGCCGGTTTTCTTTTGGGTTTCTCAGACATAATGCCAGCCTAACCAAAAACTTGCCCTTTAGCAGCAGTGCCAGGCAAGACACCCTTATCGGTTCTAACCATGTCACTGGTATTGGAAAAAACCGTAATAAATCCGTTTTTTTTAGAACCGATAAGAAATGGGAACCGCACTCTAAAATAGTAACTTTTAGTTTCAAATGAGTTTTAAACCCACTGATCGGTTCAAAACCACACCGATAACTTACAAGTTCCACACAGACAAAACCTTCATTTACTTACGAGTTACCACAGATAGAGCTTGAACCGAACGGTTTTGGCGGTTAAAATAAAACTATTCTCGGTTAAATCCAACCGAGAAAACACTTTTAAACTGAGAAATGAACCGAGCAGAAGGAGAAATCTCCGGAGCGACTGTTCACTGAGGCGGAGTAAAGAATCTGACAGTTCAAGTTTGAAATGACACAGATAGAGCTGCTCTCGTACCAAAATTCTATTTTGGAATGGTTTTAACCATTTCACTCCGGGGCAGTTCTAGAGCTGGATCAAACTGCTAATGTCTATAATATAGCAAGACTTCATGTTTGAAATCCTGGCTGGAAATCCTTGCTTTCTGATTGGCTGTTGCTGCACTATCTTGATTGCTAATACACACAGTTCCTTTGCAGTTTGAACACAGTCATGGTACAGCAGAATAATTATTTTATTTGTGCACTTGGTCCACAGTTCAATAGTCCCTACTGTGCCCTTGTAAGCACTGCCCACATTTAACATTTTGTCTCAGTCTATTGCCTGTCGCTGCTGCCACAATTAAGTGCCCCCAGGCAGCAGACAGGCAGATTCCCTGAGTCCCAACATCATCCTCTGGGGCAGCCAAAATATTTATTTTATTTTCAATTATTTTATTTATTTATTTTAATTTATTTATTCATTCTTGGATTACAATACTTTTGAGCACATAACAGCTCTTTTACAAAGGTTCCACGTCAGTGGGAAGAGTGACAGACATACAACGGATGGTATTACATAACATTTTGACAAGAAAGAATTTAAAATGACAATATGACATTAACATTGCAACTAAAAATGAATACTATTTTCCTCTCACACATTAGCCCTTGAAGTGTCCATGGTAGCTGCTGCTTTAATTTTACCTTTATTTACATTTTTGTCCCTGCAGCAGTCGCCTAAGCACACAGTTCCCTGGGGCAGACAACCCCTTATTAATATGTATGAGGGTCTCATTAATATTCATGAGCCACTTGAGAATGCCCTCATTCCTTTGCCGCCTTGCTTAGGTCTCCAGGGCCCACTGAGAATGGGAGGGGCAACCGGGACCACTGACCTTTCTCCCGTTTAACCACAAAGTTAGCAGTTAGGAGATCAAAGGTGCACCTTGTGCAAGCATGATCGCTCACCTGCACACGAGTGCAAAGAAGAGGCATGGCAGATTGTGATTAACTTTAAAGCCCATACCGGGCTGACACAGTACTCTGGGGCTGTTTGGAGGAAAGTTAAGGAGCACAGAGGATACAGAGCTGTGGCAGTGATTTGGGGGAAATTCTACGGGGGGGAGGTGCAGGCACTGGAAGGCACTCCATAGGATCAGGAGAGGCAGGAGAAATGAGCATAAGGTATGCCCCCATATTTGGGGGGAGGGGCATTACATAGAGGTTCATAAAGCAGCTACATGGAAAACTGAACACACCTCTACAAAAGCACTGTTTCCTGAAGGTAGAGTCCAGAAGGCATGCCAGGTTCAGCACTGCTATCTTGCAGAACCTTTTTCTTGAATAGGTTCTGTACCTAACCTCCCAAGGCACTGCTTTGTAGTCTGCATTCGTAAGCATAGTGAGGGATTCCTGGGGTTTGAAGAAAAACTTACTTACCATAGTAATATTGTTTCTTCCAGGAGATCCCTCACTATGCTTACTTGTCCACCTTTCCTCCCTTCCAGAACCTGGAAAAGGTTCTACAAGAATCAATGCAAGCCCAGTTCTCTTTAGCTTGAGCATTACTTGTTTGTTCATTCACAATCAGTATTTTTTAATGTTTTTATTTTAATCTGACATAGCTTGGCCAGGGAGGCTAATCTTATTGTCCATTTTGGTAGTATCTTTTAATACAGTTAGGATAAGTTAGTGAGGTTAGTGATCACTGACCACTTGACTTCGAAATAAATCTGATGTTAAGCTACAGAATACAGTGCCACCATGAGTCAGAGCTTCAAAATGTGTTCTATGTTTCATAATTTGCATAGATTCCACACTCTCCGGGGCAGCTTCACCTACTGGTCTAACTGCATTCATTAGCATAGTGATGGATCCCCTGGAAGAAATAATATTATAATGGAAAGTAATTTTATTTTATTTTCAATGCTGAACCAGCTTAATTACCACTTTTCTGCACCATTTTGTGATTTCGGCATCAAACTGAGATTTTCTCTTTATTGCTTTTTTTTCGTAGAACAATGCTGAGTTCATCTAAATGGGCTAAGACAAAAAAGGCAAGGCAACTTTTATTTCTAGGGCGCCCATTCCCTGTGGTTCTGGGTGCCTAACAAAGCATAACAAAAATAAAATAACAGATAAAAATACAATAACATTTCCAGAATAAATAGGAATCAAAATAATAGCTATTAAGATTAGCTACTAACAGTTAAAGTGGTTGAACAGGGAAATTACTCCATAAAAGCCAGGCTAAAGAGGTGGGCCTTCAGCCTCAGCTTGAAAACACCAATCGAGGGGGCCTCCCAGACTGCAGGTGGAAGCGAGTTCCACAGGGTCGGCCCAGAGACACTAAAAGCTCAGTCACTTGATGTCTTGAGCCAAACCCTAGGAACATCCAGGAGGCCCCTCAAAGAGGAGCGGAGGGAGTGAGCAGAAGACACAGGTATCAGGAGCTCTGACAGGTAGCTAGGACCCAGTCCATATAGGGCCTTATAGATGAGCAAGCCCACCCTGAAAAGGACCCTCCACCTGACAGGCAGCCAGTGCAGAGCACGCAGGACTGGGGTCACATGGCAGGACCGGGGTAGGGCCATCACGTTCTGCACCAGTTGCAGCCTGTGGAGAGTCCCGTCTGTGACCCCAAAGCATAGAGAGTTACAGTAGTTGAGTCTAGAGGTAATGAAGACATGTACCAAGGTCAGCAGATCCTCAGGCAGAACGAGGGGCTTAATCCTAGCGATGTTCCACAAGTGGTAAAAACCACTCTTGACTACAGACGATACCTGATCTTCAGAGGTCAGCCTGCTGTCCAGGATCACACCTAGATTACGCACCCTCGGGGAAGCCACCAATGGAGCAGACTCCAGGCAAAGACCTGTGTTCGCTCCAGGTGGCAACCCATCATGTCTGTGACCCAGCTCAATCACTAGTACCTCTGTCTTATCTGGGTTTAGTCTCAGCCGGCTGGAAGCCATTCAGTCACTGATTTTAGCCAGACAGCTTTTAAGCATGTCGACAGCACCGGATGTTCTGTGTGTCATCTGCATAACAGTGAAATTCCACTCTGTATTGGCAAATGATCTCACTCAGGGGCAGCATGTACATGGTGAACAGCACTGGTGATGAGATCGAGTCCTGTGGTACTCCGCATGACAGGGGCATTGGGGAGGAGGAAAAATTCCCCTTTACTATCCACTGCACCCTATCAGAGAAATAGGACTAAAACCATCTGATGACAGCACTGGCAAGTCAACAAAACTCACAGAGCCAATCAAGAAGCACAACGTGGTCCACAGTGTCAAATGCTGATGAGAGATCAAGGAGCACAAGAAATGACCTGTCTCCTCTGTCTCTAGCCCTAAGTAGGTCATTATGCACTCTAAGTAGAACTGTTTTTGTGCTTTGTCTAGCCCAAGCACCCAACTGAAATGGCTCATAGATGTCAAAGGACATGAGGTGATTCAATGCAAAGAAGTGCAAAGTAATGCACCTGGGAAACAAAAACCCAGGGAAAGAGTACACAATGGGGGGTACTAGCAACAGCAAAAATGGAAAAGGACCTGGTAGTAGTCATATCAGATGACCTAAAGGTAGGCAGGCAATGTGAGAAGGTAGTAAGGAGGACTGCGGGATACTGGGATGCATAGGGAGAGGCATCACCAGTAGAAAACAGGAAGTTGTCATCCCTCTGTACAGTTGGTGAGACCCCATCTGGGGTACTGCATGCAGTTCTGGTGATCCTATTTCTGCAAGGATATAGACAGGATGGAGGCGGTCCAGAGGAAGGCAACTAAAATGGTGCAGGGTCTGCACCAGAAACTGTATGAAGACAGACTAAAGAAGCTTAATATGTATACCATCAAGGAAAGGAGGGAGAGGGGGACATGATAGAAACTTTCAAGTACCTCAAAGGAATCAATGAAGTCCAATAGGGTAGCATTTTTCAGAAAAAGAGATGTGCAAGAAATTAAAATTACATACCTACCGTAATTATGATCTTTCTGTGTATCTTCACCATTCATCACAGATGGGTACTGGCCAGAGATCAGGACCCCGCGGGAGCTTTTAGCTTTTTTTTTTTTTTTAAAAAAAAGGGTAGGCGGAGCCGACACAGCAACAGTGCTGCCCTCGAGGCCGACGCACTGCGTGGTGCTCGAGGGTTGGCCGTTAGGCTGAGTCAGCTCCACCTGCCTACCAGTTCTGAGTCACCGGAGAGGTAAGAGGAAGGGATGGATGGATGGTGGGACAAAAGAGTCCAAGGGACAGAAAAAGGAAGGGAAAACTGAACTAAAAGGAGAAATAACGACTGAGAGGACAGCAAAGAAGAGATGAGACTAAGGGGATTGGGTAGGGGCCCCAATCTCTGGAAGCAGAAGAAGGAAGGAAAGGGAGGGGAGAAAATTTAGGAGAGAGTGAGAGGTAACAAGGTATCTGAGACCCTTGTCCGTCACCAGATTGTATAGGAACTGCAAGGAGTAGCAAAGCTCTCTGCCAGAATTCAAGGCACAGAATGACTGGCAAATACCCCAGAAGCAGAGTCGGCTATTCTGGAAGGACGACAGGGTACAGGGATTTAATACTCTCTCAGGAAAGATGTTTGGTGAAAAAAGGGGATTTTTTTTTTTTGAAACAGTTGGATGAAACCAGAAGGAGAACAGGAGGAGGGCAACCACCAACTCCCACCCCATCGGGTGGAGACATGTAGTAGAGAAGGGTGCGCTCAGGCTGTACCCTTTAAAGGAGAATACCCCCTGTGTTCCCTACTTTACCCCCTCAAAGAGAGGGTAGGCACAGAGGAGGGACCCAGAGACTGAGGCCTCAGGGGATGGCGGGCGGGATTGTGATGAATGGTGAAGATACACAGAAAGATCATAATTCACAGTGAAGTACGTAATTTTAATATCTTATCTGTGTCAATCTTCACCATTCATCTGAATAGTGTACCAAGCCCCGAAGATTGATTCATGCACCCTAAGGGACAGAGTCCCTCAGCCCCTCAGTGGGTGACACACTAGGGGGAACCTTCTGGGCCTGAGGAGGCCCGAGTGGGAGAGGCGAGCCGGGTCCCCTGGAGGGGAAGGAAGTTGCCCGACAAACGCCGCTCGCCCTATGGAGAAGAGGTAGGTTCCCTGGTAGCGGAGCAAATCACCCACGCCAGGCCAAGGGTGACAACCGGGAAAGATGAAGCCACGCCGATCTCCTGGTGCAGATCGCTGTCCCTACGACCCTGGTAGCTACCTCACTGGTGTCATAAGATGCCCTTGCTTGGTGCCTTGCTAGCTCCAGGCCATGTGCAGAGAGCGCTATGGCATGCCTGGTTTGCTCCGAGTCAGGCAAAGCAGCTAGGATCTTACCTAGCACAGACCACAAGAACCTGTTGTAGACTGCATAGTGGGCCTGATGAGCAGAAATGGAGAGAAGCAACCATGCCGAGTAGAAGGTCCTCCTCCCCCAGAAGTCAAAATCCAAGGGTCTTGATCTGGGGTCGGTTCACGATGGAGGCGCGAAGCCCGTCAGGGGTGTCCAGGTGTGTCAATCCGGACTACGGGTGAGGCATAGAACCTGGAGACTCCAGGGGCTAATACCTCTGGCTGAGGTCCCTAGGGGCAGGAACTCTGGAGAAGGGCCTCTGCCAGAAACGCAAGGATGCCTCCCGAAAGGGAGTAGGCCAGGGCGGCACCACAAGGGTGGCCCCACCAAAATCGCCTAGAAAGGCGTGCGCCGCATGCTCAGGATTGCTCACAGACAGGGGAGAAAGGTGAAGGTCCTCCATCATCCTCACGAGGAAACGCTGGTACTCAGAGACAGCAGCGGCTGGAGAGATGTGGACAGAGGGTTCCTCTCCTCCAGAAGAGGGGGATGAGGAGCTGGAGGTCACCATATGTTCCGAGGGTGGCCGCATGGGGGGAGGTTGGAAAACCTGGCTGTCCTTAGCCCTAACGTGGGCCAGGAACCAAGCAGCCACCGCTCTGAACTGCTCCCAGGTGAGAGGGCCGCTAGGACCAAGAATGCCTGGGAGCACTAAAGAATGTGGCAGAGGGATGGGGCAGAGCCGAGAGAAGAAGTCTGCTGACCTCCGCCAGAGCTAGGGAGCGAACCATGGACACCCGAGGAGGGTGTCCCGGAAGACTCCACAGCCGACAGCTGTACAACCATGTTGGTACTGCCAAGGCTGCGCCCAGAAGAATCCCCCCAGTGAGGCGAGCGGGGCCGTATAGGTCCAGAAGGACAGTCCCCTGCCTCCAAAGAATGGGACCCCCTCAAGGAACCGGAAGGGGAAGGGCAGAAGTCCGCACTTCGGCTTCGTCCAGGGCCCGGGTGGACCCCAGAGAAAGGCCGACGCGCTGACCCCACACCCCTCGAACCCTCAGATTCCGAAAGGGTCCTTGTCCTTGAGAGGGCCAGCCTAGGTAGCTGGCAGCTCTGGGCTTCCCCCGAAGGGGAGACACAGGGAACAGCACCCTCCCCTCCTGTAGGCTTCCCGATGGGCCCCAAAGTTGGGCGGTCAAGACACACTACCGGAGGGGGTACCACCGCTGAGGGGTCGAGGAACCCCCCAAGGCCAGGTTGCATGGCAATGGTGGCACGCACCATAGCCTGCTGGTCAGTACCACTGACCCTAACCTCGGGAACTACCTGACGCTCCTCAGAAGGGGGCTGGCTATGACTTGTCGTGGAGACCACAGGCTCGCCCTCCTCCGCAGACTACCCCGAGGGGTGTGACTGCCCGTCCGACTCCGAGCCCGACTCCGACTCTGAAGAGGTAGAGTCTGAGGCCCTAAGCCAAACGGTAGGAGGGCAGGTGACGGCGATCTTGCCAAAGGGCCCGGCAGCCAGGGCAGCGGCCAAGGCGGCACCCGTGCCCTCCACAACCCTGCAAGCGGGGCTGACAGAAGGCACCAGGGCAGCTCGGGCCAAAGGTCCAGAGCCAGGGCCAGCCGCGGCGCCATCAAGTCCACCGGCACCGGGGGCGGTACCAGAGACGGCACTGACGGCAGCCCCAGCTATGACCTCGGCGCCGACGACACCGCCAGAGCCCCTCAGCGTCCTGGCAGCACGAGGACGGCGGGCAGCGATTGGCTAAAGAGCGGACTCGGCGCCGAACGCCGACAAGCTAAGCCCCTCGGTGCCGCAAGCGGTACCAAGAGCACCAACGGCACCGAGGACGGCACCGACTGATGATGCCGAAGGCCCCACGGCGCCGTGCACAACCTCGAGGTGAGACATGACAAAAGGCGAGGCTGAATCCAGGACTATGGCGCCGTGAGCAGTGTCGGCCCAGGGCCCATGGTGCTGAGAGACGAGTCGGCACCGACGTCAGCACCAACGTCAGCACCGACAGGGCCCATGGCGCCGTGAACGGCGCCGAAGGCCCATACGGCACCGACCGATGGCATCGAGGGCGGCGTCGACCGGGCCTTCAGGCAGCGAGGAGCGACACGGGAGGCCTTCACCCCGAAGGCGATTGCGTGCAGCGCCTCCCGCCCGCTCCAGGAGGAGGCGGGGCGGGCCTCCTGTCCAGCACGGGAGGAGCCTCGGCAATGGCCAGGCTACAAGCAGCCGAGGCTCCCTCCTCCTCGGTCTGTATAGAACCGGGAGGGGACCCGGAGGAAAGGCCGAGAGAGTGCGGCTTGGCCCGACGAGTGCGTAACCCTACCCCGAAAGTCGGGCGGAGTCAGCCTCTACTTTAAACGCCAAGACTGTTCGAGGACGCCGAGGTCCATGGAGAAGCAGGCATCGCATCTAATCCATGTCGTGAAGCGCCGCTAAGACACGCAAGACACCGGGTCATGCTGGTCGGTAACGGAATACTTGCGTCGCACGGGCACCGACGCATAGGGGCTGACCCACTTTGAAAACTTTTTGCCCCGGATCGAGACATGACCTACACAAAAAAACACCAAAAAACAGACGCGACATCGCAAACTTTTAAATAAAAAGGAAAGATCTTACCGGCGACGTTGAGTGGAGGCAGAACCCAGAACTAGTAAGACCGATGGACATAAACGTCACAGTAAAGGCTGACAGGCCTAATTTCTTCTTTCAACAGCTTCCCACGAGGTGACCTCGATGGCGGGAGACGAAGAACTGGTAGGAAGGCGGAGTCGACTCAGCCTAACGGCCAACCCTCGAGCGCCATGCAGTGCGTCGGCCTCGAGGGCGGCGCCGATGCTGTGTCGGCTCTGCCTACCCTTTAAAAAGCAAAGCTCCCACGGGTCCTGATCTCCGGCCAGTACCCATCTGTGATGAATGGTGAAGATTGACACAGATAAGATCAAGAGGGCACAGTTTGAAGACAGAGGGGGGACTACTCAGGGGCAACATGAGGAAGTATTTTTTCACAGAGAGGGTGATGGACGCATGGAATGGCCTTCTTGAGGAGGTGGAGGGGTCAAAAACAGTGGGGAAATTCAAGAATGCATGGGACAGACATGAGGCAATTATAGTGGGGGGGTAGGAGGAAGTAGGCTGTTGTTTAACTAGTATCTGCAACTTATACACTAGGTAGGGAAATGGGCAGACTGGGTGGGCCAAGGGTCCTTATCTGCCGTCAAGGTCTATGTTTCTATGTGTTAAAGGCTCCAGCGGTCTACCTTAGCTCACACAGTATCCAATGTTTCCTATGGTACTGCTGCTTCTGCTGGGACTGGTAACCTGAGCCATAAAAGGAAGTGCTTAGACTTATGCAGTTACTTAGGCTGCTGGGATGATGCAACTGAATCTAAGGTTACACTGGACGTCTCAGTTCTGGTTAGGTGAACCTGCACCCTAGGGCTCAAGAAGTCAGTGCCCAGAAAAGGTACATCCACCAACTCATTCTGGGTCTCCAGGGTAAAAGTAAAGAGATGAAGTCAGGCCCTTCTATGCACTTAAACCAAGACAATTTAGGCAGTGCCTCTTACTTAAAAGGAGCCAACTCAAGCAGTTACATTTTGGAATAGAGACCAACGTAAATGAAGGACTAAGAACCCTCTGTAAGAAGTATGCGAATTTCAGATGCTAGTTTTTTTAGCATACTCCCACACACAGTTCCCACACTGTTTTAGAGTACCACTGAAAAAATTGAACAAACGAAGTCCCCCAATGTAATAAAAACCTAAATATCAGCTGTTTTGTGTTAGATAGGCTGCACCCTTTACCCTCCCATTTTTTTTTAATTGAGAAGGTAATGTCTACATTTCTTTATGCTGCAATAGCTACTGCTAGCACAGCTTACTGTAGCATACGTGGAGCTATTAACTGCTTCACAGTACTGTGGGATAGCTGCGTAGCTATGCTCTTTGTTTAGTGGGGTCCGTAGTCCTCCACTCATGCCTAGGGTCCCAGCTGATGGGTGATCCACTGTGACTTTTGGTGCCTTGGCTGAAAATTCACAACAGAGCTCAGAATTGAACACCAAGAGACCCCCATTCCCATTTGTTATACAATAAGTAAATAGCCAACTGAGGCAGAGAGCAAATTGTGCCATAACCAGTTGCATCCTAATAAGAAAAGTTATTAAAAGTTTGTGACTGAGCAAGGGTTAAGCTTCTTATTTGGAGATTGTTTAATGTTTAGGAGACGTATGTCTGTCTCTGTCAGCAAGCTATCCATCAGCCACCATCACATTTGCAGGAGACTGTACCTTATTTAAAGTAAACCAATTTAGGAGGTGCATCTTGTTTCCAAACAATAATGTCAGACAGTTACATTTTAGAACAGGGACCCAGTTGATGGGTGGTCCAACCATGACTATTGGTGGCTGAGCTGAAAATTCACATCAGAGCTATGAGCTGAACACTAAGAAAACCAACTACAAATGGAAATTACGTACCTACCGTAATTCTTGATCTTCTTGGACGAGTCTCCACCACTCATTCACACTAATGGGATCTGCACTGGAGGCACTAGGACCCAGTGGAAGCAAACTTTTTTGCTGGAGGGTCGGAACCAGAGATGGAGCTGCGAGGAGCGGCACCGCAAGCCTCACCTTGTGTGGTAATGACTATCTCGGCGTCAACCCTCCAACCGCCTCAGTACCTTTTTTTCTGAGAAGGTGCAGTGTAACTAACCTAGAAGGATAGCCTAACAAAACCCGGACATAAGATAGTCTGGACCACCCGTATAAGAAGGGTCAACAAAGAAGTCTTCACAGCCTAAAGATTGAGGGAGTGAAGACCAACAACAGAGGTGAGCTCGGGGGATGGAGGGTTGGCGTGTGAATGAGTGGTGGAGACTCATCCAAGAAGATCAAGAATTACGGTAGGTACGTAATTTCCATATCTTCCTGGACATAAAGTCTCCACCACTCATTCACACTAATGGGAGAGTACCGAGCTAATAATCCCCCGAGAGGGTGGCAGGAGAGACCAAGAGTTCACAGTTTTAGGACAGGAGTCCATTAAGGATGGTTCTGCCAAAAGAAAGATGTTGTCTGGCATGGACATCCAGGGCATAGTGTTTGATGAAAGTATGCACTGAACTCCAGGTAGCCGCATTGCAAATATCTGCAATGGGCACGTTGCTGATTTCCGCTACGGATGCCGTGACCGCTCTAGTAGAGTGAGCGTACACTCTGCCTTCCGGCTTAACCTGTGCCGTGGAATAACAGTGGCGAAGGCATGCCACTAGCCATGCTGAAATACATCTGATAGTGACAGGTTGGCCCAGCTGGGTATTGCTGAAGGAAACAGTTATTGAGCTTTGCGAATGTCTTTTTTTCTATCTAGATAAAAACGCAAAGCTCTTTTGACGTCCAAGGAGTGAAGAGAATGCTCTCCTTCATTTTGGAAGTTCGCGAACTAAGTAGGAAGGACCAAGGGTTGGTTTAGATGGAATTCTGAAACAACCTTAGGGAGAAACTTAGGATGGGTCCTAAGAACTACTTTGTCTTTATGAAACACAGTATACGGAGGGTCTGTGATCAAGGCATGTATCTCAGAGACCCTGCGGTCCAAGGTAATGGCCACTAGGAAGGCAGTTTTCCAAGTGAGAAATTTTAACTCACAGGTAGCTAGAGGATCGAAAGGTTTTTGAGTGAGCATGTCTAGCACAAGATTAATGTCCTAGGCTGTGACTGGACGTCTTATAGGAGGTCTGGTATGCAGAATTCCCTTAAGAAACCTCTTAGCCACAGGTAACTGAGCTAGTAACAAGGAAAGTACTGGCTCATGATAAGCTGAAATGGCACAAAGGTGAACCTTAACTGTAGAGTATTGCAGACCTGAATTTGAGAGGTCTAAAGGTACTCTAAAACTTTATCTGGTGGGCAGGAAGGGATTCAGAGGACTTTGAACACCAGAGCGATAAACGCTTCCATTTGGCTGTGTAAGTTTTCCTAGTGGCTGGCTTGCACGTAGCCAGAAGAATATCTGAAACCCAGCGAGAGACATTAAACCTGTTCACTTCTATCTCTTCAGGAGCCAAGCGTGAAGGTGAAGCGACCTCAGGTTGGGATGGATCATAGGCCCCTGAGTCAGAAGGTTCGTCTGAAGGGGAAGCGGTTTCGGAGGAGCTTCTGACATACTGTTGAGTAGTGGAAACCATATCTGTCGAGGCCAGAAGGGAGCAATGAGGATCATTTTTTCCCCCTGGGACTCGAACTTGAGAAGTACCCTCTGAATTAGAGGAAGAGGCGGAAAGGCGTATAGAAAGCATTTTGTCCACTGCAGCCTGAACACATCCTGACAGAAAATGCCAGACCCTGGACTTCTCGAGCAGAAGAGAGGCAGCTTTGGGTTGAGTAGGGATGCAAAAAGGTCCAGGTCTGGGGTTCCCCACTCTGCGAATAGTGAATGAACTATGGTTGAGTCGAGAGACCATTCATGAGGATCTGTCTCTGTTCTGCTGAGACGGTCTGCCAGTTCGTTCTGCACTCCTGGCAGGTAGACCACTTGAATTAGAGCCTTGTGCTTCAAGCACCATTGCCACACTCTCATCACTTCTCTGCATAAGGGGTAAGAGGGAGCACCGCCCTGCTTGTTGATGTAATACATCACTGCTTTGTTGTCCATTTGAAGGAGAATGTTCTTGTGACAGAGAATGTCCCTCAAAGCCCGGAATGCATAAAGGATGGCTCTCATCTCTAAGACATTTATGTGAAGCTGGGACTCATCCTGAGTCCACGTACCTTGAGTGTGGAGAGTGTGACAGTGAGCTCCCCACCCCATCAGGGACGTGTCTGTGGTAATGGAAATCTGATGATCCAGAGGAGCAAAGGGATACCCTTCCAGAAGATTGTCCTCTTGCGACCACCAGGTGAGTGATCTCTTCAGAGGTTCTGTCACCTTGATGAGAAAGGACTGAGGGTGAATGGTTGGGGACCACTGAGTACTGGGCATCCATTGAGAGGTTCTCATGTGGAGGCATGCTAGGGGTACAGTGAACACCGCAGATGCCACGAGACCTAGCATCCATTGCATTGAGAGAGCTGAAACTGAGCTGTTCTCTCGTATGTATCGGGCCATCTGAAGGATATCGCTCCTGCTGTCCTCTGGAAGAAATGCTTTCTCACAGGAGGTGTCCAGAAGGGTTCCTATGAAAAGGAGCCTTTGGGAGGGCTGCAGCTGTGACTTTTTTTAGGTTTAGCAGGACTCCCATGGACGTGAGAAAGTGTGAAGCTGTGACTACGGCATCGAGAGTTCCCTGTTTGGAAGGGCTTGCTAGAAGCCAATCGTCCAGATATGGGAACACCTGTATTCCGATTTTTCTGAGATGCGCTACAAGAATTGCACAACACTTTGTAAAAACTCGTGGCGCCGAGGATAGCCCAAAGGGCAGGACTCTGAACTGATAATGCTGTCCCAAAGCCACGAACCTTAGATATTTGTGATGCTTTGGGTGACTAGGAATGTGCTGGTAAGCATCCTGCATGTCCAAGGAGACTAACCAGTCATGTTGATGAAGCAAAGGTAACAGGGTTCCTAGTGATATCATTTTGAATTTCTCTCTGGGAAGGAATTTGTTTAGCTTTCTGAAGTCCAAAATGGAGCGCATGCCCCTGGTTTTCTTCAGAACCAGAAAGTAATGGGAGTAGAACCCTGTGTTCCATTGATCCAGTGGAACTACTTCCACTGCCCTGTTTTTCAGAAGGCCCTGTATCTTGGAGGCGAGAAGATTTGACTGAAGAGCTGACAGCCTGGGCTGTCATCTGGGAGGACGATCCGGAGGGGTGTCCAAAAGACTGAGGGAATACCCCTCGTGGATTATCCGGAGGACCCATTTGTCCAAGGTTATGGACTTCCATTGATTGTAGAAGTGAGTCAGATGACCTCCCACTGCTGAGGAAGAGTCCCCCTCGAGCAGCTGAGGTGGGACTTGGGCCAACAACTCAGAAGGCAGCACTGGGAGCTTTGGGTTCTTGCTCCTTCTGCTGTGTTTTCTTTTGAGGCTGGGGGGCTTGGTTTTTATTAAAACTTCCCCTGCCTTTGCCTCAAAAGGACTGACGGTTATGAAACTGGCATTTATTAACACCCCCTCGAGAGGGGACAGGAGGAGGTCGAGCCAATTTAATGGCTGACCTAGTCTTTTGTGTAGCCTGTAGAGCATGTTCAACTTGAGGGCCGAAGAGATACACACCATCGAAAGGCAATGCCATTACCTGTTGCTGTGCATCATTTGTGAAACCAGAAGTGAGCAGCCAGGAGTGACGGCGGGTACAAATGCCCACCGCCACCGCTCGGGAAGCAGTATCGAAAGCATCCATAGCTGCTTTAACCTGTTGGTTGTTGGACTCGATACCTCTGGTTATGGTTTGAAGAAGCTCTGAATTTGTGTCCGACTCCGGTAGAGCTTCAACCATTTGTTTGAGTGAATGCCAAAGGATATACCCATTTTGAGAGAAATAGCCTTGGTAGTTGGCAATTCGCATACCTAGGTTGGAAGCAACAAAGACTCTCTTACCTAAAGTGTCTGTCTTACGAGATTCTTTGTTAATAGGTTGTGCTGCAGTAGTCTGGGGAAGGACGACCTTATCATTCTCTGCCAAGACTACAATAGGATCCGAAAAGGCTTGGGATGCCAAAATGAGTCGATCCTTGGGAGCAGCATATTTCCTATCTATGGACTTAGCCACCAAAGGAATGAGAGCAGGATTACTGTATTCCATACCATTTGAGACAGTGTCTCAAAGGAGGGCTGTACAAGAGGAGTCAAATCCATAGGGATCTCCAGAACATGAAGGTATTGGAGTCTTAACAGTTTCCCAGGATCAATATCTGTAGTTTGGAGAGAAAGAGTGGAATAAAGTTTTTCAGCAGAGACTTAAAAGACAGGTCCTCGACCACAGGCTCTGCAGCAGAAATAGATCCTGTTCCTTCCACATCATCACCCAGCCTAAGGTCTGGGTCAGGCTCAATGTCAGCTCCTGACAGTCCAGAAGGGACTGTATGGACAGGAAAGAAGTGAAAATCAGAAGGAAATGAGGAAGGAAAAGGGTTGAAGGAGGAGTCTAGAAGGCTGGATGATGACCTAACAGGCCTCAGCGCCGAAGAAACGCATGGCGCTGAAAATACGCAGGGCGCCGAGGAGCCACACAGTGCCAAACAGAGTGCTGAGAAGCCGGAAAGTGCCAAAGACGGAAAGTGGAGTTTTTACCGCGAAGCCGACGAAGCGCACGGCACCGACAAAGTGCGCGGGCGCTGAGGACAGTGTCAATGAAGTGCACGCGCCGAGAAAGTCAACGGCACCGAGGACAGCGCCGAGAGATGCAATGGCACCGACAACGGCGCCGAGTGAGCCATCGATGCCAAGGGTGTCGAAAACATCCCAAGACTCCAAAAAACAGGATTTGAGGAGAAAGAAGGATGAAAACCAGAAGATAAAGGCATCGGTATGGCCCCCTGTGCCGCAGCCGTGTGAGGGGGGAAAACACCTAAGCGCAGAGTCGACGGCACCGAAGACAGCGCCGCGTGACTAGGGAGGCTCAACCGCCCTACCTGATCTCCCAAGAAGCCCGAAGGCCCCTGCGTGACCGGGCCAGGCAGCTGGACCAACCTCCGAGCCCATTGCTCCATAAGAGCGGCCCACTGATGAAACTGCTCATCTGAAGACCTACCAGAAGGCGGGGTAGGTCTCCGATGTCAAAGACATTAGCTACCAGAAATAGAAACCAGTGACTCCAAAGGAGGAGACTGGCAACTAGCCCCAATAACTGACCATCTACGTGCAGACATATCAGAGGGTGACCTCGAGTGATGCCTTCTCTTTCTTGACCTGCGGTCGAAGAAGAGCGAGAGGCCGAACGGTGCCGAGAGTACGACCATTTATTTTTATGCTTTCGAGGGGACCGCCCACCCCCTCGGGCATTGGACTATCCGCTGTCAGACCTCCCCCTCCAGAGAAGGCAGCGGACCAGACCCAGCCCGGCTGACTGAACAGCTTTCATATGAAGTCTCCCTACTGTCACCTGACCCACTCATGGTCGACTCCGTCAATGTAGGCTGAGACTTCTTCTTAAATTGAGAATAAATAAACTAAGCAAAACTTATTCGAGATATTACTACAAAACAATAAAACTGAAAAACTAAGCTGCTAGTTTGAAGTTTGACTCCCGGCTGTCGAGCGACGTCGTCACTGAAGTGCACTCGACGGTGGGAAAAAAGGAACTGAGGCGGTTGGAGGGTCGACGCTGAGATAGTCATTACCGCACGAGCTGAGGCTCGAGGTGCCACTCCTCGTGGCTCCATCTCTGTTGCCAACACTCCAGCAAAAAAGTTTGCTCCTGCTGGGTCCTAGTGCCTCCGGTGCAGATCCCATTAGTGTGAATGAGTGGTGGAGACTTTATGTCCAGGAAGATTTTAGGATAAAATAAGTAAGTATCTAATTGAGGCATAAAGTAAATTGGAATAATTTTCAGTTCGGGGGAACTGCGTGCACTGGGTTCTCTGCTTTAACTGATTTGTGCCATAACCAGTTGTACCCGTAATGAGAAAAGTGATTAAATGTTTGTGAATAGGTAAGGGTTGAACTGCTAATTTTGCTTTCCTTCTGAGCATGGACACTGAGGCAGCCACTGTGTGGGTGCAGGCACAAGTCATCAAAGTCCAGCACTATCTGCAGCTGGGGCTTGGACAACAAACATTCCAGGTCCCGCAGGGTCCTAGCCAGCCTCTGTCTGACTATCCACCAGGAGCAGAGGAAGCAGGTCAGTAAGCTAGTCAATACACACAGAAATGGGCCATCAGAGTGTATAACTAGCCTGATATATGCCCAGGGTAAATACTACATACACCTTGCCTGCAAGGCAGGCCTGCGTTCTGGACTCCTTTTCTGGCAGCTCATACACACCTCCCTGTACCTTCAGTTTACAGAAGGCAGAGTTCAAAACTAGCCCGTCTGTGAATGGGCACTCTGAGAATCTACAGAGGCTCCCCCATAGGGTTCATACAGTAGTAGTAGTTTTATGTGTATTATGGGACCTTTCTCCTGAGGTGCAGGGTGCATACATAGTGCAGGAGTAATAATACATAAAATATAAGAACAAAACCAACATAAATAGCTTGCAGTCCGTACAGTAGAGGAAGCCTGGAAGGACATAGGTTGCTGCCAGATCCCAAGTGAGGGGGCTGGGACTACCTTGGCTACACAAAATTCCAATCCCAAGGGGTTCTCCTACTCCAGCATGTACATCTGGGGGTTGGGATCACATTTTGGATCTCCTCTAAGGAGACATTTAAAGTAATGAACATGTGCTGCAGAAGAGCAGCAAAGGCAGTCGACTCACTGGACTTATCTTTGGAGAAGTCAAAATCCATTCAACCTTGGGAGGAAGAGGCATCAGAGGATTTTTCTGAGGAGGAGGCAATGCTCCTGAACAAGGGCTAGGGCCTGCATTAGGAAGTGTGGGTTAACCTACTGTCAGGGGTGACCAGCACCAACAGGATGTCAGGCAACCCTGCACCAGGTTGAGAAGCACTGGTGGGGGTCCTCTCCGACAGCTGAGGGGGTTGAGACTCCACCAGAATTGACTGAGCAGGAACCACCAGAGGCAGGACTGCCAGAGCCAGGATTGCAGGAAGTGTAGTCACTAGACAAAGCCCCAAGAGGGAGTTGAGGTGGCCGGAAGCATATGCCTACCCCCATTTGTGCCACTTGAGGTCCTTGTACCTCCTGCACAGTCTACACCATCAATGCCCATTTGATGAGGATAAACTTGATGAATGTCTGACTATAGTGTTAACCGGAGCGAGACTGTGACCTCAACCAGGACCTCATCCTTGATCATTGACCTCCCCATATTAACAGGGGGTGCACAAATGGGGGCCCCATGTAGACCGCCTGCTGAGGTAACTTGACAATGATGGGGGGCACTGTGGTCAGTACTTGAGGAATGACCCCCATCGGAGGCTACTTCTCTGGTTGGGATGACCAGATTCATGGTCTGACCCATCTCCCCAGCAAGGGAGAGCCAAGGCAGCACTGGGGTCTTGGTAAGGGATGAAGACTTATCCTCCTCTGACACCTGGTTGATTGGTTTGCAAGCAATCTTGACCAGCTCATTGACAGGAGTACTGACCAGAGTCAACATAAACTGCTCAATTGGGGGTACTGCTGAAGCATCTATTGACCCTTCGACCAGTGGATATCTGACCAAAGTTGACCGGTCAGGGGAGTCAAATGACCAGGAAGAGCAGGAACATGCCTCTCTCATGATTAATGAGTTGTGTTTCTGTCAATAAGGGGGCTTTCACCGATGGTTTGCTTAGCCAGGTACATTTCCTGAACTCTGAGAAATCCAGAAAGGGAGTATCTATAGCCTTCCCCAACAGGACCAAACCCAGGGCTGTCAAAGGGGCTGCTGCTGCTGCCTCTTCCTCCATGGCCGTTAACTGAGAGGCCGACCATATGGCCATGTAGGCATGCTGACATTCTTGAGGCCCACCATGAAGGAAGCATACCTTGCTTTCATCCAGTGATGAAGGATGCACAGCCTGACATACTGGACGCAGCCAGATATCATGGTCAGCTCCCAGGATGCAGAGATACGTATTATGGCTATCTGTCACAGAAATGTTCTGTCTGCACTAATGCAACATTTAAACCACAACTTTTTGCATTCCATCTCAGTGTTGTCAATGGAGACATAATGGGAAAATAGGTGTACACAATCAGCTGAAAACCGAAGAAATTTTGAAGACAATCTCCAAAAATAAGTGCTTGAAAACTGGATTCCTCATGCTGCAGGATCTGCTGCAAAGGAGGAGACTTGTCCCTTCCAGTGGAAACAACGATCTGACACTGCAAAGGGTGGAGCCAGAGGATGACACCACAGGTGGTGGGCGGAGTCAAGCTTGAAGATATTCAGTGACTGAGCACAGTCAAGCTAAACTGCCATATTGTGGATAGTAAACTGAATCAAGGTTGGTAGAAACATCTTTTCTCTGAGAGCTTATGAACCTATGTGTAGCCCCTCTCCGGCCCCATCCAGGAGAAAGCCACAACCCCTGCCTGCTATCTAGAATACAGGACATGGGGCTTGGGTTCCCACAGTTATAACAAGGGGGTTCTTTCACAAAAGCTAAAACAAAAATGGCGGTGCCTCCACCCAGAGTACATTTTAAGTGGGTCTGATAGCTTGCAGTACAACCCCCTGGGATGTTGTATCAACCCACCTCCCAAGCAATTACCCCAGACACGGAATTACCAGAATTCGACCCTCCCCACCTTCAGTTACCACATTTACCTTTTTGTCTGATCATCAATACACAGGCTCAGTAAAATCAAGCTCTGGATTCATTTTCTGCTGCAAAACAACAACTTCAGGGTTTATTTACAGGGGGAGGGTTTAGGAATGGGGAGTCGAGGAACAGAGTTCAAGTAAGCATTAGTAATATTTGCATTTCCCAATAGTCACATTTCCTTTTGATTCAAACCTTTATCAATGCAGCCACCAAGTTTATCTATCTAGCTAACTGCTGCAATGTAACCCAAACCCAGACCCACAGATCTCAGTCCATTAAAACCCCTCAGTCCTTTATTGGGTACCCAGATTTGCAGTTTTAGGCCTGAGATGCAGTTGGTAGCCGGCGTTGGCGTGTTTACTTGAATTTAACTTTAACTTTATACATTTCCCTTGGCTGTCCCTCCAGCCCTAGGGGGCATACTTAAACTATATACAGTCCCCAGGTGCAGGGCAATTCTGCATTTTACTTATGGTTCTGCAGAACTCAGTACTATGGATGGTACAGTTGACTGATGTCCTGGGGATTGATAGAATAGGTAGAACCGAGCACAAAGCTTGAACAGGATCACAGAGGCTACAGCTGGCTCTCTCTTTCTCTTCTTGCTCATGGATCTTGCATTTTGTCCCCTTTGGCCCATTACAGGCCCCGTTGCAGAGCACATGCGCAAGGCCTACCACCACAAAGGCCCAGACTGGGGAGTGGCACCACAGCCCAGCTCCCTCAATCAGAGCACCCAAGCACTCTGGTACAAGATCTATGACCCCCTGCAGTGGCAGGCCCCACTCAATGGGGGTTAGCAAGTTCCCCACCTGGCCCTGGGTGCCAACAGAAACATTTGGCCCATTCTCTTCTGCTGTTCTCTTTCTTCCTCTTTACCCACTATGGTGTGTAGCTACAGCCATCCAACTCTCCCTCTCTCTTGGCTGTACCTCAGGAGCAGACCACTGGTACTTGGACCCAAAAGCACCTGTCCATCCTTCTGCTTTCACAGTCTATCAACTTTAACATGGCCATACTATTCGCTCTGGCTCACACAGATCACCTGCACTCTCACAGTTCAGTCTCTCACCATGCAGATACTTAACATTTCCTTGGTTTAAAGAGTGTTATTCTTCCTTTTCTCTTTCTTCATCACATTTACATGCTCATCCTTTGTATTCCCATCTTTTCCACAGGTTCAGATACAACCTTTGTTCTTTTTTCAGGCTCAGAATGCAACCTTGGTCTTTTCCCAGGCTTAGACCCAACCTTTGTCCTTTTATTTCAGGCTCAGGACACAACCTTTCCTGCTCTGCTTCTTTGGCCTCACCGCTGGGGTGCAACTTCAGAACAATGCAGACAATTTACAGTCTGCAGCTTTCCCATTTACTTCTTCAAGCTGCTTCTTCCTTTTCCTGATGGGGCAGGCCCTCCCTGCCCTGGGGGACAAATTGGTGGCAGCCCCCAGGCAGGCCCATGTCGTAGTCCCACTCTCTCCTGGGACAAGAGCCCCCCTCCCTCAGAAGCAGCTCTTCCCGAACTCCCTCCTGAACTGCCCCAAGTCTAAGTGTCCCTGCTTTATTTGGGAGCCCTCCCCACTGACTGGAGCCACTGTCTTTAAGCAAAAATTAATATGTATGAGGCTCCTTCGATGCCTCATTGGCTGTACAAAAAGGCGCGTAGATTTTCCCCTGTATTTTCACCCAAGAGTCTGTTCACAAGCCCCAGAATCCTTTGCAAAAATCCTGGCTTGGTGGTTGACTAGTGGGTGTCACATGGTTGCCCAAACATGGTGGTCATTGTAAACGGTATCTAAATATTTCACAGTGTCCCAAGTTGTAAACATTCGTACAGCCAAACCTTTCATCTTTAGATATTTATTTCCCAAGCATTTGGTAGCTACCCCTGTGCCTGCTTAGCAACTGCAATACTTAACATGTCAGCACCTCCCTTTCCCAGTCGCTGCTGCCATTACCTTAAGCCCCTAGGCAGCTCACACATTGCCCCAGTGTACTGGCTGCAGTCCATGGACACTTTATAGTTATTTATCCCCCCACAGACTGGCAGCCTTCCTATTCCTTTTGCACACCTTTATTTATTTATCATTCTCCTTCTTCTGTCCCTGCCTGTCACTAGCACTTTCTCTTTAGCTTTGCCCCAGCACTAGACAGGACTCCCACTCTTCAAAAGGATGGTGCCTGATGAATATTGATGAGGCAGCCCTCCTGTTCGCGAGCATGATTGTCGCTCACTAAAACTCTTCTGCCACTTCTTCTGCCATCTGTCCAGTTCTGCTAAAGTTACCGGTCCCTCCCTCTCTTCATTTCTGACAGGACCGGGACCATGGGAGAGACAATCTGAAAGGCCGCTGAAATGGCCACTCAAAAATGCACAGGTGCACATGCACGGAGCTTGCCAGCACCACTGTGCCATTTCCACAAGCCGGCAGCTCCATACCACAACTCCTCCAGCCCCACTCTCCCGGCAAAACAAACAACTTGTGGGACGGCAGAAGAGACCCAGAACACAGGGGAAAACAAGGACTCAATACAAAAAATGATGGGGGGGGGGCGGACCAAAACCCCTGATGGGGGGTTACATATGAAACAGCATAACCAGTGGAGAAACTGGTTATGAAGACAGTGCAAGCCTTAAAGGTAAACCTGGAAAAAGTGCTGCTCACTAAGGGATTCACATGGTACCCTGGGTAGTGGAGTGAATATGAAATCCCTATAAACTATGACAGGTTTGCACAGCATATTTATTTCATCCATGCTTAAGAAATAAGGGGAGGGGCATGATGGATCTAGAGCCCCATCCAACCTCTAATTACAATGGGCCCCATATTCAAAAGTCTCAGGCTTCATTGCGCAAGTGTCTGCGCCGCACAACTGAGATACGCCAGCACAAAATAATGGCATGTTCAAAAGTTGCACAGTAAGATTCAATCGTGCATGTGCAGCTGAATATCCTGAACATGCGCAATTGTGCAGTGGGAGATGCACGGCACAGCAGGTGCCCAGAGCCCAGTGCAGAGCGTAAGGAATTGCGTGATGCAAAGCCACTTGTGCAGCATGCATATTTGCAATATTCAGCCAGGATATGCAAATGGATCATTGCACAGTTTGTGCCCAAACTTCACATTTGCATCTCATTATTGGAATGTATTCAGGTCATTTGCATACCCTGGGCATGCTCAGTTCCAGCTTTGCAGGGCTGCACCACCACCCTACAAAGGTGAACAAGAGGTACTGCAGCCTAGCAGGCGGGTGTGATGGAATGTTTATGTGTGGGTGGGTGGACTGCATTGGCCTGTGTACAGGGTTATTACCCATAGCCATGTACAGTGTCGGACTGTGGTACAGGGGGCCCACCTGGACAAGCAACAGGGGAAGACACAGGGCAACACTGTCTGATTGGTATACCACATGCATGTGATACACCAGCTCCGTATGCTGCGTACAGTCACCTGTAGTGCCCCACACATCCCTGTATGTGAGGACCATGGTGAGAATTGCAAGGGTTGGCAGTGTGCAGAAGGTGACTCGGTACCTGGGTGGGTGATACCTGTGTGCACCTATGGTGTACCACCGTGGGTGTGTGCCACAGGTCAGTCCCTGGCCCATTCCATGCTACCACTGATACTACCAGGCTACCTGGGCACCTGCCACAGATGCACTCTTGGTGCATGCTACCACTGGGTGACACCCTGCAGACTGCATGGGTGCAGGCCATGGCCCCTGGTACATGTGCGGCACTGTGGATGTCTGCTCCGCTGGTGTGTTCAGGGGGCACCCGACAGCACTGGCACATGGCAGCTGGGTGTCTACATCCAGGGTGCAGTGTGGGGGGTTGCTCCCTGGACGGTGCCAGTGGTAACATGGCACCTGTGGCTCTGGGTACATCCATCCTGGCATGTCCGCTGTGTGTGGGTGCCTGGAGCATGTTCTGGTGCATCTCCAAATGCTGTCTTAGGAAGGCCTTCCTGCAGTTCTGCTGCCTGCCTGTGGGTGGCTGGCCAAGTTAGACCATCCTTTTGTTTGCCTAACTTTGGGCGGCTCATTTCTGTGACGCGCAGCAGATGTGCTGCAAATTTTGGCTGAATATAGAGATGAACGGCATATCTGTGGATCCACCCCCTTTATTTGTGTTGCATACATTATTTCTGTGCAATATCGCATTTGGAAATGCGTGTCGCATCTCTCCCTTTTGAATATCGCACTTCAGTGCATTTTCTGAGATGCGCGGCTCATCTCTATTTTGGGTCACGCACCTCCTTTGAAAATGTTGGCCCATGTTACTATATTTTTCTCTAATGTTCAGCAGTTAATATGTACTGTATAGACGTTTGAAAACTATAGCTTCATTTCATGTGCAGTGTGGTTAATATCAGTTCCTCATAATTTTTTTTTAACTGATATTCCCCTTTTTGCCACTAAGACAGACAATTTTCTTCTTTCCAAGGGACACAGATTCTCTGTTTGAAAAAAAGACCTTTTCTATTTGTGAAATATAAGTTCTTTTTCCATTTCATTTAATCTCCTTGGCATGATAGAACTTCAAAAGCAGCTGTTTAAATGTAAACCAAACCCAAGAGGAAGGTGGCATTAATATACTGTTACACTCTAATCTGACAAGCTTTTTAAAAGGTTTAAAGAGGCACTGACATTTTTCATTTTTTGGGGCCAAAATAAACATGACAGTGTGATATAGCAGCCTCAGGACAAAGTACTTGCCTGCACTTCCATGACTGTATGATAATTATTTTTCCATAGATTTGTGCAGTAAGTATTTACACAGTTGTTATTGGGATGCACCCCTGAAATTGCAATGGCCAGTAAGAAACTGTTCTTACTGTAAAATATGTGCACTGCAGTTAGTTAACATATTCTTTTTTTTTTAATTTCTTTTATCCTTGATATTTTTTTCATTGTTCCCCCAGCCCCTCCCCCCACCTCACTGCTTGGGTGTGCCATGGCTATACTGTTCCTGTGGCTGGGACCGTGGATGAGCAGCTACCTTCATTGCCAACACCAATTATACTCCTCAGTCAGTGCAAACACTAGGTGGGCAAAGATCTTCGTTCTCTGGAGATAAGCCGTTCACCTTCATAACATGACCATTGTGAGGCTGATAGAGAGAGGTTGAAGCTAATGAGGGAGTGGGGATGGTCCAAGCAGAACAGAGGGATGATTGATCCATTAGAAGTCTAACCAGTGCTAGAGTGGTGAAGGCCTATGTAGGTTCTGGGCAGACTGGATGGACCATAAGTCTTTTTTTTTGCTGTAAACTTCTATGTATCTAGGTCCTCAGACAGGCCCTGAGTGGGATTCTGATGAACTGCATGTGAACCTGGGTCTCCTTCCATGCCACTTGGTTAGTCTGTCCATAAGATACTCTTAAAGAGCCAGAAACAATAATATCATACCAAAGGCGTGTGATTGATTACCGGTGAATATCATACACTTGTTGCAAGCCCATCCTGCATAGTTTTGTACAAGGATAAATGATCCTTTTAACTGGCTGGTAAATACGAGCTAGCAGTGTTCATGTCCTTGAAGTCTTTTTAAGGCTGTGGGAGGAGCCTACAGCCCTATTGGGATCAGATGGTAGCTCTAAAAATGGCAGATTGTGGAACCTTCCATCGGACATTTGGAAGTATCCTTCTGAATGCCCAATGGAGCTTGAAAGCCTTCACCACAATCAGCCACTTCAGAATAATGGCCGCACTATTTCAGCTGTTACTTCCACACTGCAGGGCATAAACTGTGCATGCACGACTCATGCATATGTGCAATTCAGCTGGCACTATCAAGTTGTGAATGGCAAGCCATTCCCCACAACTAAGCATGTGTGAGTGTCACATTGCCGCCAGCAGAACCCCCCCACTGCTACTGTCCTCCCACGGCCGCTGATATCGGGGTCCCCAGTCATCATGTCGGCATTATGTAGCCCCCACCCTAACTTATATGGCACACTGGGAGCCCATCCCAGTGTGCCCAAATGTACTTATTTTCCATGCGCCACCGGGGTGCCCAATCCCTCTGTTGGCGCTATGTCCCCCCCCCACTGATGTGGCACACTGGGAGCCCACCCCAGTGTGCACAAATGTTTTTCTCCCCTCCCTGCCGACATCGGGTGCCCAATCCCGTGTCACATCACACTACCCCATAGCTCATGTGGCACATTGGGAGCCCACCCCAGTGTGCCCAATTGTTTACCTTTCTTTTTTCCATGTAAATAAAAAAAGCCTTCCTCCAACATGTTTTTTTCCTTTTAAACTATAAAAAAGAAAACAGTCCCTCGTCGTCACCCCAGTCCTCCCTCCCCCATCCCTACCCTCCCATTGAGTGCCCACATCCCAGTATCCCCCCCCCTCCTTACCCCATACTTACCTCCAGAGGTCGGTGCTATCATCTTCTCTGGACCGGGACACGTCTGCACTCTTCAAAGCCGAACTGCAAACTGAAGAATCAAAGGTAAGCATGCTATAATGGCAGTCAATGGGGTTTTCAACTTAAGTTGATAAATCAGCCATTTTTTTGAATTTTGGCCCCAAATTTTCAACATGGGGTACTTGGGAACCCATCTCATGAACAGTGTCACTGTCATTTCGTTACTCGGTTCTGAAAGGTGATTTTGCGGTCATTGCGTGGAATCACCTTTTTGGGACTGACACGAAATGACAGGGTACTGTTATTAAGTGAGGTCTCAAAAATCCTATGTTGCAATTTGGTGAAAAAATCCAAAATGACTGTGTTAAGAGCGTACGTTGCGCAGTTTCTACGCATGCCCCTAACTTTGCTAATTTTTTATATTTTCACTCCAGATTTTCAACATTGCCATTTTTGCACACTTCCTTTTTAACAGTATAGCTGTCATTTTTCACATCCTGCCCAAAAAATGTTTTCGCACCTGTGGCACAGAATGGCATGGTCACTGTGCAAAATCACCTTTCAGGACAAGTGAACAAAATTACACTGACACTCTTCATGAGGAGGGGTCCCAAAAAGGCCATGTTGAAAATTTGGTGCAACACCTCCACAAAATGGCCAAGATACACCAGGGCATTCAATAATTTCTATGCACATGTGTAACTTTGGTCACTTGTCAGCTTTTCACAGCCCTATCGGCTCTGACCAGAGTTTGTTCTCATAGTGGTTACTTCTGCTCACAGTCCCTGAACTTCATGCACTGGCCACAGACCTACTCAACACAGTATTTTGATAAGACAAAGTAATCCTTCACAGAAATTCAGTTTTTCTACTATTGGCTGTTTTAGACTTCCGCCTAAACTAGTCCATTATTCTCCCTACAGTACCTCTACTTCAAGCCTGGGGATCAATTGGTCCCTAAACTGGATGCAGAAGATAGGACAGTTTCTTCCCAGCAGCTCTTGATCTTCATGAGTAACTCCTCCATCGAGCCTCAGTCTTTGGTGTTAGATATGAGGTCCTAGTACCCCATGGGCCATTGTTTGGGGGACCAATGTCACTGATGCATGGCACTGACATACAGTGTGGAATCCTTCTCGCATCATCATTACTACATACAGGGTAACTGCCGTCAACTTCCTCAGTAATTTTTAGCAGAGGAGGAAACAGGAAAAATGACCAAGTAAGAAAATGTAGAATACATAAAGAAAGACAACCAGGAAAAAAATTCTTGAATGGAAGTAACAACTAAAATAATATATATTTTTTTATTTTTAGGTGCCAACAAATGTAGCTAGTAGGACTCTTGCTGGCATGTGTACTCTTTTAATGCATTTACTAAACAGTAGTTTTACATTAACTCTGGAGTGATTCGGTTACTAATGCCAGTGATAGGGACTGGCATAGTGTTGCAGACCATAGAACTATTAGTTCTATGTTGCAGACAGTCAATCCAAATTAGTTACAGCTGGGGCTTTTTTATAGGTTTGAACACCACTTGAGCAGAAAGCATTTCTATTGCAGTGTCTTCCTGAGAAGACGTCTTCATTATTGAACTGTATGCCATCTGTGCAGGCATGGGGTGGGGGATCTGCACTGAATTAGACTTCATACAGTGGGAGGCTAAACACTCACTACAGACTAAAACACAGAAAAGTTCAGCATTATGAATGCCTTAATGTTTGCTTGTATGTTGTGTACTGTAAGAGAAACTGTTATGCTTAATAAGTGAAGGAGAGTAAACTAATATAAAAAGCTTTGTTAGAGAAAGTTCTATGCTTAGTGACAGGGCAAACACATTTAAAGAAGGACAGCTGATGAAGCATGTGCTAGGTTAGTAGAATTGGAAAAGTTGGGTGACTCTTGGCAATATTATTATTTTTTTTTTTCACAATTTATTTACTAAGGAAAGCCCAGTTAAAATGCAACTTCTTAATACGAACATAGGAACATACAAATTTGCTCACAGAAGGCTATATGGTCTCTCAGGTCTGCTCAATGTGATCCAGCTGTTTCATTGTTTACCCTGGGTTCCACCCCCCCCTTAACTTTAATCCTCCCTTACACTTACCCCACCCCCTCTTGAATCCAACAACCATCTTATGGTTAACCACCTCTGCCAGCAGTTCATTCCACCCTGATATTACCCAGTCCATAAAGGACTTCCTCCTGACTTCGTTCTGGAATCTCCCCCTGCCAGTTTGCAGCAGTGCCCTCTTGTGTTTCTGTTCTCACTCAGGGTAAAGTGGTCACCAAAATCCACCTTGTTTATACCTTTGAGGTACCTGAAGGTTTCAGTCATATCCCCCCTCCCTTCTATCCTCCAGTGAGTACATATTAAGGCTTTTTAGCCTATCCTCATATGGGTTGTCCTGCTGACCCTGAATCATCCTTGTTACCCTTCTTTGTATCACTTACAGATGACTTACATCCTTTCTCAGGAAGGGACTCCAATACGGCACACAATACTTCAGGTGCAGTCGCCACACAGAGGTGTACAGCAGCAGGATCGGCTCTTTCATTCTACTTTTGAACCCCCTAGCTATGCACCCCAACATCTTGTTTGCCTTGGTTGCTGCCTTTTTGCATTGCAAAGAGTGATTAAGGTTACTGGTCAATGCTACCCCCAAATCCTTTTCCTCTGACACCATGACCTTTACCTTTGAGGATGGGGACCTGAGAATACTGCTCTTAGTTCTCACAGACTAATATGTTCTAATCTTTCTGTTAGAGACCTCACTCCTTTCATTGTTCTTTACCCTGTGTAACCTCTCTTCATTTCTTTTTTGTAATCAAAGTGTTTATTGGGTTATCAGATTTTGCAGTACTTTTCTTGGCTCAGGTACATTACCATTGAAATAACAAAGAGGAAAAGAATTAGATAAGCAAGGCAAGGCAAATTTTATTTAAGAAAATGCCCATCTGGGTGCTCTGGGTGCCGAACATATTAAAATGTAATTATACAGATCATGATAAATACATAAACAACATACTATTTTACTACTACTACTGTAGATACAGGGGGGTACCAAAGGGGTTGGCACTGGGTCCATCTCTCTTTTCTATATTTGTGGGGGATTTGTACGGAGAGTTGGATTGTAAAGTTTGCAGATGATATAAAGTTAGGTGGCCATGTAAATACCCATGAAAATAGAGATCAATTAGAATATGATCTTAAAAAAAATGTGAACAGTTGACTATAAATAACAAGACACCATTCAATGTAAGCAAGTGTGTCACAATACATCTAGGACAACATAATCCTAAGCATGATTACCGTATAAATAACACTACTATCAAGAAGGTGGAATCTGAATAAAGCTTGGGAGTATTGATAAATGGGGATCTGAAGTTCAGTGATCATTGTACTGCATTGGTTCAAACATCAAATCGAATATTCAGCTGTGTCAAGAAATCCTTCATTAGCAGAAATTAACATAGTATTATGCCACAGTACAAATCTTATATAAGACCACACGTGGACTATCGATCTCAGCTATGGAACCCTCTCTTACTAAAAGATAGGAACAATATAGAAAGAGTACAGCATTGGGAAACAAAAATTATCACTGGATTACAACATAAATTATATGATGAAAGATTGGAGCATTTGGTCTAAAGCAGAGGTGTATTAGAGGGTACTCATTACTAATGTAAAGGATAATGTATGATGATGAGCCTAAGGCACAGATGAGTATCGAGCACAAGACCCTTAACTACACCTTAACGTTACATAATCTACAAATTAAACTAGATAAAACTAAGATGACTGACAGAATACATTCATTTACACAAAGAGCTGGCAGGTTCTGGAACAGACTACCGCTGTACATAATTCAAAGTGATAATCTGGTAACTTGCAAAAAATAGACTGGATAAACACTTACTCAAGAAGGAGGACAGACTCGATGGGCAATCACCTTTGTTCTGTCTCAGCACCAAGTATAATACCAAGTATAAAGAAGGGAAGATAATCATAATAAAGATAAGCACTATAGTACATCTACATCTTCAAAGAAATTAAAGATCCTGGCCAGGGTAAAGCCCTTGGAAGTGCAATCTATAGGATGAAACCTTGATAACACTAAGGATCAACCATGTTCCCAAAATTGTGCACCCACTATAGTCTGCAGCTTAGCTGGTGCTGCTGTTATTTTGGTGATCTCAGCTACCTTGGGGGAATGGCCTATTTGCTGGCTTTGCCACATTGTCTTGTACACCAGTTAGACATGGGGAGCTCACCTGCGTCCTGGCTTGGGTCTGACCAGAAAGCCAGGCATATAGTACACTACAGGGACTTTACAGAATTCAGAGGACAGGTAACACACCCAGATGCAATTGCATGTGTCTATGTTACCCCTGGAAACAGCCTGTACTTGTTCATGACTTGTAGATTTACTTAATTCCAACAGCAATTCCTGCACATCTGGGGCATCCTGTTCCCTCCAGTGTTGTAGAACAACTCTCTTTGCTGTAATAAGGGCTTCTTCCAACCAGTGATCTCTCCCCCTCAGTAATACGTGGGTGCCCAGGGGAAAGCTGCTCCCCCAAGATGCCCAGCATTACCAGCTGAGGCATTATGGTAAGGTCTGCAGAGGTGACAATGCAGCACACTTTTTGTATTTTCATCCAGTAGTGCTGGAGCTTGGGCATTCCGATAGCAAGTGTGTGATAGATCCTGCATGTTCTCTGCACTTCCAGTACTTGTTGTGGCCCATGAGACCCCGTTTGTGTAGTTTCACCAGGATCCTGTGCCACCCCAGAAGGATTTTCTGCGGGGTAACTCTATTTCTGGAGTCCTTGACTCCCAAGGGTAGATTCTGCCAGCACAGCTCCCAGTCTTGGGGGGGTGAGATTTATGCCTAGTTCCCTACCCCAGCTGAGTCTGTTGTTGTCACTTACAGTGGCGTGAAAAAGTATTTGCCCCCTTCCTGATTTTCTCTATTATTGCATATTTGTCACACTGGATGTTTTCAGGTCTTTAGACAAAATATAATATTAGATAAAGGGAACCTGAGTGAACAAATAACACTTTTTTTTTTTACTTATTTCATTTATTTAATGAAGAAAGTTAACCAACACCAACTGGCACTGTGTGAAAAGTAATTGCCCCTAGTTAAATCAACCCAATTAAAAGGATAATTAGAGTCAGCTGATTGAACACAGCCAGGCTTGATTACAGCCAGCCCTGCTCAATATAAACCTCACTTATTTTGACCCTTACCATCAGAGTCATGTTGCCAGCACAAGATTCAACCAGCACATTATGCCATGATCAAGGAAGTTCCTGAAAGATCAGAAAAAATGTATTGCCTCTATCAGTCTGGAAAGGGTTACAAAGCTATTTCTAAGGCTCTGGGACTCCATCGAACCACAGTGAGGCCATAATCTCAAATGGAGAACACTTGGAACAGTAGTGAATCTTCCCAGGAGTGGGCGGCCTGCCAAAATTACTCCAAGGCGCAGCGTAAAATCATCCAGGAAGTCTCAAAGGATCCTAAAACAACAGCCAAGGAACTGCAGGCTTCTCTTGCCTCAGCTAAGGTCAGTGTTCATGACTCCACAAGCAGAAGAGACTGGGCAAAATGGGCTTCATGTGAGAGCAAGGCGGAAACCACTGCTAACCAAGAAGAACATAAATGCTTGTCTCACATTTGCCAAAAAGCACCTGGATGATCCACAAGCCTTTTGGGAAAATGTTCTATGGACAGATGAGTCCAAAGTGGAACTTTTTGGATGACATGGATCCCATAATGTCTCGCGTAAAGCAAACACAGCATTCCACAGTAAGAACACCATACCAACAGTCAAACATGGTGGTGGTAGTGTGATGGTGTGGGGATGCTTTGCTGCCTAAGGACCTGGATGACTTGCCAAAATTAAAGGAACCATGAATTCTGCTCTGTACCAGAAAATTCTTAAGGAGAATGTCGGTCATCCTTCCGTCAGCTGAAGCTGAGCGTAGTTGGGTCATGCAGCAAGACAATGATCCAAAACACAAAAGCAAGTCCACATCAGAATGGCTAAAAAAAGTAAAATTAAAGTTTTGGGTGGCCTAGTCAAAGTCAGACTTAAACCAATAGAGATGCTGTGGCAGAACCTGAAGCGAGCAGTTCATGCTCGAAAACCTATCAAATGTTACTGAATTAAAGCAGTTCTGCAAGGAAGAGTGAGTTAAAATTCCTCCACAGCGATGTGAAAGACTGATATTGAATTATAGGAAGTGTTTGGTTGCAGTCATTGCAGCTAAATGTGGCATAACCAGTTATTAAGTGTAAGGGGGCAATTACTTTTTCACACAGTGCCAGTTGTTGTTGGTTAACTTTTTTCATTAAATAGGTGAAATAAAAAAAAAAAAACAAGTGTTATTTGTTCACTCAGGTTCCCTTTATCTAATATTACATTTTCTCTAAAGACCTGAAAACCTCCAGTGTGACAAATATGCAATAATAGAGAAAATCAGGAAGGGGGCAAATACTTTTTCACGCCACTGTAGGTCTGAGCCTAGCTTTTTAAATTGTCTGTATATGAGCCAGACTTTGCTTTTCTGTGGGAAGAGGGGGTATAGCAAGCAATTCAGCTGCTGAACTGTGAGGAGTCAATACTGGGGGCCTAATACCAGGCCAAGAGCGTGTCTAATCTGGAGATATCTCCAGTGGTGTTTCTGTGGGAACTTGCATTGTTTCTTTATTTACTGGAAGGATTTCACAACTCCTGTTGTCGCATCTATCAGATGCTGAAGTGTACTGAACCCATGGTAAACCCAGTCAGGCCAGTGGGTCAACTTTCCGACGATGTGCAGCATTTTATTATGCCATAATGGCATAGCAGGGGATTTTAGTGCTGACCAGTCAGTGAGCTTCGCTACTCGTTTCCATGCAGCCACTGAGTGCTTTTTTTTTATCATTAATTTTTTTGGCACCCCTAGCCCTGTGAACGGGCTCGCCTATCCTCGGTGACCCTCACCCGAGTAAGCCCCAGTGGGGAAGCCAGTGGAACTGTGGTGGCTGGAGGATTGGGCACTGAGGTTGCATCAGCGGGGGCCAGCGATTTTTTTATATACTGTCCCCCTGGAGCTGGGAATGTGCAATGATGCCAGCAGGAAGGTGTATGTCCCAGCTCCATCCCATGTTATGGTGTGATGCTCTGTCCCCCAGCTTCCGCCAGTGGGCAACCGACACTGGCACCAGGACCCCCCTCCCCAGAGAAGGAGAGCAGTCCTCCGGACACTCAATCCTTCTCCTCCCCTGCTAACCCCCGGTGGCCTGTGCCCATTCACGAACACGTGTCGCCAGTGTGGCACGAGGTGTGGTGTCCAGCACCTCAACCCTCAGCACCGATGGGCCAGCAGCCACTGAGTTCTTGACTACAGATGAGTCATTGCTTCTCTTGGGACATTGCTGAAGCAGACTGCTGAAACTAAGTTGCCCGTCAGAATGCTTTCCTCACAATACACTCACTTCCTGCACTGTGGGCCCCTCAGCTCTGCTGCCACTGGGATGATCTGCTGGATGGATCGAGGTAGCCTCTTAGTGTAAAAGTCAGGAAAATAGAATCTGCCCCTAGTGAGTTCCTGCACTAGTTTTTTCCAGCTAAGCCTCCCGGTGTTGGCTTCCCAGAAGAATGTCAACATGTCTTTGTGGATTTTCAGTATCAACTGGGGTTTGAGGCATTATCCAAGGCATATTGGATCTTTGGGGACACCATCATTTTGTATGTGTGTACTCTGCCTCAATGTGAGAGGCGTAGGTAATTCCATTGTGCTACATCCTTCTCAATGTCCATACTCACCTGTTCCAGGTTTATCCTCCCTAGTTTGGAGAGGTTCCTGGAGAATTTAATCCCAAGGAATTTGACATGGTTGAGCATTACTGTCATGCCCCAGAGGAAGTTAGGTAGCGCTGATACAGAGTAGTGTGAGGGTGTGAGTATGGACTTTGTCACATTGATCTTTTACACTGATAAAGGCCCATATTCTGCTATCAGAGACAGCAAGTGAGGGATCAATTCCTGTGGTTGTGTAAGGGTGAGCATGATGTCATCTGCAAAGGCCATCATGTTATGGTCCTCTCCCATCTGCACCCCAAGTATTTGTAGGTGCTGATGGGTGACCTGGAGGAGTGGCTCCAAGATGAGGATTAGCTGCAGGGGGGAGAGGGGGCAACCCTTTCTTGCTCCCCTCCCCAGTGAGAAACTGGATGAGGAGGAACCATTGGTGACTACTTGAGCCTCTGCTCCCTTGTAAACTCTCTTTACCTCCCTTTGAACCAGCTGCAAGTTGCGAGCTGTGCTTTCTGTCATGGAACGTGCTCTTTGTAGTTTCTGTTACTCCTGCTAGAAGGATATCCAAGCTCCAGGCTCTTGTGTAAGGAGCTTTATCTGGTTTTTCATAAAGACAGGGTGTCTTTGCATAATACTCTCAAGTTTTTACCTAAGGTGGTGTCGGAGTTTACTTTGAATCAATCCATCCACCTTCCAGTTTATTTTCCTGAGTATTCTAATCAGGGGGAGGCCTTGCTCCATACTTTGGATGTACATAGTGTTTTGTGGTACTATATGAACCGTACCATGCCTTTCATGAAGTCGGACTTGTTGTTTGTTTTGTTTACCCCCAAGAGAGAGAGAGGGAGGGCACTCATGTTTCCAAACAGTGTTTGTCTAAGTGGTTGGCAAACTGCACTGTTTATTGCTACCGCAAGTACAACAAGACCCTTCCGGGAGTGGTTAAGGGCCACTCCACCAGGTGTATAGCCACCTCTATGGCTTCTTTCAGGAATGTTTCTGCTGCAGATATCTGTGCAGCTGCCACCTGGAGTTCTGTCCATACCTTTACCAAACATTATAGCTTGGACATTGCCTCTAAACGCAGAGTGAATTTTGGCTTGGCAGTACTTCAGGACCTTCTATCCTGAGCATTTGGCTGCTGATCTGTCCTCTTCCTGGTGTTATTTTTCTGGTGATATATGGTAATGCTTGGGACTCAGTCCTACCGGTGTGGCCTGCTGCAAGAGCCTTCCTTCAGGTAAGATAGTACAGGTACGTAAGAACTTACCGTAACAGTAGATCTTCGAGAGAAGCTCTTGCAGCAGGCCCTGCTTTTCCTCCCTCCTTCCCCCTGCTGTTCTTTGTTTCTCTCTCACCACTCCTGCCCTTCTTTTGGCTCTCGTGAACCTCCTCGGTTCTCCTTATGCTGCCTGCTTGGGATCTCTGGCAGGAGAACTGAGGTAGGTATGGAGGACTGACCACCTTTATAGGATAGGCTGACATCAGATGCTGACATCAGCAGTGGGCAGTCCCCCATGGCAGACTGCTAGCTAGAAGTTTTCCGTGTGGTTCTGGCACCGGGTGGCTTACTCCTACCAGTGTGGCTTTCTGCAAGAGCTTCTCTAAAACATCTACTGTTATGGTAAGTTCTTACATAACTGTACGTTTTTGTAAGAGATGTGGATTTCTATGATGTCCTGGCCAACATTTCCCTTCCCATAAAAAACAGTTCATGCAATTATCCAAGGCTATGTGTGAATGTTGATGTGCGAAATGGCTGCCACTACACATTCTGTCACTTCACTACCAGTCTTTAATTGCTTGTAAAGTGTTTTGGGATACAATGTATATAAAAAATGCTATGCAAATACTGATTCTTCTTCTTCTAGATATCATCGGCTCTGGCTTCTTGTCTGCACTAGACATCATAATAATTTGCTTGCTACCTCATCATTATCTTTTTCACAACAACTTATTTTTAGGTTCACATCTCCGTGTTTATATCACTGTTGTACTGCTCTTCCAAATGAATACATACATGTTGAGGTTTTTGCACCATTAAGAGTATATTTTACATAAAAAAAGTTTCATGCATATCTAATAAATAGTCTAAGAACATGCTACTGAATCTCATCATCAAAATCTTCACCCCTTAGTCTGTTGAAAGACGAGAGATGCATTTCCCTGTTTATTTGCCACGTCAGCCTTTGAGAAAAATTAATGGTTCAGGGACAAAGATTTGGAATATAAATGCATTCAAATGGGAATCTTCCAGGTGTTAAGAGTCTACAGCATAATGGGCTAATTATAGCATATGAGGTTAAAATGCTGCAGGTTAATTGGTTACTCAACATTTCAAGAAGCAAATGTCTCTTTGATGGCAACAGTGGTGGAGATGGGGGAAGGGACTCATTTCCAGGAATCAAATAAGGAAAGACTGCTAATATGTAACACTTATCCAGCACAAGACATAAAACTGAATAAATATGTGTTCAACTGCAACATATAATGAAGAAATGTGTCCCCTGGCCCCTGTCAGATATGTTCCATCCTAAATAAAAGGTGATGGTTCCCCCAGTTAATGCTGTCCAGTTTCAGCACTGAGCATACCAGACTAAAATGCTGCAAGTACATTGGTTACTCAGTATTGCACAGCGCAAAAACCTCATTTGAAGGCACAGTCCAGTAACTCTGACTTCAGTGGTGACAGTCACTTGGTGCATCCAATGTAGTAAAGACCTTAAATACTCTTGGAGCACTTTCTCAAACATACATTTAGCTCTTATTGTCAGTAAACCCAGTTCTGCATCAGCAAGAAGACTCTCCTTGTTATGAAGTCAAGGCAGCTTGGGTGATCAGTAGTTCATGGCATCCTTGGTGTGGCCTGATATTATTCAGTGTCAATCCTCCCTCTCACTACGTGTAATATTGCTTAACCTCCCCATGATTAGACATGATTATGGCAGAATCCTGTGATAAAATGCTACACTGTTCCAGCTGTCTGTCAGTGCCAGATCTTTCATGTAGCACTTCATACATTTAGTTCTGATAAATAGCATTATCGGTGTTATCTATTGATTCTGCTGAAGCTTACAGAATTTGGGGAAATAAGAAATGTGTAGATCTCGTGAGTCGGTACCCAGCAATGCATTGCATTTGAATTCTACCAGAATACTAGACACACCATCTCACATTGACAAGGAGACTTCAAGGCAGAAATTAATATACCAATAACGAATCAATCAGAAGAAATATTTACGATCAAAATCTATTTCCCACATTGTTTTAAGCCTGCATTTCCAAGCTTTCATTCTGTGCAGTGTTGGAATAAGAAACTAAGGAGCCTGAAAACAAAACCTGCAATATAAGCTTCAATTTGTCTAAAACTGTATTTTGGGAAATGTCCAGCTGGTGTCAATGACTCTTTAAACAGTGTGGGTGAAAAAACTGTGTCTGTGTAGGAATGAAAGAGGCTTAGCGACTTGCTTAAGATTACACGGGAAGTAAGTGACTTTGTGGATTGTGACCTGGGTCTCTAGGTTCACAACTCTGTGCTCATACCGCCACAGTAGTGCCCTTCCAAATCAATACATAAATGAGCCAGCAGTCCTACAATCGGGCATAATGCTCCATATTTCATGTCAGTAACATCAGCACTTCCACTGCTCCTTGCTTCACTATGATCACACGTTAAGCTATTATTTTAGAGACTATGGATCTGACCTGCAGACTGTTATGCAAACTTTCATTTCTTTCAATAAGTCCCGTGAGCAAAAGTTCATTGACTTTGGGGCCACTTTTTAAACTTTTGAATTTATTCACTTGCTTGGGGATTTCTATATTTTTCCTTTTCAGTGTTTTCATTCCATTAATCCCCTTGTCTCCACAGAGAGTTTTACACTCCTCATCTGCTAAACCTTGCAGATTCTACATTGTGGGTTATCTGTCAAAATGTGTAGGTTTGCGACAGGCCCTTATTCAGTGCAACTGCACTACCAGCAAACGAGTGGGGTATAAAGCTGCGACTGCAGAAGTCAAGAAAGTCCCACTGTTCTCATACAAAGAATGTGGGTCAACGGTTCCTCTCGCTAAGCTGGGCACCCTGGATTTTGGTGTGTCCAGAAAAATTAGTTATGGCAACTTTGTAAACAAACACAAGAATCTAGCAGAACGGGTCCCATTTAGTTAGGTTCAGTTTTTTTTTTTTTAAATACATAATTTAATTGTACTCTTGGTGTTTCTAAGTAGAAAACAGTATAAAGAAAATGGCAGCCATCTCAAGTGTTTTTCTGCCCATGGCAGCAAATCATGCAAATAACAACTGGTGATGTGTTTTTTTACCTTCCAGGTTAGGTTTTTCTCCACACATGAACAGTAAATTATGACCCGTTAACACTTGCATACTTTTTTAATTGAACACACTGTGTTTTTTTATTGGTCTGGCTTGATGTTATCCCAGAAATTGTTATATTTCAAAAATGGTATGATATCTTTTCATCAAACAAGCCAAAGGCATACTCTTGGCATAGACCCCACTATCCCTGAAAATTTCACGAAAAAATTTCATGCTGTCTGGGCTGTAGATGAGAGCAAAGGACCCCGTGTTAAGTATAGGGAAAAAAGTGGTCCTTTTTCTGTTTTTAGCACTCCATATCTCAAAAACCATAAAAGATGCTGTCATAAAATGTTCATATTTTGAGACTCTGACAGCTTGACCACACATGCCAAATTTTGGGATATTTCATCAAAGTACACCAAAGTTATTAAGGTGCCAAAATTGGGGTTTAATACTGAACTGCTGATTGAACCCTAACTATAGGGGTGCTACTGCATCCCTATGAGATATAGGTATAGATATAAATATAAACATAAATATAAATATAGATATAGCTATAGATATAGATACAGCTATAGATATTTAGGGAAAAAAGTGTTATTAGAAAAATTTCAAAAACTCAGTGTCCAAATTATGTCAGAAGGGTATCAAAAACAAGCATTTGTCAATGCTGAATGTTTGCTTGTTGGCATTGGCATTGGTAGTGTAGGAGTTACAGAGCTGCATTATAGGAATGGCAGTGAAGTATTGAACTGAAGCCAACCCCACCACCACCCTGCAGAGACTGACAGGCATTGGGGTGTGCCTTTGGGTCGTCAGGCATAACAGCCATGCCATTTTACCACACCCTACCCTGCAGACACCGAAAAGTGTCACGGTGTGCCTTGGGGTCTTTGGCCCTTATGCGCAACCCATTCCATCAGGAAATATGGTGAGATGGGTCCAGTATAGGAGAATGGGGTGAACTTTGGGCCGAAGAGTCCAAGGCACACCTCGATGGCTCTCACTGGCTGCAGGGTGTGGAATGGTATGAGCATTACAGGTGAGAATCCCAAGTCATACCCCTGATGCCTGTCATTCTCTACAGGGTGGGGCGTTATGGTCGGAAACCCTAATGCCTCAGGCATTTGTTGGTATTTTCACTCCAAATTTTCAGCATTTTTTTTGTGACCCCCACCTCATGAACAGTGGCAATATCAGTTTGTTAGTCGAAAGTTGCTTTTGCACAGCGACTACGGCATTTAGCACCACAGGTGCAAAACCACATTCCGAACAGGATGTGAAAAATGACAGTTGTACTGTTCATGGGGAGGTGTAAAAAATGGCAATGTTGAAAATCTGCAGTGAAAATATTAAAAAAACTGGTGAAGTCACGAGCGTGCATAGAAACTGTGCAATGCACACCCATAATGTAATTAGTTTGAGGATTTTTTACAGCAGATTGTCAACACAGGCATTTTGGGACCTCCGATCATGAACAGTGTCACTGTAATTTTCTTAATCTGTCCCAAACATTGCTTTTGCACACTGACTGCACCATTGTGAGCTACATGTGCGGAAACACATTTTGGGCGAGATGTGAAAAATGGCAATTTTACTGCTCATAAGGAAGTGTAATAAAATGACAATGTTGAAAATCTGGCATGCAAATATTAAAAATTCACAAACTTGCGAGCGTGCATAGGAACTTTATTTATTTATCAAGTCTAGGATTACAAATACCTTTGAGCCAAGGCTCTTTTACAAAGGTTCCACGTCAGAGAAATACAAATTATGGGGAACATCAAGACAGACATTACAACAATGTGGACATTGCAAACAGATTACAGATTACTACAATTCAAGGGTAACATTGTAAGCAAGGCAGCCAGCGGAATTTGTCAGAGAAAACAGACAAGAGATAAGAAGTGCCAAAGTCATGGGGGAGAAGGAATGTGGGTAGGGTGGGGAGAGGGTGAAAAGTGCAGCATTGGGTATACCAAGATGTGAGGGTAGAATCCAGTTGGGGGGGACCACTAGAGCAGGCAGGAAAGTGGAGAAACAAAGTTAATTTGGGCAGTCACAGGAGCTGTTGGTAGTGAGATAGTCCCGGAGCCTAGTTTTAAACATACCAACTGCACAACGTGCACTCCTAAAACAGTCATTTTTGGGAATATTTTCACCAAATTTTCAACACAACCATTTTAAGACCTCTGCTTATGAACAGTGTCACTGTGATTTTCTTAATCTGTCCCAAACATTGATTGCACACACTGCCTGCGCATTGTGCACTACCTGCAGGGAAATACATTTTGGGCAACATGTGAAAAATAACAGCTGTACTGCTCATAAGGAGGTGTGGTAAAATGGCAATGTTGAAAATCTGGAGTGCAAATATTAAACATTCGAGAACTTACGAGCGTGCATAGGAACTGCGCAATGCATGCTCGTGAAACAGTCATTGTTAGGAATTTTTTCACCAAATTTTCAACATTGCCATTTTAAGACCTCTGCTCATGAACAGTGTCACTGTGATTTTCTTAATCTGTCATACATTGATTTCACATACGACTGCGCCATTGTGTGCTACGTATGCGTAAACACATTTGGCGAGATGTGAAAAATGACAGCTGTATTGCTCATAAGGAGGTGTGGTAAAATAGCAATGTTGAAAATCAGAGTGCAAATATTAAAATTTGCAAACTTATGAGCGTGCGTAGGAACTGCGCAATGCATGCTCGTAAAACAGTCATTTTTAGGAATTTTTTCACCAAATTTGCAACATAGGCTTTTTGAGAGCCCACCTTATGAACACTGGCACTGTCATTTCGTTAATAAGTCCCAAAAGGTGATTTTGTGCAGTGACTCAAAAATCACTCTTCGGGCCCGATTAACACAATGACAGTTCCAGAATTCATGAGGAGGGGTCCCAAAAACCCCATGTTGAAAATTTGGTGCCAAAATTCCCAAAAATGCCTGAGATATGCATTCAAATTGAAAAAAAAAAACTATTGCATTATACATCTTACCGGCATTTCCTCAGTTCGCGGTTGGCTTTGAAGAGTGCAGACGTGTTTCCCGTCCACCGAAGATCATCACACGAGCTCTGGAAGGTAAGTATAAAGTGAGGGTGTGGGAGGTAGGGTGCACCGAGGGTGAGTGCGGATGGGCAGGGAGACCGCCCGAGGAATGTTTTGTTTACAGGTTTTTTTAGGAAGGCGATGCAGGACATTTGCAATGCTGGGGTGGGCTCCCAGCGTGGCAGCTGGAAGAGCTGTTTGGGGGCCTGGAGCCAATGTGGGATTGGGCAATCCTGGGCCATAACAATTTTGCCATGCTAGGGTGGGCTCCCAGCGTGGCACCTCGAAAACTTTTGAGGCGTGGAGCCGATGGGGATTGGGCACCCTTTGTCGCCATACAGTGTCTGCGCGGGGGAGCACATGAGCATGCAATATGCGCAGCGCAGGCAGGGGGAGCGCTGCTCACTGAAGTGGAGCTCTCCCTTTCAACTGTACAGCACTACATTTTCAACTGCTGTCATAGATAGCTGCAGTGTTTATTGGAGAACTGTGGCTGTGCCTGCAAACACACTGCCTGAATTGGAAGAAGGGTGCCACACCTCCGAAAACTCGGATGATGGCACTATGTTTCTTGCACATGCGTGCAAGCAAACATAAAAATGTCTAGATCTCAGGCTGATGACATAAATGTTTTGACAGAGGCAAATAAATGTATAATACTACTGTATAAAAGTGCAGCTTGTTGGGGGGAAACATATATATATATGTTACTGTGACAGGGTTGAATAAGGCCCTGTCCCATGTGTTATGCAGAAAAAGTTAAAAGCAAGGATCTGTTCTGTTCTCTCCATCTCTGTCTCTTGTCTAACTATGCAGTCAAACTTTCTTGTGAGACAATTCTCTGCCTCTCGCTATCTCTCTGCCTTCACTTGCTGATTCTGACTTTTCTTTCTCCTTGCTTTTCTGAGGATATAAAAGTGTGTGTGAAACTGTTTGTGTGAACCTGAGATCCTTTGGTTTGAAAATGTATATAGTTATACTGTTGAAATGAATGCAAAAAGTTATTTGGAACTGAAATGCAGTTTGACCTTTATGAGCTTTTTTTGCAGAGCTGTCAACAAAGAGATCAGTTCTGGATCACCATGTACTATTTTGTTGCACCTGCAAAGAAGGGTGATGAAGCGCTAATGCATTTTGAGAAAAACAGGATGTCTGTTAACGAGTTCAGGATGTAGCAGTTAATTGCCAGACAAAGACTTATTATAAAAGAGCAGCAATCTTTTGTTAGAGAGAACCTGAAACTTAAAGATTACCTCAGATGAAGGACGTTGTTTTTTGTTTGTTCAGCCTTTACAAATAGCTATCCTGAACAATTTTATTTTTTTATTTTACTGTTATTGGAAATAATTAAATGCTACTTGCAAATGTTATAACTGCTCCTGGTTTTCCAATGCTTCCTGACCTATGTCATGCATACTCTAAGCCAGAAGCTTTGTGCGTGGGTACTAGATCTGGTAACAGGGAAGCACAGAAGAAGGATATGGATCCTGCAATAGCAAGCCCAGGAGTGATTACCAGAAGAATGGCAACCAAACTGGCAGAGACAAAAGTCCAAACTGAGACTGTACAGTTGAAACCAGTGATGGAAGAAGAACAGGTAGGGACAGAACCTGAAAGCCTGTCTGCCTTCTTCAAATAGTGGGCTATACAACAAAGAGAGGCAGAGATGCAGAGAAAGATGCAGTGACAGGAGCAGCAGAGAAAATAAGAGATGCAGCAACAGGAGCAGCGAGGGCTGGATGCCTTGCAAGCTAGCACAGCTGCAGGATCTGGCACAGGTCCAGCAGAGCAACAAAACACAAACAACTTAAAAGACATTAAACTTACAAAGTTGTGTCCCTTGGATAATCCTGAAGCATACCTGACAACTTTTAAAAAGAGTTGCCGCAGCCTGCCAGTGGCCAAAACAGCAGTGGGTAATCAAGCTGGTAGCTTACCTGACAGGTAAAGCCCAACTTGCCTACATTAGTATGGACACTGCACAGTCAGAAAACTATGACCTGGTGAAAAGAGAAATCATGAAAAAATATGACATTTCAGGAGAGACCAACAGGCAAAGATTCCAGTCCCTGAAGTACTACTCAGTCAAAAAATCCTCGAGAAGCCTTCACCCAACTCAAAGAACTCCTCGTTAAATGGTTCCAACCAGAGGACAAAAACAGACCCACAGATCATCTACATATTTTCAATGGAACAATTCAACATTCTGCCTATAGATGTGCAGCTCTGACTAAGAGAACATCAACCAAAAAGTGGGGAAAAGCTGTTTCTTTGGGTAATGGCTATCAGATGGTTAGACAGACACCTCAGCAGCGAAGTAACAGTCAAGGACCTGTAAGACCCTCTTTTTCCCCCGATTTAACTCCAGGTCAGATAAACACTCTGATGGGGGGGTACAAGTTTGCATCCAAAGACTTTATTTGCTATAACTGTAACAAGCCAGGCCATATCACAAGAAATTGCCATAAAAATAAGTAAGGTAACAATGGAGCAGATTTGGCCTTAGTAAATTGAGGGCAAGTATTTAACAGATGTCAAGGTGGGATAGAAGACTGTAAATGGACTTATTGGTTTGGTAAGCAGACAGACCCTAGTGCATGTTGAAGTGCTGGGAAACACTGTGCAAAAGGACCACGTACTGGCATCATCTGCTTCCATGGGGACACTCAATACTATCCCACCAGCTAAGTGACTCTGAATATTAATGGGGTGTCACACCAAATGAAAGTGGGGGGTAGTACCTAAGTTATCAGTTCCTGTGGTTAATTGGAAATGACTTTCCAGGATTTACTGAGTTAATCTCAGAGGAAGTGAAACCTGCAGTTTCAGCAACAGTGGTAACAAGCGCACAGGGAATGAAAATCTCGGATGGTGGGGACACTTTTCCTAGTGATGACTTTGATTCAGACTTGTTTGGGCACAGCTCTAAGATCCAGAAGTCCAGGAAAACAAAGATACCTGAAGAAACAGCAACAAAAGACTGATGAACATAAGGGATTAATAGGTGAAAATGCTAAAACTGATCACTGATTGTGATTTTGCTTCAGAGCAAACCAACAATGTTTCTCTCCAAAGTTATTTTAAGCAGCTGGGCGTAAAACAAAAACAAGGCGAACCAATGTTTAAAAAATGTAATGGGTACCGTACAGAGTTTGTGTTACTCCTCAGACATGAACAGATACAACAATTGATTATACCAAAGTATAGAACTGCGAAGCACACATTAAGCATGGGGCTTAATGTTTAGCTGCTGACCCTTTAAGATCACTTAGAACCTGCATGTATCTAATTGTTGCACTGCCTGGCAGTGTCATGTTGGTCTATCAGTCAGAAGTTGTCAGTCCGGGGCTAGATATCACGAAGAGAACAATTGCAGTACAGCAAATAAACCTGCTTTATTCTTTATTTTATGCGTCCATCTAGTCATTTGCATGGTCCAGATGGGGTCCTCCCCAGCAGCTCCTGCAGCAACTGAAGGGTCTGGCAAACGACAGAGAAGGTAAGGGGTCTTTTAATGGTGGACCATACAAAAAAATGCCACAACTTACTAAAGACATGTAATCCCTCACCCCTGCCTTTCTAGCAAAATGACAGGTGGCATGCTGTTGAAGCTGACAGCAGTACCTGGTGGGGACTGGGTTCGGGGAGGATGAGGTTACTCGGCACACGGGACCTAGGTTTGGCTACTCTGAACAGGGGCACCCAAGTAAATCCGAACACAGGAAGCAATAACTGTAATGTCCAGAACCAGGAATGGGATTCTCCAGTGTGGCTTTTATTCACATCCAAGCCAAACAAACAAAGCATAGATGGACCCCCACGGGGCTACATTCCTGGTAATGCAGATTAGAGACTACAGAACACTTTATCACTGTTTCCAGCCCTCAGGCTCTAAACCCACCAGGCACACAGCCCGGACTTGCACGCAACTTTGGGTACACAGCCCGACTTGTACACTACTTGGGTTTTTCCCACTGGCCCGGCTCCCCCGCCGGCCACTTGATCCGTGGTCCATTTTGGGAATGAACCAATTATCCTGTTGTGGCTCCCCAAACCACACTAGAGCCTTCGACTCCTAGAGAGAATTTTCCTCACAATCCACGTCTGGGTACTCCCCTCATCACTGGCCAAGTGCCTGAGGTAAAGTAGAAATCCACAGAAGAAATCTGTAGAGGTGGACTTGGTCACTAAAGATGGGGGGCCACCCACCTCCAGCTCCCACAGCCCCTATCCGGCCATTTCTCTGGAAACTGAACCATTCCTTTATTGAAAACTTTCAAATGTAGATTATGGGTAGACGTCTGTCACATCTCCTTTACATGTCATTTTCATCCCACCAAGCTCTGGACTTGAACCTACTTTTACTTTGCTTAGCACATTACTCGAGGCTTCCACTATTTTAATAGTTCAATCCCCACATTGTCACACAAGTCCCAGGGTGAAAAACATAGGCCCTTTCAGGAAGAGCAAACACTCACCCTCCGGTTGCAGGCGCCCCACAGGCGACTCACAAGTCTTCTTGTTCTCCCAAATAAACTCTGAAACACATAGGCAGCTTTTCCTTTACAAGCAGAATTAGGGGGTTGCCCCAGGAATCTGCAGGGAAACCTTTCCTGCCCCCATCCCCGGGGAGGAGGGGGCACTGAGACCCGAAAACAGTGGTCTCCACCACTTCAATTATCTTCTGTGTCTCTCTTTTGGTGGAGACACACACCCTTTTAACTTTAAAAGTAGCCCTCTGTCAGGGCTGAGGCTCCTAGAGCCTACACTGAGCTGCTGTGCTGCTTACTCAGCAAGCTCCCAACACCAACTCCACACTGAACTGACTTCAAAAGCCTCCCAACGTTCTATATCAACTCCCTTGCTGCAGATTCCAATGTAGCTCCTGCAGCTGCGATAGTTCTATTGGTGATGTCATCCCTCAGTCTCAGCTGAGACTGAGAACAGAGTGAGACAGTGTGAAACCCATTTAACTGGAGTTTCACAAGCTGCCTTCCCTGCCTACCACTAGGTCTTACTGGGATTCTAGTAACCCCGGGTAACAAGGGGTTACACTCGCCCTTGACCAGGAAAATGACTGTCCGCAGTCATTATTTACCCGGCCTTAGACCATCCCACCCTATGTGCTACCTGCAGGAGGGGGTGATCAGGCCCTCTCCTACCATGTGCAAGCACAGGCAGGCAACACTAAGGGCCTAGAGGCCTTTAGCTGACATATCAGCCTCTACTCTAACCACTTACTATGGACGCCTAGTGGCTCTGGTAGAACTATCCAGAGCATAGCCCTAATAGATCAGCACTGCGGTCCCAATGGCCATTCAGGACCACAGCCTGTCTATCCCCCTAACCCTCTAGGGAAAACCTATCTGTCTTTAATCTAATACCCCCAAAACAAAAACAACCGGGGGACCTCCCCGACCTTGGGTAACCTGCAACCACACACCATTGAAATACCACATTTTATACCATGTTACTGCCTCCTCCCTTCCCCCACAACCACACCTGTGGAAGGAAAGGGTTAATACAGTAACAACAACCATAATAACACCACAGTACTTTAAATTTCTACACACTAAAGTACTAATGAGGAACTCCGATGAGCCCCTCCTCCTCTTCTTGTCTTCTCTTCTGTCTTCCCAGGAACACCTGTAAGAAAAAGAAAGACAACACACACTCCTAATCTGCATACACAGTCTACCTAGACCCCTACCATCAAAACACTGAAGAATCCCAAGAAGATTTATTTTTTTTTTTTTTTTTAGAAAAAAGGGTAGAAAGACAGTATATACATTAGAAAACAACAACATTATTTACAATACACATTTGGGGGGATGGAGTGCCCTAAAAGTCCCAACTTGTGACCACAAGGCCCGAAGGCTAGTCCAATAAAGGGTCTCTCCTGGGCCGGAGCCCGGTGAAGCACAGTTCTAACAGGCCAAAGTCCAAGAGAGAGGTCTTTGAGGACAGTTCACACATTTGAAGTCTGCTAGTGTAGGGTGTGTACTGCAATGTCATAAAGATAGAAAAGTTTGGACTTACCAGCCACTTGTAGTCGAAAATTCTTAACGACCTGCACCTCTGGCGAGAGACTCTCCTGGCAGCATTTCTTCCGATACCGCTGGGCGGACATCTTCCGGGAACCACAGGAGGGCACATCTGGGAACTGCTGGGTTGATGTCATCTCTGGAGATGGAACCTAAGAACAGGAACAAAAAGAAAACAGCTGGTCTGACGTCATCCGATTACCAGGCGATGGCTCAGGATACAGCTGGGCTGGTGTCCTCTCTGGATCTGAAGTCATCTGGTGGGCCAGTAGATGGATTCTGGAAAGGCCAGTACACTATAGAACTGATGAATGTGGGGCACCTGAGTCCTGGATGTCCATATTGGCGAATCAATAAGGCACATCACAGTCTGGTGTGGCAGTATTGACTACCACTGCTTGGCTGTCCATTTAGTAGGCACGGGCACATTTGCTGGGAGGTCCTTGCACTGAGGCCAATAGTACCGGGGGTCAGGAGCTTGAATTATTACCCCGTCTGGGTGCACATAATTTACACAGTGGGAGATTTCACATCCCTCTCCGTCCACTATTCACACTCTGTCTATAAACAGTATCCTGCCTCTCTTCCACTGGGTATACTTCTCGTGAAACAGTCTGTTTTTCACATGCTTTTTGGCCCCAGGATGCACACCTTTCATTGCTTCGGCCCAGATCCAGGATTTCCTGCTGTTCTCAATCTCCTCCCAGACTTTCCTAGGAAAGGTAGGAAAGGTCATACCATAGATCTCATTTGCCTTTCTACGAACCAGTCTCTCCTCTTTACTAGCTTTGGTCAATCTGAGACCGCTGGCCTGGCTTAGGGGTGGCCAGTCCTGGTTCTGCCAGCTACGCATCCTTAAAGAAATTAGAAATGGATCCCTGACTTCTTCCTCTTGCGAAGCCAGGGCAGTGGCATCACCAGTTTCTTCCATGCATTCCTCTGAGGCAAGATCTTGAGGCTATGTACCCATTCCTTTTTCACAAGGCCACATAGGTTCCCCCTCATCTTCCTCTTCACTGAGGATCTGAGCCCAGGAGTGAGCAGTCATTCTCACTCCTGAGACTATCCACTCATCACTAGGCGTGGAGGTCGACACCTCCCACTCAAAGGCCTCCCACATCTCATCTTCGCCTAAGAGACTTGGGCTGGGCCCCCCCTCCAGGGGTCTATTGATGCTTTATCAGAACTTTCCTTCTGGGATCCAGCATCCAAAACTTCAACTTCTGGTTCTGTCTCTAACTCTGCACCCTCTAGCTTTGTGCCACACTCCCCTGTGGGGCCTTCCTCCACAGGCTCTGCCTGGTGCTGTGTGCTGCCAACTGCAGATTCCTGAACCTTTGTCCATGTGGGAGCCAACCGGATTGGAGGCGCTTTATACAAGCCATATTTTTCTAGGCATCCAGCACAGTGAGGAATCATGAAGATGTCCCTTCCAGCACTCAAGCATATTTGACATACATACACTGGATAACCAGGAACCGCCACATGAGGAGGCAGTTGTCCTCCATAGCACCACTTTTCAATATCCCTCAGTCTATTTACTGCTGCTGTTACTGCAACCCGGGCATGATCCGGATAGCGAGCTGGTCCTGAGGCCATAGCTGCAGAAAAACAAACAAAAGTTCACTGTAACTGAAAGTCCCAACTTTACTGAACACACTCTTTAGTTGTAAAATGGCTCCTCTGCTGCTGTGTTTACTTTACTACCCCACCCTGTAATAGCGGCGGCAGCACTCCTGTGCATCAACATTCAGAATCTGGGTCAAGCCACTGCACGCCCGATTTACACAAACCACTGATAACTTTTGCTCAAACTGCACAACTTGCTCTGTTCTTGTTTTAAACACATTTACTGGATTTTTCCACGGACTTTTCACATGCTGGAAACATTTCTTAGACTCATAGTCCCTTAAATATTCAGGTTTTTAAGCACAGGATTGCCTGTATAACTAGTGCTGCACATTGGCTACAACTCACAGTCTCTCTCTGGCTTTACACTTTAAACTGAGGCTGAATTCATTACTCTGCACACAGTCAATGGCTTAACAGACTTGCACTTGCTGGCAGGACTTGACACAGTCATTACTTGCAAAGCGACTACACTGCTGCATACACATTTATATGGCATAGGGCAGAAAATCACTGTTTGAGCAGTTTTTAGGCTGTTACTTACTGTTATCAGTAGCAGTTTGCTGCAATGGGGAAAAACAGCCTGCAGCCAGTTCTTGGAGGCCTCAGAACAGAAATGGGTGGGCAGTCCTACCGATCGTCTTTTCGACCACCACTTTTGCAATTCCGACAATCGATTAGCAGGTTGAGCTCGATTTTGAACAAGATAGTCTATTTTTACAAAGTTTACAGTGATTTTAACACTCCGCGGTGCTCCTCCACTAGCCAGTACACGCACTCCACTCACACTCCCTCTCGAATGCTGGGGCAGTCACTGTAGAGCTGGCTGAGGGGCGGGACTGATTGCAGCCTGACCAATCACACAACGCCATGCAAATGAGCCTCTTCTTCCTCACGAAGGCTCTTCTCCTCACGGCGATCATCGAGCAGGAAAATTTAAACTGCAGAATGCAACTTTTTTTCTTTACCAACTGACTCCACGGCGGGAGCCCATTTCAGCCATTTAACATAGCCATTACACCTGCAAGTCTCTCATTCATTTCAAAAAGCATTTCCAACGTCCAGGGCACAATTTTCTTGTTGCTACCCCTAGTCTTCCACACTTTTCTTTACCACAGTTCATTTTAAAAACATTTCAAACGTCCAGGGCACAATTTTCCTGTTGCTACCCTTAGTCTTCCACACTTTTCTTTACAACAGTTCATTTTAAAAGCAGGCAAAAACGCTGTAAACAATTTGATGCAGGACAAGGGCACACTCTTTGGCTTTACTGCTCCTTGGTAAACAGTTGGCATTTTAAACAGCAGCACAAGATCCACAGCACACAGCAACACACTAGTTACTTGCTTCAGCTTTTGGGCTACCCACTGCCAGACAGCCAAAACGCTAGCCCCCCTTGCCCGAGCACCTTCCACCCAGAACAAAATCCAAAGCGGTGCCTCCATTTTTGTAACCCCTCACCCCTGGCTTTCTAGCAAAATGACAGGTGGCATGCTGTTAAAGCTGACAGCAGTACCTGGTGGGGACTGGGTTTGGGGAGGATGAGGTTACTCGGCACAGGGGACCTAGGTTTGGCTACTCTGAACAGGGGCACTCAAGTAAATCCGAACACAGGAAGCAATAACTGTAATGTCCAGAACCAGGAATGGGATTCTCCAGTGTGGCTTTTATTCACATCCAAGCTGAACAAACAAAGCATAGATGGGCCCCCATGGGGTTACATTCATGGTAATGCAGATTAGAGACTACAGAACACTTTATCACTGTTTCCAGCCCTCAGGCTCTAAACTCACCAGGCACACAGCCCAGACTTGCACGTAGCTTTGGGTACACAGCCCGACTTGTACACTACTTGGGTTTTCCCCACTGGCCCGGCTCCCCCGCCGGCCACTTGATCCGTGGTCCATTTTGGGAATGAACCAATTATCCTGTTGTGGCTCCCCAAACCACACTAGAGTCTTCGACTCCTAGAGAGAATTTTCCTTACAATCCACATCTGGGTACTCCCCTCAACACTGGCCAAGTGCCTGAGGTAAAGTAGAAATCCACAGAAGAAATCTGTAGAGGTGGACTTGGTCACTAAAGATGGGGGGCCACCCACCTCCAGCTCCCACAGCCCATATCTGGCCATTTCTCTGGAAACTGAACCATTCCTTTATTGAAAACTTTCAAATGTAGATTATGGGTAGACGTCTGTCACATCTCTACATATCATTTTCATCCCACCAAGCTCTGGACTTGAACCTACTTTTACTTTGCTTAGCCCATTACTCTAGGCTTCCACTATTTTAGTAGTTTAATCCCCACATTGTCACACAAGTCCCAGGGTGAAAAACATAGGCCCTTTCAGGAAGAGCAAACACTCACCCTCCGGTTGCAGGTGCCCCACAGGCGACTCACAAGTCTTCTTGTTCTCCCAAATAAACTCTGGAACACATAGGCAGCTTTTCCTTTACAAGCAGAATTAGGGGGTTGCCCCAGAAATCTGCAGGGAAACCTTTCCTGCCCCCATCCCCGGGGGGAGGGGGCACTGAGACCCGAAAACAGCGGTCTCCACCACTTCAGTTATCTTCTGTGTCTCTCTTTTGGTGGAGACACACACCCTTTTAACCTTAAAAGTAGCCCTCTGTCAGGGCTGAGGCTCCTAGAGCCTACACTGAGCTGCTGTGCTGCTTACTCAGCAAGCTCCCAACACCAACTTCACACTGAACTGACTGAACTGACTTCAAAAACCTCCCAACGTTCTATACCAACTCCCTTGCTGCAGATTCCAATGTGGCTCATGCAGCTGCGATAGTTCTACTGGTGATGTCATCCCTCAGTCTCAGCTGAGACTGAGAACAGAGTGAGACAGTGTGAAACCCATTTAACTGGAGTTTCACAAGCTGCCTTCTCTGCCTGCCACTAGGTCTTACTGGGATTCTAGTAACCCTGGGTAACAAGGGGGTTACAGACATTTAACAGTACTTTTACTACAGTGCCATGCTGAGCTAAAGGGGTTGAACATGTAATAGTGACAGGGAATGCTCACCCTATTAGACAAAAGACATACAGTACAGATTATCAGAGTGGTTAAGGAAATGCAAAACATGAAACAGTTAGGTATCATAGAAGAGTCGAAAAGTGCTTGGTCATCACCAATGGTGATTGTAAATAAATAAGAAGGGAGTGTAAGAATCTGCCTTGATTTTAGGAAACTTAATCAAGTGTCTGAATTTGACAGTTATCCTACACATATGCCCAGTATAGATGACTTGGTCGTCAGATTGGGAAGTGCTAAGTACATCAGTACCCTAGATGTCACCAAGGGTTACTGGAAAATTCCCCTAGGTAAAGAAGCCAGAGACAAAACTGCATTTGCCACTCCTACTGGATTCTATCAGTTCACCACCATGCCATTTGGTTTACATGATGCACCTGCTACATTCCAGAGGTACATGGATGTAATGTTAGCTGCTCACACTGGTTATTGTGTTGCTTACCTGGATGATGTTGTGGTGTACAGTCCAGACTGGACAAGCCACCTGGAACTCCTATGAGCAGTTATCCTATCTCTCAAAACAGCAGGTCTGACAATTAATCCTACCATATGTACATTAAGCATGCAGGAAACCAGATATTTGGGATATGTTTTGGGAAATGGAGAAGTAAAGCCAGAGATTTCTAAGATAGAAGCTGTATCTAACAGTCCTGTCCCTAAAACAAAGAAACAGGTCCAGTCATTTTTAGAGCTGGCTGATTGCTATCGGAGATGTGTTCCCAGCTATGCTGAAATAACTACCCCCCCCACACTGAACTCATGAAGAAATGGTTCCCAAATAATGTGCAATGGGCCCCAGAGTGTGATAAGGCTTTTCAAGCCATCAAGGCTGCATTATGTTCAGCCCCTGTTTTAAGAAGCCCAGACTTTGAGACACAATTTTTGTTACAGACAGATGCATCAGAGGTAGGCCTAGGAGATGTCTTGAGTCAGAACATAGATGGGAAGGAGCATCTCATTCTGTATATAAGTAGGAACTTGCTCGACAGAAGGAAAAGTAACACCACCATTGAAAATGAATGCCTTGCAGCAAAGTGGGCCATGGAGTCCCTTAAGTTTTATTTGCTAGGAACTGACTTCCTGCTTATAACTGATCATAATCCTCTCTGTTGGCTTAACCAAACGAAGGATAAAAATTCCAGAATCACAAGGTGGTACCTGCCACTATGTTTAGGGAAGGGGCACATGGTTAGGAACTGTCCCAATAAACGTATAGAACATTCACATCTAGCACTGGCCAATACTGGATATGTGACCTCAGTGGGAGTAGGACAACATCAGACTTTGGGATTACTAGACTCCGGGAGTCACCAGACTTTGATGAGGGCAGATCTTTTCCCCACTGCAAATTGTGTCCCTAAAGATACTACAGTTATATGTGTACATGGTGATGTGCATAAGTACCAAACAGCAGCGGTGGAGGTAACTGTTGAAAACCATAAACGTTGTTTAACTGTGGGTTTAGTTCCTAGGTTGCCTGTCCCAACCATTATTGGACAGGATTACATAGAAAACATAGAATTTGATGGCAGATAAGGACCGCTTTGCCCACCCAGTCTGCCCATTTCCCTACCTAATGGATAAGCTGCAGATCCTAGTTAACCAGCAGCCTACATCTTTCTACCCCCACCCCCTAGAACTGCCTTATGACTGTCCCATGCATTCTTGAATTCCACCACTGTTTTTGACTCCACAACCTCCGCCGGAAGGCCATTCCAAGCATCCACAACCCTCTCTGTGAAAGAATACTTCCTTACATTACCTCTGAGCCACCCATCTTCAAATTGTGCCCCCTTGTCCTTGCACACCTCTCTTTTTGAAAGATGCTACCCTCTTGGACGTTGTTGATTCCCTTAAGGTACTTGAAAGTTTCTATCATGTCCCCCCTCTCCCTCCTTTCCTCGAGGCTGTACATATTAAGCTCCTTTAGTCTCTCTTCTTATGTCTTCCAGTGCAGACCCTACACTATTTTAGTTGCCCTCCTCTGGACAGCTTCCATCCTGTCTATGTCCTTGCGGAGATTGGGTCTCCAGAACTGCACGCAGTACTCCAGATGGGGTCTCACCAGCTGTCTGTACAGAGGGATAACAACTTCCTGTTTTCTACTGGTGATGCCTCTCCCTATGCATCCCAGTATCCCACCAGCCCTCCTTACTGCCCTCTCACATTGTATGCCCACCTTTAGGTCATCTGATATGACTACCCCCCGGTCCCTTTCCATTTTTATTATTGTTAGTATCTCACCCCCCATTGTGTACTCTTCCCCTGGGTTTTTGTTTCCCAGGTGCATTACTTTGTACTTCTTAGCACTGAATATAAACTGACATACATTTGACCATTCCTCTAACCCTGCCAAGTCCCTTCTCATCCTTTCCACCCCACCTTGTGCATCAACTCTGTTGCAGATCTTTGTGCCATCTGCAAAGAGACATACTTTTCCTTCCAGTCCCTCTGCAATGTCGCTTATAAAGACATCGAAGAGGACCGGTTCTAATATTGAACTCTGCAGTACCCCACTAGTAATCCCCCTTTCTTCAGAGTGGACTCCATTTACTATTACCCTCTGTGTCCTATTCTCCAGCCTATTCTTTACCCAGGCTATCATCTTGGGACCCACTCCCAGGCTGGCTAACTTGTATATTAATCTTTTGTGTGGGACTGAGTCAAATGTCTTGCTAAAGTCTAGGTAGGCCATGTCCACAGCCCCTCCCTGATCTACTACTTTGGTCACCCAGTCAAAGAAATCTATTAGATTCGTCTGGCATGACCTTCCTGCTGTGAATCCATGTTGCCTTGGGTCCTGTGCCCCTCTGGCCTCTAGGTACTCGACAATTCTTTCCTTCAGAAGTGATTCCATCATTTTCCCTATCACTGAGGTTAAACTAACAGGTCTGTAGTTTCCTGCTTCTGCCCTGCTCCCACTTTTGTGAAGGGGAATCACATCTGCGTTCCTCCAGTCCTCAGGTACTACCCCATCCTCCCATGATTTGTTAAAAGGGTAGTCAGTGGTGTCACTAGTTCTATACTTAGTTCTTTTAGAATTCTGGAATGAATCCCATCAGGCCCCATTGCTTTGTCCACCTTCAGTTTTAAGAGTTCTTTCAGAACCCTTTCTTCTGTAAATGGGCTGGTATCAACTTCTGTATCCAGAATGTTTCTATTGTTTGTTTTAGGTACCTCCCCCTCTTCATTTGTAAATACTGAGCAAAAATATTTGTTTAGTATCTCTGCCTTTTCACAGTCACCCTCTGCCCACCCCATCTCCCTTTATTAAGCCTCACTATCCCTCCCTTGGTCTTCCTTCGCTCGCTGATGTACCTATAAAAGGTTTTATCCCCCTTCTTAACTGAGTTGGTTATCTTTTCCTCGGTTCGGGCCTTTGCTGTTCTGACAGCCTTCCCAGCTTCCTTTTGCTTTAACTGATACAATTCTCTGTCCTGCTCCTTCTGTGATTCCTTCTACTTCCTGAATGCTTTCTTTTTCTCTTGAACCTTCACTGCCACCTCCTTTGAGAACCATAGTGGTTTCTTACATCGTTTTGTTTTGTTTATTTGCTTCACACAAAGGCTTGTTACCTCTGTGATGGCAGTTTTTATTATTCCCCATTGTTCTTCCAACCCTCCTTCCTGCCCATTTGCTAGTGCATTCCTTAGGCACTCACCCATTTTGGCAAAGTCAGCCCTCCTGAAGTCCAGTACTTCTGCCTTTGTATGGCTTGACTCTATTGCTGTGTTTATTGTGAACCATACTGCTCGATGGTCACTAGTTCCTAGATGGCTACCCACTTCTACATCTGTGATCCTCTCTCCATCTCCATTTGAGAGAACCAGGTCTAAGACTGCTCCCTCTCAAGTGGGTTCCAATACTAGTTGTCTAAGGCATGCCCCCTGTAGGGATCTAGAATAACCCCACTCTTAGAAGTGGCTGCTGCAACTGCACTCCAGTTAACATAGAGGAATTTAACAGATGGCTAGAACCTGGTGTTGTGCTAAAGGATATGGGCTGTTGGGGGGTGGTGAGAGACCTGGGAGGACAGTAGTCTCTATGCCAGGACAGACTACACTTGAGTGAGGAAGGAAAGAAAGTGTTGAAACAGAGGATGGAGCAGTACATAGAGGAAGTTGGGAATTTAAACTAGGAGTGGGGGTGGCAGTTGGGGAAGAGATATGCAGAGACCACAGGTTGGGAAACCATATGAGCTTACCCCCCATAACAGTGACAAAGGACAAATGGCAAGTACTGTTGGTGATGCTAGGAAAGGAGGACAGGATGGGAGGGGGAGAAAAGGGTGGAAGGTGGTTATCCTTAATGCTAGGAGCCTTGGGAGGAAAACTGCAGAGTTACAGGTTCTCATGGCAGAGGGAGAGGTGGACATTGCAGCCATCACGGAAACATGGGCCACCCAATACAATGACTGGGACCTGTCTGTACCAGGGTACAGGTTATTTCATAGGGACAGGGTGATTGGGAAAGGAGGGGGGTGGCACTATATGTGAAGGAAGGACTGGTGTGTAAGGGAGGAAGGGGAGGAGGGTAGTACGGAGTCACTTTGGATGCAAATCCAGGATTCCAAGAATAGGATTCTTAGAATGGGAGTAGTGTACAGGCCACCATCTCAGATGGAGAAGTTAGACAGGGAACTAGTGGGACAGATCAGAGGACCTCTGAGAAGGGTAGTGTGGTGATTGTGGGGGACTTCAACATGCCAGGAGTGGACTGGAGCACCCCAACAACCAGGAACAAAAGGTAGCAGGTACTGCTGGATGCCTTCCCAGGACAGCTTTCTGCTGCAAATGGTCAGTGAACCAACCAGGTTAGGGAATACCCTCGACCTTGTGCTGGCAAATGGGGACTTTGTGAGAGAACTTACAGTGGAGGAACCACTGTCAGAGAGTGACCACCACTCAGTATGGCTCACATTGGATATGGGCAAGGAAGGAGTGGAATCTGGCACAATAGTGCTGGACTTCAAGAGGGCCAACTTTGGGAGGATGGGGGAAGTGGTAAAAGGGTACCTTGCCAGAATTCAACCCAGTATGGACACTAACCAGAGGTGGGAGCTCATAAAGCTGGGGATAGTGGAGGCTACCAAAACCTGCTGCAAAGCCCAGAGCAAGAAGGCTAAGGCTAAGAAACTGATCTGTTGAGCAAGGAGGTCATGGAAAAGGTAAGGAGGAAAAGAGCTGCCTTTAGGAAGTTCAAGAAAACAGGGAGGGGGAAGACAGGGAGGAGTACTTGACAGAATCGAAGGAGGTGACAAGGGCAGTAAGGGGAGCCAAAGCATCTACGGAACTCAGGCTGGCACAAGGCATTAAGAACAGGAGAAGGACTTCTTTAAGTACATCAGGGAAAAAAGGAGCTGTAAGGACCACATAGTAAGGATTAGGAAGGAGGGGGGTTGGGTGGAAGCAGGGTGCGATAAGGCGGAAGCACTAAATGAGTACTTCTGCTCAGTATTTACTAAAGAGAATAGGGGGGTGACACCCAAGGTGGGAGAAATGGCAGAAGCAGGGAGGGAAGTGGTGACAGATGGGGAAATCATGGAGAGCAGAGTTCGAGAGGGTTTGAAGGCACTGAGGGTGGACAAGGCACCAGGCCCAGATGGCATCCACCCCAGGGTACTGAAAGAGCTGGCAGAGGTCCTTGCAGGACCTTTGGCAGACCTATTTAATGCCTCACTACATTCGGGGTGTGTACCTCAGGACTGGAGGATGGCTCATGTGGTGCCCCTCCACAAGAGTGGCCCCAAGGATGAACCAGGAAACTACAGACCAGTGAGCCTCACATCCATCGTGGGTAAGCTAATGGAGACTATCCTGAAGGAGAGGCTGGTGGCCCTCCTAGAGGCCAAAGGACTACTGGGACAGCAGACAGCATGGCTTCATCGTGGCAGATCCTGCCAAACCAACCTGGTTGAGTTCTATGACTGGGTAACTAGGCAACTGGACAGGGGCCATGTAGTGGATGTCCTGTATCTGGACTTCAGTAAGGCATTCGACTCAGTGCCACATGGAAGGCTGGGAAGGAAGTTAGGCACAGGGCGGGTGCAAAGCTGGTGAGATGGGTAGGAAACTGGCTGCAGGGAAGGCAACAGAGGGTGGTGGTGGGTGGGAGCCTCACATCCAAGGGCAGTGACGAGCGGTGTTCCACAGGGCTTGGTGTTGGGACCAGTGTTGTTTGGGATATTCATTGCAGACATATCATGGGACATCAAGAGCAGGATCAGTCTGTTTGATGATGATACCAAGGTTGGTGCGGTGGTGGATGACCTAGGAGGATGGCAGGGGTTGCAGGATGATCTGGCAAAGCTTGAAACCTGGTCAGACACCTGGCAACTGGGCTTTAATGCCAAAAAGTGCAAGTTGCTGCATTTTGGGATGAAGAACCCAAGGAGGAGTTACCAGCTAGGGGGAGTGCAGCTAGCCCAGACAGAGGAGGAGAAGGATCTGGGTGTGCTCATTACAGGGTCAATGAACAACTCGGCACAATGTAGGAAGGCAGCTGCAAAGGCCAACAAAATGCTGGGTTGTATTGCAAGGGGTATATCCTCGAGGAGGGAGGAGGTGATTCTGCCACTGTATAGGTCATTAGTTAGACCACACCTGGAGTACTGCGTGCAGTACTGGCGTCTGTATCTGAAGAGGGACATTAAGTTACTGGAGGGGGTGCAGCGCAGAGCGAAAAAGATGATCAAGGGGCTGGGGGACTTATCATACGAGAGGAGGTTGAAGGAGTTGAACATGTACTCACTGGAGGAGAGGAGAGACAGGGTGACATGATTGAAACCTTTAAATACATGAAAGGAATAAACAAGACAGGTACAGAGGGGCTGTTCAAAGTAAGGGAGGGGAGGGACACCAGGGGCCATGATATGAGACTGGAGCGAGGAAGGTTCAGGAGGGAGATGAGGAGACACTTTTTTACAGAGAGGGTGGTGGCTGGGTGAAATCGTTACCTGCTGAAGTGGTATGCAGTAGAACAGTGGACTGCTTCAAATGAGGATGGGACAGGACAAGGGGAGGGTTAATAAAGGGAAGGGTGGAAGGGAGGGCGAGCTGCAGAATAAGGGGTGCTAGCTGCACATTCGAGCAGACTTGATAGACCTCTAGGCCTTTATCTGCTGGCAAATTTCATATGTTCAGATATGTTAGTAACATCTGGCATATTCAGATCACCCATCAGCAATATCTCCCCTTTTTCTGCCATTCTAAATATACTTTCTATCATTTCCTTATCCATTTCCTTCCCCTGAGAGGGGGGGTCTGTATACAACACCTGTGCGGATTGTGGTGCCATTGCCTGTCTCCAAATTGACCCACAGTGCTTCTTCTCCTCCCTGTTTACCCCTTTGTTCTGTTTCTTTGATTCCTTCCCTTATGTACAGAGCTACTCCTCCTTCTCTTTACCCTCCCTGTCCCTCCTGTAGATAGTGTATCCTGGTATGTTTATGTCCCAGTCATGGTTCTGTGTGTACCATGTTTCTGTGACTGCCACGATATCAGATGTTCCTCCTCCATCAAGGCCACTAATTCAGGAAGCTTGTACCCAGACTACGGGCATTGGTACTCATTGCTCTCCATTTTTTAATGGCTTTACCTTTTGTAGCAGCATCCCCCACTGGCCTTTCTACCTTGGTCTTTTTCTCATTTAGTACCCTGTTTTGTAGGGGGAGGCTGGGATTTTTCTGCTGCTTATCAGTGCCTTCCCCCCTTGACTAGTTTAAAAGCTTGCCAATGAAGCATTTAAACCGATTGCCCAAAAGACTTGTTCCCTTCCTGGACAGATGCAGACCATCCTGCCAGGATTATCCCAAACTTTCTACCCTCTTACAACACCATGCAGCCACAGGTAACTTGGTACCAGTGACTACCTGCTCTTAGGCTAAGGTTGCTCAGATACCGGATGTTTTTCCTTTTGAAGATGAACTTTTTAATACACCAGGGAAAGATCGAAAGTCCCGAAAACAGAAAAAAAAAAGAGAAGAGGGGGATGGATTGAGAGTCACCAGCCAGAGGTGGCTGGAATATCCAGCACTGAGTTTAAAATAGGAACTGTTGGTTGATGAGACATTAAAAACATTTCTTTTTTTGCAGGTGCAAGATGCTAACACACATGGACAACCTCATTGTGTGTTAAAGAAAGGGGTACTGTATCGATATTATGTAAATCCAGTGACACAAATGAAGGTAGAACAGATGATGGTTCCCACAGTGTATAGGGATAGGCTAATGGCATTAGCCCATGACCTGCCAATGGCCGGCCATGAAGGGAGGGACCAAACTTTGGGTAGGTTAACACTAAGGTTCTTTTGGCCAGGCATCCATGAGGATGTGGCCCAATGTTGTTATGCTTGCCCCAAGTGCCTGTTAGTTGCCCCAGGAGGGAAGAGAGACAAGGTACGCCTCCAACCTATACCCTATGTTATGGTCCCTTTGAGCAGCGTTGCCATGGACATTGTGGGACCTTTAACTACAAGCACCAAGGGAATAGGTTTATCCCCAGCTTCACTCATGACACACCACTGTACCCAGAGGCTATACCTTTACAGACTGCACAGGCTCCTCGGATTGCCGAGGGACTTGCCAAAATGTTTAGTCATGTAGGTATACCTCATGAGATTCTGACAGACAGGGGAAGTCATTTTACTTCCTAAATGTTGAAGGAGTTATACAGGTTACTTGGCATATCTGCAATTCACACCTACCCCTACCATCCCCAGACAGACGGCCTTGTTGAAAGGTTTAATAAAACCTTAAAAGGAATGTTAAAAAATATGTGGAGGAAGAAGGGAAGACCTGGGATAGATTTCTCCCTTACCTGATGTTTGCCTATCAAGAAGTACCCCAGGCCACCACAGGTTTTTCACTCTTTATGTTACTATATGGAAGAAATCCCCAGGGCCCCTTAGATGTGGTGAAAGAACACTGGGAAAAGGGTCAGACATAGTGGCAGAGCTAGAGGAGGGGGCTTGGGGGGGCGGTAGCCCCTCCTGGCTGCCCCAGTGAGAGTAGTGGTGCACCACCACCATCTTTATTCACTGTTTAGTGTCCATTGTGGAGCCCATGATTGACTGAATGCCCCCCCCAGCTCCCAAACGCTCCTAAACCTGGCTCCGCCACTGGTCAGATGGTGGGGTTTGCTAACATTTTAGATTACATGACCTCTCTAAGGAAACAACTTGTTAAATTTGTAACTATGGCACATGAAAATGTGGTTGATATTCAAAAGAAACAGAAAATGGTGTATGATGAAGGTTTGAAAGAAAAATGTTTTATCCCTGGGGGAAAAGTGCTATTGTTGTTGCCAACTGTTGAAAATAAACTCCTGATAAAGTAGCAGGGTCCCTTCACAATTCTCCGCAGAACAGAGGTAGTTAACTATGAAATAGAACTACCAGGTAAGAGGAATCAAAAAGGGATACATCACGCCAATCTTTTGAGGAAATGGGTGGAAGAAGCAGATCCCCCTATATTATTTATAAACCCTGAACAACATGAGACAGAGTTAGACATAGCATATGATAGGTTATGTCCCCAAGTAAAGAAAGAGACCATCCTGATTAACCCTGAGTTAACTCCAGAGCAGATGTGAGAAAGAGAACAATCGGTACATCACTTCCAGCATACCTTTACCACCACACCAGGATGAGCAAAAGGGGTTGTGCACCATATCTCTATTACACAACACAAGCCTATTCATCAAAAACCTTATAGGCTACCAGAGAGGATGAGAACTGAGGTCATAGCAGAAGTCAGGAAGATGGAACAAATGGGGGTAATTGTTCCTTCCCATAGTGCCTGGGTATCACCGGTGGTAGTGGTCCCAAAGAAGGAAGGGGGATTGCGTTTATGTCTCGATTTTCAAAAATTAAATGCTATCTCCTCCTTCGATGGGAACCCTATGCCTTGTATTGATGACTTATTGGATAAAATAGGAACTGCAAAGTACATCAGTACCCTAGACTTGACCTAAGGGTATTGGCAGATACCCTTGGCCACCTAAGCGCAGGAGTTGACCACTTTCTGCACCCCAATAAGCCTTTTTCAATTCAACACAATGCCTGTCTGGTTACATGGGGCACCTGCGACATTTCAGCATTATATGGATCACATCCTCAGACCTCACACTTCATACAGTGCAGCATACCTGGATGACATGGTTATCTTTAGTCAGCTTTGGCAAATACATAAAGAACATCTAAGGGCAGTCATCCAGGCTATAGCCGAGGCAGGCTTAATCATCAACCCAACAAACTGTGTATTGGCTAATACCGAAACAAAATACCTAGGATTTGTGATTGGAAATGAGGTTGTTCAGCCTGAACAGAATAAGGTAGAAGCTGTGGCTAACGGCCCTAGACCTTTAACAAAGAAACACATGCGGTCTTTTTTAGGTTTGGCTGGTTACTACTGGTGGTTTATCCCTGACTTTGCTACCTTAGCTACACCACCAACAGAACTGACCAAGAATAGATACCCCAATAAAGTCACATGGAGCCCCAAATGTGAAAAAACATTTACCAGCATTGTTAGAATTATGTTCCGCCCCGTGCTCATAAGTCCCAATTTCTCCATTCCTTTTGAGGTACATACGGATGCATCAGACACTGGAATTGAGGCAGTATTGACACAGTATGATAGGAAGGATGAACAGCCGGTTATATATATTAGTCGGAAGTTACACGAGAGGGAGAGAAAATACTCTACTATCCAGAAAGAATGCTTGGCCATGAGGTGGGCAATAGAGGCCCTAAAGTATTGCTTGTGGGGGACTGAATTCACAGTTCTATCCGATCACAACCCTTTAGTATGGCTAAACCAAATGAAGGAGAAAAATACCAGAATAATGTGGTGGTATTTAGCTTTGCAGCCCTACCGTTTTACGGTAAAACACAGATCTGGTTCCCAGCATCAAAATGTGGATTTTCTGTCTAGATTTGGGGCCAGTAGAGTGGAAATGAGCGAGGCTCGTCAGGTGCTGGGTGGAAGATGAAATAGTGATTTTAAACCTCAGGGAAAAGAATCAGAGAAACAGTGATTGTTGTTATATCATTCTTTTTGAGAACAAAGGGTCCCTGAGGGGAACTTCTAGAGTGGGTGGGTGGAAGTTCCAAACTTTCCGAGGGTGAAGGGTCTAGACAACAAGATATGTTGCCATTTTGGGTTGGGAGGAGTGTAACAGGAGATCTGTTATGAAAAGAGTCCCCGTTCTAACGCTTAGAAAAATAAAATTGTGCATCCCTTTCCCTATTCATTTTTCACTCTGTTCTGTCTTCTATTTCTTATTCTCTGAACTATTGTCTTTTTCTTTGTCAGGGTGGCCAACCTGACAAAAACACACTTCTTCTCTGTACTATCCCTTTTGGTCCCCAAATCCTTTGTAAATGTACATAACTGTTTAGTAAATGTAAAGGCATGTTTTGAGGTAAAAAAAGACACCTCCATGCCTTAAAGCATAAAAAAACTAATGGGTGCCCCCACAAGGTCCTTAATAGGGGACACAATAATGTTTGAAAGTAGGTGCAAAAGGTTTGCAAAAGCACCCGTAGCACTTCTAAGATTCCAGCTCTCCTAATTGGCTGCGTGTCACAAAGTGCGACCGAGTATTGCAATGCGGCACAGGAATAAGAGAAAAATGTAAATAGAAGAAGCAAGTTTAGCTAGTTGAATGCTTTGGAGCAAAGCAATGCTCTGACACATACTTTGCAAGGCCAATTTGCAGGCCGAAACTCCTAGTGTGGAGCCGGAAACAATTAACCTCCGGTGCAGCTCCAAGATTGGGCACGGCTGCACAGAAATGGCAAAAAGGGGCATTCTGTCCAAAAATATGGCATTACTGACAGATGGAGTTTATGATCCCCTGGTATTGATCTGTCCAAATGGAACACAGATAAGTTGAATGGGACAGACCCAGAAATGTGGTAACTGGGCTGCCCGTGTAATAAACTACAAAAAGGGCCCAAATGAAATGTCAAGCTGAAGGCTGATATTTCAGCCATCAGCAACAAGAATTTATCTCACAGGAGACAAAGGTTCGTGCAGATGTAAGAGGCACTGCACCCGGTTCAACAAATAAAGACTGCAAATGGTTTGCTGCAATATATAAATACTGGAGAATGAATACTCCTCCTATTGTTTTGTTTGCATGTTACATATGCAGTGGGCAAACAGTCCAGAGAGATGAGGAGCGCGTCCTCAGTCCCTTTTTGTCTGGCTTGCCCAAACATGTTTACAATACAGAAAGTTAATTTTTTAAACATTTTAATTCTTATTCTATGAAACAGAGTTATTACCTTGCTATACGCTTCATCATGCTCTATAGGGCAGGCTGACCTCAGAATTACTGTTTATATAGTACAAGTGAGCATTATGTCATAAAATGGGGTGGAGCTAGCATTTTTAATGAGTCTTATTAAGCTAAAATATGTATATATATCATAAAAAGGGCTACATGATTATAGGATAAACTTCTGGCAGGTAAAGGAACAAGAATGTATGCCTTAAATAATGTATATGCCATTCTGATTGTCATGTTCATTATAGCTACAAAGGCTTAATAAGGTATATAGCCCTGATCACGTGATTATGATGTCATGTTTTGGGAGGAATAAAGCCCAGGACTAGAGACAAGGGTAACGGTAGGCCAGTAGATTGTTGGTCTTAGAGGAAGGAGGAGGTGTGCTAGAATACACACCAGCAATTATTTTATCACTAAGGAAAGAGTGAAGCTGCATTAGTGGAATTTTCTTTTGCTTTTAGGTGTGATAGCTAACACCAGCTTATTTTCATTTTTAAGTTCTGTAAGTACTGAATTCTGAATTAAAATTATAAACCCAAGCTGCGTTTATTTTATGCACTGTACTCCTGTTTTTACATCTGTTTGATCCCACCGTATTACACACTATAACCATTTTAATTCAAAATGATACACAAATCTGGGCAAGAGAAAGTCAATGCTGATTTTCTGTCAAGATATGGATCAAGAATTGAGAATTCCGAAGGCTGAAAAAAAATATGTGGGTTTAAATTCAACTATGTGCTGTACTGGCTGTTATGGAAAAAGGGATACTGCACATGTGCAGGATCATAGAGGTTATAAGGTAATGCTAGAAGAGAATTAAAATAAAGTTTTGGAAACCCATTTTCAAGAACAGGTGCCCACTTAAAGAGGGAGATATGTGACAGGGTTGAATAAGACCCTGTGCCATTTGTTATGCAAAAAGTTAAAAACAAGGATCTGTTCTATTTTCTCCATCTCTGTCTCTTGTCTATCTGACTGCACAGTCAAGTTTTCTTGTGAGACGATTCTCTGCCTTCTGCTATCTCTACTTTCACTTTCTGTTTCTGTCTTCCACTTTGCTTTTCTGCAGATGTAAAAGTGTATGTGAAACTGTTTGTGTGAACCTGAAATCCTTGGTTTGAAAATGTATATAGTTATACTGTAGAAATGAATGCAAAAAGTTATTTAGAACTTAGGAGGGTAACACTGGCATGTAGTTTGACCTTTACAAACTCTTTTGCAGAGCTGTCAACAAAAGATCAGTTCTGGATCACCATGTACTATTTTGTTGTACCTGCAAGGAAGGGTGATAAAGCTCTAAAGCATTTTGAGGAAAACAGGATGTCTGTTAATGAGCTCAAGATGTAGCAGTTAATTGCCAGGCAAAGACTTATTATAAAAGAGCAGCAGTCTTTTGTTAGAGAGAAACTGAAACTTAGAGATTCCCTCAGATGAAGGACTTCATTTTTTGTTTGTTTTGCCTTTGTAAATAGCTACCCTGAACAATTATATTTTTTATTTTACTGTTATTAGAAATAATAAAACACTACCTATGTATTTTATAACTGCTTCTGGTTTCCCTATGCTTCCTGACCTCTTCCTTAATGACGGTTATGACACAAAGCAACACAATGTCATGAACAGAATCAAGGTGTGCAAACCTGTTTGCCTGCAACCTGTGTTTGGGAACAAGTTCTGGCCACTGTGGGCTGGCCAGGGGGAGGAAGACTGAGGATCCCTGAGGATGATAGCTTCCTCTACAGGGGGAGGGTAGCTGCTGACACTCAAACAGTGCCATCTGGGTGACCACAGGTGTCAAAGCAGTTATGGGACAATGAGAGGGGTGACATCAGCTGGGCTCTGCTCAGGCATGATCCATGGGAGTGAGCATGGAGCACTTAAAGTGCCAGCATCCTAGGGGGTGGGGAACGTCTGAATGAGTAAAAACCTGACTTATGTGGAATGATTCTGGGCATGCATGGGCCTTGACTCCAGCCACTATCTGCTTGTAGTTACACTCCCAGGAACTCCTGGCTTCATTAGCTGGAGAAGGTTAGAGGTTGGTTCTAGCTCATTTCAGACTCTGCCACTTGTGTGTGGGGGGGCATGTCTGTGGATTTGAAAGCAGCTCAAGGTAAGTGGCAAGGACTCCAAGTGTAAGGGCTGGGCCCATCTGGGGTGAAGAGTGTGAAATCAAGTGTGGGAGCATAAACTGTAAATTACAAAGGAGAGTATCAGTGAGATGACAAACTGAGGTTATACTAGTCTTACCAGATCCATCTGTGATTCTAAAGTATCCTCAACAGTGAAGAAAGAAGAACAGGGACTGGCAAGGATAGCATATGGTTTACATGGATGTCAGCATCACCCAGACCCCAATTAGGTGCACACCTTCTTATCTGCTAAGTTTGTTATTGTATCCTAGCACTCTTCGTCTTCAGAACAAAAAGTGGTGATTTATGTACATTGATTGTCTTGAAAAGGATCAAATTTATTGCTCAAATTCTCAAGAAAACTATGCAGATGGTAAGGATTCAGTTTGTTTTCATTCTACCTGTGAAAATGTGCTGTCTCCAAACTTCGACAGCTATTCACTGTCCAGCCCCATGTGTTCTCTTTTATTGAGTCATTTCATAAACTACTGTTTTTGGTCTTACCTAAGTCCTTGTCTGTCAGACTTGAAGGATGAGGGTCACAAAAAGTGTCACTGGTAGTGTGAAAGTACATGAAAGGCTCTTTGAAAGATCATGTGCAGTGTTTTTTAAAACTAAAACAGGCAGCACCACTGAATAAACATTGCTATAAAAATGATGCGTGTTCCAGGCTTTGTAACAAAAGTCAACAAATTTATACTTTTTTTATTTCTGGAGTCCATTTCTCAAAGGTTGCCGAGTGCTAAGTCACCATGCCTCTGGGCTGCTGATGTCATTTGGGCTGTTATTCTACTGTGCTTGTTAAGAAGTGGTATTGCTAATAGTATTGTAATGTTGGTAACGTCATTGCTATTGGGCAGTGCCTGCTTTACATAAGTTTTAATTGGGGCCTTATGTGTGTTAATTCCTACTAGGGATGGATATATTAGCCCTGGTAAAAAGATTATTTTAATGTGGAGTAAAGAATAGTTAAGTCTGAATTCAGGTCAAATAAAAACCTGCCAGGGAGAAAACACTGGACTGGCTAGTGCATAACAACTCTTGGTAAGGTTTAAAAACAGCATTACTTCTCCCACCGCAATTTACAAGGTGATAGGATAATTGTTTTAGTGCCATCCTAAGAAATAATCTCTGTTGAATGTCAGGTGTGAATGAGCACAGCAGTCACTAACATGACAATAAGACTCTTGCCTTTCACCACAACAGAAAATTAGAGCAGAGTCTGCAGATCTTACAGCAATGTGCTACTCTTCCTGACTTCTGAATAGGCTAAAATGATCAATTTAAACCTTTTCTGTGCATTGCTGGCATTGAAGAAAAAATTAATCACCTTACTAATTGTGTTTCTTCTAATGGAATCTTGCTGTATTCTGACAATCTGTAGTCTGGCAATCTGCAGTTAGCTCCAGCCTTTAAACTGCCCCGGAGAGTAGAGGGTTAATTTTCTATGCAGTGCATAGAATGTTGAGCTCGAGCTTGGTTGAGGTCTCTGTCTGCAGCACTTTGAAACCCAACTGTCAGATTCTTACGAGTAAACACTCACTGACTAACTATGTGGAAATTGTAATTTTTTTTTAACTAGCCAACGGGCAACAGAAAATTTTCAATTCCCAAAGGAAGACTCAAGTCAGGAAACCCCAAACCAAAACCTATCCAAAAATAAAGATTATAATACAAGCACCCAGGTAAAATGGAGGGTGTGCTGAAGACACCCCTTGGGTGCAACACTGCACCTGCCCACCCACATCCCAAAAACAGGTTCTGAGAGGGGAGGCAGGGAGGGAAGGAGGTCAGAATACAGCAAGACTCCATTAGAAGAAACACAATTACTAAGGTGAGTAATTTTTTCTCCAAACAACATGAAGTCTTGCTGTATTCTGACAATCTGCAGACTACCAAGCAGTACCTCCATGGAGGAGGGACAGAACCTACTTTGGGAATAGGCTCTGAAGTACTGCTGTGCCAAACTGAGCATCACTCCTAGCCTGGATATCCAGAGAGTAATGCTTGGTAAAGGTATGGACTGTTTTCCAGGTGACTGCTTGACAAATTTCCAACAGAGGGATATCCCTGGCAGCAGCCAGGGAAGCAGCTGTACCTCTTGTGGAATGAGCTCTCAGGCCTGAGGGTGGAATTTTTCCCAGTTTCTCATAGCAGAATTGTATACAAGAAACAATCCACCTGGCAATAGTTCTCTTGGTGGCAGGTTTGCCATTTCCCACTTCCCCATAAGTGAGGAACAACCGGAGGGAATTAAACCTGTGACCCTTGGTATGTTGTATGTCGTAGCTAAGGACTCTTAACATCTAAACTGTGTAACCTCCTCTCCCCTGAGGAAGAATGATCAGTGAAGAAAACAGGGAGAAACATGGACTGATTCAAATGGAAGTCTGAAACCACTTTGGGTAAGAACCTCCTATTGGTTCTAAGGACCACTTTATCTCTATGAAAGGAGATAAAATCAGGTTCCACTGACAGGGCTTGCAATTCACTGATACGTCTGGCAGAGGTAATGGCTACCAAAAACATAGTTTTCGAAGTCAAGTACTTAAGCTCTGCTAAGGACATAGGCTCAAAAGGGGGTTGCATAAGTTGAGCAACGCAAACATTTAAGCCCCAGGCAGGGGCAGGATCCCTAAAGGGAGGATTGGTATGAAGCAATCCCTTGAAAATTTTACAGAATACAGGGTGAGATGACAGTGAAGAAGGCTTTCCCACTGACAGAAAAGCAGAAACAGCTGACAAGTGCACCTTGAGAGTAGCTGGTATGAGGTCTAGGCCATTAAGATGGAACACATAATCCAGAACTGTAGGCAATCCAGCAGTGTCTGGAGATATATGCTTCTTGGAACACCAAATGCAGAATCTTTTCCATTTGGAGACATAAGTCTTTCTGGTGGCAGGCTTTCGAGAGGCTTTGAGAATATCCAGAACCCCTTGGGACAGATGCAAATCTGCATACTCTAACTCTTCAAGATCATGCCTTGAGATTGAGGGACCAAAGATTGGGGTACCAAATCCTCCCCTGAGAGGAAGTTAACAGGTTGTAATTCCTGGGAAGAGTGTGAGGGAATTTTATATATCCTAAAGCTATATTTGCTATTATATACCTTGAAGCTATGTTTGCTTTGTAAGCCATGCTGTAACAAAGTCATAATGAATGTAGTAGAAATTTCTGAGTTCATGCTGTTTTCTACAGGGTTACAGAATGTTACTGAGGTTACTTGAGGTACATTTGTAGAAAACAGAAAGCAAGATAAAACTGGGCAGAACTGGTTGTACCAGCCTGAATAATTGCAGTTCTTGGAATTTAGATACTCCTCTCTTACAATTAACAACACGCTCGGACAAAGTATAAGATAACAACACATTTGGGCAAAGTATAAGATAACAGCACAATGAGGCATTGAAGGTAAGCTTTACGTTGTTGTATGTTGCTATGGTGTGAGTGAAACTCATTGTTTCACCTAGGTCAGATTGACCCACTGGCATATGTATCAAGAAATATTGGGTAAGAAATTAAGTAAGCAGTGGAAAAATACACCACACATTGGTATCAACTTGTTATTCTGTTTTATGATTGGCTTATACTGAAATGTTGCAGAATCTAGCTTATAAAAAGCTGCTGTAAATTGTAATCAGGGAGCTTTCTCCTTTGCAGAACTCCCGCGTGCATGTGAAAGATTTGATCAAATAGAGCGACGTTAAGACAAAACCCAGTGGTGTGGTTTTTGCCCCGTGACGACGGGAGCGGTTGCTCAGGTAATACTTACAGTGAGAGAATTTGCGATCACAGTTTTGGCGTAGTCAGCAGGATGAGTTCTTTGGTCCATGTCACCTCGTGATCGGGTTGTTTCCTTGGACAAAAGAAGGACATTTTGTGGAACCCCATCAGGACGTGATGCCTAGGGGCGGCGACACTCATCATCACTGTAAGTACAAGAATACCTTGGGCAGTGTGCACTATAAGGACAGGCCTAGATAAAATGGAAACAAGGGAACAAAAAATAACCTAGGTCAGAGTTAGTAGTATCTGGACCAGCAAAATGTATAGTTGATAAGTTTGGCCAGGATTAGGTCTCTGAGATAGGACAATGGCATAAGTTGACCAGGGGAATATTTCCCCTTATAGGTACTTTTAGTATAGATGTACTAAAGGAAGCAAGGATAGCATTGGAAGAAAAAGAAAAGAGCAAACAAAAAGGGTGCAAGGTAGACTGGTCAAGGTTTAGAATATGGGAAAGAGAGGCAGAAAGGCGACATGAAAATCAAGTGAGAGGGTTAATGGTAAAACAAGAAGGGGAAGATACTGAACACCGCAGGAGGGTGTTTCACCATCACGATACCCCTCCACCATATCGGCCCCCTTCCCCAACTGCTCCGCCGGGACCACAGGAAGGGGTGGTGCCAGATGCGCCACCAGAACAGGGAGTGGTACAGCCTGTGCAACAGGTTGCCCTGGCTGTGCCTGCTGCCCTACCTGTTCAACAAACACTGATAGTCCAACCGGGCCAAGCAGTACAACCGGCACTGGGCATTCAACAGGCTGCCCAATTGACTAGGGACACGCTTGTTCAACATCCTCCTGTGACTCTGGTGTGGGAGGCTATGGTCACAGTCCCCAGAAAAAGCCCAGAATCCCCCACACCCGTTCAGTCGGATGAGGAGGTAGGGAGTGAAGAGGGGGAAGAGTACCTGGTTGACGCAGTGGGATCTATGTCACTGGATGGGAAGGTACATGGCAAGGGAGATGGGAAGCGTTGGGTATTTAGGCAAACTGATGCAAGGACTAAGGGCCTAAACCAGGCAGGGGGAAGGAAAAAACTAACACAGCAGTTGCCTTTGATACGTTATCCCAACCCACACCCCGAGGCAGGAAGACCGGCTGCCAACGGCTGCCTGCAGTCCCTCAATACATTGAAGTGGACCGCCCATGGAATCCTGAGGAGTTGAGAGGGCCCTGAAAGATACCAAAGCCTCAAAATAACATGAAGAATATATAAAGGAGTTAACAAACTTAATAAAATGTATGAACTGTCTCGACTGAGGTTGGAGAGTGTCTTAAGACGAACATTAAAGTGCATGTGGGGAGAGTAAAGGGCCTGGGACCTGAAGCCAAGGACCAAATTATGCCTGAATTGCTTGATTGTGCATAAAACTATGGGAAAAATACAGAGATGGACAGACTGGCCTCGCGAACCGGATACGAGACAAAAGATGAGAAATCCATGCACGCGATTACAAGGAGCGATTGAGGCGGGTCTTTAGGCAATTTTCGGTATTGGGCGGATAATCACATACCAGCATCAGTTGGGTATGGCTTTTGCACCGGACTGAGTGAGCCAATTAGATTGAGTTACTACAGTGTGCATTGAATGGGAGACAAAGAAAATGGCCGACCTAGTGCCGGATGCTGAACATGCTGAGAGACAGCAGAAGGAGATACAAAAGGAAAAGAAAGAAAAGCTGGAAAGGGCTCAGCTAATGTACTTTAAGAGAGACAATAAGCAGCCCCAACCGGGAGGTGGAAATGGCAACAGAAGAAGACAGAGAGGACGAAATAATGGAGGTTATCCACGGGGAGAAGGAGGAAAAGGGCAACCATCGGAAGGATCGGCAGGACAAAGACCCAGACCGGAGGTGGTATCATCTGCTTTGCTTGTGGAGAACAGGACACATAGCAGAAATTGTGTAAAGGCAAATCAGTGGCAGCGTAATCAAGATTCAATGCCCTCTTGCCTCCGCCACTACCCTCCTGCTCCACAACAGTGGCAGCCAAATCAGCAGCAAGGTTGGGGTGGAAATCCTCGGATCCTCAGTTCTGGACTAATAATGTTGGCTTTGCCAATGACAGCTGAAGGTTAGAGGAACACTCCCCCTCCCCCTTTTCACAAATGCTATGTGCTTCAACAACGCCAGAAGGTAGTCCAGTAATAGACTTAATAATCATGAACACCAAGTTGACATTCTTGATAGACACAGGTGCCTCGATGTCAGTAATACAAAGAAGCAAGTTAAATGCACCCTTATCCAGTTGAATGGTGACAACTATAGGGGCATCAGGAGTACCACAAAGAGAGCAATTAACAATCTCATTACCGGTTCAGTGTGGAAAAATGGAATTACAACATACTTTCCTCAATGCCACGACCTGTCATGTGAATTTATTGGAAGGGATCTCCTGTCAAAGGTAAATGCACACATTACTTGTACACCGAGAGGGGTTAATATAGAAGTGCTGGGTGGGTTTGTATCCATGTTTAGCAGAAAGAACAGGGATTGTATAGTTGGGAATTAACAGAACCAAAGGAGGTGGGTTAGCTACAAGAATAGGGCGGAAGTAGTAACACATGGCCAGTTGCAGTTACAGACAGATTTGCATTGCAGAACACATTATGCAGTGGGAGGTCGGGACCTAACTTATGAGGGCAAAGAGTGGGAAAACAGCCAGTAGAACAGGCTATCTGGGTGTCAGAGATATATGTGGCAAGGATCATTGTGCAGCCTCAGTGAGGCTGAATGCAGAACAATTAAAAGTATTCCAACAGCGAGGGTCATACCGCACATTTCTCTGTGAGAGACCCCCTTGAGTGGAAGGAATGGGCCATGTAGCAAAAATGGTACAGTTGTGTGATTGGGAACGTGTAGGAAGCAAGCTAATATCAAGGGCTGGAAACTGAAAAATACATAATTAACAGAAAGTTAAGAGTGCGAGTGGATGAAAGAGAAGTGAGCGTGACAAAGATTTGTGAAGAAATAGGCATGCAGGAGAGTGTAAGTTGGATAAATGAGTTACCAGCAAAGCTATGGGCAGAATCAAAGAGTATGATGTGGGATTACTGAAAGCACAACCCTTATGGTCAAGCCAAAGTCCTCTTATAGACGAATAGGCATCAATATCCGCTGGGTAAAGGGGCGGAGGAGGAATAGCCCCAGTGCATGCAGCATTAGTGGAAAGGGGAGTAATCGTCTCTGCCTACATGCAACGGTAAATACACACCAATTTTGCCAGTGAGAAAGCTAAATGGAAGTTACCGCTGTGCAGGACCTGAGAGCTTGAATGAGGCAGTACATGTATGCATCGTGGTGCCAAACCCGATTACAGTATTGTCATCCATTCCACATAACAGCTGTTATTTCACGGTCATTGATTTAGCAAATGCATTTATAGTATCCCGTGGAACCCAGTAGCAGGAATGGTTTGCATTCACCTACAAAAGGAAAAGTGGACCTGGACTCGCATGCCCCAAGGCTATGCTGAGTCTCCAGCAGTATTCTCAGCTCAAATGAGAGAATCTATCCGCTTTGTGGCCTCATCGGGCAGTACCTTAATACAGTATGTGGATGATCTATTGCTTGCTAGCCCCAGTAAGGAAGCAAATGAACAGGATAAAAGCTTTATTACTTTTCTTGGCTGAGAATGGGCATAAAGTGTCTAGAAAAATTGCAATTGTGTAGAGAGCAAGTAAAATATTTGGGTCATGTGTTGTCTGGCAGTGGTAGAAAGCTAGACCCTGAGAGAATTAAGAACATACAACAGCATGGCCACGCCCAGTTACCAAGCAGCAAATGATGTCTTTTTGGGTATGGTGGGCTATTGTAGAAGCCTGGATCGTGGATTATGCTATGTTGGCACAACCCCTCCCTGAAGCCATATTTGGCAAGAAAATGCCGATGACTGAGGAGATCAGGTGGACACCTGATCTAGAGATCTGTTTTGCGAAACTTAAAAATGTATTGGTTACAAGTCCTTGTTTGGGACTACCAAATTATGAGAAGGGTTTTAATCTGTTTGCAAATGGTAAAGGAGGTTACATGTCAGCTGTATTTACACAGGAACATAGAGGGGGACAGAGGCCCATAGCATATTACTCGAAGCGTTTGGACTCAGTGGTATGTGGGATGGTGTCTTGCTTGCAGTCGGTGGCAGTGGCTACTGAAGCAGTGTTGGCATGCGTGGATCTGGTAGGATTCTGTGCTTTGATGGTGCATGTGCCTCATTCTGTACATTCTATTCTGCTACAAGCTCGCACAGCTCATTTAACGCCTGCACGATTGCTTCAGTATCAAAATGTGTTACTAACCATGTCTAACATAACTTTGAAAGGTGTACCACTTTAAACCCAACAGCGTTGCTCCCCACCGGAGAACATGACTTTAATAGGCAAGTAATTGACTTAGACTGGCAAGCCTCAGAGCGGATATCACTGACGCCCATCCAGAACGCAGACATGAACTATTTGTTGATGGCTCGCCCAAAGAGACGAAAAAGGATCCCCTTGATAGGTTATGCAGTATGCACTCAAAACTGTTTAGTGGAAGGGCAAAACTACGTCCACGAACTTCAGCCCAAGCTGCCGAACTAATAGCTCTGATGAGGGCATGTATAATCGCTGAGGGTAAGACAGTTAACATATATACAGATAGTCGGTATGCATTCAGGGTAGCTCATGATTTTGGCACCCTGTGGAAACACAGAGGGTTTTTAACAGCGGCTGGAAAACCTATTGCACATGCGAATTTGGTAAAAAATCTTTTGTTAGCAATCCAGAAGCCAGAAAAGTTAGCAATGTCAGGCCCATACTTCTAACCAAGATTTTGTTTCTGCAGGAAATGCGAGGGCTGACGCAGCTGCAAAGGAAGCAGCTCTTTCTGGGAGTGTTCCGAAATTTCAAATGTCTTTGACTGTAACTAACCAACTTGATTTATTCTCAGCAAAGGATGTTGCAACTTTACAACAGTCGGCCAGTGAAAAGTAATCATAAACAAACTGTTAATTTGATGCTAGCACTAAGTGTGGACAAACTGATGGCAGGCTCTGCCTGCCCCTGGCAGTATTTCCCTTTTTGGCAAAATTGGCCCATGGGGCCGATCATGTTTCAAAAAGTGGAGTAGTCGATCTTGTTAAATAAACATTGGTATGTTGTTGGCTTTACCGTATATGCTGAAGATTTTTGTAAAAAGTGTGTAATATGTATGCAAAATAATGTTGGCAGAGGACTCCAAGTAACCCCCTCTGCCCATCCTTTTCCTACAGGACCTTTTGAACATTTAATGATGGATTTTATTGAGCTAAACCCGTTGAAGGGTATAAATATTGCTTAGTGATTGTAGATATGTTTTCAAAGTGGGTAGAGGCATTCCATGACGGAAAACCAGGCCTGTACAGTAGCAAAGGCCCTGATTAGAGAAATCATACCAAGGTGGGGGATTCCACCCGGCTCTCCAGCGATAATGGCTCGCATTTTGCAAATGAAGTCATCAGAACCTTGTGTGAGGCACTGCAGGTGGATTTCTGCGCACTGTCAGCATACCACCCACAATCGGAGGGGCAGTAGAAAGGGCAAATCAGACATTTAAAGCTGAAATTGACCAAAATTATGGCAGATACTGGCCTTAGTTGGGTAAAGGCACTACCAATAGCCCTAATGAGTATGAGGGGAAGAGCTGGCCCCATGGGTTTATCACCTCATGAAATTTTGATGGGAAGACCCCTCAGAATGACAAATGTCCCCTTCCCACAAAACCGAATAACATTGCACGGTTTAGATAATGAAATGATTGCTTACTGTTTATCTCTTAATGCTGTTTTAAGATCTCTCTATCCTAGGGTGAAAGCTGTGATTCCGGTCCCCTTGGAGGGACCCCTGCATAGGATACAGCCAGGAGACTTTGTGGTTATCAAGGACTTCCGAAGAAAAAGTGAAGCTCGAGGTGGGAGGACGTTCCAGAGAACTCCTGACTGGCATCGCCACGGCCATAAATCGCGGAGAGAGACGTGGATTCATGCATCTCATTGTCGCTTGGTGACAGCCTCTACAGTCAATACCAGTGAACAGTGAACTGAGCAACCATGAATATTATTATCGTTCTGTTTTCGTTTGGACTATCGCTGCTATTGGTACTTTTGCTATGGGGCTCTGAATACAAAGGGGGCAACTGCTCCTGCCGCAGCACAGAGCCATTGCACATTACAAACACTTGGTGGACTTTAATGAACTTACATGCTAATAATACTGATGTCTCTGATTGCTATGTATGCACTAGCTCTCCCTTCTCTGCAGCCGTAGGGCTCCACCTAAAACCCAAGCCTGTAAATAGCACTGAGGCCAGTGAGATTCTCGGTGCCATCAGGGGAAGGAACATCACTAATGCCCCAGATTATGCTACAAACAAAATAAAAAATCTAACTGTGTTTCGAGGGCACAACCCTGCTGCATGGTACAGCCCACCAAATGATACAAATGTGTCAACCCCATTGTATCTAGACATTAGACAGCAGAATATATCAGCCAGGCTTTGCCTGTGTAATAGGCAACTAACCGTGGGTTCAGCACCGCTGGGATGGTCCACGTGCCAATATTGTAGGCACTACAACAGCACCACCAAGTCCGAGTCCACCATAACCAACTGCTCTCAAGCAGATGCCCACACAGTACATCCTGATTTCACTGCCTTGGGCAGTCTGTCAGGTCTATACTGGGTATGCGGGGATAGAGCTTATCTCTTTTTGTCTGTGGGGTGGATGGGCTGCTGTTATCTAGCCACGCTCCACCCTGCGGCCCATGTATATGTGTACAACGCATCTGCTACACATCGACATACGCTGCTATGTAAATCAAGTTCAAAAAGGAGGTGCCGGACGAAATAAGCGTGTCCCAGTGGGAGAAAAATTTGGGGCAGGAATCTTCCCATGGTGGGGTGTTGTTCAAAACATGCATTACATTGACCAGTTAAGCTATGAGATGGAAACGTTAATTAATGATACCTTGCAATCAACTGCCTTGCTGACAGCTGAAATTAAAGCCCTTAGAATCGTAGCTTTGCAGAATACAGCCGCACTTGATTATCTATTAGCCTCGCAAGGGGAGGTGTGCGCCATTATAGGGGAGGAATGCTGCACCTATATACCAGATAACTCCCAGGAACTGGAGCAAGTGATTGAGGGAATACGAACGCTACAGCATCGTGTTCTTAGTGAGCATGCACCTATATCGCAGGGCTGGGACTCCTGGTCATGGTTCTCAAGCATATTTGGTGACTGGGGCGCTACCCTCCTCCACTGGGTGGCAGTAATCGTGGTGGTGATACTGGCATTATGGCTCCTGACTGTGTTGCTCAAATTTCTCTTGCGACACCTGTGTAGCACCTTGTCGCCACATGCCATCACCCAGCTGCACCCCTTACTACACCCCAAGGACCAAGACCCTAGCGAATTAGTTGGGGTGTTCCCATTCTATGATGTCCCAGACGTGACTAAAATATAATAGTTAACAAGTTGATACAAAGTATCAAAAGGGGGGAGAGTGTGAGGGAATTTTATATATCCTAAAGCTATATTTGCTATTATATACCTTGAAGCTATGTTTGCTTTGTAAGCCATGCTGTAACAAAGTCATAATGAATGTAGTGGAAATTTCTGAGTTCATGCTGTTTTCTACAGGATTACAGAATGTTACTGAGGTTACTTGAGGTACATTTGTAGAAAACAGAAAGCAAGATAAAACTGGGCAGAACTGGTTGTACCAGCCTCAATAATAGCAGTTCTTGGAATTTAGATACTCCTCTCTTACAATTAACAACACGCTCGGACAAAGTATAAGATAACAACACGTTTGGGCAAAGTATAAGATAACAGCACGTTGAGGCATTGAAGGCACGCTTTACGTTGTTGTATGTTGCTATGGTGTGAGTGAAACTCATTGTTTCACCTAGGTCAGATTGACCCACTGGCATATGTATCAAGAAATATTGGGTAAGAAATGAAGTAAGCAGTGGAAAAATACACCACACATTGGTATCAACTTGTTATTCTGTTTTATGATTGGCTTATACTGAAATGTTGCAGAATCTAGCTTATAAAAAGCTACTGTAAATTGTAATCAGGGAGCTTTCTCCTTTGCAGAACTCCCGCATGCATGTGAAAGATTTGATCAAATAGAGCAACGTTAAGACAAAACCCAGTGGTGTGGTTTTTGGCCCGTGACGACAGGAGCAGTTGCTCAGGTAATACTCACAGTGAGAGAATTTGCGATCACAAGAGACAGGGGAAGATGGACTGCTAGGGAGTGTAAGAGGGGGTACCAGGGCTGCCTGGCCCAATCTGGAGCAATCAGAATCACTTTGCACAGTTGTGACCTAACCTTGACCAGAACCTTGAACAGTAGAGGAAAGGGAGGGAGGGCATAAATAAATTTCCCTTCCCAGTTCAACATCAGAGCATCCAGAGGGACTGAGCCCAAGACTGGGGGTCTGCAACAAAACAAAGGAAGTTGGTGATTGTCTGGGGCTGCAAAGAGATCTATCTCTGGAGTGCCCCACCTTGAAAAAATCACTTTTAACACCAGAGGGTCCAGGGACCATTCATGATGGCCATGGGAGATCCTGCTCAGTGCATCTGCTCGCACATTGTCCTTCCCTGGAAGGTGGACTGCTATCAGAGAGGTCTGCAGAGAATAAGCCAGGGACCACAATTTCATGGCTTCCGTGCACAAGGCCATGGACCGAGTGCCTCCCTGCTTGTTGATGTACCACATGGTGGTGGTGTTGTCTGTTCTGACCTGAACCACGTTGTTCTGCATTGACTGAGAGAAAGCCTGCAGGGCCAGAGAAACTGACCTGAGTTCCAGGAGACTGATATGAAGAAGGGATTCCTGAGGGGACCACAGTCCCTGGGCTGTGAGAGCCCCCAGATGGGCTCCTCACTCCAAAAGGGAAGCATCCATGGTAAGGACCACTGAATGAGACTGAGTAACAAATGGGACCCCTTGCCTTAAATTGTCCTGATCCTGCCACCATTGAAGAGCTTGGATCAGTGACCGAGTCACTGGAATCAGTTTGGTAAGAGGATCCCTCCTTTGGGACCAAAAGGCCCTCAGATGGAACTGAATGTCCCTCATCTGGAATCTTGCCCCTTGGACCACTGCTGTAGAAGCTGCCATGTGGCCCAAGAGCTGAAGGAAGTGCCTTGCTGGTCGGGACACCTGAAGGAAGAAGCCAGTTCTATAAGAACTCTTGCCTATTCCAGGGGAAGAAAGGCTCTTGCTTTGACAGTATCTAGCTCTGCCCCTATAAAGGTAACAAGCTACACGGGTTCGAGAACTGACTTGGGAAGGTTGAGTAGAAATCCCATGGAAGTGAACACTTGCTGAGTCACTCGCAGATCTGACTTGACTTGGTCTGGAGACTGATCCACTATGAGTCAGTCATCCAAATATGGAAAAATGGAAATCTTTTGCCTTCTTAGAAAGGCAACTACAACTGCCAGGCACTTTGTGAAAACCATTGGAGCTGATGTTAGACCAAAGGGCATTGCTTTGAACTGATAATGGCCTGAGGGCAACTTGAACCTGAGGTACTTTCTGTGGGAGCACCTGATGGGGATGTGAAAGTAGGCATCTTTGAGGTCCAGGGAGGCTAGCCAGTCCCCTGTCCTCAGGGAAGGAAGAATTATTCCCCGAGTCACCATCCTGAACCTTGGTTTTAAAAGATGTTTGTTCAGGTATCTTAGATCTAGGATGGGTCACCACTCCCCTGTCTTTCTTGGGGTAAGAAAGTACCTGGAGTGCAGACCTTTGCCCCGGTGTAGGGTAGAAACTCTCTGTATGGCTCTTAAGGCCAGAAGAGATGAAACCTCTGCCTCTAGGGCAAGGGTTTCAGAGAGACTTGCAGGTGGAAAAGATCTGGCTCTCGTCTTTGGAAATTTTTTGAAGCTGAGAACCCGTCCCTGGTTTACTACTTCCAGGACCTGCTTGTCTGAAGTAACAGACATCCAGTCCTGGATGAAGTAAGCCAGCCTGCCCCCTACAGGGATAGGAGAGTCAACCCAGGCAGACCCACCAGGGTGTCTGCTTGGCAGGGGCCTTAGGCTGAGGAGTGGATTGTAGCCCTGCTCATCCCCCTTCTGCCTCTCCCTCTGAAGAACCCCCTCTGTGAAAAGAGGGAAGAGGCCTGTGCTTGGTAGAAAGGCATATGAAAAGGCCTGCCCCTGCCCCTAGATTGCTGCCTGTGAGGAGTTGCCTGCCTCTCCTTGGCCTGAGCACTTCTATAAGTGGTCCTGTATTCATCTATTTTCTTCATGTAATTCTCTGTCTGCTCCCCAAACAGAGAATTACCCACCACAGGGAAATCCATGGCCTTAGCCTGGGTGTCCTGTGAGAGGCTAGTACATCTGAGCCAAGCCATCCTCCAAAGAGCCACAGATGTAGCCAAGACTCTTGATGACACATCATTGGAGTCCACAGCAGCATGAAATTGTACCTTGATGCCTCAATCCCATCAGCAGCCACCTCCTTCAGCTCCTTGGCCAGCTGGGGGGAGGCCTGTTTAGCCAGTGCCAGTACAGTGTCCCACCTGGACTTCTGGTACCTGGCTGTATAGCCCATATAGTTAGCCTGCCTGAGTCCCAAGGAGGATGCCATGTACTGCTTCTTTGCCAGGGCATCCATCTTCCTGGAGTCTTTGTCTGGGGGGTGTGAAGCCAAGGAAATATTTGCCTTGTCACAGGCTGCAGCCTGCACTACCCCAACATGGCTGCATTGCTGGTAGAAAAACTCCATATCTGAGCCTGATAAAGTATACTTCTTGTCCATCCTTCTGTCGACAGGAGGTACAGAATTAGGAGATTTTAGGATTTTTTGTGTCTGCTTCCCAAAGGACTTATGAAGGGGAATAGACAGTCTCCTGGACTCTGGGATGTCCATCATTTCAACAAAATCAGACTCCTGTTGATCCCCCACAGCCTCTTCCATAGGAAGCTGGAGGGTTTCAGCCACTTTTCTGTAAAACAGATAGTGGGGAAGGGACTCAGACAGCCTAGGAGGGGAAACACCAGAAGGTCTGTCTGGGGAGATGTCCGGTTCCACAGGCACATCCAGACTTTCACCATCATCACCATCATCTTCAAAATCCCCCTCCTCTTCAAACTCCGGTGCATAAAAGTCTTCAGGGGTATAATCTTGAACCGGGGGACCTGACCGAACTGAATCCCTGCCAAAAGGTGCCGGATCGGTCAGAACCGGACAAAGTGATTCAACAATCGAATCGCTCTGGCTATTTCTTCGGCGGTCGGAACATGAACCTCTGGATCAGAACTGGTCAATTTCTCTCTGCATTTTCTTTTTGTAGGAACCGACCCCTCAGGATCAACTCTCCTCTTGCCCGAAGAAGTATCGCCCTGGTCAGAGGGCACTCCTTCTGGTTCGGTCGGAACCGAACCGGGCTGGCCATCCGGGTCAGCAGACTTCTCGGCCTCCTTTTCCCTAAGTCTACCTAATCTTTTTTCCAGGGTAGACTTAGGAAAGTTTTTACATATTTGGCAGTCTGTATCGAGGTGGTCAAACCCCAGACAGTAAACACAGGTGGTGTGGGGATCGGCCTTAGCAAAGACCTCCCCACACTCACTGCAGTGTTGAAACCCAGTGGGCCTGGTTTTTTTCTTGGGTTTCTCAGACATGGCCAACCTACCAAAACTTACCCTTTTTTCGTCAACCGCCAGGCAAGACTCCCTTATTGGTTTCTAACCGTGTTACGGGTATTGGAAAAAAACGTTGAAAAACCTTTTTTTAAAACCGATAAGGACCGGTAACCACACACTAAGGAAAAACACAAGAGTTCAAATATGTTGGATCGGTTCAGCAGAACCAATCGAGAATACAAGTTTTACAATTTCCACAAATAACAGAGAAACTATCTAAAGCACTCACGGTACCGCAGACAGAGCCTGAACCGACAATGCAGAAATAAATTCGGAATGAAACCGACAACTTTAACCGATTCTGAACCGAGCAGAAGGAGAAATCTCTGGAGCGACTGTTCAGTGAGGTGGAGTGAAGAATCTGACGGTTGGGTTTCAAAGTGCTGCAGACAGAGACCTCAACCGAGCTCGAGCTCAACGTTCTATGCACTGCATAGAAAATTAACCCTCTACTCTCTGGGGCAGTTTAAAGGCTGGAGCTAACTGCAGATTGTCAGAATACAGCAAGACTTCATGTTGTTTGAACATGACAAAACCACAATCAAACAGCTGATTGTCTTTCAGTTTCTTGCAACGGGCACAGAGCAAGAAAAAAAATCTTTACAGACCTCAACAATGTAACAGTCTCTCTAGCTTCTTCAGAGATGACAGAATAGCACCCCAAATGACATCACTAGGGTGGAGATATGCTGATTACAACAGGGAGCAGCAAGTCTATGCAGCTATTAGCGTGGTTGAATCGGAGCACACAATACATGGCTAAAAATGGTATGCAATTGTAGATTTTTATATAAAACACCTGGCTGACACTGTTATAACAATATTTAATGAATGATGCTGACAGTTTAAGTTCTGTAAATTTCATTTTACATGATCTTTAAGCACTGTATCTGGCTTAATTATAGGTTGCAGCTATTTCAAGATATATATTCCTGAGTCTCTGCCCTATTCTGATTTAAGGCAGCAGTAATTTCATGGAATCCTGAGATAGTGATGTCATTGTTGGGGAATTTGGGCTGTTAGGCATACAGCTTCCCCAACCGAATTACTTGCTGCCTCAAGAGTCCATGAATGTCTGCTGCTTTGAATCTGTATAGTGTTGACTTTATAATGGATATCTCCAAACTACTACCGCATAGTGGTAGGCCCAATGATTATTTACAAGAGCTTAGTGTATATCAGGGTCACTGCTCATGAACCTTGCCCTTTAAGTTTCGATACTGCTTTACCATCATGGTATGATCCATCTGTAGTAAATGTTCCAGCCAGTAAGATTTTCTAAGTTACTTTCTGGTATAACTGACCACCAGATGTTATGGAGCTTGTTTCATAAAGTGGTCACTTTGGTTTGAATCATACTTTGAGCTTAAAATCCAATGTAGAATGTCATCTGTATGTAACAAAAGTGCTACTTCTTACCTGTTACATGTTGTTCATGAATGGTTAATGCTTTAATATCTTGAATTAGTTGCTTTAACAAAACCAGTCTGTGGTTTACTCGACACTGAATCAGGATCTGATAAAAACCAAAATAAAGCAAGGTGGTATAAGACAGAAAAAAATATTCATGTACAGTACAAATATACTGCAACTTGATGTGATGAGCATGCCTTGTACAGTCCCAGATGAGCAAAGGTTGCAGCTAAGATAATGATCAGTAGTTTATTTAATGAAACAGAACAGCTGAACGCAATCACCACCTTTGTCTCCACTATCCAACGCAATACTTACAGTATAGTACAGTAGTTCTGTATTTGATTCTACTCTGAATCTGCAACAGTGGGAGTCCATGTAGAATAAAAAATGGAAGCTTTTAAAAGGTACAAGGAAACTCAATGGGAAGAGGACAAGGATGTGTACCAGGCCAGGCAGAAGTAACAAAAGAGACAGGAAAGGTGGTTAGGAGAGCTAAGGCACAGACAGAGGAAAGGATTATAAGGGAAGCGTAGAAGGGGGATATGACTTTTTCCCCAATACACCAGCAAATAAGGAAAAGATAGGAGTGGGACAGTGAGGATAAGAAGGGTGGAAGGAGAGGCTGTGTGGAAGAGGACAAGGGAAAAGCTAACATTCTGAAAAGGTACTTTTGCTCAGTTTTCATAGCAGAGGCAAGGGGGCATGGGCCACCAGAGAGAAGTAAGAACAGTAGGAAGGGTGTGGACACAAGACCATTTGTAGAGGAAAGACCACTGAAAGGGACTTGCAGCCCTGAAAGTGGATAAGGATAAGGGGCTGGGTGGGATACACCCCAGGATACTGCTGGAGCTCAGTGAAGTGCTAGCTGCTCAACTGAAAGTCTTGCTGAACAGCTCACTGGAAACAGGAGTTGTTCCAGAGGACTGGAGAACGGCAGGCATGTTTCTTCTACAAAGCAGTGGCAATAGGGAAGAATCTAGTAACTACAAACCGGTCAGCCTAATGTCAGTGTTGTGGAAACAAATCATTCATTTATTTAAATGTTGGGAACCAGGAGAGGCACACTAAGCCAAGGCTGATTTCCAGGTGTGACCCAGAGGATGGGGGAGTGGAGGAAGTCAAAAGTATGTGTAAAGAGTCATACATTTACAGATATGCATAGTACAATCTCAAATACTTGTTGAGCACTATCAGGGTAATACTATTACATATGCATACATTTACAGATATTTACATGATGAAATTCTGGAGCAGCAAGAGCAATCAGGGTGGCAAAGAGTACAAAGAGCAGGGGTGAAGTAACAGCATAATAGGTGAGGGTGTAGGTGCGAGCAGGAAGAAGAATGGGGAGAGGGAAAAAAGGGGAAGGGGACAGGGGACAGAGAGGGAGGGAAGGAGGGAGGCAAAAGGGGGGATGGTGGAGGAAAGGAAAGGGGGGTGGTAGGCGGAGGACCAGGTAGTGTGAGGGGGAGTGTTTATGAGGGTCAGTGGGCAGGAACACCCTGCAGAGAAAGAGAGAGGGAGGATGCATTTAATGGAGTGTAGGGATGGGTATAAGTGAGTGAATCTAGGAAGGGAGTTCCAGAGGGACGGGAGGTGATGAGAGCAAACAGCCTGGCCAGCATTTGTACAGGGATAGGTGAGGGAAAAGGTGTGGGCATCTCTAGAATGGAGCAGATAAGATGAGGAAGAAGAGGGGAAGAGAAGATCTGAGAGTTAGGAAGGGACAGAGTTGAACCAGAATTTGGAGACGAGTGTGGCGCCATGAAGAAGTTGGTGCAATTTAAGGGAGGAAAGAGAGAGGGAGGAATAGAGTGCAGTAGTGGGTTCACAGGGGGCATTTGAGACAAAACAGCAGAAGACGTTAAAAAGGGAGTCTAGGCTAGCTAGAGACGAGGGAGGGGCAGTAGAAGACTACGTCAGTGTAGTCAAATTCAGGGAGGATCATCTTCATAATTCCCGTCAGACTTCCAGGGAGAGAGCATCCTTGTTTCAATACATAGCCCGGAGTTTAGAATGCATGTAGTCAATGTGAATGGAGAAATCCAGAGAGCTGTCGAGCCAGACACCTAGATATTTGTAGGAGGGAACTGATTTGATGAGTGTGCCATCGAGGTTGTGAAAGGAGGGGAGGTAGGAGGTATCACCAAGTTTATGAGAGGTGCCAAAACGCATGGATACAGGCTTTTTAGAGTTGACCTTCAGTTGGTTATCATGAAACCAGTGAAGTACTCGGGAGAAGTTATCTTGCAGCTTTGATTCTGTTTCCAGGGGAGATGAGTCAGTATAGAGATGAGAGGTCTTTTAAAACAATGGAGAAGAGGATAGGACTGAGGATAGACCCTTGTGGTACTCCAGCAAGAATAGAGAGTGGGGAGGAGAGGATGTCACCAGTTTAGACTTGGGTGCGGCATGTGCGGAAGGACTGGAACCAGTCGAATGCGGGGTTGGAGATGCCTGAAGTTTGGAGAGGAGAAGGGGATGGGAGACAGAGTCAAAGGCTTTAGCGAGATCAATAAATATGGCTGCAGTGAAGTGACCATTGTCCATGCCCGAGAGTATGGAGTCTGTTACACGGAGCAGGGAGAGGTCCCAGTAGAGTGTTGTTTTCAGAAACTGGATTGGAAAGGAGAAAAATAGTTTGAGGAGGTGAGAAGGTTGGATAATCTTGCAAGGACAAGAGACTCTTGAATTCTGGCCTGTGTGGGAAGAAGGTATATGGGTCGGTAGCTTCCGGGGGTGGAAGGGTCACCTCCCTTACCACAGAGGTATGACTTTGGTAGATTTCCAAAGAAGGGTGATGGTACAATGGATGAAGGAGAGGTTTAATAGGTAGGAGAGGGGAAAAGCTATGGCCGGTGCAGAGATCCGAAGAGAAAGGGATCGAGGCAATCAGGGCTTGACTTATGGTGGTTTAGAGAGACGAGGACTTAGACACCCTCTTTTGGAGAGACAGGGGCAAAGTGAAGACCATGCAGAGAGGAGGAGGAGGAGGGATTGAGGGGCAGGGGAGGATTTAGGGGGTAAATGGGAAGGCACAGGTTGCAAAGAACAAGTTTAAGATATTAGCTTCCATGGAGGGGTCCAAGGCTGGCATGCCATCAATTAATGGAAGGGGGGGCTTGGTCAGGGGTTGAAAAGTGAGTGAAGAGCTTGCCAGAATTTAGCAGGCATGTCCTGGTTTTGCTGCAGGGATGCCTTAACTCATTCACACCACAAGAGCTCTTTGAGACTTCCACCTCTTGTGCCCTGTATACTCTTAGCACTGCATCCTGGACCTTTCTAAGCAAAATCAAGTCATAATCAGCATGCCACAAACAAATGTGAATGCCTCTTGAACTGTAAGAGCCACACACAAAGTACGAGTAACAAAGTTGTTCAGCACAACATTACATTTCCAATGGTGCTATGCAATCAACTGTAATCAATTTGGTTTTTATTTTATAGCAGCTGAAATATCAAACAACTGTGTGTTTTTTTTCAGATTTTTTCAAGGAGCTTAGGTGAGGCTTGAGACAAATGTCAGCCATGCACACCATACCTTAAACAAATGCAAATAACTCCTAAAGTACATGATAGACACAAAGTATCAGCAGCAATATTATTCAGCATGAAATTACCTTTCTAATAGTGCTATGCAATCAACTGTAATTCACTTAGTTTGTATTTTATACTAGCTGAAATAAACTGGTGTTTTTTTCAGATTTATTCAAGGTGCTTAGGTGAGGCTTGACAGACAAATGTCAGCCATGAATACCATACCTTAAACAAATAAGAATAACTCCTAAAGTATACATGATAGACACAAAGTATCAGCAGCAAAATTGTTCGGCACAAAATTACCATTCTAATAATGCTATGCAAGCAATTCTAAGCAGTTCGGTTTGTTTACTATTTAGGTACACACTGCTGACTTTCTCAGACGTTTCCTGGCCTGAGTCAAAGTCAACTGAGTACGTCTACTGGCTTTCAGACGCCACCTACAGGTGTATCTAGGCCTGAATGAGTTAATAGAAACCCTATTAAAAGAGATGGATTGACTACCTAGTAGTCAGTGGGTGGTAGTACTATAGGTAGCACAGGTTTACTGGGGGGGTTGGGGTGTCATGATGAATTAATCTAATAGATTTCTTTGACTGGGTGACAAGAGAAATAGGTAAGTGGAAGGCAGTGGATGTAGCCTATCTGGACTTCAGTAGGACTGCAAACAGTGCCACACATAAGATTGATTAGGAAGATGACCAATTTGGGAGTGGGGGCAAAATGGTAAAGTGGGTTTGCAACTGGCTAACAGACAGGGGGAGACAGTAGTGGTAAACTGCACACACTCTACAAATGGGGGGGAGGTCACCCGTGAAGTATTGCATAGTACAGTGCTGGAACAAGTCCTCTTCATTACCTGCAAAAGGGACATTGCAGCAGAACTAGAGGAAAAGTTCTGACTTTTTGCAGGTGACACCAAGATCTGCAGTAGGGCAGACACCCAGGAGAGCATGGAGACAATGTGCAGGGATCTAGTGAAACTAAAGGAGTGGTCAAAGGCATAACAGTTGGGGTTCAGTGCCAGAAAGTGCAAAATCATGCACCTGGGCATAGGAACCTGTTGCTTAGTTTAGGATGAGGGAGAGGTGTTGGCAGTCACTAAGCAGGAAAGGAACCTTTGGGTTATTATTTCAGAAGACCTCAAAGTGGCAGTGTAGTGTGACAAGACCATGGGCAGGGCTGGTGGGATGCTGGGGTGCATAGAGAGGGGCATCACCAACCGGAGAAGGAAGGTGAAGCTGCCACTGTACTGCTCTCTGGTACACCCCCACCTGGAATACTGTGTCCAGTTCTGCAGACTGCACTTCAGGAAAGACATAGACAGGGTGGAGGCAGTCCAGAGAAGGGCAACCAAGATGGTTCTGGGATTGCAAGGGAAGACCTATGAGGAGAGACTGAGGGATCTTAATGTGTACACCCTGGAGGACAGGAGAGCGATGGGTGACATGATCAAGGCCTTCAAGTACCTCACAAGTGTGATCAGAGTGCAGGGAAGGAGTTGCTTCCAAATCAAGATAAGCTCCAGGACTGGGGGACATGCATTGAAACTGGAGAGGGACATTTCAGGAGGATGTATAATCAGCAGAGCATAGCAAACCAGAAAGCATAGCTTTACTATCACTTGATCATTTTCTTAGCAGTTCTGCCTTCTACACTGGTAGCCTGACCAATGTATGAGCATTCTGCAGCATACGTCTAATAGTATATTTTAAACAAAACCTGGTGTTATTTTCAAAATAACACCTTCACCACATGAAAAAGTTATTTTTTCTGGTTAATGTAAGAAATTAAATCATAAAACTATGACATTTGCATACATAGAAACATAGACATTAGTGGCAGAAAAGGACCGCTTGGCCCATTCAGTCTCCCAGGATACCCTGTCACGATGCCTAAAAGAAAAAATTCTCTGACAACAACTGCTAAGAAATTACAGCTACAACAAAAAATGAAAATTACATACCTACCATAATTCTTGATCATCTTGGATGAAGTCTCCACCACTCATTCAAACTAATAGGACTACGCCGGAAGCGCTAAGACCGAGCAGGAGCCAAAAATCTTCAGGAGGGTCGGTGCCAAGGTAGGGCCGGGAGGGTGCAGTGCCACGAGACCAGCTCATGCTGTACAGACTACCTCAGTGTCGACCATCCAACCACCTCAGTACCTTTTTTACCAAGGAGGTGCAGCATAAACTAACCTAAGAGGAACAAAAGGTAGTCTGAACGACCCATATAATATGGTTCAACACAACAGAGCCTTCATGGCCCAGCCATCGAGGGAGTGAAGATCAAAAACAGACAAGTGAGCTCGGGGGATGGAGGGTGGGTATGTGAATGAGTGGTGGAGACTCCATTCAAGAAGATCAAGAATTACGGTAGGTACGTAATTGTCATATCTTCCTTGACATAAAGTCTCCACCACTCATTCACACTAATGGGAGAGCACCGTGTTAAAATAATCCCCCAAGAAGGGCGTCAGGAGAGAGGAGCATACTTAGAACAGGAATCCATCAAGGATTGTCATGCCAAAGGATTGATGCTGTCTGGCATGGACATCCAAAGCATAGTGCTTCACAAAAGTGTGTGCACGGAGCTCCAAGTAGCTGCATTGCAGATGTCTGCAATGGGCACGTTCCATATTTCTGCCAGAGATGCCATGACTGCTCTGGTAGAAATGGCGTATACCCTGCCTTCCAGCTTAACTTGTGCCATGGAATAGCAATGGTGGAGACATGCCACCAGCCATGCCGAAATACACCTGATGGCAACAGGCTGGCCCAGCCGGGCCATGCAAAATGAGACAAAGAGTTGCTTTGACTTGTAGATCTCTTTAGTTCTGTTGATGTAGAACCACAAACTCTTTTAACACCCAGAGAAGGTAGGGTATGTTCTCCTTCATTCTGGAAGTTTTTGAAGTAGGTTGGAAGGACCAAGGGCTGGTTCAGATGGAATTCTGAGACTACTTTGGGGAGAAACATAGGGTGAGTTCTGAGAACCACTTTGTCCTTGTGAAATACTGTATAAGGAGGGTCTGTAACTAGGACATGTATTTCAGACACTCTGCATGCAGAGGTAATAGTTACAAAGAAGGCGGCTTTCCAGGTCAGGAGCTTCAACTCGCAGGTTGCTAGAGGCTCGTATGGTTTATGAATGAGCATGTCTAGCACAAGGTTAATATCCCAAGTGGCAACTGGTCTCCTGACTGGTGGCCTACTGTGGCGTATACCCGTAAGGAACCTCTTAACCAAGGGGAACTGAGCCATAGACATAGTATGTACAGGCTCGTGATAAGCCGAGATCGCACAGAGATGACCTTTATTGCTGAGTACTGTAGACCTGTATTTGACAGGTCTAGTAGACACTCCAGGACTTTGTTTGGTGGGCAAGCAAAGGGATCCAGGGAGGACTTTGCACACCAGACAAGAATTGCTTCCACTTTGCCGTGTAAGTTTTCTTAGTGAATGGCTTGCATGCCACTAAGAGAACAACTGAGACTCTAGGGGAAACATCAAATCTACTCACTTCTACCTGGCCCAGTGGCATTGAGGGCTGAGGCACTGGACGCCTTACCTCACGCTATGCCGGCGACCCATGTTCGGAAACAAGCATGGTCCGTCGGGGGTCAGCAGGGAGGAGAAGGATTGAGCATCCGAGGGACTGCTCTCCTTCTCTGGGGAAGGGGGACTTCAGTTGTTAGCACTCCACTGGCCCCTAAAGACTGCTGGGGGGCAGCGCGCTGATGCTGCAGCTAAGGGGAAGAGACGGGGCTGATGCATGGAGAGAGCACATGCGGAAGCGTCCGCACTCTCTCCGCAGGCGTGCCCCACCTCCACACACAAGGGAGTAAACGGAAAATAGCCCCGGATGTATGAAGCTGTCCCCATGGCGCCACCTCCGAGAAGGCACCTTCCTGGCAAATGGTCCATTGGGGTGGGTCGAGTTGCTCCCCACCACCCTGCCATGAAGGGTATGTCGTGGGTGCTCAATGGAGGGGGTCTGTCCTTCGGGGGTTGGTGCTGGGGTGACAGCTGATGGCAGGAGTGCCACTGGAGCTCTGGAAGAAATACCATAGCAAAAAAAAATTAAAAATCTACTCACTTCTGTCCCCTCAGAAGCCATGCATGGAGATGAAGGGATCTTTGGTTGGGATGGACCACTGGGCCCTGGGTCAGATGGTTTGTTTAACATGGTAGTTGTCTCGGTGGAACTTCCGATAATCTGTTGATCAATGAAAAACAAATCTGATGAGACCAGAATGGGGCGATAAGGATCATTCTGCCCCCCCCCCGTGCCTCCAGCTTGAGCAGCACCCTCTGAATTAAGGGAAGAGGAGGAAATGCATACAGAAAGCATCTTGTCTACTGCAGTCTGAATGCATCCTGATAGAAAATGCCAGGTTCTGGATTTCTGGAGCAGAATAGAGGATTTTTTTTTATTGAGTGGGGATGCAAAAAAGTCCAGGTCTGGTGTGCCCCAGTCTCTGAACAGCAACCTGCATGATGTTTGCGTTGAGAGACCACTCATGTGGATCTGCTTCTGTTCTGCTGAAGCAATCTGCTAGATTGTTCTTGGCCCCAGGCAGGTAGACTGCTTGGATAAGAGCGTCATGATCCAGGCACCATTCCCACACTCTCTTCGTTTCCCTGCACTGGGGATAAGAGTGTGCTCTGCCTTGCTTGTTGATGTAGTAAATCATGGCTTTGTTGTCCGTCTGAAGGAGTATATTTATTCAACAGAGGATGTCTTTCAGGGCTTGGACTGCATACAGGACAGCTCTTATTTCCAGGATATTTATGTGGCGTGGAGACTCGTCCTGATTCCACAGATCTTGGGTGTGGAGATTCTAACAGTGAGCTCCCCAACCGACTAGATATGCATCTGTGGTGATGGTTATCTGTGTCTCCAGTGGGGCAAAGGGAAAGCCTTTCAGTAGGTTGTCCTCTTGAGTCCACCACATGAGTGACCACTTTAGGGGTTCTGTCACCTTACTGCAAAAGGACTGCAGGTGTGTGGTCTGGGACCACTGAGTACTGAGCATCCACTGAGTGGTCCTCATGTGAAGATGAGCCAAAGGCACCGTGAACACTGATGACGCCATGAGACCCAGCATCCACTGCACTGAGAGACAGTGGACTGAGTCATTGCCTTTGATTAAGCAAGCCATTTGGAGGATATAGTTTCTCCTGGTAGGCCCTTGCACTGGAAGTATCCAGTAGGGCTCCTATGAAGAGGAGTTGCTGGGAGGGCTGTACAGTAGCTGCGATTTTCCAGATTCAACAGAACTCCCATGGATGTGAGGAACCTGGAAGCTGTGGTCACTGCTTCCTGTGTCCCCTGTCTGGAGGAGGTTGCTAAGAGCCAGCTGTTCAGATATGGGAATACTTGAATTCCAAGTTTCCTGAGGTACGATGCGAAAACTGCAAAGCACTTTGTAAAAACCCGCAGCACCAAGGACAGCCCAAAGGGCAGTACTCTGAACTGGTAGTGCTGACCCAGGGCCCCAAATCAAAGATACTTGTGGTGACTTGGGTGCACGGGAATGTGTTGGTAGGCATTCTGCATGTCCATGGAGGCCAGCCAATCGTTTCGATGAATCAGAGGTAGAAGCATACCAAGTGATATCATCTTGAATTTTTCCTTGAAGAGAAACTTGTTTAACTTTCTTAGGTCTAGAAGAAAAAATTACTCACCTTAGTAATGTTGTTTCTTCTAATGGAGTCTTGCTGTATTCTGACTATTGCAGTTAGGTCCTGCCTTTCAACTGCCCCGGAGAACGAAGAGTTAACTTTCCATGGCCAGCATGGAACGTTCAGCGCGAGCTCGGTTGAAGCCTCTGTCTGCTATTGTTTAAACTCCAACCGTCAGATCTTTATGAGCAATACTCACTAGAAGTTCTGTGTGGAAATTATAAAACTCACACTAGCCAACTGGCAACTAAATTTATTAACAAAGGGTTTTTTGGTTTCAAAGCAAAGACTCAAGTCAGGAAACCCAAAAAACAAAACACAACACACACCCAAAATAAAGGAGGGTGAAAATGGGGCACCTTTAGGGTGCCAACACTGCTCCTGCCCACCCACATCCCAAAAACCAGGTTCTGAGAGGGAAGGCAGGGTGGAGGTCAGAATACAGCAAGACTCCATTAGAAGAAACAACATTACTAAGGTGAGTAATTTTTTCTTCAAACAACATGAAGTCTTGCTGTATTCTGACTATTGCAGACTACTGCCAGTACCTCCATGGAGGAGGGACAGGAACCTACTTTGGGAATAGGCTCTGAAGTACTGCTGTGCCAAACCGAGCATCACTCCTAGCCTGGATATCCAGAGAGTAATGCTTGGTGAATGTATGGACTGTTTTCCAGGTGGCTGCTTGACAAATTTCTAAGATAGGAATATCCCTGACAGCAGCCAGGGAAGCAGCTGTACCTCTAGTAGAGTGAGCCCTCAGGCCTGAGGGTGGGGTTCTACCCAGTTTTTCATGGCAGAACTGTATACAAGAGACAATCCACCTGGCAATAGATCTTTTAGTGGCAGGTTTGCCCTTACCGACCTCTCCATATGTGAGGAACAATTGGAAGGACTCAAACCTGTGACCCTTGGTGCACTCTATGTAGTAGCTGAGGGCCCTTTTAACATCCAAGCTGTGCAGCCTCCTCTCTCCAGAGTAGGAATGGTCAGTGAAGAAAACAGGGAGAGACATAGACTGATTAAGGTGGAAATCTGAAACCACCTTAGGCAAAAACTTTCTGTTAGTTCTTAGGACCACTTTATCTCTATGGAAAGAGATGAAATCAGGCTCCACTGATAGGGCTTGCAATCCACTGATACGCCTGGCAGAGGTAATGGCTACCAAAAACAAAGTTTTCCAAGTCAAGTACTTAAGCTGTGCAGAGGACAAAGGCTCAAAGGAGGTTGCATAAGCTGAGTCAATACAAACATTAAGGTCCCAAGCAGAAGCAGGGTCCCTAAAGGGGGGATTGGTGTGCAGCAATCCCTTGAAGAACTTACAAAACACAGGATGGGCTGACAGAGGAGAGGGCTTGCCTACTGACAAGAAGGCAGAAATAGCTGACAGATGCACTTTAAGTGTAGCTGGCCTAAGTCCCAAGCCATTAAGATGAACCATATAGTCCAGGACTGTAGGCAACCCAACAGATTCTGGAGAAATATGCTTATTAGAGCACCAAATAGCGAACCTTTTCCATTTGGAGTTGTAAGTCTTTCTGGTGGAAGGCTTTCGAGAACCCTTAAGGATATCCAGAACCCCTTGAGAAAGGTGTAGATCAGCAAACTCTTAACTCTTCAAGAGCCATGCCTTGAGATTGAGAGATTTGAGGTTCAGATACCAAATCCTCCCCTGAGAGGATGTCAACAGGTTGTAATTCCTGGGAAGAGACAGGGGAAGGTGGACTGTTAAGGACAGCAACAGCGGGTACCAGGGCTGTCTGGCCCAATCTGGAGCAATCAGAATCACTTTGCATGGTCGAGACCTGATCTTGACTAACACTTTGAATAGGAGAGGGAAGGGGGGAAAAGCATACAGGAACTTCCCTTCCCAATTCAGAATCAGAGCATCCAGGGGGACTGAGCCCAAGACTGGGGGTCTGCAACAAAAGAGAGGAAGTTGGTGATTGTCTGGGGCTGCAAAAAGATCTATCTGTGGAGTGCCCCATCTCGAGAAAATTACTTCCAAAACTAGGGGATCTAGGGTCCATTCGTGATGGCCCTGGGATATCCTGCTGTGCCGGAGAGCATCTGCTAGGACATTGTCCTTCCCTGGGAGGTGAACTGCTATCAGAGAGGTTTGCAGGGAATAGGACAGAGACCACAACTTCATTGCTTTTGCACAAGGCCGTAGACCGAGTGTCTCCTTGTTTTTGATGTACCACATTGTGGTGGTATTGTTCTGTTCTGATCTGTACCACCTTGTTCTGTACAGATTTGGAAAAGGCTTGCAGTGCAGAAACACTGCTCTGAGTTCCAAGAGATTGATGTGAAGCAGAGATTCTTGAGGTGACCACAGCTCTTGGGTGGTAAGATCCCAGTGGGCTCCCCAGCCCAGCAGGGAGGCATCTGTGGTGAGTATCACTGAATGAGACTGAGTGACAAAAGGAACCCTTGACTCAAATTGTCCTGATCCTGCCACCATTGCAGAGCCTGGATCAGGTTCAAGTCACTGGGACTAGTTTGGTAAGGGAATCCTTTCTTTGGGACCAGAAGGCTCTTAAGTGGAACTGAATGTCCCTCATCTGAATCTTGCCCCTGGACCACTGCTGTAGAGGCTGCCATGTGGCCCAGGAGCTGCAGGAAATGCCTTGCTGGTCGAGACACCTGAAGGGTGAATGAAGAGGCCAGTTCTATAAGGGTCCTTGCCCTGTCCAGGGGAAGTAATGCTTTTGCCCTTATTGTATCCAGCTCTGCCCCTATAAAGGTGAGGAGCTGTACTGGCTTGAGAACTGACTTTAGAAGGTTGAGGAGAAATCCTAAGGAAGTGAGTACTTGCTGAGTTATTTGCAGATGTGACTTGACTTGGTGTGGAGACTGACCCACTATGAGCCAGTCGTCCAAGTATGGAAAGATGGAGATATTTTTTCTCCTTAAGAAAGCAACCACTACTGCCAGGCACTTTGTGAACACCCTTGGGGCTGGTGTTAGGCCAAAGGGCATTGCTCTGAATTGATAGTGGCGTGAGGGCAACTTGAACCTGAGGTACTTTTTGTGGGAGCACCTGATGGGAATGTGAAAATAGGCATCTTTGAGGTCCAGGGAGGCTAGCCAGTCCCCTGGCCTTAGACAAGGCAGAATTATTCCCAGAGTCACCATTTTGAATTTTGGTTTTAAAAGGTGCTTGTTCAGATATCTTAGATCCAGGATGGGCCGCCATTCTCTTTTTTTTTTGAAATTTAAGTTTATTGGTTTCAAAAGTAATACAACCAAAAACCATAACGATTAAGAAACAAACTGGTAATCCTAGATCAGACCAACCCCACCCCATAACAAATATAATAAATAAGGCACACTTGAGAGTAAAACAACATAAAATATCTGTCTATCAATCATAGCGCCAAAGAGTATACCCTCACCCTCCTCCCTCCCAGGGTGCACCCGCTAAAATCATAAACTTACAGCTTCTAAAGTCTGGATTTCCACACCTATTAAACAACCTATTTAATAACCTGACCAACAGTCCAAGTTATAGTAAAAGGAACGATCTTAAAACCACAATAAGACCGTATACTAAAAGTAACATCTACTATGCTATATAGTATGAGGGTCCAGGATCGGGTCACCAACCTTATCATTAAGGTAGGCAAAGAGACTGGAGCTTACCCATCTTTTATGAAATAAGTCCATACGGTTCTTATAACTGGCAATCAAGTTTTGAACTGAGAATGACATCAACTCCTTTAACCAGTCCGCAAAGGATAAAACCAACTGGTCCTTCCAGTGCCTTAGACCAGCTTTTTAATCGCCATAGATATCAGGGCCATATGGTACCCACGCCCACATCTCAATCAGAGAAAATCATCCAATACACAAATTCCTGGAGAGAAAAACCTGCTCAGACCCAGAAGGGGATCTAGATTATCCCGAATCAAGGACCACAGTGGGGCAACTTTAGCACACTCCCAAAAAACATGAATCAAGGTGCCCTCACCTTGTGAGCACCTGAAACACACTGGAACAGGGATCAGCTTACGTTGAAAAAGCTTGACCGGGGTGTAGTATAAGTTGTTAACAATATTATATTGCACTAAACGAAACCTGTCCTGGGTGTGATATCTATGTAGGTTAGGCCAAAAAGTTCTCCACAATGGTACCTCATCAGGAAGAAGATATGTCCAGACCGAGGGACTCCTAATTCTCCCCAAGTTAAAAGTCAAAAGGTAGGAGTAAATTCAGAAATGGAATGGGCTGGGATGCCAGCATAGTAATGTTGGAGAGAAAGAGATGTACCGTGGATTGCTTAAACACCGATCCGAATTTACTACTCACCAGGTGCGGAGCTGGAACACCTTAAGTCTCTCTGGCTGATATCGAATCTGGTTAAGATATCACTTGATGAAAGGAACATGGTCAAACAAATGTTCAACCCTGAATCTTTAAGTTGTGGGAGCCAGTTTAATCCTAACCAAGAGTCTCCTAAAGTAATATTGGGATTGAGAATAATCTGCTGCCCTAAACTGTGGTTAGAACCGAAAACCCAAGACATTGGGCCCACACTTTAAGAGAGACTGCCACCGTATCATCAGAAATCAGTTGTGAGAGAGTGTTTTTGGTGAGATAAGGTAGAGTGGATTTGTCAAATCTAAGCTCGGGAGGAAGGCCGATTCTAACTGAAGCCAGATTGGGAAGAGTTCTCAGGATTCGCAGGAACCACCTTCCAACTTGGACAAGTGGCGCCCAATAATATAGCTGAAAATTCGAAGTCTTAAGCCTCCTTTTCTTTGGGAAGTGATAGGGAGCCATAGGAGCATCGTACTCTTTCCCTCTCCAGATGAAAGTGGAAACAGACTATGGAGCTGCTGGAAAAAGAAAGAGGGAGCCAGAGATTGGTAAGGTTCAGTGGGTAAAAAATCCGGGGAAGAACATTCATCTTAATGATACTAATTCTGCTCCACAAGGAAATAGGAAGGGATGCCCAGCGCTGCAAATCTTGACTAAGCGAGTCCCTGATCGTAATTAAATTTAGTTTCTTAAGCAAGAACGGATCAGTAGAGAAGTAGATCCCCAGATACTTAATTGAACTGGAAGTCCACTTCATTTCAAAAGGAAGAAAACTTCTCTTAAAGGTATAATTATTTAAGGGAAAGATCTCACATTTCGAAGTGTTTAACTTATAGTCAGAGAAGGAGCTGAACTGCCTAATAATATCCAGGGCTGCTTCTAAGGATACTACTGGGTCTGACAGATGTAACAGAACATCATCTGCATATGCAGAAAGAACTAGCTCTCGACTTTGGAGCCTGACCCCTCTTACCCGAGGGGAAGCCTTAAGATGTATCAGTAGAGGCTCCAAGTATAAGTTAAACAATAAAGGAGAGGGGGCAACCTTGTCTAGTGCCGCAAGAAGACTGAAAGAGGGGGATAATACTTCATTGCAATAGATTTTTGCAGAGGGCACCTATAGAATACCTGTATCAGGTTCAGAAAGGAGTCGGAAGCCCATTTCCTCCATGACGGTCCACAAAAGGACCAATCGACCCGATCGAATGCTTTCTCAGCATCTAAAGAAACCTAATACATTGGATCTGAGACGGACCGGGCGACAAGTAAATATGCGATAGGGTCTCTCAGATGGTGGCTGCTGATCTCCGGAGACAAAACCTGCCTGTTCAGGGCTCAAAGGCTCAGCCCAGATCTTTTTAATCCTCTCAGCAAGTATTTTGCTGGTATCTTAACATCGAAGTTCTGAAGAGAGATAGACGGTAACCAGCCGGATCAGAAGGCCCTTATCCGCTTTAGGAATTAAAACTATAGTGGCCTCGAATAAAGCCGGGTCAAGTTCCAATGCAACCGGAAATAATTATATAGCTTAAGCAAAATAGGAATTAAGTCTTTAGCAAAAACTTTGTAAAAATTTGCTGGGAATCCATCTGGGCCCGGTGCTTTGTCCGGGGGCAGGGAGGCAATAGTGCTCTGGATTTCTTCGGTTGAGATAGGAGCCAATAAGCTCGCTTGTTGGGACTCCAATATGCTCGGAACACCAATTCCTCTTATATAATTTCTGACATCTGCTGTCGAATGGGATGTCGGAGAGGGACTATACAGACTAGAATAGTATTCCCTAAAGACCTGAGCAATCTCTATGGGCGAGGAGACATTGCTTCCAGATGAGGAAAACAGAGAAGGAATGATCCTCGAACCTTCAAGCGCACGCAAACGCAGAGCCAATAACTTGCCAGATTTCTCACGAGATCAATATACTTAGCCTGGGTTTTCACCAGACAGTACTCTATCTTTTCTTTCAGAAGGTCCGAGTATTCATTCTTAACTGAAAGGAGCTCCTTAAGATCTGAAACCAAAAAGTTGATGAATGCCTACCTCTAACTCCCTAATCTACCCACCAACTCTAACGACCTAGCTAATAGTGCCTTCTTCCAAGGGAAGCCATCTTAATAAAGTCACCCCTAAGATAACATTTTAACGCTCCCATATCATATCCACTCTAGGGGTGGAGTCACATTGTCTGCCAAGAAGAGAGATATTCTAGAGCTGATCTCAAACACATTGTCGGTCCTTTAATAGTTGAGTATTTAATCTCCACATGGAGTCTCGAGAATAATCCGACTTAAAGAGAGGTAACCAAACCAAAGCATGATCTACACAATGATCGGTTCTATACCAGATGAAGATACACTGGAGAAAAGAGACTAACTAATATCCTATCCAGTCTTGATTTAGTACCATGTGATTGGGATTGAAAGGAAAAGGCCCGACAAGAAGGATTGGCAATACGCCACGGATCGCCTAGGCCTCAGCATTGAGACCATTTCACAGAGGGCTTTCTTGGCATGAGGAAGGTGTACGCCTATCCTGGGGCTCTCTATCCAATGACGAGGGGAAAGGTACATTCCAGTCCCCCTAGCACATATTGAGTTGGCAAGAAACCGCCAATTTATCTGTCAACTTCATGAAGAATTCAGGATTACCTCCCATCGTCCGTACACAACAACCAGAACTACACTCTCCGTTTAGATTACCCTTAACTAGAATGAATCTCCCTTCTGGGTCTGAGCAGACCAGGTCCTTGGTAAATAAGACGGTCTTTAACAAGAATCACCACCCCTTTACTAAAATGAGAATTCCCAGCAAGATAAACTTTGAGAACCCAGACCGAGAAAGCAACTTGGCCTCATCACGGCCTAAATGTGTTTCCTGCAAAAAAAGGATGTCCGTGCAGAGCAGGGAGCAGTGATTGAAAACCTGCAAACGTTTAACCCGATCCCTGAGCCCTCTCACATTCCAGGATACTATTTTAACTATACTCATAGCCATTTTAAAAATATCTCACTGCAATTGGATATCCAGATAGAGTACTTCCAACATATTATAGCAGGGTGCACCTCCCTTATAATAAGTCTGAGACCCCTTCGCACAATTCCTCCACCCTCCCTTACAAAAACCCCAACCCGATCGGAAGTTAAATGGAACGTCAGTCTGTAACCCCCAACATGCCCCACCCCAAATCCAAACTCTGAAATTAATTAAACAAAACAACCCAAAAGGGTCCCCAAACAAGACTATAGGGCCCAATACTATAATCAACGGCATGGAAATCCCCCCAAACACCCCAAAACATAAACCCAGCAGAAACTATGTACAGATGGGAGTCCGTACAACGTGGTCCCAATACAACCTATTACCTCGGATTACAACCCCAGATCCCGTCACGAATCTCTGATCCCCAGAGCCAAGAGCCGATAACCATATACTATCAAAAACCAAAACTCCCTCAGCGAAAATATGACCCCTCAGAATTACCAACCAGCATCTACTACGAATCAGCCCTGGCAGAGATTAGCAACTCCCATGCACGGCTCATGATCCCACATCCAACACGAGATTCACCAAGCCCCCATAGCCGCCCCAAACCCCGCCCCCACATACCAATAAAACAGGAAACTGAAGAACATTAAAGAAAGAAAGGTAAGGGGAGGAGAAAGGCAAATACATAAAGATAGATAAGCCCCCAATAAAGAAACATCCTTAGGGCCTCTTCCACCCGGCGTCCATGATGCTCCTACCCCTCACCCCAATAGCAGAAATGGGCTACCTACCTGAATCCACTCCAGTCGAGAACTGGGAAAGCAGTCCCAACACACGCCATTCCATCGGGAGGCAAAGGGGAAGCAGACCGGAGATTCGCCATAGAGGTTGCCGTTTCCGAGGGACCCTTAATACCGCCGAACCCTAAATGGTCCGTCTTCCAGGAAGTTCCCTCCCGGAAACAACTCCCCTGAAAAAACGTTCAGCCGCCGGCATTATCGCATCAAAAAACGGGACCAGAAGCGCGAACCCAGGCCCAAACCTAACCGCCCACTGCGCCCCCGTCTCAACGGTCAGCCCACCAGAAGGACCCAGGGAGAAAAGCCAGAACAGCCAGACAACACAAAGAAAAACACCACCACAAGGCACAACACGAAGGTAGGTGACAAGAAGGGTAGGCAAGCGTGAAACAGAAGGCCAGGGGGGTCACCACTACAGCCCACAGGGGGTAAACACAGACACCATCTACAAGTACAATAACACTTCAAACAAGCATTAACACAGCTTCTGAAAGTCCATCACATAATCTTCGGATCCCTTAAACAGGTCGGGCAGTCTGTTAGTAAGCCCTTGTGAGCCGCTTGGGTACTAAACCGTGGCTGAGCCTCCGACAGTCACTTTCAGGGTTGCAGGATATACCATCCTGAACGGGATTGCTGCTGCTATAAGTTTCTGGACTATTTGGTGGTACGCTGCTCTCTTTTCCCGAATCTCTTTGGGAAGGTCCTGGGTGATCCGGATCTTCGAAGCACCCCACAGGATTTCTTTAAGCTCCCAGGCCTTCAAATACACATGCTGCCTTTCCAGGTAGCTTAAAAATTTAATAATGATCGGACGTGGGGGGGATCCAACTGTAGGTCAAGGCGCAGTGAGCTGTGGCTCTTTCGAGATGGTAAGAGGCATTTATGGAGATGGGCCTACTATTTTCACAAAAAACCTCTGCAGGAAAGCCATAAGGTCTGGGCCTTCTTCCAACTCCGGGAGGCCAATTATTAACAAATTGTTTCGGCGGTTTCATCCCTCCAGGTCCTCAGTCTTAAGTTGGAGTCTCTTCACCTGTTGCCTTAATTCTGTTATCTCCATTTCAGCCCTAGATCTCCATTTTCAACAGAAGCGACCTTAACCTCCACATCTGAGACTTTTAGTAACATCAGAGAGGTCGCTACGTGAGCGATTTGAGCTCCCTGTAAGTTCCACAAGAAGCTCCTTCAAAGGCCAGCTCCTGGAGGAATTATCCTCCGATAGCGCGTAGGCTGTATTGCTTTATCACTCCGTGGTCCGGACCTGGCTGGGGCCTGATTCCTCTGCTTTTTGTGGCCTTCTCAGGGGAGGCTGAGGGTGTGCTTGGTGAGGGCCTGTTTCAATCCACCTCCATCGCGACCCAGCTAGGGCTTAAAATTCCAAAACAAGGCTCTTTATCAATGACGGAGTGTTAAAAGACTTGCTATTTGAGTAGATTTCCCCCAAAAAAACGTCAGAATGCACTTTAAATTTGCAGATGAGGCGGCCAGAGGGGGGAGCTCAGGATCTCAGCTGCTGCTCAGATGGATGCCATCACGTGACCCCGGGCCACCATTCTCCTGTTTTTGGGGGGGGTTAGGAAGTACCTGGAGTACAATCCTTTGCCCCTGTGTAGGGTAGGAACCCTTTCTATGGCTCTGAGAGCCAGGAGGAAGAAACCTCTGCCTCTAGGGCAAGGGTCTCTGATGGATTTGCAGGTGGAAAGGATCTGGTTCTCATCTTGGGAAATTTTTTGAAGCTGAGAACCAGTCCCTGGTTTACTACTTCCAGGACCCACTTGTCTGATGTCAAAGACTTCCAGTCCTGGACAAAGTAAGCCAGCCTGCCCCCTACAGGTATTGGAGAATTGGCCCAGGCAGACCCATCAGGGTGTCTGCTTGGTAGGGCTTTAGGTTGAGGGTGGAAGCAGGCCTGCTCATTCCCCGTCTGCCTCTCCCTCTGAAGAACCCCCTCTGAGCATAAGCAGAAGAGGAGGCCTGGGCTTGTAAAGGCCTTTGAAAGGGCCTGCCCCTGCCCCTGGAATGCTGTCTCTGAGGAGTGGCTTGCCTTTCTTTGGCCTGAGCACTCCTGTAGGTGGTCCTGTACTCGTCCATCTTTTTCATGTAGTTCTCTGTCTGCTCCCCAAACAGAGAATTACCAATGACAGGGAAATCCATGGTCTTAGCCTGGGTATCCTGTGATAGGCTAGTACATCTGAGCCAAGCCATCCTCCGAAGGGCCACAGATGTAGCCATGACTCTAGATGAAACATCATTGGAGTCCACAGCAGCATGAAATTGCACCTTGGATGCCTAAATCCCATCCGCAGCCACCTGCTCCAGCTCCTTGGCAAGCTGGTCAGGGGCCTGTTTAGCCAGAGCCAGCACAGTGTCCCACCTGGACTTCTGGGATCTAGCTGTGTAGGCCATATAGTTAGCCTACCTGAGTCCCAAAGATGCTGCCACGTACTGCTTCTTTGCCATGGCATCAATCCTCCTGGAGTCCTTATCTGGGGGGTGTGATGCCAAGGGAATATTTGCCTTATCACAGGCAGCAGCCTGCACTACCCCAACATGGCTGCATTGCTGGGAAAGGAACTCTGTGTCCGAGCCTGAAAGGGTATACCTCTTGTCCATTCTTCTATCCACAGGAGGTATGGAATTAGGAGTCTTTAGAATTTTAAATGTCTGTTTCCCAAAAGATTTATGGAGGGGAATAGACAATCTCCTGGACTCTGGGATGTCCATCATCTCAACAAAATCAGTCTCCTCCTGATCCTGTACTGCTTCTTCCATTGGAAGCTGGAGGGTTTTAGCCACTTTCTTGTAAAACATAAAGTGGGAAGGGGACTCAGAAAGCCTAGGAGGAGAAACACCTGAAGGTCTGTCTGGGGAGATGTCCGGGTCAATAGGCACATCCAGACTTTCATAATCACCATCATCTTCATTATCCTCATACTCTCCCTTCTCCTCCTCCTCCTCCTCCTCTGGTTCATGAAATTCTTCTAAAGTATAATCTGGAACCGGGGGAACCAACCGAACCGAGCCCCTGCCAGATGGTGCCGATTCGGCCAGAAACGAAGTTAGCGATTGAACTATCCTTATCACTTTGGCTATTTCATCTGTGGTCGGAGAACGAATTTGTGGATCCGAACCAGATGATTTTTCTCTTCTCTTTCTTTTAACCGGAACTGACTCCTCAGAATCGGCTCTCCTTTTGTCCAAAGAAGTTTAGCCCTGGTCAGAGGGCACTCCTTTTGGTTCGGTCGGAACCGAACCGGGCTGGCCATCCAGGTCAGCGGACTTCTCGGCCTCCCTTTCCCTCAGTCTACCTACTCTCTTATCCAGGGTAGCTTTGGGAAAACTTTTACAAATTTGGCAGTCTGAATCAGGTGGTCAAAACCTCAGACAATAACACAGGTGGTGTGGGGATCAGCCTTAGCAAAGGCTTCCCCACACACACTACAGTGTTGAAACCAGTGGCCAGATTTTTTCTTGGGTTTCTCAGACATGGCCAATCCTATCCAAAACTTACCCTTTTTTCGGCAGTCTGCCAGGCAAGACACCCCTATCGGTTCCTGACCGTGTTACGGGTCTTGGAAAAAAACGTAATTAAATCCATTTTTTTTAGAACCGATACGGACCGGTTACCACACTCTAATAAATTCAAAACTTTTTTAAGACCAATCTGATCGGTTCAAACCGAACCGATCCAATATTTACAAGTTCCACACAGAAACTAAATGCAAAACCTATCTAGTACTCAAGGTACCACAGACAGAGACTTAACCGACAGGTTCAGTAGCAGAAATTCGGTCGAAACCGAGCGAAAAAACTACACTTTAACCAACTTTTTTGAACCGAGCAAAGGAGAAATCTCCGGAGTGACTGTTCAGTGAGGCGGAGTAAAGAATCTGACTGTTGGAGTTTAAACAACAGAAGACAGAGGCTTCAACCGAGCTCTCGCTGAACATTCCATGCTGGCCATGGAAAGTTAACTCTTCGTTCTCCAGGGCAGTTGAAATGCAGGACCTAACTGCAATAGTCAGACTACAGCAAGACTTCATGTTGTTTGAATAGGGCACATACCACCTGTTTTCTTTGGAACTAGGAAGTAATGGAAATAGAAACCTGTGTTCATGTTGCTCCTGTGGAACTACGTCTACTGCCGTGTTGTTCAGAAGGCCTTGAATCTCAGAAGCGAGGAGGTCTGAATGAGTGATCGACAGTCTGGGCTGTCATTTGGGTGGATGATCCGGATGGGTATCTGAAAAATTCAGAGAATAACCCTCGCAAATTGTCTTGAGAACCCATTTGTCCAACGTGACTGGCTTCCACTGATTATAAAATTGAGTCAGAGGCCCCTCTACTGCAGAAGAAAAGTCCCCCTCGGACAGCTGAGGTGGGATCTGGGCCAGAATTTCAGAGGGTGGCACTAGGTGCTTTTGGGCCCTGTGCCTTCTGCTGCATTTTCTTTTGTGACTGGGGAGCTTGGTTTTTGTTGAAGCCCCCCCTCTGCCTTTACCACGAAAGGACTGACTGTTAAGAAACTGCTGGCGGTTTCTGCCCTGTTGAGGGGCAGCAGGGGCTGGTCTGGCCGTCTTGATTGCCATCCTAGTTTTCTGTGTGGCCTCCAGTGCTTGTTCCACCTGCAGGTCAAACAGATAAACCCCATCAAATGGTAAATTCATGACTCTTTGCTGGGCATCATTTGTGAACCTCAAGGTTCATAACCGTGAGTGGCGTCAGGTGAATATCCCAGCTGCTGCTGCTGCTCTAGAAGCAGTATCAAAGGCATCCATAGCAGCCTTAAGTTGCTGATTATTAGACTCAGTACCTCTAGTGATACTTTGGAGAAGCTCTGAGGCAATGTCCAGCTCCAGAAGAGTCTTCACAGTGGCTTTTAGCAAATGCCAGAGGGTATACTCATATTGTGAGAAATAGCCCTGGTAGCTAGCAATGCGCATGCCTACAGTAGTGGCGGTGAAGACTCGCTTCCCCAATGTGTCAGTCTTATGAGATTCCTTATTTACTGGATGAGCCGTAGACTCTTGAAGGAGAACGGCTTTGTTGTTTTCTGCCAAGACCACTATGGCATCCACAAAAGCTTGAGAGGCCAGGATTGGTTGATCCTTAGGGGAAGCATACTTCCTGTCTATGGACTTAGCCATGGAAGGAATAAGTGCCAGATTGCCCCACACCATTTGTGAGACAGTCTCGAAAAAGGGCTGTACCGGAGGAGTCAATTCCATAGGAATCTCTGGGACATGCAGATACTAAAGGTGCAACGACTTCCCCGGATCGACCTCTGAAGTCTGGAGAAAGAGAGTGAAATTCACTTCCCTTTGTAGAGATTTACAGGACAGGTCCTCCACCAAAATCTTTGCTCAAGTAGAGGGCTTACTTCCCACTCTGAGAGATGAATCTTCATCAAAGTTGTCTCCTAATCGCAGATCAGGATCAGGCTCACTATCATCTCCTACTAGCCTGGGAGGGATAGTATATAAAGGATAGGGAGGAAATAGAGCAGGAGGGGGTGCTCCTTGAATTGGAGTCGAGTATCCTGGCACCTGAGGTGGTGCCAGGTCTGAAAATGGTGCCTGGTGCAGTGCCAGACGCGGCACCGCCAAGACCAGAGTCAAAGGTAACATCACAACCAGCACCACGCGAGCACCCAGAGACCCCAAATCAAACCTTGGGGCACCCAAGGATGAAGACCTGAAAACATGAATAGGAGAAAATAGTACCTGTGCTGGCCCCTGTGCTGCAGCCATGTGTGGGGGGAAAAGCACAAGAGTGCGGCGTCGACGGCACTGGAGAAGGTGTCGCATGACAAGATTGACCCAACCACCCTGCCCGCAGGTTTGAAGCCCCTAGGTCTGAATGCCTCGAGGCCGACTCCGCAGATTCAGGAAGTCGGGACAACTGCTGAACCCACTGCTCCATAAGAGTTGCCCAATGACGAAACTGCTCACTGGAGGACCCTCCGGGGGCGGGGAGGGACTACATAGTTGAGGGTGCTGGCTACTAGGAACAGAGGCTGAAAATGACCCTGGCAGAGTCGGAGTCAGCTTTCTGTCTTCCATTACCGACAATCAATGTGCAGACATACCAGAGGGTGACCTCAAGTGGTACCATTTCTTCTTCGATTGGTGGGATGAAGAAGAACTCGAGTCTGAGCAGTGCCAGGTTACCGATGAAGATTGAGAACGGGCCCGCTTCTTTTTGTGCTTTCGGGAGGACCACCCTTCCTCCCATGCACCGGACTGCCTGTAGTCAGACCCTTCCTCCTCTGTAGAGGGTGGCGGACCAGACTCAGCCCTGCTGGAAACACAGCTTTCATGCAAAGTCTCCCTACTGTCACCAGCCCCGTTCATGGTCGACTCCATCAAAGGTGGGCTGAAGAGGACTACTGTGTTCTTTTGTACAGTAGAAGAAACGAAAGACTTTTTTTTTTTAAAACTGAATAAATAAATAATACAAAAAAATCAAATACTGAACAACAAAAGTTGCTGTAATATAGACATTAAGATTTGACTCCCGGCAGGTGAGCGACATCATCACTGAAGCACACTCAACAGTGGGAAAAAAGGAACTGAGGTGGTTGGAGGGTAGACACCGAGGTAGCCTATACAGCGTGAGCTGGTGTCACGGCACCACACCCGCGTGGCCCTACATCGGCGCTGGTCTTCCTGAAGATTTTTGGCTCCCACTCAGTCCTAGTGCTTCCGGCGTAGTCCCATTGGTGTGAATGAGCAGTGGAGGACTTTATGCCCAGGAAGATCAGCTACTTGATAAAATGCCAAGCAACCAAAACCTCGCAAACCAGGCCTAAGAACTATGCCAAAGAAAAACAACTGTAACGAGAGCTGAAGCAATTTCTTTACAGTGTTATGCAGGGGGTTCTGCCCTCTAATAATATATATAGAACAACTCCAGTCCACGCTATAGTTGACACACAATAAAATCTGCGAACTATAAATGCAAATGTTATTTTTGACATGTTATTATTCCTTAGCTATACATCATACCACATGTTGACTGGTAACTGTCTCCCATACATTAGGACTGATTTATGCTATGTTAAAAAAAATCATTGCTATTACAATCTTTTTAACCTATTAGGAAGTGGTACCCAAAGAAAGGAAATTGTTCTTGGTTATTAAAAACCTTTGGTTTAAAAATAGATAATTGTTGAAATGTAACATTAATAGATAGTAAAGCTACTTACCTGTAATTCTTGATTTTCTAGAGTAACATCTCCACATAACAACACTCTTTGATCTTGGAGCCAGAGGACCTAGGACCCTGTGGAAACCAGACCTTTTGGAATGTTGATGTAAGTGCACAGCACTGATTTAAAGTATGGCACCATATGCATGCCAACAGAATATGAAGCACTGCCAGGCCCAACAGTCTCAGCACCTCTCTTACCAAGTAGGAGAGAAAGAAAAATGACAAAATGACAAAGTACTACAAATTGTAACACTTTCAAAACACTAAAGGTGAGAAGACAAATGTAGGATAGCCTAAGTGCCCCTGTACAGGCCTGCACAGCTCCTAAACTGTGATGAATAAAAGAGAAGAAAGACAATACACCTACAGTAAAGGTCCATGAGTCCAGGGAATGGTAGCTGGGTGAGTATTGTTCTACGGAGGATATACTGTATGCTAGAAGATCAAGAGTTACATGTAAGTAACTTTCCTATGTCTCAGGGGAAGACACAGATTGTGTTTCTCTGTGACACTGACAACAGGAGAGAGTACTAGGCCTGTCTGTCCCAGTCTGGTACTGTCAGAATCATTGTTGCTGACTCACTCCTCAATTTCAACAGAACCTTTAGAATCAGTGGGAGTGGAGGAAAGGTATAGAGGTACTTGCCTTTCCATGACAGGGACAGGGCATCTGTCCCTACTGAGGGAGGACAGCAACAAAAGTAGGAGAGCTTTCTGTTTTCCCATGAAGTGAATAGGTCCACCTCTTGAACCCCCATCTCTCAAAAACTTAATTCAGCACTTCCAGTGACCATTTGTGAGTTCCCTGACCCATTCTGCTCAGGGGACCTGCCAGTACATTGTCCTTTTCAAGTGTACTGCAGCTAATGTTGCCTTTAAGGGATATGCTGGGTTCCTTATCCTCCTCGACTCTGTACAGAGGTTTGTGGATCTAGTAGCTCCGTGCTTTGTTTATGCAGCACATTGTAGTTGTATTGTTTGTCTTGATCAGCACTGTCAGTCCTTACAAAGTGGAAGAATAATACTGCAGTAACAGAAGGGATGGGGGTGGCTCAGATATGGTTCATCATCAAGGAAGGGATAGCAGTAGTGACAAATGAGTGTGTCAGGCTAAAGGAAAAACCTCCAGGACCAACGCACCCAGTTGGTTTAGCAGAGAGGTAGCCCAGCAGTCTGGGATAAATGGACCACTTAAGTTCCGGAGGACCCAGAAGGAGGAGGACAGGGGAGGAGTACCAAAGTAAAGCCAGAATCAGGCAAAAGCAGTCAGGCTGGCCAAAGTCAGGAAGGAACTGCAGCTAGCGGAAGGGAAAAGGGAGAAAGCCTTCTTTAAGTACATTAGTGAAAGAGGGACAAGAAAGATGGTATTGTATGAGTAAAGAGAGGGGAGGGATTAGTGGAAGATAATGGGGACCAGGCAGAAGTACTGAATTAATACTTCTGCACTATCTTTACAAAGGAGAGGGATGGCCCGTTACTGTAGGGGAGGAAGAGGGGGAAGAGGATTGCACAGATGAAAAGATCAGTGAGGAGAAGGTGAAGAAAGCATTATTGTTCCTCACAGTAGATAAATCCCCAGGCCTGTATGGTATACATTCTAGGGTACTGAGGAAACTAGTGGCGAAATTAGCAGGCCCCCCTGGCAGACCTGTTCAACAGTTCACTGGAATCAGGGGACTGTACCACTGGAAAGGAGAATGGTGCATGTGGTGCCACTCTATAAAAGTGGCCCAGGGATAACCTGGGTAACTACAGACAGGTAAGCTTGACCTCAGTCATTAGTAAGCTCAGGGAGACATTTCTTAAGGAAAGGCTGGTAGGTTTCCTGGAAGAAAGCAGTCTCCAGGACAAGAGACGGCACAGGTTCATGGCTTGGAGATCCTGCTAAACAAACCTGATTTGATTTCTTTGTCTAGGTGACTAAAACAGTGGACAAAGACCAAGCAGTTGATATCATTTACTTGGACTTCAGCAAGGCCTTTGACTCTGTGCCCCACAGGAGGTTAATCCGAAAACTGAAGGACATGGGGTACAGGAGAAACTCTCTGGATGAGTGGCAAACTGGATAAAAGGCAGGACTCAGAGGGTGATGGTGGTAGTTGGGAGCTTTCTGGTTCTAGGGAAGTCACCAGCAGGGTTCCACAGGGCTCGGTGCTTGGTCCAGTGCTATTTAATATCTTCATTAGTGACACTGGAGATGGCATATAAGGCAAGATTTGCTTGTTTATGTATGACATTAAGCTCTGTGGGAGACTGGATACTGCAGATGGGATACAGGACCTAAAGGAAAATCTGGCCAAGCTCAAGAGGTGGTCCAGAATATGGCAACTCATGTTCAATGTGAAGAACTGTAAGGTCATGCACACTGGAGCCAAGAACCCAAGGACAGAGTACAGCCTGTGAAGGGTCCTGTTAACTAAATCTGAGGAAGAAAAAGACCGGGTGGTGATGATCAATAGCTACCTGAAGCACTCCTCACATTGCAGGAAAGTGGCAGCAAAACCAACAAAATTCTGGGTTACATTGCCAGGGGAATCAGTAGCAGGTGGGAAGAAGTCATATTGCCACTATACAGACTGTTGATGTGGCCGCATCTGGGGTATAATGTGTAATACTAGTGACCCTATCTAAAGAAGGACATTTACCTACTATAAGCATTCCAGAGGAAGGCGACTAAGATGGGTAAAGGTCAGCAGGACATACGAGCAGAGGCTGGAGGACCTGAACATGTACTCCCGGGGGGGACATGACTGAGACCATTAAGTACATGAAAGGTATTAACAAGGTGAACAAGGAGAGCCTCTTCAGTCTCAGTGGCAGTAAAGCTACAAGGGGACATTGCCTTAAACTGGTGGAAGGAAGATTTGAGAGAGTCCAGGAGGGATTTCTTCATAGAGATGGTGGTTGTATGGAGGAACAAGCTCCCTGCGAAAGTGGTCTCACTGGAGACAGTGGACGGCTTCAAAAGAGGTTGTAATAGGTGAAAAGGGAAGGTCAGGATAAAGAGGTGAGTGGGCAATAAGGGAGGTAGAGGTTGGGGGGGCTGAAACTATTGGTTACCACTTAGGACTCTGCAACACGAGCATACTTTTTTTTGTGTGATCTTTTTACTTCCTCCTACAATGCTCCGGTGTCTGCCTCTCCTTCGGGCCCTCCAAGCCTTCTCCACTCCCTGGCCATCCTCTTCCTGAGCCCTCCCAACACACCACACATCACAGCCAACCCTCCGAGATGTCCCAGAGTAACCCAACTCTGGGTAGGTCTCCCTCCTCCGAGGGGGAAGGCACCGGGTAAGGGGGAAACCCCAGCACTCTATTATCTTTACTTGACTCGGGGGTGCTGCTGTGGAGGGGCAGGTTCCCAGAGGTTCTGGGTGTGTGGAGAATGCAGAAGCCATCATCCAGCGGCCACCAAAGTTGTTTTCTGCTTTTCTTTGGTTGTCCCTCCTGTGCCGCTGCATAGTAGTGCCCCTGATCTCCACCTGGGGCTGCTACAAGAGCGGAGCTGCCCACCCAACCCACCACTGTAAAGGAGAGCAGTCCTCTGGATGCTCTATCCTCTCCTTCCCCAGCCAGCCCCCAACGACCTGAGTCCATTCCAGAACCCGGGTCACCGGCGTGTTTCGAGGTGTGGCATCCAGCACCTCTACCCTCTGTGCCATCGGGCTGAACACAAGCATACTTGATAGACCGTTAGGTATTCTTTTCTGCTGGCAATTTTTGTATGTTCATATGTAATGACTGTTCAAAGTTCTAACAGGTTTATGTGCTCCATGCACTCCTGTGAGTCCCACACACTGCTGTATACCACCCCAGTAAAAGGCATCTGTTGGGAGAACCCTTATTGAAAAGGCTTATAGAAAGGGAATACCCTATCTTTTTATCAGGCTAGTGCATGTATCAAGTGTTGAGTGACTGGTACTAGCTCTTCCAGTAGTGCAGTTTTCTGATGCCAGCACCTTCCTAGGTGATACTGGACAGCCCTAATTTGCAGCCGTGCCCATGGTACTGCCGTTGTGCTTGACATCATGTGGCCTAATAACTGAAGGAATTACTGTGCAGTCTTCTTGTAACCTACCAGGAATATATTTGCACATTGGATGAGGGATTATACAGTCTGTACAGGCAAGAATGCCCTCCCTTGTACTGTGTTCAGTACAAGCCCAAGTGGCCTCTTTGCTGATTTCCGCAAAGGAGATGGACTAAGAGTCTGCTACAGAAGCAGAAACAACCCTAGCTCAGTGGGAATTCAGCACTTCATGGAGTATAGCAGTGGGAAATACAGGGGATTATCCAGTGAGATAGGTTCTTTTTGGCTACCAGATGGCCTGGGCAAATAAACAGAGTCGAAGTGCGCATGTGCAGAATGTGGGTGCCATCCATCTGTGTATTTTTTGGCCTGGAGAAAGTCCTCCAGAGATAACAACTGCTTTACTGAGCCTTTCACAGGCAAGTAATTTTACAAATAACCCTGAGTCCTCCTGACTTCAAGGTGATGAAGTGTCACTTCACCCCTGTTGCTGTGAGGCTGGAGAAAAAATACTGGTAATAAAATGGGTCAGTTGCAATTCAGAGACATCCTTAGGCAAGTTCACAACTTCTGGTTGAGGTCACAGTGCACGGGCCATCTTTCACATTGGGAACTTTAAATCACAGCAGTCCAGCAATGTAAGCAGTAGACTCAACATTTTTTACAGAACTTTCCTGTAAACAGGTCTGGACTGCTGAATCATTGCAGATGCCTGAGCGATTAATTAATATCTGGTGCCTGTTTGGCTGCAGCCTGCCCCTCTCATTACAAACAAGAAGGGTGCAGGGCCCTGCACACTCAGTTTTTATGTTTGCGCTTGTGAAAAATGAACATATTCCAACGATAGTGGTTTTGAGAGGTGTGTCACTGTCAGTCTAATGCAGGGCAGTCTGCAAGGGGCTCGACAGTGTGAGATCAATCATCAGCCAGGCTTATCGTGACAATCTTCTGGGCTTGATGGCTGGAAAATACATGAAGTTCAAAGGAAAGAGACGTCTTAATCACAGGGCAGCTCTTTGCTTTGATCTGTATGACGCCGCCCAGCACACAGCTGATGATCAGCCTGCACCTCGTTCTCCCTCATTTCCACGCCCCATGACAAAAGCATCTAACAGAGGCACAGAAAAAATTAAATAGCAAAGCCGGCCCGCTGGCACTGAGGTCTGAGGCACTGAACGCCACACCTCACGCCACGCCAGCGACCTGGGTTAGGGAACGAGCCTGGGCTACCGAGGGTCAGCAGGGGGGGAGACAGGATCGAGCATCCAAAGGACAGCTCTCCTCTCTCGGGGGAGGATCCTACGTCATCCCACTCGCTAATTGCCCTCTGGTGGTGACTGGAGGGCAATACTGGTCAGGAGGCGTGCTCCAATGTAGTTACGTCAGTAGGGAGGGAGGAACAGAAGAAAAGAAAAAATTACTCACCTTAATAATGTTGTTTCTTCTAATGGAGTCTTGCTGTATTCTGACAAATTGCAGTGAGGTCCAACCTTTGAACTGCCGCGGAGATGAAAGAGTTAACTTTCCATGCCAGGCATGGAACGCTGAGCTCGAGCTCGGTTGAGACTCTGTCTGTTGCTGTTTGAACTCAAACCGTCAGATCTTTACAAGCTAAACTCACTGAGTGTCCTGTGTGAAAGCTGTAAACCTACACTAGCCAACTGGCTACTAAATACAATAAACAGATTTTTTGGTCCCAAAACAAAGACTCAAGTCAGGAAACCCAAAAAATGACATAAACACAACACCCACTCACCCAAAGAAAAAGGGGTGATAATAAAAAGGTGGGGCACCTCCTGAGTGCCAACACTGCTACTGCCTACCCACATCTCAAAAACAAAGGTTCTGAGAGGGGAAGGCAGGGGAGGTCAGAATACAGCAAGACTCCATTAGAAAAAACAATATTACTAAGGTGAGTAATTTTTTCTTCAAACAACATGAAGTCTTGCTATATTCTGACAAATTGCAGACTACCAAGCAGTACCTCCATGGAGGAGGGACAGAACCTACTTAGGAAATAGGCTCTGAAGCACTGCTGTGCCAAACCGAGCATCACTCCTAGCCTGGATATCCAGAGAGTAATGCTTGGTAAAAGTATGAACTGTTTTCCAGGTAGCTGCTTGACAAATCTCTACGATAGGAATATCCCTGGCAGCAGCCAGGGAAGCAGCTGTACCTTTGGTAGAGTGAGCCCTCAGGCCTGAGGGTGGAATCCTATCTAGTTTTTCACAGCAAAATTGAATGCAAGAGACAATCCACCTGGCAATGTATCTTTTAGTGGCAGGTTTTCCCTTACCAACCTCACCATAAGTGAGAAACAGTTGGAGGGAGTCAAACCTGTGACCCTTGGTACGCTCTATGTAGTAGCTAAGGGCTCTTTTCACACCCAAACTGTGCAGCCTCCTCTCACCAGAGGAAGAATGGTCAGTGAAGAACACAGGAAGAGACATAGACTGGTTAAGGTGGAAGTCTGAAACCACCTTAGGTAAAAACTTCCTGTTAGTCCTGAGGACCACCTTATCTCTATGGAAAGAGATAAAATCAGGCTCCACTGACAGGGCTTGTAACTCACTTATGTGCCTGGCAGAAGTGATGGCCACCAAGAAAACAGTTTTCCAAGTCAAGTACTTAAGCTCTGCTGAGGACAAGGGCTCAAAAGGGGGTTGCATAAGCTAAGCAATGCAAACATTAAGGTCCCAAGCAGGGGCAGGGTCCCTGAATGGCGGATTGGTATGAAGCAATCCCTTGAAAAACTTGGAGAACACAGGCTGAGCTGAAAGGGAAGAAGGCTTACCTGCTGAAAGAAAAGTAGAGACAGCTGCCAGATGCATTCTTAGTATAGCTGGTCTGAGTCCCAAGCTATTCAGATGAACCATATAGTCAAGGACTGTGGGCAGGTCAGCAGACTCTGGAGAAATATGCCTCCCAGAGCACCATATGGAGAATATTTTCCATTTGGAATTATAAGTGGTTCTGGTGGAAGGCTTCCGAGAAGTCTTTAGGATATCCATAACACCTTGAGAGAGGTGTAAATCAGCAAACTCTAACTCTTCAAGAGCCAGGCCTTGAGATTGAGAGATTTGAGATTCGGATACCAAACCCTCCCCTGAGCACAGGTTAACAGGTTGTGATTCCTGGGAAGAAACAGGGGAAGGTGGACTGCTAAGGACAACAGGAGAGGGTACCAGGGCTGTCTGGATCAGTCTGGAGCAATCAGAATCACCTTGCAGGGTTGAGACCTGATTTTGACTAGCACCTTGAACAGGAGAGGGAAGGGGGGGGGAAGCATACAGGAACTTCCCTTCCCAGTTGAGAACCAGGGCATCCAAGGGGACTGAGCCCAACACTGGGGGCCTGCAGCAAAAGAAGGGAAGTTGGTGATTGTCTGGGGCTGCAAAAAGATCTATCTGTGGGGTGACCCATCTGGAGACGATCACCTTCAAAACCAGGGGATTCAGTGACCATTTGTGATGGCCCTGAGATATCCTGCTGAGAGCATCTGCCAGGACATTGTCCTTTCCTGGGAGGTGTACTGCTGTAAGAGAGGTGTTCAGAGAATAGGCCAGAGACCATAACTTAATTGCTTCTGTGCACAAGGCCGTAGACCGAGTGCCCCCTTGCTTGTTGATATACCACATTGAGGTGGTATTGTCTGTCCTGATCTGAACTACTTTGTTCTGAACAGACTTGGAAAAAGCTTGAAGTGCTAGAAACACTGCTCTGAGTTCTAATAGATTGATGTGAAGCAGAGATTCCTGAGGGGACCACAACCCTCGGCTGGTCAGGTCTCCCAAGTGGCCTCCCCACCCCAAAAGGGAGGCGTCTGTAGTAAGGATTAGAGAGTGAGACTGAGTGACAAAAGGAACTCCTTGTCTTAGATTGTCCTGATCCTGCCACCACTGCAATGCTTGGATCAGGGTTCGAGTCACTGGGATCAGTTTGGTCAGAGGATCCTTTTTCTGAGACCAAAAGGCCCTCAAGTGGAACTGAATGTCCCTCATCTGAAATCTTGCTCCCTGAACCACTGCTGTAGAAGTAGCCATGTGCCCAGGAGCTGCAGAAAATGCCTTGCTGGTCAAGATACCGGTAGGGTGAATGAAGAGGCCAGTGTAATAAGGGTCCTTGCCCTGTCCAGGGGAAGGAAGGCTTTTGCCTTTACTGTATCTAGCTCTGCGCCTATGAAGGTGAGGAGCTGTACAGGCTCTAGAACTGACTTTGACAGATTCAAAAGGAAACCTAGAGAAGTGAGCAGTTGCTGAGTTATCTGTATGTGTAACTTGACTTGGTCTGGGGACTGGCCTACTATGAGCCAGTCGTCCAGGTATGGGAAGATGGAAATCCTTTTCCTTCTTAGGAAGGCAACTACTACTGCCAGGCATTTTGTGAACACCCTTGGAGCAGAGGTTAGGCCGAAGGGCATTGCTCTGAATTGGTAATGGCCTGAGGGCAGCTCGAACCTGAGGTATTTTTGATGGGAGCTTCTGATGAGAATATGGAAATAGGCATCCTTGAGGTCCAGGGAGACTAGCCAGTCCCCTGGCCTTAGAGAGGGTAGAATTATTCCCAGAGTCACCATTTTGAACTTTGGCTTTAAAAGGTGCTTGTTTAAATATCTGAGATCCAGGATGGGCCACCATTCTCCTGTCTTTTTGGTGGTGAGGAAGTACCTGGAGTACAATCCTTTCCCTTTGTGTAGGGGTGGAACCCTTTCTACAGCTCTGAGAGCCAAGAGGGAAGAGACCTCTGCCTCTAGGGCAAGTGCCTCTGAAGGATTTGCAGGTGGAAAGGATCTGGTTCTCATCTTTGGAAATTTTTTGAAGCTGAGAACCAGTCCCTGGCTTACTACCTCCACGACCCATTTGTCTGATGTTAAAGACATCCAGTCTTGGACAAAGTAAGCCAGCCTGCCCCCTACAGGTGGTGGAGAATTGGCCCTGGCAAACCCATCAGGGTGCTTGTTTGGCAGGAGCTTTAGGCTGAGGGGTGGAAGTAGGCCTGCTTGTACCCTGTCTGCCTCTCCCTCTAAAGAACCCCCTCTGAGCATAAGCAGAAGAGGAGGCCTGGGAGCAGAAAGGCCCTATGAAAAGGCCTGCCCCTGCCCCTGGGATGCTGCCTCTGAGGAGTGGCTTGCCTTCCTTGGCCTGAGCACTCCTATAGGTGGTCCTGTATTCATCCATTTTCATGTAGTTCTCTGTTTGCTCCCAAACAGAGAATTACCCACAACAGGAAAATCCATGGCCTTAGTCTGGGTATCCTGAGACAGGCTAGTACATCTGAGCCAAGTCATCCTACGAAGGGCCACAGATGTAGCCATGACTCTAGATGAAACATCATTGGAGTCCACTGCAGCATGGAATTGCACCTTGGATGCCTCAATACCATCCGTAGCTACCTGCTCCAGCTCCTTGGCAAGCTGGCCAGGGACCTGTTTAGCTAAAGCCATTACAGTGTCCCATCTAGATTTCTGATATCTAGCTGTATAGGCCATATAATTGGCCTGCCTGAGTCCCAAGGATGCTGCCATGTACTGTTTCTTTGCCATGGCATCAATCCTCCTAGAGTCCTTATCTGGGGGTGTGAAGCCAAGGGTATATTTGCCTTATCACAGGCAGCAGCCTGCACTACCCCAACATGGCTGCATTGCTGGGTAAGGAACTCTGTATCCGAGCCTGAAAGAGTATATCTCTTGTCCATTCTCTTATCCACAGGAGGTATAGAATTAGGAGTCTTTAAAATTTTTATTGTCTGTTTCCCAAAAGATTTGTGAAGGGGAATAGACAGCCTCCTGGACTCTGGGATATCCATCATTTCAACATAGTCAGGTTCCTCCTGGTCATCCACAGCTTCTTCCATAGGAAGCTGAAGGGTTTCAGCCACTTTCTTGTAAAACATGAAATGGGAGGGGGACTCAGAAAGCCTAGGAGGAAACACTACTGAAGGTCTGTCTGGGGAGATGTCCAGGTCAATGGGCACATCCAGACTTTCATAATCACATTCACTTTCCTCATACTTTCCTTCCTCCTCCTCCGGTTCATAAAATTCTTCTAAATCATAATCCGGAACCAGTGGAACCGGACGAACCGAGCGCCTTCCTGATGGTGCCGGTTCGGTCGGAACCGGGGATAGCGACTGAACAATTTTTATCGCTTTCGCTATTTCATCAGCGGTTGGAGAAGAAACTTTTGGATCCACACTGGGCTGATTTATCCCTTCTTGTTCTCTTAACCGGAACCGACTCCTCGGAGTCAGTTCTCCTTTTGCCCGAAGAAGTTTTGCCCTGGTCAGAGGGCACTCCTTCTGGTTCGATTGGAACCGAACCGGGCTGGCCATCCGGTTCAGCGGACTTTTTGGCCTCCCTTTCCCTGATCCTACCAACTCTTTTTTCTAGAGTAGCTGCAGGAAAATTTTTACAAATCTGGCAATCTGAATCGAGGTGGTCAAACCCCAGACAATAAACACAGGTGGTGTGGGGGTCAGCCTTAACAAAGACTTCCCCACACACACTACAGTGTTGAAACCCAGTTGGCCCGGTTTTTCTTTTGGGTTTCTCAAACATGGCCAGTCCTAAACCAAACTTACCCTTTTTTCGGCAATCCGCCAGGCAAGACACTCTTATCGGTTCCTGACCGTGTTACGGGTAGTGGAAAAAACTGTAATAAAATCCATTTTTTTTCAGAACCGATAAGAACCGGTAACCACACTCTAAAAGTAGAAATAAAGATTTTAAACAACCTGATCGGTTCAAACCGAACCGATGACACGTTTACAGGTTCCACACAGAATAGAAAAACAATATAAACCTATCTAGTACTCACGAATACCACAGACAGAGACTGAACCGACAGGTTGTGGTTTAAATTCGGTCGAAAACCGAGAAAAACGGTACTTTAACCGACAAATTGAACCAAGCAAATGAGAAATCTCCGGAGCGACTGTTCAGTGAGGCGAAGTAAAGAATCTGACGGTTTGAGTTCAAACAGCAACAGACAGAGTCTCAACCGAGCTCGAGCTCAGCGTTCCATGCCTGGCATGGAAAGTTAACTCTTTCATCTCTGGGGCAGTTCGAAGGTTGGACCTCACTGCAGTTTGTCAGAATACAGCAAGACTTCATGTTGTTTGAACAGGAGGGGAAAAAAGGAGCCTGGCAGAGCTCCATGATGATCCACTGCACTGAGGGCCAACCCCGGCTTCTGGATTGGGTCTCCGGGGAGGGGGCGCCACCTCCCTGGCCCCATCAAAGAGGGCAAGCTATGCGGGAATTTCCAGGGTCGACGAGTGCGGTGCTGCGGGACCTGAGAGAGTATCCCTCCTCAGGAGGGCCACAGCCTCTGCCAGGGCTCAGGGAGCATAAACAACTGAATAAAAAAAATAAAATTAAATAGCAGCATGGGATATAAATTATTTTCAAATGAATAATCAAGGAACCATACCAGATTTCCGATTTGAAACAAAAATTACTAGTTTTGCCCAAGTTCCTTGAGCATTCATTTGAGAATATATATCACATGCTGTTATTTTGTTTTTAAAGTTTTCTGTGCCTCACTAGCTGCCTTTGTCATGATTTCAGTTCCACTTTATCAAGTTTGAAAATCAGGCTGTAAATCACTGTAACCTAGCAGTCAACAATAAACCACTGCTGCATTGCAAAGCTAATAAATCTCCCCGATTTTAGTTGCGACCTTTATTACCCTTTTTATTGAAAAGAATTAATAAGTGATTTACAGGGTATGAAAAAGTAAAATAAAGATAGGACAGATGAAGAAACACTTTATACAGATACTTTTTGTGGTGAGTTATTGGTCACTCACTGAGTATGGCAATAATAGCACCATACTGTGCTATACAACCTAGTTACTGCAATACTAACATACTAATTGCCAGCAGATTAGGTCTTACTGTCTATCGAGTCTGCTCGAACCTCAGATCCCTAGTTGGGTACCGAGGCCCTCCCCCCCCTTGTGTTCCAGAAACCCCTATCATCCATCCCCACCCCCCGGGGCCAGGCCATCATCTGATACATCCGCTTTCTGTGTCTGTCCCACCCTCTCTTGAAGCCCTCCACTGTGGAACTCTGAACCAGCTCGCCAGGCAGTGCATTCCAAGGATCCACTACCCTATCAGTGAAAAACCTCTTCCTCTTTTCCTCCCCTCACCCTTCCACCTTCAAACCATGCCCTCTGGTGATACTTCCCTGCTTTAGTCTAAAGATCCCCTCCATGTTTACCCTATTTATTCCATTGAGGTACTTGAAGATCTCAGTCATGTTCCCCCGCCTCTCCTCTCCTCCAATGAAAACAGGCAGAGCTCCTCCAGTCTGTCCTCATACGTCAAATCCCCTAGTCCTCATATCATCTTAGTTGCCCTACTCTGTACCCTCTCCAGGAGCTGTATGTCCCTCTTCAAGTGTGGTCTCCAGTACTGTACACAGTACTCAAGGTGTGGTCATCTAACTAGTCCATTGTACAGCGGCAGAATCACTTCCCTGCTCCTAGAGGTGATCCCCCTTACGATGCATCCCAACATCCTGTTTGCCTTGCTAGCCGCTCTCCTGCACTGCTCAGTTATTCATACATGCATCCACCATGACCCCTAGGTCTTTTTCCCCTGTTGAGGCCACCAGCACTTCCCCTCCCAGGCTGTACTTGTGTTTAGGGTTTCCCTACCCATGATGTAACACCTTGCACTTGGTGATATTGAAGTTTCATTTCCATGTGTGATCCTAGCTTTCCAGGATGTCCAGGTCCCCTTGCAGGGCCAACCTCCCCTCTCCCCCCTCAACTACTGCTCCCATCTTGGAGTCGTCAGTGAAGAGACTCATTTCACACCCTATACCCTCCCTGATGTCCGATATGTATGCATTAAATAGGATCAGACCCAGGACCGAGCCCTGCGGTACCTCACTACCGACCTTCCGCAATTCCCCATTGAATTCTCAGGTCCCAAGGATTCTCAGCAGAAGACGATGCATAGAGCAACCTTCATGCTGCAGTTAGCTTGCAGTGCCTTTCTCATGATACCCCTGCACGGGGCTTTTCATAGTCCTGATGAAGTAAAGGTATTTTACTGTACATATTCAATATATAGAATGGGTATGTTCTTTTCATTGTAGAGAAGACCCTTTAAAAACATATAGGTCTCAGACAAACGTGCATTTTCTTAAGATGATGCCACAATGTGTTTTTTAAATGATGTATATGGGATGTAACAATTTTAAGATAGTTAAGGATATTTTTATGACCTTTCAGTTCTGCATCAGTGAGAAACCCATATAGCATCTGGTAAAAAAAAATTCAACCAGCAGAATTTCAGTGAAAGCTGGATTTTCGCTTCCATGAAAGTTCGGAAATCATTTCGCCAACGTTCGTGGAAATTTTGCCAAAAACCTGTGGAATAAATGTAAGACCTGTGGGTTAAGGTATTAAACTGCGGGAAAAAATTCCACAGAACTGATCACTGTCAGAGTTCAGCTCTGCGGCTCCCACCTCTCACAGTTTAATTCATTAACCCTCTCCCCAGCCAGTTTCTGCCCCCTGGCATCCTGTGCCCCCCATACTGATCACTGCCCACATAGCACCCTTCATATAAAATATGCTCATTCCCTGGTGGCGAGTGGCCCCCCACTGGCCAATCGCCAGCCTCATATAAAAAAATGTTAGTGTCCATCCAGTCCCCACCAACCCGCCGATCAGCCCTCCATATCAAAAATAAAATACCCTCTCTCCCTGGTGTCTAGCAGCGCCCCCACCTGCTGATCACCAGCCCCACAGAAAAATAAAATGTTAGTGTCCAGTCCCCCTCCCTGTACCCAACAACCACCCCTCCATATAAAAAATATTAATATTGTGCTCTCATTTCCTGGTGTCTAGTGGACCCCTACCCCCCTGACTGGCAGGTAATCCATCACCACCTCGCTCCCACCATCCCAACCCCAAGTGGGTGACCAGCACAGCCCTCCTCTCTCCTCCACAGCTGGCCGCCCACTGAGCTGAATGAATGAGTGCGTGTTTGTACAAGCATGAACTCATTCATTGCAGCTCCCAGTCATCTATCAGTACAGTTTTCTGAGGGAAGAGAAGGGGAGGGGGCTGTTCTGTCACCCACGGGGTGGCGGGATGTGGGGGAATGACCATTCACTCCCATCCCCCCACACTGCGGGTGACCAGAACAGCCCCCTCCACTTCTCTACCCACAGAAAACTGTACTGAAAGATGACTGGGAGACACAATGAAGGAGCGTTTGTGCTCATACATTCAGCTCAGTGGGCGGCCACCCACGGAGGAGAGAGGAGGGCAGTACTGGTCACCTGCTCGGGGTTGGGATGGAGGAAGCAGGGTGGTGATGGATTACATGCCAGGGTGGGGGGGTCCACTAGACACCAGGGAATGAGGACACAATATTAATATTTTTTATATGGAGGGGCAATCAGCGAGTGGAGAAGAGGGGGACTGGACTCTAACATTTTATTTTTCTATAGGGTCAGTGATCAACAAGTGGGGGGGCCACTAGACATCAGGGAGTAAGAGTATTTTATTTTGATAGGGAGGGGCAATCAGCGGGTGGGTGGGACTGGATGGACACTAACTTTTTTATATGGGGCCAGCAATCGGCGGCTGAGGGGCCACTAGCCACCAGGGAGCAACCATATTATTTTTTGTATGGAGGGGCAATATGGGACCAGCGATCAGTGAGGGAGGGTGTACAAGACACCAGGGACCAGCGATTGGCAGGGGGGTGGGCTGTATCACTAAATAACACATTGAACTGCGGATGGAATGAATTCCAGTTTTTTTTTAATCATAGAAAGTTTTATTGAAGTTTTTACTTAAACATAGTAACCAGCATACAGGATATCATCTGTCATATGTCAGTACATGTAAATAAGAGAGTGATGTGAGCTCAGCATCCCTCCTTACATACAGGAAGATAACAAAGGGATACTCAATTCTGAAGATGAAACTACAGCTCTTCATAAATAAATTTCACAGTTTAAAGTATTATTACACAGTTCAGCCCCCAAATTCCATGGAAGATAGCGAAAATCCACAAAAAATGGGTGGAAGTATCCAATCCCACCATAGGTGAAAGTGCAAAAACTTTTGAGGAATTTCCGGAATTCCGCGAAAGTTCCACCAGGGTGGAATTCGCAACTTTCGCCCAGCCCTGCCTAGTAATTCTCTCTATTTAAAGCAATCAAAGTAAAGTGCAAATGGCTATGGACATGACATTCTTAAGAAGCAGTAGAGGCAAAATACAGAGTGCAAAATTGACCTATACCAGTTACCAATGTGGGCCTCCTCTAAGGCAGCATGACATTATAAAGAACCCAGCTGCATTCAGATAGAGCTGTGACAGGTTTTAAGGATTTGGTTGCATAAACTGGAAGGCAAAATGTAGTGAAATGGGAAAGCACAGTTTTAAAGTGAAGTGTTTGTGGGAGAAGTGTGGGGTGGTGCAGAGATGCAGGACACCTTATCACCCACAAACCAATGGGTTCATGGAATGATTTAATGGTACCCAAAAAATGATGCTCCGAACATTTGATGAACAGCATGGGAGGGGCTGGGAGAAATACCTTCCCCACCTGTTGTTCACATACAGAGAGATATCCCAAGAATCAACAGGGTTCTCCCCCTTCGAATGTTTATACAGAGGTAGGGTGTATGGGTCCCTAGAAGTGATCTGGGAAGATTGGTAAGGCAAGCACACCAACCAGGGAGCTCCCATAGTGAAGTATGTTGTTAAGTTTAGGGAGAAGTTGAAGGAGCTTATGGAAGTGGTCCAAAGCAACCTGTCACTTGCCAAGCAGAAACAAAAGGTCTGGTACAATTGTGGATCCAGAACACGCTCGTACAGCTCAGGCCAGGGAGTAATGGTCCTAATTCCAGTCTGGAAGGACAAGCTGTAGGCCAAGTGGGCGGGACCATACAAGGTAGTCCAACAGGTCAATGATGTGAACCATATTGTGGAACTGCCTGACAGGAGACATACTCATATGATGTACCATGTCAGTATGATGAAGCCATATGCAAACAGGGCTGACATGCTCTTTGCAGTGTGTAGTCCTGGGGAGGGGTCAGACAAGGAAAATCCCCTCCTAGACTTGCTAGAGGAAAGCAAGCAGGAGTCATCTGTGGAGACAATCAGGCTGTCATGCCAGTTGACCCCAAAACAGACCCAGGAACTGAGGGAGGTTTTAGAGGACTTAGCTCTTTTATTTACAGCCAAGCCCTGATGAACCCCCTTAGCAACCCATGATGTAGACAGGGATGTAAAGTCCATCCAATGGACAGCTTACTGGGTGTCTGAGGCCATCCCAAAGGACATTAAGAGGTAGGTGGAGGAAATGCTGGACTTGGGGGTAATCCAGAAATCCCACAGTCCTTGTCCCCAAACCGGATGGCTCTACTTGCTTTTGTGTGGACTATCATGGACTCAATGCAGTTATTAAGTCTGACGCCCACCCAATGCCATGGACGCCTGAGCTGCTAGACAAACTGGGAGGGACAACATACCTTACCACAACTGACATAACAAAACAGTACTGGCTGGTGGAGTTAACTGCCAGAGCTAGAGAATGGTCAGCCTTCATCACTCCAATAGGATTATCCAAATTCTGGGTAATGCCTTCTGGAATGAAGAATGCCACTGCCACATTCCAAAGCTTGGTCAACAAGGTGTTACAAGGTACTGAAGAGTACACAGTGGCCTACAGTATCTGGATGATATTGCCATCTTCAGTACCAGCTGGAAAGAACACCTGTCCCATCTGAAGGAAGTGTTGGGCAGGATACAGGCAGCAGGACTCACTGTAAAGGATGAAAAGTGCCAGGTGGCTAGGGCACAGGTGGCATACCTAGGCCATGTAGAGGGGCAGGGGCAGCTCCGTCCCAACCAAATAAAGAATGAAGCTATAGTGGCATGGGCTATGCCTGAAACCCAAATACAAGTTAAGAGCTTCCTAGGGACTGCAGGGTATTACCCAAAGTTTGTGCCCAATTACAGTACCCTGGCAGCTCCCCTACCTGGCTTGCTAAAGAATAAACAACCTAAAAAGGTCAACTGGGATCCAGCCTGTGAATGGGCTTTTGCGCGGCTAAAAACAGCACTGTGCAGTGCCCCTTTGCTGACCAGTCCAGATTACATTGGGCAGTTTGTGGTACAGATGGATGCCTTGGATGTGGGGATTGGAGCAGTCAACAGCCAGACATCCAATCAGGGAACAGACCACCCAATAGTATACCTGAGCAAGAAACTACTTCCCCGGAAGCAGGACTCCACAGTTGAAAAGGAATACCTTGCGCTGGTATAGGCCCTTTAGAAATTAGAGCCATATCTCTATAGGAGGCACTTTGAGGTACAGACTGACCACAGCCCTCTGGTGTAGTTAAATCAGATGGGCAAAACAAATCAATCGCTCCTCAGATTGAGTATTGCACTGCAGGCCTATGACATGACCATTATGTACAGGTCAGGGTCTGCCAATGTGAACACAGATGGCCTATCTCTCTAATTAGAACAGTAACTGAATTGTGGAAATCCTGCCATACAATAGGGGGTGTGTTCCCACAGATTCAGTCTTAGGAGGAAGGGATGTTGTGATTTGATCACTGCTGTCATATTACTGTCATATTTATCTGTGATTTTTTTTGTTTTATTCCCAAAAGGCCAGAACATAGGTTTGTCAGAAAAGCTGCCCACATTTCTGCAAAGGTACTTGGGAAGAGCTATATGTATTTCAGTGTCTGACATTCCTCTCTGCTTGAGACAAAATCTTGCCTACAGGTAAACAGGAGTTAAAGATCATAGGAGAAAATTTCTAAATGGCAGGAGATGGGAGCATTATCTCCTCTGCTATAAAACTTAAAATTTCCAATGAGAAAATTGTTTGAGAGAAGAGTTATGCAGACACTCAGTTTAAGAAAGCATTTGTTATAAATCTACCAACTGCCAGTCCATTTCCATTTTAATGGATATCAGGAAGGGAGGGTAGATCAAAAGTCAGCTAGGAAGTTAGGGATGTGGGAAAACAAAATATTTTTTTTACATTCACTTAAAATTTTGTGAAGGAGCAGGAAAGACCCCCTTGTGGCATAGAGGTGAAGAGTGGACCTGGGGATATTAAGGCCACTGTCTAATCAGAGGCCAGTTTGCAGATTTCAGAAAATGGCTATAAAACCCTCTTCAACAGAGATTTTGGGCCCAAGCCACATTTGCTGACTCAGAGAAGACTGCTAGATACAGTTGAAGAACCACTGCAAGAAAACTGGGACTCAGACTCAGCAGAGTGAAAGAGGGACTTTGCAAAACTCATTTACTTTCTGGACTCTGATTCTCTACAGAAAATGTAGAAATTATCCAGTTACTTCATTAGTAGTTTTTGTATATATTTTCCAACTTTATTTTTAATTGCCCTGAAACCAAATAGCTAAATCTTTTGTCTGTATGTTTTGTATGGTAATTATTTCCTTCCTCTCCCTTACAAATAGACACCTCTCACACTGCGCTAAATTCACCTCTAAACACTGGCTGGGTGAACTCCCTTCCTACCTCTCCCCCTCATTTATAACACCCCCTCCTCCTTCCCACTCCCTCAGATCTACTGACACTTGCACACTAACTATCCCCCACTGCTCCACCCTCTCTGGCCAGTCTGAGTACTGTCACCGTTTCCCTAAAATATGGAACTCTCTACCACCCCAAATCTGATACTCTTCCTCCCTCTATTCCATCAACACTGCCCTCTCCAACTATCTTGTACTTAACTATTCCTGTTATAACCCACCTTAATTTCCTTCATCTTACTCCTTACAGTTCATCCCCCTTCAGAATTTACCCAGTGACTCTATTGACTCTACTGCCTCTACTGACCCTAGCCCCTCCTAGATGCTAGTTCTCATAGCTTTCTCCCTTCCTCTACTCTCTCCCCCCTTTTCCCTAGCCTTCACACTCCCCTTCCAGGGTTCTCAGCATCCTGGAGGAGTTCTATAGTGCCTAGGCTTGCCACCTTTTCTTCCCCCATTGAACTATCTTTGGCCTTCCAGATCCCCTTGCAGGTTCCCCAGCATCCTGGAGGGTTCCTTGGATCAGGCCTCATCTCCTCTAAGGTGTTATTTCTCATTCCCTTCCTCTCACTATCCCTCTATAACTACAATGCCTAACTGCAGGAGGGTTTAAAATCACCTGAACTTCCTTGCCCCCTTGCAGGGTTCATCGCATCCTGAAGGGTTCTCTTTCTGGGTCAGGCCTTATATCCCCTCCTATATGTGTTAATCACACTTACTCCCTCTCTCGCTCCCTCTCTAATCCTTACTCCAGTCCCCTGCCCCCTTATAAGGTTCCCCACACCCTGAAGGGGTCTCTTCGGGACACGACTCTGTACAATCTGGTATCTCATCCTCTCTCTCCTTCAACCCTTATTTCACAATAGCACTTATTACCATTGCACTTATTAATTGTTCTCACAAACTACATATGTATGCAACACTGCTTGTAACAACTGCCTTAATTAATTGTATGCTATAGTGATCTTTGTAACTTGAATGTAAAATGTCTCAACCCTATTGTACCCTTCCCCCTCCCCAAGTTGCACCGGAAGATGAGCAACCTGTTGCTCAGTATGCCTCCCTGAGGAAACATTTCAATAAATAAATAAATAATTAGTAAAAGCTTTTGCTTTTATTTTTTAAAATACTTCTGCCTAAGAGTGGTTTGTTGTGTGTGAGATTGTGGGAAGGTTTATTCAATCTGTTACATACCTGTTTACTGCTAAGGTGCCACATGCTACCAAAGACTAGGATCCTGGAAGGGAATCTGGGGGCCTAAGTAGAGAAAGCACACAAGGTCTCTAGAAGGGGTCTGTAGGGTTTGAATGAGGTTCCTGCACCACCTGTAGGTGAAGACACAATCAGGGTTATGAGGATAGAGCCAAAGAGCTCATAATGCATAGGTAGACCCCCCCAGTGCAGCAACCAAGAAGGGTTCTCACCTGGATACAAACTCGAGACTGTATTTTACCCTTACCCAGATAGAGAGGAAGCCCTGGGCCTGTGTGGTGAGCGTTCAGCAGTGAACTCAGCGAGTACTCTAAAAGGACGCAAGGAGGGTATTTCCTGACTCCCCTGTCACAGATTGCACTTAGGAGTGGGAACTGTGAACTCAGTGGCCCCTGCCCCAGGAGTGGGTTCATGACACTCTGCATGGCTTATGAATAGGTTTGGAGTCCAGACAATTTAAAATGCCTTTATTGGTTTGAATTTGGCAGATACAGGGGACAATAAAAAAAAAAAAATATGTACCTCTTTCCATGTAATGTTTGCTTATCTGTAGTAACTTGTAAACGGTTTGTTTCAAATGGCACAGCTGGTGCCATCTTGATTATAAAGGAGTCCCTACTCCTAGTATATTCCGAGTGGGTAAAAGCAACAGGTTCTCAAATGCCATACTGCAAGCTAGGCATCAGAGGTTAAAAATGGAAATTACAGATTTACCATAATTCTTGATCTTTCTGGATGAAGTCTCCACCACTCATTCACACTAATGGGACTACGACGGAGGTGCTAGGACACTCCTTAGGAGCCAAAAATCTTCAGAAGGGCTGGTGCCAGGATAGGACCACGCATACATGGCACTGCAAGACTAGCTCACACTGTATAGGCCAACTCAGCGTCAACCCTCCAACCGCCTCAGTACCTTTTTGACTGAGGAGGGTCAGCATAAACTAATGAAAGAAAACCTAATCCTAACTTCCAGGCATGTGAAGGCCCAGATGATCCATGTAAGGAGGGTCAATTCAACAATCTCTTCACAGCCCAAACAGCAAGGAAGTGAAGACCAAAATAGAACGAGTGAGCTCGGGGGATGGTGGGTGGGCACGTGAATGAGTGGTGGAGACTTCATCCAAGAAGATCAAGAATTATGGTAAGTACGTAATTTCCATATCTTCCTGGACTAAAAGTCTCCACCACTCATGCACACTAATGGGAGAGTACTGAGCTAAAAATCAAATCCCTCCAAGTAGGGCGGTAGAAGACAGAGCTCATGCAGGACAGAAGTCCATATGGACTGTCCTGCTGAAGAAAGACAGCTGTCTGGTATGGACATCCAGAACATACTGCTTTACAAAAGTTTGCAGTGAGCTCCAACTCACCGCCTTGCAGATGTCTGCAATGGGTACATTACGAATCTCCACCAGGAAGCCAGAACTGCTCCGACAGAGTGGTGTAAACCTGGCCTTTCAACTTGGCCTATGTCATGGATTACTAGTGTCAAAGACATGCTATTAACCAAGCTGAAAACATCTCATGGCAACAGGCTCACCCAGCAGAGTCATGTTGAAAGATACAATAGTTGCTCAGATGCGTATCTCTTCATTCTGTTGATGTAGAATCGCAGAACTATCTTATCATCCAGAGAAATGAATGGAGCGTCTCCGTCCTTCTGGAGTTAACAAAGCAAAACTTGACTAACGGTGATTGAACCAGTGACATGTTGTCTACTGGTTCAAGACAGACCAAAAATGCGCAGAGGTGTACCTTCACTGTCGAGTACTGCAGACCTGTGTTTGATAGGTCCCCGATCAGCAATATCTCCCCTTTCTCTGCCATCCCAAGGATGCCTTCTATTATTTCCTTGTCCATTTCCTCCCCCCTGAGATGGGGGTCTGTATACAACCCCTTTGTGGATTGTGGAGCCATTTCCAGTCTCCAGGGTGACCCACAGTGCCTCCTCTCCTCCCTGTTTACCCTTTAGTTCTGTTGCTTTGATCCCTTCCCTTACATAGAGAGCTACTCCTCCTCCTCCTCTTCTTCCCTCCCTATCCCTCCTGTAGATTGTGTACCCTGGTATGTTGACATCCCAGTCATGGTTCTCTGTGTACCATGTTTCTGTGACTGCCACAATATCCAGGCATCCCTCTTCCATCAAGGCCACGATTTCAGGAAGCTTTTTACTTAGACTATGGGCATTGGTACTCATTACCCTCCATTTTGTTATGGTTTTATTTCTTTTTGCCCCATCCCTGTCCTTACTGCGTTTGTCTTTTTCTCCATTTACATATGCCCTTATCCCTATCGACTGTTCTATCTTGGTGTTTACCTCAATAACTACCCTGATTTTTTTTGGGGTGGGCTAGGATTTCCCTTCTCCTTTTCAATGCCTCCCCCCTTGGCTAGTTTAAATGCTTGCCAATGAAGCATTTAAACCTATCACCTAGGATCCTGGTTCCCCTTCTGGACAGATGCAAACCATCGCATCTGTATAGGCCTGCATCCCTCCACAGTCCCCAATGAAGCCAATTCCCTGAGCTCTGCACCAGTTTTTCAACCAGTCATTGAATCCCAGGGTGCATAGTACCCTAGCCTCATCTATTCCATAGACAGGTAGCACTTCCGAGAAAGTTACCGTGTGTGCTACTTGTCTGAGGCCCCTCCCCAACTCTACAAACTCCAGTTGCACTGCTCTGATCCCATTCTCAGCCAGGTCATTCATCCCTAGGTGGGTAATGACATCCAGCTCACTGCCCCTTGCAGCTTCTCCCATGATCCTGAAGATTCATTTCCTGTCCCTCCAAGCCATGGCACTGGGCAGGCACCTTACCTCCCTTTCCCCTCCCTTCCCTGGTTCTACCCCCCTAACAATTGAGCCCCCCACCAGGACTTGTTTCCTTCCCCTGTGGGGTCCTGTGCCACCCTTCTGTGGGTCTCCATGGTGGAGGTTCCCAGCATCCTCCTTGGTCTCCACTGTGGGTGCCTCCATAGAGGAACCATGCTCCACCAGAGTGGTGAATGAATTGTGGAGAGGCACAACTGGAGGGATGTGCCTCTGTTCCACCACCCTCACCCTCCCTGAGCCCACCATGGTCCAACCACTCCTCTTTCTTGGCAACCTCTGAGGTAGTGGCAGTGGCCTGAGTGGTCCCTTGGTGGGGGAGCAGGTTTCCTGAATCCTTGCCAGGTCAGCATAGAGACGAACAACCTCCTCCCTCAGACCAGAGAGGGGCCTGCAAATAGGGCAATAACGCAATCTCCAAAATGTCTCCCAGAACACTGCTGCTCCACAGCCAGTGCATTGCACCACTCCTCACAGGTCTGTGTCCCTTCCTGTTACAGATACTTTTTTTTTGTTCTTATTTTAGTGTGTGCAAGCTTGTGAGTGTCTCTACCTCCTATTCAGTGTGCTGTGCCTTTAAGGATATGAACAGGTATATGTAGTTAGCAGTTTTGAGGAAGGGATGTCAGAACCCCTACTATAAAGTAAGTTATGCTCTTGGGGTGGGTGGGGTGAGGGGTGAGTTGGGTGGGAGTAAATCTATGCTGTCCAGAAATAATAAACTACAAGTCTGACCCTCCACCCCGGGAAGTTCCTTCCTTCCTTACAGATACCCATTTCACAGAGGTTAAGTAACAGGTCTAGTCACAAATGACTGCAAATATCACCCAGCTACAGTTCCTCCCTGGCAAATTAAAGTTAAAACTAAGACAAGTCAACCCCCAAAAACAGAATTAATACTAGTTACTTACACAGGTCCAAAAAGTAATAATTAAAGTCAGTGTAGTCTAGAAAATAACCTCCTTGATTTAAGAAGGGAGAGACCCGGGGAAAGAAGAGCTGGGGGGGTTTGGCCCACAAGTTCGGCTGGAGAGCCATGGAGGGGCAGGGATGGTCTGCTTGCCACCCCGGCCCTCCAATCTTGAAGACCCAAGAAGTAAGAGCAATGGTTTGGGAATGTCAAAAGGGGAGCAATGGAGAAAAAGCAGAAAGGGCCTGTTTGTGCATCTGGGAGCTGGAGCATGGGGAGAAGAAAGAAAAATGGAGGCCCACCAAGTCAACTTTGGCACCTTAGTAGGGTAAGCACCATTAGGGCCTAAAAACCCAAAAGAAGGGAAGATTGCTTGTGAGTAGTTCAGCTGTTGGGTCAGAATGGTTTACTGTGGGTGGGCCCGCTATGGCTAATAGGGGCTGGAGCACGGCTTGGAAATGGCAGCCTTCCAGTTGAGGGTGTAACAGTGGTAGTGTTACCCCTACTCCCCAGGCTGGAGGCCACCACAGAGTTGGGACCTACAGTGTCTGATGCTTATGGAGGAGGGAAAAGTCCATTTGGGGGAGTAATGTTTGGAGCCCCAGTGGGGTGGTAGCTCACTGCGTGATCGGGGTGGCACTGGCAGAAGTCCCCCTGATGAGTCATCTCAGAGACTGGAATTGTTGCATGAGCATAGCATACTGGTTAGGACTGGAATCAGGTCCAGGGCACCCACAACCCCTGAATAAGGCCTAGCTGCCAGCTGAGGCATCAGTGATTGGATGTCTGAAAGGGTTCTGGTGGTTCAGTGCTTGCTTAAGAGCATCAGTTGTAAAGTAAGAAATTTAAGATCTAGAAGGGAAAGAAAAAGTATGCTCCATTAAGAAACAGCCCTCGGGTGGAGAAGATATAAGATCAGGCTACGGGACTGAATTGAAGAGAGTAAAAAGGTTTGGGACACTAGAAACATCTTGTGCTGTCACAAGCCAGAGGAAAGGTATAGGAATGGAACAGACTGAAGAGAGAGCAAAAGGAAAGGAATGTAATTGCTGCAGAGAGAAAGGAATGAGACAAGAGTCAGTGAATTGTTTTGGTGTTAAGCTACCTCACTTAGGGGACTTTTCAGTCCTAGAAATGCTGTCAGGAATTTTAGCCTTTTTGGCTGAAGGGAGATCTGCATGAAAAAATTGTTTGTTAGTACATGTGACTATTGCAGTAGATGTCCCAGCTGTGTCTGAGGAAAGAAACCCACCATGTAATACCCCCTGCTCTAAGGAGTAGTTGTTACTGTTTTTCAAGTTTAATTAAATGGTTTTGTATAATTAATCAATCAATCAATCAATTAATCACTCTTTATTTAACCAGTTGGAACACCATTGAGCAAGATCATTTGCACGGTGGACCTGGGTAGAACACATAAATAATACAATAGAACAACAATAACACATGGTCAGTGCAAATTAATAACATAGACAACCTGAGGATTAAGGCACAGGGTGAACAATAATACTGAATACAACAAAATACAAAAATTATATACAATAAGTGTTCATGAAAACAACAGTTCTTGACATAAGCAATGCTGCACTATTAGGATCAACCTGCTCGGAAATATAACAGAAATGTGTAAAGGCACTTGGAACAAAGGGGAAAGAGAAGGATGAAGATAGGAGGAAGGGTGAGAGCTGCAGGTATCATTTTATGGCAGCGGTACAATTAGTGACAGGGAAAACATTTACAGGACTCAGAGAAGGATCTTGAGTTAAGTGTTTTGAACTCCATGAGATTAATTGGATTAACCAATGTTAATGTGTTTTGGATTTTATTCCACAGCTGGGGCAGCATGTAGCTGAAGGAGGCTCTACCAAAATTGGATTTGACCTTGGGTACAGATAGTGAGATGTAAGAGTAGCTTCTCAGGGAGTAATTTCGTACAGTGCAAAGAGGCAGGCAGGCAGAAATATAAAGGGGTAGATTTTTGATAATAGCTCTGTAAGCCAGAGTATTAAATTCATTTGACTCCGGAACGTAAGTGATGACCAGCCCACCATGGAATAAAGTGCACAATGATGCATGGTGTAAGCTGCACCGGAGATGAAGCATAGGGCTCTATGGTACAGGGTGTCGAGCTATGCTAGAGCTGACCCTGGAACTTGACCATAAAGGAAGTCAGCATAGTCCAAGAGAGCTAGGAACGTGGTTTGTACTAGCCTCTTGGGTAAGCAGATGTTTAATTTTATAGAAAAGGCCAAGCCTCTGCTTCAGTTTTTTGAGAGCTCCTCTACATGCTCAGTGAAGGAGAGTCTGTTGTCAATACAAATCCCTAGGTATTTGAATTTTTGATTAACCAAGCACTGGTCTGGACATGGGGAGATTTTGGGCCAATGCAAGCGGAGACAGAAGCATGGCCTTTGTTTTTTTGGCATTCAGGAGTAGCTTTTGGTTAAGAAGGTTATGCTGTAGAATATTGAAATCTAATTGCAAGTCCATACAAGCACTCTCAGGGGTTGGCCTGGCAATGTAGCGGACCGTGTCATCAGTCAAAAGGTGGACACTGGATGACATGATTCCATAGTCAATATTGTTAAAGTATAAAGCGAAAAGTAAAGGTCCCAAAATGGAGCCTTATGGCACTCCTCTGATGATCAGTTTTAGCGGGAAAAGATCATCCAATGCTTTGACTTGCTGCATACGCTCTGTCAGATAACAAGAGAACCATTTTAAGGATAGTGTGTCCAATCCAGTATTGTGAAGGGTAACTAAAAGCAGGTCATGATCCACGGTATCGAATGCTTTACTTAAATCAAGAAAGACTGTGCATACGTGGTTCTTTAAGTCAAGGGCTCTCTGCCAGTAATTCATTACCTTAGCAAGTGCTGAGATTGTACTATGATGGGGCCTGAAGCCTGGTTGCACTGGGTTAAGCAGGTTGAAGGCATCAATATAGTTCCTAAGTTGATTATTAACTATTTTCTCCAACAGTTTTGATAGGATGGGAAGTAAGGAGATTGGCCTGTAATTATTGAATTTGCTTGGATCTCCTGATTTGTAGAGGGGTATGACTTGAGCAGTCTTCCAGATTGATGGGAGTTCACCCATGCCGAGGGACAGGTTGAAGAGGTGTGTGATTGGTGCTGCCAGGACCTGATGACTAAGTTTTAGAAAGTACGGTCCAATAAGATCCGCTCCTGCACGTTTTCTGGTATACAGCTGCAGGAGCAGGTCCTCTACTTCCTTGAGTGTTACAGGCTGAAAGGAAAAAACTGTGTCTGGCGCACGGTTGGTAGGGATAGGGATTGTTGAGCCCTGTGATGCAAGCTGGGTTCGAAGGTTGTTGGACGGTGAAGAGTTGAAGGCCATCCCTGTAGTGGTAAAGTGTTTGCTAAAAATGTCAAGGATCTCAGCTTTGTCCATGATAGAGGAGCCATCATACAAAATCTTAGTGGGGAGAGAGCCAGAGGATGCATGGCCTTGGATATCTTTAAGTGTTCTCCAGAACTTAGCAGGGCACATGGTGGAGAAGTCCAACATTGTGTGGTAGTAGTTAGCCTTTGTGATTCTGATAAGCTTCATGCAGAAGTTTCTGGCTGACCTGAAGGCAGCCCAGTCAGAAGGAAGTTTTGATTTGCACGCCTTTTTCTAGAGTTTACCCCTACTGAGCAAAGCGGACTTCAGTTCGGCCGTGAACCAAGGGAATGTTTTCTTCTTCATGTGGGATTTGACCAGAGGGGCATGCCTATCTAGTGCTCCATGGACAATGTTTTGGAAGGTCCCATATGCATCCCCGACCATCTTGTCCAGGTAGAAGTCCTGCCAGAGTAGTGAGTTTTGTAAGTCCGAGAGGAAGGCCAGAGGTTCAAACTTATGCAAACATCTTTTAACTATGAACCTGGAGTTAGAGATTGGTTTAGGTTCAGACCTTATACAAACAATAGAGCAATGATCACTGAAGTCAGTGAAGAAGACACCTGAGTGGGAAAATAGATGTGGTTTGTTTACTAGTATAATGTCTACAAAAGTGGAGACAGGACTCTTCACGTGAACTACCGACCTATCTCCATATTACCACCTCTCTCTAAGGCTGTTGAATGCACTGTGGCTGACCAGCTTACTGAATATCTTGACAAACATAAGATCCAATATGCCCAACAACATGGGTTCAGAAAAGGGCATAGCGCCACCTCAGCCCTTATGGAATTCACCGGTTCTATACACAGCTCCCTGGATCATGGTCAATTAGTTGGTGCTGCCTTCACTGACTTGTAAAAAAGCATTCAACACGGTCCATCACCCTCTACTACTGGAACAACTACTTAATGCTGGGCTGTCCTCTGACTCCACTGCCTGGTTTAAAAGTTATCAGAACAACCACACCCAATAAGTCAAAATTGTCAACGTCCTCTCTGACTCAAGATCTGTTTGCTCTGGAGCTCCTCAAGGGTCCATCCTGGGCCCACTCCTATTTAGTCTCTTTCTAAACAGTCTCCCAAACTTCTGCCCTGAACAAATACTACTCTATGCAGATGATGCCATAATTTACACAACTCACCCGGAGCCTATACCAGCTACAACTCGAATTTGCCTCAGTAGAGAAATGGTTTAGTCATCACAAGTTGATACTAAACTATAAAAAAACTAAGCTTACGCTCTTCAGCAGCTACCATAACAAGCACAGACAACATCCTCTGACTATCACTAACTGCCTTGGTTTTACCCTCAAACAGGTACAATTCTTTAAGTATCTTGGAGTCACCATAGACAGCAACCTATCATATGGGGTGCATATAGATAACGTTGATAAAGCTGTAAATATGTGTATTGGTCTACTCTACAGACCCAGGTGATCTCTGACTCCTGAAGCCTTAAGGATAGCTGTACAGAGCTCTTTTATTTCTATAATTGACTATGGACTGACCATCTATGTCTCTGTGACTGATATCACCCTCCGGCGTATCTACACTGCTCTTAACAAGGCATGTCATCTCATCTCAGAAGCCCACCATCTCACCCACACATGTGACCTCTATGCCTTAACCGGTTGGCTATAGCTTAAAAATTGCATCAAATACCAAATGTGCCTGATGGCCAAGAAAATAACCTTAGGCCTCTTGCCACCTGGAGTACAAGATCTTCTAAGCCACACATGTGACCTCTATCCCCTAATTGGTTGGCTATAGCTTAGCAATTGCAGCAAATACCAAACATGCCTGATGGCCAAGAAAATAACCTTAGGCCTCTTGCCACCTGGAGTACAAGATCTTCTAAGCCCCCCTTATAATCCACACCACACCCGAGGTTCTGAATCTCAGCTTCTACAGGTCCCTCATTGCTGAACCACTCAGGGGCAAAGATCATTCGCCTACAGGGCTCCCATCTGGATGAATGCTTTCAACAGTGATATCTCCTCCAAAACCAAGCTGGGCCCATTCAAATCCAAGCTTTGGTCAGTACTCTCTACAGCTCACACCGGCGACTGTCTCCCTTAACCATGTTTCTCAAACCTCAACCTTAGCACTCGACCTCTTTCATAGTAACTTAGCACTCTTGCCTCCTACCCCTACCCCAGCATCCCCTACCCTCCACCTTCTTCCTCCTTACCTTGCCCCACCTCTCCTCATGTCCTCCACTCCCACCCACCCTCTCTTACTCTTCCCAGCCCACCCTTCCACATCCCTTTCTACACCCTGTGCTCTGTTTGTCTTGACAAAGCCTGCTGGCCAATTTCAATGTACTGTATGCATTTTCCTGTGCCTGAAACTGATTAGCATAATGTGTCTCTGTTGTTTTACGTTGACTGTCCATTATGATTTTGTGTCCATTATGATTGTTGTACCTTCTATTTACACTTTATTGTACCGTACTTTAATGTCCTGTTTAATCTGTTGTCCTTTCTACTGATGTGGAACCTTTGTAAAAGAGCTCTTAGCTCAAAGGTATATGTAATCTGAGACTTACATAAATAAATGTCTAACAGGGAACTTTTGTTGGGATTCTTTTTATTCAGATGAGTCACTTCTGTAATGATTTGGACAAGCCTGAAGGTGTCACACAGATTTTTTAGAGGTTTGAAGCAGTCCGAAAGCCAGTCCCGGTTGAGGTCACCCTGAATTATGACTTCAGACTGTATCGCATTCAAGGAGCTGGTTAGAAGACTCAGCAGTTGCAGACCCACAGAGGGAGGCCTGTAACATCCCATGATGTACAGGGACGAGGAGGGGGAGAGTTGTACTTTGATTGTTACACTTTCAAACTCTTTCAGGACAGACGTAGAGTCGACAACAGATACGGTGAATTTGTCTAGAGCATAAATGGTAACCCCACCTTCTCTGGCCAGTCTATTCGCTCAGAAGATATTGTAGGCTGGGATGTTCACTTCAAAATCCAGGGTAAAGGGTTTGAGACAGGTCTGTAAGACCACCAGAACTTCAGGCTTTGTATGCAAAATCCATGTCTGTATGTTGTCTAATTTTTTCAAGAGACTGTAAGCATTTATATGGAGGATACTTAGACCTTTAAGGTTTGCTAGGCCCTGAGGAGCAGAGATTGGTAATGGGGGACCTGGATTCAATTTAGTGCTGTCTGATCAGAGCAGGAGCAGCATTAGGATCCTTTTAAGAGTGCTCAGCATCAGTTTGTAGGACTGTGCATGTGCATGTTTTCTGTAAGGTAGTGAACAAGGCATGGGATAACTAAATCAAGTTCCAAGAGCACCCAGGGTCACATGAAGAAGCACCCTGGCCTGATGAATATGTGAGGAAGGGTGGGGCAGATGAGGTTTTCTAGGGACTGCTCACCTGCTGAACAACAGTGGCAGAGTCCCAGTTCACCAAGGCCATTGAATATGGTGGTCCAGTGTAAATATAATGAACATAAAGTTGGGACGGTCATATGCGCAGGGTGGAGTGTTCCCAACAAATAGATAAGCACCTATGCAAGGGAACATAAAGTTGGGGGGGGTCATATGTGCAGGGTGGATTGTTCCCAACAAATAGATAAGTATCTCTACAAGGGCTAAGGAAAAAGGTAGAAGGTCAACCAGAAGACACAGAAGCAGTGTAGGCCACAGTTCTTTCAGTAGGGTCTCAGTACAGGATACTGCTGCAAGCAATAAAAGAAGCGACGGAGTCCCTGAAGTGAATAGTGTATTGGTTTGGTGCTGACAAAGGACTGCATTCACCTTTAAATCAGGGCAGAAGGGTTGTAACCAATGGTTAGGCAATACTAAAGTGGAGGCGGGAACAAGGCATATTTAAAGTTGTGGTGGGGGAGGGCAGGTGGGACAAAAAATGCAGCTGTAACAGGACAGCAGAGGTGCTAGATGAAAAAGGGCTACAAAGCAAAGAAAAGCAGGCTGTGGACTGTGGAGTTAGTGTAGCTAGGCAGCCTAATCAGAAGGAGTTAAAGCAGAAGGTGGTCCAATCAGGACAGAGCTCCCGGGAAGGAGCCAATCAGGGTGCTGTTGTGAAGTGCCTAAGGGTAGCGGTGCTAGACTGAAGATGTGACTGTACCTGGAGCTGCTTTCGGCAGTCACAGGGTTCAGGCTTGCTGGCAGGAGCGGTGGAGCAGGCGGCAGCCATTAGGAAGTGGCCGAACTGCACCGCTCGAATTCTGGTGCACCGGATCAAGTGAGAGCAGCTGGAAAGGGGAAACAGAGAGAATTCAGAAACTTGAATAACAGAGTTAAATGGGGGGCAGGGGAGGCTGGCGAAAGAGTGTCAGAGTGTGGGCGGGGGGCAGACAGAGCAGATTTAGGGACAAAAGATAGGCAGGGGCTTAGCAGGTGATTACAGAAGAAGAGAGCGAGAGATAGACACACAGTATAGCTATCAGGCTAAGTTTAGAAGTGGAGGAGGAGGTTAGCAGGCAAAGTATTCACTCAGTAGAAGGCTTAAGAGGTTGAAGAGAGAGAAAGATTTAAGCAGCAGGAGTGAAGGGCAGGTAGAACAGATAAGCAAAAAATACAATTGGAGCAATGCTAGGTATTAATGCATCCAGTGTGGCAGTAATTAAAGGCTATCTAGCGGCTAGCATATCAATACAGTCGGCACACTGGTCTAACAATTTAGCATATTTTACACATAAGAAAAAACATCAACATATCCCTGAGAAAATGCAGCTGTATTAGGAGAGCAGAGGTGCTAGCTAAAAAAGGGCTACAGAGTGAAGGAAAGCCAGCTGTGGACCACGGAGCTAGTGTAGTCGGGTGGCCCAATCAGAAGGAACTGAAGCAGAAGGTGGTCCAATCAGGACAGAGCTCCTGGGAAGGAGCCAATCAGGGCACTGCTGTGAAGTGCCTAAGGGTAGGAGCTCTAGACTGAAGAAGTTGCTGTACCTGGAGCTGCTTTCGGTGGTCCCAGGGTTCAGGCTTGCTGGCAGGAGCAGGGGAGCAGGCAGCAGCCATTAGGAAGTGGCCGAACCACACCACTTGAATTACGGTGTGCCCAATCAAGGCTAGGCAGCTGGAGCTGCTTTCAGCGGTCCCAGGGTTCAGGTTTGCTGGCAGGAGCAGAGGAGCGGGTGGCGGCCATTAGGACATGGCTGAACCGCACCACTCGAATTCCGGTGCTCCCAATCACAGGCAGACAGCTGGAGCTGCTTTTGGCAGTCCCAGGGTTCTGGCAGGAGCAGTGGGTGTGGGTGGCAGCCATTAGGAAGCGGCCAGACAGCACCACTCGAAGTCTGGTGCACCGATTCCGGAGTGGACAATAAACTTACTCAAAATTACTGTGCATGCCTGTTTTCCTAATGAACGTTGCCCCACAGGTGAAGAGATCCACACAAGAATGAAGCCTGCTTCCCCAGGTTTTTGACTTCGAGTCACTAAGATCCAAGAACCCAGGTAATGAGTTAGTTTTACTTCAAATGCCTAGGACTATGTTGCTTGTGTTTGTCAAGTGCCCCCTCCCAACATCTTAACACCTAGATACCCCTAGACGGGGGAAGGGGGCTTACAACATGGGGGCTCATCCAGGATTTTGAATAAACATCATTTTGGGGAGCACGTTATGCCTGGGTGAATGCTAAAACTTTTAGAGGCTCTAAAACCAAAACTGCAGGTCTTAATGCACAATATCAGTAGAGGTGCTACTGTACAGTTGTCTACTGTACTGCTTCACTCCTGAAAGTGGCACATGGACTTGGAATGTGACTAAACTGTTTGTTATGCAAATGCGTATCTGTGATTGGCTGTTGGGACTAAGAGACTATGGTGTGAGACTCCTCAGCTAGCAGCCGTCGCCATTTTGTGAAGCAATTGGGACTTGGGTATTGTTCGTGGCTGTGTAGAGCAGTGGAGAGCAGCACAGCACAAGGAGCAACTAGAGAACGAACTGTAACTATTCTGTTGTCAGTGTTGTCATGGATTTGGGATATGATGGAACACAGTTCCACTATGGACAGCTGTGTGGTGTGCTATGCCACAGATGAGAGACTGGTGTGTTTGCCTGTGTGTCTGGCTTGTGTAGATGGAGCTGTACCTTATCCAAAGGATGCCATAATGCCCTATTTGGAGAGCTGGGGCTGACCAGGTGCTCCTGTCCCTAGAGAAAGACTAGATTCCTTAGTGGGAGCACTGGCATGGGAGGAGGTGAGGCAAGTACAGTGGGATCTTGAAGGGGAGAATGCAGGAAATGGCAACAGATGTTTGCCCAGCATTTCCATACATGTGGATTCCATGTCTCCTAGTGGCAGTGGGAGAGGATTTGAAGGGGGCCCAGTCTCCAGGTGCAACTCAGCCTACTTGCCCTGGTAACCCCTCCAAGGCAGTGGAATCGCAGGAACTGGGTCTGGAGGCATCCATGAGTACTTACTCTACCTATTCTTCTACTTATTCCACCCTAGATCCCTAGGATACAGAAAATATTCCACCATTAAACATATGCTGCTCTGATTCAGAGAACAGTATTATGGCCACTGTCCCTGGTCCCAAGCCCAAAGTGTTTTCATTTATTGATTAATGTATCATGGGGAATATTCCACAACCATATGACTTGCCACCTGACGGACTAGATGTTATCCCCTGGCAGCTGCAGGATTTGTGTAAATGAAGACATGAATGGATGGAGTCCATAAGCCCTAGACACCCTAATGTGTTGAATTACAAGTTTAGCCCCTGGCTGCAGAAACGTACCACTACAGAATCAGGAAGGCTAAGCGAGATCCACTGGTCTCATGCAAAGGGTTGGATGAGAGAGCTTGTTGAGCAAGAGTATTGTGCAAATGATTACCCGTATTTGAAGGAAAACATTTGAGATATAATTGAAGAGAACTGAGAGGTATGGATGTTCCAAGTATGTAAATTCTATGATGGCTCATGAGGACTCAGATTATGAGTTTCCACAATCAACGAGAAATAAACTATTTTGAAGAGCAAGGAGAATGTATGATTTTTCGATTTGGACTGGTGTTACTCTCTTTAAGACATTCGAGTTAGTGCAAGAAGAGAATGGCCTGCAAATCAAATGGTACTTTATCTCCAGAGACTCCACTGGTGAAATCATCAATAAGCCTGACCCAAAATATTATTAGACTATGTTGACTCTCAAAAATAAATCTAACACTTCTTTTCTCCACAGGGTTTGGGTACTGGGCAAGCAAGTGCTGTGAACTCTTAACTGTTTAAGTTTTAAGTAAATATCCACTTTATCTAATGCTATTAATCATGTTGTACCAAATGTTTACTAACGGAATAATGTATTTAAAAAGAAAGCAATGTTTATTAGATTACAATGTTTATTAGATGTAGGGATGCCTGAAGGAGGTTAAATTACAGCCTGCCCCTTTAAGAATATAGAGATGTTATAAATTATTTAGAGAGTACAGTTAAAGTGGGCTTAGAGACTGCATGTGGAGAGAATGGAACTTTTTATAGCCTGAAGAATGATTATGAGTGAAGGTGTGGCTTTTCCTAGTGGTAGTGTGTTAGTAGTGTATACTGTTTGCTGAAAAAAAATATACAGTATATATAAGGATTGCAAAAATGTGTTTATTGGTTACTGCTACCATGTTCCTAGTTAATTATTCAGGGGCACAATAAGTAAAATGTTCCCATTCTTGGCAGCATTATTTCAGTAGGTCGCATGGCATAGCAAAGAAGTAAATTAAGTATGAATAGTGAAGAAGGGATTGTGTTTAGTTAGAGGGGGGAGGAACACCACTACTGTAGTACCTGGCAGATGGCCATGGGAACCGATGGTGGGTTGCCTAGTTAGCCCTTGTATAAGAGGACTAGGACAGTAGTCAATTGAATGGTAGTAAATTCACCGCTCCGGCAGTGCTACTGGTTTCGTGCACTGACTTTAGGGGGGAGGGAGAGTGCGCAAATCTCTCCTCTTGTGGATTGGCAGTACAGCCTGGGCAGGCATTCACCAGGAAGTGAACATTTTGTGTGATGGGAAAGTGTATGCCCCCTCTGGAAGCTTACTAGTTAAATTTTGGTTGCTAGGGGGTAGCTAGGAATGGTTTTACCAAGCCGCAGCGACAGCTGCTATGGAGACATCCCCGACAGTGACAGCCGCATTGCCGAGTGTCGGCAATGCAGTGTCAGGGATGCCTCCTGTTTCCAGTGGGGGGCTCCGCCCCCACACTCCCCGGTCTCTAGGATTCCAACTCCAAGTCAGAGTTGGACTGGGGGGGTGAAACACCCTGCAAGGCAATCCCCTGGCCGTGGGGAGACTATCACAGCGACAGGCAGATTTTGGCCGAATCCTGTCACTGTGGTGATCTTCGCTGTCGGGGTTTCGATGTGGCAATGGTATACCGCTAGGAATAGACAAAAAGCTGTGGAGCCACTGAGTCTGGGATGTGGTGCTGACTGTTGACGGTAGGTGGGGCTCTTCATGAAAGGGTATAAATAGAGGGGAATTTGGCACCAGGTGGAGAACGAAGGAGAGACATGGGGAAAAGAGCCAGGGGGGGTTCGGTCCATAAGTTTGGATGGAGGGCCATGGTTGGGCTGGGGTGGTCCGCTTGCCGCTCCGGCCCTCCACCTTTGAAGACCCACAATGTAAAAGTGATGGTTTGGGAGAACAGGAATGAGAGCAATGGAGAAAAAGCAGAAGGGGCCTGGTGGTGCATCTGGGAGCCGGAGTATGGGGAGAAGAAAGAAAAATGGAGACCCACCAAGTGAACTTCGCACCTTGGAAGGGTAAGCACCGATAGGGCCTAAAAGCCCAAAAGAAGGAAAGATTGCCCATAAGAAGTTCAGCTGTTGGGTCAGAATGGTTTACTGTGGGCAGACCCGCTATGGCAAATAGGGTTTGGGGCGTGGCTTGGAAGTGGCAGCCTTGCCATTGAGGACATATCAGTGGCAGTGTTACTCCTATTCCCTGGGCTGGAGGCAACTGCAAAGATGGGACTCACACTGTGCGCTGCTTATGGAGACAGGGAAAGTACATTTGGGAGAGTAATGTTTGGGACCCCAGTGGGGTGGCAGCCCATTGGGTGATCTGAGAGGCACTGGCAGAAGTCCCTCGATGAGTCATTTCAGAGGTTGGAATAGCTGCATGAGCGGAACGCTCTTGTTAGGACTGGGTTCAGGTCTGGGGCATCCACAACCCCAGAATAAGGCCTAGCCACCAGCTAAGGCATCAGCGATTGGATGTCTGAATGGGTTCTGGTGGTTCAGTTCTTGCTTGAAGGAAAACTACACCCTCATATCATTTATATTTTATTTGTTTCCATGTCAACAGACAACTCATTTACTGTAGCTGTTAGGTCTAAATGTGCTCGGTTTAGTTTGTTTTCAATGCTCACGGTAGCCCTCTATGACTGCCCTGGGAGTCTCCATTTCATGGTTGTTGAAATCTCATTGTCCATGAGAACTTCATTAGCATGTGAGAACATGATGTCAGATTACCCATTTATACCATGTATTTGGTATAAATGGGTAATCTGACAGGGCAGGGCAGTCACAGAGGGCTACCGTGAGCATTGAAAACAAACTAAACCAAACACATGTAGACCTAACAGCTACAGTATTCAACAAATACCCTGCAAAAACTCTCTGGAAACTCATAAACTGAATGAAGTTTAAAGGGAAAAAAACTGCATTATTATTCAGTTTGCAAAGCTCACTGAAGGTAAATATGGTATTTCACACCTTCTTTCAGCTTGTTTCTTTGAAGACTAATTTTATCAGAGAGGCATACTGGAGAGTTTAAAGGGTGATTACGTATCATGTTCTCATGTGTTAATGTGTCTCTCAGGATCAATGAGATTTCAACAACCATGAGATGGGGCCTCCCAGGACAGTAACAGGGCCCAGTATGAACTGTGAAAACAGACTAAAGCATTTGCATACATCTTTAACAGCTACATGAAAAGAGTTATCTGTTGACATGGAAACAAATAACATTTAGAAGATATGAGGGTGTGGTTTTCCTTTAAGAGCATCAATTGAGAAGTATGAAATTTAAGATCTAGAAGGGAAAGAAAAAGTATGCTCCATTAAAAAATAGCCCCCGGGTGGAGAAGGTATAAGATCAGGCTGCGGGACTGAATTGAAGAGAGTAAAAAGGTTTGGGACAGTAAAAACATCTCATGCTGTCATAAGCCAGAGCGAAGGTATAGGAATGAAACAGCCTAAAGAGAGACCAAAGAGAAAGGAATGTAATTGCTGCAGACAGAAAGAGAAAGGAATGAGAATTGAGTCGGTGAATCGTTGCGCTGTTAAGCTAGCTCACTTAGGGGCCTTTCTGGTCCTACAAAATACTACCAGGAATTCTAGCCTTTTCAGCTGAAGGGAGATCTGCTGTTAGCACAAGAGAGTGTTGTAGTAGATGCCCCAGCTGTGTCTGAGGAAAGAAACCCACTGTGTAATACTCCCTGCTCCATGGAGTAACTGTTACTGTTTTTTCAATATAAATGAAATCATTTTGCATTTTGATTCTGGAGTGGACAGCAAACTTACTCAAAATGACTGTGCATCCCTGTTTTCCTAATGAACACTGCCCCTACAGGTGAAGAGATCTGCATAAGAATGATGCCTGCTTCCCTAGGTTTGTGACTACCAGTCATTAAGATCCAAGAACCCAGGTAACGAGTTAGTTTTACTTCAGATGCCAAGGAATGTGTTGCTTGTGTTTGTCAAGTGCCCCTTCCTAACATCTTAACACCTGGATACCGCTAGACGGGGAGGAGGGGCTTACACATATAATAATGACCTCTTTGCAAATGACACTGCAAAAGACATTGTCAATGTTACAAATTTGTCAGTCAAAAAAAAACATCAATTATGCCTCAAAAGAAAATGTACAGTGCCTCACCAGCCAAAGGATCAACACCTACATCACCTGCCCTATCCAGCTCTCAAAGTGGCATCTTCCTCAAGTCAAGAGAACATACAATACAAATGCACAATGTTATGTTGCAAACAGCATCAAGAACCTTTCTTATGGACATCTCCCTTGTGGTGCTGACATCCCTAGTTTCTGCTTTGTGCCTTATAAACAAGTTATTTTTGGTCCATCCGTGAGTACCCCTGGCTGTACCCACTCCTGAACAGGACTATTCTGTCAGTGACCCTCACTATCTGTATGCTATAAACCATTAATTACCAGGTTTAATGTGCATATCAACACATTCACCCTGAATCTTCAATCCTCATAAATAGATAAAATATTCATCTTATATATATCAGCAATACTATTCAAAGAGCTAATACAGATTTAAATAATTTAATAATTAATGGTGATTTACATTTTGTTTTAACTCGTACAATGCTAAAAATTTTGTTTTAAGCCTGGTGATTTGACAGGCTGTTTTAATTCCTATTTGTACCATTTGCTGCTTATACTTTACCCTCGGGCCCCACTGCAGACAAATTTGCTGCCCAATCTATCCTAACTCATTATCTTGTGTTGCTTGTTGAGCAGACAACAAGAGAGGTAATATGTAGACATGCCTGACCTACTGTTCCCTTGATTACTGTGATCTATGAGCCTATGATGTCATGATTTGGTTCCCCTACATCAATCATTATATGTAGTTAGTATTTAGTATAAGATGGAAGGGTACTTTGGGGTTATATACTAATGCTAAGCCATAATTTACTGATAGAATATTTTACTATAAGAAACAGTAATCCTCTAACGTACATTTATGGCCCTAGTGTACCATCTACTGGATAAGATATAATCACCATGTTTTAGTATATTTTCATATGCTTAGCTATACTACGATATATCCGTGGTCTTACAGCACCACCTACTGCCAAAGTGCACACTGCTCGACTCAGCATATTATGACAAATCAGCATATTTGTGACTATGCCATTGTTCTAATGTGGCAGTTATGATGCACCAAGGGTGTTACACCAAATATGTTACATACAATGTGTTACAGACCCAAATATCAATGTTATGTGCCAATCGGCCCACCACATTGGCTAATCACAGACTTTTGTATAAGGAGTCTTGCTCTCCCTCAAAGGGCAGAGCCATTTGTCCTGGGCAGCCCCTCCTACAAGGTGCCAGCAGCTAGGGGAAGGGGGAGGAGTGCAGCCAGGTCAGGATAGCAAGCAAGGTAGGGGCGGGGTTTCACCAGGTAGTGAGGAACGGGGATTGGTTAAAAGGAAGAGAGAGAGAGAGAGAGAGAAAGCAGGGAGGAGATGTTAAAAAGGGGGGTCCCAACAGAGCAAGCCCTCTTTCACTTGCTGGCCATTGATACTACTGGGAACTTTGCAGCCAACGCTCAGAGCCCCAAAGGCCAACACTTCAGTTGGTGTTACAGGAGCAATCTTGGTTTTTTTTGCACTCAAATTGCCTCCCGATGGCTCTATTAAGGTCCGCAGTGAATTAAGAAAAAAGCTGCATTTTGTTTCAATTGCGATTTTTATATGATGGGGCTGTGTGGCTGAAGCCCAGCCTAGAATAGCCACTGCGGACCTTGAGAGAGGTCGGGATCTGGCAAGTTGCGGCATGGGTGACCCATTTTCGGATCAGTTTTGGGAAGCAGGCTTGCAAGAGGGTAAGATCTTGGCTTTTGTCAAAAAAGAAAAGAAGAAGTGGTGGCTTGGTGAGGTACGGAATAGTCCTGTGGGCCCAGAGCTATGGAATGCAATCCGGGGAGCCAGGAGGCATGAGTGGCTACGGGTCGAGCCCCCAAGGTGGGCAGAAGTGGCATCCACGAGAGGGTTCGGGTTTAAGAACTGTTCCCTCTTTTAGCGGCTGCGACAGTCAGACTTGGGCCCAGTAGGGAGAAGGCTGTGTGGGCATCCAGTGGTGGAGTTGGGGCTAGTAAGGTAAAGGGGGACCACGTGGCGATGGCCATATTGGATGGGGCCAGCAATGTGAGGGAGGGACTGAGCAGGGAGTGTTGTCCCTCTCTTTCTCCTTTGCCAGAGATACGAGTGGAAGGGGGTGTCTCCTTTACTGAAGTCGATCGGTTTTTCTGCAGTTATTAGAACTCAGTCTGAGTAGGAGAGTAAAAATGAAAGAGAGTCTCCAACACCCACCGAGGAAGAAGTGATGAGTTCGAGGCTAGAGTGATGCCAGTAGGAACTGTTTCAAGGACTCAAACACTGATATGGAGATATAAATGAAGAAGTAATTGATTAATAATGCCCTGATTTGAGGGGTTATATCTTTAGATCTGTATTCCTGTTTATTGAAAAGAGATAAGTTGTTAAGTTGAGTTACTATAACAAGCTCATAAATAGATGCAGAGCTTTGGATTAATCTAACTATTTAGAAATTATCTTAAAATGTTGAAAAATGAAATATGCTGCTTAGGCTCCACAAGAAATGAGTATATAATATAGACTACCCGTACCCCCTTCCCCAAAAAATATGTTTGGTTTAGACACAATATACAAATAAAATAATGGCATGGGTTTTTTTTTGTCGGAAGCGGCAGACGCCTTACCAGGGAAGGCTTAGCAGCTGCAGGGAACGGGGAAGTGTTCGCCTTTCGTAAATGCAGGGCACATGTTCAGGAAGGTAAGGCAAACCACGAGCAAGTAAGAAAAAATTACTCACCTTAGTAATTCTGTTTCTTTCCAGTGATACTCAGGTATTCATAACTTTCTGCAATAAGCCTGGAGGGTTGGACTGCCCGGAGAGAATGGAACATATGCAAATGATGGAATCATCTGCACATGACAACTTTTCAAATGCTGCCCTATACTAACTGCCAATGTTCTAAACCTCCTCAGATTTCCTAGGAGCCTGAGTAGACAAGCAACACAGTAAAAAACTGCAAGTATTTAAAAAGAGAGAGATAATTCAAAATGACCCCAATTTAGTCATAAGAAAAAGTCCAACTGGAGAAAAAACACAAAAAATGTTTTGAAGAATCAGTATGACAGAAAAACATCTAAAGAAAATAAGACCATAAGCCTTGTTTACCAACTTGTACCACTATGTGGCAACATATATACACACTGTGATGTACCCTTTTATGGTAGCACAGGATGCGGGAGTGCAGAGGTTTGAGTTCTGGAAGGGGAGGTAGGGTAGGAAGTTATGAATCCCTGAGTATCACTGGGAAGAAACAGAATTACTAAGGTGAGTAATTTTTTCTTCTAACCCCAGCAATACTCAGGTATTCATAACTTTCTGCAGACTACAAAGCAGTACCACTGGAGGTGGGCACAGAACATTTACTTAGGAAATAGACTCACAGGACTGCTGTGCCAAACCTAGCATCACTTCTAGGCTGGATATCTAGACTGTAATGCTTTGTAAAGGTGTGTACTGTCTTCCAGGTAGCTGCTGTACAGAAATCAACCAGTGGAACATCCCTTGCAGCTGCCAGCATAGCAGCTGTTCCCCTGGTGGAATGCGCCCTCAACCCTGTTGGGGACTCCCTATCAGCTTTTGTATAGCAGAATTGAGTACACTGGACTATCCAATGAGAAATAGATCTTTTAGAAACTGGATTACCTTTTCCCACATCCCCATAGGTCAGAAACAGCTGTGTCCTGTCCTGCCTATGGTCCTTAGTGGCTGTAATATAGTAACTGAGAGCTCTCTTCACATCCAGACTATGAAGTCTTCTTTCACCAGAAGTAGAATGCTCAGTGAAAATGACAGGTAGGATAATGGATTGGTTGATGTGAAAATCAGAGACTACCTTTGGTAGGAATTTTATATTTGTTCTCAAAACTACCTTATCTCTGTGAAAAGATATATAATCCTGCTCCACATAGACAGCCTGTAGTTCACTTATTCTTCTTGTAGAAGTAATTGCCACTAGAAAAAACTGCTTTCCAAGTGACATATTTGAGATGAGCTGTAGCCATAGGCTCAAAGGGATGCCCCATGAGCTTGGCTATGCCAACATTAAGGTCCCATGCTGGCACAGGTGCCCTGTGAGGAGGGTGCAAATGGGACAAATCTTTGAAAAAACCTTCTAAAAATGGGGTCTGAAGCTAGTGATACTCTGGCACCAGCAGAAATGTAAGCAGACAGTGCTGCAAGGTGTACCTTGAGTGAATTGGGTTGTAGACCCAAAGAATGTAAATGAGAGAGATAATCCAAAACAGCGGGGACCCCAGCCTATAATGGAATCAAATCCCTGGTCGAACACCAGATTGAAAACCTTTTCCATTTAGAAGAATAAGTTTTCTTAGTAGAGGATTTCCTATAGCCCCTCAGAATGTGAAGCACTGATTCAGAGAGTTGCAATTCAGCATATTCTAGTTCCTCAAGAGCCAAGCTTTGAGGTTGAGGGACTTGAGATTCAGGTATAACAGGATCCCCTGGTTTGTGGTCAATATATTGTGCCTCAGAGGGAGTCATATCAGTATGGCCACAGACTCTGAGAGCATTAGAGAGTACCATGGCTGCCTGGGACAGTCCGGGGCTATTAGAATCAGAGATGCTGAGTGGGACGTGAGCTTCAGTAACACTCTGAAGACCAAGAGAAAAGGAGGGAAAGTATACAGGAACCTCCCTGACCAATCTAGAGTTAGGGCACCCAGGAGCAAAGTGCCCTGATTTGGTGGCCTGCAGCAGTACTGAGGCAAGTGGTGGTTCTGGTGGGATGCGAACAAGTCCACCTCTGGAGTGCCCCACCTTCGGAAAATGATGTCTACCACCTGTTTGTTCAGAGTCCATTTGTGATGGGCCTGGTTGATCCAACTTAAGGCATCTGCCAGGGTACTGTCCTTTCCTGGTAGATGGATTGCCTGCATGGAGACTCCCAGAGAATATGCCAGAGTCCAGATTTTCATGGTCTCTGTGCAAAGAGGCCCTGACCTGGTGCCTCCCTGTTTGTTGATGTAGTACACTGTGGTGGTATTGTCTGTCCTGACCTGTACCACCCTTGACTGTACCAATCCTGAAAAGATCCTTAGAGCCAGAAAGACAGCCCTGAGTTCCAACAAGTTTATGTGCTGGAGGGACTCTGTGGTTGACCAGGCACCCTGGGTTGTATGATCTCCCAAGTGGGCACCCCAGCCCAATAGGGATGCATCTGTTGTGAGAACAACTGAGGGGTAGTCTTTCTGAAAGGGAACACCTTCCCTTAGATAGGGTACTTCCTTCCACCACTGCAAAGCATGCAGCAGAGTTCTTGTGACCAGAATGGGTTTTGACAGAGGATCTTTTCTTTGACTTCAGTGAGTCCTGAGGTGGAACTGGATGTCCCTCATTTGAAATCTTGAACCCTGCACTGTGGCTGTGGATGCAGCCATATGACTAAGAAGTTGCAAGAACTGTCTTTCAGGCTTGCTTCTGTTCAAGGTGAAGGAGTTTGCTACTAGCTGAAGATTTTTGTCCCTGTCCTGAGGGAGGTATGCCCTGCTGTGCAGGGTGTCTATTTCTGCCCCTATGAACTGCAACTTTTGTGCAGGAGAGAGAACTGACTTTTTGAGATTGCTAATGAATCCCAAGGATTCCAGCAGGCCTTGGGTAAGGCTTAGATACTGAATGACCTGTTGTGGTGACTTGCCCACCAACAGCCAGTTGTCCACATATGGAAAAACTGTTACACCCTGTCTTCGAAGGTGTGCTACCACTGGTGCTAGGCACTTTGTAAACACCCTTGGGGCTGAAGAAAGGCCAAAAGGCAGGGTTGAAAATTGGTAGTGACCTGAAGGGAGTTTGAATCTGAGATATTTTCTGTGAGACACTGTAAGCGGGTGTGGGTAGTGACAACACTTGACACAAGTTTTCTCTTGAAACCACACCAATTGTTACAGTGTGACTTTTATTAAAGCAAACAAAATAAAGAAAACTTCAGGAAAACAAGAAAATAAACTTAATTCCAAAAGAAATAGCTTCAGGTACTCTTCTCTGAAAAAAAAAAAACAACAAATGTCACAGAGTGGTACTAGCTCCCTCTAAGCATAACCATCATCATCTGTGCTCCACAACCTATCTGACCACATACTGAGTCCAAGTCTTTTTATATACTGAAAACTGTGACATCATGAATCATGTAATCCGCCCCAATCTAATACAGAGAAAAATCCTATCCTAATTCAAGAAATGGGACTTCAGACTCTGCTAGATTTATTACACTTGAAGAGTACTGCAATAATCTTTACAAACCATAAAATAGCATTATTCATAGGAGAAATAAATAGAGATGAATAAGCAAGGGTCCTATAATGACCCTTGTCTCCTCCTCCAAATCATGACATCACCATAAATGTATAATAAATAGAGTCCACTAGTGGGCCTCCAGCCCTTAAGAAAACTCATTTTCATCTGAGCAGGCATCAAGAGCATACAGGTACCTCCTTTATTTCTTGCTTAAATTAACTTGAGAACAAAACATATATGAAGTGTGTCCTGAAGCAGTTCCTACTAGAGCTTTAACATAAACTAACAACTGCAGTACAATGGCTTATTTCCAAGAAGAATTTTACTTTAGTCTTAAGCCCCAAAAACCTCCAAAAGTGACAGTCTGTATGCAATACAATTTAAGCCCTAAACGAGTGAACAACACCACGTTAGCGGTACAGATATGGGAGGTATAAGGCAAGGGAAAAGTATTGATGAGAAGTGTACACATAATTAACAGGGTCTGTTTGGGAATGTGAATGCATTTATCAAGTGGGGCAAAGCAATCAACCCTTTTCTATATTCCAACCAGGCTTTGCTTTACTGCATTTTACAAACAGTATGAATTATTTTCAAAGCTTCCCTTTTTAAAACTGAAAGGGACATAGCTTAATTTGATTACTTCCTAATATTTATTTTGCCAAAACAGGCAGCTAGGTCAGCCTCTACAGTATCACCACCTAGACAAAAATAGAAAAGCAGCGGGGTAGAAAAGAGAGAATACCACAATAGGAGGCCACCCCATTGTGGTAGAAATATGAAAAAGTTCAAATGAGACCTAAAGAAAAGATGAGTTCTACTGCAGTAGATTTGTTCTAGAAATAGGGTCCAAGGTAGAGAGGAGTGTCTAGTGGTGATGGGGGGGGGTCCACAAGAACTGTCACACTCCCCCAAGGTTAAGCGAAAACCAGTAACAGAAGAAACATGACTGGTTTTCAAGACAACCTACCCTCTTAAAGTGGATAGGATGGAGCTTTCACCCACCCTCTCTTGGAAGCTCCACTCCAGGGCACCCTAAAAAACTAAACATGAACATGGTCCAAGTCTTTCTAAAGAGGACCATTGTATCTTCCTTCATTAGTTTATCATAACAACTAAATATTTTTCCCTGGGGTGCCTGTACAATTACTTGAACAGTAACAGTCATACATTCGTACATTTTCTAGAACCACCAAATGTTTATGCTTTATTACAGGCTCCTAGACGAGAGAGGAAATCTGCATTTACATGGGCAGACCCAGCCCTGTGCTTTAATATAACTTTGTAAGGTTGGAGAGATAAATACCATCTCATTATTCGATTATTTTTTCCCTTCATTTGCAAAATAAAACACAGAGGGTTGTGGTCTGTTACCAGCGTAAAAGGGGCACCCCATAAGTAAAATCTCAAGGTTTCGATTGCCCATTTGGCAGCCAAACACTCTTGTTCAATTGTGGAGTATTTTGCTCCCTTTCATGCAGTTTCCTAGAAATATATACAATTGGGTGTTCCTCCCCATTGATGGTCTGGCTCAAAACTGCTCCAATACCAGTTCCAAAGGAATCAGAGTGGACCTCAAAGGGGTGGTTAAAATCAGGACTTCGTAACACCAGTGAGGAGCATAAAGCTGCTTTAATCTGAATGAAGGCCTTCTCACATTCGGGTGTTCACTTGCCCTGAATACTGAATTTCTTTTTAGTTAATTTAGTCAAAGGGGTTGCCACAGTAGCAAACTGTGGGATTAATCTTCTGTAATATCCTGCTAACCCTAGGAAAGAACGTACTTGTTTTTTTGTCTCAGGTATGGGGCATTGTGCTACTGCTTCAACCTTTGATACTTCAGGTTTAATGGATCCGTTACCCAAAATAAATCCTAAATATCGGGTATCCAGCATGGCAAGTGTACATTTAGAGGGGTTAATTGTCATCCCTGCTTGCTATAGAGAGGTTAAGACAGCTTTTAGATGTTGTAAATGGGTTTCCCAATCCTGGCTAAAAACAACTTCATCCAGGTAAGCCGCACAAAAATTATGATGGGGTGGAAGCACCTGATCCATGAAATGTTGAAATGTAGCCGTGGCTCCATGTAGTCCAAATGGCATGGTTTTAAACTGGAAAAAACCCACTGAAGTGCTGAAAGCTGTCTTTTCTTTACCAGACTCAGCCAAAGGGATCTGCCAATAACCCTTTGTTAAGTCAAGGATGGAGATATACTTAGCATTGCCAATGCAGTCATATATATCATCCACCCTTGGCATGGGATAGGCGTCAAATTGTGCCACTCGGTTTAGACCTCTAAAGTCCAGGCACAATCTTATGCCACCCTCCTTCTTAGGTACAGTTACTACAGGGGATCCCCACTGACTTTGTGATGCTTCAATTATGTCCATTTCTCTTCATTTCTGTATTTTCCTCTGTACATCTGCCCTGCTCCATTCAGGGAGATGGTACAATTTCTTCCTGATTGGTCTAAATTCAGTATAGATTTGGTGTTCCACCCCTTTTGTGAGGCCTGGTCGACTGGTAAAGGAAGTGCTAAATTCCTGTATCAAAGACTGTAATTCTATTTGTTGTGACTCGTCTAATTAAGGATTTACTTGTATGGCTTCAATACCAGTCTCTCCTTCTAACCGTTCATATGCGGTTTCCAATTCCGACTCATGAAGTTCGGGCATTACCATCAATTGTATTCCCTGAGTGGATCTCTCATGCCACCTTTTTAATAGATTGACATGGTAGATCTTTTTACCTGCCTTTTTTCAGGTGTCTCCATTTCATAGGTTACTGGACCTGTTTGGCGTACCACCTTGTAGGGGACCTGTCACTTCATCAACAGTTTGTGAGTGGAGGTGGGCAATAGTAGTAATACCTGGTCACCTGGCTGAAATGATTTTGTAATGGATGTCCCTTTATCATACCTATCTTTCTGATGTTCTTGTGTTTCTTTCCCTGTTTCATGAGCTTTTGCAGTGAAAGTGACTAATCTCCTCCTTAACTGCCTCATGTACTGAGCTAGCCCTGGAGATTTTAAATCCTTCCCTTCTTCCCAGCAGTCCTTGACCACATCTAGCAAACCTCTAGGGGTCCTACCAAACAATAGGGGAAAAAGGGGAGTAACCAGTGGAGGCCTGTGGTACCTCACGGTATGCAAACAGAAGAAAGGGTAGGTACATATTCCAATCTCGCCCTTCATCGTGTACGAATTTCTTCAGCATACGTTCCAGGGTTTGATTGAATCTTTTCACCAGGCCATCGGTCTGAGGATGATGTAATACAGCTACTATTCCCAACAAACGGTATAGTTCCTTTAGAAGCTCTGCATTAAAATTTGTACCCTGGTCAGTTAAAATCTCTTTGAGAATCCCTACTCTGCAGAATAACTTCACTAGTTCTTCAGCTATCTGGGGAGTGGTCACAGATCTCATAGGAATAGCTTCAAGGTATTTGGTGGTGTAATCACACACCACCAATATAAATCTATTCCCTTTACTACTTTTGTTCAAGGGACCCAATATATCCATACCGACCCTCTCAAAGGGGGTTGTTACCAAGGGTAAGGGTATTAATAGAACAATGTCCTTCTTGGTCCTTTGGGCAGTTAATTGACACTCTGGGCACTCTTGACAATATTTGGCGATATCACTATGGATTCCTGGCCAAAAAAACCTTTGTAGTATCCTACTAGCAGTTTTGTCCCTCCCTGTGTGTCCTGCCCAGGGTATGTCATGGCCTAGAGCTAAACTGTCTTGGCAATAGCAAAGGGGTACTATAAGTTGTTCCACTTTGTTCTTGGGTACCTGTATTTGTACAAACCCTATACAATAAATTCTTTACCACTTGAAACTCTGGGGCCCCTTGTCTAACCTCCTGTCCCACCTGTTGAAAAAAGGAATTAAGGTTTTGTCATTCTTCTGCTGGATACACATATCAACTTTCACATATAGCAGTTGTTTGTCCTGTGTTAGACCATATTTTTCTCTAACCCATTCCCTTTGTTTTTTTCTTCTGGCCATCTTAGATAATCTGGATTTACCAGAAGTTTTTTTTTTTTTGAAATTCAACTTCTTTATTGAATAAGATAACAGTAAAAGCATGGTGTACAGACAATGTTACATGCTATAGTGAGACAAAGTAACATACAATCAGTGTAACAACAGAGCAGTTAGAGATGAAGTGTGTCTGTCTAGTCACAACAAAAAACATCATACCAAACCTTCCCTTACCCCCCGCCCTACCCTCCCCACCCACCCCTGGAGAGTGCCACATCGAAAAGCCAGAGATAGGAGAACTGAGATGGCGAGAAGTATTCTGGTATTAAAAGTGTTTCAAGAGAGACAGAGTAGACTAAGGTTGTCAGAGGTCGCCATTATGCGAGCTTTGATGCAAATATAAGGTATATAGTTTGCCCCACTTCTGGTTGAAGGAGGCCATACAATTCCGGGAGCTAGATATTAACCTTTCAGTTTTGAAACAAAGAGAGATTTCTTTTAGCCATTCAGGATATGAGATGGCCAATTGGTTCATCTAGTGTTTGAGAACCAGCCTTTTAACTGCTATGGAAATTAAAACCATATGGAACCTACGTTCCTTAACTCCAATATCAGAAAGCATCCCTAATATACATATTTCTACTGCAAATAGCTCCCCCAATCCAAGGAGGGGATCTAAATTAGTTTGGATTGTATTCCATAGGGGTGCCACCTTATCACAATACAAGAATATATGTAATAAGTTCCCCTCAACTGCTCCACACCATGTACAATTAGTTGATGCCAGCCTGCCAAATTTGGCCAGCTTAATCGGTGTATAGTACAGATCATTAAGGATATGAAACTGAATTAACCTGTTTCTATCTTGGGTGAGATATCTGTGTGTATCACTCCAAATCTGGCTCCAGGGTCGGGGGGAGTCAGATAAGAGGGAGGCCCAGATCTTGGAACCGGTAAGTGCATTGGGATATTTGGTATCTAGTAGGTAAGAATAAATTCTGGCGATTCCATGGGGCTTGCTTACACAATCTTGAATTTGATCTAAAAAGGGCCTTGTTTGGGACAGTATAAGTACAGTCCCAAACAAATTAACTAAAAGGTGTCTCAACTGAAAAACCTTGAATATGTGTTTCTGGGGGATATTCAATTTAGTTAACATGTCAGTGTAGGAAAAAAGAGAGTCCTGAGAGTACAGATTTTCCACTGGCAAATCATGTACTTGTGGAAGCGAGTCAGAGGTCAGTGGGGAGCCATCTATTTTAATGTTGGGATTTAAAGTGAGGGGTTGCGCCAAATCTTTTGTGTGTGGTATGTTAAAGAAGTTCCAGCATTGAGCTAAGATTTTAATGGAAAGGCCTATAACCGACCTTTGTATTGCCTCTGGCAGTATAGAAAAGGTATGGTAGAAAATTCGGGGGGAATGGAGATTGTATTTGTCCAAAAGATTGAGTTCTAGCTGCAACCAAGTAGGCTGAGATGGATTGGGTTGAACGTTTAACCAGTGTCCTAATTTGGATAGATGACAAGCCCAATAATATAACATAAAATTAGGAAGGCGAAGACCCCCTCTGTCCTTAGGTAAATTGAGCTTTAAGAAGGCCCGTCTAGGGTGCTTAACCTTCCAAATGAAGTTGGAGAGAGCAGAGTGGATCTGATGAAAGCAAGATCTTGGAAGCCATATGTTTAATAAATTTAAGGGTAAAAATGCGGGTAAGATATTCATTTTGATGATGCTAATGCGCCCCATAAAGATATCGGCAGGCTGTCCCATCTACAAAGATCCTTCTGAACCTCGTCAATAGGTTGTCCAGGTTGCTTCTTGATAACCCTGGATCTCGGGCGAGATGTATACCTAGGTACTTGAGTGAGACTAGACCAGCACATGCCAAACTGAGCAAAGTTAGCTTGGGGTGTGGAGGAGTTTAGCAGGAAAAATAACTGACGGTTAAATTTAATCTATAATTGGATACTTGCCAAACTGATCAATAATTTGTACTGCCTGTGTTAGAGAGGATTCTGGATTGGTCAGATGCAAGAGGATATCATCTGCAAAAACTGAAAGAATCAGGGTTTCTGGGGAGACACAGCCTGTGCCTGGTGAGGCCTTGATACTAAGTATCAAGGGTCTCAAGTACAGATTAAATAAGAGGACAGAGGGCAGCCCCTGCCGAAAGCCGGAATACAGGGGAATCGAGATGAAAAGACACCATTACAGTAGATTTTAGCGGAGGGTGATTTATAAACCGTTCTAATCCACTGGATAAAAATTTCAGGGAAGCCCATTCTCCCAAGAGTGGACCACAAAAAATCCCAGTTAACCCTGTCAAAGGCTTTTTCCTGCATCTAGTGCAATTAGAGCCATGGGGACCTGGGAGTCTTGTGCGGCTTGGAAGATATGGGAGAGGGTTCTCAGATGGTCTGCCGCAGATCTGCCCTGGACGAACCCCACTTGTTCGGGACTCAGCAATTGCTGCCAAACCTACTTAATTCTGAGAAAGAGGATTCTGGTTAGGATTTTGATGTCATAATTTAATAATGAGATCGGGCAGTAACTAGCCGGTTCTGACAGAGGCTTGTCTGGCTTCGGGATTAGGATTATTGTGGCCTCTAACAGAGAAGGGTCGAGGGAATCTGAGGAGAACATATATTCATATAATTTTAGGAGGAGAGGAGAGATCTCCTTGCAAAAGACTTTATAGAAGTTGGGGGGGAAGCCATCGGGACCCGGAGATTTATCCAGAATTAGCCCATTTATTGCTTCCTCTATCTCAGCTAGAGTAATGGGAGAGGACAATCTTTCACGTTGATGTGCCTGTAGGGAAGGGAGACTAACACCATCTAAGAAATGTTCTATGTTGGGGAGAGACGATTGAGAGGTACCTCTACCCTATATTTCCCCATAGAAGGATTCAAAAATGTGTGCGATATCTCTTGGTGAGGTTTTAGTGGAACCATCAGGATTTCAGTGCAGGAATTAACCTTGAGCTTGTCTCTCAATCTTAGAGCTAGCAGTCTGCAGGTTTCTCCTGGTCTAGTAACAGATTTAGATTTAAGGATGGCATATTCTGTTTTTTCCTATTAGTCCCTCGTACTCATTCCTGAGCCTACATAAGGTTTCCAGATCGGTTTGAGAGCTAGAGAGAGAAAAATCATTTTCAGCTATCCTGATTTGGTTGGACAGTGAAACAATTTTGGCTTCTCTTAGCTTTTTCCTTCTAGAAGCCAACTTTATGAATTTGCCCCTGATAAAACATTTTAGGGAACACCAAATCAAGTCCTCTCTAGTAACAGAACCCTGATTGTGTTCTATAAAGGACGAGATCAAAGATTTAATATGGGAAATTGTACGTTCTTCTTTTAGGAGTTGTGTGTTTAACTTCCATGAGGTATCCTTGACCATGTGGTCCAGGAGAAACCTGACCCATGCCAGAGAATGGTCAGATATGACTATTGGCTCAATACCTGTTTGGAGAATGCCTCTAAGAGGTGGTGCTAATAGAATATAGTCGATTCTTGACCATGTTTGGTGTACTTGGGAGTAAAAGAGAAGATATGGCCAGAAGGTTAAGCAGGCGCCAGGGGTCGATAGTCCTAGTAGATTCATGAAGTCCCTGAGGGGCAATTTGGGAGGGGGGAAGGAGTCTTAAGGGCCTGTAAGTTTTATCGAACTCTTGAGTTGGGGCAATATTCCAGTCACCTCCCAAAATAAATAGGGAGAGCAGAAACCCACTCAGTCTGTCAGCTAAGTGCATGAGAAATTTGGGATCTCCTCCCACGGGGCCATAGATTGCCCCTAGTACCACTCTAACATTGTTAAGCAGGCCTTTGACCAAGACGAATCTGCCCTCTTGGTCTATAGAGCTATCTTCAACCACAAATGTAATATATCATTTTATCAGTATAGCAACCCCCCTGCTGGCCCATAGCCCCCCCGGATACAAAAACCTGAGAAAACCCCAGACGTCATAACCCACTGGATTCTGACGCCGATAAATGTGTTTCCTGCAAGAGAAGGATGTCAATATTTAGTAAGGAGCAGTTGTGGAGAACCTGATGCCTTTTAGTGGCATCTCTGATGCCTCTGACATTCCAGGTAGCGATTTTAATAGGCCTCATAGCCATGTATCTTGATATTGTAGTTAAGAGAAACAAAATTCAGTGGTACTTCCACCAAATTCAAATGCAAGTGGCACCCTCCAGGTTTCCCCCCCATCCCTGCCTCCCCAATGAGCAGACATGAAAGTACCGAAATTCCTTGGCCCCAAGGAAATCTAAACGTGAGCATATAGTAATAATGATGAGTAAAAGTGACAAACGGATACCAAACCCAGATGAAGAGATAGCCGTGGTCCCCCACCCTCCCCCAATCCACAACATCCCAAACCCTCCCAACCCCCTTTAAACTATATACAAAAGGTCCCCATAGAGTTGAGAAGCTCAATTCAGGAAAACTGAATAAACCTGGCAGGGACCATCCCCAAAGGGTTACAGACCTGAGGATAAACAGTGGTGAAACAAGCGGAGGTAGAGATAACTGATCCAGTTTAGAGAAACGGGATGTCATACCTCGAAGCAAGCATTGGCATCATGGTCTCCTGGGTACTGCAGCCTTCCCTCCCCTTACTAGACCGTGAGGCAGGTCTCCCAGTGCTTGCTTTATCTCTGAGCCCCCCACCCACCAGACCTAGGTAAAAGGAGGGGAAAGCTATACATCATGCCCCTATAACAATGCATCTACCATTAAAACTGTAAGAAACATATAAAATATAAGGACCATACCAGGGGCTGCAGAGCACGGAAATAGTAGGCACCCTATCAGTCCGTTTCATGCTAGGAATAGGTAATAGAGCAGGGCTCGCGGGAAATCGACTTATCGCCGGTCGTTCCTGCTTACTGCAAGCCTAATATCAAAGACTTTTACAGCCCTTTTACATGGGATTGAGCTAGCCCCGAGATGTGGGAAGTAACCGGGGGAAACAGAACAGAAGGGACCAAATGGTCCGTCTCTTACCAGGGCTAATAGAAACAGCAACCGAATCTTGGTTCCACCGCCTCCCCCTCCTTCAGGATTGCCAGTTAGTCTTAACACCTACTGAGGCCTATTAGCCACATCCTGGACTACAGCCACGGCCCCAGAAAAACCGAGACAGAAGAGGAGAAGAATGGTTAAACCCAACAGGTAATAAACCTTAACACCGGCTCATAACAGGAAAAAATAATGGTCAAAGCTAATGATTTAAAGTTCAGTTAGATTTGAAGAGACTTGGTAGCTTGAGGGTGAGATCTGTAGTGGCCTGTTCCGGTTTTTCGTAGGAGTGCCAGACACCTTCCAAGGCCACCTGTAATTTGGCCGGATAGCTCATCCGAAAACGGATTCCAGCAGCAATGAGTTTGTTCACAATCGGGTGGAAGGCAGTAGGGTTGTCAGAACTAGTTCGAGCAACATTCGAACCCATCTCGAACCCTGGTGTTCGAGTTCTAATTTAGGACTCGAACACTAGAGGGTTTGCAAAAGGGTTAGAATCTTTGTAAAAAAATTTTATTTTTCTGTTTTCTGGTAAGCGCATCCCTCCCAAGTCCCGAATGCAAATTTTCAGCCCCGATTGAAAAAATCTTACCCGAGTTTTCACCGAGTTTCGCCTGCCCAATCCCATCCCGATGCAGTTACTGTTCTTGTGGGACATTGTGAGATCACGCCGCAGTGCACTGCGTACCCTTGATCCCAGTCACTGTTATCACCACCACCTGACCAACTGCTCTGCGTCATGTGGTGCTCATACCAGCACAGTATTTAAGTCGCTGCTGTGGCTGTGTTCATAGTTCATTGAAAGGAGTTGCATCTGCTGTGCCTGATTATGCTAAGCGATGAGTCCTACTGCGCCAGTAATCTAACTTGTGGCATTTAAAAAAAAGTGATGACTTGCTTTCCTCCAGCTACTAGAGTAAAAACAAAATAAAAATCTAAAGTGTGGGTGGTGGACACTGGGTGAAAAGGAAAGCAAGGGAGGGTAGGAAAAAACGGTGGGGTGAGGGTCTCTCTCACTGTGTGCCATGTGGGATATTATATCTAGCTGACTGCCTGCATTGGAATGCTGCTTAGTCTCGCTAGTTGCCAAACTACTATATTCTGATGAATTTTCTGATCTGTTTAAGATTAACTACTCATCTCTGTCTAGTGGGATTCGTCGTGGAGACAGAGTACCCTGGCTGGGGGAGGGGAAGAAAATCAGATTTTGAGAGAAAACAAAGTTAAATGAGTGAATGAACAGTGAACTTTATTGAATTGAATTGTTTAAAGTCAAGTCCCACAACCAAGTATCAGGAGGATGACACTGCTGCTGTGTTCCTTCCCTTTGACTGCACTATACCCTCAGTTATTACTGCCCAGTGTGTGTTTTGTGGTGGTATTATCCTTAAATACATTTTTTACTGTTGGGAGGAGAGACAGAAACATCTCCTGTGATCAGGCCATCACCCTGCTGCTGTGTGCCTTTGACTGCACTGTACCCTAGTACCCAGTGTGTGTTATCGGAGAGGCCCAGTGGCTAGTTTTCTGGTGGCATTATTCTTAAATACATGACAGAATGAAGCCTTAAAATATATTTCCCTGTTGGGAGGAGACAGAAGCCCAGTGGCCAGTTTGTAGTGGCATTGTCCCTAAATACATGACGGAAGCCTAAAATATATTTCCTGTTGGGATGAGAGACAGAAAATCTATTTCCTGGGTTTGTGTATGTAGTTCGTCTCCTTGTGGTCAGCCCATCACCATGCTGCTGTGTGCCCTTGACTGCACTGTACCTTCCCAGTGTGTGTTACCGTGGAAGCCCAGTGGGCAGTTGTGTGTGACATTATCCTTAAATACACAATAGAAGTCAAAAATATATTTCCTGTTGGGAGAAGAGACAGAAAATCTCTTTCCTCGGTTTGTGTGTAACTCCGCTCTTGTGGTCATTCCATCACCCTGCTGCTGTGCACCCCTGACTGCTATGCTTATGCCTTGCCCAGCAGCCCAATCATTCTGTAAGCCTTGAACCTGGGATCCTTTAGTTGCAAACTGTCATATTCTTCAATTACTTTCAGTCCACTGCATCACAGTGTCACATAGCCAAAATAAATTTTGAGTTGTAGCCAGATCATAGTAGATCACATTGCTTTCTTACACAGGAATTGTGTGGGTGGTATTCCCTGCAGTATACTGGTTCTGTTATGGCTGACACCAACATAGATGAAGCATCTAGTGCTGGTGTTGGAGCAGGTGTTGGTGGTAGTGGTAATCCTGGTGCTAGCAAAATAAGCAAAATGTTTCACGTGATAAAATTCAACAAACAGCAAAAGAGCAACAGTGAAGTGTGTAAAGGGACCTTTTAAAATCCTGTATAGCTGCTGGGGTCACACGGAGAGGCACCATACGTATGCCATTCATGCTGTTAAGATCCCTGTGACTAGCAGCAATAATGCAAGGACAGAGTCCTCTCTGACTCAGACAGTAGCTCTTTGTCTTCTGTCCGACACTGTTGTGTCTCGCGACAAATCATTACTTCCTCAACAAAGTGAAATGAGCAAGTCTGTTGACAATGAATCAGGTAGTGCACTTACAAATACATCCAGCACTGTTGGCAATGAAAAGGACATATCCATTGAATCCACCACTCTGTGCTGGCCAGCAATGAAAATCCATCAGAGTCTTCTGCCCACTCTTCTAGCACCAAGGATCATGTCCCAGGTTCTGTTAGGAGAGGAAAAGACACAAACAGTCTTTAGCTATCTTCCTAGCACTCGAACAAAATCTGTCACATCTGAGGTGTGGAATTATTTCTTGTCAGTAAAACTGATCCATGCAGAGCAATTTGTTCCTGTGTAAACAGAGTGTAAGCCGTGGTAAAGTTGTGTCATGCCTTGCACTACAGCTCTAAACGCCATCTGAAAGCATTCAGTTTTGCTTGATCATCCAAAACCCATGTCCTCCATCTTCCAGACACACGTGAGAAGGGTCAGGAATCTGAAATGGATACTGAATTGTCTGAACTTGATGCGGCAGAACCACTGCCAGCCCTAGGATCATTGTTACCACCAATGCCAGCACCATTAGTACCAGTTGCACATCCAGTGATGGCATTGAATGTATAAGTCCTAGTCCACCATCTCCGGCCCATCTGCCCATCAAGCACGTGTATAATAAACCAGCAGGGACATGTTGTAAACAGCTAACACTGTCTCAGGCATTGAAAGGAAGAATACCTTTTACTAGAAATCATCCAAAGACCCTTCATCTTAATCACCTAATTGGTGAACTGTTAGCTGAGCTCTTCTCCCATACTTTGGTAGATCATGAGGATTTTAGGAGCTCATGACATTAGCAGAGCCTCGTTACAATGTTCCTCATCAAGGTACTTTTCCTTTGTTGAAATACCAAACATTTATCAGGCTTTAAAAGCGACAGTGATGCTTGCACTTAAAACTCATGGAGGGTAGGGTTATTCATGTCACAACAGATATGTGACCAGCACTCAAAACATAGATTACATGTCCCTTACCGCCATTGGGTCACATTTTCTTGTGCTTCTTCAAAAACAAAGACACTTCAAAATATGCAGCGCTGCTGCATATAAAGAAGTTTGGGCAAGTCATACTGCTGCAAACATCTTGCAGGAACTAAATGACCTCTTTGACGAATGGGTTTATTCTCACGGTCTAAAATGTGGCTTCATAGTAAGTGACAATGGAGCCAACATTTTGAAAGCAGTACAGGATGGAGGATTTCTGCATGCTTCTTGCTTTGCACATTGCTTACACTTAATTGTCACAGGATTTCTCAGCAACGAAACACAAGTGGATGGTATGATTGCTGTTTGCAAAAAATTGTGACTCACTTTTCACATTCAACCAAGGCTATCGGACATTGTCCGAACTGCAAAAACACAAGCTGCCCCAGCAAAGCTGATTCAAAATGTTTCCACTCGGAACTCAATGCTTTATATGCTGCAGCGCTTCTTAGAGCAAAAGCAAGCTGTACATGAGTATTGCTCCAGTTACATTATTGGAGATGGCATTATGCTGTCTGTTGCAGTGGAAATTAATGGAGACAGTGTGCTGTATCCTAGCTTCTTTGAGACAGCTACAAGGACATGTCTTCGAAGGCGATCTGTGAGTCAGGTTATCCCACTCATAATGCTCATTTCACATCATCTTAGTGTTCTAAATCTACAAATAGAAAAAGACAGATCTGAAGCGACAACATGTCGCCTGTATCATGGTAATCTCAGAAAGAGAATGAGCCTAGCGCTCCAAAACCAATAACAAATTAGTTGCAATGACCTAAATCAAAACACTACATCCTTGCAACTCTCTTAGATCTCAGGTTCAAGACTATAAATCTTCCAAAAACAGATGATATAGAGCAGTACAAATGTATGTTGCTAGATGAGCTGCAGCACTCACAGGAGTCAAACACAGACACGCACAGTACCCTCAGGTTGTCATCACCACAACATGCAGGTTCATCTTCACAAAGGGATATAGAACTGGAAAAGTCACCAAACATTAACAGTTCCACAACTGCCACTTCTTCAACCCTTAGTAGCAAGCTAAATCTGTGGCAAAACATTTCCCAAATTGCTGCCATACCAGCTTATTTTGATTCCTCTTCTGAGCGGTCTCTGTCCATCATGGTAGACAGTTACCTGCAAGAGCTGCCTATTCATATTGATACATGCCCTTTTGAATACTGGAGATCAAAAAAGTCAATCTGGACAGAGCTGCATGATGAAGCCTGTAAATATTTTGGTTGTCCTGCAACAAGTGTCTCTTCAGAACGCATGTTTAGTACAGCTGGCAATATTGTGACAGACACCAGAAATAGGTTGCTGCCAGAAAATGTACACACGTTAACTTTATTAAAGTTAATAAGTCAAGATTTTGATCCCTACAAGAGTATACAAAAACTGATCCTGAAGTGATTGATGTTGTGGATGTTGATGGTGATGACAACTCAGATGGTGGTGGCTTGTAAATACTATGTGGACGGAGTCTCTCTGCACCAAAAACGAAATTTTTTCAGAATGTGATGACTTTGGTTGTCGTCTCTCTCCTTTGTCGATCTACTACCTTGGACTATATACCCCCCAAAACTTTCACCATTTCATGGCAAACTGCTTTGTATCTAGGGTCTAAACTAAAGTCAACAAGTTTTATATACAGGGCAATTTTAACATCAGTGGGAACAGGCCCAAATTTGGCATAAAAGGGACACTGTCACGCAATCCTTTCTGTATCATATTATTTATAGTTAAAGTGCAAACATATATTTTGGATTTACCTTCTGTGACTTTGTGGTGCATCAGTATGGGCTGGGACAGGAGACGGTCTATTTTCAATTTTAAAGAGGACAAAACAATGAGTTCTAATTGGTAGCTGTTTATTATTTTTCAATTACAGAAATGTTAGCCATAAACGAAAATGGATGCTAGTACATGGGTGAGGGTTGTGGGTTGGTTTTTAACATGGGTGTAAGGGTGGCATGGGTGCTACTGCACAGATGAGGGTGGTGGAAGAAAAGTGGAATGGGTGATGGGGTGAAAGGTGGTGTTGTTTTAGTTCTTTCATTTACAGATTCGGTGATCAGCTGGGGATGGTGGAGGAAAAATGATGACAGACCGAACTTACTGTACACATAATATATATTCTTATTAAATACATTGCAAACTGCTGCCACCTAGCACAATTGTCCTGTCCCCTTTAAAAAGAATAAAGGAATCAGAAATAAAAGAAAATCTGCATCAGCAGTTTTCACAGAATGTGACGTATCATAAAGTGTTTTTGCTTTATAAGTAGTGATAATTTGATACATAATGGGGTTGACAGACGCTGTCCCTTAAACATCACATGCCAACTGCTGCAGCTACATTAAATGTTCCTTAGTATGTGGTGAGGAAACCACTTTTTTTATTTATGTGACTGAAATACAGATTTTATTGAAGTATCAGCTGCAAAAATGCATCATCTTAGAATGTTTTGTATGTATTACTTCAATTTGCCAACAAAAATGTTGGTATATGTATGCATTACCTTAGAAAATTGCATGCATTTTGCCAGCAACAATGACTGGCATATTTTTTTTATTCAAATGTCTTGACTGACTATGTTATGACATAATATGTTTTGCAACAGTTCCACATGCTGCTGTGTAGTACTTGGCTTGACTTTGTTATAAAAGCTTTCTTTAAACATAGCAACTTTTGATTCACTCATTTAAAACAGAAAGCAGCAAATAGCTGAAATTAGGTAATATCAGTTATTTTTCTCCTAATTCATGACGATGAGTATATATAACTGAGTACATAAATGGCTAATGTGCCTCTTTCTTTCACTAAGGAACTATGATGCAGCTGCAGCAGGAAAACTTTTAACATATGGGTGGGTGGGTGGACCTGTTACGTATTAAGTTGCTGGCTTTAGTAAACAGAAGAAACCATAGATAAACCTAGTTGTATTCCTATCAATGTCACACATGATAATTTCTCTCCCTCTTATATTGAACAGTTTTTCCTTTACATGTATTTTATTACTATCTTCGTTACTGGCAGCCCAATAAAAAAATAGGGTTCAAGTTCTAAAAAAGATTAGAACCCTAGAACTTTTTCTAAAGTTCTAGACTAGAACTAGAACCCAGAACTTCAGAGGATTCTGACAACCCTAGAAGGCAGCTCTTTTCTGGCGCGTTTCAAAGGGTAAGTCCTGTGCTAGCCTCAGCTTGGAGTTGCCCCAGAGAATTGACTGCAACTCCTTAGACTTGGTAAGAACGTGTTGTTTCTCCAAAAAACTGAGAAACTTCACTATTATGGGTCAAGAAGGAGCTCCAGGTGGTGGCTTTGGCTTTAAAGAACGGTGAGCTGTCTCAATGTGGTACTGCGGGTTAAGGGGGGAGGGACCCACAACCTTATTGAGAAATTTCTGGGTGAAAGTAATGGTGTCCGTTCCCTCTTCAGATTCAGGCAGGCCCAGAATCAGTATGTTGTTTCTCCTGCTTCTTCCTTCCAAGTCCTCCGTTTTAAGTTGTAACTTATTGATCTGTTGTCTGAGTCGGGTGATCTCTGGGTCAATTTTCCCCTTCCAATTTTCCAGTGAAGATGTTCTTGCCTCTGTATCTCCTACTCTTAGGGTAAGTGAGCTGAGGTCGCATCTGATAGTTTTCAGCTCTGTGGAGCTATCTTGCAGGGTTTCACGGAAGGGTATCAGCTCTTGAAGGAAACGCTCCTCCGTTAGTGGATTAGCAGAAGAACCGGGAGAATTCTGTTTGGTAGAGTACCCTGAACTTTGAGTTTTAGATTTTTTGGCTGATTTCTCGGGGGGTAGATGTCGGGGTATGCTTAGCGCCAGCCTGCTTCATTTCCGACGCCATACTTCATAGCCCAAACTAGACAGCTGCGGGTCCAAGATAGGTCGCTAGCGCGTTCCAGGCAGATGAAGCAACTCAGTAAGATGCTCAAATTGCTACTTCAGTTGCTGGAGAGGCAAAAAAAATAAGATTTTGCCGGTCAGTGGGCAGGAGCTCTAGATTAGGCTGTTACTAGGTGTTCTGCATCACGTGACTCTTCCTCATTACCAGAAGTTTCCAATACCTCTTCTTCAAAATGAAATACTTCCCCCAATAATGGTTCTCTCTTGATCTGTGCCCTGGTAGTCATAGCGGCTAAGTTTCCTGGTTCCCTCAAAGGGGTAACATAACCTGGAAAATCATGCCCTATTACTACACGTACTGGCAATTGTGTTACTACACCTGCAGGTATGATAGACATAGTGCCCTTTACCTCTAAAGGTATCTTACTGGTGGGATACTGCTCTGCATCACCGTGTACACATATGACCTGTTTAGGGGCTGTCTTCTTTACTCCTTGAACTATATCAGCTGTAACCAAGGTATTTTTACTGCCCGAATCCACCAATCCCACTGCCTCCTGTCCTTTTATTCCCACTGTAGTTGGCACATACCCAGCATTTAATAAGGCTAGGTGGGTTATATCACATTTTTTTGATGAATGAAATCTGGCAATATGTCTCACTCCCTTACAGTTCCGACATATGTCTGCTGGGAATGTTCTCCTTCCTTGATTGTTCCTTCCCTCAAAAGTCTTAGCCGCAGTCTAAGGAGGTCTTACTGCTGTGGCCTGAAGTTTTGTTGCATAATCTGTGGGCTTATTACCACCTCTCCGAAAAGGTTGATGTGCAGAAAAAAAATCCTCTGCTAGTGTCACAGCCATTTCTGCAGATTCTGGATTATGCTCTTTTATCCAGATTTGCACATCAGTAGGTAATATTTGTAAAAATTGTTCCATAACAAATGTCTCTATAATGTCAGTTCTGGATTTCCCCTCTGGCTGAATCCACGTTAAACAAAGTTCTCTGTGTCTAATACAAGTTTCTCTTGGGAGATCATGTGCCTGGTGTTTTAAAGCACAGAACCTTTGCCTATATGTCTCTGCATTAATGTCATAATGCTTCAATATTTCCTGCTTTACTAGGTCATAATCCTCTGCCAAATGTGGGTCCATATTACTGTAGGCCAGCTGTGCTTTCACTGATAGATATGGCGCTAGGCGTACTACCTACTGTGTCTTTGGCCAATTACAAGCCTTGGCCACCCTTTCATAAGTGGTCAAATAGGCCTCAATGTCATCATTAGCAGTCATTCTTATGAGTTTTATATCTTTAGGGTTGTTGTTACTCTGTCCTCCTCCAGTTCCATTTCCTGCTCCCAAAGATCTAAACAGCTGCATAGTTTCAGCCCACCTTAAATCTTGTCGCCTTCTGTCTCGATCCCATTCTTGGGCATCTAGGTCTCTCTGCCATTCAATTTCCATCTGTTGTACCGCCAATCAATGTAGAAGTTCTGAAAGGCCTTCAGGGGGCCGCTCATATGGCTCCTGGCATCTCTCCTGTCATTCCTCCTCCTCTTCTCCACTGTCAGTTTGGTCTTTTGGCACTCTCCACCTGACATCTGTGTCCAGACCAGTATAAAGAGGTTTGCCTGTCGTCTCCACCTGAGAGCATGTCACAGCACCTATTTTCTTCTCATCCATTCCTGATGCCATGGTTGTCAACTGTACCAGGTCTGGTACTGTTCTGGTCTCTGCCACTATCCCTCGGACGACCAGATCCCACTTCTCACACCAAACTGTGAGCAGGTGTGATTAGTGACAACACTTGACACAAGTTTTCTCTTGAAACCACACTAATTATTATAGTGTGACTTTTATTAAAGCAAACAAAATAAAGAAAACTTCAGGAAAACAAGAAAATAAACTTAATTCCAAAAGAAATAGCTTCAGATACTCTTCTCTGAAAAAAAAACAACAAATATCACAGAGTGGTACTAGCTCCCTCTCAGCATGACCACCATCATCTGTGCTCCACAACTTATCTGACCACATACTGATTCCGAGTCTTTTTATATACTGAAAACCGTGACATCATGAATCATGTGATCCGCCCCCTAATCTAATACAAAGAAAAATCCTATCCTAATTCAAGAAATGGGGCTTCAGACTCTGCTAGATCTATTAACACTTGAAGAGTACTGCAATAATCTTTACAAACCATAAAATAGCATTATTCATAGGAGAAATAAATAGAGATGAATAAGCAAGGGTCCTATAATGACCCTTGTCTCCTCCTCCAAATCATGACATCACCATAAATGTATAATAAAAAGAGTCCACTAGAGGGCCTCCAGCCCTTAAGGAAACTCATTTATATCTGAGCAAGCATCAAGAGCATACAGGTACCTCCTTTATTTCTTGCTTAAATTAACTTGAAAACAAAATATATATTAAGTGTGCCCTGAAGCAGTTCCTACTAGAGCTTTAACATAAACTAACAACTGCAGTACAATGGCTTATTTCCAAGAAGAAGAATTTTACTTTAGTTTTAAGCCCCAAAAACCTCCAAAAGTGACAGTCTGTATGCAATACAATTTAAGCCCTAAATGAGTGAACAGCACCACATTAGCGGTACAGATATGGGAGGCATAAGGCAAGGGAAAAGTACTGATGAAAAGTATGCATATAATTAACAGGGTCTGTCTGGGAATATGAATGCATTTATCAAGTGGGACAAAGCAACCACCCCTTTTCTATATTCCAACCAGGCTTTGCTTTACTGTATTTTACAAACAGTATGAATCATACCTGTCAACCTCCTGCCTCATAAATAGGGACAAGGCTTAAAAAAATCAGGGACAAAGGACCAAAATCAGGGACAAATCTTAAAAATTAGAGATATCCACCCACAAAGCTGGTAGAATATGGGGCTTAGTGAAAAATGCATTTTCTAAAGAAGAACAAGTCTGTAACTTTAATATTTTGCATTATTTTGTACTTACAATCCCCACTGCTTAGCCACGGAAACAAAGATTTTAGGAGGGACAGAGTAAAATTTTGAGGAAAAATCAGGGACAGTTGAGAGGTATGGTATGAATTATTTTCAAAACTTCCCTTTTTAAAACTGAAAGGGACATAGCTTAATTTGATTACTTCCCAATATTTATTCAGCCAAAACAGGCAGCTAGTTCAGCCTTTACAGTATCACCACCTAGACAAAAGTAGAAAAGCAGTGGGGTAGAAAAGAGAGAATACCACAATAGGAGGCTACCCCATTGTGGTAGAAATGTGAAAAAGGTCAAGTGAGACCTAAAGAAAAGACGAGTACTACTGCAATAGATTTGTTCTAGAAATAGGGTCCAAGGTAGAAAGGAGTGTCTAGTGGTGATGGGGAGGGGGGGTCCACAAGAACTGTCACAGATTCTGTTATGGGAATGTGGAAATAGGCATCTTTTAAGTCCAGTAATGCCAACCAATCCCCTTTCTGGATTGTTGGCAGAATCAATGCTAAAGTTACCATTTTGAACTTTGGCTTTTTTAGATGCTTGTTTGGGGCTCTCTGATCCAATATAGGCCACCACTCCCCACTTTTCTTTGTGGTGAGGAAGTATCTGGAGTAAAAGCCCCTTCCTCTCAATGGGCTTGGAACAGGCTCCACTGCTTTTAAAAGTAGCAGTTTCTGGACCTCTGCCTCCAGCAGAATCTTTTCTGCCAGGGAAGGTGCAGTGAAACCCCTGGCTGCTAACGGAGGAAGGGATTTGCAACCCAGAGACAGACCCTGACCCACTACCTCCAGGACCCACTTGTCTGTGGTGATGGTCAGCCAAGCCTGGAGGAAGTGGGAAAGTCTGCCTCCGACAGGGAGTGAGGAGGCGGCCTGTACTTCAGGGGGTCTGCTTGGTTTGGGGTGGAGGTTGTGCTTGAGCTCCACGCCTAGATTCCCTTTGACCCCTGCCCCTACAGTACCCCTGCTGTGGGTACTGCTGGTACTGGGGTGTTGCCACTGGCTGGAAAAAGGGTCTGGTGTGGAAGGACCTGCCCTGGCCTCCCCTTTCATAAGGCCTGGTGGATGGAGAAGCTCTCTCTCTACTAGAGTTGCTTCTGTAAGTGGCCTTGTACTCATCCACCTTCTTCATGTATGCCACTGTGGATTCTCCGAAAAGAGCATTTCCCTCTAAAGGAAAATCCAGGGCCTTAGACTGTGTATCAGCAGTGAGATTTGTGGCCCTCAGCCATGCAAATCTTCCTCTGGGCTGCTGTATTTGCCATCCATCTGGCTGTAGTGTCGTTGGTATCAGCAGCCATCTGTGATTGGTACTCAGCTGCCTCTAGCCCAAACCTAGCTGTTTCTGCTAGGTCATCAGATAGGAGTGAGGGAGCTTTCTGTGAAATGGCTAATCCTGACTGCGACAGGGACTTTTGGTTCTGGGCAGTATAGGCCTGGAAGTTAGCCTGCTGCATGGCTAGGGAGGCTGACAGGTATCCTTTCCTTGCCATGCTATCTATTTTCCTAGAGTCCTTATCTGGTGGATGGGATGCCAGAGGGACTCTAGCCTTATCAAAGGCTACTTGTTGGATGACCCCTTGGTGATCTGGATGGGAAAAAAGGAACTCTGCCCCTTCCTTCTCCAACTGATATTTCTTGTCCATCCTCTTATCCAGAGGGGGGACAGAATTTGGGGTCTGCAACAATTTCAGAGCATCTTTCTTAAACAATTTATTGACTGGGCAGAGGAGGGCTTTGGTGGGAGTCAAACCCAACATTTCCAGATACTCTATTTCCTCCTCATCCTCCACTTCTTCCCTTGTGGAGATGTCAAGGGCATCTGCCATTTTTCTCATGAAAGTAAAGTGAGAAGAAAAATCTTCGGATGTCCTAGGGGTGAACCAAAAACCTGTTCCAGGGATACCTCGGGTAAGATGGCTTCCCCTTAATCCTCCTCATATTCGCTGCATTCCACCTCTTCAATAAGGGGAATTCTGCCAGGCTGTCCTGCTGTAACAGGTGGTTGCTGAGCAGGGGGCACCAAACCCTGCAAAGCCTGAATGACTTTAAAAGCCTGTGCGATTTCCTGAGGAGTTGGCATGACAGTAGCAGATACAGAAGTCCCCTGATCAATATGTGGGGGTTCTTTATACTTCAGCTTGCATGCTCTTTTAGAGGGAACTGGGGAGCTAGCTGGTTCAGAAATCTTCTTAATAGCTTTATGACCCTTCTCAGGGGATGGAAGTAGCAACAGATGTGGGTTCTGCCACAATAACAGAGGACATCGGCTGGTCAGAGCCAGAGGGACCCTTGGGGAGCTTCTTTTTCAATCATTCCAGGCATTTCTCAGTAGTTTTTTCAGGGAAAGTGAGGCAGATTTGACAATCTTCTTTAAGATGCTCATATCCCAGACAAGCCACACACATAGTGTGCTTATCTGCCTTTGCAAAAACATCCCCACATTGAGTACAATTTTTAAAACCGGGCTCGCCTGTCTTTTTCCTCATTTTTTTCTGCCATTTAAACTGATAAAAAGAGAACCACAAAAATAAAAGATTTAAATAATAACAGTTGCAGTTGTGGTCGGTTCCGGAACCGAACCGATAGAAAATTGGAGCCAGTACTAGCAGTTCGGTATCCGATAACTACGGTTTAAAAAAAAAACACTTTTAAACCAAATTTAAACAAAGATAAAACAGGTTTTGTGTTAGAAAAAACCCAAATATATAAAACTAACCCGGTTCCCTCCTGGTTATTCCGAACCGAGAGGAACCGGCCAAAACAACTAAATAGCTAAAAAAACAAAGTTTAGCTAAGTAAAACAATAAATATAAGACAGCAAATGAAAATAAAATGATACTTATATGTTTTTAATAAGTTTCTTCACTTCAGACAGATGATGAAGAGCGACACTCCGAGCGACAAGACTGTTCAGGCGGAGAGTAAAATCTGAGGAGGTTTAGAACATTGGCAGTTAGTATAGGGCAGCATTTGAAAAGTTGTCACGTGTAGATGATTTCATCATTTGCATATGTTCCATTCTCTCCAGGCAGTCCAACCATCCATGCTTACTGCAGAAAGTTATGAATAACTGAGTATTACTGGGGTTAGAATGTACAGGGTTTTTATGGAACGGGCGGGTAGCCCGGGATACACATAGGTTTGCTTCAAAAGAAAAAAAAACATGGATAACACAGGTACAGCATTTGGGCAGATTGGTGGAGTGTATGCTGGTTTGTGCTTGCCCATTATAGGTAGCATGCAAAAAAAAAAAAAAAAAAAGAGGTAAGGTGCTAAATTTTGGCATCCAACAGACGTGGGTGGAAATTCTGGGTTTACCTCACTGTCCAGCAAAACCTACAAGATGATAAAGGAGAACATAAAACATGTGGGATTGAGTATACACACACCAGTGCCACACTGGCCAGGTCACCTGTGGTCTAACCAATCCTCCTCTTGTATTTTCACAGCATTTTCTTGCAGATCTGTAGGATGGTGCCAAAGAAGAAGACATCCAGAGAGGAGACCATGAGGCAATGGACTCAGATGACGGAACAAGCTCAGAAGCTCCTGGATGCCATGGAAGAGAAGCAGGGAGTTCAGAGCCTGCTAAGCAGGGGAGAAAGAGGAAACAAGGGGGAATGGTAGGAGCAGGGAAGGGGCAACGGGGAGGTAAGTTACCAGCCCAGGAATATTCAGCCCCAACACCACCCGATGAGCCGCGGCCAGCTTCCCCCCCCAGCTCCAGTCCCTCCACCGGCCGGCCCTCTGGGTAGCGTCCCTGTGTCAGCATTACCCCCTCCATGGCCTGACCTCCACATGGCACTCAACCCATGACCTCCTGAACCAACCTTGCTGGGATGATGGTGACAGCAGAGGCACCAGGCCCCTCCTGCGCAGGTACACTGGATAAGACAGTGGAAGAGAATATAAAAGAGTACGCAGTGCAGATGCTAGGGGCCATGGGAGACAGTGGGGTGGCACAGATGGAAAAGGTGCTGGGTAAAATTAAGAAAGGAAAAGGTGAGCTAGCCCAAGTGGAACCCATAGCCGGGAGCACCACTACCCAGAACAACATGGATTTGGGCCTGCCAGGTGTACCCCTAGGCAACCATGTTCCTCTGGCCACCAAAGAGATTTGGAAGTGGGAATACGTGGCTATGCTTGCCTTAGCAACCAAGAAGAGCTTCAAAAAACATGAAGAGAGGGAAAATGTCGGGGTGTTGGAGAAGAAAGAAGGGAAAGGTGAGAAGGGGAAACATGGGATGCATGGACAGTGGGTTTTTCCCACTACAGTGCAATACTGCAAGAAAAGAAACCATTGTTGGCCTATTTTCTGATTGTTCAAAGTGCATACAAGATACGGGGAGGGACAAACTGGATGCAGTAAAATGAAATGTTCTGAACCCACATGGCGACAAAGGGTGATGTGCGGTGGGAAACCCGGCAGTCGAATATATGGTTCGAGACCATGACGGTGCCTGGGGGGGCAGAGATGGATTGGAACAGGCCCACAAACCAAGCACAAAAATGCTGCTGAGGTTTTAATGGAGCACAATGCTCCCGGCCCAACTGCTGATTCCGACGCACAAGCTCAAAATGCGGCAGTAGTCACCTGGCATCAAAGTGCAGGACCTATCCCGCAAGCTGGGGGGGTTCAACATACCTCAACAGCCCTTGCAGGGGCCTGGGAGAGGAGAATCATGGGGGATGGCGAATTGAGGTAGGGGTTTCAACGGGGTCGAGTCTTTAGCTAGGCACAACACAAGGAAAATAGGGGGCAGAGGGAGGGTCAGGGGGAGGGAAAAACTCAACCTGGGTTTCACCCCAGTAAGACTGGCAGTACTGGAAGTATGGCTGACAGGCTACCCAGATCAGAAAGTGGCAAAACCCTTAGAAGAATGTTTCAGTAAAGGGTTTAGCTTCTGCTATAGGGGGCAGTGGGTGGCAACACAGGCAAAGAACCTCAAACTTGTATGGGGACGGAAGGCACTCCTGTGCCAAAAAATTGACCAGGAGGTTCAGGTGAGTAGAGTTGAGGGCCCATTTCCGGAACCTCCGTTGCCCAATCTCAGGGTGTCCCCACTGGGTTTGGTGCCTAAGAAACAGCCAGGTGAGTTCAGGGTGATTCATCACCTCTCCTACCCGATGGGGGAGTCGGTGAACAACTACATTAGTAAGGAAGATAGTAAAGTGTCCTATGTAATGTTGGACAAGACGGTAAGATTGATCAGGGTGCAGAATACACCATGGCTAGCAAAGACAGACATCGAGTCTGCTTTTCATTTACTTCCTGTAAGACCGGACAACTGGAATTTACTAGGTTTCTGGATAGGGGGCAACTACTGCTTCAATACATCCATGCCAATGGGTTGTTTGATCGCATAAGCTGCCTTTCAGACTTTCAGCACCTGGTTGCAGTGGGTCTTCCAGACAAATTGGGGAATCGGGGCAGTCCTACACTATCTAGACAATTTTCTACTGATTGGAGAGGGAAGACTGGGAGTGAAGGGAATGTTAGGTCAATTTGGAACCATGTGTCACACCCTGGGGGTGCCACTGGCACCTGAAAAAACCAAGAGGCCTAGCCAATGCCTTGAGTTTTTGGGAATAGAAATCAACACAGCAGCAGGGGTCTTCTGATTACCAAAAGAAAAACTCTCCCGCTTGAGGGAGTTGCTGAAGGTGGTCAGAGGGTGGAGGAGGGTTCCCCTCTGCATGGTGCAGCAGCTGATAGGGCATCTCAATTTCGCATGCCGGGCCATAGCACCCAGACAGGCATTTACACACTGCCTGGAACAGGCAACAAGGGGGGCTACCAGATGAAAAAATTACTCACCTTAGTAATGTTGTTTCTTCTAATGGAGTCTTGCTATATTATGACATATGCAGTATAACCCCAGGTTAGAACTGCTCCGGAGCTGAAAGAGTTAACTTTCCATGCAGGGCATGGAATCTTGAGTGCGAGCTCGGTTAAGCACTCTGTCTGTTGAAGCTCAAACTTAAACTGTCAGATCTTTACGAGCAAAACTCACTAAGGTTCTGTGTGAAGTCAGAACCCACACTAGCCACTGGCTACTAACTACAAAAACACATTTTTGATCTTGATCCCAAAACAAAGACTCAAGTCAGGGGATTCAAGAAAGAAAAATAAGCATAACACCTAAGCACCCAAAGAAAGGGTGAAAAATAAAGTGGGCATCTATGAAGTGCCAACATTGCACTGCCCACCCACATCCCAAAAGAGAGGTTCTGAGAGGGGCAGGCTAGGGGGGAGGTTATAATATAGCAAGACTCCATTAGAAGAAACAACATTACTAAGGTGAGTAATTTTTTCTTCAAACAACATGAAGTCTTGCTATATTATGACATATGCAGACACAGCAGTACCTCCATGGAGGAGGGACAGAACCTACTTGGGAAATAGGCTCTGAAGCACAGCTGTGCCAAATCGAGCATCACTCCTCACCTGGATATCCAGGGAGTAATGCTTAGTAAAAGTGTGAACTGTTTTCCAGGTAGCTGCTTGACATATCTCTAGGATAGGGATGTCCCAGGCAGCAGCCAGAAATGCAGCTGTACCTCTGGTAGAGTGAGCCCTCAGGCCTGAGAGAGGAACCTTAACCAGTTTTTCATAGCAGAATTGATACAAGAGACAATCCACCTGGCAATGGATCTTTTAGTGGCAGGTTTCTTTTACCAACCTCACCATAAGTGAGGAACAATTGAAGGATTCAAACCTGTGACCCTTGGTACGTTCTATATAGTAACTAAGGGCTCTTTGACATCTAAACTGTGCAATCTCCTCTCACCAGAGGAGGAATGGTCAGTGAAGTACACAGGAAGAGACATGGATTGATTAAGGTGGAAGTCTGAAACCACCTTAGGCAAAACTCTTGTGTCCTGAGGACCACCTTATCTCTAGTGAAAGGAGATAAAATCAGGCTCCACTGACAATGCTTGTAGCTCACTTATGCACCTGGCAGAGGTGATGGCTTACCAGAAACACAGTTTTCCAAATCAAGTACTTAAGCTCTGCTAAAGACAATGGCTCAAAGGCTGCATAAGCTGAGCAATGCAACATTAAGATCCTCAAGCAGGGGCATGGTCCCTGAATGGAGGGTTGGTGTGAAGCAAACCTTTAAAAAACTTGGAGAACACAGGGTGAGCTGAAAAAGAAGTGGGCTTACCTGCTGATAAGAAGACAGACACAGCTGTCAAGTGCACTTTTAGAGTAGCTGGTCTCAGGCCCAAGGAATTCAAATGCACCAAATAATCCAGAATCGTAGGCACGCCAGCAGATTCTGGGGAAATATGCTTACCAGCACACAATATGGAAAATCTTTTCCATTCTGAATTATAAGTAGTCCTGGTGGAAGGCTTCTTAGAGGCCTTCAATATATCCAATACACCTTGGGAAGGTTTAGGTCAGCAAACTGTAACTCTTCAAGAGCCATGCCTTGAGATTGAGAGATTTGAGGTTCGGATACCAAACTCTCCCCTGGGCACAGGTTAACAGATTGTGATTCCTGGGAAGACACAGGGGAAGGTGGACTGCTAAGGTCATGAGGAGTGGGTACCAGGGCTGCCTGGCCCAATCTGGAGCAATCAGGATCATCTTGCAGGGTTGAGATCTGATTCTAACTAGCACCTTGAAAAGGAGGGGGAAGGGGGGAAAAGCATAGAGAAACTTCCCTTCCCAACTGAGTAGGAAGGCATCCAGGGGGACTGAGCCCAACACTGGGGGCCTGCAGCAAAAAAGGGGGAGTTGGTGATTGTCTGGGGCTGCAAAGAGATCTATCTGTGGGTGCCCCATCTGGCAAATACTACTCCAGTACTAGGGGATCCAGTGCCCATTCGTGATCGCCTGGGAACCTAGCTGAGGGCATCCGCTAGGACATTGTCCTTGCCTGGGAGGTGAACAGCTGTGAGGGAGGCGTTCAGAGAATAAGCCAGAGACCACAACTTCATTGCTTCAGTGCACAAGGCCATAGACCGAGTGCCCCCTTGTTTGTTGATGTACCACATTGTAGTGGTATTGTCTGTTCTGATCTGAACAACCTTGTTCTGAACAGATGTGGAAAAAAATTGGAGTGCTAGAAAAACTGCTCTGAGTTCCAGCAAATTGATGTGGAGCAGAGATTCCTGAGGGGACCACAGCCTTTGGGTGGAAAGGTTGCCCATGTGAGCTCCCCACCCCAAGAGGGATGCATCTGTAGTAAGGGTCAAGGAGTGAGACTGGGGAGTGAAGGGAACCCCCTGTCTCAGATTGCTCTGATCCTGCCACCACTGAAGGGCCTGGATCAGGATTCGAGTCACTGGTATCAACTTGGTTAGAGGATCCGTCCTTTGAGACCAAAAGGCTCTCAAATGGAACTGGATGTCCCTCATCTGAAATCTTGCTCCCTGCACTACTGCTGTAGAAGCAGCCATGTGCCCCAGGAGCTGTAGAAAATGCCTTGCTGGTCGAGAGACCTGCAGGGTGAAAGAAGAGGCCAGAGAGACCAAAGTCCTTGCTCTTTCCAGAGGGAGGAAGGCTCTGGCTTCTTTTGTGTTCAGTTCTGTACCTATGAAGGTGAGGAGCTGGACAGGCTCCAGAACTGACTTTGGAAGACTGGGAAGGAAACCTAGGGATGTCAGCAGTTGCTGGGTTACTTGTAAGTGTAGTTTGACCTGTTCTGGAGATTGGCCTACAATGAGCCAGTCGTCCAGATAAGGAAAGATGGCAATCTTTTGTCTTCTTAAATGAGCAACTGCTACTGCCAGGCATTTTGTGAACACCCTCGGGGCCGAGGTGAGGCCGAAGGGCATTGCTCTGAATTGGTCATGGCCTGAGGGCAGTTTGAATCTGAGGTACTTTCGAAGGGAGCTTCTGATGAGAACATGGAAGTAGGCATCCTTGAGGGCCAGGGAGGCTAGCCAGTCCCCTGGCCTTAGAGAGGGTAAAATGATTCCCAGAGTCACCATTTTGAACTTTGGTTTTAAAAGGTGCTTGTTTAGATACCTGAGATCCAGGATGGGCCACCATTCTCCTGTCTTTTGGGGTAAGGAAGTACCTGGAATACAACCCTTGCCCTGGTGTATGGGAGGCACCCTTTCCACAGCTCTGAGAGCCAGGAGGGAAGAAACTTCTGCTTCCAGGGCAAGTGCCTCTGATGGGTTTGCAGGTGGAAAAGACCTGGCTCTCATCTTCGGAAATTTTTTGAAGCTGAGAACCAGTCCCTGGCTTAGTACTTCCAGGACCCACTTGTCTGATGTTAAAGACTCCTAGTCCTGGACAAAGTAAGCCAGCCTGCCCCCTACTGGTAGTGGAGAATCGGCCCTGGCCACCCCATCAGGGAGCCTGTTTTGCAGGGGCTTTGGGTTGAGGGGTAGAAGCAGGCTTACTAGAACCCCTTCTGCCCCTTCCTCTAAAGAACCCCCTCTGGGCATAAACAGAAGAGGAAGCCTGGACTTGGTAAAAAGGCCTATGAAAAGGCCTGTCCCGACATGCTGCCTTTGAGGAGTGGCTTGCCTTTCTTTGGCCTGTGCACTCCTATAGGTGGTCCTATACTCATCCATTTTCTTCATATAATTCTCTGTCTGCTCCCCAAACAGAGAATTTCCCACAACAGGAAAATCCATAGCCTTAGACTGAGTATCCTGTGACAGGGCAGTACATCTGAGCCAGGCCATTCTGCGAAGAGACAAGATGTTGCCATGACTCTTGATGAAACATCATTAGAGTCTACTGCAGCATGAAATTGCACCTTGGATGCCTCAATACTATCCGCAGCCACCTGCTCCAGCTCCGTGGCAAGCTGGTCAGGGCCCTGTTTTGCTAGGGCCAGGACAGTATCCCATCTGGATTTCTGGTACCTAGCTTCGTAAGCCATATAATTTGCCCGTCTGAGTTCCAAAGATGCTACCATGTACTGTTTCTTTGCCATGGCATCCATCCTCCTGGAATCTTTTCAGGAGGGTGAGAGGCTAGAGGAATATTAGCTTTGTCACAGGCTGCAGCCTGCACTACCCCCACATGGCTGCACTGTTGGGAGAGGAGCTCTATCAGAGCCTGATAAAGCATACCTCTTGTCCATCCTTTTATCCACAGGAGTATAGAATGAGGAGTTTCAGAATTTTTACTGTCTGTTTCCTAAAAGATTTGTGCAACGAATAGACAGTCTCCTAAACTCTGGAATATCCATCATTTCCACAAAATCAGGCTTTTCTTGATCATCAACAGCTTCCTCAACAGGGAGTTGCAGAGTCTCAGCAACCTTCTTGTAAAACAAAAAATGAGAAGGGGACTCAGATAGCCTGGGAGGGGACACCCCTGAGGGTCTGTCTGGAGCGATGTCCAGTTCAATGGGCACATCCAGACTTTCAAAATCACACTCACTCTCCTCATACCCCTCCTCCCCTTCCTCCAGTTCATAAAAATCCTCAAAATCATAATCTTGAACCGGGGGAACCATCTGAACCAAGCGCTTCTCAAATGTTGGTTCAGACGGAACTGGGGAAAGAGACTGGACAATTTGAATAGCTTTGGCTATTTCCTCAGCCGTTGGAGAAAGAACTTTTGGCCCCAAACTAGCTGACTTTCTAGTCCTTTTAGTTGGAACCGGCTCCTCAGAGCTGGCTCTTCATTTGCCCGAGGAAGTATCGCCCTGGTCAGAGGGCACTCCCTCAGGTTCGGTTGGAACCGAACCGGCTGGCCATCCAGGTCAGCGGACGCTTTTGGCCTCCTTTCCTGAGCCTACCAACTCTCTTTTCCACGGTGGCAGCAGCAGGAAATTTACAAATCTGGCAGTCTGCATTGAGGTGGTCAAACCTCAGACAATATACAGGGTGTGGGTCAGCCTTAGCAAAGGCTTCCCAGGCTACAGTGCTGAAACCCAGTGGGTCCGTTTTTCTTTGGGTTTCTCAGACATAGTGCCAGCCTAACCAGAACTTGCCCGTAATGGCAATCCGCCAAGCAAGACTCTTATCGGTTCCCAACCGGTTATATCGTGGAAAAACGTAATAAAATCCGTGTTTTTTAGAACCGATAAGAACCGGGAACTGCACTCTAAAGGACTAGAAAGTAATTTTAAACCCAATCTGATCGGTTCAAACCGAACCGAAAAGACATTTACAAGTTCCACACAGAAGAAAATAAATAAAAGACTATCTATTACTTACAATACCACAGACAGAGCTTGAACCGACGATTGTGGTTAAATTTCTGTAAAATAAACCGAGAAATACACTTTTAAACAGACAAATGAACCGAGCAGCAGGAGGAATCTCCAGAGCGACTGTTCAGTGAGGCGGAGTAAAGAATCTGACAGTTTAAGTTTGAGCTTCGACAGACAGAGTGTTTAACCGAGCTCGCGTTCAAGATTCCATGCCCTGCATGGAAAGTTAACTCTTTCACCTCCGGAGCAGTTCTAACCTGGGGTTATACTGCATATGTCATAATATAGCAAGACTTCATGTTGTTTGAACACACCATTGGGTTGATATCAAAAAAGGGATGAAGGATAACCCAAGGGTCTGGGAACATTTCCTGGAACAACACAATGGGGTCACATTTTGGCAAGACGAGTGGGTCTTCAGCACAGACCTGGAACTCTGCACTGATGCCTCCAGCAGCCTGGGTATGGGGGCATACTTCAAAGGAAAATGGATGTCAGAACCATGGCCAGAATGGTGGACCTGCCAGGGCCTGTGAAAGGACATCACATTCCTGGAGATATTCCCAATCTGGGTGATTACGCTGGTATGAGGGGAGGACTTGAAGAACCAAAAGGTCACATTTTGATGTGACAACAGGACAGTGGTGGAGGTCTTAAACAAACAGACGACTAGATCAGAGATGGTTATGAGAGTGATGTGGCAGCTGGTGTTACAGGGTTTGAAGCTAAATCTATCCTTTGAAGTAAAACACATTGAAGGTGTATGGAATACCAAAGCTGATAGCCTTTCCTGCCTGCAGGTGGAATGCTTCTGAACCATTGCCCCAGAGGCAGAGCACTGGAAAACCAAGGTCCCCCAATGGGCATGAGAAATTGGGTGGAAGGATCTGAGCTCCTGTTTCGAATTTCCTGGGCACCAAGGACACTAAAGGCATATGAGTTATCCTGGCAGATTTTCCAGGCCTTCAGAGAGCAGATGGATTTTGAGGTAAGTAGACTGGTAACCGAGGAACAGCTAGCCAAGTTCATAGTGGATTCCTGGGGGGGGAAGAAGGGCCTCCTCAACCATGGGAGTTCACCTAGCTGCAATAGGTACCATGTGTACTTTAAAAGGATGGAAGGACCCGGGGAAAGGGATTTTAGTTAGGAGAATGATGCAAAGCTGGCAATGGGTTCAAGGAAGGGAACCAGACAAGAGGCGGCTGATATTGGAGCCCCTGTTGGGACAATTACTGGAAGCACTGTCATCAGTATGCCATTCCTCACAGGAGGCAATGGTATTCACGGCAATTTATACCACCATGTATCATGTAGCTTTCAGTGTAAGTGAGGTCCTAGGAGCAGGGAAGGCACTGGAAGGGGGGCTTCAATTGGGGGATGTCCAGTGGATAGAAAACGCAGTCAGCCTGAGGATTTGGTGGTCCAAGACAGACCAGGCTGGCAAGGGTGCAACAGTAAAATGAGCTGGCCAGTGCCAGTCTAGGGTATGCCCAATCAGGGCATTACAAGTGTACACAGTGGTACACTTGAATACAAGGGGCCCTCTGTTCCTACACGGGGACGGGTCTCGGGTCACCAGTTCCCAGATGGCAGTGGTACTAAGGAAGTGTTTGCTTTTCCTTGAGGAGAACCCTACTGGATACTCATCATACTCATTTAGAATAGAAAAGGCATCTCAGGCTGCCACCCGGGGGCGACAACAGGGGACACCAAGAGGCTGGGTAGATGGAAGTCAGGATGCTACAAATCATATATTAGAGAACTTTACCACTGATATTAATGCTGTTTTTCTCTCTCTCCTGCAGGTGGGTTTTTATGAAATATCAAAAAAGAAAAGGGGGCAGGAAGGTGGGGTGGGGGACGGATGGCTTGAGTAAGGACAAGTATCTCATGTGTTTCTGTTTGTCATCCAGGTATGGCCAACAGACTAGAGGTATGGATCTGTGGTCACTCATTTATTTACTGGGCAGAGCGGAGAGCAGTGGTGAGAGCAGGGGGGTGCCAACTGTACCATGATTGGAATAAGGTCCGGATACAGTGATGTGGTATAAGAGGAAAGCTATTAGAACAGCTGCTACCGTTGTTGCAAGAGACATGGAGGATGAGGCCTGCACCAGATTTACTGGTTATACATCTGGGAGGCAATGCTCTGGGCACCTGACCGTGGCTGGATATTTACCTACAAATTAAAAAAGACATTGATATCATAAAGGAGTGGCGGCCAGATGCCAATTTGGTGTGGTCAGAGATGCTTCCTAGGAGGGTGTGGAGACAGGCCCAGGATCAGGAGGCCCTGGAAAAAGCCAGAAGAAGGATGAACCATAGAGTAGCAGGTCTGTTTGTCAAGCTGGGGAGGGGGAGCATAAGGCATGAAAGCATCAGGGAGACCAACGCAGAATATTATAGGTCCGATGGGGCACACCTCTCAGACATGGGTTTGGATTTATTTAACACGAAAATCAGCCTAGCGATAGATGGGTGGAGGCAGTCAAGAGGGGTGGGGAGTCCCAGGGACAGCCTGTGGGGTTGAGCATGGGCAGAGCGGAGGACAGAAGGGGGAAGACCACCATCCAATGCAAGCCAGAGATGGTCTAGTGGGCAAAGGGAGGGAGAACCCGGCCTAGGGTTTACACCAAGGCCTGGAGAGATGATGGGGGGGGCCTTCCGGTGCACCCGGAATCTCCTGAAGATGGCATGATGTATACACATGTGCGTAGATGCAAAGAAAGGAAAAGGAAGAGGCTGGGATTTACATCTGGTCATATATATGTATATACGGTAAAGGGAATTGGTGGGGCCAAGGTCTGCACCTGGCCCATGGGGGATGAAAATTGAATGAACAAACTGTATGTTGAATGATACTGACTGTAACAATATGAAATGTTTGTTAAAGCATAAAGGAACTGAAATGGAAGATTATTTTCGATAAAATTTAAGTCAACTGAGCACCATCACCAAGAGTGTAGGACTCTTATTTCTGGGGAGAGGCGGGTCTGAAGATAATGCACTTTGTGTGCGTGCGAGCCTGTTACTCAGTAACGGGACATCTGTTTATCAGCCTTAAAAGAACTATTGTATACCAAGTTCTCGGAGTTTCGTTTTCATGGTTCCTGAGAGAACCGTGTCTGCACCTGGTGTAAGGGGGTTCCCAACTCCCAACAGGTATTCTATAGGCTTTGTTGTCCTTGTCATTGGTGTATAGGGAATAAAAACCTTTATTTGCACTTTTGTTTGCTGGAGATGTGTGTTACCAAGTCACATTGGTTTAGAATCTGTAAAATCATAATATGATACCTATTTTGGAATTTACGCACCTGCAGGATAATATCCCATTAGAAAGAAAAAAAACTGAGGTTCTCTCTCTTCACGTGCTTGATTACCTTTTTGAAACAAAAGCTGTAAAGACATGTCCTGTTGTTGTTCAGCAACAAAAAGGAGACAATTATCTATATCAGGGTGTCCCTTAAAGTCCTTTTTCAGTTCTCCCTGAATCTTCCCTCCTTCTGCCTTTGCCTTTCTCTTAGCTCTTTTAGTCATCTTTATTCTATTTTGTGTTTCAAAAAGTTCAGTGTCTTGAAATGGGAACAGTTCCCTAAGGACCTCTGTTTCGCTGCCTTCTTAACTTGCGCCCAGGTTGTGACTGTTGAGATTTTACTATGCTGCAATGCATCAATCAGTTCATGAAAGCAAGACAAATCATGTCCCAACACAGCTGCACCTGGAAAGGATGGAACAAGGCTGACTTTTATGTCCATCTGTTTCCTTTGTACTTCAATAGGGACTGTAGCTGTCGGGTAACATTTTGTATTCCCATGTACCCAGGCCAGACAAGTAGCATCACCATCTGGAGTCTGAGCTGGAAACAAGCTAGCCTTGATGAGGGTTTGTTGGCTATCCAAGTCTATTAGCTCTTGCACAGTTTTTGAACCCAGTTAAACATTTGTTAGATATTGTCCCCGATTAGCTAATGCTAAAGTAACTGTTGATTTCTTAGGGAAATTCCGTTATAAGTGCCCCTTTTCCCCAAATAAATAACAGATGAGGACAGACTCTGTGACAGATGGTCTAGTCCACTTTTGATTACCAGTGGATTCATGTCTTTTATTAGCAGAGGGGTTCTAAGAAGTGTGGAAAGGTCTTACCAGTTTGGTGTTTCATACTCTCTGGTCTCCCGTGTCTTTTCTGTGAGGCATTTTGCAGGCTAGTTGATAATCTTCAGCTAATTCAATGGCTCTTTCCCTAGATTCAGGTCTGTGTTCTTTCACCCAAATCTGGAGGCCCTCTGGAAGAATTTAAATGAAGTACTCCAGGATCGTTTCTTTAGCTATTTGTTGTGTGGTCTTCTGTTCTGGTTGCACCCATTTGTAGTAGTTGTCTTTTAACTGCACAAAAATGTGCTGGGTTGGTCTCCAGAACTAAATCTGATAGACCTGAATCTCTGCCTATATGTTTCATTGCTGGTATTGTATCTTTGCAGGATTATTCTTTTCAAATGGTCATAGTCAGTGGCCTTTGCTGCTTCTACATTACTGTAAGCTATTGGGGCCTTCCTAGTTAAATATGGAGCTAACCTGACCATCCATTGATCACGGGGCCACTGACAAGCTTCTGCTTCTCCTTCAAAAGTCAGTAAATATGCCTCAGTATCATCTGATAGGCATAGTTTAGTTAGTATAATGTTTTTGGGGAGAGGGGTGTGAATACCTCCTTTGTCTGTAGGAGGCAGCGAATCACCACTTCTCATTGCCTCCAGCATCTCTATCCATTTTCTTTTTGTTCCTCCCATTTCTTTTCCAGAATATGTCTATCTTCCTCTCTCTGATTATCAGCCTCTATTTGTCTAACAGTCAGTCCTTCAGTGACTCAGGAGGGACGTCAAACCATTCTTCCCCTTCTGTTTTTTTATGGGTTCTCCAGCTCATCCCAGGCAACCTCCTTAGGATGCACATCAGAATTTTTCTTCTCAGCCATACTTCTGGTTACAATCTGGCCAAAAACCACGGTCTGTCTTCTGCCATTTCCTCTCCCACTCATATGAACTGTTGTACTGCTAAGCTATGTACTAGACACAAGATCCCACCACTATCACCATACTTGAAACACAGTGGAAGGGAATGATCAGAAGGCAGTGTCAGGGTCTTCAATTCCAGGAAGTTTTATTAAACAAAACATATGAAATAAAATTAAATAGGACAAGACAAAAACATTCAAACACAAAAGTCCATCCTAGTTCTTCAAGCAGGCAATACAATGGCCAGCATCACCTGGGGTTGCCTTATGCCTGGATCCAGCACCAGCACAGAGCTCTGTCTTGCCTGAAACTCTGCCGTGAACTAATGAGACTCAGGAGGTGTCAGCTTTTTATACATCTAAGCATTACATGATTGGCTTAAATGTCTCTCGGTCATGACATATTGCTGAGAGAAATTCCCAGAGAGTATGCCAGGCTCCAAATTGTCATGACCTCTGTGCACAGAGGGGTTGACCTTGTCCCTTCTTGCTTATTTATGTAGTACATGGTGGTTGTGTTGTCTGTCCAGACCTGTACCACTTTTCCCTGTAGCACACTGGCAAATGATTGAAGTCCCAGAAAGACTGCTCTTGACTCTAGCAGGTTTATGTGCAACAGAGACTCCTGCTTGAGCCATGTACCATGAGCAGTGTGCTCCTCCAGATGTGCCCCCATCCCAGGAAGGAGGCATCCGTGGTTAGCATTAAGGAAGGGTTTACTTGCATGAATGGTATGCCTTGTCTGAGACTGTCTTTTTCCAGCCACTACTGAATGCCTGCAGGAGTGTTCCTGTGACTGGCACCAGCTTTGACAGTGAGTCTCTTTTCTTATGCCAGTGCAACTTGAGATGAAACTGAATGTCTCTCATTTGGAACCATGCCCCTGACACTGTTGTGTGGAGGCTGCCATGTGATTCAGCAATTGTAGGAAGTGCCTTGCAGGCCTTAAGCTGTGCAGTTTTAAGGTACTTGCCAACTGTATCAGGCTGTCCACTCTTGCCTGTGGAAGAAACGCCTTTCCTCTCACAGTGTCCAGCTCGGCTCCTATGAATTTCAGGAGCTGTACTGGCTCCAATACAGATTTTCCCAAGATGACTAGGAACTCTAGTGACTGCAGGACTTCCTGTGTGAGTGTCATGGACTCCCTTACTTGTTGAGGGGTCTGCCTTATGACTAGCCAGTCATTCAGGTAAGGGAATACCGCCACTCCCTGCCTCCTTATGTGTGTCACAACCACAGCCAAGCATTTTGTGAACACCCTTGGAGCAGAAGTAAGGCCGAAAGGCATTGCCTTGAATTGGTGATGGCCCGATAGCAGTCTGAATCTGAGATACTTTCTGTGGGACTGCCTGATGGGGATGTGGAAGTAAGCATCCTTTAGGTCTAGATATGCAAGCCAATCCCCTTGCCTTAGGGTTGGAAAGATTGTTGCCAGAATCACCATCTTGAACTTTGGTTTTAACAGATGCCTGTTTAGGTGCCTGAGATCCAGTATGGGTTGCCTGCCCAGTTTTCTTTGTTGAGAGAAAGTATCTTGAATAGAGGCCCTTTCCTCTTTGTGCCTGAGGAACTGGCTCTATTGCCCTTTGAGACAGAAGGGTTGATACTTCCCCCTCTAACAGTAATGTTTCTGATGGGGAAGAGGGTCTGAAGACCCTTGCCCTTAGCTTTGGCATGAACCTGAAGCTGAGAGCAAAGCCTTGGCCCACTACCTTCAAGACCCACTTGCCTGTGGTGATGGACTGCCATTCTTGGATGTAGTGAGCCAGCCTGCCCTTGGAGAGGCAACCCGAGCAGACACCTCAGGGTGTCTGCTGGGCCTGAGCTGCTGTCTGGGTGCTGGGGTTAGTACGGTTGCTGCCTCTCCTGCCACTGCCCCTTAAATAACCCCTCTGCGGTTGGTACTGGGGAAAAACTTGAGGCTTAAAAAATGGACTATAGTGTCCCCTACCTCTACTTCCCCTAGCTTGATGCTTCTGGGGTATAGATGCCTTTTCCTTGGCATCAGCACTCTTGTAGGCTGTTTTGTAGTCATCCATTGTTTTCATATAAACCTCTGTCTGCTCTCCAAACAGAGATGTAGGCTCACATGGGAAATCAAGGGCCTTGGACTGTGTGTCTTGGGTCAAATTGGTGGTTCTCAGCCAAGCAAATCTCCTAAGAGACACAGAAGCAGCCATTTGTCTTGCAGCAGTGCCATTATTGTCCACAGCCATCCTGAATTGAGCTTTTGATGCCTCTATACTCCTTTTCGCAGCTTCTTCCAGATCAGCTGCCATATGGGCTGGGACAGATTTTGTTATTTCCATAATAGTGTTCCATAGCGTTCTCTGATATCTGGCAACATAGGCCATATAGGATGCTTGCCTAATAATCAGAGAGGATCCCAGATAAACCTTCTTGGCTATAGAATCCATTTTTCTGGAATCTTTGTCCAGTGGGTGTGACCCAACGGTATACCAGCCAGTTCTATGCCATAATAATCTAATAGAGTTATTCTATTTAGTAGTCTAAGATGGTGGCGAAGTATGTGACGCCCGAGAGCTGTTTTGTCTAATGCTCGATTTTGGGGCATTTTTATTTGTTTATTTGTTTTATGTGTTTGCTCGTTTTATTTTATCTTTTGATTTATTAGCAAGTGAGTGAGTGAGCGACGTCCTTGTTTTGTGTAGCCGTTTCCTGGATTTTATGATACAGCCACCGAGAATGACTGATTTTGTGAGTCTGAAGTGGCAGTGAGTTAAAACTCTGACTCAGTATCCAGCTTTAGTGATCATCATGCTCAACTGGCAGTGAGAGGGCAGGCTTGGGTGGACTGACTGAATTGAGTGAGAAGAGGTGCAGAGTTTTGCGAGTAAGCCTCAGAGGTCTAGAACTGTGCAAAGGAATATTGAGGTTGGGTCCCATAGTCAGTATTGCTGAGAACACTACAATCAGGACATGGGCGGAGGTTGGGCTCCGTAAATTGCATCGCTGGGATTTACTTCAAGTAGGATGTGGGAGGAACTAGCCTTTTATCCCTGAAATACTGTGGCAAGTGTAATTATTGTCCGCAGTTGGGAATCAAAGACTGTGAAGGACAAAAGGTGGGGGGGCTCCTCTTGTGTGCTGGGGCCATTTTCGCTTAGCCACCACTTACGACTAGGCAGGGGGGTCTTGGCGATTCTTCGGGAAATGGAGGGTTGTTCATGTCTCCCCTAGGCCTCCCGAGGGTTAAGTTTTGAGGCTGAGCCCCTGGGAGGTCGTAGCTGTGGGCCATCGGTGGGTCGGCAGGTGAGGCCTGTGGATGTTGTTCATCTGAGAGGGCCTTCCACTTTAGGTTCCTTCCTAGATTTATCTCTGTCTTGCTGGTATTGGATATTAGAAAGAAGTCAGCGTCGTGATGCCTGTAAGCTGGTTACTATTTCTGGATCTCCTTTCCTGGATAAGAACTTTTGTAACTTGATTATTAACTTCAGATTCTGGGACTGAACTCCTCTATTGTTGCCCTTGGGAACTGCTGTGGATATATTACCTTACCATACCCTGCATTGGACTGTGAAATTTCTCTTGTGTGTGGACATTGAGAAATAGTCTGCGATCTTGCATGGTGTCATTCAAATTGGATCCCTGGTGGTGAGAGGACCGGGTGTCCATTTTTTCTTCTCTTTTTTGTTGACAATTTTCTGATTTATTTCTCTTTTGTTGTCTGTATTTACTTTTTGAGCCGCTCTTGAACTTGGGCAGTGAGAGTGTCTATAACCCTGCCCCCTGGTCGTGAGAGGACTTTGAAAGGGGGGTACAGCTTCATGAAGAGACTGGAGGACTTTAATGTTTTTCGAACTTCTTCAGGCAGTGAGAGTGCCAGAGGAGTTTTATTTTCTTTTGTACTGTTGTATGGTTTTTTGATGTTTGTAATAGTTATATGAAACTGAGTGCAGGATTTAAGTGATCCAGTACATGTGGGATGGGGTAATATATATATATTTTAAGTAATTTTATGTTATTTGGGAGTGTTTTTGTGTTTTTATTACTTATTATTGGTGTTTATAGTTTATAGTAAAATGTGTTAGATGCCGGTCCCCACAGTTGTGCGCTACTCATCCTCTGCTCTTTGAGCCCTCCACCCTTTCATTTCTCCTCCCCTTCAATATGTGACTTACCAGTGCTGTAGAACACTTGGTATTATGTGTAGGAGGAGGAGGAGGGTGGGGGTGGTGAACAGTGGAGAATGAATGAAGGGGGTCACCGGATTGGGGTGGTAAGACCCAGAAGATGCCCTGGGGTGAAATGGAATCCTGATTGTGTTTTACCATGTCTGGTGCCCATACCCAAGGGCACTGCAGATTGTGGTAGGCAGATGGCCCGGGCGGCCCCGGAGGTTCGTCCAATTCAGGCGGTGTTGTGCAATGCCAGGTCCATTAAAACAAGACTGCATTTATTGCGGATCTTGTTGAAATGGTGGACCTGGCATGCATTACCGAGACCTGGCTGGATGAAAATTCTGGCCCCTTTTCGGAGGCTATGACTCCAGCTGGGTACTCGGTAATACACCGCCCGAGATTGGACAGCGGAAGGGGGGGGGTTGCGGTCTGTTTCAAGACCGAACTGAACCTCACGAGGGTACTAGTTGAGGAGGTTGAGTTTTCTGAGTGTTCAGTAGTAGCAGGTGTAGGCTATTGAATCGTCCTCATCTACCATCCACCCTGCTATGAGAAGCGATTCCTTGAGGAAGTGGTGGACTTCGTCATCGACATGGCATTTGAATAGCCCAGATTGATGGTTCTGGGTGATTTTAACACTTGGGTTGATGACGAACTCTCGCAATTTGGTCAGCACTTCCTCCAGTTAATGACATCTCTGGGCCTTATACAGGTGGTTTCCACTGCTACTCATAAACAAGGACACTCTCTCGACTTAATCTTTCTCCTAGGGATCGGAACATCAGACTTGGGGATGGAACCAGTGGGGTGATCCGAACATTACACCGTGGGGTTCAGTTTTAGCACCCCCCCCCATAGGCCTACTCCTGTGGAGATGGTTAGGTATCGCCCTTTACGGGACATAAGTTCCCATGGCCTGGCGGTGGTACTTGACCTCTCGTCCCTCCCTGTGGCCAGCAATGACCGAGCGACCCTTGTGTCAGCTTATAATTTAGCCATCTCAGTGGCTCTGGATTCAATTGCTCCTCTCTGTGTTCACCCTCTCTCTCTTCGCCCCAGGTCCCCTTGGTTTGATGGGACTTTGAGGGAGATGCGGAGACAAGGGCGAAGGTTAGAGCATTGCTGGCAAAGGTCCACCCTTGATGCTGACTGCCTTAGATTGATGGACCATTATTTAGTCTATCAATCTACAAACACCCATAAGAAGGCAGAATTCCTGTCTGGGGAGATTGTGGCTGCTCAGAATCGACCAGCTCAGCTATTCCAAACTGTGAACAGACTGTGCAACCCAGTCTGTAAGCATGCTCGGAAAGCTTTTTCACAATTAGAGTGTGATGAGCTTGCTCAGTTCTTTGCAAATAAGGTGGCTGACATCAGAGCGGATCTTCATCCAGCACACTTTGTGGGGGTTGTTTGTGATCAGTAAGGGGTCACTGTACCTCAGTTTTTTTGGAGTACCTTCAGCTGGCTGGAGTTCATGGATGTCATGAGGATCATCCAGTGTGTGCACCCTACGTGCTGTAGTTTGGATCCTGGACAGACCTCCCTAATTCTGGGTTGCATTGACATCATCAGTCCAATCCTTGTGTGAATAGTCTGGTGCTCCTTGGAATCTGGAGTGTTTCCTTGTTCTCTAAAAGAGGCGGTAGTGATACCACTTTTGAAGAAAGCTACCTTGGACCCAGACTGTTACGCAAACTACAGGCCTATCTCTAATCTTCCCTTTGTAGGAAGGTGATTGAGAAAGTAGTGGCAGCACAACTGGAGGACCATTTGACCATCCATGACATCTACAGTATGAATCACTCTAGTCCGGTTTTCGTAAAAGACATAGTACTGAGACGGCGCTGGTTCGGGTGCTCAATGATCTCCTGATGGCGAGAGATCGGAAGAACCATTCCATCTTGGTTCTTCTGGATCTCTCCGCAGCTTTTGACACCGTGGACCACATGGTGTTGATTGGATGACTGAGGCATATCTGTGGAATGTCAGGGGACAGTCCTCAGTTGGTTTACATCTTTTCGCACCAGTAGAACATAAAGAGTTGTGTCTGGGGTATTTTCCTCAGGCCCAACTGCTTTGTCTTGTGCGGTGTCTCAGGGTTCAGTGCTGTCACCCATGTTGTTCACGGAGTATATGCTGCCCATCGGAGACATTGTAAGAAGGGTATAGGCTGAGGTTTCACTGTTATGCAGATGATACCCAGCTCTACCTTTCTTTTGCACCCCACCAGGATGGAGCCCTCTCGGTCTTTAAAATAGGCACTTGGATGTCTACTGTGCTTTCCTGGTTAACAAAAGCAAATAAATAAAATAAATTTAACAACTGTCTGCAAGAAATCCAGGAGTGGATGGATTCCAGCTGGCTGAAGTTGAACTCGGGTAAGACTGAGGTACTGGTTGTGGACTCAAGACGTCGGATAGGGGGTTTGGGTGTTGGTGTACCTTCTGGAATTTTTCTGGGGGGGTGTCTCAATCTCGACCTCTGATCGGGTGCGTAACCTGGGGTTAGTTTTTGATGATGGACTGACCCTGCATTAGCTGGTGTTGGCTGTCATCAAGAATTCCTTTTAACATCTTAGGAATATCATCAGGATTAGGCATCTGGTCTCTCCGACGTCCTTCCAACTCTGGTACATGCCTTTGTGTCCTTGCACTTGGATTACTGCAACTCCCTTTATCTAGGGCTTTCTGGGGTTGAAATCTGTCGCTTGCTGCTGGTGCAGAATGCAGCAGCACAGCTTTTGACCAGATCCTCTCAATCCTGTCATATTACCTCGGTGCTGCGCGGACTGCACTGGCTGCCAGTTCAGTGGCAGATCACCTTTAAAGTCGGTTTACTGACTTTTAAAGCCCTACATGTACAGGCCCCGGACTATCTGAAAGAGCTTCTGGTTTCTTACTGCCCCAGTTGGTCGCTCCACTCAGCTGACGAGGGGTTGTTAGAGATTCCAAGGGTGAATTTGAAGTCATCTGATTGTAGAACTTTTGCTTATGCAGCCCCTACCCTTTGGAATTCTCTACCTCGCCGGTTACGAGAGAGTGTGACTGTGGAGGAATTTAAACAGGGTTTAAAAACTTACCTGTATAGTAAAGCTTTTTTAAGCTAAGTTGATTAATGATTACAGAGGTATCTGTTATTTATGTATGTGTTGATTATTTGATGTTGTATCTTTGTTTTTACTGTGAGGCGCCTTGGTATTGGAAAGGTGCCATACAAATACATTTTATTATTATTATGATTATTATTATAACGGCGAAAGCCTAAATGCAATCGCCATTATGCAGAAGTCAAGAGTGCCGGAAATTTATTTTGGCATTCTGACACCCCGGCGCCAGGGCTGGCCTTAATCATTCTGGGCCACTGTGCAGCCTCCTGCTGGGCCCCACCACTCCATTCCCTGTGCCTCCCCCCAACATATCCAACATTTACACCTAACTAACCCTCCTGTCCTGTATTAATAAAGCAGTAGCAGGTCTACTAGTTTAACCAGCATCTTTTAATTAGTGCCATTGACTGCACTTAATTATTTGACTCCACCATTGGAAATGAATGTGACCGAGCCTAGAGCCAGAACTTAAGTAAGTATGGTCCTATTGCCGTATTCATTTCTGTAAGGACAGGGACATCATCACTGGATACTCACACCTCAGATACTCTGATTTGCAAACAAGTTAAACAACTTAACTTTTCTGGCTGTGTGAGAGAAATTAGAAAGGATTATCATATGAGGCAATATAGCACAGTGGTTTAAGGCTCTGAGCTGCAAACCTGGAGACCTGGGTTTGAATACCACAGCCCCCACTTGCATACTGTGTGACTCTGAGCAAGTCACTTAACTTCCTTGTGTTCCCAGGTCACACCTGTAAGTAAGCTTTCAGCTTAGTGTGTCTCTCCTAGTAATAAAAAATAATGGGACACCTGTAGGGTTGTCACCTGTCAGGTTTTTTACCTGGTGATCAGGTTTTCAGGGTCCCTATCAGATAATTAGATTTTGCTCTGTGCTGATCAGGTTTTTGAGCCATTTTGAGTGCTTACATACTTTTGAAACAGATTTTGTCATATCATTCATTGTTTCAGCTACATGTCCAGGTTACAAACAAGTTCCCTTGTCAATATAGCCCTTTGTTTGTGAAAGCAGTCAATCTGGGAGACGTAAAGTGTGGCCATTAACACCATTAGCACTTACGTAACATAATCTTTTCTATTGCAGCAAAGCTGTCCCCACCTTTTGTAAAAGTAGTAGAACCAGTTGTCTTCCACTTTGATTTGCTGGTAAACATTTTTATCTATAACAAAAATTAGGCATTTTTAAATGTTTTAAATTATTTTTACTTCCTCAAGAAAAAAGTATGGGTCCCCAAGGTGCAGGGGCACAGTTTGCACCTAGCTAAGGCCAGCCCTGCCCATTGCCCAGCAAAAGGGTGTCGGGGACTTTGTTTTTTAATGTTTTCTGCAGGGGCTGTACCCTCCGCACCCCCCATGAGGCACACTTACACCCCAGCCTACTAAAAGTTCTCAGCTCCAGGGGTGCATGTTGAGGGATGAAAACATAAAAAAAAAAAAAAAAAAAAAAAGGTTTGGTCCGGGCGTAACAAAAACGCACCAGTGCCCAGATACAAACCCAGTACCCTGCCAACTGATGCAGGCAACCCACCCACCATGCCATGGGGTCGGCTCAGCAACCCACTGCAACACCACCTCTCACATCCCTCACTGTGCGTGCCCGCTGCCACCCCTCCACGTGCATACATATAGCGTCATCCTGCTGCTATAGTTGCCCACCTCTCTATCCGGCCGCCTTCTACCCTCCCAGTAGCTGTCCGTGAAATGCATTGGGGAGTGGGTCGCCGTTATTGTAAGTGCCCATTCCCCAGCGCTCTTATCACAGGATACCATGCCAGCCTTATCACAAGTTGCAGCCTCCACCATCCTTTCATGGCTTGGGTGCCCAAGGAGAAACTCTGCTCCACCCTTAGCCACACAGTATTTCTTGTCCACCTTTCTATCCACAGGTGGTGCAAAAGTGGGAGTCTGCAAGACCTTGTTCACTTGTTTTCTCAGGAACTTATGGATGGGCAGTAACAGCCTTTCAGAGACTGGAACGTCCATCATCTCCATATAGTCCTGTTCTTCCTCCTCATCAGTGGAGTCCTGAGTAGGGAGGTCCAGGGATTGAGCCACTTGCTTTATAAGAGCAAAGTGGGATGTATAGTCCTCAGTCCCCTTGTCAGTGAAATCAGGACAGTGAGGATCAGGAGAGATATCCGGTTCAATCGACTCTCCATAGTTCCCATCCTCGTCCTCATCTTCATCTTCTCTGAAAGGTTCTACCCCTTGTTCCAATGAACCGAGAACAGAGGAAGAACTGGGGGTTTGTGTACGCGAACACTTGTCAACTGTAACCGGGGTGAACTGAAACGGGATGATTCTTATAGCATTCGCTATCTCCTCAGCATTTGGAACTGATGTATTTTTGGTTGCGATTCATGCGCTGTATGTTTCTCTTTTTTCTTTCTTTTAACTGCAGTTGCCAGCTCAGTGGTAGTATCCGCAGGTTGTTTTTTAACTGAAGAACCATCACCCTTGTCAGAGGACTGTTCCTCTGGTTCTTTATGGCTGGTCACCGGTTTGTCTGTAGCTTAGAAACATAGAAACACAGAAACATAGACGTTGACGGCAGATAAGGACCGCAAGGCCCATCCAGTCTGCCCATTTCTTTTTCTACCTTATAAATGTGCCTTCAGCCTTTGCTCTGTCAGTGACCTATCTATTCATAGTCATTTGTATTGCTCCCTTATGCCTATCCCATGCCTGTTTGAAGCCCTGCACTGTATTCATAGCCACCACTTCTTGTGGTAAGCCATTCCATGCATCCACCACCCTTTCTGTGAAAAAGAATTTCCTCACATTCCCCTTAATCGGCCTCCCTCTAATCTCATGCTGTGTCCTCTTGTCCTGCTATTTTCTTATATTTAAACATGTTAGACTCTTTCACCTTGTTTATGCCCTTAAGGTGTTTGAATGCCTCGATCATATCACCTCTCTCCCTCCTTTGCTCAAGGGTATACATATTGAGCTCTGTTAATCTGTCCTCTATATGTCTTCTGATGCAGTCCCTGCACCATTTTGGTTGCCCTTCTCTGACTGCCTCAATTTGTTAATGTCCTTGTGAAGGTGTGGCCTCCAATACTGCATGCAGTACTCCAGATGGGGCCTAACTAGTGTCTTGTACAGAGGGATTATTACCTCCCTCTTACGACTTGTGATACCCCTACTAATACACCTAACACCCCTAGCCTTACCTACTGCTTTAGGAGGTCTGCTTGGATGATTTTAGGTCATCAGTGATGATGATGCCCAAGTCTCTTTCTTCCTTTGTGACTGCTAGCAACCCTCCCAGCCTATAGGTGGCTTCAGGGTTTCTCTTCCTATGTGCATGATTTTGCACTTCTTTGCATTAAATCCCAGTTGCCACTCTTCTGACCATTCTGCTAGTTTATCCAGATCTCTTCTCATTCTGCCCACCCATCTGGATCATCTACTCTGTTGCAGATCTTGGTGTCATCTGCAAACAGACAAGCCTTACCCTCTAGTCCATCTGCAAGGTCACTAATGAAGATGTTGAAGAGACCGCCCCAGGACTGATCCCGAGGTACCCCACTTGTGACTTGCATCTCTTCTGACTGTATACCATTTACCACCACTCTCGTTTTCTGCCCACAACCAGTTTGCCACCCAGTTGACCAACTTCTGACCCACCCGAGCCTACCCAGCTTATTTATCAATCTTCTATGTGGAACAGTGTCAAAGCTTTGTTGAAGTCAAGGTAGGCGACATCAACTGCTCCCCTTGGTCCACCACTCTGGTTACCCAGTCAAAGAAATCTATGAGATTAGTTTGACAGGACCTTCCTTTGTAAACCCATGCTGTCTTGGATCCTGTGCCCCTATGGATTCCAGGTGTTGCACTATCCTTTCCTTAAGGAGTGCCTCCATAATCTTGCCCACTACTGAGGTAAGACTGACGGTCTGTAGTTCCCGCCTCCTCCCTGCTACCACTCTTGTGGAGCGGGATCTATAGCCCTTCTCCAGTCTTCTGGGACCTCTCCTGTGCTCAGAGACTCACTAACAATTCTGCTAATGGCTCTGCTAGTTCCTCCTTTAGCTCCTTAAGTACCCTGGGATGTATGCCATCAGGTCCCATTGCCTTATCCAGCCTGAGCTTAGCAAGCTCTGTAGGACCCTTTCTTTTGTGAAGGGAGTAGTGCTCATCTCCCTCCCTGTGTCCATGATGCTGAGCTGTGGGCCCTGTCCTACCTTCTCTTCAGTAAATACTGAGCAAAAGTATCTATTTAGGATAGATGCCTTTACAGGGTCCTCCTCCTCACATGCTCCCTTTTCTCCATTAAGCTTAGCAATACCTCCCTCTGGACTTTCTCCTTTCACTAATGTATCTATAGAAAGTCTTGTCACCTTCTTTTACTGTTCGTGCTAGTGTTTCCTCAGTTTGGGACTTTGCCTGCCTTACTGCCTTACCTGCTTCCCTTAGGCAGTTTGGTATGCCTCCCTATCTTCATCCCGCTGTGTTCCCTTATATTTCCTGAAGGCCAGCCTTTGGCTCTGACCTTTTCTGCTACTGTATTTGAGAACCAAAGTGGTTTCCTTCTTCTTTGCACTTCCTTTTCTGTCTAACACAATGGGATGTTGCTTCAAGTATTGCATCCTTAATGCTTGCCCACTTTGCCTGTACCCTCACCTGTGTTTCCTTTTGCTAGGGCTAGCTTAACTCTGTAGGCCATCTTATCAAAGTCAGCTCCTCTGAAGTCCCATATTTTTGCCTTGGAATGGGATGATTTAGATAGTAGCCAAACTGAACCATACCATGTGATGGTCACTGGCCCCCAGGTGACCTTCTACCTGGAGATCTGTGATCCCTTCTTTGTTAGTCTGTACTAGATCTAGGATAGCCCTGTCTCTTGTGGGTTGCTGCACCAGTTGTTTGAGGCCCTCCCCCTGCAGGGAATCCACTATGAGTCTAGTTCTGGCAGATGTTCCTGCTGGTATTGACCAATCTGTATCTGGCATGTTGAAGTCTCCCATTATCAGAATGGGTCATCAGCTTTCTCAGACATCTTCTCCTGCAGTCGTTTAAGTCGCCTCCCAAGCGTCGACTGAGGGAAGTTTTTGCAAATATCACAGTCCTCTCTGAGGTGGTCAAACCCCATGCAAAATATACAAATCAGATGAGGATCTGCTTTAGCGAACGGTTCCCCACACTCAGCGTAATGTTGGAAACCTGTGGGGCCCGTTCTTTTCTTGGTCTGTGACATTTATCCCCAAAACACTTTTTTTTTTTGTTGGTAAAAACCGAACAACCGAGAGTTACCCCAGTAAACTTTTTCTAAATAATAACTGATTTATAAAAGTCAGAATAGAAGATAATTACTGAGTTTCACCTCAGAAAATGTAAGAAATTACCAGTTGCTTCTCGGTTGAGAAAAACCAATAAGGAACTGAAAAACTTACCTGATGAACACTAATCTAGACTAAGTCTACCTGTGAACCAAGGACAGTGTTTTAAAAAAAATCGAAATAACTAAGCGTACTTTGATAAACTGAGAAAAAATAAACTTCTTCAAGTAAGTGAAGGAGAGATCTCTGGAGATGTCTTACTGAGGCAAGCGGAGTAAAGACTCTGATGGTTGCAGGAAGTGCAACCAGGGACAGTGGTTTGAAAACTGAGCTCGAGCCTAACACTCCACTATTAGCATAGGTTCTAGTAACCATTTCGGCTCCGGGGCAGTCCTATGGTGAGACCATGCATTTGTCAGAATACAGTAAGATTTCCTGGGGTTTGAACCATTCACAAATTAATTTCAAACATTTATATAGATAAGGCAAACATATATAACAGACCCAAATAGAATAGATAAGTATGCTTACACTTTTATATTCTTTTTTGCTTAACCTTGCCTCCTACCAGAGGTTCCACCCATCCCAGGTCCTGCCTAAATCTAGTGGATACATGGAGGGCTAGTCCCTAGAAAAAGGGGAATATGGAAAGGAAAGGAACATCAGAGAGAGAGAGAGCAGGTATGCATGAGGCATTACAACAAAAGTTAAAAAAAAAAAAACCTTTCTCTCTGTATGCCAGCGTCCTGACAGAAGTTAATATTCATTTATTTAGCAGTACTGCTATTGACAGGGGACTAAAAAAAAAGTTCTGCTACATGAGGGCAACAGGAAGGGAAGAGAGAGAAAAAAAAAAAAACACCAAGCACTGCAGGTCAGCCTAACTGTGAAAACAGCTGTTTACCTCAACTTTCAGAGAGAGAGAGAGAGAGAGAGAGAGAGCAGAGCCAGAGCGAAAAGTACAACAGTGCAACACCACACAGCACTCTAGCAGTCATGGCAACAGACTGCTGTCTGAACAGCGATGCAGTAGCAGAGAAGAGAGGAGGAGAAAGGTACCTACAGGAAAGTTTTCAACCTCAGACCTAACTCAGGCTAGGGCAATTACTTTCATAATTTTCTATGGTTGAATTGTTATCTCTGTACAACTGCTTTATTCTGTAGCTGTAAAACAGGAAGGAGGCATGGCAACTTCTTACTAACATTCTGGCACAATGCCAGCAAGATTCAGGTACTGTTACAACATGAACAAACTCTGGTCAGAGCCGATATGGCTGTGGAGAGCTTTTGGGATGCTTTTACCCTTAATTTCTAATGAATTTGCACAGTGCAGATCTGTGGAGAGGCAGTTTCAATTTGGTCTTCCTTTTACACATTTTTACAATATGTTTTCCTAGAATATACCTGCTGATTGCTATATATTTAGCCTGGATAGATCATAGAAGAAATGGCATCTTATTTTCAGTGGGGCTCTACATCTACACAATATTATGCTGCATTGTGTGAAATCAGAATGCACTAAAAACAATATTTTACATCTGGGGGGATATATTAAGTACTGGATCGATGCATGAGCAGAAAGATGCGTTGCACAAAGAGAGTGCACCGGTTGGCACTGATACAATATTCAAAGAGAATGCGCCACTGGTAGAGGGTGTGCATACATACCTGTTGAAAATGTGACGCTGGATGGGAGTCACAGTACAGGCGGCCACCAAGTCAGGTGCATCCATGGTGACCCCGACTGAATACCTTCCAGGGGGAATACCCGGCACATACCAGTATGCGCCGCAGCCCCCATGGGCGATATTCAGCCCAAGAATGCAAATGAACTAATTGAGCATGCAGGGTGCAAAGGGGCCTTATGCATGCTCATCACCAGCCCATTCGCATGTTGGCATGGGGATGAAAGAGCCATAGCAGCTCTTACCCCCAAGCCCTGACCCCGATCGCTCCCATGTGGGACAGGCTATGAAGTCTCTGGTGGTATAGTGGCACCTCCCACCTTTTCCACCAGCCCAGATCGTACCGGAGTCCAGGTTCTATAGGTTCCATATTGTAGGGACCCCAATGCCATCCCTAATTGCACCTGAATACGCCTGCAGTCCATGTCTATAATGTAGTGGCCCCCCGCTCCCCATCAACAGTGCACAGACAACTCCCCTCCCTGCCCACCAACCCATCCCATTGCGATGACTGGCTCTGTAATGGGATTATACCACTCTATCAGTGGGTGGTATAGCACTTGCAGTAGGATGCTGGAGTGTGTTATACATAGGCAAGAGCTGTGTGTGGGTGATAACACCCAGTGGCCATACACCTCAGGCACTGGCATGCAGATCCATCATTCCGGTGCCATTGCACTGCTCAGTGTGGGTGATGGCTGATGCTGTACCCACTCACACAGGTCCCAAAACAGGCATGTTATAGTTGACCTCCTATTCATTTGCACAATTGGGGAACTGTGGATCAACTATCCATAGCCTGAAGCGTACACTGCAAATGACATTACAGGATACAGCACCCCATGGCACCAGGGATACCTCAGCAGTCCAGAGGGTGGCATGTTACACAGAGGAACAGGGGAGAGTGTGGACTTGCAGCAGTGTATGACAGCAGGAAGATACAGCATTGGTAAGGCATACATTAGAGGTATGTAAAGTCCCTCTTCAGTTTTCCAGGAACGTACACATAGCTGCATACATTGGTGGATCCTCAGCTGGTATGGTGCCCCAATGCACAGTACAGCCAGTTAGGTCATTCCAGAGTTCAGGTCCCCAGCCTGGGTTCAGTGAAGTCAATGGCTGGCCATGGCAGGGTGTGGAGGACAGTGCCAGTCTTTGCAACAGGTCAGGTATGGGGGAAGTGAGGGTGTCTGTGTACAGGGGCAGTGGTTGGAAGTCCTCTAGACTATAGATATGGACCATGGTTTCCTCTGGTGCGATTGGATCTGGGGGGCCCTACACTATGGAGCTCTTCAGGGATGGAGTTGGCTAGATTGGGGATGGAAAGGGGGTACCTCTAGTCCAACAGGGCTACCAGGCTGCTGTGCACATCTGCAGCCTTCCTATGGGTGGCTGGCCAGGTTAAGGTCCCTTTTCTACTGGGATGCGCTGCGTATCTCCTTTGAATACAGGCGCCCTGGACTAGGTACCCTGAATAAATACATTATAAAAATAGTAAAATCCTGACCCCCACTGAAAACAAGATATTGCATCTAATCTGGGACAGCCTGAGTAAATATGGTGCAAAAATGTGTAAATGAACATCCCTGTGACGATGAGACGTGGCATCTACCCTGCCCTATCCAGGGTACAAAATATAGGATCAGAAATATTCAGTGCTCCCACATCCAAATAACCATTACCCTGTAAGAAGTCCTTATTTTCCAAGTGTTTTCCCCACAGTGGCAAAATTAAATCCCTGTATAAATCCCTGTTGATTTTTCCATAAGCCACTGGTTCCTTATTTATGACTCTGTTCTTTATTTGTTACATCAGCAGCCTTTTATTAGGAAAAGAGCTCTGATTTGCTGCTCAGTATTAATTTTTTATGTCAGGATGGCCTTGGAATGATTTAGATGCACATTTTATGTACAGTATATGGCATAATGGGGGACTACATGAAATAATAAATATCACGCTCATTATTTCATGACCTATACTCAAAATTAGTAATCACAAGTCAGACAATCTTTCAAAAGATACTAGTAATGCCTGGAAACAAACTTATTGCAAATAAATTAGAGACACTTCCACATATCTATCCATGTATCTATCTATCTATATATATATATATATATATATATATATATATATATACACAAATGGTATTTTTGCATCTTATAGTTGTTAGTTTTCAGACGAATTCTCATAGACTTTTTCTGTCCACCTGATGGAATCTTGAATGAGTTAAGTAAATGTTATTATTTTCTTCAAGGCCCTGATCCAACAACTCAGTAAGAACACACTCAGTATATCTTATTATAAAATGACAAAAAACAGTCTTCTGTTTCCAGTTGTTTGATCAGGAATTTTATAAATGGTAAAAGTTATTTTTGTTACATCTATGTCGGTACAATAAAAGGTATTGAATCATTTGCTTCTGTATCACTCATAGTTTGTCAGCAGTTAATTCATTAGATGAGGTCTTCCTTGCCAGGAGTCTGACTGTTCCTCCACCCCTTCCCCAAACACACACAAACGCACGCACACACACACACACACATACACACACACACACACTTACTATAAGAGATCTCAGTAGCTCTCTTAGCTGTTATGTTTGGGAAGCAGGATGCAGCCCTTGCTGTCAAAAAGAAATCAATATATTTAGTCTGGGTAATTCACTGAAGACCTGACATTTTATCAAATAGGTCTTGAGAGGTCAAAAACAGTGTAAATCTTAAGGGAAAGAGTAACATTTATGAGGTATGAATCTTTCTTGAAATATATTCATCCCCAACTGAAGTTAGTTGCAAAAAATGTTTAAATACTAGGCATTTAAATGTGCAAGCTGTTACATTTTGATGGGGGTAAACACATTTCCAGTTTAATAGGCAACCAATATTTAACAAGCTGTTTCAGTTTCCTAATGGCCATCTGATAAGCAGCTTGGAGTTATGTCTCCAACATTCTAAACAGAAAAAGGGATTATTTTATTTTAGTTGTCATAGTGATTTGTAGTTGTGGAAGGATACATTGAAAAGTCCCAAAAATGTGTTCTACGGTACTCCATTTTCAAGCTACAGATAGCAAAATGGCTGTGGGCTCTGCCCACAGCCATAAAAAGGAAAAAGAAGCAATTAGCATCAGTGTCATGGCCTTTTTTTGGTTTTCTTCTCCAAACGAGTAGGCAAAGGGCACCATAGAAACATAGACTTTGACGGCAGATAAGGACCACTCGGCCCATCTAGTCTGCCCATTTCCCTACCTACAGGATAGGCTGCAGATCCTAGTTAACCAACAGCCTATTTCTTCCTACCCCCCACAAGAATTGCCTTAAGTCTGTCCCATGCATTCTTGAATTCTCCCACAGTTTTAGACCCCACAACCTCCTCAGAAAGGCTGTTCCATGCATCTACTACCCTCTCTGTGAAATAATACTTCCTCACATTGCCCCTGAACCGCCCCCCTTCTATCTTTAAATTGTGCCCTCTTGTTCTTGCACGTCTCTTTTTCTGAAAGATGCTACCCTCTTGGACTTTGTTGATTCCGCTGAGGTACTTAAAAGTTTCTATCATGTTCCCCCTCTCCCTTCTTTCCTCAAGGGTATACATATTAGGCTCCTTTAGTCTCTCCTCATGCGGCTTCTCTTGCAGACCCTGCACCATTTTAGTTGCCCTCCTTTGGACTGCCTCTATCCTGTCTATGTCCTTGCGGAGATGGGGTCTCCAGAACTGGATGCAGTACTCAGATGGGGTCTCACCAACTGTCTGTACAGAGGGATAACAACTTCCTGTTTTCTGCTGCTGATGCTCTCTCTATACATCCCAGTATACCCCAGCCCTCCCTACTGCCTTCTCACATTGCTTGCTATCCTTAAGGTCATCTGATATGATTACCCCAGGTCCTTTTCTTTTTGTTGTTGTTACTACCTCCCCACCCATTGTGTATTCTTCCCCTGGGTTCTTGTTTCCTAGGTGCATTATTTTGCACTTCTTTGCATTGAATCCTAGCTACCATACTTCTGACCATTCCTCCAACCTTTCCAAGTCTCTTTTCATCCTTTCCATGCCTCCTTGTGTATCAACCCTGTTGCAGATCTTTGTGTCATCTGCAAAAAGGCATACTTTTCCTTCCAGTCCCTCTGCAATGTCACTGTTGAAGACATTAAAAAGGACTGGACCATACTAACCTCAAGTGGTACCCACTAGTAACCCCTCTTTCTTCAGAGTGGACTCCATTTACAATTACATTCTGTGTTCTGTTGTCCAGCCAATGTTTACCCAGGCTACCACCCTGGGACCCACTCCCAGGCTGGTTAATTTGACTATTAATCTTTTGTGTGGGACTGTGTCAAATGCCTTTAGAATCTAGGTAGGCCATGTCCACAGCCCCTCCCTGGTCTACTACTTTGGTCACCCAGTCAAAGAAATCTATTAGATTCATCTGACATGACCTTCCCGCTGTGAACCCATGCTGTCTTGGGTCCTGTGCCCCACTGGCCTCTAGGTACTCAACTGTTCTTTCCTTCAGAAGTGACTCCATTACTTTCCCTACCACAGAGGTCAGACTGACAGGTCTGTAGTTTCCTGCCTCTGTCTTGGTCCCACTTTTGTGAAGGGGAATTACATCCGCCTTTCTCCCATCCTCGGGTACCACACCATCCTCCCATGATTTATTAAAAAGAGTAGCCAGTGATTTCACTAGTTCCTTCCTTAATTCTTTTAGAATTCTGGGGTGAATTCCATCAGGACCCATTGCTTTGTCCACCTTCAGTTTTAGGTGTTCTTGCAGAACCCTTTCTTCTGTGAAAGGACTGGGATTGACCCCAACCATCAAGAGTGCTTCTGTTAATTGGATTAGGCACTTCCCCTCCTCTTTTGAATACTAAGCAGAAATATTCGTTCAGTATCCCTGCTTTTTCACTGTCCCCTCTGCCTACCCACCGTTCATTCTGTTCAGCCTCACTATCCCTCCATTTGTCTTTCTACGCTCACTGATGTACCTATAAAAGGTTTTATCCCCCTTCTTAACTGAGTTGGCTAGCTTTTCCTCAGTTTGGGCCTTTGCTATTCTGACTTCCCTCCCCTGCTTCCTTCTGCCTTAACTGGTACAGATCTCTGTCCTGCTCCTTCTGTGTTTCCTTATACTTCCGGAATGCTATCTTTTTCTTCCTGACTTTCACAGCCACCTCTTTTGAGAACCACAGTGGCTTTTTCTTTCGTTTTAATTTGTTAATTTGCTTCACACAAAGGCTTGTTGCCTCTGTGATGGCAGTTTTGATGATTTCCCATTGTTGCTCTCTGGGGTGCACTACTCATCAAATAGTGATCTCATGACATCTGGAGCTAGTCACCACTTGAGAGGATCAGGCTCCATTCAACTTAGCTCATCTGCCAGAGTACAGGATCCCCTGGTCCAGACACCATTCCCACACTCCTAGCGCCTCCCTGCAGAAAGGGTAACAGCATGCTTCTCCTTTCTTGTTGATATAACACATGACAGATTTCTTGTCTGTGTTGAGAAGGACTATGTCATGACTGGCTACATCAACTAAGGGCTTTCAGACCATAGAAAGTTGCTCGCATCTCCAACACATTGATGTGGAGATGAGTCTTGGATGGGTCCCAGATATCTTGTGTATGAAGACCATGGCAGTGGGCTCCCCAGAACAACAGGGAGGCATCCACTGAAAGAACCACCTCCGGCTGCAGTGGGGAGAAGGGGAAGCCTTGGAGGAGGTGTTCCTCCACTGACCACCAAATCAGGGATCTCACCAGAGCTTGGTCACCTGAATGGGGTAACTTTGAGGTTGTGATGCCTGTGACCTTTGTGCACTGAGCATGCATTGGGTTGTCCTCATACGTAGACATGCTAAGGGCACTGTGAATACTGAAGAGGCTGTTAGACCCAACATGCACTGCAAGTAGTGGGCTTGAACAGTTTTGTGTTCCATTAAATAGCATGCTAGCTGCAGGACTGCTCATAGTCTGCTTTCTGGGAAAAAGACCCAGGCCCAGGTTGTGTCCAGAATGGCTCCTATGAACAATAACTCCTGGGAGAGTTCCAGCTGAGACTTTAAGTGGCTCAACCATACTTCCATGGACATCAGGAACTGAGAGGTTGTGGCTACTGGCTGCTCAGTCTGGATGGGCTTGAGATTCACCAGCTGTCCAAATATGGGAAAACCTGAAGTCCCAACTTTCTGAGGTGCACTGTGAATACTGCAAAGCACTTTTAATACAGCACTGAGGTAAGCCCATAGGATAGGATTCTGACTGGTAATGCTGTCCCTGCACACTAAAATGAAGGCACTTGTAGTGGCTAGGATGCATCAGTATGTGCTGGTATGCTTCTTGCATATCCAAGGATGCTAGGCAGTCCTGAGATTTCAGGTAGGGTAATAGACAGCCCAGAGAAATCATTCTGAATTTTTTCTCAGTACATGAATTTGTTCAGATTTCTGATACTGAGAATGGGGAGCATGCCCCCCTAAATTCCTAGGCACCAGGATGTGGTGGGAGTAGAACCCTGTGCTTTGTTCTGAATGCCACATTATTTCCCCTGCCCTGTTGCTCAGAAAGCCCTCAACCTACTATGCCAGAAGCTTTGACATGTGACCTGACAAAGAGAGTTGCTTTCTGGGTGGATAGTAGGTGTTTCTATTGGATAATCCTGAGGACCCACTTTTCTGATGTTATGGATTCCTACTGATGGTAAAACTGGGTCAGGTGCCCCCCCAAACTGGGGAGAAGATGCACACTTCAGGCAGCTGAGGCAAGACCGGGGCATGACCTTAAAATGGTAGCTCTAAGTGCTTCTGGCACCTTTGCCTTCTGCTGTGCTGTCTTCTGAGGGTGGGGAAGTTTTTTTTTTTTGCTCCTCCCTCCCCCCCGACCAGCCACTCCTTTGGGCCACCTGGGACCCATGGCCACCCTCCTCCCCAGTTGCCATCTGCTGCCCCCACTACTGCTGGTCCTGGGAGACCCAACATAACCCTTCGTCAGGTAGGTCCCCCCCTTCCAAGGGAGAAGTGCCCTTAGGCACACCCAGTTAGCTCAGGGGCTAGCGGAGGGTCATCACAGGCTATCCCAGGCTACCATGGCACACAGGGGACCAGTGGCCATCATCCCATTGGTCAGAGGGATTTTTCCACTTTTCTGTCCCACCTACTATACCCTGATTGGGCCTGCATGGAGACAGCGACCTGAAGCCAGGATGTGCGGGGACATGTCAAGGCTACATGCTCCCTAACACGACCCCCAATCTGTCTTCAGGTGCCAAGGCCCTACTCACCCCCCCCCAGGAAGGAAGCATTCAATGAATGCTCTGGATACCCTCCCTGCCGGACTCCATTTCAGGTATCTAGGTTCAGGGCACAAATCCGAGTCACCAGCATGCTGAGCGACCCCCTTTGCTTGGTGTCAGGGAGTAGGCATGAGGTTGTTTTTTATTGTTTTGAGCTCCCCTGCTCTGCAAAAAAAGGACTGCTTGTTGTAAAACAAACTGCATCCCCTGCCCCTCTGAGGGTTAAAGGGGGGTGGTCTAGAAGTCTTAAGAGTCGTTCTAGTTTCATTTGGCTCCTTAAGAGCCCACTCCACATTCTGCCCAAAAAGATAAGTGCCATCATAGGGCACATTCATAATCTATTGCTGGACATTCAGGGTGAAGCCTCCTGTCCACAGCCAGGAATGCACCCTGATGCAGATACCTGTGACTGCAGAGTGAGCTGCTACATCAAAGGAATCCATGCAGGCTTTGAGCTGGTGACTCTTCAATTCAGTGCTGTGTTTAACAGTGAGCAACATTCCTTTTTTAACCTCTGAGTCTGGCAGAGCCTCTGCCAGTTACTTTAGCTCACACCAGTAGGTATATTCATACTTGGAAAAATGACCCTGGTAGCTAGTTATTTTCATGCCAAGAATAGCTGAGGCATAAGCCCATTTGCCCATGGTATCAATCCTGCACAACTCTACATTTGTGGGATGTGCAGTGACCTCCTTGGGTACTATAACTTTGTAATTCTTAATGAGAATAACAATAGCATCAGCTACAGGCCGAGAGAAATACACTGGTTTAGTTTTAGGAGCAGCGTATTTATTGTCCACCTGCTTGGGGTCAGCTGCCACAGTAGCAGACCTCTTCCCAACTACATCTGACAAGGTCTCTAAAACAGGTTGCATAGGAAGAATTGTGCTGACTGGAATATTAAGCATGTTTACAAACTCATGTTGGAGGCGGCTAGCCTGGTCCATGGCTGCTGGCTCAAAATACAATGCAAGATGCATACTTCTGAGCAGAGACTAAGAGGAAAGTCCTCCTGAGGAACAAACACAGGAAATGAGTCTGGGACCTTTAGACCTTAAAAAGAATCACCATCCCCACCATCAGAGACAATGAGAACAGGATCTGGCTCATCTTCCTGCGCACCCTTCTCACTAGGGAGATAATGTGGGTGGGGTCACATAACACCATATGATGTTGACAACTCAGCCAGTGCCAAAGTGACTGGCAATGGCACTGTGGCTGTCCCATCTCTGAAAAGGATGAAAGCAACACCACAAGTAGGACAGACAGTGATGGTGCCACTAATGACACCGTCCCAGAGACTACTGCCACAGGCAAATGCATATCTAGGCCCAGTGATATCACCAGCGGTGCCAGCCAGGCCAACCCCAAGGGGTCAGGGGTCTGTGCTAGAAGCAACACCACATTAACAAGATGCTGCACTCACTGCTCCATAAGAGCTGCCAGCTACTGAACTGCTCACTGGGGTCCTCCCTAAAAGACAGAGGGAGACTCTGAGATGGAGACAGTGACCTCACAGGCCTAAGCATTCCTGGTGTCCTTGGCAGAAAAGGTGGGTACCCCAGACCCACAAAAATAGGATGTCTCACAGCAGACTTGATAAATGGTGATCTCGACCAGTGCTGTTTCTTCCCCTTCTGATGAGAAGAGGAAGAGGCCAAAGTTGAGTAGTGCCAGGACCCTGAAGCTAAGCATGTGCACGATCTGTACTGCATCTTGTGCTTCCAGAAGGGCTGCCTTCCTTCTCAGTCATCAGGCTGCCCACTACCAGTACATCCACTTGGCAGTGTGGTTTTCTTCAAAAGGGGTGATGCATAATACAGCATGCATCCTACTATTTATGATAGAGCAGGAATTAGTACTTTCTGACTGAAAACTTGTCCAATGAGCTGTAACAGTCATGTAGTCAATTGTTTGGTTGCTGGTCCATATATCTGTGGTTATGTGAATCTGCTTCACCTCAGAGAGTTTCAACTGCTTAGTGACCACACTATACACCAAGTCATACAATTGAAAGGCTTGCCTGAAGTTTGGAGGCCAAGCAGCTAGCCACTCCCACTTCCTGAGCTATATAAGCAGTTCCTCTAAGCCTCACTGTGAAGCATTTTTTCTTTGCAGCCGAAGGCTCTGTCGGTTTGTCCTCTGAGCTGGTTGGGCCTCCCTGGCTGGCTCCCTGCCCCCCACCCCCACTTGCTGCTCCTGCTTGTCTCTGCTGCGTTTCTGTGTTTATTTTACTGCTTCTGGTTTGTATTTTGCCTTTGGCTGTGTGTGCTTCCTTCCTTTTTTGGGGGGGGGCTTTTCTAAGCTTCTAGCATACTGCTACTTCAGAGCTCATACTGCTTGCTTTCAGTTACTCACAACTCTCAAATTACTTGCACTGCAACTGCAAACCTGATCTGTGTGTTTCAGCTCAACTATAGCTGGTCCATGTGGCATATTCTATTACTTTCACCTGACTCAGATTTACTTGAACCTAGCTATACAGCTTACTCATGCTTGTTCTAATTACCTCATTGCTGCAGTCATTGCACTGCCTGTTGACAGTGCTTAAGAGCATTATGCCTCCTTTTATTTTGCAGTTACAACTCAGCGTACTCATTTGTTTTTACTACTGCTGCACAAGCCTACTTGCTTCCTGCTGCTGTTTTGTTTACTCCCATTGCTATTGTACCTTGTTTTACTCTGAGGTTAGCTGAAGCTCCTGCTGAGGCTATTAAAGTAGCTTTTATATCATTCTGTTCTAAATCCTGTCTTCGCCGCTGAAAATCCTCAGAGTTTGTCACCTTGATTTGGCTATTCATATCTGACTGGCTCGCCCCCAATTCAGTGCTGTTTAATTGCTACACAGTATTTATGCAGGTCCACCTATCACTACTACTGCTTATTGACCTCTGAGCAGGTCCACACTTGCTTACACAACTGTTGCTTTTTGCTAACGCAACCCATTGCTTCATGCCTACTGCTATCCCCTCGGCTTCAGCCTCTGGGATTCTGCTGCACTCAATCTGCATTCGACCTTGCAGGTCTCAGCACTCAATGCTCATTATGATCTCAGCACACCGTGCTCTTTCAGCTCTCAATTGATTCTAGGGCATGCCAGCCATTCTATTCTGGCAGAGGTTTCCTGCAGCTAACGGTCTCGCTCTGCATTTAGTCCGCATCTCGAGTGTGTCCAACTTGGGGCAGGATCCTTCTCACCTGGCCCATAGCTGAGAATGTCCTCACCCTGGGCTTGGCTTTAGCTGCCTGCTATGTGACAGCAGCTCCTGGTGCAGAAATTAAGACTAGCGGTGAAGGGTGGTTACAACGATCTCCTTTGGCTCTAGTGTTTAGAAATTAAGACTAGTGGTGAAGGGTGGTTACGACGATCTCCTTTGGCTCTGGTGTTTCACTATAATGGTTAGCCATTGACTGTAGTGGTTTCCCTAGTGAGGCACCTTCACCGCATTCTCCCTATGACTGCCTCTGGTTCACCTGGTTTGATTTAGGGTGGGTAGGCCAGGTGAGTGCCTCAGCAGTTGTTGCTCTCCTCCCGTGCCTTGGAAGCACGTATTGTTGCAGAGTTTTCTCGCAACCTTCCATGGTGTTCCAGCTAGAGGGTTTGAGTGAGAGCCTTCCTCCAAATTGGAATATTTTACACCTCCCTTTAATTGGGTTTTCCAAATTGCAGCTGCAGAGCCATCACTAATTAAACTATCCCAAGCCCAGAGGGAAGGTGACCTAGGCCTTGGATCCCCAGAGATTTCCTCCTCATAGGGTTTTTTCTCTCCTCTGTTGCCTCAGGTCATAACACTTAGTTAGCATAGTTGTTTCCCCTAGTTTCTTAGGTAGGTTCCGCTTTTGGATGGAGATGGAGGATGTCCTGCTATTCTCTCTCTCCTTAGGGAATTCCCTAATCTCAAACCAAATAGTCAGTATCATGCTACACAAACCTGGGAAGTCCTTACATTATCCAATGGAACATCTCATTGCATTATCAAACTGCCTATGCTTCTCTAGTACTACATTCGAGTTACTGCTCCCATGTCACAGTTACTGCTTGCTCATATGCTTCATGTTGTGTCCTTTCTGGGGATGACACTACATTTTTGGGGGGATTTCTAAAGTACCTTTAGCCATGGGAATCATCCCGATGCACCTTCAGGGGTGGAACCCTCTCCGAGGGTTCCTTGCCTTAGTACCCCTACAGGGTGGTAATTCCTCTGGAATAGAGAGTGCGAACGGCCAAAACTAACACAGTTGCACAAGCATAACACTATACTGGCTGCATGGGTCAGTGAATTGAAAGGCTTGCCTGTAGTTCGGTGGCCAAGCAGCTCACCACTACCACTTCCTGAGCTATATAAGCAGTTCCTCTAAGCCTCACTGTTAAGCATTTTTTCTTTGCCTCACCATCCTCCCCTCCTCCTCCAGTGGCAGCACTCTCTCCTTAGGGGGATTCCTAAGGTACCTTTAGCCACGGGAACTGTCCTGTTGCACCTCTAGGTGTGGAACCCTCTCCGAGGGTTCCTTGCCTTCGTACCCCTACAGGGTGGTAATTCCTCTGGAACACAAAGTGCGAATGGCCAAAACCAAACTAACACAGTTGCACAAGCATAACACTATACTGGCTGCATAGGTCAGTGAACTGTGGGATAGCCTTTTTTGAGAAATATGTTTGACAGGGAACAGAATACTGTGGTTCAATCTGGTTCAGGAACTTGAGGAAACCTTTTTGGGCAACAAAAGCAAAAGGGAACTGACAATTGCCCAACAGTTCTGCAATGACTCTATTTAACAGCTGGCATGTTGGATGCTTGTGGGTAAAATGTGATGTCCTCACAACACTTTCTTTTAATGTTAGTTGATGACAGTGACAACATATTTTTAATTTTGGGGGATAGTACTTTTCACAATTTTTTCACGTGGAGTACTACTGTGGTGATTTACAGTACTTGATGGTGTCAGAAGAAAACAATCTGTTTGTCTGGGAAGACTCCATGGAAACATCAAGTGATTCATTGTAAGTTTCTGCTTCCAGTTCATTGTCACTATGGTCACCATCACCACCACCTCCACTACTGCCCATACCAATCATACTGTCCCTTATCCTGCTCCACTCAATTGGGTGTTTTGCCTTTTCATGTCATATCATTACTGATGTTCCAAAATGTCCTGCTTTGCCACCTGACAGACACTTTTTTGCACAGACTACATGCAGCTTGAGAGCTATCTGCAGGGTCAATATAAAATAAATTCCTCACTAAAGATTTACCCTTTGTACTTTGTATAATGGTGCCTGGCACTATTTCTTGTATAGTCAAGGGACCTGGAGAAAACTCTATACTGCCATTTTCTTGTTCACATTAATTTCTTCCCATTCATGGTCATCTTTTTATTCTTACATTTAGCATATGATTTTTTTTTTTCTGCATTTGCCTGTCATGCCCTACAGTGGCATCCTCTACAACCCCCTCATCGAGACTAGCACCAATCTTATTGCCACAAGATTCAGAAGAACTGGAAGTGCTATGATCATCAGGTGGGACATAGCCTGGGATATCCCATTCCTAGTCCCCACTACCACCACCATCTTTATCAGCATTCGCTGCCTCAGCATCGGAGGTTATATTTCAGGAATTTGCCGTCCCCTCCTTGTATGTTGCTTCAGCAGCTGGAAGTCTCCTTGTGCATGTGGCAAAATGTTCAGTACCTCTACAAGTAACTCCTGTCAGTTCTTTCTGAAACTCTACTATCATTTCAATGGTAACATGCTTTTTTGGTTCAGGAGGACAGTTAATGCCAGTCCTGGTGATGTTATTGTTATTATTGTTGCTGTGTTCTTCATTAGTGCTTGTATTCATATTGTCCACATCATTTTCAGTTGCACATGCACCAGCACTGTGCTTCCTTTTAGTAGACTTAGCCTGGGAAATACGAGACATAGTAGACACAGCTGTGGCTTCTGCTATGCCACAAAGACATCACACAGGGGGCTCGGGGCACCTAACAGACACTATGTAATACAGCCGGGCAACCTAAATGGCTCTAACTTAGAGATACGCAGAGTACAGGGCTCAGGGCACCTGACAGACTGTGTATTATAAATGGCTTTATATAGAGAGACAGAGTAGCAGATACACACAGGGCTGGGGGCACCTAACAGACACTGACTATGCAGCCTAAAATAGCTTCAGATACACAGAGACACACTAAATGTCACACACAGAGTTTAAGCACTGACAATAGATGCATTAAATAGCTCTAACTACTGCAGAGACTCACAGGCTCAGGGTGCCTATTGGCTTACACCTCCCCCCCACCGAGTCATTCAAACAATCCCAATTCCCAATCCCTTCCCTTCCTCCTTCAGTCCCCAAGTTCCCTCCTAGCCTCTATGTGCTTCTGTGGTTTTTTTCATATGACAGTGCTTTTGCCATTTTTTGGGGGGCTCAGGTTCAGTTGCAAGCGTCAAGCCACTGACCGATTGCTCCTTCTCCTCCAAGCTGTGACCATCTTCTGCAGCATGCTCACACAGACAGGGAGCTAACACCAGCACTGACCAATCAGATTGTCAAGCTGCTGTCATGTGCTCCTGTATGGCGTAAGGACCCCACAGGCTGCCTCCAATGCCTGACTGGAGTGGCACATGAGTCCCAGGACCCCACAGGCTCTGTGGAAAATGCCTGTTTTTTTTTTTATTATTACCCATTATCCACCCCATTAACCATGGCCACAGTACCCAACCCATGAAATGCCCCATTTTGTGCAGCAGGGTAGTAAATTGCCCGAACTACCCTACCCGACCCAAAAAAGCAGATACCTGATCTACCCACTCCAGCTTCCCAATGGGTAGCCCATCCCTAGAAAAAAGGAACTGAGGCAGTTGAGGGCCAGTGCTGCTGTATACCAACAGGTGCAGGTATCATTGCACAATGACATGCATGTGGTACCTACCACATCACCAACCTTTTGAAAAGTTCTGGCTCCTATTGGGTTCCAGTGCCTCTGGTTTAAATCTACTAGTGGAAATCAGTGGTAAAGATTGATTCTTGCAGGGATGGTACAGGGCATCTGAGGGACACTCTCCTCCTGTTGGGGGCAGGCATGAGTCTTTACTGCTCATGAGTGACCCCTGGCAGTGACACATAACGTGGCATGGGTGACCACTCGCCACCTGTTAGTCATACCAGGGAGACACTGGGTGCAGCCGTTAGGGGCGGGGGGATGAGGGATGGGAAAAATGGAAAATCAGCACCCGACCGGACGGATGACAGCTGTCGATCCCCCATCGTCACGGTAGTCTGGGCTTGCCTGTGCTGACCCCACAGGCCCCAGGATATGTTAATGTGCCTATGGGCACTTCTCCCCAGCATAAGTGACCTGATGGAGGGAAAATTTATGAGCACTCCTACATCTAAACTACTGGAATATTTCTGGTAATGTATACATCAACAGCATTTCGCAGAGGTAAGGCACCGATATATCAGGTGTAAAACTCAATTCATTCAACTTGGTGGATCTCTTTAACTTTAATTCCTGGACTCTGTTAGTCCCTGCTATTCCCTGGCATGGCCAACAAGTTGGGCATTCTGTGGTCCTACTTTAGCCACTGCACTGTAATCTCAGTCCCTCCAATTCATATGGTGCCACTACTTAGTGAGCTGACAATAATATGCAAAGCAGAATGGCATGCTGGAACAAGGAAGCCCTGGGGGTTGATGGCTGGTGATAAATCCCAGTGGACCTCAGGGTGACATGGTTGGGGCACTGCTCAGATGGGGGCCAACCAGGGGGAGCAGAAAAAGAATAAAAAAATCCCACCCAAAAGGTGATTTCACAGAACAACTGGGAAAACATGTTTCAAAATGACACATGGCATGTTCATCAGGTGGGATAATAAAGGGCTATGTTGCACATTTGGGGCAAAATTCTGCAAAAATCACACAGTTATGCATACACATTGGACAATTCAACAGTTCTTCATCACTTTGTTGCTTTTATTTAGTATTTTGAGTGCAAATGTTCAATATAATCTTTTTATGACCCCGTGTTATGATCAAGACAGGTGTAATTTTAAAAAATCCCATCCGACACAGCCAGCCTGTCAGCACAGCAGTAGTACTACCACCTGCATCACTGACAAACCAGGTTCAAAAGCAAACTCAGAACACTGGACAGTTGGTCGGGAGGAGGAGGAGGAAGAGGACTGAGCATCCATAGGACTGCTCTCCTCCTCAGGGAGGTGGGTGAGCAGAGCCCAATACTTGCCTGGCCCCTAGCAGAAGCTTGGGGTAAGGCAGCCAGGGCCAATATGCTGGGGATATGTGGCAGATTTCAATGCACATCACAGGAAAGCACATGCATCATGATGTCATTGCATGCCATGCCTTCCAGGGGTCAGTAAGGGAGGAAAAGCTAGTGGCAGGATGACACTGAGTTCCTGCAGACCCTGCACCCTACTAGCTGGGCATGCCAGCTGGAACTGGATCTAGACCATGGCAGGGTTGGGGAACCCCTCCAGTTTGCATGGGGAGGCAAGCCCTGGGGGAAGACAACTGGCAATAAGTCTTGGTGGGTGTCAGGGTGATGGGGCTGGGAACAACCAGGGGGAGTAGAAAAAGAATATATTTAAAAAAATTTTGCCTGAAAGGTGATTTTGTAGAACAACTGGGAAAACATGTTTCAGAGGGGACTTATAAAATGACACCTGTGGGGTAACAAAAATGGCTATGTTGCACATTTGGGGCCAAAATCTGCAAAACATCACACAAAGTTATAAGTAAACATTGAAAAGAATGCAACATTTCATCTTTAATTTTCCTTTGACATTCTGATCTCAAATTTACAACACTGTCTTTTTATGACCCTACCTTGTGATCAGGACAGGAGTGGTTTTTTAAAACAGTCTCTAAAGGTGATTTTGCAAAGGGACTGCAAAAACATGTCTTGGTGGGAATTTTAAACAAGCATTTGTCAATGCCGTATGTTCGCTACTGGTATAGAAGCCCTGGACTACTAGATGCATTGTGGTGCACTTTGTGGGTTATGTATTACCAAAGTTAGGAGTCTGCATTTGTAAATTTCAATGCAGGCACATAACTTTGTTATTTTTAAATATGTTTGCCCCAAATTAACATAGCCTTCTTATGGGCTGTGTTGACATAGTTGTATTGGGTTTACAGGACACTTCTCAACATGGTTTTAGGAAAGGACTTTCATGTAATACCAACTTGTTATCATTCTATAATTTTGTTAGCAGTAATCTAGATATAGGGAAACCTACTGATGTAATCTTTTTGGATCTTGGTAAGGCATTTGATATGGTACCACATAATAAACTTATACAGAAATTGTCTGATATAGGCCTAAATAAATACATTGTGAGATGGATTGGTAATTGGCTGACGAATAGAAAACAAAAAGTTAGAATTAATTCTGTTCTTTCTGATGAAGGCTGTGCTTCTGGTGGAGTTCCCCTGGGTTCAGTGTTGGGTCTGATACTGTTCGTTTTATATATAAGTGATATGGGTAAGGGTCTGGATTCAGTCATCACTAAATTTGCAGACAATACAAAAGTAGGTGGAGAAGTTTCATCCTTATTAAAGTACAAACAATTATGTGATAGTCTTAAGAAAATTGAACTATGGGGGAGACTAATAATATGAAATTTAATGAAACCAAGTGTGCAGTAATACACTTTGGCAAAAGAAATCCTAAATACCAATATTGTCTTAACGTAAAAATTATAAAAAATAGTAAATGTGAAAAAGATCTGGGAGTATGGATAAACTTACAGTTATCATCTGGTTTGCATATAATCAAGACTGTAGGGAAATGTAATAGTATTATCCATTCCATTAAAAAGCCTTTATTTCCAGGAACAAAGATTGTGTTATGAAACTATATAAGACCTATGTCTTACCACACCTTAAACTACAGATCCCCAATTTGGAGCCCTTATCTCAAAAAGGATATTAACCAGGTTGAAAGAGTTCAAAGAAGAATGACTAAATCCATTAAAGGATTAAAAACTATGGATTACAGTGAAAGACTAGAGAGTTTAAATCTCTTCTCTTTTGAGACCAGAAGAATTAGAGGCAATCTGCTGTTAATGTATCGAATCATGAAAGACCCGATATTAATGGAACAATGTAATATAAAAAGAATTCAGAAAAAAGTAAACTTATGATCACATGATAGGCAAATTGTCATAAATAGAGTACGTACTGCTAGACACCAAAACTTCTATAACATACAAACTCCAATGATGTGGAACAATCTACCTGGGAATATAGTGGAGTCACCAACAATAGATATATTTAAAAAAAGGTTAGATAGATATTTATTATATAAAACCATCAACTAATAAACCCACTATGAGTGGGAGACAATTTAATGGGCTCCTTGCCTACTTTGTCTATATACACCAAGTTAAACCAAGTCAAGTTAAAGTTATGACCCCACCTCATGAACAAGTGCAGAGAAAATTGTCAACTCCTGTCTGAAAGGTGATTTCACGCAGGGACTGCAAAACCACCCTCAGGACACAAAAATAAATTTTGTCCAGGATTTGAATAATGACAGCTGTTACATTCTTGAGGTGCTGTAGAGAAATGGCTATGTTGAAAATTTGGGGTAAAAATGTTGAAAATTACAAAAGTTATGAACCTGTGTTCGCAAAATTCAACATAGGCTCATAACTTTGTTGTTTTTTAATATTGTTAAGCCAAATGTTCAACATAGCCTTCGTATGACCCTGCCTCATGAGTAAAGACAGAGAAAATGTTCAACTCCTGCCCAAAAGTTAATTTTGTGTGGGGACCACGAAATCCCCTTTCGGGATGCAAAAACACAGTTTGGCCTGTATTTGAAAAATGACAGCTGTCACATTCATGAAGTGCTATAAAGAAATGGCTATGTTGAAAATCTTGGGTAAAAATATGAAAATTACGTACCTACCGTAATTCTTGATCTTCTCTTGTATTTTCACCATTCATTACTTACTGGGTGTAAGTCGGAGGCGCCACATCTGCCACGGGAGCTTTTTTTTTTTTAAAGTTTGCTCTAACGGCCCCGCCCTCGAGAGTGACGTCATGCGTCATGCGCGAGGGGCGGCCGTTAGTAGCGACCGACTCCTCCTCCAACTCAGTTCTGTGAGCCGGAGAGGCAAAAAGTGAAAGCATAGAGATAGAGATAGCGAGGCAAGATAGCCAAGGGATAGCAAAGTAAGGAAGAATGAACTGAAAAAGGAATAAGCCGATGGAGGAAGGACAGAGGAGATAAGAGTATCCCTAACCTAGGGACCGCAGGGCCTCCTTACCTGGGCGACTCTAGGAGGAGAGAGAAGGAAGATAATAAGGAAGAAAGAAGAAGAAGAAGAAGAAGAAGAGAAGAGAAGAGAAAGATGGGATGTTGAAGGGACCAGAATGCCTAACGAGCATAGTTAGCTGACAGCTTAAGGCTCGATTAACAGGGAAGCAAGAATCCCCGGTGATAGAGCTGAAGAGAAGGTTCACCGAACCCGCTAGACAGACTCAGGAGGGCATAGTCCTCATCTTCAACATGCCATGGTCCTTGATCCCCACTGGCCCTGGCCGAGGAAAGCCTTAACTGGAGGACACCCGAGGAGGGAAGGATAAATCCCAGGCAGCATGTGAGAGCTGCTCAAGGGTTTGAAATGGAAAATCTAGGCCTTTCAGGCGGTTTATAGGTATAGAAATGGAACTCAGCCGGACTTGCCAAAGCAGGCCAGAGGCTTAGGCTGCTGAAGGTTGGTCATGGTCAGCACTGCTTCTCTGTAAAACTGTCCAGGAGGACACTAGAAGGGAAAAACGAATCATCAAAATATTACAAGAAGGATTTTCTTCGCCCTTGTTTTTCCATTTTTTTTTTTTTTACAGAGCATAGCCTGTCGGCTTAGGAGCATGACCTAAATTAGAGATTGCCTTATAGCAGTCGGAGAGAGTTCCCGTTTTCTTTTTTTTTTTTTTTTTTAAAGAAAAATAGTCGCACTGCTCCTATGCTCTGCAAGGCAAGAATAAAAGGGGGTTTGAGATTCTAGGGCTTAACAGCTGGTAGCAGGGAATTGCAGGATCAAAACTGTATAGCCAGAGTCAGGCTTAAAACCCCAGAAGTATCTGCCAGAAGGTATGGCAAGAGATAGTTGTGCAGCCTGATCACCATATCACAATTCCAGGAAAAGGCCCAAGAATCTTAGAGTAAATAATTTTCTGGAGAAATAAGGATCCCCTTTAAGGATATAGATATAAAAATTTTTTTTTTTTTTTGGGGGAACTGAGTAATTTTCCTCCTTTTTTTTTTATATATATTTTTTTTTTGCAGAGAGAGGAAGGAGACGGAGGTGGAGAAGCCACAGGAGGAGGCCACTGAGGGATGGTGGGCGGGTGTGAAGTAATGAATGGTGAAGATACAGAGAAGATCAAGAATTACGGTGATGCGTAATTTCATATCTTCCCTTGCAATCTTCACCATTCACTTCCTGGGTGAGTAAGCTCCCTTCCCCTGGGAAGAGGATACCCCTGAGGAACAAGACCCCAGCCTCCTGTTGGTGAGAAACAGAAGGAGAAGACCCGGCTTATTCAGAAAGCTTCAGTGGGAGAAGAGCTAGGAGGTGCCTCCCGAGGACGTAGAGAAGGAGGGAGCCCCTGCAAAAGTCTCCTAGCTCTAGAGGAGAAAAGACGGTCCCCGGAGGTGGAGCGAATCACCCTATGCCGGGCCAGGGGTGACAACCTAGAGAGATGAAGCCATGCCGTCCGCCTGATGCAGATCGCTGTCCCCGAAAGCCTGGAAGCCACCTCATTGGCGTCGTAAGATGCCCTTGCTTGGTGTCTTGCCAGCTCCAGGCCTACCGCGGAGAGGGCAACGGCTTGTCTGGTTTGCTCCATGTGAGGCATTGATGCCAACAGCTGGGACATCATCGACCACAAATGCCGGTTGTAGGCAGTGTGGTGAGCCTGATGAGATGCAATACAGGCAACCACACAAGAAGAAGAGAACACTCTTCGCCCCCAACGGTCGAACTGGAGAGAGTCCGGATCCCGTGGGCGGTCGGCGCAGGGCAGCGGCGCCCGGAAGGAAGTGTCTAGGTAGACCAAACCAGAGGGGGGTTGGGAAGGGTACCTAGAGACTTGAGGGTGCACTATCCACCACGCTGACAGTCAGCCGGGGCTGGAGAAGAAGCGGCTGGGACTGCCAGGACCGGATAGATGCCTCCTGGAAGGGATAGGCCAGGAAGGTACCACCAAATGCTGGGCACTGAATTCACCAAGGAATTCTCGCGTCTCCCATTCGGTATTGTCTCTCCGAACATAGGAAATCTGAAGATCCCTCACCATCCTCGAAAGGAAACGCTGATATTCCGTGAAATCAGCATCGGAGGAAAGATGAGCATGGGGTTCCTCTCCCTCCGAGGAGGGAGACGAGGATGATGGGGAGCTGGAATGTTCAGAGGACTCTTGTGGCGGTGGGGAGAGTCAAAAGACCCGCTCATGCATGTATCTAACATATGAGGGGAAGGCCGCGGGAACCCTGAACTGCTCCCAGGATAACGGACCCGTAGGACCGACATGGCCTGGGAGCAGGGGTGGTGAAGGTAGAGAGATAGGAGAGGGGCACCTCTGAGGAGGCAATAGCTCTCTGCCAGGGCTCTGGAATCTGGGAACGGAGCCTCAGCTGGAGGGATCCTGACAACAGACCAGGCCGCAGAATGGAACTCTGGGAAGCGGAGCCTGGAAGAGCCCAGGGGAGAACCTCCCGTGATGATGCCGGACTGCATGGATCCAGAAGGGCAGTCCGTAAGAACGCCGCCGGAGGGCACCCTAGAGCCCTCAGAGGGAGGGGCGGGTTCTGCACTCGCCTGGCCACCCCCTGAGGTGGCCAAGAGCCCGAGCCAGAACTCTGCCCTCAACCCCCCAGACTCCGAGAGGGCCCTCCTCGACGGCAGCAGTTCCCTCATCCTCAGAGGGGGCAACAGCACCCCGTGGGGTAGCTGTCAGTGACCCTCCAGAGAGGGGAGCCTCCCCCTCCGTCGCCCCCACGCCTGCCCCCTGGGACCCCTGGCCACCCCCAGCCGAGGAGCCCTCAGGAGACGACGGAAGGGGGACAGAGGGAAGGGCCCGCTGCGCCGCCTGGTACCTGTAGCCACAGGGGACCCAGACCCCGAAGAGTGGGGGTGCCAGGATGGGTCCACGTCTGAATCATCGTCCTCCGAGGAAGACGAGACCAGCTGGACCTCAATGCTGGCCACCCCAAGGGTCCCAGAGGCCACAGCGCCATGAACGGCCCCGGTACCAATGGCGGCGCCGCTCACCCCCCAACGCTGGCAGCAGCCAGGCCCGACTCCCAACCCTCTACGGCGCCGGAAGGACAAACGGCACCACTCCCAGTGCTGAAACCGACCCGGCACCGCGAGGAGGCAAGATTAGGCCCACGGCGCCGCCAGCAGCTGGTGCTGAGTACAGGCGGCGTCAGACGGTGCCGCCACAAGCATCGGCACACTTAACGCACTGAGGCCACAAGCGGCACTGCCAATGGCGCCGCTTGATCACCGGCGCCGCTAACGGCGCCGATCCAACGTGACTGGCCAACAGCGCCGCTTTGATCACTGGTAACCGGAACGGTGCGGATCCAATGCGTATCGCCAATGGTGTGCGTTTGATCACCGGCACCGTGGAACGGTGCCGATCCAAACAGCGTTGAACGGCGCCGCTTCGATCACCAGCACCGCAAACGGCACCGGGATCCGAAACAGCGCCGAAAGGTGGCGTCGAGGGTCCACCCGAGCTAGGCCCACAAGACGAGGGCCTCGCAACAGGGAGAGCCTGCACCTCTGAAGAGGTGACTGTCGAGGTGGTGGCGGCGTCGCGACCCCGGAAGGGACTACTACGTTCCCCCGACACCGTGGAAGGGGCCTCCTCCTCGGCAAGAAAAGACGAGGAGACCCCCTCCTCCTCGGACAGTATAGGCCCGGGAGGGGACCCGGGGGAAGTGCCAAGAGACCTTACCTGGGAATCCCGAGAACGACGTCATCCCCCGAAGGTCAGCGGGGTTTTGCCGAGCTTGAACGCGCGGACTTCGAGGACACGGCGGTCCATCGAGAAACAGGCATCGCACGAATCCATGTCATGGCTGGGTCCCAGGCAACGAAGACAAACGTCATGCCGGTCCGAGACGGAGAAATGCCGGCCGCAGGAGCACCGACGCATAGGGGCTCGGCCCGTCTTTGAGAAACGCCGCCCAGAACCGACATAACGCCAAACAAACAAGGTCAAAATACTAGTAAGAAAACACCCGCCGCATAAAAGAAAAAGGAACAGTCTTACCGAGTATGGAGTTGAGTGTGAGAAAATCGAGTCGGTCTTACTACGCAGTTGAAATGACGCCCACGCGAACAGGTGCTGCCTCGACGGCGGAGAAACAGAACTGAGTTGGAGGAGGAGTCGGTCGCTACATCGCAGCCGCCTCGCGCGATGACGCATGACGCCACTTCCCGAGGGGGCCATTAGAGCAAACTTAAAAAAAAAAACTTCGTGATGGTGCTTGCCTCCAGCTTACACCCAGGAAGTAATGAATGGTGAAGATTGACAAGGGAAGATATAGAAAATTACCAAAGTTACGAGCCTGCGTTTGCAAAATTCAGCAAAGGCACATAGCATTGTTTTTTTTAATATTTTTACACCAAATTTTCAACATAGCCTTGTTATGGTGCTGCCTCATGAACAACGGTAGAGAAAAAGTTCAGCTTCTGCCTGAAAGGTAACTTCATGCAGGGACTGCAAAATCACCTTTCAGGACAGATTAGCCTAATTTCACTGCAATTGTTCATGAGGTGGGGTCCCCAAAAAGGCATGTTGAAAATTTGGGGCCAAAATATGCAAAGAATTTCCAAGTTATGCCACTAAGTTCAAAACCCAATTGAAATACATACCTGTTTCCTCAGTTCGCGGTCCAGCTTTCAAGAGTGAAGACATGTCTGTGGTGCACAGAATATTATAGAGTTGGACCCCCAGTGGATAAGTAAGGGCTTGGGGAGTTGGTGGGTGCTGAGTGGGAGGGTCTGGTGGGGGGACAGTAACAGCTGCACCCGACATTGAGGGACGGTTTTCTTTTTACAAGGTTTATTAAAAAAATCTATGAGGGAAGGTTTTCTTTATTTCAGGTCACAACAGTGGTGGACTGGGCACCTCCTGTGTCAGTGTTATGTTTGGGGGTGCTGAGAGGGAGGGTTGGGTGGTGGGACACTTACAGGGTGGCAGCAACAGAGAGCAACAGCAAACAGATTGGATACCCACAGTGTCAGTGTAATGTTTGTGGGGGTGCTGGGAGGGAGGGTCAGGTGGGTGGGACAGTTACAGGAGCAGACATAACAGAGATCGATGGATGGATAATGAAACCAGGGGATAGAAATTGAGGTATTTTAACTCAGGCCATGATACCGGGCAAGTGTGAATGCATGTGCATATTCCCGGAATATGCATACGTATGCATTCGCACATGCCTCATATCACAGCTTGAGTTTAATATCCTGATTTCTATAACTTTAAGCCCTCATTTCATGTCAGCTTGAACTTTCCTGAGTTCAGCTTTCTTAATACTTTTAAAAAATCTGTTTAGCTGATTGTCGTTGAGGCACAGGTCAGGAAGCATGGGAAAAACCAGGAGCAGTTGTAGAATTTGCAAAAAGTGTTTATTAGTACTAGCAATAACATAAAAAATAAACTTGTTCAGTATAAGTATTTACAAAGGCAGAATAAACAGAGAAGATCCATCTGAGTTTTCATTCAATCTCTGTGTCTCCCATTACATTGTGGCTCTCTCTCTTATAAGTCTTTGCAATCCCCCTCCTTAATAAGCATCCTGTTTTTTTTCTAATATGTTCTTGTAAATTTTAGGCAGGTGCAGCAAGAATACAATGCCCCAGAACTGAGGCCCATTCTCCACAGCTTCTGAAAAAGGGCTTAAAAACTGCTCTCAGGTTAACCCCTTGAGTTCCCAATAGCTTGTTGCAATCATCTCAAACTACAATTATATACATTTCAACAGTAACACTATATAATTTCTAAACAAAGGGATCCCAATATCAGTTACATTTCCACATATTGATTTACATATATTTTTATAAAAGCAGATATGCAAGGGAGGAAAAGAGACAGAACAGCAAGTGAGTGTAGAGAGACAGCAAGAGGCAAAGAACTGCAAGACTGTCGGGGTGATCAAATCCTAGGTCTCACAGGAAAATTTGGTTGCGAAACCAGACAGACAAGAGACAGGAAAGGAAAGAACAGAACAGATACCTGCATTCAAACTCTCCATAACAACTGGAACAGGGTCCTATTCAATCCTGTCACATACACCCCCTCCTTAAGAGGGAACCTGTTTTACCAAACAGGTTTCCAAAACTTTCTATTAATTCTACACTTACATTAGCTTCTAACTTTCAGAAATTAAGCACATGTGCAGTATCCTTTTTTTTCTATAACAGTACAGCAAACAGTAAAGTTATACTGATACATTTGTTTTTTCAACCTTCAGAACCCTCAATTCCTGATCCATATCTTGACAAAAAATCAGCATTGCTATTCTCTTTACCAGATTTGTGTATCACCTTGAATTTAAAGCAGCAGTACAATGAAAACAATTTTTCTAAAAAGCTAATTTTCTGCAATGATTATGGAAAATATTGGTAGAACTCTTGATTTGGGTTTTCTGGATGCTTCTTATGTGGTGTAAGGTACATTTGCATTTTTGTCTAGATTCATATCCTCCTCAGGTCCTCAATGTTATTTCAGTGTAAAAATGAGGCGGCCATCTTTTTTTCTTGAGAAATAATTATTTTAAAACTTTCATAAAATTCTTAATTTATAATGGAAACTGAAAATTTCACCAGCAAAATAAACAAAAAAAAAAACTGTCTGGCATTGATTAGGAAGAAAAAAAGTGGGGTAACATTTTTGCCCATTTTAGTTGCACTGGTGTTTTAAATGGCTGTACTGCCAGGTACCACTTTGTGATTCTGGAATTTTTTTCTTTAATTTGGTTAAGCCAACAGAGAGGATTGTGATCTGTAATAAGTACAAAGTCAGTTCCTAGTAAATAAAACTTAAGGGACTCCATGGCCCACTTTGCTGCTAAACATTCCTTTTCAATGGTGGAGTACCTTTTCTCTCTGTCATGCAACTTCCTACTTATGTACAGAATAGGATGTTCTGTCCCATCTATATTTTGACTTAGAATTGCACCTAGGTCTACCTCTGATGCATCTGTTTGTAACAAAAATTGTTTCTCAGAATCTGGGCATCTTAAAACAGGGGCTGAACATAATGCAGCCTTAATGGCTTGAAAAGCTTCATCACACTCTGGGGTCCATTTCACAATATTTTGGTACTATTTTTTCATGAGTTCAGTGAGGGGAGTAGCTAACTCAGCAAAGTTGGGAACAAATCTCCTATAATAACCAGCCAGCCCTAAAAATGACCTGACATGTTTCTTTGTTTTAGGGACAGGGCTGTTAGCTACAGCTTCTATTTTACAAATTTCTGGCTTAACTTCTCCATTTCCCAACACATAGCCCAAATATCTGGTGTCCTGCATGCCCAATGCACATTTGGTAGGATTGATAGTCTGACCTGCATTTTTGATAGCTTGGATAACTGCTCGTAGGTGTTCCATATGGCTTCTCCAGTCTGGACTGTACACCATGACGTCATCCAGGTTCGCAGCACAATAACCAGTGTGAGGTGATAATACTACATCCATGTACCACTGGAATATAACTGGCACACCATGTACAGTAAACCAAATGGCATGGTGGTGAACTGATAGAATCCAACAGGAGCAGCAAATGCAGTTTTGTCTCTGGATTCTTTAGCTAAAGGGATTTGCCAGTAACCCTTGGTGAGATCGAGGGTACTGATATACTTTACATTCCCCAGTCTGTCCACCAAATCATCTGTTCTGGTCATAGGATAACTGTTACATTCTGAGACTTGATTAAGTTTCCTAAAATCAAGGCAGATTCTAACACCCTCTTCTTTTTTGTTTACAATTACATTTGCAGATGACCAAGCACTCCTCGACTCTTCTATGAAACCCAAATTCTTTCATTTTTTGTATTTCCTTAACCATGTCAGCTCTTAACCATTCTGGTAATCTGTATGTCTTTTGCCTAATAGGGTGAGCATTCCTTGGTATTATTACGTGCTCCACCCCTTTTGCTTGTCCTGGTACTGTGGAAAAGTACTGTTAAATGTTTTTAGCAAGTTACGAATTTCTGTGGTTTGTTCTGAGGTTAAGGAAACATTCTGCTTTACAGCTTCAGCAGTTAAAGTTTGTTCCAGTCTATCATAAGCTACATCAATATCTTCTTTATCAGTTTCTGGTAAAACTAGCAAAGCAGTTTTTGGCATTTTTTCAACCTATTTCTTGAGGAGGTTAGCATGGTATATCTTAGTAGGATTTTTCCTGTCAGGGGTCTCAGTCTTGTAGTTAACAGTGCCAGTATGTCTAAACACTCTATAAGACCCTTGCCACTTCATTAACAGTTTATTTTCTGTTGTGGGTAACAGTAACAAAACCTTTTCACCTGGCTCAAAAACCTTTTCTTTTACCCCATGGTCATAATATACCTTCTGCTGGTGTTGGGCCTCTTCCTGATTACTATGGGCAATTTCAACATATTTTGCCAGCTTCTTTCTTAGGACACACATATAAGATGTTATAGATTGTTTCTGAGTGGTGTTATCTTCCCACGTTTCTTTTATCACGTCCAGTGGTCCTCTTGGCTGCCTACCATACAGCATTTCAAATGGTAAAAACCCTGTTGATGCCTGTGGCACTTCTGTGTACGCAAAAAGTAGGTAAGGCTAGTATTGGTCCCAATCTTTCCCTTCCCCTTTTACAAACCTTTTCAACATGCGTTTTAGGGTTTGGTTAAAATGCTCAACAAGACTGCCTGTCTGAGGGTGATAGAGGGAGATTTGTATGGCAGTGATATCTAGTAGTCTGTACAGCTCCTTAAGTAATACAGCACCAAAATTACTACCCTGATCAGTAATAATTTCTTTAGGTATGCCCACTCTGCTGAAAATTTTTGCAAGCTCTGCTGCCACTTTTGAAGCTGTGACAGTACGCATTGGAACTGCTTCTAGGTATTGAGTAGCATAGTCACATACTACAAGGATAAATCTATTACCCTTTTTACTTTTGTCTAAAAGACCAATCACATCCACTGCAATTTTCTCAAAAGGCACATCTATCAAGGGTAGGGGCACCAGGGGCCACCTTGTCTTTTCTAGTGACTGGGGCTACTTTCTGGCACGCAGTACAGGAATTACAATAGGTAACAACATCTTCATGAATTCCAGGCCGGTAAAATCTATACAGCAATCTGGCAAGGGTGCGATCCCTCCCTGAGTGACCAGCCATAGGACTATCATGTGTTATCTGTAACAACTCAGTTCTATACTTCTGTGGTATAACCAATTGTTCTGTCTCTTCCTGTGTCTAAGGCTTAACCCAAACTCTGCACAGTAACCCATTACATTTTTTAAACAACGGTTCACCCTGTTTTGGTTTCACCCCCAGCTGCTGAAAATAACCCTGGAGGGAAACATTGTTAGCTTGCTCTGAAACAAAATCATAATCAGTTATCAGTTTAGTTTCAGCATTTTCATATTTTAACCTTTTATGTCCATCAGTCTTTTGTTGCCACTGTTGTTTCAGACATCTTCTTTCTTTCCTGGACTTCCGGATCTTAGAGCTGTTCTCAAACAAGTCTGAATCAAAGTCACTGAAAGGAAAAGTGTCCCCACTCTTTGAGATTTTCTTTGCCTGAGCTCATTACCACTGCTGCTGAAACTGCAGGATTCAGTTCCTCTGTGATTAACTCAGTAAATCCAGGACAGTCAGATCAATTATCACGGGGACAGCAACTTAGGACTACCCCCACTTTCATTTGGTGCGACACACCCCTTATTGGTCAGAGTCACTTGGGTGAAGGGACAGTATCAAGTGTCCCTGTGGATGCAGATGACACCAGTATCTGGTCCTCTTGCACTAGGGTATGTCTGCTTACCAAGTCAATGAGTCCCTTTACAGTCTTATTCCCCACCTTCACATCTGTTAAATACTTGCCCCAATTTGCTAAGGATAAATCTGCTCCAGTGCCACTTTCCTAACTACGGCAGTTTCTTGCAATATGGCCAGGCTTGTTACAATTATAACAAATAAACTCTTTGGGGGCAGATTTGTTACCCACACCAGAGTTCTTATCAGACTTTGAGTTTAAATTGGAAAAAGAGGGACTTACTGGTGCTTGGCTGTCATCTTGCTGCTGTGGCGTCTGTCTGGCCATTTGATAGTCCTCGGCCAAAGAAACAGCCTTTTCCCCACTTTCTGGTTGATGTTCTTTCACCCAAAGCTGAACATCTGTAGGCAGGATGTTGATGAATTGCTTCATTGCAAATGTATCGATGATCTGTGGGACTGTTTTGCCCTCTGGTTGGAGCCATTTAATAAGGAGCTGTCTGAGTAAGGTGAAGGCTTCTCAAGGATTGCCGAATGCGTTGTACTTCAGGGACCAGAATCTTTGCCTGTGGGTCTCTCCTGAGATGTATCATTTCAGGATTTTTTTTTTCACACAGTCATAGTTTTCTGACTGTACAGTGTCCATACTGCTGCAGACAAGTTGGGCTTTACCTATCAGGTAGAGAACCAGTCTGATTATCTATTGCTGCTTTGGCTATTGGCAGGCTGTGGCAACTCTTTCAAAAGTTGTCAGGTATGCCTCGATATCATCCAAGGAACACAACTTTGTAAGTTTAATGTCTCTCAAATTGCTTGTACCTTGTTGCTCTGCTGGACCAGTGCCAGATCCTTCTGCTTTGATAGCTTGCAAGGCATCCAGCCAGTGCTCTTCCTGTCATTGCATCTCTTCTCTTCTTTGCTTCTCTGTCTGTTTTTGTTGTATAGCCCACCATTTGAAAAAGTCTATCAGGCTTTCAGGTTCTGTCACTGCCTGTTCTTGTTCCATAACATGTGCTGACTGTGCAATCTCAGCTTGGATGTCTGTCTCTGCTAGTTTGGCTGCCATTCTCCTGGTAACCACTCCTGGACTTGCTGCTACATAATCCATACCTTTCTCTGTGCTTCCCGGGTACTAGATCCAGTAACCATGCACAAAACTGCTGGCTTAGAGTATGCACGGCATAAATTCCACTTAGACTGACACCATCTGTCATCAAGACACAGGTCAGGAAGCATAGGAAAAACCAGGAGCAGTTGTAGAATTCACAAAATGTGTTTATTAGTACTGGCAAAAAAATTAAAAAATATAAATTTGTTCAGTATAACTATTTACAAAGGCAGAATAAACAGAGAAGATCCATCTCAGTTTTACTTCAATCTCTGTGTCTCACAAAACATTGCAGCTCTCTCTCTCTCTCTTATAAGTCTTTGCAACGCCCCTCCTTAACAAGCATCCTGTTTTTTTTCTAAAATGTTCTTGTAAGTTTCAGGCAGGTGCAGCAATAACACAATGTCTCAGAACTTAGGCCCCTTCTCCACAGCTTCTGAACAAGAGCTTATAAACTGCTTTCAGGTTAACACCTTGAATTCCCAATAGCTTTTTGCAATTATCTCAAACTATAATTATATACATTTCAACAGTAACACCATATAATTTCTAAACAAAGGGATCCCAATATCAGTTACATTTCCACATATTGATTTGCATATATTTTTATACCAGCAGATATGCAAGGGAGGAAAAGAGACAGAACAGCAAGTGAGGGTAGTGAGACAGCGAGGGGCAAAGAATTGCGAGTCTGTCGGGGTGATCAAATTCTAGGTCTCACAGGAAAATTTGGTTGCGCAACCAGGCAGACAAGAGACAGGAAAGGAAAGAACAGAACAGATCCCTGCATTCAAACTCTCCGAAACAACTGGAAATGGGTCCTATTCAACCCTGTTACACTGATGCAGAATCCAAAGTGTAGCCAGTGTGGCAAAGGCGAAAGCACCCTACTCCATGTGTTTTGAGATTGTCTCTCCATTAGGCCCCTATGGCAAGCCATACAGACCAAATTAGACCCTTTCTGGAGTTGCAGCTGCTATTTACTCCTGAGATCTGTATACTGGTGGACTACTCCCATATTCCAGTCCATGAAAGGAGATATGCCATGTCCCTTATTTCCCACTTTGTCAAAAAACTAGTATTAAAACATTAGAAGGATCCTGTTCTGATTTCCTACCCGGAATGCTAAATTAATTCTTAAGCAATTTACGCCTAGAGAAAATGCTAGCAAGCCTGAGACATAACCCCACCAACTTTTTTTTTAAACTGTTTATTTATTATGTTTTTTCCTTTTTTACATAGGACACACAGAGCAGCATTACATATAAATATCTTTACACATCTGTTGAAAGAGATTTATCATCTTAGTTGTTGTCACCTGAAGCATCACTACTTTCAGGTGTTTTTTGGAGACCAACGGACCAGGGTCCGTCTATGAGGTTGTGAGGGCCTCTGCTCCTGCCCTCTCCTGCCCCTGCTCAGAAACTGCAAGGTAATCCTCATTCCCTGGAAGACCTGTAGGGACTGCTTGCATGGACTAAAATCAAATAATCTTTCAAGGCCTGGTGCAGGAGTCGTGCATACCCTGTGAGTCTCCTGGCTGTTTTGCACGTTCGCTCCCTCGCCACACTGGCTGCTCCTCCAGAGGCTCGGCTCTGCCCCGCCGCCCCCACCACCACCCTTGGTCATCACTGTAATTTATATGCACTGTAATGGATACGTGAGCTGAAATAACCTATCAGCTCACTTTGCCATCTGCAAGTTATACTGACTCTCCACTAGGGGCTCCCCTATCATTTTTGAAACTCAGATACTCTAGAGAAGTTTTTCTCTAACAACAAGTTTACTGCTGCTTATTTAGCCTCCCTCTCTCTCCTCCTTGTCAAGCCATTATCTTAAACAAATTCCCTACAATCGGCGCTCCTAGCTTGAATCAATCTACCTGCTGTTTCAGCTTGCTACTACTTCTCTTCCTCCTAGGGGACTCCTCCTCCACAGGGTCAACATGATCCCTCCACATGGGTCTCATCTGAGCCGAATCTTGCTAGGACACATCCCAAACGTCCAGAGCTGTATCCCTACTTCTCACACCAGTGTGAGTGATCGGTGGAGGACCCTACCCTTCCCCTACAATCCCACCGGCTACCCTGTCAGGCTATTACTGGCTGTAGGGGGGATATAGAACCTAATCCCGGTCCCTACTCCCCAATCTCACTCTCAGCAATCCCTTAAACCCCCTTTGGGCTGACTCCAAAGGACTCAAGCTTGCTCACATAAATTTCGGCAGTCTAAGGCACAAATTCCATGACCTCAAAGCATGGGCTGCACTTTATAAACCCAACATACTAGCCATGACTGAAACCTGGCTCAAGCCACAGATCCTCCCCCACGAAGTAGACCTGTCGGGCTATCTTGCGTTCAGAAAGGACAAGGTGGGGAAAAAGGGAGGAGAGGTTATTATCTACATCAGCTCTGCCCTGCAAGCCTTGCAGCTCGACCACCCCTCTCTCTGCGGATCCCTAGGTGAAACACTATTTGTAAAAATCCTCCTCGGAAACACCAAGCCCCTCAACATAGGGTGTGTCTACCTCCCACCCCAATCCACTGTTTCCTCCCTTGAATCCCTAACCAATGCCCTCGAGGAGTACCCCATGGGGGAGACCATCCTCCTCGGGGATTTCAATCTCCACTGGCCAGCCCTGGTCTCCTCCTCTACTAAGAACCCTATACTTGGCTCCCCTTTTACACAGATCATTGATCTGCCTACTAGACATAATCCTAAGACCAGTAACCACTCTCTCATTGACTGGGCACTTGTCTCCCACCCTGACCATATCCTGTCTGCTGGGACTATGTCTGACTCCTTGAGTGACCACTCGCCTATCTTTTGCACTTGGTCCAACAAGCCTCCAAAAACTACTGCTAAGGTCATAGAAGCAAGGAACTATAGTAGGCTTGTACCAGCCGACTTCTGATCCGACCTGAGGAAAATTGACTGGGACTCCATCGTCTCCCTTCCCTCACTCAACAATGCACTTGAATATTTCACCCAGGCCTTCTTGTTGGCGTCTAATATGCATGCCCCAAAAAAGAAGCTCAGGGTACAGGGAAAGTGCCATAAATGGCTGAGCCCAAGCCTCAAGCATTCCATGCTGCTCCGTGACAGAGCATGGGGAACCTACAAATCCTCCGGCAACACATCTGACTAGAAGAAGTACAGGGAACTGAGAAATCAGTGTAAAAAATCTTCAAAACAGGCTAAGTCCCAGTACCTAAAAGACCTCCAAACAAGTCACCTATGTGACCCTAAAATATTCTGGGGCCACATAAACTTACTCCTCAAGGGTACTACAAGCAGTCAAGCAGACTCCATCCTAGTAAGGGATTCATTGACCAATGTCCCCTCCATAGTTGCTGAGGCCTTCTGTGCCTCCTTCTCTAATCCAAACGGGTCCCCTCTCCTTGACCTCCCCAGGTCCTCCCCTTACTCCAGAGTGGACTGGGTGCATCCAAGGCCCCAATTCCACCTGAAATTGGTCAAACAGTCTGTGGTACTTCCTCTCCTATGCAAAATAAACCCTAATTCCTCCCCAGGACATGACCAGCTAGAACCTCGGCTGCTGAGGGCTGCTTCCCTGGCTATCGCCCTTCCTGTCACCCTCCTCATCAACAGGTCCCTTCTAGAAGGAATAGTCCCAAAAAAGTGGAAGGTAGCAACCATCGTCCCTGTCCACAAAAATGGTCCCCGAGACAAAATGGGAAACTACAGACCAATCTCCCTTCTCAGCCCCCTAGGGAAAATACAGGAAAGACTAGTATCTAACCAGCTTCAGGACTACCTAGAGCAGCACCTACTCCTGGCTGATGTACAACACAGCTTCAGGAAAGGCCATGGTACCGACACTGCACTCATCCGGCTTACATCGGACATCCTTGCTGTTACGGACCAAGGCTCCCCAACGGGCACTCTTTTCATTGACCTATCCAAGGCCTTTGACCTGGTCAACCACAATCTCCTTCTCTCCAAACTCTTCCAACTAGGACTGGATGATCACTCGCTCTCCTGGTTCGAGAGCTACCTTAACCACCATACCCAAAAAGTCCGTTGGAGGGGTACCCAGTCTGGCCCAAGACCCGTTGCCTCTGGGGTACCCCAGGGCTCTATCCTGGGATCCCTGCTATTCTCACTCTTTCTCAACAATATTGAGGGCAACTGAACACTCAGCAACCTCATCCTCTACGTAGACGACACTGTCATATACTGCAGTGACCCACAACCCAGCGTAATCTCTGCCAAACTGCAGGCCAGTCTCTCAATTCTTGAGGCCTGGTTCTCCTCTAACTCCCTAAAGCTCAACAAAGAAAAAAACAAAGCAGTCCTGTTTGGGTCAAGATGCCTGGGCACTGACAGAAGTGAGCTGCTCCAGCTCAGCACAGTCCAAGGAAAAAGAGTTGAGGTCATTGCCAATTTCAAATACCTCGGGGTCCACCTTGACCAAGAGATGACCTACAGGCCTAATAATGACTCCATAACCCGGTCCATCCATCAAAGGCTTAGCTCCTCTACCACCTGGGCAACTCCCTTTCCAGTGAGGCACAACGAGCAATTGCCTGCAGCAACCTCCTCCCCTCCATCCTATACAGTGCCCCTCTATTGCAGTTCCTCTGGGAGACGGAACTCAATAAACTCACCATGCTCTACAACTGTGTGGCTCACTTCGCTACCAACTCCTCCCCTAGGAGGCACCATTGTGAGGCCCTTGTGGATCTGAACTGGCCCACACTGTGGCACAAACTGGCCTACCCTACTGCCTGCCTTGCCTTCAAATTCTCTACTCTCAGCCCCCACTCCCCACCTTCATGGACTTCTCACCTCCAAAGTCCAACACTGAACCCTGCGATCCTCTGCAAATCGCCCCCTAGACATCCCTCCAATCCGCTCCTACCAATACGCTGCCTCCTACCTATGGAACTTCCTCCCAGCTAGCCTGATTGACACACCCTCCATTACCCAGTTTAAGTCTGGCCTCAAAGTATATCTCCTAGAACTCAGCCTCCATGGCTGCAACTGCTATCTCCCTAGCCCAGGTCTCCCTCTCACCTCCACTGCCTTAATCTCTCCTTCTTCCCTGATGAATCTCCTAAACAAGACTGTCAATTATACTGCATACCTGTCTCAATTTCCTACTAACTGTGTGTATCTTGACGTCTCTGTACTGCATGCATGAGCCTGAATGTGAACTTGCTATAACCCCTGTATATTGATGCTGATGTATATTTTTATACCTATTGTAACTCCTGTAAATAATGCCAATATGTGTTTTTTCTGTAACTAATTCCGGGTCGCCCCTGAAAAAGGGATCTCTGGTCTCAGTGGGTTTACCCAGTTACCAAAATCTAAATAAATAAATAAATCACATAAATTATATCTCAAATACAAGAGAAATATCCAAGTACTTATGTCGACCACCATATGCATACAGGGGAAGGCTTACAGAATTTCTCACTTATAATACACACACTATGGCAGTGGACTGTTGCAGAGTTAAGATGCGGGGGGGGAATTTAAGGGGAGCTGGAGGACCGAGTCATCTGCACCCAAGAACTAATTAGATCAGGACTCATCCCTGGGGTTTCTGGGGATTACTCTCCAGAGAAGAAAGGTCCTTGGGCTGGCCGGTTACCCTCCGAACTGCAAAGGAGGGCTGGATATCCCGAGAAGAAAGCTTAAGGGGGTTGGTCTGCGCGGGTCTGTGCAATGTCTATGAACCACCTGTTCCAATGGTTCACCAGCTCTGGTACTCTGTTTTGAAGTCTGGCTGTCATGTGTTCCAGCTTGTATATATCATATACAGTATCTTTCCAGGCCGATATAGTGGGGGGATCCAGGCGCAGCCACAATCGTGTGATACATTTTTTTTCACGGCGCTCAAGAGAATATTGAGGAGGTATATTTGATGTGGGTCTTTAAAGTGAATTGGGTAATGTAAAAGAATCCCTACATCCAGGGAAAGTGTACCTAAGCCCGGAAAAAGATCTAGGATCCTACTTTCTATCTCTGTCCAGTAGGCTGCTAGCATTGGGCACAACCAAAATATATGTGCATGGGTGGCCACACCACATCCACAATGTCTCCAACAACTAGAATCTCATTGCTCTGAATATTTGGCAGTAATCTGGGGTGTACGAAAGAATCTGGAGACCACCTTCCAGGAAAATTCCCTCCAAATATATGAGTTAGATATCTTGTGTTGTCTACGCCAAATTCGAACCCAGTCCTCCTGGGACAGGCTAATCTGGAGTTCAGCCTCCCAATGAAATTGTACCAGGTCCATGATAAGGGAAGCGGTTCCCTGTATGGCCCTGCAAAAATGAGATATTAAATGGCTACGTCCTCCCCCTCTCTCCACTTGAATTAATAAGGGACATAATAGAGGAACAGGATGGTCGGTGACATCCAAACCGATTCTAGTGTCCAGGAAATGGCGGACCTGTAGGAACCGAAAGAAGTCCTTCTGATTCAGGGAGAACTCCTGCCTAAGTTGTTCAAATGATTTAAAAACATCCCTGTCATAAAATTGAAAAGGATGTTTCAGGCCTTGATGAGTCCAATTACGGAATGTTATGTCTAGTTATGCCGGAGGCCATTGAGAATCCTCTGCCGGAATACTAATCCAGGTCGAAAGAAACTTATTAGTCGGCCAGGTCAAAAACTTAGTCCAGCATTGGATAAGCCCCTTAGTGAAACTGGATCCACTCCCCAGTGGAGTAGAATTATGGTGTTGGAATGCTAGAGAATAATTTAATGGGTGATCTACCATCGTCCTCTCCACCCCAAGCCAGAATGGGGACTGTGTCTGGGGGAGGAACCAAGACATTATATGTGTGAGTAGGGCCGCTAGCCAGTAATTAAAGATACAAGGGAGAGCCAAGCCTCCCCTATCCTTAGGGCACTGAAGCTTGCTAAGTGCTAATCTAGGTTGTTTATTCATCCATAGGAATCTACTAACTGAACAGTCCCAGTCTCTTATATCTTTGCCTTGTAAGGGTATCGGGATATTTTGCATTAGGTATAATATTTTTTGGGAGGGAGTTCATCTGGACAGACTGTACCCTAGCCAACAAGGAAAGAGGGAGAGGGGTCCATCTCTCCAGGTCGGATTTAATTTTAGCAAGAGTTGAGGTATAGTTAATGGAATAGAGATCCGAGAAATTCTGGGGGATTTTGATTCCCAGGTAGGTTATGTAAGGTTTGTCCCATTTGTAGGGGTATCTCTGAATAAGTTCAGGAGGAAAGGGGGGTTGTATAAGTAGAACTTCGGATTTATTCGGGTTTATAGTATAACCTGTAAGGCCCTCTATTTTGTGTAAAAGAGTAGCGAGAGTCTGTAAGGATTCCTCTGGGTGAGTAATATAAAGAAGAGGGTCATCCACATAATAGGCTACCTTATGAGAGGAGGATTCCAAAATTTTATAACCGTGTAGATTAGGGGTTTGACGGAAGAGCTGGGCGATGGTTTCCACAAAAATAGTGAACAAGTAGGAGGATAAGGGACAACCCTGATGTGTACCTCTAAAAAGTGGGAAACAGTCAGAATGCGATCCGTTCAGTCTCACCACTGCCTCTGGTTTAGTGTATATGCCTCTGATGGTATCTAAAAATCTTCCAGGAAAGTTAAACTTTTGTAGGACGGCTTAGAGGAACCCCCAAGAGACTGTATCAAGCCTTTTGAGCGTCTAGACTAAGGATCATAAGGGGAGATTTTGTTGAAATAGCATGCTCTATTAAATAAAGGGTATGCTTTATATTATCTGTGGTCTGTCTACCTTTGATGAACCCAGATTGATCCAGGTGTATTAAAGTAGGGGAGAATTTGATCTAGTCTGTGGTATAAATCTTATAATCTTGGTTGAGTACTGATATGGGACGGTATGAGTCACAGAGGTGTGGAGGTTTCTGTGGTTTCAGGATCACCAAGATCATAGCCTGTCTCCAGGAAACCAGGAAAGAGGATGCGTTATGACCTGCCCGCAAAGATTGGAGAAGGGAGGTTTGTATCGTTTCTAGTGTGCTTTTGTAAAATTTGGGGCCTGGGGCTGAAACCATCGGGTCCTGGGGACTTCCCATTTTTGAGGCCTTTGATGGTAGTCTGGAGTTCCAGTTCTGTGGGTTGGGCTGCTGAGACTCTGTAAGAGCAGGTAATCGGAGTTGGGTCAGGAAGGCAGACATTTTGTGGGGATCAGGCACTTCCTGAGGTGAATAGAGAGACTGATATGTTTTAAATGAATCAAGGATCTGTCTGGTAGAGTAATGAATCTGTCCAGAGACAGGGTCCTTAATTTTAGAGATGGTACGTTGTTGTATCTGATTTCTCAGGCAGTATGCCAGGATCTTGGAGGCCCGAGCCCCACCTTCATAGTAACGTTGTCTGAGCCAGGCCAGAGCCTGTTCTGTTTTAGCAGTCAATAGGGCATTGTATCTCGGCCTGTGTTCGAGAGATTAACCCCCACCAACTTTGATAAAAAATGGGGGCAAAATATACACACTGACCTCGATTGTTAAATAAGATGTGGATATATTTGGTTATCTAAGGATACTTATCTCTACCACTGTAGAGTAAGCAGGCTCCTGCCCCCTTGCATAACATGGTGACTCGTGATGTTTTTAGCTACGACTAGCAGTGGAGGCCCATAATATACTAGTCTCGCTTGGTCCCTGTCTTCTAAGTGGGGGATAGGGGGTTTAGTAGAACAGAAGATATATTTGAGCCGATGTAACCCCATGGCATCACTGTTATGTTATGCTTCCTGATTGTTAACTCAATTGCCATACAATATCTATGTGATCACACATTGGGAGCGGCGCGGTATGAACTATGGAGATTCACTTATGATGTGCGGACACTGGGGAATTGGTACTCCCAGTGTCAGTGTTATGTTTGTGGGTGGATGTGGGTGGTGGGTACTGAGAGGAGGGTTGGGTGGGGGTCAGTTACAGGGCACCAACAACATACACCGATGGACGGTCTTCCTTGTTACACCTGGTGTCTGCAACAGTGGGTCTATTCCTGGATGTTTCAAATTCCTCAGCAGGCTGTCAAGACAGATCAGCCTGCTGGGTGGCGTAGATCAAAGAGAAGAGCCGTCCCATTATTGGGTCAGCATTTTCTTTTCAAGTAAAGGATGTCTCCACCCACCAAACCAAAACTCTATAGCCAACCCGGTGGCACATAGGGCTGAGGCGCTGGACGTCTCACCTCGCGGCACATCGGTGACCCGGGTTCAGGAGTAAGCCTGGGTCATCAGAGGTCGGCACGAAGGGGCAGGCGGAGCAGGATGGAGCGGACGCAAAATGGCAGCTCTCCTCTCCAGGGAGGTGGGTTGGCATCCCTTGTTCACAGCTACCCCCTGGTGGAGGCCGAGGGGCTATGCAAGCAAGTGCTGGCATTAGACCAATGGGCGGAGCAGGAGCCGTTACGGGGCTGTAAAGCACATGCGTGCCTCCACAAGCATGCATCCTTCGGAAATAGGGAGAAAAGGAAAAAGGCAACCGGCGGCAGAATGGCGACTGACTCTCCACAGGCACCAGTCCTGGACCGGGCATAAGGTAAGCCCCGGTAATTCCAGGGGACGGAGCTGGGGGAGTCGGTCAGATGGGGGCCGTAAGGAGCAAGGAGAAATACAGTATTGATAAAAAAAAAAACCACCAAAACTCTGTCATGATCAGCCTGGCTGACGATTACTGTGACACTGACTTGCACCTTAAACACTGCTCTGCATTGGACAGACAGTAACACACCCTTTAAAATGTATTATCAAAGCAAGATGTTCACTGCACCCACACGCATGGGGCAAACATAAAAATTACACCTATCAGGTTCATGAGGTGGAGTAACAACCAGGTTATGTTGAAAATATGGGGCCAAAATCTGCAAATATCACAGTTATGAGTAAACATCAAAAGAATTCAATGTTTTTTCATAACTTTTTTGTTTTTTGGTCATTCTGACCCCAAACTTTCAACATAGTTTTTTTATGACCCCATGTTATGAACAAGACAAGTGGAATTTGTTAAATCTTGCCTGAAAGGTGATTTTACAGGGCAATACAAGAACAAGTTTCCAGGGATTTGAAAAATTTAACCTACCTTGTTCACAAGGCAGGGTCACAAAAAGGCTATGTTTAAAATTTGGTGTAAGAATATTAAAAAATGACAAAGCTGAGAGTAAAAGTTCAAAATGTATTAAGTAAGGATTATCCCATGACAGGGCATGAGTTTACTGAGAATTAATCCATGCCTGGGCCGGGGAGCAAGGCCACAGGCCAAGTTACTTCAACCTCCCAGGCATGGACTAATTCTCAGTAAACCCATGCCCTGGAGTGGGGTTAATTCACTTATAAAATGGGCAGTTTTATTTTGGAGGTTTACCTAAAGAAATATAAAAAAAACACTGTCTACATGCATTTGTAATAAAATAGTTCTTCTGCCTGATGGGTTTCTCCTACTGAGGATGCTATAGTTGTAGTTCTCCACCAGGTGGATTTGTCCTAATGAAGATGCCGTAGTTGTAGTTTTTACAGGTCTTTCTGGTGGAGTGATTGGACTAGGTCACTTTACATTGCTGTCAATCAGGATTTTGTAGTAAAACAACCCAACTGTGGGTTTCTTGAGAATTAATCCATGGTCAGGTGACATGTTTTGACAAATCAGAATACAGGATTTTCAGAACCCATTTTATAATAGCTACAGTGTTAACCAACCTTATCTTGCTTTCCTCAGTTCCTGGTCAGTGTTGCAACAGGAGGAAGTCCCGGACATTGTCAGAGCAGGACCAGATAGGAAAGTGAGAAGTGCTGGTGGGGGTGTAGGGTGGGGAGTGCTGGGGGGGTCTGGATGGCTGGAGAAGCAGATGGCAAGGAGGGACAAGATGATGAGGCCCTGTTTTCTTCTTTTCAGTACTTAGTTGGCAACACTGGAAGTGGGCACCCTGATGTTGCATTATCTTTTGGAGGGGGTCAGCTATCACTGGGGGTTGGCACCCGTGTCAGTCAGACTATGTGGGGAAGAGGTAGACAAAAGCCGGGTCAAACAGGAGGATGGATACCCACAGCGGGGTTGAGCAATCACTGCCAGTGATATGCAAACACTTGCAGGGGGGGCCGAATTAGAGATCAGGTGAGAGGGGGTATACAGCGTCAAAGCCAGCAGTGTGAGGTGGGTTTGATGCTGGTGATTATGCCCAGTCAGTATGGTAATAGGTGAGAGCTTTGTATAATAGGAGCAGCTGCATCCTTTCATTTGTAAAAAAATTCCACCCATCAGTAAGCTGGCTAGCATCATCACCAGCTGCTTGTAATAGGGCTACTCAAAGCCCAGCCTGCCCAATGCTGAACTGCATTAGCCCCAACACAGCCATCCTAAAAAAAGCCCTAGTATGTTTGCTGCACATGCATGCAACCAAACGGTTTCATGTCAGAACCGTGAACACAAAACCGCTGATTAGAAAACAGTGGTGGCTTGAGGCGCAATCCAGAAAACAACAGTTGTTTTTGCCCCACACCCCCATTGTGGGGCTTTTCCTCCAGAGCCCCCTTTCTAAATATACCAACTCTGAGGTCTTATCACCTCGGGGAGGGGGGAATGAGACTGTCGCCGTCATTCCATTCACCATCAAGCCATCGCTGTTTTCACAGTTAATAGTTTTTGCATTGCTGTCATCATGGGCTACCCAACCAAACATAATAAAGTGACTAGAACAGAAATCCTGTATTCTTGATGCGATGGATGTGCCATTCTCCAAGTCATGGATATCTGCTGAATGCAGGCAGACACACATCTGTTTCTTCCCACACCGGCGCATATGTGCGTGTCAGTGTGTACATGCATGCATGGTGTCTGGTTTTTGGGGAGGAAACAAACAAAAGTTGCCACCGGGTAGGACTCCATATGTCCTGCAGCAGGAGCAAGCCAAACCGATTTCCTCTAGGCACACAGCGTGAGGAACACTGCTGCCTGTATAGTGTCATCTTTTGAAACTGAATTACACTACCATTTGGGACCTCCATTCTAGTCCTTTTGATTTCTATAGTATACACCACCTGAAAAGTACTGTCCTCCATAAAGGTTATTAGGCCCATGGTTTAATCTGGAGGAGAAAGAGCCTTTGCTTGGAAAGAATCCAGTCTCACAATGAAGAATATTATGTTTTGAGTTGGGGTGAGGACAGACTACCTTAGATTAAGGAGGAAGAATACTGTAGGTTATTTAAACTACTTGTAACTATGCTTCTTCCAGTGGTATTGATCAAAGCCACACCCATTGTAGAATACTAGCATGAGTTGACACTTGGAACCATCCAATCAAATTCAAACGATACCACTTGCACCATCCCACACTTCATGTGTGGCTCCCTATTATGTATCTTCAGTTGCTTTAAGAGGTCATAAAAAGATCACTTAAAGTGAGCTTATACTTTTGAGAAAACTTAGAAGAGCATAATTTTTTACGCAATCTGGCTTATTTTTCATATATTTGCATTTATTTTCACTTTATTCATCAGTACTAAGTTAATTTGCATTGAAGCAGGACAGGAATAAGAAACGTAGACAATGACCGCAGAACATTTTCAGATCCATCCAGTTTGCCCATAGCTCCCTATCAAACCCCAGGACCTATTGTCCATGGAGGGTACTAGCCTTCACTATCCATCCCCCTGTTCCCCTCCCTACTACTACCACCTTGAGTAACTACGATACCCTTCACTCTGTTCAAGCCGTGCTTGAAATCATTTATGGTTTTGATGCCCACCACATCAACTGGCAGACTGTTCCACAGTTTCACCACCCTTTCTATAAAATAAAACTTTCTCACATCCCTCTTGAACCTGCCTCCCATCATTTTCCACTTGTGTCCTTGTGTTCTTGAACTATTACTCATGCTAAATAGTTCCTTACAGTTCATCTTGTTTTTTCCTTTCAGGAACTTGTAGGTCTCTATCATATCACCCCTCTCTCGTCTGGCCTCCAGCAAGTACATGTTCAGAGCCTTAAACTGATCCCCATAAGATCTGCCCTGCTGACCCTAAATCATATTGGTCACTCTTTGTTGCACCATCTCTAGACTGTTCTTATATTTCCTGCAGTGAGGACTCCAGAACTGGGCACAGTACTCCAGGTGTGGCCTCACCAATGCTCTATAAAGAGGTAGTAATACTTGGTTTCTTCTACTGTCAATTCCTCTCCTTATACATCCCAGCATTCTATCTGACTTATAGGTCTTGATGCACTGGCTTGATTGCTTAGTGGAGTCATTGAAGGGCAGCTAGAGGTTGTGGTTGAGAACCCTTATGATTTCTTTGCAGCCCTTATGATGTCCATTGCAACCTGTAGAAACCCCTAAAGAAAAAATTACTCACCTGTAGTAATCTTGTTTCTTCCAAAGGGATCCACTAATATTATTAATCTTGCAGTTCTCTTTCAAGATAGGACTGCCCCAGAGAGAATAGAATGCTATGCTAATCATGGATATTTTACCTCATGTATCTATTTTCAAAGTGCCTTGGGCCAACTGCCTACATTCTACCTCAGATTTTTTCTCTCTGCTGCAAAGATCAGATGCCCTGGAGATCTCTCTCAATCAAGATCGTCTGATTACTGTTTAAGACCAAAAACCTTAAGTATTTTGTCTTACTTTTCATTACTGCCTTGTGTCTATTGTTATTTACTGTTTTTCCTCATAGCAGGATTTTTATATAATTGATTAGCAGTACTAACTGTAAAGAAAGTATATAGGTTTTCTATAAGTGCTATGTTTGTCAACAAAGCGAGGCAAGTGCTATGCATTTTCACAATGTTTTAGCACTTTTATGAGCAAAAAAAGCTAATCAATTTTTAGAGTAAATAAAACCCTGTTTAAAATGTTCACGTTTTATAACAGGACCTCCTGGTTTTAAGAATTGCTAAAGTGTGCTGAGGTGTTTGCCAAGCCAGATAAGCATGATCTTTGCTTGATCTGCCTTGGGCAACAACATTTTAATGAAAATTGTGTTATATATGCAAGTCTTCCCTGGTAAAACAGTGGGAAAAATGCAGGGAGAGGTATAAAAGGAAACTAGAGGAGGGGTCCCTGGGCTCTTACCAGTCCACCCCCTCCATGAAGGTGGCAAGCCCTTACAGAACCTCTAATTCCACCCCTGATACGGGTGAGGGCTCTGACTAGAGAAGGGGGTCCCTTGGCTCTAACCAATCCACACCCTCCATGAATGTGGCAAGTCCTTCCACAGCCTCTAATTCTACCCCTGATATGGGTGAGGGCTCCAGAAAGAGAGGCAATCAGTGGCTGACTCTCTGGTGCCTGCCAAAAAGCTAAGAAAACAAAGCATACTGACACCCCAGCTGAAACGCCTCAAGGGGTCCCTCAGGTGCCTATTAAAGCTCCCTCTCCTGCTGATCTGACTCAGGCCTTAGCTTTACTCAAGGCGCTGCAGGGGTTATTGCCCCCTCAGCATCCTGTGTTTACTCCTGCTGAAAAAGCAACTGTTGTTTCCCCCTCTGGTGCCTACTGCTACATTGGCATATGGTGATGATGATGATAATGATAACTAGGATGAGAAGGGAATTGAACCTGAGGTGTCCCTAGAACAGGATTTTGCCCCCCTCCCCAGATCCTCAGAGGATTTCTCTTACCATTTCTCTTTTGTGATGAAAATAGTAGAGACCCTGGATCTGCAAACAGCTGAAGAGATCCATGATGAAGAGGAGGCACAGTATATGGAGCTTATGGGGCTGACACCCTAAAAAATACTTTTTTACTTATCTATAATTAAAGAAACAAACAAAAAAAAAACAATGTGTTAGAAATCCTGAAGGCTTCTAATTCAGCAGGTGGCCTGTGAAAAAGCCAAAACTCCTTTGTCTCCTCAAACACCTGAAAGGAGAAAGGTGGACAAAATGGTTAAAAAGGGGGTACCTTTGGGCATTCCTGGCAATCTGGCATGCTAGTTACCAGGCCTATGCAGCCCTCTACCAGAAAGCTCTCTGGCAGTCAGTTGTCAACAATGCTGAGGCTAAACCCTCTTTAACTGTGTCAGAACTATTGAATACAGCAAAATTGGGAATGGAGGCTTCCAAATACCAATTTCAAATGGCAGCTGACACTAATGATACTGCTACAAGATGGATTTTCTATTTGAGGGTCACTCTCTTTTTGGTGCCCAGACTGAAGCTTACATGAAAAAAGTAGATGAATATGAAGCTAATTTTAGAAGTAACGCGACTAGAGACAGGCCCTTTCCTTTGACTTCTTCTTATTCTAGGGGAAGCAGGGGTAGGCCTCTCAGCAACAGTACCAACCCCAGCAGACTGGTTTTTATAGGGCCAGTGGTAAAACCCCTGCCCTTTTCCCTTCAGGCTGCCTCTCCCCATCCTGTAGGGTCAGATTCACACACTATTTCAAGGAATGGTCAAAGCTGACAAATGTGTCCTGGAAATACTGAGTCAGGGTCTCTCCTTTTGTTTCAGGTCCCTTCCTCCTCCAAGGTTGAAACAGTTTACACCAGCTCCCTTCTCAGAAAGAAAATTGCTGGAGTAGTAGGTACAGGCCTTATTACTGGCAAAAGCAGTCAAGCCTGTTCCCTACAACCAAAGAGGACAAGGGTTCTATCCCAGATATTTCCTAACAACAAAAAAGACTGGAGAGTGGCAGCCTATACTAGACCTCAGACTATTAAACAAATACCTGGTAAAACCCAGGCTCAAAATGGTCACAATGGCAATGATCTTGCCAACTCTATAAAAAGGAGACTGACTAGCCTCCTTAGATTTAAAGGATGCATACTTCCATATTCCCATAAAGGAGTCACACAGAAAGTATCTCAGATTTAGACTCCCCTTAGGCCACTACCAATTTTCAACACTGCCTTTTGGCCTCACCTCTGCACCAAAGGTTTTTACCAAGTGCATAGCAGTGTTATTGGCACACTTCAGAAGAATGGGTGTTACAGTCTTTCCTCATCCGGATGACTGGTTAGTCGTAGAAAAATCCCACCAACAGGTGTCAGACCACCAACAGGCAGTCCAGGATACGCTGCTGTCCCTGGGGTTCCTTCTCAATACCAAAAAGTCAGTGCTGACCCCTATGCAAGTTCTGCAGTTTATAGGGGCAGAACTGGATACAGTAGTGGGAACAGCTTTTCTCCCTCAGAGAGTGCAGAAGCTCTTCAGCTCTTGGCAGGCTCATTAGCCCTGGGCAGGCCAAAGCCAGCAAAACATTTCCTTCAACTATTAGGGCACATGGCTTCAGCAATAAGCACAGTCATAGGTGCCAGATTTCAGATGAGAGATATCCAGTTCCACCTCAGAACACACTGGTCCCAGAGGCGAGACCCACTCTCAAAGCCAATACCAGTAACAAAAACCTTGCCATGGGCCCTCCAGTGGTGGAGGGAACTAGAAAACTTAAGGGAAAGGGTTCCATTTCTGCAGGAGCCTTTTTCTCTGGTTCTCACAACTGACGCTTACCTGCTAGGATGGGGTGCCCACTTAGGGGATCACACCATTCATGGCTCCTGGGACAGTGCAGACTCACTCCTGCACATAAATCTGCTGGAGTTGAGGGCTGTATACCTGGCCCTTCAGGTTTTCTCTCATCTACTTCAGGGAAAGGTGGTACAAGTCAGAACAGACAGTACCACAACAGTGTTCTACATCAACAAACAAGGAGGGACAAGGTCCACTCCTCTTTGTACAGAGATAATGAAGATTTGGAGCTTTGTTTACTACTTAAACGCCTCTCAACAAGCAATTCATCTGCCTGGCAAGGACAACACCCTGGCAGATGCCTTGAACAGGATAAATCAGGACCATCATGAATGGGCATTGAGCAGGTAAACGGTGAGTGCTGTATTCAGGAGGTGGGGGACCCCAGAAATAGACCTTTTTGCTTCCCACCAAAATCACCATTTGTCTCTCTCTTGTTGCAGGGCCCCAGCAAAAGGGACAGTTCCAATGGATGCCCTGATTCATGATTGGACAGGCAGATACCTTTATGCCTTTCCTTCCTTTCTACTGATTTTCACGGTTCTCATCAAGCTCAGATCACAACCAGCTTTGATGATCCTGGTAGCACCGACTGGGCAAGGCAGCCTTGGTACTTTCCATTCTTTCAATGTCAGTGAACAAGCCAATTCACCTTCCTCAGAGGTACAATCTACTGACTTTCTTTCAGGGGAGGGTAGTGTTTCCTAACCTCAGGTCTCTCAAGCTCAAGGCATGGCTCTTGAGAACTTAGAATATGCAGACTGCCAACTCTCTGAAGCAGTTTTGGAAGTCCTTAGGGATTACAGGAAACCTTCCACTAAGAAAATCTGTACCTCAAAATGGAAAAGATTTTCCATCTGGTGCAATGATAAGGGTCTAGTCCCAGTCCAGGCCAGGATTCCAACCTTTCTGGATTATCTGTCTCATCTGTACTCCTTGGAACTGCAGCATTCGACTCTGAAAGTGCACCTGGTTTCAGTTTCAGCTTACCTTTCACCTAAAAAGGATGCCTCAATGGCATCGAATCCCATGTGGATTCCTGGGGTTAGAAACATAGTTTCCCTAATATTTATTTATATAAAATGTGGTGGGTGGAGGAGCTTTGCAACCCCTATGATTCTGGTGAAATGACAGCACTGATGACTCCTTGGTCCCTTTCTTCAGTCGTAGCTCTCAGTCTTACCCCTTCCATCCAGTACTTTGTCCTGAGGTTCTTGATCTCCAGGTGCCTCACCTTGCACTTTTTGGTGGTGAATTTTAACTGCCAAATCTTACCATCTCTCTAGGCTTTGCAGGTCACTGTGCATCTCCCTAATGCCCTCATCACTATTTATCCACCTACAGAGGTTAGTGTCATCTGTGAAGAGACACATCTTGACTCAGGTTCCTTCTCCAATGTTGCTGATGAACATATTAAAGCAGACAGGACCCAGGATGGATCCCTGTGGCACCCCACTCATGACCTCCCTCTCGTCTGATCTGACACCACTAATAACAACCTTCTGCTTCCTCTCCTTCAATCAATTTCCTACCCATTTTACTATGTCCCTTTCCACAATTGAGTTCTCCATCTTCTTCTGCAGGCTTCTGTGAGGCACCAAGTTGAAAGCTTTGCTGATGTTGAAGTAGAATAAATCTATGGTGTGGCCCATATCAAATACCCTCCACACCCAGTCAAAGAAAACTATCAGGTTGGTCAGACAAGACCTCCCTGCCATGAACCCATGCAGTTTACAATCATGGAGTCTGTTGCTCTTCAGCTAGTCCATGAGGTCCTCTTGGAACAGTGATTCCATCTCTTTATCTACAACAGTGACAGGTCTGTAGTTCCCCATTTTCTCCTTGGCCCTCCCCATGGAGTAGAAATATGTCTACTACACTTCAGTCTATCAGAACTACCCCTGTCTGTAATGAGCTATGAAATAGCCCAACCACGGGTGCAGCCTATTTGGCTGCCAGTTCCTTGAGAACCCTTGGATGCATACCATCAGGTCCTGGGTCCTTATCAATCTTTAGGACTGCTAGCCCTTTCTGCAGCCTTTCACTGGTAAATACTGGCTGCCTCAGCTCTGGAATCCCCTTTATGGAAGAAAGAACAAAATTAATCATTAAGAACAGCTGACTTCTGCACATCTTCCTCTGTTACTCTCCGTCCCTCAGAACCTAACAATTCCATCTCCTTTTATTCTTTTTTTCCCCTAACATACCTGAAGAATTCCTTTTCCCCACCCTTGACCCTGTCCACAATACGTAGCTCAGTGCCTGCTTTTGCGTCCCTAACTACCCTCTTTGCTTCCTAATTTTAAAGTTGGGTTTCTCCCCATTCTTCCTCCCCCTGCAGTTCCTTGTACCTGGTGAAGGACTTTTTTTTTTGACTTTCCAAGAAGCATATTACTCTTGACCCCCTCCACAATACATAGCTCAGTGCCTGCTTTTGTGTCCCTAACAACCCTTTTTGTTTCCTAATTTTTCAGTTGGGTTTCTCCCCATTTTTCCTCTCCCTCCAGGTCCTTGTACCTGGTGAAGGATTTTTTTTTCACTTTCCAAGAAGTATATTAGTCTCTTGCATCTGTTTCTTTTGGTTGCTGTTTTCATGCATAACTTTGATGCCTTGAGGATGCCCTCCTTAATCCCCACCTCCCATCTCTGTTCTATACCTCCAGTGCTGTCTACCTGAACTAACTTTTCCCGGATCAACTTTTCATCCTGTTGAAGTCCCCTCTTCTGAAATCAAGGACCTTAGCCCTTAGTTGGGAATTCCCAGTACCATTGGCTATCTTGAACCAAATAGAGTTACAGCCACTGGAACCTAGTGGCTCCCCTAACTGCACACCGCCTACCACCTGTGAGTTAGTGATCACCACATTGAGACCGGCAGCCAGCCTAGTGGGTTCCTTAACCAGATGTGCCAGCAGACAGTCCTGGAATGTATTCAGCAGGGCCTGACTTCTGGTGCTCCATGGAACTGGAACATCCCAATCAATATTTGGCAGGTTCAGATCACCCACCACCAGTACCTTGCCCTTTGCCACTCATCTCCCTAGTTCTTCCCACTGCTACCTATCCCTCTCTCCTCATTGCCCTGGCAGTCTACAGATCAATCCCAACTGTAGTTTCTTGCCTCCAGGAGACAAGATCATTAGCTTCTGCCGCTTAATCCTTTGCAAAAAAAATTGTAATCCTCTGTTTGTGACATCACAGTTTGTTGCTAGGGAAATTATGGAAAGTGCTGGAACTGTTGACAGAAAGAAGAGTAGGCACCTAATTTTAACCTAGAGGTATATACTGTATGTATATATAGTGTATATGTGTATATATATTTGAAAATTGGTAACTGGGAAGTGGGAGTCCTCAGAAGACGAGTCCCCACGGAGGGAGGAAGAGGCCCCCCAGCCAAGGACAAAGAAGCCGCTGATGGGGGACTCTATTGTTAGGGGCATAGACTTGGGAGTGGAGTGAGAAAGGGAGAGGGAAGTGAAGTGCCTGAAAGGTGCTTCAGGTTGGAGGGATGGACAGCAGATCCAGAGGATCATTAGGGCAGCAGGATACGGGAGGGAGCTGATGTGTTTGTCCACCTGAACACAAATTACCTGACAGAAGACAGGGTAGAAGTAGTGCAGGCACATTTCAGGGAGCGGGGGAGGGGCCTCAGGCAGCTGGGCTAGGCTTTTGCTGATGTGTTTTCAATCACAAGAGTGCGGTGTGCATATTTATAGAACTCATACGAAAAGAACAGCCAGGGAGAGGATTGGACACTCCACATCAGGGCTTTTAACAATTGGTTGAAGTCATGGTGCATGGAGGAGGGCTTCGGTTACACTATGGTCTGGGAGCCAACCTGGGAGAATATAGGCCTGTATGGGAGAGACCACCTGTATCTTTTCAGGAGAGGGACCAAAGTCCTTAGTGGAAGGTTTAAATGCTACTTGAATGAGCATTTAAACTAGCCGGGGGAGACTGTAAAACCAAGGGAGGCAACAACTGCCCCTCCGCAGATGATAAAAACAGCAGGGAGGGAGAGCCTGAGGGGAGTAAGCTCCCCCAGGACAGCGCCAGGGACAAGGCAAAGGACATTGAGGATATAAATTAGGAAAGCAAGAAGAAAGAAGTAAAGAAGATGGTATCCAGTGATGTTAGTGACCGAAAATGAGAGACTACAAAAATAGCGACTCATTTTCAGTGCTATCATTTTGGGCTACCCTGCAAGGATAGCGATGCAATATGAGGATGGTGACCCGAAGGGTAGGGATACGGAAGAGGGTGTAGGTGGGGTGGGTGCCTGCTGCAGCTGAGCCAGCCCTGTGGTGTGGTGGCGGTGAGGGTAGCTGGCTCCAGTGCAGTAGGCACTGGGTTCGGGACAGAGCAGGGGAAAGAATTTTGTCACTGTTTTGTGGCTGCTTTTTCTTTCTATTCCCATGCCGGAGTGTTGCCCCCTCCTCGACATGCACCCCCCTGGAGTTGGTAATCCAAAATCAGAGGGGTGCGCACTAAGTTTTTTCTGTAGTGTGGTCGCCGAGAAGTACATATCGTCGATTTACTTTTTGGTGATATGCACTCGCCATAGTAGCGATTGCTATTATGACATGGAACCAAAGAAGACAGGTAATGGACAAGGTTACAAGGGAGGGGGGCAGGGGAGCTTTAGGGAACAGCAAAGGCAGGGAAAGCAGTGAAGCAGGCAGAGGGGGTTAGGTATGGAGAGCCATGTGTGCCAATGCAAGGAATCTGGGAAATAAAATTCAAGACCTGGAGGCTATCATGGCAAAGGATAGCCTGGATCTGGTATCCGTAACAGAATTGTCGTGCACTGACAGCCATGACTGGGACACGGCCATACCAGGCTAATCTCTGATCAGGAGATACAGGAAACAGAGGAGAGCAGGAGGGGTCATACTATAGGTGAGGGGTGGAATCAAGGCAACAGAAGTACAGGGGCACCCAAAGAAAAAAGAAGGGCCAGAGGTGATGTGGGTCATCCTAGAGACTGGTACTGGGGCTGCTATCTGTACAGGGATAGCATACAAACTTCCAGTATGGGAAGAGGAATTGGATAAGGCACTTGGGGATACCATCATCAGGATGGCAAATAAGGGGGAGGTGCTGCTAATTAGGGACTTCAATCTGCCAGATGCAGCTTGGAGCAATCCAACTGCAGTATCAGCAAGGAGCAGGGTCATCCTTGACTCCCTACAAGGGGCTTTTCTCAGGTATCTAGTCAAGAAACCCACAAAAGACAGGGCAGTGCTGGACCTGGTACTTAAAAACATGTACAGCATTGCAGAGATTAGAGTGGGCAGTCCTTTAGACACCGGTAATCACCATACTGTGTGGTTTAACATTAACACGGAACAGAGGCAAATCACATGAGGATAAGGGTCCTGGACTTTAGAAGGGGTGATTTTAAGGAAATGGGTGATCCCTTAGAACTTGCCTCATGGGGGGGGGATCACCAGGGAGGGGTAGAGGCACAGCAGGAAAAAATAAGGGAAGGCATAATTAAGGTAAGTAACTTATGTATGAAGGAGGGTCCTGTATTTTAGAGGGGTGGATTTTAAAGAAATGGGAGTCTGCCTCAGAAACTGCCTCATGCAGGGGAGATGCCAGGAAGAAGCACGAGGACTGGAGTAGCGTCGATGTAGTTCTACTCCATAAGAGCAGTATCAGGGAGGAGTCTAGCAACTATAGGCTGGTCAGTCTGACATCAGTGGTGGAAAAATAAATGGAAACCTGTTAAAGGAAAGGTTGGTAGAGTACCTTGAATCCAAATGGATACAAGGCTAAAGGCATCATTGGTTCATGGAGAAGAGGGTCATGCCAGATGAATCTGACTGATCTCTTTGACTGGGTGACCAGGGAAATAGATCAGCAGAGGGAATTGGATGTGGCCTATCTAGCACAAGGCCTTTGACACTGTGCTGCACAGGAAACTGATAAAGAAATTGAGTAACCTAGGTGTGGGATCCAAAGTGGTGAATTGGGTAAGGAACTGGTTAATGGATGGAAAAAAAGAAAAAATTACTCACCTTAGTAATGTTGTTTTTTCTAATGGAGTCTTGCTATATTATGACATATGCAGTGAGTCCCAACCTTCGAACTGCCCCGGAGATGAAAGAGTTAACTTTCCATGCCAGGCATGGAACGCTGAGCTCGAGCTCGGTTGAGACTCTGTCTGTTGTTCTTCAAACTCAAACCGTCAGATCTTTACGAGCTAAACTCACTAAGGTCTTGTGTGGAAGCTGTAAACCTACACTAGCCAACTGGCTACTAAACATAAAACACATTTTTGGTCCCAAACAAAGACTCAAGTCAGAGACCCAAAAATGAAAACACAACACCAGCTCACCCAAGAAAAGAAAGGGTGAAAACAAAAGGTGGGCACCTACTATGTAACACTGCACTGCCCACCCACATCCCAAAAAACAGAGGTTCTGAGAGGGGCAGGCAGGGGGAGGTCAGAATATAGCAAGACTCCATTAGAAGAAACAACATTACTAAGGTGAGTAATTTTTTCTTCAAACAACATGAAGTCATGCTATATTCTGACATATGCAGACTACAAAGCAGTACCTCCATGGAGGAGAGACAGAACCTACTTAGGAAATAGGCTCTGAAGCACAGCTGTGCCAAACCGAGCATCACTCCTAGCCTGGATGTCCAGGGAGTAATGCTTTGCAAAGTGTGAACTCAGCTTCCAGGTAGCTGCTTGACATATCTCTAGAATAGATGTCCCTGGCAGCAGCCAGGAAGCAGCTGTACCTCTGGTAGAGTGAGCCCTCAGGCCTGAGGGAGAACCTTACCCAGTTTTTCATAGCAAAATTGGATACAAGAGACAATCCACCTGGCAATGGATCTTTAGTGGCAGGTTTCCTTTACCAACCTCACCATAAGTGAGGAACAGTTGGAGGGAGTCAAACCTGTGACCCTTGGTACACTCTGTGTAGTAACTAAGGGCTCTTTTAACATCTACACTGTTCAGTCTCCTCTTGCCAGAGGAGGAATGGTCAGTGAAGTACACTGGAAGAGACATAGATTGATTAAGGTGGAAATCTGAAACCACCTTAGGCAAGAACTTCCTGTTAGTCCTGAGGACCACTTTATCCATATGAAAGGAGATAAAATCAGGCTCCACTGACAAAGCTTGTAATTCACTTATGCGTCTGGCAGAAGTGATGGCTACCAGAAACACAGTCTTCTAAGTCAAGTACTTAAGCTCTGCTGAAGATAAAGGCTCAAAAGGGGGTTGCATAAGCTGAGCAATGCAAACATTGAGGTCCCAGGCAGGGGCAGGGTCCCTGAATAGAGGGTTGGTGTGAAGCAATCCCTTGAAAAACTTGGAGAATACAGGGTGAGCTGAAAGAGAAGAGGGCTACTCTGCTGAGATAAAAGCAAACACAGCTGCCAGATGCACTTTCAGTGTAGCTGGTCTCAGCCCCAAGCTATTTAAGTGACCAATAATCAAGGACTGTGGGCAGATCAGCAGATTATGGGAAATATGCTTCCAGAGCACCATATGGAAAATCTTTTCCATTTTGAATTATAAGTAGCCCTGGTGGAAGGTTTTCTAGAAGCCTTCAGGATATCCATTACACCTTGGGAGAGGTGTAAATTAGCAAACCTAACTCTTCAAGAGCCAGGCCTCAAGATTGAGAGATTGGAGGTCTGGTACCAAACCCTCCCCTGAGCACAGGTTAACAGGTTGCAATTCCTGGGAAGACACAGGGGAAGATGGACTGCTAAGGACAGTAGGAGTGGATACCAGGGCTGTCTGGCCCAGTCTGGAGCAATCAGGATCATCTTGCAGGGTTGAGATCTGATTTTGACTAGCACTTTGAACAGGAGAGGGAAGGGGAAAGCATGGAGAAACTTCCCTTCCCAATTGAGAACTAAGGCATCCAGGGGGACTGAGCCCAACACTGGGGGCCTGCAGCAAAAAAGGGGAAGTTGGTGATTGTCTGGGGCTGCAAAAAGATCTATCTGCGGGGTGCCCCATCTGGAAAATATCACCTCCAAGACCAGGGGGTCCAGTGACCATTCGTGATGGCCCTGGGAAATCCTGCTGAGAGCATCTGCCAGGACATTGTCCTTGCCTGGGAGGTGAACTGCTGTGAGGGAGGTGTTCAGGGAGTAAGCCAGAGACCACAACTTCATTGCTTGTGCACAAGGTCAGATCGAGTGCCTCCTTGTTGTTGCTGTACCACATTGTGGTGGTGTTGTCTGTTCTGACCTGTACAACTTTGTTCTGAACAGATTTGGAAAAAGTTTGAAGTGCTAGAAATACTGCTCTGAGTTCCAACAGATTGATATGGAGCAGAGATTCCTGAGGGGACCACAACCCCTGGGTGGTGAGGTTGCCCATATGAGCCCCCCATCCCAAGAGGGAGGCATCTATAGTAAGGATTAGTGAGACTGAGTGACAAAGGGAACCCCTTGTCTCAGATTGTTCTGATCCTGTCACCACTGTAGGGCCTGGATCAGGGTTCGAGTTACTGGGATCAATTTGGTCAGAGGGTCCTTCCTTTGAGACCAAAAGGCTCTCAAATGGAACTGAATGTCCCTCATCTGAAATCTTGCTCCCTGCACTACTGCTGTAGAAGCAGCCATGTGCTCCAGGAGCTGTAGAAAATGCCTTGCTGGTCGAGACACCTGCAGGGTGAATGAGGAAGCCAGGTAGACCTGGGTCCTTGCCCTGTCCAGGGGAAGTAAGGCTCTGGCCTTTACTGTGTCTAGCTCTGTACCTACGAGGGTGAGGAGCTGGACAGGCTCTAGAAATGACTTTGTAAGATTTAGAAGGAAACCCAAAGAACTGAGCAGTTGCTGAGTTATCTGTAAGTGTCACTTGACTTGGTCTGGGGACTGGCCTACTATGAGCCAGTCATCCAGGTAAGGGAAGATGGCAATCTTCTGCCTTCTTAGAAAAGCAACTACTACTGCCAGGCATTCTGTGAATACCCTTGGAGCAGAAGTGAGGCCAAAGGGCATTGCTCTGAACTGATGATGGCCTGAGGGCAACTCGAACCTGAGGTACTTTCGATGGGAGCTTCTGATGAGAATATGGAAGTAGGCATCCTTGAGGTCCAGGGACACTAGCCAGTCCCCTGGCATTAGAGAGGGTAGAATAATTCCCAGAGTCACCATTTTGAATTTTGGTTTTAAAAGGTGCTTGTTTAAGTATCTGAGATCCAGGATGGGCCGCCATTCTCCTGTCTTTTGGGGTAGGAAGTACCTGGAGTACAACCCTTTGCCCTGGTGTAGGGTGGAACCCTTCCACAGCTCTGAGAGCTAGGAGGGAGAAGACCCTGCCTCTAAGGCAAGTGCCTCTGATGGATTTGCAGGTGGAAAGGATCTGGTTCTCATCTTGAAACTTTTTAGCTGAGAACCAGTCCCTGGCTTACTACTTCCAGGACCCATTTGTCTGATGTCAGAGACTCCCAGCCCTGGACAAAGTAAGCCAGTCTGCCCCTACAGGTAGCTGAGAATCGCCCTGGCAACCCCCTGGCCAGGGTGCCTGTTTGGCAGGGGCTTTGGGCTGAGGGGTGGAAGCAGGTCTGCTTGTACCCTGGCCTGCCTCTCCTCTAAAGAACCCCCTCTGGGCATAAGCAGAAGAGGAGGCCTGGGCTTGGTAAAAAGGCCTATGAAAAGGCCTGCCCCTGCGCCTGGGAAGCTACCTTTGAGGAGTGGCCTGCCTTTCCTTGGCCTATGCACTCCTATAGGTGGTCCTATACTCATCCATTTTCTTCATGTAATTCTCTGTCTGCTCCCCAAACAGAGAATTACCCACTACAGGAAAATCCATGGCCTTAGTCTGGGTATCCTGTGACAGGCTAGTACATCTGAGCCAAGCCATTCTTCGAAGTGCCATAGATGTAGCCATGACTCTAGATGACACATCATTAGAGTCCGCTGCAGCATGGAATTGCACCTTGGATGCCTCAACACCATCAGCAGCCACCTGCTCCAGCTCCTTGGCAGCTGGCCAGGGACCTGTTTTGCTAGGGCCATAACAGTGTCCCATCTGGATTTTGATACCTAGCAGTATAGGCCATATAATTGGCCTGTCTGAGTCCCAAAGATGCTGCCATGTACTGTTTCTTTGCCATGGCATCAATCCTCCTGGAGTCCTTGTCTGGGGCGTGGGAAGCCAAGGGAATGTTTGCCTTATCACAGGCTGCAGCCTGCACTACCCCAACATGGCTGCATTATTGTGTAAGGAACTCCGTGTCAGAGCCTGACAATGTATACCTCTTGCCCATTCTCTTATCCACAGGAGGTATAGTGTTAGGAGTCTTTAAAATCTTAAATGTCTGTTTCCCAAAAGATTTGTGCAAGGGAATAGACAGTCTCCTAGACTCTAGGATATCCATCATTTCCACATAGTCAGGCTCCTCCTGGTCATCCACAGCTTCTTCCATAGGAAGCTGGAAGGTTTCAGACACTTTTTTATAAAACATGAAATGGGAAGGGGACTCAAAAAGCCTAGGAGGAGAAACCCCTGAAGGTCTGTCTGGGGAGATGTTAACACTTTCATCTCCGGGGCAGTTCGAAGGTTGGGACTCACTGCATATGTCAGAATATAGCAAGACTTCATGTTGTTTGAAAGGAAGGTGGTCAATGGGCACATCCAGACTTTCAAATCCACATTCACTTTCCTCATACTCCTCTTCCTCCTCCTCCGGTTCATAAAATTCCTCTAACTCATACTCTTGAACCGGTGAGAACCAGCTTCTGAACCAGCGTCTGCCTGATGGTGCCCGGTTAGCTTCGGAACCGGGAAAGCGACTGGACAATTTGATCGCTTGCTATCTCTTCAGCGGTTGGAGAGGAAAGTTTTGGCTCCACACCAGCTGATTTTTCTTTTCTAGTTCTTTAGCTGGAACCGATTCCTCAGAATCGGCTCTCCTTTTACCCGAAGAAGTCTCGCCCTGGTCAGAGGGCACTCCTTCTGGTTCAGTTTGAACCGAACCGGGCTGGCCATCCAGTTCAGCTGACTTTTTGGCCTCCCTTTCCCTGAGCCTACCAGCTCTCTTTTCTAGGGTAGCTGCACGGAAATTTTTGCAAATCTGGCAGTCTGCATTGAGGTGGTCAAACCCCAGACAATAAACACAGGTGGTATGGGGGTCAGCCTTGGCCAAGACTTCCCCACACACACTACAGTGTTGAAACCCAGTGGGTCCGGTTTTTCTTTTGGGTTTCTCAGACATAGAGCCAGTCCTAACCAAACTTACCCTTTTATGGCAAACTGCCAGGCAAGACCCTCTTATCGGTTCCCAACCGTGTCACGGGTCGTGGAAAAAAACGTAATAAAATATTTTTTTTAGAACCGATAAGAACCGGTAACCACACTCTAAAAGCACAATTTAAGATTTTTTAAAACAACTTGATCGGTTCAAACCGAACCGATAAACCGTTTACAAGTTCCACACAGAACAGAATAAAATAAAACCTATCTAGTACTCACAAATACCACAGACAGAGACTGAACCGACAGGTTACGGTTTAAATTCAGTCGAAAACCGAGAAAAGCGGTACTTTAACCGACAAACTGAACCAAGCAGAAGGAGAAATCTCCGGAGTGACTGTTCAGTGAGGTGGAGTAAAGAATCTGATGGTTTGAGTTTGAAGAACAACAGACAGAGTCTCAACCGATCGAGCTCAGCGTTCCATGCCCGGCATGGAAAGTTAACACTTTCATCTCCGGGGCAGTTCGGAAGGTTGGGACTCACTGCATATGTCAGAATATAGCAAGACTTCGTGTTGTTTGAAAGGAAGGTGGTTAATGGCACTTACTGTAATGAGGGGAGAGTGACAGCCAGGTGTCACAGGGCTCAATACTGGGACCAATTCATCTTCAATGTCTTCATAAGTGACATTGCAGAAGACCTGAAATGAAAGGTATTCCTTTTTGTAAATGACACCAAAATCTGTACTAGCAAAGTAGACTCTCAGGAGGGGATTGAGAGAATGTGTAGGAACCTTGGTAAGCTCAAGGGGTGCTCAAGAGCATGGCAGTTGGTGTTCAATGCTAAGAAATGCAAACTCATGCACCTAGGGCAAAGGAACCTAACAGCCGAGTATTGGATTGGGGGAGAGTAGGCTTGCCACCTTGGGAATGCAAAAAAAATAGCCACCTGCCCCACCATCCTGCTCCCTGCCCCTTGACTCGTCCACCTGTCCCACCCCCACCCCGTCTACTATGCTACCACCACCACTATCGGACCGGTACCACCACCACACACATTAATAATACACACCAACCTACCTTGCCAAAGCTCTGCACACTCCTGCTGCACTTGACAAGGTTGCCTTCACTCCAAATCTCATAGGCTGCAGTGGACAATAACTTCCATAGCTGTGTGAAGATGATGAGGATGCCATTGCCAGGCTCAAGACAGAAGACTGTCTGCTCCAGTCCCAGCAGTCTGGAGTCCTGCCTGCCCACCCTGCTCACTCTTTCTGCATGGGACTTCCACAGCTGATCTCCACTGTCACACTGACTGGGTCTACAGTCTCACTGACACACTCAGAGCTGCTCAGCTGCTAGTTGTCAAAATCAAATTAAGCAACACTGCCTGTACCGTGTCTCTCCCGATCTGCTCTCCCGGCGGCTCACTGTCACACATGGGGGCTGAGGGTGCAAATTGAAGAAAGATGAAAGAAAGACACACACTGCCCGCACAGTGGGTCCACACCTCGCACTGTCGTGTCACCTCCTGAGTCCTTGCCGCTGTCTCCCGCTCATGCTCACTGACTCCCACTGAAACTGTCACCATGGCAACAGAACACTGCTACAGTGGTGCTGCTGAGAGATACCGCGTTGCTCACTCTCTCCACCTGCTCGTGGCTGCTCACTCTCCCCCTAGTCACCATGACAACTGAACTCTAGTGCTAGCCTGCTCCCTCATCGTGGCTCACTCTCTCCCTTCCTGTGTGGCTCCTCACTGCCTTTCTCTCTCCCCAGCCAAGTCCCGAGTCCTGCTCCATCACAATGTACTGTGCCTGCAAATGTATATAGGTACCGAGGTGCACGGACAGTACAATTTGGCACTTTGGTAGATGATGAGAAAAAAAATGACAGATTACACTATTCAACTGGAAGGACAGTGGAAAAAATGCCCATGTCAGTTGAAAACCAGCCAGGCAGAAACCCTAGGGAGGAGGCACTGACAGTAAGCAGAAAAGGGACCTTGGGGTTATCATATCTGATGACCTCAAAGTGTTCAGTTGGAGAAAGAGGATCAGAGCCACATCCAGAAAGCTGCAGTGCCACAAGACAGAGTTGATCAAAAAGGAGGCAAACAATTGGGTGTCCGGGCAACTAGGCAAGGTGGTAGCTTATTTTTCAGCACTGGTAACAGATGCAGTCCAAAACAGGTTTCTTCAAAGTGCAGTAGCTTTATAAGTGCAAAACATGCAGTATTCAAGAATTACAAGGCATCTGCACAGCATAGGCATGAAGAACCAGTAACACCAAGATGGCAGGTATGCATAATCCCCCACCACCATCGGCAGACGTCACCTTGCCTGATGCATTTCGTGCTATTCTTTTGAGAAAGCTACTGCACTTTGAAGCAACCAGTTTTGGTCTGTATCTGTTAACAGGGGTGAACAACAAGTTATCGCCTTCCGTAGGTGCTGACCACCCCATTACTAACCTCCATTTTGACCTCAGAGTGGCAGGGCAGTGTGAAAAAGCTGTGGGTAGGGTCACTGGGATGCTGGGATGCATAGGGAGCAGTATCTCCAGCAGGATGAGGGAGGTGGTGTTGCTACTGTATTTCCTCATTTATGAGACTCCACCTGGAGTATTGTGTCTAGTTCTGGAAGCCCCACCATAGAAGAACATAAACAGGGCGGATGCAGTCCAGAGAAGGGCAACTAAAATGGTGCATGGATTGCATAAACAGCCCTACAAGAAGAGACTGAGGGATCTCAACATGTACACCTTGGAAGAGAGGAGAGTGATAGGGACCGTTATTTGAAAGTTTGTAACCAGGAGAGACACACTGAGCTGCGGCTCATTTCCAGGTACGATCTGGGGGCAAGGGAACAGGAATATTTGTACAGATGTAAGCTAACTTACAGAACCAGATTAAGCTGTTGGTGGTATTTTTAGTGGATGGGGGGGGAATTTGGCCAGGACACTGGAAAATTACCCTACTCTTATCGAGAAGTGCCATGGGATCATTAACATCCACCTGGACAACCACCAGAACAGGCAGACATCCCATCCTCGGTTTAATGTCTCACCCCACAGATGGCACCTCAGAGAGTGCAGCACCCCCCCCCCCCAATTCATTACAGTGTCAGTATTGGGATTTATCCCGTGTTTCCGGTGTGGGGCTAGAACCCACCACCTTCCGATCTTCTGGCCTCAGAGGCGAGTGTGCTACAGTACCTGCTGAGCCACTGACACTGTTATGATAGAGACCTATGAGTATCTCATAGGGTAAACAGGGTACAGGAGGAGAATCTCTTTTAAATGAGAAAGAGCACCAGGACCAGAGGGCGTGCAATGTACCTGGAGTGGGGATGTTTAGGGAGGGATATAAGAGCCACTTCACTGAAACAGTGACAGATGCCATGAACAAACTGCCAGTAGAAATGGTGGAGGCAAAAACTGTAGGGGTCTTCAAGCATGCATGGGATAGACATAGGGGAATATTAGTGAATAGGCAAGGAGGAAGGGGTTGCCAGAGACGAGCTAAGGTCTATGGAGACAGACAAGGCAGGGTCTATCCAGGCAGACTAGGTGGGTCCAGTGGTCCTTTTTGGGTGAAAAATTCTATCTTTCTATATTTCTCTGATTTCAAAAACAGAGAACTGTGACTTCAGCATAGGAATAAACAGCAGAAGTAGATCAACTGTAGAGGATTAGGATCTTGTTTCCATGTAAATGAACCTACAGCAGTAATGAACAATAAAACTAACAGAAATACAGAAAATGTTTAACAAAAATAAGCTAAATTGTGTCTCAATATTATATTTTACAAAGTGCTTCCAAAGTGGCAAATTCACTCTAAGCAGAGAGACAGTGAGAGAAAAGTACAGGAAAGTGCTTTGGGCCCCTATTTTCTGAAGGTTAGCATTTCATAAGAACATAAGAAAGAAGGAGACCGTATGATCCATCTAGTCTACCAATAAAGTGTCACTAAACAAATTAGCTATACACTAACCAGGATTAGCATGGTCAGACAGGACAGGGGTCATGTTCAGTGGCCCTTGGTGTTTGGTGCTAAACTGATATTCATAATATACTGTTTCACCTTGGCAAATGAAGGATCCCCCTGCATACAGGACACAGCAGTTTTAAATGCTCTGTTGCAGAACATTTTAATGCATTCAAAATCTTACCCTTACCAAAATGCAGAATGGTGCACATTGCCTCCACATGGCCAAGTACCAGGCAGCAGACTGACAGCATGTGCTGTAAGTCCTGATCAGTATATCCTGCCCCACAGTGTAACTTACCAGTTGCCAGTTTGATCCCTTACATGATGCACATAGCCCTGTCCCTGACAGTCTAGTGGACCCACCGCCCTAATTGCAGGTCCAAACTCACACATTTTGTACATAGTCCTATTACTGGCAGTCCATTGAACCCCCCACCTTCCAGGTTGTAGATCTGAATCCACACATCTTGAACACAGCCCTATCTCTGACAGTCTAGAGGACCCCCTTCTAATCGCAGGTCAGAACCAACACATCTTACACTTAACCTTATTCTTAGCAGCCTAGAGAACCCCCCACTCTCAGATGATCTCCATAACACACACCCTCCACATCGCATGCACTTAGTACCCTCTATCCACTCCCCCAGTCACATTCACCCTAACTGGCAAAACTCGCCAGCTTCCCCCTTCCTGAGATGGTAACTGGCACTGCCCCTCCATTCATCACTTCAGACAGGCACCATCTGAATAACAGAGAGTGAGCATATGCCTACTGTAGAAAAAAGCTGATTTTACAGAAGGCACGGGTTTGCCTCCATCACGCAGATGACGTCTGGCTGAGATAGTGAGTGGAGGGGCTGTGCTGGTTGTTGTCTCCAGGAGGGGGCAGCTGGAAGGTCCTGACAGTTAGAAAGAGTGGGGTGCCACCGGGGGGAAGAGGTGGAAGGTGCTGAGTGGGCAAGACAGGCAGGGGTAGTGTGATGGTGATTGGGCACAGGCTGAGGGTCCACAAGATTGCCAGGGATACAGTTATGTACAAAATATGTGGATCTGGACCTGTGACTGGGGTATGGAGGGTCCACAAGACTGCCAGAAATAGGGTTATGCATACGATGCATGTGATCAGACCAGCCATCGAGGGGGTGAGGGGGTCCACTGGACTTCCAGGGATATAGCTCTATACAAGATGTGTGGATAAGACCTGCAATTTGAGGGGGGAATAGATAGCAAGGTATAGGGCTATATACACGATGTGTGGGATTAAACCTGTGATAGGGGGCACAGCTCTGCTCAATGCCTCTGCACAGCTGTGCAAGAAGACATTATGCCCATGAGCACAAAAGGTATGCAAATCTCCCCTTAGCACCTTTTATGTCACATGTACTTAATAGTATGCCATCAGCTGAATATGACTTACAGGTGCTAAGGCACTATCCCATTTGGAACACGCTGTCTCCTTTTCCTTCTGTGAGCCACTTTCCTGCAGGGGGGCCGATGTTGGCACAGTGCATAGTCACTGTGCACTGCACCCACAGCTTCCAGCCATGCATTATCTTGTGTAATTGCTAAAGGGGTGTACGGCACTAACAGATGTGTGAAAATTGGGCACAAGGACTTCCTCAAGGGTGCACATTGATTAATTAATAATTGTAGAATTCAAACCTGGGTCTCCTGCAGCTCTGCTCTCTAACTCCTGGGCTATACAGCTTATTGAATAAAGATTATACTTTAGCTGCATACCTTTCGTGCTGCTTGTTGAAACCGATAGAGAGCACCATGTCTGACTGTCCAGGGATTATTTGAATAGAGATCAAATTTTGGCTTGCAGTTTGGCAACTGTAAAAAATAATAAAAAGGTACATTAGAATAAACAAATACAGTGAAACTCGCCTATTATGGCCACTATATATTTAGGACAAGATATTAAGTTTATTTACAGTAGTCCCACCAGTAACTTCTTAAGTATCATACAACCTACATATTAAAGATAAATCGTTAGCAAAGACAGATCCTTTGGTCCAAAGGGGGTCCTTAACAGACAAATTCTACTGTACTGGGAATAGTAAACTTGGAGTAATTAATACATTTCCTGCACTGTAAAAATATTAAAAGCATTAGGAACATTTTAACAGTGCCATCTCAGTGGCATGGTATCAGAGTTCCATGCTGTTCATCAAGGGGGCTTCGAGTCTGTGTCTGGAGTTGCAATCGTGGGCTCAGGGACTAGTAGGTGACAATTATATCACATAGGTGAAGGGCTTCATTTTGGAGTGGCACAGGTTGTCAGGTGTTCATCCAAGCTCTGATGATCAGCCCCAGGTGGAACTGGCAACAGTTGTGAAGGCAACCTATTCTTACCATCACTCCCAGCCTGAGGAAAGTTTGAGCTACTGCCCCTGAAGGAAATAGATGGGGCAAATGTTAGAATGGTGTACACTGACCCTGACAAAATATATTTTTAGTTTCTGAATCAAAGGCTCAAAAGCAGTACAACTGCATTAGTAGCTGATAGCAGATCTTTGAATCATATAATCAAAACTTGAGGAAACATTTTTTTAACAATTTTTTCTTAATAAAATCCTTCTAACTGTCCAAAGAGCATCATGTTACTATCAATTTATTTACAGTTTTTGGCCATGAAAGCACGGAGCTGAGACATCTTGTTTCCAGGTGCACCCTGGTGGGGCAGTTACAGTAACAGGGAGCAGGAATAACATGAAACAGGTACACGATGTATAACTGTATTGTGACAGGGTATATCAGCCATTCAAGGTTCACATGCACAGCCTGTCTGGGCCACACTGGGTCTGCAACACGCTGTGTTAATGAGGTAAAGAGCCAACAGCTTCTGTAGTTGAGTAGTGGGTACAAAGTGGTCCCAGTGGGACACAGATGCATACTACAGACGTTTAAGGACATATTAGAACTTCTATCCATCTAGTCTGCCCTGTTGTTATACATAATTTTAATAGTTCCCACATACAGTGACACTCTGTAAGCCTACTTTCCTTCAACTAGCCCTTTGTGTCTATCTCATTTTATCTCAGTGAAGTCTGATACACAAATAGCATTCACCACTTCCTGGGGTACTCTCTTCCACTTGTCCATCCAGCTCTCAGTAAAGACAATCCCATTATTTCTGGCTTTTCATCCTGCCAGTTTGATGTTATGTCACCTGCTGTTTGTCTGACCTTTAAGTCTGAATAGCCTTTTGACATCTGTCCTATTATATTCCTCCACATGCAGTATTTGTAGAGCTATCTCGCATCCCCTTTCTCCCTCCTCTCCTCCAACAAGTAAATGTTAAGGACTGTCAGCCTCTCCAGTCGTTTCTGTTTTGCTGCCCCTGTACAATATACGTCAAGGTCCCCTATTCTTTGTGGCACTATAGACCAAATGTGTGAGGCGGGGACACAGAACTTCTGTAGAATAGTCAGATCAAGTTCAGCAACAGTGGAAAAAGTGTTGTGGCACATTGATGAACAAGGTTTGGGATGCACCACCAAGATTGGGATATAAGGGGGCCCGAACTCTACCTACACAAATGTAATCAACCATTTTTGTTCCCCTTTTGGCTCTTTAAAAGAGCACCAATCATATTCACCTTAAAAACACCAACCAGAGTGTAACTGGGTTGCTGTGCAGATGTTACAGATTTTATCTCTCGGTTACTACCCCTGCATTGCACCCATGGGGGAGAAGCAAGGCTGAAGGGCCTGAGCTTGATAAACTCCTCATGTAGGGGGTTTGATTCAGAAGGGGAACAATGGGGACAGCACAGGGTCTCCACCTAGAGAAAGAAATAGTGGGCCTGATAACTAGTAGAATACTGCTCCTAGGGATGCAATACCAACCCACCTCCCCAACAGCGGTCGGACACCACCCGAAAATCAATCTACACCTGTACCCACACTAATTTTAACTGCAAACACTTTTGTACCAATTAGGGTAGATCACTAACAATATGCTCACACACCAGTTTTAAATTTATATTTCATGCCCTGGTTTTTCCCTGGTTTTTTTTCAGCCCTGACCCAGCCGCGTATGCGTGTGGAGGCACACACACGCCGCTGTACCAGGACACCCTCCCACTGCTTGCCACCCACTTGCCTGCACTGCCCACAGACCTCCATCCAGGGGTAGTAGAACTGCGGAGGGCAACAGAGTCCTCCCCAGGAGAGGAGAGCTGCCTTTTGGCTGTTCAATCCTACCCCCCCCCCCCCGTGCTGGCTCTCCAACGATCTGGGCTCATTCTCGAACCTGGGTCACCGGCATGACATGAGGTAAGGCATCCAGTGCCTCAGCACCACAGGGCTGGCACACACACCAGTTTTTAGAAACTAACACCAGGACTTTATCTGAAACAAGTGAAGGAAAAGGGATTAGGCAAATAGAAACTGGCAATGATTTTAGGCAACAACAGCAGCAGGATTATCACTTCTGATATTTTTAGTGCGTCATCCCAGGCAATATAATTGCAGATCTCCAGGCCTCTCTGCAGAGATGGTACAGCATGCCTCCCAACACCTGCACATAAGATATCTGTACCATACTGTGGAGCCTCCTACTGCCCTCAGTAGCAGATCACCACAGGTTCACTTTTTTAATGCTTTTAGTAACTGGGTAAGGGGCACAACTGCCATGAAAGGGCTGACTCGGGGGCACTGGGGAGGTTAAATGACTTGCTCAGTGTCATACTGTATGCAAGTGGATGTTATGGGAATCAACCCCAGGTCTGCTGCATGTACCAAGCTCATTCACAGCTCACTGCTCTAACCTCTGGGCTACACTGCTAGCCAATATACCAACAGACTTTCAGCAATTACACTTTTAACTGCAGTCCAGTAGCGTCACAGGGGATGCACAGCTTCCCACTCACTTTATTTAACATAAAGTAATGCTAGGGAACTTTGTTTTAGGGGCTCCTAGGGGTTGCAGTGGGCTGGGTTGCAAAGGATATTGACCACCACCCCTGGCTACCCCTAAATGACACCCCTTCTGCAGTTCTGTTCCAACTCCTGAGTACCCAAGTAAACATTACGCTGCTGCAGATCTGATGACACGATGTTCGGGATCTTATGTTGGTACACTTACAAATATGCAACCTTGCTTTACCCTGCCCAAATGACTTTTTTTGGTTAACACTTTTTTATCAAATCCAATTGCAATTCAACAGGGAAATCCAACTTAAAAATTATATTCTAACAGGGAAAATTCAGCAGCAGAGGTTTCCAGCTGGCAGGCTAGTATTCATGTGTCCCGTATCAAATGAAAGGCTGCCTCAGACAATTCTGGACCGATGTTGATGCAGCAGCAGACGGATGGTGGAAGTAGGCCTGGGCTAGGCCCGATCATTAGGTTGCAGCTCTCTCTTCTCTTGATGAGCAACACATGACAGTATCGCGAAGTCAGAAGGGCCAAAACAAGGAAGATAGCCTGACTATCCCCAGTGGGTGCTCTCTCGATCATAGGTACAAATGCCATCTGACTCCTAACCACCTCCTCCCTTGGCACACCAGACAGGTTAGAACGGCTTGTTCCTACCTCTGATTTCAGCAGCCTGCAGATGGCTTCAGCAGATTTTTTTTTTTAAGGCTTTTAGGATTCACAGCACTTTCTCTCATCTTAAATGCAACTAATGCAACTTCCAGCAACAGGATTCAGCTCACATCAGGATCTCTGGCTCTGAGGTCTGGCTAGGCCCTTATATTTCCTTCTCAATTACCACTCTCCTCTCCAACTTGATCTGGAAGGACTCACAATGAACTCCCCCTAGACTGGGGAAGGGTTCAGCTCAGCTCACTCCCTTATCTTGGTCTCTTATTTGCTGTCAGGGTTGACACTATAAACCTGGCTCCCTTAGTGACTGGGAAAAAGGTGTCATGCACTCTGTTGCTGTTCCTCCAAAGTGCCTGAGTTTTTACCAGCACCCCTTGCATTCTCTAAATACTGGCTAGGGAAGGGAGCCTTAGCCAAGCCATTCTCTCAATACTGGCTTGGCTACCTTCCCTTCTTCCCTCCTCCTCCCCCACCCCCAGTCACTTCTTACTCACTTCGCAACTCTGGCTATTATTCTCTCACACTTCACTCAAAAAATACAATGCAGCTGCCTTTTCCTTCTACATCACCAAACTAAGGGGTTCTCTCTCTCCCCCTTCCATCCACTCTGCCTCTTCCCAACACTCACTCTCATCTGTCCTCTGCGACGTCATTACTCACTACTGCAATTGCCTCTGATGCTGGGCCCTGGGCTGCTGCCCACCACTCTCCTGCCTCTGATCCCTTTCCTCCCCTCACGTACACTAGTTTAGTCCCCTCTCCACCAATAAATAACCTTTGCTTCCACCCTTAACTCAGTAATGCCTCTGCACACTGAAAATATTGTTATCCTCCAGCACTTACTGTTTTGTAACTGCAAATGCATATATCCGACTGCACTTTATTGCATAGTTATTTTACTTCTTGCAAGCCTTGTCTGTGCACAGTTGTTATTTATGATGTTTATTCCCCTATAATTGTATTATTGTTATTAGTGTTCCTCATTGTTCTCCCTTCACCCATCCCCCCAGAACATACCTGGAAATGAGCTGTAACCAGCTCAGTATGTCTTTCCTGGTGAAACTTTTGAAATAAATAAATTCTGGTTGTTCGATCATGGGGGTTAGTGATCAACAACATGATTATATCCATTTATTTACACTCTGTATACTCAGCCTGCTGCTTTCTCGTGCAGTTTTATTGCTGCTTGCTGCTACTTTAGCTTTTTATGTTTGCTTGTATGCCTGTGCAAGAAACATAGTGCCACCATACGAGTTTTCATAGGTGTGGCACCCCCCACTTTCAATGCCTTGATCCTTCTTGCAGGCGTGGCCCCACCATACCAATGAATGTCAGAGCTGTCTATGACAGCAGTTCAGATACAGTGATGTACAGTTGAGAGCAAACAACCGCTACAATCAGCGGTGGTAACATGTAGACAATTTGCATACTGGTGATGGGAGTATGCAACACGTCACAGTATGCAAATTGCCTACACGTCACCACCACTTACGTAGCGGTCGTTTGCTTTCAACTGAACACCACTGCATCTGGAAGGATGCCTGATCGTCGTCCATTGAGAAATCCACAACAGTTCCTGGTGCTCCTCCTCCTCTCTCAGTGGCTGCCTCTCACAGGAACGTGTTTGATTCACTTCCTGGAGTTCGGATCATCACCGACAACCATGCACAGTACAAGAGACCAATTCCCAATGAAACAATGTAGATCGATACTAAATAAGTCATACCAGTCCCCCACGCTATGACACTATGAAGCACTCAGTATTCTGCACAGTGCTGCCTTCAGATGGTTGGGACCACGCAAGTGCAGCGGTGTCGAGCAAAGGGAAAGTTCAGTGAATGACATCATGACTCTATGACCCTTGTAACCTCACCCTGCCCCACCCAAAGCAGACATGTTGCAGGCCACAGAGCTTCTCTCTCCAACGGTCTCCCAAAAGGTGGTGACGTCAGGCCCTTCGTTTTCCATCAGGCAGCATTGTGGTCGTTCCGAGGTACTTGGCGAGGAATGTGCATCTGCGCAGTGAGTACTGGGTGGCAGTCTCAAGACCCAGTGGTTGGTAGACAGCACTAAACGAGAGCGGATAGGCAGAGGAACTGGGAGGGGGACAGCAGGTGGGGAGTGTGCTGCAGTGGCAGGTCTAAACAGCTTTGGCAATGCTGCCTACCCAGCACCATAGGGAGAGTCGAAGAGCACCACTCCCGCTGGGTGACATCCACTGACGGATCCGTTACACAGTGGGGCAGCAAGACAAAGCAGAGCTACAGGGCACCCATGGCAGGCCAAAGTGATGAATGTGGCAACAATGGATTGGGTCAAGCTGTGCAAGAGTCTGCTCACCTGGGTAAGTGTCTCCAACAGCAGCGGTGATGACGGAGGCTCCCACTGACTTTAGCTGCTAGCCTATAAGCTAGAGCTACCTTACCCAATATTTTAAAAGCCAGACATTCTTTCCAAGAGTTAGTGAGCAAGGGGAGTAGGCAGCCACAGCAAGAGTCTTGTCTTGTCCTGCTTAGTCTCAGACCCTGTCTATTAGTGTGTGACAGGACGGAGTGACCAGTTTTGAGGGACCAAAAATGTTTTACTTTTAAGAGTTAAGTTGTACTTCATATAGGAGAGTAGGCCCTTTGACTTGGCTTCTATAGTTATGGCCTTAAGGATGTTGCAAGTGGGACTGATTGCTCTGGTTGAGAAATAAGTACATAAAATATGTTAAAACATTTGTTCTTAAGGCCACTTGCCAAGTTCAAAGCACCTCACTGAAAATGCTAAAGCATAGTCTGACTCAGTGGTTTCATTGGCAAAGTACTGGAACTACATCCAATGAGGGCAGCTGGAGTTCTACACTCTGGATACCTGGAAATGGTCAAAAAGCTGTAATAGAAACACATGTGCTTATTTGAAATGGGTAATGGTTTCATTTAAAATCATATCAGAGGCACTGTGATCTAGCGATTAGGGCACTGGCTTGAGAACCCAGGACTTTGCAGGTTCAAACCCAGCTAGAGCAAAGCAAAATACTGTAACTGTGTGAGCTTGAGCAGGTTACTAAATCTCCCAGGGCTGGATGGACTGCAATACTGAGATCCTGAGCAAGTTACTAAATCTCCCAGAACTGCAGTCTATCAAGCTGTTGAACTGGGTAGAAGCAGGATCCTGAGTAGAAATTAGATGTTGTATCTCAGGTAGGCAACTCTTAAGTAAATAAATTGTAAAAGAAAAAGAAAAAAAAAATCTTGCTGGGAAGAAACATCATTGGGCACGGGGTTGTATATGCAAAACTGCAGCAATTGCAAGGTTTGTTTTTATTTAAATGGTGCTTTGGTCAGTGTGACATTTCTGGTATGGCTGCATTCATTCTGTCATGACTTTCTCTTTTATGATGTAGAATAAGCTGGATCCATCTCACCAAGTGGTGGTTGATCACACGGGCATGATGGCAACCTAGGTTCATGCATAGCAAACCCTGCTCCAAGACCATCCCAATGGGCCACTGAACCCCGCATTCTAAATCTTAGATCTGCTACTGCTCCTGCAGCTGCCACCCCCCACCGAGTGAGCCCATCAGGTCAGCCACTGTTGACACACTACAGGGTGGGGTGGGGGGCACAAAATGTGTGGCTTGCCCAAGGTGTGAAAACACCTTGCTACGGTGCTGGTCAGAAAATAACTTTTATTTTGCTCCATGCTTCCTCACAGTCTGACTAACCAGAGTGCGTCACACACAGTAAGTCGACCTCAAGGCAGCAGTTTTTTTTTTTTGGCATCTTTATCAGTTTAGTTCTTAAAACTAAGGTTTTGTTTTTGTGACCCTGTCCTCAAACTGGTCACTCCTCCCCTCACACAAATAGGCAAGGTCTGAGACCGAGTAGGCAGAGCAGAATAGGCTTTGAAATTTGAAAATATCAGGTAACTGTAGCTTGTAGTGGAGCAGCTAATAGCACAAAAATAACCTTTTTATTTTGCCCCTTCTCCTTCATAGTCAGACTAACTGGCCTCACTCAGAGTGTGCTGCTTCCCCACACACAGTATGTCCTCAAGTTAGCTTTTTTAATCAACCTAACTCTTATACTAAGATTTTATTGTACATATAACCGGTCACTACCTCCTCATACACTAACTGGGTTTGATACTGAACAATCAGGCAGAGCTAGCTTATAGCTTTTTAGCAGCAATAGATGAGCTTAAAAAGAAACAAAATATTTTGCTCCTGGCTCTCTTTGTCTGACTAACTGGCCCTCAGTATTTTTCCCTCACTTTGCCAGGGAGTTCAGATTATACTGGAGGCTGGTTTGAGCTTCCGTAGAGAGGAGATCAGGCTGAGAGCAGAACAATTTGAAGCAGGCCCAGGCTTGGTCACAGGACTTGCACTAGTCAATGACATTCAGCGTGATCCAGAGATGGTGGGATCCTTTGACCCTGGATTTTCTAAGGGGGGGCATGCTTGTCCCAGACGTTTTGTGAATCTGGAATGGAACAAGGAGAGGGCCTCATCAATGTCAGGGGAACAGAGGATGGAGGACCAGTCTGTTGCAGCAAGGACCAGGTCACTGAGGAAGGAGTCCATGTTAAGAGACTGCCAGCTCATCTGTTGAGGAGATGCCATCCTTTTCTTTAGGGAATGCTGTAAGGTCTTTGGATGGACCCCTACTGATATGTTTCATTATATACAAATGAAGGCCTACATTCAGACTCAGCTGAAACAATAACATAGCCTAGAACTAAACACTCCTCAGGGACCACAGCTTGCAATTATTTTAGCTATCTCAACACCAAAAGGGGCTATCTCACAAATTTACTAATTTCTTAATGGTCATAGAACAGATGCTGCTGTACCACTCATTACCAAATGGGAGGAGGAGGCAGACTTCCACCTCACACAGACAGAATAGCTTAAAATTTGGAGGGGTTCCTTTTGGTGACCACTTCCCCGCAGTGGCAGAAATATATGTGGAAGATTAAAGTTAGGTTCTTTCTTACCCCCCCTGATTACAAGCTAAATGGGATCCCACCATTTCTCCTCCTTGCTAACAGGGGTGTGGGTGAGCAGCAGGCCTCTCATCTCATATTTTATTTCTATCCAGTCTTACATACTTTAGACAGGAAGCAATGTAGGTATTGCAGCTTTATTCCAGGTTACTAGCCCTATCCCTTTTACGTTTGCTTGCACACATGCGCAAGAAACATGTTGTGACAGCTTGCTGGAGAAGCAGGTTGTGGAGGTGCGGTCATGTTGTGGTCAATGCAGCTGCTGCTTTTAGGGGTTTGTGTCTGTGGCACCACTAAATGAGCACACTGTCTATGACAAAAGCTCAGAAGCATGCCACCAACTTGAAATGATTTTGCTGCTGCAATGAGGGAGCGCCCCCTCACTGCAGGGCATGCCTTGCCTGATGTTACATTTCAATAAACATGGTGGCGGCTGTCACCGTCCAACCCCTCACAGTCCCAGGAAAGCTGATGGGGGTGCCCAACCCCCGTCAGCATAGCCCCTCCCTAATTCATTTGCCAGTTGGGAAGCCCAATCCCCATCGGCATCATGCCCCCAAACATTGACCTTTTCTTTGCCGACGGGTACCCAATCCCATTGGCTCCAGTCTCCCCTCCCAAAAATACAGGTGGCACTCCAGATTTTCAACATTGCCATCTCTTCACACCCTCCTATGAATGGTACAACTTTCATTCTTCACATCCTGTCTGGTCTGTGTTTCGCACATCTGGTGCACAATGGCACCGTCGCTGTGGAAAATCAAAGTTCGGGACACATTAACAAAATCACAGTGCCACTGTTCATGAGCAGAGGTTCCAAATGCTTTCATGAGGTGGAGGTTACAAAAGAGGCCAGGTTGAAAATTTGTAGTGCAGATACCAACAGTCCAGGGCGTTAGGGTTTCTAACCATAACATCCCCCCTGTACAGAATGACAGGCATCAGGGGTGTGACTTTGAATTGCCATCTGTAATGCTCATGCCATTTCACCCCCACCCCCACCCTGAAGCCACTGGCAAGTATTGAGGTGTGCCTTGGACTATTCAGTCCCCACACTTCACCGCATGCTCCTATACTGCACCCATTTCAGCTATGTGCTTATGAAATGGTATGACCGTGAAGTCAAACATCTGAAGGCACACCTCAAAACTTGTCAGTTTCTACAGGACAGGGTGACATGAAATGCCATGAGCATTATGGGCGATGTCCCAAAGGCACATCCCAATGCCTGTCCATCTCTGCAGGGTGTAGGTGGAGTTCAATGCTTCAGTGCCATTCCTACTCTGCATCTGTCTAACTCCTGCATGTCCAATGCTAATATCAGCAAGCAAACATTTGGCAATGACAAATGCTTGTTAAAACACTTAATCCAGCCAAGACTACAGCCTGGTTTGCAGTGATGACATTAGTGATTACTCCAGTTTGTCTTCAGGTGTGCAGGGGTACCCAACAATTCCTCTTTACCTCGCCTCCAGCACCAGTTCCAGACAGAAGATGCAGGAATACAGGGGAAACCACCTTGAGCCATCGGTGACTCACATTAAGCCCTGCCTTTTTTGAGGGGTTACGAGAGTAATCACATTTTTTAAGATGGCACTTTGGGAAGGAAAGGATGGTATCTGCAGTGCTTTCCAAACTATTACATCACAGAAATGGAAATTAAGTACCTACCATAATTCTTGATCTTCTTGGATAAAGTCTCCACCACTCATTCACTAATGGGATCTCGCCAGAATGCTAGGACCCAGCGAGGAGCAACCTTTTGCAGGAGGGCTGGTGCCAGAGATGGAGCTGCGAGGAGCGGCACCATGAGCCTCTGCTCGTGCGGCAATGACTATCTCGGTGTCGACCCTCCAACCACCTCAGTACCTTTTTTTCTGAGGAGGTGCAGTGTAACTAACCTAGAAGGATAGCCCAACCAAAAAAGCGGACATAAGACAGTCTGGAAAACCCAGTATAAGAAGGGTCAAGAAAAAGTCTTTACAGCCTAAAAGATTGAGGAGTGAAGACCAACAACAGAGAATGCGCTTCGGGGGATGGTGGGTGGGTAGGGCGTGTGAATGAGTGGTGGAACTTCATCCAAGAAGATCAAAATTATGGTGATCACGTAATTCCATATCTTCCTGGACATAAAGTCTCCACCACTCATTCCACTAATGGGAAGTACTGAGCTAATAATGCCAGAGGAGGTGGTAGGAGATACAGAGCTCACAAATTTAGGACAAAAGTTCATTAAGGATGGTTCTGCCAAACAAAACATGTTGTCTGGCATGAACATCCATGTCATAATGTTTGGAAAGTATGCACTAAGCTCCAGGTAGCCGCATTGCAAATATCTGCAATGGGCATGTTTGAATTTCTGCCAGGATGACGCAACTGCTCTAGTAGAGTGAGCGTACACTCTACCTTCCAGCTGAACCTGCACCATGGAATAACAGTGGCAAAGGCATGCCACCAGCCATGCTGAAATGCATCTGATAGCGACAGGTTGACCCAGCCAGGTCTCTCTGAAGGAAACAAACAGTTGTTGAGCTTTGCAAAAATCTTTTGTTCTATCTAAATAGAAATGCAAAGTTATTTTGACATCCAAGGAATAAAGAGAAAGCTCCTCTTCATTTTGGAAGCTGGCAAAGTAAGTAGGAGGGACCAAAGGTTGGTTTAGATGGAATTCTGAAACAACCTTAGGGAGAAACTTAGGATGGGTCCTAAGAACTACTTTGTCTTTATGAAACACAGTACATGGAGAGTCTGTGACCAAGGCATGTATCTCAGAGACCCTGCGGGCCGAGGTAATGGCCACCAGGAAGGCCGTTTCCAAGTGAAATTTCAACTCACAGGTAGCTAGAAGCTCGAAAAGGTTCGAATGAGGCATGTCTAGCACAAGATTAATGTCCCAGGCTGCGACTAGACATCTGATAGGAGGTCTGGTATGCAGAATACCCTCAAGAAACCTCTTAACCACAGGTAACTGAGCCAGTGACAATGAAAGTACTGGCTCATGATAAGCATGAAATGGCACAAAGGTGAACCTTGACTGTAGAGTATGGCAGATCTGAATTTAAGAGGTCAAAAGGTACTCTAGAACTTTATTTGGTGGGCAGAAAAAGTTCAAAGAGATTTGCACACCAGGCAAAGCAACTTCCATTTGGCTGTAAAAGTTTTCCTAGTTGCTGGCTTTATGGCGCAACCAGAAGAATATCTGAAACTCTGTAAGAGACATTGAACCTGTTCACTCTATCTCTTCAGGAGCCAAGCATGAAGGTGAAGCGATCTCAGATTGGGATGGACCACAGGTCCCTGAGTCAGGAGGTTCATTTGAAGGGGAAGTGCTTTCGGAGGGGTTACCAACATACTTCTTGAGTAATGGAAACCATATTTGTTGAGGACAGAAAGGAGCAATGAAGATCATTTTGTCCCCTTGGGACTCGAACTTGAGAAGTACCCTCTGAATTAGAGGAAGAGGCGGAAAGGTGTATAGAAAGCATTTTGTCCACTGCAGTCTGAATGCATCCTGACAGAAAATGACAGTCCCTGGATTTCTGGAGCAGAAGAGAGGCAGTTTTGTGTTGAGTGGGAATGCAAAAAGGTCCAGGTCTGGAGTTCCCCACTCTGTGAATAGTGGCTGAACTACAGTTGAGACGAGAGACCATTCGTGAGGATCTATCTCTGTTCTGCTGAGATGACCTGCCAGTTCATTCTGCACTCCCGGCAGGTAGACCGCTTGAATTAGAGCCTTGTGCTCCAAGCACCATTTCCACACTCTTATCGCTTCCCTGCATAAGGGGTAAGAGTGAGCACGGCCCCTGCTTGTTGATGTAATACATCACGCTTTGTTGTCCATTTGAAAGAGATATTCTTGTGACAAGAAAGTCCTTAAGCCGGACTGCATAAAGACAACCCTCATTTCTAGGACATTTATGTGAAGCTGGGACTCTTCCAGTCCATGTACCTTAGTGTGGACAGTTTGACAGTGAGCTCCCCACCCCATCAAGGACGCATCCAAGTAGTAATAGAAATCTGATGTTCAAAGGGGAGCAAAGGGATACCCTTTCAGAAGGTTGTCCTCTTGCGACCACCAGGTGAGTGACTTCAGAGGTTCTGTCACCTTGATGAGAAAGGACTGAGGGTGAGTGGTAGGGGACCACTGAGTACTGAGCATACATTGAGAGGTTCTGATGTGCAGGTGTGCTTGGGGTACAGTGAACACCGAGAATGCCACAGACTTCCAGCATCCGCTGCATCGAGATAGCTCTTACTGAGCTGTCCCTCTCTGATGTATCGGGCCATCTGCAAATTTCAGTCCTTCTATCCTCTGGTAGAAAAGCTTTCACGGGAGGTGTCCAGATGAGTTCCTATGAAAAGAAGCCTCTGGGAGGGCTACAGCTGTGATTTCTTGAGGTTTAGCAGGACTCTCATGGACATGAGAAAGTCTGAGGCCATGGCAACGGCGTCGAGGGTTCCCTGCCTGGAAGGGCTTGCTAGAAGCCAGTTGTCTAGGTATGGGAACACTTGTATTCCGATTTTTCTGAGATGCTCTGTGAGTATTGCACAACACTTTGTAAAAACTTGCGGCGCTGAGGAGAGCCCAAAGGGCAGGACTCTGAACTGATAATGCTGGCCCAAAGCCATGAACCTCAGGTATTTGTGATGCCTTGGGTGAATAGGGATATGCAGGTAAGCATCCTGCATGTCCAGTGAGGCTAACCAGTCATGTTGATGAAGCAAAGGTAACAGGGTTCCCAGCAATATCATTCTGAATTTCTTTGGGAAGACATTTGTTTAATTTTCTGAGGTCCAAAATGAATGCCCATGCCCCCAGTTTTCTTTGGAACCAGAAAGTAATAGATGAACCTTGTGTTCCATTGATCAACTGGACAAATTCCACTGTTGTTGTGCAAAAGGCCTTGTATCTTGGAGGCTAGAAGTTCTGACTGAAGTACTGACAGCCTGGGCTGTCATTTGGTAGGATAATTGAGAATACCTTACGGATTATCTGGAGGACCCATTTTGTCCAATGTTATGGATTTCGCACGATTGTAGAATTGAGTCAGATGACCTCCCACCGCTGAGGAAGAGTCCCCTCGGGCAGCTGAGGTGGGACTTGGGCAACAACTTAGAGAGCTGCACTGGGCGCTTTGGGTCCTTGCCTTCTGTTGTGTTTTCTTTTGAGGCTGAGGGGCAGTTTTTTATTGAAACCCCCTGCCTACGCCTCGAGAAAGGACTGACAGTTATGAAACTGGCATTTATTAACTCCCCTCGAGGAGCGGGAGGAAGGTTGAGCCAATTTAATGTCTGACCTAGTCTTTGTGTGGCCTCGGGAACCTGTTCTCACTTGAGGCTGAAGAGATACACACCAATGAAGAACAACGCCATGACCTGTTGCTGGGCATCATTAGGTGAAACCTGAAGTGCGCAGCCGAGGAATGACAGTAGGAGTACAAATGCCGCTGCCACCACTCATGAGGGGCTGTATCGAGAAGTCATAGCTGCTTTAACCTGCTGGTTGTTGGACTTGAAACCCCTGGTTATGGCTTGAAGAAGCTCTAATTAGCATCCGAGGTCCAGTAGAGCTTCAACCATTTGTTTGAGCGTAATGCCAAAGAATATACTCATATTGAGAGAAATAGTCCTGGTGGCTGGCGATCCACATACCCAGGGTGGATGCAGCAAAGACTCTCTTACCTAAAGTACTGTATTTATATTACAAGATTCTTTGTTTATAGGTCGAGCTGTAGTGGTCTGAGGAAGGACGACCTTATCATTCTCTGCTAAGGCTACAATAGGATCCGCAAAGGCTTGGGAGGACAAAATAGGTCAATCCTTGGGAGCAGCATACTTCCTATCTATGGACTTAGCCACAGAAGGAATGAGAGAAGAATTATTCCATACCATTTGAGACAGTGTCTCAAAGGAGGGTTGAACCAGGAGTTAAATCCATAGGGATGTCTGGAACATGAAGGTATTGAGTCTTAAAAGCTTCCCAGGATCAGATGTACATAGTCTGGAAAAGAATGGAATTAAAATTTCTCAACAGAGACTTAAAGACAGGTCCTCAACCACAGGCTCTGTAACAGGATTAGGTCCTGCTCCTTCCATATCATCACCCAGTCTAAGATCTGGGTCAGGCTCAATATCATCTCCTGACAGTCCAGGAGGGACTGCATGGACAGGAAAGGAATGAAAATCAGCAGGAAAAGAGGAAGGAAAAGAATTCAGAGAAGAAGCCCTGAAGATTGGCTGACTTAAAAGCCCAGCCTCTGCGCCTAAGAAGAACATCATGGCGCTCGAAGGCCACACGACTCTGACAAAGCACATGGCACTGAAGAAGAACACGGTGCCAAAAGCCACTACGGCACCAAAGGGGCACGATGCAGCAGACTCAATGGGCGCTGATAAACCCATGGGCGGCAGGCGCATCAGCACCGGACTTGGCGCTGAGCGACCCATGAATGCGTAAGGTCCGACACAACCCAGGGCCCTGAAGAAAATTACTCACCTTAGTAATGTTGTTTCTTCAATGAGTCTTGCTATATTATGACAATTGCAGTTTGTCCCACCATTAGAACTGCTCCGGATGAAAGAGTTAACTCCCATTCTAAGAATGGAACTTGGAAGCGAGCTTGGTTAGAAGCTCTGTCAAGTAGCTAAACCCAAACTGTCAGATCTTATGAGCAAAACTCACTAAGGTCTGTGTGGAAGCTGTAACCTACACTAGCCAACTGGCTACCTGACTATTAACACATATTCCTGGTCCCAACACAAAGACTCAAGTCAGGGAACCAGAAGTAATAATATAATATAAGCAATAATATAAGATAAAATAAAAACACCACACCCCAAAACCCCAAGAAGGGGTGGAAAACATATAATGGGCATAACTAGTGCCCACACTAGGCTGCCCACCCCATACCCAAGTAGAACTTCTGAGAGGGGCAGGCTGGGGAGGTCATAATATAGCAAGACTCCATTAGAAGAAACAACATTACTAAGGTGAGTAATTTTTTCTTCAAACAACATGAAGTCTTGCTATATTATGACAATTGCGAATACACAGCAGTACCTCCATGGAGAGGGACAGAACCTACTTAGGAATAGGCTCTGAAGCACAGCTGTGCCAAACCGAGCATCTCTCCTGGCCTGGACATCCAGGGAGTAATGCTTGGTGAAAATGTGTACCGTTTTCCAGGTAGCTGCTTGACATATCTCTAAGATAGGGATGTCTCTGGCAGCAACTAGAGGCGGCTGTACCTCTGGTAGAATGAGCCCTCAGGCCAGAGGGAACTTTCCCCAGTTTCTGATAACAAAATTGGATACAAGACAATCCACCTGGCAATGGATCTCTTGGTGGCAGGTCTCCTTTCCAACCTCACCATAGAGTGAGGAAAAGTTGGAGGATTGAACCTGTGACCCTTGGTATGTTCTTATAGTAACTTAAGGCCCTCTTATCATCTAGCATAAACTGTCAATCTCCTCTCGCCAGAGGAGGATGTTCAGTGAAAACACTGGAAGGAGATAGATTGATTAAGATGGAAATCTGAAACCACCTTAGGCACAAACTTCCTGTGATCCTGAGGACTACCTTATCCTGTGGAAAGAAATAAAGTCAGTTTCTACTGACAACACGTTCAACTCTCCTATGCGCCTGGCAGAAGTGATAGCCACTAGAAAACAGTTTTCCAAGTTAAGTACTTAAGCTCTGCAGAAGACAGAGGTTCAAAAGGGGTTGCATTAACTGGGCATGCAACATTAGGGTAACAGGCAGGGCCGGATCCCTAAAGGTGGATTAGTATGAAGTAATCCTTTAAAACTTGGAAAATACAGGTGGAGGGAGAGAGGAGGCTTTCCTGCTTGACACAAAAAGCAGAGACAGCTGGAAATGTACTTTCAGGGGTAGCTGGTCCTCAGGCCCAAAAAATTAAGATGGACCATATAGTCCAAACAATGAGGCAAATCCAGCAGATTCCGGGAAATATGTTTCCCAGAACACCAAATGGAAAACCTTTTCCACTTAGAATTATAAGTAGCTCCTAGTGGAAGGCTTCCTAGAAGCCTTTTAGGATTCAAGAACACCCTGAGAAAATGTGGGTCAGCAATTCCAACTCCTCAAGAGCCAGGCCTTGAGGTTGAGGACTCGAGGTTCGATCACCAAACTCTCCCTGGGCACAGGTTAACAGGTTGTGATTCCTGGGGAGACACAGGGAAGATGGACTGCTAGGGACAGAAGGAGTGGGTACCAGGGCTGCCTGGCCCAATCTGGGGCAATCAGAATCACCCTGCAGGCTGGGATCTGATTTTGACTAGCACCTTGAATAGGAGAGAGAGAGGAAGGCATAAAAACTTCCCTTCCCAATCTAGAGAGAAAGACATCCAGGGACTGGGCCCAACACTGGGGGCCTGCAACAGAACAGTGGAAGTTGGTGATTGTCTGGGGCTGCAAAAGATCTATCTGAGGGTGCCCCATCTGGCAAAAACTATCCTCAGTACTTGAGATCCAGAGACCAGTAAGTGATGGCCTCGGAAATCCTGCTGAGAGCATCTGCTGGGACATTGTCCTTTCCTGGAAGGTGAACTGCTATGAGGGAAGTGTTCAGGAATAGGCCAGAGACCACAACTTCATTGCCTTGGTGCACAAGGCCGAAGACCGATGCCCCTGCTTGTTGATGTACCACACTGTTGTGGTGTTGTCTGTTCTGACTTGTACCACTTTGTTCTGAAACAGGACGAGAAAACACTTGAAGTGCTAAAAGACAGCTCTGAGTTCCAGCAAATTGATGTGGAGCAGAGATTCCTGAGGGACCACACTCCCTGAGTGGAGAGGTCGCCCATGTGGTCCCCACCCCAGGAGGGAAGCATCCGTAGTGAGGGTCAAGAGAGTGAGACAGAGGAATGAGGGGACCCCCAGTCTTAATTACTCTGATCCTGCCACCAGTGGAGGGCCTGGATCAAGGTAATTTGAAAATATCAGGTAACTGTAGCTTGTAGTGGAGCAGCTAATAGCACAAAAATAACCTTTTATTTTGCCCCTTCTCCTTCATAGTCAGACTAACTGGCCCTCACTCAGAGTGTGCTGCTTCCCCACACACAGTATGTCCTCAAGTTAGCTTTTTAATCAACCTAACTCTTATACTAAGATTTTATTGTACATATAACCGGTCACTACCTCCCTCATACACTAACTGGGTTTGATACTGAACAATCAGGCAGAGCTAGCTTATAGCTTTTTAGCAGCAATAGATGAGCTTAAAAAAGAAACAAAATATTTTGCTCCTGGCTCTCTTGTAGTCTGACTAACTGGCCCTCAGTATTTTTCCCTCACTTTGCCAGGGAGTTCAGATTATACTGGAGGCTAGTTTGAGCTTCCCGTAAGGAGGAGATCAGGCTGAGAGCAGAACAATTTGAAGCAGGCCCAGGCTTGGTCAAGGACTTGCACTAGTCAATGACATTCAGCGTGATCAGAGATGGTGGGATCCTTTGACCCTGGATTTTCTAAGGGGGCATGCTTGTCCCAGACGTTTTGTGAATCTGGAATGGAACAAGGAGAGGGCCTCATCAATGTCAGGGGAACAGAGGATGGAGGACCAGTCTGTTGCAGCAAGGACCAGGTCACTGAGGAAGGAGTCCATGTTAAGAGACTGCCAGCTCATCTGTTGAGGGGAGATGCCATCCTTTTCTTTAGGGAATGCTGTAAGGTCTTTGGATGGACCCCTACTGATATGTTTCATTATATACAAATGAAGGCCTACATTCAGACTCAGCTGAAACAATAACATAGCCTAGAACTAAACACTCCTCAGGGACCACAGCTTGCAATTATTTTAGCTATCTCAACACCAAAAGGGCTATCTCACAAATTTACTAATTTCTTAATGGTCATAGAACAGATGCTGCTGTACCACTCATTACCAAATGGGAGGAGGGAGCAGACTTCCACCTCACACAGACAGAATAGCTTAAAATTTGGAGGGTTCCTTTTGGTGACCACTTCCACAGTGGCAGAAATATATGTGGAAGATTAAAGTTAGGTTCTTTCTTACCCCCTGATTACAAGCTAAATGGGATCCCACCATTTCTCCTCCTTGCTAACAGAGGTGTGGGTAGACAACAGGCCTCTCACTCTCATATTTTTATTTCTATCCAGTCTTACATACTTTTAGACAGGAAGCAATGTAGGGTATTGCAGCTTTATTCCAGGTTACTAGCCCTATCCCTTTTTACGTTTGCTTGCACACATGCGCAAGAAACATGTTGTGACAGCTTGCTGGAGAAGCAGGTTGTGGAGGTGCGGTCATGTTGTGGTCAATGCAGCTGCTGCTTTTAGGGGTTTGTGTCTGTGGCACCACTAAATGAGCACACTGTCTATGACAAAAGCTCAGAAGCATGCCACCAACTTGAAATGATTTTGCTGCTGCAATGAGGAGCGCCCTCACTGCAGGGCATGCCTTGCCTGATGTTACATTTCAATAAACATGGTGGCGGCTGTCACCTCCACCCCTCACAGTCCCAGGAAAGCTGATGTGGGAGTGCCCAACCCCCGTCAGCATGGCCCTCCCAATTCATTTGCCAGTTGGGAAGCCCAATCCCCATCGACATCATGCCCCCAAACATTGACCCTTTTTCTTTGCCGCGAGGGTACCCAATCCCATTGGCTCCAGTCTCCCCTCCCAAAAATACAGGTGGCACTCCAGATTTTCAACATTGCCATCTCTTCACACCTCCCTATGAATGGTACAACTTTCATTCTTCACATCCTGTCTGGTCTGTGTTTTCGCACATCTGGTGCACAATGGCACCGTCGCTGTGGAAAATCAAAGTTCGGGACACATTAACAAAATCACAGTGCCACTGTTCATGAGCAGAGGTTCCAAATGCTTTCATGAGGTGGAGGTTACAAAAAGGCCAGGTTGAAAATTTGTAGTGCAGATACCAACAAACGTCCAGGGCGTTAGGGTTTCTAACCATAACATCCCACCCTGTACAGAATGACAGGCATCAGGGGTGTGACTTTGAATTGCCATCTGTAATGCTCATGCCATTTCACCCCCACCCCCACCCTGAAGCCACTGGCAAGTATTGAGGTGTGCCTTGGACTATTCAGTCCCCACACTTCACCGCATGCTCCTATACTGCACCCATTTCAGCTATGTGCTTATGAAATGGTATGACCGTGAAGTCAAACATCTGAAGGCACACCTCAAAACTTGTCAGTTTCTACAGGACAGGGTGACATGAAATGCCATGAGCATTATGGGCGATGTCCCAAAGGCACATCCAATGCCTATCCATCTCTACAGGGTGTAGGTGGAGTTCAATGCTTCAGTGCCATTCCTACTCTGCATCTGTCTAACTCCTGCATGTCCAATGCTAATATCAGCAAGCAAACATTTGGCAATGACAAATGCTTGTTAAAACACTTAATCCAGCCAAGACTACAGCCTGGTTTGCAGTGATGACATTAGTGATTACTCCAGTTTGTCTTCAGGTGCAGGTGTACCCAACAATTCCTCTTTACCTGCTCTCCAGCACCAGTTCCAGACAGAAGATGCAGGAATACAGGGGAAACCACCTTGAGCCATCGGTGACTCACACATTAAGCCCTGCCTTTTTTTTTTAGGGGGGGTTACGAGAGTAATCACATTTTTTTTTTTAAGATGGCACTTTGGGAAGGGAAGGGATGGTATCTGCAGTGCTTTCCAAACTATTACATCACAGAAATGGAAATTACGTACCTACCATAATTCTTGATCTTCTTGGATAAAGTCTCCACCACTCATTCACACTAATGGGATCTACGCCAGAGATGCTAGGACCCAGCGGGAGCAACCTTTTTGCAGGAGGGCTGGTGCCAGAGATGGAGCTGCGAGGAGCGGCACCATGAGCCTCTGCTCGTGCGGCAATGACTATCTCGGTGTCGACCCTCCAACCACCTCAGTACCTTTTTTTCTGAGGAGGTTCAGTGTAACTAACCTAGAAGGATAGCCCAGCAAAAAAAGCGGACATAAGACAGTCTGGAAAAACCCGTATAAGAAGGGTCAGAAAAAGTCTTTACAGCCTAAAAGATTGGGGAGTGAAGACCAACAACAGAAAGCGTCTTCGAGGATGGTGGGTGGGTGGGCGTGTGAATGAGTGGTGGAACTTCATCCAAGAAGATCCAAAAATTGTAGATGACGTAATTCCATATCTTCCTGGACATAAAGTCTCCACCACTCATTCACACTAATGGGAAGTACTGAGCTAATAATGCCCGAGAGGGTGGTAGGAGATACAAGAGCTCACAAATTTAGGACAAAAGTTCATTAAGGATGGTTCTGCCAAACAAAACATGTTGTCTGGCATGAACATCCATGTCATAATGTTTGGCAAAGTATGCACTAAGCTCCAGGTAGCCGCATTGCAAATATCTGCAATGGGCATGTTGTGAATTTCTGCCAGGGATGCATGACTGCTCTAGTAAAGTGAGCGTACACTCTACCTTCCAGCTGAACCTGCACCATGGAATAACAGTGGCAAAGGCATGCCACCAGCCATGCTGAAATGCATCTGATAGCGACAGGTTGACCCAGCCAGGCTCTCTGAAGGAAACAAACAGTTGTTGAGCTTTGCAAAAATCTTTGTTCTATCTAAATAGAAATGCAAAGTTATTTTGACATCCAAGGAATAAAGAAAGCTCCTCTTCATTTTGGAAGCTGGCAAAGTAAGTAGGAGGACCAAAGGTTGGTTTAGATGGAATTCTGAAACAACCTTAGGGAGAAACTTAGGATGGGTCCTAAGAACTACTTTGTCTTTATGAAACACAGTACATGGAGAGTCTGTGACCAAGGCATGTATCTCAGAGACCCTGCGGGCCGAGGTAATGGCCACCAGGAAGGCCGTTTTCCAAGTGAGAAATTTCAACTCACAGGTAGCTAGAAGCTCGAAAGGTTTTCGAATGAGCATGTCTAGCACAAGATTAATGTCCCAGGCTGCGACTAGACATCTGATAGGAGGTCTGGTATGCAGAATACCCTTAAGAAACCTCTTAACCACAGGTAACTGAGCCAGTGACAATGAAAGTACTGGCTCATGATAAGCTGAAATGGCACAAAGGTGAACCTTGACTGTAGAGTATGGCAGATCTGAATTTAAGAGGTCTAAAGGTACTCTAGAACTTTATTTGGTGGGCAGGAAAAAGTTCAAAGAGTTTTGCACACCAGGCCAGCAACTTCCATTTGGCTGTATAAGTTTTCCTAGTTGCTGGCTTGCGCGCAGCCAGAAGAATATCTGAAACTCTGTAAGAGACATTGAACCTGTTCACTTCTATCTCTTCAGGAGCCAAGCATGAAGGTGAAGCGATCTCAGATTGGGATGGACCACAGGTCCCTGAGTCAGGAGGTTCATTTGAAGGGGAAGTGCTTTCGGAGGGGTTACCAACATACTTCTTGAGTAATGGAAACCATATTTGTTGAGGACAGAAAGGAGCAATGAAGATCATTTTGTCCCCTTGGGACTCGAACTTGAGAAGTACCCTCTGAATTAGAGGAAGAGGCGGAAAGGTGTATAGAAGCATTTTGTCCACTGCAGTCTGAATGCATCCTGACAGAAAATGACAGTCCCTGGATTTCTGGAGCAGAAGAGAGGCAGTTTGTGTTGAGTGGGAATGCAAAAGGTCCAGGTCTGGAGTTCCCACTCTGTGAATAGTGGCTGAACTACAGTTGAGACGAGAGACCATTCGTGAGGATCTATCTCTGTTCTGCTGAGATGACCTGCCAGTTCATTCTGCACTCCCGGCAGGTAGACCGCTTGAATTAGAGCCTTGTGCTCCAAGCACCATTTCCACACTCTTATCGCTTCCCTGCATAAGGGGTAAGAGTGAGCACGGCCCTGCTTGTTGATGTAATACATCACCGCTTTGTTGTCCATTTGAAAGAGAATGTTCTTGTGACAGAGAAAGTCCTTCAAAGCCCGGACTGCATAAAGGACAGCCCTCATTTCTAGGACATTTATGTGAAGCTGGGACTCTTCCCGAGTCCATGTACCTTGAGTGTGGACAGTTTGACAGTGAGCTCCCCACCCCATCAGGGACGCATCCGTGGTAATGGAAATCTGATGTTCAAGGGGAGCAAAGGGATACCCTTTCAGAAGGTTGTCCTCTTGCGACCACCAGGTGAGTGACTTCTTCAGAGGTTCTGTCACCTTGATGAGAAAGGACTGAGGGTGAGTGGTAGGAGACCACTGAGTACTGAGCATACATTGAGAGGTTCTGATGTGCAGGTGTGCTTGGGGTACAGTGAACACCGAGAATGCCATGAGACCTAGCATCCGCTGCATCGAGATAGCTCTTACTGAGCTGTCCTCTCTGATGTATCGGGCCATCTGCAGAATTTCAGTCCTTCTATCCTCTGGTAGAAAAGCTTTCACACGGGAGGTGTCCAGATGAGTTCCTATGAAAAGAAGCCTCTGGGAGGGCTACAGCTGTGATTTCTTGAGGTTTAGCAGGACTCTCATGGACATGAGAAAGTCTGAGGCCATGGCAGCGGCGTCGAGGGTTCCCTGCCTGGAAGGGCTTGCTAGAAGCCAGTTGTCTAGGTATGGGAACACTTGTATTCCGATTTTTCTGAGATGCTCTGTGAGTATTGCACAACACTTTGTAAAAACTTACGGCGCTGAGGAGAGCCCAAAGGGCAGGACTCTGAACTGATAATGCTGGCCCAAAGCCATGAACCTCAGGTATTTGTGATGCCTTGGGTGAATAGGGATATGCAGTTAAGCATCCTGCATGTCCAGTGAGGCTAACCAGTCATGTTGATGAAGCAAAGGTAACAGGGTTCCCAGCAATATCATTCTGAATTTCTCTTTGGGAAGACATTTGTTTAATTTTCTGAGGTCCAAAATGGTGCGCATGCCCCCAGTTTTCTTTGGAACCAGAAAGTAATGGGAGTAGAACCTTGTGTTCCATTGATCCAGCTGGACAAATTCCACTGGCTTGTTGTGCAAAAGGCCTTGTATCTTGGAGGCGAGAAGTTCTGACTGAAGTACTGACAGCCTGGGCTGTCATTTGGTAGGATAATTGAGGGAATACCCCTTGCGGATTATCTGGAGGACCCATTTGTCCAATGTTATGGATTTCCACTGATTGTAGAATTGAGTCAGATGACCTCCCACCGCTGAGGAAGAGTCCCCCTCGGGCAGCTGAGGTGGGACTTGGGCAACAACTTAGAAGGCGGCACTGGGCGCTTTGGGTCCTTGCGCCTTCTGTTGTGTTTTCTTTTGAGGCTGAGGGGCATGATTTTTATTGAAACCCCCCCTGCCTTTGCCTCGAAAGGACTGACAGTTATGAAACTGGCATTTATTAACTCCCCCTCGAGAGGGGGCGGGAGGAGGTTGAGCCAATTTAATGTCTGACCTAGTCTTTTGTGTGGCCTCTAGAACCTGTTCTACTTGAGGGCTGAAGAGATACACACCAATGAAGGGCAACGCCATGACCTGTTGCTGGGCATCATTCGTGAAACCTGAAGTGCGCAGCCAGGAATGACGGCGGGTACAAATGCCCGCTGCCACCACTCATGAGGCTGTATCGAAGGCGTCCATAGCTGCTTTAACCTGCTGGTTGTTGGACTTGAAACCCCTGGTTATGGCTTGAAGAAGCTCTGAATTAGCATCCGAGTCCAGTAGAGCTTCAACCATTTGTTTGAGCGAATGCCAAAGAATATACTCATATTGAGAGAAATAGTCCTGGTAGCTGGCGATCCACATACCCAGGGTGGATGCAGCAAAGACTCTCTTACCTAAAGTACTGTATTTATATTACAAGATTCTTTGTTTATAGGTCGAGCTGTAGTGGTCTGAGGAAGGACGACCTTATCATTCTCTGCCAAGGCTACAATAGGATCCGCAAAGGCTTGGGAGGACAAAATAGGTCAATCCTTGGGAGCAGCATACTTCCTATCTATGGACTTAGCCACAGAAGGAATGAGAGAAGAATTATTCCATACCATTTGAGACAGTGTCTCAAAGGAGGGTTGTACCAGGGGAGTTAAATCCATAGGGATGTCTGGAACATGAAGGTATTGGAGTCTTAAAAGCTTCCCAGGATCGATGTACATAGTCTGGAGAAAAAGAATGGAATTAAAATTTCTCAACAGAGACTTAAAAGACAGGTCCTCAACCACAGGCTCTGTAACAGGATTAGGTCCTGCTCCTTCCATATCATCACCCAGTCTAAGATCTGGGTCAGGCTCAATATCATCTCCTGACAGTCCAGGAGGGACTGCATGGACAGGAAAGGAATGAAAATCAGCAGGAAAAGAGGAAGGAAAAGAATTCAGAGAGAAGAAGCCCTGAAGATTGGCTGACGAAAAGCCCAGCCTCTGCGCCGAAGAAGAACATGGCGCCGAAAGGCCACACGACTCTGACAAAGCACATGGCACTGAAGAAGAACACGGTGCCAAAAAGCCACACGGCACCAAAGGGGCACACGATGCCGCGAACTCAATGGCGCTGATAAACCACATGGCGCTGACAGGCGCATCAGCACCGGACTTGGCGCTGAGCGACCCACCAATGCCGAAGGTGCCGACACCAACCCAGGGCCCTGAAGAAAAAATTACTCACCTTAGTAATGTTGTTTCTTCTAATGGAGTCTTGCTATATTATGACAATTGCAGTTTGTCCCACCATTAGAACTGCTCCGGAGGTGAAAGAGTTAACTCCCATTCTAAGAATGGAACTTGGAGAGCGAGCTTGGTTAGAGAAGCTCTGTCTGGGTTATTTCAAACCCAAACTGTCAGATCTTTATGAGCAAAACTCACTAAGGTCTGTGTGGAAGCTGTAACCTACACTAGCCAACTGGCTACCTGACTATTAACACATATTCCTGGTCCCAACACAAAGACTCAAGTCAGGGAACCAGAAGTAATAATATAATATAAGCAATAATATAAGATAAAATAAAACACCACACCCCAAAACCCCAAGAAGGGTGGAAAACATATAATGGGCATAACTGGTGCCCACACTAGGCTGCTTACCCCATACCCAAGTAGAACTTCTGAGAGGGGCAGGTTGGGGGGAGGTCATAATATAGCAAGACTCCATTAGAAGAAACAACATTACTAAGGTGAGTAATTTTTTCTTCAAACAACATGAAGTCTTGCTATATTATGACAATTGCAGACTACACAGCAGTACCTCCATGGAGGAGGGACAGAACCTACTTAGGGAATAGGCTCTGAAGCACAGCTGTGCCAAACCGAGCATCTCTCCTGGCCTGGACATCCAGGGAGTAATGCTTGGTGAAAATGTGTACCGTTTTCCAGGTAGCTGCTTGACATATCTCTAAGATAGGGATGTCTCTGGCAGCAGCTAGAGACGCGGCTGTACCTCTGGTAGAATGAGCCCTCAGGCCAGAGGGGGGAACTTTCCCCAGTTTCTGATAACAAAATTGGATACAAGAGACAATCCACCTGGCAATGGATCTCTTAGTGGCAGGTCTCCCTTTTCCAACCTCACCATAAGTGAGAAAAAGTTGGAGGGATTCGAACCTGTGACCCTTGGTATGTTCTATATAGTAACTTAAGGCCCTCTTATCATCTAAACTGTGCAATCTCCTCTCGCCAGAGGAGGAATGTTCAGTGAAAAACACTGGAAGGGAGATAGATTGATTAAGATGGAAATCTGAAACCACCTTAGGCACAAACTTCCTGTTAGTCCTGAGGACTACCTTATCCCTGTGGAAAGAAATAAAGTCAGTTTCTACTGACAAGAGCTTAACTCACTTATGCGCCTGGCAGAAGTGATAGCCACTAGGAAAACAGTTTTCCAAGTTAAGTACTTAAGCTCTGCAGAAGACAGAGGTTCAAAGGGGTTGCATTAACTGGGCATGCAAACATTAAGGTCAGGGCAGGGCCGGATCCCTAAAAGGTGGATTAGTATGAAGTAATCCTTTAAAAACTTGGAAAATACAGGGTGGCGGAGAGAGGAGGGCTTTCCTGCTGACACAAAAGCAGAGACAGCTGCCAAATGTACTTTCAGGGTAGCTGGTCTCAGGCCCAAAGAATTAAGATGGACCATATAGTCCAAAACAATGGGCAAATCAGCAGATTCCGGGAAATATGTTTCCCAGAACACCAAATGGAAAACCTTTTCCACTTAGAATTATAAGTAGCTTCTAGTGGAAGGCTTCCTAGAAGCCTTTAGGATTTCAAGAACACCCTGAGAAAGGTGTAGGTCAGCAATTCCAACTCCTCAAGAGCCAGGCCTTGAGGTTGAGGGATTGAGGTTCGGATACCAAACTCTCCCCTGGGCACAGGTTAACAGGTTGTGATTCCTGGGGAGACACAGGGGAAGATGGACTGCTAGGGACAGAAGGAGTGGGTACCAGGGCTGCCTGGCCCAATCTGGGGCAATCAGAATCACCCTGCAAGGCTGGGATCTGATTTTGACTAGCACCTTGAATAGGAGAGGGAAGGGGGGAAAGGCATAAAGAAACTTCCCTTCCCAATCTAGGAGAAAGACATCCAGGGGGACTGAGCCCAACACTGGGGGCCTGCAACAGAACAGTGGAAGTTGGTGATTGTCTGGGGCTGCAAAAAGATCTATCTGAGGGGTGCCCCATCTGGCAAAAACTATCCTCAGTACTTGAGGATCCAGAGACCATTCGTGATGGCCCTGGGAAATCCTGCTGAGAGCATCTGCTAGGACATTGTCCTTTCCTGGAAGGTGAACTGCTATGAGGGAAGTGTTCAGGAATAGGCCAGAGACCACAACTTCATTGCCTTGGTGCACAAGGCCAAGACCGATTGCCCCTGCTTGTTGATGTACCACACTGTTGTGGTGTTGTCTGTTCTGACTTGTACCACTTTGTTCTGAACAGGACGAGAAAACACTTGAAGTGCTAAAAGACAGCTCTGAGTTCCAGCAAATTGATGTGGAGCAGAGATTCCTGAGGGGACCACACTCCCTGAGTGGAGAGGTCGCCCATGTGGGCTCCCCACCCCAGGAGGGAAGCATCCGTAGTGAGGGTCAAGGAGTGAGACAGAGGAATGAAGGGGACCCCCAGTCTTAAATTGCTCTGATCCTGCCACCAGTGGAGGGCCTGGATCAGGGTTCGGGTCACTGGGACCAACTTGGAAAGGGGGTCTCTTCTCTGAGACCAAAAGGCTCTCAAGTGAAACTGAATGTCCCTCATCTGAAATCTTGCTCCTTGCACTACAGCTGTGGACGCAACCATGTGCCCCAGGAGCTGCAAAAAGTGTCTTGCTGGTCGAGAGACCTGCAGAGTGAAGGAGGAGGCCAGAGCCACCAAGTTCCTTACCCTCTCTAAGGGTAGGAAGGCTCTGGCCTGCTTTGTGTCCAATTCTGCACCTATGAAGGTGAGCACCTGAACTGGTTCCAGAACTGACTTTGGAAGATTGAGCAAGAAGCCCAGGGAGGTGAGCAGCTGCTGGGTAACTTGCAGGTGCGATTTTACCTGTTCTGGGGACTGGCCTACAATGAGCCAGTCGTCCAGATAGGGAAAGACAGCAATCCTTTGCCTTCTTAAATGAGCAACTGCTACTGCCAGACATTTTGTGAATACCCTTGGGGCAGAGGTGAGGCCGAAGGCCATTGCTCTGAACTGGTAGTGACCTGAGGGCAGTTCGAATCTGAGGTACTTTCGGTGGGAGCTTCTGATTAGGACGTGAAAATAGGCATCCTTGAGGTTCAGGGAGGCTAGCCAGTCCCCTGGCCTAAGAGAGGGTAAAATCATTGCCAGAGTTACCATTCTGAACTTTGGTTTCAAAAGGTGTTTGTTCAGATATCTCAGGGCTAAAATGGGCCGCCATTCTCCTGTCGTTTTTGGGGTAAGGAAATATATGGAGTACAGACCCTTGCCCTGGTGTAGGGGAGAAACCCTTTCTACAGCTCTGAGAGCCAGGAGGGTTGAGACTTCTGTTTCTAAAGTAAAGGTCTCTAAAGAGTTTGCAGGTGGGAAAGATCTGATTCTCATCTTTGGGAACTTTTTGAAGCTGAGAACCAGACCCTGGCTTACTACTTCCAGGACCCACTTGTCTGAAGTTAGAGACACCCAGTTCTGAATGAAGTAAGCCAACCTGCCCCCTACAGGTAAAGGAGAATCGGCCCTGGGCACCCCATCAGGGTGTCTGTTTGAAGGTGCTTTAGGCTGAGGGGTGGGAGCAGGCCTGCCCACACCCTGTCTGCCTCTCCCTCTGAAGAACCCTCTGAGCATAAGCAGAGGAGGCCTGGGTTTGGTAAAAGGCCTGTAAAAGGCCTACCTCTACCCCGGGTCTGCCTCTGAGGAGTGACTTGCTGCTCCTTAGCCTGAGCACTCTTACAGGTAGTCCTATATTCATCCATTTCTTCATATAATTCTCTGTCTGCTCCCAAACAGAGAATTTCCAACCACAGGAAAATCCATAGCCTTAGTCTGGGTATCCTGTGACAAGCTAGTACACCTGAGCCAGGCCAACCTACGAAAAGCTACAGACGTAGCCATGACTCTAGAGGATACATCATTAAAATCCATAGCAGCATGAAACTGCACCTTAGATGCCTCAATGCCATCAGCAGCCACCTGTTCCAGCTCATTAGCAAGCTGGCCAGAGGCCTGTTTGGCCAAAGCCATGACAGTGTCCCATCTAGATTTTTGATACCTTGCTACATAAGCCATGTAATTTGCTTGCCTGAGTCCCAAGGACGCTGCCATGTATTGTTTTTTAGCCATGGCATCAATCTTCCTGGAATTCTTGTCAGGAGGATGTGAAGCCAAGGGAATATTAGCTTTATCACAGGCTGCAGCCTGAACCACACCAACGTGACTGCATTGCTGTGAAAGGAATTCTGTATCAGGACCTGACAGAGTGTACCTCCTGTCCATCTTTTTGTCCACAGGAGGCAGAGAATTAGGAATTTTAAAAATTTTTATTGTTTGTTTCCTAAATGATTTATGCAAGGGAATAGACAACCTCCTAGACTCTGGAATATCCATCATTTCTACAAAATCAGGTTCCTCTTGCTCATCCACAGCTTCCTCCAATGGGAGCTGGAGGGTTTCAGCAACTTTTTTGTAAAACATAAAGTGAGAGGGGGACTCAGAAAGCGAAGGGGGAGATTCAAAATGTCTGTCTGGGGAGATGTCCGGTTCAATGGGCACACCCAGACCCTCCAAGTCACACTCATACTGTTCATAATCATCCTCCCCCTCCTCTGGTTCATAAAACTCTTCAACATCATATTCCTGAACCGGTGGAACCGACCGAACCGACCTTTTACCAGACAGTGGCAATTCGGACGGAACCGGAGAAAGTGACTGGACAATCTGAATAGCTCTTGCTATCTCTGCAGCAGTTGGAGAAGGAATTTTGGGCTCCACACCTGCTGATTTTCTTGCTTTCTTTACTGGAACTGGCCCTCCGAGCCAGCTTTCGTTGCCGAGAAGTCTGCCCTGGTCAGAGGCACTCCTCCGGTTCGGTTGGCACCAAACCGGGCTGGCCATCCGGGTCAGCGGACTTTTTGGCCTCTCGTTCCCTGAGCCTGCCAACTCTCTTATCCAGGGTGGCTGCAGGGAAATTTTTACAAATCTGGCAGTCTGAATTGAGGTGGTCAAACCCCAGACAATATACACATGTGGTGTGTGGGTCAGCCTTGACAAAGATTTCCCCACAGACATCACAGTGTTGAAACCCAGTGGGCCCGGTTTTTCTTTTGGGTTTCTCAGACATAATGCCAGCCTAACCAAAAACTTGCCCTTTTAAACGGCAGTGCTAGGCAAGACACCCTTATCGGTTCCTAACCGTGTCATGGGTCTTGGAAAAAAAACTTAATGAAATCCGGGTTTTTTAGAACCGATAAGAACCGGGAACCGCACTCTAAAACCTTCAATTTCAAGTTTTAAAACAAGCTGATCGGTTCAAAACTGAACCGATAACATTTACAAGTTCCACACAGAAAATAAACTGTAATTACTTACGATGCCACAGACAGAGCTTGTACCGATCGATTTTACGGTTAAAATAATAATATTCTCGGTTGATTTGAACCGAGAAAACACTGTTTAAACCGAGAAATGAACCAAGCAGTAGGAGAAATCTCCGGAGTGACTGTTCAGTGAGGCGGAGTAAAGAATCTGACAGTTTGGGTTTGAAATAACCCAGACAGAGCTTCTCTAACCGAGCTCGCGCTCCAAGTTCCATTCTTAGAATGGGAGTTAACTCTTTCACCTCCGGAGCAGTTCTAATGGTGGGACAAACTGCAATTGTCATAATATAGCAAGACTTCATGTTGTCTGAAAATTCAGATTTGAGGGGAAAGAAGAAAGAATACCAGGAGATAGAAGTATTGGTGTGGCCCCCTGCACTGCTGCCATGTGAGAGGGGAGAACACCTGAGCATGGAGTCAACGGCACCAAAGAGGGAGCCGCATGACCAGGAAGGCCCAATCGCCCTGCCCGATCTCCTGAAGAACCCGAAGGCCCTGGAGTGACCGGGCCAGGCAGTTGGATCAACCTCCGAGCCCATTGCTCCAAAAGAGCAGCCCACTGATGAAACTGCTCATCGGAAGCCCTACAAGAAGGCGGGGAAGGGCTCTGATGTCAAAGAGGTTGGTGAACAGAAACCGGCGACTCCGAATGAGGAGATTGGCAACTGACCCCAATGACCGACCGTTGACGCACAGACATATCAGAAGGTGACCTTGAGTGATGCCTTCTCTTTCTTGACCTACAGGTCGAAGAAGAGCTCGAGGTCGAACAGTGCCAAGAATGCGACTGTTTTCTTTTATGCTTCCGGGGGGACCACCCTTCCCCGCTTTGGACCAACCATGTCAGACCCCCTTCTGGAGAAGGCGGTGGACCAGACCTAGCCCGGCTGACTGAAAAGCTTTCATACGAAGTCTCCCTACCGTCACCTGACCCATTCATGGTCGACTCCCTCAATGTAGGCTGAGACTTCTTTCTTTAATAAGAATAATTATCGTAAGCGGTACTTTATTCAAAAAATGCTACAAAATAAAAAACTGAAAACTAAGCTGCTAGTTTGAAGTTTGAATCCTGACGGAACAGTGACAACATCACTGAAGTGCACTCGACAGTGGGAAAAAAGGAACTGAGGTGGTTGGAGGGTCGATGCCGAGATAGTCATTGCCACATGAGCAGAGGCTCGTGGCGCTGCTCCTCATGGCTCCATCTCTGGCACCAGCCCTCTTGCAAAAAGTTTGCTCTCGCTGGGTCCTAGTACCTCTGGCATTGATCCCATTAGTGTGAATGAGTGGTGGAGACTTTATGTCCAGGAAGATCATTGATACACAGGGTCTGGTATTAGACCGGGGAAGAGGAAGGGATTTACCTGCTGGCTCAGTGGAGCCAAACTTTAATCCCTTCTTCAAGTGTCATCCTGTAAAAAAAGAACAGGTACATACTTAGCATAACAGTAGAGAATCTCTTTCATCAGACCACATCTACATTCTGGAACTATAAGCCACAAGGCACTAGGACCACATGGAAACTTTTGCAAGCAGTCCACCGGGGGCTGCCCACAATGACATCAGACATTGGCTGCTACATAAACAGTGACCACCTTTCTTCTCCTCAGTTCCCTGCCAGAGATCATGCTTGGAGGACCTCTCTACAGCAAGCATGGAGAGAACCTAGTACTCTTTGAATTCAGATGAGGCAGAGAGCTATAGGTAGACCATGATGAAGATGAAGACAGCACAAGTTGTAGTCTCAGGCCCCTTAGGGGGAAGGAAAGTGGGATGGCATGGCCTTAAGAAAAAGATTCTCTCAAAGATCTACTGTTACAGTAAGTATGTAACTGTTCAGTCTTCTTCAAGGATATCTCTTTCATCAGGCCACACCTATGGAATGAGTCCCAAGCAGCAGTGGATGTAAACAGTCTACCTAAGAAAGGAGATCTTGAAGCACAGCTGAGCCAAAGCCAGCCCTTGTTTGAGAGGCAATGTCCTGACTGTAGTGCTGGGTAAAAATGTGGTTGGTACTCCAGGTGGCAGCTGTACAGATGCCTGCAGCAGACACATTTTTGAAACAAACAACAGAGGTGGCCATGGAATAACCACGAACAACACCAGGGAGTTCCTCACCATACTTAGTGTAACAGAAAGTAATATAGTATGGTAAACATTTGGACAGGTATTGCTTAGAAACTGGGGCACCCTCTTTCTCAGGGCTGAACAAAACAAAAAGCTGCAAGGACTTTCTGTAGTCCTTTGTGCAGTGTATATAGTACCTAAGTAGTCTATGTATCTATAGAATGGAGCAATGTTTCCCCTGGATTGGCATGCTCAGGATAATAAGCTGGTAGGTGTATAGTTTGATTTAAAATAAATTCAGACATGACTTTTAGTAGAAATGTAGGACTGGTACGTAAAGACACCCTGTGCCTGTGAAAATTAAATAAGTGGGCTCACACATTAGAGCCTGCAGCTCTGAAATCCTTCGAGTAGAAGTGACCGCAACAAAAAATAATGCTTGCCAAGAAAGAAAGCATAAGCCACAAGTCGCAGCTGACTCAAAAGAAAAAAATTACATTTTTCTAAAGCAAAATGCAGGTCCCAAGCTGGGACTGGATTATGAATGGGAGGCTTCAGATACAGAATGCCTCTCAAGGACATGTGGGCTATCTCCAGCTGAGCAACCATACGACCCTCAATAGGCACAAAGAAAGCTGAAATGGCAGCCTAGTGTGCTTTAATAGAGGAATACTGCAGGCCTGCATCAGGTAAGGTGAGCAGATACACCAGAAGAAAAAATTACTCACCTTAGAAATTATGTTTCTTCTAATGGAGTCTTGCTGTATTCTGACTATTGCGGTTAGCCCCAGCCTTTAAACTGCCCTGGAGAATAAAGGGTTAACTTTCTATGCAGAGCAAAGAATGCTGAGCTCGAGCCTGGTTGAGGTCTCTGTCAGCAGCCCTTTGAAATCCAACCGTCAGATTCTTACGAGCAAAAAACTCACTACCCATCCTATGTGGAAATTGTAAAATTTTTACTAGCCAACTGGCAACAAGAGTTTTGAATTCCTAAGGAAGACTCAAGTCAGGAAACTCAAAACCAAAAACCAATACAAATAATAATAATAAAACAAACACTCAAACAAAAAGAGGAGGGTGTAAAAGAAGCACCCCTGAGGTGCAACACTGCACGTGCCCACCCACTTCCCAAAAACAGGTTCTGAGACGGGTGGCAGGGAAAGAGGTCAGAACACAACAAGACTCCATTAGAAGAAACATAATTACTAAGGCGAGTAATTTTTTCTTCAAACAACATGAAGTCTTGCTGCATTCTGACTATTGCAGACTACCAAGCAGTACCTCCATGGAGGAGGGACAGAACCGACTTTGGGAATAGGCAATGAAGTACTGCTGTGCCAAACCGAGCATCACTCCTAGCCTGAATATCCAGAGAATAATGCTTGGTAAAGGTATGGACTGTTTTCCAGGTGTCTGCTTGACAAATTTCTAAGAGAGGAATATCCCTGGCAGCAGCCAGGGAAGCAGCTGTACCTCTGGTGGAGTGAGCCCTCAGGCCTGAGAATGGAATCTTACCTAGTTTCTCATAGCAGAATTGTATACAAGACACAATCCACCTGGCAATAGTTCACTTGGTGGCAGGTTTGCCCTTTCCCACTTCTCCATAAGTGAGGAACAACTGAAGGGAATCAAACCTGTGACCCTTGGTATGCTCCATTTAGTAGCTAAGGGCCCTTTTAACATCTAAACTGTGTAGCCTCCTCTCTCCTGAAGAAGAATGATCAGTGAAGAAGACAGGAAGAGAGACAGATTGATTCAAGTGGAAATCTGAAACCACTTAGAGCAAGAACCTTCTATTGGTTCTAAGGACCACTTTATCCCTATGAAAGGAGAAAAAATCAGGTTCCACTGTCAGGGCTTGCAATTCACTGATACGACTGGCAGAGGTAATGGCTGCTAAAAACACAGTTTTCCAAGTCAAGTACTTCAGCTCTGCTGAGGACATAGGTTCAAAGGGAGGTTGCATAAGTTCAGCAATGCAAACATTTAAGTCCCAGGCAGGGGCAGGGTCTCTAAAGGGAGGATTGGTATGAAGCAATGCCTTAAAAAATTTACAGAACACAGGATGAAATGATAGTGAGGAAGACTTCCCCACTGACAGAAAAGCAGAAACAGCTGACAAGTGCATCTTGAGAGTAGCTGGTCTGAGGCCTAAACCATTCAAATGGACCATATAATCCAGAACTGTAGGCAATTCAGCAGTGTCTGGGGAAATATGTTTCTTGGAACACCAAATGCTGAATCTCTTCCTTTTGGAGTTATAGGTTTTTCTAGTGGCGGGCATTCGAGAGGCTTTGAGAATATCCAGAACCCACTGAGACAGATGCAAATCTGCATACTCTAACTCTTCAAGAGCCATGCCTTGAGATTGACAGACTGAAGAATGGGGTAACAAATCCTTCCCTGAGAGGAGGTTAACAGGTTGTAATTCCTGGGAAGACACAGGGGGAAGATGGACTGCTAGGGACAGCAGCAGGGGGTACCAAGGCTGTCTGGCCCTGTCTGGAGCAATCAGAATCACTTTGCAAGGTTGTGACCTTATCTTGACTAAAACATTGAACAGTAGAGGAAAGGGAGGGAAGACATACAGAAATTTCCCTTCCCAGTTCAGAACCAGAGCATCCAGAGGGACTGAGCCCAAGACTGGGGGTTGCAACAAAAGAGAGGAAGTTGGTGATTGTCTGGGGCTGCAAAGAGATCTATTTCTGGAGTGCCCCATCTTGAAAAAATCACCTTCAACACCAGAGGGTCCAGGGACCATTCGTGATGGCCCTGTGAGATCCTGCTCAGTGCATCTGCTAGCACATTGTCCTTCCCTGGAAGGTGGACTGCTATCAGAAAGGCTTGCATGGAATAAGCCAGGGACCACAACTTCATGGCTTCTGTGCACAAGGCCATAGACCAAGTGCCTCCATGCTTGTTGATGTACCACATGGTGGTGGTGTTGTCTGTTCTGACCTGAACCACCTTGTTCTGCACAGACTGAGAGAAAGCTTGCAGGGCCAGAAAAACTGCCCTTAGTTCTAGGAGATTGATATGGAGAAGGGATTCCTGAGGGGACCACAGTCCCTGGGCGGTGAGGACCCCCAGATGGGCTCCCCAGCCCTGAAGGGAAGCATCCGTGGTAAGGACCACTGAATGAGACTGAGTGACAAATGGGACCCCTTGCCTTAAATTGTCCTGATCCTACCACTATTGAAGGGCTTGGATCAGGGTCTGAGTCACTGTAATCAGTTTGGTAAGGGAAACCTTCCTCTGGGACCAAAAGGCCCTCAGATGAAACTGAATGTCCCTCATCTGGAATCTTGCCCCTTGGACCACTGTTGTAGAAGCTGCCATGTGGCCCAAGAGCTGAAGGAAATGCCTTGCTGGCTGGGACACCTGAAAGCTGAAGGAAGAAGCCAGTTCTATAAGAACTCTTGCCCTTTCCAGGAGAAGAAAGGCTCTTGCTTTGACAGTATCCAGCTCTGCCCCTATAAAGGTAAGGAGCTACTCTGGCTCGAGAACTGAGTTGGGAAGGTTGAGAAGAAATCCTAGAGAAGTGAGCACTTGCTGGGTCACTTGCAGGTCTGACTTGACTTGGTCTGGAGACTGGCCCACTATGAGCCAGTTGTCCAGATATGGAAAAATGGAAATCTTTTGCCTTCTTAGAAAGGCAACAACTACTGCCAGGCACTTTGTGAAAACCCTTGGGGCTGATGTTAGGCCAAAGGGCATTGCTTTGAACTGATAGTGGCCTGAGGGCAACTCGAACCTGAGGTACTTTCTGTGGGAGCACCTGATGGGAATGTGAAAATAGGCATCTTTGAGATCCAGGGAGGCTAGCCAGTCCCCTGGCCTTAGAGAGGGAAGAATTATTTCCAGAGTTACCTTCTTGAACTTTGGTTTTAAAAGGTGTTTGTTCAGGTATCTTAAATCTAGGATGGGTCACCACTCCCCTGTCTTTTTTGGGGTAAGGAAGTACCTGGAGTATAGACCTTTGCCCCAGTGTAGTTTAAGAACTCTCTCTATGGCTCTTAAGGCCAGAAGAAATGAAACCTCTGCCTCTAGGGCAAGGATTTCTGAGAGACCTGCAGGTGGAAAAGATCTGGCTTTCATCTTCGGAAATTTTTTGAAGCTGAGAACCAGCCCCAGGCTTACTACTTCCAGGACCCACTTGTCTGAGGCAATAGACATCCAGTCCTGGACAAAGTAACCCAGTCTGCCCTCTACTGGAATAGTTGAGTCGACCCAGGCAGGCCCATCAGGGTGTCTGCTTGGCAGGGGCCTAAGGCTGAGGAGTTGATGCAGCCCTGCTCATCCCTCTTCTGCTTATCCCTTTGAAGAACCCCCTCTGTGAAAAGGGTAAAGAGGCCTGTGCTTGGTAAAAAGGCCTATGCCCCTAGACTGCTGCCTTTGAGGAGCTGCCTGCCTCTCCTTGGCCTGAGCACTCCTGTAAGTGGTCCTGTACTCGTCCATTTTCTTCATGTAATTCTCTGTCTGCTCACCAAACAGAGAATTACCCACTACAGGAAAATCCATGGCCTTAGCCTGGGTGTCTGGTGAGAGGCTAGTATGTCTGATCCAAGCCATTCTCCGAAGAGCCACAGATGTAGCCATGACTCTTGATGACACATCATTGGAGTCCACAGCAGCATGAAACTGTACTTTTGATGCCTCAATCCCATCAGCAGCCACCTTCAGCTCCTTGGCTAGCTGGGGGGAGGCCTGTTTAGCCAGTGCCAGTACAGTTTCCCACCTGGACTTCTGGTACCTGGCTGTATAGGCCATATAGTTTGCCTGCCTGAGTCCCAAGGAAGATGCCATGTACTGCTTTTTTGCCATGGCATCAATCTTCCTGGAGTCTTTGTCTGGAGGGTGTGAAGCCAAGGGAATATTTGCCTTGTCACAGGCAGCAGCCTGCACTACCCCTACATGATTGCATTGTTGGTATAAAAACTCCGTATCTGAGCCTGATAGTGTATACCTCTTGTCCATCCTTCTGTCAACAGGAGGTACAGTATTGGACTTTTAAGATTTTGAGTGTCTGCTTCCGAAAGGATTTGTGGAGGGGAATAGACAGTCTCCTGGACTCTGGGATGTCCATCAATTTAACATAATCAGGCTCCTCTTGATCCTCCATGACCTCCTCCATAGGAAGCTGGAGGGTTTCATTCACCTTTCTATAAAACAGAAAGTGGGGACTCAGAAAGCCTAGGAGGGGAAACACCAGAAGGTCTGTCTGGGGAGATGTCCGGTTCCACAAGCACATCCAGACTTTCACCATCGTCACCACCATCCTCAAACTCCCCCTCCTCCTCAAACTCCAGTTCATAAAAATCTTCAGGGTATAATCTTGAACCGGGGGAACCGACCAAACCGAGCCCCTGCCAAATGGTGCCGGATCGGTCGTAACCAGGTGAAACGATTCCACAATCCAAATCGCTCTGGCTATTTCTTCGGCAGTCGGAACATGAACTGGTCGATTTCTCTTTGTGTTTCCTTTTTGTAGGAACCGACCCCTCAGGATCGGCTCTCCTTTTGCCTGAAGAAATATCGCCCTGGTCAGAGGGGACTCCTTCTGGTTCAGTCGGAACCGAACCGGGTTGGCCATCCGGGTCAGTGAACTTCTCGGCCTCCTTTTCCCTCAGTCTACTTAATCTCTTTTCAAGGGTAGATTTAGGAAAATTTTTACAAATTTGGCAGTCTGTATTGAGGTGTTCAAACCCCAGACAGTAAACACAGGTGGTATGGGGATCGGCCTTAGCAAAGACCTCCCCACACTCACTGCAGTGTTGAAAACCGGTGGGCCCGGTTTTCTTCTTGGGTCTCTCAGACATGGCCAACCTAACCAAACTTACCCACCCCTTTTATGGCAACCGCCAGGCAAGACTCCCTTACTGGTTCCTAACCGTGTCACGGGTGTTGGAAAAAAACGTTCAAAACACATTTTTTTTTCAAGAACCGATAAGGACCGGTAACTACACACTAAAGTAAAAGACAGAAATTCACTAAAAGTGATCGGTTCAGTAGGACTCAGAGAGTGGTGTCGGGAATTTTTTCCTCAACATCATTATCCCTGCCCTGTGGGGTACCGCAGGGCTCCATTTTAGCACCCATGTTGTTTTCGGTGTATATGCTACCATTAGGGGTGATTATTAGACGGTACGGTCTGGGTTTTCACTGCTATGCTGATGATACCCAGCTGTATATGTCTTTTGTGCCCGGCCAGGATGCTGCCTTGTCGGTATTTAATAACTGCCTTGAAGAAATCCAAGAATGGATGAATGGGAGTTGGCTAAGGTTAAATCCGGAGAAAACTGAGGTGTTGGTTGTGGATTTAGGTCGCTGTGAGGCGGGTCTGCCAGAAGGATCACCCTCAGGCCTGTGGCTTGAGGTGTCCAGCTGACGACCTCAGACCGAAAAGTGAACCTGGCATAATTACTTGATGACCGCTTGACACTCAAACTCAGGTGTCAGCGGTTGTGAAGACTTCTTTTTCATCTGAGGAATATTGCCAGGGTGAAGCACTTGGTTCCTCCAGAGGACCTTCCAACATTAATCCACGCCTTTGTTACCTCCCGACTTGACTACTGTAACTCCCTATACCTAGGGCTATTGGGGGTTGAACTTGCATCTGCAGCTGGTGCAGAATGCGGTAGCCAGGGCTGTTGACTGGAGTTTCTAGATTCAGTCACATAACGCCTGTGCTCCACGGACTGCACTGGCTGCCGGTGTTCTGCTGAATCACCTTCAAGGTCGGTTTGCTGACCTATAAAGCCCTACATGATCTGGGACCTGCCTACCTGAAAGAGCTCCTGTGCCCTATAGTCCCTCTCGCCCTCCGATCCACTGACTAGGATTGCTGGAGATTCCCAGGTATGCTTGAAAACATCTGGTGCTAGATCATTTAGTTTTATGGCACCTACCCTGTGGAACTCTCTGCCTCGTCAGGTGCGAGACTGCCCGACCGTCCTTAGTTTTAAAAGGGAGTTGAAGACCCACCTTTTTAATATTGCTTTTAAGGATTTCTGTTGATTTGATTTATTATATTTATTGTCATATTTATCTGTACAGGCGCTTTGATTTAAGAAAAGCGCCTTTTAAAAATAAAGTTGAAGTTGAAGTTGAAGTTGAAGTTGAAGTTGAACTGATCAAACAAGCTTACAATTTCCACGCAGAAATAGGTAAAACCTAGCTAGTACTCATGGTACCGCAGACAGAGGCTGAACCGACTAAGCAGAACAAATTCGGCTTAAAACCGATACTTTTGCCAACACTTTAACCGACTTTTCGAACCAAGCTGAAGGAGAAATCTCCGGAGCGACTGTTCAATGAGGCCGAGTAAAGAATCTGACGGTTGGATTTCAAAGGGCTGCAGACAGAGACCTCAACCGAGCTCAAGCTCAGCATTCTATGCTCTACATAGAAAGTTAACCCTTTGTTCTCCGGGGCAGTTTAAAGGCTGGGGCTAACTGCAATAGTAAGAATACAGCAAGACTTCAAGTTGTTTGAACCTGATTAACTGGACAGGTGAATGGATCCAGGTGGTGAGAAGTGACCCATAGAGCAAACTGCTTAAACTTCATAGAGTAAGTAGACCTAATGGAAGGTTTTCTGGCTGCCACCAGTACTTCAGCCACTTTTTCAGAAACCCCAAACCAGGCAATGACTATGTTTTCAGGAACCATGAATGGAGATGAAGAGATCTGAGATCTGGAAGAACCAAGGCTCCCTGTTCCTGTGACAGTAGACCCTTGCACAGGGGGCAGAAGCACTGCTGGTTTCACCACCAGTTGTAGTAGGGGGTACCAGATTTGTTGAGGCCATAGGGGAGCAATGAGTATTAGAGTTGCCCTCACCATATGAAGATTGAGAAGCACTCTCTGAATGAAAGGGAAGGGAGGGAAGACATACAGGAACCTTCCTTTCCAAGAGAGGGGCAACGTCTTGCCAGAAAACTCTAGGCCCTGGAATGAGCGAGCACAAAAGCAGCAGTTGTGTGTTGTATGGGGATGCAAACAGCTCCAAGTATGAACAACCCCATCTTATGAGCAGGTTGTCGATGACTGAGGTCAGCAGTTCCCATTTATGCATCCTGGACTGTGACCTGCTTAGTCTTTCTGCCAAGATGTTTTGGGCACCTGGAACATGTACTGCTGACAGTTCTAGATCATGTTCCAGAATGCCATGCAACTTAATTGTGTTGCACAATTTCCTTTATTCTTTTGTTCTGTGGGGGACTCCACCCCCTCACACCCCCATTATGGGGGGCTACACCCCCCCAGACCCCCCCACTTAGCATTCCTCTGGGGGGTCCAACTCTGAGAGTGCACAGGTCTGGGTGCACATAATGCGTGACGCTATTAGCTTGCATAAATATTAAGGACCTGTGCATTGCTCTCCAGTGGGTGTTCTGTTACTTTATTATGTGAGTCTGCAAGTTAACAATACGAAGGCCCAATGAAGAGGAGGCAAAGGTCCTTTTGCCTACAATGTCCAACCTACTGGACTCTATCAGGAGGGAGGGAACTCAGATGCTTAGGTTTCCTTGATTTATCATGGGCAGTATTAATGACCACAGGGTCTGCATCAAGCTGGGTGGCATAAAATGGCTTCCCAGAAGGGGCCATGTACATTTTGTCTGCTTTCCTTGGTATGGTTGGACTACATCAGGTAGCACAGGTGGCATCCTGTAAAGCAGGGAGGAGAGGTGGCACAATAGAAACATAGAATGTGATGGCAGATAAGGGCCGCTGGGTCCACCCAGTCTGCCTTTGTATTTATTTATTTTTTTGCTGCAAACCTCACTTGATCTATGGCACCATCTCTACCCTTCTCTTCCTCATCCCTACAATTCCCTCATGTCTGTCTGAGTCATTTTTGAATCCCTCCACTGTTTTTGCCCCCACTACCATCACAGGGAGGCTGTTCCAGGGATCCACCATCTTTTCTGTGAAGAAGTACTTTCTCACATGTCTCCTAAATTTACTCCCTCCAGTTTCATAACCAGCCCCCTTGTTCTAAAGCACCTTTTTCTCTGAAAAATACTCCCCTCCTGTACCTTACTTATCCCTGTTAGATATTTATAGGTCTCTATCACATCCTCCCTCTTCCTCCTCTCCTCCAGGGTGTACATGTTTAGCTCCTTTAGCTGCTCCTCATAGGGCTTTAGATGCAGACCCTGCACCATTTTGGCAGCCCTCCTTTGGACTGCCTCCACTCCGTCTATGTCCTTCCTGAGGTGTGGTCTCTAGAACTGGACACAGTACTCAAGGTGTGATCTAACCATAGATATACAGGGGTAGCACCACCTTCCTCTTCCTACTGGTAATAATTCTTCCTATGCACCCCAGTTTTCCACTTGCCCTACCAACTGCCTTGTGATACTGCCTGGCCAGCTTCAGGTCATCCAGTATGATGACCCCTAGGTCTCTTTCTTGATTTGTCTTTGTTAGTATCATTCTGCCCATTTTGCACTTTGCTCCATGGTTACTATGGCCCAAGTGCATTATTTTGCACTTTTTTGCATTAAAACCCAACTGCCATGCCCTTGACCTCTCCTCCAGTCTTTTCAGATCTCTAGTCATCTTTTCCCTCTCCCGGAGTGTCCACTCTGCTGCAGATCTTGGTGTCATCAGCTAAGAGGCAGATGTTTCCATCCAATTCTTCTGTATAAAGACACTGAAGAGGACCAGTCCCAGCACAGATCCCTGAGGTTCCCTGTTGGTTACCCTGCCTTACTTGGAACAAACTCAATTTACCACTACACTCTGTGACCTGTCCACTAATCGTTTTTTTACTCAGGTTACTACCTCATCACTCATCCCTAAGCACTCCAACTTGTTTACCAGTCTTCTATGTAGAATGGTGTCAAAAGCCTTGTTGAAGTCTGGGTAGGCCATGTCCACTGCCCCTCCTTGGTTCAACTACTTGGTTACCCAGTCAAAGAAATCTATGAGATTTGCTTGGCATGACCTTCCTCCTGTGAAACCATGCTGCCTTAGATCCTGTAATCTGCTGGATACACAATATTCCATAATCCTTTCCTTGAGCAGTGCTTCCATCAACTTACCCACCACCAATGTCAAGCTGACAGGCCTATAATTGCCCACCTAATCCTTACTATTGCCTTTGTGAAGCTGGACTACCTCTGGCCTTCTCCAGTCCCCTGGGACTATATCAATCTCCAGTGAGCTGTTAAATAGTTCTGTTAGAGGTGCCATCAGTATCTCCCTGAGCTTCCTTAACACCCTTGCATGTACCCCGTCTGGCCCCATAGCTTTGTCTACCTTCAGGTTAGTGAATGCTTTATGGACTTTCTCCTCAGAAAATGGACTGGTGTCCATTTATCTCTCCTTAAAGTCCCTGGTGCCTTTTCTAGGTCCCCCTTCCCTTTCTACTATGAGTATGGAGCAGAAGTATTTATTCAAGATGTCTTCCTTCTCTTGATCCCCCTATGTACAATCACCCCCTCCTCAATAATCACACAATCCCTCCTTTCTGTCTCACTCACATACCTGAAAACTGTCTTATCCCTTTCTGATATAGTGGGCTTAGCCATTTTGTTTGGGCAGCAGTAGGGGCTTCTGTTTGGTGGGGTACTGGAGACCAGAAGCACCCATCCTCCCTCCCCACCCACCCCAGGCTCATCTACCTTTGTAGGCCTCTGATACAGCAACACTTCCTGCTACTACGCAGGATGGGACTTATCAAGGTAGGTTAAAACAACCTCTCAGATACCGTTAATCTAGCAAAACAACTGAAGGGTAATCCATTCATAAGGCAAGTCCTTGTAAAAGGGGCAGAAAACAGAGGCTGAGAGATGAAGTAAGGGAAATGAAAGAGAGTGACAAGAGCAGAGAGAGGAAGAAAAAAATACTTTTGGAAATTGGGTTTGTGTTAGAGAGCTAATCAGAGAACACAGAGTAAAATAGTTACAAGCTGGAGGGATAGATATCAAAAAGGAGGGGATAGATACCAGTGCAGAAAGATGCAGAGAGTGGTGCAGCAGTCTTGAGGAGAAGGTTCTGGGTGCTGCGGTGCTGCCCCATATGCAGGCACCTCTCTTGGCTGAGAGTGGAGGTGGCCAGTCTCCAGGCCAAGCTGGAGGGAATACTGGCAACCATCAGTCACACCCAGAGACCACCATGTCCCCAGCCACTGCCACAACGGTTACCCAGGCAGGGGGATGGATGGACTACAGTGGGCTCAGGGAGACTGATGGAGGTACGACAAAAAACACATCCTCCTACGCATATGCTGCTTTCAAGGAGAGAAACAGTCCCATACAGGAACCTGAGGTTCTGACCAGGGAGGATGGGTGGGTCCTCCAGGAGGAAGATCCAGGGGTAGGAGGCAAAGAACTCCAGAGGAGGAGGAAGCTACTCCTGGTGGGGGACTCAATTGTTAGGGGAATAGACTTGGGCATAGGCAGCGAGGTAGAGAGGTAAAGTGTATTCCAGGAGGCATAGCTAAGAGGGAGGGAGGGTGAGCGGATCCAGAGGATCACTAAAGCAATTGAAGGAGAGGGGGCATGAGGTCACTGTCCACCTGCAGACAAATGACCTAGCTGGGAAGGAGGTGGATATAGGGCAGGTACAGGAAGACTTCAGAGTGTTAGAAACATGCCTTGGAGAGGTGGCGAGCTCCGTAACTTTCTCAGGGATGCTGCTGCTCCATGGTGGGGGGGGGGCTAGGGATCTGTGCATCAGAAACTTCAACACTTGGTTAAGGGCTGGTGCAGGGAATAGGATTTCAGCTTTATTGGAGACTGGGAACCCACCTAGAATGATGCTGATCTGTACAAGGGTGACGACCTACATCCATCCAGGAAGGGGACAGCAGTCCTCAATGAAAAGTTTGGATGCTTCCTTATCAAGCATTTAAACTAGCCAAGGGGGGTGGGAAAATTGGAACAGGGAGTCTCAAACAGCCCACCCCCACAGGTGAGAACAGACAGAAAGAGAAATCAAATAGGTAAAATGGTAGCAGACACACCTAATCAAGTTCTGAAGGATATGGCAGACAAAAGGAGGCAGCAAGAGAAGGAAGCCGGAGTTAGAAGAAAGAAACCAGTGGGCAGTCATGGGACTAGAAGGTAGACAGGCAACAACATGTGGAAGGCAATATATATAAATGCCAGCAGCCTGGGTAATAAAATCCCAGACCTGGTGGCCATGATGGCAGAGGTGGACCTGGACATAGTGGTAATATCGGAGACATGGTACACTGGAAAACACAACTGGGAGGTGTACCAGGTTATGGACTGTTCAGAAGGGACAGAGAGGGTAAAAAAGGGGGAGGGGTTGCCCTATATGTGATGGAAGACACAAAAGCTACTGCGGTACAGGGTAGACGGGGGGAGGCCGAGGCAGTGCGGGTCACCCTTGAGCCAGGCAATGGCATAGCAATTCAAACGGGGGTGATCTACAGACCCCCAGCTCAGAGGCAGGAAGTGGACAAGCTGATAGTGGAGGAAATACATGAGATGGCAGCAAAAAGGGGAGGTGCTGCTGCTGGGTGATTTCAATATGCCAGATGTGGATTGGTCCATCCCAGTGGTGGCCACAGCCAAGAGCTGAGACATCTTGGATTCCCTGCAGGGGGCAGGCCTCAGGCAGTTTGTAAAAGAACCCACCAGGGACGGGGCAATTCTGGTTCTTGTCCTGACCAACAGGGACAGAATCGCAAAAGTGCAGGTGGAAGGTCACCTTGGGACCAGTGACTACCACACAGTGTGGTTTAATAGAGTCACAGTTCAGCCATTCAAAGGCAAGTGTTTTAGATTTCAGGAGGGCAGAATTTTCTAGGATCAGAATGGCTATCAAAGAAGCCCTGGAAAGGGGAGCGGCAGTTGGGGGAGTTGAGGAGCAGTGGGCAAACATAAAAGGACCCATAGTGGAGGTGACAAACTAGTGCATTAGGCTCAAAAACAAAGGGAAAAGAAGGAAGAAATCACTATGGTTCGCAAGAGAGGTAGCAGAGAAGGTTAGGACCAAGAGGGTGGCGTTCAGAAAGTATAAGGGGGCACAGAAGAAAGAGAATAGGGTGCTGTACCTGAATTGTCTGAAGAAAGCAGGGAAAACTGTTAGGAGCACAAAGGCACAAACAGAGGAAAGATTGACACAGACAGTAAAGAGTGGGGATAAAACATTCTATAGGTACATCAGTGAAAGAAGGAAGTCTAAGGGGGGGGGATTGTAAGGCTCAGAGGGGAAGAGGGCAGTGTATGGAGGGGGACCAGGAAAAGGCATCAGTGCTCAACAGATACTTATGTTTGGTATTCACTGAGGAAGGGTTGGGACAGGGGCCACAGCTAGGTACTAAAAGCAAAATAGGGAGGGAGGTGGACACCAGTCCATTTACAGAAGGAAGAATCCTATAGGAGCTCACAAAATTAAAGGTAGACAAAGCAATGGGACCAGATGGCAAACATCCTAGGATATTGAAGGGACTAAGGATGGAGCTAGCAGCACCACTGGCGGCCATGTTCAGTGGGTCACTCAGCACAAGGGTGGTTCCAGAGGACTGGAGGAGGACACACATGGTCCCTCTACACAAAAGTGGTAGCAGGGAGGAGGCAGCAAATTACAGACTGGTCAGCCTCACCTCAATAGTAGGGAAAATAATGGAGACATTGCTAAAGGAGAGGATTGTGGAACACTTGGAATCCACTGGTGAGCAAAACCCAAGGCAGCATGGATTCACTGTGGGAAGATCATGTCAAACAAATCTAATAGACTTTTTTGACTGGGTGATGAAGGAGGTGGACCAGAGAGGAGTAGTGGATATCACCTACCTTGATTTCAGCAAGGCCTTCAACACTGTTCCACATAGATACACTGATGCTGACAGCAGATAAGGACCTATGGCCCACATAGTCTGACCATTTGTGTACATAACTGTGCTTCTTCAAGCTTCCACAGACTTCCCCAGAACTAGGTTGTCCTCTTCCCCTCCTGACTACCAGGATCCTGATGCCTATCCCATGCATTCTTAAATCCTGTAATCATTGCTGTCCCCACCACCTCTGTAGGAGACTGTTGAACAAGTTGGGAAGACTGGGTATGGAACACAGGGTAGTAAAATGGGTTAGAAACTGGTTAGAGGATAGAAAGCAGAGGGTGGTAGCAAATGGGATCCAGTCTGAGGAAAGGGAGTGAACAATGGGGATCAGTCCTGGGGCCAGTCCTTTTTAATGTCTTCATTAGCGACATTGCAGAGGGGCTGGAAGGGACGGTTTGCTTGTTTGCAGATGACACCAAGATCTGCAACATGGTAATCACTCCTGATGGGGTGGAGAGAATGAGGGGTGACCTTGAAAAACTGTAAAAATGGTCCGAAGAGAGACAACTGAGGTTCAATGTGAATAAGTGAGAAATCATGCACCTGGGAAGCAAAAACCCTGGATGAGAGCTGCAGGAATGAAAGGGGAAGTTACTGACGGTCACAAGGGAAGAAAGAGATTTGGGGATTATTATCTCAGATGATCTAAAGGTAACCAAGCAGAGTCCAAAGGCTGTAGGGAAGGCCAGTGGCATATTGGGGTGCATAGAAAGGGGTATCACTAGCAGAAGAGAGAGAGTTGGTGATACCACTATACAAAACACTGATGAGACCTCTTCAGGAATACTGTGTACAGTTCTGGCGACCACATCTTCGGAAGGACGGAGACCGGGTGTAGTCAGTCCAGAGAACAGCGACAAAGATGGTGCAGGGCTTATACCAGAAGACATATGGGGAGAGATTGAAAGACCACAATATGTATACACTGGAAGAAAGGAGGGAACGGGGGGGATATGATAGAAACTTTCAAGTATCTTAAGGTCATAAACAAAGTGCAAAGGGGAGACACCTTTCAATATAGGGAGGGGCACAAGAACAAGGGGACATGATATGAGATTGGAAGGGGGCAGGATAAGGGGAAATGTGAGGGTTCTTTTTCACAGAAAGGATGGTGGATCCATGGAATTACTTACCCCAGGAGGTAGTGGGAGAATCAACGGTGGAAGGATTTAAACATGCATGGGATAGGTATAAGGGAACCCTAGAGGTGGGAAGAACAGGGTAAAGCCTATGACCAGATAGGGACATCGGCTGCCAATTAAGGTAGGAAAATTTGGCAGACTGGATGGGCCTGGTGGTACTTACCTGCTGACAATCTCTATGTTTCTATGATATTCCCTGAGCTATTTCTTTCTTAGTTTGCACCTTTGTGCTCCTTACAGCTTTGCTTGCCTCCGTTTGTTTTACTAGGTGCACCTCCCTATCCTCCTCCCTCTGGGCCCCCTTATACCTTCTGAATGTCATACCTTTAACCTTTGCCTTTTCAACCACCTCTTTGGAGACCCATAGCGGTCTCCTCTTTCTGTTACTTTTGCTTACCTGCTTGACACATATAATTGTTGTCCTCATTATACTCTCTTTTAGTTTGGTCCACTTTTCCTCAACCCCATCCAGGTTCTCACCCCCTGCAAGGTTATTCCTGAGGCATTACCCCATTTTTTTAAAGTTAGCCCTTTTGATGTCCAGCACTCTGGCCATTGTGTGGTTGGATTCTGCAACAGTTCTTATGTGGAATCACACTGAACGATGATCACTGGTCCCCAGATGGCTTCCCACCTGGCCTTCCTCAACCCTATCTTTATTAGTAAGCACCACATCCAGTACTGCCCCTTCATGAGTGGGTTCACTGACCAGTTGCCTGAGGAATGCCCTCAGCAGGGATTCCGGGATGTCCCTGCTCCTAGAAGAAGCTGCCATGAGAAGGCTCCAATCTACATCTGGCAGATTGAGGTACCCACCAGCAACACCTCCCCCCACCCCTTAGCCATTTTGCTAATTTATTTATTTATTTAAATTTTGGTGACCGGGAAAGGCACACTGAGCTGAAGCTCGTTTCCAGGTGTGACCCGGGTGCAAAGTAACAATTGTGCTAGAGGTCTACATTAGTTACAGTAAAAAGTAAATTACATTGAGTTTACAGCTATATATATATATATATATATTAGAGGCAAAAAACTCCGTTTAATGCATTAGTTAGGGTTGTTCCACAGCGACAAAAGTGAGGAAATTCGCTGTTAGGGTTGAAAACCCTAACTCCGAATTCACCCCCCCAGCACCACACACACACAGACACACACACACATTCAAGTATGGGGGAGGACCAAGTCAACACAACCAATGACAGACATCCAGCAGCAGGTGACAGAAATAACAAACAATTGTCTAAATGTACTACGAGACATCCCCACCCACCTGACCAGGTACTGCATGCTCAGTGGAGATCAACAGCAAAACTGAGGCCATGTACACCAAACGTACACATCCCTGATTGCAGCTGCACACAACGTACTACACTTAGTAGTTGCATGGCCTTACCTACCGATGCCCCACACCACACCACACCACTTGTGGTGGGTCACCTGAGCAATAGAGTTAAGCAAAACCAAGGAGTTGTACAGGTATAATATCTCTGATTTAACAAGGGTTTGAGAAATGCAGCTTTCTAATTGACTGTAAACATTGTAACAGCCTTATGTTTAGTTTTTATTAACATACATGTAGAGCCTAACCATATGATGAACATGGTTTAATGTTGTTTAAAAAACAGTTTTATTATGATAGCAATAGCTACTCCCAGGTATTATGTTAATGGTCAGTTTATCACTGTCTAGCGACATGTGGCACCTCGGATATGCCTCATTCAACATTAAACCCCTACAGGGTGATTAACAGACCATTTAACATAACTGTTGGTCATGCCTTATAGCTTAATTGTCTTTTGAGTAGATACTCTCCTCTGCTAGGCACTGCAGCAGCTTTGTAACACAGTGTCCCACCCAGTTACACCATACACTGTCTAGTTGCTGGAGAATGGCTGTGAATATGAACTCATGAAGATGAACAGTGTAACTTGATCATTACAGTCATCGAAACCCTAGTGTGATTATAACTGACAGACTCAGTGATAGAGGATAACCCCTGCTGTCCTAGTACATTTACCCCATTATGAGTTAAAGCAATACTAAAAGATATTCTGTTTATATCTACACCATACCTACTTGATTCCTGTTGTAGCAGAATTAACATAGTTATCACTTTGATAGCATCAGTGACAGAAGTGTGGCAAACCCAAACAGTAGGCATACAGCCTGAGTATGAAACAACTGTTAAAAAAAATAACACTGTGTCCATAAGTGGCATAGATCACTCATTGCAACAATAGCAAATGTATTATATTTGAAGAAGTTAATATCACAGATGCAATGAGATTGTCTTTATCAGGTACAACATACTCAGTAAGTGCCTACAGGAAAATCTATCCTATATACACGTCCGATACAGGTACATCATTGTTGGCTCAGTAGTGCTATGATATTTAGAAGTTGCTTGGCCTGATCCATGCAATTACAATCTTTCTTACAAAGAATACTTACTGCATCTTTAATATTGAAACACACTGAAGGTCTATGTATGTACATCAGCAGTACACCTTCATCAGTAAGAATGCATGTGATACTGGCAGTACCAATTTCATAGCACTGAACAGGCAATGCTTTTCCATACGTTTACATCAGCTTCTCTATGTTGAGTAAACCATTGCAGTAAATGTACTACTATGTAAATCACCTACTAAATGTAACACTACTTTTATCTTGAGCATGCTAGTGTCTTGTAGTTAATTTATGCTTCTCTTAATTAATGTATACTCAGTAGTGTTAAAACCTTTCTACAACTGTCATCATGCACCTTCAGCATTTATATTGAATAACGGCACAGTACCAGTTGTGGTGGTGTGGGGCATCGTAGGTAAGACCATGCAACTACTAAGTGTGGTACGCTGTGTGCAGCTGCAATCAGGGATGTGTACATTTGGTGTACATGGCCTCAGTTTTGCTGTTGATCTCCACTGAGCTATGCAGTACCTGGTCAGGTGGGTGGGGATGTCTCGTAGTACATTTAGACAATTGTTTGTTATTTCTGTCACCTGCTGCTGGATGTCTGTCATTGGTTGTGTTGACTTGGTCCTCCCCATACTTGAATGTGTGTGTGTCTGTGTGTGTGTGGTGTTGGGGTGACTCAGTTAGGGTTTTCAACCCTAACAGCTAATTTCTCACTTTTGTCGCTGTGGAACAACCTAACTAATGCATTAAACGGAGTTTTTTGCCTCTAATTTCCCTTTTTTTTGAGAATGATATTGAGAAATAGTGAATGTAATGTGGTGGCGGGAAGGGCCCCGCGCTCCCGCCACATGATGTCTTGTGGCATAGTAACAGGAGCAGCAATGCAAACAGAAATGCTAACAGTGGCACACATGGTAACACAAGCACGAATGATAATAGAAAGGGTAACGCACATGGTGGCGTAGACGGGAACGGTGTGCCACGTGATGTCTGGTCACATAGTAACATGATGCCTGTAAATGGAAATGTCAATGGGCATGGTGACGCAAAGTGAAACAGAAAGAGAAACAGTGCGGTACACACAAATGGCAAAAATTAACAGAAATGCAAGCGCAAATGAAAACGCAAAGGATGATGCACGTGGTGGCATTGGGTGTGCATTGGGATCATCAGCCCTAACTCTCTCCCCATGACCTGTGTAAAGCAGCAGAAGTATAGGAGAATGGGGTGAGAGTTAGGACTCATGATCCCAATGCACACCCCAATGCCAGTTGGGGAGGTGGGTGGGGGTGCAAGGGGTTTTTTCAACCCTAACAGCTATTCTCACTTTTGTCGCCAGAACAACTCTAACTAATGCATTAAACTGAGTTTTTGCCTCTAATTTCCTTCTTTTGAGAATGATAACAAGAAATAGTGAATGGTAGCAGCGGAGCGCTGATGCCCTGTGGCCCTGCGCCCCGCCACATGATGTCTTGTGGCATACTAACAGGGACAGCAATGCAAACAGAAATGCTAACAGTGGCGCATATGGTAACACAAGCACTAATGAGAACAGAAAGGGTAACGCATATGGTGGCGTAGACGGGAATGGTCTGCCACGTGATGTGTTGTCACATAGTAACATGGTGCCTGCAAACAGAAATGTCAATGGGCATGGTGATGTAAAGTGAAACAGAAAGATAAACAGTACTGTAGACAGAAAATGGCAAAATAATAGAAACGCAAGCGCAAATGAAAACGCAGCGATAACGCACATGGTGGCGCGAGACGTCAACGGTAAGTGAAACGGTATGGAACTCATGCCGAAAGGGCAACAGTAACAGTAATGTAAGCGCACAGGCTGGTTTTCCTAAAACCTGCATTGAGAAAGACAGTGAGTACAAATAATGTATGCAAAATAATGAGTATCAAGCAGAAAATGAGATCTTGGAATACTAAATACATTATATCTCAGGAACCGTGATTTATGAGAAAATAAATTTAAAGATCATATTATTTACAACTGTCCTGGTTAATTTGAATCTTAGCCCCACTAGAGACTAAGAAATTTTCCGAGAAAGTCCGGATCTCGCACCGCTTCCAGATACGGCCCTGAAGGAAAGCGGCGATCACTGTAATGTTATCCTATGGGAAAAAATAAAGTTCAGAGCGCCATAACTTTGCCTCCTGTGATGTTTTTTCACCAAACCACTGAAAGGCACATCTGTGGGCTGTTGGCTGTCTTCCCTCCAAATTTCAGGAAAAAAGACCAAACCGTTATTTTGCAGCAGGGATCCAAAGGATTTCTGTTATGCGCTGGGCGCCGTAATGTTATCCTATGGGAAAAAATGTCATCTTTGGAGTGCCGTAACTTTGCCGCCATGTGATATTTTTTCACCAAACTACTGAAAGGCACATCTGTGGGCTGTTGGCTGTCTTCCCTCCAAATTTCAGGAAAAAAGACCAAACCGTTATTTTGCAGCAGGGTGCCAAAGGATTTCTGTAATTGTCAGGCCTAATGTTATCCTATGGGAAAAACTGTCAACTTTGGAGTGCCATAACTTTGCCGCCATGTAATATTTTTCAATACAACACTGAAAGGCACATCTGTGAGATGTCGGCCTGCTCTCCAAATTTCAGCTCAAAATCCCTAACGGTTCTTTTGCAGCTTAGTGCCAAAGAATTGCTGTCATTTTCCCACAGACTAGAAAAATTACTGTCGCACTTGGCAAAGTTTTCATGGGTCTGTGACACTTTCGCGAGCACGAAAGTAATTTGCTAGTTACTTTTTCCAGAAATTTGAAAACATATTTCTGGGGTGTTTTACCACAAAATAAAGACATGGAAAGCATCCTCAGGGCCCGACTAGGTGAATACAAAAAATTAGGTTGCTAGAGGGTCCCAAATTTAAATGCCAACCATTTTCTGATCACAACTGAAAACAAATGGCCGATTTGCGAAAGTAACAGGCCCATTTGCGAAAGTAAAAATGCATTTGCGAAAGTGTTGAACTTTTTGTTAACTTTTCCCATTGACTTATAATGGGAAACTGTTTTTTGAATAACTTTTGAACCGTTTAATATTTTTTCACGAAATCTTCAAAAGGCACATCGGGGACCCTGGCTGCACGTTCTCTGAAGATTTTGGGCCAGTCATGCAAACCGTACGACCTGTAGGCGTGACCACAGAATTCCAGAAAAGCGTAAACGCGCGCACAGATCACACTTAATAACTCCGCAACTGTATATCCAATCAGTACGAAACTTGGCAGATCTCAAGGCCTATGGGTCTTAATCATACATTCCAAATTTCAGGCAAATCAATCAAACAGTTGCAAAGTTATTAAGGTGTAAAATTTTGGGTTTAACATGGAAATGGTTCCTCAACCCTAACTATGGTAGCACTACCGTGCTACCATAATATATATATATATATATATATATATATATATATACACAAAGGTAAATACATGGACTAGGCAACAACGCTTAATAAAGAAGGTACATTTGTTACATTTGTTACAAGGCAACAGTAATTGCCTAACAGTATTGCCTAAGACACTTAGGGACACTTCATGATTTTGTTATGAGGGAAATGGGACAAGTAGGAGCTGATATTAGAGAAATTGGGTGAGTACCAACTCAGCTTGCATGGGCCAATGGAGACAGAGAGTTGGTATTAAAGAGGGCATGAGGGGGTTAAGAGCACTGGAGGCACTGGGGATATGGGAGGAGTTTAAGTAGTCTTTTTAGGTGTGAGAAGGGGGAAGTAAGACGAAGGTCAGAGGGTAGACTATTCCAGAGGAGAGGGAGATGGTATGAAAAGGTGGACTGGCCTGCTGAGAAGTGTGGGCGAGGGATGGAGAAGGTACACGGGTTTCTGTGATGAATGGAGTAGGATGTTGAATTTGCTAGGGTGAGACAAGATGACAGGTAGGAGGGAAGGGAGCTGAACCAGTATTTAGCAATTGGAGAGGTGCAGTGAATGGTTCTCATGTGCGATAGTGGGGTAAGGGAGAGTGGGGCATAGAGGAGACAATGATGGTTAAGGGAAGGGGAGGCAGTGGTGAAATGTAATCAGGAGTTTATAAGAGTGTCTAATTTGGAGAAGGATGAGCTTGGGGCAGTGCTGTAGACTACATTAACAGAATCCAGAACTGACAAGATTGCTTTAAGAACTAATTCAGGTCAGATGGGGAGAGGAAGGTAGGCTTTGTGGCAGTAAAGAACTACAAGTTTGGGCCAGAGTTTAGTGCAGATGGCATCAATGTGTGTTGAGTAATTAATGTGGCTGTCCAGCCAGATACCCAGGTATTTGAAAGCAGAGACATACTCAAGCGGAGAGCCATCTTGCGTGACGATCACGGGGAGAGGGGGCTAACTTCTGCCTGGTACCATAGAACGTGGTTCCTGTCTTATTAGCATTTAGCTTTAATTGATTCGACTTGAACCAAAACTGTACATAGTTGCTAAATGCTTCTAACATTTCATTATCTAGGTCCTCCCCTATGCCAAACGCATGCAGATCACCCCCATCCAAATACTGGCTATTGCACAACAGGAGGAGAATCAGGCAGCTCTAGAAAACCTATTAAATGTTTCTTGGTAGTGTCCTGCTCTTCTAGGTCAAAGCCCATGGCAGCCTGTAACTGCTGCATCATGGTGAGGAAGGTAAGGTCCTCAGGTGGGGACACTGGAGTGTGTAAAACAGAGTCCTCACTGCAAGTGGACACCATAGAGCTGGTGCCCCTATCACAGTGGCTCTCAGCATACCCCTCATCCCCTTTCTCCTCATCCTGCATTATTAAGTCAGGATTGTATTCATAATCATTGTCAAGTGGGTCAATGGGTATCAGAGAATGCACCAGTGATGTCAGTGGCACCCTAGCAGGCAGCTGGAGCTACAGTCTGCCCTCCAACATCAAAGGGAGATGGGTAGTATGCTACAGTGATGATCCCCTGGGACAGGGGAGTAGGTAACAGGCATCTGATCACGTTAGTAAAAGATGACAGTACCACCTGAACCTTGGCACCTGTGTGGTCAATGGGTGAGACTGAAGGAGTCAATGAGGGTGGCTGTGTCCCTGATGTCGACAGAAACACACCAGCCATACTAAGTCTGGTAGTGCCAGCACCAAGCCCCAACCTTGGTGTCATGTCAACGGTTGGGGGGGACAAGCGGTGTCGCAACAGAAGTGGTGAAAGGCACAGAGAAGGTCATACCTGCTGTGAGGAGGGGCAACCTGGAATGCACCAGGGAGGTTTTCTGCTTCTCCTTGTCCCAGTGCTTATGTTTATGGCTCCCTGGTGACTTGTCTTGGGATTTAGAAGACCAGAACTCTGAAGACTGGGCTGGCGAAACAGCAGTGTTCTTCTACTGGAGCTCCTTCTCCATCATGGCCACTTTCTTCTCGAGGAGATGCTTCTCAAGGGCCCCTTTACAGTGTTGCCAGTCGCAGAGTTGAAGCACCAATAGATAGGGTAGGCTTTCATGTTGTGGTCCAGGCTTAGGCAGCTGACACAGATGTCATGGTAGTCACCTATGTAAATCTTCTCACTGTATTGTCAGCAGGAACTCGGCTTTACAAACACCACATATAAATGAGATACACAGTGACAAGCAGCTTAGGGATAAAATCCCATTTATTTTCACCATGGACGCCAGCAGCCTGATGCAAGTACCTTTTCCTGTAGCCAAAAGTTTTTGTGCGTTACCAGCGCTTTCTCAAGGAAAAAGCTGGTATCAGGCACCCTCAAAAAGGAAATCATTAAAGGGACAGTGCAAGTGCAACATGAGTAAATGAAGTGCAGTCTATTGGATTGCAATGTTCTAATATCACCACTGTCAGCAGGACTAAAACTCACAGTATTAACATATAAGACCCTAATGTGCAAAAGCAAGTGATTAATGGACAATAAATTCACATAGGAATAATAACATATACGAGAGAAAGTGCCTAGTGCAAATTTAGGATTTAACATAAGTGAATTTCGAATACCTCAAATTGTTATTTGGATAAATGTTTAAATTAATATGAATGTTTTTATTTATTTATTAAATATTATACTAACCATAAAGATAATCTAGGTAAACAAATCTAACCAAAGAAATATAAAGTGCAAAAAGGTACTAAAGATTGTTATTAGTATTGAATATATGCTATACTAATAACAATCTTTAGTACCTTTTTGAAGAAGAACTGAGGAAAAGAGGGACCACCCACATTTATGTAACAGCTGATGTCTGACGTTGTTGTGGGTGGCCCCTGGTGGACTGCTTGCAAAAGTTTCTGTGTGGTCCTAGCACCTGGTGGCTTATAGTTCCATAGGTGTGGCCTGATGAAAGAGGTATCCTCGCAGAAGATTATTTGATTATTCCCCTCCCTTGCCTTTCCATCATGTTCCAGATCTCACTGGCCTGGGGCTGGGGAGTGGGGCTATAGATTAGTTTCCAGGTAGTCCAGGAGAGGAAGCATAATTATTTAGAGGCATCCCTCAAGGCTCTATTTTGGGCCCTATCCTATTTGCAATCTACATCAATAACCCTGATTCACACCTGCGCACAGCTAAAGTGCATTTATTTGCAGATGATACAGTTCTGTACACTGCTAACTCTTCCCTAGGCATGGACCATGAGGACTTACAGCGAGATTTTATCTCCCTCCAATATAATCTTATGAAGCACAAGCTACTGCTTAACTCCAAAGACTAAACCATGATTCTCTCTCTGAGCGCCACCTTAGGGCATATATGCAACCTGAAGATTCTAACATTGTTAGGTGAACCTCTGGAAACCGTTGCCACCTTTAAATACCTAGGATTCTGGCTTGACAGGAAGCTTAATTTCCTATGCCACTTGAATGAACTATCGAAAAAACTAAGACAACGCTTAGGTATACTTTACCACATTGAACATCTTCTTACCATCAAAGCCAGAATGAGGCTAGTACAATCTACATTCCTCCTGGATTACGCTGACTTCCTCTACATTAACTGTTCTTCTTCAGTGCTCCGTAATCTTGACACTCTTTATCACAGGGCCTTGCAGTTTATTCTTAACCTGCCTGTTCGCACCCATCACTGTCTGCTGTACCAAGAGTTGGGATGGACCTCGCTCACCACAAGGAGGAAAAGAAATACCCTTCTTTGGATACATAGGGCCTTGTCCAACAAGCTACCAGCATACATCTGAAGCCTATTTGAGCATGTCAAGGGGTCGAATGGGCTGAGAAGGTTCTCTGTAATCTGCTTCCAAACACCCAGAGTAAGATCATCACATGGCTCAGCTGCTATCAGCTTCTCCCCTCCTTCCATTTGGAACACTATGCAAAGGTCACTGAAGCTCTCAACCCTCCCCGTCCCTTCACTGTCAAGGCACCGATCACAAAGTACCTTAATGAAACCTGTAACTGTTATAGATGACCAGTGCAACCCTATTCGCTTGTTGTATCCCCTGATAGATGACCAGTGTGACCCTACATGCTTGTTGTATCCCCTGACTCTCTATTTACTCGTAGCTCCCACCACCCCTACCAAGGGAGCCCCAGCACTTACCACATTCTTTTCCCCCAGCTCCCTCTACCCTACCCTATCTACCTCCCTGTCCTTTATACCTCCACACTCTATGCCTCTCCTTCATTCGAGCCCCATTTGTGAATAATCAACAAAATACAATAGCACTAGCCCTAGTCTCAACAGGTTTGTTTTCTCGTTGGCATTAGTTCTCAAATATGTTAGCTCTAGTAGTTTAGGTCTGTGTTAGCCATGCATATGTTTATTGTTTCCCTTTTGTACTGTACTTTTATGTGATTCATGTGTTTATGTCCAGGACCACTTTGAAAATGAGCTTGCTCAATGGTGTTATGTCTGGTTAAATAAAGTTTTGATTGATTGATTGATTGATTTAAAGAACAACATGAGCAAGATTGCCCAAATTGTTAATATATGCCTGAATGCCCCTAAATTAAGGGGCCAGTCATCCAAAATAACTTGCTATCCAGGCCCCCAAGTATGTGTGGCATGGCATGATCAGTTACTCCATCCTAGCATTGGAGTGAAACAAGGACCCTGCTCCCCCCCACAAAGCACCTAGAAAGGACAAAAATATTCTTATGCTTTGGGGATGACAGCCCCTAGACAGGGCAGGTTATGCATGGCTGTGGTATGAGGAGGAAGTGTTGCATTTCACCATATTAAATACATTATCTGTGGTACAGGAGGGCTTGAGGGATGCTTCATGGGCTGGCTGGGAAGGCTGAGACATGTGGGGAGTTTATTTTTTTTTGTAATTAGAATTTTATAGACTTTTTGTACATGAAATACATAACACAGAGCATAAAATATTATTATAACAGATGTTTAGGTAATCGGGGCAAGAAAGGCATACAATCCTCAGCTCTAGGCATATAATGTGATAAAAAAATACGGACAGCATCAATGTCTGTAGCACTATTGTACGGGAGGTGTATTCCTAATGTGTAGTGTGCATGCTGATCTACACACCCATGGCCAAACTGGCTTCCACGACATAACTCAAAATCTGTGGGTGACCCTGCAGCCCCTCTGACATTCGTGAGTGACTTTATGGCCACTGAATTACAGAAAACAATAAGTGTCATCCATCATTGCATTCTTTCAGACTTATCCTTACACTTTTTTAGATGTGGGTTCCAAAACTGCAAGCAATACTCTAGATGTGGTCTGATCAGTGATCTGCAAAGTGACACGATCTAAAATGACTGGAAAGATGGTCAAAGTTGGGGCAGTTTAAGTTTAATGCCAGAAAATGTAAGGTTGTGCATATAGGCAAAAGGAAGCCAAAAAGAAATTATCAGCTAGGGGTGTAAACATCTGTCCAACCAATGAAGAAAGGAAACTGTGGGCGATTATCAGTGATATTTGCACATTATGGGCACAGTGTACTAAGGCAATAGGAAAAGCTATAGGATGATGAGTTGCATAGGGGCTTTGCTAACCGAAGGAAGAGGTTGTACTGCCCCTCTACAGGTCATCAGTAAGACCTTGCCTGGAGTACTGCATCCAGTTCTGGAGCCCTTACCTCAAAGAGGACATAGGTTACCTTGAGTCTGTCCAGGAAAGGCCCACAAAAATTATCACTGGTCAGTAGGAAATGTCATACAAGAGGTTTATTAGCATGACTTTGTACTCCCTAGAGAAGGGAAAGGGGATATGGCTGAAATCTTTAAGTATGTGAAAGAGCTGAAAAAGGTAGATCACAGGAAACTATTCAAGAGCTGCAGTCATGCCACTAATAGGGGGCACTAATACAAACTGGCATGAGGGTAGTTTTAGGAGGGACAAAAGAAAAAATTACTCACCATAGTAATGTTGTTTCTTCTTAAGGGATCCCTCACTATGTTTACACTTTAGCAGTCATCTCAGCTGAGAGTGATGCCCAGAGATAGAACCTATGTAAATTTTTAGAATTTGGGATGTAGATTCAAACTCTGCATCTGCGCTTCACACAGGTCATTGCTTAAATCTGTTTCCAAGCCAGAGTGGAGCAGCAGCTAACAAAACTAGCTAAAACGGCTACAGAAAGATTTTTAGAAAACAATTTTCAGAGCATTTTAAAACACCAGACTGACAGCAGACTTGTGAAATTTTGTCATACAATAACAACAAACTTACAATTGTAGGAACAGCAATAGTAATGTTTGCACAACCTCAATGCTGGTCTATGGAACTGCTACTGATACAGTGCTCAAAAGGGTCCAAATTGCACTCAATAAGGCATGCCACCTCACCCTGTGTGCACATCACTACACTCATACTTGCACCCTGTATGAGCGTACAAACTGGCTTAACCTAAAAGACAGGATCAAATACCAAACTTGCCTCCTGGGAAAGAAGGCACTTCTCGGAAAAACCCCACCCTGTATAGGAAACTTGCTTGAGGCTTCTCTCTCAACACACATCACCAGACGGAGGAAGAATGGAACACTACCCATACCATTCCGCCAAACCTCACTAGGGCAGCGTGCTTTCTCCTATCGGGCCCCCCTCTGGATAAATGAACTCCCAATGAAATTACAAACAAACAACAGTCTGTCTCAATTCAAAGCAGGCCTCAAACAGCACCTAATGTCTAACTCAAAATGCACCTGCTTCTCAGGCTCCACTTAATAGACAGGCCTACCCCCAAGGTAACACCCAGCAGGGCTACCTAGAGAACCCTGCCTCCATTTCAGCCTAGCCAAGGGCTTAAGTAAGCTATCAGTCCTCTTTAAACGCACTTGGTACTGCCCCTCCCTACCCCCCAACACACACACACACCAGACTCGACAAAGCCCTCTGGAGCTGCTCCCCCATCACAGCCCCCCATTTCACTATCTCCCCCATCACACGCTCTCTGCAGTTGGTTTCAAACCCAACTCCTTGTTTCACTGTCACCCAGCCTCTCTCCATCTGGGATAGCGTTAAACCCTATGCAGTTACTCTGCCATAGTCAATCAACGGATTTGGAGGTTTCAAGGGTGTGCTACCTAGGGCAACCGATTAGAAATAGCTTAGTATTCAGTTACAACTGCTTAGTTTTTTTTTCTCCTATTTGTCTAATTGTCAGGTAATCGTTCTTTAATGCTTAATGATCAGGCCTCTGTAACCACTGAATAGATAGATAGATAGATAAAAACTTTTTTTTTATACAGGAAATTCTAATCATTAGGATTATACAATCCTGTTCTCAAGATAGTCCTGTTTGTGAACAGGATTGTATAATCCTTATGATTAGAATTTTCTGTATAAAAATAAAGTTTTTATTTATCTATCTATCTATTCAGTGGTTACAGAGGCCTGATCATTAGGCATTAAAGAGTGATTATGTGTATTGTCTTATTGTCCACCCTGACGTGGAACCTTTGTAAAAGAGCTCACGCTCAAAGGTCTTTCCAAAATACTAATTAAACAATTAAACAATCAATGAAAAAGAACTGATTCTGGTATGAAACTAGTTCAGGCTCTGGAAAGTGAGGCAGAGAAAGGGAGTCGAAACATAAAATTTGACGGCAGATAAGGACCGCTTGGCCCACCTAGTCTGCCCATTTCCCTACCTGACGGATAAGCTGCAGATCCTAGTTAACCAACATCCTACTTCCTCCTACCACCCACTAGAATTGCCTTATGTCTGTCCCATGCATTCTTGGATTCCCCCACTGTTTTTGACTCTGCGACCTCCTCAGGAAGGCTGTTCCATGTATCCACAACCCTCTCTGTGAAGAAATACTTCCTCACTTTACCTCTGAGCCGTCCCCCCTCTATCTTCAAATTGTGTACCCTTGTTTTTGCACAGCTCTTTTTCTGAAAGATGCTACCCTCTTGGACTTTGTTGATTCCCTTGAGGTATCTGAAAGTTTCTATCATGTCCCCCCTCTCCCTCCTTTCCTCGAGGCTTTACATCTTTAGTTCCTTTAGTCTTTCTTCATATCTCTTCTGATGCAGACCCTGCATCATTTTGGTTGCCCTCCTCTGGCCAGCCTCCAACCTGTCTATGTCTTTGCGGAGATGGGGTCTCCAGAACTGTACACAGTACTCCAGATGTGGTCTTACCAACTGCCTGTACAGAGGGCCAACAACTTCTTGTTTTCTACTGGTGATGCCTCTCCCTATGCATCCCAGTATCCCCTCCAGCCCTCCTTACTGCCTTCTCACATTGCTGGCCCAGCTTTAGGTCATCTGATATGACTACCCCCAGGTCCCTTTCCAATTTTGTTGTTGTCAGTATCTCACCCTCCATTGTGTACTCTTCCCCTGGGTTTTTGTTTCCCAGGTGCATTACTTTGCACTTCTTTGCATTGAATCTAAGCTGCCATACATTTGACCATTCCCCCAACTTTGCCAAGTCCCTTTTCATCCTCTCCACACCACCTTGTGTATCAACCCTGTTGCAGATCTTTGTGTCATCTGTAAAGAGACATACTTTCCTTTCCAGTCCCTCTGCAATGTCACTTATAAAGACATTAAAAAAGGACCAGCCCCAGTACTGAACCCTGTGGTACCCCACTAGTAACCCTCCTTTCTTCACTGTAGACTCCATTTACTATTACCTGCTGTGTCCTGTTGTCCAACCAGTGTTTTACCCAGGCTACCACCCTAGGACCCACTCCCAGGCAGGCTAATTTGCTTATTAATCTTTTGTGTGGGACTGTGTCAAATGCCTTGCTAAAGTCTAGGTAGGCCATGTCCACAGCACCTCCCTGGTCTACTGCTTTGGTCACCCAGTCAATAAAATCAATTAGATTTGTCTGACATGACCTTCCTGCGTGAATCCATGCTGCCTTGGGTCCTGTGCCCCACTGGCCTCTAGGTACTCAACAGTTCTTTCCTTCAGAAGTGATTCCATCATTTTCCCTACCACTGAGGTCAAACTGACAGGTCTGTAGTTTCCTGCCTCTGTCTTGCTCCCACTTTTGGGAAGGGGAATCACGTCCTCCCTGCTCGAGTCCTCAGGTACCACCCCATCCTCCCATGATTTATTAAAAAGGGTAGTCAGTGGTGTTACTAGTTCTTCCCTTAGTTCTTTTAAAATTCTGGGGTGAATCCCATCAGGCCCCATTGCTTTATCCACCTTCAGTTTTAAGAGTTCTTTCAGAACCCTTTCTTCTGTGAAAAGACTAATATCAACCCCCCTATCCAGAGTGCTTCTATTGACCAGATTAGGTATTTCCCCCTGCTTTTCCATTGTGAATACTGAGCAGAAGTATTCATTCAGTATCCCTGTTTTTCACTGGCGCTTGCTGCTCAACCACCTTCCTCTTTGTTCAGCCTCAGTATCCTGCCTTAGTCTTTCTTTGCTCCCTAATGTACCTATAAAAGGTTTTATCCCCCTGCTTAACTGAGTTGGCTATCTTTTCCTCAGTTTGGGCTTTTGCTATTCTGACTGCCTTACCCGCTTCCTTCTGCTTTAAATGGTACAGTTCTCTGTCCTGCTCCTTCTGTGCTTCATTATACTTCCTGAATGCTATCTTTTTTTCCCTTGCCTTTCCCGTTACTTCTTTTGAGAACCATAGTGGTTTTTCCTTTCATTTTAATTTGTTTATTTGCTTCACACAAAGACTTGTTTCCTCTGTGATGGCGGTTTTGATGTTTCCCCATTGTTTCTCCACCCCACCTTCTTGTCTGTTTGCTAGTGCTTTTCTGAGGCACTCTCCCATTTTGTCAAAATCAGCCCTCCTAAAGTCCAGTGCCTTCACTTTTGTGTGGCTTGACTCTACAGCTAAATTTATCGTGAACTACACTGTTTGGTGGTTGCTTGTTCCCAGATGGCTACCCACTTCAAGATCAGAGATCCTCTCTCCATCCCCATTTGAGAGTACCAGGTCTAAGATTGCTCTCTCCCAAGTGGGTTCCAAAACTAGCTGTCTGAGGCATGACCCCTGTAGGGCATCGAGAATGGCCCTACTCTTGGATGTGGCTGCAGCAAAGAGCATAGTGAACATTGTGAGGGATCCCTTAAAAATAAACATTACTATGGTGAGTAATTTTTTCTACTAACCCCAGGAATTCCTCACTTAGTGTTTACACTTTAGCAGACATCACAGCAATACCTTGGGAGGCTGGGTCCAGAGCCTAGTTAGGAAAGGGGTTCTGCAAGACAGCAGTTCCAAAGCTGGCATCCCTTCTGGACTGTATGTCCAAACAGCAGTGCTTTGTGAAGGTGTACACTATTTTCCAGGCATCGTAGCTTCTTTAGAAATGTCTAACAATGGGATGTCTCTTGAGGAAGCCACAGAGGTAGATGTACCCATTGTGGAATGTGCCCTCAGGCCTATTGGTGGCATTTTCCGGCTTTTCCATAGCAGAACTGAATGCAACAGACTGTCCAGCAAGAGACAGTCTCTTTGTAACTGGTTTGCCTTATCAACCTCACCATAGGTAACAAAAAGTTGGGTGCTCTGGGCCCTGACATCCTTTTTCCAGTACATGCACTGTAGATAGTTAGGACTTGTTTTAGGTCCTGGCTATCCAACTTTTCCTCACCTGGACTGAAATGCTCTGGACAGAGCTGAGGTAGTGTCACTGACTGATTCAGGTGGAACTCAGACACCACCTTAGGCAGTAATTTTCTGTTGGTTTTAAGAACTACTTTATCCCTAGGGGAAATTTTGTAATTTGGCTTTGTGCAGAAGGCTTGCTCATGATGGGGCAATAAAACATTGCAAAATCATCTGAAGACTGCAGCTAGTTTACTTTATTTTTACCTCAGAGTGCATATTTTTTCATTTTTTGGTGTTTGGCTTGCAATTCACTCACCCTCCCAGCAGAGGACATTGCAAACAGGAATATGGTTTTCCATGTGACATTTATTTATTTATTTGCTTTTGTTAACCAGGTTAGCACACTAGACAACAAGTGCCTATTTTCAGGTGCGACCTGGAAGGTTACAGAGTACATAAGAACACAATACAGAGTCAGGGTACATACGGGCCCACGAACAAGTGGGTGGAACAGCAACAAGGTACAACAGTCAAATCATAGTAAGGTAGACAGTAGGCAACAGGATACATAACAACAATTGAGAGGTAGGTTAGCAACAGGTGACATCATGACAGAAAATACAACAAAATTACATGAGAGTACGTGAGCACCTAACATCAGAGAGAATGCGCTTCAAAAATTGTGCAGCTAGAAGCGGGAATTGCTATGACAGGAGCGCCTCCCCACCAGGAGGGCTAAAAATGCCTTATGCAGGTAGACAGCAGAGAATAGCAGTGATTAGTGTATCAACCCATGGTCTCCCAAAGAGTATTCGGGGGGGAGGGAGAGACTGTTCTGGAACTAAGCAGCACAAAGACAGGCAGAGGTGGTTTTGAGGAAGTTCCAGAGGGATGTTTTGAAGCAGGGATGGGAGGGAGATGCACGAACAAGGGTGGAAAGGGAGTTCCATAGCCTAGGTGCATAGACAGAGAAGGCCCAGTCACCTGTGAGGGTGCGGGTCTTAGGAACTAGCGGATCTGAGAAGCACTAGATCTTAGGTGATAGGCAAAGGTATCATGTTTAAGGGGAAGGGCAAGTGCAGAAGGAGTGGCCGTTCTAACGACATAATCAACGAAGTTGCCCAGGACAAATGTGCGGTGTTTTTCAGGGGGAAGCCACTCCAGTTGGGAGTAGAGCTCACAGTGATGCGTAAGTCGAGGTGCAGAGAGTGCGAAGCAGTAGATGTTGTTGTAAGCAGTATCCGACTTTGCTAGGCTAGAATTCAGGACTGGGGCAAAGGCTACGAGTCCATAGCAAAGGGTGGGAAGGAGTATCCCCCTGGATATGGTGAGGTGAGTAGCAGGGGTGAGGCAATCTTTTGCCCTATAGGCAAGTCCAAGCTTTTCATTTGTAGCTTTACAGACAGTCCGAAGGTGCGTGGTGAGATCCAGTTGTGGATCGAGGATAATTCCTAGGTACTTGACAGCGTCAGTGACCGGCAGAAGGGAGCCATTAGCACCATAAATTGTCAGAAGAGTAGGGTAGGAAGTGGATTTGGCCACAGAACCAAAGAGCATGGCCTGGGTCTTGTCCAGGTTGATGGTGAGCTTGTGTCCCTCCTGCCATTTCTGGATACGATCGAAATCCGAGTTAAGTCAGGAGTTGATGCTAGAAATGTCCTGAGAACTGTACATTATGACAAGGTCATCCACATATAGAATTGGGTGCCCATAGGTAGCAATGGAGGGTGGCTCATTTATGAAAAGGGAAAACAGAATGGGTCCAAGGACGGATCCCTGGGGGACCCCACAGTTAATGGGGGAGAGGGAAGAGAGGGCGCAGTTGAAGCAGGAGTATTGGTTTCTTCCCCCAAGGTAGTCTGAGAACCAGGCTAGGGCTCAGTGGGAGAATCCAAGGGAATGAAGAGTGGTATGGAGGAGGGAATGGCCAACCCGATCAAAGGCCTTTGAGAGGTCAACGAAGATGGCTCCAGTCAGTTTGCCTTGGTTGGTGGCTGACCGGATCTCAGAGCTAACCACGGCCAGTGCAGTCGATATGCTGCGCCCCTTTCTGAAGCTATGCTGGGCTGGGGAGAGAACTGCATAACTCTGAAGGTAGTGGTATAGTTGAGATGCAACTGCCTTTTCAAGGAGCTTACAGGTTGCCGAGAGTATGGCGATGGGGCGATAGTTTTTCATATCCTTGGGGTTGCCTTGTTTGTAAACAGGGGCAACCTTGGCCACTTTCCAAACATCAGGTATGATCCCCGAGATAAGTGAAGAATTAAATATATGAGCGACCGGCCTGGCGAGGAGGGGAGCCCTCAAGCTCAGCAGCTTTGGTTCGAGGCTGTCATGACCTGCTCCAGTGGGATGGAGGAGCCTGGTGAGGAGTTCCTGGGTCTCCCCAACTGAGATCTGTTTGAGGTAGAATGGTGGCCGAGGAGGGGGGTGCCCAACTTGCCATATAGGAGCAGAGAGTTGGAAAGAAGGAGGAGCGGGCAGGTCAGTGAACATGCTTCAGGTCAACTATTTCCATAGGCTTGAAGAGAGCTTCCATAAGCTGGCAAGGCATATATTGAGGTCCCAGGAAGGTCAAGTCCCTCACTGGTGGGTATAAATGGCTGAGGCCTTTAAAAAACTTTTGAAAGTGGGTTGAGAGGATGAGTCCCTTGCCAGCTGACATGTACACTGACACTACTGCTAAGTGCACCTTTATAGTTAAAGACTGAAGACCTAATGACTGTAGGTGTACTAGATATTCCAGAATTATAGGCATTCCTGCTTCTCTTGAGTTTATTATTCTGTGGTTATACCAGCAAGACAACCTTTTCCATTTAGAGGAATATGCTTTCCTGGTAGCAGGTTTCCTTGAAACCATAAGCACCTTCATTACTTCTGCTGAGAGATCCAATCCAGAAAATGCTAACTCCTCAAGAACCATGCCCTCAGGTATAGGGTTCTGAGGTTCAGAAATGTTATTCTGCCCTGGAGCAAAGTCAACAGATTGCGACTGAGTGACAAGCAGATTAAATTTTTGCTGGACAGGCCCAGAAGCATTGAGTACCAGGCCTGTCCGGCCAAGTCTGGAGCTATCAGGATCACTGTGGGAGGCTCCGTACTGAATTTCAGGAGTACTTTCTGAATAAGTGGGAATGGTGAGAAGGCATAAGGAAACTTCCTTGTCCAGTCCAGTATCAGGGCATCCTCTGGGACTGTTCCTCTCGCTGATGGCTGCTCTGCAACAAGACTGGTAACTGGTATTTCTCCCAAAAAGCAAACTGATCTATATTGGGAGTGCCCCACTGTCAGTGTACTGTAGACAGAACCTGCTGGTTTAAGGCCCATTTGTGACTTCCCAAGCTGATTCTGCCTGGTTATCTTTGCCTGGCATATGCACTGCAAATATGCCCTCTCTGAGGTTGCTTTCTTCTTTGCAGCACTCCAATGATTCCACCAGTGCTTCTGTCACTGGCACTAGATTTGAAAGGGGGGGTCGCATCCTTGAGATCAGTTGTCTCTTAAGTGGTACTGGATATCTCTCATTTGGGACCTGGAACCACAACTGTAGATGCAGCCATGTGACCCAGTAGCTGCAAGAAGTCTCTTGCAGGTCTTACCTGACCTACTGTGAAAGACTCTGCTGTTGCTATCAAAGACGAAATTCTAGCCTGTGGGAGAAAAGCTTTTCTATGCAGAGTGTTAAGCTCTGTTCCTATGAAGTCTAGTACTTGAACGAGCTCTAGCTGGGATTTCTGCAGGTTTGTCAAGAATACCAGTTTGTCCAAGGTGCTTTTTACCAACTGAACTGAGCACCTTGCCTCATGTTCTGTTTTCTCAAGACTAGCCAGTCATCCAGGTAGGGGAAAACAACCACGCTTTGTTTTCCCAGATGTGCTGCCTGTAGCAGGGTGAGACCCTCCCACTGTATTTTGTTTAATAAAAGTAGAAAATGAGGTTCTAAGAGGCTACTAGAAAGCCATACAGCCACAATATGGTTGCTCTAAGGTACCAAATAAAATGAAAGCCTGCTGAGACCTGAAACATTCAGTAGGAATAGTTTTACAGCATGTCAAATTAATGTTTCTTTCCTATCCTTTTGGCTGCAGGCTTTCTTCTATGCTAACCTTTCTAATATCCTAGTCTTTGCTGGACTGATCACCGAGCACTGAAATGTTAATAATCTTTCTGCCCCCCCACACACACACACAGCTAGCATTAAGTATACATGTGCTGCCCTAGCATGGTTAGGGTGAAAGAAAGATTGTGTACTTCATGTGCTGTATTCCACTGTTAAACGTTTCCATTTGTAAAACAGTGTATCTGGGGAAGAAAGTACATAAAATGAATCTGTGTTTTTGATTCTAAATGTCATACAAAACAAAATACTGACAGAGAACTACTATATATCACATTTAGTTTTATATGGAAGGTAATGAAGGTATCAGGAATCCCAAAGTTCTTACTGTTTGATGATATGTACCAAACACATGTTTTACAAACTGCTACAAACAATGCATTAGCACTTTATTTGGGGATATAAGAGGTATAGCTTGGCCTATACCAAAATGTGTAGAACCAAACTTAGAGTTGGCCTGAAGGCACCTGATTTCTATCTTTACTTTCTAGCTGCTAGAATAGCTCAGTTAGCCTTTTGGTTTAAAATAGGGACTTCATAGACATACATCTCTGACTGAGTATGCATTGAACAGGAAATTGTAAGCAAACAAGGTGTTGATATTAGGTCTCTTTTCTTCTCAAAGCCCCTTGGATTGTATAAAAACAAAATATTTATTTATTTGAGTTTTGGTAACTGGGTAAGTCTACTGAGACAATTACAGTCCCTTTTTCAAGGTCGACCCGGGGGGAAAACAAGGCATTACAGAATGGTTCACTGAAACAGGCAAAATACAGAACATACTGAAAAAGCAGATATGCATAGTAAATACAGTAATAATATAATACAAGACTAGCAATAAATAAGAGGAGCAAAAAAATAACAATATACACTTAGGTGGTGGTCTCAAGCTCTGAGATCCCCCAAGGAGGATTGGGACTGGGAACGCATATGATCATTGGCATTTAAGGCTTTTAGCACTGTGGATCTTAGGCTAGTCCACCTAAAGACCATACACAACTTTTATTACACCCCCATATAGAGATCTAAGATGGGCCTGTCCCCTTCTCCAATTTGTCATACATGCAGACTGGGTGCTGGCACATTATTACACATGTTTTGGTATTGTCCTCTTATTCAGTCACTTTGGGTTGAAGTAGGACATCTATTTCAAGATGCCCCCATGATTTTGAACTATATTCAATTAAACACATGCATCTTGGGACACTTTGACAGAAACACCTACTGGTCTATTGAGCAAAAGCACACCCTCCTCCTGATAGGTACTTCTCTCAGACATATTATTTTGAAGCACTGGCTGGAGGCAATATTTACTACTTTACAACAGTGGAGAAATAACTTATTGGAAATTCTACAGTTAGAGAAGCTAGCATTATCCCTAAGAGATAATACTTCTAAATTTCTTAAAACATGGAATACCATTTACAAGCTGTTATGTACAAACGCCCAATCAGCAGCCCTGCCATGATCCTACTACCATACTAATGGTTCAGGTTTCATTCGATCACATGCTTGCTTCATTTTGACAGTATATTTGAAATAATAGGGACCTTAACTGGCCTTTTACACTTCTTCAAACTTACCCCCTCCACTCATCCCTTCTCACTTTTCTACTTCCTATCTCTTAGACTGTTTCTATATCTGAGTCTCAAAGCTCTATTAAGTCCTTATGCAACAAAATGTTAAATACAATTGGACATACACTTTTTTCATACAACATATCCACTATTGTTTTATGTGATTGTCATTGCCTTACAGACTTCTGTGGGGTAATCTTCTAAACCTTGAGTAATTGCCATCTAATCTGCAATTTACATCTCAAGATTATATAAATTATATGTCACTGAATTCATAATGCATTATCCAAGGCAAATATTAATATATGTACTTTTTATGGTTTGTTACATAAATCCTTTTTAGAACATTATTTCAGTGTACTAATATGATTACTACTTTGTGTCAGCATAACTAATGTAATATTCAATTTCACATTTTTCTTTTTTTTTTTCTTTTTACCTATGGTTATATATTGTACTCTGAAATGATATTTACTCTAATGTGTTCTTATTTGATGGTTATAGTTTTATCTGTTGTTTTCTTGTTTGTAAAGGGACAAAAACAAAAAAAAACAAAAAAGAAAAATTTCATTGACAAAAAAATGCCATTTGTTTTATATTGCTGGTTTTATTTGTATTTTTCTGATACTAGATGAAATTTTTCTTTAAGCCAAAACTGCACACATTCCTATATGTTGAGGAAAGTTTACCTGTTTGGGGATTGCCTGACTCCATGTGCTTTTGGTTTGCTGGTGTCCATTTTGTGGATTACTATGGGCTCAGTCCATCTGAAATCTGTTGGTTTTATAGAGTTCTAGCATGAGGGAATCTGGGAACAAGAAAGGTGGGACTTCCTGTCTGGAAGTTCCTTTTTTATTTTCTTATTGCTTTATTTTCTGATTGTTTAAAAGCTGATGTGTGTTAAAATGTTTTTTTTTTCATGTTTTGCTTACTTTTCTGTATGAAACAGCCATATTTAAAACTGTTGCAAACATCTAACATTTAAGCTATGATTGACAGATCACATGATCTCCAGCCCTATAAAAGGAGCTGGCTGAGCACACTCTGGCACATGAGATAAGATAAGTTGAGACCTGAGCTGTTGAAAAAGCAGTCCTCTGCAGGGGTAAAAACTGGATGATGTAAGAGGAGAGTTGTTGGTGCTGGGACCAGTCTCAGAAAAACTGACCAGTTGCAGTGATAGTCAAGACTGGGATATTTTGGACCAGAGCTGAGTTGAGCAGCTAGAAGGGTAATTGGTCTACCTAAAGTATAGCGCAGTGGTTTAAGGCTCTGAGCTGCAAACCTGGAGACCAGGGTTTGAATCCCACAGCCCCCACTTGCATACTGTGTGACCCTGAGCAAGTCACTTAACTTCCTTGTGCTCCCAGGTCGCACCTGGAAACAAGCTTCGGCTTAGTGTGCCTTTCCTGGTTAAACAATTTCCCCTTTCCCTTTCCCTAAAGTATGGGCTGCAGAACTGCAGATGCAGGTAGGACCACCTTCAGGTACTGGTTTTGTCCCTCTGAGCCTACTGACTGAGTGAGAACTGACAGCCCTTAAGCCAAGTTTTTATAGTTGCCCAAGATCATCCTGACTAGTCTAGTAGCACAAGTAACACAGAAGTTCCATATTTGTACTGTTTGAACTGTTTATTTTATTGTAAAGTGTGTTGAAGTCCTTCTGTAATAAAGTACACTGCCCTATGGGACATTTTGAAACAACTTGTCTTGCCTTCTGTGTCTTCATCCATCGCGTCCTGCCACACTGCCACCGCAGCCAAGCACTTTGTGAAATCTCTTGGAGCTCGGGTGAGACTGAAGGGAAAAGCTGTGAACTGGTATTGGCAGTTCCCTAGCTTCAATTCGAGATATTCTCTTTGGATTGTCTGACTGGGATATGGAAATAGGCATGTTTTTAGATCTAGGAATCCCAGTCAATGACTTTTTTTTTTTTTACTAAGCTCTAGGATTACAAGTACCTTTGAGCAAGAACTGCTCATTTGCAAAGGTTCCATGTCAAAAGATGGAGGGTAAACATACATACATACAAAGGTCAACTAGGTTACACAAACTTGATACATATACAATAATACAATCATTCTGGGAGAGAGACAAGAGCAGCTTGATTAATGCAGGTTTCAAGGTGGAGATAGCACATGAGCAAAAAAGAAGGAAACATTTGAGAGATTAGGGTAGGCGGGGTTAGGGACAGAGTAGGCAGGCTGAAGGGCCATTGTCTGGGGGAGGGGTGGGTAGTAGAAGTGCATGGTTGATGGGAGATGGAGGGACCGGGTCCATGAAGTGCCAAAGATGATGGGGGTGGGAAGGAAGGGGTGGGGGTAGGGAGGGATGAAAAGGAGGGCATAGGAGCCAAGGGTTGCAACCACATGAGAGGTTATGGGCAATCTTGAACCAGTGGGAGAAGAGTGGCGACCCCCTTAGGTGAAGCAATCGCACTGACTGGTTGAAGTGACGTGCCTTCCAGGATAGGATCGTGGTCCTTGTGACCATCTTGAATTTCTCATTTTTGAAATGTCTGTTCAGAAACCTGAGATCTACAATGGATTGCTACATCCCATTTTTCCTGTTAGCCAGGAAGTATCTTGAGAACAGACTTCTGCCCCACTGGGAGGTGGGAGGTGGGATGTAGGGTCTTTTTTTGTGACTTTTGATATTAACACATTTTTTTTACCTCCAGCTCCAGCAGACTTTTTTCTGTGGGAGTGTGAGCTGGAAAACGTCTGTATTTCTGTAGGTTTAGAAAGTGTTTACTGCAGACACAACCCTTGGCCCACTACTTCCTGTACCCGTTTGTCTGTGATAATGTTTACCCATTCCTCTTAGAGAAAAGAAATCCACTTTTGGAGTGTTTTTAGCTTACTTCTCTTATGTTTTCTTTTCATTTTTTTTTGTGGATTTATACTGTCTTCTTTTCACAAAAGGACATTTTCCCCACAGTTATTCAAGACTTCTTGTGAATTAATGATGGCTTATTTAGTATTTTTAAATAATGAAGATTAAAAATGGATTCAAATAAGATTTGTTTTTATGTCACTTTGGATGTTTTATTGTTTTATATGCCACTTCTGATATTGTGAAATCCTTTAAAAGTAGATTACTCACCTGTAACCATAGTTCTAGGAGTGGTATATGGTTCACATCCACATACTGGCAGTTTTACTAGAAGTGCTGATGCGATGGAACATCTTTAGGCTAAACTCCTCCCACTACATAGGCAGTATATCCTCCGGCTCCACCCCATGACTTCAGCTCCTGAATACTTGAAGCAGGGATCTGTGTGTCACTTGCCAGGGGAGATCACGTAGGTGGTATAGATGTGAACTACATACCACTCCTGGAAAGATCAGTTACACAAAGACTTTTGCTGTAACAGTAGATCTTCTAGGAATGTCTCTTGCAGTAAGTCATTACTTCTGGGAGTTTTCCTTAGGTGGCGCTCTCACATGGTAGTTTTCTCCAGCAGTGTCTATATCAGGGACCACCCACACGACCTCACTTCCTAGGCTGTGCCTATAAAAGTGGGTGGTCCCTAGTAGTCTCTGTTTCCCGACAGTTTCAGTTCGTGAAAGTGAGGGACCGAGGGGAACCGAGGTACCAAAGACTCCCAACCCTATATTGTTTTCCCTGTTACAGAATGGCAAGGGGTCAGAGGGAGGGAAGCTACTTACTACAAGAGACATTCCTAGATGATCTACTGTTATGGTAAAAGTATTTGCATAACTGATCTATCTTCCACGGAATGGTCTCTTGCAGTAAGTCATTACTTCTGGGAAATTTCCAAGCAGTTATATAGCAGTGGGTGGCCAGATATGGCATTCTGCTGTACATATAGTGTGGTCTTAGGACTGATAGGTGCTGAGAACAGTATATCAGTATTTAAAGAGAATTTTGTATTCTGTCTGTAAGTACTCAATTTTAGTATTCGTTTAAGCGTTATGGCTGAAAGACAAGACAAATTGGCTATTACTAGGCATCTTTGGATGAGTTAAGCTGATGTAAACCCGATCAGGGTATGGGATATTAGATACTGTAATAAATCAAAAGAAATTCAGCCATACAATGGAGTACTTGGTAGGTCTCAGTGGCATGCACTGGAAAAGACAGTATATGTCAAAGCCTATTGGGTTCTGAGTGTTGAATAGGAACCAAAATAATACAATCTTATTATTTTGTAGTGCTATAATGTAGCGAGTTAGTACATTTTTTTGCTATGTCTGTCAAGTCACTAGGTAAATGTATCCGTTTTGGCATAAATAAGCTACATAAGTGGCAAACAGTGATTTTTTTTTGTGTGTGTGTAAAATTAAACAATGTATCTATTTCATAATGGAATCCAGTGGCTCTTAGAGTCCAGTAGCAATACTGTACCCATTTTAGGGTAAAGACATGGAATGCAATAGAGTGATGTAGTCAGTTCCATCGTGTATTAGTAATCTCATTTGCAAGGGGGTCCCAAGTATGCCAGGATCTGCAGCCTTGTTAGGTGTAAACCTGAAATGTTAGTATGGTGGGCCCTTTAGTTATGCTGTTGGGTGAACAGAAGTAAGTAATAATACCCTCCAGGGTGGCCGTTATTGGGATATAACGGACCGCCCAGGGGCATAATGAGGCCCAACACCGCAGGCGGAAGGCCTTATAGCCTCTGGAAGGTCCATTATATCCCATAATGCCGACCCTGGAGGGTATTATTACACTTAGAAAATGGGCCACTGTATTTAATGTTTTAAAAAAATAATAATGTTATGTTCAGATGTTTAAATTCTTACATTTACTGTATAATAAAATAGTTCCTCCATTTGTATTTACATGAGGGTTTGTTTTGTTACTGTTGGGACTCTTGTCCTTGTGCAGCCTCCATAGTTTAAGCTTTAATAGTGGTTGTTATGGTAACCTAGGTGCTCGCCCGCTCATGCCTCTACTCCCCCCCCCCCAGTTGAAGACGTGGGAAAAATTCTGTCTGACCAGAGAAAAAAGTGGATTATTTTTTTTTTCTTTTTGTTTTTTTACTGTAATTCAGTCAGTGGATTTAGCGTGAGCGGGCAGACATGGATGAAATGTCGGGGCTTGGGAGTTGCATACTGAAGGAAGTCAGGTGAGCCAGTGCAGAAGAAAAAAATGTAAGTTTGAAAAAACAAATGAGTTTTTCACATCTATGGCTATGAAGAACGTGAGTTACTGTGAAATTGTGAGTACAAGTGAGGGCTGAGTTCACAAAGCTGTACGCGAGGATTTGTTATGGGTATTGAGCAGTTTCGAGGCAAATCTTGGTAATCAACACAAAAAACATGGCGAATGGCAAGTTTGGCAATTCAGGGTGCCCAAGAATGGTGTAAGTAATGGGGCATCCTGAATTGGTACTTGTTTTTCACTGGGCGTTATTAAGAAATAACAGCCCGGGTGCCAGGCTGTTTCAGCCAATCAGGGTATGAGTCTTCATTTACCCATTTTCTAAGTTTAAATAATGATCTGGATGATTACAAATTATGAGCAATTAGATCTCATCTTTGAGATTCTAAATATGTTAATCTCGGAAAAAGTCACAAGGTTTGTAACCTGCCCATATTTTGTTGTCCAAGTAGTGTGGATCAGAAAATTGATAAATCTTGCAGAGTTTATAAGGTTTATAATATATATGTACTCACCATTGCTTCTGTGGCCTTTATCTATGGCTAGGTGAAGACTGCATGTAGCAGTAAAAGTTTGGTAAGAATATTATGATCCATATTATGATATTATCAAAATATATAGTTTTTGCTTAGGATGTGAGTAGTAGCAGGCCCTATTCATGGGAGGGACATGAGGGTCCGGCACACAACAAGCTGAGAGGCATCTCAATGAAATTACCATAATAGTCTGTAACAGTGATACCTCACAAAGTGGCTAGATGTATAATGCCTCCTGGGAAAGGCCTCAGTATAATTTTGAATCGAAGCCCCCAAAAAAGGCCTCCGAGGTCTAGAAGAGAAGACCGGGGCATAGTTTTTAGTGAGAGGAAGAGGCACCCAGTCATCCTAAGGGGCAGCCATGGGTCAGTTTAGATGTGCTCCTTGTCCTTGGCTCTTTGCCTTTAAAGTTTCCTCTTTTGTTATAGTAATTTCCAGTTTTGCATGAATAATTATGCTAAGGGCTTGGTTTGCGATACATGTATTGTACTGTTTTTAGTTGTCTGCCTGAGGCTTGTAGGTTATCCAGTATTGTCTGTGCCCTTGGGCCAAAGAGATGGTCGCCAGTAAAAAAAAAAAAAAAAAGGGTACTAGCCACTTTTTGTTGAATATCAGGTGCTAGCTCTGAGAGTCAGAGTCATGCCTGATGGCGTATAAATGTACTGACTGCAGAGGCTCTAGCCAAAGTATCGGCTTATTTTTCAGGGGATGTAGGAGTAGTAGGCTCTGTTCGTGAGAGTGACACAAGGGTCCAGTGCACAACAGGCCAAGAGGCATCCGACGAAGTGGCCTATAACAGTGATACCTCTATTAAATATGTATATATGAACATGACAAACATCTTACTCTCCACCCTGAGGTGTGCCTCTATAATATTGGTGAGGTTATCCACAAGGCATAGGCGATAGCATGATGCATTCTTGGTCAGTTCTGGTTCCCGAGTTGCAGATGCCAAAGAATCTGATATGTTGGTTGTAGAAAATATGAAGTTGGTGTCCATGAAATAAGCCCCTTTGAATAGTAGGGGTATGCCATATATTTTGTTTGATAAATATTCTCATAGTTGTATACATTAGCTTCATTGACTGAAGGGTTTTTACCCCATAAATGAGTGTGAAAAAGCCTTGTACCCTCATTGACAGAGGAGGCAGTCAAGAGATATCCGTCGAAGGGATACACCCTGTTGATGACAATATGTAACCAAGTTAATGTTCTGTTGATGGAAATGTCTCCCATTAATAATATATATATATATATATATATATTGTAAGACATGGTCTGTGGATGGTGGACTGTTGGCCACTGATGGTGGGATCATCCCTGTCGATGGTGTAGAAGGAATACCATTCCATGTAGATGGTGGAATGAAAGTCATCTATGATGATTAGTAGAAATCATGCTCCATCAATGGTGGGTCATCTGCCATCTGCGATGACAGGAGGGGAGCATGTCCCTTCGATGGTGGAATGTGTTTCATCGACAATAGATGAAGATAATGTGCCTCATTGATGGGGGATGTTGCGCCCGTTGATGAGGGAGGCTTGTTCTTATATGAAGCCACCATTGATGATAGTCTCAGAGGAGGTCTCCGTCAACAGGGAATTAACCTCCCACTGAAGAGAAGTATGTAAGAGGCCTCCATCAATGGAGCATGAGTGGTCCATTGATGAGAATCATGTTGGAGGCCTCTGTCGATGGTGGATGAGTATTCCGTTGATGAGAAATCATGAAAGAGGCCTCTGTTGATGGTAATTATGCAGGAGGCCTCCATCTATGGGGAATGGACCTCCCATTGATGAGAAGAATGTAGGAGGCCTCCGTCAATGGGGAATGGACCTCCCGTTGACGAGAAGTATGTAGGAGACCTCTGTCGATGGTGCATGAGTGGTCAATCGATAAGAATCAAGTAGGAGGCCTCTGTCAACAGTGGATGAATAGTCCATTGATGAGAAATCATGAAGGAGGGCTAAATCAATAGGGAATGAACCTCCCGTCAACGAGAAGTATGCAGGAGGCCTTCGTTGACAGGGAATGAACCTCCTGTTGAAGAGAAGTATGCAGGAGGCCTCCATCAATGGGAAATGAACCTCCCGTCAATGAGAAGTATGTAGGAGGCCTTCATCGATGGGCATTATGCATCCATTGATGGGAACATAGTGTGAGCCTCTGTAGAGGGCTGTTGGAGGCCTTTGTCAACTGTGATTATTCATCCATTGATGGGAATACAGTGTATGCCTCTTTGATGAAGATGATGTAGAAATACTTGCTGTTGATGGAGTATTTGTCCTCCATTTTTTTGGGGGGGGGTATAGGAATATGGTGCCATGTATTAAGCCCAGGCACCCCAAGCTGTGAGTTCAATCCATGTCGTAGATCACTTAGCAGGAGAGTATTCTAGCTGTTGTGAGAGCTGAAGCCAGTGGCAAAATGAACGGAGACTACCAGTGACCACCCACTTTTATAGGCACAGCCCAGGAATTGAGGTCATGTGGGTGGTCCCTGGTATAGAGACTGCTGGAGAAAACTACCATGTGAGAGTGGCACTTAAGGGAAACTCCCAGAAGTAATAACTTACTGCAAGAGACCATTCCGTGGAAGATATATGGTTATAGGTGAGCAACTATTTTTCTAGCGCTGTAGATATAGTTCACTTATTCACACACTGGAAGACTTCCAGAAGTTCTTTGGGAGGAGGGGGCAAGGTAAGCACTCCTACTTGGCAAACAGAAACTGGAGAACTGAGGTCCCCAATGCAGCATCCCAATGGTACTCTAGGTCGATGCTGTACCTTGGCCTCATGCATGTGCAGCCTGCCTCTAATGGTGAGGAATGGATGACACCACTTAAATACATAGATCTCTACTATACAGCAGAGAAGCAGGTGTTGCATGCATTCATGTCATTAGTCAGGCAAAGACAGGTCCAGCATCACTGATGTTAATCTTTCACCACCACAGGTTTCCCACAGAGGGAACAACAATTATGGGAGGGCTGATGTTTTTTTTAGCCCTCTTTTTCTTTTTCTTAGACTTTGACATCACAGAAAATAATAAAACGAAGATGACAACATGGGGAGAGGACTTTTTCAGTAGTGACGCAGAAGAAATTCAGTCACTGATGGTTGAACTGAAGTGCTGTTGCTCCCACTGTATGTCTTTGATGGCGGAAAGAACAGAACTGAGGTGTGTGAGTGAGCCAATGATGGTTATTGGCTAGCATGAGGCACCACATGAGGTACTTGTTGTGTGTAGGTGATGTCAGCAGCTAACATTGGCTTCATCCCTGAAGAAAAAAGCTCCAGCCCTGTGCTCACTGTTGCCTGTTGTATGACGTTCTTGCACCAAGATGATTTCCCTGCATGCACTAAGGGCTTTGCCAGTGTGAGAGACTGAGTTAATATCTGTCCAGGACTTTGCCATCTGTGTGTAGGGGGCTCGGGGAGCTGACTGAATTCAGCATGCAGAGGTGGGAATTGTGGGGCTTTAAATTTCAGCACCGCTTGCAAGTGGCAAGATGCTTGTATTTTGTGCTCACTGTTGCCTGTTGCATGATGTTCCTGTACCGAGATGCTTTCCCTACATGCAGTAAGGACTTTTCCAGTGTGAGAGACTGAGTCAATATTTGTCCTGGACTTTGCCATTAGTGTGTAGGGGGCTCGGGGGAGCTGACTGAATTCAGCTTGCAGAGGCAGAGATTGCGGGGCTTTAAATTTCAGTGCCACTCGCAAGTGGCTAGATGCTTGTATTTTGTGCTCACTGTTGCCTGTTGCATGACGTTCCTGCACTGAGATGATTTCCCTACATGCAGTAAGGGCTTTGCCAGTGTGAGAGACTGAGTTAATATCTGTCTTGGACTTTGCCATCAGTGTGTAAGGGGCTCGGGGGAGCTGACTGAATTCAGCTTGCAAAGGCAGGGATTATGGGGCTTTAAATTTCAACGCTGCTCGCAAGTGGCTAGATGCTTGTATTTTGTGCTCACTGTTGCCCATAGCATGGCATTCCTGCAGTGAGACAATTTTACTACATGCGGTAAGGACTTTGCCAGCGTGAGAGACTGAGTTAATATCTGTCCTGGACTTTGCCATGAGTATGTAGGGGGGCTCGGGGGAGCTGACTGAATTCAGCCTGCAGAGGCGGGGATTGTGGGGCTTTAAATTTCAGCACTGCTTGCAAGCGGCTAGATGCTTGTATTTTGTGTTCACTGTTGCCTGTTGCATGATGTTCCTGCACCAAGACAATTTCCCTACACGCAGTAAGGACTTTGTCGGTGTGAGAGACTGAGTTAATATCTGTCCTGGACTTTGCCATCGGTGTGTAGGGGGCTAAGGGGAGCTGACTGAATTCAGCTTGCAGAGGTGGGGATTGAGGGGCTTTAAATTTCAGCGCCGCTCGTAAGCGCAAGCGATGTGTGTGGCGCAAGTGCCACTCTGTATAAGAAAATGGCTTTGATGTGTAGTTGTCTTTAGCAACAGGTTAGATAATAAAAGAGGCTCCGGTGAGTCATATTTGCCTCAGGCTTATTGTCTGAGTCGGTACTCCCTTTTGGGGGGGGGGTTGGGCTTTCTGAGCATTAAAGTATGATATGACTTAGCACCAATCGTCCCTTTCTGTAATCAGCAGTTTAAGTGGGAACTGTATTGTTTGTTAATTGCTATATCCATTGGCAGAGAGTCATGATATTAGTTGGATATAGTTAATTATTTTAACTTTGGTATGATTAGGCTAGGTATGTGTTTTAGATTTATTTAATTTGTTGTATATTCGTTTATAGTGTAGATTGCCTGTGTTTGTTTTATTTTTTCTTTCAGTGTTAAGGCTGAAATTGCTTAGATTGGTTAATTATTCTGCACTGTTCAATTACTGTTTAGCAATTTAGGTTTCATATTTAGCGATGTGCGGGTCTTCTGGGGGCGGGAGGAGCTAGGATAGTGTATGGGGCATCCCTTCTGCATGATTTACGGCCCTTCACCTCCCTCCTGGTTTCTGATACTATGGCTAGACATTGCCGGGAGGTGGGGATTTGAAGGGGCCAAGGTGATCGTAAGCAGTGGGGAGCGAAGGGTGGTAGGATTGGGGTTGTCAGATCTAGAAGGCATCCTGGGTTAAGACGGGCACCAGAGTAGGGCTAGACATGTTTGGTGCCTGTCCCCAGGGTATCCATCAGACCGAGTGGTCAGGTAACCCGAGGGGCTGCATCACCCACCAATCCCCTGAGGGCAGTGCTATGCAATGCCAGATCGATTTGGAACAAGACTGCAATTATAGCGGACTTGATTTCCTCAGTCGATCTAGTTGCATTATGGAGACCTGGGCTGGGGATGATGCAGGCCCAGTTTTTGAGGCTGCCATCCCACCTGGGTATACCGTGGTGCACTGCCCCAGAGACGAACGTAGAGGTGGTGGTGTAGCCATCTGTTTTAGATCCGACTTGGCCTTCACCGTGCACCCAGTGGGAACTCCAGGTTCCTTTGAATATGTGGTTGTTCATGAGGGTCCAGGTGCAGGCTGCAGGATTCTCCTTATTTACCGCCCTCCGGGTAAAGTGGGGAATTTCCTGCATGAAGTTGCTGAAATCATTGTCGGTGAAACATTGGAAGCCCCCAGATGTATTGTTCTGATGACAAATTCTCCTGGCTTGGTCACAACCTCCTCCAGACTATGTCATCTCTGGGCCTGACACAAGCTGCTTCTGCTATGACACATCAGGACGGCCATATGTTGGACCTGGTGTTCTCACTGGGGCTTGAAATAGATACTCTCAAGATTGATCAGGTGGTTTGGTCCGATCATTGCATGGTGCAGTTCATGTTCAGGGCTCCCACTGGATGCCATCTCCATACTGAGATGATGAGCTATGCCCTTTATGGGGATTGACCCCTGAGGGTTTTCTGGCAGCAGCAAATTTATCTAGTGTGTGTGATGCATGCGTTAGAGGTGTTAGTGTTGGGGTTGACACCTATAATAAGGTGCTATCCAACACCACTGACTCCCTGGCACCTGTCCGTGTATGACCCAAGTCTTCCTACCTGAGTTCCCCGTGGAATGACAGGGCCCTCGGGGAGATGAAGAGAAAGGGTCGGAGGTTAGAGCACTGCTGGAGAAGGTCCAGCCTGGATGGAGAAAAACTGGCTCTGCGTGTACATTATAATGCATATCAGAGGGTAATCAACCATAAGAAGGCAGTGTTCCTGTCCAGGGAGATTGCTGCTAGGAAGAACTGACCAGTTATATTTTTTCAAACTGTGGACAGGCTACTTTATCCTGCTTGTCTACATCTGAAAAAGGTTTTTACTAATGCTGAATGTGAAGAGTTTGCTCATTTTTTCTCGGACAGAGTGTCTGCTATCTGGCAGGTGGTTTCTTCAGTCAGCAATGTCATAGCTGGCCATGGTTGCCTGAAGTGTTCTGAGTGCACTCCGCCTGGTTGGGGGGAGTTTAGACCAGTGGAGGTAAGTGAAGTCATTGGGGTGGCAACCAATCTGAAGCACACTTTTTGTGAATTGGACCCGGTGCCAACACATTTATTAATGAGATGCATTGACACTGTTGGCTCAGTGTTTGCTCTGATTGTCTGATGTTTCTTATCCGAGGGGGGTTTCCCTGATGCCTTGAAGGAGGCATTGGTGAGACCCCTCTTAAAGAAAACATCCTTGGACCCGGAGGCCAGGGCAAATTACCGACCTATCTCTAACCTTCCTTTTTTGGCAAAGGTAGTAGAGAAGGTAGTGGTACTTCAGTTGGCAGAGCACCTCGTGACTCATGAGTTGTATGAACCTTTCCAGTTGGGGTTCCGAGCTAGGCATAGCACAGAAACCACACTTGTTCGGGTGTTGAATGATGTCCTCAGGTCAAGAGATCAAGGGGATAAGACAATTCTTGTTCTCCTGGATCTCTCTTCAGCATTTGACACTGTGGACCATTGTGTGTTGCTTGACCATCTTAGGGAGCTCTGTGGACTCACCTGCACTGTCATCAACTGGTTTGAGTCCTTTCTCACTAACAGGAGGCAATGGGTTGTGATGGGGAATTCCTCTTCCACCCCTAGCCTTCTATCTTGTGGAGTTCCTCAGGGATCAGTACTAGCCCCAATGTTGTTTGCAGTGTACATGCTACCCCTGGGAGGGCTCATTAGGAAGTATGGCTTGGGTTTTCATTGCTATGCTGATGATACCCAGCTATACCTTTCCTTTGCCCCAGGAACATCCATCATGGTTGACGTGTTAAACAGCTGCCTTGCTGAGATTAACAACTGGATGACCTCCAGCTGGTTGCGACTGAACCCTGATAAGACGGAGGTATTAGTGATGGGATTGAACAGAGTGCATGAAAGGATGGCCTCTGAATCAGTGACTGGACTTGTTCTGGGATCTGTTTCATTGAAGGCCTCCTCTTGGGTGCGTAATCTTGGTGTCATTCTGGGTAGGAATTTGACCATGGAGGTACAAATATCCACCATGGTCCACTCCTGTTTTTTCCATCTCAGAAATGTCGCCAGGATAAAGCCCCTTGCTCCATCACTGGACCTCTCCACCTTGATGCATACCTTAGTTACATCAAGGCTTGACTACTGTAATGCATTCTACCGCAGAGTCACAGGATGGTCTCTCTGCAGACTGCAGCTAGTGCAGAATGCAGCTGCCTGGTTACTTACTGGACAGCAGAAATTTTGCCATATTACACCGGTAATGTGTGAGCTGTACTGGCTGCTGGTTAGGTGGAGGATCCTTTTTAAGGTGGGCCTTCTCACCTATAAGGCCCTACGTGGGCAGGGCCCTGGTTATCTGTTGGATCTTCTTGTACCTGCCCTCTCTGTCTTTCCCCTCTGTTCCTCCTGTAGGGTCCCCCTGGTGATTCCTAGGAGGAGACTGAGATTGGCTGGTGACAGAGCTTTTAGTGTTGCCACCCCGTCCTTTGGAATTCGCTGCCCCTTGGGATTAAAGGGGCCCCTACCTTGGAGGTATTCAAGGCCCACCTTAAGGCCCTCCTATTTTCCCAGGCATTTCAGGAATTCTTTATTAATTTTGACTGAGTATGTATGATGTTTACATGATGTGTTATTGTTCTGTTCTCTTCTTTTGTATATTATTCTGAAGATGTGTTTTATCTATTTGTACAATGCCCAGAGCCTCTGGGATTGGGCGTTTTTTAAATAAATTTGCCTTGCCTTGTCTTACCTATATGTATGACTCAGTTGTGAAGGTTAATTCTTGGAAGATTTCTACCTCCCAGTTGTCATCCAGCCCTGAGCCAATGTTGCCTCCAGCACCAGGGCTAGGGACTGACCTAAAAGTGGGTTCTCCTCCGGTGCCGCAGTTGACACTGCCCTTGGTGCTGGGCCGGGTGCCGGCTCTGATGCTGGCCCCGGGACCATCCCCACTCCCAGTGTCATGAGTGGCATTGAGAGCTGCCCAGTTCTGCAAACAGCACCAGGACAGAGATGGCCTGAAGGGCAACAAACCATCACTGCACCCAGTGTCAGCCCCAGGACTGACATCATGGCAGCTGTTGCACCCATTGCTGTTGACCCCACCCCAGGAGTTACTTGGACTGCTCAGGGGAGAGACAAAAAAATTACTTACCATAGTAATCATGTTTCTTCCAAGGGAATCTTACTGTATTTTGACTTCTGCAGTATGGTCTCACCATAAGACTGCCCCGGAGCCGAAATGGTTAATAGAACCTATGTTAATTATGGAATGTAAGGCTTGAGCTATTTTTAAACTACTGCCCTTGGTAAACATTCTACAATCATCAGATTCTTATGGAGCACGCATAAAAACAAGCTTTCTAAACTATACTGCTAATTAAATAACCAATTAGCAACACCCAACACCAATTATTTCCCCTTTATTTTAAAATGTAGGCAAAGCTAAGACTCAAGTCACTAGGCCCAAAAAGAAACACCTACAGGTTCCAAAAAGCATGAACTGCTGTATGCAGTGCCTATAGGCTCTAGCAGGGAGGGAAGGGTGGGACCTCAGACTATAGTAAGATTCCCTTGGAAGAAACAAGATTACTATGGTAAGTAATATTTTTCTTCAAACCCCAGGAAATCTTACTGTATTCTGACTTCTGCAGACTATCCAAGCAGTACCTTTGGAGGAGGGTAGAGAACCTATTTAGGAAACAGGCTCTATAGTACTGCTGTACCAAACCTGGCATCACTTCCTGGCCTGAGTATACAGGCTGTACTGTTTGGCGAAGGTGTGAACTGTTTTCCAGGTAGCTGCTTTGCAGATTTCTAACAAAGGGATATCTCTTGCAGCTGCTATACAAGCAGCTGTACCCCTTGTAGAGTGAGCCCTGAGGCCTACAGGAGGCTCCTGACCCAATTTGCTGTAGCAAAATTGGATACAGGCAACAATCCAATGGGCAATGGTCCTCAATGAGGCAGGTTTGCCCTTCCCAACTTCTCCATAGGTCAGGAAGAGCTGGGTCCTATCCTGCCTGTGTCCTTTCGAGAGAGCCAAGTAGTATCTTGTAGCTCTCTTGACATCCAGACTATGCAGTCTGCATTCTCCTAAGCTGGAATGATCAGTAAAGAAGACTGGCAAAGTCATGTATTGGTTAAGGTGGAAGTCTGAGACCACCTTAGGGAGGAACTTCCTATTAGTCCTAAGGACCACTTTCTCCCTGTGGACTGCTAAGTAGTCTGGCTCTGTGGACAAGGCCTGGAGCTCACTGATACTCCTAGCTGAGGTGATGGCTACCAGGAACACTATTTTCCATATCATATACTTAAGCTCTGCTGAGGACATGGGTTCAAAAGATGGTTGCATTAGCTGGCCTATGCATATGTTAAGGTCCCATGCAAGCATGGGTTCCCTGTGAGGGGGATGCAAGTGCAGTAGGCCCTTGAAAAACTTCCTGAATACCTGGTTGGCAGCCAGGGATGCCCCTTTTCCAGAAACAGCTGCTAGATGCACCTTAAGAGTGGATGGCCGAAGGCCCAGGGAATGCAAGTGTGCCAGATAGTCCAAGATTACTGGTAAGCCAGCCTGGCAGTGGTTTATCTGTCTCTGTCCGCACCAAATAGAAAACCTCTTCCATTTAGACGAATATGGCTTTCTGGTAGAGGGTTTTCTAGACACCCAGAGCACCTCTAGTACCCTTCAAAGAGGTGTAGGTTAGCATATTTTAGGTCCTCAAGAGTCAAGTTCTGAGCCTGAGGGATTGGAGAGTGGGGTGCAGAACTCTGCCCTGGGAGGAGATCAGTAGGTTGTGCCTTCTGGACAGGGAGATTGGTCTGGATATTGACAGGGTCAGTAGCAGTGAGTACCAAGGCTGCCTGGCCCAGTCTGGAGCAATGAGGGTCACTGTTGCTGGCTGAACCCTGAGCTTGTTCAGTACTCTGAGCAGCAAGGGAAATAGTATGAAGGCATACAGAAACTTCCATGTCCAGTCCATCAGAAGTGCCTCTAGTGGTACTATGGCCACTGCCAGAGGCCTGCAACAGAATAGTGGCAGTTAGTGATTGTCTGGGGCTGCAAAAAGGTCCACCTCTGGGGTGCCCCACCTTCTGAACTCAACTTGTAGAATCTGCCTGTTTAGCGACCACTCTGGTGGTTCTGATTGATTCTGCTGAGGGGATCTACCAGTACATTGTCCTTCCCTGGGAGATGAACTGCTGAGAGGGAGATCCCTAGGGAGTAAACCAGGTTCTATACCTTCATGGCTTCTGTGCACAGGGGGGGAGGACCTAGTGCCCCCTTGCTTGTTGATGTAGTACATTGTGGTTGTATTGTCCATTTGGACCTGAACCACTTTGCCCTGTAGCATACAGGTGAAGGACTGAATGCCCAGATAAACTTCACTGAGTTCCAGCAGGTTTATGTGGAGCAGTGACTCTTTCTGAAGCCAGGTACCATGGACAGTATGCTCCCCCAAGTGGGCACCCCATCCTATGAGGGCGGCATCTGTTGTCAAAATTGCTGCTAATGGAAGCTGGAGGAAAGGGATGCCTTCCCTAAAGTTGACTTTTTCCTGCCACCATTGCAGAGTTTGAAGGAGTGTTCCAGTGACTGGTACCACCTTTGACAGAGAGTCTCTTTCTGAGACCAGTGAGCCCTGAGATGGAACTGAATATCCCTCATTTTGAATCTTGATCCTGATACTGCTGCTGTTGCTGCAGACATGTGCCCTAACAGCTGGAGGAAATGCCTCACTGGGCTGGGGGTATGTAGCTGAAAACAGTTTGCCAGCTGCAATAGCCTATCTACCCTTCCCTGAGGTAGGAAGGCTCTTCCTATCCGAGTATACAGTTCTACCCCTATATATTCCAGGAGTTGAACCAGTGTCAGCAGTGACATTTTCTGGTTTATTAAGAAACCCAGTGCCTCCAGAGTATCTGGTGTGGTGGTCAGTGCCTGTTTTATGTTCTACCCCTCCCTCTTCCTTGGGATTTCTGGGGTGTTGTTGCCTTCTCCTTGGCAGCAGCACTCTTGTAATCTACCTCGTAGTCGACCATTTTTTCCATGTAAGCCTCAGTTTGCTCACTGAACAGGGATGTGGACTCACAGGGAAAATCCAGTGCTTTTGTCTGGGTATCCTGAAACAAATTTGTCACTCTGAGCCAAGCAAATCTCCTCAGAGACACTGAGGTAGCCATTTGCCTGACTGCAATGTCATTAGCATCCACTGCCATGCAGAATTGACACTTAGAGGCTTCAATGCCCCTCTTAGCTGCCTCTGATAGGTTGGATGCCATGAGTCCAGGGCATGCCTTGGCTATTTCAAATACTGTGCTCCAAATGCTTTTCTGGTACCTGGACACGTAAGCCATGTAGATAGCCTGCTTGATGGCTAAAGAAGCCCCCAGGTATGATTTTTTGGCTATGGAATCCATTTTCCTGGAATCATTCTCAGGAGGATGTGATGCCAAGGGAATGCCTGCCTTGTCACAAGCAACAGCAAGTACCACTCCCTCATGGCTAGGGTACCCAAACAGGAACTCAGCTCCTGATCTGGCCACCCAATACTTCCTATCCATCCTCTTGTCCATTGTGGGGATGGATGTTGGTATCTGCGGGATTTTTGTGGCTTGTTTTGTGGCTGGGCAGCAAAAGCCTCTTTGTTGCTGGAACATCCATCGTTTCTATATTCATAAAGGCAAAGTGGGTAGAGTAATCTTCCACTGCCTTATCTGGTGAATCAGCACTATGAGGATCAGGAGAAACCTCTGGTTCCGTGGGTTCAACAAAGTCATCCTCTTCATTCTCATAATCATCATCTTCCTCAGGGAAGATATCAGTTGATTGTTCCAGTGAACCGGAAACCAAGAGGGAACCCAAATCCAAAATCGACAGCTATGAACCGGGGTGCTGAACCGATACCGCGGTACCGGTTTGCAATGCTTGTAAAAGGCTTATGGCACTAGCTATAGCTTCCACGGTCAGAACCGCTGGAACTGTCAGTTGAAGTTCCTTAGCTGGGTACTTCTCTCTTCTTTTCTTTTTAGCAGAACTTACCAGTTCAGCGGCAGTTTCTGTGGTTCTCTTTTTTGTTGCAAAACCATCATCCTGGTCAGAGGGCTGCTGACTCGGTTCATTAGACTTCTCTTCGTGAGAAGTAGAAGCTTTATCTGTAGCGGGGTCAGCAGCTTTCTTGGACATTTTTTCCTTCAGTCAGTTCAAGCACCTATCCAGCGTCGACTGAGGACATTTTTTGCAAATATCACAATCTGCCTTTAAGTGATCGAATCCCAGGCAGAGAACACAAATTAAGTGAGGATCACCTTTGGCAAATTGTTCCCCATACTCTGTACAATGCTGAAAACTCATTGGGCCAGTGCTTTTCTTGGGTAGTGACATACCAACCAAAACCCCTAATAGTGGGATCTGGTGAGTCTAAGGCCACCACAGAAATAAAATAATAATATATATATTTTTTTGTACGGTCGGTTTAGCGACTGAAGAAAAAACAGAGTTACCCCGGTTTCTCCCCAGAATAATCAACCAGACCCAAAAAGGGTTTAAAATTAAAACTAAAAGAATTATAAATATAAACAAATAATCAGTTTCCTAGCAGTTAAAAGAACCAAGAAGAAACCAAGAAAACTTACTGGAATAACACAAAATTTAGACTAATCTACCTATAAACCTATAAAGTGTGTTTAAACTGTTATTAACTCTTCCTGAGGAGTTAAAATGTACCCAGATTGCTTAAGACTTTCTCTGGGGAGTCTGCCTGAAGGGGAATGGACAATTGTTTTATTTTGTGTTAGAAATGGGAAGCGGGGCTGCTGTTTAAGATATTTAAATAAGCTAGTGGCATTTATAGTATTAATCAAACTGGTTAATTAACATTCATTTTTAAATATTTGGCAGCGTGTGTTGGGACCGGGCTTCCGTGGTCAGGCACTATTCCCCCTTTAGGCTGAGGGACCTGCGCCCCTTCGATAGCCCCCCATTGCAACCCGAGGTACATAGGCGTTGTTGTGCCTTGGGGATTGCACAGAGGAGGTGGAGGGGGAGGGAGGGTTCCTCGGCTGCGAGGAGGGGGGAGCAGAGTGGGCAGATAAGGGTCGTGGGGTCCGGGAGACACCCTGGGGAAAAATGGGTCCAGGATAGGGGAGTGCGATGCCTGGTTACCATACACAAGGGTTCCACTGAGAGTGAGTAAATGGCCCACTCCTCCAAGGCCTCTCATCCAACTCGGGCAGTGTTATGCAATGCCAGGTCTATAAAAAACAAGACAGCAATTATTGCTGATCTTGTTGAGTCATCTGACCTGACCTGCATTACCAAGACCTGGCTGGATGAGAATGCTGGTCCCATATTGGAGTCAGCTGTTCCAGCCGGGTACTTGGTAATACATCACCTGAGGTTGGATCAAAGGGTTGGGGGGGTCGCTATTTGTTTTAAATCGGAATTGGGTCTTGTGGAGGTTCCAGTGATGTCTCCTAGATCCTTTGAGTGTATCATGGGAGCAGGTGTAGGCAACAGAATTTTACTCGTCTACTGTCCACCCGGTGACAAGAAAGTTTTTCTGCAGGAAGTTGCAGACTTCATTGTCAACCTGGTGTTGTAGCCTTCCAGGTGGTTGGTCCTGGGGGACTTCAATGCCTGTGTCGACGATGAACTCTCACATTTTGGTCAAAACTTCCTCCAACTTATGATTTTGTTGGGCTTCACACAGGTTGTTACCGCTGCCACCCATATTCAGGGTCACTCTCTGGATCTAGTGTTCACCCTGGGGATGGAGATCACAGAACTGGTGGTGGAACCAGTTGGGTGGTCTGACCATCACTCCATAAGGTTCAATTTCGCAGCCTCCCTTGTGAGACCTACCCCTTTGGAGATGGTCCAGTACCACCCTTTGAAGGGAGTTACCCCTGAGGGTCTGATGGCGGTGCTGGACCTATCGAATTGGCCTATGCAGTGCATGGAACCAGATGCCTCCGTAGTGCACTATAATAATATGGCACTGAGGGCACTGGATTCCATAGCACCTGTCCGTGTTCGCCCCCCCATCCCTTCGCCCTCGGTACCCCGGTTCAATGGGACATTGAGGTAGTTGAGGAGAGCGGGTGAAGATTGGAACGCTGTTGACAGAACTCCAGCCTGGAAGGTGACAGACTTAGATTGATGGCCCATTATGTGGACTATCAATCAGAAACCTCCTGTAAGAAGGCAGAGTTCCTGTCCCGGGAGATAGCTGCATCAAGAAATCAAACAGCTCAGTTTTTCCGAACCATGGATAGACTGTGCAATCCAGCCTGTCTGCGGGGTCGGAGAGCTTTTTCACAAATAAAGTGTGATGAGTTTGCTTGGTTCTTTGAGGATAAGGTGTCATCGATTAGGTCGGAGACCCACAGTATGCATTCTAATGAATGTGGCAGTGATCGATGTGGGGTTACAGGCCCTTGGTCTGCCTGGACAGATTTTGACCAGCCAGCGATCATGGATATGATGAAGATTGTCCAGGGCTTGCGACCGACTTGCTGTAGTTTGGATCCTGGTCCCACGTGCCTCCTTGTGGGGTGCATGGATGTGATTGGACCAGTCCTTGCTGAGATAGTCTGGTGCCCTTTGGACCAAGGGGTGTTTCTGGAGTCTTTAAAAGAGGCTATCGTGACACCCCTTTTGAAGAAACCTTCCCTTGACCCAGACTGTCTCGCTAACTACAGACCAATCTCTAACCTGCCCTTTTTGGGCAAGGTTATTGAGAAAGTAGTTGTGTTGCAGCTCGATGACTTTCTTACCACCCATGAGGTCTAAGATCCTCTCCAGTCAGGTTTCAGGAACAGGCATAGTACCGTGACGGTGTTGGTTCGGGTACTTAATGATCTAATAGCGAGAGATCAGAGGAGCTGCTCGATCTTGGTCCTCCTTGATCTCTCTGCAGCATTTGACACCGTAGACCATGGGATGTTGCTAGATTGCCTGCGGCTGTTCTGCGGACTGTCGGGAACAGTCCTCAGATGGTTACACTCTCTTCTCACAGGCAGAAGTCAGAGAATAGTTTCAGGAATCTTTTCCTCTGCTCCCCTTTGCTCTGTCCTGTGGGGTGCCACAGGGTTCTGTGCTTTCCCCCATGTTGTTTGCGGTGTATATGCTGCCATTGGGAGACATTATAAGGCATTATGGGCTGAGTTTTCACTGCTATGCAGATGATACTCATCTCTATATGTCCTTTGTACCCGAACAGAATGACGCATTATCGGTCTTTAATAACTGCCTCACTGAGGACTGGATGAGTGCTAACTAATTGAAACTGAATCTGGATAAGACTGAGGTGTTGGTTGTGGACCCGGGTCATCGTGCAGAGAAGTTGACTCCTGGGTTTCCCTCTGGCCTTGTGTTCAGGGCAACCAGTTGAGACCTTCTGAACAGGTACAGAATCTGGGCATAATTCTTGACAGTGAGCTGACGCTGAAGACACAGGTATCTGCCGCTGTCAAGTCTTCCTTTTACCATCTGAGGAATATCACCTGGATAAAACACCTTGTTCCACATGATGAACTTCCTGTGTTGGTCCATGCCTTTGTTCCCTCGTGACTTGATTACTGTAATGCCCTATATATAGGGTTGCCAGGAGTGGATCTCAGTAACCTGCAGCTGGTGCAGAACGCTGCAGCCAGGTTGTTGACTGGGTTACCAAGAACTTGCCATATCACACCTGTGCTGCGCGAACTGCACTGGCTGCCGGTGCGGTGGAGAATCACCTTCAAGGTCACCTTGCTAACCTATAAGACCCTACATGGTCAGGGACCGGGCTGGGCTACTTGCAAGATCTCCTTTGACCCTACTGCCCTCTCCGCCCACTCCGCTCCACTGATGAGAGATTGCTAGAGATTCCCAGGGTTCGTCTTCAGTCATCTGGGGCCAGAGCTTTTTCTTTCATGGCCCCAAACCTGTGGAATTCTCAACCTCGTCAGATTAGAGAGAGCCTGTCCATGGAATCATTTAAGGCATCTCTGAAGAGTTATCTATTTGAATTAGCATTTGAATAGGTTTACTGCTGCTTTTTATTGTTTTTATGTTATTATTTATTATGTAGGATGTTATTTTGTATTTGCGCTTTAATATGTTGAAAAGCACATTATAAATAAACTTTGATTTGATTTGATTTGATAAACTCAAGGACAGTGCTTTAACATTGAACAGAAATAAACTTTTACTTCAGAAAACTGACAAAATAAAATCTTCAAGAAAGATGAAGGAGGACTCTCCTAGGCATCTGTACTAGGCAAGTGGAGCAAATAATCTGATGGTTGTAGAATGTTTACAAGGGTCAGTGGTTTGAAAACAGAGCTTCAGCCTAAAATTCCATGATTAGCATAGGTCCTATTAACCATTTTGGCTCGGAGCAGTCTTATGGTGAGACCATACTGAAGAAGTCAGAATACAGAAGGATTTCCTGGGGTTTGAACAACACCATACCTCGGAAACCAGGTGCTACATGTCTTCAGTGCCAGTCCCTCTCCTGACACCACAAACTGTGTCAGAAGGGGACCTGACATTGCAGACAGCACCACACTACTCACTGACACCATGAACGATGTCAGGAGCTGGGACGGCACCAGGCTCAGTGTAGGCCAAGCGTATAGCTTTGGCCTTACCACTGGGGGTGTCTGCTACCCAGGGTAGACAGACTGGGGGTGGTACAAGAAGCTGCCCTGAAGAAGCCAGCTGTCCACCAGACCCACCACCTATGGCCTCCAATGCCTCAGTGAGGAGAGGTTGAGGAGGACCCTGAGCTACCACAGCACCAGAGGTGCTGGGAAGGGTCCCAGGGGAAAGGCCCAGAGATCATGCCTTGGATTCACATGCGCAAAGCCCGTCGCTGAAAGGGGGGGTCAGGTGACCCCATTTCACTGCACAAATTTCTAAGGTACGGTAGTCCATGGAGAAGAAGGCATCGCATACATCCATGCTGTGAAAAAAGCCAAATCAGGTCTAGCAATGTTAATGTCGATCTATCACTGTGATGGGTTTCCCACATTGGCAATGACATATGATGAGATGCTGAGTGTGTTTCTTCAACTTCTTTGCCCCCTTGATCTTTTTTTTGTGTTTTGGCATCATGGGAAAAAAAAAAAAGACAGCACCACAAACTAATTAACTTTAGGTGGTGATGCATTTGAATTTCAGTAATGACAGTTGGTGAACTGAGGTGCTGTCACTCCCATAGTATGCACTCAATGGCAGAAAGAACAGAACTAAGGTGCATGAGAGAGCCAGCGATGGTTACTGGCTGGCATGCACAGCCCCACGTGATGTGTACATGTGCCATCAATAGCCGACATCGGCTCCCTCCCTGCATACAAATCTGCTCCTATGGGGATCCTAGTGTATCCAACTCCAGACCCATCAGTGTGAATCAATGGTGCACATTGATTCTTTGAAGATCTATTTCTTCGTAAGAGGACACTGCCTTAGCTTCACCTACTTTATGTGTGGATTCCTCTTGCCAAAAGACATGATGACCTTCCCCCCTTAGCAGACGTTAGAGGCTCAGTCATAGTTTGAAGTGGTCCAGGCTATCCCCCTTTGCTAGGTATCAAGGAGCTAATGTGCATGACTCATGCCTAGAACCTGAAGTTGGTATTGCTGTAGCCAGTTACCGTCCAGGAACTTTGTAGTGCATCTTGTGGTTTCCCTGTAAGCAAAATGCTCTGTCTTGTCTGTGTTGCAATGCTCTAAAGGGTATAAATGAAGACCCCTCTTTGGCATTCACAGGTTTTTCAGCAAGAGGAATGATCCACCTTAACAGCAACAGGGTTTGCCTTACTTATCTCCAGCCGTGTCTATCCGGAGGGCACTTGCTAAGCTCACAAGGTGGCAATTAGTTCTGGACAGTGGCCTCTCTCTTTTCTGGGCTGAGTCTTTGGAGTTTATTTCATTTGTCTTCAGCATCAAAAAACTATGAGTGGGATCATGCGTGGGCCTCACTGCAGTTCACTTAAAGGGATTTAGCCTTATTGCATCCAGTACAGACCCCCATATAACCCTTCAGAATGGGAACAGTGAAGGTACAGTATGCAGAAAACCATCTACCTCATTTGCACTTAAGCAAGAACTGCAAGGTATAACTATATAATACGGATCACCCTTTAGGGAGTTCATTTACTTAATTTAGTTCATTCACTTGGCCAAAGCCTTTGACACCATAGCCCACCCTCTTCTTGGCAAGTGTAAGCAAGCAGAGCTGTCTAACTCAGCTAAATGGTTCCACTCCTACCTTGAAGCTAGGACTCAATCCATCAGAACTGGAGATTACCTATCCCCCCCACTTTCCATCAAAACCTGTGTCCCCCAAGAGTCCATCCTTGGTTTGATTCTCTTTCTCATCTACCTAAATGACCTCCCTTCTGTCTGTTCCACTGCAACCATCTACATGTATGTAGAAGATATGGTCCTATTTACCTCTAGCTCCTTCCCCTCTGATCCAATGGCCAGGCTCCAGCTGGACTTCAACAATGTCCAGCAATGGTTCCAGTCCAACCAATTGTCACTAAATGCCAAAAAACGGTCTCCGTGACTTCTGGCACCAGACAGAAGCTAACAAAGCTTACTGCACCTCCCTCTTTCTACACCTTGGATGGGGCTTCGATTGATGATGTTCCATCATTCAAATAGCTGGGAGTCTGGCTCAACCATCACCTCAACTTTTCTGGGCATGTGGATGCCATCCAAAAAAAGCTTCACCCTAAACTTGGTGCTTTATATTGAAATAGAGGTTGTATCCTTCTTCCTGCTTATTGTGCTATTGTCCAGAAAATTATTCTCCCCATCTTCGACTTTGATGACATTGTCTACAATTCTGCTCTTAAAACTACCCAAGCCAGACTGGACCCCTTTTTTTACTCCTTCTGTTGCTTTGCTTTGGACTGTCCACCCCACACCCACTACTGCTCCCTCTACTCCTCCCTCTCCCTCCCCTCCCTTGATGCTAGATGCTTCACTCACTGTGCTTCTTTTATCTTTAAATACCGGCTAGGCTCCCTCCCCTCTTACCTTATCTCCTTCCTCTCCACCCCCCCCCCTTTACTCCCTTCGTAACTTTGGCTAGTGCTCTTTTGCTCTCCCTTCAAGAAAATCATCAGCTAGTAGGCTGCATTCTTTTACCATTTCCCAAAACTTTAGAATTCTCTCCATCTAAACATCCACTCTGCCACTTCCCAAAGATCACTCTCCTTTCTACTTCATCACTTCTCAACCCACACCTGCAACTGTACCATATAGCTGTGTCTATTCCTCCATTCTCTGCCTTCTACCCTCACCTCCTCCTGATCGTCTTCTGAACACCCCTTCTGCTACTTCCCCTGCTACCCTGCACCTTGAATTCATCATTCTCTAACCCTTGGTTAGCTTCTCTGACTCTTCCTTACTATTGTACTTTGCACTTTTGCTCCTTCTTGTTGTCCTCTGGGCTGTAACTTCCCCATGGATACATTGTACAAATTTGGTATATATTTGCCTATTTGATTTTTGCTTAATATATTTAGCCCTTCTACCTGCCATGTAAATTCTTTTTTTTTACTTTATTGTTTTCATACAAAAACAATACATAGTACTTCCTCATGTAAGAGAACAATAACAATACAGCCATACAAGCCAGTAGAGAAATATATGGCATACATAAAACCTAGTCACATTCTAATACAATAGGAGTGGTGGGGGAAAGAGAATTTGTATCATTCCCAATAAATGTCCAAGAAAAGCCAGCCACTCAGGGAAATACCTGCACTTAAAAAAAGTGCTGTTAACCAGTTCTTATAAAGATGCGTTTAGAAAAAGTAAATCTCTCCCACACTCCACATCCCAGTCTCATAAGCAGGAACAAACAGGATATCACAAACCGTGTTAAAGATCAATGGCAACCATTTTTCACATTATTTAAAAAAATCTGAAATCAAGTCACTGTATCATGAGTAGTGTTTCCTGAAAATGTCATGCTATTAGGTTTTGTGGTTTTCTTTAAATCAGCATTTGTTAACTTGTTCTGCATGAACTGCAAACAGTCAGGCTGTTTCTGGCCTTCTGACTGAGCCTGGGAGAGTGATGGCATCATGTAAGAATTAACCCATGACAGAGCATGGGTCTCTCAGGGATTAATGTATAGTTGGGGGGGTGGGGTTGGACCACGTGGCCGAAGGCCGAATGGTTCCAACCACGCAGCCATACATTAATCCCTGAGAGACCCACAATCTGGAGAGGGTTAATTTATTTGTAACATGGGCAAGAAAAAGGGTCCAGCTCCCTGCATAGAATGTTTTCTTGCCCATATTAGAAGGTGTAAGACCGTGCTGTTATCTCATTCTGTTGCGTTGGTACACTTCCGGGAGTGTGGTGTTGCAAGAATTTCATGTAGATACCAGATTTATTAGTGTGAGATTCTGAGAGTTTGCTGGTGTTGTGCAGTGGGATGGGAGGGGAGCGAAGCAAGTGGGACGGTAGTTTCTAAGCTCTTAGCACTGCAGCACAAGCAAACTTTGAGCTTCCCTCGTTTGCTCTTCCTTCACACTGGTACAGAGCTCACAAGCTGAGAAGAGAGCGAGACACACAGGGACATGTGACAGACTCAGAACTGTAAATGAATTAAGGTATACAAGTGCTCCACTCAGTCACATTTCAGCTACCCAAATAGAAGTTTACAGTACTTGGAGTTTCTCTCTCTCCCACACTGACCATGGATCTCAACTTATGCAAGCGACCCTGCATCTGCTCACTCTCTCCTCTGCTCCTTGTCTGCAGCCCCAATTCCCCATCACAGAGACACAGATCGGCAGCAGATAGCTGCAAGTTGGAAAACATCGAGGACTCACACAGAGAGACACATACTGGTGGCAGATAGCCACAAGTTGCCAAACATTGAGACAGAGAGAGACAGACAGACAGACAGACCACCAGCAGAGAGCCACAAGTTCCCAAACATGCACTCACTTTGTGCTGTGGTCAGAGTTCATGCTGTCACAGATTGTGAGGGGGGGCCACAGACAGGTTGCCTCCAGAGCAACACTCAGATCATCAGATAAACCCATTGCCTCTCACACTGCATTTCACATGTTCTGCACATTGTCTGGGTGACTGACTTTGTGTCTCTCTCCTGACACTGTCCACTCAGTCCTCGGCGGTCCCAGTGCAGGTGGATCGGGAGACAGCAGCAGACACAGAGGACAGGTGGAGGAGGATGCAGAACATCAGGGCATATCAACGCTGCATGCCTTTTGGATAGCTGATGCGGAAACATGCAGTATGTTTTTTTTTCCCTGTGTCTCTGTGGTCATGTACCCGACAATCATGTTTACTTTTCAAGGGTTTTTTATTTCCATTTTTTTCCCTCCTACAAACAATGGTCTCAGTGTTGGCATGTGTAGCTGGCATTATTGAAAGGGGGGGACTTGCAGACGTTATTCAGTTATCAGTTCAAAAGTAGTACAGATATGTTAGGCACAGACGCACTTGTTCAGAATGGACACCGTGTGCAGAAATACTCTATTTTTAAAAACTGGTGCATCTTTTATTTAGTTGTTTAACCAGGAGTAGCACACTAAGTTGAAAGCTTTTTTACAGGAGCGACCTGGGAGCACAGGGAAGTTAAGTGACTTGCTCAGGGTCACACAGTAGGCAAGTGGAAGCTGTGGGATTCAAACCCAGGTCTGGTCTGCTGGATGTCACCAGATTTGCAGCTCAGAGCCTAAAACCACTGTGCTATACTGCCTCCCTAATCTATCACATAATCTATCACATGTCTTCCACTACACACAAATTAATTAGACATGTCATTGTAGTGGCGACTCTAACAGCTACAGCATGCATTAATTTAAATATACTGTACATGACAGCACAGGATGATCAGTGGATTTCCGAAGGGGTATGACACCATACATTAATTCCAGCGTGCCCATACATTTCTTGAGAATGAATGTATGGACACGCTGAGGACACCTGATGCTCACTGTCCAATCAATTGTAACCCTTTTTCTAGCCCATGTTACAAATATTAGACTAAGCTACTGTTGCAGCAGTGCAAGTCCCTGCTTGACTGAAGAGCTGTAAATGTCCTAATTAGAGCAGTCTGTAGAATTGTTTGCTGTCTAGTGTTTTTCCTAACTCGGTCTCTGGTATGTGTTCAGATGAATTAGCTGAAAATCTATCATTTTGTTCTTCCAAAAAGCTGATTATTTGTGTTTCAGTGCTGAATTAAAGTGATATACATTTGAGAAATCAACTTGTCTGTATCACAGTTGTTAGTTCTGTCCCATCAAAACTCTGTGTTTTGTTTTCTAGCTTTATAACACTGGGTTGTTTATTTAGTGGATATAAAATAAATCTAAAGTTTGTTAATTCATACAAGTAGTTTGTCTTTGATGTAGCCTCAATAAATAGGTCTGGGTCCATGTAAGAATAATTATTTTCTTCTCAGATTGACAAACAGGTGTCTGCCACACTCTGCTATTTCAGGCATGTGCACTATATGAACTCACACATTTCAGGTAATTGATGGTTTCTGTGTGAAAATACATACTCTATAACTAGAAACAGTATAGAGCATCCTGATGCCCACTGTCTCCTGCACTACATTTGAGGCAGCTGCACTCTTCTGTACCATCCCCTGCCCCAACAAGCTCCCATCTCTTGCCCCACATGTGAGGCTGGTGCACCCTGTTGCCCACTGTCTTCTCGCACATGTTTGGGGTTGCTGTACCCTGTTGCCCCCATCATCTGCTTGAGCAGTCAGGGCTGCTGCACCTTGCACACCCCATCCCACTGTCAGGGATGCTATACTCTGATGCCCCCCTGTGTTCTGCCCCACAGTCAAGGCTTCTGAATCATCCTGTCCACAGTCCCCTGCTACTACAGCCAGTGCTACTGCACCCTGCTCCTGCCTACTTAGGCAGGGCTGATGTGGCATGCTGTGCCCTACAGCCCCTTGCCTCCACAGTTAGAGCTGCTGCACCATGCTGCCACTTGCCACAAGACTTATGGTATTTGTTGCACCCTGGCCTCTGCCCCCAAAGTTGTGTCAGTTCCACCCAGGTGTGGCTGATGCACCCTGTCCCACAGTTTGGGCCACTGCACCCTAATGCCTCCCTTGTCTCCTGGCCAAACAGTCAGGACTTCTGCATCTTACAGCCTTCTGTCTATCAGCCCCATAACACAAGATGAAAGAATTTTTCTGTTTTTTTTATTTTGGGCAGTGCAGCAAAAAATCTGACGTCGGTGACAGGTGGTATCATAGCACATCAATGCTAACTGTGGAGTCATGGGGCAGTGGAGGTATGGGGCTGTAGGGTGCAGCAGGGAACAGCAGCCCTGCCTGTGTAGATGGGAATAAGGTGCAGCAGCTCTGGCTATGGTGGCAGGAGACAGACTACAGCAGTTGCAGAAGACTTGATTGTGTGGCAGGACATGGGGCAGGCATCAGGGTACAGCAACCCTGACTGTGGAACAGGATGCACATGGTGAAGCAGCCCTGCCCATTTGGGAAAATGGAAGTAGGTAGCAGGGTGCAATAAAATCCCAACCTCTGGTGGCATAGGCAGCATGGTGCAGCAACCCCAAATATAGAGGCAGGGGACATGGGACTTTAGGGCATAGCAGAGTATGGCAGCCCCAACTGTGGTGACAGAAACAGGGGGCAAAATGGTGCAGCAGCTCTGACTGTGGGGGGGGGACAAAGTGCAGCAGGGTGCAGCAACCAAAACCATTCAGGCAGGGGCAGCAGGGTGCAGTAGCCCTGATTGTTCAGGCAGGAGATGGGGGCAACAGGGTGCAGCATCCCCAACTCTAGGGGAGAAAAGAGTGGGCAGCAGGGTGCAGCAGTCTTGAATGTGGTGCAGGAGGCAGGGTGCTTGTGGGGCAGGTGATGGGGCAGCAGAGTGCATTTACTTCAACTGTAGGCAGGAGATGGGGCATCAGGATGCCATATAGTGTTTCTAGTTATACATATACAGTCCATGCTGTATTTTCACACAGAAACCATCAAAGAACTGAAATATGTGAGTTCAAATAGTACATGTGCCTGATATAGAGTGTGGCAGGCATTTGTTTTTCAATCTGAGAGGAAAATAATTGTTCTTACACTAACCAATTTATTGAGGCTATATCAATGACAAACTACTTGTATGAATTAACAAACATTAGACTTATTTTACATCTATTAAATAAACAACCCAGCGCTACATAGCTAGAAAAAAAACAGAGTTTTGATGGGACAGAACTCACAGCTGTTATACAGACAAGCTGATTTCTCAAATGCATACCACTGCAATTCACCACTGAAGCTCAAATGATCAGCTTTTTATAAGAACAGAATGAACAAAAAACAGAGACTGGGTTAGTAAAAACCCTGGACAGCAAACAATTAACTCTACAGACTGCTCTAATTAGGAGATTAGCAGCCTTTTAGCTCTTCAGTCAAGCAGGGACTTGCACTGCTGCAGCAGTAACTTAATCCAGTACTGTATGTTGTCATCACTCTCCAAGGCTGTCAGAGAGACACAAATAGCCTGTTTCCAGTCCATGCAGCATACATTCACCAATGCTGATTTAAAGAAAACCACAAAACCATATAGCATGACATTTTCAGGAAACACTAATCATGAATTTGTGCTTTTTTTTTAACAATGGGAAAAATGGTTGCCATTGATCGTTAATCCCTTATGCATATTGCCATCTTAAAAGACAGCATGCCACCCATTGGAGAAAAGTGGTAAAGCTTAAATATAAAATAACAGCAAGTGCAGAACAAAACCCTCTACCTCCCAAACTAAGACCCCCAACAGCGGTACACTATATTATTCTCTAACTTTTAATGACATCACAACTACATAATCCTTACACAGCATTTTAGTGTTTTGCATTACTCTCCTCCTCCCCTTTCCTCCAGTACACATCTGGAAACAAGCTGTTATCAGCTCAGTATGCCTTTTCTGGTGAAACTTTTGAAGTAAATAAATATAGAATGTACATAAGTATATATATAATTTGTATGAACCCTACTTCCCATCAGCCAAACACCCTCCAGGGTTTGTATCCTTCTCTCTGTGGCTACAGGTGGATTGAAATATTACAACTGATTATGACTTTGCTTAGTGAATGTGACTAAATTGCTGTTGGCCACTGTATTGCATAATGATACCTGGCTACCTGTAAGATTCAGTACTGACTTACAGCAACTTTTAATCTTCCAGAATACCTTTACTATTAATTATCAATTATGGGTCTGGTCTAGAAATACTAGGACCCTCTTGGAGCCAAGTTTTTACCAGGGGAGCTGGCCACGGCTATTGGGCATGGCAACTACATACCCACTACAGTGCCGCATGCCAGCCAGTAACTATTGGCAGCTCTGTCATTAACTTCAGTTCTTTTCTCCTGGACATAAACAAAGTGGGGGAGAAATAAGAGAAGGCTAAGAATTTTTGTAGCCTAAAGGGATAGGGAAAGGATATAGGAAATACAAAGAAACAACAAAATAAAACTCAACTGTCATGAACCCACTCCTGGGGTCAGGCCCACTGAGCTGATAGTGTCCACCCTTAAGTGCAATCCATGATGGGGTGACAGGGATACCCTCCTCGTCCTTTCTGTGTGCTTGCCAAGGTCAAGACTACAGCTCTGCCACAAGGATATAGGGCATCCCTCTAACTCTGGATAAGGGCAAAATACAAGTCTTGACTTTTGTGGCCAGATATGAACCTTTCCTTGGCTATTACACAAAGGAGGAAGACCCAGGCATCACACTCTCTCTTTGGGGTAGCAGTGTAATACCTGATTTGGCCTTCTCCCTACAGGACATGCAACAGCCTGGTTCAAAATTTTTGTAGACTCTGGTATTCTCCCTATCCTTCCAGATATCCCTTACAGACCCTTTTTCAATTTGGTTGCTTATGGTGTGACCCCTTTGGCAATAGTTTTGACAGATTATTAATACTGTTTTCACAATTCACACACAAATAGGGAACATCTCACTCAGGCAGAATTTCTTTAGACAAACAAAGTTTTTTTTACTAAAATGCTTAAATAAATGCAGTTACAACTAAAAGAGAACATATACTAATTTAGGTTACAGTATAAGAAACAGAATGGAAAAAATATACAGAAAAATACATTAAAACATACTAGCTAAGTCCACCTTGGGTATGAAGACTTCAAAGTCCAGGGAATCAGTGATTTGCAAAATATTGCAGTTTTTCTGTAACAGCCTTTGGCTTTTAGGCAGTCTCAGTGCTGGCAGCTGCTCACATGTGGTCAGGAGAGTCCAAGCAAAATAACAAAATGACCCTGAGTGTCTGTGTTGGAGAGCTTAAATAGAAGACCCCCTCCCCCTGACTGGGAATGAAAGCTAGCCATTCTACTTTAGGCCACCGGGTGTTACTCTTGCACTTTCCACAAAGTCTTAATTTCCTGATACTCTTTGATGTCAGATTCCCATAGTTAACACAGTGTTTATAATCTCACATAGGCCTGTTAGAAAGATGTTTCCTGGCACTGATAAAAAAAATGTCAGTGTACTATGGGAACCTTTTCTTTCATCTTTTGTCTAAGATTATTTTCCTTTTGATCTTAAGGGTTTACAACAGTGGAAATAGCTTCTCTCATCCTGGGATTTTGAACTGGCTTAACTTAATTAGTTATAAGGAAGATTCTGTAAGTTGTATGATTATACAAGCTGATTTTATTACTTCTGTTTCCCTTGGCCAATTAAAATTAGAGGAATACTCTTTGATCATGTATCCACAAGCTTTTTGACAAGAACATGTAAGATTCCTGCAAGCAAAGCTGGCCTTGTAGGTCAACCCCCCCTTTAAAAAAACAATCTTTTCTCTATGTGCTTTTGCTGACATACTGGCATGTACATATAATTACATAAAAAAATATGCAACAGAATAATATCTACAAATAAGAGCTAGCAGTGGGGTAGCTTGCCACACCAACTACCAATCTCAGAATAAAGGAAAAAGGGCACATTAGGTGTCCTAAAGGGGTAGCTGGGTATGGAACCAGTGGTGCACACCATTAGAGATAGGAGATGGATAGTGATCTTAAAAGGCAGCAGCACTGAAGTATGTGGTTCTGGCTGAAAAGCAAGAGGGAATGCCTATAACTGGGATCCCCTTTCAACTGAGATGGTACAATGTACCAAAAGGAAAAATTACTCACCTTAGTAATGTTGTTTTTTCTAATGGAGTCTTGCTGTATTCTGACTGTGTGCAGTGATCTCCAACCTTTGAACTGCCCCGGAGAGAAAAGAGTTAACTGTCCATGCAAGGCATGGAACGCTGAGCTTGAGCTAGGTTGAGCCTCTGTCTGTTGTTGTTTGAACCCAAACCGCCAGATCTTTATGAGCTATACTCACTGGGTGTCCTGTGTGGAAACTGTAAACTCACACTAGCCAACTGGCAGCTAAATTTAATAAAAAGGTTTTTTGGTTCCAAAGCAGAGACTCAAGTCAAGAAACCCAAAAAACAAAACACAACAAACACCCAAAATTAAAGAGGGTGAGAAAAAGGAGGCACCTCTAGGGTGCCAACACTGCTCCTGCCCACTCACATCCCAAAACCCAGGTTTTGAGAGGGAAGGGAGGGGGGAGGTCAGAATACAGCAAGACTCTATTAGAAGAAACAACATTACTAAGGTGAGTAATTTTTTCTTCAAACAACATGAAGTCTTGTTGTATTCTGACTGTGTGCAGACTACCAAGCAGTACCTCCATGGAGGAGGGACAGATCCTACTTTGGGAACAGGCTCTGAAGCACTGCTATGCCAAACCAAGCATCACTCCTAGCCTGGATATCCAGAGAGTAATGCTTGGTAAAAGTATGGACTGTTTTCCAGGTGGCTGCTTGACAAATCTCTAAGATAGGAATATCCCTGGCAGCAGCCAGGGAAGCAGCTATACCTCTAGTAGAGTGAGTCCTCAGGCCTGAGGGAGGAATTCTACCCAATTTTTCATAGCAGAATTGTATACAAGAGACAATCCACCTGGCAACAGATCTTTTAGTGGCAGGTTTTCCCTTACCAACCTCACCATAAGTGAGGAACAATTGGAGGGAGTCAAACCTGTGACCCTTGGTGCACTCTATGTAGTAGCTAAGGGCCCTTTTCACATCCAGGCTGTGCAGCCTCCTCTCCCCAGAGGAAGAATGGTCAGTGAAGAAAACAGGAAGAGACATAGACTGGTTAAGGTGGAAATCTGAAATCACCTTAGGCAAAAACTTCCTATTAGTCCTGAGGACCACCTAATCTCTATGGAAAGAGATAAAATCAGGCTCTACAGACAGGACCTGTAACTCACTGATGTGTCTGGCAGAAGTAATGGCTACTAAGAACTCAGTTTTCCAAGTCATGTACTTAAGCTCTGCTGAGGACAAAGGCTCAAAAGGGGGTTGCATAAGCTGAGCAAAACAAACATTAAGCTCCCAAGCAGGAGCAGGGTGCCTGAATGGAGGACTGGTGTGCAGCCATCCCGTGAAGAATTTACAGAATACAGGATGAGCTGAAAGGGAAGAGGGCTTGCCTACTGACAAGTAGGCAGAAACAGCTGCCAGATGCACTTTTAAGTGTAGCTGGTCTAAGTCCCAAGCCATTGAGATGAACCATATAGTCCAGGACTGTAGGCAACCCAGTAGACTCTAGAGAAATATGTTTACCAGAGCACCAAATAGTGAACCTTTTCCATTTGGAGTTGTAAGTCTTTCTGGTGGAAGGCTTTTGAGAAGCCTTTAAAATATCCAGAACACCTTGAGAGAGATGCAAATCAGCAAACTCTAACTCTTCAAGAGCCAGGCCTTGAGATAGAGAGATTTGAGATTCAGATACCAAACTCTCCCCTGAGAGCATGTTAACAGGTTGTAATTCTGGGAAGAGACAGGGGAAGGTGGACTGCTAAGGACAGTAATAGAGGGTACCAGGGCTGTCTGGCCCAGTCAGGAGCAATCAGAATTACTTTGCAGGGTTGAGACCTGATTTTGACTAGTACCTTGAACAGGAGAATGAAGGGGGGAAAGTCATACAAAAACTTCCCTTCCCAATTGAGAACTAGAGCATCCAGAGGGACTGAGCCCAACACTGGGGGTCTGCAGCAAAAAAAAGAGGAAGTTGGTAATTGTCTGGGGCTGCAAACAGATCTATCTGTGGAGTGCCCCATCTGGAGAAGATCACCTTCAAAATTAGGGATCTAGGGGCCATTCGTGATGACCCTGAGATATCCTGCTGAGAGCATTTGCCAGGACATTGTTCTTCCCTGGGAGGTGCACTGCTATCAGAGAGGTGTTCAGGGAATAGGCCAGAGACCACAACTTCATCTCTTCTGTGCACAGGGCCATAGACTGAGTGCCCCCTTGCTTGTTGATGTACCACATTGTGGCGGTATTGTCTGTTCTGATCTGAACCACTTTGTTCTGAACAGACTTGGAAAAAACTTGCAGTGCCAGAAACACTGCCCTGAGTTCCAAGAGATTGATGTGAAGCAGAGATTCTTGAGGTGACCACAACCCTTGGGTGGTCAGATCCCCCAAGTGGGCTCCCCAGCCCAAAAGTGAGGCATCTATGGTAAGGATTAGAGAATGAGATTGAGTGACAAAGGGGGACTCCTTGCCTTAGATTGCCCTTATCCTGCCACCACTGCAAAGCCTGGATCAGGGTTCGAGTCACTAGGATTAATTTGGTCAGAGAATCCTTTCTCTGGGACCAGAAGACTCTTAAGTGGAACCGAATGTCCCTCATCTGAAATCTTGCTCCCTGGACCACCGTTGTAGAGGCAGCCATGTGGCCCAGGAGCTGCAGAAAGTGCCTTGCTGGTCGAGACACCTGAAGGGTGAATGAAGAGGCCAGTTTCACAAGGGTCCTTGCCCTGTCCAGGGGAAGGAAGGCTCTTGCCCTTATTGTATCCAGTTCCACCCCTATAAAGGTGAGGAGCTGTATTGGCTCCAGAACTGACTTTAAAAGATTTAGGAGGAATCCTAATGAAGTGAGCAGTTGCTGAGTTATCTGGAGATGTGACTTGACTTGGTCTGGAGACTGACCCACTATGTGCCAGTCATCCAGGTATGGAAAGATGGAGATCTTTTTTCTCCTTAGGAAAGCAACCACTACTGCCAGGCATTTCGTGAACACCCTTGGAGCTGATGTTAGGCCAAAGGGCATTGCTCTGAATTGATAGTGGCCTGAGGGCAACTCGAACCTGAGGTACTTTCTGTGGGAGCACCTGATGGGAATGTAGAAATAGGCATCCTTGAGGTCCAGGGAGACTAGCCAGTCCCCTGGCCTTAGAGAAGGTAGAATTATTCCCAGAGTCACCATTTTGAATTTTGGCTTTAAAAGGTGCTTGTTTAAATATCTTAGATGAAGGATGGGCCACCATTCTCCTGTCTTTTTGGAGGTTAGAAAATACCTAGAGTATAATCCTTTTCCCCTGTGTAGGGATGGAACCCTTTCTATGGCTCTGAGAGCCAAGAGGGAAGAGACCTCTGACTCTAGGGTAAGGGCCTCTGAAGGATTTGCAGGTGGAAAGGATCTGGTTCTCATCCTGGGAAATTTTTTGAAGCTGAGAACCAGTCCCTGGCTTACCACTTCCAGGACCCATTTGTCTGATGTTAAAGACTTCCAGTCCTGGACAAAGTAAGCCAGCCTGCCCCCTACAGGTAGTGGAGAGTCGCCCCGGGCAAACCCATCAGGGTGCCTGCTTGGCAGGGGCTTTAGGCTGAGGGGTGGTAGCAGGCCTGCTTATACCCCGTCTGCCTCTCCCTCTGAAGAACCCCCTCTGAGCAAAGGCAGAAGAGGAGGCCTGGGCTTGGTAAAAAGGCCTATGAAAAGGCTTGCCCCTGCCCCTGGAATGCTGCCTCTGGGGAGTGGCTTGCCTTTCGTTGGCCTGAGCACTCCTATAAGTGGTCCTGTACTTATCCATTTTCTTCATGTAGTTCTCTGTCTGCTCCCCAAACAAAGAATTACCAATGACAGGAAAATCCATGGCCTTAGTCTGGGTATCCTGTGACAGGCTAGTACATCTGAGCCAAGCCATCCTACAAAGGGCCACAGATGTAGCCATGACTCTAGATGAAACATCATTGGAGTCCACTGCAGCATGAAATTGCACCTTGGATGCCTCAATACCATCTGCAGCCACCCGCTCCAGCTCCTTGGCAAGCTGGTCAGGGACCTGTTTAGCTAGATCCATCACAGTGTCCCATCTAGACTTCTGGTATCTAGCTGTGTAGGCCATATAATTGGCCTGCCTGAGTCCCAAAGATGCTGCCATGTACTGTTTCTTTGCTATGGCATCAATCCTCCTGGAGTCCTTATCTGGGGTGTGTGAAGCAGCCAAGGGTATATTTGCCTTATCACAGGCAGCAGCCTGCACTACCCCAACATGGCTGCATTGCTGGGAAAGGAACTCCGTATCTGAGCCTGAAAGAATATACCTCTTGTCCATTCTTCTGTCCACAGGAGGTATGGAATTAGGAGTTTTTAAAATTTTGAATGTCTGTTTCCCAAAAGACTTATGGAGGGGGATAGATAATCTCCTGGACTCTGGGATGTCCATCATCTCAACGTAATCAGGCTCCTCCTGATCCTCTACTGCTTCCTCTATAGGAAGCTGGAGAGTTTCAGCCACTTTTTTATAAAACATAAAGTGGGAAGGGGACTCAGAAAGCCTAGGAGGAGAAACAACGGAAGGTCTGTCTGGGGAGATGTCCGGGTCAATGGGCACATCCAGACTTTCATAATCACCATCACTATCCTCATACTCTCCCTCCTCCTCCTCCAGTTCATAAAAATCTTCTAAATTATAATCCAGAACCGGGTGAACCGACCAAACCGAGACCCTAACCGATGGTGCCTGTTCGGTCGGAACCGGAGTTAGCGATTGAACAATCCTTATCGCTTTGGCTATTTCATCAGTGGTCGGAGAAAGAACTTGTGGATCCAAACTGACTGACTTATCCCTTCTTTTTCTTTTAACCGGAACCAACTCCTCAGAGTCGGTTCTCCTTTTGCCCGAAGAAGTTTCGCCCTGGTCAGAGGGCACTCCTTCTGGTTCAGTTGGAACCGAACCGGGCTGGTCATCCGGGTCAGCGGACTTCTTGGCCTCCCTTTCCCTCAGTCTACCTACTCTCTTGTCCAGGGTAGCTGAGGGAAAATTTTTGCAAATCTGGCGGTCTGAATCGAGGTGGCCAAACCTCAGACAATAAACACAGGTGGTGTGGGGGTCAGCCTTAGCAAAGGCTTCCCCACACACATTACAGTGTTGAAACCCAGTGGGACCGTTTTTTTTCTTGGGTTTCTCATACATGGCCAGTCCTAACTAAACTTTCCTTTTTTTTTGGCAATCCGTCAGGCAAGACACCCCTATCGGTTCCTGATCATGTTACGGGTCTTGGAGAAAACTGCAATGAAATCTGTTTTTTTTTTAGAACCGATACGGACCGGTTACCACACTCTAAAAAACAGAAACATTTTTTTTACACAAACCTGATCGGTTCAAACCGAACCAATCCGATGTTTACAAGTTCCACACAGAAAACTAATAATAATAAACCTATCTAGTACTCATGGTACCACAGACAGAGACTGAACCGACAGGTTAGATTGTAGAAATTCGGTTGAAACCAAGAGAAAAACGACACTTTAACCAACTAAATTGAACCGAGCAAAGGAGAAATCTCCAGAGTGACTGTTCAGTGTGGCGGAGTAAAGAATCTGGCGGTTTGGGTTCAAACAACAACAGACAGAGGCTCAACTGAGCTCGAGCTCAGCGTTCCATGCCTTGCATGGAAAGTTAACTCTTTCCTCTCCAGGGCAGTTCAAAGGTTAGAGATCACTGCACACAGTCAGAATACAGCAAGACTTCATGTTGTTTGAATAGGAATGAACCACATAGACTCCTGGAATAACCAAACTCTATGTTACTTGATGACTGAATAGCAAGGCAAAATATATCCCATTTTCCCATCAAAGAAAAAAGGAAGGAATCTCAGGTACACATGGAGCTGTACGGCGAACAGCCCAAAGAAGCTGAGATGTGTTAATCTCCCTAGGCATCCCTTAAGGTAGTGAGCTAACAGCCCGGCTGGCATAAGAAAAGAAGATCATCATGCCAACCAAAAGGATAATCTGGTATAGTCAGAAGAAAAAAACATCAGAGAAAAGCACCTGCTTCTCCTGCAACAACAAGGAGTTAGTGTACTTGATCCAATCCAATGCACAACACTGTCCTATGGACAGTTCAACTTCCAAGTAGAGTTAGACTGGGTAGTACTGAGAGGCACAAAGTGTATGTAGCAGCTAAGAGGGATATATCCCAGGAAAGGGAAATAACCTGAGCAGGGAGGAGGATGAGGACAAGAAAGAAAAAGGAGGAAGGGAGCTGCCTTCTCTCACTTCTTTTTCTTTCTTTTTTTGGTTGATATAAGAGCCCTAAAATAAACCTTCACCCCAGTTTTGATTTTTTTTGTTTTGTTTTGGTGGGAGTAGGAACCCAACATTGGGTCCCAACCCCTTTTTTTAAACAACTACTCCATAGGGAGTACAACTGGGGAGATACCGACCGAGTTTGCTAATTGCAGTAGGTTTGTGTGGTAGTATCCCAATCCGCAAAAACTTACTGCAATTAGCAAACTCAGTCCATTCAAATCAGCACTCAAATCCCACCTAACTACCCAACAGAAATGCCACTGCTTCCCCTAGCCTCCTCCCCTGTGACCTGCAATCTCCTACCCCAACACTTGCACTTACTTTGCTGTCCCACCCGCATCTTCACCTGTCCTTGTCACATCTTCCCTATTTTCTCCTCTCCCACCCCATACCACCTCTCCTAGTTCTCAGCCCATCCCACTTACCAACTCTCAGCTGCCCCACTCCCCCCACCCACCAACATTCCCATGACAAAGTAACCCCGGCTTGTGGTTACTGCCATATTCATATACCCCCTCTTCCTCTATCTATTCCCACTTCTTCTCAGTAAGGCCTACTGTGATGATTAATAACCTTCATCACCTAAACAAACTCTCTGCACTCTCCCAGAACTAGTACTGTCACTATAACAATTGTTCTACTCAATGTGATTTGCTTCCCCATAGTTCTTTTTGTGTTTTTTCCCCCATTCTAGTAATGTACTATGAATTTATTCTTTCTTTATGCCTGACACAGAACCTTTGTAAATGAGCTTGAAGCTCAAAGGTTGTAATCCTAGACTTCAATAAACAATACGGAGTTAAGTTAGTTTGATTTTTTATAGATTGCCCAATTTGCTATTTGCTTTGTTCATGGTCTTTTGCACATGTTCCTGAAGCATCAAAGACAGATCCAATATGATACACAAATAGTTGAAACTGGATACATTTTACAAACTGTGTCCATTTACTTCTTAAATTACCATCTTGTTTGCTTTTATTTCAGTGTTTTTGCTTAGTTCCAAATACCATCATTTGGATTTACTATTCATTTAATAGAAGTTTAACTCCATATGTCAAACATCATAGCTAAATAAGTCATTTTACCAGCTCTAGAATATTATTCTGTTTTGTTTCTCAGTCTTTCAGGTATGATTTTTCATAAATATGTACTTCTAACCTTTGACAGTGTTGCCAGATTTGCTACTCAGTCCACAAAAAATGTACATCATTGTGACCCTTATCAAACAGTATTTTGGGGTCTTTATCACCTCAACTGAGGATTTATTATACTGTGTCAGTATTTTTGCAAAAATTCTAGAAGAAAAATATCCCAAAATGTGCTAAAGATTAGATTAATACCTACTCACATTATCAAAACCTTATGTAAAACCTTTACCAGATCATTAAATGAAATTATAATTAAAACAAAGATAGAAGAACATTCACTGTCATACTGTGGATCAAAACTACTGAATAAAATGGCAGAAATTGGGCTGGATATTAATTTAAAGACAACCATAGATAAGAAAAGTCTAAAGAAATATCTATAGGCTACATCAATTTGTAACTGTTTGGAAACTGCTTAACAGATGGATACTGTATATTCCTATAATGTATTATGTAAATATTACATATTATTATCAGACTGTTTTATTATCTGATCTTATTTTGTGTGATGTATATTGTAACATGTGATGTTCTCCTTCAGTATCCCATTTCCCCAGGCATGGCTGGAATGGGGTCATTTGATCCAGTCCACCTTCCTGATAAAATAAGCAAAATACAATAAAAATGTTATATAGATTTCAGTGAAAAAAGAGAAAATTAATAAGGAAACATTAGAATTAAAAATAAATGCAAAAATAAGCTAGTATTTCCATACCTGGTTGTAGTTGCTATCTGTGTGAGAAGGTGCAAATAATATTTGTATGCCAAGAATAAATCAATCCAATTTAAAGTTATCTTATGAGCTTACTATACTCCTAACCAATTATACAGAATGGGTGTAAAACAGGACCCCATGTGTTGACACAGATGTGATAATCACAGTACCCTGTATCATCAACTATGAGAATGCCTGACTATACAAATATGGTGAAAGTCAAGTGCTGCAAAACAGCTCCACTGTAACAGAGTGTGTCCAGTTACAAAGTCCACAGAAGGGTACACAAAACTGGCACCACTCAGATTGTTGTTAGCAAACAGACCTCTTTATTTAAATGTTACACAACATAAAATCTGTCACAACCACAAGTCAACAGGTGGTACAAAGAGGTTGTGGTGGATTTTATGTTTTGTAACATTTAAATAAAGATGCCTGTCTGATGAATATGGTGAAAGAAGAGTAGTTATGAAATTCATAAAATATTGGTTATAGATATTCCAGAGAATGTGAACACTCTATTATTTAATGAATATACCTCTTTAAATGTATCAAGAGAAGAAGAAGCTATGATCTGTTGCTTCCATGTGTATTAAGTGCTTAATTTTAGAACACTGGAACAGTCCCAATTTACCTGAATTACCTGTACAGAAATGGCATGCAAATTTGATAAAATATTTAAATACAGAGAAATTATTATATAATTTCAATGATTTATATGATTCTACAATAATTTCATGGAGTAAAATCCAACAAACATTACCTCCAACACTGTGTACAGAGTAAAGCATAAAATGGATTTTTGAACTGTTTTTATATTACATAAGTTATGTTTAACTGTTTAAGACTGTAATATTGTAATAACTAATAGAAGTTATTAAATTTATTGATAGATATAATCTTAGATCCCTAGGTCTGAGATGTTATGACAGGGTGTCACATGTGGTGTTTCTTCATGCTTTTTTGTGTAATTGTTGTTTATCTTTGAAATATATTAAATGTGTTATATATACAGTTATCTTGTAAAATTAATTTAAAAAAAATTATGGGGAAAAAAATAATGTTTTCTCATGCTGTTTGGGAAAAAGGATTGTGAAGGGAAGCTAACCGGTTCTGTCAGCCTATACTGCATGAGATAACACTCTTATGCTGTAAGAAACACACCCAACTATACATATTAATATATTATGAACCAGTCTAAGTTTATTCACAAAAGAAACATTCTTTCAATGGTGATTTTAACATTTAAAATTGGTTCTTATTTTAGTTGTCCTCTCCAGTTACAGAGCATTTTGGTACAATCCACAATTTGAAGGATGCAAGCACATTGCTGACATGCTGTGAAAGTGAAGGAATCATGGACAGTTTTACTTTTTTAAAACAGTTCAATATTCAACAGTTCTAACAGAAAATGGACATAGCTGAATAAGAAGTAAACAGTGCATCTTCAGAATGGTGATTTTCTGACAGACATGAGTGACAGTTCAACTCAGCAATCAGCATGGGATGATGGCTATACTGTACATAAGAGGTACTCTAATCCTAAACACTAATGGGTTAAAAACTGTAGACTATTTTATAATGGTTAAATGAGTACCTGGAATGTTTAGAAATAAACAATCATGAGCGTCCAACAATGTCATGATTTAAAATGAACTTTAACATATTAAAAAGTTGTACCTCTACAGCAACACCTCAGGGCTGAGATGCTGTAATTTGTAAAACATTAGAAGTACACTTGCATTGCTTGAAAAGAAGGGAGAGGGTCATGGTTCAGCTGATCAGGGGAGCAAGGCTGAGGAGTAAGGAGAAGTATTGGTAATACTATGAAATGCCCAGTAGAGAGGAAATGTTAGCTACAGTTCGGATGCAGAGTAATCGGGGAGAGGGAGAGATAGAGCAATGTTTTGAGATAAAAAAGGGTTAGACAAATAAGGAAGAAGTGAGGGCTCTAGAGCAGTGGATGTGGACTCTGTGAATGAGGCAAGTGGACAAAAATGTACTGTAGTATGCAAGCTTAGTACTGCATATGTAGGGACAGAGGGGGAGTAATCAAAACAGTGATACAGTACTATTAAAAGTCAGCTTACCTGTCCTGCACAGCGCAATACACTCTTGAATATAAGCTGTGATTCTGTTCGTTGGAATTCTTTCTCAGTAACAGGATCACCTCTTTTAACCTAAGTGGATATAAAACTCTCTATTTTAATTAAACTGAATTGAAAATAATGTAATAGTTTATGCAACTAACAAAATTAAGTTCAGTATAAGATATTTCAAGGACTCAATCATTTTGGGGGGGCAGAGTACCTTGTATACAATTATGTTTGATTAAGAATCAACATTTAAATACCATAGATACATAGATACATTGACAGTGACAACAGACAAATTCTGGTTGGGCCATCCAGTCTGCCCACCTGCACTGACCTAGTAGCTCTTCATAGTACCAGCTGCTACTATTTGTTTATACTCTATGTGTAGTGTACTAAGGCGTGTCTCTTACTGAATAAGAACTGCATCTAATCTCTCTGGTTGAGAGGATCACAAAACAAAACAAAGCTGAACTGTCTCGTTAGCCCCAAACAACATGAGAGGATATTATTTTTAATAAGAGACACCCCTCAGTACACATAAAAACATATTATAAATTGCTCAGGTTGGCTAGAGTGACTTCTAAAAACTTTGAGAAATCCCTCAGTACACATAAAAACATACTATAAATTGTTCAAGTTGGCTAGAGTGACTTGTAAGACGTTTTACATTTTTTTGAAATTGTGCTCCTGCCCCCACCTTTGAAGTGTAACACTCCACTTTAACCTTCCCTCACAAGATGACAACTGTATGAAGGATAAGATCCCCTGTGGTTCTGAGCCCTGACAGGCTGAAATCACATAAGTGATTTATAATTGTTTAAATAAGCAAGCAATTTTACAAGTCAAAACTATTATTTCAGGACACTTAGTTTTAAATTAAACTGCTATATGCTTGCAAAAAAAAAAATACTAATGTACAAAATCTAGGTATAATTGTAATCAGTCTGTATTTCTTCCAATATATTCTACCAAAAAAAAGTCTAGCCCTTCACATAAGTGTGTCTCAATGTTGAGCAAAGGAAGCATTATTTCATGGGGAAAAAAAAGAAACATCACACGTGGCAACATTTGCTTGCTGAAATCTTGTTTTCTAGCTTCCAACATTGCAGAGTGCCACATAATAATGATATTACCTAACAGCATTTAAATCATAAAATCTTCTTCTGCTGTGCAAATAGGTATGCACATATGCAGTTAGTGTACTTTTCCAAACATAGACATTTTAGAATGCTCTAACCTTGTATTCCTGTTCAAAAATGTTCCTTTCTTCGAGAATCTGCTTTTTGATTTCTGTAGAAAGTGGAGATTTGCCAAGATGTACTTGCCTAGAAAGGAAAAACATATTCCACATTTGAATTCAAAATATGAGACAAACTGTGCATGATATGCTGAACCTGAGCCACTTAACAAAATCATTTTAGGCTTCCTTTTAAATGTACAGATAATGGACAGCATTCTTTTTTATCAGGTTATGAAATGTTGGAATTCTTTGCTTCTCGAGATGAAGTCTGCAAATGCTATCTATCCCTTAGTTTTAATCCTTGCATAAGCAGTAGCATCTTGTTTTGTTTGTAACTGTTTTTGATGACGTACTTTGTTTATTATATATTATATATTATTATATATATTTAATTCAGTCAAGTCTGTATTATTTGTATCTTTGTAATCTGCCTGGGTCCTCCTTGAAAATAGGCATTATTGCTCTTGGGTTCTTACCCAGTTATCAAATCTTAAATAAATACTTTCAGATGCTTTCTGAAGAAAAGATGGCTAAACATATTTAAACTAATGGAGCTACTAGAGTGCACTTTTAAATTTAGCCTTTCTAATATAAAAATCTTTTTTGTACATTCGTTTACAGATCTACTGTAACTCAATCTAGTTTAAAATGTATGAGCTCTGTGCACAAAATTGGACCAGCACACTGTGTATGGGTGATTTGAAGCAGGGACCACAAAAATCACCTTTCAGGATATAAAGAAACATTTTGGCCAAAATTTGAAAAATAACAGCTGTCACAATCATGAGGTGCTGTAAAGAAGTGGTTATGCTGTAAATCTGGTATAAAAATATTGAAAATTACCAAAGTTATAAATCTGTGTTCGCAAAATTCAATGTACCCTCATAACTTTATTTTTTAATATTTTTATACCAACTTTTCAACATCCCCTTCTTATGACACAGCCTCAGTAAGAAGGGCAGAGAAAATGTTCAACTCCTGCCCAAAAGGTGATTTCATATAGGGGTTGCGAATTTTGGCCAGGATTTGAAAAATGATAGCTGTCACATTCATGGCGTGCTGTAAAGATATGGCTATGTTGTAAATTTTGGGTAAAAATATTGGAAATTACCAAAGTTACGAGTCTACATTCACAAAATTCAATCTAGGCTCATAGTTTTGTTTTTGAATATTCTAACACCAAATGTTCAACATAGCCTTCTTATGACCCCACCTCATGAACAAGGGCAGAGAAAATTTGTATCTCCTGCCCAAAAGGTGATTTCATGCAGGGATAGTGAAATCACCTTTTGGTACAGATTTCAGATTTCCCTAATGTCAGTGTAATTGTTCATGAGGCGGGGTCCCAAAAAAGGCATGTTGAAAATTCAGGCCAAAAATAAGCAAAAATGCTCAAGTTATGGCACCAAGTTCAAAACCCCACTGAAATACATTGAACTACATTCCTGTTTCTTCAGTTTGTGGTCTGGCTTTGAAAAGTGAAGATGTGTCTGCGGTCCAGAGAGGATTATAGTGTTGGATCCCTGATGGGTAAGTTTGGGCATGGGGGGTGGGGTGGTGGGGGCTGAGCTGGATGGTCATGTTGGGGTCAGAATTGACTGCAAAGACATCCATGGATGATTTTCTTTTACAGGTGTCAAAATATATATATAAATATATATCAGGACCAAAGATTCCATTGTGACACTGAGGGACTGGGCACCTTCAGTGTCATGTTATGTTCTGGGCGGGGTGGGGTGGTGGGTGCTGAGAGGGAGGGTCGGGTGGGAGAAAAATATGTATTAAAAAGAAAGGTCACGGGGAAGCATGATCGTGACACTGGGATGGACACCCCAGTGTCATTGTTATGTTTCTGGGGGGGTGGGTGCTGAGAGGAATGGTCGGGTGTTGGGATATCCATATTTTTTTTAAACAAAATTGTTGGTCACTGTGGGACATGGCACACTGCACCATGATCAAGGTGGCCACCTCTCTCTACTGCACATGCACTAGTGGTCGTGTATGCGCAAATACAGCTTGGTGGCCATCTTGGACTCGGTGGAGTGTGCCATGTTCTGCTGTGACCAGCGACAGTTAAAATAATGTAGAACGACTGCCTATGGAGACAGCGAGCAGAGTGTGCTTCACAGACGTGGAGGCAACTGTGTTCCAACTCCAGCATGTTGTTCGGTCAGAAGGAATGCGGCTGTGCTTTTCTGATAACAAGAGGTCTGCAAGGCTACACTCACTTTTGCCCTAAAAAGGAAAAAACAGCTGGCCTAACTTCTTCCATTTGTTTACTACCGTGCTTCCTCAGGGACTGGAACTGAGGAAGCAGTTATGGGCAAACAGTAGGAGTTAGTCCAGCTGTTTTGTCCATGGTTTGCCTGTAAGATGCTGATAATATTATTTTTATGCATTGTGCCTTTTCAATAAATAAATGTTTTGCACATCAACAGAGGTGAACTTGTGCTGTTTGTGTACATGTCTTGCATTTCTTGTTTAAGTGGTTTAACTATGGCATAGGGAGGTTCAGACTAGCTTAAACAGTTTCTGCAGGTGGGATATTGCAGTCTCTGTTCAAGACTGATTCATCCCTGTACAGGACAGCATGTTTTGATTAAAAAAAAAAATCAAGGGCATGGATGATTGCTGCAGGTGTATGGGTGGGTCAGCTGGGACTCCTCACCTACCTCATGGCCACTGTAAGAAGGGTAAAGGGTTACACCTGGGTTACCTCAGGCAAGACTGTCCCACATATCAGTTCCCAAAGCCAGATATACCTGGCTTCGGGCATACCAATTATGTCATGCACACCCTTGGCTCCACAGGCAAAGTGGCAGCGCATCAGGATTAGAGGTGTAGACCACTGAGGAAGAGTTGGTGCATCCAGTGCAGTGCTTCACATTCACAGCAGGCCACCATCTTTGGAGGCTTGTAGGCCATGTAAAGTGGTACACATGCCTCTATGAACAGGGCCTATAAATAGGGTGTTGATTATACATAAACAGCTGTTCCTATAGTAGGCATGCGATTGCTCTCTGGCATTCTTATGGCAGCCAGACGAGTTGTTAGGCAGAGGTTGTGCCAGTAGCCATCTCTAATGTCATATATCCGCATCAGTGACCAGGTGGAGTGTGTGGGGAAGATGGTCCTGAGTGGATGGATCAGTGGGGGGCAGTTGCACTTTCAGTGGCTATCTACTCTATACCAATGGGAGTGCATTATGTGTTAGGCCACCAGGAGTGACATTCTGAGAGACAGGTAGTCCACTACACTATGAGGGTTCTCTAACATCAGCCTGGACAGTCGCTGGGGGGTCCACTAGTCTGCCAGTGATTTCAAACATCAACCTGGACTGACAATGGGGTGTGGGGGGGCACCACTAGAATAACAGAGACTTCAAACATCAGCCTGGATGGGCGATCAGGGAGTGCAGGGGGGAAACACAAGATTACCTGCTGGTATACTACATGGAAGGATGGGTGTTAGGAGGGGCAGCACCATTGTGAAGGGATAAGGGCAAGGTTTCAGCAGCATTAAACTCCACTGCAATGGAAGGTGTTTAGTGCAGCTGAACAACTTATTTTACCCCTGTGCCCTGTATGCAAGGAGGTTTCCTCATTTGCATTTGCCCAGTGACATTTTCTGCACAATTGCTTTTTACTCAGAGTGAGGCACTAGGGGCCATTTAATATATCCCCACCCCATCAGCTTATGCTATTAGCAGCACAGCACTAACCAGGTTAATGCCACACAAACTATTTGGATATGAAGAAAATGGTGACATAATATGTTAATGTCAGTAGGGACTCTAGGTTCATCATGTCTGCCTCTCTGCTTCATAAGCAGTTATAAATAAGTATGATGTGCAACCATAGTTTTTCACTTTTTCTAGTTGTCATCTGATTGTAATGTACTTGTTGTTAATATAGAAACACTTTCATCCTCTATGGTGCTATGTAAACAGACAAAATGTTCTAACGATATACGCATGATAAAATGTGCAACATTTTGTCCATGAAAAAATAATGCAGTTATACAAATCTGCAATGAGCTCCATAATAATTAATCAAACAGACTGAGTTAATAAAGTGAATGAACTCCAAGCAAAATTTAAACCAAATCCCAGAATTTTATTTATCTTAATGGTTAAGTTTAACTAGTATATGATAGCTGAATCAATTTATTTTTCTGGCTACAATAAATAATATCTTCATTGCCACCATCAGGATTACTCATTTTCTTCAGATGGGTATGTAGAAATGCCTCAGATCCATCATGACCATCAAGAATGGACTGTTAATTAGTGACTAAGTTCTACTAATTGGGCTCCACCGTAAATCTGCACTTTGGCACCTTTAACTCCCTCAACAACAGATACAGTATGTGAATCTGTGGAAGAGCATATATTTTATAAACATTTTGTTACATAAGATAGAATATGTAAATCTATGGAACAGCATATATTTCAGAAACATTATGTTATGTCTCTTTTCATTACATACAAACATAGCCAATGATGGTAGAAAAAGATCACTGGCCCATCTCTCTATCATATCTCCCCTCTCGTCTGATCTCCAGCAAGTAAATGTTCAGTGCCCTAAGACAATTCTCATAAGATCTGCTCTGCTGGCTCTGAATCATTTTTGTCACCCTACATTGCACTGTGACCAGCCTGTCTTTACCTTTCCTTAGGGGAGGACTCTATGTCTGGGCACAGTACCCCTGGTGGGGCCTCACCTGTGATCTGTACAAAGGTAGTAATACCTCCTTCCTTCTGCTATCAATACCCCTTCCTATACATGCCAGCATTGTGTTTGTCTTACTGGAGGCCTTGTTATGCTGACCTCCCTTTCTTCTGCTTTGACTCTGCTAACCACAACCCTTTGCTGTCTCCCTTCCAACCAGTTTCTCACTCATCTGTGCCTTTACTGCAGCCAGATCCTTCAGCATCTTCAGCAACCTTCTGTGAGGCACCACGTTGAAAGCCTAACTAAAAGCAAAGCAGATAACATCCATAGCATGACCTTTATCCACTATCCTCATTACCCAGTAAAAGAATAATATCATGTCTCCCTGCCACCAACCCATAATGTTTACTACCCTGGAGTCCACTGCTCTCCAGATAGTCCTCGAGGTCCTCTATGACTAGTGTCTCTATCTGTTTATCCATAATAGAGGTAAGACTGACATGTACTAAGGATCATACTAAGGAAAAAGAAGGTGCTAGGAGGCTAGAAGCCCATATTTGCACCTACAGATTATTTATTTGTAATAATAAAAATCAAACCCGGTAAGTATAGGATGGTCTAAATGTCTTTTAAATTCTTCTTTTGTCTTACTTACAATAATCTCAATAGGAAGAGAATTTCAAGGATTCAAGATTCTTTGAGTAAAAAAGTTTTTACTGGATACAAAAAAACGTTTTCTACAGAATTGTAATGGGTGACCTCTCATGTAATGATGGGAGTTTTTAAATTCAAAACCTAATCCAGATATTAGGTAAGGGTCCTGGGTGAGGTCAAACATAAAAATAAGATCACCTCTAAGACGACGTGTTTCCAGTGATATTAAATTAAGAAGTTGATATCTATTTTCATAGAGCTCACTACACAATCCTAATACATGTTTAGTGTATTTTCTCTGAACTTTTTCCAAGAGTGATATTTCAGTTTTTTTCATATGGAGACCGCAGTTGGGAAGCATATTCCAAATGTGGTCTTACATAGGCCCTGTACAATGGCAGTATAACTTCTTTGTCCCTGAATCTGATATTTCGTTTTATGGACCAAATTACTCTGTTTGCTTTATTTATGGCTTCATGTACCTGTTTTGATTGACCAAAGTCAGCCGAGATATACACTCCTAGGTCTTTTTCATCAGTCGTAGAGCATAGATTATAACCCCCAATGGAGTAATTTGTTATTGGGTTTTGGGAACCAAGGTGCATAACTTTGCACTTGCTGATGTTTATTTTCATGTCCCACTGAGTAACCCATTTGGAGATGTTATCAAGATTATTTTGAATAACATGTGTTTGTTCAGTGGTACTGTAAGAACCTCTTATTTTTACATCATCTGCATATTTTATTCTATGAGACAAACAACTGTGAGTTAGATCAGATATGAACACTTGAAATAGACAGGGGCCCAAAACAGAGCCCTGGGGACACCACTATTAACATTACCTAATTCAGATAATGTACCCGTTATTAAAACTCTCTGTGTTCAGCTGCTGAGCCAATTCTCAGTCCAGTGTATGATGTTTTTATGTTAGTCTTATGTAGTTTGAATACTAGAGCTCGGTGAGGCATGACGTCGAAAGCTTTGCTAAAGTTGATGAATATGACATCGTAGGGTACACTGTTATTTAATTTGGAGCTGACCTCTTAATAAAAGCACATAAGGTTGATTAGGTAGCTCCTACCTTTTTTAAACTCATGTTGTTCTTGATCCAGAGAATCTAGATCTTGAATAATATAAGCCTTAATTAGACTTTTGAGCAGTTTACAAACAGATGAGGTGAGACTGATGGGTCTATAATTCTCCCAGTTATTTTTAGGTCCCTTTTTCTGTATAGGAATTACATGAGCGGATTTCCAAATTGCAGGAACAAAATTGTGATTGAGACAGCCTTCAAATACATGTCTGTAGTTATCTGGTTGCTCCTTGCCTCCCCCCTTATGGAACGGGACTATATCTGCATCCTTCCAGTCTTTTGGAACTACACCTGTCTCAGCTGAGCTATTTAAAAGCCCTAACAGGGGTTCAGTTAGTTCTGTTGCCAATTCCTTGAGCACCTTAGAATGCATCTTGTCTGGACCGGGGGACTTCTCTATCTTTAGGGCTAGTAGCCCTTTCTGAACCTTTTCATTGATAAATACTTGCAGCCTTATCTAAGGGATCTAGCTGCCTTACTACCACTTGGTGGCAGTAGCCTTCTGTCTTTCCTTGTAAGTACAGAGCAGAAGTTGTCGTTTAGAATGGTTGCATTCTGTCTGTCCTCCTCAATAACCCTACCTCCCCCTTTTAGCCTAACAATTACTCCTCCCTTCTTTCCTTCTTCCCTAATATATCTAAAGAAATGTTTTTAACCCCCCTTAACTCTCTCCTCAATATGTAGCTTCGTGTCTTCCTTTGCTTCTCTGACTGCTCTCTTGATTTCTCTTGTTCTCATTTGGTACAATCCCCATTCTTCCTTTCCTTGATTTATCTTGTATCTGATAAAGATCTTTTTTTGGCTCTCACTGCTTCCCTAACCTTTCCAGAGAACCATCTTCGAACAAACCTCCTTCCTTCCTTCCTTTCTTCCTTCCTTCCTTCCTTCCTTCCTTCCGACCGACCGACATGGGGGGTGCTATTCACACAGGAGTGCTCTACAGACCTCTAGCACAGGGAGGAGAGGTAGATAAAAATATGATGGAAGCAATCCAAAGGTGGCAACTTAAAGGGGAGGTATTGCTGGTAGAGGACGTTAATCTACCGGACGTGTATTGGAGCATACCAGCTATGGCAACAGTCAGAAATAGGGACATCCTGGACTCCCTGCAAGGGGCATTCCTCAGGCAACTAGTTAAGGAACCGTATCATGGAGGGACAATACTGGACCTGATACTGACAAACAGGGACAGGGTTGCTGATGTAACACTGGGTGGCCGCTTGGGGACCAGTGATCACCATATGGTATGGCTCAATATAAGAACTGGGTCAAAATCGAGCTACACTAAAATGAGGGTCCTGAACTTCAAGAGGGATGATTTTAAGAAAATGAGAGAATACGTTGAATTCCTGGGTACCATTAAAGTGGTTTAAAAGTGTACACACTATTATATCAGCTTTTATCTGGCAAGGGAAAACTCCATGCAGAGCCTACTATCGTATGGCTGCCCCTAGAGAAAAGGCCGGATTACGCTTACCACATATAGGACTTTATTACTGGGCATGCAATGCCAGTAAGTACCTAAAATGGCTGGTAACATCCACAGAACAGCGTTCTCTGCCTTACATTCCTTCTTGGGTTAACTTAGAAGTGGAGTTCATAAAGGCAGCAGGTATTGACCCATTCGCCTTGTTTTATACATCACTGAAGTCCCTCCCCTCTGGGTTATTCCCCACCCCTATAAAAACCTCTCTAAGAATGCATGCACAGCTATGCTCATTTTTAAAATATATCCCCTCTAAAGATAACCACCAACCTTTGTGCCGGAACCTGAATTTAAAAATTGGCGGGAAACTAATTCAGGACTCTTGGATTCCTGAGATAAAGGGCTTAAGGGTAACAGATATCCTTCGGGAGGAAAAGTGCTTGTCAGTTCCGGAATTAATTAATAGATACCGGGTATTTCCTGGTCAAATAGTCAAGGTTTTTCAGCTCAGACATTTAATGGTGCAATCTCACAGGAAGTTTGAGGGTCCTCAGCCATGTGGGGGTTTATTTGAAGGTCTTGCCCGGACGGTATGGGAACCACATGTGGTTTTCAGATTTTATAACAGCCTATTCAGTCAAGCATATCGGCACTTTGACAGGACTTCCCGCTACTGGAATACTGTTTTGGGGGGGATGGAGAGGGACTGGGACATAATTTGGCAAAACACTTATAGGTATATAACCCAGGACAGATTGAGAGTGATGCAATTCCAATTTTTAAACAATATTTTTCGACCCCCTCAAAACTTAAGATTGGCCGTATTCCCGATTCTAACTGTCACCAACAGGAAGGGACATTATACCACATTTTCTGGGAATGCCCTAGAGCGAGGTCCCTGTGGGACAAGATTAAGGAACGAGCAGACCCCCTGCTGGAACTCGAACCTTTTTTTAGTCCCAAGATTTGCCTATTAGGTGAATATCCTAGGACTATGATAAAGGCAAGTAGGTATCACATGGCCATTGTCTCATTGTCCCTTAAAAAAGTAGTACTAAAACATTGGGTGTATGGTACCTCGATTTCATATATAGAGTGGTTACAAGAGTTACTTTTTAATTTGAACATGGAGAAATTCAGTGCAAATAGAAGAGATTGCTTGCTGAGGCACTGTAAGATTTGGGAAAAATTACATGAGCTGTATTTACTCCAGACAGGTGCTCACTCATCCTGGGTGCAAGACTAATCAGACTGATGATTCAGTAACATGTGCCCTGTAACATTGTTCTGCCTGCTGGGGGAGGGGGGCGGGAGGAAGGAGGGAAGTGGGGAGCAAGAGACATTTGGAAAATGGCTTTGGAAATGCTTACTATGATATCTGATTGTACTGTGTGTGGGTCTGATGTATGTAATTGTTTCTTGCTCTGTAAATGGAAAATGCTGAATGAACTTAAATTTAAAAAAAAAAGAAAATGGGAGAATAGGGAAACTGGAGGGAGTTGAGAAGCGATGGGCAAAAATAAAGGGAGGCACTGAAAAGGAGACAAATCTTTGTGTCAAGCAGGTTAACAAAGGCAAGAGAAAAGAGACCACCATGGTTCTCTACAGAAGTAGCGGAGGAAGTAAGGCCAAAAAAACTAACATTTAGAAGGTACAAGAGGACACAGAAGGAGGAAGATTGGGAGAGTTACCAGGAGAAACAAAGAGAGGCAGGGAGAGCAGTTAGGAGTGCGCAAAGGCACAAACAGAGGAGAATACTGCTCGGTCAGTAAAAAAAAAGGAGATAAAACATTCTTTAGATATATAAGAGAGAAGAGAAAGACCAAAGGAAGGATAGTAAGGCTAAAAAATGGAAGGAGGGTTTTGTGAGGAAGAGGACCAAAAAAAAGCAGATATATTGAACAACATATTGAACAATTAATTTTGTTCATTATTTAGAGAGAAAGGGGTAGGTGACGGGCCAAATACAAGGGACAAGAGCATTAAAGGGAGATGGACACTAATCCTTTTACAGAAGAGAGAGTCCTCAAGAAACTATCACAATTACAAGTAAACAAGGCAATGGGCCCTGGCGTGGTGCATCTTAGGATACTGAGGGAGCTCAAGGAGGTGCTGGCTGCACCTCTGACAGCTCTGTTCAACCTATCACTAGAAACAGGGGATGTTCCAGGAGACTAGAGGACAGCAGATGTGGTCCCACTACGCAAAAGTGGAAATATAATCTCTTTCTACATGTTATGCGCAGCACTGTTTGTAGCACCTGATTTACAACTGTATGTTCATGTCGATCTTGTAACTTGAATGTATAATGCCTCCTTCCAGTTGTACCCCTTCCCCCCAGGTTGCACCGGGAGACGAGTGACTTATTGCTCAGTGTGCCTTTCTGGTGAAACATTTCAAAAAATAAATACAGAGGAGGCAGCAAATTACAAACCTGTCAACCTGACTTCAGCAGAAGGTAACGTAATGGAATCGTTACTGAAGGAAAGCTTTGGGGAATACCTTGTAACCTGTGGATTACAAGATCTGAGGCAACATAGTTTCATGGGGAGGGATCTTGCAAGACAAATCTGACTGAGTTCTTTGACTGGGTGACCAGGGAACTAGAAAAGGGAGAAGCGGTAGATGTGACCTACCTGGATTCCAGTGGCATGGGGTCATAATGTCGTGGTCAAAACTGCGCACATCAAGAATGTCGCACCCGAATCAGAGTGTGGCATAATAACATTGGAACAACACATCAACAACAACAAATACGGCACACATTGGAGCAATAACTTTGTTTTTTGTACCTCTGACATGGGGAGCTTCCCCCTAACCCCCCAGACTAGATATAATAAACTCTGGGGGGGGGGTTGTGGACTTCGGGGAAACAAAAAAGTTGGAGCAGTGATTTTTTTTCTGTTTCCCAAGAAAAAAAAGCCACAGCATAGTGGGACCTGGGGAGAACTGAACCGCAGCCCCAGGTCCCCACCGCCACTGGAGGCAGGTGCACTAGCCACTCCAACAAGGGAGTGGCTCAACCAGGCACCACCCTGGTGGCATCCTTCACCATCGCCAATGTCACCCTACAGCAACAGGGTTAGTGGTTCTTACAGCACACTTACTGTAAAGGACCCCGTTACTGTAAAACCATACACACTTCTTACAGCATGGTATTCCATGCACAGTTCTGTCCATGCTATATTCACCCGGTACCGATTCCAGTAAGGTCTTTGACACTGTTCTCCATAGAAGACTGGTGAGCAAGTTGGGCAACCTAGGAATGGATCCAAAAGTAGTAAAATGGGTAAGAAGTTAGCTAAGCAATAGGAGTCAGAGGGTGGTAGTAAATGGGATACATTATAGAAAGCAAGGTGACCAGCGGAGTGCCACAGAGGTCAGTACTTGGCCTGGTCCTCTTCAATGTCTTTACTAGCAACATTATGGAAGGGCTGGAGGGGAAAGCATATCTGTTTGTGGTTGACACAAAAATCTGCAACACAGTGGACACTCTGGAGGGTGAAAAGAATGAGGGATGATCTGAAAAAGCTGGATAAATGGTAAAGGAAATGGCAACTGGGTTTCAATGCAAAAAAGTGCAAACCAATGCACTTGGGGCATAGAATCCGAGGAGCAATGTACCTATTGAGTGGGGAGGTATTAGCAACCACAAAACAGGAAAGGAACCTAGGGGTAATCATTTCTGATGACCTGAAGGTAGCCAAGCAGTGTGATTATGCACTAGGGAAGGATAGCAGGATGCTCAGGTGCATAGGGAGGGGCATCACCAGCAGAAAGTGAGAGGTAGTATTACCCCTGTATAGATCACTGGTAGGACCCCACCTCGAGTACTGTGTCCAGTTCTGGAGGCCCCACTTCAGGAAGGACATAGATAGTGTGGAGGCGGTACAAAGGAGGGCTACCAAATATATGCAGGGCCTGCATCGAAAGCCCAAGGAATGACTCAAGGAACTAAACATGAACTCTCTAGGGCAAGGAGGGAAAGGGGGGGATATGACAGAAACCATCAAATACCTTACAGGTATTAATTAGTTACAGGAAGAAAGCATTTTCCATAGAAAAAGATGCTCAAGGACAAGCGAGTCACACTATGAAGCTGGAGGGAGGATGCTCAGAGGAGAGGTGAGGAAATACACTTCTTCATGGAGAGGGTGATGGATACCTGGAACAGCCTTCCAGCAGAGGTGGTGGGTACTAAAATGGTAACAGGATTCAAACATGCATCGGATAGACATAAGGGGACCCAGAAGTACAGAGGGGGACCGGAGATTCAGTAGGTTCTGAGGTGGCATAGTAGGTAGGGAAAATAAGGCAGACTAGGTGGGCCAAGAAGTCCTTATCGGCCAACAAAGTCTATGTTTCTATGTTTCATTAGGATTTAAATGTAAAAGAAGTTACTTAAGTCTGGTGCAAACACCTGCTTTACTCCATTGCAAAGGTCATGACTCAATTCATGTAAGGCATCCTGGAATTTTACAATGTTTTATTGCTAAAGCTTACAGTAGTTATACTGTACCAGTAAGTGCTGTTGCTGTCACCTGCAGTCCTTATGTTCTTGCTGTAGCCCCTAGGCAGTGCTAATCTAAGGGCTACTACCCCTGCCTGTATGACAATGCACAGGTTGAGGGGCCTGAGTTCTCTAATTTGGTGCCTTCACCCAGAGAAATGGTATCGGCGTTGCTTATCTGCTCTGTTATAACCCTCTGGGAAGCTATGACCCCCTACCAACCCTTCTAGTGGTCTTAAAAAAAGGCACAATGGTACATTCACAATCAATAGGCAGCAGTAATAATGTGCTCACACCCTTCTCACTTACCACCAGGGCCGGACCTGCGGCAACTGCCCTGAAGACCCCCTAGAAAATAGGCTAGCAATGCAGCAAAACAATCTTAATACTGTAACACAACTAATAATATGCACACTAGCCAGGTTAAATGTGAAAAAAAAACAATCCGGTTTATTTAGAGGCAGTGAACAAGGAAGGGGCGTGAATCTAGCGGAATGATTAGCAGTCTGATTTAAATCAGGATTGTCTAGCATGCACCTTAAGTCCCAGTTAGACAGTTCAACAACCATGGGAACCCAGAATGTCATGCAGGCTAGCCTCAGGCATTGCCCTGGGTGGCTGGTATTGCAGCTGTTATTAGGGCCCTTAGGAAAGGAAAAACAGTTAAGCATGCACACAACCCAATTATTTGTAATCCAAGCCGAATGGCTCAGTCCGTTGCAAGTACCCAATAAAAGAAAACAATTAGATGGTACCACAGTGATTTTTGCTTTCATTGCAGGGTGCTACCCTGATTTTGTACTCACGCTACCAAGACCTGGCTGCAGTGCAGGCAAAATGTTGACCTTGTGATGGTGATCAAGGAAGCTGGAGGAAGCTGGGCCAACATGACTCACCTCTAGGTGGTCGCAACCTGCTTGATGGTGTAGGGCAGGGGGCTGAATCCCTAAGCCGGTCTTTTCACTGAGAAGGTCTCTGAGGCAGGAGTAGCAGCCTAGGCTGAGGTGGCAGGGCCCAGGCAGGACGAACAGTTCTGGAAAAGTTTGTGATATTCTGCTGGTTAAGTCTCCAGCTGGAGTAATGGATTCTACCATGGGGAAACAAATCACAACCCACAAAACACATTTAAATCACTAGCTTCGTTAAACAACAGTTTGGATGCAGTCCAGTTGCAGATTGATAGTTTTACGGTGCAAACCTTCTGATCCGAGGGTATTTCTCTCACAAGCTGGGCTGATCACTTCTGGAGCAAATCACCAATCGCAATTACACTTCTTCGTCCTTCTGCCACAGTTCCAAGGCTGGAAATCGGACAGATCCGACTTCTGCAATAGGCAGTTCAGCTTATGGGAGAATGTGGCAGGAAGGCCAGCTCAGCCTCTTCATGATGAATCCTCCACGATCTGACTGGGAGCAGCTGCTCGAAAGTTCGAGCTGTTTACTATTCCACATCCTATTCTAACTGATCCACTGCTGCAGGCAGTTCTGGGGATTTCCCCTGTAATCAAAAAAGTTCAGTTGGCTGAGGGAACTGTCAGTCACAGTTTGGGCTCCCCATCCTGGCCAGTTTAGGTGCCAACAGTAAAACTACAGTTTTCCTTCCCACAAGACCCTGGGGACAGGTTCCATTTTAGGTCCCCAGTGGTTCTATTGGTCCAATTACTGGAAGTCCAGGACCTAACTTGGTAGCTGCCATCCGAATGTTTGAGCTGCAATAAAAGCAGGTTAGACAAACTTCTCTATCTTTACTATAACAGCAAATAAGCAATACACAATCACAGTTCCTAAGAGAGCTCCTTCTGCGCAAATAGTGACTGCAGAATGGAGCAAAATAACATACTGTCTGGCCGGTCGCAAGCCCCAAATCACTCAGACCCAGCCCAGACTAATTTCTAAACACAGATTAGCTATGCTCTTAAAGAGACAGATGCAGATGCTCAATATGGCACTCTCACACAAATAGATAGAAATACTTAAGACAGGACACCAGACTGACAGTGAGCTTTAAGGAGCCCAGGAAGACATTACAGTAAACCCCAGTTTGTAGGGGGGTTACATTGCCTTATGCTAGCCATGGAACTTTCCAAGGTATAGTAAGTGCCCTGCTGTTTTCTGTAGTTTGAAGTATATCTAAGAAAAAAAATGCTTTCAGAGAATACAGGAACTTCAGAAGACATGTAACAGAACTGACTGAGATATAACTTCCACTGGCTTGTTCAGGTATGTATCATACACTCCCAGGATGTCTTGCATGAGTGGGGTGATGACCTTTGCAATGAAGTAAAACAGGTTTTCATACCATGGCAGAACAGAGTGAACCAACATCATTTATACTTAATTTAGGATGAAATTGGGGGAGGCAAAAGAGGGAATCATTGTTCATGCCTACAACCTACACAGGTATACAGAAAATAGGTTGAGGGGACTTCCCTTTAAAGGTCTCTAGCATATCCCCTCACTCTTTCTCTCCTCTGTTCCAGGGTGTACGTATTTAGGTCCTTAAGTCTCTCCTCATAGGGCTTCTGATGCAGACCCTGCACCATTTTAGTTGCCCTCCTCTGGACCACGTTCATTCTGTTTATACCCTTCTGGAGATGTGGTCTCCAGAACTGGACACAGTACTCTAGGTGGGGTCTTATTAGTAATCTATACAGAGGCAATACCATCTCTCTCTTTCTGCTGGTGATACCCCTCCCTATGCACCCCAGGATCCAGGCAGTGATATATTTGTTCCCCTGTACTGGAATGCTCAATGAAAAGCAGAGGAAGGGCAACTGACTCATTCAGGTAGAATTCTGACATCACCTTAGGGAGAAATTTCCTGTTACTCCTGAGGATTACCTTATCCATATGGAAGATTATATAGTTTGGATCTGTGCAGAGGGTTTGCAATTCGCTCACTCTCCTAGCAGATGTAAAAGCAGCTAGGAAGAGTACTGTCTATGTAACATACTTTAGGTCAGCAGTAGCCATAGGCACACAAGGTGTTTCCATCAGCTGAACAATGTACACATTTAGATCCCATGGAGGAACAGGGTCCCTCACAGGAGGGTATAAATGACTGGGGCCTTTATAGAACCTTTTGAAAATAGGTTGTGAGGTAAGAGACATACTTTTGCTAGCTGGTATGTAAGCTTAAACTACTGCCAAATGCATCTTCAAGGTTGAGGGCCTCAAGCCTGGGGACTACAGGTGCATTAAATAATCCAAGACTGTAGGCAGCATGCCTGCTTAGGGATTATCTTTCTAGGAGCACATCAGAATGAAAATCTCCTACTGTTGGAGGAATATTCTTTCCTTGTTGCAGGTTTCTAGAAACCTTCAACACTCTCATCAACTCCTGTAATGAATTTAAGCAGGAGAATTCTAGTTCCTCAAGAACTATTCACTCAGGCATAGGGTTCTAAGGTCTGGAAATATTATCCTGTTCAGGGACAGGGTCAGCAAGTTGTGCCTCAGTGACAAGTTGAGTGGGGCCCTGCTGGACAGACTCAGGAGCATGGAGTACCAAACCTGTCTGACCCAGTCTGGTGCTAGCAAAATCATGGTTACTGAGGTTTATGAGAACCCTCTGCAGGAGTGGGGATTTGACAGAAGGCATGCAGGAACCTCCCTGTCCAGCTGAGGATCAGGGTATCCTTTGGGACTGTTCCTATTGTTTAGGTCCTGCAGCAGAATTGCAGGAGCTGGTTGTTCTCCCAGGAAGCAAACAGATCTATTTCTAGTGTACTCCACCATCTGAACACTGGTGTCAGCACATGTTGGTTCAGGATCCACTTGTGGTTTCCTTGGCTGATTCTGCTTAATGAATCTGTGAGGACATTGTCATTCAGATATGTCATTCCTAAAGTGTCAAACAGATTTGGTCAAGTGAACTTTCCTTATCTGTTTTCTAAATTCTGGAATCATATTGATCCTAGGGACAGGGAATTGGATCAAACCCCTAAACATTTTAATATACACAGGGGTAAGGGTTGCCAGTGTGTACCATGTTTATAATTTTCAGGACACATCTAGGTCGGCACCTCGTCACTGTCCCCATTTACAAAAGGACCCCACAACAGATATAGAAGGATAAAAGCCTTTTAATCCAAAAATAGACAAGCTAGACAGCAAAGCAAGGTACATAGTACCCATCCCCACAGAGCCGAATGTTTTCACGTCACAACTACACTTTTTCAAGGCTATGGTAGTAGGGGGTAATACACCTTAAATATGCAGCATTTAAAGGTAAAGATGAAAGGTAAGATACCCTCAACCTTTTGTGTACATACAAAATAAATCATGATCTTACCCCCATGTATAAAATCTTTTGCAAAATCTTCTACAAAACTATCCTATAAAGTGCAGGTATAAACATACTGTGTTTAAATAAATCCAGTACAAAACACACCAATGAACACTGATGAAACAATGCATAAAGAAATTAAATAATAGGGCTATTATATATAAAGACACCTACCAACTACACTGTAACCATCCTACACATACAAATCTACATAAGAACTATGTTTCCATTATAAATACAAATACATATATATATATATATATATATATATATACACACACACATATATATAAATATATATATATATATATTAACAAGTCAATTGATCAACCAAAATGGATCCAATCACGCCATATAGCATATACACAGGAGGTGCTGACCTAGATGTGTCCTATGAGTACTGCTTTTTTAATTTTGGCCCCACACTTGGTGTTTTGCAGCCGCCTGTTCTTGCTGTTCATTGTTTCAGTTTGGCGTGCTCAGCAACTGTTGGCATATTAAGAGGTTGTATTGCCCTTATTGAACATGTTGAATGACAATGTTTCTGGTGCCAGTCACAATGTCCCTCCCTGGCAGGTTATTTTCAGTACATTTATTGATTCTCTGTTCATTCAAAAAGATGCTATAAATCCATTTTTGCAAACGCGTGATGAAACTTATACTCAGAGGCCGCAAAACATCTTTAAGGAGCAGAGTGTACCTTCGGACATTAAAAAAGCTTTTATGCTATTACAAAGGACAGCTTTAAAAGCTCGCCAACTTTACTGGCAGAGGGTGTCCTTATCAGAATAGAATGCCACAGGGCCTACATTGGACTATTAAACCAGCCTTTAGTGGCAAGAGGGACATTTTTGTATCCAGAAGGCAGAAACATCTTCTCTAGTCTACAGTGGGACTGACAGAATACATTTTAAAAGATGCAGAATCAGTGGAACAGGAGATTAAATCAGAACTTATTGAAAGAGAAAAGTTGGTATTGTCTTTTTCTGACCATATAGAATATGCACAGTATCACAAACAGTTGGAAGATACTATTAAAAAATAAGACATCAGAACCGAAAGGGTAAAAACAAGTAAATCTGAATGTGAGAGGAGGGATTACGAAGAAGGTAGAATCTTTGAGTGGAAAAAACAATGAAAGCCAGTTAAATCCATTTTAAAGAAAAATACTCATGTGTTCGTGATAGGCCATCATATCCTGATGTGTATACTAGTGGATCTGAATCTGATGTTATGAATCCTTTTTTAGATCACAGCCAGGAAGATATCCCTCTGAATCAAGAAGCATTCAGAGTATAACAGGACACGTTGCTTCTCAACTCGGTACAGAATTCAGAAGTGCAGAATCAAACATCTACCCCTCACCCTCACTGTCACCCCCACCTCTACTCACACAGTTCCCAGACCTATACATCTCCCCAAATATCTACTCAGGGATATCCAGCATGGCAGTTGAGACGCAGCCCTTGATTTACCAGATTTCAAGAAGACACACATGGAGTGGCACGCAAGGTAAGGGAAGGGGAGGAAGAATGAGAGGAAACAGAGGGGGCACAGATACATATCGGGGTGGCGGCAACACCAGTTATTACAGACAGAAACGGAATTACTAACTGATAAGGACCAAACTATTGTGATTAACATTTCTGAATACATACTTGATGCAGCTGAAATTAATGTGCTACAAAAAGGGCTCTCTTTTGTCCCAACATTGGACTTGAATAAATTTGAGACAGTGGTGGATTTTTACAAGTTCATGAGGAAACTTAATCTTAAAGCATTTTTTTATGATGAAAATCAAATAGAGCATGAAAACAACAGGGACAGTGAGGAAGAAATTGATTCAGCATGTGGAACATCTAAATTCAAGAAAAAATCTACTTCCCCCCCACAGAATACAGCAATAACAGTTTTTGAAAAAGCCTGTATTAAGGATTTAGAAAATCAGACATTACCACCAGCTAAATATTATAATTGCACCATGGAAGAAAATACAGCAATCTATAAATTGAAAAACAATAGAGCTGTTACCATAAAACCGGCTGGCAAGGGAGGGTCAGTGGTGGTTCTTAATACATCAGATTATGATTTAGAAATGTTGCAACAGCTGGATAACAAGGATTTTTATACAGCCTTATCTTATGATCCTACAAGTAAATGTAAACAAGAGACTGATATTATTTTAAATTAATCATTATTGGAAGGACTGATTGATCAGGATACCTTTGATTTTCTGACTGTGGAACATCCTATAAAACCAGTTCTATATGGACTACCAAAAATTCATAAGGGTTTGAATAACCCTCCTTGTAGACTCATAGTGGCAAGTATAAGGTCACTGACAGACAACATTGCACAATTTATGGATTATCATATTAAACCCATAACACAAAAAACACACTCATATACAAGAGATACCACACAGTTTATTAACTTCGTTGTGGTCATTGAGATGAACCAAGAATCAAGTTTTGCTACCATGGATGTTTGTTCACGCTATACTGACATCCCACATCAAGATGGCCTGGAAAGCTTGAGAGAAAGCTTGTATGAAAAAACATCCTACACACAGGCATATGAGGAGTTTTTGGTAACCTTGACAGAACAAGTTCTCACTTGTAATGCCTTTATGTTTGGCAATAGGATGTTTTTGCAGAGTAAAGAAACAGCCATGGGGGCAGCCATGGCCCCTAACTATGCAATTATCTACTTGTCAAAGTGGGAAGAAAAATTAAACTTCGGTGCTGAGAATCCATATTTAGAATTTATAGATTTTTATAAACGTTACATAGATGATTTGCTTTTCATTTGGAAAGGTACAAGTGTGGCACTGAAATTGTTTGTTACATACTTGGAGAACTCAAATTGTCATTTAAAATTTGAATTGAAAACGGATCCCAGTGAAATACAGTTTTTGTTTCTAACAGTGATATAAGAAAACAATGGGGACATTGAGACCAAATTGTTCCGGAAAAGCACAGACAAAAATAGAATTTTATAATTTCAAAGTTGTCATTCTAAACATGTTATAGCTAATATTCCAACGGGTCAATTTCTGAGATACAAGCGGAACTGTTCATGTAATGAAGATTATCTGGAAAGTGCAGAGGAACTTATAAAATGGTTTATAGACTGGGGTTATAATATTAAAACCATACAAAAGGGATGTAAAAAAGTGGAACAAAAGGACAGGAATATTATATCCAAACAGGTTCATGATGAAGAAAAGGAAAAGAGAAAGAAAACGAACAATAATAATAAAAATGCTGTACATATAAATGATGCTCCCAAATTTATCACTACTTTTAGTCCACATGCTTTTTTGTTTAATAATATAATACAAAAACACTGGCATATTCTCATGGCTGAAAGCAAATTTCAACAGATTGCTAAAATTTCCCCTAGAATTATTTATGGAAGGGGAACTAATCTGAGTGACACTTTGGTGCACAGCTATTTTTGTGGCTGGCTCACAGAAATAGAGAAAGATAAAAATAGCACCTTACGCAAGGGAACTTTCCACTGTGGTAATTGTCGTTTTTTGTAAATTTATAAAACCTGGAAAAGATTTTCAGCATCCAATCACTGGGAAGCAACATGAGATTAGAACATTTGGCAATTGCAGTACTCCTAATATTGTGTATTTGGCTAGCTGTAAGACATGTTCTAGTTTTTATGTGGGAAAAACTACCCAAAAGTTCAAAGAAAGAATAGGGCAACATGTACGTAGTATTGCTCATGCTGATGGTTTAAGTGCTCTTTCACAGCATGTACAGTCTCAGGGAGAGAAACATTATTTCTGTTTTCAGATTATAGAAACATTTTAAAAAAATCCTACAGGAGACTTAGATTTGAAATTATGCCAGAGAGAAACATTCTGGCAGTATATTATTAAATCATATGTTGCTCCAGGACTCAATGATTTCTTCCAGCTTTCTCCATTTTTATAGTATATATGTACAATTTATAATCAGGATAAAATTTACATTGGACACTTGCCCTATGTATATGGGTATGTGTATACAGATATACACATACACACATATATGTATATGGGTGTGCATGTGCATGCATATGTGTAAGTTATATGGAGTGTGTGGATCAATTTTTGTGGATCAAACGTCTTATTAATATACAGTATATATATATAGGTATTTGTATTTATAATGGAAACATAGTTCTTATGTAGATTTGTATGTGTAGGATGGTTACAGTGTAGTTGGTAGGTATCTTAAAATATAATAGTGCTATTTTATTTCCTTATGCATTGTTTCATCAGTGTTCATTGGTGTGTTTTGTACTGGATTTATTTAAACAAAGTGGCCCGTATATTCAGACTGCGCCAGGCTGTGGTGCAAGCCTGGGCGCAGTGCAACTTGGTTGCGCAGGGGCGTTGACAAAGTGATATTCAACGGAGCTGTGCCATGGCACAGCAATGTTGAATATCGCACCCTGGCCACCCGCAATGCACATGGTGCCGTGGCACTATGCCAGCGCAAGTGGCCAGAGTGGAGCAGGGGGATGTGCTAGCACAAGTTCCGTTGTGCTAGGCACAAAACCGTGATATTCAAAAGTGCACATGCAAATGGGACCATATTGCATGCAAGGTGCAAATGGGGCCATTTCATGTCATTATGGCCCCATCTGCATGCAGATGCGCTGATCCCTGGCGACTTGCACCTGGCACCCTGCCAGGTTACAGCCGTCGGGGACCGACGCCCCCGCACAGTGTGGCAAAGCACCCCACTGTCCAATCATGGGCATCTGTTAAAATAACAATCGTCCAATATCCCTGGTGGTCCAGTGGACCGCTTGCAGCCTGATTGCGGGCTGAAGTACAAAATAATACATGTCCTATATCCCTGGTGGTCCAGTGGACCGCTCGCAGCCCAATCGTGGGCTTAAGTATAAAATAAAACATGTCCCATATTCCTGGCGGTCCAGTGGACCACTCGCAGCCCGACTGCGGGCATCTGTTACAATGAAACCATCCAGTATCCCTGGTGGTCCAGTGGACCGCTTGCAGCCCAATCGTGGGCATATGTAAGACATAATGCCACCCAAAACAACCCTGGTGGACTAGCGATACCCCCCTCCCCACCTGCCCACTGAGCCCCACCACCCCACTCCCACCTGGTCAGCGGCTGGCGGCAGCTCCCCACCCGCTCGCCACCCCGCTGCCCGGCTACTGACACCATACCGGTAGGGCTGTACGCCCATTGGTCCACAGCGTGAGCCAATGGCGTGCAGCTGCAGCAGATTAACAGTCCAGATATGTGAATGGTTCATATATCTGACTGTGTAGAGGTACGGGCTTGCACGCCCATTGGCTCACGCCTGTGGACCAATGGGTACAGCCCACCATAAGGTGTCAGGTGGGTGGTGGGGCAAGGGAGAGATGCCGCCCACCGCTGACCGGGGGGGAGCGGGTCGGTGGGGCTCGGCAGACAGGTGGGGAGGAGGTACCGCTAGTCCACCAAGGTTGTTTTGGGTGGAATTATGTCCTACATCTGCCCGCGATCGAGCTGCAAGCGGTCCACTGGACCACCAGGGATATAGGACATGCTTTATTTTATACTTAAGCCCGCGATCGGGCTGCGAGCAGTCCACTGACCACCAGGGATGTAGAACATGCTTTATTTTATACTTAAGCCCACGATCAAGCTGCGAGCAGTCCACTGGACCACCAGAGATATAGGACGTGCTTTATTTTATACTTAAGCCCGCGATCAGGCTGCGGGATATTGGATGTTACTATTCTTCTATGTATGCCTGCGATAGGGCATGGGCGGGTGCCGCCACGAAGGTGCAGCTGGAGCTTGGGTGCACAGGTGGCAGCTGCCATGTTCCACCCTGCAACACGACAGCTCACCTGTGGGTGGCCAGCCATTGTTCCTTTTTTTTTTGGCTCACCTGTATGCAGTGCAAGTAGGAGTTGCTCACGCATGGGCTCAGCACATTCTGGGCTGAATATCGGGATGTGCGTAGTATGCATGGGCACCCCCCCCCCACCTGTGCCGCATACATTACTGATGCACTCCGGCGCATCGGGATTTGTGCCAGGCACAATCCCCATTTGCATATCATGCTGAGGCACATAAGTCAGTTGCGCATGGCCTGTGTAGTACGGTACGGGCTGTACGCCCATTGGCTCACCCTTCTGAATATCTGTTTATTCCTGCACTTTATAGGGTAGTTTTTTAGAAGATTTTGCAAAAGATTTTATACATGGGGGTAAGATCATGATTTATTTTGTATGTACAAAAAGGTTGAGGGTATCTTACCTTTAATCTGTACCTTTAAATGCTGCATATTTAAAGTGCATTACCCCCCTATTACCATAGCTTTGAAAAAGCGTAATTGTGACACGAAAATGTTCGGCTCTGTGGGGAGGGGCACTATGTACCTTGCTTTGCTGACTGGCTTAGCTATTTTTGAATTAAAAGGCTTTTATCCTTCTACATCTGTCGTGGAGTCCTTTTGTAAATGTGGACAGTGACGAGGCGCCGACCTGGATGTGGCCTGTGAGTACTGTTTTTTTTTTGTTTTGACCTCACAATTGGCAATTTGCAGCCACCTGTTCTTGTTGTTCATGTCTATAATTTGGTAGAAAACAAGGGTTTAAATATTAACATGGGTTAAATAGGTTCAGGGAGGCTATTCAATTTTAATTTTTATATTGACAGCATGACTTTAAAAGATAACTTTTATAACGATGTTATAAATCTGGATAGAGTTTATTGTATCTTTTGTATGTCTGTTATGTGTTTTATGTCTGTTATGTGTTTTAAGTAAACTCTGGATGAGAAACTTTTGCATAACAGGATCACCTTGAAAACTGGTCCCTTGGATCTAATGGTGTAAATGTGCAGTCTTCCGGTATAAAAATAAAGATTTTACTACTTTTCCTGGTAGTTGGACGGCAAACCGATCTAAATCCCAGGAAGAGGCATGGTTCCAGATCTTCATGGTTTGGGGGCATATTCTTGAGGATCTTGCACCTCCCTGCTTGTTTAAGTAATACGTTATTGTGTTGTTGCCCGTCCAGAGCTGACAAGACTGACCCTGGATTTGGGAGAAAAAAGCTGACTACTAGGAACACTACCCTGTGCTCCAGGACACTGATATGTTCCTGAGTCTCCAGTCCTGTGTGCTCCAGGTGCCAGGCACAGTGAGCTTCTCCAGGTGGGTGCCCCACCTTAGAAGTGAGGCATCTATTGTGTGGATACTTGTTGGGGATTGCTGGAGGAAGGGAATGCCCTCTCTGAGCTTTTCCTTCCACCATTCTAGTGCCGTTATCAAAGTTTTTGTAACAGGCACTACTTTGGACAGAGTGGCCCACCTCTGAAACTAGTGGTCCCTTAAGCGGTACTGAATCCCCCTCATCTGGAACCTGGTCCTGGTACCACAGCAGTGGAAAAGGCCATTGGTACCAGGAGTTAAGGAAATCCCCTGCAGCCCTAGGCTGTCCTAATGTGAAGGATTTTGCAGTGATAATCAGACTTGATACCCTTGCCTGAGGAAAAAGCTTTTCATTACAGGGTATCCAGCTCTGCTACTATGAAATCCAGTACTTGAGCTGGTTCTGTTTGTAAATTCTATAGGCTTATTAGGAAGCCTAGGCCCTCTAAGATGCTTTTTACACCTGTATGGAGCACCTAGCCTCCTGATGTGTTTTTCCTGAGACTAGTCACTTATCCAGGTAGGGAAACATGAACATTACCTACTCACCATAATTGCTGATCTTCCAGAATATCTTCATCATTCATTCATTCACATTTAAGGGTCTTAGACTCTAAGCCACAGGTGCTAGGACACCGTGGACATGAAATCTTTTCCAATTAACAGGAGACTGACTTGGCTGTTGGTGCCACCCATGTGACTGACATACTGATGTCATGCATGTGAGTTAGCAACCATCGCTCACCCCCTCTCTTCCGCAGTTCTGTTTGCCAGTAGAAGAAACAAGTGGGAGAAAAAGAAAGGGCTACAGACTTTGTAGCCAGAAGGGATAGGAAAAGGAAAAAGGACATAAAAATAATAACAAAACCTGACTAACAACTTAGAAAAAAATAACAGTCCGGCCTACTGAGTGGTACAAGGGTAGTGGATATGAAGAGCCAGAGCCCATAAGCCACTACCTGAACAGAAGGGGAAGATATAACAAAGAATGGGCAGCAGCTCTAGCATATTACTCTGGTTTATACACAGGGAACTAGAAAGACCCCTGTGTAGCGAGATAGCAATGCCAGCTTGAAGCAAATAACTTCTGTACTCCCCAGAGGACAATTTCAATTTAGCAGGCTAAAAAACCCTTAAGCTCCCTTCAGAGGAATGAGACAATAAACATCACTGGACAGAATCCAGGGAGCACAAAGAAAAAATTACTCATCTTAGTAATTGTGTTTCTTCTAATGGAGTCTTGCTGTATTCTGACGATCTGCAGTTAGCTCCAGCCTTTAAACTGCCCCAGAGAGTGTAGAGTTAATTTTCTATGCGGTGCATAGAATGTTAGGCTCAAGCTCGTTTGAGGTCTCTGTCTGCAGCACTTTGAAACCCAACAATCAGATTCTTATGAGCAAACACTCACTAACTATATTATGTGGAAATTGTAACATTTTTAACTAGCCGACTGGCAACAAAAGTTTTGGATTCCCAAAGCAGGACTCAAGTCAGGAAACCAAAAACCAAATCATATTCAAATAAAGATTATAATATAAGCACCCAAGTAAAAAGGGGGGTGTGATGAAGACACCCCTGAGGTGCAACACTGCACCTGCCCACCCACTTCCCAAAAACAGGTTCTGAGAGGGGAGGCAGGGAGGGAGGTCAGAATACAGCAAGACTCCATTAGAAGAAACACAATTACTAAGGTGAGTAATTTTTTCTTCAAACAACATTAAGTCTTGCTGCATTCTGACAGTCTGAAGACTACCAAGCAGTACCTCCATGGAGGAAGGACAGAACCTACTTTGGGAATAGGCTCTGAAGTACTGCTATGCCAAACCGAGCATCACTCCTAGCCTGGATATCCAGAGAGTAATGCTTGGTAAAGGTATGGACTGTTTTCCAGGTGGCTGCTTGACAAATTTCTAACAGAGGGATATCCCTGGCAGCAGCCAGGGAAGCAGCTGTACCTCTTGTGGAATGAGCCCTCAGGCCTGAGGGTGGAATTTTTCCCAGTTTCTCATAGCAGAATTGTATACAAGAAACAATCCACCTGGCAATAGTTCTCTTGGTGGCAGGTTTGCCCTTTCCCACTTCCCCTTAAGTAAGGAATAACTGGAGGGAATCAAACCTGTGACCCTTGGTACGCTCTATATAGTAGCTAAGGGCTCTTTTAACATCTAAACTGTGTAGCCTCCTCTCCTCTGAGGAAGAATGATCAGTAAAGAAAACAGGGAGAGACATGGACTGATTCAAATGGAAGTCTGAAACCACTTTGGGCAAGAACCTCCTATTGGTTCTAAGGACCACTTTATCTCTATGGAATGAGATAAAATCAGGTTCCGCTGACAGGGCTTGCAACTCACTGATACATCTGGCAGAGGTAATGGCTAACAAAAACACAGTTTTCCGAGTCAAGTACTTAAGCTCTGCTGAGGACATAGGCTCTAAAGGAGGTTGCATAAGTTGAGCAATGCAAACATTTAAGTCCCAGGCAGGGGCAGGATCCCTAAAGGGAGGATTGGTATGAAGCAATCCCTTGAAAAATTTACAGAACACAGGATGAGATGATAGTGAGGAAGGCTTCCCCACTGACAGAAAAGCAGAAACAGCTAACAAGTGTACCTTGAGAGTAGCTGGTCTGAGGCCTAGGCCATTAAGATGGACCATATAATCCAGAACTGTAGGCAATTCAGCAGTGTCTGAGAGGTATGCTTCTTGGAACACCAAATGCTGAATCTTTTCCATTTGGAGTCATAAGTCTTTCTGGTGGCAGGCTTTCAAGAGGCTTTGAGAATATCCAGAACCCCCTGGGACAGGTGCAAATCTGCATACTCTAACTCTTCAAGAGCCATGCCTTGAGATTGAGAGACCGAAGATTGGGAAACCAAATCCTCCCCTGAGAGGAGGTTAACAGGTTGTAATTCCTGGGAAGAGACAGTGGAAGATGGACTGCTAGAGACAGCAATAGGGGGTACCAAGGCTGTCTGGCCCAGTCTGGAGCAATCAGAATCACTTTGCAAGGTTGTGACCTTACCTTGACTAGAACCTTGAACAGCAGAGGAAAGAGAGAGAAGGCATACAGAAATTTCCCTTCCCAGTTCAAAATCAGAGCATCCAGAGGGACTGAACCCAAGGCTGGAGGTCTGCAACAAAAGAGAGGGAGTTGGTGATTGTCTGGGGCTGCAAAGAGATCTACCTCTGGAGTGCCCCACCTTGAAAAAATCACTTTCAACACCAGGGGATCCAGGGACCATTCGTGATGGCCTTGGGAGATCCTCCTCAGTGCATCTGCTAGCACATTGTCCTTCCCTGGAAGGTGGACTGCTATCAGAGAGGTCTGCAGGGAATAAGCCAGGGACTACAATTTCATGGCTTCTGTGCACAAGGCCGTAGACCGAGTGCCTCCCTGCTTGTTGATGTACCACAAGGTGCTGGTGTTGTCTGTTCTGACCTGAACCACCATGTTCTGCACAGACTGAGAGAAAGCTTGCAGGGCCATAAAAACTGCTCTGAGTTCCAGGAGATTGATATGAAGAAGGGACTCCTGAGGGGACCACAGTCCCTGGGCTGTGAGAGCCCCCAGATGAGCTCACCACCCCAAAAGGGAAGCATCTGTGGTAAGGACCACCGAATGAGTCTGAGTGACAAATGGGGCTCCTTGCCTTAAATTGTCCTGATCCTGCCACCATTGAAGAGCTTGGATCAGTGTCCAAGTCACTGGAATCAGTTTGGTAAGAGGATCCTTCCTTTGGGACCAAAAGGCCCTCAGATGGAACTGAATGTCCCTCATCTAGAATCTTGCCCCTTGGACCACTGCTGTAGAAGCTGCGATGTGGTCCAAGAGCTGAAGGAAGTGCCTTGCTGGTCGGGATACCTGAAGGCTGAAGGAAGAGGCCAGTTCTATAAGAACTCTTGCCCTTTCCAGGGGAAGAAAGGCTCTTGCTTTGATAGTATCTAGCTCTGCCCCTATAAAGGTAAGAAGCTTCACTGGTTCGAGAACTGACTTGGGGAGGTTGAGAAGAAATCCCAGGGAACTGAGCACTTGCTGGGTCACTTGCAGGTCTGACTTGACTTGGCCTGGAGACTGACCCACTATGAGCCAGTCGTCCAGATATGGAAAAATAGAAATCTTTTGCCTTCTTAAAGAGGCCACTACTACTGCCAGGCACTTTGTGAAAACCCTTGGAGTTGATGTTAGGCCAAAGGGCATTGCTTTGAACTGGTAATGGCCTGAGGACAACTTGAACCTGAGGTACTTTCTGTGGGAACACCTGATGGGGATGTGAAAGTAGGCATCTTTGAGGTCCAGGGAGGCTAGTCAGTCCCCTGGCCTTAGAGAAGGAAGAATTATTCCCAGAGTCACCATCTTGAACCTTGGTTTTAAAAGATGTTTGTTCAGGTATCTTAAATCTAGGATGGGTATCCATTCCCCTGTCTTTTTTGGGGTAAGCAAGTACCTGGAGTACAGACCTTTGCCCCAGTGTAAGGTAGGAACTCTCTCTATGTCTCTTAAGTCCAGAAGAGATGAAACCTCTACCTCTAGGGCAAGGGTTTCGGAGAGACCTGCAGGTGGAAAAGATCTGGCTCTCATCTTCAGAAATTTTTTGAAGCTGAGAACCAGTCCCAGGCTTACTACTTCCAGGACCCACTTGTCTGAAGTAAGAGACACCCAGTACTGGATGAAGTAAGCCAGCCTGCCCCCTACAGGGATAGGAGAGTCAACCCTGGCAGGCCCATCAGGGTGTCTGTTTGGCAGGGACCTTAGGCTGAGGAGTGGATGCAGCCCTGCTCATCCCCCTTCTGCCTCTCCCTCTGAAGAACCCCCTCTGAGAAAAGGGAGAAGAGGCATGTGCTTGGTAGAAATGCCTATGAAAAGGCATGCCCCTGCCTTTGAGGAGCTGCTTGCCTCTCCTTGGCCTGTGCACTCCTGTAAGTGGTCCTACATTCCGCCATCTTACTAACATACTAACATACTATTTGCCAGCAGATTAGGCCTTATGGTCTATCGAGTCTGCTCGAACCTTAGATCCTTAGTTGGGTGCCGAGGGCCTCCCATCCCTTGTGCTCCAGAAACCCCTATCATCCATCCCCACCCCCCTGGGACAGGCCATCATCTGATACACCCACTTTCTGTGTCTGTCCCACCCTCTCTTGAAGCCCTCCACTGTGGATCTCTGAACCGGCTCACCAGGCAGTGCATTCCAAGGGTCCACCACCCTGTCAGTGAAAAACCTCCTCCTCTTTTCCCCTCTCACCCTTCCTCCTTCCAACTTCAAACCATGCCCTCTGGTGATACCTCCTGCTTTAGTCTAAAGATCCTCCATGTTTACCCTATTTATTCCCTTGAGGTGCCTAGAAGCCTCAATCATGTCCCCGTCTCCTCTCCCTCCAATGAAAACAGGCAGAGCTCCTCAAGTCTGTCCTCATACGCCAAATCCCCTAGCCCTCGTATCATCTTAGTTGCCCTCCTCTGTACCCTCTCCAGGAGCTGTATGTCCCTCTTCAAGTGTGGTCTCCAGTACTGTACACAGTACTCCCAGTGTGGTCTAACCAGTCAATTGTACAGCGGCAGAATCACTTCCTTGCTCCTAGAGGTGATCCCCCTTATGATGCATCCCAACATCCTGTTTGCCTTGCTAGCCACTCTCCTGCACTGCTCAGAGTTATTCATACATGCATCCACCATGACCCCTAGGTCTTTTTCCCCTATTGAGGCCTCCAGCACCTCCCCTCCCAGGGTGTACCTGTGTTTAGGGTTTCCCCGACCAAGATGCAACACCTTGCACTTGGTGATATTGAAATTTAATTTCCATGTGTGAGCCCAGCTTTCCAGGGTGTCCAGGTCCCCTTGCAGGGCCAACCTCCCCTCTTCTCCCTGAGCTACTGCTCCCATCTTGGAGTCATCAGCGAAGAAACTCATTTCACACCCTATACCCTCCCTGATGTCAGATATGTATGCATTAAACAGGATCGGACCCAGGACCGAGCCCTGCGGTACCCCATTTTCTTCATGTAATTCTCTGTCTGCTCCCCAAACAGAGAATTACCTTCCACAGGGAAATCCATGGCCTTAGCCTGGGTGTCCTGTGAGAGGCTAGTACATCTGAGCCAAGCCATTCTCTGAAGAGCCACAGATGTAACCATGACTCTTGATGACACATCATTGGAGTCCACAGCAGCACAAAACTGTACTTTAGATGCCTCAATCCCATCCGCAGCCACCTCCTCCAGCTCCTTGGCCAGCTGGGGGGAGGTCTGTTTAGCCAGTGCTAGTACAGTGTCCCATCTGGACTTCTGGTACCTGGCTGTATAGGCCATATAATTAGCCTGCCTGAGTCCCAAAGAGGATGCCATGTATCGCTTCTTTGCCAAGGCATCCATCCTCCTGGAGTCTTTGTCTGGGGGGTGTGAGGCTAAGGGAACATTAGCCCTGTCACAGGCTGCAGCCTACACGACCCCAACATGGCTGCATTGCTGGTAGAAAAACTCCATGTCTCAGCCTGATAAAGTATACCTCTTGTCCATTCTTCTAGCAACAGGAGGTACAGAATTAGGAGACTTTAAAATTTTTTGTGTCTGTTTCCAAAATGATTTGTGCAGGGGAATAGACAGCCTCCTAGACTCTGGGATGTCCATCATTTCGACAAAATCGGGCTCCTCTTGATCCTCTGTGGCTTCCTCCATAGGAAGCTGGAGAGTTTCTGCCACTTTCCTGTAGAACAGATAGTGGGGAGGGGACTCAGAGAGCCTCGGAGAGGAAACACCAGATGGTCTGTCTGGGGAGATGTCTGGTTCAATGGGCACATCCAGACTTTCTGCTCCATTATAGTCATCATCTTGTTCATAATCCTCCTCCTCCTCAAATTCCAGTTCATAAAAATCTTCAGGGGCATAATCCTGAACCGGTGGAACCGACCGAACCGAACCCCTAGATAATGGAGCCAGATCGGACAGAACCAGGTGAAGCGATTCAACAATCCAAATCGCTCGGGCAATCTCATCAGCGGTCGGAACATGAACCTCTGGAACCGAACTGGCTGACTTGTCTTTATGTTTCCTTTTCGTAGGAACCGATTTCTCAGGATCGGCTCTCCTCTTGCCCACAGAAGTATCGCCCTGGTCAGGAACCGAACCAGGCTGGCCATCCGGGTCAGCAACTTCTCGGCCTCCTTTTCCCTAAGTCTACCTAATCTTTTCTCCAGGGTAGACTTAGGAACGTTTTTACAAATTTGGCAGTCTGTATCGAGGTGGTCAAACCCCAGACAATAAACACAGGTGGTGTGGGGATCAGCATTAGCAAAGACCTCCCCACACTCACTGCAATGTTGAAACCCAGTGGGTCCGTTTTTTTTCTTGGGTTTGTCAAACATAACCAACCTAACTAAACTTACCCTTTTTTCGGCAACCGCCAGGTAAGACTCCCTTATCGGTTCCTAACCGTGTCATGGGTATTGGAAAAAATGTTTAAAACACATTTTTTTTTTAAACTGAAAAGGACCGGTAACCACACACTAAAGAAAAGTACAAGAAATTCAACTATTGGATCGGTTCAGCCGAACCGATTGAACAAGTTTCTCAATTCCCACAAAGTAAAACAGAAAACTATCTAAGTACTCACATACCGCAGACAGAGCCTGAACCAACAATGTGGAAATAATTTCGGATTAAACCGACACTTAAACCGACTTTTGAACTGAGCTGAAGGAGAAATCTCCGGAGCAACTGTTCAGTGAGGCGGAGTAAAGAATCTGACGGTTGGGTTTCAAAGTGCTGCAGACAGAGACCTCAACCAAGCTCGAGCTCAACATTTTATGCACTGCATAGAAAATTAACCCTATACTCGCCGGGGCAGTTTAAAGGCTGGAGCTAACTGCAGATTGTCAGAATACATAGATACATAGATACATAGACAGTGTCGGCAGATAAGGGCATATGGCCCACCCAGTCTGCCCATTTGAGCTCGTAAGTTCAGTTTGTTTTCCTAGAAGTCTGTTGCCTTACACTGACCTCCAGAATTCCTTTATGTCTATCCCATGCATTCTTAAATCCGTGATTGCTTCAGCCCCACCACTTCCTCTGGCAGGAGTGTTCCACTTGTCCACCACCACTCTGTGAGAAATTCTTTCTCATGTTTCCTCTGAATCGTCCTCCTCCAACTTCATCCCATGCCCTCTAGTCCTGGAACATCTTTTTTGCTAAAAAATAGTGTTTTCCTGCACCCTGTTCCTCCCTGTAAGATACTTGTATGTCTCTATCATATCCCCTCTCTCCCTCCTCTCCTCCAGGGAGTACATGTTCAGTTCCTTCAACCTGTCTTCTAGGACTTGTGATGCAATCCATGCACCATCTTTGTTGCCCTCCTCTGAACCTTCTGTACCCTGTCTATGTCCTTACGTAGGTATGGTCTCCAGAACTGTACACTGTACTCCAGGTGGGGCCTCACTAGTGTCTTGTATAGCGGAATTATGACCTCCTTTCCTGCTGGTGATGCCCTGCCATATATCCCAGCATCCTATTTGCTACCTACTGCTTTGTCACACTGTTTCCTACCTTGAGGTCATCAGAGATGACAACCCCAAGATCCCTTTCCTGCTTGGTGCATGCTATATCCTCACCCCAACTGATATATTGTGCCAGGGTTTTGTGCCTCTATATGCATTATCTTGCACTTCTTTGCATTGAATTTCAACTGCCAAACCCCTGACCATTCTTCAAGTTTCTGCAGGTCGCTCCTCATTCTGTCTACACCCTCTGGTGTGTCTACTCTGTTACAGAGCTTTGTGTCATCAGCGAACAGTGAGATTCTGCCTTCTAGGTCCTGAGCAATGTCACTGATGAAGATGTTGAATAGGACCGGTCCCAGCACTGATCCCTGTGGTACCCCACTGGTCACTCTTCCCTCTGTGGAGTGACAGCCATTTACCACCACCCTCTGTGTCCTGCCACCCAGCCAGTTACCTACCCATCACACTACTGTCCTGCCCACACCCATATTCCCCAGTTTGTGTAATAGTCTTCTATGTGGCACAGTGTCAAAGGCCTTGCTGAAGTCCAGATAGACCATGTCCACTGCCCTCCCTGATCCACCTCCCTAGTCACCCAGTCAAAAATTCAATGAGGTTGGTCTGACATGACCTCCCCTGGTGAAACCATGCTGCCTTGGGTCCTGTAGTCCATTGACAACCAGATGTTCCACCAATCTCTCCTTCAGTAGTGCTTCCATGATCTTCCACTACTGAGGTGGGGACTGGTCTGTAGTTCCCTGCTTCCTCTTTGTTCCCACTTTTGTATAAGGGGACTACATCTGCTGTCCTCCAGTCTCTGTACCTCCCCTGCTTCCCGTGATTGGCTAAACAGGATAGCCAGAGGTTCAGCCACCACCTCTCTTAGTTCTTAAGGACCCTGGGTGCACCCCATCTGGCCCCATTGCTTTATCAACTCTTTTACTTCCAGTTCCTTTAGGACCTTTCTCGTGTAAAGGGACCTGAGTCCATTTCTGCACCATTCTCACCCTTGTACTCCTTCAGACCCATTATTACCTCCTCTTCCTCAGTAAAGACTGAGCAGAAATACCTGTTCAGTATGTCAGCTTTACTGTTGTCATCCTCCACACGGCCCCATTCTCCCCTTCAGTCTCACTATCCCTCCCTTTGTCTTCTTTTTTCACTTATGTACCTGTAAAGGTTTGTCCTCTACCCACTGATTTTGCAATGTGTTCTTCTGTCTGAGCTTTGGCTTCCTTACTGACCTCCCTGCCTCCCTTTGCTTCTCCTGGTACTTTTCCCTATCCCTTCTGCCTGTGTCTTTTGTATTGCCTGAATGCAATCTTTTGGCTTTCACTTTCTTTGCTACCTCTTTGGAAAACCATAATGGTCACCTCTTCCTTTTCCTCTTGCTAACCTGCTTAATTCATAATTCTGTTGTTCTTGTAATCCCATTTTAAATACTGCCCACTGTTCCTCAACCCCTGATTCCTGTCCCATTCCCTTAATGCCTCTTTCAAGTATCTCCCATCTTCCCAAAGTCTGCCCCTAAAATCCAGGATACGTGTTTTTGTGTGGTTTGGTTCTGCTCTTTCTGTGATTTCAAACTACAATGACTGGTGGTCACTGTTTCCCAGGTGCTCCCCACTGTTACCCCATCACACTGTCCCTGTTTGTGAGCACAAGGTCCAGTATTGCCTTCTGCCGAGTTGGTTCCATGACCAGTTGCTTGAGGAAGGCATCCTGAAGAGTCAGGATAAATCTGCTCCTAGTTGATGCTGCTGCTGGGATGCTCCAGTCCACGTCTGGAATATTGAAGTCTCCAACCAGTACTACCTCACCTTGTCTGCCATCCTTTGGATGGCTAGCATCAAGCTCTATCTGTTTCTTCCTCCTGGGCTGGTGGTCTATAGACCACACCTGTGCGGATGGCTGTCCCCATTTTCCTTTCCAGCTTAACCCACAGTATCTCTCCCCATTTTGTTCCTCCTGGATCTCTGTGGCCCTTATGTCATTTTTTCACAGTGCCCTCCTCCTCCTTCCTGCCTGCTCTGTCTCTTCTGAATATGTTGTAGCCAGGTATGGCCATCTCCCAGTCGTGGCTTATCATTACACCAGGTTTCAGTGATGGCCACAATGTCCAGGTCTGACTGTACCATGACAGCCTCCAGATCTTCCATCTTGTTGCTAAGGCTCCTGGCATTTGCACACATGGCTTTCCATGATTTGACCTCCTAGACTGTTTCACTGTTCTACTCCAGCCTTCCTTGGTTGTCATTTATCCCTGGTTCTCCTTGCTGTCTGCCCTTCTGCTGAATTTTGCCTTTTCTGCTTATCCACCTCTTGGGCACTAATCTCCATCTTTGCACATGCTTTGCAGAGATAGCCACTCCTCTGGTTCACTGGTTCGCTGCTAGCTGTGGGAGTGAGCAAGTAGGTACCCGCCTGCTGGCCTGCCACCCCCTTTGCTAGTTTAAATGCTTGTCAATGTAGCATTTAAACTTATCATTGAGTCTTGGATTCCCTCAGGATGGATGCAGGCTGTCAGGCTTGAACAAACCTCCATCCCTCAGGTGGGTCCCAGTCACCAATGAATCAAACCCTTCCTCACAGCACCAGTTCTTCAACCATGAGTTAAAGTTCCTGGTGCATGCACTCCTATGCTCTCCTTGCCTCTCACAGGTAGTACTTCGAGAAAGTGACAGAAGTAGCTACTTGCTTGAGACCCTCCCAGTTTCCTAAACTCTTCCTGAACTTCCTTTGGCTCCCCATTTGCCAGGTCATTAGTACCTAGGTGGATAATGACATCCAGCTCACCCTCCTGCCTTGCCTTCCCAGTGATCCCCAGGATCTTCCTTCCATCCCTCCATGCCGTGGCACCTGGTAGGCACCTCACCTCCCTGTCCTCCCCTCCTGTGTTCCTAGCTGGATCCTCTTATGATGGAGTCCCCACCAGGATTCACTTCCTCCTCCTCTAGGGTCCACTGCTTTCCCCACTGAGGTCACCTCCTTAGCTAACCTCCATCCTTTCCTTCCACTTCTCTGGGTACCTCTATTTGGTTGTCCTCATTTGCCAGTGTGGCATATGAGTTCTTGAGTGGAATAGGATCTGGTATGTGCCTCTGCCTGACTGCTCTAACCCTCCCTGAGCCCACTGTCATCCAAGTGCTCCTCGTTCTCGGCATCCTTTGAGGCAGTTGCATTGGACTGGGTGGTCCCTGGATAGGGGTGATGGTACTCCTGACCCAGTTTACTTCTGCTCTGAGTCTGGCTACCTCATCCCCGCAGTCCAGAGATGCATGCAGATAGGGCAGCACCTCAGTGTCAGAAGGTCTGCCTGAATATGGCTGCCCCACAGCCACTACATGCACCACTCCCCACATTATACTGCAATCCACTACTTGTCTGCTACTGAAGCTCTCCTAGTTCCCTTTTATTAATTTACTGTACTAAAAATCCTGCCACTGATCCTCAGATATTTTTTTTTAAAGAAAAACCAATAAATAAATAAATGAGTCAAAACACTTGTCGTGCTGAGGTGGGCTTCTTCCCCTTATGCCCTCCTACTTCACACTCCTTACTATACCTGTGTTTAGCTCCTGTCAATCAGATTTAACAGGGCATATAATTAAGAGTTGGGGGAAGGGGAGGGAGGGGGGCGAAAATTTGCAGCAATTAAAGACAGCACAGAATTACACCACCACTATGTTTTAAATTTTCAACAGCCCAAAAACAATTATAAGTAAAGACAGAAAAGAAAGTATAGTGTCACTAAAAGCCCACAATCTAAGTTTAAAAGAAAAATAGCAATTACCAGTTACTCTAAAGCACTGAATTGAATATGTTTCCTTCCTTCCCCTTCTGGCTTCTTCTGAGAAAATAAAACTCTGCTTGCTACTTTAACTCTGACTAAGCCCCACCTCCAGTTATCACGCAGCTGAGGTCAGAGGCCAGACAATTAACACCCTTCACCCAACTACAGGGCAGTCAGGCATACAGCAAGACTTCATGTTGTTTGAATGCTATTTTCTTGCCACTCCCAAAGGAGCGATGAAAAAATTTACGAAAAAGAAGGTAATTATTTTGAAAAACATGAAAACATGAAGAATGTGAACTCCAACAAGCTGAGGAGTATAGCACTGGAAATCCCACTCCAACAAGCTGAGGAGTATAGCACGGAAAATCCCACTCCAACAAGCTGAGTATAGCACAGGAAATCCCACTCCAACAAGCTGAGGAGTATAGCACAGAAATCCCGCTCCAACAAGCTGAGGAGTATAGCACAGGAAATCCACTCCAACAAGCTGAGGAGTATAGCACAGGAAATTCCACTCCAACAAGCTGAGGAGTACTGCACAGGAAATCTCACTCCAACAAGCTGAGGAGTATAGCACAGGAAATCCACTCCAACAAGCTGAGTATAGCACAGGAAATCCCACTCCAACAAGCTGAGGAGTACTGCACAGGAAATCCCACTCCAACAAGCTGAGGAGTACTGCACAGGAAATCCCACTCCAACAAGCTGAGGAGTATAGCACAGGAAATCCCACTCCAACAAGCTGAGGAGTACTGCACAGGAAATCCCGCTCCAACAAGCTGAGGAGTATAGCACAGGAAATCCCGCTCCAACAAGCTGAGGAGTATAGCACAGGAAATCCCACTCCAACAAGCTGAGTATAGCACATGAATCCCACTCCAACAAGCTGAGGAGTATAGCACAGGAAATCCCACTCCAACAAGCTGAGGAGTATAGCACAGGAAATCCCACTCCAACAAGCTGAGTATAGCACAGGAAATCCCACTCCAACAAGCTGAGGAGTATAGCACTAGGAAATCCCACTCCAACAAGCTGAGGAGTACTGCACAGGAAATCCCACTCCAACAAGCTGAGGAATATAGCACAAAAAATCCTACTGCAACTACCCCACCCACGCAAGACAAGAAACATCCAGTTGAGAGCTGCCCCTTGGTCCAAATGCCAAGCTATATCCACATGACACATGTTCCAGTGAAGGATGGACAAGGTGAAGCCAGTGTTGCATGCAACAATTATACCATAATTATACCTAAGAAAGGAGAAGGAGGAGGGAGGAGAAAGGAAGGAAGGTAGGGGTGGAAACAAGCTCAGTACTCCAGGATTTCTCTTTTTTTTTGTTAGGTAGGTATGTAAAATGGCTATGAGAACCCTCGTCTCAGTTTTTTACTTTTTGTGAAGAACAGAAAATATACATTCTGCTTTTGAGATATACGGATGAAGGAAAATACCTCCCAACTGGGAAAGACAAAAGGAAAAAAACAAGAGTGTGCAGTAGCACAACAAGGTGAGCTGCTCAAAGGCCCTGGCTCTTGCCTAAGTGGGGGATCGTGGGCAGGTGTGTGAATGAATGGTGAAGATATTCTGGAAGATTCTGGAAGATCAGGTCACTTAGGTAAACCCTTTAGAGGACTTTTGCATATTGACTAAACTATCTGAGGGTGTATACATGTACAGCGTTAAAGTGACTATGGTTTTCTCAGACAGGCTCCTAAATAAGGAAATGCAAAGGCAGTTTGAAGCCAAGAAGTAAGAAATAATGCCTTTCTGGGTGCTTTTTCACTGCACAATGGATTTTTGACTTTATAAATGAGTTTGATGTAAATATATGATAGTTATTTAGGATAACTGTTGTTACACATTATTTTTGTATTTAACAAATATTAAGGTGGTCCTATTTAATACTTTAATACATTACTTTGGATAATACTGTGGATTTAGAGATAGAATTTAGACAAATTTGTACATGCTTTGTCTATCTCTTAATTAAACTAAATACCCCTTACGTTTTCCTTGTTAAACAGCCTTTTTAAAGGTATCAACGCTGCTGCTGTTTACCAGGTCTGTTGGTAAATGATTCTGTAACTGCACCACCCTCTGTGTGAAAAAAACACTTCCTTGTGTTTGTCCTAAGGTGGACATTAGATATTGGGTGGGATGAACACTTGTGGAAATTAATGGTTTTTGAAGTAAGGTATTTAAAACATAGCAAACCTAATATATTAACTTTTGGTGTACTTGCAGGAATATATTATCTGAGGAGATTTATAAGGACAACATAATGCAGGTAAATTACACACTTTGAGGTATTGCTGCATATCTTTAGTCTTTATGACTTACCAGAGAACATATACATACATTTAGATTTTAAATATATGTACTATATACAGTATATTTTGTTTCAATTTTTGGAGCAGTACCAGTCTCCCTGAGGAAGGGGTTTATATAACCAAAATGTTGGCAACATATATTTGATTGAATACATGTTTAAATAAAAATCAGCATTTTGCATATTTGGTGATTGAGCGCGGTGATCCAGTTTGTTGTACTCCCCGAGGCATCTACCTGTGCAGATTCAGCCTCGGGAGGTCTGTCACGGGATGGGTGTTTGGGCACAGCTCGGGTCTGTGGCACCTGTATCCCTGAAGTGGGATGAAGTATGGCTCCTGCATATCCCATGGGAACACAATACCTGTGCTAGAGTTCCCTTAAAGCTGGAGTAAGACAATCCTAAAGGCCTCCTTGAAGGCCCAAGGACAAGGAGGGATGACAAAGCTGTCATCACTGAAATCCCTGAGGTGTCTCATTGGCAAGGACACAGTACTGTGACCTACAAAGGAGCCGATGTCCAGCACCCTCATCATCTCCATAAGGATGCACAGGTATGCAGAGTACTCAGCATCCTCAGATAGAGGGAGGCAGAATTCCTCTTCCTTGAAGGATGAATTTGGAGAGGAGGAGCTGGACATGGGAGGAAGTGGTGCCAGGGTCACAGGCCTGAACTGGATCTGGTCAGATCCAACATTGAAAAGGTATAAGGCACCAGCCATCCTCCCGCACTGGGACCAGGTGAGAGGACAAAGAGGATGCATGATAACTAGCAACTCAGAGAGAGGCAGTAGAGGCCCAGGAGGGATTAATAAGCGGAGGCTCCAGGCTTTCTGCTAGGGCTATGGGAACACTCAGGAGACCTCTCCCAGGGGAAGAACCTGGCAAATCCACCCAACTGGAGTCAATTAACATCAGTGGAGTGACCCAGTCAGTGCCCCTGGATGAGGACAGCAAAGTGGTACAGATCCCACGGTACAGCTGCAGTTCTCACCAGTGACAATATCTGCCAGGGGTTCCAGGGTTCTGGGAAGAAACTGGGTTCTGGGTCACTGCCTGAACACTGACTGGTGCCATCTCCAGCACCAGTCTCAAGGTCAACAGCAAGCCCAGTTGGTGGTTCCAATACCTCAGCATGGCTAGTGGTGTCCTCAGAACCGGGAAAAACACCGGCACTGGTAAGGCCTACAGACTTGTCCTTGGCACCGCAAGTGGCACTGAGAACCACCTTGCACTGTGAGGGGCACCAGGTCCCCAACTGGTGCCATGCAGCACCAGAACAGGTCCCAGCACTGCCCCAGCACCAAGCCTAAGGACAGCTCCAGGGGTGACATTGTCACTGGCGTTGCACTCAGAACCAGGTCCTGGGTTGGCACTATCATCACCACCTTCATGCTCTTGACTAAGAGTGGCATTGTCATCCTCCTCAAGGCCACAAGGATACTCAGGGAAGGAAATAACAACCCCCTCAGACACTGGGAAAGGGAACAATTCCAATACTGACCCCTCTTCTGGCACCACAAACAGTACCAGAAGGAGACCTGGCCTCATGAACAGTACCACACTGCTCACCAGTACCGCAGAGGGTACCAGGAACCAGGGCAGCACCAGGCCAAGACTCCAAGGTGTCCACTGATGTAGACTGAGCATATAGTTTCTGTCTCAACACTGTGGTGTCCACTATGCAGGGCAGACAGACTGGGGTGGTGATCAGCTGGCTACCCACAAGGAGCCAGCTGTCCACCAGACTCATCACCCAGGCTTCCAATGTCTCAGTGAGGCAAAACAAGCACAGGGAGGACCCTGTACTTCCACATTACCAGAAGTACTGGGAAGAGACCTAGGGGAAAGGCCCAAACTCCTGCTTTTAGCATCACAGGTGGGAAGCCTCCCTCCAAATGTATGGGGCAAACAATCCCACTTTAGCAGGCTGTATTTGAGGACATGTTTATCAATGGAGAAACAAGCATCACATCAGTTCATGTCATGATCCAGGCTGAGACAGGCGTGATACTCTTGATGCTGGTCTGACAATACCATAAGGCCTGTGATGCATAAGGGTCTGCTGCCTTTTTTCTTAGCCCTTTTAGACCAAAACAGCATCATATTATGGCAAAAATCAATAAACAGAGAAAAACTCAGTTTGATGCCAAAATCATAAAATGGACTTGTAAAGCAGTAACGGAGCTGTTTTGGCATCGAAAAGTAAAGGTTCAGTGTCAAAAACAGCTATAAAAGTGGCAGCGAAATGAGGATGCAAGTGGAGATGCAGTAGTCTCTGTCACTCCCATAGTCAGCCTTCTGTGGTGGAAAAAACAGAACCGTAGAAGAAAGGGGGCTGGGTTCAGTTGCTGGCTAGGTCATGTGCATAACAACAGTATGTCAGTCGCATTGGTGGTGCCTCCAGCTAATGTCAGTCCCCTATTAGCTGCAAACTACTTTGCACCTATAGGGTCATAGTATCTCTGTCTTAGACCCATAAATGGGAATGAATAGTGAAGAATGATTTACTGAAAGATCCACCACAACTTGCCTTATCAGATGTGCTGCAACCACAGCTAGGCACTTTGTGAAAACCCTTGATGCTGAAGTAAGGCTGAAGAGAAGGGCTGTGAACTGGTATTAGCAGTTTCCTAGTCTGAACCTGAAGCATTTTCTGTGGGTATGTCTGACTAGAATATGAAAGTAGGTGTCTTTCAGATCCAAAGACCTAGCCAGTCTCCTGACTACAGGGATGGTATCACTGATCACTGAGCCAGCGTAACCATTTTGAATCTTTCCTTTTTTATGTGTTTATTCATTTATCTGAGGTCTAAAATGGGCCACTGTTCCTCATTTTTCTTATGGGTTAGGAAGTATCTGGAAAACAGTCTCTTGATCCATTGTGAGGCAGGGACATTCTCCACTGCTCTTGCTAGCAGCAGGTTCTTTACCTCTACCTCCGACAGGATTGTTTTCTGTTGGACAATGAGATGGGAACAATTTTGGTTTCTGCAGTTTTGGGAATTCTTTGAACTGCAGAAACAAACCTTGACTCACTACTTCTGGGACCCACTTGTCTGTGGTGATGTTTGTCCATTCCTGGAAAAAGTGGGCCAGTCTTCCCCTACTGACAATGGTTAGGCTACCTGGGCAGAATTGTCAGGGGTTTTGTTATGGTTGTGGCTTAGGGATTGGTGCAACAACTGCAAGCCCAATGCCCTTCTTGCCCCTACACCTACAGTAACTTCTTTGGGGCTCATACTCCTAGGGACATAAGGCTTTGGGTAGTAGCCCCTACCCCTGCCTCCTCATTCCATGTAGTCTGTAGGAAGTCGAGTTTTTTTTTTCCTTTTCTGTGTTATTTCTGTTAAGTGTTGTTGTAGTCATCCACTTTTTCATATATTTCTCTGTCTTCTCACCAAACAAGGAGAAACATAGAATTTGACAGCAGATAAGGACCGCTTGGCCCACCCAGTCTGCCCATTTCCCTACCTAATGGATAAGCTGCAGATCCTAGTTAACCAGCAGCCTACTTCTTTCTACCCCAACCCCCTAGAATTGCCTTATGGCTGTCCCATGCATGCTTGAATTCAACCACTGTTTTTGACTCCACAACCTCCTCCGGAAGGCCGTTCCATGCATCCACAACCCTCTCTGTGAAAAAATACTTCCTTATATTACCTCTGAGCCACCCCCCCTCTATCTTCAAATTGTGCCCCCTTGTTCTTGCACACCTCTTTTTTTCGAAAGATGCTACCCTCTTGGACTTTGTTGATTCCCTTGAGGTACTTGAAAGTTTCTATCATGTCCCCCCTCTCCCTTCTTTCCTTGAGGCTATACATATTAAGCTCCTTTAGTCTCTCTTCATATGTCTTCCGGTGCAGACCCTGCACCATTTTAGTTGCTCTCCTCTGGAGGAGTTCCCCTCAAAGGAGAAATCCATGGCCTTAATCTGTGTCTCCTGGGATAGGACGGCACTCTCAGACAGGCAGACTTCCTAAGAGATACTGCATGTGCCAGAACCGTTGAAGCAGAGTCCTTAGTGTTTATGGTCATGTGGAATTGGTACTTAGTAACATCCAGTGCTGATCTGGCTGTATCAGCCAAGTTCTGTGCCACTTCACTGTTTACTTTCTCACTCACTGCCATGACTAAATTCCATACTGCCTTCTGATACTGAGCTGTGTATGCCATATAAGCTGCTTTTGTGAAAAGCAAGGAAGCTGAGGTGAGCATTTTTCTGGCCATGGTATCCAATTTTCTGTAATCCTTCTCTTGAGGCTGTACAGAGAAAGGCACCTTAGTCTTCTTACATGCAGCAGCCTGGACCTCTCCCTCATGATTAAGGCTGGCATACAGCTGTTCAACCCCCTATTTTTCACCTGATATTTCTGTTCAACCTTCTTATCAATGCCAGCAGCTGAAGTGGGTGCTAACATGATTTTGGCAGTGGCTTTTTGGAGAGATTTGTAGATGGAAAGTAGTAGCCTCTTTGTTGGAGCATGACCTATCATGTTCCATAAGTTCAACCTCCTCAACTTCTGGGAGAGGATGTTTAGGGTGTTTACCATTTGCCTAACAAAGGAACAGTGGGATGTGTAATCCTTAGAAGGCCTGGGGGGACAGCCAAATTCTTGCTCACGTGAACCATCTGGCTCCAGGGGTTCGCCCTCTTCCTCATCTTCATAATACATTATTTCCTCCTCCACAGGCATTTGGTGTAGAACTGGAGCCTGGGGATTGAGGGGGGGGGGAGGCATATTCATAAAATTTCTCATAGCCTGGAAGGCCTGGGAAAATTGCTATGTTCTTGTTATGTCCTCTGCTGAGGGCATTTGTCTTGTGCCAACTGTTTACTCCCTTCTTTTTTTTAGGAGGAGTGACAGACATGTTTTTCTTTTTCTTTTTTCTTAGCAAACACTGTTTCCAGTGCCTGCTCTGAGGCTCTTTAACTTTTACCATAGCTGAACTCAAGGTTCCACCTTTCAGACACCCTGTGTTCTGAACCATCAATACCACACTTTTCTGTTGGCTGTGCAACTCTATCTTTGTTATCTGTACCCTTTAACAGGGGCTACTGCTGATTCTGAGGGGAAGGACCCTCATCTGAGCATTTACTGTGTTTTGGTGACATGGAGATACACTGATGAGCCATAAGGTCTTCCCTTTTTCTGGCCCTTTTCTTTCATGTCTTTCTTAGGGCAAACCCCATTACAGAGTTCACAATTTATGAAATCGTGGTCTAGACGTAAGCACCTTAAATAAAGCTTGTAGCAGTCTGCCACTGCCAGTACTGTAAACAATTGTTACAATGTTTCCATCCCGTATGTTTTATTCCTTTCTTCTTCTTTGGTCTGTCAATCAAACACCGACAGACCACAGATGTTTTAATTGGTTCCTAAAACAATAAAATAAATTGAAACAGACCCCAAAAACTGTTAAACAGGGCTCTTAGGAGGAACTTATCAGTGCAGTTCCCAGAAAAAAACTGGAACCACTGTAATTCTTACCTCAAACCTGGTAGTTTTAAAATTAGAGTCTGAGACTGTCAGTTTCAGAGTTTTAGTTAGTAGGAACGGTTCTGTTCCCTCTGGGCAGGAACTGCAACTCCAGTAAAACCACTGGCAAGAAAGAAAGATGAGCAGTCATAACAAGTAAAAACATATTTTTCACATGAAGAAAAGTGGTTCCCTAAAGGCGGGAACCTTGTTCACTGATGACTTTCTCCATTTCCTGGAGACCGATCAAGAACCGGATAAACTATTTAAATTACAGTAATTAAACAAAAAAAAAACCTAAGGCAGAGTATTGCAAAAATAATATTTTTGAAAATAAAATAAAAGGCTCTACTGTTCTGGAGGCAAGAAGAGTGGAGCTGTACATCAGGGCGACTGTTCCCTTCAAGTGTAGAAACCAATCTGATTGTTGGTGGGAGTGTGACCACAGTGCTAAGTCTGAACTTGGTTCTAATTCTAAGATTCCAAAATTAGCATAAATTCTATCTCCAGACAACTCAATCCAGTGGACTGATCACTTTTGTAAAGCCATTTTGATGGATTCCTGAGGTTAAAAACTGGCCAAATGGGAGGACGCAGAGAGTGGTCCTGAATGGGAAGCAGTCAGAGGTGAGGCATGTCATAAGTGTAATGCCCCAAGGATTAGTTTTGGGACCAGTTCTGTTTAATATATTTATATGTGACATAGGGAACAAGATGCAGGGAAAGGTATGCCTCTTTGCAGATGACACTAAGATCTGTGGAAGGGTAGACAGTGAAGAGGATATAAGGGCTCTGAGAGAGGACCTGGAAAGGCTGGAGAAGTGGTCAATGTGTGGAAGCTGTAATGTGTCTCCAAAGATATCAAAGTAATGCACATAAAAGACAGAAACCATAGAATACAAGATGGGTGGTGGTGGCAGTGGCAGAGAAAACAGTGGACGAGATCTATGGGTGTTAATAATGGAGAACTTAAAAGCATCTGTACAGTGGGCTGTGGGCAAGGAAAATGGGATGCATAGGGTGAGGGATCAGAAGAAGGAGAAGGAAGGTGATACTGCCCTTCTACAGATCTCTGGCTAGATGCAGTACTGTGTGCAGTTTTGGAAAAAAGACAAAGGAAGACTGGAGGTATGCAAAGGATGGTGACCAAAATTATACAGGGGCAGCAGGGGAGGTCATACAAGGTGAGGTTGAAAAACCTCAATAGGTACCCGTTGGAAGATGGGGGGTGGGGGGCATGACAGAGATAGTCAAGTACTTCCAGAGAATAAAGCAGGGAGTCAGTCATAGTAAGTGGGAACACAGACTCCATGAGGGGAGGGGGAGATCAGAACAAATGTCAGGAAGTACTACTTCAAGGAAATGGTAGTGGAAAATGGAACATGCTTCTAGAGGAAGCTGCATGTGCTGAAACAGCTGGACAGCTCAAAAAAGGGCAGGAGAGATGCATGGAAAGGGTGCAAGAATGACTACTAGAGGGAGGAGAGAAACAACCACTAGAGGCATTTCCTGCTAAAAGGCAGATTGAGGGGGCAGACTGGATGTGTTGCAAGGCCTTTTTCTGCTAAAAATATATATTTTCCTACATTTCTATGTCACCGTTTGACATGTTGCAGGAGTTGAACATAATACTATACTGTGTGGCGAGGGCTTGTTCTGCATAGAGAGCCATCCTAGCTGAAATGTTGTTGTACCACAGTTCAGAGGTCATAGAACACGGTAATACCCTACTGTGGTACAATAACATTTCAGTAGTTTTTGTAAGTGCACAAGCCAGTTTAACCTGGGCAACAGAAACTGCAGGATTAACCAGATAGACACTCGTGGCAGAACAATCACTCAAACAAATCCCGCAGATGCAGGATCATCCAGCTATGAAAAAAGCAGGATCAACCAGATATTTTCACTTATACAAAAAAATACAATGCAGGATCAACCAGATATTTAAAATTACTCACAAAATCAAACACGATTCCCAGAGTAACAGTCTTCTCGCTTAGCGAGAAATACGGCCTCCATGTTTGTTTTTGAAAATCCCTCCCAAATGCAACTGACAACCACTGGAAGGCCACACTATAGACATAGGGACGTCTGGTCCCTAACAACCACACCACTGATCCTAGCAACCAGCCTTAAATCCTGGAGTAAGATGCAGCAGCAAAAATTTCTTCTTCTGTTAAAAAAAAGGATCACATTTTTTTTATATTATTTTAAGGGGCACTATACACTATAAAAAGTACTGGATGTGCAACTCAATGCACAACCAGTGTGTTCTGCCACCTCAGGGTTCTGATTCCTATGGACCTCTCGAGCTTCGGTCTTGAGGTCAGACAGAATCAGAACACCTCTGTGGCAGAACACATTGTTTGTGCATAGCTGCCCATCCAGTACTCTCTATAACCTGTGAAATTCTGTCTCCATATTACAAAACAATTTCTGTGGATTTTGGTACTATCGAGTTATGACAAGGAAAGGGTTAACTAGTTCAAGATAATGTTAAAAGTTAACTGTATGGATGGAAGAACCACAAAAGGTTTTAAGGTTGTAAAAGGTTCTGATTAGTCAGGAAAAGTCCTGATAGTTTCATAAGCCTTATCAAAACTTTCAGAACTGTTATATATAGTGTACGGTTAGGGCTTATTATGCATAGAATTCAAGCAGCTCAAAAACCTTGCCATGCACATTCTAAAGTTGTTGTGCATGTTCTAAAGTTATTGTGCACATTCTAAAAACCTTATTGTGCACATTTCATCATTAACTGCAGCTGCGATTCCCTCACACTGACTACCACTGCTTAGTTTCACTTTTTGTGCTCACTGTACCTCAGCATTATCGTAAGCACAGTTAAAAAAAAAAAGGCAGGCCCATTTTTTTCATTTTTTATAAACTATACACTGTAACAAATGAAATATGGGTGATCATACACAACACACCTTGTGTTTCCATCTCAAGGCTGAGATACCAGCATGGATCTCTCAAGCTTTGCTCTTGAGGTCGATATGCTTGTATCTCAACCCCTTGATTGAAACACAGGCTCATTGAGTATGAGTGCCCATACCTTATTCCTTATATAGTAAATGGTTAAGTGTTGTTGTATAGGATATACCTACGCTCAGAATCCTTGTTGTGCATGAGCAAAAGTCGTTGTGCACATTTCGAAGGTCACAAAAATTACTGCCCGTGGTTATCTCTTTTTATGTCCTCTACCATCAACATCATTTATCTGCCATATAGCTACTGACTATGAGCAGGACCCTGTGTACACTGCATAAAATCGTGTCTACATTCCATGGCAAGGCCTCATGCTTGCTGTGGCCAGTCTATGAGTAATTTTGCAGCAATTCTGTGATGGGTTTTACATACTGTAGCACGTCAAATGAGCCCCAAAATGAAATCTAGTTGACCTGACAGAATACCTAGAAAAGGGAAGCCGGGGGCAGCTCAGCAGATGCACAGGCAAAGCAATACAAAGCAACTGTGCTACCCTGATTAGCACTGGATGTAGGACATGGGGATTTGAGTTTTTTTTTTTTTACTGCAATCCATTTTATCGTTCCATAGCTTCCTCCCCTCCTGTCCAGTGCTGGTTGACTTCAGTGATACTACTGTGGATTTCTCCCCCTGCCTACACACTTGCTTGAAGACCAGTACTGCCAGGTTACAAAGCAGTGCTGCTCCAGGGTTCCATGTTATAATTTATTTTGTTCATTTTATTTATTTATTTAAGTCTAGGATTACAAGTACCTTTGAGCCAAGGCTCTTTTACAAAGGTTCCACGTCAATTCGAGGTCAGTATGACAAAATACAACAAGCATGGTATAATAGGCAGGGTAAACAGGTTACAATCAGTTCCATGAAGATACATACATACATTTTGGAGGAGACAGGGCAAGGGCAAATGAAGGTGTACAAAGCACAGTTTTGTAAGAACTTACCATATCAGTTGATCTTCCGAGGACTGTCTCTTCCAGTAAGTCATTACTTCTGGGAGTATCCACCAGGTGTCACTGTTTGCATGGCAGCTTCTTCTAGCAGTCTTCCATGGGGGCCACCCACACAACATCACTTCCTGTGGATATGTATAAGAGTGGGTGGCCCCCAATACCCTCTGTTCATCCCTGGCTTCGGTGAACATGACCTGAACCGAGGAGAACGAGGGCCAGGAAAAAGAGAGAATAGCGATCCCACCCAATGTCCTGAGCTGCCGATTCAAAGTGAAAAGGCAGGGGGACAGAGGGCAGGGGACTTATTGCAAGAGACAGTCCTCGGAAGATCTACTGTTATGGTAAGTTCCTAAGTAACTATACTATCTTCTACGGACTGGTCTCTTGCAGTAAGTCATTACTTCTGGGAGATTCCCAAGCAGTCAGATCCAATTGGGAGGAAAGGAAAAACCACATAAGCAAAGGCACAAGAAAGGTCAACTTGAACCATACCTTTAGCGGCTGATAGGCCGAGGCGGGTAAGGACCAAAGTAATCATGGTGTCCTAACTCAAACTCTTAGGCAAAGACACATGAGCCACAGCAGAGGTCAACTGGAACCACAGCCCTAGTGGCTGATAGGCCAAGGTGGGTAACGACCATGGTGTCCTAACTCAAATCCAAAGGTGAAAACACCGAGCCATAGGAGAGGTTGACTTGAATAGCACCCCCAGATGTGGGGTGGGGTAAGGACCAATTGAACCATCATGTCCTGACTCAAACCCATAGATGAAGACATGTGGCAAGATAGAAACAGAACTGTAGATGGCCAGACACAGTTATGCATCCCGATGAGACAGGTCAACAGACTCTGGCAGAGAGTCAAATCCAGAAACATACAAGTAGAGTGGATCAGATAGCAGAAAAGGAGCACTGGGGAAACACATCCCGGATGGTTAGAGGAAGGAACAACTGAAGAGCTCCAGGAGGGAGAGAAGCAGTTGTTCCAAACAGATCCGCAGGGGGTAGTGAAGCATCCAGTCCAAAAGCAAGCCTCCCAGAAAGTGAGAGAGATCCCCAGGCACCTTTGAGGCCTGCACGAGGAGGTGGGGGATTCCATGAAAGTGGCTTAGGGCCCAGGAGCGGGTCCTGCCCCACGTAAGGGGTGGGAATGCCACAGAGGGGCATACTGAGCTGCCCCCATGGAAGTCCCTAGGGGCACCCCGGGAAGGGGTCCGGGAACAAGACGGCGTAGGGATGGTACCTGGGGGCAGGATAGAGGTCTCAGAGAGACCAAAGTGCATTCTGAAAAGATAAAAGGGTTCCAAAAAAAGGGGCATTGGAAACCGACAGCTGAATGTTGGGCAGCAAACCTGAAACCCGCAGCCAGGTGATGTGCCAAAGGGCGATGCCAGTGGCTGATAGGTGGGCTGATGCCTCAACCACATTGAAGCATGCACAGTGCAGGTGATGTGCAATGAAGGGCATGGCAGAGAGGGCTGAGCCAGCCTGATTGACCCGAAGGAGGGAGGCAAGTCGGAGAAGAGGACCAATGTTGTGGCACCAAGAGTGCAAAGGTACCGGACCATATGACCTAGGTAATTCAGGATACGAAGTAGCAAAGTACTGAAAGAACAAACCCGGATGCCATATAAATCCATGCGCTGGGAATCAGCATCCGGTGGCACAGAACTGCTATGGCGAGGTTGGGCGGTCCGGTCATGGGCCGCCACCCTGATGACCGAGTCCACCCCAAGGGTGGAGGACAAGAAGGGGTGGTCAGTAGGGGCACGGTAGAGCCAATCAGTGCCACCAGGGGCAGACTGAGCAGAGGCAGGACAAGACCAAACATGAGAGAGTGCGTTAAATATGCAGGAATCAAGGGCAGGGCTACCAGGGCATGCTTCTCGGGAATGTCGAGGTAGGCAGCCAAGTCCCGATTAAAGGAGTCCTGATCTGCAGCAGGGAAGGCAAAAGCATGCTGGATTTGCAGCCTGAGCCCCGTGAAGGATGGATCTGGTGGCAGGGGGACTGAGGAGGGTAAAGCGGGGCGACCTCCAGACAGGAGGATGTGGACCGAGGGGAAGCAAGATCCACAGGAGCCCTGCTAGGAACATCCTCCAGGAGTGATACCCCTCTCAGAATTACCATAAAGGGAGTCCACAGAACAGGTGATGGGAGGAGGGAACGGGATGAGGCCGGACCCTGACCTTGGTTCAGCAGGACCTCCAGCACAATGCGGGGAATGCCCGGAGCATGTGACAGGTCCAGGGACAGAGGACGCCCAAGGGCAGCAGCAGAAAGAGGGCAGATCAGCCCAGGAATCACCGACCCTAAGCAGCGGGGGAAGGCACCCTGACCCATGGAGATTGTGACTTGAAAAGGAGCAATGGATGCAGGGCAAGGGCCATGCAGCGGGGCTGAAGGCCCGTAAACAGATGCGTCCGAAGGGTACAAAAAGGGCGACGGGGTGGAACCCCCGATGATGCCACCCGGTACTGGGACAAGCGGGGGGGTACTGAAGAAGGGCCCTGAGCAGCGGAAGTCCTGGGGTGGGAAGCCTCCATCGTTAATGAAAGAGGTAGCCCACTGTTGAGAGAATGAGGAGAGGCCCCTCCATCGATGGTGGAATCATCCCCATCGATGAGGGAGCAAAAGGAAGCCTCTCCGTTGACGGGAGAAGCCGTTCCATCGACGAGGCATGCAAAGCATGTTGTCCCATTGATGGGAGAGGCTGCCCCATTGATGAGGAGCGCCCGATTGATGGAGCCGTCGATGAGAGAATAGCAGAAACATGTACCGTCAACGGGAATTGGAAGAACCTGTGCCATCGATGGGAAGCATCCCGTCAGAGAGCGATGTTGTCGATGGGACAACACTTCCCGTTGATGGAAAATGTTCAGAAACAAACTCCGTTGATGGGACAAGGCCCATCAATGATAGAAAAGGCCCATCAGGCTCCATCGACGGGGGAAGCAGCCCCATCGATGAAGAAGGTACCGTCGATGACAGAGGAGCCATCGTCGACAGGGAGGGAGTGTGAGGAGTGTGAATCCCTCTCCCTCTTATGCCTGGAATGAGAGCCCTTGGTTGGGGAGACTTTAAGGTGACCCCCCGAGGTCCATTCTGGCCTGGCTGAGCTGTGGCGATCAGCCATGAGGGAAAACCCAGGACCCAGTAAGAAGTGCCAGGGCTGGGGGACAGGACGTGTACCGTGAGCACTAATGGAACACTGGGTCTGCTGTAAAGGAAATGTCCTTTTTTCCAAGAGAAGCTCCAGGCCCAGCCAAAAGGCCTGAGCCTGGGAGCAGCAGGGGTACTATGAGTGAGTCACAGGCCTGCTATGGGAGTCCAGGGGTGCTGAGAGCAAATCCCAAGTCCCGGATCCAAAGGAAGAAAATCGGTTCAAGTTCGAGTCGAAGACTGCAACCCAGGAGGTCAGGAGAGCTGACTGTGTGAGCAAAAGCTGGCAAGAAAATGAACATAGGGTATTGGGTGCCACCCTCTCTTATACACATCCACAGGAAGTGATGTCATGTGGGTGGCCCCCATGGAAGACTGCTAGAAGAAGCTGCCATGTGACAGTGACACCTGGTGGATACTCCCAGAAGTAATGACTTACTGCAAGAGACCAGTCCGTAGAAGATCTAGTGTTACAAGACATGGGTAGGACAGTGGGAGGTGGGAGCTGCCAGGGGTATTGTTGCATCACAAAGAGAAGTGCAAGTGGAGAGGGGGAGGAGAAGAGAAAGGGGAGAAGGAGTTAAGTGCTAGGTGGAAGAGCTGGAGCAAGGACTGCAGGATAGACAGAAGGGATGGCTAGATGAGGCAGTTGCAGGTGCTGGAGGCAGTGAGAGAGAGGCAGGGCCTTGCTTTGAAGGGGCCAAGCTTGGGAACGGAGCAGATCTCACTGTTGAGACTATTCAACCAGATTGAGAACTTGTAGGTGAATGAACATTGTCCCAGAGATGTTCAGCAGCGACGGACCAGCAGGAGTTGAGATTCAGAACCCCTAGTATGGCGGAGATTGCTGCTTGGGCAAAGGAGGGCTTGGACACCCAGGGGAGCAAGACCCATGCTTATCTTTTTTGCCATAATGCAGGTTTGGTATTTTATGTGGTCTGAGAGTTGTAGCCAGCCAGTTTGAGCATAGAGGTCACAGGTGTGGGTAAGACGATGAGATCCAGTTATAAGATGACAGGCTTTGTTGAGAGTGGTGGCAATGTGTCTTAGGGCTGTTGGGGTGGCAGAGCCATAAATCATGAGGCCATAGTTGATAATGGAGACAATGGAGCTTTGGACAGTGACCCTTAAGGCTTCTGGGGTAAGGGATGATCTGTGCCTGTAAAGGAGACCGAGTCGTGCGTTGGCAGCCTTGGCGACGCTATCAATATGGGCACCATAGGACAGGTTACTGTCAAGAGAGATCCCAAGATATTGGAAGGAATGCACCTATTCAAGGGCCATTTTAAGGCAGTTTGTGATGGTCAGGGGATGCATCTGGTACTTGTTGTGGGAGTTACTGAAAAGCATCGATTTAGTTTTTTTATAGTAAAGGATGAATCTGTTTGCTGAACCATTTCTCAACTGTGGCGAAACCAAGCTAGAGGTTGTTTTGAAAAGACTGTGGGTCCTTATGCGTAGTATAAATTATGGCATCATTGGCATACAGTATGATTTGTTCCAGGCAGGATTGAGGGAGGTTATTCAGGGAGAGACTGAACAGAAGGGAACCCGGTATGGAACCGTGAGGAACTCCAAAGTGGACTGATCTTGCATTGGAGAGGACACCAGCAATTTGTACTCTTTAAAATCTGTTTTCCAGATAGCTTTTAAACCAAGCTGTGGAGGCTGGGGAGGGCCTAGCATTTAAGATCTGTTCCAGGAGCAGACGATGATGGGCGGTAACGAAGGTCTTAATTAGATCTATAAAGACTGACCCAGCTAGTTGCCCATTATCCAGAGAATTGTGGATGTCTCCGGTGAATTCCAGGAGGACAGATGTGGTGCTGTGTCCTTTTCTGAAGCCATGTTGTTGTGTACATAGGATATTGTGTTTGTCCAGGTAATCAGTGAACTGGTCAGCAACTAAGAGTTCGATGGCCTTGGATAGGGGAGGCAATATGGAGACTGGTCGGTAGTTTCCATGGTTGGTCCTATCACCGTTTTTATGGACCAGAGTAACGGTAGCGGCTTTCCATCTGTCAGGGAACTGGCTGAGGCAGAGGGAGAGGTTGAAGATCTTAGTTAGTGGGCTAATCACCTCGTCTAGAGTGAGGGACAGCAGTTTTAAATCAAGCGAGTCCGCACTATTTCTTGATTTTGCAATAGCTTTACTTATGTATTTGTGCGCTTCATGCATCTTGACAGCTTTGAAGTAGAATGGGGAATGTGTGGGGGAGGGAGGGGTGCAGGAGGAAGCAACTGAAATTATACTATAATAGTGACTGCAAAATAGCGATCACTGTTATGGTGTGTGTATATTGCCAAAAAGCAAATCGGTGATATACACATGCCGGCGAATGCACATCCGGCAAATACAAACAGTGTTTATGCAAGGTGCCCCCCCCCCCACACATCCCTGACTTTGGATAACCAACTCCAGAGGGGTGCATGTTGGGGAGGGAGCAACACTCGGGAATGTGGGAAAAAAAAAACAACAGCCACAAGCAGCGGCAAAAGTATCTCCCCGATCCAGCCCCGAATCCAGTGCCTACTGCACTGGAGCCAGCCACACTCACCACCACACCACACCACACAGCTGGCTCGTCTGCAGCAGGCACACTCCCCTGTCACAACCCTCTTCCCTATCCCGTCTCTTCTCCTCCTCCCTATCCCTCCCCTTCTGGTCACCGTCCCTCGCTGTTCTGGTGCTACCCTTGCAGGGCAGCCCAACATGATAGTGCTGAAAATGAGTCACTGTTTTTACAGTCACTATCATCACTGGATACCCTGCTCCAGTGGCTCCCTGCCTCTCACCCACTTGCTTGAAGCCTGCTGGTGCCAGTTCATTCCATAATATCATTCCAGTTGCTTCCTCCTGCTCACCCACTTCAACACCATTGGTGCCATTTGTGTTAATGCTGCTTAGATACCACACCTCCTTCTCTCCCACCCTGTAAGGATTTGCTGCGATATTAGAGAGCAGCTGGACCATTATAAACTAGACATGGGTTCACAAAGATTCCCGTTTTGTGTTTTTGCAATAATTACTTAAGCAATATACCCTGACAGGGAGTGGGTATATGGGTAGATTTACCACACCTGGTGTGGTTTGGTCGCAAGGCGCAGCCAAATGACTTAACCACACCAGAAGTGGTAAATCCACCTATATACCCACTCCTTGGAGGGAGTATAGTGCTATTATACAATGTCCATTTTCTGCATGTGTTAAAAAAACAAAGACATTTTTTCCACGTTTTAAATTATTTTTGTTGCTGTTATTTGGTACGTGAGAAAAAAATAGTTCCTTGTTGCTCAGTTTGCAGTACCTGATAGATTGCACTCAAAGTCCCCTGGATTAATCTGCCGCTGCAGATGGAACCGTTTAATGTGGCGGTGTCATTTGTAGAAGACATTGTGGAGTGGGACCGAAAAGGAGGTGTTTTTTTTTACCTGTTTTCTGCATCTGAAAATTAAGCGACCGCATGCTGCCCATGGCTAACTGTCGCAGTTTTGAAGTGTGGAGTCTCCAGTGGTGTATCTAGTTCTAGGGTTTCAGTGCTTTGGGACTGTGAGAAGAAGTGTTTGGGAGATGGAGGATGAGGTCAGAGTTCCGGTAAGAGGGGGGCTCTTAAAAAAAACATTTTAAGTGGGAATACAAAATAGAAGAAGGAGTAGTTTTTGTGTGTGTAGTCAGGTTAATTGGGGCTACTAGAGTGAAGAGGGACCGGGATAGGAGTAGTTTCTAACTGTGGGTGGGTATTGTGATGGAGCCTCTCGCCGTCAGTCGCAGTGTTTGCTAGGTTTGAGTTTCGGATGTTGGAAGTGATTTCGGGGTCAGTTCTTGATGTGGCTGACTGGTGGCTGGCACCTTTTCCAGTGGGTATACTGGAGGATTTCTAATGCTGGAAAGGTGCCGGCCTACAAATCAGAGTGCAGGATTCCTGTATTTGTATTTAGGCCACTGTATAATAATAATTTTTCATTCCACAGTTCTGCAATTGATAAACAGAACCACCAGCCTTTTCATGAAACAGGCTTCCTGAATCTTCTTCAGTGTTCAGAGAAGGCTATAATAGTCACAAGCTTCAGGGCTATGTGCCAGTGGATTGGAAAGGGGTTGCCCCACTGACTGCTGCAACCCAGAGGGTAGGGCTATATAATGCAGCTCCCAGCGAGCTCACACTAATGCAATTTTAGGCTTGCTCATAGTCATTTTAGCAGTTCAGTTGGGAGGTTTCAGTGGTGGAGACCATCTTTACTACACTAAAAATGTTGTAACTGTGTCAGAGGCTTATTCCTGTGGCAGGGCCATGTTTCTACAGCAGCTTCTGCAACCGTAGAATTGCAGAAAAAAATGGGGCGTTGACTATGAGTGATGAATGAAAGGTGGGAAGGGAATGGTTGGGTCCCACTAACACTGAGTATAAACTGAAATTTTCACTTTTGACAGTGTAAAACCATATACTATAAAAAATAAAACATAGACAACCATATCCAGCTCAGCTTGCTTCTCCATTTCAGGGTTCCGCTCTTGAGGTCCATATAATGTCATCTCAACCCTATGATGGGAAACAAGCCATCAAGTCAGTGCTGCCACATTAATACACATGCCACATTCGTGTCTCAGCAAGTAAGTGGAACAGCGAAGGAGTGGAACAGGTAACTGGTGTTGTAGGCATCAGCAGAAGGAAGCAGAGATGTTGGGGACTCTGCTGGTCGACCAAGGCAAGTCACCTGTTCAGACTGTGTAACATTCACTGCTGGGAAGGGCAGAAGGTTAAAGGTAGGCCAAAACTGGGAATAGGAGCAACACCAATCTAGGGAAGGCATATAGAATGATTTAAACAAGGCATGAGGGAACACAAATACAAACAAACTAAAAAAAAGGGAAAAACTAGAAACAGCCCATTAGGTGAGGGAGCAAAAGTATTTCCCAGGTAACACATGGAGAATAGAAGTTGAGAATGGTGGAAGTGATGCAGTGCAGTGGCTGTGGGGTGGCAGTTTTCAAAGAGACCTTCTGGAGACTGCAGTGATGCCCCATCTACATACACCTCTCTGGATTGAAGGAGGAAGTTGCTACACTCTAGGTCAAGTTGGTTAGCATTCAGAGGACCTATTCCCCCTCCCAGGGGCCACCAAGTCTGCCACCATTACCTCAGAGGATGGCAAGGAGGAAAAATGGCTGGATTATAGTGGGCTGTGGAAGAGTGGGAGAAGTGGGACAGAGGCACATTCTTCAACTAGTACCACTACATAATTCCTACTTTGCTCTGGCGGGGTGGGAGGAGGCACCTGCAGTAATAACCAGGGAGAATGTAGGGGCCCACCACAGTGGAAATCCCAAGGAGGAGAAATAACTTCTGGTGGGGGACTTGATTGTGAGGGGGATAGATTTAGAAACATAGAAACATAGAATTTGACGGCAGATAAGGACCGCTTGGCCCACTCAGTCTGCCCATTTCCCTACCTACTGGATAAGCTGCAGATCCTAGTTAACCAGCAGCCTACTTCTTTCTACCCCAACCCCCCAGAATTGCCTTATGACTATCCCATGCATGCTTGAATTCCACCACTGATTTTGACTCCACAACCTCCTCCGGAAGGCCATTCCATGCATCCACAACCCTCTCTGTGAAAAAATACTTCCTTAAATTACCTCTGAGCCGCCCCTCTATCTTCAAATTGTGCCCTCTTGTTCTTGCACACCTCTTTTTGAAAGATGCTACCCTCTTGGACTTTGTTGATTCCCTTGAGGTACTTGAAAGTTTCTATCATGTCCCCTCTCCCTCCTTTCCTCGAGGCTATACATATTAAGCTCCTTAAGTCTCTCTTCATATGTCCTCCGTGCAGACCCTGCACCATTTAGTTGCCCTCCTCTGGACAGCTTCCATCCTGTCTATGTCTTTGCGGAGATTGGGTCTCCAGAACTGCACACAGTACTCCAGATGGGGTCTCACCAGCTGTCTGTACAGAGGGATAATAACTTCCTGTTTTCTACTGGTGATGCCTCCCTATGCATCCCAGTATCCCCCACCCCCTTGCTGCCTTCTCATTGCTTGCCCACCTTTAGGTCATCTGATATGACTACCCCCAAGTCCCTTTCCATTTCTGTTGTTGTTAGTATCTCACCCCCATTGTGTACTCTTCCCTGGTTTTTGTTTCCCAGGTGCATTACCTGCACTTCTTAGCATTGAATCTAAGCTGCCATACATTTGACCATTCCTCTAACCCTGCCAAGTCCCTTCTCATCCTTTCCACCCCACCCTGTGCATCAACTCTGTTGCAGATCTTAGTGTCATCTGCAAAGAGACATACTTTTCCTTCCAGTCCTTCTGCAATGTCAGCTTATAAAGACATTGAAGAGGACTGGTCCTAATACTGAACCTCACGTGTACCCGCTAGTAACCTCCTTTCTTCTGAGTGGACTCCATTTACTATTACTCTCTGTGTCCTATTCTCCAGCCAATTCTTTACCCAGGCTGTCATCTTGGGACCCACTCCCAGGCTGGCTAACTTATATATTAATCTTTTGTGTGGGACTGTGTCAAATGCCTTGCTAAAGTCTAGGTAGGCCATGTCCACAGCCCTCCTGATCTACTACTTTGGTCACCCAGTCAAAGAAATCTATCAGATTCGTCTGGCATGACCTTCCCGCTGTGAATCCATGCTGCCTAGGGTCCTGTGCCCCTCTGGCCTCTAGATACTCGACAATTCTTTCCTTTAGAAGTGATTCCATCATTTTCCCTATCACTGAGGTTAAACTAACAGGTCTATAATTTCCTGCTTCTGCCTTGCTCCCACTTTTGTGAAGGGGAATCACATCTGCCCTCCTCCAGTCCTCAGGTACCACCCCATCCTCCCATGATTTGTTAAAGAGGGTAGTCAGTGGTGTCACTAGTTCTACCCTTAGTTCTTTTAGAATTCTGGGATGAATCCCATCAGGCCCCACTGCTTTGTCCACCTTCAGTTTTAAGAGTTCTTTCAGAACCCTTTCTTCTGTAAATGGGCTGGTATCACTTCTGTATCCAGAGTGTTACTACTGTTTGTTTTATGTACCTCCCCTCTTCCTTTGTAAATACTGAGCAAAATATTTGTTTAGTATCTCTGCCTTTTCACATTCTCCCTCTGCCCACCCTCCTCCCTTTATTAAGCCTCACTATCCCTCCTTGGTCTTCCTTTGCTCCCTGATGTACCTATAAAAGGTTTTATTCCCCTTCTTAACTGAGAAAAGAAAAATGGGGGAGAGGCAGGTTAGGTGCCTACCAGGCACCATAGTCCAGAGAGATGGGAAATGTATCCTGAGGATTGCTAGGGAAGCAGGACAGGGGGGAGAGATGGATGTCCTTTTCCACCTGGGGACTAAAGACCTGGCTAATGATGGGGCTGGGACAATGCAGGGGGAGTTTAGGGAGATGGGAAGGTGTCTTAGATAGGTAGCTCGCTCAGTGACTTTGCTGAGGTGCTACCTGTCTATGACAAGGGAAAGAAGAGGGATCTCCATACCAGGAGCTTCAACTCATGGCTGAAGGAATGGTGCAGAGAGGAAGGGTTCAGCTACATTGGGGAATGGGGACCCACCTGGGAGCATAAGGGCTTATACAGGGGTGATGGGCAGCATACATCTAGGAGGGGAACTGCAGTCCTCAGTGGATAGTTTAAATGTTATTTGAATGAACATTTAAGCTAGCTGAGGGGGTAGTGGAAGGAAATGGGGAGGCAGAAGCTGTCCGCCCCACAAGCTAAAGTAGAGAGTAAGGAGAACCTGAGGGGAGACGAATCCTCCAGGATATAAATTAATAAAGGAAGTAGTGTGATAGACACAAAGGGGGAAGAGAATGGCAGCATTAAAAGAGGGTGGAGGGAGGGCAAAAGGAAAAAAAAGGGGCAACAAGCAGAGTGGAAACAAAATCTGGAAGGCCATGTGTGCAAATGATGGAAGTCTAGGAAATAAGATTCCAGAGTTAGAGGCCATCATGGCAGAGGCCAACCTGGATATCCTGGCCTTACCCAGTCATACTGCATTGAAAACCTAACTTGTGGTGTCCTTCTTGATCAGCCAAAATCATTATTTAAACATAGTGACAGGAAATAAGTGTCTCTTCCTTTAATAAATACAGCCTAAACCTTCACTTAACAGACATTCCTTATTGTATTCTGACCATGACTGATAGAATCAAGACACTAGATGGGGACTGGGCATATAAATGTCTGGCTTGCTCGATAGACACACTATCTCCTGGAACAGACTTTGTAGAAGGCTTCACTTGTGATAAATGCCTACACATCTCAGCCTTAGAAAGGGAGATATGTAACTTCAGGACCAAATTCCAATTAGTTATTAATAATCAGCAAGATATTCAAAAATCTATTAAAAACATTGAGGCCTCAAATGGTACCCCTGCAATAAATCCCTGGCCTGCACCACCTCCTCATAGTATTTTTGGTATTTGCTCCAATATCTCTACTGACATTCTTCAGGCACCAGTTAGCAAGGAGGCTATTAAAATAAGAGCCAGAGAGTGTGAGGAGGGTGAGTGGGTGACGATCTCTGGCAATAATAGGAAAAAGGTCATAGAGCCAATGGATTTTACTGTGCCACTTCAAAATCATTACTCATGCTTGGCCCATGAAATAATTGACAATCAAAGTTCTGAGGCCTGCATAACTCCCAGCTCATTTAGTGGAATACAGGCTGCATACTGACATGGAACCTAGAAATGATGGGGCACAGCCACTAGTGATTAATGAGGCAATTGAGCCTCCTGGTACCTCTACTATCCGCCTAACTGATAGGGTCCAAGCTGAATCAGTTGCATCAGTTGATATGGATGTTGTACCTTTTGAAACCACATCTCCATCTGAAAGTACAGTTAATATACCAAAAATACAAACCAATCAGTCTACAACTGTCAAGGGTGCTGAAACTCACCCACTTGCATCGATACAAACATCTGATGTTTCCAACAGTAATTTGCTCACAACAGACACTGGTATCATTGATGCTAACACTATGCAGGTTGAGACTCCAAGGCATCAAACACTTATCCTAGGGGATTCCATAATTAAACACATTGATCGAATTGTCTGTAATCTAGACAACTTTAATAGAACATGCAGCAGCTACAGGGCAGCAGTAATTTCACCTCCATGCTTAATACAATTCTTAATAATGGAGGTGAAAATATTTTAGTGGTAATCCACTTTGGAACCAATAACATAAATAGAAGTCGTATTGAAGACATTAAAAAAGATTACATCATACTTAGTGAATTTCTTAATGCTAAAAATTGCCAAGTTTGCTTTTCTGAAATAATTCCTGTTCCCAGAGCCACTAGTGCAATTACCATTAAGATCAAAGCTATAAATAATTGGTTAAGGGGTTGGTGCTTGTCCAATGGCTTTTACTGTCTGACGCACTAGGAGAATTTTCATGAAAGGACCAATCTTTTTTCCTGGGATGGTCTTCACTTAAGTAAACATGGCAGTACATTATTAGGTAGAAAGATTGAGTCCTTCATTATTAACCATTTAAACTGACTGTGGGGGAGGGGGAGTGTCAGCACCAGTCACAGAAATAGTAGGTCAACTTTTTCCTCAAACATAAGGGAATACAGCTGCAAAACGTTTGATGGCTAATGCAAGAAGCCTTAACAGTGTCAGTGGCTCAGTAGGTAGCACACTCGCCTCTGAGGCTGGGAGATCAGAGGGCTGTGGGTTCAGTTCCCACATCTGGCACTTGGGTTAATATCCCAGTACTGACACTGTAGTGCAGCATGAGAGAGGTGCTGTATTTCTGAGGTGACATTTTTCTGATGAGATGTTAAACCGAGGTCCCATCTGCCTGGATTGGTGGTAGTTCAGGTGGATGTTAAAGATCCCATGGCACTTAGCGAAAAGAGTAGGGGAATTTCCTGGGTCCTGGCTAAATTTCCCTCATTCACTAAAAATACCACCAACAGCTTAATCTGGTTCAAGGTCAGTTGGCATTCATCTGTATCCCCTTCCCCTGGGTCGTGACTGAAAATAGGCAGGATTTGTCTAATGCACTTACCCGGTCAACAAAAAATAAATAAATAAAAAGGTAGAGTTGGAAGTTTTTATTAAACTACATAAAGTTGATATTATCAGAATCAATGAAACCTGGTGGAATTCTGCGTTTGATTGGGCTAGAGAAATTTCAGAATATACATTATACTCTAAGAACAGAGACTCTAGAATTGGTGGTGGATTCTGCCTCTATGTCAATGATTGTATCTCACATCTCACTCACGTCAGTTTTTTTTAACCATGAAAGTTCCATTGAAACCCTGTGGGTGAAACTGACCTTTCCCAAAAGATCTTCTGTACTGTTGGGCTGTTGTAATAGACCTCCTAATTCTTCGGACTCTTATAACAGCTCCCTACTAAAAGAAATATCAGTGGCATCTAGTATGGGTGATGTCATAATATTGTGTTACTTTAACTTACCTGGTGTCAAATGGGATAACATGACTAGTAATACTCTGATGGAAAATTTATTTGTGGATGATTTTGCTAATAATGGTTTAGAACAATTAGTTAATGAGCCTACCAGAAATGATAGGATCCTTGATTGAATCCTTACAAATAGTTATAACAATTTTATAGATGTAACTGTCATCAACCCCCTAGGTAACACTGACCATAATATGGTCCTTAGTACTTTAGTTACCTGCTGGAACAAGTCATACTCTGAGATTAAAATTAGGGATTATAACAAAATTGACTTTCATTCTACATTCTTGCCTCTCTCCAAAATTGATTGGGACATACCGTTTAAAGATGCTAATTCCAACAATGCTTGGAATATTACTAAAAACCTAATTCTATTTCTGGAAAATCAATTTATTCCTTTGAAAAACAAATACAACAATAAGGGTAAACTACCAATCTGGCTCACAGTCAAAGTTAAAAAACAACTTAATACTAAGCTTATAGCTTTCAGAAAATGTAGGCGTATGAAGACTGAAGCAAATAAACTGGCATTCTACAGAGAAGTTAAACACTAAAATATTTAATTATGTAAACTAAGGGAAATGTCGAGTTTAAGTTAGCCCACTGTAAAAATAATAAGTTATTGTACTCCTATATTAACTCTAACTGTAGAAAACACAGTAATAATCTAAGACCTATCAAGATCAATGGTAACCTTACAGTATCAATAATGAAACTGTAATAGCTAATAGTTTTAACAATTATTTTTCTTCTGTTTTTTTCTATTTAATCTCCACATCCACCCATCGCAATCCCCGAATATAATGTCTCTATTTACCTATCACCTGAGGATGTTCATTTTGAATTATTAAAATTAAACAGTAACTCTAGTCCAGGACCAGATTAAATAAGTTCTATCATAGTGTGACAGGATGGCCAGTTTTGAAAAGAAAAAGCTGACACAGAGAAGATGCAATACCCCCCCCCCTTTTGGGTTTCTGCTTTCACTCTTTCCTGTCTCCTATTCTGCTTATTCAATCTATCCTAATTTTCTTGTCAGGGTGGCCAACCTGGCAATTCTCTGCTTTGCTTTACTATCACTTTTGCTCTGGTATTAAAACAAAAGCTTGCATCTTGTTTAAGAATACAGAAGGGAGCTGCGTCACTTAAATAAAGCCATAATGTGAGTAAAGGGCTGGGTTATGAAAGAAAGCCTTCACCTACATGCCAGTTAGTAATTAAGGAAAGCTGAGGCTGTAGAATTGCTGTAAACAGTGAAATAAATGTTTTAGGCAACTCAAACAAAGTTCAGGTTGTAGGAAAATTCCATAGAACCTGTAGTGTTAAAGCACTTCTTTTAAAAAGGGAGTTGTAATTGTTGCAGTAAAGCCTTCTGTGTACTAGAAGGCTGAGTTCCTCAATAGGGCATCATCTAAAAGTGCAGCAGCCTGCTAAGCTGTTTGCTGAAAGTGCTGCAGCCAGATAAACTGTTTGGAAGAAAATAAATAAAAGGTCTAGAAATGTAAAACAAAGGATTTGGGAAGGAAATAAAGCATGTCTAAAGTACAGAGTACCACATTATGTGAAACAAAGCATAGATACTTCAGCAGTTTCATATTGTATGTATTTCCCTGTATGAACACAAAAGACAAATAAAAGGCTGTAACTTTTCATGGAGACAGATAGGGAGCGTGCCCCTCATCTCTCTGCCCATGCAAAGGTTATAACCAGTTATTTGTTCCAAAACAAATTGGTTTAACCATATACAATTGTAAAGAAAGGTTGTTACCTAGAGTTCTGTTTCATTTGGAAAGGTCCTTCTATGCGGCAAGCTGCCCCTGAAATGGCAGGTTATATAGATACAGGGGAATGTGTTGTCACAAAGGAGGAGGGGCGCTGTGAAAACCACACCCCCTTCCCTTTACCATATAAACCCTCCAAAAGGAGGCTTAGTCAGATCCTTTGTGACCAAGGTGAAAGAAGGATCTCACAGATAGGTTGGTCAGTAGGGTTCTGACCAAGGTGAGAGAAGGATCTCAGCAAGGAGGTAATGTGTTGTCTTTCAAATCATCTGAGCAAGGAGAGAATACAGGAATTTCCTTATAGCATCTGAAGCAAGCAGTATATCCTGATGTCTGAACTGATTTGAAGAAATAACATCATTTTTTTTTCTTTCTGTAAATATTGGATTATTCATTTTTGGTTTTGTGTTTTTCTAAAATAAAATGATAAACGCAGAAGTATGCGTTTTTTATGCATCATAATCTGGTTGTACGATCAGTTTATTGGGACCCACACCTTTACACATACTGAAAAAAACAGCCCATTTTCTGGCATACCCGTTATCAATAATATTTAATCGATCTATCAATGAGGGATCAGTATGGAGTGATTGGCAAACAGCAACTATAGTCCCCATTTTTAAAAAGGGGACGGGAAATATGGAAAATTATTGGCCGGTAAGTCTAACATCCCACTGCAGTAAAGTAATAGAAAAATGAATTAAGAGGCAAATAGATGCATACATCACTAATAAAGGTATGATTGACCAAACTCAACATGGATTTTCTGTGGGGCGATCATGTGCCACTAGTCTCTTTAGTTACTACAACCATATCAGTAAAAATCTAGATGATGGCATCCTGTCTGATGTCATCTTGCTAGACTTTGCAAAAGCTTCTGATAAGGTTCCACATGTCAATTTAATCTCTAAACTCTTGGCCATGGGTATTAATCCTATTGTAGTAAAATGGATTGATAAATGGTTAGAAGGGAGAACACAACATGTGAAACTATGAGATATCATATCACAAGATGTAAATGTTAGTAGTGGTGTACTGCAGGGCTCAGTTTTGGGTCCTACCCTTTTTAATTTCCTTATTAGTGATTTAAATAAAGACCTCGAGAATCATATCATAAAGTTTGCTGATGATACTAAACTTGGGGGAACAGTCAATTCGCTAGTTAATCACCTATCCCTTGTCAGGGATTTAGGTAAAAGTGAGACCTGGGCTGTTAAAATGGAATGACTTTTAACACAAATAAGTGTATTGTACTTCATTTAGGGCATAATAACCCCAAGTACTCATACATATTGAATCAGACCATCATCAAAAAACCATTATTGAACGAGATTTGGGCATTCTTGTTAACAATAAATTATTTGCTAGGGACCACTGCACTTTTGCCTCAAAAAAAGCATTAGTAATGCTAAATAGGATTAGGCATTCTTTTACAGGTAGAATGGATTATTGCATTGTGTCTTTATATCGAATATATGTGCATCCCCTCTTAGACTACGGCTCACAAGTCCAGTCTCCGCATTACATAAAGGATAGCAAACAAATTGACAGAGTACAAAGAAATGCTACCAAAATGATTCCAAGATTAATAAGTCCTACCTTGAAAGGCTTAATGATACTGGTCTTTTTACATTTCAGTGTAGGCATCAAAGGGGTGACTTGTTACTCCTGCACAAAATCTTACATTAGGCTGATTTGTTTGCAGAGTGTGGATTTCAGTATACATCCAACGGAAGTAATAGGAGGCCTCACAACAAAAAAAGTATGGTGCCTATGGTCCGAACTAATAGTAGATACAATTTCTTCACTGTTAGAGTTTCCAAAATGTGGAATAAATTACCTCAGGACATTATTGACTTAGATAACTTCAATAGCTTTAAAAATGCTATAGACAAATAATTCTACTCTAAGCAACAATTGGCTTAAGTTTTCCACTCACGTGGAGAGCAATCTTGATGGGCTTAGTGCCTTCTTTTGCTCTTATTTACTTAGTAAAATCATGACTGGGACATGGCCATACCAGGCCATACTCTGTTCAGGAAGAACTGGGTGGGAAGGAAAGGAGTTTATGCAAGGGAAAACATAACCATGATGGAGCTACATGGCATACAGGAGGAGGAAGAGGTAGTGTAGGTCAACCTGGAGATGGGGACTGGAGCAACTGTCCACACTGGAGTGATCTACAGACCTCCAGCACAGAGGGAGGAATTAGATAAGGTACTGGTGCAAGCCTCTGGCAAGATGGCAGAAAAGGGGGAGGTGCTATTGGTGGGGGATTTCAAACTGCCAGATGTAGATTGGAGCCTCCCAGCAGTAGCTTCCGCTAGAAACAGAGACATCCTGGATGCTCTACAGAGGCCATTCCTGAGGCAACTAGTCAGTGAACCCACTTGTGATGAATCAGTAGTGTACATGGTAGTCATTGACAGGAATAGTATAACAGAAGTCATGGTGGTAGACCACCTGGGGACCAGTGATCACTGTACAATGTAGTTCAATATAAGGACAGGTGCAGACTCAAACCACACAAGGGTGAGGTTCCTGGATTTCAGGAGGGCAGGTTTTATAAAGATGTGTCAATGCCTCAGGGATGACCTGGTGGAGGAATGGCCTGGGTTGAGTGGGGAAACAGTAGGCAAAGTTAATAGGGAGCATAGCAAAGGCAGCAAATCTCTGTATCAAACAAGTGAGAAAAGGAAAGAGGAAAAAGAGACCGCTATGGTTCTCAAAAGAGGTGGCTAAAAAGATAGAGGCTAAAAGGGTAGCATTCAGAAGGTACAAGGAGGTGCAGAGGAAGCAGGATAGAGAGGTGTATCAGAGAAAACAGAGGGAAGCAGGGAAAGCAGTAAGAAGCACAAATGTGCAAATTGAAAAGAGAATAGCCTAGGAGGTAATGAAAGGGGACAAGAGATTTTTTAGGTATGTAAGTGAAAAAAGGAAGACCTGCAGTGGGATTGTAAGATTAAAAAGGGAAGGGGGATTGTGCAAAGGGAGACTAGAAAAAGGCACACATACTGAAAAATACTTCTATTCAGTGTTCACAGAGGAAGGAAAAGGGGAAGGCCCACAAAAAAGTAATAGCAGCTTTGGAGGTAGGGAGGTGGACACTAGTCGTTTTTTGGAGCAAGAGTCTGGAAGAGACTCACTAATCTAAAGATGGACAAAGCAATGGGGCCACATGGGGTGCATCCAAGGGTACTGGAGCTGCTCAGGGAAATGCTAGCTACACTTCTGACAGTTCTATTTAACAGCTCACTGGAAACAGGAGTGGTTCTGGAGGACTGGAGGAGGGTCAATGTAGTCCCACTACACAAAAGTGGTGGTAGGGTGGAGGCTGCCTGTTATAGGTCACTCATCCTGACATCGTTAGTGTGAAAGTTAATGGAATCACTGCGTGAAAGAAAGGGTTATGGAATACCTTGAATCCAGCATGGTTTCTGTGGTATATTTGAATGTATTGAAGCAGAGTGTTGAATCTGTTCATACGAATCTGCAATTATAGCTCTTTAAGCAGTTGTCTATGTCGAATCTGCTGTTCTGTAGTGGTTGCTATGTTTGTTTCCTTAAGTGCTGCTGAAATACATGGTCAGAAGTTGTTGATGCAGCCTTGGATGTGTGCCTGTGTTTCTGAGCAAGGATTCATGTTATAACCAGCAATGCATTACAATTAACAATGAGGATGTCAATAAACTTATAGGGGAGTCCGCTACAACTGCAAGTACTCTAAATTGCAGAACTACCTGCAGCTGTGTGCAATGGCAGGCTATATTGGAGAACCTGAGGCCTTCAACAGTGCAGGGGAAGATGGGTAAATATATATAGAGAGACTGGAACAGTGTTTTGAAGTAAATGAGATTCTCCCACAGAAACGTAGCAGTATTACTGAGCACAATGAGAGGGAAAAACATACAGCTTAGTACACAGTTTGACCACTCCAGAGAAGCCAGCTAGCAAAACTTTTAAAGAAATAATGCAAATTGTTCATGAGCACTTGCCACCCAAGCCTCTTATTATCCGTCTTTTGGATGATACGTTAAACCGAGTTCCCATCTGCCTGTTCTGGTGGTTGTTCACGCGGACATTAAAGATACCTAGCACTTCTTGAAAAGAGTAGAGGAATTGTTTATTTAAAGGAAAACAAAGATTAATAATACAAAATATACAGAACAAAATCTGCAATTTCACTGAAAGGGTATAATGACAACCCAACGGGGGGAAAACACATAAAAATCAAACCTACCAAATGGCACTCCAGTCATCATTGGAGTAAAGAAAAGGAAAACAACAAAAAGGAAATGTTAAAAAAAAACAGGGAAAATGAAATAAAGGAAAATCATTTATACATAATATACTGACTGCAAGGAAAGCCTTAAAAAGAAAAAATTAATCCAAAAAGCACCCACGGGCAGTGTTCCCAATGGTGGATCCCTGCCATCAGGGAGAGTTTAGTATTTTCCACTGTGCAGAGTCATCTAAGATCCGATTCCACCATCTTTAATAAGGTGTGGTGGTCCAACACCTGCTGTTGTAAGACATATTTAGTGTACCCTCCAAATTATCACCTTGAGACAGGAAAAAAATTAACAGCAGCACAGAAGGATCATGCACAGAGAGGTGACCAGTCACAGAGCTATGAATGAGGGTTTCATAAGTAAGGGAACACCAAAAGGGTCCACCCAAGTAGTACCCAAAAAAGTACAAAAAGAGTCAATATAGGGGCAATCAAAAAACAAGTGTTGAATGGATTCAGTGTTAGTTGGGCAACTGTCTCTTGGGTATAATTATTCCATGACACTTTTATGTTGATTATTCTCCTTAACATTCAATCTGTCATGGCAGCACAGCCATGTGACATCCCAATAGTGAGGAGGAAAATATTTGTTGTTCACATATAGCAAGGCACACTGTTTAAGGAGTAGTCGAATCCATGGTATAATGTCCACTGCCTCAGGAAGGCCTCAGGGAGTAGTACCTCATCAAAGGCTTTTCTGTGTTGGGTGTGAATTAAATCCCACAATAACTGGTGATGTTTAATAAACAACACGAATAGTATCAAAAACCCAAGAAAATGGTGCACTAGCAGAAAGAAAAGTTGTGGTTTACTCCATTCCAGTGTAAGGGGCACCAGCCGGAATGTTGCCCACTCCTTCCATGGGAAGGGGGTGCCAGACACCCATGGAACTATATTATAGTGAACAAAAATACTATAAAAGAAAACTACCAGATTCACCATGTTAATTCCACCCTCAGTATACAGGAGGTAGAGAATGTCCTGCTTTATTTGGTTAAGTCTACTCCCCCAAACCATGGAAAAAGTACTGTATACTGTATACTATATAAACGAGTTTCTAAACAAATGGGCAAGAGAAAAATGGCACTAACATACAGTAAAATGGGGATCAAAAATGTCTTTATCACACCCACCCTCTTCTTTCTAGATAAATGCTATGCTTTCCAGAGTACAACCTGGGAAGCCCCAGTATCCAACGCATGTGTCCAGTTAAGGTCCAGCAGATTCATATGACCAAAATAAATACCCAGAATTTTAAGTAATTCTAGTGTAACAGTTATGTTTCCAATAGTTGGAGGTAAAGCCCCATGCATTCCAGTCGGTAGCACCCAACATTTAAATAAACTGATGCCAGCACCTGTAATCAGAGCAATATGATTAATCAGTTAAATAGCATTTTCTCCCAAGGGTACATCCTGAACAAATAAACAGACATGGTCTGCATAAGCAGACAGTTTCACTGAATCAGTGAAGAGGGGCCATGGTATGCCAGAAATTCGAGGGGCTGCCATCACCACTTGTAACAATGGATATAAAGAAGGGGACTTAACGGCAGCCTTGCCAGACACCCCACTTCAGTGGAATGTGGGAGTCCCACCAGCTATTAATGGTAGGTAGGCTGGAGGAACAGGAATAAAAAAGACGGAACCAACAAACAAAAATGTCCAAGAAGCCATGCTTTTGGAGTACAAGAAAAAGATACTCGTGATTGATCCAACACAATGAGGAAGTGACCAAGCTGTCAGGATTGACGGGATGCTATCAAGTCTCTAATGAGTAAAAGATTTTCTTGAATCTCATGGCCTGGAATGGAACAGGAGTGGAGGTATTGGATAATGTCTGAAAAAATTCGAGCCACTCATCTACAAACAACATGAGTCAACAGTTTTGCGTCAGTGTTAAGGAGACGGATTGCAATGTGTTGACAGTCCCCCAATTTAAATAAAAAAAATCTGAATAGCTTCTGCAATGGATCCAGCGAAGGCCATGTGAGCCAAAATATAATTGAAAACAAAGGTCAATATAGGGCCAAAAACGGAAGGGCACAACTGATATAACTTGTACGTGAGTCCATCTGACCTAGAAGAAACTCTTTTTTAAAGAGAATGAATCCCTGAGAGGACTTCTTCAATTATCAGTTGAGTAAAAAGGACATTATCCAAAGGCAAGACCTGTGGAAGAGGGAGGGATTCCACAAACAGACTGAGTCCCCTTGTGGAAAACTGGTACTGACTGTAACATGTATGTACTGTAGTCTTAGACTACCTGTTGCATCCCAACTCGGGAGGAGTGTTCAGTCCCTGTAGGATTGCATAAAGATGGCATTATACACATTTTCACTCTGTGAAAACAACTAGTAAAGATATCACCCACTAGATGTTTGCTGTGAGTGCCATACACAATGGAGTCCACTCTGAGATCCAAAGCATTTCCACTTAGATAACTGTTATGTTCCATCACATCAGCAGAGAACAGGTTGAACCTTGGTTCTTTGTTTGACCACATCTGAAGATTCCACCACCAGTGAGCTCCAGGGTGGTTGGTCACAAAATGACCTTCTGTCTTTTACAGGCTTGGGCCAGAGCCTCTGGCCCTCCAGGTAGTTTTGGTGCCATAGTGTCCATGGGCATATCGGTATGCCTAGCTGGCAACAGGTGATTTTGGTGCATCATTTGTTTTCCTTCTTGGCTCACCTTCAGAATGGATCAGGTAAATGGGAAAATTTCAGATTCAGTCCACAATGACATGGGAGGTGTTGCCCCACTAATCAGGCAGTTTGTGTCTCCCAGGCAGGGCCATGTCCTGCACCAATAAAGTAACCATTTGGGATTAATTTACTTTGACATTTTGATCATACCATGTTGGCCAGATTTCTTTTTCTGGCCATCTCAGAAGCCAAATGATAGGCAATGTCCAGCTGGTTCTTGAGCCAATGCATTTATTATAAGCACAATTCAGGCAGAGCTCCATCTGTGGAGACTGCAAAATGTAAGTCAATTTTCAACCTAGCCTCTTTGCTGAACATCAGTAATAGGGGAAGAATTCTGTTGTGTCACATCTAGTGCAATTGCATGTGCGTACCAAGGCATTAACATGCTAGCTCCACTTGGCCTTGTCTTTGGGGTTTTGAGTGTTCAGTATGCTTAGCAAAGTTTGATTGAAACATTAGGGTTGGGATCACCATGAGGTTGGTACAGTTTTTTTTTTTCGTAAACTCAAGTTTATTAGTCAAAGGCATGACATACAGAGGACACTGAAGTTATAATACTATGACAGCTGTAAATCCATGTACAAGTAATTTCAAAAAAAAAAGTACAGCTCTTGCCAACTAGACCATCATAAAATGGATAATTAATAACATTTGGGTCACATAGTGCAATGCCTCAGTGTAAACAGGTTCTAAATCTAAATAAACTGACAGAGTAGATCTTAATTCAATATATAACTGCTATTAATGTTGGCCTAAGAACACTGACCAACTCGGTGAGATATCTGATCTCAAACACTCCAATTAATAAAATAGAAAGTATAACGTGCACTGCTCAAAATCATAGAACAACAAGGGGAACAAAGGAACCCACCACAACAGAATTGAGGTTAAAAGTTGGTAAGTCCAAGGGGTATGTTTCTTGGTACAGAGCTGTTTGATACTTGTTTTAATTATATTATTTTCACATAATGCAAAAATACAACATTATCTCATGCAAGGCATTAGACAGATAATAGATGGGAAAACCCATCAAATTTTCAGTACAAGCTAATATACTGTAAACTTCATGACGTCCAACAATCTTGCACAGTAGGAGTTGGGGTAAAAACAAATATGTCCATATAAAGTCATTACAAAGTTCCAGCCTCTTCAACGACTGTGGTCAGAAGCTACTAGGAAGAACACATAGAGATACAAGGCAGTCACCTACTACCACTATGTTACCTGGTAAACATTAAACATAAAAGGAAAATAAGGCCTAAAAACAACTGCTGCCCAACTTCTCCCAACACTAGTAAGTTAACTTAGGAGACATTTAGTCAAGACAATCTGACAGCTAAACTTAAAGTTTGATAAGGGAACATTACACACTGGTCCTGAACCCAGCACTTCAAACATTGATTAAGAACATTGTCAACTGCAAAAAGGAATGTCATGCAAATGGTCTGGATATTCTCACTTAGACTTACAATATGCACCACCCATGTGATCAACACCATTATGCCAATAATATAAACATTTCTACCTGCAGCATCATTCCCCATAAAACTGCAGAAACTACCCACAAAGATAAAACCTAACAAGTAGCTTTAAATGAAATATATATAGAAATCTATGCAGTGTATGAAGGCTAATACTATCCTACAGTGCAAATGATAAAAATGAAAATTACTTACCTACCGTAATTCTGATCTTTCTGTGTATCTTCACCATTCAACACCTTTGGGTTATTGGCCAGAGGTCATGACCCCGTGGGAGGTTTTTATTTTTGGATGGGCAGAGTCGACGCACCATCAGCGCTGCCTTTGAGGCCGAACGCACTGCAGGGCGCTCGTGGGTTGGCCGTTAGGTGCTGTCGACTCCACCCTCCTGCCAGTTCAGAGTTGCTGGAGAGGTGAGAAAAGGGTGGGAGGGTGGGACAAGGAAGTCCAAGGGACAGACAAAGGAAAAGATATATAAACCAAAAGGAGAAATAAATGACTGAGACAACAGAAGAAGGAGGAAGACTAAGGGGATTGGGTAGGGGCCCCAATCTCTGGAAACAGGAAAAAAGGAGAGAGGAAGGAATTAGGATAAGCTTGGGGGGGGAGGGTAACAACCATACCCCGGAACCTTGACTTGTCTCCATATTGTATAGGAACTGCAAGGAGCAGCCAAAAGGCTCATAGTCAGAATTCAAGGCACAGAATCACTGACAATAACTCCAAAAAGCAGAAAATGGCTATTCTGGAGAAAGACAGGACACAGGGAATCCCGGGAAGAACTTTTTGGTGTAAGAAAATTTACTTTTGTTTAAATAATAAAGGATATGTCCAACAGACAAAGAAATTAAGGATTGACAGGAACAAAGGAGGAGGAGAGAATGGAAGGCAACTGCCAACTCCCACCCACAGGGGTGGAGCTAAGCACTGGAGAAGGAGTGCCTCATCACCACTCTCCCTTAGAAATATCATCCCCCTATGCGCCCCAGTTTACCCCACTCCTGACAAAAGAAAGGAGGGGGAAGGAGGGCACAGAGAGGAAGGGGGACCCAGAGACTGAGGCCCCAGGGGGATGGCGGGCGGGATTGTGATGAATGGTGAAGATACACAGAAAGATCAGAATTACGGTAGGTACGTAATTTTCATATCTTATCTGTGTCAATCCTCACCATTCATCACCTTTGGGTGAGTGCCAAGCTCCCTGGCAGGGGGTTTTAACCCTAAGGGACAGAGTCCCTTAGCTCTCAGTGGGTGACACACTAAGAGGGAGAACCTTTGGGGCCTTGGGAGGCCCAAGAGTGGTAAGAGTGAGACGGGAACCCCCCAGAGGGAGAAGGAAGTTGCCCCGATAAACGCCATCTCGCTCTACGAGAGAAGAGAGAGGTTCTCTGGTGAGCGGAGTTAATCACCCTGCGCCGGGCCAAGGGTGACAACTGGGAAAGACGCAGCCATGCCGCCTGCCTAGTGCAGATCTCTGTCCCTACGACCCTGGTAGCGACCTCTTGACATTGTACAATGCCCTCGCTTGGTGCCTTGCTAGCTCCAGGCCACGTGCAGAGAGTGCAATGGCTTGTCTGGTTTGCTCCGTGTCAGGCAAAGAGGCTAAGAGCTGACCCAGCCTGGACCACAGGAACCTATTATAGGCTGTGTAGTGGGCCTGATGTGCTGCGATAGAGAGCAGCAACCATGCTGAGTAGAACATCCTCCTCCCCCAGAAGTCAAAATCCAAGGAATCTTGATCTGGGGTCGGTCACAGTGAAGGGTGTGAAGCCCATCAGGAGTGTCCAGTTGCATCAATCCTGACTGAGGATGAGGCATGGAACCTGGAGACTCCAGGGCGGGGTGCAATACCACTGGCAGAGATCCCTAGAGGCAGGAACTCTGAAGAAGGGCCTCTGCCAGGAACGTAACGACGCCTCCCAAAAGGGAGCAGGCCTGGAGGGACACCACAAGGGTGTCCTCGCTGAAGTCGCCTAGAAAGGCATGTGCCGAGTGCTCTGGATTGCTTTGAGTGGGAGGGGTGATGTGCAGGTCCTCAAATATCCTCACGAGGAATCGCTGACACTCCGCAAGATCAGCAGCTGGGGAGATGTGGACAGATGGCTCCTCTACGCCAGAAGAGGGGGATGAGGAGTCAGGGGACCTCAACTGCTCAGAGGGTGGCTGCTCGGGGGGAGGTTGAAAAACCTGTCTGTCCATTGCCCTGACGTAAGTGGGGAATTGAGCAGCCACGGCCCTGAACTGCTTCCAGGAGAGAGGCCCGCTAGGACCAAGGATGCCTGGGAGCACCGAAGAATGTGGCAGAGGGATGGGGCAGTGCTGACAAGAGAAATCGACTGACCTCCACCTGGGCTAGGGAGCACACCAGGAGCACCAGAAGATGAAGGTGCTCCAGAAGACTCCACAGCTGACAGCTGAACAACCATATTGGAACTGTCTTAGCTGCACCCGGAAGAATCTACCCTGTGAGGTGACCGGGCCATGTAAGTCCAGAAGGACAGTCCCCTGCCTCCAAAGAATGGGGCCCTCTCAAAGAAACTGAGAGGGAAGGGCAGAGATCCACGCTACGGCTTCTCCCAGAGCCCGGGTGGGCTCCAGAAAAAGGTCACCACACAGACCCCATGCCCCTTGACCCCTCGGAATCTGAGAGCGCCCTCCTCCTCAAGAGACCCAGCCTAGGCAACTGACAGCCCTGGTTGGCCCCCAAAGGAGCTATCCAGGGTGCAGCACCCTCACCTCCTATGGGTGCTCTGATTGGCCCCAAAGTTGGGCGATCTAGGCACACCACCTGAGAAGGTACCACTGCTGAAGGGTCAGAGAACCCTCCGAGGCCAGGCTGCAGTGCAATGGTGGCCTGCACCGCTGCCTGCTGGTCAGAACCCCTGACCCTAGCCCCGGCAGTCACTGTTCACTCCTCAGAGGGGGGCTGACTCAGGCCAGTCGAGGACACTATGAGGGTGCCCATGCCAGCAGCTAACTCCAAGGAGCCAGACTGCCTGTCTGACTCAGAGTCTGACTCCTCCTCCGAAGAAGTGGAGACCAAAGCCCTGTGCTAAACAGCTGATGGGCGCCTGCTGCCATCCTGATCAAATAGGGTACCAGAAACAGAGACCGTACCTGAGTCAGTACCAGTGTACTCCGCAGCACCGTGAATGGTGGCAGAAGAGGACATGGCTCCAACCAGGACAGCAGTCTCAGAGCCAGAACCTGACATGGCGCTGTCCCGCCCTACGGCATTGCGAGTTGCACCGAGGACAGAGGCGGTGCTGATGACAGCTCTGATAGTGATCTCAGTGCTGAGATCCGAAACCCCCACGGTGCCATGCCCATGCCCAGAACCACGAATGGCCCCGGAGCTGGACACAGTGCTGTGCTCAACCTCTGCACCGTGGACAGTGCCGAGGTGAGAAAAAGTCAGAGATGGCAACATAGAACCTACCATGGCACCGCTAGCACTATCGGCTCCGTGAACAGCACCGACAGCAGCCACAGCACCGAGCGATGGACCGGCGCCGACGACAACTCCGTCAGGGCCCATGGCACCGTGAACAGCACCGAGGCCTGAAACAGCATTGACAGACGGTATCGAGGAAGGTGCCGACCCAGGCCTTCTGAGCCGTGGGTCTGACACCGGGGGAGCCTTCGCCCCGAAGGGGTGATTGCCAATGCAGTGCCTCCCGCCCATCCCCTGGAGGGAACAGTTTGGGCCTCCTGCACCATGGGAGAAGCCTCGGCCATGGCTAGGCTACGAGAGGCTGAGGCTCCTTCCTCCTCGATCCGTATAGAACTGGGAGGGGACCCAGAGGAAAGGCTGAGAGAATGTGGCTTGGCCTGACGAGTGCGCTCCCGACCCCTGAAAGTCGTCGGAGCTCACCCCACTTTCCACACGCTTTGCTCGATGACCTGGCGGTCCATGGAGAAACAGGTATCACATGAATCCATGACGTGAAGTGGGCCAAGACACATAAGGCAATGGTTGTGCTGGTCGGTGACGGAGTATTTTTGGCCGCATAGGCACTGTCGCAGGGGTGGCCGTCCCATTTTAGAAGTTTTCTTGCCCTCTGACCAAGACATGACCTACAGGGAAAAAAACACCAAATAAGACTCAATGTCACAGAATAAAACACATAATGGAAAGATCTTACCGGGCGACGTCGAGTGTGGCTAACAGAACCAGCAGGAAGGGAGCCAACGGACTTCGGCACCGAGGAGAATAGACATGGAGTCGAAAAGGATTCAATCTGCTGTGTAGCATGGTAGGCCTCAAATCTCTGCTCTCGAAGTGTCCCACAAGGTGACCTCGACTGCGGGAGATGAACTGGTGGGAGGGCGGAGTGACCCAGCACCACCTAATAGTAACCCGCGATCACCCGCTGCAGTGTGTGCGGTCTGAGGTGGTGCTGATGGTGCTCGACTCGCACTCCATCCAAAAAAGAAGCTCCCAGAGGGCCGCAGGGTCATGACCTCCGGCCGATAACCCAAAGGTGATGAATGGTGAAGATTGACACAGATAAGATTGTTCATTTAGTCAAGTCCTTAATGAATGTCTCTCAGAAAAAATGAACAGCCAGAATCACTTGTCCTCAGCACTCTATAATACCCTTGTAGGTCACTCTCCACATCTCTCTGGGCCTCAAGCTTAGCCTTGTTTTTTTCAAGCCAGTGCTCAATGTCCCTGGGTCAGAATACTGCTGGGTTTTTCTCACATAAACTATGCAGAGGCAGGTGGGTAACAGAAATGAATGAATCATGCCTAGGGCCTGAAGATGCTGGTGAACTGGATGAAACGTTTTCCGACAAGCACGAGTTTGAAAGGAGAGGTCGGAATACACCTTAACATCTGCCCCATCAACTGATATTGGGTATGTTGTCTGAGCTGCAAACAGTACTGTGTCCTGGATTTCGGCTTTTAAGGTTTACCACAGTACTGTGTGAGGTTGGTTGGAGTTTTTCTGTGCGACTCGCTGGTTAACTCTGTAGGATCTGGGAGCGCACTATGATCAAAGCCCTATTTAAGATCCAAGCGGAGATGAATTGTAGTAAGTTGGATCCCTCAACTCCCTTAGGGACCCCCTCTTAGTCTCAGGTTTCCAGTGACGACTTTGTTCTCCAAGGCCTCCATATGGCCACGCAGATAAGCATTTTCTTGCATCAAGGTATCAACTGCTCTGAAGGTAGAAGTTGTACATTTGTTCAAGTCTGTAACCAAAGAGGTCAGTTCTTTTAGCTGTTGGTCACATGCCTCAAGGCAGGTGAGAGCTTGCACCATTTTGGAGTCCATGGCCCACACAGACTCCAACAAAGTCTGCCAGGGTGACTCTCATGGAAGAAGATGGGCTGCTGGCTCTGGCCCTACCTGAGGCTTCCCCGGCCTTGCCTTGCTGCAGCTGTGATTTTTTTGGTGCTGTGTTTTTAGGCAGACCATATTTTTTTTGGTATCTGCATAATCCCCTTGCATCAGGAAATTGATTCTGCAAATCTGGACTTTCAGTTTTTAAAAATAAGTTATAAAATGTTGAACTTTGGCGGAGGGCACAAGTAAGGCACAACCTGCCAGGAAGATGGCTCACTAGCACCCCCACCCCCACCCCATTTGTTACTTCCCAATCCCCTACAATGGCATCATTTTGATATGAGTTGATTCTCAGAATCAGGGCCTTGATCCAAGTGTATCATTTTGAAGCACTATAGTAGATGATAAACTTGTCTAGGAGTATGTGGGCAACCAGTGTGGCCATCTGATACTTTGCTGGGTAGGCCTGGGTAGACCAGGAGAAATTATCACTGACTACCATGATATTTTTAATATTTTTGGAACCAGGCTTCACGCTGAAAAAATCAACACAGACTAAGTCCATGGGTAAACTTGTTTCAATGCTGACATAAAGGGCTGTCATATTCAGTGAAGTCTTTTGCTGCACACAGCAGCACATTCAGTTGCAACAGTCCTTCATTTTACTCCCCATCTTGGGGCAGTAGGACAGTGCATGTGCTAGATCTAGTGTCTATTCTGCCTCTAGATGCCCACTGATCAATGCTTTGATCGCTATCTGTTGAAACTTTATTGGCAATAGCAAATGTTGTCTATGAAAGCCATGCAGACCTTTTGTCCCCCAGCATAACAAATCATCCTTCAGTCTCAGCTTTGTCCACTCTTTCAATAGCAGTTAGGTGTCACATTTCTGAGAACAATCCTTGAAGCATCCCTTCCCTGATGGAGTATTTGCATTATGTTTCTGAAGCTGGGATCTTGTCTTTGCTCCCTCTGTAAGTGAAAATGGCTTGTGTAGGGTGAGGATGTTCTCTGCAGTGCCACCAAACTACAAAAGGCTGGCAGGTAACAGTCACTGGTGGGCCCCAAGATGTCCACAACCCAGCTAGCAATGGAAGGGGAAGGGTTGCTCATCAGTATTGAACCCTTTGCACAAGGTTTTTATAGAGACTCCAAGATGTTTATCCAGCCTGTGCCAGCAACATCACTGTCCAAGGGGCATCAAGACAAGGTATCTGCAACCACATGATTGAGGTAGGGTGGTACTCCGCAGAATAACTGTAGGTAGAAAGGGGTGACAACCAGCAATGTCCTGCAGCATCCAATTTGGTTGTGGTCTGTATGCAGGTCACTGGTTTGTAGTCTGCCTTTACAGTGATTTGCACCCCATAAAACTAATCATGCAACTGGTCCACAATGTCCCACATGAGGGCAACAAATTCCAACTTGTAGTTAGGATAACTGTATTTTGCTTGTGACAGACTTTGGCTAGTAAAGGTGATAGGCCTTAAGCCATCAAATGACTCCTGAGAGAGGATGGTACCCAGGCCACTGAGGCTGGTGTTTGCATGCAGCAAGTAGGGTTTTGCTGGATCTGCACGCACAAGCATGGGTGATTGGTTTACACGACAAATGACTTTGCTAAAGGACCCATCACAAGCAACATCCCATCTGGGTCCAAATTGTTTGTGGACCATGAAGTAGGTTTGGGGTTCTTTCCTTTTCTTGGGGCCAATCTTCCAGGCTTTGTTGGTGGGCAGATATGTTTGCGTCAAGTTCGGAAGGGGCTCACCACACAGTCTTTGACTAAGTGACAGTAGTGCCCACAGAAACCAAACAAATGTTTGAGGTCTTTAAAGCAGCAGTGCAAGATAAAAAAAAATCTGCGCTTTTGCAACAGTGTATTCCCTGTGCTTTGGTGAGCATTTACCTAGTAATCTTTCCTGCCGGCATTGTACTATGACCCTGTAATTTGCTCAGTTGTCCTTTGTTTTTGTTTACATTTCTGCCACCCACCATGTTAAAAGCAGCAGTACTAGATAGGCAGCCGCCCATATTTATTGTAGCGCTACAAATCTGGAAACTGATCACTTCCTGATTATCTAATACTGCTGCTTTAAGATTCTTCAGCCTAGGTCAGTCTGCTAGTGCCTCTACTTTAGTAGGGTCCTCTGGATCCCATTTTCAGACATGATGTGCCCCAAGTACTTCACAGATGTTTGGAAAAATTGACACTTACTTATAGAAAATGTTAGTTAAAATTCCTCCACCTATTACAACACCTTAGACAGATGACTTTTGTGCTCCTCCAGGGTCTTGCTGAACATGATCACATCATCCAAGTGAATCAAGCACTCCAACAGATTTATGTCTCTCATGGTTTGTGCCATGAGGCATTGAAAAATGGCTAGTTTGCCAGAGATGCCTCAGTGAATACACAGGAATACATAGGAAATCACAGAATCCTAATGGGCAAATGAAAGTGGTCTTCTTTCAATATGTTCTGGTCATGGAGATTTGATAAAATCACTTATTATGTCCAGCACAGAGAACCAACAGCAATCTTTGAGGCAGTCCAGAGTGTTTTTGGATCCAGGACATGGTTTACTGATACAGAATGGTGCATTTGTAAGGGTCCTATGTTCGATACACTTGCACACCACATGTCTCCACTCTTTTTCATTAACACAACAAAGGGAGAAGCATAAGGACTCTTGTATGTATTGATTGTGTAGCCAGATGTGAAGCTCCTCTCCAGTCCCAGACCCCAAGCCCCACTCACTGATGGACAACTAGGTTTTAGGTAGTCAGCTTCTGGCTAATCCTGGCCTGTCACTCTTCAGGTAGGGGTAACTCCCCAGACATAAAGACATTTGTGTCCAGCCTCTTCTTGGGTGCATACCTTACTGGTCTTGGCCAGTAAGTCAGTGTCAGCCCAACTGGCCCCCTGAGGAAGGGACACATTGTAGTCCTGAAGCACTGGAGTTTTTTTTGCTGTGCACTCATGTTCTGAAGTGCTGAATAAACGGTGAGCATTTATTTGCATTTGTGTGTTTTTCAGCCAAGTACAGCTGCATCGGTGTCTTTCCCTTCCAGATGGTTAAGGGTTGCTCAGTTACATTCCATACCTGAAAGGTGATTGGGTGCACATGGGCATGTGTACAGGCAACACTAAGGCCCTGACCAATATCCCATCAGGCAGTCTGTGCTCTTCTGAGGCATTCATCATCAAGATTTGGTTGGTAGCTTCCTTCCTCAACCTGACAACCCTGCAAATGGCACATTCAGCATTCTGGGGCAGGGAAATCTCCTCTCCATCTTGGCACCACACAATGCTGACCATGCTATCCTCATTCTCTAGTATCTTCCTGCTGTGCTTCACCATTCACAGTTTAGAGAGGGGTTACACTACCAAAATCCCCCCTCTACTTTCTGTTCTCCAATGAGTACATATTGAGACTCCCCAGTCTCTCCTCATGGAACCTAAAATGCTCGCATGGATCATCTTTGTTCACGTTCTCTGTTTGGTTTTAAAAATATCTCTGTCCATACTCAAACACTGCCTCCAGAATTGCACACAGTACTCCAGGTGTGGTTGAACCAGTGACTTGTACAGTTACAGCATTACCTCCTTTTTACAACTTGTGAAGTCCCTCTTTATACACCTAACATTCTGTTTGCCTTCCCATACACTTAAAAGAAAACATTCATATACAGTGACAAACATGATTTGAAAGCACATGAAAAGTTCTTTCAAAGGAGGTATTGGGCTCTTCTTTAGCTGAAAGTACTCCAGAGAGATAGATGGCGGAGTCTGTTCAATATTAATACTACATTGCAGCCAATTTTAGAACATTGTGCTGTCATCAAGGAACAAGCTGTGTTTGACTTAATATAGTTAATAAGCACAGCCTGTTCCTCAATGACATCACAATGTTTTTAAAATGGCTGCAATTAGTACTGATGTTGCACAGACTCAGTCGTCAGTATGTATGGAGTACTTTCAGCTACAGATGAGCCCAATACCTTGTTTGGAAGAGCTTTTCATGGGTTTTCAAACTATCATAGCCACTGCAAATGAATGTGTCCCTTTAACTGCACTGGCAAGAGTTTTTTGGACTATTTGTATTTATCAGCCCCAAGTCCCTTTCCTTCTCTGTGTGTTCAACCCTTACCCCACTGATGCAATAATCCATATCGAGAGTTCTGCTACCAATGTGCATTACTTTATAGTTCTTGGCATTAAACTACAATTGTTAAATATTAGACCACTTACTCAGTCCCACCACATCCTTCTTCATGCTACTAGTTCCCTCCTCACTGTTCACTCTTCTGCAGAGTTTTTTGTTGTCTGCAGAGTCATTTTCCCCTGCAACCCCACTGCTATATCACTTAAGTAAATGTTATAGAGTAGCAGCCCTAGGACAGACCCCTGAGACATTCCATGGATTACCAACATGACATCAGAAAATATTTTATTCTGAGCCATTTTCTGAGTCCTGTCAGCCAATTTCCTATCTACCTAGTTAACATCTCCCCTAGTCCTCAGTCTCCCACCTTTTTCACTAATCTCCTATGTGGCACTAACCTTGAATGTCTCACTGAAATCCAGGCACAGGATGTCAACTGCCTGACCTTTATCCAACACTTGTCACTTAACTGAAAAATCAATCATGTACATAACCTGCCCCATGTCAACCCATGTTGATTCCTATCCATAAGCCTTTTAACTTTCAGGAACTGAACTATCTGCATCTTTATTATTGCCTCTAGTAGCTTGCCAACTATAGATGTCAACTGTCCAGTAATTTACTGGGTTCCCAATCCAGTCATTAGCATCATTTCCCTTTGTTAGTGATTTGATCAATAGGGCTGCCACAGATGCAGCCAGGATCTGCCTTGTCTCCCTCAGCATCACTGGGTGCGTACTGAACAGCCATGAGAAACTGTTTACCTTTATGTCTCTCAGACCTCTTAGCACGCTCTAGACAAATATATGTCCTATCTCTAACATGACTGCTGTATCCCCAAATTTTATCATACTGGGCCCATTTCACAGTGATCCAGAATTGATGCAAGGTGCTTGCATCAATAATTGCACCAATTCCAGTTCTCAAATGCAGGCAGCATCAAGGTTAGGTGCCCTTGTGACAACAGGCATTGCACCAGTGCAGTGCCAAACATCGGTGTACACCATGGTGCACAGGGCTGTGTGCCAGTCACTGGGTGCCGTATCCCCATACACAGGATTCTGCAAAGGTAGTCAATGTCTGAAGTGCTGGCCCAGAGTTAGACCAGCCCTGAGCTGGTCTAACACCCCATGCGCCAATAGGGTCCCACCCAAAGACACCCCCAGACAGCAGTGGTGGCAGCAGCAGCACCCCCTAGACAGAGGCACCGACCATGGGCTGGCATTGCACAAGAAACTTTGAGGAGGTGTGTTGGGCACTGCAGCAGTGCCACCACAGGTAGTACCAGGAAGCTCTCAGGGTTAGACTACATACCCTGGTGGCATGCCACAGCACCACCCCACTCTGCTGCATGCAATTTGATGAGGTGCTGTTATGCAAACTGGTATGAAAGCTCCAGTGAGGGAAGATACATGGTGGCACATTACTGCCCTGTAGAATGGCAGGAACAGACTAGTAAAGGGGGGATCATGAACACCAAGGCACATTTATCATTTCTGGCATGCTATGAGGGTGATGGACCATCAGGTACAATATGGCCACAGACACAGGAAACCACAGGTGGGTATCATGATGCAGTTTGCACGGTTGGGGAACATAAGTAGTTGTAGCATCATGTCCTCCCACTAACATGCTGCATGGGTAATGTCACTCCTGCTCCAAGCCCCAGTTCGGGCATTGCTAGCATGGCATGGTGGCATTATGGGGCACCTGTATTTCAAACCGCATCATTGGAGTCAGCTGCTGGCATTGTCATATGACTGTCCCACAGCATGTGGCATTCCCCTTCCATGTGCTTTACCTCTGACGCATGGGAGTCTTTACCACAAGCTACTGGAGTTTGGTGCCGGAACCCTACCTGTTTGAGAATCGGGTGCAGGGTCCCTGGTGCACCAGTGATTGGCACAAGCAGCTGTTTGCCACAGCTTGTGCTGATCTAAGCATCATTTTGAGAATTGGGCCCACTGTCTGGAAATGGTGCAGTAGCTTCCACCATAAGCACGTAAAAAAAAGGTATTCATTAAATATGTTCACTTCCTCTTGTCCTCCTCCACACTCCTTTCATTTTACATCATCCCTTCTATGCCATCTCTTATTTTACTGTTCTCCCAAATGTACAGTACCTGAAGGTCTTATCATTTTCATTGAGCCATTCCACTATTCTTAGCTCTGTTTACCTTTGCTTTCCTAATGAGCTGCTTACTTTTTCTAGTTTTTCCTTATATTGTACATCTTCCTATTGGCCTCATTTTTCTCCTCTTTGTAGACCATAAAAGCTCTCTTTTTGTCCTAAATTGCATCATTCTCTTGTATGATCAACCATATTGTTTTTTTGTGTTTTTTGTCATACTAACAGATTTGATCCACTACTTCTAATACTGCTCCTTTTATTGCTGCCCACTTTTTTCTGTACCCTCCTGTTCATGAATGCTCACAAATGTTCTCTAGCTGACCTTTGATTTATTCTGTCATATTTTCAAACTTCATTTTCCTAAAATCAGGGACCACAGTGCTGGACGTCTGTTGTTGGGTATCCAGCACAATGCTAAACATCAGTGTTGTGCTCATTTTGTTCTGTTCGGTCCTCTACTATGATATCCCTATCCCTAGTTGCTTTAAAAATTGGTACAGACCTTGCAGCTACTCCATGAGAACTGGGGGTGGGGTAGGGTGCTGAAAGAAAGTTACACATTTATTTTCCTTGGGTTGCTTCCATATAGGTATAACAGGGACCATTACTGGAGACTATTTTTACAGATAGTCCATAAGAGGTACAAAGCACCCGAAGCACCTCAATAGTGCATATTGCTGATACTGAACTTTTGCAGATCACTTCAGACTATTTGGATTTTGCATCCACTGCAACAAATGCTGTATGCACTTAGAAGGGGCAAGCAAAGTCCACATGCACTCTTTGCCATGGCCACCCAGGGATTTGCTGGCACTGACAACTTCTGACTCAGCTATTTCACATGCTTGCCAATTACCTTTTGGTCTATTTCTGCCTCATGATTTGGCCACTATACATGTACCCTGACTAGAGCTTTTATTCCTCCAATGCCAGGAGTGTTCACATGCAGGTTGGCTGTACTCGTGGCCAGTACTGCTCAGGAAGCACTACTCTCATTGCCCAATGGAGACCCTTCACATAACTGTAAACTGCTCCCTTCTCTAAAAGTAAGACATCATATCAGCACTAAGAGTTCCTAAAACCAGCCCATTTCTGTTAATCGTGCCACACTTAGTAAAATTCTGTAAATGAGAGTAACCATGTTTTTTTGCTTTTGTTTTAGTCAATAGGGAGTTTCTGAAGTTGTAATGTATTTGGCTCATTTACTTCTTGGATTCAAAGTGGGCTTTATCCCAATGTGGTTCCACAATACTGGGGTGGGGGTAATCTTGAAATAGCATCTGCATTTTACTTGACAGTGTAGTTAAACTTTTTATTAAATTCTTTGAATATGATACACATCATAAATGAACTATTCAGTGATTTAGAACACAATTACCAGAACAAGATTTTGGAATGGTGCAATATCATGCACTGATAAAGATATGAATACAGATCATGTTTTCAGAAAGTCTCCAGTGATGCAGTGGTACAATGAACTCCATTTGTTAACTAAGGATAAAGAAAAAACAGTTAAAATAATATCTGCTTAGAAAGAGTCTTGATCACTATAACCTGTAATATCTGTATCATGAGGGTTACAAAGCTGTAGGATATTATTTAATTAATGCACTACACTCTTCACTTACTTAGGTACAGAAAGATCTTGAGCTGGTCATGATATTAGGACTGCTGATCAGCAACTGAATGAAGAAAATAACTAAGTAAAGGGCAGCCATAGAGTACAATCTACTTAGAAGTGTTGAGCTAGTATTAAGGAGTGCGCAAAGAGCAGTACCAGAATATAATTTGGAATTAGCAGTGATAATGGAAGGACGTCACCTAGTGTGAAGTTACCAATAGGTCATATTTCACCTATTCCTTGCCTGGAGTGGGATATAGGTCTGGTGATGTTTGTGGCAGCATGGGTCTTTAAGTAATGTTAGATGGAGTCCCAGGTGAGGGCATGGATGTGCATAGAATTACTATAAACATGAGAGAGACGGTCAAAAGTGGCCAATTAGGATAGATTAGTTAGAAATTCCTGTATGGTTGGTATAACTGAGGTTCACCATTTCTGTAGCAGTAATCCTTTCACAACTATCCTGGCTTGGATTATAAATGATGATTGTTTTCTTGTTGATGGAGTGAGGCCTGTGTCTAGGCCAAGGAGAAAAAATTTGGGGCGGGAAGGGATAGGTTGGTTTAAAATGATCGAAAGAGTATTTATGATATGTTCCAAAAGGATCTGATTAGTTAGCAACTCCAAAGAATATGGTATAGATCTCCATGCAGTAAGGCACACCTCCAGCAGTGATCTGAGGGTAAAATGTTTGCTGTGTATAGGACTTATGGCATGTGGTACCAATAATGGAGAATTTTACTTTGAATTAAGTGACTTTTAGGGTCCTTTAAGCACTGGTGCCATTGTTCCTCAGTTATGGGAGATTGTAAAGTAGAAGACCAGTAACATTTGGCTGTATCTGTTTGGTCTGGTATATTATCTCTGATTCGGGCCTATATGCAGCCTGCGCTGCCCTGTGTGGTCCTAATCCATATGGTCAAAGGAGCACATTGGATGGGTATTGATGGATCCTTCCAGAATTTAAGATGATGTTGTATTGCACTCAGAAGTTGGAGATACTTCCAAAAATCAGTTTGCAGAACTTGGTATTGGGTCTGCAGGCTTTGAAAGGACTCAAGAATGTTAGCGTGTGGGAGGAGCAGGTCAGAAAAATTATGTATGCCTTTACTTTCCCAATTAGCCCAGTGCAGAGGAGTCCCTGCAATCATTATATAATGGTTTTGCCATAAGAGGAGTAAATAATGTATGCGTTAGGTCATCCCATAGCCATTTACTGGATTACTGCCAGGCCATATTGGAGGCTCTAACAGTAGGGGGTAATGGCGGGTCTAGATTTTGTAAGCAGGTGAGTTATTGGGTTAGTATTTTTGCATAGAGTGGTTTTGATTTGTGTCCTTTGGGGGAGGGGAATCAGGTTGGGTGATCAATCTAATATTATGTACATTTCTGAATGCCCAGTAGTAACCCTTAAACCACGGGAGATTCCATCCCCCTTCTGCCAACTAGTTTGAAGTTTGTTTCTGCTGCAGTGTGGTTTATGGCCTTCCCACAGGAAGTGTTCTATGATCTTATCTAATTGTTCAAACCACTTATTGGGTATTGGGGTAGATACATGGAATATTATATGAAAAATTTGGGGGGCTGTAATCATTTTAACAGCTTCTAATTCACCCACCATTAAAAGTTGTAGCAATTTCCATCATTTGAGTTCTAGTTTAATTTTGGGGAGTAGGGTATTAAAATTTAAGTCGCAAAGGGTGTGTAGTCTTGGAGTTATTTTTATGCCTAAATATATCAAACAGGTCTGAACCCACCAAAGGGGGAAGGTGGAAGAAGCTTGGGGAGGTAGAATGCTTGTTTAAAGGGAGGATTTCTGATTTAGATTGGTTAATTTGCAGTCCCAAGAGGGAAGTGAAATGGTTTAGAATGTCTAACAGTGGCGAAATTGATACATCTGCCTTGTCCAGAAGTACTAGAAGGTCGTTGGCATACATTAGAGTTTTGTAAGTCTGTTCACCTTTTATGATACCTGATATGTGCTGATGTTGCCTGATAGCAGCTGCAAGGGGTTCAATGGCTAAAACAAAGAGAAGTGGTGATAGAGGACAACCCTGTATGGTGCCTCTAGATATGGGAATGGGGGGGAGATAAGTTGGAGTTTGTGAGAATTTGGGCCTTGGGGCAGAATACATAGCTGTTAATGTGGAAATATAGGTAGGACCAATGCCAATGTGAGATAATATTGCATATAGATAAGACAATTTAATAGAATTGAAGGCTTTTTCAAAGTCTATCCCCAGTGCTGCAGTCGGAGTATGGTATGACGAGGCAACATGCATAAGACCTACCAATGTTCTAATATGATCAGAACTAAGTCTGCCATGTACGAAACCAACTTTGGATGGGTGGATCAGTGCTGGGAAATTTTTTTCTAATCTGGTAGCTAAGATCTTTGCACAAAAGGAAATAGGCCTGTAGCTTTATGGAAGTTGTGGGTCTTTACCAGGTTTGGAGAGGACTGTAATAGTAGCTGTGGACATGGAGGGTAGGAACATTCCCATTACAAGAAGATCTGTATATAGCCATGATAATACTGGGCACACAGCTGTGGGATAAGTAGCTATAATTACTGGCCACAATTTTTTCCCATACACAAACCGAGTTATAATTTGCCGTTATAACTAGCTCAGCTAGTTATAACGGCAAACACACACCACCTCTGTCTAGACTGGTCAGCAATTTTTTTCCATAGGCTGAACCAGTTATAATTGGCAAACACACGCCACTTCAATTAAACTAGAGCCACATCCTTATTGGCTCTCCGCTTCTCATGGGTGGGCTAAACACATAACAAACATGGCAGCTCCTCGTCCCGCTTACCGAGGAGCTGCCACAGATCAGCCGTCACACGGAGATCGTCTTTTCTTGCACAACCTCTTCTTTTCTTTCAAAACCTCTTATCTGGTTGATCCTGCTGTCCGTAACCCGTACAGCCCGAGAAATGCCTCCGAAACAAAGCACCACGCTGGAACGGCTCCGAAGCGCTTAACAGAGGTAAGCGCTGTTGCAGCAAGTGAAACAAAAATCAACCAAAGCACAAAGAAATACTTGTAAAAAAGGAAAAGATGCCTAACAAACAATCTCATTTTCTAATAAAGATGCTGTGTGTGTGTGTGTGTGTGTGTGTGTCAGTGAATCACAGACAAGCAGCATCAATCTGGAAAAAATTGCTGACCAGCAATTATAAAAATAAAGTAATAGGCAGGTAGTTATTTACAAATTTTACACAAACCCTCGGTGTGGATGCCTATATAAAACCGGCTCACTGGGTTTATGGGGCATCCCACACCGCGGGTGTGTGTAAAATTCTCATAATAACCACCTACCTATACATTATTCTCTATGATATAAATCAATGGCAAATCTGTCATTTCCTGCTGACTTTTGAGGCATAAGCTTTTTAATTGCAGTCTCAATTTCCTGGGCAGTGAAAGGCTGGTCTAGGGCAGTTTATTGTGTAGAGGAAAGCTTGGGTAGTGAGAGATGGGTATATTCTCTGGCAAATGCTGGAAAATCTTGGACTCGATAGAGTCTTGCTTGATATTCTGATCAGGCTACACGAGAAAACATGGGCTAAAGTTCAATATGATCAATATGGACATTCTACTCCATCTTTTGAAACTAACAGGTGTTAGGCAAAGCTGCCTTTTGGCACCTACTCTATTTAACATTTATACTAATAGCACATTGAAGAGCATCCTTAATCACGACTTGCATTCCCCCAAAATTCTAGAGTAAAGAATTGACTGTCTTGCCTATGCAGATGACATAGTATTCTTTTCCACTTCTGCATTAGGACTAGAAAGGAAGTTGGAACATTTTGTAGGTTTATGCAAAGATAAAATGCTAAGAATAAATTTAAATAAAACCAAGATTGCTATCTTTGTGAATAAATCTAAAATTTCTTCTAAATTTTGGATAGATGAGGACAAAATAGAAGTCGTGGACCACTACGGCTATTTAGGAGTTAGATTTGCACAAAATATGACATGGGGTAAACATCTTAAACCAATACAAACTAAAATGACTACTGCTGTTAATGCACTCAAAATTTTCAGTGTGAAGACTGGCAAAACTATGGTCAAAGGTATACTGAAGGTAATCAATGCAAAAATAAAGGCAAGCATATTATGTGCTTCTGAGATCTGGGACTCATCCAGCCTGTCAGCCACAGAAACTATTCTTAATAAACTATATAGATATATTCTTATGGTACCACCTGGGGCTCCATCTTATATTCTTAAATTAGAATTAGGACAACACTCTCATTAGTTAGAGAGAGAGATATTATGTTTCTTTAAAGAACTTCCTTCTACTGGACACTCGGTTACCTAGAATTTGTCTGGAAGAGGAAATAAAGTTTTCCACACTGGGATATGCTTATCCCTCCATTCAGTTAATGAAAAAAACAATCCTTCCATCAGGATTGGGATATCTTTTGCATAATATATACACAAGTCCATGGGAAGAATTAGTTACCTCCATCAAGGTTAGATTAAGGGACCTGGATTCAAGTAGATTATTTTCTCAACTTTCTGCATTAAAATTACAAGGCTGCTATAGACAGATCAAGACCTCATGGGGTTATGAATGATATTTGTCTAAATTAATTAATCCCAAGATGCACAGAACATTCACCAGGTTTAGACTGGAAATCTATAATGCTGATTACATCCACTATAGACAAAAAAAGGTCTAATGTTGTGGACCCCTGCTGTCAATGCAGTTATAAGACATATGATGACCTAAACACATGGTCTTGATCTGCCCCTTCTATGAAAAAAACAGGAAGCGATGGTTGGGGGACATAATAAGTGGTCTCGGTCTCCTCCCTGATAACATAGTGCCCTATTTACCTCTCAGGATCCTAATGTTTTACAGAAACTTGCTAGATTTCTGATGACAACTCATTTATAACCAATTAACTTTTGGAATGAATAGTCTTTAAGTTAATAACTGCCTTAAAGTAGTGTTGCTTATTTTATGAAAATACAAAATCACACATGCCCCCACAATGCAAAGCATCATGGGCTGCATATGCAAATCACCACAGAATGTTATGCTGGTCCAACTTTAAGCAGAATTGCATGGTGCCGAAAGGCCTCTCACACAGTTTGCAAAGGGTGCTAACAGAACCCTTACTTATTTTATGCTGCTAGTGAAATTGTAAACAGTATTGCACTGCACTGAGCAAATCTGTGTTCCTATTGCATTGTATTTATATTATTAAGTGTTTTTTATGTCATATATATTGTAATGGCTGTTGCTGATCAATAAAATCTTTGTACTTGTACTTGAGAGAGAGATGGTTAAGGAAGGCCTGAGTTTGTTGGTCAGTTGAGAAAGAGGTGGTAGTGGATAGGTGCTGATAAAAATATGACATGGTTGCATTAATGTCTGATGGGTTGGTACTAGGGGTGCCAGAATCAGTGATTAGGGAAGAGGTATATCTTTCTAATTGTTGCTTTTTTAATCGATACGCCAATAACTTGCCAATTTTTTCTCTGCTTTCCCAATATGTTTCAGCCTTAGAAGTGCAAGTTCATCTTTCCTTGCAGTGATGTTACTGATTTCTAATCAAATGGCAGTGATTTCTTTTTGTAATGGTGAGTGTTTTGAAGTTTTATGTAAGGTTGATTTTAGGGCGGTCTCTTTTATCACTAATTGTGCTTCTAAATGAGTTAATTGCTTCTCTCTTTCTTTGTGTTGAAAGGCTGAGCATCCTATTAGTTTTCCTCTAACAGTGTCTTTGAAGGCCTCCCAGATTGTTGTTATTGAGTTACTTCCACTGTCGTTGTCTGTACAAAATATTCAGAGGTAGCTTGTTGGAGCCATGGTTTTAAAGTCTGGGTCTAGCAAAAGGGTGGGATCTAGTCTCCAATTATGGGATTTTCGTGGGACAGAGCCTAACATGATATCTTTTTTGAAGAGGAGTATGACCTGAAATGATCAGTTGTTTGATTTCTACAGATGTCACAAGAGGAGTGAGGTCATGAGATGTTAGCCACATACCTATGCGGCCAAGAGAGTGCTGTAGGTCAGAGAATCGTATGTGAAATCTTTTTCTCTGGGGTGATAATATCTCCATAGATCTGTGAGGCTCTGCTCCTTCATCCACAGTAATATGGCTTGCAGCGCATGTGTGCGGGGCTCAGGGTTGCCCTGATCCCTATCAACAACAGGATTTAGTGTCAGGTTAAAATCTCCCTCTATTAATATGGGAGTTTGTTTACTTTGGAGGTCATTCAGATGGTCAGCCAGGGTATGGAAAAAGTGTGGGGTGTCAGTGTTAGGAGCATATAAAATAAGGATGGTGAAAGGGCCCTGTGGGGTGTTAAATTGAGCAAGGACCCATCTTCCTTCTGGGTCATGAGAACATTTTTGTAATGTACAATGCAAGTTATTATGAATAAGGATAGAGACTCCTCTCTTTTTGAAAGAAGCCACACTATGTGCTTTGATTCCTTTTTCTACCTACCCATTTTTTAGTTTTTGGGCTTCGAGTGAGTTTAATTTGGTTTCTTGAAGGAGTACCACTTTGGATTTTAATTTATGAAGGTGCACCAGGACCTGCTTGCATTTGATAGGGGAGTTCAGGCCTCTAACATTCCAACTATGGAATGTTATGTCAGCCATGGTCATTAGGGTATGGATCAAAGAAACAACATGATGGTAGAACATGGTAAGTAAGCAGATGCTGGCTAATCAGTATCCTATATAGTCCTTCATAAGCATCGTAACATGGTGGGGAGCTCTGGTATACTCTTAGGACAGTCTTCTTATCATCCTCTATGGCATACCTTTTTCATTAAAACAGGACAACAACAATAACAAGAGAACACATTCTAAACCTAAATACAAACTTGCAGAATGAAATTCTAGTGGGGGTATATAAGGGTGCTAAAAGGACAGAAACTGTCTAAAGAGGGGTACAGGGATATGAGCTGAATAGAAAGACTATCCTAGGTTGTCCTTGCAATCAGGTGGGGGAGAGGTAAACCAGAGGACCAGTAAACCACTGAGTGGATAGCACATAGTTACTAGTATAAAAAGGGGATATCACAAGTGACAATACATTTATGTAAATGGTGTTAGGAGGGGGCTGGGCACTGCTTCTCACCGGCCTGAAGACATCCACACTATATGTGAGGGGAGTATCAGATGGACATACATGCTCCAGGTTATAATAGCATTCTAAAGTATAATACAACCAGAAGAAAGGGTATAAAATAGAAGTAGAGCTTTAAATGGGCACATGGTTAATATCTAAAAATTACATTCCAAACACCTCACATGCCAGTCTTATAGAAAGGTATACAAGGTGGATAGATCTGCTGGCTGAAAATGATTAAAACCATGTAACTCATATTTAACTGCAGAAATATGGAACGTTAGGAGAACTGGATGGTTCCTGGTATAGCTTGTTCTGCTTTAGCTAAGCAGGTATGCATTAATATCCATTTGCCACTAGAGGAGAGCATCTGCTTACAGTACCTTAAGCTATCTACCAGAACTGATATGTGCTGGATTTGTTTCAGCTGGAAAGGGGGCTGGCTTATATAGAGTCAAATTTGAAGTCTGAGACACCTTATATCCTCATTTAACTACCACTAACATTTCCAATTCAGTTCTGGGGGGAGAGACATATGTAGTGATTAAAAAGTACACCTGACATCAAATAGCATGTCAACATCATACTGGATCTGCCCTTAGCAGAGTAGGAGGAACTGAAGTTAGATGTTATGAAGGATCTGTATATCCAGTGAGCACTAAGGACTACGGGTCCCATACTTCATGTTATTAATTGGATCTGCGTCATATTTTTTTGCCTTGGATTAAAAATTAAAAAAGGTACAGTATAGTCTGTGTGGAAGAACAAAATAGAGAATATCAAATCCTTGCCCGCCCCCAGAATGCCATGTCTCCCTAGAAGGCAGGATGTATCCAGGACCCTGCTAATATGAGCATTAGAGCAAAAATAAACAAGGGGTGGGTAGACTGATATGCCATTTGGGCCTTTTTGAGGAGTGCATTTATGGCTAAGGTACCGGATACTTAGGTGCCCACATCAATGCTAATACCCAAAGAAATATACATTCAGGTAAAGTAGGCAGAATGGTATCTGTAGCTAAAGGGTAGCAGCAGGATGTTGTGAAATGCAGGTACAGTAAAAAATAATAATAAAACCCAATTTCCAGATTTTGCCATTTTAGATAGCCAACAGTGACTTATGTGCCATTTTTCCCTGATAACATTCATTCTAGGCACTGCAGCACTTATCCCTAAATGGGAGCTCACAAATGAAGAGGAACTAATGAATCAACTTGTCCCCACCTGAAAAACATTTCTTAAGAAATATAAAAGTATTTAACCTTAAGCGAGTATAATTTGTAAACATTTTAGCAAACATTGTAATAACTAGTGCCCTACAAAAAAAAAAGACATGGTAAACATCCTTGATCTTTCTTTAGCAGAGCGAGAAGGGAATGTAACCTTAAACTGTAGGGTTAGACAGATGCTAACTGTAAGTTAGTCTGGTATTCTCATATACTAGCATCAAGCACATATTACCTCAGCAGTTCTGGTAAGAGTCATGTAGTGAGCAAGGGCTTCACATTGGATTTCTCTTCAGGATCCAGCTGTGTCAAGAGAATACAGTGGACCCCAGAGTTGATAATAGTGTCGATGTGAGAAGAACCTATCTTATCTGCTGTCCACGAATCATCAAAGGTACTGGAGGGTGTGGAAGGGGTCCTCTACAGTCGGTAAGCTGGTCAGCCTTACATAGGGTGAGAGTGATAGAAAATTTGCTGCTTCTGGATCTTTCAGGTCTAACAGTGGAGCATACCAGTTCCCAATGAGTGAGTGGAGGAATTCTTCTTCAGCCTGTTCCAGCCGGCCACAATGACTGTGACTCCTGGATCTGTCTTTGTTCAGGGATGTGTGATAGTTCTCCCATTATTTGTTCCTCCTCTTATGTTTTGGGGGCTGCATCCATAGGTCTTTGATAGTGGCTTCAGTTGCATGGGCAGCAGGAGAGCAGGTACTAGTGTGAGGAGCTGTGTCCATGTTTTCAGATGGGTGACCATTATCTTCATGTTGCTGGGTTCTGGCTTTGGATGACAAGAAAGATTTAGGCAAGTACTTTTGCATATATGCCATCGCTACTTCGGGTGAGTGAAATGGGAAAAAGGCTCTGTTATGTACTATTCACAGGATTGCCAGATAACATATAATGAGGAGAGTCCTGCTCTACGCAGTGCTTGTCTAGCTGGGGTGAATTCTCATCAGCTGATAGGTCTTTAGAGTAATCTTGGAAAATCATAATCTTATAACCTTGCCACTTCAGGGTGTCCAGCTCACTTGCTCTCTGCAGGATTTGTTCCATAATCTGAAGTCTGAAATATTTGGCTATTATCAGCTGAGGCTTATCACCAGGTTTTGACTTTAAATTTAGCACAGTTGTGGTGAAAGGGGTCCTGACCAGTTTGATCTAGCCTTATCTAGAGCACACACACAAACATCAGACAACTCCCTCAGAAAACAGTCTCAAATTCTGTATTCATAAATTAGTTGTTCCTTCCTCCCAGTCATGGAAAGAAAAAAAGGCACCATTCTTTCTTTGGTAGCGGTCAGATTCTACTCATTGTTCTTCCCAAAGGCAGCTGTGAACTTCAGGAACTTCAGGGGATTGCCCCTTTGATCCACAAGAACTGCATTCCCTTTCCCTCACCCTGGAGTGAAACTAGAGAGTCCTGCAGGAAAACTGAAAATGTTACCAAACTAGGGTGAGAAATACCAGGGTTCCCTTTCACATAGCCCCAACGGCAGACCTTTTGCCACTCAGACTGCCACACTTGAACTGTTGAACATTCTATGGTCCCCGAGAGAAGCTGACTCTAAAATGGTTATACTCCTGTGAGAGTTCTAAATGACAGAATCATCCTTCTCTCAGGCTAGCTGAGTAAACAATGATGTAATTATGTAGAAAGTCCCTAATGAGCTCCCCACCAGCTGCCTTTTCCTACTTGCCTAAGACTAGAACTAATGGGATTCTAGTAACCTGAGGGGAGTGGGTTTTTACACGTAGTTATGTCAGCACCGCCATGTTGCACAAGGCTGACTCGAGCAAACTGCACATGTGCGTGTATCATACATGTGCAGTACTGTAATCACTGAAGTATTATGGCTGACTCCGGTGCAGCGAGATCACCGCATATTCTTTTTACTGCTCTTGCTGCTCCTAAAAGCTTTCCGCAGCCATACTGGCTCTGACCAGAGTTTGTTGATTCAACAGTGTCTTAGATGTTAGGTTCTGTAGTTGCTCATTTTGTTTTGCTGCTTTTATTTTAAAGTCCTGTATTTCAGATAGGACTTGGGTTAGCATAAGTTCTATTTTGTCTATTTGATCCATTATTCCAGGGTGTTGCACTGATGCCATGCTAAGGCCAAAATGAGCTGGCCCATATATCACTCCTAAGCCTGTGCTGGTAGTAAAACAAAATGTCTTTAAAAGTCAAACAATCTGGGGTGCTGAAAGTTCAAAGTCACACCGCAGGTTGTATGCTCAGTACCAGTTTGCTGTGGTTGTGAGCTCAGGATGTCATCCAGGACAGCCGGATGGCAGTAGGTTGTACTTCTAGTGGTGAGGAGAAAATTGCTCAGCCCTCCATCTTCCTTGAGTGCTAGCCACCCCGTTTGGTAGTGTAATATTCAATATCATATTGATATGCAAATAATTGAATGGCCTGCCTCTGAAGCCTGGACACTGCCAAAGTTGCTATGCCCTATTTTGGTCCTAAAATTAGTATCAGTTGTTTACGATCTATTTGCAAGGTAGATCTTTGACCAAATAGATATTTGTTGAATTCCTGGATGCTAAAGATAATAGTCAAAGCCTCCATTTCAATCTTGGAGTAATCACACTTGGCTCAAGTTAATGTCATTGATGCATGGGCCACTGGTTGGTTCTGTTTTCCATCTGAGAAAAGACAACACAGCCCCCAGTCCAGATGGTGAAGCATCTACAGTGGCGTGAAAAAAGTATTTGCCCCCTTCCTGATTTTCTCTATTATTGCATATTTGTCACACTGGATGTTTTCAGGTCTTTAGACAAAATATAATATTAGATAAAGGGAACCTGAGTGGACAAATAACACTTTTTTTTTTTTACTTATTTCATTTATTTAATGAAAAAAGTTAACCAACACCAACTGGCACTGTGTGAAAAAGTAATTGCCCCCCTAGTTAAATCAACCCAATTAAAGGGATAATTAGAGTCAGCTGATTGAACACAGCCAGGCTTGATTACAGCCAGCCCTGCTCAATATAAACCTCACTTATTTTGGCCCTTACCATCAGAGTCACATTGCCAGCACAAAGATTCAACAAGCACAGTATGCCATGATCAAAGGAAGTTCCTGAAAAGATCAGAAAAACATTTTGTTGCCCTCTATCAGTCTGGAAAGGGTTACAAAGCTATTTCTAAGGCTCTGGGACTCCATCGAACCACAGTGAGAGCCATAATCTCCAAATGGAGAACACTTGGAACAGTAGTGAACCTTCCCAGGAGTGGGCGGCCTGCCAAAATTACTCCAAGGGCGCAGTGTAAAATCATCCAAGAAGTCTCAAAGGATCCTAAAACAACATCCAAATAACTGCAGGCTTCTCTTGCCTCAGCTAAGGTCAGTGTTCATGACTCCACAATCAGAAAGAGACTGGGCAAAAATGGGCTTCATGTGAGAGTAGCAAGGTGGAAACCACTGCTAACCAAGAAGAACATAAATGCTCGTCTCTCATTTGCCAAGAAGCACCTGGATGATCCACAAGCCTTTTGGGAAAATGTTCTATGGACAGATGAGTCCAAAGTGGAACTTTTGGACAACATGGATCCCATAATGTCTCGCGTAAAGCAAACACAGCATTCCACAGTAAGAACACCATACCAACAGTCAAACATGGTGGTGGTAGTGTGATGGTGTGGGGATGCTTGCTGCCTAAGGACCTGGATGACTTGCCATAATTAAAGGAACCATGAATTCTGCTCTGTACGGAAAATTCTTAAGGAGAATGTCCAGTCATCCTTCCGTCAGCTGAAGCTGAAGCGTAGTTGGTCATGCAGCAAGACAATGATCCAAAACACAAAAGCAAGTCCACATCAGAATGACGAAAAGAAGTAAAATTAAAGTTTTGGAGTGGCCTAGTCAAAGTCCAGACTTAAACCAATAGAGATGCTGTGGCAGGACTTGAAACAGCAGTTCATGCTCAAACCCTACCAAATGTTACTGAAATAAAACAGTTCTGCGAGGAAGAGTGGGTTAAAATTCCTCCACAGCGATGTGAAAGACTGATATTGAATTATAGGAAGTGTTTTGTTGCAGTCATTGCAGCTAAATGTGCGTAACCAGTTATTAAGTGTAAGGGCAATTACTTTTCACGCAGTGCCAATTGGTGTTGGTTAACTTTTTCATTAAATAAGTGAAAAAAAAAAAAACAAGTGTTATTTGTTCACTCAGGTTCCCTTTATCTAATGTTACATTTTGTCTAAAGACCTGAAAACATCCAGTGTGACAAATATGCAATAATAGAGAAAATCAGGAAGGGGGCAAATACTTTTTCACACCACTGTACATATAGTATAAGGGACTGTGGGGTGGGGGGTCATAATATACCAATACATTTGCTGAGGCTATGAGACTTTTCAACTTCTTGAAATTTTTGGCACATTTTGTGGTTCCAGTCTCAAGGGACATATTTTGACAATAAGTGTGTCTGTGGTTGGACTAGTGTTGACATATTTATCAAGAGCCAGCAATAGTTATTCACAAACTACAAACAATTGCACTGCAGCTGGGCCACATCCTGTAGTGCTGAAGCCTTTAAAATTGACTCTACAGTAGCTGGTATGGGATTATGTCCATTGGCATTAATTATAAAAGCCAAATACTGCACTGAGGGCTGAAGGAATGAAAATTTTATCTTTTGCACGCAGACTCCAATTTTACCTAGTTATTTCAACACAAGCTCAAGGTTAATATGTTCCTGATCATTGTGATTGGTGAAGCTCAGATCACCCAGATAGCATCCACACTGGTAGTCCTTGTAGAATCTGATCCATTAGTTACTGGTAAATAGTTGGTGTCAATGCTACCCCATACAGTGGGTGAGTATACCAGCATAGGCTCAAATGTGTGTTCAGTCATATACTGGCATGGCTTCCCATCCAGTAAAACTTGTTGGTACGCTTGTGACAAGTAGTAATAGTAGTAGTAGTAAAACCATTTATTTTATACAGGAAAGAAGTTCATGTCATAAGGGTTAAAAATTATCCTGTTTTAGTTTAATGCATATCCGGATTTGTCTATGGAAACTTCTGAAAAAAGGAGACAGTATTATCCTCTCAAGTAGCTTTTATACAAAAAGGGAATTCACTCCTCTATACTCTATCCAGCCAAAATAAGATTTGTCATAAATGGCCGGCTACATATGTTTGACACAGCAGAAGAAGCTATGGAGGCCTATATACTAGCATATGAAGCTATTTAATGAAGAAACCACCTTTTTAAGTATATTGCCTCTGGTCACTCCTCCAGTACTTTTTTCCATGAACCTGTAGAATGATAAATGAGGGGTGGGAGATGAATATTATGATATATATTTCAAAAATACATTTTAGTAGTGGAATGTAAGTAATAATGGGTTTGGAGGTGAAACTGGAGTAAATGCTCCAAATTATTATATATAAAAAAACAGCTATTAGAAATGAGTGAGGCTTTTGGAAAGGGTGTGACCATGCAGTACGTCAGTATATATTTTTTTTTTTTTGGTGTCTTGAGTTGATGAGTTTTTCATCTCGCAAACTAGAGAGGGTAGAGGAGGGGAAAAGGGTAGGTTGGAGATTTGCTCCATGGGGGGTTAGAAGTGTGGCAGCCATTCTGAAAATAATGTGTCTGGGCTCATTTTAATCCAAGGGATCCTGAAATATAAACATTTTTTATGGCAGTTAGCAATAGATATTTTGGCTATGAATTGAGGGGATATCCTGAAAATGTTAAAAATAAATGCTTTTATGTTAGATAGGTTTAATACAGCCACCTGGAACATAAAAGGGCTGCACGATAGGAAAAAAAAACAGTCAAAGTTTTGAAACATGTGGAAGATAAGAAAATTGGTATGTTATTATTTCAGGAAACACATATAATACAAGCTAATTAGGCCTGGCTTGACACCAATGGGAAAGGGTCTATTCATAGATTATACTACAAATTATAGAGGGGTATTTATATCCTTTAATAAAAAGGGGGCAACCCCAAATATTATTAGGTTTTTGGTGGATGAACAAGGCCAATATGTTATTCTGACAATGCAATTATATAATTTGAAGTGTACATGTGCAGTGATTTATGCACTGAATCAAAACTCTCCCACTTTCTTCTCTGATTTTTTCCTGACTTTGTCCACTTTTGATACACCTTATGTGACGGGGGGGATTTCAATCCTGCATTACAACAATTAGATAAAACATCAAGATTGGACAGTGCGTGGGCTGTGTCACACATGGTTATAAAGAATTTTATGTATGATTTGGGATTGGTAGACCCCGGCAGGAAATTAATGGAGAAAAAAGGATATATTCCTTCTTCGCCCCAGTACATCATACGTATTCTTGTAGAGTTTTGTTTCTTGCTTCTAGAAGTCTGCTTTCTTTCATACAAACTATCCAATATTCAGCGATTCTTTTGTCAGACCACTAACCATGTTTTTAATCACTAAACACAGACCAAAATGGGATATCCTCCAGGCTTTCATGAATGGATAATACAATATTACTACGTGAAACAGAAAAGGGGAAAATTATGAATTCAACTAAATAATTCTTTCAATTCAACTTGAATCAAAATACCTCGATTATTAATATTTGGGCAGCTTATAAAGTTTATACAAGAGGTTATGCAATTAATATAGCTGTACACAATAAAAAAATAGTAACACTCTAAAGCAGTTAGAAAAAGAGGTTAATAGATTAACACAAATTCATAGTTGCACCTTCGATTCGGAAATATATAAAAGTTTATTGAAAAAAAAGGATCAGTTTTACCTCTTATCCAAAGAACTGGCAGAAAAACAGATATATAATGCCCAGTCAAATTATTATTTTTACATGGACAAACCATTAAAACTACTGTCTTGGCAAACAAAGCAAACACAAACTAAGAATACTGTAAATAACACTAAAGATGAGACACAATGTATTAGGAGCCATTCAAAAGGCATTGTAAAATGCTTTGAGAATTTCTATAATTAACTATATGCCTCTGACTTTAAGGGAGACAGGGATCAGGTAGTACAATATTTACGAACAATTGGGTTAGCGGGGATCCCAGAACATGTAAGAGATAAGGTAGATCTCCCTTTCTCTAAAGCAGAAACTGAAGGAGCAATAAACAATCTCTCTAATAACAAAACTACGGGACCATATGGATTAGGAGCTGGATTTTATAAAATTTAGAAAGAAATCCTATTAAATCCCTTATATCAGCCATTCAGTTCATTTAGGGAAACTAATCAAATACCTGAGTCCTTTAAAGAAGCGGCAATTCAAGTTTTCTTAAAAAAAGAATAAGGATCCACTGAGCTGTGCATCCTATAGGCCCATCTCCTTGTTAAACACTGATTATATAATCTTTACAAAGGTTATAACTAACTGATTAGAAAATATATTACCATCTTTAATACACCAAGATCAAAATGGATTTATTAAAAATAGAACACTGTCGAAGAATATAAGATAGACATTAAATATTATTAATTTAAATGATTAACAGGATGCTGCTTTGTTAGCTATTGATGCTGAAAAGGCATTTGACAGAACTGAATGGACATATGTATTTGCAGTGGTACAGGAGATGGGCCTGGGTGCACAGCTCAGCGGATGGCTGAAATGAATATATGATACACCTACTGCAATAATTAAAATCAATAATAATACTTTGGCAAAAATTAGGTTAAATACAGGAACACGACAAGGATGTCCACTGTCTCCTTTAATCTTTGCACTCATTATAGAGCCTTTAGCAATTAATATTAGACAGAATAATGAGATACATAGCATTGCTATTAACTCAACAAAAGAAAAGATTTGCTTATATGCTGACAATATCATGCTTTATATAACTAAACCAGAAGTCTCAATTCCCTGTATAATTCAAGTTACAAATGATTTTAGTATTTTTCAGGTTATAAAATAAATTGGGCAAAAACTACGTTATTAAAGTTAAAAAAGGAGTATCCACTATATGGAACACAAGGTGGTCAGTTGAAAGATGCAGAACATACTATTAAATATCTGGGGGTGACCATAAGCTCCCAAATAGAAGATGTACTGTATACAAGCTGAATTATGAAAAATTACTGAAACAAACTGAGTCAGATTTAAAAAAGTGGAACTCATTATATATGACTTTAATAGGAAAAATAAATCTGATCAAAATGCAGATTTTACCAAAGTTTTTTTTTTGTTTCAGGCGTTAGCAATTCCAGTTCTGACAATTTTTACAAAAAAACTCAAAACCATGATAATGAAATTCCTTTGGAAAAACAACAGTGTGAGGATTTCTTGGCAAACTTTAACTTTACCGAAGACTGAAGGAGGGCAAGCTTTGCCCGTTTTTTTATCTTATACTATTTAGCTGCTCAGGTGGCACAAGTTTGGTATTGGCTACCTAGCAATAAATCAAGACTCTCATCTGTTCAAATAGAAACAAAAGCACAACCATGCCCCTCACTTACGAATTTATTATATTCATGGATACCTCTTAAAAAATTAAAATCATCAATAACAACTAAAACAGCTTATCAATGCTAGATTTATCTTCAAAACAGGCAAAATAACTTAAAGGATATTTCTATATATACCCCAATTTATAAAAATTATAGCTTTATACCATCTGTAACTTTGGGTATCTTTAAGTTATGGAAGGAAGGAAAAAAATTACTCACCATAGTAATTGTGTTTCTTCTAATGAAGTCTTGCTGTATTCTGACATATGCAGTTAGCCACAGCACTTGAACTGCCCCAGAGATGAAAGAGTTAACTCTATGCAAAAGCATAGAACGTTGAGCTCAAGCTCGGATTTCAAACCTCTGTCTGTGGTGCTTCAGAGTGTAACCATCAGATTCTTTTGAGCAACTAACTAACTACACCCCAGGTGTGGAAATTGTAAACAATAAACTAATATTAAAAATTTCTTTGGGTCCCAAAAGACTCAAGTCGAGAACCCAAAAAGGAAAAACCCAGGTAGTGAACAATAAGTTATATATTAAACAATAACAACACAACAACCCAACCCAAAGGGGAGAGGTGCAAGGTACACCCCTGAGATGCAACACTGTACCTGCCAGCCCACATCCCAAAAACTAGATTTTGAGAGGGAGAGGGAGGTCAGAATACAGTAAGACTCCATTAGAAGAAACACAATTACTAAGGTGAGTAATTTTTTCTTCAAACAACATGAAGTCTTGCTGTATTCTGACATATGCAGACTACCAAGCAGTACTCCATGGGGAGAGAGTACTGAACCTATTTTGGGAATAGGCTCTGCAGCATTGCGTTGCCAAACCTAGCATCACTCTCAGCCTGGATGTCCAGAGAGTAATGCTTGGTGAATGTATGGACAGTTTTCCAGGTGGCTGCTTTGCAGATCTCTAGTAACGGTATATCTCTGGCAGCAGCCAGAGAAGCGGCTCTACCCCTAGTCGAGTGTGCCCTCAGGCCTGAGGGAGGTGTTTTACCTAGTATAGTATAACAGAATAGTATACAGGCTCAACACACCTGCCAATAGTTCTCTTAGTAGCTGGCCTACCTTTTCCCATTTCACCATAAGTGAGAAACAATTGAAGACAATCATTCCTATGTGCCTTAGTATAATCTATGTAGCAGCTAAGTGCCCTTTTAACATCCAAACTGTGCAGCCTTCTCTCTCCTTAAGAAGAATGATCAGTGAAAAACACAGGAAGGGACATGGACTGGTTCAGATGGAAATCTGAAACCACTTTTGGTAAGATCCTCCAATTGGTTCTGAGGACCACCTTATCTCTATGAAATGAGATAAAATCAGGTTCAACTGACAGGGCCTGTAATTCACTAATTCATCTGGCAGAAGTGACAGCCACCAGAAACACAGTTTTCCAGGTTAAGTACTTAAGCTCAGCTAAAGCCAAAGGTTCAAAGCTGAGCAGTGCAGATACTGAGATCCCAAGCTGGAGTAGGCTCTCTAAAAGGAGGGTTGATATGAGTCAAACCTTTAAAAAAATTTTGCAAAAACAGGGTCAGATGCCAGAGAAGAGCCCTTCCCTGCAGACAGAAATGCAGAAACATCTGCTAGGTGAACTTTTAAAGTGGCTGAACTAAGGCCTAAACCATTAAGGTGAGCCAAATAATCTAAGACTGTGGCAATACCTGCAGCATCTGGCAAGACATCCCTCTGTGAACACCAAATGCTGAATCTTTTCCATTTGAAGTTATAAGTTTTTCTGGTAGAGGGTTTACAAGAACCCTTGAGGATGTCTAAAACTCCCTGAGAAAGATGCAGGCTTGTGTACTCTAACTCTTCAATAGCCAGGTCTTGAGATTAAGAGACTGGAGATTGGGGTACCAGATCTTCCCCTGAGAGGAGGTTAAGAGGTTTTTGTTTCCTGGGAAGAGACAGGGGAAGTGAGACTGTTAAGGACAACAACAGAAGATACCAAGGTTGCCTGGCCCAATCTGGAGCAATTAGAATCACTGTGCAGGGTTGTGGCCTGATCTTTATTAGAACCCTGAGCAACAGGGGAAAGGGAGGGAAGGCATAAAGAAACCTGCCTTCCCAATCCAATGCCAGGGCATCCGGGGGAACCGTCCCCATGACTGGAGGTCTACAGCAGAACTGGGGAAGCTGATGATTGTCTGGGGCTGCGAAGAGATCTGTCTCTGAAGTGCCCCGCCTGGTGAAGACTACCTTCAGGATGAGAGGATCCAAGGTCCATTCGTGACGGCCCTGGGAGATTCTGCTCAGAGCATCCACTAACACATTGTCCTTCCCTGGAAGGTGAACTGCTATCAGGGAAGTTTGAAGGGAATAAGCCAGAGACCATATTTTCATGGCCTCTGTGCACAAGGCCATAGACCGAGTGCCACATGCTTGTTGATGTACCACATGGTGGTGGTGTTGTCAGTCCTGACCTGAACCACCTTGTTCCTCAGCAAGTCTGAGAAGAACTGAAGGGTCAAGAATACTACCCTGAGTGCCAGAAGATTTATGTGAAGGAGAGACTCTGCTGGGGACCACACACCCTGTGCTGTGAGGGTTCCCAGGTGTGCTCCCCAGCCCAGGAGAGAAGCATCTGTGGTGAGAACAACTGAAGGAGTTTGCTTGAGGAATGGAACACCTTGCCTGAGATTGTCTTGGTCCAGCCTGAGGGCAACTCAAACTTGAGGTAGTTTCTGTGGGAGCACCTGATGCGAATATGGAAATAGGCATCCTTGCGGTCCAGGGAAGCTAACCAGTCTCCTGGCCTCAGAGAGGGAAGAATTACTCCCAGAGTCACCATTTTGAATTTTGGCTTTAAAATGTGCTGGTTCAAATACCATAAGTCTAGGATGGGTCACCACTCTCCTGTCTTTTTTGGAGTAAGAAAGTATCTGGAGTACAGACCCTTGCCCCTGTGTGGAGTAGAAACTCTCGCCACAGTTCTGAAATGCAACAGAGACGAAACCTCTGCTTCTAAAGCAATGGTTTCAGAGATGTTTGCAGGTGGAAAAGATCTGACCCTCATTTTTGGAAATCTTTTGAAACTGAGGGCCAATCCCTGGCTTATTACCTCCATGACCCACTTGTCTGAGGTAACAGACTTCCAGGCCTGGAAGTAGTAAGTCAGCCTGCCTCCTACTGGAACTGGGGAGTCGAGCCGGGCTGACACATCAGGGTGTCTGCTTGGCAGAAGCCTTAGACTGGGAAGAGAATGCAGCCCTGCTCATCCCCCTCCTGCCTCTCTCTCAGAAGAACCCGCTCTGTTGAAAGGGAGAGTAGGCCTGAGCTTGGTAGAAAGGCCTGTGAAAAGGCCTGCCCCTGCCCTTAGACTGCTGCCTCTGAGAAGTAGTTTGCCTTTCCTTGGTTTGAGCACTCCTTTAAGTAGTCCTGTATTCATCCAATTTCTTCATGTAAGCCTCTGTCTGCTCTCCAAACAGAGAATTACCTACTACAGGGAAATCCATGGCCTTAGCCTGGGTGTCCTGTGAAAGGCTAGTACATCTGAGCCAAGCAAATCTCCTAAGAGACACAGCTGTAGCCATAACTCGTGATTGCACATCATTTGAGTCCACAGCAGCATGGAATTGTACCTTTGATGCCTTATTCCAATCAGCAGCCACCTCCTCCAGCTCTTTGGCCAGCTGGGGAGATGCCTGCTTAGCCAGTTCCAGAACAGTATCCCACCTGTACTTCTGGTACATGGCTGTATAGGCCATATAGTTTGCCTGCCTGAGTCCCAAGAAGGGTGACAAATAATGTTTTTTGGCCATGGCATTCACCTTCCTGGAGTCTTTATCTGGGGTGTGTAAAGCCAAAGTTGTGTTAACCTTGTCACAGGCTGCAGCCTGCACTACCACAACATGACTGCTATGGTTGTAGAAAAACTCCTTACCTGAGCCTGACAACATATTCCTCCTGTTCATCCTTTTGTCCACTGGAGGTAAAGTGTTTGGTGTCTGGAGAATCTTTTTTATCTGTTTCCCCAAGGATTTGTGGAGGGGACTAGACAACCTCTTAGACTCTGGGATGTCCATCATCTTGACAAAATCAGGCTTCCCTTCCTCTTCTGCAGCTTCTACCATAGGGAGCTGGAGAGTTTCAGCCACCTTTTTGTGGAACAAATAGTGTGAAGGGGACTCAGAAAGTCTGGGAAGGGAGACACTGGAGGGTCTGTCTGGGGAGATGTCTGGTTCAATGGGCACATCCATACCTTCTAAAACATTAATATCTTCCTCGTCTTGTTCTGGACAGTCTTCATCCCCCCCCACTCCAATTCATAAAAGGCATCCGGATCATAATCCAATGGAGCAGGGTCTATCCGAACCGAACACCTCGTCAAAGGCGTCGGTTTGGACAGAACCTATCAAAGTGACTAAACAGTACTTACTGCTTTGGCTATCTCATCAGCAGTTGGAGTGCGTAGTTCTGGATCTGAACCAGCTGATTTTCTTTTTCTCTTTGCTGGAACTGGCCCATCCGGGTCAGCTCTCCTTTTGCCTGAGGAGGTGCCGCCCAGGTCAGTGGGCACCTCCTCAGGTTCAGTCGCAACCGAACCGGGCTGGCCATCTGGGTCAGTGGACTTCTTGGCCTCCCTTTCCTTTAGCCTACTCATTCTTTTATCCAAAGTAGCTTTGGGAACATTTTTTACAGATTTGGCAGTCTGTTTTGAGGTCATCAGACCCCAGACAATAAACACAGATGAGGTGAGGTTCAGCTTTAGCAAAAGCCTCCCTGCACTCACCACAGTGTTGAAACCCACTGGGTCTGGTTTCCTTTTTGGGTTTCTCAGACATAGCCAGACTAACAAACAAATTTCCCTTAACAGCAGTTACGCCAGGTAATACTCTCCGACTGGTAACCAGCCATGTTACGGGTTATGGAAAGAAACCGGTAAAAGTCCGTTTTTTTTTTAACTGAGCAGAACCGATACACCACTACAAACTCTAAAAGAAGAATTCAAACAGAAACAGTCGGTTCCCAACCGGACTAACCACTAAGGAACTGAAGAATTTACAATTTCCACAGAAAAACATAAAAACAGTTCACTACCTACTATACACTTACTGTACCATAGACAGAGACTTGAAATACTGGAAAAATAACAAATCGGTTAAAACTGACACTCTTTTGAGACTTTACTGAACCAAGCGAAGGAGCAATCTTCTGGAGCGACTTCACAGTTAGGCGGAGTAAAGAATCTGACAGTTACACTCTGAAGCACCCTAGACAGAGGTTTTAAATCTGAGCTCGAGCTCAACGCTCTATGCTTCTGCACAGAGTTAACTATTTCATCTCTGGGGCAGTTCAAGTGCTGGGGCTAACTGCATATGTCAGAATACAGCAAGACTTCATGTTGTTTGAAAGAGTATCTCACAAATAGGAGAAGTGCGCCAAAATAATGCATTATAAACTTATACACAAATTGCTAAAAAATTTTATTGGGATTCAGCTCAAATTTTCTATTATAATCGATTAAAATCTTTTGTTAATAAGAATAAAAAATGTGCTAGATTGAAAAAAACCCTACTAATATAAACATTTTTCAGGAAAATAGATTAGGAAAAATTTATCTCTTCTATATATACACCATGCGTTAAGAAACTTTGACACATAATATTGATAAAATCAGAAGAAAGGGGGAAATAGATTTGGGCATTAATATTTCAGAGATAATGTGGCAAGAGATTATTAAAATATATTTAGAAAATGTATCCTCAGTTAACTTACAACAGATACAGATGAATACAACACACAGAATATACTTTACACTGAAAAAACTGAATTTGATAAATCTGAATATTTCGGATAAATGCCCAAGGAGTGCCGATACAACCAGCACCCTAATACATTTGATTGAATCATGCCCTTACCTATCAAATTTTGGGGATAAAATTGAACATTTTGCTCAAAAGTTTTTTGAGAAACATATTCAATTTTCACCAATGGTAAAGCTCTTGGCGATCCTCCCAGAGAAAGGGTTATTGGATTCACAGCAACATAAATTATTAACCTTTTTTCTTACAGTAGCAAAAAAATGTATACTTTTGAAATGGAAGGACCCTGACCCACCGGTCTTCAATTATTGGTTAAATCTGATGATAGATATATCTAAATTAGAACAGCTATTGTATATAAAAAAGGAATGAAAGATCATTTTCTAACATTATGGAGTCAGTTCCAGGAGGAACTAAATAAGTAAATAAACTAAAAAAACCCTAAAATTAGATATCTGATTGGCATAAACAGGATCTCCCTCTTACCCTCTGAGAATGATGAGAAGTTGAAATTAAGGATCCTACCTGCCCAAGGTCTTCACATTGCACTTTCTCTGCCCTTATCCTTCCTCTTCCCCCCTCCATTCCCCCATCCCCCCTTCTCTACCCAGCCCCACCACATGCACTTCTCTAGGTGTTGTGACAATTGCTCCAGATATGTTACTACCAGTGTCTTACCCATGCTTGTAACCCTATTGTATTCCCTCTGCTGCTCTGCCTGTCTTATCTGAAATGTATGCATTTATGTACATGTAACTGAGTGTTAATCTGTACAGCATGCCTAAAACTCATCTGCTGTGTTGTACTGTCCCGGAATTGACGTGGAACCTTTGTAAAAGAGCCTTGGCACAAAGGTACTTGTAATCCTAGGATCAAATAAATAAAAAAAATAAATAAAATACCAGAAATATTTTACTGATGAAGGAAAAATAAGGACCTTGACACACTACTCTGACAAGAGTGGTAAAAAAATTACCCTATTTTCAAGACAGTCCTGTTTCAGATGTTACACCCATACATAAAACAGTACATAGAACATCACACATAACATCTCTACAATATACATTAAACACACATTTTTAAATTAAATTTAAATTTAACATCACGAGGTCATACAAATTATCAACAGTAGCATTCTGTAATAAAAATAGATTTCAAATTGTTATTGAATTATCCATAGGATGTTAAACTGTACACTGAGTAAAATAATCTATTCCATCTGGCAGAAGCTTGATATTTTAAAGTTTTTACTCCAAATTTGGTCCTTTATCTGGGAATTGCTATTTTATTTTCATGTGCTGATCTAGTTAGTACTCTTGTAGTATGCAGACAGGACATTATAGTAGAAGAGATGTAATGTGTTGGATATTTAGTGAGATATTTATGGAGCAGTTTTAATCAGGCCATTCTATTTCTTGCCTCTAGGGTATACCACTTTAGGTCTTTCAACAATTTACAATGATGCGTGTGGAAACTACTTCTTAATATAAACCTTGCTAACCTATAGTAAAGCTTGTCCAATTTCTCCAACATGCTTTTATTTCTCATCCTGTAAATTATATTTCCACACTCTAACGCTGGCATAATCTGCTGTTTGACCAAAGTCCTGTGGATCTTTATATCCAGGAACCTTGAGGTACGTCTCAAGGCCCCCAGTTTTTTGCTAGTTGTTATTATCAAATTTGAAACATGCTGCATAAATTTTAGTTCAGCATCAAATAGTATGCCCAGGTAGCAGTATTCTGTTACTTGTGCCAATCTTGTACCTCTCAAGGTTATTATATTCAGTATTGATTCTTTTTTAGCCCCAAAGTAAAGAAATTAAAATGACATACTTACCGTAATTCTTGATCTTCTCTTATAGCTTCACCATTCATTACTGCTGGGTGTAAGCCAGAGGTGCACACCCGCTATGGAAGGTTTTTTTTTGGAGAGGAGTTGGCACCTACAGCACCGCCCTCGAGAGTGACGCACTACGTGGTGCGCAAGAGGAAGCCGTTAGGTGCCGCAGACTCCTCCTCCATCCCAGTTCTGTAAGCCGGAGTGGTGAAATAAGGATGAGAAAAAAGAGAGCAAGGCAAGACAGCTGAGGTATAGGCAAAGAAAAAGATACAAACTGAAAAAGGAATAAGCCTATAGAAGACAGGAAAGAAAAAATTACTCACCTTAGTAATGTTGTTTCTTCTAATGGAGTTTTGCTATATTATGACATATGCAGTGAGTCCCAACCTTCAAACTGCTCCGGAGGTGAAAGAGTTAACTTTCCATGCCAGGCATGGAACGCTGAGCTCGCGCTCGGTTGAAACTCTGTCTGTGTTCTTCAAACTCAAACCGTCAGAGCTTTACAAGCAAAACTCACTGAAGTCCTGTGTGGAAGCTGTAAACCTACACTAGCCAACTGGCTACTAAACATAAGAACACATTTTTTGGTCCCAAAACAAAGACTCAAGTCAGGAGATCCAAAAAATGAAAAACACAACACCAAGTCACCCCAATAAAGGAGGAGTGAAAAATAACAAGGTGTGCACCTACTAAGTGCCAACACTGCACTGTCCACCCACATCCCAAAAACAGAGGTTCTGAGAGGGGCAGGCGGGGGGGGGAGGTCATAATATAGCAAGACTCCATTAGAAGAAACAACATTACTAAGGTGAGTAATTTTTTCTTCAAACAACATGAAGTCTTGCTATATTATGACATATGCAGACTACAAAGCAGTACCTCCATGGAGGAGGGATAGAACCTACTTAGGAAATAGGCTCTGAAGCACAGCTGTGCCAAACCGAGCATCACTCCTAGCCTGGATGTCCAGGGAGTAATGCTTGGTAAAAGTGTGAACTGTTTTCCAGGTAGCTGCTTGACATATCTCTAGAATAGGGATGTCCCTGGCAGCAGCCAGGGAAGCAGCTGTACCTCTGGTAGAGTGAGCCCTCAGGCCTGAGGGAGGAACCTTACCCAGTTTTTCACAACAGAATTGGATACAAGAGACAATCCACCTGGCAATGGATCTTTTAGTGGCAGGTTTCCCTTTACCAACCTCACCATAAGTGAGGAACAGTTGGAGGGAGTCAAACCTGTGACCCTTGGTACGCTCTATGTGGTTACTAAGGGCTCTCTTCACATCCAAACTGTGCAGCCTCCTCTCGCCAGAGGAGGAATGGTCAGTGAAGTACACTGGAAGAGATATAGCTTGATTAAGGTGGAAATCTGAAACCACCTTAGGCAAGAACTTCCTGTTAGTCCTGAGGACCACCTTATCTCTATGAAAGGAGATAAAATCAGGCTCCACTGACAAAGCTTGTAATTCACTTATGCGTCTGGCAGAAGTGATGGCTACCAGAAACACAGTCTTCCAAGTCAAGCACTTAAGCTCTGCTGAAGACAAAGGCTCAAAGGGAGGTTGCATAAGCTGAGCAATGCAAACATTAAGATCCCAGGCAGGGGTAGGGTCCCTGAATGGGGGTTGGTGTGAAGCAATCCCTTGAAAAACTTGGAGAATACAGGATGAGCTGAAAGAGAAGAGGGTTTACCTGCTGAAATAAAAGCAGACACAGCTGCCAGATGCACTTTTAGGGTAGCTGGTCTCAGCCCCAAGGTATTTAAGTGGACCATATAATCCAGGACTATGGGTAAATCAGCAGATTCTGGGGAAATATGCTTCCCAGAGCACCACATGGAAAACCTCTTCCATTTGGAATTATAAGTAGCCCTGGTGGAAGGCTTCCTAGAAGCCTTCAGGATATCCATTACACCTTGAGAGAGGTGTAGATCAGCAAACTCTAACTCTTCAAGAGCCAGGCCTTGAGATTGAGAGATTTGAGGTTCGGGTACCAAACCCTCCCTTGAGCACAGGTTAACAGGTTGTGATTCCTGGGAAGACACAGGGGAAGATGGACTGCTAAGGACAGTAGGAGTGGATACCAAGGTTGTCTGGCCCAATCTGGAGCAATCAGGATCATCTTGCAGGGTTGAGATCTGATTTTGACTAGCACTTTGAACAGGAGAGGGAATGGGGGAAGCATAGAGAAACTTCCCTTCCCAATTGAGAACTAAGGCATCCAGAGGGACTGAGCCCAACACTGGGGTCTGCAGCAAAAAAGGGGAAGTTGGTGATTGTCTGGGGCTGCAAAAAGATCTATCTACGGGGTGCCCCATCTGGCAAATATCACCTCCAAGACCAGGGGGTCCAGTGACCATTTGTGATGGCCCTGGGAAATCCTGCTGAGAGCATCTGCCAGGACATTGTCTTGCCTGGGAGGTGAACTGCCATAAGGGAGGTGTTCAGGGAGTAAGCCAGAGACCACAACTTCATTGCTTCAGTGCACAAGGCCGTAGACCGAGTGCCCCCTTGCTTGTTGATGTACCACATTGTGGTGGTGTTGTCTGTTCTAACCCGTACAACTTTGTTCTGAGCAGATTTGGAAAAAATTTGAAGTGCTAGAAAAACTGCTCTGAGTTCTAACTGATTGATGTGGAGCAGAGATTCCTGAGGGGACCACAATCCCTGGGTAGTGAGGTCGCCCATGTGAGCTCCCCACCCCAAGAGGTATGCATCTGTAGTAAGGATTAAGGAGTGAGACTGAGTGACAAAAGGAACCCTTTGTCTCAGATTGCTCTGATCCTGCCACCACTGTAGGGCCTGGATCAGGGTTCGAGTCACTGGGATCAATTTGGTTAGACGGTCTTTCCTTTGAGACCAAAAGGCTCTCAAATGGAACTGGATGTCTCTCATCTGAAATCTTGCTCCCTGCACTACTGCTGTAGAAGCAGCCATGTGCCCCAGGAGCTGTAGAAAATGCCTTGCTGGTCAAGAGACCTGCAGGGTGAATGAGGAGGCCAGAGAGACCAGGGTCCTTGCCCTGTCCAAAGGAAGGAAGGCTCTGGCTTTCTCTGTGTTCAGCTCTGCGCCTATGAAGGTGAGGAGCTGGACAGGCTCCAGAACTGACTTCAAAAGATTCAGAAGGAAACCTAGAGAAGTGAGCAGTTGCTGAGTTATCTGTAGATGTAACTTGACTTGGTCTGGGGACTGGCCTACTATGAGCCAGTCGTCCAGGTAAGGGAAGATGGCAATTTTTTGCCTTCTTAGGTAAGCAACTGCTACTGCCAGGCATTTTGTGAATACCCTTGGAGCAGAGGTGAGGCCAAAGGGCATTGCTCTGAACTGGTAATGGCCTGAGGGCAGCTCAAACCTGAGGTACTTTCGATGGGAGCTTCTGATGAGAATATGGAAGTAGGCATCCTTGAGGTCCAGGGATGCTAGCCAGTCCCCTGGCCTTAGAGAGGGTAGAATAATTCCCAGAGTCACCATTCTGAATTTTGGTTTTAAAAGGTGCTTGTTTAAATATCTGAGATCCAGGATGGGACGCCATTCTCCTGTCTTTTTTGGGGTAAGGAAGTACCTGGAGTACAACCCTTTGCCCTGGCGTAGGGGTGGAACCCTTTCCACAGCTCTGAGAGCCAGGAGGGAAGAGACCTCTGCCTCTAGGGCAAGTGCCTTTGGTGGATTTGCAGGTGGAAAGGATCTGGTTCTCATCTTTGGAAACTTTTTGAAGCTGAGAACCAGTCCCTGGCTTACTACTTCTAGGATCCACTTGTCTGATGTCAGAGACTCCCAGTCCTGGACAAAGTAAGTCAGCCTGCCCCCTACAGGTAGCTGAGAATCGGCTCTGGCAACCCCATCAGGGTGCCTGCTTGGCAGGGGCTTTGGGCTGAGGGGTGGAATCAGGCCTGCTTGTACCCCGTCTGCCTCTCCCTCTAAAGATCCCCCTCTGGGCATAAGCAGAAAAGGAGGACTGGGCTTGGTAAAAAGGCCTATGAAAAGGCCTGCCCCTGCCTCTGGGAAGCTGCCTTTGAGGAGTGGCCTGCCCTTCTTTAGCCTGTGCACTCCTATAGGTGGTCCTATACTCATCCATTTTCTTCATGTAATTCTCTGTCTGCTCCCCAAACAGAGAATTACCCACAACAGGAAAATCCATGGCCTTAGTCTGGGTATCCTAGAGAGGCTAGTACATCTGAGCCAAGCCATTCTCCGCGGCGCCACAGATGTAGCCATGACCTTGATGACACATCATTTAAGTCCACTGCAGCATGGAATTGCACCTTGGATGCCTCAATACCATCAGCAGCCACCTGCTCCAGCTCCTTGGCAAGCTGGCCAGGGACCTGTTTTGCTAGAGCCATAACAGTATCCCATCTGGATTTCTGATATCAGCAACATAAGCCATATAATTTGCCTGTCTGAGTCCCAAGGATGCTGCCATGTACTGTTTCTTTGCCATGGCATCAATCCTCCTGGAGTCCTTGTCAGGGGGGTGTGAAGCCAAGGGAATATTTGCCTTGTCACAGGCTGCAGCCTGCATTACCCCAACATGGCTGCATTGTTGTGAAAGGAACTCCGTATCAGAGCCTGACAATGTGTACCTCTTGACCATTCTCTTATCCACAGGAGGTATAGTGTGAGGAGTTTTTAGAATTTTAACTGTCTGTTTCACAAAAGATTTATGCAAAGGAATAGACAGTCTCCTAGACTCTGGGATATCCATCATTTCCACATAGTCAGGCTCCTCTTGATCATCCATAGCTTCCTCCATAGGGAGCTGGAGGGTTTCAGCCACTTTTTTGTGAAACATAAAATGAGAAGGGGACTCAGAAAGCCTAGGAGGAGACACTCCTGAAGGTCTGTCTGGGGAGATGTCCGGGTCAATGGGCACATCCAGACTTTCAAATCCACATTCACTCTCCTCATACTCCTCTTCCCCCTCCTCTGGTTCATAATATTCCTCTAAATGATACTCTTGAACCGGTGTAACTGGCCGAACTGGATGCTTACCTGATGGTGCCGGTTCGGTCGGAACCGGGGAAAGCGACTGACAATTTTAATCGCTTGGCTATTTCTTCAGCGGTTGGAGAGGAAAGTTTTGGCTCCATACCAGCTGATTTCCTAGTCCTTTTTGCTGGAACCGACTCTCAGAGTCAGATTTCCTTGCCCGAGGAAGTCTCGCCTCTGGTCGGAGGGCACTCCTCCGTCGGTTGTGAACCGGCGGGCTGGCCATCTGGTTCAGCGTGACTTTTGGCCTCCCTTTCCTGAGCCTACCAACTCTCTTTTCCAGGGTAGTTGCAGGAACATTTTTACAAATCTGGCAGTCTGCATTGAGGTGGTCAAACCCCAGACAATAAACACAGGTGGTGTGGGGGTCAGCCTTGGCAAAGACTTCCCCACACACACTGCAGTGTTGAAACCCAGTGGGCCCGGTTTTTCTTTTGGGTTTCTCAGACATAGTGCCAGTCCTAACCAAACTTACCCATTTATGGCAATCCGCCATAGGATCCATCAAATAGGAGAGGAGGGAGAGAGGGGATATGATAGAGACATACAAGTATCTTACAGGGAGGAACAGGGTGCAGGAATGCACTATTTTTAAGTGAAAAAGATGTTCCAAGACTAGAGGGCATAGGATGAAGTTGGAGGGAGGACGATTCAGAGGAAACGTGAGGAAGAATTTCTTCACAGAACGGGTGGTGGACAAGTGGAACACCCTGCCAGAGGAAGTGGTGGGGGCTGAAACAATCACGGGATTTAAGAATGCATGGGATAGACATAAAGGAATTCTGGAGGTCAGGGGTAAGGGGCAACAGACTTCCTGGAAAACATAAACTGAGCTTACAAACTTAAATGGGCAGACTGGGTGGGCCATAGGCCCTTATCTGCCGACACTGTCTATGTATGTAGGTAAGACCCTCTTATCAGTTCCCAACTGTGTCACGGGTCGTGGAAAAAAACGTAATAAAATCCGTTTTTTTAGAACCGATAAGAACCGGTAACCACACTCTAAATGACAGATTAAGATATTTTAAACAACCTGATCAGTTCAAACCGAACCGATAAACCGTTTACAAGTTCCACACAGAATAGAAATTAATGTAAAACCTATCTAGTACTCACAAATACCACAGACAGAGTCTGAACCGACCGATTGCGGTTTAAATTCAGTCGAAACCGAGAAAAACAATACTTTAACTGACAAAATGAACCGAGCAGAAGGAGAAATCTCCGGAGCGACTGTTCAGTGAGGTGGAGTAAAGAATCTGACGGTTTGGCTTGAAGAACAACAGACAGAGTTTCAACCGAGCTCGAGCTCGGCGCTCCATGCCTGGCTTGGAAAGTTAACTCTTTCACCTCCGGAGCAGTTCGAAGGTTGGGACTCACTGCATATGTCATAATATAGCAAGACTTCATGTTGTTTGAAGAGGAGAACCCTACCCTAAGGGACTGCAAGGCCTCACTCGTGGGGCAGCTCAGAGGGAGGAACAGATAAGGGAGAGAAAAAAGAAGAAGGAAGAAGAAGAAGGAGAGAGAGGAGGATGTTGGGAGGAGGGAAACATTCTGCCAAATTGTGAGTTAATTGGCCTAAGGCTTATAAAACTCAGAACCAAAGGGCAAGGGAGCAAGGATCCCACCAAACAGAAACTGGTGAAGGAAGGTTCGACCGAACCTTTGCACAGCTTGATACACAAAAGGCAAACTTTCTACACCTCCCACCATCCCCAACCCCTTACTTAAGCTGAGAGCTCCCCAGGAGGCAGAGGCAATAACCAGACCACCAGCTCAAGGCAATTGAAATGCTAGAACAGAGTATGACTAGCATAGGTGAAAACAGGACAAGATCCAGAGATGCCAGTGGGGTCCCAGACCAAAGAAATAGGACCGTTTAAGGAGTAGTTTTATTAACTGGTGAATGAACCACATGGCCTAAGAAGGGACCAACTGGTCACCTTCAAGGGCAATCAGAAAGCGTTCCCTCAGGAGAAAGACAAATTATACTCGTTCCCGTCCCTTTCCAGATTTAAGCTACCTGTTCTGAGAGAAGAACGGAAGGCCCAAGTTTTAGGGATTTAGGCTTTCAGGCCATGAGAAGAAAGGGAGGAGGAATGAGCAGGGTGGAGGGGATGCCCAAGAAGGAGGCCTATGAGGGGAAGGTTGGCAGGATTCAGTAATGAATGGTGAAGATACTAGAGAAGATCAAGAATTACGGTAGGTACGTAATTTTCACATTTTCCTTTGTCAGTCTTCACCATTCATTACTGCTGGATGAGTACCAAGTTCCTCTGAAGGGGGACTAGAGTAACCCAGAGGGAACAAGACCCTCAGCCTTCTTGCTGGAGAGACACAGGAGGAAGAGACCCTGGCCTTACCAGACAGGAAGCCTAAGGCCGAGGAGAGCTAGGAGCTATCCCCAGGAGATGAGGAGATGGAGGAAGCCCCTGCAGAAGCCTCCTAGCCCTGGAAGAAAAGAGGCGGGTCCCTCAGACGCTGGAATGAATCACCCTACACCAGGTCAGGGGTGACAACCTTGCCAGATGAAGCCATGCCGTCCGCCTAATGCAGATCGCTGTCCCCGCAAGCCTGGAAGCCACCTCATTGGCGTCATAGGATGCCCTTGCTTGGTGCCTTGCCAGTTCCAGGCCTATAGCGGAGAGGGCAATGGCCTGTCTAGATTGCGCCATATCAGGCACTGATGATAGAAGTTGAGAGAGCATCGACCACAAGTGCCTGTTAAAGGCAGAATGGTGTGCCTGATACGATGCAATGCACAGCATCACACGAGATGAAGAGAACACTCTTCACCCCCCACTGGTCAAACTGTAGGGAATCTGAGTACGGTGGTCACTCATGCGCCAGGCGGCAGCACCCAAAAGGAGCCTCTAGGAATACCAATCCCGAGGGTGGGTTGGGGAGAGAACCTAGGGACTCAGATGGAGCACACTACCTCCTCCTGCAGTCTTTCGGGGCAGGGATAGGGTCGGCTGGAGACTGCCAGGTGTGGATAGATGCCTCCTGAAAGGGAATTGGCCAGGATGGCACCACCAAATGCTGGGCACTGAATTCACCTTGGAATTCATGTGTCTCCTGCTCAGTATTGTCATGTCTGACATAGGAGATATGGAGATCCCCAACCACCCTTGAAAGGAATTACTGATAATCAGTGAAATCAGCGTCAGAAGAAAGGTGAGCAAAGGGTTCCTCTCCTTCCGAGGAGTAAGCCGAGGAGGATGGGGAACTCAAATGTTCAGATGACTCCTTCGGTAGAGGGGACAGGCAAAATACCCGCTCATGCATGTAGCTAACATATGATGGGAAGGCCGCTGCAGTGCCTCTGAACGTCTCCCAGGATAATGGCCCCATAGGATCGACATGGCCTGGAAGAGAGGGGGGTGGCTGCAGAGGAATGGGAGGGGGGCACCTACGAGAAGGAAACTGTCCTCTGCCAGGGCTCTGAAATCCAGGGAACAGAGCCCGAGCTGGCTGGGTCCCTAAAATCAAACCACGTCACAAGACGGAACCCTGGGGATGCGAACTCTGGAAGAGCCCAACCAGGGAATCTCTCCTGTGATGCACCTGGGGCTGCATGGGTCCAAAAGGGCAACCCACGGCGGTGCCACCGGAAGGGTCCCCCCAGCCCAAGAGAGAGGGGTGGGGTTTGGTGCTACGGCTCCATTCTGCACCCCGAAGGGTGGCAGAGGGGTGCCGACTCCCCTCACCCTGACCTCTCAACCATTCATACTCCAAGGATGCCCTCCTCCTTGACTCCAGTGATGGGGTCCGTCGATCCTGAGACCTCCTGAGGTGGCCCCCCGAAGACAGAACCTCCAATTCACCCCGAGAAGGCACAGCAGCACCAGGGTTGGCAGCTGCCACAGCCTCCTCTGGGAGGACAGCAGCCTCTGTGACCCCCAAACCACCCTCCCCCACAGACTCCAGGCCACCCCCCCAGCCTGGGAGTCCTCAAAGGAAGATTGTTGTGAAGACAGGAATGGTGGCACTGGGCCCCCTGACACCACACCTCCCAAAGGACTCTGACTCCGAAGAATCAGGGTGTGAGACTGGGTCCACATCTGAATCATCTGCTTCCAGAAAAGAGTCGACCAGAAGGGCCTCGATGCTGGCCACCCCAAGAGTCCAGTGGAAAGCAATGCCGCAAATGACTCTGCTGTCACTCACAATGCCGACCACTCCCAGTGCCTCACCCACGTCTCCGAGACCCGGTCCCAACCCGTCAATGGCCCCAGTCCAATCCCCGGTGGTGCGCAGCCCCAGAATCCAACATGTTGCCACCAGCGGTGTCGACCGGATGAATGGTGCCGAAAGCTGTGCCAAGAACCAAACCAGTGCCGCCCCAGTCACCGGCACTGCGAACGGCACCAGGATCCAAGATGGCACTGGCAGGCGGCATCGAGGGCCCACCAGTGCCGGACCCAGCAACCGTGGGCCACAACACTGGAGGAGTCTGCACCTATGAGGAGGCGACTGCCGAGGCGGCGTCTCTGATGTGACCCCAGAGGGACCACAACATTCTCCTGACACTGCAAAAGAGGCCTCCTCCTCAGCAAGGCTTGAAGGTGAGGAGGCCTCTTCCTCACCGGACCATATAGGCCCATGAGAGGACCCAGAGGAAGGGCCAAAGGATAAAAAGAATGGTCTTACCAGTTGTCAACAGCATCGGGAGAGAACGAATGGGGTGAAGGTAAGCGTCGAAAAGACGATGAAGGCCTAGTGGCGCAGGAACTAACTGTTTACTCGCGTAGTAGGTGGAGCCTCGATGGCGGGAGAAACAGAACTGGGATGGAAGAGGAGTCTGCGGCACCTAACGCCTGCCCTTCATGCACCACATAGTGCATTGCTCTCGAGGGCAGCGCCATTGGCGCTGACTCCTATCCAAAAAAAAACAAAACTCCTATAGTAGGTGCGCACCTCCGGCTTACACCCGGCAGTAATGAGTGGTGAAGATTGACAAGAGAATATGTTTAGTTTTCCTTGTATTCATTTGAAGCCTCAACCTGGTGAACTGCTCCTCTATGGCATTAAAACTGATTTGTTGCCTTTGTTCTAGCTCTAGTTTACTTTCTCCCATGGCAATCAGTGCCGTATCGTTGGCATACAGTGTAACGGTTGAGTATTTCACCTTCTCAGGGAGGTTATTTATAAACATCAGAAACAACATTGGACCTAATATAGATCCCTGGGGTACCCCACAGCTTATTTCCTTACTCTGGGATAGTGTCTGAGACATTAATACACTCTTTGTTCTTCCTTCCATGTAGGATTTTACCCACTCCCAAGAGCCATCAGTAATACCCATGGTTTTTATCTGCCTCAATAATAAGGACTGGTCCACCAGGTCGAATGCCTTTGATAAGTCTACAAATAGTACAGCAGTCTCAGATCCGGCATCCATGGAGGTAGATACTAAGTCATTAAATTCTATCAATGCAGATGTTGTAGAATATCCCGTTCTAAATTCGGAATGCAAGGAAGTTAGAATGTTGTATTTTTACAAATATTACATTATTTGCAGGTGAGCCTGCTTTTCCAAACATTTAGATAATATTGGTAAAAAGGCAATAGGACGGTAGTTTCCTGGATCATTTTGGCCCTCCCCCCCCTTTAAAAATGGGAACTATTTTACTTTGCTTCCACACTGTGGGGAAAGTTCCAGAGCACAAACTCCAGTTAAATATGCATGTTAATATGGATGCACTATATTCCTCAGCTAGTTTCAAGAACCTTCCTTCGAGACCATCTAAGCCTGATGCTTTATGCATCTTGACGTTTCTTAGTCCCTTTCTTACTTGAGTGATAGTCAATTTTTTAAACTTGAAAGGAGGGATATGTTTCCTACCTATCATCCCTTCCTCCATATCCAAACAGGGGTGAAGCTACAAGGGTGCAGGGGGTGCAGTGACACCCAGGCCCACGAGGTTTGAGGGGCCCAAATCATAATTTTGATGTTTATTCAAAACTGGGGAGGGGCCCTGTAACATCACCTTGCACCTAAGCCCTTTGAGAATTTGCTATGCTACTGTATCCAAATCTTTTCTATTATCAACCACCCCTCCTGAGAGATCAATAAAGTAATCATTTAACAAATCTGATATTTCTAAGGGATCTTCCACCTGTTTATCCCCATACTTCATTTGTTTTATCATGTGATGATTACTTTTCCCTGGATTGATTATGCTGTTCGCATTTTTCCAAAAGAGTCTTGGATCATTTTTCCCTGTCACTTTGGACTTAAAATAATTATCCCTTGCTTTTTTCATTAAGTTCTTACAGGCATTTCTCTTAGTTTTAAATTTCTCCGAGTCTGTCTGTGTTTTTGTTCTTCTAGCTATTTTCCATAGCCTGTTTTTCATTCTCATTATTTTAAGTAACTTTTCTGTTACCCAAGGTGTTCTAGCAACCTTTTTACAAAATTTAGTTATTGGAGCATGTTTATTGCAGATTGACAGGAAGATATCAGTAAAGTATCTAACTGTTTGGTCCAGATCAGGAATTAGTTTACACATGTCCCAGTGTTTCTTTTGCATATCCAATTAAAATCTTTCAGGAACAAAATGCTTCATATTCCTAGTCCACCCCTTATCCATGTTTGTATGCTCCTGTTGTTTACATATTAGAGTTACTTGTATTAGGTTGTGGTCACCAAAAAAAGTATTATTTAGTAAATGTTTCACTACCATTTCAGCTGAGCAAACAAAGTTTCAGGTGCAGGCAAGGTGTACAGGAACATCTAGTGCTGGGTTGACAATGACTTTATAATCCCCTCATATACATACAGCTCCAGAAGGTTTTGTTATTAGTGTTATGTCTGCAGCCCAGCTAGAATAGTCAATTATGTCAATTAACCCCTGTATTTCCAGTTTTTACAGCTCCTCAGTGATTTTATCTTTCAAAGCATAAGGTGCTATCAGTGGCTTATAGAACTTGATGGTTGTGTCTTATTCTAGTTTCAGTACAGAGGTCACACCTTTTACTGTTCCCAGGCCCTCTTGGAATACAAAATATTCCATTAATCTCTTCGTTAGCTCAGTGTGCTCCTTAGACATGCTCTCTTCTTTAAGTGTCTTAATTTTGTCCCAGTTTAATCAGATATCAGTAAACCAGTTTCTTCCAAACAGAGATTGGCCTACTCCTTGAACAACATACTGGGGTAGATGGGTTACCTGGTTGGTTCTCATACAGTATTTTTCCTGTAAAATCAATTTCCCTAGAACAGGCAAATAATGAATGGTAAAGATCCTTAACACTGCACTGGTGTCTCACAGTGGTCTGTGTGACACATTCTGCCTGTACATTTGATCAGGCATCACATATAATGTAACTCCAGTGCCCAATCCCAAGTGTATCAGTGCCCCATTATATGTATGTACTGTATCGAGATATATATATATATATATATATCTAACTATATATATATATAATTATGAAATGGGTAGGAAATGAGTAGTAAAAGTTATCCCTGCTGGTTGGCTGAAACATATCACATGGCCATGCGTATATCAGAGCGCGACTGAACACCTGCACTTTTACCCCCCTCCAAAACAATTTTGACATTTTATAAGACAGATAAAACACTCTAAGGTGTGCAGTCGCGCTCTGATATATGCACGCCTTGGGTGGTTGATGCACCCGGCATGCGGCCTTGTGCGTATATCAGAGCGTGACTGCACATCTCAGAGTGGTTTATCTAATACATATATATATATATATATATATATATATATATATATATATATATATATATACACACACATATTACAAAACTTCATTAATGCATCAGTTAGACTGAGCGACAAAAGTAGAGAAATAAGACATTAGGGTTGGCTCATAACCCCCCACCCAACCCCACCATGGGCATCCCGTGTCAGAAACATAGTAAAATGAGAGATTTTGGCACACTGGGGTGGCCCCAGTGTGCTAGTAGTGGGGGAAATAAATGCCGACGTGGGGAAAAATGGCCATAGAGGGGCAGTTCAATGCAAGATTCTGCATCAAGAAAAGATGTTGGGAGACTGTTTTCATTTTTTCAGGAATTTTAAAAAAATTAAACATCTTTGGAAACTGTGGGTGAGCTCCCCAGTATCCAAAGCTTCTGGGGGGGGGGGTGAGGTGGTAAAAGCTGGCATGGGGATTGGGCACCCCAATGCTGGCACAGTTCAAAAATAAGCGGCTGTGGTCGGAGGTTATCCAACACCAGGGGTGGGCATCCAGTGTCAGAATATACAAAAATAATAAAAAAAAACAAACAGGGGAGGGTGATCAGAGGGTGTAGGGGCCACTAGACAATAGGGAATGAATGTTTCAAGGGAGTCAGGGGTCTACTAGACATCAGGGAAAATGGCACAATTACTTTAATAATCTCTTTTCACAATCCCTCTTCACCAGTCGATCTGGCGAAAAGGGATCGGCTGGTGAAAAGGGACTGTGAAAAGGGATTTTAAAATTTAAAAGTGCCATTTTTTAAGTAAAAAAAAACAACAAAGGCATGGGCAGATAGAGGACGTCCCCCTCACCAAAACCCATGCCTTGGATTTTTCAAAAGATGTCCCGGGCCAAGTTACAACATTTTGTTTTCTCCCCTCTCTGAGGGAGAAAACAAAACAGTGATGGACGAATAGGGATTCACCTTGCAAAAAGGGATTTTGTAAGATTTATGAATCCCTTTTCACAATCCCTGTTCATGAGCCATTCACAATCAGGAATCCTTGACTGAAATGTGTATCTATCCCAAAGACTGAACTGAGTATGCTCATAACCCAAATTTTCAAAATAAACTAACTTTGGAATGGATTAATATTTTTTCACCAAACCAGCACTGGATTATTCCTTAGGATAACCTCATTCTACCCTGAATATTTCAGGCCAAAATTTCAAATGATGTATGCGCAGCATGATGTCAAAAAATGACCCTGACATTTGCCCAAAAAAGCAAAAAATGGGTATTTGACTTTTCGCTGTACAAAACTTGCAAATCCAATCAAAATGCAACTTGGCAAATCAAGAGAGCTACCACCTGAAGCAGTGCATTCCAAATTTTGGGCAAATCCATTGAATGGTTGCAAAGTTATTAAAGTGTTAAATTTGGGGTTTAACATTAAACTGCCTACTCAACCCTAACTATAAGGGTGCAACCACACCCTTATAATATAATATTAATGTAATGCCTGTGAGAATAAATTTTGCCAAATAACTTTAATATTTCTAGGCTGGTCTGACCTACAGTGGGGATATCACATGTCACCTCACTGTAGTTCATTTATCCACCCAGTAGATCATGCAGAGCATATCTGCACTTAAGCACAGCAGGGGCTCAAACTGCACTTAAACAACCCTCATCACATCTCGAAGCACACCCATGTGCTGCCTGCTACTTTCTACCACTTCAGTGTGAAACTGGCATTCACAATGAGAGGTCTTTTTTAGTGGACGTTTGTTTTTTCCTAACAAAAAATTATAAAATCCACAATCCAGAAGTCTTACATCCAAGCCCAAAATGCTGCAACCATCTCTTCCCACCTACAGCTTCAACTTCCTACTTCCCACTGGCTTTTACTGCCTCCATCCTCGTCTGCTGAACAACTGTTTCACAGATCGGCAATGTCCTCTGGTCATGCTTGAATTGCTCCAACATGCAAGAAAGCAGGATCAACCAGATACTCAACATTTAAAAAAATAAATAAAATAAAATGAAAGCAATACACTAAAACCTTGCTTCCTCGCTAAGAGGGAGCTACAGCCACCACATTAAAAAAACTGTTTAGTACAATCACAGAAATGAAACAGGCAATCAAATTGCATGCCTACAGAAAAGCAGCAGCCAATCAAATCACACGTCAACAACAGATGTAGATAGGGACTCTAACTACCACGCTAGCATCCCAACCTACTACTAAGAGCAATTTTCTTTTAAGTAACAGGGAAAACGCATGAAAAATATAGATAAAAAAACTAAAAAGAAAACCAAACCAAGAAACAAATCAAATGGCATTACAAAAACCAAATATATATATAGACATATATATAGATATATCTATATATATGTATATAAATAATAGGAGTGAAGTTGCACCCCTATAGTTAGGGTTGAGTAGGCATGTCAATGTTAAACTCACAAATTTGCATCTTAATAACTTTGCAACCGTTCAAGAGATTTGCACGAAAATTGGCATGCATTGTCAGCAATGGTAGATTTCTAGATGCAGCAAATTACATTTTAATCGGATGTGCAGTTTCCAAGTTCCTGATAGGTGAAAAAAGCATTTTGTCACTCATTGACTTTGCTGGGATTTTTCTTTGAATTTGTCTACAGCCCAAACAGTTACGAATTGTGGTCTGAAATTTTCAGGGCAAAAAGGGACTAGCCCATAGATGTGCCTTTTGCTAGTCCGGTGAAACAATAATAAGCCGTTTGTAAGTTATTGCATTTTAAACATTTGAAAAAAGTTTCTTAGCATGTTCAGTAAAGACTAAAAGATAGCTGTGTGAAACGAAAAAGGAATCCTGTTTCATGTGGAAAAATTCCTTTTTCATATGGCCACTATCTTGTTTTCAGTTTTGCCTGAAAAATTCAAATTTGGAAACCCCACAAAATGATATTCTGGGGAGGAACCAACACATGTAGCTTGCTTATTGGGACCCCCTTAGGTACATTCTGCACTTTACTGCTTGAGAAATGCCCTTAAAATATGTTTTATTTAACAATGAAATTATTTTTTTGTACTGGCATCATGCAAAAAAATGTGCTGTTTCGTATGACAACTCGGGAAAAAAGATCTTTTTCTGTATGGGAAATCAATGTATTTCAATGGGATTTTGAACTTTGGAGCATAACTTTGCCATTATGGCATATTTTAACACCAAATTTTCAACATAGCCTTTTGGGGACCCCAGCGCATGAATGATATGACTGTTGCTATGCAACTTCCACCAGAAAGGTGATTTCCTTGGTGAATTCACATTTTTGGGTGGGATTTGCATAATTGTTTATTTTTTTTATTTTTATTTTATTAAATCTAGGATTACAAATACCTTTGAATCAAGGCTCTTTTACAAAGGTTCCACATCAGAGAAATACAAATTATGGGGAACATCAAGACAGATGTTACAGCAATGTGGCCATTGCAAACAGATTACAGATTAATACAATTCAAGGGTAGCATTGTAAGCAAGGCAGCCAGAGGCATTTGTCAGAGAAAACAGACAAGAGATAAGAAGTGCCAGAGACATAGGGAGAGGGAAGAGAGGAGGGGGAAAAGAAGGAATGTAGGTAGGGTGGGGAGAGGGTGAAAAGTGCAGCATTGGGGTACCAAGATATGAGAGTAGAATCCAGTGAGGAGGGAAGGGGAGGGGGGACCACTAGAGCAGGCAGGGAAGTGGAGAAATCAGGTTAAGTTGGGCAGTCACAGGAGCTATTGCTAGTGAGATAGTCCCTGAGCCTAGTTTTAAACATACAAATTGTTGGGGCAGAGGAGATGGAGGGGCTGAGGCCATTGAACCAGAGTGGCCCTCGATAAGCAAAAGAGCGTTGTCCATGTGAAGTGTGACAGTGGGTATCAGTAGCTGTAGTGTGGATCTCCGAAGGCACCGTTTGTTGGTTCAGTGTTGTAACAGAGTTGAGGCCCCAGAAGGCGCAAGGCCAAGGTAGATATTTTTCACCATGGAGCAGGTGAGAAACTTTATGCGGTTTGATAGTTGGAGCCAGCCAGTCTGGGTGTACAGGTCACATGTGTGGGTGAGACAGTGGGCACCCGTGATGAGCCAACATGCCTTATTTAAGGCAGATGAGAGGCATCTAAGGGTTGTGGTTGTGGCCGAGCCATAAATGATGAGACCATAGTCTATTACAGAGATCACAGAGCTCAGGACTGCAACCTTCAAAGCTTCTGGCATGAGATGTTGTCTGTGTTTGCAGAGGAGACCAAGTTGTGTACTAGCAGCTGTAGCTACATTATCTACATGAGGTCCATAGCATGACAGCTATATTGTTCATGAGATGGGATTATAAGAAGGCTATGTTGAAAATGCAGGGTCAGAATATATAAAAATGACAAAGTTATGTCCATTCATTGCAATGTCTGTATGCATGCTTGTAACTTTGGAGATTTTAATGACTTTGACCCCAAATTTTCAACATAGACTTGTTACCCCACCTCATGTATGTCACAGCTATCATTTTTTTAAACCCTAGTTAAAATGTCTGTTTACACCTGTGGCATGGAATGGCATTGTAGTTGCGCGGGATTACATCTTGGCAGGGTTTTGAAGATTTTCTGTACCAGGCACATGAGGTGGGGTAATAAGATGGCTATTCTGGCAATTTGGTTGCTGTTGTCCTATAAATTGGAGTGCAGGGCCATTCCCCAGTGACATACATATATGGATCTATGGAGGGATGAGAGTGCAGAGCCTGAAGGGCACTGCACACCCACAGGCAAATAAGGTTACGATTACAATATCTCAGAAAGTAAGGAAATTCTTTGCAAAAATGACATTAATGCATCAGTCAGGGTAGATATCAAACCATAAAATGGATGGAAATGCAATGTTAGGATTTCAACCCTACCACCCCATCCCTTCCTTGCACACACCAACAGGCACTGGAGGTGTGCCTTGGGGTCATCAGCCCTGACACTCAACCCATTCTCCTATACTCTACTCATCTCAACTTGCGCACTTATGGAATGGGGTAAGCGTTATGGTGGACAACCCCTAGGCACACCCCCAACGTCTGTTGGTGTGTGCAGGAAGGGGGTAGGGTGTTAGGGTTGAAACCCTAATGTTGCATTTCTCCTTTATATGGTTTGATATCGACCCTAACCGATGCATTAACGTAGTTTTTTTCAAAGAATTATAGGGCATGGTAGTGCCCTATAATTAGGGTTGCATGGCCACTTTTATGTTAAACCCACAATTTTGCAGTTTAATAACTTTGCAACCATTTGTCCAATGCGCATGAAATTTTGCATTCACTGTCTGGTGCCATAGATCTCTAGATCTGGCAAGTTTCATTCTGGTCGGATTTGTGGTTGAGGAGCTGTGGAGTTCCAACAAATGCGGAATTTACCATTTTTGTGCAAGTTCTTTGCTTGCCTGTAAGTCTGAAATGGTTTGGGGATGTGGTCTGAAATTGTCAGGGTATATGGGGTCTGGGTCACTGATGAAAGTTTGGTGAAAAAATATGAATCCGTTCAAAAGTTATTACAGTTTAAAGTTTCCCATTATAGCATTTGGGAAAAAATATATATCCACCTTGAAAATACTTTTGACTTTCACGAAAGCAATTTTGACTTTCGCAAATGGATTCTGTAGTGTAACAAATCTGCCATCCTGTTTTTAGTAAGAGTCATGGAAAAAACACTGTAATTCACAAAAATACTGCCCCTTGGTAAACACCAACAGTTGCGTTTACCTAATCAGGTGTCAAGGAACACGATCCTGACATCAGTTTTTAAAAATAATGCTCAGAAATATGTTTTTTTCTATTTTTCCATTGGAAGTGTTACAAATTTTTGAAAATACATTTGTGAAACTTTTGCAAAAGTTTAGCAAATGCTCTTTCACAAATTTTGTGAAAGTTCATGAAAGGTTTGCAAAATTGTGAAAGTTTTGCAAATTTGCAAAATTACTTTTAAAAATTGCTGTTTCTTTGCCACTTCACTGCAAATAAACAATTAGGGTATTTTGACTGAAATTTACAGGGCAGAAAGGGATTGCTCCACAGATGTGCCTTTTGCTGGTTTGGTGATAAAATATTGGTTCCACAGTTATAACGTTCTGAAGTTTAGACATTTCTCATAGGATAATATTGTGGCAGGCATGGTATCTTTCAGTGCCTATATCACAAAAATGGTTCAAGATACAGATTTTTTGCTAACTGCAGCTTAGTACACTTTTAGGTGTACTAAGCATGTGGCAGGTTGCCAGGCCATGATTACAACTGTGGTGAAATTGTTTCCAACGTTCCTATGGTTATTGAGATATTGCGCCATTTGCAGCACAAGGGTTACTTGGAACGTCTCTAGACCAGTGAGGGGTCTCTATACTTTTGGGTAAACAGGCCCTGTACTCCCACAAATGGATACTGTTTGTGGAGTGATAGGAGCGTGATGGGGGATGAACGTTAATTACAGTGTCTCTACAGTTATGGTTACATAGGAGCACAGAGAACATCACAGACAATTACAATACGCATGCATGGGAGCACAGGGCCTGGGGGACCCTGTGCTCCTACAACACACTACAGATTGATGGGAGGGGGCCCTGCGCTCCCACAATCACATATGGGAAAGATTACACTTTCTCAAAAAGAAGGGAAATTCACTGCAAAACTCTGTTAATGCATCAGTTAGGGTTCTATTACAGCAACAAAGTTTGGAAATTTGGTGTTAGGGTTACCAACCCTACCACCCCACCCCACCCAACCCCCACCCTCCACTCACTAACAGGCATCGGGTGTGCCTTAGGTTCACTGCAGACCTAACTCTCACCCTGTTCTCACACACTGTACCATCTCAGCTACTTACACACAGAATGAGGTGAGAGTTCAGTCTGACAAACCAAGGCACACCCCAATGCCTGCTGGTGTGGGGGTGGTGGGGTGGTAGGTTGGTATCCCTAACACCAAATTTCCAAACTTCTGTTGCTGTAATAGAAATGCTAACTGATGCATTAATAGAGTTTTTGCAATGAATATATATATATATATACACACACACACACACACATACATATTTCTTAGAGAGAGCGAACGAGCGTGTGTGTGTGTGTGTGTGTGTGTGTGTGTGTGTGTGTGTTGTGTGAGAGATAGGTATTTGTGGCTCCAGTCTGCTTTAGTTTGCAAGGTTTATGTTTTCGCCTTTACACTCTGTGGCTTCTCCAGTTTGGATTATTTTCCTTTCCTTGCTAGCTGTCTGTATTGCCAGCTCAAATTTCCTATTCCCTGGCACTGATGCCACCTTATCACATTATAGTGACAAGCGTAGGGGTCATGACTGTTTTTACCACAACGGAAACACAATTTTCTGTTGTCAAGTATGCTCAGATTTGATGTATCCCTGTTTCTGTAGTGGTCTATTTAAATTTCTGGGTTTGCCTTTCAGTTGCTGCCATGCCAGTAACAATATTCAAAGCCCACTTTAAAGTTAAATTGTTTTCCACTAGCATTTTTTGGGTTGCCTCTGACATAAGACTGCAGACAAACTGCCTTGTAACGATTCCTCTAAAAAGGCACCATCTCTCAATAGTTAGTTAGGTTTCACAGTTCTGATAGAAACTGATTTACTTGCTTCCATTCCATTCAATTCTGCAGATGAAAATGGAAATTACGTACTTACTGTAATTATTGATCTTCTTGGACAGTCTCCATCACTCATTCACACTAGTGCGATAGCGCCGGAGGTGCTAGGACCAAGTGGGAGCCTAAAGTTTTCAGAAGGGTCGGCACCGAGAGAGGACCACGCATGCGCGGCACTGCGAGACTAGCTCGTGCCTGTGTAGGCTATCTCGGCGTTGACCCTCCAACTGCCTCAGTACCTTTTTGACTAAGGAGGTGCACCGTAACTAAAGAGAATAACTCATCCTGAGTTTCTAGGCCTGAGAGGGCCCAGATGGCCTTTGCAAGAAAGGCCAAAGAGTAATGGCCTCACAGTCTGAATCATAGGACTCCGAAGACCAAGAAAGAAAATGAGTGAATCCAGGGGATGGTGGGTGGGCATGTGAATGAGCGATGGAGACTGTCCAAGAAGATCAATAATTACGGTAAGTACGTAATTTCCATATCTTCCTGGACTAAGTCTCCATCACTCATTCACACTAGTGGGAGAGTACCAAGCTAAAAACAACAACCCTGAATAGGGTGGTAGGAGATAGGGTTCACTCAGAAAGGACAGCCAAGGACTGTCCTGTTAATAAAAACAGCTATCTTGTAAGAGCATCTAGAACATAGTGCCTACAAGATAAGTGCTCGAGTTGTAACTCATCACCTTACTGACGACTGCAATGGGCACAAAATGAAAGTCTGCCAGGCAGCCGCAACCACTCTTGGAGAGCGGCAAGAACCTGGCCTCACAATTTGATCTAGGACCAAAATTAATAGTATCAAAGACATGTACTAATGTAATGTAAAGGAACCTCAGGAACTGAAAGAGTCGGAGGTAAAGTCTACTGGTTCAAGGTAGACTGGAAAGTGCAGATGGAAACCCCCACTATCCAGAATGGTTGACCTGTAAACAACAGGTCCAGAAGCACTTGAACCCCTTACTTGGTGGGCAAGGGGGTCCAGGTGGGGTTAGCCCATCAAGGAGAATGGTCTCCACTTAAGTCACAGGATCTTCCTGATGGAAGGCCAAGCATGACTTAGAAGCCTCTAACGGTGGTCTAGTAAAACCAGATCCTACCCACTGCATATTCCAAGAGGAATAATCCTGCCCTTGTGTGTACAACTGTAACAGCAGTCTCTGAACTCAGGGAAGAAAGGAAAAAGTGTACAGGAGGACGTGTCCACTGCGGAAAAAAAAAAATTCTGACAGAAAAAAACAGGGGCTGGATTTCTAAGGCAAATAGAGGCAGATGTGCGTCGAGGAGGGACACAACAGAACCAAGTTAGGGCTAACCCATTTGTTGAAGTGACTTGAAAGAGGCAGTGACTCAAAGAGGTGATGCACTACCGACTCTGGCTTCCCTGAAGGGAGTAGAAAAGGATTCAAGTTTGTTTACTGAAAAACAAACATCACAACTCCATCCCGCACTTGAAGAGGATAGCTTCATGAGTGACTGGCAAGGACCAGTGCACAGGAACTGAAGGTGTGAATATTTGAGAAGTTACCTCAGAAAAAAGACCTACTCGACCTTCCGTCAAGAAGGAGAAAATCACCTGTTAAGTTAAGCAAGCAAGGAAGTAGGAATCTGAGTTCTGACTCGGTGGAGAGTCACTTCTGCTGCTGCAAGGCTCTGCTCAAGAGAAGAAAGCCTGATAAAAAGAAAGGGGAATTAACAGACTGGGCAGTCACCTAGGTCTAGGAAATGTCTCTTAATGAGAGAAACCTCTCTTAGAGAAAGAGATGACCCATACCGCCGCCAGATCAGACTCCCCCTAGGGGAAGAAGAAATCAGGTTCTCTTTACCGTACTCTGGAGATGAGCAACTCAGGGGCTGAGGCGGAACCTGACCAGATCCAGAAAGGGGGGTATCGGGTAATTTCGGGTAGGCCCCGTGCTGCGATAAAAATTATATTTATTTATTTATTTATTTTTAATGCGAGCCTAACAAGGCTTTCAGGCTGCTATTTTGCAAGGATTGTCTTGACACAAAAAGACGAAGATATTCTCCATCTGAGTGCAGAGGGAACCTGAGCGTCCATAATGAAATCATGACCAGACTAACAATCACAGCTGGAGAGAAGTTAACCACCTGTGCTGAAGAAGCCACCGAAGAGGCAATATCACAAGGGGGCTATATACCCCTATCAAAGGAGCGGAAGAGTCAGAGTGGCTCAGAATCATTAAATTAAAATGTTCCACAGAGTGTAACTGTCTTGACGATTGAAAAAGTCTAGACGCAGAAGAGTGTGGTCCACGGACACAGTGTGAAATACTACAGTGGACCCCATTACTGAGGAACTACTGAAAGGATTTTCCATCAGGGACTCTGATGATAGAGAGGACGTGCCCTCCAGTATATAAAATGAGCCATCCGCTGTGTTACTGACCAGAAGGACAGAGAAAGACCCATCTAGATGCACTTCTACCCCAGAAGGACCTCCAAGAGAGGTCTAGGTCAGAGCCACTAGAGACTCCACCATCAGGAAAGATGTTGAGGAGCTTGGTTCCATGTAGGGAGCAGAGAAAGTGCTGAGCAGAATGAGATTCCGCTGGCAGAACGGTACAGCAGAAAACCACTGGATGACACAAGATCCCACATAGACCACCACTAACTAAAATGTGTGGAAAAAATAATCCGCAGAACAGGAGTTCATTCTGCGGTCAACATCCCGCCACAAGTTCTGTGGAAAGGAGTCCGAAAGGAAAAATGTGTCACTAATTCTGCCATACAGCACTCACTAGCACCAGTGTGGCATCAGCACCACTTGTGGCACAGGAGGGCACCAAGCAGTGCCTATGCCAACCTGGGCAATACCTGGGGGCAGTCACGGCAGTATCCGCAGGTACTCCCGGCACCCATGTAGCAAAGGCACACGAGGGCAACTCCAACGCCCATGGCACCATGGCACCGATGGCACAATGGCACCCATGGCAAGAATGGCACCCGAGAGCACCAGTGGCACCCATGGCACCTGAGGGCACCAGTGGCATCCATGGACACCTGCAGTGCCACCTGTGGCACCCACGGGTGTCACCCCCAGTACCGAAGGCACCACTAGCAGCCATGGCACCTGAAGCATCCATGGAACCCATGGGCACCCACAGAATCACCCGTGGCACCCACAGGCGCTCCCAGCACCACCTCTGTCATCCCTGGCACCCAAGGCACCCATGGCACCCACAGGTGCCACCCACAGCACCCGTTGGCACCACAGGCGGTGCCCACGGGTGCCTGGGCATCGCCTGTGGGTGCACGGCACTGCCCGCGGGTGTACGGCACCACTGACAGCGCTGACAACCAGTGGCAGCAAAGAGAGCACCCACCATGCTGCACAGAGTGATGGAGCTGACCTACGGTGCCGACCAAGGCCCCGAGGCTCGGCACCGACCAAGGCACCGAGCCATGGTGCCGAACCACAGCACCGACCAAGGAGCTGAGGCTCAGCGCCACCCAGCTACGGCTCCGACGCACTGCACCGATCAAGGCACCGAGCCACAGCACTGAACCAGGGCACCAAAGGAAAATGCAAATGGAAATCCTGAGAAGGGGAGAAGGAAAAAGGTGGTGCCCGTGATGGCCCCTGCATGGAAAAGGGAGAAGGGTAGGTACAAGGGGTCAACATGATGGCAAAGGCACCCATAGGGCAGCTCACCATACATGATCCAATCGACCCAGCTCCGGTCCAATGGCTCTGAGGCCTAGAGGTCCCGAAATCAGGAACAGAGCCAGGAAATCTGGAAAGTCAAACCCACTGCTCCATAGGAGCGACCCAGAGGTGAAACTGCCCACCGGAGCTCCAGCGAGCACAGAGATGGAGCTCGGAGTCGAGAAAGCAGCCGTTAGGAGCGGGCCAAGAGGAACCCACCAAAGTCGGTTCGGGCCCATCACCCCTCCTGACGAACATTCCTCATGCAGACATACCAACGGGCAACCTCGAGCGGCACCGATTCTTCTTCCCCGAACAAGGAAGAGGAGCTCGAGGTCAAGCGGAGCTGGATCACCAGAACCGCTAGATTTGTGCTTCGGAGGACTGTCCTCCCCCCAGGCACAGGACTGTCCGTAGTCAGACCCCCCCCCATTAATTAAGCGGCAGCGGACTGAACAGCCCCTCTGCCATAAAAACTTTCAACGATATCCTCCTACCATCACCGCATTGTCTAAGGACGACTCCGTTGATGGCAGGAAAGAATTTCTTTTTCTTCTTCTTCATAATCTTCTTCTTGTTTGTAAAATAAATAAATTACTACTTTAAAATATTAAAACATTAAGAGCTGTTGTCGTATAGATGAAAACTTCGACTCCAGCAGACGAGCGACGTCGACATCCAAGCGCACTCGACGGAGGGAGAAAAGGAACTGAGGCGGTTGGAGGGTCGACGCCAAGATAGCCTACACAGGTGCGAGCTAGTCTCATGGTGGTGCGCATGCGTGGTCCTCTCTCGGCACCGACCCTTCTGAGAACTTTAGGCTCCTGCTTGGTCCTAGCGCCTCCAGCACTATCCCACTAGTGTGAATGAGTGATGGAGACTTAGTCCAGGAAGATCTTACATTTCTGCAATATCTAGGGGTTTGGGTTAAGACTTTTTTATAAGCTCTGCCAGCTCCTCAGAGGATTTTTTGGAAGGCTTAGCTGGAGCTGCTAAAGTCCTCATCATGCTGTACATTTTTATCCACAAACTTATTTATTTAATTTATTTCAAAAGGTTTACCAGGAAAGACATACTGAGCTACAATAACTCATTGCCAGATGTATCCTGGGGTGATGGAGAACAGAAGAAAAATGGAAATTACATACCTGCCGTAATTCTTGATCTTCTCTTGTATCTTCAACCATTCATTACCGATAGGTGTAAGCTGGAGGCATGCACCCGCCAGGAGTTGTTTTTTGAGGGAGGAGTCAGCACCAATGGCACCGCTCTTAGAGAGTACTAATCGCGTGGCATGAGGGTGGATGTTAGGCGCCGAAGACTCCTCCTCCTCCATCCCCGTTTTGTAAGCTAAAGAGGCAAAATAAAAAGGGGTTAGAAGAATAAGAGCGAGGCAAGAGTGCCGAGGGATAGATAAAGGAAAGGAAACAAACTGAAAAATGAATAAGCTGAAAAGAGGGCAGGAAAGAGAAGAACCCTACCCTAAGGGACCACAGGGCCTGCTTCCTTGGGTGGCTCAGAGGGAGGAACACATAAGGGAAAGGAAGAAAGAAGAAAAGGGAAGAAAAAGAGGAGGGGATATTGGGAGAAGGGAAAAATACTGCCACAAATCCCAAGTGAAATTAGCTTGAAGCTTATCAGCTCAGATCGTAGAGCAAAGAAGCAAGGATCCCTTCAGACAAAACTGGTTCGAATGGTTCAAATGAAGTTTCTACACAGTTTGAAATGAGAGAGGCATATTTCCCTACTCCTCCCACTATCCCATTACTCATCACTCAGGCTGAGAGCTCACAGAATACAAAGGCAAAATCTGTTCTGGAGAGGGAGAGCCCCCAACCTGGTAAAGGGAAAAAGACCATACTAGCACTCAGACATATGTCAGTGCTGGGAGGGGGGGGGAAGGGGAAGCCCCAAGAGAGGGTGACCTCTTGTTAAGATGGACAGAGACAGAGAAGGCGCTCTGTCTGACTCCCTGTAGAAGACAGGGGCCAAAGAGCCGGACTACCAGTTCAAAACGTTAATTTCAAATTGGGCTAGAACAACACTGATTAGCCCTGGTCTGGCACCCTAAGGTAATCTAGGGACACTAGCCATGTCCGAAGAATGAGGATAGAGGACTGTCTCAGAGACCAACCTCGTGTCCGGAGATTGAGCTAATCTGGCCTGAAGGAAAGCCCCCGAAGGCAAAATCTTCCAAGAAATCAGAAAGAATTTCCTTAGATAAAAAGGATGAAGTTTCACCCACTCTCCTCCTTACCCGAATCCTTCGTCATCAAACAGTCAATCAATCATATCTTTATTCATCCAGGCAAACATCGTTGAGCAGTGCTCATTTGCAAGATGGACCTGGTTAGGTCAGGGTCAGTTACATAGACACAGTGCAATGCAGGGAACAAGATACAATGTACATGGTAGATAAGGTTATACAAGTTAATAAAAATACCCATACACACGTATGAAAAATCATGATGCATTAACATAAATTCTCATATTTACATACTGTTTTACATATTTACATTTTACATTAATCTAAAGTCATAGACAGAATATTGCAATATGGCAAGGAGGAAATGTTGACAACTAACATACATGATTGAGTAGAGGGATTTGTCAGAGGGCAAAGGAAGTGGTCAATGAAAGATCTGGGTAGGAGGTGGGTGGTAGGGCTTCAGCGGTGGGGGAAGCGAAGGGAGAGGGAAGGGAAGTGGGTGGCAGGGATGGAGGGGGTGAGAACAGTAAGTGATGGGGTGGAGAGATATAGGGGAAGGATGGACAAAAAAGGTATTATTGAGAGTGAAATATGGTAGGATTGCAGAACATGTGGAAAGTTAGAGGAAGGGACTAGGGTATAGAAGATAGTGGGGCATAATTCACCCTAGCGCTGTCGAAAACATTTGCATTGCTCCTTAATAAGCTTTGTGTAAAGGGTTTTGAAGGACGTAATGGATATTGGTATACTCAGTTTTAGGATTGTCAGCAGTTTACTCCATAGAGAGGGTAACATGAAACCAACGGCTGTCCTTCCAAAGCAGGTACTGACTTTGGGCACTTCGAGCAGGATGGATACATAGACAGTGTCGGCAGATAAGGGCCTATGGCCCACCCAGTCTGCCCATTTGAACTTGTAAGTTCACTTTATGTTTTCCTAGAAGTCTGTTGCCCCTTACCCCTGACCTCCAGAATTCCTTTATGTCTATCCCATGCATTCTTAAATCCCGTAATTGTTTCAGCCCCCACCACTTCCTCTGGCAGGGTGTTCCACTTGTCCACCACCCATTCTGTGAAGAAATTCTTCCTCACGTTTCCTCTGAATCGTCCTCCCTCCAACTTCATCCCATGCCCTCTAGTCCTGGAACATCTTTTTCACTTAAAAATAGTGTATTCCTGCACCCTGCTCCTCCCTGTAAGATACTTGTATGTCTCTATCATATCCCCTCTCTCCCTCCTCTCCTCCAGGGAGTACATGTTCAGTTCCTTCAACCTGTCTTCATAGGACTTGTGATGCAATCCATGCACCATCTTTGTTGCCCTCCTCTGAACCTTCTCTACCCTGTCTATGTCCTTACTTAGGTATGGTCTCCAGAACTGTACACTGTACTCCAGGTGGGGCCCCACTAGTGTCTTGTATAGTGGAATTATGACCTCCCTTTTCCTGCTGGTGATGCCCTGCCTACATCCCAGCATCCTATTTGCTTTACCTGCTGCCTTGTCACACTGTTTCCTACCTTGAGGTCATCAGAGATGATAACCCCAAGATCCCTTTCCTGCTTGGTGCATGCTATATCCTCACCCCCCAACTGATATATTGTGCCAGGGTTTTTGTGCCCCATATGCATTATCTTGCACTTCTTTGCATTGAATTTCAACTGCCAAGCCTCTGACCATTCCTCAAGTTTCTGCAGGTCCCTTCTCATTCTGTCTACACCCTCTGGTGTGTCTACTCTGTTACAGAGCTTTGTGTCATCAGCGAACAGTGAAATTCTGCCTTCTAGGTCCTGTGCAATGTCACTGATGAAGATGTTGAATAGGACCAGTCCCAGCACTGATCCGTGTCACCCCACTGGTCACTCTTCCCTCTGTGGAGTGACAGCCACTTACCACCACCCTCTGTGTCCTGCCACCCAGCCAGTTACCTACCCACCACACTACTGTCCTGCCCACACCCATATTCCCCAGTTTGTGTAATAGCCTTCTATGTGGCACAGTGTCAAAGGCCTTGCTGAAGTCCAGATAGGCCATGTCCACTGCCCTCTCCTGATCCACCTCCCAGTCACCCAGTCAAAAAATTCAACAAGGTTGGTCTGACATGACCTCCCCCTGGTGAAACCATGCTGCCTTGGGTCCTGTAGTCCATTGGCAACCAGATGTTCCACCAATCTCTCCTTCAGTAGTGCTTCCATGATCTTCCCCACTACCGAGGTGAGGCTGACTGGTCTGTAATTCCCTGCTTTCTCTTTGTTCCCACTTTTGTATAAGGGGACTACATCTGCTGTCCTCCAGTCTTTGGGTACCTCCCCTGTTTCCAGTGATCGGCTAAACAGGATAGCCAGAGGTTCAGCCACCACCTCTCTTAGTTCTTTAAGGACCCTGGGGTGCACCCCATCTGGCCCCATTGCTTTATCAACTCTTATTACTTCCAGTTCCTTCAGGACCCTTTCTCGTGTAAAGGGACTTGTGTCCATTTCTGCACCATTCTCACCCCTTGTACTCCCTTCAGACCAATTATCCTCCTCTTCCTCAGTAAAGATTGAGCAGAAATACCTGTTCAATATGTCAGCTTTACTGTTGTCATCCTCCACATGGCCCCCATCCTCCCCCTTCAGTCTCACTATCCCTCCCTTTATCTTTCTTTTTTCACTTATGTACCTGTAAAAGGTTTTGTCCCCTCTACCCACTGATTTTGCAATGTGTTCTTCTGTCTGAGCTTTGGCTTCCCTTACTGACCTCCATGCCTCCCTTTGCTTCTCTTAGTACTTCTCCCTATCCCCTTCTGCCTGTGTCTTTTTGTATTGCCTGAATGCAATCTTTTGGCTTTCACTTTTTGCTACCTCTTTGGAAAACCATAATGGTCTCCTCTTCTTTTCCTCTTGCTAACCTGCTTAATGCATAATTCTGTTGTTCTTGTAATCCCCATTTTAAATACTGCCACTGTTCCTCTACCCCTGATTCTTGTCCCATTCCCCTTAATGCCTCTTTCAAGTATCTCCCCATTTTCCCAAAGTCTGCCTCCCCAAAATCCAGGCTATGTGTTTTTGTGTGGTTTGGTTCTGCTCTTTCTGTGATTTCAAACCACAATGACTGGTAGTCACTGTTCTCCAGGTGCTCCCCCACTGTTACCCCCATCACACTGTCCCTGTTTGTGAGCACAAGGTCCAGTATTGCCTTCTGCCGAGTTGGTTCCATGACCAGTTGCTTGAGGAAGGCACCCTGAAGGGAGTCCAGGATAAATCTGCTCCTAGTTGATGCTGCTGCTGGGATGCTCCAGTCCACGTCTGGAATATTGAAGTCTCCAACCAGTACTACCTCACCCTTGTCTGCCATCCTTTGGATGGCTAGCATCAGCTCCCTATCTGTTTCTTCCTCCTGGGCTGGTGGAAGAGTAGCTTCTTAGGGCATATTTGCTTATAGTGGTTTGTGTGAAGCAGTCCGAGATATATTGTGGTAATTGCTTGGATATGGCTCTGAATGTCCATAATGCTGCATTTCTGTCCCTTCTGAAGTGGAGTGAAGTCCATCCAACTGCTGCATATAGGCAGCATTGTGGGTGTCATATGGTAGTCCTGTGATAAACCTCAGTTCCCTGTGATAGAGTGTATCCAATTTACCCAAATAGGAGGCAGGGCAGCGACTGTATAAGAAGTCAGCATAGTCAATTATAGACAGAAAAGTGGCCTGTACCAGTCTTAGCTTAGCGTTGCTTGTGAGAAAGTGTTTCATTCTAAAATAGAGGCCAAGTCTCTGACAGAGTTTTTTTTAATAGTTCTTCCATATGTTCAATGAAGGAAAGCCTATTGTCAAGCCAGACACCCAGGTACTTGAATTTGGATACAAAATCAAGATTTTCACCGAGGATAGTGGATATGAGTGGGAGTGTGCTTGGTCCTGGATGTCCTGCATGCATGTAAGGAGAGAAAACATTGCCTTTGTTTTCTTTGCATTGAGCAGAAGTTTTTTGCTCAGAAGTTGGTGTTGGAGTAGGTTGAAGTCAGTTTGTAAATCTTTGCAGGCTGCCTCTAGTGAAGGGTGGCTGACATAGAGCTCCGTATCATCAGCAAATAGGTGTACAGTGGCCTTGGTAATATTATTATCAATCTTGTTGATATAGATAGCAAATAGAATAGGACCAAGGATAGATCCCTGGGGTACGCCTCTTTGCAATGGTTTAAGGGGGGACAGATTGCCTTCAGTCATGTTTTTTCTTAGAGAAGAACAGAAGGTCCCAAGGAACCAAAGGACTAGTTCCCCCGGGGGGGAGGGAGGGAGGAGGAGGGTGAGCAGGGTGGGGGAGACGCCTTAGAAAAGAGACCCATGAGGGGATGGTGGGAGGGATTCAGTAATGAATGGTGAAGATACAAGAGACGATCAAGAATTACGGTAGGTACATCATTTCCATATCTTCCCTTGTCAGTCTTCACCATTCATTGTTGCTGGGGAGTATCAAGCCCCCCCCGAAGGAGGCCTGAATTTTGGCCATGAGGGAACAGATCCCTCAGCCTCCTACCAGTGAAACGCAGGAGGGGGAGACCCTAACCAATAGACTGATGCAGTCTAAGGTTGCTGAGAGCAAGGGGGTGTCTCTCATGGCCGGGGGGATGGAGGATGCCCCTGAAGAATCCTCCTTGCCCTGCAGGAGAACAGGTGGGTCCTCTGGAAAGCAGAGGAAGTCACCTTACACCGGGCAAGGGTGACAGTCTGGACAGACAAAGTCATGCCATCCGCCGTATGCAGATCGCTGTCCCTGCCAGTCTGGAAGCCACCTAGTTGGCATCGTAAGACACCCTTGCCTGGTGCCTTGCAAGCTCCAGACCCTGTGCAGAGAGGGCAATGGCTTGTCTGGACTGCTCCGTATCAGGCATAGATGCCAGAACCTGTGCTAGCATCGACCACAGATGCCTGTTGTAGGCAGCGTGCTGTGCCTGGTGTGAACCTATGCACATCAACACATGACTTGAAGAGAAGACTCTTCATCCCCACTGATCAAATTCAGCAGAATCTGGATCCAGGGGTCTGTCGTGTGCCAGGCACTGAGGCCTGGAAGGAGTATCTAGGGACGTCAGACCCAAAGGCAGGTGAGGTAGAGAACCCAGAGACTCATGGGGGGCACAATACCATCTCCTGCAGTCTTTCAGGGTTGGAGAAGGGGTGGCTGGAGACTGCCAGGTGTGGATAGATGCCTCTGGAAGGGGATCAGCCAGGAAGGCACCATGAGGCGGCGAGCGCTGAATTCACTCAGGAATGCATGCATCTACTGCTTGGTATTGTCCTTGCAGATGATGGAGATACGAAGCTCTGAAACCAGCCTCAAGAGGAACTGCTGATATTCAGTGAAATAAGCATTGGAGGATAGGTGGACAGAAGATTCCTCTTCCTCAGGAGATGATAAGGAGGAGGAAGTGGGAGCTCGAATGCTCAGAGGACTCCTGTGGCAGGGGGGACAGGTGGAAGACCTGTTCATCCATGGCCCTAACGTATGAGGAGAAGGCCACCGCAGTAGTTCTGAACATCTCCCAAGTTAAGGGCCCCTTAGGACCCACATGGCTCAGGAGAGAGGGGGGTGGCTGCAGAGGGATGGGTGAAGGGCATCTAAGAGCATGTGCCTGGCCTCTGCCAGGGCTCTAAGATCTAGGGAGCTAAGCCACCAAGACTGGGGACCCTGAAATCATACCAGGTTGCGAGGAGGTAACTTGAGGAGGCAAACCCCAGAACAGCCCAGCAGAGGAATCTCCCACTGACAAGACTGAGGTTGCATGTGTCCAGAAGGGCAACCCTCAGTACCACCACTAGAAGGCACCCAGGAGACCTAGAGGGAAAGGTGGGGATCAGCACTACGACTCCTTCCCACACCCCGCAGGGCAGTGGGAATGTGCTGCAAATCCTCACCCCAACCTCTCAACCCCTCTGACTCCGAAGCAGCCCTCTTCTTCGACCTCAGTGCCAGGGCTCCCCACTTTGCAGACCTCTGAAGGGAGGCCACAGAAGCAGGGCTCCCCGCCCCTTCTGAAGGAGCCTCAGCAGCACCAGGGATGGCAGCTGCCTGGGCCCCTCAGAAAAGGGTATCCTCCCACGATTCTTGGAACCATCGCCTGGAGAAAGTCCACAGCAAATTCAAGCCATGGGACTCCCATGGTGAACCTGCTCCAGGGACTCGGGAAGAGGAACACAGGGCCGCCTGACAACCTGACCTACAGAGAGTTCTGAATACGTAGACTCAGGCTGCCAGTCCAGGTCCACCTCAGAGACTCCCCCCTGAAGAGGAATCAAGCAGAGTGACCTCCAGAGAGGCTACCTCAGGAACATCTCCTGCGACGGCACCAGGAGCAGCACTGATGTAGGCCGCGACAATGGCAATGGTGCCGCTCAAGTCCCTGGCACCGCAAACGGCACTGGGAACCACAACAGCACCACCAGTGGTGCCACCCAAGACCCCAGCACCATGGGCAGTGCTGGAACCTGAAATGGCACTGCCAGTGACACCGCCCGAGTCCCTGGCACCATGGATGGCGCGGACCCCAAAGCAGTGCTGCCAGCAGTGCCATCCAAGTCCCCAGCACCACAGACGGTGCTGGAATCCAAAACGATGTTGCTAGGCGATATTGGGGGTCCACCAGTGCCAGGCCCCGTAACCTGGGGTCGCGACATTGGGGGAGCCTGCACCTCTGAGGAGGCGACTGCCAGGATGGCACCAATGATGTAACCCAGGGAGGAATCGCACCATTCCTCCAGCACTGAAGATGAAACCTCCTCCTCTGCAAGGCTGGAAGTGGAGGAGGTTCCCTCCTCGCTGAGCCGTATAGACCCGGGAGGGGACCCAGAGGAAGGGTCAAGAGATCAGGCCTGGGAGGCCCGCGGGCGAAGTCATCCTCTGAAAGTCAGCAGAGCCCTGCAAATTTTAAATGCGCAGATTTCCAACACACGGACAGGCGTCACAGTAGACCATATCATGGTTGGGTCCCAGGCACGGAAAACAAACATCGTGTCGATCCATGACAGAAAACTGCCAGCCACATGGGCACCAATGTATAGGTGCATGGCCCGCCTTGGATTTATGCTTGGCCCCCGAATCAGACATGATATGAAATTACTTTATAAACAGCAAAGATCCCGACGTCATCAAAATAAAAAATGAAATGGTCTTACGGGCTTCAATGGCATTGGGATATAGAACCGGGATGAAGAAGTCAAATTAGCGGTGTTGAAGAACGAAGGCCTAATGGTGCAGCAACAATTTCTCACACTCGCACAGCAGGTGCAGCCTCAATGGCGGAAGAAACAGAACTGGGATGGAGGAGGAGTCTACGGGACTAATGGTCACCTCACAAGACCACACAGTGCGGCCGCCTCGAGGGTGTGCCATCGCACCGACTCCTCCCTCCCTCCCAAAAAACCTTCCGTGGTGGGTGCGCGCCCGCTTACACCCAGCAGTAATGAATGGTGAAGATTGACAAGGGAAGATCAATGAGTTACGACAAATAAGTTTCAATAATCAAACCAGTAAAAGATCACAATAAATAGTAACAAGAACAAACTGAACAATGAAATGCAAATGGCATCAAAAATGTAGTGTGAACAAAGCTTAGAGGTTTCAACAAAAAAGTGCAGATGGAGGTCAAAATTGTAAGGAAGCAGGGTACCGCTGACTACAGTAGGCAGAGGAGAATGTTGGAAATAAGGGGGCTGTTGGGGGATCGACATTTTGGTAGGAGTAGGGGCATAGGGGATGTGAGTTGGGGGACAGCAAACTTAAATGAAGCCCAAGCCAGGGTTAGAGACAACCGCAGGAGTGAGCAGAGAATTCACAGAAGAGGGATTTGAAAGAGTGGAAGGAAGAAGTGGTGTGAATGGAGGGGAAGAGAGCCCCAAGGTTTAGGGAAGGAGAAGGAGAAAGTAACTTGTCCTGTGGAAAAGTTTACTGAGGGCAGTGCCTGGGAGCAATGGCCAGAGTTGTAAAGGTAGTAGGCGGTAGAAGGGGGTGGGTTGAGGTGGGAGGGAGGAAAGGTTGTGATATTAAATGTTTTTTCACCGCATCATCCACTTCACTGGCAATAAAGTATTGCTCTACTCATTTATATATTCTTTCAAGTCAGTGTCAACCAAGAATACCTTTATTTTCCAGAACGTAATACTGTAACTCAGATTCGAGAAAATACTGTTTTACTAGCCTCTGTTGTCATTTTCAAGCTTTAAACTTTTCAGGCAAGAGTCTAATATTTTGATAGTTTATTCAGTTATAGCAGTTCACAACTTTTATTGCAGTTTTTAGTTTTTCCTTATTGCTGTTTATCATGTCTTAACCTTTAGTAAAGGAATTACAGCTAGAGTTTGAGTAGCAGGGGCATAGCTTTAATTGTTTATCACATTACTACTCTGAGCAGATTTACTATGTCCAGGATAATCTTTTTCCAATGTATAGCTTATACTAGGCAAGGCAAGGCACATTTTATTTAAAAGAGACGCCCATCCCGGAGGCTCTGGGTGCTGTACATCAATCAATAAATACAATGCATAACTAAAATACAATGTTCTAAACCGAATAAAACTAGATTTTCTATACAATAACTACCCTCAATTTCAGCTGCCTTTAAAGTCTCTAAAACTAAAATGTCAGATTTATCATGATTAAAAAAAAAAGGACAGGTAAGGGACTAAATAACATAGTCCGGGAAGGCCTGACTGTACAAAAAGTCCTTGAGGCGGGCCTTAGAAACCTCAACAGATGGGGCCTCCCTAACAGCTAAAGGAAGCGAATGGTCGATGGTACTATGTACTATGGTCAATAAGATTCCCACAACAACAAAGCTCTTTATAGATTGTGCTGCAGCAATTTGGATCACCACAATAACAAACTCCCTTTACATACAGCAACATGAAGCTTTAAGTTTAAAGCACAAAAAACATTTTAATCATCTTAATCCAAATTCCACCAATAAACTATTGTCAGTGAATGAAGAGGAATCTAAAAACAACTTGGAGTGGAACTACAGTTAATATAATTAGAGTCATAAACCTACCGTACTTAGTGCCCCTTGCATAACACCACTGTGACTAAGATCAGTTAATACAGATCTGGCTAACAGGGTCCTTTCTCAATGTCCAGAATTCTTTCTTGGTCTTTCCACCACCAGCAGTTTTCTTTTCAGATACAGTTAATTGGGGGGATTATATTGAGCTCCCAAATCCTTTTTTTTTGATTACCATAACCATACCAGAATCTTAAAAAGAAGTTCTGTAAAGTTATTTTACCAAAAATGGCACACATTCAAGAAGACTCTGAACTGGTCAACCATTTTTCAACTGAATCAAACCTCCACCATTTTTGTAACTTAAACCCTTTTACTAATAATGTCTCGTAATGAGTTTTCCGATTTGTTGCTCTCATTTCAATCTCTCTAAACAACTATTAAGGAATAGCCTGTAGTTAAATATCTGATTGAAGGCTCAAGTGAAGCACGTACATTTTATACTGTGTATCTGTTTTCCTTTCATAAGTACATAAACTGTTTTTTAACTATTGATAAATGACACACTTTGGTAGTACCCTATTATATTTATGTATAGTCCATTAGAGCTGCTATCTGTTCCAGGCAATCATTCAGTTTATCTTCATCACATAATGGAAAGTAACCAGTTTCTTGATGCACATTATGTTTTAACAAGAGTAAACAGTTATACACTTCAGACTCAAGTTTTAACTGCTTTTAAGAACATCATTTATAAACAGTATTTTCTTTTTGCAGTAGGTTGGCAAAAGTACTTACTGTCAAAATCTAAATGTTTTACTACATTTGCCAAGGAATATTTTCACTTAGATTTTGGGATACGATTTGACAGATACACACTTATTATAAACAACCTAGTCTGCTTTCTGAATCCTTATAATATTTTTATTTATTTATTTAGTTTTTGTTGACAGGGTAATTGCACTAGACAAATTCTGCCTATTTTCAGGCACGACCAAGGGGAGAGGGATACAGATGAATGCCAACTGACCTTGAACCAGATTAAGCTGTTGGTGGTATTTTTAGTGAATGGGGGGAAATTTGGCGAGGGCACCGAGGAAATTCCCCTACTGTTTTTGAGAAGTGCCATGGGATCTTTAATATCCACCTGAACTACCACTAGAACAGGCAGATGGGACCTCGGTTTAATGTCTCATCGGAAAGATGGCACTTCAGGAGTGCAGCACCCCACTCATGCTGCATGACAGTTTCAGTATTGGAATTTAACCCAAGTGCCTGGTGTGGGGATGTAATATAATAATACAAAGACTACCTTAGTAGTCTTCGATCTGTAAGTATAGGAGCTCTGCCTCAACTCCTTCTTGTGTTACCTATTAATGTAGCATATAGCCTTGTAGAGTCTTACTAACATGCATAAAGTACATTATTTTTAATGTAAATTTGGGATATTAGCATGGCTCACAGGAAAGATATATAATCAGAACGGTCAGCACTGCACTTCAAATGCAGCTTCTTTGCATGTTGTTTACTAAGCTAAGTTTAAATTGAAGTCTTCCCCCATGAATTCCTCCAGCTAGCCCTTAAGGACCCTTGTGACTTTTTTACGTAGGTGTAGCCTGTCTGGTGCATGCAGGTCTTTATTCTCCCAGGTCCCTTCCCAATCATCAACTAGACCGTACCCCTTCACCTCACTCCACCCTCTAAGAGATACATTGAATACTTCAATTCTAACTTCCCTTGCCCTTGGGACAGGTAGCACCTCTGAAACAGCTACTGTACTCCCTACCTCAGTGCAGATTTTCCCCACCTCACTGAACCTCTCTTGCATCACCCCCATCCCATATCCTGCAAGGTCATTTGTACCCAGATGTACTATTATGTGAGGTGTCCCACCCTCCTGCTCCACGTGCTTGGCTATCAAAGATCACAGTCTCCCTGTTGTCATTCCTAACATACATTCTACCCTTCTACGGTTTTGGTATTGACTGCCTCCCACCCCACCTCAACCCCCTTACTATTGAATCCCTCAAGATCACCACCATTCCCCAGCTTCTGGGGCCCCTCCCCTCCTCCACCCATGCCTCTGCACACTCCTGCCTGCCTTTTTCTTCCCCTCCTGCCTATCCAGTACTCCCACTTTACCCCTCATACCTACTATTCCATCCCACCCCTCCACCTGACCCTCATTTTCCCATTACAGTCTCCCAACCTTTCCCTTCTTCTTGCCGATTAACCCACCCCCATCTCATCCTACCCCAACATCCCCTTTCCTACTTCCCCTGCCTGCTTCCTCTCACCTCAACTTCTTTTCTCTCACTCCCCCACCCTACCATCCCTGAACTCCTTCCTCTTATTGCCTTCTTCCCTCCCCATTACACTGCTCTTACCCATTCCTCCAAGGTCCCCCCTTCCCCTCTGTCCAGTGTGAGAAACCTGTTTTGTACTGGTAACTCTGGTGATGATTCCACTGTACTCCCTCCCCTCCCTGCCTTGCACATTCCCCTTACCATTATCCATGCTCCCAGGCCTTGTTTGCTGCTGGAGAGGTGGACTCTGGGAACCTGCTTGATCCCTTCCTTCCTTCCTTCTTCCTTTCTCCCTCTGTGACCCTCCTTCCTGCCTTGGCATCCCGCTGTTCTCTCCCCCCATGCCTGCCTCCAGGTCCTGTGGTTCCTCTGCCCCTAGCATCCATACCCTAGGTTTGCTGACAGAAAGCACCTAGCTTTACCTGAGTTTATTGTCTTCTAGGTTTGCTTGAAAAGACAGAGTAAGGAGCAACATTAACAGAGCAAAAAGAAACATTAAGGCTTCTTTTGGCTAAGCTGGGTTACTGTCTTGTTACTCTTTTGATTTGTGCTTACTGGTTGTGGTTACATGTTCTGTTACTGTTTTATTTTGTACTTACATGTTGTGCTTACAGGTTTTGTTACTGTTCTGTTTTCATGCTTACAGGTTTTATAGTTTGATCTCTCTTTAAACTAAGCAGAGTTACTGTTTTGTTTTGTGCTTACAGGTTGTGCTTACAGATTTTATTTTTGGCTTACAGATCTTTTTCTTCCACAGCTCATCCAGGGGATTAAAAGCGTAACTGGGGGGTGTAGTGACAAAGACTTCCAGAAGAAGGAAGATTTAAAGGTCAGATAACTTGGTGTGTTGAGGTGGAAGACTGGATTTGCTGACAGAAAGCACCTAGCTTTACCTGAGCTCTTTGTCTTCTAGGTTTGCTTGAAAACACAGAGCAAGGAGCAACATCTAACAGATTTGTCTGTACCTCACTGTTTTGCCTTGCAGGTTTAGCTTTTGCACAGCACTGCAGTTGGTTTTTAATTTTGACTTAGTGTGCATAGTTCACTGATTATTTCTATCCACTACCAGGAGGCTACATATTATCCACCCTCCCTCCTCCAAACCCCACCCTCAGCCAGGACATTGACATTTATAGCCTCCTAGCACTTCACTCTTCCTAAGGAGTTACAGCAGGAAGTAAACAGTACTACCTTTACTTCCTTCTAGCACAAGTCCTCACACATCATTAGAGGGTGTTGTATATTAACAAAAACGCATTCTTTGGGACAGAACTTCTATTTCCATCCACACATCCTCTCTATTACTTTTTCCACAGGTGCTTCTCTTTACGTCCAAACTCCTTCTCTACTCCCTTTCTAGCAACCTTCTTCCTTGGGCCAAAAAACTCCCCTATTACTATTTCTACAGGCACTTTTATTTTCATCTGAACGCCTTCTCTATTCCCTTCCTAGTAACCTTCTTCAAAAACAAGTTTAGATTTTTTTCTCTTAAGCAGGATTTATATTCCATCCACACATCTTCCCTATTTCTGCTATAACCAACTTGCACAGGTGCTTTTTATTTTCATCTGCACTTCCACTTTGCCTTCTTGATAACTCAGTCCAAGGATGGCTCAGGTAGTTGTATCCCACAAGGGGGATCACCTTGTGTACCATCCATCCTTAGATTTATGGGAACTTTGTTTTTTGTCCGTTGCCTACACAATGTTATGGACATCATCAACTGCAGATATTGAGGGACCCTCCTCACCAGAGCTTACGCAAGGCAGGTGGGGCATTATCGTATTTGCTGTGCACTAAATGATCTATGCACTCAACTACACACAGCTCATGCTGAAATATACTATCTCGGGATGCAACTCAACCATGCTGCACAGCACTCGGACTTAAGGCACCAACCACCAACGCCACTCCCCCAGAGAACTAACAGACCAGGGGGCTGGCAGTTGGTAGAAAACAGAAAGTGCAGCAAAATAACTCTCACAAAATAACCCCAACACAAATCAAACTAACAAATAGATTCTCCCCACTTTCATCCAAGCCTACTGCCAGGGCAGGCATGACAGTGGAGAGGACCCTCACACAATACATGGACAAATAAACCACAACAAAAACCTCCAAGCAAAACAAAAAGCATGTCTTAATAGGTGACTCTATGATTTGTTGGGCAGAGCCGCACATCCAGCAAAGTGGCCAAACAGAAATTGAGGTTAGATGCCTCCCAAGAACATTGGCATGGAAGGACACAAACATGACAGGGAATTGTGCATAACACCGAGCAAGACACACACATTCTCATCCATATAGGTACAAATAACCTGGCCAGATGGTCAGTTGGAGAGACTAAGCAGCTTCTAATGACTCTAGGAGAAAAACTCACTTCCCTTTTGTCCAAAGTCTCCTTCTCAGAAATTCTGTCTGTGTAGGGCAAGTGGACCAAAGATCAGACAAAGGGACATCATTGAACTTAATACCTGGCTCACAAACTGGTATGAGGAAAAAGGCAATGGCTATGTAGGAAACTGTCAGAACTTATGGGAGAGGGAGTTCTTTAAATTCGATGGCCTGCACCTTACAAACGAGGGAGCACATGCTCCCGGCCAAAAAATTGACGTCTCCATCAGCCATTTGAACTAGATGGAAGGGAACAGGCATCAGCAACAGTTGTATCATATGAGCTTACAAATGCCTTTGCTCAATCTAAGGAAAATTGATCAGAAACAAAACAGGGCACCACAAGCACCACAAGCGTCACAACTCCACACTGGCATTCCAAACATGATAGGGATGTTCAAAACATTAGGGACACAAACCACAAGTGGAAAAATCGTGCTGCAAGCAGGACAAACCAAGACTGATAGGCAATGTGTGTCAATGCCCGTAGCCTTCCAAACAAAATCACAGATCTCACAGCAGTGATGGCCGAGGCCAGCCTGAATGGGTTAATGTCATGGAGACTTGGTTCACATAGAACCATACCTGGGATGTCACCATCCCTGGTTACACTCTCTTCAGGAGAGACCACATAGCTAAGAAAGGAGGGGGGTCGCTATTTATATTAGGGAAGGGATAAATGCTACTGAGGCCCAGGGAACACAAGGTGATACAGAGGCCCTATGGATCACTGGGAGCTAGAAACAAGAACCCTATCAGGGTTGGAGTTATCTATAGACCCCCAAACCAGGAGATCAAAAAGGACAAGGTTCTCCTGGAAGACATAATGAGGATGGCCAACAAAAGTGAGCTATTTCTAGTTGGGGGACTTCAATCTACCAGATGTAGAATGGTCGACCTTTACAGCCTCCTCAGAGAGGAGTACAGACTTCCTCAAGACTTTGAGGAGGGCAGCACTGAATCAAATGGTGGTTTCTCCCACCAGAGAATCAGCTATCCTGGACCTGGTACTCACTAACAGTGCCAGGGTATCAGACCTACAAGTGGGGATCCATCTGGGTACCAGTTACCATAGGTCAATCTGGTTCTCCATTAGCAAGAGTGAGGACCCCTGCCACTCCAGAATCAGGGTGCTTGATTTCAGGAAAGCAGATTTCCTGAAAATGAGGGAAAGGATCAAGCCCCTGATGGCAACAGGTACCACATGGAATGTGGAGGACAAATGGACAAAGCTGAAAGATGCTATAGCATCAGTCACCCAAAGGGGTAGCTACTATAGTTAGGGAAAAGAGAAAAGCTTTTCAGAAGTACAAGGAGACCAAGTCTGAAAAGGATAGAGAAGCCTACAGGGAGAAACTCAAGAGAGCCGGGAAAGCTATTAGAGTGATAAAGGCTCAGACCAAAGAAAAACTGGCTCAAGAAGTGAAAAGGGGAGACAAAACATTTTATCGATACATTTGAGAAAAGGGAAATAGCAAAGGAGGAATAACACAGCTGGCAACCAAGGAAGGACACCTGGTGGAAAATGATAAAGACAAAGCAGACGTTTTCAACAAATTCTTCTGCTCAGTCTTCACACAGGAAAACACTGGTGATGGTCCAGATCCAGCCAGGACACTTCCCCAAACCAGGGGTGCTGACATAGCTCCCTTTACGAAAGAAATAAAGAGTCCTTAAGGAGTAGTCTAAAATAAGGTTGGACAAGGCAATGGGACCTGATGGAATACACTCAAGAGTTCTAAAAGAACTTAGGGATGAACTTGCCGCCCCACTTGCTGAACTGTTTAACAGTTCACTGGAACAGGGGACAGTACCACAGGACTGGAAAAGGGTCACGGTTGTGCCACTGCACAACAGTGGTAGCAGGGATGTAGCAGGAAACTACAGCCCAGTAAGTCTGACCTCAGTGGTGGATAAAATAATGGAGACACTGCTTAAGGAAAGGAAAATGAACTACCTAAAGCAAGTGGGCAACCTGACCCAAAGCAGCATGGCTTTACATCAGGATGTTCATGCCAAACAAACTGTATAGAATTCTTTGACTGGGTTACAAGAGAAGAAGACCAGGGAGCAGCAGTGGACATGGTGTATCTGGACTTTACTAAAGCCTTTGATACAGTCCCACATAGAAGGCTAGCCAACAAACTGGAGCAAGCTGGCATCATTCACAAAGTAGTTAAATGGATAACAAACTGGCTGCAAGGCAGGACACAGAGGGTTATGGTAAATGGCACCTTGTCCCAAGAGGGGAAGGTGTCAAGTAGCATGCCACAGGGGTCAGTACTAGGCCGCATCCTCTTTGCAGATGACATAAAGCTCTGCAACAGCATGGACACACAGGAAGGGATCGCAGAAATGGAGGCAGATCTCAGAATGCTAGAGGAATGATCCAGGAACTGGCAGTTGAGCTTCAACACCAATAATGTAAAGTCATGCACTTGGGTGGAAGGAACCCATGCATGAAATATGTCCTGGAAGGGGAAGCTACTAGAAGAAACAAAGCAGGAACGGGATCTTGGTGTCATGGTCTCAAACGATTTAAATATAGGGAAGCAATGCAAAAAAGCAGCACTAATGGCAAGCAGCATCCTCAGATGTATTGGTAGGGGTATTACCAGTAGGAAGCATGATGTAATCCTCCTGCTGTACAGATCCCTGGTGAGACCTCACTTGGAGTACTGTGTGCAGTTCCAGAGAACTCACCTAAAAAAAGGACATAGACCATCTGGAAACCTTGCAGAGACATGCCACCAAAATGGTGCAGGGTCTGCATCATGAAATGTACAAAGCTAGGCTCAGCCAGCTAAATGTATTCTCTCTCAAGCAGAGGAGACATGACTGAGACATTTAAATTTGTTAAAGGGATCAACACAGTACAAACCAGGAACCTCTTCTGGGAAAACAGGGCTGCCTGTACTAGAGGGCACAACATGCGCCTGGTGGGAAGTAAATTCAAAACAAATGTTAAGAAGTACTTTTTCATGGAGAGGGTGGTGAACCCTTGGAACAGCCTGCCACCTTAGGTAGTGGTAGCCAAGATAGTCAGTGAATTCAAGCAGGCATGGGATAGACAGTATAGTCACCTTGACAAGACAAATTGATAGTGGGGTAGAAAACCTGGACAGACTAGATGGACCACAAGGACTCCTTCTGCCTCTAGATTCTTATGTTCTTATGTTTTCCAACCAGTGCACTGATCTCCTGTCTCAACTGACACAGCACCACCCTCAGCTGTCCAATATGCCTGCATTAGGCATTCCCACATCTCCCAAAGAGAGCCCAGAAACACTGCTGCTCCACACTCTGCATTCTACAACTCTATCTCCCTCTGCCACCACTGCATGCCCCTCCTCCACATTTTACATTCTAGGCACTCCATGATAATGTACATAGCTATCTCCATTACCCTTATGGAGCATTTGCCCTTCTCAGGACAGACTCCAAATAGATAGTAGCTTCAGTTGCTATGGAACCCCCACCTACTTCCCCTGCCTTATCTGCCCTCCTTTGAGAAGCGTGGCCTGCTGACTGTGGTCCTCCCTGCAAATACCCTGATGACTACCAAATATTATGATTCAAATGGAATTCTGACATCACTTCAAGAAGAACTGCCCATTTGTCCTTAGGCCTATTTTTCCCGTGGAAAATCCAGAGTGATGGATCAATGCAAAGTGCCTGCACCTCGCTGACCCTCCATGATGATGTAACAGCCGCCAGGAATAATATCTTTCTATCAGGAACATGGTATATCTAATTGATGACATGGTTTCTTTCAGGGTTTCTTTCCTGATTTTCCCACATAGTAACCAGTTGTCTAAGTCTGGATAGATGATCTCTCTATCTCTTCAGAGGGCTGCTGCTAATATGGTCGCACACTTTGTGAAGACTCTTGAGGCAGAGGTCAAACCAAAAGGCATTTTCCAGTATCTGATCTATCAATCAATCAGTCAATCAATTTTAATTGTGTGGCTAAATAGCCTTTACAAACATTACACCATATAGAGATAGAACAATAAATAGATTAAAAAGCATATAAATACACTCATTAAAACTATACAATTCATTTTGTTAAAACAGAATATTTCATTCATAAGTCAACTAATGTACTGATCTATATCTGCTCTGAAGTGAAGGTACTTTTAGTGGTTTGCTCTTGTTGCAGTTTAGAAAATGGGCTTGAAAAATAAAGTATGCTGATTGGCTGAAAGCCATGGTCAGGCTTGCATTTATTTTTTAATAAAGCCCGATGAAAATTAAGTGTAATTTGGGGTGCACCATTACTAAGAGTATCACGGGGCACCCCAAATTTTCAAACTGGCCAACCGCCACTTTTTATGCTCACTTAGCGAGTGACCAGCCTCCCGGCACTGTGTACACAAAATGCCACCGAGCAGCCTTGCCAGAAACACAGAAAAAAAACTTTTGTTTTGTTTAACCAGGAAGTGACACACTAAGCTGAAAGCTTGTTTCCAGGTGCAACCCGGGAGCACAAGGAAGTTAACTGACTTGCTCAGGGTCACACAGTATGCACGTGGGGGCTATGGGATTCAAACCCAGGTCTCCAGGTTTGCAGCTCAGAGCCTTAAACCACTGCGCTATACTGCCTCCTCAAAGCAACTTTCTTGCAGGCTTACATTTGTTTTTAAAAAGGACCCGAGTCTGACATTGCCATAAATTCCAGCCTCCGATCACCTGGCCACTCTTGCAACTACCGCGGCAACTTCACACAACTCCCAGCTTGCAGTTTTAAATTACAAAAAAAACAGAATTGAAAAGTTAACATAGCTGGCAGATACCACCAGCAATCCTGCTCTCAGCTCACTCTTTTACCTCATTTCAGCTGATGGCGCTCTCTCTCTGTCATCCCTCAACCAGCTGCAATTGAAGCTGACACCTCCCATATGACCACTCTGCCATCCCTCTCACAAACCAGCTTACAGACACAACCCCAACTTGTAGTGCACATAGTGCTGTTATCTAGCGTGCAAAAACAGTTTCTGTATTTCACAAAAAAGAAGTCTGCACATACCAGGATAACACTGAATCTTACCTGCAGTCTGAAATAAAAAAACTGCCTCCCCAACCATGTTCACTCTCCCAAACCACACATATCACAGACCATGTGTTCTTCCCCGATCGCATCCACAACAGCTCCAGACACGGTATTCAAAATAACAGTCACAAATAAATGCAACCTCTCAAATCCAAATAAAACAAAAGGAAATTGGGGGGTAGGAGGAGAGAAACTCTTGCATGACCATGGTGGAAGAGTGGGGTTCCAACTGAAGAAACAGTTTACTATGGGGGGTGGCGATAACTGCATACAACTGGTTGTTTTTTATCTACAAAGTCTCCAGTAGGACAAATGTTCTTCATTCCAATACATGCGAAGGAACTATTTTTTGTTTTTTTTGTAGACTTTATTTCTTACCGTACCTGTCCGGGGCATCTCTTGGGCTTGCTCGCTTGACTGAGCCCTTAACCACCTACCTGAAACACAACCCTCGACAGTCACTTAGGTTCAGGATCCTGACCTCCTCTCTGGCCCCTAGAGAAGGCCGGGGATCCCCAGATGTAGAGTTGGGATCATGGTCGGCACTGGGCATGTGAAACTGCAGCCCCTGGAGGTTGCCGTCGCCTCACCCGGCAGGCAGGGAATTTTTCCTTAGCTTGCTGGTTGCCCCAGGAGAGTGACGTGCAAAGATGCCTGTGCACGGCTTCCCTGCTGGCATCTGCCACTCTCCTCCCCTCACATCTGCTGGTGTGCCTGTGTTACCTTCGATCTCCATCGGGGGTTGCCAGAACACCGAGCAGTCCCCTGATCCTTCCCCAGTGAGGGGAGAGCAATCCTCTGGATGCTCTATCCTCTCCCTCCCTTGCTGACCCTTGGCCACCCGAGTCCATCCTCAAACCCGGGTCCTGTCATGGCATGAAGTGTGGCATCCAGCACCTCAACCCTCAGAGCCACCAGGTTGACCCCACGGAGGAACTATTTAACCACAAAACATCTTAAATGAAATTTTTTATTAACCATTTTTATAAATTTTTTTTTTTTACAGTGCCCATTTTCTAAACGCAATAATACCATCCAGGGTGAGCAGTATTAGGCTATACCAGATCTTCCAGGGGCTATAAGGCCTACCACCTGTGGCATTGGGCCTCATTATGCCCCTGGGTGGTCTGGTATAGTCCAATACTGCCCACCCTGTCAGGTATTACTGCTTACATGGATGTAAGTATCCATCAGATTCAGTAAGCAAAGCCAGTCCCCTTGGTATAAGAATGGTAGCACTTTTTGCAAGGTTACCAGTTTGAACATTTCTTTTTTATTTTACCTGTTTAGACACCATTGGTTGAGTACTGGTCACCACTCCCCTGTGTTTCTTCCTTTATAAGAAAGTACCTTGAGAAAAAACATATTCTCATTTCTTTCACTGGTACTTTCTCCAAAGCAATCAAAGTCTGCAGCTTTTTTTTTTTTTTTGGTTAATAAAATGTTCAAACACAGAAAAAACGGCAGATACTGAAAATGCAGAATTGACAAGTATATTTGAATACTGAAAACTATAACAGTTAATATCTTAACACACCATAAACTAAACCAGTGAGGGACAATTTAGTTTCTCTAGTACTGTACTGACAGTCACTAAACAAGGTAAGATGAGTCAGGGTTTTGGGAGAAAGGTCTGAGTGATAGCACACATGTGTGATGATAAATTTATGTCTTATATAACTATCTTGGGGTCCACTTGTCAGTTAACTAACTTGTTTGTTCCATCTTGTGGCAATATTTTGAATTCAGGTGGGGGTACAAATGCTCTGGAGTGACTGTAGCATGCCAGCCATTTTGTGGGATAATTTTTCTAATGCATGTAGCTACTCGTTAGTAGTACGGATGTTAGTGGTTTACCATTTGAACAATAAAAGTCTCTTAGGGAACACATTGACCCCCAGGATCCATTGTGCTGAAAAGTTTGGGGAGCACATAGGAGAGAGTACCAGAATAAGTATCTCAGCATCCAAGATTATTTGGGCACTGTTCATCATATGGAGATAACGCTCAGCTGTTCTAATTCATGCAGCAGAAACATTTTAACCAGACATGTAGACATAAATGATAATGTTGCTCCCACTCTGTGATATAACTTTCTATGTACTGTATATACTTTGATGATCTTAATGTAAATGAGAATGAGTTCAGACATTTTGATACTCATACTATATTCACTGCTTCCTGTCGAACCGAAAGACATCTGGTTCTTGTTTGCTGACTGAATCATGACCAAGGAAAATCACATAGGGATAAATATATTGTAGTGCATAACATGGTACTTTTAGTTCATTCAGTTTTGTTTCTACTGGAAAAGTACTGACATACAGTATTACCATTGGGTTTGTCAGACTGGGTTTCTCAAAACCACATCACAAGGTGTATCTTCCATTTCACAAAAATGCTCAGTAACTCACTAAGCTTGGTAAATTTTCATTAGGGAAAGCTTTACTTAGCAGTTGGTGGTGTGCCAAAAGCTAATCCATTACACTCTGCTTGAAAGCAAGAATTTCCATGAGTATCAAGCAGTTTTGTTCCTAAGTGGGATCACTGCTGGCCACTTTACAACAACCTATCTGTATACATTGACCAGAAGATGCCAAGATGTTTCCAATCAATTTATGATGCTTGTGACAGTCAGAGCACCCCACAGTCCCCAATGAACATCTTTCTCTCTCTCAGGCCTTTGCCACCAAGACCATCTAGACTGGCATCACTGCTGCCAAGGCCCTTCCATAGCAACAGCACAGAGTCCACTGCTCTGATGGCCCTTTTCCACCACCTTCTACCCTTTAGATTCCTTGTAGTGAGGATCTCTGCTCTGGGTAGGACACACTCTACTCTCTCGGAGACCTTTCACTATGCACCCCTTTTATTCAGGTACCCTTCCCTCAGAGATGCAGTCACAAACAACCAGTTACTTCAGTCTTTAAATAGATAATTTATTTAATAACACTGGTTGTGTAAATACAACAGTAATAATCAGGTATAACACTCTTTACATATAGTAAAACAACAGTCCACATATTTTATAAAAAAAAAAAGCTTGCATACTTGTGCAGCTAAATGTTTCTGTCTTTTCCTATAAGTTACAGAATCTTCTTACCTCACTATCGACTAGCCTTGTTACCTCAACCTCTCTCTCTGCAGACACACAGTCTGGCTTCCTTCTTGGACATACAGAAACCCAGTGGAAAAAGGAAGACACTATCTGGGTTGAAGCATTTCTTCTCATGCTCTCTCTCCCCCCTCTCTACCTCCCTCCCTCCCTCCCTACTGCCTTGGTCAAGTGAGGCTGATGTCACTTCCCTGTACCTAGGTTTATTCAACTGTCTGAAACTGGTTCAGGCCTGGAATTTTGGGTGACATTTACCTTGTGATATCATTTATCCTTGGTGTCTCTGGGACCCAACTTCCTCTCACAGATTATTCAGCATCTGAATATACGTGTTCAGATGCCAATGAGACAAAATTTCTGATTTCTTTGTGTACTAATGAACATAACCCCCTTCAAGGAAGCCAGTACAATGAAAATCCACACTTACATAACAGACCCTGACGTGCTATTGACAATTTCCCAGATAAGCCTATTTTCTCACCTTTAAAAATGAACAATTATGTAAGAACTTACCGTAACAGTAGATCTTTGAGGGGATCTCAGTCATCAGGTCACACCATACGAACTTCACCATCGGTAAATTGGAATCCACATGAAAGAGTTTCAGCAGTACAACTGGGGTCACCCATGCTGTCGACATCACCAACCCTGTAAAGACATGAGCAGCTCCACTCCCTCCTCAGTTCTTCCCCCTGGAGACAAAGGGAGCATAGACTTAGACATGGGGGACAGAGGAGAGAGAGTGAGAGAGGTGCCCAGACCTATGTGAAAGGCTGGTTACACCAGACAGCCAGTTCCTAGACGGGAGCCCCAATAAGGGGAATGGTGAGAGGGAAAGCAGACCTGATGAATGAGATCACCCCGAAGATCTACTGTTACAGTAAGTTCTTACGTAACTGATCTGACTTCATCGGGGTTACCTCATTCATCAGGTCACACTGTAGGAATGAGTCCCAAGCAGTTACAGGTACAAACAGACAGTCTGGGAGGAGGGCTCTCCATAAACTTAAGACAGGAGGCCCTGCAGCACAGCCCTGCCAAAATCTGCACGGGCTCTAGAGACAATGTCCAGACTGTGGTACTTGGTAAAAGTATAGATGGTACTCTAGGTGGCAGCCGTACAGATGTCAGCAGCTGAGACCCCACATAAATGAGCCACTGAGGTAGCCATGCCTCTTGTGGAAGGAGCCTTGACTGCTCCAGGCAATTCTTTGCCATACTTGTTGTAGCAGAACACAATACAATTTGTTTACCATTTGGCTAAACATTGCTTAGAAACTGAAGCGCTCTCTGTACCTGGGGTGAAAGAAACAAACAATTGCTTTGACTTTCAACTCTCCTTGGTCCAAAGCAAGTAGTACTTCAAAGCTCTGTGCATGTCTAATGTATGGAGCAGTGCTTCCCCTGGATTGGCACGCTAAGGAAAATAAACAGGAAGGTGGATAGAATTGTTGAGTGTAGACTCTGAGACCACATTAGGGCGAAACTTAGGATTGTGCACAAAGACATCCTGTCTTTGAAAAAATCAAATAAGGCTCCTTGTGCCAGAGGCCTGAAGCTCTGAAATTCTTTGAGCAGAATATTGGCAACCAAAAATAACACTTTACAAGAGAGAAAGTGCAGATTGCAAGTTGCAACTGGTTCAAAAGGAGACAGAGTAAATTTCTTCAAAATAAAATTCAAATCCCAAGCCGGGACATGAGAGTGGATTGGAGGTTTCAGATGCAGAATGCCCCTGAGAAAGTTATGGGAGACATCCAGTTGAGCAATTGTGCAGTCACCCACGGGCTCATGAAAAGCAGAAATGGATGAAAGGTGCACCTTGAGGGAGCAGTATTGGAGACCTGAGTCAGATAAAGAGATCTGGTAGTCCAGGATGTGGTTCAACGAGCGGGTGAAAGGGTCCAAATTATGTTTGGCAGCCCAGATGGCAAACCACTTCCACTTCATGGCATATGTGGCTCGAGTGGAAGGCTTACAAGTGGCCACCAGGACATCCGCCACTCTGTTAGTGACCCTAATCTGGCTATGGCTATGTACTCAGGAACCAAGCATGCAGATGGAGGGACCTGAGGTTGAGATGGACCAGGGTCCCCTGAGCCTGGGTCAGCAGGTTTCTGCAAAGAGGGAAAGGGACTGGAAGTTCCTCTGCCAGCTGCTGTAGCAGGGGAAACCATATTTGGCGGGGCCAGATTGGAGCTATCAGAATCATGCTGGTCCCGTCCATCTGCAATTTGATGAGCACTCTCTGAATTAGAGGGAATGGAGGAAATGCATAAAGAAACCTCCCACTCCAGGACAAAGACAACACATCTCACCAGAAAACTCCGGGCCCTGGATCTAGGAAGCAAAAACTGAGCAGTTTTACATTGAGTGGGGATGCAAAAAGGTCCAACTCTGGATGACTCCATCTGTCGAACAAGTCTTCTGCAAGGGATGAGAGGAGCTCCCATTTGTGCATGCTGGACTAAGTCTGGCTGAGACTGTCTGCAAGAGTGTTTAACACACCTGGTATGTGGACCACCGAGAGTGTCAGACCATGATCCAGTGCCCAGTACAACACTCTCATGGCCTCCCTGCATAGGGGATATGAATGAGTCCCCCCCCACTTGTTGATGTAGAAGACTACACTCAGATTGCCTGACTGCGCCCACAGCTGACCTGAAGCTAGGTGTTCCTGAAAGGCCTGCATGGCATAGAGCACTGCCCTAATCTGAGCAGGACTTCATTCAAGTTGATGGTGGTCGTCGGCGGAGGGTTTCACTGCACAGGAGCCGATGACCCACCTGCTGAATCCTGGGAACCCGATGAGCCCATAGCCCTGGAGGGAGAAGGGGCAGGTCTCAGGAGAATCATTGATGATGAGCCTATTGTCAATGAAAAAGTGGCCGATGACCCGGAGGTCGATGACTGGCTGCCCTGAGAATTGGGCAGGGGTGCTGTCGGTATGGGTCTGGTAGGCACAGAGACCTGGACAGCAATTTTCCTCATCAACTATCACCCTGAAGAAGGAGAAGAGACCAACAGGGAATGAGACTGATGCCGGGGGAGCGGTTGCAATCTCTGTCTTTTTTATGACTTTTCCCTGAGGATTTGTCTTGGGCCTTGGAGCTCGATGATCCGGTCATTGACTGAAGGGCCGGGACCCCAAAGTACCCCTGCCCGGAACTGGCTACCTGTTGATCCATCAGCAGATTTTTAAGAACCTTTTTGCTTCCCTTGGGGGTTGTTTAATTAAACTTCTGGCAGAGCTCATAGTCAGAAACTTTGTGTTCAGGCCCAATACAGCAGACACAGAGAGAATGTTTGTCTGTGGAGGCAATCTTCTTTCTGTAGCAGCAGAGACGGGAGAGAGAGGTAAAAGGATTAACTCTCAACATACACAAGTTGTAGGAATCTCAAAAAATAATGAGATTCAGAAAAATTCTGAAGAAAAAGCCATAGGCAAAAAAAATGGCACAAATACTGCATCGGAGCCTCCGTGGAGACCCATGAGAGCCAGTCGATGGCGGGAAAGAACTAAGGGGGGAGCGGGATAGCGCATGCCTTTCATAGAGTTGGTGACGTCGATGGACGTCAATGGCATGGGCAACCCCAGTTGTACTGCTGAAAATCTTCCATGTGGATTCCTCTTTACCGACGGTGAAGTTCCTATGGTTTAACCTGATGATTGAGATAACCCCAATAAAGATCTCTGCTTCCTGGCATCCACTGCTACAGAATTTACTACAGTACCATTAGACAAATAAATTTTAAACTACCAGCAAAAGCTGTTTAGTCGTCACAATGCTCATTTTATTGCCTCTCAGCTTTAATTAAACATTAACTTGACCATCTAATAACTTACTTCAAATTTCAACCCTGAATTTTAATCTAAACTCATCTTTATGTTTATGAATGTCTTTACTCTGTTTATGAATTTTGTATGTATTGCAACTGTAGGATAGGACAGTCCAGAAAATAGGCTTACCTAGTGACCATATCCCAGTAAAATATCATTCATTCATTCATTCAATCATTCAAGTCATTCAATCATTCAATCATTCAATCATTCATTCATTCATTCATTCATTATGTGCAAGTTACACTGAGGATAACATTTAAATGATTCATTTGAAAATATAATTATTTTTCTTAACTAAGGAAATAAAAATTCTAAATGGCCCCGCCTTTTTCAAAGTTGCACACAGTGGCAGTTTCAACTTGCAATCACAAAAGTGCTGTCACCAAAATGGCAAGAGAAAACCCGTGCACCATCTTTCTTGTAACTTGCTGATGCATGGGCAGTACCTTACCGACCAGAGGCCCAATTCTAGTAGCACCCCTATGCATGTCGCAAGTTGTGACATAAGAGGGGTGCAATTGCGCCAAGGACCCTGTGACCGATTCTGCAATGGGCAGGGTCTCCTCGGCTAAGTCCCGCAACTTGCGCCAACCCGACAGGTACGCCAAACAGAGGGTGTACCTGAATAGGTTGTCGCAAGCCACGGCATTGGACACAAAAGGGCACAAGTGCCTCCCCATGCCACCAATCCCAAAGTCATCTGGCAATGATCCCCAACAGGCTCACTAACCCCCCGTGCCCCAAACCCCTTAAATTGCAGTACATTCATCCCACAGGGCATGCTTGACCCCCCATACTCCAAACCCTGTAAATTTCAGTACATTCGCCCCACAGTTCTGAGACCCCCCCATGCCCCAAACCCCATAAATTGCAGTACATTAGCCCCTCAAAGCTAACGGACCCCCTCCACCCTAAACCCTGATCCCTGAACCCTGTCTGTGCGGTAATGCACACTGTAAAATAAACATAACACACACATCCTTGTCATCCATGGTACTCTAGTGGCCCCCCCCACCCAGCAGGGCCAGACCACCCCACTCACACCCAACCCCTTATCCAGCTGGCAACTGGCACAGGCCACCTTTCACCACCGTGGTCAGCCATGACTGAGCTCCGTATGAGCATGTACTAGTGTAAATACTACATGCTCAATGAATGACAGCATTCATTGAGTGTGTACTATTTATAGTGGTACGCACTCATATGGAGCTCAGTCAGCGGCTGGCCATGATGGTGTGAGATGGGCTGTGCCAGTCACCGACTGGGTATGGGTCGGGGGGATCGGGGTGGTCTTGCACTGCCAGATGGGGGGCTATTAGACTACCATGGATGACAGGGATGTGTATGTTTTGTTTATTTTACAGTGTGCATTACCGCACAGATGGGGTTCAGGGATCAGGGCTTGGGGGGATGGGGTCCATTAGCCCTGTGGGGTGAACGTACTGCAATTTACGGGGTTTGGGGCATTGGGGTCTGCTACCACTGCAGGGTGAATGTACTGCAGTTTACGGGATTTGGGACATGGTGGGCCCACTAGCTCTGTGGGACGAATGTACTGCAATTTATGGGGTTTGGGGCATGATGGGTCCATGAGCCCTGCAGGGCAAGTATTACAGATTATTGGGAGCTGGGGGAGTTACATGAACTGGCGGATGGGCTGGCACATTGGCGCAACCCCCAGTGGATGCAAGGTACTCTTACACCAGCTAATAGCTGGTGTAAGTGTACATTGTCGGATGTTCCCTGGGGGTTGTTCTAGAATACCGACACTGGGGTCTTGGCAGGAGCCCTTGCAGAATAGGGTACAGCTGCTGGCGTAAACCCCCTTGCACCATGTTCTCTATAAGCAGCTACATACTCTAAGGTTGTGGGTAATGTGGAATTCAACCATCGGAACAGTTACAGAAGAAAAAATTACTCACCTGCAGTAATCTTGTTTCTTCCAAAGGGATCCACTAATATTATTACTCTTGCAGTGCTCCCATAAGCCAACACTGCCCCAGAGAGAGAGACTAGAATGCCATGCTAATCATGGAATGTTTAGCTCGTGCATCTATTTTCAAACTGCCCAGTGTCAACTGCCTACATTCTACCTCAGATTTCTTAGAAGCCTGCAAAGAGGCCATAAGAACATGTGCATCACTATTTTTAAATAATTAAAGAAAAGTAATGCCCAACTGGGCAAATAACAACATTAACCAAAGAACCAATATAAACAAATGTCCCCTTTTTTCTGAAGTCAGATATGCCTTTTGAAAAGAACCTACAAGTTAAGATATTACTAGAAGGTGCCAGCAGGTGGAATGCCACTCCAACTATACATCTTATCAGCTGTGGAGAGGAATTTTCTTGTTACTGATCTGAAAGAGGAGGCAAGGCATGGAGTAATAATATTAGTGGATCCCTTTGGAAGAAACAAGATTAGTACAGGTGAGTAATTTTTTCTTCTAACCCCAGGAATCCACTAATACTATTACTCTTGCAAACTATGCAGCAGTACCTCAAGGAGGTGGGACAGAATCTATTTAGGAAAAAGACTCTGCAAGACTGCTGTGCCAAATCTGGCATCACTCCAGGACTGGGTGTCCAGCCTATAATGCTTAGTGAAGGTGTGGACTGACCTCAAGGTAGCTGCTTTAAATATTTCCATTAGAGGTACCTCTGGGGCAGCTGCAATAGCAGCAACTGTGCCTCTTCTAGAGTGGGCCCTAAGACCAGAGGGAGGAACCTTGCCTGCTTTTGAGTATCAAAACTGAACACACTGGACTATCCATTGAGAGATAGCCCTCTTTGAAGCAGAAGTACCTTTACCTACTTCTCTATAGGTGAGGAACAGTTGTCTGTCCTGCCTATGATCTTTGGCATGAGTCATGTAATAACTCAGTGCTCTTTTTACATCCAAGCTGTGCAATCTATGCTCACCTGAGCTAGAGTGTTCAGTAAAGAAAACTGGCAATGTTATAGACTAGTTCAAATGGAAGTCGGAAACCACCTTGGGGAGGAAATTCCTATTAGTTCTCAACACTACCTTGTCCCTGTGGAAAGAAACATAGTCCTTTTCCACACAGAGGGCCTGTAGCTTGCTTATCCTTCTGGCAGAAGTGATTGCTACTAGATAAACTACCTTCCAGGTAAGAAATTTAAGCTCTGCAGATGCCATAGGCTCAAAGGGCGGAAGCATAAGCTGGGCAATGCAAATGTTAAGGTCCCATGCTGGCACTGGTTCCCTGTGAGGGGAAAACAAATGAGAGAGCCCTTTAAAGAATCTTTTGAGTATAGGGTTTGATGCTAGGGAGGCATCCTTTCTAGCTGAAAGGTATGCTAAAACTGAAGCCAGGTGCACCTTCAGAGTTGACTGCTGCAACCCCAGGGAGTGCAGGTGAGACAAATAATCAAGAAGGGTTGGAATCCCGGCCTAGGCTGGGACTATACCCTTGTCACTGAACCAAATGGAAAATCCTCTCCATTTTGAGGCATAGGTTTTTTTGGTGGAAGGCTTCCTGTAACCCTTGAGGACTTATAAAACTGCTTCAGAGAATTTGCAAGTACTCAAGAGCCAGGCATTGAGCTTGAGAGACCTAAGACTGGGGGTACACTACTCTCCCCTGAAAGGAAGTCAGTAGATTGTAGCTCTGAGGGAGGTGAATCAGTTTGTTCACAGACACTGAGAGCAGCCGGGAGTACTAGGGCTGTCTTGCCCAATCCGGGGCTACCAGAATCATCAAAGCTGGTTGTGACCTGAGCTTGATGAGCACCCTGAGTATCAGAGGAAAAGGAGGGAAGGCATAGAGGTACCTGCCTGTCCAATTCAGAATCAGGGCATCCATTGGAACTGTCCCCTTCACTGGGGCCCTGCAGCAATAGAGAGGTAAGCGGTGATTTTGGTGGGAAGCAAAAAGGTCTGTTTCTGGGGTCCCCCCACCTCCTGAACAGAGAATTCACCACCTGCTTGTTCAATGCCCATTTGTGATGGGCCTGGTTTATCTTGCTCAATGCACCTGCCACGGTGTTGTCCTTGCCTGACAGATGAATTCAGTAGGTGAGTCTGCCCCCTACAGGATGTGGAGAGGCAGCCTGAGGGGAAAAGTCAGGGGTTCTGTTTTGCTTCCTGCTGAGGCTGAGCAGATTGGGATCCTCTCCAATAACCCCTTCTACCTCTAGCTCTGTAAAATCCAGTCTGCTGTGGTTGGTACTGCTGCTGGGGAAACAGCCTGTACCTGAAAGAAAGGCCTCCTAAAAGAGGACCTGCCCCTGCCTCCCCTAGAATAAGATGGAAATAGATAGGCATTTAGAGAGTAAGTGAGGCTCCATATCTTCATTGACTCTGTACACAGAGGAATGGACTTTGACCCTCCTTGTTTGTTGGTGTAATACATTGTTGTGGTATTGTCTGTTCTGACTTGTACCACCTTTCCCTGTATGAGAAGAGAGAAACCCTGAGGGGGCAGACAAACAGCTCTTAACTCCAGCAGGTTTATGTGCAGGAGTGAGTCTGCACTCTCCCAAATACCGTGGATGGTGCGATCCCCTAAGTGAGTAGCCCAACCAAGCAGGAAAGTATCGGTTGTGAGAACCAGAGAGGGAGGCTCCTGCAGAAATGAAACCCCTTCCCTTAAATTTTCTGGTCCCCTCCACCATTGGAGGGCCTGTAGTAATGTTTGTGTGACTGGTACTGGCTTTGAGAGGGGATCCGCCTTTGGCACCAGTGTGCTCTGAGGTGGAACTGAATATCTCTCATCTGAAACCTGGCACCTATGACTGTGCTTGTTGCTGCAGCCATGTGCCCTAACAGTTGAAGAAGTGGTTTTGCTGGCTTTGGCCTGCCCAGGGCAAATGAGCTTGCCAGAAGCTGAATGCTTTCTGCCCTGTCCTGATGGAGGAAAGCTCTTCCCACTACTGTATTCAGTTCTGCACCTATGAACTGCAGAACCTGCACAGGACTGACTTTTTGGTATAGTGAAGGAATCCCAGGGACAGCAGCATATCCTGGGTTACCTGAAGGTGATCTGACACCTATTGCTGGGATTTCCCTATGATTAGCCAATTGTCCAGATAAGAAAAAATTGTGACACCCAGTATTCTGAGGTGTGCCACTACTACTGCTATGCACTTGGTAAAGACCCTTGGTGCAGAGGTAAGGCCAAGGGAAGTGTTTAGAACTGGTAGTGGCCTGAGGGGAGTCAGAATCTGAGATACTTTCTGTGTGACTCCTTTATGGGAACACGGAAATATGCATCCTTTAGATCCAAAGAGGCTAGAGATTCCCTTTTTTGTAGAGTTGGCAAAATCATGGCCATTGTGAGCATTTTGAACCTGGGCTTTACCAGATACCTGTTTAGCAGTCTCAGGTCTAGTATAGGCCGCCACTCTCCATTCTTTTTTGTTGTTAGGAAATATCTGGAATAGAACCCTTGCCCTCTTTGGTTGTGGGGGACAGGCTCCACTGCTTTTGCCAGCAGTAGGGCCTGTACCTCTTGCTCCAGTAGTTTTCTTTCTGAGAAGGGAGCTGGTGCAAAATGTTTTAACCTTGGAAGAGGAAGGGACTTGAAGCAAAGGGAAAGACCCTGACTCACTATTTCCAGGACCCACTTGTCTGTGGTTACTTTTAACCATTCCTGGAAATAGTAGGTGAGTCTGCCCCCTACAGGATGTGGAGAGGCAGCCTGAGGGGAAAAGTCAGGGGTTCTGTTTTGCTTCCTGCTGAGGCTGAGCAGATTGGGATCCTCTCCAATAACCCCTTCTACCTCTAGCTCTGTAAAATCCAGTCTGCTGTGGTTGGTACTGCTGCTGGGGAAACAGCCTGTACCTGAAAGAAAGGCCTCCTAAAAGAGGACCTGCCCCTGCCTCCCCTAGAATAAGATGGAGTTGAAGTAGAGGGCCTGTCTCTGGTCGAGTTGCTCCTAAAATTAGCTTTATATTCATCTACGTTTTTCATATATGCCTCAGTTTGGGCACCAAAAAGAGAGTGGCCTTTGACAGGAAAGTCCATTGCCTTAGTTTGGGTGTCCTGGGTGAGGTTGGAAGCCCTCAGCCAGGCAAATCTCCTTAGAGCAATGGTACCAGCCATCCACCTTGCAGCTGTATCATTGGTGTCATCTGCCATCTGAAATTGGTATTTTATTTATTTATTTATTTCAGTTTGGGATTAATACCTTTGAGTCAAGGACTCATTTTCAATGTTTTCACATCAGTTCTGAATAAACATTACAAAAATATAATGTTTACAGAGAAAAAAAAAGAAAAACATTGACGCATATACACAAGCAGTAATAGTAAAATTTGAACTTATACACATCAAATTAGTACATATGAAAAAACTACTCACCTTAGTAATTGTATTTCTTCTAATGGAGTCTTGCTGTATTCTGATATAATGCAGTTAGCCCCAGAACTTAAACTGCTCCGGAGAGGAAAGAGTTAACTCTATGCCAAAGCTTAGAATGTTGAGCTCGAGCTCGGTTCAAACCTCTGTCTGCTGCACTTTGAAGTGTAACCGTCAGATTCTTATGAGCTAACACTAACTAACTACCCCCACTATGTGGAAATTGTAAAAATTTACTAGCCAAAAAGGCAACCAAATATTCTGAATCCCCAAAAGACTCAGGTTGAGAAATCCAAAACAAAAACTAGGTAGTGAGCAAATATAACTATCACAATATATAAATAACCACTCTCCCTGTTTAAAAAGGGGAGAGTGCTCAGTCCACCCCTGAGGTGCAACACTGCACCTGCCAAACCATTTCCCAAAAAACAGATTTTGAGAGGGGAGGCAGAGAGTGAGGTCAGAATACAGCAAGACTCCATTAGAAGAAACACAATTACTAAGGTGAGTAATTTTTTCTTGAAACAACATGAAGTCTTGCTGTATTCTGACATAATGCAGACTACCAAGCAGTACCTCCATGGAGGAGGGTATTGAAGAAAAAATTACTCACCTTAGTAATGTTGTTTCTTCTAATGGAGTCTTGCTATATTATGACATATGCAGTGAGTCCCAACCTTCGAACTGCTCTGGAGGTGAAAGAGTTAACCTTCCATGCCAGGCATGGAACGCTGAGCTCTAGCTCGGTTGAAACTCTGTCTGTTGTTCTTCAAACTCAAATCGTCAGATCTTTACGAGCTAAGCTCACAGAGGTCCTGTGTGGAAGCTGTAAACCTACACTAGCCAACTGGCTACTAAACATAAGAACACATTTTTTGGTCCCAAAACAAAGACTCAAGTCAGGAGACCCAAAAAATGAAAAACACAACACCAAGCACCCCAAAAAAATGAGGAGTGAAACAACAAGGTGGGCAACTACTAAATGCCAACACTGCACTGCCCACCCACATCCCAAAAACAGAGGTTCTGAGAGAGGCAGGCGGGGGGGGGAGGTCATAATATAGCAAGACTCCATTAGAAGAAACAACATTACTAAGGGTACAAACAACATGAAGTCTTGCTATATTATGACATATGCAGACTACAAAACAGTACCTCCGATGGAGGAGGGACAGAACCTACTTAGGAAATAGGCTCTGAAGTACAGCTGTGCCAAACCGAGCATCACTCCTAGCCTGGATGTCCAGGGAGTAATGCTTGGTAAAAGTGTGAACTGTTTTCCAGGTAGCTGCTTGACATATCTCTAGAATAGGATGTCCCTGGCAGCAGCCAGGGAAGCAGCTGTACCTCTGGTAGAGTGAGCCCTCAGGCCTGAGGGAGTAACCTTACCCAGTTTTTCATAGCAAAATTGGATACAAGAGACAATCCACCTGGCAATGGATCTTTTAGTGGCAGGTTTCCCTTTACCAACCTCACCATAAGTGAGGAACAGTTGGAGGGAGTCAAACCTGTGACCCTTGGTACGCTCTATGTAGTAACTAAGGACTCTCTTCACATCTAAGCTGTGCAACCTCCTCTCGCTAGAGGAGGAATGGTCAGTGAAGTACACTGGAAGAGATATGGATTGATTAAGGTGGAAATCTGAAACCACCTTAGGCAAGAACTTCCTATTAGTCCTGAGGACCACCTTATCTCTATGAAAGGAGATAAAATCAGGCTCCACTGACTAAGCTTGCAATTCACGTATGCATCTGGCAGAAGTGATAGCTACCAGAAACACAGTCTTCCAAGTCAAGTACTTAAGTTCTGCTGAAGACAAAGGCTCAAAGGGAGGTTGCATAAGCTGAGCAATGCAAACATTAAGATCTCAGGCAGGGGCAGGATGAGCTGAAAGAGAAGAGGGCTTACCTGCTGAAATAAAAGCAGACACAGCTGCCAAATGCACTTTTAGGGTAGCTGGTCTCAGCCCCAAGGTATTTAAGTGGACCATATAATCCAGAACTGTGGGTAAATCAGCAGATTCTGGGGAAATATGCTTTCCAGCGCACCATATGGAAAACCTTTTCCATTTGGAATTATAAGTAGTCCTGGTGGAAGGTTTCCTAGAAGCCTTCAGGATATCCATTACACCTTGGGAGAGGTGTAGATCAGCAAACTCTAACTCTTCAAGAGCCAGGCCTTGAGATTGAGAGATTTTAGGTTTGGGTACCAAACCCTCCCCTGAGCACAGGTTAACAGGTTGTGCTTCCTGGGAAGACACAGGGGAAGATGGACTGCAAAGGACAGTAGGAGTGGATACCAGGGTTGTCTGGCCCAATCTGGAGCAATCAGGATCATCTTGCAGGGTTGAGATCTGATTTTGACTAGCACTTTGAACAGTAGAGGGAAGAGGGAGGAAAAGCATAAAGAAACTTCCCTTCCCAGTTGAGGAGCAAGGCATCCAGAGGGACTGAGCCCAACACTTGGGGCCTGCAGCAAAAAAGGGGAAGTTGGTGATTGTCTGGGGCTGCAAAAAGATCTATCTGCGGGGTGACCCATCTGGCAAAGATCACCTCCAAAACCAGGGGGGTCCAGTGACCATTCGTGATGGCCCTGGGAAATCCTGCTGAGGGCATCTGCCAGGACATTGTCCTTGCCTGGGAGGTGAACTGCCGTAAGGGAGGTGTTCAGGGAGTAAGCCAGAGACCACAACTTCATTGCTTCGGTGCACAAGGCCGTAGACCGAGTGCCCCCTTGCTTGTTGATGTACCACATTGTGGTGGTGTTGTCTGTTCTGACCTGTACAACTTTGTTCTGAACAGATTTGGAAAAAGCTTGAAGTGCTAGAAAAACTGCTCTGAGTTCCAACAGATTGATGTGGAGCAGAGATTCCTGAGGGGACCACAACCCCTGGGTAATGAGGTCACCCATGTGAGCTCCCAAGCCCAAGAGGGATGCATCTGTAGTAAGGATTAAGGAGTGAGACTGAGTGACAAAAGGAACCCCTTGTCTCAGATTGCTCTGATCCTGCCACCACTGTAGGGCCTGGATCAGAGTTCGAGTCACCGGGATCAATTTGGTTAGAGGGTCTTTCCTTTGAGACCAAAAGGCTCTCAAATGGAACTGGATGCCCCTCATCTGAAATCTTGCTCCCTGCACTACTGCTGTAGAGGCAGCCATGTGCCCCAGGAGCTGTAGAAAATGCCTTGCTGGTCGAGAGACCTGCAGGGTGAATGAGGAGGCCAGAGAGACCAGGGTCCTTGCCCTGTCCAAAGGAAGGAAGGCTCTGGCTTTCTCTGTTTTCAGCTCTGCACCTATGAAGGTGAGGAGCTGTACAGGCTCTTGACCTGACTTTGAAAGATTCAGAAGGAAACCTAGAGAGGTGAGCAGTTGCTGAGTTATCTGTAGGTGTAACCTGATCTGGTCTGGGGACTGGCCTACTATGAGCCAATCGTCCAGGTAAGGGAAGATGGCAATTTTTTGCCTTCTTAGGGAAGCAACTGCTACTGCCAGGCATTTTGTGAATACCCTTGGAGCAGAGGTGAGGCCAAAGGGCATTGCTCTGAACTGGTAATGGCCTGAGGGCAGCTCGAACCTGAGGTACTTTCGATGGGAGCTTCTGATGAGAATATGGAAGTAGGCATCCTTGAGGTCCAGGGATGCTAGCCAGTCCCCTGGCCTTAGAGAGGGTAGAATAATTCCCAGAGTCACCATTTTGAATTTTGGTTTTAAAAGGTGCTTGTTTAGGTATCTGAGATCCAGGATGGGCCGCCATTCTCCTGTCTTTTTTGGGGTAAGGAAGTACCTGGAGTACAACCCTTTGCCCTTGTGTAGGGGTGGAACCCTTTCCACAACTCTAAGAGCCAGGAGGGAAGATACCTCTGCCTCTAGGGCAAGTGCCTCTGGTGGATTTGTAGGTGGAAAGGATCTGGTTCTCATCTTTGGAAACTTTTTGAAGCTGAGAACAAGTCCCTGGCTTACTACTTCCAGGACCCAATTGTCTGATGTCAGAGACTCCCAGTCCTGGACAAAGTAAGCCAGCCTGCCCCCTACAGGTAGGTGAGAATCGGCCCTGGCAACCCCATCAGGGTGCCTGCTTGGCAGGGGCTTTGGGCTGAGGGGTGGAAGCAGGCGTGCTTGTACCCGGTCTGCCTCTCCCTCTAAAGAACCCCCTCTGGGCATAAGCAGAAGAGGAGGCCCGGGCTTGGTAAAAAGGCCTGCCCCTGCCCCTGGGAAGCTGCCTTTGAGGAGTGGCCTGCCTTTCCTTGGCCTGTGCACTCCTATAGGTGGTCCTATACTCATCCATTTTCTTCATGTAATTCTCTGTCTGCTCCCCAAACAGAGAATTACCCACAACAGGAAAATCCATGGCTTTAGTCTGGGTATCTTGTGACAGGCTAGTACATCTGAGCCAAGCCATTCTGCGAAGTGCCACAGATGTAGCCATGACTCTTGATGACACATCATTTGAGTCCACTGCAGCATGGAATTGCACCTTGGATGCCTCAATACCATCAGCAGCCACCTGCTCCAGCTCCTTGGCAAGCTGGCCAGGGACCTGTTTTGCTAGAGCCATAACAGTATCCCATCTGTATTTCTGATATCTAGCAACATAAGCCATATAATTTGCCTGTCTGAGTCCCAAGGATGCTGCCATGTGCTGTTTCTTTGCCATGGTATCAATCCTCCTGGAGTCCTTGTCCGGGGGTTGTGAAGCCAAGGGAATATTTGCCTTGTCACAGGCTGCAGCCTGCACTACCCCAACATGGCTGCATTGTTGTGTAAGGAACTCTGTATCAGAGCCTGACAATGTGTACCTTCTTGTCCATTCTCTTATCCACAGGAGGTATAGTGTGAGGAGTTTTTAGAATTTTAAATGTCTGTTTCCCAAAAGACTTATGTAAGGAATAGACAGTCTCCTAGACTCTGGGATATCCATCTTTCCACATAGTCAGGCTCCTCTTGATCATACACAGCTTCCTCCATAGGGAGCTGGAGGGTTTCAGCCACTTTTTTATAAAACATAAAATGAGAAGGGGACTCAGAAAGCCTAGGAGGAGACACTCCTGAAGGTCTGTCTGGGGAGATGTCCGGTTCAATGGGCACATCCAGACTTTCAAATCCACATTCACTCTCCTCATACTCCTTTTCCCCTCCCCGGTTCGTAATATTCCTCTAAATCATAATCTTGAACCGGTGGAACCGGCCGAACCGGGCACTTACCTGAAGGTGCCGGTTCGGTCAGAACCGGGGAAAGCGACTGGACAATTTTAATCGCTTTGGCTATTTCTTCAGCGGTTGGAGAGGAAAGTTTTGGCTCCACACCAGCTGATTTCCTAGTCCTTTTTGCTGGAAACGACTCCTCAGAGTCGGTTCTCCTTTGGCCCAAGGAAGTCTCGCCCTGGTCAGAGGGCACTCCCTCTGGTTCAGTTGGAACCGAACCGGGCTGGCCATCCGATTCAGCGGACTTTTTGGCCTCCCTTTCCCTGAGCCTACCAACTCTCTTTTCCAGGGTAGCTGCAGGAAAATTTTTATAAATCTGGCAGTCTGCATTGAGGTGGTAAAACCCCAGACAATAAACACAGGTGGTGTGGGGGTCAGCCTTGGCAAAGACTTCCCCACACACCCTGCAGTGTTGAAACCCAGTGGGCCCGGTTTTTCTTTTGGGTTTCTCAGACATAGTGCCAGTCCTAACCAAACTTACCCATTTATGGCAATCCACCAGGTAAGACCCTCTTATCAGTTCCCAACCGTGTCACGGGTCGTGGGAAAAACCGTAATAAAATCCGTTTTTTTAGAACCGATAAGAACCGGTAACCACACTCTAAATCACAGATTAAGATATTTTAAACAACCTGATCAGTTCAAACCAAACTGATAAACCGTTTACAAGTTCCACACAGAACAGAAATAATGTAAACCTATCTAGTACTCACAATACCACAGACAGAGCTTGAACCGACCGGTTGCGGTTTAAATTCGGTTGAAAACCAAGAAAAAACAATACTTTAACCGACAAAATGAACCGAGCAGAAGGAGAAATCTCCGGAGCGACTGTTCAGTGAGGCGGAGTAAAGAATCTGACGGTTTGAGTTTGAAGAACAACAGACAGAGTTTCAACTGAGCTTGAGCTCAGCGTTCCATGCCTGGCATGGAAAGTTAGCTCTTTCACCTCTGGAGCAGTTCGAAGGTTGGGACTCACTGCACATGTCATAATATAGCAAGACTTCATGTTGTTTGAACCTATTTTTGGAATAGGGTCTGCAGTACTGCTGTACCAAACCTAACATCACTTCTAGCCTGGCTATCCAGAGAGTAATGCTTGGTGACTATATTGACAGTTTTCCAGGTTGTTGCTTAGCATATCTCTGATAAGGGTATATCTCTAGCAGCAGCCAGAGAAGCAGCTGTACCTCTAGTCGAAGGAGCCCTCAGGCCTGAGGGGGGTACTTTGTATAGCTTTTCATAGCAGAACTGTATAGAAGAGACAATCCACCTGGCAATAGTTCTCTTAGTAGCAGGGTTACCCTTCCCCACTTCACCATAAGTGAGGAACAGCTGAAGGGAGTCAAACCTAAGTGCCTTAGTATGCTCAATGTAGTAGCTAAGAGCCCTTTTAACATCCAAACTGTGTAATCCTCTCTCTCCTGAAGAAGAATGATCAGTGAAGAACACAGAAGAGACATGGATTGGTTCAGATGAAAATCTGAAACCACTTTGGGTAAGAACCTCCTGTTGGTTCTAAGGACCACCTTATCTCTATTGAATGAGATAAAAATCAGGCTCCACTGACAGAGCTTGCAATTCACTGATATGTCTTGCAGAGGTAATAGCTACCAGGAACACAGTTTTCCAAGTCAAGTACTTACGTTCTGTTGAGGCCAAAGGCTCAAAAGGAGGTTGCATAAGCTGAGCGAGGCAAACATTAACATCCCAAGCAGAAGTAGGATCCCTGAAGGGGGATTGGTATGAAGCAATCCTTTGAAGAATTTACAGAAAACAGAGTGAGATGCCAGTGAGGTTCCCACTGACAGAAATGCCTTATGTCCTTGTTCATTCTTATAACTTGTATTGTTATCCTGGATAGCCCCTGAAAAAGGGACCTTCGGGGCTCAGTGGGCCTACCCGGTCACCAAAATTTAATAAATAAAAATAAATAAATAAATGTACTTTGAGGGTAGCTTGTCTGAGGCCTAAGCCATTAAGATGAACCATGTAATCCAGAACTGTAGACAAGTCAGCAGTATCTGGGAATATGTGCTTGTTGGAACACCAAATGTTGAATCTTTTCCATTTGGAGTTATAAGTTTTTCTGGTGGCAGGCTTTCGACAGGCTTTGAGAATGTCCAGAACCCCTTGAGACAGATGCAAATCTGCATATTCTAGCTCTTCAAGAGCCATGCCTTGAGACTGAGAGACCAAAGGTTGGGTACCAAATCCTCCCCTGAGAAGAGGGTAACAGGTTGTGATTCCTGGGGAGAGATAGGGGAAGATGGACTGCTAGGGACAGCAACAGGTGATACATACTATCATACTAATTGCCAGCAGATTAGGCCTTACGGTCTATCGAGTCTGCTCGAACCTCAGATCCTTAGTTGGGTGCCGAGGCCCCCCCCTTGTGTTCCAGAAACCCCTATCATTCATTCCCACCCCCCTGGGCCAGGCCATGATCTGATACATCTGCTTTCTGTGTCTGTCCCACCCTCTCTTAAAGCACTCCACTGTGGATCTCTGAACCAGCTCTCCAGGCAGCGCATTCCAAGGGTCCACCACCCTCTCAGTGAAAAACCTCCTCCTCTTTTCCCCCCTCACCCTTCCACCTTCCAGCTTCAAGCCATGCCGTCTGGTGATACCTTCCTGCTTTAGTCTAAAGCTCCCCTCCATGTTTACCCTATTTATTCCCTTGAGGTACTTGAAGACCTCAATCATGTACCCCCTGTCTCTCTCCTCTCCTCTAATGAAAACAGGCAGAACTCCTCAAGTCTGTCCTCATACGTCAAATCCCCTAGTCCTCGTATCATCTTAGTTGCCCTCCTCTGTACCCTCTCCAGGAGCTGTATGTCCCTCTTCAAGTGTGGTCTCCAGTACTGTACACAGTACTCAAGGTGTGGTCTAACCAGTCCGCTGTACAGTGGCAGAATCACTTCCCTGCTCCTAGAGGTGATCCCCCTTACGATGCATCCCAACATCCTGTTTGCCTTGCTAGCTGCTCTCCTGCACTGCTCAGAGTTATTCATACATGCATCCACCATGACCCCTAGGTCTTTTCCCCTGTTGAGGCCTCCAGCGCCTCCCAGGGTGTACCTGTGTTTAGGGTTTCCCCAAGATGTAACTCCTGCACTTGGTGATATTGAAATTTACTCCATGTGTGAGCCCAGCTTTCCAGGGTGTCCAGGTCCTTGCAGGGCCAACCTCCCTTTTCCTCAACTACTGCTCCCATCTTGGAGTCATCAGTGAAGAGACTCATTTTACACGTATACCTTCCCTGATGTCCGATATGTATGCATTAAATAGGATCGGACCCAGGACCGAGCCCTGCGGTACCCCACTACTGACCTCTCTATGGTTCGAGAGCTCCCCTCCAACCACTACTCTCTGGGTGCGTCCAGCTAGCCAGTTTTCAATCCATCTGACCATCAAAGGGCCTACTCCCAACCCCATCAGTTTCTCCACCAGGCCATTGTTGGGGACAGAGTCAAATGCCTTGCTGAAGTGCAAGAATAATACATCCACAGGCTTTCCCCTGTCCAGTTCTGATGTTACCCATTTGTAGAATGCCACAAGATTGGTTTGACATGATCTACCTGGCACCTTGGTGCCATGTTGCCAACTATCCAGACCTTCCACCTCCTCCAAGTACACCCCCAATCGTTCCTTTAGTATACTCTCCATTAATTTTCCCACCACCGAGGTCAAATTGATGGGTCTATAGTTCTCTGGTACTTCCCCCGACTCCCCTTTATGGATTGGCACCACATGTGCCTCTTGCCAATCCCTAGGTACCCTCCCTGTCTCAAGCGACCTGCTGAAGAGCTCCACCAGAGGTGCAGCCAGTATGTCTGCAAATTCCCATAGTACTCTCGATGAATGCCATCTGGCCCAGGAGATTTATCTTTCTTTAGAGCCTTGAGGGCTACCCACACCCTTTCGGTGGAGATAGCATCATCCGTCCCCTCCACCTTACTGGCCTTTTTGTCCTTATCCTGATGTGATACCCTTGGGGTACCTCTCCCTCCCTCTTGCTCCATTTCTGTTGCTCCCCTGATCCCACCACTACCACTTCTATCCCCATCGTGCCTTGTTTTGTAGATATCCCCCCAGTGAACACAGAGGCGAGTACTCATTTAATACCTCTGCCTGGTCCTCGCCTCTTCCACCCACCCTCCTTCTGATATCAATCTGCCGAGATGGCCCTTAGCTTTCTCCGCCTCCCAATGTACTGAAGAACCCTTTCTCCTCCAGGTATCCACTGTGCCAGCCGCTGCTCTTTACTGGACTTTGCCCCCTCACCATACGGGTGACTTTTCTAGATGCAAGATGGTACATTTCCTTTTCCCTATCCCCTTTTGTTGTTTTATATTTTTTGTAGGCCGCCTTCTTTTCTCTGACTGCTACCTGAACCTCACTGGACCACCAGCAGGGTTTATGTGACCTTGCTCTCTTATGTTTCACCTTAGCGCAGGTCCTGACTGCCTCATGAAGTCCCCGTTTTATGATCTCCCATCTCTTTTCCACATTTGTCATTGATGTAATCCCTTCAAGTGATCCTTGAGAATATTTCCCATGCCCACAAAGTCTGCCCCCTGAAGTCCACTGCCAGTGTCCTAGATCTCTCCCCTTCCCCATGCTTATTTGAAACCAGACAGTATTGTGGTCACTCCCAGTCAGGGATTCTCTACAACCAGGTCCCTTACCAGATCCCCATCTGCCAGAACCATGTCCAGGACATGCCCTCCCTCGTGGGCTCCATCATGTTGTTTTAAGAACATCCTGGAAGCCGTCCAGCAGCCTCTGCTCCTTGGCCACCTTAGAGGACATGGTTCCCCAGTTTGTACCTGGCATATTAAGGTCCTCCATCAACACCACTCCTTCCCCTTTTGGTCCACACTGGGCAATGATGATGTCCAGCAAACCATCCTCCAGAACATCACCCATCCTGGGGGGCCTATATACTACACCCAGCTTGACCTTACATCCTGCTGGGGTTCATAAGGTGACCCATAAGGCCTCCAAGTTTCCCACTGCCTCTTCTACCCTAGCAATTTCTATGTCATCTCTAATGAACATAGCCACTCCACCCCCTCTGCCCTCCTTTCTATCCTTCCTAAGCATAATGTACCCCCGCACATTTAGATCCCAGTCATGGTTTTTGTTGGCCCACGTTTCCGTGACCGCTGCCACATCCACCCCCCCCCGAACATCATGGTCTGGAACTCTGGCAACTTATTTCCCAAGCTCCTGGCATTTACTAACACCACCACCCACCCATTATCCTTGATCCCCCTTTGTCGAACCCCACCCAGGTTCCTTATACTTCCATCCTCCCTCTGCTCCTCCTGAAACCTCCTCCCCAAGTCTGTTTCCCCCTCCCCCCCTTGGGTTTGAAGGCTACTCCCCTCATCTGGAGGAGAGGGCTTCTGGTCAGCCCCTCCCTTATTCCTCACTTCCCTCACAAGTTTAAACCTCACCTTTCTTGAATGTAGTCAGCCACCCCCTGTTTAAGGACTTCCTTCCCTAACGGGGCAAGATGAAGCCTGTCCTTGGCATACAGTCCCTTAGCCTCCCAAACTCCTTTCCAGTTCCCCAACACCCCCAACCCACTCTCTTCACCCCACTTCCTGAGCCAGTCATTAACCTCTGTGATCTTCATTTTTTTCTCCACTGAGGCCTTTGGTACTGGCAATATCTCCGAAAAGGAAATGTTGCATCCATTATCCCGACAGACTCTGGCAAGTTCTTGGAACCTTGCTTGGGTTTCCAAAATGCTATTTCCCTCTAGATCATTAGTTCCCAAATGCACCAGGAAATGCGGTTTCCCTCCACAATCCCTAACCAGTTTGTACACCATGAACTTTGCTCTGTGCACTGTCAGTCCAGAGATACTCATTACCTTCACCTGGCTATGGCATCCACCCCCATGTCCCTCCCACTGGATACCCCTAATCATCAAGTCTCCCAATAACAGAACCTTAACACTGCCATCATCCTTATACCTCCCTTATGTGCTCTCAACCCCCAACCCCCCCTTTATTCATGATCTCAATTCCATGGGAGTCTTCCTGCCTTAGTAGAGACCCCCTTGTCACCCTACCCTTTCTGTCTCCCTTGTTATGTTGCCCACTTAACTCAGACCCCTCCTGAATTGGTGTCCCCTTTAACCCTCTCTTATCCAAACCATTTATCCTTGCCCTGATGGTTTCCCCTTCCCACACACCGCCATCTTCCCCCCCTTATAATAGTACCCCTACCTCCAGAGGCCCTCTGTGGGTCCCCTTTACCTAGGGCCCCATCCTTGGTACAGACCCCCCTGCTGAAGGGGGGCCCCTCCCCCACCTCTTTGTCTCCCAGTTTCTCTCCAGTCGTGCTCTCCTCCCTCATGTCTGCAATATGTTGCATCTCCCCCATCTGCTTAACATTTATGTTTCCCCTTCTCCCTCTGGGACTATTTCTATCCTTTTCATTGCTGGTCTGTGATGCCCTATGGGTATCCGACTCTTCCCCCCCCAGCCTCTGTATACCAAGGCTGTCTGGCCCAGTCTGGAGCAATCAGGACCACATTGCAAGATTGTGACCTTATCTTGACCAGGACTATGAACAGTAGAAGAAAAGGAGGAAAGGCATACAGAAATGTCCCCTCCCAATCCAGAATTAGAGCATCCAGGGGGACTGAACCCAAGACTGGGGGTCTGCAACAAAAGAGGGGAAGTTGGTAATTGTCTGGGGCTGCAAAGAGATCTGTCTCTGAAGTGCCCCACCTTGAAAAGATCACTTTTAACACTAGGAAATCCAGGGAGCATTCATGATGGCCCTGGGAAATCCTGCTCAATGCATCTGCTAGTACATTGTCCCGCCCTGCAAGGTGGACTGCAACCAGAGAGGTCTGTAGAGAATAAGCCAGTGACCATAATTTCATGGCTGCTGTGCACATGGCCGTAGACTGACTGCCTCCCTGCTTGTTGATGTACCACAAGGTGGTGGTGGTGTCTGTCCTGACCTGAACCACCTTGTTCTGTACTGAGTCCAAGAAGTCTTGTAGAGCCAGGTACACTGCCCTGAGCTCCAGAAGATTGATGTGGAGAAGAGACTCCTGAAGGTACCACACTCCCTGAGTTGTGAGGGTTCCCAGATGAGCTCCCCACTCCAGAAGAGAAGCATCCATCGTTAGAACTACAGGATGAGACTGAGTGATGAATAGGACCCCTTGCCTGAGGTTGTCCTGATCCAACCACCATTGGAGAGCCTGGATCAGAGTCTGAGTTACTGGAATTAGTTTGGCTAGAGGATCTTTTTTCTGAGACCTAAAAGCTCTCAAATGGAACTGGATGTCTCTCATCTGAAATCTGTCCCCTTGGACCACCACAGTGGAAGCTGCCATGTGGTCCAGGAGTTGAAGGAAATGCCTTGCTGGTCAAGACATCAGAAGGTGGAAAGAAGAAGCCAGCTCTATAATGGCCTTTACCCTTGCCAGAGGGAGAAAGGCTCTTGCTTTGACAGTATCCAGCTCTACCCCTATGAAGGTCAAGAGTTGCACTGGCAGGAGAACTGATTTGGGAAGATTGTGGAGGAATCCTAGAGAAGTGAGCATTGTTGGGTCACTTGCAAATTTGACTTGACTTGGTTTGGAGACTGGTTCACAATGAACCAGTCGTCCAGGTGTGGGAATATGGAAATGTTTTGTCTCCTTAGAAAGGCCACTACTACTGCTAGGCATTTCGTAAACACACTTGGAGCTGATGTTAGGCCGAAGGGCATTGCTTTGAACTGATAATGGCCTGAAAGCAGTTCGAACCTAAGGTACTTTCTGTGGGAGCACCTGATGGGAATGTGGAAATAGGTAACCTTTAGGTCCAGGGAGGCTAGCCAGTCCCCAGGCCTTAGAGAGGGAAGAATTATTCCCAGAGTCACCACTTTGAATTTTGGCTTTACTAGGTGCTTGTTTAAGTATCTTAAATCTAGGATGGGTCACCACTCCCCTGTTTTTTTTCAGGGTAAGGAAGTATCTGGAGTACAGACCTTTGCCCCTGTGAGGTATAGGAACTTTCTCTATGGCTCTGAGAGTCAGCAGAGATGAAACTTCTGCCTCTAGGGCAATGGTTTCGGAGATGTTTACAGGTGGAAAGGACCTGGCCCTGAGCTTTGGAAATTTTTTGAAGCAGAGGGCCAGTCCCTGGCTTACTACCTCCAGGACCCACTTGTCTGAGGTAACAGATGTCCAGTTCTGGAAGTAGTAAGCCAGCCTGCCTCCTACAGGAATTGGGGAGTCAACCCGGGCTGACACATCAGGGTGTCTGCTTGGTAGGAGACTTAGACTGAGAGCAGAACACAGCCCTGCTCATCCCACTTCTGTCTCTCCCTCTGAAGAACCCCCTCTGAGGAAAAGGAGAGGAGGCCTGTGCCTGGTAGAAAGGTCTGTGAAAGGGCCTGCCCCTAGATTGCTGCTTCTGAGGAGTTGCCTGCCTTTCCTTGGCCTGTACACTCCTGTAGGTGGTCCTGTATTCATCCATCATCTTCATATAATTCTGTCTGCTCCCCAAACAGAGAATTCTCGATGACAGGGAAATCCATGGCCTTAGCCTGGGTGTCCTGTGAAAGGCTAGTACATCTGAGCCAAGCCAGTCTCCGAAGAGCTACAGATGTAGCCTTGACTCGTGATGACACATCATTGTAGTCCACAGCAGCATGAAACTGGATTTTTGATGCCTCAATCCCATCAGCAGCCATCTCCTCCAGCTCCTTGGCAAGCTGGAGGGAAGCCTGTTTAGCCAGTTCCAGAACAGTATCCCATCTAGACTTCTGGTATCTGGCTATATAGGCCATATAGTTAGCCTGCCTGAGTCCCAAGGAAGATGCCATGTACTGTTTTTTAGCCATGGCATCTAGCTTCCTGGAGTCTTTACCTGGGGTGTGTGAAGCCAAGGGTATGCTAGCCTTATCACAGGCTGCAGCCTGCACGACCCCAACATGGCTGCATTGCTGGTACAAGTACTCCGTACCTGGGCCTGACAACATATACCTCTTGTCCATTCACCTGTCCACAGGAGGTAAAGAATTTGGAGTCTTAAGTAACTTCTGTGTCTGTTTCCCAAAGGATTTGTGAAGGGGAAAAGACCAAGGTAGAAAGGTCAGTGAGGGATGCTGCTACAGAAGGTAAAGCCATCAAAAAATGGAGAGCAATGAGTACCAATGCCCTTAGTCTGGGTAACAAGCTTCCTGAATTAGTGGCCTTGATGGAGGAGGAACATCTGGATATCATGGCAGTCACAGAAACATGGTACACACAGAACCATGACTGGGACGTAAACATACCAGGATACACTATCTACAGGCAGGACAGGGAGGGTAAAAGAGGAGGAGGAGTAGCTCTCTACATAAGAGAAGGAATCAAAGCAACAGAACAAAAGGGTAAACAGGGAGGAGGAGGAGAAGAAGCACTGTGAGTCAATTTGGAGGCAGGCAATGGCACCACAATCCGCAAAGGGGTTGTATACAGACCTTCCTCTCAGGGGGAGGAAATGGACAAGGAAATGATAAAAAGTATACTTAGAATGGCAGATAAAGGGGAGATATTGCTGATGGGTGATCTGAATATGCCAGATGTTAACTGGAGTGCAGTTGCAGCAGCCACTTCTAAGAGTGGGGTTATTTTAGATGTCCTACAGGGGGCATGCCTTAGGCAACTAGTATTGGAACCCACTCGAGAGGGAGCAATCTTAGACCTGGTCCTCTCAAATGAGATGGAGAGAGGATCACAGATGTAGAAGTGGGTAGCCATCTGGGAACTAGCGACCATCGAACAGTATGGTTCACAATAAACACAGCAATAGAGTCAAGCCATACAAAGGCAAAAGTACTGGACTTCAGGAGGGCGGACTTTGCCAAAATGGGTGCGTGCCTAAGGAATGCACTAGCAAATGGGCAGGAAGGAGGGGTGGAAGAACAATGGGGAATAATAAAAACTGCCATCACAGAGGTAACAAGCCTTTGTGTGAAGCAAATAAACAAAACAAAACGATGTAAGAAACCACTATGGTTCTCAAAGGAGGTGGCAGTGAAGGTTCAAGAGAAAGAGAAAGCATTCAGAAAGTACAAGGAATCACAGAAGGAGCAGGACAGAGAATTGTATCAGTTAAAGCAAAAGGAAGCTGGAAAGGCAGTCAGAACAGCAAAGGCCCGAACTGAGGAAAGATAGCCAACTCAGTTAAGAAGGGGATAAAACTTTTTAGGTACATCAGGGAGTGAAGGAAGACTAAGGGAGGGATAGTGAGGCTTAATAAAGGGAGGAGGGTGGGCAGAGGTGACTGTGAAAAGGCGAGATACTAAACAAATATTTTTGCTCAGTATTTACAAATGAAGAGGGAGGTACCTAAAACAAACAATAGAAACACTCTGGATACAGAAGTTGATACCAGCCCATTTACAGAAGAAAGGGTTCTGAAAGAACTCTTAAAACTGAAGGTGGACAAAGCAATGGGGCCTGATGGGATTCATCCCAGAATTCTGAAAGAACTAAGGGTAGAACTAGTGACACCACTGACTACCCTCTTTAACAAATCATGGGAGGATGGGGTGGTACCTGAGGACTGGAGGAGGGCAGATGTGATTCCCCTTCACAAAAATGGGAGCAGGGCAGAAGCAGGAAACTACAGACCTGTTAGTTTAACCTCAGTGATAGGGAAAATGATAGAATCACTTCTGAAGGAAAGAATTGTCGAGTACCTAGAGGCCAGAGGGGCACAGGACCCAAGGCAGCATGGATTCACAGCGGGAAGGTCATGCCAGACGAATCTAATAGATTTCTTTGACTGAGTGACCAAAGTAGTAGATCAGGGAGGGGCTGTGGACATGGCTTACCTAGACTTTAGCAAGGCATTTGACTCAGTCCCACACAAAAGATTAATATACAAGTTAGCCAGCCTGGGAGTGGGTCCCAAGATGATAGCCTGGGTAAAGAAATGGCTGGAGAATAGGACACAGAGAGTAATAGTAAATGGAGTCCACTCTGAAGAAAGGGGTTACTAGTGGGGTGCCGCAGGTTCAGTATGGACCAGTCCTCTTCAATGTCTTTGTAAGTGACATTGCAGAGGGACTGGAAGGAAAAGTATGTCTCTTTGCAGATGACACAAAGATCTTCAACAGAGTTGATGCACAAGGTGGGGTGGAAAGGATGAGAAGGGACTTGGCAAGGTTAGAGGAATGGTCAAATGTATGGCAGCTTAGATTTAATGCTAAGAAGTGCAAGGTAATGCACCTGGGAAACAAAAACCCAGGGAAAGAGTACACAATGGGGGGTGAGATACTAACAACAACAAAAATGGAAAGGGACCTAGGAGTAGTATCAGATGACTTAAAGGTGGGCAAGCAATGTGAGAAGGCAGTAAGGAGGGCTGGTGGGATACTGGGATGCATAGGGAGAGGCATCACCAGTAGAAAACAGGAAGTTGTTATCCCTCTGTACAGACAGCTGGTGAGACCCCATCTGGTGTACTGTGTGCAGTTCTGGAGACCCAATCTCCGCAAGGACATAGACAAGATGGAAGCAGTCCAGAGGAGGGCAACTAAAATGGTGCAGGGTCTGCACTGGAAGACATATGAAGAGAGACTAAAGGAGCTTAATATGTATAGCTTTGAGGAAAGGAGGGAGAGGGGGGACATGACAGAAACTTTCAAGTACCTCAAGGGAATCAACAAAGTCCAAGAGAGTAGCATCTTTCAAAAAAAGAGTGTGCAAGAACAAGGGCACAATTTGAAGATGGAGGGGTGGCTCAGAGGTAATGTAAGGAAGTATTTTTCACAGAGAGGGTTATGGATGCATGGAACGGCCTTCTGGAGGAGGTTGTGGAGTCAAAAACAGTGGCTGAATTCAGCATGCATGGGACAGCCATAAGGCAATTCTAGGGGTGGGGTAGAAGAAGTAGGCTGCTGGTTAACCAGGATCTGCAGCTCATCCATTAGGTAGGAAATGAGCAGACTGGGTGGGCCAAGGTCCTTATCTGCTGTCAAATTCTATGTTTCTATGTTTCTTAGACTCCGGGATGTCCATCATCTCCACACAGTCAGGCTCCTCTTGCTCCTCGACAGCTTCATCCAGAGGGAGCTGGAGGGTTTCAGCCACTTTTTTGTAGAACATAAAGTGGGAAGGGGGCTCAGAAAGCCTAGGAGGGGAAACACCAGAAGGTCTGTCTGGGGAGATGTCCGGTTCTATGGGCGCATCCAGACCCTCCACATCATCATCATCATCATCATAATCTTCATCCCCTTCCAAATCCGGTTAATAATAGTCTTCTGGGAAATAATCCTGAACCAGGGGAACCGACCAAATGCCTACCGGGAGGTGTTGGATCAGCCAGAACCGAACGGAGCGATTCAACTACACTAATCGCTCTGGCAGTTTCCTCGGCGATTGAACGATGCAGTTCTGGATCTGAACCGGCCGATTTCTCTTTTTTCTTTCCTTTTGCTGGAACCAATCCCTCAGAATTGGCTCTCCGTTTGCCTGAGGGAGTGTCACCCAGGTCAGTGGGCACTCCCTCAGGTTCGGTCGGAACTGAACCGGGCTGGCCATCTGGGTCAGCGGATTTCTTGGCCTCCTTTTTCCTAAGCCTGTCCAATCTTTTATCCAGGGTGGCCTTAGGAAAATGTTTACATATTTGGCAGTCTGAATCAAGGTGGTCAAAACCCAGACAATAAACACAGGTGGTGTGGGGATCAGCCTTAGCAAAGGCCTCCCCACACTCACTGCAGTGTTGAAACCCAGTGGGCCGTTTTTTTCCTCTTGGGTTTCTCAGACGAAGCCATCCTACAACTTACCCTTTTTTTTGGTAACAGCCAGGCAAGACCCCCTTATCGGTTTCTAACCGTGTCACAGGTGTTGGAAAAAAACGATAAAATACGTTTTTTTCAGAATCGATAAGGACCGGTACCTCACACTAAATTCAGAACTCAACGAAACACACAAGAAAGATAACAGACAACCGGTTCAGCCGAACAGATTGAAAATATTACTTTTACAATTTCCACAAATTCAGCACTAGTCCACTACCTAAAGTACTTACTGTACCGCAGACAGGGATCTGAACCGAAAAATAAATGAAAATAGCGGTTTAAAAACCAGTGTTTTTACTGGACCAAACCGATAGCGAAGGAGAGATCTCCAGAGCGATTGCTCAGTTAGGCGGAGTAAAGAATCTGACGGTTACACTTCAAAGTGCAGCAGACAGAGGTTTGAACTGAGCTCAAGCTCAATGTTCTGTGCTTTGGCATAGAGTTAACTCTTTCCTTTCCAGAGCAGTTCAAGTGCTGGGGCTAACTGCATTATGTCAGAATACAGCAAGACTTCATGTTGTTTGAATAACAGATAGACTGATTAGATAAGAGGGGTTGGGGGGTCAGCCAGAGGTGGCATCGTCTGAGGTGGGAGAGAGGTGGAGCTTTCAACTAAGTGAGGCCGTCATCAAGTTATTAGGGGTAGGGGAGCAGGTTAAGAAAAAAGTGGTATATAGCAGAAAGATGTAGAGGGGGTAGGTAAATGGAAAACTGGGGGCGAGGTACTATTTCATTAGCGCAGGCAGGTACAATTCACTTTAGAGCCAAGGAGAGATTTGAGCCCAGCTTTGAAGGTACTAATCTTTGCAGTATCAGTGAGGTCTGCAGGTAGTTTATTGTACCATTTTGGTCCTTGATACAGGATGGAGTTCTGGGCAAGTTTCGTCCTTTTGAAGGGAATCACCATCTTGTCAGTGACCACACTACAGGTAGATTTCGCTGGGACGGCCAGCTTAAAGTGTCCGCCCAATGTGGGGGATGTCAGTCCAAGTAGTACTTTTTTTAGAAGTACGCAGATATGGTATTGCCCTCTAAGATGGAGTGGAAGCCACCCAGTTTCAGTGTACAGCGAGCAGGTGAGGGTGTCGAGAGTAAGATGACAGGCCTTACTGAGGAGTGTGTTGATCCTGTTAAGAGCAGCTGTTGTGCCTGCCCCATATATAGGCAACTCATAGTCAATGGTAGAAAGTATTGAGCTACTGGTGGCTAGTGTGAGTGCATCCAGTGCCACTGAATGTCTGTGATGATAAAGTACACCAAGTTTTACATTTGCAGTGTTGATAACAGAGTCAATGTGGTTTGAGAAGGTGAGCATGTCATCAAAGGTAATGCCGAGATATTTGAAGTTAGATACTTAGTCTAGGATCTCACCCCTTTAGCTATGAATATGCAGGGACAGGTATTTCTTTTTGCTTTGGGAGGTGGTGAAGAGCATGCTCTTTGTTTTTCTTGACGTTTAATAGTAGCATGTTTTCCATAAAACAAGATTCAAGTTTATGGAAGCTGCTTTGGAGTTCAGTTGTGATGGATTGTTGGTCTTTGCCAGTGACTGAGATCACTGCCTCATCAGCACAGAGAACTGTGCTTGCTGAGCAAGCCATTGGGGTGGAGCTGATGAAAAGGCTAAAGAGTAGAGGACCGAGGACTGACCCCTGCAGAACCCTGAGGTGCATCTCCTTAGCTGTGGATAGGGTATCACCAATTCTGACTCGTGATCTGTTAGAGAGGTAGCTGCCAAACCATAGTACCATATCTGGGGACAGACCTGTAAACAGAAGGCAGCTTAGGAGCAGGTTGTGATTAACAGAGTCGAAAGCCTTGGTAAGGTCGATGAAGACTGATCCAACTGCCTGACCACTATCCAAGGCGTTATATAGTTGGGATGAATAATCAACTAGAGCGGTGAGTGTGGAATGCTTTTTACGGAAGTTGTGCTGTTGTGGGCAGAGTAGGTTATGGTTATCAAGGTATTCAGTAAGCTGCTTTGAGACCATTCTTTCGAGTACTTTTGAAAGGGGATGAAGGATGGATATAGGTCTGTAGTTGGATGTTTAGGTTTTAGCCCTGCTTTAAAGACAGGTGTTACGTTAGCTGACTTCCATGCATTTGGAAATATTCCTGATTTTAGAGAGGCATTAAACACCATGGTAAGAGGACCAGCAAGTTCGTGAAGGAGTAGACCAACTAGCTTCATGTCAAGCAGATCCTCCCCCATCCTGGTCTTGCCAAGTGCCCTTTTAATATGCTTGATGGTTTCAGCTTTGATGACATGTCTAAAGTAAAAGGGTGGTACATCTTTCCTTGGGGGATCTTGAGGGGCAGTTGGCCGTTGCTGAACATGAATACCTTTGAAGTAATCACCCGGGAGTACACTTGAAAGGTCAGTGAACTCGTTGTTGAGCTCACTGGCAATTTTGATGGGTTTCTGTAAGGGCCCCTTCACAGTCAACAGTAGATCTGGGGGGTCTTGGGGCTTTGTCCATTAAGGATTTAAGAGAGCACCAATAGTCTCTTCCAGAACCCCTGGTTTTGGTTAGTAGATCCTTATAGTAGGAGGATTTAGCCTGTTGGATGAGTCTGGTGCAGGCGCTTCTAGCTGCCTTGTAGGTATTAAATGCAGCAGGTGCACCAACTGCTTTTGCTATATACCAAAGATTGTCTCTGTTCTTTACAAGTCCAATAAGGGAGTTGGAGAGCCTGGGATTGGAGGTTCCCTTAATTGTTTTAATTTTGAATGGTGCAAAAATATCACAAGCACAGTTGAAAACCATTATGAAGTAGTTAAGTGCCTCATTATCATCTATATCCTCAGCCAGCAATCCAGTTGTGTCACATACAGCTTGAAATGTTCAAGTAGTCCAGGCCACAGGCAGCTGTTTTTGTACACCTTGGGTGAACTCTTGGGGAAATTGTTAGATCAGGTACACTTCACAGGAGAGTGGTTACTGAGGCTGTCAGGCAGGACAGTGACATCAGATATATGCTCAGGGTGTGTGGTCAGGAGCCAGTCTATGAGAGAGCTGCTCCTGTTTTGTAGTTAAGCCAGGTGTCAGCAGTGACCATCTGTTTTAGAAAAAGACTAGTAATTAGATCCTTGGCTTTTGTTTCTTTCTGTGAGTGCCAGTTTATGTTGAAGTCACCTACAATGATCTTCTCCCAGTGGTTGCCTAGTTGCTCTTGAGTTGCTATGACATGGTTTAGCCCAGCAGGTTGGTGCCCTGGAGGTATGTATACTATAGAGACCAGCAGGACTTTATTTTGTGTCCCTATGTTTAATTTGAGGTTCAGAATTTGGGCCTCTTTGGTATTAAGACTGTTATCAAGGGCCTACACGTTTATTCCAGACCTGACATATATTAGGCACCCCCCGTTTAGCAGTCCTATCTTGTCGGAATGAGTTGTAGCCATCAAGGGAGATAGATGCATCCGATGTCTTGGGGGAAAGCCAGGTTTCAGTGAGTGCTATAATGTCTGGGTTGATCACCTGCACCCATGCCTGGAATTGTGCAAACTTGGCAAGGAGACTGTTAATATTTAATGATACTACAGTAAGTTGAGCTCTAAGTTTAGTCATTTTAGAGTGAGGGGGTCCAGGGTTTGGGTGAATATTCCCTGATAGTAGCAGAAGCAACAGGATTAGAGAGCGGAGAAAATGACAAAGTACATATAAAGTTGATTTAAAATGAAAATGCTGATGGTCAATTGCATCCAGAGGAAATGATGAACTGTTGAGATCCAGGGTCACATATGTTAAAATTCCTAAAAGGTGATAAACTGTGGCCTGGGCATATGCAAGGTGTGAAATCCTTTTGTCTGTATGTTTCCTTTGATCTTCAAAGTCCTCAGAAACAAGTACAGTTCCTTTAGGAGAAAGTCAGACAAAAATGTTGATTCAGTCACAGAATGTGTTAAAATTCCTGAAAGGTGATAAACTGCAGCCTGGGCATATGCAAGATGTGAAATCCTTTTGTCTGTATGTTTCCTTTGTTCTTTAAAGTCCACAAGTACAGCTGCTTTAGGAGTGGTCAGATGAAAATGTTGATTCAGTTGCAGGGCCCTGCATCACCACATTTGTCGGACTAGTTGCAAGACATATGTTTCATTGGAATGGCTTCCAAAAAGTTGATTTAAAATTAAAAAGCTGATACCTGGTGATGATGTTTTGCAGAAATTCAGTCCAGGAGACTTTCACAAATGTTGTGTGAAAGAATGGCGTAGGTATTCCAAGCAGAAAAACATGTAAATTAACAAAAACTAACCTACAGACACAGACAAGCACAGCCACCCACCCACACAGCCCCAGAAGGAGGAGGAGCAAACGAATCAGTGATTTGGAAGCCTCCAAGCCCAGTTTTTCTGAGTCTAGCAGCTCTGACACTGTTAAAGAGAGGTTAGCTTCAGCATTGTCCACTACTGACTGCCAGAGAGCTTTTTGATAAAGGGCTGTATAGGCCTGATAGCTGGCTTGACGACTTGCTAGAGATGCCGAAAGGTACCCCTTTTTTGTCATGCTGTCCACCTTTCTCAAATACTTCTCAGGGGGGTGAGAGGATAAGGGAGTTTTGGCTTTCTCACAGGCAGCCCACTGTACAGTACCCTGGTGGTCTGGGTGACTAAAAAGAAACTCAGCACCAGATCTTTCTAACTGATACTTCTTGTCACACGTTTTGTGTGTGGGTGTGACTGTATTGGGAGCCTTTAGGATTTCTAAAACATCCTTCTTAAAGAATTTGTAAATAGGCAAAAGGAGCCTCTTTGAGGGTGTCAGCCCCATCAGCTCCATATATTGTGCCTCCTCTTCATCCTGGATCTCTTCAGCTGTTTGCAGATCCAGGGTTTCTACCATTTTCTTAATAAAGGAAAAATGGGAAGAGAAATACTCTGAGGGTCTGGGAGGGGAGCCAAAATCCTGTTCTGGTGACACCTCAGGTTCAATACCCTCATCAACTTGGTCATCCTCCTCATATGCCACTGTAGCAGTAGGCAAAAGAGTGGTAACAACAGTTGCTTTTTCAGCAGTAGTAATCATAGGCTGATGAAGGGGTAATAAACCCTGCAGCACCTGGAGAAAGGTGAAAGCCTGTGTCAACTCAGCAGGAGAAGGAGCATTAATAGGCACCTGAGGGACCCATTGAGGTGTTTCAGCTGGGGTGTCATTGTTTTTGGTTTTCTTTAATTTTTTGGCAGGCATTGGGGAGTCAGCCAGTTGATTGCCTCTCTTACCAGAGCCCTCACCCATATCAGGGGTGGATTTAGAGGCTCTGGAAGGAACTGCCACAGTCTTAGAGGGGGTGGACTGGTTAGAGCCCATGGACCCCACCTCTAGTTTTCCATTAAGCCTCTCCCTGCATTTTTTCACTGCCTTAACAGGGAAAGCCTTAAAAAATATCAGTCTTCATTAAAGTGCTGTTGCCCAAGGCAGATCAAGCAAAGATCATGCTTGTTTGCCTTGGCAAACACCTCTGCACACTTCAAGCAATTCTTGAACCCAAGGGGTCCTGTTTTCTTTTTACTTTTGTTTGACATTATAGAAAACAGGAACCAGTAACTGACCATAAAATAGACTAAATTTAAATATGTGTGGTCTGTTTCAATAGAATAACTGTCAGTTCAGGAACCGATAAAGTGAGAAAAACTATTGGTTCTGATCGGATCCAGAACAGAGAAACCGCTGAGGAAAACCGGTAAACCTCCATTCAAAAGTGGTTAAAATTAAATAAAATTAAAGAATAAAGCAGCCGGAACCATCTAAAAAGGAGCCGATTAAATAAAAAAAAAAAAGCTTGATTGCCCCTCGGTTCAAAGGAACCACAAGGAACCGATAAACAAGTTTAAATTTAAAACTTATGAGGTATAAAACACTAAAGAACAATAACACTAGGCAGTAATGAAAAATAAAACACAAATACTTACGTTTTTTTTTGCTCTGTGCACTACAGGAATCTTTATTGATTGAGAGTGATCTCCAGGGTGTCTGAACTTCGTAGCAGAGAGAAGAAATCTGAGGTAGAATGTAGGCAGTTGACACTGGGCAGTTTGAAAATAGATGCACAAGCTAAACATTCCATGATTAGCATAGCATTCTTTTCTCTCTGGGGCAGTGCTGGCTTAAGGGAGCACTGCAAGAGTAATAATATTAGTGGATTCCTGGGGTTAGAATGGCAACTTCATTTCCAAAATGCATTTTTAAATTTCTTTTTAAATTCTTCAAAATTCCGAAAAGCATTTTTGGACACCTTTGAAGAGGACTCCTGAGCATAAAAGGTCTTCTGAACACAATAAATATATAAATAAATTTTTGTGTAAACTATGGAATAATTTTCTGTGGATCACAAAAACCACTGAATATTTTTCCATGAACTGCAAAAAAAGAATCCTCAGTTTAACGTTTACATCTCTGACATCAGAAGAGGTAATAGGAGCGAGATGAGCCTCTTTGCCGATGGCTCCAAGCTGGGGGCAGTGGTGGATGGGGTGGACGGCAGAAGGCCCTTCAAGAGGACCTGGAGACCCGTGAGGGGTGGTCTCGCAACTGGGGACTGAAGTTTAATGCTAAGAAGTGTAGGGTTCTCCACTTGGGGCTTAGAAACTCATCTCAAGAATATTTTCTGGGAGGGGAGAAACTGCAGGTTATGGATGGGGAGAAGGATCCTGGGGTGGTGGTGATGGATGCCAAAATGAATAATTCTGAACAGTGCAGGAGGGTGGTGGCCAAAGCAAATAAAATTCTGGGGTGCATTGCAAGAGGGATAACTTCCAGGAGGTGGGAGGTGATTCCACCTCTGCCTGGTTAGACTGCACTTTGAATGCTGTGTGCAGTTTTGGCAACTGCACTTGATTGAGGACATTACACTCCTTGTAAAAGTCCAGAAGATGGTGACCAGGATGATACAGGGGCTGGGGGATAAGACCTATGAGGAGAGACTCAGGGAGCTTAATTTGTACTCCCTGGAGGAGAATAGGGACAGAGGGGATATGATTGAGGTCTTTAAATACCTTAAGGGGGTAAATAGGGCACACCCTGATAGAATTTTCCAGTGGCAGGAGCAGGGGCCACCAGGGGCCATCACTTGAGGCTGGTAGGAGGGAGGTTCACTGCTGAGACCAGGAGACATTACTTCACTGAGAGGATGCTAGAACCATGGAATGCATTGCCAGGGGAATTGGTGGAATTGAAAATGGTTGTGGGCTTCAAAAGGGGCTGGGACAGGTTCAGGGAGAAGATTAAACTGAGTAATGCTGGACCTGGAGATGCACCCCTGATGGGGGGAAGGTGAGGCGGGGAGGGCAGTGAAGGATGCATCTACCAGGTGCTGATCTTTAAGCAGACTAGACAGACCTTTGGGCCAACTCTGCTGGCATCTTAGTATGTTAGTATGTTTATATAATCATTTTGTACGTGAAATGTTGAAATTCCACTACTGATGGAATTCCACAGAATTTTCTAGTTATCCGTGGAATTATGTGCCATCAGAATTTTGACCATTCTGCAGAGCACGAACATGTTCCTTGGCTGGTTGTAATGCCATTCTCGAAACACCCTTTACTAGCATGTGTACAATATCTAACTCGTCTACGTACAGTATATGTTTAGAAAAGTCAACTGGCAAGAAACATGTACAGTGTAGAAAAACTGGCGCACCTACTATGAAAGGCAACCAGAACAGAAAAGCGTATTAGAAGGGTGCACAAGGTTATTGATTATATATTCTGAGGGGTTTACTCTGGCTCTAGCAGTTCAATGATACATGGTTTTCAGTGTAAGATCTAGCCTTAGTACTCACAGGTGACTGAGACACAAGTGATTATTGAAGTAAGGATACATGAGTAAAAAGAAATGTGATTGTTCTGCCAGAGCCAGTATAATAACAGGTTTATAGAACAGAGATATGTGAGTTTGATTGTTTAAGAGGCTGACGAAATACATACCGCAGAGCGCCACCTGCCAGGAATAGCAACTCTTATCACAGTTTTTGCCAGTGATATCCTGCAAGATACTGCAGGAATACAGTGTTAACCAATGGCAAGTTCTCCAATTTGTCAAACGGGAAAGTATGCCATCATTATCACACAGCGCTTCATCTTGGCAGGCAGCACATTACATAAACAATAATAATTTTTCATGTTTGTCTTCAAGTCTAACCAACTGAATTTATTTGCATTGTTTATTCCCACTCTAGCTGTTTATGTAGACTTCATTGTAAAAAAAAAAAGTATGTTTAGGCATCAGTTAGGTTTGACCCTTAATGCCGCAAATACAAGGAAATATGACATTAGGGCAAAAAGAAAAAAAATACTCACCATAATAATGACGTTTCTTCATATAGTGAGCCAGTACAAAAACTGCATCATCTGTAGATGTAGCTTCAGGGATCGTATGGTGGTGATGGAATCGGAACTACATTCAAATGATGCTGTGTACTGTTGCTGCATCTAGTGTTCTAATGTCAGAGTTGTGCTAAAGAGTAGATACCGTCTAAAAGGAGCCATAGTGGAGGAAACAAACCTTTGTATTCTGCAAATAGGCAAAGGAAAAAGGAAAAGAAAACCACTATGGTTCTTGCAGGAGGTGGCAGGGAAAGTATGGGGTAAAAAAGTTAGCTTTCAGGAAATATAAGGAGACATAAAAGGAGGAGGACAGGGCTGTGTATCTAGAAAAGCAGAGGCAGGCAGGGAAGGCAGTCAGGGGCACTAAGGCAAAGACAGAGGAAAATATAGCTAAAGAAGTAAAAAAAGGGGACAATACCTTCTATATATACATTAGCAAGAAGAGAAGGACTGGGGTGGGGGTGGGGGGTTGTAAGGCTGAAAGGGGAGAAAGGAGTGGAAGGGGACCAGGATAAAGCATCACTCCTGAACAAATATTTATTTTCTGTTTTCACGGAGGAAGAGGAAAGGGAGGAACCACAACTAAGAATCAGGCTGGAAAGGGAGGTGGACAACTGTCCATTCAAAGAGGAGATAGTCCTAAAAGAAGTTAGAAAACTAAAGGTGGATAAGGAACTGGGCCCATATGGGATACACCCTAGAATATTAAAGGAGTTGGTTGAGGTACTGGTAGCACCACAGGCAGCCCCATTCAATGAGTCAATGGAGATGGGAGTGGCTCCGGAGGACTGGAGAAGAACTGATATGGTCCCTCTCCACAAAAGTAGGAGCAGGAAGGAGGCTGAAAACTATAGACCTGTCAGCCTGACCTTGGCGGTGAATAAAATTATGGAATCTCTGCTAAAGGAAAGGATAGTAGAGTACCTTGAATCAAGTGGAGCACAAGATCAGAGGCAGCACTGATTCACAGCAGGAAAGTCATATCAAACTTACCTGATTGATTTCTTTGACTGGGTCACTATGCAAGTGGATCGGGGGGAGTGTTGAATGTGGCCTACCTTGACTTCAGCAAGGCATTTGACACTGTTCCACATTTGAGGCTTGTGAACAAGCTGGGCAGCCTGGGATTGGGATACAAGGTGGTGAACTGGGTAGGAAATTGGTTGAAGGATAGAATGCAGAGGGTGGTAGTAAACAGGGCTAAATCCGAAGTAGGGAGGATGACCAGAGTGGTGGCACAGGGATCAGTTCTTGGGCAAGTGCGGTTTAATCTCTCCATCAGCGACATTGCAGAGGGACTAGAGGGGAAAGTGTGCCTCTTTGCAGATGACACAAAGATTTGCAATAGGGTAGACAGTCTGGGAGGGGTGGAGAAAATGAGGAGGGACCTAGCTAAAATGGAAGAATGGTCCAGAGTATGGCAGCTAGGATTCAATGGAAAGAAGAGCAAAATCATGCACTTGGGGTGCAGGAACCTTGAGGAGGATTACATGATGAGTGGGGAGATATTAGCGGCCACAAAACAGGAAAGGGAGCTGGGGTTCATCCTATCTGATGACCTGAAGGTGGGGAAACAATGTGCCAAGTCAGTGGGGTGCTAGGGTGCATAGGGAGAGGTATTACCAACAGAAGAAAATAGGTCATAATGCCACTGTACAGGTCATTGGTGAGACCTCATTTGGAATACTGTGTCCAGTTCTGGAGGCCACATCTCCGGAAGGACATAGACAGGGTGGAGGCAGTTCAAAGAAGGGCGACAAAAATGGTGCAGAGCCTGCACCAAAGGTCACATGAGGAGAGTTTGGAGGAACTCTAGATGTACAGTATACCCTGGAGGAGAGAGAGGGGAGACATGATAGAGACCTTCAAGTATCTCAAAGGGATGAATAAGGTACAGGAGGGCAGCATCTTTCAGAAGAGAAACTGCTCTTAAACAACAAGAGGACATGACTTGAGACTGGAAGGGGGTAGACTAAGGGGGCAACATGAGAAAGTACTTTTACATGGAAAGGATGGTGGATGCTTGGAATGGCCTAGCTCAGGAGGTGGTGGGAGCAAGCACAGTGGGGGGACTTAAGCATGCATGGGATACGCATAAGGGAACCTTGGGGGGGGAAGGAGAGACTGCAGCCAATGACAAAGTAGGGTCAGTGGCAACTAATTTAAGGTAGGGTAAAAAGGCAAACTAGATGGGCTTGGCAGTCCTTCTCTGCTGTAAATTTCTATGCTTATATGTTTCTATACCAGCAGTGCTAATTTGTCTAAAATAGTAAGCTTTCAGCTTAAAGCTAAATAGCTAAAAGAGCAGACTTGTACTAGAAATCTGAAGTTAAAAACAAAAATAGTCAAATAACTACTCAAAATGTGAACTGTGCAAATATAATAAATGCTCATTTAGACATAATTATTAAAAGCCAATTAGATAGTGAACGTTTTGCTGATTGGGTTCTAGAAGGGGAGGTAGGAATGGGATTCTATTGGCTCACTACTGATCACATTAGAAGAAAGATCATTACTACAGTGAGTATTTTTTTTTTCTAACAACATGAGTCCAATAGTGATGCCATACAGAAACTGAAGACTACATAACAATACCTTGGGAGGCTGGGAAGTCTAGAACCTATTTAGGGAAAAGTTTCTGTAAGACTGCAGTCCCAGACTTTTCTGGCTAGAATGCAGAGACAGTGATGCTTTGTGTGGTAAATGTGTGAAGAGCTTTCCAGGTAGCTGCTTTGCAGATGGATGCAGCTTGCTAATGGAATGTCCCTTGAGGTAGTCACTGATGCTACAGTGCCCCTTGTAAAATGTGTTGAGAAACAGCCTTCTCATAACAGAACTGAACGCAAGAGACCAACCTTCTAGAGATGCCCTTTATTGTTGCAGGTTTGCCCATACCAACCTCACCATACAATAAGTGACAGCTGGCTGCTGTTTGTCCTGATGTTCTTTGTTCTGTCAAGATGGCAGATGGCTGCTCTTTTGACATCTAAGCAATACAATTTCTGTTCTCCTGAACTAGAATGTGCTGGGAATAATACAGGTAAAGTAACTGCCTGGTACGGGTGAAATTCTGATGCCACCTTTGGGAGGAATTAGTTATGAGTCTTGAGAACAACCTTATCCCTGTGCATAATTAGGTAGTTTGGTTCTGTGCACAGGGCTTGACTCACTGACACTTCTGGCAGAGGTCATGGCTATGAGGAAAATAGTTTTAAAGGTTATAAACTTTAGGTCCACAGAGAAAATGGGCTCAACAGGAGCCTGCACTAACTGCGCCAGGCAGATATTCAAATCCCAGTGGGGTACTGGTTCCATGAATGGAGGCTGGAAGTGAAGCAGGCCTTAGAGAAAACTTTTAACACAGGATGAAAGTCCTGAGATTAACTTTTTCCTGCAGAGAGAAAAGCTGATACTGCTGCCAGGTGGACTTTCAATAATGCATTTCTTAGTCCACTTGAGTGCAAGTGCTCCAGGTAATCAAGAACAAGGATCACATCTGCTTCCAGGGAAGATGTTCCCTTTCCTCAACACAATAATGAGAATCTTTTCCATTTTGAGGAGTAAGATTTTCTAGTGGGTGGTTTCCTTGAACCTTTCAGGATACACAAAACCTTGCCTGAAAGATTCATGCCTAAGTAATTCTAAGTCCTCAAGAACCATGCTAAAAGTCACAGTGTTCTGAGCTTGGGCATCAGGAAATCATGTCTCTCTCGTGGGCAGCGAGATGGGGTTCTTGCATGATAGGGACAACAGAAGAGAGTATCATGGCTGTCTTGCCCAATCCAGTACTACTAGAATCATTGTTGATGACTCCCTCTTCAGTTTCCACATGACTATGTGTACCAATGGGAATGGTGGGATGGCATAAAGGAACATTCCCTTCCAGTTGAGAGTAAGTGCATCCTGGGGCAGGACCTCCACTGAGGTGGCCTGCAGCAAAACATTTACAGCTTGTGATTTTCACATGAGGCAAATACTGTAAGTCTATCTCTGGTGTTTCACATCTCTTGAAAAGTAAGTTTATTACTTGTTGGTCTAATGACCACTTGTGGTTTCCCAGGCTTATCCTGCTTACAGAGTCTGCCAGCATATTGTCACTTCCTGGAAAATTACTGCTGCAATTTTTGCATTCAGAGAAAAAGACAGATTCCAGATTCTCATTGCCTTTGTGCTGAGCTTTGAGGACCATGTACCACCATATTTATTTACTGTATGTAGTACATCGTGGTGGTCTTGACTGTTCTTATCAGATCTGAAATGATCCTGTAGCAGAGCTGAGAAGAACTGCATTGACAGAAGCACTGCCCTGAGCTTTAGAAGGTTGATGAGTTCCTACTGTTGTTGCTGAGACCACACACCATTTACTGGGAGTTCTTCTAGATGCCCTACTCATCCTAGCAGGGAGGCATCTGTTGTCACCGAGAGAGTTGCGGATAACTGCTGAAAGAGAATTCCTTCTCCAAGGTTGTCCACCTCTCCCCACCAGTCTACAGCCCTGACCAGTCTATTTGTGACTGGTACTGATTGGTTAGTGAGATTGACTTTTGATGGCAGTGCTTCTTAAAGTGGTATTGCATATATCTCATCCATAGGCGAGCCCATGGCACTACAGCTGTTGCTGCTGACATCTGGCCCAGTAGTTGCACCTAGTCCCTTATAGGCCTTGGTCTGCCTAACTTGAAGAACTTTGCAAAAAATGGCAGGCTTTCCACTTTTGTCTGTGGAAGAAATGCCTTTTCCTCTGTGGTTTCTAATTCTGCCCCTATGAACACCAGTACTTGACTGGTTCTAGCTGAGATTTTTCCAGATTCAGGAGGAAACCCATATTTTCCAGGGTGTTTTTTACCAGTGCCAGGGAGGTTAATGGTCCCACTTTCTGACCTGCCTGTGACTAACCAGTCATTCACATAGGGCTACACTTCTATCCCTTTTCTTCACAGGTATGTAGCCACTGTTGCTAGGCACTTAAACACCCTTGGAGCTGAGGTCACACCAAAAGGCATGTTACAAACTGATATTGGTCTTTTCCTCATCTGAGCCTGAGACACTTTCTGTGAGAGGCTCTTACAGGGATTTGGAAATATGCATATTTCAGATCCAGGGATCCCAGCCACTCTTCTTTTAGCACTGATCGTATCATTGTTCCCAGTGTTACCATTTTGAACTTTTCCTTTTTTACAGTATGTGCCTGTTCAGGAAACTTAAGTTCAGAATGGGCTGCCAAACTCCATTTTTCTTTTTTTTTGTGAGAAAAAATCTTGAGAATAGGCCTCTTCTCCACTGAGAGGGAGGGACCTTTTCTATGGGTTTCATTCCTAACAGCTTTTTAGTAGGCTATTTCTCCCCATGCTTGGAGTGGAGGAAAGGTTTTTGGGCTTGGAAAACTTGTGAACTGCAGTGCCAATCCTTTGCTCACTACCTAAGCACCCACTTGCCTGTGGTGATGACCTCCATTTTTGGAGGTAATGAATCAAGCATCCTCCTGCTGTTGGAGGGTCTATGGTGGCCTCTACAAAGTAGTCAAGGATTGTTTCTCTTGTGGCTTAGGGGGAGGTGTCTGTTTCTGCTTGGCATCTCCTCTGCCTCTGGGGACACCTCTCTGAGTTGGGTAATCATAATAGAAATAGGGCCTTTGGTAGAAGGCCCTAACTCCACTTCCGTATGACCTAAAGGAAGTAGAAGCTCTCTTCTTCTGGATCAGGATTTTGCAGGTTGTTTTTTGTTCATCAACCTTCTTCATGTAGGCTTCTGTCTTATTACCAAAGAAGGAATGCCCCTCAAAGGAGAAATCTATAGCTTTGGTATTTGCATCATCTGAAAGGATAGTGCTCTTAACCAAGCAAATGTCCTCAGAGACACTGCATATGCTAGCACTCCTAAGCCTGTGTCATTTGAGTCCATAGCCATATGAAACTGAAATGTTGCAGCTTCCAATGCATCTTTATCAGTTTATGCTAAGTCATTGCCAATATCATTGCCCACTTTTTCTGTGAGTGCCTGGACAGTGCTCCAGAGGGCATTTTGGTACTGTGCAGTGTAAACCATGTAGGCAGCTTGCCTAAACTGCAAGGCTCCTGAGGTGTTTACTTTCCTTCCCATACAGTCAAGTTTTCTAAAATCCTTTTCTGGTGTCATTGTTGCCAGAAATGCCTTAGATTTTTCACATGCAGTTGTTTGCACAACTCACTCATGGTTAGGAAGGGGAACATAGGAACATGCCAACAGACAAATGCCTTACTGTCTATCACATCCATTCAATTGTGCAGTCTCCTATGCATTTGCAAAGGAATTGCCCCGCTTCCTGCTCCCCTTTGGACCTCCCTCAACTCCCCCCCCCCCACTCACTCCTTTCTACTCGCAACTTTTCCCCTCACCCTGTCCCACCCCATCTTCAAGCTGTCCACCATTTTTAGGGATATAGTACCACATCCTCTGGCAGCTCATTCCACTTGGCCACATTTCATATAGGAATTCAACCCCCTGCCTTTCCACTTGGTATTTTTTTCAACTTTTTTGTCAATGTCAGAAGCTGGATTTGGGTGTTCATAATCCTGCTAGTGGCTGTCTTGAGGAATCTGTGGATGGTATGTCACCCACTTTGATGAGGTCAGTCCCAGCATACTCATAAATTCTACCTCCTTAGTATTCTCCTCAGTTTCGGTGGAGGGGATATCTATGGTCTTGGGGGGGGCAGGCATAGTGGCCAAGTTTCCCATGACTTGAAAGGCCTGGAAAAACAGACACATTTTAATAATGTCCTCAGCAGGCAGAGCTCTCTGTTGATGGAGTTTGGTTTCGCAGCTCTGCTGAGAGAGCTGCAGGGTTCTGCAAAAGGCTGCTGTGGGAAAGGAGCTACACCACAGCGGTGAAGGTTTTGAACGTCTATTTCTTCACCTAAACAGTGAGAAGCCAAGATGGAAGGAGCAAGGATCAAGGTTCAAGCAAAGGAAAAGTTCAACCAAAATTACAGGGAAGATGGAGATCTTCTTGGGGGCTGTGTAACCCTTAGTGCGAAGAAAGTCTGAATTTCATCTACACCACAGCAATGAGACACAAGTTTAAAAGGTTTCTACAAGGGAAGAGGTTTCTAGAGGAATAAGATTATGGAATAATTCTCCCCTAGAATTGAGAAAAAATAGAACTAGATATAATAAAAGTGAACTGAGGAATTGGTGCATTACTGTATTACATAATAATACTAGGTGTATTAATTGTTAGTGTTTTATGTATGCTATTGTGTAATGTGATTGGTTTTTTTACATTAATTCTTTATTTATTGGTGTACTGTGATTGCTGTTAATTATTTGCGGTCTTAGTGATTAGATGTTATGTTCTTTTTTTTTTGATGTGGAAACTCATTTTAACTTATTTGTGACATGGAACTTCATTGAAAATGAGCTTTGCTCAATTGAATGTATCCTTTTATTCACTGTGAATAAAAAATGATTTACTACTACTACTACTACTTCTGTCTGTACCCTGATATGAAACAGTGTCACAAGGAAAAGGGGAAGAATACTGGTCTAAGGCAATGGAAATGTCTAGTTCTGGTTTTTTGAAAATGGATCTGGTTGTGGGACACTTGCTAAGGGTGTCCCCCCGACTCATGGAGGCTTGGAAGTAAAACCAAGTAGTCTACAAAAGAAAAAAGGTTCTGAAAGGAGAAGAGAGGGCCTCTTCTGGTTAGTCTAAGTTCATGAGTATCTGCACGGTGGAGAAAGCTTTTTCAGAGTCAAAGAACGGGCTGAGAAAAGTTGTTGTTTTGAATTTGCCCATATGTCTCACTGAGACCATGTGTTCAGTGGGAAGCTAGAGATCGAGTTCTGAATGAAAAGGGCCATGGCTGCCACAATGGTAGTGTGGCTGAAGGGTGTTTTGCTTAAACCTCAGAGTGAAAACTGCCCAACTGAGCTGAGCTAAAGAGACAGAGAATTCTGCTCAATATCTCAACCTGGAGCCAGGTAGGGGACCAGCCAACCCCTACCAAGTGGGGCCGACTGGGCCACAGGAAGCCACGGGCACATGCCTGAGTACTAGAGCACTCAGATCCATTGGAAGCTGGACCGTAGGGTCACTCCTGGGTCTGGGTTTATTGCGGCCTGGAAAGTCTTGCGTTGCTCTCTGCACCGGGCCTACAAACAGGCTGAAGGGGACAAGCTGCAAGACCTTCAGTCAAGGCAGAAGATCCAAGCTGCAGAGTGCCTGCTCCATGTCTCCAGTCTCTTCAAATCTGAATCTCCAAGGTTCTGCAATTCCATCTTCCCCAGAGGCAGTCCCCATGCCACCAGAGACTGTTTGGTAGAACTGTGAGTAAAGGCAGGAATTGTCCTGCACCTGGGGCACATATATAGTTTTGCTCTCAAGTTATGCCCAATGGCATAGAAAAGTTTAAAAATAGTCAAAGGGAAATGTAAAAAGTTAATTTTCTTGATTCAAGCAAGTACACCAACACCGGCCGATCAGCAGCACCTCAGGCCTGCAACTGATATTTGGGTGCCTGGTCAGTGGACAAAGGTGGTAAACTGGTACCAGTCGGAGTGTGTGTGTAAGTGTAAAGACCTGCAGCAGTTAGTTAGATAGAGGCTTGGTGGCTGCAACTTATCAAAATATGGGCTGAATTCAAAGGGTAAATGATTGTTTGAAAATGCTAATCTTCAAATGCAAATCTACAAAATGTTTTTGCTTAACCTCTATTCCAGCTACCCGTTCCTAGCCCTCCCCCTATAAATAAAAGATCATGTTACTGTTTTGGAAAAATTCTGACTCGAGAGTCTGACTTAGCATATTATTAGCTTAATCCTCTAAATGCAAAGTGTTGAATCCGGGGTTTTTTGATTAATGGTATCCATGTCTGGGGCGACTATATGGGAAGGTGGGTTGGTACAGCATCCTAGGGGGTTGTACTGCAAAAAATCAGACCCACTTTAAATGTATTCTAGGTGGAGACACTGCACTTTTATTTGTTCATCTTGAGAAAGAACCCCCCACAAACAGCTAAATGGGAAACCAGGCCCCTTAACCTGGTTAGTGGCCACCCAGACAAAGGTAGTAGCCCTCTTGGAGGATGGCGCCAGGGCTACACAGATAATTTGCAATCCTCAGACCCAAGGTGGAGAAGACTTAAACCTTTTTTCCCCAGAGGTCAATCTTATGAGATTCCTGGACTGGGGGAAGGGAGCTAAGGTGTTTGGGCACCTTAGATCTGTCATGAGCTGCTTTGATGACCACAGAGTTAGTTTCAACCTAGGCAGCAAAATAAGGAAGACCCTGATGGGCTTTATAAAGTTTGTCAACCCTACATGGCATAGCTGGCACCATGTCTGGCCTGTGGCAGGCTGCTGTAGTGGCATTCTTCAATGCTGGAAGCATTGGAGGAATGATCTTAGGGGGAGATTCGATGGCTCAGGTGCTGATGGCTCTCTGGCCATGTCCTGAGAGTCTGTTGCCCTGGAGGGAGAATAGGCAGGCCTCAATGGGGCAGTCGGTGATGATAAGCATCACCGACCACAGAGGGTCCAATGACCCGAAGGGCGACGGCCAGGTGCCCTGGGAGTTGGATGGAGGTGCTGTCGGTATGGGTCAGGTAGGCAGAGAGACTTGGACAGCTGGCCTCTTCATTGTAGCAGCCGCAGTCGATGAAAAGGCCCCCTCCCCCTGAAGAAGGAGAAGCCGATGGGGAGCGGGATCACTGCCGGGGGGAGCAGTCGCGATCCCGGTCTTTTCTAATACTTTTCCCTGAGGAATTTTCTTGGACCTTGGAGGCCTGGGAACTCAAAGAGCCAGTCAGAAACTGAGCAGCCGGGGCAGAGGACCCCTGCCCGGAGCTAGCTACCTGCTATTTCAGCAGGAATTTTTTGAGAGCCTTCTTGCGTTGCCTAAGGGTTGTTTGGTTAAAGTTCTGGCAGAGCTCATAGTCGGAGATGTCGTGGTCAGGCCCAAGACAGCAGACACAAACAGAGTCTTTGTTTGTAGAGGCAAACTTCTTTTCACAGTGATGGAAAAGAGAAGAGAAGATGAAGGATTAACTCTTGATACAAACAAAAAGAAGAAATCTCTTCAAAAAAAATGTAGGTGAAAGCAGAGGAAAAAAAGGACGTAGGCCGAAAAAGGCTCGAACACTGTGACAAAGCTTCCGCAGAGACTGTTCAAGCAAGTCGATGGAGGGAAAGAACTGAGGAGGAAGCAGGGCTGCCTACGCCTATATAGGGTTGCTGACGTTGGCTGATGTTGATGGCGTGGGTGGCCCCAGTTGTACTGCTGAAAATCTTCAGTGTGGATTCCCCTTCTCTGATGGCAAAGGTTCCTACGGTGTAACCTGATGACTGAGATACCCCCGAAGAAGATAGAGGTATTACTGCCTCTCTATAGATAACTGATGAGGTCACACCTGGAATATTGTGCCCAGTTCAGGAGTCCACACTTAAGGAAAGGCTAAAAACAATGTAGTGTAGAGTAACCAAAATGATTAAGGGCCAGCAGGGCAGATTCTACAAGGATTGGCTCAGGTCACTGAACAAGTACTGTACTTACTCAAGGCCAGATGAGAGAAGGGTAATATGATAGAGACCTTTAGGTTCCTGTAAGGAATGAACAAGGTGAACTGCAAGGAGATATCCAACAGGAGTAGTGAATGCAGAACACAAGGACATGAGTGAAAGTTGGTAGGGGGAGGTCCAGGAGGGACGTGAACAAGTTTTAATTTAGAGATGGAATGGGTGAGCCATGGAACAGTATACCAGTGGAGGTGATGGGTGCCAAAAAAACAATAGGGTGTTGCAGGGAGACTGGATGGACCATTGGCCTTTTTCATAGTCAGTGTTGTTATGTTTCTGTCACTGTTGAAAGGAAGTTTTAAATAAATTACATCTACTCAGCTCTCTGTGAATATTGCCTAAAAGAAGGGAAATGGAAATTACGTACCTACCGTAATTCTTGATCTTCTTGGATGAAGTCTCCACCACTCATTCACACTAATGGGAATTTGCTGGAGTGCTAGGAACCAGTGGGAGCAAACTTTTTTCGAGAGGGTCGGCGTCTGAGATAGAACCATGAGGAAGCGGCACTGTGAGCCCCGGCTCGTGTGGTAAAGACTTTCTCGGCATCAACCCTCCAACCACATCAGTGCCTTTTTTTCCGAGGAGGTGCAGCATAACTAACCTAGAAGGACTAACCTACAAATCGGACATAAGATAGTCTGAATGACCCGCGTAAGAAGGGTCAACAACAAAGCCTTCACAGCCCAGCCATTGAGGGAATGAAGACCAAAAACAGAGAAGTGAGCTCGGGGGATGGTGGTTGGGCATGTGAATGAGTGGTGGAGACTTTGTCCCAGAAGATCAAGAATTACGGTAGGTACGTAATTTCCATATCTTCCTGGACATAAAGTCTCCACCACTCAGTCACAGCAATGGGAGAGTACCGAGCTAATAATCCCCCGAGACAGGCGGCAGGAGATAAAGTGCTCACATACTTAGGACAGAAGTCTGTTAAGAATTGTCCTGCCAAACGACAGATGGCACCTGGCATGGACATCCATGGCATAGGGCTTAACGAAAGTATGCACTGAGCTCCAAGTAGCCGCATTGCAAATATCTGCAATGGGCACATTGCAGATTTGCGCCAGAGATGCCGCAACTGCTCTGGTAGAGTGAGCGTACACTCTGCCTTCCAACTTGATCTGCGTCATAGACTAGCAGTGGCGTAGGCATGCCACCAGCCATGCTGAAATGCATCTAATAGTGACAGGCTGACCCAGATGGGTTTCACTTGAATGAGACAAACAGTTGTTGAGCCTTGCAAAATTCTTTTGTTCTATCTAGATAGAATCACAGTGCTCTCTTAACATCCAGTGAATGAAGGGTACGCTCCCCTTCATTCTGGAAGTTCGCAAAGTAGGTAGGAAGGGCAAAAGGTTGGTTTAGATGGAATTCTGAGACAACCTAGGGAGAAACTTAGGATGAGTCCTAAGAACTACTTTGTCCTTGTGAAATACAGTGTGTGTGTGTGTGGGGGGGTCTGTGACCAGTGCATGCATTTCAGAAACTCTCTGGGACGAAGTTGTGGCCACCAGGAAGGCTGTTTCCCAAGTGAGGAACTTCAAGTCGCAAGTAGATAGAGGCTTGAAAGGTTTACGAGTGAGCATATCTAGCACAAGGTTATTGTCCCAGGCTGCAACTGGATGTCTGATAGGAGGCCTAGTATGCAGAATACCCTTAGAAACTACAGGTAACTGAACCAGAGACATGGAAAGTACCGGCTCAGGATATGCCGAAATGGCACAAAGATGAACTTTGACTGTGGAGTACTGTAGACCTGTATTTGAGAGGTCTAAAAGGTACTCCAAAACTTTATTCAGTGAGCAGGAAAAAAGGTTCCAAGAGGATTTTGCACACTAGATAGAGAAATGCTGCCATTTGGCTGTGTAGGTTTTTCTAGTGGCTGGCTTACGCACAGCCAAAAAAATATCTGAAACTATGAGAAATATTGAACCTATTCACCTCTAATCTCTTCAGGAGCCAAGCATGGAGGTGAAGCGACCTCAGATTGGGATGGACCACGGGACCCTGGGTCAAAAGGTTTGTCTGAAGGGGAAGCATCTTCGGGGGGTTTCTGACAGACTGTTGAGCAGGGGGAACCATATCTGTTGAATCTAGAAGGGGGCAATGGGAATCATTCTGCCCCCTGAGACTTGAATTTGAGAAGTACCCTCTGAATTAGGGGAAGAGGAGGAAAGGCATATAGAAAGCGTCTTGTCCACCGCAGCCTGAATGCATCCTGACAGAAAATGCCAGGTCCTGGATTTCTGGAGCAGAAGAGAGGCAGTTTTGCATTGAGGGGGACGCAAAAAGGTCCAGGTCTGGAGTTCCACGTTTTTTGAAGAGTGACTGAACGACGGTTAAGTCGAGAGGCCACTCGTGAGGATCTGTCTCCATTCTGCTGAGACAGTCTGCCAGCCCATTTTGTACTCCTGGTAGGTAAACTGCCTGGATTAGAGCCTTGTGCTCCAGGCACCACTCCCACTCTCTCATTGCTTCCCTGCATAATGCGTAAGAGTGTGCACCGCCCTGCTTGTTGATGTACTACATCACTGCCTTATTATCCGTTTAAAGGAGAATGTTCTTGTAAGAGTATGTCCTTTAAGACTCAGACTGCATAGAGGACGGCTCTCATTTCCAGGACATTTATGTGAAGCTGGGACTCGTCCTGAGTCCACGTACCTTGGGTGTGGAGATTCTGGCAATGAGCTCCCCACCCTATCAGGTACGCGACCATGATAATGGAGATCTGATGATCCAGAGGAGCAAAGGCATATCCTTCCAGAAGGTTGTCTTCCTGCGACCACCAGATGAGTGACCTTTTCAGAGGTTCTGTCACCTTGATGGGAAAGGACTGAGGGTGAGTGGATGGGGACCACTGAGTACTGAGCATCCACTGAGAGGTTCTCATGTGAAGATGAGCTAAGGTTACAGAGAACTTTGAGGATGCCATGAGACCCGCATCTGTTGCATCGAGATAGCTCAAACCAAGCTGTTTTCTCTGATGTATCGGGCCATCTGTAAGATATTGCTCCTTCTGTCCTCTGGGAGAAAAGCCTTCACACAGGAGGTGTCCAGAAGAGTTCCTATAAAGAGGAGCTTCTGGGAGGGTTGCAACTGCGACTTGTTGAGATTTAGCAGGACTCCCATGGACGTGAGGAAGTCTGAGGCCATGGCTACGGTGTCCAGAGTCCCTTGTCTGGAGGGACTTGCTAGGAGCCAGTCATCCAGATATGAGAACACTTGCATTCCAATTTTCATGAGATGCACTGCGAGAATTGCACAACACTTTGTAAAAACTCGAGGCGCCGAGGATAGCCCAAAGGGCAGGACTCTGAATTGATAGTGTTGACCCGACGCCACAAACTGTATTTGTGGTGCTTTGGGTGTATAGGAATGTGTTGGTAGGCATCCTGCATGTCCAGGGATGCTAGTCAATCGTGTTGATGAAGCTAAGGTAGTAGGATACCTAGTAATATCATCTAGAACTTCTCCTTGTGAAGGAACTTTTTAACTTTCTGAGATCCAGAATGGGGTGCATGCCACCTGTTTTCTTTGGGATCAGGAAGTAATGGGAGTAGAAACCTGTGTTTCGTTGATCCAGCAGAACTACTTCTACTGCCCAGTTGTTCAGAAGGTCTTGTACCTCGGAAGCAAGGTCTGACTATACTGCTGACAGCCTGGGCTGTCGTTTGGGGAGATTATTCGGAGGGGTTTCCGAAAGATTGAGCGAGAACCCCTCGTGGATTATCTGGAGGACCCATTTGTCTGATGTTATAGACTTCCACTGGTTGTAGAACTGAATCAGACATCCTCCCACTGCTGAGGAGGAGTCCCCCTCAGACAGCTGAGGTGGGACCTGGGCCAGAAACTCAAAAGGTGGCACTGGGTGCTTTGGGTTCTTGTGTCTTCTGCTGTGCTTTCTTTAGCGGGTGAGGGTTGTCGTTTTCATTAAAACTTCCTCTGCCTCTGCTGCAGGAGTGATGGTTGTGAAATTGACACTTGTTCGCACCCCCCCAGGAGGGGGCGGGTGCCAGTCTAGCCATCTTAATGGCAGATATAGTCTTCTTAGTGGCCTCCAAAGCTTTCTTCACCTGGGGGCCAAAGAGATACATACCATCAAAAGGCAAGGCCATGACCCGTTGCTGGGTGTCATTCGTGAAGCCCGAAGTATGTAGCCAAGAGTGGCGACGGATGCAGATGCCAGACGCTGCCGCTTGGGAAGTGGTATCAAAAGTGTCAATTGCAGCTTTAACCTGTTGGTTATTGGACTCGATACCCCTGGTTATGGTCTGAATTAGCTCTGAATTAACTTCCAATTCGAGCAGAGCTTCTACCATTTGTTTGAGCGAATGCCAAAAGACATACTCATATTGAGAAAATTAGCTCTGGTAGCTGGCAATGAGCATACCCAGGGTGGGGACAGCAAAGACTGTCTTACCTAAGGTGTCTATCTTGCGAGATTCTTTATTTATAGGCTAGGCTGTAGATGCCTGAAGAAGGATGGCCTTATCATTCTCTGCCAAAACTACAATGGGATCAGCAAAGGCTTGTGAGGCCAATATGGGGCAATCCTTGGGAAGGGCATACTTCCTATCTATGGACTTGGCTACAGAAGGAATGAGAGCCAGATTCTTCCACACCATCTGAGAGAGGGTCTCGAAAGAGGGCTGTACCTGAGGTGTTAAATCGATAGGGATCTCCGGTACGTGGAGGTATTGGAGCCTTAAAAGCTTCCCAGGATCGATTTCTGTAGTCTGGAGAGAAAGAGTAGAATTAACATTTTTAAAAAGACACTCAAAGGAAAGGTCTGTGACCACAGGCTCTGTAGAAGGATTGATCCCTGCTCCCAAGGCAGTGTCATCAACATCATCACCCAGTCGAAGATTTGGGTCAGGTTCAAAATCATCTCCTGACAGTCCAGGAGGTACTGTATGGACAGGAAAGGAGTGAAAATCAGGAGGAAGAACAGAAGAGGAAAGAATCAGAGTCAAGAAACTCTGGAGGCTGGACGACGCTGCACCAAGCCTTGGCACCGATGAAGAAAATGGCACAGAGCACAAGGAGGGTGGTGCCATTGAAAATGGCCCAGCACACGGTGTTGACAGAGGCGACGGTGCCGACAGAGGTCATGGCACCACAGACGGCACTGACAGAGCCCTCGGCACCATGGATGGCGGCGGCAGACTCCTCGGTGCTGCAGACAGTGCCGACAGAGTCCCCGGAGCCATGGACAGTGCCGACAGAGTCCCCGGCATCGTGGATGGTGCTGAGAGAGTTCCAAGGGTCTAAAAACTGTGATTTGAAGAAAAAGTAAGAAAATTGGCAGGAGATATAGGCATCAGTGTGGACCCCTGTACCGCAGCCATGTGAGGGGATAACACCTGAGCATGAAGTCGCGGCACTGAAGAAGGCGCTGCACAACTAGGAAGGCCCACCCACCCTACCGTTCCTCTGAACAGCCCAAAGGCCTTGGAATGACCAGTTCAGGCAACTGGACCAACCTCCGAGCCCACTGCTCCATAAGAGCGGCCCACTGGTGAAACTGCTCATTGAAAGCTCCTCAAATAGGCAGGGAGGGACTCCGGTGTCGAGGAGGTCGGTCACCAGAGACAGAAACTGGTGACTCCGACAGAGGTGGAGACCGCCGCCTGGCCCTAATTACCAACCGTTTACGTGCAGACGTACCAGAGGGTGACCTTGAGTGATGCCGTTTGTTTTTTGACTTGTGTGCCGAAGAACTCGAGGCCGAATGGTGCCATGAGTGGGATAGTTTCCTTTTATGCTTTCGGGGGGACCGCCCATCCCCCTGAGCATCGGACCGTCCATAGTCAGACCCCTCCTACGAAGAGGGTGGCGGACCAGACCCAGCCCGACTGACTGAACAGCTTTCATACGAAGTCTCCCTACCATCACCTTACCTGCTCATGGTCGACTCTGTCAATGGAGGGCTGAAGACTTCTTTCTTGTTATAAGTAGAATTAAATATATTCAGTACTTATTTGAAGATAAACTACAAAACAAAAAAAAACTGAAAACTAAGCTGCCAGTTTGAAATTTGACTCCCGGCAGGTGAGAGACGTCATCACTGAAGTGCACTCGTAGTAAGGAAAAAAGGAACGAAGGCGGTTGGAGGTCGGCCTTGAGATGGTCTTTACCGCCGCGAGCCGGGGCTCGTCTTCCGCTTCCTCACGGTTCCATCTCAGACGACGACCCTCTCGAAAAAAGTTTGCTCCCGCTGGGTTCTAGCTCCTCCAGCGAACTCCCATTAGTGTGAATGAGTAGTGGAGACTTTATGTCCAAGAAGATCAATATTGATATCTTCATTCAAACCTGAGAGAGACAGTAAGTCTAGTATAAAGGTCCACATTGGATTTCTTTTTGTTCCAATTGTTTTCCCCCAGCTCCCCTCACGGCAGTACACTTTCGAACATCATAAATCAAAATGAGCTAGTATCCCCATTATGTACACTTTTAATGCATCGCTGCACTGCACTATTGCTTTTTTTCATGTAGAAAGATAAAAGGTGTCCCAACATTCTAACCGAGGCCTCACATACTTTATAGTCTTGCCTATATACATTTTGTTTTGCATAAAACGTTTTATTAAAGGACAACTGTACTACAGTTCACATCCATATCTGAAGTATCATTCCAAAAGTATTATACAGTACACATCATTAACCTGGTACAGTAAAAAGGCATTGTGTTATTAGTACAAACAACAGCAGGACATCCCTCCTGTATTTCTAAGCTCAGGCCATTTGACATTCCTATTATCTCTTAAGCGGCCCCAGTCAAATTTTCCGTTTCCAACCTCTCCCCCGGTATCATTCACCCTCACACCCTCACTTCTCCATCCCTTCCCACAAGGACACACTTTCTATCTGACTTAAATTTACCAAAAGAGGTGCCCATTCCCTCACAAAGCTCTTAAATCTGTCCTTAACCAGTAATGTAAGTCTTTCCAGAGCCAATACCCTAAAGACCAAAGCCCGCCATTGTGGCACCGAGGGGGTTACATAAGAAACCCAACTATATTGGATACAGTGTCGGGCCAAAATGAACAACACCCTCATCCAACAGGGTAGGGGCTCCCATTCTCCTTCCTCATTGACCTCTACTCCAAAAAGGCAGATGAGAGGATCCAACTGTAATGCCCTCCCAGCCATTCTGGTGGGGGACAGGAGGGGGGTGGGTGGATTGGGGTTTTGGGGTTCAGGAGATGCCCTGGGGCGAAATGGGGTCAGAATAGAGGTTATTCCTGTCTTGTCCCCATACCCAAGGGTTCCGATGTTAATGGACAGGTGCCGAGGTCTTCCCTGACAGCTCATCCTACCTTGGCGGTGTTATGCAATGCCAGATCTATTAAAAACAAGACAGCTATTATAGCTGATCTTGTTGGATCAACTGATCTGGCTTGCATCACCAAGACCTGGCTGGATGAAAATCCAGGCCCTATACTGGCCTCGGCAATTCCAGCCGGGTTCTCGGTGATACACTGTCCAAGGTTGGATCGTAGGGGCGGGGGTGTGGCCATTATGTTTAAGACTGAGCTGGGTCTTGTGGATGTGCCATTGGGAAGTACCAGATCCTTTGAATGTATCCTGGAAGAGGGTGTAGGCTGCAGGATTCTCCTCGTCTACCGTCCACCAGGTGGTGGTGGAGAATTCCTGCAGGAGATAGCAGACTTCATCGTCGACTCGGTGTTGAGGTTCCCCAGATTGATAGTTCTGGGAGACTTCAATGCCTGGGTCGACGATGAACTCTCGCATTTTGGTCAAAATCTCCTCCAGCTGATGATTACGCTGGGCCTAACACAGGTGGTTACCTCCTCGACCCATATAGGGGGTCATTCATTGAATCTGATCTTTCTTTTGGGTATGGAGATCACTGACTTGGGGGTGGAACCTGTCAGCTGGTCTGACCATCACACCATAAGGTTCAGTTTCAGGGCCCCCCAATAGGTCTGCCCCTACGGAGATGGTTCGGTACCACCCTTTAAGGGGTATTAACCCCAGTGACCTTACGGCGGTACTGGATCTATCGAGCTTGTCAGGTGAATGCATGAGTCCAGATGATCTCGTACTAGCCTATAATAAGGCTGTGGGAGATGCTCTGTACAAAATTGCTCCTGTTCGTGTTCGGCCTCTCGCCCTCCGTCCAAAGAGCCCTTGGTTTGATGGCTCCTTGAAGGAGTTAAGGCGAGTTGGCCGAAGGCTGGAGAGAGCCTGGCGGAAGTCGGGCCATGATGCTGACAGGCTTGGGTTGATGGCACATTATGATAGTTATCAATCAGAAATCACCCGTAAGAAGGCAGAGTTCCTGTCCAGAGAGATTTCTGCTGCACAAAATCGACCAGCTCAGCTTTTCCGGACCGTGGACAGATTGTGCAATCCAATCTGTCTTCAGCCCAGGGAAGCCTTTTCTCAGCTAAGATGCGAGGAGTTTGCTTAGTTTTTTGCAGATAAGGTTGCCAGCATCAGGTCCGGCATCGGTCCGACTTCTCCTATGGGGGACTGCAGCGGTCGACGGGAAGTGGCATGCTCTCAGTCTGTCTGGTCAGATTTTCGCCGGCTGGAGTTCTGGGACATTGTGAAGATCATCCAAACAAAGCGACCAACTAGTTGTAGTTTGGATCCGGGCCCTACACCTCTTTTAGTAGGATGTGTAGAAGTTATCTGCCCAATCCTTGCTGACATTGTCTGGAAGTCTTTGGGGGTGGTGGGTCTTTCCAAACCCCCTTAAGGAGACGGTCGTTCGACCACTCCTTAAAAAATCCTCCTTGGATCCAGATTGTCTAGCTAACTACCGGCCTATCTCTAACCTGCCATTTGTTGTTAAGGTTATTGAAAAGGCAGTTGCGTTGCAACTGGATGATCATCTTATAACTCACAATGTCTATGATACTTTCCAGTCTGGCTTTAGGAAGAGGCATAGCACAGAGACTGCCCTTGTCCGGGTATTGAGCGACCTCCTAATGGCTAGAGATCGAAAGGCATGTACCATTCTGGTCCTTCTCGATCTCTCTGCTGCATTTGACACTGTAGACCATGGAGTGCTGTTGGAGCACCTGCGGGTTTTTTGTGGGCAGTCTGGTACAGTCCTCAAATGGTTTCATTCTTTCCTCACGGACAGGTCCCAGAGAGTTGCCACTGAATTTATTCCTCTGGTGCTCAGTCCCTGCCTTGTGAGGTACCGCAGGGCTCCATTGTAGCTCCCATGCTGTTTGCAGTGTATATGCTGCCATTGGGAGAAATCATCAGGCGATACAGTCTGGGTTTTCACTGCTATGCAGATGATAGTCAGCTGTATCTGTCCTTTCTCCCCAGTCAGGGTGATGCACTCTCTGTGCTGAATAACTGCCTTGCGGAGATCAGACTTTGGATGAGTTCCAGCTGGCTGAGACTGAATCCGGATAAGACTGAGGTATTGGTAGTGGACCCAGGTCATCCGGGGGCGGGTTTGGGAGCTGGACAACCATCAGGTTTGTTACTCGGTGGTATACCACTCTCTACCTCCGATCAGGTGCGAAATCTGGGCGTTATTTTTGATGACGGTCTGACCCTAAAATCTCAGGTGTCAGCTGTCATCAAATCCTCTTTTTACCATCTGAGGAATATCGCCCGGGTGAAACACCTGGTTCCTCCGGGTGATCTTCCAACATTGGTCCACGCCTTTGTCACTACCCATCTGGAATACTGCAATTCCCTCTACCTAGGGCTACCTGGGGTTGGTATCCGCCGCCTCCAGCTGGTGCAGAACGCAGCAGCCAGGCTTTTGTCTGGGACTTCTAGAATCAGTCATATTATGCCTGTGCTCCATGAATTGCACTGGCTGCCTGTTTGGTGGCGGACCACCTTTAAGGTTGGTCTACTAACCTTTAAAGCCCTACATGATCAGGGTCCCAGTTACCTGAAAGATCTCCTGATTCCCTACTGCCCCCTCTGACCTCTCCGTTCCGCCAACGAGGGATTGCTGGAGATTCCCAAGGTTCGATTAAAGACATCAGGATCTCGTGCTTTTGCTTTTTCAGCACCAACCCTGTGGAATTCTCTACCTCGTTGTTTGAGAGAATGCCCAACCATCGATAGTTTTAAGGTTGGTTTAAAAACATATTTATTTAGTTTAGCTTTTACTTAGTCATGGTTGATATATTTTAACGTATGAAAAAATGTTTTATTGTTGTGTATATGTTTTTATGTACAGCGCCTTGGATTTGAAAGGCGCTATATAAGTAAAGTTGGATTGGATTGAGTTGGATTCTCTCCAATTCCAGAGCCACTGCCCTCCAAAATCTCTGCAAAACCCTACACTCCTAGAAACAGTGATAATAAGTTTCCCTTTCCCCTTCACACCGTTCACTCTGCGGTGAGATGACTGGGTGATATTTGTGTACTATTGCAGGTGAGTGGTAAAGCCTGTGAAGAAATTTGTAGAAGGCTTCTTTAAAATTGTTGCAAATAAGAAGACCCATGTATAAAGGAAGCAGTATAGTCCAGTTCTGATCCAGTATTGGGCCCCCTAAATCCCTCTCCCAGAGACTTCTTACCTTTTGTGACTGATCCATAAAACAATTCCTATATTCTTTAACCACTTTCCCAACAAAAACCTTCAGGTCCCCAGCTACTGACATAAGAAGATATTCAATTTTGAGCATTTCCTATCTACCTTCTCCACCTCTATCCAATCCAGAAAAGTATGCCCTAACCTGAAAATACCGAAATAAATGACCCCTCTCCAACTCCAAACCCTGTTTGACCGCTTTGTAAGGGAGGATGTTATCCCATTGACATACATGCCCCAGACTTCTAACTCCCTTCTGTTCCCATAACCTTAAGCCAGAATCTTCCCACCCTGGTAGGAAAAAGGGGTTCCGTGCAATGGGCACCAGAAGGGTGTCCATCCCACCTACTCCTCGCAGCTTTTTAAACTTTTCCTAGCTTTCCAATGTAACCAGTGTCGGGGGTTTCCCCCCTCCTGGGCCCTATACATCCGAAGGCCCCTCTTCTCCAAAAAGGCCAACAGCCTAGCCGGGCAGCCCCATTGTTCCAATCCACCCAACTTGCCACCTTGGGGGGTGTGGACCCAATCCCCTATATGCCGTTGCTGCACCGCTAAAAAATAATGTCCCAAATCTGGGAAATTGAAGCCCCCCCTCCCTGGCTCTAATTTAAGCCTCTGTAGGCTAACCCTCACTCACTTCCCAATCCAGATGAACGAGGAGAAGGCACCCTCCAACTTTTTAATATCCCTCTTGGTCAATCCCACATGCAACATTTGCATTAGATACAACAATCAGGGAAAATATTCATCTTGATTAGGCTAATTCACACCAACCATGAGGTCAGCAGAGATGCCCATCACTTTAAATCCACCAGAACACCTTTAACCATTAGAGTATAATTCAGATCATATAAGGGCCCTAGGGATCTCCCGACTCGGATTCCCAGATATGTAAAATATTTATGCACCCGTTTAATCCCCCACATGTGATCCAACTCGCTACCCCCTGGGAGTCGCATCAGCTCAGATTTATCTAGGTTAAGCTTATTGCCAGAAAATTTAGCAAACCTTTCTACCATATCTAACAATACTGGCATGGACCTTTCTGGTTCCTTAATAAAAAGCAACATATCATCAGCATACAGCATAATCTTATGTTGCTTCCCTGAGACCCCACTAACCCCCTCAATTTCTTTATGTTGCCGAATAGCAGCAGTAAGCGGCTCCACCGCTAGGGCAAACAACAGTGGGGATAAGGGACAGCCCTGTACCATTCCCCTACCTAGCTTAAATCCTTCAGAGAGGGTACTTTGGCCTGAAGGGAACTATACATTGCCCTGATCCACCCCACAAACAGTTCACCCAGACCAAACTGGGATAGGATCTCAAAAAGGTAGCCACATTCCACACTATCAAAGGCCTTTATGGCATGCATCGAAAGTATACATGTATCCTCTCTTCCCTTATTCACTCTCCAGACCACACTATATACATTTTTCACATGATTACCATTTGACATGCATTATAAAGTAGCTCTTGCATGTGAACAACTGTCTAACCACTACTTTTTTATTATTTGTAGGGTGGGCAAATGCTTTACCCGTCACGGCATATTTACATACTGTACAGTTGCACAGCACTAGAATTCCTTTAATTGGCCACTATAGCTAAATTTAACAGAGGCCCCAGTTCTCATTGAGTATTCTTGATGTTACGTTTTTTACTTATTTTGGGGCGTTCTGGACCGTTCGAGTTGAGAGTATTTCCACATTATGTTGTAACTTTCTTTTCTTGTGTAGACTGTTTACTTCCCTGAACTTTACAGCTTGCATCACTCCCAGAGATATTTACTTTATTATTAACCTAAGCATGCAACAGAGAAGCTACATAATCCCCTCAATAGACACTGGTAATGCTTGCCTGTCACCACTTGAGGGACTGCGAGCTACATGCTTAGGTGTCTCGCCTAACCACAAATGTGTTTACGCCTTGAACAATAGAATTTTTGCTGGACAGTTTTTGCTCCATTGACATTTCTTTCCTATACCATGATTACCAGCCAGTTTTCGGGTCAATGCACAGTTCGAGGCATTTTTTCCTTTTATGTCTAACTAATGACTTCAAGGACGATGTCAAGCTGGTGCAACAACATAAGGGGACCTTATAAAGCCTCATGTTGGTGGGTTGCATTTTTGTTATAGATATTCAGGGGGTTTATTACAATAGGTCTAGATCTCTCAGTACTGTTTACCAAGAATACTAGTTTTACCTTAGATGTTATATTATCTTTTAGTGCCACATAAGTTCGGGGTCATTGTTGGGTGGCGGGAGAGCAGAACTGGAGAGGCGAACAGATAAGCTCTGTAGAATGCTATCGCAGCAGCATGGGGAGGTGGGAGGGCTGGGTTGTTTTTGTTTTACAGGGCATTTGTTTGGCTTTTCGTACTGAAAGGGGTATTTGTAGGTAGAGACGGGGGGAAGGGGAGCTGAGGTTGGGGGAAAGCACAGCAAGGATATGTAAAAGAGATCTAAAATCTTTCTTATTTACTACCGCCCTAGAATTTCCCAGGTTCTATTCTGTAATGGAAAATGGCTAGGGACATGCATAATGCTACATGGAACACAAAAGGGGTTAGATGGACACTTAAACAATATAAGGTGTTGAAACATTTAAATATCCTATCAGCGGAAATCTCCTTTATTCAAGAATCCAATTTGTTAGACTCCGAAGCGCTTCAATTTCAGAGACAGCAAGTGGGGCAGGTTTTTTCAGCTGAGGGCTCCACCAACAGTTGTGGAACTATGATTCTAATAAATAGAAGAGTCCCCTTTTCACCCACTCAGATTATCAGAGACCCTGGGGGTAGATTCATATTGGTATAGGGCAGTGTTGCGTAAGTTACTTTTTCTATTACTCCCGGTGTGACCTGGGGAGAAGGGGTACAAAGGGGATGAGACATTATACATTTGGGATGTAGTATAGCGCAGTGGTTTAAAGCTCTGAGCTGCAAATCTGGAGACCTGGGTTTGAATCCCACAGTCCCCACTTGCATACTGTGCGACCCTGAGCAAGTCACTTAACTTCCCTGTGCTCCCAGGTTGCACCTGTAAACAAGCTTTCAGCTTAGTGTGTCTCACCTGGTTAAACAATTGTAAAAACAAACATTCAAGTTAGAAAGTTCAACATAGCATACAATTAATTAAGGCAGTTGTTACAAACAATGTGGCATACATGTGTAATTTGTGAGAACAATTAATTAGTGCAATGGCATTACGTGAACAAGTGCTATAGTGAAATAAGGGGTGAAAGAGAGAGGGAGGATGAGATGACAGATAGTGCAGAGTCATGTCCTAGACAGACCCCTTCAGGATGCAAGGGAACCCTGCAAGTGGACAGCGGACTGGAGTAGGGATTAGAGAGGGATTGGGAGGGGGGGGGTAAGTGTGATTAACACCTAGGAGGGGAAATAAGGCCTGACCCAAAAAGAGAACCCTTCAGGATGTAGTGGACCCTGCAAGGGGGCAGGGAAATGCAGGTGATTGTAAACCCTCCTGTGGTGTAGCATTGTAATTATAGAGGGATAGAGGAAGGGAATTAGAAATAACACCTGGGAGGGGATGAGGCCTGATCCAAGAAACCTACCAGGCTGCTGGGGACCCTGCAAGGGGACCTGGAAAGCCAAGGATAGGTAGATGGGGGAGGAGATGGCAAGCCTGGGCACTATAGGACCCCTTCAGGATGCTGAGAACCCTGCAAGGGGAGTGTGAAGACTAGGGAAAAAGGGGAGAGAGTAGGGGAAGGGAGAAAGGTATGAGAACTAGCACCTAGGAGGGGCTAGGGTCAGTAGAGACAGTAGAGTTGATAGAGGCATTAGGTAAATTCCAAAGGGGGATGAACTGTAAGGAGCAAGACGAAGGAAATTAAGGTGGGTCATAACAGGAACAGTTAGGTGCAAGATAGTTGGAGAGGGCAGTGTTACTGGAATAGAGGGAGGAGGAGTGTCAGATTTGAGGAGGTAGAGAGTTCCCTATTTTAGGGAAACAGTGAGAGTACCCAGACTGGCCAGAGCAGCAGAGGACAGTTACTGTACGAGTGTCGCTAGATCTGAAGGAGTGGGAAGGAGGAGAGGAAAAGCAAGGGGTCATCCAGGATGTGAACCTGAGATCTCTCGCACTCGAAGTGAGAATCATACCCCTAGACCAACGACCCATGGTAACACGTGTTAGCACAGTGGAACAGTATTCCAGCTGACCTATGTTCAAATCTCAGCTAAGGCCCTTATTTCTTTCCCTAATCTATTTGTCCGGGTTCCATGTATATGCACACTGCACTCTTGGGAATAAGGAAGCTGTAGTAGGACAGACTTATTTGTGACCCAGAAGTGATCTGTCATGAGATCTCATTTGTAAATAATTTGCTTATGCTAAAATCAGGTTGGTTCAGGGGGGCTTCTCCCCTGCACCCTGTTTCAAACTTAGAATGTTAGTTGTATTTACAACTAATCAAAAAAAGGTACAAAAAAAAGAAAAGAAAAACCAGCATAAAATAATGAAGCATGAAGTTCATCTGCCATCTTGAATTTGCTAAGATGCTCAACGCTCAAATTTAACAGTCTTCTCATAGGAGGCAGCTTGCATTAACACTACAGGGGAAGGATGGTTAAATAGAAAACTGTAGCCTGAACCTTCATTATGGACAATGACATTCAGTTCAATAATTTATAAATATCATGAGATTCCATTTCTTATCTGTCAATATGTGTAAAAGAAATAACTCACAAATAACCTCTTATCCTCCCCAGTCACATTAGGAGTTACACTTTCATCCTTCTCTTTTGTATATCCCTTCTCTTCAGTACTTATAGGCTAAGACTGACATGGTTATTGTGGTGCAGATTTTGTAGCCTTTCAGCTGTGCCTAGTAGTAATACATTTGTGTTTATTCAATGAAGAAATTGTTCCAATGATGGCATGTTTTTTTTCCATTGGCTTTGATTCCTGTGCTATTACGGGTGCAGTACCTAGGCAAGAGGAGTCAGTACTGAATCTTTTTCCAGGTGTTTCCTTTTCTGTGTTCCTTTCTACCTGAACAATACAGAGATTTTGTACTTTCCACTTCTGGTCTTTCTGGTTTGTTCTTTTTATGACAGCGTCATCACTCTTTCAAGCGTTGACACATATTACATTATCTCATACTGTACATACAAACATGATTATTTTTTTTACAGGGGGAGAATACCAGTGATCCATCAAGGTTCTCCCTCACACTAGTTCATTGGGAATACCTTGTCACCCCATTTTCTTCAAAGTACTGTACTTGTCTCTAGTCTGAACTTGAAGGTTACTACAGTATCAAAAAGACTTGCTCAGATAATACATTATAAAAATTGCTAGTTAGGATAGTGGGTGATTATTAGGATTTTAGGATATTGGTCCTCAAAACCTGATATCCTTAAAGTTACATTAGATGTCAAACCAGGTTCTAAGATATTGGATTATCTGACATCTGATAGAAACATAGAAACACAGACTTTGACGGCAGATAAGGACCGCTTGGCCCATCTAGTCTACTCATTTCCCTATCTACAGGATAGGCCACAGATCCTAGTTAACCAACAGCCTATTTCTTCCTACCCCCCACAAGAATTGCCTTATGTCTGTCCAATGCATTCTTGAATTCTCTCACAGTTTTAGACCCCACAACCTCCTCAGGAAGGCTGTTCCATGCATCCACTACCCTCTCTGTGAAATAATACTTCCTCACATTGCCCTGAACCGCCTCCTTCTATCATTAAATTGTGTCCCTTGTTCTTGCAAGTCGCTTTTCTGAAAGATGCTACCTTTTGGACTTTGTTGATTCCACTGAGGTACTTAAAAGTTTCTATCATGTCCCCCCTCTCCCTTCTTTCCTCAAGGGTATACATATTAAGCTCCTTTAGTCTCTCCTCATACAGCTTCTCTTGCAGACCCTGCACCATTTTAGTTGCCCTCCTCTGGACTACCTCTATCCTGTCTATGTCCTTGCAGAGATGGGGTCTCCAGAACTGGACACAGTACTCCAGATGGGGTCTCACCAACTGTCTGTACAGAGGGATAACAACTTCCTGTTTTCTGCTGCTGATACCTCTCCCTATACATCCCAGTATACCCCAGCCCTCCCTACTGCCTTCTCACATTGCTTGCTAACCTTAAGGTCATCTGATATGATTACCCCCAGGTCCCTTTCCTTTTTTGTTGTTGTTACTACCTCCCCACCCATTGTGTATTCTTCCCTGGTTCTTGTTTCCCAGGTGCATTATTTTGCACTTCTTTGCATTGAATCCTAGCTGCCATACTTCTGACCATTCCTCCAACCTTGCCAAGTCCCTTTTCATCCTTTCCATGCCTCCTTGTGTATCAACCCTGTTGCAGATCTTTGTGTCATCTGCAAAAGGCATACTTTCCTTCCAGTCCCTCTGCAATGTCACTGATGAAGACATTAAAAAGGACTGGACCCAATACTGAACCCTGCGGTACCCCACTAGTAACCCCTCTTTCTTCAGAGTGGACTCCATTTACAATTACCTTCTGTGTCCTGTTGTGCAGCCAATGTTTTACCCAGGCTACCACCCTGGGACCCACTCCCAGGCGGGTTAATTTGACTATTAATCTTTTGTGTGGGACTGAGTCAAATGCCTTGCTAAAGTCTAGGTAGGCCATGTCCACAGCCCTCCCTGGTCTACTACTTTGGTCACCCAGTCAAAGAAATCTATTAGATTCATCTGACATGACCTTCCGCTGTGAACCCATGCTGCCTTGGGTCCTGTGCTCCACTGGCATCTAGGTACTCAACTATTCTTTCCTTCAAGTGACTCCATCACTTTCCCTACCACAGAGGTCAGACTGACAGGTCTGTAGTTTCTCCTCTGTCTTGGTCCCACTTTTGTGAAGGGAATCACATCTGCCTTCCTCCAGTCCTCGGTACCACACCATCCTCCCATGATTTATTAAAAGAGTAGCCAGTGGTTTACTAGTTCCTCCCTTAATTCTTTTAGAATTCTGGGGTGAATTCCATCAGGACCCATTGCTTTGTCCACCATCAGTTTTAGGAGTTCTTGCAGAACCCTTTCTTCTGTGAAAGGACTGGGATCAACCCCCCTATCAAGAGTGTTTCTGTTAATTGGATTAGGCACTTCCCCCTCCTCTATCGTGAATCCGATATCATTGTCCTCTCACTCTTCCTTCACACAGCTACCACAACCACCCTCCTGAATCATAAACTCTGTCTTCCCCAGCATAAGCCAAAATGCCTAGCTCGCCTTTTGATAAGTGAGAACCCCCCGCCAAACACACCCACAAGCCCCATCTCCCTCTTCTCTTCCCCCAGAGCACCCAAATATACCTTTATACTTGTGTCGAGTCCCACAGATCCTGACCTCTGCAGTGCTCCTGTCTATAATAAATATAACCCCGACACTAAATGTTTCTTAAGAACCCTCCTCCAGCACAAGCCAAATGTCAACCCAACTCACCAATGAGGAAAAACCCACCCAACACACCAACTAGCCCCAACCACCTTCTTTCCCCATAGCACTCAAAATACCTTTAAAATTGCTTGGTTCCACAGATCCTGACTGCTGCAGCACTCCTGTATATAATAAATATACACCCTGCCAACAAAGCTTAAAATACCTCCACCCAGCACAAGCCAAATGCCAGTCCAACTCACCTATAGTTGGGAAAAAACCCACCCAACACACCCACTAGCCCCCACCTCCCTCTCCCCCCATGGCACCCAAAATACCTGTGATGTCGAGTTGGATGATAAGCCTCATAGTAGAGTGGCTGCCTTGCAATCATATTCTATGTGTTAATACATCCCTCGGAGCCACTTGTTGCTGAAAATGAGTGGTTTCACGTGCCTTCAGCTGGAGTGAGAACAGCAAAGCGAAGCTGAGCTGTTCTGGGTCAAGCTGAAGGCAAGTGAAACCACTCATTTTCAGCAGCAAGTGGCTCAGAGGGATGTTTTATTTTTTTTATTTTTTATTTATTTAGCTTTTGTTGACCGGGTAAGTGCACTAGACAAATCCTGCCTATTTTCAGGCATGACCCGGGGGGAGGGGGATACAGATGAATGGCAACTGACCTTGAACCAGATTAAGCTGTTGGTGGTATTTTTTTTTAGTGAATGAGGGAAATTTGGCCAGGACACCGGGGAAATTCCCCTACTCTTTTCGATAAGTGCCATGGGATCTTTAACATCCACCTGAACTACCACCAATCCAGGCAGATGGGACCTCGGTTTAATGTCTCATCCGAGAAAATAAGACTCAGAATGCAGCACCCCTCTCATGCTGCATTACAGTGTCAGTACTGGGATATTAACCCAAGTGCCAGATGTGGGAACTGAACCCACAGCCCTCTGATCTCCCGGCCTCAGAGGCGAGTGTGCTACCTACTGAGCCACTGACACTGTTTAATGTATTAATATATTATTGATCGAGATTGATCAATAATATATTTAAAAAAATAAACTTCTCAGAATGTGCCCGTTTCCAGGGCATCTGCCCATGAGACGCTCTTCACAGAATAAGAGTGCCTCATGTGCAGAGGAAAGGAGCGCTCTGATAGGCCAGGAGTGCTCCCTCGATCTATAATCTCTAGTATGAATGAAAGCACATCCTATAATAATAGTAACAGCTGATTGGTCTACTGTTAGTCAGTCAGGTGCTACTGCTAGTGTAGAATGTTTTTTCATTCATACTGGAAAGAAGACGAGTGCATGGCAGCTACTTCTCTGTTGTACCCATCCTGTCACCTGACCGACTCACATTACAGTATTTTTGGTGCTATGGAGGGATGGAGGTGTGGGATAGCGTGTGTGTGATAGGTGTCTTTTTCTCACTTACAGGTGAGCTGAGCTGGCATTTGGCTTGTTCTGGTGGGAGGGATCTTAAGATTTAGAGGCAGGGCTAAATTCATTATATACAGGAGTGCTGCAGTGGTCAGGATCTGTGGGTCCCAACATGTTAAACAGTATTTTGGGTGCTACAGGGGTACAGGGGTGTGTGTGTGAGGGAGGTTGAGGCTAATGGGTGTGTTAGGTGTTTTTTTTTTCTGAACTTACAGGTGAGCGGGACTGACATTTGACTTGTGCTGGGGGAGGGATATGAAAATCACATATGTGCCATCATTTTTGATCCTCTAGTAATATCTTCACCATTGATTCACACCAGTGGGTTTGAGCCGAAGGTGCTAGGACCCCGCAGGAACCAACACTTTTCAGAGGGCTTGTGCTGAGGTAAGGTGTGCCCTTACCCAGCTCCACAAGACTGAGCTCACAGGCACAGGCTTACCTCGGCACCAGCCCTCAACCACCTCAGTACCTTTTTTAAAAAGGAGGTGCAGCATAATCCAACAAGTTCATGTGAACTTAACCAAAGGTCATAACATAGCCCTGTTGCCCAGTGTGTAAGCCTCCTCTCCTTTGAGAGAGGCTTGTGCTTCCTTTAGGGACCCCCTCCCTTTTATTGCCCTCCGAACTTAGGGATTAAGGGGTCATCAGCAAGCATAATTCCTGCTAGTCACCATGAGGTGGCAGCAGAGAGCAGGTTTTCCCGGGTTATAAATAGGCAGGAACAGGAAGTTTCTGTTTTTTTTTTTTTGGTTCAGAGACTGGAGAAGGAGACTGACAGGCACTGCAGGGCAATGAGGGGTGGGGGGATCTCCCACTTTAGGCAGGCCGGCTTCTACAGTGGCGATGCATTGGGTTCCCTGGGTGAGCATCTGAGGGAGAGCATGGAGACAAGTAGCTGCGATAATCATTAGTGGGGTCCCGGGCTCTGGGAGTGGTAGGTGGAAATGGGAGATGCAGGCTAGGTAGGCCCCAGGGTTTGGGTGGACCTGGTAGGCTGTTAGTGGGCCTGGGTCATCAGGGTAGCAGTAGGATGTGGTAGGGCCTCTGCCTCCTGGTGTGGCAAGGCAGCCTAGGGTACTTCTGGAGAGGGCACCAGGGGGAGCCTCTAACCTCGCTAGGGATTGTTTGGAGGGACAGGCCTGGGGGCTGATGGTCTTTAGTTGAGTGGGCCGCAGAGTGCCCTGGAGGCATTCCCCAGTGCTGGTTTGCACTTTTCGGGCTGCAGGAGGATGGTAAAGAGGAGATGGTTGGGCAGCAGTTTCATCATGTACGGCCCTTTAAAAGAGCAGCATGCTGGATGGAGAGGTGATTGGGCTGTTGGGGATCCAGGAGTTGTGGCAGATCTCCAGTTTCTCTGTGTGGCAGGGCAGCTCAAATGGCTAGCAGCCAGGGGAGTGGAGCATGGCCTGGGTACGCTGTGGGTCTGCCGTGCCCATGTCTGGGGCAAGCCCCGAGGCCTCCATTTTATGTGCAGGTCTTTAGGCCTGGTTAGGCCATGGTTCTGCTCCAGTGGGGTAACATGGTCAGGAAGGAAGGTGCCACCGTGTTGCCAGAAGAGGTTGTGGTGTTCAGGGAGGCTGGGCAGACCAGGAAAGTGACCGGACAGGAGGATGGGGGAGGTATGGTGTGGTGGATTTTGGCAGGTACCACACCATTCATGCCCCTGCAAGGCTGGAATATGAGAGTCAGGGAAAAATGTTGGAGAAGCTATATGCTTCCCCCAGAAGTTAGAAGACAGTAAAGGCCCCCAACCCCTGTGAAACCAGTAAGGAAGCTCAGTTAAGCACTTACCAGTGCCAGTGGGCTCTTTGGAGCTTCACGGTACAGGATGAAAGGTCATCTAAGTTCCTGGGGAGAGATATCGTTTGCTGAGAGAGAGCTGTATAAAACCTTGCCTTGTTGAAAGTTTACTGCCTTTAACCTCTGTTTAAGGTTTAGCACCATGGAGCTGCCATTTAAAGTAGATTCATAAGTGAGCCCCTGTTGCCCAGTTAAATCATTTGGGCACAGGAGAAATAAATAACTAATGTTTATCTCTCCCTCTTCTTTCCTTAGGAGAGCCCCGAGTGGCTCCACCACTCACTTGTGGCTCCAGTCTCTTCCTGGCTCGCTGCACTCATCACCCCAACCCGCCCGCCCTTGCAGCATGCCGGAGAGCCCTGAGTGGCTCCACCACTGGCTTGTGGCTCTGGTCTTTTTCTGACCGTCCACACTCATCACCCCAACCCGCCTGCCCTTGCAGCATACCAGGAGAGCCCCGAGCAGCACCACCACTGGCTTGTGGCTCTGGTCTTTTCCTGGCTGGCCACATTCATCACCCCAACCCACCTGCCCTTGCAGCATACCAGGAGAGCCCTGAGCAACTCCACTGCCGGCTCGTTGCTCTGGTCTTTTCATGGCTGGCCGCATTAATCCCCCCGACCCGCCTGCACTTGCAGCATACCAGGAGAGCCCTGAGTGGCTCCACCACTGGCTTGCAGCTCCAGCCTTTTCCTGGATGGCCGCACTCATCACCCTGACCTACCCACCCTTGCAGCATACCAGGTACAGCCTGAACAAGCTCCAGATCATCACGGCTTGTGTGCCGCTAATTTGATTGGGCATATTAAGGTTCAGGCAGCCTGCCATTGGCTGCTCTGTCCCTCAGCTTCCTCGGATTTGGCACTTGCCATTCCAACTGGAATCTGTACTTAATCTAAAAAAGCTGTGCACTCTCTGGGCTGTATTTTTGCCTGCTGCTCATTTTAAGCTCTCTTTAATATACCTTCCTTTCTCTTACAAAAATGGAATATATTGCAATATACTGAAAAATATGCATTAATGTATGTCAATACAATGAGAAATACATTGTCCCAATGTAATATGTAATATATTATGAAATGTATTTTTAAATATACTGACATAATATATTTCTAACCCATAGTATGCAAAAGTATATGTCACTATATTGAGAAATACATTGACTCAATGAAATATAATACACAGTGTATTTCAGCATATAATGAAACCACATATTCTGCCCCATGCATTGCTTGAAAGTATGATGTCAATCTATTTGGTGATGAATTGTCTGAAATATATTAGTATATTTCAAAATATATACTGTATTCTTTGTGTCATGTATATTTTTTATATATGTTACATATATTTTTATATATGTTACATATATTGTATATACTGTATGTTACATATACTTTATACATGTTACATATATTTTTTATATATTTTACATGTATTTTTGTAAATGCTTAGTTTTGTCCCATGTGTACATTTGCATAACTAATTTGCATATTTCAAAAACATAGTTTTCCAGCCAAAATCATTAGAATTTCTAGCGTTATAATACTTTTGAATTTACAACACTAGCTTACAGACTGAAAAGAAAGGTGTAAGCTATAAGCAAGTACATGTAGGATCTTGCCCTGACCTGAAAGTAAAGCAAAGTGGGGTGGTATAAACATCAAACTGAGCCTTTAACATGCATGAGCTTGTGATGTAAGTCATATGTGTAAGTATAAATGCATAAAATGTATGTTTGAGTTAAAACTGCACTATAAAATGATAATTCAATGTAAATATTTCCATGATTAATAACAAGATGAACTCCAGTTATATAGCTAGAGGTATGTGTAAATAATAAAATAATTTCTTTTGTTTTTGTCTGGGTAAGTTAATATATAGAATAAAGTATGGGGTGGTGTGTGTAACGAGAAGTTTACACACACCCGAGGGGTTGGATGCTTTATAAACCCTGAGAACGAAGCTCGAGGGGTTTGTACATGCATCTAACCTCTTTGAGGGTATGTAAACTTAGAGTTTACATACACTACTCCTTATATTTTATTTTTATATAATTGCTGTGTCTCCTTTTGGCCACAGCAATTATATAAAATAGCAGTTTCAGTGGTCGCTACCAGTTCAGTTTTTTGTCTGGTTCTTAAATTTAGATTTTCGGAGGTTTCATGTGTGTTTTTTTTTTAATAATTAAAACTTGTATCCTGTAGAAAATAACTGTTTTTTTTAAATGTGACTTACCGCTGTGCCATCATTCTTTTGCGGCTAGGTTGTGGTCGAGCGAGAGCTGCGAGCCCGAAAGGTAAAGACTACAGCGGACACATGCGCAGAGATAGGAGAACCGTGCATGTGTTTGCCATTTTAAATGCTCCTTTATAACGGCAAATTACGCCACGGTCTCCCTATGGCAAAAAGGGGAGACCCGTAAATTATAGTTATATTAATATCTATTACACATGTATATTATATATATATATATATATTTGTAAATATAGGAAACAACATTTGAAATATAAAACAAAATACATTTATACATATATTGGCAATATACCAATAGCATATATTTACCATTCTTATTTCAATATATTTAGAACTGTATCAATATATTTTACAATATACAGAATATACTAAAGCTGCCATAATGTATATATTTACAGTACATTGCAAGATATTTGCACATTTTAAAATATATTGAAATATACTGATTTTCCAATACGTTATAATACATTATAAAACAAGTAGATTGGAATATATTTCACTATATGTAAATATATTGTTAATAATATATTTTAAATTTTCATTTTTGTAAGGGTTAACTGAATCTGTTAAATCAGTCTGTCTGCTAATCTGATTCAACCTGTTAATCAAATGTACGGAGTGAAATTACTTTATCCAAATCTGTTAAAGTTATTTGCCTACTAGTCTGTTATATTATAGAGTTCAATTAAGCTGCTTGCTAGCCACTAGTCTGTTAACTCGGGTATACACAGTGTTTAAATGTATCTGCTGGCTAGCCTGTGATGGAGTTAAACTGATCTGCTAGCTAGCCGCTAGTCTGTCACCTCAAGTATACAGTTAGAGCTTTAGCCACTACAGTCTACTTTCTTCTGACTTCACTGTGTTTGACATTTTCAACCTCTTCTGACCCCCCCATTGTGCACCCATTTTGCATCGTCTGCTCTTCTCTACCATGTTTTCTCTTTTTCTCATCTGCTTTTCTCTACTACTTTCAGCCCGCTCTGAGTTCCATCTTATTGTGAGCACTCATCCCAATTTAATTGCTCTCAGATTAATCCTTTGTGTAGCTGGCTGCTGCTGGCACCAGACCCCCACCAACCCCCTTATCAGGGCTCGAAGTAACTGGCTGTCCACCCATCACAGACAGCCAATTTTCAATTGGGACAGCTGTTTTCTGAAGTTTACCTGTCCCTTGGACAGGCAGCATTTGTGCACACTTTCCCCATTTAAAAGTACTTAACTGGGCACTAGGACCCATCGGAATCCATGCCGGCAGCCAAGGATGTGATGAGTAGCTCAGCCCACTCAAGTAGCTCCACCTGCCTGAAACTGCAGCTCTGCCTGTTCTGCCCATCGCTGCCACAGTGGGGCTTGTGACTGCTGGTGCTGTATGTCACCTAACCCCTCTCTGCAGGATTCTGAAGTGGCAGCCAGTGGGAAGAGTCACAGTTGACAGGTACAGTATGGCAACGCATGCTCAGATCGTTAGTGCACATGCGTGATTGCCATCTCATAACTCGATCTCTGCATTTTCTAACACTTGCCACGTGAAGACATATGAGAGCGAGTTCTTCATTGGTGGCTCGGCACTATTTCTTGCGTTACTGTGAAAAAAATTATTCACCCTTTCATACAACAGCCCTTTTCAGGGTTCTGGTTTTGCATATTTTGGGGGAAATATAATTTAAATAGAACCGGCCTGAGGGGAATTGAGGACTGCAGTCTTGCACCTAAATGAGGAGGATAGTGGGGAGAGGAACAGGATGATAGTCTGAGACTGGACCTCATCACTGAAATTTATTTAGAACTGAAGCTACAATTCATATAAATACAAGAAAATAAAAATAATACTTTTCTAGGGTTCTGTTTGAAAAAAAAAAAAGATAGGCAGCAAGCACAGCACATGGCTCTGTGGTGTTTGTAGGATCTGTACATGGCTGGGAGAGAAGGCAGTCATTGTGTGTAAAATACAAAAGAAACATCCCTCTCCACGGTCTCTGTGTGTACAGATTAGAAAATAGAAAGCCTCTCCTTGGAAAATATTGGAAGCCTATTTTAAAAGGCTGTTTGGGGACAATAAAAAAAATTAAGTAAATTAAATATAAACAAGGATTAACTGTGACAGGCTGTTCTCGGGGCTCTTTAATGAGGAGAAAAATAAAGGTTAAGGAAGGGTTGCCTTAGGCTTGAGTGCTACTTGTGAAGGTGGTTTGCAGTGGGAGAGACTACCAAATAAAAAAGAAAATAGACAAGGGAAAGTAGGCACTTTCAAGGAAAGAGGAAGGAGGGTGAATACATTTAAAGGTTTCCTCTGTGTAGCAGTCACAGACCTCTCCAATGTTTTTTTGGGGCAGAAAGCCTTAGCATACCCAAGCCATCCTAAATCCTAGACATATATATGTAAAACTGCCTCACAGGTCTGCAAGTGGAGGGGGACTGAATAAAAAAGAGTAGCCTGGCAAGAAACTGAACCCTGAAAGGGAGAGGAGGGGAACTGAATCTTTAAACTCAGAATGTACAAAGCCCCCTGCCTGGAATTGTTGAATGCATTTGCAGATAGCCTTGTAAGCAAGGCTGTATTAAAACAAAACAGCTACTCTGTACAGAATTGTCTGTTGTGCACTTGTGTTTTGCATACATGTGGAATGTGGAGTGTGGAGAGGAGTGGGGAACAGATTCAGAATAAAACAAAATTGACAAAACTGACAGAAGGTCAGTGGGCTATTCAAAACAATAAGTACTTTGAGACAAGACAGTTAAGACATTTGAAAAATAACCCTAAAAGCAACATTTTTTTCTCTTTCCTCTTTACAGTCCATGTTCTGTTACATACATTATTCTCAAGATTCACCTTACAACAATGTGGACAGGTAAAACTTTTGTCAGAAAGGCAAAATTTACACACCACCTGTCCCTTGGACAGGCATCACCAGAAAATTATTTCTAGCCCTGCCCCCTGTGTTAAGTTCCCTAGTGCCTACACCCAACATCTACGCCCCCCTGCTTTTTGTTTCTGTTACTGCCCACCCCCAACTCAGCTCGGCTTTGGCCAAAGCTGCTATTTTTCTGTACTAACATTTATTTGTCCCCCCCCTTTCCTTAGAAGAGCCCCAAGTGGCTCCACCACTGGCTTGCAGCTCCAGTCTTCTCCTGGATGGCCGCACTCATCACCCCGACCCACCCGTGCAGCATACCAGGTACAGCCTGAGCAAGCTCCGGGTCATTGCGGCTTGTGTGCTGCTAATTTAATTGGGCATACTGAGGTTCAGGCAGCCTGCCATTGGCTGCTCTGTCCCTCAACTGCCTCGGCTTTGGCACCTGCTGTTCCAACTGGAATATGCAATTAATTGAAAAAACTGTGCACTCTCTGGGATGTATTTTTCCCGCCCAACCACATCCGCTCTGGCCACTATTAAATGCTCACTTCCCACAGCTTGTCCTGCTCCCTACTTCACTATTGGTGGATACATATCCCTGCCCAAACCTTAAAGGGGCTTTCATAACCTTGGACATCTGTTACTTCTCTTAGTAACACCTTCTCTATTATGTGCCTTGCTAACTATTCTGACCCTCAGTGCTGTAATCTTTTGTCCTGAACCTGCCAACCTCGACACTCCATGGAAATACCACAGCAAGCTGTAACATGGCTCTCTTCCTGCCAATTCATGTCCTTCTCTCCCCCCTCTTAATATTGAATTGTGTGGACCTTACCCACCTGGATCACTCCTGGTCTGGAGTATCTTCGGATGACAACTCATACAGCCTCCTACTGCTTCAGCCCATCTGCCTTCTTAAATACCCTATATTGTGTATGCCTGTACTCTGGCTTCTCTCCATGGATACCACTCCAGGAGCTACTGTGAATCCTATCAAACCGTTACAACCCTACTGGGCTCCCAACCCCCACTGTTAACTGTTCCTGTCCAGTTTGCAGTATTCAGCCTAGTGTCCCCTTGCCTCCTCTCCCAACTGTACATATCCCCAACCAGGACCCTTTTCCCCAACAGTGGTCACCATTCGCTACTCAAGTTCCTGTATATGGGGCTTAAGAAGCTTCTTCCATTCTTGCTGTTTTGTTCAGGAAACATTAAATTAAATCCTAGACCACCTCTACCTATTCCTACTCCCACCGATCTACCTAAACTAAAAGGTCTCAGCTTTATCCATATCAATGCCAGCAGCCTGCTAAAGAAAATGGATTTAATTCAAGCTTGGGTACTCCACCCCACCCCAGGTGTACTTGTAGTTTTGGAATCTTAGCTGAAAGCCTCTAGTCCCAATCAGGCTATCAATATCCCATCCTACAATGATAATAGAATGGGTAGGATATCTTTATGTCCTATATAAGTACATGCCTCGACTCCACCACCCTGCCCAAGGAATTCAGAAGTCTCACCTTAAAAATGTCTCTATTGACTAACGAGTCTATCTACATTTCTGGCAGTTATATACCCCCTTAGAGTACACTTGGGATCATTTGCCACCTCCACAGGATCCTAGAAACCATTGGCCCTGAATTTATTTGTATGGGGGACTTCAGCTTGGATTGGAACTCTCATTTTTCAGAACCCTTAAAACATTTCTGCGAAGTACATGGACTTACACAAACAATCTGTGATGCCACCCACCCTAATACTAAAAACCCCGGGCATAGCACTCTCCTGGACCTAATCTTTACCAACAGACCCCATAAAATGCTTACTCTGGGGATTCCATAAGGACATTAGTGATCACAGCGCCACTGCCTGTGTGAGGCACTCTCCAAAAACAACCAGTCCACCTAATTTTGCCTGCAAAAGGAATTTCCACAAATTCAATATCTCAGAGTTCCTGTTTGATCTGAATGGGATCAGATGGCCAGATTTTATCTGGTCCCAATAGTCACTGTGGCATCTACCCACTTCCTCAATCTTGTAATGGAGGTGATTAATAAACATGCCACAATGACAAAACTAAGGGCTAGGAAAAAAGCTTTTTCTTGGTTTTCTAACTCGGTAAAATCCATCTTACATAACAGCAATTACCTATGGAAAAAAGCCTGCAAGACAAAATCTGAAGCCAACTGGGCTGCCTTCAGAGCAGCAAGAAACCAATGCACAAGACTCATTCAGGCAGAAAAGGCCAAGTACTACCAGTCTGTCTTGGAGTCATCCAGAAACAATGCTGCTAAATTTTGGAATACTGTTCGGGAAATCGAAGGTCATAGTTTGCCTTCATCCCTCCCAGCTAAAATAGTCTCAGGGGACAATACCTACACAAATAGTGATGATATTCTGGACCAGTTAAATAATCATTTTGCCACAGCTGGCCTAGCTTTTGACTCTTCTCCCATCAGTAAGCTATCATCTCAGCCACTTGCTTGCAGCCATTTATTACCTTCCCCCCAAATATGCCTTTGCTCTTCACAATTTAGTTTCAGCCCTGTCTCGCTCAAACCAGTCGAAGATCTCTTGCTCGCTCTGGACCCAAAAAAGTGCAGGAGCAGATCTGCTCAAACCTTACTTTCTAAAGATAGGATACTACACCCTGGCCCCACCTATCACCCAATCATTCAATCTGTCACTTTCCCAAGTTGCTATCCCTACCATTTGGAAAACTGCCCATGTCATCCCTTTGTTTAAATCTGGTGACCAATGCAATCTCAATAATTACCGAACAATTTCACGTCTTCCCATTCTGTCTAAGCTCCTTGAAAAACTGGTCAATGACCAACTTGAAGACCACCAAGAAGCAGAAAGTCTTCTGAACCCCCTGCAATCCAGGTTTCACCCCAAACATAGTACAGTATCTAAACTGCAAAAGTTACAGATGACTGGTGAATCTCCCTCGATGCTAAACACCATGTTTGCACTCTTTTTTTTAGATTTAAGCAAGGTGTTTGACACCGTTGATCACCAATTACTACTGGACACATTAAATAATTTTGGTCTAGATGATACCTTGCTAAATTGGTTCTCCTTTTATCTTACCGACAGACAGCAACAGATTAAAGCCAATGGTGCCCTCTCCCCCTTAAAACCTATCCTGAGAGGAGTTCCGCAGGGCTCCATCTTGGGTCTGTTATAATTTGCCACTTATATTAATAATAACAATAACAATGTCAGCACAGCAAACTTTCACTTATTTGTGGACGATACTGTGTTATATGTTGCCAGGCCTACTCTTCAACTCACTTGCCTTGAGTTACAACATGACTTTGACCTACTTCAACAAAACTTAATAAGTCAAAAATTACTCTTCAATGCTAAAAAGACAAAAATGATGCACCTGTCCCCTAATAACAAAGATGTTCCCACCAACTCCTTGAACACAAATCTTCAGATCAAGACTATCCTGGCAGAAGTACTGGAACCAGTCGAGAAATTTAAATATCTTGGCTTCTGGCTGGACTGAAAACTATATTTTGTAATGCATATAGAAGAAACTGCTAAAAAACTTCATCAAAGGTTTGGTCTCTTTTATCGAATAAAACACTAATTTACCCAAGACGCTAAACTAAGGTTGGTTCAAACAACCCTTCTCCCGTTAATCGACTATGCAGACTTTCTCTACTGTTATAGTCTGAAGTCAGCCCTAGTTACCCTTGACACACTCTATCACAGGGCCTTAAGATTCATTACAAACACCCCTTTCAACACCCATCATTGCTCCCCTTATCTGCAGGTTGGCTAGCCATCCCTTAGCGTCAGGAGGTGCCGCAATGCATCCCTCTGGGTTTATAGAGATCTAACCCTGAAACTTCCTCCCTACATCTGCTCCATGTTTTAACGTGCCCCCAGTGTGACACTCTCAGGAAGTTCTCATATATAACATTTGATACTCCATGGATTAGAACCCAGTTTGGTTCTTCATCACTAAGTTACACCCTGCCAGCCTTATGGAACATCATACAAAAAACTCTTAAACTTAACCTTACTGTTGGCCTGTGTGCATTTAAGTCTTTGACTGGACGTTTGTTGAAGGACGAATGCAACTGCTATGCTTGAACTTGCTTACTGTAATCATGTATATTCTCTCTGACTCCTGGCACTTAATCCTCCCCTTTATCCCCCACCTCTTCCCTTTCCTAATCCTCCCCCATCTCCCCTCTGGCCTGGTTTGCTTCCAACCCCTATAACCCCCTTCATCCTGCACTAGTATTAAACACTTGTACAGCCTCAACCCCTCCCCGATGCTCCCCCCGATGCTTCTTAGTTTTCTGCATTCTCCACCCCACCCCTTCCCCACACCTGCTCTCCTCTATCCCTCTTGTTATATTTTTGTACCGTGTACTCCTTTTCCACCATTGACCTTCCTCTATTGCTATAAAACTCCTTGACCTCGCATCTTATGTCCTCTTCTATTGCTCCAGTTTACTTTCTTGCACCAATCATGTTTCATAATTATACGCAACTAGCTTTACCTGTATATGCACCTGTATTAGCTATTCTGTATTGTACCTAGTTACTTTCCTTATGTCTGCTGTTCTAATGTTATCTTAGCTGCATCTGTATTGTACCACTGTAACTGTACAGTACTTTATATTGTACTTATGTCCCTCCAGGACCACCTCGCAAATGAGTTGTCTCAATTGTGTTATCCTGGTAAAATGAACTTTGAACTGAACTGAACATGAATTGAAAACATGATTGGTTTATAAATGAATCAATTGGAGTCAACTTTGTTTGTAAATAGATATGATGAATTTAATAACTCACAGGTTTTTAATCCTCTAATGAGTTTTTTTCCATTGGGTTTTATTTAAGATCCTGCATCTCAGGCCCGGGGTTGGTGGGGGGGTGGGGGCTCCTCGCTGAAGAAAGAAGTCATCCAAGAATGGAGGAGCACAGGTTTGAAGTGATGGGGTGTTTTTGTTCCATTTTGAGACCAGTTACCTTGAAGATACCTAGATAAGAAGACGTCTTCAGGTACACTCAAATGTTTCTAGCTTCTACAGTTTGAGCCTAGGGATGTTTCTGGTGAGATTTCTGCTGTGGGCCCCCTCCTCAGTTTTAACATCTGTGATTGCCCCTAGACATCGGGAAGGGGGTGGCTACATGTGTAAGAAGGGTCAATAAGCCAGTAACACAGTGCTTCATAGCCCAAACCAAACATAAAGGAGTGAAGACCAATACAATAATTCTGCAGTGAGTCTGGGGGATGGTGGGCAGGCACATGAATCAATGGTAAAGATATGCTAAGAAAATCAAAAATGATGGTGAGTGCATAATTTTCACATCTTCCAGGAATTAATCTTCACCACTGTTTCCTACTAGTGGTTCAGAGTACCAAGCCCAGACAAATTCCCCCGGACTAGGGTGATAGGAGCTGAGAGCTCACTCAGGATAGTAATCCATTCAGGATTGTCCTGTCAAGGGTGACATGCTACCTACAATGGAGATCCAGGGCATAGTCCTTTGTAAAAGTGTGCACTGTGCTCCAAGTTGCAGCTCTGCAAATATCTTCAATAGGCACAGAGTGGATCTCTGCCAAGGATGTCTCAACTGCTCTGGTGTGCCCTCCAATTTAACCTGAGTGGTGGCATAGCAGTGGTGAAGGCAATTCACAATCCAGGCAGGAATGCACTTGCACACAGTAGGCTGTCCTTTCCGATTATGATCGAAGGACACACAGAACTGTATAGATTGTCTGAAGCCCTTAGTTCTGTCCAGATTTTATTTATTTTTTATTTTAATTTTCAGATACAGCCTGTGAGCTCAGAGCTTATTTATAAAGGCTCCACGTCAAGGAGAACAATACAATGGCAGAAAAGCATATTGGGTATACAGCAGCAAGTATGAATTTACAGAGCACATAACATCAGTGGTCAAACCAAGTTCAAGTAATGCTATACAATAAGATAAAAATATGACACATAGACAAACTATAAAAAAATAAGGGAGGGTATGGAGATTCATATGCCAGCACCCAGAGATGTGGGATTGTCACAACTGTATCAGTAAAGTGAGGATGGGAGGCCAGAAAGTGAGAGATACATACAGGTGGATGGGGGGGGGGGGATGTTCCATGGTGAGGGTACAGGAGTAAAGGTGTGCAGCTGAGGTTAGGTAGGCAGGCAGTTGGGAAGAGGAAGTAGAAAGAGAAGGCCAGTGGCAGGGAGATGGGGGGATGTAAAAGGGTCAATTAAAGGTCCCTGGGATAAGGATGGGGTGAAGTCAGTTTCGCTAAATCAGAGGGGGAAAAAGCAGTCTTGAGGGCGAAGAGTTCAAGGTCGTTTAGCAGTCACAGCTGCTGGAGGTAGTTAGGTAGTGCTTCAATCCTTTTTTTAAAAGAGCTGATGCTAGAATTGGCTAGATTGGCAGGGAGTTTGTTAATCCAATGTGACGCTCTGTAAGCAAAAGAGCGCTGAGCGAGAGAGGTTCTCCTGAATGGTGCAGATAGCGAGCATTGTGCAGCACCCCTGGTGAAGTGCTGGGTCTGCGAGAATTGCAGTAGGTTATGGATGGTAGGCGGGGCGAGACCAAGAAGCACTTTCTTTCTAATGAAGCATACTTGGTACTTTACTTGCCCTGGTAGGTTTAGCCATTATGTTTTGGCATACAGCTTGCATGTGTGGGTGAGCCTTTTGGCACCCAAGACAAGTTGGCAGGCTTTGTTGTGTGCTGTTTTGACATGCTTTATGGCCGTGTTGGTGGCAGCACTATATACAATCAGCCCATAGTCAATAACCAACAGGACTGAGCTGGTGATGGTGAGGCGCAGGGCAGCGGGGGTTAGGTGGCTCCTGTGCTTATACAGGACTCCAAGTTTGACGTTGGCAGCCTGACTACGCTGTCAATATGTGAGTAGGAGGAGAGGGAGTCATTGATATGTACTCTGAGGTACTTGAATGTCCTTACTTGTTTGAGGGCTTCGTTTTTGTTTATTGACTATTTTGAGACTGAGAGTTTTTTGTTTGGAGTGTGGGCTGGTGAACAGCATTACTTTAGTTATTTTATAGTTGAGCAGCAATTTGTGCCTGGTGAACCTGTCCTCTAACTGGTAGAAACTGTTCTGCAGCTCCTGGGAGAGAAGGCCTAGCTGTGGGCTGGGATTAATGATTATGGCATCGCCCACGTAGAGGATATTTTGGATGTGCAAGATTCAGGGAGGGTATTGAGAAATAGACTGAACATCAAGAGTCCCATGATGGACCCTTGGGAAACCCCTAGTGAGACGGAGGTAAGAGACAGACTGAGTTCTAGTAACTTTTCTAGCAATAGGTGGTGGTTTACTGTATCAAAAGCTTTTGTGAGGTCAATGAAAATTTACCCCACTAGGTGGCTATTGTCAACTGCATTGTGTAGGAGGCTTGAGAACTTGATTAAGGCAGTGTTAATACTATGGCATTTGCAGAATCCATGTTGCTGGGGGCATTGCTGGTTGTATTTATGTAGATACTCATTCAATTGGACTGCTACTATCCTCTCTAGAGCCTTTGACAATGGTGATAGGATCGAGATGGACTGGAAATTTGAGGTACTTGTGTGGTCCTTGCTCTTGTGTATTGGTCTGACAAGAGCCACTTTGCAGAGGTTCAGGAAGTTACCAAGTGTGAAGGACATATTTAAGATTTTGGCATCTGGGGCTATTACCTCATCAAGTGCAAGCTCCATCATTTTCATATCTATGTTATCGCTGGCCAAGCTCGTTTTCCCCAATACCCTTTTGATGTATTTCTTGGCTTCATAAATAGTTATGCATTTGAGATAGAACTGCAGTACATTGTTCACTGGCTGGGTTGACGGGTGTGGTCTTGGAGCTAAGGGCTTGTGGTGACAGATAATTGGTTGGTAGGATGGAGATGAGTCTGTGAATGCCATGTTAAAAGCTTCAGCAATGGAAAGGGGATCCTTAGTAGAATGCCATTGATATTTAGAAGTGGGGGAGAATTAGTCCATCCCAATCATGTCTTTGATGTTACCCGAGAAACCCTTATTGTTACCAAAGTTCCTTTCTAATTGACTTTTGTAGAAATAAGCCTTAGCCAGCCTGATTGCTTTTGTATATTTATTTCTGGCTGCCCGGTAATTTTGAAAATTATGTCCGTGCCCCTGTGGCCTTCACGTTATGCCAAAGGTCATCTTGGTCTTTCATTTGCTCAATCAAGGCCCCCGTGACCCACCTACTTAGTGCACTCCTCACTTTCCTCTTTCTTATTGGTGCAAAGATATCACAAGATAAAACCTAAGGACCTCCTTAACGTCCAGAGAGTGGAGATCCCTTTCTTGTTAATTCTAGAAGTTAGCAAAGTAGATAAGCGCCATTAAGGCTGATTAAGAGGGAACACCAACACCATTTTTGGCAGAAACTTGGGGTGTACATGGAAAACTACCTTGTTCCTATGGAAAACAGTATATAGAGGATATGTGACCAGGGTATAGATTTCAGAAACTCTGTGAACAGAGGTGATGGCCACTAGAAATACTGTTTTTCTAGTTAAGAATTTCAAGTCATACATCGCAAGGGGCTCAAACAACTTGCAAATGAGCATATCTAACATAAGGTTGATAGCTCAGGTAGCTACCAGCTTCCAGATGGGAGGCCTTATGTGCAAAATGCCCTTAAGGAACCTCTTGAACATTGGCAGCTGCATCATATAGTGGGAACTAACAGGCTCATGGTATGCAGATATAGCACACAGGTGGACATTTACTGTTGAATACTGGAGATCAGCATCAGAAAGGTCTAGTATATACCCTGGATCCTTGTCAGGAGGGTACCCAATGTGGTCAATGTGGATTTTGGAGCACCAGATGGATAATCGTTTTCATTCAGCTGTGTATGTCTTCCTAGTGAAAGTATTACATGCAGCCGAAAGTATGTCAGAGACCCTCTGAAATACCATGTACCTGTTCACTTCTATCTCTTCAGGAATCAGGCCTGAAAATGAATGGGGTAGAGGCTGGGATGTACCAGGTGACCTGGGGTCAGAAAGTCCATCCTGATTGAAAGAATCCTCAGTTTGCTCACTGATAGTCTGTTCAACAGATGAATCCATATCTATCCAGGCCAGCAGGGGGCCAGTAATGTAATTTAGCCCCCTTGCACCTCCAATTTGAGCAATATCTTTTGCATGAAAGGGATTGGGTGGAATGCATACAAAAATAGATCTCGCTAGTGTTACTCAAATAGTATCCTAGAAATTAGGATACCAACAGATACCTCCCATTTGGCCACATAGTTGCTGTGGTAGGATAGTAGTGGTATTTGACCATGGATCCTACCCTCTAGGATCCAATGTATGGATCCTACAAACATTTTGGATCCTGTGGATCCTAGCAGCAGATCCAGTTTGGATCTTAACTATCTGACTAGGATCCCTGGATCTGACCTAAAATCCATCACTCTCTGACCCCCAGATCCTAACTATCTGACCTAAGATCTCTGGATTTGACCTAGGATCCCTGGATCCTAACTAGGATCCATCACTATCTGACCCCAGATCCTAATTATCTGACCTAGGATCCATTGCTATCTGACCCTGTATGCTACATCTGTCTTTGTTAGAATTCTAGTAGGATCCTAGGTAGGATACCAGCACTATCTGACAGATAGTAGTAGGATCCACAAAAGCTCTATCTGAGCAACACTAGATCTTTCCATTGCAGTCTGAATGCATCCTGACAAAAAGAACCATGTCCTGGATTTCTGGAGCAGAATCAAGGCAGTTTGGCATTGAGTGGGGATGCAAAACGGTCCACATCTAGGGTACCCCCACTTGTGAAATAATGATCTCATGATGCCTGGACCTAGTGACCACTCATGAAGATCAGCCTCTGTTCAACTGAGTCCATCTGCCAGAGTGTTCTGGACTCCTGGCAGATAAATTGCTTGAAGCAGAATCCCCTGCTATAGGCACAATTTTCACACTCTCAGCACTTCCCTGCAGTGAGGGTAAGAGTGTGCTCCTTCTTGTTTGGTGATATAGTACACGACAAACCTGTTGTCAGCGTGGAGGAGGACTGTTTTGTGGCTGACTAAGTCTACTAGGGCTCTCATGCCGTACAAAACAGCTCACATCTCCAGCACACTGATGTGGAGATGAGTCTCTGACAGATGCCAGACAACTAGTGTTTGGAGGCCCTGACAGTGGGCCCCCCACCCCAACAGGCAGACATCTGTGGAGAGTGTCACGTGAGGCTCTGATTGGGAGAAGGAGATGTACTCTTGGACACTGTGACAGAGCAGCATAGGAATGACCAAACCAGAGACTGGTCACCTGAATGGAGTAAGTATGATGGTTCAATGCTTGTGACCACTGTGCACTGAGCATCCACTGAGTTGTCCTCATGTGCAATCATTCCAAGGGCACTGTGAACACTGAGGAGGCTATAAGACCCAGCGGCATTGCATGGAGTGGGCTTGTACAGTTTTGCGCTCCATGGTGTAGCATGCCATTTGTAGAATTACTCTCTGGAAGAAAGGCTCAGGCCTTGGTAGTATCCAGCAGAGCTTCTATGAACAACAGGTGCTGAGAGGTTTGGATCTGAGACTTCTCTGAAGATTCAATAAGACTCCCATCAAGGTAAGGAACTGAGAGGCAGTGGCTGTTCTATCTCCTGCCTGGATGGGCTGGTAATGAGCCAGTCATCCAGGTATGCCATGGGTACTGCAAAGCATTTTTTAAAGACTCATGGTGCCAAGGAAAGCCCAAAGGGCAGGACTCTGAACTGGTAATGCTGTCTCAGCACAACAAGATAGAGGAATCTGTGGTAGCTGGAGTGCACAAGTATGTGCTGGTTATGCATCCCACATATCCAGAGATGCCCACCAGTCCTATGGTTTCAGGATGGGTAGCAGGGAACCAAGAGAGATAATTTAGACTTTTTCTTGATTCATGAATTTGTTCAGATTCCGAGGTCGAGAATGGGGCATGTGCCCCCTGATTTCTTTGGAACTAGGATGTAGTGGGAGTAGAAATGAAAATGACATACCTACCGTAATTGTTGATATTTCTGTGTATCTTCATCATTCATCACTAGTGGGTTCAGCACCAGAGCTAGGACCCTGCGGGAGACATTTTGTTTTTATTTTTCTATGGGCGGAGTCGATGCAGGGCTGGCACCACCCTTGAGGCCACTGTTCCTTGTGGCGCTCATGGGTTGGCCATTATCTGTCATTGACTCCGCCCCAGCCCCAGTTCTGAAATGCCAGAGAGTGTAAGGAAGGGAGGGTGGGGTAGGGCAAGAGAGCCTAAGGGATAGATAAAAGGAAAGATATAATGAAGTAAAAGGAGAAATAAATGACAGAGGAGACAGGAGAGAGAACCAGAATGGGAAATTGGGGAAGGAAGGGCCCCAATCTCTAGAGGAGGAGAGAAGAAGGAGGGATAAGAGAGGGGGAGGAGCCACCCCAGGAATAGCCCTGCATCCTAGGGTTTTGATAATAACAGTAGCTCAAAACTGGGCTGCAAGGTTTAGCTGCTGGGAGGCAAAGTCTGAGATATTAAGCATGGCCGGGAGACCAGCGTTAAGAAGGTGGGCAGGATGGGGGTGTCTTGAACTCCTCCCCCTCCCAAAATGAGGAAAAACATAAACTGCCATGAGGTATTCAGAAATGAACTCAAAATTTGGAGTTCATAAACAAAACAAAAACGGAGGAGGGTGCCCCCCAGCACTCAACTCACTCCTGAAGAATTGGGGAGAAAAAGAGACAGGGAGAGGGCCCCACCCCACCATATACCCCAATAATACCCTCAAAGGGAAAAATTCCTCCCTGTGTGTCTCCAGGTTCCTCTTCCTCCTAACCACGAGGGAGAGGAGAGCAAGGAGAATAACACAGAGACACACGAGGGGGAGGAGGGAGCCCAGAGACTGAGGTCCCAGGGGAAAGAAGGGTGGGATTTAGTGATGAATAGAGTAGATACACAGAAAGATCAATAATTATGGTGGGTACATAATTTTCATATCTTATCTGTGTCAGTCTTCACCATTCATCACTAGTGGGTGAGTACCGAGCCCCCTGAAGGGGGCCCTAAATTACTCCAAGGGACTAAGTCCCTTAGCCTCCAGTGGGTGAGACACTGGAGGAGAGAATCTTTACAGGCCTGGAGAGACCTGAGACTGGTCTGGGTGAGACGGGGAGCCCCCAGTGGGGGAGGGAAGGTGCCCCCGAAAAGTTGCCGTCTCACCCTACGGGAGAAAAGATGGGTTCTCCAGTATGCAGAGGAGATCACCTTATGCCGGGCCAGGGGTGACAACCAGGATAAGCAAAGCCATGCCATCCACCTGATGCAGATCGCTATCTCTACCACTCTGGATGCCACCTCATTGGCATCATAAGATGCCCTTGCTTGGTGCCTTGCTAGCTCCAGGCCCTGAGCAGAGAGGGCAATGGCTTGCCTGGTTTCCTTCACATCAGGCATTGAGGCTAGGAGCTGTCCTAGCCTGGACCACAAGTACATATCATAGGCTGCAAAGTGGGCCTGATGTGACGCAATACAAAGGAGGAGCTGTGCTGAGTAGAAAACTCTTCTCCCCAGAAATCAAAGTCCACAGATTCCAGATCCGGGGGTCGGTCACGGTAAGGGGTGCAAGGCCCAGAGGGGGTGTCCAGGGAGGTCAAGCCTGAAGAGGGACTAGGCAGAGAACCTGGAGACCCGGGGGACGCACAATACCATTGACATAGGTCCCTTGGGGCTGGAACAGTGGAGAAGGGACATAGCCAAAGCCGATGTAACGCTTCCTGGAAAGGAATGGGCCAGGTGGGAACCACCAGGTTGGCTGCACTGAAGTCACCTAGGAAGGCGCGCGTCACATGCTCGGGATTGCTGACAGGGATTGAGGTCAAATGGAGCTCATCCAACATCCTCACAAGGAAGCGCTGATAGAAAGAGAGATCAGATGCTGGGGAGATGTGGACAGATGGTTCCTCTACCACCAAGGAGGAGGAAGAAGATGCAGGCGAGCTCTGAGGTTCAGGGTTCGGCTGCATGGCAGCATGGTGGAACATCTTCTGGTCCATGGCATGGAGATAGGTGGGGAAATGTCCAGTGGAACCTCTGAACTGCTGCCAGGTAAGAGGTCTCCTAGGACTGGGAATACTTGGGATAGCCGGGGATGGAGACAGAGGCTCGGGGGACAAGCTCCTTGCAACAGGAGAATGGTCTCTGTCAGGGCAGGGGGGCCAAGAGGAAACTCCACACAAGGAGGGAAATCCGAAGGCCCCAGCAACTAACAGCCATTCAACCAGATCGGAACAGTCAGAGCTATGCCTATGGGAAGAAATCCCCCCATGAGGTGATCAGGACCATGAGTGCAGAAGGACGGCCCCTGACCTAAGAAGTTGACGTCCCTCTCTAGGACCTATCCAGGAAAGAGCGAGGGTCTGCACTGCGACTCCTCCCAGAACCCAGCTGGGCTCCAGTGAGGGCGCGCTGCACCACACCCCTACCCCTCAACCCTTCAGAGTCAGAGGGGGACCTCGTCCTCATAGCCACCAGCCTAGGCAGCTGACAACTCCGGGCAGCCTCCGAGGAGTCCACCCAGGGAGCAGAACCCTCCCCTTCCTGGCGTGCCCTGGATTGTCCAAACACACTAGGGAAGGGAGTACCCCAACTGGAGGAGCAGAAGTGCCAGTGGCCCCAGGCTGCACATCGGTAGTGACGGGGACCACCGCTGGCTGGTCAGTACCCCTGACCCTAGGGCCTACCGGTGATGACTGACCCCCAGAGGGAGGCTGAGTGGGGGCCAAGGTGCTGGAAACAGAGGGATCCGAGGATTCTAAAGAATCTGGGAGACAATCTGGATCAGACCAAGAGTCTGTCTCCAAGGAGGTAGACTCCGAGTTCCGATGCCAGATGACCCCTCAATCCCCCCAGGTCCTGGACCATGAGTCAGACCACCTTTCACCTCGGCACTGCAAATGGCACCGGAGTGAAGCATGACACTGCGCCTGACGTTGACGCCCTCCCCGGCGCCGCGAACAGCACCAGAGTTGGGCACAATACTGAGCGTGGTGCCACGCCCCCACCAGCACTTTTGAAGTCAAGCACGGCACCATGCATGATGCTGCCACCCTCCCCAGTGCCGTGAACAACACTGGAGTCAGGCGCGACACTGAGCATGGTGCCATGCTCCCCTCAGTGCCGCAAACAGCGCTGGAGCCAAGGTTGGTGCTGACAGTGGCACTGCCCCCATCCCCAGTGCTGCAAATGCTGCTGGAGTTTGGGACGGCGCTGTCTTCAGTCCCGGCACTGCAAACGGTGCCAGAAACCGAAACAGGCCCAGAAACCTCTGAAGCACTACCCCAGTGCCGCTGACATCCCCAATGCTGTGAACAGTGCCAGAAGCAACAGCAGCACCAAGAGATGGCCTGGCACTGACCACGGCACCGCCCTCCAAGCCAGCGGCACCGCAAATGGCACCGGGACCAAGAGCGGCACCACCAGATGACACCAAGGATGGTGCTGGTATCAGACCTGGAGGGCACAGAAAATGACACTGAGAGAGCCTTCACTTCTGAAGAGGCGACTGCCAAAGCTGTGCCTCCCACCTGTCCCCCGAGAGGGACAGACTGGGCCTCTTGCACTGCAGAAAAAGTCCCCGCTGTGGCAAGACTAAGAGAGGTGGGGGCCCCCTCCTCCATGTGCTGTAGAGGACCGGGAGGGGACCCAGAGGAAGGGCCGAGAATCCATGCCTTGGCCCGCCAACTACGAGCCCATCCTCCAAAAGTCGGCGGTGCACATCCGACTTTAAACACGTGGGTTTTGACAACTCAGTGGTCCATGGAGAAGCAGGCATTGCAGTTGTCCATGTCGTGGGTCGGGCCGAGGCAGGAGAGGTAGTGGTCATGCTGGTCTGTCACGGAATAGAGGCGGCCACAGGAGCATTTACGCATAGGAAGCCACCCCGCTTTTGATGATTTTTTGCTCCCCAGACGAGACATGACTGTACGAAAAATAAAGACAAAAACAGTACTCGACACCACTTAAAAGTAAAAGAAGGATGAACATAACCGAGGCAGCACAGACACAAGGCCGATGAACTAGGCTACAAATCTTGATAGAAGGTAGTCTCCATACGAGGTCTTCACTCGACGTGGGAGAAGAAGAACTGGTGCTGGGGTGGAGTCGACGACAGATAACAGCCAACCTGCGAGACCGCCATGTGGAACGCCGGCCTTGAGGGCAGTGCCGGCCCTGCAATGACTCTGCCCATAGGAGGAAAAAAAAAGTCTCCCACAGGGTCCTAGCTCTGACGCTGAACCCACTAGTGATGAATGGTGAAGATTGACACAGATAACATCCCTGTGTTCCATTCTGACTCTGGCACTATTTCCACTGCCCTATTGCTCAGAAGACCTGAAATCTTCTGCACCAGAAACTCTGACATATGAGCTGACAAGAGGGTTGCCTTCTTGGTGGATAGTCCAGAGAAATTTCTGTAAAATCCAAGGAGTATCAATTTCAGATGATCCTGAGAACCCAGTTGTCCATCATAACTCCCACTGACGGTAAAACTGGGTCAGCCTCCCACCCCCACAGGGGAGGAGAGATCAGGCTAATCCAGAGCATCAGCTGGTGGCACTGGGCGTTTTTGGTGTCTGTGCCTTTGGCTGCATCTTTTTCTGAGGCTGAGTTTTGTTTTGGACTCCCTGCCCCTGCCATGAATGGACTGCCTATTGTGAAAGGAATCACATGGTTTTCCTGTCTGAGGGTTAAAAGGAGCGAGCCTGGAAGTCAAAGGGTTGTTCTAGTTTGGTTAAATGCCTTAAGATATTGCTTACCTGTTGTCCAGACAGGTAAGTTCAATCAAGGGGAACATTCATAACTTGTTGTTGGACATCTTGGGTGAAGCCTGAAGTCCGCCACCAGGAATGCCACCTGATGCAAATGCCTGCAGACGAGATGCAGTATCAAAGGCATGCATAGAGTCTTTAAGCTTGTGACTGTTGAAGTTAGTGTGTTTCTTGACAGTCAGCAGAATATCCTGTTTAGACCCGATTATGGCAACAACCCCTCCAGAGACTTCAGCTTGCTGTAAAGCGTATACTCATATTTAGAAAAATGCCCTTGGTAGCTTGTGGTTCTCATGCCCAAGGTAGCTGAAGTGTAGGTATGCTTGCCCATAGTGTCAGTTTTCCATGACTCCCAGTTAACAGAGTGCACTGTGACCACTTGGGGAATAATGGCTTTGTCATTCTCAGTGAGGATAGCAATGGCATCAGCTATAGGTTGAGAAACATACACAGGCTTATCTTTGGAGGAAGTGCATTTCTTGTCAGACTGCTCACAGACAACTGCCACTGAAGCAGGCCTACTCAAGACTGCATCAGACAGTGTTTTGAATGTGGGAGGAATGGGAGGAACTAGACTGACCAGTATATTGAAAAGTTATCCTTTTCAAGAAGTAAATTTAGTCTATCTCCACCCCTAGGGCCACATCTGGCTTATTCAAAGTCATAAATTTAGCTCCCTTAAACACAGTTATTGTGGCATTCTGTGAAGTGTTTTGCAACTGGTCATCTTCACCAGATGGGACACTCAGAGATAGATCTCTTTGTAGCCCCGGACAATCACCAACGTCCTCTGTTTTGCTGCAGACCTCCAGTCCTGGGGACTGTTCCTCTGGATGCTCTCATTCTGGATTGGAAGGCAGGTTTGTCTATGCCTTCCCTCCCTTCCCTCTGTTATTCAGAGTCCTGATCAAAATCAGATCTCAATCCTGCACAGTGATACTGGTGGCTTCAGACTGGGCCAGACAGCCTTGGTATCCTCTGCTGCTGTCTCTGGCAGTGTCACGCCCCCTGTCTCTTCCCAAGAGATATAATCTCCTAACCTCCTCTCAAGGGAGGATCTGGTACCCCAATCTCCAGTCTCTCAACCTCAAGGCCTGGCTCTTGAAGAGTTAGAATATGCAGGCCTGCATCTTTCTCAGGGAGTTCTGGATATTTTGAAGGCTTCAAGGAAACCTTCCACTAGAAAAACTTATAATTCCAAATGGAAAAGATTCAGCATTTGGTGATCTCAGAAGGGCATTTTGCCTGATTCTGCAGACATTGCTACATTAGATTATCTGGTTCATCTCAATGGTCTAGGCCTTAGGCCTGCAACTCTGAAGGTTCACCTAGCAGCTGTCTCTGCATTCCTTTCAGCAGGGAAGGGCTCTTCCCTGGCATCTCATCCTGTTTTCAGTAAGTTTTTCAAAGGTTTGGTTCATATTAACCCTCCCTTTCGAGAGCCTACTCCGGCTTGGGATCTTAATGTCTGTATTGCTCAGTTTATGCAGCCACCCTTTGAACCTCTGGCTTCATCTGAGCTTAAGTACCTGACATGAAAAACTGTGTTCCTGGTAGCTATTACTTCTGCCAGGCGGATTAGTGAATTACAGGCCTTGTCAGTCGAACCTGACTTCATCTCCTTCCATAGGGATAAGGTGGTCCTAAGAACCAATAGTAGTTTCTTACCCAAAGTGGTATCAGATTTTCATCTGAACCAGTCTATGTCTCTTCCTGTGTTTTTCACTGACCATTCTTCTTCAGGGGAAAGAAGATTATACAATTTGGATGTTAAAAGGGCTCTTAGCTACTATATAGAGCATAGTAAGGCACACAGGCGTGACTGTCTTCAATTGTTTCTCACTTATGGTGAAGTGGGGAAAGGTACGCCTGCTACTAAAAGAACCATTGCCAGGTGGATTGTCTCTTGTATACAATTCTGCTATGATAAATTGGGAAAAACACCCCCTCCAGGCCTGAGGACTCACTTGACTAGGGGCACAGCTGCCACTCTGGCTGCAGCCAGAGATATACCCTTGCTAGAAATTTGTAAAGCAGCCACCTGGAAAACAGTCCATACATTCACCAAGCATTACTCTCTGGACATCCAGGCTAGGAGTGATGGTAGGTTTGACACAGCAGTACTGCAGATCCTGTTCCCAAAGTAGGTTGTGCATTCCCTCCTCCTGAGGGAACTGCTTGGTAGTCTGCATATTATCAGAATACAGCAAGACTTCATGTTGTTTGAAGAAAAAATTACTCACCATAGTAATGTTGTTTCTTCTAATGGAGTCTTGCTGTATTCTGACCTCCTTCTCTGCCTCCCCTCTCAGAACCTGGTTTTTGGGAAGTGAGCTGGCAGGTACAGTGTTGCACCTCAGGGGTGTACCTTGTACCCCCTCCTCTTAAGGGTGGGGTAGTTGTCCTGGTTGTTGTTGTTATTTTTAATATATTATTATTATATTGTCGCTACCTTTTTTCTTGGGTTCTCGACTTGAGTCTTTTTGGGACCCAAATTGTTGCATTTGGCTTTAAGTAAACAATTTCCATGTGTAGCACTAGTTAGTTTGCTTATAAGAATCTGACAGTTACACTAGTAAGTATCAGAGACAGAGGTTTGAAAACCTAGCTCGAGCTCAACGTTCTATGCTTCTGCATAGAGTTAATTCTTTCCTCTCCGGTGCAGTTCAAATGCTGGGGCTAACTGCATATTGTCAGAATACAGCAAGACTCCGCTAGAAGAAACAACATTACTATGGTGATTAATTTTTTCTTCTTTTCCCATGCACCCAGGAAGAGATTGGCATATGTGGGGGTCATTGCCACCCCCATGGCTGTACCCTGAAGCTGGAGATAGTATTCCCTATTGAACTCAAAAAAGTTATGATGTAGCACGAATTTTGATGCTTCCAGTATAAAATCAACTGGTATTTCATGCTGCCTCGTATTGTGCCTCAAATAGTATTCACATGCTGCAATACCATCTGAATGTAAAATACTGGTGTGTAGAGATTCAACGTCTATGCATAACCAATGAAAATCAGGTTCCCAAACAAAATCACTGTACTTTTCCTGGGTGCATGGGAAAAGAACATCATATTTTCACAGGCACAAAATCCATTTTTTTATAAAATTATTTGTTGGAATAGCTACATAGATGACATACTCTGTGTATGGAAAGACACCCAGTAGGAGATTTGTGTATTTGTTGATTGGCTTAATGAGAACAACAATATGAATTTGAATTTCACATACTGCACTAATGCCTCTCAAATAGACTTTTTAGATTTCACTCTTTTTTTTTGATGAAAAAAATGTTGTGCAGTCTAATAATTTCAGGAAATCTACAGCTACCAATAACATACTAAGAGCTGACAGTTCACATCCAGCATCATTGATTAAATCGATTCCATATGGACAATTTCTAAGGTGTGTAGAAATTGTTCCAGGGATCAGGACTTTGAGAATCAGGCTGCTGAAATGTTTACAAGATTTGAATCAAGAGGCTATAATAGAACTGTCCTAATACAGGCACTAACAAAAGCACAAAATGCAGACAGAAAACTTTTAACTCCCACTCAGAAAGTTGACAGAACTAAGTATACAAGGATCCCAAATTGTCCAGACCCATCAAACCCCTCAGTTGCATCTGATCTTGTCCCTGCTGCCTGCCCCTTCCCCAGTTAATTTGATTACACAGTACAGTAATAAGGCTGAACAAATAGGGGCTACTGTGAGAAAATATTGGCCAGTCTTAATGAATGATCCCTTATCGATGAAAGAATTAGGATCAACTCCTAGAGTAACATTCTTAAGAGCAGATAGTCTTAAGGAGAAGCTGGTCCACAGCAGATATCCGCCATCACCACCTGCGGGTGCCCACTGGTTACCCCTTCCCCTATGGGTATGTACAAGTGTGGTAGATGCAACATTTGCAGTCATTGTAATCAAGGTAAAACTTTTAAGTTGGAAGGATAAGATTATAAAGTTAAAATCAGATCCTTTCTAAACTGTAACAGCACCCATGTTGTTTATGCACTGTGGTGTCCTTGTAAATTACTTTACATAGGAAGAACAATTCGTCCTGTTAAACACAGAATTCAGGAGCATTTCCGCAATATGAAGGTGGGTCTTGCTCACAAACCTGTTGCAAGACATGTCACAGAACACCACAACAACTGTGTTGAGGGTGCTAAATTAATGGCTTTGGAACAAGCCAGATGTGGCCCTAGGGGTGAGATAGGCTAAATTTACTTTTTGAAAAGGAAAGCTTCTGGATCTTCATCTTAAATAGTTTACAACCTAAAAGGTTAAACACAGAATGGGATCTTAAACCTTTACTTAAGAAAAAGAATCACAGAAACAATATGAGAATGTAACAAAACAAAGCTTATTTAGAAATGAAATTTTATTGTTATTAATTCCATCTGTCTTTTTGTTTATTCTTTTGTAGTTCCAAAAAATTATTTTTCCTCCTCTAATTTGATTCCATGACTGAAAATTGGTGGATCCCCCTAAAATGATGCGAAGGAATAAAGGGCATGATCACTACCTTGGCCAGCCCTACATTGAAGCATTTATATTTTACTAAGTTACATTTATAGTTCAAATATGTAACAGTATGTTAGCAGAGTTATATATTATGTAATAGAGAATTAAATCTTGCTTTTGTTCTTCATTTTCTGATGCATATGCACTACATTCCATAACTGGCATGTTAAAATTGCCATAAGTATAGATGGTTTCACATTAAATTTAAAGCATAGGAATTTAGTATATTTCTTTAGCTCAGTAATTATATTTGATTTTTTCTTTTCTTTTTGTATTAAGTTTTATTTATTATCTAAGTAACAAATGGGTTTAAAAACCAAGTATGAGGAACTTAGTAATCGAAACATGAGAAGGAGTTATAGCAGTTAGTTACCTCTGAGGTAACCTGTTTGAAACCCTCCATAGCCACTTAAATTAAGCTTAGTTTAAGTGTGATATTTTATTACTATAGATATTTAAGCTTTATTTATAATGGCATAAATAGCACAGATTCACAATTAGCAACAAAGAGGTACTTTACAAACCTCTGGTGAAACTAATAAGTACATACTGAATTAATATGTTGGCATGGTTTAAAAGGCATGACCTAACATACCTTTACAGTAATTGGCTTATAGATATAGTAAGTAGTAATTGTGAATATTGTGTCACATCCAGTGATAAAATATCCTTCTTGTTTTTTGTTTTTTTATTTGCATTTTGGATCTAGCATTTTGTATTATGTTTTTCTAAAAAATAGAAAATTGTATTATAAATGCAGTATTATTGTGCACATCTATACAATAGGATGTATTTTTGGTTAATAATCCACTTCTGTATATTAAATTGGTAAGATAACTATTTATTAAATTGATGCAAACATGTTTGAATCCCTCCATGGCCACTTTCTGAAAATATGTTGTATCTAAAATTGTTAACAATAGGGGTCTCCCTATTTAATTGTGTTGGCTATTTAAGGAGAGCATAGTAAGATACACTCTACCCCCTAATGAAAGCCAGCTGACTGGTCAAAGATCAGGGATGTGTTTTTTGAGACACAGGAGAGCAGTCTTTGTTTTAACCTTGACTTTGCTTCATTAGAAATCAAAGTATATGTATTCCTACTTGCATTAAATAATTGAAATCGATATCTAGAACTGTCTGTGGTCATTGCACTAAGAAGTGTACAGTTTTTTGAGACTGTGTTCATGATATTGGACTTGCAACCCTTCTTTGCACCCTACTCCTACAGGCTGTGCACACAGATCTTTTTGGACTTTGTATATTGGAAAAATTAGACAACTCCAGTCAAAAACATTTACCCTAGTCAATGGCTGTAGGCTCAAAATTGAGTGCTGAGTGCATACAGTATTTCTAAGCAACAGCTGTAAAGTTACAGCTTCCTGAGTCACAGACACATATACTGGGTCAAAGGTGTCTAGACTAAAGAAAGAGTCATCATTATCACCATCAAAAATGATGAGGTCCGGGTCAGACTCATGTCCCTCTATGCCCTCCTTGAAAGAAAAGTCATAAAAGGGTTTGGGTTGCTGACTCATCAATCCAGAATGCAGCTGTGGCAACACCGGAGACACCGGCCCCAAAGGACAAGAGGCTGGTGTCTAGGCTGGTGCTGGAACTGGAACCAAATCTGGCACCAGTAGGATCCCCATTGCTGAAAGTGGCACTGGTTCTCACCCTGAAGGACCCAAGCATTGTGTTGGAACTGGCGTTGATGACCCAGCTGGCAACGGAGTGACTGGTGATGGCACCATGGCCGACCCTATACCTATACGGAATAGTCATAGTCACCGGCAAGGACTCTAAGGATGTTACCAGAGCCAAGCACTCTGTCTGGCCCAATGAACCTGCCTGTGGCTCTAGTTTTGCCAACTCTGAAGGGCCAAGGATCAGTTCCACCAGTGGAGGCATATGGGCCCAACGCTGTACCCACTGTTCAGTAAGCATTGCCCAGTGATGGAGCAGCCCACTGGAGTCACCACTCACAGATGAAGAGGGGATCCAGACCCGAGACTCTGATCTCCTGGAACCAGAGGCCCTCAGTGACACTGAAGGTGATGGTTAGGGCCTCCAGTCCTTAGAGACAAGAGATCTCGTGGCAGACCTTGCAGAGGGTGACCTTGACCGGTGCTGCTTCTTCTCCTTCCTGCAGGAAGGAGAAGTAGTTGAGGCTAAGCTGTGCCAGGACCCTGAGCATGAATGGGGATATGAATCACTTCTTTTTGTGATCGAGGGAGGACTGTCCTTTCTACTGAGCAGTGGACTGCCCATTGTCAGAACCCTTCCCCGATGGGGAAAGTGGACCAGACATGGCCCCACTGCCAGAGCAGACTGCCTCTTCAGGCTCCCTATCATACTGAACGGCCTTCGACCGTTGATGCTTGGTAGGGCTGAGAAGAAACTAAAAACATTATTTGTGACAAAAACACTAAACTGACACAAGAATAACAAACTACAGGTTTAAACACTACAAATGAGAAGAACTGAATGCTGTTGTCATACAGACATGAAGTTCTGACTCCTGGCAGGTGAGTGACATTGTCACTGATGCATGACCGACAGTGGGAAAAAAGAATTGAGATGACTGAGGGCTGGTACCGAGATAAGTCTGTGCCCGTGAGAACAGCCTCGCGGAGCTTTGCATGTGCACAGCTTACCTTGGTGCCAGCCCTCCGAAATGTTTCAGCTCCCATGGGGGTCCTAACACGTCTGGCTCAGGCCCACTAGTGTGAATCAATGATGAAGAATAATTCCCAGAAGATCTAAAGATTTAACAGTTGGGGATATATTATAGGGGCACAGTGGTGCCCCTATAGTTATGGTTGAGTAGCATGTTTAATGTTAAACCTCAAATTTTGCACTTTAATAACTTTATAACCAATCAATGGATTTACACAAAATGTGACATGTACTGTCCCACGGGGAAGATCTCTTGATGTGGCAAGTTTAGTTCCGGTTGGATGTGCGGATTCTGAGATCTGAATAGTGCAAAAACCTTAAAAGTCGCCACTTTTTGTAGTTTTTGTTTTCTCATTGCATTGCATCCAGATGGCATAGAATTTTGGTGTAAATTTTTATGGCAGCAACAGCTTGGGTCACAGAACTGTCTGGCGTTTGTTTTGTGAAAAAAATATTAACCTGCTGCACAGTTATTCAATTTTTAAGTTCCCATTATTTCCAATGAGAAGATCACTTTCTAGGATAGAGGTAAAAAGTTCAACAAAGGATTTGGCCTTGTGAAAAAGGATTCTTTTTCATGAGGGGCCAATCCTTTTTCATGAGAAAAAATTCCTTTTTCGCGAGCTGCCATCTTGTTTTCTTTTTGGTTTTTTGTTTTTTTTTACTTTGAAATCCCACAAAATTAAGTTTTACAGAGACACCAACTCATGTATCTTGGTCATCAGGACTCCGTTAGATGGATTCTGAAGTTATTTGGTGGAAGAATGACCTTGGAAGGTGGATTTTTTTTTAGCTTTTTCGCGATTCGCTTAGTTCCATCTTCATAAGCTGATTCCTTTTTCTTGAGCCAATTCCTTTTTCACGAGTTTGCAAAAAAGGAATTTCTCGCAAAAACGAATCCTACTGGAGAGCAGGTGTGGGATGTGCCTTGGGCTTCTCAAGCCTAACGCTCACCCCATTCTCATAAAGTCTACACATCTGATCCTATTTACAGATGGAACCTACCTGGTTTGGGAGGTGGGAGTGTTAGTGATGGAAACCCTTGTGTCTCATTTCCCAACTTTCATTGCTTTGACCCTAACTGGAGCATTAACAAAGTTTTTTTCAACTTATTTATTATGTAGAGGAGTGCAGCAGCTATCAGGATCTGTGGGACCCAACACAATGTAAAGGCATTTTTGGGTGTAGAGAAAGATGGAGGCTAGTGAGTGTGTTGTGTGTGTGTGGGGGGTCTCATTTGTTAATAGGGCAGCTGGGCATTTGGCTGGTGCTGAGGGAGGATTTTATGATTTAGGGGCTGGGGTGGGGTACACTATTTTTGTAAAAGGAACACCACCCGCAAATAAAATAAAAATGTTAGTGTACTAGGTGGGGGTGGGGGGTTCGTCTACAGAGTGGCTGAGAGGGGTTTTGCCACTTGGGGGTGTCAAACAGTATGGTAGAGTGGGGGGAGTCATATAGGATATTAGGATAGTCAGATCATAGGATATCCGTATCCTAGTCTGATAACATCTGACCCTCAGATTGGATATCGGGTATGGATTATCCTAATATTTGACTATCCTAACACGGATCAGATTTTTGTATAACTTAGGTAACAATGGGTGGATGTGCACCAAAGTCCCCGGCCCCATAGAGTGGACAAGCACTTGTGTTCCCATGTATTCATTACTAAATCTAACTGTTTTTAAAACTGTGTACATTTGGTGAATCCATACTATACTGGAGCAAACTACTCCAATACTTCACAACTCTATGTATATTAATAATGTATATCAATGTTTACCACCTGCAGTCACCCTGTGTGGTACCCTTGTATGTATATCCAGCCTGTATCATGTAACGTGCATTTCATGTATATACTGTTATTACATATCTGTGTTTGTACTTTAAGTGTTTATGTCACAGAACCTCCTTGTGAATGAGCTTGCTCAATGGAGTTTTCCTGCAATAAACTTGAACTTGAACTAAAGAATCCTCTTTTATTTGTTCTGTAGGATTTCGCCAGTAGCTGTTTATTATGAATTCTGGTGTTATACTCTGTATCCCTGAAAACAAGACCAAGGCCAGACAGTAATTCCTTATTAGCAACCAGATTATAAAGAAGAATAAGATTTCCTCCTTAGGTATCTTCTTTGTAGGCTGTGCAATCCCAGTTGTGCCAGTCTGGCTTGGTAGCAGTCTAGCTTGTTGCATTCATGTATGAGTTTAGTAAATTGCCTCTGCACTTTTTCCACATGCTGAATAACCACCCTCATCTCAGATATGGTGACCAAAACTGGGAGCAATAATCCAGATGGGGTCTTGCTAGGGATCTATGTAGGGGCATCATAACCTCACTATGTCTACTTATAATATTCTGTTTAATATAGCCTAAAATGTGCTGTGACTTTACTCCCACTGTAGAACAATTTGACCTAGATGATAGGTTAGATTGGATTACCACACTGAGGTCTTTTTCTTCAGTGATGGATTTTAATTCCATACTTCCTAGTTTATAAATGTCTCTAACATTTTTGCTGCTGTATGGATAACCACACATTTGTCTGGATTAAACGTCATGTCCCATATTAAAGCCCAATTGGCAATAGTGTCTAGATCAGCCTGTATTTTAGCTGTTTCATCAACATTACTTGCTCTGCCACCAATTTTAGTATCATCAGCGAATTTGTTCCTGTTACTATGTACACCATGGTGTAAATATATATATATTATAGTGGCACAGTAGTGCCACTATAGTTAGGGTTGAGTACCCCGTTTAAGGTTAAAGTGTGAAATGTGGCAGGTTAATAACTTTGCCACTGTGTGACAGATTTGCCTGAAATTTGGCAGGTACAGAGTGGTACCATAGATCTCTGGATCTGCCATGTTGCATAACAGTCAGATATACAGTTGCAGAGCTACATAGCGCCGTAGAAAGTGGTAATTGCGCTTTTTTGTGCATTCTTTACTCGTGCCTACAGGCTGCATGGTTTGTGCAACTGGTCCAAAACCTTCAGAGAACATGCAGCCTGGGTCCCCGATGTGCCTTTCAAAGATTTATGAAAAAATATTAAAACGGTTCAAAAGTTATTAAAAAAACTAATTTCCCATTATAGTCAAAGGGAAAAGTTAAACTATTCAACAGTGTCGCAGACTTTTTGTTGGAAAAATGCTTAGCCCCACCCCACTAGGGGGCTAGGTGACAATCTAGCCAGGAAAGTCATAAATTATATGAAATTTGTATTTTTTTTCTACGTCATACAGTTCATGAGATATAAGCAATTTAGTATTCCAAGTGTTCATTTTCTGTTCCGAGGCCCATTATTATGCATACATTCTTTGTATTCACTGTGTTTCTCAATGCAGCTTTTGGGGGAAAAAAGGGTGTGCACTTTTGTTACTATTACAGTTACCGTTTCCACTTGCATTTCCATAACCGTTTGCATTAGCGTTCCCGTCTACGCCACCGTGTGCGTTACCCTTTGCGTTTTCATTTGCACTTGCATTTGCGTTGTTGTTACCATTTGCATTTCCATTACTGTTTTTATTTGTGTTTCATTTTGCGTCATTGTGTGTTTTCATTTGCACTTGCGTTTGCGTACGTGCTCCCATTTACGTTTGCGTTTCTCTTTCCTTTGGCATCATCGTTGGTGTTACGATTACCATTTGTTTCCAATTGCAGTATCGTGACCGTGCGCATAACCATTTGCATTTCTGTACGCGCTTGCGTTTCCATTTGCATTACTGTTCGCTTTGGCGTCATCATTGTTGCTATTGTAACTGTTTGCATTTCTAATTGCGTTACTGTTACTGTTTGTGTGTTCATCACCATTTGCATTTCTGCTGGCCTTAGAGTTTGCATTTTTGGTTGCATTTCTATTGTCGATTGCGTTACTGTTTCCTTCTGCGGTCCCGTTGCCTTTACCATTTGCATTTCTGTTTGCATTTGTGTTACCGTTTGCATTTTTCTTACCATTTGCATTTCTGTTGATGTTAGCATTTACATTACTGTTTTCATTAATGTTTGTGTTTCTGTTGCCATTAGCGTTTGCGTTACCATTTGTTTTCATTGACATTTGTGCTTGCATTTCTCTTACCATTTGCATTATCATTTACGTTTGCTTCACCATGTGTGTTATCATTTGCACTTGCGTTTGCATTACCGTTATCATTACTATGTGACACAAAATCACATGGTGGGCCCGCGCTCTCAGCACTACTTTCTATTCACTATTTATAGTACTCATTCTCAAACAGAAGGGAAATTCATGGCAAAAAACTCAGTTTAAAGCATCAGTTACAGTTGTTCCACAGTGACAAAAGCGAGGAAATTCGGTGTTAGGGTTGCCACCACTTGTACCCCAAGCACACCCCATCCCCACCAACAGGCATCAGGGTGTACATTGGGGTCATCGGTCCTAACTATCACCCCATTCTCCTATACTGCACCACCTCAGCTTGTTTACACATGGGATGGGGTGAGAGTTAGGACCGATGATGCCAATGCCCCCCCAATGCCTGTTGTCGGGGATGGGGTGTGCTTGGGGTGAAAGGGGTGGCAACCCTAGCACCGAATTTCCTCACTTTTGTCACTGTGGAACAACCCTAACTGATGCATTAAACAGAGTTTTTTTGCCATGAATATATATATATATATATATATATGGCAGGTGTTTACTCCTAATAAATAGAAAACTATTTTATATACAGTATTTTGATGTGTTGGTAATTACTTTCTACTTTTCTAATACAATATTTGTCAGTACAGTGAAGCAAGTTTTTTTTTTTTCCTTTGCCTTCACACTGCTAATGAAAAAGAATTCAATAGAATTCTGGTATTGAGATGTTAGAAGCTACCTGCTGTTTATTGCAGTTTGAAACTAAATATATATATTTTTTTCTAAAGATATAGACACTTCTTTTAGCAGTAAACTTTTATTTGTATATGTTTGCACTGTTGTGGTCCACCTGTATGATTTTACCACTTTTAAAACAGTAAATGAAAATTACGTACCTACCGTAATTCTTGATCTTCTTGGACGAGTCTCCACCATTCATTCACACTAGTGGGATCTGCTCCGGAGGCACCAGGACGCATCGGGAGCAAACTTTTTTGCAGTAGAATTGTGAGAGAGATGGCGCCACGAGGCATGGCGCCACTTGAGGGCTCGCGCCGGGTAATGACTATCTCGGCGACGACCCTCCAACCGCCTCAGTACCTTTTTTACCAAGGAGGTGCAGCGCAACTAACGTAAAGAGTAAACCTAACCTAAAAACGGACATAAGATAGTCCGGACGACCCGTGTAAGAAGGGTCAACAAAGAAGTCTTCACGGCCTAAAGATTTGAGGGAGTGAAGACCAACACAGCGGTGAGCTCGGGGGATGGAGGGTGGGCGTGTGAATGAGTGGTGGAGACTCGTCCAAGAAGATCAAGAATTACGGTGAATGCGTAATTTTCATATCTTCCTGGACATAGTCTCCACCACTCGTCACACTAGTGAGAGTACCAAGCTGATAATACCCCAAGAGGCGGCAGGAGAGCCAGAGCTCCGCGCTCCTAGGACAGAAGTCCATTAAGGATAGTTCTGCGGAAGGCGGAATGTCGCCTGGCATGAACATCCAGTGCATAATGTTTAACGAAGGTATGCACTGAGCTCCAGGTGGCGGCATTGCAGATATCTGCAATCGGAACATTGCGAATTTCCGCTAGGGATGCCACGACCGCCCTAGTAGAGTGAGCGTAAACTCTACCTTCTAACTTAACCTGTGCCATGGAATAGCAATGTCAAAGACATGCCACCAACCACGATGAGATGCATCTGATAGCGACAGGCTGACCCAGCCGGGTCTCACTGAAGGAAACAAACAATTGCTGAGTCTTGCGAAAATTCTTGGTTCTATCTAAGTAGAAACGCAAGGCTCTCTTAACATCCAAGGAATGAGAGACGGTTCTCCTTCATTTTGGAAGTTAGAGTAAGAGGGAAGGACCAGAGGTTGGTTTAGATGGAATTCTGACACAACCTTGGGAAGAAATTTAGGATGAGTATGAAGAACTACTTTGTCCTTATGGAACACAGTATACGGAGGGTCCGTAACTGAGGCATGTATCTCAGAGACCCTGCAGGCTGAGGTAATGGCCACTAGGAAGGCTGTTTCCAGGTAGAAATTTTAAGCTCACAGGTAGCTAGGGGTTCGAAGGCTTCGAGTGAGCATGTCTAGCACAAGGTTAATGTCCCAGGCTGCAACGGACGTCTTACAGGGGTCTGGTATGCAGAATTCCTTTAAGAAATCTCTTTACCATAGGTAACTGAGCCAGAGACAAGGAAGAAACTGGCTCATGGTAGGCTGAAATCTCACTAAGGTGAACTTTAGCTGTAGAGTACTGGAGACCTGAGTTTGATAGGTCCAAAAGGTACTCCAGAACCTTGTCTGGAGGACAGGAAAAGGGATTCCAAGAGGACTTTGCACACCAGAGAGAAAAACGCTTCCACTTAGAAGTGTAAGTTTTTTGAGTAGCTGGCTTCCAGGCAGCCAGAAGGATGTCTGAGACTCTTGAGAGCGTTGAACGGTTCACTTCTACCTCTTCAGGAGCCAAGCGTGAAGGTGAAGTGACCTCAGGTTGGGATGGACCAACGAACCCTGAGTCAAAAGGTTGATTTGCAAGGGAAGTGGTCTCGAAGAGGATGCCGACATACTGTTGAGTAGAGGGAACCATAGTTGCCGAGGCCAGGAGGGGCAATGAGAATCATCTTGGTCCCCTGAGACTTGAATTTGAGAAGTACTCTCTGAATTAGAGGAAGTGGTGGAAAGGCATAAAGAAAGCGTTTTGTCCACCGCAGCCTGAACGCATCCTGACAGAAAATGCCAGGCCCTGGATTTCTGGAGCAGAAGAGAGGCAGTTTTGCGTTGAGTGGGGATGCAAAAAGGTCCAGGTCTGGAGTCCCCCACTCCTCGAACAGTGACCGAGCTACGGCTGGATCGAGAGACCACTCGTGAGGGTCTGCCTCTGTTCTGCTGAGGTGATCTGCCAAGTCGTTTTGTATACCTGGTAGATATACCGCTTGAATTAGTGACTTGTGCTCCAAGCACCACTCCCACACTCTCATTGCTTCCCTGCAAAGGGGGTAAGAATGAGCACCGCCTTGCTTGTTGATGTAATACATCACAGCTTTGTTGTCCGTTTGAAGGAGAATGTTCTTGTGACAAATAATATCCTTCAATGCTCGGATCGCATAGAGGACTGCTCTCATCTCCAGGACATTTATGTGAAGCTGAGCCTCGAGCTGAGTCCATACACCCTGAGTGTGGAGAGAGCAACAGTGGGCTCCCCATCCCATCAGCGATGCGTCTGTGGTGATGGAGATCTGATGATCCAGAGGAGCAAAGGGGAATCCTTCCAGGAGATTGCTCTCTTGAGACCACCAGGTGAGAGACCTTCGCAAGGGCTCTGTCACCTGATGGGATAAGACTGGGGTGAGAGGTCGGTAACCACTGAGCGGAGAGCATCCATTGGGTGGTCCTCATGTGTAACCGAGCTAGGGGTACAGTGAACACTGAGGATGCCATGAGACCCAACATACGTTGCATCGAGAGAGCTGTGACTGATCTGTTCTCCCCGATGTAACGGGCCATCTGAAGGATGTCGAGTCTTCTGTCCTCTGGAAGGAAAGCCTTCATGGAAGAGGTGTCCAGAAGAATCCCTATGAAAAGGAGCCTCTGGGAGGGCTGCAGCTGTGACTTTTTCAGATTCAGCAGAACTCCCATGGACGTAAGAAGGCAGGAGGCCATTTGAATGGCTTCCAGGGTCCCTTGGCTGGAAGGGCTTGCTAGGAACCAATCGTCCAGGTAGGGAAACACTCGGAGTCCGAGCTTCCTGAGATGCGCTGCGAGAACTGCACAACACTTTGTAAAGACTCGCGGCGCCAAGGATAGCCCAAAGGGCAGGACTCTGAACTGATAGTGTTGACCCAGAGCCACAAACCTCAGGAATTTGCAATGGCTCGGTGGATGGGATATGCTGGTAAGCGTCCTGCATGTCCAGGGAGGCTAGCCAGTCGTGTTGATGCAGCAAAGGTAACAGGGTACCCAGAGAAATCATTTTGAATTTCTCCTTGGGGAGGAATTTGTTTAACTTTCTGAGGTCTAGAATGGGGCGCATCCCCCCAGATTTCTTTGGAACCAGAAAGTAGTGGGAGTAGAACCCTGTGTTTCGCTGATGTGGGGGCACCAGTTCTACTGCCCTGTTGTTCAGAAGGCCCTGGATCTCGGCGGCGAGGAGGTCTGACTGAGAGGTCGACAACCTGGGTTGCCGTTTGGGAGGACGATTTGGGGGGGTTTCCAGAAAATTGAGAGAATAACCCTCGCGAATTATCCGAAGGACCCATTTGTCCGAGGTTATGGACTTCCACTGGTTATAGAAGTACACCAGATGACCTCCCACCGGAGGAAAAAGTTCCACCTCGGGCAGTGGGGATGGAACTTGGGCCGGCAATTCATAAGGTAGCGCTGGGGGCTTTAGGCCCCTGCGCTTTCTGCTGCATCTTCTTTTGAGGCTGGGCAGGTTGGCTTTTCTGGAAGCTTCCCCTGCCTCTGCCTCAAAAGGACTGACGACTATGAAACTGACGTTTACCTACATGCCCCCGAGAGGGGATAGGCGGAGGTCTAGCCAGCTTAATGGCTGACCTAGTCTTCTGAGTGGCCTCTAGGGCTTGCTCTACCTGAGGGGCAATGCCATTACCTGCTGCTGTGCATCATTCGTAAAGACGGAAGTACGCAGCCAGGAGTGACGTCGAGTACAAATACCTGCGGCTGCTGAATGAGAAGCAGTGTCGAAAGTGTCCATGGCGGCTTTGACCTGTTGGTTATTAGACTCAATACCTCTGGTAACGGTTAGAAGAAGCTCTGACTTGGAGTCGGAATCTGGAAGAGCTTCAAGCATTCGTTTGATAGCGTGCCACAGGATATACTCATACTGAGAAAAATAACCTTGATAGCTGGCAATACGCATACTTAGAGTGGAGGCAGCAAAGACTCTCCTACCTAATGTATCAATTTTATGAGACTCTTTGTTAATAGGTCGAGCTGTAGTAGCTTGAGGAAGAACGACCTTATCATTCTCTGCCAGGACTACAATAGGATCCGCAAAGGCTTGAGATGCCAAAATAGGACGATCCTTGGGGGCTGAATATTTCCTATCAATGGATTTAGCCACCGAGGGAGTAAGAGCAGGATTATTCCATACCATTTGAGACAGCGTCTCGAAGGAAGGTTGAATTGGAGGGGTCAAATCCATAGGGATCTCCGAAGCATGAAGATACTGGAGTCTTAATCTTTTCCCAGGGTCGATGTCTGTAGTCTGGAGAGAAAGAGTGGAACTCAGGTTCCTCAACAGAGACTTAAAGGACAGGTCCTCGACCACAGGTTCTGTAGCAGTGAAAGAACCTGCTTCCTCCACTTCATCACCCAATCGAAGGTCTGGGTCAGGCTCAACATCATCTCCTGATAGTCCAGAAAGGACTGTTTGGACAGGAAAGGAGTGAAAAGTAGGAGAGGAGGAAAGAGCGAGTAGAAGGGAGGAGAGTTCGAGGGCCCCGGTGCTGAAGGCGGCAGGTCGATGGCGGCACCCGGCGGAGGTGCCAGCGCCGAAGAGACACTTGTGACACCGCAGGCGACACCGCGCACACCTAGCACATGTGAAGCAGGTGCCGTGAGGCGGTCTTGCGACACCATCGATGCCGCGGATGGTGCCATAAGACCAGCGGCACCACAGGCCGGTGCTGCAAGGTCCCGCGGCACCGAAAACAGCGCCAACAAGCGCAGAGACCCCGCAGATGGCGCAGAGGACACCCCTGGAACCTGGAAAACATGAGAAGAGAAAAAAACCAGGAGATAAGGGCATCGGTGTGGCCCCCTGCGCCGCAGCCATGTGAGGGGGGGAAACACCTAAGCACGGAGTCGCTGGCACCAAAGGAGGCGCCGCGTGGCTAGGATGGTCCAACCGCCCTACCTGATCGCCTGATGAGCCCGAAGGCTCCGGGGCAACTGAGCCAGGCAGAAGAACCAACCTCCGAGCCCATCGCTCCATAAGAGCGGCCCACTGATGAAACTGCTCATCTGGAGACCTACCTATAGGCGGGGTAGGACTCAATGTCGAAGACGACGGAAACCGGAAGTTGGCGACTCTGAAGGAGGAGACCGGCAACTAGCCACGATAACCGACCGTCGACGCGCAGACATATCAGAGGGCGACCTCGAGTGATGCCTTCTCTTTTTTGACCTGTGGGCCGAAGAAGAGCTCGAGGCCGAACGGTGCCGAGAATGCGACCGTTTGTTTTTTATGCCGGCAGGGGACCACCCATCCCCAGGCATCGGACTGACCATTGTCGGAACCCGTTGAGGAGAAGGGGGCTGACCGGACCCAGCCCGACTGACTGAACAGCTTTCATACGAAGTCTCCCTACCGTCACCTGACCTGCTCATGGTCGACTCCGTCAAGTAGGCCTAGACTTCTTTATTATATTTAAAATATAATAGAAATATGATGAAATAGAATAAATCTAAGCGATACTACTATCGAGATAATATTACAAAAAAATAAACTGAAAACTATGCGCTAGTTTGAAGTTTGACTCCCGACAGGCGAGCGACGTCATTACTAAAGCACACTCGACAGCGGGAAAAAAGGAACTGAGGCGGTTGGAGGGTCGTCGCCGAGATAGTCATTACCATGCGAGCCAGCGCTCGCAGCGCCATGCCTCACGGCGCCATCTCTCGCACCGACCCTCCGGCAAAAAGTTTGCTCCCGATGGGTCCTGGTGCCTCCGGCGCAGATCCCACTAGTGTGAATGAGTGGTGGAGACTTATGTCCAGGAAGATCGGGCTTCTCTTTGCTCCCCCAAGTAAAATCAGGTTATAAAGAAAATACAATCTGCTAACTTACAACAAAGGATCACAGGACATCAAAAATTGCATAATTCTAGTAAATATATAATATTTTGTTGTTATTTCTCCATAAAAATCTGAAAACAAATTTGCAGTGTCCCATTGAAATACACTCCCAGCCTTGCCAGTTAAGATTTTCTGACATCATAATACAAGAATTCCATTGGATTCTTTTTTTATTAGCACGTTGGTTAATACAAGTAGATTGATGAAAAGAAAAAATTACACCTTAGTAATGTTGTTTCTTCTAATGGAGTCTTGCTGTATTCTGACTATTGCAGTGATATCCAACCTTTGAACTGCCCTGGAGAGGAAAGAGTTAACTTTCCATGCAAGGCATGGAACGCTGAGCTCGAGCTTGGTTGAGACTCTTTCTGTTGTTGTCTGAACCCAAACCGCCAGATCTTTATGAGCTATACTCATTGGGCGTCCTGTGTGGAAACTGTAAACTCACACTACCCAACTGGCAACTAAATTTAATAAAAGGTTTTTTGGTTCCAAGGCAAAGACTCAAGTCAGGAAACCCAAAAACCAAAACACAACACACACCCAAAAATAAGAGGGTGAGAAAAAGGGGGCACCTCTAGGGTGCCAACACTGTTCCTGCCCACCCACATCCCAAAACCCAGGTTCTGAGAGGGGAGGCAGGTGGGGAGGTCAGAATACAGCATGGCTCCATTAGAAGAAACATTACTAAGGTGAGTAATTTTTTCTTCAAACAACATGAAGTCTTGCTGTATTCTGACTATTGTAGACTACCAAGCAGTACCTCCGTGGAGGATGGACAGAACCTATTTTGGGAACAGGCTCTGAAGCACTGCTGTGCCAAACCAAGCATCACTCCTAGCCTGGATATCCAGAGAGTAATGCTTGGTGAAAGTATGTATTGTTTTCCAGGTGGCTGCTTGACAAATCTCTAAGACAGGAATATCCCTGGCAGCAGACAGGGAAGCAGCTATACCTCTAGTAGAGTGAGCCCTCAGGCCTGAGGGTGGGATTCTGCCTAACTTTTCATAGTAGAATTGTATACAAGAGACAATCCACCTGGTAATAGATCTCTTAGTGGCAGGTTTTCCCTTACCAACCTCACCATAAGTGAGGAACAATTGGAGGGAGTCAAACCTGTGACCCTTGGTGCACTCTATGTAGTAGCTAAGGGCCCTTTTCACATCCAGGCTGTGAAGTCTCCTCTCCCCAGAGGAGGAATGGTCAGCGAAGAAAACAGGAAGAGACTTGGACTGATTATGGTGGAAATCTGAAACCACCTTAGGTAAAAACTTCCTATTAGTCCTGAGGACCACCTTATCTCTGTGGAAGGAGATAAAATCAGGCTCCACTGACAGGGCCTGTAACTCACTTATGCATCTGGCAGAACTAAGGGCTACCAAGAACACAGTTTTCCAAGTCAAGTACTTAAGCTCTGCTGAAGACAAAGGCTCAAAAGGGGGTTGCATAAGCTGAGCAATGCAAACTTTAAGGTCCCAAGCAGGGGCAGGTTCCCTGAAGGGAGGATTGGTATGCAGCAATCCCTTGAAGAATTTACAGAATACAGGATGAGCTGAAAGGGAAGAGGGCTTGCCTGCTGACAAGAAGGCAGAGACAGCTGCCAGATGCATTCTAAGTGTAGCTGGTCTGAGTCTCAAGCTATTGAGATGAACCATATAGTCCAGAACTGTAGGCAACCCAGCAGACTCTGGAGAAATATGCTTCCCAGAGCACCAAATAGTAAACCTTTTCCATTTGGAGTTGTAAGTCTTTGTGGTGGAAAGCATTCGAGAAGCCTTTAGGATATCCAGAACACCTTGAGAGAGATGCAAATCAGCAAACTCTAACTCTTCAAGAGCCAAGCCTTGAGATTGAGAGATTTGAGATTTGGATACCAAACCCTCCCCTGAGAACATGTTCACAGGTTGCAATTCCTGGGAAGAGACAGGGGAAGGTGGACTGCTAAGGACAGCAAGAGAGGGTACCAGGGCTGCCTGGCCCAGTCTGGAGCAATCAGAATCACTTTGCAGGGTTGAGACCTGATTTTGACTAGTACCTTGAACAGGAGAGGGAAGGCGGGGAAGCATACAGGAATTTCCCTTCCCAATCAAGAACTCGAGCATCCAGGGGGACTGAGCCCAACACTGGGGGTCTGCATCAAAAAAGAGGAAGTTGGTGATTGTCAGGGGGTGCAAAAAGATCTATCTGTGGAGTGCCCCATCTGGAGAAGATCACCTTCAAAATTAGGGGATCTAGGGACCATTCGTGATGGCCCTGAGATATCCTGCTGAGAGCATCTGCCAGGACATTGTCCTTCCCTGGGAGGTTGACTACTATCAGAGAGGTATTCAGAGAATAGGCTAGAGACCACAACCTCATTGCTTCTGTGCACAAGGCTGTAGACCGAGTGCCCCCTTGCTTGTTGATGTACCACATTGTGGTGGTATTGTCTGTCCTGATCTGAACTACTTTGTTCTGAACAGACTTGGAAAAAACTTGAAGTGCTAGAAACACTGCTCTGAGTTCTAAGAGATTGATGTGAAGCAGAGATTCTTGAGGTGACCATAACCCTTGGGTGGTCAGATCCCCTAAATGGGCTCCCCAGCCCAAGAGAGAGGCATCTGTGGTAAGTATTAGAGAATGAGATTGAGTGACAAAGGGGACTCCTTGTCTTAGATTGTCCTGATCCTGCCACCATTGCAAAGCCTTGATCAGGGTTTGAGTCACTGGAATTAACTTGGTCAGAGAATCCTTTCGCTGGGACCAGAAGGCTCTTAAGTGGAACTGAATGTCCCTCATCTGAAATCTTGCTCCTTGGACCACTGCCGTAGAAGCAGCCATGTGGCCCAGGAGCTGCAGAAAATGCCTTGCTGGTCGAGACACCTGGAGGGTGAATGAAGAGGCCAGTGTCACAAGGGTCCTTGCCCTGTCCAGGGGAAGGAAGGCTCTTGCCCTTATTGTATCCAGCTCCGCCCCTATGAAGGTGAGGAGCTGCACTGGCTCTAGAACTGACTTTGAAAGATTCAGGAGGAATCCTAGAGAAGTGAGCAGTTGCTGAGTTATCTGTAGGTGTGACTTGACTTGGTCTGGAGGCTGACCTGCTATGAGCCAGTTACATAGATACATAGACAGTGTCAGCAGATAAGGGCCTATGGCCCGCCCAGTCTGCCCATTTAAGTCTGTACGTTCAGTTTATGTTTTCCAAGAAGTCTGTTGCCCCTTACCCCTGACCTCCAGAATTCCTTTATGTCTATCCCATGCATTCTTAAATCCCGTGATTGTTTCAGCCCCCACCACTTCCTCTGGCAGGGTATTCCACTTGTCCACCACCCGTTCTGTGAAGAAATTCTTCCTCAAGTTTCCTCTGAATCGTTCTCCCTCCAACTTCATCCCATGCCCTCTAGTTCTGGAACATTTTTTTCGCTTAAAAATAGTGCATTCCTGCACCCTGTTCCTCCCTGTAAGATACTTGTAAGTCTCTATCATATCCTCTCCTCCTCTCCTCCAGAGAGTACATGTTCAGTGCCTTCAACCTGTCCTCATAGGACTTGTGATGCAATCCATGTACCATCTTTGTTGCCCTCCTCTGAACCTTCTCTACCCTGTCTATGTCCTTACGTAGGTAAGGTCTCCAGAACTGCACAGTGTACTCCAGGTGCGGCCTCACTAGTGTCTTGTATAGTGGAATTATGACCTCCCTTTTCCTGCTGGTGATGCCCCTGCCTATGCATCCCAGAATACTATCTGCTTTACCTGCTGCCTTGTCACACTGTTTCCCTGCCTTGAGGTCATCAGAGATGATAACCCCCCAAGATCCCTTTCCTGCCAGGTGCATGCTATATCCTCACCCCCCAACTGATATATTGTGCCAGGGTTTTTGTGCCCCATATGCATTATCTTGCACTTCCTTGCATTGAATTTCAGCTGCCAAACCCCTGACCATTTTTCAAGTTTCTGCAGGTCCCTTCTCATTCTGTCTACACCTCTGGTGTGTCTACTCTGTTACAGAGCTTTGTGTCATCAGCGAACAGTGAAATTCTGCCTTCTAGGTCCCTGCAATGTCACTGATGAAGATACTGAATAGTACCGGTCCCAGCACTGAGCCCTGTTGTACCCCACTGGTCACTCTTCCCTCTGTGGAGTGACAGCCATTTACCACCACCCTCTGTGTCCTGCTGCCCAGCCAGTTACCTACCCACCACACTGCTATCCTGCCCACACCCATATTCCCCAGTTTGTGCAATAGTCTTCTATGTGGCACAGTGTCAAAGGCCTTGCTGAAGTCCAGATAGGCCATGTCCACTGCCCTCCCCTGATCCACCTCCCTAGTCACCCAGTCAAAAAATTCAATGAGGTTGGTCTGACATGACCTTCCCCTGGTGAAACCATGCTGCCTTGGGTCCTGTAGTCCATTGACAACCAGATGTTCCACCAATCTCTCCTTCAGTAGTGCTTCCATGATTTTCCCACTACCGAGGTGAGGCTGACTGGTCTGTAGTTCCCCGCCTCTTGTTCCCACTTTGTATAAGGGGACTACATCTGCTATCCTCCAGTCTTTGGTACCTCCCTGTTTCTAGTGATCGGCTAAACAGGATAGCAAGAGGTTCAGCCACCACCTCTCTTAGTTCTTTAAGGACCCTGGGTGCACCCCATCTGGCCCCATTGCTTTATCAACTCTTATTACTTCCAGTTCCTTCAGGACCCTTTCTCGTTTAAAGGGACTTGTGTCCATTTCAGCACCATTCTCACCCCTTGTACTCCGTTCAGACCCATTACCCTCCTCTTCCTCAGTAAAGACTGAGCAGAAATACCTGTTCAATATGTCAGCTTTACTGTTGTCATCCTCCACACAGCCCCCCATCCTCCCCCTTCAGTCTCACTATCCCTCCCTTTGCCTTTCTTTTTTCACTTATGTACCTGTAAAAGGTATTGTCCCCTCTACCCACTGATTTTGCAATGTGTTCTTCTGTCTGAGCTTTGGCTTCCCTTACTGACCTCCCTGCCTCCCTTTGCTTCTCCTGGTACTTCTCCCTATCCCCTTCTGCCTGTGTCTTTTTGTATTGCCTGAATGCAATCTTTTTGGCTTTCACTTTCTTTGCTACCTCTTTGGAAAACCATAATGGTCTCCTCTTCCTTTTCCTCTTGCTAACCTGCTTAATACATAATTCTGTTGCTCTTGTAATCCCCATTTTAAATACTTCCCACTGTTCCTCAACCCCTGATTCCTGACCCATTCCTCTTAATGCCTCTTTCAAGTATCTCCCCATTTTTCCAAAGTTTGCCCCCTAAAATCCAAGATACGTGTTTTTGTGTGGTTTGGTTCTGCTCTTTCTGTGATTTCAAACCACAGTGACTGGTGGTCACTGTTCCCCAGGTGCTCCCCCACTCTTACCCCCATCACACTGTCCTTGTTTGTGAGCACAAGGTCCAGTATTGCCTTCTGCCGAGTTGGTTCCATGACCAGTTGCTTGAGGAAGGCACCCTGAAGGGAGTCCAGGATAAATCTGCTCCTAGTTGATGCTGCTGCTGGGATGCTCCAGTCCACGTCTGGAATATTGAAGTCTCCAACCAGTACTACCTCACCCTTGTCTGCCATCCTCTGGATGTCCAGATATGGAAAGATGGAGATCTTTTTTCTCCTTAGAAAAGCAACCACTACTGCCAGGCATTTTGTGAACACCCTTGGAGCTGATGTTAGGCCAAAGGGCATTGCTCTGAATTGATAGTGGCCTGAGGGCAACTCGAACCTGAGGTACTTTCTGTGGGAGCATCTGATGAGAATGTGGAAATAGGCATCCTTGAGGTCCAGGGAGACTAGCCAGTCCCCTGGCCTTAGAGAGGGTAGAATTATTCCCAGAGTCACCATTTTGAACTTTGGCTTTAAAAGGTGCTTGTTTAAATATCTGAGACCCAGGATGGGCCGCCATTCTCCTGTCTTTTCGGGGGTTAGAAAGTACCTGGAGTACAATCCTTTTTCCTTGTGTAGGGGTGGAACCCTTTCTATGGCTCTGAGAGCCAAGAGGGAAGATACCTCTGCCTCTAGGGCAAGGGCCTCTGAAGGATTTGCAGGCGGAAAGGATCTGGTTCTCATCTTGGGAAATTGTTTGAAGCTGAGAACCAGTCCCTGGCTTACTAGTTCCAGGACCCATTTGTCTGATGTTAAAGGCATCCAGTCCTGGACAAAGTAAGCCATCTTGCCCCCTATGGGTAGTGGAGAATCGGCCCGGGCAAACCCATCAGGGTGCCTGTTTGGCAGGGGCTTTAGGCTGAGGGGTGGTAGCAGGCCTGCTTATGCCCCATCTGCCTCTCCCTCTGAAGAACCCCCTCTGGGCAAAGGTGGAAGAGGAGGCCTGGGCTTGGTAGAAAAGCCTATGAAAAGGCCTGCCCCTGCCCCTGGAATGCTGCCTCTGAGGAGTGGCTTGCCTTCCCTTGGCCTTAGCACTCCTGTAGGTGGTCCTGTACTCATCCATTTTCTTCATGTAGTTCTCTGTCTGCTCCCCAAACAGAGAATTACCAATAACAGGAAAATCCATGGCCTTAGTCTGGGTATCCTGTGACAGGCTAGTACATCTGAGCCAAGCCATCCTACGAAGGGCCACAGATGTAGCCATGACTCTAGATGAAACATCATTGGAGTCCACTGTAGCATGAAATTGCACCTCGGATGCCTCAATACCATCTGCAGCCACCTGCTCCAGCTCCTTGGCAAGCTGGCCAGGGACCTGTTTAGCTAGAGCCATCACAGTGTCCCATCTAGACTTCTGGTATCTAGCTGTGTAGGCCATATAATTAGCCTGCCTGAGTCCCAAAGATGCTGCCATGTACTGTTTCTTTGCCATGGCATCAATCCTCCTGGAGTCCTTATCTGGGGGGGGTGAAGCCAAGGGTATATTTGCCTTATCACAGGCAGCAGCCTGCACTACCCCAACATGGCTGCATTGCTGGGAAAGGAACTCCGTATCTGAGCCTAAAAGAGGATACCTCTTGTCCATTCTTCTGTCCACAGGAAGTATAGAATTAGGAGTCTTTAAAATTTTAAATGTCTGTTTCCCAAAAGACTTATGGAGGGGAATAGACAGTCTCCTGGACTCTGGGATGTCCATCATCTCAACATAATCAGGCTCCTCCTGATCCTCTACTGCTTCCTCCATAGGAAGCTGGAGAGTTTCAGCCACTTTTTTGTAAAACATAAAGTGGGAAGGGGACTCAGAAAGCCTAGGAGGAGAAACACCTGAAGGTCTGTCTGGGGAGATGTCCGGGTCAATGGGCACATCCAGACTTTCATAATCACCATCACTGTCCTCATACTCTCCATCCTCTTCCTCCGGTTCATAAAAATCCTCCAAATTATAATCTGGAACCAGGGGAAGCAACCGAACCGAGCCCCTAACCGATGGTGCCGGTTCGGTCGGAACCGGAGTTAGCGATTGAACAATCCTTATCGCTTTGGCTATTTCATCAGCGGTCGGAGAAAGAACTTGTGGATCCGAACCGGCTGACTTATCCCTTCTTTTTCTTTTAACCGGAACCTACTCCTCAGAGTCGGTTCTCTTTTTGCCTGAAGAAGTTTTGCCCTGGTCAGAAGGCATTCCTTCTGGTTCGGTTGGAACCAAACCGGGCTGGCCATCCAGGTCAGCGGACTTTTTGGCCTCCCTTTCCCTCAGCCTACCTACTCTCTTTTCCAGGGTAGCTGTGGGAAAACTTTTATAAATCTGGCAGTCTGAATTGAGGTGGTCAAACCCCAGACAATAAACACAGGTGGTGTGGGGGGCAGCCTTAGCAAAGGCTTCCCCCGCACACACTACAGTGTTGAAACCCAGTGGGCCTGGTTTTTCTCTTGGGTTTCTCAGACATGGCCAATCCTAACCAAACTTACCCTTTTTTCGGCAATCCGCCAGGCAAGACACCCTTATCGGTTCCTGACCGTGTTACGGGACGTGGAAAAAAACGTAATGAAATCCGGTTTTTTTTAGAACCGATAAGGACCGGTTACCACACTCTAAAAATCAGAACAAACTTTTTTACAAGCCTGATCAGTTCAAACCGAACCGATCCAATGTTTACAAGTTCCACACAGTAGCTAATAATAATAAACCTATCTAGTACTCACAGTACCACAGACAGAGACTGAACCGGCAGGTTAGATAGAAGAAATTCGGTTGAAACCGAGGGAAAAAATGACACTTTAACCAACTAAATTGAACCGAGTGAAGGAGAAATCTCCAGAGCGACTGTTCAGTGAGGCAGAGTAAAGAATCTGGCAGTTTGGGTTCAAACAACAACAGACAGAGTCTCAACCGAGCTCGAGCTCAGCATTCCATGCCTTGCATGGAAAGTTAACTCTTTCCTCTCCAGGGCAGTTCAAAGGTTGGATATCACTGCAATAGTCAGAATACAGCAAGACTTCATGTTGTTTGAAGATAAGCAAAGAAACAAATAAAAGCAAACTGAATGATTGCAGCGGTATCTAAAGGCCTCAAACCTTTGTTATTTAAGGTATACATCCTTACTAAGCACTTGCTCTTTAAATAGCAAAGATCCCTCCCAGCACTGAGCCCTGTCGAACACCACTCTCCATACTAACAGAAACTGATGAAGCACCTTTGACTCTGACTGTTTTCTTCCCACCAGCTGGTTACAAACCCAACGAAGCACAGCTTGACTCACGGTCTGACTCCTAACATAGCTTAGTCCCTGCTGGAAGAGGAAGAAACAGCACCAGTTAAGGGTATCCAAGAAGCCCTAGTCTCTACTGACTCTGCATGTGCTGTCATCTCATCCAAGTGGTCATTGCTTTTCTGTGCAGTAGTTCTTTCTGTTGTTTCCCTTGAATTGTCCTCCCTTTAGTGACAGGGAGTATACCACTGTCCTCTCATCCTTGTACATCTTGAAGAGTTGCACTTGCTCTGATGGTGATATGGTTTTAGATACTTGAATACTGTAAGTATGTCTCCCCTGAGGCTCTTTTGTATGGGAACACAGTCCCAGTTCTGCCAGTTGGTGCTCATAGCTCATATTTTCCAAGCCATCACTAACCTGGCTACTTTCCTTTGTAGTCCCTGTGTTGTGTCAATATCCTTTCTCAGATGTCGGGACCAGAACTGCACACTTTACTGAAGATGCGGCTTCACCAAGGATCTATATAAGGGCATTGTAACATGACTAGATCTAGTTATGATTTCTACAGGCTTTCTATATACATCATTTATATTTGGAGACAATTTGCCATTAACCAGCTCAGATTATTTATTTATTTTGTCATTCGGACATAACTTTTGAGCAAAATGCTCTTTTTCAAAGGTTCCACGTCTTGACAGGAGGACAACACAGAAAGGTAGTTACAGAGTATGGGTGCACAAGTACAGAGACAAAAAATACAAGAAATAACAGCAATTGGTTTGACTATTTACAATTGTAGGCAATCTCATATAGAAGTACAGCATATTGAAATTAGTACAGCCCAAGGTAAAGGGTGAGTGCTGTAGGTTTAAGAAACTAATTTAGCAGGAGGTAAAGTAGCCAGGGGAAGCATTGCCGTGACTTCATGTAAAGTCTGGGGGGAAGACTCAACATAGGCTTTCACATCCTGTATGTTAAGGCAGCCAAGAGGAGGCTTTGTCATTAATTCTAGTCAAGGGGTGGATTTTCTGTGCAGCAATGACCTAGTAGGAACATACTAGAGAGCAATGTGAGAGAGGACTGTACACAGAATAAGCTGGGGGAAGACAGGTGCTTTGAGGCAATCACATTTGTGAAGGGTCAGTGGCAGGGGAGGGACTTAAAACAGACTGCAGAGTTAAGAACAGCAGGTAGAAGGCTCATTGACAGGCTGTGGCTATGGAAGGCTCAAGTTCGAGGGCTGGCATGTAGCAGGAGGAAGTAGGAGTTTAAATTTAGGGTTACTAGGCAGCAGGGTAAGATTACATTCTTACAAGCGCTGTGAACTTTATTCCTACAGGTTGAATGTCTCTACACCCAGTAAGTAAAATGTTTTCCTTGTTTTTCTGACATATGTACTACACAGGAGAACCCCACCTTCAAAAATATGACTGTGCAAGTCAAACGATAGCAGCCTCCTAGCCAACTAATGTTAGCAGAGTACATCACACTCCAGTGTGTGTGACTAGGGTCTGTTCAGTGGACCTGAACCATAATGGGGATCAACAGAGTCTGTGAAACAATGCAGAGACATTATTCTTAGACTCCAAGAAAGGGTGACGAACACAGTGCAACTTGAGTGACCTCTGTAACCCAAGTATTCCCCAATGACAACTAGCCCCTAAGTTGTTTCCCCAACCAGTTATTAATCGACTAGTTGTGGTGGCCTGGGACATAGTGACCACACAGGGTCAGACCTCCGTAGTAGGCCACTGCAGCATTACACATTCACAGACAGTGGGCAGACAGTGGCTCTCTAAAAGGGACAAAAGTCCTCATTGGCAAGTAGTGCTGCCTATACCCCCATGACACCAGCCCCAGTGTACCTCTCCCACTTCTTCCCTGATGGAGCTCCAGAGTTTAATTTTCAACGTCACATGTGCATTAGAGTGTTGGGGGAATACTGCAGGTACTTTCCAGTTGGTTAGAGGGCCATCAGGAAGTTATGGTTCAGAGAATGCAGCTGCAGGACCTGTGAGGCCAGTGGGTAGGGAATCAGGTCAGCCAAAGAACAGCTGACCTTGGTGGACAATTTGGAAGTGGAATAAAAATAAAAACTGATAAAAAAAAAAGCCTTTAGTGGATCTGAAGAAACCAATAAAGAAAGAAGAAAAACTTTTAGTTCCTAGATCCTATAACCAAGAGTGAAAACAACTCCACCCCAACTCAAATAAAACACACAGTGCACCAATTTGAATGAAGAGGAGGACAGAATGGATTCAAAAACTAGAACTAACAGTTTAAAACTGTAACAATACAAGAAAAGAGCCACAGCTGGAACTAGGGTGACCAGCGTCTTTGGCAAACAGCCAGATCAAGCATTCAGAGGGTCAGTATGCACAAACCCACAGCAGTGTATGAATTTGAGTCACAACATTCTGTGGCACCACAGCGGCATGGACAAGATGCAGAAGCCAGATGCAGATGGTATCTCTACTGTGAGGCATAATTTTGTAAATCTAGCATATGCTCACCCCCTTTCTATCACATATATTATAGTGATGCGATACAGTGACTTTAGTTAGGGTGGAGTAAGCACTTTCATGTTAAATAACAACTTTTAGCCACATAGACCTCAGTTGATTATTTGACCAAGGGGGCTGAAAATCAGAATACACACCTTTTGTGGCAGGAATGCTGAACATATCACATTTGGTAAAATATATCCCATAGTTTTTATAATGGTGGTGGGGGGGGGGTCAAATAGAAAAATTCCTCTTTTTTTGTCATCTAAATACAGAAAACAAGTAAAGATTTGAAAGTTAAAACCATCAGATTCATTAGATACAATCACAATGGACTAATAAATGCCTTATGTGGTTTCCAAAACAACAGCAGCAAAAAAAAATAATATAAGCATTTTTAGGAGCGGCCAGTGTGTGGTTCTATCTTTTGCATTTTTTTTTATAAGCATTCTGTGTTATCACGCGTTACACAACTACAATTGCTGCAACAATGTTGTTGGATTGTTGTACATTTGTGACAACACTTGTCAAATCTGTTGCCACAACCAGATGCCCCCACCCCACCCTGAAAAAACAGTACAGCATCTGGGGACCATCCCAGTGTTAGACCCCCTCAACCTTTCTCTGTAATCAGGGACCCTTCCTGAGTGTCAGTACCCCCAACTATGTCTAACACTGGAAGCCAATCCCTGGTGACTCACTTTGGCCCTGATAATGAGTGTGGTAACCAGGAGCCTGTTCTCGAAGGCTCTGTTTTGTCCTTAAGCCCCCCCCCCCAACAATTAGTGTGGCCACCGGTGGCCTATACTATGTTACTCATTTTCATCCCAACCCTGAAAATGACTGTGGTCACCAGCAGCACATCCCTGGTAGCTTGCTTTTGCACCCCCCAGATGATGGTGGGATAACACCAGCTACTCGCATTCTCAGACAGTCACTGTCAGAAATACAGTCTACTTGTATTTCGTCAATCGCAGTTTACAATAATGTAAGTCAGATGGTGGTAGGCCGGTGAGGGAAGTAGAGGGTTTGTGCTGGCTAAGGTGGTGTGAAGGAGGAGGGTGCCAGGGGTGCTGTACATGAAACAGGATAATAGTGAGGAGCACCTCTGGACTCCAGGGACTGCTTAGCACAAAAAGCTTTGACCAGTATTGTCAGTGCAAATTACTGTACATGTGTTAGTAAATAATCCTTTTTTAAAAAGATGGAACTTAATTGCAAAAAAAAAAAAACCTACATTTAGGAATCAGTTAAGTTTAAAGCACAAAGATGAAAATGTAGAGAAATGCAACTTTACGATGAAAAGTCGCATGAATCTCTGTAGTCGTGTGGTGTGACTTTTCCTTGGGGTTCAAATGATTACTTGAAACAACAATGACATTACTGTAACTTCAGCACTCTCTTCCACAGCATTTGGATGCAAAGAAAAAAAGAGTTAATTGGAAAAAATTACATAGGACTTCACTTGTGAGTCTCTTCTGTACTTTTTATATATTATTACACAGTTGTATTGTTAGATAACATTGGTCAGGTTTCAATATGCCAGTTGTGGGTCTTCAAGAGTATGGTTTTAGATGAAACCTTTTTTCTACCCTGCATTCCAACACAGACAGTTACTGGATACTGATTATTAAGGTAAGTATGTGGTATGTGTTCCTGGGGCAGTATTTCCACTTATGGCATAGGAGACTGCCTGAGGGTAAAGAGAAAATTATAAGAACCACTGTCTGTTTACACCATAATCTGTCTGATGGATGTAATTTGGCTTTATTTTTGATTTACACAACATTTTAAAATGTGCTTACGGAAACAAGCTATTAGCATTTTAGTATCCATGACAACACTATTTTCGCAATGTGATTATTTGAAGCAAATTATGAAGCACGAGTTCCAGTTTATTCTAACATAAATGAAGTCACTATCCACACAGAAAAAAATGTGTTTTTCTTTTAAGAACAGTTACAGCTTTGGCTGTGTTTGGTGTTTATACACATGACAAAGAGTATTATATTTACAGTGTAAGGGTCCTATTTTCCTCCAAACATGGCTCTGTGTGTGCTGCGTAAACAAAGTAAATGCAGAGATAATGCCCTCCATATAATGCTGGCTTGTGCAACCTTAGCTAATAGGGTGTGCATAATCATGTCACATGCACACTGAAAGAAAAGTGGTAAACATAAAAAGACTAACGTGATGCTCTTTGATTGCACTCATCAAATCTAGGAGAGCAAATTTCCAAACCATCTAATCAAAGCACTAACCCCTATCTCTTGTCTGCCACTTCAAATACAATGGTTTTCTACTTGACAGCAACTTTCAATATGGCAAACAGTGACACACTAACAAAGTGAACTTTAAACTACTGTAGCTTTGCCAGTCGAAAGTCTGCCTCACCCTGGAAACAAGGACATGTCTAGTCCAGCAACTGATCCTCACTATTATTATGGAAACAGTGTGTACATTACTGCCAACAAAACATCACTGAGAAACTGGAACAGGCTAAGAGCAGACATTGTCACGTCACTCTCCAATGTCATCTCAAAACCTAATGTACCACTGTGATTTACTGTATATTCACAATGACTGCTTAAACCTTCCTGCTAGATCACTGCACTAGTGCTACCACTATATACAGTAGCACAAATACATTCATTTTTCTGCTCCTAAACATATCAGTTTACATCGCTACAGTGATGAACTGTTACTGCTTCCTGTGCTCCAACTTCATGTTCTACACCATACCAAGAATGATAACTGAACAAGAGAGACTTATGCATTTGCTTAAAGATCTTTTTATGTCAGAAACAAACCAATTATTACTATAAAAACATTAGAATCAACTAAAAAAAGGTTGTGGTTCTCCTTTACAGAATACAAATGGTATCTTCTATTGTAGCATGCAAGAACACATTTTTATCCATAATTAAATTCCTACTATGCATATCTAAAGAATTGCTTGATAACAGTATTTCATATTTTTCAGCATATTCTCATATTCATATACAGTAGTTTATGTGCATAATAGCATCTTGTTTCATCTTTTTCTTTCAAAATATTGTACCAGGTAGTAACCAGTTAAGAGCAAGGTCCCCTTGGTATGAGCCCTTCCTAGTCATAGATAACCAAGAAAGAAGGCTGGTAGTTCAACTGGTAACTTTTTTATCATTTTGGATTTCCAGGGTCTATACATGAGTGATCTACTTTAGTATACCAATATAATGTAAATAAAATTATTATATATTGATATACTAGTAATGCACTTCATTATAATGATACAACTCCTGGACCAGATGCTGTGAGGTCCTGCTACCCACTCAGCTGCCGCTGTTGTAACTTTCTCTCTGCTGAAGCTGACACCACATGATAACCCTCTCTTGGTGGCAGTGGGGACTGGGCATAGTCCACAGACAAGGCCTCCTGTTTTTTGCAGTTCAGCAGCATGTGGCAATTGTGACGAATATCAAGGACGGCTACAGAATTTTTGTCTGACCACAGAAATTACACAGAAACTGCCCAGCAAGTTAGACACTGCCCCCATTGCTTTCTGCCCACTACTCTGCTTGTGCATAGCTTTATAAGAACTAAAATTCACCCCTAACAATCTCAGCCACTCAAACTCTAGCCATCCAGCCCTAAGAGTCCCCTTGAGTCACCCTATTTTTTATAATGGCATCTTTTTCTGATCGAAGGCAGCTTAATGACCCACTGCCTTTTCCTGTCACAGTTATAGGGTGAGAATCCTTGTTCTTCATCCAAGTAGTGCTTTCTGGGACCAACTGAGGTTCAATGCAAAGAAGTGCAAAATAATGCACCTCAACAGAGGGAACCCTGGGGAGAGCTACAGAATGGAGGGAGGTGCTGACTGTCACCAAAGAGGAAAGGGACATAGGAATTACCATCTCTGATGACTTTAAGGTATCAAAACAGTGTACAAAGGTGGCAGGGAGGGCCAGTGACATGCTGGGGAGCATAGGCAGGGGTATCACTAGCAGGAGGTGGGAGGTGGTGATGCCATTGTATAAAACATTGATAAGGCCTCACCTGGAGCATTGCATGCAGTTCTGGAGACCACCCCTGTGCAAGGACATAGATAAGGTGGAGACTAGCCAGAAAAGGGCAACAAAGATGGTGCAGGGCTTACACCACAAAACATATGAGGAGAGACTAAAGGATCTCAATATGTACTCACTGGAGGAGAGGAGACAGTGGGGGGACATGATTGAAACTTTCAAGTACAGTACCTCAAGGGCATAAGAAAAAATTACTCACCTTAGTAATTATGTTTCTTCTAATGGCGTCTTCCTGTATTCTGACAATTGCAGTGATTCCCAACCTTTGAACTGCCCTGGAGAACAAAGAGTTAACTTTCTATGCAGGGCATAGAATGCTGAGCTCGAGCTCCGTTGAAGTCTCTGTCTGGAGTGATTCAAACCTGAACTGTCAGATTCTTACAAGCCCAACTAAACTAAAAATTCTATGTGGAAATTGTAAAAATTCTTACTAGCCAACTGGCTGAAAAAAGTTTTGGATTCCCAAGGAAGACTCAAGTCAGGAAATCCAAAAACCAAAAACCAATCTACTATAAATAATAATAATAAATCAGCACCCAAAAAAAGGAGGAGGTGCAAAAAAAACACCCCTGGGTGCACTGCACCCTGCCCACCACTTCCCAAAAACAGGTTCTGAGAGGGAGGCAGGGAGGAGGGGAGGGTCAGAATACAGTAAGACTCCATTAGAAGAAACATAATTACTAAGGTGAGTAATTTTTCTTCAAAACAATATGAAGTCTTGCTGTATTCTGACAGTACTGGGCTTTTCTAAGCAGTACCTCCAGGAGGACGGACAGAACCTACTTTGGGAACAGGCTCTGAAGTACTGCTGTGTTAAACCGAGCATCACTCCTAGCCTGGATATCCAGAGAGTAATGCTTGGTAAAGGTATGGACTGTTTTCCAGGTGGCTGCTTGACAAATTTCTAAAAGAGGGATATCCCTGGCAGCAGCCAGGGAAGCAGCTGTACCTCTTATGGAATGAGCCCTCAGGCCTGAGGGTGGAGTTTTTCCCAGTTTATAATAGCAGAATTGTATACAAGACACAATCCACCTGGCAACAGATCTTTTGGTGGCAGATTTGCCCTTTCCCACTTCTCCATAAGTGAGGAACAACTGGAGGGAGTCAAACCTGTGACCCTTGGTACGCTCCATGTAGTAACTAAGGGCTCTTTTGACATCTAGACTGTGTAGCCTCCTCTCTCCTGAGGAAGAATGATCAGTGAAGAAAACAGGGAGAGACATAGACTGGTTTAAATGGAAGTCTGAGACCACTTTGGGCAAGAACCTTCCATTGGTTCTAAGGACCACTTTATCCCTGTGAAATGAGATAAAATCAGGTTCCACTGACAGGGCTTGCAATTCACTGATACACCTGGCAGAGGTAATAGCTACCAGGAACACAGTTTTCCAAGTCAAGTACTTAAGCTCTGCTGAAGACATAGGCTCAAAGAGGGGTTGCATAAGTTGAGCAATGCAAACAATCAAATCCCAGACAGGAGCAGGGTCTCTAAAAGGAAGATTGTGTTTCAATGTATTTTTACAAAACTGTGAACAGGAGTGGGACGGGGGGAAAGGCATACAGAAACTTCCCTTCCCAATTCAGGATCAGGGCGTCCAGAGGGACTGAGTCCAAGACTGGAGGTCTGCAACAAAAGAGAGGGAGTTGGTGATTGTCTGGTGCTGCAAAGAGCTCTATCTCTGGAGTGCCTCACCATGAAAAAATCACTTTCAACACCTGAGGGTCCAGGGACCATTCGTGATGGCCCTGAGAAATCCTGCTCAGTTCATCTGCTAGCACATTGTCCTTGCCTGGAAGATGAACTGCTACAAGAGAGGTTTGCAGGGAATAAGCCAAGGACCACAACTTCATGGCTTCTGTGCACAAGGCCGTGGACCAAGTGCCTCCCTGCTTGTTGATGTACCACATGGTGGCGGTGTTGTCTGTTATGACTTGAACGACCTTGTTCTGTACTGACTGTGAGAAAGCTTTTAGAGCCAGAAAAACTGCTCTGAGCTCTAGAAGATTGATGTGGAGAAGGGATTCTTGGGGGCACCACAGTCCCTGGGCAGTAAGGAACCCCAGATGGGCTCCCCAGCCCAGGAGAGAAGCATCTGTGGTGAAGACCACTGAACAAGGCTGAGTAACAAAAGGAACACCTTGTCTTAAATTGTCCTGTTCCTGCCACCATTGGAGGGCTTGGATCAAGGTCAGAGTCACTGGGGTCAGCTTGGTAAGGGAATCCTTCCTCTGAGACCAGAAAGCTTTCAGGTGGAACTGAATATCCCTCATCTGGAATCTTGCCCCTTGGACCACTGCTGTTGAAGCTGCCATGTGGCCCAAGAGCTGGAGGAAATGCCTTGCTGGTTGAGATACCTGAAGGCTGAAGGAAGAAGCTAGTCCCATAAGAACCCTTGCCCTTTCTAGAGGAAGAAAGGCTCTTGCTCTGAGTGTGTCCAGTTCTGCCCCTATAAAGGTAAGAAGTTGGACTGGTTCGAGAACTGACTTGGGAAGGTTGAGAAGAAATCCTAGAGAAGTGAGCACTTGCTGGATCACTTGCAGGTGAGACTTGACTTGGTCTGGAGACTGACCCACTATTAGCCAATCTTCCAGGTATGGAAAAATGGAAATCTTTTGCCTTCTTAGAAAGGCAACTACTACTGCCAGGCACTTTTGGAAAACCCTTGGGGCTGAGGTTAGGCCAAAGGGCATTGCTGTGAACTGATAATGGCCTGAGGGCAACTCGAACCTGAGGTACTTTCTGTGGGAGCACCTGATGGGAATGTGAAAGTAGGCATCTTTGAGGTCCAGGGAGGCTAGCCAGTCTACTGGCCTTAGAGAGGGAAGGATTATTCCCAGAGTTATCATCTTGAATTTTGGTTTTAAAAGATGTTTGTTTAGATATCTTAGGTCTAGGATGGATCACCACTCCCCTGTCTTTTTGGGGGTCAGGAAGTACCTGGAGTACAGTCCTTTGCCCCAGTGTAGAGCAGGTACTCTCTCTAAGGCTCTTCAAGCTAGGAGAGAAGAAACCTCTGCCTCTAGGGCAAGGGTTTCCAAAAGATTTGCAGGTGGAAAAGATCTGGCTCTCATCTTTGGACATTTTTTGAAGCTGAGAACCAGTCCCTGGCTTACTACTTCCAGGACCCACTTGTCTGATGTAATAGACATCCAGTCCTGGACAAAGTAAGCCCACCAGCCCTCTACTGGAATAGGAGAGTGGACCCGGGCAGGCCCATCAGGGTGTCTGCTTGGCAGGGGCTTTAGGCTGAGGAGTGGATGCAGCCCTGCTCATCCCCCTTCTGCCTCTCCCTCTGAAGAACCCCCTCTGAGAAAAGGAAGAAGAGGCCTGTGCTTGGTAAAAAGGCCTTTGAAAAGGCCTGCCCCTGCCCCTAGACTGCTGCCTTTGATGAGTTGCCTGCCTTTCTTGGCCTGAGCACTCCTGTAAGTGGTCCTGTACTCATCCATTTTCTTCATGTAATTCTCTGTCTGCTCCCAAACAGAGATTACCCACTCAGGAAAATCCATGGCCTTAATCTGGGTGTCCTGCAAGAGGCTAGTACATCTGAGACAAGCCATCCTCCGAAGAGCCACAGATATAGCCATGACTCTTGATGACACATCATTAGAGTCCACAGCAGCATGAAACTGAACTTTAGATGCCTCAATCCCATCTGCAGCCACCACCTCCAGCTCTTTGGATAGCTGGGGGGAGGCCTGTTTAGCCAGTGTCAGTAGAGTGTCCCACCTGGACTTCTGGTACCTGGCTGTATAGGCCATGTAATTAGCCTGCCTGAGTCCCAAAGAAGATGCCATGTACTGCTTCTTTGCCATGTCATCAATCTTCCTGGAGTCCTTGTCAGGGGTGTGAAGCCAAGGGAATATTTGCCTTGTCACAGGCAGCAGCCTGCACTACCCCAACATGGCTGCATTGCTGATATAAGAACTCTGTGTCTGAGCCTGAAAGTGTATACCTCTTGTCCATTCTTCTATCCACAGGAGGTATAGTGTAAGGAGACTAAGATTTTTTGTGTCTGTTTCCCAAAAGATTTATGGAGGGGAATAGACAGCTCCTGGACTCTGGGATGTCCATCATCTCTACATAATCAGGCTCCTCTTGATCTTCCACAGCCTCCTCCATAGGAAGCTGGAGGGTTTCAGCCACCTTTCTGTAAAACATAAAGTGAGACGGGGACTCAGAAAGCCTAGGAGGGGAAACATCTGAAGGTCTGTCTGGGGAGATGTCCGGTTCCACAGGCACATTCAGACCCACACTTACATCATCATCCTCAAATTCCCCTTCCTCTTCAAATTCCAGTTCATAAAAATCTTCAAGGGCATAATCTTGAACCGGGGGAACCAACCGACCCGAACCCCTGCCAGAAGGAGCCTGATTGGTCGGAACCAGATAGAGCGATTTCACAATCTGAATCACTCTGGCTATCTCTTCGGTGGTCGGAACATGAACCTTTGGATCTGAACCGGTTGATTTATCTTTGTGTTTTCGTTTTGTCGGAACCGATCCCTTGGAATTGGCTCTCCTTTTGCCTGAAGAAGTATCACTGGTCAGAGGGCTCTCCTTCTGGTTCGGTTGAAACCGTACCTGGCTGGCCATCTGGGTCAGCGGACTTCTAGGCCTCCTTTTCCCTCAGTCTACTTAATCTCTTCTCAAGGGTAGATTTGGCAAATTTTTAGATATTTGGCAGTCTGAATCAAGGTGGTCAAACCCCAGGCAATAAACACAAGTGGTGTGGGGATCGGTCTTAGCAAAGACCTCCCTACACTCACTGCAGTGTTGAAACCTGTTGGGCCCAGTTTTTTTCTTGGGTTTCTCAGACATGGCCAGCCTAACCAAACTTACCCTTTTTTTGGCAACCACCAGGCAAGACTCCCTTATCAGTTCCTAACCGTGTCACGGGTGTTGGAAAAAAACGTTTAAAACACGTTTTTTTTAGAACCAATAAGAACCAGTAATCACACACTAAGTAAACACACAAATTTCACTATCAAATGGCCGGTTCAGCCGAACCGAGTCGTACATTTACGAGTTCCACACAGAAAAACAGAACAATTTCTATCTAGTACTCATGGCACCACAGACAGAGACTGAACCAACTATGTGGAAACTTTTTCGGTTTAAAAAACCGATGAAAACTGAAACTTTAACCGACTTTCGAACTGAGCTGAAGGAGAAATCTCCAGAGTTACCATTCAGTGAGGCGGAGTAAAGAATCTGACGGTTTAGGTTTGAATCACTCTAGACAGAGACTTTAAATGAGCTCGTGCTCAGCATTCTGTGCCCTGCGTAGAAAGTTAACTCTTTGTTCTCTGGGGCAATTCAGAGGTTGGGAATCACTGCAATTGTTAGAATACAGCAAGACTTCATGTTGTTTGAAACAAGGTGCAGGTAGGGGACCTTTTCCAATGTAGAAAAAGTACTAGAACAAGGGGGCACAATATGAAATTGGAAGAGGGGTAGATTAAGAGGTAATGTGAGGAAGTATTTCTACACAGAAAGGGCAGTCAATGCTTGAAATAGTCTGCCACAGGAGATAGTGGGGGCAAGCACAGTGGAGGGGTTTAAGCATGCCTGGAACAGGCACAAGGGAAGCCTGAGAGAGGAGGGGAATGATAAAAAGCCATTGACCACATAGGGTCAGTGGCCACATACAATGTATAGGGTCTATGGGCAGACTGGATGGACCTAGTGGTCCTCATCTGCCAACAATTTCTATGCTTCTATGTTAAATAGAGCCATACTGGGGCATAAATCCAGTATTTGAGCCCAGCAGTGACAGGAAGTAGTGGATCATCCGACGATGCTGAAGCAAAAAAAGTGTGCTAATATAAAAAAACAGAGTGACTTGATGAGACTCTGGTGGAACGAGTTTTGTGGCTAAGATATGCAGGGTAGGTTTTTCTTGTTTTATGAGGGGGTACAGTAATATCTAAGAGGAGACCTTACAATACTTTTGAGGGAGGAAGAGGTAGATGATTACTGTACAGTGTTGGACTGGATATGGATAATGTGACACATTTAAAACTACAAAGCCACTCAATGGCACTCTCAAAGCTATTAAGGAAGGCGGTGGGGCTGAGATGGGCGTGGATTTTTATTTTATCTATTTTAAAACCATGAGCAGGAAAGTGCTTGCTTGGGCAGATGGCAGTTTGCAATCCATAGAGGGTTAAGGACAAGAGGTGACAGTGCAAGTGGGTGGGAAGTTGCCAACCTGATGAATCAGCCTTAGTGCCAGGGGAAGAAATGTGAATCATATTAAAATAAAGCAAAGGGGCAGCTAATTAAATAAAATTGTTCAGGCAGGAAAAGAATGACAGAATACTGGAAAGACTGAAGAAATTAAAAAGAAGAAGTTACAGTTGTAAAAGAGAAAAGCCGAAGCTAAAGATTATTTATCTAGAATGTGGAATCTAAATGAGGGAAGAGAGAAACAAACAGAGACATAGAGAAAAAAATCACAATGGTGCTGTGATGATACATTTTTAAATAATACTGTATGTTGCTTCGGGACAGTATTGTACTGATAAAAATGGAAGGACGGATAAGGGATGTGTGGGCAAGACAGGTTTTAAGCTCACTGCATCTCAACTAAAAATGTCACTGGGGGACATGCTGATTTACCACAAGAGCACCAATGCAGCTTCAAAGTTTGTTTTTTAAAGTATACATATCTTGACCTTTCAATGCAATAGTAAAAATAAACAAATAATTATTTAAGGATGGAACTTACTTAAGTGATTGAATCAAATTTTGGCTCTCTGTAACTGATGACCCTGTAGCTTACAGTTCCCTAGTCTGACTGACAGCCCCAGCCAGTATGTCATCATTCTATGATGAAATCGTTTGTGAAGCATTACAAATACCATCCCTGTCCTTCCTGGGGTGGGTGGTGGGGCTATGACAGGTAGGGGTGGATTACACTGGACTTTAAAAACTGAGATGTGGCATAGCTGTTAATTGGGGGGGGCAGGATCATGTAAGGGAGAGGAGAGAGAATCTTTCTGCCATTAGGTCCAGGGTGGGTGGGAGGAGAGACAGCACTGCTACCATTACCACCATTAAGGGAGCAAGCAAGCAATCTTTAGCAAGCAATCTTTATTTGCTAAACACTATTCCAGGAACAAGATTGTAGCATTGTGCATAAAAAGTCTAAAAAGCATATCTAAAATTATAAAACAGTTCTAGAACAATTAAACATAGGCAGCCAGTTTCAAATTTCACACAAATGCCAGACTGAAACAATACATTTTCAAGGCAGATTTAAAAGCCTCAGTGGCTGAGCACTCTCTAATCCGATGAGGCAGAGAGTTCCAAAGGGTCGGAATTACAAATGCAAATGATCTAGCTCCCGAAGTTTTTAAACAGACCCTGGGAACCTCTAGCAATCCCTTGTCGATGGAGTTGAGACGGCAGGGAATAAGCTGGTAGAGGACAGAAAAAGGAATGCCTACCCTAAGGGACCACAAGGCCTCACTCCTGGGGCAGCTCCAAGGGAGGAACAGATAAAGGAGAGAAAGAAGAAAGAAGAAGAAGAGAGGAAAAGAGAAAGAGGGATGTTGGGAGGGCAGAACTCTGCCAATTGAAAGATTAGTTTAAAGGCTTATAGGCTCAGAACAAAAAACAAGGGAGCAAGGATCCCACTTGATAAAAGTGAAGAGAAGGTTCAACCGAACTGCTTGCACAGCTTGGACTCAAAAGGCAGATTCTCTATACCTCCCGCTATCCCCAACCCCTTAAACTCTAGGTCAGAGCTCACAGACTGCCAAGGCAGAAAATCTGATCCAAAAGGAGAGCACCCAACTAGGAAGGGGAAGGAAGCCCATCAGCACCTTGTTAAGTGCTAACACAGATGTGTGTGGGAAGAGGGGATATTTGAAACCCTACAGAAGGCACCTCTTTACATGAAGGACAGAGTGGGAACTCAATCGGACTCCCTGAAGGCAAGGCAAAAGATCACCAGCTCAAGGTAATTGGAGTGTCAGGACAGCATTAAACCAGTAGAAGCTGACACAATAGGAGATTGAGAATGCCATAGGGGACCTAGAAAGAGGGAACTGAGCCATTTAAGGGACGGTCTCTTTAACTGTGAATTGAACAACATGGTTAAGAATGAGCCAAGCAGTCACCCCTAGGGGCAATCAGAAAGAGTTCCCTCAGGATAGAGATAAATCCTACTCGTTCCCCTTTTCCCCCCAGAAATTGGATCTGTCCAGAGAAGAACAGAAAAATCAAGATTTTTTTTTTGGCTTAAGGCCTTGAAAAGAGGGAGGAACGAAAGCAGGGAGGTAGACTAAGTAGAAGGCCCTTCAGGGAAGGTGGGCGGTATCAGTAAAGAATGAAAGATACAAGAGAAGATCAAGAATTACTGTAGGTACAATTTTCATATCTCTTGCTGGGCTCACCACTGATTACTGCTTGGTGAGTGCTGCTTCCGAAGGGGGGGGATGCAGAAACCCTGAGGGAACAAGAATCAGCCTCCTGCTGGTGGAAAACAGAAGGGAGAGACCCTGGGCTAATTAGATGAGAAGCCTAAGGCCGAGGAGAGCTAGGAGGTGTCCCCTGGAGACGAGGAGATGGAGGAAGCCCCTGCAGAAGCCTTCTAACCCTGGTGGAAAAAAGAGAGGCCCCTCGGAAGGTGAAGCAAATCACCCTACACCGGGCCAGGGGTGACAATCTTGACAGACAAAGCCATGCCGTCCGCCTGATGCAGATCTCTGTCCCTGCAAGCCTGGAAGCCACCTCATTGGTGTGGTAAGATGCCCTTGCCTGGTGCCTTGCCAGATCCAGGCCTATAGCAGAGAGGGCAATGGCCTGTCTAGATAGCATCGACCATAGATGCCTGCTGTAGGAAGCATGGTGTGCCTGATGTGATGCGACACATAGCATCGCACGAGAGGAAGAGAACACTCTTCGGCCCAACTGGTTAAACTGTAGGGAATCTGAGTCCAGAGGTCAGTCGTGCACCAGGCGGCTCCTAGAAGGATTCTCTAGGGACACCAATCCTGAAGGCGGGTTGGGAAGAGAACCTAGGGACTCAGATGGGGCACAATACTTCCTCCTGCAGTCTGCTGGGGCTGGGATAGGGTTGGATGGAGACAGCCAGAAACAGATAGATGCCTCCTGGAAAGGAATAGGCCAGGATCGCACCACCAGATGTTGGGCACTGAATTCACTGAGGAATTCAAGCGTCTCCCGCTCAGTACTGTCTCGCCTAACATAGGAGATATGGAGGTCCCCAACCATCCTCGAAAGGAAGTGCTGATATTCTGTGAAGTCAGCATCGGAAGACAGGTGAGCAGGGGGTTCCTCTCCCTCCAAGGAGGGAGGCGAGGAGGATGGGGAACTTGAATGCCCAGAGGAATCCTGCAGTGGTGGGAATAGGCAAAACACCCGCTCATGCATATATCTAACATATGAGGGGAAGGCCACCGCAGTGCCTCTGAACGTCTCCCAGGATAACAGACTGGTAGGACCGACATGGCCCAGGAGAGAGGGGGGTAGCTGCAGAGGAATAGGAGAGGGACACCTACAAGTAGGTAACTGACCTCTGCTAAGGCTCTGGAATCCAGGGAACGGAGCCTGAGCTGGCGGGGTCGTGGATAACAAACCATGTCACAGAACGGAACCCTGGGGATGAGAATCTTGGAAGAGCTTGGAAGAGCCTGGAAGGGTGTCCTCCCCTGTGACGTACCTGGGGCCGCAAGGATCCAGAAGGGCAGCCCACAGCAATGCCACCGGAGGGGTCCCTCGAGCCTAAAAGGGAGGGGGGGCTCAGACTATGGCCCTACCTGCACCCGAGGGGTAGCAGGCGGAACTCGTGTGCCTCCCCCGCCCTCAACCCTCAGACTCTGAGGACGCCCTCTTCCCTGACACCAGTGACAGAGCTCGTCGATCTGGGGTTCTCTCAGGGGAGTCCCCCGAAGACAGGGCTCCCAGTCCCCCCTGAGAAGGCTCAGCAGCACTGGGGACGGCAGCTGCCAAAGCTCTCTCTGGGAGAACAGACCTCCCCCCAATCTTCTACTCCAGTCCCCCCCCAGGGACCCCAAGCCACTCCCAGCCTGGCAGTCCTCAGAGGAAGACTGTTGTGGAGAGTGAGGAATGGGTGAGCTGGGCAGCGTGGCACCGTGTCCCACAGAAGACTCCAATCCTGAGGAATCGGGGAACCAGGACGGGTCCGCGTCTGAGTCGTCCACTTCCGAGGAAAAGAGCCAACCAGAAGGACCTCAATATTGGCCACCCCAGGAGTCCCCTGAGAAACAGTGCCACGAACGGCACCGGTGCCACCCATGGCACCGTTCAGCATTGACACAGCGCTGACAACACCAGAACCTGGCCCAGACTCATCCACAGCTCCAGCCAAGTCCCCGGCACCACCCTCAGCACCGGGGTCGAACATGGTGCCACCAACGGAGTCGACCGGATCCGTGGCACCGCCAACGTCACCAAGATCCAAAACAGCCTCGATCACCGGTGCCGCAAGTGGCACCGGAATCCGAAGTGGTGCCGGAAAGTGGCATCGAGGGTCCGCCCACGCCAGGCCCAGCAACTGCAGGCCACAACACTGGTGGTGCCTGCGCCTCAGAAGAGGTGACTACCAAGGCGGTGTCTCCACCGTGGCCCCAGGAGGGACCACGACGTTCCCCTGACACCACAAAAGAGGCCTCCTCCTCCTCGGCAAGACTTGAAGATGAGGAGGCCTCCTCCCTCCAGACTGTATAAGGCCTGGGAGGGGACCTGGAGGAAGGGTCTAAAGATCTGACCTGGGAGGCCCCAGAGTGATGCCATCCTCCAAAAGTCGTCGGGGCCTTGCCGATTTTGAGTGCGCGGACTTCGAGAACACTGTGGTCCATCGAGAAACAGGTGTCACATCTATCCACATCATGGTTGGGTCCCAGGCACCGAAGGCAGACATTATGCTGGTCCGAAATGGAAAAATGCCGGCCACAGGAGCACCGACGCATAGGGGCACGAACTCGCTTTTGACTTGCATTTAGCTCCCGAACCAGACATGATGTGAAAATAACTGTAAAACAGAAAAGCTCCCAGCGTCGTCGAAAAATAATAAATGAAATGGTCTTACCGGATAGACGACGTCGGGAAACGAACCAGGATGCAGGAGATAACATGGCGTCGAACTTCGACAAAATAGCCCTAGTGGCAATAAATTTTTCCGACACCACGTGGAACAGGTGCAGCCTCAACGGCAGGAGAAACAGAACTGGGATGTAGGAGGAGTCTGCGGTGCCTAACGGCCACCCCTTGTGCATCACATGATGCGTCACTCTCTGGGGCGGCGCCATCGGCGCTGACTCCTCAGAAAAAGGAAAAAACAACTCCCCTGGCTGGTGTGCACCTCAGGCTTACACCCAAGCAGTAATAAATGGTGAAGATTGACAAGGGAAGATCATGGGTGACAGCATAGGGCCCTGTGGCACCCCACAGGACAGGGGGAGAGGGGCAGAGAAAAAAAATCCCAGACTCCACTCTCTGAGTCCTGCCCATGAGGAAAGACTGAAACCATCTGAGCACTGTATCAGACAGACCACAGACCAGTCGCAGGTGCTCTAACAACATACCATGGAGCACGGTGTCAAATGCCTCAGAGAGATCAAGGAGGACCAAGACTGAACCGCTCCGCCAATCTCTCACTATTAGGAGATAATTAAGTACCCGAACCAGCACTGTCTCAGTATTATGCTTCTTCCTGAAACCAGTCTGGAGAGGATCATAGACATCATGGTTGGTAAGATGATCATCCAGTTGCAGCGTGACTGCCTTCTCAAGAACCTTGTCCACAAAAGGCAGATTAGAGACAGGCCTGTAGTTAACGAGACAGTTGGGGCGAGAGAAGATTTCTTCAGAAGGGGACATACTACCGCCTCCTTCACCCTGAAGTTCAGGGTGTCCGGGAAGAAAAAATTACTCAGCATAGTAATGTTGTTTCTTCTAATGGAGTCTTGCTGTATTCAGACATAATGCAGTTAGCCCCAGCACTTGAACTACCCCAGAGAGGAAAGAGTTAACTCTATGCAGAAGCATGGAACGTTGAGCTCGAGCTCGGTTTTCAAACCTCTGTCTGCGGTACTTCCCAGTGTAACCGTCAGATTCTTATGAGCAAACTAATTAAAATACTATAGTATGGAAATTGTTCAAACATACAGCCAAAGGGCAAAAGATTCTTTTTGGGCCCAAAAGACTCAAGTCAAGAACCCAAGAAGGAAAGGTAGTGACAAAATTTAAGTACAAAACACCAGAAAAATAACAACATTATCTACCCCACCTAAGAGGGAGGGTACAAGGTACACCCCTGAGGTGCAACACTGTACCTGCCAGCCCACTACCCAAAACCCAGGTTCTGAGAGGGGGAGGCAGGGGGGTAGGTCTGAATACAGCAAGACTCCATTAGAAGAAACAACATTACTATGGTGAGTAATTTTTTCTTCAAACAACATGGACTCTTGCTGTATTTAGACATAATGCAGACTACCAAGCAGTTCCCTATGGAGGAGGGAATGCAGAACCTACTTTGGAAAGAGGCTCTGCAGTACTGCTGTGCCAAACTTAGCATCACTCCTAGCCTGGATGTCCAGGGAGTAATGCTTGATGAAGGTATGTACTGTTTTCCAGGTGGCTGCTTTACAGATCTCTAACAAAGGTATATCTCTGGCCACAGCTAGAGAATCAGCTGTACCCCTAGTCAAGTGAGCCCTCAGGCGTGAAGGGGGCATTCTACCCAACTTGTCATAACAAAATTGTATGCAACAAACAATCCACCTGGCAATAGTTCTTTTAGTGGCAGGCTTACCTTTCCCCACTTTACCATAAGTGAGAAACAATTGAAGACGGTCATTTCTATGTGCCTTAGTATGCTCAATGTAGTAGCTAAGGGCCCTCTTAACATCCAGACTGTGTAACCTTTCACCTGAAGAAGAATGGTCAGTGAAAAACACAGGGAGAGAAATAGACTGGTTCAGATGAAAATCTGATACCACTTTGGGCAAGAACCTCCTTTTGGTTCTTAGGACCACTTTGTCCCTATGGAAGGAGATGAAGTCAGGTTCAACTGACAGCCTGTAACTCACTAATCTGCCTGGTAGAAGTAATAGCTACCAGGAACACAGTTTTCCAGGTCAAGTACTTCAATTCGGTCGGAGCCAGAGGTTCAAAGTGTGGCTGCAAAAGCTGAGCTATGCAGACATTAAGATCCCAAGGTGGAGCGGGCTCCCTAAAGGCAGGGTTAATGTGAACCAGACCTTTGAAAAACTTTCTGAAAACAGGATGAGATGCCAGGGAAGAGCCCTTCCCTGCTGAGAGGAATGCAGAGACTGCTGCTAGATGAACCTTCAGAGTGGCAGGCCTAAGGCCTAGACCATTCAGATAAACTAGGTAGTCTAAGGTTGTGGAAATGTCTGCAGAATCAGGCAGGATGCCTTTCTGACAGCACCAAATACTGAACATTTTCCATTTGGAGTTGTAAGTTTTTCCTTGTGGAAGGTTTCCTGGAGACCTTCAGAATATCCAGAACTCCCTGAGAAAGATGTAGTGCTGCATATTCTAACTCTTCAAGAGCCAGGCCTTGAGATTGAAAGACTGGAAATTGGGGTACCAGATCCGCCCCTGGGAGGAGAACAGGAGATTGTATGTCCTGGGCAGAGACAGGGGATGTGACACTGGCAAGGACAGCAGTAGAGGATACCAAGACTGTCTGGCCCAATCTGCAGCCACCAGTATCACTGTGCAGGGTTGAGTCCTGATCTTGATCAGACCTCTGAACAGCAGAGGGAAGGGAGGGAAGGCATAGGGAAACCTGCCCTTCCAGTCCAAAAGGGAGCATCCTGGGGAACCGTCTCCAGGACTGGAGGTCTGCAACAAAACAGAGGAAGTTGATGATTGTCTGGTGCGGCAAAGAGATCTATCTCTGGAGTGCCCCACCTAGAGAAGATGACCTTCAGGATGTGAGAATCCAGGGACCATTCGTGATGTCCCTGCGAAATTCTGCTCAGAGCATCTACTAGTACGTTGTCCTTCCCTGGAAGGTGAACTGCTACCAGAGAAGTCTGAAGAGAATAGGCCAGAGACCACAGCTTCATGGCTTCTGCACACAAGGCCGAAGACCGAGTGTCTCCCTGCTTGCTGATGTACCACACTGTGGTGGTGTTGTCCGTTCTGACTTGGACCACCTTGCCCTTGACTGAATCCGAGAAGCTCTGCAGGGCTAGAAAAACTGCCCTGAGTTCCAGGAGATTGATATGAAGGAGAGACTACTATGGAGACCAGACCCCTTGAGCTGTCAGGGCTCCCAGGTGGGCTCCCCACCCTAGGAGAGAAGCATCCATAGTTAGAACTACTGATGAGACTTGAGGGAGAAATGGAACCCCTTGTCTGAGGTTGTCCTGGTCCAGCCACCTCTGGAGAGCTTGGACCAGAGTCTGAGTCACTGGAATCAGTTTGGTAAGTGAATTCTTCTTTTGAGACCAAAAAGACCTTAGAAGAAACTGAATGTCCCTAATCTGGAACCTTGCTCCCTGCACCACTGCCGTGGAAGCTGCCATGTGGCCCAGGAGCTGGAGGAACTGTCTTGCTGGGCGGGAGACCTGAGGTTGAAAGGAGGAAGCGAGATCCACCAGGGCCTTCACCCTTGCCAGGGGAAGGAAGGCTTTCGCTTGTACAGTGTCCAACTCTATTCCTGTAAAGGTGAGAAGTTGAACTGGTTCGAGGACAGACTTTGGAAGATTGAGAAGAAACCCCAGAGAGCTGAGTAGGTCCTGGGTAGTTTGAAGAGCTGACTTGACCTGTAAAGGTGACTGACCCACTAAGAGCCAGTTGTCCAGATACGGGAAGATGGTGATACCATGTCTTCTGAGGTAAGCCACCACTACTGCAAGGCACTTTGTGAACACCCTTGGAGCTGATGTTAGGCCGAATGGCATGGCTCTGAATTGGTAATTGCCTGAAGGCAACTCGAACCTGAGGTATTTTCTGTGGGAGCACCTGACAGGAATATGGAAGTAGGCATCCTTGAGGTCCAGAGATGCTAGCTAATCCCCTGGCCTTAGACAGGGAAGGATTATTCCCAGAGTTACCATTTTGAATTTGGGCTTTGAAATGTGTTTGTTCAAATACCTAGGTCTAGGATGGGTCGCCACTCCCCTGTTTACTTTGGGGTAAGGAAATACCTGGAGTACAGTCCTTTTCCCTTGTGCTGAGTAGGAACTTTCTCTATAGCTCTGAGAGCTAGAAGAGAGGAAACCTCTGCCTCTAGGGCAAGGGTTTCTGAGATGGATGCAGGTGGAAAAGACTTGGCCCTTTTTTTGTGGAAATGTTTTGAAACTGAGGGCCAGTCCCTGGCTTACTACTTCCAGGACCCACCTGTCTGAGGTCACAGTCTTCCAGGCCTGGGAGTAGTAAGCCAGCCTGCCTCCTACTGGAAATGGGGAGTCAACCCGGGCTGACACATCAGGGTGTCTGCTTGGCAGGAGCTTTAGACTGAGAGGAGGAAGGAGCAGCCCTGCTCATCCCCCTCCTGCCCCTCCCTCTGAAGACCCCCCTCTGTGGTAAGGGAGAGGAGGCCTGGGCTTGTTAAAAAGACCTTTGAAAGGGCCTGCCCCTGTCCCTAGACTGCTGCTTGTGCGGAGTGGCCTGCCTTTCCTTGGCCTGTGCACTCCTGTACGTGCTCCTGTATTCATCTATTTTCTTCATGTAAGCCTTTGTCTGCTCCCCAAACAGAGAGTTACCTACTACAGGAAAATCCATGGCCTTAGTCTGGGTATCCTGTGAAAGGCTAGTACATCTGAGCCAAGCACGTCTTCTGAGAGACACAGATATAGCCATACCTCTAGATGCCACATCATTGGAGTCCACAGCAGCATGAAATTGCATTTTGGATGCCTCGATTCCATCAGCAGCCACCCCCTCCAGCTCCTTGGCTAGCTGGGAAGAGGCCTGTTTAGCCAGTTCCAGAACTGTATCCCATCTGGTTTTCTGGTATCTGGCTATGTAGGCCATATAGGTAGCCTGCCTGAGTCCCAAAGAGGATGCCAAATACTGTTTTATGGCCATGGCATCCACTTTACTGGAGTCCTTATCCGGGGTGTGAAGCCAAAGGAATGTTAGCCCTGTCATAGGCTGCAGCCTGCACTACCCCAACATGGCTGCAATGACTATAAAGGAACTCTGCAGCTGAGCCTGATAAAAACTACGTCCTGTCCATTCTCTTATACACAGGAGGTATTGAATTAGGAGTTTGTAAACTTTTGTGTGTCTGTTTCCCCAAGGATTTATGAAGAGGGATAGACAGCCTTTTAGACTCTGAGATGTCCATCATTTCCACAAAATCAGGCTCTTCATCCTCCTCTGCAGCGTCAACCAAGGGAAGCTGCAGGGTTTCTGCCACCTTTCTGTAGAACAAAAAATGTGAAGGGGACTCAGAAAGCCTGGGAGGAGAGACACCGGAGGGCCTGTCTGGGGAGATGTCTGGTTCAGTGGGCACATCCAGAACCCCCCTGGTCATCGTCATCATCATCGCCCTCCTGCCCCTCCCTCTGAAGACCCCCCTCTGTGGTAAGGGAGAGGAGGCCTGGGCTTGGTAAAAAGACCTTTGAAAGGGCCTGCCCCTGTCCCTAGACTGCTGCTTGTGCGGAGTGGCCTGCCTTTCCTTGGCCTGTGCACTCCTGTACGTGCTCCTGTATTCATCTATTTTCTTCATGTAAGCCTTTGTCTGCTCCCCAAACAGAGAGTTACCTACTACAGGAAAATCCATGGCCTTAGTCTGGGTATCCTGTGAAAGGCTAGTACATCTGAGCCAAGCACGTCTTCTGAGAGACACAGATATAGCCATACCTCTAGATGCCACATCATTGGAGTCCACAGCAGCATGAAATTGCATTTTGGATGCCTCGATTCCATCAGCAGCCACCCCCTCCAGCTCCTTGGCTAGCTGGGAAGAGGCCTGTTTAGCCAGTTCCAGAACTGTATCCCATCTGGTTTTCTGGTATCTGGCTATGTAGGCCATATAGGTAGCCTGCTTGAGTCCCAAAGAGGATGCCAAATACTGTTTTATGGCCATGGCATCCACTTTTACTGGAGTCCTATCCTGGGTGTGGAAGCCAAAGGAATGTTAGCCCTGTCATAGGCTGCAGCCTGCACTACCCCAACATGGCTGCAATGACTATAAAGGAACTCTGCAGCTGAGCCTGATAAAAACTACGTCCTGTCCATTCTCTTATACACAGGAGGTATTGAATTAGGAGTTTGTAAACTTTTGTGTGTCTGTTTCCCCAAGGATTTATGAAGAGGGATAGACAGCCTTTTAGACTCTGAGATGTCCATCATTTCCACAAAATCAGGCTCTTCATCCTCCTCTGCAGCGTCAACCAAGGGAAGCTGCAGGGTTTCTGCCACCTTTCTGTAGAACAAAAAATGTGAAGGGGACTCAGAAAGCCTGGGAGGAGAGACACCGGAGGGCCTGTCTGGGGAGATGTCTGGTTCAGTGGGCACATCCAGAACCCCCCTGGTCATCGTCATCATCATCGCTGGGATAGTCTTCGTCTCCCTCCCACTCCTCATAATAAGCGTCTGGATCATAATCCGGAAGAGACGGATCCGACCGAACCGAGCACCTAACCGGCGGGTACTAGTTCGGACGGAACCGGTCTAAGCGACTGAACAATACTAATCGCTTTGGTTATTTCGTCCACGGTTGGAGAGTGAGATACAGGATCCGGACCGGCAGACTTACACTTCTTCTTTGATGGAACCGACCCCTTGGGGTCGGCTCTCCTTCTGCCCAAGGAGGTATTGCCTAGGTCAGTATACACTTTCTCAGGTTCGGACGCAACCGAACAGGGCTGGCCATCCGGATCTACAGACTTCTCGGCCTCCCTTGCCTTCAGCCTACTCAGTCTTTTATCTAAAGTGGATTTAGGAAAGTTTTTACAGATTTGGCAGTCTGACTTGAGGTGGTGAAACCCCAGACAATAAACACAGATGAGGTGGGGGTCAGCATTAGCAAAGGCCTCCCCACACTCAGTACAGTGTTGAAACCCAGTGGGACCGGTTTTCTTCTTGGGTTTCTCAGACATGGCCAACCTAACAAATTATCCTATTGCAGCATTCAAGCCAAGTAATATAATAACCGATGGGTCACAAACTGTGTCATGGGCTTTTTAAAAGAACCAGCAAAAGGTCCAGTTCTTTTGAAACCGATCAGTACCATAACACCACTCTAATCCCAGAAAAAATAAAACTAAAATTAACAAGGTCGGTTCCAAACTGGACCGACTGGAAAGAAACCGAAGAAAAGAACAATTTCCACTTTTTCACCAAAATAAAACACAGTCACTACCTAACTACACACTACCTGTACCATAGACAGAGGCTGGAAATCCGAAAATAACACAAAAATATACGGTTTAAACCGAACGCTTTACTTGTACCGAACCGAGCAGAGGAAATCTCTGGAGTGACTTCACTGTTAGACGGAGTAAAGAATCTGATGGTTACACTGGGAAGTACCACAGAAAGAGGTTTGAAAACCGAGCTTGAGCTCAACGTTTTATGCTTCTGCTGGGGCTAACTGCATTATGTCTGAATACAGCAAGACTTCAGGTTGTTTGAACACCCCCATCTCCAATGAGTACCTAACTATCTCAGCCAGGACTGGTCTGATAAACTTCACACACCCCACCAGAAGGCACGTTGGGCCTGGGTCCCAACTACAGTAAGTAGATCGCAAACCCTGGATGATCTTCACGACATCCGTGATTGCCACCTGGTCAAAGTCAGACCAGACAAACTGGGTGCCTGTAATTTCCCACTGATCACCACATTGCCCATTTGAGCGAGCTGCACAGATCTCCTAACTGATGGTGCCAACCTTATCTGTGAAAAATCAAGCAAACTCCTCACACTTATTCTGTGAAAAGGCTCCCCGATTCTGGAGATATGCTGGATGGCACAGCCTGTCCACAGTATGGAAGAGCTGAGCCAGTTGATTTCTCGCAGTGGAGAGGGGGAGGGGACAGAGAGAGCATTGCTGCCATTAGGTAGGCCTGGGATGGGGAGAAGAAAGTTTTCTTTTACTACGTTGTGGTGGGAGAGTGAGAAGAGAGCATTGTGGTTCCTATGATGTGGAACTCACTTCACCTTTTATTTGCAGAGCCCCTTCGTGGGATGTTTCATGAGTCTACTTAAAACTCACTTTTTTAATTAAGCCTTTGGAACCACTCAAGTTTTATGCCATTAGGGATACTGATTTAGTGTTATATTTCCTTGAAGCTCTGTTATTATGTATATTCCATGTTTTATACTGTGTGATTTTTAAAATTTGCATTGTTTTATGGTTCTGTGCAGTGCCTAGAGCCTTGCATATGCACCTAAGAAATAAACTTGCTTGTCTAGCCTTTTGATCTGGGGTGGAGGAGATAGTGCTGCTACTAATATTTCCTCTAGTGGAAGGGGAGCTTTGCCTGACATATAAATACAGCCTATAGACATTGAGACTACAGCGACAAAAGAAAAAAGTGAAAGAAAAGGCAGCTGGGCCACCATATTAGCCCAGTGGTAGCGCATCAAAGTTCTATGACAGCAAGCCATGAAGGTGTGACCCTGGGATCACCTGGCCCACTCTAGGACAGCCAATGGTAAGGGGGTACTGCAGATGCCAGGGTTTTCAGACTAGGGGAGGGAGGTGCACGTAACAGAAAATGAAGATACAATGAAGCCAAAGGTAAGAAAGATGACAACCAAGCTAAAGATTTATTCAAAATGAGAAAACTAAACTAGGAATGAGTGAAACAGAAAAAAGAGAGAAATAGTCACATTAACATTGCTGATGCTTAATGTTTTATATTTTTACTATATGGCACTTTTTGGGGGTGGCAGGATGGGGAGTCTCTTTGTCCTCCAAAGTCCACCACCCCCAACTGTGACTGCGTGTTCACAGGTGTTCACAGAAGAGGGTAGTCTTTGGTGCTCCATGGCTAGGCTACTTCAGGCTACCCCTTACGGAACATCTATTCAGCTGTGTGTTAGCTGCCAGAAGGTTGGGGGGGAGGGTGCCTACCAGTAGCCATTGGTGCTGCATCCAGTGACACTAAGCTCTAATAGATTTAGATAAATATACAGCCAGAACAGCTACTGAAAAGCATAAAACTGGATGTTTAAGTGAATTTATGTAACTTGTGCTTATGTGGTCAGAGTTAAAAAGTCCGCCTCACAGACCATCCTTACTGGGCCCCCCAAAACTGTAATGCTGGCTCTGTATTATTTATTTATTAAAGTGCCCCAGAACTCTAAAGCTTGCTGCAAAACTTGACCTAACTGTGTTGCAGAAGTTGAGAGTTTCTGCCATAGAAGTTAGTCTACAGTGCTGCAGAGAACAGAGAGGCTTGCCCAGAGATATCCTCTCGGTCTAGGGGTATGGTGTCATGCTTACTGGTGGGCTCCTGAAATATGGGAAAACACACTCTGTATACCTCCTCACTCCCATGTGCAATCAGCATTACTCCTTTTTTGTGTCGGGTCCAGAAATGACCACACCACACCATGCTTCTAGTAAGCAGTTGTCACTCTCTACTGAACAGTTATAGAAGCATACAAAATTTGTTGTCAGAAAAGAACCGCTTGGTCCACCAAGTCTGCCCAGATGGTCCCTGCCTAGTCTGTGTCTGCAGACTCTAGCTGGTCTCTGGTGACTCTCTTTCTTTCCTGCCCATTTTCTAACAGTTCTCTACGTCTATCCCATGCATGCTTCAAGCCTCCTAATGTTTCCGCCTCCACCACTTCCGCTGGCAGTTTCTTTCAGGCATCCACCACTCTTTCAGTAGTACTTCCTCACATCCCTCCTAACCCCTTCCCCCAGCTTCATTGCATGTCTTCTGGTTCTGGTGCTCTTCCTTATTGGAAAGAGACCCCCCTACTGCACCCTTTTCATCCCCGTTAGATACTTATAGGTCTCTACCATGTCCCATCTTGCTCTCCTGTCTTCCAGGGTATACATGTTGACATCCCTCAATCTCTCTCCTCATAGGCAGTCACAGTCTTTACTGCTATTTCCAATGGACTGGGTACCAAAATACCCTCCTGGTTGGCACCATACAGATAGGTTTGATCTGAACTCCAGACTGAATTCAAAATCTTAGGGTATCTTTGCATAGGTTGTACCCCGTCCCTCTCTCATCATATCCAGGGCCACATGACCCTTCTTATTCCTTGAATTCACCAGTGTGGGTGAGGTTATACCTCTGGACAGAGCCTTTCCTACTCTGTACTGAATTTATCAGAACCCTCACATTACTACTGTATTACACTGTTTCACACTACTCACTGTGACAAAGTAGTGTCTAACAGTTGTATGCAGGAGGCAGCACCTCATAAGGACCTTCTGTCAAGTACTCCTGCTTGATGGTCATGCCAGTTCTGAGACCTCACATCGGCGAGTTCCTTCTCTCACCGAATGGGGTGCTGGACATTATATGACAGCATGCACACCAGCCTGCCCTCAGGTACTGGTCAGCTATCACCCCAGCCCCTCTGCTTGAGGCAATATTTTTTTTTTTTAATTGTTTAATCAGGAGTGGCACACTAAGCTGAAAGCTTTTTTACAGGTACGACCTGGGAGCACAGGGAAGTTAAATGACTTGCTCAGGGTCACACAGTATGCAAGTAGGGGCTGTGGGATTCAAACCCAGGTCTCCAGATTTACAGCTCAGAGCCTTAAACCACTGCGCTATACTGCCTCCGATGTCCATCCTGACGTGGGACTCCCCTTTATAAAGAGTAGGCACGTGTCCTACTTTGGTCGACAACTCCATTCTTTTCACCAGGTTTTTACCATTTTCAGCACAGCAGGCAGCATCCCTGGGAACAGGACTGTGATCGAACTTTGAACACCCCCCAAAAAAGATGAACACCCATCTTTAGTGGGACCCTCCCTGCACCGCAGGGTCATCAGAGACTTCCTTTAATGGACAGCCCTTACCTCCCCATGTCACCCTTACACTTACCCCAAAAGTAATGGTGATCTACACAAAATGCTTCCAGACTCTGAAACCCCTGGAATCATTACAGCTATCTTGGTGCCCATCCCTGGAGGCTACCAGGTGACTGAACAATGTGCTGTGTTGTTCTGCTACACTGGTTCATAGAAATATAGAAACATAAATGACGATAGCAGACAAAGACCAATAGTCCATCTAGTCTGCCTATACTACCCTGTCACACCCTGGGACATATTGTCTCTGTGGGGTCTTTGCTTACACCATTCCACTTTTTGTTCTTTGTATTTCTGCGTCCCTCTTCCTGCAGAGAGGCTACTACACCTTTGACTGTATTCCAGCTGTGTTTGAAGCCATTTATACCATTGACATCCACCACTTCCACCAATAGACCATTACACAGCTCTACTACTCTTTCTGTAAAATAAAACTTCCTCACATCCTTTATAATCCCCCCCCCACTAACATTCACTCATGACCCCATGTCCTAGCGCTCTGTTTCTGCTAACTAGTTGCTCACAGTTCACCTCAGACCAACAGACAGCTGCTGCTGTGAAGGACCCTTGCCTCATTAGGCAGCCTGGCAACCAGTCTGGGCAAGGGTACCCTGGAGGCACACCTGTATGTTCCTATGATTCTGCTATCATGACACTAAATCTGCCACTACACAACTGGCACTCTAAGCTCCACCCACTGGCTGTGTGAGGCTCTCCACCCACAGGCTGTGAGAGGCTATACCAATCAGTATGCTCTGTGTTCTGGCAATCTAGTAAATTAACCCCCTCCCCCACATGGCAGGAAAGGGTTCTTACACTGATATAGTGTAAATATAATATATTAATAAAGCACTTCCACTATACTGATATAGTATACAGTAAGTATACTTTTTATACCACAGAGATGAGAGTAGATTTTACCAGATAAATATTATTTTGTTGATAATATATCTACTATTAAAATAAGAAATGTTATCTTGATAGATAAGTATGTCACAAACAAAATAACACTGATCAGTGGGAGAGCTGCTACAACACTGCTTAACAACATCACATCACATCACATCACAGTGGAACTATGCAGCATTCCAGCCAGAACAGTGATCTCAAAACTGAGGCAGCTCACCTGCAACCATAGTTCTGCTACTAGTATTCAGTTCACATCCACACTTAATCTTTACTGAGCCTGCTCAGTCACCAGAATAGTTTCCAAGCTTTACTACTCCTACCACTCCATCATATGGTCCCCTGACTCTGCCCCATTACACTCAGAACTGTATACTGGAACAGGAATTTGAAGCAAACCTTGCCAGAGGCGGTCAGGTGCATTGTGTGGATGGGAACTGGATACTAGTAGCAAAACCTGATGCCACCTGTAAGCCTCATGTGGCACAGTGGGCTAGCCAAAAACCATAAGCAGCTCCCTCATGCACCTCAGTTGTATTCACCAGGAAAGAAACAAAGTAGAGAGAAAATAAAAGAGCTGAGTAGATACTTTTTGGTCAAAGGGATAGTCAAACAATATAGGAAGTAAAATAAACAACCAATCAGAATTGGACTACCAGTTTAGTGACTAAGGGTTTATCAGGTGGCACAAGAGTAGTGGTATTAAAAGGAGCCAGAGCCTCTTACCACTAGCCTGCCAGAGTGTGGATAGTTATATGTAAAAAGATAGGACAGCAGATCTGAGCAAATGGCTCTGGCATAAGTAGCAAAAGGGGAAGTCTGATTTGGGATCCTCTTGCAAATGAAATATCAAAAATGGAAAAAAGAAAGCTGGCCTGTTGGCACAATGGTAGCATTACTGTCTGTAATGCCAGAGACCTGGGTTTGGGAACAAGCTCATGCTGCTGGAACTGGCCAGGGGGAGGAGGACTGAGCATCCGAGGGGACATTCTCCTCCTCCGGGGAGGGAGAGTAACCATCCTCATCGCAATACTGCTGTCTGGGTGACCATAGGTAGCAGTGCAGCTCGGGGATGCTGTGGAATGAGAGGACATCCATGCATGCTCCTCTGGGATGGAAGAAATGATGGAAAAAGACTCTGCAGCTGGTCTGACGATGGCCTCCTGTAGCGCGACAAAGACCGAACCTGGAAACCCATGGCCACCGCCTTATGAAAGTTCATGCAAGTGGGGGGAGTAGAAAGGGAGTGCTCTCTCCTTCCCTGCCCAGGGAGGGGCAATCCTAGGCAGAGTACAAGGGGTAGTACAGTAGTACGCCTAACCACAGGTACACTGGAGGACCCTGAGGGAGGTGGAAGACTAGGTTTGCTGGCCAAGGCACCTAGCTTCACCTGAAATCTTTCCTTCTAAGTTGCTTGAAAGAACAGAGCAAAGAACCTTACCAGAGCAAGGGAAAGGATTAAGACTTCTTTTGGCTAGGCAGATTTACTGTGTGTTGTTATTTTTATTTTGTACTCACATGGATTGTTACTGTTTGTTGCTAATATTTTATTGCTTTATTTTTCTCTGATTCAAATTGTTGCTGCTGGGTATACCTTCTGCTGCATTATTACAAGGTGGGCCTGCAGGTGTGTGCTAACAGATTACTGCTGTACTCTTCCGATTCAAATTGTCTTTTGCAAGGTATATCTTCTGTTACTGCTTTATTTTTCTTAGTAGCAAAGTGTTTCTTACAGGATATATCTTCTGTGAAATTATTACAGGTGGTGCTTTACAGGTTTTACAGTGTTGTCTATCATTAGGATAAGCTTTCAGGGTTACTGCATTTGTTGCTGACTGATTGTTTCTGCTCTTACCTCCTTGTTTCTTTCATCCATGGTTCTTCTTTTTTAGCAGGGGAAGGGCCCAGCCACCCACCCTCATCCCCAACCACCCCACAATACACTCCTTTTATAGGGTAGCACAATCGTGACATTACCTGTGGCAAAGCAGGAAGGGGAGGATCAGTGGGGTATCTGCACAGTGACCTCATTTACAGGGGCACTAGTAAATTAACGTATTATAACAAGTTACACAAAAACAAACAAACAAAACACAAAATCAAAATTTTGCTTTAATTTTCTTCCTTCTTATTACTCTGACCAAGTTATAAACCCAGCAACTTATCTGGAATGGATATCATTAACTGCAAGTACTGCAGAACACTTTTCAGAAGGGCAGTTTTACAGGATTTAGGTCATTGTCCTACATGCTGGGCCATTGGAGATCTTATGGCTCAGCCCCAGGCAGCATGGGCAGAGATTGCACGCCTCAAATTTCATATTCAAGAGGAAATATATTATAAGAACCACCTACCATTTCCCCAACATCCAACAGAAGCACCTCAACCACAGAGGGTAGTTGGTCTGGGAGGTTGGCAGGTAGTTAGAAGGGGCAAATCGGGTGCCCCATCACTCGGTGCTCTCTAACATATTACCTCCACAAACCATATAAAAACTACAAACAGGTATCTGCCTCTATCTACGAAATCAAATAAAGGGGCAGAGGACACTGTAGAGCAGGACACTGCAGCACAGGAGCTAGCACAACAAAACTAGTCCAAAACAGAAACCAAAACAAAAAAAGCAAAAAGGAAATCCAAAAAACTTCTGCTCATAGGAGACACCATGATTCGGGAAGTTGATACCTATCTCCAGCCAGGGGTAATGATCAGATATCTCCCAGGTACATCAGTGTGGAGAGACACTGACCGCATTGCTAAAATTGTTCAGTTAGCAGGAGAAAACATTGACATCCTGGTACACATAGGGACTAATGATCTCGCCAGCCGGTCAGTTGTGGAGACCAAGGAACACCTGACCAGGCTGGGTGACAAACTATCATCCATTTCGTCTGACATCTCCTTCTCTGAGATCCTGCCAGTCTGGGAGAGGGGGGGCAGATGGACAGAACATCAGAGAAGGGGAGATAGGGGAGCTAAACATGTGGCTCAAGGGCTGGTGCCAGGAAGAAGGACACAAATTTGTAGGAAACTGGCAACAGTTTTGGGAGGGAAAGTTCTTTAAATTTGATGGACTGCACCTGACTAAAGAGGGAGTCAGTGCATTGGGGCAGAAGTTTGATGTCTTTGCAGAATATTCAAACTAGCAAATGGGGAGAGGGGTGCAGTACCCCATACGTCGAATGGGAGGAACACCCCTCCCCCCTCAACCAGTGGCCAAACAGGAGTTCAGCATATTTGCAGTTCATTTGCATCACCAGGTAAGGAAAAAGGTCCAGCTCCCCATACCATGCACAGGGGAAACGCCAGACCTCACCCAACAACTAACGCACCGAAATCTGGCAAATGGAAAATCATGTACACAGATGCTCGCAGTCTGGGAAACAAGATCCCAGACTTGCAGGCAATAATTACAGAGGCTAAACTGGATGTAGTAGCAATTAGCGAGGCGTGGTTTACCAGTAAACACACTTGGAAGACTTCAGTACCTGGCTATGTACTTTTCAGAAGAGACGAGGTGCAAAAAGGGGGTGGAGTGGCCCTGTATGTCAATGAAAATATTAAAGCTATAGAAATTCAGAATGCAAATAAGGATCCAGAAGGACTGTGGGTCACCCTGGAAACAGGAAATGGGACAGCCATAAGAACTGGGGTTGTCTACAGGCCCCCAGACCAGGGGGAGGACATAGACACATTACTGTTAGAAGATATACAAAACATGACAGCTAAAGGGGAGGTTCTGATAATGGAAGACTTCAACATGCCAGATACAGATTGGTCAATACCAGAAGGAACATCTGCCAGAACTAGACACATGGTGGATTCCCTGCAGGGGGGGCCTCAAACAACTGGTACAACAATCCACAAGAGACAGGGCTATCCCAGATCTAGTGCTGACTAACAGGGAAAGGAACACAGATCTCCAGGTAGATGGTCACCTGGGGGCCAGTGACCATCACATGGTATGGTTCAATTTGCCCACTACAACTAAATCATCCCATTCCAAGGCACACATATGAGACTTCAGAGGAGCTGACTTTGATAAGATGACAACAAAGTTAAGCTAGCCCTGGCAAAAACAAATAAAGGTGAGGGGGTACAGGCAAAGTGGGCAAGCATAGAGGATGCAATACTTGAAGCAACATCCCATTGTGTTAGAGAGAAAAGGAAGTGCAAAAAAAAAAGGAAACCACTTTGGTTCTCAAAAACAGTAGCAGAAACGGTCAGAGCCAAAAGGCTGGTCTTCAGGACATATAAGGGAACACAGCGGGATGAAGATAGGGAGGCATACCAAACTTCCCTAAGGAAAGCAGGGAAGGCAGTAAGTCAGGCAAAGGCCCAAACCGAGGAAACACTAGCATGAACAGTAAAAGAATGTGACAAGACTTTCTATATATACATTAGTGAAAGGAGAAAGTCCAGAGGGGGCATTGCTAAGATCAAAGGAGATAAGGGGGCGTGTGAGGAGGAGGACCATGTAAATGCATCTATCCTAAATAGATACTTCTGCTCAGTATTTACTGAAGAGAAGGTAGGGCAGGGCCCACAGCTCAGCACCATGGACACGGGGGTGAGCACTAGTCCCTTCACAAAGAAATGGTCCTACAAGAGCTCGATAAGCTCAGGGTGGACAAGACAATGGGACCTGATGGCACACATCCCAGGGTACTAAAGGAGCTAAGGGTAGAACTAGCAGAGTCATTATCAGAACTGTTTAGTGAGTCTCTGAGCACATGAGAGGTCCCAGAAGACTGGAGAAGGGTTTAGTGATCCTGCTCCACAAGAGTGGTAGCAGGAGGAGGCAGAGAACTACAGACCAGTCAGTCTTACCTCAGTAGGGGAAAGATTATGGAGGCACTCCTCAAGGAAAGGATAGTGCAACACCTGGAATCCATAGGAGCACAGGATCCAAGATAGCATGGGTTTACAAAGGAAGGTCCTGTCAAACTAATCTCAGATTCTTTTGACTGGGTAACCAGAGTGGACCAAGGGGTGCAGTTGATGTTGCCTACCTTAACTTCAGCAAAGCTTTCAATACTATTCCACATAGAAGATTGATTAATAAGCTGGGTAGGCACGGGGTGGGTCAGAAGTTGGTCAACTGGGTGGCAAACTGGTTAGCGGGCAGAAAACAGAGTGGTGGTAAATGGTATACAGTCAGAAGAGATGCAAGTCACAAGTGGGGTACCTCAGGGATCAGTCCTGGGGCCAGTCCTCTTCAATATCTTCATCAGTGACATTGCACATGGACTGGAGGGTAAAGTTTGTCTGTTTGCAGATGACACCAAGATCTGCAACACAGTAGATGACCCAGATGGGGAGGGCAGGATGAGAATAAATCTGGATAAACTAGCAAAATGGTAGGAAGATTGCCAACTGTGGTTTAATGTAAAGAAGTGCAAGATCATGCACATAGGGAAGAGAAACCCTGAAGCCACCTATAGGCTGGGAGGGGAGTTGCTGGCAGTCACAAGGGAAGAAAGAGACTTGGGCATCATCATCACCGATGAACTGAAATCATCCAAGCAGACCACTAAAGCAGTAGGTAAGGCTAGGGGGATGTTAGGGTGTATTAGTAGGGGTATCACAAGTCAGAAGAGGGCGTAATAATCCCTCTTTAAAGATATTGTTAGGGTCTCATCTGGTACTGCGTGCAGTACTGAGGCCACACCTTCACAAGGACATTAACCAAATTGAGGCAGTCCAGAGAAGGGCAACCAAAATGGTGCAGGGACTGTATCAGAAAACATATGAGGACAGATTAATGGAGCTCAATATGTATACCCTAGAGCAAAGGAGGGAGAGAGGTGATATGATCGATACATTCAAACACCTTAAGGGCATTAACAAGGTGAAAGAGTCGAACATGTTTCAAAATAAGAAAAATAGCAGGACAAGAGGACACAGCATGAGATTAGAGGGAGGCCGATTAAGGGGTAATGTGAGGAAGTTCTTTTTCACAGAAAGGGTGGTGGATGCATGGAATGGCCTACCCCAGGAAGTGGTGGATATGAATACAGTGCAGGGCTTCAAACAGGCATGGGATAGGCATAAGGGAGCAATACAGATGAGTATGAATAGATAGGCCATTGACAGAGCAAAGGCCAATGGCACATTTATAAGGTAGAAAAAGAAATGGGCAGACTGGATGGGCCTTGCGGTCCTTATCTGCTGTCAGTTTCTATGTTTCTATGAGTGGCTCAGCTGTGGCACAGAAGGAGACATAAACAGAGAATTAAAAAAATGGAAAGAGGACATCAGAACTCCCCAAAAAAGAATGGAAATGGAAATTACATACTTACCGTAATTCTGATCTTTCTGTGTATCTTCACTATTCATCACCTTTGAGTACTTGGCCGGAGATCATGACCTCACGGAAGCTTCTTTTTTTTTTTGGATGGGCAGAGTCGATGCACTATCGGCGCCACCCTCTAGGCTGACGCACTGCATGGCGCTCGCGGGTTGCCCGTGAGGTGTCGTCAACTCCACCCTCCCGCCAATTCTGAGTCACCGTAGAGGTTAGAAAAAGGGTTGAGAGGTGGGACACGGAAGTCCAAGGGACAGACGAAGGAAAATACATAAAAACTAAAATGAGAAATAAACGACTGAAAGAACAGAAGTTCAACGACTAAGGGGGATTGGGTAGAGGCCCCAATCTCTGGAAGTAGAAAAGGAGGAGAGAGGGAGGGTTAAGGATTTTAGGAGTAAGGATGAGAGGGGGGAAGACGGGAGAAACATACCCTGTAACATTGACCTGTCTCCAGATTGTATAGGAACTGCGAAGGAGTAGCCAAGAGGCTAACTGCCAGAATTGAAGGCACAGAATCACTGGCGAAAACTCCTACAAAGCAGAATTGGCTATTCTAGAAGAAAGGACAGGATAACAGGATATCTCCCCCCTCTCAAAAGGAGATTTTGGTGTAAGAAACCTAGTTTCTTAAATTAATTGAGGTTATGTCCACAGGACAAGGAAATCAAAGGATTGATGGGGAGAAGGGGAGAAGGAAAAGAAAGAGGGCAGCTGCCAACCCCGACCCCACAGGGGTGGAGCCGAAGCAGTGAGGAAGGAGTGCCCCCAATCCTGACCACTCTTCTCCTAAAGAAAATTATCCCCCATGTGCCCCAGTTTACCCCACTCCTGACTAACAAAAAGATCAGAATTACAGTAGGTACGTAATTTCCATATCTTATCTGTGTCAATCTTCACCATTCATCACCTTTGGGTGAGTGCTGAGCCCCCCCGAAGGGGGCTTATAACCCTAAGGGGCTGAGTCCCTTAGCTCTCAGTGGGTGACACACTAAGATGGAGAACCTTCACGGGTCTGGAGAGGCCCGAGAGTGGGGAGAGTGAGACGGGCCCCCCCCCGGAGGGGGTAGGAAGTTGCCTCGGCAGACGCCGCCTCACTCTACGGGAGAAGAGATAGGTTCTCTGGTGAGCGGAGTTAATCACCCTACGCCGGACCAAGGGTGACAACCAGGAAAGAGGCAGCCATGCCGTCCGCCTAGTGCAGATCACTGTGCCTACGACCCTGGTAGCTACCTCATTGGCATCATGCGATGCCCTTGCTTGGTGCCTTGCTAGCTCCAGGCCACGCACAGAAAGTGCAATGGCTTGTCTGGTTTGCTCCATGTCTGGCATGGAGGCTAGGAGCTGACCCAGCCTGGACCACAGGAACCTGTCATAGGTTGCATAGTGGGCCTGATGTGCTGCAATAGAGAGCAGCAACTGTGCCGAGTAGAATGTTCTCCTCCCCCAGAAGTCAAAATCCAAGGAGTCTTGATCTGGGGGCCAGTCACGGTGAGGGGCACAAAGCCCATCAGGAGTGTCCAGTTGCATCAATCCTGACTGAGGTTGAGGCATGGAACCTGGAGACTCCGGGGGGGGGCACACTACCACTGGCATAGATCCCTATGGGCAGGAACTCTGGAAAAAGGTCTCTGCCAGGAACGCAATGACACCTCCCAAAAGGGAGCAGGCCAGGGGGGCACCAGGAGGGTGTCCTCATAGAAATCGCCTAGAAGGCCGTGTGCTGAGTGCTATGGATTGTGTTGAGTGGGAGGGGTGATGTGCAGATCCTCTAACATCCTCACGAGGAATCGCTGATACTGAGTGAGATCAGCAGCTGGAGAGATGTGGACAGACGGCTCCTCTCCCCCAGAAGAGGGTGATAAAGAGTCATAGGACCTCAAAGGTTCAAAAGCTGGCTGCTCAGGGGGAGGTTGAAAAACCTGTCTGTCCATAACCCTAACGTAAGAGGGAAACTGAGCAGCCTGAGCTCTGAACTGCTCCCAGGAGAGAGGCCTGCTAGGACCCAGAATGCCTGGGAGAGCAGGAGAATGTGGCAGAGGAATGGGGGCAGAGCCAACAGCGTGAATCAGCTGACCTCCGCCTGGGCTAGGGAGTGAACCAGGAGCTCTAGGGAAGGAAGGAGCTCCGGAAAACTCCACAGCTGAGAGCTGATCAACCAAACTGGAACTGCCTAGGCTGCGCCCTGAAGAATCCCCTGTGAGGCGACCGGGGCCATGTAGGTCCAGAAGTACGGTCCCCTACCTCCAAAGAATGAGGCCCTCTTGAGAAAACCGAAAGGGAAGGGCTGAGATCTGCAGTACGGCTTCTCCCAGAGCCTGAGTGGGTTCAGAAAAGGCGTCACAAAGACCCCATGCCCCGCCTCAGAATCTGAAGTGCCCTCCTCCTCAAGACAGCCAGCCTAGGCAGCTGGCAGCCTGAGTGCGTCCCGAGAGAACTATCCAGGAGCACCCTCCCTCCATGGGTGCTCGATCAGCCCCAAGTTGGGTGATCCAGGCACACTATCTGATGGGGTGCCACCACTGAGGGGTCAGAGAACCCTCTGAGGCCAGGTTGCAGGGCAATGGTGGCCTGCACCACTGCCTGCTGGTCAGAACCCCTGACCCTGGCCCTGTCAGTCACGGTCCACTCCTCAGAGGGGGGCTGACTCCAGCCTGTCGAGGACACTACCAGGGCGTCCATGCCAGCAGCCAACTCCAGGGAGACAGACTGCCTGTCTGACTCAGAGTCCGACTCCTGCTCCGAAGAATTGGAGATCGAAGTCCTGTGCCAAACAGTGCGTGGATGCCCACTGCCATCCCCACTGAACAGGGCACCAGAACCAGAGACTGCACCAGAGTCAGTGCCAGCACCCCCCTTTCGCACCGCGAACAGTGCCAGAAAGAGGACATGGCTCCAACAAGGGCAGCAGCCTCGGAGCCGGAGCCTGTCGCGGCGCCATGTCTCGACCCACAGCACAGCAAGCAGCGCTGAGACCAGCTAACAGCACCGATGGGGGCTCTGACCACACTCTTGGTGCCCGAACAGTGCAGAGGCCAGAGACCTCCATGGCGCCAACCTGCCCCACAGCACCACGCACCGAGGACAGAGACGGCACCAATGACAGCCCTGACAGCACAAACGGTGCTGTGAATGGCACCAAGCTCTGAAACCCTCACGGCACCGTGCCCATGCTCGGAGCCGCGAATGGCTCCAGAACTGGACATGGCACTGTGCTCAACCACGGCGCTGTGAACGGTGCCGGGGCAAGAAACAGACAGGGATGGTGCTGTAGAGCCTCCCATGGTGCCAACAGCACCATCAGTGCCATGAACGGTGCCAACAGCAGGAACAGCACCGAGTGACGGACCGGGCACCGATGATGACGCCATCAGGGCCCACGGTGCCATGAATGGCACTGAGGCCCAAGATGGCACCAACAGACGGCGTCGAGGACGGTGCCGACCAAGGCCTTCCGAGCCAGGGGTACGACACTGGGGGAGCCTTCGCCCCTGAAGGGCGATTGCCAAGGTGGTGCCTCCCGCCTGTCTCCCGGGGGAACAGACCTGGTCTCCTGCATCACAAAAAGGGGCCTCTGCCATGGCTAGGCTACAAGAGGCAGAGGACCCCTCCTCCTCGGTCTGTATAGAACCGGGAGGGGACCCGGAGGAAAGGCCGATAGAACGCGGCTTGTCCTGACGAGTGCGTGCCTGACCCCCGAAAGTCAGCGGAGCTCGGCCCACTTTCCACACGTGTTGCTCGATGACCCAGCGGTCCATGGAGAAACAGGCATCGCACGAATCCATGTCGTGAAGTGGGCCAAGACACATGAGGCAACGGTCGTGCTGGTCGGTGACGGAGTACTTATCGCCGCAAGGGCACCATCGCATGGTTTGGCCATCCCATCTTGGAAGTCTTCTTGCCCTCCGACCTAGACATGACCTACGAGAAAGAAACACCAAACAAGACTCGACATCGCAAAAATAAAATAAACAAGGAACAGTCTTACCAAGCGACGTCGAGTAGGCTAACAGAACCGGCAAGAAAAAGGGAGCCAACGGACTTCAGCATGGAGTTGACATGGAGTCGAATAATTAGGAGAAAATTGAACTGCGCAAGATTTGAGGTAGGCCTCTCAGAAGTTTCTTCAGCAAGTGTCCCACGAGGTGACCTCGATGGCGGGAGATGAAGAACTAGCGGGAGGGCGGAGTTGACAACACCTAACGGCCAACCCGCGAGCACCAAGCAGTGCGTCGGCCTCAAGGGTGGTGCCAATGGTGCATTGACTCCACCCATCAAAAAAAAAAAAAAAAAGCTCCCATGAGGTCATGACCTCCAGCCAAGTACCCAAAGGTGATGAATGGTGAAGACTGACACAGATAAGATCTATACAGACAGAACTTAAGTAAACTCAAGGGTAGACTCATAACCCTGTTTTGTCTATGAGAGATCAGATAAAAATAAGGATGAAGAGCATAGGGAGTTCCAGGACTAGCAATCCTAGGTATTCAAGGTGTGGTTATCTTCTCTGGCATGCTACAGGTGGAGTGGGCAAAGCCCAATCAATGCACACAGAGATGTGACAAGGGATACCTACCAAAAATTCTAACATGAGAGGAAGAACATGTCACACTTCTCCCTGCAACCACAGGACTATACCCTGTGTGCAGCTAGTACATTGATCAAAGCAAGTGCGCTGCACTTTTGCACACACATAGCACCTGCTCAGCAGAGTTAGACTGGATGGTGACCAGGGCACATGCTGCATAATGTGACTAACAGAGATATACCCTATTGGGGATATAGCAGAAGCAGGGAGAAGGAGGGAGGAACAAATGGAGGGATAGTGGCCACCTACCCACTCTATGGGAAAAACACAAAATAATTTTTTTTTATTGGCAGGGGGAGCCAAGAAACGTCCCACTCCCAATTGTCTTACTTTTCTGTTTGTTTTTCTGGTGAGGGCTGACACCTGAAGGATAAACTCTCTCTTTTTTATTTTAACAACGAAAAATGACCACGAATAAGGACCATGGCAGAGTGAGAAGACAGCAGCCTAAGAATACTGCCAGTATCTTAAAGTAGAATTTAGCTTAAAGGCTTCTGTGGCTGGAGTGAGTGCACGGAACATTCCTAGACCTGCCCACCCACAAAGCCTTTAAATTCTGACTAAGCCATCAAACTGCAGGGGAGAATGATTGGTTAAGTCTGCTTGCTGGCTGTGGAGAAGATTTCTGTAAGTTTTGCTATTGTTTTTTAAACTACAGGAGAAAAGAATTACTTAATTCTACTTGCTGTTGAGGGAGTTAATGTATGGAGGATTTTTGTAAGTTTTGATATTGTTTTATTTTCTTATTAATGTAGCTTAAAGTAGAATTTAGCTTAAAGGCTTCTGTGACTGGAGTGACTGTAAAAGCCCTCCCACCTACCCCTTCCACTAGTCTTTCTTAAATACTGAAATACCACTGGAGGTTGGGTTTGAAGGCTGTGAGGGAGGAGCTTGGGGAGCTGCAAACTGATCTGAGCCCTCAGAACAGGCCAGGAAGGAGGAAACAAGGAACAGCCATATGAGCGAAGTCTTAAGGACATATAAATATACAAAATGTGTGAGTAGATGTATAGTCCTTGAGTAGGATTGTGGTTTCTAGTTAGTACTGTAGTTTGCTGTTTTATGCTGCATGCAAGGGCATTTAGGATAACAATTTCTGCTAGAGGCTGGGCTAGGATTAGTTAATTCTACTTGCTGTAGGGAGAGTGGTGTAGAGAGGCTGTATAGGTAGTGTGGACCATGGGTAGGATTGTAGGGTGCAATGGTTGAGGGGTAGCAATGCGGATGAACATACTGTGGAGGCTGGGAGGGTGTCCAATATGCCACAGGCTAAGGAGGCTTGAGGAAGAGGTTCAGTGGCTTGGCAGGGAGTTGGGGAGGTTGAGGGAGATGGGGAGGATTGCATCGGTAGGAGGGCTGACATCTGAGAGTATTGTGGGGGCACAACAGAGAAGGAACAGTGGGGCAAGGGAGAGGTCAGGGGGATGAGGCACAGTAGACAGGAAGCCAGTTGATGAAGGGTGGACTCTAGTAAGACCTAGAAAAAGAGGAGCAGCAGTAGGCAAGAGGGAGGAAGAAACACACAATAAGGCAAAGGAAGGAGGGAACATGTTTGCTGTACTAGCAACACAAGGAAAAGAGGAAGCAGGAGGAGATTGCACAAGGGATAGTACTCACAAAGAGAAGGGAGAGAGGGGCATTACTAGTGGAGAGACTCATTATGGCATGACGGGGAGGGATAATACTTGGAGAGGTGAGGAGGGAGCGGAAGGTTGGCAGTCAAACAGGAGGAGGGGGAGGAGTCTCAATTGAGAAGGGCAGGGGGGAAGACACTGGGGCACACTGTAAAAGCACCATCTTGAGTGGCCCCAGAAATGAGAACCTGGGTGGGAGAGTGGCAACGGGGACAAGGAAAGAGGAGGGAGGTGTACTAGTGTTGGGGGACTCCATAGTCAAGGGGATCAGATGGGGCAGCAAGGGGGAGAGGCAGTCAGATATGGGTGGAGTCTATACCAGGATTAAAGACAGACAAGGCAGGACAGGCAATCTTAAGGTGTGTAAGGAGGGGTAGGAGGAAAACACACAGTGTGGTACATGTGGGGACAAATGACCTAGCGGGGGAAACGGTGGAGGTAACAAGGGAGAGGACTGAGGAAGTGGGAAGGTTGTGCGAGGAGACTGGGGAGTCTGTGGCATTCTCCAAACTGCTCCCAGTACCCTGCACAAGCACAGTGAGAAAGGAGAGAATTAGGGAGTTGAACACATGGTTAGTAGAATGGTGTCGAACTAAGGGACATGAGGTTGTGGGTGGCTAGGGCAGTACCAGGGATAATAACAATCTGTTTGCAAGGGATAGGCTGCACCTGAGTGGGGAGGGGAAGGAGGTATTAAAGCAAAGACTGGGGAGGTATATTTCAACAAAGGTGGATTTAAGCTAGATGGGCGGGTGGCAAGTGGACAGCAGGTAGGCAGGGATCTGATAGAGTGGAGCCTATCCCTCCAGGCTAGCAGGGAAGGACTCGGAGTGGCCGAAAAAAGGAGGGAGTAGAAGGAAGGAAATGGAGGCCAATGAAGGGGAGGGGGCAGGATGGAGGGTGGTCTCGCTGAATGCAAGAAGCTTAGGCAACAAATCTGCTGAGTTACAGGCACTCTTAGCAGTGTGGAAGGTGGATATTGCAGCTGTCACAGAAACGTGGGCAACTGAGCACCGGGACTGGGATCTGGCAATCCCAGGATACAAAGTATACAGGAAGGACTGTAAGGAAGGGAGGGGTGGTGGGGTGGCAGTCTATGAGAGGGACGGGATCAAATACACAAGGGATGAGGTGGAAGAAAGGAGAACAGAGGCAATCTGGCTGTAGCTCCTAGACTCAAGGGGTAGGAAACTGAGGTTTGGGGTGGTATACAGGCCACCGTTCCAGTCTGAGGAGCTGACAGGGAATTAGCAGGATAAATCAGAAGGGTATATAGAAAAGGGAAGGTGGTCATCGTGGGGGATTTCAACTTGCCGGGGGCTGACTGGAGCATTCCAGTCACCTCCAGTGCTAGGGAGCAAGTGCTCCTGGACACAATCCAGGAGGGTCTCCTGACACAGTTGGTTAGTGTACCTACTAGGCTAAAGAACACTTCAGATCTGGTGTTGTCGAATGGGGAGGCAGTAAGGAAAATAAAGGTGGAGGACCCACTAGCCAACAGCGATCACCAAACAGTGTGGTTTAATATCACGATGTGCGGGAAGCCAGAGAAATCAGTTACTCAGGTAGTAAACTTCAGGGGGGCAGACTTTGGGAGGATGCAGGAAGTACTCAAAGGGAAACTAGAGTGCATAAGGCAGGAGATGGATGCAGAGCAGAAATGGGATAATATTTAAAAGGAGATTACAGAGGCAACAGAAGCCTACACCAAGACACAGAGTAAGAGGAGCAGAGCAAGAAAACCATGCTGGTTGAACAGTGAGGTAGTGGAAGTGGTGAGAGCAAAATGAGAGGTGCACCAGAGGTATAGAAGGACAGGGAAGGAAGTGGACAGGGAGAAGTATGCAAGACGGTCCAGGGAGGTGACCAGAAAAGTGAGAGAAGCCAAGGCCCAGATGGAGCTGAGATTAGCCCAGGGAATTAACAGGGGGGAGAAAGACTTTTTCAGATACATCAGGGAGAAAAGAAGTGCAAGGAGACAATAGTGAGGATAAAAAGGGTGGGAGTGGATGGAAAGGGTGAGGAACAGGCAGAAGCACTGAATGAATACTTTTGCTCAGTGTTCACGGAAGAAAAGGGGGGACCACTACCGCCATGGGCTGGGAGGGTGGGGACAGCGGGAGAGGAGGCAACAGATGGAAGAATTGAGGCAAGTAGAGTCCTATAAGGACTGAGGGCACTGAAGGTAGACAAGGCACCAGGGCCAGATGGTATCCACCTCAGGGTACTGAGGAAGATGGCGGAGGTGTTGGCAGACCCACTGGTGGATCTGTACAGCGCCTCACTGGAGTCGGGATGTGTGCCACTGGGCTGGAGGATGGCACATATAGTACCATTACACAAGAGTGGACCAAGGGATAAACTGGGTAATTATCACCCGGTAAGTCTCACCACCATAGTGTGCAAACTCATGGAGACAATACTAAAGGAAAGACTGGTGTCGTACCTGGAGGACAATGGCCTCCAGGATGTGAGGCAGCATGGGTTTGCTTCAGGGAAGTCTTGTCAAACCAACCTGATACAGTATTATGACTGGGTGATAGGTGAGTTGGATAAGGGTCATGCGGTGGATGTTCTTCACTTAGACTTCAGCAAGGCCTTCGATTCTGTGCCTCATGGGTGGCTTGGGGGAAGCTAACTGGTGTAGGGGTAGGGGCAAAAATGATGAACTGGATTACAAGCTGGTTGAGTGGAAGGCTGCAACGGGTGGTGGTGAGAGGGGATCTCTCAACTCCAAGGCTGGTGACAAGTGGGGTGCCACAGGGCTCTGTGTTGGGGCCAGTATTGTTCGGGCTCTTCATATCAGACATTGCACATGGGGTGGTGAGCAAGATAAGTCTGTTCACTGACAACACCAAAATTGGAGCAGTGGTGAATGAAGAGGAGGGATGGAAGCAGCTGAAGGGGGACCTAAGCAAGCTAGAGGAGTGGTCAGAGAGGTGGCAGCTGGGGTTCAATGCAAAGAAGTGTAAGGTTATGCACTTTGGGATGAAGAATCCAAGGAGAGAATACTGGCTGGGAAGGGTTAAGCTGGGGATCCCTGAGGAGGAGAAGGACCTAGGGGTAATGATAACAGGGACCATGGACAACACTGCCCAGTGCATGAGAGCGGCTGCAAAAGTGAACAAAATGCTGGGGTGCATAGCAAGGGGTTTTTCATCCAGGCGAAGAGAGGTACTTTTGCCCCTCTACAGGTCACTGGTAAGGCTGCACTTAGAGTATTGTATGCAGTTTTGGAGGCCATACCTAAAGCATGATATCAGGCTACTGGAGGGGGTGCAGAGGAGGGCAACAAAGATGATATGTGGAATGGAAGGGACAGACTATGACAGCTGGCTGATAGACCTGAATATGTACACCCTGGAGGATAAAAGGGATGGGGGAACATGAGCGAGGCATTCAAGTATCTGAGGGGAATCAATAAGGATGGGGCAGATGGGGTCTTTAAGTTAAGGAGGGGAAGGTCACCAGGGGGCATGCACTAAGAATAGAGGTAGGAAGATTTATGAAGGAAATGAAGACACACTATTTCACAGAGACGGTAGTAGCAAAATGGAACGCCCTACCTGAATGAGTGGTATCATGTAAATATGTGAATAGTTTCAATAGGGCATGGGACAGGGAACTGGGGAGAGTGAGGGTGGGGGAGGTGGGGGTGGCAGTGGGATGGCAAATGGGAGGGGGGTGGGGCAGCTGCAAATTAGGGGTGCTAGCTGCACACTTGAGCAGACTTAGATAGACCGGGTGGTCTGTTTCTGCTGGCATATTCGTATGTTCATATGTAGTATCCACAGGATGGGCAACTGGAGGCCCTGACTCTCAGTGGAGCAGGGGCTGGTGGGTCAGCATCTGAATCAATGGTGAAGACAGTCTGGATGATCAACAGTTATGGTAAGTAGGTAATTTTCATATCTTCCAAGAATCAATCTTCAGCTTTGATTCATACACATGGGTCCAAGTACCAAGCTTTTCAATATGGGGGCAGCTGGTTCACCCTAAGGGTAACAGGTACCCTGAGCCCTCTGTGTGGGAATGAACACCGAGTGCGGGGGGGTCCTCATGGGTCTGGCGAGACCTGAAAACATTCTGAGTCAGATGGACAAGGAGGACAGTGCCCCAAAAGCTCCCATCTGACTCTACGGGAAAAGAAGTGAACCCCCTGGAGCTAGGAGTTAAGCACATTTCTCCAGGCCACATGTGCCAGTCGAGAGAGGCAAAATAATGCCATCCACCTAATGCAGAGTTCAGTTCTCTCCAGCTTGGATGCCACCTCATTGACATCACATGATGCCCTTGTCTGGTGCCTTGCCAACTCCAGGACATTGGCGGAAAGGCAGATGGCTTGCCTGACTAACTCCAAGTGCGACATGATTGCTAGGAGCTGTCCTAGCTGCACCCACAGGTGCTTGTTGTAAACTGCCAACTGTGCCTGATGTGCAGAAATACACATCATGGTGTGAAGTAAGGAGAACACCTTCTTCCCCAAAGCATCTGTCTGCACAGAGTCAGCTTAAGGAAGCAAGTCATGCACTGGGCAACAAGACCCTGTTGGGATCTGCATGACTTGCATCCCTGAAGTTGGGTGAGGTAATGTGCCTGCAGAGTCCACAGGTATGCAATTCCACTGACAAATGTCCCTGGGGTCTGGGGAGAGAGAGAGAGAGAGAGAGAGATAGAGAGAGAGAGAGATAGAGAAGGGATGTTTCTAAGCTGTCCTGGAACATTCCTTGGCTTTAGGCCAGGGAGGGATGACACAATTGTCATCGCTGAAGGCTCCTTGGAGCCCCAGCTACATGGACAGGTTATTGCATGTTGCAGTGGTGCAAATGTCCAGCACTTGCAGCAGGTCCATCAGGAATCTCTGGTACAGGGAATACTCCGAGGCTGAGGAAATGTGGAGGTAGAGTTCCATGTCCTCAGAGGAAGACATTGACAGAGAGGAGGTGCTGGATCTGAAAACAGGTGGTGCGATGGAACTGGACCCAGTCAGCACTAGTGTGTTACTGAAAGAGCACACCAGCTGCTTACATGCTGGCTTCAGGTGATAGGACCAAGAGGCCCTATGATCCCTGGAAGCTCAGGAAGAGGTGGCATAGATACAGAAGCAAGAGAAGAGTCAGTGGCCCTAGGGTATATGGCTGGGCTGTGGGAACACTCAGCGGAACTTTCCCAAGAAGAGGCCATAGTGAAGTTGCCTGAACAAGGCTGACTTGTTTAAGGGAACCAGGTCAGTGCCCACAGAAGGGAAACCCCAGGTGAAGAGAGCAGAGTTGTCCAGTCCCCTGAGGGCAACTCTAGTTCTCACCAGTGATGGGCTCAGCCAGCAGTCCTAGGGAAAACTCCATGTCCTGGCTGACCTCAAACTCTGGGCCAGTGCCATCTCTGGCACCAGGCTCAAGGTCAGAGACAGGACTACAAATAGGGCTCTTCCTGGCCCCATGGCTGGCATCATCCTCAGTGCTTAGCCCAGTGCCAGTTCTGACACTGACCTCGAGTCTGTCCCTGACTCTGACATTGCCAGCTGTGTCGGAGACCAGCCTGGTGCAGAGAGTGACACCAGAATTATGAGTGGACTTAAAGGGGGCATCGTCACCAACATCACAGCTGGTGTCAGACACAGAACTGTCAAGACTGCCTGTGCCATGCCCACTACCAGGGCTGATGTTGATCCCACCCCTGGAGCTGTAAAGGCTACATGAGGGAAACAGCAACACCACCACCACCTCAGCAACAGGACACTGTGTGGCCTCGGTACTGGACCTTCTTCTGACATTATTCAACCATCAGAAGGCTTGATGTTATGGCCATCACCACCTCACTTGCTGATGCCACAAATGGTATCAGGAGCTAGGGAGGCACCAGGCTATGACACTGAGGTTTCCACCAGTTTAGACAGCATATAGATTTGGCCTTAAAGGTACTGGGAAAGGACCAGAGACCTGGCCTTGGCCTCATGGGTTTGTTGCCTGCCTTTGAAGGTGAGAATTGGATGATGCAATTTCAATGCGTGGATTTCAAGAGTGCAGCAGTCATGGAAAAGTAGGCATCACATGACTCCATATCATAAATAGGCCTAAGGCAGGTCCAGCAGACAGGATGTCGGTCCTTTGCATTGATCAGCTTTCTGCAAGGGCAACAACACATAATGGGGCCTTACTTCAACCCTTTTTTCATTTCGGTCTTTGAAATCATGGAAAAATAATAAAACAAAGGTAGCACCACAAAATAGAAGATTTATCAGTGGTGACGCAGACAAAATTTCAACAAAGACTGAACCAAGGCACTGTCGTGCACACGGTGTACACTCAATGGCAGAAAGAACAGAATTGAGGTGCATAAGGGAATGGACAATGGTTATTGGCTACCACACGCACCATGTGGGGAATGCAGATGGTGTCAGCAGCTGACGTTAGCTCCCTCCCTGTAGAAGAGCTCCCTCACAGTTCTACTGCCTCCAGCCCTAGACCCATATGTATGAATCAATCTTGAAGATTAATTCTTGGAAGATCTATGGTTACAGGTGAGTAACCACTATTTCTGGTTACCTAGATTCAGTTCATTAGCCACACTTAGGCAGACTCTAAACAGCCCTCAAGGTGGTAACAAGATTAGCTCCCCAAGTCAGGCAAAATAAAAAAATTGGGGGACTGAGTAACCAAACACAGCATCTCAATGACTTAGCACATCGAAGCTGTAGTGAGATATGAATGCATTATGTGCTCTGAATCAGCTAGCAACCCAACATATGTCAACAATTGGTATGTACCAGGCAGTAGCAACAGAGGCAGCAGTGTGGCTGGTAGAATGAGCCTTCAACCCCTTGGGTGGCTTCTGCCTATCCAACCAATAACATGGACTGATACAGTAGGTGATCTAGTGGCCAATCATCTGTTTGACTGCTGCTCTGCCTAGGGCAGCTTCAACATACATGACAAACAGCTGGCAAGCCTCAGCGGAAATGACCGTCATACACTTTTATTGAAAGGGTAGAGTCCTGCAAATGACTAGCATGTAGAATGTTCTCTCAGCTTCCAAAGTGTGCAGCTTTGGAAAGAAGGCCAGGAGACTTAATACCTTTTTATGGCGTAATTCAGAGATAACCTTAGGCAGGAATTTTGCATGCAGGAATAAGACAACCTAGTCCTCATAAACAACCATATATGAAGCCTCGACAGAAAGTGCCTGGAGCTCACTCACCCATCGGACCAAGTTGATAGCAGCCAAAATAAAAATTACTCATCATAGTAATGTTGTTTCTTCTCAGGGATCCCTCACCATGGTTTTACTCTATGCATCAATCTCCAAAGAGACAGATGCCCTGGAGACACACCCTATTCTAAGAACTGAACTTAAAATTTAGACTAGGTGGGGCCAGCCCAGTGGCATAGAGGGCTTTGCTGCTGTGGTGCCTTACCTCATGCCATACTGGTGACCCAAGTGTGGAACAAGATGAGATTTTTGAAGCTTGGTATGGCGAGAGGGTCTGGGAGACACAGTAAAAGGCTGACAGGCACCTCTTGTCTCCTGGGCAGGGGTGGTTCGTCTTCCCAGCTCTTGGCTGCCTCCAGGTGGAGGCCTGGTGGTAATGCTGATAAAACGGGGGGCCAGACTGATGTCTAGCTGGGTGGAAGAAGAGTGTGGTTCCAGAGGACAAGTGTGCCTCCACCATGCATGAGCGTCTGTGCTGCACCATGGGTCTGAGACACACGGGGAGAAAACCAGGAGGAAATTGAAATGGGGTTAGGGCTTCATGAAGCCCTGCCCGAGGTGTCATGGCCTGCTCTGCCATACCGCTGGTCAGTGGGGGGATTCTGGATGAGAGTCACTTTGGGAGAGTACGGCCCTCCCCCCTCTGGCCCCCCTACTCCCATCAGGACAGAGGCAGCAGGCTGGACGATGGCACACAGGGACAATGCTGAAACAGCTTCCCAGTCCAGCCCAGGAGGATAAAATCCTCTATTAAAAAAATTTGAATAGGTGTCTGAAAAACACTGCAGACAGCTTCCACCCTGGCGGGTGGCAGATTTGTTTCTGGAGCAAGAGTGGAATGGTAGCTATTGTATCTAGCTAAAAGACTACCAACAAATTATGCAAATTTCTAATTTTTGAAAAACAACAAATTAAAGCAGACATGTAAATGTAAAAATATCAGAAAACACAACTTAAAAATGTAGAGAAAAACTGCAATAGTAATGCTTAAGCAACCTAAGTAAACTTAACAGATTATTGTGAGAACCAATTTTCAGATTCTGGAAGGGGATGGATGGTGGAAGAGTAATACCATAGTGAGGGATCCCTTAGAAGAAACAACACTACTACGGTGAGTAATTTGTTTCTTCTAACCTCAGGCATCCCTCACTTTTGTCTTCACTCTCTGAGAATTATACAGCAGTACCCTGGGAGACTGGGTCCAAAATCAATTTTGGAAAGAGGTTCTGCAATACAGCAGTTCCAAAACTGGCATTGTTTCAGGACTATATGTCTAAAAAACACTGCTTTGTGAATCTGTTTACTGTTTTCCAGGTGGCTGGTTTGAAAATGTCTAATAATGTGATACTCCTTGAGGATGCCACACAGGCAGAGCTGCCCCTTGTGGAGTACACCCTTAAGACTCTGGGTGGCATTATCCTGCTTTTTCATAGTAGAACTGAATGCAAGAGACTATCTAGCAAGAGACAGACCTCTTGGAAGCTGGTTTACTATTGTCAACCTCACCATAGCTAACAAAAAGCCGTGTGTTTTTGGATCTGACATTTTTTGTCCGGTCAGTACAGATGCTTAGAACTCATTTCAGGGCAAGGCTGCGCAATTTTTGCTCTCTTGACTGGAATGTTCTGGATAAAGCACAGGAAGTGCTACTGACTGGTTCAGGTGAAATTCAGATAACATCTTCGGTAGGAATTTCATATTTGTTTTAAGGACTACCTTATCCCTGTGGAAAATTATGTAATTTGGATCTGGGCAGAGGGCTTGCAGCTTACTGGCCCTCCTAACAGAGGTTATGGCAATCAGGAATATGGTTTTCATGAGGCATATTTTAGGTCTGCAGTGTCCATACGGTTGAATGGAGGGAGCCTCCATGAGCTAGGCAAAGCAGACATTGAGCTCCCACGGTGGGACTGGGTCCCTTATCAGTGGGTACAAGTGGCTGAGGCCTTTAAAAAACTTTTTTAAAATGGGTTTAGAGGCAAATGACTTTCCCTTGCGTTCTGATATGTAGGCTGACACTGCTGCTAAGTGCACCTTCAGTGTTAATGGCCTTAGGCCTAAATACGGCAGGTGTACCAAGTATTCCAAGACTGTAGGCAACCTGTCTATTGAGATCATTTTTTGGAGAACACCAATAAGAAAATATCTTCCATGTAGAGGAGTATGTTTTCCTGGTTGCCGGGTTCCATGACACTCTAAGCACCTTCAGAACTTCCTCTAAGAGATTTAAACCAGCATATTCTAGTTCCTCAAGAACCATATGACCTCAGGCATAGTGTTTTGAGGTTTGGGAATACTATCCTTCCCTAAGATATGATTAGCAGATTGTGACTCAGTGACAGGCTGATTGGAGGTTTGCTAGACAGGGTCAACAGAACTGAATACTAAGTCTGTCTGTCCCAGTCTGAAGCTATTAGGATCACTGTTGCAGATTCCCTTCTGGGTTTTAGGAGGACTTTTTGGATGAATGGAAATGGTGGGAAGGCATACAGGAACTTTCCTGTCTGGTCCAAGATTAGAGTGTCCTCTGGCACTGTCCCTCTGGCTAGCGGTCTGCAACAAAAATGTAGAAACTGTTTTCCCAAGAAGCGAACAGGTCTATCTTGGGAGTACCCCACCTTCTGAACACTGTGGCCAGAACTTGTCTGTTCAAGGACCATTCATGATTTCCCTGACTGATTATGCTGAAAGCAGCTGTCAGGACATTATCTTTACTTGGGAAGTGCACATCATGAATGTCTGCTTCTAAGGTGCATACTAGGTCCCTGATCTTCATTACTTTGGTACACAGTTTTGAGGATCTTGTATGTCCATGCTTATGTAATACATTATTTTGGTATTGTCTGTTCTGATTTGGACAGACCGACCCTGCAGCTGGGAGGAAAAAATGTCATTACTAGCAGCACTGCCCTGAGCTCCAGGAGGTTCATGTGTTCCAGTGACTCTCGTGGGCTCCATGTGCCACTTACTGTAAGGTCCTGTAAGAGGGCATCCCACCCCAGCAGTGAGGCATCTGTAGTAAGGATACTTATTGGGGATTGCTGAAGGAAAGGAATGCCCTCTCTGAGGTTGATTTCTTCCTTCTACCATTCTAGTGATTTGATTAGCGCTTTTATTTTATTTCATTTTTGTTGACCGGGTAAGTGCACTAGACAAATTCTGCCTATTTTCAGGCACGACCCAGGAGAGGGGAATACAGATGAATGTCAACTGACCTTGAACCAGATTAAGCTGTTGGTGGTATTTTTACCACTGGCACTAGTTTTGAGAGTGGATTCCACCATTGAGGCCAGTTGTCCCTTAAGTGGTACTGCGTATCTCTCATTTGGAATCTGGCCCATGGAACCACTCCATGGCTGTAGTGTAGCCATGTGTCCTAGTAATTGCAGGAAGTCCCTTGTAGGTTTTCTCCAGTTGTGAAGGACTCTTCTGTTGCTATCAGAGTTGAAACTCTGACCTGTGGGAGTAAAGCTTTCTCCTGTAAGATGTTTAGCTCTGCTCCTATGAAGTCCAGTTTTTGAACAGGTTCTAGCTAGGACTTCTGCAGGTTATTTCAGGAATCCAAGAAATGCCAAGGTGCATTTTAATCTGCAGAGAGCACCTTGTCTCCTGTTCTGTTTTCCCTGAGACTAGCCAGTCATCCGGGTAGAGAAGAACTATCACACCTTGTCTTATCGGGTGTGATGACACCACTGTCATGCACTTTCTGAATAGCCCTGGTGCTGAGGTAAGGCCGAAGGGAAGAGCTGTGAAATGGTAATGGCAGTTTCCTAGCTTGAACATGAGATACTTTCTGTGTGGTGGCCTGACTGGGATAAGGAAATAGGCATCTTTCAGATCCAGTGATCACAGCCAGTGTACTGACTTCAGATATGGTACCACTGTTCTCAATGTGGCCATCTTGAATTTTTTTTTCTTTATACTGGATGCTTGTTTAGATACCTGAGGCCTAAAATGGGTTGCTACTCCCCATTTTCTTATAGGTGAGAAAGTACCTTCAACATAAGCCCTTCCTACAGTTTTTGCCCATTTGTCTTAAGTAAAATTCACCCATTCCTGAAGATAGTGAGAAAATCTTTCCCCCAACTGGTAATGGATGGGACCTGGGCAGAACTGTCAAGGGTTTTGCTTTGTCTGGGGCTTGGGTGCTGGTGCTGCAGCGGCAGTACATTTTGTGCCCCTTCTGCCCCAGCCCCTGTAGTATCCCTTTTGGGTCTCATACTCATAGGGGGATATGGGATATAGACTCTTGGGAAGTAACCTCTGCCTCCCTTTCCATATGGCCAATAGGAGGTAGAAGGCTTTTCTCTCTCATTGTTACTCATGTAAGTGGTCTTGTATTCATCCACTTTTTTTCATACATGCCTTTATTTTATCACCAAAAAGTGATTTTCCTTCAAAGGATAAATCCATGGCTTTGGTTTGGGTATCCTGAGAAAGGATGGTAGTCCTTAACCAAAGGAATCTTCTTAAGGGCACTGCATGAGCTAGAACTCTAGTTGCCATATCATTGGTATCCACAGCAGTGTGGAAATGGTATTTAGTGGCATCCAGGGCTAATTTTGCAGTGGCAAACAAGTCTTGCACCAAGCCACTGTTTACTCTATCAGCAAGTGCCAGAACTGTGTTCCACAATGCTTTCTGGTACTATGCTGAATAACCTGTCTGCCTAATGGGCAGGGAAGCTGCAGTAAAAACTTTCTTGGCCATAGCATCCAATTCTGGGGGGCCATTTTCTGGAGGCTGTGCATAGACAGTGACTTTTGTTCTGTCGCAAGCATCAGCCTGGACTAAACCTTAGTGATCAGGGTGGGCATACAGGTATTCTACCTCCTGTCTGTTCACATGGTACTTTCAATCACTTTTTTTGTCCATTGCTGCAGCTGAAGTACTGTAGCTGCAGATCTGACTTTTGAGATAGCATTTACAATGGATCTGTGCATGGAACTAGCAACCTCTTTGAGGAAGCTAAACCCATCATGCCCATAAATTCAGCATCCTCTTCATCATCATCATATTCATAAAGGTGTGGATGTTTAGAGCATCAAGCATACAGTATGTCTTACAAATGAGGAAAAATAAGTATAGTCCTCGTTATGACCTGGTAGAGAGCCAAAATCTTGCTCAGGTGCACCCTCTGATTCCATGGGATCACCTTTCTCCTCTTGTACTTAGTAGTCTTCTTCTTCCTCCTCCTCCGCAGGCAGATAGGCTAGAACCTGAGCCTGGGGAGGGCGGTGGCATTCATATTATTGAAATTTTCCATAGTGTGGATGGCTTGGAAAAATTGCCATATTACTGGTATGTCCTATGATGAGGGCATTTCTTCTATCATCTGCCTGTACCTTTCTCCATTCAAGAGTAGTGGCAGTGACATTTATTTTCCTTAAATTTCTTTTTGGCAGGCACAATTTCCAGTGTCTGCTCAGAGGCTCTTTAATTTTTATTTTTGCCATCCCTGGAGTCAGGGTTCCCCCTTTCAGACACCCTGATATCTGAACCATCAATACCATGCCTTTCATATGGCTGAGCAGTTTTATCTCCCCCCCTCCCCCATTTCCACAGGAGTCCCACAGGGCTCGGTGCTTGGACTCATTCTCTTCTCCAACTTCCTAAATGACTTGCCCTCAGTATGCTCCACCTCCTCCTCTATCCATATGTATGCCAGCGACACCGTCCTGTTCTCCTCTGGCAAATGCCCCGCCGATGTAGCAACCACTCTCCAGCATGACTTACACCAGGTTCAGCTATGGTTTGCCTCAAATCAGTTATTCCTAAATGCCAAAAAAGACTGTCTCCATGATATTTGGTACTAGGCAGCGACTCTCTAGGCTCCACCCTTTACCTTCTTTCCATACCTTTGATGGGACAGTCCTAGAGGACACCTCCTCATTCAGATACCTTGAGGTTTGGTTGGACGAACACCTCAACTTCTCTAGCCACATTGACGCCATCCTGAAAAAACTGTGCCCCAAGCTTGGTGTCTTATTCAGGAACCATAGTTGCATCCCTCTTACGGCACAGCATGAACTAGTCCAGAAGATTATCCTCCCCATTTTCAACTACTGTGATGTAGTCTATGGTACCGCTCCCAAATTCTCCCTAACCAGATTGGACACTCTCTTTAACTTCTGTCATTTTGCCCTTGATGCTATATCACGCACTCATCACTGTGACCTCTACCACACCCTGTCCCTTCCATCGCTTGCCAACAGGCACCTCACTCATTGTGCCAAACTCACTTCTAAATTATGGTTAGGCGAACTTACCTCCTACCTCTCATGCTCACTCTCTTCCCCCTTCCCCCCTCCCTCAGATCCTCTGACACTCATACTTTATTGGTCCCCCATCAAACCACTCTCATCGGTCAGTCAGGCTTCACTCATCGTTTTCCGCAAATCTGGAACTCCCCCCCCCAAGTACAGCACTCCTCTGCCTCCTACTCCCTTGCCTCTGCCTTACATAACTGTCTCTCATCTAACTGCTCCTGTTTTAACCCTCCTTAACCATCCTTCTATACCTCTGCTTCTCTCCATGACTCACATCTCCTATTAAACCTTCCTCCCTGAGCCTGCTTCTCAGCACACTCTCCTTTCCCTTCACCGCTTACCCCCTCACTCCTACCCCTAACCGTCTTTCATTACCAACTTGCCCCTGCTTAGTTCTGACCTCTGGCAGGGTTCTTAGCCTCTTGGAGGGGTCTAGCACTGGGCAAGCCTCCTCTTTCTCCTCCCCTCCCCCTCTCTCGTTTCTACCCAACTTGTCCTCACCTAAATCTGCCCTCTGTCAGGATTCTTAGCACCCTGGCGATGTCTATTCTCAGGTAAGTTTCTTCCCTCCCTCCTTTTTTTTCTTTCCTCTTCTATCCCCCATTTCTTCTGTCCAATCTTGTCCTCACCTAATTCTATCCCCTGGCAGGGTTCTCTGAATCCTGGAGGGGCCCAGCACTGGGCAATTACTCTTTCTTCACTCCCCCCAACCCCTCCATCCTTTCTACCCAACTAGTCCTCACCTGTTTCTGCGCTCTGGCAGGGTTCTCAACATCCTGGAGTGGTCTAGTCTTAGTCAGGTTCTTCTTTCTCTCCTCTTCCGTCATCCTTTCTTTTCTCTCTTCTCAACTTGTCCTCACCTAGTTCTGCCCCCCGGCAAGGTTCTCAGCTTCCTGGATGGATTCAGCACTGGGAAATCTCTTCCTTCCCTCCCCTTTACCCTCCATCCTTTCTACCTAACTCGTCCTCACCTGACTCTGCTCTCTGGCAGGGTTCTCAGCATCCTGAAGAGGACCTCTCTACCCCCATGCACTTAAACAAAAGAATTAGTTCACGTGAGCTAATAACTTGCACTTTTTGTTCTGCCTGAGGTGCTTCCAGATTGCACTCGCCCTGTGTTAACTTTCCCCTCACAACTGATTTTTTGTTCACTTTGCTACGGTAATGTCCCCCCATCTTTATCCTCTTCTTCCCCCAGCTGGTTTCCCCTGTCTACCCCTCTACCCTCCTTGATGTCCCCTCACTGCACCTCATTCATTCGATAACTGATAAATAATCTGCCTCTTAACTATGATCCATTCCTGCAAGGAGCTGGCTCCAAGGCTACATTAAATTTCTGTACCATGTTCCTCAGATATGCCACTTGTAATTAAATGCATATTCCACAGGTATGATATATTTAACTGCATGTTATGTCACAAATGTGATTGTATGATTATTTATGATATTTTTTAACTGTATGTCTTGTTACAAATGTGATTGAATGTTTAATTTCTTGGATAAGTTAAATGTTAAACTATATGTCTAATTCTTTATCCAATTGTACACCACCCCCAGGTTGCACCAGGCGATGAGCAACTTGTTGTTCAGTGTGCTTTCCTGGTGAAACATTTCAACAAATAAATAAAATAAAAACAATTTTTCTTGTCACCCTTTACATTTTTTGATGCTGCTATTGAGGCAACAGAACCTTCTGATGCATGCTTTCTACCATCACTGGAAACTACCTCTGAGCCCTTTTTATTATTTTTTGGTGATAGAGAGGCAGACTGATAAGCCATAATGACTCCTAATTTATTTTGTTTTGTTTTGTTGTTTTTTGGGCAAAACAATGCAGGATTCACAAAAAAAAAAAAGTAAAGTTGTAATCTGATCACAGGCAAATTTACATCTTGTGAATCGACTCCTTCCAAGACACCTTCAGGACTTGGAGGACATCTTCATAAAGGCCAAGGTCCTGAAACTCTAGCCACTCTGGAACCAGGAAGTGAGGTGCAAGAACTACAGATCTGGGTGCCTGATTGTCCTTTCAAATCTCATCAGGAAATCTGGTCTGAGTGGAAGCAGCCACAGAGGTCTGCTGCTAAGACTGAGAAGATCCTGGTACTAAAGCTGACATGGACAATATGGAGCAACCCGGATTAATGACACCCTGTTCCTGCACCTTAAGAACCACTTTGGGGACCAAGGGAAATGGGGGGAAATAAACAGGAGATTCTGAGACCAGAACTGGGAGGACAGATTCCCCATCAGAGTGCCCATCTGAGGGAGGTGGGCACAGAACAGCCTCAGTTTCCTGTTATCTCAACAGGCAAATAGGTCCAAAATAGTGTTGCACACTGATTGAACACTCAGGACATTTCCTCCTGGTGCAGGGACCACTCATGTGATGTCCATCTTATATGAGTGAGGGCCTCAGTCGATGGGTTGCTAACCCCCACAATATGGACCATCACCAGGTCCACTTACAGGGCCCAACCAAGGACCACATCTGAAGCTCCTCCCAACACAGCAGCAGGGAGTATGTTCCCTCCTACTTGTTTAGGTAGAGCATGGTGGTTATGTTGTCTATGTTGACCTATATGACCTGACCCCTGACCAAAGGGATGAACTGCATCAGTGTTAGGTGAACTACACAGAGTTCTAGAAGGTTGATATGGCACCAAAACCCATGCACTTTGTGATCTAGTAGATCAGCGCCCCAGCCCCCGAGAGATGCATCAGTTGTCAATGTGAGGGAAGGTTCTGCCTTGATGGATGGAGTGACCTTAGAGAGGTTCAGTGAAGGTAGCCACCAAATTAAGGCATCCAGCATGGGTTGAGTTACCTGAACTGGCTGAATATAAAAATTACACAGTCACCATAATTGTTGCCCTTTCAGAAGATCTTCACCATTGATTCAGACTTATCTGTCTAGGGTTGGAGGCACTGGGACCTACAGGAGTGTTCTCTACAGGGAGGTAGCTGATGGTGGCTACTGACATCACCTGCACACCACATTTGTTGCCATGCGTACTAGCCAATAACCATCATCAGCTCCATCATGCACTTCAGTTCTGTCTGCCAGGAGAGAAACAAAGTGGAGAGAAATTAAAAGAGGACTAGATACTTTCTAGCATAAAGGAAAAGTAAAAGGATATAGGAAACAAAATAAACTACCAATTAGAACCCAACAACTGACTTAGAAGCTACAGATTGAACCTACCAGTTGGCACTAGGGTGGTGTGTTTAAAATGAGCTAGAGTCTCTCACTATAAGCCAGACAGAGTGTGGCAATGATAGATAAAAAGAAAGGGATTCCACCCTGATGACATGGCTCTGGTAGAAGTAGCAAAATGGGACTTCTTTATATATATATATATATATATATATATATATATATATATATATAACTCCAATTATTGGCCATGTAGTGTAGTGGTTAAGGGCACTGACCTGCAAACCTGGAGACCTGGGTTTGAATCCCATTAGCCCCCCCTTGCATACTCTGTGAGCCTGAGCAAGTCACTTAACTTCATTGTGCTCCCAGGTCACACCTAGAAACAACGCCTAGCTTAGTGTGCCTTTCCTGGTTAAACAATTTCCCCTTCCTCTCCCTCTTAACTCCATAGAGTGACAGCATTATGGCTTGTTAAAGTTGCAATGTTATCCCATTTGAATTCTCTTTTTTTTAATGTTTGTGGTTTTTTTTATGTTCCCTACATTTTTTGGGGGTGGGGGTCTTATGTGTTAGTGTTGTGGTACTCACTGAGATCCTCTTTGTTTTGTTTTGTTTTTGATACATAGATTTTACCTTAACTCTATAGAATGATGGAGTTATGGCTTGCTAAAGTTGCAGTGTTATCCTATGGGAATTTTCATTTTTTAATCTTTATGGTTTTTTATATTTATTTATTTAGTTTTTGTTTACCGAGTAGGTGCCATTGCCAAACAATTACTATTTTCAGGCATGACCCAGGAGGTTACAAGGATAACAAAGGATACACTGGTTACAGGATACATTGTATATACTATAACAATAATACAGTAAATAGGGAGTAGATATCATGAAAAACATTGCAGGGTTTATATAACAGGGAAAAGAACAATAAGCAGGGTAAAGTGCCAAGGTAGCTATAGCAGTGAGGCAAAGTGCTGTGCTAGACAAGGTAGCTAAGGAGGAAAGATTAGGGAAGATAGTAAGTAGCATAGAGGGCTAGTAGGACGTAAGGAGGAAGGTGAGGATCAAGGTGGGTTAAAGCAGGAGCAAGAGGCCTGGCTAAAGAGGAAGGAGCAATACTTGTTTTTAAAGTGGGCATGACTAGGAAACTGGTGAATATCTAGAGGCAGGGAGTTCCAGAATTTGGTCACCGAATGAGAAAAGGCAGAAGCACCTTTGGAAGTTTTGCATCTGGGAACATGCAGCAGAGCCTTATCAGCAGATCACAGACTGCGGGAGAAGGGCATAGGGAATAGCAGGGAGGCAAGAGACACAGGGACACCTGCTGTAATAATATTGTCTATCAGGGAGCCCAGTGCTAGACACCAAAGGGAAAAGGGGGTAACCAATTGAGGTCGCCGTAGAGCTGACAGTGGGGTTTAAACCAAGGGGAGGCTGAGGAATATCTACAGATACTATTGTAGGTAGTATCCCATTTCCTTAAAATGGTTTTGGATACATTGTGATAGGTGATGGCCCCGTAGGAGAGTATCGGAAGCAAGATACCATGGGCAATAGCAAGTCTGGCCAATTGCATAAGGACATGACTGGTTTTATAGGCCTCACATATTTTAATATTGATAGATTTACAGGTGGCCGTGATGTGCTTATCAAAATTAAGATTTTCATTAAGGAGGACTCCAAGGTACTTGAAGGAGCATACTAATTCAAGTAGCGAACCATCAAGGTCAGATATTTTAAACAGGGCCCAAGTGGTTTTTAATTTGGTGGCAGTGCCAAAAAGCATCGACTGAGTTTTAGCAGCATTAAGTATTAGCTTGTGATGGAAGAGCCAGGACTGAATGGACATGAAGGCAGAAGAGAGAGTTTGGTTGATATGGTGTATATTCACAGAGCTGAAGTACTGCACAAGGTCATCAACATATAGGATAGAAGAGCAGTTAGAGATACTAGTTGAGATTCTGTTGATAAAGATAGAAAACAGAAGCTGACCTAAGATGGGTCCCTGAGGAATGCCAAGGTTAATAGGCACCTGATCAGACAAGGCAGAGCTGAATTTTACAATCTGGGCTCTGTCTGTTAGACAGCTACTAAACCAAGCCAGCAAATGATGGGAGAAGCCAAGGGCTAAAAGGTTATCGAGAAGAAGATGGTCAACAAGGTCGAAAGCCTTTGTAAGGTCAACAAAAACTGCACCAGTAAGAAGGCCAGAGTCCATTGCGCTAAGGGTGTCATTCGTGAAATGGAGCAGAGCAGTAGCGGTACTATGCCCTTTTCTAAAGCTACGCTGATTAGGTGCAAGCAGATTATGCTTTGTCAGGAATCCAATGACTTGGACAGCTACTACCTTTTCTAGGAGTTTACTTACAACTGATAGAATAGCAATGAGCTGATAATTTGCAATGTCATTTTTGTCTCCTTTTTTAAAGACTGTCATGACTTTAGCCATTTTCCAGATGCTGGGGACATGGCCATTGCACAGTGATAGGGTTAAGATTTTAGACAGAGGCTGGGCAATAAACAGTGCAGCCAGTTTTAAAAGTTTCAGTTCCAGGCCATCTGAGCCAACACTAGTGTTATCAGAAATATAGTTTAGTAATCTGAGAACTTCAGATTTGGATACAGCCTTGAAATAAATGGGTGGGTGCAGTACTGGAGAGGTGAAGGGAGTAGATGGAGAAGAAGGCAGAGCAGCGAGGAACAAGGATGTGAAGTTGGACAGGTCAGAGAATTGCTTATTAAATGAGTTAGCAATAGTATGGCCCCTATATTTTTTTTTTGGGGGGGGGGGTATTATGTGCTACGGTTGTAGTAGTCATTGAGAGCTTTCTTTCATACAAAGATTCTTCTTAACTCCACAGAGTGACAGAATTATGGTTTGTTAAAGTTGCAATGCTATCCTATGGGAATTTTCAATTTTTTAATCTTCATGTGTTTTTTTATATGGCCACTAATTTATATTTTGAGGGGTTGCATTATGTATTACAGTTATAGAACTCATCAAGACCTTTTTTTTTATACATAGATTCTTCCTTAACTCCACAGAGTGACAGAGTTATGGCTTGTTAAAGTTGCAATATTATCCTATGGGAATTTAAATTTTTCAATTGTAATGTTTTTGATATGGCCCCTAAGAAGTGTTGTCCAGTCCAGCCCACCTCGGTATAAACAAAAATTAAAATCAGGGAGGGGCCTGGACCAATCAAAATGCAAGAATCCTATTTAAACAGATTGATCAAGAACAAGCCCCCTCACCCAGTGTTTCGGTTTATAAATAATAGATTTTACTGTTCATTTGACAAATTGTAATTCATTCGATACAGTTTTAAGATAGCACATGTTTCGGATACATTCCTTCCTCAGTGCTATTTACTGTACCTTAATACAAAGAAAGTTTTTATGTATGTATATATGTGTATATATATATATATGTACACACACACACACACACACATATATATACACACACACATATTCAAATTAATTAATCTGAAAAATAATATATATATATATATATATATATATATATATATAGATTGTAGAAGAGAGAACTTACAGTACTTACCAGAAATGAAAGTTAACAATTTCTGATAATTTTTTATTAAGGTAAATTGCACACTCATATCTGTGGTTAAAAATTAAAAAATAACTGTGTCACTTTTGTTTCCTCTCAGAGTGATTATTTCTTTAAACAAGGTGCATTCTGAGCCACAAAATAACTATGTGCTATTTACCTAATCCACTTCACGGACAGGTAGACCATTCCTTATCCTGTTCCATTGGCATCAAAAAGTTTGGTTATAACACAATAAATGGAAATTACGTACTTACCGTAATTATTGATCTTCTTGGACAGTCTCCATCACTCATTCACACTAGTGGGATAGCACCAGAGGCACTGGGACCAAACGGAAGCCAAAAATTTTCGGAAGAGTTGGCACTGAGGTAGGACCACACATGCGCGCCACTGCAAGACTGACTCGCGCCTGTGTAGACTATCTCGGCGTTGACCCTCCAACCGCCTCAGTACCTTTTTGACCAAGGAGGAGCAGTGTAACTAATGAGAATAACTCATTCTGAGTTTCTGGGCCTGAGAGGGCCCAGATGGCCTTTGTAAGAAAAGTCAAAAAACAATGTCTTCACAGTCCGAACCATAGGCCATGAAGACCAGGAAAGAAAAACGAGTGAACCCAGGGGATGGTGGGTGGGCGTGTGAATGAGTGATGGAGACTGTCGAAGAAGATCAATAATTACGGTAAATATGTAATTTCCATATCTTCCTGGACTAAGTCTCCATCACTCATTCACACTAGTGGGAGAGTACCGAGCTAAAACCCACAACCCTGAGCAGGGTGGTAGGAGACAGGGTTCACCCAGAAAGGACAGCCAAGGACTGTCCTGCTAATAAAAAGAGCCATCTTGTAAAAGCATCCAGAACATGATGCTTACAAGATAAGCACTCAAGTTGTAACTCACCACTTTGCAGACGACTGCAATGGGCACAAAATTAAACTCTGCCAGGAAGCCACAACCACTCTGAGAGAGCGGCGAAAACCCGGACTCACAATTTGGTATAAGACCAAAACTAATACTGTCAAAGACATGTACTAATCTAATGTAAAAGGACCTCAGGAACTGCAAGAGCTGGAGGTAAAGTCTACAGGTTTAGGGTAGACCAAAAAGCGGAGCTGGAACCCTCACTACCAAGTATGGCTGACCTGCAAACAACAGGTCCAGGAGCACTTGAGCCCCTTACTTGGTGAGCAAAAGAAGGTAAAGGTGGGGTTAGCCCATCAAGGAGAATGGTTTTCACTTAGTCACTGAAACCTTCCTGATGGAAGGTGAAGCACAACTTAGAAGCCTCTTGTGGTGGTGTAGTAGAATCAAATCGTAGTCACTGCATATTCCAAAAAGGAATCATCCTGCCCCTGTGTATATAACTGTAGTAGCAGTCTCTGAACTCAGGGAAGAAAGGAAAAAGTGTACAGGAGGACGTGACCACTGCGGAAAAAAACATTCCAACAGAAAAAAACAGGGGCTGGATTTGTAAGGCAAATAGAGGCAGATGTGTGTCAAGGAGGGACACAGCAGGACCAAGTTAGGGCTAACCCATTCATTGAAGTGACTGAATAGCAGCAGAAGTGGCTCAGTGTGGTGAGGCACTACTTACTCCAGCCTCCCTGAAGGGAGTATGAAGGACTCTAGTTTACTTTGTTGAAAAAAAAAAAAACACAGCTCCGTCACGCAGTCAGGGAGGATAGCTTCATGTGCGACTGGCATGGAACCAGTGCGCAGGAACTGAAAGTGTGAATATTTGAGAAGCTATCTCAGAAAAAGACCTACTTGACCTATGGTCAAGAAAGGAGCATGTCATCTGTTTAAGTTGAAGCAAGCAAGGAAGTAGGAATCTAAGTTCCGACTCACTGAAGAGTCACTTCTGTTGCTGCGAGGCTCTGATCAAGAGAAGAAAGCCTGATTAAAAAAAAGGAGGGACTAACAGACTGGTTAGACACCTAGGTTTTGGAAATATCTTGGAATAAGAGAAATCTCTCTAGAGAAAAGAGGTGAGCTATACCACCGCTGGATCGGTCTGCCCCTAGGGGTAGAAGAAATCAGGTACTCTTTAGCAAAGTTTAGAGATGACCGCCTCAGGATTGAGGCGGAACCTGACCAGATCCAAAGTGTGGTATCGGGAAATTCCAACTAGGCCCCGTGCTCTGATAATTCTAACCCCCCCTTTTTTTTTTTATCATTAGTCCGAGCCTGACAAGGTTGCAGGCTGCTATTTCGCAAGGATTGCTTGATACAGAAATGACAAGGATGTCATCCCTCTGAGGAGCAGGAGGAGCCTGAGGATCCATAACTGAACTCTTGACTGGACTAATAATAATAGCTAGGCGGATGTTAACCACCTGTGCCGAAGCAGCCACCAGCGGGGCAGCATCAGAAGGGGGCTGTATACCCCTATCAAAGGAGCGGAAGAGTCTGTGTGGCTCCCGACCATTGAATTAGAATGTTCCACAGAGTGTAATTGTCTTGATGACTGAAAGGGTCTAGACGCAGAGGTGTACGGTCCACAGATGCAGTCTGAACACTATGGTGGATCCCATTACTGAGGAACTACTGAAAATAGCTTCCATCACGGACTCTGATGATAGAGAGGGCATGTCCTTCAGTATATAAAATGAGTCATCCTCTGTATCACTGACCAGAAGAACAGGGAGAGACTTCTCTAGATACCCATGAGCACCCGTGGGCATCCGTGGCACCGTGAGACACCCATGGCACCACCAGCGGCACCGGCAATGAAGGCAACAATGACAGCACCCATGGCACTGCACAGAGCCCACAGGTCCAAGGACAGCACTGAGCCATGCGCTGATCCATGGCGCCGACTCCCGGTGCCAACCTAAACACCAGCAGCGCTGCCTATGGCACCGATGCTAAACCAGTGGCCACGGCACCGGACCTGCAGTGCCACCAAGGAATCTGGCATGATGCCTGGAAAAACACCATGGAAAAGCCAATGGAGAAGATGGGGAGAAGGAAAAAGGTGGTGCCCATGCCGGCCCCAGCATGGAAAAGGAAGAGGGGATAGGCACGAGGGGTCGACACAATGGCGAAGGCACCAAGACGGCACCATGCTCATTCTGATCCAATTGACCCAGCTCTGGTCCAACAGCTCCGAGGCCCGGAGGCCCCAAAAACAGGAACACAGCCATGAAAAAAGGAAAGTCAAACCGCCTGCCCCACAGGAGCGGCCCAGAGGTGAAACTGCTCACCAGAACTCCAACGGGGACAGAGATGGAGTCCAGAGTCGAGAATGCGGCCATTAGCAGTGGGGCCAAGGGGAACCCACGAAAGTCTGTTCAGGCCCATCGCCCCTTCCAACGAACAATCCTCGTGCAGACATACCAAAGGGCAACCTCGAGTAGCACTGATTCTTCTTCCCCAAATGAGGAAGAAGAGCTTGAGGCTAAGCAGAGCCAGATCCCCAGCACCTCCAGATTCGTGCTTTGGTGGACTGTCCTCCCCCCTGAGCACAGGACTGTCTGTAGTCAGACCCTCCCCTGTTACTTAAGGGTGGCGGACCAGGCACAGCCCCTCTGCCATAACAACTTTCAAACGAAGTCTTCCTACCCTCACTGCTACCGTCTAAGGATGACTCCAGTGATGGCAGGAAAGAATTTCTTTTTCTTCATAATCTTCTCTTCTTGTTCGTAAAATAAGAAATTACTACTAAATAGTTAAATAAAACAGTTAAATTAAACACTAAAAGCTGTTGTCATATAGACGAAAACTTTGACTCCGGCAGACAAGCGACGTCGACATCCAAGCATACTCGACGGCAGGAGAAAAGGAACTGAGGCAGTTGGAGGGTCGATGCCGAGATAGCCTACACAGGCATGAGTCAGTCTCACGGTGCCACGCATGTGTCGTCCTACCTCGGCACTGACCCTTCAGAAACTTTTTGGCTCCTGCTTGGTCCTAGCACCTCCGGCGCTATCCCACTAGTGTTAATGAGTGATGGAGACTTTTTTTTTCAAATTTAATAAGCTTTATTGAGTTTTCCATTTATTACACAGGCAGAGAACAACAAGAAAACACAATTATACATAGAGATATAATTTCCTTAAAACAAAAAAAATATATATCTATGATATGATTTCAGAAAGAACTGGAAGTCCAGTGACCACCTGCGTAAAATTCACCACTTAATTAGATGTGCACAAAACACAACTCTTCCCATGGCTCTCTTAGCACTTGATGCTGAGAAACCATTCGACCATGTGTCTTGGGAATTCTTATTTGCGGTACTTGATAAATTGGGATTACCCAAAGAATTCCTAAACTGGGTTCAGATTTTGTACGCAGCACCATCCGCCGGATTTGGTGCAATGGTACATTATCGCCCCTTCTCACTGGAGATGCTGCACGAGGCAGGGCTGTCCACTGTCTCCATTGTTGTTTAATTTATACCTTGAGCCCCTGATATGCAGACTTATTACTCGGACACTAAAGCGCCAAATTAGGTGATAATCGATATTTAGTCTCGCTTATGCTGATGATCTCCTTATTCACCTTGAGGACCCGGAATTAGGTATCTCAACGATACTTAAAGAGATCTCAACATTTTCTAGAGTTTCTAACTATAAGATCAACATCTCCAAAACTAAACTCTTCCCGCTTAATGCCAGATGCTGCCCAGGGATAGAGAGAACACGGATTGACATGGAACCAAAATCTTGACATATTTGGGAATCAAAATCACTAGAGGTTTAACCTCTATGATTAGAGAGAACCTCCAGGGGTTAATCAAGGTTGTTAAGCAAGACTTAGCAAGATGGAATGTAATGCCACTTTCTTTGGGAGCTCGAATACACTCGGTTAAAATGAATATCTTACCCAGGATCCTTTACCCCATAAATATGCTGGGATGTTACCTCCCCAAGGTATGGTTTGAGGGAAATCAACACATATTTGTGGAAGGGGAAGCCTACTAGACGCACCTATTTGAAACTCACGGCCTTTAGAGAGGCAGGAGGCCTTGCGTTGCCTTCCTTTTATAAATACTACATCACCACGCACATCAACAAGATAACACACTGGGGTAATTCGACTCACCCTCCAACCTCCGATGCCTACATGCCCTCCTGGTTATGTATAGAGAGAGAACTGGCATCTAGATATTCGATCGACCTGAGATCAATCCCTTACATTAAACTTAAACTCCTCCCTAAGCCATTGCGGTATACCCCCATCGGATGGTCCCTTAAAGTGCTACAGCAACTCCAAGGTACCCTTAAAGTGGACTGGTGCAATTCACCAGAACAAATGGTGATGCAGAATATGCACTTCCTTATCCAGCAAACCCCGATTCCACCTGTTTTTTTGGGTCCGTTAGGAGATTTAAAATTAGGAGATCTGGCCCCTCTAGGGAAGACCTTATCGTATGAACAGTTTTGTTCTAAATCTCCAGAGATAAAACCTTATTGCTTCCAATTTTGCCAAGTTAGAGAAGCAATAAAGACCCATCTTAAGAGAACAAAGTGGATACAAAAAAAGTTGAATTGTCCTCCTACTTAAGATAGCCGATCAACCCCATTCTATTTCTAAAGTTTATAAGCTGCTACAAAACTTGGATGAAAGTCTTCCCTCGGGGACCTGTTATTATTGGGTGCACAAGTTAGGGATACCCGAAAGCTCAAGCATATGGAAACAGATATGGACGAGCAACTATAAGTACATACGACAGGACAAATATAGATTGCAACAATTTAATATATTATACAACCTGTACTATACCCCTGTTAAACTCTGTAAAATGGGTAGGCTGAGGTCACCCTTATGTAACAGATGTGGGAATAAGGAAGGGGACCTATACCATATGTCGTGGGAATGTACCCGAATACAACCCCTCTGGCGAACAATTAGATCTTCCCTCGCACAGATATCTGATATATCTGACTTGTTTACTCCTGAAGTTTGCCTGTTGAATAGATACCAGAGGGGTACGACTAAGAGAGCCAAGTTGTATATGGGTATCATTTCTTCGACTACTAAGGCGGTACTTTTAAGGCACTGGAAGGACCCAAACCCTCCATCAGTTATAGAATGGTATAGAGAATTGGTCCTTGCACTGCAAGTTGAGCTGCACATTGCTAAGATGAATAGCCTGAGATATCTACGTGATCCCATTTGGGAAGCCCTGAATACTGCCCTGTCATCGTGGGATAGTCTAAGCATTTAATTATTGGCTCTGCCCTTTCCTCTGATACTCCACGCTTCAATGGGAGTCTCTGTTAGGTTGAGTCTGAGGATCGCTGTAGGTAGGATGTGGATGTTATGGTAAGATGGGGGGACAGCGGTGACGGGAGGGCGATAATTGCTGGTTGATTTAGACCAGTTTTCGTTTTCCTTCTTCTTGTTGCAGTACTTAGTAGAAATTGGTAGTTGGTGGCCAGTTTTGGCTGCTTAGTCTTCCTATTGTACTCTCATCTTCTCATGGTTTTTCTATATTGTAATGTTTTGAGTGTTCTCGTGATACCAGTCAAAACGAATAAAATATATTGAATTAAAAACATAAAAAAGAAAGAACTGGAAGGGGACAGGATCAGTTGTGTTCCAGGATAGTAGCTGCTGCTGTTGTTTTCACAGGGTTCTTGTGGATTTTACTTGGTAGGTTAGTTCTTTTCTTTCTTACTTCTAAGGGGCTAGCAGGGTATTGTTTTGGGGGCTGCTGGATGTTTGTAAACTGATTTGGTGGCTGTAAGTGGGGCTCATTTTGTGGATGTTTCACTGTGTAACAGGCTGCGCTGGTAGAGGCCTATTTCTTCTGATTTAAAACCTATTTGGTGGGATTTGCTTGGGCCTGGTTCTTTGGCTGCTGGGCTTGGAGGGGAGACACAGGCTGATACACTCTCTCTGAGTCAGGTGTCTGCCCAGGACCCGCCCTCCCAGAAGTCTGCAAATTTATAGGGAACACCTGCCCTGCAATTGAGGAAAAGGCTGCAGGTGCAGCTCATGTAGTTCTAGCCACTGGGGGTTGGATTTAAAGGCTGGGAGAGAGGAGCTTGGGGTTGTTCATTTCCTTATAAGTTTAATGTGTTGTACTGCACCTAGGAACAGGGTTACTGGTGTACAGTGGGACTGTCTCTAAGATTAGTGGGTGACCTGATTAGGCAGTAGGGGTATCTTGGACTAGGGGAACCTGGTGGCTCACCCAAGGAAACCTATTTGGAAGGGGATGGAACCACATCATTAGGGCTGGCATCTTTGGAGGGTGGTGGGGTGCACAGGGTGTGGAGCAGCCATGATACTGGACTGGGCTTGAAGTTCGGTGGTTGCCCAGTGTGCTACCAGCTAGCACAGCTTAGGGAGGAGGTTGCAGGGATTAGGAGAAAGCTGGGGAATGGGGTGGTATGGTTGGGGAAGGGCTGAGATCTCCCACAGGGTTGCACCAAGCACTGGGGGTGGGGGCATAGGAAAGGAGTGCAGGAGAATACTCAGGGTCACATAGGGACCCTGGCAGAGGGGTCCAAAAGGACACTACCAAGGAAGCAGGCAGGTAACTGGGGACCCTCACAAAGGGGGGACGGAGGGACAACATTCTCAGGGAAGTAGGCAGATGGCCAGGGCTGGACAGAAGGAAGCAAGGCGGGGTGGTGGATCAGACCTTATACTCAGTAACTGCTTCAATTCTCTTCTTCTGCTCAAGGAGGAGGGGGGTGATGTAGCCACGACAGGGGTGGTTAGAGACGGAAAGGGAGTGGGAGTGGGAAGCAGGAGGCAGGGGCCAGATAGCAGGAAGAACAGGGGGGACCTGGAATGCAGGAGAATGGGGGGAGCAGTGAATCAGAGCAGGAGGGGCAGGGGGAAGAGGGAGGAAAGCGCAAGGAGAAGGACCAGTTGGGAGGAAAGGTAAAGGAGAAGGACCAGAAGTACAAGGAGGATTCAGTAAAGGGAGCTGAGGGTTTAGGCCAGGGGAGCACGACGAGCAAGGAGGAACTAAATGGAGACAGGAAGGAAGGGAGGATGAGCCAGGCTAGTTTAGCAGATGGGAGAGAAGGACCAGTTGCGAGCAGTGAGGGGGGAATTAGCAAGGTACAGAAGGATACTCAGGAGGAGGAGAGGCACAGGATTGGAGGAGGGGGGCCATGGTAAATAAGGAGGGGGTGGCATGTGGCACCCAGATAGGGGGAGGAACAAGGAGCCAGCTGGGTGGAGGGGCCTGTAGAAAGGATGAGGGACATGGAAGGGGGAATGGAGGAAAAGGAGTGGTCAGAGTGCTCCTGCTGGGGATTCTATGATCAGGGTATCAAATGGGATAGGGAGGGAGAAGCCTGGCCAGTTAGAACAAGATGCTTCCTGGACTAACGGTGCACAGGGCTAAGCACGAGGTATATCAGCTGGCAAAGGATTGTGGGGTTCCCAGACATACTGGTCCACCTGGGTACAAATGACATTGAGGAAATAGCGACTAGAGATACAGGCAAGATTCAGGAGCTCGCCAGGGTCTGTCATGACATAAGATGCACAGTTTCCTTCTCAGAAATCCTGCCAGTGCCAAGGGCTAGTGGGGAACACAAAAGGAAAATTAGGGAGCTAAACCAGTGGCTCAGGCAGCGTGTGAGGCCAGAGGGTATGGGTTGATGGGGATTGGGGGGGGAGACCTGGGAGGATAAGGAGCTGTATGCTAGAGATAGACTACATCTCAATTTGGAGGGGAGGGGAATCCTTAAGTTGAAAATAGAGGGGTTCATTGGTGAAAAGTGGGGTTTAAACTTGTGAAGGGGGGTGGGATGGGAGAAAAGGCTGTCAAGGGGGTGCCGATAAAGGAGGGACTCTGTCTCCACCCCCCTGGGGACCAGGAGGAAAACAGAATCCCCATGGGAACACGAGCAGGGGAAATGGAACTATAGGGAAAGGGTGGAAGGTAGTCCTGCTAAATGCCAGGAGCTTGGGCAATAAAATGCCTGAGCTCCAGGCGATGCTAACTGAGGGAGCAGTGGATGTGGCAGCAGTCACTGAGACTTGGGCCACTGCAAGACATGACTGGGACCTGAACCTGGAATGTTACACTATGTTCAGGAAGGACAGGGGGGAGGGAAGGGGAGGAAGGGTAGCAATGATAGTCAAAAACTGCATTGGCATAGGGGGAGTAGAGGAGGTGGAGGGAACCGTGGAGGCGATTTGGGTCACCTTGATAACAAGGGGGGGCAAGAGAGTAAAAATAGGAGTGGTGTATAGACCCCCTGCCCTGGCGGAGGAGCTGGAGGACAGTCTGGTGACAGATGTTAGGAGACACTGCAGACTGGGCAGAGGAACGGTGGTGGTGTTGGGGGACTTAAACATGCCAGGAACAGACTGGTAGACTATGACATCCTCTGTGACCAGGGAACAGAGGTTGTTGGATGTCTTTCAAGACGCGTTCCTAACTCAGCAGGTGAGGGAACCGACCAGGGAGGCACGGGTACTGGATGTGGTCCTGGCAGACAGTGACCAGATTGGGGGCCTGGAGGTAAGGGACCCATTGGCGGGGAGTGACCATGCCACAGCCTGGTTCTGCCTGGACCTAGGAGGGGTAGAAGGCTGCACAAAGACGGAAGTAACCGACTTCGGGGCGGATTTAAGGAAATGGGAAGGATCCTTAGGAGCATTTGGATGGGATTGGGTCAGACATGGACGCTGATAGTAGGTGGAAATCATCAGGAGAGGGGCAGGATGCTACCAGCACCTGTGCAAGAGTAAGACGAAAATGGTAGGGCCCAAAACCTGTTGGTGGACCAGGGAGGTCCAGGAGGTGGTGCGGGGAAGAAAGCAGCCTATAAGCAATTCAAGTGCTCAAGGAGTGAAAGGATTGAGGGAGTACGAGCTGATGGCTAGAAGGGCCACTAGAGTGGTGAGGGCGGCTAAGGCAAGGAAGGAGCAGAACCTGGCCAGGGAAATTAGGAGAGGGAACAAGGGGTTCTTTAGATACATTGGGGAAAAAACGAAGGGTGAAGGGGCAGATTAGCAGGATTAAATCAGGGGAGAGATGGGCACAAGACCCGGGGGAGCAGGCTGAGGTACTAAATGAGTACTTCCACCTCAGTTTTCACCAGGGAAATGGGGTGCTGCATCATACATGGAGGAGACAGACATACATACTGAGGAGGGGGGGACCCTTACCGATCAGCAGGTCTGGGGAGAGGGGGAGGCATCACTGGCAGGTGGGGGGTAGAGCTAAGCAGGGAGAAGAGGTACCGGAAGTGGAAATCACAGCAGAGAGAGTGAGAGAAGCCCTCAGCCCCTTAAGATGGAGAAAGCACCGGCGGATAAATTACATCCCAGAGTGCTGAAGGAACTTGCAGATGTCCTGGCGAAACCCCTGGCAGAGCTTTTCACCATCTCTGAGGACAGGGTGGGTGCCCCAAGACTGGAAGGTGGCGATATAGTGCCTATCCACAAGGGGGATCAAGGGAGGTGGCAGGAACTACAGGCCTGTCAGCCTGACATCGGTGGTGGGCAAGGAGATGGAGGGCATTGTCAGAGAGGCTAGGGGACCTGGATAAGTCAGGGTGCCTGGACGATAGACAGCATGGATTCATCCCGGGAATCGTGTCAGACAAACCTGGTGGAGTTCTATGACTGGGTGACAAGTGCCTTGGACCTGGGTAGACCAGTGGATGTCCTCTTTCTAGACTTCAGCAAGGCATTTGACTCTGTTCCTCAAGTGGACCTGTCGGATAAGCTGGGAGAAATGGGGGTGGGGAACCAGATGATCAGATGGATAGGCAATTGGCTCCAGGACCGGACCCAGAGGGTCGTAGTTGGTGGGATAGTCTCATCCCCAAGGAGGGTCATTAGTGGGTCCCACAGGATCAGTCCTTGGGCCCCTTCTGTTCAACGCCTACGATTGACATAAGGAAAGGAATCAGGAGTGAGATGAGTCTCTTTGCAGATGACTCAAAACTGGGGGCGGTGGTGGATGGGGAGGAGGGGAGGGTGGCCCTACAGGGGGACCTGGAGGCTCTGGAAAGATGGTCTAGAAAGTGGAAGCTGAGGTTCAATGCAGGGAAATGCAAGGTACTCCACCTGGGGGCCAGAAACCCAGGCCAAGTGTACACCCTGTGGGGGAATGCTACAAGTCTCAATGGCTGAGAGGGACCTGGGGGTGGTGGTGGATGTCAAGATGAACAACTCTGAGACTTGTAGGAGGGCAGCAGCCAAGGCCAACAGGATGCTGGGATGCATCGCTAGGGGATCACCTCCAGAAGGAGGAAGTGATACTCCTCTGTATAACTGCTTGGTGAGGCCGCACCTTGAGTACTGCGTGCAGTTTTGGAGGCCACACTTAAAGAGGGACATTAACCTCCTGGAGAGGGTCCAGAGGAGGGCAACCAAAATGATTTGGGGCTTGGGGGACAGGACCTATGAGAAAAGGCTCGAAGAGCTAAATATGTACACATTGGAAGAGAGAAGGGACCGGGGGGACATGATAGAGGTCTTCAGGTACATGAAGAGGGTAAATAGGGGAGGAACAGTCAGGGTGCTTCGAAGGAAGGAGGAAGGGGCCACTAGAGGGCATGGGTGGAAGCTGGAGGGGGGAAGATTCAGGGGAGAAAGGAGGAGGTGCTACTTCACTGAGAGGGTGGTGGAGCCATGGAATGCACTGCCTAGGGGCTGGTGGAGGCAGAGACAGTGGAGGGGTTCAAGAGGGTGGGACAGGTACAGGGAAGGGTCTCGGAAGCAAAATCCAATGCAGCAAGAATATCCGGAACTGGGAAGGAGAAGCCAGAGAAGGCGAGGGGGACAGCAAGATCAGCACCCAGGGTGGGGGCTGACCAAACGAGCAGACACGAAAGACCATTAGGCCTAGTCTGCTGGCATTTTAGTATGTTAGTATGATAAATTCAATTATACTTCAAGTAGATAAACAGTCTTTACCTGCTACCTACCCCCCACTCCCCCAACCCTTCCCAAATCCCCAACCACCCCCGATACACACCGCCACTTATATTGGTGAGGAGAGTCCTATGTCCAAGTTATGAAAACTGAGCTGTAACAATACTGTATCATACACAGAAGTAATTAAACTGCTAACAAGGTATGAAGAGGGTCCCACACTGTATTGTAATATTGCGATCTATCAGACATCTGGGCTATAAGCTTTTCAGCCTGGAGGGCGAAGAGAATTTCTTTCAACCATTCAGCTCTAGAAGGAATAATTTGATCAAGCCAATGACGCATGATTACTTTCTTAGCACACAAAGCTATGAGGGCCATATGCTTACACTGATTTCCTATTAATATTGATCCATAATTGCCCAAGATACAAATGTCAGGGGTAAATGCATCAGAGAGACCCAACAAAGGATCTAAATTAGCTTTGATGTCCAGCCAAAACGGTGAAATGTTATCACATTCCCATAATATGTGTAATAAGGTACCTGGAAGCATCCCACATCTACAGCAGAGGAAGCAGACCCATTCTGAATAACTTGGCTGGGGTGCAGTATAAATCATGAATTATGAAAAATTGTAGCAAACGATACCTGTCCCATCTCACGTCCTGATACAGATGCTTCCACATATTAGACCAGGGCCTTTTTTCTGAGGAAGGAGTTTGCACTATATAATCCCATGAGTATACCGGTTGGCAATTAAGTGATTCCAGAGATTCTCTTAGAAGACGATAAAAACAGGAAATTAAGTGGGCTACAGGAAGAGAAGAAACAACTTGTAGCAAGGGTCCAATTAAGTATTGATCCCAGGGTCGCGTTCCAAAATGGGCGAGGAGCATGTGGGACAGTTGGAAGTATTTGAAGCAGAAATCAAAGGGTACCTTATATTTATCACGCATTTCTTGGAATGTTACCAATTTGCAATCCTTCAATAGATCAACTACATTGAGCTGAGGACTAAGCGCCAAAAAACTTTCTTTAAATTTGGGTTCCTAAAGATTGGTTGACCAGTGGATGTCCTCTTTCTAGACTTCAGCAAGGTATCTTTTGCCAGGGATATATGGAGCTCTGCACTTACCATAGCATGAACCGTAAGAGTAGTCTTAATAGGCGTGCGGAGCACATTTTTGGGAATGTTCTTAGGTAGAGCATATTTTTTTTTTTTTAGTTGTTTAACCAGGTATAGCACACTAAGCTGAAAGCTTTTTGACAGGAGCGACCTGGGAGCACAAGGAGGTTAAGTGACTTGCTCAGGGTCACACAGTATTCAAGTGGAAGCTGTGGGATTCAAACCCAGGTCTAGTCTGCTGGATATCACCAAATTTGCAGCTCAGAGCCTTAGACCACTGCGCTATACTGCCTCCGCCATATAAAAGTGTACTAATGCTAATTCCATGAGAGGCGCATAAGGATCTTTCAGGTTGTAGCCACTGCGGGATATAGGTCAAGACTGAATCAGGTAAAGCCTCTTTAGTCCATTGTAGAATAACCGAACAGGAAATTGAATAATAATATAGAAGAAAATCCGGTACTTGCAGTCCTCCATTGGCTTTGCTATGCTGAAGTTTAGCAATATCTCTCCTAGATTTTTTATTTGCGCCATATGAAATTAGATATTATTCGATTTACCTGGGAAAACCAGGATTTAGGAAGAAGGAGATTGGTCGTCTGCAGGGGATATAATAACCGGGGGAGAACATTCATTTTTATTATATTAATACGTCCCCACAATGTAAGAGGAAGTACTGTCCACCGATTAAGATCACTGTCAATTTGAGATAGAGTTTTGTCAAGATTTTGATGTTTCACATGGGAACTATGAATAGAAAGATAAATCACCAGGTATTTCAGATTATCCTTGACCCATTTTAAACTGAGCTGGGAGATTTCAGAGGAAAATATGCTAGTATTTAGGGGCATAACCTCTGTTTTAGTTAAATTAAGTTTGTAACTGGAAAATTTACCAAATTGATCTATAATAGACAAAACGGCCTTAATTGAAGTTGAGGGATGTAAAATATGTAGGTGTACATCATCAGCATAAACTGAAAGCTTATACTGTTGAGATCCAATGATAATACCTGAGACTGAATGAGAAGCATTCACACAACGAATGAGTGGTTCCAGATAAAGATTAAATAATAGAGGCAAAAGAGGACAGCCCTGTCTAGTACTCTGTTGTAAAGCAATGACATTAGAAAGCATGACATTACATAGCACATGGGCCGTGGGAAGATCATATAAGACTTTCACCCATTTAATATACTGCTGGGGAATACGATATTTAGAGAGAAGATAGAACAGATAATCCCAGGAAACACAATCAAAAGCTTTCTCTGCATCCAGGGACACCAGAGCAGCAGGTACATGTGAGTCCCTGGATACAGAGATAATGTGGGAAAGTTTCCGCATAAGGTCCAAAGAATGCCGGCCTGCCACGAAACCCACCTGCTCTGGACTTATTAAACCATGCCATACTTTTGCTAATCTAGTGGCCAAGATCTTTGACAATATTTTAACATCTACATTTATTAAGGAAATAGGATGGTAGTTAGAAACCGGGAGAGGATCTTTTCCTGGTTTAAGAAGAACTACAATGGTAGTTTCAATGAGGGAATGATCCAGAGTGCCATGTTAGTAAATATTATTATACGTATTTAACAGGACAAGGGCCAATTGCTGTTTAAAAGCCTTATAAAATTCCACCGTATATCCATCCAGACCAGGTGTTTTATTCAGTGGCAGAGCTTCAATAGCAGCAAATATTTCAGAAACCAAAAGGGGAGCCTCTAAAAACTCAATTTAATAATCGTCCAAATCTGGAAGTTGTATATTGTTCAAAAAATGGTCCACTGCAGTGGGATCAAAGGGGATACGAGACCGGGAGTACACATTAGAAAAATACTCCTGGAAAGAAAGGAGAATGTCATGTGGAGAAGTAACTAGAGTGCCAGCAGTATTATAAATGGATGGTATTATCCTATCTGCAGTTTGGGCCCTCAATCGAAGAGCAAGTAGTTTGCCCGCCTTGTCTCCCTGATCAAAGTAACAAATTCTAGACCTATGAAGAAGGTTTTCCGCTTTTTCTGTTAATAGAGAGTTATAGCAATCCCTGAGAATTTCCAAATTAGTAAGGGTGGCCTGGGGAGAAGAGGGGGGAAAGCGACAGTTCTACAAACTGAATCTCTTGAAGGAGATGTGATGTGATCTGAGTGGTAAGCTTTTTTTTAATGGTAGCCAGACCCCCATAGTATATTCAACTTGGGCATGGAGGGAGAGTTTGTATTAATAAAAGTGGTAAGAAAATTTTGAAGATGGCATTTAAGTTTGTCACATTTCAACAGTTGGTAATTAAAACTCCAGACTTTATCTCTACTTACAGTTGGACTCAGGCCCCAATGTAATAATGTAGGATGGTGATCAGAAATAACCTTGGAAAGATAAGAGCAGGATAAAACTGAGGAAAGATGGCTAATATCCAGCAGAAAATAGTGAATTCTAGAGAATGAATTATGGGGAATCGAATGGAAGGAATATTTGTTCCCAAAAGGAAAAAGAGCTCTCCATGGATCAACTAAACTCAAAGTATCCATCATTTCCTGGATAGCAATCTGTGCACAAGAAAGAGAGGAAGCACAAAGTCTAGAACGATCCAACATATTACATTAAACCAAATTCCAATCTCCACCAAGCAGGAGAGGATAATTAGACCAAGGGGTCAGTAGATCCATGAGAGTAGAAAAAAAATGGGGTCCTCAGTAGTTGGCCCATAGATTGACCCTATAACCACTTCACAGTGGCCAATTAAGACTTCTATAATGATAAACCTGTGATGAGTGTCTACTAATGTATCCAGCAATCGGAAAGGTAATCTTCAGGATATAAGGATGGCTATCCCGCCTCTACAGGAATTGGGGGCTGTACCAAAAATTTGGCCCACTCAGATTCTCCGGAATAGAAGTACCTGAGAGGGAGGCAAGTGAGTCTCTTGGAGAAGAGCAATATCAACCTCCAATTTCCGCAGATGCAGGAGTATTTTTGTTCTCTTTGCTGGAGATTGGGCACCCTTCACATTTCAGGAGCAGATTTTATATGTAGCCATACATAACTACTCAGTTTAGAATGTTACTTAACATTACAATAATAAAGAATTGTAAACAAACACCAACTAACCGCTTCGCATGATACAGTCTAATAAAACATATAGGGTGTATCATTCTCCTACCCATACCCTCTCCCCAACTAAAACATACTTTTAAAAGAGAAAATAGTCTCAGAGAAATAATCCCTAAAGAAAATGAACAATATTGCCCTCTGAAACCCCAATCCCCATCCACCCTTATACTCTCATACCTTATTATCACAGCATGACCAAGGAAACCCACTCTGGGTTGATTTAATGCGTGATCATTTATTAACACTGATCGAGTAATGTGCAATAAAAGAAGAAAGAAAAAACAAGAATATGCACTATTATCAGATGTTGGAACCCCCACCCCCATTATAGCACATAACGACCTGTAAGCTGCAAGCAACCGCTCCCCCCGCTACAAAACACAGCCTACATCTAATTATATTAACAGTGAAAGAATAAAATGGAGAAAAAGGAACACAAACAAATTATCATCTCCCACTTTTATCAACTCGTGGGTATTTCCTTTAAATATCAATTGAAGCTGCAATTTCCAGGAATCTTCAGCAGAAACATAACAGGAGCCCCAGTCAAGTGAAAATTGGCTTTAACATCCAGAACCTGAATCCAAAGTCATAACAAGAACATAGCTTAAAGACTCAGTAAATTAAACCATGAGAGTCTAAAGGGCTTAATGTTACTGCGGCTGAAACTTACAGAGAAACAGCATGAAGACGTCCAACACAGACCTTTGCTGCACTCTAGTGGTCATGAAGCGCCAGTGCTATGCATCTGCATAACAGAGAACAACCACATAAACGTGAATCACCATTGATAATTCTATTTCCAGACATTATCTTGCTTCCAGGGGGATAAATCCGGTAGTAATGATTGCAATGCTGGAAGAGCTTGTTGAGCCATATCAAAATTGTGCCAGGAGTCAGAAATACACACAGCAAATCGAGATGGATATTGCACTTTATACTTGAGACCTGCGGCTATAAGCTTAGAAACCAGAGGATGATATTCTGCTCTGTGCTGTCGAACTGAACTCAGTAGATCTTGTGCAAAACGAAGTTGCTGACCCTCCCAGAGGACTTGCTGTAATTCTTTAACTTGCCCCAAGACGTGGGTCTTATCCAAGTAATTCAAAAATCTTACTATAAGTGGTTGACGTGGTTTCCCCAAAGCTGGCTTTGGCCTCAGGGAGCGATGGGCCCTTTCAATAACATAAGTAGTGTTATTGGGAGAGGAACCCGCTATTTTTGTAAGCATTTTGTGCAGAAATAGAATAGGTGCTGCTTGCTCTGCATCCTCTGGAAGGCCGAAGATGATGATATTGTTTCTGCGACTTCGGCCTTCCAGATCTTCTAGCTTAGCTTCAGATTTGTGCAATCGTTGTCTTAAACTAATGATTTCTGGATCCAATTTCGCTTTCCATCTCTCTAGTGATCTTACCCGAACCGTAGTATCGGCAACAGCCCGACTGGTATCTGTAAGCTCACCCCTGATATTTTTGAGCTCTGCTGTAATTTCCTGCAAAGCAAGCTTGAAGGGGTACAGTTCTTCAAGAAATTTCTTCTCCGTAAGGGGAGAGGGTGACGCCGGTGCTACAGAGGCAACAGTAGCTTTAGTTGTAGTTGAAGCTCCGGTGTGGCCTTTTGGTCATTTCGGCCCTTTCTCCGGTGTTTGCGGCAGTGTGTGAGTTGGAAGTGCTTGGCGCATCTCTGCCTCCATCGCTGCAGAAGGCCGTAACCTGATTCGGTCAATTACATGCCGAATTCTGCTGCTTGCCAAGAAAACCTCGTCTCCTATCACTCGGGAGACTATCCGAAGTCGGCAGATGTACAGCAGAAGAAAAAGGATTGCAGATTTATAGGCTTTTTCTCCACAAAGGCTGGGTTTTGAGCGGGAGCCGATCAACGGTGCTGCTAGCTCAACAGGAGCATCATGTGATCTCCAAGTGATGGAGACTTAGTCCAGGAAGATATTACAGCATCCAGTTTTAAAACAAAAACTCCTGTCTCTCGCTTTATAAAGAAGGTTTTATGGTGGTAAAGTACAATGATTCTAAGCTTTTACCTCAGTTTGTTCTGTTAGTGTTTCACTTTTCATCTGTTATATAGTCTGGTATAAAAAGGGTAAAATGGTGGTTGTCAATACCCCTATTTGTTTAACATTCTAGTACTTTCACCTTAGAATAAGATTTTTCTAATCGTGTACACAAATAGTGAATTTATTTTTTTTTACTTACTATTATGTGGACTGTAGAGCAGTGCGGGCCGTCCCAAGTTCTCTTATGTAATGGAGGAGCTAACCGCCTGCTCTACGCAGTTCTTTTTAACTGATTCAGGTCAGAATTGGGTGACAGGTGCAGCGCGTCATCATGTGATGTCACTAAACGCTCATGATACTGGGCGCCCTACCTGCTATTTGCAGCACCTGGATAAGCAGTCCTGGTGTCTAACCTGTAAAATATACAAGATTTTCGAGTATTTCTATTTTTGTTTACTTCTTTCTCACCCATTTAATTTCATATTGGTCACAGGTAAAAAAACCTTTTTTCTCCTTTTGTTTATTACTGTAGCTCTTCACTTCTCTATTAGGACCTACTCAGTCCTCGAGTGGGTGATCTCTATACACCAGTGGGTGGTCACAGAGGTCATCAGAGACATCTCAGGATACAATCGTAAAACTATGTTGTGTTACATTGTTTATATATATATGTTCAACAACTAAAATGTTGTTTTTTTTTGCAGTTAATCTTTTTATTAGGAGATTTCAGATTATTACATATGTAGAACCATTAGACCAAATGGCTGACAAAGTGGTTACAAACATGCCACTTAATACAAACAGCCGAGGCACCAATCAAACAACCATATCGTGCTGGTGTACATGTATTACAACTGGCTAACTAAAATGTCATATCTATTAAGGATTGTAGTGGTTGGGTATTAGCAAACCAGGGAGAACTTACCCTCAAAGACCAAACCATCCCGTTACTACAGCATGCTCCAAAAATATATTTTTTTTCTGCTTACATACTTCTATATTTTTTACAAATTGGTACTTAATATGCCAAAGTCGAGGCATGGAATAGCTGCTAGTGCAGTTTAATTCATATACCCACAGTAAGACTACTTTTATTAAATAATGGGTTGTCAATCGAGTCATTTAGGCCGTGTCTGGGGTTAGTGGTCTCAACTTGATCTATATAATATGCTTCTCTTGTCAGGATTTTAGTTCTACAATCCCCGGTCTGGTATCACATTTTCCATCCCAAAAAAACTCAAATGTGGTAGCTGATGGCTGTAATAAATGAAATGGCATGCTACTGGTGATGTTAGGTCTTTCCTTCCTATGTCACTTTTGTGTTCTGCAATTCTATTTTTTAACATTCTCTCAGTTTTACCATATACATTTATCACAAGGACATTTAAGCATATACACTACCACTACAGTTGAACAGTTAATAAACTGTTCTATTTTGATGTCTTCATCCCTCGCTGTATTCCTTATCTTTTTTACCTTATAGGTGTTGTTGAAGTATATGCAGTGCCACATTGATAATTCCCTTTCAGGTCATCTGAACTCAAAATGTGTTGTGATTTTGTTTCTGGTATTTAATGTTCAGTTCTCACCAGTCTGTTCCTCAGTGTCCTATTTCGTTTAGCTACCATCAATAGTTTTTCATTAAAAATGTGTGCCCCTATTGGTGTGGCTCTTAAAATGTCCCAATGTTTATTTATAACACCTTTTATTATGTAAAACAAGTCATTATGCACTATCGTTAGTACCATTTTCCCCTCACCTACACCCTGTTCCCTTCAGCCTGTGTTTAAAAGTTCAATTCTGTCCCTAGTAGGAATTTTGGAGGCTGCCCCATGTAATATCCTGCTGTCATATCTCCTTTGTTGAAATCTGTCTACCATCTCCTTTTTTGCCTTTTTAAATTCAAGCTTATTCAAGTAATTCCTTTTTGCCCTAACCATCTGTCCATAGGGTATTAACTCAATAAGTCTTTTTGGATCAAAACTTTCTGTACGTAATATAGCATTTTTGTCTGTGAGCTTTCGAAAGAGTTGTGTAGCCAGTTTGTTCCCTTCTTTATAGATCAGTAGATCTATGTATGGAATTTCACACTTATCATAATTCATAGTAAAAATCAGATGGTTTGTTCTGGTATTAAGATACCTATTAAAGTCCTTTAGTTCCTGTTCTGTGCCAGTCCATATGATTATAATATCATCTGTAAAAGGCCTCACATTCTTAATGTGCTGATGTACTCATTACTGTTACTGAAAATATACTCAGACTCAAAGTTGCTCATGCAAATTTTAGCATAGGATGGGGCCATGCTAGACCACATCATGTTTCCCCTAATTTGAAGGAAAAATTGTTTCTCAAATCTAAAGTAGTTTTGCATCAAAACAGTCGCTGCCATTTCAAGAATAAGATCATTTAATGCTTTCTCTTCCCCCCGAATTCTTCCATTTGTTGTAAGTGTTTCACACCCCTGTAGGTGTGGTATAGATGTATATAGATTCTTCAGATCCCATGTTACTAGTATGCACTCTTCCACCTGTAGATCTGTCTCATTTTGTTCTTCCACTAGTCTAATAATATCAGCTGGGTCTTTAATATAAAACCTTGTTTGTTCTGCTATAGGTCTTATGTGATAATCTATAAAAATGGAAAGCGGCTCTAAAATTGAGTTGATTCCTAAGACAATTGGTCTCCCAGGAGGTTGCCTTAAATTTTTATGGATCTTTGGTAATATACAGAATAGTAGGATAGATGGTGTGTTTCTAAATAAAGAATCATTTTCACATTCTGTTATTTGGCCATCTAGGAATGCTGCATCCAGTAAAGTCTTAACTAGATTTTTTATAGTCTCTGTCAGGTCTTTTTCTACTTTCAAATAATTATTGGTGTCCTGTGTCACAAACGCACTCAGCAGGTCAGGCCCTCTGCTCCCACGGTGCCAACCTCAGAGCGCAATAGTGTGAACAGGTAACAGACAGGGTAACCCTCTTGTTGGCTTTTGGGTCCTAATCACCTTTAGTCTCAAGTTCTGGGGGGATTCAAACTGTGAACCCTTTGCTAGCATACCCGAGGTACAGGCTCAGATACGTACCCTCTTCTGGGATTGTGGTACAATCTTTTGCCAGGGGCACCAAGCCAGGCTTCCAAAATGAACCCTAAAACTCTATAAGAGACCTTAGGTGTATTTTTACCTTTTCCCAGTTTAGTAACACCATCAAGCCCTTCAGAACAGCTGTCAGACTTAAAAATACAGGCACTCCACATGCAAAAAAATGACGGAGGAGACCCAGGCAGAATCTTAAAGAATATGTTTACTAAAAATGGATGAAAAACAGTAAGATAAAATACAGAACAAATATCAAAGAGCATCACAATCACATAAAAGAAAAACAAGGAAAACTACAGAACAAACTCCTACCAAAACACATTTAGATCTTTTCTATCTAATGTATTACCTCTGTAAGTGCAGCTACATTAGAGAACTGTGTTTCTCTAGAGTGCCAAAATGATATATATCTCAAACAGTTTAGACACAAGTATTAAGTTAACTCTGTCTCTCCACTCCCCTTCTGTGAGTCATCTAGCTCCTCCTTTTAGAATATAAAAAAAAATACAAACACGATGTTCTAGCAGGAGGTATATTAAATAAGTTGACATCAGCAAAAACTAATTTCCCAAATTATGAGTTTTTGATCCACCAGTTCCTTTGAGGTTTACAACCCTGCAATCCATCACCTAGGTATGATATAGCCAACAGGAATCAGCTAAATGATAGCCTGTCCTGTAATAAAATGTATATTTAGTTTCCCAACTTCAAAGCAGCAACAGGTCATAAAAAGGCCATAAAATGCAATTTCTCAAGGAAGTTAATTGCATTACAGAGATCTCCTGGTCAGTTACATATCCTGTAGCTTCACTGAAACCGGGGGCACTCATGGAAGCCCAGGCTGTCTATGTGAGACAATCACATAATCAAATAGTATATTTTTATATTACAAATATCATTCAATAATCATAACCAGCTGGCCAAGCATCACACTCCTCCTCACCTAGACTGAATTTGGGGGCTCTTTCCCCTGCATGTGATGAGCTCCCTAAGTCAGTTCACTCCTCATATAGATGCGACAAGCCATCTGTGTTCTGATTGGTCGCTCCAGCCCTATGTAAGATCGTCATGTCATACCCTTGCAAGGCAAGACTCCATCTTAATAGTCTACCATTAGTTTTTCCCATTTGTGTTAGCCAAACCAGGGGGTTGTGGTCAGTTTGTACCTAAAAATGCTGCCCATATAAGGATGGCTCTAACTTCTTTAGGGCCCACACTATGGCAAGACACTCTTTTTCCACAGTAAAGTAAGCCTGCTCCCTGGGAAGTAACCATTTACTTAGGTACACTACAGAGTGATCTTTCTCTTGGTTGGATGTCTGACTCAGTACTTACCCAATACCCATGTCTGAGGTGTCAGTCTGGACTATAAAGGGCCTGCTATAGTCAGGACTTGTCAATACAGGAGCACTGCACAGTGCTTCCTTCAGTCTGGTAAAGGCTTTTTCACAGGCTGGTTCCCAAGTAATTTTCTTAGGCATCTTTTTCTTTACCAGGTCAGATAGGGAAGCAGCCAGGGCACTGTAATTGGGTAAAAAATTTCCTGTAGTACCCTGTTGTCCCTAGAAAACTGCTGACCAGCTTCTGTGTTTCTGGTCTAGGCCATGCCTTGATCACCTCTAATTTTACTTGGTTAGGTCGGAGCTGCCTACAACATGCCCAAGGTATGCCACTTTAGCCATGGCCACCTGACACTTCTCAGCTTTGACAGTGAGCCCAGTCCTCTGTATCCTGCCCAGCACTTCCCTAAGGTGAGACAGGTGTTCCTCCCAGCTGGCACTTAAGATGGCAATGTCATCCAGGTACACCATGGCATACTCCTCAGCACTATTTAACACCTGGTTCACCAACCTTTGGAAAGTGGCCAGGGTGTTCTTTATTCTGAAAGGCATTACTTTAAATTCAAATAAGCCTATCGGAGTGATGAAGGCCAACCTCTCCCTAGCTCTGTCAGTTAACTCTACCTGCCAGTACCCCTTTGTCAGGTCACTAGTCGTAAGGTATGTCGCCCCTCCCAACTTGTCCAGGAGTTCGTCCATCCAGGGCATCGGGTGGGTGTCTGACTTCGTGACTGCATTCAGTTGATGACAGTCCACACAGAAATGAGTAGAGCCACCTGGCTTGGGCACAAGGACTACGGGTGAGGTCCAGGGACTGTGGGATCTCTGGATTACCCCTAAATCCAGCATTTCCTCCACCTCCCTCCTAATGTCCTTTTGGACAGCCTCTGATACCCGATATGCTGTCCACTGTATGGGCGTCTGTGTCCCTGTCTCTACATCATGCGTCACTAAGGGGGTTAGTCCAGGCTTGGCACTAAACAGTGGGGCAAAGTCTGCTAAAACCTCCCTTACTTCCTGGATCTTATCCGGGGCCAGCTGCAGTGACAATTTAACTGCTTCCACAGAGGACTCCCACTTGCTTTCTTCCAGCAAGTCCAGAAGGGGGTCTTCTTCGTCTGTCACCTCCCCATGACTACATACTGCAAACACCATGTCAGCCCTATTAGCATATGGCCTCATCAAGTTGACATGGTACATTCTTTCTGTATGTCTTCTGTCAGGTAACTCTATGATATAGTTCACATCATTTACCTTTCTGACTACTTTGTATGGTCCTGCCCACTTAGCCTGCAGCTTGTCTTTCTGGACTGGAATAAGGACCATGACTTCCTGACCCACCGTGTATGAGTAAGCTCTGGCTCTGTGGTCGTACCACACTTTTTGTTCCTGTTGGGCAGCTGCCAGGTTGCTCTGGGCTGTCCCCATAAGTTCCTTCAGTCTTTCCCTAAACCTAAGGATGTAATCCACTATGGGAGTGCACTGGGTGGTGTGCTTGCCTTCCCAGTCCTCCCAGATCAAGTCTAGGGGCCCATGTACCTGGCGTCCATATAAGAGCTCGAAAGGGGAAAATACTGTTGGCTCTTGGGGCACCTCCCTGTATGCAAACAACAGGTGGGGAAGGTATTTCTCCCAGTCCCTCCCATGCTATTCAGCAAATGCTTGGAGCACTGACTTCAGGGTACCATTAAATCTTTCCACAAGCCCATTGGCTTGTGGGTGATAAGGTGTTGTGCACCTCTGCACCACCCCACACTTCTTCCACAAACATTTCATCAGGTCCGACATGAAGGAACCCCATCAACTGGTGATAAACTCCTGCAGAAACCCAACACGGGAGAAAATCCCAAGTAAGGCATCTGCTACTTTGTCTGTCCTCAGTGAGGATAGGGTAACTGCCTCTGGACACCGGGTGGCATAATCCACCACAGTCAGGATGAACCCCTTTCTGGAGGAGATGGGGGTATTTAAAGGCCCCACAATATCCATTCCCACCCTCTGGAATGGCTCCTCCACTATGGGCAACGGAATTAGGGCAGCTTGGGTTTTCTTACCCGTCTTCCCTATTTCTTGGCACCGGTGACACGACCTGCAATACTCCTTCACCTGCTGGGTGAAGTTGGGCCAATAGAAATTCTGGGCCAATCGCTGTGTAGTGCACGCGATTCCCAGATGACCAGACAAGGGGATATCATGAGCAATCTTGAGCAACTGCTCACGGTACCCCTGTGGAACGACAAGCTGCCTGCCTGTCACCCCTCCCTCTGTTTTAGCATCCTGAGTATACATCAGTCCATTTTCCCAATAAACCTTACATTTACCGTCACCTCCCTGTGCTCCGTCAAGAGTCTGCCCAAGCCCTCAGATTCTCTAGACTAGGGTCACTTTTCTGAGCACCTGCAAACTCCTTACACATTCCCAAGGCATGATACAGGTCCCCTTCAGTCTCTAAACTAGGGTCCCTAGCACTAGCATCAGGGCACTCAGGATCACTGTCATCCCTAACCCTCTGACAATGGTTCACCCCTCCTTCTTCGGAGTAACCCTCCATAGCTGTGTGGTTAACTGCTACTGGGGAAATTTCTACCCCCTTTTCATTAGTCTCCATATCAGGAGACACAGACTAGGGAACCAGCCTCCCAGTGGTTTCCACAATTGCTTCTGTGGGGTCAAGGGAACTACAATTTTTCCTTGCTGCTTGGCAATGAGTAACTGCACACACCATTCCCTGTTTGAGATTGTTGCCAAGGATGACATCAACTGCTAAAGTTTTGGCTACAACCACCTGTTGCACAGTTCACCCTGTTTCACCCTAGTCTAGGAGAAGACTAGCGGGTGCCAATGTTTTCTCCTCCCCAGTGAAGTCTAATACAGTTACAAATTTATTGGGTATAAGATGACCAGACTCTACCAGATCCCCTTTTACCAATGCCAGGGATGCCCCTGTGTTCCTTAACCCTTGTGTCTGTACACCATTCACCGTGACTGGGTGCATGTGTTCCCTCATGTTCCCAGGGACACACAAACAACCCACTTCTTTCCTAGCCCCATTTTGCATATTGCTTGTCCTTTTGGGACACTGTCTGGCAATATGCCCAGTTAATTTACAACCCCAACATTCATTTCTTTTCTCAGAAAAATCTTTTCTTTGAAACCTGGGGCTAACTGATTTCGGTGGAGGCAGCAAGGGTTTTAGCTGCCCTGAAGGTGTGCTTTTCCCTTTCTGCATTGCCACGCCCACTCCATTCGCTCTCAGAGCAGGTCTGCTCTTGGCATAGCAGTCCGAGAGTTCAGCAGCTTCTTGCACTGTTTTGGGATTTTGGACCTCCAGCCAGGTTTTCAGCTCTGCTGGGCATGCCCAAAAAAACTGCTCTAACAATATAGCATTTTCAATTTTATCTGCAGAGTTTTCTTCAATTCCTTCCCACTAACGTTTTAAACACTAACGTTGTTTTGTGGCTAGCTCCTCATAGCTCATGTCAGGGCTTCTCCTGAGCTTACGGAATTTAGTTCTGTATGCTTCCGCAGTTAAATCAAACTTTTTTAAAAGTGCAGCTTTAAGTTTGCTGTAATCATTACTGTCCTCATTGCCCATTTGACCCAATGCATCCTGAACTTTCCCAGTAAGTAGCAGGGACAGCTTGAAGCTCCAGGACCCTCTAGAAATATTTCCTGTATAAAACTTTTTCAAAGGAATTTAAAAAGGCATCCATATCCTCCCACTCTTTAAATTCAGCTATCAATTTGGAATTTAGTTTGTAACCCAGTCCTATAGTTCCAGTTAAACCCAAGTCACTTACCTGCTCTGGTGCTGGTGGTTGGAGTCATAACTTCTCCAATTCATGTCGCTTTTGGTGCTCACGCTTGTCACGGTCCACCTCTCGCTGTTCCCATTCAGCCTCTCTCTGTTCTCACTCCCTCTTCTTCTCTGTGGCTCTCTGTTCTCACTCCCTCTTCTTCTCCTCTGTGGCTCACTGTTCTCGCTACCTCTTCTCCTCTGTGGCTCGCTGTTCTCGCTCCCTCTTCTCCTCTGCAGCTCGCTGCTCTCGCTTCTCTTCTCTCTGGAACTCCAGCTCCATTCTGCGCAACTCAATCTGCAGCCTGATTGCTTCTGGCTCCAGAATGCTGATGACCTTCCCCTGCTTCTCTGGCCCTTGGCTTGCACTGGCCCTGCTGTCCTCCCCACCGGATCTGGACACTGCACTGGCCACTAGCCCCGTCACACCCAAGGTCTGGTCCTTTACAGCCATGGACTGTGACTCGATACTCTGGGCATCAGTGGCCATCAGAGTGTCCATGAGGTTCTGCTTGGTGGCTCTCCCCTTGTGCAGGACTTCTCTCTCCTTGCACAACTGCTTCAGGTAGTCTGCAGTGTGCTCACTGTATTTGGAAGCCATCTTCTTTCCTAACTACAGCTGCTCTAACATGCACTTTGAAAAAAAAATAAAACAGGTAGGAACTTGACTGTAAGCAAAATGATATAGTTCTGTTTCCTTTTTAAAAATAAATCACTGCCTTATTTTGCAAGTGAGCTGTACAGTATTAAGCGGACACACTGAACAGTTAAAGCTTATGTTATGAATTTATATTGCATCACTGCTAACCAAATCTGTCATAAATGCACTCAGCAGGTCAGGCCCTCTGCTCCCACGGTGCCAACCTCAGAGCACAATAGTGTGAACAGGTAACAGACAGGGTAACCCTCCTGTCGGCTTTTGGGTCCGAATCACCTTTAGTCTCAAGTTCTGGGGGGATTCAAACTGTGAACCCTATGCTAGCATGCTCAAGGTATAGGCTCAGATATATATCCTCTTCTGGGATTGCGGTACAATCTTTTGCCAGGGGCACCAAGCCAGGCTTCCAAAATGAACCCTAAAACTCTATAAGAGACCTTAGGCATATTCTTATCTTTTCCCAGTTTAGTAACACCATCAAGCCCTTCAGAACAGCTATCAGACTTAAAAATACAGGTACTTCACATGCAAAAAAATGACAAAGTACACCCAAGCAGAATCTTAAAGAATATGTTTACTAAAAATGGATAAAAACAGTATGATGAAATACAGAACAAATATCAAAGAGCATCACAATCACATAAAGGAAAAACAAGGAAAACTACAGAACAAACTCCTACCAAAACACATTTAGATCTTTTCTATCTAATGTATTACTTCTGTAAGTGCAGCTAAATTAGAGCACTGTATCTCTCTAGAGTCTCAAAATGATATATATCGCAAACAGTTCAGGCACAAGTATTAAGTTAACACTGTCTCTCCACACACCTTCTGTGAGTCATCTAGCTCCTCCTTTTAGAATATCCCAAAAAAAAAAATACAAACATGATGTCCTAGCATGAGGTATATTAAATAAGGTGACATCAGCAAAAATTCATTTCTCAAATTATGAGTCTTTGATCCACCAGTTCCTTTGAGGTTTACAACCCTGCAATCCGTCACCTAGGTATGATATAGCCAACAGGACTCAGCTAAATGATGTCCTGTCCTGTAATAAAATGTATATTTAGTTTCCCAACTTCAAAGCAGCAACAGGTCATAAAAAGGCCATAAAATGCAATTTCTCAAGGAAGTTAAATACGTTACAGAGACCTCCTGGTCAGTTACATATCCTGTAGCTTCACTGAACCTGGGGGGGGGGGTTCACCCATGGAAGCCCAGGCTGTCTTATGTGAGACAATCACAACTATATTTTTATATTACAAATATCATTCAGTAATCATAACCAGCTGTCCAAGCGTCACATCCTGTAGTAAATCCAGGCAGATCTGTCTATAGTGGGCATAGTCCATCATAACTATTGCCTCTCCATTGTTTGCACTTTTAATTGTTATATTACTGTCATTTTCCAAGCTCCTAAGGGCTCCATATTGTTTTGTAGTCAAATTGAATTTTGATCTCCTATCAATATTGCGCTCCACTTTTAATGGCTTCTCAATATCCCTATTTACTATTGTCATGTATGTCTCTATTTGATGGGGTCATCCTTGTGGTAAAAAAGAGGATTTCAAATGAAGTTTCTGACTAAAATATATCCTTTTCTCTTGTTCCAAAATATTTATGTCTCTAGGTGGTTGTGTACCCAAACACATTTTTAATCTCAGTTTCATAAAGAAAAGATTAAGGTCCAGTTTTAATTCAAATTTGTTAACTGGGCTGTGCGGGCAAAATGTCAGGCCCTTTCCCAGTACTTCTGTCTCCAACTGTGCCAGTTGTTGCTTTGAAATGTTGTATACTAGTGTGGTTTGGGTATCATTGATCTGGTCACCCTGGCCTCCACTACATTCTCTTATTGCCTTTTTTCTTTTCTTTTGCTCCTGTATCTTTTCCTGTTCCTGCGATACCTGAAGGACCTGGCTCAACTGGCCTTCTGTATTTTCTTGGGTTGCATAGTCCCTCGTGTATTGGTACCCTCTCTTGTCTCTCTGTTGAAAATGTTTTCTGCCTCTGCTCCCCCCATAGGAAAAGGGCTTCCTCTGCCTCTGTAGGTGCCTCTATTGGCCTTATTATCACTGCCCGAACTGACTGCTGAGGATTCAGAATCTAAATTATGTTAAAGGTAGTGTTCCTGTTTGTATAGGTGTAGACATGGTTATTTTTATAGTCATTCAGGTCCCTTTTAAATTTTTGGAGTTTAGGGGCCCTAAGCTCTTCTTCAAACTCCATAAGGTGACTGCTAACTTTATCTAAATATTCTTTAAGTTCCTCTATACTATACTTGTTTTTTACTTCCCGATCATAGTGTGCAATATCTGTTTCTACTCATTGTAATTCTTTAGTTATAGATTCAACGATAAGGAGCACAAAGTCCTTAGAACACCTATTGCGTATCCCATCCCACTTCATGTCTAATTCAGTATCTATATTGCCAAAGTTAGCTTCCACAAAGATGCGCAGTCCCCTAGGGATCCACTTCTGTTTGAGGTATTGCATTAGGGTAAGGGCATGCCATTCTAACTTGACTTGCTTTTGCTTTAAATATTCATATTGATTAGTGACTGAGCATGTAGAAGTCTGGCCACCAAATTCCCTATTTGTTTTGAAACTACTTAAAATTCTGTGCTCCTCTGTCTCTGTTATGGACAATGATAATGACAGCATATCGGTCACCTGATCCAGTTCATCAAAATTCAACATTGTGAACACAGGGAGAGTATAATGTCCAGTGCTAGAGTCCAGCCAATCAAAAAAGACTGACAAAGTCCAATAATTATTCATTTTTAAACGTGGAGCTCTTTAATCCTGTGACTACAGTCTTCTAGAAATCTTGTTTGTTCTCTCAGAAGGTAATTCTAGTAGGTTCCCCCCTGAAGCTTGCACCCGCCGATGCAAAGGTAACCTCAAAGAAGTGTTGTCCAGTCCAGCCCACCTCGGTATAAACAACAATTAAAATCAGGAAGGGGCCTGAACCAATCAAAATGCAAGAATCCTATTTAAACAGATTGGTCAAGAAGGAAACATTACTTACCAAAGTAATCTTGTTTCTTCCAAGGGAATCTTACTGTATTCTGACAAATGCAGTATGGTCTCACCATAGGACTGCCCCGGACCCGAAATGGTTAATAGAATCTATGCTAATAGTGGAATGTTAGCCTCAAGCTCGGTTTTCAAACCACTGTCCCTGGTTGCACTTCCTGCAAATGTCAGATTCTTACGAAGCATGCAGAAGCTAAATAACACTAGCTAACTAATCTAAGCTAACAACTAATTAATACCCCTTATGGGGGAAAAACCTCTTAAATGACAGAGGGCACCTCTGAAGACTCAAGTCAATAGATGCCCAAAAAACTAATAGGTACCCACAGGTTTCCAACATCAGTTAAACAGACAGTATACAGTGCCCTGTATGTCCTAGCAGGGGAGGAAGGGTGGGAGCTCAGAACACAGTAAGATTCCCTCAGAAGAAACAAGATTACTATGATAAGTAAAGTTTTTTTCAAACCCCAGGAAATCTTACTGTATTCTGACAAATGCAGACTACCCAAGCAGTGCCTTTGGTGGCGGGCAGAGGACCTATTTAGGAAACAGGCTCTGCAGAACTGCTGTGCCAAACCTGGCATCACTTCTAGCCTGAGTATCCAGGCAGTAATGTTTAGTAAATGTGTGAACTGTCTTCCAGGTAGCTGCTTTATAAAGTTCTAATAAAGGAATATCCCTTGCAGCTGCTATCAATGCAGCTGTTCCTCTGGTAGATTGGGCCCTGACCCTTGTAGGAGTTACTTGTTCTCTTTGCCACAACAGAATTGGATGCATGCCACAATCCACCTAGCTATGGAACTTTTTGTGGCAGGTTTACCTTTTCCCACTTCCCCATTGGTCAAAAAGAGTTGGGTCCTATCTCCTCTGTGGCCCTTTGTATGTGTCAGGTAGTAGCTGATAGCTCTTTTAACATCTAGGTTATGCAGCCTGCGTTCCCCTGAAGAGGAATGGTCAGTAAAAAAGACTGGCAATTTGAAGGACTGATTAATATGGAAGTCAGACACCACCTTAGAGAGAAACTTATTGTTGGTCCTAAGGACCACCTTGTCCCTGTGAAATGCCACACAGTCAGCCTTCATGGACAAGGCTTGGAGTTCACTAATCCTCCTGGCTGAAGTGACAGCAACTAAAAACACAGTTTTCCAAGTTACATGCTTGAGGTCAGCTGATGACATAGGCTCAAAGGGTGGATGCATGAGCTGTGCAATACATATGCTCAAGTCCCACACTGGGGTAGGAGTTCTATGTGGTGGGTGCAAGTGTAGCAACCCCTTAAATAACTTCCTGAACACTGAATTCGAGGCCAGAGATGATGCCTTGCCTGCTGACAGGTAAGCTGAGACAGCAGCCAGATGCACTTTCAGTGTGGATGGCCTTAGGCTGAGGCAATGAAGGTGAGTTAGATAATCGAGGACTACTGGCAACCCTGCCTGAGTGTGGTCCAGATTCCTATTCTGACACCAAATGGAAAACCTTTTCCACTTGGATGTGTAAGTTTTCCTGGTAGAGGTCTTTCTAGAAACCCTAAGGACCTCCATGACCCCTTCCAAAAGATGCAGGTTGACATACTCTAGGTCCTCAAGAGCCATGCCTTGAGCCTGAGAGATCGAAGGCTGGTGTACAGGATCCTGCCCTGGGAAGAAGTCAGCAAGTTGTGCTTCCTGGGAAGGCTGATTGGTTGGGCAACTGATGGTGCCAGAACCAGGGAGTACCATGGTTGCCTGGCCTAATCTGGAGCAATATGGATCATTGTAGCTGGCTGGGATCTGAGCTTGTTCAGGATCCTCAGTAGCAAAGGGAATAGGGGGAAGGCATACAGGAACTTCCCTGTCCAGTTTAAGATCAGTGCATCCAGTGGGGCTGAGCCCCTCACTGGGGGCCTGCAGCAAAATTTGGGAAGCTGGTAGTTGTCTGGGGCTGCAAAGAGGTCTATCTCTGGAGTGCCCCACATCTTGAAAACTACCCGTATCACCTGCCTGTTCAGAGACCATTCATGATGGCTCTGATTTATCCTGCTCAGTGCATCTGCCAGCACATTTTCCTTTCGTGGTAAGTGAACCGCTGACAGGACAATTCCCAGAGAATAAGCCAGTCCCCATATTTTCATGGTGTCTGTGCACAGGGGTGTTGACGTAGTACATTGCTGTCATGTTGTCTGTCCTGACCCACACCACCTTTCCCTGCAGCATGGTGTGAATGCCTGAAGAACTAGGAAGACTGCTCTGAGCTCTAGCAGGTTGATGTGAAGCAGTGACTCCTGTTTGAATCATGTACCTTGAGCAGTGTGCTCCACCAAGTGTGCTCCCCACCCTAGCAGGGAAGCATCTGTGGTTAGCACCAAGGGGGTTGCACCTGAAGAAATGGAACTCCCTGTCTGAGGTTGTCAATGTCCAACCACCACTGGAGTGCTTGCAGGAGAGTTTGTGTGACTGGAACCAGTTTTGATAATGAGTCTGTTTTCTGGTGCCAGTAGAGTCTGAGATGATACTGAATATCTCTCATCTGAAATCTTGCCCCTGACACTGTAGCTGCTGAAGCTGCCATGTGGCCCAACAACTGTAGAAAGTGCCTGGCTGGCCTGAGGCTTTGAAGCTTGAAGGTGCCTGCCAGCTGTACCAGGGTGTCTGCCCTAGCCTGTGGAAGAAAAGCCTTTCCTCTCACCGTGTCCAGTTCATCTCCTGTGAATTCCAGGAGTTGTACTGGCTGTAGCACTGACTTTTTTTGGTTAACCAGGAACCCCAGGGACTGTAGGAGTTCATGTGTGAGTGCCAGAAACTGCCTGACCTGTTGAGGGGACTGCCCTATGTCTAGCCAGTCATCCAGATAGGGAAAAAATACCACTCCTTGCCTTCTGAGGTGTGCCACAACTATAGCAAAGCATTTTGTGAACACCCCTGGAGCAGAAGTAAGTCCGAAAGGCATTGCCTTGAACTGGTAGTGGCCTGATGGCAGTCTGAATCTGAGAAATTTTCTGTGAGACTGTCTTATGGGGATGTGAAAGTATGCATCCTTTAGATTCAGGGATGGCAACCAATCCCCTTGTGTTAAAGTTGGCAGAATTGTAGTCAGGGTCACCATCTTGAACTTTGGTTTCAGCAGATGCCTGTTTAGGTGCCTGAGATCCAATACGGGTCACCACGCTCCTGTTTTCTTTATTGTGAGAATGTACTTTGAATAGAGTCCTTTCCCTCTCTCTACCAGAGGAACTGGCTCTATTGCTCCCAGGGATGACAAGTTTAATACTTCCCCTTCCAGCAACACTGCTTCTGATGGGGAGGATGGTCTGAAGACTCTTGCTCTCAGCTTTGGTCTGAGCTTGAAACTGAGAGCCAGGCCTTGGGGCCTACTTCCTCCAGGACCCACTTGTCTGTGGTGATAGTTTCCAGCTCCTGGAGGCAGTGGGCCAACCTGCCCCCTAGCTGGGTTGGGTAGGCAACCCGAGCAGACACCTCAGGCTGTCTGCTTTGACTGGGATGCTGTCTGGGTACCATACCTCTCAACCTCCTGTCTCATAAATCAGGGACAAAGGACCAAAATCAGGGACACGTCTTCAAAATTGGAGGTATCCACTAAGGGAGCTGGTAGAATAAGGGGCTTAGTGAAAAATGCATTTTCTAAGGGAGAACAAGTCTGTAACTTTAATGTTTGACATTATTTTGTGCTTATAACCCCCACTGTTTGGTCACAGAAACACAATTTTTAGTAGGGACAGATTAAAATCTTGAGGCAAAATCAGGGACGTCCCTGAAAATCAGGGACAGTTGAGAGGTATGCTGGGTACTGGGGCTAGCTTGGTTACCACCTCTTCTGCCCCTGCCCATGAAGTAACCCCTCTGCAGCTGATACTGAGAGTAGGTTTGAGGCTGGAAAAATGGCCTATACTGCCATCTACCTCAGGCTCCCCTGGCACGTTGCTTCTGGGGAGTAGAAGCCTTCTCCTTGGCTGCAGCACTTCGATAGGCTGTTTTGTAATCATTCATCTTTTTCATGTAATCCTACATCTGTTCCCCAAACAGAGAGGTAGGCTCACAAGGGAAGTCCAATGCCTTAGACTGTGTATCTTGGGTCACATTAGTAGTCCAAAGCAAAGCAAATCTTCTAAGAGAAGGAGAAAAGGCCATTTGTCTGGCTGCAGTATCATTATTGTCTACAGCCAGCCTGAATTGTGCTTTTGAAGCCTCTATGCCCCTTTTTGCAGCTTCCTCCAGGTCAGCTACCATAGGGTCTGGGACTGACTTTGTGATCTCCATCACAGTGTTCCACATGATGTTTTGATATCTGGCTATGTAGGCCATGTAAGAAGCCTGCCTGATAAGGAGAGAGGATCCCAAATATACCTTTTTGGCAATGGTATCCATCCTCCTTAAGTCTTTATCTGGAGGGTGGGATGCCAAGGGAATGCCAGCCTTATAACAGGCAGCAGCCTGTACCACTCCCTCATGGCTAGGGTTTCCAAACAGGAACTCTGCCCCAGCCTTGGCAACCCAATACTTTTTATCAACCAGTGGTACAGAGGTAGGGGTCTGCAGGATTTTATTAACCTGCTTCTTGAGGGATTTATGGATGGGTATTAACAGTCTTTTAGAGACTGGCATGTCCATCATCTCCCTGTAGTCCTGCTCCTCTTCCTCATTAGTAGACTCCTGGGTAGGAAGATCGAGAAACTGAGCCACCTGTTTTATAAAAGCAAAATGAGAGGTATAATCCTCATTCCCCTTGTCAGGGGAGTCAGTATGGTGAGGGTCAGGGGAAATCTCCAGTTCAGTCGGTTCCCCATACTCCTCATTCTCATAATCATCAGCATTATCTTCTTCCTCTTCACCCATTTGCTCTTCTTCGAGTTCTAAAGAACCGGGAACTAGAGTAGAGCCGGGGTAGGAAGACATGGCCACTTTTCGACCAGAACTGGATTACTCGGTTGGAGTGCCTGGATAATTCTAATTGCATTTGCTATCTCCTCAGCAGTCGGAACCGAGGAACCTTTCAGTTGTGGTTAGACCATTGAATGTTTCTCTTTCTTCTTTCTTTTCCCCAGGGTGCCGAGTTAGTGGCAGTATCCACGGGGAATTTCTTAGCCAAGGAACCGTCACCTTGGTCAGAGGGCCATTCCTCCGGTTCAGTTTGACTAGTAGCCAGTTTGTCCTTAGCTGGTTCAGCAGCCTTATTGGACATCTTTTCCTGCAGTCATTTAAGTCACCTTTTAAACATCAACTGAGGGAAGTTCTTACAGATCTCGCAGGCCTCCGTGAGGTGGTCAAATCCCAAACAAAATACACACACTAAATGAGGATCTGCTCTGGCGAATGGTTCCCCACACTCTGTACAATGTTGGAAACCTGTGGGGCCCATTTGTTTCTTGGTCTGTGACATTTATCAGTTTATTAAACTGATACAAAAAGAAAAACCCAGTAAATACCACAAATAGAAACTAAAACTACCTTAGGTTTAAATAAACAGACCCGTAATTTAAATACATAAGTTAAAACTCTATCGGTTCCCTCTCAGTTAAAAGAACCACTAAGGAACAAAAAAAACCTACTGAAATTTACTAAATCTAGACTGTCTTCTTGTGAACCAAGGACAGTGCTTCAAAAATCGAAATAAATGAATGGGCTTCGAATAAACCGAGAAAATAACTTTCTTCAGTCAAAGTGAAGGAGAGCTCTCCAGAGACGTCTTACTGAGGCAAGCGGAGTAAAGAATCTGATGGTTGCAGGAAATGCAACTAGGGACAGTGGTTTGAAAACCAGGCTCAAGCCTAGCATGCCACTATTAGCATAGGTTCTATTTACCATTTATGCTCTGTGGCAGTCTTAAGGTGAGACCATGTTGCATTTGTCAGAATACAGTAAAATTTCCTGGGGTTTGAATAAGCCCACTAACCCAGTGTTTTGGTTTATAAACAATAGATTTTACTGTTCATTTGAAAAATGTTATTTCATTTGATACAGTTTTAACATAGCAAACATTTTGAATACATTCCTTCCTCAGTGCTGTTTACTGTACCTTCATACAAAGAAATTTTATATATATATACACACACACTCAAATTAATCTGAAAAATAATTTTTATAAATATATATATATATATATATGTATATATATTGATTTTTTAAGAGAGAACTTGCAGCCCTTACCAGAAATGAAATGTTAACAATTTCTGATAATTTTTAAATGTAAATTGCACACCCATGTGTGTCTATGTTTCTCATATCTGTGGTTAAAAATTAAAAATAAAAATTAACTGTGTCACTTTTGTTTCCTCTCAGAGTGATTATTTCTATAAGTAAGGTGCATTCTGAGCCATAAAATTACTATGTATTATTTACCTAATCCACTTCATGGACAGGTAGGTCATTCCTTATCCTGTTCCATTGGCATCAAAAAGTTTGGTTATCTATAGCAAAATAAAATACAGTGTCCAGTTTTAAAACAAAAATGCCAGTCTATCTCTAATACAAAGAAGGTTTTATGGTGGTAAAGTACAATGGGGCCAATTCCGAGATGGCCGGCGTAACTTGCATGCAGTTGCGAGTTACGCCAGTTGCCTCTACACCGCATTCCATAAGTGGCAGGGTCCTGGTACTTGCGACATGCGAGATGCACCATGCGTGTGGTGGTAGCACATGCATGGCATATCGCAGCCACATTGCAAATTGCAGTGAGTGACAAGTGGCCCCCCTAAGCCCCCCAAGCCCCAGACCACCTCGGCAGACACCAGGGGGCATGGGGAGCTGGACATACGGCACAGTAGTCCGGGGGGGGTGCACCAATATCAGACCCCTGGGTCCCTAATGATCGGGTGGTTGGAGGGCATGGGTGTGCTGCAGGGGGCTAGGGGGTCCCTATGGCACCATTGCCAGGGCTCTGCATGGTGGCATCCAATGGTGCCAGCCATCGGATGCCACTTAGGACAGCTCCGAGCTGCCGGAGTTTCCCTACGCCACTGTGGCTTTCGGAACTGCAACTGCAGGTTATGACAGTTGCCCACCTGGAATTGGGCTATGTGCATGTTGTAACCCACAGCTGCGCCAGGCATTGCAGGCTGCGGCATAAGTGGTGTCTGAACTTGCGATTGTTGCAGCCCAAAGATGCACTGGTGTATGGCACCTGTTGGAATGGCACTGGGCATATTGCATGGTTTAAGTCGCAGGATACGCCATGGAGAGTGGCGTATCCCACCTTACGCCAGTATAGTTTGACTTAGAATCAGGCCCCATGTTTCTAAGCTTTTACCTCAATTTGTTCTGTTAGTGTTTCACTTTTCAACTGTTAAAAAAGAGTAAAATGGTGGCTGTCAGTACCCCTATTTGTTTAACATTCTAGTACTTTCACCTTAGAATTAGATTTTTCTAATAGTGTACACAAATTGTGAATTTATTACTTTTAAGGACGACAGAGGTAACATACTATCTGATGAGGAAATGGCCGAGGTACAAAATCAATATTTTGCTACTGTATTTAACCCTAAAGATACAATAACAACTAATATTAAATACAGTACAACAAATGAAAAACAAATTGAAATTAACATAAAAGATGTTTTGGATAGACTAAGGAGGGTTAAGATTAATAAATTCCCTGGACCGGACAACATTCATCTGAGACTGATTTCTGAAATAGCAGAGGAGATAGCACAACCATTAACTTTTATTTTCCAAGGGTCATTAGATAGAGGGGAAGTTATTAGTAAATGGAGGGAAACACATGTGGTACCCATCTTTAAGAAGGGAAAGAAAGATTCCCCTGATAATTAGAGACCAGTTAGCTTAACATCTACAATGGAGAAAATATTGGAAAGCATAATAAAAGACCATATTCAGGACCACCTGACTGAAAACGACCTTTTCGATTGTAGCCAACATGGGTTTACAAAATCATGATCATGTCAGACCAATCTATTGAGTTTTTATGAAAAAGTTAGCAATTTTTTGGATCATGGTAGGTTAGTGGATGTAATTCAATTAGATTATTCAAAAGCTTTTGACAAATTACCACATAAGGAGTTAATTAAACCCCTTATTTTACTAAATATAAATAAAAATCTTGTTAATTGGATATCAGAAAGGTTGGTGAAAAGGAGACAGAGAGTGATAATAAATGGAGTGTTATCTGATTGGCTTTCAGTGTCGGCCGGGTTCCCCAGGGTTCAGTGTTAGGCCCCTGCCTGTATATATATATATATATATATATATATATATATATATATATATATATACACAGTATATATAGCATCGCTACAATATAATATGGGAAATGTATGGATAACCAAGTTTGCTGATGACTGTAGAGTGGGAGCAGTAATAGATTAATCTTCAGGCTACATTAGACTTCAAGAAACTTTTAAATACATTGAGAAATGGACATTAGAGCATAAACTTAAATTAAATGAAGATAAATGTATTGTCCTATATATAGGCATCAAGAACTTGGAACTAAGTTACACTATAAACAATAAACAATTAAAGCAAGTGACACAGGAGAGGGATTTGGGTGTCATCATACAAAATGACATTTCTTTTACTGCCCACTGTGATCAAACTATAAAAAATGCTAACAGGGCTCTAAACTGAATATTGAGACATACATCAAGCAGAAGTAGGGAGGTCTTGATTCCATTGTAAGGATCATTAGTGAGAACCCACTTGGAATACTGCTCTCAGGTCTGGTCCCCTTACACTAAAAGAGAGACAGAGAGAGTGGAGAGAGTCCAGAGAAGGGCCACCAGATCAATAATGGGACTTAAAAATACATCATATGAGGAGAGGTTGGTCAATTTAGATCTATATTCTCTGGCTTATAGAAGATGGAGGGGTGATATGATCTTAGTCTATAGATCATTCCAAGACAACATCCTCAGAGAAGATTCAGGACTTGAACTATATGTCAGAAATTACAATACTAGAGCTCATTGTAAACAAATTAAGCAGCAGAGGTGGAAATCACTAAAAAGAAAATATTGGTTTAGTCAGAGGGTGGTATCTTGGTGGAATTCTCTCCCTCAAGAGATAGTTAATAGTCCAACTATAGATAACTTTCAAAATAAGACTAGACGATTTCAGTAAAACTAAGACTATAGCTTTATTAATCGGTCCCTTTGTTTCTAATATACTTTATGGCAAGCAGACAAGGATGAAAGTCTGTATATGCTTTGTGACTACTATGATACTATGATACTTACTGTTGTGTAGACGGTAGAGCAGTGTGGGCCCTCCCGAGTTCTCTTATGTAATGGAGGAGCTGACTGCCCGTGCCACACAGTTCTTTTTAACTAATTCAGGTCAGAATCAGGCAACGGGTGCAGCACATCATCGCGTGACATTACTAGACGCTCGCGATGCTTGGTGTTAACGCTGGGTGCCCAACCTGCTATTTGCAGCACTTGGATAAGCAATCCTGGTATCTAACCTGTAAAATATACAAGATTTTTTGAGTATTTCTATTTTTGTTTACTTATTTCACACCCATTTAATTTCATATTGGTCACAAGTAAATACCCTTTCACTCCTTTTGTTAATAAGCTGTTCACTTCTCTATTAGGACCTACTCAGTCATCCAGTGGGTGAACTCCATGCACCAGTGGGAGGTTACAGAGGCCATCAGAGCCATCTCAGGATTTAATCATAAAACTATGTTATGTTACATTGTTTATATATATTCAAAAACCAAAAAGTTGTATCTATTAAGGATTGTAGTGGTCGGGTATTAGCAAACTAGGGAGAACTTACCCTCAAAGACATACCCATCGATAAATACTCGAAAATTTTGTATATTTTACAAGTTAGACACCAGGATTGCTTATCAAGGTGCTGCAAATAGCAGGTCGGGTGCTAGCGTTAGCGTCAAGCATCATGACCGTCTAGTGGCATCACGCAATGACGCGCTGTGTCCATTGCCTGATTCTGACCTGAATCAGTTAAAAAGAACTGCGTAGAGTAGGCAGCTAGCTCCTCCATTACATAGGAGAACTCAGGAGAGCCTGCACCACTCTACAGTCCACACAATAGTAAGTAAAAGAAATAAATTCACTATTTGTGTACACAATTAGAAACACGTAATTTCAAGGTGAAAGTACTAGAATGTTAAACAAATAGGGGTACTGACATCCACCATTTTACCCTTTTTTTACCAAACTATACAACAGATGAAAAGTGAAACACTAAGAGAACAAACTGAGGTAAAGGCTTAGAATCCTTGTACTGTACCACCATAAAACTTTTTGTTTTAAAACTGGACACTATTTTATTGTGTTATAGATAACCACACTTTTGGTGCCAGTGGAACAGGATAAGGAATGGCATACCTGTCCACGAAGTGGATTGGGTAAATAACACATAGTAATTTCGTGGCTCAGAATGCACCTTACTTACAGAAATAATCACTCTGAGAGGAAACAAAAGTGACACAGTCCTTTTTTATATTTACATTTTTTAACCACTGATATGAGTGTGCAATTTACCTTTAAAAATTATCAGAAACTGTTAACATTTCATTTCTGGTAAGGGCTACAAGTTCTCTCTTACACAATCAATAAATAAATATATATATATATATATATATATATATATATATATACACACATATATATATATAAAAATGTTTCAGATTAATTAATTTGAATGTGTGTGTGTGTGTGTATATATATATATACAGTATATATATATATATATATATATATACACACATATACATAGAAACATAGAATTTGATGGCAGATAAGGACCGCTTGGCCCACCCAGCTTGCCCATTTCCCTACCTGATGGATAAGTTGCAGATTCTAGTTAATCAACAGCTTACTTCCTCCTGCCCCCCACTAGAATTGCCTTATGCCTTTCCCATGCATTCTTGAATTCTCCCACTGTTCCTGACTCCACAACCTTCTCAGGAAGGCTGTTCCATGCATCCACAACTCTCTCTGTGAAAAAATACTTTCTAACATTACCTCTGAGCCATCCCCTCTATCTTCAAATTGTGCCCCTTGTTCTTGCACATCTCTTCTTCTGAAAGATACTACCCTCTTGTACCTTGTTAATTCCCTTGAGATACTTGGAAGTTTCTATCATGTCCCCCCTTCCTCAAGGGTATACATATTAAGCTGCTTTAGTCTCTCCTCATATGTCTTGGTGCAGACCTTGCACATTTGGTTGCCCTCCTCTGAACAGCCTCCACTCTGTCTATGTCTTTGTGGAGATGGGGTCTCCAGGATTGCACGCAGTACTCAGTTAGGGTCTCACTAACTGTAGAGAGAGATAACAACTTCCTGTTTTCTACTGTTGATGCCTCTCCCTATGCATCCCAGTATCCCCCCAGCCCTCCTTACTGCCTTCTCACATTGCTTGCCCACCTTTAGGTCATCTGATATAATTACTCCTAGGTTTCTTTTGATTTTTGTTGTTATTATTAACTCACCCCCCATTGTGAACTCTTGCCCTGGGTTTTTGTTTGCCAGATGCATTACCTTGCACTTCTTTGCATTGAATCCGAGTTGCCACATATTTGACCATTCCTCCAACCTTGCCAAGTCCCTTTTCATTCTTTCCACGCCACCTTGTGTATCAACCCTGTTGCAGATCTTTGTGTCATTTGCAAAGAGGCATACCTTTCCTTCCAGGTGCTCTCCAATGCCACTTAAAGATATTAAAGAGGACCGGTCCCAGTACTGAGCCCTGCAGTACCCCACTAGTTACCCTCCTTTCTTCACTGTGGACTCCATTTACTATTACCCTTTGCATCCTGTTGTCCAGCCAGTTTTTTATCCAGGCTACCACCTTGGGACCCACTCCAAGGCTGGCTAACGTATATTAATCTTTTGTGTGAGACTGTGTCGAATGCCTTGATAAAATCTAGGTAAGCCACAGCCACAGCCCCTGCCTGGTCTACTACTTTGGTCACCCAGTCAAAGAAATCTATTAGGTTCGTCTGACATGACCTTCCTGCTGTGAAACCATGCTGCCTTGGGTCCTGTGCCCCACTGGCCTCTACGTACTCAACAATTCTTTCCTTCAGAAGTGATTCCATCATTTTCCCTACCACTGAAGTCAAACTAACTGGTCTGTAGTTTCCTGTCTCTGCCCTGCTCCCACTTTTGTGAAGTGGAATCACATTTGCCCTCCTCCAGTCCTCAGGTAGAACTCCATCCTCCCATGATTTGTTAAAGAGAGTAGTCAGTGGTGTTAGTAGTTCTACCCTTAGTTCTTTTAGTATTCTTGGGTGAATCCCATCAGGCCCTTGCTTTGTCCACCCTCAGTTTCAAGAGTTCTTTCAAAACCCTTTCTTCTGTGAATGGACTGGTATCGACCCCCCTATTCAGAGTTTCTCCTTGTTTGGTTTAGGCACCTCCTCTCCTCATCTGTTGTGAATACTGAGCAGAAATATTCGTTCAGTATCCTGCTTTTCACTGTCATCCTCTGCCCACATTCCTCCCTTTATTAAGTCTCTGTATCCCTCCTTGGTCTTTCTTCGTTTCCTAATGTACCTATAAAGGTTTTATCCCCCTTCTTAACAGAGTTGGCTATCTTTTCCTCAGTTTGTGCTTTTGCTATTCTGACTGCCGTCCCTGCCTCCTTCTGCTTTAACTGATAAAGTTCTCTGTCCTGCTCCTTCTGTGTTTCCTTATATTTCCTGAATGCTATCCTTTTCTCCTTAACCGTCCCTGCCACTTCTTTTGAGATTCATAGTGGTTTTTTCCTTCATTTTGTTTTCTTGATTTGCTTCACACAAAGGCTTGTTGCCTCTGTGATGGCTGTTTTGATTATTCCCCATTGTTCCTCCACCCCTCCTTCTTGCCCATTTGTTGGTGCTTTTCTAAGGCACTCTCTCATTTTCCCAAAGTCAGCCTTCCTAAAGTCCAATACTCTTGTTTTTGTATGGCTTGACTCTATGGCTGTGTTTATTGTGAACCATACTGTTTGGTGGTCACTTGTTCGCAGATGGCTACCCACTTCTAAATCTGAGATCCTTTCTCCTTCCCCATTTGAGAGTACCAGGTCTAAGAGTGCTCCCTCCCAAGTGGGTTCCAACACTAGCTGTCTGAGGCATGCCCCCTGTAGGGCATCAAGAATGACCCTGCTCTTGGATATATATATAGACTTTGTTTGTATTAAGGTACAGTAAACAGCACTGAGGAAGGAATGTATCAAAAACATTTGCTATTTTAAAACTGTATCAAATTAAATGAAATTTTCCAAATGAACAATAAAATCTATTATTTATAAACCAAAACACTGGGTGAGTGGGATTGTTCTTGACCAATATGTTTAAATAGGATTCTTGCATTTTGATTGGTTCAGGCCCCTCCCTGATTTAAATTTTTGTTTATACCGAGGTGGGCCGGACTGGACAACACTTCTTTGAGGTTACCTTTGCATCGGCAGGTGCAAGTTCCAGGGGTCCACCTACTAGAATTACCTTCTGAGAGAACAAGCAAGATTTCTGGAAGACTGTAGTCACAGGATTAAAGAGCTCCACGTTTAAAAAGGAATAATTATTGGACTTTATCAGTCTTTTTTGATTGGCTAGACTCTACCACTGGACATTATACACTCCCTCTGTTCACAATGTTGAATTTTGATGAACTGGATCAGGTGACCGATATGCGGTCATTATCACTATCCATAACAGAGACAGAGGAGCAGAGAATTTTAAATAGTTTCAAAACAAATAGGGGATTTGGTGGACAGACTTCTACACATTCAGTCACCAATCAATATGAATATTTAAAACAAAAGCAAGTCAAGTTAGAATGGCATTCCCTTACCCTATGCAATACCATATACAGAAGCAGATTCCTAGGGGACTGTGCATCTTTGTGGAAGCTAACCTTGGCTATATAGATACTGAATTAGATATGAAGTGGCATGGGGTACTCAATAGGTGTTCTAAGGATTTTATGCTCCTTATCATAGAATCTATAACTAAATAATTACAATGAGGAGAAACAGATATTGCACACTACAATAGGGAAGTAAAAAACAAGTATAGTATAGTATAAAGGAACTTAAAGAATATTTAGATAAAGTAAATAGTCACCATATGGAGTCTGAAGAATAGCTTAGGGCCACTAAACTCACAAAATTTAAAAGGGATCTGAATGACTATAAAAATAACCAGGCCTACACTTATACAAACAGGAACACTACCTTTACAAAAACATTTCAATATAACTTAGATTCAGAATCCTCGGCAATCAGTTCAGGCAGTGATAATGAGGCCAATAGAGGCACCTACAGAAGCAGAGAAACAGCAGCAGAAAACGTTTTCTACAGAGAGAAAAGAGAGGGTACCAATACACCAGGGACTATTCAACCCAAGAAAATACAGAAGGACCAATAGACCCCGGCCCTTCAGGTATCGCAGGAACAGGAAAAGATACAGAAGCAAAAGAAAAAAGGCAACAAGAGAATGTAGTGGAGGCCAGGGCGACCAGATCAATGATACCCAAAGCACACTAGTATACAACATTTCAAAGCAACAACTGACACAGTTGGTGACAGAAGTACTAGAGAAAGGACCTGACATTTTGCCCATACAGCCCAGTTAACAAATTTAAATTAAAACTGGACCTTAATCTTTTCTTTAGGAAATTGAGATTAAAATATGTTTTTGGTACACAACTACCTAGAGACATAAATATTTTGGAACAAGAGAAAAGGATATATTTTAGTCAGAAACTTCATTTGAAATCCTCTTTTTGTACCACAAGGATGACCCCATCAAATAAAGACATACATGACAATGGTAAATAGGGATATTGAGAAGCTATTAAAAATGGAATGCAATATTGATAGATCAAAATTCAATTTGACTGCAAAACAATATGGATTCCTTAGGAGCTTAGAAAATAACAGTAATATAACAATAAAAGTGCAGACAAGGGAGAGGCAATACTTGGGATGGGCTATGCCCACTATAGACATATCTGCCTGGATTTACTACAGGACACCAATAATTATTTGAAAGTAGAAATAAAAGTACTTGTAGTCTAACTATGGGTATATGAATTAAGCTGCGCTAGCAGCTATTCCACACCTGGACTTTGGCATATTAAGTACCAATTTGTAGAAAATATGGAAATATGTAAGCAGAAAAAATTCCTTTTGGAGCATACTGTAGTAACAAGGTGGGTTGGTCTTTGAGGGTAAGTTCTCCCTGGTTTGCTAATACCTGACCACTACAATCTTAATAGATATGACTTTTTGATTGTTGAATATATAGAAACAATGTAACAAAACATAGTTTTATGACTGATTCCTGGGATGCCTCAGATAACCTCCGTGTCCTCCCACTGGTGCTTGGAGTTCACCCACTTGAAAACTGAGTAGGTCCTAATAGAGAACTGAATAGCTAATTAACAAAAGGAGTGAAAAGTTTTTTACCTGTGACCAATATGAAATGAAATGGGTGGAAATAAGTAAACAAAAAATGAAAATGACATACCTACCGTAATTCTGATCTTTCTGTTTATCTTCACCATTCATCACCTTTGGGTATAATGGCTGGAGGTCATGACCCCGCGGGAGCTTTTTTTTTTTTTTTTTTGATGGGTAGAGTCGATGCACCATTGGCACCGCCCTTGAGGCTGACGCACTGCGTGGTGCTCGCGGGTTGGCTGTTAGGTGTGGTTGACCCCACCCTCCCGCCAGTTCTGAGTTGCCATAGAATAAAAAAAGGTTGGGAGGGAGGGACAAGGGGGTCCAAGGGACAGATAAAGGAAAGGATATACAAACTAAAAGAAGAAATAAATGACTGGGAGAACAGAATAAAGCTGGAAAACTAAGGGGATTGGGAGGGGCCCCAATCTCTAGAAGTAGAAGAGGAGAAGGGAGGGAGGGGTAAAATAATTTTACAAGTAAGAATGTGAGAGGGGGAGGGGAAAAACATACCCTGGAACCTTGGCCTGTGTCCAGATTGTATAGGGACTATGAAGGAGTAGCCAGAAGGCTAAACTGCCAGAATTCAAGGCACATAATCACTGGCAATAACTCCAACATAAGCAGAATCGGCTATTCTGGAAGAAAAGACAGGATACTGGACAATACCCCCCCCCCCAAAATCAAGTTTTGGTATAAGAAAACTAGTTTCTTAAATTAATCTGAGGGTTGCATCCAAAGGACAAAGAAATCAAGGGAAAAGCAGACAGAAAGAGAGAACAGAAGAGAGGACAACCACCAACCCCCACCCCACAGGGGCGGAGCAGAGGCACTGAGGAAGGAGTGCCCCCTATCCTGACCACTCTCCCCCAGAAGAAAAATATCCCTCTATGTGCCCATGGTCACCCCACTCCTGATCAATGGAAAGGAGGAGGGAAGAGAGAGGACACAGAGAGGGAGGGGGACCCAGAGACTGAGGCCCCAGGGGGATGGAGGGTGGGATTGTGATGAATGGTGAAGATACACAGAAAGATCAGAATTACAGTAGGTACATAATTTTCATATCTTATTTGTGTTAATCTTCACCATTCATCACCTTTGGGTGAGTGTCAAGCCCCCCGAAGGGGGCCTTGACCCTAAAGGACTAAGTCCCTTAGCTCTCATTGGGTGGCACACCAAGAAAGAGAACCTTCATGGGTCTGGAGAGGCCCAGGAGTGGGGAGAGTGAGACGGGGACTCCTCAGAAAGAGTAGAAAGTTGCCCCAACTGATGCCGCCTCACCCTACAGGAGAAAAGATGTGTTCTTTGGTAAGGGGAGGAAATCACCCTACGCTGGGCCAAGGGTGACAACCGGGAAAGATGCAGCCATGCCGTCCGCCTAGTGCAGATCACTGTCCCAACAACCCTGGAAGCTACCTTCTTGGCGTTGTAAGATGCCCTCGCTTGGTGCCTTGCTGGCTTCAGGCCGTGTGCACAGAGTGCAATGGCTTGTCTAGTTACCTTCGTGTCAGGCATTGAGGCTAGGAGTTGACCTAACCTGGACCACAGGAACCTATCATAGGTAATGTAGTGGGCCTGATGTGCTGAAATAGAGAGCAGCAACCATGCCGAGTAGAAAGTCCTCCTCCCCCAGAAGTCAAAATCCATAGAATCTTGATCTGGGGGCCGGTCACAGAGAGGGTCCCGAATCCCATCAGGAGTGTCCAGCTGTGTTAATCCTGACCGCGGATGAGGCATAGAACCTGGAGACTCCGGGGGGGGCACAATACCTCTGGCAGAGATCCCTAGGGGCTGGGACTCTGGAAAAGGGTCTCTGCCAGAAACGCAATGACGCCTCCCGAAAGGGAACAGGCCAGGAGGGGCACCACAAGGGTGTCTGCACTCAAATCGCCTAAAAATGCATGCGTTGAGTGCTCTGGATTGTGCTGCATGGGTGGGGTGATATGCAGGTCCTCCAACTTCCTCACGAGGAATCGCTGATACTCTGCGAGATCAGCAGCTGGGGAGATGTGGACAGATGGTTCCTAGAAGAGGGGGATGAAGAGTCAGAGGACCTCAAGAGTTCAGAAGCTGGCTGCCCAGGGGGAGGTTGAAAAACCTGTCTGTCCATGGCCCTGACATAAGAGGGAAATTGAGTAGCCACAGCTCTGAACTGCTCCCAGGAGAAAGGGCCGCTAGGACCAAGAATACCTTGGAGAGCAGGAGAAGGTGGCAGAGGAGATGGGACAGAGCCGACAGTAGGAATCGGCTGTCCTCTGCCTGGGCCAGAGAGTGCACCTGGAACCCTAAGGAAAGAGGGAGCTCCGGAAAACTAAACAGCCGACAGCTGGTCAACCATACTGGAACTGCCTAGGCTGCACCCTGAAGAATCCCCCCTGTGAGGTGACCGGGGCTGTGAGAGTCCAAAAGGACGGTCCCCTACCTCTAAAGAACAGGGCCCTCTCAAGGAAACCAAAAGGGAAGGGTGGAGATCTGCACTACAACTCCTTCCAGAACCCGGGTGGGACCCAGAAAAGGGTTACCATGTCGAACCCCTACCCCTCGACCCCTCCGAGTCTGAAAGAGCCCTTCTCCTTGAAACAGCCAACCTAGGTAACTGGCAGCCCTGGTCAGTCCCCGAAGGGACTATCCAGGGAGCAGCACCCACCCCTCCTGTGGGTGCTCCGATCATCGCCAAAGATGGCCGATCCAGGCACACCACCTGAGGGGGTACCACCACTGAAGGGTTAGAAAACCCTCCGAGGCCAGGCTGCAGGGCAATGGTGGCCTGCACCACCGCCTGCAGTTCAGAACCCCTGACCCTGGACCCGGGAGCCACTGTCCACTCCTCAGAGGGGGGCTGTCTCCAGCCTGTCGAGGACACTACCAAGGTGTCCACATGAGCAGCCAACTCCAAAGAGTAAGACTGCCTATCTGACTCAGAGTCCGATTCCGCCTCCGAGGAGGTGGAGACCAAAATCCTGTGCCAGATGGTACGTGGACACCCGCTGCCATCCCAACTGAATGGGGCACCAGAACAAGGGCCTGCACCAGAGATGGCACAGAAGCCCTCAAGCGCACCACGAGTGGTGCACGAAGAAGACACGGCACCAGGGACAGCAGCAGTATTGGAACCGGGACCTGTCATGGCGCCATCTCAACGCATGGCGCCATGGCCAGAGACGGTGCCAACGACATCCCTGACTACGCTGTCAGCACCACAGATGATGCCAAGGTCAGAAACCCCCATGGTGCCGTGTCATTGCTCGCCACCACAAGTGGCACCAGAGCTGGACACGGTGCCATGCTCAACCACGGCACCACAAATGGCGCAGAGGTGAGAAACAGTCAAGGACAGCGCCAAAGAGCCTCCCACAGTGCCATCAACACCATCAGCCCCGCGAATGGTGCCAATAGCAGAGACGGCACCGAGCGATGGACCGGTGAAAATGACGACACCATTAGGGCCCGCGGTGCCGCGAATGGTGCCAAGTCCCAAGACAGTGCCGACAGACAGCGTTGAGGATGGCGCTGACCCAGGCTTCCCAGCCCAAGGAGATGGTACCGGGGGAGTCTTCACCCCTGAAGGGGTGATTACCTAGGCGGTGCCTCCCACCCGCCCCCCAGGAGGGAACGGAATGGGCCTCCTGCACTACAGAAGGGGCTTCTGCAATGGTGAGGTTACTAGAAGAAGAAGCCCCCTCCTCCGTGGTCCACATAGAACTGGGAGGGGACCCAGAGGAAAGGCCGAGAGACCGTGGCTTGGCCCAATGAGTGCATGCCCATCCTCTGAAAGTCAGCGGAGCTCGTCCCACTTTCCATGCACGTTGTTCAAAGACACGACGGTCCATGGAGAAGCAGGTGTTACACGAATCCATGTCATGTAGCGGGCCAAGACACGTGAGGCAATGGTCATGCTGGTCGATGATGGAGTACTTATAGCCACACGGGCACCGACGCATAGGGGGCCATCCAGTCTTCAAAGTTTTCTTGCCCCTGACCGAGACATGACCTACAGAAAAAAATGGAAATTATGTACCTACCATAATTCTTGATCTTCTTGGACAAAGTCTCCACCATTCATTCACACTGATGGGATCTACACCGGAGGCGCTAGGACCCAGCGGGAGCAAACGTTTTGCAGGAGGGTTGGCGCCAGAGATGGAGCCGCGAGGAGTGGCACCATGAGCCTCGGCTCATGCGGCAATGACTATGTCAGCGTCGACCCTCCAACCACTTCAGTAACTTTTTCCTGAGGAGGTGTAGCGTAATTAACCTAGAAGGATAGCGCCCTAACTAAAAACGGGCATAAGATAGTCCGGAAGACCCGTATAAGAAGGGTCAAAGAAGGAAATCTTCACAGCCTAAAGACTGAGGGAGTGAAGACCAACAACAGAGGTGAGCTCGGGAGGGGTGGGTGTATGTGTGAATGAGTGGTGGAGACTTCATCCAAGAAGATCAAGAATTACGGTAGGTATGTAATTTCCATATTTTCCTGGACATAAAGTCTCCACCACTCATTCACACTGAAGGGAGAGTACTGAGCTAATAATCCCCCAAGAGGATGGCAGGAGAGGCCAAGAGCTCACAATTTAGGACAGAAGTCCATTAAGGATGGTTCTGCCAAATGAAATATGTCACCTGGCATGGACATCCAGGGCACAGTGCTTGGATTTAAAGTACGTGACTGAGTCTAGGTAGCCTTTATTGTAAATAATATCTGCAATGGGCACACTATGGATTTCCCCACCAGGGATGCTGGAGACTGCTCTAGTAGAGTGAGCGTACACTCTGCCCTCCAGCTTAACCTGCGCCATGGCATAACAGTGGCGAAGGCATGCCACCAGCCAGGTTGAAATGCATCTGATAGCTACAGGTTGACCCAGCCGGGTCTTGCTGAAGGAAACAGACAGTTGTTGAGCTTTGTGAATTTCTTTTGTTATATCTAAACAGAAACGCAGGGCTCTTTTGACATCCAAAGAAGGAAGGGTACGCTTTCCTTCATTTTGGAAGTTCGCAAAGTAAGTAGGTAGGGCCAAAGGTTGGTTTAGATGGAATTCTGAAATAACCTTCGGGAGAAACTTAGGATGGTCCTAAGAACTACTTTGTCCTTATGAAACACAGTATATGGAGGATCTGTGACCAAGGCATGTATCTCAGAGACCCTGCGGGCCGAGGTAATGGCCACCAGGAAGGCCATTTTCCAAGTGAGAAATTTTAGCTCACAGGAAGCTAGAAGTTCAGAAGGCTTTTGAATGAGCATGTCTAGCACAAGATTAATGTCCCAGGCTGCGACTGGACGTCTGATAGGAGGTCTGGTATGCAGAATTCCCTTAAGAAACCTCTTAACAACAGGTAACTGAGCCAGTGACAACGAAAGAACTGGCTCATAAGCTGAAATGGCACAAAAGTGAACTTTGACTGTAGAGTATTGCAGACCTGAATTTGAGAGGTCTAAAAGGTACTCTAGAACTTTATTGGGTGGGCAGGAAAAAGGATTCAAAGAGGATTTTGCACACCAGAGAGAAAAACGCTTCCATTTGGCTGTGTAGGTTTTCCTAGTGGCCAGCTTGCGTGTAGCCAGAAGAATATCTGAAACTCTGTGAGAGACATTGAACCTGTTCACCTCTATCTCTTCAGGAACCAAGCGTGAAGGTGAAGGTGAAGCGATCTCAGATTGAGATGGACCACAGGCCCCTGAGTCAGAAGGTTTGTCTGAAGGGGATGCACTTTCGGAGAGGTTTTCAACATACTGTTGAGTACCGGAAACCATATTTGTTGTGGCCAGAAGGGAACAATGAGGATCATTTTGTCCCTCTGGAACTCAAACTTGAAAAGTACCCTCTGAATTAGAGGAAGAGGCAAAAAAGCATATAGAAAGCATTTTGTCCACTGCAGCCTGAACGCATCCTGACAGAAAATGCCAGGCCCTGGATTTCTGGAGCAGAAGAGAGGCAGTTTTGTGTTGAGTGGGGATGCAAAAAGGTCCAGGTTTGGAGTTCCCCACTCAGCAAACAGTGACTGAACCACGATTGAGTCAAGAGACCATTCGTGAGGATCTGTCTCTGTTCTGCTGAGACGGTCTACCAGTTCGCTCTACACTCTCGGCAGGTAGACCGCTTGAATTAGAGCCTTGTGCTCCAAGCACCTTTCCCACACTCTCATCGCTTCCCTGCATAAAGGATAAGAGTGAGCACCGCCCTGGTTGTTGATGTAATACATCACTGCTTTGTTGTCCATTTGAAGCAGAATGTTCTTGTGACAGAGAATGTCCTTCAAAGCCCAGACTGCATAAAGGATGGCTCTCATTTCTAAAACATTTATGTGACACTGGGACTCATCCTGAGTCCACATACCTTGAGTGTGGAGATTCTGACAGTGAGCTCCCCACCCCACCAGGGACGCATCCATAGTAATGGAAATCTGATGCTCCAGAGGAGCAAAGCGATACCCTTCCAGAAGATTGTCCTCTTGTGACCACCAGGTGAGTGTCACCTTGATGAGAAAGGACTGAGGGTGAGTAGTCGGAGACCACTGAGTACTGAGCATCCATTGAGAGGTTCTCATGTGGAGGCGTGCTAGGGGTACAGTGAACACCGAGGATGCCATGAGACCCAGCATCCTTTGCATCAAGATAGCTCGAACCAAGCTGTTCTCTCTCTGATTTATCGAGCCATCTGTAGGATATCACTCCTTCTGTCCTCTGGTAGAAAAGCTTTTGCACAGGAGGTGTCCAAAAGAGTTCCTATGAAAAGGAGCTTCTGGGAGAGCTGCAACTGCAATTTCTTGACATTTAGCAGGACTCCCATGGATGTGAGGAAGTCTAAGGCTGTGGCTACGGTGTTGAGAGTTCCTTGCCTAGAAGGGCTTGCTAGAAGCCAGTCGTCCAGATATGGGAACACTTGTATTCCGATCTTTCTGAGGTGCGCTGTGAGAATTGCACAACACTTTGTAAAAACTTGCGGCACTGAGGATAGCCCAAAGGAGAGGACTCTGAACTGATAATGTTGACCCAAAGCCACGAGCCTTAGGTATTTGTGATGCCTTGGGTGAATAGGAATATGTTGGTAAGCATCCTGCATGTCCAGGGAGGCTAACCAGTCATGTTGATGAAGCAAAGGTAACAGGGTTCCTAGCGATATCATTTCGAATTTCTCTTTGGGAAGAAATTTGTTTAATTTTCTGAGGTCCAAAATGGGGCGCGTGCCCCCGGTTGTCTTTGGAACTAGAAAGTAATGGGAGTAGAACCCTGTGTTCCATTGATCCAGTGGAACTACTTCTACTGCCCTGTTGTTCAGAAGGCCTTGTATCCCGGAGGCGAGAAGTTCTGACTGAAGAGTTGACAGTTTTGGCTGCTATTTGGGGGGACAATCCGGAGGGTTCTCTGAAAGACTGAGGGAATATCCCTCACGGATTATCCAGAGGACCCATTTGTCTGATGTTATAGACTTCCACTGGTTGTAGAATTGAGTCAGACGACCTCCCACCGCTAAGAAGGAGTACCCCTCGGGCAGCTGAGGTGGGACTTGGGCCAGAAACTCAGAAGGCGGCACTGGGTGCTTTGGGCTCTTGTGCTTTCTGTTGCATTTTCTTTTGAGGCTGAGGGGCTTGTTTTTATTAAAACCTCCTCTGTAGGGCCCATTGGCGCAGCGGTTGGATTCCCGCTTGCGACGCCAGCGACCCGGGTTCAGGAACAAGCTCGGGTCACTGGAGGACCGGCCGGGGAAAGACAACCTAAGCATCCCATGACTGCTCGTTGTCTCCAGGGAGGGAGGGAGGGCTACGACCTGGTGTTGGGTGACATTTGGTGGAGGCCAGGGGTAGGGCAACACATCAGGGTCACTGTTGGGTGGTGCGTGGCAGACTTCAGCCCTTGCCTTGATGTCCGAACATCACACACCTCAAGAAACCAGGAAAAATCGCTCAATGGCTGCCGGATGATGGCTCTCTGTCTCCCAAGTGCCTCCAGTGCCTTCCCGGGGCCTCCTTCTCCTCGGCAACATCCCGGGGCCCTGGAAGTATGTGCTGGGGCCATCCCTCTCCCCTCAGTGCCTTCCCCCTCGGAGGAGGGGGACCCGCCCGGCAAAGGGATACGCTGGGATATCCCAAGGATCGGCTGCAAATACATGGAACCAGAGGAGGTCTGGATAAGGACAGTGGGGCTAAGGGAATTTGCAGAGCCTGAAGGAGTAGGGACCAGTGAGCATGGAGGGTGGAAAAAAAGAATAAACAAACAAAAAGAAAACCTCCTCTGCCTTTGCCTCAAAAGGACTGATGGCTGTGAAACTGGCGCTTATTAACACCCCCCAAAGAAGAGGCAGGAGCAGGTCAAGCCAATTTAATGGCCGATCAGGTCTTTTTTGTGGCCTCTAGAGCTTGTTCTACTTGAGGACCGAAGAGATACACACCGTCAAAAGGCAACGCCATGATCTATTGCTGGGCATCATTCGTGAAGCCGGAAGTGCGCAGCCAGGAATGACGGCGGGTACAAATGTCCACCGCTGCCGCTCGGGAGGCAGTATCGAAAGCATCCATAGCTGCTTTAACCTGTTGTTTGTTGGACTCAATACCCCTGGTTATGGTTTGAAGAAGCTCTGAATTAGCATCCAACTCCGGTAGAGCTTCAAGCATTTGTTTGAGTGAATGCCAAAGAATATACTCATATTGAGAGAAATAACCCTGGTAGCTGGCAATACGCATACCAGGGTAGATGCAGCAAAGACTCTCTTACCTAAAGTATCTATCTTATGAGATTCTTTGTTTATAGGTCGAGCCATAGTAGTCTGAGGAAGGATGACCATATCATTCTCTGCCAAGACTACAATAGGGTCCGCAAAGGCTTGAGAGGCCAAAATGGGTCGATCCTTGGGAGCAGTACATTTCCTATCTATGGACTTAGCCACAGAAGGAATGAGAGCAGGATTATTCCACACCATTTGAGAAAGCGTCTCAAAGGAGGGCTATACCGGGGGAGTAAAATCCATAAGGATGTCCGGAACATGAAGGTACTGGAGTCTTAAAAGCTTCCCAGAATCGATATCCATAGTTTGGAGAGAAAGAGTGGAATTCAAATTTTTCAGCAGAGACTTAAATGACAGGTCCTCGACCACAGGTTCTGCAGCAGGATTAGATCCTGTTCCTTCCAGATCATCACCCAGCCTAAGGCCTGGGTCAGACTCAATATCATCTCCTGACAACCCAGGAGGGACTGTATCGACAGGAAAGGAGTGAAAATCAGAAGGAAAATAGGAGGTAAAGGGGTTCAGAGTCGAGTAGCCCTGGAGACTGGAGGATGGCACCGACAAGCCCAACGGTGCCAAAAAGCTGCACAGCGTTGAGGGTGGCACCGATAAGCCGCACAACACTGAGGTCAACGCTGACAACCTCAATGGCATTGAGGACGGTGCCAACAGACACACTGACGCCAAGGACGGCGCTGAGTGACTCACTGATGCCAACAGCGCCGAAACCAACGCAGGGCCCCGAAAACCAAGACTTGAGGCAAAAGAAGGAAAAGAAGCAGGAAAAAGAGGCATCGGTGTGGCCCCCAGCACCGCAGCCATGTAAGGGGGGAAAACACCTGAGTGCAGAGTTGACGGCACTGAAGAAGGCGCCGCGCAACTAGGGGGGTCTAACAGCCCCATCCGATCACCCGAAGGGTCCGAGGGCCCCTGAGTGACTGGGCCAGGCAGCTGGACCAACCTCCTAGCCCACTGCTCCATCAGAGCAGCCTACTGATGAAACTGCTCATCTGAAGCCCTACCAGAAGGCGGGGAAGGACTCCGATGTCGAAGAGGTCGGAGACTAGAGAGAGAAACTGGTGACTCTGGAGAGACCGTGGCAGCCCCAATAATACGACCATGGATGCGAGACATCCAGAAAGTGACCTCGAGTGATGCCTTCTCTTTCTGGACCTACGATTATAAGAAAGAGCTCAAGGCGAGCGTGCCGAGTGCGACTGTTTTCTTTTATGCTTCCAGGAGGACTGCCCTCCCGGGCATTGGACTGTCCATTATCAGATCCTCCCTCCAGAGAGGCGGGGACCAGACCCAGCCCTGCTGACTGAACAACTTTCATACAAGTCTCCCTGCTGTCACCTGACCCGCTCATAGCTGACTCTGTCACTGTAGGCTGAGACTTCTTTCTAATAATAAATTATAGCAAGCGGTATTTTTTTCAAGAAATACTACAAAATAAAAAACTGAAAACTATGCTGCTAGTTTGAAGTTTAACTCCCAGTGGGCAAGTGACGTCATCACTGTAGTACACTCGACAGCGGGAAAAAAGGAACTGAGGCAGTTGGAGGGCTGACGCCAAGACAGTCATTGCTGCACAAGCCGAGGCTCGTGGCACCACTCCTCATGGCTCCATCTCTGGCGCCAACTCTCCTGCAAAAAGTTTGCTCCCGCTGGGTCCTAGCGCCTCTGGCGTAGATCCCATCAGAGTGAATGAGTGGTGGAGACTTTATGTCCAGGAAGATCAACCAAAAACAAGACTCGACGTCGCTAAAAAGGAAAAGGAACAGTCTTATCAGGTGACGTCGAGTGGTAGCAGACAGCGAAACTGGCAGGAAAGTTTTTAATAAATGGTGTCGACAGACTTGGTGTCAAGAAAACAGACTAGAAGATAACGGAGCCGAAGGCTTCGGTTGTAGCAGCAGGCCTCTTGCTAGTAGAGCTTCCACAAGGTGCGACCTCTACGGTGGGAGACGAAGAACTGGTGGAGGCGGGGCGACTGCCACATGCACAGCCAACATGTGAGCGAAACACAAAAGAGTGCTCCCGCAGGGTCGTGACCTCCGGCCACTATACCCAAGTTAATGAATGGTGAAGAGTGACACAGATAAGATTAGAAATACTCAAAAATATTGTATATTTTACAGGTTAGACACCAGGATTGCTTATCTAGGTGGTGGAAATGGCAGGTTGGGTGCCCAGCATTACTGCCAGGTATCGCAAGCATCCAGTGATGTCACACGATGACACGCTGCACCCGTTCCCCAATTCTGACCTGAATCAATTAAAATGAACTGTGTAGCATGGGTGGTTAGCTCCTCCATTGCATAAGAGAACTCAGTAGGGCCCACACTGCTCTACAGTCCACACAACAGTAAGTAAAAGAAATAAATTCACTATTTGTGTACACGATTAGAAAAATCTAATTGTAAGGTGAAAGTACTAGAATGGTAAACAGACAGGGGTACTGACAGCCACCATTTTACCCTTTTTACCAGACTATATAACAGATGAAAAGTGAAACACCAGCAGAACAAACAGGTAAAAATTTAGAATCGTACTTTAGCACCATAAAACCTTCCTTATAAAGAGACAGACAGGAGTTTTTGTTTTAAAACTGGACACTGTATTTTATCGTGTTATAGATATCCAAACTTTTTGGTGCCACTGGAACAGGATAAGGAATGGCCTACCTGTTCATGAAGTGGATTAGGTAAGTAACACATTATAATTGTATGGCTCAGAATGCACATTACTTATAGAAATAATCACTCTGAGAGGGAACAAAAGGGACACAATTCTTTTTATTTTTAAACCACTGATATGAGTGTGCAATTTACCTTTAAAAATTATCAGAAATTGTTAACATTTCATTCCTGGTAAGGGCTGCAAGTTCTCATGTATATATATATTTCAGATTAATTTGAATATGTATATATATATATATATATATATATATATATATATACACATATATATATATATATATACACACATATATATATACATAAAAACTTTCTTTGTATTAAGTTACAGTAAACAGCACTGAGGAAGGAATGTATCCAAAACATTTGCTATGTTAAAACTGTATAACCCGAAATTAAATTTTCTAAATGAACAGTAAAATCTATTATTTATAAACCCAAACACTGGATGAGTGGGCTTATTCTTGACCAATCTGTTTAAATTTTATATGACCCCTACATTTTTGGTGGGTATTATGTGTTACTGTTGTAGTTCTCAAATATAGATTGTTCCTTAACTCAAAAGAGTGACATACCTATAGCTTGTTAACACTGGAATTTTATCCTGTGGCAATTGTATTTTTTTTTATTTTTATGTTTTTATATGGCCCTGAATTCTTTTGCGAAGGTAACCTTTTTTGTATGGCCCTATTCTTGTTTTGTATGGCCATACGAAAAAAGAAAATCTCTCGAAAAAAGATTTTTAAATATGTGAAAAACACATTTTTGGGAAATGTTTCCAAACACTAACTGCAGAATCCAGCTAACGGGGTCCCGATTAACAAGATACATGTTCTGGTATCTTTCCATGATATGATTTCTTATGAGGAAACCAGATGAAAAAAAATAATTTCTCTCAAAACAGAATTACTCCCCATACAAAACAGAATCCTGTTTTGTATGGCCAGATTCATTTTACATATGAAACAGCTATCCAAACAGCATACTGAGCATGCTCAGAACCAAAATTTCAAATCTTTACAACCCAGGAACAGATTAATATTTTCTCATCAAACTAATGAGGAGATGAGGAGACACTTTTTTACAGAGAGGGTGGTGGTTGGGTGGAATGCGTTACCTGTAGAAGTGGTATCCAGTAGAACAGTGGACTGCTTCAAAAGGGGATGGGACAGGACAAGGAGGAGGGTCAATGAAGTGGAAGGGTGGAAGGGAGGGGCAGCTGCAGACTAAGAGGTGCTAGCTGCACATTCCAGCAGACTTGATAGACCTCTAGGCCTTTATCTGCTGGCAAATTTTGTATGTTCATAATGAAAGGTACCACTCTGAGCCAAGCCCTTTTTACCCTGAAAATTTCAAACCAAAATTCTAAACCACCTGGAAGCTAGATGATGACAAAAGGAAAAAAAGCAACACACTCCAATGTTTTCACTATTTTCACTATCAGATCTCAGAATCTGTACATATGACCAGAACAAAACTAGGCACGTAAAGAGATGTTGCCCCTGAGACCACGCATTGCAGAATTTCATGCAAATCTTTTTAATGAGGGTGAAGATACTGTGCAAAATTAGGGGTTTAACACTAAACAGCCTACTAACCCCCAACTGTAGTGGTGCTGCCGTGCCACTATAATATATGGAGCCCTCCAGGATGAAATGCAGGTGTCACAGTTTCCTGCATGATAAAAGGGATTAACTCCCATTGAAACTGCTTTGTTTCCTGCAGTAACTCTGTTGCAGAATTGGGTTGCATGCTAAAGGGCTTCTCTGTTTCTCTGTATATATTTTTTTTGGTTGGTAGGGGTGCCACCAGTGAGCCCTCCACTTCCTTCTGTTGTTGGTTTTTTTTTTTTTTTTTTTAGTGAGGGTGGCACCTGAGTGACCTGCCCTATCTCTCCTTCCTTCCTTCCTCCACTACCACAGGACCATGGCAGAGGAGACAATTAGAAGGTCTTCTGCCAGCACCTACAGGGTGAGCTACCAGAGGCCCTGGCTCTCAACCAAGCAGGGGATAGTGCAAGAGCATCTGAATCAATGGTGAAGATATTCTGTAAGATTAAAATTATGGTGAGTACATCACTCCTCACCATTTATTCATACTGTACTTATGGGTCTGAATACCAAGCTTCCCAAATAGGAAGGAGCTGCTTCATCCAGGGGGTAACAAGCACCTCAGTCCTCTGCATGGGGGAGAACACCTGAGGAAAGGGTCTCCTGACAGGTCCGGCAAGACCTGAGGTCAGTCTGACTCAGACATAAGCAGCACCGTGCTCCAACAGCTACCATCTGACCCTATGGGAGAAGACGTGAACCCCTTGGAACTGGGAGTTAAGCACCTTTCACCATGTCACAGGTGCCAGGTGAGAGAGATAAAGTCATGCCATCTGCCAAATACAGACTCTGGTTCCCAGCAGAGTGGAGGCCACCTCATTGGCACTGTACAAAGTCCTTGTCTAATGCTTTGCCAACTCCGGGCCTCTGATGGAAAGGCAGATGACTTGCCAACTAACCCTGAATGAGGCATGACAACTATATGTGTCTTAGCTGCCCCTGCAGGCACTTGTTGTAAGCTGCCAGGTGTGCCTGATATGCAGGAATGCACATCATGGTGTGAGCTTAGCAAAATGCCTTCCTGCCCAAAGCATCTGCTGGAGCAGGGTCAGCTTTGTAAGGCTGGTCACACACTGAGAGATGAGGCCCAGCCGGGGTCTGCATTACCTGCCTCCCTGAAGTGGGGGATGCATTGTACCTGTAGAGCCCTTGGGTGTACAATACGGCTCGCAGTAGTCCCTCAGGGTTGGAGGGAGGGCAAAGGGACATATCCATACTGTCCTAGAACATTCCTCAAAGGCTCTGGGCTGGGGAGCGATGACACAGTTGGCATCACTGAAAGCTCCTAGCAGTCCCAGCTGTAAGAAGAGGGCAATGCAGGTAGCCAATAATGCCAATAGTGCTAGTCTCCAGTGCCTGTAACATGTCCACCAGGAATCTCTAGTACAGGGAGTACTCAGAGGCTGAGGACATGTGAAGGGAAGATTCTATGCCATAAGAGGGGAAACTGATAGACAGGAGGCACTGGATATGGAAGTGGGTGGTGCCAGGGGGCCGGGATGAAACCAAACCTGGTCAACATTTTTGTGGTAGTGGAACAAGACACCAGCTGCACTTCCATGCTGGTTATAGGTGACTGGCCCCAGAGGGCCGATGATCCCGGGAAACTGAGGTATAGGCCCAGGAGGGAAACAGGAGCCAGAGGCTAAAGGGTCTATACCTGGGCTGTGGGAATGCTCCGTGGACCTCGTATTTAAGGCGGGCCTGGCAAAATTACTCAAGAAGGTCAACCTACAGAAGAGGAATGATCAAGTTGGAGCCCATGTGTGGAGACTCCCAGGTGAGGACAGTGGAGCTGTTCAGTCTCCTTGGGGCAGCTCCAGTCTTCACCAGTTGTGGGCTCCTCCTGTGAGTTCTGAAAGAACTCCATGCCCTTGCCATCCTCTGACTCTGAGCAGGGTCTGTCTCCAGTAACAGATCCAAGGTCAGGGACACAGGTTCTCCTCCAGCTCTGTGCCTGGCCCTCTACCGGTTTTGACACCATCCCTGCCACCAACACTGCAAGGGGCATTGGGAGGTGGCTTGGTGCCACTGGAATCAGGTATGGTGCCACTGGAACCAGGGACAAACCTAGAGGCAGCACTGTCACCGGCACCACACCTGGTGTTAGCCCTGAACTGACACCAGGACCAGTGCTGTGCCCATCACCGTTAACCTCTCCATGAAGTCACAAGGACTGCTCAGGGCAGAGATAACCACCTCCGACTGGACACCACATGGCCTCAGTACCAGACCCGCTCCCGGTACTGGGAAAGGTACCAGGAAGGGGCCTGACATCATGGCTGGCACCAACCTGCTCACTGACACTGAAGAGTGTTAAGACCAGGGGCAGCAACAGGCTGCAACACCAAGGTGTCTACCAGTGTGGATCGAGCATACAGTTTCTGCCTCACCACTGCGGATATCTGCTGCCAGGACAGATAGAGTTGGGGGGTGCTCAGCTGGCTGCCCAGAAGAAGCTAGCTATCCACCAGACCCCCCTCCCCCAGGCCTCTGATGCCTCGGTGTGGTAAGGTTGAGGAGGACTCTGTATTTCCTCAGTACCAGAGACACTGGGAAGGGGTTCACGGGTTGGCCATTAGGTGTCGTCGACCCCACCCTCCCGCCATTTCTGAGTCGCCGTAGAGTAAGAAAGGGTTGGGAGGGAGGGAGAGAGGGACAAGGAAGTCCAAGGGATAGATAAAGAAAAATATATACAAACTAAAAGGAGAAATAAATGACAGAGAGGACAGAAGGAGAGTGAGAAAAACTAAGGAAATTGGGAAGGGGCCCCAATCTTTGGAATCAGAAAAGGAAGGAAAGGAGGGAGGGAAAAATGAGAAATGGGAGGGGGGAGGACCCACCCTGGATTGATGACTGTTGGATTAGTAGCTGCGAAGGAGTAGCCAGAAGGCTGAATTGCCAGAATTCAAGGCACAGAATCACTGGCAAGAACTCCAGCATGAGCAGAAGAGGCTATTCTGGGAGAAAAAGGGATAGGATCCAGGGTTGTCTCCTCCCAAAACCACATAATTGGAAGGGGAGAAATAAAGGTTTCTTTTTAATGAAATTTATGGGATGAGTCCCTAAGGGCAGGAACGGAGGAGGATAGAGGAAGAGAGACAGAAGAGAAGAGAAGAGAAGAGAAGAGAAGAGAAGAGAAGAGAAGAGAAGAGAAGAGAAGAGAAGAGAAGAAAAAATTACTCACCTTAGTAATTATGTTTCTTCTAATGGAGTCTTGCTGTATTCTGACAATTGCAGTGATTCCCAACCTTTGAACTGCCCCGGAGAACAAAGAGTTAACGTTCTATGCAAGGCATAGAATGCTGAGCTCGAGCTCGGTTGAAGTCTCTGTCTGGAGTGATTCCAACCTAAACCGTCAGATTCTTACCAGCCCAACTAAACTAAAAATTCTATGTGGAAATTGTAAAAATTCTTACTAGCCAACTGGCTGAAAAAGGTTTTGGATTCCCAAGGAAGACTCAAGTCAGGAAACCCGAAAACCAAAAACCAATCTACTATAAATAACAATAGCACCCAAACAAAAAGGAGGAGGGTGCAAGCAAAAAAAACACCCCTGGGGTGCAACACTGCACGTGTCCACCCACTTCCCAAAAACAGGTTCTGAGAGGGGAAGCAGGAAGGGAGGTCAGAATACAGCAAGACTCCATTAGAAGAAACATAATTACTAAGGTGAGTAATTTTTTCTTCAAACAACATGAAGTCTTGCAGTATTCTGACAATTGTAGACTACCAAGCAGTACCTCCAAGGAGGAGGGACAGAACCTACTCTGGGAATAGGCTCTGAAGTACTGCCGTGCCAAACCGAGCATCACTCCTAGCCTGAATATCCAGAGAGTAATGCTTGGTGAAGGTATGGACTGTTTTCCAGGTGTCTGCTTGACAAATTTCTAAGAGAGGGATATCCCTGGCAGCAGCCAGGAAAGCAGCTGTACCTCTTGTGGAATGAGCCCTCAGGCCTGAGGGTGGAGTTTTTCCCAGTTTTTCATAGCAGAATTGTATACAAGACACAATCCACCTGGCAACAGATCTTTTGGTGGCAGGTTTGCCCTTTCCCACTTCTGCATAAGTGAGGAATAACTGGAGGGAGTCAAACCTGTGACCCTTGGTACGCTCTATGTAGTAACTAAGGGCTCTTTTGACATCTAAACTGTGTAGTCTCCTCTCTCCTGAGGAAGAATGATCAGTGAACAAAACAGGGAGAGACATGGACTGGTTTAAATGGAAGTCTGAAACCACTTTGGGCAAGAATCTTCCATTGGTTCTAAGGACCACTTTATCCCTGTGAAATGAGATAAAATCAGGTTCCACTGACAGGGCTTGCAATTCACAGATACGCCTGGCAGAGGTAATGGCTACCAGGAACAGTTTTCCAAGTCAAGTACTTAAGCTCTGCTGAAGACATAGACTCAAATGGGGGGTTGCATAAGTTGAGCAATGCAAACATTCAAATCCCAGGCAGGGGCAGGGTCTCTAACAGGAGGATTGGTGTGAAGCAATCCTTTAAAAAATTTACAGAACACAGGGTGGGAAAATAGTGAGGAAGACTTCCCCACAGACAAAAACGCAGAAACAGCTGACAAGTGTACTTTGAGAGTAGCTGGTCTGAGGCCTAGGCCATTAAGATGGACCATATAATCCAGAACCATAGGCAATCCAGCATCGTCTGGAGAAATATGCTTCTTAGAACACCAAATGCTGAATCTTTTCCATTTGGAGTTGTAAGTCTTTCTGGTGGAGGGCTTTCGAGAAGCCTTGAGGATATCCAGAACCCGTTGGGAAAGATGCAGATCTGCAAACTCTAACTCTTCAAGAGCCATGCTTTGAGATTGAGAGACTGAAGATTGGGGTACCAAATCCTTCCCTGAGAGGATGTTAACAGGTTGTAATTCCTGGGAAGAGACAGGGGAAGATGGACTGCTAGGGAAAGCAACAGGGGTACCAGGGCTGTCTGGCCCAATCTGGAGCAATAAGAATCACCTTGCAAGGTTGAGACCTTATTTTTACCAAAACTTTGAACAGGAGTGGGAAGGGGGAAAGGCATACAGAAACTTCCCTTCCCAATTCAGGATCAGGGCATCCAGAGGGACTGAGCCCAAGACTGGAGGTCTGCAACAAAAGAGAGGGAGTTGGTGATTGTCTGGGGCTCCAAAGAGATCCATCTCTGGAGTGCCCCTCCTGGAAAAAATCACTTTCAACACCTGAGGGTCCAGGGACCATTCGTGATGGCCCTGAGAAATCCTGCTCAGTGCATCTGCTAGTACATTGTACTTGCCTGGAAGGTGAACTGCGACAAGAGAGATTTGCAGGGAATAAGCCAGGGGCCACAACTTCATGGCTTCTGTGCACAAGGCCGTGGACCGAGTGCCTCCCTGCTTGTTGATGTACCACATGGTGGTGGTGTTGGCTGTTCTGACTTGAACCACCTGGTTCTGTACTGACTATGAGAAAGCTTTTAGAGCCAGAAAAACTGCTCTGAGCTCTAGAAGATTGATGTGGAGAAGGGATTCTTGGGGAGACCACAGCCCCTGGGCAGTGAGGGACCCCAAATGGGCTCCCCAGCCCAGGAGAGAAGCATCCGTGATAAGGACCACTGAACAAGGCTGAGTAACAAAAGGAACACCTTGTCTTAAATTGTCCTGATCCTGCCACCATTGGAGGGCTTGGATCAAGGTCCGAGTCACTGGGATCAGTTTAGTAAGGGAATTCTTCCTCCTAGACCAAAAAGCTCTCAGGTGGAACTGAATATCCCTCATCTGGAATCTTGCCCCTTGGACCACTGCTGTTGAAGCTGCCATGTGGCCCAAGAGCTGGAGGAAATGCCTTGCTGGTCGAGATACCCGAAGGCTGAAGGAAGAAGCTAGTTCCATAAGAACCCTTGCCCTTTCTAGAGGAAGAAAGGCTCTTGCTCTGAGTGTGTCCAGTTCTGCCCCTATAAAGATAAGAAGCTGGACTGGTTTGAGAACTGACTTGGGAAAGTTGAGAAGAAATCCTAGAGAAGAGAGCACTTGCTGGGTCACTTGCAGGTGAGACTTGACTTGGTCTGGAGACTGACCCAATATTAGCCAATCATCCAGATATGGAAAAAATGGAAATCTTTTGCCTTCTTAGAAAGGCAACTACTACTGCCAGGCACTTTGTGAAAACCCTTGGGGCTGAGGTTAGGCCAAAGGGCATTGCTCTGAACTGATAATGGCCTGAGGGCAACTCGAACCTGAGGTACTTTCTGTGGGAGCACCTGATGGTAATGTGAAAGTAGGTATCTTTGAGGTCCAGGGAGGCTAGCCAGTCCCCTGGCCTTAGAGAGGGAAGGATTATTCCCCAGAGTTATCATCTTGAACTTTGGTTTTAAAAGATATTTCTTTAGATATCTTAGGTCTAGGATGAGTCACCACTCCCCTGTCTTTTTGGGGGTCAGGAAGTACCTGGAGTACAGTCCTTTGCCCCAGTGTAGGGTAGGTACTCTCTCTATGGCTCTTAAAGCTAGGAGAGGAGAAACCTCTGCCTCTAGGGCAAGAGTTTCTGAGAGATTTGCAGGTGGAAAAGATCTGGCTCTCACCTTTGGAAATTTTTTGAAGCTGAGAACCAGTTCCTGGCTTACTACTTCCAGGACCCACTTGTCTGATGTAACAGACATCCAGTCCTGGACAAAGTAAGCGGGCCTGCCCCCTACTGGAATAGGAGAGTCGACCCGGGCAGGCCATCAGGGTGTCTGCTTGGCAGGGGCTTTAGGCTGAGGAGTGGATGCAGCCCTGCTCATCCCCCTTCTGCCTCTCCCTCTGAAGAACCCCCTCTGAGAAAAGGAAGAAGTGGCCTGTGCTTGGTAAAAAGGCCTTTGAAAAGGCCTGCCCTTGCCCCTAGACTGCTGCCTTTGAGGAGTTGCCTGCCTTTCCTTGGCCTGAGCACTCCTGTAAGTGGTCCTGTACTCACCCATTTTCTTCATGTAATTCTCTGTCTGCTCCCCAAACAGAGAATTACCCACTACAGAAAATCCATGGCCTTAGCCTGGGTGTCCTGCAAGAGGCTAGTACATCTGAGCCAAGCCATCCTCCGAAGAGCCACATATGTAGCCATGACTCTTGATGACACATCATTAGAGTCCACAGCAGCATGAAACTGAACCTTAGATGCCTCAATCCCATCTGCAGCCACGGCCTCCAGCTCCTTGGCTAGCTGGGGGAAGGGCTGCTTAGCCAGTGTCAGTACAGTGTCCCACCTGGACTTCTGGTACCTGGCTGTATAGGCCATGTAATTCGCCTGCCTGAGTCCCAAATAAGATGCCATGTACTGCTTCTTTGCCATGGCATTAATCTTCCTGGAGTTCTTGTCAGGGGGGTGTGAAGCCAAGGGAATATTTGCCTTGTCACAGGCAGCAGCCTGCACTATCCCAACATGGCTGCATTGCTGATATAAGAACTCCGTGTCTGAGCCTGAAAGTGCATACCTCTTGTCCATTCTTCTATCCACAGGAGGTATAGTGTTAGGAGACTTTAGGATTTTTTGTGTCTGTTTCCCAAAAGATTTATGGAGGGGAATAGACAGTCTCCTGGACTCTGGGATGTCCATCATCTCTACATAATCAGGCTCCTCTTGATCTTCCACAGCCTCCTCCATAGGAAGCTGGAGGGTTTCAGCCACCTTTCTGTAAAACATAAAGTGAGAAGGGGACTCAGAAAGCCTAGAAGGGGAAACACCTGAAGGTCTGTCTGGGGAGATGTCCGGTTCCACAGGCACACCCAGACCCTCACTCACATCATCATCCTCAAATTCCCCTTCCTCTTCAAATTCTGGTTCATAAAAATCTTTCAGGGTATAATCTTGAAGCGGGAGAACCAACCGAACCGAACCCCTGCCAGAAGGAGCCGGATCGGTCGGAACCAGATGGAGTGATTCCACAATCTGAATCGCTCTGGCTATCTCTTCGGTGGTCGGAACACGAACCTCTGGATCCGAACCGGTTGATTTGTCTTTGCATTTTCTTTTTGTCGGAACCGATCCCTTGGAATCGGCTCTCCTTTCGTCCGAAGAAGTATCGCCCTGGTCAGAGGGCATCTTCTGGTTCGGTCAAACCCAACCGGCTGGCCATCCAGGTCAGTGGACTTCGGCCTCCTTTTCCTCAGTCTACCTAATCTCTTCTCAAGGGTAGATTTGGGAAAGTTTTTACATATTTGGTAGTCTGAATCGAGGTGGTCAAACCCCAGACAATAAACACAGGTGGCGTGGGGATCGACCTTAGCAAAGACCTCCCCACACTCACTGCAGTGTTGAAACCCAGTGGACCCGGTTTTTTTCTTGGGTTTCTCAGACATGGCCAACCTAACAAAATGTACTCTTTTTTCAGCAACCACCAGGCAAGACTCCCTTATCGGTTCCTAACCGTGTCACGGGTGTTGGAAAAAAAGTTTTAAACACGTTTTTTTTTAGAAACGATAAGAACCGGTAACCACACACTAAGTAAAACACACAAATTTCACTATCAAATGGCCAGTTCAGCTGAACCGAGCTGCACTTTTACAAGTTCCACACAGAAAAAAACAGAACAATTTCTATCTAGTACTCACGGAACCACAGACAGAGACTGAACCGACTATGTGGATACTTTTTCGGTTTAAAAACCGACGAAAACTGAAACTTTAACCAACTTTCGAACCGAGCTGAAGGAGAAATCTCCGGAGCGACTGTTCAGTGAGGCAGAGTAAAGAATCTGACAGTTTAGGTATGAATCACTCCAGACAGAGACTTCAACCGAGCTTGAGCTCAGCATTCTTTGCCCTGCATATAAAGTTAACTCTTTGTTCTCCGGGGCAGTTCAAAGGTTGGGAATCACTGCAATTGTCAGAATACAGCAAGACTTCATGTTGTTAGAAGAGAAGACAAGACAAGAGAAGAGAAGAGAAGAGAGGGCAACCACCAACCCTCACCCCAAAGGGGTGGAGCCAAGTCACTGAGGAGAGAAGTGCCCTCTCCCCTCCTGTTAGAAGGTAAAAATCTCCCTGTGTGCCCTAGGTCACCCCACTCCTGACCAGTGGAAAGGAAGGGGGGAAGGGGGGCACACAGAGGGAGGGGGACCCAGAGACTGATGCCCCAGGGGGATGGAGGGTGGGATTTGTGATGAATGGTGAAGATACACAGAAAGATCAGGAATTATGGTAGGTACGTAATTTTCATATCTTATCTGTGTCAGTCTTCACCATTCATCTGACTAGTAATCCAGGCCCCGAAGGGGCCCTAGACCCTGAAGGACTAGTCACTTAGCTCTCAGTGGGGAAAACACTGAGAGAGAGAATCTTTAGAGGCCTGGCGAGGCCCAAGACTGGGGAGAGTGAGACTGGGACCCCCCTGGAGGATGCAGGAGGTTGCCCCGACAGACACCGCCTCACCCTACGTGAGAAAAGGTGGGTTCTCCGGTACACGGAGGAAATCACCATACGTCTGGACTGAAGGAGGCACCAGTCTGGGTGTCCACACCAGAGCTGGCACCGAACTCTCCCCATGGCGCCACGAACGGTGCCCGAAGAAGAGACAGTGCCAAGAACAGCAGCACAGCCGGAGTCGATGTCTACCACGGTGCCACAAGTGGCACTGGGGTCAGGGATGGTGCTGATAGCAACACCGACAGCTCCTTCAGCTTCATGACAACTCCTACAGCTCCATGTCCTTGCTTGGAGCTGCAAACAGCATCGGAGCTAGACCCAGTGCCGTCCCCAGCTTCGGCACCACGAACGGCGCAGAGGCGAGAAACGGTCAAATACAGCGCCGTAGAACCTCCCACTGTGCCGTCAGCACCATCGGCACCATGAACAGCGTTGACAGCAGAGACGGCGCTGACCACGGCACCATCAGGCCCCATGGCGCTGCAAATGGCGCTGGGGCCCAGGATGGCACCGACAGATGGCGTCAAGGATGGTGCCGATCCAGGCTTCCCAGCCCAAGGAAATGACACTGGGGGAACCTTCACCCCCAAAGGGGTGATTTCCAGAGTGGTGCCTCCCACCCACTCCCCAGGGGGAATGGACTGAGCCTCCTGCACCACGGAAGAGGCTTCTGCCATGCGAGGCTACTAGAAGCAGAAGCCCCCTCCTCCGCAGTCCATATAGAACCAGGAGGGGACCTGGAGGAAAGGCTGAGAGACTGTAGCTTAGCCTGACGAGTGTGTACCCATCCCCCAAGTCAGCAGAGCTCATCTAACTTTCGACATGTGTTGATCGATGACATGACAGTCCATGGAGAAGTAGGTGTCACACGAATCCATGTCATGAAGTGGGCCAAGACACGCAAGACAACGATCATGCTGGTCGGTAACGGATTACTTGCAGCCGCACGGGCACTGACGCATAGGGGGCCACCCCGCTTTCAACGACTTTTTGACCCCGAACTAGACAGGATCGATGGAAAAACAATTCAAACACAGACTCGACGTTGCTGAAAAATAATAAATGGAACAGTCTAACCAACAGCGGCCTTGAGTAGGGCGAAATGGAACCGGCAGGTAAAACTTTTCGGCATCGAAGACATGAGAGAAGCGATGTTGCCTGGAACTCCGCAAGAGGTGTGACCTTTATGGCGGGAGACGAAGAACTGGCGGGAGGGCAGGGTCGTCGACACCTAGTGGCTTCTTCCGAGGGCACCCGCGGTCGTCAGCAGCCTCAAGGGTGGTACCATCAGTGCATCGACTCCACCCATCCCGAAAAAATTAAAAAAGAGCTCCCACGGGGTTGTGTCGTGACCTATGGCTAGAACCCAAATGTGATGAATGGTGAAGACTGACACAGATAAGATGAACAGTTACGTAAAGAACTTACCATAATAGTAGATCTTCAGTGGAATCTCAGTCATCAGGTCACACCGTAGGACCTTCACCATCTGTGAAGGGGAATCCACACAGAAGATTTTCAGCAGTACAACTGGGGCCACCCACACCATCAATGTCAGCTGACATCATCAACCCTATAAAGGCATGAGTGGCCCCACTTCCTCCTTAGTTCTTTCCCCCGGAGATAAAGGGAGCATGACCCTAGCCATGGGAGACAAAGGAGAGAGAGAGAGAGAGAGAGAGAGGGAGAGGTGTCCAGACCTATGTGAAGGGCTAGATACATCAGACACCCAGTTCCTAGACAGGAGCCCCAATAAGGGGGACAGTGGGAGGGAAAGCAGACCTGATGACTGAGATACCCTCGAAGATCTACTGTTACAGTAAGTTCTTACATAACTGTTCTGTCTTCATCAGGATTATCTCAGTCAACAGGTCACACCATAGGAATGGGTCCCAAGCTGCTATAGGTGCAAACAGACAGTCTGGGAGGAAGGCTATCCATAAACTTAAGACAGAAAGCCCTGCCAAAACCTGCATGGGCTCTTGAGGTATTGTCCAGACTGTAGTGCTTGTTGAAAGTACAGATGGTACTCCCAGGTGGCAGCCGCACAAATGTCCGGCTGAGATCCCTCAGAAACAAGCCACAAAGGTAGCCATGCCTTGGCTGATGTCAACGGCGTGGACGGCCCCAGTTGTACAGCTGAAAATCTTCTGTGTGGATTCCCCTTCACCAACGGTGAAGTTCCTATGGTGTGACCTGACTGAGATAACCTCAATGAAGATATATATTGTTTTGTCCTGAATGTCCTGCGCCTTATCCATCACTGCTCCCTTTATTTTAACCTATCATATCATCTCCATTGAAGCCTGCCATCTCTTTCACTGCTCCTTATTTCTGGCTAAATGTTGTCATGCCACCATCCCTTCTACTTCTCTCTTTCTCTCCATCCCATTACAGTACTCCCTACGATCATCTGAACTCCTTCCACATCAACAGCTGCCAAACCAGTGCTGGTGAGTCCACAATTTCTGTCCATTTTTCTAGCCTCTGCAATGATTTTCCTCTGCAGCTCTCTTTCTCACTGTTTGCTCTAATACTACTCCTACTAGCTCACCTCTCCCTTACCAGCTTCTGCAGCTAGCCACTCCTGCCGGTTCTGACAGGTACATTATCTTCCCCTGACCACCACTGCACCCTCAGACTGTTTTGCTGCTTTAACGATTACTATTAACACTATAGACTCCTGCAAACGTTTTGCACTGCTTTATTGTTTCCAATACTTTACACCACTTTAATGATTTTTTACTATTAAAATATAATAAACTTGTGTATGTTTGCAAATTTTCTACCTTGCACCATCAAATAGTCTGCAGTACACTGCACGCCACTTTTTGCCATTGTTAATTCTATCAGTTCTTACAAACTTTGTACCTGTGCAGTCTAATAGTCTAAAGTGTACATTTCACCAGTCACTTTACTCAGTATTCTGCAGTATATTTGTCCGTTTTGGTTTATTGTATTTCTTCACACCCTGTAACCCCCACCAGTTCACACCTTGAAACAAGCTTCAGCTCCGAGGGTTTCTCTTGGTCAGAACATTTTAAATACATACATACACAAATCAGTAAACAGATACTCTACCAACACCACAGCTAAACTACATCTGCCTATACAAGAACACAAGAGCTCTGTGAGTTTGCTGGCTACTCTCACAGAGGCAAAAACAACTAAAAGTTTTGGCAGGAACAGGCATACAGTATATGGTGTGGGGTAACCACCAGGCTGTAGTGTCAATCATTTTGTTTTTCTCTATTTAAGCTTTTTTGTTTTACTAGGAGGTGGGCTATTGGGGTGGGCAAATACCTTATTTTGAATATTCATCTGAATATTCGTATTTAGAGCCCCAAATATTTGGAAATTAAGTATTAGTTATTTGTGTGCCTTAAAAAAAAAAAGAAACAGCCCCCTCACCCTCCTCCCCAGCCCAGTCCTTTAAAAAACAACCCTGATCCCGCACCCTTGGCTAGAATTCCAGGCCCACCCTCCTCCCTCCCAGCACCTACAAACTTAAGTTTTCATTAAAAAAAACTTCCACAATGGGTGACCCGCACATACCCCCTTGCACCTCCATGGCCGGCCACCTTCTCATCTTTACTTTGCCGCTTTTAGTTCTACAAATCATTATATGCCCCACCATCCACCAATCCCCCCCCCCCCGGCAGCAGTACCAACCACCTCCCACTTCCCCAAACACTTAAATATTCTTAACAGTCACACTCTTAGGCCCGCACTGCAGGTGCAACAGAAGACGACTGGACAGCAACCCAGCCTCTTCCACAGTCAGCTGCCTTCTGTGAATGAAGCACTCCTGTGATTTCTCACATACTAAAGCAGCTGATCATCTTATCCTATTATGGGGAAGTTTTTTTTTAATTAAAGCATACATTTTTGGCTGCTGGGGGGAGGAGGGGGACTGGAATTCTAGCAGAGAGTAGGGGTTAGGGAAGTATTTTTTTAAACAGTTGAGCTCAGGAGGTTGGTGGGGATGTTTCTTTTACATAGAAGCTGACAGCAGATAAGGACCACAAGGCCCATCCAGTCTGCCCATTTCCTTTTCTACCTTATGAATGTGCCAACGGCCTTTGCTCTGTCAATGGCCTATCTATTCATACTCATCTGTATTGCTCCCTTATACCTATCCCATGCCTGTTTGAAGCCCTGCACTGTATTCATATCCATCACTTCCTGAGGTAGGCCATTCCATGCATCCACTACCCTTTCTGTGAAAAAGAACTTCCTCACATTACCCCTTAATCAGCCTCCCTCTAATCTCATGCTGTGTCCTCTTGTCCTGCTAGTTTTCTTGTACTGAAACATGTTATACTTTTTCACCTTGTTAATGCCCTTAAGGTGTTTGAGTGTTTCGATGATATCACCTCTCTCCCTCCTTTGCTCTAGGGTATACATATTAAGCTCCATTAATCTGTCCTCATATGTTTTCTGATGCAGTCCCTGCACCATTTTGGTTGTCGTTCTCTGGAATGCCTCAATTTGATTAATGTCCTTGTGAAGCTGTGGCCTCCAGTACTACATGCAGTACTCCAGATGGGGCCTAACCAGTATCTTGTAAAGAGGGATTATTACCTCCCTCCCTCTTCCGACTTGTGATGCCCCTACTAATACACCCCAACAAGCCCCTAGCCTTACCTACTGCTTTAGTGGTCTGCTTGGATGATTTCAGGTCATCAGTGATGATGATGCCCAAGTCTCTTTCTTCCCTTGTGACTGCCAGCAACTCCCCTCCCAGCCTATAGGTGGCTTCAGGGTTTCTCTTCTCTATGTGCACGATCTTGCACTTCTTTGTGTTAAACCCCAGTTGCCACTCTTCCAACCATTTTGCTAGTTTATCCAGATTTCTTCTCATTCTGCCCACTCCATCTGGATCATCTACTCTGTTGCAGATCTTGGTGTCATCTGCAAACAGACAAACGTTACCCTCCCGTCCATCTGCAATATCACTGATGAAGATATTGAAGAGGACTGGCCCCAGGACTGATTCCTGAGGTACCCCACTTGTGACTTGCATCTCTTCTGACTGTATACCATTTACCACCACTCTGTTTTCTGCCTGTCAACCAGTTTGCCACCCAGTTGACCAACTTCTGACCCACACCTAGTCTACCCAGCTTATTAATCAATCTTCTATGTGGAACAGTATCCAAAACTTTGCTGAAGTCAAGGTAGGCGACATCAACTGTTCCCCTTTGGTCCACCACTCTGGTTACCCAGTCAAAGAATTCTATGAGATTAGTTTGACAGGACTTTCCTTTTGTAAATCCATGCTGTCTTGGATCCTGTGCTCCTATGGATTCCAGGTGTTGCACTATCCTTTCCTTAAGGAGTGCCTCCATAGTCTTGCCCACTACTGAGGTAAGACTGACTGGTCTGTAGTTCCCTGCCTCCTCTCTGTTACCACTGTTGTGGAGAGGGATCACATGAGCCCTTCTCCAGTCTTCTGGGACCTCTCTTGTGCTCAGAGACTTACTAAACAGTTCTGATAATGGCTCTGCTAGTTCCACCTTTAGCTCATTTAGTACCCTGGGATGTATGCCATCAGGTCCCATTGCCTTGTCCACACTGAGCTTATTGAGCTCTTGTAGGACCCTTTCTTTTGTGAAGGGACAGTGCACACCTCCTTCCCCCGTGTCCATGGTGCTGAGCTGTGGGCCCTGTCCTACCTTCTCTTCAGTAAATACTGAGAAGAAGCATCTATTTAGGACAGATGCATTTACATGGTCCTCCTCCTCACATGCCCCCTTCTCCCCCTTTGATCTTAGCAATACCCCCTCTGGACTTTCTCCTTTCACTAATGTATCTATAGAAAGTCTTGTCACATTCTTTTACTGTTTGTGCTACTGTTTCCTCTGTTTGGGTCTTTGCCTGCTTTACTGCCTTCCCTACTTCCCTTAGGGAAGTTTGGTATGCCTCCCTATCTTCATCCTGCTACATTCCCTTATATTTCCTGAAGGCCAGCCTTTTGGCTCTGACCTTTTCTGCTACTGAATCAAAGTGGTTTCCTTCTTCTTTTGCACTTCCTTTTCTCTCTAACACAATGGGATGTTGCTTAAGTATTGCATCCTTAATGCTTACCCACTTTGCCTTTGCCCCCCTCACCTGTATTTCTTTTTGCCAGGGCTAGCTTAACTGTGTTGGTCATCTTATTAAAGTCAGCTCCTCTGAAGTCCCATATTTTTACTTGGAATGGGATGATTTAGTTCTAGTGGCCAAATTGAACCATATCATGTGATGGTCACTGGCCCCCAGGTGACCTTCTACCTGGAGATCTGTGATCCTTTCCCTGTTAGTCAATACTAGATCTAGGATAGCCCTGTCTCTTGTGGGTTGTTGTACCAGTTGTTTAAGGTCCTCCTTCAGCAGGGAATCCATCATGTGTCTAGTTCTGGCAGATGTTCCTGCTGGTATTGATCAGTCTGTACCTGGCATGTTGAAGTCTCCCATTATCAGAACCCCCCCTTTAGCTGTCATGTTTTGTATATCTTCTAACAGTAATGTATCTATGTCCTCCCCCTGGTCTGGAGGCCTGTACACAACCCAGTTCTTATAGCTGTCCCATTTCCTGTTTCCAGGGTGACCCACAGTTCTTCTGGCTCCTTATGTGTATTCTGAATTTCTGTAGCTTTGATATTTTCATTGGCATAAAGGGCCACTTCACCCCCCACCCCCCTTTTTGCACCTCGGTCTTTTCTGAACAGTACATAGCCAGGTACTGAAGTCTCCCAAGTGTGGTTACTGGTAAATCATGTCTCGCTAATGGCTACTATGTCCAGTTTAGCTTCTGTCATTATTGCCTACAGGTCTGGGATCTTATTTCCCAGACTGTGAGCATTTGTGTATATGATTTTCCATTGGCCAGGTTTCAGTGTGTTAGTCATTGGGTGAGGTCTGGCATTTCCCCTGTGTGTCGTATGGGGAGCTGGACCTTTTTCTGTACCTGGTGATGCAAATGAACCACAAACATGCTTAATTCCTGTTTGACCACTAGCTGAGGGGGGAGGGTGTTCTTCCCATTCGACGTATGGGGTGCTGCACCCTTCTTCCCATTTGCTAGTTTAAATATTCTGCAAAGACATCAAACTTCTGCCCCAATGCACTGAGTCCTTCCTTAGTCAGATGCAGGCCATCAAATTTAAAGAACTTTTGCTCCCAAAACTGTTGCCAGTTCCCTTCAAATTTGTGTTCTTTTTCCTGGCACCAGCCCTTAAGCCACATGTTTAGCTCCCCTATCTCCCCTTCTCTGACCTTCCGTCCATCTGCCCCCCTCTCCCAGACTGGCAGGATCTCAGAGAAGGAGATTCCAGATGAAATGGATGATAGTTTGTCACCCAGCCTGGTCAGGTGTTCCTTGGTCTCCACAACTTATTGGCTGTCGAAATCATTAGTCCCTATGTGTACCAGGATGTCAATGTTTTCTCCTGCTTCCTGAACAATTTTATCAATGCGGTCAGTGTCTCTCCACGCTGATGTACCTGGAAGACATCTGACCATTACCCCTGGCTGGAGATAGGTATCAACTCCCCGAATCATAGAGTCTCCTATGACTAGAAGTTTTTTGGATTTCCTTTTTGCTTTTTTTGTTCTGGTTCCTGTTTTGGGTGAGTTTTGTTGTGCTAGCTCCTGTGCTGCAGTGTTCTCTGCCCCTTTGTTTGATTTTGGTGACAGAGGCAGATACCTGTTTGTAGTTTTTATATGGTTTGTGGAGGTGATATGTTGGAGAGCACCGAGTGATGGGGCACCCGATTTGCCCCTCCTAACCACCTGCCAACCTCCTGGACCAACTACCCTCTGCGGTCGAGGTGCTTCTGTTGGATGTTGAGGAAATGGCGGGCGGTCATTATATTTCCTCTTGAATATGCAATTTGAGGTGTGCAATCTCTGCCCATGCTGCCTGGAGCTGAGCCCTTAGATCTCCAATGGCCCAGCATGTAGGACAGTGTCCTAAATCTTATAAAACTGCCCTTCTGAAAAGTGTTCTGCAGTACCTGCAGTTAATGATATCCATTTCAGATAAGTTGCTGGGTTTATAACCTGGTCAGAGTAATTAGAAGGAAGAAAATGAAAGCAAAAGTTTGATTTTGTTTGTTTTTGTATAACTTGTTATAACAAGTTAAATTACTAGTGCCCCTGTAAATGAGGTCACTGTATGGATACCCCTCAGATCCGCCCCTTCCTGCTTTGCTACAGGAAATGTCACGACTGTGCTACCCTATAAAAGGAGTATAGTGTGGGGTGGTTGGGGATGGGGTGGGTGGCTGGGCCCTTCCCCTGCTAAAAAAGAAGAACCACAGATGAAAGAAACAAGGAGGCAAGAGCAGAAACAATCAGCCAGCAACAAATGCAGTAACCCTGAAAGCGTATCCTAATGATAGATAAAACTGTAAAACCTGTAAAGCACCACCTGTAATAATTTCACAGAAGATAGACCCTGTAAGAAACACTTTGCTACAGAGAAAAATAAAGCAGCAACAGAAAATATACCTTGCAAATAACAATGCTGAAAAAGAAGAACCACAAATGAAAGAAACAAGGAGGTAAGAGCATAAACAATCAGCCAGCAACAAATGCAGTAGCCCTGAAAGCTTATCCTAATGATAGATAACACTGTAAAACCTGTAAAGCACCACCTGTAATAATTTCACAGAAGATATACCCTGTAAAAAATACTTTGCTACAGAGAAAAATAAAGCAGTAACAGAAGATATACCTTGCAAAAGACATTTTGAATCAGAAGATTACAGCAGTAATCTGTAAGCACACACCTGTAGTTGCACCCTGTAATAATGCAGCAGAAGGTATACCCAGCAACAACAATTTGAATCAGAGAAAAATAAAGCAATAAAATGTTAGCAACAAACAGTAACAATCCCTGTGAGTACAAAATAAAAATAACAACACACAGTAAATCTGCTTAGCCAAAAGAAGCCTTAATACTTTTCCTTGCTCTGGTAAGGTTCTTTGCTCTGTCCTTTCAAGCAACCTAGAAGAAAAGAGCTCAGGTGAAGCTAGGTGCCCTGGCCAGCAAACCTAGTCTTCCACCTAGGTTTGCTGACCAAGATCAAGTACTTCTGGAATAGGAATAGGCACAAATATTGCCACTATTCATTATTTGTATCCAAATACCGAATAGCGCATTATTCATGATATGTGGGAAACAGTATTCATTACTTGATCACCCCTAATGGGCTGGACCTTACTGATCCATTTTCAGACATATCTGTATGGACAAAAAACAAAAATACAAGAACAATAAACCAACAGGAATAGATCTCAACAACAATTACAATTGAATTTCAGTTTAAAATGGTGCAGTACAGCATTCCCAATTTATTGTGTGATGCCTCCATTTAAACCTTAGGGAGCAAGAGTACAAAGAGTTTAAGGACTGTCAGATGGAAGGATATGGGGACAAAGGGGAACAAGTAGTTTTGGATCCCAGGTATGAAAACTCATTATATATTAGCGAGTATGTACTCACACATCCTTAATTTGCAGTATTACCATGTATAAACTGAATTATTAGCTTAACATTCTCACCATCTCATCTGATTTGCATCTTCTTCCATTCTGTCTTGCTGCAGTTTTTGTTCAAACATGGCCTCTTTTATCTGTCTTGTTTTCTTCACCCGGCTAGCTTGAGAGTGGACTGCTAATTTTGAGAAAATATTAAGGAATTACAATGTTAAGAAAAGATAACTGTAACTGTTTTAAGAAAACACTTTGACTATTTTAATTTTGGCTATACTTGTTTCACAAGAAAAGGAAGCTGAATGATTAGTCGAGTAATGCATTTACTTAAGTTGTTTAAGATAATTATCTGGCTCTCTTGTAACATTTAATGTCAGACATTTCTTATGTTTTGTATTGTGAAAGAAATGTTAATTGTTGTTGCCTCCCATGGGTAGCCAATGAAATAAATAATTCTGTTCTCTCTTCGGTAATTCCTATTGTGAAATATTTTAAACAGATTAAATAAAAACAGCTCAAACATCAAGTAAAGTAAAAGTAAACAGTTTTGTTTGACAAATGGAACAGAGCAATTATATTTATATTTTATGTTTATTTGTTTTACCAGAAAAAGGCTCCATTGAACAAAGCTCATTTACAAGGAGGCCCTGGGTAGGACAGCATACAAAGTCAATTCAAAAGAAACATATGGTACAGCAGGGTAACAAGATACAAGATAGAAATTAAAATTACGTATGCACCATAATTCTTTATTTTCTAAGAATAGCTACACCATTGATCACACTAAGGAGTCTGATCCAGAAGCACTAGGACCCAGCAAGAGCCAGAAATTTTCAGAGGGCTGGTGCCGAGGTAAGCAGTGCAAATACGCAGCTCCATGAGTGAGCACACGCTGTTTCATTGGCACCAGCCCCCAACTGCCTCAGTACCTTTTTTACTCAGGAGTTGCAGCATATAACCTAACAAGTACCCATGCACTTAACCTATGGGCATAAGACAGCCCTGGTGGCCCATGTAAGAAGGGCCACCAAATTCAGAAACGCAGCGTCTTCACAGCCCAAACCAAGCATAAAGGGGTGAAGACCAACACAACCATACTGGAGTGAGCTCAGGGGATGGCAGGTGGGTGTGTGAATCAATGGTGAAGATATTCTTAGAAGATCAAGATTTATGGTGAGTACATAATTTTAACATCTTCCAAGAATCAGTCTTCACCATTGATTTCCTCTAATGGATCAGAGTACTAAGCTCAAAGTCCCCAGGATGAGGGCAGCTGAAGCTGAGGGCTCACACAGGATAGTAATCCATTCAGGATTTTCCAGTCAAAAGTGGAATGCTGCCTGGCATATGTATCCAGGGCATAGTGCTTAGTAAAAGTGTACATTGTGCTTCAAGTTGCAGCTCTGGAACTTTCTCCAATAGGCACACAGCAAATCTCTGCCAGGAATGTGCAATCACTATGGTAGCATACACTGCCCTCCAATTTAACCTGAGCCATGGCATAGCAGTGGTGAAAGCAATTCACAATCCAGGCAGAAATGCCCTTGACTGTAACAGGCTGTCCCATTCTGATTAGGCTCGAAGGTGGCAAAGAGTTGTTTCAATTGTCTGAAGTCCTCAGTTGTGTCCAGAAAAAAACCTAAGGACCTTCTTAACATCCTGTGAGGGCAGAGTCCTTTCTCCCTCATTCTGGAAGTCTGCAGTGTAGGTAGGCAGGACTAAGGCCTGGTTAAAATGGAACTCTGACACCACTTTAGGTAGAAACTTGAGGTGTGAATGGAGAACTATCTAGTCTTTATAGAAAACAGTATAGAGAGGATCTGTGACCAAAGCATGGATTTCAGACACTCTGTGAGAAGAGATAATGGTTGCTAGAAATGCAGCTTTCTATTTTAAAAACTTCAAGTCACACATCACAAGGTGCTCAAAGGCCTTGTGAGTGAGCATATTTAACAGAAAGTTGATACCTCAGGCAGCTACTGGCTTCCTATGGAAGACTGTGTGTGTATAATGCCCTTAAGGAACCTCTGGAACAGTAGCAGCTGTACCAGGTAGAGGGTACCTTGAGGACCCTCTTGAACAGTGGCAACTGTGGCAGGTAGAAGGTACCGACAGACTCATGGCATGCTGAAATAGAATGCAGGTGGACCTTTACTGTGGAATGCTGTAGACCAGCATCAGAAAGGTCCAGTAGGAGCCAGCCTGGTGGTGCTGAGGGTTGAGGTGCTAGACACCTTACCTTGCGCTACACCGGCGACCCGGGTTCGGGAATGATCTTGGGGTGCCGGCATGGGGGGGAAGGGCGTGAGCAGGATCGAGTGTTAGCTTTCCTCTCCCAGAAGTGGGGGTCACCCATCTGCCGTCTTGCTGTCACTGGATGGAGGTCCAGTGGCAAGCATAGGCAGTAACAGAGTGACTGGTAGGGTGGGGCACCCCTTGGTGCATGACGTGCATGTGCCTCCACATGTGTGCATCACGTTGGGGATGCATGAGCTGGGATCGGGGAGAAAATGAAAAAAGCAAACTAAAATACGTATGGAAAAAAAAAGAAAGGTCCAGTAAGTACTCCAGAACCTTGTCAGGCAGGCACCTAAAGGGGTCCACGTGGGTTTTGGAACACCAGATGGAAAATCTTTTCCCTTTAGCTCTGTATGTCTTCTAGTGGAAGGCTTATGCGCAGCTAAAAGTATTTCAGAGACCCTCTGAGATACCTTGCACCTGTTCACTTCTATATCTTGAGGAGCCAGGCCTGAAGGTGAAGGGAGCACAGGTTAGGATGGATCAGATCACCCTGTGTCAGTAAGTCCATCCTAAGTGGTAGAGTCCTCGGTTTGCTGACCGAAAGTCTGTTTAACAGAGGAAACCATACCTGTCAAGTCCAGCAGGGGGCCACTAATATTACTGCCCCCTTGTGCCTCCAATTTGAGCAATACCCTCTTAATAAGAGGGATTAGAGAGAATGCATACAGAAACTGATTTTGCTATGGCAGTCTGAATGCACCCTGACAGAAAACGCCATGTCCTGGATTTCTAGAGCAGAGTAGAGGCAGTTTGGTGTTGACTGGGGATGCAAAAAGGTCCATATCTTGGGTGCCCCACTCATCGAATAGCAATCTCACGCTGTCAGAAGCAAGTGATCACTCGTGAGGATTGGCCTCTATTCAACTGAGCTTGTCTGCCAGAGTGTTCTGGACTCCTGGCAGATTGATTGCCTGGAGCAGGATCCCCTATTCTAGGCACCATTCCCACACACTCATTGCCTCCCTGCAGAGTGGGTAAGAGTGTGCTCCTCCTTGCTTGTTGACGTAGGACATGACAGATTTGTTGTCTGTCAGGTGGAGGACCATTTTGTGGCTGACTAGGTCCACTAAGGCCCTTTAGACCATACAAAACAACATGCATCTCCAACACATTGATGTAGATTAGTCTCTGATGAGTCCCAGGCACCCTGTGTATGGAGGCCTGACAGTGGGCCCCCCTCCCAACAGAGACACAACTGTGGTCTCCTGAGTCCACTGAGTCTCCAGTTGGTGGAAGGGGAAGTTTTGGAGGATACTGCCCTCCACTGACCACCATGTGAGAGACCAAACAAGGGGTTTGATCACCTGAATTGGTTAAGTCTGGGGATGTGATGCTTGTGAACACTGCATTAAACATTCACTGGGTTATTCTCATGTGCAAATGTGCCAGTACCATTGTAAACTATGAGAAGGCTATCAGACCCAGAATGCACTCCACAAAGCTGCACCATTGTGGCAGCTACTGTAGCATGCCATCTGCAGAACTGCTTTTCGCCTGTTCTATGGAAGGAAAGCCCGAGCCCAGGTTGTATCTAGAATTGCTCTTATGAATAGCAGCTGCTGTAAGGGTTGAAGCCGAGACTTTTCAAGGTTTGGCAGGACCCTCACTGAAGTCAGGAACTGAGAAGCACTGTCTAGTACCTGTTCCATCTCCTGCCTGGATGGACTTGAAAGTAGTCAGTTGTCCAAGTATGGGAAGACTTGGAGTCCTAACTTCCTCAGGTGCATGATGAGTACTACAAAGCACTTTGTAAAGACTCTTGACACCAAGGTAAGTCAAACGGGCAGGACTCTGAACTAGTAATACTGCCATTGCACTACGAAACAGAGATATTGGTGGTTGCTGGGGTTCCTGCATGTCTGAGGCTTCAGGAAGGGTAGCAGAAAACCCATAAAAATCATTCTGAATTTTTCTCGATCCATGAATTTGTTCAGATTTCTGAGGTTGAGAATGGGACGCATGCCCCGACTGCTTTAGAACCAGGAAACAGTGGGAGCCGAAGCCTGTATTTTGCTCTGACTCTGGCTTTATTTCCACTTTTATGTTGCTCAGAAGGCCCATAGTCTCCTACACTAGAAGCTCTGATATGTGAGCTGACAAAAGGGGTTGCCTTCTTGGTTGATGTCTAGAGGGATTTTTGTGAAATTCAGGGATTATCCCTCTCAGATTATCCTGAGGACCCACTTGTCCATCATGATGGATTCCCACAGATGGTAAAACAGGGTCAGGTGCCCCAACACTGGGGAGGAGAGGTCTGCTTCGGGCACCTGAGAAGGAGGAGAAGAGAAAGAAGTTGAGGCCGAGTGGTGCCTGGACCCCAACACAGAGCATGTGTGGGATTGGGACCACTTGTTTTTGTGCTTACGGAATGACTGGACTGTCTTTCCTCCTGGGCACTGGACCATTCATCATCAGAACCCTTCCCCAGAGGGGAAAGTGAACCAGACTTGGGCCCTGCTGCCACAGCAGCTTGGCTCTTCAAATCCTTAATGTCCTACATGGCCGACGACCGTTGACACTCAGTAGGGCTGAGAGGAACTATATTATTTACCTGTGACAAATACACTAAACTGACACAAGAACAACAAACTTGTTTAAACACTAAAACTGAGAAAAACTGAATGCTGTTGTCATATGGATGTGAAGTTCTGACTCCCAGAAGGCAAACAACGAAGCACTGATGCACATTCAATGGTGGGAGAAAAGGAACTGTGGAGACTGGGGGCTGACACTGACTTAAACAGGTGGTTGCATGCGCTCACTCATGGAGCCATGCATGCAGCTTACCTTGGCGCCAGCCCTCTGAAAAGTTCTGGCTCCTGATGGGTCCTAGCACCTCCAACTCAGACCCGTTAATGGGAATCAATGGTGAAGATTGATTCTTGGAAGTTCATGAGCAACAATAGCATTAATATACAATATTGCAACACAAATTTAAAATCGGGAACAACAGGGAGGAAGGTCATACATATGGAGCATAATGAAAGCTAAAATGCATACAGAGAATAAATATAATATAGTGTATGGTGGAACGCTGTTGTGGATGGAATTCTGTCCCTAGAATAGGCTTGTTGTGCTGCAGTAGTGATGTCACAATGTTATGCTGCACTAGCAATGTCACAACAGCACCACAACAAGATAAAACATCTTCACGCACGTGGGTTGTTAAAACCTCTACACTTCATGAAGCGGTCTCAGTGGTGAGAGCTGGCCCAGGAAGTGAGCGGCACTGAAAAGAACCACTTCACTAATGACGCAGGCTTGTATTAATGGTTGCCCATGCATTATAAAAGACTGTGTATGTGCAATCATACATATACAAGACAATGTTTCAGTCACAAGATTTCTGTGGTAATGAGACCTCTGAAGCTGTGCTTTCAAGGTCTCCTGTTATCATGAAAACCTCTCGACTGAAATATAATCTTGTTGTGTATGATGGCTCATACACAGTCCTCTATGTTGTGGCATTTACTTGACAAGCTATGCCATATAGGCATCAGCCTATCATTGTAAAGCAGTGAACATGGTAACCATAGTTTAGCACAAGTACAGATATCAGTACAGAGATCAATGATAGATTTGAAAACATTATGATTGATCGGGGCCCCTAAATTGTGCAAGGCTTACAGATTGTTCTATGCAGTGGGGATAGTGCAGCAGAGTACAGATTTTCAAAATCGTGTGATGTAGCTAGGGATATCCAAGAGAATGAGATTAGTTCTTCTCAAGGCATAAGGGCTGCAAGTTCTGTAGAAGAGATCTGTGATATAAGGTGGTAGGTCATTAAGCAGCACCTTATATGTTCACAAACACAGATTTTTTTAGCAGCCTTGTTGTGAGGGAGGTTCAACCACTGAGGCATACAATAAGCAGTGGTGAGCCCTAGGAGCCAAGTTGGTTAGAATCTGAGTATCCTATGGTAGAGTACATCTAATTTTGATAAGCAAGTGGAAGAGCAAAGGCTGTAGATCAGATCCACATAGTCTGTAACTGGGAGAAATGAAGCGTAAACCGGTCGCTTCCAGGCATCAGAAGAAAAACAACTTTTGTTTCTGTAATAGAATCCTAGTCTGGCATGTAGTTTCTTACATAAAACCTCAATGCGAGTAGTGAATGACAATTTGCTGTTGAGCCATAGCCCTAGATACCTGTAACTATCCACCACCTCTAGAATGTCTCCCAGCAGAGTACTGACAGTGAAACTGGGAGCACAGAATGGAGACGAATTGTTGGTTGAAAAAAAACATTAGTTTTTCTGGCATTGAGTAACTGTTTAGAATGGAAACGGTCCATCTGTAACATACTGAAGGCTATTTGGATTTCAGCATATATAGTGTCACTGGTACAGTATGTAGGTCTTGAAATACAGTGCAGCATCATCTGCATACAAATGTATACTGGCATCATTGACATTTGGACCCAAATCATAGATGTAAATCATAAAGAGAAGGGGACCTAGAGCCGACACCTGTGGTCAGGAGGTATACAGCCTTCTGGTTAACAATTACAACAGTGGCCTTGTGCAATACAAGACCGGACTGAAATGGCTTGCCAATAATGTAAATACTGTGTATAGCTCTGTTCTGATCCTTGTATGGCATTGACAAAGCATTATTGCATGGCAATGACTTGTAATCACTGAAAACTCTGTATATATTTCCCTGCTTCTCCTGTTTGTTAGTTTGTAACATTTCCAGTTTCCTCTGCTATGCTTTGATGACTGCACAATTTCTGTTGATGCGGAACCTTTGCAAATGAGTTTCTACCTTAAAGGTATACTCTGAAACAATAAATAAATATGTAAAAATAGATAAATACAAATAAAAAGTACTCCCTAAGAAGAAGAGCACATGAAGAAAAGAGGCCATTCCTTTTACCTGCTGAGGTTACTCAATTAAATAACTGGACAACCAGTGTAAGGAGGAGGCATGTACTCCTATATTGTAAAGCTTTTGCAGGAGACTGTGGTGGTCAACAGTGTTGAATGGCTTTCTGAGATCAAGGCAGATAGCACCTGTAAGGAGTTTATAATTAATGGCACAGAGCTAGGAGTTTATGACCAATGGCGGAGAGTCAATCATTGGTAACTTTAGCCAGGGAAGATGTAGTGCTGAACTTGGGTCTAAAACCAGATTGCAGCAAAGTAATGATATCTGATTGGTCAAGATACTCTCGCAGTTGCATATTAACTAGCTTGTCAAGTAATATAGCTATAATGGGAAGGATGGAGATAGGTCTGTAGTTGTTGAGGTTAGTGGCATCTCCCGATTTGAAAAGCAGTATAATATGTGCAGTTTTCCATAACATAGGAAGTTCATTACACAAGAGAGAAAGGTTGAAAAGGTGGGTGATGGGGGCTATGAGCTGAGAGTATCCTATCTTGAGTAAAAAGGGAAGGTCAGGCTGTCAGCGCCAGCACTTTTTTGGTGTTGAGGCCATGGCGGAACTGTTCAACCTGCAAGTAGATGACTTGTTGGAAGAGAAATTAATTAGCCATGCTGTTGTGGTTTCTCATTGGAGCCAGATTTGGGAGGGGATAGAATGCATCTGGAGAGTTTGCCATTCCCTCCGAGGCAAAATGAGCATTTAATACCTCCTGTACAGATTACTCCTCAGTGATCAGTTTGCCACCAAATGAGATGTGTTTGGGCAGGGAGGGAGCATTCGAAACTCCTTCTAGAGATTTTATTGTTTTCCAAAATTTAGCTGCATCAGATTTGATCTCTTTCAGTACGGTAAGGCAATACTTATCTTTGTCCATTCCAATTAGTTCAGGAATTTCTGTTTTGCCTGGAGCTGGCCTAATCTGCAGCTGATTTTGTGTGCCTGACTGTGGCCCAAAGATAATCCCTGTCCTTTAGTGCCTCATATAATTCCCTATTAAACCATGGGCAGGTTACTGTTTAACCCTGCGTTTAACCACTGGGACTTGCTTATTTATATTTCCTATTAAATTATTGAAAATCTCTGCTGCCTCGCGTACTGTTTGGTTAAGGTAAAATTTTTGTCAATTAGCAGCAGTCAGGTCCTTTAGGTAATTCAAACTGCAAAAAGTGGTGAAGCGTCTTTTTAATCTAAGCTCAGGTTGACATCTGTTTTATTTTTATCCCCCAATACAGGCAACAGCTTTATGGTTGCTGATATCATTATGAAAAATAGTACAGTGGGTGAATTTATGTGACCTGTTTGTTAAAATGAGGTCAAGGATGGCTGAATTAGAGGGATTGCTCGGGTTTGGCCTCCTAGATTGGTTTACAAGTTGAGCAAGGCCAAGATCATCACACATTCTTTTTAATTTGTTAGATTTATGAGATAGCCAGTCCATGTTCAAGTCTCCAAACATCAAAGATTCACGGAAGTGCAGCTTACAGCATTTGAGAGGTGTTACAAGAGTTCCATACCACATTTGGGCAGTCTGTAGCATCCAGTCACACTAACAGATTCATTTTGGGACTGGGTGATTTTAGCTGTTAAATACTCAAATTCATTAGACATGGAGAAGGAGCTGAATGTGGCAGAAGACAGCATGTTACTAATGTAAAGAGCTAGGCTACGCTACTAGAGAGTCTGTCCAATTAGCATAAATTTAAAGCAGGTAAGGTTATTTCATGGGAGAGTACTGAGCAACTGAGCCAGGTTTCAGTGAGAAGTAGAATATCAGGGTTTGTATGGGCTATCCAAGCTTTTTCTTTAGCTAGTTTCTTTATGTGGAATTCTCTACCTCATCGGGGGAGAGATTGCCTGACCGTCCAAAGTTTTAAAGCAGCCTTGAAAACATACCTATTTAGTCTGGCTTACCCTGATTTTTAAGAATGTTTCAGTGACTGATTTTATTATATTGTTTATTTTATGTGTTGGTTTTATTTATTGTGAAAGTGCTTTGGTTTTGGAAAGGCGCTTTTTTTAGAAATAAAGAATGATTTGATTTATCAAGCTACAGACATTTATAGTCATGAATTTTAGACCTTTTATTGTAGTAAACTCTGTGGTGGGGGTAAGCTCAGGTGAAATGGGGCCTGGATTGACTTCCACATTACCAGAGCAAAGTAGCAGAATTAGTATCACTTGTTTGCAGATATGAAGGCTGCCATGCAGCATTTATTTAGAGGATTTAATTTTATACGTTGCTTAAGATAAGAGTACAGATGGTATCCTAATGTAAGCTCCTTAGACAAGGGGCATATGCTAAAGAAATGGTACTATGGAGGAGGGCCTTGTCAGAGATTAAATACAGGGCAATTTCAATAATTTTGGAGTTCCACAGCAAGGCAATGCACCAGGTAGTAGTGTGGTCAATGGTTAAGGGAGAGTGGAAGAGTGTGCTGCTGTGAGGTTGTGTGCAACATAAGCGGCAAAGGAGGGTCAGAAGTCCCAGTGCACATATTGCAATTAGGGTAGTAATGGGACCAACTGACCAGAGTAAACAAGTATACCTCGTGGCTGTAAAACAGGTCAAGATGTGGACGAACCCTAAGGGAGTAACTAGGAACCAGAACCAATTTATATAGCCAAATCAGAAAAACAAGAGGCACCCAAATATAAACATAGAATGTGTAGGCAGAAAAAGACCAGTAGGATCATCTAGTCTGCCCTATTTACCCTGCCTATTACTAATTGGGAATCAGAATAAATTTATACTGCCAAATCAGAAAAACAAGGGTCACTTGAATATGGAGTACCTGGGAACCAGAATAAATTTATGTTGCCAAATGAAAAAAACTAGGTCATCAAGATAGAAACATAGAACGTGTCAGCAGAAAAGGACCAGGGTTGGGCCCATCTAGTCTGCCCTGTTAACCTTGACTATTACAACACTGTAGACCTTATCTGGTCACAAGTGTCCCTCCCTCCTCCCCTACCTCTACTTATTATGCCCATGTGCCTATCCCATGCATGCTTGAAGTTCCCCACTGTCTTCACCCCCCAACTCTTCTAGCAGGCTGTTCCAGGCATCCACCACCCTTTCTGTGAAGAAGTATTTCCTCACATCTCTCTTAAATGTCCTCTCCTCAAGCTTTATAGTGTGTCCCCATGTTCTGATGCTCCTCCTCTTCTGAAAAAGACTCCACTCCTGCACCATGTTTAGACCGGTGGGGTACTAATAGGTCTCAATCATGTCCCCTATCGCTCTTCTCTCCTGCATAGAGTACACGATGAGCTCCTGCAACTGCTCTTTATATGGTTTCTTGTTCAGCCCCCATACCATTTTGGTAGCCCTCCTCTGGATGGCTTCTACCCTGTTAATGTTCTTGTGGAGGTGTGGCCTCAAGAACTGAACACAAAACTCCAGGTGGGGTATCACCAGTTAGCAATACAGTGACAACACCACCTCCTTCTCCTGCTAGAAATCCACCCTCCTATGCATCTTAGCATCCAGCTAGCCTTGCCTACTGCCTTATCGCACTGCTCTACTACCTTGAGATCATCAGATATGATTACTGCAATGTCCCTCTCTTGCCTGGTGACTGTAAGTACCTCTCCCCGATGTTATACACAGTCACTGGGTTCCCCCACCCCCCCAATGCATGACTTTGCACTTTTTGGCATTGAAACCCAGCTGCCACACCTTAGGCCACTCCTCTAGTTTCCCCAGATCCCTTTGCATTCTTTCCACCCCCTCACAGGTGCCCACCCTGCTGCAGAGTTTTGTGTCATCCACAAAGAGACATTTCTCCCCCCCCCAAGTTCCTCAGCAATGTCACCTGTGAAATCATTAAAAAGAAGAGAATCCAGCACCAAACCCCTGTGGAACTCCACTGATCACTCTCCCATAACTAGGAACCAGGAATATTTATGATACTAAATCAGTGAATAAGGGTTACCCAGATAAGGAGTAACTAGGAACTAGTATAAATTATATTGCCAAAATCAGAAAATCCAGGTCAACCAGGTGGGGGTAACTACAGGTCTGTGATGTAAGCTACAAACTATTACAGTAACAGCGGCCCTCTAGCCAGGGGGTATCTACTGTATTGGCCAGACTGACTTGGAACACCTAGGTACCTAACTAAGGCCTAACACAGAGCTCAACTCCAGGCATCTCCCTACATACTTCTGTGCAAAATATTTATAATAATTCCACTCTGTCTGGGAATAAAGCAATACCACCAGATAACACATATTCTCTATCTGGAAATACAGTAACAGCATCATAGAAACATAGAAGTTGTCAGCAGATAAGGACCTCTTGACCCACCTAGTCTGCCTAGTTTTCCCTGCCTACTGTACCACCTCAGACCCTACTTGATCTCTGGTCGTCTCCTCCCCTTGCCTTACTACCAAAGTCTCCTTGTATCTGTCCCATGCATGCTTGAATCCGGTCACTGTTTTGGCACCCACCACCTCTACTGGACGGCTGTTTCAGGCATCTATCACCCTCTCCATGAAGAAGTATTTCCTCACATTTCCTCCGAGCCTCCCTCCCCCCAACTTGTGTGACTCCTTATCCTCCGGCTTCTTTTTCTATGTAAAATGCTACCCTCCTGTACCTTATTAATACCTGTTAGGTATTTGAATGTTTCTATCATATCCCCCCTTTCCCTCCTCTCCTCCAGCTTTTGATGCAGGCTCTGCACCATTTTGGCAGATCTCTTTTGCACCGCCTCCACCTTATCAATGTCCTTCTGGAGGTGGGGCCTCCAGAACTGGACACAGTACTCAAGGTGGGATCTTATCGGTGATCTGTACAGGGGTAAAATGACTTCCTACTGGTGACACCCCTCTCTATGCACCTGAGCATCCTACTAGACTTCCCCACTGCCTTATTACACTGCTTGGCTACCTTCAGGTCATCTGAAATGATTCCCCCCAGGTCCCTTTCCTGTTTGGTGGCTGCCACTACTTCCCCTTCCAATTGGTACATAGCCCTCGGATTTCTGTGCCCCAAATGCATGATTTTGCATTTTTTTGCACTGAAATCCAGCTATCAAACCCTTGAACATTCTTCCAACTTTTTCAAATCATCCCTCATTCCCCCACTTTGTGTGTCTACTCTGTTGCAGATTTTTGTGTCATCTACGAACAAGCATACTTTCCCTTCTAGCCCTTCCGTAATGTCACTAATAAAGACACTGAAGAGAACCGGGCCTAGTACTGAGCCTTGAGGCACCCCACTGATCATCTTGTCTTCTCCAGAGTGGGCACCATTTACCACCAGCCTCTGACTCCTGTTGCTTAACCAACTTCTTACCCAGTTTATAACTTTTTGACCCACTTCTACACAGGCCAGCTTGCTCACCAGCCTTCTACATGGAACGGTGTCGAAGGCCTTACTGAAATCCAGGTAGGTCACATCTACTGCTGCTCCATGATCCACTACCCTGGTCAGCCAATTGAAGATTTGTCTGGCAAGACCTCTCCCATGTGAAACCATGTTGCCTTGGATCCTGTAATTTACTGGTTATGAGGTATTCCAATATCCTTTCCTTCAGTAATTTTCCCATTACTTTGCCCACTACCGAATCAGGCTGACAGGTTGATAATTTCCTGCCTCCTCTCTGTTCCCACTTTTGTGAAGTGGGAGCACATCGGCCCTCCTCCAGTCCCTTGGAACCTCTCCTGTTTCTAATGATAAGTTGAACAGAGCTGTCATAGATGCAGCCAGCATCTCCTTAAGTCACCTTAGTATCCTGGGGTGCACCCCATCAGGTCCTATTTTAATTGTGCAAGTACCTTGAGAACGTTCTTCTCTGTAAAAGGACAGGTGTCCATCTCCCTACCATTTATGTCCTCTTCCCTTATCTTTGGCCCATCACCTACCCCTTCTTCTGTAAATACTGAACAAAAGTATTTGTTTAATATGTCTGCCTTCTTTTGGTCCTCCTCCTCGCAAACCCCTTCTTCCCCTTTTATCCTTACTGTTCCCCCCCCCCTTTGGTCTTTCTCTTCTTGCTTATACATCTAAATAAAATTGTATCCCTTTCTTTTTACTGATTGGACAGCATTCTCATCTGTTTGTGCCTTTACGCGTCTACCTGCCTTCCCTGCCTCCCTTCGTTTCTCCTGGTAGTTTTCCCTATCCTCTTCCTCTGTGTCTTTTTGTACTTTCTAAATGACGTATTTTTTGCTCTTACTCTTTCTGCTATGTCTTTAGAGAACTACATGTAACCCCTTTGTTACCCGGGGTTACTAGAATCCCAGTAAGACCTAGTGGTAGGCAGGGAAGGCAGCTTGTGAAACTCCAGTTAAATGGGTTTCACACTGTCTCACTCTGTCCTCAGTCACAGCTGAGAACTTGAGAGATGACATCATAATAGAACTGTCGCAGCTGCATGAGCCACATTTGGAATCTTCAGCTCAGAGTAAGTTTAGAACCTTGGGAATTCAAAGTCAGTCTTCAGTTTGTCCTTAAGCAAACAAGAAGGACACAGTAGTTGTCCTGTTTACCCCCCTCCCTCAGGGGGTGAGAAAAAGTTCTTTGTGGGTTCAGGGCAATCCCCTTCTCCCACACCCGGAAGAAAGCTGCCTGTTTTTAATTTAAGTTCAGTCTGTTCATGTATAACAGCAAAGGTTACAGTTTTCGCCTGTGGGGCACCTGCAATGAATGGGTGAGTGTTTGGCCCCTATTGGAAGGGCAAACAACTTCTTTTCTTCAGTTGGATTTCAAAGTATTGGGACTGCTATTTGGGAGGACTATGTCAACTAGACAAACAAATAGCAGTCATCTGTTTAAAGTGTTAATGGATTTAAAGTTCATTGTAGAGGGGTGCTTCAGGTCATCCACCGTCAATCTACATTTAAAGTCTAAAGTTCTGTGTGTCCAGAGAAATGGCCGGGTATGGGCTGTGGGAGCTGGAGGTGGGAAAACCCCCCATCTTTAGTAACCGAGTCCACCTCTACGGATTTCTTCTGTGTTTTTGCTACTTGCCTCATGCATTTGGCCAGTGATGGGGTGGGTACCCAGACATGGGTCACAACTTGAAAATCTCTCTAGGAGTCGCAGACTCTAAGTTGTGTGGGGAGCCACAGGATGGGAAAATTACTCCTTGTTGGATGGGAGTCTCCTTGTTGGATGGGAGTTTCGAACTGGAAGTAGGAAAACAAAATCTCTCTAGGAGTCGCAGACTTCAAGTGGTGTGGGGAGCCACAGTTTGGGAGCCTCCTTGTTTGTCGGGATGTCTTTCCAAGTAGAGTTGGGTCCATTCGCCAAGTGAACCGTCAGTCGAGTGGCCGGCAGGGGAGCCGAGCCAGTCGGGCTGTGTATCCAATGCACATGCAAAGTCCAGGCTGAGTGCTTGGTGGGTCCAAAGCCAGACAACTGTTGTTTTGTGTTCATTCCTCAAATGGACTGCTGTGTTTAACCTCTAATCTGCATTACAGTTATGTAGCCCTGTGGGGGACCATGCAGTGCTTTGTTTATGTTCAGTGAGTTAATAAATAAAGCCACACTGAAAAATCCCAATTCTGGTTCTGGACATTACAGTTATTGCTTCCTGTATTTGGATTTACTTGGGTGCCCCTGTGCAGAGTAGCCAAACCTAGGTCTCTTGTGCCAGGTAACCTCATCCTTCCCCGAACCCGTAGAGACATATGTATATCCATGTTAAAAAAATGGACATATGCCTTACATACAGTTGTCTTGCCTTTGTTAACCTGCCTAACACAGAGATTTGTTGCTTTTCCAGTGCCCTCCTTTTATTTTTGTCCCTAGTTCCTTAATACCCTCTAGATCCGGTCCCTGCTAGGGTGTCCCTAAGGCACTCTCCATTTTCTTGAAATCGGGCCTCCTGAAGTCTAGGACCCTCATCTTAGTGCTGCTCAGTCCTAGCCCAGTCCTTATACTGAACCACATCGTTTGGTGATAGCTAGGCCCCAGGTTGTCACCCACCATGACATCAGCAACACTGTCCCCATTTGTCAATACCAAGTCCAGTATCACTCCCCCCCCCCCCTTGGAGTGGGTTTCTTAGCTAGTTGCCTGAGGAATGCCCCTTGCAGGGAGTCCAGGATGTCCCTACTTCTGACTGTTGCTGCAGCTGGTAGGCTCCAATCCACGTCTGATAGAGTAAAGTCCCCCACCAACAACACCTCACCCTTGTATGACATCCTTTGTATGGCTTCCATCATGTCCTAATCCACCTCGCCCCCCTGTGCTGGAGGTCTGTAGATCACTCCTATCCGAACAGTGACCCTAAACATGTTTTAAGGGTGACCCACAGTACTTCAGCTCCTCCCTGGTCTCCCTGTATTTTCATGGCTTTTATTTTGTCCCTGACATAAAGAGCCATTCCTCCCCTTTTTTAACTACTCTGTCATTTCTGAACACAGTATACCCTGGTATGGCCACATCCCAGTCCTGGTTTTCATTGCACCAGGACTCGGTAACTGCAACCATAACTAGGTCTGCTTCTGCCATGGTGGACTTAAGGTCTACAATCTTGTTGCCTAGACTTTGAGCATCTGCACACATGGCTCTCAAGATTGTGCTGCCACCCACCCTCTTGTGTCCCATTTGACCCCCTTGTTTCCCCCACTATCTATCCCATTATTACTCTTGCCTTCTATTTCCCAGATTCCTTTGTTATATTTCTTTTTAGGGTTTCATCCCCTCAAGATTCCCCTTGCTGACCTCATTTGCCTGTGGGGGGGGGGAACAGCTTATGTCTCCCTTTGCATTTCTGCTCCCCCCCTTGGCTAGTTTATTGCTAGCCAATGTAGCATTTAAACTGTTCACTGAGGACCACAGTTCCCCTCCCAGACACCTAGACAAATGCAGGCCATCACCGCTGTACAGGCCCTTATCCCTCCAGATGCCCAGTCCCCACTGAAGCCAAAACCCTCCTGTGTGCACCATTTCTTCAACCATGCATTGAAGTTCCTGGTGTGGTGAATCCTGCCTTCCCCCCTGTGGTAGACAGGTAGCACTTCTGAGAAGATCACACATCATGCCACCTGCCTAAGACCCCTTCCCAATTCCTTGAACTCCTCCTGAACTATTGCTGGCTCATTTCTGGCCAAGTCTTTAGTCCCCAGATGAAAAATAAGGTCTAACTCTCCTTCCAATCCTGCTGCCCCAGCGATCCTTTGGATCTTCTTTCCATCCCTGCGAGCCATGGAACCGGGAAGGCACCAAACCTCCCTCTCCTCATCCTTACTTGTCCCCAACTCTATCCCCCTCATTATGGAGTCCCCACCAGGATTCCCTTCCACCTTTGGGGGTCTCCATTATGAAGGACCCCCACATCCACCCTGGTCACTACTTTGGGTGCCTCTGTGGGACACTGCTGCTCTGCCAGTGCAGCATAGGAGTTTTGCAATGGAACCCATTGTGGGATGTGCCTATGCCCACCACCCTAACCCCCCCATGCCCAGTGTTGTCCAGCCGCTCCTCCTTCTGGGCAACCTCTGAGGTAGTGGTGGTGGATTAATAACACAATGCATCGCAACATAGCAGTAGCATAGCAGTGAGCAGTCTGTGAAGGACAAATAAATTCCTATTGGAGTAGCCTCAGTACCGTGGAAAATAGCAGGGAGAATCCAGTCACTGCAATTTCAGGGCAGTGTACTCCAGGGGTGTTACCATACACAAGGGGCAGCATGGTTGGCCAAAGGCTGACTTCACAGCTGACGCGCACAGTATGACATCTTTTGCACTCTGGCTCTTCACACCCTGGACCACAATGCATAGGGCTGCTAGGAGCAAAGGACGTTCAACAGGGGGTGAAGGGTCCTAGGATCTCTGCTGGTGGGTGCAGGGTGAGGAAGAAGGTACAACTTCTGGGTCCCCATTCACCAAGAAGATGGCCACTAGACAAAATGACTGGCAAGGGTGAAATGGTGAGTATGAGGGCAGTATTCACCCTCTTGACCCCTCAGTTGATGGCTGGAGGCTGCACAATGGCTGAGAAAGAGCCAGAGTCCTGTGCTTTTCTTTGTTTAGCAGGACCAGTTTTTCAGCAGACTCTGATATACCACTCTTGTCCTGAAGATCTCTGATTGTTGGTGCAGGACAAAGATGGAGTTATCTGGGTCCTCCCCATTGCTGAGAAGATGGCTGCTAGATGAGGCAATCAGCGGGGGTAAGTTGGAGGGCAGTGTTCACCCTCTTGACCCCTCAGCTGGTGGTTAGAAGCTGCAGAATGGCCTAGAAAGGGCCAGAGACCTGTTTTTCCTTTGTTCAGCAAGGCCAGTTTTTCAGCTGACTTTCTGATGTCCTGCCCTTGTCCCAAGGATCTCTACTGGTTGGTACAGGGAGAGAAAGCAGGCACAGTTTCTGGGTCCTTCCAGTCACTGAAAAGACAGCCTCAAGAAGAGGCGACTGGCAGGAGGGAGAGGAATTTGAGGGCAGTGTTCACTCTCTCGACCTCTCAGCTGGTGGCTGGAAGCTGCAGAATTGTTGTGAAAGGGTCAGAGCCCTGTGCTTTTCTTTCTTTAGCATAGCCAATTTTTCAGTTGGCTTTCTGATGTCCCACCCTTGTCCCAAGGATCTCTACTGCTTGGTACAGGAAGAAGAAGAGGCACGGCTTCAGGGTCCTCCCAGTCACAAGAAGACAGCCTCTAGAAGAGGCGATCAGCGGGTTGGGGGGGGAGTTTGAGGGCAGTGTTCACCCTCTCGACCCCTCTGCTGGTGGTTGGAAGCTGCAGAATGTCTGAGAGAGGGCCCAAGTCCTGTGCTATTCTTTGTTAAGCAGGGCCAGTTTTTTGGTGGGCTTCCTGATGCCATGTCCATGTCCCAAGGATCCCTGTGAGGAAGGAGGCTTGGCTTCTGGACCTCCCAGTCACTAAGAAGACAGCTGCTAGATGAGGCGATGGGGGTGGGGTTTGAGGGTACTGTTCACCCCTTCAGCCCCTCAGTTGCCAGCTGGAAGCTGCAGAATGTGCTGCACTAAAGCCTAACTAAAAACTGCACACTCTGATACCTTAATATACAAAGGCTAACTTGTTCCAGTTCTAGTTCCAATTCAGCTTCTTTTTCTATTATAACATTTTCATTGGATCAGATTGATTCTGTTAAAAGAGCAAGAATGACAGCAGCTGGAGACTACCTTATCCATGCTCCATGTGCAATACTGATTTCATATGTTGTTCTACCACATGCACTTTACATTTCACAAGAAGGAATCAACTTCTCCTGGGAAGAGCAGGTGATAACATGCAGTTATGCATAGATTCCTCTACTCAGCTACATGGTACATGCCTGTTTTCTGAGTGCTATTGAGGACATAGGTGCACAACATGTTGCTGAATTGATCCTACAATCATTATGTTATTATAGTAAAAATTAGATTGTGATGCTGAATTACACCAATCTCTTTCCTGTGGTTTTGTGATATGGACCAATGCACATTAATAGCATACACCACCAAATGAAATTCCCTCACATGCTGAGTAACTAAACCTAACACAGTAGTGAAAGGCATGTGTACTTTATTAACTAGCCCCATCGGGTCACCTCTGACTGTGTGACCGGCAGGAAGACGCCTCCGGCTGCTTCACCCGCAGGTCGTCTCCCTGAAGACCTCACCAAGCTAACTGCACCAGGCACAGCCCCATCAGGCCACCTCCACCTGTGTGACCGGCAGGAAGATGCCGTAAGCTGCTTCACCCACAGGCCGTCTCTCTGAAGACCTCACCAAGCTAACCACTCCAGGCGCAGCCCCACTGGGCCACCTCCAACTGTGTGACCAGCAGGAAAACGCCGCCAGCCACTCCACCCACAGGCTGTCTCCCTGAAGACATCAAGCTGACCGCACCAGATGCAGCCCTATCGGGCCACCTCTGACTGTGTGACTGGTGGGAAGATGTCACCAGCTGCTTCACCTGCAGGCCATCTCCCGGAAGACCTCACCTAGCTAACCACACCAGGCGCAGCCCCATCGGGCCATCCCCAACTGTGTGACTGGTGGGAAGATGCCACCGGCCGCTTCTCATGCAGGCCATCTCCCTGAAGACCTCACCAAGCTAACTCCTCCAGGCACAGCCCCATCGGGCCACCTCCAACTCTGTGACCAGCAGGAAGACACCGCAGGCCGCTTCACCCAAAGGCTGTCTTCTTGAAGACATCACCAAGCTAACCGCACTAGGCGCAGCCCCATCGGGGCACCTCTGACTGTGTGATCAGTGGGAAGATGCTGTCAGCCACTTCACCTGCAGGCCGTCACCCAGAAGACCTCACCAAGCTAACCGCTACAGGCGCAGCCCCATTGGGCCACCTCCGGCTGTGTGACTGGCGGGAAGATGCCACCGGCTGCTTCACCCACGGGCCATCTCCCTGAAGACCTCATCAAGCTAACCACACTATGCGCAGCCCCATTGGGCCACCTCCGACTGTGTGAACAGTGGGAAGACGCCGCCAGCTGTTTCACCTGCAGGCCATCTCCCTGAAGACCTCACCAAGCTAACTGCACAAGGCGCAGTCCCACTGGGCCACCTCTGACTCTGTGACCGGTGGGAAGATGCCGCCGGCTGCTTCACCCACAGGCCATCTCCCTGAAGATCTCACCAAGCTAACTGCACCAGGCGCAGCCCATCGGGCCACCTCTGACTGTGTGACTGGTGGGAAGACACCACCGGCCGCTTCACCTGCAGACCATCTCCCTGAAGACCTCACTAAGCTAACCGCTCCAGGCACAGCCCCATCGGGCCACCTCCGACTGTGTGACCATTGAGAAGATGTTGCCAGCCACTTCACCCACAGACCATCTCCCTGAAGACCTCACCAAGCCAGTCTCACTAGGTGCAGCCCCATCAGGCCACATCTGACTGTGTGACTAGTGGGAAGACACCGCCAGCCGCTTCACCCACAGGCCATCTCCCTGAAGACCTCACCAAGCTAACCACACCAGGTGCAGCCCCATCAGGCCACTCTGACTGTGTGACCGGCGGGAAGATTCTGGCAGCCACTTCACCCGTAGGCTGTCTCCCTGAAGACGTCACCAAGCTAACCACAACAGGCACAGCTCCATCAGGCCACCTCCGACTGTGTGACCGGTGGGAAAACGCCGCCGGCTGCTTCACCTGCAGGCCATCTCCCTGAAGAGCTCGCCAAGCTAACCGCACCAGGCGCAGCCCCATCTGGCCACCTCCAACTGTGTGACCGGCAGGAAGACACCTCTGGCTGCTTCACTCACAGGTTGTCTCCCTGAAGACCTCACCAAGCTAACCACACCCAGTATGGCACTGTGGAACTGGCTCCAAAGCCCAGGATTTCATTGGGGAAGAGCAGCTGGAGGAGGATGCTGACTGGTGGTTTCCCACTTCAGCCAGGCTCCGATTGGCTGTCTTACTTTTTAGGCTTTCCTTGTTGCTTCCCCTCGGCAGCTGTACTGCGAGCTGCCGAGAAGCTCTATGACCCCACAGTAATGTTCTGGTTTTCAGGCCGAACCTTTTAATTTATGTTCTTCCTTGCTCTGCCTGCTGCATATTTTCTGGGGTATGACTGAACTGCACAGAATGTTAGTATCTGTAAATATATTAACCCTAGCACTGGGTTATTTTGGAATTGTATAACTCCTTGTGTAATGAATACAGTTTAATTGCGCTAGGCATAATTACTTTCTTTTCTCTTTAAATGTTTTTTTTTAGTTCAATTCAATATAAGTTTCTCTTCCCTGCTTAAACCCACTACAAGCCTGAATCAGTTTCCTACCTGTACCAGCCTGCTTACTTTTTTCTCCTACTGTCCTTTTCCCACTACTCCTGCATCGAGCACTCCATAGCCCTGTGCAAGAGTCCTTACCCTGATTTATGCTTCTGATTTAACCTTAAATCCCTGTACTAGCCTGCTTCCCTCTTACCCCTCCTGTCCCTTCCTTCTACTCCTGCACCAAGCACTCCATAGCACTGTGCAAGAGCCACTACCCTGTTTTCTGTTCCTGACCTAACTCTAAATCCCTGGAGCAACTAAACTGATTTTTTTTTTCTGTTCTTTTGAATTAATCTTGAATTTCTTACTCCCTCTGCCCAGTGTTGCTGTATCTAGAAATTGGTGCTTATTTACCCAGGAACCTAAAATTCGTAACCTCCTGCTGTGGTGCTGAGCTTCCCTCTCCCTTCTGTCTACTTTCAGTTTTTCTGGTCTTTGTCTGAATTTAGGCGCCAAAGCCACTGCCATCCTTTGAGCTGTTAGAGCACCCCCTCCCCCTTCTGTCTCTGTTAACGCATTTGCTCTCGGTGGATATTTTGGGTCCATCCCAGCAATGGATGGTTCCGACACCATGTGGCATCTATGGGAATGAATGAGTTTTAACCTGCTCCCTCCCACTTCTCTAATCCCCTAATCCCCGCCCTGCTATTAAGTGCCCTGCTAGCCTTTGTCTGTGATCTTTCCCCTTTCTTTTTTTGAAGGCACAGCCCCGCCCGGGTTACCTCCAACTGTCGACTGGTGGGGAAGCGCGCGGCAGCTTCACCCACAGGCCGTCTCCCTGAAGACCTCACCAATCTAACCACACCAGGTACGGTACCGTGGAACTGGCGCCAAAGCCCAGGCTTTCATTGGGAAAGAGCAGCTGAAGGGGGAAGCCGATTGGTGCTTTCCCGCTTCAGCCAGGCTCCGATTGGCCACCTGACTTTTTAGGCTGTCCTTGTTGCTTCTCCTCGGTGGCTGTATTGCGAGCTGCTGAGAAGCTCTAGGACCCCACAGTAGCGTTCTGGTTTTCAGCCCAGCCCCCACCCTACTCCCTAGGCCATCTTAAATGCTTGCTGTCTCCGCCCACACTCCTAACATACACTCCCCATTGGGCCATCGTATTGGTTATGTTTCTTAAGTGGATACACTGTCTTCTGACTGTGTGTTGGCTAGCCTTAAAGGCTGCCCCCCATACTAGGACAGTAAGTTGAAGCGCTGATTGCTGACTTCCAATCCTCTGCTGTATTTAGTAGCAAAACTAGGATGATGGACTGAGGTCTTTGACTACAATCTCAGAACTTTAGGAAATTCAGCAACAGCTACTACAGTTCAGCGTCTTTTGGCCCCATAGCATTTCACCAAACAAAGCCCCATGTCAGCATATCATCTAACTTCCAATTTCCTTCTTGTCCATGTCTATTAATTTTCCTACTATGCCCCTCTGAATTTTGCGGACCACAGCCTCACTCCCCTGGTGCATCTCAACCTAGACACCCCCAATGGAGTGTCTTAGTATTCTTGACTATCCTGGATATTGTATATAGGCAGTAAAGTTCTCTAACTTAGATCCTGCAATTTATCCACCGAGGCTGGTTGGAACCTGTACTGAGCTCCCTTTACAGGGTATAAAATTGTCTGCAATTCACCAGGTCCCTCAGCTCTCCTTGTCTTTTTCAGCCAGAGTTCTTATCCACACAATGCTCAGCCCCCTAGGTAATTATCCTAGGGACATCTTAAGTCCATATAACAAACCCAGCAAGCATGAACAAATAAAGACTCACCAGTTATTGGTGGGAGCCTTTAAAAAACTCTAGCTGCTCTTATTACTGTGCTCTGGCAATGTTGAGCTTAACCCTGGTCCCCCGGCAGCCATCTTATCCTCTGCAGACCTTTCTAGTATCAAAGGAGTAAGCCTTATAAATGGTAATGCATGCAGATTACTAAAGAAGTTGACTTTTATTCAGGCTTGGGCCTTTCATACCTCGTCTGATGTTCTAGTGGAAACTGAGTCATGGCTTAAACCTGGTACTGCTGACCATGAGGTGAATATTCCAGCCTATTCCTTGTTTAGAACTGACAGGCAGGTTGGAGGAGGAGGAGTAGCTATTTATGTCAGTAATAAACTCTTGGCCTCAATAATAGATTCAACATCCGTGCCTAAAGAGTTTGAATGCCTGTCCCTCAAAGTCAAGCTCTCCCCTTCTGTCTCATTCTGTGTCATAGGATGCTGTAGGCCACCGTCGGCAGGATTGCGACTTTTGAATCACTTAAGTACTTCACTAGGTTCCCTACCATCGGAGTTCATTATATTAGTTTTTTTTTTGCTGAATTTACTGCTACTGTGGAAATTTTTGGTTTTTCTTCTTGGAATTTTCTGCTTTTTAACTTGCTGTACTAGCTAGGCCTGACTTCAATATAGCTTATGGCTTGTACTGCTGAATATTTTTACTGCTTAAACATTTTACATTTAAATTACTGCATTGTATATGTAGGAATTGCCTTCCCAAGTATAGCAGAGTTGTAGCTAGAGATGCAGCAAAATTAAATTACGCTGGCAAAGTGAAAGCGATGTGGCCACTTCGCGTTGTCACTCCGCTACGTGGAGTGGCCAAAGCAAAAGGCTCACTTTGCCTTGCAATTATTACTTCACATTGTCATTCTACCTTAACGCGAAATAAGGCGGAGTGACAACACTATTGGTAGCCCCTCACACACACAGTCACCAGAATTAATGTGCATCCCCAAAATGCTACTGTCTTGTGTCCAGAAAACTCCCCAGTGTTGACAAAGTGAAATGACAGCACAACAAGAAATGCAAAGTCTCCCAGCATTAATGGTGCACTCAGTCATGTGTGCAGTGGTCACATACAGTCACCAGAATTAATGTGCATCCCCAAAATGCTACTGTCTTGTGTCCAGAAAATTCCCCAGTGCTGACAAAGTGAAATGATAGCACAACAAGAAATTCAAAGTCTCCCAGAGGACTTCCGGTGCAGCCTCTGATCGTAATGGCAGCTTAGCACTCCCGGTCCGTGATCCCCTTCCCCTTTTTAACCAGAACCACGGCCAATAAACTACCAAAAATAACTGGCAACTACAACTTTCATGGCAATGAACAAGCTACAAGGGCGGGCAAACAGATTTTCCAGTTTACCTGTGGATCCGGATCCTTCAGACCATGAGGCATTGGACTCTAGCAACACCACTCAGGCCTGCCCCACCACGCTGCGCACTACAGCTAAATGCAAAGGCAAGCAAAAATCCCAATCTACTAAACAGATGGAGGACAAGTTAGATAAGATCTTACACAAACTTAAAGAAATTAAGTCATAGTTCAAGGACTTTAAAAGGGAGCAGGAGCAGGCCCGAGCAGACATTTCCGAACTACAGCAGCGGATGGTCGCAGTTGAGGAGAAACAGTTTGCACAGTCCGAGGCCTCTAAGGAATGCCAGACCATGGTCTTACAGCTTGCAGAAATATGTCAAGCCCTTGGAGAGCGGCAAAAGGATGCTGAAAACAGACACAGACGTAGAAATCTGAGGCTATACGGGGTACCAGAGGGGAGTGAGGGAAACAATATGAATATGTTCATACCATCATTACTCCGAGAGACACTGAATTTGAGCCCTGAATATGAGTTGGAGATAGAAAGAGTCCACAGAGCCTTAGGCCCTCCACCCTCACAACCAGGAATGAGATCCCCGATCAATAATAATATGTTTCCTGAGGTATACCACTAAAGAAGAGCTGTTACAGAAGGCATGGACCACTGGGAAGACCTTCTTTCATTCCAACAGAGTATACTTTGATAATGACTATGTCCCTGCAACAATGCAGTGCCACAGAGAATACATACTACTGTTCCCGATTTTGAGGGGCCTAAAGTTGAAGTTTCGCACCCCATATCCCTCCAGGCTTCAGGTTCAATACCCCAATGGACAACAACATTTCCATTCTGCTCAGGATGCACTTGCAGATCTAGAAACCAGAGGATATGAACTCCCAACCAAAGTGAACTTTCCAGGACATTCAGTGGGGAAAGAGGCAACCATGTTTTGCCGAAGATCACTGGATCCACAGTTACAAAAAGCTGCCTTGGACTCAGTAAAACAATTACTTCCTCAGTTTGCCAGAAATACTGCCTGGAACTGGGGAATACTTCATTTTATAGCACCTGAGGTCTGAGAGGTGAGTACTGCTGGAGCTAGACCTGTGGCCTGAGCGGGGGACAGGGGCCTTCCCAGGTGTTTCCCGCTGTGGGGCCTGCCACAAACATCAACAGAGATAGCAGTAAGACTGCAGTTAGGCTATTGTATTGTACACTTGGAGTGGTATTGGGGGAGTTGTGGTGCAGAAGCTGAAGAGATGGCTTATGGCGATGGTCGGTACCGGCCTTCCCCTTAGGAGGGGCTAATTTGGAACCATTGGATCTTACAGGAGGCCCCAGAAAGCCTCGAATAACTGACTCTCAGAACAAAACCTTATCTGGCGGCCCCTTGGGGTGGGGGGAGTAGTCCCCTGCACCCGGAGGAGGCCTCTATTAAAAATGTTTGAGAAGCCGGACGCTTATTGATTGGGGATCCTACTGGTGTCCAGGTCCTAACTGCCGAGGAGGGTGGGACCATTGAGGGACTCTGCTAATAACACTTAAACACAGTATGGTGTGGGGTGTCTGCTCCCTCCATGCCTCCTGAGAGTGTTTACATATGGTGAAGTGCAGCAGCCCAGATGGGAAGGATACTGTTGCATGATGGTGGCCACTGCAGGGGAGGAGCTTATATCTGGGGAGTGGACTCTAGACCCTGGTAGTGACGGCAGTGGGGAGGCCATCCCAGTCAGACCCTGGCCCGCCTTTCTGAACTCTAATGGTGCGTAGACTTGATAATTTATATTTAAGTTCCTCATTGTAAAAAGCAACAGGGCAGAATCCATGGAGCACAATATCACAACAATGGACCTATAACCACCCCCTTATCTGAAGGCCGGCAGGGGGAAATAAGAGACTTATAGAGGATAAAACTTGATTGCACCATTTTGATTTTTTCTTTAACTGGGAAACGTCTGCTAACCCTATTTTGTGTTTATATCTACATCTTTACAGATAAGGGTAATCTGAACCCCGGGGCGCATTTCGTTGCAAGGAGTGCATCCCAGTAGTAGCTTCTATTTTTAGTTGCGGCCCCCCCCCCCCCGAAGTTTGCAAGGGGATGGAAGTCACTGTGCTACAACTGTACATAGTTTATCTTACATTGTTTAGACTAGGACAAGAGTTTAGAGGATGTCATTGTAGTCAGACAGTACTATTTCTATTATATCATATAAAAGTTTAGATTGGAGTGCACTGATAGAGGGAAATATATTTATAACAGTACAGGCAGGATATTATATAAGTTGGCTATGGATGGAAGGGCGGGGGGGGGTGGATTAGGAGGATTGAGACCTATTTTTGCACCCATTATGACCCAACACCAAAAAATTAAATTAGTCTCTCAGAATATGAATGGCTTGGGGGGCCCAATTAAAAGAGGGAAGGTGGTATCTTACCTCAAAAAAATCATATCCACATATGATATTACTGCAGGAAACACATATGACCCCAACTGAGCATCATAGGCTGCTGAAATTTGGAATGCAAACCATCGTGGCAAGCTTTTACCACTCGGGTAGAAGAAGTGGAGTGGCAATATTAATTCCTAACAACTCGCCATTCCAACTAGAGACCTCATATTCCAACAGAGAGGGTACTCTGGCAATGGTCCTGGGATCTTGATGGTGCACTCCCTATACAGTGGCTAGTATCTATCTCCCCCCAGGTTCAAACCACAAACCTATCAAACCCTGATAGATAAAATTATCCATTTTAAACAGAGAATTTTAGTGGTAGGCGGGGACTTGAACCTCATAATGGATCCAGGGAAAGATAGCTCAAACCCTAACCCTCCGCATTTGACAGCCAGCCAGAGACACGGCCAGAGATTGTTTAAAGAAATGGGCCTAGTCAATATCTGGAGACTTAGTAACCCGGGAAGTAGATTATATACCCATTATTCGATGGTCCACCATACTTACTCCTGTATAGATCATTTTTTAATTACAGCAGAACATAAAGACCTGGCAAATCGTGTGACTATACTCCTTATACTGCTGACAGACCATGTCCCCTTAGTAGTAGAACTGGAAACCTATAAAAAAAAAAAACAATCCACACAATGGCGTTTTAATAATTCTTTATTAAGAAATTGGAAATATGTAGAATTTATTACCCAACGTATACCAGAAGTCATAGCACAAAACCAGTCCCCTGAGATTACATCAGGAATACTGTAGGACACACTGAAAGCAGTAATTAAGGGAGATACCATCCAGTTTACAGCTAGGGAGAAGAAAGCTAAGGGAGTGCAGTAGAGACAATTGGAAGCCAAACTTTTAATCTGGTAGCAAGCACACATGCAAGGAGATAGATCGGCCCAACAACATATAACTCAGATTCAAAGTAAATTACAAGACCTACTCAGCTATAAAACTGAACAGGCCCTATTATATCTATGACAAAAATACTACGTGGGGGAGCTAGGGCTTCTCGGGTATTAGCCTCCAGACTGAGATCAATAAGATTTAGGGGAATGATAACTCAGCTTAGGCACCCCCAAACTAAACATCTCTTAACTAGCACTAAACAAATCTTGGAGGGATTCAGACAATTTTATAATTCTCTTTATACCCAGGACCCAGAACCATCAGAAGATAAATACATGTCCTTGGACTCATCTCAGCTATCTCCCCAACAAAGGGACCTTTTACTTCAACCAATTACAGTGCAGGAGATACAAGGAATTCTTAAAAGGGCTAAGGTAGGGAAGAGTCCTAGTCAGGACGGGATCACTTCTGAATTCTATAGAAGCTTTGGTAAAACTTTGCTCCCTACCCTACAGACACTATTTAATGACCTACAGTCCAAAGATACACCCCTCCTCCCTCATGGCTTGAACTGTGAATCCTACAGGCCTATATCAGTCCTAAACCAGGATTATAAATTCTATGCAAGTATTTTAGCACATCAGCTAGAGCCCCTTTTACCCAGTATTATTAATAAAGACCAAACAGGCTTTGTTCCCACAATAAGAACTAAACATAACATCAAAAGAACCTTATATTTGTTAGAAAGAGTGGAGGCGAGGTCTATTCCATTTTTATTGTTGAGTATGGATGCCCAAAAGGCTTTTGACCGAGTGTCATGGAAATTTTTATACTATACCTTGGACAGGTTTGGTACCCCCCTAGATTTCTACAATGGGTGCAGGATCTTTATTTATCCCCCTAAGCAGTACTTAAAGCAAACGGCTCCTATTTAGAGCGATTCATGTTATATAGAGGAACACAACGAGGTTGCCCTTTATCCCCCCTTCTATTCACCACATATGTAGAACCCAAAACAGAAGCAATACAAAAAGCTGAGGAGATATCCAGTCTGTTAGAGGGTGGGGTAGAACTCAAGACGGCATTTTATGCAGATGATTTACTGGTCTATTTAACATCCCCAGAGTCCTCTCTCCCCTGATTATTTACACTTTTACAGCACATAGAATCCTTAACTGGGTATAAATTAAATACAGCCAAAACTGAAGTATTCAGCTGGAGATATGATCCAGACAACAGCACCAGAACATTATTCCCTTTAAAGTGGGATACTATAAATTTCCGGTATCTAGGAATTATGATCCCAGGATCTCAAAAGGATGTATGAGGTGAATTCCCCCCCTCCAAGTAAGACATTAAAGAATGATCTACAGAGTTGGCACGATCTTACAATACCTTTAATACAACGAATAGACTCTGTCACAATGACGATACTGCCTAGATTTCTTTATTTGTTCCAAAACCTTCCTATCCGTCTCCCCTCTGGAATGTTTTAAAAGTTGGGATAGATACTTTCCCAATATATATGGCAAGGAAAAAGATCAGGAAGGCATAAGCCTTGCTTCAGCTCCCTAAGATTAAGGGCGGCTTGGCCCTTCCGTATTTGAAGACGAATTATTTATCAGCCCATATGGCGCATGCCCTACATTGGTGGGATACAGTATCACACTGGAAAACCTTAGAGCTAAATGATCAGCAGGAAGCCAAAGAAAGAAGTATGGGCACCCCCTATACTCAATGGAATTATAGACTAGAAGGCATCCAATCAACTTATACTAAAGCTGTACTTATTGTATGCCGGAGGCTGCTGGGGACATTAGATATTAACCCCTCTGCTTGAGTATTGTTGACCCCAGTATATGACCAATTATTTATTCCAGCTTTTACTGATTGTGCATATGATACTTGGAACAGGCAGGGTCTGAAATTTATATACCAATGGTATGAGCAGGGATCTTTCATAACCTTTGCCCAAGCACAACAGGCATATCAGTTAGAGATGAGGTATTTTTTCTGCTATCTTCAGATTCGTCATTATATAATCCAGAGATGTGGATCACACTGGGACCTGACTCAGGCTCATCCCTTGGTGCAAATAATTATCCGCACCCGGACCAGACAGATCCCTGATCATATTATCTCTGAGTTGTACCGTGCTCTCCACCGAAAAGGACATAAATCTTTAGTGAAAGTCCTGGGAGGCAGATCTGGGACAAGAGATTTCTGAGTCAGACTGGGATCAGATCTACAGCATAAGATATCTAGATCCCATGTCTGGAAAGAATTTAGCTGGAAATGTATGGTTAAATTTTTTTTTTAACCCTGTGTTTATGCACCTAATCTTCCTCCTCCCTCCATTCTCTCGGACATCCTCTGTCTGTGGACCCTCCAATCCCCACCTTGGTCTGCCCCTAGAGTGCCTTGTCCACACACATTCCCCTGAAGACCCCCGGGTAGGGGTGGAAAGGGCCCCCCCCCCGTGCTTACCTATCTCCAAACCAGCATATACGTGTAAAGGCATAGCCGCACAGCGGAGTTCGCCCCTGATGAGCCCAGAGATATCCCTAGGGAGGTGTCATCGCCTAGGAGGAACCGAGGTGTTTTTCTGGTTTCTTCCTCTCCCCCTGATGTCGGCATGCAATGAGGGGCTATGAGCTAGGAGGCACACTGTGACGTACCTCCTGCTCCGCCCCTCTGCTGACATCCACCCAATCCACTTACTGCTTCTCCACCTACTGCGCCATCCACCCGGGCTCCCCTAGGTGGTGGCATTGCAGAGGAAGCCTGCAGTTAACCCCCCTAGAGAAGGAGATCCACCATCGGGCACTATCCTTCTCCACCCCGGCCAACCCCTGGCGACCCATGCTCGTTCCTGAACCTAGATCGCTGACGTGGTGTGAGGTGTGGCATCCAGCGCCTCAACCCTCAGTGCCACCGGGCCAGCCTATGGTTACATTTTTTAATACGCCCATTATAACTGGGAAATATGGGACCAGAGGAGGAACTCACTGCTGGAGACTATGTGGAGAGACCTGGGCAGACCATATACATGTATTTTGAAGATGCCCGGTAATTACTCAATACTGGGCACAAATAGAGCATGGTCTGAAACAGCTTTTTCCGGAGCTCCCACGCCTCACTCCCGGGTTAGCACTCCTACACTGGTTTACCGAAGGGGTCAAGAATATGTAGTCTAAGCAATTACTGATAATATTACTTCTAGAAGCTAAAAAGGGGATCTCACGGAGGTGGTTACAGACAGCCCCCCCCCCCCAGTTGTAACAGACTGGGAGAACACAGTACCAGAGATTTATACAATGGAGATAATAACAGCAATCTTACACAGGAGGGAGACTGTGACTAGGTTTTTCTGGAATAAGTGGATAATATGGCTTATGCAGAATAGACAGGATATTATACATGAATTAGACAATTGTAATGCTGAGAGGTTCATGTTGCAATTGTATTACACATTCTTGTGTCTGTCCTGTATTGTACACTCAGCTGACACTCCTATCTGAGGCCAGCCTGATCTGTATTGAAATTGTGATTCTGTAATGTAATCCTGCATACTGTGTGCTATACATACTGATGTATTCCAATCTTTTTAATAAAAACATAGTAACAAAGTCTCCCAGAATTAATGGTGCACTCAGCCATGCATGCAGTGGTCACACACAGTCACCAGAATTAATGTGCATCCCCAAAATGCTACTGCCTTGTGTCCAGAAAATTCCCCAGTGCTGACGGAGTTAAATGATAGCACAACAAGAAATGCAAAGTCTCCCAGAATTAATGGTGCACTCAGTCATGCATACAGTGGTCACACACAGTCACAAGAATTAATGTGCATCCCCAAAATGCTACTGTCTTGTGTCCAGAAAATTACCCAGTGCTGACAAAGTTAAATGAGAGCGTAACAAGAAATGCAAAGTCTCCCAGAATTAATGGTGTACTGCAAAGTACAAATGCACAGAAAGATTAAGATTGAACCATAGTATGTAGCTGAGACGTACCTCCTGCTCCACCCCTCTGAACCATAGTATGTAGCTGGCAGTAGCTATATAGAAAGTCATCCTTCCCTTATTTCTTAAGGTAATGGCCCTAGTTCAGAGGGAATAATGTAGGAATAAAAGCCGACCTTTACTGAAAGTAAAAGTAACTGTGCTGCAGGCCTGTTAATATTTTATGTAGAATCCATAGTATGGAATGAGACCCATTAGCCCGTATAGCTAATCATGTTTTACAATTAAGGCTTGAATGAGCATACATTCACAACACAAGCTACTGCACGGCAGTGCGCAGTTGAGCGGTAGCGTCTTTTTGTTTGTTTTTAATGATTTCTAGTATCTCTAGCATAGTGACCGACATGCAATTTCGGGATAGGTTAATAGGGTGTTGGACGTCAGAGAGAAGACAGCAGAAGGGGAAAATTCATGCTGAAAGGGAAAATTACTCTGAAGTACATTTTTATGTTCTGAATGTCTGTTTCTGCTGTGTAAACATTTAAAATCTTGATGTAGGCATAGCATAGCTGGTACGTCTACACAGCACCATGGCACTTTATCTAGCTTCTAGCTAACTGCTGTCCAGAAACATAAAACCACAAAGAAGCATTACTTCTCATTCAGGGAGTTAAAAGACAGCTGTGACTGATGTAAAACCTCCTATTTTAACTTCTCATATGGAGTACAATGGTATGCATATAAGAAGCACTCCATGTATTCCAGCACTTCTATGTCCCATCTCTGCAAGGACATAGACAGGATGGAGGCTGTCCAGAGGAGGGCAACTAAAATGGTGCAGGGTCTGCACCAGAAGACATACGAAGAGATATTAAAGGAGCTTAATATGTATACACTCGAGAAGAGGAGGGAGAGGAGGGACATGATAGAAACCTTCAAGTACATCAAGGGAATCAACAGAGTCCAAGATGGTAGCATCTTTCAGAAAAAGAGGTGCACAAGAACAAGGGGGCACAATTTGAAGATAGAGGGAGGACGGCTCATAGGTAATGTGAGGAAGCATTTTTTCACAGCGAGGGTTGTGGATATGTTGAACAGCCTTCCTGAGGAGGTAGTGGACTCAAAAACAGTGGAGGAATTCAAGAATGTATGGGACAAACATAAGGCAATTCTAGTGGGGGGTAGGAGGAAGCAGGCTGTTGGTTAACTAGGATCAGCAGCCTAAGCATCAGGTAGGGAAATGGGCAGACTAGATGGGTCAAGCGGTTCTTATCTGCTGTCAAATTCTATATTTCTATGTTTCTATGTAAGATTGCGCTGCGCACTTAAGGGATGCAGACGTAAAGGCACACCAACACCTAACCAGTGCTCACAAGTCACAAATCCAAATCTGGAAAAGAATACCTTTTGCTGGTTGGGGGGGGGGGGGATAGTGCATGGTAGTAACAATCCACTACCAGTAAAGATACCACAAAGCAGTATAAAAAAATTTATGTAGGTGCGGTGGATAGCAGGGTCACACTGCTGCAATTACTCTATGGCACAATAAAAGGTGTCTGAATTAATGGCGCGCATCATGCACACACCCACACCCACACACACACTACAAGTAATGACTAGCAAATTGTAAACCTTTAGTAACATAACTGTAACCCCCCTGCAAATGGGGGTTCATAAAATACTTCCAGGAGCTTGCTTGAATGCTCCAAGCCTGAATGGTGTTTGGCATTTAAGCCATTTATCAGTGAGTGTTTTTAGAACCTCTGGTACTGTCTCTTTAAGAGCTGTCTGCTTGCAGACATAATTAGTTTGTATGGGGGACTGTGTGCTTTCTGAGTGCCACCTCGAGCTGCTGCCAATTCACTTAATTTTTGCAGTCACTAGAGTGCAAAGGGAACCTATCTGAAAGATGTAACTGTTTACCAGAAATTATTTAGAGTAATAATGAAATTACAGTTTGTCTAACCTGCTTTCTTGCAGTCAGAACTGTGTCTGCTAGTTCCCCATTCTAGTTTGAACTGCTGAACTGGACCAATCAGTGTGGGGTAGCTAGCTCTAAAATGGTGCCTTGGACGAATCAGAACTTGGACTCATAATCTGAGCCAGCCACAAGAGGATTGTATGGGCAGTGACTCTGGGAGATGTAGTTTAGACTTCAGTGCCTTTTGGACCAACAGCAGCAGTCTATTGTGAGTGACAGCCAATCCAGTCAAGAACTGGGAGGAACTCAAAGGAAGTGCCCGTTTTGTCGGTTGGAGTTTCAGTTGAGCTTTGCAGTGAAGAAGGAAGGAGCCTGTGCTTTTTTCGTGCAGTTTTAGTCAAAAACGGTGTAAGGCCCAGAGTTCGGTCTGCAGCTTGTGTAACAGCTTGTTAGGACTGAATCTGTCCTGTGAAAAGAATCAAAGGATCTCTGAAGAGTAGAAACCAGGCTCACCCTGTAGAAGACTGGAGGAATTGCTGAAAATTGTATCTGTCTGTCAGGAACTGAATCTGCTGTGTGTCTCCCGGTATTGTGCAGTAATTACGATCGGATACAGATGCAGCCTGCCTGGTATAGTGCTTTTTTTATATGGATGTGTGAAGAGGTTTGTGTACCTCAAGTGAGCCCTGCTGACATTGAAGGACCCTATCTTATTTGGAGGTCGTGAGTACTAATTCAGGGTCGCCCTGTTGAATTGCCACATTAAATCCAAATGGAATTACTGTACTGCTGACTGTTTAATTCTCCTTTTCTCGTGTGAAAGGGCCCCTACCAGCTGCCACGGTTTGGACTAGCCACTAGGGCTTGGGTACCCAGGGACAGTAACTGATAGGGATAGGCCTGTGCACAGAGCCATAGGTAGATTATTAGGAGTGATAAGCTAATTAACCTGATTTCCCCTGTCCTTGTTATATCTCCCTAAATAAATCAGAACTGCTTGTTTCAGCAAAGTTATACTGCCTGAGGTATTTGTCTATGTTAAAAGTACTGTACTGTGATTGTTGCACTGTATCTCATTTCACAGGAGGTCCCAGTGCCGGAACCAGACCTGGGGGAAGTGTATACTGTGAAGGTAATTTGATATATTGTGTGGGCCACTAGTGGGAAGAAAGGGGTTGCAGTGTCCCAGAGGGCTGTGACCAGTTAGTTTAACCATTGCAAACCCTGACCTCTGGGTGGAGGCACCCGCCATTGGATCCAGGCCCCTCAACCTGTTAGTGGCAAATCAGGCAGGGGTAGTAGCCCCTGGGATAGTGCCATCTAGGGGTTACATAACCAAATGTTTTAAACAAACTGAAATTATACACTGCTGCACCACAACAATCAGCAAAAAAATGTCAAGAAATACTGAAAATGTTACTGTGTGTACATTAACAGTTATACATGAAAAATATAACCAAAACAGAAAGACTGCCTTTTTCTCCAAGTTAATCTATTACACCACAGATGCCCCTCCCCCAAAGCACACTTCACAGTACACAGACTGACTGTTCTAAATTAACATTCAAAATCCACACACAAACAATAAACACTCAATGATATGAGCACAGGAGGGTTTTCTACAATCGATGTACTAAACTTTGAGCAAAAAAAATGGCTCAAAAAGTCTTTTTTAACAGCTTTTAGAGGATTTGAACCACAGAGCTCTGAGAGAAAACCGTTTCCATCTTCCACTACACACACACTACACAGAACTGAGGCTGTGCAGAACAATCTAGAGCCCATGTGACCTGCAATCCCATGAAGCACTGCAAAATTTGCCTTGGAGCTCAATTACAAGGCGAAGTGATGCGAAGTACATTGATTTCAATGTACCTCACCTTAAAATTGGTGGAGAAGAGGTTTGGGGAAGGTGGAATAACACAAAGTCATTCATTTCAATGGACTTCGCGTTCCTCATTATAATGCAAAGTACTCCACTTCGTGTTGCAGGCACTTCAAGGATTCCGCATTATTCTGCGAATCACTCCACGGAGCAAATTTCGGCCACTTCACCCACCACTAGTTGTAGCGAACCTTAACTGACTACCTGACTTCTGTATAGCTTACTGCTTGCACTACTGAATTTTTACTGCTGAGCTAATTGCCCAATATTGCAGGATAGTTTGAACAACTGACTACTGACTGCTGTTTTTCTGCCACACTCTTTTCCCATTCCGGTTGCTCTCATTCCTTCTTGGACTGCTTTCTTTGTTCCCCTCTTTCACTTGCTTTTTCCTTTTTACATTTCTTTTTCACTATTCCCCACACTGTTTCTCTGCCATCTACTGGACCCCTGATTCCCTCTCCTGACACCCCCCTGAACCAGCATATTCTGTAAATATTGCCTGGCATTTTTGGCCATCTTTGCTACCCATTCCAGACTACCCTGAGTCCTCACCACCTCACGCCTCCTTCCAGCTCTCCCTGGTCACATTCAAGGGCCCCCCTCATCACCCTCCTGAACTAGCCTTTTGTTTTGCTAATTTCCCACCTGGCACCTTTGACCAGACCTCTCTACAGGAACCCTTTCTCTCCCGCTATTTGCACCTACTTCTGCCCTGAGCACTAAATTGCCCAGGGCCCTCCCACCAATTTACTTGAGCTTTGTTTTTGACTTTTTAACTAATGGCCCGCCTTTTTTTCCTGTTCTTTTTTAACCACAAGTGCAAATCAGGGTCTCCACTTCAGCCGAGTGGCCCTGGCACTGCTACCTGCCAGCGGCCGGACCTCTGCATCCAGCCTGTCACCCCTGGACCAAGGAAAGCAGGTACAAGTGGTCAGCTGCTAGCTCGGAGCTGTCAGGTTTCAATCCCCATAATTGGACTGGCTCCTGGGGACTGTGGCAGCTTCCTGATTGGTTGCTGCAGATCCCCATTGAGAAAGCAAGCACCCAAGGCACCTTTTTCAAATCATAGCTCAGCCACTGCCTTGCTGTACTACACTCTGGACAGTTTTTTTCCCACCACCCCACCCCCTTCCCCTTTATTAAATATATTTCCCAAGCGATCCTTGCACCCTGGGGCCTCATACACAGTCCTTTTCCTGCAACTTCTTAAAGGGGTGATCCTCTCTCATGCTCAAATTTCATAGATTTCATAGATTGATAAAGCTAGTAATAGACATTCGTCCTTAATGCTTGCCATAGAAATTTATTTTTGCTTTTTTGTTTAGTCATGAGAGTGATTATTTAACTAACCCCAAATTTTGTCTTATTACTCATTTCATTGTCCAATCTAGTTCTGAATATTTTTATATCTGTACTTTCTATTACTTCCAGTGGGAGAGAATTCCAAACTGTAACCACCCTTAGGCTGTACCAGTTTATCCTGGATAATGAGTTCCATTTGTCTAGTCGGAGTTACTTAGAGTGTCTACTACCACTAACTCTATCGTGATTTATTATAAGACCAAATTCGGCCATAAGGTTGTTGTCCTCCATTATCCTGTACAGCATACACAAATCACCTCTGTCTTCTATATTGTAATGAGTAGAGATTAAGAATTCCCAGTCTTTGTTCGTAAGGTGTCTCTTTTAGACCCCACAATACTTCTAGTAAATCTATGCTGAACTGCTTCAACCTTTTTTTATATCTTCTTTCCTATCAGGTGACCATAATTGGATACAGTACTCCAGGAGGGGTCTGACCAATGCTACATTTAGGGGGAGCATCACTTCCCTAGTTCTACTGGATATATGCCTATGGATACAGTTCAACATCTGATTGACTTTTTTCACCTAGCTCCTACAGTGAACATTGAATTTAAGGTCTGGGCTAATGGTTACTCCAAGATCCTTTTCACATAATGTTGTAGTTAAAGATTCATTATTTAAGGTATACTTATACTGTCTATTGTTGGTACACAAATGCATTACTTTTCATTTACTAATATTTAATTCCAATTTGCTGTGTTTGGTTCAGGAGAAAACGAGGTTCAGTGCATCCTGTAGTGCAGCGGTTTTATCTAGTGTATTTACCACTGTTCCCAGCCGACAGTTGTCTGCAAATCTGGACAGCCAGATATTGGGTATATTTATTTTTAATGAAGAAATGTAAATGTTAAATAGGATGGGACCCAGGACTGACCCCTGTGGCACCCCACTTGTGACCTTGGCCCACTCAGAATATTCATCATTAACCACCACTCTCTGCTGTTTCCCATGTAGACAGTTGGCAATCCAGTGTGTGATATTTGTACACGGTTCTAAGTCCCCAAGTGACTTAACCAATTCAGAATGAGGCAATTTGTCGAAGGCTTTTGCAAAGTCCAAGAATATAACATCAACGTGGTTTTTCCTGTCTATTTCTCTGTTGACTTTTCCATAAAAACCTAATACATTTGTCAAACAGGACCTGTTTTTAGTAAAACCATATTGACAGGGGTCAGTAGCCCCTAACAAGAATCGATGTTGCTGTATGTAGTCCTTAATTATACCTTCCAGTAGTTTGCCCATTAAAGAAGTCAGACTGATTGGTCAAAAGTTTTCAGGTTTGGTTATAGGTCCTTTTTTTAGGAGGGGTACCACAGTGGCTACCCTCCAACCTAAAGGTATGTCACCGGAGTCCAGAGAGTGCTGGAACATATGGGTCAGCGGTAGGAAAATATAATCAGCAAGTTCCTTTAATACTCTAGGGTGGAGATCATCTGGCCCTGGCGATTTGTTGACGTCTAATTTTTTTAGTCTCTCCAGTACATCTGTTGGACTAATACTTACTTGTCCTGGTACGGGTGCTAGTTTGTTCTCTGAAGTTATAGAAGTAACCTTGTTAAACACTGAACAGAAATAATTATTCTGTATATCAGCCATTTCCTTGTTACTAGTAGGAGTTCCTAAGTTGTTGGTAAAAGGGACCACTGAGTTCGTAGTTCCTCTTAATTTATTTATATGGGAAAAAAACTGTTTTTGTTATCGTTCACCTTGGTAGCCAAATGTACTTCATGTTGTGATTTTGCCAGTTTAATCGTATACTTAACTTTTTTAACCAGTGCTCGATATGCCGAAACTAATTGCAGGTTACCATTTTTAATGCATTTAAACAGTCTGGTTTTTTTGTTGATTAATTTCTTAATAGAGGGCTTCATCCAACTTGGAGGTGTTCTTTTAGTGGTATATTTTTTTACGGTTGGTATATTTTTGGAAACCTCACCCTTTATCTTTGAAGTCAATAAATCCCATTCTCCTTCAACTGTGTGACCCAGAAAGTCCTTTTTCCAGTCCTATTTTGACATATTTTCTTTTATAATAGTAAATTTAACCTGTCTGAAATTTAATCTTTTAGTTACCCCAGTCCCAAGCTGTCTAGTTTGGCCCAATACCCTAAAGTTCACACACATGTGGTTGCTATTGCCCAATGGTGCCATGGTAGTAACATTGGCTACACCCACATTAGTAAGTATGACATCCAATATTTTGTCATTCCTAGTGGCATAAGGTACTTTCTGTTCAAGCCCTATCTGTGCAAAGGTATCAAAATATGAGTTAATTAAACTGCAAAAATGTAACTGCAAAAGTGCTGCTTCATCCATTCAGCATGGGATTTCTACTTATTAGTGTAACCGTCACATACTGTGGGTCTCTAAACCCACAAAATGTTCAACACCCAGGCATATTCACAGGCTACCTAAACCTTATACAGAAATCACTAAATATTTCCCTCCCACTGCCACTTACCTGACCTGGCCTCTATACTACCATACATTGCCGTACTCACATCGGGTACCAACTGCTTCTCTCTCATGGGTTTGCTCTTTCAATTAAAACTATTCTGTATGCTTACTATCACCGCTCACCTCGCTGTTTGGCCTTGGAGAAGAGTTTGAGAAACTGCCCATGCCTCTGGGGCAAAATTTGGCCATTCTGACTACCTATTAGTACTATAAAAAAGATGCTCCTGCTGCTACTCATCTGTGCTGGTAACGTTGAATTAAACCCTGGGCCCCCCCTCTCCATTCCTGTCCCAGATGACCTACTTTTACTAAAAGGGTTATCATTTTTGCATTTGAATGCCTGCAGCCTTCTGAACAAGCTTGATGCTATCAAAACTTGGACCCTCCACTGCTCTCCTGATGTTCTCGTAATCTCCAAAACTTGGCTAAGACCAACCACCCTGGAGTATGAGGTTAACATTCCTTCATACAACTTGTTTCATACTGATAGGAAATCTAGGGGAGGGGGAGTAGCCATCTATGTCTGAGACAATATTACCGCAACTATGGTGGACATAACTACAGTCCCTAAGGAGTTAGAGTGCCTCCCACTAAAAATTCAACCAGCCAAATCAATCTCTGTCTGCATTAGTGGGTGCTGTAGGCCCCCCTCAGCTGGCATCTCTCTGCTCAAACACCTAAGTGACATACTAGCTACCACCTCATTAGAAGCATCCATAATTAGTGACCTCAACCTTGACTTGCTCTCTCCAGTCTCCTTACCATTGAAAGAATTCTGTGATGCCCATGGACTTACCCAGATCATTAATGAAGCTACCCATCCAAACACCAAAAACCCAGAGCGTAGCTCCCTTCTTGACCTAATCCTTGTAAGCAAGCCTCACCTCTTCTCCCACTCAGGTATATTCTTTAACAACATCAGCAACCACTGTGCCATTGCATGCGTAAGGTCAGCGCAACTCCAAACCTCCTCTTCCTCTAATGTAAATAGAACTTCTGCCAGATGCTTTTCTCTATGACCTCCAGTATTCTAACGGCAAAAATGTTACCTCGCATCTTCTGTGGAAGAGGCACACGAGGTACTTCATGTAATACTCACCAGAACCCTAGACCTCCATGCCCCAGTTACCAAAAGCAGAACCAAAAGAAAATCTTGTCCCTGGTTCACAGATAACCTAAAGACTGCCTTATGGCATAGGGATGCTCTTTGGAAAAGAGTCAGAAAGTCTGAATTGGCCACAGACTGGTCTGCTTTCCAAACCACAAGGAATTTCTGCACGAAAACTATCAGAGCTGCAAAGTCTAGTTATTTCCACTCTGAGCTTAACACATCCACTAACTCTGCTATTAAATTTTGGAAAACTTTAAAGGAGGTAGAAGGCCATAACAGCGCTGGCACGCTTTCCCACAAAATTTCAACTGGTGGTACCCACACTACAGATAAAAATGAAATCCTTGATCTCCTTAACAATCACTTTGCCACAGCAGGGATGGCTTTTGATACCTCCCCAGCAAATGCCATCAGGGCACAGTTCCTTAGTCAGTCATCCGATTGCCATGATCAGGAATCTATTGAACATTACCACTCTTTCTCCTTCTGTCCAGTCACCGTCAAACAGGTTGAGGATTTCCTTCTTCAACTTGATAATAAGAAAAGTGTGGGCACGGATATGATTGAGCCTTTCTTCCTAAAGTTGGCCTACTATATTTTGGCTCCCCCTATTATCCACCTTTTCAATTTTTCTCTCAATTAGGGCTCCCTCCCCAAGGTCTGGAAGATGGCCCATGTCATCCCTCTATTCAAATCAGGGGACCCCTGTGACCTAAAGAAGTACTGCCCAATCTTCTCACTCCCGGCCTTGTCAAAACTATTGCAGAAGGTAGTAAATGAGATCAGATCTCATCTGAAAAGTTTTAATCTACTAAACCCGATTCAATCCAGTTTCCATCCCATGCATAGTACCTCCACTGCCCTTGCTAAGGTTATAAATGACTGGCAGTCCGCACTTGATAACAAACAATACATATGAGCCTTGTTTCTGGACCTTAGCAAGACTTTCGACACGGTGGACCACGATTTACTCCTGGTGACCCTGAAGAAAGTTGGGGTGGGAAACCTGGTCCTACATTGGTTTACAAACTATCCTGTGGACAGAGAGCAGCAGGTCAAGGCTGAAAGAGTCCTATCATCAAAAATAAAATACTCCTTAGAGGTGTCCCCCAAGGATCCATACTTGGTTCACTTCTCTTTGCCATTTATATTAATCAAATTGACACTGACCTAAAGTCATCTAGTATCCATCTCTTCGCTGATGATACAGTGCTATACATTGACAGATCAACTCTGGATCAAGCAATTTTGGACCTCCAGAATGATTTCGACATCTTCCAAAAAAATCTACTCACCTCAAAACTCCTGCTCAATGTCAAAAAAACTAAGGCCATGATTTTCTGTCCACTGGCCCCTCATCTCAAAAAACAAAAACCCAGATAAGGTTCCTCACATAAGCACCCTTTTGGGAGAAGCCCTGGAGTTCATGAAAAATTCAAGTACCTGGGGGTCTGGACTGACTACAAATTGTCCTTCATTGATCACATTGATGAACTCACGAAGAAACTGCATCAAAGGCTCAGTATTTTCTTCAGGATCAAACACTCACTAACCCAGGAGGCTAAAAAACTCCTAGTCCAAGCTACCTTCTTGCCGCTCCTAGACTATGCGGACTTCCTATATGGCCATAGTACTAGCACAGCTCTCTCCAAGCTTGATATCCTATACCACAGAGCCCTTAGGTTAATTTCAGATGTCCCTTATGACACGCACCACTGCATCCTCTATTCTTCCATATGCTGGACCTTCCTTAGCTTCAGGAGGCAAAAGAATGCTATTGTATGGACATAGAAGGCAATCACTCATAATTACCTCAGTACCTCAGAAGCTGCCCAACTCCCTGCATCCCTAGTGCCAATTCTCTCAGAAGTCTTACCATCTTATCTCTGGCTATCCCTAAAGTTAAAATGCACTTTGGTAGAGCCTCAATAAGCTTCACTCTTCCTACCCTCTGGAATAAGATCCAGAAAACCTTGAGGCTCGCTACCCCTGTCACGTTCTCCCTCTTCAAATCCTTGTTCATGAGGATCTTCTCCAAGGTCTGTCATTGTTTCAAGTCAAGGTCTTAACATCATGATTTGTTACTGCTTTAAATTCTGGACTTAAACCTCAACCATTGCCTGAGGTGTCATTTGAGTCCTCCCTTCGGTCATTGTCCAATTCAAGGTCCCAACATCACAATCTGTCTTTGCTTCAAATATTGGACTTAAACCCCAAACATTGCCTGTGGCATCTGTTGTGTTCTCCCTTTGAACAGTCTTTCCTCACTAGGCCATCACGTCCAACCCTCTCCTATCTCAGCTGTCCTTCCCTCCCCACTCCCGACACCCCCCTCCTCTTCCCACTCCACTTGCCAGGCCATGCCTACAGTACTTATCAAAGGACTCTTACATCTCAATCTTCTTCATACTTTGACACTAGAGGAACTGCCACTCTTGCTCATTATGACTCCTCCAATGATGTTTACTGTATAAACTTTAGCTCATTACCTTACGTCCATATATCTGTATCTATGCAATTGTATTTAAATGGCACTACCTCCTGTTGAACCTACTGCTATGTTCTGGTGCAAGTATCTTGTCACATGCGATGCTTATATGTTACGTTGTTATTTTTACTATGTAATTGTTATGTACATTCACTCTCATGTGATGTCTTAACCCTGTTGGCAATTGTTTTGCCCCAGGTCCATCTTGTAAATGAGCTTGTCTGAATGATGTTCCATCTGGCAAAATAAAGTTTTTCATAGGTTAATTGATCGATTGATTGATTAGGGGACTTTAATCTGGACTGGCTTTCCAGTGTCTCCTCACCCCTTAAATCCCTCTGTGACTCCTTTGGACTAGCACAACTCACCACAGAAGCTACATGTACAAATAAAAAGAACCCCATTAATAGCACCCTGTTGGATCTTATTCTAGTATCCAAGCCTCACCTGTTTTCTCAAGCTAATGTATTCTTCTCTGACATCAGTGTCCACTGTTTTATCACCTGTATAAGATCCACCTCTAAATAACAGCCTTTACCCAAATATATCTTCAAGAGATCTCATCATAATTTTGACCCTCGGGCATTTATCACAGATCTGAGGGACTCAGTGAGTTGACAGGACTTCTAGCTAGCAAACGCAATAAATGAGGCATTCAACACCTTCCAGGGAATCGTACTAGGGGTTCTGGACAAACATGTACCACTGGTCAAAATACACCCCATAAAAAAATCATGCCAGTGGTTCACAGCAGACCTAAAGGCTACATTGAATAATAGAGATCTGCGCTGGAAAACAGCTCAGAAAACTAAGCTCCCTGCTGATTGGTCTTCCTTTAGAAGGGCAAGAAACCTCTGTACCAAGTTGGTCAGGGAAGCTAAGACTAAGTATTACTGCACAGAGCTCAACGCTTCTTCTAAATATCATTCTAGATTCTGGAAAACCCTTAAGGACTTCGAAGGTCACGCATCCACAAACTTCCTACCCACAATAATCACCACTAGTGCTACCACATTCTCAGATAAGCAAACAATCCTTGATTCCCCTAACAATCATTTCACCACTGCAGGTCTAGCCTTCGAAACTTCTCCCACCAGCAGCCTCCGCTCACAACTCTGCACACAGAATAAAGTATATTTTGCCACTAGTACAACATCGCCTTCCAGCCTACATCCCTGAAAGAAGTCGAGGATCTTCTGATGCAATTAGATATCAGGAAGAGTGCTGGTGTTGCTCTTATAGACCCCCTTTTTCCTGAAACTTGCTCACCATGTCCTAGCTGTGCCGATTACTCACCTTTTTAATCTATCACTCTCCCAGGGTGTCCTTCCTTCCTTATGGAAAACTGCAGATGTGATCCCCTTTTCAAATCCGGAGACCGTAGCGATCTAAACAACTACAGGCCCATCTCCCTTCTTCCTATCCTGTCTAAGCTGTTGGAAAAAATGGTAAGTGTACAGCTCAGGAACTATCTAGAATCCACAAATTTGATTAACCCTTTACAATCTGGCTTTCAGCCATGGCACAGCACCAGCACGGCATTTGCCAAGGTAACTAATGACTGGCGGCGTGACTTGGACAACAACAAATTTGTCTGTACAGTATTTTTAGACCTTAGCAAGGCCTTTGACACTACTGACCATGACCTGCTCCTCACTCCCCTCCAGAACCTGGGCTTAGATCCACCACCGTGAGCTGGTTTTTCAATTATCTTTCAGGTCGTCTTTAACAGGTAAAAGCAGAAGGAGAATTCTCACTTTTAAAGCCTTTGTTGAGGGGCATACCACAGTGCCCCATATTGGGCCTACTATTCTTCGTAATATACATTAACAGAATTGATACCAATCTCAAAACAGCCAACGTCCATCTGTTTGCAGATGATACGGTGCTTTATGTTAGTAGTCCTTCCCCTGAAGCTGCTTGTAGGGACCTTAAGCAGGAATTTAATTGGTTGCAACTGCAACTATTGAACCAGAAACTTCTCTTGAATGCTAAAAAAACAAAAACAATATTATTCTTACCATTTCTTCATGCACTGAACTCTGCTACCCAAGGAACCCTGCCTCAGATTTCTACACTACTAGGCAAATCTCTGGAATTTGTACCCAAGTTCAGATACTCAGAGTTTGATCAACCAGAGCCTCTTTAATGACCATATTGAAGACCTCTAAAGAAGCTGCACAGGGGCTTGGTCTTTCACAGGATTAATCACCTGCTTACTTGGGATGCTAAGAAAAGTCTGGTACAAACCACATTCCTCTCCTTGCTTGACTGTGCTGATTTCATCTACAACCAGGGTCCGGCTACTGCACCAGGGTTTTAAATAATTGATTAGCAGTTTTTTTCTTGGAACAATACTAACTGTACAGAAAGCATTTATATAGGTTTTCTAGAAGTGTTATGTTTGCTAAACACAGTGAGACAAGTGCTATGCATTTTCACAACGTTTTAGAACTTTTATGAGCCAAACACTAATCAATTTTTAGAGTTAAATAAAACCCTGTGCACTGGTCAAATAAGACACACTTTATCATATAGTCCTCTGGTTCATCACTGGCCTCCCCTACTCAACGCATCACTGCTCATTATATGCCGCCATGGGTTGCCCATCCCTTAGCTATAGGAGGCAAAGGAACGCTGACCTTTGGACTTTCAGAGCAATTTTAAAAGAACTGCCACAGGAATCAGGAGTGAGATGAGTCTCTTTGCGGATGACTCGAAACTGGAAGTGGTGGTGGATGGGGAGGAGGGGAGGGTGGCCCTACAGGGGGACCTGGAGGCTCTGGAAAGATGGTCTAGAAAGTGGAAGCTGAGGTTCAATGCAGGGAAATGCAAGGTACTCCACCTGGGGGCCAGAAACCAGGGCCAAGTGTACACCCTGAGGAAATGCTACAAGTCTCGATGGCTGAGAGGGACCTGGGGGTGGTGGTGAATGTCAAGATGAACAACTCTGAGACTTGTAGAGGCAGCAGCCAAGGCCAACAGGATGCAGGGATGCATTGCTAGGGGATCACCTCAGAAGGAGGAAGTGATACTCCCTCTACTATAACTGCTTGGTGAGGCCGCACCTTGAGTACTGCGTGCAGTTTTGGAGGCCACACTTAAAGAGGGACATTAACCTCCTGAGAGGGTCCAGAGGAGGAGCAAACAAAATGATTTGGGGCTTGGGGACAGGACCTATGTAGGAGAGGCTCGAAGAGCTAAATATGTACACATTGGAGAGAGAAGGGACTGGGGGACATGATAGGTGTCTCAGGCACATGAAGAGGGTAACTAGGGAGGAACAGTCAGGGTGCTTCAAGGAAGGAAGGAGGGGGGCCACTAGAGGGCATGGGTGGAAGCTGGAGGGGGAAGATCTCAGGGGAAAGGAGGAGGTGCTACTTCACTGAGAGGGCGGTGGAGCCATGGAATGCGCCTGTCTAGGGGCTGGTGGAGGCAGAGACAGTGGAGGGGTTCAAGAGGGGTGGGACAGGTACAGGGAAGGGTCTGTCAGCAAATCCAATGCAGCAAGAATATCTGGAACTGGGAAGGGAGAGGCGAGGGGGGCGTGGGGTCAGCACCCAGGGTGAGGGCTGACCAAGCGAACACGACAAGAAAGACAAGATTATTTCCAGCTGGCATTTTAGTATGTTAGTATATCTTGGATTGTCTGCATAATATGTACTGTTGGCAAGTGTCTTGAAGAGGCTTCTATATCTCCCCTCACTATACCGAAGGTCAAATTGTGGTTCTGTAGGACTGCCTTAAGCTGCGTATTAATCCTCTTATGGAACAGATTGCAAAAAACTTCAACCCTATCAAACTGTCAGCATTCAAAACCCTCTATGCCTGGTCTTTTAAGGAATCCTGCAATTGCTCCCCCTGACCTATCTGATTCACCTGAGTATAAAACCTCCCCCTCTTCGCCCCCTCAGTTCATAACTTCCTGCTCCTCTCCCCACCCTACCACCTCTTACTGCACAATTCTGTGCACTCTCCTCATCTGTCCTCCTTACATGATATCTTTGTCTTACATGATATCACAGTCCGTCCCATTGAATCCTGTCTGAACATCCCTTGTAAGTTGGAGCCTCTAATTGGCAGTTTGTCTATCCCCTGCTTCCAGTGGTCCCTTTTGGGTACCCCTGCCCCAGCTGCTTCTACCCTCCCTCCCACCTTTGTTTCAACCGTACCATAGTGCTACTCAAAGATACTCCCTTCTTTCAATTTTCGGCACTCTCCTAGTATTATTTGTATATATTTTTTTCCTTTTATTTCTCTCATTTCTATTATGTGTAGTAGATTATATCTTACTCTTATGTATTTGCCACTGCTCTCCCTGTATATTGTACATTGCCCTGATTGTTTTTTTGATTGCAACTGTTCTATATCTGTAACATGTGTATGTCCAGGTCCATCCTGAAAATGAGCTTGCTCAATGGTGTCCGCCTGGTTAAATAAAGATTTTGATTGATTAATTCCCTGTATATTGGGCTAGAAGAATATAACATGCAATAGGCCTGCAAAAACAGTTTGCACTGATAGTCCAGGGCCTTAACAATGCCACTACACTTGAATGTATGATCTGGTGTTGTTAAAGTTTATAAGATAAAACAAAGGGACTGATCCATTAAATTAGCATTCAGTTTGTGTCTCTCTTCTCACAGAAAATAAAAGATAAATGGACATGAACTGCTGCTGAATATAGCCCACTGTGTACTGTAGGTGTAAATAATAGAAAATTGACACTCGTACTGTGTGTTAAAACAATGTAAATCTGTTAAGCCTGCATTCAGTTATATGGTTTATCAAAATTTTACAATAAGTCTTTATAAACTTGAACAGAACAGGAAATTAACGCAGAAATTACATTTTGACTATGACCTATTCTTCCGGAATGATCAATAAGAATGAAATAGGACAGTTTAATAGCTATGTTTCTAACAACAGGAATATACCCTTTGGGCTCCACTTCTGCATGTAGCCCAAAACCTCCAACATTCCCAGGAACTTTGGAGAGTTTGAGCTTGACTTGTGCATTAACCTGTGGGCACGTGCCCTCTAATCGTCTATCTTCCAGATGTTTCCATCTGTAGAAGACATTAGTTTGCCCCAGCTGAGTAAGTTAATCTTCAAAAATACTATAAACTATCTCTTTTAGATTTTTTAATAGTTGGATCCTTTTTCAGAGCTTTTAGTTCCTTTTTTCTTGGTTTGTGCATTGAGTTGTTTATTATTATAATGTTTATGTTTTTTTTCCAGTTCCTTTTGGAGCCATATCAGTTACCATACTCATTTTAATACTGGTCCCATACAAATTTTTAAAACTAAATCTTTTTTTTTCCCACAGATAATTTTTTGTCAGACAAACCCAAAATAAAAATGGAACCAACTGGTTTAAAAAAATGTTCAGCCTGAAAATGCAAGGTCCCTAATGCTGACAGACATTGCCAAAGTTTGAATGCCTAGATCCTAATCATTACAAACTAACTGTGACAAAAATCAGCAATCCACCCAGAAAAAGCTACTGTAGAAGGAGAGAAAAAGAAAAGTCATCCCTCTCAGTGCCCGTACAACAAGAAATTCTATCAGACTTACCACATTTCAGTTTCTGTTAGCTCTAACACTGTAAATGAGCAGTACTCGGTACACTGCAGGACAGCAGTGGCAAAAGCAAATCAGATGCTGAGTGGCATAGCCAGGGGGATTATCAGCAGGAAGGTGGAGGTCATACTACCACTGTACAGATCACTGGTAAGTCCGCATCTAAAGTACAGTGTGCAGTATTGGTGCCCTTATCTTAAGAGGGATGTCGGCTTGCTGGAAGCAGTCTAGAGAAGGGCAACCAAGATGATCCAGGGCCAAGAGGGTAACACCTATGAGGAAAGGCTCAAGGGGGTCAACCTGTACTCCCTTGAGGACAGAAGGGGGGGGGGATATGATCAAGATCTTCAAATACCTTAAAGGTAGTAACAGGGTGAATATGGAGGGCCTCTTCAGTCTTAGTGGGAACAAGTCCACTAGGGGCATAGCCTAAAGTTGGTAGGAGGAAGATTCAAGAGGGAGATGAGGAGGCACTTTTTCACTGAGAAAGAGGTGTTCAAGTAGAACGAGTTGCCAGAGGAGGTGGTCTCCCTGAAAATGGTGGCTAGCTTCACTAGAGGATGGGACAGAATAAAGGGTAAACTTGCTGGTGGGAGTGGGAACCGAGGGGATTGGGGGAGTTTGGAGAGGTGGCAGGTCCCACTGTAAACACATGGGGGACCTGCACAATCAAGGAGACAAGACAGACCATATGGCCTTCATCTGCTGGCATGTTCATATGTTCGTACTTACAATAACAGGAATGGGAATACCGACCAGGAGTTCATTGGTACAGCTATAGCTTTAAGAGCTGTGCTTAGCAGCCCAGAATTCTGGTGATGTGAGTATTTCATTTCTTCATTTCAAGCAGTCTGCAAAATTTTACACAGTACAGTACAGACATCAAGAAACACCGTCAACTACCAACATAAGTGGCTTGTATTAAAACAACATAATAAATGAAAACAGATAGGAAAGTTACTAGCCATAGCTCCAAATCTTCAAGAACAGTAACAAGTAAACTGTTCCATAAGGTAAACATACAGTACAGTACAACCAAGATGCTGTAAGTGTTGTCAGGTGCAGTCACAGCTAGATACACGTTTGAGGAATTGTTTGGCTAAGGCTATGCTGGTGGGCAGGCAGTTATCCGAGGCAAAGCTATTCCAAACCTATGGGAGTCTATGGTTTAATTAACCAGATTTGAGCTTGCCCCTAGGAAAAGGAACCAGTTTTCCATGTGGGCATGTAAGTTGTGGATGGAGGGAGCAGTAGGGCTGAGCAAGGTGCTTTGGTAACTGTTGAGTTTATTTAGCACGTACTTGAACTCACAGAGTTCTTGGAGTTGGTAAACATCCAAAAACTAAATGTAATGTCCTATGCTCACATAAGACAAATTCTGTATATCATAGATGGTATACACCCAGGAATTTCAGAGACACAATAGTGTTGCCGTGCCTAATGGTGTAAAGCATTATGAGATATCCCAGTATCTTCCCCTGAAGCAACAAACTCTGATCAAAGCCAAAACAGCTGCTAATGCATTCATTTGACAAGAGATATAGAAGGGACAGGACCTTGAGGGAGGAACTGGGAGGTGGGAGGGATACTTTGCAGTGGGAGGGAGTTTCTTTGTATGGAGGGGGCACTGCGGGAAGAACTGGGAGGTATGGTGGATACTTGGCAGTGGGAGGGAGTTTCTTTGTATGGAGGGGAGACCAAAGTAGGTAGGAACCCAGAGGAGGGGGATACTTGACAGTGGGAGGGGCTTTCTTTACAGAAACTGACACTATGCAGCCATAAAAACAAACAAATCATTAGACCATAAAGAACATGTATTGCTCAACCCACGGCCTCTAACTTTCTGGTATGATCAACTGCTGCACTGCTTGGAGAGAGGATGCTGTGCAGACAGTAGTGTAGTGTTCACATATTGCCAATGCTGACGTTGATTGGATTGAGCTGTCATGTTTGATGCTAAACAGCACTCCTGCGCATACACCCCGCATTCCCGGGCACTACTGCTGCCGCTCAAGAATCAGCTGGCCGAGCAGTGGCAACATATGGGTTAGCATGCCACAACCAACCTGTGAGCCGCTAGGGATCCACACCAAGGTAAAAAAACTGCTGCAGTCTGGCCACAAATTGAACAAATTGTCAATGAGGCCTATAAGAAATGACAAGTGGGAGCACAGATTAGAAGGAAGCAAGGCACTGAGCTCCAGCAGCATACGTGCTACCTACTGTCAGAGTGACTGAGTGCCATGGGGGATTAAGTGAAAATAATGGACTAAGACTGAGGAAAGAGAGAAAAAAGATCTAATATTAGTTGTACTGCACGATGTTACATCAGATCATATGCTTCATGGTATACACCATCCAGCACTGAAACACAACACCCGGAAGCATCCCCAGATTTGTCAAAGATTTGTTCTAGTGCAGCACAGCATAGTACAAGTTCTCTTTCAAAACTCTTGCATTCTGCTCACAAAATACTCGCTTGTAGTACAGTTTTAGTAATTCCCCAAATGTACTCTTTATTATAATATAGCTAAATTCACCTCTGGCTGCAGCTGCCATGCCCACCATTGCGCAGTGCTCAACAATCTCAATGGCTACCTCCCAAACTCAGAGCAAATCTTGCTCTTGCTTCCCTTATCAACAAAACTTTGTATACTGGCAACCCACCTTACATAGCCAGGCAGATTCCACTTGTTAATCTCCCTACTCCCAATCTTCCTTCCACAACAACATTGTCATCCCGCTGTTTTGCACCAGTATGGGTCAGCTGTCCTTTTCCTATTGAGCTTCCTCCATATGGAGTTCAATAACTCTGCCCATAAGAAAAATGACTATACCTCTTCCCCTGCCTTTATAAATCTTTCGAAATCTCATTACTCCTCCTCCGTTACATGTCAGTACTTCCTCTAACCCACCTCACTCTACCCTTGTTGCCTAGTACTACCTGTACTCCCTTTTCCATTTCCTCCTAAAACGTTACTGTTCTCAAACATATTGTCTTACCCCTTTGCATCTCCTGTAATCAAAATCATGCGTAAACTGCGCTGTAAATATTGATATCTCTTCCCCTACTGTTTACGATGACTTGTAATCAAGTATATATTGTTCTGTACATATTGTTATCACTTGCTATTCGTGTACTATGATGTTGTATACTTTATCTGTGCCTGAAAAAGACTTCTACTGCCAGTGTACTTACCCGGTCAACAAAGTTAAATAAATAAATAAAACTGGTCTTATTTGTGTGTGGGTCTTTGACAGTTGCACTGGGGTCTGTCAGATGCCTTTATCTTTGCTGTTCTTTTTTAGCTAATATATTGTTTAAGCACTGTTCACATGTCGTAGGAAGGACTGAGACTCCCCCATTCAGTACATGCCCTATGTGGCAGTTTCTACCTGTCACCTGAATGTGAGGCAGTACTCATGGGTTTTGGTAAGGCACACACTGCTGCTTCACTGTGATAACAGTCTCAGTTCCTCCTTGCACAGCACACTTCTCTCTCTCTCTGAGAAGACACCAGCGGCACAGAGTCACCACCCAGGGGAAAGCAGCGACCATGGAGGCTGACAGAAACTTGAGTTTCGGTACTCATCCACAGATAAAATGTCTCAAATTACAATATTAGAGAGCAACAACTGTCCCACCGGCACAACGGTAGAGTTACCACCCATGACGCTGGAGACCCGGGTTCAGGAACAAGCCTGGATTGTTGGGAGTGGCCAGGGGGAAGGAGGTTTGAGCATCCCATAGGACACTCTCCTTCTCCCAGGGGGGAGGGCGCCACATCCCACTGAAGCACTGCCACCTACAGGTGTGTGGTTGGTAGGGCACACGAGACTCGGGAAGGGAGGGACATGTTGGGTAGTGTGCGAGCATGCCACCAGATGCTCATGTCAGGGACGTAGTTCCAGATGCTTGCGTCCCTGTAGGGAGGGGAAGCACACCATTTCATGGGGGAATGGAAGAATGAAAAACATGCTGGCTGGTAGGATGATTACCAACCTCCACCAGTGCCGTACCCAGTGACTTAGGCTCCTCCCGAATCTGGATCTAGATCTCAACAGGTCGAGGGACTCCCCACCACCCTGTCATGTATGGCAAGCCATGGGGGACTCAGGGAGGGCTACATCCTGAGAAAAGTCGGGGTGACAGGGCTGGGAGGTTCGATGGGAAGGAGGACTAGCCAGGGAGACAGGAGGAGGAAAAACTGTGAATGAAAAAAATAATATTAGTGAGTAAACAATATGAGTGAGCCACTGAACTGGAGAGAATGGAGTTAATAAGAATGATTAGTATTTGCATGCCTTGCAACCTTTTGTGTGGAGCAAGAAAATAGTGTGTCGGAGGGAGAGGAAGGAAGCATACTTTAATGAACGGAGAGGACGTGGAGAGATATACTTCAGCTCCACTCAATGTAAGGAGCCAGCCATGGTAGGTTCGATATCTGGCCATGGACATGCCCCTATGAGCCCCTTTTCTGTATACCTCAGCATAGCTGTCGCTATGCAACCATAAAAATGAGTACATGACTTGAAAAAAATGACGTATCATCATTCCAATTTTAAATAGTCTGCAATGCTTTTCCAAGTAAGGATCCTTAAAATGTCCTAACTTTTTCATGAGTTTCTCACTTTGTTGGTGTTCAAGCTTGTGTTCATCCTCACTTTTGTAGTATCACACACACACACACATACATACACACACACACACTGTCTTTTAGTTGCCATTTTACACTTTATTCAGACATTCTTGTCTATTGGGAAAGCAAAAGATCAGGAATAATGTAGGTATCTATCAAGAGAAGTACAGCTCTCTTTTGGGGCATGAAATTCAACATATAATACCATAGGGTGAATGCATGTTCTTCCTCATTCTAGTAGTCTTGCATCAGTTAAGAAAATCTAGTGAACTGGTTTGATCTGTCAGAAACAGAAAGGAGCAGTGATTGGAGAATTCAACAATGTAATCACCAGGCACTTGGTCCGTTTTTCTTTTAAAAGGAGAAACGTCTCATTTCTCCACTGCTCTGTGATCTGTGTGCAGATACGGAATCTGAATATTGTTAAAGACATTGAATCTAATTAGTCTGCAGACCCCTCCAAAAAAACACAGCCGTCATAGTTTTTCTGCTTTTGCAAGTGAGAATGTAATTCTTCATTAGTTCTCACACTTTGTGATAGTGAGCCTCCCCCAAGCCATGGAACAGATTTCGAGCCTCCCTCAAATTTGGAAAAAAATTTTGAGCCTCCCTTAGAAAAAAATTATTATACTTTTGCACAGTACACGAGGAATCAAGTGAGACTAATAATGTTGACAGAGTATATTCTCTTTTTATTTGACTTATTGTTCTGCACCCAAAACCCTACACCCCAGGTTATCTTTGTCACTCCACTATTCTGACTCTTGGACCCTTATTATGCTACTTCCTCTCTATCTGGAACAACTAACCTGGCCATGTCATCTCTTCCCCCCTTACCCTGTTAAGCAACTTCTTGTACCCTTACCGAGGTCACACCTGAAACATGCATTGGCTCAGAGTGCCTTTTCCAGACACCAATTTACATATAAAATAAATATCTACTGTAGAAACAAGCCTCGACTCAGTGTGCGTTTCCCAGTCACTAATTTGCATATAAACACATACTGTAGAAACAAGTCTTGACTCAGTGTGCCTTCTTAGTCACCAATGTACATGTAAATACACGCCTACAGTATAAACAAGCTTTGGCTCAGGGCCTTCCTGGTCACCAGTCTATGCATAAGTAAAGAAATTACCTGCCATTATCCATATTTAGTTTGCTTGTTCCTTTCACATAAAACATTCAAAACTTAAAATTTAAGTACTGTACATTCTCAGACTTCACTGGACCTCCCTTGGAACAGTATGGGGCCTCCCTTGGGAGGCTGGCCTCACCATTTGAGAACCACTGCTATAAATCAATAACCTTTTCTCACACAGAAATTCTACAAAATTGGTAATGCCTTCCATTTAATATAAAACACCACTTTATAACACATCATAAATATAGTTTTGAATTTGCATGAAATAGAATGCCAGAGGAAAAGCAAGAACAGCGAGTGTGAGTGTGTGTATAGTGGGGTTAAGGTTAGGCAGTTTTACTCCTGGACACCTTAGAAAAAAAAAAAAAAATGAAAATTAGGCATTAATTACAGTAATTATAGCAGGCAGACAGATCACAGACCGACAAGAGTTTTTTTCTAGCTGCGTATTACTGCACAGTATACTGAGAAATGCCCCGGGCCTCCTCCAAGGACAAATATATTTTGCTCAGTAAGCCAAGCCAGCATTTCCAAGTCCAGAATCCCCCAACATGTGATGATATTATCTATTCTGCAAGCCAATTAACTTATTAAAACAAAAGCAACTGAGGTTTTAACAATAAAACCCCCAATGAACTGAAATGCATAAGACTTCTAACTAGACAGTCGACACAGCAGCAAATGTCTCACAGTACTCCTCACAAACCTATGGAGAGAACAGTTCCTTCTCCAAGGGAGAGAAACTCAGTGAAACAGTACCACCTACACCTCCATGCACTGAAGTGGCATCTGATATCTTTTGATACATCAGCAGTCACAGGCACCTATATAGCCCATATTTGAAATGCAAGACTGCAAATGGGGCATCCGGTAAACAAGGGGTAGAGGGCCAGTGGAGACAGCAGTGTGTGCAAGGTGAGTCCCTGACAGCAGCAGGTCTTGTAGTGCAGCATGAGAAACCCAGTGGCACCAGTATGAGTAGTTACTGTTGTGGGATTGCTGACACAGCACCTTCTTATACAGCATCCAACTTTAGGAAACAGGTTTGCAGTAATAGATTGGACATACTATGACCATTTGGGGAATTGACTTTGACAGTGCAACTTGAGGAGCTATACTGTGGGGAATGGATTGTTAAAAGTGTTTCAAAAGTTTTCTGGAGATGAAAGAAGAAAGAAAAACACTAGAGTTAGTAAGAATGATTTAGTGGTCAGCCCGGTAGTGCTGAGGGTTGAGGCACTGGACGCCACACCAGTGACCCGGGGTTGGGAATGGACTCGGGCCATCAGGGGCTGGCAGGAGAGAGGAAGGATTAAACATCCCATGACTGCTCTCCTTCCTCTGGGGTGGGTGGGCAAATAGCATCGCACTGCGGTGGCACCTGGAGGAGGCCAGGTGTAATACAGTTGCGTGCTCAGCAAGGAGGAAGAGCACGGTGGGCATCTGCAAAGCAGTGTGTCGATGCCATTGCACGTCTGGCTCTTTTGGGGAGAAAATATGGCAGAAAATTGCAGGGTGATCGCGGCGGCTGATGGCCACACCCTGCACCCCTGGACATGAGAGGCACAGCCTCTAGATGTGGCCAGCCTGTGGGGATAGGCTGTGACTCGTGAGCCAGACCTGGTCTGGGGGTGCGGGTCACAGCAGCCGGGCAATGACTAGGACTGCTCTGCAGTGTGTGGAGGAAAAATAGAAAGAATATAAATAAAGAATGATTTAGTGCACACATACTTTGCAACCATTTGTGCAGAGCAAGAAGACAGTAGGGTGGGGGTGGAGAGGAAGGAAGCACACTTTAATGAATGGAGAGGACATGAGAGATGTGCTTCAGCTCTACATGGTGTAAGGAGCCAGCTGGGGTGTGTTCTGTATCCAGTCATGGCCATGACCCCAAAACCCCCTTTTCTGTATATGGTAGCAAGATGTCAGCATAGCTCTTGCTGTGCAACCATAAAAAGAGAGCTCTTAGGACACAGGATCTCCTCGGTACCAGCAGAAAAAAACAACTCACAGATTAACTGGTTCCACTTTAAACAACAGTGTATGGTGCCAAACTGCCCCTCTTACAGACTCTGCAAAGGCTGAAAACAGAAGACATAGACATGTTTTGTCCTATACAGAACTTATCAGTGTGCCTCTTCTGTAACAGCCCAGGGGAAGGATGAAGCACTCATTGTTTGGTCTTACTGGTTAGGTTCACAGTGAATCCCAAAATAGGAAAGTAATCTAAAAGTAAAAGAATATCAGCACAAAAACACTGAGGTGAAGGTCACCCAGAAAGGGTACTGGCACAAAAAACAGGTTGTAAGGAAATGTAAAATTACACATATCCCCATAATGCAAAGCACTGAGGGAGGTGTATGCAAATCACCATAAAATAGTTTAGACTGGTTCCACTTTAAGCAAGAGTGTATGGTGCTAAATGGCTTCTCACACACTCCACAAAGGCTGAAAACAGAAAACACAGATGTGTGTCTGCAATTGTAACAGACAAAAATGTGTCCCACATCTGTGGTTGAGCCCCTGGACCCAACAGCCCTGGCTCTATCTGTTTAGAGAGAGGAAGATGGTGGGAGGTAAGTAGTGCTCTATAGAGAAGATATTCTTGAAAATCTGGAATTACGGTAAGTAACTTTCCTATCTTAAATGAATTGGCCTTCTCCATAGAGTCCCACTGTTTCATCCAGTAGCACTGACTGAGGAACGAGTGGGTGAGGTCAGTGTTTCCTGAAGTGCAAGAGCCACATGAGTCACTGATAGCTGCTGCCTCATCTGCTGGGAGAATAAGTGAGTCCCCTGGAGTTGAGTATTTAAAATTGTGTGGTAGGCACCCAGAGTTAACTGGGACAGAGCCAGTACATACAACTGAGACAGGTGGCTGAAGCTACTGATTGGGGAAAATCACCTCACTGCCATTGTAAGATGCCCTTGATTGCAATGTCCATGGTGTTGTTGACTCTGTCACTACTGGCAGTTTGGACAGCAGGCTGTGTATCTGAATCCACATGCATCTCTGATAGATGCCAAGCTCACCTGGTAGGATGATAGAGTAAGGGAGCACTGAGCAGATGTGAAAATCTTCCTCCCCTTTGCATCCATCCATCCATCTGGATTCCTGCAATGAGGGTGGTACCCCTTGAAATCAGGATAGCCATCTGCCTGGTAAGGGGTGAGGGAGGTTCCCAATGGTTTAGGAGTGGCCATGGGCATGGTACTGTATTTGTAGGTTCCTAGAGATGGGAGTTATGATGTAGGAAGGCCTCCAGACTGCCACCGTTGCCTCTCCCAGGGCCAGTGCCAAAGGCTACCATCATTTGTATTAGACAATCCTAAGAAGCTCAATAGCATGGCATTTGGATCACAGTCCACATAGCAGGGCAATTCCATGGCTTCCTGCATCTCCCTCCCAAATCACTGCTACATAACATATTCCACTGCTGAGTCCAGATGGCTCACCTCTGATGAGGAAATCAAGGGAGAGGAGGCTAGAAAGCCATCAGTGGATGGAGCTAGGGACACTCTTGAAAGTGTGCTGTGTCAGTCTTACTAAACCATCTCTGAATTTTCTCCATCAACTTATGATATTGCTTTTGAGACAAAGCCCTGGGAGGGGGCACAAATGGTCTCTACCCCCCAGTCAAAGAAGGCCTGCAGCACTTGAGGAAGCAGCATAGGAGGGGCATTTATAACTTGTTGGTCCACAAAGCTCATGCCTTGGCTTGGACCTTCTGACCCTTGAGACTGCCTCATCTTTGGGGGGGAATGGGAACAGTCACTTGAACTGGATACTCCAACAGTGGTGGGGGCTTCTGATTGCATGTGAAAAGAAGAAGCCCTAAGTTAGATGATGACTCAGCCCAGATCTGGTACTGAAGCCTGAGCTGGCACTAGTGAAGGTCTCAACCCTGGCACTGAGCCCGGAACTAACATCAACACTGTGAGCAGTGCCAACAATGGTACCTGTACCAACATTGATGCTAAAAACCCACCAGCAATAACCGTGTCACCAGCATTGGCACCAGCACTGATGCTGCCATCGACACTATGAGTAGTGTTGACAACAAGGTTGGTACCACTGCTGACACAACACTGGCACTAATATTGTCCCTGATCCTGATCCTGATACAGCAATGGCAACATGATCAGCACCAACATCTTTCAGGACACAATCATCACTGAACGGGTCAACCCCAACAATGAGGTGGTCTGGCACCCCATGAAACTAGACTGTAGTGGGCGCCCTCTTGGCTACCAAAAAGGGGACAAGGGTCTGCCTGACATCAGCAAAAAAGATGCTCTCATGACCCCAGCTTGGTGTAGAGACAGACAGCTCCGTATCTGGCCTAACTCCAAAGAGTGGTGAAAGGACCTGGGGGAATGGTCCAATGACCTGTTTTATGACTTTCTGGTCCAGTGCCTGCAGCCAAAGGTGAGAATCGGCTGGTTTAGCCCAAGGCAACAATTCTCCAGCATCTGGAAATCAAAGGAGATGCAGGTATCACAGGAGTCTGTGTCACTGTTAGGCAAAAGGCAGGTGAGACATCTCTTGCGTCAGTTGCTGCAGACAATACTTTACCTATACAGGCAACACCAGTTCGGAGGACCCTTACTTTTGGCCTAAAAACAGAAGAAACTGATGTACTGCACATCTGAGGTACCTATTGAGTCCTACTTATACTGTAGACTTGATGACAATAAAAAAAGAGTGAGATCATTAGGACATCAGCAATGGTGATTAGACATAGTGCCTGGTGCCACAAATGTGCTGAGGCTAACACCACTGCCAGTGCCTTGAAAAAGAGTTTTACTTCTGCTGGATCCTAGTGACTCCCAAATAATGTTAAATAATGGGGCTCTATAGAGAAGATTGATTCTTAGAAGATTTTTGCAGTGCCTTTCTCTAAGAAGCCAGCACTCACCTCTGTGTCCCTTTTAATGTGGAGATGCTTATCCAGATAATATACCTTTTCTAAGAACCAGTTCTGAGTATGAGGTTGAACTTTCATCAGAAGACAGCAGTGTGATTTATACAACTGCATATTTAATAACATTTCCAACTGGAAAGAGAACTAAGGTAAGTGATTCTACAGCCCAACAAAAAATGATTAAAGTGCCTTTTATAAGTCAAATAATTCAGAATATTGAATTGTTAGTTTGCCAATTCACTGAAATATGAATAATTATATGGATAAGACAATCTGGGGATAAAGCCTTCTCAGCAGGGGAACTGATGATCTGAAATGCCTTTCACCTTAGTTTTTGTTCTGCGCCATCAGTGAAGGCTTTTAAAAAGGGGCTAACAATTTAGCTTTTCAGCAGGCTTTTTGTATTTCTTTTTTGTTTGTTCGTTTTTTATTCCTTAATTACCTAGGCATATATGTCTGTTTTCAGGGGTGACCCAGACAAAGCACTTGGGATGTTAAGTGACTTGCTCAGTCACATGGTATAACAAGCATTTGTCAATGCTGAATGTTGTCTTGCTGGCATTGGCATTGGTAGTGCAGGAGTTAGAGAGATGCATAATAGGTTTGGCAGTGAAGTACTGAACTGATGCCAACCCACCACCACCCTACAGAGATGGACAGGCATTGGGGTGTCCCTTTGGGTGTTTGGTAGTGCAGTGCGGGAAAACATTTTGTGCAGGATGTGAAAAATGACAGCTGTACAGTTCATAAGGAGGTGTAAAAAATGCCAGTGTTGAAAATGTGGCATGTAAATATAGTAAATTTCTGCGAGAAGTTACAAAGAATACATTAAGAAATATACAACTGCGCTTACCTATACTATATTTTATGGGCGTTAAGCACCAAATTTTCAACATAGGCATTTTAGGACCTCTAACTCATGTACAATGTCACTATTATTTCCCCAAGTGTCCCAAAGTGATTTACTTTAGCGACCACGCTATCCTGCGCTGGTGCGAAAACACATTTTAGGCAGGATATTTGAAATGAAGGCTATACTGTTCATCAAAGTGTGGAAAAATGGCAATGGCGAAAATCCAGAGTGAAAATATCACAAATGCTGTGATGCGAGTGTAATCTTAGCACTGCGCTCGTAACACAGTCATTATGGGAATCATCACCAAATTTTCAACACAGGCATGTTAGGACCTCTACTCATGAACTGTGTCACTGTCATTTTCATAATCTGGCCAAAACACTGATTTCCCACAGCAACTGGCCTATTGTGCGCCCGAAGTGCAGAAATACATTTCGGGCAGGATGTGGAAAATGACAGCTGTACCGGTCACAAGGAGGTGTACAAAAATGGCAATGCTGAAAATCTGGTGTTAAAATATTGCAAATTCACAAAGTTACAAGCCTGCATAGCAACTGTGCAATGCATGCTCATGGAACAGGCATTTGTTGGATTTTTTCCACCAAATTTGGAACATAGGCTTTTTGAGAGGCCACCTCATGAACAGCGGCACTGACATTTCGTTAATGGTTCCCGAAAGGTGATTTCGCGCAGTGACTGCGAAATCACCTTTCAAGGCCGATTAACGCCATGACAGTGATAGAATTAATGAGGAGGGGCCCCAAAAACCCCATGTTGAAAATTTGGTGCAAAATTTCCAACAAATGCCCAAGATATGCAGCAAAGTTGAAAAAAAACCCTATTCATTCCATTATACAGCTTACCGGCATTTCCTCAGTTCGCGGTCAGCTTTGAAGAGTGCAGGCGTGTTCCCGGTCCACGAAGATCATCGTGCTGGACTCCGGAGGTAATCTGGGTATGGGGAGGAGTGGGGAGGCAGGGTGCGCAGTGGGTGGGTCTGGTGGGGGTAGGGAGACTAGAGGACTGTTTCTATGTTACAGGAGGAAAAAAAAACAACTAATATTGAGGGCGGTTTTTTTTTTCAGGGGACTTGCGCTGGGGTGGGCTCCCAGCATGCCACCTAACTGTTTGGGCGAGGGGTTGCTGCAGCCGGCCAGGGGATTGGGCACCATTGTTGTGCAGACAATAGGGGTTAATATGCTGATGGGGACTGGTCACCCCATCGGCACACAATGACAGCTGGGGAGGCAAGGCTGAGGGAGTTGGGCACCCCTTGGCATATAAGAAGTCCCTAGAGGTGGGCTGATTCATGCCGATGGGGAGGAGGCTCCCATCCGGCAAATATGTGTGGCAACAGTAAAGCGGCTGGGGATTCGGCACCCCAAAGTAGGCTGCTGGCTGCCGCCGGCATCTCTGCTAATGTGGTGAGCACGCAGGAAGGTCCACGCGCCTGACGAGCTTTGCCTCGGATTGCAGCGGACCTTTCTTAGATGTGCTCGCCACATTAGCATGCATGGTGTGGCTGCCAGCATGCAGGCTGATTGGGGAATGAGGGATGCACCTACTGATGCGTGCCCTGCATTTCGCCCAACAGCGGCCATGCCTCCAAAGCTGCACTACCACAAGATGCTGACTTGCGCGCAAGTGCGGCAAGCCAACATAAAAATGGAGGTTGTGGGAATCAAACCCAGGTCTGCTGGATGTACCAAGCTCATTCTGGGGCTCATTCACACCTTGTTACTCTAATCTCTAGGCTATAGTGCCACTGTACTCCACACATAGCCTAAATTTCTGCCCAATATGGTATCCGAGTTTCATCTTAACTAGCCTCTGTTGTTTTCATCATTCTTCCTCAAGCTTGGTGACTCTGAAATAGGTATCCTACTATGTCTAGATGTCAGGAGAATCCTCATTTTTTAGCTGGATAAGACTAAAAAGTACAGGCAGGCATATCAACTGTTTGTCTCTTTAAATCAAAATCAAAGGAGACTATCTGTGTCCATTCAGTGCCTCTCTAACTGAGAATTTAGCATCTGTGTGGAGTATCACCCAGTCCTCGTGGAAAAAATGCTCAGAGGATCCATTACTAGGAATCTAGGAGAGACTGCATACAGAGGATGCCGGCCACTTGAGAAACTGTTTTCCAAGCTACACACTTCATATAAAAAGTGACTGTAGGCTCAAAAAGGTTATGAGTGAGCGTGTCAAGCACCTAATTTAAATTCCAGTCAGTAAGAGATTTATTTATGGGCAGTTTCGCATGCAAGCTTCCCCACAAAAATTTCTTGAAAACTGGAAGTTGAGCTAGAATGAGAGAGCCTACTAACTCATGGTAAGCTGAAACAACAGACATATGGACCTTAATAGAGAAGTACTGTAATCCAAACTCTGAAAGGTCCAATAGATACTCCAGAACTTTCTCAGGTGGGCACTTAAAAGGGTCAACTGAGTCCTTGGAACACTTAATGGAGAAACACTTCCATTCTGCCTCATGAGCTTTTCTAATGGAGGGCTTTCAGGCTGCCAGAAGAACCTGAGATACCCTTTGAGAAATTTAGAACCTGCTGATCCCCATCTCTTCAGGGGACAGGCCTGGAGATGCAGTGACTGAAGGATGGGATACACAAGCTGACCCTGGAACTGGGTCAGAAGGCTTATCCTCAAGGGCAGGATATGAAAATGATGAACCTACCATAATTCTTGATCTTTCTGTGTATCTTCACCATTCATCACTGCTGGGTTCTGGATGGTGGAGCAGAATGCCACAGGAGCATTTTTTATTTTTTTGGTAAGGGGAGGACTCGGTGCTGTGGGCGGCACTGCCCTTAAGGCTGACACATTGCGTGGTGCTCGCGGGTTGGCCAGTAACCGATGACGATTACTCCTCCATCCCAGTTCTGCATGCCAGAGAGCGAAGTCAGGAAAAGAGGAAGAACGAGGGTGGGGCAAGGGAGCCTGAGAGATAGAAAAAGGAAAGGATGTAAACAAAGGAAGGAATAATGTCAGCCAAGAGGACAGAAGAGAGAGAGAAAGAGAACCTGGGGTCTGGGACAGGGGTCCCCAACTTCTGCACAGGCAAGGGAGGGCCAGAGTAAGGGAGGGAGAAGAGGACAGAAAAGAAAGAGAGAGAAATGAGAAAGAAGGGAGACACTGAACCCCACTTACAGAGGTCCAGAGGACTGTCTGCAGACCGGAGAGAAGGACACCACTGCCTTAAAGCCACATTTTATCTCTTCGCTGAGGGGAGTGGGAGAAAAAACAACCCAAGTTTAAGGATTACCCAGAGGGATGGCTGACTGAGGAACAGTCCAGAAGACATAGGCAAGCCAAGGCACCAACATGAATAGCCCTCCCTATCAATCCAAGAGGTGGAGCAGAAGGCCTGTGTCTCCCACTCCTGTTTCAAGAAAATACTGGGGTGGGGACAGGACCCACCCCACTGCAGGGTCCTCCTAACAAAAAACTTCCCCAGAGGGGGTCCAGAGATGTCACACTCCTGAGAATCAAGGAGGGGATGATGCAAGTAGGAGACCTTCCTAGAGGACATGATTTTTACCATCCAGAGGGGGACACTGCATAGAAGAGACAGCCAGAACCAGCAGTCAGAAAAAAGGGGAGTCACAGCTCCTGAAAAGGGACTAGGGGTTACCAGGGCCCTTCCAAAATATCGTCCCAAAAAGGATCCCCATGGGTCGAGAGACCAAGCTGGCAGGTTGAATCCTAAAGGCAGTTCAGACCAACCGGAGGAGGAAGATCTCATCAGGGATGACAGAAGAGGCCCTGGTGATCCCCAACCTAGCAGAGCCAAGTGGTTGTGCTTGTCTTTCCCAAACAGAGAACCCCTGTCTCCCTCAGAAGAAGTAGGAGTGGGACCATAAGGTACCAGCAGGACAAGGTCCACAAAGGCCTCAACTTGGAGAAAAACAATCAGGGAGGAGGCATGTCCAGAGACTGAGGCCCAACAGGGGAAGGAGGGCGGGAATCAGTGATAAATGGTGAAGATACACAGAAAGATCAAGAATTACAGTAGGTACATAATTTTCGTATCTTATCTTTGTCAATCTTCACCACTCATCACTGATGGGTGATTACCAAGCCCCTGAAAGGGAACCCGGTACCTCCCTGAGGGAAGAGCATCCCTCAGCCTCCTGGGGGGGAGACACAGAAGGGGGAGTCCCAAAAAGGCCTAACTATGCCTGAGACCGATCTGGGTGAGACGGGGTCTCCTCCTGGATGGGAGAAGGAATTTGTCCCTAAGTTCCCATTTCACACGGGAAAAAAGATGGGATCCCAGGAAGGAGGAGGCAATCACCCTTTGCTGGGCCACAGGTGATAACCAGGACAGATGAAGCCATGCTGTCTGCCTTACACAGATCGCTGTCCCCCGCTAACCTGGATGCCACCTCATTGGCATCATACGATGCCCTTGCTTGGTGCCTCGCAAGCTCCAGGCTATATGCGGAGAGGGCAATGGCTTGTCTGGTTGTCTCCGTATCAGGCACAGATGCTAGAATTTGTCCTAGCAAAGACCATAAGTGCCTACTGTAGGCAGCATGATGGGCCTGATGTGCTGTTATGGAAAGAGAAAGACGTGCCAAAAAAAACAGTCTCCTCCCCCAGAAGTCAAACTCTGTGGCATCTGCATCTGTGGATTGGTCATGTCTTGGGCTTCTATGCCCGAAAGGAGAGTCCAGGAGCGTTATGCCCAAAGAGGGGTGAGGTAGAGTTCCTGGAGATCCTAGGAGTGTGCAATACCTACGCCGGCAGTCCATCGGGGCTGGAGAGGGGACTGATGGACACTGTCAAGCTTGATGCGATGTCTCCCTAAAGGGGGAGGGCCAGGCAAGAACCACCAGGTTGTCTGCACTGTATTCACCTAAAAAGGCGCACACCGCCCGTTCAGGATTGCGACTTGCCAGCATAGTTATGTGGAGCTCATCAACTAACCATGAAAAGAAATGTTGATAGCTGGTCTGATCAGCGTCTGAGGAAAGGTGTACAGAAGAATCCTCTCCCTCATTTGAGGAGGACGAGGAAGCCGATGGGTCTGGAGAGTCAGAGACCGGCTACCCAGGGCAAAGTAGTGAAACACCTGCTCATCCATGGACCTAATGTAGACAGGGAATAGGGCGGCCGTGGCTCTAAACTGTTCCCAGTTTCGCCAGCCCACTGGTGCAACAGTAGGGCTACTGCGCATGGCGCCAGTGATCCAGGTTTGGGAACAGACTAAGGCAGCTGGAGAGCCAGCTGGAGGGAAGAGGACTGAGAACCCAGAGGCCGCTCTCCTCCTACGGGGGGTGTGGGTCGCATGTTCCGCTGCTCTACCGCCACCTGGGTGACCACGAGTGGAGGTACAGTGAAATAGCATGCAGCAGGGTGGGAGGATGCCGGGCCAGGAGCCGGAGCACTTGCACGTTGTGACGTGCTCCACCCCTTGGCTTCCCTAGTTTGCTGACGTCCTGATGGATGGGACCAGAAAACAAGAAAAGCCCTGCAACGGATGCCTGGAGATGGGACCTGGGTGCCCAAGAAAATCCATAACCAGGCTCCAGATGGGGCCTGTGCAGCATACCCGACGTAGACTCATGGACTGGAGGAAACTAATGGGGGTCCTCCTCTTTCCCGCCTGGGGGGCAAACCGAGGCTAGATGGGAGTAGAGCTGATGGGACTCGAAGGAGATACCTAGTGAGAACCTACGGGAGTGCGCACAGCCTAGGGATTCCCAAGGATAGGGTCCTGAGTGGTGAGTAAGGGACATAAACAGAGAATATAAAAAAAAATGTTTCCAGGTTAGAGGCCCCAGAGAACCAGAGAGGCCGGGAGAAGGGGAGGGGTTTGCAGAGGTAGAGGGGGGCCAGATGTCTCTGAGGAAGAGAATGACCTCTGCCAGGGCTTAGGAACCGAACAGGCAAACCAACAGTCTTGGAGGATCCATCAGTGGAAGCAGTCAGCAGCCGTTCAACCATTCTGAAAGGGTCTGGACTGTGCCCTAAAGGCAGTTCCCCTCGTTGAGGTGACTGGGGCCACTTGGGTTCAGAAGGGTGGCCCCTACCCTCAAAAGACGAGATCCCCCTGGAGAAACTTCAGGTGAGAAGACAGGGCTGGTGCTGCTGCTCCTACCTGAGCCCCTGTAGGTTACCAGGGAAGGGCACTGCTCCTGACGCTGTTCCCTCAACCCCTCAGTCTCAGAGAGGGACCTCTTCCTCAGGACCAACCAAGGAAGCTCAACCTCGCCTGCCATTTCCTGAAAGATGGCAGCTGAGGGAACATTCTCCCCAGCCCCAGACACCCCAGTAGGTCAAGAAATGGGCCCAGCCAGGACACCTAAAACAGAGAGATCACCTCCTCTGAGTCCAGAGGTACCATCAGCTCCAATGGGCTCTCTGGTGGCACCAAAAGCACCAGAAGAACCATTGGCACCGCAAATGGCTCCAACCCCGGAACCAACAGAAACCACCGGTCCCGAAGGAGGGGGTTGGACAGGTGCCAAAGTGCTGGGCGGGGGAAGGTACAAGGACTCTGAAGCATCTGGAAGCCAGTCCAGATCTGCCTCCAAATCATCATCCTCCTCAGAGGAGACAGGGACCCAGATAACTTTATGACCCCCCCCATGCTCATGGCACCACAAGAGGTGCCGAGAGCCGGCCCCCACACTCCAGAGTGCCGCCCCGATCACTGGCACTAATATATGGTGCCAAGATCCAGGGCAGCACTAAGGAAACTGCCGGGTCTGGCAGACACAGGCCATGATGTTGGGGGAGCCTTCACCTCCAAAGAGATGATTGCCAAAACGGTGCCTCCAGCCCAACTCCTGGGGGAATCAGACTGGGCCTCCTGCACCGTGACAGGGGTTTCCTCTGAAGCGAGGTTAGAATGGGCAGAAACCTCCTCCTCTACGATCCATATAGAATCAGGACGGGACCCGGAGGAAGGGTCAAAGGACCTACATCTGGCATCCCTAGTGCGTGCATGTCTTCCGAAAGTTGGTGGCATACGGTCAACTGTAAATTCGGAGGTTTCAAGAACTATGTGATCCACAGAAAAACAGGCATCACAGTGGTCCATATCGTGGTTAGGGCCCAGGCAGGTCAAACACAGATCATGCTGTCCTGAGACGGAATAATGCTGGCCATAGGGACATAGCCGCATTGGGGGCTGGCCCACCTTCAACGACTTCTTCTGGTCCCCTGGATGAGACATGACTGGACAGAACAACAACAGTAAAAGTAGCAAAAGGGGTCTTGGCATCATCAAAAAGTAAAAGGAAAGGTCTTACTGGTTCGACGGTGCAGAGAAGAAAAAAATACTCACCTTAGTAATGTTGTTTCTTCTAATGGAGTCTTGTTGTATTCTGACAATAGCAGTGAGTCCCAACCTTCGAACTGCCCCGGAGATGAAAGAGTTAACTTTCCATGCCAGGCATGGAACGCTGAGCTCGAGGTCGGTTGAGACTCTGTCTGTTGCTGTTTGAACTCAAACCGTCAGATCTTTATGAGCTAAACTCACTGAGGGTCCTGTGTGGAAGCTGTAAACCTACACTAGCCAACTGGCTACTAAATGTAATAAAAGATTTTTTGGTCCCAAAACAAAGACTCAAGTCAGGAAACCCAAAAAATGAAATAACACAACACCCAATCACCCAAAGAAAAAAGGGGGTGATAATAAACAAGGTGGGGCACCTCCTGAGTGCCAACACTGCTACTGCCCACCCACATCCCAAAAACAAAGGTTCTGAGGGGAAGGTGTGGGGGGGGGTCAGAATACAGCAAGACTCCATTAGAAGAAACAACATTACAAAGGTGAGTAATTTTTTCTTCAAACAACATGAAGTCTTGCTGTATTCTGACAACAGCAGACTACTAAAGCAGTACCTCCATGGAGGGACAGAACCTTTAGAAATAGGCTCTGAGCACTGCTGTGCCAGACCGAGCATCACCCAAGCCTGGATATCTAGAGAGTAATGCTTGGTAAAGGTGTGAACTGTTTTCCAGGTAGCTGCTTGACATATCTCTAAGATAGGAATATCCCTGGCAGCAGCCAGGAAGCAGCTGTACCTCTGGTAGAGTGAGCCCTCAGGCCTGAGGGTGGAATCCTACCCAGTTTCTGATAGCAAAATTGAATGCAAGAGACAATCCACCTGGCAATTGATCTTTTAGTGGCAGGTTTTCCTTTACCAACCTCACCATAAGTGAGGAACAGTTGGAGGGAGTCAAACCTGTGACCCTTGGTATGTTCTATGTAGTAGCTAAGGGCTCTTTTCACATCCAGACTGTGCAATCTCCTCTCACCAGAGGAGGAATGGTCAGTGAAGAATATAGGAAGAGACATAGATTGGTTAAGGTGGGAGTCTGAAACCACCTTAGGTAAAAACTTCCTGTTAGTCCTGAGAACCACCTTATCTCTATGAAAAGAGATAAAATCAGGCTCCACTGACAGGGCTTGTAACTCGCTTATGCACCTGGCAGAAGTGATGGCCACTAAGAAAACAGTTTTCCAAGTCAAGTACTTAAGCTCTGCTGAGGACAAAGGCTCAAAAGGGGGTTGCATAAGCTGAGCAATGCAAACATTAAGGTCCCAAGCAGGGGCAGGGTCCCTGAATGGCAGATTGGTATGAAGCAATCCCTGGAAAAACTTGGAGAATACAGGGTGAGCTGAAAGATAAGAAGGCTTACCTGCTGAAAGAAAAGCAGAGACAGCTGCCAAGTGCACTCTTAGCGTAGCTGGTCTGAGTCCCAAGCTATTCAGATGAACCATATAGTCAAGGACTGTGGGCAGGTCAGCAGACTCTGGGGAAATATGCTTACCAGAGCACCATATGGAGAATCTTTTCCATTTGGAATTATATAGTTGTGGAAGGCTTCCTAGAAGCCTTCAGAATATCCATGACACCTTGAGAGAGGTGTAAATCAGCAAACTCTAACTCTTCAAGAGCCAGGCCTTGAGATTGAGATTTGAGATCTGGGTACCAAACCTCCCCTGAGCACAGGTTAACAGGTTGTAATTCCTGGAAGAGAGACAAGGGAAGGTGGACTGCTAAGGACAACAGGAGAGGGTACCAGGGCTGTCTGGCCCAGTCTGGAGCAATCAGAATCACTTTGCTGGATTGAGACCTATTTTACTAGCACCTTGAATGGGGAGCATAAAGGAACTTCCTCCCAATTGAGAACCAAGGCATCCAGGGGACTGAGCCCCTCACTGGGGCCTGCAGCAAAACAGGGAAGCGTACTGTCTGGGGCTGCAAAGATTCATCTGTGGGGTGCCCCATCTGGAGAAGATCACCCAAAACTAGGGATCCAGTGACCGTTTGTGATGGCTCTGGGAATCTTGCTGAGAGCATCTTCCAGAAATTGTCCTTGCCTGGGAGGTGTACTGCTGCGGAGGAGGTGTTCAGGAAAGCCAGAGACCACAACTTCACTGCTTCTGTGCACAAGGTCGTAGATCGAGTGCTCCTTTGCTTGTTAATATACCACATTGTGGTGGTATTGTCTGTCCTGATCTGGAACAACTTGTTCTTGAACAGATCTGAAAAGCTTAGTGCTGGAAACACTGCTCTGAGTTCCAGTAGATTGATGTGAAGCAGAGATTCCTGAGGCAGGCTACAACCCTTTGGGTGGTCAGGTCTCCCAAGTGGGCCCCCACCCCAAGAGGGGCATCTGCAAGGATTAGAGATTGAGACTGAGTGACAAAGGAACTCCTGTCTTAAACTGTCCTGATCCTGCCACCACTGCAAAGCCTGGATCAGGGTTCGAGTCACTGTACCAGTTTGGTCAGCGTCCCTTTCTGAGATGTCAAAAGGCTCTAGTGGAACTGAATGTCCCTCATGTGAAATCTTGTTTCCTGCACCACTGCTGTGGAAGCAGTCATGTGACCCAGGAGCTGCAGAAAATGCCTTGTTGGTCGAGACACCTGCAGGGTGAATGAAGAGGCCAGTGTGACCAGGGTCCTGCCCTGTCCAGGGAAGGAAGGCTTTGCCTTCTGTATCTAGCCTGTGCGTTCAAGAAGGTGAGGAGCTGAAACAGGCTCTAGAACTGACTTAGAGAGATTCAGAAGGAAACCCAGAGGTGAGCAGTTGCTGAGCTATCTGTAGGTGTAACTTGACTTGGTCTGGGACTGTCTACCATGAGCCAGTCGTCCAGGTATGGAAGATGGCAATCCTTTGCCTTCTTAAGGAAGCAACTACTACTGCCAGGCATTTTGTGAACACCCTTGAACAGAGGTTAGGCTGCAAAAGGCATTGTTTGAATTGGCAATGGCCTGAGGGCAGCTCTGAACCTGAGGTACTTCATGGGAGCTTCCTGATGAGAATATGGAAATAGGCATCCTTGAGGTCCAGGGAGACTAGCCAGTCCCCTGGCCTTAGAGAGGGTAGAATTATTCAGAGTCAGCATTTGAACTTTGGCTTTAAAAGGTGCTTGTTTAGATATCTGAGATCCAGGATGGCCGCCATTCTCCTGTCTTTTGGGGTGAGAAAGTACCTGAGTACAATCCTTCCCTTGTGTAGGAGGAAACCTTTCATAGCTCTGAGAGGTAAGAGGCAAGACCCTGCCTCTAGGGTGCCTGAAGGAGCTGCTTGCAGGCTGAAAGGATCTGGTTCTCATCGATGAATTTTGAAGCTGAGAACCAGTGCTGGCTTACCTACTTTCAGGACCCATTTGTCCGACGTTAAGGACTTCTAGTCCTGGACAAAGTAAGCCAGCCTGCCCCTACAGGTGGTGGAGAATCGGCCTGGCAAACCCATCAGGGTGCCTGCTTGGCAGGGGCTTTAGGCTGAGGGTGGAAGGAGTACTGCTTGTACCCCCTTCTGCCTCTCCCTCTAAAGAACCCCCTCTGAGCATAGGCAGAGGAGGAGGCATGGACTTGGTAGAAAGGCCTATGAAAAGGCCTGCCCCTGCCGCTGGGATGCTGCCTCTGAGGAGTGACTTGCCTTTCCTTGGCCTGGGCAATCCTATAGGTGGTCCTGTATTCATCCATTTTCTTCATGTAGTTCTCTGTTTGCTCCCCAGAGAATTACCCACCACAGGAAAATCCATGGCCTTAGTCTGGGTATTCTGAGACAGGCTAGTACATCTGAGCCAAGCCATCCTACGAAGGGCTACAGATGTAGCCATGACTCTAGATGAAACATCATTGGAGTCCACTGCAGCATGGAATTGCACCTTGGATGCCTCAATACCATCAGCAGCCACCTGCTCCAGCTCCTTGGCAAGCTAGCCAGGGACCTGCTCAGCTAAAGCCAAGACAGTGTTCCATCTAGATTTCTGATATCTAGCTGTATAGGCCATGTAATTGGCCTGCCTGAGTCCCAAGGATGCTGCCATGTACTGTTTCTTTGCCATGGCATCAATCCTCCTGGAGTCCTTATCTGGGGGGTGTGATGCCAAGGGTATATTAACCTTATCACAGGCTGCAGCCTGCACTACCCCAACATGGTTGCATTGTTGGTAAGGAACCCGTATTCGAGCCTGACAGAGTATACCTCTTTGTCCATTCTTTTATCCACAGGAGGTATAGAATTAGAGTCTTTAAATCTTAAATGTCTGTTTCCCAAAAGACTTGTGTAAGGAATAGACAGCCTCCTGGACTCTGGGATATCCATCATTTCCACATAGTCAGGCTCTTCCTGGTCATCTCAGCTTCTTCCATAGGAAGCTGAAGGGTTTCAGCCACTTTTTGTAAAACATGAAATGGGAGGGGGACTCAGAAAGCCTAGGAGGAGACACTCCTGAAGGTCTGTCTGGGGAGATGTCCAGGTCAATGGGCACATCCAGACTTTCAAAACCACAATCACTTTACTCATACTCTCCTTCCTCCTCCTCCGGTTCATAAAATTCCTCTAAATCATAATCTGGAACCGGTGGAACCGGCTGAACCGAGTGCCTTCCTGATGGTGCCGGTTCGGTCGGAACTGGGGATAGCGAATGAACAATTTTTATCGCTTTGGCTAGTTCATCAGCGGTTGGCGAAGAAACTTTTGGATCCACACCAGCTGACTTATCCCTTCTTGTTCTCTTAACTAGAACTGACTCCTCAGAATCGGTTCTCCTTTTCCCAAAGAAGTCTCACCCTGGTCAGAGGGCACTCCTTCTGGTTCGGTTTGAACTGAACCGGGCTGGCCATCCGGGTCAGCGGACTTCTTGGCCTCCCTTTCCCTGAGCCTACCAACTCTCTTTTCTAGGGTAGCTGCAGGAAAATTTTTACAAATCTAGCAGTCTGAATCGAGGTGGTCAAACCCCAGACAATAAACACAGGTGGTGTGGGGGTCAGCCTTGGCAAAGACTTCCCCACACATACTACAGTGTTGAAACCCAGTGGGTCCAGTTTTTCTTTTGGGTTTCTCAGACATAGTGCCAGTCCTAACAAAACTTACCCTTTTAATGGCAATCCGCCAGGCAAGACACTCTTATCGGTTCCTGACCATGTTACGGGTTGTGGAAAAAAATGTAGTAAAATCTGGTTTTTTTTTTTAGAACCGATAAGAACCGGTAACCACACTCTAAAAGTACAAATAAAGATTTTTTTAACAACTTGATCAGTTCAAACTGAACCGATGAACCGTTTACAAGTTCCACACAAAATAGAAAACAATATACACCTATCTAGTACTCACGAATACCACAGACAGAGACTGAGCCGACAGGTTGCGGTTTAAATTCGGTTGAAAACCGAGAAAAACGGTACTTTAACCGACAAATTGAACCGAGCAAAGGAGAAATCTCCGGAGCGACTGTTCAGTGAGGCGGAGTAAAGAATCTGACGGTTTGAGTTCAAACAGCAACAGACAGAATCCCAACCGAGCTCAAGCTCAGCGTTCCATGCCTGGCATGGAAAGTTAACTCTTTCATCTCCGGGGCAGTTCGAAGGTTGGGACTCACTGCTATTGTCAGAATACAGCAAGACTTCATGTTGTTTGAAATGGAAATTATGTACTTAACGTAATTATTGATCTTCTTGGACAGTCTCTATCACTCATTCACACTAATGGGATAGCTCGGAAGGTGCTAGAACCAAGAGGGAGCCAAACTTTATCAGAAGGGTCGGTGCTGAGACAGGACCATACATATGCGGCACCGTGAGACTAGCTTGCGCCTGTGTAGGCTATCTTGGCATCGACCCTCCAACCGCCTCAGTACCTTTTCGACTGAGGAGGTGCAGCGTAACTAATGAAAGTAACTCATCCTGAGTTTCTGGGCCTGAGAGGGCCCAGATGACCCTTGCAAGAAGGGTCAAGAAACAATGTCTTCACAGCCTGAACCATAGGATCATGAAGACCAGGAAAGAAAATGAGTGAACTCAGGGGATGGTGGGTGGGAGTGTGAATGATTGATGGAGACTGTCCAAGAAGATCAATAATTATGCTAAGTACATAATTTACATATCTTCCTGGACTAAGTCTCCATCACTCATTCACACTAATGGGAGAGTACCGAGCTAAAACCAACAACCCTGAGTAGGGTGGAGGAGATAGGGAGCACTCAGAAAGGACAGCCTAGGACTGTCCTACTAATGAAAAGAGGTGTCTTGAAAAAAGCATCTAGAATATAGTGCTTACAAGATATGTGCTTGAGCTGTAATTCACCACTTTGCAGATGACTGCAATGGACACAAAATGAAACTCTGCCACGAAGCCACAATCACTCTAGGAGAGCGTAAAAAACCCAGCCTCACAATTTGGTATAGGACCAAAATTAATAGTGTCAAAGACATGTACTAATCTACGCAAAGGCGTCAGAAGCTTGAAAGAGCCAGAGGTAAAAGTCTACTGGTTCAGGTAGACCAAAAGCTAGATGGAAATCCCCACTACTGGCATGGCTGACCTGTGAACAACAGGTCTAAGAGCACTTGAACCCCTTACTTGGTCAGCAAAAGGGGGTCCAGGTGTAGTTAGCCCATCAAGGAGAATGGTTTCCACTTAGTCACTGAAACCTTCCTGATGGAAGGCCAGGCCCAACTTAGAAGCCTCTTGTGGTGGTCTAGTAGAACCAGATCCTACCCACTTCATATTCCAAAAAGGAATCATCCTGCCCCATCTGTAGAACTGTAGTAGCAGTCTCTGAACTCAGGGAAGAAAGGAAAAGTGTACAGAAGGACGTGTCCGCTGTGGAAAAACATTCCAACAGAAAAAAACAGGAGTTGGATTTCTAAGGCAAATAGAGGCAAATGTGTGTCGAGGAGGGACACAGCAGGACCAAGTTAGGGCTAATACATTCATTGAAAGTGACTGAATAGTGACAGAAATGACTCAACGCAGTGAGGCACTACTCACTCCAACCTCCCTGAAGGGAGTAGGAAGGACTCTAGTTTGCCTTGCAGAAAAAACAAACCTCACAGCTCCATCACACACTCGGAGAGGATAGCTTCATGAGCGACTGGCACAGAACCAGAGCGCAGGAACCGAAGGTGTGAATATTTGATAAGCCATCTCAGAAAAAGACCTATTTGACCTATGGTCAGGAAAGGATCATGTCGTCTGTTAAGTTGAAGCAAGCAAGAAAGCAGGAACCTGAGTTCCGACTCATCGGACAGTCACTTCTGTCGCTGCGAGGCTCTGATCAAGAGAAGAAAGCCTGATTAAAAAAAAGGGGGACCAACAGAGTGGTCAGTTGCCTAAGTCTAGAAAATATCTCAGAATAAGAGAAATCTCTCTTAGAGAAAAGAGATGACCCATACCTCCGCCGGATCAGACTGCCCCTAGGGGTAGAAGAAATCAGGTACTCTTTACTGTAGTTTTAGAGACGACCGCCTCAGGAGCTGAGGTGGAATCTCACCAGATCCAAAAATGTGGTATCGGGTAATTTTGACTAGGCCCTGTGCTGTGATAATGCTAACCTTTTTTTTTTTTTTTTTTACCATTAGTCCGAGCCTGACAAGGTTTCAGGCTGCTATTTCGCAAGGACTGCCTGACACAAAAGTGATGAAGATGTCATCCCTCTGAGGGGCAGGAGGAGCCTGAGCATCCATAACTGAAATCTTGACCGGACTAATAATAAAAGCTGAACAGATGTTAACTACCTATGCCGAAGAAGCCACCAAAGGGACAGTATCAGAAGGGGGCTATATATCCCTATCAAAGGAGCAAAAGCATCTGTGCAACTCCCAACCATTGAATTAGAATGTTCCACAGAGTGTAATTGTCTTGGCGACTGAAAGAGTCTAGATGCAGAGGTGTATGGTCCATGAATGCAGTCTGAATACTATGGTGGACCCCATTACTGAGGAACTACTGAAAAGATCTTCCATCATGGACTCTGATGATAGAGAGGGCGTGCCCTTCAGTATATAAAATGAGTCATCTGCTGTATCACTGACCAGAAGGACAGGAAGAGACTCATCTAGATGCACTTCTACCACAGAAGGACCCCTAAGGGAGGTCTAGATCAGAGACACTCCAGACTCCACCACCAGGAAGGATGTCGAGGAGCTTGGCACCACATAGGGAGCCGAGAAAGTGCTGAGCAGAATGAGAGATTCCGCTGGCAGAACAGAACAGAAGAGTTACATCAGCGGACAACCGCTGGATGTCACAAGATCCCATATAGACTGCCACCCACTAAGATGTGTGGAAAAAATAATCTGCAGAACAGGACTTCATTCTGTGGAAACATTCTGCCACAAGTCCCGTGGAAAAAGAGGTCTAAAGAAGGAAATCCATCACTAGTTCTGCCGGACAGCACCAACTGGCATCCCTGTGGCACCAGCATCACTGGTGGCACAGGAGGGCACCAAGCAGTGCCTATGCCAACCTGGTGACACCCAAAGGCACCTGCAGTGGTACCCAAAGGTACCCCCGGCACCCATGGCACCTGAGGGCACCCATGGCACCCATGGTACCATGGCACCCGTGACACCCATGGCAGCAATGGCACCTGAGGGCAACCATGGCACCCATAGCACCCATGCACTCATGGCACCCATGATACTTGTGGCACCCCATGACACCCATGGTACCATGGCACCCAAGACACCCATGAACTCATGGCATCCATGGGAGCCTACGGTGCCACCTGCAGATGCCTGTGCCACCTGCAGATTCCTGTGCCACCCACGAGTGCCCATGGGCATCTGTGGCACCATGAAACACCCATGGCACTGCCAGCGGTGCTGGCAACCAAGGCAGCAACCACGGCGCTGCACAGAGCCAACGGTGCCAAGCCATAGCACCGAGCTATGGCACTGCACAGAGCCAATGTCACTGAGTACTGTGCCAACTCCCGGTGCCGACCCAAACACCAGCAGTGCCGCCTACAGCACCGACGCCAAAACCAGCGGCCATGGCACCAGATCTGCGGCACGACCCATGGTGTCGGGAACTGCACTAGAATGCCAATGGAGAATCCTGAGAAGAAGGGTAGAAGGAAAAAGGTGGTGCTTAAGCCGGCCCCTGCATGGAAAGAGAGAGGGGGGGTAGGCACAAGGGATTGACACGATGGTGAAAGGCACCAAGAGGGCATCACGCTTATCATGATCCAATCGACCCGACTCCAGTCCAGTGGCTCCGAGGCCCAGAGGCACTGAAATCAGGAACACTGGCCAGGAAAACTGGATAACTCAATCCTCCTGCTCCACAGGAGTGGTCCCGAAGTGAAACTGCTCACTGGAGCTCCAATGAGGACAGAGATGGAGTCTGGAGTTGAAGAATGCGGTCGTCAGGAGCAGGGCCAAGGGGAACACACCACAGTTGGTTCAAGTCAGTTTCTCCTCCCGACAAACAATCCTCATGCAGACGTTCCAGAGGGCAACCTCGAGGAGCACCGAGTCTTCTTCCCCCAGCGAGGAAGAAGAGTTTGAGGTTAAGCGGAGCCAGATCCCCAGAATCACTAATTCGTACTTCAGAGAACTGTCCTCCCCTCCAAGCACAAGACTGTCTGTAATTGGACTCCCCCCCTTCATCAAAGGGCGGCGGACCGGACACAGACCCTCTGCCATAACAACTTTCAAATTAAATCTTCCTACCATCACCGCTACCATCTAAGGATGACTCTGCTGATGGCAGGTGAGAATTTCTTTTTCTTCTTCATAATCTTCTTTTCTTGTTCGTAAAATAAGAAATTACAACTATTAAAATGTTAAATTAAACACTAAAAGCTGCTGTCGTAGAGACTAAAACTTTGATTCCAGCAGACGAGCGACATTGACATCCAAGCGCACTTGACAGTGGGAGAAAAGGAACTGAGGCGGTTGGAGGGTCAACGCTGAGATAGCCTACACAGGCACAAGCTAGTCTCATGGTGCCGTGCATGCGTGGTCCTGTCTCGCTGCCGACCCTTCGGAAAATTTTGGCTCCCGTTTGGTTCTGGTGCCTCTGGTGCTATCCCATTAGTGTGAATGAGTGATGGAGACTTACTCCAGGAAGATCACAACAGATCCTGCAGAACTAGGATGATTTAAACCGACAGATTCAATGGACTAGGCAGCGATGTCACAGTAGTAAAACGCTCGACTCATGAGGTAGTGCTCACTCGACAGCGGGAGATGCAGAATTGGGATGGAGGAGGAGTCGCCATCAGTTACTGGCCAACCAGTGAGCGCCACACAATGCATTGACCTCGAGGGTGGTGCTGTCTGCTGCACCAACTCCTCCCCTTACAAAAAAAAAATGCTCCCACGGGGTCCTGCTCCTCTGGCCAGAACCCACCAGTGATGAATGGTGAAGATTGACACAGATAAGATCCAAGGTTGCTCAACTGTTAGCTGTGCCAGCAAGAGATACCATATCTACCTGGATTAGACTCCTCTTGCTCCCATGGGCTTCCAGTCAGCAGAAACTTTCTCTGAATGAGAGGCAATGTCAGGAAGGCATAGAGAAAGTAACCTGCCAAGAGCACCCTGAATGTATCCTGACAGAAAGTGCTATAGTCTGTACTTCAGGAGCAGAAGAATGGCAGTTTGGCATTGTGGGGAGATGCACAAGAGTCCGACTCTCATCCTTCACCCCCATTCATTGAATAAGGACTGAACCACATTGTCTGTTATAGATCACTTGTGAGCATCTGCCACTGTCTGACTGAGGTCTGCCTGGGTGGTCTGAACCACCGGTATATAAGCTGGTTGATGTAGGGCTCCTTTTTCAAGACACCACTTCTACACTTGCATCGCTTCCCTGCAGATAAGGTACAAGAGGGTCCCATTCTGTTGAGGTAGCACATGCTCCACTTGTCCATTTGGAAAAGTACTACTTTTGTGACTGATTAGGTTTGATGGGGTTTGTAGGCCACAAAGGACCATTTACCTCTTGAGTATATTTATGATGGTGATGCTTCTCTGAATCCAACCAAGCCCACAGGGTTTGAGGATTCTGGCAATGTGCACCCCATTCCATTGTGATGGCATCTACAGTGAAGGTCACCTTTAGCTCCAGTAAGGAGAAGGACAAACCTTGAAGAAAAGGTCTTGATTCATAGACTACCACAGGACTGATCGCACTAAGGAACATTATCATCTGTACTGGGCTGCACAGAGGATGAAGGCTTACAACCACTGTGTGCTGATCACCCCACTGGGATCTCCTCATTTTTATTTTATTTATTGGATTTTGGTAACCGGGTAAGATCACTGAGAAAAAAATGTCCCTTTTCAGGAACTACCTGGAATTAATTACATAATATACACTGACAAAATGACATGCAGATGATAATAACAAACATTGCATACGTAAATGACAAAACACCGTGCACACAATGGCTGTACATTACAGGTTGGTAGTTAGATATAGGATACAGAAAAGTACTCAGAGGCATTTGATTCTATAGAACACGGACACTACTCATATGCAAATACAGCAAGTCAGAGTAATAGACAAGCTAGCTAAAGCATGCATAGGGACTGTTAACAAATAGATGCTCCTTCATGGTGGATCTAAAGGATGCAAAGATCAGGCATTCCTTGACCTCAGGGAGGAGATTGCTCCATAGCTTTGGTACAGTGGATGCAAAGGATTGCTGACCAGCAGCAGAGAGTGCCCTTGGCACGGTTGCAAGTGTCGGTCCAGTGGCATAGAGGGGCCTTCTAATTTGTTTGATGTCTATGATGTCAGTCACATTTTTCAGGGGGAAATGAAGGAGTTTGTGCGCCACAGAAAGCACAAGGAGATAAAGTGGCCAGTTTACTACACTGAGTGCCCTGCAGTGATATTCCTGGCTGTAGACCCCAGCAGCAAAACAGGCTATACAATGGTAGGCAAACTTCAGGTTAGAGAGTTCAGTTTCCTTGAGGGATAATAGAAGTGGAGCCCCATCAGTGATAGCAGGAACAAGGACACTATTGGCGATCAAGTGCCTGGCCTGTATAATAAAGTAGGAGTACAACCTGTGCAGGAGGCCAAGTTTTTGATTCAGGGTTTTAACCACTACTTCAACATAAGGCCTAAAGGAAAGTTCTTGGTCTAACTGGATTCCCAGATACTCCCCGGGTCGCCCCTGAAAAAGGGACTTCTAGTCTCAGTGGGTTTACCCGGTCAACAAAATTCAATAAATAAATAAATTGTATCTATATGTACCCTTGACAGAGTAGTGATGTTGAGCAGATTTTGTCTATCATGACCTAGCCTATGGGTACGAAATAGCATTGTCTTTTTTTTTCTTGGCATTCAAGATTAGCAAGTTTGATTGGAACCAGGATTTAAGTGAGGCAAAATTCACCCATAGGCCACACTGAATCTGAGACAGGTTGGTGTGAGATCTATTAGAACTGCATCATCAGCATATAAATGAAAATTACGTACCTACTGTAATTCTTGATCTTCCTGCATATCTTCACTATTCATCACTGGTGGGTACAAGCTGGATGCGCTAGAACCCTGTGGGAAGCTTTCTAGCTAAAACCTTTTCTATGGAGGAGGGGCCGGCGCCACCTTTGAGGCCAATGTAATAGGTGGCACTCGCGGGTTAGCCAGTAACAGCCATTGGCCCCTCCACCACCTCAGTTCTGCTTGCTGGAGAGGAAAACAGAGTCAAAGAAAAGGGTTGGAGGATGGGGCAAGAGAGCCCAAGGGATAGAAAAAGGAAAGGATATAAACTGAAAAAGGAATAAGCCGGCCACAAGAGGAGGAGTAGAATTCCAGGAGGTCTAGGAGAAGAGGGGACCCTAACCACTGAGCAGGTCAAGCGCCGGGTCAAGAAGATTGGAGCGGATGGAAAACAACAAAGAAGTATGGAGAAAAGAGAGGGAATATTGCTGGCCTACCAACAATGAATGATAATTTTTTATCTTAACACATATTTGGTAGTTCCTTATTTCCACCATTCACATTTTGTACAATTTCTCCAGGAGAGAGAGACCAGTATTTAAATTCCATGAACTTGTAACGGTGGTAATTTGATTGAGATGAAACTATTATTACTGGCAAAAGATCTCATGCTCTATTCCTTAAATGTTTTGTTTCTTTGACTACTGGTACAGTCTCTTCACTGTGGAAACAAGCTACCGTTATTCCAATTTATAAATCAGGTGACAAGTCATTAGTTAATAATTATCAACCTATATCCCTGCTATCTCCTCTATCCAAGGGTTTTGGAAAGAATAGTAATGGGTCAATTAAAAGAGCACTTACATTAGTATAATGTTCTTTCACCTTTTCAACATGGTTTAACAATCTGGATTCAGTATACTTTCTGCTTTGACTGAATTTACTGATACATACATTCCACGTTGGATAAAGGGAAGATGGCTGCAGCTTTATTTTTAGATCTTTCAAATGCCTTTAATGTCATTGAGTATGGACTCTTAGACTCTAAACTTCATTCATTAGGGTTCTTAGAAATGGTAGTTCCCTGGTTTACAGATTATCTTATGAACCAAAAACAAAGGGTAGTGCTGGGTTCAAGTACTTCTGCTTTTCAAAACATGAATCAAGGAGTGCCTCAGGGCTCTATCTTGGGCCCTATTTTGTTTAGTTTATTAGTTAATGATTTACCGATTGTGGCTCAAAACACTCAATCACTCATGTACGCAGATGATATTGTTCTTTACGTGAAAAATTCTTCTACTTGTTCTTTGATAACTCAGCTGGAACATGATTTTTCTCTGGTACAGGAGTGGCTGTTAATAGATTAATCTTGAATGTTAGTAAAACTAAATTCATGATCTTTGGTACTTCACAAGTTCAAGCTGTAATTGATCCTCATGTGGTAATCAGGGATGTAAAAGGAGTTTCGACTGAAAGAGTAGACTTAAATGTCTGGGTTTTGTTTTAGATGACTCATTGTCTTACACTAACCACATTGGTTCATTAATTAAAAAATTAATTCATGATTAGGTTTATTATATAAAGGGAAAGGGGAAATTGCTTAACCAGGAAAGGCACACTAAGCCAAAGTTTGTTTCCAGGTGCGACCTGGGAGCACAATGAAGTTAAGTGACTTGCTCAGGGTCACACAGTATGCAAGTGGAAGCTGTGGGATTCAAACCGCGGACTCCAGGTTTGCAGTTCAGAGCCTTAAACCACTGTGCTAAACTGCCTCCTATATAAAGTGAAAAATTATACAGTGGGTCTTAAAAATAATGCCTTCTGATTGGCTGACTGGCGCCATCCCCCCCGTTGCAAATCCTGCAATATACCAATGGGAAAAGGCTCCAGCCACCAGACAGCCATATCAGAAACCCCCCAGAAATCATTCTGACTATGATAAACCCAGGACTGGCAAAAACAGTGAGATGCTCAGTCACAGAACACCACCCGTTGTGAACCGTCAACGAAATTCAAAACGATGGACTACTAATTCCCTTTCCATTTAATCATCGTCTTCAGTGACAACCCGCCTAAGCTCTATGTCCCAAACTAAGTTTCTATAGCAATATACTGTATATTTTTTTAAACTAGCTCCTCGGTGACCACTCGCAACTGCTTCACCTGCTGTGCCTCATGCTTTCATATCAGCTTCACTCCATCACAGCAGTACAGGAGCCTTGAATGAAGTCTTGCACGGTGACCAGATGTTTCTTTTTTCTTTCTGACCGAAAGCGGACAGCAGTTTGTTTACATCTTGCACTAGCACCATGTAAATAAACACAAATTTTAACAGCTGTACCAATGCAGAAGAAAGGTGTTACTTACAGAAAATGAGATATCAAAGTAGTACTAAAGAATTTGACATATAATGCAGGCCAAAGTCAGGCCATGGCTCTCAGTGCACTCTATCCAGTAATAGGAACCCCTGTCTGCACTCCAGTCTCATCCGCCCCCCTAAACCACAAGGTGAACCAGACTACGAGTAGCCGCCTACAGGCTACAAAAATCACCTACTACCTCCACCATTTCTACTTCTTCTGGTGCACTTTAAAAAAGAAGAAAGAAAAAGGGAAGATTGAAGCCGTGCTCTCAGCCCTCCACAACTCATCAGTGTCATGCCCGATTACATTCTACCATAAATTGGATCCTAATTTTGGCATGACACCGGCAACACAGCTTCTGAAACACTAATCGGTCCATTCATTGTCTCTTTAAAAAAAAAATGCAGCTCAGTCTCCTCGTTTCCAAACCCACCGAAAACACAGTTCGCACAGAGACAGGGAAAAGACCGGTCTGTGTTTCAGATGCTGTGTTGCCAGTGTCATGCCAGAATTAGGATCCAATGTGTTGTAGAATGCAAGCGGGCATGACACTGGCAGGCTGCGGGTGGCTGAGAGCACGGCTTCAGTTTTCCCTTTTTTTCTGTAACCAAGGTTCAATTCTAAGTCGCAGATTGGTTTATGAACTCACTGTACCCTGAGTTACACAGTCCAGCTCCTCGCCTGCCACAGAGCTCAAGTTGTTGCGGGGCTTCATTAAGACTTCCAGCACTGGCCACTTCTCTCAATTGTCAAACACCTCCCGAACAAATTGAAAAGACAACTGTGCCATTCCTGCCCTCTAGTAATCAGTGCCATACCTCAAGACAGTTTTCAGTGGTTTAGGAAATGAGGAGACTGAGCGTTTTTTTGTTTTTTTTAAAGAAACAGGAGTGAGAGAGTCAAGGAAAGCACCAGTCTCTGTTTCGGAAGCTGTGTTGCTGGTGTCATGCCCAATTGCATCCTACCACAAACCGGATCCTGATTCTGCCTTTATACCTTTTCTATTTAAAAAACAAATGCAGCTCAGTCTCCTCAAACCCACTGAAAACATAGCTGACACACTGTCTTGAGACATGGCACCAGTTACTAGAGGGCAGTAATGGTAACAGTATGAACTTTCAGATTATTTTTTTTGCATAAGAATTATTTAAAAAATTCAAATGCTAAACAAAAATGATTTTTTTCTAATTTTCTTTTTCCTACAAAAAGTGAAGGGGGACATTGTATAATCACAATAAACCACTCCAGGGTGTGGGTCATGCTAGGATTTACACACACCTAGTGTGGATTTGGTCACTTGGCCTGCAGCCTTGTGACCGAACCACACCAGGCATGGGTAAATCCCAACATAACCCACACCCTGTGGTAGTTTATTGCTTAATTGTTTAACATATGAATCTAAAAAGATGTTAATACAAACCATGCTCTTGTCCCTTATGGACTATGGTATGCCTATTTATGCTGCTGCCAGTAAAACTACATTAAAATGGTTAGAAGTGATATTTAATCAGATTTGTAGATTTGTAACCTTCAATTCACGATTTACACACTATTGCACACCATATCAGAAATTAAATTTGCTTTCCTTTTCATATAGATGCTCATATGTAATGCTCCTTGCTTTTCAGAAATATAATAAAGAATCCATTCCTCTACATTTTAAAACAATTTTGGGTACTACTGCATCAAACCATATTACTAGGTCAACTATTACTGGTAAAATCAAAACTCTCTTATAATGTATGGTAGAACGTTGTTATAGGTAGAAATCCACCTTTTTATAACAACATTTTACCATCGATGTGATGTCATGATGTTGTTAACCTATTGATGGTACATCACATCGATGGGTTAACAACTGGGAACTGTCTGGGCATGTGCGCAAATGGACTGGACGGCCTAGAAAAGGCCGCGGTGGTGAGGGTAGAGCAGCGGTAACATAAAAAAAAAACTGCAGTAAGGAACTGCTTTCTTTTGTATAAAACCTAAATTGTACCATACACTATAAAATATAATGTATGGTACATCGATGGGTAACCATTTTGTTAACTCATCTTGAGGTTGCCATGGCGACCTAAACCTCTCAAACTTGGCTCTCGAGGTTTATGTGGTCACCCTGGCAACCTCTCGATGGTTAACAAACCGGTTAACCATCGATGACCATACATTATCTTCTATGTATCATACTGTTTCAGGGCAACAATGTTTTGTATTTAAGTCTATTGCTGTTTGGAATTCTTTTCCAGCAGATTTCAATTTACCTACAGCATATCTTACTACAGATTTAAGACTCACTTGAAAAGTTAGCTCTCAGGGTTGTCTCGCTGTGATTGTTTTTGTTAAATATTGTTATATAATATAACTGGCCAGCAATTTTTCCCATTGCTTGATCCAGTTATAATTTGCCAAACATGCGTCACCTCAATCACGTAACAGCCACATCCTGATTGGCTCTGCATTCCTCAGAGGTGGGCAAAACAGCTCAAAAAACATGGCGGGTTCTCTTCCCACAGAGCGAGGAGCCACCAGACTGGGACACCTACTCATTTTGTTGAGGTTTTTAAAAAAAAAGAGAAACCCATTTTGCTTATTTAAGAAATATCTGGTTGATCCTACCATTCCACAATCGCACCGCACCTCGGGCAAACATTAATTTCCCATTAAGCACACTTCACCATACATTATTGTATATGTTATTATATAACTCCTTGGATCTTGTGTTCCTCCTGGGGATGGAGATCATGGAATTGGGGATCGAACCAATCCATTGGTTAGACCATCACACCATAAGGTTCAGCTTCAGGGCACCCCCAAATAGGCCTGCCCCTACGGAGATGGTCCGGTATCGCCCCTTGAGGGGAGTTACCCCAGAGGGCCTATTGGCAGTGCTGGACCTTTGGGGTTTATCAAGTGAATGCATGAGTCCAGGGGGTCTTGTACTTGCCTATAATAAGGTGGTGGGTGATGCCCTGGACTTAACTGCTCCTGTTCGTGTTTGCCCATTCACTTTGCAACCGAGGAACCCCTAGTTTGATGGTCTTTAAAGAAGCTGGGAAGAGTGGGGTGAAGGCTAGAGAGAGTCTGGCGGAAATCTGGCCTGGATGCTGACAGGCTTAGATTAATGGACCACTATAAGGCCTATCAATCAGCAATCACCCGTAAGAAGGCAGAATTCCTGTCCGGGGAGACTGTTGCTACACAGAATCGACCAGCTCAGCTCTTCCGGACTGTGGACAGACTGTGCAATCCAGTCTGTCTTCAGTCTGGAAGAGATTTTTCACAAATGAAGTGTGATGAGCTTGCTTGATTCTTCGCAGATAAGATTGCCAGCATCAGGTTGGGTATTGGCCCAACTCTCTCTATAAGGGATTGCAGAGATCGGCAGGAGGTGGCGAGCGACCATGCTACCTGGTTTGACTTTAGTCAGCCGGAATTCACGGACATTGTGAGGATTGTCCAGACTTTGTGACCAACCAGCTGTAGTTTGAATCCGGGCCCTACACCATTTCTGGTAGGTTGTGTAGATGTTATCAGCCCGATCCTTGCTGAAATTGTCTGGAGTTCCTTGGAGCAGGGGGGTCTTTCCTGATCCCCTCAAGGAGGCAGTCATTCAACCACTCCTTAAAAAACCCTCCTTGGATCCAGACTGTCTAGCTAACTATAGACCTGTCTTTAATCTACCCTTTGTGGGTAAGGTTATTGAGAAGGTGGTTGCGTTGCAGCTGGATGACCTTCTTACAATCCACAATGTCTATGATGTTCTCCGGTCTGGGTTTAGGAAAAAACATAGCACTGATACCACCCTGGTCCGGGTTTTAAATGATCTGCTAATTGTGAGAAATCGAACGGCTTATACTACCTTAGTCCTTCTTGATCTCTCGGCAGCATTTGACACTGTGGACCATGGAGTGCTTTTGGAGTGCCTGCGGCTTCTCTGTGGACTGTCTGGCACAGTCTTACACTGATTTTGATCTTTCCTTATGGGCAGGATGAGAAAATTACTCACCTTAGTAATGTTGTTTCTTCTAATTGAGTCTTGCTATATTATGACTATTGCAGTTTGCCCCAGCCTTAGAACTGCTCCGGAGGTGAAAGAGTTAACTTCCATGCAGAGCATGGAGCTTAGAGCGCGAGCTCAGTTCAGAAGCTCTGTTTGGCTGGTTTCAAACCGAAACCGTCAGATTCACGAGCAAAAACTCACTAAGGTTCTGTGTGGAAGCTGTAACTCACACTAGCCAACTGGCTACTAATATATTAACACATTTTGCTGGTCCCAACACAAAGACTCAAGTCAGTGGACCAGAAAATTAAGATAAAATAACTAAATAAACACAACACCCAAACATGAAAGAGGGCATCAATAAATGCCAACAGAGGAATACCACCCCATACCCCAAAGTAGGAGTTCTGAGAGGGCAGGTTGGGGAGATCATAATAGCAAGACTCCATTAGAAGAAACAACATTACTAAGGTGAGTAATTTTTTCTTCAAACAACATGAAGTCTTGCTATATTATGACTACTGCAGACTACACAGCAGTACCTCCATGGAGGAGGGACAGAACCTACTTAGGAATAGGCTCTGAAGCACGGTTGTGCTAAACCGAGCATCCCTCCTGGCCTGAATATCCAGGGAGTAATGCTTGGTGAAAGTGTGTACTGTCTTCCAAGTAGCTGCCTGACATATCTCCAAGATAGGATGTCTCTAGCAGCAGCTAGAGATGCAGCTTACCTCTGGTAGAGTGAGCCCTCAGGCCTGAGGGGAACCTCACCCAGCTTTTGATAGCAAAATTGGATACAAGAAATGATCCACCTGGCAATGGATCTTTAGTGGCAGGTCTCCTTTCCCAACCTCACCATAAGTGAGAAACAGTTGAGGAGTCAAACCCAGACCTTGGTACGCTCTATGTAGTAACTTAGGGCCCTCTTAAAATCTGCTTGCAGCCTCCTCTCACCAGAGGAGGAATGGTCAGTGAAGAACACTGGAAGTGAAATAGATTGGTTAAGGTGGAAATCTGAAACCACCTTAGGCAAAAACTTCCTGTTAGTCCTGAGGACCACTTTATCCCTGTGAAAGGAAATAAAGTCAGTTTCTACTGATAAAGCCTGTAACTCACTTATACGCCTGGCAGAAGTGATGGCTACCAGAAATACAGTTTTCCAAGTCAAATACTTAAGCTCTGCCGAAGACAGAGGCTCAAAGGGGGGTTGCATTAGTTGAGCAATGCATACATTAAGATCCCAAGCCGGGGCAGGGTCCCTGAATGGAGGATTGGTGTGAAGCAATCCTTTAAAAAACTTGGAAAATACAGGATGAGCAGAAAGAGAAGAGGGCTTCCCTGCTGAAATGAAGGCAGAGACAGCAGCCAAGTGCACTTTCAGGGTGGCTGGTCTCAGTCCCAAAGAATTAAGATGGACCATGTAGTCCAATACAGTGGGTAGATCAGCAGATTCTGGGGAAACATGCTTCCCAGAACACCATATGGAAAACCTTTTCCACTTGGAGTTATAGGTAGCCCTGGTGGAAGGCTTCCTAGCAGCCTTCAGGATTTTGAGAAAGTTGCAAATCAGCAAACTCTAACTGCTCAAGAGCCAAGCCTTGAGGTTGAGGGATTTGAGATTCGGATACCAAACTCTCCCCTGAGCACAGGTTAACAGATTGTGGTTCCTGGGGAGACACAGGGGAAGATGGACTGCTAAGGACAGAAGGAGTGGGTACCAGGGCTGCCTGGCCCAGTCTGGAGCAATCAGGATCATTTTGCAGGGCTGAGACCTGATTTTGACTAGTACTTTGAACAGGAGAGGGAAGGGGGAAAGGCATAAAGAAACTTCCCTTCCCAATCGAGGAGAAAGGCATCCAGGGGAACTGAGCCCAACACTGGGGGCCTGCAACAAAACAGTGGAAGTTGATAATTGTCTGGGGCTGCGAAAAGATCTATCTGAGGAGTGCCCCATCTGGCAAACACTATCCCCAGTACTAGGGGATCCAGTGACCATTCGTGATGGCCCTGGGAAATCCTGCTGAGGGCATCTGCCAGGACATTGTCCTTGCCTGGGAGGTGAACTGCTATGAGGGAAGTGTTCAGGGAGTAAGCCAGAGACCACAACTTCATCGCCTCGTGCACAGGGCCAAGACCGAGTGCCCCCTTGTTTGTTGATGTACCACATTGTAGTGGTGTTGTCTGTTCTGACCTGTACCACCTTGTTCTGAACAGATGCAGAGAAAACCTGAAGTGCTAGAAAAACAGCTCTGAGTTCCAACAGATTGATGTGGAGCAGAGATTCCTGAGGGGACCATAATCTCTGGGTGGAGAGGCCGCCCATGTGAGCTCCCCATCCCAAGAAGGATGCATCTGTAGTAAGGGTCAAGGAATGGGACAGAGGGATGAAAGGCACCCCCCTGTCTCAGATTGCTCTGATCCTGCCACCACTGAAGGGCCTGGATCAGGGTTCGAGTCACTGGGATTAACTTGGATAGAGGATCTCTTCTTTGAGACCAGAAAGCTCTCAAATGGAACTGAATGTCCCTCATCTGAAATCTTGCTCCTTGCACCACAGCTGTGGAGGTAGCCATGTGCCCTAGGAGCTGCAGGAAATGCCTTGCTGGTCGAGAGACCTGTAGAGTGAAGGAGGCGGCCAGGGCCACTAAGGTCCTTACCCTTTCCAAAGGAAGGAAGGCTCTGGCCTGCTTTGTATCCAGTTCTGCGCCTATAAAGGTGAGTACCCTGGACAGGTTCCAAAACTGACTTTGGAAGATTGAGAAGAAATCCCAGAGAGGTAAGCAGCTGCTGGGTAACTAGCAGGTGTGATTTGACTTGGTCTGGAGACTGACCCACAATGAGCCAGTCGTCCAGGTAGGGAAAAATGGCAATCTTTTGCCTTCTTAGGTGAGCGACTGCTACTGCCAGACACTTTGTGAACACCCTTGGGGCAGAAGTGAGGCCGAAGGGCATTGCTCTGAACTGATAATGGCCTGAGCGCAGTTCAAATCGGAGGTACTTTCGATGGGAGCTTCTGATAAGAACATGGAAATAGGCATCTTTGAGGTCCAGGGAGGCTAGCCAGTGCCCTGGCCTTAGGGAGGGTAAAATCATTCCCAGTGTCACCATTTTGAACTTTGGCTTTAAAAGGTGCTTGTTTAGATATCTTAAATCCAGGATAGGCCGCCACTCTCCTGTCTTTTTTGGGGTAAGGAAGTACCTGGAGTACAGACCCTTGCCCTGGTGAAGGGGAGAAACCTTTTCTACAGCTCTGAGAGCCAGGAGGGTTGAGACTTCTGTTTCCAAAGCAAGAGTCTCTAAAGGGTTTGTAGTTGGAAAAGATCTGGCTCTCATCTTTGGAAATTTCTTGAAGCTGAGAACCAGACCCTGGCTCACTACTTCCAGGACCCACCTGTCTGAAGTTAAAGACTGCCAGTCCTGGACGAAGTGAGTCAACCTGCCCCCTACAGGTAGTGGAGAGCCGACCCTAGGCATCCCATCAGGGTGACTGTTTGGCAGGGGCTTTAGGCTGAGAGGTGGGAGCAGGCCTGCTCGAACCCCATCTGCCTCTCCCTCTGAAGAACCCCCTCTGTACATAGGCTGAAGAGGAGGGGGCCTGAGTCTGGTAAAAAGGCCTGTGAAAAGGCCTACCCCTACCCCTGGGGGGCTGCCTCTGAGGAGTGGCTTGCCGTTCCTTGGCTTGTGCACTCCTGTAAGTGGTTCTATATTCATCCATTTTCTTCATATAATTCTCTGTCTGCTCCCCAAACAGAGAATTTCCCACCACAGGAAAATCCATAGCCTTAGACTGGGTATCCTGTGACAAAGTAGTACACCTGAGCCAGGCCAATCTGCGAAAAGCCACAGATGTAGCCATGACTCTAGAGGATACATCGTTAGAATCCACTGCAGCATGGAATTGCACCTTAGATGTCTCAATACCATCAAGAGCCACCTGCTCCAGCTCCTTTGCGAGCTGGCCAGGGCCTGTTTGCCTAAGGCCATGACAGTATCCCATCTAGATTTCTGGTATCTTGCAACATAAGCCATATAGTTAGCTTGTCTGAGTCCCAAGGATGCTGCCATGTATTTTTTGGCCATGGCATCAATCTTCCTGGAATCCTTATCAGGAGGATGTGAAGCCAGTGGAATATTAGCTTTATCACAGGCTGCAGCCTGAACTACCCCAACATGACTGCATTGCTGTGAAAGAAAATCTGTATCAGGACCTGAAAAGTGTACCTCCTGTCCATCTTTTATCCACAGGAGGCACAGAATTAGGAGCTTTAAAATTTTATTGTTTGTTTTCTAAAAGATTTATGTAAAGGATGGACAACCTCCTGGACTCTGGGATATCCATCATCTCCACATAGTCAGGCTCCTCTTGCTCATCCAAAGCCTCCTCTAAGGGAAGCTGGAGGGTCTCAGCAACTTTTATAAAACAAAAATGAGAAGGGGACTCAGAAAGCCTGGGGAGACTCACCTGAAGGTCTGTCTGGGAGATGTCCGTTCAATGGGCACATCCAGACTTTCAAAGTCACATTCACACTGATCATAATCCTCATCCCTCCTCTGGTTCATAGAACTCTTCTATATCATAATTCTGAACCACTGGAACCGACCGAACCGACCTTTTGCCAGACAGTGGCGGTTCGAGGGAACCGGGGACAGGGACGGGACAATTTGTATTGCTCTGGCTATCTCAGCAGCAGTTGGAGAAGGAATTTTGGACTCCAAACCTGCTGATTTTTTAGATTTTTTTGCTGGAACTGGCTCCTCAGAGCCAACTTTTTGTTTGCCCGAGGAAGTCTCGCCCTGGTCAGAGGGCACTCCCTCTGGTTCGGTTGGCACCGAACCGGCTGGCCATCCGGTCAGCGGACTTTTGGCCTCTCATTCCTGAGCCTGCCCACTCTCTTGTCCAGGGTGGCTGCAGGAAATTTTACAAATCTGGCAGTCTGAATTGAGGTGGTCAAACCCCTCAGACATAGACATGAGAGTGTGGGTCAGCCTCGGCAAAGGCTTCCCCACAGACACTACAGTGTTGAAACCCAGTGGGCCCGGTTTTTCTTTTGGGTTTTCAGACATGATGCCAGCCTAACCAACCAACTTGCCCTTTGATGGCAGTGCCAGGCAAGACAATTCCCTATCGGTTCCAAAACCGTGTCATCGGGTCGTGGAAACCGTAATGAAATCTGTTTTTTAGAACCGATAAGAACCTGAATCAAGATTCTAAAAAGCCTTAAAAGGCTTTAAACTTATATTTAACATAACTCGATCGTTCAACCGAACCGATAAAACTTTACAAGTTCCACACAGAAAAACCCTATCTATTACTTACGATAACTATAGACAGAGCCTGAACCGATCGGTTTTTGGTTAAAATAATGAAATCAGGTTAAATTAAACTGAGAAATAGTGCTTTAAATCAAGAAATGAACTCGAGCAACAGGAGGAATCTCCGAGCGACTGTTCAGTGAGGCGGAGTAAAGAATCTGACGGTTTCGGTTTGAAACCAGCCAAACAGAGCTTCTGAACCGAGCTCGTGCTCTAAGCTCCATGCTCTGCATGGAAGTTAACTCTTTCACCTCCGGAGCAGTTCTAAGGCTGGGGCAAACTGCAATAGTCATAATATAGCAAGACTTCATGTTGTTTGAAGCAGAGGATTGTCACCAGAATTTATTCCTCTGATACCCTCTCCCTGTCCTGTGGGATGCCGCAGGGGTCAATATTGGCACCAATGCTGTTCGCAGTGTACATGCTGCCATTGGGAGATATCATTAGGTGATACAGTTTGGGTTTTCACTGCTATGCAGATGATACCCAACTGTATATGTCCTTTATTCTCGGACAGGATGATACAATCTCTGTGCTTAGCAACTGTCTAGCTGAAATCAGAAATTGGATGAGCACTAGCTGGCTGGGTTTAAATCCGGATAAGACTGAGGTGTTGGTGTGGACCTGGGTCACCCTGAGGCGGGTCTTAGGGCTGGGCTTCCCTCAGGCCTATGGTTTGATGATGTCCAGCTCATGACCTCAGACCGGGTGTGTAACCTTGGCATTATTTTTGACAGCAGCTTGACCCTGAAATCGCAGGTGTCTGCCATTGTCAAATCTTCCTTTTATCATCTTAGAAATATCTCCCAGGTGAAACACCTGGTTCTTCCAGCTGACCTTTCTACATTTGTCCATGCCTTCGTAACCACCTGCCTTGATTACTGCAATGCTCTTTACCTAGAGCTTCCAGGGGTTGATATCTGTTGCTTGCAGCTAGTGCAGAACGTGGTAGCCAGGCTTTTATTTTTTTTTTATTTTCGCCTTTGGTAACCGGGTAAGGCCCACTAGGCACAAGTGCCTGTTTCCAGGGGCGACCTGGGAGCACTGAGTGGTTAAGTGACTTGCTCAGAGTCACACAGTATGCAAGTAGAGGTTGTGAGAATCAAACTCAGGTCTGGTCTGCTGGATGTATCAAGCTCATTCACAACTCATTCCTCTAACCTCTAGGCTATACTGCCAGCCCAAACTGGTACATCCAGGACTAGTCACATCACATCTGTGCTGCGTGAACCGCATTGGCTGCTGGTACAGTGGCAGATCACCTTTAAGGTCAGGTTACTGACCTATACAGCCCTACATGAACAGGGACCCCAGTATCTGCAAGATCTCCTTACTCCCTGCTGCTCTTCCCGCTCACTCTGATCCACCGACGAGAGATTGCTAGAGATTCCCAGGGTTCGGGTAAAAACATCTGAGGAACGTGCTTTTTCTTATGCTGCCCCACCCTGTGGAATTCTCTACCTCATCAGATAAGAGAATGCCTGACCGTCTCGAGTTTTAAATCTGAATTCAAAACGTATTTGTTTTATAAGGCATTTCCCTAAAGGTTTTTAAAATTTTAAATGTATGTCTATTCTGATTATTCTGTTTGTTCATTTTATTGTACAGCGCCTTGGTATCTGAAAGGTGCTTAAAAAATAAAGTTTACTTACTTACTATATTTTTCATTTTGTGTATTGTAACTTCTATGTTCTGTATATTGATTGTACTGTACTCTTATAATCCTCGGGTCCCCCATGAAAATGGGCATTTGATGTTCTTGGGTTCTTGCCCGATTTAACAAATAAATAAAACAAAAACATTAAACAAAGAGAGAGAGAAAGAGTGAAAGAGAGTGTTGTACCACAAGAAGAGAGGGCCCAGCGGGCCTTCTGGTAGACCAAGGCGGGGACAACTGATCTCTCTCTCCTTTTTTTTGCCTTTCGCGGGGCCCCCCTCCCAGTGCTAGAGAGAGAGAGGCTGCAAGATAAGCATACCAGGCTCAAGATGGTTAGAGACAAGAATCATAGGATGCTGAGGCTGGGCACCAAAACTTACAAGTGTGAGGAGCCTCAAGGATGCCAATGTCAAGCCACACAAGTAATTGCCCTACTGGTCCTCCAGAGAAGGAAGGGACCAAGGATCTCTCACTCCCTCTCCCCTGTTTCAAACAGCGGTGGGGACAGGACCCATCTTGGGACAGTATACTCTCACAGGGATTTATTTAACTCCAAAAAATGATTAGCGTTTTGCTCATAAAAGTGCTAAAACATTGTGAAAATGTATAGTACTTCCTTCACTGTGTTTAACAAACACAACACTTGTAGAAAACCTATATAAATACTTTCTGTACAGTTAGCATTGCCCCAAGAAAAAAACATCTAATCAATTATTTAAAACCCTGCTCTCAGAAGACCCCCTTAGTGGATGGTGATTCCCTCGTACCTAGAACCATTAAGAGTGGTGAAGGGGGAGACCTTAAGCCTCTAGAAAGGCCAGAAATCTTAAAAAAAGGTCATAGGGAACCCTGCCCCATGGGCACCAGAAGTGGTTACTGAGGAGAAAAGAAGTGGAGCGACTAATACTCATGGAAAAGGATCAGAGGTTCCCAGAGCTCCAGCCACGAAGACGGGGATCCAGGAAGAGGAAACTTGAAGCTCCTGCATGGGAAGAAGAGCCAAGAGTCCCTCTAAGAAAAATTACAGCATGCCTGGAAAAACAGGGCCCTTCACAAGAATCCCCATCAAGGTAGTAAGGGACCCCAAGGAGCCCCTAGTGCAGAGGGGGCAAAAGTCCCTGCCTGCCCTCCTCCAAAGGTGGGTCCCTGGTGCTTTGGACGAAGGGTCAGGAAACCCCTCATGTACCAGCTGGATTGTACCTGCAATTGGCCTCAACTGGGAGGAAAGCAAGCAGGGTTGAGGCACTGCCCAGGAGACTGGCACCCAAGAGGGGATGGTGAGAGGGAAGTAGAGATAAATGGTGAAAATATACAGGAAGAGCAAGAATTACAGTAGGTACATAATTTTCATATCTTACCTGTATCAATCTTCACCATTCATCACTGCTGAGTGAGTACCAAGCATCACAACTGTGGCGCTGGGCCACTGTCACCTCCCTGAGGGCTGAAACTTCACTCAGCCTCCTGTGGAGGAGAAACACAGAGAGGAAAGGGCTCCTTACAGGCCTGGTGAGGTCCAAGACTGGTCACAGAGAGGCTGAGACTCCCGCTACCTGGGAGAAGGAAGGTGCTCCGACAATTCTCACTCATCCTGGGAGAGAACAAGTGGGGCTCTTGGAAAGGAGAGGCAATCACCCTACACTGGGCCAGGGGTGATAACCTGGAAAGGTGAAGCCAAGCGGTCTGCCTAATACAGACTGCAGTTTCTGCTAGCCTGGAAGCTACCTCATTAATGTAATAAGATGACCTTGCCTGGTGTCTCACTAGCTCCAGACCCCATGCAGAAAGGCAAATGGCTTGCCTGGTCATCTCTGTGTCAGGCAACGTTGCCAGGAGCTGTTCCAGCACCATCCACAGGTGCCTAGCATAGGCAGCCTGGTGTGCAGAGATACACAAAAGAAGGTGCGTCGCTGAGAAAACTCTCCTACCCCAGTGGTCAAACTTAGCCAAGTAAGAGTCTGGGGGGCATCGTGCCTTGGGCGACACTGCCAGGAAGGGGTATCCAGGAACTCCACTCCTGAAGAGTGGTGGAGCATAGTACCTGGAGACCCCAGGGGTGCACAATACCTGTGCTGACAGTCCTTCAGGGCTGGAGAAGGGGCAGAGGGACACTGCCAGACCCTATGTGACACCTCCATGAAAGGGACAGACCATGGAGGGATAACAATGTTCTCAGTGCTGAACTTCCCAATGAAAGCATGCATCACATGGTCAGTATTACGGCTTGTGAAGTGGGAGATGTGGAGCTTCCCTAGCATCCCCGACTGGAATCGCTGATAGCTGGTGATATTAGCCTCTGAGGACAGGTGGACAGAGGGATCCTCTTCCTCAGAGGATGAAGACGAGGAGGCAGAGGAGCCCAGCTCAGAGTCAGGGGCAGCTGAAGGCTCAGGTCTAAAAATGACCTCGTGCAGGGCTCCGAGGTAGTAGGGGAAAGTAGCTGCCAACAACCTGAACTGCTCCTAGGTCATTGGCCTTGAAGGGCCTGAAAGGCCTGGTAGTGAAGCTGGAAAAGGCAGAGGATCACGGGCAGAAGAGAAGTCTGCTGAGCCAGAATAGGACCTCCGCTAGGCCTATGAAAACATGCAGGAGACCCCCTCCCAAGGAAGGAGGGCTGCCCAACTCACCCACTGCAGGTCGGCCAACCAGACAGGGGCAGCTAAAGTGGTGCCCATGGGAAAGGACCCCACAATGGGGTGATTCGAGCCAGTCTGTCCCTTGCAGGTAGTGCCTAGCCCCACATGTTGCAGGCCCTATTTGGTCTGGTGAGCGAAGGAGTGAAGGATTTGCACTGCAACTTCTCCCAGAGCCACCAGCAGCTCTGAAAGAGGGCCTACATGCTAACCTCAACCTCCCCCAGGCCCACTTACTCAGACTGGGACCTGCTTCTCGGCTGGCCCCCAGTTCCTGAGATTAGGGGGCTCTGGAACAACCCCGGCACCAGAAAAGGTCCTAGAGTCTATTGCAGAACCCACACAAGCTACAGAATCCAGCCCAACACTGCACATGGCATCGGAACCAGACCCAGCACCGGAGACTACACTGGAATCCAACTCAGCACTGAGTGTAGTGGCGGAACCAGACTCAATGCTGGGGTCAGTGCTAGACTCCAACACGGCGCCGCCCTCAGCGTTGACCCCCTCCATGGCACCAGAATCAGTGCCAGAGGCATCCCTGGCACCGCAAGCAGCACCAGAGGGCACAGAGGAGTCGGCTCCAAGGGCAGGGCCAGCTCGAGAGGTGAACGGATCCATTACATAGGAGACCGCACGGCTATGCAAAGAAGAGCTACATGATTCTTGAGAGTCGGGCAGCCTCTCCGAGTCATCCCGATCATCCTCCTCCTCCAACAAGAAGTGAGACCAGCAGAGAAGCCACCCCCAACATCCTCCCTCTCCTGGTCCCGCTGGTGGCACCGGAAGGTGACCAAGCACCGAAAGTGACACTGCCTCGCTACTGGCCCCAGAGGAGGAGACAAGAGCCAAAGTGGTGCCGACAGGTGGTACCGCAGATTCCACCAGCTAGTACCCAGCATATAGCTGGGACCATGACACTAGGGGTGTCCGCATCTCCAACGAGGTAGTGCAGGGGCCACCAATGAGGGGTGCTCAGCTGACCTCCCAGAGGAGGCCAATTGTCCACCTGACCACTTATGCAGGCCTCCCATCTCAACAAGACTGGAACTAGTGGAGGTCTGCTCCCTCTAGGTACATATAGTATCAGAGGGAGACCCAGGGGAAGGGCCCAAAGTCTTGGCCTTGGCATCCCAGGACTAACTTCACCCGCTGAGGATGGAGGATCTCGACCCACCTTCATCGCGCGCACTTCAAGGACCCGGTGGTCCATGGAGAAGCAAGTATCACAGTTTTCCATGTTGTGAAGTGTCCAACAGGGGCACCGACGCAGAGGGGCACGATCCGCCTTAGATTTTAAAGTAGGCCCTGAACCAGACATGATTGCTCAAACGAACTAAAAAAATAACAAAGACAAGACTCAGCACTGTAGAAAACAGTTAAACAGTAAGAAAATAAAAGAACGTTTCTTTCCAGTTCTGAAAACTTCTACAGTGTTAAGAATAAGCAGCAGAGCGGCCAGCCCGCCGTGCAGTGGTTGGATTTCCACTTGTGACACCGATGACCCGAGTTCGGATGCAAGCTCAGGAGTTTGAAGAGCCGGCCGGGGGGAAGAGGATCAAGCATCCAATGGACTGCTCTCCTCCTCCTCCAGGGGGAGGGTGGGGGAAGATCTTGGTCTGCGACTGACCCCTAATGGATGCTGGGGACCAGCACTGGTGAGGCTCAGCAGTTCTGGGAGGTGTGCTGGACGTGGGCAAGTGTGCACCATTATGTCACTGCACACCACACTTCCCATCACTAAGGGGACAAAATGTATGCTGGAATCCAGTAACTCGACCCCATAAAGCCAAGCCCTGAGATTCACACCACCGGACCAGACTATGTGGCACCGTTTGGAGGGGTACTCGGGGGGTGGCGCCTCCCAGCAGCCCTGCACAGGGGGGCAATCTGGGGTGAACACCAGCGGGAGTGACAATGGTCCCAGGGGATGGGGAGAGGTGAGCTGGAGGAAGGCGAGTCCTCCCCTCAAAGAAATTGAGGGCAGTGCCATCTGCAGTGCTGGCTCCCCCTCCATAAAGAAGTTTTTAGCTAGAAAGCTTTCTGCGGGGTCCTAGTGCCTCCAGCTTGTAGTCACCAGTGATGAATAGTGAAGACTGATTCAGGTAAGACCAGTATTTCTGTGCTACCACAGTTACTAGGCAAGTCATTGATGAACAGTGAAAACAAGGTAAGACCCAGAATTGAGCCTGGGGGGACTTCATCAGTGATTGCTACATACGGGACCAACTACCCCCCATTTAACAAGTTCCATGTGCCCATAGAGGTAATTGTGGAACCAACAGCATGACAGGAGATCAAAGCCCAGGCCTGTGCACCAGGAGGTTGTGATCAAAAAGGTCAAATGCCAAACAGGGCCAGCCTGGCGGTGCAGCGGGTTGAAGCATCCAGCCTTACCTCACATCACGCCGGCAACCTGGGTTCGGGAATGACCTCGAGTAGTCAGGGAGCTGGCGGGGGGTTGGGAGCAGGATTGAGCTGCCTATTGGTAGCTCTCCTCTCCTGGGGTGGATGCTGTCCCTCCCATAGTCCTGTCACCACCGGGTGGAGGTCCAGTGGTGGCATAGGTGGGGAAGAGTGCAGCTAGTAGGATGGGGCATCCCAAAGTGCGTGATGCACCTCCACACATGTACGTCAGTGCCAAGGACGCATGGGTGGGGACAGGCAAAAAAGGGAAAAAAACAAATAAATAAATAACTGAAAAAAAAATGCTTTGACAAGGTCCATGAAGACCACCCCAGTGGCCAGCCCAGCATCCATAACATTGGACAGGTCAGTCGTGAGGCATACAAGGGCAGTATCAGTGCTGCCATACTATTTTTGGAAGCCTTGCCAGACTTCAAATAAGAGGGACTGTAACTCAAGATAAGACTGTATCTGATTATACAATGGGGTCCTAGAATTGGGGACTCTGATTGGCTGACACAAAAGGTGCCAGTCAGCCACATCAGCCATCACCCCCTTTTCATATCAGTCTGACCCAATCTAACAACAAAGGTGGAAAACCTCGCTAAGCCATCTCTAAGCCTGCAATGCTATAGTGGGAATTTCAAAATGCTCAGTTCTTAATAGTATCCGAACACATCAGTCCTCAAAACGACTCTAAAAAACACAAAATCTTTTGTACTTAAAAATATTCAGCAGTTTGTAATCATTAAACATCATCCACTATGTGCTCCAGAGTGCAGGCCAAAGTGAGACCATGGCTTTCACCCAACAACAACCCACATATCAACACCAGCCCGCACTCTAGTCCTGTGCCCCGGGACACCAGCCTGATACTTGCAGCCCACAAACATTCCCTCACAACAACATAAAAAATAAAAAGGCAAGCAATTGCAACGCTGTCTGAGGACTGTGGAGCTCACTTTTACAGCTCAGTATCTCTTTTCAGCTGAAACTGTACAATTAAATAAATATCTACCTGTGAGCCCCAACTTGCATCATCGGCTGGACCTTCACAGGGTGTCCCATTTCTTAGGCACACCTGTCACAACTTTTCACAGTCCACTGACCCACCCATTATTCTTACAACTCACCGAGAGCTCGGCCACTGTTCTCCCATTTTGTCCCCGCATCCACATCTGCTGATAGCAGTTACCATGGGTACAAGGGACGACCGGTAGCAATGGTAGCAGCAGAAAGAAACATGCTGTTTGCTCTTAAAAACAAAAAGAAAATAAATAATGCACTCAGCACAGCGCTAATATTGACCCTTTTGCTCTTGATGCCACCTGATTGGAGTTAGTAGACACGCCGGAATCTCATAAATGGTAAAAACAGAACTGCCAGCACACCGCAACAGATGCAAAGTTGTTTTGAATTTTGATGCTTTCCGTTTTTACCACCAGCATGATAGGAACATTTCCTAGATATCAGAATGCCCACCATGTGGCACAGATGCCCAACTTGTGTGCCTGTATGTCTACTTTAAGGGGTACAGTGCTCACCCTGAGTGCTGTGATGCATGGTTAGTTTGGGAGTCGGTACCCACGCCCATCTAGATACAGCCCTTCAAACAAACATAACATTGGAAAGGGAAAAAAAAAATGGAAACAATGTGTGTGTGTGTGTGTGTGTGTACCCAGGACTATTTTTTCTGGTGCAGTAATAAATAATACAAAACATAATGCAAAACACAAAAAAAGAAATTTTTTCTTTATTATTTTTGGCATAAAAATAAAGAGGGCCATTGTATAATCGCAATAAACCACTCCAGGGTGTGGGTTATGCTGGGATTTACCCACTTCTGGTGCGGTTTGGCCATTCAGCCTGCAGCCTCATGGCCAAAGCACACCAGGCATGGGAAAATCCCAACATAACCCAAACCCTGTTATAGTATATGGTTAGCCTCTATTATGAATGGATTTCAGCAACTGCTGAAATCTTGCTGTAGTACAGTTCAAAGGTCAAAAAAGTTGTTGTACTATCGCTCTGACATCACATCGATAGTACAACAACTTTTTACCCTTGAACTGTTTCCCGATTGGCTGAAACATCACACTTTTAAAAAAAATATGAGTCAACATGGCGGCGCCACTTAGCGAGCAGTTGGGAGAGCGGGTAAAAGATTCTTTGGACACGGACTCTGCCATAATTGGCTCTGTGTTTCCAAACATTCAGTTTGTCCTTTTTAGTGTTTGTAACAACACTACCTCAGTTCATGTTTGTGGTCGGCAGCACAGCGGGACAACGGTGAGAATGGAGATACTCAGGTCGGCAGCAGAGCGGCGCAGCAACGCGGACCAGGTAGATGCGCAGTGTGACTGAAGGTATACACAAGGTATGAAATTATACCTCAACTTTGTGAATTAAACCGACCACATTTTTGGGTGAACCATATACTATATAAAATATTAGATAGGGAATCAGGCACCGACAGGTTGCGGTGTTTATCTGGTGTTGACATCATAGGGACCTCATGAAGCTTCACTCTCAGGTCTATGATGTCATCAACCCCCTCGATGGAAACACAGCCTTGTTGTGCACAGTTCCCTATCCATTATTCTATATGTGGTTTATTGCTTAATTATAGATGAGCCATTCTTGTATTTTAGCAATAGCGCACAATGGAGAAATAGGTTGACAGTGTTCAACCAGCTCTGTGGTTCCTCCCCTTCTATGCACCAGAACAACATGTGCTGTTTTCCATATACTAGTTATGTCCCCTCAATATATTGAAAAGAGCTGCTATAGGTCCGGCAAGGACTGGGGCACTAAATCTAAGGAGCCCAGGTTCCAGGTTATCATGTCCAGTCAAATTATCACCTTTTATTATGCACTGCAAAAAGCCAATACTAATTTTAACTTTCTTTGACCCTCTTACTCTAAATCACACTTTATTTTATCCCCTTCCATTATTTTACCACGCACTTTTAGTCTATACCTTAATTAAAATGTTTTCTCTCACTACCATGACTATTTTTACCCGATTTGTATAGCTTCTTTTTTTTTTTTTTTTTTTTTTATACTTTCTCTTTATGCCCCCTTCTCTCTGTGCTGGATTCCTTTCTTCGGGGATCCCTAGGCTGTGTATTCCCGTAGTCCCGCCCCAGGTACCTCCCTCTGGGTACTGGTTAGCCTTACCCCATCCTGCCTCAGTTTACCCCCCTGGCGGGGAGGAGAGGGACCTCCCCCTTTAGTCCCCCTCTCACACCTCAAGTATGCATCGGAAGGCCTCACCAGCCCCATCTATGGAGCTTGGTTAAGGGTTATCTCGGGACAACTGGGTCCCGTCTACAGGATCCCAGCACAGGGTATTTTCCGCTTTTCTGGTCCCAACCCACAGGACCTGTGCACACAAGGGAGGCCAAGGAGTGACGCTCACGGCGTGCTAACGCTCCGGCTCCCAGTGGACGTCCTCCCTCCCTTATATGTTGTCTCGCTGCACCTCCACCCGTGGTCACCCAGGTGGTGGCATCGCAGCGGGACCTGCATCCCACCCCACCTGGAGGAGGAGAACAGCCCCTGGGCGCCGATCCTCATCCCTCAGCCGACCCTCCACCCGCCCAAGTCCGTTCCCAAACCCGGTCGCCATGCCTTATGGTAGCCCTGCCGCTGCGCTGGCGGGCTGGCCTGTATAGCTTTTTTTAATACTAATTTTACGACTGTCCTTTTGATTTTGCTTATGACCTTCCACATCCCCTTTCCCCCAGGACACGAGTTATTATCAGCTCAGTATGTCTTTCCTGGTGAAACTTTTGGAATAAAGAAATAAATTTATGCCTCCTTCTTTCTGACCAATTTGAAGTGAAACTCAGGCCGATTAAATGTGGGGAGCAGAGAAGCTGGGGGGAGACCACTGGAAAGGGACGATCAGGGTGAACTTGAAGCTATCCAAGTTTGTGAAGAACTTGTTGAGGGCTTCAGTGGCCAGGGAAGGGTCATTAAGAGTTTTGCCAGAGGCAGGGGTGTCACCTGAAGAGGCCCAGTTCTCCCCTTGAGGAGGCAGTTGACTTGTGACTAGAACCTCTTGGGGTCTTGTAGGTTGTCATACTGCAGGCTTCTGATATATTTCACCTTTGGCACTTTTCAGGCTGCATTTGCAGGTGTTTCTCAGGGTACAATATAGCTACCAGTCCTGTACCTGACCATAGGCTCTATACCTGTCCCAGGCTTGGTCTCTTTGTTTCATCAGCTGACACAGGGCAGGGATATGCCTCTTGGAGCAAAGCCCTTTGACACACCTTTCAACCAGGGGTTGGACTCCTATAGATATCCTATAGATATCAGAAACTGCACGGCAGTTAATACTGACTTCTCTATCTGTTTCCTGGATGGGCTTTTTATGAGCTAGTCATTCAGATAAGGGAACACTTGCAGTCCTTACTTTTGTAAGGTGTGCCACCAGAACTGCAAAGCACTTGGTACACTAAAGACAAATGGCATCAAAGTACAGTAAGTCCACATGGATGGACTCTGAACTAAAAATGTTCATGGTCCTTGATGAAATGAAGATATTTGCTGTGGTTTGGATGGATACCAACCAATCTTGGGATTTCCAAAAGAGAAAAAGAGATCCCAGAGACACAATCCTGAACTTCTTTCACATCATGCACACATTCATTTGCCTGAGGTTGAGAACTGGGTTCATATCATTAGTCGTTTGGGAACAAAAATTACCGGGAGTAGAAGCCTTTGCTCTTCTCTGTTTCTGGCACTCTTTCCACTACCATGTTGTGCAGAAGGCCCCCAACTTCCAGTGATAACAGGCCTGCCATTTGCCCTGTCAGCAGGCACATCATCCCTGGTGGGTGATCTGGAGGGTGCTCTCTCAGCTCCAGAGAGCACCATTCTTGAATAACATTTAGGACTCATCTGTTTGTGGTGAAGGACTCAAACTACTGAAAGAACTGATCCAGACACTCTCCCACCAGAAAGGAGCTAGCCACCTTAGGCAGCTAAGGTGGTCACTAGGACAGTATTCCATGAGAGGGTTGGGCTGGGGCTTTCATCATCTGTACCTTCTGCTGTGGCTTCTTTTGCTGTCGCTGGTGCAGAAAGGGCTTTCACTTTTACTGCTGCTGGTAGTTTTGTCGGTTTGATTTCCCTCCAAATGGCTGCTGTTTATGTTAAGCTGTCAAAGGACCACCCTGTAGCCTCTTGGGTGTTCCCATTCTGGCTACAGTGCAGTGTCTACTCACCCAGACTGCTAACTGTCTGACAGTCTGAACCCCGTGATAAAAATTCATAGTGGTGATCTCCTCTTGCCAGTGTAATCAACTTATAGCCGGTCTTATTGCATTATTCGTAACTGATATATTTCAGTCCAGTTTGTCTGCTGTGTAGCAGTATAACTACATCCTGTTCAGCCTAACTCATGCCTGCAGAAGTAATCACTGCCAGCATCATTTTTATTCCTATCTGCCTATCTCATTCACACAAAATAAATCTAGTTGCCTCTAGACTGTTAATCTGCATGGTATCCTCTAGTCTTATGGTGGGGAAACCTGCAGGGTAATTCTCTGGTCTCTTGGTGGCAAACTAGACACGTGCCAGAAGGGTGGCACTGTACCTATTGTTCTGTTTACTTGCCTGTCCAAACCTATGTCTGACGTCTCCCATATGATTAATACTAGCGCTATGGCTCTACTAGTCAGCTAACTGTCTTTATTACATAATAATACACTAGTTGTTCTTGAGATAAATGCCAGTAAGGTACAAATAATCTATTTCCCGCCATTTGCCAGGCTACTAAATACCTGTTTGGCACTGGCCTGTGTCCATTGGTGACCTATGGCGGAAATCCCCTTCCTGTCTCAGCTGGACAACTGTACTGGGGCAATCATGGGACTTCCTGAGCTCCCATCAAAGCTAGTCCTGTGTCAGTTACTCCTGGGTACTATCGCCACTGTGATCCTTACTGCGTCATGGATCCCCTGGATCTCAAGGGCGGGTGACCCCTTCAAAAGAGACCCCTGGTGTACGTGTGTCCAGCCGGTGGAGTCTGACTTCACCTTCTCAAACATTCTAGCAGACGGCTCACCCCTGACCGGGGTCCTCGGTGGTATTAACCTGAGAAGCCTTCTGAGACCTGCCCGAAAGGTCAGGCATTATGACCAGAAGTCACAGAACAAGGATAGATCTCCCCCATTAAGGCATCTATTCTGGCTCCTGATGGTGACCCTTGTGCTAGCAAGGGACATAGAATTAAACCCAGGACCATCACTCCAGTCCACACCTACACTGGCGGGCTGGTCGGCAGTAAAAGGGTTGAAGGTAGCCCATCTTAATATTAGAAGTCTGCTACCAAACCTGACGTAACTTCGTGTCTGGGTAACTCATCATAGGCCAGACATTCTAGGCATTACAGAAACCTGGCTGAAACCTTCCACCCCAAACTCTGTATGTGCCTTCCCTGGTTATGACCTCATCCGTCGTGATCGTCCAGGAAGAAAGAGAGGTGGTTGTATCCTGGTCTACTACAGGAGCTATCTTAACCTATCTACCCTACCTCATCAACAGACAGTGCAGTCCTCCTGTGAGACACTGCACACTGTGCTGTTACTAGGGATGACAAAAAAGATACACATTGTATACACCTACAATCCTCCAAAGGGAGGCATAGAGGGACTGACTGGCTTCCTTGACACAGTTGGCGCAGTAACACGGCACAATGAGCTAATCATTCTTGGTGACCTCAACCTCAATTGGCTGGGTGGCAACACCAAAGCCTTTGAACCGTCACTTGCCAGTCTCTCACTGACACAGCTTGTCAAGGATCCTACCAGATGCTCTACAAATGGTGGTAAGAGCTCCCTCCTGGATTGGATCTTCACAAATAGACCTGATAGGATCAGCTCGTCTGGTATCCTACCTGATTCTATCTCTGATCACTCCCCGGTGTACTGTCTGGCAGATACCACTTCTGAAAATACCCCATAAAATTATCCAGATCAGAGACTACTCTAAGTTTGATCTGTCCTCCTTTCAAAATTATATCAAGTACACTGACTGGTCGGCAGTATGGAATGCTCAGGACTCCACATCCGCTGTCAGTCACTTCCTCAGCTCGTTAAGGACCCTGCAGGAGAAACATACCCCCCCCATCAGACGGAGGGTGAGGGGAATGGCTACTAAATGGCTTCATGGTAGTCTCCTGGCCCTCCTCAACACCAGAGATAAGTGCTGGGCCAAGTTTAAGGCCATGGCTGACCAGGCTATCTTTCAGAGATACAGGAAACTCAGAAATGAGTGCAAAAAGAACGTAAGGATAGCCAAGAGTGAATTCTGCAAATCTGCGTTACTGAACTCGGCTAGGGATCCAAGGAGGTTCTGGAGGAATATTAAACACATTGTGAGTGGTACACAGAGCACAGAGTCCACTGATATGATAATTGAAGGTTCCAGCTGCAACAAATCGGAAACCATTGCCAACTCCTTCAATCATTATTTTTCTGATCTGTCTGAGTATACCTCGACATTCCCCAATGGTGGTGGTGTCAGCGGCAACCAGCCCATAGCACCATCATCACCCCGCCCACCCTTTCTGTTCAGGGCAGTGGTGGCTCAAGAGGTGCAGAAACTGCTAGCTGGACTCTCACCCTTCTCAAGTGCTGGCCAAGATGGCTTGGAACCAAAGCTCCTCAGTCTCGGTGCCCCCTGGCTTGCCCCTCTGGTGGCACACATCTTCAATCTGTCCCTGTCAACTGGAGTTATCCCAGACATATGGAAGGTTGCCAGAGTAGTCAGAATCCTTAAACAGGAGAACCCTAAACTGATAGAGAACTATCACCCCATATCCATCCTATCCGCGGTTAGCAAACTTCTGGAGAAAGTTGTGGCAGGGCAACTCTCAGAGTACTTACAGGCATATGACATAATGTCTCCTGTACGGCATGGATTCAGGAAGGGGCATGGTACCTCCTCAACCCTAGTTACTGTTTTCATCATGGATTAGGGAGGCCATGGACCAAGGCAAACTCTCGGGGGCTATCTTTATAGACCTCTCAAAGGCGTTTGACCTGGTCGACCATGTCATGCTATCAACACAGCTTAGATCAATTGGACTATCCACTGCCGCTCTCAGTTGGTTCTCCAACTAACTACATGGTAGAATGCAGCGGGATAAATATGGCAAAGAGCTCTCAGGTCCCATCCCAGTAACAATGGGGGTCTCCCAAGGCTCCGTCCTTGGACCAATGCTCGTCTCCATTTTCGTTAATAATCTCCGCACAGCCGCTGCTCACTGTAAACCAATCCTCTATGCAGATGATCTGGTTATCCTGTCTCACTCCCCAGAGGTGGGGGCCATTAACAACCACCTGAGTGATGACCTAAGAAACATTCAGACATGGATCCTGAACCATAAGCTAGTCCTTAATCTAAAAAAACCCCAGACCATGCTCTTTGGGTCCCAGGCTAAGATTAAGGCCTCCCCTGTGCCGTTCTGGGTTTCCGGTAAGGGAGACGTCCCGATCCCAATCATGGACAATTTCAAATACCTTGGTGTAACATTGGACCCACAGCTTGACCTTGGCCACCATATCCAGAAGACATGCAAAACTGTCAACTGTAAACTGGGTCTGGCTTACAGAGCAAAAAATAACCTCATGCTGGCTGCGCGTATTGCTCTTGTTAGAGGTATGCTTCTCCCCTCACTATGTTATGGGCTCCTGTTGTTTGCCAGCACCACTAAGGCCCATCTCTCTAGGTGGTCGATGGCCTACAACAATGTCTGCCGCTACGCACTGTGATCTCTACAACAAGTTAAACTGGCTCTCGCCCTCAAAGCACATTGGCTTTGTCCTTAGTTGCTTCATAGGAAAGGTCCTCAACACAGGCACCCCTCCAGGGGTGGCAAGTTTGCTGGCCCAAATTGTTCCCTCGTCCTATCACCTTAGGTCTCAGGGATCTGCCACACTCAAGGTACTTGTGACTCGGACTCAAATGGGTGAAAGGGATTTTGCAGCATGTGCCCCCAAACTTTGGAACACCTTCCCAGCCCAGGTCCGTGTTGCCCCCTCTCAGGGCAGCCTGCATTCCTCCCTATGGAACCATCTCAAACTCAGATCGGCCTGCGGGTGCCAAAACTCCCCGTGACATATGTTAGCACTTAGCACTCATGCATAACAGCTGGCCCTTAAGATGATAGTTTTGTACTTGCTGCTACCAATCCTTACCTTGTACTGCTCCAAAACTGGCACACACCGCTTATTCTGCTGTACCAATTCTAACTAAATGTGCCTCATATGCCTTGTACTTTGTGTATTCTACATTATGATGTCCGCACGTGACATGCAAGTTTTTTTCTAACTTGTACCTTGTTGTCTCATGACGTGTAATCTTTTCTTAATTATGTACCATGTTGTCCCAAGTGTGTAAGTATGTAATTTCCTGTACTCTTCCGGGTCGTACCTGAAAATAGGCAAATTGTCTTGTCTAATGTACCTACCTGGTTAACAAAAGCTAAATAAATAAATAAAAGACACACACTTTACTCCACTGAGCATTGGCCAGGGAAGATTTTTTGCTCTTGAGAGTCATTAAGACTGGCCCGGTGGCACTGAGGGTTGAGGCGCTGGATGCCACGCCACGCCAGCGACCCGTGTTCGGGAATAAGCAAGGGCAACTGGGGGTTGGCAGGGGAGGGAGAGAATTGAGTGTCCGGAGGACAGAGGACAACCCTCCTCTCTCAGGGAGGGAGGACTGGCACTACCACCGAACAACTGCCCCCAAGTGGAGGTCTGAGGGTAATGCAGGACTGTGGGCGCCATGTAAGAGAGGGTGCTGTGGTACTTCCATGGACACGCGCACACCTCCATGTATGCACATCCTGCATGTGCGCCCTAGCAATGGGAAGGGAGAAAATGGAGGGAAAAACACCCCTAGCTGCAGATGAAGACTGACTCCTTGCAGGCTCCACGCCCACTGACCGGGCAGGGTAAGTTCCAGTGATACCAGAGTGATAGGGCTGGGGGGAGTCGGTCAGAAGGGGGCAGCAGGGGGCAGGCACCGGAGATAAAATCTATATAAAAAAAATTAATTTTTTGTTCTCATTGGACACCTTAAGTGCTTCCTGTACATGCTGGAGTGTTCTAAATCTGCTGTTTGACATCAGAAGTGAAACAAGTGGTGTGCAGCAAGTAATGCCACTTGATACAAATCCCTGCTGCCACAGAACATACTGTTGCATCAGAGGAATCCATAGCAGCCTTCAGCTGGTGGTTATTATATTCAGATCCATGGCAATACCTCTTATCTTGAATAACCACCAGGAGGTCTTGCTTTGAGGAGGACCTCCACAAGCTCTCAGCTAAATCCTGAAGCTTATTCTACAGGGAGTACTTATATCTTGAAAAATAGGCCTAGTAGCTTGCAATATGCCAGCTAAACGTATCTGAAGCAAACACCCGGTTACCCATAATATCATCTTGTGAGACTCCTTGTCAGGAGGCTGTGCAGTAAATGAAAGTTGCGTACTTACCATAACTGGTGATCTCCCAGAATATATAATCCACTGATTACCATCTATGGGTCTGGGCTGGAGGCACTAGGATGTTTAGGAGCAAAGCTTTGGCCATGGGGCTGCCAGTGGCTATTCAGCATAGTGCCTGTGCAACCCCCTGTGGTGAGGCACACTAGCCAATAAACACTGCTGGCTCCAACATCAGTTCTCTTTGTCAGAACAGAAAACAAAGTGGGGAAAAATGAGAGAGGGCTTGAGAAATTCACTAGCGCAAAGGGTTAGGGAAAAGGATATTGGAAGAATAAAAGACGAGAAAATAAAAACCCGACTACCAACTTCTAGACAGAGAAGGAAGGGCCACCTAAGGTGGCACAGATAGGTACTAAGGGTTTAAAGAGCCAGAGCCTCAAGTCATCACTAGCCAGACAGTGGGAATAAGGCAGCAGCCCAGTGACACGTGGGCCATGGCAGTTCAAAGAAATGGAGCTATGCAAGAAATAGGACCCATAGCACTTGAGATGGCATAAGTAAGCCAAACAGTAGGACTACAATGATTCCTAATAAGCAATGAGCATGGCACTAGTAACAAAAGCAAACTGTTAAATGAAAATAAAACTGTTAGACTATGCGCCACCAGGGGGATAGGGAAGAGGGAAAGCACTGGTACAAGTGGCATTGCAAGGATGTTCAGCTCTAAGCAATAGCAAAAATATTCCTCTCTTTAGTTATTCCTGAGCCTGCTGGATAAATTAGCCAGAACATGGCAGGAGGGGAAAAACATGCCAACCAAGAGAAAGAATGATTGTCTGGCATAGCCAGAAGAAAATCAGAGCAGAAAAAACAGCCTGCCTCCTCCTGAAACCCAGAGGTATGTACCCCATGCCAAGGTTAGCTCAGGCTGATCCAATCCAGTGCTTACCACATGCTCACAGACAGGGCTGCTATCAAATCGAGTTCGACTTGGATGGTAGTGAGTACAGGTTATATTTAACAGCTAACAGGGATATACCCAAATAGAGGGAGATATATTCCATGCAGGAAAATAGGAGGGTAAAGACAAAAAACAAACTTTTTTGTTGACATGGGTACCCTCATGAAGGGTCCTTACCCCAGTTTTTATTTTTGTTTTTTGGTTGGACAGGGATCTCTGAAATGGCTCCCAGTCCATCTTTTTTATTTTATTGAAAAACAGGCCCCATACAGGGGGAGAGAACTGGAGAGAGGAAAAAAACAACACAACCAGAGGTGCCCACTTCAGGGTGAGCTGTCTACAGGCCCTAGCACTGCAGGATCTGGGGATGGTAGGTTGATGTGATAATCAATGGAGAACATATTCTGAAAGATGAACAGCCATGGTAAGTATGCAACTTCCCTAGCTTCCCAGAATCAGCCTTCTCCACTGCTTCCCACTTATGGTTCTGAGTACCAAGCTTCCCTTTTTGAGGGATGAGCTGGCTCACACTGAGGGTAAAAATATAACCTCAGTCCTCTGCGTGGGGATGAAATGAAAATTATGTACTCACCATACTTGTTGATCTTCCTTAATATCTTCACAATTAGTTCAGATATATGGGTCTAGGGCAGGAGGTACAAGGACACCACTGGAGCTTTTTCTCCTAGAGAGGGAGCCGATGTTGGCTATGAATGCCGCTGGCATGTAGCACATACCCACGTGGTGCATGCACCAGCTAGTAACCATCATCAACTCTCTTATGCACCTCAGTACTGTTCACCAAGAGAGAAACAAGAATGGAGAGAAAATAAACAAGAGCACTATCTACTTTCTAGCCCAAAGAAACAGTAAAAGGATATAGGACATAAAATAAACAACCAATTAGAACCTGACTGCCAACTTAGAGATTAAGAGTTGGGCCCACTAGGTGGCACAAGGGTAGTAGGTCTAAAAGGAGCCACAGCCTCTTACCATTAGCCAGACAGTGAGTGGACAGAGATAGGTAGAAAAACAGGGCAGCAGCCCTGAGCAAATGGCTCTGGCAGAAGTAGCACAAAGGGGAGTCCAATTAAGGACCCCTTGCAAATGAGATGGCAAGAAAATGCTAAAAATGGAAAACTTGACATCTGAACTCTCAAAATGTGAAAGCTCCATGCTACACGATAAAGCTTGACTCAACTTGAAAGTAAACTCACAACACTGTTGTCAGTATTAGGATTAGACGAAAGAGAAAGAAAGAATAGCATAGAAGTTGCAGGACTAGCAGTCCTGGGGAGTCATGATGTAGATATCTCTTCTGGCATGCTCCAGGTGGAGTTGGCAAAACCCAAGGCACAGAGAAAAAGACAAGGGATACCAGCCAAAATATGCCAGCATGCGGAAGAACATGCTCAGCTTCTCCTTGCAACTACAGGGATGCACCTTGTGTGAAGACAGTACATCGATCCAAGCAAATGCATTGCACCTGTTCACAGACAGAGCATCTGCGCGGCAGAGTTAGACTGGATAATGTGCAGCACACATGTTGCATATAGCAACTAACAGGAATATACCCTACAGGGGATGTACCCCGAGCAGGGAGAAGGAAGGAGGAAAATGAAGGGAAGTTGGCCACATACTCTGCATGAAAGAAAAATAAAAAACAACTCTCCCTGTTTTTTGCTGGTAGAGAGAGCCAGAAGCCTCCCACTGCCTTTTGGATTTGTTTTCTTGGTGAGGGTTGGCAACAAGATGCCAATCCTCTTTTTTTTTTTTACAAGTAGCCACCTGAAAGAGACATAGCAGACAAGCTACTACAGAAGTATCACTACTACCAACACTCACAGGGTGAGCTGCCAGAGGCCCTGGCTCGCAGCTGAGTGGGGGATAGATAGTGGGCATTTGATCAACAGTGAAGATATTCGGGAAGATCAGCATTTATGGTGAGTACATAATTTTCATATCTTCTCTGAATCAATCTTCACCATTGATTCATACATATGGGTTTGAGTACCATGCTTTCCATTTAGGGAAGAGCTGGCTCACCCTGACAGTAAAGTCACCCTCAGCCCTCTGCTTTGGGGAGAACACCTCAGGGCCTGGCGAGGCCCAAGAATGCTAAGAGTCAGACAGAAAGTAAAAATGCCCCCCAAGTTCCCATCTGACTCTCTGAGAGAAAAACTAAGTCCCCTGGAACTGGGAGTTTAGCACCTATCACTGGGTCAGAGGTGCTGGTAAAAAAAGGTGAAGCTATGCCATCTGCTGAATGCAGACTGCGGTTCCCACTAGCTTGGAGGCCACTTCATTGGCATCATAAGACACCCTTGTCTGGTGCCTCGCCAACTCCAAGCTCTTGTCAAAAAGAGCAGAGGGGCTGCCCAACTAACTCCAATGGTGACATGGCAGCTAGGAGCTGTCCCAGTTGCACTCCAGGCACTTGTTACAAGCTGCCAGGTGTGCCTGATGTGCCAAGATGCGCATCACCATGTGAGCTGGGAGGAAAACTTTCCTCACCAATGCATCTGTCTGTGCAGAGTCTGCATCAGGAGATCAGTCATGCACTGGGTGACAAGGCCCATCTGAAGTCTGCAGGATCAGAATTCTCAAAGTGGGGTTATGAGATACTGTGCCAGCAGAGCCCATGGGTGCACAATACTGTTGGTAGACGTCCCTGGGGGCTGGAGGTTGAGCAAAGGGACATTCCCAAACTGTCCTGAAGCACTTCTCAAAGGCTATGGATCAGGGAGGGAGGGATGACACAGTGGTCATCGCTGAAAGTTTGTAGGAGTCCCATCTGTGTGGACAGGGTACAGTGCATGGCAATGGTGCCAATATCTAGTGGTCACAACATGTCCATGAGGAATATCTGGTACAGGAGTGCTCATAGATCAAGGACAGATATTGGGAGGATTCTGCGCCCTCAGAGGAGGATGTAGATGGAGAAGAGGTGCTGGACATGGAAGCAGTTTGCAGCTTGGGACCATGCAAGAACTGGCCACAGTCAGCAGTGGTATGGTACTGGAACTGCATACCAGCCATGCTTCCATGCTGGCTCTAGGTGATGGGTCTAAGAGGACCCATGATACCTGGGAGCTCAGGTTAGATGACAGAGTCCCAAGAGGGAGAGAAGAGCCAGCAGCTGTAGGATCTGCTCCCGGGCTGTGGGAACATTCAGCAGACCTCACCCTGGAGAGGGGATGATGTACCTGCCTGTGGAGAGTTGACCTACAGAAGAGGAACAACCTCACTGAATCTGCAGGGGAAGATTCCAACCTGAGGAGAGTGGAGCCATTCAGTCCCCTTGGTGCAGCTCTGGTCCTAAGCAAGACAGGCTCAGCCATTGGGCCAGGGGAGGACTCTGTGACTCGGCCTGTCCCCAACACCAGGCTAGTAGCATCAATCTCAGGGTCAGAAAATAATCCAGTCACAGGAGCCCCCCTGGCTCCATGACTGACATCATCCTTGGTGTCTGGCCCAGAGTTGGATCTAGCACCAGACCATGGTCCATCCCCACCCCAGCACTGCTCAGAACTGACAATGGGGTCCGCACCTCATCCATCATAGTGATCGGTAACCTAGGTGACCCCCCCCCTCCTGCTACTGTTCCTAGTACCACTGCAGTATTGGAATTACAGGTTTCCCCCAAAATCCACTGGTCTCTGGAAGGTGGCTGGAAACAACCTCTCTTATATCACTGTGGTTGTATCCACCATGTGGCCCCTAATGTGCTGTAACAATTTCCTCTGTACTATAGCATTACAGTACTTGTGAGGCACCTATGAATTATCATGGAAGCTCTGTGATGAAACATTGTCATTCCACAAACACTGTAGTGATATAGTACAGAGAATATCGCTACAGTACATGCAGGAGCAGGCCTGGCCATGGGAGTTTGAGGAGAATTGTTGCTGGCCACCATCCAGGGGCCAAGGGTAGAAGGGCTTGAGGGACCTGTAATTACTGTACTGTAACAGTTTTGGAAACAGCAGTAGGAGGGTTGTTGAACTGCCACTGGGGACGTGGTAGGGATAATAACTTCAGACTACTAGAGCTTACAGCAATGTGTATCTGGGAAGGGGGGGGTTCTATAGAACTGCAGTGCAATTGCAGTGGTCAGCAGGTGAGAGAGGGACTTATTACAACATGGGGCAGTACTATAGTACTACAGAGAGCACTGGTGGTGGATTTAGGTGCCATGTGACTGAGGGCACTGGTGGACAGTGGGTACCGCTAGACATCAGGGATAGGATTACCAAGACTAATTGGGGCATTTGATGAGAAGGGGTAACACTAGATGAAAGGGAGGAAGGGTATGTGGGATTGAGTGAGGGGGCTGACAGGAACTACAGACACGTTGTCAAGAGGCTGCGGGGGGTCCAGTGCACAGTCAACTGGAGCAGCAGTGACAGCTGAAGGAGCAGCACAGCACGCATAATGGTCATTAACGAGATACTAAACAGATAGCATGTTGCTCCAAGCACCCAACGATTTAAGTAGAGTCATTTTCATTTTGTCTTTGAATATTGTAGGTTTGTGATTGGGTGCTATGGCATTTATGCCACGCTAACTGCCTTCTGTAAGGTGGGCTAGCATAGCATACCAGAACCCCATTTTTGCACTCAGGATATGGTTAGGGCTTCCATGTAGGGTGCAGTTAAAGGAAATGTAAGGAACCTCCTTTACACTGGCCAGTACATTTGCTCAAGGTTTCTGATATAACTCCTTCTTGTGCCTAGCACAATTTAGCCCTCACACACAGCTCTTTGTGCACAAGTTAGTGCTCCATTCAAATACGCTGCCCCAGACTGTAAAAAATATGTTTATGGTGGACTGGCTCTTTTAAAAGATTTGGGGCAACACTTAATCGAGACAAATGCATGGGTAATTTCAAAGTGTCAAACTTAAAATCCTTTTCGACAAGTAAATGGCTTGATATTTATATAGTATATCCCATATCTCTGTTTGAAGATCAGGTCCATCATTTTATAAAAAGAACTGACTTATGAAAATATGGAGTACTATTCTATTGGTGTTGGTGAAGATGTTGAAAGCCAAACTACTAATAACTTTATTGTTGACAGTATAGATTATAAAACATGAGTTGTGTCATGCAACTGCATTACCTTCTCGCAAGTCTTTCACGCGTAGCTTGCCGGGTTGCTGATTTAGAACAGTGGCCACACTGTATGGGTTTGATAAATCTATTGGAAATTTTAAATTCTGAAACTCAATTTCCTACAACACAATGAAAGAACAGTGAAAAGTGTAACTATGAATGTTTTTTCTAAGGCATTATGCCAATGAATTTTAGTACTTGCAACTGTTTAAACTGATTTTCAAATGTTTCTTTTCTTGTACCTTTTGTTTTTCAGAGGCATTCTGTTTTAAAGGTTGCAACTGACGCTTTTTTCTTGATATTTGCGTCATTGATATTTGTTGAGGATCCAAACGTTGTTTTGCAAATGAACTTTCCTTTTCTCCATCTTCTCTTCTGGATCAGGAAAAATAAAATAATTACCTCTCTCAAGCAAATGTCAACTTTTGCATTAGAAACATACAAATGTAATTTACTGCACAATCTTTGGTCATTAAATTCACATGTAATTGCCAAAGTATGACTACAAAGCACACAACTGAAGTACCTTTCAGTCTCACGGACATAATTGCTCTAAAAATGGAGTTTAAAATACTGGAAACTAGTCTATTTAAAGCATCAGTATTTCTTAGTCACCATGTGTTTTTTTCCAGCAATAATATTTTTCTTGACAAAATCATTAATAAATGCATTTTCATTGTCTTTCACCACTGAACAGAAATATTGAAGTTTTACGTTTTTAAAAGTTCCCTCTCCCTTGCCGCGTCCACCATGAAAAATGAAATATGTTGGTGTGGTTCCAGTCTGTTTACCATTAAAAATATACAGTATGGTAGCTCCATCTTAATACACCCACAGTACAAATCTAGTATGTACATTTCAAAAGTAACCTCAACAGAAGAGATTTTTACAAATTGCAAATAGTGGCTATCTTCAATGCCTTAAGTTATTAGTTGCAAAATTAGTTACAACATATCTGATAAAAATTAAAAATACACTGAGGAGGAATATAAGGATGTCACAAACATATTTTTGATGAAATACTATACGATAACATAGGAAATATCCCAGGTTGGCCTGCTCCTATTCAATATGAATAGCAGTCTTAGTCTTGGGGGGGTCCCGATCGATGATAACCCAAAAAGCAATAAAGTAGGGTCCCCTCCACTGTTTATAGTTAATCTTCAACTCTATTAAATATCCTCCGAAAAAATGCGTGACCTTTCATTGTCCAAATAACACTTTGTCAGGCCCCACAATGCTGCTCTGTATATTTTTCTGCTCACAGCAGTATCGTTATCACAATGTAAACAATCTCTGTTTCTCTCTCCCCAGGTTCCTGGGTAAAATATTATCTCAGATTACCAGAGGCTCTTAGTGACCTAGAGAGACAGCTAGAGGACAATATATTTCCCAGCCTAAATATCAGGGACCACACTGGGCAGTGAGAAATCAGCTGTACAGTACATGAATGGAGTTTTTGTTTATACCTGGCATTTACTGCACAAGATTGGAACACATAACTTTATTACAAGCACTGACTCCAAAACATCTCTTTCAGTCACCCACTACAGAATTCTGGATTCTCAAATCTCTATTTGTAAGTATACTTTAGTAAAGCTGTTCTTTGGCTAGCTAAGAGGTTTCACCTATACATTACCAGTCTTAGTTTAGTCTTAGTGATTTCTATCTTATTCTATTTAGGGCTCAGTATGACTCAGAGGAGCCCTTGCCCTATCCCATTTGGGTTGTGCTATCTCCATTGGGCTTCTGTGGGCCATATTCAGTCAGGGGTTGTGTTACTGCAATGCACAGCCACTATACACTGTGCCAATGCAGTCCAATATTCAGACAATTAACATGCTCCTGTCATGCACATTGTCTGAATACTGTCCCTAAGCCAGACGTGCTATCTGCTGCGCAGTACCCATGTCTGAGTGGCACTCATGACTAGCTCTGAATATGGGGCCCTGCATTCATTCTAAGAGCTCTAAAAGAAGTGTGTGAGTGCACACTGGCATCATGCATGCAAGCATAGCATGGTGACATCAAGTAACCCCAATCTGCCCAAGAGTCACACTAAGCTAGCCAAAAAAAACAAAGATGACAAAGTCTATCAAATTCTTCAGCGAGCACTGCAGAGTGCTACCATCACCTGCAAGTAGTATAGTAATACTGATTAGAAAATGGGTCTAAAAATCAAAGAACTTGAATTGGTTAAAACCAGTTAGGGGTCTGTGCATTATTAGAGCATAATGCACAGTCATACTGGTCCTAAATCACATCACACAATGAGCAAATCAGTCCTCCTACAACCAAAACTGTCTTCCATCAGCCCCCCTACAACCAAAACTAATCTTGCATCGCAAACATGGCTGCAACCTTTACACTGCAAAAACCTTCAACTGGGCCCTAAAAATAAAACAACCTTAAGTAAAAAATGAAACAAATTAATTAAATGTTGTTTTCTTGATAATCACACACTCCGTAAACACATGAACAAATCAAAAACATTAAGAACTGTTCCTACTTTTCATTACAACCATTTATTTGCTCTTAATGAAAAATCCTCCTTCTATCTTTACCTGCTCATCAGGGAAGTCTCTTCTGCTTGCCCTGACAGTGTGATTATTGCGTCTCTTCTCTCTAGAAGACGCCTTTATAGTGTATGGTAGATCGTTGTTCTATCTCAATTTCCATCTCTGCTAAAATGTTGTTCTAACACGGTTGAAAGGTCATGGAATGTTATTTAACTCTTCTGTGGTAGAACAACATTTCAGTAGAGTTGGAAAGCGCACAAGCCACACTCATTGCAAAGCAACAGATTCAACAGTTGGTCAACATAAATCCCAGATCAACAAGTTGAAAAGACGGGGTGATGACACGATCGGAAACTCACATCTGCAGGATCAACCAGATAGATTCTAAAAACATGCAGGATCAACCAGATAAGTTCAGTTATACAGTATTTAAAAATATCTTACTAAATCAGATTTTGCTTCCTCCAGTCCACGGCATCTCGCTAAGCAAGGCATACACCCGCCATGTTTTTTTTTCTTGAAAATCCCTCCCACACCAGAATGACAGCCAATGGGAGTGTGCGTTGCTAACATGGGTACGTGTATTCCCTAGCAACCACACAACCCACCATAGCAGCCAGCACTGTCTCCTGTAATAAAAAAAAAAAAAAAACAGCAGGTTTCCTTAACATTGCTTCAAACTTTATCAAAATGACTTCTTGTGGCACTATACACTATATAAAACACTGGATGGGCAACCCTATGCCCAACCAGTGTGTTTGCAACCTTGGGGTTCTGATTCCCATGGACCTCTCGAGCTTCGCTCTCAGGGTCACAGGGAATCAGAACCCCTCTGTGGCAGAACACACTGGTTCTGAATGGTTGCCCATTCAGTACTTTCTATGTTGTGTGTGTGTGTATAATGTATGTTAGGAAAGGAACATTCTATTCTGCCAGTGGAACAGAGCAGAATTCTGAAGCCCTGTATTCTATGCTAAACATTCCGGGCCGGATATTCAAAAGGATTGCGCCATGCGCAAGTCCGAAATTGCGCCATTCTGTGATATTCAGCAGGAGGCAGTTGCGCCACTGAAAACAGGCTGAGCAACAGTGCAATGCAAATGAATGCATGCTCAACTGGAGGGGGAGGAACCATGCATAAACTGCACAGCCCGATATTCAGCCTGGTTGTGCAGAGTTGTGCAGGCGCAACCCCAACCTGCGCCTGCAACAACTTTGAGCCAAAAAAAAGGCTTAAGTCGAGGGCCACCCACAGGTGAGCTGCTGCACTGCAGGGCTTAACACAGCAGCTGCCACCTGTGGCTGGCCCCAACCCAGTCCCTGTGCCCCCGCAGCCCAATCGAGGGCAGACGACTGTGAATCCCCCACCACCCCCCACCAGCCCGATCTCGGCAGCAATGTGGCTCCCCCCAACATATCCCTGGAGGTCCAGTGGACCAAAATCCCAATCGCTGGCAGTAGCTGTAAACCCCCTCCTGAATTCAGCCCTGTGGTCCAGTGGACTGAAAATCCTGATCGCTGGCAGTAGCTATGTAAACCCCTCCCGACTCAGCCCTGGTGGTTCAGGTGGCACATCCCATCGCGGGATGTAAATGTTGAACAAATCCCCCAACATAGCCCTGGTGGCTAGTGTCCCCACTCCCCACCCACCCATGAAGGCACCACCACCCCGCCTCCCCCAGCCGGGCGGGTGGCAGCATCCTCCCGCCTGCCGCCCGCTGACTGACTGTCTCAGTAGGGCTGCACGCCCATTGGTGCAGAGAAAGAGCCAATGGGCATGCAACCCATACCGTACATGACAGTCCAGATTTGTTTTTGGTTTTTTTGAAATTCAAGTTTATTGATTTTCCAAAAATATGAAACCATACAGCATTACATGACAGGAAATGATAGGCCAATAGTGTATACAACACACCCCCAACAAAAGGAAAAAAAAAAGGGGGGGAAGGGGACCCCACCCTCCCCCTCCCATCCACCCAAATACCCCTCCACCCTCCCACATCCTCCCTACCCCCAATGAGTGTGCTAAACATATAAATGCCTACTTTAACCACTACATACTTAGCCAGTCTAGAAAAAAAAATTCAATCCCCAAGTACTAATAAGTAGCTGTACCAAGATAAAAGAACAGAGAAAATCACTGCAGGCGCCAGAGAGAAGGCCATACAATCATTGATGAAGGTACAATGTATACAGCTTGCCCACTTCTTTTGAACAGATCCAGACGGTTGCGCGAGCTAGCTATCAACCTTTCAGCATTGAGACAGGCAGAGAGCTCGGTCAACCATTCAGCATAGGACAGGGTCAGCTGATCAGTCCAGTGTTTAAGAACCAATTTTTTAACCACAATAGACACCATGGCTATGTGATATCGACGCTCCACACTACCTATATTAGCATAGTCCCCTAGAATACAGACCTCGGGGGCAAAAAGACCCAAGAGACCTAGTAATGGGGCTAAATTATCTTTGATAGAGAACCACAGAGGGGCACCTTACTACAACTCCAGAAGACATGTAACAAATCCCCCTCGCTTTGTTCACATCTGGAGCAAAGAGGGAGGGGAAGCTTCTTGAGCTGAAATAATTTTTTTGGGGTGTAGTACATATTATTCACAATGTAGTACTGTGTAAGTCTTAATCTATCCTGGGTGTGAAACTTGTGGAGGTCCCTCCAAATATGGGTCCAATCCAGAGTAGTAACAGGGGAGAGAGAAAGCCAAATAGCAGAGCCCACAACAGGTTTCGAGAATTTATAATTAAGGAGAAAGGAGTATATTGACGAGATAGGATGGGGTTTAGAGGCAAGTGTTGAAATCTGAGAGAGAAAGGGACGGACTACTGAGTCCCTATAGTGAGTGCTAAACTTCTCCGCCAATAGATGTCTCAATTGGTAAACCTTGAAAATTTTCCTATTGGGAATACCATATTTACCTAAAATGTCCCCGAGACAAGAAGGACCTTTGGTCGTAAAATGCTCAAGGTTAGTTTCATTAATTTGTGGTAGCCACCCAGAAGTAATCATTGAGTTGCCCAGCTTGATATTGGGATTAAGGACAATCGGCTGACCCAAATCCTTACCTGGAGAAATATTAACAAAACGTAAACACTGCGAGAGGGACTTAAGAGATACCAGAATTGTTTGGTCAGTTATCCATTGTGAAAGTACGGAAGGGGGAGTATAAAAGATAGCATAGGGATCAATTCCAGAATCCGCCAGAATCGACTTCTCAATCTGGAGCCAAATCGGAGAAGAGGGATCAAGGTCAGCAGGCAGCCATCTCCCTAATTTAGTGAGGTGGGCGGCCCAGTGATAGAGCAGCAAGTTAGGAAGCCACAAGCCCCCTTTATCCTTGGGAAGGGACAGCTTGAGGAAAGAGCATCTAGCTCCCTTCCCCCTCCAAATAAACTTCGAGAACATTACGTGGAATTGTTGTAAATAAGAAATAGGCAACCAAAGGGTCAATAGGTTCAGGGGGGTAGAAAATACGAGGGAGAACATTCATTTTAATAATATTGATCTGGTCCCAAAGGGAGATAGGGAGAATAGACCATCGCTGCAAGTCCTGCTGAATGTGAGATTTGAGATCCTCTAAATTGAGCTTCCTAAGCAAAGAGGATCTGTTGAAAATGAACTCTAAGTATTTAATTGAACTGGGAGACCACCGCATGCCCAAACTGAGTAGATCCTGTAAATGTATAGTTATTTAACGGAAAATCTCAGATTTCGAAATATTCAGCTTGTATTGAGAAGAGTCCCATAGCTTTAATAATTCTCCAGTGCGGCCAAGGGAATCATCAGGATATGCAACATGCAAGAGTATGTCATCTGCATAAACAGAAAGAACCAGCTCCTGTTGGCGCACGGGGCACCCTTTGATCAGTGGAGAAGATTTAAGTTGAATAATAAGTGGCTCCAAATACAGATTAAATAAGAAGGGTGAAAGAGGGCAGCCCTGCCTAGTACCAGTATATAACCGAAAGAGCGAGGAAAACAGCCCATTACAATATATCTTGGCTGAAGGACACTTATACAGAGTCTGGATCCACTGTAGGAAAGGAACCGGGAATCCCATCCTAATCATCACAGCTCAGAGAAAGGACCAGTCCACCCGGTCGAAAGCTTTTTCAGCATCTAACGATACTAAAGCCACTGGGAATTGAACTGTACGCGCATATTGCGAGATATGGGAAAGGGTCCTAAGGTGATCAGAGTGGGATCGAGAAGGTACAAAACCAACTTGTTCGGGCTGAGAAGGTGGGTCCAGACTCTTTAATCCATTCAGCCAAAATTTTAGAGAGTTTCATGTCGTAATTTTGAAGCGATATGGGCCGGTAACTCGCAGGATCCGTAGGTACTTTACCTGGCTTAAGAATCAGAATAATAGTAGCTTCCAAGAGCGTGGGATCTATGTCGGGAGAGAGAAAGAGGTACTCATAGAGTCTAAGAAGTATTGGGGCAAGCTCTTTGGAAAAAGTCTTATAAAAATTGGCAGGGAATCCATCCGGGCCAGGTGCCTTATCCAAGGCCATAGAAGCAATAGTACTCTCTATCTCAGAGAGGGAAATAGGGACATTCAAAGCCTCTCTGTGCTCCGGCAGGAGCTGGGGGATATCCATGTCTGCCAGATATGCTGTAATATCTGAAGGGGAAGCAGGTAAGGCATAGAGTTCTCTGTAATAATCTTCGAAAGTCTGCACAATCTCTCTAGGAGAGGTACTGATGGAACCGGCGAACGTTTGCAAGGCCGGAATTATTCTAGAACCCTCTAAAGCATGGAGCCTTAGAGCTAGGAGCCTCCCAGCTTTTTCCCCATGCTCAATGTACCTAATTTGAGTTTTCATAATGCAGTATTCTGCCTTTCTTTGAGAAGATCTGTGTATTCATTTTTGGCCACCAGAAGGGTTTCCAGAGCAGATAACTGCAAGGGAGGAGGATGAGCAGCCTCCAGTTCCTTAATTTTGCCCATTAGAGAAAGTGCTCCTGCCTGCCGGGCCTTTTTCCTCGCTGATGCTAACTTAATCAGCTCCCCTCTGAGATAACATTTTAAGGAGCACCAGATGCTATCAAATCTGGAAGTAGAACCCAAATTATCCATTAAAAAGATTGAGATTAGGAATTTTATCTGCGCCACTAACTCAGCATCTTTAAGCAACTGGAAATTAAGCCTCCATGTGGTGTCCCTTTGGAACTTCGGATCTGGAAAAACTTTAATCCAGACGATCGCATGATCAGAAAGGATTATCGGCTCTATACCGGATTGGAGGAAGCTTGGAAGGAGGGTCTTACTAATCAGGATATAATCTATTCTAGACCATGACCCGTGGGGTTGGGAAAAAAATGAGAAAACTCCGAGATGGGATAGGAAAGCTCCAGGGGTCACACAATCCTAGCATATGGGAAAATCTTGCAGAGTCTCTGCATGGAAGTGATCAGCCGGTTAGTCTGGGGTCTCTATCTAGAGAATGCGACGGTAAACATTCCAATCTCCCCCAGGACTATCTGTGAGGCAGCAGAGCACTGATTTTGTCCGCAAGGGCCATGAAAATTCAGGGCTACTCACGGGCCATAAATTGAACCCAGGACTATCATATTCCCATTGATAGAACCCCTAACCAACACAAACCTCCCGTCTGGGTCCTCTATCACTGAGTCTCTCAGGAATGGAACATGTTTTTTAACAAGGATGGCTACTCCCCTACTAGAGCTAGTTCCACCTGCCGCATAGATTTGCGAAAAACCAGAATGAGATAGCCATTTAACTTCAGTGCTAATTAAATGGGTTTCCTGAAGGAATAACACATCTAACTGGAGCAAGAGACAATGATTGAACACTTGTGTTCGCTTGACCTTCTCTCTGAGCCCACGTACATTCCACGACGCTATTTTCATAGCTCCTACAGCCATTCTAATAGCCAAATAGTAAAGGAGCAGGCATGAGAAAACAGAAACAAAGCAGGTAGAAAGCACACATCACCCTGATCCCCTCCCCATCTCCCCAGCTTGCCATCGGAGAGCCCCAAAACAGATCTTAACTTATCGAGATTAACATCCCTTAGAGTCCAGACCTGAACAGATTGGAGCTGACAAGCTAGGACCACCCCACCCCTCCTTCCACCTCCCCAAAAGACCTCCGCTAACTAACCTCACCAAATAACTATGTACAATGTGGTACCAGAACAGGAAGACATCAAAACTTATCGAGAGATCCAAAGTTCTGGAAACCACCCCCCCAGTGCGAATCCAGAGCCTCCCAATATATGGAAACCAGTCAAGAAAAATAACTGTCTGAGAAATATCTCCTTGGAAGGAAAAACCTTCCTATCCCACACAGCATGTCCCAGTAGACATCTTACCAACAGGCCTGGATTAGCGAACCCCCCATCCATAGGTTCGCGACTCAGCTACTACCAGAAGCTGGGCCAGAGAGCATTCCCCCCCCCAGTCCACTATCTACCATCGAAATAACAAACAAGAGAAGCCACTTTGGTAAATAGCGATCGATGATACCACAGCTTCCTCCCCGCTTGGTTCGATAATAAAAGATGCCCCAATAAAAAACAAAAAACCACATTTACTCACCCTTGAAGTAAAGCAGGAAAGAAAGTATCAACGCAAGCTAGATGGATCACGGGTAGGAGGCTAATCATCATCAGGCCGCATGTTTCCGGGGCACTAAATAGCAGTAGGACCCAAACCGGGTCCCACACCATAATCGAACCTCCGGAAACCCCACCTCTGGTACACAGTTCCAGGAAAGGACCAACCAGTCCATAGTTGCGCTCTCCTCACTCTGCACAGCCCACTAGGATCTCACCACACAGCAGGAACCCAGGGACCACCAGAGCAGGTAAGAAAAGTCCAAGTCAGCCAGGGAGATGGGCGACAGGGGCATCAAGGTGTACAGCCATGAAAAAATAAACAAAGAGAGAAAAAAAGAAAATATGACCAAAAGACCACAGATCTGAGTCCCTTCAGAGCACTTCACAGACGTAATGTCCACAGCATATTTCAGCCCTTTGACTTGAAGAGGTCAGGAAGCTTGACAGCAAGGTATCTTTGGGCCGCCTCCGGTGAGTCATAGCCGTGGGTGATGTTGCCGACTGTAACTCTGAGGGTAGCGGGATAGACCATCCTAAACGGGATAGATGCTGCGATTAGTTTTTGGACTGTAGAATGGAACGCAGCCCTCTTGATTCTCATCTCCTTGGGGAGGTCCTGGGCGATCCGCAGATGAGCTGACCCCCAAGAAATTGCTTGCAAATTCCGGGCTTTACTAAAAACGTGTTGCCTTTCAATGTAGCTTAGAAATTTGATAATTATGGGCCGCGGGGGGGATCCAGGTGGTGGTCGGGTCTCAACGACCTATGGGCCCTCTCGAGATGATAGTTCGGATTGATCGGCGAGGGGCCCACTATTTTGGCGAGGAAACGTTGCAAGAAGGCCATCAAGTCCGGCCCCTCCTCTAGCTCCGGAAGGCCCAAAATGAGAAGGTTATTCCTTCGGTTACGACCCTCCAGGTCCTCAGTCTTCAACTGGAGTTTCCGCACCTGCAGGGTCAATCCAGACATCTCCGCCTCGGCCGTCACCTTCCACTGTTCCAGGGAAAAGATTCTCACTTCCGAGTCCGATACCCTCATGGTGAGGGAAGAGAGAGCCCCTGCAGCGACTTCAATTCCGCTGTAATGTCCTGAAGGATAGATCTTATTGGGGCCAGTTCCTGCAGAAATTTGTCTTCCGTCAGTAGACCCGACGTTTGGGACTTATCGCCAGCTTTTTCGGATCCGATACCCGCTTGATTCCGTGGTTTCTTTGCCTGCTTCTCAGGGGTCGCGGGCGGCATATGCCTTGCCGCGGCCTGCTTCTTATCTCCCTCCATCTCCTCACAAACACCAAAATGCTGACACGGATGCACCTGAGGGTCAATAGATAGAACTTAGATGACCCAGTGAGCGCGATCTGGCTAAGATAGGACTCCTAAAACTGCTGATTCCAGCAGATAGGACGTCTGGAGGGGACAGCGCTATGCCCAAGCTGCCATTCAGCCAGCTGCCATCACGTGACTCCAGTCCAGATTTGTGACATTCACAAATCTGGACTGTCATGTACAGTATGGGCTGCGCCCATTAGCTCATTCTCTGCACCAATGGGCATGCAGCCCTACTGGGCAGTCATGATCGGTGGGCAGCGGGCGGCAGGCGGGAGGGTGCTGCCACCCGCCGGATGTGGGGGAGGGGTGGGGCCGTGGGTGGGTGGGAGGGGGGACACTAGCCACCAGGGCTATGTTGGGGGATTTGTTCAGCATTTACATCCCACGATCGGATGTGCCACTAGACCACCAGGGCTGAATTCGGGAGGGGGATTCTACACTACTGCCCGCGATCGGGCTTTTCGTCCACTGGACCGCACCAGGAGCATTCAGGGGGAGCTACATTGCTGCCCACGGCCAGGCTGTTGGGGAATTAAACCATGCCCGCGATTAGGCCAGTGGGGGTGGTGGCGGGATTCTACACTGTTTTTCCCGCGATCGGGCTGCAGGGTGTCAGTCTCGGCTGCTGCCTGGCAGGCGCCAGGCGCAAGTCCTCGGGATCGGTGCACCTACATGCTAATGGCATGCAAATGGGACATAATCAGATGCAAATGGCCCCCCAGCCTTGCATGAATTATGGCCCCCATTGCATATCACGTTTTGAATATGGGGGATTTTCATGTAGCAATGGTACTTGCGCCACCTGCAAGTTGAATGCTCCACTCTGACAACTTGCGGTGGCGCAAGTTCCACTGCGCCATGCACAGTGGCTGTGGCTGGGGGGTGATATTCAAAGGAGTTGCTCAATAGCGCAACTCCTTTGAATATCGCCCCGGCCACACCCCTTCGCAACTATTTGCGCAGCGCAAGGGCTTGCGTCTAAGAATAGTGCAGTTTGAATATCCAGCCCTCCATGTCTTGAATGTGGGGAAAGACAGAGAAGAAAACAGGATTAAGAAAACAGAGAATAATGGATAGGCAAGTGTGTGTTATGGATTTTTTTTTACACACCCGAGGTGTGTGATGACCCACAAACCTCGAGAGCGAAGCTTGAGAGGTATATATAGTCATCACACACTGAGGGTTTGTAAAATAAATCCATAAAAACACACTTGCCTATCTTTAATTTTTTATAATTGATGTTTTTTTACGTGGGTTTGTGCGGCTTAGCGTGACTTAGAGCGACTTAGCCTGGCTTTGCGCAGCTTAGCATGGCTTTGCACAGTGTGTTAAATGATGAGAATGCCGTAATAACCCGATTTCAGGTTATTATGGCATTTGACAGTACTCATAATCCAGTTGTTAAATAGGGTCACCAGTTATTGTATAGGCAATAATACTTCATAAACAATGAGAAAAGGTGGTAAAACACCATTACATAGGCAGACCCAAACTGCTCAAATACATTCCTGAAGTTTATAAAACTATATACATTTGAATCACATTTATATACAAAAAAAACTATGTTTAAAGCCTAGTTAGGGTTCTCTACATACTTTCACAACTAAAGTGACAAAGGCAAGAAAATTGGGTGCTGGGGTTTACAACTGTAACACCCCTCCCCCACCAAACACTACCATTGGAACCGCACCCCCACCCTCCATACACCAACAAGCATCAGGGTGTGCCTTAGGCTTGTCAGGCTCAAACGTTCACCCCATTCTTCTATACTGCATCATGTCAGGTTTGTTACAGATGGAATAGGGTGTGCGTTAGGACCCAACAAGCCTAAGTCACATTCTAATGCTTTTGGTGTGTGGAGGGTGGGGGTGCGGTTCCAATGGTAGTGTTTGATGGGGGAGGGACGTTACAGTTGTAATCTCTAACACCCAATTTTCTTGCCTTTGTTGCTTTAGTTGTAAAAGTATGTGGAGAACCCTAACTAGGCTTTAAACGTAGTTTTTTGTGCATAAATTTCCTTACTTTTTGAAACAGTATAGTAGAATCTTTATTTTGCTGTAGCCCCTGCGCTTCCACACATTAAGTTATAAGCAGGTGTAGCAAAATTGCAGCAATAGTCATAACTGTACCATCATAGGTGAAATCGATCACCCCCACCACCACCACCAAAAACAAGGCAACCTGGCAGGTTTAAAGTTTTGAACACATTCCCACTAAGAGACAGTACTTTTATCGATTTGAAATGCAAGGTAATATGTTTTTTTATTATAAAAATGTGTGCCATACACAGTTTTCATTATGTTTAATGTTTTTAGCTAACCCCTCAGTTACCTGAACATGGACGATTTTTTTTGTACTCAGAGTTAAAATGGAAGCATATTTCAATGAAAGGTCCAATTTTATCTTTTTTAAATACTTTCTTCTTATTTTCATTCATTTTTAGTCAAATATTGAAATGCCATTTTAAGAGCAGTAAGACATTCTAGGGTATGCCATTATGGCGAAGTAATTGCACTTCTCAGGTGCATTTAATGGCACTCAGCTGGGCCCCATGCCTAACAATGCGCCTGATGTATGTGATTATTTTGCCATAATGCACACTCTGTCATGTCTTATTGCTCAGTCACTTGGAATGCTCATGTCTCTAGGGTTCCATGCTACCAGGACATTATAAGTAGGGTGCATAGCATCCATATAGTTAAAATGACCTTTCCCACTAATAATGTAGAGCAATATAGAAATGTGGCTTTTGCAAAAACACAGAATGTCTGTGTATGGAGGTCAGCACTTAATGGTAATGATTATTGTAGGACACAGGGTCTGCTTGCAGTAAAAAACAACCCTTTTATTCAAAATATGCAAGATAACGCATTCTGTCGATAAGTAAGCACGTAATACAGCTGCACCTGCACCTGCATGAACACAAAACACTCTTTGTTTTGGTTACTTACTTGCTTATTTTAAAGCATTTGCCTTAATCTTTACTTTTTGCTCCTCTCTCATAGTATAATTATTGTACTGAAGCCATATCTTGGCCTTACCTAACCTATGTGTTTGCTGACACTAGTTAACAAGTGAGGATTCTGTACTGGCACAAACCAGGAAGTGGCTACAGTGAGCTCTGCTGTGTTCTGTTTGGTGAACTGTTTTTGTTTTTTGCTACTACACTGTATTTTTGAATAAAAGAGTTGGTTTTTACCAAAGCTTTTCAACATTATTGTGGGTTCCTTATAAGTTGATGTCAACAGTGGGAAACTGACATAAAATTATAAGGAACCCACAATAATGTTGAAAAGAAAGTTAAAAACTATGACAGCATTTTTTTAAATAATAGGAGAAACAGCAGTGACAGAATCCACACAACACAAAAAAGAAAGCTTTAGTAAAATTGTTAAACCTTTTAAACATAATGTGAATATACTAAAACTATGCATGTAATGTGATTGTCCGATTGCCAGAATGCTCAGTCCTTCACCCTCCCATGCTGAGCTACCCTTGACTCACAGAAATGGCAGAAACAAAAAGACAAATGAATGTAAATAGACACAAGTGTGGCCACACTCACCAAGAGACTGAATACATAAAAGCAAATAACAAGCACTCTATCAAGGGAAATAAAGGACAGTGAGCCTGTTTTGTAAGCCTTGTCTCCCTCCGACAAGGAGAGAGTAGCATGAGGTTGCCTAGGTGATAGGCTTATATGATTCATTGGCAAGCATTTAAATTAGCCAAGGGGGGAGGCACTGTAAAGGAGCAGAGAAATCCTACCCCCCCAAAAAAAATCAGGGTAGTAAGTGAGGTAAACACCAAGATAGAGATGTCGATAGGGAGAAGGGCAGGGGTAAATGGAGAAAATGACAAAGGCAATAAGGACAGGGATGGGGCAAAAAGGGGTAAGGCCATCAAGAAATGGAGGGTAATGAGTACCAATGCCTGCAGTCTGGGCAACAAGCTCCCTGAACTTGTGGCCTTAATGGAAGAGGGATGCCTGGATATCATAGCAGTCACAAAAACATGGTACACAGAGAACCATGACTGGGACATTAACATATCAGGGTACACAACCTACAGAAGAGACAGGGAGGGTAGAAGACAGGGAGGAGTAGCTCTCTATGTAAGGGCAGGGATAAAAGCAATGGAACAAAAAAGTAAACAGGGAGGAGAGGAGGCACTGTGAGTCACCTTAGAGACTGGAAATGGCACCACAGTCCGCACAGGGGTTGTATACAGACTCCCATGTCAGGGAGAGGGAATGGACAAGGATATGACAGAAGGCATTCTTAGGATGCCAGAGAAAGGGGAGATACTGTTGATGGGGGACCTGAATATGCCAGATGTTAACTGGAGCACCTTTGCTGCAGACACATCCAAGAGCAGGGCCATTCTCGATGCCCTACAGGTGGCATGCCTCAGACAGCTAGTTTTGGAACCCACTCATGAGGGAGCAATCTTAGACCTCGTACTCTCAAATGGGGACAGCGAGAGGATCTCAGATCTAGAAGTGGGTAGCCATCTGGGAATAAGTGACCACCAAACAGTGTGATTCATGATAAGCTCAGCTACAGAGTCAAGCCATACAAAAGTGAAGGTACTGGACTTCAGGAAGGCTGACTTTGGCAAGACAGGACAGTGCCTTAGAAAATCACTAGCAAACAGGCTAGAAGGAGGGGTGCAGCAACAATGGGGAAACACGAAAACTGCCATCACAGAGGCAACAAGCCTTTGTGTGAAGCAAATAAACAAATCAAAATGAAAGAAAAAGCCACTATGGTTCTCCAAAGAGGTGGCAGGGAAGGTTAGGGAGAAAAAGATAGCAGTTAGGAAGTATAAGGAAACGAAGGAGCAGAACAGAGAACTGTACCAGTTAAGGCAGAAGGAAGCAGGGAGGGAAGTCAGAATAGCAAAGGCCCAAACTGAGGAAAAGAAAGCCAACTCGGTTAAGAAGGGGGATAAAACCTTCTATAAGTACATCAGGGAGCATAGAAAGACAAAGGGAGGGATAATGAGGCTGAATAGAAAGGACGGTAGGTGGGCAGAGAGGGACAGTGAAAAAGCAGGGATACTGAACGAATACTTCTGCTCAGTATTCACAAAAGAGGAGGAGGGGGAGGTGCCTAATCCAATCAACAGACACACTCTGCGTAGGGGGATCGATCTCAGTCCTTTCACAGAAGAAAGGGTTCTGAAAGAACTCCTAAAACTGAAGGTGGACAAAGCAACGGGGCCTGATGGAATTCACCCCAGAATTCTAAAAGAATTAAGGGGAGAACTAGTGACACCACTGACTACCCTTTTTAACAAATCATGGGAGGATGTTGTGGTACCTGAGGACTAGAGGAAGGCGGATGTGATTCCCCTTCAAAAAACTTGGAGCAAGACTAAGGCAGGAAACTACAGACCTGTCAGTTTGACCTCTGTGGTAGGGAAAGTGATGGAATCACTTCTGAAGAAAAGAACTGTTGAGTACCTAGAGGAAAGTGGGTCACAGAACCCAAGGCAGCATGGGTTCACAGCGGGAAGGTCATGTCAGACAAATCTAATTGATTTCTTTGACTGGGTGACCAAACTAGTAGACCAGGGAGGGGCTGTGGACATGGCCTACCTAGACTTTAGCAAGGCATTTGACACAGTCCCACACAAATGATTAATAATCAAATTAACCAGCCTGGGAGTGTGTCCCAGGGTGGTAGCCTGGGTAAAACATTGGCTGGACAACAGGACACAGAAGGTAATTGTAAATGGAGTCCACTCTGAAGAAAGAGGGGTTACTAGTGGGTTACTGCAGGGTTCAGTACTGGGTCCAGTCCTTTTTAATGTCTTTATAAGTGACATTGCAGAGGGACTGGAAGAAAAAGTATGCCTCTTTGCAGATGATATAAAGATCTGCAACAGGGCTGATACACAAGGAGGCATGGAAAGAATGAGAAGGATCTTGGCAAGGTTGGAGGAATGGTCAGAAGTATGGCAGCTTGGATTCAATACAAAGAAGTGCAAAATAATGCACCTGGGAAACAAAAACCCTGGGGAAGATTACACAATGAGGGGAAGGCAGTACATTAACAACAACAAAAATGGAAAGGGACTGGAGGTAAACATATCAGATGACATTAAGGTTAGCAAGCAATGTGAAAAGGTAGTAGGGGGGCAGTGGGGTAACTGGGATGTATAGGGAGAGGCATCACCAGCAGAAAACAGGAAGTTGTTATCCCTTTGTACAGACAGTTGGTGAGACCCCATCTGGAGTACTGAGTCCAGTTCTGGAGACCCCATCTCCGCATGGACATAGACAGGATGGAGGCAGTCCAGAGGAGGGCAACTAAAATGGTGCAGGGTCTGCAAGAGAAGCCATATGAGTAGAGACTAAAGGAGTTTAATATGTATACCCTTGAGGAAAGGAGTAAGAGGGGGGACATGATAGAAACTTTTAAGTACCTCAGTGGAATCAACAAAGTCCAAGAGGGTAGCATCTTTCAGAAAAAGAGATGTGCAAGAACAAGGGGACACAATTTGAAGATAGAGGGAGGACGGCTCAGGGGCAATGTGAGGAAATATTTTTTCAGAGAAAGTGTGGTGGACACATGGAACAGCCTTCCTGAGGAGGTTGTGGGGTCTAAAACTGTGGGAGAATTCAAGAATGCATGGGACAGACATAAGACAATTCTTGTGGGGGGTAGGAAGAAATAGGCTGTTGGTTAACTAGGATCTGCAGCTTATTCTGTAAGTAGGGAAATGGGCAGACTAGGTGGGCCAAGTGGTCCTTATCTGCTGTCAAAGTCTATGTTTCTAGCAACATTTTTTGCACATGCACAAGCGCTCGTTGGTGACATAGACACATGGCATCCCTCAGGAGTTACGAAACAAAATTGAGAGGATACCAGCAAACAACACTTGTTGTGAAGTGGAGCCACATGGCCATTTTCAGCACACACAGCAAGGAATTAACTCCTAGGTACAGCCTAAACAAGCACATGAAAAAAGAAGAAAACTGTACGACACTTAATATAACCATGTATGATAATTACTATTAAAAATAAGTAATGGAGAACTGTAAAAGATCTTAAACTGAGTAGAAACCCTGCATTTTGGGATTCATTTATGCCTAATGCAAGGTAGTAAATCAATCTTGTCATTTAACCCTGGTTGTATTAGGGCCCCTAGGGTAAAAATCCAAAAGGATTCTTTTTCTGATAGAAGATCATCCTGATTGCCTCATCTGGGCCCTAGTAAGATCCTCTCTAAGCCACAGAACTTAAACATATGTCTAGTGCCATGATTCTGCCTCATTTTGCAATGGTTGAATAGTGCACTTCTCTCATCCTGATTTGTCACGGATCTAGTGTGTTCTCCCACCTGTTGCTTCAACATTCTTGTGGTCTTTCCCACATAAAAAGCACCACATTCACAGGTAGCAAGATATATCACATATTCCGTGGCACAATTAATAAAATCCATGATAGTGTACTGCTTAGTACTATTGCAGGTAGAAAATGTCTTGCACTTAATTGTGTGTTTACAAAATTTACAATTTCCACATTGGAACATTTCGGGGGCAAACCCTCGGTTTTCCTCCTCTGAAATGACACATAACTACAGTATGTACTACCATGTCCTTTAGATTCTTGCCCCTCTTATATGCCATCCTCGGGAACTGATGAGTTACACCACTAAGAAGAAGGTCTGACTGCAAGATATTCCAATTTTTGGCCAAGATGTTCTGTATCTTGCTCGAGTGCCTAGAATAGGTAGTGATGAAAGTCATCCTATTCTTGTCCTCATTTCTACTGGGTTCCCTAGGTCTAAGTAGACTGGCTGTATCGGATAGGCTAGCATCCTGGAAAGCTTTCTCCACAGTGCTCCTACAATAGCCTCGTTGTGTGAATCTATCACACATTTCACTACCACATTGTTCAAACTCCTCAGCTTCACTGCAGTTCCGTCTAACCCTAAGTAATTGGGCTTTTGGGATATTAGTTACCTTGTGGTGTGGATGTCAGCTAAATGCCAGTAACATGAGTTCCTGCCAGTTTCCTTCCTGTACAAACTTGTGCGTAATATTCAATCATCTTTTTTATGAATCTCAAGATCCAGAAATGACACCGACTTGGAATCACATTTACTGTAAATTTCAAATGTTCATTGCTCGTCTCAAGATATCCAACAAATTCATCCAGTTCAACACGTGCGCCAGGCCACACCAAAGATATGTTGTCTATAAAGTGACAACAGCAATCAATCCTATGATAGTAAGGATTGTTTTGGCTGACACAGACTGTTGTTGTTTCCCAATAGCCCAAATAAAGATTAGCAGAATTAGGGGGCAGAAGTGTCCCCCATTGCCATACCTTTACACTGTAAAGTACCAGCAATCCTGGAACAAAAAACAGTTTTTGGTTAGTACATGTTCTGCACATTACAGTAAGAAGCATGTTTTAGCACTGTCAATGTCAGGTTCCAGGTCAAACCAATATCCCAAAGATTCCAACCCCCCAGTGTGGGGTACATTAGTGTACAGGGATGACATATCCATTGAGACCAATAACCAAAACTGTTCAAGTTGCATGTCATCCAGAACCTCAAGGATTTGTATAGTGTCCCACACATAAGATGGTAGTCACTGCATACTGTTTAATATGTGCATCCACATACTTTGATAAAGGTTCAGTCAAAGACCCTATTCCGGCAAGAATGGATCTCCCAGGAGGATTATGCAAATCCTTATGTATTTTAGGTAAAATATAAATACAGGCCCGTACTGAGTGTGTTACCATGAGATAAGAGAGTTCCTCATTCGAGATCACTCCTTCACATTCTGCCTCATAAAGGAAACCATCTGTCTCTCTCTTAAACCCCATTGTGCGATTACTTGACAGGGAATGGTAAAACTCAGTACACCCTAGTTGTCTTTCAGTTTCCTGAAAGTATTGTCTGTTGGCATTACAACAATGGATCCACCTTTATCTGCAGGTTTTATAGTTAGTTTCTGGTTACTCTCCATATACTTGAGGGCATCTGCCTCCTCTTTGCTGATGTTGACAACTGATGGTCTAGTATCTTGTTCAAAGAGTTACCAGAACTGGTTCTCATACACCCTCTCAAAGATTTTAACTGTATCACAGTAAGGAGGCATAAACATGGATTATGATTTAAATGTTTTTACCTCAGCAGATGTCAGTCCCTGCATGCATTTGACTGCCCTGTGGATTTTGTCCCTGGCTACCTTCATTCCTGGAAAAAAAGGCCCTTAGGTTAAGATTCCGAATAAATCAGTGTACATCAACATATAGTTCAAAAGGTTTACTATCCTCTGTTGGAATAAATGATATACACTTTTGTAGGAACCTCAGTTGTGTGTTTGTACTTCCTCAAATTAATTTGAGGAAGTACAAACATCAAAACCGAGAGTCTTGAGGGGCCGTCAGCAAGGACCAGGAATACCCCAGATGGAGCGATGTGGAAGACAAGACATGGAGGCTGCAAACACTGCCAGCAGGGGCTGAGGCAAAAGGGGCAAACAGATCTGATGTGCGAAAACATTGTTATCAACATTTCACGTTGTTATTAACATTTCACGTTACACTGGACAAACCACAAATGAAAACTACATACCTACCGTAACTCTTGATCTTTCTGTGTATCTTCACCATTCATCACTAGCTGGGTTTAGCCCTCCAGAGCTAGAACCCCGTGGGAGACTCTTTTTTTGTGTGTGTGTGGGCGGAGCCGATGCAGTGATGGCGCTGCCATTGAGGCTGATGTACTATGTGGCACTCGCGGGTTGGCCGTCATCGGCTCTGCCCCAACCTCAGTTCTGAATCACCGAAGAGTGAGGAAGTAAAGGGAAGGGGGGTGGGGCAAGAGAGCCCAAGGGATAGATAAAAGGAAAAGATATACAAATCAAAGGAGGAATAAAGGACAGGACAAAATAAGGAAGAGAGGAAACTTAGGGATTGGGAGGGGCCCCATTCTCTGGGAAGAAATTGAAAGGGAGGGAGAAGGAAGAGGGAAGAATATTGGGAGGGGGAGAGGACAGCGTCACTTGACCCTGCAGTCTGGACCCTCAAATTTTCAATGAAAGAGACTGAACCAAGGTTCAGACAGTCTGCCCATGAGGAGTAGATTGTTAAGGAGGCAAACCTGGCAAAGCAAGCAAAGTTAAACCTAGAGGGGAATTTGAGAAAACTCATGGCAGAGAACGACTAGCCCTGAGGGGTTAGTTGTAAGGTATTTAGGAACAGTTTGAGGGAACCAGGAGCCGAGACATGTCCTCTCCCCAATCCAAAGAAAGGAGGGGGAACTTCAAAAGAAGAACCTCCCTCAAAATTATAGCAACTGTATGGGATTAGTTTCGAAGGATAGCAGAAGGGGGAAAGAGGGGGTTCCAATCCCATCACCCCACCCCTGACAAGGGGTGGGAAGGTCGCAAGGCAATAAAAAGGAGGAAACCTCCTCTCACCCCCCACCATCCAAGATGCTAAGGGATGAAGTCCACCCTGTATGTCTGCAGGGTCCTCTTATTCCTGGCCAAAGGGAAGGAGGGAGGGGAGAGGCTGGAAAGAAAAAATTATTCACCTTAGTAATGCTGTTTCTTCTAATGGAGTCTTGCTGTATTCTGACTATTGCAGTGATATCCAACCTTTGAACTGCCCTGGAGAGAAAAGAGTTAACTTTCCTTGCAAGGCATGGAACGCTGAGCTCGAGCTCGGTTGAGACTCTGTCTGTTGTTGTTTGAACCCAAACCACCAGATCTTTACAAGCTATACTCACTGGGCATCCTGTGTGGAAACTGTAAACTCACACTAGCCAACTGGCAACTAAATTTAATAAAAAGATTTTTTGGTTCCAAGGCAAAGATTCAAGTCAGGAAACCCAAAAAAACAAAACACAACTCACACCCAAAATAAGAGGGTGAGAAAGGGGTGGGGGGCACCTCTAGGGTGACAACACTGTTCCTGCCCACCCACATCCCAAAACCCAGGTTCTGAGAGGGGAGGCGGGGGGAGGTCAGAATACAGCAAGACTCCATAAGAAGAAACAACATTACTAAGGTAATTTTTCCTTCAAACAACATGAAGTCTTGCAGTATTCTGACTATTGCAGACTACCAAGCAGTACCTCCATGGAGGAGGGACAGAACCTACTTTGGGAACAGGCTCTGAAGCACTGCTGTGCCAAACCGAGCATCACTCCTGGCCTGGATATCCAGAGAGTAGTGCTTGGTGAAAGTATGTACTGTTTTCCAGATGGCTGCTTGACAAATCTCTAAGATAGGAATATCTCTGGCAGCAGCCAGGGAAGCAGCTGTACCTCTAGTAGAGTGAGCCCTCAGGCCTGAGGGTGGGATTCTACCTAATTTTTCATAGCAGAATTGTATACAAGAGACAATCCACCTGGCAATAGATCTCTTAGTGGCAGGTTTTCCCTTACCAACCTCACCATAAGTGAGGAACAATTGGAGGGAGTCAAAAAGAAAAGACAATAGACAGGGGAATAGACAGTCTCCTGGACTCTGGGATGTCCATCATCTCAACATAATCAGGCACGTCCTCATCCTCTACTGCTTCCTCCATAGGAAGCTGGAGAGTTTCAGCCACTTTTTTGTAAAACATAAAGTGGGAAGGGGACTCAGAAAGCCTAGGAAGAGAAACACCTGAAGGTCTGTCTGGGGAGATGTCCGGGTCAATGGGCATATCCAGACTTTCATAATCACCATTACTATCCTCATACTCTCCCTCCTCCTCCGGTTCATAAAAATCCTCTAAATTATAATCCGGAACCGGGTGAACCGACCGAACCGAGCCCCTAACCGATGGTGCTGGTTCAGTCGGAACCGAAGTTAGCGATTGAACAATCCTTATCGCTTTGGCTATTTCATCAGCGGTCGGAGAAAGAACTTGTGGATCCGAACCGGCTAACTTATCCCTTCTTTTTCTTTTAACCGAACCGACTCCTCAGAGTTGGTTCTCCTTTGGCCTGAAGAAGTTTCGCCCTGGTCAGAGGGCACTCCTGGTTCGGTTGGAACTGAACTGGGCTGGCCATCCGGGTCAGCGGACTTCTTGGCCTCCCTTTCCCTCAGCCTACCTACTCTCTTTTCCAAGGTAGCTGTGGGAAAACTTTTGCAAATCTGGCAGTCTGAATCGAGGTGGTCAAACCTCAGACAATAAACACAGGTGGTGTGGGGGTCAGCCTTAGCAAAGGCTTCCCCACACACACTACAGTGTTGAAACCCAGTGGGCCCAGTTTTTCTCTTGGGTTTCTCAGACATGGCCAGTCCTAACCAAACTTACCCTTTTTTTGTCAATCCGCCAGGCAAGACACCCCTATCGGTTCCTGACCATGTTACAGGTCATGGAAAAAAACGTAATGAAATCCGTTTTTTTTAGAACCGATAAGGACCGGTAACCACACTCTAAAAAGCAAAACAAACTTTTTTACAAACCTGATCGGTTCAAACCGAACTGATCCGATGTTTACAAGTTCCACACAGAAACTAATAATAATAAACCTATCTAGTACTCACGGTACCACAGACAAAGACTGAACCGACAGGTTAGAAGATGAAATTCGGTTGAACCGAGAGAAAAAAACAACACTTTAACCAACTAAATTGAACCAAGCGAAGGAGAACTCTCTAGAGCGACTGTTCAGTGAGGCGGAGTAAAGAATCTGGCGGTTTGGGTTCAAACAGCAATAGACAGAGTCTCAACCAAGCCCCTTAGCCTCCAGAGGGGAGACACTGGAGGAGAGAACCCTTATGGGCCTGGAGAGGCCCAAGACTGGTCTCGGTGAGAAGGGAAACCCCCAAAAGGGGAAGGAAGGTGCCCTGACAGTTGCCACCTCACCCTACAGGAGAAAAGATGGGTTCTCCAGTAGACGGAGCAAATCACCCTACGCCGGGCCATGGATGATAACCAGGAAAGATGAAGCCATGCTGTCCACCTAGTGCAGATCACTGTCCCTACAATCCTGGAAGCCACCTCGATGGCATCGTAAGAACGCCCTTGCTTGGTGCCTCACTAGCTCCACACCCTGAGCAGAGAGGGAGATGACATGTCTGGTTACCTCTGAATCAGGCAGAGAGGCTAGGAGTTGACCTAGCCTGGACCATAAGAATCTGTCACAGGATGCATAGTGGGCCTAATGTGAAGCAATGAACATCAAAATCCATGCTGAGTAAAATGTCCTCCTCCCCCAGAAATCAAAATCTGCAGAGTCTGAGTCTGGGGGCTGGTCACAGTGAGAGGTGCAAAGCCCAGAAGGTGTATCCAGCTGCGTCAAGCCTGAAAGGGGGTGAGGCATTTGTCCTGGAGACTCAAGGGGAGCTCAGTACCGCTGGTGCAGATCCCTTGGGGCTACAAGTGTGGAAAAGGGATGCTGCCAGAGATGCAGTGACACTTCCCAGAAGGGGACATGACAAGCGGGAACCACCAGGTTGGCCTCACTGTACTCACCTAGGAAGGTAAGCATCACGTGCTCAGGATTGCTTTCCGAAGAAGGGGAAATCTGGAGATCATCCATCATCCTCGTGAGAAGGAGAGATCAGATGCAGGGGGAAATGTGGATGGATAGCTACTCTCCCTCTGAGGAGGGGGATGAGGATAGAGATGAGTCCAGAGATTTAGGATCGAGCTGTGCGGGATCATGGTGGAACACCCTCTCGTCCATGGCCCTGACGTAGGTTGGGAAATGCACAGCCGAGCCCCTAAATTGCTCCCAGGTCAGAGGCCCCCTAGGACCAGAAATACCTGGGAGAGAAGAGGATGGAGACAGAGGAATAGGGGCTAAACTTCTCACAGGAGAAGAATGTCCTTTGCCAGGTAGGAGGGCATAGCAGATGCTCCCAACTGAGAGGGAGACACGGAGACCCCAGCAGCCAACAGCTGTTCAACTGGGTTGGAACAGCTGTGACTGTGCCCAAGGAGAGAATCCCCCCCTGTGAGATGACCAGGACCGTGTGAGTCCAGAAGGGCAGTCCCTGACCTCCAAGGAATAGGTCCCTCTCAAGGAGAGAGAAGGGGAAGGGTGAGGATCTGCACTACAACTCCTCCCTGAACCTGGGTGGGTCCCAGGGAGAGACCCCCACATAGAACCCAGGCCCCTCAGTCCCTCGGACTCCAAAAGAGCCCTCTGCCTTGAAACCACCAGCCTAGGCAGCTGGCAATGCCGGATGGACCCCAAAGAGGCCATCCAGGGTGCAGCACCCTCCCCTTCTATGGGTGCTCTGGGCTGTCCCAAACTCCGAATGTCCAGGTACATCAAGAAAGGAGGTGTCCCAGCTGAAGGGACAGACAACTCCCTGACTCCAGGCTGTGCAGCAGCAGCTGCCTGGACCACTGCTGGCTGGTAAGTGACACTGACCCCAGAAATGGCAGGAATTGCTCACCCCACAGAGGGAGGCCGAGTGGGGGGCCGAAGTGGTGGACACTGAGGGGTCAGAAGTGTCCAAGGAGTCCAGGAGTCAGTCTGAATCCAACCCCGAGTCCTCTTCCAAGGAAGTGGACAAAGAGGCCCAATGCCAGAACACCCTCCAACCCTTGTCCGTTCCTGAGCCGTGACCAGTACCAACCTCAGCCCTGGCACTGAATGGCATCGGAGCCAGGCACAGCATCATTGCTGGTGCCACCCTTCCCCTCAGCACTGCGAATGGCACCAGTGTCGGAAGCGGCACTAGCCATGGCGCTGGAGCCAGAGGTGGCACTGACCACAGCGCTGTCCTCCTCCCTGGCACCGTGAATGGCACTGGAGCCAGAGGCAACACAGACCATGGTGATGCCCCTTCCCCAGCATGGCAAATGGTGCCAGAGTCAGAGGCGTCGTCCCCAGCCTCAGCGTTGCGAATGACACCGAAACCAGGATTGGCCCCAAGAACACCCAGTGTCCCTCCCATGGCACCCCTCCAATCACCGGCACCATGAATGGCACTGGCAGTGAGAACAGCACTGAGGGACGGACTGACACCACCTGCAGTGCTGCCCAGGCCTCCAACACTGCAAGCAGCACTGGAACCCAAAATGGCGCCAACAGACGGCGTTGAGGACAGTGCCAGCCTGGACCCGTGGGCCCCAGGATGCGGCACCGGGGGAGCCCTCACCTCTGAAGAGGCAATTTCTGGGGTGGTGCCTACTGCCCAACCTCTGAGAGGGAAGGACTGAGCCTCCTGCACCACAGAAGGAGCCCCTGCCACAGCAAGGCTGAAAGAGGAGGAGGCCCCCTCTTCCACGGTCCATATAGAACCATATAGAACCAGAAGGGGACCCGGAGGAAGGGTCAAGCATCCTGGCCTTGGTCCGCTAACTGCGAACCCATCCCCCAAAGTCAGTGGCGTGCACCCTACTTTTAATGCGTGCAACTCTAGAACGTGGCGGTCCATCAAGAAACAGGCGTCACAGTTGTCCATGTCATGGGTCAGGCAGAGGAAGGTGAGACAACAGTCATGCTGGTCCATGATGGAATACTGGTTGCCACAGGGGCATCGACACATGGAAGGTGGCCCCACCTTTTTGCTGATTTTTTGCCCCAAGAACGAGATATGACTAGACGGAAAATTAAACACAAAATACAGTACTCGATGCCGCTGTAATATAAATAAAAGGAATGGTCTTACTGGGATCCAGTGGTGTCGAGTAAAAGCTTGTTGAAACAGAAGAAAAAATTACTCACCTTAGTAATGTTGTTTCTTCTAATGGAGTCTTGCTGTATTCTGACAATAGCAGTGAGTCCCAACCTTCGAACTGACCCGAGATGAAAGAGTTAACTTTCCATGCCAGGCATGGAACGCTGAGCTTGAGCTCGGTTGAGACTCTGTCTGTTGCTGTTTAAACTCAAGCCATCAGATCTTTACGAGCTAAACTCACTAAGGTCCTGTGTGGAAGCTGTAAACCTACACTAGCCAACTGGCTACTAAACATAAAACAGATTTTTTTGTCCCAAAACAAAGACTCAAGTCAGGAGACCCAAAAAATGGAAAACACAACACCCACTCACCCAAGAACAAAGGGGGGTGAAAAACAACAAGGTGGGGCACCTCCTGAGTGCCAACACTGCCACTGCCCACCCACATCCCAAAAACAGAGGTTCTGAGAGGAGAAGGCGGGGGGAGGTCAGAATACAGCAAGACTCCATTAGAAGAAACAACATTACTAAGGTGAGTAATTTTTTCTTCAAACAACATGAAGTCTTGCTGTATTCTGACAATAGCAGACTACCAAGCAGTACCTCCATGGAGGAGGGACAGAACCTACTTAGGAAATAGGCTCTGAAGCACAGCTGTGCCAAACCGAGCATCACTCCTAGCCTGGATATCCAGGGAGTAATGCTTGGTAAAAGTGTGAACTGCTTTCCAGGTAGCTGCTTGACGTATCTCTAGAATAGGGATATCCCTGGCAGCAGCCAGGGAAGCAGCTGTACCTCAAGTAGAGTGAGTCCTCAGGCCTGAGGGTGGAACCTTACCCAGTTTTTCATAACAAAATTGGATACAAGAGACAATCCACCTGGCAATGGATCTTTTAGTGGCAGGTTTCCCTTTACCAACCTCACCATAAGTGAGGAACAGTTGGAGGGAGTCAAACCTGTGACCCTTGGTACATTCTATGTAATAGCTAAGGGCTCTTTTCACATCTAAACTGTGCAGCCTCCTCTCACCAGAGGAGGAATGGTCAGTAAAGTACACAGGAAGAGACAAGACTGGTTAAGGTGGAAGTCTGAAACCACCTTAGGCAAAAACTTCCCGTTAGTCCTGAGGAACACCTTATCTCTATGGAAGGAGATAAAATCAGGCTCCACTGACAAGGCTTGTAACTCACTTATGCATCTGGCAGAAGTGATGGCTACCAGGAACACAGTTTTCCAAGTCAAGTACTTAAGCTCTGCTGAAGACAAAGGCTCAAAAGGGGGTTGCATAAGCTGAGCAATGCAAACATTAAGGTCCTAAGCAGGGGCAGGGTCCCTGAATGGAGGGTTGGTATGAAGCAAGCCCTTAAAAAACTTGGAGAATACAGGCTGAGCTGAAAGAGAAGAGGGCTTTCCTGCTGAAATGAAAGCAGAAACAGCTGCCAGATGCACCTTTAGTGTAGCTGGTCTAAGCCCTAAGCTATTCAAACGGACCATATAGTCAAGGACTGTGGGCAGATCAGCAGACTCTGGGGAAATATGCTTTCCAGAGCACCATATGGAAATTCTTTTCCACTTGGAATTATAAGTAGTCTTGGTGGAAGGTTTCCTAGAAGCCTTCAGAATATCCATTACACCTTGAGAAAGATGCAAATCAGCAAACTCTTAACTCTTCAAGAACCAGGCCTTGAGATTGAGAGATTTGAGATTCGGATACCAAACCCTCCCCTGAGAACATGTTAACAGGTTGTAATTCCTGGGAAGAGACAGGGTAAGGCGGACTGCTAAGGACAGCAAGAGAGGGTACCAGAGCTGTCTGGCCCTGTCTGGAGCAATCAGGATCACTTTGCAGGGTTGAGACCTGATTTTGACTAGTACCTTGAACAGGAGAGGGAAGGGGGGAAAGCATACAGGAATTTCCCTTCCCAATTGAGGACTAGAGCATCCAGGGGGACTGAGCACAACACTGGGAGTCTGCAGCAAAAAAGAGGAAGTTGGTGATTGTCTGGGGCTGCAAAAATATCTATCTGTGGAGTGCCCCATCTGGAGAATATCACCTTCAAAATTAGGGGATCCAGGGACCATTCGTGATGGCCCTGAGATATCCTGCTGAGAGCATCTGCCAGGACATTGTCCTTCCCTGGGAGGTGCACCGCTATCAGAGAGGTATTCAGGGAATAGGCCAGAGATCACAACTTCATTGCTTCTGTGTACAAGGCCGTAGACCAAGTGCCACCTTGCTTGTTGATGTACCACATTGTGGTGGTATTGTCTGTCCTGATCTGAACTAGTTTGTTCTGAACAGACTTGGAAAAAACTTGAAGTGCTAGAAACACTGCTCTGAGTTCTAAGAGACTGATGTGAAGCAGAGATTCTTGAGGTGACCAAAACCCTTGGGTGGTCAGATCCCCAAGTGGGCTCCCCAGCCCAAGAGGGAGGCATCTGTAGTAAGGATTAGAGAATGAGATTAAGTGACAAAGGGAACTCCTTGCCTTAGGTTGTCCTGATCCTGCCACCATTGCAAAGCCTGGATCAGGGTTTGAGTCACTGGATTAGCTTGGTCAGAGAATCCTTTCTCTGGGACCAGAAAGCTCTTAAGTGGAACTGAATGTCCCTCATCTGAAATCTTGCTCCTTGGACCACTGCTGTAGAGGCAGCCATGTGGCCCAGGAGCTGCAGAAAATGCCTTGCTGGTCGAGACACCTGAAGGGTGAATGAAGAGGCCAGTGTCACAAGGGTCCTTGCCCTGTCCAGGGGAAGGAAGGCTCTTGCCCTTATTGTATCCAGCTCCACCCCTATGAAGGTGAGGAGCTGCACTGGCTCTAGAACTGACTTTGAAAGACTTAGGAGGAATCCTAGAAAAGTGGGCAGTTGCTGAGTTATCTGTAGGTGTGACTTGACTTGGTCTGGAAACTGACCCACTATGAGCCAGTCGTCCAGGTATGGAAAGATGGAGATCTTTTTTCTCCTTAGGAAAGCAACCACTACTGTCAGGCATTTTGTGAACACCCTTGAAGCTGATGTTAGGCCAAAGGGCATTGCTCTGAATTGATAGTGGCCTGAAGGCAACTCGAACCTGAGGTACTTTCTGTGGGAGCATCTGATGAGAATGTGGAAATAGGCAACCTTGAGGACCAGGAAAACTAGCCAGTCCCCTGGCCTTAGAGAGGGTAGAATAATTCCCAGAGTCACCATTTTGAACTTTGGCTTTAAAAGGTGCTTGTTTACGTATCTGAGATCCAGGATGGGCCGCCATTCTCCTGTCTTTTTGGGGGTTAGAAAGTACCTGGAGTACAATCATTTTCCCCTGTGTAGGGGTGGAACCCTTTCTACAGCTCTGAGAGCCAAGAGAGAAGAGACCTCTGCCTCTAGGGCAAGTGCCTCTGAAGGATTTGCAGGTGGAAAGGATCTGGTTCTCAGGTTTGGAAATTTTTTGAAGCTGAGAACCAGTCCCTGGCTTACTACTTCCAGGACCCACTCGTCTGATGTTAGAGACTCCCAGTCCTGGACAAAGTAAGCCAGCCTGCCCCCTACAGGTAGTGGAGAATCGGCACTGGCAAACCCATCAGGGTGCCTGTTTGGTAGGGGGTTTTGGCTGAGGGGTAGAAGCAGGTCTGCTTGTACCCCTTCTGCCTCTCCCTCTAAAGAACCCCCTCTGAGCATATGCAGAAGAGAAGGCCTGGGCTTGGTAGAAAGGCCTATGAAAAGGCCTACCCCTGCCCCTGGGTTGCTGCCTCTGAGGAGTGGCCTGTCTCTCCTTGGCCTGTGCCCTCCTATAGGTGGTCCTATATTCATCCATTTTCTTCATGTAATTCTCTATCTGCTCCCCAAACAGAGAATTACCCACAACAGGAAAATCCATAGCCTTAGTCTGGGTATCCTGTGACAGGCTAGTACATCTGAGCCAAGCCATTCTACGAAGTGCCACAGATGTAGCCATGACTCTAGATGACACATCATTGGAGTCCACTGCAGCATGGAATTGCACCTTGGATGCCTCAATACCATCAGCAGCCACCTGCTCCAGCTCCTTGGCAAGCTGGCCAGGGACCTGTTTTAAAGCCATGACAGTGTCCCATCTGGATTTCCTGATACCTAGCAGTATAGGCCATATAGTTGGCCTGTCTGAGTCCCAAGGATGCTGCCATGTACTGTTTATTTGCCATGGCATCAATCCTCCTGGAGTCCTTGTCTGGGGGGGTGTGAAGCCAAGGGAATATTTGCCTTATCACAGGCTGCAGCCTGCACTACCCCAACATGGCTGCATTGTTGTGTAAGGAACTCCATATCTGAGCCTGACAATGTATACCACTTGTCCATTCTTTTATCCACAGGAGGTATAGTATTAGGAGTCTTTAAAATCTTAAATGTCTGTTTCCCAAAAGATTTGTGTAAGGGAATAGACAGCCTCCTAGACTCTGGGATGCCTATCATTTCCACATAGTCAGGCTCCTCCTGTTCATCCACAGCTTCTTCCATAGGAAGCTGGAGGGTTTCAGCCACTTTTTTATAAAACATGAAATGGGAGGGGGACTCAGAAAGCCTAGGAGGAGACACTTCTGAAGGTCTGTCTGGAGAGATGTCCAGGTCAATGGGCACATCCAGACTTTCAAAACCACATTCACTTTCCTCATACTCCTTTTCCTCCTCCTCCAGTTCATAAAACTCTTCTAATTCATACTCTTGAACCGGTGGAACCGGCCGAACTGAGCACCTCCCTGATGGTGCCGGTTCGGTCGGAACTGAGGAAAGCGACTGCACAATTTTTATCGCTTTGGCTATTTCTTCAATGGTTGGAGAAGAAAGTTTTTGATCCACACCAGCTGATTTTTCCTTTCTTGTTCTCTTAGCTGGAACCGACTCCTCAGAATCGGATCTCCTTTTGCCCGAAGAAGTCTAGCCCTGGTCAGAGGGCACTCCTTCTGGTTCGGTTTGAACTGAACCAGGCTGGCCATCCGGTTCAGCGGACGTTTAGCCTCTCTTTCCCTGAGCCTACCAACTCGTTTTTCTAGGGTAGCTCCAGGAAAATTTTTACAAATCTGGCAGTCTGCATTGAGGTGGTCAAACCCCAGACAATAAACACAGATGGTGTGGGCATCAGCCTTGGCAAAGACTTCCCCACACACACTGCAGTGTTGAAACCCAGTGGGCCCGGTTTTTCCTTTTGGGTTTCTCAGACACTGTGCCAGTCCTAACCAAACTTACCCTTTTAATGGCAATCCGCCAGGCAAGACCCTCTTATCGGTTCCTGACCGTGTCACGGGTCGTGGAAAAAAACGTAATAAAATCTGTTTATTTTAGAACCGATAAGAACCAGTAACCACACTCTAAAAGTTAAAATAAAGATTTTTTAGCAACTTGATCGGTTCAAATCGAACCGATGAACTGTTCACAAGTTCCACACAGAAAATAAATAATATAAACCTATCTAATACTCACGAATACCACAGACAGAGACTGAACCGACAGGTTGCGGTTTAAATTCGGTCGAAAACCGAGAAAAACGGTACTTTAATCGACAAATTGAACCGAGCAGAAGGAGAAATCTCCAGAGCGACTGTTCAGTGAGGCGGAGTAAAGAATATGATGGTTTGAGTTGAAGCAGCAACAGACAGAGTCTCAACCGAGCTCGAGCTCAGCGTTCCATGCCTGGCATGGAAAGTTAACTCTTTCATCTCCGGGGCAGTTCGAAGGTTGGGACTCACTGCTGTTGTCAGAATACAGCAAGACTTCATGTTGTTTGAACCAATCTAATCCATGAAATAGGCTACAAAACTACTACGCAGTTGAAGAACTGCTCCACATGAGGTCCTTACTCGATGGCGGAAGAACAAGAACTGAGGTTGGGGTGGAGCTGATGACAGTTAACGGCCAACCCACGAGTGCCACGTAGTACGTGGGCCTCGAGAACGGCACCATCCTTGCATCAACTCCACCAACACACAAAAAAAAAGTGTCCTGCGGGGTCCTAGCTCCAGAGGTCTAAAACCAACTAGTGATGAATGGTGAAGATCGACACAGATAAGCTCTGAGGGTTCTACAGAAGAGTCTATCATTTATTCCAACAGAGGATAGAAAACCTTTCAAACTATAAGTGGATTTATACCGATTTACTCAGAGTCTTAAACTCAGGGCCTTCTTTTCAAGGAATAAAAGTAACCAGGGAAAAAATCCACAGGGCAGTCAAATGCATACAGGGACTGACACATCTGCTGAGGTAAAAACATTTAAACCATCTTGCACATTTATGCCTCCTTACTGTCATACAGTTAAAATCTTTGAAAGGGTATGCGAGAACCAGTTACTGTTTGAGCAAGATACTAGACTATCATTTGTCAACATCAACAAAGAGGAGGCAGATGTCCTCAAGTGCTTAGAGAATAACTAGGAAATAACTATAAAACCTGCAGATAAAGTTGGATCCATTGTTGTCATGTCAACAGACAAATACTTGCAGGAAACTGAAAGACAATGAGGATGTACTGAGTTTTACCATTCCCTGTCAGTGATCCCACAATGGTATTTGAGCGAGAGACAGATGGTTTCCTTTATGAGGCAGAATGTGAAGGAGTGATCTTGAATGAGGAACTGTCTCATCTCATGGTAACACATCCAGTATGGGCCTGTATTATATTTTACCTAAAATACATAAGGATTTGCATAATCCTCCTGGGAGACCAATTCTTGCCGGAATAGGGTCTTTGACTGAACCTTTATCAAAGTATGTGGATGCACATATTAAACAGTATGCAGTGACTTTACCATCTTATGTGCGGGACACTATACAAATCCTTGAGGTTCTGGATGACATGCAACTTGAACAGTTTTGGTTATTGGTCTCAATGGATGTGTCATTCCTGTACACTATTATACCACACACTGGGGGGTTGGAATCTTTGGGATATTGGCTTGACCTGGAGCCTGACATTGACAGTGCTAAAGCATGCTTCTTACTGGAATGTGCACAACAGGGACTAACCAAAAACTGTTTTTTGTTCCAGGATCGCTGGTATTTACAGTGTAAAGGTATGGCAATGGGGGCCACTTTTGCTCCCAATTATGCTAACCTCTATTTGGGCTATTGGGAAACAACAACAGTCTATGACAGCCAAAACAATCCTTACTATGACAGGATTGATTGTTGGTGTCGCTTTATAGATGCCATATTTTTGGAGTGGCCCGGTGCACGTGTTGAACTAGATGAATTTGTTACATACCTTGAGATGAGGAATAAACATTTGCAATTTATAGTACAATGTGATTCCAAATTGGTGTCATTTCTGGATCTTGAGATTCATAAAAAAGATGAAACATTACATACAGGTTTGTACAGGAAGGACACTGACAGGAACTCATTGTTACTGCCATCTAGCTGCCTCCCACACCACATGGTGACTAATGTCCCAAAAGCCCAATTACTTAGGGTTAGATGGAACTGCAGTGAAGCAGAGGAGTTTGAACAATGTGGTAGGGAAATGCATACATGTGATATGTCCAACTTGCTTAAGAGGGAGATTTGGGTCAAATTAGCAGGGAGATTGGCCTACTAGTAGGGAGATGCCGTAACATCATGAGTTTGTCCTTAAATGGAGTCAAAAAATAAGAATAAAAACACTTAATATACTTCATTTTGTCAAGAGTAAGCACTAAAAAGAATCAACAGCTAATTGTACAATGTTATCACTTATATTGTTCATCACTAATTTACTTTTTATCTGTTTTTATCTGCCAAAAACAAACATGAATGGATATTTTGGTCATAATTTTACTTAAGCAGGAGATTTTGTTTCCCAGGAGGGAGAGAGGGAGATCAGTCAAATAAACAGGAGTCTCCTGCGCAAAGAGGGAGATATCACATGTATGGAAATGTATGATACATTCATACAACAAGGCTATGGTAGGAGCACTATGGAGTAAACTTTCCAGGATGCTAGCCTAACCGATAGAGCCAGTCTACTTAGACCTAGGGAGCCCAGTGGAAATGAGGACAAGAACAGGATGAATTTCACCACTACCTATTCTAGGCACTTGAGCAAGATACAGAACATCTTGGCCCAAAATTGGAATATCTTGCAGTCAAACCCTCTCCTTAGTGGTGTAACTCACCAGTTGCTGAGGATGGTATATAAGAGGGGCAAGAATCTTAAGGACATGTAGTACATACTGTAGTTATGTGCCATTTCAGAGGAGGACAACAGAGTGTTTGCCCACTGGAATGTTCCAATGTGGAAATTGTAAATTTTGCAAACACATAATTAAGTGCAAGACATTTTCTACCTGCAATAGTACTAAGCAGTAAACTCTCAGAGATTTTATTAATTGTACCACGGAATATGTGATATATCTTGCCAGCTGTGAATGTAGTGCTTTTTATGTGGGAAAGACCATGAGAATGTTAAAGCAACAGGTGGGATAACACACTAGATCCGTGGCAAATCAGGATGAGAGACGTGCACTATCCGACCATTTCAAAATGAGGCAGAATGATGGCACTAGACATATGTTTAAGTTCTGTGGCATAGAGAGGGTCTCATTAGGGTCCAGAGGAGGCTACTTGGATGAACTATCAGAAAAAGAATCCTTTTTGATTTTTACCCTGGGGCCCTAATACAGCCAAGGTTAAATGACAAGATTGATTTACTACTCTGCATTAGGCATAGATAAATCCTAAAATGCAGGGTTTATACTCAGTTTAAGATATTTTACAGTTCTCCATTACTTATTGTTAATGGTAATTATCATACATGGTTGTATTAAGTGTCTTACAGTTTTTTTCTTTTTTTATGTGCTTTTTTTGCAGGTTATAGGCGGGCTTGCTTATGTCTACCTCAGATGCGATGAACCAAATAGACTGGTTGGAAATGGGATCAGAGCAGTGGAAGAGGAGTTTGTGGAGTTGGAGAGGGGCCTTAGATAAGTAGCACGTACAGTAACCTTCTCAGGTGCTGCCTGTCTATGGCATTGGTGAGGCTAGGGTATGCCACACCATGGGATTCAATGAATGGTTGAAAACCTTGAGCAGAGCTCAGGAATTTGGCTTCATTGGAGACTGGGGTCCACCTGATGGTATACAGGCCTATACTGGTGCAATGGTCTGCATCTGTCCAGGATGGGAACCGGGAACCTAGGTGATAGGTTTAAATGATTCATTGGCAAGCATTTAAACTAGCCAAGGGGGAGACACTGAAAAGGAGCAGAAAATTCCAGCCCCCCCCCCACAAAACAGGGTAGTTGGTGAGGTAAACACCAAGGAAGAGAAGTCAATAGGGAGCAGGGCAGGGTTAAATTTAGAAAAAGACAATAAGGACAGGGATGGAGCTAAAAGGGGTAAGGCCATCAAAAAATGGAGGGTGATGAGTACCAGTGCTCATAGTCTGGGTAACAAGCTCCCTGAACTGGTGGCCTTGATGGAAGAGGGACTCCTGTATATTGTAGCAGTTACAGAAACATGGTATACAGAGAATCATGACTGGGATGTCAACATACCAGGGTACACAATCTACAGGAGGGACAGGGAGGGTAAAAGAGGAGGATGGGTAGCACTGTGGGTCACCCTGGAGACAGGAAAAGGCACCACAATCCGCATGTGGTTGTATACAGACCCCCATCTCAGGGGGAGAAAATGGACAAGGAAATAACAGAAGGCATCCTTAGAATGCCAGAAAAAGGGGATATATTGTTGATGGGGGACCTGAATATGCCAGATGTTAACTGGAGCACTTTTGCTGTAGCCACATCCAAGAGCAGGGTAATTCTCAATGCCCTACAGGGAGCATTCCTTAAGCAGCTAGTGCTGTAACCCATTCAGGAGGGGGCAATCTTAGACCTGGTATTCTCAAACGTGGTCAGAGAGAGGATCCCAGATTTAGAAGTGGGTAGCCATCTGGGAACAAGTGACCACCAAACAGTGTTGTTCATGATAAACACAGCCGTAGAGTCAAGCCATACAGAAGCAAGGGTATTGGACTTTAGGAGGGCTGACTTTGGGAAAATGGGGTGGTGCCTCAGAAAAGCACTAGCAAATGAGCAAGAAGGAGTGGTGGAGGAACAATGGGGAAAAATCAAAGCAGCCATCACAGAGGCAACAAGACTTTGTGTGAAGCAAATCAACAAAACAAAACAAAGGAAAAAACACTACAGTTCTCAAAAGAGGTGGCAGGGAAGGTTAGGCAGAAAAAGGCAGCATTCAGGAAGTATACAGAAACACAGAAGGAGCTGAACAGAGAACTGTACCAGTTAAAGCAGAAGAAAGTGGGAAGGCAGTCAGAATTGCAAAGGCACAAACTGAGGAAAAGATAGCCAACTCAGTTAAGAAGGGAGATAAAACCTTTTATAAGTACATTAGGGAGTGAAGAAAGACCAAGGGAGGGATAGTGAGGCATAATAAAGGGAAGGGGGGTGGGCAGAGGGTGACAGTGAAAAAGCAGGGATACTGAATGAATATGTCTGCTCAGTATTCACAAAACAAGAGGAGGGGGAGGTACCTAAACCAAAAAATAGAAGCACTCTGGATATGGGGGTTAATACCAGTCCATTCACTAAAGAAAGGGTCCTGAAAGGACTCCTAAAACTGAAGATGGACAAAGCAATGGGGCCTGACAGGATTGCCCCCAGAATTCTAAAAGAACTACGGGGAGAACTAGTGACACCACTGACTACCCTTTTTAACAAATCATGGGAGGATGGTGTGGTACCAGAAGATTGGAGGAGGGCGGATGTGAGTCCCCTGTCACAAAAGTGGGAGAAAGACAGAGGCAGGAAACTACAGACCTGTTAGTTTGACCTCAGTGGTCGGGAAAATGATGGAATCACTTCTGAAGGAAAGAACTGTTGTGTACCTAGAGGCCAGTAGGGCATAAGACCCAAGGCATCATGGATTCACAGCAGGAAGGTCATGTTAGATGACTCTAATTGATTTCTTTGACTGGGTGACCAAAGTAGTAGCCCAGAGAGGGGCTGTGTAAATGGCCTACCTAGATTTTAGCAAGCCATTTGACACAGTCCCACACAAAAGATTACTAAACAAGTTAGCCAGCCTGGGAGTGGGTCCCAGGGTTGTAGCCTGGGTAAAACATTGGCTGAACAACAGGACGCAGAGAGTAATAGTAAATGGAGTCTACCCTGAAGAAAGAGGGGTTACTAGTGGGGTACCACAGGGTTCAGAACTGGGACTGGTCCTCTTTAATGTCTTTATAGGTGACATTGCAGAGGGACTGGAAGAGAAAATATGCCTCTTTTTAGACGACACAACGATCTGCAACGGGGCTGATACACAAGAGGGGGTTGAAAGGATGAGAAGGGGCCTGGCAAGGTTGGAGGAATGGTCAAAAGTATGGCAGCTTAGAGTTAATGCAAAGAAATGCAAAGTAATGCACCTAGGAAACAAAAACCCAGGGGAATAGTACACAATGTGAGGGGAGGTACTAACAACAACAGAAATGGAAAGGAACCTAGGGGTAGTCATATCAGATAACCCGAAGGTAAGCAAGCAATGTGAGAAGGCAGTAAGGAGGCCTGGGGGGATACTGGGATGTAGAGGAAGAGGCAACAACAGTAGAAAACAGCAAGTTGTTATCCCTCTGTACAGACAGTTGGTGAGACCCCATCTGGAGTACTGCGTGCAGTTCTGGAGATTCCACCTCCACAAGGACATAGACAGAATGGAGGCAGTCCAGAGGAGGGCAACTAAAATGGTGCAGGGTCTGCACCAGAAGCCATATGAAGACAGTCTAAAGGAGCTTAATATGTATACTCTTGAGGAAAGGAGGGAGAGAGGGGACATGATAGAAACTTTCAAGTACCTCAAGGAAAATCAACAAAGTCCAGGAGGGTAGTATCTTTCAGAAAAAAAGATGTGCAAGAACAAGCGGGCACAATTTGAAGATAGAGGGGGGACGGCTCAAGGGCAATGTGAGGAAGTATATTTTCACGGATAGGGTGGTGAACGCATGGAACGGTCTTCCTGAGGAGGTCATGGGGTCAAAAACAGTGGGGGAATTCAAAAATACATGGGTCAGACATAAGGCAGTTCTGGTGGGGGGGGGAAGAGGTAGGCTGTTGGTTGGCTAGGATCTGCAACTTACCCAATGGGTAGGGAAATGGGCAGACTGGGTGGACCAAGTGGTCCTTATCTACCATCAAAGTGCATGTTTCTATTTTTTTTGTTACTTTAAGCAGAAGCATGAACTGCACTTTAATTCTCTAGCTAGTGGTAACATCATTTTAATGTTTCCGCTTGTAGTTTTCATTCTAGTAATAAATATGTGGCACAGGTTTTTTGTATATATTAGCACTTAACACTTTATATCATTATATTATTGCACTGCCTGTGTTGATTTATTGCATAGCACTTTAAAACTAATGCTGCTGTATCCTGACTCGTTAAGAGCATTGGGTACTTAAGAGAAGAATAACTGCAGTTGTGCAATACCTGCTGATGACGTGCTAGGCATGAAACCGGTTGGGTTACACATTGTTTTTTGATCCTGGTGTGCATCTGTTCATGGCATTTTTTGTATAAATTTCATTAAAGCCTTTATATCTATTCTAATATCTATATCTAATAAAGGACAACCAAGGAAGGGGCTGGAGCAGAACAGCAAAACAGTCTAGGGAGGTCAAATCATGGAAAGCCATGTGTGCAAATGTCAGGAGCCTTACCAGCAAGATGGAAGATCTGGAGGCTGTCATGGTGCAGTCAGACCTGGACATTGTGGCCATCACTGAAACCTGGTGTAATGATAACCATGACTGGGAGATGGCCATACCTGGCTACAACATATTCAGAAGAGACAGAGCAGGCAGGAAGGGAGGAGGAGGAATGGCACTGTATGTGAAAAGTGACATAAGGGCCACAGAGATCCAGGAGGAACAAAATGGGGGAGAGATACTGTGGGTTAAGCTGGAAAGGAAAATGGGGACAGCCATCCGCACAGGTGTGGTCTATAGACCACCAGCCCAGGAGGAAGAAACAGATAGGGAGCTGATGCTAGCCATCCAAAAGATGGCAGACAAGGGTGAGGTAGTACTGGTTGGAGACTTCAATATTCCAGACGTGGACTGGAGCATCCCAGCAGCAGCATCAACTAGGGAGCAGATTTATCCTGGACTCCTTCAGGGTGCCTTCCTCAAGCAACTGGTCATGGAACCAACTCGGCAGAAGGCAATACTGGACCTTGTGCTCACAACAGGGACAGTGTGATGGGGGCAACAGTGGGGAGCACCTGGGGAACAGTGACCACCAGTCATTGTGGTTTGAAATCACAGAAAGAGCAGACCCAAACCACACAAAACACGTATCCTGGATTTTAGGGGGGGCAGACTTTGGGAAAAATTGGGAGTTACTTGAAAGAGGCATTAAGGGAATGGGACAGGAATCGGGGTTGAGGAACAGTGTATTTAAAATGGGGATTACAAGAACAACAGAATTATGCATTAAGCAGGTTAGCAAAAGGAAAAGGAAGAGGAGACCATTATGGTTTTCCAAAGAGGTAGCAAAGAAAGTGAAAGCCAAAAGATTGCATTCAGGCAATACAAAAAGACACAGGCAGAAGGGGATAGGGAGAAGTACCAGGAGGAGCAAAGGGAGGCAGGGAGGTCAGTAAGGGAAGCCAAAGCTCAGACAGAAGAATACATTGCAAAATCAGTGGGTAGAGGGGACAAAACCTTCTACAGGTACATAAGTGAAAAAAGAAAGACAAAGGGAGGGATAGTGAGACTGAAGAGGGAGGATGGGGCAGCGTGGAGGATGACAGCAGTAAAGCTGACATATTGAACAGGTATTTCTGCTCAGTCTTTACTGAGGAAGAGGAGGGTAATGGGTCTGAAGGAGTACAAGGGGTGAGAATGGTGCAGAAATGGACACAAGTCCCTTTACAAGAAAGGGTCCTGAAGGAACTGGAAGTAATAAGAGTTGATAAAGCAATGGGGCCAGATGGGGTGCACCCAGGGTCCTTAAAGAACTAAGAGGGTGGTGGCTGAACCTCTGGCTATCCTGTTTAGCCGATCACTGGAAACAGGGGAGGTACCCAAAGACTGGAGGACAGAAGATGTAGTCCCCTTATACAATAGCGGGAACAAAGAGGAAGCAGGGAACTACAGACCAGTCAGCCTCACCTCGGTAGTGGGGAAGATCATGGAAGCACTACTGAAGGAGAGATTGGTGGAACATCTGGTTGTCAAAGGACCCAAGGCAGCATGGTTTCACCAGGGGGAGGTCATGTCATGTCAGACCAACCTCGTTGAATTTTTTGACTAGGTGACTAGGGAGGTGGATCAGGGGAGGGCAGTGGACATGGCCTATCTAGACTTCAGCAAGGCCTTTGACACTGTGCCACATAGAAGACTATTACACAAACTGGGGAATATGGGTGTGGGCAGGACAGTAGTGTGGTGGGTAGGTAACTGGCTGGGTGGCAGGACACAGAGGGTGGTGGTAAATGGCTGTCACTCCACAGAGGGAAGACTGATCAGTGGGGTACCACAGGGATCAGTGCTGGGACCAGTCCTATTCAACATCTTCATCAGTGACATTACACAGGACCTAGAAGGCAGAATTTCACTGTTCGCTGATGACACAAAGCTCTGTAACAGAGTAGACACACCAGAGGGTGTAGACAGAATGAGAAGGGACCTGCAGAAACTTGAAGAATGGTCAGGGGTTTGGCAGTTGAAATTCAATGCAAAGAAGTGCAAGATAATGCACATAGGGCACAAAACCCTGGCACAATATATCAGTTGGGGGCTGAGGATATAGCATACACCAAGCAGGAAAGGGATCTTGGGGTTATCATCTGATGACCTCAAGGTAGGAAACAGTGTGACAAGGCAGCAGGTAAAGCAAATAGGATGCTGGGATGTATAGGCAGGGGCATCACCAGCAGGAAAAGGGAGGTCATAATTCCGCTATACAAGACACTAGTGAGGCCCCACCTGGAGTACAGTGTACAGTTCTGGAGACTATACCTATGTAAGGACATAGACAGGGTAGAGAAGGTTCAGAGGAGGGCAACAAAGATGGTGCATGGATTGCATCACAAGTCCTATGAAGACAGGTTGAAGGAACTGAACATGTACTCTCTGGAGGAGAGGAAGGAGAGAGGGGATATGATTGAGACATACAAGTATCTCACAGGGAGGAACAGGGTGCAGGAATACACTATTTGTAAGCGAAAAAGATGTTCCAGGACTAGAGGGCATGGGATGAAGTTGGAGGAGGATGATTCAGAGGAAACATGAGGAAGAATTTCTTCACAGAATGGGTGGTGGACAAGTGGAACACTCTGCCAGAGGAAGTGGTGGGGGCTAAAACAATTACGGGATTTAAGAATGCATGGGATAGACATAAAGGAATTCTGAAGGTCAGGGGTAAGGGGCAACAGACTTCTAGGAAAACATAAACTGAACTTACAAGCTCAAATGGGCAGACTGGGTGGGCCATAGGTCCTTATGTGCTGACACTGTCTATGTATCTATGTATTCAGTGGAGTGTGTGGTGTTTTGCTGTGGACAGGCCTTATCAGCGTAGTGTTGCATTGGTATGAGTTCTAGTTAGCCAGGAGAATGCAGGGAATTCTACCTCAGACGCATCTGTGCTGCCCTGTGGAGTTCCGCAAGGCTCAGTCCTCACCCCCATTTTATTCCCTGTTTACATGCTGTCATTAGGGGAGATCATTAGAATGTACAATGTGGGATTTCACTATTATGCAGATGATACACAGTTGTACTTACAATGTGGGATTTCACCGTTATGCAGATGATACCCAGTTGTACTTACAATGTTGGAGTTCACTGTTATGCAGATGATACCCAGTTGCACTTACAATGTGGGAGCTCACTGTTAGCAGATGACACCCAGTTGTACTTGTTTTGTGCCCCTGAGGATACATCTGCAGCTTTGGTACTGAGCCCTGTTCTGGCTGAGACTAATGAATGGATGGCCTCAAACTAGTTATGTCTCAACCCAGGCAAGACAGAAGTCATGGTTACTGAACCTGGTCACTGGGGCTTGTTTGCTGTGGACAATATGGCTCTCCCTGTATGGGGTGGCCATTCCCTCACTACCACCAGTACGGTTAGAGACAGTTAGGGACCTGGGTGTAATTTTGGATGACAGATTGATATTTGAACATGAGTGTCTTCTATTGTCTGATCTGGCTTCTTCTATCTCCAGAACATCACCAGGATTTAGCTCAGGATGACCTAGTGACAATCATCCATGCTTTCATCACCTCTAAACTGGATTACTGCAATGCTCTTTACCTAGGTCTATCTGGAGGGTTGATGCGCTTACTGCAGCTACTACAGAATGCTGCAGCCCAGATGATAGTGGGCTCCAGGTGAAGTGACCTACCGATGAAATGGACTTTATTTATAGCCTGGGTTGAACAGCATGGTTTCGATATTATTACTCTTTCTGAAACATGGCTTAATGAGAATGTCAAAGATGCAGACATCTCCCTGGAGGGCTATGAACACTGTAGAAGAGATAGGGTGGGCAAACGGGGGGAGGGGGGTCTATGATTTATGTTAAAAATAAATTTAAGTTTACCATTGTTTCTCATTCTCTATGTAATTCTGGTTGTGATTTAATTTCTATTGATCTGGTTTTGGGCCAAAATAAGCATCTTATTTTTAGTTCCATTTTTGTACCCCCTGGAAAGATTGAGTCTGGATTAGACCTAATTTCAGATGTTAATCATGAACTCCCTGCCCATAGAGAATAGATATTATTAAGTGATTTTAACTGTAACTGGGTAACAAAGTCTTCTGGTTCTGTTAAGGATTCCATGGTGGACATGGGTTTATTTTAGCTTATAAATGAGGTTACCACACTTAATTCAAAAACTGGTTTGGGAACTTTACTTGATTGGATTGTAGTTACACACCCAGACTGGATTAAGGATTCTGGAGTGTTGCCTGATGACCACTGTGCAGTTTTCTGTCAGGGTTTGGCCAAGTTAGCTAAACAACCCACAAAGTACATCGAATCTAGAAAAATTAGGTCCCTTACATCTAAGTTGTTAGATGCTGCCTGCTCTGATATTAACTGGACTGGATTTGAGTCTATTAAGGACATTGATTCCATACTGAATGTTTTTTTTCTCATTATCTTGGGGTGGGTGATAAGATTGCACCATTGTAGAGAATGCAAATCAGAGCCACCAAACAGAAATGAATTTTACCTGATTTGTTATACCTTATGAGACTTCGGGAAAGAAGTTGGAAATTATATAAATGAAGTTTCGATCCCCTTCTTTTGATGAAGCATAAATTATTAAGGAATCAGTGCAAATCTGCAATTAGTAAAGCCAAAACAGCTTCTTTTTGTTCGGAACAAAATAAATGTTTTGGTAATCCAAAGAAAACTTGGGAGATATTGAATAGTTTGACTGAGAGGGGTAAAAAGGCATCTGATATTTCTATTCAAACTGAGACAGGCTTAATTAATAATACTTTACTTGTTTACAAAGCCTTTAACAAGTTATTTGGTGATCTTGACAGCTATAGAAACCCTTTCCATGGTAATTTTCCCATGGTGACCCCCCCCCCCCCGGAGTTCTAAGGTCAGTAAATGAGAAGGTTCCCTCTGACTTTGGGTTTATTCATGTATCTTCTGACTTAGTCAAAGAATATGTGTTAAAAATGGATCCGCGGCCTTATATCTTTTGTGATGGATTAGATTTTCATGTGATTAAGTTGGGAATAAATTATTTTTCTTATCCACTTTCCATTTTGTTTAATTTTCTATGTCAACTGGGGCCTTTCCTAGTCTCTGGAAGACAGCTATTATTACCCCTATTTTGAAATCTGGCAATCCTACTTTACTGCCCAATTATCATCCAATTTCTTTGTTATCCCCTTCATCTAAACTTTTGGAACGTGTTATCTTGGACCAAACTTCTGAGTATCTACAAAAACATAATTTGCTTTCTGATTGTCAGCACGGCTTTAAGCTGTATCATAACACTGAGACAGTCTTGTTGGGATTCATGGGTGTCGTTCAGGATGCCGTTGATAAAGGGCATACTTTTGCAGTGCTTTTTATGGATCTCACCAAGGCCTTCAATTTGGTTGAGCATGGCTTATTAAAAAGTATCCTTTCTGGTTTATATTTCTCTGATAATGCTATTTCTTGGTATTATAATTATTCACCAACAGATCCCATTGTCTTGTATAGGTGATAGTATTTCCTCTCCTAGTATCATTGAATGTGGAGTACCCCAAGGGTCAATTCTTGGCCCTTTGATTTTTTCACTTTTCATGAATACTGCTCCTTTGGTTTGCTCCCATTCATCAATGATACTTTACACTGATGATGCAGAAATTTATGGTGTTGGTCCCACTCCTAATGATGTTTTGGATATGGTACAATCTGACTTTAATTCTTTTCAAAAATGGCTATCTACGAACTCTATGGTACTTAATTCAAGCAAAACTAAAGTTGTGCTGTTCTCGAAGGGGACCATTGAGATTAACAGTTTACATCATTGTGTTACACTGGAAAGAAGCATGATTGAAATAGTAGATAGTTTTAAATATTTGGGGATAATTTTAGACTCAAAGCTAACATCTGAACCCCATTTAAATAAATTAAGGAAAACCTTCCATCAGAGATTAGGTTCACTATAGCATTACACAGTTTTTGACCAAAGAATCAAGGTTTTTGTTTGCTCATAGTTTTTTAAGTGTTTTGGATTATGGCATTATTTATTATTCCTTCTCTGGTCATTTGCTTAACAAACTTAAGGTATCCTATAATTCTATATGACGTTTCATGCTCAATGCCCCCTTTCAAACACATCATTGCTCTTTGCTTGTATGTTCACATAGTCTATCCCTTAAAAATAGGATCTTGCATAAAATGGGTATTCTGATGTTTAAGGTAAAGTATGTGCTTATTTCTTCTGTAGTTTCTTTATTATTTCCTAGGTTTTTTTAATTCCAGTGGTACCAGATCTCAGACCAAATTTACTTATGAAATTCTATTGTTCTCTACTGCTCTTGGTCAGAGTTCTATGTTATTTAGGGAATCTTTGTTTTATAATTCATTACGTAATGACATTATGGTAAATATGACAGTGTGATCTTTTAAATCTAGACTAAAATATTGGTCGATGGATAATGACATTTGTACATGTTCATGTTAATTAACTGTTGCTAATTGTCTTTGTCTTTTTTATATTGTCTTTAAATGTTTGTTTTAAAACATATGTAAAGTTTGTTTTGTAACTTGTCGCTGGTGAAAATGGGCAGAATTGCTCATCCTGCTCACAAGTATAAAAAATAAAAAATGAAAATGAAATGAAAAATGCCGGTTCAAGGAAAACTTGCTTCTTATTGGTGGGCAATAAAGTTTCAGCCTCTTTCCAATTAACCCAACAATATTGTCATGGATACATTCTGTTTCACAACATTTCAAACAACAAAGTCTCTTTTATGATGACCCACTATTTCTGTTCATTGAAATCAGGAAACTTTTGTGCATTCCAACATGCCAAAATAAGGCGCTTAGTGGCCATTGTACCTACAGCCAGGATTGGCTTTATGTTTTTATATAAAGTAAGAAATTATGTGTTATTAAACAGTAACATATTCATAAAAAAGGTATTCCAATGTATAACATGTGGGATAAATAATTGCCAGTCTGATGCCATTTATTAATCTCAGGACAATCCAGGAGTTCATAGAACAAGTCACCTATAGTACCACACCTATGCCAGCATCTGTATTTATCATTTGTATTAATCTGAGCTAGGATTTAGTGTTAGAATAACCCATTCAGTCATTTCCATTTGTCTTGGTTTGTTTCTGGCCACAGAGCACACTTTATTTTCTTTAAAGAGCACTTTTAATGGTACATAATACAAAAGCTCTTCAGGACCCTTACCTACCCCAAAGTTCACTGGAGCTAAAAATACAATTTTGCTGTGGCCAGAACTTGGAATGAAATAGATCATAATTTGGCTCCATGGAGCTGACAGCCCAATCTCTTCCACTTCCTGATTTGAAGACATGCCCCCATGCTCTCACATTTCATCATGTAATACTATGGAGATCGTGAAGGCATGCTCCACAGAGCTCTACAGGGACTGATTTTCAATAACTTTTTTAAACATTTTAGAATGCCAATTTCAACAAATCAAGGCCACTGCTCAACTAACAAGGTCCTTGTTAGTTGAGCAGTGGCCTTGACTTGCTGAAATCAACATTCTAAAATGTTTTAAGAAGTTCTTGAAAATCAATCAATAACTTTATTTCTAAAAAGTGCTATTTGCAATAATCAGACCTCTTGTACAATTGGCTAAAAATATAAAATTAAAAGATCCATAAATAATTAAAATACATAACTTCAGCAAATCATCCAAGTTCTGAATAGACAAGATTAAACAGGTGAGTCTTTAATGCAGATTTAAAGCTCTCCACAGTCAGGCATTCCCTTATCCAACGTGGTAGAGAATTTCACAGGGTGGGGGCCATAAATGTAAATGTTCGGGCCCCAGACATCTTCAAGTGAACCCTGGGAACCTCAACCAATCCCTCATTGGCGGAACAGAGTGGTCAGAGGGGGCAGTAGGGATGAAGAAGCTCTTGCAGGTAATGCAGTACCTGTCTGTGTAAGGCATTATAGGTCAGCAAACCGACCTTGAAGATGATCTGCCACTGTAGTCCACGCAGCACAGGCGTGACATGGCAAGATCGAGAAAGCCTAATCAACAGCTTGGCTGCCACATTCTGTGCCAGCTGCAAGCTGCGGATATCAACCAAATGAGTTCCTATACAACTCTATGGAGCACGTCCCTGTGCCCTCCATAGTATTACATCATGAAACATGAGAGAGTAGGGGCATGTCTTCAAATCAGAAAGTGGAAGGGATCGGGCTCTCAGCTCCACAGAGTGAGGTTACATACCCTTTCATCTCGAATTCTGGCCACACTAAAATTGTACTTTTGGCTCCAGTGGACTTTAGGGTAGGTAAGGCACCTACAGTGTTTCTGGCAAGAAATTTATAAAAAGGCAGGAAAGGTGCTCTTTAATACATACATTTTTTCCAGTTTGCTGGGAGTTTTATGTCAAGGATCAGTTTGAGTAAAACACAGATCTTCATGTAATATAGTGGGCAGCTTCTTTGTGCCCATACTTATTATTCTTTCCTGTTCTTTGAGAATCTTTGTAAAACCTATTTATGTACATATGAATCTGCCAGCAGAAACAGGCCTTATGATCTATCAAGTTAGTCTGCTCGAATGCTCAGCTAGCACCCTTATATTGCAGCTGCCCCACCCTCCTCTCCCCCTCACCTTAACCCCCTCACACCCTGTCCCATGCCCTTTTAAAACTGCCCACTGTGCTACAGGATACCACCTCCTCGGGTAGAGTGTTCCATTTCTCCATCACCCTTTCTGTGAAAAAATGTCTCCTCATCTCTCTCTGATATCTTCCACCCTCCAAACTGAGACCATGTCCTCTGGTGTCCCTTCCTCACCTCAGCTTAAATATCTCTTCTGTGCCCATTTTTTTAATCCCCTTCAAATATTTGAAGGTCTCAATCATAACCCCGCTTCTGCTCTCCTTGATATGTATTTAGATATCTCCATGAATTTGGATATAATTATAATATACATAAAATAATTTAAGAAACTAAATTTGGAAAACCTTTACTGAAAATGCCTAAATGAACAAAATTTCCCATCTGCAAGCATACCTTTCCAATTCTTAATTCCATTTTGGTTCAGTTTTTATGACTGCATGTTGATGTCACCACGCTGACATACTGCTATGACAAGGGGAGAGAGAGAGAGCAAGAGAAACAGAGAAGGGACTCAGGAAACACGTAACCTGAAACCTATTTTGTTTCCTTTCACTGAGTGCTTTGAGTGGAATTGAACCACATCTCTCCACCTCCGTAGTGTTGTTCTTTGCTCTTTCTTTGTCTCCTCCTCCCACCCATCCCCCCACCAATGCACTAGCCGCATTACAGTCAAGCCTGGTTAATCTGTGCCTTGTTAACATGTATGTCTAGCTGAATAAGAAACACTGCAAATGGATTGTTGGTCATGTGAAGGACCTCTTTATTATAGAAACCTGAGATTCTGAATTCATTTGAGTGTTCTCTATAACCAGGCTTATTAAGTCCCATTAATTTTGACTTCCTTAATTGGTTTTTGAGGAGGGTGCTAACTGGTGTCAACAGAATGTTAATTGCTCTGATTCTTAATCCCCACTAATTATCTGGTGTGTTACCTTCTGATGAATGAGAAACTATAGCAGTATCACGCTGAGTATCTGCTCTTGCCTTTAACCTGCTGCTTTAGGAAATGTACATAACTGCATCTTTATGATTTTGTTTTCATTTTTTAAAATCGTGCAGCTCCGCATACAGTCCTAACCCATGTTACTGTTTTATTTATTTATTTATTTTTTTGTTAGAATCTGCTGTTTCAGTGCAAAAGATGCTGTTAGAAACTGAAAGACTCAGAGTCTGGAGTCCCAAAAGCTCATCAGCAAACTTAACCATGAGACTGCCAACAGAATTAGAAGATATTGCAGTTCTAGACAGATACTGTATTTCAGTCTGTGGCCCTGCAAGGGTTAAGTCTAAAGCAGAGTTAAAGAAAACACTCACTTCATTCAGACCCAGTGATCAAGTTTCAAAGGTCCCAAAAGCTCATAAGCAAACATAACCATTAGACTGCTGACAGATTTAGAACGTGTTGGAGTTCTGGACAGATACTGTATATCAGTCTGCGGCCCTGCACAGGTTAAGTCTAAAGCAGAGTTACAAAAATCATTCATTTCATTCAGACCCAGTTATCAAAATTTCAAAGGTCCCTCTGTACAGTCTGTGTTGAAAAGAAGCTTCCCCCAACAGTTTCTGTGTGTGAGCCTGGAGTCCCAGAAATACACTGCTGCTTCTGATCTATGTCTGTTTAAAAAAAAACTTAAGTGTAAAGCAGAGTTACAGAAAATGCTTCTGCTCTGAATGTGTGAAAAATATGCTCCCCCCTTAGGAAACTGACAGACTCAGTAAAAGACTGCTGCGTCTGATCTGTGTCTGTTTAAAACTTAAGTGTAAATCAGAGATACAGAAACTGCTTTTGCTCTGTATGTGTGCAAAAAGACTGTGTCCCCCTCACCCAGCTAGGAAACTGATAGACTCAGGAATATGCTGCTGCTTCTGATCTAGATCTGTGTAAAAAACTTAAGTGTTAAGCAGAGTTACAGAAACTGCTTGTGCTCTGTATGTGTGCAAATAGATGCTGCTCCCCACCAACTAGGAAACTGACAGCTTCTGATCTGTGCCACCAATCACACACCACTGACTAACAGTTTCTGTGTGGAAAGACATTGTATTCCACTGTACTCCCCCCCCAAAAAAAGGGGGTCAAGAACTGCTAAACAAAAAGAAATCATGGATTATTTTAAAACTAACTGAAGCACATTTTTTAACCATAAAACTATAACTGTAACACATTTATACTGTATTTGGCAATTTTTATTATTTTCTACAGTATTAAAGTTTGAAAAAAAAAACATAATCTGGTCAGTCTGGTTACTACATAGATTTTTATTACACAACAAAATTGGCAAAAATCAATGTGTATGGATTAACCAGGTTTGACTGTATTTCCTTGCTCATGACTTGGGGCTGGATTCAAGAAGTGTATCAGGACTAAGTTCCATGATGCATTTCCATTCACGGACTAATATCCCCGCAGTTGCGGAGATGGTTATTCACAGCCACAGCAGTTGCGGATGATGTTACGGCTGGACCCACCAGCCATAACAGTTTTCCACAGTTGCAGGTTATTTCCGGACAACACCACCTGCAAGTTGCTGTAAATCATGGAGCTGGTCATAATCTGGCTCTACTTTTTGTGAATATCCACAGCCACAGGAAAATTGTGGGTCCACAAGTGGTAACCAGCCTGTGCCAGGTTTTTCCTGCAGCTGCAGGAGTATTGAGCATTTTGCGAATCTAGCCCTTGAACGCAGACCTTCTGTTGTACAAGACTGCATACTGAATCTGCATACCCAGCAGTTCCATTGAATTTATAGCAATGGTGATATCATGTGTCCTGACAGATTGAGTTTTATTTGCACTGAGCCTATCTACTGTTACTATAAGAATGATGGAACAGAAAATAAACATTTATTTGTGTCTGGTACATCTTTATTAAACATGTTGCCATATACTGTACATCTAGTATTTCAATTTTTTTTATATTTATTTATATAAAGTTTAGGGATTACAACTCTTTGAGTCAGGGACTCATTTACAAAGGCTCCGCGTCATACATTGAATGAGGACAAATACAGAGAAAACAATAAGGTAAAGAGACAAAGAAACAGAGGTAGAATGAGGATAATACATAGACAGAAACTACACCAAGGTGCATAAATTATGAGTCATATAAATCAGAATCAGAGTTAAAATTAGCAACAGATACTTAGCCAGTGCAGTGCAGTTTAGGTGCAATCTCAGTAGCAGTTGGATATAATATGGGTATGCAGCACAGGTTTAAAAGGCCCCAATCTGGGAATAGACAGTGCAGTGTCAGGGAGGGAGTTCATCCAGAGTGGCGCCCTGTAGCAAAAGGACCTTGGTCCTTGCAAAAGGGATGCGAAAGGTGGAAGTGTTTGAGTGTCTTGTGGCCTGCATCGGAGAGCATGTCTGTAGGAGCGAGAGACAGCCATTAGTTTTCAGATCAGAAAGAAGTTCATATGTCTGAATTTAGTAATTCAGTCTCAGTCACAATGGTACGGTATCATGAAATTTAACTGCCACAATCAGGCTAACGTTTTGGAACTGTATTCTTGCTTCAGAGTTAAGTAATATTTAGTTTGGAAAATAAAGTGGTTCCATTTCCTGAAATTCATGCACAGAATATAATCTTTTTTCAGTATTCCCAAGGGTAGGAACTAACCTGTTTAGATACTCAACCTTAAAATCTTCAGGGGCCTGTGCATTTATGTACGTGGCTTTAGCCCTTTGGAACTCTACCCTGTCAGCTATGGGAGTGCGCGACCGTGGAGGGGTTTCAGCAGGCATTAAAAACCCATTTGTGGTGCCAAGCCTATTCTGTTTGATTTCATTACATTTTTACTGATTATCTGTTTCTATGTAGTTGTTTCACATTTTATCTTGTTGTATCTATTTTATGTAAAGCGCCTTGATAATTTCGAAAGGTGCTCAACAAATAAAGTTATGATTATTATTATTAATTAATTATAACTGGGAAATTATTATGGGGGAAGCAGTTGCAGTGGTATATGACTTCTGTGAAATCCTTAGAAATAAAATTGAAATTTTAACTTTAAAGGATCTGCTGTTACTGTTGTTATTTTATTACAGGTTTTTTAATTTAATGTACTCAGTAGCCATTTAGTTTATAGCTAAGTTCCTGGGCTTGGTTTTCAAAGAGCCCTTGGAACATCGCAATTTGCAGCAATCTAGGGCTGCAGCTAACTCTGGATGCATCAGGTACCCTGTGCCCAATTTTGTAACATTAGGGGTCACTGCACCAAAGACCCAGGAACTGCAACAGTTGCAGGGCTGCACCAAATATTGTGCACACCTGCAGTATTTGATGGAGGGATCTGTTAACCCCCACCCCACACAAGCCTATATGACCTGTGGAGGTGGGCAGAGAGAACCTTAGATGGAAGGTGGGGAAAGGGAAATTATGTACCTACCGTAATTCTTGATCTTCCAGGATGAAGTCTCCACCACTCATTCACACTAATGGGGAGTACGCCGGAGGCGCTAGGACCCAGCAGGAGCAAACTTTTTCAGGAGGGCCGGCACCTGAGATGGAGCCATGAGGAAGCGGCACCGCAAGCCCGGTGCGTGCGGTAATGACTATCTCGGCATCGACCCTCCAACCACCTCAGTATCTTTTTTTCTGAGGAGGTGCAGCGTAACTAACCTGGAAAGGACTAATCTAAAAATTGGACATAAGACAGTCCGAACGACCCATGAAAGAAGGATCAAGAACAAAGTCTTCACAGCTCAGCCACTGAGGGAGTGAAGACCATAAACAGAGAAGTGAGCTCGGGGATGGTGGGTGAACATGTGAATGAGTGGTGGAGACTTCATCCAAGAAGATCAAGAATTAAGGTAGGTATGTAATTTCCATATCTTCCTGGACATAAAGTCTCCACCACTCATTCACACTAATAGGAGAGTACCGAGCTAAATAATCCTGAGATGGGCGGCAGGAGATAAAGAACTCATGTGCCTAGGACAGAAGTCCATTAAGAATGGTCCTGCCAAATGACAGATGTTGTCTGGCATGGACATCCAAGGTGTAGTGCTTAACAAAAGTATGCATGGAGCTCCAAGATGCCACATTGCAAATATCTGCAATGGGCACGTTACGGATTTCTGCCAGAGATGCCGTGACTGCCCTGGTAGAGTGAGCGTATATTCTGCTTTCCAGCTTGACCTGTGCCATAGAATAGCAATGGTGAAGGCATGCCACCAGCCATGCTGAAATGCATCTGATAGCAACAGGTTGACCCAGTCGGGTCTCGCTGAAGGAAACAAACAGTTGTTGAGCCTTGCCAATTTCTTTCATTTTATTTAAATAGAACCGCAATGCTCTCTTAACATCCAGCGAATGAAGGGTACGACCCCCTTCATTCTGGAAGTTCATAAAGTAGGTAGGAAGGACTAAAGGATGGTATAGATGGAATTCTGAGACAACCTTAGGGAGAAACTTAGGATGTGTCCTAAGAACTACTTTGTCCTTGTGAAATACAGTGTACGGGGGGGGTCTGTGACCAGAGCATGTATTTCAGAAACTCTACAGGCCAAAGTAATGGCCACCTGGAAGGCCATTTTCCAAGTGAGGAACTTTAGCTCGCAAGTAGCTAGAGGCTCGAAAGGTTTACGAGTGAGCATGTCTAGCACAAGATTAATGTCCCAGGCTGCAACTGGATGTCTAATAGGTCTAGTATGCAGAATACCCCTAAGAAATCTCTTAACTTCGGGCAACTGAGCCAGTGGCATGGAAAGTACCGGCTCATGATATGCTGAAATGGCACAAAGATGAACTTTGACTGTGGAGTACTGCAGACCTGTGTCTGAGAGGTCTAAAAGATACTCCAAGACTTTATTCGGTGGGCAGGAAAAAGGGTTCCAATAGGATTTTGCACACCAGATAGCGAAATGTTTCCATTTAGCTGTGTAGGTTTTTCTAGTGGCCGGCTTACGCACAGCTAAAAGAATATCTGGAACTCTACGAGAAACATTGAACCTATTCACCTCTATCTCTTCAGGAGCCGATCGTGAAGGTGAAGAGACCTCAGGTTGGGATGGACCACAGGACCCTGGGTCAGAATGTTCGTCTGAAGGGGAAGCGTTTTCGGGGGGGGGGGGTTCTGATAGTCTGTTGAGTAGCAGGAACCACATCTGCCGAGGCCAGGAGGGGGCAATGACAATCATTCTGCCCCCCGAGACTCCAATTTGAGTAGTACCCTCTGAGTTAGGGGAAGAGGAGGAAAAGCATATAGAAAGCATTTTGTCCACCACAGCCTGAATGCATCCTGACAAAAAATGCCAGGTCCTGGATTTCTGGAGCAGAAGAGAGGCAGTTTTGCATTGAGTGGGGACACAAAAAGGCCCAGGTCTGGGGTTCCCCACTCTTTGAATCATGACTGAATGACGGTTAAATCGAGAGACCACTCATAAGGATCCACCTCCATTCTGCTGAGACAGTCTGCCAGCTCGTTTTTTTACTCCTGGCAGGTAAACCGCCTGGATCAGAGCCTTGTGCTCCAGGCACCATTCCCATACTCACATTGCTTCCCTGCATAATGGGTAAGAGTGTGCACTGCCCTGTTTGTTAATGTAGTACATCACTGCCCTGTTGTCCATTTGAAGGAGAATGTTCTTGTGATAGAGTATGTCCTCCAAATCTTGGACTGCATAGAGTACGGCTCTCATTACCATGATGTTTATGTGAAGCTGAGACTTGTCCTGAGTCCATGTACCTTGGGTGTGGAGATCCCAGCAATAAGCTCCCCAACCCATCAGGGACACATCCGTGGTAATAGAGATCTAATGATCCAGAGGGGCAAAGGGATATCCTTCCAGAAGGTTGTCCTCCTGAGACCACCAGGTGAGTGACCTCTTCAGAGGTTCCGTCACCTTGATGAGAAAGGACTGAGGGTGAGTGGTTGGGGACCACTGAACACTGAGCATCCACTGAGAGGTTCTCATGTGAAGACGAGCCAAGGGTACAGTGAACACCGAGGATGCCATGAGGCTCAGCATTTGCTGCATCGAGATAGCTCGAACCGAACTGTGTTCTCTGATGTATCCGGCCATCTGTAAGATATCGCTCCTTCTGCCCTCTGGAAGAAAAGCCTTCACACAGGAGGTGTCCAGAAGTGTTCCTATGAAGAGGAGCTTCTGGGAGGGCTGCAACTGCGACTTGTTGAGATTCAGCAGGACTCCCATGGACGTGAGGAAGTCTGAGGCCATAATCACGGCCTCCAGAGTCTCTTGCCTGGAGGGACTTGCTAGGAACCAATCGTCCAGATATGGGAACACTTGTATTCTGATTTTCCTGAGGTGCGCCGCGAGAATTGCACAACACTTTGTAAAAACTTGAGGTGCCGAGGATAGCCCAAAGGGCAGAACTCTGAATTGAGAGTGTTGACCCAATGCCACAAACCTTAGGTATTTGTGGTGCTTTGGGTGAATGAGGATGTGTTGGTAGGCAACCTGCATGTCCAGGGAGGCTAGTCAATCATGTAGATGAATCCAAGATAGCAGGGTACCGAGTGATATCACCTTGAACTTTTCCTTGTGTAGGAACTTGTTTAACTTTCTGAGATCCAGAATGGGGCACATGCTGCCGGTTTTCTTTGGGACCAGAAAGTAATGGTAGTAGAAACCTGTGTTTCGCTGATCCAGTGAAACTACTTCTACTGCACTGTTGCTCAGAAGGCCTTGTACCTCGGAAGCAAGAAAGTCTGACTGTACCACTGACAGCCTGGGCTGTCGTTTGGGAGGATGATCCGAAGGGGTTTCCAAAAAATTGAGAGAGTACCCCATGCAGATTATTCTGAGGACCCATTTGTCTGATGTTATAGATTTTCACTGGTGGTAGAACTGAGTCAGACATCCTCCCACTGCTGAAGAGGAGTCCCCCTCAGGCAGCTAAGGTGGGACCTGGGCCAGAAACTCAGAAGGTGGCACTGAGCACTTTTGGGCCTTGTGCCTTCTGCTTCAGCTTCTTTTGCGGCTGAGGGTTTTGGTTTCTGTTAAAACCTCCTCTGCCTTTGCCCCAAAAGGACTGATGGTTGTGAAACTGGCGCTTGTTTCCACCCCCCCGGGAGGGGACAGGCGCTGGTCTGGCTGTCTAAATGGCAGACCTAGTCTTCCATGTGGCCTCTAGTGCTTGCTCCACCTGAGGTCCGAACAGATACATACTGTTGAAAGTTAAGGCCATGACTTGCTGCTGGGCGTTGTTCATGAAGCCCAAAGTATGCAGCCAAGAGTGGCGACGGGTGCAAATGCCAGCCGCCTCCCCTGAAGCAGTATCAAAGGCATCCATTGCAGTCTTAACCTGTTGGTTACTGGGCTTGATACCTCTAGTTATGGTTTGAAGTAGCTCTGAGTTAACCTCCGATTCAGGTAGAGCTTCTACCATTGCTTTGAGCGAATACAAAAGAAATGGAAATTACATACTTACCATAATTGTTGATGTTCTTGGACACAGTCTCCATCATTCATTCACACTAGTGACATAGTGCCAGAGGTGATAGGACCAAACGGGAGGCAAGAATTTTCTGAAGGGTTGGCGCCGAGACAGGACCAAGCATGCGCAGCACCATGAGACTATCTTGCACCTGTTTAGGCTATCTTGGCGCCGACCCTCCAACCGCCTCAGTATCTTTTTGACTGAGGAAGTGCAGCGTAACTAATGAAAACAACTTATCATGATTTTCTGGGCCTGAGAAGGCCCAGATGGCCCTTGCAAGAAGGGTCAAAGAACAATGTCTTCACAGCCTGAACCACAGGACCGTGAAGACCAGGATAGAAAACGAGTGAGCCCAGGGAATGGTGGTGGGCGTGTGAATGAGTGATGGAGACTGTGTCCAAGAAGATCAACAATTGAGGTAAGTGCGTAATTTCCATATCTTCCTGGACTCAAGTCTCCATCACTCATTCACACTAGTGGGAGAGTACCGAGCTAAAACCAACAACCCTGAGTAGGGTGGTAGGAGATAAGACTCACTCAGAAAGGACAGACAAGGACTGTCCTGCTAATAAAAAGAGCTGTCTTGGAAAGAGCATCTAGAACATAGTGTTTACAAGATAAGTGCTTGAGTTCTAACTCACCACTTTACAGAAGACTGCAATGGACACAAAATGAAACTCTGCCAGGAGGCCGCAACCACTGTAGGAGAGTGGTGAGAATCCAGCCTCACAATTTGGTCTAGGACAAAAATTAATAGTGTCAAAGACATGTACTAATCTAACGTAAAGGACCTCAGGAACTGAAAGAGTCAGAGGTAAAGTCTACTGGGTCAGGGTAGACCGAAAATCGCAAATGGAAACCCCCACTACCAAGTATGGCTGACCTGTGAACAACGGGTCCAGGAGCACTTGAACCCCTTACTTGGTGAGCAAAAGGAGGTCCAGGTGGGGTTAGCTCATCAAGGAGAATGGTTTCCACTTAGTCACTGAAACCTTCTTGATGGAAGGCCAAAGCATGACTTAAAAGCCTCTTGTGGTGGTCTAGTAAAACCAGATCCTGCCCACTTCACATTCCAAAAAAGGAATCATTCTGCCCCTGTGTACCTACAACTGTAGTAGCAGTCTCTGAACTAAGGGAAGATAGGGAAAGTGTACAGGAGGACGTGTCCACTGTGGAAAAACATTCCGACAGAAAAACAGGGTCTGGAATTCTAAGGCAAATAGAGGCAGAGCTGCGTTGAGGGGGAATGCAGCAGGACCAAGTTCAGGCTAACCCATTCACTGCAAGTGACTGAATAACGGCAGAAGTGACTCAACGTGGTGAGGCATGACTTGCTCCAGCCTTTCTGAAGGGAGTAAGAAAGAACTCTAGTTTGCTTGCTGATGAAAAGCAAACATCACAGTTTTGTCACCCACTCGAAGTGGGCAACTTCGTGAGCAACTGGCACGGAACCAGTGAGCAGGAACTGAAGGTGTGAATACCGAGAAGTCAACTCCAAAAAAATACTTACCTGACCTATGGTCAAGGAAGGAGCATGCCGTCTGTTAACTTGAAGCAAGCAACGATTAGGAACCTGAGTTTCGACTCACTGTGGAGTCACTTCTGTTGCTTTGAGGCTCTGATCAAGAGAAGGAAGTCTGATAAAAAAAAAGGGTGAATCAACAGACTGGGCAGCCAGCTAAGCCTAGGAAATATCTCTGAATAAAATAAATCTCTCTTGGAGAAATGAGATGACCCATACCTCTGCTGGAACGGACTTCCCCTGGGGTAGAAGAAGTTAGGTACTCTTTACCGTAGTTTAGAGACGACCACCTCAGGACTGAGGCAGAACCTGGCCAGATCCAAAAGGATGGTATCGGGTAATTTCGGGCTAGGCCCTGTGCTGTGATGATTTTCTCTCTTTTTTTTTTTTCACCATTAGTCCGAGCCTGACAAGGCTTTCAGGCTGCTATCTCGCAAGGATTGCCTGATACAAAAATGATGAAGATGTCATTCATCTGAGGGGCAGGAGGAGCCTGAGCATCCATAACTGGAATTGTGACCAGACCAATAATCACAACTGAAGAGATGTTAACCACCTGTTGTCAATGGAGCCACCAAAGGGGCAGTATCACAAGGGGGCTAAATACCCCTATCAAAGGAGCACAAGAGCCTGAATGGCTACCAACCAGTGAATTAGAATGTTCCACAGAGTGAAATTGTCCTGACAACTGAAAAGAGTCTAGATGCAGAAGCGTTTGGTCCATGGACGCGGTCTGAAATATTATAGTGGACCCCATCACTGAGGAACAACTGAAAAGATCTTCCATCATGAACTCTGGTGATAGAGAAGGCTTGCCCCCCCCAGTCTATAAAATAAGTCATCCACTGTATCACTGACAAGTAGGACAGGGAGAGACTCATCCGAATGCACTTCTACCCAGAAGGACCCCTAAAGGGAGTCCTAGGTCAGATCCACTAGATACTCCACCACCAGAAAGGGTGTCAAGGAGCTCAGCACCATGTAAGGAGCCGAGAAAATGCTGAGCAGAATGAGGGATTCCGCTGGCAGAACAACACAGAAGAGTTCCATCAGTGGAAAACCGCTGGATGTCACAAGATCCCACGCAGACTGCCGCTCACTAAGATCTGTGGAAAAATAATCCACAGAACAGGACTTCATTCTGCGGAAAACATCTTGCCACAAGTACCGCAGAAGAAGAGGTCTGCAGAAGGAAAAATCTGCCACTAGTTCTGCCGGACAGCACCAACTGGCACCCCGTGGCACCAGCAGCACTCGTGGCACAGGAGGGCACCAAGCAAGTGCCTATGCCATCCTGGGTGACACCTGAGGGCACCTGAAACAGTACCAGCAGACACCCCCAGCACCAATGGCAGCAATGGCAGCCATTGCACCTGAGGGCACACACGGTGGCACCTGCAGGCACCCCCGGCACCCATGACACTCATGGCACCATTGGTACTCATGGCACCTGTGGGTGCCTGCAGCACCAACCGCAGGTGCCCATGGCATCACCTGCAGCACCAGTGGGTGCTCGGCACCACCCGCAGCACCCATGGGTGCTCAGCACCACCTGCGGCACCTGATGGCACTCAGCGCTGCCCACGACACCTGCGGGTGCTCGGTGCCACCCATGACACCATCCATGGGTGCCCGCAGTGCCGTGAGACACCTGTGGGTGCCCATGGCACTGCAAGACACCCGTGGGTGCCCATGGCACCACAAGACACCCATGGCACTGCCAGCCAGCCAGGAACCAACAACACTACCCGTGGCGCTGCACGGCACTAACAGCATCCACAGAGTTGCACAGTAGCAATTTCACCAACCCATGACGCTGATCCACAGCGCCGACCCATGGCACTGACACAAACACCAGTGGTGCCGCCTACAGCACCATGCCAATACCAGCGGTGCCGCCACGGTGCTGGACCTGCGGCGTCACCTATGGTGTTGGCCGCTGCGCCAGGACCAACACCACCGTGGAGAATGCCAATGAAGAAATCCTGAGGAGAAGAAAAAGGTGGTGCCTATGCCGGCTGCTGCATGGAAAGAGGGAAAGGGGTAGGCACGAGGGGTCGACATGATGGCAAAGGCACCAAGAGGGCACTGTGCACATCCTGATCCAATCAACCCCACCACAGTCCAGTGGCTCCAAGGCTCAGAGGCCCTGAAATCAGGAACACTGGCCAGGAATACTGGACAGAAGTCAAACCCCCTGCTATACAGGAGCGGCCCAGAGGTGAAACTGCTCACTGGAACTCCATCGAGGACAGAGTTGGAGTCCGGAGTCGAAGAATGCAGCCGCTAAGAGCGGGGCCAAGGGGAACCCACCAAAGTCAGTTCAGGCCTATCGCCCTGACTGACCATCAATCCCCATGCAGATGTACGAGAGGCAACCTCGAGCGGCACCGATTCTTCTTCCCCAATGAGGAAGAAGAGCTCAAGGTTAAGCAGAGCCAGATCCCCGGAACCGCCAGATTCATGCTTCAGTGGACTGTCCCTCCCCTCCGAGTACAGGACTGTTCATAGTCGGACTCCCCTTTAGCAAAGGGCGGCAGACCAGACACAGCCCCTCTGCCACAACAACTTTAAAACAAAGTCTTCCTGCCATCTAAGGACGACTCCGTTGATGGCAGGTGAGAATTTCTTTTTCTTCTTCTTCATAATCTTCTTTTTCTTCTTCGTAAAACAAGAAAATACTACTAAAAATGTTAAAATAAATGAATACTAAATGGCTAAAAGCTGCTGTCATATAGATGAAAACTTTGACTCCAGCAGATGAGCGATGTCGACATCCAAGTGCACTCGACGGCGGAAGAAAAGGAACTAAGGCAGTTGGAGGGTCAATGCTGAGATAGCCTACACAGGTGTGAGCTAGTCTTGCGGTGCCGCGCATGCATGGTCCTGTCTCGGGACTGACCCTTCAGAAAATTTGTGGCTCCCGTTTGGTCCTAGCACCTCCTCTGCTATCCCACTAGTGTGAATGAGTGATGGAGACTTGAGTCCAGGAAGATCATACTCATATTGAGAAAAATAGCCCTGGGAGCTGGCAATGCACATGCCCAGGGTTGAGGCAGCAAAGACTCTCTTACTTAAGGTGTCTGTCTTGCGAGATTCTTTGTTTATAGGCCGGGCTGTAGATTCCTGAGGTAGGACAGCCTTATCATTCTCTGCCAGGACCACTATGGCATCAGCAAAGGCTTATGAGGCCAAAAGGGGGCGATCCTTGGGAGGGGCATACTTCTTATCTATGGACTTGGCCACGGAAGGAATAAGAGCCGGATTCTTCCACACTCTATGTGAAAGGGTCTTGAAAGAGGGCTATACCAGAGGGGTTAAATCCATAGGGATCTCCGGGACATGAAGATATTGGAGTTACAAAAGTTCTCAGGATCGATTTCTGTGGTCTGGAGAGAAAGAGCCGAATTCAAATTCTTGAGCAGAGACTTAAAGGAAAGGTCCTCAACAACAGGCTCTGCAGGAGGATTGATCCCTGCCCCCAGGACAGTGTCAGCATCAATGTCATCACCCAGGCGAAGATCTGGCTCAGGCTCAAAATCATCTCCTGACAGTCCAGGGGGGACTGTGTAGACAGGAAAGGAGTGAAAATCAGGAGGAAGAAAAGAAGAAGGAATCAGAGTCAAAAACCCCCGAAGACTCATCCCCAGTGCCGTAGAGGAAAATTGCACTGAGAACAAAGAAGGAGCCACCATTGGAAACTGCGCCACACATGGCACTGACAAAAAGCGTGGCACTGACAGAGCCCCCAGCACCACAGACAGCGCCGAAAGAGCCTCCGGTACCGGAGAAGTCGGCACCGCAGATGATGACAACATCACAGGAGTCTGAAAACTGCAATTGGAAGTAAAAGAAGGAAAAATGGCAGGAGATAGAGACATCGGTATAGACCCCTGCGCCGCAGCCATGTGAGGGGGATAAACACCCAAGCGCGGAGTCGATGGCACTGGAGAAGGTGCTGAGAGACTAGAAAGGCCCAACCACCTCACCTACCCATCCAAAACCGAACGGCCCAAAGGCCCCAGTGTCGGACTGGCCGTCTTGGGCAACTGGACCAACCTCCAAGCCCACTGCTCCATAAGAGCAGCCCACTGGTGAAACTGCTCATTGGAAGCTCCTCCAATAGGCAGGGAGAAGCTCCAGTGACGAGGAGGTCGGCCAGCAGAGACAGAAACCGGCGACTCTGACAGAGGTGGAGACTGGTGCCTGGCCCTAATAACCAACCATCTACACGCAGACAAACCAGAGGGCAACCTCGAGTGATGCTGTTTCTTCTTTGACCTACATGTCGAAGAAGAACTTGAGGATGAATGGTGCTGAGAATGGGACCATTTCCTTTTATGTTTTCGGGGGGACCACCCATCTCCATGAGCAATGGACCGTCCGTTGTCAGACCCCCCCTCCAGGGAGGGCGGCAGACAGGACCTGGCACGGCTGATTGAACAGTTTTCATATGAAGTCTCCCTACCATCACCTGACCCGCTCATGGTCGACTCCGTCAATGGAGGGCTGAAGACTTCTCTTGTACAAGTCAGAATTAATAAATATAATTGGTATTGATTTGAGATAATCTACAAAACAATAAACTGAACTAAGCTGCTAGGGAAGTTTAACTCCCAGTGGGCAAGCGCCGTCATCACTGAAGCGCACTCGACAGTGGGGAAAAAAGGAACTGAGGCAGTTGGAGGGTCGAAGCCAAGATAGTCATTACCACATGCGCCGGGCTTGTGGTGCCACTTCCTCGTGGCTCCATCTCAGGCACCGGCCCTCCTGAAAAAGTTTGCTCCTGCGGGGTCCTAGCACCTCCAGCGTACTCCTCATTAGTGTGAATGAGTGATGGAGACTTTATGTCCAGAAAGATCAGGGTCTGCAGGGGCACTGTGGGTGCTATAAGGCACGGGGGGGTACGCAGGCAAGTATATGGAGCAGAAGAGGCACATGGCAGAGGTACTGTAAGGTTTATAAGACAGCTGATGGGACCAGGTGGGGGAGTTTGCATCGCAAGCCTATTATTACATGGCCCCAGGTGGAAGCAACCCTGGCACCTGCCCCACAGGACTGTGGGTTCTGTGGGGCAGGTGCCAGGGCTGTTTCCACCTGGGGCCATGTCATAATAGGCTTGCGATGCCACCCCCCTCCTGGCCCCATTAGCTGTGTTATAAACCCTATGGCACCTCTTCCAGGTGCTGCCTCTGCTCCATATACTTGCCGCCGTACCCGCCTCGTGCCCTATGGCACCCTTAGTGCCCCAGCAGGCCCTGTTCCCAACCTTCCTGGACCCACTGCTCACTGACCACCCTGCCAAGCAGTGGCACAGGGCACTTACACCACCTGCTGGCTGGTCTATCATAAGCCCTTTGCTGCCTCCATGTTGGAGCTTGAAAATTCCCCAGAAAGGGGATGATGCAGCCCTGCCATGGTGCAAGCCCTCTTCTGACCTGCTGCAGGAACACGTTTGTCACAAGTGTGGCACAGGGTAGGTTGTGTGCATGGCATCCCGATTTCGCCACAGCTAGCATCTGAAAATTGGGATTGCCGCAAACTATAAGGCAAGTGCCACTTGTGTCATTCCCATTTGGTGCAGGCACATTGCGTCATAGTTTCACATTTGCAAATCGAGTTCCCTGTATTAGAGTTTAAACAGAAGTCCAACAGTTCAAAATAATAATTAGCCAGTTATTGTCTTCATTTACTTGGTTTTTTAAACTAGTCTTTTATAGGTGCTCACTCTTAAGAGCTTCAGTTCCGGTAGCTCTGCTTTTTTAGTATTAAAATCTCTTCTAAGGGATAGTAGAGAATGCTCATGAGTACTGTTTACATTTTAATTTTTTCTCTGTAATGGTGCTAGTCTAGGAGTTTGAAGAATTATGTAAAAGGAAAACTGCATACTTTATTCAAGAATCAATATACATTTATGTTTTCCCTGGGTTTTAAAATGCCATTCTTCTGCACAGTGAATCTGCATGTTTTCTCTTATCAGCAGTGATATAAGGGCTGGACAGCATTATGATGTGTGATGTGCTAGCCTTCCTGGTCTCCAGCTGGAGAAACTACAATACCTGCTAAGGCAGATCTGTTGCTGAGTGCCTAGTAGCCCCTTCAGGTCTGATAGTTTCTGTACACATACAATCTATGAGACATCTCAAGGATTTTAAACGTGACTGTGAAAAGAAGTCTAAACAGGTGAGATCTAGAAAACCTTCTCTTTGGACTAACATACTGCTTTGTTCCAGCTATGTCTCGTATTTTTGCTGTCATACATGATCATGTTTCAGATTATCATGACCATTTTTTTCCATGTTGCCTCTTAAAACATGTACGTGAACTACAATTCAAATATCTCCCTGATGAGGTGGTCCCCAGTGCACAAATCTCTCACTTGAATTTCTTATACAGGGTACATCGCTGACTTAGACAGAGTTTTGTACAGCTGTGCTTTTAGCATTACCTTCCACTTCTAGCGTTATACTTTTTACAGTTAGGAGCTTCTGAGCATTCGGCTGCTTTCCTTTTCAGACCTTTACCAGTCAACTTTCTCTCTCTCTCTCTCTCCCTCTCTCTCTCTCTCTCTCCCCCCTAACCCATCCTTCTTCTTTCTGTTGTACAGTAGAGCAGTGCAGAGTGCTGCACAAGTTAAGAGAATGTTTTATTTTATTATATTTATATGATTGTTGCACATGTAATTCTGTTTTAACATTTGTTAAATTAATATATCTGGGCTCCACTGCTTCTACTGCCGCCACAGCCACTTGATAGCCATTTGATAGTGACAGAATTATAAAAAAAAGTCCGACACTGACTGATCCCCTAGTGCGATGCAGCTGCATACAGTTTAGGGGAGACTGCAGAACAAGAAGGGACACTGCTCATTTTCATTTATTTCTCTTGTTTTTGTTCTCATAAATAATCATGGTTTGAGGTATTATGATTCTGCTATTTTTGCCATTTTGCCTCTTATAACACTGTACCAGTACTCCAATTCTAGTCTCTCTCTGATTGGCTAATGCCACGTGCACAAATCTCTCACTTGAATATTTCATATAGGGGACATTGCTGACTTGGAGAGAGTTTTGTACGGTTTTGTGTTTAGCATTAGCTTCCACTTCTAGCTTGGTAATTTTTATTATGGCTGCATAGCAGAGCAATGCGGATGTATTGCTATTACATTTTAGAAGTAGAAAAGGGGTCTCTGGAATGTCTGGAATGTTCCTGAATGCACTAGTTGAAGAGGGGAATTTGGTAGCACTTGACTATGAACACACCACAGCTGTGGACAGCTATGTCCTTCCACCAGAGTAGAACATCTCTCTGCGTCCCCTCCATTCAATAAAGTGTGGTTGCTTCCTCCTCACCCAAAACTCCCCACCGCACTATTTTCTTGCTCTGTGACTGACCGTCCATCATCTCTGATGGGAGGGACAGACCAAGTGGCTATCCATGATCTCTTTGGGGAGAGATGGACTGAGGAGGCCATCCATGATGTCGGTGTGGTGGGATGGGATACTCACGGTAGAAAAAGTGGCCAACAGTATGACAATCTCCATCTTCCTTACTTCATGAAGCTTTCAGCACAGCAGCAACTAGAAGTGAATCTTCTTACAATGGATGCAAAACATAAATAGGATAGTAAGTCCAACTTTATTGAGAAGTTCAGCACAACAGCCATGCCACATAGTGGGCAGGTAGAAAGCAGTGTGGGAGAGTGCCGTGCTTAATGCTCATGTAATATTGGAAATCAAAACCAAATGATTGTCCAAATATTTTTTATTTAAAAAAATATCTGTAAAAACACAGTCACTGAGTGTACATTGAAATGCTGCAATGCGCACTCATAACTTTGATAATTTTAAGTGAAAAACGTCCCATTAAAACAGCATAGCAGCCATGTTGGCTCTGATCAGAGTTTGTTTAATAATTCCTTTAGGCGAAGAATGCCACAATTCAGTCCTAGCATCTAATTTTAAATATAAACAGGGGATGTTACCTCCAGGAATTTTTTGAATGCCATGTTAAGAGATTTCCATAAGGTCTCAGAATGGTGACTTGTTCCATACCTCTTGCTGCTGGGTTTAAAATAAGGTATTAATTTTCCTGTTACATCATCCCTTCCCTAAAATTTCCTGAAAAATTGAATTCTCTTTACCTGGAAAGAAGGTCCATTCCCACACTAAGCTATGTGGGTGGCTTAAACTATAATTATATGATTAAGGACAGCATAAGCCTCCCTGATTTATTGTGATAATCAGTTGTTTAATCTCCACATTATGCACAGTTTCCCACCTCTTCATATAAATTTAGAAAAAGTTGCATTTAACGTCAAAGAACCAGGAATAATTTGATGGGGCACTGAATATAGCCTGGCATATATATATATATATAACATGAAGCTTAGCCATAATTTTAATAGTCCTAATTTGACCCAATACTCCAACTATCAGATATGTATACAATAACACATGATAGGATGTGAGGCTAGGAAACATCTGCCAGTTGAGTTGCTAGGGTTATTTGATTATTGCTAGTACTGATTTCAAACTACCTAAAACATACCAGGGCAGAGAACATGTACTGGCTATTTACTAAAGTGGAAAGCAGATGAAAATTTTAATGTTGTAAAAACCAAAACACAGCATTTTAAAGATAAACATACAACTGTTTTAGTTGGTCCAGGTGTCAGGTGTAGGGATTTGATGATGTAATGTAATTGGTTTCTGAAAGAAGTGCCAAACTGTGGGTCGTACTGATGTAAATACACCATTTTTTAGCAGTTGTTGATTTACAGAGTGCAGGATCTTCCCAATCCATTTTATAAATAAACTGTATTCACACACATTGTCATACAAATACAGCCATAAGGAATGACTAAGGCTGAACATACACATCCCCTCTTTTGTTGTAGGGGAGGGTCATAGTGTTGAAAAAAAAAATCTTTTGTCACTAAATTTATAATTCTCATTATATTTATTTATTTAAAAGTTATTGACCAGGAAAGGCACACTAAGCTGAGGTTTGTTTCCAGGTGCAACCCAGGGGAAGGGGGGAGTAGGATACAAATCAGGTAGAAATACAAGATTACAACAAAATGGACATAGTACAAATAATATAAACACAATAATGTATACAATGTCAGATATAAAGTTCCAAGGAATGAGGCCTGAGTGCAGCTTAGATGAGGATCATTGTGGTTAGGTCAGCCATTGACCAATTTTAAACCAACCACTAACAGCATCTAATGATTTGTTAATGAGTGATTAGGCTTTTGGGGGAAAACAGTTATGAGGAGAGGCTGGTGGCCTGTACGTATTATATGACATAGCTGTGGTAATTTGACTAAAATGGGCAGCATAATCATAATCAATCTTTTTGAAATACTGTAATTACAGGCTGACTCAAATGTGAGTATATTTAAATGACAAGGACCACACTATAAAGAATACTAATCTCTTGTGGTTTTGTGTGTGTGTGTGTGGAGAGGGGATATCTAGCTGAAAATGTAATCTCAGAACTGAACTGCAGTACAGTTGAGAACACTGAAGGCTTCAATTCAAACCTCTCAGAAGCCATGACTGACCAATTTTAAACCAACCACTAACACCATCTAATGATTTGTTATTGAGTGATCAGGCTTTTGGGGAAAAACAGTTATGAAGAGAGGCTGGTGGCCTGTATCATGTTCTCAATGGAGAAAAACTGAACAGGGATATGATCTCAGTCATCTGCATAGTCAGGAATATCAACAAGCATTTGTCAATATCAAATGTTGGTTTGCTGGCACTGGCATTGGTAGTGCAGAACTTAGAGTGATGCATAATAGGAATAACAGTGAAGTATTGAACTAACGCCAACCCCCACCCCACCAGAGACTGAAAGGCATTGGAGGTGTGCCTTTGGGTCGTCTGCCATAATGCTTATGCCATTCCACCTAACCCCACTGTGCAGACAGCAACAGATGCTGTGGTGTGCCTTGGGATCTTTGGCCCTTACGCTTACCCCATTCTATAAGGAAATAAGCTGAGATGGGTGCAGTGTAGGGGAATGGGGTGAATATTAGGGCCAAAGACCCCAAGGCACACCTCCATGCCTGTCAATGGCTGAAGAGTGGGGGTTGAATGCCCTTAGCATTATGGCCAATGAGCCCAAGTCACACCCCCGATGCCTGTCAGTCTGTACAGGGTGGGACGTTACGGTTGGAAGTTAATGCCCTGGGCGTTTGTTGGTATTTTCACTCCAAATTTTTAACATGGGTTTTTTGGGACCCCACTTCATGAACAGTGGCAGTATAATTTCATTATTCAATCCTGAAAGGTGATTTTGCACAGTAAGTGTGCCATTCAGCGCCACAGATGCAGAAACACATTTTAGACAGGATGTGAAAAATGACAGCCATACTATTCATGAGGAGGTGTGAAAAAATAGCAATGTTGAAAATCTGGAGTGAAAACATGAAAAATTGGTGAAGTTAAGAGCATGCATAGAAACAGTGCAATGCACTCCCGTAATGCAATCATATTTTTTGAATTTTTCTTCCAAATTTTCAACATGGGTATTTTGGGACCTCCCCTTGAGAACAGTGACACTGTGATTGTGTTAATCTGTCCCAAAAGTTGATTTCCCACAGTGACTGTGCAAATCTGCGCCACAGGTGGTAAAACACATTTTGGGCAGGATGTGAAAAATGACAGCTGTACTATTTATAAGGAGGTGTGAAAAAATGGCACTGTTGAAAATCTGAAGCAAAAATATTATAAAATGGCAAAGTTAAGAACGTGCATAGAAAATACACAACACACACTCGTAATGCAGTCATTGTTTGTAATTTTTTCACCAAATTTGCAGCGTGGGCTTTTTGGGACCTCCCCTCACGAACAGTGGCACTGTCATTTTGTTAATCGGTCCTGAAAAGCGACCGTGAAATCACCTTTCGGGACCAAGAAACAAAATGACAATGCCAGTGTTGATGAGGTGGTGTCCCAAGAACCCCATGTTGAAAATTTAGGGCCAAAATTCCAAAAAAATGGCTGAGATAGCAACCTAAGTTGAACCCCCCCATGAGTCCCATTATACGGCTTACCTTCGATTCTTCATTTTGTGGTTCAGCTTTGAAGAGTGCAGACGTATCCCAGTCCACAGAAGATGACAGTGCCTGACCTGTGGAGGTAAGTATGGCGGGAGTGAGAGATGTGGGGCAGAGGAGTTGGGATGGAGGTGGACGTCGAGACAACGATGGACCATTTCTTTTTTGACAGGTACAAAAAAATAACCAGCGAAGGATGCTTTTCTTCTTTCACAGGGAACACATTTTTTTATTAATGTGGGCACACTGAGGGTGGGCTCCCAGTGTGCCACAATAGTGGGTGGGCATGCTGACACAGGGATTGGGCACCCCGATGTTTGCAAATCATTTAGAAGGGTTTTGGGGGGAGGGGTCCCATTTGATACTAGAAGTGGGCATCCCGGTGTTGGAAGAAAATAAAAAAAATTTCGGCACACTGGTGTGGGCTCCCAGTGTGCCATGTTAATGAGGGGGAGGGAGGATACATAAAAACACAGGGATTGGGCACCCCAATATTGTTTTTTTGGGAATGTGTGTCAGACAGCAGGAGCCGCCATGTTTCAGCACACTGGGGTGGGCTCCCAGTGTGCCACATTTATTGGGGGGGGGTTACATGCTGACATGGGGATTGGGCACCTCCAATGTCGGCTTTTCAGAACTGTGTGGTGGGTGGCAGGAGCTGCCATGTTTTGGCACATTAGGGTGGACTCCCAGTGTGCCACATTTATGCCATTTCATAAGTTGCTCATAACTCCGGCCATGCGTATTACTGTGCACTGTAATGCGCATGGCCAGAGTCTTGTCGTCTGATGTTGCAATGACCTAGCTGCACTTGATTGCAGCAGCAGATTTCTTTTGTGTTTTTGGCTCTCATTGAAGTCTACTGTCATCGCCAGCATGCTCACTGATTGGCGGCTAAGGGACACACCCACTACAGCATCTCCTGCATTATCCGCAACACTGACACACCTTTGAAATGTGCTACTACCACAAGATGTTGCTTGTGCGTGCATGCAAGCCAACATAAAAAAACATATTAAAAGGATTAAACAGACAGAGGTGCTTGAGCTGATGTCCACCAGCAGGATATGGGGACACACCCTGAATCTCAAAGGCAGTAAATGAAAGGTAATGTTAGGAGACACTTCTCCCACAAGGTAGTCCTATGGAACAGCCTAAGCCTACCTGTAGAGAGAGGAGACATGAAGACAGTAAAGGCTTTCAAGGTAAGCCCAGACAAATGTCTGCTTACCACTGGAATCATAGGACACATGCAAAAAACATAAAATGCAGTACACGCCAGCAAGAAGTAGAAGTATTTTATTTAGCATCCATAGTCCACAGTGATGCAGATAACACCCTACATATGGGGCTTCTTTGGGGTAGCATGGAAAGTAGAGTGGGAGATAAATTAGGGCATGTTTGCAATGCATATTTATTCATCCCTGCTTATGATTTGGGGTGGGTGAAAAGGATGGACCAAGAGCCCCCCTGGGTCTTAAATTATTATGTTAGTTGTATGTTACTCTGAGTGTACAGTATGCAAGTAGGCCACTTATTATCCTTTTTATTAATATATGGCACTACTACATAAATCCCCAAACCCAACAGGTGGCAGCAATAGTTAATACATGAACAAATTAATTAATAACCAAACCATGCAATTACACATATCTTTCTAATGATATGTGTCAGCAGTAATACATGCATCAACTACAAAGGAATTTAGGCTGGCTTAGCTGTAAACTAATAAATGAATCATAAAAAATGAAAGATTGCTTTGATTTTCCCTATAGTATATTTCATTCAAATGTATCCCACAGCATAGTACAAAGGAATTAGATAGATACCAGTAGTGCAGAGACTGCAGTAGTTTGCCAGAATTACAAGCTTGATACACGTGTATGGAAAACTGCACTACAGCCTTTGAAGTGAATGGCGAGAATGTTAGTCACGATGACATCACATGTATTCCCAATCTCTTATTAAACAAACTCTGGTCAGAGCCGATATGGCTGTGAAGAGCTTTTGGTATGCTTTTGCCCATTATTTCTAATGAATTGCACAGTGCAGATCTGTGGAGAGGCACTTTCAATGTGGTCTTCCTTTTATACATTTTTACAATGTGTTTTCCTGGAATATGCCTGTTGATTGCTATATATTTAGCCTGGATAGTTCATAGAAGAAATGGCACCTTATTTTCAGTGGGGCTCTACATCTACACAATATTATGCTACATTGTGTGAAATCAGACTGCACTAAAAACAATATTTTACATCTTGGGGGATATATTAAGTGCCGGATCGATGCATGAGCAGAAGGAAGCATTGCACAAAGAGGGTGCGCCATTCGGTACTGACATAATATTAAAAGAGAATGCATCACTTGTACAGGGTTTGCATACAGTGAAGCCCACCAGGATGAAGCGCAGTACTGCAGAATTCTGCAGTAGAGTTACTGCAGTAAAAAATGCAGTTTCAAAGGGAGTTAATCCCTTTTGTCATGCAGTAAACCTGTGACGCTGAGATTCATCCTAGTGGGCTTCATCGCTTCTGTTGAAAATGTGACCCCCGCCAGCCCGGTGGCGCAGAGGGTTGAGGCACTGGACTCCACACCTTGAACCATGCCGGCGACCTGGGTTCAGAAACGGACTTGGGACGCCGGGGGCTGGCAGGGGAAGGAGAGGATTGAGCATCCGGAGGACTGCTCTCCTCTCCTGGTGTGGGTTAGGGGACGGCCCTGCTCTGTAGCAGCCCCTGGTGGAGACTAGGAGCACTACACATAGCGGCACAGGAGGGACTCGCGATAACCGGAAAACAGCTTCAGTGCCCGCTGGATTACGGCTTCCATCCTCCATGCCATCAGGTACCTCCGGAGAGCCCCTGGGATTGTGACAAAAACAGTGTGCTGGGTTTCCCTCTCCTCTGGTGCCTTCCCCCTCAGAGAAGGGGGACCCACCCGGCAATGGGATATGCTGGGACAAACTCGGGGGTCAGCTGCAATATGTGGAAGCAGAGGGGAGAGCTCCTGAAGAGGGATTACCTTGGATAGTGGAGAACTAGGAGGTCCGAAGGAGAGGCGGTCACTGGAGTGTCAGTGGAGTAAAAAGATTACACAAAAAAAATAAAAAAATGTGACCCTGGATGGGAGTCACAGTGCAAGCGATCACCAAGTCAGATGCATCCAGGGTGCCCCCACTGAATAACTTCTATGGGGAAAGCATGGCACATACTGGTATGCACAGCAGCCCCCGTGGGTGATATTCAGCCAAGGAATGCAAATTAACTAATTCAGCATGCATGGTGCAAAGGGGCCTTATGCATGCTCATTACCAGCCCATTTGCATGTTGGCATGGGGATAAATGCACTGGAGCAGCTCTTGCCCCAAGCCCTGACCCCAATTGCTCCCATGTGGGACAGGCCCTGAAGTCAATGGTGGTATAGTGGCACCCCTACCCATTCCACCAGCCCCGATTGTACCAGAGTCCAGGCTCTATTGGTTCCATATTGTGAGGACCCCAATGCTATCCCTAATTGCACCTGAATACACTTACAGTCCTTGTCCATAGTGTAGTGGCCCAGCTGCCCCTCAATGGTGTACAGACAACCCCCTCCCTGCGCCCCCACCCATCCCATTGTAATGACTGGCTCTGTAATGGGATCATACCACTCTATCAGTGGGTGGCAAAGCACTTGCAGTAGGATGCTGGAATGTGTTATACGTAGGCATGAGCTGTGTGTGGGTGATAACACCCCAGTGGCCATACTCCTCAGGCACTGGCATGCAGATCCATCATCCCGATGCCATTGTACTGCTCAGTGTGGGTGACAGCTGATGCTGTACCCTCTCAAACAGGTCCAAAACAGGCATGTTACAGCTGACATCCCATTCATTTGTAAAATTGGGGAACTGCAGATGAACTATCTATAGCCTGTAGTGTACACTGCAAATGGCATTACAGGATACCGCACCCCATGACACCCAGAATACTTCAGCAGTCCGAAGGGTGGCATGTTACACAGGGAAACGGGAGAGTGTGGACTTGCAGTGGTGTATGACAGGAGGAAGATACAGTATCGGCAAGGCATACATTGGAGGTATGTAAATTCCCTCTTCAATTTGCCAGGGATGTACACACAGCTGCATACACTGGTGGATCTGCAGCTGGCATGGTGCCCCAATGCACGGTACAGCCAGTTGGGTCATTCCAGAGTGCAGATCCCCAGCCTGGGTTCAGTGCAGCCAATGGCAGGGTGTGGAGGGCAGTGCCAGTCTTTGCAAAAGGTTAGGTATGGGGGGGAGTGAAGGTGTCTGTGTACAGGAGAGGTGGATCGGAGTCCTCTAGACTATGGATATGGATCATGGTTTTCTCTGGTGTAATCAGGTCTGGGGTGGAGCTACACTATGGAGCTCTTCAGGGATATAGCTGGCTAGATTGGGAATGGAAAGGAGGTACCTCTAGTCCACCAGGGCTGCCAGGCTGCTGTGCACCTGGGTGCACATCTGCAGCCTGCCTGTGGGTGGCTGGGTTAGGCCAGCTAATCATGGCCTAACTGTGGGCCGTGGTGCTCTGGACTGTGAGAGGCACATTCCCACTGAATATGCTGCAGCATGGCATATGCATGGGATTGCCCCTCGACTTTAATGGCATATCATTTGTGTGTGCCCTGGCCCATTCCCTTGTGGCCGGCGCATCCCGCTCATTTGAATATCGCGCTGCTGCACATTGTTGGAGTTATGCAGCACATCTCCCTTTTCCACTGGGATGCACTGCATATCTCCTTTGAATATGGGGGCCCTGGACTAGGTAGCCTGAATAAATACATTACAAAAATGGTAAAATCATGACCCCACTGAAAACAAGATATTGCATCTAATCTGGGACAGCCTGAGTAAATATAGCGCAAAAATGTGTAAATGAACATCCCTGTGACAATGAGATGTAGCATCTCCCCTGCCTTAGCCAGGATACAAAAAAATATAGGATAAGAAATATTCAGTGCTCCCAGATCCAAATAACCATTATTCTATAAGAAACCTTCATTTTCCCTGTGTTTTCCCCACAAAGGCAGAATCAAATCCCTGTATAAATCCTTGTAGATTTTTCCATAAGCCACTGGTTCCTTATTTATGACTTTGTTCTTTATTTATTATATCAGCAGCCTTTTATTAGGAAAAGAGCTCTGATTTGCAACTCAGTATTAATATTTTATGTCACGATGGCCTTGGAATGATTTGGATTTATATACTATGCATAAGGCATAATGGGGGACTATATGAAATAAATATCAAGCTTATTATTTCATGAACTATACTCAAAATTAATAATCACAAGTCAGACAATCTTTCAAAAGATACTAGTAATGCCTGCAAGCACATTTATTGCAAATAGAGACATATATATATATCATAGAAACATAGAAGTTGACGGCAGATAAGGACCGCAAGGCCCAACCAGTCTGCCCATATACACACACAAATGCTATTTTTCCATCTTATAGTTGTTAGTTTTCAGACAAATTCTTGTAGACTTTTTTTCTGTCCACCTAATGGAATCTTGAATGAGTTAAGTAAATGTTATTATTTTATCAAGGCCTTGATCCAGCAACTCAGTAAATACACACTGAGTATATCATATTATAAAATGACAAAAAACAGTCTTCTGTTTGCAGTTGTTTGATCAGGAATTTTATAAATGGTATACATTCCTTTTGTTACATCTGTGTGGTCCAATAAAAGGTATCAACTCATTTGCTTCGGTATCACTCATGGTTTGTCAGCAGTTAATTCATTAGATGAGGTTTCCCTTGCCAGAGTTTAACTCTTTCTCCACCCCTCCCGCAAACACACACACACATACACACACACACACACTCTCTCTCTCTCTCTCTCTCTCACTATTAAAGATCTCAGTAGCTCTTATCTGTTATGTTTGGGAAGCAGGCCACAGCCCTTTCTGTCAAAAAAAAATATATATATATATGGCACATTATTCCACTTAAAGTTACACAGACCTTTACTTTAAAGGATGGGCATGAAGAAAAAATTACTCATCTTAGTAATGTTGTTTCTTCTAATGGAGTCTTGCTATATTATGACAATTGCAGTTTGTCCCACCATTAGAACTGCTCCGGAGGTGAAAGAGTTAACTCCCATTCTAAGAATGGAACTTGGAGCACAAGCTCGGTTAGAGAAGCTCTGTCTGGGTTATTTCAAACCCAAACTGTCAGATCTTTACGAGCAAAACTCACTAAGGTCTGTGTGGAAGCTGTAACCTACACTAGCCAACTGGCTACCTGACTATTAACACATATTCCTGGTCCCAACACAAAGACTCAAGTCAGGGGACCAGAAGTAATAATATAATATAAGCAATAATATAAGATAAAATAAAAACACACCCCAAAACCCCAAGAAGGGGTGGAAAACATATAATGGGCATAACTAGCGCCCACACAAGGCTGCCCACCCCATGCACAAGTAGAAGTTCTGAGAGGGGCAGGCTGGGGGGGAGGTCATAATATAGCAAGACTCCATTAGAAGAAACAACATTACTAAGGTGAGTAATTTTTTCTTCAAACAACATGAAGTCTTGCTATATTATGACAATTGCAGACTACACAGCAGTACCTCCATGGAGGAGGGACAGAACCTACTTAGGGAATAGGCTCTGAAGCACAGCTGTGCCAAACTGAGCATCTCTCCCGGCCTGGACATCCAGGGAGTAATGCTTGGTGAAAGTGTGTACCATTTTCCAAGTAGCTGCTTGACATATCTCTAAGATAGGGATGTCTCTGGCAGCAGCTAGAGACGCGGCTGTACCTCTGGTAGAATGAGCCCTCAGGCCAGAGGGGGGAACTTTCCCCAGTTTCTGATAACAAAATTGGATACAAGAGACAATCCACCTGCCAATGGATCTCTTAGTGGCAGGTCTCCCTTTTCCGACCTCACCATAAGTGAGAAAAAGTTGGAGGGATTCGAACCTGTGACCCTCGGTATGTTCTATATAGTAACTTAAGGCCCTCTTAACATCTAAACTGTGCAATCTCCTCTCGCCAGAGGAGGAATGTTCAGTGAAAAACACTGGAAGGGAGATAGATTGATTAAGATGGAAATCTGAAACCACCTTAGGCAAATACTTCCTGTTAGTCCTGAGGACTACCTTATCCCTGTGGAAAGAAATAAAGTCAGTTTCTACTGACAAGGCTTGCAACTCACTTATGCGCCTGGCAGAAGTGATAGCCACTAGGAAAACAGTTTTCCAAGTTAAGTACTTAAGCTCTGCAGAAGACAGAGGTTCAAAAGGGGGTTGCATTAACTGGGCAATGCAAACATTAAGGTCCCAGGCAGGGGCCGGATCCCTAAAAGGTGGATTAGTATGAAGTAATCCTTTAAAAAACTTGGAAAATACAGGGTGAGCGGAAGAGAGAGGCTTTCCTGCTGACACAAAGCAGAGACAGCTGCCAAATTACTTTCAGGGTAGCTGGTCTCAGGCCCAAAGAATTAAGATGGACCATATTGTCCAAAACAATGGGCAAATCAGCAGATTCCGGGGAAATATGTTTCCCAGAACACCAAATGGAAAACCTTTTCCACTTAGAATAATAAGTAGCCCTAGTGGAAGGCTTTCTAGAAGCCTTTAGGATTTCAAGAACACCCTGAGAAAGGTGTAGGTCAGCAAATTCTAACTCCTCAAGAGCCAGCCCTTGAGGTTGAGGGATTTGAGGTTCGGATACCAAACTCTCCCCTGGGCACAGGTTAACAGGTTGTGATTCCTGGGGAGACACAGGGAATATGGACTGCTAGGGACAGAAGGAGGGTACCAGGGCTGCCTGGCCCAATCTGGGGCAATCAGAATCTCCTCAAGGCTGGGATCTTTGACATAGATAGGAGGGGGGGGAAGGCATAAAGAAACTTCCTTCCCAATCTAGGAGAAAAGCATCCAGGGGACTGAGCCCAACACTGGGGCCTGCAACAGAACAGTGGAAGTTGGTGATTGTCTGGGGCTGCAAAAGATCTATCTGAGGGTGCCCCATCTGGCAAAAACTATCCCCAGTACTTGAGGATCCAGACCATTCGTGATGGCCCTGGGAAATCCTGCTGAGAGCATTTGCTAGACATTGTCCTTTCCTGGAAGGTGAACTGCTATGAGGGAAGTGTTCAGGAATAGGCCAGAGACCACAACTTCATTGCCTCGGTGCACCAGGCCAAGACCGAGTGCCCCTGCTTGTTGATGTACCACATTGTTGTGGTGTTGTCTGTTCTGACTTGTACCACTTTGTTCTGAACAGACGCAGAAAACACTTGAAGTGCTAAAAAGACAGCTCTGAGTTCCAGCAAATTGATGTGGAGCAGAGATTCCTGAGGGGACCACACTCCCTGAGTGGAGAGGTCGCCCATGTGGGCTCCCCACCCCAGGAGGGAAGCATCCGTAGTGAGGGTCAAGGAGTGAGACACAGGAATGAAGGGGACCCCCAGTCTTAAATTGCTCTGATCCTGCCACCACTGGAGGGCCTGGATCAGGGTTCGGGTCACTGGGACCAACTTGGAAAGGGGGTCTCTTCTCTGAGACCAAAAGGCTCTCAAGTGAAACTGAATGTCCCTCATCCAAAATCTTGCTCCTTGCACTACAGCTGTGGACGCAGCCATGTGCCCCAGGAGCTGCAAAAAGTGTCTTGCTGGTCGAGAGACCTGCAGAGTGAAGGAGGAGGCCAGAGCCACCAAGTTCCTTACCCTCTCTAAGGGTAGGAAGGCTCTGGCCTGCTTTGTGTCCAATTCTGCACCTATGAAGGTGAGCACCTGAACTGGTTCCAGAACTGACTTTGGAAGACTGAGCAAGAAGCCCAGGGAGGTGAGCAGCTGCTGGGTAACTTGCAGGTGAGATTTTACCTGTTCTGGGGACTGGCCTACAATGATCCAGTCATCCAGATAGGGAAAGACAGCACTCCTTTGCCTTCTTAAATGAGCAACTGCTACTGCCAGACATTTTGTGAATACCCTTGGGGCAGAGGTGAGGCCGAAGGGCATTGCTCTGAACTGGTAGTGACCTGAGGGCAGTTCGAATCTGAGGTACTTTCGGTGGGAGCTTCTGATTAGGACGTGAAAATAGGCATCCTTGAGGTCCAGGGAGGCTAGCCAGTCCCCTGGCCTTAGAGAGGTAAAATCATTGCCAGAGTTACCATTCTGAACTTTGGTTTCAAAAGGTGTTTGTTCAGATATCTCAGGTCTAAAATGGGCGCCATTCTCCTGTCTTTTTGGGGTAAGGAATATCTGGAGTACAGACCCTTGCCCTGGTGTAGGGAGAAACCCTTTCTACAGCTCTGAGAGCCAGGAGGTTGAGACTTCTGTTTCTAAAGTAAAGGTCTCTAAAGAGTTTGCAGGTGGGAAGATCTGATTCTCATCTTTGGGAACTTTTGAAGCTGAGAACCAGACCCTGGCTTACTACTTCCAGGACCCACTTGTCTGAAGTTAGAGACACCAGCTCTGAACGAAGTAAGCCAACCTACCCCTACAGGTAAAGGAGAATCGTCCCTGGGCACCCCATCAGGGTGTCTGTTTGGCAGGTGCTTTAGGCTGAGGGGTGGGAGCAGGCCTGCCCACACCCCGTCTGCCTCTCCCTCTGAAGAACCCCCTCTGAGCATAAGCAGAGGAGGCCTGGGTTTGGTAAAAAGGCTTGTGAAAAGGCCTACCTCTACCCCTGGGGGTCTGCCTCTGAGGAGTGACTTGCCGGTCCTTAGCCTGAGCACTCTTATAGGTAGTCCTATATTCATCCATTTTTTCATATAATTCTCTGTCTGCTCCCCAAACAGAGAATTTCCAACCACAGGAAAATCCATAGCCTTAGTCTGGGTATCCTGTGACAAGCTAGTACACCTGAGCCAGGCCAACTCTACGAAAAGTTGCAGACGTAGCCATGACTCTAGAGGATACATCATTAAAATCCACAGCAGCATGAAACTGCACCTTAGATGCCTCAATGCCATCAGCAGCCACCTGTTCCAGCTCATTAGCAAGCTGGCCAGAGGCCTGTTTGGCCAAAGCCATGACAGTGTCCCATCTAGATTTTTGATACCTTGCTACATAAGCCATGTAATTTGCTTGCCTGAGTCCCAAGGACGCTGCCATGTATTGTTTTTAGCCATGGCATCAATCTTCCTGGAATCCTTGTCAGGAGGATGTGAAGCCAAGGGAATATTAGCTTTATCACAGGCTGCAGCCTGAACCACACCAACGTGACTGCATTGCTGTGAAGGGAATTCTGTATCAGGACCCGACAGAGTGTACCTCCTGTCCATCTTTTTGTCCACAGGAGGCACAGAATTAGGAGTTTTTAAAATTTTTATTGTTTGTTTCCTAAATGATTTATGCAAGGGAATAGACAATCTCCTAGACTCTGGAATATCCATCATTTCTACAAAATCAGGTTCCTCTTGCTCATCCACAGCTTCCTCCAATGGGAGCTGAAGGGTTTCAGCAACTTTTTTGTAAAACATAAAGTGAGAGGGGACTCAGAAAGCTAAGGGAAGATTCAAAAGGTCTGTCTGGGGAGATGTCTGGTTCAATGGGCACACCCAGACCCTCCAAGTCACATTCATACTGTTCATAATCATCCTCCCCCTCCTCTGGTTCATAAAACTCTTCAACATCATATTCCTGAACCGGTGGAACCGACCGAACCGACCTTTTACCAGACAGTGGCGGTTCGGACGGAACCGGAGAAAGTGACTGGACAATCTGAATAGCTCTTGCTATCTCTGCAGCAGTTGGAGAAGGAATTTTGGGCTCCACACCTGCTGATTTTCTTCACCTCCAGAGCAGTTCTAATGGTGGGACAAACTGCAATTGTCATAATATAGCAAGACTTCATGTTGTTTGAATACTTTAGTTCTTTAGTGAGCCTTTGATTTTATTCGTTTGTGGTTTTCTGCATGTTGGCTTCTCACCTTAGCACTGCGTGTGTGTGTGTGTGTTTTTTGTGTTTATGTGTGTTATTTTGCGTGTGTGTGTTGTTTGTGTGTTGTGTTGTGTTTGTTGTGTGTATACACATGCATGTGTGGGGGGAGTGTGGCATGGGGCAATTTTATGTGGATGTTGGGGTGGTTTTTGTGGGTATAGTGTGTGTGTGGTTATTGTGGTGATATTTAGGTAGACTTTTATTCAAGCAGATGACATGATGTTACTGTACAGTGGCTGGGACTCTTAGTTCTCATATATAGTGAACATTTACTTCCTTCTACTAGTTGTCAGTGGTTGGATTACATACTGTCACATTTGTAAATCTGTTCATATTAAGATGCATATCTCGTTTACTTGGGGGTTCATTAAAGGTTTAATTCCTTTGGGCAAATATTGCAAAGTTTGGTGTGAATGATGATGTATTAGGACTCTTCTACATATATCTCATTCCTACTGGTTATCTTTCCCAGGGAAAGGGGGCTGGGGATTTTATTCCTAGGAGTTTTTATTTAGATTCCATAGACTGATTCTGTACATGTTTGTTATACACTGACACTGTGTTGCAATCTGTACATATCAGGCTCATGGTCTCATTTTCTTGGGGGTCCTTGACAAGTAGTTTTTTTTTTTTTTTTGTATTTGGTACTTATACTTACAACTGATATTATCATGATTTAAATCATGTTACAACACTGAAGGCAATGTATTAACTGGTTGAGAGTATAGTTGGGGAAAATGTCTCAAGCTAAGTTCTATATTACATTTTGTGTAAAACATTTGTTCACTTTGAGTAAACTTCACTTTAAACCCTCTGTATGCCATATATGTATGTGTGTGCACATGTATGAATGTATACATATATATATATGTTTACATGTGTATGTATGTGTATATATGTGTGTACAGTATGTATGAAAAAATTACTCACCTTAGTAATGTTTCTTCTAATGGAGTCTTGCTGTATTCTAACAATAGCAGTGAGTCCCAACCTTCGAACTGCCCCGGAGATGAAAGAGTTAACTTTCCATGCCAGGCATGGAACGCTGATCTCGAGCTTGGTTGAGACTCTGTCTGTTGCTGTTTGAACTCAAACCGTCAGATCTTTACGAGCTAAACTCAATGAGGTCCTGTGTGGAAGCTGTAAACCTAGACTAGCCAACTGGCTACTAACATAAAAAACAGATTTTTTGGTCCCAAAACAAAGACTCAAGTCAGGAAACCCAAAAAATGAAATAAACACAACACCCACTCACCCAAAGAAGGAGGATGATAACAAAAAAGGGTGGGGCACCTCCTGAGTGCCAACACTGCTACTGCCCACCCACATCCCAAAAACAAAGGTTCTGAGAGGAGAAGGCAGAGGGGAGGTCAGAATACAGCAAGACTCCATTAGAAGAAACAACATTACTAAGGTGAGTAATTATTTCTTCAAACAACATGAAGTCTTGCTGTATTCTGACAATAGCAGACTACCAAGCAGTACCTCCATGGAGGAGGGACAGAACCTACTTAGGAAAAAGGCTCTGAAACACAGCTGTGCCAAACCGAGCATCACTCCTAGCCTGGATATCCAGGGAGTAATGCTTGGTAAAAGTGTGAACTGTTTTCCAGGTAGCTGCTTGACATATCTCTAAGATAGGAATATCCCTGGCAGCAGCCAGGGAAGCAGCTGTACCTCTGGTAGAGTAAGCCCTCAGGCCTGAGGGTGGAACCTTACCTAGTTTTTCATAGCAACATTGAATGCAAGAGACAACCCACCTGGCAATGGATCTTTTAGTGGCAGGTTTTCCTTTACCAACCTCACCATAAGTGAGGAACAGTTGGAGGGAGTCAAACCTGTGACCCTTGGTACGTTCTATGTAGTAGCTAAGGGCTCTTTTCACATCTAAACTGTGCAGCCTCCTCTCACCAGAGGAGGAATGGTCAGTGAAGTACACAGGAAGAGAAATAGATTGGTTAAGGTGGAAGTCTGAAACCACCTTAGGCAAAAACGTCCTGTTAGTCCTGAGGACCACCTTATCTCTATGGAAGGAGATAAAATCAGGCTCCACTGACAAGGCTTGTAACTCACTTATGCGCCTGGCAGAAGTGATGGCCACCAGAACACAGTTTTCCAAGTCAAGTACTTAGCTCTGCTGAGGACAAAGGCTCAAAGGGGTTGCATAAGCTGAGCAATGCAAGCGTTAAGGTCCCAAGCAGGGGCAGGGTCCCTGAATGGCGGATTGGTATGAAGCAATCCCTTGAAAAACTTGGAGAATACAGGGTGAGCTGAAAGAGAAGAGGGCTTACCTGCTGAAATGAAAGCAGACACAGCTGCCAGATGCACCTTTAATGTAGCTGGTCTGAGTCCCAAGCTATTCAGAGGGACAATATAGTCAAGGACTGTGGGCAGATCAACAGACTCTGGGGAAATATGCTTCCCAGAGCACCATATGGAAAATCTTTTCCACTTGGAATTATAAGTAGTTCTGGTGGAAGGCTTCCTAGAAGCCTTTAGAATGTCCATAACACCTTGGGAGAGGTGTAAATCAGCAAACTCTAACTCTTCAAAAGCCAGGCCTTGAGATTGAGAGATTTGAGATTCGGGTACCAAACCCTCCCCTGAGCACAGGTTAACAGGTTGTAATTCCTGGGAAGAGACAGGGGAAGGTGGACTGCTAAGGACAATAGCAGAGGATACCAGGGCTGCCTGGCCCAGTCTGGAGCAATCAGGATCACCTTGCAGGGTTGAGACCTGATTTTGACTAGCACTTTGAACAGGAGAGGGAAGGGGGGAAAAGCATACAGGAACTTCCCTTCCAACTGAGAACTAAGGCATCCAGGGGGACTGAGCCCAACACTGGGGGCCTGCAGCAAAAAAGGGGAAGTTTGATGACTGTCTGGGGCTGCAAAAAGATCTATCTGTGGGGTGCCCCATCTGGAGAATATCACCTCCAAAACCAGGGGATCCAGTGACCATTCGTGATGGCCCTGAGATATCCTGCTGAGAGCATCTGCCAGGACATTGTCCTTGCCTGGGAGGTGTACTGCTGTGAGGGAGGTGTTCAGGGAATAAGCCAGAGACCACAACTTCATTGCTTCTGTGCACAAGGCTCTAGACCGAGTGCCTCCTTGCTTGTTGATATCCCACATTGTGGTGGTATTGTCTGTTCTGATCTGAATAACTTTGTTCTGAACAGACTTGGAAAAGGCTTGAAGTGCCAGAAATACTGCTCTGAGTTCCAACAGATTGATGTGAAGCAGAGATTCCTGAGGGGACCACAACCCTTGGGTGGTCAGGTCTCCCAAGTGGGCCCCCCACCCCAAGAGGGAGGCATCTGTAGTAAGGATTAAAGAGTGAGACTAAGTGACAAAGGGAACTCCCTGTCTTAGATTGTTCTGATCCTGCCACCACTGCAAGGCCTGGATCAGTGTTTGAGTCACTGGAATCAGTTTGGTCAGAGGGTCCTTTTTCTGAGACCAAAAGACTCTCAAGTGGAACTGAATATCCCTCATCTGAAATCTTGCTCCCTGCACCTCTGCTGTAGAAGCAGCCATGTGACCCAGGAGATGCAGAAAATGCCTTGCTGGATGAGACACCAGTAGGGTGAATGAAGAGGCCAGTGTGATAAGGGTCCTTGCCCTGTCCAGGGGAAGGAAGGCTCTGGCCTTTTCTGTATCTAGCTCTGCACCTATGAAGGTGAGGAGCTGAACAGGCTCTAGAACTGATTTTGAAAGATTCAGAAGGAAACCTAGAGAGGTGAGCAGTTGCTGAGTTATCTGTTGGTGTAACTTGACCTGGTCTGGGGACTGGCCTACTATGAGCCAGTTGTCTAGGTATGGGAAGATTGCAATCCTTTGCCTTCTTAGAGAAGCAACTACTACTGCCAGGCATTTTGTGAACACCCTTGGAGCAGAGGTGAGGCCGAAGGGCATTGCTCTGAATTGGTAATGGCCTGAGGGCAGCTCGAACCTGAAGTACTTTCGATGGGAGCTTCTGATGAGAATATGGAAGTAGGCATCCTTGAGGTCCAGGGAGACTAGCCAGTCCCCTGGCCTTAGAGAGGGTAGAATTATTCCCAGAGTCACCATTTTGAATTTTGGCTCTAAAAGGTGCTTGTTTAAGTATCTGAGATCCAGGATGGGCCGCCATTATCCTGTCTTTTTGGGGGTGAGGAAGTACCTGGAGTACAATTCTTTGCCTTGGTGCAGGGGTGGAACCCTTTCCACAGCTCTGAGAGCCAGGAGGGAAGAGACCTCTGCCTCTAGGGCAAGTGCCTCTGAGGGATTTGCAGGTGAAAGGATCTGGTTCTCAGCTTTGAAATTTTTGAGCGGAGAACCAGTCCCTGGCTTTCTACTTCCAGGACCCATTTGTCTGATGTTAGAGACTTCCAGTCCTGGACAAAGTAAGCCAGCCTGCCCCCTACAGGTAGTGGAGAATCGGCCCTGGCAATCCCATCAGGGTGCCTGCTTGGCAGGGGTTTTAGGCTGAGGGGTGGGAGCAGGTCTGCTTGTACCCCTTCTGCCTCTCCCTCTAAAGAACCCCCTCTGAGCATAGGCAGAAGAGGAGGCCTGGGCTTGGTAGAAAGGCCTATGAAAAGGCCTGCCCCTGCCCCTGGGATGCTGCCTCTGAGGAGTGGCTTGCCTTTCCTTGGCCTGGGCACTCCTATAGGTGGTCCTATATTCATCCATTTTCTTCATGTAATTCTCTGTTTGCTCCCCAAACAGAGAATTACCCACCACAGGAAAATCCATGGCCTTAGTCTGGGTATCCTCAGACAGGCTAGTACATCTGAGCCTAGCCATTCTACGAAGTGCCACAGATGTAGCCATGACTCTAGATGAAACATCATTAGAGTCCACTGCAGCATGGAATTGCACCTTGGATGCCTCAATACCATCAGCAGCCACCTGCTCCAGCTCCTTGGCAAGCTGGCCAGAGACCTGTTTTGCTAAAGCCATGACAGTGTCCCATCTGGATTTCTGATACCTAGCAGTATAGGCGATATAGTTGGCCTGTCTGAGTCCCAAGGATGCTGCCATGTACTGTTTCTTTGCCATGGCATCAATCCTCCTGGAGTCCTTGTCTGGGGGGTGTGAAGCCAAGGGAATATTTGCCTTATCACAGGCTGCAGCCTGCACTACCCTAACATGGCTGCATTGTTGTGTAAGGAACTCCGTATCTGAGCCTGACAGGGTATACCTCTTGTCCATTCTTTTATCCACAGGAGGTATAGTATTAGGAGTCTTTAAAATCTTAAATGTCTGTTTCCCAAAAGATTTGTGTAAGAGAATAGACAGCCTCCTAGACTCTGGGATATCCATCATTTCCACATAGTCAGGCTCTTCCTGATCATCCACAGCTTCTTCCATAGGAAGCTGAAGGGTTTCGGCCACTTTCTTATAAAACATGAAATGGGAGGGGACTCACAAAGCCTAGGAGGAGACACTCATGAAGGTCTGTCTGGGGAGATGTCCGGGTCAATGGGCACATCCAGACTTTCAAAACCACATTCACTTTCCTCATACTCCTCTTCCTCCTCCTCCAGTTCATAATATTTTTCTAAATCATAATCTTGAACCGGTGGAACTGGCCGAACCGAGCGCCTTCCTGATGGTGCCAGTTCGGTCGGAACCGGGGAAAGCGACTGCACAATTTTTATCGCTTGGCTATTTCTTCAGTGGTTGGAGAAGAAACTTTTGGATCCACACCAGCTGATTCTTCCTTTCTTGTTCTCTTAGCTGGAACTGACTCCTCAGAATCGGCTCTCCTTTTGCCCGAAGAAGTCTCGCCCTGGTCAGAGGGCACTCCTTCTGGTTCGGTTTGAACCGAACCGGGCTGGCCATCCAGTTCAGCAGACTTTTTGGCCTCCCTTTCCCTAAGCCTACCAACTCACTTCTCTAGGGTAGCTGCAGGAAAATTTTTACAAAACTGGCAGTCTGCATTGAGGTAGTCAAACCCCATACAATAAACACAGGTGGTGTGGGGGTCAGTCTTAGCAAAGACTTCCCCATACACACTGCAGTGTTGAAACCCAGTGGGCCCGGTTTTTCTTTTGGGTTTCTCAGACATTGTGCCAGTCCTAACAAAACTTACCCTTTTAATGGCAATCCACCAGGCAAGACCCTCTTATCGGTTCCTGACCGTGTTACGAGTCGTGGAAAAAACCGTAATAAAATCGTTTTTTTTTAGAACCAATAAGAACCGGTAACCATACTCTAAAACTACAGATAAAGATTTTTACAACAACTTGATCGGTTCAGACCGAACCGATGAACCGTTTACAAGTTCCACACAGAAAAGAAAAACAATATAACCTATCTAGTACTCACAAATACCACAGACAGAGACTGAACCGACAGGTTACGGTTCAAATTCGGTCGAAAACCGAGAAAAGCGGTACTTTAACCAACAAATTGAACCGAGCAAAGGGAGAAATCTTCGGAGCGACTGTTCAGTGAGGCGGAGTAAAGAATCTGACAGTTTGAGTTCAAACAGCAACAGACAGAGTCTCAGCCAAGCTCGAGCTCAGCGTCCCATGCCTGGCATGGAAAGTTAACTCTTTCATCTCCGGGGCAGTTCGAAGGTTGGGACTCACTGCTATTGTCAGAATACAGCAAGACTTCATGTTGTTTGAAGCATGTATGTGTATTCATGTGTATGTTTAATTTGGGGCTTGTTTTTAACTTGCAATTAGGTCTAATTTCAGCATTTTGCCTTTCATTGACTGTTCTTTAAAGCACGAGGACACTTGCAATAAAAGTTGTAAGCTCATCTTGCATGTATTAGGGGGAATAGTATTCCAAGGTTTTGTTATCAGTAGAATTCTTCCTTGAAAGGTACTGAGACATTTTAAAATTTATGTGAGAAAAACTCTGCTTACTGATATTTCCTGATAACCTTTGACCTTCAGGGGCTTCACAGCTAAAAACAGACTGGTGTTAATTAGCTTCTCTGACTTAATCTTCTGTTACGTTTTAAATGTATATGTTAAACCAATGAGAATTATTTTTGTTTTTTATGCATTATCTGGGTGTTAACAGTAATGGATTTTCTAAATAACTGTCATAAAGCTTCTGAAGAAGGACCTGGTTGGTCCAAAAGCTAGACCCTTGTTCTTTTTTGTATAACATCTATGTTGGTCCAATAAAAGGTATCAAATCATTTGCTTCTGGATCTTTTCTGTCAAAAATAAATTTATGTATTTAGTCTGTGTAGTTCACTGAAGACCTGGCATTTTATTAGATAGGTACTGAGAGGTTAAAAACAGTGTAAATCTTTACAAAATTTGCTGGTAAAGGGTAACATTTATGAGGTATGAATCTTACTTGAAAGATATTCATCCGCAACTGAAGTTAGTAGTAAAAAATGTTTAAATGCTAATCATTTAAATGTGCAAGTTGTTGCATTCCGAAGGGGTAAACAAGTCTCCAGTTTAATAGGCAACCAATATTTAACAAGCTATTTCAGTTTCCCAATGGCCATTAGATAAGCAGCTTAGAGTTATGTCTCCAACATTCTAAACAGAAAATGAAAATTACGTACCTACCGTAATTCTTGATCTTCTCTTGTATCTTCACCATTCATTACTTACTGGGTGTAAGCCGGAGGCGCACACCGGCCACGGGAGCTTTTTTTTTTTTTTAAAGCTAGCTCTAACTGCGCGGCCCTCGAGACCGACGCCTTGCGTCATGCGCGAGGGGCGGCCGCTAGTAGCTACCGACTCCTCCTCCAACTCAGTTCTGTGAGCCGGAGAGGCAAAAATTATATTGTGGAAAAAAGAGAAAGCGAGGCAAGATAGCCAAGGGATAGCAAAGTAAGGAAAATAAACTGAAAAAGGAATAAGCCGATGGAGAATAGACAGAGGAGAGTATTCCTGCCCTAGGGATCACAGGGCCTCCTTACCGGGGCGACTCTAGGAGGAACAGATAAAGAAAAAAGGGAAGGAGAAAGAATGAAGAAGAGAGAAGAAGAAGAAAGATGGAATGTTGAGGAGACCAGAATGCCCAACGAGCATAGTTAGCTGAGAGGCTTAAGGCTCGATTTAATAAGAGGGCAAGAATCCCCACTGGTAGTGCTGAAGAGAAGGTTCACCGAACCCGCTAGACAGACTAAGGAGGGCATAGTCTTTGACCTCAACATGCCATGGTTCTTGATCCTAGCTGCGGGCTCCTGGCCGAGGCAGGCCTTGCTTCTGGAAGGACACCTGGCTAGGAAAAGGTTGATTCCCAGGAGCATGTAAGAGCTGCTCAAAGGGTATAGAAAGAAAGTTTAGCCTTTCAAGGCAGTTTGTAAGAAATATAACGGAACTCAATCGGACTTGCTATGGCAGCAGGAGAGACTTGAAACTGGCAAGAACCGGTCATGGTTGGCACTGCTTTTCCTGCAACACTGTCCTCAGAAGGACCCTTGAAAAAGGGGGGGTTCAAGACAGAGTATGACTCACAGGCTTACGAGGAAAAAATATGACCTGGGAAGCCAGGGGCTGCCTTCAAGCAGTCGGAGAGAGTTCCCTCAGTTTTAAGAGAGAAAGAAATAACCGTACCTGTTCCTCTTGCTCTGCAAAAAAAAAGAAAGGGGGTTGATTCTAGGGCTTAGTAATTGATTAGCAGAATATTGTGGGACCAAACTGCACAGACAGAGTCAGGCAAGGTCCCTAGGAGTGCCTCGCCTGAGAACATGGCGGTGAGATAGTCGTGTAGCTCACTCACGACCCAGCACTCCTGCAACAAAAGCCCATGAATCTTAGAGTAAATAATTTTCCTGGAAACTTTTAAGGAAAAAGGCAAGGATATAGAGATGTCCCTTTTTTTTTTTTTTTTTTAGGTTCAGCAAGAGGGAGGAACGAGACGGGAGGGGGAGACGCCACAGAAGGAGGCCACTGAGGGGAAGGTGGAAGGGGTAGTAATGAATGGTGAAGATACAAGAGAAGATCAAGAATTACGGTAGGTACGTAATTTTCATATCTTCCCTTGTCAATCTTCACCATTCATTACTTCCTGGGTGAGTACCAAGCTCCTCTTCCTCCAGGAGGGGGAAGGGGTAAAGACCCTGAGGGAACAAGACCCCCAGCCTCCTGTTGGTGAGAAACAGAAGGGGAAGACCCTGGCTAATTCACAGAAGCCTAAGTGGGAGAAGAGCTAGGAGGTGCCTCCCGAGGACGTGGAGACGGAGATAGCCCCTGCAAAAGTCTCCTAGATCTAGAGGAAAAGAGACGCGTCCCCCGGAAGGCAGATCGCATCACCCTACGCCGGGCTAGGGGTGACAACCTTGAAAGACGAAGCCATGCCGTCCGCCTAATGCAGATCGCTGTCCCCGCAAGCCTGGAAGCCACCTCATTGGCGTCATAAGATGCCCTTGCCTGGTGTCTTGCCAGCTCCAGGTATATAGCGGAGAGGGCAACAGCTTGTCTGGTTTTCTCCATATCAGGCATTGACGCTAGGAGTTGAGAAAGCATCGACCACAGGTGCCGATTGTAAGCAGCATGGTGAGCCTGATGTGATGCTATACGAGCAGCCGCACGAGAAGAAGAGAACACTCTTCGCCCCCAACGGTCGAACTGAAGGGAGTCCGGGTCCGATGGGCGGTCGTGCACCAGGCAGCGGCGCCCGGAGGGAGTGTCAAGGTAGACCAAGCCAGAAGGGGGGTTGGGAAGAGTACCTAGAGACTCCGAGGGGGCACAATACCTACGCTGACAGTCAGCCGGGGCTGGAGAAGAAGCGGCTGGCGACTGCCAGGATCGGATAGATGCCTCCTGGAAGGGGATAGGCCAGGAAGGTACCACCAAGTGTTGGGCACTGAATTCCCCAAGGAATTCACGCATCTCCCGTTCGGTATTGTCTCTACGAATGTAGTAGATCCGAAGGTCCCTCACCATCCTTGAAAGGAATCGCTGATATTCAGTGAAATCAGCTTCGGAGGAGAGATGAGCAGGGGGTTCCTCCCCCTCAGAGGAGGGAGACGAGGATGATGGGGAGCTGGAATGCTCATAGGACTCCTGCGGCAGTGGGGAGAGTAGAAAGACCCGCTCATGCATACATCTAACGTATGAAGGGAAGGCCGCTGCAGAACCTCTGAACTGCTCCCAGGATAACGGACCCGTAGGACCGACATGGCCCGGGAGCGGGGGTGGTGGAGGCAGAGAGATGGGCACCTGCGAGGAGGCAACTGATCTCTTCCAGGGCTCTGGAATCCGGGGAATGGAGCCCGAGCTGGCGGGGTCCCGGACAACAAACCAGGCCGCAAGACAGAACCCTGAGGAAGCAGAGCCTGGAAGAGCCCAGGGGGAGAATCTCCCCTGCGATGAAGTCGGGACTGCATGGATCCAGAAGGGCAGCCCACAACAATGCCACCAGAGGACACCCTAGAGCCCCAGAGGGAAGGGCGGGGTTCAGTGCTACGGCTCCTGGACACCCCCCGAGGTGGCCAAAGAAGACCGAGGGCCTGTCCCCCTGCCCCTCAACCCCTCGGACTCAAGAGAGCCCTCCTCCGACCGCAGCTGCCCCACCCCCCAGAGGGAGCAACAGCACCCGGAGGGTTGCTGTCACTGGTCCCCGGGAGGGGAGCCCCTTAGTCACCCCACGCCTCACTCCTGGGACCCAAGGCCACCCCAGCCAGGAGCCCTCAGGAGAGGACGGAAGGGGACAGAGGGAGGGGCCCGCTGCGCCGCCTGGTACCTCGTGCCACAGGGACCCAGACTCGAAGAGTCGGGTGCCAGATGGGTCCACGCCTGAGTCATCGGCCTCCGGAAGGACGAGACCAGCAGGACCTCAACACTGGCTACCCCAGGGTCCCGAGGCACGGGCGCCACGGATGCACTGGTACCCGAGGCGGTGCCGCCGTCCCCCCGAACATCAGCAACAGCCAGGCCCGGTCCCAGCTCCCCCGTGGCACCAGTGGGGCCAACGGCACTGCTCCCGGCGTCGGAAACCGAGCCGGCGCCGCGAGGAGGAGAAACCAGGCCCACGGCGCCGCTAACGGCACCGGGGGCCAAAGCGGTGCCACCAGTGGCGCTGTCCTGATCACCAGCACCGTGAACGCACCGAGGTCCAAAATGGCGCCATTTTCGATCACCGCACTGCGATCGCGCTGGATCTAAAACGGCACCGAAGGCGGCGCCGGGTCCACCGTGTCCAGCCCAGAAATCATGGGCGTCTCGACACTGGGGAGCCTGCACCTCGGAGGAGGCGGTGAATGACGCTCAGGCCCTGTGGCAACGCGTAACGCCCTCTGGCCACCATGGAAGGGGCCTCTTCGGCAAGATAAAATGAAGAAGCCCCTCCTCCGTGGACCGAGTAGGCCCGGAGGGGACCCCGGGAAGGGCCTAGAGACCTTACCTGGGAGTCCCGTGAACGACACCTTCCCGCGAAAGTCGGCGGGGCCTTGCCGAGCTTGAACACGTGGACTTCGAGGACGCGACGGTCCATGGAGAAGCAGGCATCGCATTAATCCATATCATGGTTGGATCCCAGGCATCGAAGACACACGTCATGCCGGTCCGAGATGGAGAAATGCCGGCCACAGGAGCACCGACGCATCGGGACGTGGCCCGTCTTAGAAAAACGCTTCGCTCCAGAACCGGACATAACGTGAAATAATTAAGGTAAAAACACAGTAGGAAAACACCCGACGCCGTACAGATAGAAAAAAGAACAGTCTTACCGTGGTATGGCGTCGAGTGTGAACGAAAGAGGAGTCGGCCTAGGTATTGCGCACTTAAAAACACTACTCCGCGAAAGCAGGTGCTGCCTCGATGGCGGGAGAAACAGAACTGAGTTGGAGGAGGAGTCGGTAGTTTGACTGCCGCCCGCATGACGCTTAAGCGCCGGTCTCGAGGGCGGCGCTTAGAGCTAGCTTTAAAAAAAAAAGTCCCGTGGTGGGTGCGCGCCTCCGGCTTACACCCAGTAAGTAATGAATGGTGAAGATTGACAAGGGAAGATCAAGGGATTATTTTATTTTAGTTGTCATGGTGATTTGTAGATGTGAAAGGATACATTGAAAAGTCAAAAAAAATGTGTTCCACGAAACTCCATTTTCAAGCTACATATAGCAAAATGGCTGTAGGCTCCACCCACAGCCATAAAAAAAAAGTTCATGGGACCTTTTATAGTCCCTTGTACACCAACAAAAGGCAAGCAGAAACTCTGTTCAACCTTTTATCACATACTGCATAGCAATCACTGGTACAAACAGACTGTCTTCTCATTAAATGTTTACCTACAGTATTTTAATTTTCTCACAAGGGATAACTACCAATTATTTGCCAGTTTTTGAGCATGTATCATGACAAGCACCTTACATGTTCTAATTGGTTCTCTAAACCATAAAGGTATTTTAATACCCCCTCAGTTTTAATTTATCATGTTATACATAGAAAACAAAAGTAATTTCTGTGACTTAATGGAGTTATTTTGAAGTACAACTCAGATTGCAAACCAGGGGTTAACAGCAGGCGATCATTTTATAATTATTTTCTAAAGAACAGTTATTTATTAACCTCCTGAAGTTGTAAATGCAGATATAAAAATAGAGCCCCTGATAACTGACATATTACACTGACTGTAGTTTCTCGTGGGAACAAACCACTGTATTTTTAGATTATGGAAATAGGAATTGATGTACAGTCTATCTTTTATAGTATGTTCAACATGCTGCTGTAAAAATATATGCAAATGGCAGCATTGTGCATGGTACTAAATATAACAGTCCACATGAAAAAATGACTCACCACATTTCTTCTAATGGAGTCTTGCGTATTCTGACTATTGCAGTGATTCCCAACCTTTGAACTGCCCTGGAGAACTAAGGGTTAACTTTCCATGCAGGGCATGGAAAGCTGAGCTCGAGCTTGGTTGAAGTCTCTGTCTGGAGTGTTCTGAACCTAAACCGTCAGATTCTTATGAGCCCAACTAAACTAAAAATTCTATATGGAAATTGTAAAAATTCTACTAGCCAACTGGCTGAAAAGTTTTGGATTCCCAAGGAAGACTCAAGTCAGGAAACCCAAAAACTAAACCCAATGTACTGAAAAAATAACAATAATAAATAAGCACCCAAACAAAAGGAAGGAGGGTGCCAGCAAATACACCCCTGGGGTGCAACACTGCACCTGCCCACCCACTTCCCAAAAACAGGTTCCGAGAGGGGAGGCAGGGAGGGAGGTCAGAATACAGCAAGACTCCATTAGAAGAAATATAATTACTAAAGTGAGTAATTTTTTCTTCAAACAACATGAAGTCTTGCTGTATTCTGACTATTGCAGACTACCAAGCAGTACCTCCAAGGAGGAGGGACAGAACCTACTTTGGGAATAGGCTCTGAAGTACTGCTGTGCCAAACCGAGCATCACTCCTAGCCTGGATATCCAGAGAGTAATGCTTGGTAAAGGTATGGACTGTTTTCCAGGTGGCTGCTTGACAAATTTTTAGGAGAGGAATATCCCTGGCCGCAGCCAGGGAAGCAGCTGTACATCTTGTGGAATGAGCCCTCAGGCCTGAGGGTGGAGTTTTTCCCAGTTTTTCATAGCAGAATTGTATACAAGACATAATCCACCCAGCAATAGATCTTTTGGTGGCAGGTTTGCCCTTTCCCACTTCTCCATAAGTGAGGAACAACTGGAAGGAGTCAAACCTGTGACCCCTGGTACACTCTATGTAGTAACTAAGGGCTCTTTTGACATCTAAACTGTGTAGCTTCCTCTCTCCTGAGGAAAAATGCTCAGTGAAGAAAACAGGGAGAGACACAGACTGGTTTAAATGGATGTCTGAAACCACTTTGGGCAAGAACCTTCTATTTGTTCTAAGGACCACTTTATCCTTATGAAAGGAGATAAAATCAGGTTCCACTGACAGGGCTTGCAATTCACTGATACGCCTGGCAGAGGTAATGGCTACCAAGAACACAGTTTTCCAAGTCAAGTACTTAAGCTCTGCTGAAGACATAGGCTCAAAGGGGGCTGCATGTTGAGCAATGCAACATTCAAATCCCAGGCAGGGCAGGGTTCTAAAGAGAGGATTGGTGTGAAACAATCCTTTAAAAAATTTTACAGAACACAGGATGGGAAGATAGTGAGGAAGGCTTCCCCACAGACAAAAGTGCAGAAACAGCTGACAAATGTACCTTGAGAGTAGCTGGTCTGAGGCATAAGCCATTAAGATGGACCATATAATCCAGAACTGTAGGCAATTCAGCAGTGTCTGGAGAAATATTCTGTTTAGAACACCAAATGCTGAATCTTTTCCATTTGGAGTTGTAAGTCTTTCTGGTGGAGGGCTTTCAAGAAGCCTTGAGGATGTCCAGACCCCCTTGGGAAAGATGCAGATCTGCAAACTCTAACTCTTCAAGAGCCATGCCTTGAGATTGAGAGACTGAAGATTGGGATACAAAATCCTCCCCTGAGGGGATGTTAACAGGTTGTAATTCTGAGGAAGAGACAGGGGGAGATGAACTGCCAGGGACAGCAACAGAGGGTGCCAGAGCTGTCTGGCCCAATCTGGAGCAACCAGAATCACCTTGCAAGGTTGAGACCTTATTTTGACTAAAACTTTGAACAGGAGTGGGAAGGGGGGAAGGCATACAGAAACTTCCCTTCCCAATTCAGAATTAGGGCATCCAGGGGGACTGAGCCCAAGACTGGAGGTCTGCAACAAAAGAGAGGACGTTGGTGATTGTCTGGAGCTGCAAAGAGATCTATCTCTAGAGTGCCCCACCTTGAAAAAATCACTTTCAACACCTGAGGGTCCAGGGACCATTCGTGATGGCCCTGTGAAATCCTGCTCAGTGCATCTGCTAGAACATTGTCCTTGCCTGGAAGGTGAACTGCTACAAGACAGGTTTGCAGGGAATAAGTCAGAGACCACAACTTCATGGCTTCTGAGCACAAGGCCATGGACCAAGTGACTCCCTGCTTGTTGATGTACCACATGGTGGTAGTGTTGTCTGTTCTGACTTGAACCACCTTGCTCTGAACTGACTGTGAGAACACTTTTAGAGCTAGAAAACCTGCCCTGAGCTCTAGAAGACTGATGTGTAGAAGGGATTCTTGGGGGGAACCACAGACCCTGGACAGTGAGGGACCCCAGGTGGATTCCCCAGCCCAGAAGAGAAGCATCCGTGGTAAGGACCACTGAACAAGGCTGAGCAACAAAGGGAACACCTTGCCTTAAATTGTCCTGATCCTGCCACCACTGGAGGGCCTGGATCAAGGTTGGAGTCACTGGAATCAGTTTGGTAAGGGAGTCCTTTCTCTGAGACCAGTAAGCTCTCAGGTGGAACTGAATATCCCTCATCTGGAATCTTGTCTCTTGGACCACTGCTGTTGAAGCTGCCATGTGGCCCAAGAGCTGGAGGAAATGCCTTGCTGGTCGAGATACCTGAAGACTGAAGGAAGAGGCTAGTTCTATAAGAGCCCTTGCCCTTTCTAGTGGAAGAAAGGCTCTTGCTCTGAGTGTGTCCAGTTCTGCCCCTATAAAGGTAAGGAGCTGGACTGGTTCGAGAACTGACTTGGGAAGGTTGAGAAGAAATCCCAGGGAAGTGAGCACTTTCTGGGTCACTTGCAGGTGAGACTTGGCTTGGTCTGGAGACTGACCCACTAATAGCCAATCTCCCAGATAAGGAAATATGGAAATCTTTTGCCTTCTTAGAAAGGCAACTACTACTGCCAGGCACTTTGTGAAAACCCTTGGAGCTGAGGTCAGGCCAAAGGACACTGCTCTGAACTGATAGTGGCCTGAGGGCAACTCGAACCTGAGGTACTTTCTGTGGGAGCACCTGATGGGAATGTGAAAATAGGCACCTTTGAGGTCCAGGGAGGCTAGCCAGTCCCCTGGCCTTAGAGAGGGAAGGATTATTCCCAGAGTTACCATCTTGAACTTTGGTTTTAAAAGATGTTTGTTCAGATATCTGAGGTCTAGGATGGGTCACCACTCCCCTGTCTTTTTGGGGGTCAGGAAGTAACTGGAGTACAGTCCTTTTCCCCAGTGTAGGGTAGGTACTATAGCTCTCAAAGCTAGAAGAGAAGAAACCTCTGCCTCTAAGGCAAGGGTTTCCAAAAGATTTACAGGTGGAAAAGATCTGTCTCTCATCTTTGGAAATTTTTTGAAGCTGAGAACCAGTCTTTGGCTTACTACTTCCAGGACCCACTTGTCTGATGTAATAGACATCCAGTCCTGGACAAAGTAAGCCAGCATGCCCCCTACTGAAATAGGAGAGTCGACCCGGGCAGACCCATCAGGGTGTGTGCTTGGCAGAGGCTTTAGGCTGAGGGGTGGATGCAGGCCTGCTCATCCCCCTTCTGCCTCTGCCTCTGAAGAACCCCCTCTGCGAAAATGAAGAAGAAGAGGCCTGTGCTTGGTAAAAAGGCCTTTGAAAAGGCCTGCCCCTGCCCCTAGACTGCTGCCTTTGAGGAGTTGTCTGCCTTTCCTTGGCCTGAGCACTCATGTAAGTGGTCCTGTAGTCATCCATTTTCTTCATGTAATTCTCTGTCTGCTCCCCAAATAGAGAATTACCCACTACAGGAAAATCCATAGCCTTAGCCTGGGTGTCCTATGAGTGGCTAGTACATCTGAGCCAAGCCATCCTCCGAAGAGCCACAGATGTAGCCATGACTCTTGATGAGACATCATTAGAGTCCGCGGCAGCATGAAATTGCATTTTAGATGCCTCAATCCCATCTGCAGCCACTGCCTCCAGCTCTTTGGCTAGCTGGGGGGAGGCCTGTTTAGCCAGTGCCAATACAGTGTCCCACCTGGACTTCTGGTACCTGGCTGTATAGGCCATGTAATTCGCCTGCCTGAGTCCCAAAGAAGATGCCATGTACTGCTTCTTTGCCATGGCATCAATCTTCCTGGAGTCCTTGTCAGGGGGTGTGAAGCCAAGGGAATATTTGCCTTGTCACTGGCAGCAGCCTGCACTACCCCAACATGGCTGCATTGCTGATATAAGAACTCTGTGTCTGAGCCTGAGAGTGTATACCTCTTGTCCATCCTTTTATCCACAGGAGGTATAGTGTTAGAAGACTTTAATATTTTTTGTGTCTGTTTCCCAAAGGATTTATGGAGGGGAATAGACAGTTTCCTGGACTCTGGGATATCCATCATCTCTACATAATCAGGCTCTTCTTGATCTTCCACAGCCTCCTCCATAGGAAGCCAGAGGGTTTCAGCCACTTTCCTTTAAAACATAAAATGGGAAGGGGACTCAGAAAGCCTAGGAGGGGAAACACCTGATGGTCTGTCTGGGGAGATGTCCGGTTCCACAGGCACATCCAGACCTTCACTTACTTCATAATCCTCAAATTCCCCTTCCTCTTCAAACTCTGGTTCATAAAATTCTTCAAGGGTATACTCTTGAACCGGGGGAACCAACCGAACCGAACCCCTGCCAGAAGGAGCCAGATCAGTCGGAACCGGACAGAGCGATTCCACAATTTGAATCGCCCTGGCTATCTCTTCAGTGGTCGGAACATGAACCTCTGAATCCGAACTGGTTGATTTATCTTTGTGGTTTTTTTGTCAGAACCGATCCCTCAGAATCGGCTGTCCTTTTGCCCGAAGAAGTATCGCCCTGGTCAGAGGGCACTCCTTCTGGTTCGGTCGAAACCGAACCGGGCTGGCCATCCGGGTCAGTGGACGTCTCAGCCTCCTTTTCCCTCAGTCTACCTAATCTCTTCTCGAGGGTAGATTTGGGAAAATTTTTTACATATTTCGTAGTCTGAATCAAGGTGGTCAAACCCCAGACAATAAACACAGGTGGTGTGGGGATCAGCCTTGGCAAAGACCTCCCCACACTCACTGCAGTGTTGAAACCCAGTGGGCCCCATTTTTTCCTTGGGTTTCTCAGACATGACCAACCTAACCAAACTTACCCTTTTTTCGGCAACTGCCAGGCAAGACTCCCTTATCGGTTCCTAACCGTGTCATGGGTATTGGAAAAAAATGGTTAAAACACGTTTTTTTCAGAACCGATAAGAACTGGTAACCACACACTAAATATAGCAAAAATCACAATCAAATGGTCAGTTCAGCCGAACCGACTGCACTTTTACAAGTTCCACACAGAAAAGCATAACAATTCCTATCTAGTACTCATGGCACCACAGAAAGAGACTGAACCGACTATGTGGATACTTTTTTTCGGGCTTAAACCGATGAAAAACTGAAAACTTTAACTGACTTCGAACCGAGCTGAAGGAGAAATCTCCGGAGTAACCGTTCAGTGAGGCGGAGTAAAGAATCTGATGGTTTAGGTTCAAAACACTCCAGACAGAGACTTCAACCGAGCTTGAGCTCAGCGTTCCGTGCCCTGCATGGAAAGTTAATCCTTAGTTCTCCGGGGGCAGATCAAAGGTTGGGAATCACTGCAATAGTCAGAATACAGCAAGACTTCATGTTGTTTGAAATTATTGATTTCAAATAAAAATTCTTTATCTATAATATGTTGACCAGATGTGTGGAATGAACTGAGCTGGATTACAGCTGAAAGCTAAACTTGTTTTATTGTAATGCTTATTCATAAAGACAGAATTCTACTGTAATTTGGAATGGCAAAGGAAAGAACAATGTTTTTTATGAATACATCTTAATTTAAAGATCACTGGCAACTATGTATTGAATAAAAGCCAGGAAAGTGCAGTGTACAAGGAATTAATACCATCAGTGAGCTTGTGGTTCTGTCATCTCAAGGTGGTGGAACGCTCTTATAGTGTGTAATATAGAAAAACAACAGATGTCCAGGAACTCTTGCACAGTTTTGTAGGAGGTGATATAACTGAGTTCCTGTGAGTTCCTGTCCAATTTAACCTCTGAATACCATTGAGGGGGTCTAACATGGTCATAAACCACAAGTTCAGCATGTAGATTTAAGATGTCTAAGATGGCATTAGTTTATGAATACACAATACTTTTTTTTAGCATTTTTATGCACTATAATTTGTTTAGTCAACAGAAGTTGTAGTTTATCTTAGAATTTAATAAGGTTTCAGCAGTGAAGTAGTTAATTACTTAATGCATTTGGAAAGATCAGAAGCATCACAGTAATGGCAGTTCACTGTAAAGCATACACACCAGCTTTAGTCAAGCATATGACTTCAGGTCATGTGATTGCGAAGAAGTGAAAGATGGTTACCATCTGCTTCTGTGATTTGCATTGAAATGGTTGGTCTAGAATAGCAATGCAGTGACATCCTAATTGATGTTCTATCACAGGACTATTTTTCCCAAAGAGGAATGCTTGTCATTTCAATGTTGTCCTAGAAGTATGCTTACTGACGTGCATGTTATTACCATTTTAGTCCTCTTTATTTCTGTTGTAGTTCGTGAGTGCCTTATTTCTGTGATTCTGTGCTTAGTTAGGAATTCCATCTCTACTTTCAAATGCTTGGTTAGTTTCAGTTGTATAAAGCTAAGCACACGTTTTAATGAATCTGCAATGTGTGTTGCACATTTAAAACGTTTTTGTTATGAAAAATAAGGACTTTTTTTATCTGATTCACTTGGAAGATGGCACTGAATGGAGGAAACCATGTGAAAACACCAGTAGTTGTAAGCTAAGTTATTGCTGATTGTTTGCGATACTGACATAATGTTTGGAAAAATGTATTTAAATATTTTATTTTAGAATGGTGTGTGTGTGTGTGTGTGTGTGTGTGGGGAGAGAGTGGTATTAATGGGGAGGGAAGTAAACTCAAACTGTTGAGAAATATTTTTTTATGAAAGTCTGACTCTCTGAAATGAAATGTTTCTTAAATCTGATATGTTGCTTTTCAGCTGTATTGTGGGAGGCAGATAATCCAAAATGTTGAACAACCTTTTTCTGAAGGTCTGGTTTTGAGGCTGAGTTAAGAAATTAAAAAAAAAAAGTTGTCAATTGATGTTGTCATAATTTATTAATTTATTGATACTACAGTTATCTAATTAGTGTGCATAATAAAATTTAATTATGTGTACTATGGTATGGTAAACTTGTAGTTTTTCTATGGGGGAAAGGCCTACCCAGTATTATATACATTATATAATAGATAGTTACTTTCTTTTGTTCGTCACACGTAACTATTAGGAATGACTTTTTGAACCCAAATCTGTAAATCAAATTAACAAAGTACTTAAGAATATAATTTTCTCATTAACCCCTTCACATCTCTGCCAATCAAAACTTTCATTACAGCACAAGTGCACACAGCTGACATTTTAAATCTCAACAGAAAATGTTTCATTTTTGACCTCAGCAACTTTTCTTTCCATTTTCTCCAGTCTGGAAAACAATGGGCCCAATTTTTAAAAGATTGGGACTGGTGCAAGGAGCTTGCATCAAGAAAAAATGGCACAAAGGGCTCCTTGCACTGTACCATGCATCAGTCTCGATTTCATAAGGTGCCCTGTGCCACTGGGGGGATCACCTGCTCCAAATGGGCATGCACCATCCTTGCAACAGCTGCACTGGTGCACCATGGTGAAGGGGGCATGCACTGCAGTATTTCCATAGTAGCGGTGTTGTGTGGCAATCAGCAGATATGAGCAAGAGTGCTTAGACTCATATGAATTTTTCTTCCAATCCAATTTCTTCTACATCTCTTTTTTTCCCTTCCTCAGCTTCAGGATGCTGCCAACTTAGAAAAGTCAAAAGTAAGTATTTTGCCTGCAGCAGTTTCTCAGCAAAAACTCCAGTCCATCTGATGAGCTGTGTGGAGTGGAGGGTGTTTTGCCACCACTCGGCCATGAGTCAGGACTACCGTCGGGACACAGCCTTCTTCAGCTAGCTGCCATGTGATAAATATAAACTGCAAAGCAGAAAGCGTGGTTTGAATTTATTAAATGGTAGCAAACAAAGGAAGAGAGCAGTACTGTGCTGCCAGATATTCCTTTCTGGTTATACAGTTCTTCTTCACTGGAAAAGAGACCCAGTTTGGCTAGTATTATATCACTCAATGGTTTTCCCACCATCAGCAAAGGGATGAGCATGTACTAGTAACACCAATGCTCACAGAAGTATTGTACTGAGTACAGACATGTCAGCTGTGTAGTTTTTTCATGCAAATTAAATATACAAATATAGGAGTATCTCAGAAATACTCGTGTTTTGAACAAAACAAGTGACATAGACAGAAACCAAAAATATTAATGAGTGCAGCAAGGTTTTTAAACAGTACACTTTATTTTTTGAGATGATCATTGCACTGCTGCTTTAACAACTCACTGGAAACAGTTGTGGTTCTGGAGGACTGGAGGAGGGCAGATACAGTCCCACTTCACAAAAGTGGTAGAAGGGAGGAGGCTGGCAGCTATTGGTCAGTCAGCCTGACATTGGTGGAGGAAAGTTAATGGAGGCACTACTAAAGGAAAGGATTGTGGAGTATCTTGAATCCAGCAGGTTACAAGACACATGGCAGCATGTGCTCATGGTGAGGAGGTCATGTCAGACAAATGTGCTAGATTTTTTTGACTCAGTGACCAGGGAACTAGATCAGGGTGGAGCAGTGGATGTGGCCTATTTAGATTTCAGCAAGACTTTCAACACCGTTCCACACAGAAGACTGAAAAGTAAACTGGGCAACTTAGAGGTGGTCCTAAGGTGGTAAACTGGGTAAGAAATTGGTTATAGGATAGGCAACAGAGGGTGTTGGTAAATGGAGTTCACTTCAGAGAAGGGAACCAGGGGGTGCCTCAGGGCTCAGTACTGGAACCAGTCCTCTTTAATGTCTGTATAAGTGACACTGCAGATGAGCTGGAAAGAAAGGTCAGCCTCTTTACACATGACACCAAATTCCGCAATAGTGTAGACACTCCATAGGGCATGGAAAGAATGTTGAGACCTGAGAAAACTCGAGGTGTGGTCAAGGGGACAGAAGTTGGGTTTCAATGCAAAGAAGAGCAAAATGTTGCACTTGTGGCATAGAAACCCAAAGGAAGAATACAGAATGGGAAAGAAGTATTGATGGTCACCAAATGGGCAAGAGACCTGGGAGTGATCATATCAGATGATTTCAAGGTGGTGAGGCATTGCAACAAGGCATTGGGTTGGGCCAGTGGGATGTTGGGTTGCTTAGGTAGGGGTATAACCAGCAGAAGGAGGGAGGTAGTTTTGCCACTGTACAGTAGGTGGTTAGTCCACACCAGGAACACTGTATACAGTTTTGGAGACCACATCTCAGGAAGGACAAATACAGAGTAGAGACTGTCCTGAGGAGGGTAACTAAAATAGTGCAGGTTCTACATCAGAAGACCTATGGTGAGAGACTGAAGGAGCTGAATATGTACATCCTAGAAGAGAGGAGGGACAGGAAGATATGATAGAGACCTATACATACCTTGCAGGGGGTAAATAAGGTAAGGAGGGGAGTTGTGGTCAAAGGAAAAGATGTACAACAAGGGGACATGCAATGAAGCAACAAGGGGTAAGTTCAAGGGAGATGTGAGGGAGTACTTCTTCATTGAAAGAGTGGTAGGTGCCTGGAACAGTCTTCCAATAGACATGGTGGGGTGAAAGCAGTGGTGGAATTCAAGAATGCATGGGATAGGCATAAAGGACACTTAGTGGAAAGCGGCGAGGAGTCAGTGATCAAGTATGTTCTGTGTTGACTGTATAAGCAGGGAAACTGGGCAGACTGGGTGAGCCACATGGTCCTTATCTGCCATCAAATTCTTTGTTTCTATAACATGAACAAATTTATTATGATGTTATGAATACACTATTTAATCAATTATGACATTGTCAAAGGACAACTTTTATACATTTTTCACCTCAACCTCACAACCAGACTTTCATAAGTTACAGTTTCTCAACATTTTGGGTTATCCCCTTCATCAGCACAGCTAAACAGCAAGACATCACATGTAAGAATCATTTCAAATACCTGATTCCCTCACCCCATCATCTCAACCACCAACCACACATTCTTAAACAAAATATTAAAATGCAGCTTATAAAACATTATTTTGATAATGCAAACAAGCAGCCTGCACTTAACTTTCAACTGCTGGGGATTTCAAACCATTTCCTCCATGATGTCTGCAGCAATGAAGTGAAGAATAAAATTCTATCAGACTTGCTATAATTTATTTTTCTGTTAGTTCTAACCTTGTCATGGTGCATTCTTTTATTGCTGGGTTACAGATGCTCACCAACTAGAGATTATCACACCTCCAAAGTTGTGCCACTATCCTGTAGCCTTGATTCAGCCCTCTTCTGTGACAGTTGCTTTACAATACTCAAGTTCTAAATCTTTCAGATCCATATAGCAACATAACATATAGGATAGTGTATGGTACCCTATACACAACAACACTATTCTTACACTGAGTGGATACTTTGATGTCACAGACCTTGAGAGTAAAGCTCAAGAGGTCCCTCTGATGTCATAGTAACCATGAGGTGTGAGAAGAACGATGTGTATTTGGGCTATCATAATTCTTTATACTGTATGGTCCCAAGACAACACAACTGCTTACTTTTTCTTGATCAGGCAGTCAGTCTCTATCATCCACAGCCCACACTTCGTGGCCATCCACTCACCTGCCAGCTCCTGTGTGCAACACTTCAACTGCCACTAGCTCCATCAACAGTGCTCATGGGTCGGTTGCATTTTCATACTAACACAGAACAAAAAGTCGTTCTGTGTTAGTATGAATGTCACTACTACAGCAGAAAGATTTTTTACAGTGTATGGATCTCCATGTACAATCATGTTCCACCATATACTATAATACAGTACAAAGGCTATTTTGTACATTCTTTGAAAGAAAATAATTTCTGTCTCACTCTGTGTCCCAATGAAAGAATCTATATCAACTGGTTTGTTGTCAATATAATTTCATGAATCATTTCTTCTGCAATGGTAGCTCCAATAAACTGAACTGATTCTAGAGAATCCCTGAATGTATGAATAAGGCACTAATGAACATGTGCCTGAAAACAACAACATCAAGCTTCAATGATAGACAACAAATGAGCCCAGTCAATATCTCAGCCGAAAAAAATTATCTGCAAAATAATTTTTTTTAGTTGTTTAACCAGGAGTAGCACACTAAGCTGAAAGCTTTTTTACAGGTGCAACCTGTGAGCACAGGGAAGTTAAGTGACTTGCTCAGGGTCACACAGTATGCATGTGGAAGCTGTGGGATTCAAACCGAGGTCTGGTTTGCTGGATGTCACCAGATTTGCATGTCATAGCCTTAAACCACTGCACTATACTGCCTCCCTATTCTAGGATGGGTCCCAGTAACAATATTAGAACTAACAGAAAAAGAAATTACAGTAACTCTGATAGAATTTCTTCTTTCTGCATTGCTCCCTGTTGCCACTGGGCACTTATTTACTGCTGAGATTTAATAAGTAGTTCCCTCCTCAAAAACTATATTCAAGAAGGAGAGAATATTCTTGTATATACCACACCAGTGGTGAATAAATTGGGTATTTTCACTTAGAACACCATTTATTTCACTTAGAACACAATTTATTTAACTTAGAACATGTTATTTCCACTTAGACTCTGGGACTAGAACACAGAGAACAATGGGCCAGATAGAGAACTTACAATGGAAAGAAAGGCAGTTTTAAGCTAAAACAAGATAAAACACCAGTGAAAACATTACAAATGGTGTGTCATATATCAAATACATAATGGGTTGCAGTAAAATAACACATTTATCTCCACACAGGAGTGATGAGACCCTTATAGCTAACTCGTGGCTTTGCCGCTCGTGAGTTATGGGTCTTACCACTCACTAGTGGAGATAAATGTATTATTTCACTGCAACCCATTATGTATTCCCTAATTATCTGAACTAGTGTCTCAGAGCCACTTGAACAAAATATCAGCTGATGCCCATATCAATGGAATCCTGAGTGTCAAATTTGTAATGTTTTATAAATGTGTGCAAGGAAGACCAAACCACCTTGTCCAAATCAGTTACTGAGACCTCTGTCCTTTCTGCCATGGAGGCCGCCATGGCTCTGGCCAAATGTGTTTCTATCAAAGCTAGCAGCTTCAGGTTTGCCTCCACATAAGCCTTTGCATGTTCTGAACCATCTAACCAAGGTCAACTTGGAAGATTTCTCACCCTTTTTAGCTGCAATGAACAGTACAAAAAGGCTAGCTGGTATGTCTTAACTGCTCTCTGAAATCAACTAGCCTGTGAAACTGCCTCTCATTATTTAGTGGCTTAGGACAAAAGGAAGGCAGGCTAACCTTTTGGTTAGCAAGGAACTCAATAGGTACCTTCAAGAGGAAGGAAGGTACTGTACATTACATTACTTTATGTTGGTGGATAACCAAATAAGGCACCTGGCACAGGAGTGCTCACAACTCTCCTATCCACCTAGCTGAGAAAAGTGTGACTACGAAACATGTCTTGATGTAAAGGATTTACTCTGATACTTATGTCAGAGGCTCAAACACAGGCTCAAAGAGTGCATTAATCAATTTATTGAGGGTCAAAGATGGAAATGAAAATGACGTACCTACTGTAATTCTTGATCTTTTTGTGTATCTTCACCATTCATCACATGTGGGTAAGTGGCCAGAGGTCACAACCCCACGGGACTCTTTTTGGGGGGAATGGGCAGAGCTGACACAGCGAAGGTGCCACCGTTGAGGCTGACACACTGCATGGTGCTCATGGGTTGGCCATTAGCTGTCATCGGCCCCGCTCACCCACTAGTTCTGAGTCATCGTAGAGTAAGAAACAGGGTTGGGAGGAAGGGACATGGAAGCCCAAGGGACAGACAAAGGAAAAGATATAAGACACAAAAGGAGGAATATATGACTGAGAGGACAGACAAGGAAGAGAGAGGAAAACTAAGGGAATTGGGAGGGGCCCCAATCTCTGGAAGAGGAAAAAGGGAAGAGAAGGAAGGGAAGGAAACATTAAGTGGGAGGGGAAAGGACAAACCCAGGGCTTGCGGTCTGGTCCCTGGCTTTTAGATGGACTTACTGCACAGGAGTAGCAAGAACCTGAGAAGGCTGGCAAAACCCAAGGCATGGAATTTTGACAAAGAGGCAGTCTGACAGAATGATTTCCTAGGGTCATGGATTAAACAGGAGGGGGACCAGTAACCAGGGGATGTCCTCTCCCCTAACCAACAAAAATAAAGGGAGGGGACACCACCTCTTAATGGAAGTAAAAAGGATTAGTCCTGAAGGACAAGGGTTAAGGGGAGAGGAGAAAGACAGAGAGAGAGAGAGAGGGGGCAGTCACCAGCACACCACCCCAAGGGGGTGGGAGCCAAAGGCGATGAGGAGAACAGCCCTCGACTCCCCCTCCTGCCAGACAAAGGCAGAAAGAAACCCCCCCCATATGCCCAAGGTCACCCCACTCCTGACCAATGGAAAGGGGGAGGGAGGGCACACAGAGGGAGGAAGACCCAGAGACTGAGGCCCCAGGGGGATGGTGGGTGGGAATTGTGATGAATGGTGAAGATACACAGAAAGACCAAGAATTACTGTAGGTACATAATTTTCATATCATATCTGTGTCAGTCTTCACCATTCATCACATGTGAGTGAGTACTGAACCCCTCCAAAGGGGGCCCAAGACCCTAGGTGATTAAGCCCCTTAGTTCCCAGTGGGGGAGACACTGAGAGGGAGAATCTTTACAGGTCTGGTGAGGCCCGAGCCTGTGGGGAGTGAGACGGGGACCCCCTGGAGGGGGGGAAGGAAGTTGTCCCGACAATTGCCACCTCACTCTATGGGAGAAAAGATGGGTTCTCCAGTAAGCGGAGGAAATCACCCTATGCCGAGCCAAGGGTGACAAGTGGGAGAGACTCAGCCATGCCATCAGCCTAATGCAGATTTCTGTCCCTACAACTCTGGAAGCTACCTCATTGGCGTCGTAGGATGCCCTCGCTTGTTGCCTTGTGAGAAAGAACTGGAAGGGGGCAGGATCAGTTGTGTTCCAGGACAGTAGCTGCTGCTGTTTTCACAGGGTTCTTTTGGATATTACTTGGTAGGTTAGTTCTTTTCTTTCTTGCTTCTAAGGGGCTAGCAGGGTATTGTTCTGGGGGATCCTGGATGTTTGTAAACTGATTTAGTGGCTGTAAGTGGGGCTCTTTTTGTGGATGTTTCACTTTGTAACAGGCTGCGCTGGTAGAGGCCTATTTCTTCTGATTTAAAACCTGTTTGGTGGGATTTGCTTGGAGATGGTTATTTGAATTGGAGACCTATATCTGTTAATTTCAAGCCTAGTTTGATTTGGTGTTAGTGAAGCTGATTAAATTGGAGACCTGTTTCCTTGGCAGCAAACATAGTTTGGGGCTTTGACTTGAAGTTTGATTCCTTGTGCTGACTCCATTAGCTGTAAAAAGGTTAGTTCATAGTGGGGAGGGTGTTAATGGTCTGGCCAGGTCTCACTCAGCCAGTTGAGTGGAGGCAGGGCTGAATCAGGTTGAGGTGCTAGCTGCTTTGTCTCTCAGAAAGAACTGGAAGGGGCAGGATCAGCTGTGTTCCAGGACAGTAGCTGCTGCTGTTTTCACAGGGTTCTTGTGGATATTACTTGGTAGGTTAGTTCTTTCTTTCTTGCTTCTAAGGGGCTAGCAGGGTATTGTTCTGGGGATCCTGGATGTTTGTAAACTGATTTAGTGGCTGTAAGTGGGGCTCTTTTGTGGATGTTTCACTTTGTAACAGGCTGCGCTGGTAGAGGCCTATTTCTTCTGATTTAAAACCTGTTTGGTGGGATTTGCTTGGAGATGGTTCTTTAGCTGCAGGGCTTGGAGGGGAGACACAGGGCGGATACACTCTTTCTTGTCAGGTGTCTGCCCAAGACCCTCCCTCCCCAGAAGTCTGCAAATTTATAGGGGAAGACCTGCCCTGCAATTGGAGGAAAGGGCTGCTGGTGCAGCTCATGTAGTTCTATCCACTGGGGGTTGGATTTAAAGGCCAGGAGAGAGGAGCTTAGGGAGTTGTTCATTTTCCTTACATGTTTAATGTGTTGTACTGCACCTAGTAACAGAGTTACTGGTGTACAGTGGGACTGTCTCTAGGATTAGTGGGTGACCTGAGGGGTATCTTGGAATAGGGGGAACCTGGTGGCTCACCCAAGGAAAACTATTTGAAAGGGGATGGAACCACACATCATTAGGGCGGCATCTTTGGAGGGTGGTGGGGTGCACAGGGTGTGGAGCAGCCATGATACTGGACTGGGCTTGAAGTTTGGTGGTTGCCCAGTGTGCTACCAGCTGGCACAGCTTAGGGAGGAGGTTGTGGGATGAGGAGAAAGCTGGGGAAGGGGGTGGTATGGTTGGGGAAGGGGCTGGAAATCTCCCACAGGGTTGCACCAAGCACTGGGGCGGGGGAAAGGAAGTGCAGGAGAATACTCAGGGTCACATAGGGACCCTGGCAGAGGGGGCCCAAAAGGACACTACCAAGGATGCAGGCAGGTAACTGGTGACCCTCACAAGGGGGACGGAGGACAACATCTTTAGGGAAGTAGGCTGATAGCCAGTGCTGGACAGAAGGAAGCAAGGCAGGAGGTGGATCAGACCTTATACTTAGTAACCGCCCACCCTCTTCTCTGCTCAAGGGTGGGGGGATGTAGCTACGACAGAGGTGGTTGGAGACGGAAAGGTGTGGGAGTGGGGGCAGGAGGCAGGGGCAGATAGCAGGAAGAACAGGGGGACCTGGAATGCAGGAGAATGGGGGAGTAGTAGATCGGAGCAGGGGAAGAGAGAGGAAAGCGCAAGGAGAAGGACCAGTTGGGAGGAAAGGTAAAGAAGGACCAGAAGCACAAGGATGATTCAGTAAAGAGAGCTGAGGGGTTAGTCAGGGAGCACGATGAGCAAGGAGGAAACTAAATGGAGACAGGAAGGAAGGAGGATGAGCCAGGCTAGTTTAGCAGATGGGGAGAAGGACCAGTTAGCAGCAGTGAGGGGGGAATTAACAAGGTACAGAAAGATACTCAGGAGGATAAGAGGTATAGGATTGAGGGAGGGTGGCCATGGTAAATAAGGAACGGGTGGCATGTGGCACCCAGATAGGGGGAGGAACAAGGAGCCAGCTGGGTGGAGGGGCCGGTAGAAAGGATGAGGGACATGGAAGGGGGGAAATGGAGGAAAAGGAGTGGTCAGAGTGCTCCTGCTGGGGGATTCTATGATCAGGGGTATCAAATGGGATAGGGAGGGGGAAGCCTGGCCAGTTAGAACAAGATGCTTCCCTGGACTAACGGTGCACAGGGCTAAGCACGAGGTATATCAGCTGGCAAAGGACTGTGGGGGTTCCCCAGACATACTGGTCCACCTGGGTACAAATGACATTGAGGGAAATAGCTTAGCCAGAGATACAGGCAAGATTCAGGAGCCTGCCAGGGTCTGTCATGACATAGGATGCACAGTTTCCTTCTCAGAAATCCTGCCAGTGCCAAGGGCTAGTGGGGAACACAAAAGAAAAATTAGGAGATAAACCAGTGGCTCAGGGAGTGGTGGAGGCCAGAGGGTATGGGGTTGATGGGGATTGGGGAGACCTGGGAGGATAAGGAGCTATATGCTAGAGATATACTACATCTCAATTTGAGGGAGGGAACTTAAGTTGAAAATGGAGGAGTTCATTGGTGAAAAGTGGGGTTTAAACTTGTGAAGGGGGGGTGGATGGAGAAAAGGCAGTCAAGGGGATGCCGATAAAGGAGGGACTCTGTCTCCACTCCTGGGGACCAGGAGGATTGCAGGAAAAGACCAACTGGCAAAGTGCAGACCAGGAGAAACAGAATCCAAGGGAACACGAGCAGGGGAAATGAAACCAAAGGGAAAGGGTGGAAGGTAGTCCTGTTAAATGCCAGGAGCTTGGGCAATAAAATGCCTGAGCTCCAGGCGATGTTAACTGAGGGAGCAGTGGATGGCAGCGGTCACTGAGACTTGGGCCACTGCAAGACATGACTGGGACCTGAACCTGGAGGGTTACACTATGTTCAGGAAGGACAGGGGAGGGAAGGGGAGGAGGTAGCAATGATAGTAAAAACTGCATTGGCATAGGGGAGTTGAGGAGGCGGAGGGAACCGTGGAGGCGATTTGGGTCACCTTGATAACAAGGGGGGCAAGAGAGTAAAAATAGGAGTGGTGTATAGACTCTGTCTGGCGGAGGAGCTGGAGGACAGTCTGGTGGCAGATGTTAGAGACACTGCAGACTGGGCAGAGGAAAGGTGGTGGTGTTAGGGGACTTAAACATGCCAGGAACAGACTGGGAGACTATGACATCCTCTGTGACCAGGAACAGAGGTTGTTAGATGTCTTTCAAGACGTGTTCCTAACTCAGCAGGTGAGGGAACCGACCAGGGAGGCACGGGTACTGGATGTGGTCCTGGCAGACAGTGACCAGATTGGGGGCCTGGAGGTAAGGGACCCATTGGGGTGGAGTGACCATGCCACGGTCTGGTTCTGCCTGGACCTAGGAGGGCTAGAAGGCTGCACAAAGACGGAAGTAACCGACTTCAGGGGGGTGGATTTTAAGGAAATGGGAAGGATCCTATGAGCATTTGATGGGATTGGGTCAGACATGGACGCTGGATAGTAGGTGGGAAATCATCAGAGAGGGGTGCAGGATGCCACCAGCACCTGTGCAAGAGTAAGACGTAAAGCTGTAGGGCCTAAAACCCTGTTGGTGGACCAGGGAGGTCCAGGAGGTGGTGCAGGTAAAGAAAGCAGCCTATAAGAAATTCAAGTGCTCAAGGAGTGAAAGGGATCGAGGGGAGTATGAGCTGTTGGCTAGAAGGGCCACTAGAGTGGTGAGGGCGGCTAAGGCAAGGAAGGAGCAGAACCTGGCCAGGGAAATTAGGAGAGGGAAAAAGGGGTTCTTTAGATACATTGGGAAAAGACGAAGGGTGAAGGGGCAGATTAGCAGGATTAAATCAGGGGAGAGATGGGCACAAGACCCAGAGGAGCAGGCTGAGGTACTAAATGAGTACTCACCTCAGTTTTCACCAGGAAAATGGGGATGCTGCATCATACATGGAGGAGACAGAGATAATGAGGAGGGGGACCCTTACCAATCGGCAGGTCTGGGGAGGGGGCATCACTGGCAGGTGGAGGAGGGCTAAGCAGGGAGAAGAGGTACTGGAAGTGGAAATCACAGCAGAGAGAGTGAGGGAAGCCCTCAGCTCCCTTAAGACGGAGAAAGCACTGGGGCCGGATAAATTACATCCTAGAGTGCTGAAGGAACTTGCAGATGTCCTGACAAACCCCTGGCAGAGCTTTTCACCATCTCTCTGAGGACAGGTTGGGTGCCCCAAGACTGGAAGGTGGCGCATGTAGTGCCTATCCACAAGGGGGGATCAAGGGAGGTGGCAGGGAACTACAGGCCTGTCAGCCTGACATCAGTGGTGGGCAAGGTGATGGAGGGCATTGTCAAGGAGTGGCTAGGGGGCCCTGGATAAGTCAGGGTGCCTGGACGATGGACAGCATGGATTCATCCCGGGAAATCGTGTCAGACAAACCTGGTGGAGTTCTATGACTGGGTGACAAGTGCCTTGGACCTGGGTAGACCAGGGATGTCCTCTTTCTGGACTTCAGCAAGGCATTTGACTCTGTTCCTCATGGGGGGCTCATTGGATAAACTAGGAGAAATGGGGTGGAAACCAGATGATCCAATGGATAGGCAATTGGCTCCAGGACCGGACCCAGAGGGTCGAGTTGGTGGATAATCTCTCCCCAGGAGGGTCATTAGTGGGGTCCCACAGGGATCAGTCCTTGGGCCCCTTCTGTTCAACGCCCACGATCTGACATAAGGACAGGAATCAGGAGGAGATGAGTCTCTTTGCAGATGACTCAAAACTGGGGCAGTGGTGGATGGGGAGGAGGGGAGGTGGCCCTGCAGGGGACCTGAGGCTCTGGAAAGATGGTCTAGAAAGTGGAAGCTGAGGTTTAATGCAGGAAATGCAAGGTACTCCATCTGGGGGCAGAAACCCAGGCCAAGTGTACACCTGGGGAAATACTACAAGTCTCAATGGCTGAGAGGGACCTGGGGGTGGTGGTGGATGTCAAGATGAACAACTCTGAGACTTGTAGGAGGGCAGCAGCCAAGGCCAACAGGATGCTGGGATGCATCGCTAGGGGATCACCTCCAGAAGGAGGGAAGTGATACTCCCCCTGTATAACTGCTTGGTGAGGCCGCACCTGGAGTACTGCATGCAGTTTTGGAGGCCACACTTAAAGAGGGACATTAACCTCCTGGAGAGGGTCCAGAGGAGGCAACCAAAATGATTTGGGGCTTGGGGACAGGACCTATGAGGAGAGGCTCAAGAGCTAAATATGTACACTTTGGAAGAGAGAAGGGACCGGGGGGACATGATAGTGGTCTTCAGGTACATGAAGAGGGTAAATAGGGGAGGAACAGTGAGGGTGTTTCGAAGGAAGGAGGAAGGGCCACTAGAGGGCATGGGTGGAAGCTGAGGGGAAGATTCAGGAGAAAGGAGGAGGTGCTACTTCACTGAGAGGGTGGTAGAGCCATGGAATGCACTACCTAGGGGGCTGGTGGAGGCAGAGACAGTGGAGGGGTTCAAGAGGGGGTGGGACAGGTACAGGGGAAGGGTTCATGAAGCAAAATCCAATGCAGCAAGAATATCCGGAACTGGGAAGGGAGAAGCCAGAGAAGGCGAGGAGGACAGCAAGGTCAGCACCCAGGGTGGGGGCTGACCAAACGAGCAGACACGAAAGACCATTAGACCTATTCTGCTAGCATTTTAGTATGTTAGTATGTATGTTAGTGTCCAGTTGTGTCAACCCTGACTGGGGGTGAGGCATACGACCTGCAGACTCCGGGGGAGCACAATACCTCTGACTCAGTTCCCTGGGTCCTGGGACACCGGAGAATGGACAATGCCAGAACTGCAGTGACACCTCCCAGAAGGGAGCAGGCTAGGCGGGCACCACTAGGGTGGCCACACTGAATTCACCAAGGAAGGCGAGCGCCACATGCTCAGGATTGTGTTGGGATGCAGGGGTGATGCAAAGATCTTCCAACATCTTTGTGAGGAAGCACTGACACTCAGTCAGATCAGCAGCAGGGGAGATGTGGAGGAACGGTTCCTGTCCCTCAAAAGAGGGGGATGAGGAAGCAGAAGACTTCAGAGATCCAGGGGGCAGCTGCTCAGGGGGAGGGTGGATCACCCACTCGTCCACTGCCCCGATGTAAGTAGGAAAATAAGCAGCTGCACCCCTGAATTGCTTCCAAGTCAAAGGCCCCCTAGGACCAGAAATACCAGTGAGAGAAGAAGAAGGCGACAGAGGAATGGGGACCAGCTCCACAAAAGATGAGGAACATCCTCTGCCTGTGCAAGAGAATGCACTGGATGCCCCCAAAGAGGGAGGAGCTCATAGAAACACAGATGGCAGATAAGGATCGCAAGGCCCACCCAGTATGCTCATTTCCTTTTCTACCTCATGAATGTGCCATAGGCCTTTGCTCTGTCAATGGCCTATCTACTCATACTCTTCTGTATTGCTCCCTTATGCCTATCCCATGCCTGTTTGAAGCCCTGCACTGTATTCATATCCACCACTTCCTGAGGTAGGCCATTCCATGCATCCACCACCCTTTCTGTGAAAAAGAACTTCCTCACATTACTCCTTAACTGGCCTCCCTCTAATCTCATGCTGTGTCCTCTTGTCCTGCTATTTTTCTCATATTGAAACATGTTAGACTCTTTCACCTTATTAATGCCCTTAAGGTGTTTGAATGTTTCAATCATATCACCTCTCTCCCTCCTTTGCTCTAGGGTATACACATTGAGCTCAGTTAATCTGTCCTCATATGTTTTCTGATGCAGTCTCAGCACCATTTTGGTTGCCCTTCTCTGGACTGCCTCAATTTGGTTAATGTCCTTGTGAAGGTGTGGCCTCCAGTACTGCACAGTACTCCAGATGGGCTCTAACCAGTGTCTTGTAAAGAAGGATTATTACCTCTTCCAACTTGTGATACTCCTTACTAATACCCCAACATCCCTCTAGCCTTACCTACTGCTTTAGAGGTCTGCTTGGATGATTTCAGGTCATCGGTGATGATGACGCCCAAGTCTCTTTCTTCCCTTGTGACTGCCAGCAACTCCTCCCAGTCTATAGGTGGCTTCGGGGTTTCTCTTCCCTATGTGCATGATCTTGCACTTCTTTGTGTTAAACCCCAGTTGCCACTCTTCTGACCATTTTTCTAGTTTATCCAGATCTCTTCTCATTCTGCCCACCCCATCTGGATCATCTATTCTGTTGCAGATCTTGGTGTCATCTGCAAACAGACAAACCTTACCCTCCAGTCCATCTGCAATGTCACTGATGAAGATATTGAAGAGGACTGGCCCCAGGACTCATCCCTGAGGTACCCCACTTGTGACTTGCATCTCTTCTAACTGTATACCGTTTACCACCACTCTCTGTTTTCTTTCTGTCAACCAGTTTGCCACAATTTGACCAACATCTGACCCACCCCGAGCCTACACAGCTTATTAATCAATCGTCTATGTGGAACAGTATCGAAAGTTTTGCTGAAGTCAAGGAAGGCAACATCAACTGCTCCCCCTTGGTCCACCACCCTGGTTACCCAGTCAAAGAAATCTATGAGATTAGTTTGATAGGACCTTCCTTTTGTAAACCCATGCTGTCTTGGATCCTGTGCTCCTATGGATTCCAAGTGTTGCTCTATCTTTTCCTTAAGGAGTGTCTCCATAATCTTGTCCACTACTAAGGCAAGACTGACTGGTCTGTAGTTCCCTGCCTCCTCCCTGCTACCACTCTTGTGGAGCAGGATCACATGAGCCCTTCTCCAGTCTTCTGGGACCTCTCCTGTGCTCAGAGACTCACTAAACAGTTCAGATAATGGCTCTGCTAGTTCCACCCTTAGCTTCTTTAGTACCCTGGGATGTATGCCATCAGGTCCCATTGCCTTGTCCACCCTGAGCTTATTGAGCTCTTGTAGCATCTTTTCTTTTGTGAAGGGACTAGTGCACACCTCCATCCCCCCGTGTTCATGGTGCAGAGCTGTGGGCCCTGCTCTACCTTCTCTTCAGTAAATACTGAGCAAAAGTATCTGTTTAGGATAGATGCTTTTACATGGTCCTCCTCCTCACATGCCCTCTTATCCCCTTTGATCTTAGCAATACCCCCTCTGGACTTTCTCCTTTCACTAATGTATCTATAGAAAGTCTTGTCACCTTCTTTTACTGTTTGTGCTAGTGTTTCCTCAGTTTGGACCTTTGCTTGCCTTATTGCCTTCCCTGCTTCCCCTAGGGAAGTTTGGTATGCCTCCCCATCTTCATCCTGCTGCATTCCCTTATATTTCCTGAAGGCCAGCCTTTGGGCTCTGACCTTTTCTGCTACTGTGTTTGAGAACCAAAGTGGTTTTCTTTTTCTTTTGCACTTCTTTTTCTCACTAACACAATGGGATATTGCATCAAGTATTGCATCTTTAATGCTTGCCCACTTTGCCTGTACCCTCTCACCTGTATTTCTTTGCGCCAGGGCTAGCTTAACTCTGTTGGCCATCTTATCAAAGTCAGCTCCTCTGAAGTCCCATATTTTTGCCTTGGAATGGGATGATTTTGTTCTAGTGGCCAAATTGAACCATACCACATGATGGTCACTGGCACCCAGGTGACCTTCTACCTGGAGATCTGTGATCCTTTCCCTGTTAGGTCAGTACTAGAGCTAGGATAGCCCTGTCTCTTGTGCTCTGGGAAACCCAACTGCCGACAGCTGGTCAACAACATTGGAACTGCCTAGACCGTGCACTGAAGAGTCCCCCCTGTGAGGTGACCGGGACTATGTGTGTCAAGAAGGATGGTCCCTGGCCTCCAAAGAGAAGGGCCATCTCAAGGAGACAGAAAAGGAAAGATGAGGGTCCATGCTGCAGCTCCTCCCTGAGCCCGGGTGGGTCCTAGAGAAGAGCCGCCACACTGAACCCAGACCCCTCAACCCCTTGGACTCCAAAAGAGCCCATCCCCTTGAAAACACCAGCCTAGGCAGCTGGCAACTCTGAGCAGTCCCCGAGGAGACCACCTTGGGTGCAGCACCTTCCCCTTCCATTGGTGCCCTGGTCGGCCCTAACGTTGGGCAATCCAGGCACACCACAGGAGAGGGTACCCTAGCTGAGGGGGAAGAACGTCCCCCAACTCTGGGCTGCATAGCTATGGCTGCCTGGACTATTGATTGCTGGCCAGTGTGCCACTGACCCCAAAATCGGGGATCATTTCCCACTCCTCAGAGGGAGGCTGGGTCCGGGCCACCAAAGAAACTACAAAGATGTCAGCAGACTGTGAGGAGTCTGGTAGCCAGTCTGAATCAGACCCAGAATCCTCCCCAGAAGAGGTGGAGACCAAGGTCCGATGCCAGACCACCTGCTGACATCTGCCATTCCTAGACCAACAAATGTGCCAACTTGAGGCCTGGCACCACAGTTGATGCCAATTCTCTCCTCTACACTGCGAATGGTGCTGGAGGAAGAAATGGCTCCAACTACAGCGCTGAGGCCAGAATCAGTACCAGACATGGCGCAGTCCCCTCCCATGGCACCGTGAACGGCACCGGAGTCAGACACGGCACTGAGAGCAAGAACGGCACCACCCATAGTGCCATGAATGGCGCCGGAGCCGGAAACAGTGCCGTCTACAATCTCAGTGCCGAGAGTAGAAACACCCGCAGAAGGCACCATAGACCTTCCCACAGCGCTGTCCCAGCTATCAATTCCATGAACAGCACCAACTGCAGAAATGGCACCAAGTGGCAGACCAGTACTGACCATGGCACCGTCTGGGCCCCTGGCACCACAAGCAACACCGAGACCCAAAACAGCACCGGTAGACAGCATCGAAGCTGGTGCCAGCCTGGGCCCATGGGCCCCAGGACATGACACCGGGGATGCCTTCACCCCTGATGGGGCAACTGCCGGAGCGGTGCTCCTGCCCACCCGTGAAAGGAACAGATTGGGCCTCCTGCACCATGGAAGGGGCCCCCACTGCAGCAAGGCTCAAAGAGGTGGAAACCCCCTCCTCTGCAGTCCCTATAGAACTGGGAGGGGGCCCTGAGGAAGGGCCAAGAGACTGTGTCTTGGCCTTACGAGTGCGGGCCACCCTCTGAAAGTTGGTGGCGCTCATCTGACCTTCCCCGAGTGAAGCTCAACAACTTGACGGTCCATGGAAAAGCAGGCGTCACATGAATCCATATTGTGAAGCGGGTCTAGACAGGTAAGGCAACGGTCACATTGGTTGGTAATGGAACATCGACGGCCGCACGAGCACCGACGCATAGGAGGCCGCCCCATTTTCTATGACTTCTTGCCCCTCGTACCAGACATGATCAATGGCAAAACAATCAAAAAACAGACTCAACATAGCTGGAAATAATAAAAGGAATGGTCTTACCAGTCAGCGGCATCAAGTAGGTGGCAAAACAGAACCAACAGTACTTTTTTCGACGGGATAAGCCAAACGCGAAACTAGGCCGCAGCTCTGATGCAGTCTTCTCTCAGGAGCTCCACACAAAGTGCGACCTCTATGGCGGGAGACGAAGAATTGGTAGGAGGTGGGGCCAACGATAGCTAACGGCCAACCCGCGAGTGCCATGCAATGCAACAGCCTCTAGGGCAGTGCCGTCACTGAGTCGACTGGTGAAGACTGACATAGATAAGATCTACAGATCCATAGTCCAGCTTGGTTTAGCTAATTGCTTTAAAGAACCAACTGATGTTGATATGCAGACCTAAGGAATGCCCCACAAAAGGGCCAAGCACAGCTCCCTATGCCAAGATAAACACTTGCAACGTACTGAGGGCCAGACACTTGCCTGACCCATCCTGATAAAAATCTAAAATTTGGAGCACAAGCCGGCCCGGTGGCGCTGAGGGTTGAGGCTCTGGATGCCACACCTCGCGCCATGCCGGTGACCCATGTTCAGGAATGAGCACGAGCTGCCATGGGTCGGCAGGGAGGAGATGGATTGAGCGTCCAATGGACTGTTCTCCATTCTCCATCTCCAGGGAGGGGGGTTTCCTGCAGCCGGTGCTCGCCTGACCCCTAGCGGAGGCTGTGGATCGGTGGCATGTAGCCGCACGTCATGGGGGCAGGAGGCGGCAGACACTTGATTGGGGTGCACATGGGAGTGTGTGTGGGCACCCAGTCACTGGTGTCACTGCACGTCATCAGCCCACAGGGGAGAAAAGTGGAAAAGGGAATTCCAGTTGCAGCGGCTTGATGGCCATCTGTGAGTACCTGTGCTGGCTCTAGGAGGGGGATCGCCAAGTGTGGATCCATATTAGGTGGGGGAATTGGCCGCTCCCTACTTCCCCACCATGGGGGGGTAAGCTGTGGGCCAATTGGGTGGTCGCCCTCCACGGAGACCGCTACGAGTCAGACGGTGGTCGGAGAAAGGGATACGAGGTCAGACTGGCCAACTGGAAGCCCCAGGAGAAACAATACCCACAAAAAAATTAAATAAAATCCGGAGCACAGAGGCTTTTCACAGACTAATCCCTGCTTGTTTAAACCAAGGGAGAATGCTGCCCAAACATTACCATACACAGCAGACATAGATGGTTTGCTAGTGGACATGAATATCTACTGTTATCTTTATCAAAATATCCTAGCCTGAGAAGCAGCCACCTCTCAGGAACAAAGATTGCAGCTGAGGCTGAGCTGCATAGGGATGAAGAATTGGACCTAGATGCAGCACATCATGCTTCCGAGAAAAATGGAAGGGTTCTAGAATGGCTAGACTGACCAGGTCCAAGAACCATGATTTTCTTGACCACATTATTGCCATGAGGATGAAACACCCACGTGATTAACAGATCTTTCTGAGAACCACCAGAAGCAAGGGAAATTGAGAAAACAGATATGCTCTTTTGAAGTACCATGCCTGAGACAGAGCATTTGGTGCCTCAGCTACAGGACATCTGAAAACAAAAACCTGTGTATGCCACTGCAGCTAATGGTGCAACCCTTCTCAGCCACAGCCAAAAATGTACATACAATAAAAAGTCACACACACCGTCTGTAAGTATAAACCAATTATTTTATTCCCGTCTCAACAGAACACCAAATACTGCTATGTAGTGCCGGCTTCAAGAAGCTTTATCAGGGGGCGTTGCTTGGATGTAAATGTGCTGCATTTATAGTCAGTTACATTCATATCCGTTTGTGTCTTAATGGTACAATTATATAGTGTCTACATGGATCTAAGAAAAATAGTGCATACCATCATCATTCACTTTTTAACTATTGTAGACTGTAAGATGGGGACAGGAAATGACACCAACATTCACTTATGTACCAGCACATTATGTAATTTATAGATGAAGATTTTTTAGGTAGTTTTCCCTTAATGCATTATTTTAGGTGGGAACAACAAAAATGTTGGCACTGTTGCTTTTTGCAATAAAAAGAGAAAGAAAAGGATGTTTTTACATGCATTTATTCATGTACTTTACTTTTGGTATTTTATTAGCTCCAGTAGGTATGCAGTTTACAGTTAGAAGAAACTATGAAGGGACAACAAAACTGACTGTGAGCATGTAATTAGTTTATAGTATATGGTTAGGGCTTATTGTAGATAAAAATCAGTGACTTTTCAAATCTTGTTGTAGGACAGTTCAAAGGTCAGAAAAGTTGTTGTACTATCGTTCTGATGTAACATCAATAGTACAACAACTTTTCAGCCTTGTCCTACCTCTTGATTGGCTGACTCGAATAGGTGCATTGTAGAAGAAATGAAAAAAAATGGCGGGACGATTAAGTGGGCGCAGAGTGGCAGAGTAGTGGATCCTACTCCCCCTGACACAAATAGCCTCAGACAGTTTTGTGTCATGGAACAATTTTTTTTTTGTAGTTTAATTTCTAAAAATGAAAACTGCCACTGTGAGAGTGAGCGAGGGGGAGTGACGAGAAGCCCCAGCCAGCGGAAGCACAGTGAACCTGAAATGTGTGGCAGTGGCGACATAGAGCAGGAGCAGGAACTGTGAGGTAACCAACAGTTTTCAAAAAACAATAAGCCCTAACCATATACTATATAAAACAGTAGATGTTCGCCCATCCACAACTAAGGCTGTGTTTCCCTCTCGGGATGTTGACATCAGTGAGACCTCTCGAGCTTTGCTCTTGAGGCCTCTATGATGTCATCAACATCCCTCAAGGTAAACACAGCCTTGTTGTGGAGGGTCGTCCATCCACTGTTCTATATAATCTGGGTGGTGACATGAAATGCCACTTTAATTGTAATTTTGTTAACACCCCCAGATTATTCATGAGTTCTGGTTTTGTTAGCAATAGGAATAAGATGATTTTAAATATTTTTAAAAAGTCTATACAATGAATGAAGAATTCTGCAATGTTTTAGTGGGGACAGAATATGTATAAATTTGATGATGATATACACTATTTTTCTTAGATGTGTGCAAACACTATGTAATTGTATCTTTAAGACATAAATGGATATACATGTAATTGACTATAAATGCAGCATGTTTACATCCAAGCACCACCCCTAATGAAGTCTCTCGAAGGAGGCACTATGTAGCGGTGTTTGGCGTCCTGGTAAGATTAGAAAAAAGAAGTGTTCTTTACTTGCAGATGGTATGTGTGCCCTTTTATTCTTTGAATCTGTACTGACTGTAAAATCTTGTCACCTGAGTGTTGCTGCAGGAGGCAAAGACCCATATTGGTGTACAGTGTTCTGAGTGAGTTTTATTGAGTGTCTCAATTTGAGTGACTCAATAAAACCACTCGGAACAAGAGCGACTGTAAAAGAATGCTGAGCTGTAATGGAGAGCAAGTGTAGCAGTAAGCTGCACTCACTTGAAGAGGATATGGTGCTTTGTTTGTCCAAGCCCTGCCAAGCTGGTCATTTAGTGTAGTGGCCAGAGCCACCGCCTGTAAAGCTCGAGGAACCAGGTTTGGGTACCGATATGGAAGGTGATTTTTTTCCCTGGTTTGTTATATTATTTTCTAAGTCCACTCCCCCAAGTTAAGAATCATTTAGTCGGGGGATGCAGGGGGTGGGGAGCACAGCCCCACCCCCTACATAAAAAAGTATTTCTTTTGTCTGGTAGTGTGAGATTTTTGGGACCATTGCGGTCACTCTTATGTTGCTCGCTGTGATGTGCTTGGGCATTTTTTTAGTTGCCATTATTGGTCTGCAACTTAAAAAACTCACCCATATTACATAAAACCAGGAGGCAGTACAGTGCAGTGGTTTAGGGCTCTGAGATGTAAACCTGGCAACCTGGGTTTGAATTCCACAGCCCCCACTTGCATACTGTGTAACTCTGAGTAAGTCATTTAACTTCCTTGTGCTCCCAGGTCGCACATGGAAACAAGCTTTGGCTTAGTGTGCCTTTCCTGGTTAAACAATTTGCCCTTTCCTTTATCTCTAGAGAGCTGAATCTGTCACACAGATGTTGAAACACCTCCTAGTTTAGAGACTACTGTCCTGGATGAACTCATTGTTGACTGATCTGGTTCATCTGGGAGTTGACCTGTCCCACCAGATGAACCACTGGTAAGATCTCCAGATTTTCTTCCACCCAGTACAGAAGCAGTTATGATGCTATTCACATTATCTTGCTTCTTGTACCAACTTGCGTGTTTATGTAAGTGATAATCAACTTATTATCAGACCATACCTTTACCAACTTCTGTTGAACTGTCCATGAAATGTCTCAATGTCAATAAAACAGCTTTTGTCTTGAGAATTTGTATTTGTTACCTTTTCTCCTCCAAAGATCACACCCCCTGGACTGGAATCTGGTCTATAACCTCCCCCAGTCTGTCCGACTGGTGTCAGTGGTCAGAATGAGCTGTTCTGAAGGTGCTAATGGAAAGCTTCTCAATAAATTCTGAGTGTTCTCCCACCATTCTTCCATAATTGGCAAACTGGTAAGCCAACCTTACAAGTCAAACCATTCCAGTGCCAGTGACCAATAAGGGAAGGAAGATCTAGAGAGGTTTCTTGTGCATTCTGGTCCAAGGGACCATCTCTATGGTAGCCTTCAACAAACCAGAAATCTGGAGGCACCTGTAGACTGACATAAAACTCTGAACTCAGATCTAGTGAACATACCTAAGTAGATTCTCTACAATTCTCCTAATGGAAAGACTCTTTTCAGGTCTGTCTAAAAGCATGCACCTAAGTACTCCATGGATGGCTGTAGGGAATGTTTCCCCTTGTTGACTATCCAGCTATGGTTCTCTGGACAGTGTTTCTCAAATGTGACCACTATGAGATCTTTAGAGCTCCAATTACAAAGGAAATGGAAATGGACAATTTCAAACCTTAAATACAGCATGGGAGGTACATTTTAAGTAAAAATAAATCAGGGACTTGATTTATTATATACTGTGTGAAAAACAAAATTGTTATATAAGGGGGTCTGGGACTGATGGCTGAATATGGAGGCCCTTTCAAGCCACCAGGATTTGGGGCTTGAGAACCACTGCTCTAAGACCTGTAAAGTTGTGCACACTGAATGATTAGCCACCTGTTCAGAGTCTGCCCATATCAGAAGATTATCCAGATATGGGTATATGTGGTGTGTCTCCTGCTAAAGGAAAGACACCATGACTATAAGGAATTTCATGAGGCTAACTTGAAGGGAAAGCCTGACACTGAAAGTGGTGTGACAAATGAATCAGACAGTGTAGATATGCATGCGACTGGGCTAGAAAGTCACCCAGCTGAACTGTCACAGTTATTGGCCTCAGGGACTCTATTTTGAAATGAACTGGTCTTACCAACTGGTTCATGCTAGACAGAATCAGAATCAGGCAGAACTATCCTATTTTCTTGGGCAATGCAAATTAAAGGGAGTAGAAATTATGTTCCTTTTCCATGAGAGAAACCAGGACAACTGCACCTATGCTGATCAGATGAGCCAGGGTGTGGTGTACTACTTGACCTTTACTGGGATTTGTGGAGACTGGGGATGAGAAGAAATGCCCTCTGGAGGGCACAGAAGAAAATGCTACCAAATGCCCTTCAAAATTATCTCCAAATCCAGATGCCTGATGTGTTCTGGCCCATCTGTTTTAAAATCTCTGGAGCCATCCACCCAAAGCATGTGAACATAGATGAGACCACAAATCCTCATGCACAGTAACTGCCTCAACAGCTGGCTTCCTTGATGTGCCTCAGGAGAAATTACCTCTAGTCTGATCAGATGCAGAAGCAACAGGTTTGATACCTTTTATTGGACCACCATAGATGTTACGAAAAGAAAACAATGTCTAAACTTTCGGCCCAACCAAGTTCTTTCTCTGGGACTTATGACAGTTGTTCAGAGAGTCACATTCTATGAACACCAAGATCACACATAAAAAAAACAGAAAAAATTCTCATTGGTTTAAAGTACCTGTTTCAAAAAATTTCAAATTTAAATGGAATGAATAGCATCCCATTAGCTTGCTACTACTGATAATCTTTTCAGAGTTAAATGACATCCAAATTAGATAAGCTGAACACTCAAGATGACAAAACCTCTAACTGAAATGATTAATGAATGAGTGTGTTATGAGAATGTATTCAAAATTAAAAGCAAGACCTTTAGATTTAATATCACAAATGTCCAAGCTAAAACTTGAAAATATTGTCTGATAAAAAACTGTACAACAGAAATGTATGTATGGAAATAAGAGAGGAATAGGAAAAATGTACCTTGTATGAACAACTGCTAAAAACATTCATACAGAATTAAACTTATCTGGAGATATTTTCTAAACTATACTCTCAACCAGTTAACACACTCCATAAACACTAAAATTTACAGTGCTGTAACAGTATTTTTACAAGATAATATCAGTTATCAGTATTATAGCCAAATAAAAAAATAAAATAAATAAATAAATCTCTCAAGGACCACCTAGAAAATTATCTCATGCATCTTAAAATGTTCAAAGTTCAATAATGATTCAGTATATAATCAATTAACTATATGAACAGAAACAGTCTTAAGAATCTGTATAAAACCCCAATGGAATTACCCCGGAAAAGAAAACTAGAAAATAAGTGTATATTCACTATGTATGTGAGCCAAGAGTCCTAACACCCTGTAGCATAATTTTGACATGTACCTGAATATAAGCCTACCTAAATATTTAAGGACAACCCCAACCCTTCCCTCCACACACATAGCCCCCTCCCCACACAAAAAACACCATCCTCCAACCCGCTGAAAACACACACAAAAGTACCCCACACACATACACACTAAACTCTCCCCTTATACACACACTCACCCAAGATAACCCACCCCCCCCCACATGTATATTTGGTGAGAAACCAACATATAGTCCGCTGAGACTTGAAATTTGTAAAGGCTCCTAAACTGTGATGGTTCTAAAATCTACTAAATGAATGAAAATTGCTGCAAGAGTAACAGCCACAGGTGAGATCCCTGCCTCTGAAATCCCTGTTTAAGGTCTGCTAACTCTTGGAGCTTGGATCAAACCTTTTTTGTCCTTAATATCCCTAAAGATCTCCTTTAAATCAGCTAACCAGGCACCCAGCACTCCTCTGACAAAGTGCCAGGGAGCTGCAAGTAGGAAACATTAGGTCTCCTGAGAGTCCTCTTGTGCAACATTTGGACTGAGCACTGTATTTACTGTGTGTTTTTAAAAATAAAATAAAAAGTTTGCAGAAAGACATACAAATATGGGGTCTGTATGCTTCTTGTTCTCGGAGGAGTGCTGGGTCCCTGGTCTGCTTGTCAGTCACTGGATCTACTTAACCTATAAGCACCATGCTTAGGGAAGCAGTCCTGTTCCTTGTAATCTCTAAGTGCAGGCTGAGTAACATCTCATCTGTCAGGGCCCACTAAGCATGTGAGACTTGCATAAGTGGTTGGACGACCAGTATCTTCAGCCAAATTGACCTAAGGGCTGACACAGTGGCAGCACAACCTCTCAACTAAGTACAGAGCAGTTCCACCATAGAACCACCTAAAAAGGAGGCTACCATATGTACTAGATGGAGGAGCTTTCTGACTGGAGAATCATCAGGGTCCTCATCCACTACTGACATCAACCATTCACATAGCATTTGGGCTACTGAAGCCGAGGCCAACACTTCATGTAACCCAAAACCTGAAGTTGAAAATGCATGCTTGCAGGCTATTTCCAGATACTTATCTTTAGAATTTGAAAGGGTAGCTGTGCCTTACACTGGAATAATGGTTTGCCCACAAAAGAGATGGCTGCATCCGTGACAGCAGGGGGCTCCCATTTTAGTTAACCAAGAAGTCTAGAAATAGGTAATGTTGTGTCCATGACTTAGTAAATTGCCTTTTTTTTTTTTTGCTCACATTATTTAATTCTTCTTTATCTATCTGCGCAAAGTGTTCAAATTCAGGGAACCATTTAGGTGCACTCCCTGTGGAGAACAGAATGAGATTAACTTTCAGTGTAGTAGTAGACTGGGTCTCCCGTAACAGCAGAATCCTACAGATCTCCTTAACTAGGAAGGACATATGCTTTGGAATGAACAGAGATGTATTTGTATTTATACTAGCTAAAATTCACTGAGCACAGAAGCCTGCTTTCAAAATGACCTGGGTGACAAAGTCATACACTATTTACATTAAAAATAATAGTATACAGCGCCAATAGGATACAACAAATAAGTGCATGAAACACAACTGAAGTGATAGATGAAGAATAATGGCTGCAACAATTACTTATATGAATGTACTTAAGAAATAAAAACCTTAAAAGAAGTAGTTGATATACTAGTAGATAAAATATATTAACAGGAATGTTACTGAATAATTTGCCCACTTGAAGAAAGTAAATTCCCTGTTCAGGTTTAGTTTTCCTTAAAGAAATTCAATAGTATGGCATTTTAAAGGCTGATCAACAGTGAGACTTAACTGCACCTAGCTGCTTGTCCCAATGCTTCAACTCTGCTGAGTCTTCATCGGGGAAGCTCTGAATTGTGCTACCAGACACTGATAAACTGTTTGCTGTGATGTGAATTTATCACCTGTTGGTGGTGGTAGACAATAAATAACTGCTTTGTAAAAAAAAGTAAGTAGTGTGGTCTATATTCCTTTAGTGTGCTCATGATCTTGTGGTTGTCATTTGTATGCAGATCTGTGAGTGAGCCCTCCATCCCTGAACACTGCTCTCCTGCACTGGGAGTGCAGACTGTAGTTCTATGTGAGCTGGAGTAGTGATATTCATACTGGCAGCATGTCCTGTCTGGCATGCAGCCTGGATGACTATCAAGCTGTGTTAGCGCTGGGTAAAGTGCAGATGTGCGGTGCTTACACAGCCACCTGCCGGTAACAGGCAACTACAGTAGGAGCAAAGGGGATAGTGCATCTCAAGTAGGATTGTGCCTTTGTTCCTGTGAGCCACATTCAGTGACCGGCATGCCAATGACACATTAGGCATGCACACTGATGAATTCCCATTTGCATGACATTTTGTGACCGGTGGGCATTAGTGGTTTTGCACAATGCCTCTTCCCTAGAAGTCTATTGGTACCTGTGACAGGGTTGAATAAGGCCCTGCCCCATTTGTTATGCAGAAAGAGTTTAAACACAAGGATCTGTTCTTTCTGCTCCTTTTTGGTCTCTTCTCTGTCTGGTTGCGCAATCATATTTTCTTGTGAGACCTAGGAAGTGATCACTCCAATGGTTTTGCAATTCTCTGCCTCACGCTATTTCTCTGCCTTCCCTTGCTATTTCTGTCATTTCTTCCCCCTTGCATATCTGCAGGCATAAAAATATATGTGAATCTTTTTGTGGAAATATCACTGATACTGAGATCCCATTGTTTAAAACTGTATATAGTTATAATGTTGAAATGATTGCAAAGCTATTTGGAACTCAAGGGGTTGACATGAGATGCAGTTTTTAAAACTTTTGCAGAGTTGTAAACAAGAGGACAATTTTGGTTCACTATATACTGTTTTGCTGCTCCTGCAAGGAACAAAACTGATAAGAATATTTCGTAAACATACAAGAACATTCTATGAGAAGCAGGCTGTCTTAACGAGTTCCCAGAAAAAGACTCATAAAAAGAGCAGCCATGCTTTTTCTAGAGAGACAAGAAGAGTGAGATACTGAGAGACTGAAACTTAGAATTAAGATATACCCTCAGAAGGACTTTGTTTTCTCTGTTTGCACTGCCTCTGTAAATAGTTATACTGAATAATTTTCATTGGGTAAGCTGAATTGGAGGGGTGGAGCTTGACACTGCACGCTATTCTGCTGCGGAGAAGCAGAAGGAGCAGGACAGCCAAAACGCTACACTCTTTTTTATGTAAGGTATGCCACCGTTGCCTGAATCTACGAGCAGAGTGTGAATCTACTATCTGTTATATCAAGGTCTGGCTGTCTTATCAGTTCAGCTTGTGTGTCAAAAAATGGCGGTGTTCAATTTCCCTGCTGTTGCTTTTTCTACCCAGAAGTCCGGAATTTCGAGGTGGCTGATTAACCCGCCCTGCTGGGAGGAGCAGCAGTTATCCCTGCAGGAGTCCAACAATCTGGAAAAGCAGTACTCGAGATGTGAATTGAAGATCGAAGATTTGCCACTGTTATTTTGGTTGGAGACCGACTTGCAAGCTCCACAGCTACACGGTGTACACTGGTCATGTGGTCGGATGAACTGGAGAGTGGTTTTGAGCCAAATTATTGAACTATTGAAGTGCCGAATTATTGAGGGATTGGGAAAAAGGAGTGTGTTTGTCCTCCTCCCATTTTTACTATACAGTGCAGAATTTGAGCTTTGTTTAAATGTTGTATTCATTATATTTCATATTATACTTACATGGCTGAAAGCGGGAGTGCTTTGAGTACTCTGAGTGTTTTTTCAGTATCATTTGAGGAGTCACTTTTTAGAGATATATATCCTAAGGCACACAAGTTAATTTTACATTTTTATTTATTTCCTATTTACGTCACGCTTACACATAGTGGTACCACGTGATTCGTGAGATAGCCATAAAGTGCATGCGTGGTGTCCTTACTCCCAGAATCATCATTTTGGAGTAGGATGTAGATGCTGAAAAACCAGTCGGACTGTTTTTAAAATTTATTTATCAGCTACTGAGTTTGGGTATTCTACTTTTAGTATACTTTTAGCATACTAAGTAATTGAAGCTAAACCAATCCAGAATTTTTCTGTGCATGTAAAGTTTGATTTTATTGTCCCATTGTAAGGACTCACACTATAAGGTTTGAATTGCCACAATCACTGTAGCTACTATTGCAGCCATCACAGCTACTGTATTTTGCCAGATTCAGCCATATGGCTATATGGTATTTTAGAGAGTGTGTGCCATTTCAATTTTGTTGGTGAGCACAAGTACTTCATGGAACAGACACATATGCTAACAATGGTAGTAGCAAGGTAAGTAGCCTGTTGCATTGCACATTTTTCTGGTGGTGTACGGCGATAGGTTTATTGATTTTTTGACTGCTAAAAAGTGTATTAATTGTGATTTACTTTAAGACTGTAATTAATCCAAACAAAGAAAAAACAGGATATAGATATTGTTAGAGGATAGACAAGGGCAGCCAGGGATAAGAAGACACTTTGAATACTCAAATATTAGTATAAAAGCTTGAAAATTAGCTACAAATAATGTAGTAATTATAATTTTAGCCTGGGCTTTTTACTTACGGATCTTTTTTTTTTTTAAAAAAGGTTCCGGGGGGTTTGTCTATTTATCTGAAGGTTTTATATATTGGAAGGCCTAAACCTGTATCTACTTGGGAGATACAAAACATCCAGAACTTACTGAACATACAAGGCATTTGGGACACTTGTTTGATATGAGTGATAGCCACTTAGAAGACACCTGTATGCTAACAGCTATTGCGGAAGGCAATTATGATCAGGGGCATGAACAGAAAGGACAGAATGGACAGAGTGGCAGACCAAGCCTAGAAGTATCCAATAGAACCAACGGGACTAGCAAGATGCAAGTAGCAAAACTAGGAGGACATCTTGAGAACACTTCACCATTTTATATAAATGGGCAGTATAGCTGGTGCAAACTTATATGATTTTTGGCAGTAGTTGGCTGGGAGAAGCTATAGAGTAATTAACCTGACTGTCTGATATAAAGTATGTTTTTACTAAATTAGCGCATTATATTCAGAATCTAGCTTCTAGCAGGGTTTTTCCTTTTTTTATTTCAATCTACACTGGTTTTACTGGTTTACTTTGACAAAAAAACTCTGTGTGAGGATCTGATGAATCAGGATAACTGAGAACTGCTATATATTACTATATTTCAACTACCATATTAGAAAAGGCTTCCTATAACCCTATAAGTAACATCAAATAAGAAGGGCATTACAGTATTGGTAGAATGCCAGTGAAGACAAGAAGATATTCAGCTTTGAAAAAAAAGGAATAAGAAGGTGGATATAATAGAACATGGAGAACAAAAGGAACTACCACAGAATAAACATCAAAATAAAGGGAAAAAAACTAAGGAGATTAGAGATAAAAAAAGGGAGGGAGAAGTTAGAGGATGGCATGCAACAGCCAAGAATCACCACTTTTGTAACTAAAACAAAAAGTGATATGATTGAGATACATGAGGGGGCTACAGAACAAGAAAGTGGTATTATGTTTTAAACATCTACCCCACATTTGGAAACAAACAAAGTTAAGAACAGCAAGTTAGAGTTAGAGACTGGAAGACTCAGAAAGGGTAAAAATAGTTTAGGAAAAGGAAATGAGACCAGTTCATTTCTACAGAAATCTAAGGAGACCAACAAGGAGAAGGAGGACATAGAATGTGAGACTCAAACTAGTAAATTGCCACAAAAAATCTGTGAGGTGAGGAATCATCTTTATCAAATAACACAAGGACTTAAACTAACAGATAGCAAACAGAGAGAAGAAGGTAAGGGAAACTTGCTTAGTAAAGATTTATATGAATCTTACATACTGCAAGTGGAGAAAATAGGGAAAAGGAGAACACAATATGAGTCAGGATGAAACTTTTATCCAGATACTGAAAGGATACAAAAGACCTAGCCATTTCTTTGAAATATCTAAATATGGCTAACTTTCTAATGTTTGAGCAACCAGCTAAAATAGTACAGGATTTGAATTTTATAAAAGGAATTACAATAGAAAACAAAAAAAGCAATACAGTATTTGCAAATTTATAACCAGAAGGAAGCACATTTGGATATATCTAGCCAGAATATGGGACTTGAAACCCTGAGTCAAGATCTGACTATGGAACTAATAATGTTACCTACACCAGGGGTAAGGGATGATAGCATATGTGAGGAATTAAAGCAAGGAAACAACACACCATGGCTAAAAGGTGAATAGAGAGAAAAATAAGGGACGATAGTAAACCAAAAAGTGGGGTCATGCAGAAATGAAATAAACAATGGCCAATGGAGAGAAGGGTGAGAAAAAAGCACAACAAAGAAAACAAATGTAAATATTAACATGGAACAAGATGTAGTGGTCCAAGATAGCACCGGAAGACAGCCATCAAATAGTGAATCACTTGAGGTGTTGAGGGAAATAAATAAGGAGAAGGGGAAAAAGAAAGATAAAGGAAAAAGGAAACTTAAAAAAGAATCTAATAAGACAGGACTTTGTGACCAAGATAGTGAAGTAAATATAACTGAACAAAAGGAACAAGGTAAGCAAACAGAGATTAAACAAAATAGTAATGGTGAAACAAAGGATAAGCAGAAAGAAACAATAGAGAACTGTAAAAAAGAGTCTAGGGAAGCTCAGAGACTATTTGACAAACATTTTAATGTGGGAAATGAATTTCTGTATTTCACAAGAAAAATGAAGGCGACAGATTATGTTTTTATCACTTTTTGATGTGAAGTCTTGCCCAATGAAAATGAGGAAAAACTGGATGAGAATGTCAAGAGCTTGGTTTTACCCAACTTGAGAAATGACCTAGCATTGGCATTCAATTTAAGTGTAATAAGACCATTGGAAGACAAAGAATGGGTTTTGTTGATAATAAACAAATACTTTATCCTTAAATTTAATAAGGTAAGGCTCCAACAGGTATGTATACAGTTAGGGAATATTTCAACTCTTGGAAAGTTATTCCCAGAATATTATGAAAAAGTGAATAAATCTTCAAATACAGTGAATTCCAATAACTCACTGTCCATTTTCAGGCAAGGGCACTTCGTTAATGAAACCAATAACAATCTAAAAACAAATAAGGAGATTTATTGGAATCAATTTTGAAAATATCAGGGTTAAGAAACAATATTAAAAGGCTGTAAGATGGGAAGAAAGAGGTCAAATCACTATCTGGATAGAAAAGGAAACAGTGTATAAATAGTGCAAAAGATTTATGAGTTAGACCATCTGGAGATATTCATGTGTGAAGATAAAAAACTGTTAGGCCAGGGAGAGAAGCACTGAATGAAAAACCTGAATTGGGTAAAAAATGTTGGAGAATGTAAATAGATTTGCATTATTAGAAACCTTTATCGAAGCTTGACCAGACTGAAAGTGGTTGGGTAGGGAACTAGAGAAACTGGAAAGCGAGTCTCTGAAAGTACTGTCATGGATCATATCAGGTATTAAAAATAAACTGGCTGACAAGGAGGTGATTAAATATCTCAGCAATTTTAATTTAATTTGTATACAAGAAACATTGGCAAGCAAGGAGCCAACTTTGAATGGCTATAAATTCTACTCTAATAATAATAATAATAATTTTATTTATAAAGCGCCTTTCAATTGCCAAGGCGCTGTGCAAAAATACAAATTAAAACAATACAAATCATTAAAAAATACAGCTTTGTCAAAACAATTTTACAAATGCCACAAGGAATGAGAAATGAAGAAATAGCAGGGGATTAGCAATTCTGAGTGGACTGAGTAAGAACTATTCATTCACAGAACTGGATATTAATAATGATAATATTTTGGGGCTAAGAGTTAAGAACCAAGATAAAGAAAACATATTGCTGAATGTTTATATATCTCCATCAAAATACAATAAAGCAAGATAGAAAATTGTTGATCATTTAGAATATTTAATAGATAAAGAAATAGCAAATAACCCACTAATGAGAATAATTGTCTTAGGAGATTTCAATGCTAGAGTGGAAAATTTACTAACGATTACAAAAGATGTCTCTGAGGTTATAAATGATCTGCAACAGTGAGAGACTTAAAGATACCACATGTTCAATGGACAATAAGTGTAATGAAATGGGAAAAAGGATATAGAAACATAGAAACATAGAATTTGACAGCAGATAAGGACCGCTTGGCCCACCTAGTCTGCCCATTTCCCTACCTAATGGATAAGCTGCAGATCCTAGTTAACCAGCAGCCTACTTTTTCCTACCCCAACCCCCTAGAATTGCCTTATGACTGTCCCATGCATGCTTGAATTCCACCACTGTTTTTGACTCCACAACCTCCTGGAAGGCCGTTCTCACGCATCCACAACCCTCTCTGTGAAAAATTACTTCCTTAAATTACCTCTGAGCCACCCTCCATCTTCAAATTGTGCCCTTGTTCTTGTACACCCTTTTTGAAAGATGCTACCCTCTTGGACTTTGTTGATTCCTTGAGGTACTTGAAAGTTTCTATCATGTCCCCTCTCCTCTCTTTTCTCGAGGCTGTACATATTAAGCTCCTTAAGTCTCTCTTCATATGTCTTCTGGTGCAGACCCTGCACCATTTAGTTGCCCTCCTCTGGACAGCTTCCATTCTGTCTATGTCTTTGCGAGATTGGGTCTCCAGAACGGCACGCAGTACTCAGATGGGGTCTCACCAGCTGTCTGTACAGAGGATAATTACTTCCTGTTTTCTACTGGTGATGCCTCTCCCTATGCATCCCAGTAGCCCCCCAGCCCTCCTTGCTTCCCTCTCACATTGCTTGCTCACCTTTAGGTCATCTGATATGACTACCCCCAGGTCTCTTTCCATTTTTGTTGTTGTTAGTATCTCACCCCCCATTGTGTACTCTTCCCTGGGTTTTGTTTCCCAGGTGCATTACCTTGCACTTCTTAGCATTGAATCTAAGTTGCCATACATTTGATCATTCCTCTAACCTTGCCAAGTCCCTTCTCATCCTTTCCACCCCACCTTGTGCATCAACTCTGTTGCAGATCTTTGTGTCATCTGCAAAGAGACATACTTTTCCTTCCAGTCCCTCTGCAATGTCACTTATAAAGACATTGAAGAGGACCAGTCCTAATACTGAACCCTGTGGTACCCCACTAGTAACCCCCCTTTCTTCAGAGTGGACTCCATTTACTATTACTCTCTGTGTCCTATTCTCCAGCCAATTTTTTACCCAGGCTGTCATCTTGGGACCCACTCCCAGGCTGGCTAACTTGTATATTAATCTTTTGTGTGGGACTGTGTCAAATGCCTTGCTAAAGTCTAGGTAGGCCATGTCCACAGCCCTCCCTGATCTACTACTTTGTCACCCAGTCAAAGAGATCTATCAGATTTGTCTGGCATGACCTTCCCACTGTGAATCCATGCTGCTTTGGGTCCTGTGCCCCTCTGGCCTCTAGATACTCGACAATCCTTTCCTTCAGAAGTGATTCCATCATTTTCCCTACCACCGAGGTTAAACTAACAGGTCTGTAGTTTCCTGCTTCTGCCTTGCTCCCACTTTTGTGAAGGGGAATCACATCTGCCCTCCTCCAGTCCTCAGATCCCACCCCATCCTCCCATGATTTGTTAAATAGGGTAGGCAGTGGTGTCACTAGTTCTACCCTTAGTTCTTTTAGAATTCTGGGATGAATCCCATCAGGCCCCATTGCTTTGTCCACCTTCAGTTTTAAGAGTTCTTTCAGAACCCTTTCTTCTGTAAATGGGCAGGTATCAACTTCTGTACCCAGAGTGTTTCTACTGTTTGTTTTAGGTACCTCCCCCTCTTCACTGGTAAATACTGAGCAAAAATATTTGTTTAGTATTTCTGCCTTTTCACAGTCACCCTCTGCCCACTCTCCCTCCCCTTTATTAAGCCTCACTATCCCTCCCTTGATCTTCCTTCGCTCCCTGATGTACCTATAAAAGGTTTTATCCCCCTTCTTAACCAAGTTGGCTATCTTTTCCTCGGTTTGGGCCTTTGCTGTTCTGACTGCCTTCCCAGCTTCCTTTTGCTTTAACTGATACAGTTCTCTGTCCTGCCCCTTCTGTGATTCCTTGTACTTCCTGAATGCTTTCTTTTTTCTCTTGAACCTTCACTGCCACTTCCTTTGAGAACCATAGTGGTTTCTTACATTGTTTCGTTTTGTTTATTTGCTTCACACAAAGGCTTGTTACCTCTGTGATGGCAGTTTTTATTATTCCCCATTGTTCTTCCACCCCTCCTTCCTGCCCATTTGCTAGTGAATTCCTTAGGCACTCACCCATTTTGGCAAAGTCAGCCCTCCTAAAGTCCAGTACTTTTGCCTTTGTATGGCTTGACTCTATTGCTGTGTTTACTGTGAACCATACTGTTCGATGATCGCTGGTTCCCAGATGGCTACCCACTTACATCTGTGATCCCTCTTCATCTCCATTTGAGAGAACCAGGTCTAAGATTGTTCCTCTCGAGTGGGCTCCAATACTAGTTGTCTAAGGCATGCCCCTGTAGGGTATCTAGAATAACCCCATCTTGAAGTGGCTGCTGCAACTGCACTCCAGTTAACATTTGGCATATTCAGATCACCCATCAGCAATATCTCCTTTTTCTGCTATTCTAAGTATACTTTCTATCATTTCCTTGTCCATTTCCTCCCTGAGATGGGGTCTGTATATAACCCCTGTGTGGACTGTGGTGCCATTGCCGGTCTCCAAATTTACCCACAGTGCTTCTTCTCCTCCCTGTTTTCCCTTTTGTTCTGTTGCTTTGATTCCTTCCCTTATGTAAAGAGCTACTACTCCTCCTCTTTTACCCTCCCTGTCCCTCCTGTAGATAGTGTATCCTGGTATGTTTACGTCCCAGACATGGTTTTGTGTGTACCATGTTTCTTCGACTGCCATGATATCCAGATGTTCCTCCTCCACCAAGGCTATAATTCAGGAAGCTTGTTACTCAGACTACGGGCATTGGTACTCATTGCTCTCCATTTTTTGATGGCTTTACCTTCTGTTGCAGCATCCCCCACTGACCTTTCTACCACGGTCTTTTTCTCATTTAGTACCCTGTTTTGTAGGGAGAGGCTGGGATTTTCCTGCTGCATATCAGTGCCTCCCCTCTTGACTAGTTTAAAGGCTTGCCAATGAAGCATTTAAACTGATTGCTCAAAAGACTTGTTCCCTTCCTGGACAGATGCAGACCATCCTGCCAGTATAGGCTGGTGTCCCTCCAAGTGGAACCCCAGTCCCCAATGAAGCCAAACCCCTGTGCTCCACACCATTTTTTCAACCATTTATTAAACTGCATGGTGCAAAGTACCCTCGCCTCACTCATGCCATTGATAGGCAGCACCTCTGAGAAGGATACTGTGTGCTACTTGTCTTAGGCCCCTCCCCAATTCTACAAAGTCCTTCTGCACTGCTCTAATCTCATGTTGAGCCAAGTCATTTGTCCCTAGGTGGACAATGATGTCCAGCTCAGACTCCCGTGCAGCTGTTTTCATGATTCGGAGGATGCACTTTCTGTCCCTCCAAGCCATGGCACCAGGCAGGCAGACACCTTACTTCAGTTTTCCCTGCTCCCCTCATATGTAATATGTTTAGAATTAGAAATTTTCAAGCTGACCCGGTGGCGCTGAAGGTTGAGGGGCTGGATGCCACACCTCGCACCACGTGGAAGACCCATGTTCGGGAGTGAGCGCTGGTTGGCAGGGGTTGGCAGGGGCAGAGAAGGATGCACTGTCATTGGACAGCTCTCCTTCTCCAGGGTGGGTGGTCTCCCAGCAGTCTGTGCTTGCTTGGCCCGAGCGGTGGTTGGTGGCTGGCACACCAATGCTATGTCTACAAGGGGGAGGCAGAGGAGCAGCCATCGGATGTACTGTGGGTGGACATGTGCATGGTACATCCCCAGATGGCACTGCATGCTCCACTGCCTAGGGTGAAAATGTGGAAAAAGATGGCATCCTGTTCAAGCGGCTTGATGGCCATCCAACGAACACCAGCTCTGATGGTGTCACCTGAATCTGGATCCGGACAGGGTGGACAAATTGGGGGCTCCCCACCACCCCACTGAGGGGGGTAAGTTGCAGGGGACAAAAGGCAAATACTCTGAAGGAGTGCAGATGGACGGACGGTGGCTGGAGTCCTGAGGAGTTGCCAGAATATGGGGAGCAGACCAGGTATACCAGAAGAAAAAAATATCCAAAAAAAAAAAGAATAAGACATTTTCTTCTAGTTAATGGGAGATCCATTTCAGATTGAAAAGGTGCCTATACTTTCATGAATAGTAGAGGTACCTCAATAACTGATATGATCTGGATAAGTCTAAATACGGTGGAAGATTTTATTAATGTAAAGATAGGAGACAGAGGGGAAAGTGAACATTTTTCATTGGAATTACAAGTAAATTTGGGGCAACATAATAACATAATAACTAACCATGCTGACTTAGGTCCAAAAATGATGCAAACTAGGAAAGGAGTGTGTTGGGAAGAAATAAATCACAGAAACTTCTGAACTACAGTGGAAATGAGAGGCATCATATATGAAATGAACAAGTTTATAGAACTGGAAGAAAATGAGTGTATAGTCAACTATGAAAGAATAGTACAGCAATTGCATAGTTTGGTACACAAAGACATTTATATATACAAAAAGAAACATGGGGCAGTATGGTTTAAGGAAGAATGTGATATGGCTAAAAGAAAACTGAATATACAAACAAGAAGAACTAAAAAGTGTCCAACTATTGAGAACAGAAAAGAATTTAATAAAATCAGAAATGAATACAATAAAATAATTTAAGATACACTGAGAGAAACACAGTCAGGAGTTGTGGCAATAACTAGAGAACACAGTCTATAAAAAAAGACAACAGAAAGTTTTGGATAATAATGGCTAAAGGTTTAGGTGATAAAAGAGAAGTAGAAGCATTTATAGAACCATCAGAATGGATACAACACTTCAAGGGCATTTTCTATGATAAGGATAATACAAGTGCCCAAGACCAAACAATTAGTAAATGGGTTCCACAAAATAAAAAAATTGACAAATTTGAAATATATTATTCAATTAAGAAATTTAAAAGACATAAGTCCCTCGGACCAGATGGCATACCTATTGATGCTATAATTAAGCTTCCAGATTTATGGATACTGATTCTGGAGAAGCTATTCAATTATGTAGGGGAAATAGGCAAAATACCAAAAACATGGGTCAGCTCAATTATAGTCCCTATTTTTAAAAAAGGAGAAAAATAGGACCTGGCTTGTTATAGGCCCGTAAGTTTATTGGACAATACACAGAACATTTTTACAAGAGTTTTAAATTTAGATTTAAATCTCTCTTCAGGGTTGCCTGAGGGGGATTCCATCTTCTGCACTAGTGGTCTGGTGCTGAGCACAGCCAGTCGTAGGGTGCACCCCAGCCTGACCTCAAGAGCTAGATTCCAGGATTCCCTGAGGGGGATTCCATCTTCTGCACTAGCGGTCTGGTGCTGAGCGCAGCCTGCTGCAGGGTGCACCCCAGCCTGCCCTCAAGAGCAAGATTCCAGGATTCCCTCAGGGGGATTCCATCTTCTGCACTTGCAGTCTGGTGCTGAGCACAACCAGCTGCAGGGTGCACCCCAGCCTGACCTCAAGAGCAAGATTCCAGGGTTCCCTGAGGTGGATTCCATCTTCTGCACTAGCGGTCTGGTGCTGAGCGCAGCCAGTCGCAGGGTGCACCCCAGCCTGCCCCCAAGAGCAAGGTTCCAGGATTCCCTGAGGGGGATTCCATCTTCTGCACTAACGGTCTGGTGCTGAGCACAGCCAACCACAGAGTGCACCCCAGCCTGCCCTCAAGAGCAAGATTCCAGGATTCCCTGTGGCAGATTCCATCTTCTGCACTGGCGGTCTGGTGCTGAGCAGAGTCAGCCGCAGGGTGCACCCCAGCCTGCCCTCAAGAGCAAGATTCCAGGTATGCTTCAGGAAAGCAGCTCCAATCCAGCTTGCTAGCCGTGAACCCAGTTGGTGGATGGTGCCTGAAATTATAGGCAGATTCAGCACTCTGTCTCTCCCTGACTGGCTTCAGCTCTTGGAGATATAAACTGCTTGGCACAGTCCCCTGGAGCTCATCTGTCTGCTGCCTAAATTTTTTTTTTCCTAACCTCTGCAACTTAATCTGTGATGTGTCTTTGTGCCCACTGCTGAATTTGAATTGTTAGTGTAGAGAACTACAATTCCTTTTTTGAATAGTTAAGAGTAGGAAACTACAGCATTTTTGGAGTGTTTCAACTGCCTTAAGCTATTTAAGTATTAACAAAGTTTGAAGTTAAAAACTGCTTTGTCTAACTGCTGAAATGCTGTTTCTGCCATCTGCCCCCCACCCCACCCCACTGCTGAATTTGAATTGTTAGTGTAGGGAACTACAACCCCTTTTTTGAATAGTTAAGAGTGTCACAACCCCACTCAACAGGTCAGCACTCTACTCCCAAAGTGCCAACCTCTGATTGTAGAATTGTGAACAGTTAACAGAACAAGGTAATCCTCTTGTCTGTTTTGTGGGTTCAAGTCACCTTGGTCCCAAGTTCTGGAGGGATTCAAACTGAGAACCTCTTGTTAGCATACCCAGTTGTCAGGCTCAGATAAATCTCTTCGTGGGGACATATATATTTGCCTACGGGCACCTAACCTGGTATTACAAAATGAACCCTTAGAACTCTATGCAAGACCTAGAGAACTCTTATCTGTTTCCCAGTTTGGTACCACAATAAGCTCATGCACAGTGTCAACTATAACCATCTAAGCTTCACTTATAAAAAAAGAAGTTTCAAGGCACACCAGGCAGTTTCTATTTTTAAAATATATCTTTACTTTAAAACAGATAAAAAATAGGAAAACAGTAAATACAGAACAAGATATCCCAACACATACAGTCTTAAAAACAAAACAGGTTTAAAAGTGTAAATTCCTACAACCCATACACTCAGACGGGTCTCATCTAATGTATCCTTATGTTCTTAATCTTTCAGTGCTTCAATGTTCCTCTTTCTCAGTCAAAAAATGAATGTGTCTATGTGTGGTCTGCTCTGTATACTTAAAAGCAGTCTTGAGCCGGCCTTCTCTCTGAGGTCACCTAACTCCGCCTTGGTGTATTAAAATTTATATTTTATAACACAGGATGTACTAATAAGATATTTAAAAACAATAGGTGATGTCAGTGACTCTCCTCTCTTCATGTGACTTCCCTAAAACCAGTCTGTGATCTGCTTCACACAGATATCAAAGTCTCTTTGATGTAATTCACTAGATACCCCAAGCAAATGCATATTGGACTTCCCAATTCAGTCTGGGACCTGCTTCACACAGACATCAAAGTCTCTTTGATATAATTAGCTGGCTTCCTTCGAAGACACCCAAAACACAGGCATATGCCCTTTTTCCTCATGAGACCTAGTGCAAATCAAAGGATTTCCCTGACAGCATTATAAAATGGATATATTGGTCCCTGGCTTCAAAGCAAATTGACAAAGTACTTGCATCTCAGATATCTGTAGTTTAACCTACATCCTGTCCTTTGACTTTATACCTGGGGGGTTTTGATGTGTCAGTTTTAACAAGACTGTAGTTTCTCCTGACAGACATTCCCTTACATATTTTATATTGCAGAAAAAATATCATATTGTAATCAGAACCAGCTGTCCACGTGCCACAATCCTCCCCACCTAGACTGAATCTCAGGGCTCTATCCCCTGCATGGGATGAGCTTCCCAAATCAGTTCACTCCTCGTAGACACAAGACAGCCCATCTGAGTTCTGATTGGTCGCTCCAGTCCTATGTAGAATGGTCATGTCATCCTTGCAAAGCAAGACTCCATCTTAGCAATCTACTATTGTTCTTCCTCATCTGTGTCAGCCAAACCAGGGGACTGTGGTCAGTCTGCACCACAAAATGCTACCCATACAAGTATGGTTCCAATTTCTTTAGGGCCCACACTATGAAAACACACTCCTTTTCCACCTTGGAGTATGACTGCTCCCAGGGAAGTAACTTTTTACTCAGGTAGGCTATTAGGTGACCCTCCCTTGGCCAGATGTCTGACTCAGCACTGCCCCAATACCCACGTCTGAGGCATCAGTCTGAACTATAAAAGGTCTGCTATAGCCAGGACTTGTCAAAACAGGAGCACTGCACAGTGCCTCCTTTAGTTTGGAAAAGGCTTCCTCACAGGCTGGGCCCCAGGTAATTTTCTTGGGCATCTTTTTCTTTGTCAGGTCAGATAGGGGAGCAGCCAGGGCACTGTAATTGGGTACACATTTTCTATAGTACCCTACTGTCCCGAGAAAACCCCTGACCTGCTCCTGAGTTTCTGGTCTGGGCCATACCTGGATTACCTCTATTTTTATTTGGTTAGGATGGAGCTGTCCCTGACCTACCACATGCCTGAGGTATGCCACCTCTCCCATGGCCACCTGGCACTTCTCGACTTTGACAGTGAGCCCGGCCCTCAGTATCCTGCCCAGCACTTCCCTAAGGTGGGACAGGTGTTCCTCCCAGCTGGTACTAAAGATGGCAATGTCATCCAAGTATGCCACAGCGTACTCCTCAGCACCATTTAACACCTGGTTCACCAACCTTTGGGAAGTGGTCGGGGTGTTCTTCACTCCGAAAGGCATTACTTTAAACTCAAATAAGCCTATCGGAGTGATGAAGGCTGACCTCTCCCTAGCTCTGTCCATCAACTCTACCTGCCAATACCCCTTTGTCAGGTCAATGGTCGTAAGGTAGGTCACCCCTCCCAACTTGTCCAGGAGTTAGTTTGTCCGAGGCATCGGGTGGGTGTCTGACTTTGTGACTGTATTCAGTCCACGATAGTCTACACAGAAATGAGTCGAGCCATCTGGCTTGGGTACAAGGACTACGGGTGAGGTCCAGGGACTGTGGGATCTCTGGATTACCCCTAAATCCAGCATCTTCTCCACTTCTCTCCAAATGTCCTTTTGACAGTCTCTGATACCGATATGTGTCCGAATATGAGCATCTGTGTCTGTCTCCACATCCGTGTCGCTCACGGGGTTAGTCAGGCTTGGCACTTAACAAGGGGGCAAAGTCTGCTAAAACCTCCCTTACTTCCTGGATCTGGCCCGGGGTCAGCTGGGGAGACAATTTTATTACCTCCACAGAGGACTCACATTTACTCTCTTCCAGCAAGTCCAGAAGGGAATCTCCTTCATCCATCCCCTCCCCATGACTACACACTGCAAACACCATGTCAGCCCTATTTGCACATGGCTTCATCATGTTGAAATGGTACATCCGTTCTGTCTGTCTTTGGTCAGGTGACTCCACAATGTAGTTCACATCATTTATCTTCGTAACCACTTTGTACAGTCCTGCCCACTCAGCCTGCAGCTTGTCTTTCCGGACCAGAATAAGGACCATAACTGTCTGACCCACCATGTATGAGCGAGCTCTGGTTTTGCAGTTGTACCACACTTTTTGTTTCTGTTGGGCAGCTGCCAGGGTGCTCTGGGCTGTCCCATAAGTTCCTTTAGCCTCTTCCTAAACCTAAGGATGTAATCCACTATGGAAGTTCCCTGGGTGGCATGCTTGCCTTCCCAGTCCTCCCGGATCAAGTCTAGGGGCACACGTACCCAGCATCCATATAAGAGTTAGAAGGGGGAAAATCCTGTCAACTCTTGGGACATGTCCCTGTATGTAAACAACAGGTGGGGAAGGTATTTCTCCCAGTCCCTCCCATGCTGTTCAGCAAACGCCCAGAGCATTGACTTTAAGGTACCATTGAATCATTCCACAAGTCCATTGGCTTGTAGGTGATATGGTGTCGTGCATCTCTGCACCACGCCACACTTCTCCAATAAACATTTCAACAGATCCAACATGAAGGAACCCCCTCAATCGGTGATTACCTCCTGCAGAAACCCAACACAGGAGAAAATCCCAAGTAAGGCATTTGCCACTTTGTCTGTCCTCAGAGAGGATAGGGTAACTGCCTCTGGGTACCGGGTGGTATAATCTACCACAGTCAGGATGAATTTCTTCTCTGAGGAGCCAGGGGTATTTAAAGGCACCACAATATCCATTCCCACCCTCTGGAATGGCTTCTCCACTATGGGCAAGGGGATCAGGGCTGCTTGGGTTTTCTTGCCCACCTTCCCTATTTCTTGGCACTGGTGACAAGACCTGCAATACTCCTTCACCTGCTGGGTGAAGTTGAGCCAATGAAATTCTGGGCTAACTTTCACTGTAAGTAGTGTCGTGATTCCCAGATGACCAGACAAGGGACTATCATGTGCAATTTTGAGCAACTGCTCACGATACCCTGGGGAACCATAAGCGTTGCCTAGCATCCCTCCCTCTGTCTGTACTCGTTTGAGCATACAGTAGTCCATTTTTCCTAATAAACCTTATGTCTGCCATCACCTCCCTCTGCTCCGTCAGAGTCTGCCCAAGCCCTGAGCTTCTGTAAACTAGGGTCACTCCCCTGAGCAGCTGCAAACCCCTCACACAGTCCCAAGGCATGGGACAGGTTCCCTTCAGTCACTAAACTAGGGTCTCTAGCACTAGCATCAGGGCCCTCAGGATCACTGTCAATCCCAGCCCTCTGACAAGGGGTCACCCCTCCCTCTTCGGAGTAACCCTCTGTAGTTGCATGATTACTTGCTACTGGGGAAATTTCTGCCCCCTTTTTATCAATCTTCCCATTTGGAGACACAGGCTGGGGAACCAGCCTCTCAGTGGTTTCCACAATGGTTTCTGTGGGGTTCAGGGAACAACAATTTTCCTTGCTGCTTGGCTACGGGTAACTGCTTATACCATCCCCTGCTGGAGATTGTTACCCAGGATCATATCCACTGCTAATGTTTTGGCTACAGCCACCTGTTGCACAGTTCCCCCTGTTTCACCCCAGTCTAGGAGAACACTAGCAAGGGGCAATGTGTTCTCCCCACCCACAAAGTCCTGTACAGTGACATATTTATTGGGTATAAGCTGACCAGGCTGTACCAGATCCCCCTTTACCAAGGTCAGGGATGCCCCTGTGTCCCTTAGCCCCTGAGTAAGTATACCATTCACCATGACTGGGTGCATGTGTTCCCTCATGTTCACTGGCATGCTTCCAGGGACACACAAACAACCCACTTCTTTTCTAGCACCCGGTTGTATATTATTGCTTGCCTTTTTGGGACACGGTTTGGCAATATGCCCAGTTTCTTTACACAACCAACATTCACTTCTCTTTTCAGAAAAATCTTTTCTCTGAAACCTGGGGCTAACTAGTTTCGGTGGAGGCAGTGAGGGTTTTTAGCTGCCCTGAAGGCACGCTTTTCCCTTTCTGTGCTGCCGCACCCACCCCATTCGCTCTCAGAGCAGGTCTGCTCTTGGCATAGCGGTCCAAGAGTTTAGCAGCCTCTTACACTGTTTTGGGATCTCGGTCCTCTAGCCAGGTTTTTAGCTCTGCTGGGCATGCCCAAAAAAATTGTTCTAATAAAATCACATTTTCAATTTTATCAACAGAGTTTGCCTCAATTCCTTCCCACCAACATTTAAAACTGATGTTGTTTCATGGCTAGCTCCTTGTAGCTCATATCAGGCTTCTCCTGAGCTTACAGAATTTAGCTCTGTATGATTCAGCAGTTAATTCAAACTTTTTAACAGTGTAGCTTTAAGTTTGCTGTAATCGTCACTGTCCTCATTGTCCATTTGACCCAATGCATCCCAAGCTTTTCTGGTAAGTAGCGGGGATAGCTGGAAGCTCCAGGACTCTCTGGGAATTTTAGCCTTAATACAAACTTTTTCAAAAGAATTTAAAAAGGCATCTATGTCCTCCCCCTCTTTAAATTCAGCTATTAATCTGGAATTCAATTTGTAACCCAGTCCTGTAGTCCCAGTTAAACCGAAGCCACTTACCTGCTCTGGTGCCGCCGGTCAGAGTCATATCTTCTCCAGTTAGTTTTGCCTCTGGTGCTCCTCTCTCTTCTCCTCTGCAGCTCGCTGGTGCTCACAATCATCATGGCCTACCTCCCTCTATTGTCGCTCTGCCTCTTGGCGTTCTCACTCTGCCTTCTCCTCTGCAGTTCGCTGGCGCTCACGCTCCGCACGGTCTGCCTCCCGCTGTTCCATCTCTGCCTCTCGCTATTCCCTCTCTGTCTCTCATCATTCCTGCTCTGCCTCTCAGTTCTCTCACTCCCTCTTCCCCTGGAACTCCAGCTCCATCCTGCGCAACTCAATCTGCAGCCTGAGTACCTCTGAATTCAGGATACTGGAGACCTTTCCCTGCTGCTGTGGTCCTTCACTGACAGTGGCCCTGCTGTCCTTCTCACCAGACCTGGACACAGCACTGGCCGCTATCCATGCCACACTCGACGTTTGGTCCTTTTCAGTCATGGTCAGTGACTCACTGCACTGGGTATCTGCTACCATCAGGGCATCTATGAGGTTCTGCTTTTTGGCTGTCACCTCGAACGGAACTCCTCTGTCCCCGCACAACTGCTTTAAGTATTCTACAGTGTGCCTGCTGTAGTTGGAAGTCATCATTCCTGACTACTGCTACTCTGACTGGCACTTTAGAAAAAAAAATAAAACGGGTAGGAACTTGACTGTAAGCCAAGGGATATAGTTCTGTTTCCTTTTGAAATAAAACACTGCCTTTCTTTTTTTCCAAGTGAGCTGAACAGTCTCAAGCTGACACACTGAACAATAAAGCTTATGCCACCAAACTTTATATTCCACCACTGCCAACCAATCTGTCACAGCCCCACTTAGCAGGTAAGCACTCTACTCCCAAAGTGCCAACCTCTGAGCGTAGAATTGTGAACAGGTAACAGAACAAGGTAACCCTCTTGTCTATTTTGTGGATTCGAGTCACCTTTGTCCCAAGTTCTGGAGAGATTCAAACTGATAACCTCTTGTTAGTGTACCCAATTGTCAGGCTCAGATAATTCTGTCTTCGATGGGCCAGATATCTTTGCCTATGGGCACCTAACCAGGTATTACAAAATGAACCCTTAGAACTCTATGCAAGGCCTAGAGAACTCTTATCTGTTTCCCAGTTTGATACCACAATAAGCTCATGCACAGTGTCAACTATAAACATCTAAGCTTCACTTATAAAAAAAGAAGTTTCAAGGCACACCAGGCAGTTTCTGTCTTTAAAATATATCTTTACTTTAAAACAGATAAAAAATAGAAAAACAGTAAATACAGAACAAGATATCCCAACACATACAGTCTTAAAAACAAAATAGGTTTAAAAGTGCAAATTCCTACAACCCATACACTCAGACTGGTCTTATCTAATGTATCCTTACGTTCTTAATCTTTCAGTGCTTCAATGCTCCTCTTTCTCAGTCAAAAAATGAATGTGTCTATGTGTGATCTGCTCAGTATATTTAAAAGCAGTCTTGAACCGGCCTTCTCTCTGAGGTCACCTAACTCCGCCTTGGTGTATTAAAATTTATATTTTATAACACAGGATGTACTAATAAGATATTTAAAAACAATAGGTGATGTCAGTGACTCTCCTGTCTTCATGTGACTTCCCCAAAACCAGCCTGTGATCTGCTTCACACAGACATAAAAGTCTGTTTGATGTAATTCACTAGATACCCCAAGCAAATGCATATTGGACTTCCCAATTCAGTCTGGGACCAGCTTCACACAAACATCAAAGTCTCCTTGATGTAATTAGCTGGCTTCCTTCGGAAGACACCCAAACCACAGGCATATGCCCTTTTTCCTCATGACACCTAGTGCAAATCAAAGGATTTCCCTGAAGGCATTTTAAAATGGATATATTGGTCCCTGGCTTCAAGGCAAATTGACAAAGTACTTGCATCTCAGATATCTGTAGTTTAACTTACGTCCTGTCCTTTGATCTTATAGCTGGGGGGGTTTGATGTGTCAATTTCAGCAAGACTGTAGTTTCTCCTGACAGGCACTCCCTTACATATTTTATATTGCGAAAAAATATCATATTGTAATCAGAACCAGCTGTCCACGTGCCACAAAGAGTAGGAAACTATAGCATTTTTTGGCATGTTTCAGCTGCCTTAAGCTATTTAAGTATTAATAAAGTTTGAAGTTAAAAACTGCTTTGTCTAACTGCTGAATTGCTGTTTCTGCCATCTGCCCCTCCCCAACTGCTGAATTTGAATTGTTAGTGTAGGGAACTACAACCCCTTCTTTTTTTTTCTTTTTTTCCCATTTTCCCATTTGCAGTTTATACTGATCTGCCACTAGAGGCATCTTATTTTTCCTATTAATCCTCCAACCTTGCCTCTGCCTTTTTCTGTTCTAATCACCTTTATCCCCTGCCTTGTTCTTACTTTTAGCATATTGTACTCTGAAGAAAAAAAAAACTACCCCGCAGCGGCAGTCACACTCACTGAAGGTCAGTTATTCCCCTTACCCCCCAATAGAAATAGCAATGGGCACTATAACATTCACACTCAGCCTGCTCATGGCTACCTTTCTTGTTCTGTCCACATCCCATCCTGCCCCCTAGCCTCCACTCTGAGCCCCACCCCCTCTACCACCCCACAGCAGAAACCCCCCCACCCTGAACACCCCTATTTTCTCTGGCACCCACATTCACCAATACCCCTCCCCGGGACACCTGGCCCACCCTTCCTTGCCATACCTACCTCCACACCCTACCCATCCCTTGTACCCCACTAGTAGGACCTCAGATCGGTACCTGGCTAAGGGTCATGGTCATCACAGACCGCTCATCAAATTAATTGCTCCACTCCTTCTGCTCTCTGGGAACATACACCCCAACCATGAGCCATTGTCAACTAGCCACTCCACACCCCACTCTAGTATTGGCCTCAGCATTGCATCCATGAATATTTGAAGCCTCCTAAAAAAATCCGCCACTCTCCAGTGCTGGGCTGTACAACGCCGCCCTGATGTTATAGCACTAGTTGAGACCTGGCTCTTGAGAAAAACTCCTGACTTGGTTATCTCCCTCCCTGGCTATACTCTGTTCAGGGAAGACTGTACAGGCAAATGTGGTGGCAGGTGTGCAGTCTTTATGCATGACACACTTTTAGGCCATGCTCTTCCTGCCCGCAAGCTCGGTTTTAGTGCCCAAGCCTTGACCCTCAGGGTTACCCCTGACCCAGCTAGGGGCCCTATTTTTCTCACAGTCTCTTACATACCCGCGAGGGACAAGGGACCAGCTGTCCACTCTTTCATTGATTACCTCACCGCACTCCCACACAAGGTGAAGCAGCTCATCCTAGGTGACCTTAATGTCAATTGGCTGAGTACCACTGCCCCATATCAGGGACTCCTTCGCTGCCCTAGATATGACCCAACTAGTTACCTCACCCACTAGATTTAACCAGTCAGGCGGCTCCAGCACCCTCCTAGATGTAATTCTGTTGAACCGCCCCCTATAAAATCAGGGATATTAATGTACTACCAGACTATCTTAGTGACCACTCTCCTGTCCTCTGCCACTGGTCATCCTCCACACCAAAACCAGTGTCCCAGGTCACCTCGCACCGGCGCTTTCACCCCGTGGGTCTCAGAAAGCTAAAAATGCACCTAGCCCAGCTTAACTGGTCCCCAGTCCTACTTGCAATGGATATTGACTCTGCCCTAGCCTATTTCTCCAGTGCCTTCAGCAAGGCCTGCGACCTTTTCACCCCCCTGACCAGAATCCATACCAAGAAACACAATGCCCACTAGATCTCCCCATCCCTCATCCAAATACTGAAACAAAGAGATAATCTCTGGCATATTGCTGTCAAGACAGGCAAACTGGCTGACAGATAAGCCTATAACGCAGCACTTAACAAGTGCACCTGGTCTATAAGGGAGACTAAGGCCAGATATAATCAAGCCACCCTTGAGTCCACTTGGGGCTCGTCCTATGCCTTCTGGGACAATATGAAAGAGCTCAATGGAAAGACCTGCTCCCCCTACCATCACCACTCTCCATAGATGGTACCATCACTACTGATCCTCCCCGCATAGCTGAGTGCCTCAATATGGCTTTCTCAGATCTAAGCTATGTCCTCCCCAACTACTTTTTCTACCCTATCCCTGCCTCCACCCCCCCACCTCGGATCACCCCCCTTTCCACCTGTGTGCCATATCACCCCTTGAAGCCAGACCTCATCTGCAAAAAGCCCTAGCTAGCAACAACCCCAGCTGTGATCCCCTGGACTCCAGGATTCTCTGATTAGTCCTAGATACTGTACTAGCCCCTCTCACCAACCTTTAAAACCGATCACGATGTCCTGGTCAATTTCCCAGTGCCTGAAAAATTGCAGAAATCACCTCTATCCACAAGAATGGAGACAGAACCTCCCCTAACAATTTGAGGCCCATCTCCATTCTCTCCCCTCTCTCCAAAGCACTAGAAAAAAATAGAGGCCATTCAGCTCTCTGAGTATCTGGCCAAATATGACCTGCTGTGTCCAGAACAACATGGATTCCATCCTGGACACAGCACCACTACAGCCCTCCTGGAGTTCTCCCAGCACCTCCACTCTGCTCTCGACTCCAGTCATGTTGCGGGTGCAGTGTTCATTGACCTCTCCAAGGCCTTTGACACTGTCTGGCACCCCCTCCTGATTGACTCCCACCACCAACTTAGCTTCTCCCCTGGCCCACTGGCATGGTTCACCAGTTACCTCTCTGCCAGATCACAGCGCATGAAGGTAAACAGCACCCTGTCCAGTACCCTGCCCATTCACTCAGGGATCCCTCAGGGTTCCATCCAGGGCCCCATTCTGTTCAGCCTATTTCTCAATATCCTCCCCAGCTCCTGCTCGGGCAATATGGTACTCTTTGCTGATGATGCAGTTCTCCTTGCCTCACACCCTGACCCCGCATCTCTACAGGAATCCTTGCAGCACACATTCAACCAAGCCAAAAAGTGGTTCCTTGACCACTGGCTGGTCATTAACCTCAAAAAAACCAAACCCATGCTTTTTTAACATCACCAGAATAAGGCCAAAAATGCCCCCCTCTGCATTCTTTCCAGTAATGCTCACCCTCTCGAGCAAGTGTCATCCTACAAGTACCTGGACATCACCTTTGACTCGGCTCTTACATTCCACACCCATATCAATACCCTGTCCTCAGCCATAAACTCTCGGATTGACCTTCTCTATCGCAACAAAGATTGTCTCTCCCAAACCGCTCTCTGACTGGCCATCAACTCCTCCATCCTGTCCCTAGTGGACTATGGCCTACCTATCTACGCAGCAGCCGACAATATCACCCTCGCCAGAATCCAGACCTTGATAAACAAGGCCTGCAGGCTCCTGATCGGTGCATCCCTCCACACCCATACTTGCCTGCTCTATTCCATTGCCAACCTGCTCACCTTGTTGGAGCACATGTGCTACCAAACCTTCTTACTTGCCAAAAAATCCCTTCTAGGACTCTCCCCCCCAGGGGTCACCCCATCCCTGTGGCTTGCATCCCCATCCATTGCCAGCTGTAGCTCAGTTAAGGACAGCTTTATGGTGCCCCATACCAAGACCTCCCTATCCCAAAGGTCCTTCCACTACTGCCCCCACAATTGGTTCAACTCCCTCCAGCTCTCTGTCACTAAGTCTACCAAAATTGGTCCCTTTAAAGTCGCTCTCCGTAACCACCTCTTTGGTGCCCGATGCTGTAGTTGCCCTTAATCAACCTAATGTTGGGGGTCCCTCCTCGTTTCTTGCCCATAGCCTTGACAATGTCCGTTGGACTGCTCCCCCCTTTCTTTTTTTTTATACGATTGCTATTTATTGCAGATGACTTTATCCCATAAACCACTGTTATACTGTGTTCTTTTTGTTATCTGTATTGCACCTGTATGTTACCACTGCTGTATCTCACACTGTAACCATGTCTACCCTCCCTGCAATGAGGTGCCTTTGTAAATGAGTCCCTGACTCAAAGGTTGTAAATTTGACTTTCAAAATAATTAATAAATAAATAAAATAATAATGGATTGGATAAAAGAAAATAATTTAATTGAAGAAGCTCAGGCTGGATTCATAGAAAAACTCTCAACAATAGGTCAATGTTTTGTATTGAGCCATCTATTATATAAATATACAGTAATTAAAAAAACAGAAGTTGTTTTGCACATACATTGATTTAAAGATGGCCTTCAATAGTATTAACAGAAATTTAGTTTGCACGCACTTAGAAGAACTGGGAATGGATATGGCAATGCTAAACGTATTAAGGACCCTTTATAAAGAAAACTTAAGTAAAATAAGGTACACTAACTAGGGTGAATACATTGAAGAATTTAATGGTAATAGGGGAGTAAGGCAGGGTTGTGTGCTGTCACCAATATTATTCAATTTATTCAAAAATTGAATTTTGGCCAAATTATATAATCCAGAATACCATATGCCTAAAATTGGGGAACAACATTGTACTTATTTGGCTTTTGCAGACAATACTGTGTTAATTTCTACAAGTCATTTGGGAGCCGAAAGATTATTTGAAACATTCCATCAAGAATGCAAAAAGGCACAATTGACAATTAATTCCGAGAAGACCAAAACTATGGTATTTGGAAATAAGGGCAGAAAAAATACAATATAAGATTTGGCATTTGCTCATTAGAACAAGTAAGAGATTTTAAATATTTAGGTATCAATATGAATGAAAACTTTCTATGGAATAAGCACATAAAAGAAATTGAAATAAAATTAAAAACATTTCTGCCAGCCATAACAAGCTTCTATTATAAATTTGGAGGTAGCTCAGTAAAAGGACTAATAAAGTAATAAACACCAAATAAGGTCACAGATATTGTATGGAATGGAAATCTGGGGTCAGAAAATAAATAATAAAATAGAGAAGACTATAAGTATATTTTACAGGAAATTGATGGGCCTTCCACCAGAGGATCTGGCAGCATTAATAAGAGCTGAATTGGGTCAGGTCCCGATACTATGCCTGGTACAGAAAAGAATAATTTTATACTTTTTAAAAGTATACAGGATGCCAAAATATCAATTACCATGACAGTGTCTGGATGAGGCCATCGTTTATCATGATAGAAAATCCATATTCCCTATAATAGAAGTATTAAAACAGTGGATTAAACCATATGGGCTTATATCAAATATCGTAGATACCTATAGAAAACCCCTGGAAGAAATATATAGAGATACCAAAACCAGGATGAGGAACATAGTTAAGCCGAAGGACATGGAAAGATGCTCACAGTATAAACTTACTAAATGGCTAACTCTAAATGAGCATGTTTTTGGCCTAGAAAAGCACTTAGTTTAAATCAAAAATCCTTCTAGAAGGAATCTGTAAGATCAGATTTGAATATCATGAGAAATCAAAACACATTATTAATAAAGCACCAGATTCCAAAGGAAAATGCAAGAGTAATTTGGATATAGATGGTATAGTGCACTTATTAATTGTATGTCCCCTCTATCAGAGGATGAGAACAAAAATATTGGGGCAAATTCTGGATCAAATGGAAGGTAAGTCCCAGGTGCTAACAACTAACCTGCTGAATTCAGAGTCAACAAAAATTTTAGAAAAAGTAATGTCTTTCTAAAGATCTTCGCTTTACAAAGATTACATATTAAAGAAAAATCTGATTAAATATAATTAAAGCTTAGAGAAATGATGATCATAAATTTAGACATCAAAAAAACTATAAAGAAAATTAGAATGAAAATGGAACATGACATATGATTAATTAGCACAGTGTGATTAAATAAGGAAAATATGAATCAAGTGCAATATGTGAAATATATTTAAACATGTGTGTTATGTTTTAATGTACTAAAATATGTGGATATTTATGCATTTTTTGTAAGTGTAAACATTTGTGAATGTATATATATGTGTTTTTAATTGTAACAACATAACTTGTTAAACAATAAACTTTTAACTAACTGACTGACTAATTTTCATTTTTTATTTTGCTGTTATTGAGAAAAATAAAACAGTATATGTGAATTTTGAAACTGCTCCTGATTTCCCTAAGCTTCCTAACCTGTGCTTCGATGACAGTACCCCACTGTGTGATACCTAAGTGAAATAAGTTCTTAACAAATTCCTCCTTGGCAGTCTAGTGGCATCCCCCACCTGATCCTTATTAAATATTTGCAATGCCCCACTCTCCTCCCTGGCTCACACACTCAGCGTTCACCACCAACTCAATCATCCATACATGCACTTGCCTCTTGCAGCTCTGCATAGATGGTGACCAGCACAGACCCGCTACTCTTGACTTCAGCCAGCTGGCTGAAAGGAAGTGAGTGCACATGTAATGTAGAAACAGCTATTTTTACAGTATGTGCATTCTCCTGGCCTGTCAGTCAGACAGTAGGTGGCTGAAGTGGTGAATTGTGGGTCTGTGCTAGTCACTGTCTCTGGCAGCATTGGGTGCATGTATATATGTATGTATGTATGTATGCGTGATTCAGGGTGGATGAGGGGTGGGGGGGTGGGTGCTGACAGTGTAGGCTAGGGTGGGGTGGGGGGTCATGAATATTTTAATGAGGATCAGGCAGGGTGTTACCACTACACTGCCAGGGAAGAAGATGTCATGAACTTCTTATTTCACATAGGGATCAGGCAGGAGGGTACCACTAGACTGCCAGGGAAGATGTTATAAACTTTTTCCTTTACTCAGAGATCTGGGAGGGGATGGTACCACTAGACTGCCAGGGAAGATGTCATGAATATCTTATTTCATTAGAGACTGGGTGGGAGGTAGGGTACCACTAGACTGGCAGAGCAGGAAAAAAAATTACTTACCACAGTAATCCTGTTTCTTCCCAGTGATACTCAGGTATTCATAACTTTCTGCAGTGTCCCTTTAAGCTAGAACTGCCCAGAGAGGATAGAACACATGCAAATGATGGAACTCTTTGCACGTGACTATTCAAATGCTGCCTTGAACTAACTGCCTTAGTTCTAAACCCCTCAGATTTCCAGGACGCCTGGAAAGGCAGGCCCCAAGGACTGTAAATACTGAATAACAGTAATAATCAATAATAATAATACAGATAATCAAGCCCATGACCCCCCCCCAAATAAACCCTCCAACTGGAGAGGAAAGACCATAAAAGATACCCCCAAAAATGTCAGAATCACCTGAAAGAAGGGGGAAAACACAACATTAACCTTGTTTACCAAAACTGTGCCAGAAAGAGACATGTATACCCCTGAGAGCACAGTATGCAGGAGTGCAGAGGGTAAAGGTTCTAGAAGGGGAGGCAGGGTGGGAAGCTATGAATACCTGAGTATCACTGGGAAGAAACAAGATTACTATGGTAAGTAATTTTTTTTCTTCTAACCCCAGTAATACTCAGGTATTCCTAATTTTCTGCAGACTATGAAGCAGTTTCTTTGAAGGTGGGCACAGAACCTTATTTTGGAAACAGACTTTGCAGGACTGCTGTGCTGAACCTAGCATCACCCTTGGACTGAATATCCAGATTGTAGTGCTTTGTAAAGGTGTGTACAGTTTTCCAGGTAGCTGCTTTACAGCTGTCCACTAGTGGAACATCCCTGGCAGCTGCTAAGGTAGCAACTGTCCCTCTTGTGGAATGGGCCCTCAAGCCTGTTGGAGGTTCCCTTCCAGCTTCAGTGTAACATAACTGGATACATTGGACTATCCATTGAGAAATGGACCTTTGTGATGCTGGGTTACCCTTTCCCACATCCCCATAAGTCAGGAACAGCTGTTTTCTGTCCTGCCTATGGTCCTTAGTGGCTGTCATACAGTAGCTGAGAGCTCTCTGGACATCCAGATTGTGAAGCCTTCTTTCACCAGAGGTGGAATGCTCAGTAAAAAAGACAGGTAGGGTAATGGTTCAGTTCAGGTGGAAATCAGAGACCACTTTAGGGAGAAATTTCCTGTTTGTTCTCAGGACCACCATATCCCTGTGGAATGAGATGTAGTCCTGTTCAATGCAGAGAGCCGGAAGCTCACTGATTCTTCTTGCAGAAGTCATTGGCACTAGGAAAACTGTTTTCCAAGTGACATATTTCAGAAGAGCAGAGGATATGGACTCAAAAGCAGGTCCCATGAGTTTAGCTATGTACACATTAAGGTCCCATGCTGGCACCGGTTCCCTATGAGGGGGTGCAAATGGGCCAAACCCTTGAACGACCTCCTAAAGATAGGGTCTGAAGATATTGACACATTCCTTCCAGCAGAAAAGTAAGCTGAAGCTGTAGCCAGGTGGACCTTGAGGGTACTGAACTGTAATTCCAGGGAATGTAAATATGAAAGGTAATCAAGAACAGCTGGAACCCCAGCTTGTGTTGGTACCAGCTGTCTAGCTGAACACCAACTAGAAAACCATTTCCATTTTGAAGTGTAGGTTTTCTTAGTGGAAGGCTTCCTGTAATTTCTTAGGATGTCCAAAACAGTTTCAGGGAGATGTAAACCTGCATATTCTAGGTCTTCAACAGCCAAGCTTTGAGATTGAGAGACCTGAGATTTTGATACAGGAGTCTCCCATGGTTGGAGGGTAACAGATTGTGTCTCCAAGGGAGGTGTATTGATTTGGCTACAGACATGGAGAACAACAGAGAATACCATGACTGCCTGGACCAGTCTAGAGCTATCAGGATCATTGAGGCTGACTGGGAACTGAGCTTGAGTAATACCCTGTACACCAGAGGGAAGGGAGGAAAAGCATATAGGTGCTTTCCTGCCCAGTTCAAAGACAGAGTATCCAGGGGTAGTGTACCCCGATCTGGTGGTCTGCAACAGTATTATGGAAGGTGGTGGTTCTGGTGGGATGTGAACAAGTCCATCTCTGGTGTGCCCCACCTTCTGAAGATTACCCCCACCACTTGCCTGTTCAGGGTCCATTCATGATGGGCCTGGTTGATTTGACTCAGAGCATCTGCCAGGGTATTGTCCTTCCCTGGCAGATGGACTGTCTATGGGGAAACTACAAGGAGTAAGCCAGGCTACACATTTTCATGGCTTCTGTGCAGAGAGGACTCGACATGGTATTGCCCTGCTTGTTTATGTAGTACATTGTGGTGGTATTGTCTCTTCTGACCTGTACCACCTTTCCCTGTACCAGTGTTGTGAAGGCTTTTGGTGCCAAAAACACTGCTCTGAGTTCCAGCAAGTTTATGTGCTGGAGTGACTCTGCACTTGACTGAGTGCCCTGGGTTGTGTAATCCCCAAAATAGGTGCACCACCCCAGTAGAGATGCATCTGTTGTGAGAACAACTGATGGGGACTCTCATTCAAAAGGAACTCCTTCCCTTAGGTTGGATTCCTCTTTCTGCCACTGAAGTGCCTGTAACAAGGTTTTTATTATTGGGATCATCTTTGAGAGAGAACCTCTTCTTTGGCACCAGTGTGCTCTTAGGTGGAACTGATTGTCTCTCATTTGGAACCTGGAGCCTAGGACTGTGCCTGTGGCCCCAGCCATGTGGCCCAGGAGCTGTAGGAACTGTCTTGCAGTTTTTGGCTTGTGCAGGCTGAATGAGTCTGCAATCAGCTGGATACTTCTTACCCTGTCCAAAGGCAGGTAGGCCCTGTCCTGCAGGTTGTTGATCTCTGCTCCTATGAACTGCAGCACCTGTGCAGGTAGAAAGATAGATTTTTTGTGATTTATCAAGAACCCCAGAGACTCCAGAAGCCCCTGGGTGATCTGCAGATACTGTCTGACTAACTCTGGTAATTTTCCCACCACGAACCAGTTGTCAAATATGGAAACACCGTGACACCTCGTCTTCGAAGGTGTGCCACAACTACTGCCAGGCGCGTTGTAACTACCCTTGGAGCTGAAGTGAGGCCAAATGGCAGGGTTGAAAACTGGTAGTGACCTGATGGGAGTTTGAATCTGAGGCTTTTTCTGTGATACTCCCTTATGGGGATGTGGAAATAGGCATCTTTTAGGTCCAGTGATGCCAATCAGTCTCCTTTTCGGAGTGTTGGCAGAATCAATGCCAAAGTCACCATTTTGAACTTTGGTTTTGTCAAATGCTTGTTTAGTACCCCAAGGTCCAAGATAGGCCGCCACTCCCCATTTTTCTTTGTAGTAAGAAAGTACCTTGAATAGAAACCCTTTCCTTTCTGCTGAATTGGGACAGGTCGCATTGCCCTTGACAGTAGAAGTAGCAGGTTTCGAACCTCTGCCTCCAACAGCTTTTTTTCTGTGAGGGAGGATGGTTCTCAGAAGAAGAAGGCATCTGAAACTCAGAGACAGTCCCTGACTCACTATCCCCAGGACCTACTTGTCTGTGGTGAACTTTTGCCAAGCCTGGAGGTAATGAGACAGTTGGCCTCCGACAGGTATCGAAGAGGCAGCCTGTACAGACACGTCAGGGTGTCTGTTTACTCTGGGGCTGAGGTTGGGTTTGGGATCCCCACCTGGCACCCCTCCTTCCCCTACCTCTGAAGTACCTCTGCTGGGGATACTGTTGGTATTGGGGTGCAGCCATTGCCTGGAAAATGGGCCTAATGTGAAAGGATATGCCCCTGCCTCCCCTTCCATAGGGTCTGGTGGATGGCGAGACTTTCTCTTTAGCAGAATTGCTTTTGAAGGTAGCTTTATATTCATCCACCTTCCTTATATAAGCCACTGTTGTTTCTCTGAAAAGGGAGTTACCTTCCAGAGGGAAGTCCAGAGCCTTTGTTTGAGTGTCCTGGGTAAGATTTGTGGCTCTTTGCCAGACAAACCTTCGCTGAGCAACAGTATTTGCCATCCACCTGGTTGCTGTATCACTGATATCAGCAACCATTTGAAACTGATACTTGGCTGCCTCTAAGCCAAACCAGGCAGTTTCTGCAAGATCCTTAGACAAGGGTGAAGGGGCTTTGTTTGCCATGGCCAGTACAGACTGCCATAAAGACTTTTGCTACTGGGCCACATAGGCTTGGAAATTAGCGTGCCTGATGGCCTAGGAAGCTGACAAGTATCCTTTTTTGGCCAAACTATCACTCTTTCTGGACTCCTTATCTGGTGGGTGAGAAGCCTGGGGCACCTTAGCCTTGTCACAGGTAGCCGCCAGGATGGGAAAATAGAAATTCTGCACCTTCCCTTTCCAACTTATCTTTCTTGTCCATCCTCTTATCAAGAGGTGGGGGGGGGGACAGAATTAGGAGTCTGTAAAATCTTCAATGCATCTTTTCTGAAGAATTTATTTACAGGCAAGAGGAGCTTTTTTGTGGGGGTTAACCCAATCATCTCAAGGTATTCCACCTCTTCTTCTTCTTCCTCTATTTCTTCACTTGTGGTGATGTCCAGGGCATCAGACATCTTTCTCACAAAAGTGAAATGCGAGGAATAATCCTCAGTGGTTCTAGGAGGTGAACCAAAATCCTGCTCAGGGGAGACCTCAGGTTCGATAAGTTCCCCTTCATCTTCCTTCTCACATTCACCATAATCTCTTCTTCAGTAAATGAGGATTTACCTGTGCTGCCAGTCTGTCCAGCTGGAACTTGGAACAGGTGGCTGCTGGCCAGTGGGGAAAAGACCTTGTAAGGCTTGTACCATTTTAGAAGCTTGAACTATTTCTTGAAGAGAAGGATGAGCCAGAGCATCCACAGAAGTCTCCTTTTTTCCAGTAGGGGGTTCTGTGTGCTTTACTTTCTTTGTCTTTTTAGAGGGAACTGGGGAGTCAGACAGTTCAGCAAGCCTCTTAGTGCCCTTATCACCCATCTCATGAGTTTAAATAGTCACTGCAGTGGTTTCACTCACAGCTGAAGAGGGTGTCGGCAGGTCAGAGCCACAGGGACCCTTAATCCATTCCAGGTGTTTCTCCACTGTTTTCTCTGGGACGGTTTTACAAATATCACAGTCTTCCTTAAAGTGATCATAGCCAAGGCAGGCAACACACAAACTATGCTTGTCTGTCTTGGCAAATACTCCCTCATAATCAGTGCAATTTTAAAATCAGGTTCACCAGTTTTCTTTTTAGTTTTTTCTGACATTTTATCAGGAACCAATAAAAATGTGAACCACTAAATAATTTTGAAGTTTTAACTAAAGTTTAGTGGTTGTGGTTGGTTCAGGAACCGATAAGAAACTGATGGGAACCGGGAACCGATGGAAAAAATTAACCGAGGCTATCAATTCAGTAACCGATAAAGCGATTACAAAAATAAAGTATCTAAAATAAAATTAAACTACACTAACACAGTTTTTTAGTCAGAAAATCCCAGAATTAACAAAATTAACTCTGTTCCCCACTGGTTATACCTAACTGGGAGCAACCGATAAAAACACAAAATGTAACACTAAAACTAAGTTTTAGCTAAAAATAACAATGAGTAAAAGGCAGCAAATGAAAGAAAAAGATACTTATATAAATTTATAAGTTTCTTCAAGTCACAGGTACAAGCTGAAGAGAGGAACTCTGAGTGACTAGACTTTACGGGCAGAGAGTGAAACCTGAGGAGTTTAGAACAAAGGCAGTTAGTTCAAGGCAGCATTTGAATAGTTGTCACGTGCAAAGAGTTTCATCATTTGCATGTGTTCTATCCTCTCTGGGTAGTTCTGGCTTAGAGGGACACTGCAGAAAGTTAGGAATACCTGAGTATTATTGGAGTTAGAATAAGTATATTATTCGGGGACTGGGCATGAGGTGGTGGGTGTCACTGGCACCACTGTGTATGTTGATAAGAGCAGGGTTCAGAAAGCATTAATAAGCACTGCTGCAGCAGTTTATTAGTGCTTTCAGAAGTCTCTGCACATACCACTACACCTTGTCTCCAAGAGTGCCCCCTAATGTGCATGGGTGCAGTAGTGTATTCAGCGTGATTATGAAATTCACTGTGCATAGCATAGAGGACCCCTTTGAATATGGCCCCACCCCATTCACATGCACTAAGTCTGGTTACCACAGCACTATGCCAGTTTACCATCTGAATATGGGACCCTTAGTACAATGAAAATTGTTATGACTCTTGAAAATCTTGCTAAGACTGGAAGGACAATAAAAGTTTAAAACTGTCCAAGTCATAACACCAATATAATAAAGCACACCAGATGCTGAATCTTTTCCAATTTAATATATAATGTTGCCTGGTTGCTGGCTTTCTGTCAAGTTTCATAACTTTCAGCACATGGTTAGACAGATTTAGGCTAGAATACTGCAGTTCTTCAAGAACTGTCCATTCACATAAATAATTCTGAGATCTGGATGCCACTCTCACCTGGGACACAGAAAGGAGATCCTGTGAATCATTGTAGCACGCTGTCTTTTTAATTTTAATAGGACCCATAAGATCCCATTTCACAAAAGTAGCAAAGAAGAGGTGGGAAATTACAGGCCTGTCAGCCCGATATCTGTAGTAGGGAAATTGACAGAAACACTATTAAGGAAAGAATGGAGGAACACCTGGAATCCAGTGGACTGCAGGACCTGAGACAGCATGGCTTTATGGAGGGGAAGTCATGGCAAACAAATCTGACAGATTTTTTTTACTGGGTATCTGGGTGTTGGATCTGGGAGGGGTGTGGGTGTTGTTCACATGGCCTACTTGGCCTTCAGCAAGGCCTTTGACACCGTTTCACATAGTAGGCTGGTAAACAAGTTGGGTAGCATGGGGATGGGCAATAAGCTGGTAACCTGTGTAAGAAATTTGTTAGGGGATAGGAGGCAGAGGGTGGTGGTAAATGGAGTTTGCTCTGAGCAGGGTAGAGAGAGACCAGCAGTGCACCACATGGGTCAGTACTGGGGTCAGCCCTCTTTAATGTCTTCATTAGTGACATAGCAGAGGAACTGAAATAGAAAATCTGCCTCTTTTCTGATGACATCAAGATCTGCAACAGGGTGGACACTCCAGCGGGGGTGCAAAGGATGGAAAGAAACTTGAAACAACTATCAAGTGGTCAAAAGTTTAGCAGCTAAGGTTTAATGCAAAATAATGCACTTGGGTCACAGAAACCTGGGGGTGCAGTAAAAAAAAGGGGGGAGAGATACTAGCAGGAAAGAGATCTGGGGTAATCATATTGGACAACCTGAAGGTGGCCAGACAATGTGACAAAGTGGCTGGGAGAGCTAGAGGGATGCCAGGATGTATGGGTAGGGGTATTACTAACAGGAAGAGGGAAGTGGTGTTGCCACTATATAGGACTTTAGTAAAACCCCACCTGGAGTACTGTGTCCAGTTTTGTAAGTCACATCTCAGGAAGGATATACAGTAGACAGCATGGAGGCCATTCAAAGGAGGGCTACCAAGGTGGTACAGGGTCTATATAAAATGTCCCATGAGGAGAGGCTAAAGGAATTAAACATGTACACCCCAGAGGAGAGGAGGGATACAGGATATGATCGAGATCTTTAAATACCTCACGCAGTGAATAAACTACAAGTGGAAGGTATTTTTCAGAGGAAGGGGTGCTTTAGAACAAGGGGCCGCAATATGAAGCTGGAGGGGGGTAGGTTTAGGAGAGCTGTGAAGAAATATTTCTTCACAGAAAGGGTGGTGGATGCTTGGAATTGTCTTCCAATGAATGTTGTGGTGGCAAAAACTGGTGGAATTCAAAGAAGCCTAGGATAAGCACAAAGGAGTCACAGGGGATAGGTAAGGGGGTGGCAGGGGAAATGCCATAGACTTGTTGGGATCTACAGTGTATGCAATGCAACAAACAAGCATTTGTCAATGCCGGATGTTCACCGCTGGTGTTGTTGTTGTACTGGATCTAAGGTGCAGATCCCCATGCCGGAAGACTAATGTGGGCTGGGCTTGGGGGGAGGGCAATTACAGCATGGCAGCAACAGACATTGATGGACAGTTTTCTTTTTACAGCGTTTATTTAAAAAAAATTAAACTACAAATGAGGGTTTTCTTTATATCAGGTGGAGACACTGGGGGATTGTGCACCCCCACTGTCAATGTTACGAGCAGCCCCCAGAAGCTCTGGGGTTTTAGATGCTCTGTGATACCTTTTAATGCTTACATGGAAGATAAAGCAAAGTTCTGTTAGGTCCCCCCACCCCTGACTCTAAGGAAAACATATAATTCTATGGCTGGCCTCAGGTACCCAGAGACTACAGCTGAGCCTAGCTGAGAACAGAACCATTTCCATGATTTTATCAGGGGATCTTATTTTTTTTCTTCCTTTAAACAGAGAATATGGGAACCCTCACCAAGAAATTGTTTAAATGGTAAGTGTTCAAATTTGCAAGTTGCTGCACTTTGAAGTGGTAAATTCCAGCTTTATAGGCAAACATTATAGAAAAATCAATGCCAGACACAGTTTATTTCATTGTTTGATCTACCCTATATTAATGTGAACTGGTCACTTATTTACTACCCTAGTAGCCAAGTGACCATTAATGTACTTAAAGGTTCCATTTTCCACTCTATCAGCAGCCTACTACAGCATGTATAACCTGACATTTGTGTGTGTGTGTAGCCAGAGTGAGAGACAGAGAGACACACACACACACACACACACACACACACACACACACACTAGCAAAGTGAGCAGTTTCAGGTTTCAGTTTCAATCCCTGGAATAGTATATGAAAGATAAGCAAAGTTCTGTTGCGTCTCACCACACCCCTGATTCCTAGGAAAAAATATAATTATATGGCTGGCCTCAGGTACCTAGAGACTGTGTGTGTGTGTAAAAATACAGGAGGGGAGGAGGAGCAGGCAGGCTGAGAGCGCATATTAAAATCAGTTGTGCTTGCTGAAACAGCTGATTTATGAATGTGTCTGTCAGCACATTGTTTTGAAGTCCATCCATATTTATGCCTGAACAGTGTCATGGTGAGACTTGGTCAAGCCTCTTGTAGACTCTCCTGGATTGGAGCACCATGACACATCTTTCAAAACCCTGTACATAGCAAAATGTTTGACTTGTGCTAGCACACACGCCGAACATAAAAAGGGCAGACTGGATGGGCCATGGGACCCTTATCTACCATTAGCTTCTATGTTTCTAAGATCAGTGAGGATGGAGGAAATGCATAGAGGAATTTGCCACTCCATGGATGGAAGCAAGCATTCCCTACTATTATCCATACAGAGGGGGGAGTCAGCAACAGGATTGGGGGAGCTTCTGTTCTCTCAAGAGGCTAAAAGGTCCATTTCTTGGACTCCCCATCACTGAAACACTGAGTCGGGCACTTACTGGTTCAGAAACCATGTGTGAGTCACCTAACCCATCCTGTTCTGTGAGACTACTAGTACACTGTCCTTGCGACCATAAAAAATGCAGACATACTGTATATTGTTCTTGCCTGCTAAATATAATTCAGGCATCCTTACATTCAGAAAGTATGCCAGGTTCCATATCTTCATAGCCTCTATACACCATTTTGAGGATTTGGAATCTCCTTGTTTTTTTCTGTTTGTTTTTTTATGTAGTACATTACAGTTATATTGCCTGCCTTGATAAGGACTGTTTGGTCCTGAAACAGGGAGAAGACAGGCTCCATGGACAGGAGCACAGCACTGAGCTTTAGCTGGTTTATGTGCTCTTGACATTCCTGTGAGTCCCAGACTCCATTTACTGTTCAGTCCCCCCAGATGACCTCCCCACCACTGGTGGGAAGCATCTGTAGTCAGGACCCTTGTCAGTGAGTGCTGAAGGAAGAGGATACCCTCTGTGAGCCTGCTTACCTCTTTCCCCCATTTTAATGCCAGTACTAAGTGTTGAGTGACTGATAACGGCTGGTCCAAAGATGCACTTTTTTGGTGTCAACACCTTCTTAGATGGCACTGAACAGCTTTGACTATAATCTGCAGTGGTTGATGCCATGAGGCCTAACAACTTCAGGAATTCTGGGTAGACCTTTCTGAGACCTGCTAGTAATGAGTTTGCACACTGGGTGAGGACATAAGCACTTTTCTAAGTTGGCAGATATGCCCTTCATTGTTTTGTGTTCAATTCTGCATCTGTGGACTGCAATTCTTGTTTGGATTCTAGATTGGACATTTCAAGATTCAGGAGAAAAAACTATTTTTGCAGTGTAGTCTTTCCAGTCTGAATTAAGTGCACTGCCTTCTCCTGTGTTTTCCTACATACTAGCTTGTCATATAAATAGGGGAACACCATTATTTCTTGCCTACGTAGATGTGCTGCCACTGCTGACAGGCAGTTTCTGAACACTGTTAGTGCTAAGGTCAGGCCAAAAGTCATTTCTGTGAATTGGTACTGTGCAAGGCTTACCCTGAACTTCAGGTATTTTGTGTGGCTTGGTCTTATTTAGATTTGAAAATAGGCATCTTTCAGATCCAAAGACCCTAGCCAATTCCCCTTTTTCAGGGAAGGAATCACTGTCTACAGTGTTGCCATTCAGGAACATGAGTTCCCAGTTGGGTCACCATTTCCCATTTTTCTCTAGTGTGAGAAAGTATCTGGAAGGGATGCCCTTTGCCAGCTGGGAAGGTGCTTTTCCATTGACTTTAACTGCAGCAGCTTTGTCATCTTCAGATTCATTACAAGTTTTTGCTATACATTCATAGCTGGAAATATTATGGTTTGACTTAACTTGGGAAATTTTACAAGTTGAATGGTTAAGCCGTGTTGTACCACTTCCAAGAATCCACTTGTCTGTGGCATTTTTCCCATTCCAGGAGACAATAAGGCAGGCACCCTCCTACTGGTAATGAGTCAATGGAAAGATGGACACAATTGCCAGAGATTAAACTTTACCTGGACAAGAGGAACTGAGGCAGACTTCTGACTTGCTTCTCAACAACCTCTGCTTTTCCCTGTGTCCCTTTAAATAGGATATACGTGATACTTATAGGATATGCAGTAAAAGGCCCTTCCCATACCTCCCCTTATATAAGGTCTATAGAAGGTGGGGGCTTTTCCTTTTTCTGTCAAATTTTTACACAATGATTTCTGCTCAGTGGCAGATCACCACAGTGACAGCCTTACCATTTGTGGTGCCAGTGACTTGAGTTGGGGCCGTCCGTGGCTCACTGGGGGGGAGAGAGCATCCTATGTTTTCTTTCGCCGAGGAGGGAGAGCTGTCATTGCTACTGCAACACTACCATGTGGTTGACAACAGATGACAGTGCAATAGGCAGTGAGAGTGGGAGGGGGGACACAGCCAACGCCTGCATGAAGAAACCTTGTGTGCTTCTGATTGGGCCTCCGAGTGCACCAATGTCCCAGGGGATGGGACCAAAAAAGCAGAAAAAGGCCTGCCTCACACGTGATGATCTGAGCGCACTCTGGACTGGACCTTAACTACTGCTTGCCACAAGGGGAACCCTGTGAGCCTCTGCATCTATGTGCAGTAGGGGACAGGGGGTTGGTTCCTGCTAGGCTGGATCCCACCACTGGGGGTAAACATTGGGGTCTGAAAACTCCTGAGGGTGTGTGACTGGGACATCAAGGGGTGGGGCTGGGCCTGAATCAATGATATGGGCTAAGAGATGAGAAAGAATAAATCATAATTAAAAAGTTCATTTTTACACATCAACTTTTTTCATATAAGTAAGTAAAACTTTATTTCTTAAGTGCCTTTCGGATAACAAGGCGCTGTACAATGAGATGAGCAAACAGTATAATCAAATAATAAACATACATTTAAAATTTTAAAAGCCTTCAGAAAAAGTGTGATAAAACAAATACGTTTTGAGCTCAGATTTAAAACTTGAGACAGTCAGGCATTCCCTTAACCGATGAGGTAGAGAATTCCACAGGGTAGGGGCAGCATAAGAAAAAGCACGTGCCCCAGATGTTTTTAACAGAACCCTAGGAATCTCTAGCAATCCCTCGTCGGTGGATTGGAGTGAGCAGAAGGGGCAGTAGGGAATAAGGAGATCTTGCAGATATCAGGGTCCTTATTCATGTAGGACTTTATAGGTCAGTAACCCGACCTTAAAGGTGATCCGCCACTGTACTGGCGGCAGCAGCCAGTGCAGTTCACACAGCACAGACGTAATATGGCTAGTTCTGGATGTGCCAGTCACAAGCCTGGCCACCACATTCTGCACTAGCTGCAAGTGACGGATATCAACCGCCAGAAGCCCTAGGTAAAGGGCATTGCAGTAATCAAGATGGGTGGTTATGAAGGCATGGACCAATGTAGGAAGGTCAGCCGGAGGAACCAGGTGTTTCACCTGGGCGATATTCCTAAAATGGTAAAAGGAAGATTTGACAATGGCAGACACCTGTGATTTCAGGGTCAAACTGCTGTCAAAAATAATGCCCAGGTTACGCACCTGGTCTGAGGTCATGAGCTGGACACCATCAAGCCATAGGCCTGAATGAAGCCCAGCCCTAAGACCCGACTCCGGGCAAACTGGGTCCACAACCAACACATTGGTCTTATCCGGATTTAACCTCAGCCAGCTAGTGCTCATCCAATTCCTGATCTCGGCTAGACAGTTGTTAAGCATGGAGATCGCATCATCTTGTCTGGGAATAAAAGACATATACATTTGGTATCATCTGCATAGCAGTGAAAACCCAAACTGTATCACCTAATGATATCTCCTAATGGCAGCATATACACTGCAAACAACATGGGTGCCAATATGGAGCTCTGTGGCACCCCACAGAACAGTGGGAGGGTATCAGAGGAATAAATTCCAGTGACAACCCCCTGTGATCTGCCCGTAAGGAAAGATCAAAACCAGCTTAAGCCTGTCCCAGATAGTCCACAAAGAAGCCGCAGACACTCCAAAAGCACACCATGGTCCACAGTGTCAAATGACGCCGAGAGATATGAAAATTACGTACCTATCGTAATTCTTGATCTTCTTGGACAAGTCTCCACCACTCATTCACACTATTGGGATCTGCGCTGGAGGCACTAGGACCCATTGGGAGCAAACTTTTTGCTGGGGAGTCAACGTCAGAGATGGCGCCGTGAGGAACGGTGCCGCGAGCCCCAGCTCGCGCGGCAATGACTATCTCGGCGTCGACTCCCCAACCGCCTCAGTACCTTTTTTACCAAGGAGGTGCAGCGTAACTAACCTAGAAGGGTAGCCTAACCTAAAAACCGGACATAAGATAGTCCGGACGACCCGTGTAAGAAGGGTCAACAAAGAAGTCTTCAAGGCCCAAGATTTGAGGAGTGAAGACCAACAAGAGAGGTGAGCTCGGGGGATGGAGGGGGAAGGCAGAATGAGTGGTGGAGACTTGTCCAAGAAGATCAAGAATTACGTAGTACGTAATTTTCATATCTTCCTGACATAAGTCTCCACCATTCATTCACACTATTGGGAGAGTACCGAGCTAATAATCCCCCAAGAAGGCGGCAGGAGAAACCAAGAGCTCACGTTTCTTAAGACAAAAGTCCACTAAGGATGGCTCTGCCAAAGGAAGAATGTCGTCTGGCATGGACATCGAGTGCATAATGCTTAACGAAAGTATGCACTGAGCTCCAGGTGGCTGCATTGCAGATGTCTGCAATGGGCACGTTGCGGATTTCCACTAGGGATGCCGCTACCGCTCTGGTAGAGTGAGCGTAAACTCTACCCTCCAACTTAACCTGCGCCATGGAATAGCAGTGACGAAGGCACGCCACTAGCCATGCTGAGATACATCTAATAGCGACAGGTTGACCCAGCCGGCCTCACTGAAGGAAACGAACAGTTGCTGGGCTTTACGAAAATCCTTGGTTCTATCTAAGTAGAAACGCAAGGCCCTCTTAACATCCAGAGAACGAAGAGAGCGTTCCCCTTCATTTTGGAAGTCCGCAAAATAAGAGGGAAGGACCAAAGGTTGGTTAAGATGAAATTCTGACACAACCTTAGGAAGAAATTTAGGATGAGTACGAAGGACTACTTTGTCCTTATGGAACACAGTATACGGAGGGTCTGTGACCAGGGCATGTATCTCAGAGACCCTAAGGACTGAGATAACGGCCACTAGGAAGGCAATCTTCCAGGTAAGGAACTTCAGTTCACAGGTAGCTAGAGGCTCAAAAGGTTTCCGGGTGAGCATGTCTAGCACAAGATTAATGTCCCAGGCTGCAACCGGACATCTTGTAGGGGGTCTGGTGTGCAGAATGCCCTTAAGAAATCTCTTAACCATAGGTAACTGAGCCAGTGAAAGAGAAAAACCAGCTCATGATACGCTGAAATGGCACTAAGGTGAACCTTAACTGTAGAGTACTGAGACCTGAATTTGAGAGGTCCAAAGGTACTCTAAAACTTTATCTGGAGGGCAGGAAAAGGGATTAAAGAGGACTTTGCACACCAGAGGAAAAATGCTTCCACTTAGCCGTGTAAGTTTTCCAAGTGGCTGGCATCCGCGCAGCCAGAAGGATATCAGAAACTCTTCGAGAGACATTGAACCGCTTTACTTCTACCTCTTCAGGAGCCAAGCGTGAAGGTGAAGAGATCTCAGATTGGGATGGACCACTGGTCCCTGAGTTAAAAGGTTCATCTGCAGGGGAAGTGGTCTCGGAGGAACTGCCAACATACTGTTGAGAAGTGGAAACCACAGTTGTCGAGGCCAAAAGGAAGCAATGAGAATCATCTTGTCTCCCTGAGACTCAAACTTGAGGAGTACTCTCTAAATTAGAGGAAGAGACGGAAAGGCGTAAAGAAAGCCTTTTGTCCACCGCAGCCTGAACGCATCCTGACAAAAAATGCCAGGCCCTGGACTTCTGGAGCAGAAGAGAGGCAGTTTTGCGTTGAGTGGGGATGCAAAAAGGTCCAGGACCGGAGTTCCCCACTCTTCGAATAGTGACTGAACTATGGTTGAGTCGAGAGACCACTCGTGAGGATCTGTCTCTGTTCTGCTGAGACGGTCTGCCAAGTCGTTTTGTACACCTGGCAGGTAGATTGCTTGAATTAGAGCCTCGTGCTCCAAGCACCATTCCCAGACCCTCATCGCTTCTCTGCATAAGGGGTAAGAATGAGCACCGCCCTGCTTGTTGATGTAATACATCACTGCTTTGTTGTCCGTTTGGAGGAGAATATTCTTGTGACAGAGAATGTCTTTCAAAGCTCGGACCGCATAAAGGACAGCTCTCATTTCTAGGACATTTATGTGAAGCTGGGACTCGAGTTGAGTCCACACACCCTGAGTGTGGAGAGCCTGACAGTGAGCTCCCCATCCTATTAGAGAGGCATCTGTGGTAATGGAGATCTGATGGTCCAGAGGGGCAAAGGGGTATCCTTGCAGGAGACTGTCCTCTTGAGGCCACCAAGTGAGAGACCTCTTTAAGGGTTCTGTCACCTTGATGAGATAGGACTGCAGGTGAGTGGTTGGAGACCACTGAGTACTGAGCATCCACTGGGTGGTTCTCATGTGCAGACGGGCCAGAGGTACGGTGAACACTGAGGATGCCATGAGGCCCAGCATCCGTTGCATCGAGAGCGCTGTAACTGACCTGTTCTCTCCGATGTTACGGGCCATCTGAAGGATATCATTCCTTCTGTCCTCTGGGAGAAAAGCCTTTGCACAGGATGTGTCCAGAAGGGTCCCTATGAAAAGGAGCCTCTGGGAGGGCTGCAGCTGCGATTTCTTGAGGTTTAGCAGGACGCCCATGGACGTAAGGAGGAGAGAGGCCGTCTCTGTGGCATCCAGAGTCCCTTGCCTGGAAGGACTTGCCAGAAGCCAATCGTCCAGATAAGGAAACACCTGTGTTCCAAGTTTTCTGAGGTGCGCTGTCATAACTGCAAAACACTTTGTAAAAACTCGCGGCGCCGAGGATAGCCCAAAAGGCAGGACTCTGAACTGATAATGTTGTCCCAGAGCCACAAACCTCAGGAATTTGTGATGCCTCGGGTGAATGGGAATGTGCTGGTAAGCATCCTGTATGTCTAGGGAGGCTAACCAGTCGTGCTGATGAAGCAAGGGTAACAGGGTTCCTAGAGAAATCATTTTGAATTTCTCCTTGGGGAGAAATTTGTTTAGCTTTCTGAGATCTAGAATGGGGCGCATTCCCCCAGACTTCTTTGGAACCAGAAAGTAATGAGAGTAGAACCCCGTGTTTCGTTGATGCAGCGGCACAAGTTCTACTGCCCTGTTGTTCAGAAGGCCCTGAATCTCGGCGGTGAGAAGGTGTGACTGAAAAGCAGACAGCCTGGGCTGCCATTTGGGAGGACGATCCGGAGGGGTTTCCACAAAATTGAGTGAGTACCCCTCGCGGATTATCCGAAGGACCCATTTGTCTGAGGTTACGGACTTCCACTGGCTGTAGAAGTGCATCAGCCAACCTCCCACCGGAGAGGAAAAGTCCACCTCGGGCAGCTGAGGTGGGACTTGGGCCAGCAATTCATAAGATAGCGCTGGGCGCTTTGGGCCCTTGCGCTTTCTGTTGCACCTTCTTTTGAGGTTGGGCAAGTTGATTCTTATGGAAACTTCCTCTGCCTCTGCCTCGAAAGGACTGACGGTTATGAAACTGACGTTTACTGGCATGCCCTCGAGAGGGGGCAGGAGGGGGTCTAGCCAACTTAATGGCTGACCTAGTCTTTTGTGTAGCTTCTAGAGCTTGCTCGACCTGAGGACCAAAAAGATATGCACCATCAAAGGGCAATGCCATTATCTGTTGTTGTGCATCATTGGTGAAGCCTGAAGTGCACAGCCAGGAATGGCGCCGGGTGCAAATACCAGCAGGCGCTGAACGGGAAGCGGAGTTGAAAGTGTCCATGGCTGCTTTACCCTGTTGGTTGTTAGATTCAATACCCCTGGTAATGGTTTGAAGAAGCTCTGGTTTTGAATCCGACTCTGGAAGAGCTTCAACCATTTGCTTGAGAGGGTGCCACAGGATATACTCGTACTGAGAAAAATAGCCTTGGTAACTGGCAATAAGCATACTTAGGGTAGAAGCAGCAAAGACTCTCTTACCTAAGGTGTCTATCTTACGAGATTCCTTGTTAATAGGTCGAGCTGGTAGTGGTTTGAGGAAGGACGACCTTATCATTCTCTGCCAGGACTACAATAGGATCCGCAAAGGCTTAAGATGCCAAAATGGGACGATCCTTGGGGGCTGAATATTTTCAATCAATGGATTTAGCCACCGATGAAGGGAGAGCAGGATTATTCTATACCATTTGAGACAGCGTCTCGAAGGAAGGCTGAATCGGAGGAGTCAAATCCGTAGGGATCTCCGATGCGTGAAGGTATTGGAGTCTTAACAATTTCCCAGGTTCGATGTCTGTAGTCTGGAGAGAAAGTGTGGGAAATCATATTCTTCAGCAGAGACTTAAAAGACAGGTCCTCGACCACAGGCTCTGCAGCAGTAAAAGATCCTGCTTCGTCCACCTCATCGCCCAGCCGAAGGTCTGGGTCAGACTCAACGTCATCTCCTGACAGTCCAGGAGGGACTGTTTGGACAGGAAAGGATGAAAGCCAGAAGAGGAAGGAGAAAGAAGGAAGTCCCGAGGCCCTCGGCGCCGAGAGGTGCAGCGCCCGAGAGCGATGCCGAGGAACCACACGGCGCCGAAAACGGTGCAGAGAAGCCGCACGGTGCCAAGGACGGTGCCGCACGGTGCCGAATGGCTGCACAGAGCCGAAGACGGTGCCACGTGGCCGCACGGCACCGCAGGTGATGCCGAGAAGCCACACGGCGCCACAGGCGACGCCGAGGATGGTACCGCGAGGCCACACGCAGCCGAAGGCACTCCCAGAGACTGAAAAACAGGTTCTGAAGGAAAAAGAGCAGGAGATAAGGGCATCGGTGTGGCCCCCTGCGCCGAAGCCATGTGAGGGGGGGACACCTAAGCACGGAGTCGACGGCACCGAAGAAGGTGCCGCACGACCAGGAAAGTCCAACCGCCCTACCTGGTCGCCCAGAGAGCCTGAAGGCCCACGAGCGACCGAGCCAGGTAGCCGAACCAACCTCCGAGCCCATTGCTCCATAAGAGCGGCCCACTGATGAAACTGCTCATTTGAAGACCTACCTGTGGGCGGGGTAGGACTCTGATGTCGAAGACATCAGCTACCAGAAGCCACTGTTGGTGACTCCGAAGGAGGATACCAGCAACTAGCCCCGATAACCGAACGTCTATGCGCAGACGTATCAGAGGGCGACCTCGAGTGATGCCTTCTCTTTTTAGACCTGCGGGCCGAAGAAGAGCTCGAGGCCGAACGGTGCCGAGAATGCGACCGTTTGGCTTTATGCTTCCGTGGGGACCGCCCATCCCCCCGGGCATTGGACTGACCGTTGTCAGACCCCCCTTCTGGAGAAGGCGGCAGACGGGACCCAGCCTGACTGACTGAACAGCTTTCATACGAAATCTCCCTACCGTCACCTGACCTGCTCATGGTCGACCACGTCAGTGTAGGCTGAGACTTCTTTATCATTTTTATTTAAAAATAAGAATAACTTAAGCGATACTGTATCGAGATAATACTATATAAAATAATAAAAACTGAAAACTATGCTGCTAGTTTGAAGTTTGACTCCCGACAGGGAGCGACGTCATCACTGAAGCGCACTCGATGGCGGGAAAAAAGGAACTGAAAGTGATTTGGGGAGTGGCGCCGAGATAGTCATTGCCAGGCTGGGGCTAGCGGTGTTGTTCTCTGGCGCCATCTCTGGCGTCGACTCCCCAGCAAAAGTTTGCTCCCGATGGGTCCTAGTGCCTCCGGCGCAGATCCCAATAGTGTGAATGAGTGGTGGAGACTTATGTCCAGGAAGATCAAGAAGGACTAAGATAGTACTAGCCTTTTGATCTCTCTTAGTTAGGAGATTATTTAAAACCCAGACCGGGGCAGACTCAGGCTATGTCTTTTCCTAAACCCAGATTGGAGAGCATCATAGACACTGTGGGTTGTAAGATGGTCATCCAACTGCAACGCAGTCACCTTCTCAATAACCTTACCCACAAAGGGTAGGTTAGAGACAGGTCTGTAGTTAGCTAAACAGTCTGGATCCAAGGAGGGTTTTTTCAGGAGTGGTCAAATGACCGCCTCCTTGAGGGGATCAGGAAAGACCCCCTGCTCCAAGGAACTCCAGACAATTTCAGCAAGGATCAGGCAGATAACATCTACACAACCTACCAACAGTGATGTAGGGCCCAGATCCAAACTACAGCTGGTTGGTCGCAAAGTCTGGACAATCCTCACAATGTCCGTAAATTCTGGCCGGCTAAAGTCAGACCAGGTAGAACAGGCATTCGCCACCTTCTGCCGATCTCTGAAGTCCTTTATAGAGAGAGTTGGGCTGATACCCGACCTGACGCTGGCATTCTTATCTGTGAAGAATTGAACAAGCTCATCACACTTCATTTGTGAAAAATGTCTTCCAGACTGGATTGCACAGTCTGTCCACAGTCCGGAAGAGCTGAGCGAGTCAATTCTGCACAGCAACAATCTCCCTGGACAGGAATTTTGCCTTCTTATGGGCGATTGCTGATTGATAGCCCTTACAGTGGTCCATCAATCTAAGCCTGTCAGCATCCAGGCTGGATTTCCTCCAAGCTCTCTCTCGCCATCGCTCCACTCTTCTCAGCTCCTTCAAGGACCCATCAAACCAGGGGGTTCTCGGGCACAGGGTGAGTAGGCAACCATGAACAGGAAAAATTAAGTCCAGGGCATCACGCACTGTCTTATTATAGGCAAGTACAAGACCCCCTGGACTCATGCATTCACTTGATAAACCCGATAGGTCCAGCACCGCCGATAGGCCCTCTGGGGTAACTCCCCTCAAGGGATGATACTGGACCATCTCCGTAGGGGCAGGCCAATTTTAGGGTGCCTCGAAACTGAACCTTATGGTGTGATAGTCTGACCAACCGATTGGTTCCACCCCCAATTCCGTGATCTCCATCCACAGGAGAAACACAAGATCCAAGGAGTGACCCCTATATGGGTAGCAGAGGTAAACACCTGTGTAAGGCCCAGCATAGTCATAAGCTGAAGGAGGTTATTTCCAAATTGCGAAAGTTCATCATTGATCCAGGCATTGAAGTTGCCCAGAATTAACCATCTGGGTGACTCTAAAGCCATGTCGACAATGAAGTCTGCATACTCCTTCAGGAATTCTCAACCATCACCGGGTGGACAGTAGATGAGGAGTATCCTGAACCCTACACCTGCTCCCAGGATACACTCAAAGGATTGAGTGCACCCCACTGGCACATCCACAAGGCTCAGTTCTGTTTTAAACATAATGGCTACACCCCCGCCCCTAAGATCCAATCTCGGGCAGTGTGTCACCGAGAACCCAGCTGGAACAACAGATGCCAAAATAGGGCCTGCATTCTCATCCAGCCAGGTCTCGGTGATGCATGTCAGATCCGATGTTCCTCCATTCTGCCCCCAAATAATTTCTCTAATGGGATATCAACAGTCATATTCTGCTTGTCCTGTGTCAGGAAGGTTTACCTGAGCTGAGACACACAAAACTTCTGAATGACACTGCATTTGCTTGGGCTCTAGAAGTAGAGTTATTCACGTCTAAGACCATTTCAAAATTATATTCTTCAACTTCCGGACCGGCTTTTAGAGAATGTACCAGATGTGTCTGTTCCTGCAGTGGCAAACTGTCACACCTAGCAAGACAGTATTCCACAGGGCCTGCTGGCAATGAGCAGTATAGCACATATAGACTGCCTGCCTCAGTATTAGGGTAGGTTAGCATTAGCTTTCTTGAGGGATTTGTTGATGGGAACCAACATCCTTTTGGAGGAAGTCAGCCCCAGCGGACTCATCAATTTTGTCCTCTGTATAGCCACTTCAGAGTCAGAGGATGATAAGTTCAGCTTACTAGCCATTTGCCTAATACAAGCTGAGTATGAGGAGTATAACCCCTAGGTGGCACTATCCCAAGGGCTACTACCCCTGCCTGCTTGGCTACTGATAGGTTGAGGGGCCTGGGTTCTATGACGGGTGCCTCCACCCAGAGGTCAGGGATAGTAGTGGTCAGACTAACTTGGGCACAGCCCTCTGGGACACTGTGACCCCCCTTTGTTCCCACTAGTGGCCCACACAGTACACAGGAGTTACCTTCCCAATACCCCACATATGAACACTTTTTACACATATAGATACCACTTACCCTCAAGACTGATTCTGCAGCACATCTCTGAGGACCCCCTGTAAAACAAGGTTAAGCAACATACACAACACAATGCAATGCTGGTTCTACATGTACTGACACCACAGACAGTATATAGTTCAATAACAGCAAATCTGATTTATTTAGGGGACAGTAACACGGGAGGGGGCAATCAGGTTGATTTGGTTTAGTAAGGTTCAAATCACAGTACTGTGCTTACATGTAGGGTCCAAAAAGTCACATTCTGGGTACCCAGGATGGGGGGGGGGGGGCTAGCCAGGTCTATTGCCCAGAGTTGGCTGGCTGGTGCAGATGGATGAGGCCCTGCAGGAAGAAAATATATGCACAACACACAGTTGTAATCCGGAGCCGGATGGCTCAGTCCATAGGAAGAAAACACAAAGAAATCAGTTGACACACTTTGATTAAATGAAAGGTACAGGGAGCTTCCCTGATTTGTACTCACGATATCCCAGACAGAGAACCTGAGGGAAATGGTGTTTCTGGGTTGCAAGAAGAGCAGGACATGGAGTTGAGGGCCTCTTAACAGGGCCCAACTGCTTTGGATAGCAAGCGGATTCCCTCTGACTACGTTAAGTTCAGCTTCCAGCTTCAACTCACAACTAACAGTAATCGGAGAATTAAAGTCGCAACCCCCAGAAGCACTAAACACATTCATATGTAAAGGAAATTATTATACCAGGCAGCTGCTTCTCGATCCCGATCGCAAACACTTGCAAATTACCCGTGAGCACGCACAGCATCAGCAGTCCCCGACAGGCTGATCGCACTTCAGCAAATCTTCAGTCTTCTACAGGGCAAGCCTGGCTTCCACACTTCTGGCACTCCTTTCTCTTCACAAAACTCAGATTCAGTCTGAACTGGCACTCACAATGGCTGTAGGCTGACTTCAGGGCCTCCCACGTGCTTCCCGCATGACTTACACACCACAGCAGAAGCAGGGCTCCTTCTCTCTTCACGGTCACTACCAATCTGGCTCCCCAGCAGACAGCCTGGGGCTTTCTTTTGGATCAACAAGGTCCCGGTTGGCTGATTCTCCTTGTCTGTCACAACAGGCTCCCTTTATTGGTTTAAAAAGGCACCAGAACTCTAAGAACTACATTTCCCAGAGGCTCTCTTCATATAGCTCCAGTTCAGGTAGGCTCCAGATGAGAGTACAAGTTCTGATTTGCCAGCAGACTCCATTTTAACAATCCCCCTTCACACTGATTGGTTCCATTCAGCAGTTCAGTACCAGAATGGAGGGCTAAGCAAAAACAGTCCAGACTGCAAAGAAAAGCAGGTTAGACAAACTGTATTTTCATTATTACTCTAAACAATTCCTAGCAAACAGTTACACCTTTCAATTAGGCTCCCTCTGCGCTCTTAGCGACTGCAGAAATGGAGCGATTAGACAGCAGCTTGGGTGGGATTTGCACATTAAATACACACTCCCCCCCATTCAAACTAATTTAGCCTGCGAGCAGGCAGCTCTTAAAGAGACAGTACCAGAGGCTCTAAAAGCACTCACAGTTAAGCGGCTTAAACGCCGAACACCATTCAGGCTGGGAGTACTTAGCCAGTACCTAGAAGACTTTTGGGAACCCCCACTTGCAGGGAGGTTACAGGAGAAATCCTCATTTACTGTGGGAAAGAAACTGAAGTCCGATTCAGGGTATACCTCATATCCAGTAAGTTCCTCCTCCTCTTCCTCCTCCTGAACCACTCTCTGTACTGGGTAACAAGTGTGAGAGGATGAGGCAGCAGCAGTGGAAAACTGCCACGTTTGTTTTATGCCCTCCAGAGAGGTCACTGTTGTGGTGGGCAAGAGGAGGGGGGAAAGTCACAAGGTGGTCATCCAAGCCCACAAAATCTTGACAGCAAATTGCTTTGTACCCTTAGAGCAGAAGCAAGTACTTGATTCAGACAGGGGGTCTTGAACCCATTCGAGAAGGCAATGAAGGATGATAAGAAGAAGAGGAAGAAATCAATGAGTATTTTGGGTATAGTGGACGAAAGTGCAGTGGGGGGGAGTGTGTAAGGGAGAAGCGGTGGGTAGATGCTTTCCTGGTGCATCAGCCATCCAGGATATGGATAGGACAGGAAATATGGTAGCAGAGGAGGAGGAGGAGGAGTTGGGGAGCTGGTACATTTAGTTACCAACAATCTGGCAAACCAGACCATCGAGGTGAAGCGCAGCTTTCAAAGGCTGAGGAACAGACTGAGGGTGCACTCAGCTTTCCTGGCCTTTTCCAAGGTCCTCCCTGTGTGAGAAAGGAGTACAGGAAGGATAGACTGAGGAAGGGGGAGACTGAGGAGTTCAAGGAGTGATTAAAAAGATAGTGTCAGGAGAAGGGGTAGCATTTTATACAGGAGTGGTGGGGCTTCTGGGAGAGGAGGCTCTTCAAGGATAATGGCCTTTACCTATAAAGAGATGCCACCAGCGTGCTTGGGCAGAAGCTTGATATCTATATTGGTGGACAGTTAAATGAGGCTGAGGCTGAAGGAACCACTGAGGAAGGACAGCAAGTGGGAAACTTAGCTAGGACTCCCACAGAAACGGTTGCTAGGAACACTGGATGGGGAAGCAGTAAAGCAGGAGTTTATGATAGGCTAAGAAAGGAGGCCAAGGAGGGGAAAGGGATCACTAAACTGGCAAAAAAACAAGAAATTAAGGAGGTTGAGGGATAATGGAAGGGCATGATCTATATAAGATGGGATGGGTTTGGGCACAACATGGAAGGTGAACTGCTTTAATGCCAGGAGCCTAGGAAACAACATTAGTGAGCTGCAGAAGATGGTGACAGATGTGTGGTTGGACCTTGTAGCCATTATGGAAACCTGGGCCACACAGAATAATGACTAAAGCCAGGTGGTCCAAGGCTACACCCTGTATAGGCAAGACAGAGAGAAAGGCAAAGGAAGAGGGGTAGCCCTTTATATCAGGAAAGGCACTGAGATGGTAGAGAATGGTCCATTAGGAGTGGGAACAGGGTAAAAGAATCGCTATGGGTTCAGCTCACAATGACCTTGGTCAGGAAACTGCAAATGGAAGTGATCTATAGGCCACCAGGATAGGGGGACAAGGGAAATAGGAAATTAGGGGCAGAAATAAGGCAGGTAGCTTCAAAGGGGGAAACAGAGATAGTGGGGGACCTCACTTTGCCAGACATTGATTGGGGCATTCCAGCAGAAAGGAGTGTCAGAAGTCAGGCCCTGCTAGATATGTTGTAGTACTGCCTGAGGATGCAGCTGTTCAGGGAACCCACAAGGCAGGCTGCCATTCCTGACATGGTGTTCCTGACCTGTAAATGGTGGGCTGAGTGAGGGTGGGGGGAACCATTAGGGTCCATTGACCATAACACCATATGGATCAAATTGGCCCTCAGCACCAATATATCCTCATCAAAGGCTGACGTTTTATATTTCAGGACAGCAGACTTTAACCAGATGTGGGAATTAGTCCAGGGTAGGGTGGTTGGGTCAGATAAAATTCACAGCAAAAGAGAAAAGGTGGGGAGAAATTAAAGGGGCTATTCCTGAGGTAACAAAGTCATACTTGAAGAAGGTCATTATGAGAAACAGGTACAAGAGTCCAATCTTGTTCTCTAAGAACGTCAGAGAGGCAGTTAAAGCCAAGAAAAAGGCTTCATCAGACACATGGAGAAGCCAAGGGGTGAAGAATAAAGTAAATGCTGGAAGAAATCAAGACAGTCCAAGAGGGTAGTCAGAGATGCAAACGCTAACACTGTGTTGAGTATTGCTGTGGGGGTTAAGAGTGGAGAAAAACAATTTTTCAGATATACTGTAAAACAGGTAAATATTGATGCAAAAAATGCTGGCTATGTTCTTGCTGTTGAAAGAAGCATGAACAATCAATTACAGCATTTCATGTTTTGCAGTAGAAAATTTTTAAAACAGTTTTTATTAAGCGCATATTAAAAATCGGCACACCCCTTTTGGTCGACACCCCGACGGCGAAACAGGAAAAAAAGACCATTATGGCAACATTCATGGTAATGGTCCTTTTTCTGTGTTTAGCCTTTCCCCAGTGTTCCGCCACCTCCCCGGACCATCTCTGACCTGGAGATGGAATCCTAAAGTCAGGGGGTGCGAGGGGCACAGCCCCCCCACAGAAAACAGCTTTATAACAGGTGGCACAATACCTGCGTCGGTATTGTGCCGTTTTTGTAGGGGAGGTCGGCATTGTCACTGTCGACCAAACTTGGTGCTTCCATTAAAAATACAGTATGTTACTGCACAAAAACATCCAACGCCCTCCCACCTATCCCAAAACAGAACAGAATAGAAACGGACAGTACAGTAATGTATTCAATGTCAATTCATGTAAGCGCGTCAGAATGTCAGGAAAAAAAATCACCTTCGGGATGGCATAGCACAGTTCATTTATACTGCGGCAGGTAGAAGTAGCAGAGGCTGCACTAAAAAAAAAATAGAAAGCACAATTACTCACATGACCAGATGACATAGTAAAATTCACCGCACCACAAAAGTAAAGGAGGGGTACATGCCATATTGAGGGACTCATCATGAGCCTGCAAGATCTCAACCTGATCAAAAGCCATACTGCATCCTTTTTTCTTCCCTTCAGTCTCTGAAAGGCTGTAACAAGCCACTGTGAATGCTTCACTTTAAGGGTTGTCATCTTCAAGTACACAGTGATGTTAGGAGCTGGTGTTCCTTCATTCAGCAGGTCAGTTATTAAATTAGCGTACCATTCTGTAAAGAGAGCTTTAAGCTCATCTTTGTAGATTTTATTAATTGACACATCATGGGGCTGCAACTGGTCAGTATAAGAAGCCGGAATGAAAATGGGGATAATGTTATAACTATCCAGCTTTTCAAGTACTGGCTTTGTGGTGTGAGCTCTGTACATATCAAGAATCAACACTGCCCTTTGTTCCTCTAGCAGCTGGTTTGCTTGTTTCACCTTTCCAATACAGGGCATCAGGATGTTGTCTATGTACTGAAGAATTGCTGTCTCATTAGCCCAGTGATTATCGCTATGCGTGCATAGGTGCTGGAACTAGGGGTGCTGCAGTACCCCATAGCTTGAAGACAAGCCTCTCCACCCCAACCCCCCCAAAAAAAAATAATACAGGTTTAGTTATTAAGCCTGGGCCACGGGATCTGTAGTTGAACAGTTCTCTCGAAAATGTCACAAAAAAGAATATCAAGATTTTTTTGGAAATTCTTCAGTGGCACCATCTGCTAAAATAATCACATCAAACTGACAAATGCCATTATCTGGGGGTCCTGTGTGGGGCAATACTAAACTACAACAAGCAATCTAAGTCACCCGGCTATTCCTGTCAAGGAGGTTCCTGCCATGGCCGGCAGTCCATCTTAATCAGTGATTGCAGCCATACAGCCTCAAGAGGTGCTGGATCAGCCCTTTCAACCAAAGGGCTACAATTTTCCTACAAGGTGCTTTGAGCAGAAGAATTCACCCGATCCGTCAGTCTGGTTGGTTTAAAAAATGGCCATGGCTCCACTATGTTAAGGAAACTAATTCTGTTCTTTGTTTTACATGTTTAAAAGCAACAGAAAAAAAAATTGATAAGTGCAAGTGTAAAGCACAAATCTACTTTTGTTAGGGATGACTTTGCAAACTGACACAAGACATGTGAAAAGTTTGAGGAGTATGAAAGATCACACTTCCACAGAGAAGCCGTGAAAAAGATTGCTGGGCTGGGTTGTATACCCATTAATGCGATGCTCTCCTAACGTGTTGCCAAACAAAAAAACACTGCAAGATCTCCATTATGAATGTTGTTTGGGTTGAATAAGTTTCTTGGTTGTCAAGGACTGCCTTTTAGAGGCCATCAAAATCGTGTTGGAGTACTGGGGTAACTAATGTTCGAGCAAACAGAAACTGAACCCAGTGTAAGGGAATGGCTGCACTGAAAAAACAACTGGATATCAGACACCATCCAAAATTAGATGATTGAAATCTTTGCTCATGCAATTTAGCAAGAGATACTTTCAAAAGCCCTAGAGAGTCCATGCTTCAGACTAACTGCAGATAGAACAACTGATATAAGTACATGCAAGCAGTTTTCATGCAGTGGGCAAGATTATGGAGGCTGTCCTTAAGGAAAGGATAGTGCAACACCTGGAATCCATAGGGGCACATGATCCAAGACAGCATGGGTTTACAAAAGGAAGGTCCTGTCAAACTAATCTCATAGATTTCTTTGACTGGGTAACCAGAGTGGTGGACCAAGGGGGAGCAGTTGATGTCGCCTACCTTGACTTCAGCAAAGCTTTTGACACTGCTCCACATAGAAGATTGATAAATGGCTGGTAGGCTCGGGTGGGTAAGAAGTTGGTCAACCGGTGGCAAAACTGGCTGACGGCAGAAACAGGAGTGGTGGTAAATGGTATACAGTCAGAAGTGATGCAAGTCACAAGTGGGGTACATCAGGGATCAGTCTTGGGGCCAGTCCTCTTCAACATCTTCATTAGTGACCTTGCAGATGGACTAGAGGGTAAGGCTTGTCTGTTTGCAGATGACACCAAGATCTGCAACAGAGTAGATGATCCAGATGGGGTGGGCAGAATGAGAAGAGGTCTGGATAAACTAGCAAAATGGTCAGAAGAGTGGCAACTGGGATTTAATGCTAAGAAGTGCAAGCTCATGCACATAAGAAAGAGAAACCCTGAAGCCACCTATAGGCTGGGAGGGGAGTTGCTAGCAGTCACAAAGGAAGAAAGAGACTTGGGCATCATCATCACTGATGGCCTGAAATCATCCAAGCAGACCTCTAAAGCAGTAGGTAAGGCTAGGGGGGTGTTAGGGTGTATTAGTAGGGATATCACAAGTCGTAAGAGGGAGGTAATAATCCCTCTTTACAAGACACTGGTTAGGCCCCATCTGGAGTACTTCGTGCAGTATTGGAGGCCACACCTTCACAAGGACATTAACCAAATTGAGGCAGTCCAGAGAAGGGCAACCAAAATGGTGCAGGGACTGCATCAGAAAATATATGAGGACAGGTTAACGGAGCTCAATATGTATACCCTTGAGCAAAGGAGGGAGAGAGGTGATATGATCAAGACATTCAAACACCTTAAGGGCATCAACAAGGTGAAAGAGTCTAACATGTTTAAATATAAGAAAAATAGCAGGACAAGAGGACACAGCATGAGATTAGAGGGAGGGGGAATGTGAGGAAATTCTTTTTCACAGAAAGGGTGGTGAATGCATGGAATGACCTACCTCAAGAAGTGGTGGCTATGAATACAGTGCAGGGCTTCAAACAGGCATGGGATAGGCATAAGGGAGCAATACAAATGAGTATGAATACTGTAGATAGGCCACTGACAGAGCAAAGGCTGATGGCACATTTATAAGGTAGAAAAAGAAATGGGCAGACTGGATGGGCCTTGCGGTCCTTATCTGCCGTCAACTTCTATGTTTCTATGTAACCTGCGGTTTGTGGACAGAAATCTCAATGTGCAAAATAATTTCTTGGGATTTTACAATGCATCTGACACTACTGCAGAAACTTTACTTATGTGTACTAAAGATATATTTTTGTGATTGAATCTGCCTCTTGAACATCTACAGGGTTATTGCTTTGCTGTTGCTAGCAACATGGCTGATAAGTTCTCGGATGTGCAAGCTCTACTTAGAGATATATATACCTTGATTCACTGTTCGATGTAGTAACCATTCACTGGATCATGTTCTGCAAGACATGACCCAGGAAGTACGTCTTATTGCAGACAAATTAAACTTTGCTCAGGACGTTTCAGTTCTTATTTGAAAATGTGCCAAGTGTAAAAACATATACAGATCTGTCTTTGGCTATGGGGAAGCTGTGTGCAATATTTTAAGTCTGTGCTCTATGGGATGGTGCTTTCTTACAGGTGCAATCTCCCAGGTTTGTTCTGCTTACAGTGTACTCCTGGAGACACTATCAACACTTCAACATGACAGCACTGTCAGAGGCGAAACAAGTTCAAAGACTACTGGGCTTTTCAACCGCACTGAAAGTGCAAGGACATACTTTGGTTTGTTGTGTTGTGAAGCTATATTTGGACCTTGTGAAATGGTAGCCAAACGCCTCCAGAGTGTTACTGCAAGTGCACTTGGAGTACTGGAATCTGTAAAATGAATAACAGAATGAATAAATATGCTAAGAGAGGATGCAAGTGTTCAAGAAATGATTAACAGAAAGAATTACTGTGCTGCCAAAAAAAAACTGATGATTCCACAGCCTACTGGGCCAGAAAAACACCAGTTTGCTTCAGACAAACAACAGAGCCAGAAGTAGTAGTGTCTGAAACACATTTAGCACAGTGGAAACGGGAATTTTAAGACCTAGATCTGGTAAATGCCGAACTACAGTGACATTTCAACCAAGATGGCATGAAGACTGCCGCACACAGGGAGAAAATTCTTATTAATTCAGCATCTGCCAGGATCATCTCTGCAGATTTTGAGGAACTTAACCTTTATCAACAATTTGATAAACCCAAGCTTTATATGCAGTTAACCATGCTGGGTGATCTAGCCAAAGAAAAGGAGTTAAAGTGTTCCAGAGATAATAGAATTTTTGGAATGCTTTAGCTGCAAACAAGAGGGCTCTTTAAAGAAGTTGAAAACTTCATTAAACTTTGTCTGTGTGTAACCCCTAGGGGGCACTATCCTAAGTGCTACTACTCCTGCCTGCCCTAGCTGTGACAGGCTGAGAGGCCCAGATTCGTTGGCGGGTGCCTCCACCCAGAGGTCGGGGTCAGAACAGACAGGATTGACTCGGTCACAGCCCTCTACGTTGCTGCAACCCCCCTTTCTTCCCACTAGTGGCCCACACAGTTCAATTTCAGTGCCCTTACCATATGCACTTACTCCCCGGCCCGAACCAATCAGCTCACTCCGGGATCCCCTGAAAAGCAAGGTACAGTTACATTACATTTACTGTGCAATATTTCCCCATTAATATACAGACTAGCCAGTGTGCTTTTGCAGAATAAGCAATCTGATTTATTCAAGGGGAGACAACCAGGATCGGGGGAGATCAGGGTGATTGGCTTACCACTATAATATATGTTTGACTACCTAGGGCTGTGTGCACAGGCCTAACCCATTAATTACTGTCTATGGGTACCCAAGCCCTAACGACTAGTTCCTCAATGCAGCTGGTTGGGGCCCTGACACAAACGAACATTTAATTCCTGAACAGAGCAGATGGAGCCAGAAAGCTCAATTAGTACAGTCAGCAATCCCACAAGACGATTTTGCCTTTAATTGTAACCTTTAACAGGGAGCTACCCTGATTTAGTACTCACAGCTCCACCAGAGAACCACTCTTTTGCCACTTGCAGGGCTGAGCCTGAGCTTCAAAGGCCTCCTCACACATTTATATGGAAAACAACAGAGGGGTACCATACCAGGCAGCTGCTTCTAGTATCCGACTGAACTCACAGCTATCTGGGTGTCTCACTGCAGTTTCACTGTCCTGACAGACAGAGCATGATTTGGCAGATTCTCCAGTCCTCTACAGGGTGAGCCTGGTAGGTAGCTGCGCTTTTACACAGCCTCCACTGATCGCCGTTTCACGGATGCAGTCCAAAGCTCGCTGGCTAATCAAACCAGCCGACTCAGGCCTTTCACGCACTTCCCACATGAACACTCAACGGCGCAGGAGCACAGAGCTCCTTCCTCACTCACAGCCACAATGTTTCTGACCCTGGACAGCTAAGGCCAGTCTCTCTATTCGGGTGCGTCCTGACTCTACAGGTGGGCTGCAGATGCCAGTCACTCATTATTGCCCTCATTGGTGCGAAAAAGCACCATGGCCCAGAATGCCACTTCCTAGGATTACAAGCTGCGTCCCCATTTGTCAACCGGCTCTATCCAGAGTCCTGATTCCTGGTTGATTGCCTCCACACCATTTTAAATGCCCCTTAGCTACTATTGGACCCCTTCAGCACAGTCCGGATCCAAAATGGAGGGTCACAGCACTAAGTCCCTGCTGTAAATAAAAGAGTTAGACAAACTGCAATTTTACCAGCACTATACATGTTCTTCAGAGAACAACTACATCTTTTAGATGGGCTCCCTCAGCGCTCCTAGTGACCACAGAAACAGAGTGATCAGACCGCAGTCCAAGGTGGGATTCAAGCAGGGAAACCCTAGTCCCCCTGTTTGTACCATTAAAGGCTGCAAGCAGGCAGCTCTTAAAGAACTGGAAGGGGACAGGATCAGTTGTGTTCCAGGACAGTAGCTGCTGCTGTTTTCACAGGGTTCTTGTGGATTTTACTTGGTAGGTTAGTTCTTTTCTTTCTTACTTCTAAGGGGCTAGCAGGGTATTGTTTTTGGTGCTGCTGGATGTTTGTAAACTGATTTGGTGGCTGTAAGTGGGGCTCATTTTGTGGGTGTTTCACTGTGTAACAGACTAGCTGAGTAGAGGCCTATTTCTTCTGATTTAAAACCTATTTGGTGAGATTTGCTTGGGCCTGGTTCTTTGGCTGCTGGGCTTGGAGGGGAGACACAGGGCTGATACACTCTCTCTCGAGTCAGGTGTCTGCCCAAGACCTTCCCTCCCCAGAAGTCTGCAAATTTATAGGGGAACATCTGCCCTGCAATTGGAGGAAAAGGCTGCAGGTGCAGCTCATGTAGTTCTAGCCACTCGGGGTAGGATTTAAAGGCTGGGAGAGAGGAGCTTTGGGAGTTGTTCATTTCCCTTATAAGTTTAATGTGTTGTACTGCACCTAGTAACAGGGTTACTGGTGTACAGTGGGACTGTCTGTAAGATTAGTGGGTGACCTGATGAGGCAGTAGGGGTATCTTGGACTAGGGGGGAACCTGGTGGCTCACCCAAGGAAACCTATTTGGAAGGGGATGGAACCACACATCATTAGGGCCGGCATCTTTGGGAGGGTGGTGGGGTGCACAGGGTGTGGAGCAGCCATGATACTGGACTGGGCTTGGAGGTTTGGTGGTTGCCCAGTGTGCTACCAGCTAGCACAGCTAGGGAGGAGGTTGCGGGGATTAGAGAAAGCTGGGGAAGGGGTGGTATGGTTGGGGAAGGGGCTGGGAATCTCCACAGGGTTGCACCAAGCACTGGGGGTGGGGGCATAAGGAGAGGAGTGCAGAAGAGGCACTCAGGGTCACATAGGGCTGAGAGGTCAAAGGACACTACCAAGAAGCAGGCAGAAACTGGGGGCCCTCACAAAGGGACGGAGGACAACATTCTCAGGGAAGTAGGCAGATGGCCAGGGCTGGACAGAAGGAAGCAAGGCGGGGAGGTGGATCAGACCTTACACTCAGTAACCACTTCAATTCTCTTCTTCTGCTCAAGGATGAGGGGGGTGATGTAGCCATGACAGGGGTAGTTAGAGATGGAAAGGGAGTGGGAGGCAGGAGGCAGGGGCCAGATAGCAGGAAGAACAGGGGGACCTGGAATGCAGGAGAATGGGGAGCAGTGAATCAGAGCAGGAGGGGCAGGGGAAGGGAGGAGGTGCAAGGAGAAGGACCAGTTGGGAGGAAAGGTAAAGAAGGACCAGAAGTACAAGGAGGATTCAGTAAAGGATGCTGAGGGTTTAGCCAGGGAGCACTGACTACCAAGGAGGAACTAAATGGAGACAGGAAGGAAGGGAGGATGAGCCAGGCTAGTTTAGTCAGATGGGAGAGAAAGGACCAGTTGAGAGCAGTGAGGGGTGTTAGCAAGGTACAGAAGGATACTCAGGAGGAGGAGAGGCATAGGATTGGAGGAGGGGGTGGCAGGTAAATAAGGAGGGGTGGCATGTGGCACCCAGAAAGGGGAGAACACGGAGCCAGCTGGGTGGAGGGGCCTGTAGAAAGGATGAGGGACATGGAAGGGGAATGGAGGAAAGGAGTGGTCAGAGTGCTCCTGCTGGGGATTCTATGATCAGGGGTATCAAATGGGATAGGGAGGGAGAAGCCTGGCCAGTTAGAACAAGATGCTTCCCTGGACTAACGGTGCACAGGGCTAGCACAGGTATATCAGCTGGCAAAGGACTGTGGGGTTCCCCAGACATACTGGTCCACCTGGGCACAAATGACATTGAGGGAAATGAGCGAGCTAGAGATACAGGGCCAAGATTCAGGGAGCTCGCCAGGGTCTGTCATGACATAGGATGCAGTTTCCTTCTCAGAAATCCTGCCAGTGCCAAGGGCTAGTGGGGAACACAAAAGGAAAATTAGGGAGATAAACCAGTGGCTCAGGGGTGGTGTGAGGCCAGAGGGTATGGGTTGATGGGGATTGGGGGAGACCTGGGAGGATAAGGGGCTGTATGCTAGAGATAGACTACATCTCAATTTGGAGGGAGGGAACCTTAAGTTGAAAATAGAGGTTCATTGGTGAAAAGTAGGGTTTAAACTTGTGAAGGGGTGGGATGGGAGAAAGGCTGTCAAAGGGTGCCGATAAAGGAAGGACTCTGTCTCCACCCCTGGGGACCAGGAGGATTGCAAGAAAAGGCCAACTGGCAAAGTGCAGACCAGGGAAAACAGAATCCCATGGGAACATGAGCAGGGAAATGGAACTATAGGGAAAGGGTGGAAGGTAGTCCTGCTAAATGCCAGGAGCTTGGGCAATAAAATGCCTGAGCTCCCAGGTGATGCTGAGGGAGCAGTGGATGTGGCAGCGGTCACTGAGACTTGGGCCACTGCAAGACATGACTGGGACCTGAACCTGGAGGATACACTATGTTCAGGAAGGACAGGGAGAGGAAGGGAGGAGAGGTAGCAATGATAGTCAAAACTGCATTGGCATAGGGGAGTAGAGGGAGGCGGAGGGAACCATGGAGGCGATTGGGTCACCTTGATAACAAGGGGGCAAGAGAGTAAAAATAGGAGTGGTGTATAGACCCCCTGCCCTGGCGGAGGAGCTGGAGGACAGTCTGGTGGCAGATGTTAGGAGACACTGCAGACTGGGCAGAGGAACGGTGGTGGTGTTGGGGGACTTAAACATGCCAGGAACAGACTGGGAGACTATGACATCCTCTGTGACCAGGGAACAGAGGTTGTTGGATGTCTTTCAAGACGCGTTCCTAACTCAGCAGGTGAGGGAACCGACTAGGGAGGCACGGGTACTGGATGTGCTCCTGGCAGACAGTGACCAGATTGGGGGCCTGGAGGTAAGGGACCCATTGGGGTGGAGTGACCATGCCACGGTCTGGTTCTGCCTGGACCTAGGAGGGGTAGAAGGATGCACAAAGACGGAAGTAACCGACTTCAGGGGGGCGGATTTTAAGGAAATGGGAAGGATCCTTATGAGCATTTGATGGGATTGGGTCAGACATGGACGCTGATAGTAGGTGGAAATCATCAGGGAGAGGGTGCAGGATGCTACCAGCACCTGTGCAAGAGTAAGACGAAATGTGGTAGGGCCCAAAAACTCCTGTTGGTGGACCAGGGAGGTCCAGGAGGTGGTGCGGGAAAGAAAGCAGCCTATAAGCAATTCAAGTGCTCAAGGAGTGAAAGGGATCGAGGGGAGTACGAGCTGATGGCTAGAAGGGCCACTAGAGTGGTGAGGGCGGCTAAGGCAAGGAAGGAGCAGAACCTGGCCAGGGAAATTAGGAGAGGGAACATGGGGTACTTTAGATACATTGTGGAAAAACGAAGGGTGAAGGGGCAGATTAGCAGGATTAAATCAGGGGAGAGATGGGCACAAGACCCGGGGGAGCAGGCTGAGGTACTAAATGAGTACTTCACCTCAGTTTTTACCAGGGAAAATGGTGGTGCTGCATCATACATGGAGGAGACAGAGATACTGAGGAGGGGGGGACCCCACCGATCGGGCAGGTCTGGGGAGAGGGGGGAGACATCACTGGCAGGTGGGGGAGGGCTAACAGGAGAAGGGTACGGAAGTGGAAATCACAGCAGAGAGAGTGAAGGAAGCCCTCAGCTCCTTAAGACAGAGAAAGCACCGGGCCAGATAAATTACATCCCAGAGTGTTAAAGGAACTTGCAGATGTCCTGGCAAAACCCTGGCAGAGCTTTTCACCATCTCTCTGAGGACAGGGTGGGTGTCCCAAGACTGGAAGGTGGCACTATAGTGCCTATCCACAAGGGGGATCAAGGAGGTGGCAGGGAACTACAGGCCTGTCAGCCTGACCTCGTGGTGGGCAAGGTGATGGAGGGCATTGTCAAGGAGAGGCTAGGGGGACCTGGATAAGTCAGGGTGCCTGGACAATAGACAGCATGGATTCATCCCAGGGAAATCGTGTCAGACAAACCTGGTGGAGTTCTATGACTGGGTGACAAGTGCCTTGGACCTGGGTAGACCAGTGGATGTCCTCTTTCTAGACTTCAGCAAGGCATTTGACTCTGTTCCTCATGTGGGCCTGTTGGATAAGCTGGGAGAAATGGGGGTGGGGAACCAGATGATCAGATGGATAGGCAATTGGCTCCAGGACCGGACCCAGAGGGTCGTAGTTGGGGGATAGTCTCATCCCCAAGGAGGGTCATTAGTGGGGTCCCACAGGGATCAGTCCTTGGGCCCCTTCTGTTCAACGCCTACGTCTCTGACATAAGGACAGGAATCAGGAGTGAGATGAGTCTCTTTGAGGATGACTCGAAACTGGGGGCGGTGGTGGATGGGGAGGAGGGGAGGGTGGCCCTACAGGGGGACCTGGAGGCTCTGGAAAGATGGTCTAGAAAGTGGAAGCTGAGGTTCAATGCAGGGAAATGCAAGGTACTCCACCTGGGGGCCAGAAACCCAGGTCAAGTGTACACCCTGGGGAATGCTACAAGTCTCGATGGCTGAGAGGGACCTGGGGGTGGTGGTGGATGTCAAGATGAACAACTCGGAGACTTGTAGGAGGGCAGCAGCCAAGGCCAACAGGATGCTGGGATGCATCGCTAGAGGATCACCTCCAGAAGGAGGGAAGTGATACTCCCTCTGTATAACTGCTTGGTGAGGCCGCACCTTGAGTACTGCGTGCAGTTTTGGAGGCCACACTTAAAGCGGGACATTAACCTCCTGGAGAGGGTCCAGAGGAGGGCAACCAAAATGATTTGGGGCTTGGGGGACAGGACCTATGAGGACAGGCTCGAAGAGCTAAATATGTACACATTGGAAGAGAGAAGGGACCGGGGGGACATGATAGAGGTCTTTAGGTACATGAAGAGGGTAAATAGGGGAGGAACAGTCAGGGTGCTTCGAAGGAAGGAGGAAGGGGCCACTAGATGGCATGGCTGGAAGCTGGAGGGGGGAAGATTCAGGGGAGAAAGGAGGAGTGCTACTTCACTGAGAGGGTGGTGGAGCCATGGAATGCACTGGCAGGGGCTGGTGGAGGCAGAGACAGTGGAGGGGTTCAAGAGGGGGTGGGACAGGTACAGGGGAAGGGTTCTGGAAGCAAAATCCAATGCAGCAAGAATATCCGGAACTGGGAAGGGAGAAGCCAGAGAAGGCGAGGGGGACAGCAAGGTCAGCACCCAGGTTGGGGACTGACCAAACGAGCAGACACGAAAGACCATTAGGCCTATTCTGCTGGCATTTTAGTATGTTAGTATGTTAAAGGGGAAGTACTGGAGGCTTTAACAACACTCTCAACGCCCGAAATTACCGGCCTTACTCCGAACACCAATCAGGCAGGGAGCATTTAGGCAAGCTCAGGGAAAGCTTTTAAGAATCCCCCCCCCATTTGTAGGGGGGGTTACATGTGTTTACCAGTGTCAGCTGCAGGGTCAGCAAATGAGCCAGAAGAGATTAACACACCTTGCTCTTATGCAAGTACACAGTGACATTCTGGCTGTACTATTTTCTCATGTAAAATTTCAGCATGACACCGGAGCGCAAGTTAACCTTTGGGGCATTCTGATAGTCCCTGCCAACCATATACAATGACTACTGTAAGTAAAATACAACTGTTCAACCTGTTTTTTACAAGTAAAAAGAGATTTCTAGCCAGCCCGGTGCTGCTGAGGGCTGAGGCACTGGACGTCTCACCTCGCAGCATGCCGGTGACCCAGGTTCGGGAGCGAGCCTGGGTCATCAGAGGTTGGCACAGGGGGAGGGTGGAGTTGGATGGAGCTGATGACAGGCAAGCTCTCCTCTCCAGGGAGGTAATATGGCATCCCTCGCTCATGTCTGCCTCCTGGTGGAGGCCCAGGGGCTGCGCAAGCAGGGTGCCAGGCGATAGGCCAATGGGGCGGGAGGAGGAGGGTCGGTACCGGGGCTGTAAGGCACATGCATGCCTCCACAGGCATGCATCCTTCTCCTGGGGCCCTCGGGTAAAAATGGGGCGAAAATGAGGAAAAAAGCCGGCGGCAGGATGGCCACCGACTCTCTGTAGGCACCGCTCCCAGACCGGGCGTAAGGTAAGCCCCGGTAATTCCGGGGGATGGAGCTGGGGGAGCCAGTCAGATGGGGGCCATACGGGGAGGAGCATAAAGTCTTGTATAAAAAAATAGACATTTCTGGTGGAGCCCAAGCTAGGAGGCAGTACTTCTTAATAGCTCCTGCAATCTTCGAAGGAAAAACAAATTAAAACTCTATTTGTCTTAACTTTTACTTGGCAAACTGATTACAGATCAAAACCTGGACTACTTATGCACAAAACTGAAATTCCTCATAAAGACAAAATGGCGTCAGAGCCTGGGAGAGGTAAAGCTGCAGTGGCAGTTCAGCCCTTGCGATCATCAGCTGAGACATACGCCACAGCTGGGTACAACTCAGAAACAGAAATGTTGCAATCCCTGGTGCTGAAACTTCGGTGAGTCATCCAATCTGTTATAGATCTAAATCTATTAATCCCCCAATATTCACCCTTCCCCCCAGTTTCCCCTCACCTTACCCCCCACTTTAAAACCCTTTCCCTTATCCCTCTTTCCCCACATTACCCAGCCGTGCCTCTATCACCTACTTACGTAACCCTGGGTAGATTCCATTCAATCCCACGCCTGACCACTCAACCCCTTATTCTGTCACCCCTTTGTCTCTACCCCAACCTCCCCTGCTCTCATCTATTCTGTCCTCCCTCCTTTGGTCACCACCACTTCTGACCCTCCATAACTCTACCTGCATGCTCTAAAGCTCAGCTACCACTATAAATTGCTTGTCCACCTTAGGTATGCTCCTAATACTGTTGCAATAAAGTTGACCTCAACTACCTGATGTATTTTAACTGTACTTGCTTGAATCTGTATCTGTATGTACCACAATGTACTTGCCTGCTGTACATACCCCTATCTGTTTTGTAATGTCTACATACCTTGTCTATTGCCTTACAATGTGGAACCTTTGTAATTGAGCTTTTAGCTCAAAGGTGTTATCCAAGATTCCAATAAATAAAAATAAATAAGTAGACTCCTTCAATATGAGGGTAACAGTGATTGAAACCACAGTGGATTGTAGTAAAACAAGACAGCTGGATGTCCAAAAACAAACCTCAGCATTCACAAGTGTGACAGCCATGGTTGTGAAAGAAACACAGCACTTTGGAGCCCGTTAAGAAACATTGGAAAGCCAAGCCAGGGCCGTGAATTTCTGGATAATGGGGGTGCCTGAGGACACTGAGGAGGATCACTCTTATGTCTGGGAAGGACTGGCTCAATGAAAAACTGTTTTACAGCTTTGGAACATATTCTGAACACGTCTCTGTTTTTTATGGGACTCAGAGTAACACCTTGGGACATTTTGTTTCTACCATTTGGTTCCAAACCCACGCAAATACACTTTTGTCCTCAGTGTGCCTTATGTTGTAACTAATGACTGATTATGTGTCAAGTACTTTTTGAAACTAAGACCACTGTGGTTTTAACATAACTTACATTACTCTTCCTTAAGTATGTTCATAGATCAGTGTTACCAGCCACGTAAACTGTTTTACTTTTGTGTTCTCTGGGGTTATCCGTTTTTCCCTGTATAATAGCTTTGGAACAATTGAAAAAATTACTCACCTTAGTAATGTTGTTTCTTCTAATGGAGTCTTGCTATATTATGACATATGCAGTGAGTCCCAACCTCCGAACTGCTCCGGAGGTGAAAGAGTTAACTTTCCATACAAGGCATGGAACCTTGAGCTCGAGCTCGGTTGAACACTCTGTCTGTTGATGCTCAAACTCAAACTGTCAGATCTTTAAGAGCAAAACTCACTAAGGTTCTGTGTGGAAGCCATAAACCTACACTAGCCCACTGGCTACTTAACTACAAAAACACATTTTTGTTCTTGATCCCAAAACAAAGACTCAAGTCAGGGGATTCAAGAAAGAAAAAATATATGAAGACACCTAAGCACCCTAAGAAGGGTGAAAATAAAGTGGGCATCTATGAAATGCCAAGATTGCCCTGCCCACCCACATCCCAAAAGTAAAGGTTCTGAGAGGGGCAGGCTGGGGGGGAGGTCATGATATAGCAAGACTCCATTAGAAGAAACAACATTACTAAGGTGAGTAATTTTTTCTTCAAACAACATGAAGTCTTGCTATATTATGACATATGCAGATTACACAGCAGTACCTCCATGGAGGAGGGACAGAACCTACTTAGTAAATAGGCTCTGAAGCACAGCTGTGCCAAATCGAGCATCACTCCTAGCCTGGATGTCCAGGGAGTAATGCTTAGTAAAGGTGTGAACTGTTTTCCAGGTAGCTGCTTGACATATCTCTAGGATAGGGATGTCCCTGGCAGCAGCCAGAGATGCAGCTGTACCTCTGGTAGAGTGAGCCCTCAAGCCTGAGGGGGGGAACCTTACCCAGTTTTTCGTAACAAAACTGGATACAAGAGACAATCCACCTGGCAATGGATCTTTTAGTGGCAGGCTTTCCTTTACCAACCTCACCATAAGTGAGGAACAATTGGAGGGAGTCAAACCTGTGACCCTTGGTACGTTCTATATAGTAACTAAGGGCTCTTTTGACATCTAAACTGTGCAATCTCCTCTCGCCAGAGGAGGAATGGTTAGTGAAGTACACAGGAAGAGACATGGATTGATTAAGGTGGAAGTCTGAAACCACCTTAGGCAAAACTTTCTGTTAGTCCTGAGGACCACCTTATCTCTGTAAAGGAGATAAAATCAGGCTCCACTGACAATGCTTGCAATTCACTTATGCGCCTGGCAGAAGTGATGGCTACCAAAAACACAGTTTTCCAAGTCAAGTACTTAAGTTCTGCTGAAGACAATGGCTCAAAAGGGGGTTGCATAAGCTGGGCAATGCAAATATTAAGATCCCAAGCAGGGGCAGGGTCCCTGAATGGGGGATTGGTGTGCAGCAACCCCTTGAAAAACTTGGTGAATACAGGATGAGCTGAAAAGGAAGAGGGTTTACCTGCTGATAGGAAAGCAGACACGGCTGCCAGGTGCACTTTTAGGGTAGCTGGTCTAAGCCCCAACGAATTCAAATGCACCAAATAATCTAAGATTGTGGGCAAGTCAGCAGATTCTGGGGAAATGTGCTTGCCAGAGCACCATATGGAAAACCTCTTCCATTTGGAATTATAAGTGGCCCTGGTGGAAGGCTTTCTAGAGGCCTTCAAAATATCCAATACACCTTGGGAAAGGTGTAGGTCAGCAAACTCTAACTCCTCAAGAGCCAAGCCTTGAGATTGAGAGATTTGAGGTTCAGATAACAAACCCTCCCCTGGGCACAGGATAACAGGTTGTGATTCCTGGGAAGGCACAGGGGAAGGTGGACTGCTAAGGACAAAAGGAGAGAGTACCAGGGCTGCCTGGCCCAATCTGGGGCAATCAGGATCACCTTGCAGGGTCGAGATCTGATTTTGACTAGCACCTTGAACAGGAGAGGGAAGGAAGCATAGAGAAACTTCCCTTCCCAACTGAGAAGGAAGGCATCCAGAGGGACTGAGCCCAACACTGGGGGCCTGCAACAAAAAAGGTGAAGTTGGTGATTGTCTGGGGCTGCAAAAAGATCTATCTGCGGGGTGCCCCATCTGGCAAATACTACCTCCAATACTAGGGGATCCAGGGCCCATTCGTGATGGCCCTGGGAAATCCTGCTGAGAGCATCTGTCAGGACATTGTCCTTGCCTGGTAGGTGAACTGCCATAAGGGAGGTGTTCAGGGAGTAAGCCAGAGACCACAACTTCGTCGGTTCGGTGCACAAGGCCGTAGACCGAGTGCCCCCTTGCTTGTTGATGTACCACATCGTAGTGGTGTTGTCTGTTCTGACCTGAACCACTTTGTTCTGAACAGATGTGGAAAAAACTTGAAGTGCTAGAAAAACTGCTCTGAGTTCCAACAGATTGATGTGGAGCAGAGATTCCTGAGGGGACCACAATCCCTGGGCAGTGAGGTCGCCCATGTGAGCTCCCCACCCCAAGAGGGATGCATCTGTCGTAAGGACTAAGGAATGAGACTGGGGGGTGAAAGGGACCCCCTGTCTCAGATTGCTCTGGTCCTGCCACCACTGAAGGGCCTGGATCAGAGTCTGAGTCACTGGGATCAATTTGGCTGAGGGTCCCTCTTTTGAGACCAAAGGCTCTCAAATGGAACTGGACGTCCCTCATCTGAAACCTTGCTCCCTGCACTACTGCTGTAGAGGCAGCCATGTGCCCTAGGAGCTGAAGAAAGTGCCTTGCTGGTCGAGAGACCTGAAGGGTGAAAGAAGAGGCCAGAGAAACCAGGGTCCTTGCTCTTTCCAGAGGAAGGAAGGCTCTGGCCTCTTTTGTGTTCAGTTCTGCACCTATGAAGGTGAGAAGCTGGACAGGCTCTAGGACTGACTTTCAGAGATTGAGAAGGAAACCTAGAGATGTGAGCAGTTGCTGAGTTACCTGAAGGTGTAGTCTGACCTGATCTGGAGACTGGCCTACTACGAGCCAGTCATCCAGATAAGGAAAGATGGCAATCCTTTGCCTTCTTAAGTGGGCAACTGCTACTGCTAGGCATTTTGTGAATACCCTCGGGGCCGAGGTGAGGCCGAAGGGCATTGCTCTGAACTGATAATGGCCTGAGGGCAGTTCGAATCTGAGGTACTTTCGATGGGAGCTTCTGATAAGAACATGGAAGTAGGCATCCTTGAGGTCCAGGGAGGCTAGCCAGTCCCCTGGACTTAGAGAGGGTAAAATAATTCCTAGAGTCACTATTTTCCTCTGTCTCTCTCCAGCCTGCTTCCTTCAGCCCACAGCAACCAGCTGGCCTTGAGGCCTGCTCTCGCATGCGGCGGTGCCAACCTAGCCAACTTGAACCACAAGGTCGAGGAACAGCTAGGAGCAGTCGGGAAAGGCGCAAAATTTTTGCCCACCCGCCCTTCCCCTCTTGTGTGTTAATTTATAGGCATCTTCCCACTGAAATCTCTTCCCACACAGCACTTTTCTCTAAACCAACAGAGAGCCACACCAGCTTGCTGATCCAACCAATCAGCAACTTCGCTACTCCCTATTGCCAACTATCAATATCCCCCTCAGAATTGGGAGCTTGCTACTGATACTCCTGTCACTATCAGCCATAGGGTTCTACAATGAAGATGACCCTATTATACAATCTAAAGTGGGCAACCCGCCTAGTTTCTCTGGAACATCCCCCGTGGCTGACACCCACACCCTCATATATGTCTTGCCATTGCTGCATCGACTACAGTGGTACAATCACCATAAAGTTACACATATCACCACATATATGTCTCAGCCAAGGCCCCACTACTGGGTATATAGATCCCCACTAAGCCTAGTCGTCAAACTGCTAATTGGTATCCCGACACACTACCTTAAATCCACAGGGAGCACCCAAAACAAAGAGTGGCAACGGAATAAAAAAAGGAGGACCAAAGACAGCCCCCTTCTCCTATCACTGGCAGCCCTTATGAAATTACTGATCTTCCTATTGCTCTGTATTGGTAATGTAGAAATCAACCCTAGACCTCTTGAAAGCATCACCTCTCCATCAGACCTATCCTCAATTAAAGGCCTCAGTTTCCTGCATATTAATTTATGCAGTCTGTTGAAAAAATTTACATTGCTACAAGCCTGGGTTGCCCATACCTTGCCAGACTTTCTTGTGATAACTGAGACATGGCTCAAGACCACCACAATGGACAGGGAAGTTAACCTACCTACCTATCAGCTATTCAGAGCTGATCGCCAAACAAGGGGAGGTGGAGTAGCCATATATGTAAAAGTTGGTTTAGTTGTATCCTGTACTGCTGCAACATCTACGCCCAAGGAATTTGAGTGTCTATCTCTAAAAGTCTCTCTCCCCAATACAGCAGCTTTCCATTTAATTGGATGCTACAGACCCCCCTCTGCTGAACACAAGCTCTTATCCCACCTGGGAAACCTGGTCAAGTCCTGTACTGAAGAAGTCATTATCATAGGGGACCTGAATTTCAACTGGCTCACCCAGGCAGCTACACCTCTGGTATCATTCTGTGACACCTACGGCTCACACAGTTAATTAATGAACCAACAAGACTAAATGCAAGGAATAGTAGTAACAGTACTCTACTTGACATCATGATAGTGAGTAAACCACATCTATTCACACATGCTGGAGTGCTCCTGCGACATAAGTGACCACTGCCCCATCGCAGGGGTAAGATCCAACAGTATTAAAACAGATCCTGCAAAATTCCTCATGAGGAGGTCCAAGAAAACATCAATATTGAAGGATATCTGCATGATCTAGCCTACTCCCACACTGGCAAAAGTTCTATCTTGCACATTCTGTAGAAAAAGCTCAGCAGGTGCTAAATAGCATTATATTAAATGCCCTTAACACCCATGCCCCAATCTCTAGTATCCGAATAAAAAACAAATACTGTCGCTGGTTTTCAGCTGACCTCTAAGCTGCACTGCTGGAGAGAGATAAACTTTGGAAAGTAGCAAGAAAAACTAAGAATATCATGGATTGGATGATCTTTAGGAAAGCCAGGAATAAATGCACTAGGAAAGTTAGGGATGCAAAGGCTGCCTACTACCTGTACCAGCTCGACTCCTCCTACCATAATACTGCTAGATTTTGGGGCACCATCAAGAGTATGATGGGCCAGGATGTTAACAACCCTTCCAACCCAATTACACAGTAACTATGGCCCCATTACTGGCACATTGGAAATCCTGGATGCATTCAACAACCACTTCACAACAGCTGGCCTTGCTTTGACTCCTCCCAGCTAACATATTAAGGGATCATTTAAGCTCCCACTATACTGGTGAACAAAGAGTTGACTCCTCCTTTAGCTTCAAACCTATACTGTTGAAACAAGTTGAGGATCTATTATGGCATCTAGATACCAAAAAGTGCAGGAGCAGATCTTCTGGACCCATTCTTTCTAAAGATTGCATGTCATGTGCTTACAGTCCCCCTAACTCACCTCTTTAACCTTTCCCTAAACTCTGGCTCTATTCCCACGCTGTGGAAGACAGCCCAAGTGGTCCCCTTTCTAAAATCAGGGGACCCTATAGAGCTTAATAACTACAGGCCCATTTCCATCCTACCTGTGTTATCCAAGATGCTGGAGAAATTAGTGAGTATTCAGTTAAGGGAATATCTGGACAATGCTAATCTATTAAATCCAGCTCAATCTGGATTCAGGGCCAAACATAGCACTATCACTGCATTAGCCAAGGTCACCAATGATTGGCAAACCGAACTGCATAAAAAGAACAATGTCTGTGCAGTATTCCTGGACCTGAGCAAAGCATTCAACACTGTGGACCATGAACTGCTACTCTCATCCCTACACTCCATTGGCCTAGATCCATCCTCCCTTAAGTGGTTCAGATGCTACTTCTCCGGTAGATCACAGCAGGTAAAAGCTGAAGATGATCTCTCCCCATTAAGACCACTGTCAAGAGGAGTCCCCCAAGGCTCTATTCTGGGTTCTATCCTTTTTGCCATTTATATAAATAAAATTGATTCAACCCTTACCAAATCCTCAGTACATCCCTTTGCTGATGACACTGTACTGTATGTCATCAACCCTTCACCTAAAGTTGCTCATGAAATCCTACAAGCAGAATTCTCCCTGTTACATCATCAGCTTCTCGAGAAAAAGCTTCTGCTAAATGCAAAGAAAACCAAAGCAAAGATGTTCACAACCCAAAACTCCACCAACACATCCTCTTCAATCAGTCTCCCCCAGCTATGCACTATACTTGGAGAAAATCTGGAGTATGTTGAAAATTTCAAATACCTAGGTGTGTGGATTGACAACAGACTTGACTTTACTCAGCATCTAGAACAACTGCTGAAAAAGCTTGCCTAAGGCGGCCTCCTCTACAGATTAAAACCCTTCCTTAATAGAGATTCAAAGATGAGATCAGTCCAGGCCATCTTTCTATCAGTCATTGACTATGCAGACTTCCTCTATAGTCACTGCCCCACTCCCTACCTTCAAAAGTTGGATACCTTATACCATAGAGCAATAAGGTTCATTACAGACCTACCATATAATACTCACCATTGTTCTCTCTATGATGCAATTGGATGGGTTTCCCTTCATGTCAGGAGGAGCAGAAATGCAGCTCTATGGATCTACAGAGCTTTATCAAAAAAACTTCCAAGCTATATCCTGGACTGCTTCAACCTGACCACTCCCAGCTCCTATGCCCTAAGAAGCAAACAATATCATCCTGCTCAAATTGCCCAAAGTCAACACCAAAATAGGGAGGGCAGCAATCAGCTATTCTCTAGCCATAGCATGGAACACCCTACAAAAATCCCTAAAACTGTCCATTATCATTCCATTTACATCCTTCAAGCAGCACTGTACAGCCTTCTTCACAGAGAAATGCAGTTGTTACTGCTAGAGATAGAATAGTCATCCCACAAAACCATATTCCAATCACATATGGCATATTCCTTCCAGCCAGACACCGCCAGTATATGGCACCCAATATTCCCTTCACCATCATTGTACTCATTATGTGAGTCACTGTCATGGCCCTCATTGTGATATATATGTACTGTACGTATTGTAGATGTTAGTTTAACTTTCTCTTGCCAAGCTTTAACATGTGAATTCTCTGTATATTACTGTGTTATAAATAACATTTTCTTTTTTCTGTATGTATAACTGTCTCATAAGTATGTGATGTAATTGCTGTGCATCAACTCGAACCTTGACCTTATCAGGTCCATCTTGTAAATGACCCTTGCTCAATGATGATCGCCTGAATAAATAAAGATTTGATTGATTGCTGGATTGATTGATTGATTGACTGATTTTGAACTTTGGTTTTAAAAGGTGCTTGTTTAAGTATCTGAGATCTAGGATGGGCCGCCATTCTCCTGTCTTTTTTGGGGTAAGAAAGTACCTGGAGTACAACCCTTTGCCCTGGTGTAGGGGTGGAACCCTCTCCACAGCTCTGAGAGCCAGGAGGGTAGAAACTTCTGTTTCTAGGGCAAGAGCCTCTGATGGATTTGCAGGTGAAAAGGATCTGATTATCATCTTTGGAAACTTTTTGAAGCTGAGAACCAGTCCCTGGCTTACTACTTCCAGGACCCACTTGTCTGCTGTTAAAGACCTCCAGTCCTGGACAAAGTAAGCCAGCCTGCCCCCTACCGGTAGAGGAGAGTTGGCCCTGGCCACCCCATCAGGGAGCCTGCTTGGCAGGGGCTTTGGGCTGAGGGGTAGAAGTGGGCTTACTTGTACCCCGTCTGGCTCTCCCTCTGAAGAACCCCCTCTGGGCATAAGCAGAAGAGGAGGCCTGGGCTTGGTAAAAAGGCCTATGAAAGGGCCTGCCCCTGCCCCTGAGATGCTGCCTTTGAGGAGTGGCTTGCCTTTCTTTGGCCTGTGCACTCCTATAGGTGGTCCTATATTCATTCATTTTCTTCATATAATTCTCTGTCTGCTCCCCAAACAGAGAATTACCCACAACAGGAAAATACATAGCCTTAGACTGGGTATCCTGTGACAGGGTAGTACATCTGAGCCAAGCCATTCTGCAAAGTGCCACAGATGTAGCCATGACCCTTGATGACACATCATTAGAGTCTACTGCAGCATGAAATTGCACCTTGGATGCCTCAATACCATCCGCAGCCACCTGCTCCAGCTCCCTGGCAAGCTGGTCAGGGACTTGTTTCGCTAGGGCCAGCACAGTATCCCATCTGGACTTCTGGTACCTAGCAGCATAAGCCATATAATTTGCCTGTCTGAGTCCTAAAGATGCTGCCATGTATTGTTTCTTTGCCATGGCATCCATCTTCCTAGAGTCCTTTTCAGGAGGGTGCGAGGCTAGGGGAATATTTGCTTTGTCACAAGCTGCAGCCTTTTTTTTTTTTTGAAATTTAAGTTTATTAGTTTCAAAATACAAACAGAAAAACAGAAAACACAAACAAACAAACCCCCAAAAAGAACAGCAAGCAGTGAACCAGTCAGTATATGTCGTACAACCAAAGCACACCCCATCCCCTCCTAAATCCCTCCCCCAAAAGAAAATCCCAATAACCTCCCAAAAACACCCACCCAATTATTCTCAAAACCCACAAGGCATATAACCTTTACATATAAAATCCAACAAAGAACCCCACCCCCTCCCCAAACCCTATGGGTGCACCAGCAAAAAGACCTAAAAGGAAACCTTCCTAATTCTGGATATTGCTATGTACCTAAAACAAAGTATCTAACTTTAAACCACATGGATCATATAAAACAGAGAAGAGAAATCTAAAATCAGCAACGGTACAGGAATAGATACTGTATGAGGGCAAAAGGATCGGTACGCCAGGCCTAACTATTAATGCAAACACAAAGTTTGGAGTTTACCCCATCTTTTATGGAACAAATCCATACGATCTTTAAAGCTGGCAATCAGATTTTCAGACTGGAGATACGACATCATCTCCTTCAGCCAGTCTGCGTACGATAAGACCAACTGATCCTTCCAATGTCTTAGGACAAGTTTCTTAACCGCCATAGACACTAAAGCCATATGATAGTGACGCTCCACACTATTGATATAAGAAAATTCACCCAAGACACAAACTTCCGGGCAAAAAAAAACTACTCAGACCCAGAAGGGGATCCAAATTCTCCCGGATCATGGACCACAATGGGGCCACTTTAGAACACTCCCAAAAAATACGAATTAAATTGCCCTCAGCTTGTGAGCACCTAAAACAGTCCGAACTGGAAACCATTTTACGCTGAAAGAGTTTAAGGGGCGTATAGTAAAGGTTATTCACAATATAATACTGTGTTAATCGCAACCTATCCTGGGTGTGATATTTATGCAAACCACGCCAAATATTAGCCCAAACCGGGACAGCCTCAGGAAGAAGATTTGCCCAGACCGAGGGGCCCTCAACATCCACCTGCAAATTATAATTCAGGAGATATGAATAGATTGATGAGATAGAGTGGGTCTGAGAAGCAAGACTGATGATATTAGATAAAAAGGGAAGCACAACCGATTGCCTAAAAGTGGTACCGAATTTAATACTCCCTAAGTGCAAGTTGGAAGACCTTAAAATCCCTTTACTTGGTATATCAAATTTCTTTAAGATATCATCCGACGAAAGGAGCAGATCTTGGTTAAACAGCTGCTCCACTCTGGCCTCTTTAAATTGTGGGAGCCAGTTGGGCAGTATCCAAGAGTTTCCCAATCTGATGTTGGGATTTAAAACCACTGGCTGTCCCAAGTCCAGTTCACTGGAAATCAGAAGAGACTTAAGACACTGTACCCATGCCCTAAGACAGCTGACCATCATTTTGTCCAGAATTAGCTGTGAAAGAGTCTTCAGGGGCAAATAAAACAGGGCAAAGCTATCCGGTCCAAGGTCGGAGAGAAAAGCCCACTCCAGCTGAAGCCAAATTGGACCGGGGTTCTCTGTACTTGTGGAGAGCCACCTTCCCAACTTAGAAAGGTGGGTCACCAATAGTACAGCAAGAGATTAGGGAGTCGCAAACCACCCCTGTCTTTAGAGTGACAAGATGGTATGGGCGCGGGCTCCCTCCCCGCCAGATAAAACTGGAGAACAACCGATGAAGCTGTTGGAAAAGGACAGGGAATCCAGAGATTGGTCAGGTTCATTGGATAAAAGATCCGGAAGTATATTCATTTTGATAATATTGATTCGACTCCAGGCGAAATAGGAAGAGCTAACCAGCTGCAGATCCTGACTAATCAAGTCCCTAACTCTATCCAGATTTAATTTTCTCAGAAGGGAAAGATCGGTAGAAAAATGGATTCCCAAATACTTAATTGATCTGGGGGTCCATCTCATTCCAAAGGAAAGAAAGTCCTGCCTGTTCGTATAGTGATTTAAAGGGTAAATCTCGCATTTAGAGATATTCAGCTTGTAACGAGAGAAGGAACCAAACTGCCTAATGATATCAAGAGCGGCCTCTAAGGATGTTACCGGATCTTTTAGGTGCAACAAGACATCATCTGCATATGCAGAGAGAACTAGTTCACGTTGCTGAAGCATAATACCTCTAACCTGAGGAGACGACTTGAGTTTAATCAGCAGGGGTTCCAAAAATAGATTGAATAGTAAAGGCGAGAGAGGGCAGCCTTGCCTGGTACCAGCGAAAAGACAGAAAGAGGGAGATAAAACCCCATTGCAATAGATCTTAGCAGAGGGCAGTTGTAAAATGTCTGAATCATAGTCAAAAAGGGAGCCGGAAAACCCATCTCTTCCATTACTGCCCACAGAAAGGACCAATCAACCCGGTCAAACGCTTTCTCGGCGTCCAGAGAGATCAAAGCAACCAGACATGTGGCAGTTTGGGCGTACTGGGAGATATGTGACAGAGTTCTCAAGTGATCTGCAGCCGACCTCCCCGGTACAAAACCGGCCTGCTCAGGGCTCAGCAGCTCCAACCAGACCTTCTTGATCCTTTCAGCAAGTATTTTAGCTAAAATTTTAATATCATAATTTTGGAGAGAGATGGGACGGTAATTAGCCGGATCAGTGTGGGTTTTGTCCGCTTTAGGGATTAAAACTATTGTAGCCTCAAACAAGGCAGGATCAATCTCAGAAGAGACCGGTAGGTAATTATATAGTTTAAGAAGAATAGGTATCAGATCTTTTGCAAATACTTTATAAAAATTTGCCGGGAAACCATCTGGCCCCGGTGCCTTATCTGGAACCAAGGAGGCAATGGTATTGCTAATTTCCTCAGCCGAGATAGGGACTAGTAGGCTCGCTTGTTGGGTCTCTGATATACAAGGGATATCTATCCCTCTAATATACTCCTTGACAGCCGAAATAGGATGGGGTGACGAGGAATAACTATAAAGGTCCGAGTAGTAATCTTTGAAGATACTGCGCAATATCTCTAGGTGAGAAACTATCCTACCAGATGGAGAAGACAAAGAAGGATGATCCTTGAACTCTCAAGTGTGCATAAACGTAAAGCCAAGCAATTTACAGATTTTCACCAAAATCAAGATACTTGGCCTGGGTTTTCATCAAACAATATTCTGTTTTTCTTTCAAAAGGTCCAAGTAATCATTCTTAGTTAGTAAAAGCTCCTTAAGATCCGATACAGAAGAAGTTACAGAATAATTAGCTTCTAACTCCTTAATTTGTTCATCAGAGCCAAGGACCTAGCCAACTGTGTCTTCTTCTAAAGGAGGCCATCTTAATGAGTTCACCCCTAAGATAACACTTCAGCTCCAAACCATATCAACCCTAGAAGTGGAATTCAAATTATCAGCCAGAAAAAGAAAACACGAACTAATTTCTGAAACACGTTGGTGATCCTTCAATAACTGTGTATTTAAGCCACATGAGTCACAAGAGTAATCAGGGTCTAGGGACATTCGTGTCCAGACTATAGCATGATCCGACACAATTATTGGGTCAATACCAGACAAAGAGATATTCGGAAGGAAGGAGCTGACTAAAATCATATCTAGCCTCGACTTAGTGCCATATGATTGAGTGAGAAAGAAGGCACGACAAGAAGGATTACGAGCATGAGGGATCACATAGACCCAACATCGAGGTTAGGTCCCAAAAGCCCGCTGAGCCGGGAAGATGGGCGCTTATCTTGCGTTCCTGTCTAAGGTAGATGAGAAAGGCACATTCCAATCGCCTCAGTATAAGTTGAGCAGGAAGAAAGCCAGACAACTTATCAGCCAGAGTCATGAAGAAAACAGGATTCCCCCCAACTGGGCCATAAACAGAACCGAGGACGACCTTGTCGCCATTCAGGATACCCTTCACCAGGACAAACCTCCCCTCTGGGTCTGAGACAGTTAACTCTTTCGTAAACAATACATGCTTTTTAATAAGAACTGCAACTCCTTTGCTAAAGCAGGAATTTTCGGCAAGGTAAGATTGGGAAAAACCAGATCAGGAGAGCAGCCTAGCTTCATCATGGCATAAATGTGTCTCCTGTAAAAAAAGGATATCAATGTGAAGGAGTGAACAGTGGTTAAAGGCCTGTAACCGTTTGACCCGATCCCCAAGCCCTCTAACATTCCAAGACGCTATTTTGACAATATTCATAGCCATTTTAAAGGCATAATGAAACCAATAGACATCCAGATCAAGTCATCATAGTATAAATGCGCAGTGCACCCAGTCAAATCCCCCAGAAATAAACTATCACAGCAAACCAGTAACCATGTGAAACGTCCGAGTCATATACTATTAGTCCCCAGTCCCCCCCCTCCCAGAACCCAGAAACCATAAGGTTAACAAAAAATCCAAAAGTGAGTACTCCCATCCCCACCCCACAACCAAAAGTCCCAATAATATGCAGTATTTTAAACTAGATCCCTCCCCAACAGCAACCAAACCCCCAACCAATATCCCATGCAAATCAAAAATAAGTATTTACATCGGGTAAGCCGAGCCAGGGTATCTCAAAAAATAACCAAGCATCCAAAAGCTTGAGCCCCGAACACCAGTGCAAACCTCCAAACCCCCAGAGCCAGGCGCCAGTACCAGCAGACAAATAGGATCAGGAACAATCCCAAAAGAATGCAGACCACTAATACCAGGATCACACTTCCCAAAGCCCCAGCCCGGGGAGGTTGGCCAACCCCTCCATACCTGGCTCGCTATTCCACATCCAGCGAGCAAGCCCACCGAGCCCGAACCCCCCACCCAGCCACCCCCAGAAATCCATTGCTAATATAGAGACAGAAAAGTAGAAGAAAATAGGGAAGGGACAGTCGAGTAAAGAAAAATGAGTGGTAGCACTACTACCCAGCTACAAAGAGCCAAAAATCCAGATTAGTTCAGTAAATGGTCCCCCTCAACATCCTCGCTAGTAAAACCAGAGCAAGAAGAAAGGAAAGAGGGAGTCCTACCCGAGTCGCTGCAGGCCAGAAGAAAATGAGAGTCCAGAGAGCCAGCGAAAGTCGAACAGATCCCCATGCAGGCAGTACTATTGACCGAGATCCATCTAAAGGCCGATGTTTCCAGGGGGAACCAAAGGGCAGAGGGACCAGCAAAGGTCCGCCTCCCAGGAAGTCCCCACCCGGAAACAACTACCACCGAAAAAACGTTCCATCGGAAGGATACATGGCCGAGAATGGGGAGCCGTGGCCAGAACCCCCACCACCTAATCAACCCAGGCCAGAAGATCCAAAAAGGGGGACCAAAGGGGAAAGACCAGAGAGACCGGAGAAAGGCAAGAACAGAAGGAAGAGACCAGAGAGAGAGCGGAGAAAGAGAAGGCAGCGCACAGCCATCACCGAGTAAGCATCACTTTTAAAATTACACAAAGATAAAGACAGGTTTAGTCCAGCCAGAATATGAGGTTCGATCTCAGATAGGGACATGTAGAGTCTCTCAGCCATGTGCCTTGAATAGATCTGGCAGCTTGATCTCCAGGTCCTGCGGGCAGCCTCGGGAGTTGAAGCTGGCAGTAGCACCATTAATGGTAACTTTCAAAGTCGCTGGATAAATCATTTTAAAGGAATAGATGCCGCTATCGGTTTCTGTACCACTGGATGATAAGCTGCTCTTTTCTCTCGGTCTCTTTAGGTAGGTCTTGGGTGATTCTGATTCTGGATGCTCCCCACAGGATATCTTTTAATCGGGACTTCGTGTAAACATGGTGCCTCTCCACATAACTCAAGAATTTGATAATAATAGGGTGTGGGGGGGGGGACCCAGCTGCAGGCCTAGGCCTCAGGGAGCGATGTGCCCGCTCTAAGTGATAGGAAGAGCTGATAGGGGATGGGCCCACTACCTTGCACAGGAACTTCTGTACGAAGGCCATGATGTCTGGACCTTCTTCCAGCTCAGGTAGTCCCATAATTAGAAGATTGTTTCGGCGATTACACCCCTCCAAATCTTCAGTTTTAGCCTGCAATTTCTTTATTTGTTGCCTAAGTTCAGTGATCTCCGTTTTGGTTCTGGACCTCCACGACTCAGACGAGATTAATCTGGTCTCCATATCAGTAACTCTAGTGGAGACGGAGGAAAGGTCACTGTGCAGAGATTTAAGCTCCCTAACTAATTCTTGAAGGATATCTTTTAAGGGATTAAGTTCTTGGAAGAACCTATTCTCCGATAGCGGAGTAGCCAGTTGCGCTTTGTCCCCACTTTGATCACCTTTGGTAGGGGCCTGATTCCGTTGTTTCTTGGAGGCCTTCTCTGGGGAAGCAGGAGGTGTATGCCTGACTGAGGCCTGCTTCCCATCCACTTCCATCGCAAGCCTGCAAACGATTTCCTTGCTACAGCAATCACTAGGTATTAGCAGGTACCTTCCCCAGATGTTTATTAAACAAATTTGTCCGGTAAAAAGCCAAGATGTTTTGTTAAATGCTCAAAAAAGGTGGCCAGCGGGGGGAGCTCAGTATCCCAGCTGCTATCTAGCCAGATGCCATCACGTGACTCAACCACAAGCTGCAGCCTGCACAACCCCCACATGGCTGCACTGCTGAGAGAGGAACTCAGTATCAGAGCCTGATAAAGTATACCTCTTGTCCATCTTTTTATCAACAGGGAGGATGGAGTGAGGAGTTTTTAGAATTTATACTGTCTGTTTCCTAAAAGATTTATGCAAGGGAATAGACAGTCTCCTAGACTCTGGAATATCCATCATTTCTACATAATCAGGCTCCTCTTGGTCATCAACAGCTTCCTCAACAGGGAGTTGGAGAGTTTCAGCTACTTTCTTATAGAACATAAAATGAGGAGGGGACTCAGATAGCTTGGGGAGACCCCAGACGGCCTGTCTGGAGAGATGTCCAGTTCAATGGACACATCCAGACCTTCAAAATCACATTCACTCTCCCCATATTCCTCCTCCCCTTCCTCCGGTTCATAAAAATCCTCAAAATCAAAATCTTGAACCGGTGGAACCGACTGAACCAATCGCTTTCCTGATGGTGCCGGTTCGGACGGAACCGGGGAAAGTGCCTGGACAATTTGAATTGCTTTAGCTATTTCTTCAGCGGTTGGAGAAAGAACTTTTGGCTCCAAACTAGCTGACTTTCTAGCCCTTTTAGTTGGAACCAGCTCCTCAGAGCTGGCTCTTTGTTTGCCCGAGAAAGCATCGCCCTGGTCAGAGGGCACTCCCTCTGGTTCGGTTGAACCCAAACCGGGCTGGCCATCCGGGTCAGCGGACTTTTTGGCCTCCCTTTCCCTGAGCCTACCAACTCTCTTTTCCACGGTGGCAGCAGGAAAATTTTTACAAATCTGGCAGTCTGCACTGAGGTGGTCAAACCCCAGACAATATACACAAGTGGTGTGTGGGTCAGCCTCAGCAAAGGCTTCCCCACAGAGACCACAGTGTTGAAACCCAGTGGGCCCGGTTTTTCTTTTGGGTTTCTCAGACATAGTGCCAGCCTAACCAAACTTGCCCGTTAATGGCAATCCATAAACAAAGACTCATATCGGTTCCCAGCCGTGTCAGGGCCGTGGAAAAAACCGTAATGAAATCCGTTTTTTTAGAACCGATAAGAACCGGGAACCGCACTCTAAAGGACTAGAAAGTCTATAAAAAAACAACCTGATCGGTTCAAACTGAACCGAAAGCATGTTTACAAGTTCCACACAGAAGAAAATAAATGTAAGCCTATCTATTACTTACGATACCACAGACAGAGCTTGAACCGACCGGTTGCAGTTTAATTTCGGTTAAGAAACCGAAAAAATAAAACTTTTAACTGACAAACGAACCGAGCAGAAGGAGAAATCTCCGGAGCGACTGTTCAGTGAGGCAGAGTAAAGAATCTGACAGTTTGAGTTTGAGCATCAACAGACAGAGTGTTCAACCGAGCTCGCGCTCAAGGTTCCATGCCTTGCATGGAAAGTTAACTCTTTCACCTCCGGAGCAGTTCAAAGGTTGGGACTCACTGCATATGTCATAATATAGCAAGACTTCATGTTGTTTGAAGGGGTTTTTAAGTGTTGCCTGTTTGTTCACTTATGTTGTTTTTTGTGTGTTTTTTTAGCTTTAGGCTCAATGCATGACAGTACTTTTTGTCCCTCTGTACTCAGTACTCTGTTGGACTATCCTAATATGGACTGTTTCAGATCTTGGTCACAGTCACACTGCTCTTGGGCACTATATCAGTGAAAACCCATTACTTTAGTGTGTGTTTAAATTAGGTTTCTCCCCAGTGTTGTATGAAGATACGGTGAATGCATCTTACCCTTTGATTAATAAGCCTTTGTGCTTCCAGAGGTACAGCACTGTATTTGGACTGTTTACCATATGTGGATGTATAAATTATTGTTACAATTGTGACATTTTATAAAAATAAAGTTTTAAAAAAAATTTCTAAATTGCAACATCTAAGTGGAACTTAAAATGATATGCTACTTTTTGATTAGTTTGCTCTAAATGTTTTATGGTAAGCATGTTGTAAACAGTGTAGCAAGGACTGTGCTTAAAGCATTTTTACTTAAACACAACTTGATGCTGTTGTCTTCAATTAATTTACATGGTTGGGGGGGTCCAGCTGCAGGGTGGGGGGAGTATTGAACTGCAGGTGGGTCGGAGATACAAGCACTGAACATTGTGGAAACTTGTGCCAGTTAAATTTATGTATTTTTTTTCCCTGGAGTCAGGGGTAGGAAAGATGTAACAAAAGTGTGTTTTATCTTCAATGAAAGCCTACAAACTCACCACACAGCATTTAAAACCCTAGAACTTTGGGGGGCCTCGTGGCTCCCAAATCCCCAGCCTTTATATAAAAATATTTCACACTGCATTACATATAGGATAGTGCATGAGTACCAGTTAACAACAGGGCTATTCTTTCACGAGTTGGTATATGAGCGACAGATTACCTCGAGCACGGCTCGGAGGTAATCAATCCATAATACCACGGGAGAAAGAACAGCCCTGTTGTTAACTGGTACTCATGCACTGTTCTGTATAGTGTATAGTGGAACGTTGTTGACTCCAAAAAAAAAAAAAAAAACTACATCTTTTTTTTAAAATAAGACTGTTAGATTGCTGCTCGAGGACACCATGTGTGATGTCTGCACTGCAGCAGAATGAAAAGTCTTTTTCGTTCTGCTGTCCTGCGGAAGTCACTAGTGCAGCAGAACAACATTTTGAGAGCACTGGATTTCAGTGAACAATGACATTCCACTATACACTATAGTAATGTCTATAGGGTGAGTGGTTGCTGTCATTGTTGGTCAGCCAATTGCCTACCCCAGTTGCACATGCAGACCCTAAGGCCAGCTGGAGTCCCCAACACCGCTAAGTCCAGGGGAATAATGTTTTTTTTCCTAGAGTCAGGGGTAAGGGTGATGTAACAAAAAAGTGTGTTTTATCTTCAATAAAATAACCAAAACTCACCAGAGAGCATCTAAACCCCCAGACTCCCAGTCTTCATGAGTCCCTGTTGAAATGGTTTTCAGCACCCCCACTATAAAAACTGTTCCAGTGCCCCTGTGTGCATGATGTGCCAATCAGCAGAAAATTTCAAATTTGGGTGCCAGTTGTGGTTTTACCCTGACAGATTACTTGGGGTGCCAGAAAATGGCCAGACAAGGTTACAGACATGGCCATAGTGACCCACCGTTTATCATCAATTCCAGTCACCTCCACCTGCCTGCATGGTCCATGAAGCACAGAGCATTACATTTACACCTGTCTCATCCATGTTTATAATTAACTCAGCTGGAATCAGTTCTTGCATGGATGCTATTGAAATTCATTCAAGAAATGCCTTTCTCAGATCTGCAAAATCCTGTGGTGCTTTTCTTCCTGCCTTTGTCCCTTTTCTCTTACAATAGCCCAGATGATTTAAAAATTGCCATGCCCACTGTCTAGTGCAATTCAAGTGCCCACCATACTCCACCAACAGTTGTGGATTTGCTGCTTTAACTCCTCCTACTGTAACAGCTAGCACCACTGTGGCATTAATGACTGCTCCCTCCCACCGTAAACTTTTTATGATGGTTTTAAGTTTGCTCTCTACATCATCCACAAGGAGAGTAGGTCATCCTCTTGGTTTAGTTGGTAGGGAGGGAGTCACACATGCTGGGTCAGGAACACTTTTTAACTTTTCTAGGTAATATTTTTTAAATGTTCTCACGGTGCTTTCATTTATGGATGTACTTTACTTTGTAGTGTAGTACCATACAGCTTTCATCACCCCATGAACTGCTCCATAGCGTCCCACTTCAGACCTGACATCAGCATTGTACATTGTGTATTCGGTTCTTCTCCATTTGGCTGGCAGTGTTGCAGTTTGCAGTTCTTGTACTACACTTTCCCCCACCTTAAGCGAGTTGCCAGTACACTCACTTAACCCATCTCGTGTGAGCTCGGTAAGCACAGTGAGGTCCCGTTTCACTGGCATGGGCCGTTGCAGCCAGGAATAGAGTGGCATGTTACAACCAAAACAAAGGAGCCAAAGAACCGAAAGAACAGAATGCAGAATGCATACTCTGCAAACACAGTGCAGTTCAAACCAGTTTTTAATACAGGACTTATACTGAGTGACTAATTTTTTAATTGCCTTTAATTGATCTTACTGCTTTTTTAATTGCTTTAATTGCTTAACTGCCTGAGGGAGAGGCAAGAAAATAAAAAAAGGCAATGAGTATATTGTATACCACAGCTTACTGCAAATTGTAATGGAGAAAAGCAGGAAGCTCATTGGCCTGGAGTTTACTTTAAGCATTGAATGTACTGTAATTGCTTGCTGCTACTTGCGGCTCATAACAGATTTCCAACAACCGTCCCAAGAAGTTAATTTTGTGCTTTGCTGGTGCAGGGTCAGATATCGCGAAATTAACAAAATGCGATGTTTAACAGTTCTACAATATTAGGGAAAAAAGAAAGATGAAAGGAGGAGGAATTATTGGGCTGATGGGGGTGCTGGGTAACAGAGGGGTACATGCAGAAGGCAACCACTCTCAACAACTATTTCTGCTTTGTTTTCCCAGTGGAGGATAGTATGCCTTTTCTGGAAAGCAGCATAAAGGCTGCTGATAGGGGATCCCAGAAATGAGGCAGAAGATATCTACAAGTGAAAAGGTCTTAAAAGCACTGGCAGTCCTGAAGGTAGATATGGCCCCAGGGCTGAATGGGATGCATCCAAGAGAGCTCAGAGAACTGGCATCGGAATTGGCCATATCCTTGATGGGACTATTCAATAGCTCATTTCAGTCATGGGTGGTTCCCAAAGATTGGAGAGTAACCAGTGTTGTTCCTCTCCATAAGGGTGGGGACAAGGGCCAACCAGGTACAGTTAGAAACATGGACTTTGACAGTAGATAAGGACCACTTGGCCCACACAGTCTGCCCATTTCCCTACCTATTGGATAAGCTGTAGATCCTAGTTAACCAATATTCTACTTTTTCCTACTCCCCACCAGAACTGCCTTATATCTGTCCCATGCATTCTTGAATTGCCCCACTGTATTTGGCCCCACGACCTCCTCAGAAAGGCCGTTCCATATGTCCACCACCCCCTCCATGAAAAAATACTTCCTCATATTACCCCTGAGCCGTCCCCACTCTATCTTCAAATTGTGCCCCTTGTTCTTGCACATCTCTTTTTCTGAAAGATGCTACCCTCCTGGACTTTGTTAAATCTCTTAAGGTACTTGAAAGTTTCTATCATATCCCCCCTCTCCCTCCTTTCCTCGAGGGTATACATGTTAAGCTCCTTTAGTCTCTCTTCGTATGGCTTCTGATGCAGACTCTGCACCATTTTAGTTGCCCTCCTCTGGGCTGCCTCCATTCTGTCTATGTCCTTGCGGAGATGGGGTCTCAGAACTGCACACAGTACTCCAGATGGGGTCTCACCAACTGTCTGCACAGAGGAATAACAACTTCCTGTTTTCTACTGCTGATGCCTCTTCCTATACATCCCAATATCCCCCCAGCCCTCCTTACTGCCTTCTCACATTGCTTGCTTACCTTTAGGTCATCTGATATGACTACCCCCAGATCCCTTTCCATTTTTGTTGTTGTTACTACCTCCTCCCACATTGTGTACTCTTCCCCTGGATTTTTGTTTCCCAGGTGCATTACTTTGCATTTCTTTGCACTGAATCTAAGCTGCCATACTTTTGACCATTCCTCAAACCTTGTCAATACCCTTCTCATCCTTTCCAACCTCTCCCTTGTGTATCAACCCATTTGCAGATCTTTGTGTCGTCTGCAAACAGGCATACTTTTCCTTCCAGTCCCTCCACAATGTCACTTATAAAGACATTAAAAAGGACCAGACGCAGTACTGAACCCTGTGGTACCCCACTAGTAACCCCCCTTTCTTCGCAGTGGACTCTATTTACTATTACCCTCTGTGTCCTGTTGTCCAGCTAATTTTTTACCCAGGCTACCACCCTGGGACCCACTCACAGGCTAGCTAATTTGTTTATTAATCTTTTGTGTGGGACTGTGTCAAATGCCTCACTAAAGTCTAGGTATGCCATGCCCACAGACCCTCCCTGGTCTACTACTTTGGTCACCCAGTCAAAGAAATCTATTTGATTAGTCTGATATGACCTTCCCGCTGTAAATCCGTGCTGCCTTGGATCCTGTGCCGCCCGGCCTCTAGGTACTCAACAATTCTTTCTTTCAGAAGTGATTCCATCATTTTCCCTACCACAGAGGTCAAACTAACAGGTCTGTAGTTTCCTGCCTCTCCTTTGCTCCCACTTTTGTGAAGGGGAATCATATATGCTCTCCTCCAGTCCTTAGGCACCACACCATCCTCCCATGATTTGTTAAAAAGGGTAGTCAGTGGTGTCACTAATTCTTCCATTAGTTCTTTTAGAATTCTGGGGTGAATCCCATCAGGGCCCATTCTTTGTCCACCTTCAGTTTTTGGAGTTCTTTCAGAACCCTTTCTTCTGTGAATGGACTGGTATCAACCACCCCTATCCAGAGTGCTTCTATTGATTGGATTAGGTACCTCGCCCTCCTCTTCTTCTGTGAATACTGAGCAGAAGTATTCGTTCAGTATCCCTGCTTTTTCACTGTCACCCTCTACCCACCCACCCTCCCTTGATTAAGCCTCACTATCCCTCCTTTCATCTTTCTTTTGCTCCCTAATGTACCTATAGTAGGGGGGAGTGCATGCGGCAGAGCCCCCCGCCTGGGGGTGTGGGGGCCAAAGCTCCCCTCAGAAAACACTTGCACCAAGTCCCGAGTGAGAGCACAACACCAGCTGGCAGTGTTGTGCTGTTGCTGTGCCATCTGTCAACATAAAATTTGTCGCCGCGGCATAGTGGAACCCTTTTCCTCCGTTTAGGCCTTTGTTATTCTGACTGCCTTACCCACTTCCTTCTGCTTTAACTGGTACAGTTCTCTGTTCTGCTCCTTCTGTGTTTCCTTATACTTTCTGAATGCTATCTTTTACTCCCTAACCTTCCCCGCCGCCTCTTTTGAGAACCATAGTGGTCTCCATTGTTCTTCCATAGAAACATAGAATTTGAAGGCAGATAAGGACCACTTGGCCCACCTAGTCTGCCCATTTCCCTACCTGATGGATAAGCTGCAGATTCTAGTTAACCAACAGCTTACTTCCTCCTACCCCTCACTAGAACTGCTTTATGTCTGTCCCATGCATTCTTGAATTCTCCCACTGTTCTTGACTCCACAACCTCCTCAGGAAGCTGTTCCATGCATCCACAGCCCTCTCCGTGAACCACCCCACCTTCTTGCCCTGTTTGACAGTGCTTTTCTGAGACACACTCCCATTTTGACAAAGTCAGCTCTCCTAAAGTCTAGCACCCTCACTTTTTTATGGCTTGACTCTATGACTGCGTTTATCGTGAACCACACTGTTTGGTGGTCACTTGTTCCCAGATGGTTATCCACTTCTAAATTTGAGATACTCTCTCCATCCCTGTTTGAGAGAACCAGGTCCAAAATTGCTCCCTCCTGAGTGGGTTCCAACACTAGCTGTCTGAGGCATGCCCCCTGTAGGGCATCAAGAATGACCCTGCTTTTGGACAGGGCTGCAGCTGCAGCAAAGGTACTCCAGTTAACATCTGGCATATTCAGGTCCCCCATCAACAATATCTCCCCTTTTTCTGCCATCCTAAGGATGCCTTCTATCATTTCCTTGTCCATGTCCTCCCCTTAAGACGGAGGTCTGTATACAACACCCTTGCAGATTGTGGTGCCATTTCCTGTCTCCAGAGTGACCCACAATACCTCCTCTCCTCCCTGTTTATGCTTTAGTTCCATTGCTTTGATCACCTTCCCTTACATAGAGAGCTACTACTCCTCCTCTTCTACCCTCCCTGTCCCTCCTGTAGACTGTGTAACCTGGTATGTTGACATCCCTGTGTAGCATGTTTCTGATGACTGCCAGGATGCCCAGGCATCCCTCTTCCATCAAGGCCACTAGTTCAGGGAGCTTTTTACCCAGACTACCGGCATAGGTACTCATTGCCCTCCATTTTTTGATGGCCTTGCCCCTTTTACCCCATCCCTATCCTTACTGCCTTTGCCTATTTCTCCATTTACCCCTGCCCTTCTCCCTATTGATTTCTCTATCTTGGTGTTTACCTCACTAACTATCCTGTTTTTTGGGAGGGGGGGGCTGGGATTTCCCTGCTCCTTTTCAGTGCCTCCCACCTTGGCTAGTTTAAATGCTTGCCAGTGAAGCATTTAAATCTATCACCTAGGATCCTGGTTCCTGTCCTGGACAGATGCAGACCACCGTGCCAGTATAGGCCTGTATCCCTCCAGGTGAACCTCCAGTCCCCAATGAAGCCAAAACCCTGAGCTCTGCACCAGTTTTTCAACCATTGATTGAATCCCATGGTGCAGAGCACCCTGGCCTCATCCATACCATAGAGAGGCAGCACCTCCAAGAAGGTTACTGTACGTGCTACTTGTCAAAGACCCCTCCCAACTCCACAAACTCTTCCTGCACTACTCTGATCCCATTCCCAGCTAGGTCATTTATCCCTAGGTGGACAACGACATCCAGCTCCCTCCCCTGTGCAGCTGATCCCACAATCCTGAGGATTCGCTCCCTGTCCCTCCAAGCCATGGCACCAGGCAGGCACCTTACCTCCCTGTCCCCTCCCTCCCCCAGTTCTATCCCCCTAACAATTGAGTCCCTCACAAGGAGTTGTTTCCTTCCCCTGTGGGGTCCTGTGCCACCCTCCTGTGGGTCTCCTTTGTGGAGGTTCCCAGTATCCTCCTTGGTCTCCACTGCGAGTGCCTCCATAGAGGAACCACGCTTTGCCAGAATGGCATACAAATTGTGGAGAAGTACAACTGGAGGGATGCACCTCTGTTCCTCCACCCTCACCCTCCCTGAATCCACTATGGTCCAACTGCTCCTCTTTCTTGGCAATCTCTGAGGTGGCGGTGTAGGCCCTGGTGATCCCTGGGTGGGAGAGGAGGTCCCCCGAATCCTGGTCAACTCAGCCTGGAGAAGAGCAACCTCCTCCCTCAGCCCAAAGAGGTGCCTGCAGATGGGACAACACCGCATCCTCCAGAATGTCTCCCTGAAGACTGCTGCTCCACAGCCACTGCACTGCACCACTCCCATCATGTCTTATTTTTGGCCCCTTGACTGTTGTTGTGTATGCTTATTCTCTCCTCTCTCCGTTTACTTTTTTTTTTTACCCTACTTTCCTACGGCCTCCATGCCTTCACAGCTCCTGCTGTTCCTGTTCTGGGACAAGAAGTTCCTGCATTCCTCAGCAGTCTCCTTCTTACTTTCTCAGAGTCATTCCTCCAGCAGCTAGGGGGTGAGGGAGAGCTATTCTTTTCCTTCTAGAATGGTGAGTCTTTTGTGCCTCTGTGATCACTCCCTTCCTTCTCCCTAACAGGAAGGCTCTGTTGTCAATCAAATCCAGTGCCTATAAAAGTGGAACTGGCTAAGGGTGGGGGGTGAAGGGAAGGGAAGGCTATATAGTCCCAGTAGAAGAATTCTAGCAGCTGCCTCCTTCCTCTTGCTGCTCTCTGCCAAAAGCTAACTAGGGAAATTTTAAATACAGACACCTGGCTTTCTGTTGCCTAAGCCACACACCCTAATTTACAGCTCTTCCCTTCACCTAGCTAACAACATAGATAACAGTTCCCTTCCCCCAACTCAGACAAGCACACCAACTCTTGAGTTTTTTTTTTTTGCCATAATTGAAGGTCCCAGTAGTAGAGTTCTAGTTCTTTAGTCCCAATAGAAGCATTCTAGCAGCTGCTTCCTTCCTATTGCTGCTCTCTGTCCTGTCCATCTAACCTAATTTGTGGGTAAACTGATGGACATACTAGTCAAAGAGGACCTACTGGACTTACTGGAGAGTAATGAACTCCAGAAAAGTAATCAGAATGGTTTAATGGCAAGGAGGGCTTGTCAAACCATCCTGATAGTAGTCTCCGATTGGGTTCTTAGGGCAGTAGATAAGGGACAGGCAGTAGATTTACACAGATTTTCGGCAAGGCATTTAACTCAGTGCCACAGAAAAGGTTGCTGAAGAAGCTTGAGGATCTAGGTGCAGCAAAGGACATAGTTAGATTAGTCGGTAGGTGGTTAGGGCAGAGATAGCAAAGGATAATGTTAAACAGAGTTTAATCCAGGGTCACAAGTGGGGTGTCACAGGTTTCCATCCTGGGTCCAGTCCTTTTCAATATTTTCATCAGTCACAAAGAAGGAATTCATGGCAAGATGTGTCTCTTCACACATGACATCAGCTCTGTGGTAGGGCTGACAGAAAGGAGGAGGTAAAGGAGCTGCAGAGGGACCTGCAAAGGATGGAGAGGTGATTCAATGTTTGGCAGTTGAAGTTCAATGCCAGAAAGTGCAAGGTGATGCACACTGGGAACAGATACAACAGGGCAGAATATTGGATGGGATGGGTTAAGCAGGGCACTACCACTGAGGAAAGGGATCTAGGAATGACTCCCTTATAAATATTCTAGCCAGTGTAACACAGCCTAAAACAAAACAACATTGATATTAGAGTGTATTGGGAGAAGATTTAATAGCAGGAAAAAGGAGGTATTCTAACCTCAGGAATCCATCAGTATATCTTTACAATAGCAATCGGTCCACTGGACTGAGTTTCCAGGAGATAGAACTTGAAGAGCTAGTGTACTGAAGTGTTAGCTGTTAAACACTGGCAGGCTACCCCAGTTTTAAATCATCTACTTTTGATGATCACTGCTTTACCGTATCATTATATCAAAGATTATACAAGAATTCCCCACTCTGATTGGCTGTCTGGCTCCTGTCTGCCATGGTAAATCCTGGCATAACCCACGCAAAAGGTGCCGGTCAGCTGCATCTACAAGCATACATTAAAGAAATCACTCTGACTCCCCGGAAATCAAATCAAACTGCCAACTTAAATCACCACTAGACCCTGATCCGATAGCAACCCCTAGACTGTGCAAAAATATATAAAACCTCTATCAGTGTTTACACTCACAATGACCATGGTGTCTGAGCTGCCATCTCTAGCACAAGGCAAGCACTCTTACCATTACTGTTTTCCACTAAGCGCTCAGCAATGTGGGCCACAGTTAAACCACTGCTCTCTCCCCACACCACACCAGATATCAGCAACCCCCCCTCGCCCACCCTCCACCCCTGTGGATCCAAATACCAACTGAGAAACACAGCACAGAAGGATTACCCCACCCAAAAAAAAAGGCTGTCCTTGAAGGTCGGGACACTTGCTACAGAAATACAAATGTAATGTGCTGTTATCAGCTCAGCATCTGTTTCCTGATGAGAGTTTTAAAATGAATGAATGATACGGAGATCACCCCCTCGCTCACTCAGAACACTTGCTTACCTTCAGCTCCAAACTTTACAGTTCATTCCCACAAAAGTAAACATTTCTGTGCCCTGCAGTCCCGATTGATTTAAACAGCAAATGAAAAAATAAAACAAATAGCCAACTCTGGCAGTCAGTTCTCTTCCAAATGGAAAACCTGCACTGACCACGGAACCACAGCCTGAAGTGCTGCAGTCCGTCAGCACTCAGCACGCTGTTTCATTTACAATCGATCACGGACAAAAATCAGAAGTTGCATTAGGCTGCTAAAAAAACAAACAAAAAACAGGGCAAAAAAAAAACTTTGTAAGTCACACAATGCTGTTGAAAAAAAAGAATGTATATATGTGTGTGTAAGGGGTGTGATGTGGGGTGGGGGGGAGACAGGACTTCAGCAATACTCTCCCTAGCAAATCACCCTAGTAACACAAAACTTTTTTTTTTCCAGCGGAGCAATATATACCATAAAAATAATGTAAAATCAAAAACAAATTCTTTTACTTTATTTTTTTGGTCACCAAAAAAAAATGGGGGACATTGTATAATCGCAATAAACCACTCCAGGGTGTGGGTTATGCTGGGATTTACTCACTTCTGGTGTGGTTTACTCACTCGGCCTGCAGCCTCGTGACCAAACCACACCAGGTTTGGGCAAATCCCAGCATAACCCACACTCTGGATAGGTTTATTGAATAACTGTACCATGTTTTCATACATTTTTTAAAGTACTGTATGAATCTATTCTGTGGAGTGTGGGGCTGGGATGACATTGCAGAAGGAAGCATGCCGATCATCTCCCTCTTTGCAGTTGCGAATGTGTCACACTCATGCTAAAAACTGACACTGAAGTTAGCTTGTGTCTGATGTTGTTCATACCCTTGCCGAAACTGTGCACATCCTAATTCTGAAATAGTGACATCTCGATAGTAATTGTAGATATTCTGTTTGTGAATATAAATAGTGGGGTGATATTTTAACTTTTCTTTTATTAAGTGGAAAATATGTAAAACCTCATGCCACAGTGTGAATCCTGCAGCTTGGTACAAGTGTCTGGCGTGCATATATGTTTTCGGCTCATTCAGGCATTTAGTGATTTTTTTTCTTTGAATTGTGTGCCTTTTTTTTGGTGGTGGGGGCACAGTTTCTCGTGGTTAGGGATTCCCCCTACCCGATATGTTTATAACATTTTTCCCTGGTGGCCAGTGGTCTCCCTGCCCCATGAATACTCCCAACATGTTTAAAAAGGTTTTCCCTGGTGTCCAGTAGCCCCCCCCCGATATGTTTAAACAGTTTTTCCATGGTGGCCGGTGATCTCACCCCCCTCTCCAGAGGTTTGAATGCCACTTCCCCCTGTCTGCCCATCTGACCTGTGCCCTGCATCTTCCCTCCATAGGTTTGAATCCCTCCCGACAAGCCTGTCTGATGCTAATGTGCCTCTGCCCCCCTTTAGCGACTAGCGCAGACCCTCCACTCACCTCTGTGACCAGCCGCCAACTGACAGGTCCCAATCTTATATTGTACTTAGCTGAATACAGTAGGGTATGCAATTGAGACCTGTCCATTGGCAGCCAGCTGTGGAGGGGAGCGGAGAGTCTGTGCTAGTTGCTGAGGAAGGGCACACTGGGATCAGACAGGCTTGTCAGGGTAGTGTCGGCCTTATGGAGGGGAAGTGCAGGGGACAGATGGGTGTGTGGAGGGGCAGTGGTATTCAAACCTTTTGAGAGAGGGGTGGGACCACTGGCCACCACAGAAAAAACTTGTTTGAACATATTGGGGGCAGGGGACCACTGGACATGAGGGAAAACCTTTTAAACATGTTGGGGGTTTTCAGGGGGCAGGGGACCACTGGCCATCAGGGTAACGGATTCACACATATGGGGTGGTGAGAGTTGGGGGGGCACTAGCCACCAGGGAAACTGATCATACACATATCAGAGATGTTGGGGTGGTGGGAGGGAGGGCCACAACTTAAAATTGTAGTCCCTCACAATGTCTCACTCTCCATCTTTCACAATCTCTTTATAAATATAAAACAAGAGATGTGCTTGGTGGACAGTGAACACAAACTATCAGAATACATACAACGTGAAGAATAAGAAACATTTTGCCAGTCGCCATCTCAGGGCTGGGTATGTTCAAGAGTAGTGGTATAGATTGCTAGCAGAGATATTCAAATGTGTCACTATTCAGAGTAGATCTAGAAGCAAATGATTTGATACCTTTTAATGGACCAACATAGATGTAACAACAAGAACAAAGTGCTCTAGCTTTCGGACCAACCAGTCCTTCTTCAGAAGCCCATGGCAGTTGTTTAGAAAATACAATACTTATAGCAGCTAGATAATGCAGAGAAAAACAGAAAAAAATCCCTATTGGTTTAAAATACTCATTTAAAAAAAAAAAAACAGAATTGATGTCAGAGAAGTTTAACAGAACACTACTGCCTTCAGCCAGAAAGAACCTTGGGTCAGATGTGCTTAATGGGAATTTTTTTCTGTTTTTCTTTGTATTATCTAGCTGTTATAAGTATTGTATTTTCTAAACAACTGCCATGAGCTTCTGAAAAGTACTGGTTGGTCCGAAAGCTAGAGCACTTTGTTCTTGTTGTTACATCTATGTTGGTCCATTAAAAGGTATCAAATCATTTGCTTCTGGATCTATTCTTGCAAGAACCAATACGGCAACTACTAAATTAAGACTATTCAGAGTAGAAACCAATAATGGTCTATCTCCCACAGTGTCGGCGCATGCTGCACAGTCCCTACCAGCTTCTTTTAAGAAATCACGCTGGATGGCAATTTATGATCATAACTTACACAGACTAGCTGTCACACACAAAACAACTGACCACAAAAGTTTAATGAACGTTCAACTCCAGTAACTGGTGAAGTGGACAAAACAGGGTGCTACACTAGCTTTTTAAGCTAATTTTGGAATCTTACAATTAGAACTAAGTTCAAACTCTGCACTGTGGTCACACACCTGCCAACAGTTATATTTGTTTCTCCACTTGAAGGGAGAAGTCTTTCCAAAGTACAGCTCCACTCTTCTGGACTCCAGAACAGTTTAGCAATTTAATTTCTGTTACAATATTTATTTGTAGTTATTTCTTGATGCTCTGCATTATTTAGGATGTTTTTACTTGTGTGTACCGTGGCCTTTCCGCATCCCGATCAGTTTCCAGGAACCAGAGAAGGCCACAAAGCTAATGCACTTCCCACCTTTAAGAAACCACTTATTTATGTGAAGAAAAACATATTTCATTCCTAAACTACCAGTTATTTTACTTTTTTAGAGCAGTTTTACTGAACTAAAGTTGCCATTCCAATATAAAGGGAACTGAGCCGCTGTTACTGATAGATCTTTGAAATTGATAACAAAACCTCAGTTCTTATTAAAACTATTGGTTTTGAAGTAAAAAAAATATTGTGGTCCCTTTTTTCATGGAACAAGTCCACAAACAGTTAGTTTTTAGAGCTTTTCTATTAGTTGGGCACTATTAACATTTATTTGACTATCACGGGACCCAGTGAAAAACAGAGTTATGGCCCATCAGCATCTGATATGACTGGACAGACCAAGGAAGAAAAGAACAGAATCCAGAGGCTTTAAAACTAGTACCGGTTGTCTCCAGCTCCTTGCAAGGGCAGACTGCCACAAGCTTTGTTAAAGCTGCCTAGTTCAAGACCAAAACTTTATAAATTGTGAACTCCGTAAAAAGATTAGCCCTAAAACATGAAAGAGAGTGGCCACACAAAGAGAAGACCTTACTGTCTCCCAGTCTCAGTAAGGAAACTGCTGCTAGCAAGAGCAATGGAGAATTTCTCTGCCTCACAATGGGCAAGGGACTGTTTTCCAAATACTTCCTAACCCATAAGAAAAATGGGGAATGGCAGCCCATTTTAAACCTGAGATATCTGAACAAACACAAAAGGCAGGAAAGATTCATGATGGTCACACTGGGCTCAGTGATACCACCCCTTCAGTCAGGTGACTGGTTGAGGTTTCTGAATCTGAAAGACTACCCACAGAATATACCTCAGGTTCAGACTAGGGAACTGTAAATACCACTTCATAACCCTTCCTTTTGGCCTTACCTCAGCACCAATAGTTTTCACAAAGTGCCTAGCTATGGTGGCAGCACATCTGAGAAAGCAAGATGTGGTGTGGTGTGTTTTGTCCCTACCTGGAGGAATGGCTAGTCTCAAGAAAAACAGAGCAGGAGGCAAGGCGCTCTGTACAGGTGATAAAATCATATTAGAGGGCCTAGGCATCCTGATAAACCTATAGAAGCAACAAACAGAATCAACCCAAGTATTGGGCTTCATAGATGCAGAGCTGGATACCCTGCAGGGGAAAATTTTTCAGCCTCAGGCAAGGGTATCAAGTCTGATTATCACTGCAAAATCCTTCACACTAGGCCAGTCAAGCCTGCTAGGCCTGCAAGGGATTTTCTGCAACTCCTGGGGTGCATACCTCTTCCACTGCAATGGTACAAGTGGCCACGTTCCAGATGAAGGAAATTCAGTACCACTTAATGGGGTCACTGGTTCCAAAAGTGGGATCCTCTGTCCAAACTAGTGGCAGTCACAAACATTTTGATAAGGGCACCAGAGTGGTGGAAGGAAGAGGACAACCTCAGGGAGGGTATTCCCTTCCTCTGGCATTCCCCAACAGGTATCCTCACAACAGATGTCTTACTTCTACAGTGGGGCACCCATTTGAGGGGGCGGTCTCATTGTGAGTGGCACCTGCAGCACAGAAGACTCAGGAACACATCAGCCTCCTGGAGAACAGGGCAGTGCTCCTAGCAATGCAACATTTTCCCTCCAAAATGCAGAGTCAGTCTTTCCAGATCCAAAAAGGCAACACCATAACAATGTATTACATAAACAAGCAGGGAAGAAAAAGATCCTCAAGGCTATTCACAAAAGCCATGAAGATCTGGGACCTAGCCTATTCTCAAGAAGTAGGGCAACCTGCAATACATTTACCAGGAAGAGACACTGTCCTGCTAGATTCACTAAGCAGAATCAGCCAAGGAAACCACAAGTGGACCCTGAACCAGCAGGAGCTGGCAGCAATGTTCAAATGTTAGGGTACATCTGAAATAGACCTGTTTACTTCCTGGGAGAACAACCAGCTTCCACAATTCTATTGCAGGCCCCTAGCAACAGGAACAGTCCCAGAGGATGCCCTGATCTAAACTGGACAAAAAGGTTCCTGTATGCCTTCCCTCCAGTCTCAGTCTTATAAAGGGTATTCATAAAACTCAGGAGGGAGCCAGCAACAAAACATTTTGATCACGCCAGACAGGGCTGGTACTCTATTCTCCTGAGGCTGTATAGCAGATCTCCAATTAACCTGCCAGTGAGGCACAAATTGTTGACCCAGTCCCAGGCAAGATAACATTTCCAGACATCAAAACCCTACACCTGAGGGCATAGTTCTTGAGGAGCTAGAATTCTCTAACTTAAATGTATCAAAGGAGGTGATGACAGTGTTGAAGGTTTCTAGAAAATGAGCAACAAGGAAAGCATATGCCTTAAAATGGAAGAGATTTTTCATTCTGGTGTGCTCCCAGAAAGATGATCCCTAAGCAGGTAGGCCTGCCTACAGTCTTAGATTACCTAGCGCACCTACAGTCCCTAGGCTCTTAGACTCTCAACCCTGAAGCTGCACTTCACAGCAGTTCCAGCTTACACATCAACTGGCAAAAGTAAGTCACTACCTCACAACCTGTTTTCAAAAGGTTCTTTAAAGGTTCTTTAAAGTGAGGGACTCAGTTCCTGCATGGGATCTAAATGTGTGGATTGCTCAGCTGATGGAAGCACCTTTTGAGCTTGTGGCTACTGATGACCTAAAGTATGATATGTGGAAACCAATGTTCCTAGTTGCTATTACATCTGCTAGGAAGGAGATTGAGCTGCAAACTGTGCAAAACTGCCCCACATACACCACTAAAAAAATTATCAATTGAAATACAGAAAGAAAGTTTGAGAAAGGTAACAACTATTAGCATGATTACAATGAAAAGGATATCTGGAAATACAGAAGTTGATGGCACAAATAGACTGCAAGGCCCATCCAGTCTGCCCATTTTACCAATTTACTAATATCATGATGTGGAGTTGAAAATGCATGGTTTAGAAATTTAAATTTGTTAATGTTTGTGATTTTTGTGGGATAGAATTGTTGGGTCACAGATGTTGAACCTGGAGCAGACAGTGACTGCCATATAGCTGCCCATTTTTTCACTGTTTCTGTGCAGAAAACTATTCAGAGTTCACTGACTTAAAAATTGTGGTCAAGGCCCAAACCATCAAAACACAGGCCGGTGGTCTGCCCTCGCTAAGAGCTGTGTGCAGGATTTACTCTTTTTGAGTTCTGTAGGATCTGTATAGTGTTTTGGACTTACAGTTATGCCAGTGTGACTGAAAAGAGCATCAAAGTAATCCCAAACCCTTACACTCACAAAAAGAGTATGACAGTTTAACAAAGCAAAAAAAAAAAAGTAAAACTATGTTTTTAATATTTTAAACAGTTTTAAATAGTGGAATCGAAAAGTGGGAACCACAGTAAGTCACGATTTTCTCAGTTTCTGGAACTGAAAAAAATGCAATAATAAAAAACTAAGCTAACACAGAGTACCAAACTTAAAATAACAAAATTTTAAATTAAAGTTAATTTAAAAAAAAAATGACTTTGCCACTAGGAGACATCACTCTGCCACTGGAATGCTGGGGGGAGCATGACAACAGAGGATAGTTGTAAACGTAAATATTTTAAAGTCTTGTGTGGGGCAACAACTCAAGGCTGACATGATGCAGATTGTATGACATCACTAATACATTCTCATTGCTAAAATATATGTTTAGTCAGCAAGCATGGCTAGTTTATGGCACAAGGAGTAGCCAAATGCATAACCACATAGGATGTGCAATACTGCAGCAAATAGAAGTTGAATGAGCATACTGTATGCACCTATGGTAGTAAAAGTATATGAAAATAATTGCTTGTATTCTAACTTTATAAGCAAAAACTGCCAGATGGAGATTGCCCTCAACTGCAAATGTTTCATGATGCTGTGGTTTAGATCAGTGGGGATAGTTAGGGGAAGGATGCTAATGACAATAATCCAATTAGGTGCATGGTACATTGTGAGGTGTAAGCTTGGTCTCCCTGAAAGTGAGCAATAGTTATGCTTAGATAAAGAACCAACACCAGAAAGAAAGGGAAAAAACTGTGCCACATGGAAAGTGTAAAAAAGAAAAGGTTGGCACTCTACATCTAATGGTCATCTAGCTCTGTATGACAAAGTTTGGGCCCCTTTGCTGTCCTCCCTCTATTGTTTTACACCACACAGTCACTATCTATTTTCCAACTTTCCTCCGATAAACCATATAGGGTCTAACTAGTGTCTGATTTAACCCCCTCAAGTCCCCCTACTATGCAGTTTATCTAGAGTCATGACTACAACCATATTATTACTCATTGTTCTTTTCTTCCTACTGTAGCTGGAAGCTGGAAGTAGGAAGCTGGGAAGGCAGTCAGAAAAGCAAAGGCCAGAACCGAGGAAAAGATAGCCAACTCAGTTAAGAAGGGGGATAAAACCTTTTTTAGGTACATCAGGGAGCGAAGGAAGACCAAGGGAGGGAGGGATATTAAGGCTTAATAACGGGGAGGGGGGGTGCAGAGGGTGACTGTGAAAAGGCAGAGATACTAAACAAATATTTTTGCTCAGTATTTACAAATGAAGAGGGGGAGGTACCTAAAACAAACAACAGAAACACTCTGGTTACAGAAGTTGATACCAGCCCATTTACAGAAGAAAGGGTTCTGAAAGAACTTTTAAAACTGAAGGTGGACAAAGCAATGGGACCTGATGGGATTCATCCCAGAATTCTAAAAGAACTAAGGGTAGAACTAGTGACACCACTGACTGCCCTCTTTAACAAATCATGGGAGGATGGGGTGGTACCTGAGGACTGGAGGAGGGCAGATGTGATTCCCTTCACAAAAGTGGGAGCAGGGCAGAAGCAGGAAACTACAGACCTGTTAGTTTAACCTCAGTGATGGGAAAATGATGGAATCACTTCTGAAGGAAAGAATTGTCGAGTACCTAGAGGCCAGAGGGGCACAGGACCCAAGGCAGCATGGATTCACAGCGGGAAGGTCATGCCAGACAAATATAATAGATTTCGTTGACTGGGTGACCAGAGTAGTAGATCAGGGAGGGGATGTGGACATGGCCTACCTAGACTTTAGCAAGGCATCTGACACAGTCCCCCACAAAAGATTAATATACAAGTTAGCTAGCCTGGGAGTGGGTCCAAAGATGATAGCCTGGGTAAAGAATTGGCTGGAGAATAGGACACAGAGGGTAATAGTAAATGGAGTCCACTCTGAAGAAAGGAGGTTACTAGTGGGGTACCGCAGGGTTCAATATTAGGACCAGTCCTCTTCAATGTCTTTATAAGCGAGATTGCAGAGGGACTGGAAGGAAAAGTATGTCTCTTTGCAGATGACACAAAGATCTGCAACAGAGTTGATGCACAAGGTGGAGTGGAAAGGATGAGAAGGGACTTGGCAAGGTTAGAGGAATGGTCAAATGCATGGCAGCTTAGGTTCAATGCTAAGAAGTGCAAGGTAATGCTCCTGGGAAACAAAAAACCCAGGGGAAGAGTACACAATGGGGGGTGAGATACTAACAACAACAATAATGGAAAGGGACCTGGGGTAGTCATATCTGATGACTTAAAGGTGGGCAAGCAATTTGAGAGGGCAGTAAAGAGTAAAGAGGGCTGGGGGATACTGGGATGCATAGGAAGAGGCATCACCAGTAGAAAACAGGAAGTTGTTATCCCTCTGTACAGACAGCTGGTGAGACCCCATCTGGAGTACTGTGTGCAGTTTTGGAGACCCAATCTCCGCAAGAACAGAGACAGAATGGAAGCTGTCCAGAGGAGGGCAACTAAAATGGTGCAGGGTCTGTACCGGAAGACATATGAAGAGAGACTAAAGGAGTTTAATATGTACAGTATAGCCTTGAGGTAAAGAGGGAGAGGGGGGACATGACAGAAACTTTCAAGTACCTCAAGGGAATCAACAAAGTCCAAGAGTGTAGCATCTTTCAAAAAAAGAGATGTGCAAGAACAAGGGGGCACAATTTGAAGATGGGGGGCAGCTCAGAGGTAATGTAAGGAAGTATTTTTTCACAGAGAGGGTTGTGGATGCATGGAACAGCCTTCTGGAGGAGGTTGTGGAGTCAAAAACAGTGGTTGAATTCAAGCATGCAGGGGACAGTCATAAGGCAATTCTAAGGGGTGGGGGTAGAAAGAAGTAGGCTGCTGGTTAACTAGGACCTGCAGCTTGTCCATTAGGTAGGGAAATGGGCAGACTGGGTGGTCCAAGCGGTCCTTATGTGCCATCAAATTCTATGTTTCTATGTTGTACCTTACAAGTGCTCCTTAGCTGTCAGGTTGAATTACCCATTTGTTATAGTCCATGGTTATGTAATTCCTTACATATCTGTTTGAATCAATCTTGTTATTTCACGTATACTTATTATTTGTTATAAACAAATGTAGTTATTAGGGTTTTAAATAATAATGTATTAATTTACAATTCATGTAGTTTTTAATGGACATTGTTCTCTGTTATATTATTATATGTTGACTGGACCACGTTTAGAGTTGTACCTCCTAGGGGTTACCCAAGCTAGGTTCTCCTTCTTTTAGCCTTACCTTTATATCGGTAGTCCTATGTAATCTGATGACTTTTAATTACAATAAACTTAAAAAAAAGGTTGGTACTCATCAACTACTTAAACTGGTTAGAGAATCAACTCTAACTTTTCCAGAGACTAGCACTTTGGTCTGGAAACAGGATGGTTCCATAAAGTTATGACATAAGATTTTTAATTAGTTAAATGGATGCCATTCAAAAAATGTATAGTGCCACTGTTTTTCTTAACCAATAAAAATAACTACTATAGAAAATCTTTTGGATTCAAATAAAATATTGCAACTTGGGATAAAGTATATTTCATCTTATCAAAATATTATTTTTTGCAGTGTTAAAAGAATTGACTGTGTCGCAGTCACATAAGAAAACTTTGTCAGAAAGAGATCATCAACTAGCATGTCCAGATCTCAAGGAGGTAGCCGTGCTGAGTGCATGTTTATTTATATGCGTGTGCATGTGTGCACGCATGGGGTGGGGATGAGGACAATAAATGAGGTGCAAGATATATAGTGAGGCTTAGGAGCTTGGCCACACAGAATGAGAGTAATGGTAAGATTCAGTTAAAAAAAGCACCAAAAACAAACTGAAAATTGACAAGCCATTTTGGAACAGAATGAAGGATGCTTGCCACTCACTAAACCTTGAAAATGGTTTGAGAAAAACTAAACTTTAAAAGTAGTATTTTAGTCTGATGACAGGAGGGTGCCATGAAGCCATAAAAAGAGATTTTTAATCAGATAAAAAAATTAAGGTATGAAATATATACCTTGAAAAAAATATTGTTTTTCTTAATAAGATAAAGCAGATAATTTGTCTTGATATGAGGCTAATTTTCTTAACAAAAAAGAAAAATATTCTGGAGAAAATACAAGGCATTAAAGATCAGGATTTTTAGTTAATGAGAGAAGTTATTTAAGCTTCTCAATCTACTATTTTTTGCAGTGTAGTGTGATTGTGTTTTATTAGGAACAAGCATAATGTGTCCCTGTTTAAGCCTGGGACCCACCATCAAAAGAGTTTCTCCCTTTTTTGTGCCAATGGCAAAAACCTTTGAGAACTGGCCCATAAATGAGGTTAGAGAGCTAAAGAACCGAGTCTCCAATGGTTAATCCTGCAGTGAACTTCTGCATTCTCCTTACCTGTCACTGAAAAAATTTGTGGGTGGCCTTATAAAGTTAAATCCTCCTGACTAAGGAAACAATAAAGACAAAGCACCCTGTTTAGCATTTAGATTTCTGAGCACTATACAAGTCTCACATAACTATTATTCGAAAATTGAATAAGTGAGCAATTGCAAACCGCTCATTGAAACCTATTCATTATTTTGTGGTGGCATAAAACCTTTAGCAAGTTATAGGAATGATATCACTAGTACTGCTTCCAAATTTGTTATGTTTATTCATACTGTCTTTTACTCTGCCATAGCTGTAATTTAAAGACTGACCACAAGATTAACATTGGATTCTTTTATTTACAAAGCATGATAAGATGTTTGACTAAATCATTTAAACAGACAAACATGTAGCAACATGCCAGCTGCATAGGAAAAAAGATGACATTCACATTTACAATGGATTATTTCAGCTACTGAGTAATACAATTGAACATTGTGGAAAAGATGTATGTGCATTACCTTAATGCCAAGTAGGGCACTGAAGTTCCAGTGAATGTACACACATACGGCTTTGAATTGAACTGTGATATCAAAAGCTGTAGTTTCATCTGAGCTGTTCCATATTCAGATGGAGTGTATGTAACAACAACATCCAACTTCCCATTGGCTGGAATGAGCCCTTCAAAAGGAAAAAAAAAGAAACTGTTACACTGACAAATAACTCTGCATTAATCCATATTTAATATGCTGAATTAGGGTATGTCTTCCACAAAAGGTATTGTAATCACAGGCATAATATTAGTCTCCATCTGTGAGGGTTTCATTGCCCAAATAGGAACTGAAGGCACATCCCTTCAAGCCTAAATGACAAGACTTCAGCCTTGGGACCCCTTATAATGTCTATTTTTCCTGCCACAAACTTCATTACAAAACAAAAAGCTACATTGCCATTACCAGAACGCAGTTTAGGAGCAGGATTTTCCATAGTTTGCATTCTGTGCATCTCTCAGGGGATATTCAAATGCATCAAAGTGGATGCATTAAAATATTCCACCTACACCCAGTTTCCCTTGCATGCAGGATACAATATGGGCAAGGCCACCTTTTGGTAGATGGTCTAGAATTTATGTTCAAAATAAGCAGCATGCATCAACATCTGGACGGACAGTACCAAAATGCAGATGTAACTTTTACAATTGTGACAGACTTTTCAAAAGAGCCCTGAGGTGTTCGAGCAAGGCTCAGATGCATTCCTACTGCTCCATTTGAAAATCTGGCCCCAGATATTTAAACAGTATGTATCCATGGCACTATGTTCTCTTATTAACATGTTTCAGATCAATTTAGATTTACTACAAAATACATTTTTTGTAATTTTATTTTCAAGCTTTATAAGCAGTGGTACAGCAAATAAAAAATCACAGTAATTGATTACAAACCCTAGCGGAAGTAAAAAAGAAGACTGTGAACACAGCAACAGCAGATATTACCTACATACCCAGCTTTCCAGTTTCCAGAATACAAACATACAGTTAATCACAAATTGGCTATTAACACTTCATTATGTCAATGGCTTGTTCCTTGACCATGTCACCTCAAAGGTCTCTGCCTCCATGTTTGTTCTCAGTTGAGCCCCCCCCTCCAGCGTCTAGCACTCTTTAAGGTTTTCTAGCCAATGCACTATCGATGGAGGATGAGGGTCCTCCCTAATCTAGTACTGTGCTAGGGTCTTCCTGGCAGTAATAAGCACCAGGTTCCACAAAGGGCACGGTCTCTGGAGCCAAATGTCGTAGTCCAGGAGGGTGTTGAGGGCAATGTGCATTTCAATACCTTTTCCAAGAAGGAATGTATTTCCCTCCCTGAATGGATTGAATGTCGGCAAGCAGAGCAGACATCGCGGTGTGTGCTCCGTCGCGGTCTTCCTCTCTAAAGTTATTTGTTTACCATGCAGTATAGAGTATAAAGGACTTTGAAAATTTAAAAGGCAGTTAAAACATACCTTTTCTTGATGTTTTTGAGTTGCGACTTCACTCTGTCTACAGTACGCCTTTTCTAAGTATCCATTTTGCTTATACTTTACCACAAAGCCTTTGAATTGGTACAATGTATGATCGGGACAGCGTATAGCTCATTTTCCCTTTGACCTTACAAAAATTCTTTAAAATGAGTTCAGAAGGAAATCTTGTGGACATGTTATCTGATTTTAACCCCATGAAATGTCCTTTACCCTCGGATAGCAGCTCTGAGGAGGGTGACTCGTTGGAATCTAGTGATAAAAAAATAAACACTGACTCTCCTGTCACTATTGCGCACTTCCAAACTTTACTGCAAGAAATAACAGGCATCAAAATAGCACTGGGGTCCATGTCAGAGGATCTAAAAGGGGTGAGAAAGGAGTTACAGGTTCACGCAAAATGAATTCAGGATGCAGAGGTCAGAATTAGCAGCATAGAGGATGTTACGTCTAAAGAACAAATTGATAGGGTTCACAATACTAGGAGAATTACGGCACTGGAAAGTAAAATTGAAGATTTGGAAAAGTAGAAACAGAAGGAATAATCTGAGGATCTTAGGTCTCTGTGAAGGGATAGAAGGAGCTGATCTGACTGAATTTGCAAATAGACTTTGTATAAGTATTGCGGGTCCTCCTCACGATGGTTCAAAGTATTTAATTGAAAGCGCACATCACTCTCTTAAACTGAAACCAGGCAAAAATGAGAGTCCCAGATCATTTGTTCTAAAACTGTTGAACTTTCAACAAAAGATTCATATACAGAGAGCCCTGAGAAATACTGTCGCCATCTCTTCTGAAAGGTGGTCTCTTAAGATATTTAATGATCTGTCCCCAGAAACCATAAAGAAAAGAGATGTATTTTTCCCTATCAAAAAGAAACTGCGTGAGGCAGGATTAAAATATGGACTGTTTTTTTCCCACAAAATTAAAGATATGGGATACGTCTGGTATTAAAGAGTATAATGGGTATGAAGCAGCTAAAATCGGACTTCGCAAAGACTTTCCTGAGATCTTTAAAACTGCAGCCTTCTAATGCTTGACAGTCATGTATGGTGCTAACCTGCTGCATGTTGCTTAAAGTTGTGGTGTTTTTTTTTTTTTTGTTTTTTATCAATTCTGACCCAATATATTACCTCTGATTTCTCCTTGTTGTACACTGCTTCAGTCATATTGATAATCTCCTTTGAATGCCTAATCATGATGCGCCCTGTGTGTTTGGCTTTGGGGGGCATGTTTATGATACTTAACCTCCTTAACCAGTTTGGCTGAGGGATGCTGTGGTCTGACCATGGGGAGTCTTTTTTAGCAAATTAAATGGCGGCGTGTTGTGTGCTGGAAAGTAATAATGTGAAAGCAATACAACATGTTACTGCCATAAACAAATTATGACATCAGGACCTCAAACCTGCTGAATAGGTGATGCTCGGAGGCTTTTATGAGGTTTAGTCTAGATTAGTTTGACTACTGTAGGTCTTAACATGTCGTTTTTATGGGGACATCATTTGCAGCAGTTGCTCAGTGGTTTACAGTGTGCCTTCTTGAACATATTGCAATCCTCTTTCTAAGGAGGTTTTAGGGCTCGCTGTGGTTAGCCAGCAGCTATTATCCCCTCTTTGTAAATATTTAGCAATGTTGTTTCTTTTTGTAGTTAATGGTGGCCCCTCTCCCTTGGCCTTATGCTATGGTGTTGCATCACTGAAAAACCTAATTCTCTTTAGTTACTCTGTGCAGTGATCTGTCAAAGAAATTTCAGTTTCTGCCATTTTATTTTTACTCGCGTTTTTTTCTTTTGAAATTCTTAACGGTGAAATATAGAATCTTCATCGCGTGCTTGTAGTGTGATGGTTTGCCTGTGTCCTCCACGCACCCAAGTGTGAGTGCATGCACAGATCTCCGAATTCAGGAATCTTTGTGACCTCCCCAGTTGCATGTTGGGAGGTCATTCCGAGGAGACATGGCATCTAATTAACAAAACAGATGCACCATATTTTCAACTACTTTTTTAAATGGAATACACTCCACAATTGCTTGTAGTGTGCATTTGTTTAACTTAATTTTAATTTTTTTCTTAACCCTACAACAGTTTGCAATGGTGTTTTGGAGCGATGAGGGACTTAATACTATTAGAAGCAGGCCAGTGAGTGTTTTTGTATGACTTAACTGCTTTCAACTCTTATTTCACTGGAGTGTAAGACCTCATTGCATGGGAATTATACTATTGATAGAATATTAATTATGTAGACAGTGCTACTTAATTCTACTACATTACAGTATTTAAGTATGCTCAGTCGTTTCATTTTTTTAGAACTTGGTGAAAGTGGGGTATGTTTTCTGTGTCTATTCATTTGTATAGTGTTATCTAAGTAAAGAAGATCTACCATGCTATAGTTTTTATACAAATAGTGATACAAGTCAGTGTTTATTTGTATACTCAATATTAAGTCAGTTCTTTATATTACAGTAAGTTAGTTAAGTGCATGATAGTTTAAATATGCTAATGAACTATTAGAGAGAGGCTGTTTGTTTTGCTGCTCTATTGCAAACACATTTGACAATAATCAGGGGAATGGGGAATAGAGGGCTCATTGCTAATGCTAATCTGCTAATATTGAATTATGATTACCCTCTTTGTCATGGTGACATTAACTGTGATCTGTTTATTGTTTGTTTTCTATTCTGCTTTTTTCTTTCTCCATTCTATTGTGCTTTACTCACTTTATCCTTATTAAGAAATGCGTGGTGCATTGCTTCAGTTGTTTATTGGGACAGGATGGTGGATTTTTTAAGTTCAGTGTTTTTTAACTACTTGGTTATTTGTTCATATGACTTCAAATAGTTTGATGTTGGTAACATGTAATGTCAGGGGTCTGAATCACAAAATTAAAAGGTACTCTGTTATTAGACATCTCAAGAAATTAGCTGCTTCAATTGATTTCTTACAAGAGACTCACTTAACTGAGGTACACTACAATCTAATGAGGAAGGAATGAGTTGGGCAGGTATTTGGGGCAGGGAATATTTTCTAAGAAGGCTGGTGTCATGGTCTTGGTTAACAGGAGTATTCAGTTTCAATTGGATAGCCAAACATCTGATCCAAATGGTCATTATGTGCTGGTACCTGGTAGAATAGGGGAGGAAGGATATACTTTTATTAACATTTATGGACCAAATGCACAGGACCACATTATTTTTGATAAAATATTTAATTTATCTGAAAGATATGGGGGCACTACTTTAATTATTGCAAGTGATATGAATGCAGTTCTTAACCCGATGCTTGATAGGTCCAGGGGTAAACCAAACAGATCAAGGGTTGTTAAAGACCTAGATAGTCTAGTATCTAATACTAATTTAGTAGAAGTTTGGCAGGTATTTAATCTTCAAAGTTAGGAATATACTTACTGGTCTCCCTGTCATAAATTTGGATCCAGGATTGATTATATTTTTGTCAAAAGGGAAATGTTGAATAGAATTAATTTTGCTAACATTAAAAATCTGGTGATTTCTGATCACTCCCCAGTCCTTATTAATTTCAATAAATCATTACACAACAATAAAGACAATAGATGGAGAATTAATAATTACATTTTATCCTATGTACAAATTGTTAAAGAGATTAAATTTCACTTAAGGGATTTTTTAGAGACTAATGATCCTAGATATACAGCCTGGTGTAACTTGTGGGATATGTTGAAATGCTTAGAGGTATTTTAATAGGTATAGGGGCTGGGATTAAAAAGAAATGAATTAAAACTCAGGCTGATCTATTAGCTAAAATAGGGGTAGCAGAACAGAGCTTAAAAGACTCTGACTCAGATGATACTTGGAATGAATGGTCAAATCTAAAAACTGAATATAATGAAAGTATTAGAGCAGAGGTGGAATTTGCTATTCATAAGGCCAAACTGAACTATGTAGATTCGGGCCCAAAGGCCTCTCGGTTATTGGCTATAAAATTAAAACAGAACTCTACATCCACTAATATTCCTTCTATTTGTGATAAGGAAAGTAACCAGATTCTCACAAATCTAAGAAAGATAAATGATATGTTTCACAATTTTTATCAAACAATCTATGACTCTGAAAGTGGGGATATGGTTGATAATCTCTGGGATTTTTTTGCGGGTTTGGACATTCTGTGTGTAGCACAACAGCATAAATAAAACTTGGGCTCTCTAGTAATTGTTAATGAAGTCTTACAGGCAATTAAATCTCTCATAGTTAATAAGGCGCCAGGTCCTGATGGTTATTCAGTGAACTTTTAAAGAGCCTTTGCTGCAAAGATAGCTCCAATTTTAACAGAAGTTTTTAATGAAGCTGTCATGAAAGGTAGCTTATCTTGTGATCAAACCACAGGGTTGATAACATTACTTAATAAACCTGGAAAGGATCCACAAGACTGTAACAGTTTCAGGCCAATCCCATTAATAAACACTGATATCAAAATACTTGCCAAAATTCTACCATTCGGACTGAATCTGTTTCTTCCTATTTAATTTCAGTATAACAGACGGGGTTTATGAAAGGGAAGTTATCTTCAGATAACACAAGGAAGCTTTTTCATATTATGGAGCAAGCAGGCAACTATGCAAAACCATGTGGTTTGTTGTCTTTTTGCTGAAAAGGTATTTGATCGAATTCTTTGGCCTCATATAACTAATGTTTTACAACTGTTTCAATTCCCGGACTTGTTTATTAATTGGGTTAAGATATTATACACAAATCCTTTGTCGGCTGTAATTACGAATGGTTTGATCTCTTCTTATTTTCAGGTTAGAAGAGGTACTAGACAGGGTTGTCAACTTTGGCCTTTGTTATTCAATCTAACAATAGAACCATTAATAAGGAAACTTAATACTGATGTTACACTCAAGGGCTTAATCATAGGGTCTCAAGAGTTTCACACATCAGTTTATGCAGATGATTTGCTTATTACTGTTGTGGACCCTGACACTTCTATCCCTCAGATTTTAAATATATTAAAATAATTTGGAAACTTTTCAGGATTCAAGTTAAATTTAGGGAAAACTAGCTTTCTGCCTTTGAACAGACTGTGTGTCAAAGATGATATAACCAAACATGGCCTCTTATAGGCACAGGAACATATATATTACTTAGGCATCAAAATATACAAGACCATTAATAAAACAGTATTGAAAAATCTGGCTTTACTTAAAAGCAAAATATTAGATTCCTTAATAAAGTGGGACAAACTACATTTGGGATTATGAGGCAGGCTTGATTCAATTAAAATGAATATCTTATGCAGGGTTCTTTACATCTTTACCATGCTGCCTTGCTATATTACTAAAAAATGGATTGAGGGACTAAATTCTTAGTTATTTAAATATATTTGGGGCTACAAAAAAAGTAAGAATTACATATTTTAAACTTTCTAGAAGCAAAGAAAATGGAGGCCTGAAAGCTCCTGATCTGTTTTTGTATTATTTGGCAGCAAGGCTTTCTCAGACATCTCATTAGTTGGAATCTTCAGTGGATACTTATATTACGGAATGGGTTAATATTGAGAAACATTTACTATTGCTAGAAGGGGTAAACTTACATTCAGTAATATATGTTAAGAAAATAAGGATTAAAAACTTTAAGATTATACAGGACTCTCTTAGGGTATTAAGATATGTTTAGTTTAGTTTAGTTTATTGTTCTAGGAATTACTACCTTTGAGCCAGAGGCTCTTTTACAAAGGTTCCACGTCAATTAGGTACAGTACAAAAGGTTACATAGATAACACAACAATTTGTGTTGTGTCAAGAGCAAGAAAACATATACAAATACATATCAAATCACTTGTGCAAAAGGACATGAGATATCAATAAACACATTATTATTACAAGAAAGAGGTCATGCCAGATTAGGAGAAACAAATAGGAAAAAGTCCAGAACAGAGAGGTTAAGTGAAAGGTGTGGGGAGCAGACAATAGCAGGGAAAGGTTTCCCAAACATGTCTTTGTCAGATAACGGAACAGGGTGGGTAGTGAGAAAATAGGAGGTTTAATCAGGGCAGTCACAGGAGCTGGAGGTGGCAAGGTGAGAGAAAGCCTTGATTTGAAAATACCTAGAGAGGTGGAGGCAGTAATATGAGTGCTGAGGGCATTTAGCCAGCTGGGGGCACGATAGGCAAATGATCTTTGTCCCTGAGAAGTCCGGCATCGGGGGACTTGGAGAGGCTGGTGTTCTGATCTTCTGGTAAAATGGGTGCTAGCGCTTGGGCATAACAGGTCTTGGATACAGGGTGGAGTGAGGCCCAGAGTGGATTTTTCGCCATCAGGCAGGTAAGGTACTTTATCCGGTTTGAGAGTTGCAACCAACCTGAGTCAGCATAGAGTTCACATGTGTGGGTACGTCGATGTGCACCAGTGAGCAGCCGACAGGCCTTATTTAGGGATGTTGTAATGCAACTAAGAGCTGTAGTAGTAGCAGATCCGTATATAACTAAGCCATAGTCAACTACTGAGATGATAGAAGATTGGATGGCAATCCTCAGTGCAGAATGGGTAAGAAGCTGTTGGTTCCGATACAGAATCCCAATTCGCTGATTAATAGTTTTTGCTGTACTATCAATGTGAGTTGCAAAGGTTAGGCCTTGATCAAAGTTGATTCCAAGATATTTGAAAATTGGCACTTGTTCAAGGTATGTATTAATGGTGAGTGGGACTTGCCGTTTCTTGTTTTGTGGGTTAGAGAAGAGCATGGATTTAGTTTTTTTGTGGTTTAGAACCAGCTTATGTTCAAGGAACCACATCTCAACTTTGGAAAAAGCATGCCAAAGGTTGAGACGTAAGAGGTTCGGATCTTTATGAGTGGCAAGAATCACGGCATCATCGGCATAGAGGATTAATTGTTCAGGGCAGGATTTGGGGAGGGAGTTTAGGAAAAGGCTGAAAAGGAGGGAGCCCAGGATGGATCCCTGGGGAACTCCTGAGCGAACCGTTTTGAGTCTGAGACAACTCCAGCTACTTTACAGATTGAGAGCGCTTGAGCAAGGTAATTTTACCCAGTCACCAGGACCCAGGAGAGCCCTAGGGATAGAAGTTGTTTGATAAGTAGGCCATGGTGAACTGTATCAAATGCCTTGGTTAAGACAATGTAGACTGCTCCAGTTAGGTTTCCTTTGTCCATGGCATTGTGGATTGCTCCTGAGAATTCAAGTAGGGCAGTCGATGTGCTGTGCCCTTTCCTAAATCCATGCTGCTGAGTGCATAGGATGTTGTGCTTTTCCAGGTAGTCTGAAAGTTGGTCCGCCACCAAGTGTTCAAGGGCCTTAGAGAGAGTTGGTAGTATTGATATCGGGCGATAGTTACCAGGCAGTGACTTATCACCACTTTTGTGCACCGGAGTGACAACTGCAGCCTTCCATTTCCTAGGAATTGGCTGTAGCAGAGGGAGAGATTGAAAATTTTTGTGAGGGAGCAGTACTTCCTCCAGAGTGAGGACGAAGTTTAAGGTCAATAGTGTCGCTGCTTGCTCGGGACTTAGAAATGGCCTTCTTTACATATTTATAGACTTCATGTGCCTTTACTAGTTTGAAATGGAAGGGTGGTTTGGTTGGAGAGGCAGTAGTAGAAGAAATTGGAGGGTCAGCATCAGTAAAGAAATCAGATGAGAGGACACCACTAAGGTCCGTGAAGGTATCATTTGGGTGTTGCAATGATCTCTGGGTCTAATGTAGTGGTTCCATCCATATTCATTATTGTAGGAGAGGGTTTGGACTGCTGACCCATGATATTCTTTATGTTGTCCCAGAAGGATTTCCCTTCGCCCCAGGAGTTGGAGAGGGCATTCTTGAAGTAGGAGCTCTTCATCAAGCGGATTTGTTTAGTACAGTGGTTGCGAGCATGTTTATACTTTTGAATGTCCGACAGAGTGCCAGTAGCTCTTGCAGTGGCCCAGAGGTGATCCCTACTTTTGAGTTGTGCCAATAGCTTTGCCGTGATGTTAACTCGCTTATTCCTTTATATAGCTGGAATTCTAAAAAACAGCCAATTTGGGGAAATCCTAATATTTCCAAAGATGGGGTTACTTTTTTTTTAACCAGGTCTGGCTACAAAAGGAGGTGATGAAAATCCAAGATATTGTCAGGGCAGATACGTTCTATTCATTCTCCTGGTTGAGGGATAAATATGGGCTTAATGAAGAGGACTCCTTGCTTTATGAGGATTTAAAAATACCCATTAACTCTTCTATTCAATTAAATGCTGATCCAGATGTGAATACCAGTAGCTTTTTGGGAGTCCTGCTTACAGCTCCTTCAATTTCAAATATGTATGGCCTTCTTTTAGATTGTACCAGAGGTTGGGCAACTGAGCAAATAAGATGCTGAAATTGGGATTTGGGGGTAAGTACAGATGATTGGGCTTGGGGAAAATTCTGGAAGTTTTCCACTAACACCTTCAATGCAGTTAACCTTAAATTGATTCATTTTAAAACCCTTCATGATTTGTATTTTATTCATCTCAGATTTAAAATGGGCCTGCAAGCTTCTCCTAACTGCTCTAAGTGTGGGGTAAAAAGTGGGACTTTGAGACATATGTTCTGGGATTGTGCTTTGGTTAAATCCTTATGGGATCAGACTAAGGATTTTTTAAGAGCTCTAATATGACATCTGATAACATTAATATTGAAACATGTATACTAGGGCATTTTGATGAAAATGTGGACTGGACAAGAGAACAGAAGCACTCTTTAATGTTAACTGGGGTCTCAGTCAGAAATGTATTACTTAAATATTGGGTGGAAGAAAATCTTCCTTCTTTTCAAGAAATTAAGGCCCAGATAATTGAAAATATAAAAATGGAGAAGTTAGCTCTGAGTATCAGAGGCTCAGGAGACAATTTTAACTCTAGATGGGGCATATTATATAAATTTTTCTCAGACTAATAATATTATCAAACAAATAACTTCACAACACTATGGAAATTAAAGTAATAGTGTTTATCCTTCTTTATTAATGAAGTCATACAGAACCCTATTTATATGTTTATTGAGTCAGTGTTAAAGTTTGATTGAAGCAACTGTACACTCATATTACACTATTTTATATTATTGTTCTTTCTTCTCTTTCTTTCTCTTTCAGATCTTTGTCTTCTTCTTTATGTCTTTTTCTGTGTATATTTTCTGAGAAAATAAACAGCATATGATTGTTTTAATGGTTATGTTTTACCTGGAATGAGATATGAGAATATCGATGTAGATATGTTCTCATCATTTGTATCTTTTTTTCGGACTTGTAATAGTTCAAAGTAGAATATTTATTATATGAACATTGTTGGTATGTTTTATATAATCTGTTAAGTTATTATTAAAATAAACATTTTTATTGAAAAAAAATTATTTTCCTCCCAGTATGATTGTACTGTGGGACAATACCACACCACCTGGGCATAAGTACCCTCAGTTACTTTATATTTAGGGCACTGGTCACTGAGGTTCTCTCTTAAGCAGTGTAACTTAGTCAGGGGTATGTACAGTATGTTTGATACAAGAAGTTGTACTGGGTTTGAGGATGTCTATCATACTAAACAATTCAGGGTGTGGTTTATAGTACCCCTCCATACACCCTTTAGAATCCCCTCCCCCAAGTCCCTTACCCAAACCCTTCTGTGGTCATTCAGGTTAGGGCAACAGCCCCTGCTTATCAATCTGTAAAAAGTCGAGAGGGGCTTGACACATACCTCTCAACTGTCCCTGATTTTCAGGGACGTCCCTGATTTTGCCTCAAAATTTTACTCTGTCCCTCCTAAAAATTGTGTTTCCGTGACCAAACAGTGGAATTTGTAAGCACAAAATAATGTCAAACATTAAAGTTGCAGACTTGTTCCTCCTTAGAAAAGGAATTTTACACTAAGCCCCTTATTCTACCAGCTTCCTGAGTTGATATCTCCAGTTTTGAAGATGTGTCCCTGATTTTGGTCCTTTGTCCCTGATTTTTTTAAGCCTTGTCCCTGATTTATGAGGCAGGAGGTTGAGAGGTATGGCTTGACACATGGCTGGGAGGCCATCACAATGTTTTCAGCAGGAGACTTACTCATGGCATCCAGCCACCCCCCAAGTTCTTCCACCAGCAGCCTCCTGATGTACAGATATACAAAAAAGGAATTTTTCTGCAGGTAGAATGTTTTTTCAGCCATGTAAAGGACACCATTCTTCCCCCTTCAAACAGGTCCTCAACCTGCTTAAGACCCTTTTCCCTCCAAGCCAGTAACTCATGATGCACAAACACTGTATACCATTTCTGCCACTTGAAGACCTGTATGAGTTCTGCCAGAGGTGAGATCCCCTGTTCATGGGCTCTATGGTGATGGACCTTTAACCATATACCTAGAGCAAGCATCATAAATGGGTTTGCAGTCTTGAGAAGGCTGTCTCTCCATAATGCCGAACTTAAGTAGGATCCCATCGGGTCTGCCCCCCCCATCTCCTGCTCCTCCAGCATCTTCCAGTATAATCCCTGAGACACCTATGCTTACACTAGACAGAACAACTGAGCCAGCCAATAATAATGTAACTCCTGGGGGAGAGCCATCTCCCCTTGTTTTATTGATTCTTGTAAGGTAGACATCCAAATTCTTGTTGGCTTGCCCCTCCAGATGAACTGGTGAAATTAGCAATGGACAGCCTAAAAGGAGAACTGAGTTGAATTCATAATGAATTTTTCCCAGTAGAAACTGTTTTTAAATACTTGTTCAAGTTCTGTTATTTTTCTAGCTATACAGGCTTTTCAGTTATCCTAGCAGATGTTTATGACTTACATACTACTAGTAAGAACCATTTTAGAACTGCATTGTGTAGATTATGTCCCTGCTCTGCCCTTCCATTGTTGGCACAATGCATCTATGTTCTATTGTAGAACTCTGTGGTTGAGTGGGACATAAACTACAGCATACAGTTGCAGAATGGCACTCAACACCAGAGTGTAAATCAGAAACTCCCACTGAGGTTACTAATAGGTCCATATAGATGCAACAATAACATAATTTGAACCCATACTTAAAAAAACAGCTTCTACTGGGAAAAATTATTTCTAGATTCAGCACAGTTCTTCTTTAAGGAATTTCAACAGATTTTGATCGGCAAAGGCTGCAGGAGATATAACAGGCACTGGCAGGTGTTCATTTTTAATGTGTTTATCCACCCAAGGACAGTGAGGAGTAATTTTTTTTCCACCTCTCCAGGTCCTCCCTAATTTTCCATAGCAGCAGTAGAAACTTACTTTCATATAGTCTGCTCATGGTTTGCAGAATCTGAATACCAGGGATTTATTTAACTTTAAAAAATTAATTAGCGTTTTGCTCATAAAAGGTCTAAAACATTGTGAAAATGCATAGCACTTGCCTCACTGTGTTCAACAAACATAACACTTCTAGAAAACCTATATGAATACTTTCAGTATAGTTAGTATTGTCCCAAGAAAAAAATTGCTAATCAATTATTTAAAACCCTGGAATACCCAGATATTTAAGGGACTTGACTATTTTAGGAGGGAGGCCTGAGGAGGGGGTGCCACACCCTTTTGCCCTCCTACAAGCATAAGCTCACTCTTGCTCAAATTTATCTTGTGGCCAGAGAGACGATCATATTGAGGCCTCAGGAGTACTTTGAGAGTTCCACCGCTTGTGTCCTGTATACTCTTAACACTGTATCCTGGGCCTTTCTAAGCAAAATGAAGCCATAATCAGCATGCCACAAACAAGTGCGAATACCTCATGAACTGTAAGTGCTACACATAAAGTATGAGTGGTAAAGCTGTTCAGCACAAAATTAGCTTTCTAATGGTGCTATGCAATCAATTGTAATCCATTCAGTTTTTATTTTATACTAGCTTAAATACCAAAAAACGGTGTGTTTTTATTTCAGAATTATTCAAGGTGCTTAGTTGAGGCTTGAGAGACAAATGTCAGCCATGCACACCATACCTTAAACAAATGCAAATAACTCTTAAAGTATACGTGATAGGAAGAAAGTATCAGTGGCAAAGTTGTTCAGCACAAAATTACCTTTCTAATGGTGCTACGCAATCAATTCTAAACAATTTGGTTTGTTTTTAATATTTAGGTAAAAACTTCTGACTTCCTCAGACATTTCCAGGCCTCAGTGAAAGCCAGCTGAGTATGTCTACAGTCATTATTGTCTTCAGTGGCTATGCTTTCATACACCACCTAAAGGCATATCCAGGCCTCAGTGAGTTAAGCGTGCTTTCTAGGTGAATCAAGCTCTTAGCTGGGTTTTACAGGTAGACCAACAGGTAATCCACATTAAAGGATATCTTGGTCTGCTCTCCCACAGGCCCATCCCATCTTTCTTAGGATCTTGCCTAACTGTGGCTACTAGGGGCTCCAGGGGCATTATGTAGAGGAGCGATGACAGTGGGCAGTCCTGGCAGGTGCCCCTCTGAAGGGTGAAGCATTTAGTGAAACCACCATTGACCATGACTTGGACCGCAGGTTTTGTTTAAAGCAGCTGGGCCTATCCCTGGAACATTGCCCATATCCCAAATCACTCCAGCATGCTATGAAGGTACTGCTACTCCATGCAGTCAAACACTTTTTTAGCATTCGGTGCTAAAATACCTACTGGGTCAACCTTGCCTCTTCTCCACTTCCACAGAATAGTAACAGACTTCCTGATATTCCCCTTCCCCTGGCTCCCTTTCACAAATCCTGATTGGTCAGGGCGAATACCGTCTGGAAGCACCATTTCCAGTCTAAATGTCAATAATTTCACCAAGATTTTATAATCAGTTGTTAAAAAGGATATTGGCCTATAGAAGGCACATAGCATGGGGTCCTTTCCCAGCTTGTGTAGGACAATAATAGTAGCAGCTCACATGAAGGGAGGCAGTTCTTCTCTAGCTGTGCTTTCTTGGAGCACTCCCATTAGAAGATCCTTTACTTCCTCCCTGAACACTTTACAAAACTCAAGAGAAAAACTGTCCAGGCTTGGCACCTTACCCCCTGCCAGGTCCTTTATAGCTCTCCGCACTTCCTCCCATATTATAGGAGCATCCAGATCAGCTGCTTCTATCCCATTAGCCTCACTTATCTCAGTCCCATCTTCCTTTCTGAGTTTTGTGACTACTACCTAACTCCCCCATCACCTTTAAGTGCCAGGAGAGCCACTTACCAGCTCTGTCTCCTTCCAAATATGCTCCTGACTTAGCCAGCAAAATTTGCATTTCCAGATATTTTGTGATGAGGATGTTGTTCTCATATTTACACTTTTGCAAGTCAAATAGAATCTCTCTTGCTTGGGTTTGTTTATGGGCACCTCTAGCTTCCCTACTGTTGCCTCTAATCTTTTGAGCTCCCTTCTTGGGCAGACTAGGTGGGCCAAGCGGTCCTTATCTGCCGTCAAAGTCTAAGTCTATGTTTCTTGCCTTTTTTGCATTCACTTGCACTTGTACAAGGAATGTAATGGGACAATATAGCATTTGAGAGATATGTGACTGCCAAAGCCAATTACAGCTGAAACTGCAATGGGCTTGGCAGTGTAGACCAATAACCAGGCACTCTGGTCATGACACAAGATCTGCTTTGCCAACGTGACATATTGTCTACTTAAAAGAAATGAACCACTCCAATGGGAAAGCGCTTCATTTCTTTCTGTAGTCATAACTTTGGCCATGCACATTAAAGTGGACATTAATGCACATAGACGGAATTAGGGCTACACCTTTCTCTCCCCTGACCTCAGATCCTCTGACCCCCCCCGGCTTCAAAAGTAGCCATGGTGAGGCTTTAGTCATCGGTGGCTCCTGCTGCCCACTGCAGTCTCTCTCCCTGGTCCTCAGCTCCTCTGACCCCCCACCCCACTTCAAAAGTAGCTGCGGTGCAGCTTTACTCATTGGCGGCTCCTGCTGCATGCTGAAGTCTCTCTCCTCGCAATGCTGACCCCACCTCCACCTACAAACCACACCCAGTGACATACCTCCACCTTCTGACTGGTACAGTTCTCTTTCCCACAAATGTCTTCAGTTGCTGCCCAGTGAACAAAAGTGAGATTTTTGCACATGTCTTTAGTTGCTGCCCAGTGAACAAAAGCAAGATTTTCACACACATCTTTAGTTCCTGCTCAGTGAACAAAAGCGAGATTTTCACACACGTCTTTAGTTGCTAACCAGTGAACAAAAGTGACACATTCTTTATAGGCTTTTGCCCTTCACTTTCTTTCTAAGGACTGTTAGCAGGTCTTGGACAGCGCATGTACATCTTCTGGATCTAAGCGCAATCACTTAAAATGTGTTATTACATCTGTAGGATCTCTAGGAGCGAAACCATGTGTACAGTCTTCACAGTTCATCCGATGGACCGGGTAGGATGAGCGTGAGTTCCACATCCAGCAGGAACCATCAGCTTGCTCTGACTGTGCAGTTCTTAGTTCTGTAAATCTGATGGAGAAGGAATTGTCAACTGGTTCAGACTGGTCGTATAATTTATCAGTGTTACAGATCTGGCTGTGAGAATGGGGCATGAACCAGTAGCTAGCCAGAACCATCAGACTTGTTCAGTCTGACCATACGTTAGTAGGTGCTGTAGCTCTGACTGGGAGAAAGGGGCACAAACTGCAACCCCCCAACCACCCCCAGGCTTCAAAAGTAGCCGCAGTACAGCTTTACTCATCAGCGGCTCTTGCCACCTGCTGCAGTTTTTCTCACGGTCATCAGCTCCTCGGCCCCCCACAACTACCTCCAGGCTTTAAAGTAGCAGCGGTGTGGCTTTACTGATCGCAGTTCCTGCCGCACTCTCCCCCTAGTCCTCAACCTCGGCCCTCCCACCCCACCCCACCCAACGGACTTCTACACTACGATTTCACTTATTAGCAGTGGTTTGTTCAAATGTTGGAGTAGTTTTACAAAAGAAATAAATACAATACATCAGTAAGGCAGGGAATGAACAAAATGGTAGGCAAAAACTGCATAATACAGAAAACGTCCTATTCCAATTTTATTTTTGTAGTTAAAAGTAGGATACGTAAACTTTACATAAATGCTGTTCTATGTGTGCACAATTTTTTTATGATGCCAGTTGATAGACGTTTTTGGTATGTAAGGTTCTGCCAAAATGATTACAAGTGGTGGTTCCATTACAAAAAGACGTGACATGCTATAAAAACTTAGCTTTGCTGTCAGTACCTTTCACATAACTTTCCTCTAAGTGTTTTGTATTTTTTTAACAGATGCAGCAGCCAATAATTCCCACAGGAAGGCAAATAGCCACAATGTTCATTCTTTCTTAATTACTGTGAATATTTAGTTATAATTCCTCATCTTGCCAGTAACTAATTGACATAACAATAATTCCTATTTGTAGCATCTTTACGAAAATACTTATAGTGACAGCTCTGTCATCCATTCTCCATTAAAATATATTTAAGCAACACACAGATTTCTCCCAGTTTATCACAGAGTGTGGTTCCTGCACCCTTATGTTTACTGTCATAATTGTCTTTAGTGATACATGCTGACAATACATGTTGACCTGAGATTTTGTCTTTGGTGTCTCATTAAGCCAATTTCCATAATCATTTTATTCATTTTGAAGCATCAGCCATCATGCAACTTCCATAATACTGAAACATGAATTCAGAGCTGCATGCCTGGTGGTGGCACATTGACTAATAAGTGGTACTCCTCCTCATCTGTCAAATCATTCATATTTCAGTATTTGGTTGCATCAAGGCCTTCTTAAAAATTAGAAATTGCATCTCAGCTACTTTATCTGTCAACATGAATACCCTGAAACTCTTTCAGGTTAGTAATGTATTGATTGATTGGCTGATTTTTTTTTTTAACTTTATTTTTAATACTATATGGTTAGTTGACATATGTTAATATCCTTTCTTTTCTCCAAACTTGATCTAGGATCAACCATTACCTCCTATGATGATGAGAGAACAGAGGAGTGGTACAGCATTGCCCCTCGGAAACCTTCCTTCTTACATGAGGAGTTTGCCAGTTCCTTGTTCCTGAAACCATCACTTAGTTCCATATGTTCAAGCATTAACATTCAGGTCACTATATCTGTCTTTACACATTCTTTTTTTTTGTTTTGTTTTAAAAGGAAAAAAATATATGTCAACCCTTTAATAAATCTCTTAACAAGTTTACTCAAATAATGCAACACTTCTGTCAACTAAATGTGCATAGTCAGTGTCTTTCTTTCTTTCTATTTAAAAATCTCTTAAGACCATGCTATGTCCAGAGTTATGCTCCTTCTCAGCCCCTCCATCTCTGGAACGCCGATTGATTGATTTTTTAATGCTCCCTTGCAGCTGGCAGCAATCCTTATTAGTCCTTCTGGGAAGCTTCAACCCCATCACCCCACCATCTCCCAGGATTTACCTTACTCCAGGAGTACAGTCCCACGGTATCACCTCCCCACAGTGGAGGTCTGAAGGCAGAACCAGTCCCTTCAGAAATACTTGCTGTGGTGCTCTCAGAGTGAGCCTAAGTTACTGGGGTGTGGGGTCTGGAGACCCCCCAGAGCCGTCATATGTATTGGCTATTTTCTTTCCCCCATTTTCTGCTTGGAGAAGCTTAGATTCATAGATTTATAGACATGTGATGGCAGAAAAGGATTTTCCTGGCCCATCGAGTCTGCCCATTCCCCCCTCCACTAGTCCACCCCCTCCAATATTCCCCCTTTCCTGCCCTTGACAACCCCTTGTGTTTGTCCCAGGCCTTCCTGAATCCCTCCACTGTGCTGGCCTGGTGATGGACATGAGCATGAAAGGCATGCCTGCCCATCCAGCCAATCAGCAGTCCCCAGTCTGAAACAACACTACTGCCTGCATCACCACCTGTGGTTACCCAGCTGGTCATAGCATAGTGGCACTGATCTCCCATCCCTTGCCAAAGGAGGACATCATCCTGTGAGATGTCGAGTCCTCCTGTTATGGCCAGCCCTCTGATCACCTAAGCACATTCCCAAATCAGTGTAATCAGTGTTGTGAGCAGTAGTGCTATCGCCGCACTGGTGGGCCAGTTTATTTTTAGTTTTTAACAAGGAAAGGCACATAGAGCTACTATAGCTCATTTCCAAGTGCATCCAAGGGGTGGGTAACACTGCAGACGTTAGCAAAAAACATGCACCATCTTTGGTGCTGCTGCTGTGCAGTAACTGAAACCTTGAAACCTTGAAACTGAAGGGTGGAAAATGCACAAACAAAAGTCCATCAAGTACCGCTGCTTATAGAAAGCCAGTACCAGTACCAAACACCACTGCAAATACCTGCAAGTGAATGTTTGGCATTGACGAATGTTTGTAGTTTTATGGTGTGCATATGCAGTTTTTTCACCCATTAGGGTTGCTTTCAGTGCCTCCCAATGAGTCCACACAGAAATATCCCTTGCTTTCTTAAATGCCCAAAACTCCCTGACAGCCTTTTTCATGTGGTTATAGTAATCTATGTCTTTTAAAAGGGATGGATCCCTTGAATTCCTTCGTCGCACCTTAAATGCTAAACTGCATATTGCCAGTGTGCGGCATAGATCTCAGGCTTTCATTAGAAAAATGGGAACTTTTGTATGCATGGTTAACTACTATTTAATTACCTGTGCTATTTTAAATATTATCTGCCTGTTTTTCAATGTTTCCCTTGATGACCTTTATAATTCCTTCAGGAGTGGTAAGGGCAGCACTCCGAGGTGGGGGGTGGGTTTGGGTTTTATTGGCTTTTCCTTTTCTTTTTTTCTCATTCTTTGTTTTAAACGGTTCCCTGTGTTTGTTGTTGATTGCTATTGTTGCAAATCTTGCTTGGATTTGGAACACAGACTCAATAAAATATATTAAATTTAAAAATAAATAAATAAAAGGGTTGGATCCAATCTCCACAGCCTACTAGCTCCCACCCCCTTGAAGATCTCTGCTCACCATGGCCACATAGGTGTGATCTGAGTAAATGATGGTGTTCTGAATCACCTCATCCACTCCCTGTAATACACCCTGACAGGCATGTCTATTCTCATATAGGAATTATGAGTGTGGGAGTAGAAGTTAGTAAGTCAAATCTTATTTATTAAGTGGCCATTCCCTAGGGCTTAGGGTGCTGTACACAGGTCAGGAAAATACATACACAGATCATTATCGAATATAAAATCTCATTCATAACTATATAATAAATAATAAATAGGCAGGTAGTAGATAAAATAGATGAAATTAACTAAACCCAAATAAATCATTTCAAGTTGGATAGCTACCAGTGTGTCAGGGACCCTACCTACAACCCAAAGGCCTCCTTAAAAAAGTAAGACTTCAGGCCCCTCTTACAGGCCTCCAACAAGGAAGCCTCCCTCGAGGATCTTGGAAGTAAGTTCCACAGGACTGGGCCAGTCACCTCAAAAGCTCAGTCACGAGATGATTTAAAGAATGCCTTTCCCTCAATTTGTTTTTACCCTGACAACTCAACAGGAGGCTCCCTTACCTGAATGGGAGTTCCTCCACAGCACTTGTAAAATTTTATGTTTACCCCCCTAAGGAAGGGAAGGGATCGTATTTTGCCTTCAAGAGGGCTAGCCACTTGATCCCTTTCACTTCCTGATCTCTGATGCCATTTCCATGATTTCTTATTTTGTGATGTCATTATAGGACTACGCAAGTCTATGGAGCATCATTTTAAAAGTTATTTTTATGATTTTAACCTGACTTTTAGTACAAATCAGAGCCAGTATTGAAGTAACAAGAGCATCTCTGCTGTGTTGTCCTGGATAAATACAGTGGCAGGACGCCAGAGAGATACTACCTGTCAGCTGGCCTACCCTGGGTAAAAACTGTATAAGACATTGAATTTGTGGCCATTAAATTACACGCTTTCAACCAGGCAGACATTTTCAGGCTGGTTTGAATTAGTACAAGCTCACTTGTGGGAGGTTTCACGGGTCAGGAATTAAGCAAGGCACATGCATCAGTGTAACAGGCTGCCTTCTCTGATCTGCTGCAGTAAGAAAAAATGACTCACCTGTAGTAATCTTGTTTCTTCCAAAGGGATCCACTAATATTATTACTCTTACTTGTGCAGTGCTTCCTTAAGTCAGCACTGTCCCAGACAGAACAGAATGCAATGCTAATCATGGAATGTTTAGCTGGTGCATCTATTTTTAAACTGCCCAGTGTCAACTGCCTACATTCTACCTCAGATTTCATAGAAGCCTACAAAGAGGCAATGACAATCTGTGAAGCACAATTTAAATAATTATAGAAAAATAATGCCCAACTGGGCAAATAAAAACATTAACCAAAAGACTAGTATAAACAAATGTCCCCTTTTTTTTCTGAAGTCAGATATGCCTTTAGAAAAGAACCCACAAGTTAAGACGTTACTAGAAGGTGCCAGCAGGTGGCATGCCACTCCAACTATACATCTTATCAGCTGTGGAGAGGACTTTTCTGGTTACTGATTCTGAAAGGGGAGGCAAAGGTGAGGAGTAATAATATTCATGGATCCCTTTGAAAGAAAAAAAGATTACTACAGATGAGTAATTTTTTCTCCTAACCCCAGGAATCCACTAATATTATAACTCTTGCAGACTATGCAGCAATACCTCAAGGAGGTGGGCCAGAATCTATTTAGGAAAAAGACTCTGCAAGACTGCTGTGCCAAATCAAGGACGTCTGACAATTTCAATGACTCTGGGCCCTGCTTGAATCCACATTTTCATCTGACCTGACCCATGATCTGTATGTGGGCTTTTTAAGACCTCTTTGAATGACAAAGACGCATACAGTCAAAAGGATTTTACATCCTACATATGCACAGGCAGAGTTCATCCCTTTCAGGAATTCTAACACATTCTATGACTGTGGACCTCAGCTGTTGATCATTTCTTTTAGTTTTTGACTTAACCACCAGGTATCAAACATCTTCAATTGAAATCAACTCTTAATGTACTTGTCTCTAAGAACTATCTACCAACAACCATTTTGAAGAATTAAATCAAACTTTTGGCATGTTCTCAAAACCACTGCAACTGTGCCCTTACAGCTCCTTGCTGTTACTAACTGGTCACTACCTCATGCATCATCCTTATGGAAAGGAACCTGTTAAAAAAAAGGGCCCTGCTGCCCCACAGAAGCAACTTTAAACCCCTTTTAAAACATCTAATACTGCTGCTGCTGTTGCTCCTCTCAGGCAACATTCACCCTAACCCCAGCCCACCACAACTTGGCCACAAGGTTAACAGCAGTGCAGGGTCACTCTCCTTGGCAAGCATTAACATCTGCAGCCTCCTCTCCAAACTTGATACCCTCTCTGCCTGGGTTTCCCAGCACAATGCAGACATCCTATCAGTACTGGAAACATGGCTGTCTCCGAAGATACCTGACTCCACAATAACAATTCCTGGATATGTAGTTTTCAGACAGGACAGACTTACCAAGAAAGGAGGAGGCTGTGCCCTCTACCTTAAAGAGTCCCTCATGGGTCATGTCATGCCCGTGCCCATCCCCGAAAATGACATCCAAATCCTTGCTGCCAAAGTACTTCTCGGAACTCATAATAAGATCCTGACTGTTGTCTCTGTCTATATACCACCCAAGTTGAGCAGTCTGAGCTTTCACTCCCTCCTTGACTGTATCAACTCCCTGGATCAGCATACAGAAGTTATCCTACTTGGTGATTTCAACATCAACTGGCTGGCCTCCAGCTCAAATAGTTATAAGGATGCCCTAGCTGCCGCTAACTTCTCACAAATGGTCAAATCACCTACTAGAGTAAACTACAGAACAGGGACCTGTACACTTCTAGACTGGGTGCTAACTAATCGTCCAGAGCACATCTCTGAAACAACAGTCCTCCCAGACTCTTTAAGTGATCATTCCCCTATCCTGTGTATCTGGACCAACAAATACACCAAACTCCCCCCCAAAACTATTAACAGGAGAATGCTGACCCCCAGTCATCTTGAGTCACTTAAAACACTCCTTCGTGAACATGACTGGTCACCAATTGATATAGCCCCCGATGTAGACACAGCACTTGAATACTTTATCACCTGTTTCAACTCAGCCTATGATGTTCATGCTCCGTTCAAGAAGCGTAAGATCAAGTGTGTCAATAACCCATGGATGACACTAGGCCTCCTTACACAAATGAAATCTTGAGACCAGCTCTGGTATCGTGCTAAGGCTACTGGCACCCAGACTGATATCCAGGCCTACAAAACAGCAAGGAATGCTTGTACCAGAGCAATCCACCATGAGAAGGCTAACTATTACAGGAACGCCTTAGTCAGCACCTGGAATGACGGGAGTAAATTCTTGCGTAACCTTGCTGAAGTGACTGGAAAGGATCCCAAACAACACCCACAATGTTGAACATAGATGGTACCATCACTCTTGACCATGTAATCATAGCCAACATTTAACACCACTTTTGCTGACCTTGGTCATGTGCTACCCCCAACTTTTGATCCCACCACAGTCAACCCAGCTCGTGTTAGTTCAGGTTTGCCACCAGGGCACCCTCCTTTCCATTTCAAAGCAATCCCAGAAAGCCTAGCTAAAAAACAAATTCTTAAAGTGCTTGGAAAGTCTAGGGTCGGTGGCGATTCACTGGATATGAAACTTCTCGCCCTCACCATTGACGAAGTCCTGCTCCCACTAACCAAAATCTTCAACCGTTCCCTCATGCTCTGCCAGTTCCCCCAAAAGTGAAAATTGGCAGTGGTGACTCCAGTCCATAAAAGTGGTGACAAGACTCTCACGAACAACTACAGGCCATATCCATCCTCCTCCTCTGTCAAAGCCTTGGAGCGGATGGTGGCTGATCAGCTCACAGTACCTTGTAAAATACAGCCTGCAATGTTCCCAGCAGCATGGCTTCCGCAAAGAGCACAGCACTACCACGGCACTCCTCGAATTCACCACACATACCCATCATGCACTTGATCAGGGCCAGTTGGTCAGCGCCTCTTTTATTGACCTGACTAAGGCATTTGATGCCGTCAGTCACTCCATTCTCCTCAAACAATTATCCCTCCTTGGTCTTTCAAGTGAAACTACCCTCTGGTTTCAAAACTACCTCAGTAATCGGATCCAACAGGTCAGGATTGGTGAATTCCTCTTGTCATCTCTACCAATCCACTCTGGAGTACTCCAAGGTTCTATCCTGGGTCCCTTGTTATTCAGCATATTCCTGAAGAAAAAATTACTCACCTTAGTAATGTTGTTTCTTCTAATGGAGTCTTGCTATATTATAGACATTAGCAGTTTGATCCAGCTCTAGAACTGCCCCAGAGTGAAATGGTTAAAACCATTCCAAAATAGAATTTTGGCACCGAGAGCAGCTCTATCTGTGTCATTTCAAACTTGAACTGTCAGATCTTTTACGAGCCAAACTCACTAAGGTCTGTGTGGAAGCTGTAATCTACACTAGCCAAATGGCTACCTAAATAATAACAACCATTGATGGTCCCAACACCCAAGACTCAAGTCAGGGGACCAGAAATACTAACACCATTCTAATAATATGAAAATGGAACATAAGTATAATAAATCACACACAGCGTACACATACACACCCCAAAGTCCCAAAGGGGACAAAATGCTAACAGGACATAAGCAGTGCCCACACTAAGTTGCCCGCCCCACCAAGTAGAGGTTCTGAGAAGGGCAGGTTGGGGAGGTCTATAATATGAGACTCCATTAGAAGAAACAACATTACTAAGGTGAGTAATTTTTCTTCAAACAACATGAAATCTTGCTATGTATAGACATTAACAGAATACAGCAGTACCTCCATGGAGGGGGCAGAACCTACTTAGGAATAGGCTCTGAAGAACAGCTGTGCCAAACCGAGCATCTCTCCTGGCCTGGACATCCAGGGAGTAATGCTTGGTAAAAGTGTATCCGTTTTCCAAGTAGCAGCCTGGCAAATCTCTAATAAAGGGATATCTCTGGCAGCAGCTAGAGGCAGCTGTACCCTGGTAGAATGAGCCGTCAAACCGGGGGGCTCTGCCCACTTTCTGATAACAAAATTGGATACAAGAGACAATCCACCTGGCTATTGATCTCTTAGTGGCAGGTTGCCTTTCCCAACTTCACCATAGGTAAGGAAAAGTTGGAGGATTCAGAACCTGTGACCTTTAGTGCACTCTATATAATAACTAAGAGCTCTCTTAACATCCAGGCTGTGCAACCTCCTCTCACCCGAAGAGGGTGATCAGTGAAAATACTGGAAGGAGATAGATTGATTAAGATGGAAATCTGAAACCACCTTAGGCAAAACTTCCTATTAGTCCTAGGACTCGTTATCCCTGTGGAAAGAAATAAGTCAGTCTCCACTGACAAGGCTTGCAATTCACTTATCGTCTGGCAAGTGATAGCCACTAAAACAGTTTTCCAAGTTAGGTACTTAAGCTCTGCAGAAGACAGAGGTTCAAAGGGGGGTTGCATTAACTGGGCAATGCAAACATTAAGGTCCCAAGCAGGGGCCGGTTCCCGAAAGGGAGGATTAGTATGGAGTAATCCTTTAAAAAACTTGGAAAACACAGGATGAGAGGAAAGAGGGATGACTTTCCTGCTGACACAAAAGCAGACACAGCTGCCAAATGAACTCTCAGGGTAGCTGGTCTGAGACCCAAGGAATTAAGATGTACCATGTAATCTAACAAATGGGCAATTCAGCAGATTCTGGGAAATATTTTTCCCAGCACACCAAATGGAAAACCTTTCCATTTAGAACTATAAGTAGCCCTAGTGGAAGGCTTTCTGGAAGCCTTTAGGATCTCAAGAACACCCTGAGAGAGGTGTAAATCAGCAAACTCTAACTCCTCAAGAGCCAGGCCTTGAGGTTGAGGATGAGGTCGGATACCAAACCCTTCCCTGGGCACAAGTCAACAGATTGTGATTCCTGGGGAGGCACAGGGGAAGATGGACTGTCAGAGACAGAAGGAGTGGTACCAGGGCTGCCTGGCCCAATCCGGGCAATCAGAATCACCTGCAAGGCTGAGATCTGATTTTGACTAGTACTTTGAATAGGAGAGGAAGGGGGAAAGCATGGAAGAACTTCCTCCCAATCCAGAAGAAGGGCATCCAGGGAACTGAGCCCAGCACTGGAGGCCTGCAACAGAACAGAGGAAGTCTGTGATTGTCTGGGGCTGCAAAAGATCTATCTGAGGATGCCCCACCTGGCAAAAACTATCCCCAGCACTTGAGGATCCAGGGACCATTCATGATGGCCCTGGGAAATCCTGCTGAGGGCAACCGCTAGGACATTGTCCTTCCTGGAAGATGAACTGCTATGAGGGAAGTGTTCAGGGAATAGGCCAGAGACCACAACTTCATTGCCTCGGTGCACAAGGCCGAGCACGAGTGCCCTCCTGTTTGTTGATGTACCACATTGTTGTGGTGTTGTCTATTCTGACTTGTATCACCTTGTCGTGGACAGATGCAAAAAAGCTTGAAGAGCTAAAGAGACAGCTCTGAGTTCCAGCAAACTGATGTGGAGCAGAGATTCCTGGGGACCAAACTCCCTGAGTGGAAAGGTCGCCCATGTGGGCTCCCAACCCAGAAGGGAAGCATCTGTAGTGACAGTCAAGTCGTGAGAGGGAAATGAAGGGGACCCCGCTCTTAAGTGCTCTGATCCTGCCACCACTGGAAGCTAGGATCAAGGTTCGAGTCACTGGGACCAACTTGGAAAGGGGTCTCTTCTCTGAGACCAAAAGGTTCTCAAGTGAAACTGAATGTCTCTCATCTGAAATCTGGCTCCCTGCACAACAGCTGTGGATGCAGCCATGTGCCCCAGGAGCTGCAGAAAGTGTCTTGCTGGTCGAGAGACCTGCAGAGTGAAGGAAGAGGCCAGAGCCACTAAATTCCTTACCCTTTCTGGGGGAAGAAAGGCTCTGGCTAGCTTTGTGTCCAGTTCTGCCCCTATAAAGGTGAGTACCTGGACTGGTTCCAGAACCGACTTTGGTAGGTTTAGCAGAAAACCAGGGAGGTGAGAAGCTGCTGGATGACCTGCAGGTGAGATTTTACCTGTTCTGGGGACTGCCTACAATGAGCCAGTCGTCTAGATAGGAAAAACAGCAATCCTCTGCCTCCTTAAGTGGGCCACTGCCACTGCTAGACACTTTGTGAATACCCTTGGAGCAGAGGTAGGCCGAAGGGCACTGCTCTGAACTGGTAATGACCTGAGGGCAGTTGAATCTGAGGTACTTTGATGGGATCTTCTGATTAGGACATGGAAATAGGCATCCTTGAGGTCCAGGGAGGCTAGCCAGTCCCTGGCCTTAGGAAGGTAAAATCATTGCCAGAGTTACCATTTTGAACTTTGGTTTCAAAGATGCTTGTTCAGATATCTGAGATCTAAAATGGCGCCACTCTCCTGTCTTTTTGGGGTAAGGAGTATCTGGAATACAGACCCCTGCCCTGATGCAGGGAGGAACCCTTTCTACTGCTCTGAGGCTAACAGGATGAGACCTCTGTTTCCAGGCGAGGGTCTCTGAAGCACTTGCAGGTAGAAAAGTCTGCCTCTCAACTTGGGAAACTTTTTGAAGCTGAGAACCAGACCCTGGCTTACTACTTCCAGAATCCACTTGTCTGAGGTTAAGAAAGCCCAATTCTGACTGAAGTAAGCCCGCCTGCCCCACTGGTACAGAGAATGGGCCTGGGCACCCCATCAGGGTGCCTGTTTCATGAAGCTTTAGGCTGGGGTGGGAGCAGGTCTTCCCACCCTCGTCTGCCCTGCCTCTGAAGAAGCCCCTCTGAGCATAGGCAGAGGAGGCCTGAGTCTGGTAGAAAGGCCTGTGAAAAGGCCTACCCCTACCCCTGGGGGCATGCCTTTGAGGAGTGGCTTGCCGCTCCTTAGCCTGGGCACTCTTGTAAGTAGTCCTATATTCATCCATCTTCTTCATGTAGTTCTCTGTCTGCTCTCCAAACAGAGAATTTCCCACCACAGGAAAATCCATAGCCTTAGTCTGGGTATCCTGTGACAAACTAGTACACCTGAGCCAGGCCAAGCTATGAAAAGCTACTGTGGCCATGGCCCTAGAGGAAACATCATTAACATTCACAGCAGCATGAAACTGAACCTTAGAGGCTTCAATGCCATCAGCAGCCACCTGTTCTAGCTCACTAGCCAGCTGGCCATGGGCCTGTAGCCAGTGCACAACAGTATCCCATCTAGATTTCTGATACCTAGCTACATAAGCCATTATAATTTGCTTGCCTGAGTCCCAGAGAGGCTGCCATATACTGTTTTTTGCCATGGCATCAATCTTCCTGGAATCCTTGTCAGGAGGATGTGAAGCCAAGGGAATATTAGCTTTATCACAGGCAGCAGCCTGAACTACTAACATGACTGCATTGCTGAGAAAGGAATTCTGTATCAGGGCCTGACAATGTATACCTTCTGTCCATCTTTTTATCTACAGGAGGCACAGAATTAGGAGCTTTAAAATTTTAATTGTTTGTTTCCTAAAGACTTATGTAAAGGAATAGACAATCTCCTAGACTCTGGAATATCCATCATTTCTACAAAATCAGGCTCCTCTTGCTCATCCACAGCCTCTTCTAAAGGAAGCTGGAGGGTTTCAGCAACTTTTATAAAACATAAAATGAGATGGGGACTCAGACAGCATAGGGGAGATTCTAAAGGTCTGTCTGGGGAGATGTCCGGTTCAATGGGCACACAGACCTTCCCAGCCACATTCATACTGTTCATAATCCTCCTCCCCTCCTCTGGTTCATAAAATTCCTCAATATCATAATCCTGAACCACTGGGACAGACGAACCGACCTTTACCAGATAGTGGTGGTTCGGACGGACCCTGACAGTGACTGGACAATTTGTATGGCTTTTGCTATCTCTGCAGCAGTTGGAGAAGAATTTTGGACTCCAGACCTGCTGATTTTCTTGTTTTCTTTACTGGAATTGGTTCCTCAGAACCAGCTTTTCTTTGCCTGAGAAGTCTGGCCCTAGTCAAGGAGCACTCCCTCTAGTTCGGTTGGCACCGAACCGGGCTGATCATCCGGGTCAGCGGACTTTTGGCCTCTCGTTCCGTGAGCCTGCCCAATCTTTTTCAGGGTGGCTGCAGGGAAATTCTTACATACCTGGCAGTCTGACTGGAGGTGGTCAAACCCCAGACAATAAACACATGTGGTGTGTGGGTCAGCCTTGGCAAAGACTTCCCCACAAACATCACAGTGTTGAAACCCAGTGGCCGGTTTTCTTTGGGTTTCTCAGACATAATGCCAGCCTAACCAAAAACTTGCCCTTTGCTGGCAGTGCCAGGCAAGACACCTTATCGGGTTCCTAACCGTGTCACGGTATTGGAAAAAGCGTAATAAATCCGTTTTTTAGAACCAATAAGAACCGAAAGCACTCTAAAATAGTAACTTTTAGTTTTAAATGAGTTTTAAACCCACTGATCGGTTCAAAACCGAACCGATAACTTACAAGTTCCACACAGACAAAACCTTCATTTACTTACGGTTACCACAGATAGAGCTTGAACGAACGGGTTTTGCAGTTAAATAAAACTTATTCTCGGTTAAACTAACCGAGAAAACACTCTTTTAAACCGAGAAATGAACCGAGCAGAAGGAGAAATCTCCGGGCGACTGTTCACTGAGGCGGAGTAAAGAATCTGACAGTTCAAGTTTGAAATGACACAGAGCTGCTCTCGTGCCAAAATTCTATTTTGGAATGGTTTTAACCATTTCACTCCGGGGCAGTTCTAGAGCTGGATCAAACTGCTAATGTCTATAATATAGCAAGACTTCATGTTGTTTGAACAATCTCCCTGCCTCCTGCCATGACAGAATGTTACTGTATGCAGATGATGCAGTAATCTTCACTTGCCACACCGACCCCACCTCCCTTCAGTCTCAACTACAGAAAAGTTTCACAGAAGTGGAAGACTGGTTTTGCTCACATAAACTCATCCTTAACCACAAACAAACTAAAACAATGTTGTTCCATGGAACCCACAACAAGTACAAGGACCATGAGCTCATAATTAACAACCACGAAGGCGTCACTCTTGAGCAGGTGGATATATTTAAATATCTGGGCCTGACCCTTGACTGCTCCCTCTCGTATACCAAACACATTGACAATATTGCTAAAACTGTAAACTCCCGTATAGGGCTACTATACAAGCATAAACATTGCCTAATGGCTGAAGCCTTGAACCTCGCTATCCAGAGCTCTGTTATCTCAACTATTGACTACGGGCTCGTTATCTATAGATCCGCTACTGATACTGCACTCCGGCGCATAGCTGTAGCCCTTAATAAAGCATGTAGACTCCTTATCTCAGCTGCCCGCCTTTCTTACACGTGTGACATTTACGAGCAGGCTAACTGGCTCCAGATATCTGGCAGGCTAAAGTACCAGACCTGCATCCTAACTAAGAAGACATCACTGGGCCTTATGCCCCCTGGAGTCCAATCAATATTGACCCCGCAGCGTGTCCGCCACCTAACTAGAGGATCGGACAGTCTAACCTTTACAATACCTCGCTGTCGGACCTCTCAAGCTCAGCGTTCTTATCTTGTCAGAGCCTCCACCTGGTTCAACTTGCTACCTGCAGAAATCTCCAACATTGCCACGATTGGTGCTTTTAAGTGTAAACTGCGTCAACACCCCGTGGCTAGTGCCTTCTGTGATCGCTTCTTATAATCCTTTCCAGGCAGACTACCTTCAAGCATCCCTCCTCACTGCCTCAGCTCCTCCTCCTCCTCTCTTACCCCCCATTACTGGGTATAGGATGAATCTGTCTCCTTTTATCCCCCCCTTCCTCCTCCCTTGCTGTTTCCCATCTACCACATACCCAATGCAATGCCTTCCCCATTGCCCTCCTCATTTTTCCCCTCCTATCTCTCTCTCTCTCTCTCTCTCCCATTCCACCCCCTCACCACCACTCTTCTTTCTCTTTTCCCACTAACCCACTCCTAACAAAGCTTCACTAAGCTGCCTATGACTTACACTGTATAATTAACTCGCAACACAATTCCTTGACAATGCCTTTGGCTGTTATTATTGTAACCTTATTTGTCTTTTTTTTCCATAAGTTCCATTGTAATGATCATATTATGTTTTGTACCTTATTGTCCTTATTGCCTTGACGTGGAACCTTTGTAAAAGAGCCCTCGGCTCAAAGATGTCATCCGAAATACAAATAAATAAATAAATAAATAAATCTGGCATCACTCCTGGACTGGGTGTCCAGGCTACAATGCTTAGTGAAGGTGTGGACTGACCTCCAGGTAGCTGCTTTGCATATTTCCATTAGAGGTACCTCTGGGGCAGCTGTGCCCCTTGTAGAGTGTGCCCTAAGACCAGAGGGAGGACCCTTGCCTGCCTTTGAGTAGCAAAACTGAATACACTGGACTATCCATCGAGAGATAGTTCTCTTTGAAGCAGGAGTACCTTTACCCACTTCTTCACAGGTGATGAACAGTTGTTGTCTGTCCTGCCTATGATCTTTGGTATGAGTCATGTAATAACTCAGTGCTCTTTTTACATCCAAGCTGTGCAATCTATGCTCACCTGAGCTAGAGTGTTCAGTAAAGAAAACTGGCAATGTTATAGACTAGTTCACATGGAAGTCGGAAACCACCTTTGGGAAGAACTTCCTACTAGTTCTCAACATAACTTGTCCCTGTGGAAGGAAACATAGTCCTTTTCCACACAGAGGGCCTGTAGCTCGCTTATTCTTCTGGCAGAAGTGATTGCTACTAGAAAAATTACCTTCCAGGTAAGAAATTTAAGCTCTGCAGATGCCATAGGCTCAAAGGGTGGATGCATAAGCTGGGCAATGCAAATATTATGGTCCCATGCTGGCACTGGCTCCATGCGAGAGGGAAACAAATGAGAGAGCCCATTAAAGAATCTTTTGATTATAGGTTTGATGCCAGGGAGGTATCCTTTCTAGCTGAAAGGTATGCTGAAACTGAAACCAGGTGTACCTTCAGAGTTGAGTGCTGCAACCCCAGGGAGTGCAGCTGAGACAAATAATCAAGAAGGGTTGGAATCCCAGCCTGGGCTGGGACTATACCCTTGTCACTGCACCAAATGGAAAATATTTTCCATTTTGAGGTATAGGTTTTCTTGGTGGAAGGCTTCCTGTAACCCTTAAGGACTTCTAAAACTGTTTCAGAGAATTGGCAATCTGCATATTCTAAGTCCTCAAGAGCCATTCCTTGAGGTTGAGAGACCTGAGATTGGGGTACACTACCCCCACCGAAAGGAAGTCAGTATATTGTACCTCTGAGAGAGGTGACTCGGTTTGTTCAAAGACATTGAGAGCAGCAGGGAGTACCAAGGCTGTCTTGCCCAGTCCGGGGCTACCAATCATCGAAGCTGGTTGTTACCTGAGCTTGATGAGCTCCCTGAGTATCAGAGGAAAAGGAGGAAAGGCATAGAGGTACCTGCCTGTCCAATCCGGAATCAGGGTATCCATTGGAACAATCCCCTTTACTGGGGCCCTGCAGCAATAATGGGGTAAGTGGTGATTTTGGTGGGAAGCAAAAAGATCTATTTCTGGGGTCCCCCACCTCCTGAATAGAGCATTCACCACTTGCTTATTCAATGTCCATTCTTGACTGGCCTGGTTTATCCTGCTCAAGGCATCTGCCAAGGTGTTGTCCTTGCCTGGCAGATGAATTGACTGTAGAGAGACATTTAGAGAGTAAGCAAGGCTCTATATCTTCATTACCTCTGTACACAGAAGAGTGGACCTTGCCCCTCCTTGTTTGTTGATGTAATACATAGTTGTGGTATTGTCTGTTTTGACTTGTACCACCTTTCCCTGTGTGAGATGAGAGAATCTCTGAAGGGCCAGATAAACAGCTCTTAACTCCAGCAGGTTTATGTGAAGTGAATTATAACTGCACAATCTGTGAACTCATGTAATTTAAGTATGTTTATTGTATTTGTATATACATGTATGCATGTTTTATTCTGATAGATGCAACTGTAAATGAGAGATTTTCTCTCAGTTTTGCTTTCCAATAAATAGATGGTGATGATGATGTGCAGGAGAGGGTCTGCAATCTCCCAAGTACCGTGGATGGTGTGAGCCCCTAAATGAGCACCCCAACCAAGCAGAGAAGCATTGGTGGTGAGAACCAGGAAGGGAGGCTCCTGCAGAAATGGAACCCCTTCCCTTAAATTTTCCAGTTTCCCCCCACCATTGGAGGGCCCGTAGTAACTTTTGTGTGACTAGTACTGGCTTTAAGAGGGGGTCCCACCTTTGGCACCAGTGTGCTCTGACGTGGAACTGAATATCTCTCATCTGAAACTTGGCACCTATGACTGTGCTTGTCGCTGCAGCCATGTGCCCTAACAGTTGAAGAAACTGTTTTGTGGCTTTGGCATGCCCAGGGCAAATGAACCTGCCAGAAGCTGAATTCTTTCTGCCCTCTCCTGAGGGATAAAAGCTCTTCCCACTACTGTATTCAGTTCTGTACCTATGAACTGCAGAACCTGCACAGGGGTCAGGACTGACTGTTTGGTATTGAGAAGAAATCCCAGGGACAGCAGCATATCCTGGGTTACCTGAAGGTGGTCTGACACCTGTTGATGGGATTTCCCTATGATTAGCCAATTGTCCAGATAAGGAAAAATTGTGACACCCAGTCTTCTGAGGTGTGCCACTACTACTGCTATACACTTGGTAAAGACCCTTGGTGCAGAGGTAAGGCCGAAAGGAAGTGTTGAGAACTGGTAGTGGCATGAGGGGAGTCTGAATCCGAGATACCTTCTGCATGACTCCCTGATGGGAATATGGAAATATGTATCCTTTAGATCCAAGGAGGCTAGCCAGACCCCTTTTTAGAGAGTTGGCAAAATCATGGCCATTGTGACCATTTTGAACCTGGGTTTACCAGGTACCTGTTTAGCAGTCTGAGGTCTAGTATAAGCCACCACTCTCCATTCTTTTTTGTTGTTAGGAAATATCTGGAATAGAACTCTTGCCGTCTTTGGTGTTGGGGGACAGGCTCCACTGCTTTTGCCAGCAGTAGGGCCTGTACCTCCTGCTCCAGTAGTTTTCTTTCTGAGAAGGGAGCTAGTGCAAAATGTTTTAACCTTGGAGGAGGAAGGGACTTGAAGCAAAGGGAGAGATCCTGACTCACAATTTTCAGGACTCACTGGTCTGTGGTTATTTTTAACCATTCCTGGAAATAGTGGTTGAGTCTGCCCCCTACAGGATGTGGACAGGCAGCCTGAAGGGAAAAAGCTGGGGTTCTGTTTTTTGCTTGCTGCTGAGGCTGAGCAGATTGGGATCCTCTCCAAGAAACCCTTCTATTTCTAGCTCTGTTAAATCCAGTCTGCTGTGGTTGGTACTGCTGCTGAGACACAGCCTGTACCTGAAAGAAGGGCCTCCTAAAAGAGGACCTGCCCCTGCCTCCCCTAGAATAAGATGAAGCTGAAGTACAGGGCCAGCCTCTGGTCGAGTTGCTCCTAAAGTAGCTTTATATTTGTCTGATTTTTTCACATATGCCTCAGTCTGGGCACCAAAGAGAGAGTGGCCTTCGATAGGAAAGTCCATTGCCTTAGTTTGGGTGTCCTGGGTGAGGTTGGTAGCCCTCAGCCGGGCAAATCTTCTTAGAGAAATGGTACCAGCCACCCACCTTGCAGCTGTATCATTGGTGTCAGCTGCCATCTGAAATTGGTATTTGGAAGCCTCCAAGCCCAATTTTGCTATATCTAGCAGCTCTGACACTGTTAAAGAGGGGTTAGCCTCAGCATTGTCCACTGTTGACTGCCAGAGAGCTTTTTGATAAAGGGCTGCATAGGCCTGGTAGCTGGCTTAACGAATTGCCAGGGATGCGGAAAGGTACCCCTTTTTTGCCATGCTGTCCACTTTTCTCTAATCCTTCTGGGGGGTGAGGGAGTTCTGGCTTTCTCACAGGTAGCCTGCTGTGCAATACCCTGGTGGTCTGGGTGACTAAAAAGAAACTCAGCACCAGATCTTTCTAACTGATACTTCTTGTCACTCTTTTGGTCTGTGGGTGTGACTGTATTGGGAGCATTTAGGATTTCTAAAACATCCTTCTTAGAGAATTTGTAAATAGGCAAAAGGAGCCTCTTTGAGGGTACCAGCCCCATAAGCTCCATGTATTGTGCCTCCTCTTCATCCTGGATCTCTTCAGCTGTTTGCAGATACAGGGTCTCTACCATTTTCTTAACAAAAAAAAAAAATTGGAAGGGAAATCCTCTGAGGGTGTGGGACGCGAGTCAAAATCCTGTTATGGTGACACCTCAGGTTCAATTCCCTCTTCATCTTGGTCATCCTCCTCATGTGCCACTGTAGCAGTAGGCAAAAGAGGCATAACAACAGTTGCTTTTTCAGCAGTAGTAATCACAGGCTGCTGAGGGGGTAATAAAGCCTGCAGCACCTGGAGTAAGGCGAAAGCCTGTGTCAACTCAGCAGGAGAAGGAGCATTAATAGGCACCTAAGGGACCCCTTGAGGCATTTCAGCTGGGGTGTCAGTGTGTTTGGTTTTCTTTAATTTATTTGCAGGCACCGGGGAGGGGAGTCAGCCAGTAGATTGCCTCTCTTGCCAGAGCCCTTACCCATACCAGGGGTGGATTTAGAGGCTCTGGAAGGAACTGCCACAGTCTAAGAGGGGGTGGACTGGTTAGAGCCCATTGACCCTCCTCTAGTTTTCTTTTAAGCCTCTCCCAGCATTTTTCCACTGTCTTAACAGGGAAAGACTTACAAATATCACAGTCTTCATTGAAGTGCTGGTGCACAAGGCAGATCAAGCAAAATCATGCTTGTCTGCCTTGGCAAACACATCTGCACACTTCAAGCAATTCTTGAACCCAGGGGGTCCTGTTTTCTTTTTAGGCTTGTCTGACATTATAGAAAACAGGAACCAGTAACTGACCAAAAAATAGACTAAATTTAAATATATGTGGTCAGTTTCAATAGAATAACGGTCGGTTCAGGAACCAATAAAGTGAAAAAGATTATCGGTTATGATCGGATCCAGAACCGAAAAACCACTGAGGAAAAAGCAGTTAAAATTAAATAAAATTAAAGAATAAAGTGACTGGAACCCTGTAAAAAGGTTCCAATTAAATTAAAAAAAAAAAAAGGTTGGTTGCCCCTCGGTTCAAAGGAACCGCGAGGAACCGATAAACAAGTTTAAATTTAAAACTATTGATGTATAAAACACTAAAGAACAATGACACTAGGCAGTAATGAAAAATAAAACAAAAATACTGAAGTTTTTTTGCTCTATGCACTACAGGAATCTGTCTTGATTGAGAGAGATCTCCAGGGCATCTGATCTTTGCAGCAGAGAGAAGAAATCTGAGGGAGAATGTAGGCAGTTGACAATGGGCAGTTTGAAAACAGATGCACTAGCTAAACAATCCATGATTAGCACAGCATCCTATTCTCTCTGGGGCAGTGCTGATTTAAGGGAGCACTGCAAGAGTAAGAGTAATAATATTAGTGGATTCCTGGGGTTAGAATTACACATTGTAGTTTTCTGCAGGAGTTAACTGTAGTGAGTGTAATAACACATTTCAGTGTATCAATGCCTTGCTTGTGCTAAGAGTCAGTATGTCTATGACTTTTGTGGTATGGTAATAATAATTAAAATGTTACTGCTCACAATTTTGGTTAGTTTTGAGGATTATGCTTCCACTGCTGACAGCACGCAGACACAGAGCTACAACCTGATGGGGTTGCAGTGAGTAGTATCACATAAAGCTCATAAAGCTGGGGATAGTGGAGGCAACCAAAACCTGCTGCAAAGCCCAGAGCAAGAAGGCTAGGGCTAAGAAACCGATCTGGTTGAGCAAGGAGGTCATGGAAAAGGTAAGGAGGAAAAGAGCTGCCTTTAAGAAGTACAAGAAAACAGGGAGGGGGGGAGGACAGGGAGGAGTACTTGACAGAATCGAAGGAGGTGACAAGGGCAGTAAGGAGAGCCAAAGCATCTACGGAACTCAGGCTGGCACAAGGCATTAAGAAGGGGGAGAAGGACTTCTTTAAGTACATCAGGGAGAAAAGGAGCTGTAAGGACCACATAGTAGGGATTAGGAAGGAGGAGGGTTGGGTGGAAGCAGGGTGCGATAAGGCGGAAGCACTAAATGAGTACTTCTGCTCAGTATTTACTAAAGAGAAGAGGGGGGTGACACCCAAGGTGGGAGAAATGGCAGAAGCAGGGGAAGTGGTGACAGATGGGGAAATCATGGAGGGCAGAGTTCGAGAGGGTTTGAAGGCACTGAGGGTGGACAAGGCACCAGGCCCAGATGGCATCCACCCAAGGGTACTGAAGGAGCTGGCAGAGGTCCTTGCAGGACCTTTGGCAGACCTATTTAATGCCTCACTACATTCGGGGTGTGTACCTCAGGACTGGAGGATGGCTCATGTGGTGCCCCTCCACAAGAGTGGCCCCAAGGATGAACAGGAAACTACAGACCAGTGAGCCTCACATCCATCGTGGGTAAGCTAATGGAGACTATCCCGAAGGAGAGGCTGGTGGCCCTCCTAGAGGCCAAAGGACTACAGGACAGCAGACAGCATGGCTTCATACGTGGCAGATCCTGCCAAACCAACCTGGTCGAGTTCTATGACTGGGTAACTCAGTGCCACATGGAAGGCTGGGAAGGAAGTTAGTAGGCACAGGGCCGGGTGCAAAGCTGGTGAGATGGGTAGGAAACTGGCTGCAGGGAAGGCAACAGAGGGTGGTGGTGGGTGGGGAGCTCTCACACCCAAAGGCAGTGACAGCGGTGTTCCACAGGGCTCAGTGTTGGGACCAGTGTTGTTTGGGATATTCATTGCAGACATATCATGGGACATCAAGACAAGATCAGTCTGTTTGCTGATGATACCAAGGTAAGCGCGGTGGTGGATGATCTAGGGGGATGGCAGGGGTTGCAGGATGATCTGGCAAAGCTTGAAACCTGGTCAGACACCTGTCAACTGGGCTTTAATGCCAAAAAGTGCAAGGTGCTGCATTTTGGGATGAAGAACCCAAGGAGGAGTTACCAGCTAGGGGGAGTGCAGCTAGCCCAGACAGAGGAGGAGAAGGATCTGGGTGTGTTCATTACAGGATCAATGAACAACTCGGCACAATGTAGGAAGGCAGCTGCAAGGCCAACAAAATGCTGGGTTGTATTGCAAGGCTATATCCTCGAGGAGGAGGAGGTGATTCTGCCACTGTATAGGTCATTAGTTAGACCACACCTGGAGTACTGCGTGCAGTACTGGCGTCTGTATCTGAAGAGGGACATTAAGTTACTGCAGGGGGTGCAGCACAGAGCGCCAAAGATGATCAAGGGGCTGGGGGACTTATCATACGAGAGGAGGTTGAAGGAGTTGAACATGTACTCACTGGAGGAGAGGAGAGACAGGGGTGATATGATTGAAACCTTTTAATACATGAAAGGAATAAACAAGACGGGTACAGAGGGGTTGTTCAAAGTAAGGAAGGGGAGGGCCACCAGGGGCCATGATATGAGACTGGAGCAAGGAAGGTTCAGGAGGGAGATGAGGAGACACTTTTTTACAGAGAGGGTAGTGACTGGGTGGAATGTGTTACCTGCTGGAGTGGTATGCAGTAGAACAGTGGACTGCTTCAAACGAGGATGGGACAGGACAAGGGGGAGGGTTAATGAAGGGGAAGGGTGGAAGGGAGGGGCAGCTGCAGAATAAGGGGTGCTAGCTGCACATTCGAGCAGACTTGATAGACCTCTAGGCCTTTATCTGCTGGCAAATTTCGTATGTTCATACAGTATGTTGACGTCTATGTTTTTTCTCGGTTACCTTGACCGCAGCCTACAGCTTCACATGTAGTACAGCCCCATTACTGTTTGATCCAGCATATCTTTACCAGTTATGTAGAGCATATCATGGAGCATATCATAAAGGACTTTTCTTAGGTTTTGGGACTAATTCACCCCCAAGACAATCCACTGCCCATAGCATTAAACTGTGAACTATTGGAAACAATGAATCCTCACATCAGAACGTAAACGAGGTCTAAATATACTACTCTTATAGTGACTATTTTCATTAGCATATCATTTTCACTGGATTTTCAAAACTACGAATATAGCAAAAATGTTATGCCAGCTAATATAATGTTCTATACAGTGCATTGTAAAAATGGGTAAAAGCAGGAACCATTGAAAATGAGATTATTGCATCTCAGCTTGCCTTTTGTAAATAAATATATTTCAAATATGTTTAAAAGCAGGACCCCATTGGAAATGAGATATTGCATTTGAGTTGCTCTATCATAAGAAAATACATTGAAAAAAATGGGTAAACAGAGGACCCAACTGAAAATGAGACACTGTATCTCTGCCAGGCTATTGTAGATAAATACTTTGTAACAACTGGTGAAAAAGCAGGACATCACTGAGAATTACATATTGCATATCACCTGGCCTACCCTGGGTAAATGCACTGTAAAAATGGCTAAAAGTAGGAAGGATCATGCTGAAAACAAGATGCAGTATTGCATCTCCTATGCTCTGTCTTAGACAAAAGACAATGTAAAAACGTGCAACAGCAGAACCCTACTGAAAAGGATATACTGCATCTCAGCATGTCTCTCCTGGGAAAAATATACTGTAGAAGCAGGTGCTGTTGGCTCTGGACATACAGTACACCCTTTTTTGTGTCTGTGTGTGCACATGCATGTGTGGCAGTATGTGTGTCTCTGTGCACATGTGTGGCTGTATGGGGGGGGTCTCTTGTATGTTCAGAGCCAGCAGCGCCCACTTCTACATTATATTGACCTTAAAGATTTTCTTTTTTTTTTATTATTGTGAAGCAAGTCTAGAATTTCAATATAACAGATAAATTAAAACCCAGCCCACGCTTTAATTCTAAGACTCTTATCAGGTTAATGCATTAGCAGCGATTTTGACTCTAACCAGAGTTGTGTAATAGACACAGCAATTCAGTTCCTAATAAAATGGAACCACAATGTTTTATTGATTTAGTTTTTGTTAACTGGGTAGGTGGAGTAGACAGCAACTGTCTTTTTTCAGTCACCACCTGGGAGATTACAAAGGACTGGGATAAGCACGAGTTACCAAATACACAGAAATACAGTGTTGATTAAAACAGATAGTACAAAAGGATTATCAGACAAGGAATACTGCAACAAAGGAGGAGTTACATAGTAAGAGAATCATAACATATCAACAGGATAAAGTCCACAGCATTTGTTATGACTTGGAGAAGCAGCTGCACTTTAAACCACACAGAATATGTTTGCAAAATGCATTCTGAAAGCCCTGAGTGATTGCATATCTGTGAAAATATTTTAAAATTAAACCTCTAAGTCTATGGTATAGTTTTTGTGAACAGAGGTGTTTTAACAAGAGATTTTTGTAAAACAAGAACACAGATTGGAGTGTAAAAAAGAAACTACAGTATTGAACAAAATATTCTATATCTAAACTTAACAAACTAAACTAGAACTTTGGCACGTAGCTGTCTAATTAATAGGAGCACTGTCTGGGGTGACCACTCTCTTCTGCAGAAACTAAAGAGCTGTTAGGGAAGATCTTTTGGTGCAAGTCCGAGAGAGAGAGAGAGAGAGAGAGAGAGGGAGAGGGAGAGAGAGGAGAGAGAGAGAGAGAGAGAGAGAGAGAGATTTAATTTAAAAAAGCATTCTGAGTTCTGGGGCACCATTCCACTAGTGGATATGATGCAAAGATGGACTAGCTGTTTTAGGCTATTGCTGTAGAAACAGCAAGTGTAAGGTCAGTTGGGAACTGTCAGCTACTCGAAGACAATGTGAAATGAGAGCTATATTAATGGAACTATTTAGAAAACTTATAATAGGATAATGTTAAAACAAGTTAATATTGAACACAATGGGGCCTATGCACGAATGTGCAGAGTGCCTACGCGCTGTGTATCTGGGGTGTGTAGCCATTCTGCACCCACTGCACCCCTTCATGGGATGCACCAAAGGGGTGTCCCCCAGCCACGCAGACAGCAACACAACGGGGGCAGGCGGGGGCATGCCAGCACTACGCACCATGCACCAAGATGAATAGTGCTGTGCACCAGTGGGGCATAGGACAGCACCTTTGATGCCAGGCGGAACCCTTCCATAAGTGCCCAACACCCGGCCTTGTGCACATGGCCACCCTGGTGCCAATACCCTAAGTGATCCCATCCCTGATATAATGCAGGCCCATCCCTGACCACATGTAAGCACCCCACACAAATTACCGCCCCATCCCCAATGGCATGTGACCAGCCGCCACACACATTGCAGCCCCATCCCTGAATGCAAAAACAACAAGAAAAAATTACTCAACTTAGTAATTATGTTTCTTCTAATAGAGTCTTGCTGTATTTTGACGATTGCAGTTAGCCCCAGCACTTGAACTGCCCTGGTGAGTAGAAGGTTAAATTCTATGCAGAGCATAGAACGTTGAGCTCGAGCTCGGTTCAAACCTCTGTCTGCTGCACTTTGAAGCATAACCGTCAGATTCTTATGAGCTAATACTAACTACTATGTGGAAATTGTAAAATTTTTACTAGCCAAAATGGCAACCAAATATTTTGGATCCCCAAAAGACTCAAGTCAAGAAATCCAAAAACCAAAAACCAGGTAGTGAACAACTAAAGATTAATAAATTAACAAACATAACCCACTCCCCATCTCTAAAAAGAGGGAATGCCCAAATGCACCCCTGAGGTGCAACATTGCACCTGCCAGCCCACTTCCCAAAAACAGGTTCTGAGAGGGGAGGCAGGGAGGGAGATCAGAATACAGGAAGACTCCATTAGAAGAAACATAATTACTAAGGTGAGTAATTTTTTTCTTCAAACAACATGAAGTCTTGTTGTATTCTGACTGTTGCAGACTACCAAGCAGTACCTCCATGGAAGAGGGATTTGAACTTACTTTGGAAATAGGCTCTGCAGTACTGCTACACCAAACTGAGCATCACTCCTAGCCTGGATATCCAGGAAGTAATGCTTGGTGAACGTATGGACTGTTTTCCAGGTGGCTGCTTTGCATATCTCTAGTAAAGGAATATTCCTGGCAGCAGCCAGGGAAGCAGCTGTACCTCTAGTCGAATGAGCCCTCAGGCCTGAGGGTGGTATTTTGCCGTGCTTTTCATAGCAGAATTGTATACAAGAGACAATTCACCTGGCAATAGTTCTCTTAGTGGCAGGTTTGCTCTTTCCCACCTCTCCAAAAGTGAAAAACAACTGGAGAGAGTCAAACCTGTGTGCCTTAGTGCGCTCAATGTAGTAGCTAAGGGCTCGTTTAACATCCAAACTATGTAATCTTCTCTCTCCTGAAGAAGAATGATCAATGAAGAACAGAGGGAGAGACATGGACTGGTTCAAATGAAAGTCTGAAACCACTTTAGTTAAGAACCTCCTATTGGTTCTAAGGACCACCTTATCTCTATGGAAAGAGATAAATTCAGGCTCCACTGACAGAGCCTGTAATTCACTGATACGTCTGGCAGAGGTAATAGCTACCAGGAACACAGTTTTCCAAGTCAAGTACTTAAGCTCTGCTGAAGACAAAGGCTCAAAGGGTGGCTGCATACGCTGAGCAGTGCAGATATTAAGGTCCCAAGCAGGAGTAGGATTCCTAAAGGGGGGATTGGTATAGAGCAATCCCTTGAAAATTTTACAGAAAACAGGATGAGATGCCAGTGAGGAGGGCTTTCCCACTGACAAAAAAACAGAAACAACTGAGAAGTGCACCTTGAGAGTAGCTGATCTGAGGCCTAGGCCATTGAGGTGAACCATGTAATCCAGAACTGTAAACAATTCAGCAGTATCAAGGAAAATATCCTTCTTGGAAAACCAAATACCACTGTAAATCTTTTCCATTTGTAGTTAAAAGTTTTTCTGGTAGCAGGTTTTTGAGAGGCTTTGAGAATATCCAGAACACCTTGAGACAGATGCAAATATTCAGACTCTAACTCTTCAAGAACCATGCCTTGATGTTGAGAGACTGAAGGTTGGGATACCAAATCCTCCCCTGAGAGGAGGTTAACAAGTTGTAATTCCTGGGAAGAGACAGGACAAGATGGATTTCTAGGGACAACAACAGAGGATACCAAGGCTGCCTGGCCCAGTCTGAAGCAATCAGGATCACTTTGCAGGACTGTGACCTTATTTTGAACAGGACCTTGAACAGTAGGGGAAAAGGAGGGAAGGCATATAGAAATTTTCCTTCCCAATTCAGAATCAGAGCATCCAGAGGGACTGAGCCCAAGACTGGGGGTCTGCAACAAAATAGAGGAAGTTGGTGATTGTCTGGGGCTGCAAAGAGATCTAGCTATAGAGTGCCCCACCTTGAAAAAAATCACCTTTAACACTAGATGGTCCAGGGACCATTCGTGATGGCCCTGGGATATCCACTGAATGCATCTGCTAGCACATTGTCCTTCCCTGAAAGGTGGACTGCTATGAGAGAGGTCTGTAGAGAATAAGTCAGGGACCATAATCTCATGGCTTCCATGCACAAGACCATAGACTGAGTGCCTCCCTGCTTGTTGATATACCACATGGTGGTGGTGTTGTCTGTCCTGACCTGAACCACCTTGTTCTGTATTGACTGAGAGAAGGCTTGCAGGGCCAGAAAAAATGCCCTGAGCTCCAGGAGGTTGATGTGGGCTCCCCACCCCAGGAGAGAAGCATCTGTGGTAAGAGCCACAGAATGAGACTGAGTGATGAATGGGACTCCGTGCCTGAGGCTGTCCTGATCCTGCCACCACTGGAGAGCCTGGATCAGAGTCTGAGTCACTGGAATTAGTTTGGTTAGAGGATTTTTTTTCTGAGACCAAAAAGCCCTCAGATGAAACTGAATATCCCTAATCTGAAATCTGGCCCCTTGGACCACTGCAGTGGAGGCTGCCATGTGGCCCAGAAGCTGAAGGAAATGCCTTGCTGGTTGAGAAACCAGAAGGTGGAAGGAGGAAGTCAGCTCTGTAATAGCCCTTACTCTTTCAAGGGGAAGAAAAGCTCTTGCTTTGACAGTATCCAGCTCTACCTCTATAAAAGTGAGAAGCTGTACAGGCTCGAGAACTGACTTGGGAAGACTGAGAAGAAATCCTAGGGAAGAGAACACCTGCTGGGTCACTTGCAGATCTGTCTTGACTTGGTCTGGAGACTGACCCACAATGAGACAGTCGTCCAGGTATGGGAATATGGAAATATTCTTCCTTCTCAGAAAGGCCACTACTACTGCTAGGCATTTTGTAAACACAGTTGGGGCTGATGTTAGGCTGAAGGGCATTGCTTTGAACTGGTAATGGCCTGAAGGCAATTCGAACCTGAGGTACTTTCTGTGGGAGCACCTGATGGGAATGTGGAAGTAGGCATCTTTTAGGTCCAGGGAGGCTAGCCAGTCCCCTGGCCTTAGAGAAGGAAGGATTGTTCCCAGAGTCACCATTTTGAATTTTGGTTTTAAAAGATGTTTGTTCAGGTATCTTAAGTCTAGGATGGGTTGCCACTCCCCTGTCTTTTTCAGGGTAAGGAAGTACCTGAAGTACAGAGCTTTGCCCCTGTGCATTGTAGGAACCCTCTCTATGGCCCTTAAGGCCAGCAGAGATGAAACCTCTGCCTCTAAAGCAATGGTTTCAGAGATGCTTGCAGGTGGAAAGGATCTGGTTCTCAGCTTTGAAATTTTTTGAAGCTGAGAACCAGCCCATGGCTTACTACCTCCAGGGCCCACTTGTCTGAAGTAACAGACTTCCAGTCCTGGAAGTGGTAAGTTAGTCTGCCTCCTACAGGGATGGGGGAGTCAACCCAGGATGACACATCAGGGTGTCTGCTTGGCAGGAGCCTTAGGCTGAGGGGTGGATGCAGCCCTGCTCATCCCCCTGCATCTCCCTCTGAAAAACCCCCTCTGAGAAAAGGGAGAGGAGGCCAGTGCTTGGTAGAAAGGCCTGTGAAATGGCCTGCCCCTGCCCCTAGCCTGCTGCCTTTGAGGAGTTGCCTGCCTTTACTTGGCCTGAGCACTCCTATAGGTGGTCCTATATTCATCCATCTTTTTCATGTAATTCTCTGTCTGCTCTCCAAACAGAGAATTACCCACCACAGAGAAATCCGTGGCCTTAGCCTGGGTGTCCTGTGAAAGGCTAGTACACCTGAGCCAAGCCATCCTCCGAAGAGCCACAGATGGAGCCATGACTCATGATGACACATCATTGGAGTCCACAGCAGCATGAAATTGTACCTTTGATGCCTCAATCCCATCATCAGCCACCTCCTCCAGCTCCTTGGCAAGCTGGGGGGAAGCCTGCTTAGCCAGTGGCAGTACAGTGTCCCACATGGACTTCTGGTACCTGGCTGTATAGGCCATGTAATTTGCCTGCCTGAGTCCCAAGGAGGATGCCATGTACTGTTTCTTTGCCATGGCATCCAGCTTCCTGGAGTCTTTATCTGGGGGGTGTGAAGCCAAGGGTATGTTAGCCTCATCACAGGCTCCATCCTGCATGACCCCAACATGGCTGCATTGTTGGTACAAATACTCCGTACCTGAGCCCAATAAAGTGCACTTCTTGTCCATCCTTTTGACAACAGGAGGTACAGAATTTGGAGCCTTTAACAGTTTCTGTGTCTGTTTCCCAAAGGACTTATGAAGGGAAATAGACAGCCTCTTGGACTCTGGGATGTCCATCATCTTCACATAATCAGACTCCTCCTGTTCCTCCACAGCTTCTGCCAAAGGGAGCTGAAGGGTTTCTGCCACTTTTTTGTAAAACATGTAGTGGGAAGGGGACTCAGAAAGCCTAGGAACGGAAACACCAGAAGGGCTGTCTGGAGAGATGTCCAGTTCAATGGGCTCATCCAGACCTTCCGTACCATCATCATCATTATCACCTTCGTAATCCTCATCCCCCTCCAAATCCAGTTAATAAAAATCTTCAGGGGTATAATCCAGAACTGGAGGAATTGACCGAACCGAACGCCTGCCAGAAGGCGTCGGATCAGACAGAACCGGGCGAAGCAATTCCACAGTCCTAATTGCTCGGGCAATCTCCTCGGCGGTTGGAACATGGGTCTTTGGATCCAAACCGACTGATTTGTCTTTTCATTTTCTTTTCGATGGAACCGATCCCTCAGAATCAATTCTCCTCTTGCCCGAAGAAGTATCGCCCTGGTCAGAGGGCACTCCTTCTTGTTCAGTCGGAATTGAACCGAGTTGGTCATCCGAGTCAGCAGGCTTCTCGGTCTCCTTATCCCTAAGCCTGCCCAACCTTTTTTCCAGGGTAGACTTAGGGAAGTTCTTGCAAATTTGGCAGTCTGAATCAAGGTGGTCAAACCCCAGACAATAAACACAGGTGGTGTGGGGATCAACCTTAGTAAAGACTTCCCAACACACACTGCAATGTTGAAACCCAGTGGGCCTGGTTTTTCTTTCAGGTTTCTCAGACGTAGCCATCCTAATCAACAAACATACCTTTTTTTACAGCAACAGCTAGGCAAGACTCCCTTATTGGTTTCTAACCGTGTCACGGGTGTTGTAAAAAAACGCAAGAAAATAAGTTTTTTTTTTTTTAAACCGACAAGGACCGGTAACCACACACTAAAGAACAGGAACAAAATACACTAGACGACCGGTTTGCTGAACTGGTCAAAATACCACTTTACAATTTCCACAAGTTCTTTTCTACAGCTAGTTCACTACCTAGTACTTACTGTACCACAGACAGAGATCTCAACCGAAATCAGACAAAATAATTGGTAAAACCGTCGACTTTAACCGACCGTTGAACCACGAGCAAAGGAGAAGTCTCCGGAGCGACTGTTCAGTTAGGCGGATTAAAGAATCAGACAGTTATGCTTCAAAGTGCAGTAGACAGAGGTTTGAACAGAGCTTGAGCTCAACATTCTATGCTCCACATAGAATTTAACCCTATGCTCTCTGGGGCAGTTCAAGTGCTGGGGCTAACTGCAATGGTCAGAATACAGCAAGATTTCATGTTGTTTGAACACACACACACACACTGCAGCCCCATCCCTGATCCATAAAAACACCCCCCCCCAACACAGGTCAGCCCCAACCCCATTGTTCAGTAGGCACCCCCCCACCCATGTATGCCCTGGACCCATGGTATGTGAGGCAAACCCCCAACACAATGCAGCCCCATCCCCAACAGCCCACAAGCACCCTCCCCACACATTGTAGCCCCATCCTCAGCCAGGAAAGAATCCCCATTCACAAAGAGATACCTGGGCATCGTTATCCCAACCCCACATCCTATTTCCTGCAGATTCATTGGTGGCCAGAGCGCTCCCACCCCATCCCATGACACATTGACACCCCACCCCGGTCCCGTACTGTCCTGACGTGCCGCAGCTCAGGATGGCTAGCAGCACAGCCCTCCGCACACCTCCACAGCTGGTGGCTGTCCAAGTGCTTCTGGGAGCATGCCGCTATATATGGGCATTTCACTCCCAGCAGAACTTGGATGTCCAGTGGCTGAGGAGATGTGTGAGGGTTGTGCTGCTGGCCGTCCCAAGTCATGGCACTGCATGACTGTATGGGGAACTGGGTGGGGTTTTGTCTGTGCCGTGGGGGTGGGAGAGTGGGAGGGGGACACTGGCCACCAGTAGATCTGCAGGGGTTTGGGATGGGTGGGATAACGATGCCCATGGTACCTCTGTGTGGGGGCTTGGCCACAACATGAGCAACTGGAGCAGCTGTGTGCTGGGGAGCATGAGCATCACCAGGGACTGGGGCAGTCCAGTGTCAGGAGGCAGAGGGTATGCTTTGTGCATATGGGGACCAGGTCTGCCTTGAGCTGGGGGCAGGTGGATATGACTGGGGCATAGGGGGACAGGGGCTGCCATGTGTCGGGTTGGGGCGGGTGCTTCTGCCAGACGGAGACGGGGCACAGATGTGGAGCTGGGGCATTGCTGTGTGGTAGCAGGGGGGGCCTGTCTATTGGGCCACTGGACACATGGTCATGGCCGCATGGGTCCGGGTGCTATGCATGCACCTGAACCCACGGTAACACACGCAAGTGATCCACTCTGGGTCCCGGCATGGGCATCCAGTTCGATGCACACCTGGGTCTGCTACTCCACCCCGGCTGCCCTGCATGGTCCTGTGCATAGAGGGACAGGGCCGCAGACAAATGCCCTGCGGGTACATGTGATAGTGCATAACACACACCCTGCGCCTGTCCATGGCCGCATAGTTACGCGGGTGGGATACACGCCACCAGCACGTAATTCCAGCCCATTTGTGCATAGGCCTCACTGGTTGTAAATCTAACAGTCTAGGCTTCTTATTTTAGTAGATACTTGCTCTTGAATACACATCAATCATCTGCAAAGTCGTACAACTGCTGCAATTGAAAACAGCAGTGGAAGCTCTTTGAAAATCCAAAATGCTGGTGCAATATGCAATTACAGGATATTTTTTGTGCAAATGTGGATTATGGATTGCACTAAAATTGGCCCCAGCCCAATAGAAGCCTTTGCACCAGTGAGGACACTGTTTGCATGAGCACAGGGCAACTTTCCCAAGCGTGCACCGAGAGGCCTATAATGGAAGACTCCCTGTGTGCCACTGCAAGTGGTGTATGTTGCAGTGTAGAAGCACTCCAGGTGCACACTGCTATCGGCTGGTATCTCATTATCATGTAAGCACTGAAAAAATGGAAGCCTTTTGCTAATAACCTGCTGGAGCAGTGCTGCTTAATGCAAGCAAAAGGTGCCTTTAAATGGAGTGCAAAACATCAGCCACCCTCACCCTAATGGGTGATATTAGATGGTGCTTTATGTTCCATTAAATTGAAATTATGTACTTACCATAATTCTTGATCTTCCAGAACATCTTCAAAATTGATTCACACTTGTGGGTCTTAGCTGGAGGTACTAGGACTCAATGGGCTAGTGAAGCTGTAGGGACCACATGCATGCCACTACATGAAAATACACGTGCCACTGGTATACAGTGGCACCAGCTCCCAATAGCCTCAGTACCTTTTTTTACTGAGGTGGTGAGCAGCATAACCTTTCATGAACCTGTGCACCTAACTTAAGGGCATAAGACAGCCCTGGTGGTCCATATAAGAAGGGTCACAAAATTTACTAACCCTGTGTCTTCACAACCTAAACTAAGTATAAGGGTTGAAGACCAACACAACCATGCTTAAGTATCTGGTTCAAGGTCAGTTGGCATTCATCTGTATCCCCTTCCCCCTGGGTCGTGCCTGAAAATAGGCAGGATTTGTCTAGTGCACTTACACAGTCAACAAAAAACTAAATAAACAAATAAAGTCCAGGGGATGGCAGGTTTACATGTGAATCAACAGTGGTAATATTTTAGAAGATCAAGAATTACAGTAAGTACATCATTTTAATATCTTCCAAGAAATCAGTCTTTCACCATTAATTCCCACAAGTGGGTCAGAGTACCAAGCTCAGAAAAAATCCCCTCGGGCTACAGCATCTGGAGCAGAAGGCTCACTCAGGATAGTAATTAATTCTGGATTGTCCTGCCAGTGGTGTCGTGCTGCCTGGTATGGACATCCAGGACATAGTGCTTAGTAAAAGTGTACACTGTGTTCCAAGTTCCATCTATGCAAATCTCTTGAATAGGAATGGAACATGTCTCTGTCAGAGATGGGGCAACTGCTTGGGTAGAGTGGGTGCATATCCTGCCCTCCAATTTAACCTGAGCCATAGCATAGCAGTGGTGAAGGTAGTTCACAATCTAGGTAAAAATGTAACTGATTGTAAGAGGATGTCCCTTCCAATTAGGATCAAAGGAGACAAAGAGCTATTTTGATTATATGAAGTCCTTGGTTCTGTCCAGATAATGCCTAAGGGCCCTCTTAACAACCCATGAGTGGAGAGTCCTTTTTCCTTCATTCTAGAAGTTAGCAAATTAGGTAGGCAGGACTAAGGCCTAGTTAAGATGGAACTCTAACTCCAGTTTTGGAAGAAACATGGGGTGTATACAGAGAACTACCCTGTCTTTATGGAAAACAGTGTAAGGAGGATCTGTGACCAAAGCATGGATATCAGATACTCTGCATGCAGAGGTGATAGCCACCAGAAGTGTTTCTTTCCAAGTAAGGAACTTCAACTCACACATCGCAACAGGCTCAAAGGGCTTGCGAGTGAGCATGTCCAACATGGTCTCCTGGTCATGATACCCTTGAACCCAAGTTCCTTAAATTAGGGCCACCTGCACTTGTTGCTCCTATCTGTAATCTAGTTAATAGGTAATTATTTTCTGATTCTGTTATGAGCAAATGGAAAGTGGCAGTGGTAGTCCCTCTCCACAAGGATGGCTCCCTCGCCATCGAAAACTATAGACCTATCTCAGTTCTCTGCTCTCTGGCCAAAATCCAAGAGAGGATTCTTTATAATCAATTACAATCCTATTTGGAGATACACCACCTACTCACAGACAGCCAGCATGGCTTTAGAAAGAACTATACCATGACTACAGCCCTTGTAAAGGTCTCTGCTGATATTCTCAATGCAAGTGATGCCTTGTTACAGGAGCTGTGTTTATTGACCTGACAAAGCCATCTGACCGTGTCAACCACCATCTCTGGCTAAGAAAACTCAACCTCCTGGGTCTTGACTGCTTAGCACTAACCTGGCTAAAGAGCTATATCATTGGGAGATCCAAAAGGGTCAAGTGGTCTGGATCATTGTCCTCTCTTAGGCCTATAACACATGGTGTACCCCAAGGATCTATCCTTGGGCCATTACTTTTTTTCGCTATTCACTAACAAACTTCCCAATTTCTGTGGTGGTGCTTCAGTGCAACTATACGCTGATGACATCATTCTGTTCAGGTCATCCAATAACATGGACTGGCTTAATCAGAGTCTTAATTCAGATTTCAGTACTCTCAAATCATGGTTCTCAGATAACCATCTAGTTCCTAACCCTCCAAAAAAAACAAAGCTATGGTATTCCACAATTCCTCCTTGAAAACTTCCTTATAACACCTTCTCAAAATCTGCTCTATTTTTTTTGGATTCCACAGAAGTAGTCCAAACTTTTAAGTACTTAGGATTGCACCTTGACTCAGTCCACTTTTCATATCCTGGGGGTCTAGTGATACTGGCGAACACATATGGCCCAAATATAGACGATCCCAACATTATATTGGATCTCTATAAGGTGGTGGAGACACTGGCAGACGGTCATCCGCAGATTCCAGTCCTACTCGGAGGTGATTTTAACTTCACCCCTGACATTTTCCTTGACAAATCCAAACCAACTCCTCAGACACTCCCCAAAGAGACGTTAACTCTTCAAGGCACTATGGCAGAGTGGGGAATGATCGATGTGTGGTGCAGGGACCATCCATCAGGGCGGGACTTCTCCTTTTTCTCTCCACACCAAACTACATATAGTAGGATTAACCTCTGGCTCGCCAACACCACTGCGGCCCGAGACATTACCTGTACTAGGATACACGACATCCTAGTCTCAGACCATTCCCCAGTATCTTGCTCCTATACGCCCTCTGGATGAACCGGATCAGGGACAAGATGTCGTCGCAACCCTGTCCTTCTTTGGGACCCACAGTTTCAATCCACGGTGTGGCGAGAAGGCCAGAGATTATTTCTCATTTAACCAAGGTGTAGACACCTCAGCAGGCACGGTATGGGAGGCCTTTAAGGCCGCCCTGAGAGGGCGAATCATTGCATACTCAGCACACAAGAACAAACTTAGAAAAACAGAGGTAAATACATTGCAATTAGAACTGTCTTCATTGGAAGCAAGATTCAGGGCCTCCGCTGCCAATGTACCCGACCCAGTACTCCTTCAGGAAATAGTCGGTTTGAAGTACCGTATAAACACTATATTACAACAAAAGTCAGAGTACTGGGAAAGGGGGGATAAGGGGGGTAAACTTCTAGCATTCCAGTTAAGGAAACAACAGGCGGCCTCTCATATCCATGCCCTTAGAAGCAGGGATGGCCAAGTGGTTACGAATACTAAAAAAATCAATGAATGTATGCAACAATACAAGTGACTATACCCAATTGTACACCTCGTTAGACCCACATCCATTAAGATGCCAATTAGCTGACTTTTGTGCCAATGCCAATATCCCCCTATTCTCAGATACTACGAAACAGGTACTGGACCAACCATTTACTGAAGTGGAGCTTTTGAAAGCTCTTAATCGACTGGCTAAAAGCAAATCATCCAGGCCAGATGGAATGACTACAGAATTATACCAAACCATGAGTGTGGAAATTGCTACCCCGCTCCTCTCAGTTTTGCAGGAGGCATATAAGACCAGCATCCTTCCTTCCACTATGCGGGAAGCCTTAATCACGCTATTGCCAAAAAAAAATCAGACAACCCCCTTAATTGTTCTAATTACCACCCAATCTCCCTTATTTCAGTCGATAATAAGATTGCAGACAAAATGCTAGCCATTCGATTGATGGAATTCTTACCCCATATTATCCACCCTTCGCAAGTCAGATTCAACAACGGAAGGGCTGCTGTGGATAATATTAGGTTAGTTCTGGATCTCAAGTGGCTAGCTATGCATTCCCAAAGCCCAATGGCAGCAATGGTGGTAGATTTTTCCAAGGCATTTGATTCTGTAGAGTGGCCTTAAATTCATGAAATACTCCAGCTTTATGGGTTTGGTCAATACTTCAGGCAATGGAGCAATGTGTATTATAATACACCCCTTACTAGGATACTGACTAATCTGGATATTTCCCCCTCTTTTTCTTTGCACAGGAGCACGCGGCAAGGTTGCCCCTTGTCCCCTTTACTTTTCCTGGTGGCTTTGGACCCGCTCATCCAAAAATTGCAAGCAACTGAAAATATCACAGCTATTCAGGTTGGCCAGCAGGTATACTTAACTGCTGCTTATGCAGACGATTTACTCCTAACCTTAGACCGCGCAAAGGAATCCCACCCTGGCATTTTAGAAATTTTGTGGGAATTTGCACTGCTGTCCAGATTGCAAATTAATCAAAACAAGACCAGTGTTGCCACCTCCCCCAACAAGGTTTGCACGAATTCATGCCTGCATGGTCTGGACCTAAAGTGGGTCCCACACATTTTTTTCATACCAAAGTATCACTATTCCATTTAGGTGGCAGTTCTTGGAGTAGAAAAATGTTGGTCCCCTAATAACTTCACTAATGGCTAAAATAAGCCACTGGCGTCGTCTCAATCTCTCCCTGTCAGGTAAAGTAGCGGCTATCCGAATATTGTTGCTACCCATACTCGCATACCTACTTAATAACCTTCGCATTGCCCTGCTGAACAAGGTGTTCTGTACACTGGACAAGTTGATGTCTTTCACATATAAGTACCAACCAGAAAGGGGCTACTGTAGGGGCAGGGACAGAAGGGGCACCAAATGTACTGCTGCTGCTGCACCAGTGCCCAAGCCCCAGCCAAAGCAAAATCCATGATGACCTGCTCAGGTTGCCGAACCATTGTCAGTGGGTGAAAGACTGGTCCACTACTTCCAGGAATGGGTATACATTACTACAGACGACTGGGTTCTGAAGTAGTGATAGGCAAAGTCCAAAATCTTAGCTATGGTGAGAAATTTGCAAAATTTTACCCATTTCGCAAAGTTCACCTTTAAGGCAAATTTCTACCATGCCTAAGAGGAGGACTTTGTGAATAGCAAAAATGTGAACTTCGCCTGCAAATTGTGGCTCTAAGGCAGAGTTCATTTATTTATTGAATTTTGTTAACTGAGTGGCCTACTGGGACTTTACTTGCCTTTTTTCAGGGGTGACCCAGGAAGAGCGATACAAATGAGAAAAAAACAGTGTATTTACAGAGACTGTGCAGTTTACAATTACGATATACAGTAACATAGAAACATAGAAACATAGAATTTGATGGCAGATAAGGACCACTTGGCCCACCCAGTCTGCCCATTTCCTTACTTAATGGATAAGCTGCAGATCCTAGTTAACCAGCAGCCTAATTCTTTCTACCCACCTCTAGAATTGCCTTATGACTGTCCCATGCATGGTTGAATTCAACCACTGTTTTTGACTCCACACCTCCTCGGAAGGCTGTTCCATGCATCCACAACCCTCTCTATGAAAAATACTTCCTTAAATTACCTCTGAGCCACCCCCCATCTTCAAATTGTGCCCCTTGTTCTTTACACCTCTTTTTGAAAGATGCTACCCTCTTGGACTTTGTTGATTCCTTGAGGTACTTGAAAGTTTCTATCATGCCTCCCTCTCCCTCTCTTTCCTCGAGGCTATACATATTAAGTTCCTTAAGTCTCTCTTCATATGTCTTCTGGTGCAGACCCTGCAACATTTTAGTTGCTCTCCTCTGGACAGCTTCCATCCTGTCTATGTCCTTGCAGAGACTGGGTCTCCAGAACTGCACGAGTACTCCAGATGGGGTCTCACCAGCTGTCTGTACAGAGGGATAATAACTTCCAGTTTTCTACTGGTGATGCCTCTCCCTGTGCATCCCAGTATCCCCCAGCCCTCCTTACTGCCCTCTCACATTGCTTGCCCACCTTTAAGTCATGTGATGAATGACCCCCCAGGTCCCTTTCCATTTTTGTTGTTGTTAGTATCTCACCCCCCATTGTGTACTCTTCCCTTGGGTTTTTGTTTCCCAGGTGCATTACCTTGCACTTCTTAGCATTGAATCTAAGCTGCCATACATTTGACCATTCCTCTAACCTTGCCAAGTCCCTTCTCATCCTTTCCACCCCATCTTGTGCATCAACTCTGTTGCAGATATTTGTGTCATCTGCAAAGAGACATACTTTTCCTTCCAGTCCATCTGCAATGTTCTTATAAAGACATTGAAGAGGACCGGTCCTAATACTGAATCCTGCGGTACCCCACTAGTAACCCCCCCTTTCTTCAAAGTGGACTCCATTTACTATTACCCTCTGTGTCTTATTCTCCAGCCAATTCTTTACCCAGGCTATCATCTTGGGACCCACTCCCAGGCTGGCTAACTTGTATATTAATCTTTTGTGTGGGACTGTATCAAATGCCTTGCTAAAGTCTAGGTAGGCCATGTCCACAGCCCTTCCCTGATCTACTACTTTGATCACCCAGTCAAAGAAATCTATCAGATTCGTCTGGCATGACCTTCCCGCTGTGAATCCATGCTGCCTCGGGTCCTGTGCCTCTCTGACCTCTAGGTACTCAACAATTCTTTCCTTCAGAAGTGATTCTATAATTTTTCCCTATCACTGAGGTTAAACTAACAGGTCTGTAGTTTTCTGCTTCTGCCCTGCTCCCACTTTTGTGAAGGGGAATCACATCTGCCCGCCTCCAGTCCTCAGGTACCACCCCATCCTCCCATGATTTGTTAAACAGGGTAGTCTGTGATGTCACTAGTTCTACCCTTAGTTCTTTTAGAATTCTGGGATGAATCCCATCAGGCCCCATTGCTTTGTCCACCTTCAGTTTTAAGAGTTCTTTCAGAACCCTTTCTTCTGTAAATGGGCTGGTATCAATTTCTGTATCCAGAGTGTTTCTATTGTTTGTTTTAGGTACTCTCTCTTCATTTGTAAATACTGAGCAAAATATTTGTTTAGTATCTCTGCCTTTTCACAGTCACCCTCTGCCCACCCCCCTTCCCTTTATTAAGCCTCACTACCCTCCTTGGTCTTCCTTCGCTCCCTGATGTACCTAAAAAAGGTTTTATCCCCCTTCTTAACTGAGTTGGCTGTCTTTTCCTTGGTTCGGGCCTTTGCTGTTCTGACTGCCTTCCCAGCTTCCTTTTGCTTTAAACTGATACAATTCTCTGTCCTGCTCCTTCTGTGATTCATAGTACTTCCTGAATGCTTCCTTTTTCTCTTGAACCTTCACTGCCACCTCCTTTGAGAACCATAGTGGTTTCTTACATCGTTTTGTTTTGTTTATTTGCTGCACACAAAGGCTCATTACGTCTGTGATGGCAGTTTTTATTATTCCCCATTTGTTCTTCCACCCCTCCTTGCTGCCCATTTGCTAGTGCATTCCTTAGGCACTCACCCATTATGGCAAAGTCAGCCCTCATGAAGTCCAGTACGTTTGCCTTTGTATGGCTTGACTCTATTACTGTGTTTATCATGAACCATACTGATCGATGGTCGCTAGTTCCCAGATGGCTACCCACTTCTACATCTGTGATCCTCTCTCCATCTCCATTTGAAAGAACCAGGTCTAAGATTGCTCCCTCTCGAGTGGGTTCCAATACTAGTTGTCTACTAGCAACCTACTTGCAGGTGCCATCCTCATCATATCCATAAACTCAGCATCCTCTTCCTCCTCCTCCTCAGTTTCCTGAGGGGGAATATTGAGAGTATAAAGCATTTGTCTGATAAATGAGGAAAAGGAAGGATGGCCCTCATTATGCCTTGGAGCAGTGTGAAAGTCTTGTTCAGGTGCACCCTCTGATTGCATGGGGTCACCTTTTTCCTCATGTTACTGTGCATATAGTAGTTTGATTATATACTGTCACATTTTTGAACCCTGAACATATTAGGATGCATGGTCTCATTTACTTGGCAGTCCTTGATAGGTTAAATTCCATTGGGTAAATATTGTAGTGACTGGTGTAAATGATGATGTGTTAGGACTCTTAGCTCACATGCATAGTGAAAGTGCACGTTCTTTTAACTAGTTATCTGCCCACGGGATGGTAGGGTTTAATTCCATTGGGTTTTTATTCAGAGTCCTTAGACTGTCTCTGTACATATAGTAGTTTGATTATATACTGACACATTATTGAACTCTGAACATATCAGGATGCATAGTCTCATGTACTTGGGGTCTCTGACAGTTTTTTTTTTATTTGGCACTTATACTGACAATTGAAATTACCTTGTATAAAGTCCTGTTACAACACTGAAGGTTTTAAGGTTAATGAAATATAGTAACTGGTTGAGTGTATAGTTGGAGAAATTTCTCCAGATATGTTTTAAACTGTAGAGCGGTGTGAAACAGTTGCTCACACTAGCTTATCTTTATTTTAAACCCCCTTAATGCCATATATAGAAAATTTTGGTTATATAGTTTTGTTTGTTTTTAACATAAATTAATATCACTTTTTAATATGTACTTAAGTGACAATTGAATATAACAGGTTCATTAAGACTGTATTCGCTGCACATGCTGAGACATTCAGAATTTATGATAGTTGAGCTTTCTGCTCAGAAGGCTGTTATCTTATTCTGGTGACATTTGACCTTTGAGGCATCTCAGCTAATAGTAAACTGGTGAGGTCTGGTTCAACTGTTTCTAACTTTAGTGATGGTTTAAATGAGTATTTTAAACTAATGAGAATTATTTATGGGTTTTTATATGTATGATCTGGGTGTTAATAGTATGTGTTTCTAAATAACTGTCATAAGCTTTTGAGGAAGGACTTAGTTAGTCCGAAAGCTTAAGCACTTTGTTCTTTTTGTAACATCGATGTTGGTTCAATAAAAGGTATCAAACCATTTACTTCTGAATCTGATCTTACAAGGACCAATACAGCAAAAAAATAAATCTGTACTTTTTCCTCCTATACATAGTACTCTTCTACCTCCTCCTCCTCCTCCTCCACAGGCTTAAGCCTGGATGGCCTGCAAAAAGTGCCACATCTTTTATATATCCTAAAATGATGGCATTTTTTTCTGTGTCATCTGTTTGCTCCTTTCTCTGTTCAGGTGGAATGGTAGTGACATTTGTTTCTTTAAGTTTCTTTTTAGCAGCCACCATTTCCAGTGTCTGCTCAGAGGCTCTTTAATTTTTATTTTTGCCATCCCTGGATTCAGGGTTCCCCTTTCAGACACCCTAGTATCTGATCCATCTTTACAATGCTGTTTAGGTGGTGGAGTATCTTTATTTTTTTCTTGTCACCTTTTACAGTAGTTGCTGCTGCTGTACATCAGGAGACAGACCCTTCTGATGTGTGCTTTCCACCATCACTTGGAACTCTCTCAGAGTCTTTTTTCATTATTTTTTGGTGACAACGAGGCAGACTGAAAAGCCTTTATTTCTTTCATCTTTCATCTCTTTACCCATTTCTTTAAGGTTTTAGGGAAAACATAAAACAGGACTTAAAATCAGTAAAGGCATGGCCCAAACTCATGCACTTAGAGCTTGTGGCAATTCGCCTTTGCCAGGAGTTGGAAACAATTTTTACAATTTATTTGAGCCTGGAGGTTCCCCAAGTCTCTCAGGCATACCAGTTTAGATCCTGGTAGAAAAATTAAAATGATTCCAAAATAAACACTACAGAACAACAGCCCAACAGTAAAACACGTCTTTTGCACTACAGAACTGTGCCAGAGGTCACATGGCAGTTCCTGTATCAGGAACCAGTTAATTAAGGCGAAGGGGCACAGGTAAAAATGGAAAATGAAAGCACTCTATTTCCTGTAGTATAAATTAAGAAACAAGAAACCACTCTAAAATAAACAAGCAAGTGGTTTAATTTAACAATAGTAGCAACAAGAAAAAAACTGTAGCCAGTTAGGGTAGTCTCTAGTTCCTGGGATCAAAAGGGAACTGGAGGGACCATAATAGCAAAAATAATTTATTTATTTTATTTATTTTTTGATGTCTTCGGTAACCGAGTAAGAGAGCTGATCCAAAGGACCATTTTCAGTCATGACCTGGGCCATGTAGTGGCAGTCAACAAGCAGAAATACAATACAATGGTGCAGGCACACAGAAAATACATTACATGGTACAGTGCACACCTCAACATGAGGTCAGAAAAATACATGCAGTGTAGTTCAGTCCATACACACAGTGATAATAGAATACAGGCAGGCAGATGCGGGTAAGCAGGATTACAATAAGTGGTACAAGGCACATCTCAGCCATGCGTCTCAAAATCCATGCAGAATAGTTTAGTCCGTACATGAGAAAAAATTACTCACCTTAGTAATTGTGTTTCTTCTAATGCAGTCTTGCTGTATTCTGCCTTATTGCAGTTAGCCCCAGCACTAGAACTGCTCCAGAGAGGAAACAGTTAAATTATATGCAGGGCATAGAACATTGAGCTCGAGCTCAGTTCAAACCTCATCTGCTGCACTTCAAAGTGTAACCATCAGATTCTTACGAGCTAATACTAACTAACTCCTGTCCTTGAACAGGGCTGCTTCAGCTCCCGGTCGACCGGCACCCAGCCAGCCACCGACCAAGACCAGGACACCCGCCTGCAGCTCCTTGGAAGCTGCCTGCCCTTGAACAGGGCTGCTTCAGCTCCCCCACGGTTGGCCGGCACCCAGCCAGCCACCGACTGAGACCAGGATGCCCGCCTGCAGCTCCTTGGAAGCTGCCTGCCCTTGAACAGGGCTGCTTCAGCTCCCCGCGGTCGGCCGGCACCCAGCCAGCCACCGACCGAGACCAGGATGCCCGCCTGCAGCTCCTTGGAAGCTGCCTGCCCTTGAACAGGGCTGCTTCAGCTCCCCGCGGTCGGCCGGCACCCAGCCAGCCACTGATTGAGACGAGGACGCCCGTCTGCAGCTCCATGGAAGCTGCCTGCCCTTGAACAGGGCTGCTTCAGCTCCCCCACGGTCGGCCGGCACCCAGCCAGCCACCGATCGAGACAAGGACGCCCGCCTGCAGCTCCTTGGAAGCTGCCTGCCCTTGAACAGGGCTGCTTCAGCTCCCCCACGGTCGGCCGGCACCCAGCCAGCCACCGACTGAGACCAGGACGCATGCCTGCAGCTCCTGGGAAGCTACCTGCCCTTTAACAGGGCTGCTTCAGCTCCCCCACGGTCAGCAGGCACCCAGCCAGCCACCGACCGAGACCAGGACGCCCGCCTGGAGCTCCTTGGAAGGTACGGGACAGCGCAGCCAATTGGAAAATGGGTGCTTCCAGCAAACCTGCTCTGATTGGCCAGGAGTTTTTCCCTGCCTCAGCCATCTGGCACTTTTGACAAGCAGATTTTCGATAGAACTGAGCACATTTCAACTGTGCAATAGAATTTGTTCAACTGTATTAGCTGGATTGTAATTTCTACTAGAGTTTTAAAGTGCTTATACCTCTTGAGTGCTCTTCCTGCAGCCCCCCATCCAAGCACTCTGCCTTGGTGCCGAAAAGTCTAACTACCTTTTGTCTTACTAAACTGCTCAGATCTAACTCATCCTAACCTCCATGCTATTTAAGACCTCCTCTTTTTTCTTTTCTCCTGCTGTCTGCCCTTGAACAGGGCTGCTTCAGCTTCCCCACGGTCAGCCGGCACCCAGCCAGCCACCGACCGAGACCAGAACACCTGCCTGCAGCTCCTTGGAAGCTGCCTGCCCTTGAACAGGGCTGCTTCAGCTCCCACGCGGTCGGCCGGCACCCAGCCAGCCACCAACCGAGACCAGGACGCCCACCTGCAGCTCCTTGGAAGCTACCTGCCCTTTAACAGGGCTGCTTTAGCTCCCCCACGGTCGGCCGGCACCCAGCCAGCCACCGACCGAGACCAGGACGCCCGCCTGCAGCTCCTTGGAAGGTACGGGACAGCGCAGCCAATTGGAACATGGGTGATTCCAGCAAACCTGCTCTGATTGGCCAGGACTTTTTCCCTGCCTCAGCCATCTGGCACTTTTGACAAGTAGATTTTCTATAGAACTGAGCACATTTCAACTGTGTAATAGAATTTGTTCAACTGTATTAGCTGGATTGTAATTTCTACTATAGTTTTAAAGTGTTTATACCTCTTGAGTGCTCTTCCTGCAGTCCCCCCCCCATCCAAGCACTCTGCCTTGGTGCCGAAAAGTCTAACTACCTTTTGTCTTACTAAACTGCTCAGATCTAACTCATCCTAACCTCCATGCTATTTAAGACCTTCTCTTTTTTCTTTTCTCCTGCTGCCTGCCCTTGAACAGGGCTGCTTCAGCTCCCCCATGGTCGGACGGCACCCAGCCAGCCACCGACTGAGACCAGGACGCCCGCTGCAGCTCCTTGGAAGCTGCCTGCCCTTGAACAGGGCTGCTTCAGCTCCCCCACGGTCGGCCAGCACCCAGCCAGCCACCGACCGAGACCAGAACGCCTGCCTGCAGTTCCTTGGAAGCTGCCTGCCCTTGAACCAGGCTGCTTCAGCTCCCCCATGGTCGGACGGCACCCAGCCAGCCACTGACCAAGACCAGGACGCCTGCCTGCAGCTCCTTGGAAGGTACGGGGCAGCACAGCCAATTGGAACATGGGTGCTTCCAGCAAGCCTGCTCTGATTGGCCAGGACTTTTTCCCTGCCTCAGCCATCTGGCACTTTTAACAAGTAGATTTTCGATAGAACTGAGCACATTTCAACTGTGTAATAGAATTTGTTCAACTGTATTAGCTGGATTGTAATTTCTACTAGAGTTTTAAGTGCTTATACCTCTTGAGTGCTCTTCCTGCAGCTCCCCATCCAAGTACTCTGCCTTGGCGCCGAAAAATCTAACTACCTTTTGTCTTACTAATCTGCTCAGATGTAACCCATCCTAACCTGCATGCTATTTAAGACCTCCTCTTTTTTCTTTTCTCCAGCTGCCTGCCCTTGAACAGGGCTGCTTCAGCTCCCCCATGGTTGGCCGGCACCCAGCCAGCCACCGACTGAGACCAGGACGCCCACTGCAGCTCCTTGGAAGCTGTCTGCTCTTGAACACGGCTGCTTCAGCTCCCCCATGGTCGGCCGGCACCCAGCCAGCCACTGACCGAGACCAGGACGCCCACCTGTAGCTCCTTGCAGGCTGCCTGCCCTTGAACAGGGCTGCTTCAGCTCCCCCACGGTCGGCCAGCACCCAGCCAGCCACCGACTGAGACCAGGATGCCCGCCTGCAGCTCCTTGGAAGCTGCCTGCCCTTGAACAGGGCTGCTTCAGCTCCCCCACGGTCGGCCGGCACCCAGCCAGCCATCAACCAAGACCAGGACGCCTGCCTGCAGCTCCTTGGAAGCTGCCTGCCCTTGAACAGGGTTGCTCCAGCTCCCCCACGGTCGGCCGGCACCCAGCCAGCCACCGACCGAGACCAGGACGCCCGCCTGCAGCTCCTTGGAAGGTACGGGACAGCGCAGCCAATTGGAACAAGGGTGCTTGCAGCAAACCTGCTCTGATTGGCCAGGAGTTTTTCCCTGCCTCAGCCATCTGGCACTTTTGACAAGTAGATTTTCGATAGAACTGAGCACATTTCAACTGTGTAATAGAATTTGTTCAACTGTATTAGCTGGATTGTAATTTCTACTTGAGTTTTAAAGTGCTTATACCTCTTGAGTGCTCTTCCTGCAGCCCCCCCCCATCCAAGCACTCTGCCTTGGCGCCGAAAAGTCTAACTACCTTTTGTCTTACTAAACTGCTCAGATCTAACTCATCCTAACCTCCATGCTATTTAAGACTTCCTCTTTTTTCTTTTCTCCTGCTGCCTGCCTTTGAACAGGGCTGCTTCAGCTCCCCCATGGTCGGACGGCACCCAGCCAGCCACCGAATGAGACCAGGACGCCCGCTGCAGCTCCTTTGAAGCTGCCTGCCCTTGAACAGGGCTGCTTCAGCTCCCCCATGGTCGGCCGCCACCCAGCCAGCCACCAACCGAGACCAGGACGCCTGCCTGCAGCTCCTTGGAAGCTGCCTGCCTTTGAACCAGGCTGCTTCAGCTCCCCCACGGTCGGCCGGCACCCAGTCAGCCACCGACCGAGACCAGGACACCTGCCTGCAGCTCCTTGGAAGGTACGGGGCAGCACAGCCAATTGGAACATGGGTGCTTCCAGCAAGCCTGCTCTGATTGGCCAGGACTTTTTCCCTGCCTCAGCCATCTGGCACTTTTAACAAGTAGATTTTCGATAGAACTGAGCACATTTCAACTGTGTAATAGAATTTGTTCAACTGTATTAGCTGGATTGTAATTTCTACTAGAGTTTTAAAGTGCTTATACCTCTTGAGTGCTCTTCCTGCAGCTCCCCCCCATCCAAGTACTCTGCCTTGGCACCGAAAAATCTAACTACCTTTTGTCTTACTAAACTGCTCAGATCTAACCCATCCTATCCTGCATGCTATTTAAGACCTCCTCTTTTTTCTTTTCTCCAGCTGCCTGCCCTTGAACAGGGCTGCTTCAGCTTCCCCATGGTTGGCTGGCACCCAGCCAGCCACCGACTGAGACCAGGACGCCCACTGCAGCTCCTTGGAAGCTGCCTGCCCTTGAACAGGGCTGCTTCAGCTCCCCCATGGTCGGCCGGCACCCAGCCACCCACCGACCGAGACCAGGACCCTGCTAGCTCCTTGCAGGCTGCCTGCCCTTGAACAGGGCTGCTTCAGCTCCCCCACAGTTGGCTGGCACCCAGCCAGCCACCGACCGAGACCAGGACGCCCGCCTGCAGCTCCTTGGAAGCTGCCTGCCCTTGAACAGGGCTGCTTCAGCTCCCCCACGGTCGGCCAGCACCCAGCCAGCCACCGACCGAGACCAGGACGCCCGCCTGCAGCTCCTTGAAAGCTGCCTGCCCTTGAACAGGGCTGCTTCAGCTCCCCCACGGTCGGCGGCACCCAGCCAGCCACCGACCGAGACCAGGACGCCCGCCTGCAGCTCCTTGGAAGCTGCCTGCCCTTGAACAGGGCTGCTTCAGCTCCGCCACGGTCGGCCGGCACCCAGCCAGCCATCGACCAAGACCAGGACGCCTGCCTGCAGCTCCTTGGAAGCTGCCTGCCCTTGAACAGGGTTGCTCCAGCTCCCTCACGGTCGGCCGGCACCCAGCCAGCCACCGACCGAGACCAGGACGCCCACCTGCAGCTCCTTGGAAGGTACGGGACAGCACAGCCAATTGGAACAAGGGTGCTTGCAGCAAACCTGCTCTGATTGGCCAGGACTGTTTCCCTGCCTCAGCCATCTGGCACTTTTAACAAGTAGATTTTCGATAGAACTGAGCACATTTCAACTGTGTAATAAAATTTGTTCAACTGTATTAGCTGGATTGTAATTTCTACTAGAGTTTTAAAGTGCTTATACTTCTTGAGTGCTCTTCCTGCAGCCCCCCCATCCAAGCATTCTGCCTTGGCGCCAAAAAGTCTAACTACCTTTTGTCTTACTAAACTGCTCAGATATAACCCATCCTAACCTCCATGCTATTATGACCTCCTCTTTTTTTTTCTCCTGCTGCCTGCCTTTGAACAGGGCTGCTTCAGTTCCCCCACGGTTGGCCGGCACCCAGCCAGCCACCGACCAAGACCAGGACGCCCACTGCAGCTCCTTGGAAGCTGCCTGCCATAGAACATGGTTGCTTCAGCTCCCCCACGGTCGGCCGGCACCCAGCCAGCCACCGACCAAGACCAGGACACCCGCCTGCAGCTCCTTGGAAGCTGCCTGCCCTTGAACAGGGCTGCTTCAGCTCCCCCACGGTTGGCCGGCAACCAGCCAGCCACCGACCGAGACCAGGATGCCCGCCTGCAGCTCCTTGGAAGCTGCCTGCCCTTGAACAGGGCTGCTTCAGCTCCCCATGGTCGGCCGACACCCAGCCAGCCAGCCACCGACCGAGACCCGGACGCCTGCCTGCAGCTCCTTGGAAGCTGCCTCCCCTTGAACAGGGCTGCTTCAGCTCCGCCACGGTAGGCCAGCACCCAGCCAGCCACCGACCAAGACCAGGACGCCCGCCTGCAGCTCCTTGGAAGCTGCCTGCCCTCGAACAGGGCTGCTTCAGCTCCCCCACGGTCGGCCGGCACCCAGTCAGCCACCGACCGAGACCAGGACACCTGCCTGCAGCTCCTTGGAAGGTACGGGGCAGCACAGCCAATTGGAACATGGGTGCTTCCAGCAAGCCTGCTCTGATTGGCCAGGACTTTTTCACTGCCTCAGCCATCTGGCCCTTTTAACAAGTAGATTTTCGATAGAACTGAGCACATTTCAACTGTGTAATAGAATTTGTTCAACTGTATTAGCTGGATTGTAATTTCTACTAGAGTTTTAAAGTGCTTATACCTCTTGAGTGCTCTTCCTGCAGCCCCCCCCCATCCAAGCACTCTGCCTTGGCGCTGAAAAGTCTAACTACCTTTTGTCTTACTAAACTGCTCAGATCTAACTCATCCTAACCTCCATGCTATTTAAGACTTCCTCTTTTTTCTTTTCTCCTGCTGCCTGCCTTTGAACAGGGCTGCTTCAGCTCCCCATGGTCGGACGGCACCAGCCAGCCACCGAATGAGACCAGGGCGCCGCTGCAGCTCCTTTGAAGCTGCCTGCCCTTGAACAGGGCTGCTTCAGCTCCCCATGGTCGGCCGCCACCCAGCCAGCCACCAACGAGACCAGGGCGCCTGCCTGCAGCTCCTTGGAAGCTGCCTGCCTTGAACCGGGCTGCTCAGCTCCCCACGGTCGGCGGCACCCAGTCAGCCACCGACCGAGACCAGGACACCTGCCTGCAGCTCCTTGGAAGGTACGGGGCAGCACAGCCAATTGGAACATGGGTGCTTCCAGCAAGCCTGCTCTGATTGGCCAGGACTTTTTCCCTGCCTCAGCCATCTGGCACTTTTAACAAGTAGATTTTCGATAGAACTGAGCACATTTCAACTGTGTAATAGAATTTGTTCAACTGTATTAGCTGGATTGTAATTTCTACTAGAGTTTTAAAGTGCTTATACCTCTTGAGTGCTCTTCCTGCAGCTCCCCCCCATCCAAGTACTCTGCCTTGGCACCGAAAAATCTAACTACCTTTTGTCTTACTAAACTGCTCAGATCTAACCCATCCTAACCTGCATGCTATTTAAGACCTCCTCTTTTTTCTTTTCTCCAGCTGCCTGCCCTTGAACAGGGCTGCTTCAGCTTCCCCATGGTTGGCCGGCACCCAGCCAGCCACCGACTGAGACCAGGACGCCCATGCAGCTCGCTGAAGCTGCCTGCCCATGAACGGGCTTTCAGCTCCCCCATGGTCGGCCGGCACCCAGCCACCCACCGACCGAGACCAGGACGCCCACCTGTAGCTCCTTGCAGGCTGCCTGCCCTTGAACAGGGCTGCTTCAGCTCCCCCACAGTTGGCCGGCACCCAGCCAGCCACCGACTGAGACCAGGACGCCCGCTGCAGCTCCTTGGAAGCTGCCTGCCCTTGAACAGGGCTGCTTCAGCTCCCCCACGGTCGGCCAGCACCCAGCCAGCCACCAGCCGAGACCAGGACGCCGCCTGCAGCTCCTTGGCAGTGCCTGCCCTTGAACAGGGCTGCTTCAGCTCCCCCACGGTCGGACGGCACCCAGCCAGCCACCGACCAAGACCAGGATGCCCGCCTGCAGCTCCTTGGAAGCTGCCTGCCCTTGAACAGGGCTGCTTCAGCTCCCCCACGGTCGGCCGGCACCCAGCCAGCCATCGACCAAGACCAGGACGCCTGCCTGCAGCTCCTTGGAAGCTGCCTGCCCTTGAACAGGGTTGCTCCAGCTCCCTCACGGTCGGCGGCACCCAGCCAGCCACCGCGACCGAGACCAGGCAGCCCACCTGCAGCTCCTTGGAAGGTGCGGACAGCACAGCCAATTGGAACAAGGGTGCTTGCAGCAAACCTGCTCTGATTGGCCAGGACTGTTCCCTGCCTCAGCCATCTGGCACTTTTAACAAGTAGATTTTCGATAGAACAGGCACATTTCAACTGTGTAATAAAATTTGTTCAACTGTATTAGCTGGATTGTAATTTCTACTAGAGTTTTAAAGTGCTTATACCTCTTGAGTGCTGTTCCTGCACCCCCCATCCAAGCATTCTGCCTTGGCGCCAAAAATCTAACTACCTTTTGTCTTACTAACTGCTCAGATATAACCCATCCTAACCTCCATGCTATTTATGACCTCCTCTTTTTCTTTTCTCCTGCTGCCTGCCTTTGAACAGGGCTGCTTCAGTTCCCCACGGTTGGCGGCACCCAGCCAGCCACCGACCAAGACCAGGGCGCCCACTGCAGCTCCTTGAAGCTGCCTGCCATAGAACATGGTTGCTTCAGCTCCCCCACGGTCGGCCGGCACCCAGCCAGCCACCGACCAAGACCAGGACACCCGCCTGCAGCTCCTTGGAAGCTGCCTGCCCTTGAACAGGGCTGCTTCAGCTCCCCCACGGTTGGCCGGCACCCAGCCAGCCACCGACCGAGACCAGGACGCCCGCCTGCAGCTCCTTGGAAGCTGCCTGCCCTTGAACAGGGCTGCTTCAGCTCCCCGTGGTCGGCCGGCACCCAGCCAGCCAGCCACCGACCGAGACCCGACGCCTGCCTGCAGCTCCTTGGAAGCTGCCTCCTTGAACAGGGCTGCTTCAGCTCCCCACGGTAGGCCAGCACCCAGCCAGCCACCGACCAAGACCAGGACGCCCGCCTGCAGCTCCTTGGAAGCTGCCTGCCCTCGAACAGGGCTGCTTCAGCTCCCCCACGGTCGGCCGGCACCCAGCCAGCCACCGACCGAGACCAGGATGCCCGCCTGCAGCTCCTTGGAAGGTACGGGACAGCGCAGCCAATTGGAACACGGGTGCTTCCAGCAAACCTGCTCTGACTGGCCAGGACTTTTTCCCTGCCTCAGCCATCTGGCACTTTTGACAAGTAGATTTTCAATAGAACTGAGCACATTTCAACTGTGTAATAGAATTTGTTCAACTGTATTAGCTGGATTGTAATTTCTACTTGAGTTTTAAAGTGCTTATACCTCTTGAGTGCTCTTCCTGCAGCCCCCCATCCAAGCACTCTGCCTTGGCGCCGAAAAGTCTAACTACCTTTTGTCTTACTAAACTGCTCAGATCTAACTCATCCTAACCTCCATGCTATTTAAGACTTCCTCTTTTTTCTTTTCTCCTGCTGCCTGCCTTTGAACAGGGCTGCTTCAGCTCCCCATGGTGAGACGGCACCCAGCCAGCCACCGAATGAGACCAGGGCGCCGCTGCAGCTCCTTTGAAGCTGCCTGCCCTTGAACAGGGCTGCTTCAGCTCCCCCATGGTCGGCCGCCACCCAGCCAGCCACCAACCGAGACCAGGACGCCTGCCTGCAGCTCCTTGGAAGCTGCCTGCCTTTGAACCAGGCTGCTTCAGCTCCCCCACGGTCGGCCGGCACCCAGTCAGCCACCGACCGAGACCAGGACACCTGCCTGCAGCTCCTTGGAAGGTACGGGGCAGCACAGCCAATTGGAACATGGGTGCTTCCAGCAAGCCTGCTCTGATTGGCCAGGACTTTTTCACTGCCTCAGCCATCTGGCCCTTTTAACAAGTAGATTTTCGATAGAACTGAGCACATTTCAACTGTGTAATAGAATTTGTTCAACTGTATTAGCTGGATTGTAATTTCTACTAGAGTTTTAAAGTGCTTATACCTCTTGAGTGCTCTTCCTGCAGCTCCCCCCCATCCAAGTACTCTGCCTTGGCACCGAAAAATCTAACTACCTTTTGTCTTACTAAACTGCTCAGATCTAACCCATCCTAACCTGCATGCTATTTAAGACCTCCTCTTTTTTCTTTTCTCCAGCTGCCTGCCCTTGAACAGGGCTGCTTCAGCTTCCCCATGGTTGGCCGGCACCCAGCCAGCCACCGACTGAGACCAGGACGCCCACTGCAGCTCCTTGGAAGCTGCCTGCCCTTGAACAGGGCTGCTTCAGCTCCCCCATGGTCGGCCGGCACCCAGCCACCCACCGACCGAGACCAGGACGCCCACCTGTAGCTCCTTGCAGGCTGCCTGCCCTTGAACAGGGCTGCTTCAGCTCCCCCACAGTTGGCCGGCACCCAGCCAGCCACCGACTGAGACCAGGACGCCCGCTGCAGCTCCTTGGAAGCTGCCTGCCCTTGAACAGGGCTGCTTCAGCTCCCCCACGGTCGGCCAGCACCCAGCCAGCCACCGACCGAGACCAGGACGCCCGCCTGCAGCTCCTTGAAAGCTGCCTGCCCTTGAACAGGGCTGCTTCAGCTCCCCCACGGTCGGACGGCACCCAGCCAGCCACCGACCGAGACCAGGATGCCGCCTGCAGCTCCTTGGAAGCTGCCTGCCCTTGAACAGGGCTGCTTCAGCTCCCCCACGGTCGGCCGGCACCCAGCCAGCCATCGACCAAGACCAGGACGCCTGCCTGCAGCTCCTTGGAAGCTGCCTGCCCTTGAACAGGGTTGCTCCAGCTCCCTCACGGTCGGCCGGCACCCAGCCAGCCACCGACCGAGACCAGGACGCCCACCTGCAGCTCCTTGGAAGGTACGGGACAGCACAGCCAATTGGAACAAGGGTGCTTGCAGCAAACCTGCTCTGATTGGCCAGGACTGTTTCCCTGCCTCAGCCATCTGGCACTTTTAACAAGTAGATTTTCGATAGAACTGAGCACATTTCAACTGTGTAATAAAATTTGTTCAACTGTATTAGCTGGATTGTAATTTCTACTAGAGTTTTAAAGTGCTTATACCTCTTGAGTGCTGTTCCTGCAGCCCCCCCATCCAAGCATTCTGCCTTGGCGCCAAAAAGTCTAACTACCTTTTGTCTTACTAAACTGCTCAGATATAACCCATCCTAACCTCCATGCTATTTATGACCTCCTCTTTTTTCTTTTCTCCTGCTGCCTGCCTTTGAACAGGGCTGCTTCAGTTCCCCCACGGTTGGCCGGCACCCAGCCAGCCACCGACCAAGACCAGGACGCCCACTGCAGCTCCTTGGAAGCTGCCTGCCATAGAACATGGTTGCTTCAGCTCCCCCACGGTCGGCCGGCACCCAGCCAGCCACCGACCAAGACCAGGACACCCGCCTGCAGCTCCTTGGAAGCTGCCTGCCCTTGAACAGGGCTGCTTCAGCTCCCCCACGGTTGGCCGGCACCCAGCCAGCCACCGACCGAGACCAGGATGCCCGCCTGCAGCTCCTTGGAAGCTGCCTGCCCTTGAACAGGGCTGCTTCAGCTCCCCCGTGGTCGGCCGACACCCAGCCAGCCAGCCACCGACCGAGACCCGGATGCCTGCCTGCAGCTCCTTGGAAGCTGCCTCCCCTTGAACAGGGCTGCTTCAGCTCCGCCACGGTAGGCCAGCACCCAGCCAGCCACCGACCAAGACCAGGACGCCCGCCTGCAGCTCCTTGGAAGCTGCCTGCCCTCGAACAGGGCTGCTTCAGCTCCCCCACGGTCGGCCGGCACCCAGCCAGCCACCGACCGAGACCAGGATGCCCGCCTGCAGCTCCTTGGAAGGTACGGGACAGCGCAGCCAATTGGAACACGGGTGCTTCCAGCAAACCTGCTCTGACTGGCCAGGACTTTTTCCCTGCCTCAGCCATCTGGCACTTTTGACAAGTAGATTTTCGATAGAACTGAGCACATTTCAACTGTGTAATAGAATTTGTTCAACTGTATTAGCTGGATTGTAATTTCTACTTGAGTTTTAAAGTGCTTATACCTCTTGAGTGCTCTTCCTGCAGCCCCCCCCCATCCAAGCACTCTGCCTTGGCGCCGAAAAGTCTAACTACCTTTTGTCTTACTAAACTGCTCAGATCTAACTCATCCTAACCTCCATGTTATTTAAGACTTCCTCTTTTTTCTTTTCTCCTGCTGCCTGCCTTTGAACAGGGCTGCTTCAGCTCCCCCATGGTCGGACGGCACCCAGCCAGCACCGAATGAGACCAGGACGCCCGCTGCAGCTCCTTTGAAGCTGCCTGCCCTTGAACAGGCTGCTTGCTCCCCATGGTCGCCGCCACCCAGCCAGCCACCAACCGAGACCAGGACGCCTGCCTGCAGCTCCTTGGAAGCTGCCTGCCTTTGAACCGGGCTGCTTCAGCTCCCCCACGGTCGGCCGGCACCCAGTCAGCCACCGACCGAGACCAGGACACCTGCCTGCAGCTCCTTGGAAGGTACGGGGCAGCACAGCCAATTGGAACATGGGTGCTTCCAGCAAGCCTGCTCTGATTGGCCAGGACTTTTTCACTGCCTCAGCCATCTGGCCCTTTTAACAAGTAGATTTTCGATAGAACTGAGCACATTTCAACTGTGTAATAGAATTTGTTCAACTGTATTAGCTGGATTGTAATTTCTACTAGAGTTTTAAAGTGCTTATACCTCTTGAGTGCTCTTCCTGCAGCTCCCCCCCATCCAAGTACTCTGCCTTGGCACCGAAAAATCTAACTACCTTTTGTCTTACTAAACTGCTCAGATCTAACCCATCCTAACCTGCATGCTATTTAAGACCTCCTCTTTTTTCTTTTCTCCAGCTGCCTGCCCTTGAACAGGGCTGCTTCAGCTTCCCCATGGTCGGCCGGCACCCAGCCACCCACCTACCGAGACCAGGACGCCCACCTGTAGCTCCTTGCAGGCTGCCTGCCCTTGAACAGGGCTGCTTCAGCTCCCCACAAGTTGGCGGCACCCAGCCAGCCACCGACTGAGACCAGGACGCCCGCTGCAGCTCCTTGGAAGCTGCCTGCCCTTGAACAGGGCTGCTTCAGCCCCCCACGGTCGGCCGGCACCCAGCCAGCCACCGACCGAGACCAGGACGCCCGCCTGCAGCTCCTTGAAAGCTGCCTGCCCTTGAACAGGGCTGCTTCAGCTCCCCCACGGTCGGCCGGCACCCAGCCAGCCACCGACCGAGACCAGGACGCCCGCCTGCAGCTCCTGGAAGCTGCCTGCCCTGAACAGGGCTGCTTCAGCTCCGCCACGGTCAGCCGGGCACCCAGCCAGCCATCGACCAAGACCAGGACGCCTGCCTGCAGCTCCTTGGAAGCTGCCTGCCCTTGAACAGGGGTTGCTCCAGCTCCCTCACGGTCGGCCGGCACCCAGCCAGCCACCGACCAGACCAGGACGCCCACCTGCAGCTCCTTGGAAGGTGCAGACAGCACAGCCAATTGGAACAAAGTGCTTGCAGCAACCTGCTCTGATTGGCCAGGACTGTTTCCCTGCCTCAGCCATCTGGCACTTTTAACAAGTAGATTTTCGATAGAACTGAGCACATTTCAACTGTGTAATAAAATTTGTTCAACTGTATTAGCTGGATTGTAATTTCTACTAGAGTTTTAAAGTGCTTATACCTCTTGAGTGCTCTTCCTGCAGCCCCCCCATCCAAGCATTCTGCCTTGGCACCAAAAAGTCTAACTACCTTTTGTCTTACTAAACTGCTCAGATATAACCCATCCTAACCTCCATGCTATTTATGACCTCCTCTTTTTTCTTTTCTCCTGCTGCCTGCCTTTGAACAGGGCTGCTTCAGTTCCCCAACGGTTGGCCGGCACCCAGCCAGCCACCGACCAAGACCAGGACGCCCACTGCAGCTCCTTGGAAGCTGCCTGCCCTTGAACAGGGCTGCTTCAGCTCCCCCACGGTTGGCCGGCACCCAGCCAGCCACCGACCGAGACCAGGATGCCCGCCTGCAGCTCCTTGGAAGCTGCCTGCCCTTGAACAGGGCTGCTTCAGCTCCCCCATGGTCGTCCGACACCCAGCCAGCCAGCCACCGACCGAGACCCGGACGCCTGCCTGCAGCTCCTTGGAAGCTGCCTCCCCTTGAACAGGGCTGCTTCAGCTCCGCCACGGTAGGCCAGCACCCAGCCAGCCACCGACCAAGACCAGGACGCCCGCCTGCAGCTCCTTGGAAGCTGCCTGCCCTCGAACAGGGCTGCTTCAGCTCCGCCACGGTCGGCCGGCACCCAGCCAGCCACCGACCGAGACCAGGATGCCCGCCTGCAGCTCCTTGGAAGGTACGGGACAGCGCAGCCAATTGGAACACGGGTGCTTCCAGCAAACCTGCTCTGATTGGCCAGGACTTTTTCCCTGCCTCAGCCATCTGGCACTTTTGACAAGTAGATTTTCGATAGAACTGAGCACATTTCAACTGTGTAATAGAATTTGTTCAACTGTATTAGCTGGATTGTAATTTCTACTAGAGTTTTAAAGTGCTTATACCTCTTGAGTGCTCTTCCTGCAGCCCCCCCCCATCCAAGCACTCTGCCTTGGCGCAGAAAAGTCTAACTACCTTTTGTCTTACTAAACTGCTCAGATCTAACCCATCCTAACCTCCATGCTATTTATGACCTCCTCTTTTTTCTTTTCTCCTGCTGTCTGCCTTTGAACAGGGCTGCTTCAGGTCCCCCACGGTCGTCCGGCACCCAGCCAGCCACCGACCGAGACCAGGACGCCCGCTGCAGATCCTTGGAAACTGCCTGCCCTTGAACAGGGCTGCTTCAGCTCCCCCACGGTCGGCCGGCACCCAGCCAGCCACCGACCGAGACCAGGACGCCCGCCTGCAACTCCTTGGAAGCTGCCTCCCCTTGAACAGGGCTGCTTCAGCTCCCCCACGGTCGGCTGGCACCCAGCCAGCCACCGGCTGAGACTGGGACGCCCGCCTGCAGCTCCTCATTTTCGATAATAGAATTTTTTTTTTTTTTGGCTAGTTTTCCATTAGCAGGTTATACAGACCTGCCACTAGAGGGATTCTTGGTCTTTCTAGACAAATCACTGTAACAATCCTAACCCCACTTGCACTGCTTGGTTGTTGGCTGTCTAAACCCTGTCCTCGTATAACTGTCGACAGGTGGTAAGTGTGCTTACAAAGTGCGAGGGCAGGAACTCCTTCACAGAAATAAACCTCAGCCCCAGCGTCCATAGCTGGTAGCCCTGAATTGCACTGTGCAGGCCTTATTTTATTAACTTGGCACATACCAATAACAAATCTCACTAACTTTCTTCGAGCCTTAGTACATCCATCTCTCCTTCTTTCATAGCAGTTCTTGTTAGCGGACTGATAATTATCTCACAGGCTAGTGCTATGCCGCCAGCTAAGATGTGGATGTGGTTCCCCTCCCATCCTTCTAGTGAGGATAGGGATAATCAAATATTAAAGGTAGAGAGGGTGCTGGCGGTCATCCGCAGGGATATAGGACTTGTAGGTCTTATAGTGGGACCCTCCTTGTTGCATATGGTCACCCTCCCCCCCAGTAACACTGGGTGACAACTGGGGATAGTCCACCTACGAGGTCCCCGACTACACCTTCTCCAATATCCTTGTGATCTCCGAAGCGCACTGCAGTGTTACTTGCTGTATAGATCTTCGGTGCCTTATGTACACAAGCAGGGTAAAGCGTACCCATGCTAAAAACTCCCAGGTTGTCAAGCGCATAGGAGGTGGTATCTCCCCTGGCTCCTCCTACTTGCACTACTACTGGCTGGTGATATTGAAACCAACCCTGGCCCATTAAATCTGACCCACAAAATACCTCCCATATGGGGCATGGGTAAGGGGCTAAAAATAGCTCATCTTAACATTAGGAGCCTGCTACCTAATCGTGATGAGCTAATAGCATGGGTTGCACTCTACAAACCTGACATCCTAGGAGTGACGGAGACCTGGCTGAAACCCTCTGTCCCTGACTCTGCCTGTGAACTCACTGGGTATGAATTCACCCGACTGGACAGAGCTGGGGGCAAGGGGGGTGGCATACTAATCTACCATAAGAGCCACTTAAAAATCTCCCAATTTGCCCACCAGGATTCAAACATGTCCCCCTGTGAGTTGCTACATGTGCTACTGCTACTTGGGGACACAAAGAAACTGCATCTGGTGTGAACCTATAATCCTTGAAGAGGTGGGCTACCTGGATTAACTCACCTCATGGACAAAATTGGTCCCAGAGTCGGGGATAATGAAGTCATAATCCTAGGGGATGTAAACCTTAACTGAGATAGTGGTAATGTTAAGCAGTTTGAGCCTCTGCTTGCTAACCTTGCCCTGACCCAGCTCATCCAGGAACCAACTAGGTGGACAGTAAATGGATCCTCCAGCACCTTACTGGACTAGATCATGTCTAACCGTCCTGACAGGATCTCATCAGCGGGTACATTATCTGACTCCATCTCTGACTACTCACCAGTTTTCTGTGTATGGAAAATTCTCAGCCCCAAAATTCCACACAAAATTATGCATGTCAGAAACTACTCTAGATTCAATACTGAGGAGTTCCTGGAAGACCTAAGAGTTACTGACTGGTCTGGGGTGTATGGTGCCACTGACCCTTCAGCAGCAACCTCTTACTTCCTCTCCACCTTTGGGGCCTTGCAAGACAAGCATGCTCCCAAGGTCACCAGTAGGGTGAGGGGGTCCGCTACCCTCTGGTTAAATGGGAATCTCCTAGCCCAGATGCGGGAGAGAGATAAGTGTTGGGCTAGTTCCAAAGGTACCAGTGATCCCATGATTATTCAAAGGTACAGACACCTCAGGAACAAGTGCAAAAAGGCCATCAGGGTAGCAAAGAGTGACTTCTGCAAGTCCGCCCTACTAAGCTCTGCCAGTAATCCCAGGAGGTTCTGGAGAGATATCAAATCCCTTATCAGCGGATCCTCCCATCCGGGGGTTACGGACATGGTCATAAATAGAGTCTCCTGCAATAATCCCCATACTATGGCCAACTCCCTAAATAATCACTTCTCTGACCTCTCTGCCTTCACAACCCTCTTCTCACCTGATGAGGCCCTGTACCACCCCCTATCCTCCACTCTGCTGGAGGGTGACCCTTCTCGTCAAATGTTCCACCTCAGGGCTGTATCAGTTCAGGACTTGCAGAAACGCATAGCTGGCCTCTCACAGTACTCCAGTCCTGGCCTAGACAACCTGGAGCCTAAACTCCTTAAGCTTGGTGCTGCACACATTGCCTCACCAGTAGCCTTTATCTTCAACCTATCCCTTGGTCTGGGGACCATCCCAGACATCTGGAAGAAGGCGAGGATTGTCCCTGTGCTGAAACAGGAAATCCAAAACTACCTGACAATTATCGACCGATTGCCATTCTCCCAACCCTTAGCAAGCTCCTTGAAAAGGTAGTGGCTGAGCAGCTTCCGGAATATATCCACTCTCATGAACTTCTGTCTCCAGCCCAGCACGGCTTTCGTAAGGGACACAGCACCACCACAGCCTTAATCTCGGTTACATCAAGTATCCAGACAGCCATGGACCAGGGCAAACTCTCTGGTGCAATATTCATCGACCTGTCCAAAGCCTTTGACCTTGTTGACCACAAACTGCTTGGTGCACAGTTATGGTCACTTGGCCTTTCCCCCCCCATGCCATGAAATGGCTAATGGGTTATCTACATGGCAGAAAGCAGCGTACCTGCTTCAATAAATTCCTCTCCGAGCCCCTACCGGTCACCTCCGGAGTGCCTCAAGGCTCGGTACTGGGTCCTCTCCTCTTCTTCCTCAACTACCCATGGTTACTACCAGCTGTAGCGCCACCATGTATGCAGATGATCTGGTAATCCTGGCTCACTCCCAGAATGCCACTACCCTAAACCAGAACCTGACTGATGACTTTAACAGGGTATTGTCATGGGTTACTAGTCACAAGCTGGTCCTGAACCTGAAAAAGACACAGGCTATGCTCTTTGGCTCAATGGCTAAAATCAAAGCCTCATCGGCCTGCTTACATGTCACCAGCACAGATGGATCCTCACTACCCATAGTGAGCTCCATCAAATATCTGGGGGTAACACTTGACCCCCAACTTGACATGGGTAATCATATCCTTAACATCTGCAGGGCGGCAAACTGCAAACTGGGTCTGGCCTATAGGGCCAAGTATAACCCTACACTGGCAGCCAGGCTTGCCCTAGCAAAGGGTATGCTCCTTCCTTCCCTCACAGCTATGGGCTGCACCTATTTGCTCGCTCTCCAAAGATACATCTCACCCGGTGGTACACTGCTTACAATAACATTTGCCGTTTTGCCTTGGCTGCCTCCCGACTCACCCACCGTTGTGAGCTACATGAGAAACTCTGCTGGCTCTCACCAGCTAGATACCTTGATTTTGGTTTGGGATGCCTCTCTGGGAAAGTGATCAGAACTAGCACCCCCCAGGGGCTGGCCCGGCTTCTGCCTAAATTGAATCCCACCCCCTACCAACTTAGGTCTCTCACATCAGGGATGCTCAAAGTCCCTCCTACCCGGACCCTCGTGGGGGATCGGGACTTTTCCATAAGTGCGCCCAGACTCTGGAATTCGCTGCCTGTGGATATCCGAGCTGCCCCCTCCTATCTGAGTTTTCGAAATTCCCCGTGGGGTTTCCTAAAACTAACATCAGAGTGTGACTGCCCCAAACCTCCCTAGAGTAAAGTGTCAAATTGTTTTGTCTGAACCTCCCAGGGTGTCTCCATTGAATTCCTGGAGATATTTTCCCCATTGTATCAATGACTTCTGACTACTCCTGCCTAAAAGCCTTGGGCATTTTACACCATTATTGCTCCACGGTCATAGGCTAACCATGACATATTGCACCTTGGTCACTTGGTAGAAACTTGTACTACCAAGTGTTTCTGTTTCTGTCTAACATGTGCATATTTAGAAAAATGTGAAGAGCTGTATATACCTGTCCACGATCCAACTAGCCTAGGGGGTGTATACGACAATGTTATAAGTCATATTATGACCAAGCCAGTCCTTGAGCTATGCTCCACTCCTATGTATCAGGGTTTTAAATAATTGATTAGCAGTTTTTTCTTGGGACAATACTAACTGTACAGAGAGCATTTATATAGGTTTTCTAGAAGTGTTATGTTTGCTAAACACAGTGAGGCAAGTGCTATGCATTTTCACAATGTTTAATAACTTTTATGAGCAAAACGCTAATCAATTTATACAGTTAAATAAAACCCTGTGTATGATGACCTGTATATATCTGTCAGTTGAACTAGCTAGTCTAGAGTGTGTAATCTGAAATGTGCTTAGTACTGTATGTTTCCCCTAGCGTCAAATGATGTATTTTCCACATGTTTGTTTACTGTGACAAAAAAACTGTACTCTCTTTGCCATGTCTCCTTGACAGTTGCTCCTCATGTTGTACTCTCCCGGGTCGTTCCTGAAAATAGGCATAATACTTGTCTAGTGTACTTACCCAGTAAACAAAAGCTAAATAAATAAAATAAACTAAACCCCACTGTGCGGAAATTGTAAAATGTTTACTAGCCAAATGGCAACCAAATATTTTGGATCCCACAAAAGACTCAAGTCGAGAAATCCAAAATGAAAAACCAGGTAGTGAACAATTATGAGTATAAAATAACAAACATAAACCACTCCCCCTCTCTAAAGGGAAGGAGTGCCCAAATGCACCCTTGGGGTGCAACACTGCACCTGCCAGCCCACTTCCCAAAACCAGGTTCTGAGGAGGAGGCAGGGAGGAGGTCAGAATACAGCAAGACTCCATTAGAAAAACACAGTTACTAAGGTGAGTAATTTTTCTTCAAACAACATGAAGTCTTGCTGTATTCTGACTTATTGCAGACTATTAAGCAGTACCTCCATGGAGGAGAGATTCAAACCTATTTTGGGAATAGACTCTGCAGTACTGCTGTACCAAACCTAGCATCATTCCTAGCCTAGATATCCAGAGAGTAATGCTTGGTGAATGTATGGACTGTTTTCCAGGTGACTGCTTTGCAAATCTTTAGTAAGGGAATATCCCTGGCAGCAGCCAGGGAAGCAGCTGTACCTCTAGTCGAATGAGCCCTCAGGCCTGAGGGTGGTATTCTGCATATTTTTTCATAGCAGAATTGTATACAAGAGGCAATCCACTTGGCAATATTTCTCTTTATTTATTTATTTATTCAAGCGTTTAACCAGGAAAGGCATACTGAGCATGCTAATTGCTCGATTCCAGATGCGTCCTGGGGGAGGGGGAACAATATACAATAGTTGCACAGCATATAATACAGATGAAAATACATAGCATGAATTCACTAACAATTGGTCCAAGTGACTAGGGAAACAGTAACAAAAGACAGCAGAATATACAATAGCTTGACAGCATGGTGCAGACAATGAGAAATGGGACAGCAGTAGTTATTGACCCAGATTAGTTGCAGTACAATAATAGTTCTCTTAGTAGCAGGTTTGCCCTTTCCCACCTCCCCAAAAGTGAGGAACAACTGGAGGGAGTCAAACCTGTGTGCCTTAGTACGCTCAATGTAGTAGCATGGAAAAAGAAATACAATCACAGCAGTCGACCTAAACTACTAGCAAGCTACTGACCAGCCAACGAAGTCAGCAGTCCAAAATGTTCTAGTTCCCTTGGGTCCTCCTAGTGCCTCAAGTTCTGAGACCAAAGAGTGTTGCTCTATTGAGGAGATCGAGTCTTAGAAGATCTGTACTTTTTGTGTCATGCTCATCGTCAAGACAAATGTTGGTGTAAAGCTTAATGTTGTGCATTTATACAGCTACCTGTTCTTTTAGCTTTACATTTCCTGATCTGTGATACATATTTATTTTTGAACATTTCCTTGTTCTGCGTAACAAAATCAGTACTTTCTGATTCTTACTAGTAATAATGATGTAGCAAATACACAGTGAAAAAACATAAAGGAGAATCCACAAACAGGACTGCCCCATAAATATGATCTGTTTCTGCCCTGAAAATACTAATATTAATTAACCATTATATCCTTAATAGCTTTTACTTGTTTTGGTGGGCAATGGTTATTGTTTTAGATGACACAGTGTATTTTACAATTAGATATTTTATTTAAAAGTGAAATGTAAGAAAAAGTAAGGATGAGAAATATCCCACTGAATATGATCCATGAATACCAGAATGACAGATTGGTTAAATGATCAGATCTGACAAAAATGATGGAACCTGTGAGAACTGTTCATTTTAAACTGGCAGTGTATATCTTCTGGGCTTAAAAACCAGGTGCAACATTCAAATAATATTGTTAAGTGTAGCATTAATTCTGATTACAGAAAACTATAAAGCATGAGATTTCAGGTTTGATTTGGAACAAAATATCATTAGGCAATTATTCTTTGACATCAAAATTATACTCTTATAGTGTTATGAAAATAGGGCATTGGTGCAGCTGTACAAATCGTATCCGTTAGGTACATTGCAAAATACATTTATGTTATTCCTGTCACATATAATGCATGTCACAAGTTTACAGTTGGGGTAGAAGAAAAAAATACCATAATAGTGTTGTTTCTTCTTACGGAGTCTTGCTGTATTCTGAACATATGCAGTTAGCCCCAGCACTTGAACTACTCCGGAGAGGAAAGAGTTAACTCTATGCCAAAGCATAGAACATTGAGCTCGAGCTTGGTTTTCAAATCTCTGTCCCTGGCACACTCTAGTATAACTGTGAGAGTCTCATGAGCACTATACCAACTAACTAATTGCTATAGAAATTGTTTTGAAATATTTAGCCATAGGCAACAAAAACTTGGGTCCAGAAAGACTCAAGTCGATAACCCAAGGAGAACCTTATGTAGATAGTGATAAAAATAAAAAACAATAAATCAGAAAAATCCAACCTGGCAAGGATGGGTAAGTTGGTGCTCCTCTGGGGTGCAACACTGTACCTGCCAACCCACTTCCCAAAAACTGGATTCTGAACAGGGAGCCGGGGGGGGGAGGTCAGAATACAGCAATACTCCATTAGAAAAAACAACATTACTATGGTGAGTAATTTTTCCTTCAAACAACATGAAGTATTGCTGTATTCTGACTATATGCAGACTACCAAGCAGTTCCCCCCTGGAGAACAGGATACAGAACCTACTTTTGGAACAAGCTCTGCAGTACTGCTGTGCCAAACCTAGCATCACTTCTAGACTGGGTGTCCAATGAGTAATGCTTGGTGAATGTGTGAACTGCTTTCCAGGTAGCTGCTTTACAGATTTCCGACAGAGGAATATCCCTAGCAGCTGCCAAGGAGGCAGCCATACCCCTGGTCGAGTCTGCCCTCAGGCCTGAGGGAGGTTCTTTTCCTAGTTTTGTGTAACAAAACTGAAAACAAGAAATAATGCACCTGGCAATAGATCTTTCCGTGGCAGGTTTACCTTTCTCCACCGCACCATAAGTGATAAACAGCTGGGTACATTCCTTCCTGTGGCCCTTAGTATGCTCTATATAATAGCTAAGTGCCCTTTTCACATCCAGACTGTGCAATCTTCTCTCACCTGAAGAAGAGTGGTCAGTGAAAAATACAGGCAAAGGCATAGACTGGTTAAGATGAAAATCTGAAACCACCTTAGGAAGGAAGTTTCTATTTGTTCTAAGGACCACCTTATTCTTATGAATGGAAATAAAGTCAGGTTCCACTGACAAGGCCTGCAATTCACTGATTCTTCTGGCAGAAGTAATGGCTACCAGGAAAACAGTCTTCCAAGTCAAGTACTTTAGCTCAGCTGAAGATAAGGGTTCAAAAGGGGGCTGTATAAGCTGTGCAATACAGATATTCGGGTCCCAAGCAGGAGTAGGCTCCCTAAAGGGAAGGTTGATATGAACCAGAACCTTGAAGAACTTACTAAACACAGGATGAGAAACCAGGGAAGGAACCTTCCCTACTGAGAGAAAAGCAGACACAGCTTCCAAATAAACTTTAAGAGTAGCAGGCCTAAGGCCTAAGCTATTCAGATGAACCAAATAATCTAAAGCTGTAGCAAAGCCAGCCATATCTGGTTGAATATTTCTCTGGGAACACCAAATAGTGAATCTTTTCCATTTGGAGTTGTAAGTCTTTCTAGTGGAAGGCTTCCAGGAAACTTTGAGAATATCCAGAACACCCTGAGAAAGGTGTAAGCCTGCGTATTCTAACTCCTCAAGAGGCAAGTTTTGAGTCTGAGGGACTGTAGATTGGGGTACCAAATCCTCCCTTGAGAGGAGATCAGGAGGTCATGCCTCCTGGGCAGAAACAGAGGGAGTGTTACTGAAAGGGACAATGGTAGTGGATACCAAGGTTGTCTGGCCCAGTCCGGGGCCACCAGAATCACTGTGCAGGGCTGAGACCTGATTTTGATCAGTACTCTGAAGATCAGAGGAAAAGGAGGAAAGGCATAAAGGAACCTACCTGTCCAAATTAACAGGACAGCATCCTGGGGAACAAATCCCAGGAGTGGAGGTCTGCAACAGAACAGAGGAAGTTGGTGATAGTCTGGGGCTGCAAAGAGATCTGTCTCTGGAGCGCCCCACCTCTTGAAAATGATCTGAAGAACATGCTGATTCAGGGCCCATTTGTGGTGACTCAGTGAAATCCTGCTTAGGGCATCTGCCAGCACATTGTCCTTCCCTGGAAGATGCACTGCTACCGAGGAAGTCTGGAGAGAGTATGTCATTGACCATATCTTCATGGCTTCTGTGCACAAGGCCATGTACTGAGTGCCCCCTTGCTTGTTTATGTACCACATGGTGCTGGTGTTGTCTATCCTGACTTGCACCACTTTCCCCCTGAACTGACTCTGAAAAAGCATGAAGAGCTAGTAACACAGCTCTGTGCGCCAGCAGATTGATATGAAGAAGAGACTCCTGTTGAGACCAAGTGCCCTGTGCAGTGAGGTCTCCCAGATGGGCTCCTCAACCCAAGAGAGAAGCATCTGTGGTGAGAACTACTGATGGTGTCTGATGCAGAAAGGGAGCACCCTGTCTGAGATTGTCCTCTCCCAGCCACCATTGAAAAGCCTGGACAACAGTCTGAGACACTGGAATGAGCTTGGTGAGAGGATCCTTCCTCTGAGACCAGAAGGACCTGAGGTGAAACTGAATGTCTCTCATCTGAAACCTGGCTCCTGGAACCACTGCAGTGGAAGCTGCCATGTAGCCTAGAAGTTGAAGAAAGTGTCTGGCTGGACAAGAAAGCAAAGGTTTGAATGAGGAAGCCAGATCTCTAAGAACCTTTACCCTTGAGTGAGGTAGAAAAGCCTGTGTCTGAATGGTATCCAGCTCTATCCCTATAAAAGTGAGAAGCTGAACAGGTTCCAGAACTGATTTAGCCAGATTGAGGAGAAATCCTAAAGAACCCAGAAGTCACTGGGTGACAGCCAGAGCTGACTTGACTTGGTCTGATGATTGGCCTACAAAGAGCCCATTGTCTAGGATAGGAAACACTGAAATGCCCTGCCTTCTGAAGAAGACTACCACAACTGCCATACATTTTGTGAACACCCTTGGTGCAGATGTCAGGCCAAAGGGCATTGCTCTGAACTGGTAGTGGCCTGAAGGTACTTTCTGTGGGAGCATCTGATGGGGATCTGGAAATAGGCATCCTTGAGGTCCAGGGAGGCTAGCCAGTCTCCTGGCCTCAGAGAGGGAAGAATGATTTCCAGAGTCACCATTTTGAACTTTGGTTTTGTGATATGTTTGTTCAGATATCTTAGGTCTAGGATGGGTCGCCACTCCCCTGAATTTTTTGGGGTAAGGAAGTATCTTGAATATAATCCTTTTTCTCTGTGAGGTAACAGTACCTGCTCCACAGCCCTTAGGAGCAACAACTGAGAAACCTCTGCCTCTAGAGCAACTGTTTCCATTGGGGGAGGCAGGTTTGAAAGACCTTGCTCTGATTTTCAGAAATCTTTTGAAACTGAGAGCAAGTCCCTGGCTTACTACTTCCAGAACCCACTTGTCTGAAGTGACAGACTTCCAAGCCTGGAAAAAATAAGCCAGCCTGCCCTCCACTGGAACTGAGGAGGCAACCCAGTCTGATGCATCAGGGTGTCTGTCTGGCAGGGGCCCTAGGCTGAGAAGAGGATGCAGCCCTGCTCATACCACTTCTGCCTGTACCTCTAAAAAAAAACCCTCTGCTGAAAAGAAGAGGAAGCTTGGACTTGGTAAAAAGGCTTCTGAAAAGGTCTGCCCATGCCAGCCCTAGATTGCTGCTTTTGAGGAGTGGCCTGCTTCTCCTTGGCCACTGCACTCCTGTAGGTGGCCTTGTATTCGTCCATCTTCTTCACATATTTCTCTGTCTGCTCCCCAAATACAGAATTATCTGTGACAGGGAAATCCATGGTCTTAGCCTGGGTATCCTGTGAGAGGCTAGTACATCTGAGCCAAGCAAACCTCTGCAAGGAGACAGATGTAGCCATGACTCTTGATGTCATATCACTGGAGTCCACAGCAGCACGGAATTGTACCTTGGATGCCTCTATGCCATCCGCAGCCACCTGCTCCAGCTTCTTGGCTAGCTGGGGAGAGGCACTTTTAGCTAGCTCCAGAACTGTATCCCACCTAGATTGCTGGTATCTAGCAGCATAAGCCACATAAGAGGCTTGTCTACGTCCCAAGGAAAATGCCAAGTTCTGTTTCTTTGCCTTAGCATCTATCTTTCTGGAATCCTTATGGGACGGTGATGCCAAGGGGATATTAGACTTACCACAGGCTGCAGCCTGCACTACTCCAACATGGCTGCAATGGGAATATAGGAATTCCATCCCTGAATCTGACAACATGTACTTCTTATCCATTGTTTTATCCACAGGAGGTAGGAGGTATGAGAAAAAGACACCTGTAACAGTTTCTGAGTCTGTTTCCCCAAAGATTTATGCAGGGGAATAGACAGTCTTTTTGACTCTGGGACATCCATCATTTCCACAAAGTCAGGTTCTTCTACTTCCTCAACAGCTTCCACTGCTGGTAGCTGGAAAGTCTCTGCCACCTTTTCATAAAATAAAAAATGTGATGGGTACTCAGAAAGTCTGGAAGGGGAAACATTGGTAGGCCTGTCTGGGGAGATGTGAGGCTCTACTGACTCATCTAGGCCTTAATAATCATCCTCATCACCACCTTCAAACTCAGGATCCCCCTCCCAGTCCAATTCATAATACTCCTCTGGTTCAAATCCTAAAGGAGCAGGAACCGATCAAACCGATTGTCTGCTTGGTGGTGTCGGGTCGGTTGGAACCGAGCGGAGCGACTGCACTATATTTATCCCTTGCGCAATCTCTTCCACGATTGGGATCTGAGGAGAAGGATCTGAACCAGCAGATTTCTTTTTCCTTTTCACCGGAACCGATCCTTCTGAATCTGATTTCATTTTGCCAGAGAGGCATAGCCCGTGTCAGCAGGCACCTCCTCTGGATCGGTCGGAACCGAACTGGGCTGGCCGTCTGGGTCAGTGGATTTTTCAGCCTGCTTTTCCTTCAGCCTAGCAAGTCTTTTATCTAGTGTGTTGAAACCCAGTGGGACCAGTTTTCTTTTTGGGTTTCTCAGACATTGCCTTACTACCAAAATTACCCTTTACAGCTTTCACTCCAGGTAATACAAAAACTTTTCGGTTTCAACCGTGTCATGAGTTGTTTAAAAAAACATAATAAAACGTTGTTTTTTGAAACCGAAAAGTTACCGAACCACACACCACAAAGTTTAAACAGATATTTTTTGTGTTCCCAACCGGCCCAACCGGCAAAGAACCGAAGAAGAAACTATTTCTACCACTATCTACCTAAAATACACTTACTGTACTGTAGACAGAGATTTGATGACCGAAAAATAAGAAACGGTTTGAAAAACTGACCGAAAAAACTAAACCGAACTGAAGTAGAGAGGAGAAATTCTCCGGAGCATCTTCACAGTTAGGCGGAGTAAAGAATCTGACAGTTACATTAGAATGTACCAGGGACAGAGGTTTGAAAACCAAGCTCGATCTCAACATTCTATGCTTAGGCATAGAGTTAACTCTTTCCTCTCCAGAGCAGTTCAAGTGCTGGGGCTAACTGCATATGGCCAGAATACAGCTAGACTTCATGTTGTTTGAAGTAACATTTTTCATCTCCCTGTAAAATTATTATAACTCTCCATTGTACTATGCTTGTCTTTGTAGGATATCATGAGCTTAGCAGGAACTGAGATCATATCACTGGTATTTATGCATAGCTCAGTGTTCCAGCAAATACATGAATACAGTTGTGTGCATGGCTGTCTTGACTTTGGAAGCGACAATGTCTCTGTTGTGTTTCCAAAAATATCTTCTACTACAAGAATTTTGCCACCAGTCCTCAATTTTAATGATATATCTAGAAATTATTTCCAGTGCTCATTAGAATTAATTTTCAAACTATATACTGGTATTACTTTTCAAGGATCTTTTTTCATTCTCAGTCTGGAACTGTTTTGTTCATCCTAAAATATTACAGGCACACAAGAATTAATTTTATTACACAGTGTCAATGATCATCATGTGTTTTAGTAACCCAGGTGCAAATATCTTTCCACAGTTCAAAGCTGTTCATCTTTTACAAATTAAAGGTGTGTACTTCTTGACTTTGTAAATTACAGTTGTTAGAGTAGTTGAGCCAGAGCTTATTTTCAGGCGCAACCAGGAGGATGGGGAGTTACAAGGAAGTAAGAAGCAAAATAAGAAAAAAAGTGTCAAATAAGGCAGCAGTAATAGATAATCAGGAAGTGAATATCAAAATTCTGTTTTTTGGCTGGAGGCATGCAGCTATAGTTCTAGTTTTCACATATGTAAATATGTTTTTCTACTGATCTTTAGATTTTTTGATATTTAAAATGTATTGTCATTGTTGTGGTTCCACAGTAAATATGGCTACTGCCTAATTTGCAGCTGCCCCCCCCCAAGTTGCATCACATCTTTTGTTTACTTTTGTGGGACTCTGTGCTGCATGTTCCCGCTGTCCCTGCATAGTACTGCGAGTTATATGCATGTGCATTTGGCAGCATAGGGTTCCAATTCAATATGGAGGGTGAGAGAAATGGAAATAAAAACAAAGAAAACTGGAGCAAATTACGGGGTGATAGTACAGTGAAAACAAGAAAGATTACCAGGTAAGTGCTCAACGAAGCACAGGAAACAAACTGTTGCAAAAGATCCGACTTTTTTATCTAGTACTGCCGCTTTAAAGTACAGTACCTAAAAAAAGTGACAAGTGCAATGTAAAATACAGTACTGGAAATCAGATGGTGCAAGGTACATTTAAAAACTTGCAAGAATTTACGGTGGCAAAAGTGACAAATGTAGTATAGTAACTCAGAACTACAGATAGTACAAGGTGCAAAAGTACAAATATTTACTATGCTAATGGTAGTAAATCAATAAATAATTCAAGAAGTGGAAGCACTAAAGTAGTGGTATAAATCTGCAAACCTTTACAGTGTGAATAGTAATAAATCATTACATGGAATTGTTCACATCCTTATAGCTAATGTGCTGGGACTTTGAGGTTCCAATTAAGGAAATAACAGAAAAAAATCACTCATACTTTTTTTTAAAAAATCCACTTTATAATCTGGTTGATCTTATGAACCGCCACCCACCATGACAACTCATTAGGACTTCTGCGACTGAGCCATTGATGATGTGTGGCAAAAGGTTCAGCTGTGTGGGCAATCTACGTGTCAACATATGTGTTTTATTTCTTAACTGATTATCCTAATCCATTTCCACACTGACAGTGCTGATATTGATTCCACTTGCTCTAAGAGATCAATATAAGCCCTATCAGTGCAGAAATGCACTAGATACTCAATTAAGAATTGAAAGAATTAAGACTTGGAAACAGGAGCTGTGAGAGAGAGTAGCCTTCAAGGGAGGAGTGATAAAGAGAGGTTAAGATAAAGGGAGCAGTGATGATAAGTAGGAGGGTAGTGGGTGGGACATATGGGGACTAGCAGATTACAGGTTCAGATCTCAGAATCAGTTACTCACTATGTGACCTTGAGCACAAGTCACTTAACGTCCCAGCCCACTCAGCTCTAAAAATGGGTAGAAGCAGGACCCCACTGAAAAACAGATGCCGCATCTCAGTTGGGCTATCCTATGAAAATAAATTGCAAAAGAATAGGAAAGCAAACACATGAGAACAACCCATAATTCAGATCTTATTTTGTACACCTGGACACATCACTTAGTATAGATCAGTGTCCTGCCTTCATAATTTTTAGACATAAATGGGTAGCCATTGTTTTCTTGTTGCCATTACTCCCAGACATTTCTACCTACTATATTCCTGCCTTCCTCAAATGAGAGTTAAAATGATGTAGTGGTCCAACATGGACCTGAGGTATAATATTAGTGAGTATCTCAAAAAGACTCCCAGTAACATTCACTAGCACTGCTTCTCAGGTCCATGTCAGACAACAAAATCGTTTAACTTGCACTTAAGGGAAACCGTACAGTTAGGCAGGGATGGAAGTTGAGGAACATTTTAAAAAGTTACAAATATATGTTGGCCACTTGCATGTGGGTGGCATTTTGGAAATCAGGAGAGTGTGGCTATGATGAGGAATGTTTCAAAGGTTATAAATTGGTGCTGGGGCACTTGAGGATAGGAAGAATTTCAGCAGCTTGGTGGGTGGGTGGGTGTTTGTAGAGAAAGGGGCATTTAAAAATCAGTATTAACCATGGGGGCTTCGGTGCTGCCCATTGGCCCAGTGGGTAGGGCATCACACATCCATGTCAGTAATCTGGGTTCGTAGAAACATAGAAACTGTAGGCAGATAAGGACCACCAGATCCATTTAGTCTGCCCATAAGCCTATCCTTGTTTGTGGCCTTTGACCCTACTCGTTCAGTAGTTATCTCCTTTCCTTCCCACCCTAAGGGTTCCTTTATGTCTATCCCATGCATGTTTGTAGCTCCCCACTATGTTTGTTCCTACCACCTCCTGTGGCAGATTGTTTCATGTATCCATCACCCTTTCTGTGAAGAAAACTTCCTCACATTCACCCTTATCCTGCCCCCCTCAAGTCTTATGTCAACTCATGCCCCCTCATTCTTGTACTTCTCCGATATTGAAAGATGCCACCCCCTGCACCTTGTTTATGTCCTTAAGGTACTTCAAAGTCTCTATCATGCCTCCCAGCTCCCTCCTTTCTTCCAGTGAGTACATACTGAGATCCTTCAATCTCTCCTCGTATGTTTTTGGGTGCAAGCCCTGTGCCATTTTTGTTGATCCTTCTCTAGACTGCCTGCACTCTGTCTATGTCCTTTCGATGATGCGGCCTTCAGAATTGTACACAGTATTCCAGGTGAGGCCTCATTAGTGTTTTATACAGCGGAATCACCACCTCCCTCCTTATGCTAGTGATACCTCTGCCTATGCACCCTAGCATGCCACTGGTCTTCGCTGCAGCCTCTGTACTCTGCTTAGACACCTTTAGGTTATCAGAAATTATAATCTCAAGATCTCTTTCTACCTTGGTGACTGACAGCAACTCCCCCCATCATGTAGCTCTCCCCTGGGTTCCTGCATCCCAGGTGCATTATTTTGCACTTCTTAGAATTTGAACCTCAGTTGCCACACCTCAGACCAGTTTTCCAGTTTCCTTAGGTCTCCCCTAATTTTCTCCTCCCCTTCCAGAGTATCTACCCTGTTGCAGATCTTGGTGTCATCCGCAGACCTTTCCCTCCAACCCTTCTGCTATGTCACCAATATAGACATTAAACACTACTGGCCCAAGGACTGATCCCTGAGGTACCCTACTTTTACCCCCTCTTCCCAAATTGGATCCCATTTATCACCACCCTCTGCCTCCTGTCCATTAACCAGTTTCTAACCCAATTTACCACCTTGTGACCCATGCCCAGACTACCCATCTTGTTGACCAGCCTTTTATGTGGGTTTGACATGACCTTCCTGCTGTGAATCCATGTTGCCTTGGATCTTGGGCACCGCTGGATTCCAAGTGTCCCACTATTCTTTCTATAAGCAGTGCCTCCATGACCTTACCCACTACTGAGGTGAGGTTGAGAGGCCCATAGTTCCCTGCCTCCTCCCTGCTGCCACTTTTGTGAAGAGGGACTACATGTGCCCTCCTCCAGTCCTCTGGAACCACTCCTGTGTTGAGTGACTCTGTGAACAGGGTTGCCAGAGGCTCTGCCAGTTCCCTTAGTTGTTCCTTTAATATTCTCGGGTGTATGCCATCAGGCCCCAGTGCTTTGTCCACCTTCAGTTTTGTGAGTTCCTCCAGGACTCTTTCCACTGTAAGTGGACTGGTGCTGACCTCTTCTCCCTCTTCATATCTGTTGCCCAGCTGTGGTTCTTGACCCTCCCCATCTTCAGTGAATACTGAGCAGAAGTTATTCAGTATTTCTGCCTTTTCCAGGTCTCCCTCCTTACACTTCCCCTCATCCCCTCTGAGCCTTACAATCCCTCCCCTAGCTTTCCTACTCTCACTGATGTACCTATAGAATGTCTTGTCCCCTTTCTTTACAGTCTGCGCTAATCTTTCCTCAGTATGCACCTTCATGCTTCTAACAGCCTTCCCTGCTTTCCTTAGACACTTTAGGTACACCTCCATGTCTTCTTCCTTTTGAGTCCCCTTATACTTTCCAAATCCCACCCTTTTGGCCTTTACTTTCTCTGCCACATCTTTAGAGAACCATAGTGGTTTCCTCCATCTCTTACCATTGGTTATCACCCAAGTGCATTGGTTTGTTCCCTCCCCTATGGCTTCTTGCATTCCCACTGGGCCTCAATCCCACTCCTTCCCTCCTCCTCGCCAGTGCTTCCTTGATACACCTCCCCATCTTATCAAAGTCTGCACTCCTGAAATCTAAGACCCTAGCCTTTGTGTGACTTGACTGTGTCCCTATCCACAAGCTAAAGCACACTATGTGGTGGTCGCTGGACCCCAACTGGCCTTCTACCTGGACTTCTGTGATTTTGTCACTATTTGTCAGTAGCAGGTATAGAATTGCCCTGTCTTTGGTGGGATCAAGCAATAGCTGCCTGAGGCCTGCCTCCTGTAGCGAATCCAAAATGTCTTTGCTCCTGGTTGAAGCTGCTGCCGGGATGGTCCAATCCACATCTGGTATATTGAAACCTGCTAGCAGTAGTACTGTCCCTTTTGCTGCAATCTTGTGTATTTCTTATGTTAGCTGCCTATCGAACTCCTCCCCCTGCACTGGAGGCATGTAGATCACCCCTGTGCAGACTGCTGTGCCCTTCCCTAACTTAAGTGTGATCCACAGTGTCTTGGCCTCCCCCTGCCTACCTTGTACTTCTGTTGCCTTTATACTCTCCCTGATGTACATGCCCCCTTCCTTTTTTTACTCCCCCTATCACTTCAGAACAGAGCATACCCCGGTACATTTACGTCCAAGTCTCTGTTATTGCTGCTATGTCCAAGTCTGCCTCCACCAGCAATGCCTCCAGGTCTGGGATTTTATTTCTGAGGCTGCAAACATTCTTAACCATGGCCTTCCATGTTTTGCTGCCTGTCTTCTCACTATTAATGCCTTTGATTTCCTGCAGTTCCACGGTAGACTTTAGTGCTGCGTGGGCCACTGAGGTGGTGTCACATGACAGTGCTCCCAGCTTTGGGAGGGATGGCATGAGGTTCTGTCACCACAGCAACCTCTATGGTTGACCAATCAGCTAGCTCACTTGTAGAGGCAAGCTATGTGTGTGCACGGCTGTTAGAGGCATCTGCCCATACCTTACACTCTACTTTGCCGACCACATAAAATTCAGATTAGAGCTCTAAGAAGTTAATTTGCAAAGTTTTCTCTTAGTTTACAAGCTTTTATGATAGCGAGTGCTCATGAAAATGAACCTGTCATGAAAACAGGCCCTGTTTTTATGACTCGTAAAAGACTCGTTTCATGAAAAATTTAAGAACAATTTTTTTCCAAAAAACAGCAGTTGAAGAATCAGCCTTACAGCCCACTCGATCGATCACATGAGTTTCAGATTACAGTGCCAAGCATTTTTTTTTGATGCACAAAGTTTTCCTATCTTTTATCCAGTTTTATGACTGTAAAGACTCTCAAAAACGTGATATTTTATCTCACAAAAATGGATTTTAAAATGGAAACATGGGTTGTCATGAAAAAAACGTTATGAAAGACTTATGAATAGACAAAGTTCCCATGCACGAAAATGGGATTTTATTTTCATAATAATAAAAAAGTGAAAGTTACTTAATGTGGCTACTGATCTGCATGATAACATGGCAGGCAAAAATATTGCAGTACAAAATATCGCAGGCAAATTATCTCCGACAGCAATGTAGGGTAACAAATATATCACAGGACAGAACTGTGCAGGCAGGTGTCAGACAATACAATTTGCAAGGCGGCAACAGAGCACAGGACACAAGAGCTTTGACTGCACACCATTTAATGGCAAAATAGATATACAGTACACCAATTCCACACTGACCCATGTACACCCCACCACCCAAATCAGTAAAGCGAATAGCAGCACACGGCCGGTGGCCACGCAGGTAGACTGGTACCAGGGGGATCTCAGACCTGCAGCTGGAAATTACATACGAACATACAAAATTGCCAACAGATAAAGACCTTCTGGTCAATCAAGTCTCCTCAATTGTGCAGCTAGCAACGCTTACATAGCAGCTGCCCCGCCATCCCCTCCCCCGGACCATGTCCTATCCCCTTCTGAAGCAGCCCACTGTACTACAGGACATCACTTCATCAGGCAATGCATTCCACCCAGACACCACCCTCTCCGTAAAAAAGTGTCTTCTCATTTCTCTCCTAATCTTCCCTCCTCCACTCTCAGCCCATGAAGTCTAGTGTCCCTCCCCCCTTAACTTGAACAGCCCCTCTGTGCCTGTCTTGTTTATACCTTTCAAGTATTTGAAGGTTTCAATCATGTCACCGCTATCTCTCTGTTCCTCCAGGGAGTACATGTTCAGCTCCCTCAACCTGGTCTCATATTGCATGTCCCCTAGCCCTTGGATCATCCTTGTTGCCCTGCGCTGCATCCCCTATAGTAACTTAATGTCCTTCTTCAGGTACAGGCACCAGTACTGCATGCACTACTCCAGGTGTGGCCTGACCAGTGATCTATACAGCAGCAGAATCATCTCCCCCCTCCTGGAGGATATACCCCTGGCAATACAACCTAGCATCCTGCTGGCCTTGGTCAGCACCATTCTACACTGTGCTGAGTTGTTCATTGACCCCGTTATGATCACTCCCAGATCCTTCTCTTCCTCTGTCATGGTTAACTGAATCCCACCTATCTGATAGCTCCTCCTTGGGTTCTTTGCACCAAAGTGTAGCACTTTGCACTTTCTGGCACTGGATCCCAGATGCCAAGTGTCCGACCAGGCCTACAGTTTGGACAGATCGTCCTGCAACCCCTCCCACCCTCCTAAGTCATCCACTACTGCTCCTATTTTTGTATAATCTGCAAACAGGCTGATCTTGCTCTTGATGCCGATTGAGAAGCCTGCTATTAAGATTCCAAACAACACTGACCCCAGAACTGAGCCCTGCAGTATCCCACTTATCACCACTCTCAGAGTGGAGAGCTCCCCTCCTATCACCATCCTCTGCTGTCTCCCTTGCAGCCAGTTCACTACCCATCCCACCACCTTCACCCCTGCCCCTAAGCCCTCCAGCTTACTTCCCAGCCTCCCATGCAGCACTGAATTGAACGCCTTACTGATGTCCAGGTACAAGACATCCACTGCATGGCCCATGTCTAACTGCCTAGTTACCCAGTCATAATACTCTACCAAGCTGGTCTGACAGGAACTACCAGAGACAAACCCATGCTGCCTACCATCCTGTAGCCCATTGGTCTCCAGAAAGGAAACCTGCCTCCCTTTCAGGATTGTCACAGTCAGCTTTCCCACGATGGATGTGAGGCTTACTGGTCTGTAGTTCTCTGGTTCATTCTTGGGGCCGCTCTTGTGGAGGGGTACCACGTGAGCCATCCTCCAGTCCTGAGGTACACTCCCTGAGTCCAGGGAGGCATTGAACAGGTCTGCCAAGGGCTCTGCCAGGACTTCTGCCAGCTCCTTCAGTACCCTGGGATGTATGCCATCAGGCCCTGGCACTTTGTCCAACCTCAGAGCCCTCAAACCTTCCAGTACCCTGCCCACTGTCATTTCCCATCTATCACTTCCTTCCCCACGCCTACCCTCCCACCCCCTTGGGTCAGCCCTTCTTTCTCCTTAGTACATATGGAGCAGAAGTATTCGTTCAGTGCTTCTGCCTGTTCTGCCCCTGTTTCCACCCATCCTCTTAATCCTTACGATTTGGTCCTTACAACCCTTTTTCTCCCTAATGTACCCGAGGAAGTCCTTTTCCCCCTGCTTAATGGCCTCTGCCAGCCTGAGCTGCCTTGACACCTTGGCTTCCCTGACTTCCCTTGTCACCTCCTTCGACTTCTTCAGGTAGCCCTCTTTGTCCTCCCCTCTTCACCCCATATGCAATGCCCCTGAGGTAATCATAGGTGCTCCTCAAAACTTGAGCAGTGTGTCTCTCCACCCAGTATGTCCCTGCAGAAAGGAAAAAGTACAAGAACACCTCCAAGCACATTCACGCCATCGTCAAGGACTATGGTGGCAGGAGCACCTACGATTACCTCAGGGGCATTGCATATAATTTCCAGCTGCAGGTCTGAGTGCCCCCTGGCACCAGTCTGCCTGCATGCCCACTGGCCATGTTGTGCTGCTGTTCATTATACTGGTTTGGGTGGTGGGGTGTACGTGGGTCAGTGTGGTAACAGTGTACTGTATATCTATTGTGTCATTAAATAGTGTGCAGTCAAAGCTCTGGTGTCCTAAGCTCTGTTGCCGCCTTGTGGATTGTACTGCCTGCACAGTTCTGTCCTATGATGTATCTGTCCTGTCGGCCTATATTGCTGGTGGCGATTATTTGCCTGCAATATTTTGTACTACAATATTTTTGCCCACAATGTTATCACACGGATCCATAGCTACAGGTCTTTGAGAATATCTTCTCCACAGAGTACCACTCTTTGGTCTTAGGCTGGAGTCAGAGTGCTGGCACTGTGTTAGCACCGGTGCATGCACAGCACTATGTGCCACTTCCAATAAATGTTGACGATCACCTAACTTCCTCAGTTCTGTTAGCAAGGAGTATGAAAAGCAGTTAACAAGCACTACACTTACAGAAAGATGAAAAAGGAAAAAGGATATAGACAGTGAAAAAAAATCAGCAAATGACTAACAACCTAATAGGAAGGAAGGGAAGAGTTTCCTTCCCTAAGAAGCTGCATCCACCAGGGTAGACATGTGATGCACAAAAAACCTATAGGAAATCCCAAGTCATGACCATCATCCACAAGCCCTACCCAAGGGAAGACAAACAAAATGCAAGGACACCCAGGGGCATCTGTAGGGTATTGCAATACCAGGGGCACTGGCCCTGAGATGTATATTACCATGCCGGGGATTTGGGGGAAGAGGGCAATGAACCCCCCCCCAAGCCATTGAGGTTTTACTTACTGTAAAGGTGAAAATCTGGGCTATCCTGAGCCCTCAAACATTAAAAATAGGGCTTTGAACAATGGATATTGTACTCCTTTTATGAAAGGGGAAAATTTGAAACACTTCACATAAGAAGGGCTGTTGGGTTAAGCTGCATATGTCAACATTTAGTTGATCCTCCTGTGTTTGGAACGAGATATATGTACATACTAATAGTGAACCAGAAAGTGAATAATTGGCACATATCACTGCATGGGACTAGGGATGTGACAATACAGGTTGATCATGCATTCCTTACGACTGTTGGGGCATGCACCTTCCATGAAATGAAATGCGTTGTACAGTCAGTCATGTTAGTAATGAAATAAAAACCTGTGACATTGACATGATGGAGAGAGGGTATTAATTTTGTTCAACAGTGGATCATTGGATGGCAATATTGTTAATGGGTCATCTAGTGTTGTCTCTGACATTGTCACAAAACTGTCTATAATGGTATCAGCAGAGATTGACATTAATGTCTCTTGCATAGTTGTCATAACTGCTAAAGCATCAAGCCTCTCCTGGTTCATTGTTGAACGAAGCCAAGTGTACAGATGTCTCAGAACACTAAATCCACGTTCACACGAACACCTTGTGATAGGGATAGTCACTGCAACTTTGACTAATATTTTCAGGGAAGGAAACATTATACTGTCTAGTTTATTATAAAACACTGTCATATCTTTCACCTCAATCTGAAAGTGCTTCATAAAGTTACTAGCAACAACTTCTTCATGTGAAATATCAGTTCCGTAATTAACAGCTACATGTTTCAGAGACACAACGTTTAGAAAATTTGATGATGAGGGTGAGCAAGCTTTAATGCCGGTTAATATTTCTTTATTTACATAGAAAATCTTCTATCAAGCTCTGCAATCATTCTGTCCAAGCAAGGATTCCACTGCCTGGATCTGAAACTTTCTTCATTATGGGTCAATTCAAGTGGTCCAGAGGCTATTTCAACAAATAATTTATCAAACCTGGGAGTTGTTTTACGCTTGTGATATTCTGAAACCTGCAAAATTGGTATATCAAGTCTCTTATAAAACTGACATGCTTTATTGTATACATCATTGGCTGATGCCTCATTTCGCATGCCTGACAGAGTTGTGGTGACAGCCTCAACAGCTGTTACAGCAGTCGACAAATAAAGGAATTCTTTCTGCAGAAGATTAAGCAACCCATTTGTTGTGCTCGGTAGTGTCTGAAACACAAAGAGACAGGAAAGTGTTGCCCAGCTTGTAAGCTTCCTTTGTAATCCATGAGTGGTTGCATCAGACCCCACAGACAATTTAAAAGTGCATCAAATGTTTTCAGAACAGCACTGATTGACCGCAGTCTGCAAGACAATCTAGTATCCGAGAGCTGCACAAGTTCAGGTGGTGTTAAACCAAGTCCCCCTGTGCATTCACAAACTGCTGGTGCTGTTTCACAGAAACACTAAAAAAAGCATAGAGGCTCAAGAGTCTGGTAGAAGTCACATGCTTCTGGCAATTCTTCGCATGTATTACAAAGCACGAGATTTAGTTCATGGGCATAGCAATGTACATAAATTGCCTTATCATGAAACATTCTAAATCATTGTTGAACTCCACTTATATGACCACTCATCACAGAAGCCCCATTGTAAGCCTGAGCAACACACGACAGTTTGCCAGCTGCATGTTTTTTTCAAACAGTCTTCTAAAGTAGCTGTGATACTGACAGCAACAAACTTCTTCATTTTAGTAAATCCAAGAAACCTTTCTATTATTTGTCCCTTGCTGTTTACATAGCGAACACAGACTACTAGCTAAACACAGAAACATAGAATTTGACGGCAGATAAGGACCGTTTCACCCACCCAGTCTGCCCATTTCCCTACCTAATGAATAAGCTGCAGATCCTAGTTAACCAGCAGCCTAATTCTTTCTACCCCAACCCCCTAGAATTGCCTTATGACTGTCCCATGCATGCTTGAATTCAACCACTGTTTTTGACTCCACAACCTCCTCCAGAAGGCCATTCCATGCATCCACAACCCTGTCTGTGAAAAAATACTTCCTTACATTACCTCTGAGCCACCCCTCTATCTTCAAATTGTGCCCCTTGTTCTTGCACACCTCTTTTTTTGAAAGATGCTACCCTCTTGGACTTTGTTGATTCCCTTGAGGTACTTGAAAGTTTCTATCATGTCCCTCTCCTCCTTTCCTCGAGGCTATACATATTAAGCTCCTTTAGTCTCTCTTAATATGTCTTCTGGTGCAGACCCTGCATCATTTTAGTTGCCCTCCTCTGGACAGCTTCCATCTTGTCTATGTCCTTGCGGAGACTGGGTCTCCAGAACTGCACACAGTACTCCAGATGGGGTCTCACCAGCTGTCTGTACAGAGGGATAACAACTTCCTGTTTTCTACTGGTGATGCCTCTCCCTATGCATCCCAGTATCCCCCCAGCCCTCCTTACTGGCCTCTCACATTGCTTGCCCACCTTCAAGTCATCTGATATGACTACCCCCAGGTCCCTTCCCATTTTTGTTGTTGTTAGTATCTCACCCCCCATTGTGTACTCTTCCCCTCGGTTTTTGTTTCCTAGGTGCATTACCTTGCACTTCTTAGCATTGAATCTAAGCCGCCATACATTTGACCATTCCTCTAACCTTGCCAAGTCCCTTTTCATCCTTTCCACCCCACCTTGTGCATCAACTCTGTTGCAGATCTTTGTGTCATCTGCAAAGAGACATGCTTTTGCTTCCAGTCCCTCTGCAATGTCACTTATAAAGACATTGAAGAGGACTGGTCCTAATACTGAACCCTGCGGTACCCCACTATTAGCCCCCCTTTCTTCAAAGTGGACTCCATTTACTATTACCCTCTGTGTCCTATTCTCCAGCCAATTCTTTACCCAGGCTGTCATCTTGGGACCCACTCCCAGGCTGGCTAACTTGTATATTAATCTTTTGTGTGGGACTGAGCCAAATGTCTTGCTAAAGTCTAGGTAGGCCATGTCCACAGCCCCTCCCTGATCTACTACTTTGGTCACCCAGTCAAAGAAATGTATTAGATTCGTCTGGCATGACCTTCCCGCTGTGAATCCATGCTGCCTTGGGTCCTGTGCCCCTCTGGCCTCTAGGTACTTGACAATTCTTTCCTTCAGAAGTGATTCCACCATTTTCCCTATCACTGAGGTTAAACTAACAGGTCTGTAGTTTCCTGCTTCTGCCCTGCTCCCACTTTTGTGAAGGGGAATCACATCTGCCCTCCTCCAGTCCTCTGGTACCACCCCATCCTCCCATGATTTGTTAAAGAGGGTAGTCAGTGGTGTCACTAGTTCTACCCTTAGTTCTTTTAGAATTCTGGGATGAATCCCATCAGACCCCACTGCTTTGTCCACCTTCAATTTGAAGAGTTCTTTCAGAACCCTTTCTTCTGTAAATGGGCTGATATCAACTTCTGTATCCAGAGTGTTTCTATTGTTTGTTTTAGGTACCTCCCCCCTCTTCATTTGTAAATACTGAGCAAAATATTTGTTTAGTATCTCTGCCTTTTCACAGTCACCTTCTGCCCACCCCTACCCTTTATTAAGCCTCACTGTCCCTACCTTAGTCTTCCTTCGCTCCCTGATGTACCTAAAAAAGGTTTTATCCCCCTTCTTAACTGAGTTGGCTATCTTTTCCTTGGTTCAGGCCTTTGCTGTTCTGACTGCCTTCCCAGCTTCCTTTTGCTTTAACTGATACAATTCTCTGTCCTGCTCCTTCTGTGATTTCTTGTACTTTCTGAATGCTTTTTTTTCTTGAACCTTCACTGCCACCTCCTTTGAGAACCATATGGTTTCTTACGTCATTTTGTTTTGTTTATTTGCTTCACACAAGGCTTGTTACCTCTGTGATGGCAGTTTTTATTATCCCCATTGTTCTTCCACCCTCCTTCCTGCCCATTTGCTAGTGCATTCCTTAGGCACTCACCATTCTGGCGCAGTCAGCACTCCTGAAGTCCAGTACTTTTGCCTTTGTATGGCTTGACTCTATTGCTGTGTTTATTGTGAACCATACTGTTCGATGGTCGCAAGTTCCCAGATGGCTACCCACTTCTACATCTGTGATCCTCTCTCCATCTCGAAATGTTTTAAACCAATCTGCTTTAATGACCGTTTGCATGCATTCGTGTTTTTACCAAAACAAGTTAATGGGAAGTTATAATTCTATGGCTGCACAGATCCAGAATCACCATTGCCAAGGTCATGTGGAGATTTGCTATTTGTTGCTTTGGGTGATTCTGCTACTGGTAATGGAACAATATTTTCTACCATTTGCCCCAGCTGTCCCCCTTCTGTATGATGCCGTTTATCGCCTTGGCAAAGACTGCTTCCTAAAACATGAAAGGATGCCGCAATGTAATGCGACTGCTGTGCTGCTACATCTGTTACCAGGATTACTTCTCCTCCTTGACATTCTGATTGAGATACTGACTGCGGGTCGTTAGTCTTTCTGAAATACTTTCTTTTATCCATAATAAAGTCTAGTGTTAAATTGTGTTTTGAATTACTAGTATTTCAACCACCACACACTGCACAGGAGCACAGCGCAGATGAACAGGACAGCATATGCCAACTTGACACCACACTGTAGTACTATAATCAGATTAAACTGCCTACAAGTCAGAAAAACAAAAGTATGCTAAAGTAATGAATAAACATATCAGCTCAGCAGTTGATTGATTTTGTTGATTTGACCAGACAATAAAGACAGGACAAAAAAGCTTACAGTAGCCCTTGAACGTGACTCTAGGTATGATTTTTTAAACACACTTGCTGTCAGTGGCTGTCTAGCTGATGAATAGTCAGTGAACATGTCCTAAGCACCACTGCCACAGTACTGTCTGTCCACCTGTAGATTTTTTTTAATTATATTTAAGAAACCAAGTAAGTTACTGCTTTTTACACTTAAACAATACAAAACAGCCTCAGCCAGAAAAGGAAAAAAGGAGTAATGAAGTTGGTGACACACAAAATTACTCTGTTTTACTTGTATCTCTCACTTCCTCTTTTTCAGTGGTTTTTCAGATTACTTTAACAGTAATGTACTATAGTAACTGTGTATTTTTAATGACTTTTTTCTCTCTCTCTCTGTAGTCTGCTGCAGCCAAGATTCTGCAGTCTGTGGGCAAGCAGAAGAAAATGTCAGGTCAGGCTCTTTAGACGTCACAGCACAGTCAGGCACTGGCAGACTGTGGTTGGTTGCCTGTATTTCTGTTTAATTTGTTTTTGTAAATTCAGGCAAAAATGCCTACTAGTTCCACACTAGCCCTTCAAAGGACTTTTCTGTAACAGTATAGGCCTGTCTGGGATGCTGGACTGTGTGACCACCTCTCTATATTTTTTTTTATTTGCTAAAAGGCCCACTAATACCATTGTACCACACTAACCCTTAAAAGCTCTTTTTGCCGTACAGTATGAGGCAGGGTCATCTGGGTCTCTGTGGTCATTTGTATTTTTTCATTTGTTAATTTGTGGCACAAAATACATGCAGCTACCTCCCACTAGCACTTAAATGTCCCTTATGTCCACTAGCACCACATTAGCCCTTACAATGACTTTTTCCAGAACAGTAGGATGGTCTGTAAATTCACTGGACTGTGTGGTCAGTAGCTCCAGCTCCCACTAGCCCTGAAATGCCCACCACAGACAGTATCCAAGAACCCCTAAAAGGATTTTTCTAGTAAAGTATGTTGAACTGGGACTCTGGTCTATGTGGCCTAAAGCCTGGCTACCTGCTAACAAACTATATTCTATATTTGTTATTTTTTTGCCAAAAAGTTTGATATCCAACACTTGTATCAAGTAGCCCTGAAATCCCACCACTGTACCCCAGAAATCCTTAAAAGGACTTTTTGTAGTAAAGTATGTCAATCTGGGATGCTGCTGGACTGTGTGGTCTCACTGGCCTTAGCTAGAGCCTGGCAATAAAAAAATCTCTCTCTCTCTCTCTCTCTCTCTCTCTATATATATATATATATATATGTATATGTAGCAAAAAAAAAAAAAATATATATATATATATTTTCATGGCAAATATTTAATACATCAATTGAGTTGTTCACAATGGCAAAAGTGAGAAATTTGATGTTAGGGTTCCCACTCTTGCACCCCACCCCATCCCGCCCCCACCAACAGACATCGGGTGTGAGTTGGGGTAGTCAGTCCTAACTCTCACCCCATCCCATGTGTAAACAAGCTGAGGTGGTGCAGTATAGGAGAATGGGGCCGAGTTAGAACCAACAACCCCAACACACACCCCGATGCCTGTTGGTGGAGGCGGGGTCGTGGTGGGGTGCAAGGGGGCTGGGAACCCTAACATCGAATTTCTTCACTTTTGTCACTGTGGAACAACCCTAACTGATGCATTAAATGGATTTTTTGCCATGAATTTCCCTTCTTTTTGAGAATGTGAATTATAAATAGTGAAGTAATGCAAATGCTAACGTACATGGTGACGCAAACATAAACCATAAATCAAACGGTAATAGAAACACAAGCGCAAACATTAATGAAAACAGAAATGCAAACACAAGCGCGTATGGAAACGCAAACCATAACGCACTCGGTCATGGTAACACAATTAATTTTTTACACTAGGGCCATCAATCAGAGGGTGGGAGGGACCACTGGCCAAAAGGGATTTTTTTTTTAAACTGGGGCTGGTAATCAGAAGGTGGGGGAGACCACTGGACACCACAGAGTTATTTTTTAATATGGGGGTTGGTGATTGGGGGGGGGAGAACACTAGGTACCAGGGAGTTATGTTTTAATATTGGGGTTGGCGATCAGAGGGCAAAGGAACCACTGGGCACCAGGGAGTTATGTTTTAAGACTGAAGCTGACGATTGGAGGGTGAGGGGATCACTGAGCACCAGGGAATTATTTTTTTAAACAGCATCTGGCAATTGGAGGGGGGACCACTGGGCACCAGGGAGTTATTTTTTTATACTGGAGCTGGCTGCGACTAAGCATCAGGGAGTTATGTTGTAATACAGTGGCTGATGATCAGAGGGTGGGGGAACCACTGGGCAACAGGGAATTATTTTTTAATACTGGAACCAGCCATTGGACGGTAGTGGGGACCACTGGACAACAGGGAGTTATGTTTTAATACTTGAGCAGGTGACTGGAGGGTGGGGGAAGGGACCCACTAGCCACCAAAGAGCAGGTGTGCTCCCCCATCACCAATGTGGCCATTGGATGCAGTGGCTCTGCCAGCCACAAGGCTGCCAGGAGTGAGTCAGGCATTCTGTCTGAAGTAACTGCGTACTACAAAGTGGCCTGCGCTATTTCTGTCACACAGTGCTATCGTGCTGAATATTGCGCTTCACCAGGATTCCTATCCTTGCCCCTCCTTTTCCCCACCAAATACCTACTTTTTTTGTGCGCACTAACCTTTTTAGCACACACCATAGTCCCCTTTGAATATTGCGCATGGGTGTAAACCTTGAGCTAACAGGGTGCAATCACTTTGCCCACTGGGCAAAGTTCTGAATATCTGGCCCAGATATTTTCACCCCAGCAAAGGGGTAGTCCAGGGCCAAAAGCTGCCAGACTGTATCTTGATCACTCAGAGGGAGTCATGGACCTTGTCAATGCTATCACTTGAGACTCTGTCACAATCCTTGCTTGCTGGGGGAGGGAGAGTTCAGTACCTCTATAGAGCTGTAGATAACCAGAGGGAAAAGTCTGGAACATAAGCTGTGAATGCATGGGTTGAAATCTGCCTGCAGAAGTGTGGAACTGCTGTCCTCACTTCAATGATCAAATCTCCAATGTCAAAGGAAAAGCAGACATCACAGGCATCCATACTGCGGCCAGTTTCAAGGTAGTTAAAGCACAAAAATAAGTCAGTCAGTGCATAAAACAATATGGCCACAACCAAAGTACCAAAAAAGTGGCCCGATAATTTCAGGGCTTTGACTTTCTTATAGCTGGGCATATCATTCAGAAAAGAAAAATGAAATGGAAACAAGGTGAGAAATTGACATATTGAAGTTTTTTTGCATGCAGCATCCTCAACGATGGGATAAAAACAGAATTGAGGTAGTTAGAACATTACTTACAGTTACTGTATGCAGCACACCGTATCATGCATACGCCAGTGCCAGCATCATTGCTGGTACTCTGACTGAAACCTTTACTTCTGGGGATCCTAGAACCTCTAGCCTAAGACCAGAGAGTGGGGCTCCATGGAGAATACTTAGAAGATCTAGAAAGTTCTTAGTAAATTCACCAATCAAAATATCATCCTTGGGACAAACTCTAACAGGAAATTTTAATGGTTGTACTCACAGCTGTTTTTGTGCTATCCATGAGCAAAAAGTGTTAACAAAATTCTTGGGCCTGCGATCGGAGGGTGGAGAAGACTGCTGGACACATTTCAACTTTCTAAAATTTTTAAACAAATGAGACAATTGGCTCCAGGAACATGCATGCCAAATTATAGGCTACTATGTCCAGGAATGCTGCATTATTAAGATGCACAAACAGGGTTAAACAGAGAACAGCATTCGTAACCATAGTAACGTCTGCCAGAACTAGATACATAGTGCATTCCCTGCAGGGGGAGGGCCTCAAACAACTGATACAACAATCCACAAGAGACATGGCTATCCTAGACATAGTACTGACTAATAGGGAAAAGATCACAGATCTCCAGGTAGCAGGTCACCTGAGGGCCAGTGACCATCAAATGGTATGGTTCAATTTGGCCACTAGAACTAAATCATCCCATTCCAAAACAAAAATATGGGACTCCAGAGGAGCTGACTTTGATAAGATGGCCAACAGAGTTAAGCTAGCCCTGGCAAAAAGAAATACAGGCGAGGGAGTACAGGCAAAGTGGGCAAGCATTAAGGATGCAATACTTGAAGCAACATCCCATTGTGTTTGAGAGAAAAGGAGGTGCAAAAGAAGAAGGAAACCACTTTGGTTCTCAAAAACATTAGCAGATAAGGTCAGAGCCAAATGGCTGGCCTTCAGGAAATATAAGGGAATGCAGCAGGATGAAGATAGGGAGGCACACCAAACTTCCCTAAGGGAAGCAGGGAAGGCAGTAAGGCAGGCAAAGGCCCAAACCGAGGAAACACTAGCACAAACAGTAAAAGAAGGTGACAAGACTTTCTATAGAAACATTAGTGAAAGGAGAAAGTCCAGAGGGGGTATTACTAAGATCAAAGGGGATAAGGGGCGTGTGAGGAGGAGAGAAGGAGGACCATGTAAAAGCATCTATCCTAAATAGATACTTCTGCTTGGTATTTACTAAAGAGAAGGTAGGGAAGGGCCCACAGCTCAGCACCATGGACACAGGGGAGAGGGAGGTGTGCACTAGTCCCTTCACAAATGAAAGGGTCCTACAAGAGCTCAATAAGCTCAGCGTGGACAAGACAAAGGGACCTGATGGCATACATCCCAGGGTACTAAAGGAGCTAAGACTGGAACTAGCAGAGCCATTATCAGGACTGTTTAGTGAGTCTCTGAGCACAGGAGGGGGTCCCAGAAGACTGGAGAAAGGCTCCTGTGATCCCGCTCCTCAAGAGTGGTAGCAGGGAGGAGGCAGGGAACCACAGACCAGGCAGTCTTTCCTCAGTAGTGGGCAAGATTATGGAGGCACTCCTTAAGCAAAGGATAGTGCAACACCTGCAATCTATAGGAGCACAGGATCCAAGACAGCATGGGTTTACAACAGGAAGGTCCTGTCAAACTGATCTCATAGATTTCTTTGACTGGGTAACCAGAGTGATGGAGCAAGGGGGAGCAGTTGATGTTGCCTACCTTGACTTCAGCAAAGCTTTTTGATACTGTTCCACATAGAAGATTGATTAATAAGCTGGGTAGGCTTGGGGTGGGTCAGAAGTTGGTCAACTGGGTGGCAAACTGGTTGACGGGCAGAAAACAGACAGTGGTGGTAAACGGTATACAGTCAGACGAGATGCAAGTCACAAGTGGGGTACCTCAGCGATCAGTCCTGGGGCCAGTCCTCTTCAATATCCTCATCAGTGACACTGCAGATGGACTGTAGGGTAAGATTTGTCTGTTTGCAGATGACACCAAGGTCTGCAACAGAGAAGATGATCCAGATGGGGTGGGCAGAATGAGAAGAGATTTGGATAAACTGGCAAAATGATCAGAAGAGTGGCAACTGGGGTTTAATGCAAAGAAGTGCAAGATCATGCACATAGGGAAGAGAAACCCTGAAGCCACCTATAGGTTGGGAGGGGAGTTGCTGGCAGTCACAAGGGAAGAAAGAGACTTGGGCATCATCATCACAGATGACCTGAAATCATCCAAGCAGATCATTAAAGCAGTAGATAAGGCTAGGGGGATGTTGGGGTGTATTAGTAGGGGTATCACAAGTCTGAAGAGGGAGGTAATAATCCCTCTTTACAAGACACTGGTTAGGCCCCATCTGGAGTGCTGTATGCAGTACTGGAGGCCACACCTTCAAAAGGAAGGGCAACCAAAATGGTGCAGGGCCTGCATCAGAAAACATATGAGGACAGATTAACGGAGCTCAGTATGTATACCCTAGAGCAAAGGAAGGAGAGAGGTGATATGATATGGAAGAGGCGAGGGACCAGGCAGAGGTATTTAACGAGTACTTTGCCTCTGTGTTCACTAGGGAGGCGGATGGGATATCTACAAAGCAAGGCACAATGGGGATAGAAGCGGCAGTGAGTGGAATCAGGGGAGCAACAGAAATGGAGCAAGATGGAGGGAGAGGTACCCCAGGGGTGTCACATCAGGATAAGGATAAAAAGGCCAGTAAGGTGGAGGGGACGGATGATGCTATCTCTGCCAAAAGGGTGTGGTTAGCCCTCAAGGCCCTAAAGAAAGACAAATCTCCTGGGCCGATGGCATTCATCCGAGTACATAGAAACACAGAAACATAGATTTTGATGGCAGATAAGGACCGCTTGGCCCATCCAGTCTGCCCATTTCCTACCTAATGGATAAGCTGCAGATCCTAGTTAACCAGCAGCCTACTTCTTCCTACCCCACCCCTAGAATTGCCTTATGACTGTCCCATGCATGCTTGAATTCAACCACTGTTTTGACTCCACAACCTGCGTCCGGAAGGCCGCTCCATGCATCCACAACCCTCTGGTGAAAAATACTTCCTTAAATTACCTCTGAGATGCCCCCTCTATCTTCAAATTGTGCCCCCTTGTTCTTGCACACCTCTTTTTTTGAAAGATGCTACCCTCTTGGACTTTGTTGATTCCCTTGAGGTACTTGAAAGTTTCTATCATGTCCCCCCTCTCCCTCCTTTCCTCGAGGCTATACATATTAAGCTCCTTAAGTCTCTCTTCATATGTCTTCCGGTGCAGACCCTGCACCATTTTAGTAGCCCTCCTCTAGACAGCTTCCATCCTGTCTATGTCTTTGCAGAGATTGGGTTTCCAGAACTGCACGCAGTATTCCAGATGGGGTCTCACCAACTGTCTGTACAGAGGGATAATAACTTCCTGTTTTCTACTGGTGATGCCTCTCCCTATGCACCCCAGTATCAACCCAGCCCTCCTTGCTGCCCTCTCACATTGCTTGCCCACCTTTAGGTAATCTGATATGACTCCCCCCAGGTCCCTTTCAATTTTTGTTGTTGTTAGTATCTCACCCCCCATTGTGTACTCTTCCCTGGGGTTTTTGTTTCCCAGGTGCATTACCTTGCACTTCTTAGCACTGAATCTAAACTGCCATACATTTCACCACTCCTCTAACCTTGCCAAGTCCCTTCTCATCCTTTCCACCCCACCTTGTGCATCAACTCTGTTGCAGATCTTTGTGTCATCTGCAAAGAGACATACTTTTCCTTCCAGTCCCTCGGCAATGTCACTTATAAAGACAATGAAGAGGACCTGTCCTAATACTGAACCCTGCGGTACCCCACTAGTAACCCCCCTCTCTTCAGAGTGGACTCCATGTACTATTACTCTCTGTGTCCTATTCTCCAGCCAATTCTTTACCCAGGCTGTCATCTTGGGACCCATTCTCAGGCTGGCTGACTTGTATATTAATCTTTTGTGTGGGACTGTGTCAAATTCCTTGCTGAAGTCTAGGTAGGCCATGTCCACAGCCCCTTCCTGATCTACTACTTTGGTCACCCAGTCAAAGAAATCTATCTGATTTGTCTGGCATGACCTTCCCACTGTGAATCCATGCTGCCTTGGGTTCTGTGCCCCTCTGGCCTCTAGATACTCAACATTTCTTTCCTTCAGAAGTGATTCCATCATTTTCCCTACCACTGAGGTTAAACTAACAGGTCTGTAATTTTCTGCTGCTGTCTTGCTCCCAATTTTGTGAAGGGGAATCACATCTGCCCTCCTCAAGTCCTCGGGTACCAGCCCTTCCTTCCATGATTTGTTAAAGAGGGTAGTCAGTGGTGTCACTAGTTCTACCCTTAGTTCTTTTAGAATTCTGGGATGAATCCCATCAGGCCCCATTGCTTTGTCCACCTTCAGTTTTAAGAGTCCTTTCAGAACTCTTTCTTCTGTAAATGGGCTGGTATCAACTTCTGTATCCAGAGTGTTTCTACTGTTTGTTTTAGGTACCTCCCCCACTTCCTTTGTAAATACTGAGCAAAAATATTTGTTTAGTATCTCTGCCTTTTCACAGTCACCTTCTGCCCACCCTCCCTCCCCTTTATTAAGCCTCTCATAACCCTCCCTTGGTCTTCCTTCGCTCCCTGATGTACCTATAAATACAGTTTACTCACCTGTAACAGGAGTTCTGGGAATGGTATATGTTGTTCATCCACACTTATTGGCAGGTTCCTTGCCGCTTTAAATCTTGCCGGAAGGTCTTCAAGCTGGCTCCTCCCACCCACCCGGGTGGTAAAACTCTCGGCTCCACCCCATGATGCCAGATCTAGCCTGCTGGAAGCCAGGTTGTGTGTTGAAGCCGGAGAGGCCGGGTGGGTCGTGTGGATGAACAACATATACCATTCCTAGAACTCCTGTTACAGGTGAGTAACCTGTATTTATAGGGACATGGATATGTTGTTCATCCGCACTTATTGGCAGACTCCTAGCAGTTCTCCGGGAGGAGGGAGGCAAGGCACACACCCCCTACTTAGGAATAAAGACTGGAGAACCGAGGCCCCGACCAACATCCCGGCATGACCCAAGGTTGATGTGGAAGGGGAAAAATGGTAAAGCCTGCTTCCAGGTAGGAGCTCTGCGGATATCCTGGACAGGAGTATCCTCGGAAGCAGCCACCGATGCAGCGGAAGGGCAGGTAAAATGAGCACTTATCCCTCTGGAATTATCCCGTCCACCTATAGCGGAGACCTATGCAGGAGGTGACCCACCCACTCGTAGTCCACTTGGCTGCAGGTCTGCCAGGTGTGTCTTCAGCGTAGATGACAAACAGCTGGCGAACCTCTCCCGAACTTCAGCCCTATGCTCCCTGGGCAGGCGAGCGTTAAATAGGGTCCCAAAGGAACTTATATAAGGTCTCCGAGGCGTGAATGGGGATGAACCCCGGCAGAGGCAATACCTGGATAGGGAAAAAACTCCGCCACCGCCAATGGAAGGAACTTTGGGTGGGGCGCAGGACAACCTTGTCCCTGTGGAAGACCAGATAGGGAGATTCAAAGGAGCGCCTGGAACTCTTCCCTCCTTCTGGATGGCAGAGTAGCCCCAAGAAGGTGTTCTTCCACAACAGGTGGGGAAACTTGCACCTGTGCAAAGGTTTGAATGGCTTGCCCGTGAGCTAAGCCCATACCAGCGAAGATCCCACAGAAATGGGGATACTCTCCCCGAAGGGGAGGTGTGATCGAGGCCTAGGAAAGCACCAAAACCCCCTTTTCTGCACCACCGACTGCCTTCCGGCCCGCGCCCGGAAGACAGGGGTGACCAACAGAAGCACCCAGAGGGTCGTCGGCCGGAAGCCCTAGTTCAAAAAGAATGGACCGCAGATGGTCCGGAATGCTTGTCGAGGGATGGGAGAGGGGGCCCAGGCCCTGTCCCAACATCAAATGGAGAACTCTTCCATTTGAAGGCGAGCATGTCTGGCCAACTCCTGGCAGGATGCCTCAAAAACATCGAGGACCTTGCCGAAGGACCCCAGGCCTGGCCCCTAGCCGCACAGGGACCAGGCCTTTAGGTGCAGGGATTGAAGGTCCAGATGGAAAACCTTCCCCTGAAAACAGAGATCAGGACCGGGAGGGCTGGAAGCCACCTCGGGAGCCTGGGGCTGAGACTGAGGAGAGCTGGATACCAGAGCTGGACAACCAGTCTGGGGCTACCAGCATTGCCTGCGCCTAGTCCCTCCTCGCCTTGCCCGTGGGTCAAGGGAAATGGGGGAGAGGCGTAGAAGAGGCCCAGGGTCCGCGGCCTCGATGGCATCCCTTACAGCAAACCTTGCTGAGGGGGCGGGCATGAGACAGTCTCGGCCTCGTATTCTCCCTGGAGGGAAGGAGGGAGAAGATCCTGTGCTACCTCCGGCAGGGGAGACCACTCGTGAGGCGCAGCCTATGTCTGGCTTAGGGCATCAGCCAGGGGTGCTGGAGGCTCCTGCCATCAAATGGCTAGGAAACCGCCTCCCAGCTGTGCGAAAGACCCAATACAGAGAACCTCCTTACGCAGATGCAAGGGGCTCGTCCGAACCTGGCGGGGTAGGTAGCACATGGTCATGGTGTTGTCCGCCTGGACTTAAACCACTAGACCCCGCACAAACGGAGCGAGCAGTGCAAGCAAAGCGGACCGCCTGGAGCTCCAGCGGGTAGGAAAGACATCGGGACTCCTGAGAGGACCAGAGGCGGAGCACTCTGTATTCCCCTAGATGGGCACCCCCACCCATCCGAGAAGCATCAGTCGGAGAAGACCGTCGACTCAGGGCGGATGAACAGGATGTTCTCCTGCAAGAGCTGGAATGGTCCGAGGGAGAGCGCTCCCTAACTCCTGGGCTGTAGTCATGAACTGGTCGAAGGAACACGGCGTTGTGACAGCGGAACTGACCAGTCCCCAATAAGGGGACGCATGAACCAGCGGGTCCAAACAGACCACGCTGGAGCTGGCCGCCGCGAGGCCCAGGAGGTGCAGGAGGTCCCGGCAGGGTGGAATTGCCCAGTCAGACATGACTAGGTAAGGGAGGAAGAACCTCAGCCCTGTCTGCCAGGAGCCGAGCTTGGACTCAAGAGTCGAGCCTCGTCCCGAAGAAGGATCACCCGCTAAGACACAAGTTCCAACGTGGCTCCGATAAAAGGAGACCAGTCTGAGAGCCAGAACTCTGGATCATCCCCTTCCACCCGGAAGGGCTGCAGTCAGGCCGCTATCCGGGTGGGGTTACGCCCGGACCCCTCGATGCCACAGAAAGCTGCTGAGCAGAGACCGAAGGGCCTGGCCTGGAACTCGTAAAGAGATCCCCCGCTTAAGAAAGGGAAGAGTCTCCCAAGAAACGGACGGAACAAAGAGTAAGTACGTCCTGAGGTCCAGGAAAGAAGCCACACACCTCGTTCTGCGGATAGGATATCTGAGGCAGAGAGACCATCTGGACGTGCGGAAAGAATGGGGCGCAAGTCCCCGTCCGTTTGGGACCAGGAATACCTGGACACGAACCCAGGGTCTGAAGGAGGATCTGCAACCTTCCTGATCACCTCTAATTAGAGGGCCAGGCAAGTCGGCTCAGCGGGCCGACAACGAGGCTGTGGACCCCAAGTCCCCTGTGGCAAAACATCTCGAAAGGGTGGTGCCTGCTCACAATCCCGAGGCAGGGCCTTCCCCTAGCACCTACAACACCCAGAGGTCTGGGAAAGCGGACCAGGTGGAGGAGGGGCAGAGCCATCTCCCCACGGGGAAACCCGGGTAGGAGCGACGGGCCGAGGACAGCGCCCCTTAGCCCGTCACTGAGCAGGCTTGGAGGAGGAATTGGCCGAGGGAGCTCCTGGGCCTTTACCTCCCTGCTTCCTTTTAGAGGAAAACACTGGCTAGGAGTCAGGATGCCCAGCGCAAGCCTGCTGGCCCTCGTGCTGGGCCGGTCAAGCCGCAGTGGTCGGGGGGCAAAGGGGCTTATGCAAAGGCTGCCGGCTGCCCTTGTCCCTCCGGGTGTCAGTGACCGAGTCCGGAGTGGCATCGGACTTCTTGGTCCCCTGGAGGTGTCCCTCCACTCCAGGGCCGAAAAGGTCAGTCCCCAAGAAGGGGATGTCCGGCAACTTGTGCTGGGTTTCCAATGAGAAAGAGGATAACCTCAGCCACGCCCTGCAGTGCATGGCCACTGCGGCCGCCACCGACCTGGCACAGGAATCACCTAAGTCCAGAGCAGTCTGGAGCTGCTGCTTCGCCACCGCCTTACCCTGGTCCCGCACCCGCCAGACCGTGGTCCGCAGGTCGGCCGGGAGATGAGGGAGCACTTCGTCCAGGGAGCCCAAAAGGGCGTGGGAGAAATGTGCCATCAGTGCAGCCGAGCTGGCCTGTCAGAGGTCTAGGGAGGATGCAGCGTAAACCTTGCGCCCGACACAGTCCATCCTTTTGGACTCTTTGTCAGGGGGCCTATCCACATCCAGAGCATTTCCAGAACACTGAAAAACATTGTCGGTAACTAACCCCTCAGCCGAGGGGTGCTCTGAGAAGCTGGGCAAAGAACCAACCGGGACAGAGTACTTCCTGGCCATCCTGGCCGAGGGTGCAGGGCAGGAAGTAGGCCGCCGCCAGAGCTCCAAGGCTGGTTCCACGATGGCCTCGGCCACCGGGAAGGCCTCCGATGGTGAACACCCTCGGTCTAGAATCTCCGTCAGGGGATAAGGGGCCCGTTTGTACACGGGCTTGAGCTGCATCCCGGTGAACTCCGAGATGAGCTGAAGCAGACCCATGAAGGACGATGGGCTGTTGTCCACAGATCGTTCCGGAGAGGATCCCGGGTCCTCCCTACTGGGGAACTTAGAGGGGTCAACTTTGGACTCTGAGGGGTCTGCAAAGGTCTGCCTCAGGCCTGAGTCACTCTTCATCCGCCGAGGGTGGGCAGAAGTAAGGGGGACAGACAACCTGCGGGACAGGTCGTGACCCGACTGAGGTTCCACCGAGGGCGGTGGGGCAGCAAGGTTCGGACGAACAACCGGCTCCAGAGTGGGCACCTCGACTGCAGCGAGCAGTTGAGTCGGCCGATCGGGCGGCAGCTGCTTGCTGGACGGGGAATGAATCGGTGTCGAGTGATTCCCGGACAACAACAACTCCTGCCACATGAACTCCTCAACGTCGACGCAATCTGCATCGAAGCCACTCCTCATCCGAGGAGGGAGACGAGGAATAACGGTAATGCCACTTAACTCGGTGCCCCGACCGAGAACGCCGAAGTTGGCGTGAGCGGCTTGACCGAGAGGAGGACCGAGACCGAGACCTGAATCCTTGGGGAAACCGAGGGCGGGCCTGGGAAGGAGCAGGGCACGCCCGCTCCTCCCTCGGCTCGGAAGAAAGAGCCGAGGCCTGTCGACCCGAAGGTACAGGCAAAACCTCAGCCTCCGCCGGGGGGGACCTGCGAAGGGATGGCGGCTCCAGCAGAAGACAGCCCGGATGACAGGTCGAGAGACTCGACAATGTCGACGGGAGTCCTGGCCGGCTGACCTGACGGGGACACCATGAAGCCAGCGGCCTGGGCCGCACCCTGGACCGGAGTTGAACGTCGGCTGGCAGGGAAGGGGGAACTCTGCCGCTCCCTCCAGCATCGACGATGGGACTTAGCCTGCGACTCCTTGGACTTGGGCCGAGAGGCAGGTCCTGAAGGTCCCTCTCCCTTCGAGGAAAGGGACTGGCGAAGCTCCTTGAACGAAGCTGAATGAGGAGAACTCAAGGAGAGCGGGATAAGCGCGCGACCGAGGAAGGGGGGGAGCCGCCCCCTCCCTGGAGGAAAGAAGATCGAGCTGCTCAGCCGAGACAGCCAACGTGGACACTGCCCGATGAGTCTCCAAGGAATTTTCCGGAGCGGAAAAAGTTTCAGGTCGCCCGAGCCCCGAACTGGCCGCACGATCCTCCAGTGAGCTGGTCGAAAGGGCACAGCAGAAATCGCAAACTTGCGGATTATGATCCAAGTCGAGGCAGTAGACGCACGTGGAGTGCGGGTCTTTCCTGGAGGAATTAACCGGGCGCCACCGGGAGCTGGAAAACGAATGATTCATCGCCGCAGCGAGAGAAGAAGATCGAAGTTTAGAAAAACTTCCAATTAAATTCGGAGAGACTGAAAATTTCAGGAACCAGTCGAAAATGCAGAGCACTAAGGAGGGAACCTGAGCTTCCAAGCGGTAAGGAAGATCTGGCGTCATGGGGCGGAGACGAGAGTTTTACCACCTGGGTGGGTGGGAGGAGCCAGCTTGAAGACCTTCCGGCAAGATTTAAAGCGGCAAGGAACCTGCCAATAAGTGTGGATGAACAACATATCCATGTCCCTAGAACAGGTTTTATCCACCTTCTTAACTGAGTTGGCTATCTTTTCCTCAGTTTGGGCCTCTGCTGTTCTGACTGCCTTCCCAGCTTCCTTTTGCTTTAACTGATACAGTTCTCTGTCCTGCTCCTTCTGTGATTCCTTGTACTTCCTGAATGCTTTCTTTTTCTCTTGAACCTTCACTGCCACTTCCTTTGAGAACCATAGTGGTTTCTTACATCATTTCATTTTATTTATTTGCTTCACACAAAGGCTTGTTACCTCTGTGATGGCAGTTTATATTATTCCCCATTGTTCTTCCACCCCTCCTTCCTGCCCATTTGCTAGTGCATTCCTTAGGCACTCACCCATTTTGGCAAAGTCAGCCCTCCTAAAGTCCAGTACTTTTGCCTTTGTATGGCTTGATTCTATTGCTGTGTTTATTGTGAATCATACTGTTCGATGGTCGCTAGTTCCCAGATGGCTACCCACTTTACATCTGTGATCCTCTCTTCATCTCCATTTGAGAGAACCAGGTCTAAGATTGCTCCTCTCGAGTGGGCTCCAATACTAGTTGTCTAGGCATGCCCCTGTAGGGCATCTAGAATAACCCCACTCTTCAAGTGGCTGCTGCAACTGCGCCTCCAGTTAACATCTGGCATATTCAGATCACCCATCAGCAATATCTCCCATTTTTCTGCCATTCTAAGTATTCTTTCTATCATTTCCTTGTCCATTTCCTCCGCCTGAGAAGGGGGTCTGTATACAATCCCTGTGCGGATTGTGGTGCCATTACCGGTCTCCAAATTTACCCACAGTGCTTCTTCTCTTCCCCGTTTTCCCTTTTGTTCTGTTGCTTTGATTCCTTCCCTTATGTAAAGAGCTACTCCTCCTCCTCTTTTACCCTCCCTGTCCCTCCTATAGATAATATATCCTGGTATGTTTATGTCCCAGTCATGGTTTTGTGTGTACCATGTTTCTGTGACTGCCATGATATCCAGATGTTCCTCCTCCATCAAGGCCACTAATTCAGAAAGCTTGTTACTCAGACTACAGGCATTGGTACTCATTGCTCTCCATTTTTTGATGGCTTTACCTTCTTTTGCAGCATCCCCCACTGACCTTTCTACCTCGGTCTTTTTCTCATTTAGTACCCTGTTTTGTAGGGAGAGGCTGGGATTTTCCTGCTGCTTATCAGTGCCTCCCCCCTTGACTAGTTTAAAAGCTTGCTAATGAAGCATTTAAACCGATTGCTCAAAAGACTTGCTCCCTTCCTGGACAGATGCAGACCATCCTGCCAGTATAGGTTGGTGTCCCTCCAGGTGGAACCCCAGTCCTCAATGAGGCCAAACCCCTGTGCTCCACACCATTTTTTCAACCATTCATTAAACTGCATGGTGTAAAGTACCCTCGCCTCACTCATGCCATTGACAGGCAGCACCTCAGAGAAGGATATTGTGTGTGCTACTTGTCTTAGGCCCCTCCCCAATTCTACAAAGTCCTTCTGCACTGCTCTAATCTCATAAGCCAAGTCATTTATCCCTAGGTGGACAATGACGTCCAGCTCAGACTCCCGTGCAGCTGTTCTCGTGATCCTGAGGATGCGCTTCCTGTCTCTTCAAGCCATGGCACCAGGCAGGCACCTTACTTCAGTTTTCCCTGCTCCCCCCAGTTCTATCCCCCTAATAATTGTGTCCCCCACCAGGAACTGCTTCCTTGCCTTGTGGTGTCCTTTGCCTCCTTCCTGTGGGCCTCCCTTGTGACAGTTGTCCTCAGCCTCCTTAGTCTCCTCTGCGGGTGCATCCAAAGGGGAATTGGGGAAATGGGAATTGGCGGGCATACTGGCTGCACCCCTGGCAGAGCTCTTCAACAGGTCACTTGAGACAGGGAGGGTACCTAGGGATTGGCGAGAGGCACATGTGGTGCCAATCCATAAAGGGGGGTTGAGGGAAGTACCAGGTAACTATAGACCCATCAGTTTGACCTCAGTGGTGGGAAAATTAATGGAGAGTATACTAAAGGAACGATTGAGGGTGTACTTGGAGGAGGTGGGAGGTCTGGATAGTCAGCAACATGGGTTTGTGCCAGGTAGATCATGTCAAACCAATCTTGTGGAGTTCTATGAATGGGTAACATCAGAACTGGACAGGGGAAAGCCTGTGGATGTATTATTCTTGGACTTCAGCAAGGCGTTTGACTCTGTCCTCCACAATGGTCTGGTGGAGAAACTGATGGGGTTGGGAGTAGGCCCTTTGATGGTCAGATGGATTGAAAACTGGCTAGCTGGATGCACCCAGAGAGTAGTGGTCTGTGGGGAGCTCTAGAACCCTAGAGAGGTTGGTAGTGGGGTACTGCAGGGCTCGGTCCTGGGTCCGATCCTGTTTAATGCATACATATCGGACATCAGGGAGGGTATAGGGTGTGAAATGAGTCTCTTCGCTGATGACTCCAAGATGGGAGCAGTAGTTGAGGGAGAAGAGGGGAGGTTGGCCCTGCAAGGGGATCTTGACACCCTAGAAAGCTGGGCTCACACATGGAAATTAAATTTCAATATCACCAAGTGCAAGGTGTTACATCTTGGACGGGGAAACCCTAAACAGGTACACCCTGGGAGGGGAGGCGCTGGAGGCCTCAATAGGGGAAAAAACCTAGGGGTCATGGTGGAGGCATGTATGAATAATGCTGAGCAGTGCAGGAGAGTGGCTAGCAAGGCAAACAGGATGTTGGGATGCATCGTAAGGGGGATCACCTCTAGGAGCAAGGAAGTGATTCTGCCGTTGTACAATGGACTGGTTAGACCACACCTTGAGTACTGTGTACAGTACTGGAGACCATACTTGAAGAGGGACATACAGCTCCTGGAGAGGGTACAGAGGAGGGCAACTAAGATGATACGAGGGCTAGGGGATTTGATGTATGAGGACAGACTTGAGGAGCTCTGCCTGTTTTCATCTGAGGAGAGGAGAGACAGGGGGGACATGATTGAGGTCTTCAGGTACCTCAAGGGAATAAATAGGGTAAACATGGAGGGGATCTTTAGACTAAAGCAGGGAGGTATCACCAGAGGGCATGGTTTGAAGCTGGAAGGTGGAAGGGTGAGGGGGGGAAAGAGAGGAGTTTTTCACTGAGAGGGTGGCGGACCCTTGGAATGCACTGCCTGGTGAGCTGGTTCAGAGATCCACAGTGGAGGGCTTCAAGAGAGGTGGGACAGACATAGAAAGTGGATGTATCAGATGATGGACTGTCCCAGGGGGGTGGGGATGGATGATAGGGGTTTCTGGAACACAAGGGGGGCCTCGGCACCCAACTAGGAATCTGAGGTTCGAGCAGACTCAATAGACCGTAAGGTCTAATCTGCTGGCAAATAGTATGTTAGTATGTTAGTATATGATCAAAACATTCAAACAGCTTAAGGGCATTAATAAGGTGAAAGAGTCTAACATGTTTCAATATAAGAAAAATAGCAGGACAAGAGGACACAGCATGAGATTAGAGGGAGGCCAATTAAGGGGTAATGTGAGGAAGTTCTTTTTCACAGAAAGGGTGGTGGATGCATGGAATGGCCTACCTCAGGAAGTAGTGGACATGAACACAGTGCAGGGCTTCAAACAGGCATGGGATGGGCATAAGGGAGCAATACAGATGAGTATGAATAGATAGGCTATTGACAGAGCAAAGGCCAATGGCACATTCATAAGGTAGAAAAAGAAATGGGCAGACTGGATGGGCCTTACGGTCCTTATCTGCCGTCAACTTCTATGTTTCTATGTGGGTGCTACCACACTCCTATATTATATTACTTACAAAAAAAACCTACCTTAATGCACAAGTTAGGTTTTTTTCTCAAAGTGACAAGAGAACATTTGATGTTAGAGCTTTTTGAACCCGAACTCCACTCTTCCCATGCACCATCCTCATAAACCCGACCAAATTGAATGCTAAAAACACAATCCAGATTTTAAATAGATGTGGCAACATCATAAATAAATAGCGTAGCACAAGGAATACAGTTACACCCCATGAGGAACACTGCACTCATATGCTGGGAGACACAAGACTGCAGGATACATGTACGTGTACATGTGTGTGTGTGTGACAAATCTCCTGCATCATCACATTCATTGCACTGGACCTACAGTGGACATGAAGCAGCTGTACATGGTCACACAAACTTCACCAGACCTGTAATGTATTTCGAGCTGAATCATCTCTCACACTGCCCCAGACTTGTGGCAGACTTTATGAGAGCTTTGCATACCACTCATGAAGCAGCACCACCAAGTGCAGTATCTGTCACGATATGCGACTGTATTCCTTTTACTAAGTTATTTATTCATGATGTTACAACTTATGATTGCAATCTGGATTGTGCTTTGACATTCAGATTGGTGGAGTTCACGGGGTGGTGCGTGAAGGGTGGGAGTAGTAAGCATTCAAAAAACCCTAACATCACATTTCCTTAGTTTTGTCACTTTAAAAAGAAACCCTAAATTGTGCATCAGTGTAGTATTTGCAATCAATTTTCTTTCATTTTGAGGTAGTTACTGTAGCTTACATTGCGCATTTCACTTATTTATGCAATAAGGGTGTTAAAAAAGCCATAGAATAAATGTGTGTGCACTTACAGGCGTTGGATAAATATTATTTATCTACACAGTAGATACGTCATAAAAAGTTATTTAAACAGTAAACACATCACCATAGTCTTAATGACCGGACTACCTTCCAAGCAAAGAATGATGTCACAAAATACACATTCCCTCAGATGCACACCAGCAGCCTCAGAGTGTATGGCTCCAGTCAGTTTAAGTAGAGTAACTGTCATCGAGTTCATCATACTACACCTCTGTGTATTTAAAAAAAAGTCAATATTGTTGTGGTCCCATAACAACTATATGGGGTGGTACAGTTCTGAAAAAAAAATCAAGAAAATGACTAGTGCAGACAATAGTTTCAGCATAGAGATGGATGACATTCTAACTCAGATCGAGAATGACACTGAACCGCTAATTGAACCAGAAGAAGCTGTTCAAGCTCCCCAAGCATCACCTAACAGACAGCTACCAGCCGCAGATGCATCCCTGTCGACCATAGACATAACAGCAATAGACGACTACATACTAAAGGCAAAAAACCACAACACAACAAACAAAAAAAATGAAACAGACATCCAAATGTTTAGTAATTACCTACGAGAGAAATTCAACATAACAGTACCTCTCTACCGGTTGCAACCAGAGGAGCTAGTCCAACTCATTTGTCACTTTTTCATGCACTGTCAAAAAAAAAGATGGTACACCCTATGAGCCTCTAACCCTGAGATCCACACTACAAAGTTTGGAGAGACATCTTAAACTAAAAATGTACCCCAAGTCTTTATCAACATCCCTAAAGTTAACTTGGTAACTTGGTAATTGTAGACAAAGTAGGCCGAGGCCCATTTAATTGTCTCCCACTCATAGTGGGCTTATATGTTAATAGATTTCCTAATATTTGTAAGCAAAAATTTATCTAACTCAATTTTGAATGTACCAAATGGCATTTTTTCAACTATATACCTTGGTAAGCTATTCCAAATTAGGGGTGTTCGTATATTATAAAAATTTAAATGCCTATTAGATCTTGCTCTATTTATAAAAATTTGTTTATCATGTGATCTTGAGTTTAAAGTTTTGGGGTTCCAAATTATGTTGCATTGAGACATCAAGGTTTTGTTCTCCAGAATACGATATAAAAATAGTAGATCTCCCCCCTAATGCGTCTTAATTCCAAAGGGTACAAATTTAGTTCAGATAATCTATCCACATATTCCACATTCTGTAAACCTTTTATTGACTTTGTTAGACGTTTTTTGAATCTTTTCCAATCTAAGTATGTCTTACTTTAAATATGGACTCCATATAGGGGAACCGTAGTCAAGATTAGGGAGTACATAGGTCTTATATAATTTGAGTACACACTCTCTGTTCCTTGATATGAAAGCTTTATTAATAGCATAAATGGTACTGTTACATTTACCTATTAATTTTGAAATGTGCGCATTAGATGATAGTCTGGAATTTATCCAAACACCCAAATCCTTTTCACTATTACTATGTTTTATTTTCTTTGTATTTAGAAAGTATGAATGTTTTGGGTTATTTTTTCCAAGATGGATTACCGCACATTTATCTTCATTAAATTTCATACCATTGCATATTCCCCAATCTTCTATTAAACAAACTATTTCTTAGCTCCATATAGTCACTAAGAGTTGTAACTTCAACCCCTATTTTAGTATCGTCGGCCAAATTTAGTTATATGTGATTTGACACCTTCGCTCATATCACTGATATAAAGACAAAATAAAAAGGGGCCCAGTACCGATCCCTGAGGGACTCCACTAGTAACACACCCCTCTTCCGATAAAACAGTATTGATGTGGACCCTCTGAGTGCGGTTTGCCAACCAATTCCCAATACATCTAATAGTGTTTTTTATTTAAACCAAGTTTAATTAATTTATCTATCAACTGATAATGTGGGACTGTATCAAACGCCTTCCCCAAGTCCAGAAAGATTACATCCATTGGTCTACCACTATCCAAATTAAGGCTGATATGGTTGTAAAAAGCTAATAGATTGGTATTGCACGAAAGCCCTCTTCTAAATCCATGCTGGGTAACATCCTGTAGTCCCAATCTTGTGATATCTTCATCGATGCTATTTTTAATTAGCCTTTCCAACAACTTACAACAAACTGATGTCAAACTGATTGGTCTATAATTAGTCACACAGGATTTGTTGCCTTTTTTGTGAACAGGCACCACTATGGCCCTTTTCCAATCCAATGGCACCACACCAGTTTCTACAGATTTATTAAATAATTTTGTAAGAGGATCGGTCAACACATCCATGAGTTTTTTCCATACGATCGTATCAATATTATCAGGACCTGTGGAGGATGATATCTTTAATTTTAATAGTTCTTGTGTAACCCCTTGTTACCCGGGGTTACTAGAATCCCAGTAAGACCTAGTGATAGGCAGGGAAGGCAGCTTGTGAAACTCCAGTTAAATGGGTTTCACACTGTCTCACTCTGTCTCAGTCACAGCTGAGACTGAGAGATGACATCACCATAGAACTGTCGCAGCTGCATAAGCCACATTGGAATCTGCAGCACAGGGAGTGAGTTAGAACTTTGGGAGTTTTCAAAGTCAGTCTTCTGTTTACCTACAAGCAAGAAGGAAGTGATTTCTGTTTACCTCCTTGGGAGAAAGTTAGTGTCCAGTTTTAAGTGGTGGAGACCGCTGTCTAGGTCTCAGTGCCCCCCTCCCTCCGGGGGGGGGGGGAACAAAGTCCCTCTGTGGATTCCAGGGGCAATCCCCTAATTTCCACTACAGAAGAAAGCTGCCTTTTTACAGTTTCTGTTCTGGTTTGATAACAGTGAAAGAAGTGGTACTTCGCCTGTGGGGCACCTGCAATGAAAGGGTGAGTGTTTTGCTCTATTTGAGAGGGCAAACAATATGTTTCTTCAGTTTGGAAAATATGAAGAAAGCGGGGATGTGAACTACTATTTGGGAGGTCTATTGTACTAGGACAAACAAATGGAGTAGTTTAAAATTTAAAGTCTGAATGGATTTCAAGTAATGTTGTAGAGGGGGTGCTACAGGTCATCCACCGTTTAATCTACATTTCAAAGTTTAAGTTTCTGTTTGTCCAGAGAAATGGCCAGGTATGGGCTGTTGGAGCTGGAGGTGGGAACACCCCCCATCTTTAGTAACCAGGTCCACCTCTACGGATTTCTACTGTGATTGCTACTTGCCTCGTCGCCTGGCCAGTGATGAGAGCACGTACCAGGCGTGGGTCGCCAATTGGAAAATCTCTCTAGGAGTCGCAGACTCTAAGTGGTGTGGGGAGCCACAGCTTGGGAAAATATTCTCCTTGTTTGATGGGAGTCCGAAGGAAGTAAGAAAACAAATCTCTCTAGGAGTCGCAGACTCTAAGTGGTGTGGGGAGCCACAACAAGTAAATTGGGTCCATTCTTTAAATGGACCGTCAGTCAAGTGGCCGGCAGGGGAGCCGGGCCAGTCGGGTTGTGTATCCAAAGCGCATGCAAGTCCGGGCTGAGTGCCTGGTGGGTCCAGAGCCAGACAACAGTAGAAATGGGTTCATTCTTTAAGTGGACCGCCTTGTAGTCTCTATCTGCAGTTACAGTAAACGTAGCCCCTTGAGGGTCCATCTATGCTTTGTTATGTTCAGCTAGTTTATGAATAAAAGCCACACTGAAAAATCCCAATCCTGGTTCTGGACATTACAGTTATTGCTTCCTGTAGTCGGATTTACTTGGGTGCCCCTGTGCAGAGTAGCCAAACCTAGGTCCCTTGTGCCAGGTAACCTCATCCTCCCCAAACCCAGGTCCCCACCAGGTATTGCTGCCAACGTCAGCAGCATGCCACCTGTTGTTTTAGTAAAAAGGCAGGGGTGAGAGGTTACAAAAATGGAGGCACTGCTTTGGATTTGTTCGGTAAGGAAGGTGCTTGGGCAAATGGGCTAGCGTTTTGGCTATCTGGCAGTGGGTAGCCCAAAAAGTTGAAGCAATTTCCCTAGTGTGTTGCTGTGTGCTGTGAATCTTGTGCTGCTGTTTAAAAAATGCCAACTGTTTACCAAGGAGCTGTAACGCCAAAGAGTGTGCCCTTGTCCTGCATCATCAAAATTGTTTACAGCGTTTTTGTCAGCTTTTAAAGTAATTTCTGTGAAGGAAAGTGGAAAACTAGGGGTAGCAACAGAGAAATTATGCCCTGGACGTTGGAAATGCTTTCTGTGTAAAGAGAGAGACTGCAGAGTTAATGGCAATGTTACATGGTTGAAATGGGCTCCGCCGTGGAGTCAGTTGAGAAAAAAAATGCATTCTACAGTTTAAATTTGCCTGCTCGACGATCGCCGTGAGGAGAGGAGCCCTCGTGAGGAAGAAGAGGCTCATTTGCATGGCGTAGTGTGGTTGGTCAGTTTGCCATTAGTCCCGCCCCTCAGCCAGCTCTTCTGAGACTGCCTCAGTATTCGAGAGGGAGACAGAGAGTAGTGCGTGTACTGGCAGTGGAGGAGCGCCACGAAGTATTCAAAGCACTGTAAACAGTAAAAAAGTGACTTTTAAGTTTAAAATTGGGCTCAACCCGCAAATCGATCGTGGAAACAGTGAATTTGGTGGTTAAAACGACGATCGCGGAGACTGCCCACCCGTTTGTGTTCCAAGGCCTTCAAAATCGGGCTGCAGGCCGTTTTACCCCATCGCAGCAAGTTGCTACAATAACAGTGAGTAAACAATTAAAAAAACTGGTCAAACAGTGATTTTCAGAATTGCCATATAAAATGTGTGTGCAGCAGTATAGTTGCTTTGCAAGTAACGACTGTGTGATGTCCTGCCAGCAAGTGCAAGTCTGTAAAGCCATTGAATGTGCGCATGGAAGTGAAAATAGCCTCAGTTTAAAGTTTGCAGCCAGAGAGAGAGACTGTGGGTTGTAGCAAAATGCAACACTAGTAGAAGCAGGCAATCCTGAGCTGAAACCTGAAGTTTTTAAGGGACTATAAACAAAATGAATGTTGCCAGCATGTGAAAAGTCCAAGGAAAATCCTGTAAATGTGTGAAAAGCCAGATCAGAGCAAGTTGTGCAGTTTGAGTAAAAGTTATCAGTAGCTGATGTAAATCGGGTGCGCAGTGGCTTGACCCAGATTCTAAATGTTGATGCACAGGAGTGCTGCCGCTGCCATTACAGGGTGGGGTAGTAAAGTAAACACAGCAGCAGAGGAGCCATTTTAAAGCTACAGTGTGTGTTCATTAAAGTGGGACTTTCAGTTACAGTGAACTTTTGTTTATTTTTCTGCAGTCATGGCCTCAGGACCAGCTCGTTACCCGGATCATGCCTGGGTTGCAGTAACAGCAGCAGTAAATAGACTGAGAGATATTGAAAAGTGGTGCTATGGAGGGCAACTGCCTTCTGATGTGGCAATTCCTAATTATCCAGTGCGTGTATGCCAAATATGCTTGAGTGCTGGAAGGGATGTCTTCATGATTCCTCACTGTGCTGGATGCCTTCAAAAATATGGCTTGTATAAAGCGCCCAATTCATTTGGCTCCACATGGACAAAAATTCAGGAATCTGCAGTTGGCAGCATACAGTATCAGGCGGAGCTTCAGAAGAAGGTCTTGGGAGAGTGTGGCACAAAGCTAGAGGGTGCAGAGTTAGAGACTGAACCTGAAATTGAAGTTTTGGATGCTGGATCTCAGAAAGAAAGTTCGGATAAAGCATCAATAGACCCTGGGTGGGGGGCTCTAGCCCAAGTCTCGTGAGGTGAAGATGAGATGCGGAGGCCTTTGAATGGGAGGTGTCGTCCTCCGCTCCTAGTGATGAATGGATAGTTTCAGGGGTGAGAACGACTGCTCACTCCTGGGCTCAGATCTTCAGTGAAGAGGAAGATGAGGGTGAACCTATGTGGCCTTGTGAGAAAGGAACGGGTACACAGCCTCAAGATCTTGCCTCGGAGGAATGTGTTGAAGAAGGTGGTGATGCCACTGCCCTGGCTTTACAAGAAGAAGAAGTCAGGGATCCGTTTTTAATTTCTTTGAGGATGCGAAGCTGGCAGAACCAGGACTGGCCACCCCCAAGCCAGGCCAGCGGTCTCAGATTGACCAAAGCGAGTAAAGAGGAGAGACTGGTTCGTAGAAAGGCAAATGAAATCTATGGTATGACCTTTCCTACCTTTCCTCGGCGAGTCTGGGAGGAGATTGAGGACTGCAGGAAATCCTGGATCTGGGATGAAGCAATGAAACATGTGCATCCTGGGGCTAACCAGCATGTAAAGAATAGACTGTTCCACGAAAAGTATACACAGTGGAAGAGAGGCAGGGCACTGTTTATGGACAGAGTAAGAATAGTGGACAGAGAGGGATGTGAAGTCTCCCACTGTGTGAGTTATGTTCACCCAGACGGGGTAATAATTCAAGCCCCTGATCCCCAGGACTATTGGCCTCAGTGCAAGGACCTCCCAGTAATTAAGCCCGTGCCTACAAAATGGAGAGCCGAGCAGTGGTAGTCAATACTGCCACATCTAGACTGTGAAATGCCCTTATTGATCCGCCAATATGAATAACCAAGGACTCAGGTGCTCCACATTCATCAGTCTGCAGTGTACTGTCCTGTTCAGCAACCATCTACTGGCCCACCAGATGACTTCAGATCCAGAGAGGACAACAGCCCAGCTGTTTCCTGTTCATCGCCTGGTAATCGGATGACATCGGACCAGCTGTTTTTCGTTTTGTTCCTGTTCTAAGGTTCCTTCTCCATTGATGACAGCCCAGCTGTTTCCAGATGTGCCCTCCTGTGGTTCCCGGAAGATGTCCGCCCAGCTGTATCAGAAGAAATGCTATCAGGGAGAGTCTTCGGCTGTGGACAAGGTTGGTGCAATTCGTACACTACAAATGGCTGGTAAGTCCGAAACACTTTTTCTATCTTTATGACATTGCAGTACACACCCTACATTACAGACTTCAAAAATGTGTGAACTGTCCGCAAAGAGTCTCCCCTTCGGGACTTTGGCCTTTTAGAACTATGCTTCACGGGGCTCCGGCCCAGGAGAGACTCTTTATTGGACTAGCCTTCGGACCTTGTGGTCACTAGTCGGGACTTTTAGGGCACTCCATCCCCCCAATTGTGTATTGTAAATAATGTCATTATTGTACTCTAATGTAAATACTGTTTTTCTACCTTTTTCTAAAAAAAAAAAAATCTTTTTGGGATTGTTCAGTGTTTTTGTATGGTAAGGGTTTTAGGTAGACTGTGTATGCAGATTAGAAGTGTGTTTTGTTTTTGTCTTTTTCTTACAGGTGTTCCTGGGAAGACAGAAGAGAAGACAAGAAGAGGAGGAGGGGCTCATCGGAGTTCCTTGTCAGTGCTTTATTGTGTAGAAATTTAAAGTACTGTGTTGTTATTGTTATGGTTGTTACTGTATTAACCCTTTCCTTCCACAGGTGTGGTTGTGGGGGTAGGACAGAGGCAGTAATTGGTATTTTAATGGTGTAGTTGCAGGTTGCCCAAGGTCGGGGAGGTCCCCAGGTTTTGTTTTTGTTTGGGAATATTATGTTAGAGGCAGATAGGTTTTCCCTAGAGGGTTAGGGGGGATAGACAGGCTGTGGTCTTGAATGGCCGTAGGGATTGCAGTGCTGATCTATCAGGGCTATGCTCTGGATAATTCTACCAGAGCCACTAGGTGTCCATAGTAAGTGGATAGAGTAGAGGCTGACATGTCAGCTATAGGCCTCTAGGCCCTTAGTGTTGCCTGCCTGTGCTTGCACATGGTAGGAAGGGGCCTGATCACCCCCCTTCGCAGGTAGCACATAGGGTGGGATGGCCTAAGGCCGGGTGCATAATGACTGGGGACAGTCATTTTCCTGGTCAAGGGCGAGTGTAACCCCTTGTTATCTGGGGTTACTAGAATCCCAGTAAGACCTAGTGGTAGGCAGGGAAGGCAGCTTGTGAAACTCCAGTTAAATGGGTTTCACACTGTTTCACTCTGTCTCAGTCACAGCCGAGACTGAGAGATGACATCACCATAGAACTGTCGCAGCTGCATAAGCCACATTGGAGTCTGCAGCACAGGGAGTGAGTTAGAACTTTGGGAGTTTTCAAAGTCAGTCTTCTGTTTACCTACAAGCAGGAAGGAAGTGTTTTCTGTTTACCTCCTTGGGAGAAAGTTAGTGTCCAGTTTTAAGTGGTGGAGACCACTGTCCAGATCTCAGTGCCCCCTTCCCTCCGGGGGGGGAGCAAAGTCCCTCTGTGGATTCCAGGGGCAATCGCCTAATTTCCACTACAGAAGAAAGCTGCCTTTTTACAGTTTCTGTTCTGGTTTGATAACAGTGAAAGAAGTGGTACTTTGCCTGTGGGGCACCTGCAACGAAAGGGTGAGTGTTTTGCTCTATTTGAGAGGACAAACAATATGTTTCTTCAGTTTGGAAAATATGAAGAAAGCGGGGATGTGAACTACTATTTGGGAGGCCTATTGTACTAGGACAAACAAATGGAGTAGTTTAAAATTTAAAGTCTGAATGGATTTCAAGTAATGTTGTAGAGGGGGTGCTACAGGTCATCCACCATTTAATCTACATTTCAAAGTTTAAGTTTCTGTTTGTCCAGAGAAATGGCCAGGTATGGGCTGTTGGAGCTGGAGGTGGGAGCACCCCCCATCTTTAGTAACCAGGTCCACCTCTACGGATTTCTACTGTGATTGCTACTTGCCTCATGCGCCTGGCCAGTGATGAGGTAGAGTACCCAGGCGTTAGTCTGAATTGGAAAATCTCTCTAGGAGTCGCAGACTCTAAGTGGTGTGGGGAGCCACAGCTTGGGAAAATATTTTCCTTGTTTGATGGGAGTCCGAAGGAAGTAAGAAAACAAATCTCTCTAGGAGTCGCAGACTCTAAGTGGTGTGGGGAGCCACAACAAGTAAATTGGATCCATTCTTTAAATGGACTGTCAGTCAAGTGGCCGGCAGGGGAGCCGGGCCAGTCAGGCTGTGTATCCAAAGCGCATGCAAGTCCGGGCTGAGTGTCTGGTGGGTCCAGAGCCAGACAACAGTAGAAATGGGTTCATTCTTTAAGTGGACCGCCTTGTAGTCTCTATCTGCAGTTACAGTAAACGTAGCCCCTTGGGGGTACATCTATGCTTTGTTATGTTCAGCTAGTTTATGAATAAAAGCCACACTGAAAAATCCCAATCCTGGTTCTGGACATTACAGTTATTGCTTCCTGTAGTCGGATTTACTTGGGTGCCCCTGTGCAGAGTAACCAAACCTAGGTCCCTTGTGCCAGGTAACCTCATCCTCCCCGAACCCAGGTCCCCACTAGGTATTGCTGCCAACGACAACAGCATGCCACCTGTCGTTTTAGTAAAAAGGCAGGGGTGAGAGGTTACACTTGTTTAACTGATTCATGACTAATATTAATGAATGTTTCATTTTTTACTTCAGTAATACTAATATTAGAATTTTGAACCTGATATATAGATGTAAAGTATTTGTTGAAGTTATCGGCTATATCTTTATTGTTGGTAATAGTTCCTCCATTTACTATTATTGAGGTGATTTTTTTTGATCCTCGTTTATTACCATTTATATAGGCATAAAAAGCCCTGTGGTTTTTACTTGATGCTAGATTGTTTTCAAATTTAATTTTGCCTTTTTTTATAACAGTCTTAAGCAATTTCTGCTGTTTTTTATAATTAGTATAATTTATTTCAATAGGGTTCTTTTCATACTTTTTAAAAGCTTTATTTTTCCTTCTAATTTGTTTCTTTATGTCTATATTGAACCAATGGGGGATGTAACCTTTACTATTCACAATTTTACGCTTAGGAATATGATTTACAATTATTTCTTGTATTTTGTTTTTCAACTTATCCCACATATGATTTACCCCTAAACTGTAATATGTCTGCCCCCAATCCAGTTTTTTAAACACTTCGATAATTTTGTTCCAATCTGCTTTTTTGTAATTAAGGGATTGTATATAATTTCTAAATTTGATATTTCCAATGTTTAAATGAACATTCGACAATATTATGGTCACTATTACATAAATGTGGCAAAATGTCTATCTTGTCGATCTTATCAATACTGTTGGTAATAATCAAATCTAAGATACTTTTTCCCCTAATTGGGACATCAACCATTTGATAGTAGCCTTGAGATGTTATGGTCTCCAGGAATGTCTTTTCAAAGGTAGTTGTTGCTTTATGCTCCAGCCACATGGTTCCAGGGGCGTTAATATCACCCATAATCAGAAAGTCCCCAAGATTTGAAACTTGAATAATTTCCTCTAATAAGTTATTATTATAAACATTATTACTGTTAGGAGGTCTGTAACAGATCCCCAAATTCAATTTAGGTAAGTGTGGAAAAAGTATGCTTACCCATAGAGTTTCAGGAATATTATCTGCAAAATCACTTATTTTAATTTCCTGACTTTGTAAGAACTCTGAGATATAGCAACATACTCCCCCTCCCTTTCTCCCAATGCGATTTTTGGTAAATAGTTGAAATCCGACAATATTATTTGACCAAAGTTCCAAAAGAGCGGGCTGTATTGCAAAGTAGACAAAAAAATCTTAAAGGGGAAGGCAAAGGCAACAAAGAGAAAGCAGTCGACGAGTTAACTGACTATGATAGACAAATTGTATGCCAGCAACCAGCTAAGTCCTGAAAGCCCAGAATCTCTATTGAACATCATGTGGCTGATCGTTACGCTTTATTTTGGCATAAGAGGGAACACCGAAACCAGGAACCTTAAATGGGGAGACACAGAATTAAAAGAAGATGAAAACAACCAGAAATACTGTACATAGAATTTAACTAAGAACGACAGACAAAGACAAGAACTGGTGCCAACTCCAAAAACACTAGAACACTAAATCCCAGAGCACACCAGACAGAGGACCCACGAAGATGCCCAGTAGCAAACTACACCCTATATCAAAGTCAGCAACCTGCAAAAGCACTGCATCCAGATACCCCATTTTCCTCTCAATAAATACAAATGCCTAAAAATAAATGCCAAGCCTAACTACCCAACTACATGGTATAAGAATCAACCAGTGGGCATCAACAAAATAGGATCCAATAGTCAAGACCATGGTGGCAAAAGCAGGAATAAAATCTGAGAAGCGACTTACTAACCATGCTGTCAGCAAACACCTTATCCAGAAACTAACTGACAGTGGACTGGCACCGACAGACATAATCCAGGCATCTGGACACAAGAAACTGCAGTCATTAAATGACTATGCCAAATTGAGTGAAAAAAAGCAACACCAAATTTCCAGTACACTAAGCTGCCCTCAGATTCCATCAACATCTCAACCAGTGCAAAATACAACTGCTTGCAGCACCCTACCACAAACCTGGAGTGACGTAATGGGAGTCTATTTCAACAGGCAAACCATCAATGCTTCAAAAAATAACATTCAACATTGTGCAAGGTACTAAAACAAACCTAAATATTAAAGTAATGCAGCATCTTTGTTCAGCTGAATGTATTTAAAAAGGCATTAATAGTTCCATATAAGTGCAGTAAAAAAAACGAGAAATTAAATTAAATCTACCACTGCCACCTCCCCCCACACACAAGCTGTTTAAAACTGCAGTATAAAACAGTGTAAGAAATATTTTAAAAAGCAATAGAACAGTACAAAATGAAACTTCCTCTACCTCCGACCCTTTTTGCTTGTTGCAATTAAATTAACAAAGGACATGTAAGAAACAGTAAATGCATGTAACAATAGATTTTTTTGTACACCCAAAACACGCAACAGGTATGACAGTCTTAAGCAAAGAAGACCACAAGTCATAACTTCTGACTCAGATTCTGACTGAGAGGCAAGTAAAAAGTCAAACACCTGTAGAAAACAAGGAATACGCCTGAAGGTGCATAAAGAAAGTACGCTTCACACCGTTCCTCAGACTCTATTAACTTTTCTCAAATTCAAGCTTAAGAATAATAAAAGCTTTTGCACTAACTAATGAGTACGTAGAAAGGATAGAAAGTAATATGCTTAACAGTTAACCCCCCCACCCGGATATAACTGTGCACCTCAGTTAATGTGTAACATTAAAAAAAACATTGTAAAACTTACTCTGATTCCTAACATGTTGTCCAGTAAATCCTTAGAGTCCGAGTAGCAAAATGAAAAAAACAAACAAAAAAAAAACAGATGTGATGCTAAATCCATGAGAACGAAGGTAAAACAAAATAAAATAAAAATAATCCAATAGGAGAACGCCAACCAAAAACTTCTTTCCAAGCAAGACTAGACAACGGCCTTCCAGCTGCCCAAGTCGAAGATTAGATGCTTTCCCAGGGTTACTCCATAAGCTGGATCCTCCATGATATCCCCGAGATCCTTGAATCCAGGAGAAGGCCACTTCCAATGTCCTCCAGCACTAGATGCACGTGCCCGATGTTCATTCCATGGCAACTCCCCATCAACTGTTAAAGAAACTGCACCATCAGCCTAAGTCACGCCCATAACCAGAAAGCAGCCTATGAGAGACGACGATTGCGGTAACAGCCAATAGGAGAGCACACAGGCACACAGCCAATCACCATGATGCTACAGACCCCAGCAACCAATCAGACCTTACAACTACCAGCCATTCACAAAATTAAACAAAAAAAAAATGATTAGAAGGCGGAAGAGCAATGGTAATTGACAAAGAGTACCACCTAAATAACCTTTTCTTCCACAAAACCACAGGGACAATATAATATAAAAAAAAATCAGCATGTTGTGCCCTATTGCATAAAATGAATACTTGCTGGGCTGGCCCTTGAATATACTATTTATCTTGACTCGCGCAGATTGACCTCGGTGACTACTACTCAGCCACTTGTGAGGTCACCCAAGGTCAATTAGTGTTCAACAAGATAAACAGTGTATTCAACTACAGACCAGCATGTATCCCTTATATATGCTGCAGCTGCATCATACCACACATTGGAGACCTGTAGCAGCAGACTTCGTGATTGATCCTGAGGACCATTAATTTAGCAGCTGCATCATCACATCTCATTGTGCAAGACCTGTAGTGGACTTCACAAGTGACCCAGGGAACTGCTAGTGAAGCATCTGTATATTCTTGGACATCACCCAACAAAGCCATCTAGCTTTTTCTCATTTTGACACCAAGTGTCATGAAATTGAGGTTGTGTCTCACAAAAGTGGTTTGCGAGTCATGAAAACATGTTCATGAATCATGAAAGCAGAACTTGTTTTTGTGAAATACAAAAGTCTACTTTCTTTAATATCTTAAAAGCTATTTGTCGGCCCCCTCTCATTTGAGAGGGGCATTATACTCACTTTAGGGTCTCCTTCCCGCTTCCCTCAGGGTTTAGTTTCATTTGGTAGGTGTCTGAGGGAAGCAACTTCTGCTGACCGCCACTGGGTGACTGCAGGGCTCTGGGCAGTATAAAAGGGTAGGTAAGGAATCGCGAGGCAGAGAGCGACAGTGGGAAGATAGGAGAGAGGGCAGGAGTTTGTCAGTACTGTGAGGGCAGTACAGAGGGCCCCCCCCTCCATTTAGGCAGGACAGCTTTCAATGGCGAAGCACCAGGTCCTGGGTCTGGACTTTCCGTAAGTGGTAGAAGGTTGCATAGACTGTTGTTGTTTGGGGTCCTGGGTATCAGGGGGTTGGAGTTGTAGTAGGGGAGTGTAAACCTCAGGGGTGTTTGGGGGCTCCTGTAGGAGGTAGGGGACCTGGGTTGCCAGGGATGTGAAGGCTTTGGCAGGGCCTTTGCAGGAAAGGGACTGGTGTGAGGAGTCTCTCTCTTTCCCACGTGGTAGTGGCAGCTCAGGGAGTAAGTAAGGGGGCAGGGAAGGGGGTCTCTACCCATTTTATGGGTCTGTTTAGGAGGGACAGACCCTGGGGCTGCTGGATTTGCTGAGTGGGCTGCAGAGAGCCTTAGAGGTTGTCCCCCCCCCATGCCAGACAGCTCAGCTCAAGCACAGGTGGAAAAAATGGAGGGGAGACCATTTGGGGCTGGTGTTTAGGCCACCGCTTGAACATGTAGCAATGCCCAAAGCCAGGAAAGCAATGTAAGGGCCCCAGCTTCAACAAGGCTGTGTGGACCAGGTGGTCAGGCCAAAATTTCTAAGGGTCGCATAGGTGGCGTGCTGGAGGGAATGGTGGCAGCTGAGGTACTGGTAGGCTGCACCATCCATGTCCCGGGGGGGCTGATTTAGAGTCTGGAAGCAGTGCGATGGAGAAGCTGCTCACTTATCACTGGGAAAAGGAATGAGCACTCCAGTGAGGATGAGGGATAGGGGCCCTAGAAAAAGGAAACGTGAGGTTCGCTTGTAGGTTCGTACTTACCCATGCCAGAGAGTCTTAGGAGCTTCACGCTTCGGGTAACAGTAATGTTTAGCCTTCAGGATGCATCAGCAGCTGTCTGTTGCAGCTCAATTAAAATCTGTCTGTCTAAGATGTCTGCCCTTGCCAGCACTATTTATTAGTTTTGTACATAGCGGACAGTTAGCCCCATGGAGCTGAGTTTATGAGTTATAAGCAAATGAGACTCCAGTGCTCTCGGAAAATCATTGAGGTCCTAGGTAAATAAATTTGCTTGTTTTAAAGAGAATGGTTTTCCTTTGATTTGATGTTTTAAAACTTTAACAAAATTAATCCTTAGTTTTACTAGAAACCAGGAGCCCTTAGAGAACGTTAAGCATAGTTCTAGCTGAAGCTTCTTGGAAGCCGGGGCCAGAGGATCCAAGAGAGATTCCAGTTTTAGTATGAATTCAGTTACTTCTCTGGTACAGTGTATTGGGGGCGAAGGGCATACAACTGCACAGTAAGATCAAATTCTTGTATTTATTGCAATAAAATGGTCACTGAGAAAATGTTTGGAGAGAAATTTCAATGGTGTAGCCAGCCTTCCTCAAGAACACCGTGCACCCCTAGATGTATGAGGAAGGCAGGGGTAACATATTTAAATATTGTTTTTTTAAACCAAAAAATACTTGAAGATTTACCCATTCTCACTATCAAGCCTATAAAATTCAGGCTTAACTTCCAACACATTTCTTTGCTTTTGATGGCCAGAGTTTTCTCTTGTTTTTCCCACTTTCATGACTTTTATGGCTCATGAAACCATGACCCGGACCTGTAGCTTAAACTAGGGTCACGAGATTGGGGAGTGGGACAGGGGTTAAGACTGGAAAAAAAAATAAAACTATGTATCCCATGTTTTTTTGGCTATGGAACATGATGCATTACCATAGTCATGGCAAGACAGCAGGTTTCACAATGCTGATGACATTACAACTGAAACATAGAGACACAGACAATGATGGCAGAAAAAGACAAACGGTCCATCCAGTCTACCTGAGTTCCCTATTTAGCCCTGGGGCCTGCTGTTCCTCCATGGTCCTAGTCCTCCATAAAGCCCCTCCATTCTCCTCCCCGATTCTGATGCCCTATGCAACCCCTATACCCTTCATTCTACCCCAGCCATGCTTAAAACCACTAATGGTTTTTGCACCCACCACCTCAGCTGGCAGCCTGTTCCACGGCTCCACCATTCTTTCTGTAAAACAGTATTTTTTCACATCCCTCCTGAACCTCCCTCCAGTTAGCCTCCACTCATGGCCATGTGACCGTGAGCTGATATTCAGCCTGGAGATCACTCTGTTAATTTCTTTTAAACATTTGAAGGTCTCCATCATATCTCTCCTCTCCCTTCTGATCTCCAGCAAGAACATGTTCAGTGCCTTGAGGCGCGCCTCAGAGGACATGACCTGCTGGCCCTCATTCATTTTTGTTACCTTGCGCTGCATTGTCTTGAGTCTATCCCCATCTTTTCTGAGGTGAGGACCCCAGAACTGGGTGCAGTGCTCCAGGTGTGGCCTCACCAAGGATTTACACAGGGGAAGTATTACCTTCCTTTGTCTGCTAGCAATACCCCTCCTAATACATCCAAGCATCCTATTTCCCTTGCTATAAGCCTTGTTGCACTGACTCAATTGCTTTAGGGAGTTGCTGATAATAAAGTCAAGGTCTCGTTCCTCATCTATGGCACTGAGTATCACACGTCCCATCCAGTACTCCATATTGGGGTTCTTGTTTCCTAGGTGCATCACCCTGCCCTTTTTGTCACTGAATTTCAACTGCCAAACCCTTGACCACACCTATAGCTGTTGCAAGTCTCTCTGCATTTCCTTTATTCCCTTGTCACTATCCACCCTCCCTCAGAGCTTAGTGTCATCTGCAAAGAAACACAGCTTGCTCTGGATCCCCAGACCAATGTCGCTGGTGAACATGCTGTAGAGGACTGGACCCAGGACGGATTCCTGCGGAGTCCTGGTCGTGACCTCCCTCTCTTCTGATTTAACCTAGTTGACCACTACCCTCTGCTGCCTCCCCTTTAGCCAGCTACCTACTCACTTAACTATGACCTTAGCAGCACACAGATCCTCCATCTTCTTCAGCAAGCATCTGTGGGGTACCGAGTCAAAAGTCTTGCTGAAATCGAAGTAGAGCAAATCCAGAGTGTGGCCCATATCCAATTTCCTTGTCAGCCAGTCACAGAAAACTACAGTATCTGGTTAGTCTGATAAGACCTCCCCGGCATGAATCCATGCTGCTTTCTGTCCTGGATACAACTGCTCTCCAAGTAGTCCACCAGATCCTCTTTCACTAGTGACTCCATCAGTTTTCCTACAATAGAGGTAAGACTGTCAGGTCTATAATTCCAACTAGTTCCTTGCCCACCCCCTTATGGAGTGCAACTATGTCCACCATGCCCCAATCCTTCAGAACCACCCCATCCTTGAAAAGCTGTTAAACAGACCTACCAGGGGATTAGCAAGTACAACTGCCAATTCCCTGAGTATTCTCAGATGCAACCCATCTGGTCCTGGGGCCTTATTAATCTTTTTAGGCCTGCAAGCACTTTTTGGACCATTTCACTAGTAAATGCTGGCTGTTTAATCTCTGGGACCCCTTAATGGCCGTTTTGATACCAGTCTCTGCCAAGGCCCACCATCCTCCCTGCTGAAAACTGACCAAAAGTAATCATTAAGGACAGCGGCCTTTTGCCCATCCATCTCAATCACTCTATCCCCCCTCTGTTAGCATCACAATTCCCTCTCCTTTCTTCCTTTTTCACTAATATACCTGAAAACTGTTTTTCTTCGCTCTTGACCCCCCTGCAATACACAGCTCTGTGTCTGCCTTTGCCTCCCGAGTCCCTAACCACTATCTTTGCCTCCCTATTTTGTAACACATATTCTTCCCATTCTTCCTCTTCCCCTGCTTTTCTTTAAACTTGTAGAAGGCCTTTTTCTTGGCTCTAGCCCCTTCCCTGACCCTTGCCAACAACCATAGTGGTCATTTGAGTCTGCTCTGTTTGGTTACTGTTCTGAAGCATACCTTAGAAGCCACAAGAATGGCCCCCTTAATTGCCCCATCTCTCTTCCACCCCATCTATGTTGTCCACCACTACTAACTTATCCTTGACCAGCTCCTTTGGCCTATTAAAGTCTGTCCTTCTAAAATCAAGGACTTCAGCTCTTAATTGCTGTTTACCAGACCCGAGGGCCAGTTCAAACCAAACAGATATATGGTCAATGTTCCCTAACAGCTCCTGCTCCCACAGCTCCTACCACCGCCAAGCTGGTAAGCATCATGTTGAAAACTGTGATCTGCCTTGTGGGCTTCCTTAACTAACTCTACCAGCAGTCAGTTCTGGAATGCATCCAGCAATACTTGTCTTCCGGTGCTCCTGGCCATGGGAACATCCCAATTTATGTCTGGCAGATTCCGATCAGCCACCACCACTACTTCACTTTTAGCTATCCCTCTTTCCAGGTCTCTCCTCAGTGCTCTGTCCCTCTCCTCTCCTTGTCCTGGCAGTCTACAGATCACCCCCAAGCAGAGTGTCTTGCCTGAGGCTGCCATGAGTTGCACCCGCAGGAACTCAGTCTCCCCATTACTACTCCTGATCTTTCATCTTTCATCACCTCTGTGCTCTCCTTGACATAAAGGGCTACTCCTCCCCCTCTACCTGTTCCTCTACCTCCCCAGGGACCATCAGTTGCCAGTCGTTATTTTCTGAAATCCATGTTTCTGTTATTGCCACAATGTCTACCTCAGTGTCTGCCATCAGTGTCTGGAGTGCAATGATTTTATTACCAAGGCTTAAAACATTTGCCTTACTGTCATCTGGCAACATTGAGAAAAACCTGGGACCCACTATGCATTCCTCAACTTAGTCCTCAACAAACGGCCTTATGTTAGCACTAATGAAAATACAAGGTCTAATGGCAAACAAGGCAGAACTGGATGCTTGGGTCAGTTTAAACAATCCAGACATACTTGGTTTTACAGAGACAAAGCTGAAACCTTCCATATCCGACCCAGCCTGAATTAGCCCTGGTTACAGTTTTGTCCTCTTGGACAGGGACTCCCCTATTAGGAGTGGTGGAGTTCTGATTTGTTTTAAGGATCATCTGTTCTAAACATCACCTACTGTCCTATTATGCCCCACCTTCTTACTCCTCAGAGTGCCTCCATGTGGTGTTCACACTTGGTAAAGCTAAAAGTGTCCACCTAATGTGGATATAACACAATCCCCCTCTACATGGTCTATCAAAACTAGCCACCTTGATGAGATACCTTACCCATTTTGTTAGCTCTAAGGAGCTCCTACTTTTTGATGACCTGAATCTCGACTGGTTAGGTGCCCAAGTAAAGTCTCTTGAAATGTGCATCAAAATGCGTTTCAAAAAACTGAATTCTGCCCAGATAATTACTACCAATATCAGATTCTCCCCTCAAAACTCCAAGCACTCCCTACCGGACTGGTTCCTCACAAACAGGAGTGATAAAACAGTAATGTATGGCACCTTACCTGATGCCACCTTGGACCATTCCCCCATTTTAATGATATGGTGGTACCCCCACCAAAGCCCTCCCCAATGGTTTTGCATCTGTGACTTCTTGAAAATAAACTCCCAGGACTTCCTGTGTGACCTGTCCACCGCAGATGGGTCCTTCCTAAGGCCCTTGATGTGTATAAATGAGGCGTGAATAACATTCATTAACATTTTCTCTGATGTTCAGCAAAACCACGTTCCTCTCATGAAGCTTAGGCTGCAGGGCTCAGCCACAAACTGGCTCACCAGTGACCCTCTAGCACAAATGAAAAATAGGGACAAATGTTATGATAAATATGAGAAATCCAGTCTAGCCTCTGACTGAGCTGCATATACTGTAGGAGATGGAAAACCATCTGCATATCAGGAATTAGGTCTAGCAAGAGCACCTTTTGCAAAAACAAATTTGCTGCCTCTGCCAGAAACCCACATAACTTTTGGGATGGTATAAAGAGCCTGTTGGGCACAAAAATTAAACCTGCCCATCTGACATACTCATCAATGGTACAAGACCTAATAACCCTGCCACAATCACAAATGCCTTTAATTCCAAATTCTCTGACATCTCGACTTTCACTGAAATTGCTGATGCTAAACCTGGGACCTTGGCATCTGCTACGTGCTCAGCACCATCTGTCGGACCATGTTCTCTCTTTCTACCTTTGTTCTGTTAAGATGGCAGATGTAAGGAAACTACTGTTCTTTATCACGCCCACCAAAAATTCCAGGTCTGATAGCCTGAAACCAAAGCTGTTGAAGCTCACAGCCCCCTCCATAGCACTCCCTGTCTCAAAAATCCTAAATCTCTCCCTCTCCACTGGAGTTGTCCCTAATGTCTGGAAAATCACCAAAATCCCCCGTAACTAAAGTGGGTGATCCAAGACTCATGAACAACTATCACCCCATTGCCATACTCTCTCAGTACTCTCCAAAGTCCCGGAAAGGATTGTAGCATCACAGCTACATGACCATATAACATACATACATACATACATACACACACACACACACACACACACACACACACATACATACATACAAATCTGCAGGCAGAAACAGGCCTTATAGTCTGTTCAAGTGCGCAGCTAGCACCAAACTCCTTTGAACAGACTCCCCATCTTCCCTAGCAAGGTATCTGTAGCACATATCCCCTACACATTCGTCTACAGGTCTGTGGACTCCCAGTCTCTCATTAAGCATTGGTGCTCCACTGGCCTGGGAAAACTGGCTTTTGCAGTCTATGAAACTGTAGAAAGCAGAATCAGGCTGCTCCTATATTTAGTAAAAGTCTATATTCCAAGCTGGTCCATCCAAAAGTGACAAGATCCATAATGTGCAAATGAAGTCTGGATGAACTCCACTAATGCCTAGTCTCATACACTAAAAGTGTTTTTTATTCTTGATGTGCACAAAAATTCATGGGTGATGGTTCTGTGGCCATGCCACTTTCTCAAGCCCTTGCTGCATTGTCCCTAGATTATAAAATACAAACAACCAAGTATCACTGTATTTTATTTATATCTTTTATGCACTAAAAACAGAAATGCTGCCCTTTTAAGAGCAAACTCCACCAATACCGCCTCACACTTTTTTTATTTTATTTATTGAAAGCTAGGATTCATACTTTTGAGCAACAGCTCTTTACATAGGTTCCACGTCAAAGACAAGTACAGTGCACACAGACAGTAAAGGTACAGGGTATACAGGCATGACATTGTTACTGGTAAATTTTGAACAGTTCATTACAAACAACAAAGTACGAGAATAACAAAAATGGCTACATAGCAGGCCTCATGCTGGTAATGAAATACCCTTGTCAGAAAGACAGGAGGACAGACGGTGTGCCAGAAGGGGAAAGGGTGAGGGGAAGGGACCAAGCTGGTCAGCGGGTATGGGAATGCTGGCATGAAGCGAGGGAGGAGGAGAGGAGTGAGAGGAAGGAAAAAGGGATGGGAGGAGGCATGGTAGTGGTGAGAGGAGGGAGGAGAGGGTAGTAGGTGGCATGACAGGGGGCAGTAAATGCTAGATGTGACCTACAGGGTCAGATGAGAGCAGGGGTGCAGGCTAAGTGCATCTGGTCTGAGCACTGTGGAGAACTTAGTGGTAGCAATCACAGGTGGATCTTGCAAGAAGATGAGATCGAAGTTTGCACTTGAAGAGACCAACTGAGGTGGTAGAACTTATTTCAGGCTGGAGTGAGTTCATCCAAAGTGCGGCACTATGGGCAAAGGCACGCTGTGCAAGTGCCGTACAGCACCTAGGGACTCTGAAAACTTGATTGTTAGAGCTTCTGGTGTTTCGAGTGGACTGGTGTGGGCTGAGAAGATTCCTGACTCCGGTAGGCAACATGCCAAGACAAATCTTCTTGGCTAACAAGCAGGTTTGGTAAAAGATCCCATCCCTTAGCAGAAGGCGGTCAACTAGAGCGTAGATATCACAGGTGTGTGTTAAAAGCACGGCACCTGTGAGAATTCGACATGCCTTGTTCAGAGCCTTCGAGATGCTGCGAAGGGTCATGTCTTTGGCTGACCCATAGATGACTAGGCCATAGTCAATGAGGGAAAATATTGAGCTGTGTATTGCCAGGCTCAAGGCATCAGGTGTTAAGTACTGTCTATGCCGATAAAGCATGCCTACTCTCACATTAATCACTTTAGTGGTATTGGCAACGTGTGTGGTATAGGACATGTTGAAGTCAATAGTAATGCCCAGGTATTGGAAGTGCTGTACTAGATCAAGGGAGGCACCCTTATTGTTCTTAATGGATAGTGGGAATGTTTTATGTTTGCTTTGAGAACTTGCAAACAACATGGATTGGTTTTACTGTAGTTCATCACGAACGTGTGATCCTCAAACCATTTTTCAGCTGATGAAAAACCTTGTTGCAGGGTTGACTCCAGATGCTAGGGCTGTGGGTCACTGGTAAAAATTACAGCACCATCTGTGTACAGGAGTAAGTGATCGTAGCAGAAGTCAGGGAGTTTGTTAGTGAAAATAGTTAAAAGAAGCAGGCCAAGGATGGAACCTTGGGGAACACCTGATCTGACTGGTCTGGGATCCAAGAGGACATCACCGATCTTAACTTTTTGCAACCTGTTACTTAGGTAACTGCAAAACCAGCTAGTTGCCTCAGTGGAGAGCCCGATGGCAGTGAGCTGGTTGAGGAGAAGTCCATGATGCAGAGTGTCAAAGGCCTTGGATAAATATATGAAGGTAGCACCTACCAGATTTCCTTGATTGAGAGCATGATGGATCAAGTCAGTGAACTCCAGAAGGGCAGTGACAGTGCTGTATGCCTTCCTAAAACTGTGCTGCTTGTTACTTAGGAGATTGTGGTGGTCCAGGTACTCAACCAGTTTGTCTGCCACTATTCTTTCATGTGTCTTGGAAAGTAGAGGAAGAATGGAGATGGACTTAAAATTACTGTGAAGGGTCCGGTCTCCGCTCTTGTGAACCGGGGTTACAATTGCTAACTTCCACTTTTGGGGGAATTTTGAGTGACAGATGGATATGTTGATTATCTTGGTCAGGGATTCAAGGACTCCATTCAGGGTTAGGTGCAGGAATTTGAGGTCCATGGAATCCCCACTGTATCTAGACTTTGAGAGGACTTTTTCCATGTCATTTCTGGCATCTCCTTTTGAAATCAATTTGCAATAGAATGGTGGATGCCCCAGGGCATGTTCAGGCAGTTTCTGGAGGTTAGCTGGGTGGGGGGGTCAACGAAGTCAGCTGGGAGGACAGAGCTCCTCAGGTCAGTAAATGCATTGTTAAAGGCACTGGCTATGATTAGGGGATCCAGTGTTGGTGTGCATTCAATGTTGAGCATTGAGGGGGCATTTGTTTGGGTCTTTCCAGTGATATCTTGAAGGTTGACCCAGAATGACTTGGAGTCATTCCATGTTCTGGCTAACACATCCTTGTAGTAAGAGCTTTTTGCGTGCCGTATTGCTCTGGTGCATTCATTTCTCGCTTTCTTATAGCTCTGAATATTGGATTGGGTTCCACTGGCCCGTGACCTATACCAGAGTTGGTCCCTGGCCTTGAGTAGGTCAAGTACGTCAGGTGTGATCCAGGGGTTATAGACACCTTTGATCTTCCTTGTTTTTAGTGGAGCATGCTTGTCACAGACCATACTGAATTTGGAAATGAAAAGCTCTAAAGCAGTGTCCACATCATTGGTGCTATTCAGATTGGACTAGTCCTGATGCTAAATGTCAGATTTTAGCAGTCCGAGATGCCCTCTGCGAAGTACCTGGTTAGTTAGAAGCTTGGCTGGTGGTTTACTGTACTTGTTGGACCAGTGGCATTTAACAGGGGAGTGGTCACTCAATGTGTCAGGAAGGACCACGCTGTTAGTGATATGCTCTGGGCAATTTGAAAGCACCCAGTCCAGTAGCATCCCAGTTCCAGTTTTATAGTTACGCTTGGTTGGCTCCATTACCAGTTGTGAGAAATGAACTGCTGAGAAAGTATCTTTGACTGGGGCGGTGGCCGAGGAGAGTCAGTTAATGTTGAAGTCACCCAGCAATACCACTTCTGAATTGAAACTCAGTGAGCTTAGGCATTCCATTAGGGTCTCAATGCCAGATGTAATCTGTTTAGGTGGAATGTAGACAGAGATAACAGTAAGGCTCTTGTTGTGTGCACCCAGCATCAGTTTGACGGCGAGTATTTGACGTTTGTCGCGCCCAGTGGGGAGGGGAAAGATATGCGCCTGTAAAGAGTCCCTTATATGGCTGGCAGTATAGCCTAGAGGTTAGAGTAATGAGTTGTGAACAAGCTTGGTACATCCAGCACACCAGACCTTGGTTTGATTCTCATAACCTCCACTTGCATACTGTGTGAATCTGAACAAGCCAATTAACTGCCCAGTGCTCCCAGGTCACCCCTGAAAACAGGTACTTGTACCTAGTGGGCCTTACCTGATTACCAAAGATTTAGAAAAATATATATATATATATATATATATATATATATATATATAAGAGAGAGAGAGAGAGAGAGAGAGAGCATGCAGCCACCTCCTCGCTTTGACAGGTGGTCCTGTCTGAATATTGTGTACCCAAGAAGTGTTATGGCTTCATCCGGTATTAGGGGGGATTAGTCTGGTTTCTACCACAGAGAGCACATTTGGGTTGTGCCTAGTGACCCAAACACTTAGTTTATCCATCTTTTGTAAGATACTGTAGATGTTGATTGAAGCCAGAGTTAGACCATAGTTTATTTTAGCTTGGGTGCTAGAATGACTGCAAGAGTTAGGGAGAGGGCCTGGGTGTGGGTGTATATTTCCTGAGAGCAGTAAGAGTAAAAGTAGGAGGTGTCTAATGTGGTCCCTCAGGAGTCTAGTGTAGAGTTTTTTTAGTCTGTTCTTGTGCTGACAGATCTTAGTGCATCTGGTTTTGGTGAAGTAGCCAGAGAAGAGTGATGTTGTTAGGTGGTCAAGCAGTTTACCATGGTGGTGCCTCATCCAATTATCCCTGTGGGTGGTAAGGTGGACTGGCGTGGCTTTGCCAGAGGAAGAAGTTGTGGTACCATAAACATTCAGGTTGTATCACGTGATACATTGATCAGTTGGTTTTGAGGCATTTTCATTAAGAAGACCTGCAAGTGATAGTAGTAGTGACAGTATCATACCCCGAGTCATTAAGTTATTAGAGTTGTACATTGTGAGTTGGACTATGAGGGTTGTACAGGGATCTAAGAGTCTTTTAGGCAGGTTTGGTTCAGACTTGTAAACAGAAATACTGATTATTTCCATCTATATAGTATCCAAAGTAGCTATCAGGAGGTTGTGTAGTTGTAGAGTGCACTTGGCAGGCTCGGAGGTTAGGGTTATCCTTAGGAGTGTAGGGACCCCTTACCAGCTGGTCTCAAACAGTTGAGTGAGGACAGTTGAAGTGCACTAGTGGCAGAGACGTCTAACTTGCTAACTGAGAATCAGCTACTTATTAGAGTTAGATCAGCTGAAGCCCTCTCGTGGCAGGGACGCATAACTTGCTAATGGAGATTCTGGCACTTAGTAAATTTCCTGCAATCATGTGATTGCTCGTAACTATATAAGAAATAGCCCAGATAGGGCGGGGGGGAGCCGGAGCATAGCACCAGCAGGGTTCAACGGAGCTGTGTCCCTGGAAGTAGGGAGCCTGTTCCGGGCTTCACCAAGTAGGAAAGGCGGGCAGTGGCTTGTCGACAGGCCACGCTGCTGGGGCACCCACTCAGGTAACTGTCTCGGGCAAGTCTGGGGAGGAAGGGAGAGAACAGGCTTAGTAAAAAGCAGAGTGGGTGAGGAATAACTAAAGCAAGTGGCGGGGGTCTGGTGGAAGACAGCCAGCAGGGTTGGAGGTTAGGGGGTGACTTTGAAGAAAAGAAAGGGTTAAATAGTGTTAAGCTGAGTGAGGAGAGGTAGTGTAAAGAAGTGGCTGGTCTTCAGCCAGTACTAGTTTCCAGGCAGGGAGAGAGAGAGAGAGATTAGTTTCAAGTGAAAGGGGAGAGAGAAAGGTCAGGAGACAGAGAAAGGCAAGATAGAAGCAGTCTAAAACCCCTAAAACCTTAAGTGTACAGCCCTTTTGTTAAGGTCTACCAGCAGCTGCTTTTGTGGTCTGTAACCCAGTAATTTAAAATATGAAATTCAACACTGCACTAGGCTAGAGTAAAATTCAATCAGATTACATTTAAAACAGGTCCTACTTAGCAGGCAAGTTACACAGTACACATATTCACATACGGAAACAGTCCATTTTTTTTACAAATTCAGGGTCCTATTCCTGTAAGGTGACTGCAGACTTAGAGAGTAGCAGACAGCGCAGGAGAAATGGCCAGGTGGCAGCATTAGAGGTTAAAATTCGGCTCGGCTCAGGAAAGCACCAATCGTCTTTGGGAAGGTAAGCTACCGACCAATGATGTAACTCCAGGAGTCAGAGATTGGCCAATCCTCAGCAGAAGCAAAAAAAGCCAAAGTTCAGGCCGAACACCACAGTGGCCGAGCGGAAAACTTTACCTGGGGTTCAACGGAGCTGTGTCCCTGGAGATAGGGAGCCTGTTCCAGGCTTCCCTGAGTCGGAAGGGTTGGCGGTGGCTTGTGGACAGGCCACGCTGCTGGAGCGCTCACTCGGGCAAGTGTCTTGGGAAAAGTCTGGGGTTCAACAGAGCTGTGTCCCTGGAAGTAGGGAGCCTGTTCCGGGTTTCCCCAAGTTGGAAGGGGCTGGTGGCAGCTTGTGGACGGGCCACGCTGCTGGAGCTCCCACTCGGGCAAATGTCTTGGGCAAGTCTGGGGTTCAATGGAGCTGTGTCCCTGGAAGTAGGGAGCCTGTTCTGGGCTTCCCCAAGTCAGAAGGGCTGGCAGCGGCTTGTGGACAGGCCATGCTGCTGGAGCGCCTGCTCATGCAAGTGTTTGAGGCAAGTCTGGGGTTCAACAGAGCACTTAGCAGATGCGACTACTATCCTAAGTTTCCACCCTCTAGACCTGCATCCCTCCCCCCCACCATCAGCCCCCACACCCCAACCCTCTCCTGTTTAAAGCAGTTTGTTACTGCTATCACCATTAACACCTGCCCTCCATCATCAACCATAGCCCTCTCCTCTTACTCACTCCTTCTGTAACCCCCCTTACTCTCCCCCTCAGTAACACCTCTCACATACTTCACCCCTCACCCCATTCTTAACAAAGCCAATTCTGGCTGCTTTTAGAATGCCTACTGTTCTGTAATGACTACCTCATATGTATTTTATGCTCCAATGGAATATGTTATGCTCCAATGTAATAACACTTATCAAATGTCTTTGTTCAATAAATGTGCATATTGTTTGTTTTTTTCTCACGTGGAACTCTGTAAAAGAGTCTCTGGCTCAAAGGTATAGTAATCTGAGAAATAAATAAATAAATACAGTTCCCAATTAAGAGGCACCAGTTATTAAGTGTTCACCAGCATGTAAAAAACACTGCACCCATTTCAAAATCTTGTGCTACCTGCAGACACTGGTAATAATTGATGCCTCATAACTGGGAACTGTATTTTTGTTTTAAGTGCATAAATGATGTAAATACAACACAGTGATACCTGGTTGCTTATATTTTATAATCTAGTGACAACAACGCTAGGGCCTGAGGAAGTGGCATGGCCACGAAACCGTCACCGATGAATTTTTGTGTGCATCAAGAATAAAAAAAAAACTTTCAGCGTATGAGACTTGCCGTCAGTGGAGTTCATCCAGACTTTATTTGCAGTCTATGACCCTATCTACTGAAACCCACTTTTCCCAGAAGTAGCCTCTCTCCCAGCCACCAGATCTTCTGTAAGGCTCTAAAGGATTCACTGTGCCTTTCTGGCCCATCCTCTTGCTAGAAGCCAAAGAACTGGCTGCCCTAGCACTGTTGCACTTTCTGCTCACAACTCTCTGATGAGTACTATTTTTGATGTTAAAAATGTTAAATGTTATTACTCTCTATATGTTGTACCTGTACCCACAAAGTTGATATCACTGATTTCCCCATGTCCTGCACTATGTTTCCTTTTTTTTTGCAGGCACGTTTTTCGACTGCACCAACTACTGTATTTTTTTTTTTTTTGTACTACTGCTTATTCATGATGCCAATTAATTGTAACTCTTTGATGACGTTGCTCTCACTGTTGCTGTATGTTTTTCTTGCTGTTAGTCTGTAATTCTCCCAGGGGTGATCTGCCTGAAAATAAGCATGTGTATGCCTAGCATATCTTATTTATTTAAAGGTTTTATCAGGAAGGCATGCTGAGCAGATGACTGCTCGATTCCAGATGTGTCCTGGGGGCAGGGAGAAGAGGAGTACATACATATTGGAAATTGTCCATACTTTACAATCAACATCATAAATCATACATGGATTAAATGCAGTACAGCAGGCAACTGTATGAGGCAAATGACAATGTAAAGTAGTACAGTTACATAAGATATATACAACAATTTACAAATAAATAAATAAAAGTACTTTACTATATGACAGTTACCAAAAATGAAAGTTATGTACTCATAGTGACTGTTAATCTTCCAGAATATCTTCACCATTGATTACCACTTATGGGTCTGAGCCGGAGGCACTGGGACCACTTGGGAGCATAGCTTTTGGCCAGGAGCTGGTAAACAGCTACTGGACATGGCATCTGTACACTGTCATGTGGTGCTGCACGCTAACCAATAACAGTTGCTAGCTCCCTCTCCAACCTCAGTTCTGTTTGCCAGGAGAGAAATAAAGTGGGGGGAAACAGAGGGCTATGAAAATCCCTAACCCAAAGGGAAATGGAAAGGATATAAGAAAATAAACAGCAAAATAAAACCAGACTACCTACCCTTGGATAGTGAAAAGGGTACAATAGGTGGCACAAAGGAGTCGTTGGGAATGGAACTAGAGCCTCACACCACTAGCCAGAAAGCAGCTGGACAGTGATACTTAGGGCAGCAACCATGACACAGGTGGCTCTAGCAGAAGAAGCTGAGAGAGGACTGTCCAGAACTGGGACTCCCTTGCAACTGATAGACACAATGTGTTAAAATGGGAATTAATCACATAGACTCCTGGAAAAACAACCTCATGCTACCAGACAGAAGACTGACTGAAAAATTCAGTTAATGTAGGCCCCCTTTTTTTACATTAGGAAAAAAGTAAAGGGAAATTTCAGGTGCATGTAGAACTGTAGGGTTGAACAGGCCAAAGCAGCTGAACTGTGTCCATCTCCCCAGTCACCCCTAAGGGTAGTGGCCTAATAGCCCAGCTGGCACAGGAAAGGAAAAAGGGCATACTAACCAAAAGGAATAGTTTGGCGTAGCCAGAAGAAAAAAAAATCAGAGAAATGCCCTGCTTCTCTTGCAATAACAGGCATGTACCCTCCAAAAGAGCTATTGTAACTTGATCCGGTCTGGGGCACAGCACTACTTCACAGACTATGCTGCTGTCAACTGGAGTTAAATTTGATAGTGCCCTGAGGCACAGACTGTATTAAGCAACTAATAGGGATATACCACTGTGACAAGCTGGCCTATGGTAGATGGAGAGGCAAAACGCTGGGTTTAAAGTTCACAGAAGAAAATGTACTTTTATTGCTTCAAATGTAAGTTGTTGCTCCAGAAAAGCATAATCAGTCAGTTCAACTTCTCCAGCTTGGACAGGTAACATAAAGGTTAACACAAAACAGTTCTTTAAGGCTGACTTGGGCCAGCAATTTGTTCACTATACAGTCTCAAACAAAACAAACAGTTTGTGGGCCAGCAGTTTTGAATGCACAGTCTCAAATAAAACACAGATAGTTTTCTCTTTTTGCCTTATTTGTAGGCTGTTAGCAGCAGTACATTCCACTCACTGTTTTTGGCCCAGCTGGCTAGACTGATCCTTTACCCCAGGACTCTCTGTTCTAGAACTGGTCCGTTTCTCAGCAGCAGGTTTCAAGTTTTTCCCAAAGGCTTTCTCCAATGCTTAATCATTCTCCTTGGCTTTCTGCTCTGGTTCCTGTCTCACATTCCACCCTCCATCTTGCAGGGTTCTCTGCATAAGAGTCTCTGCTCCCTGCAGCAGTTTCCAGCCTCCAACTAACTCCTTGCTGGATTCTCTCTACCTTTCAGCAATCCCTCTAATTAGCCACACCTGGGAGGCACCCCCCCCTTGCCTGTTCATGTTGCATTCCCTGCATTTCCTAAGCCTCAAACAAAAGGTTAACCTCTTGTTTCCCAGTACAGTGTTTACGCTGTCACATACCTCCCCCCTTTATGCAAAGGCACAGTTGGTCAGCCCCTGACCATTCCCCTCCCGGGACAGGAAGTCTGTGTTTCCATTCTGGGTCCCAGCCCAGTGGTGCACCGTAAAGGAAAATGACTGGAGGGCCAAGTACCACCTGGTGATGAGGGGATCGTCATCCTTCAACACCTGTAGCCACCTCAGAGGGGCATGATCTGTGACCATGATAAACTGCCGGCCATGCAGGTAGTAGCAAAGGGTGTCCACAGCCCACTTGACTGTGAGACACTCTTTCTCTATCACCGCATAGTTTTTCTCCCAGGAAAAATGTTTTCAACTGAGGTAGAGGATAGGATGTTCCTCCCCCTCAAACTCCTGGGAGAGCACAGCTCCTAGCCCGACTTCAGAGGCATCTGTCTACAGGATAAAGGTCCTGTTGAAGTCAGGACTGCGTAATGCTGGTTCTCTGCACAGTGTCGCTTTGAGTCATGTGAAGGCCTGGCCACACTCCTCCGACCATTGGACTTTATTGGGGGCAGATTTCCAGGTGAGGTCTGTAAGGAGGTTGGCAAGGGTAGAGAAGTGCGGTATGAACCGGCGGTAATACCCTGCCAATCCTAAGAAGGTCCTCACCTGGGTTTTTGTGGTGGGTACTTGGCACTTGGCTACGGCTTGGACCTTACTGACCAAGGGTCTCACCTGTCCATTGCCTACATAGTACCCTAAGTACTTTGTTTCAGCTTTGGCCAAAGTGCACTTCGCTGGATTGGCCATCAGCCCTGCTTCTCATAAGGAATGCAGTACAGCTGCCACCTTGGATACATGGGACTCCTAATCAGTGCTGTGGATCACCACGTCATCTAGGTAAGCAGCTGCATAGTGGGCATGGGGTCACAGCAAGCGATTCATGAGCTTTTGAAAGGTTGCAGGTGCCCCATGTGAGCCGAAAGGCATGGTATGGAACTGGTATAGCCCAAAGGGGGTAGCAAATGCTGTCTTTTCCCCGAGACTCTGGGGTCAAAGGGATTTGCAAGTACCCTTTTGTTAGGTCCAAAATTACGATGTACTTGGATTCCTCTAGTCTATACAACAGTTCGTCTACCCAGGGCATGGGGTAGGCACCAAACTTCGAGATGGCACTGACCCTGTGATAATCAATACAGAAGTGGGTAGCCCCAACTTCTTTTGGTACTAACACTATGGGGATACACCAGTCACTGCTGGATTCCTCAGTCACCCCCAACTCTAGCATGTCCTGTAACTCCTTCTTAACAGTGTCTCGTATGGCTTCTGGCAAGCAATACGGTTGCTGCTGCACATTTTCCCTTGGCTCTGTTTCTATATGATGAGCTATCGTCTGGGTTGCCCCTGGGAGGAAAGAGAAAACATCCAAAAACTGGCTTAACAACTCTCCTAGTTGCTGTTTCTGTTTGTGAGACAGCTGTTCTCCCATTGGGACTTGTATCCCTAGATTCTCATCCGGCACTTGGGGTCCCAGATCCATTATGTCTGGTTCAGGGGAAATCAATAGGCTATCCCTCTGGTTCCAGAATTTCAGCAAATTGACATGGTACATCTAGGTCTCTTTTCGCCTCTCTGGCTGGCAAACTTCATAGTCAACTGGGCCCACCCTCCGGGTAACTTTGTCAGGCCCCTTCCATTTGGCTAGAAACTTATTCTGGCTGCTCGGCAACAAAACTAGTACCTGATCCCCTGGTTTATATTCTCTCAACCAGGCTCCCTGATTATAGTAATACTCTTGTCTTTGTTGAGCCTTCACCAGATTTTCTCGGGCAAATTTCCCAACCCGATCTAATCTTTCCTTCAATTGCAGGACATATTGCACCACATTTTCAGTCTTGGGGTCAGGTTTCTCCCACGTCTCCTTTACTACATCAAGAACACCTCATGGGTGGTGCCCATAGAGGAGTTCAAAAGGAGCAAACCCTGTGGAAGCTTGAGGGACCTCCCGCATTGCGAACATCAGTAAGGGAAGTAACTTGTCCCAGTTCCTGACCTCAGTGGTTATGAACTTTCAAAGCATCGTTTTAAGGGTTTTGTTGAATTGCTCCATGAGGCCATCCATCTAGGGATGGTATATCGAGGTCCTTATGGAGCTGATTCCCAATAAAGTACAAACCTCCTGAGTCAGGCGGGACATGAAGTTAGTTCCCTGGTCAGTCAACATTTCCTTCAGTATTCCCATATGACTAAATACCTTTAATAGCTCCCTGGCTACAATTTTGGCTGAAATGCTTCGTAACGGGATGGCCTCAGGGTACCGGGTAGCATAGTCTACAAGCACCAGAATGTACTGGTACCCCCCTGCACTCTTTTCAAGGGGTCCCACTATATCAACCCCAATCTGGTCAAAAGGTGCCTCCATAACAGGTAAGGGCACTAAAGGGGCCCTTGGATTGTTCTTTGGAGCTACTAACTGGCACTCAGGACAAAATGCACAATATACTTTAATATGCTGATAGATGCCCAGCCAAAAGAATCGGGGCAACAGTCAGGCTAATGTATCCTCTATGCCACAGTGCCCTGCCACAGGAATAGAGTGGGTGAGGCGGAGTAATTCCCCCTGAAAGACTCGAGGGACTAGCAACTGATGCCAGGTATCCCCTGTCTCGGCCTCCTTACTCACTTGATATAGGATACCCCCTTGTAACTAAAAATGAGGATAGAGTGCTGCTCCATTCTCATCTACCACTTCCCCTTCCCTGACAGCCAACTGGGTGCATACCCGACTGAGTATACCATTGGCCCGTTGCTCTTTGGCAATGTCCGGGCAGTGCTTTAACACATCTCACCAACAGCCAATAAAGAATATCCAGACCGACGTGCTGTCCTGTTATGCACACTGCCCACCAGACCTTACGCAGGTCACAAAGATGCCACCATATGTGGTAGGGTGCAGGTGTTCATGGGCAACACTGGTAGCGTGACACAAAAGCATTTTCTTTAATGTTTATTTTATATGGTATATCTAAACATTCTATATATAACATAACAACTCAATTTCATACACAAAAGTGAAATACAGTCTTTCTGTGAAGTTTTTAATCCATTCTCTAATCCCAGCAAGCACCACCCCTTTTTACTCAGTATAAAGAATTGGGAAAAATGGCCGGCCTGCTCTTAAGAGCATTGCTGTAACAGATAGAAGCTTCATTCGGGACTCTGGGATGCCAAAAGACACAGCAGAAACCCTCGTCTACAAAAGGCCTCAAAAACAGCCCAAAACCTCACCACTTCACCTCTCCATGGAATGTAGAGCCCATTTGGATGGTTATTAAACAGAAAAGTACGATTGTAGGGGAGCTAGAAGGAAAAATGCCTTCTTGACAGTGCGCACATTCATGCGGTAATTTTACTGGCACTCACATTGTCATGCAGGAACTCAGCAGCATATCTGCTCTCAAAAAAAAAAAAAGCCGCATTCTTTAGCGCTCTTGCCAAAAAGAGCCTAATAGGGCAAAACTAAAGAACTAGGAGGTTCTTTCCATATTTTCAGAATCTACAAGGTACAACATCTTTTACGGGGCATAATTACAGTATACCAGGGCATTTAAAGCAGCACCCCGAGATTTTTACCAAAATGAAGGGTTTTCTTTCTTTAACCCTCACCCAAACAGGCTATATACGAGCATTTTAACAAAGAAGAATATCTGCAGAACACAACAGCTCCAAATAGCTATTTGATATGTTTTATTTATACAGAAGATATAGATTGATTTTCAAAAGGAGCATGGAACGAGCTTCAAGCTTATAAACATAAAAGAACAGGACAAGGGTTATTGTACTACTTGTCCATTTCCCAACGGCTGATATTTCAACCCGTCAGTATATATTTCATTTGTGGCCTCACAGTGTTTATTTGTTCCCTTCCTAAACCATTTACCACTGTTTAATTACTCCTTCCAACACTCAACAATAAGCAGAACCCTCATTTCTTGTCTTTTAAAACAACCAGTGTTAACTTGTACTTTTCAATCCGGGGGATTCATATAAACCCAAACTAATGCTTATTTTTATACACTTCTGGAACAACTGATAAAGACCCAGAATCGTTTTGAGTTTATTAACCCTTTTTACCAATAAATCCTTCACCTATTTATTTAATTTTTAAAACACTAGGATATAAAGTTTAAACAAGCTTAAGGCACAGTTAGTAACTTCCCTCATTTTGATAATTAAGGGACCTAATCTAGTAACCCTAATATATTTACTTATACACCAACGAGATATTCTGCACAAAGCAATACACCCCGTTTTAATTTTAATTCAATCCTTGCCCCTGGATGGCAACTACTTGTTGAACTAAACCAACCAGAGCACTTAATATACAGCAACTTCAAGAAAAGTAGCACAGCTGAATATACAGCATGACTGTGCAGCAATGTGAAAAACGCAGTACCCATTTTAGTCACAGCCAGCAGAACATTTATACCAATCCTAGTATACGCTCGGAAAGCACAAAGAAAGGAAATATATATGTAATTCTGGGGTCCCTTGACTCTTCACAGAGGCACTCTGTGACAGGTAAGCCTCCGGGTTTAGGCAGCGGGCCCTCAGGAATTGTCTCTCTGATCTGCTGGGTTGTTGTCTTTCCCAGAGTCTGACCCTTATTTGGCCCATAACCCCCCTCCCTACATGCCCAAGATCCCTTCACAGTTCGAGTCAATATTCCTTCAGTCTGGCTCCTGGGACTATTCCCTATCTTCCCAGGTGGTCTTGTAAGCTGGATCATGGGGTGGGAGGAGAGTTCAGCATCCAACACTTGTTCTGAGATCTGCATAGCCTCTGCTAGGATGGTGATCTTTTGTTTGTGGACCTAGCTCTGAATTCCGGGGGGCAGAATGTTCAGAAATTGTTACAAGATGATTAACTCAGCCACCTCGGGGCCGCTGCATCCTTCGGATTTTAGCCAACACAGGTATCGCAATTGTTGTCCCACTGCTCTAGGTCGTGCACCTGCTGCAAATCTGAAACTCCGGAACCTGCGTCGGTAACTTTCTACATTGATGCCTAGGCGGTCCAGGATTGCTGCTTTCACCTCTGTGTAATCCCCGGCTGTGATACTGTCCATAGCTCTATAGGCTGCTTGGGCTTCCCTGGCCAAACAGAGGGCAAGGCGAACAGCCCACTGGGGTCTGGGCCATCCAGCAGCTTCCGCCACTCGCTCAAACATTACCAAGAAGGCCTCAGGATCATCCTCAGATGTCATTTTGGTCAGCATGGTGTTCATCCTAGGAACTCCTGGCCTCATGATAGCTGGACCAGCCTCACCAGTATGATCTTGTTGCAGCTGTTGCACCAGGAACTGCAGGAGCTGCCGTTGCTGTTGTTCCAGCTGTATAAGAAACTGCTGTTGTGCCTCCTGTTGGGCTTGTTGTGCTTCTTGGGCCCGTTGTTGCACCTCCTGCTGCTGCTGAGCCAGCTGGGTGAGAATCTGTTGTTGCTGAGCCTGTTGTGCCCATTGTTGCACCTCCTGTTGGGCTTGCTGTGCTTGTTACGCCCATTGCTGCTGCTGTGCCAGCTGCCTGAAAGCCTGTTGTTGTTGTTCACCGAGGAACTTCAGCAATTTCTCCATATCCATTTTTCCAGAATGTAACTAGTCCTGCTCACTCCAGCAGGGTTTCAAATCCCACTTCTTACACCACGTGTGACAAGCTGGCCTATGGTAGATAGAGAGGCAACATGCTGGGTTTAAAGTTCACCTCAGTTTGGTGTCACTTGGTGAACACTGTGGGATTTCCCAGAGTTTTAGTGTTACCAGGGTCATTCAAAAGATTTATCCCCTCAGGTTAAAATCCTGCAGACTGAGGCATTACCTCAGAGCCTTAGGAGGCTTCACACTAACACTTCTCTTATTATCTGGAAATGTCCACCCCCAACCCAGGCCCGGAAATTAACCCTAGCCATGGTCCAGGTAGTGAAAGGAATCTAATGATAGTCTCGCTAAACATAGGAAGCCTCCAGCCTAAACTTATCAACTTGAAGCCTGGGCTGCAACAGTATGACCTGATATCATATCCAATATTGAAACTTGGCTCAGCCCTAAAATACCTGATTTGGCCATCTCCCTACCAGGGTATAACATCTTTACAGAGGCCAGAGGGAAGTGAGATGGGGGCTCTCATCTATCTTAGGACTGACCTACAAGGCTCCAAACCAGAACTCAAAGATCTGGACATGGACTGTAAATGTTTGAATATTAAAATATTGCTGGGGCAAGGTCACAGATCTCACATCCTTCTGTCAGTTTACATCCCCCCAGTAAACACCAATCTTGCCTTGTTTGCTTTACTATGTACGTCAAACTTATCAGTCAAAACTGGAAGTGTATAGTAACTGGTGATTTCAATATCAACTGAGTTGCTAAGTCCAGCTCTGGCAATAGGGGCATTGCCAACCTATTTCTTTCCCAAATGGTTACAGAAAGCACCAGAACCAACCATGGAACTGGCACCATGAAACTAATTGACTTGGTAATGGTAACTCATCCTGACAGGGTTATAACAGTTATGGTTTTGCTTCACACTCTTAGTGACCATTCGCTGGTGCAATGTGTGTGGGCATCACTAGCAAGGTCCTTAACAAATGTAAGCTGGCGGACTTCAGGTCCCAAGAGGCCCTGATTAACTGGAGTTTCCACAGTGCCATACCTGATATTGATTCCGCCCTTCACAAAATCACAGAAATATGATGGCAGAAAAGGACCACAGCAGCCCATCATGTCTGCCCTTAAATCCACCCATTCCTTGAATTCTTTATTATGGAATTCACTAAAGTCAGTGACAAATTTGCACCCCTCAAAAATTGTAAGGTCAGTGGTACACCATATGCTTGGATCACCTCAGAGCTTCTTGCTCTCATGAAACAGTGGGACAGGTTGTGGTCAGGGGCTAGGGAGTATGGATCCCCAGCCCATCTCCAAAAATATAAAGAAGCAAGAAACAAATGCACCAGAGGGATTAGGCTGACCAAATCTGAGTAATGCAAGGCCCTGTAAACTCTTAATTGGAGATATGGGAAAAGACTTTGGGGCAGTGTTTCGGAGATTGTTGACAAAGGGGAAAAACACCCTTGAGAATGCACATGGTTGATGGTAAAGCGGTCTTTGAACATAACAGCATAGCCAGAAGATTCAGTGACGCCTTCACTGGCCTTAGCGCTGTCATTCCCCACTGTACTGGACCAGCTCTCCCCCCCCCACTGTGGTGGTCCTGATCATGAAGCTAGCCTCCAGGAGGACCCCAACCTAGGTCACCTTAGATTCTATTTGAAGTCTGTCACAGAAAAGACTCTCAAATATATCAGAAAGATCCTTAGCAAAACAGAGTTGTTGGGGGGCGGGCTCCCTTGACATGCAGTTATTGGTCCTGACTCTAGAGAAACTCTCCTATCCCATCTGCAAAATGTTCAGTTTCTCTCCACAGTACTCCCAGTTTCCACATGAATGGAAATATGTGCTAGTCACACCAGTATTTAAAAGTGGTGACCATCCCAGCCTAGACACCTACAGACCCATCCCAATTCTCTCCCCATTGTCTAAGGCCCTGGAGAGTATTGTGTTGGACCAGCTTGTTGTTTACCTTGAAAAGTATGAATCACAATGTGCCTAGCAGCATGGCTTCAGGAAACTCCACGGTAAAGCAATGACAGAATACAGCAACTACCTGCATGAGGCCTTTGATAATGGCAACATGGTGGAAGCCATTTATACTGACCTAACAAAGGCCTTTGACCTGGTCAACCATGTGATCCTGCTCAGTAAGCTCCTTGGCCTCGATCTGTCAAGGGACTCTGTGACCTGCTTCCAAAGTTATCTATCAGAATGCACACAGCATGTCAAAACTGATGGCTCCCTGTCTGAGATCCATGTGTATCCACAGGTGTGCCACAGGGCTCTTTTCTGGGCTCTCTCCTCTTCAGCCTTTTATATTATCAAATTGCCTGACACCTATCAGTCAGCTAATGTTCTCCTATATGCAGATGATGCTGTCATCTACACTAGAAACACTGACCCTGGCAACCTCACCTGTAACCTACATATCAACTTTGAGGCATTAGAAATCTGGTTCTCTAATAATAAATTAGTCCTCAATTACAAAAAACAACAAAAAACATGCTTTTCACTAGCCCTCAGATGAGGGGAAATGTCTCCCCCCTTGACATCCTCAATAATAAAGGTCAAAAGCTGGAACAGGTAGAAACATTCAACTATCTCAGAGCAGTTCTGGATGACACCCTATCATTTTCCCCCAATGTGGATAATATGGTGTCTTCAGTAAACAGAAGGATAGGTGCCCTTTTCAGAAATCTGTGCAACCTTACAGCAGACACCAGGCGATTAACAGTGTGCAGCTCCATTCTATCCCTCGTTGATTATGGCATACCTCTTTACGCAGCTGCCTGTGAAATGATATTAAACAGGATCAAGGTTATATGCAATAAAGTATGTCACTTTGTGTTAGGGGCTGGCAAGCGCACCCATATCTGTACCCCTTACAACAAACTAAATGGCTACTACCGCCTTGTAGAATAAACATTCAAACCTGTCTACTAGCCAAGAAGGCACTACTTGTCCTAACACCCCTTGCTCTAGAAAACTGTTTCCACCCCGTTTCAAACCAACAGAATGTGAGGAGCATGACCAGGAATGCCATTGAACTACCTGTCAGTAGAATTCAGATGGGTAAGTGCTCTTTTGCTGTTAGCGCTGCAGGCTGGATGAATGAATGGCCAGAATCCATGTTGAACCGCTCCAGAATTGACCAATTCAAAAGATCTCTGTGATCTGCTTGAGAAGCTCAGTGCAACTACACCTGTTAACAAACCAGCTGTATCCTCACCTTGTATTTTACCAGCTATTTCTGTATGCAGCCTGCTGCCTTGAAATTGTCCCTTACTGATTTCTGCAATCTGTATGGTGTTCAATTCATGTGTGTATCTTGACTGTTCAATACACATTTCTCCTGGAAATTGCTCACTTGCTGTTTTTGTCTTGATTACAACTTTTGTCATCTGATGTAGAATCTTTGTAAAAAAGCACTTGTGCTCAAGGTATTGTCCCAATTTTCCAATAAATAAATTAATAAATAAAAGTAATACTCCAGTTTTTGGCATTATTTTTCTCCCTATCCAAGATGCATCCACAGTGTATGGTGGTAACTCCCACTCAGGGGGTTCCTCCACTCTCACCTCCTTAACATGTGCTCTATTTGTCAGCATAAGGTCAGGGATGGCTCTCTCCCTGGTGGCCTCCATAACACATTTTATCAGGAACCCACTCTGAAATGCATCAAGCATTACCTGTCACCTAGTATATGAAGCAGCTGGGATCATCCAATCCACACTAGGCAAATTGAAGTCACCCATAATCATCACCTCTTACTTGCCATCTCCACTATTCTGTGCCCCAGCTCCCTGTCTATCTTTTCTTCCTGGTTTGGCAGTCTGTACACCACCCCAGCTTACATTTTCTCCCTTTTGTGGACCCTATCTGCACCCACAACACCTCAGTCCTCCCTCAGTCTCTTGCTACCTTGTACAGATTATTCCCTCCTTTACATATAGTGCAACTCCCCCACCTCTTCCCACCACTTGTCCTTTCTATATAGTTTGTATCTAGGGATACAAATATCAAAATGGAGATACAGTTTGTAATTTTTTCATCCTCTGAACAGAGCACTGTGTTTCTTGTTCTGTTTTCCCTGAGCTAACTAGTCGTCCAGGTAGGGGAAAACGGCACTGGATCAGACTAGTGCCGACAACAATAGCATAGAAAAAATAGTGCCATTTTGGTTTTTTCAGTCCACCCCCCACACTTCCCGATTGAAGGATTGTCACTCCGGGTGGAGCAGATCACGGAGAAAGGTATAATTTGTGGGGCCATGGAATACTGTTTCCACGGCCCCATGTAAAAAAAAAAAGTCCCAACATCTGTAAAATGTTTGGAGATCAGGATTACAACCCTGGTCTCCACTGCTGCTGGCCAAGCTGCTCTATCCACCAGCCCTCCACACCATGGGAGTAACTCAGCCAGCCCCCTGGATTCTGGTGCCCTTGTGCTGTACCAACACCATGGACAGCATCAAGGGGAGCGCTTACTGAAAGCGCTATATATCCCCTCTTGCTGTCTATGTTAGCGCTCTATAAACTAGCGCTATTCATGTAGCACTAATCTAATCGGGTACCTGGAAAGACCACCACACCACGCCATCTCAGATATGCGCCAGCATGGCTAGGCACTTTGTGAAGATCAATGGTGTTAAAGTGAGGCCAAAGGACAGGACTACAAACTGGTACAAGCAGTTTCCAAGCATGAATCTGATATATTTTCTGTGGGTAGGCCTGACTGGAATCTGAAAATAGGTGTCTTTCAGATCCAGTGACCCTAGCCAATCCCCACTTTGCAAGGATGGTACTGTATCACTGCGCCCAGTGTGACCATCTTGAATCTTTCCTTTTTGATGTTTGTTCAGCTATCTTAGATATAAAATGGGTTGCCACTCCCAATTTTTCTTTTGAGTAAGGAAGTATCTTGAGAACAGGGCCTTGCCCCAATGTGAGGCAAACATCTTTCCACTGCTTTTGCCTGTAGTTTTTACTCCTTGTTCTGGCAGAATTGTTTCTGTTGGTGAATAAGCTGGGTAGGTTTTAGGTTTCTGCAGTTCTGGAAATCTTTTGAACTGTAGGGATAATCCCTGACCCACTACCTCCAGGATCCAATGGATTGTGTTAATTTCTACCAATTCCTGGAAGTAGTTAGCCAGCCTTTCCACCACTGACAATGGCTGGGTGATCTGGCACAATTGTTCGGGGTTTTGTTTTGGCTGTGTCTTGGGGCTTGTTGCTTCAGCAGCATGTCTGTTACCACTCCTGCCTCTGCCCCTGTATTAACCTCTTTGGTGTATAGGGGGCATAGGGTCTTGGGTAGTAGCCCCAACCCCAGCCTCCCCTACCATAAGGCCTCTAGGAAGCGAAGGCCTTTTCTTTATCAGTGTTATTTTTGTAAGTGGTCTTGTACTCATCCACTTTTTTCATGTATGCCTCTGTTTTATCATCAAATAGTGAATTTCCCTCAAAGTGGAAATCCATGGCCTTGGTCTGAGTGTCCTGGGAAAGGATGGCTGCCCTTAACCAGGAGAACCTCCTCAATGCCATTGCATGGGCTAAGACCCTTAAAGCAGAGTCACTGGTATCCACAGCCATGTGGAACTGGTATTTAGTAGCATCCAGAGTTGACTTTGCTGTGGCGGCCAGGTCCTGTGCCACCTCTCCTTCCTCCTCGTCAGTCAATGTTAGCACTGTTTTTCACAGTGCTTTCAGGTACTGGGCTGTATATGCCAGATAGGCTACCTGTCTAAGGAGCAGTGGCACTGTTGTATACACTTTTTTGACCATAGTATCCAGTTTCCTGTAGTCTTTTTCAGGGGGCTGTTCAGAGAAGGGCACCTTGGCCCTCTCTCAAGCAGCTGCCTAGAACACTCCTCTATGGACAGGATAGGTGTACAGGTATTCTACCCCCGTCTGTTCACTTGATGTTTCTTTTCAACTTTTTCATCTATGTCAGCAGCTGAATTGGTTGCTGACGTGATTTTTGAAGTGGACCTTTGGAGTGATTTGTGCATGGGAACTAGCAGCCATCTTGTAGGAACTAGCCCCATCACATCTGTAAACTTCACATCTTAGTCATCCTCCTCCTGTTTCATGAAAGGGGACATTGAGGGTACTCACCATTTGTTTGAAGAAAGAGGAGTATGAGGTAAAATACTCCATAGGCATAGGAAGGGAGCCAAACACTTGTTCTGATGAACCATCTGGTTCTATATGTAACCCCCCTGCAAATGGGGGTTTCCAAAAGACTTCCAGGAGCTTGCTTGAATGCTCCAAGCCTGAATGGTGTTTGGAGTTTAAGCCATTTATAAGTGAGTGTTTTTAGAACCTCTGGTACTGTCTCTTTAAGAGCTGTCTGCTTGCAGACATAATTAGTTTGTATGGGGGACTGTGTGTTTCTTTGATTGAGTACCACTCGAGCTGCTGCCAATTCACTCCATTTTGCAGTCACTAGAGTGCAAAGGGAACCTATCTGAAAGATGTAACTGTTTGCCAGAAATCATTTAGAGTAATAATGAAATTACAGTTTGTCTAACCTGCTTTCTTTGCAGTCAGAACTGTGTCTGCCTAGTTCCCCATTCTGGTTTTGAACTGCTGAACTGGACCAATCAGTGTGGGGTAAGCTAGCTCTAAAATGGTGCCTTGAAGAATCAGAACTTGGACTCATAATCTGAGCCAGCCACAAGAGGATTGTATGGGCAGCGACTCTGGGAGATGTAGTTTAGACTTCGGCGTCTTTTTGGACCAACAGGAGCAGTCTATTGTGAGTGACAGCCAAGCCAGTTAAGAACTGGGAGGAACTCAAAGGAAGTGCCCGGTTTTGTCTGTTGGAGTTTCAGTTTTAGCTCTGGCAGTGAAGAAGAAAGGAGCCCTGTGCTTTTTCAGTGTGCAGTTTTAGTCGGGAAACATGTGTAAGGCCCAGAGTTCCGGTCTGCAGCTTGTGTAACTGCTTGTTAGGACTGAATCCGTCCTGTGAAGAGAATCAAAGGATATCTGAAGAGTAGAAACCAGGCTCACCCTGTAGAAGACTGGAGAAATTGCTGAATTGCACTCGGGTCTGTCAGGAACTGAATCTGCTGTGTGTTCTCCGGGTATTGTGCAGTAAGTGCGATCGGGATAGAGAAGCAGCCTGCCTGGTATAGTACTTTCTGTTTTACCATATAAATGTGTGAAGAGGCTTGTGTACCTCAAGTGAATCCTGCTGCCATTAAAGGACTTTTGCCTGTTACTATTCACCATATAAATGTGTGAGGAGGCTTGGTTAGCTCAAGTGAATCCTGCTGCCATTAAAGGACTTTTGCCTGTTGCAGTTTGCCATATAAATGTGTGAGGAGTCTCGTGGAGCTCAAGAGTAGCCCTGCTGACATTGAAGGACCCTATCTTGTTTGGAGGTTGTGAGTACTAATTCAGGGTCGCTCCTGTTGAATTGCCACATTGACTCCAAATGGAATCACTGTACTGCTGACTGTTTAAACTAATTTTTCTTTTCTCTGTGGGAAAGGGCCCTACCAACTGCCACACAGTTTGGACTAGCCACTAGGGCTTGGGTACCCAGGGACAGTAACTGGTAGGGATAGGCCTGTGCAACAGAGCCATAGGTAGAATGAGTAAAGTGATAAGCTAATTAACCTGATTTCCCTGTCCTTGTTATATTCCCCTAAATAAATCCGAGCTGCTTGTTTCAGCAAAGTTATACTGCCTGGAGGTATTTGTCTATGTTAAGTATTGTACTGTGATTGTTGCACTGTATCTTATTTACAGGAGGTTCCAGTGCCTGAACCAGCCCTGGGAGTAAGTGTATACTGTGAAGGTAATTCTGATATATTGTGTGGGCCACTAGTGGGAAGAAAGGGGGGTTGCAGTGTCCCAGAGGGCTGTGACCAAGTAAGTTTAACTATTGCAAACCCTGACCTCTGGGTGGAGGCACCCGCCATTGGATCCAGGCCCCTCAACCTGTTAGTGGCAAATCAGGCAGGGCTAGTAGCCCCTGGGATAGCGCCATCTAGGGGTTACATCTAGATTCACCTTCTTCCCCACAACATCCTCCTCTGCATGCAGATGGTCTGAAGCCTGAGCCGGGGAGAGGGGAGGGCAGACAAATTAATAAAATTTCCCATAGCCTGGAAGAACTATCATACTTTTGCCATGTCCTCTTCTGAGGGCATTTGTCTTAGGTCCACAGCCTGCTATTTTGCATTTGCAGGAGTGGCAAGGACAATCTTTTCTTTTTTTTTTTTTCTTGGCAGACACTGCCTCCAGTGCCTTCTCTGAGGCTCTTTTGTTTGTATTTTTGCCATCACTGGACTCAGAGTTCCCCCTTTGGTATCTTTGCCATCTTTACCATGCTTATCAGATGGCTAAGCAACTTCTGCCTTTTTTGTCCCCTTTGACAGGAACTGCTGCTGTTTATAAGGTGATGAACCCTCTGATGCATGCTTTCCACCCTCATTAGGAACACCTTCAGGGCCTTTATTTTGTTTTGGTGACATGCAGGCAGACTGAGGAGCCATAATATCTCCTTTTTTGGCCCTTTTCTTTTGTGTCTTAGGGCAAGCTTTTTGAAATGCTCATAATTATAAAATCAGGATCTGGACCCAGGCACCTAAATCAAAACCTGTGGCAGTCTGCCCTTGCCAGGAGCCGGAAGTAATTTGTATGATTTTTTTAAAGCCTTAAAGCCTGTTGGTCCTGTCCATTTTTTGAGTCTATCAGTTGTGCCAAAACACTGTACACCTACGAAAATGTTTCCCACTGGAGTAAAAAACAAAAAAAAAAACAAACAACTTTTTCCTCACAATAGTGAGGAACCAGTAGGGAAACACAAGTGTTTTCAATTTGAAGCAAAATTTTACATATTTAAATTTTGTTAACTGGGCAAGCCCTCTGAGACAGTGGCAGTATAAGACCATAAAACAAATATTATACAACATTTGCATGAGCGATAATACAGGTAGAATGCTATGTATAATACAGCATACAGCATTATACAAGGTCTATAAGACAATAGTTAGACATCATCTGACATAGGGTAGGTACACATCCAATATTATACAATGGCAAGAAAATTTCTTGTATCCCGATTGTCAGTGTGTGCCTGGGAAAGTGAGGTTATTAAACAACATCACTGTATAAAGTCCAGGCACACACATCTGACCAAGCATGACGTCATGCTCCTCTCCCCAAGTTACATAGCTCCGGTCAGCCTGCTGTAAAGGACTGCAGCCCTCCACATTCCCCCCACCCAGAGAATGTCACCATCCCTAAACACCACTTTGATCACAAACTAAAGCAGTCACAGAAAACACAGTACCATACCATAAAAAACTAATGTTCATGCCCATTTTGGTACTGTTTTTTTTTTGTTTTGTCTCTGAAGCAAGCAGCTTAAGTGAACCAAGAAGACTGTAACTGCCAGCCGTGCAGTTCACTCAATCTGCTTACTTCAGACACCCCTAGCCTGTCCTCTGCTACAGAAGCAGTGGCAAAAGAATAGCAAATAGTAAAAAAAATATGAAATTCACTTTCTGTCCCAGAAAACAGAGTAGCGGGATGAAGTTGTACAGCTGTGGACTGTTTGTGGCTCCCTCAGTGTGTGCATGTTCATTCCTTAGGGTTCAGTTGTTCCCCCTCATATTGAGAATCAAAGCCACTAAAAACCACGCATGAAAACCACCTCAATTAAAGTAGGTGAAAACAAACAGTGCTTTCTATATAAGTGTGTATGTGCATGTGAGTGTGTGAGTGACAAACTAAGACAGGGCGAATCACAGAAAGACTGAGGGAAGGAGAGCATGAGACAACAGCACCACCTACTGGACTACTTTTTCTGATACTTCTAATGTATGCCTTCCATATATACACACACACACACACACACACACACACACACACACACAATAAATGAATAAAAATGTAATAAAAACTTTTTTTTAACTTTTTATTATTTTCAAATGAGCCATTGTATAATAGCAATAAGGCACTCCAGTGTGTGTGTTATTGTGTTATAACGTCACTCCTGGGGTAGTGGAAGCACTCAATTTTGCCTCACGAGAGAGACTAGACACAGATGAAGAGATACAGGACCTTCAGGATGATCTGGAAAAGTTGGGGAGGTGGTCCAGGATCTGGCAACTTGGCTTCAATGCCAATAAATGCAAAGTTATGCATATTGGAGCCAAGAATCCCAGGACAGAGTACTACCTGGGTGGAGTCCGAATATCTGCATCAGAGAAGGAGAAGGACCTGGGAGTGATGATCACTAGTAACCTGAAGCACACCACGCAGTGTAAGAAAGCTGCAGCAAAGGCAAACAAGATGCTGGGATGCATAGTTAGGGGGATCAGTAGTAGGAGACAGGAGGTTATACTGCCCTTGTACAGGCCCCTGGTAAGGCCGCATCTAGAGTATGGTGTTTAGTACTGGTGCCCACATGTCAGAAAGGACATTATCCTCCTGGAGAAGGTCAAGAGGAGGGCTAGAAAGATGATAGTGGGTCAGTAGGTTAAGGCATATGAAGAGAGGTTGAGGGCACTGAATATGTACTCCCTGGAAGACAGGGGAGAGAGAGAGAGAGGGGGGACATGATTGGGACCTTCAAGTACTCCAAAGGGACATTAAGATGGATAAGGAGAGTCTCTTTAAGCTGAGTGGCAACCATAACACAAGGGGGCACAGTCTTAAGCTGGAAGGTGGGAGGTTTAGGAGGGAGGTCAGGAAGCCCTTCTTCACAGAGGACACTTGGAATGCATTGCCGGAAGAGGTGATCTCATTGAAGCCAGTGGGCAGGGACAGTAGCTCAAGCTGTGGACCCTGCAATATGAGCAGACTAGACAAACCAAATGGCCTTCTTCTGCTGCTGGCTTCTTCGTATGTTTGTATGTTCGTAGGAGTGATTTTATTACACAATAACACACACCCTGTCAAGCCTTATTTCTTAATTAGCTACAACATTGTAATAGGGAACAAGAGAAGTTCAATTAAATGTATGGTAATTATCTACAGAGGTAATGCAATTGCATAAAAATATCAACATTGGGGCAGCAGAAATGTCAAGACCAAGAGCTAGGGAAGGCTATCCTCAGAAGATAAGTAACAGTATCAAGGAAGCTGTTTATTGGTCTCTGCTTGGTTACAACTGTAGTTTACTGTAGTCAGCATTTGGGCTTTTAGATTATTCTTGAATTAAGTCAATGCGTTACATGATATTAATTTAACAATCCACTGAACTTTTTCAGAGGTATTTGAATGGGGGTATGAGAAACCAGTTTTGGAAGCAGCACTGAAGGGGTCATGCTTAACTTTTGTTTGCACTGGTCCACCCAGAAAAGTCTAGTTGCACTCCCCCCCCCCCCCAGAGATTGCACTAGTCCCAAGATTAATGGGCCAGTGCTTTTTCTCCTGGGCATAACTTTCTTATCTTTTGATATATTTTATGGACAACATTTGTGTTTGTGAGAGGGAATCTAAATGACACCTCGACAACAAAAAGTAGAAAAAATATCAAAAGGTAGAAAGTTATGCCCAGGAGAAAATATGCCACTGAAATGAATGGGGGCCCATTTATGTCAAGGGTGTTTTTTCTCCTGGGCATAACTTTCTCACATTTTGATATGTTTTGGTGACAACACTTGTGTTTGTGAGTTGGGAACTAAATAACACCTCGACAACAAAAAGCAGAAAAAAATATCAAAAGAAAAGAAAGTTATGCACAAGAGAAACAAACAGCATTTTTTTTCTCACGTGTATAACTTTCTTAACATTTGATATTTTTTTCTACTTTGTATTGTCAAGGTGCCATTTAGATCCCCTTTCACAAATACAGATGTCATTCAAAAATATCGAAAGATAAGAAAGTTATGCACAAGAGAAAAAAACGTGATTGAAATGAATGGGGGCCCTTTCAGTTCAATGGCCTTTTTTCTTCGATCTTTGCGAGCTCTTCAGCTGGAGAATGTGAGGTGGGAAAAAAATGAAGGAACCCTATTTCCCTTACAATTCAGTTAAAGGGCCATATTACAATGGCTAGATTGCACTAGCCAAACTGGGAAAGTTAAAGAATCTTCGGCTCCCGAGGCAGTTTGTACTATGCCCCGGGCCATTAAAATAATGTTAATATCAACCCCTGCACTGGAAAGAGCTGGTATACAGGAGAGAAAAAACCCTCAAAAACCGAAAAGGAAAAAACTCCAATGGAAAAACAACCAATCACCTTTGTTACTAAATTTAGTAAGAAAGCAGGTCAAATTGGTGCCATTATAAGAAATTTTTGGCCAATTTTACTAAATGATACAATTTTGGGGACTGAAATTGGGGCTCTACCTAGAAGTACCTTCTCTAGAGCACAGAATCTGCATTCTAAACTAGTACACAGCAGAAACTGTCATAAGATAGGATAGGAGAAGGGTGTCGAGTGGCGTTCCCCAGGGCTCTGTTCTGGGACCAACACTTTTCAATATTTTTATCAGTGATCTAACTATCTCATCAAATAATATAATTTCAAAGTTTGCAGATGATACTAAGTTGGGAGGATGTGTTGACAGTGACACTAATAGAAATATCTTAAAATATGATATTGCTAGTATTGAATGCTAGACAAATACCAACCAAATATTTTTTAATGTTTCAAAATGTGCAGTCCTGCATATGGGTAAAAAAAATCCCAAACAAACATATTTCCTTAATAACATCATTATTAGAGAATCATCTATGGAAAAGGATCTGGGAATACTAGTAAACAATAAACTGTCATCTACTGACCATTGTAATAAATTGGCCAATCAAGCCAATGCACTTCTTCAAAGAATAAATAACACATTTGTTATTAAATCTGAGGAATGCATTATGGCTCTCTATAAATCGTATGTTAGACCATACACTGATTATGGATCACCTTTTTGGAGTCCCTATTTGATTGCAGATATTTCCAGAATAGAACAGGTGCAGAGAAGGGCAACAAAACTTGTACCACATCTCTCCAAGTTAGATAATGAAACTAGACTTCAAAAAACAGGACTGTATTCACTTAGTCTTAGAAGAACAAGAGGTGATCTTCTTCGGTTCTTTAAGATTGTTCATTCTGCGACCTTAATGGAATTATGTGGACTCTCATTTACATCTAGGAAAATTGTGGCAAGAAATCATAATAAACAAATAGAAATTGATCAAACTAAAACAAATAAAAGACAGCAATTTTTCATAGTTGGGGCACCTAGAATTTGGAATTCTTTGCCACAAGACATTATAGATTGTGAGCATATAAACAACTTTAAAACTAAACTTGACAAATGATTTTCCAAATTAGCTTGATGGGCATAATGATCCACAAGGTGTAGAGGACAATCTCGATGGGCTTAGGCCTTCTTTTGTCCATTAACCGAATAACCGAGTAAGAAAGATGATCCACCAACGAGAAATTGGTTTCCACCACTTCCACAGGGAATGTACAAATGTGGGAAATGCAACATTTGCAGTTTTTGCAAACCAGGGAAAAGATTTGAACTAGAAGGCTTTTCTGGGGGGGGGTGGGTGAGACATCAGAAATGTTCTGAATTGTGCTAGCTCGTATGTGTTGTATGCCGTATGGTGTCCTTGCAATCTACTATATTTTGGCTGTACTATAAATCCACTGTGACAGTGAACACAAGAACACATTCGAAATAGTAGAGCAGGACACTTTAATACACCATTACGCAGACATTACTTTGAGAAACACAACATGAATCAGCTGGCCTTATCCCTCAGCCACTAATTGGTTCAAGGCCTACCTAATTGGCAGATCGCAATTAGTTCACATTGCCAACTCCATCTCCCCTCCTCTTCCCATCAACACTGGAGTCCCACAGGGCTCAGAGCTTGGCCCCCTCCTATTCTCCATCGTTCTGAATGACCTCCCAAAGGTTTGCACATCTGCATCTATACATATGTATGTGGATGATATTGTTATTTATACTTCTGGCAAATCCATCAGTGATGTGACTGCCAGACTACAGCAGGTCTTCAATAAGGTCCAGCTCTAGCTTAGTTCACATCAGCTATTTCTCAATGCCAAAAAGACAGTCTCCATGACCTTTAGCACAAGACAGAGACTCACAAGGCTTATTGGTATGCCCACCTTCCACACCCTTGATGGGACTTCACTAGAGGATACTTCCTTGTTTTGTTACCTTGGGATATGGCTTGACCAACACCTCAACATCTCTGTACATACTGATGCCATTCTGAAAAAACTGCGCCTCAAGGTAGGCACCTTGTATAGAAACCAGAGCTGCATCCCACTCCCGACAAGGCGTGAGATTGTATAGAAGATGATCCTCCCCATATTTGGTTATTGCGACATAGTCTACAGTGCCACTCCATTGTCCTCCCTAGCCAGACTGCATACCCTCTTTAATTCCTTCCGCCGTTTTGCTCTTGATTCATCTATCTTAACCCATCACTGTGATCTCTACCACTCCCTGTCCTTTCTCTCGCTTACTAACAGGCGTACCCTGCAAAATTTATCTCGAAATACTGGCTTGGATCTCTCTCCCCACTTACCTGTCTGCCTCTCTAGCCATCCCTCCCCTTTCCCACTACACACTAAGATGTTGTGACATGAGGATCCTTGCAACCCCTCATTGCAGTACTAATGCAAGGCTAAATGGGTTCTCCCACCACCTCCCTAGTTTGTGAAACTTACTCCCCCCCAGGTTCGACACTCATCATCTATTGCCTCTCTAACTGCCGCCATTCACAACTTTCTGTCCATCAACTGCTCGTGTAATTGACACCCAAATTACTGACTAGTCTACTGTCTCCCCCTTTCCACTTCCCTATCTGCTCCTCCACAAATCAGTTGGAGAGGCCTAGCTCTGAACTGCATGGTCCTCCGTACCTCAGTACTTTTACTTAAATCTTTTACTATTATCTGCAAGTAGCATTTGTTACTACCAACTTGCACTTGGTCTTTATTGCCAGTTACCTGCAACTGTACGTATAAATTCATTACTGTATCTGTCATGATGTCTATGCTGCTTGTATTATTTTACCCAATTGTCCTCCCCCCCCCCCCCGGACATTCTGTGAGACGAGCAACTTGTTGCTTAGTGTACTTTTCCTGGTGAAACATTTCAATAAATAAATAAATCCAGAAGGGACTTCATTCATGGCCCTAGAATCTATACAGAATGACCCAAGGGGTGGGGACAGACAAAATAAGTTATTACAAAGAGAAAGCTTCTGGATATTTACTTTAGATACTTTACAACATAAAGGACACAATATAGACTGGGGATTTGAAACCTTTTCTAAGAAAGAGATGAAGTTAAATTCAGGCATTGGGTCACAGAAAATATTTTTGTGCACTTTATGTGCTTTTTCATCTTGAATTCAGGTATGGAAAATAATACCATCTCTCTTTTTTCTTTTCTAGATTTTGGATGCCTGTAAAGATTCAGATTGGTTGATCACCCAGACCCAGAAGCTGGCAAATTTACATCCATGGGGAGATTACTTGTCTTTTTCCTTTTTCAGACTCCAAATCAACTCTTTATCTCATTCGATTTGATCTATTCGTTAATTATGTGAATTCAATGCACCAATAGAAGTTATTGTTTGCTAAGGTAATTGTTTTAAACTTTAAACAAGGTAGCATCATTTAATGATTTTCAAACCACTATTGTATAAAATTGTTTTCATTATTTTTTTCAATTCTGCAACCTTGTATTTATAATCTGGCAGGCTGTGTAACAACATGCTGTATATAAATGGGTTTTTATTTAGTTTTTGTACAAATAAGTTAGCATGTTTGAATCCCTCTCTGTGCTAATTGAAAAGAATATGTAATTAATGAAAATACCAAAAGGGGTCAATGTTATAGTAATTAGCCCATGGGTATTTAAGGGAGGGTTCATCACTCAAACTCTACGTAGCACGTGAGGTGGGTGCCTGAATTAAGGCTCCGTCCAAAATGGCAACGCGATGTGGTAGCCGAGGAGGTGAGGGGAGGGCGGTGACCGGATGTGGTGGGGCAGGCGGCCATAGTGACAGGATGTCACTATATGTACACGTGCACGGGGTGAAGCGAGCACAGCGAGCGTGGCCAGGGAGGTGGTGGAGGGGATGTAGAGGGTGGCGTTGTGATTGGCTGCAAGCTGACCCTTGGTGTCGGGGGTTGGCATCCACTTGTAGTGCGTAGGGTTCCGGGTTTGGGTCTGGGTCCGGGCGCTACTGTGGTTTTGTTGCACCTGGCCCAAAACTTGCATTTTTTTTTTGCTTTCGCCCCCCCCACCCAACATGCACCCCCCTGGAGTTGAGAATCCTTAAGTAGGGGGCTGCGGGAGGCTGCAGCCCCCCCTACAGAAAGCAAATGATTTAAGTCCCTGGTGCCATTCTTCCATGTGCCGAGGATGTCAGGGTGGCGAAATTGTTTTCACCGCCCTGATGTTGCGATCTGACATTAGAGCACTAGGGGGCATCTGACCACACTGCAAAGTTTGAACTTATAGTCTAAGTTCTATAATTTGCATAAAGTTCTATCTCTGGGGCATCACACTCTGGCCAGAGGATAACGCTTATTGTAAAGCATCAGCGATGGATTCCTGAGGTTTAAAACACACTTTCTGTTGCATTATATACAATTTAAAATAAAACAGCACTAGGAACTTGCAGGCTCTCAGCACGTTATTAGAGTGGTGACATGAAAAGGCACTTCAGCTTCGCTTTCATGCCAATGATGTCACCACTCTAAACTGGTGTTGAGAACCAGCTTATTCTTAACACTGAGGGGTTAATTATTGTCTGTAAGGGTCCCAGAATGCTGACAGCCAATCAGACAGCTGCATTTCTGAAACCCTTTTTTTATAATATTGCTTACATAATGCACACCATGCCATAGGTTATCACTTACATTTATTCCTTAAAGCTCATAAACAGACAGTAAATAAACCACAAATCCTGGCCGAAAGTAGTCTACTAATGGAATCCGTCAGCCTAGCTGTGGACATAGGTAGCATGCAACAGAATTACAGACATTACATCTTCTTTAATAACTGAAATACCTGACGAAGGCTGTATAGCGAAGGCAGGATGGGCATGTATGGTGGTGATATGAAACTCAAAGTCAATTGGGCAGCTGCACTGCAGCGGGATGATGTAGTCCTTGCTGTAAACAAGAATAAGAAATATGATTAATAACAACCATCAATATTTTACTGTCTACAAACAGAAGAGGAACATTTGACTGGTGCCAACAAGGCTGTTTTTTTGTTATCCTTATTTGTGTAGCAGGCCTTACTGTCTTACCAGTCTCACTGTTACAATTGTAGTTCTATGAGGATCACATCCAACTTCAGTTTTACAGACTTCTTGTATACGGTGCGCACAGGGAGAGGTTTAACACAGTGGCACGGCTCCCTACACCGTACACAGTGATTCAAACCGACCCAACAACAGAAAATTAGTTTAATCACCCCAGCACAAAACTCACTTATTGCAGCCCCTCCATAGCACCTTCTCTGATGGTGCAGGTTGTTCACTGGACATATCAGGTAGTTGGGGGCAGAAAGTCAGATTGTTTCATTCCCTGCAGGCAAGGTTGCGCAGAGGACCTGTCAGGTAGTTGGGGTTGGGGGGGGAGAGACAGAGATATATTTTTTCTATTTCCTGATGCGCCAGGCTGGGCATCAGACCCATCAGGTAGTTTGGGAGAAGGAGAAGAGAGGAGAAAGATTTCTTTTTATTTCCTGAAAGGCTGGGATGGGCTTGGGATTTGTCAGGTTGTTGAGTGAAGGGGGATAGTTTTGTTTGATTCCCCGATAGTCCTGGTTTGGCTCTGGACTCATCAGGTAGTTGGGTGGAGGGGGAGAGACACATTTGTTAATTTATTGTCTAATAGATCATGTTGGGCACTGGATTCATTAGGTAGTTAGGGGAAGGGGGCAGATTTTTTTTATTCCCTGTTGGGTTGGACACTGGACCCATCAGGTAGTTTGCAAGAGGTGAACAGATTTTGTTTTATTCGCTGATGGGCCAGGTTGGGCATCAGACCATTCCACTGTGCAGCAGGCTGGACTGAAGCATGCATTACAGTGTCATCAATACGTGTACACACACGGTACACACATAGTGTGACCACTATGTGTGTACTAGGAAGAGTGTAGACCAGAGACCGAAGTCTGAGAAAAGAAAGAGTGAGAGAGAGGGAGAGTCGGGAGGTGGAGCAGGGTTCATTAGCACTTGGCGTTACTGCCTTTGAAGTGTGTGCCATCAGTACCACTTGTTCCAGTCTCCCAAACTAGTGTGCTATTGGCTGAAGGAGGTGAAATTGCCTGAACAGTCTGGTAGCAGCAGTAGTGCAGCAGCAGCCCAAAGCCTCCCATGCAGTTTTTGTGCCTCTCATTGTGACCTGAGTGGATTGGAATGGGAAAAGCAGTGTTTTACTACTCTGCCTATTCCACTTTTCACTCACTCTTTGCTGCTGCTCCTAAGCCTGTTTGGCTAAATACACAGGCCAGGTTGGGCATGTGACCCATCAGGTAGCTGGATGGAGGGAGACAGATGTTTTTATTCTCTGATGGGCCAGGTTGGGCATTAGACTAGTAAAATATTTGGGAGAGGGAAGGCCAGATTTTTTTTATTCCATGCCAGGTGGGATTGGGCAGCAGACTTGTCTGGTTTGGGGGTCAGTTTCTTTTTTTTTTTTTTTTTTATTCCTTGACAAGCCTGGTTGAACACTGAATCTGGTAAGTTGTTAGGGGGCAGTTATCTTCTTTTGTTTGTTTGTTTGTTATTCCTTGACAAACCAGGATGGGCATCAGACCTCTGAGATAGTTGAGGGATGGAGACAATTTTTTTTATTCATTGGTGGGCCACACTGGCCCTGTCATACAGTTTGTGGGAGGGGGGCAGATGCTTTTACTCCATGATAGTCATATTGGCACTGGATCCATCAGGTTATTTTTGGGAGGGGGACATACTTTGAGCTGGATTCACAAAAGAAAATGGGACTAAGTCCTGTGCCACAATGCCACCTGCAGATCAAAATTTCCACAGATGCAGAGATTGCTATCCATAGTGCAGCACTTATGGCAGCTGTTATGGCTGGTCCCACTGGCTGTAACATTTCTCTGCAGCTGCAGAGATTTCCCAGGCAACACCATCCACAAGCAGCTGTAAATTGTGGAGCCGGTCATAATCCGGCTCCACTTTTTTGTTAATATAATTTTTATTGGTAACATTTTTCACAGGTTACAGGGTATCGACAGTCACAAATTCATCTTGATACACATAGTTAGACATGTACAGAGCAGGAAATCAGCAAGTTAAAGCCATACAGAGTTCACAAGAAACAGTATTTCATCAGCTTAGGCCCAAGGTAAATCCAAATGTAACATTGTAAATTTATTCTTACTTTCAAAGTTCTCCCCTCCGGCTCTTCCCAGTTGATTCATTCCCCAGCTCCATCCACCCTAGCGATAGAGCCCCCATAAGCTTAGCAGGCTCACTAGTTTAGGGCACGAAGCTGGGGTCCTTTGCCATAATGTAAATGATCCATTTGGTCCACTTCAGTGAGCATAGTTTGGAGCAATCATTCAATTGATATGAAATTCTCTCCACCCTATAGATATGAGTCACTGTTTCTCTCCATTCAGGTTTTGTAGGCGCCTGGGGAGACAGCCAGTGTCTAGTCAAGGCTTTCTTCGCTGCCATGAGGGTTATCCCCAAAAGATAGCTTGTATGGGAGTCCCTAAACTCTTGGGGGAAGACTTGTAATAAGAAGAGTTCTGCTGACAGGGTGATTGGATTTCCTAGCATGTCAGCTAGCTCCAGCTGCAGGGAGGCCAAAAAGCGCTGTATGATGGGGCATGACCAGAAAACATGGATGTGATGTGCCAGTGTTACCCACACATTGACGCCAGCATTCAGCTGATTTTATGGTTGAATTGTGGGCTGTTATTGCTGGGGTTCAGAAGTATCTGATCATTAATTGCCAAGAAAAAAGTCTACAGGCATGGGAGTATGTGAGTTTAGATGATAAGATACAACCCTTATCCCACTGCTGTGTGGTGATTTCTAGTCCTAGTTCCATGTTCCATTTCTCAAGCACCCCCAGCATGTTTGCCCCTATGGTGTCATTATGGGCCTTGTAAAGGGTAAACATAGCATGGGGAATCGCAGTGGCAGTGGTGGTAGCCTGGAATAAGGTGATTAGTGGGGGGGGTGGGAGTCCCCCGGCTTTCGTAGCTCAGGTGGAAGAGAGTAGAAAAAATGTCTCAGTTGTAGGAACCTATAGAAATCCACTTGCCTCAGGCCGTGTGACTGCTGCAACTCATGGAAGGATTTGAATTTGTTCCCATTTAATAATTGCGGAAGGGAAGAGAGATAAAGTCGGTCAAATTGCCCGAATGTATGGTTTATCTGAGCTGGTAGGAAATTCTCCAGTAAGGCAAGTGGACATAAGTAAATCAGGTAGGGAGATATTCTTGTCTCAGAACAGGACAATCAGGAGCTTAAAGGGCACACAGGCAGAAAGTAAGGAGAGAGAGAAAAAAAAAAAACAGAGGAAAGAGTAAGGATTGCAAACAGTTAAGGGGCCAGAAATAAGACATGATTGGAGTGGTGCAGTGCAGTGGCTGTGGAGCAGCAGTCTTCCGGGAGATGTTCTGGAGGATGCGGTGTTGTCCCATCTGCAGGCACCTCTCTGGGCTGAAGGAGGAGGTTGCTCATCTCCAGGATGAGTTGGCCAGGATTTGTGGGACCTCCTCTTCCATCCAGGGACCACCAGTGCCACTGCCGTTGCCTCAGAGGTTGCCAAGAAAGAGGCGGTTGGATCACAGTGGGCTCAGGAGGGTGGGGTGGCGGAACAGAGGCACATCCCTCCAATTGTACCTCTTCACAATTCCTATGCCATTCTGGCAAAGTGTAGTTCCTCAGGAGGCACCTACAGTGGAGACCAAGGGCATGCTGGGAACCTCCACAAGGAGACCCACAGGAGGGTGGCAGGGGACCCTGCAGGGAAGGAAACAACTCCTGGTGGGGACTCCACTGTTAGGAAGGTAGAACTGGGCAAGGAAGGAGAGGGAGGTAAGGTGCCTGCCTGGTGCCATGGCTTGGAGGGACAGGAGGCGAATCCTCAGGATTGCGGAGCAGCTGCACAGGGAGGAGCTGGATGTCATTGTCCACCTAGGGACAAATGACCTGGCTAAGAAAGGGATTAGAGAAGTGCAGGAAGAGTTTGTGGAATTGGGAGGGGTCTTAGTCAAGTAGCACGCACGGTAACCTTCTCGGAAGTGCTACCCATCTATGGCATAGGAGAGACTAGGGTGTTCCATACCATGGGATTTAATCAGTGGTTGAAAAACTGGTGTGGAGCTCAGGGATTTGGCTTCATTGGGGACTGGGGGTCCACCTGGAGTGATGCAAGCCTATACTGGCATGATGGGCTGCATCTGTCCGGGAGGGGAACCAGGATCCTAGGTGATAGGTTTAAATGCTTCATTGGCAAGCTTTTAAACTAGCCAAGGGAGGCACTGGAAAGGAGCAGGAAAATCCTAGCCCCCAAAAATCACGGTAGTAAGTGTGGCAAACACCAACATGGAGGTGTCGATAGGGAGAAGGGCAGGGGTAAATGGAGAAAGTGACAAAGGCAAGAAGGACAGGGATGGGGCAAAAGGGGTAAGGCCATCAGGAAATGGAGGGTAATGAGTACCAATGCCTGTAGTCTGGGCAACAAGCTCCCTGAGCTGGTGGCCTTAATGGAAGAGGGATGCCTGGATATCGTAGCAGTCACAGAAACATGGTACACAGAGAACGATGACTGGGATGTTAACATACCAGGGTACATAACCTACAGGAGAGACAGGCAGGGGAGAAGAGGGGGAGGAGTAGCTCTCTATGTAAAGGAAGGGATAAAAGCAACTGAACAAAAGAGTAAACAGGGAGGAGAAGAGGCCTGTGGGTCACCTTGGAGACTGGAAGGGCACCACAATCCGCACAGGGGTTAGGTACAGACCCCATGTCAGGGGAAGGAATGGACAAGGATATGATGGAAGGCATTCTTAGAATGGCAGAGAAGGGAGATACTGTTGATGGGAGACCTGAATATGCCAGATGTTAACTGGAGCACATTTGCTGCAGCCACATCCAAGAGCAGGGCCATTCTTGACGCCTACAGGTGGCAGGCATTAGACAGCTAGTTGGAACCCACTCGTGAGGAACAATCTTAGACCTCGTACTCTCAAATGGGGGCAGTGAGAGATCTCAGATCTAGAAGTGGGTTGCCATCTGGGGACAAGTGACCATCAAACAGTGTGGTTCATGTTAAACTCAGCTACAGAGTCAAGCCATACAAAAGTGAGGTACTGGACTTTAGGAGGCTGACTTTGGCAAGATGGGAGAGTGCCTCAGAAAAACACTAGCAAACAGGCTAGAAGGAGGTGTGGAGCAACAATGGGGAATTATCAAAACTGCCATCACAGAGGCAACAAGCCTTTGTGTGAAGCAAATAAACAAATCAAACGAAAGAAAAAGCCACTATGGTTCTCAAGAGAGGTGGCTGTGAAAGTCAGGAAGAAAAAGATAGCATTCGGGAAGTATAAGGAAACACAGAAAGAGCAGGACAGAGAGCTGTACCTGTTAAGGCAGAAAGAAGCAGGGAGGGAAGTCAGAATAGCAAAGGCCCAAACTGAGGAAAAGATAGCCAACTCAGTTAAGAAGGGGGATAAAACCTTTTATAGGTACATCAGTGAGCGTAGAAAGACAAAGGGAGGGATAGTGAGGCTGAATAGAATGAACGGTGGGTGGGCAGAGGGGGACAGTGAAAAAGCAGGAATACTGAACGAATATTTCTGCTCAGTATTCACAAAAGAGGAGGGGGAAGTGCCTAATCCAATTAACAGAAGCACTCTTGATAGGGGGGTCGATCCCAGTCCTTTCACAGAAGAAAGGGTTCTGCAAGAACTCCTAAAACTGAAGGTGGACAAAGCAATGGGTCCTGATGGAATTCACCCAGAATTCTAAAAGAATTAAGGAAGGAACTAGTGAAACCACTGGCTACTCTTTTTAATAAATCATGGGAGGATGGTGTGGTACCGAGGACTGGAGGAAGGCGGATGTGATTCCCTTCATAAAAGTGGGACCAAGACAGAGGCAGGAAACTACAGACCTGTCAGTCTGACCTCAGTGGTAGGGAAAGTGATGGAGTCACTTCTGAAGGAAGAATAGTTGAGTACCTAGAGGTCAGTGGGAGCACAGGATCCAAGGCAGCATGGGTTCACAGCGGAAGGTCATGTCAGGCAGATCTAATAGATTTCTTTGACTGGGTGACCAAGTGGTAGACCAGGGAGGGACTGTGGACATGGCCTACCTAGACTTTAGCAAGGCATTTGACACAGTCCCACACAAGATTATTGATCAATTAACCAGCCTGGGAGTGGGTCCCAGGGTGGTAGCCTGGGTAAAACATTGGCTGGACAACAGGACACAGAAGGTAATTGTAAATGGAGTCCACTCTGAAGAAAGGGCGGTTACTAGTGGGTACATGAGGGTTCAGTATTGGGTCCAGCCCTTTTAATGTCTTCATCAGTGACATTGCAGAGGGACTGAAGGAAAAGTATGCCTTTGCAGATGACACAAAGATCTGCAACAGGGTTGATACACAAGGAGGTGGAAAGGATGAAAAGGGACTTGGCAAGGTTGGAGGAATGGGTCAGACATATGGCAGCTAGGATTCAATGCAAAAAGTGCAAAATAATGCACCTGGGAAACAAGAACCCAGGGAAGAATACACAATGGGTGGGAGGTAGTAACAACAACAAAACAGGAAAGGGACCTGGGGTAATCATATCAGATGACCTTAAGGTTAGCAAGCAATGTGAGAAGGCAGTAGGGAGGGCCGGGGTATACTGGGATGTATAGGGAGGCATCAGCAGCAGAAAACAGGAAGTTGTTATCCTCTGTACAGACAGTTGGTGAGACCCCATCTGGAATACTGTGTCCAGTTCTGGAGACCCCATCTCCGCAAGGACATAGACAGGATAGAGGCAGTCCAGAGGAGGGCAACTAAAATGATGCAGGGTCTGCAAGAGAAGCCGTATGAGGAGAGACTAAAGGAGCTTAATATGTATACCCTTGAGGAAAGAAGGAGAGGGGGACATGATAGAACTTTCAAGTACCTCAAGGGAATCAACAAAGTCCAAGAGGGTAGCATCTTTCAGAAAAGAGACTTGCAAGAACAAGGGGACACAATTTAAAAGATAGAAGGAGGGCGGTTCAGGGGCAATGTGAGGAAGTATTATTTCCAGAGAGGTAGTGGATGCATGGAACAGCCTTCCTGAGGAAGTTTGGGGTCTAAAACTGTGGAGAATTCAAGAATGCATGGGACAAACATAAGGCAATTCTTGTGGGGGGCAGGAAGATATAGGCTGTTGGTTAACTAGGATCTGCGGCCTATCCTGTAGGTAGGGAAATGGGCAGACTAGATGGGCCTAGCGGTCCTTATCTGCTGTCAAAGTCTATGTTTCTATGTTTCTATGAGATAGAGCAAGCTGTTTGCGGATCTCACTCCAGGTTTTGAGCTGATGTGCAATACAGGGACCCGGATTCAACTGGGAGGAAGCAGGCTGAGTTTGGTATAAGGTTGCCCTGACCAGGACCCTAAATGGGAGTAGACCTTCCTCAATCTCCCTCCATATAGCAGGGCTGCTTCACGTGAAGCGCGTAGCAATGAAGGAGAGATGTGAAGCCCAACTGTATAATTTAAAGTTCGGTAAGGCCAGCCCCCCTGCCCGTCTAGGGAGAGAGAGGACTGAGGACCGTATTCTTGGATGCTTGTCTGCCCATATAAACCTCATTATTGCCTTATTCCAAGCCTGAAATGTTTTAGCTGGGGTGTATACTGGTATGTTTTGAAAGAGACATAGGGCCCGGGGGAGGGTCACCATCCTGACAATCTCCACTCTTTGGAGTAGGTTAAGCGGGAGAACTCCCCACCTAGCCAGGTCTGCTTGAAGCTGGGTATAAAAGGGGTCATAATTGTTTCGCACCACCCGCGCAGCGCTGGAGGAGAGGTAAATGCCTAGATATTTCAATTTTTCAATATCCCAACAGAAAGGATAGAACTGCCTAAATGTTAGTGGTGGAGCAAAATGGAGTGTTAATGCATCTGTTTTAGAGGTATTTAATTTGTACCCCAAACTCATCCCAAACTCTTCCAGACTTTTGAATACAGCTGGGACAGACTGTGTGGGGTTGGCCAGGAAAAGCAAGACATCATCCGCATATAAAGCAATGCGGTACTCCCTCCCCACCAGTTGGATCCCAGTGATTTGAGAGGAACGCCTGATAGCTTGGGCCAGGGGTTTGATAAAGATGGCAAAGAGTCCTGGGGACAGAGAGCAGCCCTGTCGGGTACCCCTGTGCAGGGGAAAACAGTCAGAATGGTGGCCATAGACCTTGACCCAGGCCTTAGGGGAGGAGTATAGTGCCCTGATCATAGAAACAAAGTGGGCAGGGATTCCCATCCTGCTCAAAGTGGCGAACAAAAAGAAAAAATTACTCACCTTAGTAATGTTGTTTCTTCTAATGGAGTCTTGCTATATTATGACAATTGCAGTATGACCACAGGTTAGAACTGCTCCGGAGGTGAAATAGTTAACTTTCCATGCAGGCATGGAACTTAGAGCGCGAGCTCGGTTGAAAACTCTGTCTGTTGTGCTTCAAACGCGAACTGTCAGATCTTTACGAGCTAAAACTCACTAAGGTTCTGTGTGGAAGCTGTAACCTACACTAGCCAACTGGCTACTAACATAACCACTCATTTGGCCTAAAACAAAGACTCAAGTCAGAAGACCCAAAATGCAAAACACAACACCAATTCACCCAAAAAGGTAGGTGAAAAACAACAAGGTGGGCATCAAAAAGTGCCAACCCTGTACTGCCCACCACATCCCCAAAACAGAGGTTCTGAGAGGGAGACAGGGAGGTGCATAATATAGCAAGACTCCATTAGAAGAAACAACATTACTAAGGTGAGTAATTTTTTCTTCAAACAACATGAAGTCTTGGTATATTATGACAATTGCAGACTACACAGCAGTACCCCCATGGAGGAGGGACAGAACCTACCTAGGAAATAGGCTCTGAAGCACGGCTGTGCCAAACTGAGCATCACTCCTAGCCTGGATGTCCAGTGAGTAATGCTTGGTAAAAGTGTGAACTGTTTTCCAGGTGGCTGCTTGACATATTTCTAGAATAGGAATGTCTCTGGCAGCAGCCAGAGAAGCAGCTGTACCTATGATAGAGTGAGCCCTCAGGCCTGAGGGGGGAACTTTACCCAACTTCTCGTAGCAGAATTGGATACAAGAGACAATCCACCTGGCAATGGATCTTTTAGTGGCTGGTTTCCCTTTACCAACTTCACCATAGGTGAGGAACAGTTGGAGGGAGTCAAACCTATGACCCTTGGTATGCTCTATGTAGTAACTAAGGGCTCTCTTCACATCTAGGCTGTGCAGCCTCCTCTCCCCAGAGGAGGAGTGGTCAGTGAAGTATACTGGAAGTGAAACAGATTGATTAAGGTGGAAATCTGAAACCACCTTAGGCAGGAACTTTCTGTTAGTCCGAAGGACCACCTTATCTCTGTGAAAAGAGATAAACTCCTGCTCCACTGACAACGCTTGTAATTCACTTATGCATCTGGCAGAGGTGATGGCTACCAAAAACACAGTTTTCCAAGTCAAGTACTTGAGCTCAGCTGAAGACAAGGGCTCGAAGGGGGGTTGCATAAACTGAGCAATGCAAACATTAAGATCCCAGGCAGGGGCAGGATCCCTGAATGGAGGGTTGGTGTGAAACAACCCCTCAAAAAACTTGGAATATACAGGATGAGCTGAAAGAGAAGAGGATTTACCTGCTGAAATAAAAGCAGACACAGCTGCCAAGTGCACCTTCAGGGTAGCTGGTCTCAGCCCCAAAGAATTCAGGTGGACCATATAATCCAGGACTGTGGGTAGATCAGCAGAGACTGGGGAATATGCTTTTCCAAGCACCATATGAAAAACCTTTTCCATTTAGAATTGTAAGTAGCCCTGGTGGAAGGCTTCCTTGAGGCCTTCAATATATCCATTACACCTTGGGAAAGGTGTAAATCAGCAATCTCTAACTCTTCAAGAACCAAGCCTTGAGATTGAGAGATTTGAGATTCGGGTACCAGACCCTTCCCTGGGCACAGGTTAACAGATTGTGATTCCTGGGAAGGGACAGGGAGGATGGACTGCTAAGGACAGCAAGTGGATACCAGGGCTGTCTGGCCCAATCCGGAGCTATCAGAATGACTTTGCATGATTGGGATCTGATTTTGACTAGCACTTTGAACAGGAGAGGAAAGGAGGAAGGCATGAGAAACTTCCCTCCCAACTGAGGGCTAAGCATCCAGGGGAGTGAGCCCAACACTGGGGGCCTGCAGCAAAAGAGGAAGTTGGTGATTGTCTGAGCTGCAAAAGATCTATCTGCGGGTGCCCCATCTGGCAAATATTACTCCCAAGACCAGGGATCCAGTGACCATCATTAGTGGCCTGGGAAATCCTGCTGAGAGCATCTGCCAGGACATTGTCCTTGCCTGGGAGGTGACCTGCCATAAGGGAGGTGTTCAGAAGTAAGCCAGAGACCACAACTTCATCGCTCGGTGCACAAGGCCGTAGACCTAGTGCCCCTTGCTTGATATACCACACTGTAGTGGTGTTGTCTGTTCTGACCTAAATACTTGTTCTGAACAGATTTGGAAAAACTTGAAGTGCTAGAAAACTGCTCTGAGCTCCAACAGGTTGATGTGGAGTAGGGATTCCTGGGGAGACCACCGACCCTGGGGTGGTGAGGTAGCCCATGTGAGCTCCCCAGCCCAAGAGGGACGCATCTGCAGTAAGGATTAGAGAATGAGACTGAGTGACAAAGGAACCCTTGTCTCAGGTTGCTCTGATCCTGCCACCACTGTAGGGCTTGGATCAGGGTTGAGTTACTGGGATCAGCTTGGTAAGAGGATCCTTTCTTTGAGACCAAAAGCTCTCAAATGGAACTGGATGTCCCTCATCTGAAATCTTGCTCCTTGCACAACTGCTGTGGAAGCAGCCATGTGTCCTAGGAGCTGTAGAAAATGCCTTGCTGGCCGGGAGACCTGCAGCGTAAATGAGGAGGCCAGGGAGACGAGGGTCTTTGCCCTGTCCAGGGGGAGGAAGGCCCTGGCTTCCTGTGTGTTCAGTTCTGCGCCTATGAAGGTAAGAAGCTGGACAGGCTCTAGAACTGACTTTGAGAGATTCAGAAGGAAACCTAAAGAGGTAAGCAGTTGCTGCGTTATCTGAAGGTGTAAATTGACTTGGTCTGGGGACTGGCCTACTATGAGCCAATCGTCCAGGTAAGGAAAGATGGCAATCTTTTGCCTTCTTAGGTAGGCAACTGCTACTGCCAGGCATTTGGTGAATACCCTGGGGCAGAAGTGAGGCCGAAGGGCATTGCTCTGAACTGGTAGTGGCCTGAGGGCAGCTCGAACCTGAGGTACTTTCGATGGGAGCTTCTGATGGGAATATGGAAGTAGGCATCCTTGAGGTCCAGGGAAGCTAGCCAGTCCCCTGGCCTTAGAGAGGGTAGGATAATTCCCAGAGTCACCATTTGAACTTTGGCTTTAAAAGGTGCTTGTTTAAATATCTGAGATCCAGGATGGGCCGCCATTCTCCTGTCTTTTTTGGGGTAAGGAAGTACCTGGAGTACAAACCTTTGCCCTGGTGTAGGGAGGAACCCTTTCCACAGCTCTGAGAGCCAGGAGAGTAGAGACCTCTGCCTCTAGGGCGAGTGCCTCTGATGGAGTTGCAGGTGGAAAAGATCTGGTTCTCAGCTTTGGAAATTTTTTGAAGCTGAGAACCAGTCCCTGGCTTACTACTTCCAGGACCCACTTGTCTGATGTTAAAGACTTCCAGTCCTGGACAAAGTAAGCCAGCCTGCCCCTACAGGTAGAGGAGAATCGGCCCTGGCAATCCCATCAGGGTGCCTGCTTGGCAGGGGCTTTGGGCTGAGGGTGGAAGCAGACCTGTTGTACTCGCCTCCTCCCTCTAAAGAACCCCTCTGAGCATAGGCAGAGGAGGAAGCTTGGCTTGGTAAAAGGCCTATGAAAAGGCCTGCCCTGCCTCTAGGAAGCTGCTTTTTGAGGTGGCCTGCCTTTCCTTGGCCTGTGCACTCCTATAGGTGGTCCTATAGTCATCCATTTTCTTCATGTAATTCTCTGTTTGCTCCCCAAGTAGAGAATTTCCACAACAGGAAAATCCATGGCCTTAGACTGGGTATCCTGAGACAGGGTAGTACATCTGAGCCAAGCCATCCTGCAGTACCACAGATGTAGCCATGACTCTTGATGAAACATCATTAGAGTCCACTGCAGCATGAAATTGCACCTTGGATGCCTCAATACCATCCACAGCCACCTGTTCCAGCTCCCTGGCAAGCTGGTCAGGGACTTGTTTTGCTAGGGCCAGCACAGTATCCCATCTGGATTTCTGGTACCTAGCAGCATAAGCCATATAATTTGCTTGTCTGAGTCCCAAAGATGCTGCCATGTACTGTTTCTTTTCTCAGGGGTGTGTGAAGCTAGGGGAATATTAGCCTTGTCACAGGCTGCAGCCTACACTACCCCCACATGGCTGCATTGTTGAGTGAGGAAATCAGTGTCGGAGCCTGATAAGGTATACCTCTTGTTCATCCTTTTATCCACAGGAGGTATAGTGTGAGGAGTTTTTAAAACTTTTACTGTCTGTTTCCGAAAAGATTTATGCAAAGGAATAGACAGTCTCCTAGACTCTGGAATATCCATCATTTCTACATAGTCTGGCTCCTCTTGGTCATCAACAGCTTCCTCAACAGGGAGCTGGAGAGTTTCAGCAACTTTTTTATAAAACATGAAATGAGAAGGGGACTCAGAAAGCCTTGGAGGAGAAACCCCTAGGGGTCTATCTGGAGAGATGTCCGGATCAATGGGCACATCCAGATCTTCAAAACCATATTCACTCTCCTCATATTCCTCTTCCCCTTCCCCCGGTTCATAAAAATCCTCAAAATCATAATCTTGAACCAGTGGAACTGGCCGAACCGAACGCTTACCTGAAGGTGTCGGTTCGGTCGGAACCGGAAGAGAGAGACTGGACAATTTGAATTGCTTTAGCTATTTCCTCAGCAGTTGGGGAGAGAACTTTTGGCTCTACACTAGCTGACTTTCTAGTCCTTTTTGCTGGAACTGGCTCCTCAGAACCGGCTCTTCGCTTGCCCGAGGTATCACCCTGGTCAGAGGGACTCCCTCCGGTTCGGTTGGTACCGAACCGGCATGGCCATCCGGTCAGCGGATTCTTGGTTCTCCTTTCCCTGAGCCTACCAACTCTCTTATCTATGGTGGCAGAGGGAAATTGTGACAAATCTGGCAGTCTGAATTGAGGTGGTCAAACCTCAGACAATAGACACATGTGGTGTGTGGGTCAGCCTTAGCAAAAGCTTCCCCACAAACACTACAGTGTTGAAACCCAGTGGTCCTGTTTTCTCTTGGGTTTCTCAGACATAATGCCAGCCTAACCAACTTGCCCGCTTATGGCAATCCACCAAGCAAGACACCCTTATTGGTTCCCAACCGTGTCACGGGTCGTGGAAAAAACCGTAATGAAATCCGTTTTTTTTAGAACTGATAAGAACCGGGAACCGCACTCTAAAAAAGGACTAGTAGATTTTAAATACAACCTGATCGGTTCAAACCGAACCGATAAAGAATTGCAAGTTCCACACAGAAAAACTAAATGTAAAACCTATCTGTTACTTACATTACCACAGACAGAGCTTGAACCGACCGGTTGTGGTTTAATTTCGTCTAAAAACTGAAAAATAATACTTTTAAACCGACAAAATGAACCGAGCAGAAGGAGAAATCTCCGGAGCGACTGTTCAGTGAGGCGGAGTAAAGAATCTGACAGTTTGCGTTTGAAGCACAACAGACAGAGTTTTCAACCGAGCTCGCGCTCTAAGTTCCATGCCTGCATGGAAAGTTAACTATTTCACCTCCGGAGCAGTTCTAACCTGTGGTCATACTGCAATTGTCATAATATAGCAAGACTTCATGTTGTTTGAAGGGCCAAGAGACCCTGTCAAATGCCTTCTCAGCATCTAGACTGAGAAGGACTGAGGGGGCTCTACAGGATTGCATCTCTTGTACCAGGTGTAGAGCCCTTCTGGTGTTGTCTGTAGTGGCTCTAGAGTTCACAAAGCCTGTTTGATCCAGGTCAATCAGGTGGGGAAGGGCCGTATCTAGGCACTTTGCCATAATGGACATTAGGATTTTATAATCTACCTTTAGTACTGAGTTGGGTTGGTAGGAAAGCATAATTGAGGATCTTTATCAGGCTTAGGGATGACAGAGACTGTGGCGCATGACCAGTTTGGGGGGGGGGGGTCACCTAGGCCCTGCAGCACTTCATTATAGACCTGTATCACGAGTGGGCCAACCAGGGACTCTGCCCGCTTACAAAATTCTGTGCCATAGCTGTCTGGGCCAGGGGTCTTCATTGTTTTTAAGTGGAAGATGATTGCTCGAAGTTCCATCTGGGTTATGGGGGTGGTCAGACCCCTCTGTAGGTCACTGTTTGGGGAGGTCTAGGGAGGTGAGGAAGGAATTGATAGCATCGAGATCTGATGGATGATCAGGGGTGTACAGTTTCTTGTAGTAACTGCAGAATGCCCGTGAGATATTTCCCATCCTTGTGTGTAAGGCACCTGTCTCCGGGTCCCTAAAGGTGGCTATGGTGGAGAGACGACTCTGCGAAGTTGAAAAGCTAATAAGCGGGAGGCCCTGGGACCTATTTCCCCATACCTCTGCCTAAGGAATGCTAGTGCTATTTCTGTGCGTTGCAAGCAAGGCTTATCCAGTTCCTGTTTGGTCTGTTTAAGCTGGGCTGTGACTGATAGGTCCCCTTGTTGGTGGGCCTCTTGGAGGAAATTAAGTCTGTTCCAAATGTAATTGTCTTTCCTACACTGTTTAGCTGGGGTAGAGGTGTGTTGTATTAAATGACCCCGGAGAACCACCTTCAGTGTGTCCCACCGGATTGCTGGTGTAGTCTCCTGGTCAGCGTTATCCTAAAGGATTTTCCGTATCTTGTTACCTAGGAACTCCCGGAAGGGCTCACTCTTAAGGTGAGTTGGGTTGAGTCTCCATATGATTTTACACCTCTCAAGACCCAGTTCCCAGTGCGTTATCACTGGGGTGTGGTCAAAGTGGGCGATATCCCCCATGGCTGCCTCCATTAGGACCCCAGGCTCCCCTTTTGTGTATAACGGTGATCTATCCTGGTATACGTACCATGGACAGCTGAGTAGAATGAGTATTGTCTATTTCTAGGGTGGAGGGTATGCCATACGTCCAGCCAGCCCATCTTCTGGATGAACCGTTTAAAAAACTTGTGTGGGGCAGGTTGTCTGTCCCGGCGGTGCTGGTGAAATCCAGGCTCGGGCTTGAGGCAATATTGAAGTCTCCTGCTAAAATCAGGGTACCCGTGGTTATTTCCCAGCACCTTTCTTAGCAGATAGTGAATTGTCTTTGTAGTCGACCCCAGGGGGAAACAGGCATTCGCCAGGGTGACCTCGTTGTCCTATAACAACCCTTGGACAATAACCAAGCGACCCTCTGCATCTGCCCACTCCTGGGTTGCCTGAAAGGGCACCTGGCCTGATACCATTACGGCGACCCCTCTCCTCCTACCTCTTGCAAATGAGTATGAGAAAACCTGTGAGAATCCCCTATTGGCCAACTTTTTGTGTTCAATAACAGTCATGCATTTCTTGTATATAGACAATCCCCACCTGACTTTTCTTAAACATAATGATCATTCTTGAGTGCTTCACAGGATTACCCAGCCCACTCACATTTAAAGAGAAAATCTGTAAGGGTTTATTGGCCATTTAAGCTTCTATAGGGATGGACAGACTTTGCCCAGGCCCCATTACTGGGCTCTGATCCTGTGACTCTGTTAGCACCAAGGCCTGCTATATGAAAAAGTGACTGCCTGGCGGGGGTGGGGTTGAGGGAACTAAACCACCCTCGAACTTCAAACTTTCATAATTTAACAAACAGTAAAGACTGAAAACTGCAGGAGGAAACTGGGGCAGTAGCTAGTGCAGAACCTTACCAACTAGGCAAGAGCTGCTAAACTCCAGGTGGCTTCCAAGAGCCAGGAGGCTGGGAAAGCACCCAAACAACTGAGTTGTCAAATTTGGCTCAGTTCACCTCTATGGGAGGCCCCGACGTAGTACGTCTCTTCTGAAGGGATGAGGGGGTAGTCATGCCTGACCCCCTCCAAGGCTATATAGCACTGCAGTTTATGCAAAAATATAAATTCAACTGACAGTTTTGTTATAAACTTATTTATTAGGCTATTCAAACGCAGAATGCTGGGCTACGGTGTAGCTAGCAACTGACCCCACTTTGGCAGCAGGCAAAGACAGGGTGTACAGATGTGTGGGACCGGCCTGCTCCCAACCCCCTGGGGTCAGCATTGGGAGGGGGCAGAAAGGGCACGCCAGGCCCCATCCATTAATTGAGCATATATGCGGGGCGTAGCACCCCTCACCCCCAAACCACCACCCATCTATGCTGATCAGAGTGGCCGGGAGGGGGAAGGGGGGGAAACAATCCCCCATGCTCTGTCCGGCCCAGCAACTGGCCCGCCTCTCAGGGTCCAGCAGGTAAGTAGGGTGAGAGCCACCCGTGTCCAAAGGTAGATTATACTGGAGGGGATGGTGGGTACAATGTGCTTTGGGTGCCTCTGACCCGGCTCCATCCCTCGTTATTTCACAGCTATGAGGAGGCTAAAGGCACAGCTTGCCCTCCCCTGCAACCCACTAGGCCTCTGCTCCTCTACGCTTTATTCCCCATCTCCAACCTGATTCCCCCCACCCCCCGCCACAGCAAGGGCGTACACAAGTCCATGACTTTTGTAAGGCCTGCTGGTGGGGCACGCTGCCTGCGCGGCATTAGGCCCCCCCCCCCAGACATTCCCTCCTGGAAGTGAAAGAGAGTCCCCAAGTCCTCACCATGAGGAAGAGGAAGGAGTTCACCTCAACCATCTCCGAGCTATGAACGTAGTTTTGCGGGGGGGGGGGAGGACTTTCAAGGGAAAAGCAGAAGGCCCGCGAGTCGTGGGGGAGACCAGAGTTTAAGGGGGAAAGCTTAGCCAGCCTACCTGTCAGGAAGCAACAGGAAAGTGAAGATCAGTTAGTCCATAGGTCCCTTCATTTCACCGCATGTGGTGGCAATTCTTTTTCCGTCTCAACGAGGATTGTTTCCGAAGTCTAGCCACTATCTGTTGTAGAGCGGAAGCGCCCTCCCTTCGGCGCTGTTCATTCTGCGGCATGCGGTTCCAGGCCCTCTGTGCCAGTTTGGCTGCCAGCGATTTGTTGGGGAGTTTCTGATCCATTACTACTGTAATGCCATTCTTTGAAAGTCCCTGGGCCACCTCCTCTACACTCTCGTAGGTTTTTGGGCCATCGGCGAGCTGCACCACGAGTTTCACCGGGTAGGGGGTTCTGAATTTAATCTTCACCTCCTTTAATTTTTTTGAGGATTGGGGCATAAGCATGGCATCTCGCAATGACGGCAGTTGGGTAGTCATTATCGACATAAATGCGGTGATCCTGGTACATTAACTCTCCCTGTTGCCAGGACTTATGTAGGACCATCTCCTTCTCCTGGCATTGCAGGAACTGGATTAGGATTGCTTGTGGGTAGTTGGCAGTCTGGGGGCCCAGCGTGTGATGGACATGGTCCATTTCATGTAGGCAACTCTCTGGCAGGTTTAGCATTGATTTAAAGAATGTCTGCATACATTCTATGGGATTACTACCCTCGGATCTCTCCGGGAAGCCCGACACATGCAAATTGTTCCTTCGGCTGTGAGCTTCTGCGTTGTCCACTCTCTCTCACAGGCCCTGCACTTCCTGGTGGAGTTGGAGGATGGCACGTTCAGCGCAATCAACCCAGGAGTCTGTGGTTGTGGCCTGCTCCTTGAGGTCATCTAGCCGCTTTTCAATTTTGCCCACATCTGTACAAAGGGCAGCAAATGTGGAATGGGTCTCCCTCCTGAAATCCCTTAGTTCCTGTAACACCATGTCCATCTGCCTTGTGATGTTCGGAGACCTGGCTACGATGACTTTTGTGGGCTCACTTCGCGCCGAAATCTGTGAGCTGTCACTGTCTGTGCAGAACCGTCCAGGATCGGCTAGGTCTGGAGACAATTTTGCGATGTCTGGTCTGCGCCGAGGCATCTTCGCTTCCTCCAGTATCAAATTAGCCTGAAAGCAAGTTTTTTTAAGTTAAATTTGATTTTTTTTTAGCCTTGATGGGGATGTAGCTGAGAGCTCAAGTGGCTTCCAGGGGCATGACATCACTGGAAGTCCAGGCTTCACTTTTTTGAATACCCGCAGCTGCGGGAAACCTGCGGCAACTTGCAGATCTGCAAGTGGCAACAAAATTGCGCCAAGTTTTTCCTGCAACTGCAGGAATTTCAGCCATTTTGTGAATCCTGCCCTTTACTTATTCCCCAACAGGCTGGATTGCATACTGGACCCATCAGGTGGGTTTGGGAGAGAGGGACATATTTTTCTTTTTTCTATTCCTTTCTGGACTGGATTGGGTATTGGACCACTCATGTAGTTGCGAGGGAAGAAGGCCAGTTTTGTTTTTTATTCATTGATGGGCCAGGTTCAGCACTACATTTGTCATGTTATTGGGAGAGGTGGACAGATTTGTTTTATTCCCTGATGGGTTAGGCTGGGCACTGGACTCATCAGGTAGTTAGTTAATTTTTACCTGGAGGTGATCTAGCACTTTGCCAATACTTTCTATTCATGTTTTTTCTTTCTACATTTCTCTCTTCCACCTCTCCTCCACTCCCTTCCCTTGCTTTTCTTTCTTTTTCTTCCCCCCATCTATCTGTAACCCCCCTACAAATGCGGGTTCCCAAAAAGTCTTCCTCGAGCTTGCCTAAATGCTCACTGCCAGGCTGGTGTCCTGCGTTTCAGCAGTTTAAATGTGATTGCCAGAGAGTGCCTGTATAGCCTCTGTGTACTGTCTCTTTAAGAGCTGCCTGGATTGCAGTCATAAGTAATCTGAAAGGCAGCTCTGTTAGAAAATGTAACTGTTTCCTGAAAATCATTTAGAGTGATAATGATAATGTAGTTTGTCTAACCTGCCTTCTTTGCAGCAAGGACTGTTTTGTTTATCTCCACTATCTTGGTCCTGGACTGCAAATTGGACCAATCAGTACTGTTGGGACCTAAAATGGAGCTGGACTACAGGAGCTGTCTGGAGACAAAATCTGTAGGAATTGTAGTTTGGGGCTTTTTGCGCCTTTTTGCACCTGAAGGGGAGCCTTTGTTGTGACTGACAGGAGGATCAGCCAACCGAACCTTTTGGATCTTGGGGAATTTCCCAGGCTGCTGCAGCTAGTCTCAGTTTTGAGCTGAGAAGTGAAGAAGTAAGAGCTCAAGTGATTTTGAGCAGCAGTTCTGTGTAGTTTTGCATGGGAGAACTGTGAAAGGGCTGAGTTTTGGCCTGCTTGTCTGCCTGCAGTCCCTGAGAGGGAAAATAGAGTTTATTCAGACTGAATCTGAGTTGTGAGTATGGATAGATAGGCCATTGACAGAGTAAAGGCCTATGGCACATTCATAAGGTAGAAAAAGAAATGGGTAGACTAGATGGGCCTTGTGGTCCTTATCTGCTGTCAACTTCTATGTTTCTATGTCTCTATGTCTCTACTGTGTGAACCTGTTTCTGTTGCCCTCCTGCCTCCTCCAGCCACCAGGATGCCTACTCCATCTCCCCCTCTGGGCACCTTGTGCCATTACACATCATGGCCACCACTAATGTGATGGTACAAATATCATTCAATTTTTTTTGTTTTGTTTTGTGTTTTTTTTTTTAACTTTTCTATTTTAATTTTCCTTTTACAGGTACAAAGACTGTGAGTGGGCTTGACTCTGTTAAATTCACTCTTGCGTTCACAGTCTTCCCCTCCTGCTGCCTCAGCCTCAGCAGCCAGCAAGCTGCCTCCTCCCCATCTGGAGCACCAGTGTGCCATTACATGGCATACCCATCACCAGCGTGAAGGTAAGTACAATTTCCAAAAGATTGCTTTTTCTTATACTTTTTTACTTTAATTTTGCTTCCACAGGTGCAACATGACATGATCAGGAGTAGACTAGCGTCTAAATAATTTCACTTTTGTCTTTACGGGTCTCTTCTCATCCTGTTATGAGTTTGTCTTGTAACGTGCTTCAAGAGAGGTGCTTTGGTTTGAGATTGACACAGAGCAGCAGCATATAGTGTTTATCATTTCTAGGACTTGAGAAAATATGGCAAATGAGAATTTCATATAGTGCACATCATTGCTATGGCCTAAGTGTGGCAGAGGGTGCACCCCTACCATGGAGTTTCACCTTTCCATCAAGGAGAGTCTGCTGGTTTGAGAGTACTATCTGGTGTGTGGCCTCCCCTGAAAACACCTCGGCATCCGAGGTCTCTGATTTTAATGCACAACTGTGTTACTTCATCTCTTTTTTTATTTTTTTTTAATTATTATTATTTTTTACCAGGAGAGACGCACTAAGCTGAAAGCTTGTTTACAGGTGCTACCTGGGAGCACAAGGAAGTTAAGTGACTTGCTCAGGGTCACACAGTATGCAAGTGGGGGCTGTGGGATTCAAACCCAGGTCTCCAGGTTTGCAGCTCAGAGCCTTAAACCACTGCGTTATACTGCCTCCTAAACTTAACTGAGAAGGAAGAGGATCTTCAGCTGAGGTCTCAGGTTCTTTCCATGGCTGCAGCCTCTAAGTCTGGCTGCAGGTCCCACGTCCATCCTCTGTGCCCGCTTCTGGCAATTGTACACCTTGCCATCGTTTGCTGAGCCCCCCCCCCCCCCCATGGCACAGAAAGACTGCCAGCAGTGACACCACTTCCACCCTCTCAGCCAACTTCTTGTATTCCTCCCACTCACAGAGGTGCTTTACTCTAAGAAGGGTGTGCTTCCCACCAGTGCCCAAGTGTCTGCCCCATTTACCACGTCAAACAACTGTCTGGCATAGTTTGCATGTCACGGTACTGCTGCTGGCAGCATATAGCAACATTATATATTTTTTCTGTGACTTGAGAAAAATGCTGTTGTAGGAGATTGTGACACAGTGCAGTAGCATGTGGCAAGTATATATAATTTCTAGATAATGGGAAACAATGGAAAATGAGATTTTCATATAGTGCATTTCAGGGCACTAAAGTGAATCGCAAGTTAGAAGAGCTGTTGCTGTGGTGGGAAACTGACTGACACAGCACAGTGGCATGTAGCAAGTAGTTTCTGGGACATGATAAAAAATGGCAAATGAGATTTTCATATAGAGCATTTCTGGGCACTAAAGTGAATTACAAGTTAGAGGAGCTGTTACTGTAGTGGGAGACTGACTGACACAGTGCAGTGTAGCAGCATGTAGCAAGTAATTTCTGGGACATGAGAAAATATGGGAAATAAGATTTTCATATTGGGCCCTATACAGTAATGTGTGGAGTGACAATGCGCCATGGATCCAAGGCACATAGCCACTCCGCACCCATTGCACCCCCTGCGCAGGATGCATGACCTGGGGTGCACAGTCCCCTATGCACCCAATCCCCCAGCCGCACGGACAGCAATGCGCTGGGGGTGGGCAGGGGGCATGCCACCACTACACGCCATGCACTAATGCATCTAGTGCTGCCCACGGGGGTGCAGAGGAGGGCATAGGTTATGGCAGGGGACACCCTGCCATAACTCCTATACGTGCCAGTGTGCACTCAAGACCCCACCTGGACCAGGAAGGCAATGGCAGCCCATGGCCCCAACAGCAACATCACACATGCCCCCCCCCCGACACACCTGCAGCGGTGCCCATTCCGCGTCCAGTATGCAATGACACCCCCTCGAAGGCATCCTGTAGGGGTAGCCGGGGTAGCAATCATGACACCCATGCATCATTTGCAACCCCTGGACTGCCATGCACCAATGCTGTCCCCTGTATGAGAACTTGCCATGGTAGCAGGGGTGGTGATGTGCAACCCCCACAACTCCGCTGATATGCCATTGCTACCACCCCCTGCACCACACACCGGTGCCACATCCTTGCCATTGCAAAGCCCCCAACACAGTCCTTCCCCGTGGGCATGTACCCCCCCCACCCAAACCTGGCAGAACTGCCCTCCACACACCTCCAAGGCCAGCAGCCATCCATCCGTGGAGTTGGACAGCCACCGCACACCCTGCTGCGTGAGGGAATCTCTGTGGGACCCTGGATGGGCATCCAATTGGATGCCCGCCTGGGTCCACAGCTCAGCCCCCGTCTGCCCCGTGTGAACCTGCATGCCAGGGGGGCAGGCCACGGACAGGTGACCGGCAGCCATGCATGCCGCCAAGTGTGCACCTGTCTGCAGGTGCAGAGCCCATGAGTGCGGTATGCTCCTTTGGTGTGTACTTTATGTCCCTTAGTGCATAGAGGCCGTAGTGCATTTCAGGGCACTAAAGTGAATTACAAGTTAGAGGACCTGTTGCTGTGGTGGGAGACTGATTGACACAGTGCAGCGCAGCAGCATGGAGCAAGTAATTTCTGGGACATTATAAAAAAATGGCAAATGAGACTTTCATATAGTGCATTTCTGGGCACTAAAATGAATTATAAGAACTGCATGAGAAAAATAAGGGCAATGGGACTTTAAGACAAATGGAGCCAGGTGTTCAAAAGTTGGCACGGGCACTAAGGGGTGTTTGCCTGCAATAACTGGGTTTTGCACTTGATTTGTGGGTGGTGTCTATATTTAGACGCCCCCACAGCGTGGGCAAACTCTGTTAGCACCCGAGCACTAAGTTATTGCTGTGTCCATGCAAATGAGGGAGTCCTCCCCTGCTTACGGGCGCAGCGGGAAATTGAGAGGTTTGCACATGTGGTAAATGCCACCCAAATGAGTGCAAGTTACCGAATTTGCAACCCTGACTTATTGGGGCGCAAGGGCCTAGTAGCAGGCAACAGTTCTGCAGCAACCTCCCGACTCCCGAACCCTGACCAGGACAATCAAGGGATGCCCTGCTGTATAGTGATACTCTTCGACTTCCAATCAATCATCCCATAATGGCTGTGACATTCCCTGGTGTCTAGTGGCACTCCTGCCCTTCAGTCACCCATCTCCCCCATGTTGAGATATTCCTTGGGGTTTAGTGCCACACTCCACCCTCTGATCACCTATCCTATAATTTCTATGACATTCTCTGGTATCTAGTGGCACGGCCCCCCACCCTCCATTCATTCATCCTGTAACTGTTGTGACATTCCCTGGTGTCTAGTGGCACCCCTGTCCTCCGATCACCTGTTCTGTAAATGCCGTGGCATTCCCACATGTCTAGTGGCACCTCTGATCACCTGTCCCATAATTGTTGTGACATTCCCTGGTGTCTAGTGGCACCCTCATCTCTGATCACTCATCCCATAATTGCTATGACAATTCCTGGTGTTTAGTGGCACCCCCACCCTCTGATCATCTGTTCCTGCCATGTTGACATATTCCCTGATGTCTAGTCCCACCTCCCACCTTCCGATCACCTGTCTCACAATTGGCGTGACATTCACTGGTGTCTAGTGGCATCCCACACCCTCTGATCATCCATACCGTAATTGTCATGACATTTTCTGGTGTCTAGTGGCACCTCCCACTTCCAATCCCCCAGCCTGACATACTGTGTGAGTCCCTGGCATCTGATGGACTCCACACCCACCAAGCACCTGTCCCGGTGCCACCTGGGCTCCCCAATGGCTAATGGCTCTCCTGCACCACTTGCACCACTCACCCAACCCCCCCCTTCTGCCAAAGGTGCTGTGTGGAGGGCCACTACAACAACCAGTACAGCCCTCTGCTCACCACCTCAGCCGGCCACCATATGGGATGACAGGGAGTGAGTTCAAATTGCTGACAACTGTTGCCAAGACTAGAACAAGTAATAATACTTCCCCGGGGCATTTGGGCAATGTTGGTACTGATGTAGTCTGCACTAGGACTTGTTATTCTTCTGGCAGTAGTTGTTATCAGCTCAGATATGGGAACTGTCACAATAAAGGAGACAGGAAACCAGATCCACTGTGCAGTGTAAGCCTCTATCAGTGTTGTGAGTGCATTCATGATTTCTGTTCTGCCTAATGGTCCTACTCCCTGGTCCCACTGTTGGTGATGGTCCATATTCCTGCTCCTACAGTTGTAGTCAGTCCCTTTCCCAACTCTCAGGTGGTACCAGTCTCTCTACCAGGTCCCACAGTCAGTGCTGTTCTCACTCCCTATTCCTACTTACAGCGGTGGGTGATCGGTGGGTGCGGGATGCCACTGCACATCAGGGAGGACATTTCAACTGCAGAGACAGGTGTTTGGTGTGTCGGGGGCCACTCACTAACATGGCTGATGTGGTGGGCAGCCACAGAAAGGGACGCAAACCTGCCACTGCTTCCCATGCAAATGAGCCCATAATGGGTATGCATATGGCCCTTAGCACATTGCATTCTCAATGGGCTGATTTCCATCTTGCTGGCTGGATATCACACTGTGGTTCCTGGCACTAATAGGTCTGGGGGCACAGTTCCCTGCACTTCCCTATGTGCTGCATACAGCCCAGAGCCATGTTGGAGCAGTGCTGTCTGACTTTGTGCTGCCCTGATACGGCCCCACATTCAGTCTGATAGCGCTGGTGTGCTATCCAACTGAACATAGCATCCTGAGGGTCAGACACAAGGGCAAGCACAGTGCAAACATTTGTACTCCACTTTTGCCTATTATTGAATATCAAGCCCATGGTGTTTATTCATTACTATGGCCTGGGTGGGATAGAGTGTTCATTCCATCATGGAGTTCTGCCATTCCCTCAAGCAGTGTCTGCTGGTTTGAAAGTGGCATCTGGAAAGTGGCCACCATGGAAACAACTCTGCGTCTGAGGTCCCCATCTCAACATGATGATGTGCCACTTCATCTGTCAACCAAGATCTTGAAGGAGGAGGAAGATCTGCAGCTGAGGTCTCATGTGCTCTCCCTGGCCATAGTCCCCACTTCCCTCATCTGTGTCCCCTCTGGCAACTGTATACCTGACCATCACTTGTTGCACTCCCCCCCCCCCCAAGGCACAGAAGGACCACTAGGAATGGCACCACCTCCTCCCCCTAAGCCGCCTTCTTGAATTCCTCCCACTCAAAGCTGTGCCTTACTCTATGGCAGGGCGCAGGTGTACATGGGCAAATCAGGTAGCGTGACACATGTAGCAGCTCTTTTTAAAGTTCCATATTTATTTTCATTTCTTCACAAGTTGTTTACAGCAGAATAGATTCAGTACAACAAACTGGTTCGACAGTGTATTATCACTTTTAGCACAGACATTAAATAACTTCTTACGCCTTAAAGCGCTTTACAAAACTCCCAGGAGTTCACCTCCAGACCCAAAATCGATCTTACTACCTGTTCTAGGTGCTCAGTTTATATCCAATGCAGGGGTCAGGTGACTGTTTAACTCCACCCCTATACCTGACTTTAAACTCTATATCTTTATTTTAAAAAGAGTTTATTTTATTTACAGCAGTCATACACCTTTAAATTACCATATCATTATATATGCTAACATAAAAGTGGTTTATATTCTTAATAAATCTTTTTAAGCATTGATTTTGGCCTCAGAAAGCACCTCCCCTTCCAGCATCTGCATAAAAGGGTTTGGATTGTGGCTGGCCGACTCTTAGGAATACAGGTGCTGACAGAGACTGAACTCTGGGCTCCCAAATGCCCGCAAAGAAAGGATTATCTTCGCTCACATAAAAACCCAAAAATAATTACCGCATATCTATGGCCACTTCAGGAGGGTATGTAGTGTACTAAACCCCTTTTTATTTACAAAGAACTCAGTGTTAAAAGGGGTTTAAAAGATTAAATATCTTCACGACTATGCGCACATTCGAGCAGGAGAAACAAAATACCAGAGCTCGTATGTGCATTATCGCCCAAAAATTCAGCGGTTCAATTTTCTCAAGAAACGCTGCAGTATCTAAGAGCTCCTGCCAAGAAGCAAAACGGGGGACAAGGAAGAGAACCAAAAGGTCCTCCACATTATTGCAAAGCTTGCAAAGCACAAGCAAGCCCATTTCCCAACAGCTGATATTTCAGCTCGTCCTTACAAAGTTCAATTTGGCCTCTTGTTTAAAAAGGCTAGCACGATTCCTTTTTGCCTTTGGGTTAACAATTTGTTTCCTATTTTATTTTCTCAGGCTGTCAGCAAAACTTTTAAAACACCGCCCGGCCCCAAGGCACACCATCAAATGTCCCAATACAACATCATAAAGCATTTTAATATGCCACCTATTTAACCACTATCTCGACATCTGGAAAAGGATATTAATTTTACATATCATTTAGGGAGCAACATGAAAACCAGAATATCCCACTTTTCTACTGCTCACTACCCATTTGTTTTCCTAGCTGACGGCTCCATTTACTAATGCCACCTCACTAAAAGATACCACTGAACCTATACTCTGCCCCTGTAACACTCAAACGTATTCCCTGAAAAACAAAAAAGAGACACCGCTCTTCTCTCTTACTCTCTCAAATTGAGGGTACCTCAGAATAATCAGCACCTTCACAAGATATCAAATTCTACATGATGATATTAACTGTTTTAAATTGTAACCGGACAATGCCTAATGCGGCGGCCCAGCCCTGCTCTTCTCGAGAGACTGACTCGTCCTTGTGCATTAAATATAATTTATTTTTATACGTCAAGCTGCAAGCTTAAAGCCAACAGCCAGTATACCTTAAAAAGAAAAAAAGGACTAAGAGGGAAGTTTTCTAAGAAGCAGCAAATCAAAGGAAAATGCCATTTATTTATAGCACAATCCTTGCTTAATTTTACATTTTCATAGCAATGGATCAAGGCACAGAAGCATTTTTAATTTGTAAATCATTTTTAACAATAAATCTTTCACCCATTTATTTAATTTTGGTGATTACTCATGCTTCTTCTAGCCTAAGGGCAAGGAGAAAATAAATGTCTAACCCAATATTTTGAAGTCTCCAACTCTCACAGAACCACTCTGTGACACTCCTCCCCACCTAAGAGGGCAACCATTTCTTCGGTCGTCCTACTGCTTCATATTCCCTCAAGACCAAAATGGGTTGGGGGGGTTTGTGGAGCTCCGGCCCATCCACACCTTAGAGCTCCACCCCAGGGTTCCATAGCAAATCCATCCTATATCACGTACAGAGATTTGAACAAAACAATACCCTGGGGCTTATATCCTATACAAAAGGAACATAGTCACAATAATAAATGATACTAACAGTCTCCCTCCTAGACATTACAATCACAAAGGCATAGTATTGTTGTTATTTTTTTACTATTTCCTAAACAAAATGTATTGAAAAAAACAATAAAGCTACATCAAAATAGGGATATAAGAAAGAAGAAGAAAAAAGAATTAATAATGGCTGCAGGCGGCCAACCCTTCAGTCGTAAAAGAGACAAGCGTTAAAGAAGGCAAAACAAAAATATGCATTCATTTAGTAGAATATCACTGTGTCTATACCCTTAATTAGATTAACCCTACTAGTTTACTTTCTGTGCAGACTGATGGTAATCCCATTTTACCCATACCATATTTTTGCAGAATTATTCCATATTTCAATACTCCTGTTCTATCTGTCTAATCTCTAATCAGACAATCTTTCCTAATATTCTCATAAGGTACCCCTCCAAATAGCAACTCCCTCAATAGGATATACTCAACATTTTGTGATTAAACTTGATATATTCAGGTACAAAAATTACACAGGGCCTCTCCTCTAGTCCCCTTACCAACAGTATTATACACTTGTGTTAAATACAGAGACTTCAGTACCTTTCTGTACTACTACCATACCTTATTATGAACATCCCATAACATTAGGAACACCCAAGGTAGAATACCCCAGTCTGCCCTAACATGTAATAATCTGTGAGCCTCTACCATCTACAGCTCAAATCCCTTCAAATTACCCTCCCCTTTTTCCAAGGGAGCCAATGATTGCACTCTTCTCCCCTCTGAACTATATCTTTCTCAGACTGCCATGTTTTTCTATTCTGATTGGCTGCTGATTTCTTTAAATAAACAGCCACTTGACAATATAACTCGGCCAATGAAAAAATGGAATGAGACGTCCCAAAATGACTTCATGATTTATATGCTTAATTTCCATACATAATGCATCTAAGACATCCTTTCTATATCTACGAGGTACCACCACCCTAGAATCCACTTGCATAGTACGGAGGTTTGGTCTCATATGGTAAAGTATGTCATCCTTAACCTCATACCACCATAACTGCCCTTTCCCCCCATCCATACCTGTTCTATTCTTGTTCAGGGGAGCATGGCTACTTAACTGTTGAATTTCAGGATCCCCAGCCTGTAAAGTTTTCCAGCAAGCAGCAGATAAATCACTAAAACTTTTTATATTGTTACATGACAAAAAACAAGTCCCTTCGGCATCTACTGCCTCTTCTGTTTTGATTGTAGCTTTTACCCCAGACTCCAAAACAGTCTCACCTGGGGACTTGTCTGACGTCTGTCTTCCACCATCTCCTACCCAATACATCCCATTAAACAAGGGTAAAACAGGAAGCTGTTCATCAAAACAGTCTACACAGGACATCTCTTCCTCCATCCTCACAGGCCTTTGCAGAATAGACATATATCTATTTCCCGTCAATTGGCTCCACACCTCCTGATACCTTCGTTCAGCATCTTTCCACTGGCTCTCTGCCTCCATCCAATGATCAAACAGCCAACATAAGGCATCCATTTGGTCACACCTCTGAGCAGACAAAGTCACACTATGACTCCTCATCCTTAGCTTAGCCTGTTCAAACAAGGCCTCACCATCATTCCACAAACATCGCTCAGCTGGCTCCATCACCTGGAAAAGTTCCTCTCACCAGCAGAAAATTAAGAATATCAGGTCCGCTGTACTGTACTGTACTGTCCTGCTATGCTCACTGCCCACCAGACCTTACTCAGGCCACAGATATCCCACCACTGCCACCATATGTGGTAGGGAGCAGGTGTGCATGGGCAAATCAGGGAGCGTGACACATGTAGCAGCTCTTTTTAAAGTTACATATTTATTTTTATTTCTTCACAAGTTGTTTACAGCAGAATAGATTCAGTACAACGAACTGGTTCGACAGTGTATTATCACTTTTAGCACTGACATTAAATAACTTCTTATGCCTTAAAGCACTTTACAAAACTCCCTGGAGTTCACCTCCAGACCCAAAATCAATCTGACTACCTGTTCTAGGTGCACAGTTTATATCCATTGCAGGGGTCAGGTGACTGTTTAACCCCACCCCATACCTGACTTTAAACTTTATATCTTTATTTTAAAAAGAGTTTATTTTATTTACAGCAGTCATACACCTTTAAATTACCATATCAGTATATATGCTAACATAGAAGTGGTTTATATTCTTAATAAATCTTTTTAAGCATTGATTTTGGCCTCAGAAAGCACCTCCCCTTCCAGCATCTGCATAAAAGGGTTTGGATTGTGGCCGGCCAGCTCTTAGGAATACAAGTGCTGACAGAGACTGAACTCGGGGCTCCCAAATGCCCGCAAAGGAAGGAATATCTTCGCTCACACAAAAACCCCAAAATAATTCCTGCATATCTATGACCACTTCAGGAGGGTATGTAGTGTACTAAACCCCTTTTTATTTACAAAGAACTCAGTGTTAAAAGGGGTTTAAAAGATTAAATATCTTCACGACTATGCGCACATTTGAGCAGGAGAAACAAAATAGCGGAGCTCATATGTGCATTATCGCCCAAAAATTCAGTGGCTCAGTTTTCTCAAGAAATGCCACAGTATCTAAGAGCTCCTGCCAAGAAGCAAAACGGGGGACAGGGAAGAGAATCAAAAGGTTCTCCACATTATTGCAAAACTTGCAAAGCACAAGCAAGCCCATTTCCCGACGGCTGATATTTCAGCTCGCCCTTACAAAGTTAAATTTGGCCTCCTGTTTAAAAAGGCTAGCATGATTCCTTTTTGCCTTTGGGTTAGTAATTAGTTTCCTATTTTATTTTCTTAGGCTGTCGGCAAAACTTTTAAAACGCCGCCCAGTCCCAAGGCACACCATCAAATGTCCCAATACAACATCATAAAGCATTTTAATATGCCACCTATTTAACCACTATTTCAACATCTGGAAAAGGATATTAATTTTACATATCATTTAGGGAATAACATGAAAACCAGAATACCCCACTTTTCTACCACTCACTACTCATTTGTTAATGCCGCCTCACTAAAAGATACCATTGAACCTATACTCTGCCCCTGTAACACTCAAACTTATTCCCCAAAAAACAAGAAAGAGACACCACTCTTCTCACTAACTCTCTCGAATTAAGGGTACCTCAGAATAATCAGCACTTTCACAAGATATTGAATTCTACATGATGATATTAACTATTTTAAACTGTAACCGGACAATGCCTAATGCGACGGCCCAGCCCTGCTCTTCTCGAGACACTGACTCGTCCTTGTGCATTAAATATAATTAATTTTTATACGTCAAGCTGACAAGCTTAAAGCCAACAGCCAGTATACCTTAAAATGAAAAAAGGACTAAGAGGGAAGTTTTCTAAGATGCAGCAAATCAAAGGAAAATGCTATTTATTTATAGCACAATCCTTGCTTAATTTTACATTTTCATAGCAATGGATCAAGGCACAGAAGCATTTTTAATTTGTAAATCATTTTTAACAATAAATCTTTCACCCATTTATTTAGTTTTGGTGATTACTCATGCTTCTTCTAGCCTAAGGGCAAGGAGAAAATAAATGTCTAACCCAATATTTTGAAGCCCCCAACTCTCACAGAACCACTCTGTGATGTACTCTAACATGGGTGTGCTGCCCACCAGTGCCCAAGTGGCTGCCCCATTTAATAATAATAACTTTATTTTTAAAGCGCCTTTCAGAAATATCAAGGCTCTTTACATCAAAACACAATATACAATATCAATTTTAAACATATAAAAATAAATTCATTAAAACATCACTTAGTTAAAACAAACCATGCGATCATCCATACGATCAGCAAATATTTACAAATAGTTTCCATTAATCATCCAGATAAGCCAAATCCCATAAGTAGGTTTTTAAATCTTTCTTAAATACTTCCACGGAGGTGCACTCCCTTAACCAGTGTGGTAGAGAATTCCAAAGAGTGGGTGCGGCATAAGAAAATGCTCTACTACCGGAAGATTTTAAATTCACTCTTGGAATCTCTAACAAACCCTCGTCGGCCGAGCGGAGCGATCGGCCGGGGCAGTAAGGCACCAGAAGTTCTTTCAGATAGGTCGGACCCTGATCATGAAGGGCTTTGAAAGTCAATAAAATGACTTTAAAGGTGATCCGCCACTGTACAGGAAGCCAGTGCAGTTCGCGCAGCACTGGGGTAATGTGACTGGATCTCCTTGTCCCAGTCAAAACCCGGGCTGCAGTGTTCTGCACCAGCTGAAAGTGACGGATTTCAACCCCAGAAAGCCCAAAGTAAAGGGCATTGCAGTAGTCCAAGTGCGAGGACACAAAAGCGTGGATCAACGTTGGTAGGGAGTCAGACAGAACAAGGTGACGCACCCTGGCAATATTCCTAAGATGGTAAAAGCAAGTCCTGACAATGGCCGACACTTGAGATTGAATGGTCAGCCTATTGTCTAGGACAATCCCAAGGTTGCGCACCTGTTCAGAGGTCGAAAGTGACACACCACCAAGAAAAATTCCAGAGGGCATGCCATCATGTGACCTCGCTATCTGACCACCCAGGTCCACCACTAACACCTCTGTCTTCTCCAAGTTCAGCTTTAACCAACTAGAATCCATCCACCCTTGGATTTCTTCCAGACAGTTATTAAACACCAAGAGTGCTCTATCCTGGTCAGGTGCAAAAGACAAGTATAGCTGGGTATCATCTGCATAGCAGTGAAACCTCAGCCCATACCGTCTTATAATGTCTCCGAAGGGCAGCATGTACACTGCGAATAACATGGGTGACAGCACTGAACCCTGAGGCACCCCACACAACAAAGGAGTTGAGCCGGAGGAATGAACCCCCGACACAACTCTCTGTAATCTCCCAGTGAGGAATGAAGTGAACCATTTTAAAACAGTTCCCGACATTCCACAGATTGACCTCAGGTGTGCTAACAACACCAAGTGATCCACAGTGTCAAAAGCTGATGACAGATCAAGAAGAACTAGAATGGAATGTCTCTTCTGATCTCTCGCCCTCAGAAAATCATTAAGCACCCAAACCAGCGCAGTCTCGGTGCTGTCTTTTATGAAAACCGGATTGGAAGGATTCGTAGACATTATGGATGGTTAAATGGTCTTCCAATTGGGCTGCCACTACCTTCTCAATAACCTTCCCAATAAAGGGAAGGTTAGAGATAGGTCTGTAGTTTGAAAAACAGGCTGGGTCCAGAGTAGCTTTTTTCAAGAGGGGTGTCACCACCGCCTCTTTCAGGGAGTTAGGAAACTCACCAGACTCTAAGGAGCACCAGACCATTTGCACCATAACTGGACCGATGGTCTCAAAACGACCCAAAATTAGGGGAGTTGGTCCAGGGTCCAAACTACAGCTCGTAGGCCACACACTATGGATGATCCTCATAATATCCATGACTTCCAGTCGGCAAAAGGAACGCCAAGAGAATTGAGGTATTGTGAACTCGCACTGTTCCACAACATCACCCCTAGAGATTACCAGACGCAAGCCCGCCCTGATGTCAGCCACCTTAGTTGCAAAGAACTGAACGAGCTCCTCGCACTCTACTTGCAAAAAGGCTTTTCAGACTTGCAGACAGGCTGGGTTGCACAGTCTGTCTACAGTCCGAAACAACTGAGCCGGTTGATTCTGTGCAACTGCAATCTCCCTGGACAGGAATTCTGCCTTCTTATGGGTGATTGCAGATTGATAGATGCAATAATGTTCCATCAATCTAAGGTGGTCGGCATCAAGGGCGGATTTGCGCCAACAATGCTCTAACCTTCGCCCATGTCTCCGCAACTCCCTCAGTGTCCCATCAAACTAAGAGGACCTGGGGTGAAGGGATAGGAGGCGCTCACGAACAGGAGCAATAAGATCCAGGGCCCCCGTAACGGCCATATTATAGGCCGCCACCAGTGCCTCTGGGTTACTGCTAGTCAACACAAGGGATGAGAGGTCAAGGACCACTACAAGGCCCTGGGAAGTAATATTCCATAATGGGCAGTACCTGACCATCTCCACAGGGGAAGGCCTTCTCAGGGGGGTATAGGAATTGAACCTCACGGTGTGGTGGTCAGACCAGGCAACTGGTTCCACCCCCACGTCGGACGAATCAATCTCTAAGAGGAAGACTAAATCCAAAGAGTGCCCAGATTTATGAGTAGCAGTGGAAACTACATGGGTAAGGCCCAGAGAAGACATAAATTGGAGGAAGTAATTACCAAATTGTGAGAGTTCATCATCGACCCAGGCGTTAAAGTCGCCCAGAACCATCAATCTGGGCGACTCAAATGACATATCGACGAGGAAGTCTGCTACTTCCTGTAAGAAGCGTTTCCCATCTCCGGGTGGATGGTAGATGAGAATGATTCGAACGCCTACACCTGCCACAACTGTACACTCAAAGGATTCAGCCTCACCTACTACCACATTCGTGAGGCCCAATTTAGTCTTAAAACAGACTGCAACTCCCCCACCCCTGCGGTCCAATCTCAGGCGGTGTATCACCGAGTACCCAGCCAGAATAATGGCCTCTAATATGGGGCCTGAATTTTCATCCAGCCAGGTCTCGGTGATGCAAGTCAGGTCAGTCGAACTAATAAGATCGGCTAAAATAGCGGTCTTATTCTTAACAGACCTGGCATTGCATAACACCACCCGAGTTGGACAAACCTCAGAAGCAGTCCAGCCTATCTGCCCACCAAATTCAGTTGTGCCCTTGCGTATGGGCACCAGACACGGGAGACCCCGGTCTGGATTCCATTTCACCCCAGGGCGCCTTCTGGACTTAGTAACCCTGATACGGTGGCCCCGCTCTTTCATCCTCTCCTGTTCGCCCACCCCCGCCCTACTCACTCTCCTACGAACAATCCCCAGCACTCTACAGCGATGGTACGTCTCGAACTGTAGGGGAGGAGTATAAAAAGGGCGGATGGCACGAAGAGAGGAGGATGAATAGCGCACTACTGTGGAGCCTGCCGGCCAGTACATGATTTAGCTCAAACTAAACAATATACAACAAATTCCCAAACTAGAGACTTGTGCTGCTGCCTAGTGGAGGAGCCAGAGGCAGATGGCATCAGGAGCTCCTCCTCGTGGGGATTAGCCAGTGCTGGCAGCAGTACCACAGGGAGGGGGCACGGGGGTATATCCCTTGCAGGGTCTTCCGGCGGTGGAAAAGCTGATACTTGCTGCTGCTGCCACGCTGTGAGTGGGGGAGTTCTTGCAGACAAAGAAGACATTCCTGTTACAGGCTTCTTGCTGGCCCTTTGTCCAACAACTAGTGCTGCTTGTGTCACCCCTAAAGATGTTCTCTTCAGGCAGATAGGAAGACATGTCCCATCTGTCAACACGTGACCATCCCCATCTCCTCCCTCTCCTCACTCTTACTCCCACTCCTCCCACTCTTTTCTACATCTCCACTCATTTTTATTTAAAATAAAAAGGTATGAAAAGTAAAAATAACACAAAGAAAGTGAATTTGAAAAATGCAGAAAAATGGTCGGAAAAATAATTTATAAATAACAAACAAGAATTCAGAAGACGAGAGCATCTGAACACAGAAGTAAAAGGAAAATACAGCTAGAAGGCTATAGAAATAAGTAATGGTCAAAGCATTGTGGTGGGGCCAACATCCAACTGTATGCAGATGATGCCATTATCCATAGGAGTTCGAAGGACTTATGTCAACTAGGCCAGAACCTCAATAAGGACTTCAGAGAGGTGGAAAAGTGGCTACTGGACATGAAACTAGTCCTTAACCTCAATAAATCCAAGGCTATGGTTTTTGGTACCAAGCGGTCAGGAGCCAATAGATCAAACCTCCTACAGATCTCCTCAGCTAGCGGGACTCCACTTGAGGTATGCGCATCCACAAAATATCTTGGAGTGCACCTGGATCAGGAGCTAACCCTGAGCCTGCACATTAAGGCTACCACCAAAATCCTCCATCAAAGAACTGGCCTCTTACACAGACTTGGCGGATTCCTCTCCAGGGAAGCCCGTATGGCTATCACCACTGGTACCATTCTCCCAGTGCTTCTCTATGGTGCTCCCGTACTTCAACCTCTTCGGGGCCCGGATCTCAACAAACTCAGAGACCTCTATCACAAAACTGCCCGCTTTGCAGCCTCTGCCAACCCCTGTGATAACCACTGCAATATTCTCATCTCTTTGAACTGGCCATCACTTGAGGCCAGGCTTGCATTCCCTACACTCTGTCTGACCTTCAAAACAGCCAAGCTCCCGGCTCCTCCTAGCCTAAATGGACTTCTGTACAAATCAGCTAAACATGACCTGAGGTCTACTGCCCATCCTGTCCTGGAAGTCCCCAGGACTCAGACCCAAGCTGGTGACAGTCCTTTGCCATTTCTGCCCCGGAACTCTGGAACAGTCTACCTGCAGCTGTGGCTAACTGCTCTACTCTGTACTCATTCAAAACGGCCCTAAAATCTTGCTTAATAGTAGTCAATCAGTGCTGTTGCACTTGAATTGCTGGTGCCCCTTACACTCCTTAGTCTTGACCGGTTTTGTCCAGTTTCTAATGCTACCTGTTCTCTGTTTTGTTCTGTAATACTACTTATGTATGTACCTATGCGATTAACTGTACTATTTTTGTCAATTGTATGCTCTTGTGTCTTTTATCTGTAACTAATTCTGGGTCGCCCCTGAAAAAGGGACTTTGTTGTCTCACTGGGCTTACCCGGTCAACAAATTTCAATAAATAAATAAATAGGGCCACAGCGGAGGAATTTGGGGTAAAAATATTGTAAATTACCAAGGTTACAAGCCTGTGTTTGCAAAATGTAACATCGGCTCATAAACTTGTTGTTTTGCAATATTTTTACACCAGATTTTCAACATACACTTGTTATGACCCTGCTTCATGAAGACAGTGAGGCAAAATGTTCAACTCCTGGCTTAAAGGTGATTTTACGCAGGGACTGGGAAATCAGCTTTCGGATGCAGAAACTCATTTTGGGCAGGAGTTGAGAAAAGACAGCTGTCACATTCACGAGGTGTTTTAAAGAAATGGCTATGTTGAAAAATTGGAGTAAAAATATTGAGTATTACTGAACTTACAAGCCTGTGTATGCAAAATTCAACATAGGCTCATAACATTGTTGTTTGTACACCGGATTTCCAATATAGCCTTTTTATGACCCCACCTCATGAACAAGGGCAGAGAAATAATTTTTCAACTCCTGGCCAAAAGATGATTTGACCATGAAATCATATTTCAAGATGTAAAAAAAATCATTTTGGCCAGGATTTGAAAAATGACAGCTGCCACATTAATGAGGTGCTGTAGAGATATGGCTATGTTGTAAAGTTGGTGTAAAAATATTGAAAAGTACCAAAGTTATGAGCCTGCATTCACAAAATTCAACATAGGCTCTTAACTTGGTTGTTTTGTAATATTTTTTCACTAAATGTTCAACATAGCCTTATTGTAACATGGCAAAAATAAATGGAGTAGAATGAAGGAATACAAGAGGTCGAACTACGTCAGGTGGTACAAAAGCAACACGGCATTATAGGATGATAATGCCATGTTGCTTGTGAAGTTCATTAAGTGGCCGCTGGCATAAAAGAGCAGTGTGGAAAAGGAGAAAAGCTAGAGAACCTGAGATATGTAATCTTACACACCGAAGGAGGGACATAACACGGAGAGTAGGTAAAGTAATAGTGAGACACAAAGAGAGACAAGTTGTATCGGTGAGATAGAGGAGCAATTAAAATGGAGAAAATGTAGGTAACGTTTGTAAGAGAAGTCACCAGTGGTGTCCCACAGGGATCGGTGCTGGGGTCAGTGCTGTTTAACATCTTAACAGCTGATATAGTGGATGGGGTTAAGAGTAAGATCAGCCTATTCGCTGATGACACCAAGATAGGTAGAGTGGTAGATGATGTGGAGGGAGGAAAAGATTTCCAGGAAGATCTGGTAAGGCTTGGGCAATGGTCAGACACTTGGCAGCTGGGTTTCAATGCTAAGAAGTGCAAGGTCATGCACTTTGAAGCCAGGAACCTAGGGTACAGTTATCATTTGGGAGGGGTACAGTTATCCGTCTCTGAGGAGGAAAAGGATCTGGGGGTAATGGTCACAAGGAACATGAACCACTTGTCTCAGTGTAGAAAAGTGGCAGCCAAAGCCAACAGAATGCTGGGGTGCATTGCTAGAGGAAACACCTCTAGGAGGGAGAAAGTCATTTTGTCACTGTACAGATCAGTGATGAGGCCACACTTGAGTACTGTGTGCAGTTTTGGAGACCCTACCTAAAGAAGGATATCAGTCTATTAGAGGGGGTCCAGCAAATGGCGACAAAAATGATCAGAGGAATACAGGAGAAACCTTATGAGGATAGGTTGCAGGAGCTCAATATGTGCTCGTTGGAGGAGAGAAGGGAAAGGGGTGATATGATCAAAACCTTCAAGTACTTAAAGGGCATGAACAGGGTTAGTACAGAGGGCATGTTTTGATTAAAGGGAGAGGGGATTACTGGGGGCACAGTCTGAAGTTGGAGGGGGGTAGGTTCAGGAGAGAAAAGAGAAAGCTCTAATTCACAGAGAAGGTGGTAGCAGTATGGAACTCTCTGCCTGAAGAAGTGATATCTCTAAAAACAGTGGTGAGCTTTAAAAAGGGGTAGGACAGTGTCAAATGGCAAGGTACTAGTCGGTGGAAAGTTGAGTGGGGGAAGGGAAAGCAGCAAGGGGCAAGAAGGATGATAATCAGGCAAGGGGTGGGAGGGGCAGCAACAGTAGTCCAAACTCTGTACTGCACAATCTAGCAGACATGATAGACCACTTGGCTTGTATCTGCTGGCGTTTTCGTATGTCCGTAAGCACTTCCTAGGCAGCTAGTTATATGTAAAAATCTTTTTTGTATGAAATAATTTTTGTATTTGCATTTATGTTGCTAATTTTATGAATGACGTACTAACTTGAATGAACATCAAGTCACTAGTTGTAACATCACAGGGATTCCACATTTAAACAAGTGATGCCAGCAGAGAAGCCATGCCCCATGAGAAAGAGTCAAAGTTATGGGGCTTCCTACAGCCATAGAGACTTTTTTACCTGTAGCCATACCTTTGCATCTAGCATTTGCTGCGTGTGTCTGCTTTTTGCTTGTATTGACTTATATTTGTACTTAGTGTGGGTCGTGCTTTTATTCCATTAAAAAATTTATAGCATTAAGCTGTGCTTGGCTACTAGTCTGCTTTGTGAGTGTTCAGGACTTTTGGATTCTTTGTTTAGGCATTTGAAGGCTGGCTGAGCTGCTTCCCTGTGCAGCAGCCCTACACTGGATATCATGCCCACCCCTTCATAGTATCATAGTAATGTGTCAGCAGAAAAGGACCATCCTGGCCCATCCAGTCTGCCTATCTCCCCCCTCCCCTACTTGTCACTGGTGCACAAGGAGCCTATCCTCAGTCCTCTAACCAACCCCATATGTCTATCCCATGCTCTCTTGATTCCCTCCACCATTTCAACACCTACTACCTCCTCAGGTAATTTGCTCCAGGGTTCAACCATCCTCTCAGTGAATAACATCGCCTTACATTACCTTTAAATCTTCCTCCTTCCAATCTTAAAGTATGACCTCTTGTTTTAATTCCAACTTTCCTTTTAAATAGACTTCCTTCCCTCACTTTATTTATCCCCTTCATGTACTTGAATGTCTCCACTATGTCCCCTCTCTCTCTTCTAAGGTCCTGAGGACACAGACTTAATTATCTCAATCTTGTCTCATATGGTTCCCCTTGCATACCTCGCACCATCTCTGTTGCCCTTCTCTGAACCTTTTCTATTACATCTATGTCCTTTCTTAAATGAAGCCTTAAGAACTGTACCCTGTACTCCAGGTGCAGTCTAACCATGGTCTTATATAATGGCATCAGCACCTCCCTCTTCCTACTAGCTATATCCCCTCCTATGCACACCATCATTCCATTAGCCTTGCCTACCGCCTTATTACATTGGTCACTTAACCTAAGGTTTTTTGATATTATAATCCCCAAATCCCTTTCCTGTTCTGTTTGCTTTATCTGCTCTCCTCCAGTGAGTACTTGGCCAGTCGATTTTTATGCCTTATATGCATCATCGCACACTTCTTTGTATTGAACCTCAGCTGCCATGTTTCTGACCATTTCTCTAGTATACTCAAATCCCTCCTCATGGCCTCAATATCTCCTTCAGTGTCGACCCTATTCCATAACCCTGCATTATCTGCAAACAGACACACTTTCCCCTCAATTCCCTCTGATATATCACTAATATATATGTTAAAAAGGATTGGTTGTAATACAGACCCTTGAGAAACCCTGCTTGTAACTCTCCTTACCCCAGAATGTACACCATTTACCACCACCCTCTGACTTCTATACTTCAGCCAGTTTTCCACTCATCTAGTTATTTTCTGTCCCACCCCAAGCGCTCTGTCTTATTTACCAGCCTGCGGTGAGGGACAGAGTCAAAGACCTTACTGAGGTCCAGGTAGGCAACATCAACATCCCCTCCTTGATCAACCACCTTTGTTACCCCATCAAAAAATTCTATCAGATTTGTTTGGCAATATCTCCCACTAGTGAATTCATGTTGCTTTTCATCTAATAGTTTGTTGTCCATTAAGTATTTTACCAATCTTTCCTTTATTAGCACCTCCATCACCTTGCCCACCACTGATGTGAGGCTGACAGGTCTGTAATTCCCTGCCTCCTCCTTGCAGACTCCCTTGTGCAGTGGTACTACATCTGCCATCCTCCAGTCACTCGGAACACCCTGCACAGTATCTAGGTACAAGCTAAATAACTTCATTAAATGTGTTGTCAACTCATCCCTCAACTCCCTAAGAACCCTTGGATGCAAACCGTCCGTCCCCATTGCTTTGTCTACCTTTAATTTTCAGAGTCCTTCTTTAACTCTTTCCTCACTTAATGGGCTTTGATCCACCCCAGAGGGGGTCAATCTTAACATTGTTTTACTAGCCCAAACCCTAGTTCAAATTGACCAGGGCTAGTGCAGCTAACTCTCTACTTGCCCGTCTTGACCAGGGCAGATTTTCATGGCTGTTAATGAAGTTAAAAAAGTTTCCACTTTAGCAGGCACTAGTCCTCATGCTAATCACTTTCAATGTTCCAGATGACCTGGTGTGATTAACAGCTCACTGACAGCTGCAATGATCTGGCAGTTCAAGAGAGGGATCCCACAAAAGACTCAATGTGAGTCATTATCACACCACTGTTAAGACGTTCATCTAGTGCCCAGGGTGTGATCAAGGGTAGAGTGCTGTTAAGACACTAGATTCCAGTTTTCTGAATGTGTCTCTAACAATTTGCCCAATAATATTAAGACCAGTGCCCCTCATTTCTCTACATTTTGAGTGTTTGTATCCAACATTTCAGTGGCAAAATGCAAAGAGGTATACAGGATCAGCCCTGCAGGTGGTGGGTTTTATCCCAGCCTCACCATAACTTCCCTCTCCCCTCCAAATCTCTTAACTCTGTTCTTTTCCTGGACACCACTGCAGACCAGACCATTACTGGCAAATGTAGGGGGTCCCCAGCTCTCCTAAATGGGCCATGCCAGCCATCACCATCAATACAGTCCCACCCAGCATGTCATTTCATCCTAAAAACAAAGCTTTGGATCATGTATGGTACAAAAAGAAACCTTGATAAAAATACATAATTTGAAAGCTTGCAATAGGCATTCCTGGGGTGCATAGATCATCCTATACAGAAATAGAGATAGTATAGTATTATGCCTGTGTACTGTTTCCCCTGGGCTAACGAAAGGACAATATTAAAGAAAAATCTATTATTGTTGGGGCAGCGCATATTAAAATCAATGCTTTTACAAATACAAATGTCATACTTTTCTATTTCCCAAGCCCCTTAGGTTTGCCTAGCCCTACCCCAAAGAAATCTCAGATGTGCTCCTGGCTCACTTGAGACTATACAAAAACATCCAGAAGTGCAGGTCTCCAGTTGACTATAGGGTGGGGACTGAGAGTGTCTTTCTCTGCCTGACTCTGTTCATTGCCCTGTGGGTGGTGGTGACCATGGGATGAGGTGCATGATGACGTCAGCTACAGTGTGTGCAGATCCGGGGACTGGTTGATTGAACACTTGCTGTTGTGATGTCCTCTGGCTTGGAGGAAAGAAAGAAGGAGAGAGGAGGCCATGGCACAAAACAATGGGGAGGGAGGGCTCACTGTGTGTGATGGCATTGCATTTTTTTTCTGCTGGGGAGCTGGAAGCAATGTGGGAGCAGGATAAATGTGCAATACTCAGAGTATTTCTTGGCTTTGCTTGCATTGTTTCCTGTATAAGTGATCAAAATTGACCATTATATTTAAGGGCTAGTGCAACCATCTGCGGGCTAGTTTAATTTTGAATCAACTTGCCCTGCTGGGTAGTGCAAAAAAAGGTTAAGGTTGACCCCTGATCCACCCCCACATTCATTTCCTCCCTTCTTCTTTAAGTCAGGTCCCATTCCATCCCCTTCCACTGTGAATACAGGACAAGAATAACTATATAAAACCTCAGCTTTCTCAAAGTCCCCCTCAACCTTAGTTTCCCGTCCCCCCTCAAACTCACAATCTCGTCTTGTCCTCTTCTTTTCCCCACATATCTAAAAAAGTTTTATCTCCTCATTTGACATGTTTAGCCATTCTCTTCTGTTTCTGCTTTTGCTCTCCTAATCAATTTCCCTGCCTGTCTCAGTTTCTCCTTATAATTTACTCTATCACACTCTGAGTTTTCTTATATCTTCTGAAAGCTATCCTTCTACAGTATCTCTTATTGCCCTCACAACCTCCCTATTAAACCAAAGAGGCTGCCTTCTTTTCTTGTTTTTTCCTACCCTCCTTATGCATAGTTCAGTTGCTTTTAATAACACCTCCTTAATACATTTCCACAATACCTCTACATCCTCTATCCAGTCACTGCATTTCATTTTCTCCCTGAAAATCTCCCTCATTCTATTAAAGTTCACCCTGCTAAAGTCCAGAACCTTCATACTGATCTTATTTATAGAGCCATCTATAGAGCCATCTCTAATAAGCTGCCTTACTATATCTCCTGCTGTCTTCCCCTGAGTATAATTGGGAAATACGCGTTAAGAAGTTACCCAGCTATTACACTTAAAGTACCCAAAGCAAAATCCTGCTTCGGCAGCGCAGCCATAAGCTTCGTGCTACCTACCTTATGGAACGATCTACAAAAAACCCTCAAATTAAGCACTCTAATCGGTATAAATGCATTCAAGATGCTTTATTTCCAGTACAATCAGAGAAGTATGTAACTGCTTCACCCCTCAGACCCAGTACTGGTATATAGCCGCCTAGACCCAATTTTTAGTTACGACCCCCAGCTTGCTCCTCACTAGCCTAATTGTTCTCTCTCTTATCCCCCTGTCTTATCAACACTAGGCCCATCCATCCCCTTATTCTTCCTTTCCCAACCTCGGATAGGAGCTCACTACCCTGGGTTGTGACATCCTACCATGCCCGTACTTTATAGCATTCAATCCGGGGCTCACATCTCTTTTCTCCATCCACCTTCTCTACATCCAGCTTTACCAACTCCTTTCTGTGCACCGTGCCCTCCTAGCCTTTCTCCCCTACTTCCTCCTCTCTTCCCCCTACCTTCACCTCTACCTGGTGTATATTTTATTTTTGTTTTTTCTTCAGTTACTTCCTCCTGCAACCTTAGATAACCTGCTTTATCTTCCTATAGACACTTCTATGTAAATACCGTGTAATCTGTACAATATCTGTATAATTCTATGTACATATGAACTTCTTTTTCTTCCTCTCTGTAAAGAGTATTATCTGTATTGCCTTGTAAATACCTGTGTTGACCTGTATATACAATTGTTCATGCTCCACCCAGGTCCATCTTGCAAATGAGCTTCTGCTCAACGATGAACGCCTGGTTAAATAAAGACTTGATTGATTGATTGATTGATTTATCTTCCCTATTTGTATCTTGAAATTTACTATGTTGTGATCACTTGTACTCAGTCTCCCATAATAACCTCTTCAACACTATCCCCATTTGTGAGTACCGCATCCAAAATATTTTCCCCCTTGTGAGCTCCTTAACCAGCTAATGTATAAATGATCCCCGTAGTGCTTCAAGCATCTCCCTGCACCTGCCTGATGATGCCTTTGAGATTCCCCATTCTATGTCTGGCATATTAAGGTCCCCCAGTAGTACAAACTCCCCTTTGTTTGACACCCTTTGAATCACCTGCATCATTTGCCTGTCTAACTCCTACCCCTGATTTGGAGGCCTATATATCACTCCTATTCTTACTATGGCTCCAGATTTTTTTTTCCAATGTGACACACAGGAATTCTGTCTCACTGTCCTCATCCTGTCCTTCAGTTACTTTAATGGTCTCCCTGACATATAATGTCACCCTCCCCCCTTTCTACCAACCCTGTCCCTTCTGAACAGCCTGTATCCCGGAATACTAACTTCCCAGGAGTGATGCTCCAACCACTAGGTCTCAGTTATAGCCACAATATTGAGGCATTTATCCACCATCGTTGTCTCTAGGTCCATCATTTTATTTCCCAGACTTCTGGCATTCACATACAGCCCTCTCCACCCTGAAAATCCTACTTTCTTACTATAGCCTATTAACTTACCTACAATATTACAAGGGAGATTATTAGCTAGGCTATTCCTTGCTGCTCCCCCATGGATCACTTTAAATTTAACTCTTCCCTTACAAAGTCATATAATTTTTCACTCAGGACCATTGTGCCAGCTCTGCTTAAGTGTAATCCATCTGGAGCATATAATTCTGTGTTATTCCATGTCCTACCCCATCCCCTCACCAATCCAAACACTTGTTCACTACACCACCACCTTAATCATACATTAAACTCATCAGTTCTAATTCTTCTATCCATGCTGGCCTTTGGTACTGGAAGTACTTCTGAAAAAGAGACAGATTTATTATCCAGCTTCCAGACTCTTGCCAAATCCATGAATCTGGCTTGCATTTCATCGAGACTGCTATCTACCAGGTCATTTGTGCCAAGATGCAAAACAATGTGTGTGATCCCTTTATGTTTCCTGGCTAGGGAGCATACAAGATGCGAGGCTTTTAGCACCATCATTCCAGGCATGCACTCAGTCCTATAGAATCACCCAGTATAAGGACTCCACCCTCTTCATACTCCGTGCAGCCCCCTAAAACCCCAGCTGGTTAAACTTTGCCCAATTCTGCTCCTTTTAATCCCTCAATGATATCCTTTCTTTAAACTTCCTCCATTCACTTGTTTTCTTTTTACTGTCCCCTTTCTCTGAGCACCCCATTTCCATTTTTCTTCTATACCCTCCTTGTATACCTGCCTCCTCAGATATCATCCCTTCCCCACCTTTGCTCTGTTCAGTATCTGAGTTTTTATGCTCACCCACCCCCCTCTTATTCAACTTAGTATCTAAATCTAGATTAATGGTTCAATTTGTCCTCCCACTAATCTCCCCAGCTCCTCCTCCAGCTTTCCTACTCTGTTCTGCTCTGTTTTGTACTCCTCACCCCCCTTTTCATCTGAGTCCATTAAATTTAACAATGGTGAATACCTATTTCTCAAGATAACCCCTCCCCCATTGACTAGTTCTCCACTATTATTTTCCTTGCTCATGCTTTTCTTAATATTCTGATCCCCTTCCAACTTCTTACTGTCATTCCTATATGCTGTTTCCTTATGCTTAGATCTTTTTTTCTCTCCTTCTCCTCTCTTTTCATTTACATTTTTACTAATACCCCTACCTTGGCATATTCCTTACTGCTTCTCCTTGCTTAACATTACTCTTCCACCCTCTTCTTCCTATTATGTTCCATCCTCCATCCTCACAACCCATTCTTCCATTCCCATCCACTGTACATCTGTTAATTGCCTTCTCATTCCAGCGTCACATTTTTCTACCACTATCATTCCTTGCCCAATTCCTCCAGCACCCTGGAGTATATGATTCCCTTTGTATAACTCCACCATTACCCCATCTCCCCACCCCATTTATCCCCCACTTACAGTATATGCATTCCCGATGATTACACTCATATAAACTTCCTCTCCTGCAATAAGATTCACATTGTTTTTTTTTGCCATGCAATCTCATTCTTCAGATTAGTTAACCTTCTACATATTGGACAAAAACCCAACTCCCAAAGCATAGATATAAACACTACAGCCCCACAGCCATTACACACTATTAACCGTCCGATCCACTGCCCACTCCTCTTCCCCCCGCTCCTTCCTAATACCAGTCCAATCCCCCATCCTCTATTATTGCATATCTCCCTTTCCAAATATCCTTTTCTACAAAAATAATCCCCTTCCTGTATCATTCTAAGACCTTGCTAACTTTTCTTTTACATTCTGCTAAGAATTTAAATATGTGTGTAATATTTTATGCACCTACTTTAACATTATGTTTTATTTTACTAACCCTATGTTTTATAATTTCTAGGTTGCTTAGTTCCTTTAAGGCTACCTTGAGGCTACTTATACTGTTTTACTAAGATGTACAGTAACTGCTCTTAATACCCTCGAAAATCACATACCACTTTCATCATGCATAGAAAGAAAATCATTTACGCATGTACTTTTCATTTACATTCAATTACACATGTTCTTTGAAACCGGTTTATTAGAAAATGCCAGGTGCAGTCCACGGATGCTACTTCTAGCATGCTAGGTGGCCACGAAAGGAAAAAGACATGCTCCCCTAAGCTACTCAGAACTCTAATGGGGCACCGCTGGTGTCTGGCCATGGTTCAAAGTGTTTTTTTTTGTTGTTGCTGTTAATGAATAAAAATAAATGTTGCCCTCTCTTACTGTCCTGCTGAGCCTGCTCACACAATAGGTAATATGTTCAGCAGTGACCAGCTGGACAAAACATAAGTGAAAGCTTTATTTTCTGAGCTGGGAAGAAAAAATTACTCACCATAGTAATCTTGCTTCTTCAAAGGGATCACTCATTATGATTAAACTTAATGCAGTCAGCCTCCTGTGTTGAACTGCCCAGAGAAATGGAATTTTATGCAAATTTGGAATTCTCAATTGGCTCATGCCACTTTCAAACTGCTGCCCTAGCAACTGCTGCACTCTGAGTGCTTCAGATTCTTACGGAGCCTAACAGGGTAAAAGATCCACTTGCTAAAATTAATAACATAAAATAACATTTTTGCCCTTTCAGATCAAAGCTTCCTTTACCAACAAACCTAAGAAACTTTGAGACCACCTGGACACCAACTGGTTAAAAACAAAGTGAGTCTCTACCTTAACCTATATAGAAAAGAAAAAAAACCTAAAGCAGGGATGCATAGCAACTTCTACAGGTTCTAGTAGGGGAGGTAGGGAGGGTCTTTAATCATAATGAGTGATCCCTTTGAAGAAACAAGATTACTATGGTGAGTAATTTTTTCTTCTAACCCCAGGAATCACTTTTTATGATTAAACTTAATGCAGACTACCAAGCAATACCTTTGGAGGTTGGACAGAGAACCTATTTGGGAAACAGGCTCTGCAGTACTGCTATACCAAACCTAGCATCACCTCTGGATTGCAAGTCCAGGCTGTACTGCTTTGTGAAGGTGTGTACTGTTTTCCATGTAGCTGCTTTACAGATTTCTAGTAGTGGAATTTCTCTTGAAGCTGCCACTGAAGCAGCTGTGCCCCTGGTGGAGTGTGCTCTCAGGCCCAGGGGTACCTGTTTACCCACCTTACTATAACAAAACTGTATATAAGCCATTATTCATCGAGCAATTGTACATTTTGTTGCAGCTCTGCCCTTACCAACTTCACCATAAGTGAGAAAGAGCTGTGCTTGACCTGTCCTGTAAGACTTGGTTCTGTCAATGTAGTGGCTAAGCGCCCTTTTGACATCTAGAGAATGAAGTCTCGTTTCTGAAGAACTGGAGTTGTCTGTAAAAAAGACAGGTAGAGTGACAGACTGATTCAAGTGAAAATCAGATACCACCTTGTGAAGAAATTCTCTATTAGTCCTAAGGACCACTTTGTCCCTGTGGAATAAGATGTAGTAAACATCTGTGCACAGGGCTTGTAATTCACTGATCCATCTGGCTGAAGTAATGGCAGCCAGCAAAACAGTTTTCCAAGTGACATACTTCAAATCTGTGGTTGCCATAGGTTCGAATGGTGCATCCATGAGTTTAGCAATGCAAATATTTAGATTCCAGGCCGGAACCAGCTCCCTTAGGGAAGGGTGCAGAAGATTAAGGCCTATAAAATATTTTCTAAATACTGGGTGAGAGGCTATAGACCTCTCCTAACCAACTGACAGATAAGCAAAGACTGAAGCTAAGTGGACCTTGAGGGTTGAAGGCTTCAGACCTAAGGAATGTAACTGTGTAAGGTAATCTAGGAGAATAGCCAAATCAGCACTGAGAGGGCTCACACCCTTACCTGTGCACCATAAAGTAAATCTTTTCCACTTAGAGGAGTATATTTTCTTAGTGGAAGACTTCCTGGAACCCCTGAGCACTGTTAATACCTGTTTTGATAGGTTAAGGTTAGCAAATTCTAAGTCCTCAAGAGCCACGCCTTGAGCCTCAGTGATTTGAGACTGGGGTACAGGATCCTGCCCTGAGAGGAGGTTAACAGGTTGTGCCTCCTGGGCAAATGGATTGGGGGAACCAGTGACAGACACAGCAGAAGAGAGTACCAGTGCTGTCTCGCCCAATCCGGACCCACCAGTATCATTTTTGCTGATTGGGACCTCAATTTCAGTAGGGTCCTGAATATCATAGGAAAGGCAGGGAATGTATACAGAAACTTCCCTGTCCAATCCAGGGCCATGGCATCCAGGGGAATTGTGCCCGTTAGAGGAGGTCTGCAACAGTACATTGGAAGCTGGTGGTTTTCTGTGGAGGCAAAGAGATCCACCTCTGGAATGCCCCATTTCCTGAAAATTGTCCTGAGTATCTGAGTATTCAGGCACCACTCGTGGTGGTCTTGACTTATCCTGCTTAGAGAGTCTGCCAGCACATTGTCCTTCCCTGGAAGGTGTATGGCTGACAGGGATACTCCCATGGAGTATACCAAGGACCACAGTCTCATTGCTTCTGTGCACAGCAGATGTGACCTGGTACCTCCTTGTTTGTTGATGTAATACATAGTTGTAGTGTTGTCTGTTCTGACTTGCACCACTTTGTTTTGCAGGTAAGGGATGAATGCTTTTAGGGCCAGGTAAACAGCCCTGAGCTCCAGGAGATTTATGTGCAATAGAGACTCTTGGGGGGACCATGTGCCACTTGCTGTGTGCTCTGACATGTGTGCCCCCCAACCGAGAAGAGAGGCATCTGTTGTAAGGATTAGTGAAGGTTGTCCCCTTATAAAAGGTACACCCACCCTAAGGTTGTGCTTGTTCAGCCACCATTGTAAGGCCTGGACTAAACTATTTGTGACTGGAACCAGTTTGGACATAGGGTCCATCCTTTGAGACCAGTACTGTCTGAGACGGAACTGAATATCTCTCATTTGAAACCTGGAGCCCGTTACCACTGCAGTGGCAGATGCCATGTGGCCCAGTAGCCTGAGAAATTCTCTGGCTGATTTGGGTCTCCCGGACACAAAGGATTTTGCAATTTGCAGAATGCTCGTCACCCTGTCCTGTGGCAGGAAGGCTCTGCCCTGTGTGATGTTTAGTTCTGCACCAATAAACTCCAGCACCTGGATTGGTACCTGCTGAGATTTTTCTTCATTTATCAGAAATCCCAGGGACTCTATTGTGGATTTTGTTAGTGCCAATGACTGCATTGCATGCTGCAGAGACTGTCCTACTACTAACCAGTCATCCAGGTAGGGGAAGACTGTTACCCCTTGTTTTCTCAAAAACTCTACCACCACTGATAGGCACTTTGTAAAAACCCTTGGTACCGAAGTTAGCCCAAAAGGGAGAGCTGCAAACTGATAATGGCCTGAGGCCAGCCTGAATCTCAAGAATTTTCTGTGAGATGTTCTGATGGGAATGTGGAAATAAGCATCCCTTAGATCTAGGGAGGCTAGCCAGTCTCCCTTTTGCAATGAGGGGATGATTATTGCAAGAATAACCATTTTGAACCTTGGTTTCGAAATGTGCTTGTTCAGAAGTCTTAGATCCAACATAGGTCGCCAATCCCCATTTTTCTTCCTTATGAGGAAGTACCTGGAATAAAAACCTTTGCCCCTGCTTATCAGAGGCACTACTTCTACTTCTTTAATTGCTAGTAGATGCTTTACCTCTGTCTCCAACAGAATCCTGTGTGCAGCTGTTGTTGGAGCAAAGGTTCTTGTTCTCAGCTTTGGAAGTGATTTGAAACTGAGTGCCAGACCCTGGCTCACTACCTCCAACACCCATTTGTCTGTGGTGATGGAATGCCAAGCGTGAAGGTAATGAGCCAGTCTGCCACCTACTAGTGGTCCTGAAATAGGGGATGTGACCTGCACTAGCCCATCAGAGATTCTGTGCAGGCTATGCCTGAACCTGTGGTGCAGGAGCTGCTCTTCTCACTGCTCTTCTGCCCCTTCCTCTAAAATAACCTCTGGCCTGCTGCTGAGGCTGAGAGACCTGCGCCTGAAGGAAAGGTCTGGGGTAAGAACCTCTACCCCTACCTCCCCTACTTTGGGGTCTATAAGAGGTGGAGGGCCTATCTTTGGAGTTGCTCCGATAGGTAGATTTATATTCCTCCACCTTCTTCATGTATGCCTCTGTTTTATCCCCAAACAAAGAGTTGTTTTCAAGGGGAAAATCCATTGCTTTGGCCTGTGTGTCTAAGGTCAGGTTGGTGGCCCTAAGCCAAGCAAACCTCCTGAGTGAAACAGACAAAGCCATTAACCTGGATGCAGTATCATTGGCATCCACTGCCATATGAAATTGGTACTTGGTAGCATCAAGTGCAGCCCTTGCTGTATCCTGTAAGTCTACAGCCACTTCACCTGGAACCTTATCATCCAAAGCTAGAACCGTGTTCCATAGAGCTTTCTGGTACTGCATTGAATATGCCATGTAATTGGCCTGCCTAACTAATAAAGAGGCAGCCATGTACCCTTTCTTTCCCATAGCATCCATTTTCCTTGAATCTTTGTCGGGTGGATGGGTAGCCAAGGGGATCCTGGCCTTGTCACAGGCAGCAGCTTGTACTACTCCGTCAGGATCAGGATGAGTAAACAGAAAATCAGCTGTAGTTCTGTCCAGCTGAGATTTCTTGTCAGCTTTCTTATCCATACCAGGGATAGAGGTTGGAGTTTTAAAAATCTGTACTGCAGCCTTTTTTAAAGACTTATGCGTGGGCAGAAGCAGACGTTTTGTGGGGGTTAACCCCATCATGTCCAGAAAATCTGCTTCCTCCATATCCTCTTCTGTTTCCTGAAGAGGGAGATTCAGGGTTTCCACCATGCTCTTGACAAAAGCATAGTGGGAGGAGTATTCCTCAGGGCCCCTAGGACGGGACCCAAATTCTTGCTCAGGGGAAACCGCTGGATCTATTGGTTCCCCTTCAAAGTCATCCTCCTCCCCAAACACTTCCAGCAATTCTTGGCCTGCTGGGGCTGTAGGAGGAAATGGAGCAGTCGGTGGAAGAACCGGGATTGCACCCTGTAGGGCTTGTAGCACTTGAAGTGCCTTAGCAATGTCCTCAGCCGAGGGCATAATATGCTTGTCTGCTGGGAGCTCCTTAGCCTTCTCAGCCGGAGGCACAGCGATATGTTTTTCCTTACACTTTTTCTTTAATGGAACAAGTTCAGAGCCGGTTTCCAAAGCCCTTTTTGTTTTATCTTGTTCAGGTTTATCTGAATTCTTGTCAGGATCCTTGGCTTTACCTCCATCCTTTTTGTGGGAAGAGAAAGAAGCAGAATTATCCACACCAGAAGCAGAAGCCATATCTTCTAAAATTTTAGACCTTTTCTTTAATGTTTTAGGGCAAAAGGTCTTACAAATATCACAATTGGCAAATATATGACTTGTACCCAAACAAGAAAATACACAGAGCGTGTCTATCAGCTTTTGCTATAAGTCGCCCACAAGACTCACAACATTTAAAACCCATGGATCCTGTGTGTTTTTTAGGTTTATCTAAATGGACCTCTGACATTGATAGACAAAAATATTACTTCACAATAAACCGCTATTTAAAGCACCTCGGAACCGGAGGATCTTTAAAATAACAACCGCTAGCAGTTCCTGGAACCAATCGCTATTCGGTTCCTGAATAAAAGGGGACCCGATAAATATAGTAATTTAAACAAAAATAAAGCGGTTCAGGGAACCAATCGCTAAAAATATAAAATAAAGAAAAACTGAGGTAAAAACCTCTCAAATAGACGCAGGACCCTCAGTTCCAAGGAACCGAGAGGGAACTGTGAATAAAGCCAAAAACTACTATAATACAGATAAACTATACTAAACACTGTTTCTAAGGCAGCAATTTGAAATTAAACTAAAAATGAGTACTTATCCACAGATAAACTTTATTCTGAAGACAGTTCAAGAAGAGCTCTCCGGGACATCCTTAGTAGGCAGGCAGAGTAAAGAATCTGAAGCACTCAAGAGTGCTGCAGTTGCTAGGGCAGCAGTTTGAAAGTGGCATGAGCCAATTGAGAATTCCATAATTTGCATAAAATTCCATTTCTCCAGGCAGTTCAACACAGGAGGCTGACTGCATTAAGTTTAATCATAATGAGTGATTCCTGGGGTTAGAAGCAGCAGTGCTGGGAACTGGGTGCACTGGTAAAGGACGTGGGATCCAGGTTCGAGCTCTGCTGATCCCAAATGGCTTATCTAAAGAAGTAGAAACCAGTTCAGAAACAATCCATTGTCTGCAGCAGAGAGAGGAGGCTAAGGCTCTAACTACATGCTACTTCTTGCCATATCTGCTGCTTTCATGGATCTTTCCTTGGGTCACGCAGTGCACAAACCACAATTGCGTGGGCTCGCTGCTGTTAGCCAGCTCCCCCCCCTCCACCTAGCCTCAGCTCCCAGCTCTGGCCAGCATTGTTATTGGTGAACATCACATCACGTTAATCATCATCTTGAACAACACAGCACTGGGTATGTGTACTTTCTCCAGAACTGAATTTTTAACATCTCTCCAGCAAAGAGATTTCTGCAAGTTTCTACTGCTTGAAGCCATTCTAACAGTCTGGTTCCAGAAACCTAACACCTGATATCTCCTTGCTGTTTTATGACCATGGGCACTCTCCACAGGATCAGAAATTTCTACTCTGCTACCCCTTGGAACTAATTGCTCTCTTCTTTTCTCCAACACTGTGTGTATGAATGTTGACGAATGTGTATCCTCTTCTGCTGCATTCAGTGACCCAAGCTACAAACCACCATGCTTTCTCATATGGCACAAATTATGTTGGTGCTGTGTTGATGTAACCTTGGTGGCTTGCTCAAGGTTGTAAAGATTTATTGTTGGGGTACTACAGCTTGTTGGGAAGAATTTGATATTTTTATTCAGTCAAATGTACTGGACTCTCAACTTTAATCTAGGAGACTGGTCTGTGGATTCTTTGTCCAGACCGAAAGAAGAATACGGCACTCAAGAGCAGGATGCAGTAAAAATAAAAATTGTTTGCAGGCGAACATGCCAAATAGCTGCAAACTCCGCTCCAAAACACAGCAAATATACAGACGGTGATACCCCAGCGCTTTGACTCTATACTCGAGTCTTCCTCAGGGAATTTGCAGCTATTTGGGATGTTCGCCTGAATAAATTTGTATTTTTACTGCATCCTGCTCTTGAGTGCCATATTCTTCTTTCAGTCTGGACAATTTACTTTTGGGTCTGGCAGGCCCACAGTACGAGCACTGGCCTGTTGTCTCCAGCTCGCACATTGACTTTGGGATTATTTATTCTGTGGATCCTTTACTTGCCATTTGGTCTTCAACCTCAGTGTCAACTCATCTGCTTGCCTTTAAGTCTTAAATCTGTCCCGAATTTGTGTTGCACCAGTTAAGACTCTGGCATGCAGGATGCATGCAAGGACCATTGTTTTCAAGTTCTCCATTGCCTGCCTTCAAGACTATAAACTTGCCCCAGCTTGACTCTAGCAATCTGGTACCGGAGGACTGGAGGAAGGTGGATGTGATTCCCCTTCACAAGAGAGGGAGGGAGCAAGACAGAGGCAGAAAACTTCAGACCTGTCAGTTTGACCTCTGTGGTAGGTAAAGTGATGGAATCACTTCTGAAGGAAAGAATTGTTGAGTACCTAGAGGCCAGTGGGGCACAGGATCCAAGGCAGCATGGGTTCACAGCAGGAAGGTCATGTCAGACGGATCTAATTGATTTCTTTGACTGGGTGACCAAAGTAGTAGACCAGGGAGGGGCTGTGAACATGGCCTACCTAGACTTTAGCAAGGCATTTGACACAGTCCCACACAAAAGATTAATAATCAAATTAACCAGCCTGGGAGTGGGTCCCAGGGTGGTAGCCTGGGTAAAACATTAGCTGGACAACAGGACACAGAAGGTAATTGTAAAAGGAGTCCACCCTGAAGAAAGAGGGGTTACTAGTGGGGTACCGCAGGGTTCAGTACTGGGTCCAGTCCTTTTTAATATCTTTACAAGTGACATTGCAGAGGGACTGGAAGGAACCATATGCCTCTTTGTAGATGACACAAAGATCTGCAACGGGGTTGATACACAAGGAGGTGTGGAAAGGATGAGAAGGGACTTGGCAAGGTTGAAAGAATGGTCAGAAGTATGGCAGCTTGGATTCAATGAAAAGAAGTGCAAAATAATGCACCTGGAAAACAAAAACCCAGGGAAAGATTACACAATGGAAAGGGACCTGGGGTAATCATATCAGATGACCTTAAGGTTAGCAAGCAATGTGAGAGGCCAGGAGAGGGCAGTAGGGAGGGCTGGGGGGATTCTGAGATATATAGGGAGAGGCATCACCAGCAGAAAACAGGAAGTTGTTATCCCTCTTTACAGACAGTTGGTGAGACCCCATCTGGAGTACTGCGTCCAGTTCTGGAGACCCCATCTCCACAAGGACATAGACAGGATGGAGGCAGTCCAGAGGAGGGCAACTAAAATGGTGCAGGGTCTGCAAGAGCAGCCATATGAGGAGAGACTAAAGGAGCTGAATATGTATACCCTTGAGGAAAGGAGGGAGAGGGAGGACATGGTAGAAACTTTTAAGTATCTCAGTGGAATCAACAAAGACCAAGAGGGTAGCATCTTTCAGAAAAAGAGATGTGCAAGAACAAGGGGACACAATTTGAAGATAGAGGAGGGACGGCTCAGGGGCAATGTGAGGAAGTATTTTTTCACAGAGAGGGTAGTGGACACATGGAACAGTCTTCCTGAGGAGGTTGTGGGGTCTAAAACTGTGGGAGAATTCAAGAATGCAGACAGACACAAGGCAATTCTTGTGGGGAGTAGGAAGAAATAGGCTGTTGGTTAACTAGGATCTGCAGCTTATCCTGTAGGTAGGGAAATGGGCAGACTAGGTGGGCCAAGCAGTCCTTATCGGCTGTCAAAGTCTGTTTCTATGTTATCTCTTTCTCCATCTTTTACAGCTTTCAACTAAGACTGAATATTTCCCTTCCTTATCTCCAATGTAAGATGTTTCTAGTTTACTGGACTGGTTTCACTTGCCTACTAATTTTAGTATTCATTTTATCTCATTCTTTGAATAATATTTACTGCTGCACTATCTGCCTAGCTAGCCCTTTCTAGTCCTGTTTTTATACCTAGTCTAGCCTGCTTAGTTTAACAGTCAATTTACCAAATGTTCTGGTTTTGTAGTTGTCTGTGCTAAGTACATCCATTAGTGCTTTTCCCAGCTATTTGCACTTGTTCAGCTCAGCCAGAAATCTGTTGTGTTCATCTGTGTCAAAGCTCCTACCTGCCTGATGTTACTCCAAAGTCTAGTTACAACTTAGGCCTGTTATCAGGTGACTACAATTCTGTGTTTTGACCAAACACTCATTCATACTGCCAGTTAAGATATTGTATAACTGATGGTTATTGCATCTCACCCCCTGTTCACAATGTACCTTACCCTTCTGTATCTTATTCCCTCCCTTACTCCTACCATTTCTTCCTTCCCTATTCTGCTTACTAACCCTCCTTTCCCCTCCTCCTCCACTCATCCATCCCTCTTTCCTCCCCTTTACCTTCCTCCCTTCCTGTCCAGCCTGGTTTTCTCTCTTCTCCTTCCCTAACATTGAGCTTCTCCATCATACCCTCCTCTCCTCTCTTTTCCCACCTCCCCCTCAGCCCTCCGTCCCGCTCTAAGGAGAAAAAATCCCAATCCATCCTCCTTGCTCTTGTTCCTACTCCTTCTCCTGTCTGGAGATATGGAGTTGAATCCTAGACCCTCCATTCCTTCCTTCTCCGCATCCCTAACTGCTAAAGGCCTGAGCATGTCACCTCACAGTTCAGAGCCTTCTTCCAAAACTTGACCTCTTCTGTGTCTGGATTTCACAACATTTTCCCAATATCCTCTGTAGCTCTGAGTTCTGACTCTTTTCCAGGATCCCAGACTCTAGCCTGTCTCTTCCTGACCATCTTTCTTTCAAGCAGGACAGGGGAAAGCATGGGGGCGGTACTGCCATCTATGCCTGTTAGATCATCTCTTGCACCATGGCTCTCAGGGAGATCACATCTTCCTTCCACAAATTTTTCCTTGTCAGGCTATCATTCACTTCCTCTGTATCCATCTTCATTGAGGTCTTCTATGCCTCACCAAGAATATCTTTCTCCTCCCAGGTTGATTCCCTCTCTACCATCAACTCTCATACTTCTGCTGGTGAACTCAGCCTGCTAGGGGACTTCAGTGTTAATTGGCTTTTTCCAGCCTCCAGGCTGACCACCCAAAAGGTTGAGTCCCTTAATCTCACACAGATTATCACTGAACCCACCTGGCTCAACTCCAGTACCATGACCATTCCCTCCAGAATTGGATTCTGTCCTTCCAGCACCACTGTATTGCTGCAGTATGTGTCTTGCCAGACACTTTTAGCAACCATTGCATGGCATTCTGTGTCAGGAAGATCTGGTGTCCACTCTTCCCCCCTAAATACACCTGGACCAGGTCACTCCGATCACTCAACACCTCTGCTATCTTGAGTGACCCTGCTGTTGCAGACTGGGCTTGTTTCACTTCAAATTCTCCTCGGTTTGGAACAAGCACACCCTTCTCAAGAAAATATAGGGTCAAAATTCACCATCACCCTTGGATTACCCCTGAAATCATCGACCAATGCAAGTCCCATGATCTCCCTGGGCACATTGCAAATTAAATCATTCTCTTCCTGACCTCCTCTTATACAGGACTATCAGGAACACCTGCACAAAGGCTATCCAGGCTGCAAAAGCACATTTCAAGGCCAACCTTCAGAATTGCCTTAATGCACCTTCACATTCTGGAAGGTAATTCACTCCCTCTTCAACCCTTGCACCTAGTCCCCCCCCCCCAGTTCCTTCATGTAAATGGTTCACCAGCATCTGATAGCTCCTCCATTGTTGCTCATCTTAATGAGTTCTTCACCACTTCTGCCCTCCCTTCCACTCACCCACCAGCCTCCACCACCTCACCTCACGTTCCCTTTCCTCTCCCCTCAAAGGGTTTTCTCTTTTCCCCTCTTACTACCCAGGAAACCCAGATTGCCATTTATTCCCTTAACCTACACAAATCCAGCCCTCATGGGCTGGATTCTAAGTTGCTCCATATCTCCGCTCCTGCCATAGCAACTCCTCCGACTCACCTAGTCAGTCTCTCTTTCTCCCTCAGTGCTGTCCCACAGTCCTGGAAGTTGGCCAATGTTCTACCAAAAGAAGCTTGTCTACACCAGATTCTCCGATTTCCTATCCTCCACCAATTTCCTCTCCCCATTCCAGTCTGGCATCCAGAAGCATCACTCAACCATCTCCTCCCTGTTGCATGTAACTGATTCTATCTTCTCAGGGATGGCTCATGGGCATATCACAGCTGCCATTTTCATCGATCTGGCCAATGCCTTTGACTTGGTGTTTCACCCACTCCTCCTGGATAAGCTGAGTTCATTTAACCTCTCAGCTCCTGCTATTAAGTGGTTCCATTCTTACCTCTCAGGCCATCTGCAATCAGTACAGGTTGGTAGCACCATCACCTCCACTTCCCATCCAGACAAGAGTCCCACAGGGCTACATCTTGGGGGTCTATCCTGTTCTCCATCTTCCTTTAAGACCTCACCTTGGCTTGTTCCAACTTACATATGCACATGTATGCAGATGACAGCCATCTACACCTTTGGTCGATCTGCCCCAGCCATGGAAGGTCTGCTCCCGCACAACTTTCACAATGTCCTGCGCTTGTCCCAGTCAAACCAACTCTGGGTCAACACAAATAAAACTGAATCTTTGACCTTTGGCACCAGTCAGAAATTGGCCAGACTCCCAAATCTGCCTATCTTCTCCACCTTGGATGGCACCCCTATAGAACTGTTTCAATCCTTCAAGTACCTCGGTGTGTGGTTAGATATCAAACTTGACTTCTCTGCCTCCATCGATGCCATCCATGCCAATCTCCACCCTCAATGTGGTGCTCTGTACTGCAATAAAGATTGTCTGTCTCTGCAGGTTCGCCATGAACTTGTCACCAAAATGGTGCGCCCAGTCTCTTGACTATGCAGATGTGGTCTATGGTACCATTCCCTAAACTTCACTGACCACCCTGGACACCCTCTGCAACTCCTTCTGCCACTTTTTTAACAACTCCCTCTCTCATACTCATCACTGCTCACTTTACTCCTCTTTAGCCATTCTCCCTCTACCTTCATGTTGCTAGATCCACTGTGCCTCATTCGTATCCAAATATTGGTTTGGGTCCCTTCTGTCTTACGTCTCATCACTCGTCTTCATAATCCCCTCTGCCTCCTGCTCCATGCACTCTAGGGATCCTTATACTGTCACCATTCCTCATCCCTGCTTCACTGCTGGGCAGTCAGCCTTTTGCTATCATCTCCCATCACTCTGGAACCAACTACCCTCTTTCCTTTGCTTCACTGACTCCCCTGGCTCCTTCAGCTATCAGCTGAAACTCCTCCCCCACTCCTGTTTTCCCTTTACTTGACTGTTCCACTTGCATTTGCCTCCTACCCTAGAATAGGGGCGGCTGAAATACCTTATTTTGTTGCTTCTATTTTGACTGCTCATTTTGCACTTGCTCCAATAATTAATTCATGTTCTCTGATTGCTCTCTATTGTAACTGCAAACTGTGTCTTTGCTATGTATTTTATATCATCTATTCTTTTCTCCCGGGTCACACCTGGAAACAAGCCTTGGCTCAGTGAGCCTTTGCCAGTCACCAATTTTCATATAAATAAATGATTCTGCTGTTGTCTGTGGAATGCAGGTGGAATGCAAGGGCGGGGGAGTGGCCCTCTGTTTTAGATCTGACCTGGGCTTCACCTTGCAACCGGTAAGAACTACCAGGTCCTTCGAATGTGTGCTGTGCATGAGGGTCTTGGTGCAGGCTGCAGGATCCTCCTTATTTACCGCCCTCCTGGGGCAGGGGGAGAATTCCTGCAGGAAGTGGCAGACCTTGTCGTCAGTGAGGTGTTGGAGTCCCCCAGATGTTTGCTGCTGGGGAACTTCAATGCCTGGGCTGACGATGAGTCCTCCAGGCTTGGTTCCAACCTCCTCCAGATGATGTAATCTCTTGGCCTGACACAAGAAGTTACTTTCATAACTCACCACGGCAGCCACATGCTAGACATGGTGTTCTCGCTGGGGCTTGTGGTATGTAACTTCAAGATTGATCAGGTCATATGGTCTTATCATTGCATGGTGAGGTTCTCATTCGAGGCTCCATCCCCCTCCCGAAAGCCCTCCCCCTGTTAAGAAGGTCAGGTACCACCCTTTGAGGGGAATGCCCCTGGAGGGTTTTCTGGTGGTGACTGATCTATCTACTGTAGATGATGCATGTGCGAAGGGCACAAGTGAGGTGGGTGCCATCTATAATAGGGTGATCTCTACTGCACTCGATGCACTCGCACTGGTCCATGTACGACCCAAATCTTCTCACTTGAGGTCTCCTGGTTTGATGGAGAGCTCAAGGCGTGAAGATTAGGGGTCAGATGTTAGAGCGTTGCTGGTGGAGCAACAGACTGGAGGAGGACAAACTGGCCCTGTGCACCTACTATGGTGAGTACCAGAGGGCAATCAACCATAAGAAGGCAGAGTTCCTGTCCAGGGAGATTGCTGCAGGGAAGAACTGACCAGTGGTACTTTTCTGGACTGTAGACAGGCTGTTACACCCAGTCTGTATGCAGCTGAAAAAGGCTTTTTCTGTCAAACTGTGTGACGAGTTTGCTCAATTCTTCACTGACAGAGTGTCCTCTATCTGGCAGGGAATCCCACCAGTGAGCCACACAATGACTCACAGTGATCACCCTGGAGGTGATAGAGGCACTCTGCCTGTCTGAGGAGAGTTTAAACCACTGGAGGTGGCTGAGGTCATTGAGGTTGCTTTGAAACTGAAGCACACGTATTGTGAACTGGACCTGGTGCCGATGTGTTTCTTAATGGGATGCATTGATGTGCTGGCACAGTGCTCGCTCTGATTGTCCGGTGCTCGTTGTCAGAGGGGGTCTTCCCAGATTCTTTGAAAGAGGCTCTGGTGTGGCCTCTTCTGATGAAACCATCTCTCGACCCAGACTTCTTGGCGAAGTACCGAACTATCTCCAGCCTTCCATTTTTGGGAAAGGTTGTTGAGAAGATTGTGGCGCAACAACTTGAGGAGCACCTCATGACCTTTGACATCTATAAGCCATTCCAGTCTGGTTTCCGAGCTAGGCATAGCACAGAAACAGTGTTAGTTTGGGTACACAATGACCTCCTTAGGGCAAGGGATAGAGGAGATGGGTCAGTTCTTGTTCTCCTCGATCTCTCCTCAGCTTTTGACACTGTTGACCACTTTGTGCTGCTTGATCATCTCAGAGAGTACTGTGGGATTGCCAGCACTGTCATCCGCTGGTTTGATTCCTATCTTGCCGACAGGAAGCAATGGATAGTGATGGGGAATTTCTCCTTCTCCTCCCTGAAGCTCCTGTCATGCGGAGTACCTCAGGGATTGATCTTGTCACCAGTGCTGTTTGCAGTGTACATGCTGCCCCTGGGTGAGCTAATTAGGAAATGCAATGTGGGTTTTCACTGTTAAGCAGATGATACCCAATTGTATTTGTCCTTTGCCCCTGGAACTCCCGATGTTGTGGAAGTGCTAATCATCTGCCTGGCAAAGATCAATGACTGGATGTTCTCCAGCTGGTTGTGACTGAACCCTGACAATATGGAGGTTCTGATAGTGGAACCAGACCAAAGGTGTGCTAGGAGTGCCTCCAGTGGGGCAACTGGTCTTTTCCTGGAGCCTACACCATTGATGGCTTCCTCTAGGGTGTGAGATCTTGGTGTGTTCCTGGATGCCAGATTGACATTTGAATCTCAGGTGTCATTGGTTGTCCAAAGTGTTTTTTACCAGTTGAGGAACATTGCCAGGATCAAACTCCTAGTTCCACCTGAGGACCTGCCCACTTTTAGCCATGCTTTTATAACATCCAGGCTTGATTACTGTAACGCCCTTTACTTCACGGTCCCGGGAGGTACCCTCCGCCAACTGCAGCTGGTGCAGTACGCAGCTGCCAGGTTGCTAACAGGCCTTTTGAGGTTCTGCCATGTAACTCCGGTGCTGTGTGAACTGCACTGGTTGCCGGTTAGGTGGAGGGTTATCTTCAAGGTGGGTTTACTCACCTTTAAGACCCCACATGGACTCGGCCCTGCTTATCTGTCTGATCTCCTAACACCTGCCACCCCAGTCCACTAGCTCCGTTGCTCATCCAGGGGCCTCCTGGCAATTCCCAGGATGAGACTTAAAACTACTGGCAACAGGGCCTTTAGTGTCACCGGCCCCGTCCTGTGGAATTCGCTTCCTCCAGTCATCAGGGAGGCCCCTTCAGTGGAGGTGTTTAAGGCAAGGCAAGGCAAATTTTATTTAAAAGATGCCCAATCTTGGAGGCTCTGGGCACTGTACACAAATCAAATCAATTGCAGTAAAACCAACAATATAATAAACATTATAATAAATAGGACTAAATTAAATCACACAATTATAAATTTAAATAAATAAATCAGAAAAATAACTAAATAAGTGGCCAGGGACAGAACTGAATCACAGGAGTCAGGCCAGGGCAAAATTATAAAGCAAGGTCTGGGAAGACCTGATTATACAAGAAGGCCTTACGGCGGGCTTTGAATACCTCTACTGATGGGGCCTCTCTTACAGCTGGAGGTAGCGAATTCCACAGGATGGGGCCAGCGACACTGAAAGCTCTGTCACCAGCTGTTTTTAACCTCATCCTGGGAATCAGAAGGAGGCCCCTAGAGGAGGAGCAGAGGGAGCAGATCGAGACAGCAGGTGCAAGAAGGTCCAACGGGTAACCAGGCCCAGGCTGTGTAGGGCCTTAAAGGTGAGCAAGCCCACCTTAAAGAGGACCCTCCACCTAATAGGCAGCCAGTTCAGTTCAAGCAGCACCGAGGTGATGTGGCTGTACTTAGACTGGCCCATCAACAGCCTGGTAGCTGCGTTTTGCACCAGGTGCAGCCGTCGGAGGGTACCTCTAGAGACCCTGAGATACAGCACATTACAGAAATCAAGCCTAGATATCACAAAGGCATGCACCAAGGTGGGGAGATCCAGGGGCATAACTTGGGGCTTTATCCTGGCCATATTCCTCAGATGGTAAAAACTGGTATGGACAATGGACGATACCTGGGACTCAAGAGTCAGTCCACTGTCAAGAATAATGCCAAGGTCACGCACCCAAGAGGAGGCCTTCAATGGTTCAGATCCAAGAAAAAGCCCTGTCTCTGTGCCAGAGGCCATCCTAGCATGCCCTCGGTTTGATTCCACCACCAGTACCTCCATCTTGTTGGGGTTCAGTCACAACCAGCTGGAGGCCATCCAGTCACTGATCTCAGCAAGGCACATATTTAGCACATCCATTGCGTTGGATGTCCCAGGGGCAAAGGAGAGATACAGCTGGGTCTCATCAGCAAAGCAATGAAAACCCAAGCTGTATTTCCTAATGAGCTCTCCCGCAGGCAGCACGTACACTGCGAACAACATCAGCGACAAGACCGAGCCCTGGGGTACTCCGCACAACAGGAGGCTGGGGAGGAGGAGGAGGAGAAATTCCACATCACTACACTTTGGCTCCTGTTGGTGAGAAAAAACTCAAACCAGCAGATGACAGTGCTGGAGAGTCCGCAGAATTCCCTCAGGCAATTGAGTAACACATGATGGTCCACCGTGTCGAATGCTGAGAAGAGATCAAGGAGAACGAGAACTGTTCCCTCTCCTCGATCTCTCACCCTAAGGAGGTCATTATGCAACCAAACTAACGCAGTTTCTGTGCTGTGCCTCACACGAAATCCAGACTGGTGAGGCTTGTATAGATCATGGGCCATGAGGTGCTCCTAAAGCCGAAGCACCACAATCTTCTCTACAATTTTACCCAGGAATGGAAGGGTGGAGATGGGATGGTAATTTGCCTTGAAGTCAGGGTCTAAAGATGGTTTCTTCAGAATGGGGTCTCACCAATGCCTCCCTCAAGGCATCAAGGAAGACCCCCTCCGACAAAGAACACCAGACAATCAAGGCAAACACTGGGCCAACGGAGTCAACACATCCCATCAAGAAACGTTTTGGCACCAGGTCCAGTTCACAAAATGTGTGCCTCAGCTTGGAAGCAACCTCAATGATTTCAACCACCTCCACCGATCTAAACTCACCCCAACTAGGCGGAGTGCTCTCTGGATGCCCACAGTGACCACTGTAGACCACAATGTGGCTCACTGATGGAATTCCTTGCTGGATAGCAGACACCATGTCTGAGCAGAATCAAGCAAACTCTTTGCATAAAGCATCTGGAAAAGCTTTTTTTGACTACAGACAGGCTGGATGAAAGTGTTTGTCTACAGTCCAGAAGAGCACAGTTGATCGATTCCTCGTGGCGGCAATCTCCCTGCACAGGAACTCTGCCTTCTTATGGTTGATTGCCCCCTGGTACATGCCATATTGTGTACACAGGGCCAGTTTGTCCACCTCTAGCCTGATCTTCCACCAGCAGCGCTCTAATCTCCAACCCATAATCTTCATTGCCTTGAGCTCCCCATCAAACCAAGGGGACCTCAAGTGAGAGGATTTGGGTCATACACGGACTGGTGCAAGGAAGTTGAGTGCACCAGACATCGCCTTATTACAGGCAGCAACTGCTGCGCACATACCCCCAATGCATGTATTGTCCACACAAGATAGATCAGCCACCGCCAGAAAACCCTCGGGGGTCAAACCCTTCAAAGGGCGGTAGCTAACCATCTCAACAGGGGGAGGGCTCTTGAGGGGGCCCCGAACAAGAACTCCACCGTGCAATGATCAATCCAAACAACCCGATCAGTCTTTAGATTATTTATCTCAAGCCCCAGGGAGAAGACCAGGTCCAACATGTGGCTGCCCTGGTGGGTCACGGAAGAAACTTCTTGCAACAGGCCCAGAGATGACATCATCTGAAGGAGGTTGTAACCAAGCCGAGAGGATTCATCATTGGCCCAAACATTAAAGTCCCCCAGCACTAAACATCTGTGGGCCTCCAATGTTTCACTGATGATTAAGTCAGCTACTTCCTGTTTAAGAGCCACCTTAAGACCCATCTCCTTTTGCTGGCCTTCCCAGACATGGTTATTTAATATGATATAGAAACTGATGAAATTAATTTATTACAGACTTAATGATAATATCCATGTTATTATTGTTTTATTGTGTTTTAATATGTCTTTATGTACTCCCTTACATATTTTTTATGTGAGGAGCCTAGAGCCTCCAAGAATGGGCACCAAAGAAGTAAACTTTGCCTTGCCTTACTTTGCCTGCAACAATTATAAAGCCAGCTCCTTTCTTCTAGCAGACAAGGTCTGAAGTCCTCACAACTGATTCCCTGAAAAGGAGCACTTCCTGCCCCCATTTCCAGCTCAAAGGCATGAGAATGAATGCAGTAGTGCAACAATCCGGAATGTGATGCAGGCAGTTAAGGAATCAGCATCTGTGCACAGCCTGATTACCTATTGATGCACACAAGCATTCTATCCTTTCTGGAACAGAGCCCAGGAGCACATCCATAGGAATCAAGAGGATTGGATTATTTTATTTTCAGTATGATTACATAATAGCCTGTTGGTCCGTTGCACCAGCTAGAAATGAAAATTACGTACTTACCATAATTCTTGATCTTCTCTTGTATCTTCACCATTCATTACTGTTGGTTGTAAGCCAGAAGCACGCACCCAGTACGGGAGTTTTTTTTTTTTTTTTTTTGAGGGAGTAGTTGGCGCCGCCCATGAGAATGATGCACCGCGTGGTGTGCAAGGGGCAGCTGTCAGGCGTGGCAGACTCCTCCTCCATCCCAGTTCTGTAAGCCAGAGAGGCAAAATAAAAAGAATTAGAAGGATAAGAGTGAGGCAAGAGAGCCAAAGGATAGGTAAAGGAAAGGAAACAAACTGAAAAAGGAATAAGCCGAAAAGAGGACAGGAAAGAGGAGAACCCTAATTTATTCTAGTGAACCATATTACAACTGTGTTTTTTTATTGCACATATGTTCTTGAATAATATACACAAATTACTGTAACTTAACATACATACTGTGAATCATTGCACATATTACAGTAATTCCATATGAAAGCTTTAATGTACCCGACAAAGCCTATGGCTGCTTGAAACTACTGTACTTGTTATTGTCCTCACTATGTTCTGTATTGCTTCCCCAATGTGGAACCTTTGTAAAAGAGCCTTGGTTCAAAGGTGTCTTCAGAAATAATAATAAACTAAATAAACTAAACTAAACTTACCCTAAGGGACCGCAGGACCTCACTCCTTGGGCGGCTCTGAGGGAGGAACAGATAAAGGGAGAGGAAGAGAGAAGGATGAGGAAGAAGAAAAAGAATATTGGGAGAAGGGAAAATTCTGCCATGAATTTTGGGTGAAATTGGCTTGAAGCTTATCAGCTTGGAGCTTAAAAGCAAGGGAGCAAGGATCCCTTCAGACAAAACTGGTTTAGATGGTTCAACCAAACCTTCTGCACAGCTTGGTACGAGAGAGGCAGATTTCCCTACACATCCTGCTATCCTATTACCCATCACTCAAGCTGAGAGTTCACAGATTGCCAAAGGCAAATAATCTGTTCCGGAGAGGAAAGAGCCCCCAACTAGGTGTGGGGGAAAGGACTCCACTAGTACACAGCCATATGATTAGTACTGGGGGGGGCCCTAAGAGAGGGCAACCTCATTTGGAAAAGTGGACAGAGACAGAGAAGGAAACTCCTTCTGACTCCCTGGTAGAAGGCAGGGGCCAAATGGTACCAGACCACCAGTTCAAAGATGGTAATTTATGAATCGGGCTAGAACTGACGTTGACTAGCCCTGGCCTGGCATTCACAAGGCAAGATTCAGGGACACCAGCTAGGTCCGAAGACTGAGGGTTAGAGGACTGTCTCAGAAACTAGCCTTGTTGGCTGGTGATTGAACTAATCTGGCCTGAAGGTAAAGTCCCCGAAGGGAACACCTTCCAGGATAATCAGAAAGAGTTCCCTCAAATGGAAAGGACGACGCTCCACTCGCTCTCCTCCTTCTTCAAATCCTTTGCTGTTTTTTTAGAGAAGAACAGAAGGTCCAGAGGAACCAGGGGATTTAGCTCCCAAACTGCATCGGGGGGGAAGGAGGGTGAGCAGGGTGGGGGAGACGCCCAAGAAATGAGGCTTATGAGGGGAAGGTGGACCCGATTCAGTAATAAATGGTGAAGATACAAGAGAAGATCAAGAATTACGGTAGGTACATAATTTTCATATCTTCCCTTGTCAATCTTCACCATTCATTACTGTTGGGTGAGTACCAAGCCCCCTGAAGGAGGTCTAGCACAGCCCTGAGGGAACAGGACCCTCAGCCTCCTGCTGGTGAAAAATAGGAGGAAGAGACCCTGGCCATACTAGACTGGAAAGTCTAAGGCCGAGAAGAGCTAGAAGGTGTCCCCTGAAGATGAGGGGATGGAGGAAGCCCCTGCAGAAGCCTCCTAGCCCTGCTCGAAAAAAGGCGGAACCCTTGGAAGGCAGAGCGGATCACCCTACTCCAGGCCATAGGTGACATTCTCGATAGACGAAGCCATGCTGTCTGTCTAATGCAGATCACTGTCCCTGCAAGCCTGGAAGCCACCTCACTAGTGTCATAAGATGCCCTTGCTTGGTGCCTTGCCAGTTCCAGGCCTATGGTGGAGAGGGCAATGGCTTGTCGAGATTGCTCCGAATCAGGCATCAATGCTAGCACCTAAGTCCAGGGGATCTGTGAAGGCTTTCAGGAACTCAAATTGTCTGCATATGCAGACGATATCCTTCTCCATGTAACCCACCCTAGAACCACGATTCCGATAGTACTGGGACTGATAGAAGAGTATAGCCATGTATCTAATTATAAAATTAATGTAGAGAAAACTTTAGTATTCCCGTTGAACTTCAGATTATTCAAATCTGATATTACGGATCTTGGTCTGCAGTGGAGTCCTCACTCTCAATACCTTGGAATTGTATTAGCGAGAAACTAATCTACATTAGTGGCACTTAATTTAGACTCAATCAAAAACATGATTCAACAAGATCGCTCAAGGTGGATTAAACTTCCAATCTCTCTCTCTGGGGAAGGATAAGTTTAATCAAGATGAATGTTTTACCAAGGGTTTTCTATCCCATTAATATGCTCAATGTCTGGGTCCCAGTAAAATGGTTCAAAAATCTCCATTCTATAATCTCAGCTTTTGTCTGGAGAGGAAAAACCCCATGTAGAACTTATAATAAATTGGCAGTGCCCAGAGAAAAGGAGCGCTTAAGGCTACCACATATGGGGTATATTACTGGGCTAGCCACAGCAGTAAGTATCTTAAGTGGTTGCTATCTGACACAGAGGCCCTTTCATTATCTTATGTCCCCTCATGGGTCAAACTAGAAAGGGATATGATAAAGGCAGAGGGGGTAGACCCGTTATCCCTACTGTACACCACACAGAAGGCTCTGCCTTCCAAATGGTCGAACTCAATATTAAAAACTTCCTTAAGAATTCACACACAATTATGCTCATTCTTAAAATATTCTCCCAATAAAGACAGGAATCAGCCGCTGTGCCACAACTTGAATCTCAAATTGGGAGGAAAAATGACTGGAGACTCCTGGATTCCTGAGCTAAAAAGTTCAAGAATTAGGAATTTTTTCCAGGAGGATGCGTGTCTCTCTACAGAAGCATTAATTAGGAAATTCCATATTGACCCCTCTCAGGTTTTAAAAATATACCAGCTTCGACATTTGTTGGTGCACTCACTAGGGAAACATAACACAGTTCAGTCAGGGGATGGACTCTTTGAATCCCTCGCTCAGGGAGTCTGGGAGCCACATGCAGCTTCGGCACTCTATGGTAGTCTATTTAATCAAGCACATGCGGATCTTGAAGGTAAGCCCAGATATTGGTTAACTCAACTAGGGGATCCAGAAAGAAACTGGGATAAAATCTGGCAACATACCTACTGGTATATCACCCAGGACAGATTGAGAATTATGCAGTTTCAATTATTAAACAATATGTATTGGACCCCTGCCAAATTATATAAACTTGGACGACGATCAGATGCAGTTTGTGCCAGATATCACGAAGCAGAAGGAAATTTATTCCATATTTTTGGGGAATGCCCAGGAATTAAAGTGTTATGGGATCAGATTAGGGATAAGGCAGACCGCTTATTGGGGGTTGAGGGTCTTTTCAGTACAGAAGTTTGCTTACTGGGTGATTACAGGAAGGTCACTGTTAAATGTAAAAGGTATTACATGGCCATGATTTCATCCTCTCTCAAAAAGGTGATCCTGAAACACACTGGTTGGATTAAGCCCCAATCACCTATACAGAGTGGTTACAGGAGTTATTATTCTACCTGAATATGGAAAAATTTGCAGCGATCAGGAAGAACTGCTTGCCAATGTATGGGTTGCTCTGGGAAAAAATGCATGTTTTGTATCTGCTCCAATCTGGAGCTCAATCTACAGATGGAGAGAGTGGGAGGAATGTATTGTTAGATGACACTACTCAGTAATGTGTTTTACCTGCATGGGTGGGTAGTGGTGAGGGTGGGGGAGGGTAGTGGAGGGAGGGGGCAAGGGACAGAATGCTCTTGCACTGAGTTTTGTAAAGCAGTTCTCGGATATGTAATATTTTGTATATATAATTGGACTTTATATGTCTGTTCCTTGCTCTGTGTTCAGTGTTTAAAAAAAAAAAAAAAGAAAATGAATAAACTTGAATTTAAAAAAAAAAAATCAATGCTAGCACCTGAGCCAGGACTGACCACAAGTGCCTATTGTAGGCAGCATGGTGTGCCTGATGTAATGCAATGCACAACATCGCAAAAGAAGAAAAGAAAACTCTTCGCTCCCACCGACCAAACTGTAGGGAATCCGAGTCTGGTGGTCAGTTGTGTGCCAGGCACCGATGCCCGGAAGGGGTCTCTAGGAATGCCAAGCCTGAAGGAGGGTGAGGGAGAGAACCTAGAGACTCCAGTGGAGCACAATACCTCCTCCTGCAGTCTGCCAGGGTTAGGAAAGGGTCGGCTGGAGACTGCCAGGTACAGATAGATGCTTCCTGGAAGGAAATAGGCCAGGATGGCACCATCAGGTGTTGGGCACTGAATTCACTGAGGAATTTGCACATCTGCCGCTAGGTATTGTCCCATCTGACAAAAGAGATACGGCGATCCCGAACCATCCTCGATAGGAAGTGTTGATATTCAGTGGAATTAGCGTCTGAAGAAAGGTGAATGGTAGGTTCCTCTCCCTCCGAGGAGGGAGTCAAGGAAGATGGGGAACTCGACTGTCCAGAAGACTCCTGTGGCACTGCGGACAGGTGAAATACCCGTTCATGCATGTACCTAACATATGACGGGAAGGCCGCCGCAGTGCTTCTGAACGTCTCCTAGGATAAGGGCCCCATAGGACCCACGTGGCCTGGGAGAGAGGGGGGGTGGCTGCAGAGGAATGGGAGAAGGGCACCTGCAGGGAGGTGCCTGTCCTCTGCCAGGGCTCTGGAATCCAGGGAATGGTGCCCGAGCTAGAGGGATCCCTGAGATCACACCGGGTCGCAGGGCAAAATCCTGGGGATGTGAACTCCGGAAGAGCCCAGATGAGGAATCTACCCTGTGATGTGCCTGGGGTTGCTTGGGACCAGAAGGGCAACCCTCAGCGCTGCTAGCGGAGGGAACCCTGGAACCCGAGGAGGCAGACTTTAACTCAGCTCCTCCCACACACCGCAGGGATGGCAGAGGAGTACCGAAACCCCTCACTCTGATCCCTCAACCCCTCAGACTCTGAGGACACCCTCCTCGTTGACCCCAGTGAAGGAGTCCCCTGATCCAGAGGCCTCCTGGGGGAGGCCACCAAAGCTAGGGTTTCCAGTCCCCGCAGGAGGGCGCAGCAGCACCAAGGTTGGCAGCTGCTGCAGCCCCTCCAGAGGAGACAACCCCCTCCCCAACCCCAGAACTGTCCTCCCCAACAGACCTCAGGCCACCTCCGGCTGAGGGGTCCTCAGAGGTAGACTGCTCCAGAGACTCGGGAATGGGGGCGCTGGGCTGCCTGACACCCTGTCCCACAGAGATCTCTGATTCCGAGGAATCGGGCAGCCAGTCTGAGTCCACATCTGAGTCAACACCCTCCAAAGAGGAGTCAACCAGAAGGACCTCGATACTGGCCACCCCAGGAATACCCTGAGAGACGGTGCTGTGAATGGCGCCGGTGTTCCCAGCGGTGCCAGCCATTCCCACCACACCACCCATGGTTCCAGCACCGAACACGGACCCCCCCCACAGCCAGGCCACAGCACCGGGATGGCACCAGAACCCGAAACAGCACTGTCAGTGAAGCCGCAGGGGCACCTGCACCACGAAAGCTGCCGAATCAAAACCGTGCCGTGAAGGGCACCAGGATGCTAAAACAGACTGCAAAGTGGCATCGAGTCCACTAGTGCTGGACCCAGCAACCATGGGCCGCAACACTGGGAAAGCCTGCACCTCTGGAGAGGTGACTGCCGAGGAGATGCCCATGAACCGACCCCAGGAGGGGCCACGCCACTACTCTGACACCGCAAAAGAAGCCTCCTCCTCCTTGGCAAGGGTTGAAGATGAGGTGTCCTCCTCACCAGACCGTATAGGCCTTGGAGGGGACCCAGAGGAAGGGTCTAAAGACCTGACCTGGGAGGCCCAAGAGCGATGTCATCCTCCAAAAGTCAGCAGGGCCCTGCCGACTTTAAACTCACGGATTTCCAGAACATGGCAATCCATGGAAAAACAGGTGTTGCATCTATCCATATCATAGTTAAGTCCCAGGCACTGCAGACAGACATCATGCCGGTCCGAAACGAAAAAATGCCAGCCACAGGAGCACCGACACATGGGATCATGGCCCACTTTCTACTTACTCTTGGCTCCAAAACTAGACATGATGCAAAATTAAACAAACCACAGCAAAAAATCCTGGTGCCATTAAATAAATAAATGGAACAAACTTACCAGCCACTAACGGCATCGGGATGGAGAAACGGGATGAGGAGTCATAGAAAAAATGGCGTCAAAGAGAGGCAGGCCTAATGGCATAATTGCAAAACAGATTGTAACTCACGCAGCAGGTTCAGCCTCGATGGTGGGAAAAACAGAACTGGGATGGAGGAGGTGTCTGCGGCGTCAAACGGCCTCCCCTCGCGCACAACGCAGTGCATCATTCTCATGGGCGGCACCTTCGGCGCCTACTCCTCCCTCAAAAAAAAAAAAAAAAAAACTCCTGTAGTGGGTGCACACTTCCAGCTTACACCCAACAGTAATGAATGGTGAAAATTGACAAGGGAAGATCAATAGGGAGAGGTTACCCATTCTGAATTTAAGTTTCCTGAAGAGGCACTTCAAAAAGAAAAAGGTCATAATAGTCTCCTTAAAAAGAAAACATAATTCTCCTTTAGAAACACAGAAACACAGACAGTGATGGTAGAGAAAGACAATTGGTCCATCCAGTCTGCCCATAACACGGTATCATAGCTGGAGATCTTCTGCCTAGACAGAGTTTTGTCTATGCTATCCACCCCCTTGTTACCTGTCTTACTGCTAACCCCCTGAATAACTACTAATCACTTAACTCTGTTCCAGCCATGCTTGAAACCATTTATAGTTTTGGTGCCTACCACCTCAACTGGCAGACTGTTCCACAGCTCAGCCACTCTCTGTAGGAAAAAAAAACATTCTCAAGTCCCTTGTGACTCCCCTCCACCAGCTTCCATTCATGCCCCTGTGTGGTAGATTTAAGCAATAATGCATGACAGGGTGTGCGTCGTGCTAGAATAACTACTGTTGAACAGTGAGCAGTTGAGCAGTGGATGTGGCAGCGGTCACTGAGACCTGGGCCACTGCAGGACACGACTGGGACCTGAACCTGGAGGGTTACACGTACGGTGGAGGAAGGACGGGGAGGAAGGGAGTAGCAATGATAGTCAAAAACTGCATTGGCATAGGGGAGTAGAGGAGGCGGAGGGATCCGTGGAGGCGATTTGACACCTGATAACAAGGGGAGCAAAAGAGTAAAAAATAGGAGTGGTGTATAGACCCCCTGCCCTCTGGAGGAGCTGGAGGAGAGTTTGGTGGCAGATGTTGGGAGACACTGCAGACTGGGCAGAGGCAGTGGTGGTGTTGGGGACTTAAACATGCCAGGAACAGACTGGGAGACTATGACATCCTCTGTGACCAGGAACAGAGGTTGTTGGATGTCTTTCAGGGCGCGTTCCTAACTATCAGGAGGGGGAACCAACCAGGAAGCGCTGGTACTGGATGTGGTCCTGGCAGACAGTGACCAGATTGGGGGCCTGGAGGTAAGGGACCCGTTTGCAGGGAGTGACCATGCCACAGTCTGGTTCTGCCTGGACCTAGGAGGGCTAGAAGGCTGAACAAAGATGGAGGTAACTGACTTCAGGGGGACAGATTTTAAGGAAATGGGAAGGATCCTTAAGGAGCATTTGGATGTGACTGGGTCAGACATGGACGCTGATAGTAGGTAGGAACTCATCAGGAGAGGGGTACAGGATGCTACCAGCACCTATGCAAGAGTAAGACGAAAATGTGGTAGGGCCTGAAAACTCTGCTGGTGGACCAGGGAGGTCCAGGAGGTGGTGCGGGGAAAGAAGGCAGCCTATAGGCAATTCAAGTGCTCAAGGAGTGAAAGGGATCGAGGAGTATGAGCTGATGGCTAGAAGGGCCACTAGGGTGGTGAGGGAAGCTAAGGCAAGGAAGGAGCAGAACCTGGCCAGGGAAATTAGGAGAGGGAACAAGGGGTTCTTTAGATACATTAGGGAAAAACGAAGGGTGAAGGGGCAGATTAGCAGGTTTAAATCAGGGGAGAGATGGGCACAAGACCCGGGGGAGCAGGCTGAGGTACTAAATGAGTACTTCACCTCAGTTTTCACCAAGGAAAATGGGGGTGCTGCATCATACATGGGAGGAGACAGAGATACTGAGGCGGTGGGGACCCTTACCGATCGGTGGGTCTGGGGAGAGGGGGAGGCATCACTGGCAGGAGGGGGGAGAGCTAAGCAGGGAGAAGAGGTACTGGAAGTGGAAATCACAGCAGAGAGAGTGAGGGAAGTCCTCAGCTCCCTTAAGACAGAGAAAGCACCGGGGCCAGATAAATTATATCCCAGAGTGCTGAGAACTTGCGGATGTCCTGGCGAAACCCCTGGCAGACTTTTCACCATCTCTGAGGACAGGGTGGTGCCCCAGGACTGGAAGGTGGTGAATATAGTGCCTATCCACAAGGGGGATCAAGGGAGGTGGTAGGGAACTACAGGCCTGTCAGCCTGACATCGGTGGTGGGCAAGGTGATGGAAGGCATTGTCAAGGAGAGGCTGGGGACCTAGAAAAGTCAGGGTGCCTGGCGATAGACAGCATGGATTCATCCCGGGAAATCGCAGACAAACCTTGTGGAGTTCTATGACTGGGTGACGAGTGCCTTGGACCTGGGTAGACCAGTGGACGCCCTCTTTCTAGACTTCAGCAAGGCATTTGACTCTGTTCTACGTGGGCCTGTTAGATAAGCTGGGAGAAATGGGGGTGGAAAACCAGATGATCGATGGATAGCAATTGGCTCCAGGACCGGACCCAGAGGGTCGTAGTTGGTGGATAGTCTCATCCCAAGGAGGGTCATTAGTGGGTCCCACAGGATCAGTCCTTGGGCCTCCTCTTCAACGCCTCGTCTCTGACATAAGGACAGGAATCAGAGTGAGATGAGTCTCTTTGGATGACTCAAAACTGGGGGCGGTGGTGGATGGGGAGGAGGGGAGGGTGGCCCCACAGGGGGACCTGGAGGCTCTGGAAAGATGGTCTAGAAAGTGGAAGCTGAGATTCAATGCAGGGAATGCAAGTACCCACCTGAGGCAGAAACCCAGGCCAAGTGTACACCCTGGGGAAATGCTACAAGTCCCATGGCTGAGAGGGACCTGGGGGTTGTGGTGGATGTCAAGATGAACAACTTGGAGACTTGTAGGAGGGCAGCAGCCAAGGCCAACAGGATGCTGGGATGCATCGCTAGGGGGATCACCTCCAGAAGGAGGGAAGTGATACTCCCTCTGTATAACTGCTTGGTGAGGCTGCACCTTGAGTACTGCGTGCAGTTTTGGAGGCCACACTTAAAGAGGGACATTACTCTCCTGGAGAGAGTCCAGAGGAGGGCAACCAAAATGATTTGGGGCTTGGGGGACAGGACCTATGAGGAGAGGCTCAAAGAGCTAAATATGTACACATTGGAAGAGAGAAGGGACTGGGGGGACATGATAGAGGTCTTCAGGTACATGAAGAGGGTAAATAGGGAGGAACAGTCAGGGTGCTTCAAGGAAGGAGGAGGGGGCCACTAGAGGGCATGGGTGGAAGCTGAAGGGGGGAAGATTCAGGGGAGACAGGAGGAGGTGCTACTTCACTGAGAGGGTGGTGGAGCCATGGAATGCGCTGCCTAGGGGGCTGGTGGAGGCAGAGACGGTGGAGGGGTTCAAGAGGGGGTGGGACAGGTACAGGGGAAGGGTTCTGGAAGCAAAATCCAATGCAGCAAGAATATCCGGAACTAGGAAGGGAGAAGCCAGAGGAGGCAAGGGGGGCAGCAAGGTCAGCACCCAGGGTGGAGGCTGACCAAACGAGCAGACACAAAAGACCATTAGGCCTATTCTGCTGGCATTTTAGTATGTTAGTATAAACCAACTGCTGAACTGTTGGGACCAGTGTTGTTTGGGATATTCATTGCAGACATATCATGGGACATCAAGAGCAAGATCAGTCTGTTTGCTGATGATACCAAGGTAGGCGCGGTGGTGGATGACCTAGGGGGATGGCAGGGGTTGCAGGATGATCTGGCAAAGCTTGAAACCTGCTCAGACACCTGGCAACTGGGCTTTAATGTAAAAAAGTGCAAGGTGCTGCATTTTGGGATGAAGAACCCAAGGAGGAGTTACCAGCTAGGGGGAGTGCAGCTAGCCCAGACAGGGGAGGAGAAGGATCTGGGTGTGCTCATTACAGGTCAATGAACAACTCGGCACAATGTGGAGAGGAGGCAGCTGCAAGGGCCAACAAAATGCTGGGTTGTGTTAGGGGTATATCCGAGGAGGGAGGAGGTGGATTCGCCACTGTATAGGTCATTAGTTAGACTACACCTGGAGTACTGCGTGCAGTACTGGCCCGGATCTGAAGAGGGACATTAAGTTACTGGAGGGGGTGCAGTGCAGAGCGACAAAGATGATCAAGGGGCTGGGGGACTTATCATACGAGAGGAGGTTGAAGGAGTTGAACATGTACTCACTGGAGGAGAGGAGAGACAGGGGTGACATGATTGAAACCTTTAAATACATGAAAGGAATAAACAAGACAGGTACAGAGGGGCTGTTCAAAGTAAGGGAGGGGAGGGCCACCAGGGGCCATGATATGAGACTGGAGCGAGGAAGGTTCAGGAGGGAGATGAGGAGACACTTTTTTACAGAGAGGGTGGTGGCTGGGTGGAATGCGTTACCTGCTGAAGTGGTATGCAGTAGAACAGTGGACTGCTTCAAACGAGGATGGGACAGGACAAGGGGGAGGGTTAATGAAGGGGAAGGGTGGAAGGGAGGGGCAGCTGCAGAATAAGGGGTGCTAGCTGCACATTCGAGCAGACTTGATAGACCTCTAGGCTTTTATCTGCTGGCAAATTTCGTATGTTCGTAATAACGTCATGCCTGGGGTGGGTGGGCATGAGACCGCAGGCTGAGTGCATCCAACACCCCCAGAAGTGCCATTATCCCAGCACAGCACACACCCCAGAGTGCATTATTGCCATTATACAATGGCTCTTTTAATAAAAAAATATAAAAACATCAACAACAATTGTTTAAAAAGTATTTTTAGCATGTTTTTTCCATGAGTAGGTTTACATACATAAAAAAGTCCCTGGTTACTACTGTTGGCCAGTAGGTGGCAGTGTCTGTATATGCATGTTTCCCCCTGTCATCATTTGAACCTTCCTCTGCTATCTCTTTTGCTGTTCTTCTGTTTTGTATACCAATATGTGTTGAACCCCCACTCCACCTGCCATCTCTGAAGCATCTCTGGTAACGTTTTTTCAGTTTGTGGGAAGTCAAACTTCAGTGCTGTGTATAGAATCCTCGGGTGGACTGCTGAGTGCTTTGAATGTTGGGATGTCTGGTGGGTTAACGAGTGAAGAGTGGATTTCAATTTTGGTATATTTATGTGGAGCCAGTTCCTACAGCTTTTAGAAATACTTATTTTTTCCCCTTTCTGTATTACAGCAAAGCTGAAGACTTTCTGTTGGGGAGTGAAGCTGATCGCAAAAGCGAGCAACTGGCGCGCACTCTGTTTTTGAAAAGCAGAGGTGTTGTGATGGATTGTGAAGGTAGGGGGGCTTTCCTCGTTGGTTTCTGTTGAAAGACAGACAACAAATGACAAGGAATTAGTAGGGGAAGCTCAGTAAAACATTCGGGGGGGGGGATTTTGTTTGTTTTACATGTGGTCCTTGCTGGTGCAGACCATGAGTTCAGCGAGCACATAGAAGCCAATCGGAAATGTAGCTTTTATTTCACGTGAAGATAAAATTGGTGCGGTTTCTGCAGTGTGTGTGTGTGGGGAGGAGGAGAGGGGAGACAGACGGACTCCTGATACTTTGATTTTTTGTTTGGTGGGATTTTTTTCAACTTTTTATGTTGCTTGCACAAGAAACGTAGTGCCATCATCGGAGATTTCGGAGGTGTGTCACCTCCTCCTCCAATTCAGTCAGTGAGCTGGCAGGCGCGGCCCCTGTAAGCCAATTTATTTTGGAGCTGTCTATGACACGCTCCAAAATGCAGTGCATACAGTTGAAGGGGAGCCATGCTTCTTATCTCTGCTCACTGAAGCGTAGCCCCCCACACGCAGGCGGCGCGCGCCAAGCACTACTGCTGTGTAGCCGACGGGCTGCTCAATCCCCGCCGGCTGAGCTGCGCCTCCCCCAGTTGAGGTGCCACGCTGAGAGCCCACCCAGCGTGGCAATCAGTCCTTTGGCCGATGGGAATGCCCAATCCCGTCAGCTGAACGCCTCTAACGTCCTTGTGCCACGCTGGGAGCCCACCCCAGCATGGCAAACGGTCCTCACCATCTTTTTTATTTTTACCTGAAAAACGAAAACGGTCCCACGGGCGTCTCCCCGACCACCCTCCCACAACCCGCACCCACCCACCGCGCACCCAGCTCACCATCGCCCCTCACCCCCATACTTACCTCCGGACTCCGTGCGACGATCTTCGGTGGACCGGAACACGCCTGTACTCTTCAAAGCCGACCCGCGAACTGAGGAAATGCCGTAAGCTGTATAATGGGCTAGATGGGGGTTTCAACTTTGTTGCATATCTCAGGCATTTTTGGGAATTTTTGCACCAAATTTTCAACATGGGGTTTTGGGATGCCTTCTCATGAATAATGTCACTGTCATGGCTAAGACGGGCCCAAAGGGTGATTTCGTGCAGTGACTGCGAAATCACCCTTCGGGCCTGAATACCGCCATGACAGTGACATCATTCGCGAGAAGGGGTCCCAAAAACCCCATGTTGAAAATTTGGTGCCAAAATTCCAAAAAATGACTGTTTTAAGAGCGTACGTTGTGCAGTTCCTACGCAGGCTCGTAAGTTCGCGAAATTTCAATATTTTCACTCCAGATTTTCAACATTGCCATTTTACCACACCTTCTTATGAGTAGTACAGCTGTCATTTTTCAGATCTCACCCAAAATGTGTTTCCGCCCACATAGCGCAGAATGGCACAGTCGGCGTGCGAAATCAGTGTACGGGACAAATTAAGAAAATCACAGTGACACTGTTCATGAGCAGAGGTCTTAAAATGGGTATGTTGAAAATTTGGTGAAAAAATTCCTAAAAATGACTGTTTTACGAGCGTGCGTTGCGCAGTTCTTACGTACACTCGTAAGTTCGCAAATTTTCAATATTTGCACTCCAATGACTTCCAAATACCTAAACAGCACATAAAAGCAAGCAACATTCGGCACTGACAAATGCTTGTTCTGGCTGACATGGCATGGTAATGATTGAAGACAAAAAGGTCAGTGTGATAGCAGGGATGGGGTGCTGACGGGCATGTGAGTACTGATTTGTACTGATTTGTACTTGATGCGATCTGCAAGCAATCAGGTCGTGTATGTGCCTAGACTTCATACAGTGATGTTACAGTCAGATAACATCACTGACCCAGGCCCACGCAATCACAGCACAGGAAACTTTCTTGCCATTGTATAATTGCTATTGCTGTTGAACAGTTCCTCGTAGTCTACCTTGTTTATTCCTTTCAGTAACTTGAAGGTCTCTATCAGATCTCCCACTCTCGTCTGGCCTCCAGTGTGTACATGTTCAGTGCCCTAAGTCGATACATATAGGATCTGCCCTGCCAGCCCTAAATTAGAAACAGGATGCTCTCTGGACCTAAAAGATGCCTGTTTACACATACCAGTACTAACAATGTAGCAGAACAGGAAATATCTGCATTTTAAAGTGGATTTGGATCAGTACCAGTTCAAGGCAATGCCCTTTCAGCTGCAAGGGCATTCACAAAATGAATCTAAGCATTGGCAGCAGTACTGAGAAGGCAAAGGGTAGCAATATACCCATGCATAGACCACTGTCTAGTGTGTGGGAATAGAAAATATCAAGCAGTCATCTCTCAAAGTCACAACTGCAATGCTGTCAAATGGGGTGCAGATTCACAAAGAAGCAACACTGGCAAGGAATGCTACATACAAAATGGAACTTAGTCACTGATTGATGCATCCACTTCCTTATGCTGTATTCACAAACTACTTCCAGAACTGTGGAGAGGTGTACCAACAATAAATGTTTCTCATTTTATTTATTAATTTTGTTAACCGGGTGGACCCACTGAGACACTGCTGTCCCTTTTTCAGGGGTGACCCAGAATTAATTACAAATTGACAATTAGACAGAACAATAAATAGTCAAAGACACATTGTCAGGACAAGTCAGATATGACAAGGTCAAAATACATTAGGTATGAGACTATACAATTAGTCAAGCATGGTGTTCAACATATAACAAAAAGTTATGCACTACTAGCCCATGTAGTGGTTTATTTACAAGTGTCCTTGTTTCAGTTTTCTTCTGTGCTTGACTGAGTACAGCTGCATGCCTTAGGTATAGAGACTGTCAGTCTGTAATGCACTGTATCATGCTGTAAAGTACTCCCCTCATTCGTGGGTTACAGGCCCTGGATTCACCAGCCCCACCACCACCCACAATACTAGCAAAGGTGGTGGGTGTGGTCTAACAGGACCTTTGGGGTATGTATCCAGCAGGGGTGAAAAAGTGGTGCCGTACTGGACCCAGTACATTTGGTGCTCAGTGCAGTTGCAGGCTTTGCATCATCATTTAGAAGTGGTGCCTAGTTCCCCTCCTTCATGCTGATCTCTGCTCCAAGTATAATATACAGGGCTGTCTTCTATTAGTGAAGATGTTCGTTAGCTTGCTTAGTCCATCTTTTTGTGGTCTACCAGCAATGTCTGTTTCACTTGTAGCCTACCAGCCACACCTGTTTGTGAACTGTGTTATTGGGGAAATGGCATTTCAAATTTCAACGCAGCACCATCGTTCTATCCATATTCACAAATATCACTTTAAACTCTGCTTTTTGGATTAACGTAGTTTGGATGTAAGATACTATTATATTGGATGCAGTTACCTTTGTGAATGAGGGCAACACTTATTTTGGATGCAACCTCCTGCTTTTTGGACACAGCGTCATCTCTTTGGATGTAGCTTTCACTTACATCCATTTTTGAGCTTTTTGAATCCAGCCCAGGGTTTCTACTCAACCTGGACATATCCCAACTAGAGTTTACAGGAGCAGTACTTACTTCTGCAGGAGGATAAATATTCATTTTACTTTGCAGAGCCCAAAACTTACAGTTGTATGTAGCTATGTTTGAAATAATGGGCAGTCAGAATAGTCCAACAATTCCTAAGACTGTTGGGACTCAGGCTGGGCATAATGTTATCAATAATAGAAGTTGCACAATGGGCAAAGCTATCCATGAGAGAAATTCAGTGGCACCTGAAAAGGTTTTGGTACCAGAGAAATGCACCAGTGACTCTGGGCCAGTAAAAGCAGGTCTACAGCAGTCAAAACTCTACTACTGTGGTAGGACTTGGTAATCTAAGTTATGGTATTCCTTCAAACTGAAGATAACTATGATACCAGAGTTGCATCCCTACTGGGAAGGTCATCTGAAGGGGAACAATATGGTGTCCAGAAGAAAGACTGGAACTCATCAACTGACCTCAGAAAATAACACAGACGCCCAGAGATGATAGAACTAACAGCCAAGATGCGGGGCACTGAGCTACAAGAAAATGATACCAAGGGACAGGGCAGTGCAAGCAAATGGTCCTTGCTTACCTCAGGCACCAGTGGCAAAAGGAAAGAAAAAAATAAATAGTACCTAGAAATAAAGGCATTAGGCTGTGGCAAGGCCACCCAGACCTTCAAGGCTGAAGCTGCAGTGCACCTCGGGCGACTGAGTAATTTTTTTCCCCCAAAACACAGGCATGTCATACAAGGAAGGGAATCTACTGTAGAAACACACACCATTCCCTATAGAATAATTTTTAATTCTGCCCTAAAATCAAACAAACAAAATGATGTGGGAAAGACTTGACATCAAAAGTTCTGACTCGAAGCTGCAATCCCTATCACTGGCACTGCAAAGACTGAGGAACTGGTGGCCTCAGGACACAGAGGTCACCAAAATTCCAAGCTGCAGTCACAGCTTCTTAATGCTAATTGGTCCTGTCTCAGAAATAACAAATGCCTCATGGTTGTCTTGGCACCTTCAGCATGAGCTGGGGGAACGGGAATGGTTGTGGAGGAGTTTGAGGAGCATTCAGCTCACAGTATACATCAGTTGTAGATCTCAGGGGGAAATATCCTTTCCTTGACTGGTGGTAAGCCAATAACAGCAAATTTACCTAAACATTGTATGCATTTAATGCATGTCTTTTTCTGACCTGTTCAATTAATTTATCTAAACAAACACTGTTGAACAATAGTAGATACACTGACTAGTAATTAAGGCTTGGCTCTTGGATGTTAACATAGCTGGGTCTACAAGGTTCAGTACAGCATTTGTTTAACACATAGCCTTTATTATTTCTACATTTTTTATATCTCTTTTATACTTCCTTTGGGACTTGATGTAGCAATCTTGCAAATTAGTAGCCTGAAGCAGAGCTGCTCATGATTTTCAAAGTTATGGACTTACATGTTCATACTGCCAGTGGCGTCATGCCCTTAGGGCCCGAGGGGGCATGTGCCCCCCCAATAGCATGGAACAAACTGTAAAAAATGCATATAATTTTTTATTTTATTTTCCACAATCCCAAGGTCCAAAACAATATATGCTTTTTTTAAAGTCGTTGGTGGTGGTGGTGGTGGAGGGTGGGGAATGCGATCTGCTTACTCAACTGCAACTTCAAAAAAAGTATATATACTAGCTGGCTGGGGTATAAGAATTGACTGGTAGTCTGTGATGACATTCGACATAGTTTCCACCTATGACGTCTCCTGTTTGTGCTCTCAGTTTAGTCTGCCTGTCTCTAAGGAGCTCATCAGCTCAGCTCCCCAATCCCACAGTGATGCCAACATGCCACATGGCAAAGCGTGCATTTTCTGGCACCATCTCCACCATGCGCATGAGGAAGACAGACACAGACTGAGGAGAAGATGGAGCTATGCTGTTAAACTGAGGAGCTTAAACTTTTATCAGTGGCTGCAGCAGTAATTATCCAACTCGGGTACTCCAAGCAGGTTGAGCTTTTTTATACAGCTGCTGTGAAAGAGAGAGAAAGAGGCTGATGGAGAGTCTCCCTCTCAGAGACAGAGTGAACAAGCTTGAAACCTGGGCTCATGCACAGCAATTCTCCTTCCAATCAGCCTCCATGAGAGAAGAAAAAAACTTAGCAGAAAAAAAAAATGAGGAGGGCTTTTGGATTTTTAAGGGCAGTGTTGCTGGCTGCTTGCCTGGTTGAGGGAGACTGGAGGCCGGGATTGAAAGTGCGCCACCACCACTGTGCAAACTCTGCAAACCCCAAGTCCAGGCATCACACCAAAGGAGCGCCAAGATCATGGAGAAGCAACAGGGACTGCAGTCCTAAGGCAAGACAAGGTAGGAAGTTGAAGGAAATAAATAATTTTTATTTGTTGCCTTCTCTAGCACCTTGCTGCTGGCATTGCTAATGTATATTATTTTCCTCACCTGCATTTTTAGTTCAAGTAAATAAACAAGAAGGGTGAAGCTGAGTCACTGGACAGGGGGAGGAGAAGATAAAGTTATTTTTGGGAAAAGTCTCTTCCATAGTCATTGCTATGGCTAGTGCACCTACCCGGTCATCAAAAACTAAATAAAATAAATTGCTTACTTAAGGTCTCCCCATTTCCTATTCACTGAGGCAGCAGCATGTAGGACAAGGTAGGGTCACAGCTGGAGTCAGTGTTGGCTAAGGGCAGCTCATATCTGCTAGCACTGAGGTCCCGGGCCCCTCCCCAGAGTAAGAGTGGCCCAGCAGGATACCTGGACATTTCTTGGTGGGCCACTCACTGTTGAGTACATGACCACTTTTTAAATTCTTAAATTCTGTAAGTTTATCATTTATTTTCTAATTAAATGGGGTATTTAGGTAGTGCAAGTAAATGTGAGATGCGTACATAGAGCTACTGTGTCGTACTGAAATTGAATAGTGGTATGAATGTGTCACCCTGGGGCTTCCCTTATTGATTTTCTATGTAGACCCCTGTATCTACTTTGTAGGTGGGACCTCTGTACCCCAGAGTGACCCCCAACTACTCAGCCACCCCTCCCCAACTACTCCTGGGTTTTAGGGGATGGGGTTCATACAGATTAGACCCAACTACTCAGCCACCCCTCCACAACCACTCCTGGGTTTTAGGGGATGGGGTTCATACAGAGAGAATCTATGGCATGGTGTTGGCAGTCGCTTGTGATGGCTCTTTGGAGTACACAGTACAGTACAGTACAGCTGTGGGTCTATTTACTCTGCATGTGCTCTTGAAGTTGTGCATTAAAAGGGGCAGGATGTTGCTGCCACAGTATAAAGTTACTTAGTTTATTTTTAATACAACAACTATACCACACACAGTGTTGAAATTGTCAGCATTCAAAATTATTTCAGTAAATTGGTATATGTGGTTCCAAAGAAATAAGAGTTATTTGAATTGGCCAGAAGCATTCTAAAATGACTTGACAAGTTTAAAGTACTGTAAATGAAGATGCAGACATTTGGACAGGCTCAACAAATGCAGTGTAGTGAGGGTATGGATAGTGTATGTGTGAAGTACCTCATAAACTCTTTGACACAGCCTGATGTATACTATTTAATTTATTAAACAGATGGTTTCTAGGCTTAAAAATGAGATTGAGCACCTACTGTACATGTGAATTGGTATTTTAATTTCATAAAATTTGAGTAAAACTTAGGCCATGTGTAAAAAGATAACTGGGTGGGGGCCCCATCATTCATTTTTGCTGGGGGCCCCCACAATCCTAAAACCGGCCCTGTTAGCAGTACAGGAAGAATCTATGTGAGCCACATTTGAAGCAGTGTTAGAAGGTGGGTAGGCCAAAAAGAAATCATATTCACCACCATAGAACCCCCCCCCCAGATTTACAATTAATAAACCACCTGTATACCCATAAGGACAGTTCTTGGAGAAGCCCATTGCCTATCACCCCCGATGGTCATCAGCCAAAAAAATAGAGGACTTAAAAGAGAGAGAGGCCAAGCCCTCTTTGAAGACAAATCCTTCCTCAAACTGCAAAATGGCAACTGTCATTTATTTAGAGTATGGTGCTGCAGAAGACCTCTAGTCCAATGCAATATGGGTCCTGAGAACAGGCTACATCTCTGACAAGTAGAAGCAACTGCCACAGAAAAGCTGAGGAGAAATTTCTTTGAAAATACAAAAGGTCATTCTCCACAGACTGAACAAAGACAGAAAAAAAATGTATAATTGCTCTATCATTATGATGTCATTTAGCATGATGGGGAACAGCTTCCTGGCCTGCTGAAAGTCACCAAAATGCACCATTTGACTTTAATTTGTCAAAATTTTCTTGGGGAAGCATGCCCCCAGACACCCCTAGAGAAGTTTAGATTTTGTGCACCTGCAAAATTTTTGGTTGCATTACGCCCCTGCATGCTGCATACTGTATGAGCAGATTTCAAAAGGGACACATACTGCTGGGAAGACTTTCTTTCACACTGGTCCATTGTCTTGCTACACAGACTCGTTTTGCTTAACTTTTCAGTTTTATTGACAATACCAAATTGCTAGTTTAAATGCCTCCACAGTGCCAGGACAAAAGGCTTATGTTTGATATCCTACAGTTGTTATCCTGTACAACTTATTGCTATGTCTTATAGCCATGTATCAGTTTTATTTTGTAGCTGTTTCTCAGTAAAATTAATAAAATAAAGTTTAAAAAAGCTAATTGGTACTAAAGCATTGGCTTAGCGCCCAGCCTATCCTATTTCATGAATGGCATGCAATGATTCTTCATGGCCTTCATCTGGAAAAAATGTTGTACAGTCTTTTTTTTTTTTTTTTTATTTGAAAGTTTATTTTTCCAGGAGCAGATCAGAGAATTCACCACATATTCATTTAAGGTAGTTAGGAAATATGACAAAATATACACAATTCTGTTAGCTTTCAACAGAGACTGTCTATTCTAGATAAGTACTGTCAATCTCTATGGTTCCCCATTTTTATGTTTGCTTGCATGCATGCGCAAGAAACATTATGTGGCAGCTTAGGAGAGAAGCGGGTTGTGGAGGTGCAGCAATGTTACAGCCAACGGAGGCACTGCATTTGGGGGCTTGGCACTGTTGGACCAATAGAGGCATAGTGTGCTGATGACACTGGCTTCCAAAAGTGCCACCAAGTTGTAATGTTTTTGCTGCAACAATCAGGGGCTGCCTCATCATTGCAGCCTCAGCCATTCTGCTTCAATGAGGGAGTGACCCGTCATTGCAGGGTGGAATGTTACCTAGTGTAATATTGTTTGTGAACCTGGCAGCAAGCCACCGCCATGTTCTAAGCGATATTATGCAGCCCCACTGCTGAGGGGATCTAATCTCGAGCATGCTCCGCCAAAACAGTCTTTGTTTGCCGACAGGGCCCCAATCCCAGTCGGCTTCAATCCCCGTCCCAGTTTAATTTGCCAACAGGAAGCCCACTCCCTATCGGCATAATGCCCCCCAAAAATGTTGGTTTGTGCTGAGGGGGGTGCAAAATCCCCCTCGGCTCTTGCGCCCCCCGTATGTGTCGACAGGGGTGCCCAATCCCCTGTTGTCTACAGCCACCCCCCCAAAACAAAACACTCGGGTGGCACACTAGGAGCCCACCCCAGCGTGCCAAACATCCCTGTTAAAAAAAAAATCCCACAATTTTTTTTTTGTTTTTGTTTTACCTGTAAATCAGAAAACTGTCCCTCATTGAGTACAGTGGCCCTGCCCCCCCAACCCACACTTATCCCCTGTGCACCTGCCTCCCCACCCCTCACCCCATACTTACCTCTGGAGCCCAGCATGATGATCTTCAGTGGACTGGGAACACGTCTACACTCTTCAAAGTCGACCGTGAACTGAAGAAATGCTGGTAAGCTGTATAATGGCATAAATAGGGTTTTTTCAACTTTGGTGCACATCTCAGGCACTTTGGGGAATTTTGGCACCAAATTTTCAACATGGGGCTATTGGGACCCCTCCTCATGAATTCTACCACTGGCATGTCATTATTCGGTCCCAAAAGGTGATTTCGCAGTCACTGCATGGAATCATCTTTTGGGACAGATTAACGAAACGACAGTGCCAGTGCTCATGAGGTGGCCTCTCAAAAAGTCTATGTTGCAGATTTGCTGGAACAAATCCAAGAAATGACTGTTTTACGAGCGTACGTTGCACAGTTGCTACGCACACTTGTAACTTCGCAAATTTGCAATATTTTCACTCCAGATTTTCAACATGCCCATTTTTCTGCATCTCCTTATGAACATTACAGCTGTCATTTTTCATATCCTGGCCGACATGTGTTTTCGCACTTCCGGCGCAGAATAGCACAGTCGCTGTGGGAAATCAGTGTTTGGGACACATTAACAAAATCACAGTGACGTTGTTCATTAGCAGAGCTCCTAAAATGCCTATGTTGAAAATTTTGTGATGAAAGTCCATAAAATGACTGTGTTACGAGCGTGCGTTGCGCATTTTCCACGCATGCTCGTAACTTTGCACATTTGTAATATTTTCACTCCAAATTTTCAACATTGCCATTTGTTCACACCTCCTTATGAACAGTACAGCTGTCACTTTTCACATCCTGGCCGAAATGTGTTTTTGCACTTTCAGCGCAGAATAGCGTGGTTGCTGTGGGAAATTAGTGTTCGGGACACATTAAGAAAATCACAGTGACACTGTTCATGAGCAGAGGTCCTAAAATGCCTATTTTGAAAATTTGGGGATGAAAGTCCATAAAATGACTCTATTACGCACATGCGTAGCACAGTTTCCATGTATGCTTGGAAGTGCGAGCATTTTTAATATTCCCACTACAGATTTTCAACATTGTCATCTCTTCACATCTCCCTATGGATGGTACAGCTGTCATTCTTCACATCCTGCCTAATCTGTGTTTTCGTGCATGTGGCGCAGAATGGCATAGTCGCTGTTGGAACTGAAAGTCCGGGACACATTGACAAAATCACACTGCCACTCTTCATGAGAACAGATCCCAAATGCTTTCATGAGGTGGAATCACAAAGAGGCCATGTTGAAAATTTGTAGTGCAAATACCAACAAATGCTCAAGGCGTTAGGATTTCTAACCATAACGTCCCACCCTGTACAGACTGACAGGCATCGGGGTGTGCCTTTGGATTGCTGACTGTACTGCTCATGCCATCCCACCTCCACCTCCCCAGCCACTGACAGGCATTGAGGTGTACCTTGGACTCTTCGGCCCCAGACTTCACCCCATTCTCCTATGCTGCACCCATTTCAGCATATGTCCTTATGGAATGTGGTGAATGTAAAGCCAAACACCCCACGGCACACCTCAACACATGTTGGTGTCTGCAGAATAGGGTGAGGTGACATGGCATGACCGTCATGGGCGACAACCCAAACACTTACCCCAATATCTGTCTATCTCTACAGGATGGAGGTGGGGTTGACGTGAAGTTCAATACTTCACTGCCATTCCTATTCTGCATCTGTCTAACTCCTGCATTTCCAATGCTAATACCAGCAAGCAAACATTCGACATTGACAAATGCTTGTTTATTGTTAAGGTGGCATCCCTCTCTCTGCCTCACTGGAATGCAATTGGATAGACCTCTCAATTGCCCAATTAAGGGATAATATCCGGTCTATGCCCCATCACCCAGAGCAGCCATTTATTCCAGAATTCATTAAATTTTTTCATCCGTAGATTAATACCTGCTATTAATTTTTCCATAACATAAATTTATTGCACTGCATTTTCAGAGTCTATTTGTGTCGGGAGTTTTCTCTGTAGCCATCTGCATGTGATGGCCTTCATTGCCGCTAACAGAAGAATAGCTAGCATTTTTTTGGTATGGGTATTCCGAATGTGATCTGGGAAATGTTACAGAATGGCAGTCTGGGGAGAGCACCCCCAATTCTGAGAACAACTCCAGCAGGGCATCATTTAGCGACTGCCAGAATGGTTCAAGCAGTGTACAACTCCAGAAAATGTGGGTGTGCATGGCTGTTACCTCCCTACATTCCCTCCAGCACCCTGACCCATGCAGAGCATCAAACTTTCCCATGATCTGTGGGGTTTGGAAATATCGGGATAAACACTTCCAGCCATATTCTTTCCAGGACTACAATTTCGTCACTTTGTGCTGTATAGTATAAATCCCCTTCCAGTCCTCACCTGTTAACTGAATCCTCAGTTCCTCCTCCCATCTCTGCTGAGTTTTCTGAACTGCCTGGGTTGTATCTACTTGAATGGTTTTATATATCTGAGAGATTATATGTTCATGGGTCTTATTTGCCAAGGTAGTTATTAAGATCTGGATAAGTGGGTGAGCATCCCTAATATTCCAGGTCTGACCAAGGGTCATCATACAAAAGTGCCTTAGTTGTAAATATCTGAAGTAGTCCTGCTACCTCAGTTGGTGTTGGGGCTAATGCTGTTTAGCATATATACTGCAGACATCTCGGTGGGTATCAGCAGCAAGATCAGTCTGTTTGTGGATGACACCAAGATGGGAGCAGTAGTGGATGACCAGGAGGGGTGGCGGGGGCTACAGGAGCATCTGGCGAGGCTTGAGGCATGGTCAGACAGATGGCAACTCGGGTTCAACGCAAAGAAACACAAGGTGATGCACTTCAGAACAAAGAATCCGAGGAGAAGTTACCACCTAGGGGGTGTGAGGCTAGAAGTCACAGAGGAGGAGACATTTGTTCCATTTTTTAAACTCTGTTTTATTTGGTGTAAATGGGATGTTTTGAAAGAGGTATAATAGTCTAGAGGGAATAGTCAATCTGATTGCGTCAATTCTTTGGGCTAGGGATAAGGATAGGTACATCCATCTCTGAAGGTTGTCTCTAATATTTTTAGTCATGGGGTGAAAGTTAACTTTGTAAACAGATGCCACATTCTGGGATATAATGATTCCTAAATATTTAAATGTATTGCCATTCCAGTGAAATGGGAAGCTATGTAAAGTTTGGGGACTTGGGTCATATCGAAACTTTAGAACCTCGGTTTTATTCTTGTTCAATTTATACCCTGCTAAGATCTCAACTTCTTGTAGCACATTGAATAATCTAGGTAGAGAGGTTTCCAGACGAGTCATATATGTTAATAAATCATCTGCATAAAACATTGATTTATGCTCTAATCCTGGTATGCTAGTCTAGATAAATGCGGTTCCTCCCTAATCACTTGTGCTAAGGGCTCTGCATATATGGCGAATAGTAAAGGAGACAGGAAACATCCCTGCCGGGTGCCTCTCTGCAACGTGAAATGGTTAGAATAGGTGCCTGCTCACTTTAACGCCTGCTTGTGGGGATGTATATAGTGTATGTATAGTGTCAGAAAGTGATAGGGAAATGGAAAGTTTCTAGTGTGTACCGTAGGATTTTCCATGACACCCTATCAAATGCCTTCTGGGCATCCATATTAAGTAAAAGCGGGGGGGGGGGATCTTATCTTTATAGGCCTTTTCTAATAGGTAGAGTGTTCGTTTATCATTATCAGAGGTTTGCCTTGTAGTTATGAAACCTGCTTGATCTTTATCTATAATGTCTGGAAGGAGCTTTTCTAGTCTCTTAGCAAGAATTGAGGTATAGTATTTATAGTCCTGATTTAAGTCTGAAATTGGGTGATAAGAATCACAATTTAGGGGGTCCTTGTTAGGTTTTAGGATAGCTGAAATATTTGCATATTGCCAGCTTGGAGGGGCGTGTCTTCGGTCTGTATGTCCCGGAAGAGGTCTCCTAAAATAGGAGATCTTTTTGAAATTTCTTGTAAAATTCAGCTGTAAATCCATCAGGTCCTGTGCTTTTACCTGAATCGAGTTCTTAATAGTAAAGTTTATTTCCAGGGGTGTAATGGGCTGTAATAACCAGTTCTGCTGATCTTCAGCGAGTCAGAGTAGTTGTAGTTTTTGAAAGAATTGTAGGTATCTATCCTCATCTAGTTTGGGTTCTTGACTATCTAGGCTGGAATAATCTCAAAAGCTGTCTAGAATATCCTTTGTTTTATTAAGAATAACGGAGGTTCTAGGATGTCTAAGCCTAGTAAATGTAGCTTGTCTTTGTTGCTGTCTGCTGGCACGCTTAAGATTCTTGCAGCTTTAGCCTCCGTATAGTATCTCTGCTTAACACAGAACAAAGCTTGCTCAGTTTTCTGGGTTAAAATTTCTTGTAGCTGCGTTTTAACCTTGGCTATTTGAGGGAGAATGGAATTATCCCTTTGAAAGTGGGCCCTCTACAAAAACTCCAGTTCAATTTCTAAATCTTTTTGTTTTCTCTCTGTTTCTTTTTTTGTGTTGCATAGGCTAGTATCCCACCTCTTAAGACAGTCTTCAAGGTGTCCCATAGGATTCCGGAGGTTACATCAGGAGATGCATTTTCCTGAATGATTTGCGTCAAACGTTGTTTGACCATTTTAAAAAACTACTGATCCCATAGTATTATTAAAATGTTGTACAGTCTTAACAATAACTTAGTGGTCTTTGAAAAAAGATGGCACCCCTGGTGGTTGCACTTACAATATATATATATTTTTTTAGTTAGTTATTTAACCAGGTATAGCACACTAAGCTGAAAGCTTTTTTACAGGAGCGACCTGGGAGCACAAGGAGGTTAAGTGACTTGCTCAGGGTCACACAGTATGCAAGTGGAAGCTGTGGGATTCAAACCCAGGTCTGGTCTGCTGGATGTCACCAGATTTGCAGCTCAGAGCCTTAGACCACTGCGCTATACTGTCTCAACAAGCTAATACTGCATAACCCTTTCAGTGACTGTATTTATGTTTTAGAGTAATGAAGCAGGAAAATGCATCCATAGTCAGATCTCTTTATGTATGTTAATACTGCCTCTGAGATCACTCATACGGTTGTAAATGTGATCTCACGTGCATTCTTAGGGTATGAGACCCATAAACCAAAGGTGAGCAGTTCTGATACCCTAAGAATGTAAGGGAGACCACTCTTACAGTCTCGGTGGCGGTATTAACATAGTATTGATCGAGCTTGATCAATAATATATACATTTTTTTATTTTTTTTAAAACCTTACCCAGACATGCCCATTTCCAGGACAGCTGGGTATGAGACACTCTTCACAGAAAACCATTTCATGCACAAAGGAAAGGAGCACCCTGATTGGTTGGAAGCGCACCCTCAATCTAAAATACTATTTACTGCAGTACTTACATGCATACAAAGATATTATTATTCCTTCTTTTTAGGATGACTATATTTATGTATCTAGTCATTTGTTTTCACTTTACTAGAATGTTAAGATAATCAAATAGCACTTAGATGTCCTGTACCAGTGTCTAATTGTTAAAAAGATATATTGCATTTGCCTGTACCTGCTTTTCAAGATTTAAGATTTAATAAAGTAGTGTATATTATAGAAAAAATCTATAGCTGTGCCAGTGATCACTAATCAGATTGCATCATTACCTTTAAATACACTGCCCCGCATTTATGGAACACGCTTCCAGCAACTCTGGTTGATAGGCCTTTTCTCCAAGGATTCAAATCAGGCCTCAGATTGTACCTCCTGAAACTTAGCCTTTGTGGCTGCAATCGCTAGCCCCCTATTCCCTTGCCATCAACTGTGAACACTTTACTTCAATGCCCTATCCAGCGAATGTGACAACTGTAACTCCTGTTAATCCTATGCATTGTGCAAATGTAAATTCTGGATTGTGAACCTGCATTTACTGTCTCTCCACTGTATGTTTCAATTTTAACCACTGTATTATCGTCCACTGTATGTAATCTCTGCTGTATGTATCTAATCCTGGGTCGCCCTTGAAAAAGGGACCTCTGGTCTCAGTGGGCTTACCAAAACCTAAACAAATAAACCTACTTGTAAGGATTCCATTGATAACGTACAGTGACACAGAAATCTTTTCACACAATGGTGACAAGTTTGTTCAGGTACAGACAGACAATACCACAACAATCAAAAGAGTTCCCTATCGCAGACATTATGCAGGGAGACCCTGAAGGTATTAAATATGGAATTCAGTTTACTCAGACTATATATTGTCCACATTTCAGGGAAAACCAATGTGCTAGCTAAGTATCTGCCTTACAGTATACTGTACCTACCATTTTCACTTCAACAAGAGGAGCGCCTGAAGAGAAGATAGAAATCCACAATGATTTATTCTCATTGCCCTGGACTGGACAAGACAGCAAAGGTGCTTGGGGATACTAGGCCTCTCACTGACAGCATTTATTTCTCTGCCATTCAGACAGGATCTCCTGTCAAATTTTCAAGGTAGGATAATTCATCTACATTTGACATCTCTGTACCTTAGGCATGGTTCCAGCCGAGTTATAATTTTAAGACCCACACATATCAGAACAGTTTATGGAAGCTGTAAAACTTTCTAAAAGCCCAGCCACAAAAATACACATATTTTTCTAAATGGAAAGGGTTTTCTATTTGGTGCAATAACAAAATCTGAAAACCAGAAACTTATTACTAGAATACTTATTAGATTTAAAAAAGTACAGGCCTTAGGCACTCTTCCATAAAGGAACAATTGTTGGCTATGTCTTTTTAAAGTTTGAAGCCTGGAACAAAATGTTTTGCTGCAGTTTTCAAAAGGTGTTTTTAAAGGGTCTAAACCATGTGTAACCCCTTTAAAGGAACCAGTTCCTCCACAGAACCAGACGCTGCTTCTCATTTAGCTAATGAACCTACCCTATGAGTCTATGAATACACGTGAATTAAGCCTGTGAAAATGGAAACCTTTGTTCCTGGAACTATAACTTATGCCAGAAGAGTCAGGAACATATTGGGGGAAGAGCAGATCTAGGAATGTTGGGAGCAGTGCAGTGGCTATGGAGTAGAAGTCTTCAGGGAAACCTTCTGGAGACTAAGGTGCCGACTCATTTGCGTGCACCTCTCTGGGCTGAGAGGGGGAGGTCCCTAGACTCCAGGCTGAGTTAGGTAGGATTCAAGGTTCATCTTCCCACACCCAGAGGCCACCAAGTCCATTATCGATGCCTCAGAGGGTGCCTAGAATGAGAGCCTGCTGGACTGTGAAGGGTTCCAGGAGGATGAGGGTGGGGGTGGGGTTAAGGGAATGCATTAGTTAGCCAGTGCCACTACAGAACTCTTTCACCACCCTGGCAAGAAGAGACTGCTGAGATGAGGCACCTGAGCATGTGGCAAGGGAGGATGTAGCGGTCTTTCAGAGTGGAGGCCCCAGGGTTGGTGAAAGAGGACCCCAGCAGAAGAGGAAGCAACTTCTGGTGGGGGATTCAACTGTCAGGGGGTAGTTTTAGGAATACCATGAGAGGGAAGGAGGAGAAGTGCCTACCCCATGCCTCGGAACAGAAAGATGGGGAGCGGATCTCTAGAATCACTAGGGTGGTGGTGCAAGAGGGGGAGCTTGATGTCACTGTCCATCTGGGGACAAGTGACCTGGCAGAGGATGCAGCTAGGGTGGTGCAGGGCAGGTTTAGGGAGCTCAGGATGGGCCTAAAGCAGGTAGCATGAATAGTGGCTTTCACTGAGGTGCTACCAGTGCAAGGTGGGGGGTAGAAAGCATACCATACTGTGATCTTCAACAGCTGGTTGAAAGCGTGGTGCAGGGAGGAGGGGTTTGGCTACATTGGGGACCGATATCCCAACTGGAGGGATAAAGACCTGCACAAATGGGATGGTCTCCATCTATTCAGGAGGGGAATGGGAGTCTTGGGTGGAAGGTTTAAATGCTACTTCAATGGACATTTAAACTAGCAAAGGGGGAGGCAGAAGAAACAAGGGAGGCAAATAATGTCCCCACAGATGATGAGCAGTAGTGAACTACAGGCTAGGTGAAGAATAGCTTGGGGGAAACAAATTCCCCAGGGGTAGTGGGGAGTAGGGGCATAGGAGGAAGGGATGGGAGGATTCAGAGGTGAAATTAGGGCAGAGGAAAATACTAGGAAGAGTGGGTAGAGGGGAGACAAAAAGGGGAAAGACAATATCAGTGAAAAAAGAAGGGAGAAGGACGGACTCAGGAAAGTAGCAAAGTAGAGGCAGGAAGGGTCAAAAGGAGTGGAAAGTCATGTGAGCCAACACAAGGAGCCTAGGAAACAAAATTCCTGACCTCGAAGCTATCATTGCTGAGGCAGACCTGGATCTGAGGGCCATAAAAACAACCACAGCAGGGAACTGGGCATTCCAGGATATAGTACGTTCCAAGGCAAACAGGAGAGAGCACTCTCCGCCAAATGACAAACAATAAAAAAGGCTGCAAAATACACAGAAGTTTATTGTGGGTCAAAACTGAAGAATGCTGAAGCGGCTACAGTAAGTTCCAAAAGGATAGGGTAGGGAGGAAAGGGGTGGTGGTTTTATATATTAAGGAAGGTATTAAGGCCATGGAAATACAAGAATACAATGGTCAGAACAAGGTGACGATTCTTTGGCTTGGCATGGAGATGGGGTTCGGGGCCTTTGTACACATGGAAGTGGTGTACAAGCCACCTGCACAATGGGAGGAACTGGACAGGGATGGCAAGCTAAGGGGAAGTAATAATTATGGGGGGACTTTAATCTGTCAGATGTGGACTGGAACATCCAGGCCATAGCTACAACTAGGAGCAGGGTCATCCTAGACTCCCTGCAAGGGGCATTTCTCAGGCAGCTTGTTAAAGATTCCACTAAAGACAGGGCAGTGTGAATCTGGTACTTACAAACAGGGACAGCATTGCAGAAGTCACAGTGTATAGCCCTCTGGGTACAAGCGATCATTGTACAGTGGTAACCCATGAAGTGGGCGCATGAGGAAGGGTGCCGTCTGTTACGGTGACACCTTCCTCGCACAATCCACTCACGGCCACCGACAGGTAGGGCAACCAGATGAGGGGGTGGGCAAACTAGGCGACAGGATGCCGCTATACATATGTGTGCGGGGGGGGGCAAGCACGGCGAGCATGGGCTGGAAGGGGGTGGAGAGGCTGAAGGGGGTGGCGCTGCAGTAGTTGGTTGAGCTGCAGCGTGGCGTCGGGGATTGGGCAATGGCTGGGGTGGCTGAGGTACTGGGTTCGGGTCCGGGCACTGATGCGATTTTTATTGCACCTGGCCCGAACCTTTTAATTTTTACTACTTTCACCCCCTGACATGCACCCCCCTGGAGTTGAGAATCCTTAAGAAGCGGGTGCGTGGGGTAAAGCCCCAGTGAGGAGTGGGTGTGGGCGCAGCCCCATAGAAAGTAGTAAAAAATATGTCCTGCGCCGTTGCAGTTGGTGTGTCAGGGTTGTCAGAACAAAATGTGTTTGGCACTTGACTGAGCGATAACGGCCATCGTCTTTAGGCGTTCACCATTATCACATAGACCCTTGTACAATATAGTATGACATAAGGATTGGGCAGTTGAAAAACCACACTATGATGAGGGTATTGGTCTAGATGTTAAAGAAATGAGAAACTGCCTTAGGAAATACCTTGAAGGTGGTAGAAGCAAAACGGAATAGAATAATGATGGGAATAACTAAGGTAACAGCAAGCTGAGTGAAGGTAACAAGCAAGGATAAGAGGAGAAAGAGGCCACTGTCATTCTCAAAGGACGTGGCTAAAACAGTAAGGGAGAAAAAAAAAAAACAGCTTTCAAGAAGTGCAAGGAGACCCAAATTGTGGCAGACAGGGAGCTTTATGAAAAAATTAATCACCTTAGTAATTATGTTTCTTCTAGTGGAGTCTTGCTGTATTCTGACAATTGCAGTTAGTCCCAGCCTTTAAACTGTCCCAGAGAACAAAGGGTTAACTTTTCTATGCATGGCATGGAATTTTCATCTCGAGCTCAGTTGAAGCCTCTGCCTGTTGTTATTCGAACTGCAACCGTCAGATCTTTATGAGCAAAACTCACTAGGTGTTCTGTGTGGAAACTGTAAAATTTTTAACTAGCCAACTGGCAGAAAAATAATGTTTTGGGTCCTCAAAGGAAGACTCGAGTCAGGAAACCCAAAAACGAAAACCAATCAAATGAAATAACATTCCAACCAAAGAAAAAAGAGGGTGTAAAAGGGGGCACCTCTAGGGTGCCAACACTGCGCCTGCCCACCCACATCCCAAAAATCTAGGTTCTGAGAGGGGAGGCAGGGGGGAGGTCAGAATACAGCAAGACTCCATTAGAAGAAACATAATTACTAAGGTGAGTAATTTTTTCTTCAAACAACATGAAGTCTTGCTGTATTCTGACAACTTGCAGACTACCAAGCAGTACCTCCATGGAGGAGGGACAGAACCTACTTTGGAAATAGGCTCTGAAGTATTGTTGTGCCAAACCGAGCATCACTCCTAGCCTGGATATCCAGAGAGTAATGCTTGGTAAAAGTATGGACTGTTTTCCAGGTGGCTGCTTGACAAATTTCTAAAAGAGGGATATCCCTGGCAGCAGCCAGGGAAGCAGCTGTACCTCTTGTGGAATGAGCCCTCAGGCTTGAGGCTGGAGTTTTACCCAGTTTTTCATAGAAGAATTGTATACAAGAAACAATCCACCTGGCAATAGATCTCTTGGTGGCAGGTTCGCCCTTCCCAACTTCTCCATAAGTGAGGAACAACTGGATGTAGTCAAACCTGTGACCCTTGGTACGCTCTATGTAGTAGCTAAGGGCTTTTTTAACATCCAAACTGTGTAGCCTCCTCTCTCACAAGGAAGAATGATCAGTGAGGAAAACAGGGAGAGAAATTGATTGAGGTAGAAATCTGAAACCACTTTAGGCAAGAACTTTCTGTTAGTTGTAAGGACCATTTTATCTCTGTGAAAAGAGATGAAATCAGATTCCACTGACAGGGCTTGCAATTCACTTATACGTCTAGCAGAAGTAATGGCTACCAAAAACACAGTTTTCCAAGTCAAGTAGTTAAGCTCTGCTGACAACAAAGGCTCAAAAGGGGGTTGCATAAGCTGAGCAATGCAAACATTAAGATCCCAAGCAGGAGCAGGATCCCTAAAGGGGGGATTGGTGTGAAGCAATCCCTTGAAAAACTTACAGAATACAGGATGGGATGACAGAGAGGAAGACTTGCCTACTGACAGGAAAGCAGAAACAGCTGCCAAGTGTACCTTGAGAGTAGCTGGTCTGAGACCTAGGCCATTGAGATGGACCATATAATCAATAATAATTCAGCAGAGTCTGGAGAAATATTCTTCTTAGAACACCAAATGATGAATCTTTTCCATGCTTTCAAGAAGCCTTAAGGATATCCAGAACCCCTTGGGAAAGATGCAGATCTGCAAACTCTAACTCTTCAAGAGCCAAGCCTTGAGATTGAGAGACTGAAGATTGGGGTACCAAATCCTCCCCTGAAAGGATGTTAACAGGTTGTAATCCCTGGGAAGAGACAGGGGAAGATGGACTGCTAGGGACAGCAACAAGGGATACCATGGCTGCCTGGCCCAGTCTGGAGCAATCAGAATCACTTTGCATGGTTGTGATCTTATCTTGACTAGCACTTTGAACAGGAGAGGAAAGGGGGGAAAAGCATACAGAAATTTCCCTTCCCAGTTCAGAATCAGAGCATCCAGGGGGACTGAGCCCAAGACTGGGGGTCTGCAACAAAAAAGAGGAAGTTGGTGATTGTCTGGGGCTGCAAAAAGATCTATCTCTGGAGTGCCCCATCTTGAGAAAATCACCTTCAACACCAGAGATCTAGGGCCCATTCGTGATGGCCCTGGTATATTCTGCTCAGTGTATCTGCTAGAACATTGTCCTTTCCTGGAAGGTGAACTGCTATCAGGGAGGTTTGCAGGGAATAAGCCAGGGACCACAACTTCATTGCTTCTGTGCACAAAGCCGTAGACCGAGTGCCTCCTTGCTTGTTGATGTACCACATAGTGGTGGTGTTGTTGTCTGTTCCGACCTGAACCACCTTGTTCTGTACTGACTTTGAAAAAGCTTGCAGTGCCAGAAACACTGCCCTGAGTTCCAAGAGATTGTTGTGTAGAAGAGATTCCTGAGGCGACCACAGTCCCTGAGTGGTAAGTTCCCCCAAATGAGCTCCCCAGCCCAGCAGGGAAGCATCTGTGGTGAGGACCACTGAATGAGACTGAGTGGCAAATGGAACCCCTTGCCTCAAATTATTCTGATCCTGCCACCATTGCAGGGCTTGGATCAGAGTTCGAGTCACTGGAATTAGTTTGGTAAGGGAATCTTTCTTTGGGACCAAAAAGCTCTTAAGTGGAACTGAATGTCCCTCATTTGGAATCTTGTGCCTTGGACCACTGCTGTAGAAGCTGCCATGTGGCCCAATAGCTGAAGGAAGTGCCTTGCTGGTCGAGACACCTGAAGGCTGAATGAAAAGGCCAGCTCCATGACAGCCCTTGCCCTGTCCAGGGGAAGGAAGGCTCTTGATTTTACCGTATCCAGCTCTGCCCCTATGAAGGTGAGGCGCTGCACTGGTTCGAGAACTAACTTTGGTAGGATGAGAATAAATCCTAAAGAAGTGAGCACTTGCTGGGTCACTTGCAGGTGTGACTTGACTTGGTCTGGGGACTGGTCCACTATGAGCCAGTCATCTAAATATGGAAAAATGGAAATCTTTTGTCTTCTTAAGAAGGCAACAACTACTGCCAGGCACTTTGTGAAGACCCTTGGGGCTGATGTTACACCAAAGGGCATTGCTCTGAACTGCTAGTGGCCTGAGGGCAACTTGAACCTGAGATACTTTCTGTAGGAGCACCTGATGGGAATGTGAAAGTAGGCATCTTTGAGATCCAGGGAGGTTAGTCAGTCCCCTGGCCTTAGAGAGGGAAGGATAATTCCCAGAGTTACCATCTCGAACTTTGGCTTTAAAAGATGTTTGTTCAGGTATCTTAGGTCCAGGATGGGTCACCACTAGCCTGTCTTTTTGGGGGTTAGGAAGTACCTGGAGTACAATCTTTTGCCCCTGTGTAGGGTAGGCACTCCCTCTATAGCTCTTAGAGCTAGAAGAGAAGAAATCTCTGCCTCTAGGGCAAGGGTTTCTGAGAGATTTGCAGGTGGAAAAGATCTGGCTCGCATCTTGGGAAATTTTTTGAAGCTGAGAACCAGTCCCTGGCTTATTACTTCCAGGACCCACTTGTCTGATGTAACAGACATCCAGTCCTGGACAAAGTAAGCCAGCCTGCCCCCTACTGGGATAGGAGAATCGACCCGGGCAGACCCATCAGGGTGTCTGCTTGGCAGGGGCTTTAGGCTGAGGGGTGGATGCAGGCCTGCTCATCCCCCTTCTACCTCTCCCTCTGAAGAACCCCCTCTGTGAAAAGGAAGAAGAGGCCTGTGCTTGGTAAAAAGGCCTTTGGAAAGGCCTACCCCTGCCCCTGGACTGCTGTCTTTGAGGAGTTGCTTGCCTTTCCTTGGCCTGAGCACTCCTGTAAGTGGTCCTGTATTCATCCATTTTCTTCATGTAATTCTCTGTCTGCTCCCCAAACAGAGAATTACCCACTACAGGAAAATCCATGGCCTTAGCCTCGGTATCCTGTGAGAGGTTAGAACATCTGAGCCAAGCCATTTTCCGAAGAGCCACAGATGTAGCCATGACTCTTGATGATACATCATTGGAGTCTACAGCAGCATGAAACTGAACTTTCGATGCCTCAATCCCATCTGCAGCCACCTCCTCCAGCTCCTTGGCAAGCTGGGGGGGAAGCCTGTTTAGCCAGTGCCAGTACAGTGTCCCACCTGGACTTCTGGTACCTGGCTGCATAGGCCATATAATTAGCCTGCCTGAGTCCTAAGGATGATGCCATGTACTGCTTCTTTGCCATGGCATCAATCTTCCTGGAGTCCTTGTTTGGGGGGTGTGATGCCAAGCTAATGCTTGCCTTATCACAGGCAGCAGCCTGTACAACCCCAACATGGCTGTATTGCTGATAAAGGAACTCTGTATCTGAGCCTGAAAGAGTATACCTCTTGTCCATTCTTCTGTCCACAGGAGGTATGGAATTGGGAGACTTAAGAAATTTTTGTGTCTGTTTCCCAAAAGATTTGTGGAGGTGAATAGACAGTCTCCTGGACTCTGGGATGTCCATCATCTCTACATAGTCAGGCTCTTCCTGATCCTCCACTGCCTCCTCCACAGGAAGCTGGAGGGTATCAGCCACCTTTCTGCAAAACATGAAGTGTGAAGGGGGACTCAGAAAGCCTAGGAGGAGAAACACCTGAAGGCCTGTCTGGGGAGATGTCCGGGTCAATAGGCACATCTAGACTTTCACCATCACTATAATCATCTTCCAACTCTCCTTCCTCCTCAAACTCCGGTTCATAAAATTCTTCCAGGGTATAATCCAGAACCGACCGAACCGAGCCCATGCCAAAAGGTGCCGGATCAGTCGGAACCGATCGAAGCAATTCCGCAATACGAATCGCTTTGGCTATTTCATCAGCAGTCAGAGTATGAGATTCTGGATCCGAACTGGTCGACTTGTCTTTTCGTTTTCTTTTTGTCGAAACCGATTCCTCAGAATTGGCTCTCCTTTTGCCCGAAGAAGCATCGCCCTGGTCAGAGGGCAATCCTACTGGTTCAGTCAGAACCGAACCGGGCTGGCCATCCGGGGTCAGCGGACTTCTCGGCCTCTCTTTCCCTTAGTCTACCTAATCTCTTTTCCAGGGTAGATTTGGGAAAATTTTTGCAAATTTAGCAGTCTGAATGGAGGTGGTCAAACCCCAGACAATAAAAACAGGTGGTGTGGGGATCGGCCTTAGCAAAGACCTCCCCACACACACTGCAGTGTTGAAACCCAGTGGGCCGGTTTTTTTTCTTGGGTTTCTCAGACATGGCCAACCTAACCAAACTTACCCTTTTTTCGGCAACCGCCAGGCAAGACTCCTCTATCGGTTCCTGACCATGTCACAGGTCTTGGAAAAACACGTACTAAAACCCAGTTTTTTTAGAATCGATACAGACCAGTAACCACACACTAAAGTAAAGTACAAATTTTACCTGAAAATGATCGGTTCAGCTGAACCAATCCACACTTTTACAAGTTCCACACAGAAAACAGAACAAAACCTATCTAGTACTCACGGTACCACAGACAGAGACTTGAACCGACTATGCGGAAACAACAATTTTGGTAAAAAAAATGACCAAAAACCAACGCTTCAACCGACTTTGAACCGAGCAGCAGGAGAAATCTCCAGAGCGACTGTTCAGTGAGGCGGAGTAAAGAATCTGACGGTTGCAGTTCGAATAACAACAGGCAGAGGCTTCAACCGAGCTCGAGATGAACATTCTATGCCATGCATAGAAAAGTTAACCCTTTGTTCTCCAGGGCAGTTTCAAGGCTGGGGCTAACTGCAATTGTCAGAATACAGCAAGACTTCATATTGTTTGAACTAGAGAAACAGAGGGAAGCAGGAAGGAGGGTAAAGACAGCAAAGACTCCAACTCAGGAAAGGATCACCAAGGGGGTCAAAAATGGGGATAAGACTTTCAGGTAAGTGAGCAAAAAAAGGAAGGGAAGGGGTAGTATAGTGAAGATCAGGAGACCGGGGGGAGGGGGAGGGGATTGAAACATAGAAACATACATAGAAACACAGAATTTGATGGCAGATAAGGACTGCTTGGCCCACCTAGTCTGCCCATTTCCCTACCTAACGGATAAGCTGCAGATCCTAGTTAACCAACAGCCTTCTTCCTCCTACCCCCCATTAGAATTGTCTTATGTCTGTCCCATGCATTCTTGAATTACCCCACTGGTTTTGACTCTATGACCGCCTCAGGAAGGCTGTTCCATGCATCTACAACCCTCTCTGTGAAGAAATACTTCCTCACATTACCTCTGAGCCATGCCCCCTCTATCTTCAAATTGTGCCCCCTTGTTCTTGCACATCTCTTTTTCTGAAAGATGCTACCCTCTTGGACTTTGTTGATTCCCTTGAGGTATTTAAAAGTTTCTATCATGTTCCCCCTCTCCCTCCTTTCCTTGAGGCTATACATTTTATAGGGTACATAAACAAGCAGTTTTTTTAAAACTGCAAACTCCAAAATATGGCTTCTTACCAAGGTAAAGTAAAGACTGCTGTTTACATTTATGCAACTAACATAAATGCAGTTTCATAGCTTCTGAAAAATGTAAACATCAGCCGCTCACTTTCAAAAAACAGCCTTGGTTTCTCACTAAGATGTCTGCCGAGTGTGTTAAGTGATGAGTCATGATGACATCATCAGAGCCAGAGACAGAGATCCACACATATTTCTATAGTGCTAACTAGTTCTTCTTTCTCTCTTTATTTTGAATTGTTGTACCAAAATGATCAACACCATGTATTAACTCATGGATTATTTTGATCAGTACACATGTTAGGCTATGATTTTGTTCATTTTGTTTACTTTAACTTGCGGAAAATGTTTTGCTATCCAGCTGACTTTTTCTTTGGCAAACTGCATTACAGTACAACACTTCGAATACCTGATGATCCAGTGGTTATATGATGCACTGAATTTTGTTTTTTATCAACCAGGAGAGACACACTAAGCTGAAAGCTTGTTTACAGGTATGGCCTGGGAGTGTGACGTAGACAGCCAGCTCTGAGTGCTCGAGTGCTGTATTAATTTTTGTTATTACATATAAAATATGTGAAGGGAAGGGTCAGTTCAAGAAAAAGGCTGTCTTATTGGAACTGACACATCAAGACCCCTCAGGGATAAGTTCAAAGGACAGGAAGTATTTTAAACTGCAGAGATCTGGGGTGCAATTACCTTGTCAATTTGCTTTTGTCCCAGGAAATAAGATTAGCCATTCATAATGCCCTCAGAGAGATCCTTTGACTTGCATAGTTGCCAGCGAAGGACTTGTGGGGAGGGGTGTTGAAGAGAGGCCAGAATGGACATTGAAGAGGTTTGATGTCTGAGCCAGGGAGGACCCATACGATTCCAGAAGGTCCAATATACATTTCAAGGGAACCCTTGAATTACATGAATACCCTTTGATGTGTAGATACCCAGGGCCCAGACGAGGTTTAGGAGTCAAATACACTTCTGATTTGAATACAGTGACTTACATCAAAAGACTGTTTATGTGTGTGTGTGTGTATGTGTAGCACAGCACAAACCAGTTCTGACCAGTTAACCCTTGGAGAGGAAAGTCAGTGAGGTCATCTCATATGTTTTTTTAAATATTTTATTTGGAGACCCTGTATTGTAAAACATAGAGTTTGATTCACCAAGGTGGAGTTAGTGACCTCATGAGAAGGCCGGCTGAGAAGTGTGTTTAAGTGCTCAAAGAACCTGACAGAGAGACACAAGAAAATATTTCTGACTGACACAAGAGAATATTATCTGACTGAGGGAGAATCATCACAGCACTGAAAAAGAGTAAGATTAGACCAGTCTAAATGTACGTATTGTAGGAACTGTACTTTTTCCTGTTTGTTTTAAGGCTGTATGTGTTGGAATATATATATTTTGTTCTGTAATTATTGTTCTGTTTTGATATTTTTAAAGTAAAGATATTTTTTACAAATGAAACTGCTGGAGTGCCTTGACAATTCTTTTTATTTTAAGTGGAGCTTTTAAAGGTTATAAGTACACTGTGTATGGGCTTACTGTATACCAAACTGGGAAATGGATAGAGATCTCTAAAAGTCTTGCACTGAATTCTAAGGGTTCATTTGAAAGACCTGGTTGGGTGCCCATAGGCAAAGATATCAGCCCCCCCGAAGACAGAATTATCTGAGCCTGATAATTGGGTACGCTAACAAGAGGTTATCAGTTTGAATCCTTCCAGAGCTTGAGACTAAGGTGACTTGAACCCACAAAACAGACAAGAGGGTTACCTTGTCTGTTCACTGTATACAAATCATACGCTCAGAGGTTGGCACTTTGGGAGTAGAGAGTTGATCAGCTGAGCGAGATTGTGACAGGGAGCACAAGAGAGTTTAGTGACTTGCTCAGGGTCACACAGCAAAGTACCGGTCTTGTTCAGTTCCAAAGCTCATGCTCTCTTCTTAATCCACAAATAAGGTTTTCTTTTTCCATGTGAACCCCCTGCACCTAGCCTGCCTTCTGTTGAACACCCTACCATCCATACCCTGTCCTTAGTACTGCCTGGGGCTGCATATGAGCTTGCGGTCTCATGAAGAGAATTATCACACCTCAGATTGTAATCCTGTACCTCATAGAGTTGTGCACACCTATACTGATACGCATCATCAGCTGGCACTGTTAAAAAATGCCTCCCAAATCACTCTCCAGTCCACATTCTCAATGTTTGACTTCTGCTCCTACAGTAAACATTGAATGGATCACCACCCTTCTGAACAGTGAAGGTAATATGTACAGTTCCCTGTTGTGTTTTTTTCCCCACCTCATTAATCAACAACTAGGTCTTCCTGGAGGGCCAAGCAATAAGCATCATGACCCACCAGAAAAACTGCTGTTCATGCCCTCATAAGGGCTGCACTTACAATGGATAACAATATTATTAGCAGGAGAGGCATACTAATACCTTGAGTGAATCCACTTGACTTCCAGTGTCAGTCTACTCCTTCATCTGTGATCTGTAGAACCCCACAGGACAGTTCCCAGCAACTCTTCTCCAGTGCTTTTCTGTGCTCTGCTCCACAATGTGAGTTGGCTGACTACCACCCTTCCAAATCTTGAATGAGCTATACACAACTCCCTCAATACTGTCCTAACAAACATCAACACCACCCCCCCACCCGAGGGTAAGCTCCCTACACTCAATTTAAGTAACAGTTTAGGTGCAGCCCTGTCACTCTGAGTATTTGTCATTGCTGGCTACTCTCATCCACAGTCAGGTAGTGGTCATGATGGTGACAGCCCCACATTTCAGATCTCACACTGATCTGCTCAGCGTCCTCCTTCATGTCTTCAACTAACCTGAATATAGCTGTACCCTGCTGAAATGGCCTCTTCAGTCCCTCTCTAGCATTCATTCTTCTCACCTGCTCCCCACACCAAAAACTGGTGAGTTCACTACCCTTCCACATCATGAATGTGTTTAGTACAGTCTTCCGTGTTATATTTACGTATTAATAATAAACATGATCTTCTGGTAAGCCAGGCTGATAGCAGCATGGCATAAGTGGAAAAATAGGCTTTCCTACCCATATAAGGTCTAAGCCACCTATGATTAGGCACTATTATACGACGTGCATAATGATGTGTACACCCATCATTTAATAGTGCCTAATCAAAGGTGTCCTAGATCTTTTAAGGTTAGGAAAGTCCATAATTCCCCTTGTTTCCTGCTGCTATGAGCCTGACTTACTGGAAAGATATGTTTATATTTGATATGTCAAAATAAAACGGGGACTGTACTGCTTGCATTCATGATGCAGAAGGGTGATAAGCTCACCAGTTTTTGGTGTGAGGAGGAATAGTGAAGAATGAATACCAGAGAGGGGACTGAGACTGCAACTCTTGCAAGGTACTGCTATATTCAGGGAAGGGGAATGACAGAAGAAGAGAAATATGGGCAGATTACTGTGAGAAATAAGAAGTGGGGCTGCCAGCACCTTGATCACTACCTGACCCCGTTGTCCTGGTCAACATTCCCCTTCCCATAAAACCAGTTAATGCAATTGTCCAAGGCTGTGTGTGGATATTAATGTATGAAATGGCTACTACACGTTCAGTCACTTCTCACCAGTCTAGTATTGCTTGTAAAGCACTTTGGGATACAATGTGTTAGAAACCACTCTATAAATGCTAATTCTTATTATTATTATTTCCCATGGAAAAAGAAGACAAGACAAGCATATATTTGAGTTTGAGAAAGTATGAACTCTAACATTGGACTGCACAAGAACTTGCTACAAAAAAAGTGGTGGCTCTAGGGGGTGGTGAAGGGTGTGACTGCACCCTCCCTCCCACACATAGTAACGTACTTGCTTGCTGCTGCTGCATTTCACTTTGTTGAAGTCTGATTTATTGATTGCACAAATGTTTACGTTCAAACTATGGATTACATTTGTAGGTTCTGTCAAAAATGTACTAGAAAAGAATAACAGCACAATAAAGGTTTAAAAAAACCCATTAAAAAATGCATATTAAGCATGCATACCACCCCAGCACCCCCATTGTAGTATCCTGGATCCACCATAACCACTAGACCACCAGTTTATTCAAGATTTGTACTGCACCGTGGTTTGCCACAGAGAAGGTCAGTTGGATTAAAACACATTTTCAGTATGTTAAAGTAAACAAAATGAACAGAACCATAGCCTGACATGTGCATTATACAAAATAATGCACATGGTTTTGACAATTTGGGTGAAACAATTCTATACACCAGTTAGCACATAGAGAGCCATATATTTCATTGACTTTGGCTCCAATGATGTCATCGCATAACACATTTGGTGGCCATTTTAGAAAGCAGGTAAGGCAGTTTTTTTTTTAAATTGGAAGGCTGATTTTACAATTTGCAAATGCTCTGGAACCACATTTAGGTAGATTATATAAATGTAGTTTTAGCATTAATGAATACAGCAGCCTTTCCTTTAGTCACCTACGGAGTCAGATTTTTGAATAGTTTGTTGTCAAATTGTTGTTTAGGTATGCTTTAAGCTCCTTTAGTCTTTCTTCACATGTCTTCTGGTGCAGACCCTGCACTATTTTGGTTGCCCTCCTCTGGACAGCCTCCACCCCGTCTATGTCTTTGTGGAGATGGGGTCTCCAGAACTGTACACAGTACTCCAGATGTGGTCTTACCAACTGTCTGTACAGAGGGCCAACAACATCCTGTTTTCTACTGGTGATGCCTCTCCCTACGCATCCCAGTATTCCCCCAGCCATCCTTACTGCCTTCTCACATTGCTGGCCCACCTTTAGGTCATCTGATATGACTACCCCAGGTCCCTTTCCATTTTTGTTGTTGTCAGTATCTCACCCTCCATTGTGTACTCTTGCCCTGGGTTTTTGTTTCCCAGGTGCATTACTTTTGCACTTCTTTGCATTGAATCTAAGCTGCCATACATTTGACCATTCCTCCAACCTTGCCAAGTCCCTTTTCATCCTTTCCACCCCACCTTGCGTATCAACCCTGTTGCAGATCTTTGTGTCATCTGCAAAGAGACATACCTTCCCCTCCAGTCCCTCTGCAATGTCACTTATAAAGACATTAAAAAGGACCGGCCCCAGTACTGAACCCTAGGTACCCCACTAGTAACCCTCCTTTCTTCACTGTGGACTCCATTTACTATTGCCTGCTGTGTCCTGTTGTCCAGCCATTGTTTTACCCAGGCTACCACCCTGGGACCCACTCCCAGGCTGGCTAATTTGTTTATTAATCTTTTGTGTGGGACTGTGTCAAATGCCTTGCTAAAGTCTAGGTAGGCCATGTCCACAGCCCCTCTCTGATCTACTACTTTTGGTCACCCAGTCAAAGAAATCAATTAGATTTGTCTGACATGACCTTCCTGCTGTGAATCCATGCTGCCTTGAGTCCTGTGCCCCACTGGCCTCTAGATACTCAACAATTCTTCCCTTCAGAAGTGATTCCATAATTTTCCCTACCACCGAGGTCAAACTAACAGGTCTATAGTTTCCTGCCTCTGCCTTGCTCCCATTTTTGTGAAGTGGAATCACATCTGCCCTCCTCCAGTCATCAGGGACCACCCCATCTTTCCATGATTTATTAAAACGGGTAGTCAGTGGTGTTACTAGTTCTTCCCTTAGTTCTTTTAGAATTCTGGGGTGAATCCCATTAGGGCCCATTGCTTTGTCCACCTTCAGTTTCAAAAGTTCTTTCAGAACCTTTTCTTCTGTGAATGGACTGGTATTGAACCCTCTATCCAGAGTGGTTCTATTGCTTGGTTTAGGTACCTCCCCCTCCTCTTCTTTTGTGAATACTGAGCAGAAGTATTCATTCAGTATCCTTGCTTTTTCACTGTCACCCTCTGCCCACATTCCCTCCCCTTTATTAAGCCTCAGTATCCATCCCTTGGTCTTTCTTCGCTCCCTAATGTACCTATAAAAGGTTTTATCCCCCTTCTTAACACAGTTGGCTATCTTTTCCTCAGTTTGGGCCTTTGCTATTCTGACTGCCTTTCCTGCTTCCTTCCGCTTTAACTGATATAGTTCTCTGCCTTTCTCCTTCTGTGTTTTCTTACATTTTCTGAATGCTATCCTTTTCTCCTTAGCCTTCCCTGCCACCTCTTTTGAGAACCATAGTGGCTTTTTCCTTCATTTTGTTTTGCTGATTTGCTTTACACAAAGGTTTGTTGCCTCTGTGATGGCAGTTTTGATTTTTCCCCATTGTTCTTCCACCCCTCCTTCTTTCCTGTTTGCTAGTGCTTTTCTGAGGCACTCTCCCATTTTGCCAAAGTCAGCCCTTCTAAAGTCCAACACCTTTGGTTTTGTATGGCTTGATGCTACAGCTGTGTTTATTGTGAACCACACTGTTTGGTGGCCGCTTGTTCCCAGATGGCTACCCACTTCTAAATCTGAGAGCCTGTCTCCATCCCTGTTTGAGAGTACCAGGTCTAATATTGCTCCCTCCCAAAGGGGTTCCAACACTAGCTGTCTGAGGCATGCCCCCTATAGGGTATCAAGAATGACCCTGCTCTTGTATGTGGCTGCAGGAAAGGTTTTCCAGTTAACATATGACATATTCAAGTCCCCCATCAACAAGATCTCTCCTTTTTCAGTCATTCTAAAGATTCCTTCTATCATTTCCTTGTCTATTGCCTCCTCCTGAGACGGGGGTCTTTAAACAACCCCTGTGTGGATTGTGGTGCCATTTCCTGTCTCCAGGATGATCTACAGTGCCTCCTCCCCTCCTTGTTTACCCTTCAGTTCTGTTGCTTTGATTCCTTCCCTTATGTGAAGAGCTACTCCTCCTTCTCTTTTACTGTCCCTGTCCCTCCTGTAGATTGTGTACCCTGGTATGATGACATCCCAGTCATGGTTCTCTGTGTACCATGTTTCTGTGACTGCTATGATATCCAGGCATCCCTCTTCCATCAAGGCAACTAGTTCAGGAAGCTTGTTACATAGACTATGGCCATTGGTACTCATTGCCTTCCATTTTTTGATGGTCTTACCCCTTTTAGGCCCATCTCTGTCCTTACTGCCTTTGCCTTTTTCTGGATTTAACTCTGTCCTGCTCCCTTTCTACTTCTCTACCTTTGTGTCTACTTCACTAACTACCTTCCCCCCTTGGCTAGTTTAAATGCTTGCCAATTAAGCAATTAAATGTATCGCCTAGGATCCTGGTTCCCATCCCGGACAGATGAAGACCATCATGCCAGTATAGGCCTGTATCTCTTCAGGTGGACCCCCAGACCCCAATAAAACCAAATCACTGAGCTCCACACCAGTTTATCAACCATTGTATCCCATGGTGCGGAGTACTCTAGCCTCACCCATGCTACAGACAGGCAGCACTTCTGAGAAAGTTACCGTGCATGCTACTTGTCTAATGCCCCTCCCCAACTCCACAAACTCGTGCTGCACTGCTCAGATCCCATTCCAAGCCAGGTCATTTGTCCCTAGGTAGACAATGATAGCCTACTCCCTCCCCTGTGCAGCTGCTCCCACAATCCTGAGGATTTGCTTCCTGTTCCTCAAAGCCAAGGCAGCAGGCAGACACCTTATCTTCCTCTCCCCTCCCTCCCCAACTCTACCCTCCTAACGACTGAGTCCCCCACCAGGAGTTGTTTCCTTCCCCTGTGAGGTCCTGTGCCACCCTCCTGTGGGACTCCTTTGTGGAGGTTCCCAGTATCCTCCTTGGTCTCCACTGTGGGTGCCTCCATAGAGGAACCATGCTCCACCAGAATGGCAAATAAACTGTGGGAGAGGCACAACTGGAGGTACGTGCCTCTGTTCCACCACCCTCACCATCCACGAGCCCACCATGGTCCAACTGCTCCTCTTTCTTGGCAACCTCTGGGGCAGTGGTGGTGGTCTGGGTGATCCCTGGGTGGGGGAGGAGGTTTCCCAAATCCCTGTCAGGTCAGCATGGAGACTGGCAACCTCCTCCCTCAGACCAGAGAGGTGTATGCAAATAGGGCAGCAACACAGCCTCCAGAATGTCTCCCAGAAGACTGCCACTCCACAGCCAGTACATTGCACCACTCCCTACATGTCTATCTCCCTTCCTGTTTAAGATGTTCTTTTTTTTTTGTTTTCTATAGTGTGTGCAAGCACATGAGTCTGTTTACCCCCTATTCAGTGTACTCTGCTTTTAAGGATGTGAACAGGTGTATGTCCTTTGCACTTTTGGGGAAGTGATGTCAGAATCCCTGATATAAAGGAAAATATGCACTTGGGGTGGGTGGCATGAAGGGTAGGTGGGGTGAGAGGCAGGGTTGGTGGGACTATGCCAGTGCCCTCCAGAAACAATCAACTACAACTCTGACCCACCACCCCGGTGAGTGCCTTCCTTCCTGTCAGACACCTATTTCACAGAGTGCAGAGGAAGACCAAGAAAAAGCTAAAATGTTAAATGAATACATCTGCTCAGTCTTCAAAATGCATGTGGGGGGTTGTCATGCATTAACAGGCATGGGGGGAGTGGATACAAGTCAATTTATGGAAGAGACAGTGTGCCGGGGGTGGAAGCCCTTAAGGAAAACAAGGTGATGGGGCTGGTTGGAATTCACCCAATGCTATTTAAGGAACTGAGCATGATGCTTGCTGCTCTTCTTGCAATACTATTTAGCACCTCTTTGAAGATGGGGGTGGTTCCTGAGGAATCGAGGAGGGTCCATATAATCCCTCTCCACAAGAGCGGTGCCAGAGGCAAGCAATTACAGACCAGCCAGTCTCACATCAGTGTTGGGGAAGTTAATGGAGTCCTTTCTGAAGGAAAGACTGATACAGTACCTAAAGACATATGGGCTGCAGGACCACCAGCAGCATGACTTTACAGGGTGGGAGGTCATGTCAAAGAAATGCCACTGATTTCCTGACTGGGTAACTCAGGAGGTACTGTAGATCTGGGAAGGGCAGCGGATATGCCCAATCTGGATTTCAGTAAGGTCTTTGACACTGTACCACACAGAAGGCTAATAAAGAAACTTAGCAAGCTGGAGATTGGGGGAGAAGGTGGTGAGCTGGATATCTGATTGAAAGATAGGAGGTAGAGAGTGGTGGTAAATGATAGTCAGTCAGAGGACAGGAGAGTGACCAGTGGAGTACCACAGGCATCAGTACTGGGCCCTGTCCTCTTCAATATCTTCATAAGTGAGATTGCTGAGGAGTTGGAGGAGAAGGTCGATCTCTTTGCATATGACACAAAAATCTGCAAGAGTGTGGACAACCAAGAGGGAGCGAACAGAATGCAAAGGGATCTGAGGAAACTAGAGGAGTGGTCTAAGGAGTGACAGCTGGGTTTTGAGGTAAAAAAGTGCAAATTTGTGCACCTAGAGAGGGGAAACCCAGGGCTATGTGTAAGATGGGGGGAGGTTGTTACAGTTACCAAACAGGAGAGGGACCCTGGGGTTGGTAAGGTACATGGAGGAGAATGGTCTCCAGGATGAGCAGCAGTATGGATTTGTGGGAGGAAGATCATGCCAAACAAATCTGACTGACTTCTTTGATTGGGTCAACAGAGCAGTAGACAGGGTCCGGGCGGTGGACACCCTTTACCTGGACTGCAGCAAGGCCTTCAACTCTGCACCCCACAAGAGGTTAATCAGGAAACTGATGGACTTCAGAGTTGGGGAGAAAATGACCAGGTGGGTAGAGAACTGGCTGAGGGACAGGAATCAGAGGGTAGTGGTAGAGGGAGAGTTATCCAGCCCAAGGAAGTCAGCAGCGGGGTCCCACAGAGTTTGGTGCTGGGGTCGGTGTTGTTCAATGTCTTCATTAATGAGATTGGGGAGAGTATTAAGGGCAAAATATGCCTATTTGCGGTCAACACCAAACTCTCTGGGAGGGTGAACACAGTGAAAGGCATACAAGACCTGCAGGAGGACCTCAGTAAACTTGAGAGATGATCAGGGATCTGGCAACTTGGCTTCAGTGTCAAGAAACGGAAAGTTATGCACACTGGAGCCAGGAAGCCAAGGATCGAATTTTACCCCGGAGGGGCGGGGTCCAGGTAGCAACAATGGAGGCTCAAAAGGATCTGGGAGAAATAATGACTAGCAACTTGAAGCACTCCTCACAGTGCAAAAAGGCAGCAGTGAATGCAAGCAAGATGCTGGGGTGTATAGCCAGGGGAATCAGCAGTAGGTGGAAGGAGGTTATACTGTCTTTGTGCAAGTTGCTGGTGAGCCCAAATCTAGAGTATGGGGTAAAATACTGGTGTCCCTATCTTAAGAAGGACATCAACCTGCTGGAGGAGGTCCAGAGGAAGGCAACTAAGATGACTGTGGGTCAGCAGGTTATGTCGTATGAGGAAAAGTTGGAGGTCCTGAGAATGGACTCCCTGGAGGAGAGGATGGAGAGAGGGGACATGATAAAGATCTTTAAATACTTGAAGGGGATAAATAGGGTGGATAGGGAGGGTCTCTTCAAACTAAGGGGCAGCTGAACTATGAGGGGACACAGTCTAAAGCTGGAAGGTGGAGGTTTAGGAGGGATGTTGGGGGCAGTTTAGGAGGGGCTGTTAGGAAGCATTTCTTCATGGAGAGGGTGGTGGTCAATTAGAATGTACTGCCGGAGGAAATGGTCCCAGTGAAGTCAGTGAGCAGCTTCCAGAGGGATTGGGATAGGCATAAGGGAAAACCATGGAGCCTGGGGGAGCAGATAACATGGAAGGGGGGACCAGGGTGGGGGGAGCAGGATCAGTAGCGTAAGCTGGGGACCCTGCAGTGTGAACAGACTCGACAGAGCCAATGACCTTCTTCTGCTAGCTCCTTCGTATATTAGAAAATGGGCAAAACACTATCAGCTCTCTGATTGGCTGAGAGCTTAAACAGGAGGTACATTAAGTTGCGATAGACGCCCGCTTTGAAAGAAGTACCAATTTGAGGTGCCCCATTACCTAAGAATCTCCTTGGGCACCCCGAACTGGCATACTGACCAGCTGCCATTTTTTTGCCCTCGCTAGATCACCTAGATGTCGCTCAGTCCATAGCATTTCATGTGCCACCTTCCCCCACCTGCTGTCCCAGTGCACAGGTTAAAAAATCAGTTTAAAACATTTCTAGAGCCAATGACGCTCTCTCTCTCCCCTTCCTACTCTAGCCAGCCACCCGGCTACCCGCTCGCTCACTTCCGAAAGTTATGCTGCCCCCTCTTCAGCCAGTCAGTCAAGTACCCCCCAAGTCTGCCTTTCCTTTTTAAGAATTTCAAAGTAACAGCCACAAATAAAAAAAAAGGACAACAAAATAGAAGCCGTCAGACTAATCGGCTTTACGTAACCACCCGATGTCACTGCGATTACATGTGGCGCGAGACACCTCATAGCAGTTAAACGCAGAATTGCTGCCTCCCAAGATTACAAAAGCACTAACAAAACCTAAAGTGCTTAGATTTACTCCTTTTTAATGTCTTCATCAGTGACATTGCAGAGGGACTGGAAGGAAAAGTATGCCTTTTTGCAGATGACACAAAGATCTGCAACAGGGTTGATACACAAGGAGGCGTGGAAAGGATGAAAAGGGACTTGGCAAGGTTGGAGGAATGGTCAGAAATATAGCTAGGATTCAATGCAAAGAAGTGCAAATAATGCACCTGGGAAACAAGAACCCAGGGAAGAATACACAATGGGTGGGGAGGTAGTAACAACAACAAAAAAGGAAAGGGAACTGGGGATAATCATATCAGATGACCTTAAGGATAGCAAGCAATGTGAGAAGACAGTAGGGAGGGCTGGGGGTATACTGGGATGTATAGGGAGAGGCATCAGCAGCAGAAAACAGGAAGTTGTTATCCCTCTGTACAGGCAGTTGGTGAGACCCCATCTGGAGTACTGTGTCCAGTTCTGGAGACCCCATCTCCGCAAGGACATAGACAGGATAGAGGTAGTCCAGAGGAGGGTAACTAAAATGGTGCAGGGTCTGCAAGAGAAGCCATATGAGGAGAGACTAAAGGAGCTTAATATGTATACCCTTGAGGAAAGAAGGGAGGGGGGACATGATAGAAACTTTTAAGTACCTCACTGGAATCAACAAAGTCCAAGAGGGTAGCATCTTTCAGAAAAAGAGACGTGCAAGAACAAGGGGACACAATTTAAAGATAGAAGGAGGTGGTTCAGGGGCAATGTGAGGAAGTATTATTTCACAGAGAGGGTAGTGGATGCATGGAACAGCCTTCCTGAGGAGGTTGTGGGGTCTAAAACTGTGGGAGAACTCAAGAATGCATGGGACAGACATAAGGCAATTCTTGTGGGGGGTAGGAAGAAATAGGCTGTTGGTTAACTAGGATCTGCGGCCTATCCTGTAGGTAGGGAAATGGGCAGACTAGATGGGCCAAGCGGTCCTTATCTGCCATCAAAGTCTATGTTCTATGTTTCTATGTTTCTAGTCACAACCCAAAAACCTTTTCCTATATTCAAATGTTACCAGGGTGCACAGATAACCGCAGCTGCAGATTGGCCACTTCAGAAATGGATTTTCTCGATCAAATAAAGGTGAAACAAAAAACTCTGGAGTGTCTCTTGACTTCTGTTGTTAGAAGTGTGTGTGTGTGTGGTTGTGGGGAGGCAGCAGATGACAAGCAAACACATTGGGGGGGCAATGTGTGTGTGTGTGTGTGACCATGAAAAATACAGGCGGAGGAACTATTTTATTAAAAAACTCAGTTTGAACTAGTTTTGAATGGACATTTTTTAATTAAGCATTTTTTTTTCATGCTGCCCATTTTCTAAGCGCAATAATACCCTCCAGGGTGGGCGGTATGGGCAATACCGGACCTTCCAGGGGCTATAAGGCCCTCCGCCTGTGGCATCGGGCCTCATTACGCCCCTGGGCGGTCCGGTATTGCCCAATACCGCCCACCCTGTCGGATATTATTGCTTGCTTAACACATATGTTTGTATGATCATATCTGATCATTTCAAGGTCACAGGAACGTGCAATACAGCAGTAGGCAAGGGGAGCCAAATGTTAGCGTGCTTAGGGAGGGGGAACTCTAGCAGGAGAATGAAGGTAGTGTTGCCACTATATCACTCTTTTGAGACACTACCTGGAGTCTGTGTCCAATTCTGGAGGCCAAACCTCTGCAAGAACATTGAAAGGGTGGAAGCAGTCCAGAGGAGGGCCACTAAAATTTTGTGAGTGTTACATGAGAAGCCATATAAGGACAGGCTGTGGGAATTCAATATGTACTCCCTGGAGGAGAGGAGAGGAGAGCAAGAAGGAGAAATGAAGAGACCTATAAGTATCCTATGGATGTGAACAAGGCGTGGGAGGGAAGTCTTTTTCACAGGAGGAGGAGCACCAGAGCATGGGGGCATGCTATGAAGCTGGGGTGGGGGCAAGTAAGTTTAAGAGTGATATGAGGAAATTCTTCTTCACAGAAAGGGTGGTGAATGCCTGGAACAGACTGCCAAAAGATGTGGTGGGGCGAAGACATGCGTGGGATAGGCATATGGGTATAATAAATAGAGGTAAAGGAGGAGAGAGGGACACCTGTGACCAAAAGGAGTCAGGAGTGTAATGTTAGGTGGGGAAAATTAGACAGACTAGGTGAGCCTATCGGCCCTTTTCTGCCAACACATATAATATGCAGTGTAAGCTAAAATGTGTCAATAGTTGTTTTAGCAAAGTTGTCCTGGAGACGTCAATATCTTTATAGGCCCAGATCATTGGGTAGTACATAGAGGATGACAGCATTCCATACAAGTCTTTTTAATATTTATGTGGTTTTCTTCCTCAGGCCACATTCTAACTAGGGGGAAGCTCAACAAAGTAAGCCAGGCTTTAAAAGAGCTCTGTTACTAAAAGAACAGAACAATGAGTCTGAGGGGAAATGTGTCTCATGGAAAAGTGGCACAGGGGCACACTGCTATAAAGAGCATGTTTTCAGATGGATCATTTTGTATATTACTCATTCTTACATTTTAGCTGAGATGAGGTCATACTAATTTGAAGGCCGATTCCACAGAAGGCACAGCTACATGTGTAGCAGCTACCCTGTCAAGAGGTTTGCAGACCAGCTACTTTGACATCTATCAACACCTTGATCTCACATTATTGCACAGATGTGCAGGCCAGAAGAAATGCTAGATCTGGTACTTCAATGCCCGAGAACCTATTCTTGAAAGATTGTAGTACCTCCTTCCATGCACTGCTACGACTCTGCATGAGTATGGCACAGACATTACATTCCTGTTGTTAGGATTATGTGTATCAGGGCCGGCCTGCCGGTGCAGTGGTTGGATTTCTGCTTGCATCACCAACAACCCAGGTTTAGGAGTGGACCCAGGAGGTGTTCTTCTCCCATGGCCCTGACCCGGAGGTAAGCCAGGGCGAGCCAACAGTGACCATTGGGGGGGCCCCTCCCAGTGGCCTCGCCCGGGGGGGGGGTAAGCCCGGGCACGGGGGGGGGGCAGCTAGCAGGACACTGGGCTGACCTCTGGTTGTAGGTTAGAGGATCAGGACCCAAAAAAAGAAAAAGGATTAAGAGTAACTCACCTTTTAGCTGTGTTTCCACTAAACAATGTCAAGTCTAAGCCACACTAACCCATTTCCACCTTCCTTTCTAGGACAGATCTAAGTTCTTCAGTATACAAATAGAGTTCAGTAGTACTGTGTGCAATTTTCAGCTTTGGGCAAAATGGAATTCTGTGGAATTTCTGAAAATGTCAATTAATTCTGTGGTATTCCATCAGAAGCAGAATGGTGGAAATCCACCAGCAGAATGTGGAACATTAATCCATGGTTTCATGAACTGTGGATTAGTGTTCCATGGTTTTGTTTATACTGTATTAACATTGAATTGCAGTTCTGTGGTTTATGTAAATCACAGATTAGTTTCCTGCAAACCATGGAAAACAAATCCACTGTTTGCATAAACCATGGAGTTTTATTCTGAGGTGTACATTAAGGCACAGTTGCGAGTCATACAATTTTTCTGAAAATGCTAAAAAGCATTTTGGAAGCAGAACTACAGCATTTTATCCATGGAATGCCACATTCTGCACAGCTCTGGAGTTCAGTTAATGTTGCTTAAGCAACAATGACCGAAGAGCTGGTCATTTCCTGGGGATTAATAACAGGACGGGGGGGGCCCAAGGCACAGCCAAAAGTCCAACCCCCACTGGCCAGTCATTAATCACCAAGAAATGATCAGATCTTCAGTCAATATTGCAATTATAAGTCTAATCACAGTAATGACAGTTTTTTTTTTTAACTTTTTTTTATTTACCTCTTTTATCGTGGGAGCGTGTGCTCAGACTGCTGCGTGATCACATTTGCTCCTCGTAACATGTGGGAGCGATGCTGGCGTGCTTGCCATTAAACTGAGACCCTTGAACTGAACACAGCTGTCTTGGCTCAGATCTCACACTCCCCAGCCTCCCTGTCATGTGACAGGCTTAGGATGCTGGGGAAGAGATCTGAGGGTGGCCAAGCAGCGTTCGCTTCAGCTATATACTGAGTTTGCGCATGTGCACAAACTCGGTATACAGCAGACAGCATGGCTGCTCAGCAGGCCATTCTGTTAGGGAATACTGGGGAGGGAAGGGCGGGGTCTCTTGGCAATGATGGAGGTGCAAAGATGCAGCCTTATGTTTTGGGGGGGCCACCGGATTGACCAAGCCTGGTGGCCACACAGAAGATGCCCCCCAGCGCCCTGACCTGCTCATCTCATTTTCGGACACCGGGTTGCCCAAGCCCAGTGGCCATACAAACATACCTATCAACCTTCTTATCACTGAAATGAGGGACAGGACACTCAGAATGAGGGACACCGACCCTCATAATGAAGGAGATATCCTCAAGCATGGAGATACAAACTCAGAAAACTGCAAACCATTGTGTTTGCTTGTATAAGTTTTATTTGATTTAACATCTTAAAATGTTGTGAATTTCTGCTTTCAAGTTTTAATTTACAGTACATTATCTGTGTGGGCAGCACCTTTTCCATGAGGAATGAGTGAGGGACAGAGCAATTTTGGGGGGCAAAATGAGGGCTGTCCCTTGCAATCAGGGACAGTTGAGAGGTTAGCACACAGATGCCTCCCCCCCATTTCCTTTTCGGCCAACAGGTTGCCAAACAACGGTGGCCACAAAGATGCCTTCCTACTCTTTTTCAGCCACTGGTTTCCCAAGCCCAGTAGCCACATAGACACACACACACACCCTTTTTCGGCCACTGGGTTGCCCAAGCCTGGTGGCCACATGGATGCCACCCCAATCTCCTTCAGTCACTGTATTGCCCAAGCTCAGTGGCTAATGGTACAAACACCCCCATCCTCTCCCACCCTCTTAGCACCCAAGTCACCCACCACCCACCAACCCCTGACCCAAGTTAAATCCTGTAAAAAAGAAAACGGCCCAATGATGTCCTCATTTGCCCCCCACTAACCTGTAAGAAGAAAATGATCCATTGATGCATCTCCTACCCCCTACCAATGCTACCCACATCCCACACCTCCAACACCCCTCAACCCCTTACCCCCGTCACCCACTTACCTTGATAAGGTCCCCCTATGGTACTCCTCTCTTATCACAGCACGCGACCTCTCTGAACCACATCCAGCCCCGAACTGAGAAAAAAACGAAGTCTAAAATGATTTTCGCATTTAGTTTTTTTTTCAGTTCATTTTAACTTACACTCATAACTTCATGCTTTTTAAAGATTTTGAGCTCACATTTCAACATAGGCTTTTTTGACCCCACTTCATGAACTAGACAAGTGCCATTTTCTCAAATCCCACCAGAGATGCTGTTTTGCTATCATTATATGAAATGACGTTGCTATTGGGATTTGAACAACACCTGTCTAGTTCATTAGGTGGAGTCAAGAAAAGCCCATGTTGAGAATTTGGGTCAAAGCATGCAGGATGGTCAGAAATTAACATTTTAAATAGCAGGATGCAATATATCTGAAGCAGTGGACCCCGTTTTAATATTACTGTCACTTCATTGACATTTTCTGGTGCTTTTCTCTTGATAACCCCTTTTTTCCTTCAATTATATATATAGGCCGAATCTGGCATATCCAAATCCTTTGCAAATCCAAATCCAAATCAAATCCAAAACCACTCCAACTTTGCCCACCCCTAGTCATGCTCAGCAAAGTCTTCTGCACTCAGTTGCTGCTCTAAATGTTGTTGCTTGCATCAAAATTGTATACCCCTTTTCTATGCAGTAGAAAGTAATATCTTGCAGCTTCAGGTCAACTTGTTTGACTAGGACAGGTCTTTCTTGCTCTCAACTTCTTAAATGAGAACTGCGCTGAACCTGATGATCATTTTCCCCAGTAGATGTATTTTTTTTTAAATAATGGCTCCATTTCAGTTATTGTTCCAGCTACACAGGGCTACTAGTAACCTCAGTGGATGTTTCTAATTTGCATGCTGGTATTCTGTGCCATTTTAGAACTGTATGATTTAGTTTATGTCCCTTTCAGTCACAGATTTCTGTAGTAGAATATGAATCCATTGTGCTAATAATGGAAGAGCTGAGCAAGGGACATAAACTAAATCACACAGTTCTAAAATGGTACTCACTACCTGTCTGTAAATCAGAAACAACCACAAGAATAATTAAAAAGCACGTAAACTGTATCAATTGTAAACTTGTACCTTAGACAAAAATAAAATATAAATTAAAACATTCAGCTTCTATAGGAGAAAATGATTAACAGGTCCAGCACAGTCCTCCTGGAAGCAATCTGATCCTTTTCCTCAGAGAATTCAGAGTGTGTCAAAGGCCCCCTATCTATAGTCTTCCTCATGGCTATTGTTTTTCTGCTTTGTCCACTCTTTGATCTTTGGTTCTCAGCACACCACACTCAATTAGCTGTCCTTCCTGAGCTTCTTAAGATAAACAAGCAAAAAACAAACAAACAAACAAAAAAACAACACTAGCGCAGGATTGAAAATATTAACCCCTTCCTGCCTTCAGTGTTAATTTATTCTTTTACTAAACTTTTAGTTCTTAGGGGAAATGGCTCCTTTTCAAAGCCTGAAGAGTAGCTCACATTCATTTTACCAACTGTTAAGTGTGACACTACAGACTCTGCAAGTCTAATTTCATGGAGCGGGAGGTCATCACATACTACAGCAGAGAGGAGAAGGGAAGAAAAGAAAAAAAGAACAGCATGGGAAGCAAGACAGGGAAGCAAGACAGGAAAGTAAATGAAACAGAAACTGTTGGCAGATAAGGACTGCTAGGCCCATCCAGTCTGCCCAAAAGCACTGTATTTGATTACGGCTTCTGACCCTCCCCCTGCTTTACCTCTATGGTCCCTCTATGCCTGTCCCATGTATGCTTAAATCCAGCCACAGTGCTCGCTCCCACCACCTCCTGTGGCAGACTATTCCATGCATCCACTACCCTGTGAAGAAAAACCTCTCTCCTCGTATGCTTTGGGGTGCAAGCCCTGTACCATCTTAGTCACCCTTCTCTGGACCGTCTCCAGTCTGTTAATGTCCTTTCGAAGGTGTGTCCTCTAGAACTGCACACAGTACTCCATATGAGGCCTGACCACGTTTTATACAATGGCATCACTAACACCCGCCTTCTGCTGGTGATACCCCTGCCTATGCATCCCAGCATGCCACTGGCCCTCTCTGCTGACCCTGCTTTGACATTTTCAGGTCATCTGAAATAATAACCCCCAGGTCCCTTTCTTCCTTGGTGACTGTGAGCAACTCTGCCCCCCCCCCAATCCTGTGGCTCTCCCCCGGGTTTCTATGCCCCAGGTGCATAATTTTGCACTTCTTTGAATTAAACCTCAGGTGCCACTCCTCAGACCATTTCTTAAGCTTCCCCAGGTCCTTCTTCATTTTCTCCACCCCTTCTGGAGTATCCACCACGTTACAGATCTTGGTGTCATCTGCAAACAGGCAGACCTTTCCTTCCAGCTCTTCTACAATGTCACTAATGAAAGCATTGAACAGGACTGGCCCAAGGATTGATCTTTGAGGTACCCCACTGATCATTCCCCTCTCCCCAGATTGTACCCTATTAACCACCACCCTCTGGCTTCTGTCCATTAATCAGTTCCTAACCCAGTTTACCATCCTGTCTCCCATGCCCAGACTGCCCATCTTGTTAACCAGCCTCTTACGTGGGATGGTGTTGAAGGCTTTGCTGAAATCAAGGTAGTAATGACCCATGCTTTCTCTCATCACCCAGTCAAAGAAATCTGACCTACCTGCTGTGAATCCATGCTGTCTAGGGTCCTGGGCACTGATGGCTTTTAGATATCCTACTATCCTTTCTTTAAGCAGTGCCTCCATGATCTTCCCCCCTACTGAGGTGAGGCTGACTGGCCTATAATTCTTTGTCTCCTCCTTACTGCTGGCTTTGTGTGGAGGGACCACATGTGCCCTCCTCCAATCCTCTGGTACCACCCTTGTTTTGATTGACTCAGCAAACAAGGCTACCAGAGGTTCTGCCAGGTCTCTTCACAGCTCCCTTAATATCCTCAGGTATATGCCATCCGGCCCCATCGCTTTATCTACCTTCAATTTAGTGAGCTCCTGCAGGACTCTCTCCCCTGTGAATGAGCTGCTGTCCACCTCTTCCTTCCCTTGGCATTTGTTGATCGGCTATAGTCCCTGCCCTTCCACCTCTTTCATGACTACTGAGCAGAAGTATCTATTCGGTATTCTGCCTTCTCCATGTCTCCCTCCTTACACACCCCTTCCTCCCCTTTGAGCCTTACAACCCCCTCCCCCCAGTTTTCCTTCTTCCGCTGATGTACCTGCAGAATGTCTTGTCCCCTTTCTTTACTGTTTGCGCTAATCCTTCCTCAGTCAGCACCTTTGCTCTCCTTACTGCCCTCTTTGCATCCCTTAGACACTCTAGGTTCACTTCCCTGTCTTCCTCCCTTTGGGTCTCCTTATATTTCCTGAACCCTGCCCTTTTAGCACTTACTTTGTCTGCCACCTCTTTTGAGAACCATAGTGGCTTTCTCCTTCTCTTGCCTTTGGATACCAATCTGATGCACTGGTATTTCACCTTCACTATGGCTACTTTTATGTGCTCCCACTGCTCTCCCATCCAGCTCCTAGCTTCCACAGGAATATGGTTAGGCAGCCAATATTTTTAAGACAGAAAGGACAGAACAGTTAAAGGATAAAACAGGATAGGACAGAATAGGTGTTTAAATAGTTTATTTTTCCCTATGAAATGGGACAGAGTCCTGACCATGTCACACACACATACACACACACTGGCTCAGACTATATAGCTTGTAAATAGAAAGCTATACCAAGGAAAGAGACTGCTAAAAGATTGGGGAGTTAAAAATATTGGGTGGGTACTTTCGGAATGGCTGAGAGCATGCAGAAAAGTAGGGGAGAATTATGAGAATGGGACAAAGGGTCCCTACAAACAGAAAGACCAATCCATTTTAACAAGCAAACCCATCACACTGGAATGCATTGCCACTTAGTAGATTCCTGGTGGGATATCCCGATTAAGTGTCATGTCCCTATTAACCACATGTCAGTTAAGCAGCTTCTACTGCACTATACCAGATGAGCAACTGTTTCTTATGCACTATATAAGGCCTCATCTGGAGTACTGTGTACAGTTCTGGAGGCCACATTTTTGGAAGGCCATGGACATAGTGGAGGCAGTTCAAAGAAGGGCAACTAAAATGGTGCAGGGCTTGCACCAAAAGACATATGAGGAGTGATTAAGGGATCTCAATATGTATGCACTGGAAGAGAGGATATGAGAGAAACCTGCAAGTATCTTAAGGGCATAAACAGGGCGCAAGTGGGAGACATCTTTCAGTACAGGAGCTGTACAAGAATGTGGGGGCACGATAAGAGGTTGGGGGGCAGGATAGAGGGGAATGTGAAGACGTTTTTCTTCACAGAAAGGATGGTAGATGCATGGTATAGCCTATCCTAGGAGGAAGTGGGAGTAAACACAGTGTGGGGATTCAAAAATGCATGGGATAGGCACAAGGGAACCCTAGTGGTGGGTAAGAGAGGCTACAGTCGCGGACCAAATAGGGTCAGCAGCCACTGATACAGGTAAGGAAAACGGGCGGACTGGATGGGCCTAGCGGTCCTTATCTGCTATCAAATGCTATGTTTCTATATGACCAAAATGAAAATTTCTTTGGCTGAGATCAAAATCAGGCTATGGACGTTGCCATGCCCCCAGGAATGTGTTCACCCACTAATGTGTAGCAGCTAGCTATAAAACAGGAAAGCCAATTCAACAAATTCTGCTTTGCAACTGGCCTGCAAAGAGCATTTTAATAAGTTGATACAAATAGTTATTTGGAGTGTTAGACATTTTTCAGGGAGGATTATTGGTGGCAAACATTTGGATGCTCACAAACATAGTACTTCCAGTGTTTGACTATGCAGATGTGGTTTCTCTCCTGCTTCTCTTGCCAGACTGCATGCTCTTTGCAATGTCTTTTGTCACTTTGCTACTGATGCTCCCTTTCTTACTCATCACTGTTCCCTATATACTAGCCTTACAGTACCTCCTCTTGCCACCTGTCACGTTGTTCATTGTGCTTCATTCATTTCTAAATACTGGTTTTCATCTTTTCCTCCTTACCTCTCCCCTCTCCCTATTCGTCCTCATCTTATGCACTTTGCAGTAGGAACCTCCATACTTTCTTCATCCTATATTCCAAATCCACTGCTGGGCCATCTGCCTTCTCCTCTCGTCTTCCTTCCACATGGAACTCCTCTCCTCCACGCTTTGCTTGTCTCCTTCCTATCTTTCACTCAAACACCACCTCAAACTTCGTTTTGCTCCCTCTTGCTTATGCTGTGGTATTAGCTAGTCTGCCCTTTACCCAACTTACTCATTCTGCCTAATTTACTCCTTCTGCATTCTTCTCTGTCCTAGTATGTCTAATTCTTATTTCCCCTTCCATAGAAACAGAGAATTTGATGGCAGATAAGGACCGCATGGCCCACCCAGTCTGCCCATTTCCCCACCTAATGGATAAGCTGCAGATCCTAGTTAACCAGCAGCTTACTTCTTTCTACCCCCACCCCCTAGAATTGCCTTATGACTGTCCCATGCATGCTTAATTCAACCACTGTTTTTGACTCCACAACCTCCTCCGGAAGGCTGTTCCAGCATCCACAACCTCTCTGTAAAATACTTCCTTATATTACTGTGAGCTGCCCCCATCTTCAAATTGTGCCCCTTGTTCTTGCACTCCCTTTTTTTGAAAGATGCTACCCTCTTGGACTTTGTTGATTCCTTGAGGTACTTGAAAGTTTCTATCATGTCCCCCCTCCCTCCTTTCCTCGAGGCTATACATATTAAGCTCCTTAAGTCTCTCTTCATATGTCTTTCTGTGCAGACCCTGCACCATTTTAGTTGCCCTCCTCTGGACAGCTTCCATCTTGTCTATGTCCTTGCGGAGGTTGGGTCTCCAGAACTGCACACAGTACTCCAGATGGGGTCTCACCAGCTGTCTATACAGAGGGATAACAACTTCCTGTTTTCTACTGGTGATGCCTCTCCCTATGCATCCCAGTATCCCCCCAGCCTTCCTTACTGCCCTCTCACATTGCTTGCCCACATTTAAGTCCTCTGATATGACTACTCCCCAGGTCCCTTTCCATTTTAGTTGTCGTTAGTATCTCACCCCCCATTGTGTACTCTTCCCCTGGGTTTTTGTTTCCCAGGTGCATTACCTTGCACTTCTTAGCACTGAATCTAAGCTGCCATACATTTGACCATTCCTCTAACCTTGCCAATTCCCTTCTCATCCTTTCCACCCCAACTTGTGCATCAACTCTGTTGCAGATCTTTGTGTCATCTGCAAAGAGACATACTTTTCCTTCCAGTCCCTCTGCAATGTCACTTATAAAGACATTGAAGAGGACCAGTCCTAATACTGAACCCTGCGGTACCCCACTAGTAACCCCCCTTTCTTCAGAGTGGACTCCATTTACTATTACCCTCTGTGTCCTATTCTCCAGCCAATTCTTTACTTAGGCTATCATCTTGGGACCCACTCCCAGGCTGGCTAACTTTTATATTAATCTTTTGTGTGGGACTGAGTCAAATGCCTTGCTAAAGTCTAGGTAGGCCATACCCACAGCCCCTCCCTGATCTACTACTTTGGTCACCCAGTCAAAGAAATCTATTAGATTCATCTGGCATGACCTTCCCACTGTGAATCCATGCTGCCTTGGGCCCTGTGCCCCTCTGGCCTCTAGGTACTCGACAATTCTTACTTCAGAAGTGATTCCATCATTTTCCCCATCACTGAGGTTAAACTAACAGGTCAATAGTTTCCTGCTTCTGCCCTGCTCCCACTTTTGTGAAGGGGAATCATATCTGCCCTCCTCCAGTCCTCAGGTACCACCCCATCTTCCCATGATTTGTTAAAGAGGGTAGTCAGTGGTGTCACTAGTTCTACCCTTAGTTCTTTTAGAATTCTGGGATGAATACCATCAGGCCCCATTGCTTTGTCCACCTTCAGTTTTAGAGTTCTTTCAGAACCCTTTCTTCTGTAAATGGGCTGGTATCAACTTCTGTATCCAGAGTGTTTCTATTGTTTGTTTTAGGTACCTCCCCCACTTCATTTGTAAATACTGAGCAAAAATATTTGTTTAGTATCTCTGCCTTTTCACCATCACCCTCTGCCCACCCCCTCCCCTTTATTAAGCCTCACTATCACTCCCTTAGTTTTCCTTCGCTCCCTGATGTACCTAAAAAAGGTTTTATTCCCCTTCTTAACTGAGTTGGCTATCTTTTCCTCGGTTCGCACCTTTGCTGTTCTGACTGCCTTCCCAGCTTCCTTTTGCTTTAACTGACACAATTTTCTGTCCTGCTCCTTCTGTGATTCCTTCTACTTTCTGAATGCTTTCTTTTTCTCTTGAACCTTCACTGCCACCTCCTTTGAGAACCATAGTGGTTTCTTACATCATTTTGTTTTGTTTATTTGCTTCACACAAAGGCTTGTTACCTCTGTGATGGCAGTTTTTATTATTCCCCTATGTTCTTCCACCCCTCCTTCCTGTTCATTTGCTAGTGCATTCCTTAGGCACTCACCCATTTTGGCAAAGTCAGCCCTCCTAAAGTCCAGTACTTTTGCCTTTGTATGGCTTGACTCTACAGCTGTGTTTATTGTGAACCATACTGTTCGATGGTCGCTAGTTCCCAGGTGGCTACCACTTCTACATCTGTGATCCTCTCTCCATCTCCATTTGAGAGAACCAGGTCTAAGATTGCTCCCTCTCGAGTGGGTTCCAATACTAGTTGTCTAAGGCATGCCCCCTGTAGGGCATCTAGAATAACCCCACTCTTAGAAGTGGCTGCTGCAACTACACTCCAGTTAATATCCGTCATATTCAGATCACCCATCAGCAGTATCTCCCCTTTATCTGCCATTCTAAGTATACTTTATATCATTTCCTTGTCCATTTCCTCCCCCTGAGAGGGGGGTCTGTATACAACCCTTGTGCGGATTGTGATGTCATTGCCTGACTCCAAATTGACCCACAGTGCTTCTCCTCCCTGTTTACCCTTTTGTTTTTGCCTCTTCTTGCTAGTCATTTTATTATATGCCCATTTTACTCTCTTCTCTCTGTACATTTATTTTATTCATATTGCTAAATAATGTAAATTCCTGATTGACTATAATTCCCTTTGATAGAGCCTGCTTATTGCAGCTCAATAACACTGGTATTTCACATATGCCTGTATACTGCATTTTGTTTATCTTTGAATGTACTTTTTCTTCCTAATACACTTGTCCTGGTCATGCCTGGAAGCAAGCCTTGGCTCAATGTGCCTTGGCTAGTTATCAAACTTCAATAAATAAATAAGAAACTTTCTTACACATCATTGAAATCCTCTTTTTGAGCACTTTCAAACAATATGTGTAATTGCTTGGGTGATTTACTGCATTGTGATGTGTAGGGTATGCAAAACAAGGTCAAGGAGGCATCACATTCCATTATGCGCTAAACAGACCTGCAGTAATAGGAAGGCATGAAAATAGTTCCATGGTAAGGGTGCATGGATTTGGTATCTAAGGACCTGGTATACTCCAGGAAACTCAGAAATGTTATTTTATTTATTTTATTTAAAACAAACAGTATTTTACCAGGAAGGCACATAAAGCCATAGATACATACGTAGATGATGTCGACATATAAGGACCTATAGCCCACCCAGTCTGCCCTTGAATGCTAGTAACTGTGCTTCTTCAAGCTTTCATGGAACTAGATTTATCCTTTCCCTCGACTATCAGGATCCCCCTATGCCTATCCCATGCATTCTTAAATCCTGTAATGGTTTCTGCCCCCACCACCTCCTCTGGCAGACTGTTCCATTTGTCCACCTACCTGTCTGTGAAGAAGTACTTCCTCATGTTCCCTCTCAACCTCCCTCCCTCTAGTTTCATCCTATGTCCCCTTGTCCTGGAGCAACTATTTCTTTGAAAAATTGTATTTTCCTCCACCTTGTTTTTCCCCATGAGGTACTTAAATGTCTCGATCATATCACCCCTCTCCCTCCTCTCCTCCAGGGAGTACATTGTTAGGTCCTTCAGTCTAACCTCGTAGGGTCTGTGATGTAAACCCTACACCATCTTGGTTGCTCTCCTCTGGGCTGCCTCCACCCCATCTATGTCCTTATGTTGGTAAGCCTTCCAGAACTGGACACTATACTCCAGGTGTGGCCGCACTAATGTTCTGTAGAGTAGAATTATGACCTCCGTTTTCCTGCTGGTGATACCCCTGCCTATGCATCCCAGCATCCTGTTTGCTTTACCTGCTGCCTTGTCACAATGACTTCCCACCTTGAGGTCATCAGAGATGACAACCCAAGGTCCCTTTTCTGCTTGGAGCATTCTATATCCTCCCACCTCCAGCTGATAAGTTGTTCCTGAGTTTTTGTACCCCATGTGCATTATCTTACACATAACTCTGGGCTTGTTTCCTGTTGCAACCTGGTGAGGGAGGACAGGGAATAAGAGGGTACAAATATATATAGTACAAGCAGTAGATCACCAAACAATTACCATGCAGAGAGTAAATGATGCATTTAAGGTAGGCATTATATCAGAAAGCAGCAATGATGCAGTACAGTGACCTCAAAATTAAGGTACAAACAGTTCACATAACAGAAACTAGTGTGTCCCAAGTGCCCCAACATGGGAGGACTGCTTAGCTTCTGGGAGGAAGGATTTCTATGCATGGGGGGGGTTCTACACACGGGAGTGGGGGCAAACCTGGCAGTGAGAGCAGGTCGATAAGGATTTTAAGAAGGACTTGACCATGGTCTTGCTAGACTTCAAGGGAGGGCAAGTGACTTCGGAGGGTAAATTGTTTCAAATATAGGGAAACCTGTAACTAATGGAGGCTTGGCCTAGGTTGCGCTTGGAGAGAGGGACATGGAGACACCAGCTTGTCTTGGAACTGAGCAAGTAGGCTGGGTCTGCAAAGGGACGGAATAGGTTAAATAGGTATTTGGGTAGTTTGCCAGTTCAGTAGTTTGCTCCCACTAGAGCAGTGTGCATCATCTGTCCTGCATGGGGAAGGATCCAGCCAAGGCATTGTACACAGTACAGTGATACATGGGGGGGGGGAATCTGCAGAGTGCAAAGTGTTGATTTTGTCGAAGGAAGTGGAGTTAGCACTTGTGTAAACTATATTTCCGTAGCCCAGAATGGGGAGAACTGATTGTTCCACTACTTGTTTCTTAACTTGCTGTTGGAGACAGTTCTTTACACAGTCAAGGGTGCCAAGCTTAGCGAAGGACTTGGCCATGACTTGGGAGATGTGCTTAGTGCAATCAAAGTGTTGATCCAGGTGCAAGCCCAGGTACTTGTAGGCTGAGTCCAGAGAGGCCCTGCCCAGGGAGCAAAAGGACAGTGAGAGGGAGTTGGAGCTGATACATTGTTTAGAGCCAAACAGCATGGACACTGTCATTTTTTGATTAATGGCAGACTGTTGTCAGTGAACCATTTTTGGATTACTGTGAAGTCCTGCTGGAAGAGCACCTCAACTGAAGAGGAAGATGGACCTGATGTGTAAACAATGATGTCATCTGCATACATGTGTATGCTGCTGGCTGAGATGGACAGGGGGAGGTCGTTAATAAATATGAAGAGCAGTGGTCCCAGGGCCGAGCCTTGGGGGACCCTGAGGGAGACCGGTAAGGTGGGGGAGGTGTTTGGGCCTAACCTGATGGACTGAGTGCGGTTGTCTATGGATTAATGAAACTAAGCTAAGGCTACTGGGGACACTGGAGTCAGCTAGTTTGATTAAAAACTGATGGTGGTCAACTGTGTGAAAGGCCTTTGAAAGGCCGATAAATGTAACCCCCCTGCAAATGGGGGTTCCCAAAAGTCTTCCAGGAGCTTGCCTGAATGCTCCAGGTCTGGGTGGTGTTCGGCGTCTGAGCTGTTTAAATGTGGTTCCAAGTGAGTGCTATTTAAGCCTCCACATACTGTCTCTTTAAGAGCTGTCTGCTTGCAGACTTAATTAGCCTGTATGGAGGGACTGTGTGTTCTAATGCCCAAATCCCACCCAGGCTGCTGTCAATTTGCTCTGTTTCTGCCGTTGCTACATGTGCAGAGGGAGCCTTGTTGAAAGATATAACTGTTTGCCAGAAATCATTTAGAGTGACTGAGAAAATGTAGTTTGTCTAACCTGTCTTCCTTTCAGCACGAACTGTTTCAGTGTAGCGCTATCATTTTGGTTCTGAATAGCTGACTTGGACCAATCAGGATGATAGGGGAAACCCTAAAATGGAGCCTGTGGATGAATCGGAACTTAGACTCTCAATTTTGAGCCAGCCACAAGGGGATTGTATGGGCAGTGATTCTGGGAAATGTAGTTTTAACCTTGGTGCCTTTTTCCACCAACAGAGGGAGTCTTATTGTGAGTGACAGCCGAACCAGCCAACAGAATGGTGTGGCGCTAAAGGAAATGCCCTGCTTTGTGACTGGAAATATTAGATCAATTGTGACTGTGAAGATAGAAGGAGCTCTGTGCTTCTGCGGTGTATAGTTTTGCGTGGGAAGCGCGTGTGCGGCCCCTGAGTTTTGGTCTGCAGCCTCTATGAGTGCCAGTTTGGACTGAATCCGAGTTGTGAGGAGAAAGAAGCATTAGAAGTGTGGAAACCAGGCTCACCCTGTAGAAGACTGGAGAAATTGCTGAATCACGCTCAGTCTATCAGGAACTGAAGCTGCTGTTTGTGCTCCAGGGTATTTTGCAGTAATTGCAATCGGGATCAAGGAGCAGCCTGCCTGGTATAGTACTCTCCTTATACATATGAATGTGCATAGTGCTTGTGGGGAATCGCTATTTCCAATCCCCAGTGCTGTGTGCTGTACGTTGAAGCTGGAAGCAAACTCAAGCTTGTCTCGGACTAAATCCGCATGCTATCAACCGCAGTGGGGTCCAGTCGCAAGGACTTTGTCTCCATGCCTTGTTGTTCTGGAAATCCAGAAGAACATCCACCATCTGGTTTTCAGCTTGGGTATTGTGAGTACAACTCAGGGTATTCCCCTGCAGCCTGTTTTCAATCACAAGTGTGTCATCTAATTCTTGTTATTTCACTACTTCATGGACTGAGCCATCTGGCTCCAGATTACAATTGGGTGTTGTGCATATATTTTCTTCTACAGGGCCTCCTATCCATCTGCACCTGCTGGCCAACCCTGGGCAACGGACCTGGCTAGCCCCCACCCAACCTGGGTACCCAGAGTGTGACTTTTCAGACCCTGTATGTGTGCACAGTACTGTGATTTAATGCCACCAATTAACCTGATTCCCCCCTCCCGTATTACTGTCCCCTAAATAAATCAGATTTGGTGTTGTTATACTATATACTGTCTGTGGTGTTGGTGCTTATGGAAACAGTATTGTATTTTGCTGTGCATGCTGTTTAACCTTATTTTACAGCGGGTCCTCACAGACATGCTGCAGAATCAGTCTCGAGGGTAAGTGGTACTTTATGAATGAACAGTGTGTATACGTGGGGTATTGGAGCTGTAACTCCTGTGTACTGAGCGAGCCACTAGAGGGAACTAAAGGGGGTCACGGTGTCCCAGAGGGCTGTGACCAAGCTAGTCTAACCACTACAAACCGTGACCTCTGGGTGGAGGCACCCGTCATAGAACCTAGGCCCTTCAACCTGTCCATAGTCAAGCAGGCAGGGGGTAGTAGCCCTTGGGATAGCACTACCTGGGGGTTACGTCTTGGAGGCTCACCGCTGGGATTTTGTGTCCTCTAGTGACCACATTTACGAACCACTGTTAAAAAAAATAAGTGGGTACCCCAACAGAAGTGGCTGTGTACCGGCTGGTGGAATGGTGTACTGGGGAGGAGATCGATCCCCAAAATGCTATGCTTATCCTGGACATCCCCTTGGGTATCAATACGGACACTGTACAGGGAGTACTTTCCAAGGTGGAAGGTTTACAAAACCCTGTGGTGATGGGTTGACATGCTGATCTGCTCACCCACACTTTCATGGCCCTAGCAGAGTAGAAGGACCCCATAGATAGCTCCAAAGAGCCACAGGCTATTACCCCAGAGGAAGCCCTCACCGCCTGGAGAGTGATAGTTAAGGACAGTAGAGATCCGGGGAGGGGGGAATGAGCCCCCCCTACTATCTGAAACTTTTGAGGAGAAATTTGCTAAATTGTTGCTGGAGGAAGGGAAAACTGTGGAGAACTTGAAGAAACTATTCTTGCCACCTGGGGGTGTTCCTCCGCCAACACCCTCTCCTGCTCCAGTACCTGTTATGTTGGCTGAACCAATGCAGGCTCCTATTTCTGCACCTGCCATTAGTCACGACTCTTACTGAAGGTTGAGGATCTTCTCTGGCACCCTCCCAACCCCCCAGGGGAAGGATGACTGGGACACCTGGATAGACTGTGTTGCCCCCTAATACCTGAATGGCAGTGTGCGGAGGCTGAGAAATGAAAAAGAATCATAGAAAGTCTGAGGGGTCCTGCCCTAGAGGCCATTACATTTTTGAGGTCCACAAATCCTGATGCATCTGCACAGAAGTACCTATCTGCACTTGAAGGCAATTTTGGGAGCACTGAGTCAGGGGAGAGCTTGATGTAGAAATTTCAAGGTACAAAACAGTAGCCAGGGAAAAGTTTTTCTGCATATGTTACTCATCTGGAAAGAGCTCTGCAGAAGGCTTACCAAAAAGGTGGGCTAGCCACCAGTGACTTAAACCGTGTAAGGTTGGAGCACCACATCCGGCTGCATGATGAAAGGCCATTTCGTGAGAGGTCTCGATGCCTGGCACCTGCTGACATAGATGATGTGAGACGGCATCTGCAAGAGCTGCTTGCTGCTGGTGTAATACAAGAATCCAGAAGCCCATATGCTTCACCTGTTGTGGTAGTGAGAAAAAAGAATGGGACAGTAAGGATGTGCGTGGATTATCGCACCTTGAACCGGCGGAGTATCCCTTGCATACCTGCTGCTTATTGCTACTTTTCTGCAATAGACATTGGTGCACTGCCTCAGCTGGACAATGACAGTATTCAGCGGGCTCAATCCCGAGATCCCATGATCAAATCAGCTTTAGAAGCCCTCTTTGCAGGGAAAGATGTGTCCAAATTACGCTCTACTGATTTGAGAACTGCACTGTTATACAAGGAAGGTCCTGATCAGTATACAATACCCCACATCCAGGGTGCTTTAAACTGCCTGAATGGTAGCAAGTGGTTCTCCATGCTGGATCTTCACAGTGGGTACTACCAGATCCCGATGGCCTCAGAAGACCGTGAGAAGATGGCCTTTATCTGTCCGCTTGGCTTCTATGAATTCATGAGGATACCTCAAGGGATTTCAGGTGCCCCAGCCACTTTTCAATGACTGATGGAGCATGCAGTGGGGGACATGAACTTATTAGAGTGCCTGGTGTACCTGGATGATGTTATTGTGTTTGGCAGCTCACTGGAGGAACATGAGAGCAGACTGTCCAAGGTGTTGGACCGACTGGAAGACTTTGGCCTAAAACTGTCCATCGAAAATGTCAGTTCTTCCAAACATCTGTAAAGTATGTGGGACACATAGTCTCCACCGAGGGAATAAGGACCGACCCAAGTAAAGTTGAGGCCCTGACCACCTGGCCACAGCCCCACAATCTAAAAGAACTGCAAAGATTGCTGGGATTCTGTGGCTACTATCGCTGTTTCATCAAGGACTATTCAAGAGTGATCCGTCCTTTACTTAATCTTACTCAAGGTTACCCCCCCTACCCACAAAAAATACAAGAGGTTGGTTTCTTCTGAGCCTGAGAGAGTGTATTTCCATCCCAATTAAGTATTTGGAGCCAGATGGACACCTGAGTGTGAAGCTGCTTTTCATGAGATTATATATCAACTTACCCACGCTCCTGTCCTTGCCTATGCAGATCCACGAAGCCCTATGTCTTGCACACTGATGCTAGCCTGCAAGGCTTGGGGGCTGTATTGTACCAAGAGCATGAGAATGGCCTGAGACCAGTGGCCTTTGCCAGTAGAAGCCTGACCCCATCTGAAAAGAACTATCCTGTACATAAGTTAGAGTTCCTAGCTTTGAAATGGGCTATTGTTGACCAGTTCCACGAGTACTTGTATGGGGCTAAGATACTAGTAAAAAACTGACAATAATCCTTTGACCTATGTGCAGACTTCAGCTAAGTTGGATGCCACTGGCCATAGGTGGCTTTCTGCATTATCTATATACGACTATGCTGTTGAATACAGAGCAGGCCTGAACCACATAGATGCTGATGATCTCTCCCGGAGGTCTGTTCCCCGGAATGACTGGGTCAGACTGTCAGAATCTGATATTCGAGCACTCTGCCAGTAGTTTGAAAGGGAGGAACAAATGTCGACGGACGCAGTGGACTGTATTGTGGATTGTTTGGGACCCTCTGAGAATTGCATACCTGCTGCTTATTGCCACTTTTCTGCAACAGACATTGGTGCACTGCCTCAGCTGGACAATGACAGTATTCAGCAGGCTCAATCCCAAGATCCTATGATCAAATCAGCTTTAGAAGCCCTCTATGCAGGGAAAGATGTGTCCAAATTATGCTCCACTGATTTGAGAAATGCATTGTTATACAAGGAAGGTCCTAAGTTGAAACTGATCAATAGACTGTTATACAGAGAAACAGTAGACAGAGGGGGACAAATAGACAAACAGCAACTAGTGCTGCCCACTACCTTTCGAGACTCAGTACTGAGGTCCTTACACAACCACATGGGGCATGTTGGTATAGACAGAACACTTGACTTTGTGAGATCCAGATTCTATTGGCCTAAGGTGGGGGCTGATGTTGAGCAACACATTCAAACTTGTAGTCGCTGCTTACAGAGGAAAGCTTTGCCCCAGAGTGCTGCCCCCCTTGTTAACATCACCACCAGTGCACCCATGGAACTGGTCTGTATTGATTGTCTGAGTTTGGAGTCAGATCAAAGAAACATTAGTAATGTGCTGGTGGTCACTGACCATTTTATGAGATATGCCCAAGCTTTCCCCACCAAGGACCAGAAGGCATCCACTATGGCAAAAGTGCTTGTAGAAAACTTTTTTGTTCACTATGGGGCTCCACAAAGAATCCATTCTGATCAAGGGAGAGACTTTGAGAGTTGTCTGATCAAAGAGATGCTTTCTCTGTGGGGAGTGCGAAAGTTCAGAACCACCCCTTACCACCCCCAGGGGGACCCACAGCCTGAACGTTTCAACTGCACTTTGCTAGATATGCTAGGCACCCTCCACCCAAAGGACAAGACTAGATGGAGCCAACAAATTAGCACCCTGGTACATGCCTATAACTGCACTAAAAGTGATGCCACTGGGTTCTCCCCATACCGCCTGATGTTTGGAAGAGAAGCTCGACTGCTGGTAGATGTATGTTTTGGAGTTTCTCCTGATGGGGTTTGAGCTGACAACTATTTACAGTATGTGCAAAAGTTAAAGGCCCAGCTAAATCATGCATACCAACTGGCTCAAACCATGGCTGCCAAAAGAAATCTGGCCAAGAAGGAAAGGTATGATAAAAAGATGAAAGCACAGGAACTCCAAGAGGGAGATCGGGTATTGCTAAGAAATCTGGGACTGCATGGCAAACATAAGATTGCTGACAGATGGCACCATCTCCCTCACATTGTAGTGGGCAAACTAGATGATCTGCCTGTGTAAAAAGTAATGCCTGAGAATAATTCAAAAGATGTTAAAACAATGCATAGAACTCATTTACTGCCCATTGGACAAATCTTGATTGAGTCTGAGCCCCCAGAAAGTGCTTCCTCTGGACCAGTGACCTGAGCTGCTGCTAAGCAAAAGCAAAGAAAGTCTGCACCTACAGATGCTGAGTTAAAGTGTTCCCAACAAGTCCCAGTTGAAAATGACTGTCAGTCCATGTCAGAGGAAAGTGAGTGCAACTTTGGGTACTACCCCTCTTACGAACTGAGTCAACTGTTTCGGGGTAATCCCCTAGTCAATCCTGGAGATGAAGCTGGGCCTTCTGGACTGTATAAGCCCCCAGCTTTGTCCCTGGAGCCAATGCTCCCAGAAAGTGAAGTGCAAAGCATCAAGTCAGATGGCATGGAATCATTACGTATGGTTGAATTGTTTGAGCTTTCAGAGGAGGAAAATGATGAACTGGAACAGACTGGTGATATACCAGAACAAGAAGAGTATTTTGAGTGCCCTGACGGTCTACTGCCAGTGTCCGAAAGCTCTCCATGTGAGCCAAGTGTTGTGGACTCAGAGACTGTAACTCTTGGAGCTGAAAGTGCCCCAAGTTCTAGCCTCCCCTGACAAGTGAGGACAATGCTAAATATGAGGCTCAGGGTGCAGAGACTGTAACAGTTCACCCCGGAAAAAACGACTGGTCGAGCTGTAAAGCCTGTGGTGCACCTCAGTTATGATTCCCATGGGAGGCCTATGGACTTGCCTCTCAATGTTGTCCATAAAGGAGTGTATGTGTCCCCGAGCTCATTGCTCAAACTGAACATCAGTGCTAACTCCAAGTTACTTGTGTTGCCCTCTAGGTATGGTGCCCCTGCCCCATCCAGCCCAACGGTAGCTGATAGGGAAGGGCCCCCTCTCTTCAGGTTTCCTGTATAGGAGGTAATAACCTGAGTTGTGGTACAATGTGTGTGTAATACTGTGTAAAAAGTGATGTACTGAAAAGTTTCAGAAATGTGTTTCTGGTAAGGTGATATGTTAACTGATGATTACATGTATAAGCCTAATGCAATACTGATGTAAATGTATATGGTTGTGTTGAAATTTGTGGGGGTACTTACTTGACGCAGATGCCAAGTTTTTCCAGGCCAGGAAGGGTGTAACCCCCCCCCTGCAAATGGGGGTCCCCAAAAGTCTTCCAGGAGCTTGCCTGAATGCTCCAAGTCTGGGCGGTGTTCGGCGTCTGATCTGTTTAAATGTGGTTCCAAGTGAGTGCTATTTGAGCCTCCACATACTGTCTCTTTAAGAGCTGTCTGCTTGCAGACTTAATTAGTTTGTATGGGGCGGGCTTCTGTCAATTCACTCCATTTCTGCCGTTGCTACATGTGCAGAGGGAGCCTTGTTGAAAGATAAAACTGTTTGCCAGAAATCATTTAGATCCACTGAGAAAATGTAGTTTGTCTAACCTGTCTTCCTTTCAGCATGAGCTGTTTCAGTGTAGCTCTTTCATTTTGGTTCTGAATAGCTGACTTGGACCAATCAGGATGATAGAGAGATCCCTAAAATGGAGCCTGTGGACGAATCGGAACTTGGACTCTCAATTCTGAGCCAGCCACAAGGGGATTGTATGGGCAGTGACTCTGGGAAATGTAGTTTTAACCTTGGCGCCTTTTTCCACCACCAGAGGGAGTCTTATTGTGATTGACAGCTGAACCAGCCAACAGAATGATGTGGAGCTAAAGGAAATGCCCTGCTTTGTGACTGGAAAGATTAGATCACTTGTGACTGTGAAGAGAGAAGGAGCTCTGTGCTTCTGCGCGCGGTGTATAGTTTCACGTGGGAAGCACGTGTGAGGCCCTGAGTTTTGGTCTGCAGCCTCTGTGAGTGCCAGTTTGGACTGAATCTGAGTTGTGAGGAGAAAGAAGCACTAGAAGTGTGGAAACCAGGCTCACCCTGTAGAAGACTGGAGAAATTGCTGAATCGCGCTCGGTCTGTCAGAAACTGAAGCTGCTGTGTGTGCTCCCGGGGTATTTTGCAGTAATTGCGATCGGGATTGAGGAGCAGCCTGCCTGGTATAGTACTTTCCTTTTACATATGAATGTGCGTAGTGCTTGTGGGGAATCGCTATTTCCAGTCCCCAGTGCTGTGTGCTGTGTGTTGAAGCTGGAAGCAAACCCCAGCTTGTCTCGGACTAAATCCGCTTGCTATCAACTGCAGTGGGGTCCAGTCACAAGGACTTTGTCTCCATGCCTTGTTGTTCTGGAAATCCAGAAGAACATCCACCATCCGGTTTTCAGCTTGGGTACTGTGAGTACAAGTCAGGGTATTCCCCTGCAGCCTGTTTTCAATCACAAGTGTGTCATCTAATTCTTGTTGTTTCACTGCTTATGGATTGAGCCATCCGCCCGGATTACAATTGGTGTTGTGCATATATTTTCTCTACAGGGCCCTATCCATCTGCACCTGCCGGCCAACCCGGGCAGCGGACCTGGCTAGCCCCCACCCAACCTGGGTACCCAGAGTGTGACTTTTCAGACCCTGTATGTGTGCGCAGTACTGTGATTTAATGCCACCAATTAACCTGACTCCCCCCTCCCGTGTTACTGTCCCCTAAATAAATCAAATTTTTTGTTGTTATACTATATACTGTCTGTTCTGTTGGTGCTTATGGAAACAGTATTGTATTTTGCTGCACATGTTGTTTAACCTTATTTTACAGGGGGCCCTCAGAGACGTGCTGCAGAATCAGTCTTGAGGGTAAGTAGTACTTTATGAATGAACAGTGTGTATACGTGGGGTATTGGAGCTGTAACTCCTGTGTACTAAGTGAGCCACTAGAGGGAACTAAAGGGTGTCACGGTGTCCCAGAGGGCTGTGACCAAGCTAGTCTAACCACTACAAACCCTGACCTCTGGGTGGAGGCACCCTTCATAGAACCTAGGCCCCTCAACCTGTCCATAGTCAAGCAGGCAGGGGTAGTAGCCCTTGGGATAGTGCCACCTGGGGGTTACACAAATATGACCCCTGTGCACAGACCCTTGTGTGAGTCTGAGTGTACAGGATTGGTGACCCTGAGTAAGAAGATGGAGGTTGAGTGGTCTGAGTGGAAGCCAGATTGGAATGGTGTTAGGAGGTTGCAATCCACAAAACAGCTGGATAGCTACCTGCTGACAAACCTTTTGAGCGGATGGGTAGCAGTGAGATTGGGTCATAGTTGGAGGGAGAGGCAGATGGGCTGCCTTTTTTGGATTGGTACCACCAGGGCATGTTTCCAACTGCATGGGAATGATCTGGTACAAAAGGCACTGTTTAAAAATATGGGCAACAGGGATAGCAAATATCAGAGCACCAGTCTTCAAGAATCTGGGCAAGGTGCCATCAGATCCACAGCTGGATGCAGCACTTAAAGCTAACAGTTCCTTGCAGACTACATCAGCTGAGCTTGCCTGCAGGTGGAAGTTGCTGCCAGTGGACAGACAGGGGAGCATGGAGTGGAGGGGGGGTTGGTGATAACAGCCCTAGACCATTCAGTGAAATACAGTACTTGTTTAGGTCATAGACAGTTAAGGAAGAGCCAGGGGGAGACTGTTCATTGCTGGGGGAGTTGGTTAATGAATTGTCTGTCCTCAAGAATTTAGAGGGGTTGAGGGTGTTGGTGGCTAGCTTGTTCTTAAAGTAGTTTGCCTTTGCTAGTCTTATGCACCTCTTGCAGTGATTCCAGAGGGAGGCAAAGGCTCGCTTGTCCTGTGTTAACTCAGTGTTTTTGTTTCTTGCCCAGGCAGAATCTCTTCTTTGGAAGAGTTCAATTAGATCTGGGGGGGGGGGCGGTATCTAGGGGAGGTGGTGGCCCCAAACTCTTGACTGTTTGAGAGGTGCAAGTTTATCACAAATGGGCAAAATATTTGAGAAGAAGTGAGCCAAGGCGTCTTCTGGGTCTGTGGCAGAGAGGATTGGAGTCCAGTTGGCAGTAGGGAGGTCCTGGAGGAATCTATCCAGGCAGAAAGCTTTGAATGGGCTGGTTAAGGTTATTTTTGGGGGAGGTTTTTATGGGTTTAATTTTCTGTGCACAGTACACCATGCAGTGGTCATTGAAAATACCAGATAGAGTGCCTGATGTCATGATTTGCTGCAGAAGAGTTTCCAACACCTAGTCAACTGTATTGTGATTGGAGGAAATGGGGTTGAAACAGGTGAGCAAAGAAATCAGTAACTGTAAATTCAGGGCTTTAATTTTGGCGTGGAGGTGGGTGGTAGAGGGTAGCTTGGTATCAGCAGATCAGTTTATATTAAAATCACAGAGCATGATGTGTTCGCCTTTGGGTAGGGGGTCCAGCACTTTGTGAAGTATGTCCAGTACCACATTAGAAGATTTACCTGGAGCACAGTACATACCCATTATTTGCAATGGCACAGAGCTCGGATGGGTGAGAACCCCTGAGATTACTTCATGCAGTTTTGGAGTGAGTTCACAGATATTCACAGTGAAGTTGTGAGAGCAAGCCGAGTATATCGGTACTCCACTCCCTGTCTTTGAGCAGCCTTGTATGTGGAATGTGTAGCCAGGGATGTCAATGGGTGATGAAGGGACACGAGCAGAGAGACAGGTTTCAGTCAGGATTAGGAAGTCCGGTTGGTTTAAGACTGTCCAAGTTTTGATTAGATGAATCTTGGGTAAAAGACTCCAGACAATTACAGGGAAGATTTTGAGGCCCTTGGGCAAGATGAGGAGCCCCGTTGGAACTGCGAGGAGGGCTAGGTTTAGCCTCCACATCACCGCCCAGAAGTAGTAGTAATAGAAGGAGCCAGCTGCACTGTAGTGGGCCTTTCTTTAGAGACCTTTGGGGGGTTGGGGGGGAACATGGTCTGCAGCCTAGGTAATTTGGCCACTTAGTTTCTCAGCTCTGCTCCACTTTGACTAGCAGCTACTCTTTTTGCCTACTTAATTGGCTACTATAGTTCTGCTGTTATATACTGGTACTTGGTTTGTTCAATAGACTTTTTTCAGTGATTTTTGACACTTTGTTGTTTGAATTCTCTTCTGTGTCAGCATGCCTTACAGGTCTCACTACTTGTCTCCATGGAACACCTGGCAGCAACTTAGGCCACAACAAATATGCAACAGCGATCTACCAGTCCTCCATTGCTGGAATATACTGCCTCACTGCTGGAGATCTTGGAAGTCGACATAACAGGAATAGAAACCGCTGTTACCTCGATGACCTCCGAACTTATATTGGAGGCATTATAGTGCAGTGGTTAAGGGCACTGAGCTACAAACTTGAAGACCTGGGTTTGAATACCATCACCTTCCACTTGCCTACTGTGTGACCTTGAGCAATTCACTTAGCTTCCTTGTGCTCCAAGGTCACACTTGGAAAACACGCTCTGGCTTAGTGTTCCTTTCCTGGTTAAACAATTTCCCGTTTCCCTCATCATTGAAAGACCAAATGAATACAGTTGAACAGCGGGTTTCTAACTTGGACAATTTCCATCTCGTCATCCTGCACTGACTGGAAGCCCACAAGCAGCATCTGGAGCAATTCTGGGAATGGGCCAAAGTGCTGGACAACCAAGGTCGCCACAATACTATACACATTATAGGTGTCCCTGAGGGGGTGGAAGGATCATGCCTGGAGGGATTTGTGTCTGAACTTCTCTTACAACTGGTAGCCTCAACCTGAAGAGGCCCTATTGTAGTAGAACAGGCCTACAGGATTCACCGGCCTAATACCCAACAGAGTTCCCAGCCCGAACTATTACAGTATTGCTCACCACCTCAGCCTCTCAGTTAAAGAATCCTTGCTATGACTCACATGAGACACAGGCCCACTTACCTGGCATGGCTCCAGAATTTCTCTATACTCAGATTGTTCTGCTAAGGTGGTGCAAAAACGATGGCAGTACGCTCCCAGTCGGTCTGCACTTTGAAAGTTTGGCATCCAATACCGTTTTTCTGGTCTGGTAGACTGTTATTCATCATAATGGGAGACATCACTTATGCCGTTCCTCGCAAGAAGCAAGGGCTTACATCCACAGCAGGTGGCCGCAGTTACTCATCAACTCACCTCCACCCAGGAGATTGGGGCGGGACTTGAACGAGTTAGACAACAGTGATGGATTCACCCGGCAGAACCTCTTTTCAGCACCCACAGAGGGGCATAACACAGCTGAACATAAACACCAGGGCACAGACTCGGTCCTTCCCCAAAATGGCACCAGTTTAGCATTCTCTCCTGCCTGGCTCTCTCGTGGTTAGACTGCAACAGGACAGCCACCGCTTAGATCTGTCTCACTCCTGGAATGCAGCAGGTTGTGGCATCAGGCTTCCAGACCCAGTTCTGGTTTGGAGCGGTCATGCCCCATCTCTCCATCTGCCAAGTCTCCAAGGAATGATCCACTTCTGATGCCGAAGGACTTGGATGGGGGTCATCCCCAGCGGGACCTGGGACAGATGAAAAAATTACTCACCTTAGTAATGTTGTTTCTTCTAATGGAGTCTTGCTATATTCTGACATATGCAGTGAGTCCCAACCTTCAAACTGCCCCGGAGATGAAAGAGTTAACTTTCCATGCCAGGCATGGAACGCTGAGCTCGAGTTCGGTTGAGACTCTGTCCGTTGTTCTTCAAACTCAAACCGTCAGATCTTTACAATCTAAACTCACTACGGTCCTGTGTGGAAGCGGTAAATCTACACTAGCCAACTGGCTACTAAACATAAAACACATTTTTTGGTCCCAACACAAAGACTCAAGTCAGGAGACTCAAAAATGAAAACACAACACCCACTCACCCCAAAAAGAAGGGGCGAAACAAAAAGGTGGGCACCTACTAAGTGCCTACACTGCACTGCCCACCCACATCCCAAAAAAGAGGTTCTGAGAGGGCAGGCAGGGGAGGCTGAATATAGCAAGACTCCATTAGAAGAAACAACATTACTAAGGTGAGTAATTTTTTCTTCAAACAACATGAAGTCTTGCTATATTCTGACATATGCAGACTACAAAGCAGTACCTCCATGGAGGAGGGACAGAACCTACTTAGGAAATAGGCTCTGAAGCACAGCTTGTGTTAGAACCGAGCATCACTCCTAGCCTGGATGTCCAGGGAGTAATGCTTGGTAAAAGTGTGAACTGTTTTCCAGGTAGCTGCTTGACATATCTCTAGAATAGGGATGTCCCTGGAAGCAGCCAGGGAAGCAGCTATATCTCTGGTAGAGTGAGCCCTCAGGCCTGAGGGGGGAACCTTACCCAATTTTTCATAGCAAAATTGGATACAAGAGACAATCCACCTGGCAATGGATCTTTTAGTGGCAGGTTTCCCTTTACCAACCTCACCATAAGTGAGGAACAGTTGGAGGGAGTCAAACCTGTGACCCTTGGTACGCTCTATGTAGTAACTAAGGGCTCTTTTAACATCTAGACTGTGCAGTCTCCTCTCGCCAGAGGAGGAATGGTCAGTGAAGTACACTGGAAGAGACATAGATTGATTAAGGTGGAACTCTGAAACCACCTTAGGCAAGAACTTCCTGTTAGTCCTGAGGACCACCTTATCTCTATGAAAGGAGATAAAATCAGGCTCCACTGACAAGGCTTGTAATTCACTTATGCGTCTGGCAGAAGTGATGGCTACCAGAAACACAGTCTTCCAAGTTAAGTGCTTAAGCTCTGCTGAAGATAAAGGCTCAAAGGGGGGTTGCATAAGCTGAGTAATGCAAACATTGAGGTCCCAGGCAGGGGCAGGGTCCCTGAATGGAGGGTTGGTGTGAAGCAATCCCTTGAAAAACTTGGAGAAAACAGGGTGAGCTGAGAGAGAACAGGGCTTACCTGCTGAAATAAAAGCAGACACAGTTGCCAAAAGCACTTTCAGTGTAGCTGGTCTCAGCCCCAAGCTATTTAAGTGAACCATATAGTCAAGGACTGTGGGCAGATCAGCAGATTCTGGGGAAATATGCTTCCCAGAGCACCATATGGAAAATCTTTTCCATTTAGAATTATAAGTAGCCCTGGTAGAAGGTTTTCTAGAAGCCTTCAGGATACCCATTATACCTTGAGAGAGGTGTAAATCAGCAAACTCTAACTCTTCAAGAGCCAGGCCTTGAGATTGAGAGATTTGAGGTTTGGATACCAAACCCTCCCCTGAGCACAGGTTAACAGGTTGTAATTCCTGGGAAGACACAGGGGAAGATGGACTGCTAAGGACAGTAGGAGTGGATACCAGGGCTGTCTGGCCCAGTCTGGAGCAATCAGGATCATCTTGCAAGGTTGAGATCTGATTTTGACTAGCACGTTGAACAGGAGAGGGAAGGAGGGAAAAGCATAGAGAAACTTCCCTTTCCAATTGAGAACTAAGGCATCCAGGGGGACTGAGCCCGACACTCGGGGTCTGCAGCAAAAAAGGGGAAGTTGGTGATTGTCTGGGGCTGCAAAAAGATCTATCTGCGGGGTGCCCCATCTGGAAAATATCACCTCCAAGACCAGGGGATCCAGTGACCATTCGTGATGGCCCTGGGAAATCCTGCTGAGAGCATCTGCCAGGAGATTGTCCTTTCCTGAGAGGTGAACTGCTGTGAGGGAGGTGTTCAGGGAGTAAGCCAGAGACCACAACTTCATTGCTTCGGTGTACAAGGCCGTAGACCGAGTGCCTCCTTGCTTGTTGATGTACCACATTGTGGTGGTGGTGTCTGTTCTGACCTGTACAACTTTGTTCTGAACAGATTTGGAAAAAGCTTGAAGTGTTAGAAATACTGCTCTGAGTTCCAACAGATTGATATGGAGCAGAGACTCCTGAGGGGACCACAACCCCTGGGTAGTGAGGTCGCCCATGTGAGCCCCCCACCCCAAGAGGGAGGCATCTGTAGTAAGGATTAAGGAGTGAGACTGAGTGACAAAGGGAACCCCTTGTCTCAAATTGCTCTGATCCTGCCACCACTGTAGGGCCTGGATCAGGGTTCGCGTTACTGGGATCAATTTGGTAAGAGGGTCCTTCCTTTGAGACAAAAAGGCTCTCAAATAGAACTGAATGTCCCTCATCTGAAATCTTGCTCCCTGCACTACTGCTGTAGAAGCAGCCATGTGCCCCAGGAGCTGTAGAAAATGCCTTACTGGTCGAGACACCTGCAGGGTGAATGAGGAGGCCAGAGAGACCAGGGTCCTTGCCCTGTCCAGGGGAAGGAAGGCTCTGGCCTTCTCTGTGTCTAGCTCTGTGCCTATGAAGGTGAGGAGCTGGACAGGCTCTAGAACTGACTTTGAGAGATTTAGAAGGAAACCCAAAGAAGTGAGCAGTTGCTGAGTTACCTGTAAGTGTAACTTGACTTGGTCTGGGGACTGACCTACTATGAGCCAGTCGTCCAGGTAAGGGAAGATGGCAATTTTCTGCCTTCTTAGAGAAGCAACTACCAGGCATTTTGTGAATACCCTTGGAGCAGAGGTGAGGCCAAAGGGCATTGCTCTGAACTGGTAATGGCCTGAGGGCAGCTCGAACCTGAGGTACTTTCGATGGGAGCTTCTGATGAGAATATGGACGTAGGCATCCTTGAGGTCCAGGGACACTAGCCAGTCCCCTGGCCTTAGAGAGGGTAGAATAATTCCCAGAGTCACCATTTTGAATTTTGGTTTTAAAAGGTGCTTGTTTAGGTATCTGAGATCCAGGATGGGATGCCATTCTCCTGTCTTTTTTGGGGTAAGGAAGTTCCTGGAATACAATCCTTTGCCCCGGTGTAGCAGTGAAACCCTTTCCACAGCTCTGAGAGCTAGGAGGGAAGAGACCTCTGCCTCTAAGGCAAGTGCCTCTGATGGATTTGCAGGTGGAAAGGATCTGGTTCTCATCTTTGGAAACTTTTTGAAGCTGAGAACCAGTCCCTGGCTTACTACTTCCTGGACCCATTTGTCTGATGTCAGAGACTCCCAGTCCTGGACAAAGTAAGCCAGCCTGCCCCCTACAGGTAGCTGAGAATCGGCCCAGCAACCCCATCAGGGTGCCTGCTTGGCAGGGGCTTTGGGCTGGGGGTGGAAGCAGGCCTGCTTGTCACCCCGCCTGCCTGTCCCTCTAAAGAACTCCTCCGGCATAAGCAGAAGAGAAGGCCTGGCTTGGTAAAAGGCCTATGAAAAGGCCTGCCCCTGCCCCTGGGAAGCTGCCTTTGAGGAGTGGCCTGCCTTTCCTTGGCCTGTGCACTCCTATAGGTGATCCTATACTCATCCATTTTTCTGATTCTCTGTCTGCCCCCAAACAGAGAATTACCCACAACAGGAAAATCCATGGCCTTAGTCTGGGTATCCTGTGACAGGCTAGTACATCTGAGCCAAGCCATTCTGCGGTGCCACAGATGTAGCCATGACTCTTGATGACACATCATTTGAGTCCACTGCAGCATGGAATTGCACCTTGGATGCCTCAATACCATCAGCAGCCACCTGCTGCAGCTCCTTGGCAAGCTGGCCAGCGACCTATTTTGCTAAAGCCATAACAGTGTCCCATCTGGACTTCTGATATCTAGCCACATAAGCCATATAATTCGCCTGTCTGAGTCCCAAGGATGCTGCCATGTACTGTTTCTTTGCCATGGCATCAATCCTCCTGGAGTCCTTGTCTGGGGGGTGTGAAGCCAAGGGAATATTTGCCTTGTCACAGGCTGCAGCCTGCACTACCCCAACATGGCTGCATTGTTGTGTAAGAAACTCTGTATCAGAGCCTGACAATGTGTACCTCTTGTCCATTCTCTTATCCACAGGGGGTATAGTGTGAGGAGTTTTTAGAATTTTAAAAGTCTGTTTCCCAAAAGATTTATGCAAGGGAATAGACAGCCACCTAAACTCTGGGATATCCATCATTTCTACATAGTCAGGCTCCTCTTGATCATCCACAGCTTCCTCCATAGGGAGCTGGAGGGTTTCAGCACCTTTATTATAAAACATAAAATGAGAAGGGGACTCAGAAAGCCTAGGAGGAGACACTCCTGAAGGTCTGTCTGGGGAGATGTCCAGGTCAATGGGCACATCCAGACTTTCAAATCCACATTCACTCTCCTCATACTCCTCTTCCCCCTCCTCCAGTTCATCATATTCCTCTAAATCATACTCTTGAACCGGTGGAACCGGCCGAACCGAGCACCTACCTGATGGTGCCGGTTCGGTCGGAACCGGGGAAAGCGACTGGACAATTTTGATCGCTTTGGCTATTTCTTCAGCGGTTGGAGAGGAAAGTTTTGGCTCCACACCAGCTGATTTCCTAGTCCTTTTGCTGGAACTGACTCCTCAGAGTCGGATCTCCTTTGCCCGACAAGTCTCGCCTGGTCAGAGAGCACCTCTGTCTCGGTTTGAACCAACCGGCTGGCCATCTGGTTCAGCGGACTTTTTGGCCTCCCTTTCCCTGAGCCTACCAACTCTCTTTCCAGGGTAGCTGCAGGAAAATTTTACAAATCTGGCAGTCTGCATTGAGGTGGTCAAACCCCAGACAATAAACACAGGTGTGGGGGTCAGCCTTGGCAAAGACTTCCCCACACACACTACAGTGTTGAAACCCAGTGGGCCCGGTTTTTCTTTTGGGTTTCTCAGACAGTGCCAGTCCTATCCAAACTTACCCGTTTATGGCAATCTGCCAGGCAAGACCCTCTTATCGGTTCCCAACCATGTCACGGGTCGTGGAAAAAAACGTAATAAAATCCGTTTTTTAAGTTTATCTGGGCAGGGAAAAAGCCTCGAATTAGGCAACAATTGTTGTCAATACCCAGAAAAGAAGGGGAAGGGGGGATGCAACATTTACGGACTTACTTCTGTGCAGCCCAAATGATGCCGCTCCTGAAACTCTTGATATTAACGAACCCCCAGACTGGGTGGAAATGGAAAGGAGGGCCCATTTGAGCCTGCCGGTGCAAGTTCTCCCATGGACTATAAGGGACACAAACCTGACTGAGATCAGAAATTGTTGGACGAGACAAACTCTTAGAGTCTGGCTCCAGATCAGACAGAGGTGGGGAGGGACAGCTCCGGTATGGCAGAAAATCCTGTTGGAATATATACCAGCTATAGTGGGCATGAAGGGTTTCATTTCACTGGAGAGCTGGGTCAGGAAAGGTATACTAAGGCTGCCCCAGATAGTGGAGGGGACAGGGGTGAAGTCTTTCCTGAGTTTACAGCAAGAATTTCAGTTGCCTCAGAAGGAATTATTCAAATATTTCCAATGTAGAAATATAATAATGGAGGAGATAGGAGTAGCTGAGGTGACACGCCCCCTAACAGAGGAGATAGCTCTGATACAAAACAGAATGTTGTCGAAGGATACAAAAAGGATAGTAGCTCAAATGTATGCTTTATTATATCAAGGGGAGGACAGGGAGTACAGAATAAACATACAAGCAAAATGGGAAAAGGATATAGGTTACGGGATTCAACCAGAAAGATGGGAAAGGATCTGGGAGGGCATACAGAGAACAACCAGTCTACAAAACTGGAGAGAATTTAGATGGAAAGTAAGTGTTAGATTTTTCAGAGTTCCAACATTAACTAAACATTACGGGAGACAGAATTCGGATAAATGCTGGAGAGGTTGTGGGGGAATAGGCTCACACTTTCATATATTCTGGGGGTGTCCAGTATTAATAAAATACTGGGCAGACATAAAGGAAATTCTAATGAGAATGTTTGATTTGCACCTTCTTCTTTGGTTTGAAAATCTGGTCTTGGGCCTTCCCCCAGTAGATCTGTCAAGGAAAGACTACAAATATTTGTTCTACATCTGTGTGGCAGCAGCAACAAAGGCAATTACACAGAGATGGCTTACGCGGCCCTCTCCATCAGTGGAGATTTGGAAACATAACATGGAAAGGATTAAGCAATTAGAAAGTATAGGAGCAAAAGTGCAATTAAGGACGGAAAGGTTTAATGCCAGATGGTTACCCTATTATAAATATATTCAAGAAACCACACAAAGGATGGTATTAGAGCAATACTTAACATAGAAAGGGAAGTTAGGTGAAGAGAAACGGGGACAGGAAGATGTAGGATATCAAAATAGGAGGAAGACGAATAAGCGGTGAACTGGAGGGATGGAAGAAATGGGGGGGTATTCCGAAGGTGGGTTCGAGAAATATGAATCGCCCGGGGACACATCCTGCATAATGTTATGAAAATGGAAGGTAAAGTTTAGTATTTAGATAAAAGGGTATCTTTAAGATATATAAGATGGAATATGAGAAGTACAGACATGGTATAAAAAAGGGTAATTTTAAAGGATATAGTGTTGAAATGGAGTGAGAGAAAGAGGGAAGCAACAAAGAAAGAACATGAAGGAAGAGGACAGACTAAAGGAAGGGGAATAAAATCTTGGAACTTAGGGATAGTATAGAATGGATCAAGGAAGGAAACAGATAGGAAGAAATTAGATACAGTATCATGGTTCGGAGAAGATATAAAAATTGTTATGATGATAAAGAGGCTTGCTATACTTTGTTTCCCTACTGTCTTCAGAACAAAGAATGTACCTATCTGTATTTGACAAAATATATACCATGTCTATGATACCTAAAAATAAAAAGACAAGTTAAAAAAAATTCCGTTTTTTTAGAACCGATATGAACCGGTAACCACACTCTAAAATTACAATTCAAGATTTTTTAAAACACTTGATCGGTTCAAACCGAACCAATGAACCGTTTACAAGTTCCACACAGAACAGAGTAAAATATAACCTATCTAGTACTCACAAATACCACAGACAGAGACTGAACCGACAGGTTACGGTTTAATTTCGGTTGAAAACCGAGAAAACGGCACTTTAACCGACAAAATGAACCGAGCAGAAGGAGAAATCTCCGGAGCGACTGTTCAGTGAGACGGAGTAAAGAATCTGACGGTTTGAGTTTGAAGAACAACAGACAGAGTCTCAACCGAGCCCGAGCTCAGCGTTCCATGCCTGGCATGGAAAGTTAACTCTTTCATCTCCAGGGCAGTTCGAAGCTTGGGACTCACTGCATATGTCAGAATATAGCAAGACTTCATGTTGTTTGAAATCAAGTTCTCATATCAGCACCTCACTGGGTTCTTCCCTTCAGCCATGTATGTCTGACTCCCTGGACTTAATGGATATGCGGCCGACTTCCCCCTCAAAGGTTAAGCCCTCACCTGGGGATAAAGTTGATGATATAACTCCTCTGCCATGGCGGTGTAAACAGGCCTGAAGGGTCTGGCTCTGTCTTGTCTGGTTGAGTTGCAGGACTTGTTCTGTTATGCGAGGGATGTTTACTCGGACTCGACCTATGCTACTTACCTATCTTCTTTGTCTGTCTTACTTCATTACTCTTTTGGCTGCAGAGCATGTTACTGTGGCTTCCGTTTTCGTACACTTCTATATATTGTCGGTTGGCTCTTCCTACCACCTTATGTGCACAGCTCCGATTTTTCTGCGGCACTTTAGAGCAAAGTTCTGTGGCAGGGTTCCCATTTGCCGCAGAACTTCTGCGGCGGTGGATGGGTATTTCTGCGGCAATTCTGTGACACAAATTTGTTGCACTATTCCCCTTATTTTTATACTTCGTTGTTACTTTTCTTCATATCAGATATTTTCTTTGTAGAGTTAAGTGTATGTATTGTGACATTCAGTGTTAACATTCAGTACATAAAGACATGAGCCTGAAGGACTAGCGGTAATAAAGAAGACAAAGCAAGCCTCTGCATACGTTTGTATGGTTATGGAATTTTTCATCACAATACTGTATGCTGTGAAAAGTTTTCATTTAGTGGGTGTAATGTAACATACATATTATATATACTTTTTCTCTTGAACTAATTTCATACCCCTCACCCACAGGACGCATCTGGAAACAAGCTATTTCAGATCAGTATTCCTGGTAATAGTTTTGAAAGATGTTTGACAGATAGATAGACAGACAGATAGTTTGACAGGCAGACAGACAGTATAGATAAGATAGACAGACAGACAGGCAGACAGACTTATTTGTGTATGTATATGTTAATATGTGTCGGTGTACATGTTATGTCACTTTCGGTAAGACAAAATGTTTTCATCTGCTAATAAATCCTTTTCACAACTATGTGCATCTTTGTTTTATTTGTACTGTGAAATTAAAGATGTGAGATTCACTGCACACCACCTTCACATACCTTCGTGTGGCTCATGATGTTTCATGCATGCCACATAAAATATATTAATACTGCATTTCTTAGAACACCAGACAAGCCTTACACACAGCAAGAGCATGTTTTTTGGCTAGAATTTGACACACACACACATACACATATACCTGATGAATAAATACTTTTGTATGTTTCGTATTTTTTATATCACAGCAGGGGTTCAGTTGATTAATTTAGAATAGATAGGTTTTTTTTTTTTGTTCATTTGTTGTTTGGTTATTGTAGCATGATGTGCAGTGAGTTGGAGGCCAGAAGAGCCACAGAGGGTTCAGTTAAAATTTAAATCCCAGTTCTGAGCCTAACTTAGCCTTGGAGGATATAAAATCCATGCTTCCATGCAATTTACTCTGGCTGGGTGCCAGCCAGGACAGGGACACAACAAATCTTCAAACTCTGTATATAACCTAAATTAAGTCAGGAAAAGCAAGTGTTAGAAAACTAATTTTGGTTACACAGTGTGCAGATTTATTTTGTCACTGACCTGGTTGCATCCCAGAAGCGATTATTAATTTTTTTTTTAAAGAGAACATAAAATATTAAAGGGGGTGTTAATCACCACATCATGAGAAAGATGTATGTCAGTTTGTGGCACATTTATTTTAGTTCAAAGTTTTTACAGATTCATTTTGTTTTTATTTTAATGACGACTATTAAGTCCACACTACTGAAAGTAGCTAGATGTAAACAGAACCTACTCACACAGATAGACAAGATAGCACTCACACTTGTTGAGAAGTTTATAAAATAAATTTCTATCTAAGCACAATAGCACTTTCAAACTAGATTATGCCATAAACAAATATTTAGAGACAATTATTTCATTATTATTTATGCAGTAGGGGTGGAGATAAATGTAATGGTGTAACAAGGGATAAAGAAGTTTGTCCCTATATTGCAGCCTAACCTCATTTTGGTCTAAAAACATTCTGTGCATGTATAACAAATGCTGGCCTATAGAACTAGGTTATATGGAGCTTATAAAGCCATGAGAAGAGCTAAGCCACAATTGCAATACTAATGTGCCTTCTAACATTGTAACTTTGTAGATGTGAGTAATAGCACATATTTGGCCTACGTGACTGCAAGCAGGAACACAGGACAGTGTCCAAATTCCCCTTTTAATTAACTTTAGTGTTTGTCCTTAGATGGACAGTCCAAAATGCTTGTTAGCACTTTCATAAGCTAAAGCTTATCTCTTCCTTCTGAACTTTGGTAACTGGTAGTAACAGTTGTTACTAGCCGTAGATGGTAATGAAATGTACACTATCTGTATTTGTGCTGACCAAGGGTGAGATCATACACATACCAAGAAAAAGTACCTTATTACCTTATAAGTTGATGTTTGTGCTTGTTTTAAACCAATCATAGAAAACCATAGGAAATGATGATGCTGTCTTTCACTATATAAGCAAGCCTGCACATCCTGTTATTTTGAAGAATGTACCACTTGTAATTTCTCACTGTGATTATTATTATAATCATTAAATTCTTCCGCCATCAGTCTCATCTCCATTCATCTCCTTTCTAAGTATCTGTAATTGATAATTTACTAACTATAGTTTTTTCACAACGTTACAATTGGTGCCTTAAGACTCGGATCGTTGGTGCTGCACGCTGAGAAGGCCGCCTAACTACTGGTCGGTTGGGTTACGAGCCCCATTGTAGGGTGACGACGCTTGGAGATGTGGCGCTGCTGGCTTAAAGTGAGAAGAAAAGGTACACACAGACGGCCACAGCCACTTGACAATCAGGTGATGTATGCTTCTCAACTTACTTGAAATAAGAAAGTAATACTTAACTCTGTAGGAACTCATGGGGCAGAGTAGGTAAGTAAAGGTCCTGGGACTTGCAAGCCAGACCTAACAAAGGGAGCTGTAAGATGTAGCCAAACGGACCGGGGCACCAGTGCACGGGTGAGCCCGGCTGTAAAGGCTAGGCAGACAAATAAGATAAAAATGAGTATGGAAACAATAATAGGTCGTTTTCTAGGAAAACACCTAAAGGGGGGAGCATACGAACCAGTGCCCAATGATCAACAGGCACAACTGTATTTTACTCAGCAAGTGTCCCTCCGTAATGAGGGAGTAAAAAATGAAAAGGAAATTTTTGCAAATGCATTGCAAGGGCTGTGGCAGTATAATCAGACTATTGTGTGTCACCGAAATAAAGAAGCAGCTCAGTTGAGGGACGAAGGGGATCAAAATGCTAAATTGCAGCAACAACTAGAAGAGTTAACATTAAAGTATAAAGATAGCGTCCCAATAGATCAACACCAAGAGTTAGAACAGCAGTGTATTAATTTTAGGACACAGCTAATAAAAGCACAAGGGGATCTGTGTCTGTTAAACAGGGATCATGCCCTCCTACAGATTAAGTTAGACCAACAGTCACAAGAACATGCTAGTGAGACTAGGTGCCTGTACACTGAGCTCCAGGATGCTGCAAGCAAGATCCAGGAGTTACAGGAAAAACAAGATGAGTTAAACGAGCTCCTTACTGGAAAAAGGGGTGGGACAGTAACCATTAAAATGGCACCTGTAAGCACACGAGGAATGACCGCAGCTGGGGGCTATGTCAGCTGCAACCCGACATCAACAAGAGCAGTATCTACAAATGTTAGACTCCAAATGGCTAAAACATAGATTAAAAAGGGAATACAGCCAGTAGCAGGATGGGGGCAACCTATAGAAGAGGGAGATGTAGTAATGGTGCAAAATTGGGAGCAAAAAAATCCATGGAAGGATGCTAATTGGTTAGGACCGTTCCAAGTGTGTAAAAGGTTGGGTGAGAGTATGGTATATGTGGTTAAAGTAAGTGGCAAGAAAGGGGCTGGAGGAAGGAAACAAGAATTCTGGGTACATGTTGATCAGTGTAAAAAAGTGTCAAACAAAGCTGGTTGAAAATTAAAATACTACACTTGATGTTGATAGCCATGAAGACCCAAGGCATCATTATCATCAGCTTGGTAACGGCCATAAGATTTTCTATAATCCTCAGCCTGCACATTAACGTGGAACAAACTAATGTTACATGTGAGTATGAACAGCCCATTATACTGTTAGTCAGATGGAACTGGGACCCTGTTGATATAGACACCTACACAACACGAGCATGGAAAGCCACCTGGACCAAAAATAACCGTACTTTTATATCTACAAATTGGTGTGTGGACATTTTTAATAGCTGGTCCAGCTGTGCATCAGAGCTTAAGACTGGGTCACAGCAAAGCTACATGGACTGGAAACAAAAAAATGGGTCTTTTGTTATAAACAGGACACGCCAAAGGACAATGGTGTTTATGTGTTAACTTTATCCTACTGTCTTTGGGGTAACAATAGTGTCTGTAACTATGCTAGTGTAAACAACTCATTGCATTTTGCAGCCTCAGATGCCATACATTTAACTGTAACACCAACCGAATGCCCAAATGTGACGACAGTGCCAGATAGTGGGCTTACATCAACACCTATTGATCAAATGCTTGTAAATAATGTGAAGTACAGTAGAGTGCATATAAACTTAGATTTTTCTGGTTGGAATATAAATGTTAACAGTAGTTGTGCTGACACTTGTGTGTCAAACTTTTATGCCACTATGTTGATTGACATGTTAAGCGCCTTCCATGCTAAAACTGGGAGTATTATGGCCCCTCTTATTAGTAAAGAAAGGGTTAGTAATACTAGAAAAAAATGAGATTTGTGGGGAGACCTGGCTGGACTTTTTGGATCAGGAATGAGCATATGGAATAGGGCAGACCTAGAGGCCACTAAGGGGTACCAAGTCCAGTTTAATACTAACACAGGAGAAAGGGTATTGCTACCACTTACATTAGGCCAGCAAGGTTTGGCAATGGAAGAGCGTTTATCTGTGTACAATATACATGAGGTGGGCCGCCTGTTTAAAGAGGTGGAGCACAAAATTAATGAAGTTGTGGCTGAGCACAATGAAGAAGTTTTTAATAATACCATAAATAAAGCTATAGTGTGTAGTGCTTATGGATCTTATGTTTTAACTCAAGTTAGCCAATTGCTACAGGAAATTACTAATAATCAATTGCCTAATCAAATTTCTGACGCACAATTAAAATTGTGGTATTGTCCAAATTGCCTTAGTGTTTTTTTATTTTTTTTATTTTGTTTAACCAGGAGTAGCACACTAAGCTGAAAGCTTTTTTACAGGAGCATCCTGGGAGCACAGGGAAGTTAAGTGACTTGCTCAGGGTCACACAGTATGCAAGTGGAAGCTGTGGGATTCAAACCCAGGTCTGGCCTGCTGGATGTCACCAAATTTGCAGCTCAGAGGCTTAAACCACTGCGCTATACTGCCTCCCCATGTTAGTGATAGTAAGTGTATAACTTTTTGTATTGAAGATCGAGCCCCACCTATGTGGTGGATTTGCAAGGTAACCAAAGTATATGTTAAACCACAAGTATTTGAACCCAACAGTACACTTGATTGCACCATGAGGGTGTCCCTCGTGGTAAGACTACCGCAAGTTGAGTATAACAAGGAGGTGTACTCTCAAATAGTAAAAGTACACTCCGTAGGGTACCTACAAGGTCAGTATTATGCATATCGAGTACCTTGCCCCCAGAGATCCTAGTGTGCAGCAATGATGGGTCATGGGTAGCACCCAACTTAGATTGCTGTGAGGAAATAAACAGTGAATGGATATGCCAGTGTGACATCATGTCACAAACGCAACCAATCTGTGGGGAAATCCCCATAGGCCAAGCTGAAAATAATACTGCCTGGTGCCCCATCCAGTTAAGATGGTGGTACACTCCACAAGTCGTTGTAACCTATAATGGTACTAACCAATACTGTGTTGTTACTAATATACCCATCTTATTTTATGAAGGACAAATGTGTACCATTTACAACCCAAACTTTTGTATCATTCCCAAACATGATGTATATATTGGTGACAAGGTGTTGCACCCTACTACCAACTCGGAGGATAAGAGTTATAATGTGACATTTGGTACCCCACACCAGGCGTATGATATTAACAAGTATGCTCCATCATTTGGAGCTGTAATACCTCCTCTGTCCCTTAATGTGCAGTCACTTTTAAACCGAAAAGATACTCATTTAATACAAATCCAAAATTCCGCCCATAAAGCCCAAGCAGCTGTAAATGAGTTGCTCAGTAAAAGTGATAATGAGCACTTAATTTATAGATATGCAGGGGGGCCCTTAGGAGTCTTCTCTTTTAAAGCTTTACTTGTATTGCAGGTGGTCTTAGTATTTTTGTTAATTATAGGCCTGTGTCGATTGAGACTTACCATTCGTAATGTACGCAGTGAGATGTACATGCTCTGAGGAGCTGCATTGTTGCACAAATAATAATTGGGCAATATAGGGCCAAGGGGGGCTGGTAACAAGGGATAAAGAAGTTTGTCCCTATATTGCAGCCTAACCTCATTTTGGTCTGAAAACATTCTGTGCATGTATAACAAATGCTGGCCTATAGAACTAGGTTATATGGAGCTTATAAAGCCATGAGAAGAGCTAAGCCACAATTGCAATACTAATGTGCCTTCTAACATTGTAACTTTGTAGATGTGAGTAATAGCACATATTTGGCCTACGTGACTGCAAGCAGGAACACAGGACAGTGTCCAAATTCCCCTTTTAATTAACTTTAGTGTTTGTCCTTAGATGGACAGTCCAAAATGCTTGTTAGCACATTCATAAGCTAAAGCTTATATCTTCCTTCTGAACTTTGGTAACTAGTAGTAACAGTTGTTACTAGCCGTAGATGGTAATGAAATGTACACTATCTGTATTTGTGCTGACCAAGGGTGAGATCATACACATACCAAGAAAAAGTACCCTATTACCTTATAAGTTGATGTTTGTGCTTGTTTTAAACCAATCATAGAAAACCATAGGAAATAATGATGCTGTCTTTCACTATATAAGCAAGCCTGCACATCCTGTTATTTTGGAGAATGTACCACTTGTAATTTCTCGCTGTGATTATTATTATAATCATTAAATGCTTCCGCCATCAGTCTCATCTCCATTCATCTCCTTTCTAAGTATCTGTAATTGATAATTTACTAACTATAGTTTTTTCACAACGTTACAATGTGAAACACAAGCATTTTAAAATAAAGAACTCATGAAAAATACAACAAATAACCACACAAAGCACCAAATAGTGTTTGGAACAGGATGTAGATCCAAAGGGTGATAAGGATGGGAAAGTCCTTCAAACCAGTACAGAAGCAGTGCAGGAATACATGTTCCAAAAAAGGGGATGAAAGTCAAAATAAAAGGAAGACTAAGAAGTATGTATAACTTAAGGCAGAGGTATCTATGAAAGGGTGGTGCAAGTAATCAGAAGGGAGTACTGGAGATTAGTGGGAAAAATTATGTACAGTTGACAGTTTTTAGATTTGTTTTTGGACTAAGTAATAAAAAATTGCCTAAATGCAGCCTGAGTCCTGTCATTATTTCACTTAATGTACACAGTCTGGCATGTTTCAGGGACTACTCACTGACTCAGTTGCTATCTTCTGCATTTAAACTGTAATCACGAGTGGGGAAAAAAGCAATTCAAATACGTCCATCATCTTTGCTGTAATCCATAGTAAAAAGGAAGTACAACTTTATTTTAAATGCAGTGCAAAAATTCACAACACAATCAATTCTGTTACATCAAACCTCTGTGCCTTGCATACGGTAACCGTGGTCACGCTGCATCATCATTAATGAAAAATAGTCAAACCTTATTTTGAAAAGTACATACATTTGACAGATGAAAAACAGAATTGCTGTACAGGTTTCCCATAGGAGAAAAGCAAAACCTACATTAAAACAGAAGGTGTCTTTGGTTAGGGAAACTAGTCTGCGGCTATACAAAAGAAAGTCATGCAGATAGGGAGTTCATTCATTAAATGTCTGCCACAATTAAAAACAAAAATCAAATAAAAAGACGGTAGTTGTGGGGAATTACCTAAGCAAGGGGGTAGTGGGAAGTCTATGGCACTGCTTCTCTTTTTCTTATATAGGCTTCTGCTTAGCAGATTTTCAATTCAGTAATTCGGGAAGACTTGACAGGTCCCGAAATTGCATGTGATGCACTTTGTCGACCACTGGTTAAACCATAATCCCTCTGTCTCGCACTGCATTTGTTATCTTGACATTGCAAAAAAATGTAATTGTTGAGAGGGGGTGGAAAGAACAGCAGAAACAAAGAGTAGTGGTCATCCCCGCCGTTTTTTCTTTTTTTAACAAGTCAGGAAAACTGCATGCCAATGAACCCCCCTCAACAAAAAAATCCTCTACAAGTCTAACAAAAAGTAATGGTTTCATTTTGCCATTATTACCTCTGGCATATGGATCTCCTAGGTCAAATCATTCTAAGCAGTGATATGCAGTGCAGGAAAGCTCTTACTGTGTGCAAGCCATCAAAAAGATTTCCACAGTGAGTTCTGTGGGTGTCAGCCAGTTCTGTGGCTGGAAAGAAAATCCTCGGGTGGAGCAAAATACCGCGGAGCACTAAATCTGTGCTGTTTTCATATACAGCAGGGGTTGCTGTGGAGGAGCAGCTTTGTTCCATTGCTACTTCATCGATAATAATTTCAACGAAAAAACACGAATCGACCACTGCAATCTAAGCAGTCAGCCCGTGGACTCAAAATAAAGAAACAGAACTGAATGCACTCGTACTCAGAGGCTATGGGCACAAGGTATATTCAAAAATGAAAAGAAATGTATTCGTGTATACAGCTCATAGAGCACAGTCACCAACAGTGCACGCCAGCTAGCATGCACTGCTGGTGACTGTGCTCTATGAGCCGTATATGAATAAATTTCTTTTCATTTTTGAATATACCTTATGCCCAGAGCCTTTTTGAGTATGAGTGCATTCAGTTCTGTTTCTACTTCAGTGATCAGGTGCTTGGAGCTAGGCTGTGGCCAACTGTAAGTTCCACGGTCGGCAGCCTAAAATTCCACGGGCCGGACACTAATTCTGTGGGTGCCCAAAGATTCTGCGGTTAATTCTGCAGGGTGGCCGCATCCGCGGAACCGCAGAAAACTCGGGGCCTTGCTTATGTTTATAGAAGGCCTGGATCTGCATATTTCTTGACTGCACAGTCAGGCTGGGGTGGGAAACTGTTATGCTCTCCTGACTGTTCTCCTCCCCCTCTGTTAGCGGGGTGGAGGCTACGTCTTCCTTCTTCCTGCATAGGCAGTAGACACACTAGCATGTAAATCCTTTATTACATTACTGCCTTAAGATTGGCTTTACCAGTTCATGTTCTTATAAAGTTTTTGTCGTAGTTGGTTTCCACACATATTGTAATATACTTGGTTGAGTTTTGCATAGTTCATTATTGTATAGATTTGATTGTCTGTTTTTATTTTTATTTATCAAGTCTAGGATTAGTGTTAGTAGTAATAGGGTTAGTGTTCTTAAATATTGTCTGTGCACTGGAGAATTACTGTTCTTATTTTAGTGCTAATTTTGAAAACCCTTTAACTTTGTATAGTAGACTTCAACCCTACCATTACCATATTTATTTTCTCTTTGTAGTTCTTATACTCCTCTTTACAACTGTTTTATCCTATTCTATTATGACCATTCCAACCGTAGGCTCCCCAGTGCGGATGGTCTTCTGGAATGTGAAGGGCCTTAATCATCCTGTTAAACAGGCTAAAGTCCTTCAATATTTGAAATCCCTTTATATTGATATTGCCTTCCTCCATGGACTTACCTCACTGGAAGGACTGCCTCATGGATACAGAAGGGATGGGTGGGTCAAATGGCACATAGTGCAGCCTCTACTAAGGCCAGGGGTACCACGATTTTGGTTAACCATGTCCAGAATTGGAGGATCAAGTGTACTACTGCAGATACACTGGGTAAGTGGGTCCTGGTCAAGTTCAGATACCCTGGAGGTTCCATTCTTCTTGTGTCTACATATGCCATGAATGTTGATGACCCAGAATTTTTTTTTCACTTGTGCCAGGCATTGGAAGAATTATAGGGGGACGTTCGAGTCCCCAGTCTGAAAGGGGACAATTTCAACCTAGTGATAGACCGCTTTGTAGGCTGTTCGAAGCTGTCCCTAGACACTCACCCTCTCTTTTGGCACTGATGGCTGAATGGGCCCTTGTGGATGTCTGGCGATTGGCTAACCCCACAGCTCAGGACTATTCATTCCATTCTGGGGCCCACGATAAGTTTCACTGCTTCAATTTCTGGCTAGCATATGACTTGCTGTTCCTTGTGTCACTAATATGTGTTGAATGACTCCTCATTTCAGACCACGCTCCTGTTGCACTCTGCTTTCAACCCCCCCATACGGAACCCCATTCTACCTGGCGGCTATGTAATCCCTTTCTTCTCTCCAATCCCCATTTTCACGACTGGATCTGCAAAGAAGTATAATTGTATTTCGACACCAATGACAGCATGGAGGTAAAAAAAGGCACCTTATGGAAGGCTTTCAATGGCCTTTTTGCAGAGCTATATTATCACCTTCTCTACTATGATCGATAAAGAACAAGGGTCTGAAATTTGGAGTTAACGCAGATCCTCTCCAGACTGGAACAGCAGTTTAAACAGGGCACATTGTCTACCTCATCTCTCTTAGCTGAAATCACTGGTCTTTAATACTGGCTTAATGCTCTTTTCTCCCAAGAAGCAGAGTGGCAGCTTCTTAGATGCAGTCATAAATTTTGGAAATCTGGAGAAAATGGGGGGCAAACTTCTAGCCTATCCCCTTAGCAAGCAACATGCGGAATCTAGGATACTCATCCTCCATATATCAGACAGTTCTGTCACCGCTAGCCCAAAAGAGATTAATGACACCATGAGGCAATTCTATGAGCATCTATATTCCTTGCAACAGGACCCATGTACTTCATCCCACCTCAGGTCCTTTTTGGGTGATGCCCCTACACAATTACTCTCGCCACAGCATCAGGCAGATCTGGATAAGCCAGTTACTGCTGATTAATGTCAGTCCACGCTTCTCTCTCTTGTGAAGCATAAAGCCCCAGGACAGGACAATTTCACTGTTGACCTCTGCCAACTTATGCCAAATATAATAATCCCCCAACTACTTGCCATGCTTCAAGAAGCCCTTGCAGAGTGGCTGGCTCCCCCCTACCTTGCAGTAGGCGATCATAACCCTCCTCCCTAAGCAATCATATGATACATTGCACTGCGCTAATTGCGGACCTGTCTACTTTATTTCTACTGATACAAAGATTGTAGCCAGCTAAAGTCTTAGCCTCTTAGCTTGATCGAGCTCTCGCTAGCTTAACAATCATATTATCTTCTCCCCTATTGCTTTGCAGTGCGGGACACATCAAGGTTGTCCCCTTTCCCCTCTACTACTTTTGTTGGCCCTTGATCCCCAAACTGTTGGCTACCCCAGCTATCCAAGGTATCCAAGTAGGTGCATCCTCTTAATTGGTTCACTCTTATGTGGATGACCTCCTTCTCACAGTTGAATTCCTCACAACTTCCCTCCCCACCACTCTAAATGTTCCTAATCAGTTTATGGATTTTTCTGGTCTTGCGGTTAACCTTAATGAACCAACACCTTTCTCCCCTAAACTGCCTGTGTGATAGTAGCTGCTGTTCAGGTTTACCAATTACATGGGCAGGGGATGGCTTTAAATATCTACGTATCCAAATTACTTTGCACTGGGAGAAAATAATTCTGGCTAATTGTCTACCATTAATTACTGGATTGGATCATGATGTGCATAGCTGATTAAAATGACACCTTACCCTTTCCGGAAAAATACCAGCTCTCCTTATGTTTGCCTTTCCTAAATTTGCTTATGCATTCTGTAATCTTCCTCTTGCCATTCCCCCTAATATTTTTCATAGAACTGATAGCTTTTTCCAGTATTTCTTATGGGAAATATAGCCTACTCGCCTTACTAAGGCAAAGCTATGTACCCACTGGTCCAGGGAAGGCTTCAGCCTTCTCTGGCTTCAGGGCTATGCTTTAGCATATTGAATGTTTCAAGCATATCAATGGCTTACCCCTCCTCTTGCTGGACTCTCCTCAGTGTGTAAGGTTGGAAGTCAATGTAGCTGAGTTTCCATGTCTTAGCCTCCTTCTTGGGCATAAGGTTCCAAAAAGTCTTGCCAATCATCCCATTATACTTAATACCTTGCAAACCTGGAATATCTGTATAAAACTCACAGGCCTCTCTAAAACCTTTAGACTTTTACCGTGTCCTCTTACTTACCTCTGGTGGAATCCAAACATCCTCATTGGGGGTAACCCTCGGTAGTGTACGGAATGGGTTGAAGAGGCTTTTTTTTTTTTAGTTATCTATTTTTTCCTCCTACCGTGCTCTGGATCCACCTCTCCTTCAGGCCACCTAGGTCACCAGCACTCCTCCACTAACTCCCCCGAGCCCTCGCCTCATATCGCAGCCGACCCCCTGAGATAGCTCAGTGTTAACCCTCTGGCCAAGTGGGTCCCTCTCCTCCAAGGGGGAAGGCACTGGTAGGAGCAACCCAGCACACTATATTTTTCCTACATCCTCTGGGGAGTTTCTGAGATGAATTGACCTGCTGGAAGCCTGGAGGGTGTCTATGAACCAGATGCCATCATCCAGCCAATCCGGAGTGATTTTCCTTTTTCTGGAACTTTCCACATTGCGACGCTTCTGCAGTGCTCCCAGTCTCAACCGGGGGCTGCTGCAGAGCAAAGCGGCCCTGTAACCCACCCTAGGAGAGGAGAGCAGTCCTGTGGACACTCAGTCCTCTCCTTCCCCTGCCGACCTGAGTCTGTTCCCGAAGCAGGGTCACCGGCCTGGAGTGAGGATGGGGCATTTTAACAATAGCTGATCTCACCATACCCAATGCTGATACTCTTCTTTCCTTTCAACAGATCCAAGATAAAATGGGGCTACCCAGGACAGAGTTTTTGGCATTACTTGCAGCTTTGTTCTGTCATCCGGTCCCTCAATAAGAAATTTTCTCAGCTGTTCCCCTGGTCTTGGCTACAATTTTATTCAGCTTCCAGTATTAAGGGTTGGGCAGATAAGACATATTCCATATTGTGGGACACCCTCCCACCTATCTTGGATAAGTGCAAAGAGCAATGGGAGCCTGACCTTGGTAGGCCTATTCCACCTGACTTATGGTCCTTGGGGACTTCCCTAGCCTACAGAACTCTGCGGGATATCAAGAGCCACCTAATTCACTTTAAAATTTTACAGAGGTGGTATAGAATGCTTCATGTCCTATATACTATGGCTCTGTCCTTGACCTCACTGTTGGAGGTGCTCACAGCCCTTGGCTGGACTTCTCCATATATCCGTTAGAGTTGTCCCAAGCTTCCAAGCTGGTGGGGGGCAGTGATGGCAGATAGTTCTCAAGTATTAGTTACACCCATATAATTTAACCCTGAATTGGTGATCTTAGGCCTTCCCACCGGTATTCCCTCTCTATCAACCCCCTTGCAGTGTTGGCTGCTGATGGCACTAATGGAAGCTAAATGCCTTCTGCTGTTGGCTTGGAAGAGTACATCTCTTCCGCCGATCTGCACCTAGCATTTTGCCCTCTCTAAATTAGCCCTGTTCAAAAGACTATCCTTAGCACCCATTGGTAAGTTAGAGTTTTATCATAACAAATGAGACCCCTTCTTACATTCACATCTTTGCTTGGTGCTGTCTCCTTCTCCCTGTAACCTTCTGGTCACTTTGATTCCTAGGGGTTGGAACACTTTTTGGTTTCCGGTGTATCTTTCTTTCTGCTTTTCTTTCTTTATTTACTTTTTGTTCTTCCCCTCATGAGTATTGGCCTTATTGGTCCTTTCTGTGTCCTTTGCATGCAATATTATTGAACTGATATAGCTTTTTCACTGACATGTGGTATACAGTATGTTGGTAATTATTATAACTGTAATTTATGTTATCAAAGCCCAGTGCCTTCATTTGTTGCTGGAGTGCAAGGTTTATAGTATTGTTGATTTGTTCATGTCCTTTGCATTACTTGAAAATTTTCAATAAAAAAGTTCATGTTAAACAAGCATTTGTCAATGCCAAATGTTGTCTCGCTGGTATTGGCATTACAGGAGTCAGAGATGCATAACAGGAATGGCAATGAAGTACTGAACTGACGGCAACCTCACCCCCACCCTGCAGAGACTGACAGGCATTGGGGTGTGCCTTTGGGTCGTCAGCTATAACGCTCATGCCATTTCACTTCACCATACCCTGTAGACACTGAGAAGTGTTGTGGTGTGCTTTGGGCCTTATACTTACCCCATTCCATAAGAAAATACACCGAGATGGGCGCAGTATATGAGAATGGGATGAACTTTGGGGCTGAAAACTCCAAGGCACACCTCAATGCCTGTCACTGGCTGCAGGTTGGGGGGTGGGGGTGGAATGGTGTGAGCATTACAGCAGATGATCCCAAGTCATACCCCTGATGGCTGTCAGTCTCTACAGGGTGGGGTGTTACAATTGGAAACTCTAATGCCGTAGGCGTTTGTTGGTATTTTCACTCCAAATTTTCAACATGGGCTTTTTGTGACCCCACCTCATGAAGAGCGGCACTATCAGTTTGTTAGGCGAAAGGTGATTTTGCACAGCGACTGCGCCATTTGGCGCCACAGGTACGAAAACACATTTTGGGCAGGATGTGAAAAATGAAAACTATATTGTTTGTGAGAAGGTGTAAAAAAATGGAACGTTGTAAATCTGGAGTGAAAATATGAAAAACTGAAGTCATGAGCATGCACAGAAACTGTGCAATGCACATCCGTAACCCAATTATTTTTGGGATTTTTTTAACCACATTTTCAACGTAGGCATTTTGGGACCTCCCCTCACTGCACTGTGATTTTGTTAATCTGTCCCAAAAGTTGATTTCCCAAAGCAACCACGCCATTGTACGTCACAGGTGCGAAAACACATTTTGGGCAGGATGTGAAAAATGACAGCTGTACTGTGCATAAGGAGGTGTGTAAAAATGCCAGTGTTGAAAATCTGGCATGAAAATATTGCAAATTTGCAAAGTTACAAGGGTGCGTGGGAACTGCTAGCATACGCTCATAAAACAGTAATTTTTTTATTTTCACCAAATTTGCACACATAGGGTTTTGAGAGCCCACCTGATGAACAGTGGCACTGTTGTTTCGTTAATCGGTCCCAAAGGTGATTCCGCACAGTAACCGAAAAATCACCTTCGGGACTGAATAATGCCATGACAGTGACAGAATTCATGAGGAGGGTCCCAATAACCCATGTTGAAAATTTGGTGTCTAAATTTCCCAAATGTCCGAGATATGCACCAAAGTTGAAAAACTCCATTTATGCCATTATACAGCTTACCGGCATTTCCTCAGTTCGTGATCGGCTTTGAAGAGTGCAGATGTATTACCAGTCCATCAAAGATCGCTGTGCCAGGCTCTGGAGGTAGGTATGGGGGAGGGGGTGTGGGGAGGCAGGGTGGCAGAGGGTGGGTGCGGGTGGGGGAGGAAACTGGACTCTCTGAGGACTGTTTTCCTGGTTTACAGGTTTAAACAAAAAGAAAAACATCACGGGCGTTTTGTTTTACAGGGAATTTGGCATGCTGGGTGGAAATCCCAGCATGCCACCTCACTATATTTGGGAGAGGCTGTAGTCATCGGGGACTGGGCACCCCGTCGGGACATACCGGTAGTGGGGGCAAAAGCTGAGGAGATTAGGCACCCCATCGGCACACAACAAATGGGAGGGGACTTTATGCGATGGGAGGCGGGTTCTCCCATGCGCAGTGAACTGGGGACTGAAGACGACAGGGATTGGGCCCTCCGTCAGCAAAAAAAGACTGTTGGGGAGGTGCATGATGCCGAAGGGAACTGGGCACCCCCTTGGCACAGAATTGAAATGGTAGAGGGGGCATTATGCTGATGGGTAGTGGGCTTCCCCGTCTGCAAATTATCTGGGTCAGGGCATGCTGACAGGGGGATTGGGCACCCCGAATTTGGCATTGTGGCAGGCGGCTGCAGCAGTCACTGCTGCCATGTTTATTCCACTGCTTCACCAGGAAGGGCACGTCGGGAGGCATGTTACTGTGCCGCTGCATGACGAGCTTGGCTCTCATTGCAGTGGCACTTTTCTCAGATCTGGTGGCCGCTTTATGTATTGCTGGTGTCGGTGCCTGCATGCTGGCTTACTGGGGAATGAGGGATGCACCTACTGATGCGTGCCCTGCATTCGCCCACAGTGACCGCACCTCCAAATCTGCTACTAATGCAATATGTTGGCTGGCATGAACTCGCGAGCCAACATAAAAAGGGGTCTTTAGATGGGTGTTGACAGCAAAGGGAGGGAACAATTTAGCCTCACCAATGTTTCAGGGTGATCCCAGATGAGGTATATTAGGCCTGGGTGTATAGCAGCAAAATGTGAGTCAGGTGCTAAATTAGGAAGGGGCAGTGCAGAGGCATTGGAGGAGATTATGCAGAGCATAAGTAGCAGCATGTTGGCTACAGGTAGTCTGTCTAGGAGCCTGTTCTGGGCTCTTGGCAGTAGTCCTAAGAGAGCACTGGGGATTCCTGGACAATACTGCTGAGTTGCCGTGTTTCATCAGATGGGGGTTGTTGCAAGCACAGATAACTACCCACAGTACTCCTGGATTTAAATGGTAGCAGGCCCTAGATAGGAAGTTTCAAACTACAGCTGTCAGGCACTTGTTACCCCTCAGCTATGGCAAGCAGTGGGTTCCTCTCAGCTATGCAGCAGTGGCAAGAAGGATATTACCCTGAGGTAGCAGTGGGTACTGCGTTAGGTTATTTGGATCACTCTGCCCCAGCAACAGAAAATAGAGTAGATGACACAAGCAAATAGCCATAACTTAGTGTCTACTAGAAAACAGATGCAAAAATTAATGAGTCCGCTCTAGAGATGATGACCACAGTATAAATTGCAAAACTGACCAGCAAATGTAGAGGTGACAGCCTCTGTACAGCAGTTACAAGTTTCTGTAGGCAGGCAGTGGTTACCCCTCAGTTAAGCAACAATTACAAAACTTCAACTGTCAGATAGTGGTTACCCCCTCAGTAAGCAACATTTACAAGAAGGATTTTGTTCTAGGGTGCATTGGGGGGCAGTGTTTGGGTAGCTGGTACACCCTACCCAGCAGTAGGGAGCAGAGAGGATGTGAACTAGAACAACAGCTACAAATGTAGCAACATGCAGAAAACAGCTTTAAATAAACCAGCTGGGGCAAGCCGTGCAATAAAGCAGCAGTTAGGGATGGCAGTAGAGTGCAAACAGTTAAAAAAGTGGTGGGTCTTGGAGTCCTAACAACTAATTAGTAATATGGGCTCAAGCAGCTTGATGTATATTAAACAATAGCCACAGATTACTGTAGTACCAGACATAATGCAGTTCAAATTAACCAGCTGGGGCAAGCTGTGCAATGACACAGCAGTAAGGGATGGCAGTAGAGTGCCAATAGTTTATACAGTAGTGGATCTCGGCATCGCAACAACTAGGTAGGGTGCCAATAGTTTATACAGTAGTGGATCTCGGCATCACAACTAATTTTTTTACATTTTTTTATCTATATTACTATTATTAATATAAGCCCAAACAGCTTGATACGTTAGCAGCTAGTCAGTTTACACAGTGGGAGTGCTGAGTAACATGGTACATGAGCTAGGAACCTACAATCAGCAGCCAGCAGTATAAACCATCATTTTGAGATTTGTTAACCAGAAAGATTCTCAAAGTGTGCATCAATGAGTGTGAGCTTGCATTAGACACTGACAAGCAAAAAATACATGGCAAGTTAATGGAGCAACTTCCCAGGCACCGTAGGGTTGCGAGCCAGCAGACAGTCATGCTCCAGCCCCTCAGCTGACTCAGCAGACTCCCCACTTGGCTCGTGCCACTCAGCACTGGGCCATTTGTGAGGAGGAGGCCATTTGGAAGGAGAGAATTTGACAGGCTTAAGAAGGGGTAGAATGTCCTCCCCTCAGCCTGATTGGCTGTAGCAGAGGAAGGTGCCTCTTTTTGAAAATCCCTTTTTCCTGTGCATCTAGCAGGGAGGAGGGCTCCGCTGCCCTCACAGTCCCTGTGGACGATGCTGACGGGTCACTACCACTGGTGGCCTGCCCACCTGGGGGGCACCAAGATGTGTGGTCACTGCCACGGGTCCTACCATCAATTGGGATGGCCATGGTGGGCAGGTGAACAGTGGCCAGGCTGTAAGCCAGTGCAGTCTTTTGTGCATCCTCTCCTCAGTCTGATTGGCTGTAGCTGGGGAAGCCACGAGTTTCTGAAAAGTTCTTTGTCCTTGGTGTCTGGCTGGGGGGGGAGCTCCGCTGCTCTCACAGACCCCATGGATGATGCCGCTGGGTTACAGCCACTGGTGGCTAGCGCACCAAGGGGGGACACCGAGATGTGTGGTCACTGCCATTGTTCCTGCCATCGATTTGGATGGCCATGGTGGGAAGGTGAGTAGTGGCTGGGCTTTAAGCTGGTGCAGACTTTTGTGTGTCCTCCCCTTAGCCTGACTGGCTGTAGCAGAGGAAGGCATAAGGTTTTTAAAAGTCTTTTGTCCTGGGCATCTGGCTTGGGGGGGGCTCCAATACCCTCATGGTCCCCATGGGTAGTGTTGCCAGATTGCCGCCGCTGGCAGCCTGTGCACTGAGGGGGATGCCAAGATGTGTGGTTACTGCCGCAGGTCCTCTCATTGATTAACGGGATTCACTTGTACCTGCAAAATAAAAATACCTAGACACGGAAGTTGAAAAACAGTAAATATTGCATGGTATTTTTTCTGTATTTCTGTATTTCAGCTCACCGCACCTAATTCACTGGGGAGATGGCGAGATCAGAAACTTCCGACCATTTTCCATGGATTTTCGCTGTTTTCCACAAAATGTTTGAACGGAACTGTGTCATAATACATTATACTGCAGAATTTATTCCATCCACAATTTAATGTGTTGTTTAGTGATACAGCCCACCCAACCCCGGCCAATCACTAGCCCCTGGTTTCTTGTGCTCCCCCCACCTCCCACCCCCCGGTGATCGCCTGCCCCATATGAAAAAAATTATTGGTGTCCAGTCCCAGTCATCGATACACAGATCAGAAAGTACAGGAAAAACCAGGAGCAGTTGTAGAATACACAAAAACTATTTTATTTGTACTAGCAGTAACAAAAAAATTAACTTATTCTGTACAACTATTTATAAAGATAGAATAAAATAGTGAAGATCCATCAGAGTTTTCCTTTAATCTCTGTGTGTCCATCTTGCAAGCAATTGCAGCTGTGTCTTAGAAGTCATTCCAACCCACCATTCTTAACAAACATCTTCCAAAGTGTTCTTGTATGTTTCAGGCAGGTGCTGGCAGGAACACAGTGTGCCTGAGCTGAGGCCCCTTTTCCACATCTCTTCTGCTAAAGGCTTAAAAATTGCACTACGGTAACCTCTTGATTTTCCAATAGCTTTTTGTGATCATCTCAAAAAATACTCACCTGTAACAGTAGTTCTAGGAGTGGTACAGTCTAAGCTGCTTATTACGGGCACATCTGTGTAAGCAGATGTTGCCCGTTATAGGGAGTGGGCACTATAACCAAAAAGCATTGTGTCTTGATATTTTAGTTGCAAAAAAACAACTCTGGTGTGAACATGCAAGTTCATGCAAGTCCAAGTTAAAAACTGCATTAACTTTGCTCCCTCCAGCTACCTTTTCAGCAGCATTAGCTTAGCTCCCGTTAAACTACCTTTTCAATGGTTCCGGAGCGATCACAATTCCGTGTGCTTCCTCTATTTGCAGTGCAAAAATGTATTAAACCCTCGGTTAACTTAGCTCCCTACAACTACCTTTTCAGTGGCATGTCCACTGAAGTCCATAAACTACACTGGGGCATACTGTACTTGTCTGCTGTTCCTGTGGTTGGCTTAGCTTTCTTAACTCACATTAAGCTACCTTTTCAATGGGTCCAGAGCGATCAGAGTGATCGTGCTTCCTTGTGCTCCATCTGCTTGCATTAAAGCCTCAGCTTACTGCAACCAATCAGCAGCTAATTAGTGCTATGCCCACCTTCTATTTTGGGCAGATTAGCTGTTTAATGCCAAAGCATAAACAGACTAAGTGAGATATTAACTACAGTTGCAGCTAATCTGCCCAAAATCTGCCCGCAATAGAGGGTGGGCATAGATCATTATAACCATTGTTTTTAACATTAAAGCCTATGGATTTGGCAAGTGGCAAACATAATCTGCCCAGTAAAACCGATTGCCCGTATTAAGCATGGGCGCTATAAGTGTTGCCGACGTATATGTTGTTCGTCCACACTTGTTGGCAGAGTTCCTTTCCCTTTAAATCAGCCAGAAAGTCTTCAAGCTCGCTCCTCCCACCCACCCGGGTGGTATAACCCTCGGCTCCGCCCATGATGCCAGATCTTAGCCCACTGGAAGCCAAGTTTATGCATCCACAGCCAGGGAGGTTGGGTGGGTCCGTGTGGATGAACAACATATACCACTCCTAGAACTACTGTTACAGGTGAGTAACCTGTTTTTCTAAGATCGTGGATATGTTGTTCATCCACACTTATTGGCAGACTCCTAGCAGTTCTCCGGGAAGAGGGAGGCAAGGCGCACACCTCCTGCTTGGGAAACAGAGATTGGAGAATTGAAACCAGTATCCCGGCGTGACTCAAGGTCAATGTTGTAGTGGGTAATGAAGGTGTCTGCTGTCTTCCAGGTAGCAGTCCGACAGATGTCCTGGATTGGGATGTCCCTGGAAGCAGCCACCGATGCAGCGGTATGACAGGTAGAATGAGCTCTTATCCCTTTGGGAGGCTCCTTGCCCGCCAACTCATAGTACAGACTAATGCAAGATGTTATCCATCGAGCAATCGTCCACCTTGCTGAAGGTCTGCCAGAAGTGGCTTCAGCATAGGTGACAAACAGCTGACGAACCTCTCCTCAAATCTCCACCATCCTCTCCTTATAATAGGAGAGAGCTCATCTCAGGTCCAAAGTATGGAGCCTGTACTTGGCCTCCGAGGTGTAATTGGGGTAGTACACCAGCAGAGTCAAAACCTGATTAAGGTGAAACTCTGACATCACCTTCGGAAGGAATTTCAGGTAAGGGCGCAGGACAAACTTGTCCCTGTGGAAGACCAGATAAGGGGAGTCCACCAAGAGTGCCTGGAGTTCCTCTGTCCTTCTGGCAGACATACTATCCACCAGGAAGGTCATCTTCCACAACAAGTGTGACAACTCACACTTGTGCATCAGTTCAAATGGCTTGCCCATGAGCTTTGCCAGTACCAGCGGTAGATCTCACAGAGGTGGAGGTTCACACAGCAGAGGGGATATGTGATCCAGGCCTTTGAAAAAGCACCCGACCAGTGTCTCCTGCACCAACATTGGCTGACCAGCCCATGCTTGTTAAGCAGAGATGGCTGCCAGGTGCACCCTAAGGGTCGATGACCAAAGACCCCCTTTGGACAGAGACCAAAGGTAGTTGAGAATGTTAGCCACTGGACAGGATAGAGGGTCCAGGCCCTTGCCCTGACACCAAATGGAAAACCTTTTCCATTCAAAAGCATAACATTTCTTGGTCGATTCCTATCTGCCTGCCTCCACCACTGTGAGAGCATCCTTGGAAAGACCCAAAGCCTGGAACTCTAGCCGCTCAGATAACAGGCTCTGAGGTGCAGGGATTGAAGGTCCAGATGGAATACCTTCGCCTGGTTGATGGAGATCAGGTCCAGGCATGCTGGAAGCCGCTATGGGGACCTGTTGCTGAGGCTGAGGAGATCTGAGTACCAGAACTGGTGTGGCCATTCTGGGGCTACCAGAATCACCTGCACCTTGTCCCTTCTCACCTTGAGGAGCACTCTGTGGATCAAGGGAAATGGAGAGATGGGGTAGAAGAGGCCTGGGGTCCATGGCCTTGAGAAGGCATCCCATGCAGCGAGAACAGCTGAGGGGGGGTGGGCATGAAACAGCCTCAGCTTGGTGTTTTCCCTGGAGGCAAACAGGTCTACCAAAGGTTTTCCCCAGTGGGAGAACAGACTGTATACTACCTCTGGATGGAGAGACCACTCATGGGATGTCTCACCTATGCGGCTGAGAGCATCTGCCAGTTGGTTTGAGGCTCCTGTCATGTGGATAGCTAGGAGATCTGCCTCCAGATGGTTCATGAGTGTCCAGATGCGGAGTGCATCCCTGCATAGCAGATGGGAATGCATGCCGCCCTGTTGGTTGAGGTAGCACATGGTCGTGGTATCGTTCATCTGGACTTGAACCACTTGACCCCGGAGCTGAGGAGAAAAGATGACAGTACCAGTCTGACTGCTCTGAGCTCCAACAGGTTGATGTGATATAATGGGACTCCTTGGGGTCCAGAACCTGTGTGCCCTGTTGTCCCCCATGTTGGCTCCCCAGCCCATGAGAGAGGCATCGGTCATAAGGATGGTCATCAGCTTGGGGTGCACAAATGGGATCCCTTCCTGCAACTGGCCTGGGACAGTCCACAATTGGAGTGCGTCCCACATCTTCTGGGTCACAGTGATTAGCTGGTTGAAATGACCGTGACACTGAGTCCACTGGGTGGCCAGCTCCCATTGGAGGGGCCGCAAGTGCCACCGGGCCCAACGGACCATGGAGATGCAAGCCATCATGTAACCCAGAAGGCGCAGAAAGTCCCGGGCAGGGCGCAATTGCCCAACCAGAAATGATTGGGCAAAGGAAGAGAGAACCTCCACCCTGTCCACCAGGAGCCAAGCTCTGGCTTGATGAGAGTCAAGCTCTGCCCTGATGAAGCACATCACCTGAGAAGGCATGAGCTCCGACTTGGCCTCATTGGTCAGGAGGCCGAGTTGGGAGCAGGTCTGGAGGGCCAGGTCCCTGGACCTCTCCACCTCCTGCGGGTGGAACCTGCTAAGAGTCAATCGTCAAGGTAGGGGTGAAGTCTGACACCCCCCCAATGCCTGAGGTGGGCTGCCACCACTGCAATGCATTTGGTGAAGACCCATGTGGCCGATGACAGGCTGAATGGCATGGCTCGGAACTCGTATAATGTTCCCTCGGCTCTGAAAAGGAGGAACTGCTGGTGGGACAGATGGATTGGGACATGAAAAAATGCATCCTGGAGATCCAGTGAGCAGAAGAAAAAATTACTCACCTTAGTAATCTTGTTTTTTACGATGTATTCTTCCATATTCATAACTCTCTGCAGTTAGCCTGCTCAGTAGAACTGCTCAGAGAATGGAACTATATGCTAATGATGGAATCATTGGCATGTGACAATTATTCAAACTGCTCTCATCTGCTGCATGTTCTATCAACCTCTCAGATTTCTAAGAAGCCCACAAGGCAACCTATTTTAAAAATATTCAAGCCTGAATGCTGCTAAATACAGCATAACTATACTCTATGTCTATATACTAAAGCTGATACTAATGATTATGGTATCAGTCCTACCTCAAAATGACTAAAATCACCTGAGAAAAAGGAAAGAGCAAGATAAAACCCCACAGGACTAAAGGTATTTGTGCCTGTATTTGAGACTATCAGATAAGAAGACCATTGAAAGGTTGCAATGTAAGGTTACTATGTGGTTGATATCAACTCCTTTAGACCTTGTAACCGTACATAAAGCAAGACGTAATGCTTTTATGAACAATTGGAATTTGTTTAATCGCTGTAAATGTTTTTTTTCCCAAAGACAAGGGTCTAAATTTGACAAATCATAGTTCAGTTGACTCAACTGCATGGTACTTTGCTCTGCTCCTAGCAGGAGACATTGAAATTAATCCAGGCCCCCACACTGAGTTAAAGTCAGACTTAAAAATAGTTCTAAATAACATACGAAGTATTATAGATAAAGTACAGGAATTTAGGATGCGAGTACAATTAAAGCCTGATATAATTGGTATAACTGAGTCTTGGTTAACCTAAAAAGTACAGGATAGTGAGGTTGAAATTGACGAGTATATACTTTCCAGGCAAGATAGAGGAAACGGGGGGTGTTCTTTATATATTAAAAACAAAATTGGATTATTTCAATCAGTATTTCACGGAATGATAGAAGACATCGAATGCCTCTGTGTTGAATCCAATCAATTAAAACTTCTTACAGGTGTAGTCTATTCTCCCCCAAAAGAACATGTGAACAAGTCTGAGATTTTGGCAGCAAAGTTAGCTTCTCTGGCAGAGGGAAAAAATACTGTCCTTATTGGAGATTTTAATGCTGCCTGGGGTAAACCCAGAGGTTTAAAATTAGAGAAAAGTTTTGAAATTTTAAATGTAAAGCAGATAGTGAATCAAGTTACAAGAAAAAATTGGATAAATAGTCAGGGTAGCATTCTTGATTTGGTATTTCTGTCAAAAGGATTCCATACTAATAGTTGTCAAGTCATGCCTCCTAATTTAGGTGATCATAATTCGGTATTATGTATGATGACACAAAATTATCTTATTAAAGAGTATAAGGAGTGGTAAGGAGGTATTTTACAAATTATCATCAGGAACTTTTTTGTCAGGGACCTGGAAAATGAAAAACTGGAAAGGCTAAGCCTTACACCCGATATAAATTTGGGTGTTGTAGAATTCACCAAGAACTTTCTTGAGCATTTGTGATAAACATGCTCCTTTAAGACTAAAAAGTTACAAAAAAAGCATCTTCCCTGGGTTAATGAGTATTTAAAGAAAAAAATACGGATTAGGGATAGAATTTGGAAGAAAGCCCAAAAAACAACAAAAAATAGGGCTGACTGGGACAACTACAAATTAAAACGTAATGAGTGTCAACGACTTAGTAAACAGGCTAGGAAAAAATTCTATAATAATAAAATTGAAAACAAGACAGATTCAAAATAATATTAGGATATCATAAAAGACATGGAAAAATCCATTAAGAATCAAACAGACAATAAAAATGGTAAATGAAGTGGGTGAATTACTAGATAAAAAAACAATAGCACAGGTATTGAACCACTATTTCATTACCTTACTAGATATAGATATCCCAGCCAACGTTCCAAAAGATCTTCATAGTTCTGTGAATACTGTTGAATGTTCTCCCCAATTTTATTCTAGAAAAATTACTATAAATGAAGTTGGGGTGAAATTAAAAAGTTGAATATTAGAAAATCATGTGGTCTGGATAAAATTGACTCAAAATTCATTAAAGATGCAGTAGATTTATTGACACCGATAATTACAGATTTATTAAATCAGAGTTTATTGGAGAGTACATTCCCAGAAATCTGTAAGATAGCAAAAATAGTACCCATATTTAAAGGTGGAAATGTAAATTACCCCTCTAGTTATAGGCCGATAGCAGTCCTACCCATCTTCTCTAAAGTAATGGAGTGAATGGTGTTCATTCAACTGTATGAATATTTGGAAAAATATTCCAAACTCACAAAATTTCAGCACAGCTTTAGGACAGGTTATTTGACGGGCACCGCGCTCATGGAATTCTTGGACAAGGTGGCTACAGCCTTGGATGGGGGGGAGTCCGTGGGCACAGTGTACGTTGACCTGTCCAAAGCCTTCGATTTAGTGGACCATTATTTGCTGTATGAGAGGATGGGGAGGATCGGGATCGCTCATAAGACTTTGAAATGGTTTGAATCTTATTTAAGTGATAGGAAACAACTAGTTGAAATAGATGGCCAATATTCGGACATTGGTAAAATAACAAGAGGTGTGCCCCAGGTATCAATCCTGGAACCACTGATGTTTTTGATATACGTGAATGACCTGCCACTACAGATAAAAAAACACTCATATATATCTTTACACAGATGATACTGTACTATTGGCATCAGCAAAAACCCAAGAAGAAATGTTGGTAAGGTTGCAAACCTAGTTTGATATCCTTCAAGACTGGTTTTTAGCCTCTCAATTAGTACTTAGTGAAAAGAAAACACAAGTAATGTATTTCAGTAAAAAACAAAATAGGGTTAAAACAAAAATGTATAAGGGAATATCAACAAGAGGTGGGAAACAATTAACAATCACAAAACAATACAAGTACCTGGGAATATAAATTGATTGTTCCCTTACTTTTTCTGATCATACTGATAATATGTCTAAGAAGGTAAACAATACAATTGGAGAATTGGAGCATTGCGTAGGTCCTCTCAAATATTAAATACTCAGATACAGAAAAAAATTGTCACTCAATTCATATTACCTGTGTTTGAATATGGAAAGCTAGTCTATAATCTTGCTGAACAAACACATTTGGGTAAATTAGTTAAATCATTTAATCGGTTAGCAAGGTTTACCTTGAATTGTAAATATAAAACACATCACTATTCTATGGATAGATAGTTAAAATGGGACAGTTTGTCTACCCGATATAAAAAACAATTTTCTATTTTTATTTTTAAAGTTAAAATGTAATATATAAGGGGAATATGGACATCAAATTTGGTTGAGAGACTGACCAACATGTACTTAGGGAAGTGAAATTTAGGGGTCTAAACTTTCCAAAAATAAATACCAGATATGGGAGTATGATGTTACAAGCTCGGGCTGCTAAAATATGGAATGAGATTTCACCACAGATAAGAAATCTTGCAAAACTGTCTATATTCAAACCCAGATTGGATGATAATTACACTGTAGAATGTACTTGTTAGAAGTACTTTTAAGTTAAGGGGGGGAATGTAAAATCATTGTCTGCTTTTCTTTGGTAAATGTACTGATTATTTTAATTCTGTTTGTTTTTGTCTATTTGTTAGATACGAATGATGAAATGTTTTGACAATCTTTATCATGGCTATGATAGGAAGTTTTAGGATGTAGTATGATACCTGTCCATGTCTTTTGCTGTATTATAAATGCTCTGTAACTTGTATGAATGTGAAACAGGACTACTTTGTAAATAGGTCTTAGGACCTAAAGTACTACCCTGTCTAAAAATAAATATTTTTACTACTACTTACTACAGTCAGAGGCTCTGGTTCTAGAAGGGGAGGTAGGGAGGGAGGTGGAGTTATGAATATGGAACAATACTGTACATTGGAAGAACAAGAGTATTAAGGTGAGTAATTTTTTCTTCTAACCCCATGTATTCTTCTCATATTCATAACTCTTTGCAGACTTCAAAGCAGTACCTTTGGAGGTGGGCAGAGAACCTACTTAGGAAAGAGGCTCTGCAGGACTGCTCTGCCAAACCTGGCATCACTTCTGGACTGCAAGTCCAAACTATAATGTTTAGCAAACGTGTGTACTGTCCTCCAAGTAGCTGCTTTACAGATCTCCACTAAAGGGATATCTCTAGAAGCTGCTATCGAAGCATCTGTGCCCCTAGTAGAGTGGGCCCTGAGGCCTGCTGGGGCCTGTTTTCCAGATTTTCTGTAACAAAACTGAATGCATTGACCTATCCAGTGAGATATTGATCTCTTAGAAGCTGGGGTGCCCTTTCCCACATCCCCAGAAGTGAGAAAAAGTTGTTGTTGATCACCTCTGTGATCCTTGGTGTGGGATATGGAAACAGTAGGATACCTTGTCTCCTGAGGAATGTGACCACTACTGCAAGGCACTTGGTGAACACTCTTGGAGCAGATATTAGGCCAAAAGGCATGGCTCTGAACTGATAATGGACTGAGGGCAACTTGAACCTGAGGTACTTTCTGTGGGAATGTCTGATAGGTATGTGGAAGTAGGCATCCTTGAGATCCAGGGAGGCTAGCCAGTCTCCTGGTCTCAGAGAGGGAAGAATTACTCCCAGAGTCATCATTTTGAACTTTGGTTTTGTTAAGTGTTTGTTGAGGTACCTTAAATCTAGGATGGGTCGCCACTCCCCTGTCTTCTTTGGGGTAAGGAAGTATCTGGAATAGAGTCCTTTTCCCCTGTGACAAAGAGGTACCTTCTCTACTGCTCACAGGAGCAGAAGAGAGGAGACTTTTGCCTCTAAGGCCTTTGTCTCCAAGAGGGAGAGAGGGGGCTGAAAGATCTCATTTTTGGGAACCTTTTGAAACTGAGAACAAGTCCCTGGCTCACTACTTCCAGGACCCATTTGTCTGAGGTAATAGACTCCCAGGCCTGGGAGTAGTGAGCCAGTCTGCCCCCTACAGGAAGTGGGGAGGCGACCCTGACTGACACCTCAGGGTGTTTGTTCGGCAGGGGGTTTAGACTGAGTGGATGATGGAGTCCTGGTCATCCCTCATCTGCCTCTTTCCCGAAAGAATCCCCTCTGCTGGAATGAAGAGGAGGCCTGGGCTTGCTTAAAAGGCCTGTGAAAAGGCCTGCCCCTGCCAGCCCTAAATTGCTGCTTCTGAAGAGTGGCCTGCTTCTCTTTTGCTGCAGCACTCCTGCAGGTGGTCCTGCACTCGTCCATCTTCTTCATGTAAGCCTCTGTCTGTTCTCCAAACAGAGAGTTATCAGCATCAAGAAAACCCATTGCCTTAGTCTGGGTATCCTGGGACAGATTGGTACACCTGAGCCAAGCTAATCTCCACATGGAGACAAATGTAGCCATGACCCTGGAATGTACATCATTCGAGTCAACAGCAGCATGAAATTGGACCTTGGATGCCTCAATACCATCTGCAGACACCTTCTCCAGCTCCTTGGCTAGCTGGGAAGGGGCACCCCTAGCCAGTTCCAGAACCATATCCCACCTAGATTTCTGGTACCTGGCTGTATATGCCATGTAATTAGCCTGCCTGAGTCCCAAAGAGGATGCCAAGTACTGCTTCTTGGCCGTGGCATCCACTTTCCTAGAATCCTTATCTGTGGGAAAAGATGCCAGGGGAATATTAGCCTTGTCACAGGCTGTAGCTTGCACTACCCCAACATGACTGCAATGATTTCTAAGGAATTCTGTCCCAGGACCTGACAAAGTATATCTCCTGTCCATCTTTTTATCCATAGGAGGTATAGAAGTTGGAACTGCAACATTTTCTGTGTCTGTTTCCCCAGGGATTTATAAAGAGAGGGATAGACACTCTCTTCAACTCTGGGACATCCATCATTTCCATGAAGTCAGGTTCCCCCTGATCCTGTTCATCTTTTTCCACTGGGAGCTGAAGAGTATCAGCCACTTTCTTGTAAAACATGAAATGGGAGGGGGACTCAGAAAGTCTGGGAGGAGACACACTGGAAGTCCTGTCTGGGGAGATGTCAGGCTCTACTGGCTCATCTAGGCCTTCATCTTCCTCTTCATCATAATCTTCTTCTCCTTCCCAATCGCCCTCATAGAAAGCTTCTCTATCAATGTCAGAAGAGACTATGTCTGACTGAACCGAACCTCTCTGAACTGCTGTCGGTTCGGTCGGAACCGGGCAAAGCGACTGAACAATAGTGATCGCTTTCGAAATCTCCTCAGCAGTCGGACCATGAGAAGCTGGATCTGAACTGGCTGATTTTTGTTTTCTTTTACTCTGAACCAATTCTGCAAAATAGGCTCTCCTTTTGCCTGAGGAGGTATTGCCCAGGTTAGTGGGCACCTCCTCAGGTTCGGTCGCAACCGAACTGGGCTGGCCATCCAGGTCAGCGGACTTCTCTGCCTCCCTCTCCCTCAGCCTATTCAAACGTTTTTCCAGAGTGGCTTTGGGAAAGGTCTTACAAATCTGGCAGTCTTCTTTGAGGTGGTCAAACCACAGACAATAAACACAGACGATGTGAGAGTCGGTTTCAGTAAAGGCCTCCTTACACTCGGTACAGTGCTAAAACCCAGTGGGACTGGTTTTCTTTTTGGGTTTGTCAGACATGCCGAAATTTAAACAGTTACCCTTAACAGCTTTTAAGCCAGACAACTAAAAACTGATCAATTCCAACCGTGTCACAGGTCGGTTAAAAAAATCCACAAAATCTGATTTTTTTAGGAACTGATGAGTACCAGAAACCACAGCAAAATAAAGAAAAGAACTCAAATACAATGGGTTTCGATTCTAAACTGGACAGACCGGAAAAGAACTGAAGGCAAAACAATTTAAACAAAAAAAACACCAGAATTAAACAACACTACCTACTTCTACCACTTACTGTTACCGACACAGAGGTAAGAACACCGATAATAAAAGTTGTGGTAAGAAAAAAATGACCAATTCCAACTATACCGAACCGAAGTGCAGGAGGGATCTCCGGAGCGACTTCACAGTTAGGCGGAGTAAGAAATCTGGTGGTTACACTTCAGAGTGCTAGAGACAGAGGTTTGAAAACCGAGCTCGAGCTCAATGTTCTATGCTCTGTATTGAGTTAACTCTTTCCTCTCCAGAGCAGTTCAAGTGCTGGGGCTAACTGCATATAGTCAGAATACAGTAAGACTTCATGTTGTTTGAATAACTCAATGCCCTTTTTACATCCAGACTATGGAGTCTACGCTCCCATGTACTGGCATGTTCTGTGAAGAAGACTGGCAGTGTCACGGACTGATTTAAATGGAAATCAGAAACCACCTTAGGAAGAAACCTCCTATTAGTCTGAAGTACTACTTTATCATTAAGAAAGGATAAATAATCCTTTTCCACACATAATGCTTGTAATTTGCTTATTCTCCTAGTAGAAGTGATTGCCACCAAAAAACACAGTTTTCCAAGTGATATACTGCAAGTGGGCTGATGACATTGGTTCAAATGGAGGTTTCATGAGCTGAACAATGCAAATGTTCAGATCCCATACAGGACTGGCTCTTTAATAGGAGAATGTAAGTGACATAGCCCTTTAAAGAACTTTTTGAAAATGGGATTAGATGCAAGGGAAACATTTTTCCCTGTAGAAATATAAGCTGAAATTGATGCCAAATGCACCTTCAGAGATGTTTGTTTCAGACCTTGTGAATATAACTCAGTAAGCTATTCCAGCAGAACTGGGATTTCTGCTAGGGAGGGAGAAATGTGCTTGGCATCACACCAAATAGAAAACCTTTTCCATTTTGCATTATAGGTTTTCTTAGTAGATGGTTTTCTAAATCCTTTTAGGATATCCAGAACAGCTTGCAAAAGTTGTAAGTTTGCAAACTGTAAGTCCTCAAGAGTCAGGCCTTGAACCTGAGAGACCTGAGGTTCGGATACAGGATCTTTCCTTGGTGGGAAGTTACTAGATTGTGCCTCCTGGGTAGAAGGATTGGTCTGGACACCAACATTGATAGCAGAAGGGGGTACCATTGCTGCCTGGCCCAATCTAGTGCTATCTGTATCATGGACGCAGGCTGTGACATGAGTTTGAGTAACACTCTGAAGATGAGAGGGAAGGGAGGAAAAGCATACAGATGCCTTCCTGACTAGTCCAGGGCTAGAAAGTCCAGGGAGATTGTACCCCTGACTGGTGGACTGAAACAAAATAGGGGCAACATGTGATTCTCATGAGAGGCAAAGAGTTCTACCTCTGGAGTGCCCCATCCTCTGAACACTGAGTCCAGTGCCTGTCTGTTCAGAGACCATTCGTGATATGCCTGGTTGATCCTGCTTAAGGCATCTGCCAGGGTATTGTCCTTTTCTGGTACATGAATGGCCTGCAAGGAAACTTTTAGTGAGTAAGCCAGTTCCCAGATTTTCATGGCCTCTGCGCACAGGGGATCCAACCTTGTTCCCCTTGCTTGTTTATGCAGAACATTGTAGTGGTGTTGTCTGTTCTGACCTGCACCACCTTGCCCTGTATGAGCTGAGAAAAACTTTTTAGTGCCAAAAACACTGCTCGGAGCTCCAGCAGATTTATGTGGAGGAGAGACTCCACACTTGACCAAGTGCCACGGGTAGTGTGCTCTTCTATATGAACACCCCATCCTAACAGAGAAGCATCTGTTGTAAGAATAACTGAGGGGTTTTCCCTCTGAAAGGAAACTCCTGCCCTTATATTGTGGACGTCTGTCCACTACTGAAGGGACTGGATCACAAATTTTAGTTACAGGAAACAATTTTGACATTTTGTCTTTTCTTTGGCACCGGTGTGCCTGTAGATGAAACTGAATGTCCATCATTCGAAGTCTTGCTCCCAAGACCACTCCTGTTGCTGCAGCCATGTGTCCCAATATTTGCAAGTATCTTCTTACTGGACATGGCCTTCCCAGCTCGAATGAGGCAATCAGTTGCAGAATAGACTGAACCCGATCCTCTGGAAGAAAAACTCTTCTTTTTAAGATATTCAGTTCTGCTCCAATGAAATGCAGGACTTTTCCTGGTTTAACAGGAAGCCCAGAGAATGTAACATATTTTTTGTTATTTCCAGGTGTGCTTCTACCTGCTGAAATGACTTTCCCACAACTAGCCAGTATTCGAGATAAGGAAAAACTGAAATGCCCAACTTTCACAGGAATGCTACTACCACTGCCAGGCATTTTGTGAACACCCTTGGTGCTGAGGTGAGACCAAAGGGCAGGGCTGAGAACTAGTAGTGACCTGAAGGGAGTCTGAATCTGAGATATTTTCTGTGAGACTTCCTTATGGGGATGTGGAAACAAGTATCTTTTCAATCCAGAGATGCCAGCCAGTCTCCCCTGCTGGATGACAGGTAAAATTATAGACAGGGTTACCATTCTGAATTTTGGTTTTACCAGATATTTGTTCAGATGTCTTAGGTGTAGAATAGGCCACCACTCTCCATTTTTCTTTTTGGTAAGAAAGTACCGAGAATAAAACCCTCTGCCCCTCTGAAGGTTTGGCACCTGCTCCACTATTTTTATGCTGAGCAGGGTTTGAACCTCTTTTTCTAGGAGCTGTTTTTTGAGAAGAGAGGCTGGTTTGAACAGCCTTGACTTCAGAGGAGGAAGAGATTTGAAACTCAGAGACAGTCCCTGACTCACTAATTCCAATACCCACTTGTCCATGGTTATGGCCTGTCAGGTCTGGAAGAAGTTAGCCAGTCTGCCCCCTACTGGTATTAGGGAGGCAGCCTTGGCAAAAGAGTCAGGGATTTTGTTTCAGTGGGGCCTGAGCCTGGGCGGATTAGGAACTCCTCCTGGAGCCCCTCCTACCTCTGGCCCTGTAATACCCAGTCTGCTGTGGGTATGGCTGCAGCTGTGGGACAGCTTAAGCTTGATTGAAGGGCCTACCATAAGAGGACCTAGCTCTACCTCCCCTTCCATAAGGTCTGTATGAAGCAGAAGGCCTGTCCTTAGAGGAATTACTCTTATAGGTGGCTTTGTATTCATCCACCTTCTTCATATACTCCTCAATGTGTTTACCAAAAAAGGGAATGATCTTGTACAGGAAAGTCCATGGCATTAGTCTGATTGTGCTGTGTTAAGTTTGTAGCCCTTAACCTAGCAAACCTTCTCAGGGCTACAGTCAGAGCCATAAACCTAGCAGCATTATCATTGGCATTTGCTGCCATCTGGAACTGGTATTTAGATGCTTCGAGTCCAAACCTGGCTGTTTCTGCTAGGTCGCCAGAGATAGGAAAGAGAACCTTCGATGACATGGTCAAAACTGACTGCCACAGTGTTTTTTGATACTGTGCAGCATAGTCCTGGTAATTAGCTTGTCTGACTCCAAGGGAGGCAGCTAAATACTCTGTTTTTGACATGCTGTCCCTTTTCCTTGAATCCTTCTCAGGAGGGTGAGAGGATAAAGGAACCCTCGCCTTCTCACAGGCTGCCTGTTGGACTATACCCTGATGATCAGGGTGAGAACAAAGGAATTTAGCCCCTTTTCTGTCCAATTGGTACTTCTTGTCAGCCTTCTTATCGAGGGGTCTGACAGAGTTAGGGTTGTGCAGGATTGTGAATAAATCCTTCTTAAAGAATATATTAATAGGCAGAAAAATGTTCTTAGTGGGTGTTAACCTCATCATTTCCATATACTCTGCCGCCTCCTCAACTTCTATGACCTCAGTGGTGGCCAGGTAAAGGGCATCTACTATTTTCCTTACAAAGGAAAAGTGAGAGGAAAAATCCTCAGGCCTGGGAGGAGAGGCAAATTCCTGTGCTGGTGAGATTTCCAGTTCAATGGGCTCACCATCATCATCCTCTGGTATTTCATACTCCCCAGTATCTATCTCCTGAGACTGGGGATCTGAGAAGGGAGTAATCTCCTGAACCCTTGAAGGAGGAGGGGTTGGAGAAGGTATGAACCCCTGAACTGCCTCAATGACTTTAATAGCCCTGGCAGTCTCCTCAGCAGTACGCAGACTGTGAGGCACAGAAGAATCCCTTGTTGGTTTTCCCTGGGGTTCAATGTGATTGGTCTTCTTTTCCTTTTTGGAGGGGACCAGAGAGTCAGCCGGCCCACCCAACCTTTTTAAAGAGGTTGAGTGACCCTTAACAGGGGTGGTAAAAGATGATTTAGAAGGTGTTGGCTGGTTAGAGCCTGAAGCACCTTTTCCCAACTTTTTCTGTAACCTCTCCATTCTTTTCTCCACAGTTTTCAGTGTAAATGATTTACAGATTTCACAGTCTGTATTTAAATGCTCGGTTCCCAGCCAGAACACACAGCTGTCATGCTTGTCTGCTCTGGCGAACACTTTCCCACACTTCACACAGTTTTTAAAACCTGGGGGACCAGTCTTTTTCTTAGTTTTTTCTGTATGCTCCATTTCCAGGAGAAAAACCTTAACCTCAAAAAGAGAGTCTTTTTTTTTTTTGTGGTTGGTTCAGGAATGGATTAGGCCCCAAAAAGAACCAATGAATTTCAAACTCGGAACTGGGGTTAGCGGTTCTCAGAATTTATTCAACGGTTCACAGTAACTGGGTTAGCGGTTAAAAAAGAAACCAGGTCATCGGCTTCAAACGATATTGTAAAACACTTTAAACAATAACATTTTAAAGAAAATAAAGTGGAAAAACTCTGCAACTAAGATAAGACTACTCGGTTCCCCAACAGTTATACCGAACCATGAGGAACCGAGAAATAAACGTTAAATCTAACTAAACTTAAATAAACTAGACATTAGACTAAAAAGTAACACTAAATGAAGGCAGCAGAAAAAAAATTATGTATAATTAAGTAATTATACTTCACAGTATAACCAACAAACGACCTCAGGGAGTCTCCTGGGCATCTTGACTTCTGAGGCGGAGTAAGAAATCTAAGATGTTGATAGAATGTGCAGCAGATGAGGGCAGCAGTTTGAATAATTGTCACGTGCCAGTGATTCCATCATTAGCATATAGTTCCATTCTCTGGGCAGTTCTATTGAGCAGGCTAACTGCAGAGAGTTATGAATATGAAAAGAATACATGGGGTTAGAACCACATGTTTTGCTCCAGGGATGGTATGATCTGAGACAGAGTGACCATCCGAAAGGTGCATGACCTGAGATACTGATTCAGGTCGTGCAGATCTAGAATGGGGCGCCAGCCCCCTGTCCCCTTGGGAACTAGGAAGTACCTTGAAATGAAGCCTGGGTCTGCTGAAGGATCCACCATTGGGGCTACTGCCTCCTTGAGGAGGAGCTGAGCAATGTCGTCTAGTGAGCCGACTGAGTGTAGGCGGATACCCTCTCCTCCCATGGGGTGTGGGCTTAGCTTGGAGGGTACTGCTCGAATTCCAGAGGCAGTCCCTGTCCAGCCACTTCTAAGACCCACCTGTCCGTGATAACATCGTACCAGGTGGAAAGAAAGTGGCGGAGCCGGAACCCCACAGGAGGACCCAGAGCTGGTGTAACAGGAGTAGGGGTGGCAGCCCCCACCCCATCACTGGGCAGGCTTGGAGGCAAAGGATCCAGGGCCTGAACCTCGGCCTCTCTTATAAGCCTGGAAGGGTCTGGGCTAGGGCCAGGGGTGCCAAGCTTGAGCCTGCTGCTGCTGCTGCTGCCCCCCTTGAAAGGAGGACTGCTGGGCCACGGGAAAGTGTGCCAAAAAGGCTTCTTCTTCTTCTGCTGCTTCTTAGGACCAGAATAACCCTTAGCAGAAGTGGCATCCAAGGTGGCACTGGACTGCTCAATGCGCTGAAGGTGACCAGCCACACTTGGGCCGAAGAGATTGGTGCCTAGGAAAGGCACATCAGCTAGTTTGTGCTGAGTATCCACCGGAAAGGAGGAGAGCCTCAACCAAGCCCTGTGGCGAATGGCAACCGCAGCTGCCAATGAGTGGGCACAAGTTCCCAATATCCAGAGTCATCTGGAGCTGTTGTTTGGCAACAGCCTGGCCTTGGTCCTGGACCTGCTTGACCATGTTCTGCAAGTCCACGGGGAGATTTGGGAGGACTTCATCCAAGGATCCCAAAAGGGCATGGCAGAAGTGTGCCATGATGATGACCGAGCTTGCCTGACGGAGGCCTAAAGATTAGGCCGCATAGACCTTACGGGCAGAGTGATCCAAATATTTGGATTCCTTCTTAGGAGGTCTGTCGGTATCGGTAGAACTACCAGTATGCCTGAACACAGAGGCAGTCACAAGGTTCTTGGCTGAAGGGTGCTCTGTGAACCCCACAAGGGACCCCATGGGCACCACATACTTGTAGGGCATATGGGCGGATAGATCTAGACAGGAGGCAGGGTGCTGCCAAAGTTCTAAAGCTGGGCTTACAATGGCCTTGGTCACAGGAAAGGCTTCCATCAGGGTATCCCCTCTCTTGAGGATGTCAGTGAGAGAGTACTCTGCCTTTTTCTGGATAGGCTCCAGGGACATCCCTGTGGACTCCGAGATGAGGTAAAGAATGCCCTGAAAGGACAAAGGACCTTCCTCTGTCTCTATCCCACCAGCCAATTCATCATCCCCTGGATGAGAATGGAGGCAAGTTTCATCCGAATCCAAGGAATATGGATACAGCGGTCGAGCGCCCACATCACCCTCGACCTACCGGGGGCAATACAGGTGACAGTGACTGAGAGATGCCACAGAAGCCCAGTTTCCAGTCTAGCTTCCTTAGAAGGAGCCCCTCCTCAAGGCTGCTTGGCCGGCGGTTCCATCAAAATCAGTGGAGAGACCGGTTTAGGCTGAACCGGAGGTTTTGCTGGCTCGCAGGTGGAGGAACTGACTTAATCAGCTCTAGAGGAGCTGGCTTTGGCCTGGGAGGTGAAAGCCAAGTAATGGCTGGGGTAGGAGCCGGGGAAGGCTTGTGCCCAGTCAAAATCAGCTGTTGCCAAGAGGTCCTTGTAGCACCACCGGAGCCTCTCCTCATCCAAGGAGGATGAGAATGACTGATGGCATTGCCTCTTTTTGGAGCGCTAATGGCCCTTCCTCGGCCTATCAGTTGAGGGAGTCCAAGACCTTGATTGCGATTGGTCAGGCTGACTCAGTAGCTCATGAGACACTGGTGGGACCGGTGACTTCCTGGGGTCAGGGACCACTTCCTCAACAGGATTCCCATCAGGCTGGGTCTCCTCATCAGGGAAAACTAGGACCAGAGTCCGATCAAGAGAGTCGTTGACCAGAGTCGGCGACAAGGGGTCGATCGGGTTGAGAATTATCTCAACATCGTCGATCGATGCTTCAGTTAACTGGCCAGCCGGCAAGGCTGAGAATCCAGCGGTTGAAGGGGCAATTTCGACCGAGGTCGAAATGACCGGATGATGGGACCGAGATCTCTCCAGATCCCAAGAGCATCTCCGTCGCGATGAAGATGATCCCGGGTCCTTCTCCCAATTACAGGACCAAGAAGAGTGTGTGTGCTTGCAGGACTCTCACCCTTACTTGGACAGTGTGGCACCACTTTTAGAAGGAACCTGAGAAGGTGGAGCCCAGGTTGAGCGGAATGAAGAAGATCCGAGAGGAAGATTCCGCAGCATGAGCCACTTCCTCCTTGAAGGCTTGCATGCGCTCCAGTTGCTCGGCAGATCCAGCTGCCACAGAAACAATCCACTGGGCTTCCTTGGATTTCACCGGCAGGTTCTGTTTTTTGGGCCTCCCCAGCTTAGGGCATGCGAGACGGTCGTCGAGGACATTGGGTTGGAACGTGAAGCACAACTCACATGTCGTGGTGTCATGGCTGACACCCAAACAATAAACGCACGCGGCATGTGGGTCAGTGTGCGACATCTTCTGGCCACACAAACACCAGCAAAATCCCAGGGAAAGACGTGTCTTCCATGATTGAAGAAAAATAATTGCAATCGCTAATGCGAACAAGGAGAATTTTCGGAATAACCGCAGGTTTTGAAGCCAGGGCCTACAAAATGCGAGAACACGAAGGAGGCAACCTGAATCTTCCAGCGGAAAGGATGTTCTGACATCACGGGGTGGAGCAGAGGGTTACACCACTCGGGTGGGTGGGAGGAGCCAGCTTGAAGACTTTCTGGCTGATTTAAAGGGAAAGGGACTCTGCAAACAAGTGTGGAAGAACAACATATCCACGATGCTAGAACTATAATTATATACATTTCAAAAATTAACACTATGTAATATCTAAACAAAGGGATCCCAGTATCAGTTACATTTATACATAATGATTTGCATATATTTTTATACCAGCAGATATTAAATGGAGAAAAGACAGAAGCAGCAAGGGACGACTGAGAGACAATGACAGGCAAAGAACTGCGAGATTGTCGGGGTGATCAAATTCTAGGTCTCACAGAAAAATTTGCTTGTGCAACCAGACAGACAAGAGACAAGAAAGGACAGAACAGAGCAGATCCCTGCATTCAAACTCTCCATAACAACTGGGACAGGGTCCTGTTCAACACTGTCACATACACCCTCCTCCTTAAGAGGGAACCTGTTTTATCAAACATGTTTCCAAAACTTTCTGTTAATTCTCTACTAACATTAGCTTCTAACTTTCAGAAATTAAGCACATGTGCAGTATTCTTTTTTCTATAACAGTAAAGCAAACAGTAAAGTTTAAACTCATACATTTATTTTTCATCCTTCAGAACCCTCAATTTCTGATCCATATATTGACAGAAAATCAGCATTGCTATTCTCTTTACGAGATTTGTGTATCACCTTGAATTTAAATGGTGGTGGTAGTGCCAGGTACCACCCTGTGATTCTGGAATTTTTATCTTTCATTTGGTTAAGTCAACAAAGAGGACTGTGATCTGTTTTAAGTATAAAGTCAATTCCTAGCAAATAAAACCTAAGGGACTCCATGACCCACTTTGCTGCTAAACATTCATTTTCAATAGTGGAGTACCTTTTCTCTCTGTCATGCAACTTCCTACTTATGTACAGAATAGGATGTTCTTTCCCATCTATATGCTGAGTCAGGATTGCACCTAGGCCTACCTCAGATGCATCTGTTTGTAACACGAATGGTTTCTCAAGGTCTGGGTTTCTTAAAACAGAGGCTGAACATAATGCAGCCTTAATGGCTTGAAAAGCTTCAACACACTCTGGGGTCTATTTCACATTATTTGGGTACCGTTTTTTTTGTGAGTTCAGTGAGGGGAGTAGCTAACTCAGCAAAGTTGGGAACAAATCTCCGATAATAACCAGCTAGCCCTAAAAATGACCTGACATGTTTCTTTGTTTTAGGGACAGGGCTGTTAGCTACAGCTTCTGTTTTAGAAATCTTTGGCTTAACTTCTCCATTTCCCAACACATAGCCCAAATATCAGGTTTCCTGCATGCCCAATGCATATTTGGCAGGATTAATAGTCAGATCTGCATTTTTGATAGCTTGGACAACTGCTCGTAGGTGTTCCAGGTGGCTTTTCCAGTCTGGACTGTACACCACTACATCATCCAGGTATGCAGCACAATAACCAGTGTGAGGTTTTAAAATTATATCCATGTAATGCTGGAATGTAACTGGTGCACTGTGTAAACCAAATGGCATGGTGGTGAATTGATAGAATCCAACAAGAGTGGCAAATGCAGTTTTATCTCTGGATTCTTTAGCTAAAAGTATTTGCCAATAACCCTTTGCGAGATTGAGGGTACTAATATACTTTGCACTCCCCAATCTGTCCACCAAATCATCTGTTCTGGGGGATAACTGTCAAATTCTGACACTTGATTACATTTCCTAAAATCAAGGCAGATTCTAACACCCCCCTCTTTTCTGTTTACAGTTACAATTGCAGATGACCAAGCAATCCTCAACTCTTCTATGATATCCAGTTCTTTCATTTTTTGTATTTCCTTAACCACATCAGCTCTTAACCGCTCTGGTAATCGGTCTGTCTTTTGCCTTATAAGATGTGCATTCCTTGTCCCTATAACATGCTCAACCCCTTTTGCTCGGCCTGGTACTGTGGTAAAAGTACTGTTAAATGTCTTTAGCAGATTACAAATGTCTGCAGTTTGTTCTGAGGTTATGGAAACATTCACCTTTACAGCATCAGCATTTACAGTTTGTTCCAGTCTATCATAACCTACATCAATATCTTCCTTATTGCTTTCTGGTAAAACTAGCAAAGCAGCTTTTGGCATTTTTTCAACACATTTTTTGAGGAGGTTAGCATGGTATATCTTAGTAGGATTCTTCCTGTCCGGGATCTCAATCTCCTAGTTAACGGTGCCAGTACATCTAAGCACTCTATAATGCCCTTGTAACTTCATTAACAGTTTATTTTCTGTTGTGGGTAACAGTAGCAAAACCTTTTCATCTGGCTCAAAACCTTTTTCTTTAACCCCATGGTCATGATATACCTTCTGCTGGTTTTGGGCCTCTTCCTGATTACTGTTCTTCTCTCCAGGTGCCTGCCCTTGAACAGGGCTGCTTCAGCTCCCCCACTGTAGGCCGGCACCCAGCCAGCCACCGACTGATACCAGGACACCTGCCTGCAGCTCCTTGGAAGGTACAGTGACAGCGCAGCCAATCGGAACACGGGTGCTTCCAGCAAACCCGCTCTGATTGGCCAGGACTTTTCCCCTGCTTTTGCCACCTGGCGAATTTTACAAATAGATTTTAGATAGAACTAAGCACATTTCAAGTGTCTAATAGAAGTCTTTCAACTGCATTAGCTGGACTGTAATTTCTACTACTGTTTTAAAGTGCTTACAGCTCTACTGTTTCCTTGCTCCTGAACCCCCCCCCCCATCCAAGCACTCTGCCTTGGGGCCGAAAAGTTAAACTCTCCTCTGTCTTGCTAAACTGCTCAATCTAAACCTATCCTACCTCCATGCTATTTAAACCCTGCTATTTTTTCTTCTCTCCAGCTGCCTGCCCTTGAACGGGGCTGCTTCGGCTCCCCCACGGTCGGCCGGCACCCAGCCAACCACCGACCAAGACCAGGATGCCTGCAGCTCCTTGGAAGGTACGGCAACAGCACAGCCAGTTGGAACACGGGCGCTTCCAGCAAACCCGCTCTGATTGGCCAGGACTTTTCCCCTGCTTTTGCCACCTGGCGCTTTTTACAAATAGATTTTAGATATAACTAAGCACATTTCAAGTGTCTAATAGAAGTTTTTCAACTGTATTAGCTGGATTGTAATTTCTACTACTGTTTTAAAGTGCTTACAGCTCTTCTGTTTCCTTGCTCCTGCAACCTCCCCCCATCCAAGCACTCTGCCTTGGCGCTGAAAAGTCAAACTCTCCTTTGTCTTGCTAAACTGCTCAATCTAAACCTATCCTACCTCTATGCTATTTAAACACTGCTATTTTTTCTTCTCTCCAGCTGCCTGCCCTTGAATGGGGCTGCTTCAGCTCCCCCACGGTAGGCCGGCACCCAGCCAGCCACCGACCGAGAGCATGACACCCGACTGCAGCTCCTTGGAAGGTACGGTGACAGCGCAGCCAATCAGAACACGGGTGCTTCCAGCAAACCCACTCTGATTGGCCAGGACATTTTCCCTGCTTTTGCCACCTGGCGCTTTTTACAAATAGATTTTAGATAGAACTAAGCACATTTCAAGTGTCTAATAGAAGTTTTTCAACTGTACTATCTGGATTGTAATTTCTACTACTGTTTTAAAGTGCTTACAGCTCTTCTGTTTCCTTGCTCCTGCACCCCCATCCAAAAACTCTGCCTAGGCGCCGAAAACTCTAACTCTCGTTTGTCTTGCTAAACTGCTCAATCTAAACCTTGCTATTTTTTCTTCTCTCCAGCTGCCTGCCTTGAACAGGGCTGCTTCATCTCCCCCATGGTCGGCCAGCACCTAGCCAGCCACTGACCGAGACCAGGATGCCCGCCTACAGCTCATTGGAAGTTACGGCAACAGTGCAGCCAACCGGAACACTGGCGCTTCCAGCAAACCCACTCTGATTGGCCAGGACTTTTCTCCTGCTTTTGTCATCTGGCGCTTTCTAGAAATAGATTTTAGATAGAACTAAGCACATTTCAAGTGTCTAATAGAAGTTTTTCAACTGTATTAGCTGGACTGTAATTTCTACTACTGTTTTAAAGTGCTTACAGCATTTCCGTTCTTCCTTGCTCCTGCACCCCCAGATCCAAGCACTCTGCCTTGGCGCCAAAAAGTCAAACTCTCCTTTCTCTTGCTAAACTGCTCAATCTAAACCTATCCTACTTCTATGTGTAACCCCTAGATGGCGCTATCCCAGGGGCTACTACCCCTGCCTGATTTGCCACTAACAGGTTGAGGGGCCTGGATCCAATGTCGGGTGCCTCCACCCAGAGGTCAGGGTTTGCAATAGTTAAACTAACTTGGTCACAGCCCTCTGGGACACTGCAACCCCTTTCTTCCCACTAGTGGCCCACACAATATATCAGAATTACCTTCACAGTATACACTTACCCCAGGTCTGGTTCCGGCACTGGGACCTCCTGTGAAATGAGATACAGTGCAACAATCACAGTACAGTACTTTAACATAGACAAATACCTCAGGCAGTATAACTTTGCTGAAACAAGCAGCTCTGATTTATTTAGGGGGATATAACAAGGACAGGGAAATCAGGTTAATTAGCTTATCACTCTAATAATCTACCTATGGCTCTGTGCACAGGCCTATCCTATCAGTTACTGTCCCTGGGTACCCAAGCCCTAGTGGCTAGTCCAAACCGTGGCAGCTGGTGGGGCCTTTCACACAGAGAAAAGGAGAATTAAACAGTCAGCAGTACAGTAATTCCATTTGGATTTAATGTGGCAATTCAACAGGGGCGACCCTGAATTAGTACTCACGACCTCCAAATAAGATAGGGTCCTTCAGTATCAGCAGGGCTACTCTTGAGCTCAAAGAGACTCTTCACACATTTATATGGTAAAAAAAAAAAAGAGAGTACTATACCAGGCAGGCTGCTTCTCTATCCCGATCGCAATTACTGCACAATACCCGGGAGAACACACAGCAGATTCAGTTCCTGACAGACCGAGTGCAATTCAATCATTTCTCCAGTCTTCTACAGGGTGAGCCTGGTTTCTACTCTTCAGAGATCCTTTGATTCTTTTCACAGGACGGATTCAGTCCTAACAAGCTGTTACACAAACTGCAGACCGGAACTCTGGGCCTTACACACGTTTTTTGACTAAAACTGCACACTGAAAAAGCACAGGGCTCCTTCCTTCTTCACTGCCAAAGCTCAACTGAAACTCCAACCGACAAGACCGGGCACTTCCTTTGAGTTCCTCCCAGTTCTTGACTGGATTGGCTGTCACTCACAATAGACTGCTGCTGTTGGTCCAAAAAGGCACTGAAGTCTAAACTACATCTCCCAGAGTCACTGCCCATACAATCCTCTTGTGGCTGGCTCAGATTATGAGTCCAAGTTCTGATTCGCCAAGGCACCATTTTAGAGCTAGCTTACCCCACACTGATTGGTCCAGTTCAGCAGTTCAAAACTAGAATGGGGAACTAGCAGACACAGTTCTGACTGCAAAGAAAGCAGGTTAGACAAACTGTAATTTCATTATTACTCTAAATAATTTCTGGCAAACAGTTACATCTTTCAGATAGGTTCCCTTTGCACTCCTAGTGACTGCAAAATGAAGTGAATTGGCAGCAGCTCAGTGGTACTCAGGAAGAAACACACAGTCCCCATACAAACTAATTATGTCTGCAAGCAGACAGCTCTTAAAGAGACAGTACCAGAGGTTCTAAAAACACTCACTGATAAATGGTTTAAAGGCCAAACACCATTCAGGCTTGGAGCATTCAAGCAAGCTCCTGGAAGTCTTTTGGGAACCCCCATTTGCAGGGGTTACATATGCTATTTAAACACTGCTATTTTTCTTCTCTCCAGCTGCCTGCCCTTGACGGGGCTGCTTCCCGGCTTCCTGGTGAGCGGCACCCAACCAGCCACCGAGAACCAGGACACCCGACTGCAGCTCCCTGGAAGGTACGGTGACAACGCAGCCAATCGGAACATGAGAGCTTCCAGCAAACCCGCTCTGATTGGCAAGGACATTTCCCCTGCTTTTGCCACCTGGCGCTTTTTACAAATAGATTTTAGATAGAACTAAGCACATTTCAAGTGTCTAATAAAAGTTTTTCAACTGTATTAGCTGGATTGTAATTATTACTACTCTTTTAAAGAGCTTACAACTCTTCTGTTTCCTTGCTCCGGCACCTCCCTCCCCATCCAAGCACTCTGCCTTGGCGCTGAAAAGTCTAACTCTCCTTTGTCTTGCTAAACTGCTCAAGCTAAACCTATCCTTCCTCTATGCTATTTAAACCCTGCTATTTTTTCTTCTATCCAGTTGCCTGCCCTTCAACGGGGCTGCTTCAGCTGCCCCACGGTCGGCCGGTACCCAGCCAGCCGCCGACCGAGACCAGGAGGCCCGCCTGCAGCTCCTTGGAAGGTACAGTGACAGCGCAGCCAATCAGAACATGGGCGCTTCCAGCAAACCTGCTCTGATTGGCCAGGACTTTTCACCTGCTTTTGCCACCTGCCACTTTTTACAAATAGATTTTAAATAGAACTAAGCACATTTCAAGTGTCTAATAAAAGTTTTTCAACTGTATTAGCTGGATTGTAATTTCTACTACTATTTTAAAGTGCTTACAGCTCTTCTGTTTCCTTGCTCCTGCACCCCCCCATCCAAGCACTCTAACTTGGCGCGGAAAAGTCTAACTCTCCTTTGTCTAGTGAAAATGCTCAATCTAAACCTATCCTACCTCTATGCTATTTAAACCCTGCTATTTTTTCTTCTCTCCAGCTGCCTGCCCTTGAACGGGCCTGCTTCAGCTCCCCCACGGTTAGCCGGCACCCAGTGGCTGGTTTTCCATTAGCATGTTATACAGACCTGCCACAAGAGGGATTCTTGTTCTCTCATTTAAAAAAAAAAGTCTACCTTCTGAAAGACACAGTTGCATTACTTGTTATATACATTCCTTCCCGCCCTCGAGATCCTCTCGAACTGGGTAAGACTTCTCTGAACCACAGGACTGTTGAGAGCCATGCCATTGGCCCCACGGTATCTGTAGCGCACCATGATTGGACAATCTCTTGCCTCCTGCTCGGGGATTGGCTCTTGAGCCAGCTAAAACTTTGCTCTGCTCAGGGCTGCTGCACCCAGTCATTTCTACGAAAAGCGGCTGAAGTTTCACTTCACCCCTCCCCTCTGACCTTAACTGAGACCTTCCTCCATGCCCCCTGGTAGCTCCGCGCTCCCCTCGTGCTCCATTGAGTATCTGTTTTGGGACTCCCCCTCCATCTTTTAGTCGCCACCTCCCACTCCCTGGCTGCCTGACCTTCCTGGCTGTATCCTCACTTCCCACTGATCCAGCTACTGCTCTTTCACCCCCTTCTCCTAGCCCCGCCAGCCTGTCTTAACCCTCTCTCTCCACCTACCCCAAATCCTACCTTAATCATGTGCCTCCACCGTTCTCTACCCCTTTTCTATTTCTTCTTGCCTGTCTTCCTCCCCTACTGTACGCCCCAAAAGCCTGCTTTCCCACCCTCCCCCACAGCTTCCACATTCCTACATTCTTCCTCCACATAGGCATGCTGCACACTGGTCACTGCCCCTTGCCCAGGGTCCATCCTTTCACCATGAAACTGTCCTACACCCACACTGGTCCTAGCCCTCCACTCTGGTCCCCCCTGTCTATGCTTACCCTCACCCACTATCGTCGATGCTCTGCAATTTCCCGAGATGCTAGAAGGCAAAAGCATTCCCTTAAAGAAATATGCCGCAGCTCCTTGAGGCTAGTCCTCCTCCTCCTTCTCCTCCTAATGCTGTCAGGCAATGTGCACCCAAATCCTGGCCCATTCTGCTCTAAAGCCACTAATCTGAGCATGCCTTCGGGTTCCCTCTCATTCATATCAATCAACATCTGCAGCCTCTATTCTAAAATGGATGCTCTACAGGCCTTCACCAGCCAACACTGCCCTGACATCCTGGCAGTTGTCAAAACCTGGCTCACACCATCAGTACTGGACCATGCAATCAGCCTTCCTGGCTACAACGTCTTTAGGCTGGATCGCCTCTCCAAAAGAGGTGGGGGCTGGGCTCTCTACCTAAAAGACTCCATACAGAGGCACCACATCATTACCTCACTCCAACCCTCAACTGCTCAGATACTGCCAGTGAGAATCCTCCTCACAGCCCAAAACAAAACCCTCACTATTGCCACCATCTACATCCCTCCCAAAGAACAGGGAACTGGTCTAACAGCTGTTCTTGACTTTGTAAAGTCACTCCCACCGGACACCGGATCCATCTCCCTAGGCAACTTCAACATCAACTGGCCTGCGGCTGATGCTGGTGCACACAGGGATACCGTTGCTGCGACGAACCTCACACAAATGGTTGACTCACCAACCAGGAAATATTACAGGACCAGCACCAGCACACTCTTGGACTGGATGCTTACCAGTCACCCATCACGGATATCTAACACTAATGTCCTCCCTGACTCTCTCAGCGACCACTCCCCTGTTAGCTGCACCTGGTCAAATAAATTCATAAAACAACCACCAAAAACTATCACCAGCAGGGTTCTATCCCATGGTCACCTTCCTCGACTCAAATCCCACCTCCTCCATCAAGACTGGTCCCCTATCTTCAATGCAACCAATGTAAACACTGCCCTTGACTACTTCAAAAACATCTTCACTGTGGCCTGTGACACGTATGCTCCTATTAAGAAACACAAAGTCAAATCACTCAGTAACCCTTGGCTCACAGGTGACCTCCTCAGGATGCTAAAAACAAGAGACCACCTATGGGAGCTGGCCAGAAACTGTGGAAGGCAAAACGACATCCAAAACTACAAACGTGCCCGCAATGACTGCACCAAAACCATCCAGCAAACGAAGTCCGCCTACTATAAGCATGCCCTCACAAACTCCTGGGAAAATGGTCAGGAATTCTGGAAGAACATAAAAGAACTCACCAGGAATCCACCCAAACCCCCCCATCAATACTCAACGTCAACGGAACAACAACCCTCAATCCAAAAACCATTGTGGATACCTTTAGCAAAGCCTTTGCTGACCTCAGTGCTGTCCTACCCCAGGACTACTTCAAAGATGGTGAAGCCCCTCTGTCTGCAATGAACACTACTCCCACCAGCTCCCACCACTTCTACTTCAAAGTAGTCAAGGCTCACCAAGTACGCAAATATGTTACCAAAGCCTTTGGTAAATCAAGATTCAGTAATGACTCCCTCGATCTCAAAATCCTGTCTCTCACACTTGATGAAGTGCTTAGTCCTCTGACCAGGATTTTCAACCTCTCCCTCAGCCTTAGCCAGTTCCCAGACAGATGGAAATCTGCCACTGTCACCCCAATCCATAAAAGTTGTGACAAAACTGCCCACGATAACTACAGACCTATCTCCCTACTACCACCATTCTCCAAGGCACTAGAACGCATCGTCTCGGACCAGCTCACAGAATACCTGGATATGTATAACATCCTGTACAAGCAACAACATGGGTTCCACAAAGGTCACAGCACCTTCACAGCCCTACTTGAATTCACCGGTGCAATCCACAATGCACTTGACTCCAGCGAACTACTAGGCTCAATCTACATTGACTTAACTAAAGCCTTCGACACCGTCAATCACCGCCTCCTGCTTGTAAAGCTTCAGAACCCTGGGCTGTCAACTGTCAACTGACTCCATTGGCTGCTTTAAGAGCTACCTTGAAGAACGGTCCCAAACAGTAAGATACGCTCTCGGACCCTAGACCGGTCCACTCAGGAGTCCCCCAGGGCTCTATTCTGGGACCCCTCCTCTTCAGCCTATTCTTAAACTCACTACCAGACAGCTGCCCAGAACAAATTCTCTATGCCGACGACGCTGTGATCCTCACCTCGGACCCTGATCCAATCCAATTACAAAATAAACTTCAGCGGGCCTTCTCCTACATCGGATCCTGGTTCCTAAATCATAAACTGCTTCTCAATCAGAAAAAAAACAAGTCTATGGTCTTCTGCAGCCCCCACAACAAAAACAAACAACTCCACCTCTCCATTGCAACCGAACAAGGAGCCATCCTAGAGCAAACACAATCGTTCAAGTACCTCGGCATCACCCTGAATCCCTACCTCTCATACGCTGTCCATATCAGCAATGTTGCAAAGTCTGCCAATGCGAAGTTAGGCATATTATTCTGGCACAGGAAACACCTAACCCCAGAAGCACTGTCAGTGGCCGTCCAAAGCTCCATCATCAGCATCATAGACTATGGTCTTATCATATATGGGTCTGCAACTACCACTGCTCTCAAACGTATCTCGACCTCCCTGAATAAGGCCTGTCATCTCATCACTGGCTCATATTGCTGTACCCACATATGTGACCTTTATTCCCAATCTGGATGGCTTCAACTGGACAAATGCATAAAATATCAAACATGCATCACAGCCAAGAAAATTATAATGGGGCTTGCCCCACCTGGTGTCTGTGCCCTCCTTAAGCCTAGACATAGGAACGTCACTACAAGGAGATCCAATTCCCATCTACTACATATCCCACGATGTCGCACGACCCAAGGACAAAGATCATTGGCCTATCGGGCATCCAACTGGCTCAACTCTCTTGGCAGCAACATAGCGACCGCCCCAACACTCGGCCTCTTCAAGTCCAAGCTGTGCCTCTCACTGCTTGTATCCTTCGATTGCCCATCTTAACATTTCAACCGTTCCAGCTGCACATGCCCCAACTCCCAGCACTTACAATCAGTCCTTGCACCCCTAGCACCTTACCTGTCATATTCCCTCAACAAGGCCCCCTGGCTGCACTGTCTCCTGCCATCACCTACCTCCTCCCCGTATCTTCACTTTTGCTCCTGCCCCCAACCACCTCCCGTACTCCCCCTAACCCCCTGCACCTCCTACCCCTCAATCTCCTACCCTCACTTCTCCCCCACCCATTCCCCCCTTCCCTTGTCTTGCTCATAGCTGAAGTCTTTGTACTGGTTATTACATGTCTGTAAGCCAATGACTATATATTTGTAACTAAAAATGATGACTGTTGCACATGCTGACGTGGAACCTTTGTAAAAGAGCCTCGGCTCAAAGGTCTTGTAATCCTAGATTGAAATAAATAAAATAAAAATAAACTATGGGCAATTTCAACATATTTTGCCAGCTTCTTTCTTAGGGCACACACATAAGATGTTATAGATTTTTTCCGAGTGGGGTTATCTTCCCATGTTTCTTTTATCACATCCAGTGGCCCTCTTGGCTGCCTACCATACAGCATTTCAAATGGTGAAAACCGTGTTGATGCCTGCGGCACTTTTCTGTAAGCAAAGTGTAGGTAAGGCAAGTATTGGTCCCAATCTTTCCCTTCCCCTTTTACAAACCTTTTTAATATGCATTTTAGGGTTTGGTCAAAACGCTCAACAAGACCGTCTGTCTTAGGGTGATGGGTGAGGTTCTTATGGCAGTGATACTTAGTAGTCTGTACAGCTTCTTAAGTAATGCAGCACCAAAATTACTACCCTGATCAGTAATAATTTCTTTAGGTATTCCCACTCCGCTGAACATTTTGCAAGCTCTACTGACACTTTTGAAGCTATGACAGCATGCACTGGAACTGCTTCTGGGTATTGAGTAGCATAGTCATATACTACCAAGATAAATCTATTACCCATTTTACTTTTGTCTAAAGGACCAACCACATCCATTGCAATTCTCTCAAAAGGCACATCTATCAAGGGTAGGGGCACCATGGGCACCTTGTCTTTTTTAGTGACTGGGGCTACTTTCTGACACTCAGCACAGGAATTACAATAGGTATCAACATCTTCAAAATTCCAGGCCAGTAAAATCTATACAGCAATCTGGCAAGGGTGCGATCTCTCCCAGAGTGACCAGCCATAGGACTATCTGCAACAACTCTGTTCTATACTTCTGTGGTATAACCAGTTGTTCTGTCTGTTCCTGTGTCTGAGGTCTAACCCAGACTCTGTACAGTAACCAATTACATTTTTTAAACATTGGTCTACCCTGTTTTGATTTCACCCCCAGCTGCTTAAAATAACCCTGGAGAGAAACATTGTTAGCTTGTTTTGAAAGAAAATCACAATCAGTTATCAATTTAGTTTCAGCATTTTCATGTTAACGCCTTATGTCCAGTCATTTGATGCCACAGTTTCTTCAGGCATCATCTTTCTTTCCTGGATTTCCAGACCTTGGAGCTGTGCTGAAACATGTCCAAATCAAAATCGGCAAAAGGAAAAGAGTCCCCACCATCTGAAATGTTCTTTGCCTGAGCTCTTGTCACCACAGCTGTTGAAACATCAGGATTTACTCCTTCTCTGATTAACTCAGTAAATCCTGGAAAGTAATTTCCAATAATCACAGGTATAGGTAACTTAGGTACTAGCCCCACTTTCATTTGGTGAGACACACCCTTAATGGTGGTCAGAGTCACTTGGGTGGTGGGATAGTATCAAGTGTCCCCATGGATGCAGATGACACCAGTAGCTGGTCCTTTTGGATATTGTTTTCCTAGCACTTCAATATGTACTAGGGTCTGTATGCTTCCAAATCTATAAGTCCCTTCACAGTCTTATCTCCCAGCTTCACATCTGTTAAGTACTTGCCCCAATTTCCTAAGGACAAAATCTGCTCCAGTGCCACTCTTCTTATGGCAATTTCTTGCAACATGACCTGGCTTGTTACAATTATAACAAATAAAGTCTGCGGGTGCAGATTTACTACCCCCACCAGAGTTATCAGACGCTGAGTTTAAATGGGAAAAAGAATATCTTACCAGTGTTTGGCTGTTACCTCGCTGCTGTGGCATCTTTCTGGCCATTTGGTAGTCCTCTGCCAAAGAAACAGCCTTTTCCCCACTTTCTGGTTGATGTTCTTTGACCCAAAGCTGCACATCTGTAGGTAGGATATTGATGAATTGCTCCATTGCAAATGTGTCGATGATCTGTGGGACTGTTTTGCCCTCTGGCTGGAGCTATTTTATCAGGAGTTCTCCGAGTCGGGTAAAGGCTTCTCGAGGATTGTCGACTGAGTCATACTTCAGAGATCAAAATCTCTGCCTGTAGGTCTCTCCTGAGATGTCAAATCTTCTCAGGATTTCACTTTTCATCAGGTCATAGTTTTCTGACTGTGCAGTGCCCATATTGCTGTAGGCAAGTTGGGCTTTGCCTGTCAGGTAAGGTACCAGTCTGACTGCCCACTGCTGCTTTGACCATTGGCAGGCTGTGGCAACCCTTTCAAAAGTTGTCAGGTATGCTTCAATATCATTGGAGGGACACAACTTTGTCAGTTTAATGGCTTTTAAGTTGCTTGTGTTTTTGTTGCTCATCTAGATCTGTGCCAGATCCTCTGCCTTTGACAGCTTGCAAGGCATCCAGCCATCGCTGCTCCTGTCGCTGCACCTCTTCTCTCATCTACTGCTCCTGTCGCTGCACCTCTACTCTCCTCAGCTGTTCCTGTTGCTGCATCTCTTCTCTCCTCTGCGCTACTAAATGTTGAATCTCTTTTTTTCTCTGCTTCTCCGTCTCTTTTTGTTGTATAGTCCACCATTTGAAAAAGTCCATCAGGCTTTCAGGTTCTGTCACTGCCTGTTCTTTTTCCATAACGTGTGCTGGCTGTACAATCTCAGCTTGGACTTCTGTCTCTGCTAGTTTGGCTACCATTTTCTTGGTAACCACTTCTGGACTTGCTGCTGCAGAATCCATACCTTTCTCTATGCTTCCCTGGTACTAGATTCAGTACCCACGCACAAAACTCCTGGCTTAGAGTATGCACAGAATAAATCCCACTTAGTCTGACACCATCTGTTGTCGAGGCACAGGTCAGAAAGCACAGGAAAAACAAGGAGCAGTAGTAGAATTCACAAAAAGTGTTTTATTTGTACTAGCAGTAACAAAAAAACAAATGTGTTCTGTACAACTGTTTACAAAGGCTGAATAAAATAGTGAAGATCCATCAGAGTTTACTTTCAGTCTGTGTGTGTCCATCTTGCAAGCAATTGCAGCTCTGACTTATAAATCCTTCCAACCCTCAGTTATTAACAAGCATCTTCTGAAGTGTTCATGTATGTTTCAGGCAGATGCTGGCAGGAACACAGTGTGCCTGAGCTGAGCCCCCTTTTCCACAGCTCTTCTGCAAAAGGCTTAAAAATTGCATTAAGGTAACCTCTTGATTTTCCAATAGCTTTTTGCAATTATCCCAAACTATAATTATACACATTTCAAAAATTAACTCTATATAATTTATAAACAAAGGGATCCCCAAATCAGTTATATTTCCACACAATTATTTGTATATATTTTATACCAGCAGATTTGCAAAGGAAAAAAGACAGAAACAGCAAGGGAAGAGGGTAGAGAAGGAGAGGGGGCTGTTCCAGTTGCACGTGGGGCAGGGACATGGGGGGAAACAGCACTGTAGGCCCGAGGGGTCCACAATGCCATTCCCCCTATCCCGCCACCCTCACGGGTGACTGGAACAGCCCCCTCCCCTTCTCCTCCTTCCTGAAAACTGTGCTGTAAGATGACCAGGAGCTGTAATGAATGAGCGAGTGTGCTCATTCATTCAGCTCAGTGGGTGGTCAACCACAGAGGAGACAGGAGGGCTGTGCTGGTTGACCACCCGGGTTGGGATGGGGGGAGAGGGTTGGTGATGGACTACCTGCCAGGGTGGGGGGGTCCACTAAACACCAGGGAATGAAGAAAGGATATATTTTATTTTTTACATGGAGGGGTGATCGGTGGGTGGGAGGGGGGCCACTAGACACCAGGGAATGAGGGTATTTTATTTTTTATATGGATGGGTGACTGGCAGGTAGGTGGAAGGACTGGACACCAACAATTTGTTTTTATATGGGGCCAGCAATCGGTGGTTGGAGGGGCCACTAGACACCGAGGAATGAGGATATTACTATTTTTTGATATGGATGGGTGATCGGCGGGTGGGTGAGGGTACTGGACACCAATATTTATTTTTAAATGGGGCCGGCAATCAGTGGGGGGGGGAGGGTACAAGAAACCAGGGGCCAGCAATTGGTGTGGGGGGGTTAATTAATTAAACTGTGGGGGAAAAAGCCGCAGAGCTAAACACTGACAGTGATCAATTCTGCTGAATTTCTTCCTGCAGTTTAATACATTAACCTGCAGAGTTCTTATACAGTATTTATTCCACAGTTTTTAGGTAGAATTTCCATGAAAGTCAGAGAATTGATTTCCAAACTTTCGCGGAAGCAAAAGTCCAACTTTCACTGAAATTCCACCAGCGGAATTTTTTTTTTCGCACATGCCTACTCTGCAAACTTGGAAAAAGATGGAGTCGAGATGTCAGCAAATGGTCGATACCATGTAGCAGATTTTCTAGCACCTTTGGGCTGAACCGGAAGCTTCAACTGGCAAGCAGATGCAGGACTGATACCTGGGACACCAGCTTTAAGAGCACTTGATAATGGTTGTCATTAGAGAACACAGTAAGCCTATCTTCTCCTGTGTCTGTCTCTTCACGCCTACTTAGTAGGTCCCATGCTCTTTGTCTCCTCAGGTACTCCTGCCCTGCAACTGGATCGTGGGGTCCTGCCCATGGTGTGCAACTCCACTTACTGGCGCCTTCTTTGGGCCCTTCTCTTCTTTGAATCCTAGTTACTGAACCACCACGCTTACTATTCTGCTTTATTATTGGTTCCTGTTGAATTTCGGCAGGCATCCCTGGACTTTGGTGTGGGCTCCTGTTTGGGGCTGCACCCAAGGGGCTAGGCTGTTGTCTGGAGGTCTTGGGATGCTCTAGGAGACCCTACTCTTCCTGAGTCATGGTGTGTATATTTTGTTGTCTGCCTTGGGTGGGTGGCCCGCAGTCCCCATCTAGCTCTGGTCGGGGAGAGGAGGCAGCTGGTTGCTTCTTCTGGCAGCACTTTCCTTTGCATTGGTATAACCCACACTTAATATTGTGAGGGCTACTATAATCTAGGGGCTGTCTGCCAACATACAGTTGATAATAGCCTGCTGGGGGGGGATCCACAACCTGGGGGCATACCAATCAGGAAAGCAGGTCCGGGGGGAGAAGGGACAATGGGACCCCCATGCAGCAGCAAATTGGTCAAGATGAGTTCAAATCTGATTTCTTTGTGACATCCTGGCTTGGACTGGTCCGTCATTGCTAAAGTGCACAGTCCTGTTCTGGGGACCTTTTTGTTTTCAAAGGTTTCAACTGGTTTGCTTCGTGTTTTGATACACTAGTAAAACTGCTTCACCACGACTGGGAAGTTTTCCTATTTGAATGTTGAGGACTCATATGTAGACTTGTGCCCCTCTGCTTGTGACATTCAGATGAGGTGCTGGCTTACTGTGCCTAGTTGAAAGACTATCTGATATCCCACTGACAAGTGATCTGCTTTTCGTGTCTACATGGTTCAAAGGGTACCTAAACAAGCAGTTTTTTAAAACTGCAAACTCCAAAATCTGGCTTCATAACAAGGTAAAGAAAAAGCTGCTGTTTACATTTATGCTAAAACTACATTTATGTAAATAACATAAATGCAGTTTCATAGCTTTTGAAAAACGTAAACATCAGCCTTTCAGTTTCAAAAAACAGCCTTGCCTGCTCCCTAAAATGTCTGCCAAATGTATTAAGTGATGACATCATTGGATCCAGAGGCAGAGACCACATAACTCCCTATACTGCTAACTAGTTCTCCGCCCCCCCCTTTGTTTTGAATTGTTTCACCAGAATGATCAACACCATGTGTTAACACGTGGATTATTTTGATCAGTTCACATGTTAGACTATGGTTTTGTTCATTTTGTTTACTTTAACTTGCTGAAATTGTTTTGTAATCCAGCTGACTTTATCTTTGGCAAACCGCAGTACAGTACAAAATTTCAAATACCTGGTGATCTAGTGGTTATGTGATGTCCTGAAAATTGTAGTGAAGTACTTGTCTGGTCCAATTCCAAAGCTCATGCTTTCTTGGTAATTCACAAATAAGCTACTCGTGTAGTCTTTTTCCACGTGAACCCCCTGCACCTAGCCTGCCTTCTGTTGAACACCCCACCATCCACACTCTGTCCTTAGTACTGCCTGGGGCCACATATGAGCTTGAGGTCTCATGAAGAGAATTATCACACCTCATATTGTAATCTTGTACTTTAGAGAGTAGTGCACACCTATACCAATATGCTTCATCAGCTGGCACTGTTAGAAATGCCTCCCAAATCACTCTCTAGTCCTCGTTCTCAATGTTTGACTTTTTCTCCCACAGTAAACAGTGAGCAGACCACCACCCTTCTGCTCACTGAAGGCAGTATGTACAGTCCCCCATTGTGTTTTTTTTCCTGCTTCATTAACCAACAACTAGGTCTTCCTGGATTGCCACGCAGTAAATGTCATGACACAACAGAAAAACTGCTATTCATACCTTCAGACCATGCATCAAACTGCATGAGGTTGCCTTACCAAGTTACAAATGCTTCAGGGTAGATCGCTGGGACAAAACATCTGGTGGCATCATCATGTACGTAAGGGACAGTCTGGATGCTACCCAAATTGCTTTGCCCACCCCTTCTCCAGTTGAGGCTGACTCTATATTCTTTTCTATCACCCTTGGGTCAGTCAAGAAACTACTGGTTGGCTGTGTATACCTGCCCCCTAAGGTGGCTGTGTCATGCCTAAACTCCTTCTTAGCCTCCTGTGTGAGCCTTCCTCGTCAGGATATCATAATCAGTGGTGACTTTAACATTGACTGGATGAGCACAAAAATGACCAAATTGACCACATCCCTAGCAGACTACAATCTGGTTCAAGTCATACGTGGCTCAACTAATATAAACTCACGATCGGGCAACCATACCCTCTTGGACTGGGTGGTCACCAACTGTCCCTCCACGATAAAATCTGCTAGTGTTCTCTCTGACAGTATAAGTGACCACTCCCCAACCCTATGCATCTGGTACAACAACTCCCCCACTCCCCAACCCAAAATCATCAAAACACCTAATATGTCCAAATTCGACCCCATCTATTTCGCGGACACACTCCGTAACACCGACTGGGGACCAATAAATACCCTCCCCAATGTCAACTCAGCACTAGACTTCTTTGTTTCTAAACTCACAAACATCATAGACTCCCTTGCTCCTTTGAAGAACTGCCGGATAAAAGGATTAGAGCCCCCTGGCTCTCCCGGGAGCTAAAATAACTTATGACTTTCCACGATAAAGCCTGCAGGACCTGCAAATACAGTGGCCTACCCACTGACTGGCAACTGTACAGACAACTAAGGAATAGCTGCAAAAATTCCATACAAAAATCAAAACGCTGCCACTTTAAGAAACTCCAAATAGAGCACCTAAGCAACCCCAAAGAATTCTGGAGGCAGGTCAACTCACTCTTAAAGGGTAACACCTCCGAAGTACCCGGCTCCATTGATGCTCAGGGAACAACTCATACAAACCCCCTATCCACTGCATCCAGCTTTAATGAATTCTACACGGACCTACAACAATATACCTCCCAGTGACAGTGACAATACAACAGTTTTCAAAAACAGATTCAATAATTTTATGGCTGAAAGAAAATTTAGATGTTCTACCATTAAAACCTAAATGGTGGCAAGTTCATTGACGGACTTCGGTCTCTCTGAACTTGATTCCCATCTATAAACCTATGAATTCCCTAGCTCCAATGCTCCCCTCTCACAGGACTCAACACATGCTGACTTACACTTGAGCTGCCCCTCCTTCCTATTAAAACTGGCTACACTCAAAGAAGTCTGCCGTCTACTTAAGAATCTGAAGGCCGACAGCTCACCAGGGCATGACAGCCTTGAACCCAGATTCCTCAAACTTGAAACAGATGCACTAGCTTGTCCTATCCATGACCTCCTTAATAGATTCTTCCTAACCTACACCGTCCCTGATAAATGGAATATAGCAGTGGTTGTCCCTGTGCATAAAGGCAGCTTCCAGGGGGTCATGGAAAACTTCCACCCCCATATCAATACTTTGTCCTCTAGCTAAGATACAAGAACGGATTTTGTACAACCACCTCCAAAACTACCTTGAGCATTACCAACTCCTAACTCCCTCCCAGCATTGTTTCAGAAAAAACTACAGCACCACCACTGCTCTGATCAAGGTCACCTCAGACATATATCATACAATGGATGCTGGTCTAGTCACAGGCACAATATTCGTGGACCTGACTAAGGCTTTTGACTTGGTCAACCATGACCTACTCCTTTGTCAATTACCTGTACTCGGACTCGATCCAAATGCACTATCTTGGATCTGAAGCTACCTCCATGGCCGTTCTCAACATGTCAAATGGGCAGGCTCCTTGTCGGAGGCACAATCCATCACCCACGGGGTACCCCAGGGTTCTATTATGGGCCCCTTGCTGTTCTTCTTATTTATCAATGAGCTCCCCAACAACTGTGGTGGTGCCACAGTTCATCTCTATGCAGATGATGCTATCATCTACCGGTTCTCTTCTGACTCTGAGTGGCTCAGCAAATCACTAGCAACTGACTTCCTCACCCTTGAGGATTGATTTACTTGAAAGCATCTGGTCCTTAATGCTAAAAAAAAAAAATGCATACTCTTTTCCCACTTACATCCCGCTAGCCCCCAAACAATCCAAACACATGCTGGTGTTACTCTAGAATCAGTTCAGTCTTTCAGATACCTGGGTATCATACTGGACCCCTCCCTCTCACTGGATGTACATGTAGCTTACCTTACCAAAACTCTCAATCAGAAGCTAGGAATACTCTACAGAATCTTCCCGTACCTCTCTTCCACTTCATGCCACAAGATAGCTCATGCCACTCTCCTGCCTCTCCTCATGTATGTGGACTGCTACTTCTCTCTGCATCTTCTTCTACTTGATCCCACCTTACACAGGCATATCATTGTGTGGGTAGATTTGCCTTGGGAACTGATGCAAAGCACCATCACTGCAATGTACTGTCTACCCTGGGATGCTACCCTTTGAGTCCAAACTCTGCTATGCTACGCTTAGCTTGCTACACAAGTTCTTCCATTGCTTCACCCTCCCCTTGCTTATTTGGCGTAGTCCAACGTAAACACCCCCAGCGTGCCTTAAGATCAGCCTCACTGCCCCGGCTATCCGTACCTAATCTGAGACTCTCTTTGCCCAGGAAATCATTTGCCTACAGGGCTGTGTTCTATTGGAATTCTCTGCCTCCACCAATCATGGCCTGCTCCTCCATTTCTTAGTTTCAACATACTCTGCTCAGTCTCCTTGTTGCACCTGCTTGTACAGGTTTTAGGTAACTCTTAAGTTTCCATCTCCTCTTCTGCTCCCTTTACTCTACTTCCATGTCCAGACCCATCACATCTGTCTCCCACAAGCCACTTAGTGTGACAAGTGCAAATAATTTATGGTGAATGTACATAGTATTGATCTAGCTGTGTTGTATTCGATACCTTCTTGTATAAACTGATATCTCTGCTTGTAGATATTTACTTGTCTGCTGTGACAGCCTTATCCAGCTCGACTATGTATCTATTTCTGTGCTCACTCACTGTATGAATTTGTACTGTACTACTGATGTATAAAATCAGCACTATCAGTGTTATTGCACTATCCAGGTCACCCCTGAAAGAGGGACTGTCATGTCTCAGTGGGCTTACCCGGTTAACAAAATTCAATAAATAAATAAATTCATAAGGGCTGCACTTACTATGGATAACAATATTATTAGCAGGAGAGGCATACTAATGCCTTGAGCAAATCCACCTGACTTCCAGCGTCGGTCTAACCCCTTACTTGTACTCTGCAGAACCCTGCAGGACAGTCCTTGGCAATTCTTCTCCAGTAGTTTTCTGTGCTCTACCCCACAATGCAAGTTGGCTGGCTACCATTCTTCCTGATCTTGAATGAGCTATACACAGCTCCCTCGATACTGCCCCAACAAACCTCAACATCCCCCCAGGGTAATCTCCCAACACTGAATTCAAGTAACAATTTAGATGCAACCCTGCCACTCTGAGTATTTGTCGTCGCTGACTGCTCTCATCCACAATCAGGTAGTGATCATGTTTACTAACTGCATTCATGATGCAGAAGGGTGATGAGCTCACCAGTTTTTGGTGTGGGGAGCAGGAGTGAAGAATGAATACCAGAGCGGGACTGAGAATGACACTCCTGCAGGATACTGCTATATTCAGGGAAGATGAAAGGCTGTGAGATATAAGATGTGGGGCTTCAAGCACCATGATCATTACCCGACCCCAGTGTCCTGGCCAACATTCCCCTTCTCATAAAACCAGTTCATGCAATTGTCCAAGGCTGTGTGGGGGTATTAATGTGTAAAATGGCTGCCACTACACGTTCAGTCACTCAACTACCAATCCAGCATGGCTTGTAAAGCACTTTGGGACACAATGTGTATGAAAAGCAGTATATAAATGCTGATTCTTATTATTATTATTTCCCATGGAAAAAGAAGACAAGACAAGCATATTTTTGATTTCCAAGGAGGTATGAACTCTGGCATTGAACTACAGAAGAACAAGTGGTGGGTCTAGTGGATGGTGAAGGGTGCAACTGCACCCTCCCCCATTGTAATTTACTTGCTTGCTGCTGCTACATTTCACTTTGTTGAAGAACTATGATTTATTGATTGTACAAATGTTTACATTCAAAACTATGGATTACATTTGTAGGTTCTGTCAAAAATGTACCAAGAAAGAATAATAGCAGACAATATAAAGGTTTAATAAAAATAATAAAAGTGCATATCAAGTATGCACACCACTCCAGCACTCCCACTGTAACATCCCAAATCCGCCATATCCACTAGAACACCAGGTATTTGAAGATTCGTACTGCACTGTGGTTCGCCAAAGAGAAAGTCGGTTGGATTAAAACACGATTTCAGCATGTTAAAGTAAACAAGCATTTGTCAATGCCGAACGTTCGCTTGCAGGTATTTGCAGTGGTATTTGGCACTTGGACATGGCTTAAAAAAATCAGTGACAAAGAAGTACAAGCATTTGTCAATGACAAATGTTGCTTGCTTCTATGTGCTGTTTAGGTATTTGGAAGTCATTGGAGTGCAAATATTGAAAATTCGCGAACTTACGAGCGTGCGTAGGAACTGCGCAGCACACGCTTGTAAAACAGTCATTTTTAGGAATTTTTTCACCAAATTTTCAACATTGCCATTTTAAGACCTCTGCTAATGAACAGTGTCACTGTGATTTTCTTAATGTGTCCCATACACTGATTTCGCACACCAACTGCGCCATTGTGCGCTACATGGGCGGAAACATGTTTTGGGCAGGATGTGAAAATGACAGCTGTACTGCTCATAAGGAGGTGTGGTAAAATGGCAATGTTGAAAATCTGGAGTGAAAATATTGAAAATTCGTGAACTTATGAGCCTGAGGAACTGCTGCAACATTCAGAAATGGTCATTTTAGATTTTCCACCAATTTTCAAAATAGGCTTTTTGAGAGCCCACCTTCGAACACTGGCACTGTCGCTTTGTTAATCAGGTTCGAAGGTGATTTCGCCGCAGTGATCATAAATCACCCTTCGGGCCGGATAACGCCATGACAGTGACAGAATTCATGAGAAGGTGTCCCAAAACCCCATGTTGAAAATTTGCAAAATTCCAAAAAATGCCTGAGATATGCAACAAAGTTGAAAAACTCCATCTAGCCCATTATACAGCTTATCGGCATTTCTCAGTTCGCGGTCGGCTTTGAAGAATGCAGACGTGTTCCCGGTCCAGCGATGATCGTCGCTACGGTGCTCCGGAGGTAAGTATGGGGTGAGGGGGGTGGGGAGGCAGGTGCGCAGTGGGTGGGTGCGGGTTGTGGGGGAGGAGACAGCGATGGAACGTTTTCTTTTTACTGGTTTTTTTTTTTTTTTTTTACTCAGACGACGTGGGACGCTTGCCACGCTGGGGTGGGCTCCCAGCGTGGCAGCAGGAAAGCTGTTTGGGGGGTGGAGCCAACGGGGATTGGGCACCCCGTCGGCAGACAACATGGGGCGTTTACCACGCTGGGGTGGGCTCCCAGCATGGCACCAAAGATTGGGGGGCATGACGCGCTGCCAGCACACAGCGGTGGTTTTCTTTGAAGAGAAGACCATCGCTGTCATACACAGCACCGCATCGATTGGTGCAGGACCGCCACACCTGCTCAACGGAGCAGTGGATTTCACAGGACAGGCACACCTCCAAAGTGTCCCATTCTCCCAAGACGTTTCTTGCGCATGCGTGCAAGCGAACGTAACATTATGAACAGAACCATAGCCTAATATGTGTACTGATCAAAATAATATACATGGTTTTGAGAATTTTGGTGAAACATTTCTAAACAAAGGGGAAAAAAGAACTAGTTAGCACTATAGAGAGCCATATACTGTAGCTCTGACTCTGGCTCCAATGATATCATCACTTAACACATTTGGTAGCCATTTTAGAAAGCAGGCAAGGGAGGTTTTTTTTTTAAATTGAAAGGCTGATTTTACATTTTTCAAATGTTTTTTGGAACCGCATTTAGGTAAATTATATAAATATCATTTTAGCGTTGATGTATACAGCAGCCTTTCTGTTAGTCCCCTACAAAGTCAGATTTTTGAACAGTTTGTTGGCAAAATGTTGTTTAGGTATCCTTTAATTGTTTTATATTCTTTGTACCTCACCAGCTAATTCTGTTCTATTACCCTGTGGTGTATCTGTTGGCAGAAGAGTGCCTGCCCGCTAATACACTGATGTCAGATGGTCATGCACTCACTGGCCACTTTAGTTTTAAATTATGAGCCTGTCCTAGTTCCCCTTTTCTAACCCTTGTGATGGGTGATTCTGTGCCACGCCCTGGTGTTGAGAGAGTCGGTTGAGGTTTGACGTCAGATTCCGCTACACCCAAACCCTATGATAGCTTTCAGCTGGCAGGGGCCCTTCTGTTCTGGGAGGGATATCCCCTAGCCACAGTAACACCCACTGGCACAGGGCTCCTATAGAAGCCCCTCCCTAGGAAGCCTAGTTGCCACTTCAGGCCTGGATTGCCCTGTTGGCATCCACGCTGGTTGGTTCTTAATGTGTTCCTGACCTCTGAATCCTGACTGTGGGCACTCAGTTGGCACCACTTGACCTATCCCCCCTGGTTTCTGGTATTTTTTGTGTATTTGTTTTAGGCACTCAGATTTCTATGGTGCTTTAAATACAGTTCTTGGCTGTGGTGGAGGGGGCAGTGGACTTTTACGTTGACCAATTTTTCTGGGCGATACTATGGGTTGTGATGTACTCTGGTATTCATTGAATGTCACTAGGTTGAATAATCCAGTGAAAAGGGCCATGTTTTCTCACAAATTAAGAAAGAATGTCCCGCCCTAGTGTATTTGCAGGAGACACATCTAGACACTAAGGAACATGGGAAACTTCATAAATTTGGCTTTAAATTGGTCTATAGTGCGGAACTCCCAAGAGGGAAAAGGACAAGCTGGCTAAACCCCTCCCCCACTCCATGGCCTTCCAGGAAACAGCAGTAGTCAAGGACCCTGAAGGTCGGCTGCTCCTTGTACAGGGACAGTTAAACCAAGTCCAGGTCATGCTGGCTAATCTGTATATTCCGCTGGGTTCCAACTCTGTTGAAATTAGCAAATTGCTTGACATAATCCTGGTCCATACAGTAGGAGTATTACTTTTAGCGTGGGACTTTAGTTTTCACCATTCTACATCTTAGGACACTTCTAGCCTGAATTTCCCAAGACAGCCAGCCATTCATAAAACTTGTGCCTTTGTACTATACATGAATCAATGGAGGGACATCTGTCATGACTTACACCAATGCACCAGGCAATATTCCCATTATTCTGCAGTCTACTCTACATATATTTGGATAGACTATAGTTATGTCCCACAGGAACATATGCACTATGTGAGGGACTGCAGGACGGGTGAAATTTTTTTATCTGACCACTCCCCACTCCTGACATTTCTACACTTGGAGTCAGAAAGACCCTGCACTGATAGGCATCTTAACACATTCTACCTCTATTCAGAGGAATTCTGGACTTGTTTAGCCAAGAATATTTCCAGAGGTCTATCACTAGTTACACAGTCAAGAAGCATAAGGAGCATCAGCAGTATATGGAGGTATTGCAGGACATGCTTCAATTACTGTTGCAGGTACATATGCAGGGGGACTCTTCAGTTAAACTGAAGTGAGAGCTGGATTCTATCCTGTTACACAAGAAACAATTACTCACTGTACTAATCTTCTTTCTTCCAAGGTGTCCTTTAGCATTAGTAACTTTAAGCAGCTAGTTGACCAGGTAGTACTGTCCCGGAGGTGTGGTTTATGTTAATTAGCATCAGCCAATCAGGAGACACTTTGGGGGTGTGCTGAGGAGAGACTGCCTGAGAAGGCACCAGAATTTTTTTGAAGATAAACTGACAAATGCCCAAAGTTATGAACCAACATGAATTAAAAATCAGGCAAAAAAGCATGTTTAACAATAAATGAGAGAAACCTTTGCTTAAAATGAAGTTCCAAGTAGAAACATTGCAAATTTGGGAGAAAACAAAGGCAGAGACCTCTGTAGTCAGGTTGTTAGGGAAGGAAGGGTGGGAGCTTAATGATGCTAAAGGACACTTTGGAAGAAAGAAGATTAATACGGTAAGTAATTTTTTCTTCTTACCACGGGGTCCTTTAACATCAGTAACTTTAAGCAGACTACAAGTAGTGCAGTTGGCAGGAGGGCAGAGAACCTACTTAGGAAAGAGGCTCTGCAGCACTGCCCTTCCAAATCTGACATCAGATCTAAACTGTACATCTAGGTAGTAGTGCTTAGTGAATGTGTGTACAGTCTTCCAAGTGACTGCTTTGCAGACATCCAGCAAAGGAAAGTACCAAGCAGCTGCCACCGAGGCAGCCGTGCCCCTGGTAGAGTGGGCTCTGAGACCCTCTGGAGGCTGTTTACCAGCTCTGTCATAGCAGAAATGAATGTAAGAGACTATCCAGCAAGAAATAGTTCTCTTGGTGGTTGGTCTGCCTCTACCCACTTACCGATAGGTAAGGAATAGTTGGGTGGAGGAACCTCTAAGCTGCTTGGTGTGTTCCAAATAGTGGAAAAGCGCTCTCTTGACGTCCAGACTATGGAGTTTCTGTTCCCCAGGAGTGAACTTTTCAGTAAAGAACACTGACAGAGTAATGGACTGGTTAAGGTGGAACTCAGACACCACCTTGGGCAAAAACGTTCTGTTTGTCCGGAGCTCAACCTTATCTCTGTGGGGTATAATGTAGTTGGGCTCAGTACAGAGAGCTTGCAACTCTGAAATCCTCCCAGCAGAAGTGATGGCTACCAGGAAGACAGTCTTCCAAGTAATATACTTGAGGTGGGCCGTAACCATGGGCTCAAAGGGAGACTCCATGAGCTTGGCTATACACAAATTAAGGCTCCAAGGGGGAACAAGTTCCCTAACAGGAGGCTGAAGGCATGAGAGGCAATTAGAAAACTGTTTGAACACCGTCTGGGAGTAAACAGATTTAGGCTTTCCTGCTGAGAGATAGGACAAAAGAAAAAATTACTCACCTTAGTAATGTTGTTTCTTCTAATGGAGTCTTGCTATATTATGACATATGCAGTGAGTCCCAACCTTCGAACTGCTCCGGAGGTGAAAGAGTTAACTTTCCATGCCAGGCATGGAACGCTGAGCTCGAGCTTGGTTGAAACTCTGTCTGTTGTTCTTCAAACTCAAACCGTCAGATCTTTACGAGCTAAACTCACTGAGGTACTGTGTGGAAGCTGTAAACCTACACTAGCCAACTGGCTACTAAACATAAGAACACATTTTTTGGTCCCAAAACAAAGACTCAAGTCAGGAGACCCAAAAAATGAAAAACACAACACCAAGCACCCCAAAAAATGAGGGATGAAAACAACAAGGTGGGCACTAAGTGCCAACACTGCACTGCCCACCCACATCCCAAAAACAGAGGTTCTGAGAGGGGCAGGCAGGGGGGGAGGTATAATATAGCAAGACTCCATTAGAAGAAACAACATTACTAAGGTGAGTAATTTTTTCTTCAAACAACATGAAGTCTTGCTATATTATGACATATGCAGACTACCAAGTAGTACCTCCATGGAGGAGGGACAGAACCTACTTAGGAAATAGGCTATGAAGCACAGCTGTGCAAACCGAGCATCACTCCTAGCCTGGATGTCCAGGAGTAATGCTTGGTAAAAGTGTGAACTGTTTTCCAGGTAGCTGCTTGACATATCTCTAGAATAGGGATGTCCCTGGCAGCAGCCAGGAAGCAGCTGTACCTCTGGTAGAGTGAGCCTCAGGCCTGAGGGGGAACCTTACCAGTTTTCATAGCAAAATTGGATACAAGAGACAATCCACCTGGCAATGGATCTTTTAGTGGCAGGTTTCCCTTTACCAACCTCACCATAAGTGAGGAACAGTTGGAGGGAGTCAAACCTGTGACCCTTGGTATGCTCTATGTAGTAACTAAGGGCTCTCTTCACATCTAAGTTGTGCAACCTCCTCTTGCCAGAGGAGGAATGGTCAGTGAAGTACACTGGGAGAGATATGGATTGATTAAGGTGGAAATCTGAAACCACCTTAGGCAAGAACTTCCTATTAGTCCTGAGGACCACCTTATCTCTATGAAAGGAGATAAAATCAGGCTCCACTGACAAAGCTTTGCAATTCACTTGTGTCTGGCAGAAGTGATGGCTACCGAAACACAGTCTTCAAGTCAAGTACTTAAGTTCTGCTGAAGACAAAGGTTCAAAGGAGGTTGCATAAGCTGAGCAATGCAAACATTAAGATCCCAGGCAGGGCAGGGTCCCTGAATGGAGGGTTGGTATGAAGCAATCCCTTGAAAACTTGGAGAAGACAGGATGAGCTGAAAGAGAAGAGGGCTTACCATCTGAAATAAAAGCAGACACAGCTGCCAAATGCACTTTTAGGTAGCTGGTCTCAGCCCCAAGGTATTTAAGTGGACCATATAATCCAGGACTGTGGGTAAATCAGCAGATTCTGGGGAAATATGCTTTCCAGCGCACCATATGGAAAACCTTTTCCATTTGGAATTATAAGTAGCCCTGGTGGAAGGTTTCCTAGAAGCCTTCAGGATATCCATTACACCTTGGGAGAGGTGTAAATCAGCAAACTCTAACTCTTCAAGAGCAAGGCCCTGAGATTGAGAGATTTGAGGTTCGGGTACCAAACTTTCCCCTGAGCACAGGTTAACAGGTTGTGCTTCCTGGAAAGACACAGGGGAAGATGGACTGCTAAGGACAGTAGGAGTGGATACCAGGGTTGTCTGACCCAATCTGGAGCAATCAGGATCATCTTGCAGGGCTGAGATCTGATTTTGACTAGCACTCTGAACAGTAGAGGGAAGGGAGGAAAAGCATAGAGAAACTTCCCTTCCCAATTGAGGACTAAGGCATCCAGAGGGACTGAGCCCAACACTGGGGGCCTGCAGCAAAAAAGAGGAGGTTGGTGATTGTCTGGGGCTGCAAAAAGACCTATCTGCGGGGTGCCCCATCTGGTAAAGATCATTTCCAACACCAGGGGGTCCAGTGACCATTCGTGATGGCCCTGGGAAATCCTGCTGAGAGCATCTGCCAGGACATTGTCCTTGCCTGGGAGGTGAACTGCCATAAGGGAGGTGTTCAGGAAGTAAGCCAGAGACCACAACTTCATTGCTTCGGTGCACAAGGCCGTAGACCGAGTGCCCCCTTGCTTGTTGATGTACCACATTGTGGTGGTGTTGTCTGTTCTGACCTGTACAACTTTGTTCTGAACAGATTTGGAAAAAACTTGAAGTGCTAGAAAAACTGCTCTGAGTTCCAACAGATTGATGTGGAGCAGAGATTCCTGAGAGGACCACAACCCCTGGGTAGTGAGGTCGCCCATGTGAGCCCCCCACCCCAAGAGGGATGCATCTGTAGTAAAGATTAAGGAGTGAGACAGAGTGACAAAAGGAACCCCTTGTCTCAGATTGCTCTGATCCTGCCACCACTGTAGGGCTTGGATCAAGGTTCGAGTCACTGGGATCAATTTGGTTAGAGGTCCTTTCCTTTGAGACCAAAAGGCTCTCAAATGGAACTGGATGTCCCTCATCTGAAATCTTGCTCCCTGCACTACTGCTGTAGAGGCAGCCATGTGCCCCAGGAGCTGTAGAAAATGTCTTGCTGGTCGAGAGACCTGCAGGGTGAATGAGGAGGCCAGAGAGACCAGGGTCCTTGCCCTGTCCAAAGGAAGGAAGGCGCTGGCTTTCTCTGTGTTCAGCTCTGCGCCTATGAAGGTGAGGAGCTGTACAGTCTGTAGGTGCAACCTGACCTGGTCTGGGGACTGGCCTACTATGAGCCAATCATCCAGGTAAGGGAAGATGGAAATTTTTTGCCTTCTTAGGGAAGCAACTGCTACTGCCAGGCATTTTGTGAATACCCTTGGAGCAGAGGTGAGGCCAAAGGGCATTGCTCTGAACTGGTAACGGCCTGAGGGCAGCTCGAACCTGAGGTACTTTCGATGGGAGCTTCTGATGAGAATATGGAAGTAGGCATCCTTGAGGTCCAGGGACGCTAGCCAGTCCCCTGGCCTTAGAGAGGGTAGAATAATTCCCAGAGTCACCATTTTGAATTTTGGTTTTAAAAGGTGCTTGTTCAGGTATCTGAGATCCAGGATGGCCACCATTCTCCTGTCTTTTTTGGGGTAAGGAAGTACCTGGAGTACAACCCTTTGCCCTGGTGTAGGGGTGGAACCCTTTCCACAGCTCTGAGAGCCAGGAGGGAAGAGACCTCTGCCTCTAGGGCAAGTGCCTCTGGTGGATTTACAGGTGGAAAGGATCTGGTTCTCATCTTTGGAAACTTTTTGAAGCTGAGAACCAGTCCCTGGCTTACTACTTCCAGGACCCACTTGTCTGATGTTAGAGACTCCCAGTCCTGGACAAAGTAAGCCAGTCTGCCCCTTACAGGTAGGTGAGAATCGGCCCTGGCAACCCCATCAGGGTGCCTGCTTGGCAGGGGCTTTGGGCTGAGGGGTGGAAGCAGGCCTGCTTGTACCCCGTCTGCCTCTCCCTCTAAAGAACCCCCTCTGGGCATAAGCAGAAGAGGAGGCCTGGGCTTGGTAAAAAGGCCTATGAAAAGGCCTGCCCCTGCCCCTAGGAAGCTGCCTTTGAGGAGTGGCTTGCCTTTCCTTGGCCTGTGCACTCCTATAGGTGGTCCTATATTCATCCATTTTCTTCATGTAATTCTCTGTCTGCTCCCCAAACAGAGAATTACCCACAACAGGAAAATCCATGGCTTTAGTCTGGGTATCCTGTGACAGGCTAGTACATCTGAGCCAAGCCATTCTCCGAAGTGCCACAGATGTAGCCATGACTCTTGATGACACATCATTTGAGTCCACTGCAGCATGGAATTGCACCTTGGATGCCTCAATACCATCAGCAGCCACCTGCTCCAGCTCCTTGGCAAGCTGGCCAGGGACCTGTTTTGCTAGAGCCATAACAGTATCCCATCTGGATTTCCGATATCTAGCAACATAAGCCATTTAATTTGCCTGTCTGAGTCCCAAGGATGCTGCCATGTACTGTTTCTTTGCCATGGCATCAATCCTCCTGGAGTCCTTGTCCGGGGGGGTGTGAAGCCAAGTGAATATTTGCCTGTCACAGGCTGCAGCCTGCACTCACTCCCAACATGGCTGCATTGTTGTAAGGAACTCCTGTATCAGAGCCTGACAATGTGTACCTCTTGTTCATTCTCTTATCCACAGGAGGTATAGTGTGAGGAGTTTTAGAATTTTAAATGTCTGTTTCCAAAAGATTTATGCAAGGGAATAGACAGTTTCCTAGACTCTGGGATATCCATCATTTCTACATAGTCAGGCTCCTCTTGATCATCCACAGCTTCCTCCATAGGGAGCTGGAGGTTTCAACCACTTTTTATAAAACATAAAATGAGAAGGGACTCAGAAAGCCTAGGAGGAGACACTCCTGAAGGTCTGTCTGGGAGATGTCCAGTTCAATGGGCACATCCAGACTTTCAAATCCACATTCACTCTCCATACTCCTCTTCCCCTCCTCCGGTTCATAATATTCCTCTAAATCATAATCTTGAACTCGTGAACCGGTCAACCGGCACTATTTGAAGGTGCCGGTTCGGTCGAACCGGGAAAGCGACTGGACAATTTTAATCGCTTTGGCTATTTCTTCAGCGGTTGGAGAGGAAAGTTTTGGCTCCACACCAGCTGATTTCCTAGTCCTTTTTGCTGGAACTGACTCCTTGGAGTCAGTTCTCCTTTTGCCCGAGGAAGTCTTGCCCTGGTCAGAGGGCACTCCCTCTGGTTTGGTTGGAACCAAACCGGGCTGGCCATCCAGTTCAACTGACTTTTTGGCCTCCCTTTTCCTGAGCCTACCAACTCTCTTTTCCAGGGTAGCTGCAGGAAAATGTTTACAAATCTGGCAGTCTGCATTGAGGTGGTCAAACCCCAGACAATAAACACAGGTGGTGTGGGGGTCAGCCTTGGCAAAGACTTCTCCACACACACTGCAGTGTTGAAACCCAGTGGGTCCGGTTTTTCTTTTGGGTTTCTCAGACATAGTGCTAGTCCTAACCAAACTTACCCGTTTATGGCAGGTAAGACCCTCTTATCGGTTCCCAACCGTGTCACGGGTCGTGGAAAAAACCGTAACAAAATATGTTTTTTTTAGAACCGATAAGAACCGGTAACCACACTCTAAATCACAGATTAAGATAATTTAAAACAACCTGATCGGTTCAAACTGAACCGATAAACCGTTTACAAGTTCCACACAGAAAAGAAATAATGTAAACCTATCTAGTACTCACAATACCACAGACAGAGCTTGAACCGACCGGTTGCGGTTTAAATTCGGTCAAAAACCGAGAAAAACAATACTTTAACTGACAAAATGAACCAATCAGAAGGAGAAATCTCTGGAGCGACTGTTCAGTGAGGCGGAGTAAAGAATCTGACGGTTTGAGTTTGAAGAACAACAGACAGAGTTTCAACCGAGCTCGAGCTCAGCGTTCCATGCCTGGCATGGAAAGTTAACTCCTTCACCTCCGGAGCAGTTCGAAGGTTGGGACTCACTGCATATGTCATAATATAGCAAGACTTCATGTTGTTTGAATAGCAGCCAAGTGTAGTTTGAATGAAGAGGACCTCAAGCCTGAGGCCAGGAGATGAACCTAATAGTCCAACAGAGTGATGTCAGAGGCTGAGAAGGGACTAATCTTCTTGTCCTTACATCAGATGGAGAATGGCTTCCATTTGGCTGCATAGGTCTTCTTTGTGTTAGGCTTTTTTGCCATTCTCAGGATCTTAAGGACCTGTTCTGAGTACTGAGAAGCAGGAAACTCTAACTCCTCAAGAGCCAAGCTATGAGGTGAGGAGACTGCAGGTCTGGGAAAGTTACCCCTGAGTGGGGAAGGGTCAGGGGTGAGTGGCTGAGGGGAACGCGAATGGGCCTGCTGTGCGAAAGCGTTAGCAGCAGGGGATACCAAACTTGTCTTGGCCAATCTGGAGCCACCAGAATCATTAGTGCTGGTTGGAGCCTGAGTTTCAGCAGAACCTTGAAAAATGAGGAAATGGAGGGAAGGGATAAAGGAACTTCCCTGACCAATCCAACACTAGGGCATCTGTAGGGAGAGTTCCCAGAACTGGTGGCCTGCATCAAAATAGAGGGAGCTGGTGATTGAGGAGGGAGGCACACATGTCTATTTCTAGGGTCCTCCATCTCCAGAACACTGTGGCTAGCTCCTGCTTGTTAAGGCACCACTCACTGTCTCCCTGACTTTTGCAGCTGAGGACATCCTTCAGGGTGTTGTCTTTGCGTGGAAGGTGAATTGCTGATAGAGTCACCTCGAGTGAATATGCTAGGGTCCAAATCTTCATGGCCTCTGTACAGAGGACTCCTGACCTTGTGCCACCCTGTTTGTTTATGTAGAACATGGCAGTGGTGTTGTCTGTCTGAACCTGCACCAAGTGGCCTTTGATGTGAGGAGCAAAGGATTTTAGTGCCCAATAAATGGCACTGAGTTCCAGAAGATTGATGTGTGACCTTGACTCCTTTGGGGTCCAAGTGCCACTGACAGAGGAATTGTTCAGATGTGCTCCCCATCCCAACAGGGAAGCATCTGTAGTGATGATTTTTGTAGGAGGAGAGATCTGGAAGGGAACACCTACAGACAGGTTGGCACTGTCCTTCCACCAGCACAGAGCTTGAAGAAGATTCTGTGTTACTGGTATAAGTTTGGACACAGCATTGCTCTTCTGGGACCAGTGGGAGTGTAAGTGATACTGTATGTCCCTCATCCTGTACCTGACTCCTGGGACTACAGCAGTCATGGTTGCCATGTGTCCCAGGAGTTTAGGAAGTGTCTGGCCGGCCCTGGTTGGCCCAGGGCGAAATAATTTACCACTGCTAGGAAATTCTGAATTCTTTCAGGTGGCAAGAAGCCCCTGCTCTGCTTTGTGTCCAGCTGTGCTCCTATGACTGTCAGGAGCTGGGTTGGCTCTAAGTGAGATTTCTTTAGGTTTATGAGGAAACCTAAGGAAAGCAAAGTGGTTTTTGTGATTAATAGGAACTCCTGCACCTGCGTTAGGGATTTCTCTATCAGCCAGTCATCCAGGTAGGGATACACTGAAACCCCTTGTTTTCTGAGATATGCTGCCATGACAGCCAGACATTTAGTGAATATCCTTGGTGCAGATGTTAGGCCAAAGGGCATGGCTGTGAATTGGTAATGCCCTGAAGGAAGCCTGAACCTCAGGAATTTTCTTTGGGACTGCCTTATTGGAGTGTTGCAGAAACTAAATGACCATTTTCAGTATCACCATCCTGAATTTTGGTTTCAGGAGGTGTCTGTTAAGATACCTGAGGTCTAGGATAGGTGGCCACTCCCCAGTTTTCTTTTGTGTGAGGAAGTACCTGGAGTAAAGGCCTTTGTTTTTCTGTAGGGCTGGTACTTTTTCCACCACCCTTGATGACAGAAGGTTGTTGACCTCCAGCTCCAGCAGGAGGTATTCTGATCGGGTTATGGGTTTTGAAAACAGAGAACCCCTTAAGGCCAGCATCATTCTGAAGTGAAGAGGCAGGCCCTTTTCCACTACCTCCAGGACCCACTTGTCTGAGGTTATGTGGGTTCAAGCTTGGAGGTAGTGTGAGAGCCTGCCCTTACTGGTGGAGGGGAAGTGACCAAGGCATTTAGGTAAGGGCTTTGACTGGGATGCAGGGGCCTGAGAAATGGCCGGTTTTCTCTGGCCACTCCTGCCCCTTCCCCTACAGTACCCTCTTGTCTGAGAGTATTCATGCTGAGAGGGAGGATAGGGGTAATAGGGCTTGGAAAAATAACCCCTTCCTCTGCCTGCCTTGGGCTGAGACTTTTGGGTGGAAGCTCATTGTTTAGCTGTATTGCTCTGGCAAGTGGACTTGTCTTCATCTACCTTTTTCATGTACTCTTCTGTCCTGGAGTCGAACAGAAGAGTTTTGTCACAGGGGAAGTCAGAGCTTTAGACTGGGTATCCTGTGTCAAGTTGGTGGTCCTCAGCCAAGCAAATCTTCTTAGAGAAATGGCCAGAGCCATAACTCTGGATGCAGCATCATTGTTATTGTCTGCCATATGAAACTGGTACTTAGTTGCTTCTAAAACAGTCTTAGCAGTTTCAATTAAGTCCAGGACCATAGACTCCGATTCTGATTGAGCAATGGTCAGTATAGAATTCCACAAGGCCTTTTGGGTTGAGGTACAGATATGGCACACTGATGAGTCCAAATGAGGATGAAACACGGGTCTGTGTCTGCTGTTCTCAGCCTTTGCTGATTGTATTGTGAGGCCTTCTGGCACCATGCAATTCTGCTTAAAGTTGAGCCAGTCCAAATTAATTCCTGGGCATTTGCAAATGCTTCCCATGATGCTTTGCATTATTGGGGTATGTGCAGTTTGTGTTTTCTGTTGGTACTTAGCTGTATAGGCCAAATAGGAAGAAAGTTGAAGAAGCAACGAAGCAGAGGTGTAAGTTTTCTTTGCAAAGTAATCTATCTTTCTGGATTTATTGTCCGGAGGTAAAGAAGACAAAGGAATTCCAGCTTTATCACAGGCAGTCTACTGCACAGCTCCTTCATGCCCAGGGTGGACAGACAAAAAGTTAGTGTCTGCCTGGAAAATTAGTATTTTTTTATTAATTCTTGTGTCAACCCCAGGTGTTTCTCCTGAATGCTTTGTAAATAGGGAGCACCACCTTTTTAGGAAGAGGGAGACCTTTCGTATCCCTGTAGTCATCATCCTCCTCTTCTTCCTGGTTGAACTCCTAGCAGGGTATGTCCAGAGTATCTACAAGGTGCTAGAGAAAGGTCAACAAGGAGGAACTTTCCTCCTGATCTGAAGGGGAAGCACCAAAATGAGGATCAGGGGAAATGTCAGGCTTCAGGGGGCTAATACCTGAAAGGTTGTCTGGTTAATCAAAATAATCATCCTCATCATCACCTCCATAGGGCCCTGCATCAGAAGGGGCTGAAGAGGGGTGTTTGCTTGACAAAACAGAAAAAATAGACGCCATACCTTGTAAGGTTTAGAAAACGTGCCAAGCTTTTGCCATATTTTCAGCCGAGGGCCGCTCCTTCTGAAAATCAGTGAGACTGTCAAGCTATGAGTGGACTTAGACTTCTCTTTATGTTTCTTGCCTCCTGCTTGATCACCCTTGCCATTACCGGGAGGAACAGGAAACACTTTTCTTTACACACTATTTTTGGTGCCACTTCATCAGTGGCAGAATCTGGCTTCCTTTTAGATCCAGGCACTTCATCAGTGCTCCTATTATTTTAATTTTTTGTAGGAACTTCATCAGCCCCTTTGGAAGCTCTTGGTTTCAAAGGCACTTCATCAGCACCCGATTTATAATAGTTTTCTCTTGAAGACGCTTCATTAGTGCCTCTTTTGGGCTTAGAGCTTGTGGATGCTTCATCAGCACCCCTGTTATTATTTTTTGAAGGCCCCTCATTGGTAAGCCTGGGTCTTTTGGGGAACTGAAGAGGACCCTTCCTCAGCCATCTCTCTAAGACTCTTTGTCTATTTCTCAAGGTTTTGGAACAAACTTTTGAGAAAAGTGAACAGTAATGGTTTGGACCCAAACACTTTAAGCAAAGATCACAGGTGTCAGCTTTGGCCACAATCCTGTGCCAATTTAGGCACTTTTTAAAACCTGTGGGTCCAGTCCTCTTTTTGGAGATTTCTGACATGACAATTGACAGAATCAGGTTTAAACTGAAAGATTCCACTACTGTTAGTAATGGAATGTGATCAGTTCCTCGTGGTAAAGAACCGCTATTTCTGAAGTAAAAAAAAAACCTTAAAATCATGGTTCCTGAAGAAAAAAGGGAACCACGATAAAAGATTTAAAAGGAACTATTGAAATACACAAACATGGTTAAAATAAATGAAAAGAAATATAGGAGAGAACCACGAAGGAACCGAGGTAAAACAGGAACCGAGGGGAACCGCGATAAAACAGCTAAATAATACTCAGCACAGTAAAATAAAAGTAAACTGAAAAGATTTTACCACAAAAGTTCAAGAAAACTTGTTTTCTTGGCCAACTGAGTGGAACACCTCAGAGGCAGTGTTGTTCAGTCAGCGGAGAAAAAAATTCTGGTGCCTTCTCAGGCAGTCTCTCTTCAGCACACCCCCAAAGTCTCTTCTGATTGGCTAATGCTAATTAATTAGCAAAACCACACCTCCAGGGCAGTACTACCTGGTCAGCTAGCTGTTTAAAGTGACTGATGCTGAAGGACCCCCTGGGGTAAGAAAACAGAGTTTATACTGACCTACTTACGGCATAAGTATTACGAAGTGGGACCCTGGATGAGATGCCTGTTGGCACACCAGGTTTGATGGCAAAGAAACACAGCTAATGTTGCTACTGTTGCCACCATATGCCACCCCACCACTCACCACCTCCTTCGGAAGATGTTTGACATTGCTGATGCATTCTGTTTATTTTATGCTTCTCTTTACATATCTGAAGCCCCCTACAGGCAAGCACAAGCAGAGGCAATTTTGGCCTCTCTTACCTTTTCTCAAATGTCCCTGACTGGGCCAAAGGCTTAATCTATCCTATGCAAGAAGAGGAGTTGCTTCTGACCCTGCAGAAAATGAACTCCCACAAGGCCCCAGGCCAGAATGGTTTTATTACTGAATTTTACAAATCTCAAAATCACCTGCTCCTTCCATAACTGAGATGGGTTTGCAATGAAATCCTGGCTAGTGGAAAAATCCCCCAAGCATGGCAATATGCCACCATTTTGGCCATACCCAAACCAGGCAAAGACCCTCTGGGGTATCCTGCCTATACACCGATTTCAGTGTTGAACACCAGTTATAAACTCTTTATGTCTATATTAGCTAGTAGACCACGGCAGATGACATGCTGCCTCCAGGCTCATCAGATGAGTGAGAATACCCGCCACACCTTGCACCAACTCCACCACATCCATACCTCAGCCACCTCCTTTCTCTTAGCTAGCTTAGATGCCACGAAGGCTTTTGACAAGGTCTCCTGGCCCTGTCTTTTCATGACTCTGGAAAAATGGCTTTCTCGGCAGACTTTATAACCCTACTGCAAAGTATCTACTCCATCCCACAGGCCTTTGTTAAAGTGAGTGGACATGTCTCACAATCATTTGAACTTTGGCAGGGCACCCATGAGGGCTGCCCCTGTCCCAACAGCTTTTTGCCCTGTATATTGAGACCTTAGCCCAAGCAGTATGGAAAAGCCCAGCAACACAGGGTGTCTAGCTGGGGGAACAGCGAGCATCACCTTATGTTATATGTGGATGATAGTCTCCTGTCCCTGAACACGCCTGACAGACATGGTAGACTGCCATATCTGGATTCCTCTGGAAAGACAGCTGACCATGGGTCAGACTTTGCACTCCGATGCTTTCCAAAGCTCAGGGTGGCCTAGTCTTGCCAGATCTCCGCACCTATTTCCAGGTGGCCCAAAACTGAGGGTCATGTTTCTCTGGTATCACCTTGCTGTGGGCCCACAGTGGCTACAAACTGAGCACTATTTGTTGCTGTTCTGGTTTATGACTCGCTTGCTGTTTAGTAGATGGGACACTGCCCTTCTATAGCAACAACTTAATCCCTGGATATCTGAGGACCTAGCGGTGTGGTGTAAGCTCTCTGAAGAACTGGGACTACCACCCCATCTAATCTGGATCTGTCCCCTGGCCCAACTTCCTGGTTTTCACCCAGCCAGTATTGATCCTACATTTTGTAGGTGGAGGTGCCAGGGCACACTGGGAGCTGATTGTTGTGTCAAGCTCCCATGAGGCCTAGCATCCTTGTTTTGTACCATCTATTGTTACCTTGTGATGCTATATATGTTTTCCAGAATTGATGCTGTACTTGCTTGCCACTGATGTCTGCAACATGGCTCTAAACTAGAGACTAAAATAACTAACATGGACTGGATAAACAGCAACAGGTGAACATTAAGCAACAATGGATTAATTCCACAGTAGAACCATGCTTGCTCCTCAATAAACCATGCTTGCTCTTGTAATTTTGTCATTCACCACCAGTATTCAAATCTCCTGTGCACTTGAATATATGCATTTCCCATCATGCAAAATCCCAAACAGCAGACAAAGCAGAAAAACGGAGACAATTCCACAGTTCACAAAAGTAAGTCAGCCAAAATCGACACATATTTTGAAATGTTGATCACATCTGCATGTAATCAGTAATTGAATCACTGTTCACCATTGTACTCACCATATTAAAAGGAAAATCAGCCTATTCCAGCACAAGACAGAATGCACTTAACTATATGCATGTCCCATCATGCACAGCAGCCAAATCCCAAACAGCAAACACAGCAGGAAAATGGAGACAATTCCACAGTTCACAAACGTAAGTCAGCCAAAATCAACACATATTCTAAAATGTTGATTGTATCTGCATGTAATCAGTAATTGAAAACTGTTCACTGTTCTACTCACCATATTCAAAGGAAAATCAGCCTGTTCCAGCACAATACAAGAATTCTATGTTCCAACTTCCTGTGTCTGTCTCTGTGTCAATTTTTTATTGTACTTGCTAATATAGGATGTCATGATACAATCTCTCACCAAGCATAACTCCCTGTTTCTGCATTTGCCATGTTACAAGAGCATTAATCCACTCCTCAGCATGGTTCTATTGTAGGATTAATCCATGCCTGGGTGGGCATTAATCCACTCCACAGCATGGTTCTACTGTAGAATTAATCCATGCCTGGGTGGTTGGAGGCACTCAGTCTGCAGCCTTGTGCCTCCCGGCATGGATTAATTGTACAGTAGAACCATGCTGTGTCATGGATTAATGAATACATAATGTACCTTTTTTATGGATTTAAAACTTCAATAAAAATATATTTACAAAAAAAAAAAAAAAAGAGTAGGCCTAGAGTAACTGTAGCCCAGTGATCCTTCTATGTAATAGAAGACCCAGTAAAAATCACCAACCTTAGTTAACTGTAAACATAGGAGCTGTGATTGGGGCAACTAGGATATGAGATCAATGAGGAGTGATAACCCTTGAATACTCTTTTACACGAGACAGGTATTGGATATAGTGGCTTTGGCAGGAAGACTATTCCAGACAGAGGGAAGCATGCATATGATTGAGGCTTACCCTAGATTTCTCCCACAACTAAAATATATGTATGGTAATTCTACTTTTCTTTGAAGGGAACATATCCTACTTTTCCTTGAAAAGAACATACTGTATATATATATATATATATATATATATATATTTTTTTAATTTTAAATACTATAATACTGTTCAGTGCAACATTAACAACAAAAAGCCTGACATAGGAATTTAAAATTCCTCTGGCAGCAATCAAGTTAAAAAATGATGTGCTGATTAGGGTTAATCTCAGTACAGGGAACTGGAGAAAAGCATTTTGTAAGGTGATATCTGATAGGGTCAAACCAGCCCTCTCTTACTCTGATTTGATGTGATTTGTACAGAAAAAGAACTTTTTAAAGAGATCTATAAAATCTGAGTGTAAAGTTCTTCAGGCAGTGCTAACATGGACACCCAAGGGGCCTTCTTTAGGATTATTCATCTAGGAACCCGGTTTGGGGGGTATTCTGGTATTTAGTTGCTGATGCAAGCATAGCAGTAGGAGCCCAAGAAGTCATGTCTTACTGTAGGAGTCTTTTACACATCTGGTATCTATTTTGGGTGCAATGGTAGGGATACTACAAATATAGTAAAGAAAATCCCCCGGCATATTTTCTCAAGAAATGAGCTCCACAAGTGATTTGGAAAACACAAGGTCTTGCACTCTAATTAAATAAAATGATGTGTCTTGGTAAAAATTCAAGGACATATAGTAATATGATTTGGTGTCAGTATACAACACAAGAATCAAATGTAAATATTTATAATAAGTCTGAAAATATTTAAGCCTGGGAGGCAGTACCTAGACATCTGCAAGAGATGATGTCTCATGAATTCCTCAGTCACTAAATTGCTGCCAAAAATGTGCATTTCCAAAAGATTTTGACTACATCAATCATAACAGTCAGGCTTATTTGCCAAAACTAGCTGAGACTGCAGGAAACTAGGCTATATGAAAACCCACGCTTGCAATCAAGTCTCTCCTCCTACTGCTGAACACACAACCACTAGCAGATGACAGGCAGAAAAAATCTCTTAAGAGAACTACACAAATTCCCACCACTATGAGGAATTCATGGAGATGCTACTGTATGCAAAAGGCATAGCCCTAGACCAGAAAGGAGAGCACTGTGCAAGCACAAGTTATGTAGAGGTGGTTTTGCAAAACAGGAGAATGGAGAGAAATAGAAGTGTTCTGTGGACTGTGGTTAGGGAAATGGGGGCAGCAGATAATAGATAGTGCTTTGAAGTCCAGTCCAATAAAAATGGTCTTCAGATATGTAAACAAGAAGCAGAAAACACTAGATATTGATGGACTACTGAAGTATCAAGGGAGTGGTGACACATTAACCAAAGCACGAGAGACGGCTGAATGCCTAAATGAGTATTTTTGCATCAGTATTCACAGAAGAAAAAGACAGAAAAGTATCAGACAGTAAATGGTTATTTACAGGAGGCATCAGAACACATTGCAGGATGTATGTGTGATACCTAAATGGGTTACATCATTTACAGTAATGTAAGGTCAGCAGGAACTCTAGGTTCATCATGTATGCTGCTCCTGCTGCATAAGTTCAAAGAATGCTCAGGCTAGTAAACATAAACAAGAACATGGAACTAGATGGAATGCATATACAAATTATAAGGGAAGTAGCAAAGCATTATTATACAATGGCAGAAGAATTTCTCGTTTCCTGATTGGTCACTGTGTGCCTGGGACAGTGATGTTATTGAACAACAACATCACTGGAAAAAGGCCAGTCACACAGGTGACCTCACAACAGCAACAGAAACCCTGCCTCCCCACACAAGCCATCGCGAAGCACAGTTGGTTTCAACTAATTTAAAACTCCACACTCAGAATCCAGTAAGATAACATCCATCAGTGTCCTATCTTCCCCCAAACAATTTCCAAGCACATTTGCACTAAATAAAAACGTACGAGAAAACGGCTTCCTCACCGCTCGCCACCATGATAAACCCAGCGCACGTGCACCACAGCCTCCACTTGTTGATCAGGTCAGCGGCTGTTACAACCATACTGCTTGGTGTCCCAAGCTGAAAAATACACAGTGTGCCAGTACCTTGGCAACTCTAGCAACTCTAACAACAGCCTTCCACTGTGATTGCCACTCTCACCTAAGAACCACGGACCCATTTCCATAGCAGAACCAAAACAGCACTCGTATTCCGGTGATCCGCTAAGCGTGACTACAGTTCAGTGCAGCCTTTCTGTTAAAAACGGCCAAGCTCTTTTAAATTCAACTGGTCACCGGACTCTCCATAAAGACGTGGGGTACTGTCTTCTAAAAAGCACAGATTTCGTGGGGGGGAGCGGCGGCAACGTAACACTTTCCAAACACACACACTGACACAAGCCCAGACTGAGAAATCAGGCGGTACACAGCAGCAGCACCACCTAATGGAGAAATAAGAAACAGGATTTTTTTCCCCAAAAGATATACTTCCACATCAGAAAATTAAGAGAAAAAAATATTTAAAACATTTTTTTTAATATCTTTTTCTTTGTAAATAGATGAGCCATTGTATAATAGCAATAAGGCACTCCAGGGATGTGTGTTATTGTGTAATAACATCACTCCTGGGGTGGTGGAAGCACTCGGCTTCGCCTCGTGCTTCGACCCACCCCAGGAGTGATGTTATTACACAATAACACACACCCTGTCGTGCCTTATTGCTTAAGTATCCTCTTGGCAATAATATTCAATGATTAATTGAGAACAGCTTGTATGCCTGACAACTGGAGGGTGGCCTACATGGTGCTAATATTTTAAAAAAGTCACCAGGATTGAACCTGGGGACTAAAGGCCACTCAGCATACTGTAACATCAACACCAGGAAAGCTGCTTGAGACAATGATAACAAACAGAAATGTTGAACAGTTATAGAAAAGTACTATTACTTAGAAACAGTGTCCCAATATGGATTCTGTAAGCCTCTTCTCTTGTCAAACCAGTCAGTTCAAGTTAACAAAGCACTCACAAATCTTCTGCATATAAAAAATAAAGGAGTCAGTGTGTACATAAGTACAAAGCTTTCTCCTTTTAATTGCAGGAATTTTACAGACACAGACGAAGTGCTGAGGTTTTGGTTGGTGGTGAACCCACACCTGCGTCTGTAAAATTCTTGCAATAAAAGAGGAGAAAGCTTTGTACTTACACACCGACTCCTTTACTTTTTATATGCAGAAGACTGCTAAGTGCTTTGTTAACTTGAACTTCTTGGATTTTCAGGGTTTAGCAGCCCTCTGCAAAGCACCTGGCTCCATTCCATTGAGCACACCTGTTCTTGTTCACTGTCAGACCAGTCATATTACATTTTTTTGACAATGTCACAAAGAAGCATGATGAGAGGAAACATGTGGATGTAGTGTACCTGGACTTTAGCAAAGCCTTTGACACTGTGCCCAGGAGATTAGTTCATAAATTGGAGATGCTAAGTATAATTAATAAGCATGTATGGGCAGACTGGATGGGCCTTGCGGTCCTTATCTGCTTTCAACTTCAATGTTTCTATGTTTCTATGTATATTTTGCCTATAACAGCAGCTCCTGTATCAGTTTGTCACATAGGTTACCCAGTGAACTGATCCAGGATCCGATTACCAGGTGAACTGATCCAGGATCCAGTTACCAGGAGAACAGATCCATGATCAGATTACCATGTGAACTAATCCAGGATCAGTATACAAAGTGAACTGATCCAGGATCAGATAACCAGGTGAAGTGATGCAAGAACAGAGTATCAGGTGAACAGATACATGATCAGATAACCAGGTGAACTGATCCAGGGTGAGATTGCTAGGTGAACTGATCTATAATCAGATTACCAGGTGGACTGATCCATGATCAAATAACCAGCTGAACTGATCCAGGATCAGATAAAAAGGTGAACTGATCCAGGGTTAGATTACCAGGTGAAGTGATCCAGGGTCAGATTACCAGGTGAAGTGATCCATTATCCTATTACCAGGTGGATGGATCCATGATCAGATAACCAAGTGAACTGACCCAGGATCAGATAACTGGGTGAAGAACTGATCCAGGATCAGATGGATCAGATACAGTAACCAGGTGAAAAACTGATCCATGATCAGATTACTAGGTGAGATAATCCAGGATTATATTACTAGGTGAATTGATCCAGAATCAGATTACCACGTGTAATGATCAAGGGTCAAATTACCAGGTGAACTGATCCATGATCAGATTATCAGGCTAACTGATGTAGAGTCACATTACCAGGTGAACTGATACATGATCAGATAACCAGGTGACCTGATCCAAAGGGTCAGAATATCAAGCGATGATCCAGGATAAAATAACCAGGTGAACTGATCCATGATCAGATTTACAGGTGAACTGATCCAGTGTCAGATTACTAGGTGGACTGATCCAGGATCAGACTACCAGGTGAATTGATCCAGGGTAAGACTACCAGGTAAACTGATCTATGGTCAAATTATCAGGTGAACTGATCCATGGTCACATTACCAGGTGAAGAGATCCATGATCAGATTAGAGATGGGAGAAATCCACAGATTTCATTCCAGGAAATATTTCACAAAATGTGCGTATTTTCGCGAAAAATTTAGTGGGTTCGAAATACGAAATTATGCTGGCGAAATGCAGAATTTCGCCCGTGAAAGGCAGAATTTTGCCCTTTGAATGGCAGAATTTTGCCACTCGCAGGTGAAATTCCGCTGTTCGTGTGCGACATTCCACATTTTGCAACTGAAATTCTGCATTTTTGCACCTACAAAATATTTCACAGAATGCACAAATTCCATGAAATATTTTGCAAGGCAAAATTCGCGATTTCAGCAGAATTTCACCAGCAAAATTAAATTTTGCAGCATCTCTAGATCAGATTACCAGGTGAACTGATACAGGGTCAGTTTACCAGGTGGACATGATCAGATTACCAAGTTAACCGATCCACGATCAAACTACCAGTGACTACCAATGATCAGGTGAAATGATCCAGGTTCAGACTGCCAGGTGAACTGATCCAGGATTAGATTACCAGGTGAGGTGATCCAGGATCTGATTACCAGGTGAACTGATCCTGGATCAGATTACCAGGTGAACTGATCCTGGATCAGATTACCAGGTGAATTGATACAGGATCTGGTTACCAGGTGACCTGATCATGGACCTATTTAGCAACCAAACTGAAACGAGACTGATATACCAAGTGAACTACTCCAGCAACAGTTTTCCAGCTAAATATTCAGGGACAGTTAATCAGCCAGACTGATCATAAATCATTTGTGTCAGAGATGTGTCTAACCATAAGCTTGTAAAACAGAAGCCAGTTTAGCATAGTGGTTTGTACACATGACTATGAGCTGCTAGATCTGGGGTTGAATTGCACCAAATTCCTAATTTTCTGTAATTAATTTGTATTGATTTTTGTAAACAACACACTTCAAACAGACAACATAAAGAACAGTGTATAGAAAACCATACATAACAAGGCTATTCTTCCCCCAAGTGGATACCATGACAGCTGATGACCTTGAGAGCGAAGCTCGAGAGGTTGCTCTATCATCATGGTAACCACGAGGGGGAAGTTAGCCTTGTTGTGTATGGTTTCCCCCTACATGCTTCTATATAGTATATGGTGGACTGCGATTGAAGCAGCCTTCAATAAAACCACAAGACAGTCCGGAATCACTTATTTTTGGAAGGTTTTGACTCCGCTCTGCTGACTGCACTTGACCACAACTGCCCACCAACTGGCATATGCACGCAACTCTCCACCAGCCACTGACCAATGATGAGCATTGATGGGGCCACTTGTATTATGACATCCTCACTAACACAAAAAGGAAAGTTATTCTGCATTAGTGAGGACATCACTACTGCAGCAGAATGACTTTCTATGGTGTATGGATTTCCATACACAATAGTGTTCCACCATACTCTATATAACACTTAATATTTCATGTGGGGCATTATGTATGGGGTAAAAGGTTACATCTCATTAGTGTCCTTTCAATAACAGCAACACGTCAGGAATAAGCAAGACATTTTGTCTTAAGCTGTCAGGGTGCAAGGTGGGAAGCCTCAAATGTCATCAGCATGGTGGTGACTGATAATGCATTGCATTGAAATAGTGAATTCACACTAAGTGGATTTAAACTCAAGAAAGAACACCTCTTGAAATGAAGTATTCTCACAGTAAACTGATCCTGAGTGATGGCTATGGGCACAATCTATCTGCAGCTACAACTGGACATGTAATACAGTGGATAAGAAACTAGGTGTGGGAAGCAAAGGGTTAGAATAACTGGTAATCTGTCAACATGGGGTCACATGACTAGCGGAGTTCCCCAAGGTTCTGCACTGGGGCTAGTACTGTTGAGTACCATTACAAGGTGAACTCTAGGCATCAGTAGTTGAGCTGCCAGATTTGGTTATGACACCAATATAGAAAGGGTAGCTGCATGTCAGCAGTATGTTACTGAAATGCAGAGAGATTGGGGCATCCTTAGAAAGCGCATAGACAAAGGCAAAGTTCCAATACGCACCTGTAGCTATTGTTTCACTATTGGTATTCCTTCTAAACTCCTACGTATGCTGATTCTGAGCATGCACAAAGTCTTTGGTAGCCCACTGTCTACAGTTTAAGCTCCTTCCTTCTCTCAAATGGTCTTACCTATTATGTCTCAGATCTCTTGAGAGAAACTGCAGGAATAATGTGACTATGGCAATAATTAACCAATGAGAGTTAGTAGACATTGGAGGTAGGGCGAGTTAATGTGCCTGTAGAAGGAATACCAGGCATGAAGCAAAGGTTATTCACCTTGTAATTGTGTTTCTCCTAGTAAATGAGATGCATACTCTTACTACTATCAGTCATCTGGGCTGGCAGTATAGTCTTGAGGTTAAAGCAATGAGCTGTGAATGAGCTTGGTACATCTAGCAGATTTGGGTTTGATTTGCACAGCCTGCACTTGCATACTATGTGACTCTATGCAAACAACTTAAACTCCCTGTACTCCAGAGATGTACCTGGAAAAAAGCTTCATTTCAGTGTTCCTATCCCAGCCAAAAATTGTAAAATAAATGAACAGAGCTTCGGCTATAGAGATGCCCTGTAACTTAGGACTGCTAAACAATTCAAAGAAATGCATTCACACTGTACTGGCCATGTTGTAACCATCTCTCTAATGGTAGATTATTGTCTGAAAAAGATATAACTGTGACCACATTTCAAAAACTCACTATAATATACAGAATAATGTATGGTAGCCAATACACAACATGGCTGTTTTTCCACCAAGTGGTTACCATAATGACAGAGTGACCTTGAGAGCAAAACTCAAGAGATCCCTGTCATCATGTAACCATGAGGTGGAAAAACAGTTGTGTTGTATATGAGGGCTCCCATACATTATGTTATGTAGTGTACTGGTATGGTGAAAAAAAAACACTAACACCGCACGTCAGGTTCAGCAGGCTTTACTAAAATGATTTAAAAGATACAATGAAGCATTTCTCAGCTCTCAACAATGCATTAACATACTGTGCATTCAGCAGCATGTATAAAAATGGCTTCCCATTTAAATGACTTTATCTTAAACAGTAGGCACCACTTAGTGCAGACACGTTTAAACTGGACAGCTGGTTATAATGGACAGAGCACCTCTACCAAAAGCCATTTTCTATGCTGGCAGTGTTATTTTTTTCAACTAAGCTGTACAGTACTATACACACCGTGTATACAGCCACCAGGGGATTAATCACCAATTGCAGATACTGGGCTAGATTTTCACAGACCCATCAAAGTCTGCAGCTCTGAGAAAAGTGGCACAAGTGTGTCTCCATTTGTGGAACCACAGTTTTTCCTGCAGCTGCGGTATTCTCAAAGGTGGAACTGGTTTATGACTGGCACCATGGCTTATGACCACTTGCTGGTGATTTTTTGGCACAGCTGCAGGTAAAAGCTATGCCTGGTGGGACTATTGTAGGTGTAACATCTCCGTCCGCTGTGCCAGCTGAAACTAAAAACTCTGAAGGTGTGGAAGTATTGTACTGTAGCTGGGGCTGCAGGTCGGGACTTAGTCCCCAACTCGTTTGAAAAATCCAGCCCACTATTTTTTATTTATTTATTGAGAAATTGGAATCACATCCTTTGAGTCATAGACTCTTTTGCAAAGGCTCCTAGTCTTAGTATACAAGCAGTTACACAACGGAGTTAATAAAGGTGCAGATCAAACAATAAGACAATATGTTACATAAGGAATACAAGTGGGAAAGCGGCAAGCAGAGACGACCCAGAGTCGAGTACCAACAAAAGTATGCAGTAATAAGACGTGTTCCACTGTAGTAATTATTACAGTGCAGAGAAAATACAGTTGGCAGATTAGCAGAGAATAGGGTGCATAATAACTTAAACCATGATATAGCAAACTATGAGTTAGAAAGTGGGGGAAGAAGGCAGGGGAATATTTAGTGGAAGGATGCTAGGGGCAGTCACATGTTGTGTTCTTAGTGAGAAATTCCCTGTGGGTGGTTTTGCAGGTACTTTGCGATATTAATTAATTCATTTAGCTCAGCTGGTAACAGCCTACTTATTTTTATCTGTTTCAGCACACTGTGCCTTATTGTTCTGCTGAGTTGAGCAGTTGAGCACACACATTTGCAAGGATATTAAGAAAGTACATGGGGATTTCTCTGGCTTGTAAGGTGGAGATCCTAGCGGAAATAGGAAAAATGTAATCTTCTTTCCAGTCTTCCGTAATTGAGCCAGCAATACAGAAAACAGGAAAAAAGTTACCATGTCCTTCACTTGCTTAGTTATGCTGAATTTACCTAACTAACCCCCTCCCACTGAGCAATCTCTCTGCTACCCGACTGTTTACTGTTTTGGGTTTCAGTAGACCCTCTTGGTAACACATGGTATCACTTTAACAAAAATGTTTTTAATGCTAGTATTTTTTAAAAGCGCTACTGACTGTGCTTCACTAGATAATGAGAGGTGGTAGTACAAATGAAATACATCCCTGCTACTCTCATCCCTGCACTCCCTTGGCCCAGATCCACCCTCCCTTAAGTGGTTCAGATGCTACCTCTCCGGTCGGTCACTGCAGGTAAAAGCTGAAGGTGACCTATCCCCATTAAGACCACTGTCAAGAGAAGTCCCCCAAGGCTCTATTCTGGGTCCTATCCTTTTTGCCATTTCTATAAATAACATTGATTCAACCCTTACCAAGTCCTCAGTACACCTCTTTGCTGATGACACTGTTCTGTATGTCAGCAACCCTTCGCCTACAGTTGCTCATGAAATCCTACAAACAGAATTCTCCTTGTGACAACATCAGCTACTAGAGAAAAGCTTCTGCTAAATGAAAGAAAACTAAAGCAATGATGTTCACAACTCAAAACTCCACCAGCACATCCTCTTCAATCACTCTCCCCCAGCTATGCACTATACTTGGAGAAAATCTGGAGTATGTTGAAAACTTCAAATACCTAGGTGTGTGGATTGACAACAGACTGGACTTCACTCATCATCTAGAAGAACTGTTAAAAAAGCTTCGCCAAAGGCTTGGCCTCCTCTATAGATTAAAACCCTTCCTTAACAGAGACTCAAAGATGAGGTTAGTCCAGGCCATCTTTCTATCAGTTATTGACTATGCAGACTTCCTGTATAGTCACTGCCACATCTCCTACCTTCACAAGTTGGATACCTTATATCATAGAGCAATAAGGTTCATTACAGATCTGCCATATAATACCCACCATTGCTCTCTTTATGACGCAGTTGGATGGGTTTCCCCTTCATATCTGGAGGAGCAGAAATGCAGCTCTATGGATTTACAGAGCTTTATCAAAAAAACTTCCAAACTATATCCTGGACTGCTTCAACCAACCAGACCACTCCTAGCTCCTAGCTCCTATGCCCTAAGAAGCAACAATATCATCCTGCTCAAATTGCCCAAAGTCAGCACCAGACTAGGGAGGGCAGCAATCAGCTATTCTCTAGCTATAGCATGGAACACCCTACAAAAATCCCTAAAACTGTCCATTATCATTCCATTTGCATCCTTTAAACAGCATTGTACAGCCTTCTTCACAGAGAAATGCAGTTGCTACCGCTAGAGATAGAATAGTCTTCCTACAAATCTGGCTTCCAATCATATATGGCATATTCCTTCCAGTCAGACACCCCCAGCTTATGGCACCCAATAATACCTTCACCATCCTAGTATTCATTATGTTGTGTGTCTGTCATGGCCCCCCATTGGGATATGTATGTACTGTACATACTGTAGATATTAGCTTAACCTTCCTTTAACCGAGTTTTAACATGTGAATTCACTGTACATCATTGTGTTATAAACATTATTTTTCTCTGCATGTATAACTGTCTTATAAAGCGTATGATGTGTTTGCTGTGTATCAACTATTGAACCTTGACCTTATCAGGTCCATCTTGTAAATGAGCCTTGCTCAATGATGTTCGCCTGAATAAATAAAGATTTGATTGATTGATTGATATAGCTGATCAGGAGCCTTGTTGTGTGATGTCTCTACTGCAACAGAACGAAAAGTTATGCTGCAGTTCAAACATCACTAGTGCTGCAGAACTAGTTTTTTACAGGTCATGGAAATCCATGCTGAACAGTTCCCCACCATATTCTACTAGGTTATTGTACAGTAAATGTTCAACTCACAAATCTCTAAATTTGTGAAGATTTTGTAAATTAAAAGCTTGACTCTAATAATAAAGATCCACATTACATGCTTAAGCAACAGTGTCCTAAAAAGTATGTAAAGAGCTTCTACCTATCCTAGAAAGGGGAAGCAGGGAAGGGGTATAAAGAATATGCATCACATTCACTAGAAGAAATTTAGTTACAAGGGACCAGATTTTCGAAGGTTGATGCAGGGCTTGCATCAAGTCCTGTGCCTGACCCATTTTTTGGTGCAGCTGTGTCAAACACATTTTCCACCTGTGCCCAATTTTATATTCCCGCGGTGCAGTTGCCACACTTTCTTCACTTTACAGCAGCTTGCCCCAAATATTTGGTGGAAGCCCCATACAAATGGTCCGTGGAATGCCACAAGTTAGAACGGGGGAGCTGATCTAACTTGCGGCATTTGGTGCACCACAATGAAAATCCTGATCGCTGGCTGGGAGGTTGCCACAAACCCTGTACGCTGTATGATCGGTACACCAGGGGCTTGTGGCAGTCTCAGGGGCTTTGAAAATCAAGTGCGTAAATTGTTCTTCTAATAGCATGAATGTGATGAATGATTTTTACTACTAGCAGACAAATAGCAGGATTATGGGAGGCAGGTTTTGTAAGATTATTTTGGGAACTGCTATGACAAACATGCTCTGCAGAACAAATATCCCAAACCTAGAGTCCTCCACACCCCCGATAGCACACTTATGTAGTAATGTGTACTGAATGTGGGAGCTGTGGACGAAGCAGCAGCCTAACACATTTCCAGTAGAGGACCATTTCTTGAAGCAGCTACTGAAGCTGCTGTTCCACTTGTAGATAGAGCCCTTACCCATTCTTGGGGCCCTTTCCCTGCCTTTGTACAACATAAATTAGTGCATGCAACTATCAATCTTAAGATGAATCTTATAGTTGCTGGGTGTCTTTGGTTTACCTTCCCATAGCAATCAGGAAGGCAAACAAGATACTGGCAGGGGCGTAGCTACAAGGGTGCAGGGGGTGCAGTTGTACCCGGTCCCATGAGGTTTGAGGGGCCCAAATCATAATTTTGATGTCTATTCAAAACCAGGGGGGCCCTATAACATACCCTTGCACCCAGGCCCTCTGGGAATTTGCTACGCTACTGGATACTGGGATGTATGGGGAAGGGCTCTCAAGTAAGAGAAACAAGGTACTGTTGTGTACTGGTTAGGACCCACCCAAAGTACTATGTCCAATTCTAGAGCCTGCTCCTGAAAGAGAATATGGACTGTATAGAATCTGTCCAGAGGCAAGTTCAGAGATGATACATAAACAGCATGGCAAATCATATGAGGAGCATTTTGCCAGTCCAAACATGTACTTTGCCAGTGGCCAGGAGGGGCAAGGGGGACATGAGAGAACCCTTTAAATATCTGAAAGGAATAAGCAGTGAAGAGTGACATACACATACTGCAGGAACAGTAACTAGGGGAAATGGGTATAAACTGATGGTGGATAGATTCAGAAAGGACATAAGAGTACTTCTTCACAAAAAGGATAGTGGACAGATAGAGTGGTTTGCCAAGGGAGGTTGTGAATGTCAAGATGGTGACAGGTTTCAAGAGATTGTGGAACAGCTATAAAAGGCTGATGAAAACAAAGGGAAGGGTGGTGGGGGGTAAACTACAAATGAGCATTTAGCCTAAGCGCAGTCAAGGATAGGTTGGGAAGCCTCAGGCAGGAAAATGGGCAGACATGATGGACTGTGAGTCTTTCTGCTGACACCTTTCTATGTTTCTATAAGTTACAACAACTGAGAGTTGTCTCCTCTTGTTTGTATGACAAGGCAATAGGCAGAGCCAGTGGGATTCTGCAGTGCATAGGGAGGGGAATCACCAGTAGAAGAGAGGTGGTGTTACCACTGTATTGATCACTGGTGAGACCCCACCTGAAGTACTGTATCCAGTTCTGGAGACCACATCTCAGGAAAGGCATAGACAGGGTAGGGGCTGTCCAGAGGAGGGCAACTAAAATAGTACAGTGGCTGCATCAAAATCCACGTGAGGAGAGACAAAGGAAATCTAAATATGTACACCCTGGAAGAGAGGAGGGAGATGGGGGACACCATACAAACCTATAACTACTTCACACGGGTGAACAAGGTACAGGACGGGAGTATTCTTCAGAGGAGAAGGTACATTAGGACAAGAAGGCATGCAATGAAGCTGGAAGGGGAGAAGTTTAGGAGGGATGTAAGGAAGTACTTTGTCACTGAAAGACCAGTGGACGCATGGAACAGTCTACCAGCAGAGGTGGTGGAAGCAAAATAGTGGTGGGCTTCAAGCAGGCATGGGTTAGATACAAAGGAGCCTTTGTAGAAAACTGTGAAGGGGGGAGCAGCCTGAGATCAGGTAGGGTCTGTGGTGACAGTATAGGTAGGGACAAACTGGGCAGGCTGGGTGTGCCAAGCGGTCATTATCTGCTAACAGATTTGATGTTTCTATGTTTTCCATGCTAGGAATTTTTATTTTGATTATCCCATGGGCTCAAAAGTAGGTGCCATCAGGTGAGAAAGAAACAGATTCAGGTTCTAGGGTGGCACTGGTTCCCTAACTGTGGTGGAGGGAGGTAAATGATTCAGACCATTGGAAAAAAACTTTGGACATAGCATTAGTTGCTATAGATTTTTTGAAATGGCAGCTAAATTAACTTTAACTGATTGATGAATGTGTCAAACTTTCACTATTCAAACACACTAAGTAATCTAGTATGTGTGCTGTTTCTAAGTTTTCTGGTAAAATGGGGTTTTACTTGCACCCAAAGGTAAAAAATGTTCCCTATTTTACAGTACATGTTTTTCTGCTCTCTGGCTTTCTTGCTACTTGCAAAATATTTAATACCTGTTCTGAGAGATTTAGGTTTGAGAGCTAACTCCTTAGAAACCAAGCCCTCAGGTGAAGTGATTTCAAATCTGAATAAAACACTCTGCCTTTGGTCATTGAGTAGCCCTAAGGAACTATCAGGAAGTTTGTCCAGCTATCCAGACATCAACAATCAACTAATGATAACTAAAATAAAAACATTTTGCAATGTTGCAGCTGAGTAATTTATTAGTTTTATAAAGACTTTTGGTAAAATCTGCTCTAATATCCAAGGGGGGAAGCGTTGTGCTGCCATGCTGGTGGCCCGAGTTTGTGAGCGAACTTGGGTCGCTGTGTTGGGAGGCAGACCAGACTTCAGTAGCTGCTGCTCAGCAGTGCGCTGCAGTTGGGAGGGATGGCACTTAGCAATTGGTACCACAGTGACCCCCTGTGGAGGGCCAAGTGAGCCCCTTTACACCACTGCATGCAGCCACAGCACTGTGGAGTTCTGCCCATGCCAAGGGCAGGATGGAGAAAGGAGAGAAACCAGGGAGGAGAACCCAGTTCACTGTCTTTATGATGGCCTGGGTTTCTGCACTCCCCTGTGTTCTACTGCCTACCAACATTAGATTCTAGTCTATAGTGACTGTCTAAGGGGTGGACAACCTTCCCCCAGAGACCCTGCCATGGAAGGCAAGCAGTGGGGAACTTTGGGGTGGCACTGGACCCTAGGGGGATCTGCAGGCTGAAACATGGTATATTCCTGGAGCCAAGATTTCCTAAAGCCAGACTGGAAGAGAGTGAAAAAGGAGGAGTTATCAAGAAAGGAAGGAAGTAGGTTGGGATAGAACAGAGTGTTCCTGAAGTTTAGCCAAGGTTGGAAGGAGGGAGGGAGATAGGATGATAGTTACCAGGAGAACTGGGATCACCACCATTGTGTATAAGTATGACAATAGCCTGTTTCCAGATGTCAGGAACAGTAGCAGAGGAAGATGAGATGGCACAGGGGCACAGGGGAATTAGTCCACAGACAGTCCTGCAAAGTCCACAAAACAGCCTTCAAGTGAGCCCGCCAGCTCTGATAACCCCAAACACACTGAAGTCACTCTTGGAAACAGCGGAATGTGGCTGCTTCCAAATGCTGCCCACTGCTGACACTGGAAACATGAACAGGCACACCTCCCACCAGAGGATGAGATGGCACAGGGGAATTAGTCCACAGACAGCCCTGCAAAGTCCATGAAACAGCCTTTAGTGAGCCTGCAGGCTACTAGCAACCCAAACAATATTTAAAAAAACAATTGTTTGCTATTGTTTCTCATGTCTTGTTTCAGACTTTTAAAAACTGTTGGCCCTTCTAACAAGCAATGTGCAGTGTTTTCCTCCCCTCTATTGGCATGGGACCTTGAGAAATACACTGGTAAGGCAATAGCTTGATGCAAATAGAATTTGGACACTGCCTTTGGATAAAATTGAACATGTTTTCCTAATGCTATTTTCTCTTTTTGGAAAATCAAGTCTGAGGGGTAAATGCTGATTGCTTGTAAATTCACTGACCCTCCTTGTTGAATAGCTATCAGGAATAATTTTTTACAAGTGAGGTACTTCTGCTTGGCAGTGGCCATAGGTTCAAATGGATAGTTAATTACCTGAGTGAGAACTGGATTTAGGTCCTAATCTTGTATGTGTTTCTTTACAGAGGAATACATATACAACTGGCACTTTAAGAACCTTTTAAGCACTGAGGGCCCCATAGTCAGAGCTGGCCTGATGTGTGCGCAAATCGATGCAGCACACAAAATAATAGGGCTGGCTGGCTCTGACATGATATCCAAACAGAATGCATGATCGGATCAGATCATGCATTCTGTTTGAATATTGGACCATGGATACAAGGTGCATAGCAGGCAGCCACCATGTATGGTGTGGCGCATCCAGGGGGTGGGGCTGAAGACCACCAATGGGGGAATGCATGGTGCATATCTGGATGCGCTGTGTCCCCCATGGTCAATATTCAGCCAAAATATGCAAATGAGCTCATTGGGCACGCATGACGCAAAGGGGCCTCATGCATGCCCATTATGGGCTCATTAGCATGGCTGTGTCAGGCTGAATACAGCAGGCCAACCCTCCCCCTCCCTAGTCCTTATCACCATACAATGCAATGATGACCCTAGCCCCTGTTCCACAGTGTAGCAACCCCCATCCCCAGCCATGATGTCTGTAAATAAAACATACTGCTCGATCCCCTTTTCCATAGTGTAGGGACCCCACTCCCCGGCCCCGATCACTGTATGAAATGTATGTAAAATGATTCCCTCTCCATAGTGTACTGTCCCCTCACCCCAGTCAGCAGCACCCCACCACCCGCACCCCCCACCATGACCCGTGCCAGTGACTGGCATGCCTTCCTCACCCTGCCACAGCCAGCTGCCGACTGATTGGTCCCAGAGTGCGTACAATAAATAATGCCGCTCACTGGTTGTCCAACAACCATTGAGCATGTATTATTTACTGTACATGCTCCAGGATCACTTAGTCGGTGGCTGGCCATGGCAGGGTGAGGAGGAGTGTGCCAGCTGCCGGCACAGTTCGGGATGGGGGGGTGCAGGGTGGTGGGGTACTGCCGACCGGGGTTGGAAGGTGGGAGAACACTACACTATGGAAAGGAAATCATTTTACATATATTTCATACAGTGATTGGGGCCAGGGAGGAAGGTCCTACACTATGGAAAAGGGGCTCAGGCAGTATGTCTTTTTAACAGACATCAGAGCTGGGGGGGCCACTACACCATGGAAAAGGGACTCATTTATTTATGTCATACAGTGATCAGGGCTGGGGAGAGGGGTCCCTATACTATGAAAATGGGGAATCGGGCTGTAATTTATATTTACAGACATCAGGGTTGGGGAGAGGGGTCCCTACACTATGGTAAAGGGAATCGGGCAGTATGTTTTCTTTACAAACATCAGGGTGGTGGAGGGGGGGCCCTATAGTATGGAAACAAGACTAGGGACAGTACTTTTTGTATGGTGATCAGGGTCGAGGAGGGGGATCATGTGACTGGCCCTGGACTGTGCGTGGGACACCACCCTGCCCCACACATAGTTAGGGTAGGGTTTTGGGAACTTATCTTTGCACCGGCCCAGCCAGCCATGTCTTCGACAGGGGGTATTTGAATATTGCGATGCATGGCATATTCATGAGAGATCCCTCATTTGCATTCATGCATCGCAATATTTTGAGCGGCGGCAGAGTCGGGTTTGCGGGCACATCAGAGGTTTCTGAATATTGCCACCCCCTGACGGCACATCTCTTTTGACTATGTGGACCCAGATGTGCAAATAAAGTTCCTGCTGAGACATTAGTCCTGAATTCAGAAATAGCAGACAAATGCACCTTTAAAGATGCTGGCGTTAAGCTAAAGAACTGATAAGTAGTGTGATACAGTATGTGCTTTCTCAGGTGAATGGAAACTGCCTATACCAGAATCAGAATCTTTTCAGTTTTAAACTGAGAAGGTTTCCTTGTGGATGGCTTTCTGGCCACCTTAACAACCTCCATAACATTAGCAGAGATATTTAAGTCAAAAACTCTACCCCCACCCCCCGCCTCCCCAGGAACCATGCTTTCAAGTAACGGGACTTCAGGTTGGTATGCTTTGCCTGTCCTTTTGGAAATGCCAGAAAATCTCAACACGGGTAGAATGTGGAATGTCTTTTGGGATATCTGAACTGACAAAGTAACACTGCTGCCTAGGCCAGTCTAGTACTATCAAGATCATGGTTGCAGGTCCCATACTCAGTTTCAGAAGCACTTCCTGTATCAGAGCAGTGGTTGGGAAAGCATAAGAGAATGCATTGCCCCAGTACATGCTGAAAGCATATTCTGTGACTGTTCCCTGATGTTGGGCTCTGCAGAACAGTGGTAGCTTTTTGTTTCCTCCATGGCCCAAGACTCCATCTCTTGAAGACCTCATGTCCTGAAACTGAGTTTATTACTGTCCATTTTAGGGACCACTCGTGTGTCGTGTGAGCGCGTGTTCCAGTAAGTGTTTCTTCCCTGCAACATGGACTGTGTTTATTTTCCAGGTTTGTATCAGTGCCAATGTCTAAAGACTGACAAAAATTGAATAAACTGTGCCATTCAGCGGGAGTTTTCCCTGACGTCTTTCCTGCTGTGTCTTTCATTAATACCCACACTTCCACACTGAACATCGTAACCACTACAACATATCAGCCCCTTCGGAAGAGTTCAGTCTGCTTGTGGACCTGGGACCTCCAGCACTGCTCCACTTCCAGTACCAAGGGCTGGCTCCTAGCAGCATGAAATTAAAAAGAAATATTGAAAACATTTAATATAATGCCTAAGGAATAAAACAAATGGAAACAATAGCATGGCAGAGCTATGTGTGTAGCTAAACAGATCAAGAGCTTTGCCCAAGGCAGGGTCATAGAAACATAGAAGTTGTCGGCAGATAAGGGCCGCAAGGCCCATCCAGTCTGCCCATTTCTTTTTCTACCTTATGAATGTGCCATCGGTTTTTGCTCTGTGAATGGCCTATCTATTCATACTTATCTGTATTGCTCCCTTATGCCTATCCCATGTCTGTTTGAATCCCTGAACTGTATTCATATCCACCACTTCCTGAGGTAGGCCATTCCATGCATCCACCACCCTTTCTGTAAAAAAGAACTTCCTCACATTACCCCTTAATCAGTCTCCCTCTAATCTCATGCTGTGTCCTCTCATCCTGCTCTTTTTCTTATATTGAAACATGTTAGACTCTTTCACCTTGTTAATGCCCTTAAGGTGTTTGAATGTTTCAATCATATCACCTCTCTCCCTCCTTTGCTCTAGGGTATACATATTGAGCTCTGCTAATTTGTCCTCATATGTTTTCTGATGCAATCCCTGCACCATTTTGGTTGGCCTTCTCTGGACTGCCTCAATTTGGTTAATGTCCTTGTGAAGGTGTGGCCTCCAGTGCTGCAAGCAGTACTCCAGATGGAGCCTAACCAGTGTCTTTTAAAGAGGGATTATTACCTCCCTCTTACGACTTGTGATACCCCTACTAATACACCCCAACATCCCCCTAGCCTTACCTACTGCTTTAGTGGTCTGCTTGGATTATTTCAGGTCATCTGTGATGATGATGCCCGAGTCTCTTTCTTCCCTTGTGACTGCCAGCAACTCCCTCCCAACCTATAGGTGGCTTCAGGGTTTCGCTTTCCTATGTGCATCATCTTGCACTTCTTTGCATTAAACCCCAGTTGCCACTCTTCTGACCATTTTGCCAGTTTATCCAGATCTCTTCTCATTCTGCCCACCCCATCTGGATCATTTACTCTGCTGCAGATCTTGATGTCATCTGCAAACAGACAAACCTTACCCTACAGTCCATCTGCAATGTCACTGATGAAGATATTGAAGAGGACTGGCCCCAGAACTGATCCCTGAGGTACCCCACTTGTGACTTGCATCTCTTCTGACTGTATACCATTTACCACCACTCTCGGTTTTCTGCCCATCAACCAGTTTGCCACCCAGCTGACCAACTTCTGACCCACCCTGAGCCTACCCAGCTTATTAATCAATCTTCTATGTGGAACAGTATCGAAAGCTTTTCTGAAGTCAAGGTAGGCAATGTCAACTGCTCCCCCTTGGTCCACTACTCTGGTTACCCAGTCAAAGAAATCTATGAGACTAGTCTGACAGGACCTTCCTGTTGTAAACCCATGCTGTCTTGGATCCATTGCTCCTATGGATTCCAGGTGTTGCACTATCCTTTTCTTAAGGAGTGCCTCCATAATCTTGCCCACTACTGAGGTGAGACTGACTGGTCTGTAGTTCCCTGCCTCCTCCCTGCTACCACTCTTGTGGAGCGGGATCACATAAGCCCTTCTCCAGTCTTCTGGGACCTCTCTTATGCTCAGAGACTCACTAAACAGTTCTGATAATGGCTCTGCTAATTCCACCCTTAGCTCCTTTAGTACCCTGGGATGTATGCCATCAGGGCCCATTGTCTTGTCCACCCTGAGCTTATCAAGCTCTTGTAGGACCTTTCCTTTTGTGAAGGGACTACTGCACAGCTCCTTCCCCCCGTGTCCATGGTGCTAAGCTGTGGGCCCTGCCCTGCCTTCTCCTCAGTAAATAGAAGTATCTATTTAGGATAGATGCTTTTACATGGTCCTCCTCCTCCTTCTCACATGCCCCCTTATCCCCTTTGATCTTAGCAATACCCCCTCTGGACTTTCTCCTTTCACTAATGTATCAATAGAAAGTCTTGTCACCTTCTTTTACTGATCGTACTAGTGTTTCCTTGGTTTGGGCCTTTGCCTGCCTTACTGCCTTCCCTACTTCCCTTAGGGAAGTTTGGTATGCCTCCCTATCTTCATCCCACTGCGTTCTCTTATATTTCCTGAAGGCCAGCCTTTTGGCTCTGACCTTTTCTGCTACTGTTTTTAAGAACCAAAGTGGTTTCCTTCTTCTTTTGCATTTCCTTTTCTCTCTAACACAATGGGATGTTGCTTCAAGTATTGCATCCTTAATGCTTGCTCACTTTGCCTGTACCCTCTGGGTCATTCCCTGCAACATACCAGATGCCAAATACAACAGGGGCAGTTGCACCACTGGAGCCCCCCTTCTGTAACTCATCTGTAGCCATCTGCCAAGACCTCCAGGGTCATAAGTACTGTCTGGTAATTTCCAATTCTGGCATAATAGAATTCCATAAAATAAAAAAAAAAAATCTGCCTAATTTTGCAGAATTCTGTCGAATGCAGAATGGGTGTTATTTCGCCATGGAAATGGGGTATGGTTTTCCTCTGATCACGTAAAGGCAGAATTATATTTTGCAGATTTACAGATATTCCATTGAAATATTTCCCATGACCATTTCACATTAATTCCATTGAATCCAGTTGTCCAGTTTCCTTAGAAATGCACCTATTAGCTGTTTTAAGGTTGGTACAGGACTGTGTTAACCATCAATTGTATCCATCATGGTTTTAGTTAATGTACCACAGGGTTTAGTACTGGGACCAGTCCTTTTTAATGTCTTCACAGGGGACAGTGCAGATGAACTGGAAAGGAAGGTATGCCTCATTGCAGATGACACCACAATATTGTGGACACTTAAAAGGGAGTGGATAAAATGTGTACAGATCTTCAGAAACTCAAGGAATGCTCAACAACGTGGCAGTTGGGGTTCAATGCCAAAAAGTATTAAAATATGTTCCTAGGGCATAGGAGCTCAAGTGCTGAGTACAGGATGGGGGGAGGTACTGACAGTCACAAGACAGAACAGGGACATCAGGGTTATCATATCTAACAACTTCAAGGTAGCAGAATAATGTGAGGCAGTGGGTAAGGCTAGTGGGATGCTGGGTTGGATAGGGAGGGGAATCACCAGCAGCAGGGAGGGAGGGAGGTGGTGTTACCATTGTGTAATTCACTGGTGCGACACCAACTGTAGTACTGTGTCCAGTTTTGAAGACCCCACCAAAGAAAGGACACTGACAGGGTAGATGCGGTCCAGTGAAGAGCGACTAAAATGGTGCATGGTTTGCATGAGAAGCCCTATAAGAAGAGACTGAGAGATCTCAACATTCATACCCTGGAAGAAAGTAGAGAGAGTGGTCACATGATAGAAACCCACAAGTACCTCAAAGGAATGTATAAGATGCATGTGGGAAGTCTCTTTCAAATGAAAATGAGCACAAGGACCAGAGACATGTGATGAAGCTGGAGGGAGGAAATTCAGGTGTGATGCGAGGAAATATTTCTTTATGTAAAGGCTGGTAGACAACTGGAATAGATTGTGATAGTGGAGAATACCGGACTTCTGCTGGACCTATGCTATTAGCGTAGAGTTCAAGTTACGCTACTCTCATAAAACTGCCTTTCGGTTATTTTGTAACAGTATTTGTAGTAGTTTATTTGAGTTAAAAAAACAAGGGGCGTGTGGGTGGGCAAAGCCCCCCAATTCAAACAAACTGTAACCAAAATTAACAGCAAGCACAAGCTCACACTGTATTTATAAAAACTTAACGCTACACAAGTAGCAGAGGTCTGGTATTCTTCACTATCGTCAAATAGACTACCAACAAAATTGATGGAGGCTGGAACAGTGGGGGACTTCGGGAATGCATAGGCTAGACATGGGGTGGGAGGGGCACAAGAGAGACCAGTTAGGATCTGCAGAGGCAGAATAGGTAAGGAACATCTGGGCAGATGGGGTTGGTCCATCAGTAAATTCTATGTATCTATGTTTTTATGTGTTCTATATTTTGCCTTGTAGTGCACTGTAATCTGCAGAATTATAATTAGCCAAATTGCCTATGCAGGGAATATAATTCCACGGTTAATCTTAAAATAGCTGTAATCGCATCACATGGTTCTGCATTCCACAGCAAATGTACCTAGGTGACTTCCTCAGCTCACTGCGGATCCTGCGGGTGTTTGAGAGAGAAGCATATGCTCTGTTGACAGCCCCTGACTGGGCTTGTCTGCAGTGAACCACTCCTGCGGTTCAGAGCTGCCCGCCCTGCCGCCCTCCCATGGAGCAAAGAACCAGGTCCCAGCAAGCTGCAAAAGAGCCCCAGACTGGGCTTGTCTGCAGTGAACTGCTCCTGTGGTTCAGAGCCGCCTGTCCTGCCACTCTCCCATGGAACAAAGAACAAGGTCCCAGCAAGCCGCAAAACAGCCACTGACCAGGCTTGTCTGCAACGAGCCACTCCTGCAGTTCAGAGCTGCCCACCCTGCTGCCATCCCACGGAGCAAAGATCAAGGTCCCAACAAGGTATGGAGATGCCCAGAATAGGACTTGATTTTTGAATCTGGCCCCTTTTTCACTGTCTCTCCTGATTGGCTGATGTCACTCGGTGGATGCCATAGTTTGATTATTCAGAAATCCTACTGTTGTTCCTTTGTATCTGCTCACTACAGTGATTATTTTTTCCTTTTTTTACTCTTCTTTTGGTAAGGGCTAATACTGTGGGTTTTTTCCCCTTTTTCTAAGGGGTATTTAAACTGTTGTTTTAGTAACATTGTGTCATCTTGCTTGCTTTCACTCATCTCCATTTCTCTTTTGCCAACGGTAATCTCGCCTAGCCTGTTACTGTCTTAGACAGAAACTCTTGCTCCTGTTTTGCCAAGTGTAATTTCTGTTTAGCCTGCTATTTTATTAGACTAAAGCTTGCCTGATACTGTCTCTTAGACTGAAACTCTTGATCCTTTTTTGCCAAATTTAATTTCTTGCTCCTAGCTCATTCCCCATTTGTCCAGCCTGTAACTCGATCTCTCTCTTGCTCCTTCCCCCTCTGCAAGCCCTCCCCCTGTTTAAGTGCCACTTTTGTTCTATTTTAAATAAATTTCTTTCCCTCTTCCCACCCAGCCGCAAAACAGCCCAACCAGGCTTGTCTGTAGTGAACCTCTCCTGTGGTTCAGAGCCGCTCACGCTGCTGCTCTCCCACGAAGCAAAGAACAAAGGTCCCAACAAGGTACAAAGATACCCAGAATAGAACTTGATTTTTGAATCTGGCGCCTTTTTCACTGTTTCTCCTGATTGGCTGACTGGCTGATGTCGCTCAGTGGATGCTGCAGTTTGATTATTCAGAAATACTACTGTTGTTCTTTTGAATCTGCTCACTACAGTGATTGTTTTTTTCTCTTTTTTTATTTATTTTCCTTTGGTAAGGGCTAATACCATGTTTTAACATACTAACATACTAAAAGCCAGCAGAATAGGCCAAATGGTCTGTCCCCTTTGAAGGCTATACAGCCGAAGCGCTTGGGTTCCTGGTCGTGAATACTTTGGCAATAAGTTGAACTATTTAGCTGAAGAATTGTGGTGTGCTCTTACTTTCTGGACTCTTTGAATCTTTGGGTTTTGCAACCCCTGCGGAGAGCACCCCCCTCGCATTGGTGCACTGCCTTTCTCCTCTCCTTGAACCAAATGGTCTGCCTTGTCTGCTCGAAAGCCAGCAACCTAATGGCTGCCCACCTCACCACCCCCCTAGCCCTCAAGAGTGTCTTCTCTAGATTCAGTTTCCCCTTGTACCTGTCCCACCCCTTCTTGAAGCCCTCCACTGTGCCCTCCTCCACCAGCCTCCCGGGAAGCGCATTCCACGGCTCCACCGCCCTCTCAGTGAAAAAATGCATCCTACGCTCTCCCCTGTAATTTCCCCCATCCAACTTCCACCCATGGCCCCTGGTCACTCCCCCCCTTCTTCAGCCTAAACAACTCCCTGGTTCCACTCCTAATTATTCCATTTACAAACTTGAAAACCTCTATCATGTCTCCCCTAGGCCTCCTCTCCTCCAGTGAGTAAAGCCCAAGCTCTTCCAGTGTCTCCTCATAAGGCCTCCTCTGCATGCCCTGAATCATCCTGGTCACTCTCCTCTGGACCCTTTCCAGCAGTGCTATGTCCTTCTTTAGATGAGGTCTCCAGAACTGTACACAGTACTCAAGCTGCGGCCTGACCAAGGCATTATATAGAGGGAGGCTCATTCCCTGCTTCTGGACATAATTCTCCTGGCTATGCAACCCAATATCCAGTTTGCCTTGGCTACTATTCTTCTACAATTTTCAGAGTTAGTCATTTTGATGTCTACCACCACCCCTAAATCCCTTTCTCCCAATGTTGCATGCAGTGTGACCCCTTCCCCCCCCGGGTGTATACATGGCCTAGGTTTTTGACCCCCAAATAAAGTACCTTACATTTCCCGGCATTAAATTTCAGTCCCCACCTAATTGACCACCCCTCCAGGGTATCCAGATCCCCCTGGACTGTCTCCCTCGCTTCCTCACTATCTACCAGTGCTCTCAATTTTGAATCATCCACAAAGAGACTCAACCTGTTCCTAACTCCCTCCCTATATCTGAGACGTAGGCATTGAACAAGAGTGGCCCCAATACTGAACCTTGAGGGACTCCACTGATTACCTTCATGGGGGAGGATATTATCCCACCCACCATTACCCTCTGTAAACGCCCTGAAAGCCAATTTTCAACCCAATTTTGCTCCTGTCCTCCCACCCCCATCTCTCCCATTTTTGCTATCAGTCCATTATGAGGTACTGAATCAAACACCTTGCTGAAATCTAGGTCTAGCTCATTTCCCCTTTTGTCCAGCCTGTAAATCAATCTCTCTTGCTCCTTCTCCCTCTGCAAGCCCTCCCCTCATTTAAATGCCATTTTGTTCTATTTTAAATATATTTCTTTCCCTCTTCCTCCAGCCGCAAAATAGCCCTTGACACCCAGCATGGTGGCACTGAAGGTTGAGGTGCTGGATGCCTTACCTTGCGCTACCTCGGGTTGTCGGGGTGCCAGTCAGGGGGGAGGGAAGAGCAGGATTGAGCGAGCCTTCAGGCTGCTCTCTCTCCCAGGGGTGGTGGGGGTGGGTTGTCGCCCCTCCTTTAGTCCCGTCCCCACTGGGTGGAGGTCCAGTGAGGTAATGTAGGCAGGCAGGGGTGGCATTATGGGTGGGTAGAAGGGGCTGAGCTGGCTTTCGGTGTGCATGCATGCCTCCACGCACACATACAGCTGTGTGCCTGGGCCCCGGGGTGGCATGCAGGAGAAAAACCTACAAAAAGCACATAAAAAGTTATATTTCAAAAAAAAAAAAAAAACCAGCCCCGACCGGGCTTGTCTGCAGTGAACCGCTCCTGCGGTTCAGAGTCACCTGCCCTGCCACCCTCCACAGAGCAAAGAACAAGGTCCTGCCAGCTTTCTGCGCTGGCTCCCCACCCACCTGCACTATCTGGACAAGTACTTATACATAAAGCTACCTGTAGTCACATGATAGCTAAAAAAACTTAAGTATAGCTTTTCCATTTGCTGCTTATATTATTAGCCCACTAGGGGCACCACAGCTCGTTTGTGGAACTTTTCAGCTTATTTGACTCTTTCTTCCATTGGCTGAAATACTTCTGGCAGCTCCACTGGGGATTTGGCACCTTGATATTTTTACACAGACAATCTTTGCTAAAGTTTTTCATTTAGCCTGCTATAGTTCTTGCTGCAACTCAACCGTTGCCAATCTGATTTAATAGGGTGCAATGCGTTTCATAATTTTGTTACTGTTCCTGCCTCAAACAATTCCCATCACGGATGGTGAGACCATCTCTCCTGTCTGTTCACCTTTTCCAACTACAAACTCCTTCATCACCACTAATCCCCACCCTCTGTGGGAACATGTAACCAGGGTACATGTATTAAACCTTATCGCTAGTAACTCTCTGGCATTCCGTGCAGGGGTCAACCTTAACTTTTTTTTGCACTAGTCAGCCAGGCTATTGGACCAGAGATTGCACTAGCCCACAGAAGTTTGCACTAGCCCGCAGTCAATATAGTTCACAGTGATTTTTTAAACAAAAGGCAGATAACATCAAAATGTATCAAGCATGTGTCTGACTTTATTTTAAACCTAAATTACAAATAAACTTTGTGAAATAAAATACTTCATATATACAACATTCAGTGTAGTCAATGTCTTAATGTCAGTTTCTTAAAGTTCTTATTCTACAAGTCAAATGATCCTTAAATATTGCTGGACTGTGTGGTGTCAGGTGAGTGTGGCTCACTGTCAAGCACACTTGTATTAATATCACAGTCACTTAAGTATGCCTGAATGATCAGAATAGACATCTTCAGCATCAGGCTGTGACAAGACATGGTCAGTCTGTGGCCTCCTACTTCTCTCTGTGCTGAAATTGCATAAACTGATTGCATCCTGGGGCTGAAACTTCTCAACGTCTGGTGAGTTCATCTGGATCACCATCAGGTCAATGTGTCTGATTGCAGCTTGGAGCCTAGCTTGGCTTTGGTGATCTTCATCTGACTAAATCCCCTCTTAGCCTCTGTACAGCTTGCAGGCAATGTCAACAACAGATCCACCAGGGCAAGGATGTTGGGGTATTTCTGCTGATAAGCTGCATTCAGTTTCTCCCATAAAGCTACCAAGTTTGAGAACTATTGCCAAGAATCTCCTGGTGGAGACTGTCTTGGAGCTGAACTGTCAGCTGGCTGGGGAACTCCATCGGGAAGACTGAGTTTGTCCAAGCCGAGTTCTCGGGTATGGTGGGGTACTTAACTTTACTTTTTATCCGTGAGTTTGGTTCGATCAGGGAACAAAACCAAATACACTGAGTATGCTATGCTTAATTAAGAGTGAGGGAGAGAGAGAGAGCGAATGAATTGAAAGTGCACTTGTAGCATAGCCACATTGATTGCAGCTAATTTCAGTCAGTATACTTTTATTTGCTGGGACTCACTCAACAGATGACAAAGTTTGAACTAGTTTTGGGCGGGGGGTGGGATTCTTTGCTACCATTACTAGACTGAGACCTAACCTGTATAAACCCATTTTCTCAGTGGAGCTGCCTGTGTCTTTATTCCAGTTTTGGAAGCTCATACCACAGGGACAATGGACAAGGTTGAAAAGAACAGCGAAGGCAAATCTTCTGTGCTCCTCTTAGAAGTCTTGTTTTTGTGTAATTAGTGGTCTTACTGATCAGATGGCACACTGGTGTGAATGCTGGTGATTCTGGCAATATTTTACGGGGGGGGGGGTCTTGCTACCATTACCGACTGTGAAGAGGAGATAGAGACCTGCTGTGTTAGTTAAAAGGAGCCAATTTTCTCACTGGCGCATATCTGCTGCTTCAGAGTTTTGGAGGCAGCTTCTCAGATGATGACCACAGGGACATGACTAAAATAAACAGAACAATGGAGGACAGGTAGAAATACCAGCTTTTCTTTTTTCTGCAGTCTGTCTGTCTCTTATTACATTTACTAGTTCAGAGTTCGGATGAACTCAACTGTGCGAATGCTGCCCTAGTAGTCTCAACTGAATGATGTGTTTTATGTTTGCGATCTCACTGTTCTGACTGCACCGTGTCCTGAATGCTATGCTAGGTGCTGTTGTTTAGTTTGACTTGGGGGGTGGGTTGCAGTCTCAGTGTTCCAATTGCACCCAGAATGCTGCTGTTTTTCTTTTGGTTTACTTGTTTTACTTTGTGGTCTCACTGCTCTGACTGTGCCTTTGATGCCGGTGTGTTTTTTTTCTTTGCTGCATGAGCGTCACACAGCACAACAGGCATAGAATGGAACTGCAGCTCATTCACTGGAGGAATTGCACTAGCCCAACCGGGGAAGTAACAGAGATCCTGCACTAGCCCACAGCAATCTGCACTAGTACCCGGGCTAGTAAATGAATGTTAAGAGTGACCCCTGATTCCGTGCCATCTTACTACTCTGCACTTCTTCCTCCTATCATGTCACTATTTGTAAAAAGTGGTCAGCCACACCATGTTATGCCCAAAAGCCACAATGTAAGGTGAACATTTCCATGAAATTCGGGATATGACAAACAATTTTTCTGCTCCTTCTCTGGTTGTATAACATAGAACTCAGCCCTGGACCTGTCCCCCCATTAGCATCACCCACTGATCTTGCTTCTGCTAAGGTGCTAAAAATAATGCTCATAAGCATCTCCAGTCTACAAAAGAAACTAACTAACATACAAGCATGGGCATCCCATACTATCCCAGATATTCTGGTCTTGATGGAAACATGGCTTAAGGGTACCACCACGGACCAAGCTCTAGCCCTACCATCCTATTCCACATTCTGTGTTGACAGAGACATGGGGGGTGGTCATCTATGTTAATGATATGTTACCTGCCACTGTTCTTCATGCCATCTCCAAGTAAAAGGAATTTGAATGTCTGGCATTAAATATATCTATTTTTCTGCCAAATCGATTAACATAATAGGCTGTTACAGACCACCCTCAGGGGGTCTGGATCTCTTGCCCCATTTACATAATTTTATAGACACTAAACACAAATGAATCAATAATTCAGGCCGTTTTGAACTTGGACTGGCTCAGCTCAAAATCAAACCCTCTTAAGAATCTCTGTGATGACCTGTTTCTGACTCAGATAATTACTGAAACTACTAGGCCAAACCATAAAAATCATCTCACCAGTTCATTTATTGACCTAGTCATTATAAATAGACCACATAAAATATTACAGGAAGCTGTATTCCCACAATGATCTCAGCGATCATAATATAGTGGTGTGTGTCAGAAACCTTTTAAAACCTGCCCCATCAGCAAAAGTGTCATATACCAACCATGCAGCGCTGGTTCTACAGTGAAGACAATCACAGCGACATTGTCGGCAGTCACTGTGATGTTCTCCACTACCCGACACTGGTTCCCGGGGAGGTGTTTGCCCCTATCCCCAAACTAACTCCAACTAGAGTTAGTAATCTAAAGTATGGGGGGTGCAGGGGGCAGAGTCGCCTGCATGGAGAGTGTGGGGGGCAAAGCCCCCCACAGAAAACACTGTCCCCGAGTGACAGCACACCAATTGGTGCTGTTGTGCTGTCGCTGTGCCATCGGTCGACAAATTTCTTGTCACCGCAGCATAGTGGAACCCAAAATTGTTACTAAGAGGAGTCTTAGGAGGTTCAACTCACCCGCCTTTCTAACAGACCTAAGGGATATTAACTGGCAAAGATTCTACCTTGCACCTACTACTAAAGAGGCCATACACATTTTTAACTCTACCCTCAGCTATGTCATAAATAAACATGCCCTGATCATTAGTTGCAGGATAAAAAAAAGCCTTGTGTCCGTGGTTTAATGGGTACATTAAAAATGTTTTATTAAAGAGGGACCAACTCTGGGCTACTGCGAGATGTACCAAATCTCCTGATGCCTGGATAGCTTTCAGCACTTGCTGCAATGCCTGCACTAGGCTAGTAAGGTACACAAAAGAGAATTACTATTTAAATATCCTCACATTAGCAAAAGGGAATCCTGCAAAAATTTGGTGTACTTTCAGATCAGTGGAATGTTGCAAAGAACCTCCTACTCTGGCTAGTAAAATTAATTTTCACGGTTTTTCCATTACTGATAAATACACAATACTCGATAAACTTAATTAACATTTTGCAACAGCAGGCCTTGCTTTCTATTCCTCCCTAGCTGCTACCATATGCCCCTCTATTATACAATTAGGGATGGTAACCAGCCCATCCTCTGATGCCACCTTCAATTTTTCTACCATTACATACAAACAAGTAGAAGATCAGTTACTTAAATTGGATACCAAAAAGCGTGCTGGCTATATAGTTTTTGTAATTGACTCTTCCTCTTAAAGGGGCTCTCCCATCTAGTGGGTTTCAAAGCTGTCCCCGCCACCCACATTAACAGACCTACAGCTTACCAGTCCCTACATCCCTTGGGCAAAGATCATTCCGCTACCGTGCCCCACTTTGGCTCAATAGACTACTGCCCCCTATCTCCCAGACCCATAGTCTCTCCCTACTTAGAACAGGTCTCAAGGCACAACTCTTTGACTCGGCATTATGTGACTGTGGATAACACTCCTTCTTCTGGGGACAGTCCTCCGCATGTCCTTTCACTCCCTCTCCCCTGACCAAATATCTGACACAGGGTCACTCTAGATCCTACAAAACTGTTTCCTGCACGTCTCTGATAAGGGGCATCTCGTATGCCGCCAACTACTGTCACCATCTAAATAAGATAAAGCTATGACTGCATAACCGTGTACTGTTACACTAATACTGTTTGTATATGTTTTTTACTGTAAATGTATTCCCTCCATTCTTTGTAACTGACATGGAGCCTTTGCAAAAGAGTCTATGACTCAAAGGATTGTAATTCCGATTCTATTCAATAAATAAATAAACACAATAAAGCACTCCCTAAGTGATCTGCTGATGCCTCCTCTAAACGCAAACCTCTTGCAAAATCAAACACCTGCTCCTACTTCTTTTAATCACTTAAGTTCTACCATGGCACCTGCTACTTACATAATAGTGAGAACAGTGCACCTGGTCACTCTTCTAACCATAACAGCCAATCCTATGAGCAACTCACAGTCTATAGGTACAGCAATTTTAAATGAGATTTTGCTTAATGTGCACAGGACCACAATAATATCCTATAGCAATAATTTCAGTTTTCTACTTTAGATCCTACCAGTAACCTCTAGATGGGACATACTCTGCCACTGCCCTCGCTGGCTGCCTAAATGAGCTCATGATCTCTTTTCCCGGGGATCTTCTGCATTCCTGAGAAATGCACCTGGCAATACAATACTGGCCTGCTAAACAAAATCAACAACAAGCAACTAAAAGAGTACTTCTGCAAAACTGCCTTGCTATTAATACTGCTCTCTGGAAATATCCAACCAAACCTTGGCCCCCTATTCTGCTGCTCCCTACTGGAGAACTACAGGGCAACTTTTAATTGCCTCTATGAACATATGTAGCCTCCTTCCTAAGACGGACAACCTGAATGCGTGGATCTTGCAACATAATCCGGATATTCTCTCTCTATAGTCGAGACATGGCTCTCCTCTAAAATATCAGATACCTCCATCTTGATACCTGGATACACAGTGTACAGACAGGACAGACTGTCCAAACAGGGGTGGGGGTGGGGTGGTTGTGCAGTCTACGTCAGAGACAACCTTCAGGGCCACAGTCTGTCATTGCCCACCACAAGTGTGCATATACAAAACCTAGCTTTGAAAGTGCTCCTGGTTGCGCACAACAAAGCCATTACTATTATAACAATATGCATTACACCTAAACTGAAGACCCAAGGGTTACACTCATTTATGGAGTGTCTGGATACACTGAATCTCAACTCAGAAACTATACTGCTAGGAGATTTTAATGCCAACTGGCTCTCTCTGGATGCCAGTTCTTATAGGGATGCAGTCTCAGCAGTACACGTCTCTCAGTTAGTAGAATCATCTACTAGGATGAACTACAAGACTTGCACATCCACACTGCTTGACTGGGTACTGTCTAACTGACCGGACCACATAACCCATACAACTGTTCTCCCTGACTCATTATGTGATTATTTGTCTGTCCAGTTCCAATAGTCAGACAATTTCTCTAAGCCTCCACCTAGAACTACAACAAGCATGGTGCTTAAATGAGGGCACCTTGATAAAATGAAAGCTGACCTTCACCAGCTTGAATGGTCACCTGTCCTTTCCTCCACCAATGTGAATATTGCACTGGAGCAGTTTATTCTCATCTTCAACAAAGTGTGTGATAAACACTCACCATTAAAAAGACAGAAAATTAAGGGATATTGCAACCCATAGTTCTCCTCTGAACTGCTAGAAATGATGAGATCACGTGACCATCTCTGGCATAGAGCCAGGGCTACAGGAAGCAGGCCAACATTCAGTCCTATAAAAAAGCCTGGAACAGCTGCACTAGGGCTATTCGAGCAGCAAAAAATCAGCACTATAAGGAAGCACTCTCACACATTGAGAGATGGCAAAAGATTCTGGTTGAATCTAAAAGAAGTCACTGGGAAACATCCCAAATCTCCCTCCACCACGTTAAACATTGATGACGTCCCCATGCAGGATCTCAGAACCATTACAAGTGCTTTTAACTGCACGTTCTCTGATCTTAGTAATGTTCTCCCCCCAGATTTCTGCCATAAAGCTACTTTAACCCCAAATACAAGGACAGAGGAAAAGCCCCCATCTCATCCTCCATTCCACTTCAGAGCTCTGTCAGTTAGGGAAGCCAAGAAGTACTTCCTAAAGGTCCTAGGAAAGTCTAGGTTCAGTGGCGATTCCCTGGACCTTAAATCAATTGCTCAAACTCTTGATGAGATACTAACTCACTAACACACATCATAAATATATATGTGAGGTATTCACAATTCCTGGATAAGTGGAAAGCTGCTTTAGTAACACCAGTATTTAAGAGTGGGGACTGAACCAGTTGTGGAAACTATAGCCCCATCTTAATCCTCCCACCACTTTCTAAAGCACTTGCAAGAATAGTGGCTGATCAGGTAGGAGAATACCTAGATAAATACCAGTTACAACGCCCGCAGCAACATGGGTTTTGTAAAGGATACAACACCACAACTGCCCTCCTTGAGTTCACAGGTTATATTCATAATTCCTTGGACCAAGGTACGCTGGTTGGGGCAGTTTTTATTGACCTTACAAAAGCGTTTGATACAGTAAATCATGACTTTCTGCTTGAACAGCTAGCATCCCTAGGACTCTCCTTTGATACTGCTGCATGGTTCAAAAGCTACCTGCAAACTCGCTCCCAGTAAGTCAAGACTGACAATGTACACTCGGATAGCAAACAAGTTCGCTCTGGTGTCCCACAAGGATCAATACTGGGACCACTGCTGTTCAGCATATTTCTAAATCAGCTTCCCAACTCCTGCCATGGTCGCACACTGCTCTACGCAGACAATGCAGTCCTGTTTACCAATGATCCTGATCCAAAAAATCTGGAAGTTAACTTACAGAGAAATTTCAATGAAGTAGGGAAGTGGCTCAGTGAGCATAAACTCATCTTGAATTACAAGAAAACTAAAACAATTATGTTCTCCAGCTCCAAAAGCAGGCACAAATCTTACCCCCTCTCAGTCTTAAATGTAATGGGTACACCACTTAAACTAGTACAACACTTCAAGTACCTAGGAGTTACTTTGGACAATACCTTGTCCTACACTCAATACATTGACATTATGGCCAGGGCAATCAATACATACATTGGTCTGCTCCATAGGCATAAGAATAGCCTAACCGCTGAGGCCCTCAGCCTTGCCGTTCAAAGTTCTGTGTTCTCTCTTGTAGACTATGGCCTAATTATCTATGGTGCTGCTATGGATACAGCCCTCCACCGCCTCAAGGTGGCCTTAAATTAAGCTTGCCATCTAGCAACTAGAACTGCTCGGCTCACTCACACATGTGACCTGTATGCTAAGCCTAATTGGCACCAGTTTACAGACAGACTGAAGTACCAAACCTGTCTCATGGCAAAAAAAGTAAGTCTGGGCCTAGTACCCTCTGGGGTACAGAAACTACTTACCCCCTTTGAATCCAATTGCTGCATCAGAAGTTCTAATACTATGATTTTCAACCTTCCATGTTTCCGCACCATATTAGGTCAAAGAGCTTTTGTGAGCCATGCTCCTAACTGGCTAAATGCCTTTCCACCCGACATCTCCTCTCTGGGCACAACTGGACCTTTTAAACGAATGCTAAGATGTCATCTAGTTGTAAATTCCAGCTGTGACTGCTTTCTATAACTCCACCCCGTATATTACTATCTGACCAAAAACCTGCCCTCCCCCTCTCCCTCCTTCCCTTCCCCCGCCATCTTTCTCTGTTCCCTCTGCCGGCCACACCCAAGTCTAATCTTCTTTTTTCTTCTCTACTCTTATTTTCACCTAACGACACCCTCTGGGTTGATAATTTTCTCCCCTGCCCTGTAACTCCTTACTTCGGATCATCTTGATGGGCTCTGCCTTTTGTATAAAAGAAGGAGCACATTGTATATTACTGATTTACATACACTGCTATTTGTATTGCCTAGATTTAATTGTATTGCTCTAGTCTAAACTTGTTAAATCTGTTATTTATTGAAACCCTGTAACATTTTTGTTTTCCCTGTTTGTCTCCTCTCTGACATGGAACCTATGTAATGAGCTTGTTCTCAAAAGGTGTTAATCCAAGATTACAATAAATTAAATAAATAAATAAAAATAAAATAAATAAACAGTCTGTAATAAACTTCAATCAATGCTAAAGCGTCAAACCTTAATCCCTTTACATGCATGTAAAACCCTCATTAACAAAATCATCTCTGTTACCTGCCAGTGTGCCATTAATCTTGTATTCTACCTCCCACTCGTTTACTCTTTTTTATTTTTCTTCTCCTGTATTATGGACACAAATGATTATTGTGATTACCATGTCTTGCTATACTGTATGCTTAGTTCTGAATACAATTACTGTTTATATTATAAATACCCTAAATTTTTATCCATATTATAGTAGTCTGCTTGGAATGTGAATATGTATATATTGTAAATACTATGAATTTATTGTAATGTCTTGTATCTGCTATTCCTACTGCTATGTTCTGTTTTGTTTTCTTGCGTATACAAGGGATATCCTAGCAAATGACCTTGCACAATGGATTTTATCCCTTCATAATAAACCTGAACTTGAAACTTGAACTCTTGAGCTTATGATAAAACCTATGTGAATTATACCTTCAGAATCGTGCTTATGATGACTTTTCACTACAAGCTTGTAGTATAAGTGATAGTGGTGTGTGCAGTGTGTTGTGTTTTCTGTAGTATTTGGCTGTTGTTTTTGACTAGTTAAGCAGTAGTTGTATTTTCTCAGTCCCGTGGGGGATTGGCACTCAGCGCGCGCGTACACACACGTACACACACACATAGAGCATATTCTGAGATTTGAGACTGAAATGACTGATTTAATTATTACAGACACACACTGAAGACAGAGAGTGCCTTATTTCATAATAATAAGAACTGTGTTTTGTGATTTTTTTTACTTGGGAATTATAAGTTTTTATTTTCAGTGCTATAGCACTGTTTGAAAGCTCAGCTGTGTTGCTGTTGCTCTCATAACTAAAAAGATCCTATAGTAGGTTCCCAATTGTGACTTGCATGGTGGGTACAGATGTGAAGGAAAGAACCTAATAAATCAGGATAGAGCAGCACTGTGTTTTCCAGTAAAGAAATAAAATATTCATTCCAATTTAAGCATTGGATCAGGTACATGTCCCTTCACAGAAAGGGAAAGAAAAAAACTGCATGTATGTAACCCCCCTGTTACTCGGGGTTACTAGAATCCCAGTAAGACCTAGTGGTAGGCAGGGAAGGCAGCTTGTGAAACTCCAGTTAAATGGATTTCACACTGTCTCACTCTGTTCTCAGTCTCAGCTGAGACTGAGGGATGACATCATTTAGAACTGTCGCAGCTGCAAAAGCCACTCTGGAATGTTGCAGTTGGTGGTTAGAGTAGAATGTTGGGGAAGTTGAAGTTAGTCTGTGAGTTGAGTAGAGTTCTGTTGCAGTCTGTAGTAGAGGTGCTCTGCTGTAAGCAGGTCCTCAGAGCTCTAAGCTCTGCCAAAGAGCTATTTTTTTGTTGTATAGGTGTGTGTTCTCACCTGAAGAGGAACACAAGAAGAACACATTGAAGTGGTAGAGACCGCTTTCAGTGGTTCAGGGCCCCATCCCTGCGGGGATTGGGGGAAGGAATCAGCCTGCTTCCAGGGTCACCCCCCCCAGTCCGGCTAGGAAAAAAGAAGCTGCCTGATTTGTTTGTGCTGAGGCACCAGAAGTTCTGGACGAGAGTTCTTTGAGGAGAAAAGGCCTGTGCGGCACCTGCAACCAAGGCTGAGTTCCCTCTGCTAAAGGGCCATGTGTTTTCACCTGAATCAAGATGAGACTAAAGGGACTGTTACTGTGGGGTCAGGAAAAGACAGCCAAGTACAGTTTGGAAGATGTGGGGATTGGACTGCTTAACTCTGGGGGGGGGTCTAGAGTAATGGACACAGCCTCTTATTAAGTATGTTCAAGTTCAGCACAAATGGGATGTAAAGACAGTAGACTGAATGTGGAATACATTTAAAAAGAATGTACACAGCAAAGTCTTTTAAAGGATGAGGTGTTACAGTCCAGAGAAATGGCCGGGTATGAATTATGGGAGTGAGAGGTGGGAGACCCCCCCCAATCAGTAGTAACCAAATTCACCTCTATGGATTTGCTCTGGGACACCTGTTGCTTTCTCTCAGGTACTTGGCCAGTGCCTGAGAAAAGTACCCAGACGTGGGAATGATGAGGAAGATTCCCTTATAGAGCAGAAGTGCTCATAGGTGGTTTAGGGAGCCACCAGTAAATGTTTCCATGCTATATGGAAAGTGTCCAAGTGGCTGGCAAGGGAGCAGAGTCAAGGAAAACCCAGAGCAGCATACAAGTTCGGGTTGTGTGCCCAGTATGTTTCAGAGCCTGAGGGCTAAAGTGATGAGAATGTGTTCTGATCTCCTTAAATCTGCATTACCAGGAGTGTAACCCTGTGGGGGTCCATCTATACTTTGTTTATTCTGTTGGATGTGAATAAAAGTCACACTTTAGAATCCCACTTCTGGTATTGCACATTACAGTTATTGCTTCCTTTGTCCGGAGTTACTTGGGTGCCCCTGTTACAGAGTAGCCAAACCTAGCCAATCTGCAGAGTAACATATTCCTCCTCAAACCCAGCCCACAAGGTAGAGCTGTCAAGATAGAAATGGCATACCTGGGTGGGGGTTACAAAAATGGAGGCACCGCTGAGGATTTGGGTTTGGAATTTAGGGAGGAATGTAAGAAAGGTCACTCGGACAATGGCTAGCATTTTGGTTATCTGGCAGTGGGTAGCCCAAAAAGCTGAAGCAATGTTTAACTAATGTGCCGCTGTGTGCTGTTATCCATGTGCTGCTATTAAAATGCCAACTGTTTACCAAGGAGCAGTAAAGCCTGAGAGTGTATGCCCTTGTCCTGCAACAAATTACAGTGTTTGCCAGCTTTTAAAAGTGTTTGTGACAAAGAAAAGTGTGGAAAACTGTGGGTAGCAAAAGGAAAATTGTGCCCTAGATGTTGGAAATGTTTTCTGTGTGAACTGAGAGACTTGTTGTGCTTAATGGCCATGAAAAATGGTTGAAATGGGCTCCCGCCGTGGAGTCAGTTGAAAAAAAAAAGTGTGGTTTTGCAGTTTAAATTTTCCTGCTCGACGATCGCCAAGAGGAGAAGAGCACGAGAAGAAAGAGGCTCATTTGCATGGCATCGAGTGATTGGTGAGACTGCAATCAGTCCCGCCCCCAAGCCAGCTTAGAGCGACTACACAGCATTCGAGAGGGAGAGTGAGTGGAGTGTGCGAACTGGCTTAACAGGAGGAGCATCGCGGTGATTGAAAGCGCTGTAAAAAGTTTAAAAACTGACTTTTCTGTTTGAATTCAGGCTCAACCCGCATCTCGATCGACTGGACTGTGAGTGTGGTGTTCAGAGGGATGATCGTCAGGACTGCCAATCCGCTTCTTTCCAGAGGCCTCCAAGACTGGCTGCAGGCCGTTTTTCCATCGCAGCAAACAGCTACAGATAACAGTGAGTACCAACAGAAATAATTGCCCAAACTAAGTGATTTTACCAAAAGCCAGCTGAATCTGTGTGTAGCAGTGTAATCACTTTACAAAGAAGGACTGTGTTAAGTTTTACCAGCAAAAGCAAGAATTCTAAGCAATCAACTGTGAGCATAATTATAGGCTCAGCATCAGTATAATTTTCAAAGCCATGCGAGAGACTGTGAGTTGTATCAGATATGCAGCAAGAATACAGGTAATCCTGTGCTATGAAATACTGAGGCTTTAAGGGACTGTAAGCTAGAGCAATGTCTTCAGTGAGTAAAAAGTCTGTGGTAAATCATATAAATGTGCTAGGAAAAAGAACAGTGCAAGTTTGTGCAGTTTGAGCAAAGTTATCAGTAAAGTGTGTAAATTGGATGCGCAGTGGCTTGACTCAATTACAGAATGTTGATGCGTAGGAGTGCTGCCGTTGCCATTACAGGGTGGGATAGTAATGTAAACACAGCGGCAGAGGAGACATTTTGAAAAAGAAAGAAAGTTTTCAGTGATGTGGGACTTGAAATAACAGTGAGCGTTGTTTGTTTTTTTCTCTGCAGTCATGGCTTCAGGACCAGCCCGCTACCCGGATCATGCCTGGGCTGTGACAGCAGTAGAAATTAACAAGTTAAGGGACATTGAGAGATGTTACTATGGGGGGGCGACTGCTTCCTCATGTGGCGATTCCTGGATATCCAATGGAAGTATGTTTGATGTGCTTAAATGCTGGAAGGGACAACTTCATGGTACCTCACTGTTCTGGGTGACTAGAGAAATATGGTTCATTTAAAGCGCCCAAGATTTGTTTGGCTCCCACGTGGACTAAAGTTCAAGAATCTGCAGTTGGCAGCACACAGCACCAGGCGGAGCCTGTTGGAGAAGGCCCCTCGGAGTGTGGCACAAAGCAAGAGGGTGCAGATTTACAGACAGAACAATGTGCTGATGTTTCAGAGTCTGAGTTGCAGAGAGACATTTCAGGAAGAGCATCAGTAGACCCTTGAAGAGAGGGGCCTAGCCCAAGTCTCATAGGTGAAGACGAGATGAGGGAGGCCTTTGAATGGGAGGTTTCGACCTCTGCGTCCAGTGAAGAGTGGACAGTCTCAGGAGTGAGGGTGACTGCTCACTCCTGGGCACAGATTCTCAGTGAGGAAGAAGTAGAGGGGGAACCTATGTGGCCTTGTGAAAAAGGAATTGGTACACAGCCTCAAGCTCTGGCCTCAGAGGAACGCATGGAAAAGAGTGGTGATTCCACTGCCCTGGCTGTGCAAAAAGAAGCCAGGGATCCATTTTTTATGTCATTAAGAATGCGTAGCTGGAAGAACCAGGACTGGCTGCCCCCCAAGCCAGGCCAGAGGTCACAGGTTGACCAAAGCTAGTAAAGAGGAGAGACTGGTTCGTAGGAAGGCGAATGAAATCTATGAGATGTCCTTTCCTACCTTTCCTCGGAGAGTCTGGGAGGAGATTGAAAAAAGCAGGAAATCGTGGATTTGGGAAGAAGTAATGAAATGTGTGCACCCTGGTGCAAACAAGCATGTCAAGAACAGAATGTTTCAAGAAAAATACAGCCACTGGAAAAGAGGCAGGACACTGTTTATGGACACTGTTCGAATTGTGGATGGAGAGGGACAAGAAACCTTTCACAGTGTGAATTATGAGTGCCCAGATGGGGTACTAATTCAAGTGCCTGACCCGTTGTGCTATTGGCCACAATACAAAGACCTTCCTGAGAATGTGCCCATGCCTACCAAATGGAAAGCAGATACAGTGGTAGCCAGTGCTGCCACTCCAGCCATTGCCATACCTATGTTGTTCCACCAGTCTGGACATCCAGGACTCAGGTGCCCCACATTCATCAGTTCTACAGTGTGCTGGCTTTCCAGAATCCATTGACTGGCCCACCAGATGACTTCAGATCCAGAGAGGACACCAGCCCAGCTGTATCCTGATTCATCGCCTGGGCATCAGATGACTTCAGACCAGCTGTTTTCCTTTTTGTTCCTGTTCCAAGGTTCCATCTCCAGAGATGACATCAGCCCAGCGGTTTCCAGATGTGCCCTCCTGTGGTTTCTCAGAAGATGTCTTCCCAGCTGTATCAGAAGAATGCTGCCAGGGAGAGTCTTCGTCTGAGGACCAAGTGTGGTACCATTTTCATTCTACAAGGGACTGGTGAGTCCAGACTTTTCTATTCTTATGACACTGCAGTACACACCCTACACTAGCAGACTTCAGATGTTTGAACTGTCCTCAAAGACTCTCCCCTTTGGGACTTTGGGCTGCTAGAACTGTGCTTCACCGGGCTCCGGCCCAGGAGAGACTCTTTAATGGACTTGCCTTTGGGCACTTTGGTCACTAGATGGGACTTTTAGGGCACTCCCTCCCCCAAATATTGTGTAAGGTAAATGTCATTGTTTTCTAATGTTTATACTGGTTTTTCTACTTTTCTAAAAAAAAATCTTTTTTGGGATTCTCCACTGTTTTGATGGTAGGGGTTTAGATAGACTGTGTATGCAGATTAGGAGTGTGTGTTGTCTTTCTTTTTCTTGCAGGTGTTCCTGAAGAAGACAGAAGAGAAGACAAGAAGAGTAGGAAGGACTCAGCGGAGTTCTTCAGTAATACTTTAGAATGTAGTGTTTAAACTACTGTTGTTGTTGTTGTTGTTGTTGTTACTGAGTGTAACTTTTTCTTCCACAGGTATGGTTGTGAGGGAACGTGGGAGTAATGCATAGTGTATGGCATTAGCTCCTGGTGTGTGGTTGCATGGTGTCCAGGGTCTGGGAGGTCCCCTGTTTGTTTTGTTTGGGAATTCTAAGTTCAAGGCAGATGGATTTTCCCTAGAGGGCTAGGTGGGATAGACAGGCTGTGGCCCTGACCTGCAGTAGGGGTTGCAGTACTGATCTATTAGGGCTATGCTCTGGACAATTCTACCAGAGCCACTAGGTACCCATAGTCAGTGGGTAGAGTAGAGGCTGATGCATCAGCCGAAGGCCTCTAGGCCCTTAGTGTTGTCTGCCTGTGCTGGCACATGGTAGGGGAGAAGGTAGCGCTACCTCCCCGTAGTCAACACATGGTTGAGATAGCCTAAGCTGGGTGACTAATGACTGTGGACAGTCATTTTCCTGGCCCAGGGTGAGTGTAACCCCCCTGTTACCCGGGGTTACTAGAATCCCAGTAAGACCTAGTGGTAGGCAGGGAAGGCAGCTTGTGAAACTCCACTTAAATGGATTTCACACTGTCTCACTCTGTTCTCAGTCTCAGCTGAGACTGAGGAATGACATCATTTAGAACTGTCGCAGCTGCATAAGCCACACTGGAATGTTGCAGTTGGAGGTTAGAGTAGAACGTTGGGGAAGCTGAAGTCAGTCTGTGAGTTGAATAGAGTTCTGTTGCAGTCTGTAGTAGAGGTGCTCTGCTGTAAGCAGGCCCTCAGAGCTCTAAGTTCTGTCAAAGAGCTATTTTTTTGTTGTATAGGTGTGTGTTCTCACCTGAAGAGGAACACAAGAAGAACACATTGAAGTGGTAGAGACCGCTTTCAGTGATTCAGGGCCCCATCCCTGCAGGAATGGGGGGAAGGAATCAGCCGGCTTCCAGGGGCAACTGCCCCTGGTCCGGCTAGGAAAAAAGAAGCTGCCTGATTTAAGTTCATGCTGAGGCACCAGAAGCTCTGGACGAGAGTTCTTTGAGGAGAAAACACCTGTGTGGCACCTTCAACCAAGGCTGAGTTCCCTCTGCTAAAGGGCCATGTGTTTTCACCTGAATCAAGATGAAACTAAAGGGACTGTTACTGTGGGGTCAGGAAAAGACAGCCAAGTACAGTTTGGAAGATGTGGGGATTGGACTGCTTAACTGTGCAGGGGGTCTAGAGTAAGGGACACAGCCTCTTATTAAGTATGTTCAAGTTAAGCACAAATGGGATGTACAGATAGTAGATTGAATGTGGAATACATTTAAAAAGAATATACACAGCAAAGTGTTTTAAAGGATGAGGTGTTACAGTCCAGAGAAATGGCCGGGTATGAATTATGGGAGTGAGAGGTGGGAGACCCCCCATCAGTAGTAACCAAATTCACCTATACGGAGATGCTCTGGGACACCTGTTGCTTTCTCTCAGGTACTTGGCCAGTGCCTGGGGAAAGTACCCAGACATGGGATTGATGAGGAAGATTCTCTTATGGAGCAGAAGTACTCATAGGTGGTTTAGGGGAGCCACCATTAAATGTTTCCATGCTATATGGAAAGTGTCCAAGTGACTGGCAAGGGAGCAGAGACAGGGAAAACCCAGAGCAGCATACAAGTTCGAGCAGTGTGCCCAGTGTGTTTCAGAGTCTGATGGCTAAAGTGATGAGGGTATGTTCTGGTCTCCTTAAATCTGCATTACTGTTGCTAGCCTTGCTTGTAGAGCAGAAAGCAGCTAACTAAAAGAAGCTACATTTTCTTATTAATTTAACATTTATATCTCAGCAGGAGTCAGGGTCTGTTGAGAGTAAGCAGACAGATACTTTATTAGAAGTAGAAGGGGTCTTATTTAGGGTTAAAAAAAGAAAGAAAAGAAAGTCAGTGTGTGTTCTGTGCTGTGAAGGGTACTGTATCAACTTACTTTGCTAAACCAGTAGGAGGAAAGAGAGCTTAATTGGGGATGTGGCTTAGACACTATAAAAGCAGGTGACTCAAATTACAACTTCCTGTTGCTAGCCTTTTTTCTTACTAACTGACCTCCATCCCACCCCCCCCAAAGCCAGTTATACTTTTATAGCCAGTGGATTTTACTGTCAACAGGAACTTCCTGTTTGGCAGTAGGAAGGGAAAGATCATAGAGAAACATTGGTTTTGTCAACCCTGTGTGGTACCATTTGCTTGTAACTGACTCTTCAGTGAATAGCAGAGCACTGTGGGAGCCTGGAGGACTAGCAATAGGCTGGTATACCTCCTACCCCAAAACAACATCTCTCTGTTAAAAGCACTGTTGCCTGGTGGTTATCTTGCCCTTTTAAGGGCTTGTAAACCTTTAACTCACAGAATCTTGCTGAATTTAAGTAAATATTGTTATTTTTACTTCGCGAAAAGGAAGTGAACAGACGCTAACTTCTGGTTTTTCGGCTTAAAACCTGTCCCTCTAGTGAGTGGGGCGTTTAATAGTGGCATTGCTACTGATATAGTGAACCTCTGGTGAGAGGTGGAGTAGTGCAGTGCACCAATATACTTTGATATACCATTAATATATTTGTTTTAACTGTTGCTGTATTGTGCAGTACCATTTGCTTGTAACTGACTCTTCAGTGAATAGGAGAGCATTGTGGGAACCTGGAAGACTAGCAATAGGCTAGTATACCTCCTACCCCAAAACAACATCTCTCTGTTAAAATCACTGTTGCCTGGTGGTTCTCATGCCCTTTTAAGGGCTTGTAAACCTTCAACTCACAGAATCTTGCTGAATTTAAGTAAATATTGTTATTTTTACTTTGTGCTGAAACTGGAAGTGAACGGACGCTTACTTCTGGTTTTCCGGCTTAAAACCTGCCCCTCTAGCGAGCAGGGAGAGCGTGAGCGGAGACGCCGCAGAGACACGTGCGTTTGCATGTGTCTGCTGGGCATGCTGAAACTGCTGGCATTAGACAAACTTGGATAAGATCATTTTAGCATATCCTCTACTTAGTAAATATACACCTTTAATAATGGAAAAAGAACTTAGTAAGTCTATACAATGTTTGATGTATAGTGAGGGAAAGTATGGGAGCGAGTATGTATGTGCTAATTGCCATCTGATTACTACTCTTGAAACAGAGATAGCATTTCTGCTTAATATTAAACCAGTTTCTACTGATATTAGGGAACTGGAAAGTTACATTGATCTTATGGATGAACAACTTCATTCTAATGAACAATTTCCTTCACATTTAGGTAGCATTTCTATGCCTCCTGATGAGGAGACAATTGTAATGACTAGTACTAGTATACCTGTTGCCTCTGCCCCCTCTTATAAGGTGGATGATTATCCGCCCTCTTCTCATGATAATGATGACTGGACCATTGTCACAAAGCCTCTTAAAAAAAGGAGGGGCGGTCAAATACACAATAGTGCCCCTATTGAAACTCATAATAGGTTCGAGCAATTGACTGTATCAAATAATGACATGCTACATGATTTATCCTGTGCATCACCCTCTGTTGATAATAATGGTTTAAAAACACTTTTCAATCAGGAGTTAATGCCCATGAATATTTGTCCTAGTAAGTCTCAAGCTACCAAATCAATACCTATTAAGTTAATCACTCCAGAGTATGTTAAACAATCACCTGTTTCTGATTCTTGTACCCCTACTGTCTCAAAACAAGTGTTAGTCCTGGGAGATTCAATCATTAAGCACATTGACAGAGCAGTATGCAATAGTGACAAGAGCAACCGCACTTGTTCTAGCTTCCGTGGGGCCAGGGTATCTGACATTACCTCCATGATGCCTAAAATTTTACAAAATGCGGGGGAAAATCCACTGGTTATCATACATGCCGGTGTTAATGATATAAACAACACTCCATTTAATCAGTTACTGTACAACAGGACTATGTGGCGTTATGTAACCTGTTACTTGATAGGGGATGCTGTGTATGTATATCTGAAATTCTACCTGTCCCGAGAGCAACATCTACCATGACACAGAAAATCAAAGCCCTAAATGAATGGCTGAGAAAGTGGTGTTTTAAGCAGGATATACCCTGTATTACCCACTGGGAATCATTTTCAGATCATTCTTCCTTGTTTTGCTGGGACGGTTTACATCTCAGTCATAGGGGTAGTACACTTATGGGGAAAAGTATCACTAAAATCATAAATCGTTATTTAAACTAAAAACACTGGGGGAGAATGGGTCTATTCCCAAGTCTCTGAATACTTACCAAAATATTATTACAACTAAATGTAAATTCCTAGCGTTGAATGCAAGATCTTTAAACCAACTCAAATTAGCAGAACTCGAAGCCAAATGTAAAACTTTAAATATAGGTGTGGTGGGAGTAATTGAAACTTGGTGGGACGCATCCCCAATTTGGTCCAGAGAAATTCCAGGTTATAAATTATATCATGAAAACAGATTAGATAAGCAAGGCGGTGGAGTTTGTATGTACATACGAAATTATATTCCTTCTTTTTAAGTGTGTTCTCCCTTTCTTTTGGAAAGTATATGGGTTAAAATCTTATTGAAGGAGCAGTCCTATATAACTATTGGTAACATCTATCGACCTCCATCTGCAAATTAAGATTACACAACTGATATGTTTAAAGAAATTACACATTTTTCAGAATCTCAAGATACTGTAATATTTGGTGACTTTAACCTCCCTCATATTAACTGGGACTCATTCTCAGGGCAGTCCTATGCCGAGAAAGGACTAATTGATGTGGTAGTTAGTACTGGATTACAACAACTTGTTACTGAACCCACTCGAGGTCCTAATATTTTGGACCTATTATTTACTAATATAGAGCAACAAATTAGCAATTTACAAATTTGGGATCCACTTGGTACCAGTGATCATTCATCTATTATTGTTGAAACTCAACAGTTTAAAACTACACAAAGGAAGTTATACTGTACAAAAAATTATAATAAAGCAAATTTTTCTAAAATCAATGAATACTTACAAAACATAAACTGGGAATTTAATCTTCTTAATTGTACAACACAACAAGCTTGGGACTTTTTTAAAAACATTGTACATTATTTGGAAAATACCTTTATTCCATCTAAGAGGAAATTTAATAATAAGGAAAAATTCCCCTTGGTTCAACAAGACAATTAAAAATCAGATTAAAATAAAATTTAAACTTTTAGGAAACTTAAGAATAGTTCTGTTCCATTTAAAACTACTCTATTACATAAATACAGACTATCTGTGAAAACTTAAAAATTCTATTAAATTGGCAAAAATAAGCTGGAATTTAAGCTAGCTCACACAAAAGACTGTCACAAATCTCTTTTCTCCTATATAAATAGTAAAAAAGGTGTATCAAGGACCAGTGGTCCCATTATAACCAATGGCTCTTCTCTATCTGATATAAAAACCTCAGATCTCTTTAATAAGTACTTTTGTTCTGTCTTCTCTCAAAAATCACCTACTAGTACATTTAAAGTTCACCACGTAGATTATCATAGGTTCTATCCAACTGACATTATACAGGCTATCAAAAAACTAAAAATAAATACTAGTCCGGGCCCAGACAGTATTCATCCATGGTTTCTGATCGAAACCTCTATAAATATTTCTACACCTTTGTCAATTATCTTCAACAAATCCTTACAAGAAAGCATTGTACCAAATGATTGGCGTTCAGCAATAGTTACTCTCATATTTAAAAAAGGCAATAGAGGTTCTGTGCAAAATTATTGTCCAATTAGCCTGACCTCAGTGGCTGGTAAATTAATGGAATGAGTAATGAAGTCTCTAATAGATCAAGATGATAAAAAATTAGGAATTTATGATTCAAATCAGTATGGGTTTACTCCCAAGTATTCCTGCACCACCAATCTGATATCTTTTTACAATAATATAAGTACTCTACTAGATGTGGGTATCCCTACTGATGTAATTCTTTTGGACTTTAGTAGAGCTTTCCGATAAAGTCTCACATGAAAAACTCTTTACTAAAATGCACAATCTTGGTTTGTCACCTGATATTGTCAACTGGACTTTAAACTGGTTGACAAATCGTTCTCAGAGAGTCAGAATTAATGATATCTTGCCTGATTTGGGTAGTGTGACAAGTGGTGTACCACAGGGGGTAGGTCTTGGGACCAACATTGTTTAATCTCTTTATCAGTGATTTACAAACAGGGCCAAATAACTTCAAGGTTAAATTTGCAGACAATACTAAATTGGGGGTCAAGGTTAATAATCAAGAAAATATTTCTGCATTAAAGAAGGATTTGGAGAAATTAACACTTTGGGCAAATGAAAATCATATGCAGTTTGATCAAGACAAATGTTTAGTAGTGCATTTCGGTGTAAATAATCCAAAAACAATATATTATATAAATGGACTACCACTTCACTCATCAAATTGTGAAAAAGATTTAGGGATATATGTTAATAATAAACTTACATCAAATGATCACTATGTTAGAACTGCCTGCATGACCAACAGACTTTTGAGGCTAATAAAGCGCACTTTTGTTAATTGTACTGAACAATGCCTTATTCTATTGTATAGGGCATACATTAGACCGTATCTAGACTATGGCTCCCCTTTCTGGAATCCAAACCCAAAAAAAGACATAGCAATTCTTGAACAGGTTCAAAGGAGAGTAACTAGAATGATTCCAAGATTAACAAACTTGGATTATCAGAGCAGATTAAAAGCTGCTGGTCTCTTCTCTCTTCAGACTAGAAGATTAAGAGGTGATATGCTTATGGTTTTTAATTTAATAAATTCACCAGATCTAATGGAAAAATGTGGTCTAACACTCTCCAAAAGGAGACATGTTCTGAGACTGCATAATAAACAGCTTGAAGTAAAAACTTATAAAACCAGCAAAAGGGGCAACTTTTTTCCAATAAGAGAATCCATTGTATGGAACACCTTGCCACAAGAATTGGTAGAGGCAACCAGTGCCACTGTCTTTAAAAACAAATTAGATGTTTGGTTGAGGGATAATAGATAAATAATGTCCCACATAGTGTGGGGAACAGTCTTGATGGGCTCTGGCCTTCTCCTGTTTCATACCAAGTAATACCAGGAGCATGGCCCTGTGGGGGTCTATCTATGTTTTGTTTATTCTGTTGGATGTGAATAAAAGCCACACTTTAGAATCCCACTTCTGGTATTGGACATTACAGTTGTTGCTTCCTTTATCTGGAGTTACTTGGGTGCCCCTGTTGCAGAGTAGCCAAACCTAGCCAATGTGCCAAGTGACATATTCCTCCCTCAACCCAGTCCACCAGGTAGAGCTGTCAAGATAGAAACGGCATACCTGGGTGGGGGTTACATGTATAGCTAGTAGTGCAGCAGCAGCAACATCTAAGATATGTGTTTTGCAGCCCTCAATACAGATGCTGGAAGCTGTTCTTGTAATAACAATGGCTCCTGTAATGCCATCTGTGGCTGAAGGAAGGAAAGTATCAACAGGAGTGTGACTGTGGGGCTTAAACACCTATTGAAACATGTTCTGGTCAGAGCCAATACAGCTGCTATTGTATTAGTCTGATCAAGGATACTCAGCAGCCAGCTGAGCACTGTCTACAGTTGCTCTGTTGGTATGGTATGGTATGGTATGGTAAAATTTTATTTATACAGTGATACAACCATTAGGATTCCGAAAATCCCTGTTCACAAGGCTTACCTGTTTACATTATGCAAAATTATTACAACTATACATTTATAACAATACAAGTTACAGAAAAGTACAAAACAATACATCAAAATTTTACAAAATCATCAATAACAGGCATATTAGCATTTTTAGATTTACATTAATTTCACCTATTACAACAACAACGAAAACTAAGTTCGTGATTCAGGCCATTTTTTAAAACATGATCAGTAGTTGTTAGTTCATGTAAAAAAGAAGGAAGACAATTCCAGCTTTTAGCTACTTGATATTGAAGGGTCATTTCACTAAATCGATTTTTTAACTTTGGTATTATTAAATCTCTAGCACCAGTTTTTGTTTGCTTCGACACTGTGCGGTTTTTGCTGCATGTAAGTCTTAGATGAATTTTCAATAGGAAACCGCATTTTAATTGTTTACAAAAATATATCTTTCTATTAATCTAAGAGGATGGAGGTGTAGCGTGACAAGATAACTTATTTAAGAATTACAGCAGCACATCGTTTTACTTCAGCTTTGAAGAAGTTATGATATGTTTCATTGAAGCCCATCCTATAAATCCATCCTGGCTATTTTTCCACAGCCTAGTATGAGCTGTGCAAGTGGTTAATATTGCGATGTACATTGATCTCATACCATAGAGCTTTATTATCCATATGGGTTTAGTTGGCAGTCCTTTTCCTTTTCTTTTCTAGATTTCTCTGCACAGCCTGTGTTAATTCAGTCCTCATTAGCTGTAACCATGTCTCCAGGATAGATTTCACTTTATCTTGCTTCCTGAAAGATGACCAGAGTGAGAGGCTGCACACACAGTGGCACTGGGACAGTCAATCAGGACAAACCCTGCAGTGCGCTGTAGAATTATCAGCCAGTCTCGCCATTAATCTAGAACCTGGTATCTCAGATTGCTTTTTGCCCTCGCAGGAGCCATCCACTAAGGGTAACAGCTATTTCCTCACCATGCACAATGTCACTGAGGGGGACAAGGCCGAATATTACTGCACTAATTAGTTCATGGGCTCCTGGGGTTTTATCCAAGGAAATGGAACACGGCTTTATGTGATAAGTAAGTCCTGTAAAAAGTCTCCTGCTGAAAATGAACAGGGCACATTCAAAGAAGTTGTTGAAATTATGGCAGAATTATAGTACGGTGCATGTAGATTTATCTTACAAACTTACATTCAGGGTGTGTGTGTGTGTGTGTGTGTGTGTGTGATGCTTACTAGGGGCAACATTTACTATGTTTAGTATAGTATTTAAAAATGTTGCCAGTTGACCAGGAACAGCACACTGACCCAAGGCTCATTTCCAGATGTGATGTGGGAGAATCAGGTATGGAATATGTTAAAGAAAATTTAAAGTGTGTGAGAATACAATTCAGGCAAAGACACATGCAAATGTGGTAACAAGCTGAAAATTGAATGCAAAACTATACAGACCTATAATTTATGTACATAACAGTTCTATGTGCACACCTGCAAAAATGTACCATTCCTGCAACAAGTCATGATGCCAGTGTATACAAAAGCAAGGAAGCTTATAGCTAATATCACATACAGAACTCCTATGGGGTACCCAGGGACTGAAGAAGAAGAAGACTGGGGTGTAGAGGAAAGTGCAGGGGAAATACACAGAAAGAGACAAAGCAGCTTGGGATAAGCAAGCTGTAAGATGAAGAGCAAGACTGAACCATAAACTTATGGAGCAAAGCTTTCAAGCAGTAAGGAGAGGACAAATAGCAAATAGAGGGAGATTGTTAGAAGATGGAGATTGTTCCAGGGATATGGTCTATAGGAAGAGGAAGCATGCTAGGCAGAGGTTTTGAAAAGGGTAGATTCTAAGACTGACATCAGAGTTCCTCAGTGACTAGGCAGCAGGGAAGGAGGGACAAGAAAATAAGAATTTAGGCGGCAGAATGAAACAAACACTGGCCAATGCCAACCATAATTGCATGCATGTATCTGCTGTGCAGTTGTTGTTCATAGCTAGCACAGCACCTAAAATTAATTAATAACACAAGTTATGACATCTTTGTTACAATAAGAACTTTCAGAGAAATGTCACTGTTGGATCCAATGAAGACTGGGCTGCAAAAGGCTCAAGAGTGACAAGCCTATGATCAGCAAGGCTGATTATGATGCTGTTCTACTGGTGATGGGCAGAAACTTCTAGAAACTGAAAGGAGACAGCCACACAAATCAGAGTGCAGCTACCTCCTTTCAGTCTACAAGACACCACCCAGCAGCAAGCTGAGCACCGTCTTTAGTTATTCTGTTTGTCATGGCACTGCATGGGATGTCTTCTTTTATTTTCCCCTATCCCCCCTTGAATCTCTCCCCTCTTGCCTTGCCTAAACTGTACCTTTGATACTGCAGCCTAGAGGAGCTCCTGCAAAAGTTGTGTCTTTACCATGTCAGGAGAGTGAGTGATTTCTGGCCTGTTGCCAGCTGGGGTTTGTCAGGTTCAAACAAACCCCCCAATTCCTTAAACCCCCTATTCATTTTCTGTTTTACTGTGTTTTTCTTGGTATTCCTGTCCGTTTTAATTCCTGGCAGCAGAGTACATGATGCGCATGGCTGCCCTGCACTTCCTTTCTTTCCAATGCACCCCTTGTCATGATGAATGGCCGATCTGATCAGCAAATTAGCATGACTTCTCTAGACATTAGCATGAAACCACATAGAAATCAACCCATGCAGCTGCAGCCTGACTAGTAGCGTGCCACAATAAAATCCGACGTTGTGCAGATGAAGCATTCTGGTGGCCAAGAGGAGCCGAGAGGGAAATTAAGCAGACATGGATGTCAGCTTTAGCTGCTATTTTTAGGGTTCAGGTAAGCTTGCTGCATCTAACTAAAAAAAAAAGACACTCACTGCGTTGCAGCCCATTTTAGTTACCCACACGTTTTGTCCCCTGTGAGTCATGTAAAGCCTACCTGTCTTGTCTTTTACTCTTCAAAGTTTTTGTTAATCAAGGATAAGTCACTGAGCCACCACTCATTTACAGTGATGCCCCTACAAGCATACATTTATACCACTGTTACATCTACTAAAAGTGCTGTGCAGTACAAATCACTTTAAACAACTGTAGCAAAAATCTACTAAGCAGCAAGTTATACAACCATAGCCATATATACAATTTTCTTAAACAACAACAATAATAATTCAAAAATGACATTTGAGGGACGTTTCAGTAATAATATTATGATGGACGTTAACTTATACCCCCTCTGCATCTAACACACATTTGAGGTAGGGACAAGTGCCATATGTTAATTTGTTTATCAGTTGGGAGCTTTTTCCCCTCAGTTTCTGAAGAACTCTGGAAGGTAATTCCATGCCTGAGGCATCCAGTAACTGAAGAAGTACCTGGCTCTTGCAGTCGCCATCCAAGTGGATGCCAGCTCCAATAGGCACGTACTTCTCAATGAAGTTTGTTCTTCCCTGAGTATTAATCTCTTAGTTAAGGTTGGAAAATTGTGACACATGCACTTCAGTAAAAAGAGAATTATATGTAAATTGCTTCTTTCAGTAAGGGATATCCAACCTAGTCTTTTATATAAGACACAACCATGCATATCATAAGAACTATTCGACACAAAATGTGATAATCTCTTAGATACTATATCCAGCTTGTGCAGCTTGTCCTTTGTGCAGAATTCATAAGCAAGGTTGGCATAGTCAAAAAAACAGGTTACTCACCTGTAACAGTAGCTCTAAGAGTGGTATATGTCGTTCATCCACACTTCTTGGCATGTCCGTTTCCCCTTTAAGGATCACCGGAAGGTCTTCAAGCTGGCTTCTCCCACCCACCCAGGTGGTATATCCCTCAACTCCACCCCACGATGCCAGATCTTAGCCCGCTGGAAGCCAGCTTTTGTGCATCCGCAACCAGGAAGGTCGGGTGGGTCCGTATGGATGAACAACATATACCACTCCTAGAACTACTGTTACAGGTGAGTAACCTGTTGTTCTAAGATCATGGATATGTTGTTCATCCACACTTCCTGGCAGACTCCTAGCAGTTCTCTGGGAGGAGGGAGGCAAGGCGCACCCCCCCACAGAAATACTTACTTGAGAAACAGAGATTGGAGAACCGAGGCCCCAAAACCAGCATCCCGGCGAGACTCAAGGTCAATGTGGTAATGGGTAATGAAGGTGTTTGCTGTCTTCCAGGTAGCAGTCTGACAGATTTCCTGTATGGGGATGTCCCTGGAAGCAGCCACCGATGCAGTGGTATGGCAGGTAGAATGAGCTCTTATCCCTCTGGGAGGCTCTTTGCCTGCCAACAAATAGCACAGACTGATGAAAGATGTAATCCACCTTGCAATAGTCCATTTTGCTGCAGGTCTGCCAGAAGTGGCTTCAGCGTAGGTGACAAACAGATGGCAAACCTCTCCCTGAATTTCAGCCATCCTCTCCTTCTAATAGGAGAGGGCTTGTCTCAGGTCCAAGGTATGGAGCCTGCATTCGACCTCCAAGGTGTAATTAGGGTAGTATACTGGCAGAGTTAACACCTGGTTAAAGTAAAACTCTGACACCACCTTCAGAAGGAATTTCAGGTGGGGGCATAGGACAACCTTGTCCCTGTGGAAGATCAGATAAGGGAAGTCTACCGAGAGCACCTGGAGCTCCCCTGTCCTTCTGGCAGACATGATAGCCACCAGGAAGTCCATCTTCCACGACAAGTGTGACAACTCAAACTTGTGCATTGGTTCGAATGGTTTGCCCATGAGCTTTGCCAGTACCAGCAGTAGATACCATGGAGGTGGAGGTTCATGCACCGGAGGGGATATGTGTACCAGGCCTTTGAAAAAGTACCCGACTACTGTCTCCTGCACCAATGTCAGCTTAATGGCCTGCGCCCGGTAAACAGAGATGGCTGCCAGGTGTTACCCTAAGGGTCGATGATCGAAGACCCCCTTTGGAGAGAGACCAAAGGTAGTCAAGAACATTAGCCACTGGACAGGACAGAGGGTCCAGGCCCTTGCCCTGACACCAAATGGAAAACCTTTTCCATTTGAAGGCATAACATTTCCTGGTCGATTCCTTTCTGGATGCCTCCACCACAGTGACGACATCCTTGGAAAGATGCAAAGCATGGAACTCCAGCCGCTCAGATATCAGGCTTTGAGGTGCAGGGATTGAAGGTCTGGATGGTATATCTTCCCCTGATTGAGAGAGATCAGGTCCGGGCATACTGGAAGCCGTTCTGGGGGCTTGCAGCTGAGGCTGAGGAGATCTGGGTACCAGAACTGGTGCAGACAGTCTGGGGCTACCAGAATCACCTTTGCCTTGTCCCTCCTCACATTGATGAGCACCCTGTGGATCAAGGGAAATGGAGGGAAGGCATAGAAGAGGCCTGGGGTCCATGGCCTCGAGAAGGCATCCCCCTGCAGTGAGCCCTGCTGGGGGGGGGGTGGGCATGAAACAGCCTCAGCTTGGTGTTTTCCTTGGAGGCAAACAGGTTCACCATCGGTTTGCCCCAGTGGGAGAACAGGCTGCAAACTACCTCTGGATGGAGAGACCACTCGTGGGATGTCTCGCCTAAGCGGCTGAGGGCATCCACCAGATGGTTTGAGGCTCCTGCCACATGGATGGCTAGGAGATCTGCTTCCAGATGGCTCACGAGTGTCCAGATGCAAAGTGTTTCCCTGCAGAGCAGATGGGAATGTATGCCACCCTGTTTGTTATGGAAGTACATGGAAGTACATGGTTGTGGTATTGTCCGTCTGGACTTGAACCACTTGACTCTGAAGCTGAGGAGCAAAAGCTGACAGTGACTGCTGTGAGCTCCAACAGGTTGATGTGGTAACGGGACTCCTCAGGGGTCTAGAACCCATGAGAGAGACATCGGTCGTAAGGACGGCTATCAGCTTGGGGTGGACAAATGGGATCCCTTCCTGCAACCAGTTTGTGGTGGTCCACCACTGGAAAGGTGTCCCACATCTTCTGAGTTACAGTGATCAGCTGGTCGAAATGACTGTGGTGCTGAGTCCACTGGACAGCCAGCTCCCATTGGAGGGGGTGCATGTGCCAACGGACCAAGGAGGTGCACACCACCATGTAACCCAGAAGGCACAGAAAGTCCTGGGCAGGGTGCAATTGCCCAACCAGAAATGATTGGGGAAAGGAGGAGAGAACCTCCACCCTGTCCACTGGGAGCCGAGCTCTGACTTGATGAGAGTCGAGCTCTGCCCCGATGAAGCACATCACCTGAGATGGCACGAGTTCTGACTTGGCCTCGTTGATCAGCAGGCCGAGTTTTGGGAGCAGGTCTGGAGGGCCAGGTCTCTGGACCTCTCCACCTCCTGTTGGATGAGACCTGCTAAGAGCCAATCGTTGAGGTGGGGTAAATTCTGATCCCCCAATGCCTGAGATGGGCTGCCATCACTGCAATGCATTTGGTGAAGACTCATAGGGCCAATGACAGGTCAAATGGCATAGCTTGGAACTCGTATAGGGTCTCTTTGACTCTGAAGCGGAGGAACCGCTGGTGAGACGGACAGATTGGGATGTGAAAGAATGCATCCTGCAGATCCAGTGAACAGAACCACATGTTTCGCTCCAAGGATGGTATGATCTGGGACAGAGTGACCATTCAAAAGGTGCGTGACCTGAGATACTGATTCAGGTCATGCAGATCTAGAATGGGCGCCAGCCCCCTGTCCGCTTGGGAACCAGGAAGTACCTGGAGACGAAGCCTGGGTCTGCTGGAGGATCCTCCACTGGAGCTACTGCATCCTGAAGAGGAACTGAGCAATGTCATCTCGAAGAGCCGACTGAATGTGGGTGGATACCCTCTCCTCCTGTGGGGCACGGGCTCGGCTTGGAGGGTATTGCTCAAATTCCAGAGGCAGTCCCTGGCCAACCACTTCCAAGACCAACCTGTCTGTGGTGATAACGGACCAGGTGGAAAGGAAGTGGTGGAGTTGGCCCCCCCACAGGAGGACCCAGAGCTGGTGTGACGGGAGTGGGGGTGGCAGCCCCACCCCATCACTGAGCAGGCTTGAAGAAGGAGGATACAGGACCTAAACCTCGGCCTCCTTTATGGACCTGGGAAGGCCCGGCCCAACTCCAAGCTTCAGCCTGGTGCTGCTGCTGCTACCCCCCCTTGGAAGGAGGGCTTCTGGGCCACAGGGGAAGAGTGCCAAAAAGGCTTCTTCTTCTTCTTCTGCTTCTTACCACAAGAACCTTTAGTAGAAGTGGCCTCCAAGGTGGCACTGGACTGCTCAATACGCTGAAGGTGACCAGCTACACCTGGGCCGAAGAGATTGGAAAGGCACATCAGCTAGTTTGTGCTGAGTATACACTAGAAAGGAGGAGAGCCTCAGCCAAAACCTGCAGTGAGAGGTAACTGCAGCTACCAACGAGCGGGCACAAGAGTCCCCAATATCCAGGGCTGTCTGAAGCTGCTGTTTGGCAACAGCCTAGCCCTGGTCCCAGACTTGCTTGACCATGGCCTTCATGTCCGCGGGGAGGTGTGGGAGGACTTTATCCAAAGACCCCAAAAGGGTATGGGAGAAGTGTGCTATGAAGACGGCTGAACTTGCCTGATGGAGGCCTAAAGACGAGGCCGCATAGACCTTCCGAGCCGAGTGATCCAAATATTTGGATTCCTACTAGCGAGGTTGGTCAATATCAGCAGAACTGCCAGTACGTCTGAACACAGAGGCGGTCACAAGGCTCTTGGCTGAAGGGTGCTCTGTGAACCCCGCAAGGGACTCCATGGGCTCCACATACTTGTGGGCCATGCAGGCAGACAGAAATGGACACTAGGCAGGGTGCTGCCAAAATTCTAAGGCCATGCCAACAATGGCCTCGGCCACAGAAAAGGCTTCCATTGGGGTATTCCCTCTCTTGAGGATGTCCATGAGAGGGTACTCTGCCTTTTTCTGGATAGGCTCCAGGGGCATCCCTGTAGACTCAGAGATGAGGCAAAGAATGCCCTGAAAGGACGGAGGACCTTCCTCCGTCTCTATCCCACTGGCTGATTCATCACCCCCTGGATGAGAATGGAGGCCGGTGTTATCCAAATCTGAAGAATCCAGATACAACGGTCGTCCACCCAGATCACCTTTGACCCATTGAGGGCAGTTTGGGGTGACCATGACCGAGGGACACCGGGGAAGCCCGGTCTCCAGTCTAGCTTCCTTAGAAGGAGCCCCTCCCACAGGCTGCTGGGGCGGTGGTTCCACCACAATCGATGGAGAGACCAGTTTAGGCCGAACCGGAGGTTTCGCCAGCTCCGCAGGTGGAGGAACTGACTTGATCGGCTCTGAAGGAGTCTGCTTCGGCCTGGGAGGCAACAGCCAAGTGATGGACGGGGTAGGAGCTGGGGTAGGCTTGTGCCCGGTCAAAATTAGCTGTTGCCATATGAGGGCCTCGTTGCGCCAACAGAGTTTCAGCCGGAGCCTCTCCTCAACTGAGGAGGACGAGGACTACCGATGGCATCACCTCTTTTTTAGAGCGCTTATGGCTCTTCCTCAGCCTGTCAGTTGAGGGGGTCCCGGACTTGGAGCGAGATCAGGCAGGCTGACTTGGTCGATCGGGATACACCAGCGGGACCGGTGTTTTCCCGAGGTCAGGGACCACTTCCTCGATGGGATTCCCAGAGGGCTGGGTCTCCTCATCGGGGAAAGCAAGGACCGGAGTCCGAGTGAGAGAGTCATTGACTGGAGTTGGCAACAAAGGGTTGATCAGGTCAAGAACTATCTCAACATCATCGATCGACACTTCAGTCGACTGGCCAGACGGCAAGGCCGAGAAGCTAGCAGCCCAAGAGGCAATTTCGACTGAGGTCGAACCGGACGGTTCCTGGGACCGAGATCTCTCCCGATCCCAAGAGCTTCTTCGCCTAGATGAAGATGATCCCGGGTCCTTTTCCTGCATACTGGACTGAGAGAAGTGCGTGCCCGCAGAACTCTCAGCCTTAGTCGGGAGAGACTGGCACGGCTCTCAGAAAGAACCCGAGGAGGTGGAGCCCAGGTTGAGCGGAATGAAGAAACTCTGAGAGGAAGATTCCATGGCACGTGCCACTTCCTCCTCGAAGGCTTGCATCCGCTCCAACTGCTCAGCGGATACCATGGCCGTGGAAACTGCCCACCAGGCCTCCTTGGATTTCACCGGAGGATTCTGTTTTTCAGGCCTCCCCAACTAAAGGCGTGCGAGATGGTCGTCGAGGATGTTAGGTTGAAATGCAAGGCAAAAATTGCACTTCAAGGTATCATAGTCGACACCCAAGCAGTTGACGCACACGGTGTGTGGGTCAGCGCATGATATCTTCTGGCTGCATGAACACTGGCGAAATCCAGGGGAAGGCTTGTCTTCCATAGTCGAAGAAAAATAGTTGAAAATCGCTAACGCAACAAGGCGAATTTTCAGAATAACTAAAGGTTTTGAAGCCAGGGCCTACAAAATGCAGGAGCATGAAGGAGGCAACCTGAATCTTCCAGTGGAAAGGAAGATCTGGCATCATGGGGTGGAGCCAAGGTATATACCACCCAGGTGGGTGGGAAGAGCCAGCTTGAAGACCTTCCGGTGATCCTTAAAATGGAAAGGGACATGCCAAGAAGTGTGGATGAACAACATATCCACGATCCTAGAATGGTGAATATATGTTTTGCACTATTTGTAATCATACCTCAAAATCCAAACACTGCCCATTTCTATAGAGAACTCCCAAACACTTACAGTGAAGCCTGCCAGGATGAAGCACAGTGCCAAAGGTTTACTGCATGACAAAAGGGATTAACTCCCATTGAAATTGCATTGTTTGCTGCAGTAACTCTACTGCAGAATGCTGCACTTCATCCTGGTGGGCTTCACTGTACCTATTGTACGTATAAGTTTTGTAACTTGCTAGTTACCTGACCTCCCTGAGTGTCTATCTGAAATACTAGATATTTATACTCCTCCACTTGCTTTATCTGGTTACCTTCTTTAGAATGGATATCCAATAAATTTTTATCTAATTCACTGAATTTTTGAGCTGTTCCCAGCAACAGCACATTAGTTTTGGAGTGAAAAATTATTGGAGTCCATCAAAGGCCTGCTGCAGGCCTAACTGTATTGCCTTCACTGAAGCACTGGAGGTGTAGACCACTGTACACGTACGCATACAGATGGCAGTCTACACCTCTGATACTTTGCTTAAGCCCACTCAAGTACTAAGTGTACAAAGTGTTTACTCTTGTCATGGCCTCACAGCCAGTTCATCCTCCCTTGTGACCATAACCTTCAAATTACCTGTGACCTCCTACTAGACTCAATTGCTCCATGGATGTTGTGAAGCTGGGGGGGGGGATCCTCCAGCATGCACCCAACCTACCAAATATTGAGGCCTCACACAACATGAGAGCACCCTCTGTATTAATCAAATTTAAAAAACTAGTTTGGGGACCTGGATGGTGAGGGAGCGATAGCTCCGTTACTCCATCTGACCCCATATGTCACTGTTGTGGGGCTCTCATGAACAGTAGAAAATCCCTGTTTCTGTGGCTACACACTATGACTCACTGCAGCTACTAGCATATCTTTGACCATGAGTGACTCAAAAACTGGTAGGGTTTCTTGAAGTGTGTGGTGCTACTGAATTCCCACTTTATACCCCATGCACCTCTGTAATGAAGCCTTGATGACCAGCAAATTCCACACGAACTGTCTGATGCAAGATACCTCAAGTGGCATCTTTTGGCAATTTTGCTGGCCAATGGCTTTAGAATTTATATTAAATAGTAAGCCAAATGACAGGTAGACCAATCTGAGTGGTGCTATAGGATGGACAGTCAAGTCTGCTTAGTAAATGAACTTTTTATCCAGCATGGCAGTATATATGTCCTTGTGCTATACACATTCTTGCCCAGACACACTAGTGGGGGGTGGGGGGGTGTTGGAGGCCCTATTAGCTTTTCAGGGTGAATTTTCCTTAGCACAAATTACAGTGCTATTATTAACCCCAATGTACACAGCAAGGTTCCCAGTCACATTACCACGTTATGCTATGCAGTCGCTATCCCTCTCATGGCCACATCCCGACATACACAAGATGTCATGTGAACAGAAGCCATTTCACTCAGTGCTGCTTCCTGCCAGCATTCCTTGTGGGTTGACCTTTAGGCCTAATAATTATATAAAGCAACAGGGTGATGGAGCGAGCCATCTTCCAGGCATGTGGGGGGGGGAGGGTGTAATCAGCTGACCTAGCCACACTGCCACTCATGGACTAAAAAGTGATTGAGAGAATAAGAGACATCATGGAGGATGCTGAGGCCCTCATACCTCATAGACATGTGGCATAACAGAACTAAAGGCTAAAAATGTTAGTCTTTAGTTCTATTATACCACATGGCTGTGAGGGCCTCAGCATCCTCCATGACATCTCTCACTCTCTCTCCATAGTAATGGGGAAAAACATCTGCATGCTGAGGCCCCAACTGTCATGTGGCCTGATACTGTACAACTGAATATTGTGAGCTATGTAAAGAAGCTACCAATGTGCCAGTAGTTTTGTGTGTAGATAATTTTTGCAACTCAAAGGTTCTGTGTGGACAGCTGTACCAAAAGCAAAGAGGCAGTGCACAGATGGAGAATCTCTTCTGTTTGCCAGCAAAGATTTATCTTAAAATACTAGGCAGATGTCCGACAGACAGATCTACAACCTCACAGGTGTCCCAGAAGTTGTTAATGTGTAGTAACGTAGAATGATTTGTTTTACATGATGACTGTTACATATAATAACCAAAAAACACTGCAGTGTTGTGTTTGTAAAACAAATTTAATATATCACCAACAGAAAGGCCAGAGAAACAAATACACATTTACTCATGTGTTAGAGAATTGTGACTCAGGTGTAGCGATGAGCACAGCCTGCTTAAAAGCCAGGAACATTAAGCACTAAGAGCCCCATATCCACGTGTAGGGCTGGTCTCAGTTTGCACTTTGTGTGCAAAACCATTTTCTTTTACTTGCTGTTTACTGCAATATAGTAGAATGTATCATGCTAATTGTATTGCCTTCTCAGCTGACATTTGCTGTAAATCCCAGAATCCTCTGCAGTTGACATCAGAGCAGGGCTGCCGCAGAGATTCAATAAGCTGCAGTGTATGATGGAGTTTTTATAAGCTCACATTTTTGTTGGGCATGCTGTCCTACCGGGGCTAAGTACAGTCACAAACTGTACTTAACCCTGGGAGAGCAGTGGGACTGGTAGACATCTGATCTGAACTTGTAAAATCTCTAACATGCACTTCAAGCTATTGAATCTCACACTGCTGCAGCCCTGCTCAGATGTCAGCTGTAGTGGATTCTGGGATTTCTGGTTACAGCAAATATCAGCTTGGAAAGCAAAAGAATTAGCATGATACAATCTTTCATGCTGCTGTAACCCCCATTACATGGGGTTACTAGAATTCCAGTAAGACCTAGTGGTAGGCAGGGAAGACAGCTTGTGAAACTCCAGTTAAATGGATTTCACACTGTCTCACTCTGTTCTCAGTCTCAGCTAAGACTGAGGGATGATATCATTTTAGAACTGTCACAGCTGCATAAGCCACACTGGAATGTTGCAGTTTGAGGTTAGAGTAGAATGTTGGGGAATTTGAAGCTAGTTCAGTAGAGCCTGTAGTGGAGATGCTCCATTGTAGGCAGGCCCTCAGAGCTCTAAGCTCTGTCAAAGAGCTATCTTTGGTATAGGTGTGTGTTCTCACCTGAAGAGGAACACAATAAGAGCCCAATGAAGTGGTAGAGACTGCTTTCAGTGGTTCAGGGACCCATCCATGCGGGGATGGGAGGAAGGAATCAGCCTGCTTCCAGGGGCAACCCCCCCATCCGGCTAGGGAAAAAGGAAGCTGCCTGAGTTAAGTTCGTGCTGAGGCACCAGAAATTCTGGAAGCGATTTCTTTGAGGAGAAAACACCCGTGGGGCACCTGCAACCAAGGGTGAGTTCGCTCTGCTAAAGGGCCAATGTGTTTTCACCTGACACAAGATTAAACTAAAGTGACTGTTACTGTGGGGTCAGGAAAAGACAGCCAAATACAGTTTGGAAGATGTGGAGATTGGACTGCTTAACTCTGTGGGGGGTCTAGAGTAATGGACACAGCCACTTATTAAGTATGTTCAAGTTCAGCACAAATGTGATTTAAAGATAGTAGACTGAATGTGAATACATTTACAGAGAATCTACACAGCAAAGTGTTTTAAAGGATGAGGTGTTACAGTCCAGAGAAATGGCTGGGCATGAATTATGGGAGCGAGAGGTGGGAGACCCCCCATCAATAGTAACCAAATTCACCTCTACAGGCTTACTTTGGGGCACCTGTTGCTTTCTCTCAGGTACTTGGCCGGTGCCTGAGGAAAGTACCCAGACGTAGTATTGATGAGGAAGAGTCCCTGATGGAGCAGAAGTGCTCATAGGTGGTTTAGGGAGCCACCAGCAAATGTTTCCATGATATATGGAAAGTGTCCAAGTGGCTGTCAAGGGAGCAGAGCCAGGGAAAACTCAGAGCAGCGTACTAGTGCGGGCTGTGTGCCCAGCGTGTTTCAGAGCCTGAGGGCTAAAGTGAATGGGATGTGTTCTGATCTCCATAAATCTGCATTACCAGAAGTGTAGCACCGTGGGGGTCCATCTATGCTTTGTTTATTCTGTTGGATGTGAATAAAAGCCACACTTTAGAATCCCACTTCTGGTATTGGACATTACAGTTATTGCTTCCTTTGTCCACAGTTTCTTGGGTGCCCCTGTTGCAGAGTAGCCAAATCTAGCCAATGTGCCGAGTGACATATTCCTCCCCAAACCCAGCTCACCAGGTAGAGCTGTCAGATGGAAACGGCATACCTGGGTGGGGGTTACAAAAATGGAGGCACCGCTGAATATTTGGGTTTGGAATTTAGGGAGGTATGTAAGAAAGGTCGCTCGGACAATGGCTAGAGTTTTAGCTATCAGGCAGTGGGTAGCCCAAAACAACTGAAGCAATGTAAACTAATGTGTCACTGTGTGCTGTTATTCATGTGCTGCTATTAAAATGCCAACTGTTTACCAAGGAGCAGTAAAGCCTGAGATTGTATGCCCTTGTTCTGCATCAAATTACAGCATTTACCAGCTTTTAAAAGTGTTTGTGACAAAGAAAAGTGTGGAAAACTGTGGGTAGCAAAAGGAAAACTGTGCCCTAGACGTTGGAAATGCTTTCTGTGTGGACTGAGAGACTTCTTGTGCTTAATGGTTAAAATGGGCTCCTGCCGTGGAGTCAGTTGAAAAGAAAAAAAAAAGTGTGGTTTGCAGTTTAAATTTGCCTGCTCGATGTTCGCCGTGAGGAGAAGAGCATTCGAGAGGAAAGAGGCTCATTTGCATGGTGTCGAGTGATTGGTGAGACTGCAATCAGTCCCGCCCCCAAGCCAGCTCTAGAGCGACTGCACAGCATTCAAGAGGGAGAGTGAGTGGAGTGTGCAAACTGGCTTAACAGGAGGAGCGCTGCGGTGATTGAAAGTGCTGTAAAAATTTAAAAAACTGACTTTCTGTTTTAAATTCGGGCTCAACCCGCATCTCGATCAACTGGACTGCGAGTGTGGTGTTCAAAGGGACAATCGGCAGGACTGCCAACCCACTTCTTTCCAGCGGTCTCCAAGACTGGCTGCAGGCCGTTTTTCCATCGCAGCAAACAGCTACAGATAACAGTGAGTACCAACAGAAATAATTGCTCAAGCTAAGTGATTTTACCAAAAGCCAGCTGAATCTGTGTCTAGCAGTGTAATCGCTTTACAAAGAAGGACTGTGTTAAGTTTTACCAGCAAAAACAAGAATTCTAAGCAATCGACTGTGAGCATAATTATAGCTTCAGCGTCAGTATAATTTTCAAAGCCATGTGAGAGACTGTGAGTTGTATCAGATATGCAGCAAGAAATACAGGTAATCCTGTGCTATGAAATACTGAGGCTTTAAGGGACTGTAAGCTAGAGCAATGTCTTCAGTGAGTAAAAAGTCTGTGGTAAATCACATAAATGTGCTAGGAAAAAGAACAGTGCAAGTTTGTGCAGTTTGAGCATAGTTATTAGTAAAGTGTGTAAATCGGATGCGCAGTGGCTTGACCCAATTACAAAATGTTAATGCGTAGGAGTGCTTCCGCCGTCATTACAGAATGGGGTAGTAATGTAAACACAGCAGCAGAGGAGCCATTTTGAAAGAGAAGAAAAAAAAAGTTTTCAGTGATGTGAGACTTGCAATAACAGTGAGCGTTGTTTGTTTTTCTCTGCAGTTATGGCTTCAGGACCAGCCTGTTACCCGGATCATGCCCATGCTGTGATAGCAGTAGAAGTTAACAAGTTAAGGGACATTGAGAGATGTTACTACAGGGGAAAACTGCCTCCTCATGTGGCAATTCCTGGATATCCAGTGCGAGTATGTGTGATGTGCTTAAATGCTGGAAGGGACAACTTCATGGTATCTCACTGTTCTGGGTGCCTAGAGAAATATGGCTTCTTTAAAGCGCCCAAGATTCATTTGGCTCCCACATGGACAAAAGTTCAACAATCTGCAGTTGGCAGCACACAGCACCAGGCAGAGCCTGTTGGAGAAGGCCCCTCAGAGTGTGGCACAAAGCAAGAGGGTGCAGATTTACAGACAGAACAATGTGCTGATGTTTCAGAGTCTGAGTTGCACAGAGACATTTCAGGAAGAGCATCAGTAGACCCTTGAAGAGAGGGGCCTAGCCCAAGTCTCATAGGTGAAGACGAGATGAGGGAAGCCTTTGAATGGGAGGTTTCTACCTCCACACCCAGCGAAGAGTGGACAGTCTCAGGAGTGAGGACGACTGCTCACTCCTGGGCACAGATTCTCAGTGAGGAAGAAGAAGAGGGGGAACCTATGTGGCCTTGTGAAAAAGGAACTGGTACACTGCCTCAAGCTCTGGCCTCAGAGGAACACATGGGAAAGAGTGGTGATTCCACTGCCCTGGCTGTGCAAGAAGAAGCCAGGGATCCATTTTTGGTATCGTTAAGAATGCGTACCTGGCAGAACCAGGATTGGCCACCCCCAAGCCAGGCCAGAGGTCTCAGGTTAACCAAAGCTAGTAAAGAGGAAAGACTGGTTCGTAAGAAAGTGAATGAAATCTATGTGATGTCCTTTCCTACCTTTCCTTGGAGAGTCTGGGAGGAGATTGAAAAAAGCAGGAAATTCTGGATTTGTGAAGAAGCAATGAAATATGTGCATCCTGGTGCAAACAATGCATGTCAAGAACAGAATGTTTCAAGAAAAATACAGCCAATGGAAAAGAGGCAGGACACTGTTCAAATTGTGGATGGAGAGGGATATGAAACCTTTCACGGTGTGAATTATGAGCGTCCAGATGGGGTGATAATTCCAGCACCTGAACTGTTGTGCTATTGGCCACAATGCAAAGACCTTCCTGCGAATGTGCCCATGCCTACCAAATGGAAAGCAGAGCAGTGGTAGCCAGTGCTGCCACTCCAGCCGTTGCCGAACCTATGTTCTGCCAGTCTGGACGTCCAGGACTCAGGTGCCCACATTCATCAGTTCTGCAGCGTACTGACTTTCCAGAATCTATCGACTGGCCCACTAGATGACTTCAGATCCAGAGAGGACACCAGCCCAGCTGTATCCCGATTCATCGCCTGGGTATCGGATGACTTCAGACCAGCTGTTTTCCTTTTTGTTCCTGTTCCAAGGTTCTATCTCCTGAGATGACATCAGCCAAGCAGTTTCCAGATGTGCCCCCCTGTCGTTTCCTGGAAGATGTCCGCCGAGCTGTATCGGAAGAATGCCGCCAGGGAGAGACTTCGGCTGAGGACCAGGTGTGGTATAGCGTTGTTCTAAAAGGGACTGGTAAGTCCAGACTTTTCTATTTTTATGACACTGCAGTACACACCCTACGCTAGCAGACTCCAGATGTTTTTTTTTTCCATTCAAATTTTATTGAAATTTACACTGCAGAGAATACATCCAAGTAAGAGAATCATACACTGTTTGATATATATACATATATCACTTAACGCTAGGATCCATTCTCTGTCTATACTACAGCTATTCCCAACTGCCACCCAACACCCCTCCCACACCCATCCACGCAGTACCGCGGGTAAACACCCGCCCCTGATACCATTAAACAAGGAAAAACAAACCCTACGTTTGTAAGGAATATAATGTTTGTAGGGGGCCCCAAATCCTATCAAACCTTGGTAATTTATTCTGGAGGATAGCTATGGTTCTTTCCATTCTGAGGTTAGCAAGTAATTCCTGTAACCACTCTGTACAAGTGATTTCTGCGGTATCTTTCCAATGTTTAAGGACTACTTTTTTAAGAGATGCCGAAATTAGAACCATATGGTATTTTCTATTCCGCACTGGGATATGTGCAACATCCCCTAGCAAACATATCTCTGGTGTGAAGAGGTCATTCAAGCCCAGTAAGGGGTCTACCTTCCCTTTTATAGTAGACCAAAGTGGTACTACCTTGGGACAGTTCAAAAAAATGTGGAGAGGGTCCCCTTTACCTTGATGACATCTAATACATACAGAGGAGGACACCATAACTAACCTGGCCAACTTCTGGGGAGAGTAATAGATATTATGTAATAGTTTAAATTGCATCAGTCTGAGCCGATCTTGGAGAGTATATTTGTGGCAACTATGCCATAATGATATCCAGTTAAATGATTTGTCAAGAAATAATGAAGACCAAAAAGAAGTCGGTGCGAAATTTTGGGAGTAGGCCCAATTAAATAAAGTACAGTATAAATTAGAAACAGCATGTGCCAAACCTGCTAAGGGGCCTAATTCTGTTTGGAAATCCACTTTTGAGGCAGTTATCAAATGTGAGCCCAATGCCTTTAATAAAAGATGTCGGAGTTGGAACACTTTAAAAATATCCATATGTGGGAGTTGAAATTTATTTAAAATATCAACTGAAGTGAGCAATAGTCCATCTGCCATGATTAAATCAGTTAATTGGCACTCTCCCAGTTGAGAAAGCCAAGAGGTATTAAGAGGTTTACCTCCAATTAGGAAGTGGGGATTACCTCTTATGGGTTGAGATGGGTCCCTGGTATGGTTATATTTTAAAAATGCACATAGTTGCGAGTGGACTTTAACAGATATACCTATCAGAGAATTTCTGAGCATTAAAGGTAGAGACTTTGGGTTGACATGCAGCATGGCTTTCGGTGAGAGGCCTTGCTTTTTAATACAGGATAGCTCCACCTGTAACCAGAGAGGTACGTAATTATTTTAGTCTGGGGGATTTAGTCCCTGTAACCATCTGAGATATTTATTTGCGTGACTGGCCCAGTAATATAGACCAAAGTGAGGTAGTCTCAGCCCACCAGTTAGTTTAGGAGCAGATAATTTGTGATAAGCCATTCTGGCTTTCTTATAATCCCAAATAAAGTTAGTAATTATACCATGAATTCTCTTAAACCAAGAGAGTGGGAGCCAAATATTTAGCATGTTTAACGGATAAAACAACTGGGGAAAAACATTCATTTTGATTAAATTAATTCTCCCCCATAACGATAGTGGAAGTATTGCCCATCTTTTAAGGTATAATTCAATTGCATGTACCAGGGAGTCCAAATTTAACTGTTGAATCCGAGCTGGGTTCCTTGCTAGGGTGAGTCCCAAATATTTTATAGAATCGGAACTCCAGGTTAACCCAAGAGCAGTAATTTCATGCTTAAGAGTTCTATTGTTAAAGGGGAATACTACCGTTTTCTCCATATTAAGTTTATAATTAACAACTTCACTATAGTCCTGTATGATTTTTAATAGAGCGGTATAGACCTGGCCAGGTGTGATATATGTAATAGAAGATCATCTCGATGCTGTTATTTTAACGTATGGCCATGCACTTGAATACCCTGCACTTCCTGAATATATAAAATTAAGCTAATAAGGGGTTCGAGATAAAGATTGAAAAGGAGAGGGGATAAAGGGCCGCCTTGTCTGGTACCCACATATAACCTGAAGAGGTCGGAAATAACCCCATTGCAGGAGATTCTAGCTGAAGGTATCCTGTACAAAGAACTAATCCAATTCAGGAATACAGCAGGGAAACCAAATGTTTTCATTGTGGCAAGAAGATAGTTCCAGTAGACCCTATTGAAAGCCTTCTCTGCGTCCAGGGAGACCAGCACCATGGGTTGGTCTGTCTCCCTGGACACAGAGAGGACATGTGCAAGTGTCCTTAAATGATCACCTGACAATCTCCTTTCATGTAACCAACCTGCTCAACCCCAATTAAATCAGGCAGGACTTTGCTTATGCGGTCAGCCAATAGCTTCGCAAGAATTTTAATATCATAATTAAGTAGTGAAATGGGTCTGTAACTTGAAACCTGATCTGGAGGTTCATCTGGTTTAGGTAATAGCACAATGAGTGCCTCAAATAGTGACCTGTCAGTTGCCTGACCAGTGATAATATCTTGGAATAAAGAAATAAGTAGAGGAGATAAATCTTTGGAAAAAACTTAATAGAAATTGGAAGAGAATCCATCTGGGCCTGGTGTTTTGTCAAGGGGAAGATCCTTAATAACTTGTTCTATTTCACCCTGGGTAATAGGGGCAGTAAGTTGAGCTTGTTGAAGCTCCGAGAGAGAGGGCAAGTGCAAGTCTCCTAAATAGGAATGTAATTTTTCTTCTGAAGGGAGGTTGTTCATTGCACTATAGAGAAATTAAAGATAATTCCTGAACTCATCAGCAATTTCGTTAGGGGAGGTTCTGATTACCCCATTTTCATTAGACTGGATAGCGGGTATTAATTTGGAGGATTCTAATTGTTTACTACGCCTTGCCAACATACGGCCGGCTTTCTCCCCTTGGTCGATATAACTTGCTTTCATTTTAATAATTGCTAACTCGGCTTGCTCACCCAGTAATTTTAAGTATGAGTCCCTCAATTTAATTACCTCCTGTCTATCATCCTCAGTAGAGTGGGGAGAAAGTTTAGCCTCCTTATCCCTTAACCAGACTAAAAGTTCGGACATACACCGTTCCCTCTCCTTTTTCCTCCTGGATGCCAAACCTATTAAGATTCCTCTCAGGAATGCTTTAAGTGCTACCCACACCATATCCTGCCGCTTGGTAGAGTTAAAGTTATTTGAGATGAACTCAGATATTTGGGAGGAGATATAATTTACTATTTTAGGATCCCTTAGTAACTGATTGTTAAAATTCCATCTGTTACCCTTTTTAGGAAGGGATGAGAAGGAAATTGAGGAGGAAACCACTGAATGGTCTGAGGGCGGTCCAGCGAGAATATCCGAGTCTACTACACCTGACAAAAGATTTTGAGAGACAAAAATGTAATCAATTTGGGATGCCGAACCATGAACCTGAGAGACAAAAGTAAATTCTCAAGCTTTTGGGTGGAGAATTCTCCACACATCGGAGAGACCTGTCTGGTCTAAAAGTTCTCTAACTGCTCTTTGAGCTGGGGAAAGACCCTTACAGGAGGGACTGGATCTATCTAGTGATGGATCCAGTACCAGATTTAAATCCCCTCCTATTATTATAGGGATATCTAGAAATGGCGTTAATGCTTCGATTAACTGTACAAAAAAGGCTGGTGTGTGTGTGTTTGGGCCATACACAGATCCGAGTAAGATCTCCAGAGTAAGTAGGTTCCCTCTTACCAAGATAAATCTTCCCGCAGTATCTTGTATTACTTGAAGAGATTTAAAGGGCAGAGATCTATGAAACAACAGCATCACTCCCCTGCTTTGTGTATTGCCTTCGGAAGCAAAGACCTGTCCTATTTGTAAACGCCTCATATAAATAGCTTCACTGTTAAGCAGGTGGGTCTCCTGTAGAAACATTATGTCAGCTTTTAAAAGATTTAGGTGTTTTAAGATTTTATATTGTTTAGATTTCTGACGGGCCCCTTTTATATTCCAACTAAGAAGTCTGATAGTTCTGGACATTACTATCTTATTAAATGAGGTTGTGATTCTCTACCCATATGAAATACTTCTGTTCTTCCTTTCTTTCTTCATTTTGTAACTTGCTTCCCACCCTCCTTCCCCATCCGTGGGATTAGATACCCACTAACACTCCTTCCCCAACCGTATATACACCTACTCCCCTCCCCTCCCTCCCCCATCCCCACCTGTTCTATCATGGTCCATGACAGCAGTTCACGCAGCTAATCCTCTACAGCCCTGTCCCCCTTCCCCCTGCCTCAGCCCCACTTGTCAAAACTTTTAAACACACACTTTGCAAAGTAACCTCTTGATATCATGACACTCCAGACCTGTAAAAAGATATTTGTTTTAAACTAATTTCAAGTACAGAGTGAAAAAACCGAAAAATAAGTGTAGTGTTCCCATATTTAAGTATCATGCCCCAACTCTATAACATTAATAGCATGTTTTATAAGTAAAACCCCAAGTTATGTGCTAGCCAACGAGTATAATGGTAAACAGTTAAGTTGTCCTGGTTGTTTAAAACGAACAAGAACAAGGATGGGATAAGCCCCAGTAGTGCTTTCACATGCTCCCATGCCTGGTAGTTCTCTTTTATACAAAACTAAAAGCGGATACACGGCCACAGTGTTCTATGAGCTTGCCTCCGACGTTTTAAAGTCCCAAAAAGAGAAATGAAGAGATAGTCTCGGCAGTTATGAGGCGTTCTCATGCACATTGCTTTTTCTGCTGTGGCCAAACTGAACAACAAGACGGACTCTGGCTCCATCTAGTGGAGGATTGCAGGTATTGATATGTGAAGCACTGCTTTAGATAGCGCTTGACTGATTTCACACTGTCCCCTACAGTAGATAAAGCAGAAATTAAAAGAAAAGGAGGCAAGCCGAAACTGCTTTGGGACGTCCTTCCAACACCTTCGCAACGGGTCGTAGCCACTGGGTCCCCATAATCTGGACAAACACGTCGTCGTAAGACAAAGCATATGATGAGAGGCAACAAAAGGGCGAGTGTAGGGAATAGGAGCCGGAGAGTTCCATGCTGTGCTCCTGCTAAATCAAAGCCCTTCCAACCAGGGAATAAATGGAGAAGCCGAGGCAATTTAAGACATTCCACACACCCCCATCAGGAGCGCCAAGCAAAACAGTACATTCAGAACCCTTAATAGATATGCCATTCACTTAAACATGGGATATCCTTCTTAAAATCTTCAGGAGGGCTTAAAGAGGTCGGGAAAAGCTGATTGGAGAGCTGTGGTAGCGAGATCCACACTTTCATAGGATTTCCAGGCATCAGCTATTAAAACTTGAAACTTGGCGGGATAGGTCATTTTCAATTTAATGCCCACAGCGATTAACTTATTGACCAGTGGATGAAAGGCTGCTCTTCTTTGACGAACAGATAGTGGTAGATCTTGGGCTACTCTGATTTTTGAGCCTTCCCACTGCAGTTCTTTCGTTTCTTTGGCTTTTAATAGGAAGAGCTGCTTCTCCTGATAATTAAGGAACCTGAAAATTAGGGTACGTGGGGGTGCTCCGTGTGGTGGTACAGGTCGTAGGGCACGGTGAGCTCTTTCAATACTATAGCAGGGTCCAAACGGAGAGGGACCCACTATTTTCTCCACAAATCTCTGGATAAATCTGATTGTGTCCGGACCCTCCTCTTTTTCGGGTAAACCGATAAGCACAGCATTGTTCCGGCGGCTTCTGCCCTCGAGGTCTTCCACTTTTAGGTCTAACTTGGCTAATTGTTGTTTAATTTGACCCAACACAGGTTCCATTTTTTCGTTACAAACTTCCAATGAGCGTATACGTGCCTCGTTCTCTGAAGTTCTCTGAGACAAGTCTTCTAAAGCACAGGTAATGCTTTTAATCTCGCTCGTTAATTCTTTCATTTTGGCTTTGAAAGGACGAAATTCTTCTAGGAATCTAGATAGTGTTAGGGGTTCCTCCACCGTGGTCCCAGACGTAGATGTTTGGGGCTGTTGTACAGCTGAGGCCTTAGATTTTTTGGGGGCCTTTTCCGGAGTTGCCGTCGGAGTGTGCTTTGGTAAGGCTTTGCGCATTTCTTCTTCCATCAGGGTTTCTGTAGAGTCCATACCGTCTACCAGGTTAGTAGAAGACAGAAATCTATTGAAAATAGAACTGGAGTTAGAGTTTTGGAGTGTTTAGGAGGAAGGTTGGGCAGAGCTCCCAGAGAACACAGCTAGCTAGTGCTCCACATCACGTGGCTCCAGACTCCAGATGTTTGAACTGTCCTCAAAGACTCTCCCCTTCGGGACTTTGGCCTGCTAGAACTGTGCTTCACCGGGCTCTGGCCCAGGAGAGACTCTTTAATGGACTTGCCTTTGGGCACTGTGGTCACTAGATGGGACTTTTAAGGCACTCCATCCCCCAAATATTGTGCATTGTAAATAATGTCATTGTTTTCTACTGTTTTCTAATGTTTATACTGTCTTTTCTACTTTTCTAAAAAAATATTTTTGGGGATTCTTCAGTGTTCAGATGGTAGAGGTTTAGATAGACTGTGTATGCAGATTAGGAGTGTGTGTTGTCTTTCTTTTCTTGCAGGTGTTCCTGAAGAAGATAGAAGAGAAGACAAGAAGAGGAGGAGGAACCCAGCAGAGTTCCTCAGTGGTACTTTAGAGTGTAGTGTTTAAAGTACTGTTGTTGTTTTTACTGTGTGTAACATTTTCTTCCACAGGTATGGTTGTGGGGGAGTGTGGGAGTAATGCATAGTGTATGGTATTAGCTCCTAGTGTGTGGTTGCGTGGTGTCCAGGGTCGGGGAGGTCCCCTATTTGTTTTGTTTTAGGAATTTTAAGTTAGAGGCAGACAGGTTTTACCTAGAGGGCTAGGGGAATAGACAGGCTGTGGTCCTGAACAGCCGTAGGGGGGCCGCAGTACTGATCTAATAAGGCTATGCTCTGTACAGTTCTTTCAGAGCCACTGGGTACCCATAGTCAGTGGGTAGAGTAGAGGCTGATGCATCAGCCGATGGACTCTGGGCCGTTAGTGTTGTCTGACTGTGCCTAGCACATGGTAGGAGGGGGCCTGATCACCCCTCTCTGTAGGTAGCACATGGGGAAGGATGGCCTAGGTCGGGTAACTAATGACTGAGGACAGCCATTTTCCTAGCCCAGGGTGAGTATAACCCCCCTGTTACAGGGGTTACTAGAATCCCAGTAAGACCTAGTGGTAGGCAGGGAAGGCAGCATGTGAAACTCCAGTTAAATGGATTTCACACTGTCTCACTCTGTTCTCAGTCTCAGCTGAGACTGAGGGATGACATCATTTTAGAACTGTCGCAGCTGCATAAGCCACGCTGGAATGTTGCAGTTTGAGGTTAGAGTACAACACTGGGGAATTTGAAGCTAGTTCAGTAGAGTCTGTGCAGTCTGTAGTAGAGGTGCTCTGCTGTAGGCAGGCCATCAGAGCTCTAAGCTCTGTCAAAGAGCTATTTTTGGTATAGGTCTGTGTTCTCACCTGAAGAGGAACACAATAAGAGCCCAGTGAAGTGGTAGAAGCTGCTTTCAGTGGTTCAGGGCCCCATCCCTGCGGGGATGGGGGGAAGGAATCAACCTGCTTCCAGGGGCAACCACCCTGGTCCGGCTAGGGAAAAAAAAAGCTGCCTGAGTTAAGTTCGTGCTGAGGCACCAGAAGTTCTGGACAAGATTTGTTTGAGGAGAAAATGCCTGTGGGGCACCTGCAACCAAGGGTGAATTTGCTCTGCTAAAGGGCCAATGTATTTTTACCTGAAACAAGATGAAACTAAAGTGACTGTTACTGTGGGGTCAGGAAAAGACAGCCCAGTACAGTTTGGAAGATGTGGGGATTGGACTGCTTAACTTTGTGGGGGGTCTAGAGTAATGGACACAGCCACTTATTAAGTATATTCAAGTTCAGCACAAATGGGATGTAAAGACAGTAGACTGAATGTGAATACATTTACAGAGAATCTACACAGCAAAGTGTTTTAAAGGATGAGATGTTACAGTCCAGAGAAATGGCCGGCTATGAATTATGGGAGCGAGAGGTGGGAGACCCCCATCAGTAGTAACCAAATTCACCTCTATGGATTTACTTTGGGACACTTGTTGCTCTCTCTCAGGTACTTGGCCGGTGCCTGAGAAAAGTACCCAGACGTGGGATTGATGAGGAAGATTCCCTGATGGAGCAGAAGTGCTCATAGGTGGTTTAGGGAGCCACCAGCAAATGTTTCCATGCTATATGGAAAGTGTCCAAGTGGCTGGCAAGGGAGCTGAGCCAGGGAAAACCCAGAGCAGCATACTAGTTCAGGCTGTGTGCCCAGTGTGTTTCAGAGCCTGAGGGCTAAAGTGAATAGGATGTGTTCTGATCTCCATAAATCTGCATTACCAGGAGTGTAGCCCCGTGGGGGTCCATCTATGCTTTGTTTATTCTGTTGGATGTGAATAAAAGCCACACTTTAGAATCCTACTTCTGGTATTGGACATTACAGTTATTGCTTCCTTTGTCCGGAGTTACTTAGGTGCCCTGTTGCAGAAGTAGCCAAACCTAGCTGATGTCCCGAGTGACATATTCCTCCCCAAACCCAGCCCAACAGGTAGAGCTGTCAGATGGAAACGGCATACGTGGGTGGGGGTTACACTGCAGTAAACCGCAAGCAAAAAAAAAAAATTTTTTACATACAAACTGCAAATTGGGACCAGCCCCACACCTGGGTATAGGGTTCCACAACTAACTATCCCCATTTAAAAATAATTGTGCATAATCTTTTCATAGCATATGGTGAAACGTTGTTGGGGATGGAAATCCATCCCTTGAACAACATTGTTGTGCTGCAGTAACTACGTCATCGTAGCTGTTGTGCTGCACTAGCTATGTAGCTACTGTAGCACAACAACATGGAACGCCTGTGCAGATGTGTGTTCTGTGATCCTTGGATCTACTGGAAATGGCCACAGCGGTGAGACTGATGACAAAAGAAAGGCACCTGTTACGAATGTAAAAAGTAAGGACAGATTTATAACTTTATGATTGCCCATACACTATAAAAGACAGTGTATGAACAATCATACACAACAAAGTCTATTTCACAATCTTGAAGATTCCATGGTAATGAGACCTCTCGAACTGTCCAGGTCTCCTGTTACCATGGAAACCTTTTGATTGAAAAAATAGACTTTTTTTGTATGACTGCTCATAGACTATCCTCTACATGGCTATTTAGGGCTAGAAACATTGTGCAGCTTGCGTTAACTACCTGCAGAAAATAGAACTGTTGCTTCTGCACAAACTTCCTCTCTGCTCTGTGGTAAGAAGTGGAATGAATAAACGAATGAATCATATCTTTGCCTATATTAAAACCTGACTGACTGAGGCTATAGTCAAATACATCATTCCTTATCATTTATTCATTATATTTATCACAGAATGGAAAGATAGTCTCTGTAATGCTGGACAGTTTTGTATTTTATGGGTACAAAACCTGACAAAAAGGGATTTTTGTGGTGTTCAGGTGAAGAGGGACAGGGTAATTAAGTTTGGGCTCAGGGTTGGGTGGAGGTCACAATCTAAGAAAACAACATTATTAGTCATCATCTTCATTTCCCAATCATGACAATTTCACTATTATAACTGGTATTATTAATTTGTTAATTTTACCCTCTGCTGTATGCCTGTCCAACAATTACTCAGCAAATACAAGCAAGCAAACATTTGGCATTGAACAAATGCTTCTTTTATTTAGTGGCAGATACGGATCATTTTGTTGTCATGGGGGAAGAAGCTGAGATGTGGTAGACAGCACAGGTAAAGAAGCTACCGGGCAAAAGTTGTGAGCAGGTAGAGTGAGTGCTGCAGGCTGAAGACATGAGTGTTGAGAGTGAGTACTTTGGGCAACGTGAGAAAAAAGAAGTGGTGGCTGTCTCTGCTTTCTCTCATTTCAAAAAGGTACTGTGTGCGTTTTTGTCTGAAATTTGGAACTGTAGGGTAGGAAGGGAGCAGCAAAATGAGAGTTGGTGCCTTCGTGGGGGGGGGCAGTGACAGAAGTTGCAGAGTGAGTTAAATAACGACAACTTTGTTTTAGTAGAAGACTTCACTGCAGGAATGTTTTGCAGTGTGATAGCATGTTAGAGATTTATGCATTAGACTGCAGAGTGGAAGTGAGCAGAGTGGGAGAAGGTAGCTTTGAGTAGTCTGAACTAGGTAAGGCTTCTGTGGTAGAAGTAGTGCTGGCAGGCCAGCAGGAGGGCAGTGGGTGGGGTCATACAGTGACATGTCTGTTATGCACATAAATGAATAGTGACATGTCTGCTGTGTACATAAATGTTGATGATGAGTCTACAGTGTACATAAATGAAATTTATGTACACAGTCGCTTAATATAAATATATAAAGATTATGTTGATATAGCTATATTATATACAGTATATGTAGACAGAGAGAGACAGAGAGAGAATAAATGCTACGTAAATGTGGTGTATGGGGAAAAATATCATCAAGGAGGGCTAATTAGCTCTATAACTCACAAGCCTGAAGGGCCAGTGGGATTACAAGGTAATTAGATCCCCTCGATGGTATATTTAACCATACACCACACTTACCTAGCATTTATTTTATATACTACATTAGGCTGGTTTTCTTTTGTTTATATTGCGTTTGTGATCATTTCCAGGTTTGCCTCTGCTTTTTTCCTCCTGTTTTTCCGTAGTGTACTGGTATTTCTGTGTTGGACACTGTTTTGGCCCACTTTTGTTTCTGTAGTGCAGGGTCCTCCTGTATAAGGAGTGTGGCTAGGATGGTCAGTCCCTTAGTGTGTGCCTTGGAGGATTCTGAAAGGCCTGCAGTTGTGGTTGGCATGGCTGTTGGGAGTCTGGTTCAGGTCAGCATCGGCATGGTGGTTATGAGAATGGTTTGGGTCAGTATCAGCATAGCCATCAGAAGTTCCCTGTGGCAGTTGGGGGTACCCTGTGGCTTCTGTCAAGCAGGGAAAGGTTTGTGTCTTCACTGGTGGCAGGTGCAGGGAAGGCTTAGGTGAGTATACTCCTCCACACACATTGTCTTGTCAGTTTGAGCCTTCCCAGCCCCCCTTCACAATATTTTTTTAAAAACAAAGGCAGGTCACACAATGCTTTTTTGGGATCTAGCTGCAGGAGGAAGACTGGACCTGCAGAGGCAAAGCTATATACCACAGACGGCCATTGTATATGATGTTAATGACCATGGTATATGACTTTAATTGTCATGATATATAGGGAACTAGATGATGGGTCTTTCAATGGGACACAAGTCTCATCAATATATTACATATTATAGGGGCGTGGTAGTGCCCCTATAATTAGGGTTGAGTATTTTTATTTTTATTTATTTATCTGATATATCGGTTTACAACCTTTGAGCCAGAGGCTCATTTGCAAAGGTACCTCATCACATGTAAGACAGATGGAAACATAGAGTAGGTATAAAGACAATTACATTAAACATGAGATACATGGTATAACAGTGGTTACATTAAGCATGTGTTACAGACATTTGTCACAGACAGTATTTACAAGATTTGGAAGTAGGTATTTTCTGACATTATTTATAACCTTTGGATGACGATATTTACAACATAACAGTAGTGAGGCATTATAAGCTTGAGAGGCAGCTAAACATAGCAGTCAGACCTAATCATGGGATTGTTGTTAAAGATGGAGGTTGCAGTCCAAAATGGACTTTGTCAGAGAATATAGGATCACAGTGGATAAGAGAGTGAAAGAATTAGAAGCAGTTGCAGGAGCGGATATTGAAGAGGTGGTTGCGAAGAGTGGTTCTGAAATGGGCGATCTTGGGTGCACTAGTGATGGCGCTTGGGAGTGCATTAATGTGAAACCCCAATTTTTACACCTTAATAATGTTGGTGTCGTTTGAAAAAATAGCCCTTAATTCAGCATATGTAGTCAGGCTGTTAGTATCAAGATGTGAAACGTTTCATGACAGCATCTTGTTTGTTTTTTTGAGATATGGAGCACAGCAAAATAGAAAAAAAAACATTTGGTTCTCTATATTTAACATTGCATATTTTTTGCTCTCACCTACAGCCTAGGCAGTGTGGAATTTTTCATGAAATTTTCAGGGTTGAAGGGGGCTATGCCAAGGGTATGCCTTTCAAAGGTTTTGTGGAAAACAATTATATGGTTCCAGAGTTATAAGGATTTTTTGGATAACTGAGAAATGCAAATGGTAACAAAAACAAAACAAACTGTTGTAAGTGCTTATTTACATGATTTACAGTACCTGTGTGAAAAAAATACCAGTCATGATGGCTGTCATTTCTTTTTTACCTCACAGACATTGAAAATGCATAAAAATAATATATTAAAAAAAAAAACAAGCACTTAAACCTAGAAAAATGGATCTGTTTAGCTAAATTCTTGTGTTTGCTTTTAAAAAACTTGTCAGAAATACTTTTTCTGGGCACCCAAAATCCAGAGTGCCCAGCTTAGCGAGAAGAGCTGTTCACCTGGGTTCTCTGTACAAGGACAGTGGGACTTTCTTGAATGGTGAAGCTGCAGCTGCAGTCGGGCTGCCGGCTTCAGTTCAAGTAGCAAGCCGGAGATCCCCTGTTCTCTGTGTTTCTCTATCTCTATTCAATTATTTCCTTCCGATCTGTCTATCTATTAAATTATTTCTTAAGTGGACCAGGGTTCCCACCACCAGTACTGCTCCTTTCTCTCTCCTCCCTTCCAGGTCGCTGCCCACCGTTCCAAATATTTATTTATTTTAATATATAAGTGGACCAGGGTGCCCACCCTCAGTACTGCTTCTCTTGACCCCCTCCACTCCAGGTCACCCAATCCCATTTCCACTATGTAGGTGGGGGCACTAGGTTGCCTACCCCTGGTGCCGCCGAACACTAGCTCAACAATGGGATGCCCAATCCCCAGTGTCAGAATATTCCCTGAAATAAAGAAAACATCCTTCAGTGTTTTCTTTTTACCCTGTAAAAATGAAAAAAGGTCCCTCACTGATCTGACCCCACACACACACACACCACCCACACCCCACCTGACTTCCAACTCAGCACCAACCTCCCCACACCCCACTATACTTCCCATAAACCCTCACTCCCCTGAACATGTTCCATGGTGTAGATCCACTTTCCACTCGAAGACACGTCTTGCTGTTTTAACTGACGACTGTGATATAAGAAAAACAGGTAAGTATGGTTTAACGTATTTCAATGGGGTTTGAATTTTGATTCATAACTTCACCATTTTTACCTATTTTGACCCCCAATTTTCAAAATGTCATTTTGGGGACCCATCTTATACACAATGGTGGTGGAATTATGTGAATCTGGCACAAAATATGATTTTGCTGTTGCTTTGCAAAATCCCCTTTCAAGCAGGATTTGAAAATTTTCACTGCCATTGTTCATGAAGTTGGATCATAAGGCTATGTTGAAAATATGGGGTCAAAATATGTAAAAAGTTATGAGCATACACTGAAATGTTTCTAAGCATGCTCATAACTTTGGTAATTTTAAACATTTTGACCCCAAATATTCAACAGTCATTTTTTTACACCATGTCATGAACCTGACAGCTGACATCTTTCAAATCCTTGCCAAAATGTGTTTTTGTACCTGTGCTATGGAATTATGTTTTTGGTGGGGATTTGAAAATTTTCACCTACTGGGTTCATGAGGAAGGGTAATAAGAAGACTATGCTGAAAATTTGGTGTACAAATATGGTAAATGTCAAAGTTATGACAACATTGTAATATTTTAAAACTCACTCATAAATGAGGGTTGCTCATCCGTAGTTGGAATTCTAGGAGTGGTATATGGTGCACATCCACACTTAGGCAGCTCTTTCTTTCCCTTTAAATCTTGCCAAAAGGTCTTCAAGCTAAGCTCCTCCCATCCACCCAGGTGGTATCCTACTTGGCACAGCCACGTGATATCAGATCTTGCATCCTGGAAGCAAGGTTCTGTGTGCCACTTACCAGGGAAGATCAGGTGGGCTGTGTTGATGTGCACCATATACTGCTCCCAGAACTATGGTTACAGGTGAGTAACCTTCACTGCAAGGGACATGGATATGGTGCACTATCCACACTTAGGCAGACTTCTAGCAATTCTCTGGGAGGAGGGGGGCATGGTACACACCCTACTTAGGAAAGAGGGATTGGAGAACTGAGGCCCCCAAGCCAGTGTGACTCAAGGTTGATGTGGTAATGAGAGATGAGGGTGTGCTGACTTCTAGGCAGCAGCCCTGCAGATCTCTGGGATAGGGACATCCCTCAAAGCAGCCACTGAGGCATTGGTGTGTCAGGTGGAATAATCCCTAAGCCCAACGGGAAACTCCCTACCAGCCTATAGCAGAGGTCGATGGAGGAGACAATCCACCTGCCAACCATCTGCTTAGCTGTCAGTCTGCCAGGTGCGGCTTTAGTGTTGGTGACAAACAGCTGGCGAACCTCTGTCCAAGCTCCTGCCATGCACTCCATACAGTAAGCAAGTCCTTGCTTTAAGTCCAATGTGTGGTGCATGTGCCCGGCCTCCAAGGTTGGATTGGTAAAGTCCACTGGGAGGTTAATCACCTAGTTAAGGTGAAACTCTGATACAACCATTGGGAGGAATTTCGGGTTGGGGTAGAGGACAACATTGTCCTTGTGGAAAAGCAAGTATGGAGAATCCACCGAGAGCACTGATCCTTCTGGTGGAGGTGATAGCCACTAAGAAGGTGGTCTTCCATGACAAGGGAGAGATGTGACACCTCTACATTGGTTTGAATGGCTTGCCCATGAGCAGGGCCACTGGAAAATAGCAGAAAACTTTACCCCAAATTGTGGAGCTTTTTGCAAAATTTGAGGGAAAATTGCAAGCGTTCTACTAAAGACCCTGAGTGCTTCACAGTAAATCTTTTACTGTTTTCTGCAGCATGTATTAGTCAGTATAAACTGCTAAATGAATACACTGCCACTTGAATATGTTTTGAACATAAAGAAAAGCTTATATTCCTAAAATGAATACTAAATTGATAAGCTATCATTAGCATTGCCTGTCTTCCAAAATTTAAAAACATCTGCCTCATACAGTGCTAAATTGATTCTTTAAAGTGAACCATAGCAAATCAATATTAAATAAATCCAGGATAAACATTTTTTTGGTTTATGGATATAGAATAATGAAGCCTGATCAACAGCTGCTTACAGTGCTCTGTCAAATATTCACCCACTTTGGTACAAGAAAAAATAAGCAGATACAGTGGTGAATAATATATAGAATAATGGCTGGGGTAGGGGGTCATAACAAGAATTTTACACACACACCCAAGGTGTGGAATGCCAGATAAACCCCGAGAATGAAGCTCAAGAGGTTTGTGAAGGCATACCACACTGAGGGTGTGTGGAAAATTCTCATTATGACCCACTACCCAGCTTTTATTTTATATAATTGCTGGGAAGCATTTTCTCACCACAGCAATTATATAAAGTAAGCAGACAATCATGCCCATGGAGCCATGGATCGGTTGGGGTTCAGCACGGTCCGTAGGCTTCAGACAGAAACATGTGTTATTTTTTTTTTTAAGCAGCCAGACAGTGTAAAAGTATTGTTTTAGCCCGGTAAATTTTTTTGTAAAAAAAACTCACTCCCGACTTCCTGTGGCAGTGAACAGTCTAGCCGTGAGGAGCAGGGCTGGTGCAACAGTCCAGCTCTGAGAAATGGAGCGGGCCAGCGCAGACAAACAGAAGACTATGGCCAGCGCATGCGTGGAGCTAGGGAAACCTGGCACATGTTCGCCATTATAACCCGCAGGTTATAATGGTGAATTATAACCAGATTTCCCAATGGGAGAAAATGCTCCCCAGTTATTATTGAGTTATAATTACTAGTGACCCCCTTTAATGCATGGAGCTGCTGCTGTTTTCAAATGCCGTAATAACCAGTAGAATGGGTTATTACAGTATTTTGTGTCAGTCTTTACTAGCGCACCACTTCACTGGCTTGCATTCTGTGTGTGGGTGGGCTAATCACTTGCTCAAACATGGCAGCTTCAATCCCGTTAAGCGGCAAACTAGCATAGCAATGTAGACTTTCCTTGTAAGTCTGTCTGAAAGTTATTTTATTTAATTCCATTGTAAAGAAGTTATCTGGTTGATCCTGCCTTTTTACATTATTTAAATCTATCTAGTTAATCCTGCTGTGCGTCAGTCTCGGGAAAGTGCGAGTCAGACCCAGTGCGATCTCCACTGCGACTGTCCATGTTCTCCTGACTTCCAAACTCTGACCCATGAGTCAACAGTTTTTTAGTTTGTTAAAAAGAAAAAAAAATGTCTCTAATGAACAGTGTGTGTGTGTGTGTGTGTGTGTGTGTGTGTAAGGGGAACTCGGTAGCAACAACAGGTATCTCAGCATTTCAGTAATAGCCTTTTTCACAGTGATTTCCTCGCACCAGTAATTATAAAAAATAAAGCCTGCGCAAGGTGTGTATTATTGAGGACTTTTCAGACACCCTCGGGTGTGTGAAAAATCCTCATAACACACACCTGCACAGGCATTATTCTCTGTATATTAATGGGTTGTGTTTTTTCCAATTGAAAAAGCCCTGTATTAGATGCTGTAATACATGTATGTGTATTACATACACGGCTCTTTCTGTCAGACTGATGTCGGTACCTCAAAAGAGCGAGTGGTCCAGATTCCTGCTGTGTGCTAACATTCTGTTTTTTTTTATTTTAAATATAGCTTCAGTCCCTCATAGGTGGCACCCACAATGGAAGCCACATACTCAGTCGCACACTCTGTCATACTGGATGAGACAGGAGCATCGAGAGCAGCAAGGCCCCCCAAGTCGTCCCTCAAACTGCCTGTCTCCAGCGCCTCTCACTAGCCACCATCTCTTGCCTCCTCCTCCTCTAACTTCATCCCAGGCCATTGTGGTGAGAAGGCGGTAGCACCACTGACCAGGTGCTGACCGTCTGAATCAAAATAAATAAATAAAACATTTTATTTCCTCACAGCAGAGCATATGCAGGACCAGACGTATGTTGGCGAAAAAATGCAACCCCATGAACTACATAAAAACAAAGTATGGAGGTGCAGTGTATTGTAATTTGAGGCCCATCATTACTATTGTTGATGGTTATTAAACCCCCAGGTTTCGCCCTCGGGGTTTATGTGCCATCCAACAACTCAGGTGTGTATTAAATTCTCATCACACACTGCACCTCATACTTTATCCTATATTTAGTAAAGTGTTTAATGTTCATAATGCGAACTGTAGGTACTGTATACTATTTATGAAATCACATATTTAAACATTAAATCTGGGGGTAATTGGGGCTGGCAGTATATCCTAGAGGTTAGAGTAACTAACTGTGCTGGTGAGATCTAGCAAACCTGGGTTTGATTCCCACAGTCTCCCTTGCATATTATGTGACTCTGAGCAAGTCACTTAACCTCCTCAGTGCTCCTCGGTTGCCACTGAAAACAGGCACTTACTTGTGACTTGTGGCTCTTACCCGGTTACCAAAAAATATAAAAAACAAATGTCCAACATATTTTTAATGCATCATACAGTAATCAGGGTACCCTGTAATCTACCTTTATTTTACTCTGGCTGCAATGATTTTGTTTAAAGATAAATGTTCAATTACATTTTATGTGTTTTCTAATCTTGTTTTCAGACTTACGTCTGACCTTAGGAATTCCTTAGGTCTGACCTTAGGACTTAGGTCTGACCTTAGGAATACTGTGAGGAATTCAAGAATACATGGGACAGACATAAGGTAATTCTTGTGGGGGATAGGAAGAAATAGGCTGTTGGTTAACTGGGATCTGCGGCCTATCCTGTAGGTAGGGATATGGGCAGACTAGATGGGCCAAGTGGTCCTTATCTGCCGTCAAAGTCTATGCTTAGGTTTTTATTGTAGTCTTTGCATGTGGGCATCTAGGTGATAGATTGCTGAGAGTAAGATCACTGTTATCAATTAGCTTATTCAAGTTCATAATCAGCAGGGCCATCCAAAATCCTCAGTTGTTCGAATGAAAACTGTCTGAATTAAAGTATGCTCACAAGGAAAGCTGTCCTACCACTTACAAAAAGACTTCATCGTTAGCACCTCATTTAGGTGACTGGGATAATTTGCACCTTTTCTCCTATCTTTTGTTTCACTCTATGTGGCAACAAAAAGTTTTCTGAGAGACTACTTCAACACAAACCAAATGTTAAGTATTTAAGTGTACTTAAGCTTGGCCGGTGGATTTTGAAACCAAACAAGACAAGGATTCAAAAGAAAGCAATGTCACATAAAACCCTTCCTCTACCTTGCACTGCATTGTTTCGGCCAAACCCATATCTTCACGCATAATTGTCAATATATTTGGAAGTATTTTATTAAAAATGTTAAGACTTTTTACACAGTTCACTGTAAAACTCCAAAATTGCAAGAAATTGCTGAACATGTCAGTTTTGCAGAGAATATTGAAAATTGCAGATTCTGCAAAAAAATTGAGTGTGCAATTTTTCAGTGGCCCTTCCCATGAGCATTGTCAGTACCAACAACAAGTCCCAAGGTAGTGAGGGTTCATGCACTGGCAGGGACAAGTGATCAAGGCCTCTAAAGAAGCACCACACTGCCATCTCCTGCACCACCATCAGCATACCAGCCCATGCCCAGTAGGCAAGACAGGGGGGGTCTAGCTCCCTGTCCTGGTACAAAATGGAAAATCTCTTCCACTTGAAGACATAGCACTGATGAATTGACGCCTTTCAAGAGGCCTCAACAATGTGGAGAACCTTGTCAGAGAGAAGTAAAGTCTGGAACTCTAACTGCTCAGGAACCAGGCTGTCAGGTGCAAGAATTGAAGGTCTGGGTGGAAGACCTTCCCCTGGGAGCAAGAGAGCAGGTCCGGGCAGAGAGGCAAGCACCAAGGGGGCCTGCTGCTGAGGCTGAGAAGATCTGGGTGCCAGAATTGGTGTGGCCAGTCTGGAGCCACCAGGATCATCACGTCTTGTCCCTCTGCACCTTGATCAACCCCTTATGGATCAGGGGAAAGGAAGGAAAAGTATACATGAGGCCCGGGGCCTCACAAAGAAATCCACCATCAGTAATCCACACTGTGGGGGCTGGCACAAAACAGCCTCAGCTTCACGTTTTCCTGGGAGGCAAACAGGTCAACTAGGGGAGTGCCCCACTGGGAGAACAGGTACTCGTCCACCTCCTGGTAAAGAGACCACTCCCGAGACACCTCGCTCACTCGATTGAGGGCATCAGATACCTGGTTGGAGGCACCAGCCATTAGGATCACTAGGAGATCAGTGTCCAGACTATGTATGAGGGTCCAGGTGTGGAGGGCTTCCCAAAACAACCAGAGAGAATGCATTCCACCTGCCTGTTGAGGTAGTACATGGTCAAGGTGTTGTCCACCTGCACAACTTGACCCTGAATGGATGGAGCAAAGGTTATAAGAGCAAGATGCACTGCACAGAGCTCCAACAGGCTGATGTGATATCGGGACTCCTTGAGGTCCAGAGCCCGTGGGCCCTGAGGTCCCCCTGGTAAGCTCCCCATCCCACGCAGAGATGCATCTGTTGTCAGAGTAACCATTGGCTCTGGGTGGACAAATAGGACTCCTTCCTTCAGATGTTCCAGATCAGCCACCACTGGATGACATCCCACATTGGCTGTATCACCATGACCGGCTCTCTCAGGTGACTGAGGCTCTGAGACCACTGGTGGGCTAGCTCTCACTGCAGGGGACACATCCACCAGCAGGCCAACCGGACCATGCTGGTGTAGGACGTCATGTACCCCAGCAGCTACAGGAAGTCGTGGGCATGTTGCATGTGCCCAACCTGAAATAATTGGGCAAAGGAGGTAAGATCCGCTGCTCAGTCCACTGGGAGTCAGGCACTGACCATAGGGAGTTGAGCTCTGCCCCAACAAAGTGGATAACCTAAGAGGGGTGACATTGCAACTTGGCTAGGTTAACTAGCAAGGCCAGGGCCAAACATGTCTGTATGGCCAGGTCCCTGGACCACTCCACGTCCTCCCAAGAAGAACCAGTAATCAGCCAGTCATCCAGGTAGGGATACACCCGGACCCTCAGCACCGTGTGAATGCTGCCACAACTTCAATGCACTTGTTAAAAATCCTGGAGGCTGAAATGGTGCCGCCATCCCTCCATGGGAACCTAAAGCTGAAGCAGGATGGGCAGGAGAGTGACAACCCCCGACCCGCCACTGGGCAGACTTGGCAGAGGCTTCGGTACCAGCCACCAAGGAAGTGTTGGCTCCCTGGCCTCCAGACTTCTTAGAACCAGATATATCAGGCCTAGGCCACCAGACCTGGGGCTGCCCTGACTGGGACTGTTGCAGTCTGGACTGTGGCACCGAGTAAGGCCAGAACTGAAAGGGCTTCTGTTTCTGGCCCTTAGGGCCCTTCTGAGAGGATGTTATGGAAGCCAGGGTGGCACTGGATTTCTCTATCCCAGTGAGATGACCGCTCACTCCCTGACCAAACAGGTTGATGCCCAAGAAGGAGCCATTTACCAGCTTATGTTGGGTGTCTGCTGTAAAGATGAAGATTTGTAACCAAACCCAGAGCTGCATGGCAAATGCAGCAGCCAAGGACTGGGTGCAGGAGTCGCCAGAGTCCAAGGCCAGTTTGAGATGTTGTTTGGCAACAAAACGTCCCTCATCCCAGACCATCTTAACTGAGAACTGCAGGTCCACAGGGAAATGGAGAAGTACCTGGACCAGGACACCCATGAGAGCATGGGTGAAGTTGGCCATCATGATGGCAGAGCTAGCCTGCCAAAGACCCAGGAAGGAAGCAGCATAGACTTTCTTAGCCACATGGTCAGCTTTTTGAACTCCTTGTCAGGGGGCCCATCAACATACCCCACATTGCCCGTCTGCCAGAATACCAAGTCTGCCACCAATCCTTCAGCCAAAGAATGGTCGGTGAAACTGGGAGAGACTCAGTAGGTATGCATATTTGCAGACAATATGGGCTGAAAGCACCAGGCAAGAGGCTGGAGTTTACACACAGCTCAAGAGTGGAACTGAGAATGGCTTTCACCACTGGGAAGGCAATCCCAGAGGATTTATCCCTGTCGAGGATTTCATTTAGAGGTACTTGGCCCGATTCTGGACTGGCTCCAATTGGATCCCCATGGACTCAGAGATCAATCAGTGCAAGGCCCCAAAGGAGACCACTCCGTGTTTAATGGTGAGTTCCTCAGTGGAATCCTGGTCGAAGAACGAAGTCCAAAGGGAGTGCATGGAGGAGTCCTCTGAACCTGAGGACTCCTCAAATACTGCCCTCTACCCAGATTCCTCTTGGACAAACTGAGGTTCATCCAAGTAGATAATTTTTGACACAGTCAATCGGAAAGACCGTAAGTTGGGTGGGCAGCCTTGGGCAGGGGCCCATGCAAGTGCTGCGAAGGTGGAGGTTCCAGCCATATGGGAGGAGAAGCCAGCATCAGCTCGACCAGTGTGACAAAAACAGGCCATGGTGAAGGCAACCACGGAAGCGCTGGAGGCTGAGGTGGGGCTCGGCCATCACCAAGGATCCACTGCTGCCACACCAGCCCTTTGTAATAACACAGCAGTTTGTAGCAGAGCCTGTCTTTATCCGAAGATGAAGAAGGTGAAGAGCATCTTCTTGGTTGACGGTAGTGAGTGGGAACATCGAGGTTCCCTTGATCTTGACTGAGCGCTAGATTGAGCTAGATCAAGACCTCAACCAGCAATGGTCAGGATGTCAGGGAGGAGACACGGGGAAGGCACCGTGTGATCAACCAGCGCCAGGTCACAGATAACTCCTGAGAGGAGACAGCCAGCTCAGCTGGCTTATCCAGCTCCTCCTGAGAGAGGACAACAAGGACCAGGGTTCTCAAAAGCAAGTTGGCCTCACTGTCCTCCAACAATGGGTTGACCAGGTGGAGAAAAATCTCGGCCAGCTGGTCGACCCATGTTTAAACCAGCAGACTTGATAGCAACACTGAATGGACAGGAACATCTGAAGGGTTGGCTGAAGCCAATGGCTTCACAGTCATTCAGCCAGAGGCCGAATCGTGGGAGCAGGAAGAGCGCACCTGCTCCCAATCCCATGACCTGCAATGGGACCACTTAGATTTAGGGGCTCAAGAAGATCTGGACCTCTGGAAGGGCCCTCCCTGAGAATAGGGAGGGACTGGCATAAGTCCCAAAATGCTCCAGTGAACAAAGCGCCCAAGCCCACTGGGAGAAGTGTGAAGTCCGAAGCCACACCCACTACAGCCTGGACTGCTGCCTCTTCAAAAGTGGCAAGCTGCACCACTGAACCCGCCATTGTGGAAACCACTTTGTTGGTGTCCTTGGAGCAAATGGGTGGATCCAGGTGGCCTAAGAGGAGGTAGGCATAATGGTCCTCCAACATGGAGGGCTGAAGGGACTGGCACAAGCCACAAGTCTGTGAATTGTCCTGGGCCCAGAGGTGGTACATGCATGAGGCGTGAGGATCGGTGCACATTTTCTGGTTGGAAGTGGCACACCACTTGAACCGGGGACCAACCTTCTGGTAATTGCACTCCATTTTAGTTTTGTTTGCAAAACCACAGAGAGAAAACAGTCGAATACCAAAGTGGAGCTACACCGCATGCAGGAGCTATGAAGGAGGAGACCTGATGATTCCAGCAAAAAGAAAGATCTTGCATCATGGGACGTTGCCAAGCAGGATACCACCTGGGTGGGTGGGAAGAGCTTAGCCTGAAGACTTTCCAACAAGATTTAAAGGGAAAGGAAGAGCTGCCTATGTGTGGATAGTGCACTATATCCATGTCCCTAGAACTTCACTAATTTTCAATATTTTGAATTCAAGCTTTCAACATAGCCATTTTTTCACATCACCTCATAAAAACATGACAGGAATCACTTTTTAAATCCTGGACAAGACGTATATACACTTCTGGTGTCACATGAGGTTTTGGAAAATATTCTATAAATGCCATGTTATGTTTGTAAGGAGAGTCATAAAACAACTATCTTGAAAATTTGAGGTCAAAAATTTAAAACAAAAACATTATAATTATTAATGAACTTTGCATGCAGTGCCAGTCCTGACCCCAGAGACTATGTTTTGGCATCCAGTCCCAATGACCTGAGTTCAGGAGCGAGCTCAATGACCAAGCTGGATACAGTAAGGGTGGAGGATGGTGCCGTTATGCAACAACCACCAACCAAGGTATGAAAGATTCAGGGTTGCACGCACTGGTCCAGGTACCATATAGTGAAGACAACTTTTCTCTTGGCATGGGGCCCTGCACATCTGCACCTGTGGGTGGGAAGAGAGCACTCTGCATAGGCTGAGAGATAAACTCTATGCCCTGTGCATCTGTATTTGGACCACATAGAAGCACAGGGAACAGAGGGCAGACAGCCCCATGATTTATTGGCATCCATCACTGCACTTCCATAGGTGGACTGAGTCTTCCCTTTCTTCCCTTGGGCCCTGCACATCTGCATCTGTTTAGGCAGGTCACAAAGTGACCTGTGTAAATGAGGATACGATTACATTATCTCAAAAAGTAAGGAAATTCTTTGCAAAAAACTGTGTTCATGCACCAGTTAGGGTTTAACTTAATACCATAGATGTAGGGAAATATGACATTAGGGTTTGTAACCCTAATTCCTCACCCCCACCTCCCAAGCAGCAAAAGGAAAAACATTAGGGTTTTGGGTCTCTGGAGTCATGGTATTTCAATGGTGATGTCTTCCTTTGGGTTGTCAACCCTAATGCCCACCCAATTCCCTGAACAAACAACATGAAGACAGCTACAAAATATTGTGTTGGCAACTTCTCTACCTTTGGAGACTGTATCATTATGAGGCACTGCCTTGGAGCTGTACCTTGTGCTTCAGACAGGAGGCTATCAAGGAAAACCCTACCACTGAATTGCCAAGACTCCGGAGACCCCAAATCCTAAAGTTTTTTCCTTTTGCCGCTTGGGGGTGGGGATTTAGGGTTTTGAAACTCTAATGCTACATTTCCCTACTTCTATGGTGTTAAGTGAAACCTTAACTGGTGCATTAATACAGTTTTTTTGCAAAGAATGTGTGTGTGTGTGTGTGTGTGTGTGTGTGTATGCATGCTTTCATGCATGCGTGCTTGTATGTATATGTATGTATATATTTACATATAAAGATATGAATGATATGCCATGGCCATAATGAAAATATCACCGATATTTTTCAAGAGTGCAGCTGTTATGAAGTCAAAAGTGGCGATATTTTCATTATGGCCAACAAATGGTGATATTTTCATTAGGGCCATGGCATATTCTATTTATGTCATACCTTTTATTATACAATGGCAAGAAAAAAAAACTCTGCTTCCTGATGGGTCAGTGGTCACCTCCAACAGTTATGTTTCCTCAGTACAACTTTTTTTAAGGAATATGACCATCATGACAGCTATACCTACATTGCTACTATGGTCCTAGAGTGATCACATGAAGCACAATCACGCACCCACCGCCTAGAATGAAAAGACTAAAATGAAGCTTATGTTTTGTCCAGTACTCTACTGGGCTTCACTGAGCATCTAATGAAGCCAGTAGTGTACTGGGTGAAATGCAGGGCTCCAGTTTATCCCCACTATATGTCAAGCATACATCGTGGCTAATCAAATTCAGTACTGTACTGCACTTCTGGAATAAAGGTAATTATATTTTCATTATCTTTGTCTGACATTTCCTTCCAGAAAGTGGGTGTGTGCTTTGCGTAATTTTTGTTTGTGTCATTCACACTACACCAATTTCAGGTGTGGCTCCTCCTTCTCCTGCTTTTAGTCCCAGAATGAAAATATTGGAGTATAGCATATATGCAGTATAGATAGATAGATAGATAGATAGATAGATATTCTGTTTAAAAAAAATTTACATTTTATCACAATTAGAGTAAAATTTATATTAATCAGAATGGGAAGACTTCCTCTACTAAATGGATTTTAAAAAATATGTATAGTTGGGGGGCTGACGCTAGAGAGCTGCCAACCAAGATGGATGCCTGAGTTGAGACCTCTGTATAGCCATCAGGTTAAAATGAGTCCAATATGTATACTTCAGCCATTAAAGTAAGAACTGAGCCCAGAAACTGGAAGCTTAACAGGCAGTGACCCTGCTGAGGGACTTTCAGCAAATTCTAAAGGGGGATTACCTCTGTCAGTACTGGAAAAGACAGCCAGGCAAAATATGAGCCAAGTCATGAGGCAAGAGTCAGCACTACATTGCTGGGACTCCCCAGCAGGCCCAGATGTTGGGCCCGAAACACCCACCAGAAAATGCAGATATAAACGAAATAAAACAAATGCTATACACCTTGCTGGCCGATATACCCACAATGTGTCACTCAGTAGTGGTGGTGGAACAGAGAATGGAAGCCACAGAGATCCATATTGCTGAAATTGAACTTTTTTTGTTACAAGGTGAATCCACAGCTGCAAGGTAAGAAGATCACATAATGGAGCTGGAAAGACAGTTGGCTCAGCTATGGACAAAGGTAGATGACCTCGAAAAACAGAGGTCATCGTAATAACATACAAATTGTGGGTGTCCCGCAGGGTTTGGAGGGACCCCACATCACATGAATGAATTCCTAAAGTCCGTGCATCCGAAGCTATTAGACTACTACTGAGATGGACTGCTAGAAGTGGAGCAGTCGCATAGAACCCTGGCACTGAGGCCCACTCAGGGAGAGCCACTGAGACCTATACTTGCTTACCCTTTTGCGTTACAGTGTGAAGAAGGACATTCTTAGGAAAATGGGAAAAAGAACAACAGTACTGTACTGGAATGGACACAGGGTATACCTGTTCACAATTTTTTCACAGAAGGTGGCAGAACACCACAAAGGTTTCACGGCAGTTAAGAAAGACCCAGCCAAAGTGGGAGCACAATATTCTTTGAGGTACCCTGTCACTGTGCAGGTGCTATGGGAACAGTGATGGCATTCGTTCATTCCCCCACAAGCAGCTGAAAGTTTTTTCTCCCAAACAATCAAAGGACAGAAGGGCCGGGTGGAACTGAGCAGAAAACCACCCTCACCACACTATGACAGCTCTGCTCATGCACCCGTAGAGGAAGATAGACCCACACTGACAAAATCTATGCAGCAGTCAACTCATTTGAACAAGACAGGGACTCAAGGAAACTGGCAGATGGTTAAACACAGGAGAACAAAGCAGCACAGCATGGCAGGTGCACAGATGATAATCCTATTTCTCCCTTCCCCAAATTGAGAATCCAAAACCACAGTAGGAGCTCCAGACATTCATCTCCAGGTTCCAGTACTCACTCGGAGAAGGAGGAGAGAGCCGCAGCAGAGTAAAGTCACCAGAGAAATAAACCAAAGGCACCTAAACATGGGATGCCAAAACCAAAGAACTAATAAAACGAATTTATTCAAACACACGTGCAAGACAGGTATAGCCTGACATGTTTCAGACGATAAGTCCTTTTTCAAAGACTTACCATCCGAAACATGCCAGGCTATACCTGTCTTGCACGTGTGTTTGAATAAATGCTTCAGGCTGGTCTGATAGTGCAGCAGTGAGAGGGTGGCAGAAGTTGGGTGGGACCTCTTCACTTATGAGCACCCTTTCACTGGCTAAGAAGTGTCATCACGGTACTACCCAAGCCTAAAAAAGACAAAACCTTATGTACCAACTATCACCCAATATCCCTCCTGAATGCCAATGTAAAGATACTAGCAAACATAATGGCATTCAGGCTAGAGTATGCATTACCTACCATCATTCACAAATCCCAGGCGGGATTAATAAAGGGTAGGTTGGGAGCTGACAACCTACGACTCGTAATCAATGTTCTGGTTAAGGCTGCACAAATACCAGCGTCCTCTGCCTTGATAGCCATAGATGCAGAAAAGGCATTCCATTCCATGGAATGGGGCTATCTGTTTGCGGTGATGGAAAGGATAAAAGTGGGGTCGAGCTTTGTATCATTAGTCAGAACACTATATGCCTCCCCAGAGGCTACGGTTCTTACCAACTGGCTATTACCCTCCCCTTTTATGCTACAACGAGGAACAAGGCAAGGGTGTCTCCTGTCCCCACTCTCTCTCTTACAGTTATGGAACCCTTAGTGGCCCTCATACGGCAGTCAGAGAAGATCCAGAGTGTACAGTTGGGTGGGATGATGTTCAAAACTCTAGTATATGCTGATGACTTGCTCATCACCATCTCTAGGGTAATAGAATCCCTCCCAGGAGTGCTGGATATTCTTTTAGAATTCAGTAACATCCAAGGCCTCAGAGTAAACTGGGAAAAGATGGAGGTCCTTCCTATCCAGGGATGCACCCCAGACATACTGTAGCTCATGTGGGAGGAAGAACTCTGAAATGGGTGCCGCAGGGTATTATATACCTAGGTATGACAATTACATCCAAATGGCAGGATCTCATCAGTTCTAACCTCACACCACTATTACAAGAACTTTGCCTAGATGCAAATAGATGGAAAAAGCTATCCCTCTCTCTACCAGGTAAAATAGCTGCCTTTAAAATGATGGCCCCACCCAAACTGCTTTACTACCTCAATCATTTTCCGATTTCCATTTTGTCCTCAGTCTGGAAGAGCACTGATAAACTCATAACATCCTTCATTTGCAGGGGTAAGAAATCAAGGTTTAGCAGAAAGATCTTAAGTGCACCCTGAGAAAAGGAGGGTGGAATCTTCCTTGGATATGGGCATATCACATAGCTCAAGGAACAAAGCAGGTACTATGCTGGTTAATGCCACAATCAGCTAGTCACCCACTGTGGGCAGATGCAGAACAGGCACTAGTTGACCCACTTCCAATCAATCTCGCACTAACGGACTCCTTACCATGCAGATGGAGTAGTAACCCCATGATTAAGTTCTCCAGACAGGCATGGAAAGAAATGATGAAACACAAAGGGTGGAAGGAATGTACCCTAGGCAGACTAAAACCTCTCTGGAATAACCCTAGTATATGTATATGGGGCAAGGTACTAGTTTGGAAAGAATGGCAATCTACTGGCACACAAACCTTGGGAAACATTACGGACTGCTCCCAAAATACCTTGAAATCCTTCATGCAACTAAAAGAGGAGTCTGATATCTCAGCCCAAGACCATTGGAGGTACATGGAAATCAGGCTAGCCTTAAAAGGGCACTTAGGCTCGCAATACTTCTTACAGGATTTGGACATGGATGAGACAGTGGCGAAACTCCTGAGAGATTATAGGTGAGGGTGAAAATATACATATGAAGTGCTGCAAGACAGCAATCTTCCCACATGGGAGTCCCAGAGACTCCAATGGAACATAAATCTCTCCACTAAAATAACAGGTCTGGATGGGAGATTTGCTGAAGACATGGGCACACATCCACTCCAGACCCCAGACTGCAATTCATTTAAAATAAAATACAAGGGAGGTGGTATTGAACCCCTGAAAAACTTGTCTGCATGGTACTACAGATCCCCAACTGCTGCTGGAGATGCAGATCGGTTCCAGGGGATATGGTACATATTATCTGGATCTGTCCCAGAATACATCATATCTGGAGGGCAGTAATAGAGGCAACTAACACTACATTAGGCACTATCATCCCTAAGGCCCCTAATATCTGGATCCTATGAATCCCCTACAATGGAGAGGGAGGAAGCCAAGCACTATTAATCCACCAACTGGCAATGAAGGCTAAGAGACAAATCCTAATGAAATGGAGGCAGCCAGACTCTCAGGTGGTACATGGGGGTCTGGAAGTCTATATCCTATCTAAGAAACTTATACAACATCAGAGGCCAAGGGGCTATATTCCAGGACATATGGGCCCCCTGGGTCAGGTTCATGACAGGCCACCAGGGAAAAGGTAGACATTAACTCAGAGTGAGTAACAACTGAAGGAGATAAGAGTGGGCATAGCTAATGTAGTCCCAGGGATTACTGAATGACCGGGGGCAGAGGTGAAAGTGGGGTAGTAGAGCAGATGCGGACCCCTACATTACAGGGTTGGAATATACAGTAGGAAACTACAAGATAACGTTAGACACAGGACTATTAGGGTATTTGGCTTAGGACCTAGATATAAGGCAGTATAGCACAGTGGTTTAAGGCTCTGAGCTGAAAATCTGGTGACATTCAGCAGACCAGACCTGGGTTTGAATCCCACAACTTCCACTTGCATACTGTGTGACCCTGAGCAAGTCACTTAACTTCCCTGTGCTCCCAGGTCGCCCCTGTAAAAAAAATTCAGCTTAGTGTGCTACTCATGGTTAAACAACTAAATAAAAAAAAATTAAAATAATAGCTTTAGAGATAGCAAAGGGTATCAGACTGCAGGAAACATGCCTTTACAACAAACAGAGATTATGAAAAACAGGATTTGGTACTTGTACTTTAACTATTAACAGTAATAAGAACAGTAGCATGCATAAGTTGCTGTACCAATTAAGATACAATATATGCTTACTGACTTTGGAGCATACTATATAACAATACATGTGGTGGATGCCAATATAGCTAGATTGTTAGGAGCGTGACTCCCAGGTTGTTGGTATATGTGTAGATATATATAGATATATATATCTGCATACACACACACACACACATATATATATATATATATATATATATATATATATACAGAGAGAGAGTGTTTTATGGAAATTATCTATTTTGAAATGTAGTTGCACATCTTCTAACTATGGAATGTGTAAGTTTGACAACTTGTCTCACATGTTGGCTTTTCATGGGTTACATGATTAATGTACCGTTATGGCTTTGAAACAAACTTTAATAAAATCTTTATATACAAAAAAAAATATGGACAGTTTTTAATTAGGGTTACCACCTGTCCTGATTTTCGCAGGACAGTCCTGATTTGGGCAGCTGTGTCCTGCAAAAAAAAAACTGAAAAATACTACATGTCATGACTTTGTAAGAGAAAAAATATTTTCTAACTTTCCACTAAATGTTGTAGAAAACTATAACATGTTAACTAAAATACCTTAAAATGATAAGAAACAGTATAGGCAACTAAGAAACTACAATACTTAGCCTTAATTCTGATTATATAGAGAAAACAAGTCTGTTGCATTGGTCGGAGTTACATACTGTCTTGCGAAAAATCATGTTTCAGTAAGAAATGTCCCACTTTGGGCTTCTTAAAAGGTGGCAACTCTATTTTTAATGCCTTATTTTGATCTGTAATTTGCTTTAAATATAAGTCTTTTAGAGATTCTGAAGGGAAAGGCTGTGAACAGACATTGCTAAATATGATTTTCCATGGACATTATTCTTAAAATTACATGCAGCATTAACAGGCACCACAAACAAAGTAAGGTTGAAATAGACACTGAGCTGCAACAAGTTATACCACCATAGTAAAAGACGAGGCCATCAAACCTTCTATGGGCATGGTTTAACCAGTGATTAATGATATTTCTAATACATTTTTGAGCAGTAACACATGGTTCCTACAACATTAGAAAATATATTATGTCTGTTTTATCAAAAGACTTAGTGTGCTGGAAAGTGTATCTTGGCTTAGGTTTGTATTCATACCACTGTTTAATAAGTGCAGCCATTTAATAAATAATTCTTTTAATATCCCATATTTTTTAAACATTTGCTGTTCACCTATTTATAGATGCCCACATTTTTAAAATGTGCATCTTAATAGTCCTTTTTTTGGCAAGACACCTTAAATTATTTTTAACTTAGAATAATCAAGCCGTCAATTTGTGTTGGATCCCTAAAGTTGTAGTAAATTAATTTCAATTAATAACATTTAGTTACAGAACATAATGTAAGTACAATGGAAAACAATAACGTGGCAAGACTCCAACTTGGGAACTAAAAATGGAAAGTTATTTTCCATAATTCCAGAATTTTTTGAGTAACTCCTCTATAAAGGCACAGAGTCTTTAGTCTTGGGTCAGAGGATCTAGGAACCCATGAAATTAGCCCTTTTGGGTTTCACCTACAGCTGCTCAGCACCAGTGCATGATGTAGGCAAGCACCAGTACCATCTTTATGGTGCCTTCACTCCCAATCACCGCAGTTCTTTTTTTTACAAAGGAAAAAGAGAATAACAAAACACAAGATAACAATAAACATGTGTCAATGCAGGATGTTTGCCATTGGTATAGAAGCCCTGGTGTACTAGATGTGTTGTGGTGCACTTTCTGGGTTATGTATTACCAAAGGTAGGAGCCTGAGTTTGTAAATATCAATGTAGGCTCATAACTTTATGTTTTAATATGTTTACCCCAGATTGTCAACATAGCCTTTTTATGACCCCACCTCACGAACAATTGCAGAGAAAATGTTCAAGTCCTGTCTGAATGGGGATGTCACACAGGGACTGCAAAATTTCCTTTTGGGATGCAAAAACACATTTTGGCCAGGATTTGAAAAATGACAGTTGTCATATTTATGAGGCGCTGTAAGCAAATGTCTATGTTATAAATTTGGGGTAAAAATATTGAAAATTACCAAAGTTACAAGCCTGCATTTAGCAAACTTCAATGTATGCTCATACCTTTGTTGTTTTTTTAACATTTTTACATCAAATGTTCTATATAGCCTTCTTATGATCCTACCTCATGATCAAGGGTAGAGAAAATTTTCAACTCCTGGCCAAAACGTGATTTTGCACAGGGACCACAAAATCATCTTCTGGGATACAACATACATTTTGGCCAGGATTTGAAAAATGGCAGCTGTCACATTCATTAGGTGGTGTAAGGAAATGGCTATGTTGTAAATTTGTGGCAAAAATATTGAAAATTGTCAAAATTATGAGACTACATTTGTAAAATTCAATGTGGACTCATAACTTTGTTGTTTTTTAATATTTTTACACTAAATTTTCAACATAGCCTTCTTGTGACCCTGCCTCATGAACAAGGCCAGAGAAAATGTTCAACTCCTGGCCAAAAGATGATTTTGCAGAGGGACAGTGAAATCACCTTTCGGGACAAATCTGTCTAATGCCAGTGCATCTGTTCATGAGATGGGGTTCCAAAAAAGGCAAGTTGAAAATTTGGGGCAAAAATATAAAAAAATGCCAAGTTAGGCCACTAAGTTCAAAACCACATTGAAATAAATTGAACCTCATACCTGTTTCTTCAGTTTGCCATATGGCTTTGAAGAGTGAATACATGTCTGCAGTTCACAAAGGATGATGGCGTTGGCCCCGATGGGTAAGTAAGGGCTTGGGCGTGTGGGGTGGTGGGCGCTAAGTGGGATGGTCAGGTGGGGGGACAGTAACAGCCACAAAAGACACTGATGGACAGTTTCATTTTTACAGGGTTTCATGGAGGAGAAAAAAATGAGGAAAGGTTTTCCTTATTTCAGCTCGTGACACTGGGGGATTGGGCACCCCCAGTGTCACTGTTATGTTTGTGGAGGAGTGCTGAGAGGAAGGGTCAGGTGGGAGGGATGTTACAGGGGCAGCAATAATAGAAAGCGACAGTGACTCTTGGGGATTGGGCACCCCCAGTGTCAGTTTAAAAAACAAAAAAAATGCAAGGGAAGATTTTGTTCAATACTGGGGGATTAGGCACCCCCAATGTCAGTGTTATGTGTGGGGGGAAGTACTGAGATGGAGGGTCAGGTGTGGGGGACAGTCACAGGGTGGCGGCACCAGTAATAGACATCGATGGACGGTGTCCTGTTACAGTTGGAGCCCCTGTATGTTTCCCAGGGATGTTTCACATTCCAGCCTATCCAGGCTGAGGATGATAGAGCAACACGCTTGGTGAGCGGCATAGATGAAAGGGAAGAGATGACCCATGATTGGGTTGGCTGTTTCTTTTGAAGTTTGTGCCCTCTCCACCCAGCAAGTCAAAACTCCATCATACTCAGCCCAGCTGTTGATTGGTGTGGCACTGTTGCACCCCTAAAACACTGCTCTGCATTGGACAGACACTGTCACACCCATCAAAGTCACTCATACAAATATGTTTGCTTGCACCTGCACCTGGGGTGAACATAAAAAAGGAAGAGAGTGAGAGAGCAAGAGAGAGCGTGAGAGAGAGTGGAGAAGGGCTGAGCTGGACTGACGGTCACAAAAAACTAGCCCAAACTAGTTGAAAAATGCTTACTAAAGGGAGTAGAGAAACATCTGCTATGCACTGCAGATAGAAATCAAACTATACTTTAGTATACTCCTCCGCCGCTTAAACAAACTCTATAGCAATGCTTTCTAAACAATATCTTACAAAACAGAAAAAGAGGAACAGAAAACCAACTAGCTCTAGTACCTACAGTCAAGAAAGGGTTAAAAAGTTAAAACAAATGCCCTAAAAAAGAGAGAGAATTATCCCTAAATACTTAGGAATGAAGTGGCCATAGATTTCCTGGACTGCATCAGTGGAATGAAGAAGAAAAAAATCACTGATAAGCCACAATGAGATATGGACTGGTGGTAGGGAGCGAATACACGGTGAAAAAATCCTGAATGAGAACAAAAATGGTGGATTAACTACTAAACTGGATCACTGGCCACCCAATAAAATAAAGAGTTGCTGAAGGGCAGAGCACTGTGACCACAAGATAATAACTACAGAACAAATTTCCTCTTAGCAAAAAAAACTAACAGTCACAATGGGCATACCCATGCAACAATTGGAGAAAGAGGCTGGGTTGAGTGCACCTCTGTGGAGGAGGTACTCAAGAAGATCTAGAGTTGTGGTAAGTAAACTTCCTATTGTCTTACAGCAAGTCTTCTGCACAGACCTTCACTTGGTGGTCAAGTGTCATGTAGTTCAGTCAAGGATAAGGTGGTAAGCAGACTAGAGATGAGACTGAAGAGCCCAGCACTCCTTGTGGGAAAAACTACTCCTGCTCTGGTGGCTTCTTTGAAGCAGACAGAAAGAACAAACTTAAATATGGACAGCCAAACTGGCTGTAACAGATGATGGCTTACCAGAGGTACCCTATGTGGATAACGCAGTCATGCAATGTTTAGGCTATCTTGAGCACTCTACAGATGGGGCAGCGAATGAGAAAAGACTATGGGGAACTTAAGATGCAAGTCCTGATCCTGTCTTGAAGCATACAAACAAAAGTGAAAGGCAGTAGTCTTAAACGAGATGGTATAGGAACAAGAGGGTCATCTTCCAGTCGTGGACCATGGTGCTGGGGAGGTATGTGATGGAAAGAGGGAGTAACCTCAGAAGGGTCCTGCTTGGACTAGGATGGGTTGGTGGCTTCTACTGTATGTCATCTGGCTGATTATGGAGACAACTTGCTCCTTTAAAAAAGAACAGAGCCCTGGAAAACTGAATTGATCATTTGCTTTCTGGCAAGGAACCATAGTCTATGAAGACTGAGCCAGGCATGTCTGGGGAGACAAATTGTGGTGGCTGCAGCCCTGGTTACTGCCTCAGAAAAGTCACATGCAGTGCATAGCTGATACCTTGTGGCATCTGTTCTCTTTGGGGCCAACTCGAGTAATAGCTCTTTCAGTGCATTGATGGTTATATCTGTAACAACAACATGCATCTGTTACCAGCTATGGAGTTGACACGGGGAAATGTACTGCTGGTATTAGAATACTCAATGGGCCAAGGGTGTCAATGTATAGAACTTAAGCCAGAACACATCTAGATATCTAGACTCCACTAAGGGTGGACAGTTTGGAGAAAAGGATCACACAGTGTAGTTCCTCTTTTGTTTTAAACACAGACAGACCAAAGTGAGGGTGACTTGGGAGTCCCAGATCACCCAACGGGATAGTATAGCAAAGGCTAGCTTGGACAGGAGGTCAAGCAAGGGGATGCTTCCAGACAGAACGGGAAGTGACTGAAAGAGCCGGTTGAGTTGGGAGTACAGCAACGGCCTTGGGGTAGGGTAGACTGAGGTAAGGAAAACACCTCTGGAAAGGTTGTTGACTGTATAGGCCAGACAACCCATAGGCTTGCACATGTCTACTACAACTGCCTGGAATATAATGTGCCAGATTTTCAGACAGCTTAGATTACTGCAAGCCCTGGGTGCGCCAACAATATGGCACACTGGGCTTGTGGCAATCTAATGGGATTTTCTATCCCGTGTGGCAACTGCTGCAAGTTAGACCAAGTTTCTTTGGTCTAGCTTGTGGCAATCCCGGGGGCTATTTTAAGGGAGCTTGCACTAAATATTTGGTGCAAGCTGCCGTAAATCATGAAAACGTCACAACTGTTCCCAAGATTGTAAAACTGGGTGTAGTTGTGGCAACTGGGACTGACACAGCTGCACCAATGCAAGGTTTTGACACAACGCTTGCCAAAAGCCACAAGTCCTGTGCCACCCTTTGAAAATACAACCCAATGTCTTCTGCAGGTAATGCTGGAACAAATGACACTGCCTACTAAGCCTGGGAGGAGGAAAGGGAAGCAGAAGAATTGCACTGCATAGAATTGCTAAGGGCATGGCTACCACCACTGGAGGATCATTATTATTACACCAACCATGAACCAACTTGAGCCAGGTCTAAAAACATAGTAAGAAACTCCATCAGTTTGGGTAGCAGAGCACCAAGTGTAAAGGTTGAAGGAGCCACACTAATGGACACAACTGTCCACAGACAGGCAATTAGCCAGAGAGGATGTCCAGGTGCCATGATGTAAGTGGCAGATGGTGCCTAGGAGGTTGGAAACTTAGTGGAACCCCAGTAGAGAAGGGGACCCCAAAGCAAAGAAAGTGAAGGAGACAAAGACCTCTCTGAGAACTGTGCATCAAAATGGCCTATCAATGCTGGAGGCATGCTCAAGACACTAGTCACAAACTGGGGGGAACAAAGCCCAAAGCAAGACACTGAGGGTAAGAAAAAACTTTGATGTATTCCCCATCGCTCACTTGATAGGAAGGCACTACTTACATAAAATCCAGCACTGCTGACTGGGTGAAATCCAGCAACAAAACCCACTTATGGGGATTCTGCAGACTTCCATATGAGACACTGACAGAAGTCCCAGGAGCAGAACCAAAGGCAAACTCAGAGTCCCTACAAGTGGTCATCCCAACACCTGCAGTCGCGCCAGGGAAGACACTGTCACAAGAGATAGCACTGGCAAATGCCTTAACACTGGAGCCAATGACACCAAGATTGGTGCCATTGGTGAAAGATGCACTCAGCACCCACAACAGAATGGGGCATAGTACCACTGTGGATAATAGCAAAAATGGTGCCAGCAACCATACTAAGATGGGTACTGGGGTCAGCCCTAATGCTGGTGTATAAGGAGACATCCATAGCCTCAAAAGCAGGAAATCTGAAACTGAACCATCACCATAGATACACAGATACATAGACAGTGTCGGCAGATAAGGGCCTACGGCCCACCCAGTCTGCCCATTTGAGCTTGTAAGTTCACTTTATATTTTCCTAGAAGTCTGTTGCCCCTTAACCCTGACCTAAAGAATCCCTTTATGTCTATCCCATGCATTCTTAAATCCCGTGATTGTTTCAGCCCCCACCGCTTCCTCTGGCAGGGTGTTCCACTTGTCCACCACCTGTTCTGCAAAGAAATTCTTCCTCACGTTTCCTCTGAATTGTCCTCCCTCCAACTTAATCCCATGTCCTCTAGTCCTGGAAAATCTTTTTCACTTAAAAATAGTGTATTCCTGCACCCTGTTCCTCCCTGTAAGATACTTATATGTCTCTATCATATCCCCTCTCTCCCTTCTCTCCTCCAGGAAGTACATACTCAATTCCTTCAATCTGTCCTCATAGGACTTGTGATGCAATCCATGTACCATCTTCGTTGCCATCCTCTAAATGTTTTCTACCCTATCTATGTCCTTATGTAAGTTAGGTCTCCAGAACTGTACACTGTACTCCAGGTGGGGCCTCACTATTGTCTTCTATAGTGGAATTATGACCTCCCTTTTCCTGCTGGTGATGCCCCTGCCTATGCATCCCAGCATCCTATTTGCTTTACTTGTTGCCTTGTCACTCTGTTTCCCTACCTTGAGGTAATCAGAAATGATAACCCCAAGATCCCTTTCCTGCTTGGTGCACGCTATATCCTCACCCCACAACTGATATATTGTGCCAGGGTTTTTGTGCCCCATATGCATTATCTTGCACTTCTTTGCACTGAATTTCAACTGCCAAACCCCTGACCATTCTTCAAGTTTCTGCAGGTCCCTTCTCATTCTGTCTACACCCTCTGGTGTGTCTACTCTGTTACAGAGCTTTGTGTCATCAGCGAACAGGGAAATTCTGCCTTCTAGGTCCTGTGCAATGTCACTGATGAAGATGTTGAATAGGACCGGTCCCAGCACTGATCCCTGTGGTACACCACTGGTCACTCTTCCCTCTGTGGAGTGACAACCATTTACCACCACCCTCTGTATCCTGCCGCCCAGCCAGTTACCTACCCACCACACTACTGTCCTGTCCACACCCATATTCCCCAGTTTGTGTAATAGTCATCTGTGTGGCACCGTGTCAAAGGCCTTGCTGAAGTCCAGATAGGCCATGTCCACTGCCCCCCCGATCCACCTCCCTAGTCACCCAGTTGAAAAATTCAACGAGGTTGGTCTGACATGACCTCCCCTTGATGAAACCATGCTGCCTTGGGTCCTGCAGTCCATTGACAACCAGATGTTCCACCAATCTCCCTTTCAGTGGTGCTTCCATGATCTTCCCCACTACCAAGGTGAGGGTGACTGGTCTGTAGTTCCCCACTTCCTCTTTGTTCCCACTTTTGTACAAGGGGACTACATCTGCTGTCCTCCAGTCCCTGGGTACCTCCCCTGTTTCCAGTGATTGGCTAAACAGGATTGCCAGAGGTTCAGCCACCATCTCTCTCAGTTCTTTAAGGACCCTTGGGTGCACCCCATTTGGCCCCATTGCTTTATCAACTCTTATTACTTCCTGTTCCTTCAGGACCCTTTCTCATGTAAAGAGGCTTGTGTCCATTTCTACACCATTCCCACCCCTTGTACTCCCTTCAGACCCATTACCTCCTCTTCCTCAGTAAAGACTGAGCAGAAATACCTGTTCAATATGTCAGCTTTATTGTTGTTATCCTCCACACAGCCCCCATCCTCCACCTTCAGTCTCACTATCCCTCCCTTTGCCTCTCTTTTTTCACTCATATACCTGTAAAAGGTTTTGTCCCCTCTACCCATTGATTTTGCAATGTGCTGTTGTGTATGAGCTTTGGCTTCCCTTACTGACCTCCCTGCCTACCTTTGCTTCTCCTGGTACTTCTCCCTCTTCTCACCAGTCCCCAAAGGTGATGGTACTGACTGCAATGCCCTCCACAAGAGGTTGTTACTGTCTTAATTGATGCCAACACTGGCTGCAATGTCATTAATTAGGGAAGTAGGGATTGATGAAGTGAGTGCTTGAGTCAGCTGGAACTCATCTGGGTTGGGTCTGAAGTAAAACTGGCATGCATATCTCTCCTCAGAGTCTGAAGACATAGGCTCTAGTACCAAGCAATGACATCTTCTGGGGTGAAAAGTTGATTCTGGGAGTACCCCATGATTTGCCCTGGGTACAGAGTGTCAAACAATGGCAAGTCTTAAAGTGCACAAAATCATGCTGCAGTCCTAAACAATAAATGCAATTTTAGTTTTTACAGAGACAAGGCCATAAGAGCAGTTTACCTAACTAAACTATGATGAAAATTCAGTTACTTACTGTCACAAATGCACTCCGCAGGTCAGGCCCTCTGCTCCCGCAGTACCATCTTCAGAGTGCAATAGTGTGAACAGGTAACAGACAGGTAAACCCTCCTGTCTGCTTTGGGTCCAAATCACCTTTAGCTTCAAGTTCTGGAGGGATTCAAGCTATGAACCTTATGCTAGCATACCCAAATGTACAAGCTCAGATAATATTCTCTTTGGGGGGATGCAATATATCTTTCGCCTAAGGGCACCTAATCAGGTATCCAAAATGAAACCTTTTTAACTCTACAGTATAAGAGACCTAGGTATTTCTTACCTTATTAAGCAAGCTCAGTAACACAATCAAGCTATTCAACAGCTGTCAGACTTAAACACAGGTACCTCACATGCAAAAAGAAACTGAGAAGACACCTAGGCAGTATTTCAAAGAAAAGGTTGTTTACTAAAATATGATAAAAACAGATAAAATTAAACATAGAACACTATATCCTACATCTTACAATCATGTAAAACAAGAAGAAAGTTACAGAACAAAACACTCCTACCACAAAGCCTTAATTTCTTCTATCTGTTACCTTGTAGGTGCTGTTTAAGTTAGAGAACTTCTATCTCAGAGCCCAAAAATCATGTGTCACATATCCCAGATACAGGATATGTTTTCAAGATCCCTTTCCACACCCCCTTTTGGTGAGTCAGCTAGCTCCTCCCTTAGAATCAATCTCTGACATAGTTATCCCTGAGGATGTAAGTCATTACTTTGAAAAATCTATAACTAGCCATTTCCCAAATATGAGTCTTTAATCAAACATTTCTCTTTGAAGTCTTGCTACTGATTTCCTGCTGCTAGTTTGTTGAGAGGGTTTTACGACTGTTCATACACTTCCAGCTATGTGCTAAAATGAGAGGAACCAGCCCAATTACCTTTCTTCCTGCAATGTCATAAAACTCACATTTAGTTTCAACTTCAAAAGCATTGGCAGGTCATAAAAGGTAATAAAATGCCCTTCTGGAAGGATGTTTTAATTAAATGGTTCTTCTGGTCAGTTTAATGACATCCTGTGTTTTTTAGCTACTGACCTTGAAAGTTAAAGGCCAAAACTCTCATATACTGACATTTTATACACAGACCATTTATTTATAGTATAAATATCATACATGTCACCAGAAGCAGGGGCAGAGTGTCACACTTAACATAACCATACATGTTTGAGAGAATCTACCCTATAGAGCTATGCCTATGAAACTATAAACTATCAGCATCAGGACAACTCAGAAACTTTTGCCAGCTGGGTTACCTGCATTGATGTACATTGATGCTGCCTATATAATGTGGTTGCCCCCTCCTCTCTTCAGTTCCCTGCTGGAGAAAAGTTCAGAGGATATCATACTAGCACAAAATGAAAATTACGTACTCACTGTAATTCTTGATCTTCCAGAATATCTTCAACATTAATTACCAGTGGGTCTGTGCCAGAGGCACTAGAACCATAAGGGAGCAACTTCAAGATCTTTCAGCTAGGGGTCCGACATTGGTGATGGTGCCACCCACAAGGCTGACACATGATGAGGTGCTCATGGACTGGCCAGTAACCAGTGCCAATCCTCTGATTATCTCAGTTCTCTTCATCAGGAGAGGAAGAAAGTAGGAGCAAAAAAAGAGAGAAGGGGCAAGATTGCCCAAGGGATAGAACAAAGGATATAGAATATAAATGGAACAAAACAATAAAAATCTGGCCACCAGAAGTAAGAAGAAGAGAGGACAGGAGGGAGGGCTTAGGCAGCAGGATGAGAGGGTGACAGGACAATCTGGGCAGGATGGAAAAGAAGCTCCCCCTTAAAGGGAAGGAATAAAAGGGATCTGCATGCTCCCAGCAGTCTAGCAGTGTCTTCAAGAGAGAGAAACCTCCAGAAACGAAGGTGGAAAGGGTTCCTAGGTATGTAGAGGAACGCAGGCTTGGTACCCCACAAGGGAAGTGAACTGACTGGGAGGTGTAGATACCCACTAAGTAAGAACCTGAGAAAGTGGACAGCAGTTGCTTCCTCCTCTCTCTCTCTTTTTTTGTTAAACAACAGAAAATGTACCTCCAATTTTCCAGAGGGTTATCTAAGGGGAAAGAGGAAGAGGATACCAGAGCCAAGCTGACTGGAAAGTCTAAATGCTAGGAGTCCTGCTGGAGGGAAAAGAAATAGGAACATTTCACTAGGATAAGGAGTTACAGCTGACTCCTCTTCCATCTGAGGAAGACTTTCCCTTGTCTTTTTTTTTGTGGTTGTTTAAAAAAACAAAAACAAAGAAAAAACATGTATTGGAAAACCCTTATGGCAAAGAACAACATTTTGGTGATGCCCTTCTCAAAAAGAAAATAAGGAAATAAAAAAGAGCCACCCCAGCTCTTCTAGAAGGGAAAGTCAAACACCTTTTTTTGACCCTTTGTATTGTTTTGAGGAAGCCCAGAGATGAACTAAAGATCCCCAAAATATTTGCCTTTTATTCATTTTTTTAATATATTTTTTGTGTGTGTGTGCTCAAAGCTCCAGACAAAGGAGGAGCAAGGGGCCAAACAAGGAGAGAAAAAGAAGAAAAGTGAAAAACATGGTAAGGTATCAGAAGACTGGTTATTTGAGGAGGATGGTAGAAGGATTGTAGTAATGAATGGTGACGATATTCTGGAAGATCAAGAATTACACTGAGTATGTAATTTTCATATCTTCCAAGAATCAATATTCACCATTCATTACCGGTGAGTCAGAGAACCAAGCTTACCACCCAGAGGGTGGTACTGGCTTACCCTAAGGGTAATGGTTATTCCCTTAGCCTCCTATGAGGCATAACCATAAAGAGGCAGGGGCCCCTTATGAGTCTGGTGAAGCCTGAGACTGATCATGGGGAGGCGGAGGCTTCTGTGGCCTGGGACCAGGAAGGCGTTCCATAAGCTCGCACCTGACCTTACTGGAGAAGAAGTGGGTCTCCTGGAAATGTGAGGCAATCACCCTGTGCTGGGCAAAGCATGACAACTGGGAAAGATAGAGCCACACAGTCTGCCTGATGCAGACTGAAGTTCCCACTAGCTTGGAGGATACCTTGCTGGCGTCACAAGATGCCCTCGCTTGGTGCCTCACCAGCTCCAGGCCCTGGGTGGAAAGACAAATGGCCTGTCTGGTTGCCTCATAACCTGGCAAAGATGCTAGGAGCTGAATGAGCATCAAACACAGGTGCCTTCCATAGGTCACCTGGTGTGCCGAGATGCACATGGTGCATGCCGCTGAGAAAACTATTACCCTAGGTATCAAACTCTGCAGAATCCAACTCTGGAAGATGGTCATACACTGGGTACCTATGCCCAGAGGGGATGTTGAGGAGAAGGACCCTAGAACAGAGACGTGGCTCCTGGAGACCCCAGGGGTGTGCAGTACCTGCACTGGGCATCCCTTGGGGCTAGAGAGAGGGCAGAGGGATGCAGTCCTCTAGATGCCTCCACAAAAGGTCTAGGCCATGGAGGTATGACTGTAGAGTCATGACTGTAATCTCCAAGGAAGGACAGCATTAGATTTACAGGACTGTGGCCTGAAAAATAGTCAATCTGAAGCTCTCTCATCATCTCTGAGAGGAAGCACTGGTACCTGGTGTACTCAGCATCAGAAGAGATGTGCCGGGAGGTATCCTTTACCTAAAAGGAGGATGATGAAGAAGCTGAAATCAGGGGTGGCAGTGTTGAGGTGGCAGGCCAGTAGATGGCCTGAACTAGTATCATTTGGTATGTGGGGAAAGCACTCACCAACACCCAGAATTGTTCCCAGGTCAGAGCCTCTGCAAAAGGACCCATAGTGCTAGGGAGAGGGGTGGAGGTGGCAGAGGAGGAGGAGGGTCTTGGCAGACCATGCCAGCTCCTCTACCAGGACTGTGACAGAGTACAGGGGACCTCACCAAAGGGAAGGACCTGACAGACTTGCTCACCATACAGCACTCAACCACAGAGGAATGGTCCCGATGGTGCCCTTGGGAGGAATCCCCCAGGTGGGGAGACTGAAGCGATAAAGGTCCTCCAGGGTAGCTCCTATCCCCACCGATGAGAGGCCTAGAAAGTTCCGGTAGGGTCCGATGATTTGAGTTGGTACTATGACTCCTGCCAGAGCTATCACTTACCCTGGGCACGGAGTGAGCTGCTGAATGAGACCTGCCAACCCCCACCTCACCAGAAAGGGCTCTGCTCCTTGCGTTAGGCCTCAAAGGAGGCTCCATGCCAATCATCAGAGATGAAAGAGATGCAGCACCAAGGACAGCATTGGACCTTCCTCAGCACCTCTGGTGGCATTAGAATCCCCACTGGCACCAGGGATGGCACTGGAACCTTGGCTGGCACAACAGCTGACACCCACTCCCTTCCTGGCACCAGAATTGGCACTCAGACCATCTCCGCCATCACACAGCTCATCAGAAGATGAAAGGGTATGGCACCGCAACCAGCACCAGACAGAGAGGTAGCTCTCAATGACACAATGCCTACTTAGGCCTAGAACTAGGTCCAGAAAAAAACCCTCATCATCAGAGACCAGCAGCCAGTCAGGATCATCCCAGTACTCATCCCCCAGGTCATCTGACTGCTCAGGGGACGAGATTCCAAAGAAGTCCAGGGGGCATCTAACTCCAGAGGCTTTCCCTCTCCCAGCACTGCAAGCAGTGTCAGGAGGGGACCCGGTCTTGTGGTCAGCAATGCCTTGTTCACTTGTACTAGCCTTAGAGCCAGCAACTGAGGCAGCACCAATCTGCAACTCCAAGGAATCCACCAGTGTAGGCCAGCGTATAGCTCTTACCTCAGCACAAGGGGTGTCCATTGCCCCAAGGCCATGGACTGGGAGGTGTGAAGTGTCTCGGGGCTGACTATCCCACAGACTCCTCTCCCAGGCTCTCTGCCTTGGCAAGATGAGGACTATGAGAAGTCTGGTCTCCTTCAGTCTGTGTAGTACTGGGGAGGGGCCAAGAGAAGAGCCCAGGGACCTTAACCTGCAGTCCCTTTTGCGTTGCCTGCTGCCAAAGGAGGGGGGAGACTGACTCCAACACAATGTATGGAATTTGAGAGTGTGGTAGTCCATTGAAAAGCATGCATTGCAGTGGTCCATGTCATGGTCTTCTCCAAGGCAGGTCCAGCAAGAGTCACAATGGTCCCGAACGGACATGGGCCTCTCACAGAGACAACAATGCATGAGCGATGTCCTGCTTTTTCTTGGACTTGTCCTTCTTCTTAGGCCCTTGGGATTCAGACATGACTGTAAAAGGGAAGAATAACACAAAAATAAGCAAAAAAAAGGCACAGTGCCATAAAAGGAGACAGAGAATGGTGCCAAAAAAAAAGGATATAAGAAACAATATTACAGCGTTGAGTTGAACAGCGACGAACAGAGTGATACAACAAAGTTGAGAATGCTCCCACGGAGTTGCAGTCTCGACGATGGTAAAAACAGAACTGAGATATCAGGGGTCCGATGTCAGTTACAGGCCAGTCCACGAGCATCACATCATGAATCAGCCTTGTGGGCAACGCCATCACCATCATCGGCCCCACTAGCTGAAAGCTCTTGAAGTTGCTCCCCCAGGGTCCTATTAACTCTGGCACAGACCCACTGGTGATAAATGGTGAAGACTGATTCTTGTAAGATCTGTAATACCAGAACCAAACACAATGGAGAGGATGACTGAAAGAAACCCCGCAAATAAGGTACAGGAAGAGAACAAAGCAAGCAGCAACAGTCAGGATAGTAAATGCAACCTAAATATAGAAAAGGGGAAGGTGGGAGGGCAAGCTGTGGCTCTACAGAGGAGATTTACATAAAGCAACTGGAATATCTCCTTCAAAGACATCTACCTCCACAAAGCCACACCTAGGGAACGATTTCCAAGCTGTATAAAGTACTGATGGAGGTAGGGACTGTGTCATGTGGACTCTGAACATATGTCAGCCATAGAATCACTGTGAAAACATGCCACTGATACTGTTTGTTTTATTTGTTTATGCTGGTGGGACCATGGGCCAAAGACCCATTTTCATTGTTGACCAATTTCATATAAACGTGCAATTAAACAAATGTACAAAAATACAAAATACAAAAATGCTACTCACAATAAATCTCAGAACACCAATAATATACATTACACAAATATCAAGCAAAACATCTGCATTCACTTTTCAGTCATAGTTAATCCCTGAGTCTCTTCCTGAAATACATTAATGGTCCATCAATGGCCACTTGTTGACTAGCCACAGACAGGACCAGGAATCTTCTTACCATGCTTCCAGTAACAATAAAATTTCAAGATGTCAACCATTTGGAAAGGCATTGTTTAGAAACAGGGGAGCTCTATTTTCTGGGGGACAAGGAATCAAAAAGCTGGGAGGACTTCCTGCAGTCCTTATTATGGTCCAAAAAAGACTCGATGGACATCAAAAATTCTCCCTTATTTGCAGGAGAAGAAAAATGCAGTGGAATATGGATAGTCTGATTCAATGTGAAATAGAGACTATCTTCAGCTTAAAATTATGATGGATCATTAGTAAGACCCTATCCTAGTGAAAACACAATGAAAGCCTGATGCTCAGACACGCTACCTGCAGAGGAAATGGCTACAATGAACAGCATTTTCCATGATCGGCAAAGCATGTCACAGACAGCAGCAGGTTCAAATTGAGCTCCAGTAAGTGACTCCAAAATCAAGCTAAGGTTCCACACCAGAACTGGCTTATAGACTGGGGGACGCATATGCAGCATCCCTTTAAGGAACCTGTGGGACACCTCAACTTGGGCCACAGTCTTGCAATCTATGAGGATATGAAAAGTCAAACCATCACTAAATGTACCTTCATAGAACAGTACTGGTGATCCAATAAGGACAGAAGGTAACCCAAGACTTGTCTCACTTGATAAGTAAAAAGGTCCATGGAATGGGAGGAAATTTGTATGCAGATGGCTTTTGAGCTGCCAGTGTAACATCTGGTACTGCAAGAAAAACCCTGAAGTGGGAGAGTTCAATGTCCTCAGGCATGAAGATGCAGGCATGTGCAGGGATATGAGATCTGGATGTTCCAGAGAGCCCTGTTCCTGCAATGAGTCCCATCTGCAGAGGGAATAGGACTGTCAGTTCCACAGCCAGATTCTAAAGCATGGAAAACCAATTTTTTCTGGACCAGAATGAAGCCAGTAGAGTCACTGTGGTGTTTGCAACCCACATCTTGACCAAAACTCTGTATCAAAGGAACTGGAAGAAAAGCAAGCACGAATTTCCCTTTCCAGTAGATGGACAATGCGTCTCACCAGAAAACTCCAGGCTTGATGGAAGTGAGCAGTTGTGCATTGTATGTGGATGCAAAAAGGTCAAACTCTGGATGACCCCATTTGTTGAAGAGATCAATTACCACAGAGTCAAGAAATTACCACTTGTGGGATAGAACCTGAGACAAGCTGAGTCAATCTGCTATAATATTTAGAGTCCGCCAAAAACACTGTAGACAGAAACATGTTGCAGTTGATTGCCCAATGCCATACTCTGATTACTTCTCTACATAGAGGAGTGGATGCTTCCTTGTTTGATGATACAATGCATTGCAGTGATGTATGTGTGGATCAGTAGGGACTGACCATGAATTATGGAAATTAAATGCTTGTATACCAAGAATAGCCTTTCTCTCCAGAATGCTGATGCAGAAGGAGATGTCCAAAGGGGACCAGAGACCTTGCATCTGAAGGGTCCCCAGATGAGACCCCAAGTGGACCCCATTGCATCCATCATAAGAACTGACAGAGGCATGGTTTGAAAGAATGCAGCTCCCATAAGGAGACTGGAGCTATCCATCTACCAAAGGAGGGCACAACAAAATGGTGATGTCATCCCACTGGACATGGAGCTGCCATTGAGGGATGTGTATGTAGAAAGGTGCTAGAAGAACAATCATTATGGCAGCTACTATCAGGCTGAGAATATGGAGCAAGCATCTATCTGAGACATAAGACCCTAAGGTGATTAGATGTGTTTATGCTATCAGATTATTGGCACAGTCTTTTGGAGGGAAAGCCTGAGCTGGAATAATGTCCAGCACAACGCCTATGAATTGTATGCACTGGCAAGGGGTCAGCACTGATTTGGGTTTTAAGGGATGAAAATATATCAAGATTTACACACCTGATTACATTCTGAAACATGTACGTCTTATAGTTATTTATTTAAGAAGTTTTAACAGGGAAGACAAACTGAGCTGATAGCAGATCATTTTTAAACTGTGTTTAGGAAATGCCCATTTGTTTTGAACAGTCTGTACTTTTGTTAGTAGGACACGAAAGTGCTCCAGATGATAACAATATGGAGCAGGAGAATGCACTGGAGGAATTGACAGTTATTTCAGGGTATGTTCCCATTGGATTATTTCCAGAACCTACTGCTCTGTAGAGATCTCCCTCCACTTTGGCAGAAAAAGTGGATCCTGTCCCCACCTGTATCTCCTGGTGCTGAAGAGGGACAGAGGGAGGTAGAAGGGAGGCAGAAGGCACTGTGGGCAGCAGAGACACTGCCTGCTTCAGCAACACTGGAGCTCTGGAGTGGTTTCTGAAAGGCAAGAGAGGAACAGTGGGAGTGTGTGCGGGTATACGACCGGTGGGCCTCCACAAATAGCCCCTGCCACACCCACTCTGATGCTTAGGGCTCAGAGCCTTAAGAGATCTGAGAGTCATTGTTGTAGACTGTAGTTCACTGACAGTCATCTCTACATCATGGCCAAATAATTTCTGTCCACAAAAAGCAGGATTATGAATGTATTATTATATATCTTTAGCACAGTGGGCTACTCATAGCCAAGAATAGCAATATAAGCAAATGCCAGAGGCAGCAGCATGGGCCCAAGCATCCGAGGCATCATTCAATGAATGAGAAATGCATACCTGCATCCAGTCCCTGGGCAACAGTCCACTGGACCTCACTTTTGGTGGTACCATCAGGCAGTCTTTCAATCACAGATGCCACAGATTTCCATAGGCTATTTTGATATTTAATATCAGCCTGAAATTTTGCAATTTACAGACCAAGACCTATTACCCATGACATTAAGCCTAGATTCTTTGTCAGGGGCAGGGATCTCAAATGCTGAGGATATTTTGATCTGTCATGAGCAGACTACAGAATCAGTTTCAGGCTGAGAGAAGTAGAAGGCCTGCATGATAGGGGTGAGGTATTGCCTGTCTTCCTTTCAGGGAACAGCAAGCAGGGTGCTTAGTCAATGCCAGGATGCCAGAGTATCATCCTCCAGTGAAGGGTACACTGGAGGAAAAATAATGGAGAGAATAGTATGCATCTCCAGGAGCGCAAAAGAAAAAATTACTCACCTTAGTAATTGCTTTTCTTCTCATGGAGTCTTGCTATATTAGGACCATTGCAGTCATTCCCCCAGTCTTGAACTGCCCCGGAGAGGAAACGGTTAACTCCAGAGTGATCTGGAGTTCCACAGCGCGAGGGCGCTGTTCAAAGCTCTATCTGGCCAGTTTCAAATGAAACTGCCAGGTTCTTTCGGAGCTAAACTAACATAGCAAGTCTGTGTGGAAAAGCTCTACACTAGCCATTGGCTACCTATCATTAGAAGAATAAGAACAATCACAGAATAACAACAACAATATTTATTGTTAGGAACACTCCTTACAAGCACTAATAGGACCCTCTCCCCAAAAACTCAAGTCTAGAGGGACCCTCTACCACTTAACAAAACAGAAATACCTAGTTCCCAACCCAACTAGAGAGACTAAAATGGCATGACACAGTGCTTGCACTAATTTGCCAACCCCATACCCAAGTAGGAGTTCTGAGAGGGTAGGAGGGAGGTTGTCCTAATATAGCAAGACTCCATGAGAAGAAAAGCAATTACTAAGGTGAGTAATTTTTCTTCAAACACCATGAAGTCTTGCTATATTAGGACCATTACAGATACACAGCAGTACCTCCATGGAGGAGGGTCAGAACCTACTTAGAAATAGGCTCTGAAGAACAGCTGTGCCAAAGCGAGCATCTCTCCTGGACTGGACGTCCAGGGAATAATGCTTGTAAAGGTGTGAACTGTTTTCAGGTAGCAGCTTGACAAATTTCCAAATGGGAATATCTCTAGCAGCCGCTAGAGATGCAGCTGTACCCCTGGTGGAGTGGGCCCTCAGTCCTGAGGGGGGCTCCTTACCTAGTTTTTGGTAACAGAACTGGATACAAGAGACAATCCACCTTGCAATTGTCCTCTTAGTGGCAGGTCTCCCTTTGCCAACCTCTCCATAGGTAAGGAAGAGCTGGAGGGATTCGAACCTGTGACCCTTGGTACGTTCCACATAGTAGCTTAGGGCTCTTTTAACGTCCAGGCTGTGTAGTTTTCTCTCACCCGAGGAAGAATGCTCAGTGAAAAACACTGGGAGAGAAATGGACTGGTTCAGATGAAAATCTGAAACCACTTTGGGTAAAAACTTTCTGTTAGTCCTGAGGACTACCTTATCCCTGTGAAAAGAAATAAAATCCTTTTCCACTGAAAGGGCTTGCAATTCACTTATACGTCTGGCAGAAGTGATAGCCACTAGAAAAACAGTTTTCCAAGTTAAATACTTGAGATCTGCAGAAGAAAGGGGCTCAAAGGGAGGTTGCATTAACTGAGCAATGCAAACATTCAGGTCCCAGGCAGGGGCTGGTTCCCGAAAGGGAGGGTTAGTATGAAGTAACCCCTTAAAAAACTTAGAAAACACAGGGTGAGAGGAAGAGAAACAGGCTTCCTCTTGGAAACAAAGGCAGAAACAGCTGCCATATGAACCTTCAAGTAGCTGGTCTAAGGCCTAGGAATTTAGATGGGCCAAATAGTCCAGTAAAGTGGCCAGGTCAGCAGATTCTGGCACAATTTGTTTCTCCGAACACCAGAAGGAAAACCTCTTCCACTTAGAATTGTAAGTAGCCCTGGTGGAAGGCTTCCTAGAAGCCTTTAAAATATCCATGACCCCTTGAGAAAGGTGTAAATCAGCAAATTCTAATTCCTCAAGAACCAAGCCTTGAGGTGGAGGGATTTGAGGTCCGGGTACCACACTCTCCCCTGTGCACAGGTCAGCAAGTCGTGGGTCCTGGGCAAGGTTAGGGGAGGTGGATTGTCAGGGACAGGAGAAGAGGATACCAGGGCTGTCTGGCCCAGTCTGGAGCGATCAGAACCACTTTGCAGGGCTGAGTTCTGATTTTCACCAATACCCTGAAGAGGAGAGGAAGGGAAAAGCATATAGGAATTTCCCTTCCAATCCAGCAGGAAGGCGTCCAGGGGACTGAGCCCAGCACTGGAGGCCTGCAACAAAATAGAGGAAGTTGATGGTTGTCTGGGGCTGCTAAGAGATCTATCTGAGGGTACCCCATCTGGCAAAGACCGACCCCAATACCTGAGGATTCAGAGACCATTCGTGATGGCCCTGGGAAATCCTGCTGAGAGCATCCCGCCAGGACATTGTCCTTTCCTGGAAGGTGAATTCATCATCAGGAGGTGTTTAGGAGTAAGCCAGAGACCACAACTTCATTGCTTCGGTGCACAAGGCTGAAGACCGAGTGCCCCCTTGCTTGTTGATGTACCACATTGTTGTGGTGTTGTCTGTCCTGATTTGAACTACTTTGTTCTGGACAACAGCTGAAAAAGCCTGAAGAGCTAAAAGAACAGCTCTGAGTTCCAAAAGATTGATGTGGAGCAGAGATTCCTGGGGGACCACACTCCTTGAGTGGAAAGGTCGCCCAAGTGAGCCCCCCACCCTAACAGGGAGGCATCCGTGGTGAGGGGTGAGGGAGTGTGAAATGAGTAGAAAGGGAAACCCTTGAGACAGATTGCCTTGATCCTGCCACCACTGAAGGGCCAGGATCAGGGTTTTGGTCACTGAACAATTTGGTAAGGGGGTCCTCCTTTGGGACCAATAGGACCTCAAGTGGAACTGAATGTCCCTCATCTGAAATCTTGCTCCCTGCCGACAGCTGTGGAAGCAGCCATGTGCCCTAGGAGTTGCAGAAAATGCCTTGCTGGTCGAGAGACCCGAGGGGTAAAGGAGGATGCCAGGGCAATGAGCCTGTCGCTCTTTCGAGGGGAGAAATGCCCTGGCTAACTTTGTGTTCAACTCTGCACCTATGAAAGTTAGAACCTGAACAGGTTCCAGAACTGACTTTGGTAAGTTCAGCAGGAACCCCAGGGAAGTGAGAAGCTGCTGGGTGACCTGCAGTGAGATTTACCTGGTCTAGAGACTGACCCACTAGTAGCCAGTCGTCCAGGTAGGGAAACACAGCAATCCTTGCCTTCTTAAATGAGCCACTACCACAGCTAGACATTTTGTGAATACCCTTGGCGCCGAGGTTAGGCCAAAGGGCATTGCTCTGAACTGGTAGTGGCCCGAGAGCAGTTCAACCTGAGGTACTTTCGGTGAGAAGGCCTGATCATGACATGAAATAAGTCCCTGAGGTCCAGGGAAGCTAACCAGTCCCCTGGCCTCAGGAGGGCAAAATCATTGCTAGAGTTAACATTTTGAACTTTGGCTTTAATAGATGTCTGTTCAGGTACCTTAAGTCTAAGATGGGCGCCATTCTCCTGTCTTTTGGGGTAAGAAAATATCTTGAGTACAGTCCCTTGCCCAGATGGCAAGGGGAACCCTTCCACTGCTTTGCAATTCAGGAGGGAAGAAACTTCTGCTTCCAAAGCAAGGGCTTCTGAAGAGTTTAGGTGGAAATTGCCTGGCTCTCATCTTTGGAAACTGTTTGAAGCTGAGAATCAGGCCTTGCTTACTACTTCCAGAACCCACCTGTCCGAGTTAAGGACAGCCAGTTCTGGCTGAAATAAGCCAACCTGCCCCCCACTGGTACAGGAGAATCGGCCCTGGGCACCCCATCAGGGTGCCTGCTTGGCAGGAGCTTTAGGCTGAGGGAGGTGACTGTCTCCCTGTGCCCGTCTACCTCTGCCTCTGAAAACACCTCTGTGAAAAAGCAGAGGAGGCTTGAGCTTAGTAAAAGGCCTGTAGAAAGGCTACCCCTGCCCTGGGGGCATGCCTTTATGAGTGGCATGCCTTTCCTTAGCTTGGGCACTTTTGTAGGTAGTTCTATATTCATCCATCTTTTCATATAATTTTCTGTTTGATCACTAAACAGAGAATTTCCCGATACAGGAAAATCCATAGCCTTTGACTGAGTATCTTGGGACAGATTAGTGCATCTGAGCCATGCCAACCACGGAAAGCTACAGAAGTGGCCATGACCCTAGAGGAAACATCATTAACATCAACAGCAGTATGAAATTGAACTTTAGAGGCTTCAATGCCATCAGCAGCCACTTGTTCCAACTCACTAGCCAGCTGGCCCTGGGCCTGCTTAGCTAACTGCAATATAGTGTCCCATCTAGATTTCTGATATCTAGCAACATAAGCCATATAATTAGCCTGCCTGAGTCCCAAAGAAGCTGCCATATATTGCTTTTTCGCCATGGCATCAATCTTCCTGGAATCCTTGTCAGGAGGATGTGAGGCCAGGGGAATATTAGCCTTGTCACAGGCTGCAGCTTGTACCACACCTACATGACTACACTGCTCAGTGAGGAAGTCTGTATCCGAGCCTGACAAAGTATACCTTCTGTCCATTTTTTTATCTACAGGAGGGACAGAATGAGGATTTTTTAAAATCTTTGTTGTTTGCTTCCTAAATGACTTATGCAAAGGAATAGACAACCTCCTAGTCTCTGGAATATCCATCATTTCCACATAATCAGGCTCCTCTTGCTCATCCACAGCCTCTTCTAAGGGAAGCTGGAGGGTTTCTGCCACCTTTTTGTAAAACATAAACAGAGAAGGGGACTCAGACAGCATAGGGGGAGATTCTAAAGGTCTATCTGGAGAGATGTCCGGTTCAATGGGCACGTCCAGACCTTCCCAATCACAAACATACTGATCAAAATCCTCCTCCCCTCATGTGGTTCTATAAAATCCTCAACATCATAATCCTGAACCACTGAGACTGAACGAGCCACCCTTTCCCAGATGCAGGGGCTCGACAGCCTGAGACAAAGACTGGACAATCTGAATGGCTTTAGTTATCTCTGCAGCAGTTGGAGAGACAATTTTGTACTCCAGACCTGCTGATTTCTTTGTCTTTTTGCTGGGACTGGTTCCTCTGAACCAGCCTTCCTTTGCCGAGAAGTCTAGCCCTGGTCAGAGGGCACTCCTCTGGTCTAGTGGGTACTGGACCGGCAGGCCATCCGGTCAGCGGACTTTTGGTCTTCCTGCCCTGAGCCGCCCAATCTCTTTTCCAGGGTGGCTGCAGGAAATTTTACACACCTGGCAGTCTGACAGGAGGTGGTCAGCCCCAGACAATAAACACAGTGTGTGTGGGTCAGCCTTGGCGAAGGCTTCCCACAGACATCACAGTGTTGAAACCCAGTGGGCCGGTTTTCTTTTGGGTTTCTCAGACATAATGCCAGCCTAACCAAAAACTTGCCCTTTTTGATGGCAGTGCCAGGCAAGACCCTTATCGGTTCCTAACTGCGTGTCACGGGTATTTGAAAAACCCCAATAAAGTTAGGTTTTTAGAACCGATAAGAACCGAACCGCACTTAAAAGCCAACTAAACAGTTTAAAACATGTATTTCAACTAACCGATCGGTTCAAAACCGAACCGATAATGACTTTCCACACAGACTTAATTTCTGTACTTACGTTACCAGATAGAGCTTTTAATCGAAATGCGGTAAAATAAATACTTATTGCGGTTCAATGAACCGAAAATACTCGCTTGAACAGCTGAAATGAACCGAGCTGAAGGAGCTGATATCCGGAGGCGACTGTTCAGTGAAGCGGAGTAAAGAATCTGGCAGTTTCATTTGAAACTGGCCAGATAGAGCTTTGAACAGCGCCCTCGCGCTGTGGAACTCCAGATCACTCTGGAGTTAACCGTTTCCTCTCCGGGGCAGTTCAAGACTGGGGGAATGACTGCAATGGTCCTAATATAGCAAGACTTCATGGTGTTTGAAAGGTTCCTTTTAGGTGAATTGTCCTCCTCGGTAGTAGGACCCAAGGAATCCTGCATTTATTCGAGGAGAGCTTGGAAGGAAACATCCTACAGAGGAGACATGGATGCACAGGTAACGGTACCTTCATTGCAGGAAGGGGGGGGGCTGGAACCTAATCCACCATGAAGTTTTAAGTCATCCTCTTTCTCTTCCTCCACATTAAAAGTTAGGATTATACTCCTCCCGATCCAGTTGTGGGAGAGGAGGAACTGGAGGCACCAGATGTGAAACTACAGTATCTGTGTTTTGACTATGCCTAAGATAGGGGTCAACATAATTATTATCAACAGGATAATGCCCAACAATGGAGGCTGCATGCCACTAGCAGCAGCAGCAGAACTAGAGCCAGACCCTTACCTTGGTGTCATATTAATGGTCAGAGGTCAGTACATCCCAAGGACATAGCTGTGGCCTGAGATTTGGACTTACCTTCTCAGGTGCCTGAACAAGGGAGAGACAGGAATGAGAGGACAAGCAGATGCTTTTTCCTTATAATGTTTGGAACAATGCCATTCTGAATATGTCAGTTATGAGGATTTATCTTGTGTGTCAACAACCACTGAGGTGACTGTGTATCTGAATGTCAAGGGGGCAGGCAGGTCACTGAAGCAAACTTCAATGAACATGATAGTGACCCCAGAGTGGAGGCCAGCGTCGGACGGGGAAGTACTTTTCACTTTCTGAAGGAATGCTTCCAAAACATTCTAATGGTGTCTTTTTGTGTCTTTGTTAAAACCCTAGCAGATGGTGCAGTTCTTTACATCATACCAAAGTTCCAAACAGCAAACACAAATGATGTGAGTGCCATCTTTGAAGATTTTCATACCCTAGTGACAGAACCAGAAAAACAGCTCCTTCAATGGTAGTATACAATGATGGAAAAAATGAAAACAAGATATGAGAAGAAAGTCAAGAGTAGTATGAAATAACAGCATTGTTTCTCTGAATACCTAATGAAAGGTTGACGGTGGGAGAAAAAGCTGAGGAGAGGTGGGACTGTTTACATTATATAGACGGCATCAACGTACATTAATGTAGGTGGCACCAGCTAATAAAATTCAAGTGGTCCTGGCACTGATGGTGTACAGTTCCATAGGTGTGGATCTATAGAGGAAGATGTCATTGAAAAAGTTCCAGTGTATATGATGAAAATTTAGGACTACAGAGGTGAACCAAAGTCCTAATTCCTGCTAGACACATGCTCTCGACAGTGGGGGAAAAAAAAGAAATGAGACAGTTGGAAAATGATGCATTATATATTGGGAGAAGGCATGTGCCTATGTCATGTGTTGCTTCTGAGTATCAGTGCTATCAGGTCCCAAATTTCTCATTATAGCAGGTATCTAGTGCCTCTGGCAATAAGACCAGAGTACAGGGCTCTATGGAGAAGACTGACACAAAGAAATACGTTCATCAGTGACACAAGAGAAGGAATACAGGGCAAGATGGGTCTCTTTGCAGATGACATTAAGCTCTGAGACAGGGCAGACTGTGGAGAGGATAAAAGTTGTAAAGGGACCTGCATATGTGGAGAGGTGGTCTAAGGTTTAGAAGTTGAACTTCAATTTCAGAGAAGCAAGGAGATGCACACTGAGATCAAGACATAATATTGGATGGAAGGGGTTAAGCTGGGCACTACTTCCAAGAAATGGGACCTGGGAGTCATCATAAGTTACTCCCTAAAATAGTCTAGCCAGTGTAACAAGGACTACAGCAAGGCACCAGGATATTGGAGTGTAATGGGAAGGTTTAGATAGAAGGAAGAAATAAGTAATACTACCCCTCTATAGATCACTGCAGGCCCCAAATGGGATATTGTGCCCAGTTCTGGAATCCCCAGCTAAGGAAAGACAAAGACAGGATTAAGACAGTGCAGTTTAGGGAAACCGAAGTGATTCAAGGACTACAGGGCAGATCCCATGAGGATCGACTCAAGGCACTGAATAAGTACACGCTGAAGGCCAGAAGGGAGAGTGACACTACGATAGTGACCTTCAAGTTCCTAAAAAGAATGAACAGAGTAAACTGTAATGAACAGTTCAGCAAGAATAGCAAGTCAAAAACACAGGGACATGAGTGGAAGCTGGCAGGGGGAGGTTCCGAAGGACGCGGAGCATTTTATGTAACAGAGGGAGACTGAGCCACGGAACAGACAGCTGGCATAGGTGGTGGACACTAACACCATTGGTAGTTTCAAGAAAGGCTGGGACAGAGTTAAGGACTTAATAGTTACTAAGGGGCATAGCAGGAAGGCAGGAGGCAAGAGGGAGGAAAGGCATAAGTCTAGGCAGCAGATCTCAGGTAGAAAAGGATATATTTGGGCAGACTAGATGGACCAATGGTCTTTTTCTGCCAACAGTGTCTATGTTTCTACAGTAGGTTTCTATGTAAAATTCTTTGCTTTGGTAAAATGCCATCACTGCTTATAATCCAAAGACAGGCTTAAAGCAGCAGTACAATGAAAAGAGTTTTTCCCAAAACCTAATTTTCTACTATGGTTATGAAAAATATTGGCAGAACTGTTGATTTGGGTTTTCTGGATGCTTCCTATGCTGTATACTGTACATTTGCATTTTTGTCTGGAAAAAGAGACCCTGGTGGCCGGTTGTTGTGGCTTAATGGCCATCCCTGTGCTCCGTCTCCACAGGTAATGCCTCCGAACTGGATCCGGAATCAGCAAGTAAGTAAGGTGGACTCCCCACTGTCCTGCCAAGGGGGTAAGCTGTGAGAGTTACAGGGGGTGAGGGCCTGAAAGACCGGAACGATGGAATGGTGGTCAGACAAGGTGCCAACTGGGGCCAAGGAGGAGAAAGATATAAGCAAAAAAAATAAATAAATAAAACTTTGTTTTCAATTTAACAGTTTAAAAAAACGGTATCAAATTGGTTTAACTTAAAGCATAGAGCCCTTAATTACAATTATAAAAGTTGTCATTACAAAATATGTCATATGTTATATAATTTGAGATACATTTAGGCACAGTTTTGGTTTAATTTTATACAACACCAATGTAGATAAAAATGACAGGATACAACATGATCTTTTATAGTGCCCAACTGAAAAACTAACATGTTATCTTGTGAGTTAGGTGAAGCCCCAGATGACAGCTTGTGCTGCTGGTTACATCAACTGCATACTGAATCAGTCAGAGAGCAACTTTCACAACACTGAAGACAGTAAAAGAACCATGTGCAGCACTGAAGCTGATATCTAAGTGACAGATTTTCATACAAACAGCAGATTTAAAAGCCATGATTAGTAAACAAATGTGTCACTAAAATACTACATGTAATGTACTAAAAAGAAACACAGTTTATCATCACTTGTGAGGGAGCAGGACTTGCAAAGCTCACTTGTGGCTCCAACACTCCTGAGTTATGTTCCTGCCCCTTCACTTGTAAAAATACATTGCATATTTCAAGTCAGTCTACTGCACATCTCCTGTGTACAAAAACTGCTGTTACCTGTTAGCTGACTGTGTCACCACATGGGTCTGCGGATAAGAAGGTTGCATAGCTCTAGTTGCTATACTGTACTGGTATGAAAAGTTAAGAAAGGCACGAACTGTACCTTTTCTGATGACAAACAAAACATATCATAGTCTTGATAGCCCTCACATCCACTTCCTCGAATAAATACACTGACATGAGTCTTGGAGAAAATGGCTGCACTCATATGTTTATTTAGCACCTTACATTATTGGAGTAGCAGGCACAGCTGGGAGAGTTTGCAGATTCCTCTGGCCCCAACACACGCCCCAGTTGGAAGTGCCAACCCTGGTGCGGGCCACAGAATGGATGTATCACCTCGATTGGTGCCCCAGCCCCAAGAATGGCGAGGTCAAGTGGCCATGTCGCTAGTGCTGCCCCTGTCTGGAAATGTCGACTTTGCAGGTTACCTGAAGATGTTGGACTGCGATCCTCCACCAACCAGGGTCCGGTCTTACAGTCCTCAGGCCTCATGCCGAACAGAAACGATAAGCCCTTTAGAAGAATTTGATTCATTCCCCCTTTTCCCTGGTACTGTCAGTCTGTGATATTCCCAGGCTGCTATGACAATCACTGCAACAGTTTCAGAACTTTTCCATACCATACTACCTAAGTTTTATCTCTTTGGAGGAGACAAAAACCCAGAAAAACACTTCTCACATGGAACACTGGTAAAACTCATTCTCCGACCCCTAATGCGGTCACCCCTACTGGGTCAACAAGTCCCCTGTCTGACCTGGCAGACCCTAACCCTGCTCTTATGTGAGCGGGTTGAGTGGATATCCACAGAGGGAGGAGAGTAGGGGGACAGCTGCTAGCCTCAGCTCTTTTTTCTCTCTCTCTCTCTCTCTCTCTCTCTCTGCCCCTCTTCAGATGGCCATCACTCTGTGGATGGCTCCTGTGATACCTCCTCTGGAGGCGGTGCCTGGGGCTGCTCCCTACCCATGGAGGAAGAACCCTACCTGCCTAGCCTCAGGTCAGTTGGGGAGTGCCCAAGAAAAATGGACAACCGTTGCAATCCTCTGGCAGCCTCATTATTGACTTGTGTCACTAAAATACTATATGTAATGGTTTACTAAAAAGAAACACAGTTTATCATCACTTGCGAGGGAGCAGGACTTGCAAAGCTCACGTGTAGCTCCAACACTCCTGTGTTACGTTACTGCCCCCTCACTTGTAAAGACACACTGCATATTTCAAGTCAGTCTATTGCAAATCCCCCATGTACAAAAACTGATGTTACCTGTTAGCAGACTGTGTGACCAAGGTCAAGGTCAACTTTATTTATAAAAGGTGCTTTTCAAAACCAAAGTGCCTGTACAGAAGGTTACTAAAAGCTGATTCAGATTAAAATCCCAGATCATACGATACATTCCATTATAACTAGTGATAAAACATATCAGGATATGCCAACTCAAATAAACATGTCTTCAATGAAAACTTGAAAGACTCGGTGAACAGGCATTCTCTCACCCAACGAGGTAGAGAGTTCCACATGGTCAGGGCCACAAACACAAATGCTCTGGCCCCAGAGGTCTTCAAACGGACCCTGGGAACCTCCAGAAATCCCTCATCAGTAGAACGGAGCGGGCAGTGGGGATGGTAGGGACAGAAGAGATCTTGCAAATAGCACGGTTCCTGTTCATGTAGGGCCTTATAGGTCAGCAATGTGACCTTGAAGGTGATTTTCCACCACACTGGCAGCCAGTGCAGTTCGCTGAGCACAGGCATAATATGTTTGGCTCTCGACAAGCCAGTCAACAGCCTGGCAGCCACGTTCTGCACCAGTTGCAGGTGGTGGATCTCCACCCCCGGAAGCCCTAGATATAGAGCACTGCAATAGTCAAGGCAGGAGGACACAAAGGTGTGGAATAGTGTGGGCAAGTCCTCAGGTAGAACAAGGTGTTTCACCCGGGCGAGGTTCCTCAGATGGTAAAACAAGGCCTTGACAATGGCCGACACCTGAGCTTTAAGTGCCAGTTCGGAGTCGAGTACAATGCCCAGATTACACACCCGTTCAGAGGCTCTCAACCGGTCACCCCTAGTATAATACCAGATGGACAACCAGGAGGAAACCCCTATACCCGATGACCTGGGTCCACGACCAACACCTCAGTCTTCTCCGGGTTTAATCTCAACCAGCTGGCACTCATCCAGTCCTGAATCTCAGTGAGGCAGTTATTAAAGACCAGATAGCACCACCTTGCTCAGGTACAAAGGATATGTACAGCTGAGTATCATCTGCATAGCAGTGAAAACTCAGCCCGTACTTCCTTATAATGTCTCCCAATGGCAGCATGTACACCGGAAACAGCATGGGAGACAAAACAGAGCCCTGAGATACCCCACATGACAGGGGAAGAGGGGCCGAGGAAAAAATCCCTGACACTACTCTCTGAGACCTGCCTGTGAGGAAAAAGTAGAACCATCTGAGGACTGTTCGCGGCAGTCCATAGATCAGCCGCAGGTGCTCCAATAGTATCCAATAGTCCATGGTGTCAGATGCTGCTGAGAGATCAAGGAGAACCAAGATCAAATGGCTCTTCCAATCTCTCACCATCAGGAGATCATTTAGCACCAGAACAAGGGCAGTCTCACTACAATGCCTATTTCGGAAGCCAGACTGGAGAGCATCATAGACCTCATGGGTGGTAAGATGTTCTTCAAGCTGCAGTGCAACTACCTTATTAATAACCTTGCCCAAAAGGGCAGGTTAGAGACTGACATGTAGTTTGCGAGACAGTTGGGGTCAAGGGAGGTTTCTTTCAAAAGGGTTGTCACCACTGCCTCTTTCAAGGAGTCTGGGAACACACCTGTCTCCAATGAACACCAGACAACCTCAGCTGGACCAGTCTGATAATATCCAAGCACTCAGCTAGGAGGTGGGTTGGACCTGGATCCAAACTACAGCAAGTCGGCTGCAAGCCCTGGACAATCTTCATGATATCTGTGATCGCCAACTGGTCAAAATCAGCCCAGACAGACCGGGTGATTGTGCTCTCCCACCGACAGTCACAACAATCAACAGAAGGTGCTGGTCAGATCTCCGACCTAATGGTGGCAACCTTATCTGCAAAGAATCAAGCAAACTCCTCACACTTCAGCTGTGAAAAGGCTCTCCGATTCTGCAGACAGGCTGGATTGCACAGCCTGTCCATAGTACGAAAGAGCTGAGCCAGGTCTGGGGAGAAGAAGGTTGCACAGTACAAGTTGCTATACTGGACTGGCATGAAAAGTTAAGAAAGGCATGAACTGTACCTTTCCTGATGACAAACAAAACATACTTTTGTCTTGGTAGCCCTCACATCCCCTTCTCTGAATAAACACACTGACATGAGTCTTCGGGAAAATGGACACAGCCATATGTTTATTTAGCGCATTAAACTATTTGAGTAGCATGCACAGCTGGGAGAGTTTGCAGACTCCTCTGGCCCCAACACTGGCCCCAGCTGGAAGTGGTAAACCCTGATCTGGGCCAAGGAATGGAAGTACCTCCTGTGTCAGTTCCATGACCCAAGGGTGGGGAGGTCAAGTGGCCAAATGCTGAAGGGAGGCACCAAGCCCTTCAGAAGAATTCAACTCATACCCTTTTCCTAATACCATCAGTCTCTGATACTCTCAAGCTGCTACAGGATGGATGCAGTCCTATCCCCCAAGCAGCTTACTTGAATTATGCTACCAAGACCTCATGGAAAGAATTCAACAATAAATCATATCCTTCATCACACAAGTGCGCACCACAGAAATAATAGAAACACAGAATTTGATGGCAGATAAGGACCACTTGGCCCACCCAGTCTGCCTATTTCCCTACCTATTGGATAAGCTGCAGATCCTAGTTAATCAACAGCCTACTTCTTCCTACCCACCACCAGAATTGCCTTATGTCTGTCCCATGCATTCTTGAATTCCCCCACTGTTTTTTACCCCACAACCTCCTCAGGATGGCCATTCCATGCGTCCACCAACTTCTCTGTGAAAAAATACTTTCTCAAATTGCTCCTGAGCCGTCCCCCCTCTATCTTCAAATTGTGACCCCTTGTTCTTGCACATCTCTTTTTCTGAAAGATGCATCCCCTCTTGGACTTTGTTGATTCCCTTGAGGTACTTGAAAGTTTCTATCATGGCCCTTCTCTCCCTCCTTTCCTTGAGGATATACATATTAGGATCCTTTGGTCTCTCTTCATATGACTTCGGGTGCAGACCCTGCACCATTTTAGTTGCCCTCCTCTGGCCTGCCTCCATCCTATGTCCTTACAGAGATGGGGTCTCCAGAACTAAACACAGTACTCCAGATGGGGTCTCACCAATTCTCTGTACAGAGGGATAACAGCTTCCTGTTTTCTACTGATGATGCCTCTCCTTATACTTCCCAGTATCCCCCAAGCCTTCCTTACTGCCTTCTCACATTGCTTGCTTACCTTTAGGTCATCTGATATGATTACCCCCAGGTGCCTTTCCATTTTTGTTGTTGTTAGTAATCCCCCCCACTGTGTACTCTTTCCCTGGGTTTCTGTTTCCCAGGTGCATTACTTTGCACTTCTTTGCATTGAATCTAAGTTGCCATACTTTTGACCATTCCTCCAACCTTGCCAAGTCTCTTCTCATCCTTTTAACCCCCGCCTCGTGTATCAACCCTGTTGCAGATCTTTGTGTCGTCTGGAAAGAGGTATACTTTTCCCTCCAGTCCCTCTGCAATGTCAATTACAAAGACATTAAAAAGGACCAGTCCCAGTACTGAACCCTGCAGTACCCTGCTAGTAACCCCCTTTTCTTTGGAGTACACTCCGTTTACTATTACCTTCTGTGTCCTGTTGTCCAGCCAATTTTTTACCCAGGCTACTACCCTGGGACCCACTCCCAGGCTGGCTAATTTGTTTATTAATCTTTTGTGTGGGTACTGTGTCAAATGTCTTGCTAAAGTACTGCTAGTCCATGTCCATAGCCCCTCCCTGGTCTACTACTTTGGTGACCCAGTCATGGAAACCTATTAGATTTGTCTGACTTGACCTTCCTGCTGTGAATACATGCTGCCTTGGGTCCTGTGCTTCGCTGGCCTCTAGGTACTCAACAATTCTTTCTTTCAGAAGTAATTCCATCATTTCTTCTACCACTGAGGTCAAACTAACAGGTCTGTAGTTTCTTGTCTCTGCTTTGCTCCCACTTTTGTGAAGGGGAATCACATCTGCTCTCCTCTAGTCCTCAAGGTCCTCAGGTACCACACCACCCTCCCATGATTTGTTAAAAAGGGTAGTCAGTGGTGTCACTACTTCTCCACTTAGTTCTTTTAGAATTCTGGGGTGAATACCATCAGGCCCCACTGCTTTGTCCACCTTCAGTTTTAGGAGCTCTTTCAGAACCCTTTCTTCTATGAATGGGCTGGTATTGACCCCCTACCCAGAGTGCTTCTATTGATTGGATTAGGTACCTTCTCCTCTTCTTCTTTTGTGAATACTAAACAGAAGCATTCATTCAGTATCCCTGCTTTTTCACTGTCACCCTCTGCCCACCTCCCTTCCCCTTTATTAATCCTCACTGTCCCTCCCTTGGTTTTTCTTCGCTCTGTACTTATAAAAGGTTTTATCCCCCTCCTTAACTGAGTTGGCTATCTTTTCCTTGGTTTGGGCCTTTGCTATTCTGACTGCCTTCCCCACTTCCTTCTGCTTTAACTGGTACATCCTGAGCGAAAGTCCTTGGTGGGAGATGTGTCAGCCTGTGAGAGAGGTCCTTGCCTATCCTGGTATCACACAGGAGTGGGGGGACCAACGGCCCTCATCACGTGGCCACCTAACAGCTGGATAGCCAAAACAAGGCACCCCCCCGGCCACGGAACCACAGCTTGGGCGATCCCTTATACCTCCATGTGCTCTCTGCCACCAGCTTGAGAAAACCTTTAAAGTGACTTATCCTTTTTTGGTTGTTTTTCATTTCTGGACCTGCTTGTCCCATCTTCTGTTTGTCAACTATGAGCTTGGCTTAAAGTGCTCTTTATCAAGCCCTGGATTACGGAACTGGACACAATGGCAGCCAAGCCCCATGGCTTGCATAACGAGCATCCCCGACTACAAATCACTGTTTCACTGTTGGTGGGGCCATGGAAAGAAATTTCATTCATAAACTTTTTCTTTGTATACCCGATAGAGCTTCTACCTTACCTGTGGCCTCTGCCCTGTATCCTTAAGGGAGTTCACCTTTTGTGCATGAGCCATTTATCCCACAAATCGCAGCTTTTTGACCATGGGAGAAATCCTAAGTCTCCCCGGTTCCTACGCAAAGGCAAACTGCTGGCTGACCAGCTTAATCCCACTTTGAGGTGCAGGAAGGTCACCTTGGAATGATATGGTGCATTAGCCCAAAACATATCAAAAACATAGCAAAAGGGTGCGCTGTGGAGCAGAGAACATGGCAGATGGATCTTAGTATAGCTCTGTTCATAGCTCGCTAAATGATCTTATTTTCTCTATTTTATGTTTGGGATTTGATTTTAAATTTACACCATTGAAAGGATTAGTGCTGGAGATTTACAATTGGTCTGAAGCAGGACCAGAGAGACAAAACACCACAAAACCTGGATTTCTTCCTTTCATCTACTGCATTGATGAAGGGGACGGTGCCTAAGCAGCCCAGTGATGCACAGCCTACCAAACTCCTGACATCGCAAATCCTGGCAATGGTTACAAAAATACAGACGATGGGAGAGGACACCAACAAATGACTGGCTGCAGTAGAAGCCAAGTTATCTGAGATGGACACAAAAATTTTGGACAATGCCAATGCTGCACGGACTTTGTTCAAGGAAATGGACAAACAGCATGAAAGAAATGCAGCCTTCACAAAAGACCTGTTATTTTTGAAATCTAAGGTTGAGACACTTGGAAATACTCAGCATCAAGCTAATGAAAGGATCTTCGGATTCACTGAAAGTTTTGCTGAGAAAATTAATATCCTGTCTATTGTCAACAAACTGATTTTCACTGACCCGAATCTTTTGCCTCCCGACTCCAGGATTACAATAAGCCACCTATTCACTACTACTCAGAAATCTAGAATGCCACATGGAGCTGAGTCTTCATGACCGCTCACTGTCATAGCTACCTCATCCTCCTCAGAAGCCCACATTCCACTCTTACAAGGGGCCAGATCCAGAGGGGATATTATCTGGGAAGATAGAAAGATTGCCTCCCCGACATATCAGCACAGACCCAGGAAAGAAAGAAGATACTCCAGGTTATTAAAAAAATCAATACTGGGACATGGAGTGGTGGCGCAGTTTACGTTCCATGGCATGATTGCAAATCCACTACAAGGGTAAGTCGCATGTCTTTTCCGAGCCCACATCAGCTTCAACATTTTCAAATAAACTTATAGTGAAAATAACATCCCCAGAAATTGAACAGGACAAGGAAGGGTAAATTTAATACTGAACTGAACAAGGACCTACTATGATCTGCATATTTAGCTGTAGCGCTAATCATTAGATTACTTCCCTTTGTGATAATATTGCTGTTGATGGAATGTTGTGCCTTCACTTTAATAATGTTTTACTGTCCTGATCTGCTGTTCACTGTTCATTTTAAATTATACTTCTTGTAAAACTAGTCATTTTCACGCAAAGTAATTTTAGCGCAAATACAAATGGAACCATAATTGCGTAAAATAAAATTTAGCGCTAAGTCATTAGGACCACAAAGACTATAATGGGAAAAAGTGCTAATAACACTAATTAGCGCAAATAAATTTCAGCACAAATTAGTGCGTCAGCGAATATAGTGAAAATCATTTTACAGTGACAATTTCAAGTTTTACAGCAATTCCTTCTGCCTGAATCAGTGAGAAGTTCTTGAGTTCTGGTGTGTCTACACATATCGCTTAGTTTGTGGACTTTTAAATGGACCTTCTAATTTGCTGTTTACCTATGTGGCAAAAATGGGGTGCCTTTCAACATAGCGTTGTTTGACAGCTTAATTGAGCCCAGGCCATCTGAAAAGTTACTGTTTTTTTCCCAGTAATGTGCCAGCCCTCCACCCTCATTTTCCAGCTTGCAAGGAACGTGGAATGGTAGCAAACTCCTGAGTGCCGATTACTGTGGTGAGAGTGCAATTTCTCTACACCATTACTATACTGGACTTATGCTTTACTTTATTAACTGTCTTGTCTCTCCATCTTGATTGTTTAGGTGCTTTCTAAAACTACCAATAGATATTTGTTTTTATTTACCTGAACAACAATTAAGATGGTCTGCGTACCTGTTTTGTTTAATGTGACATGACCGCTCGTTGTATATTATAAAATATATAAAGTTTACAAAAAAAAAAGAACACAGCAGAAAAGGGATCGCTCTCCTAAGCCTTCACAGGCAAAAAATATCCATCGCAAGTAATTTATTTATTTATTTGAATTTTGGTAACCAGGTAGACCCACGGAGACAAGACGGTCCCTTTTTCAGGGGCAACCTGGACATAGGTTCATAGGTTGATACGAGTTCAGGAGACCATAGGCCTTTTTTGAGCTCACCACCTAATCACAGGTGGGATAGATGAAACAAGACAATATGTAATAACATTTTACAGGTGTGCTGACTAAAACACAACATATGTATAATAGTGAGCAAATACATATAAAGTGCAAAATTACATTGTTCTGTTGTTCCGGAATTATGTCTTAACACCTTAGGTTACTAATACATATTCAGTGCAAAAACGGACATCAGCAATGATATGATGGAACAGCATAAAAACAAAAACAAAGGATAACTGCAAAAACAATAGATACTCATTTGGAGGCATTCTCCAGAAAATTGACTCAAGAGGATGCAGAGGAAGTACAGAAAGTGAGGAAAGAGGGTGAGCTTGTGCTGAGGCAAGTAAACTAGTGAAAACAGATACAGGGCAAAGGGACAAGAAGATGTCAGGATAGATTGTGCTTGAAAAATGTGAGGGAGGTGGAGGACAGAATATCATGCAGGAGTGCATTCTAGGCAGATGTTGCTGTAAAACTAAATGACTGGCTGCTGTCAGCTGGCCGGGGGTTGGGTACTACCAGCAGGGGAAGGGCTGCAGATCACAGTGTGTGAGGATTATGTCTACAGTCAATGAGGTCGCCAAGGCAGGGCGGTGTATAGAGGTGTACCAGTTTAAACATGAGGCATATGGTAGTGTATAGGAATTTGTTCACTAGGGGAGCCCAATTCAAGGCTGAGAGTACTTTACAGTGATGTAGATGGGGGTCAGAGCCAGGAGCAAAGCACCCTATCCTTAAGCAGAGCTGATTGATTCTTGAGAAAATGGAGGCTCATGCCTGTAGGAGCAGAGGGGCACCACAGCCAAGTAGCGGGAGAAGAGTGGCCACTGCAACTTTTTTGACAGGAGGCACTAGTCAGCAGTGGACAAATATGGTAAAGCAGACCAAGCCACTGATTGAGTATTTTCTTCAGTATATTGACATGATTCTTGTAGTTGAGTGTGGGGTCAAGGGTGACCCCCTGATATTTAAAGGTGGTTACATGCTCTAGAGTGCTACTGTCCACTAACCGGATCATGAGGGGGTGCTACTCCGGAGTTATGGAACAGCATGGTCTTGGTCTTTTTTGTATTGACGACCAAGTGGTTTTCAAGGAACCATCCCTCTAGGGCATGGAAATCATTCTCCAGGTTCATGTTGATCCAATCCAGATCCAGGGAAGAGTGGTAGATGATAGCATTGCTGGCATAAAGATGAATTGTGGCATGTCCACAGTTGAGTGGTAGGTCGTTACTAGAGAGGGAGAATAATAATGGTCCCAGTATGGAGCCCTGTGGAACACCATACTGGATCTGCCCAAGCTCTGAGAGGGCCCCAGACCATTTAACCCTTTAGGAGCAGTTAGAGAGGTAGTCATGTAGCCATGCCTGAGCTCTGTGATCAAAGCCCAGTGACTAGAGTTTGCATAGTAATAGACTGTGATCAGCCAGGTTGAAAGCTTTTGTTAGATCGATAAAGATAGCGCCTGTGGCTTGACCTCGATCCAAAGTGGTGGAGATGTCCACCGTTACTTTTATTATCGCTGTTAGAGTGCAATAATTTTTCCTGAATCCATGCTCATCAATGGAGAAGAGATATAAGTCCAGGTATTCTTGAAGTTGATTGTACAGGATGCACTTCTGTATTTTTGCCAGTGGGCAGAGAGTGGATATGGGTCTGTAGTTCTCTATAATTTCAGTAGGGCCACCCTTGTGGATAGGTACAACCACTGCTACCTTCCATTTGTCAGGCACCATCCCTGACAGAAATGATCTGTTTAGTAGGTTCCTCACTGGTAATGCAATGCCCTCAGCACCAAGTTTTAGGCACTTAGTTGCCAGGGTACCATAGCCAGGTGATCTTTCGGCTTTTAGGTTAGAGAGTAGCCTACACACAAGTAAGTTGCATGATATAAAATTTTTTTTATTAAACTTACACATACAGATAAAAAGCTGGGCATACAGAAGAGTATCCAACAGCCTGAAAAATACTTGATGGTGTTTCTTGCCCTTTGTGTCCAGACTATCCTATTTGTACAGGGAAGAGAGACGAGGGAAACGGAAAGGGGAATTTGTTTAACCAGGAAAGGCACACTAAGGCAGAGCTTATTTTCAGGTGGGATCTGGGAGCACAAGGAAGTAAAGTGACTTGCTCAGGGTCACATAGTATGCAAGTGGGGGCTTATGGGATTCAAACCCAGGTCTCCAGGTTTGCAGCTCAGTGCCACAGCTCTTTTTAACCCCTCTCTTGGCCCCTCTTCAGACAACCACTGCCCTGCGGGTGACCCCTGTGATTCCTCCTCCTGAGGCAGTGCCAGGGGCTGCTCCACACCACTGGAGGAGGACGAACCCTACCTGCCTAGCCTCAGGTTGGGGGGGGTGCCTCAGACAAATGGACAACTGCTGCAATCCTTTTGCAGCCTTCTTTTTGTTTGAGCAAAAAATGGGACAGCAACTGCATGCTAAGAATGATGAGACCCAAGTAATAATGAACACCTATACTCATCTGGCAGCAAAGGTAAGAGAATGTAAGAGTACATTTTAGGACTTTGAACAGTCCCTGAGCCAAGAGGTAACTACTTATATCAGCTATTCAATCAATTAATAAACTTGAAGGTAGCATACCAGAGAGGCAGACTGGATAAAGACCAGGCTCTGGGATCCATAAAGATGTAAGGAGAAAACAGATATCCAAATGAATTTGTTTCTGTATTTTTTTTTTCCAAAACACACAGTACATCAGCTATTTTAAGGTATATTTAGACAAAATGTCTTAATGCTCTGAGTTACTGTTAAGTACTGCTTATGCATAGTGATTAAGTTTCATTTATGGTGATAGTGAGAACTGCTGTAACTTTGAACTGAACAGATAAAAATACACACAAAGTTAATATTCTTTTGCAATGACAGTGAATACAGAACAGTTGCTGATCATATCTAGTGCTGCTATTAAAGTCTAGACAGAGCCAAGGGACTGGCCACTCACACTCGACAAAACACTAACATCTTAAAAATTCTAAAGTTAGTTGGCTGTAAGCATTCTTCTCTGAACTTTTAGAGAACCTGCAAAGGATCACTGCAGGCAGGGATTTGTCTATGCCATGCCTCTCCTGACACCTGAGCCGGCAGATCAGTGAGGAAGGCAAGTATACCTCCATTAGGGGAAGGAGTGGTGGGCAGGTAGGTAGGGTTTCCCAGGGGGCAGAAAGGAGTAAAGGGGTATTCCACTGGGAGAAAGCAGTGCTGAACCATCTTGCTTCTCCACTCCAGATGGAATTAGGATTTCTTCTGTCAGAGCTAGTTCCAGAACTTTCCGGTAAGTTACAAGGGCCTGTGTCTCAGGCTCTCTGACTCCCAGGCTAGCCTAAAATCTTGTTCTGCAAGGCCTGGTAATGGCATTTAAAGGGCTTATTAACTGCCAGTTTTGAGGTTTAAAATGGAGGAGCACATGTAGAACCATCTTGTTTTTACAAAAAAATCTTGTTTTAAAAAAAATGGATTTGAAGAGGTGGTGATTGTCAAGTTTTGGAGATTGTTGTGCTTTGGGACAGGAAAGTTTTTGTTTGCCTCCTATCCTGATATTCTGACTTAGTAGTTGGTTCAAAAGAAAAAAAAAGGAGAACAAGTGAGTATTTCTGTTTGGAGGCATGGTAGGGGGAGATGGGGAAGTCAAAAAAACTGTAGCTTTGTCTGCCCCCCCCCCACCTTTTGGGAAGCTGTACTGTGCAGCTCTGGCATCTGCCTTGGTGACCATTCCTCTGCCCCCCTCACTATGAGCCCGAGAATTAAGTAGGGGAGAGCAATTATCAAAACCACATTCCAAACTCCCCAATCCCAGTGCCTGGTCAATAGTGCTCATGGGTGGGTGCAGCCTGAACCGATCGCATGACCTGAGAAACAGTCATGCCGGCACATCACTCAGCCAGGGCAGGCATCCTGTGGATTCTTCAGTCTGAGGCTCCAGCACCTTCTGTGTGGCATTGGTCCAATCCAATTGCAGGAATATAGAATGTGGTCAACAGGCCTGGGTGAGGGTAGCTGATCCAGGGACTACCATGGGGGCAGGGTAGAGTGGGGAGTAAGGATCAGCAGGCAGTGGATGATATTATGCCATACCCCAAGGGGGGGGCAGAGTAAGCCCCCCTTTTTTTCTCTCGGCAGCCAGTGAGCTGCAAGCTTATATACAGGCCTTTCTGCATGCAGATAGCCTGTTCCCTTGAGTGGACAAATTAACAAAAAAAAAAAAAAGTTGCACTGAATCAGGTCTTGTCTAAGTCAGTAAGGTTACATTAAGTTCTTGTGGGAAGGCCAAAAGGGTCTTGGAGATTTTGAGCAGAGCACCCTTAAGAAATCTCACATCTCTGAGCCAGGACAGAGGGTTCGAGTTGGCCTTCGCACCCTCTATGCAAGATTGGGTAGGTCTGCTTAACTTTCTGGTAGATGGGTATTCTCGGCTCCAACAGGAGTTTTGCTTTGAGTGTGGAGACTTGTGAAGTTGCAAGCCTATGCAGGAAAGAGTGGTTGTGGCAGTTTTGTCTGTATAGTAAGGAGGGGAAAAAAACAGACATACCGCATCCAAAAGCATAGAAGAAAGGGGGAAATAGAAAAATAAAGATGATTGTAGAGAGCTGGTGTCGGGGAGGTTGCCTGTGTTCTCAGGAGCCTGGAGAGAGGTGGGGCCAGTGGGCTGCCATTGGGGTTGGACGAGTTTTTCGAGCAGCAGCCAATGTGACAAGCAGTCAGCCATGTTTGTAGGTGAGGCTTGGTGTGGCGGGCATGGGCCTGCAGTTTGCTCAGAGTGAGTTATGCTGGGAGTAAAGCCAGATTGGTGAATGTGTGAATGACAGCTGCACTGGCATCCTGCACTGCCAAGCAGACATGATGTCCATGCATGCAAACCCTTGCATGGTCACCATCTTAGTAGGGTGGCTACAGGACCTCGCAATTGTGAGTGGAAACTTGTGTTCAAACCTTCTCATTTCATCTGAACTAAATGGAAGCATAACTGGTCCACCAGGATTGGCAACTCATTATGTCCACCCTGGGCCTGCTACACATTCAGGAAGTTCTCCACACCCCTCCTGTATGCTACCTATGTACTGGGTGCTAACAAACTGGCGAGTAATTATCAGCTTTCTGGATCACCAACTCCCAGGTGTGCTGGAACTTCCCTGTGATGCACCTTTATTAATCTCCATGCTTACAGACACATGTTCTGGGTATGCTCTGTCCATTTTTGTAACTATTTTAAGCAGCTCATCTTGAATTTATTTTTATTACATTGTAGTTTCGTAGGTGCCTACAACCTACAGATTAAACTATAAGAAACCCCCTAAAACCAGCACTGAAGCAAGAGCAGAGTTATCATCTTGAACTTTGGCTTTAAAAGATGTTTGTTCAGGTGTCTTAGGTCCAGGATGGGTCACCACTCTCCTGTCTTTTTGGGGGTTAGGAAGTACTTGGAGTACAATCCTTTACCCCAGTGTAGGGTAGGTACTCTCTCTATATAGCTCTGAGAGCTAGAAGAGAATAAACCTCTGCCTCTAGGGCAAGGGTTTCTGAGAGATTTGTAGGTGGAAAAGATCTGGCTCTCAGCTTGGGAAATTTTTTGAAGCTGAGAACCAGACTCTGGCTTACTACTTCCAGGATCTACTTGTCTGATGTAAGAGACATCCAGTCCTGGACAAAGTAAGCCAGCCTGCTCCCTACTGGGATAGGAGAATCGACCTGGGCAGACCCATCAGGGTGTCTGCTTTGCAGGGGCTTTAGGCTGGGGGTGGGATGCAGGCCTGCTCATCCCCCTTCTGCCTCTCCCTCTGAAGAACCCCCTCTGTGAAAAAGAAGAAGAGGCCTGTGCTTGGTAAAAAGGCCTTTGGAGAGACCTGCCCCTGCCCCTGGACTGCTGCCTTTGAGGAGTTGCTTGCCTTTCCTTGGCCTGAGCACTCCTGTAAGTGGTCCTATATTCATCCATTTTCTTCATGTAATTCTCTGTCTGCTCCCAAAACAGAGAATTACCCACTACAGGAAAATCAATGGCCTTAGCCTGGGTATCCTGTGAGAGGCTAGTACATCTGAGCCAAGCCATTCTCCGAAGAGCCACAGATGTAGCCATGACTCTTGATGATACATCACTGGAGTCTACAGCAGCATGAAACTGTACTTTCGAAGCCTCAATCCCATTTGCAGCCACTTCCTCCAGCTCCTTGGCAAGCTGGAGGAAAGCCTGTTTAGCCAGTGCCAGTACAGTGTCCCACCTGCACTTCTGGTATCTGGCTGCATAGGCCATATAATTAGCCTGCCTGAGTCCTAAAGATGATGCCATGTACTGCTTCTTTGCCATGGCATCGATCTTCCTGGAGTCCTTGTCTGGGGGGTGTGATGCCAAGGGAATGCTTGCCTTAACACAGGCAGCAGCCTGTACAACCCCAACATGGCTGCATTGCTGATAAAGGAACTCCGTATCTGAGCCTGAAAGAGTATACCTCTTGTCCATTCTTCTGTCCACAGGAGGTATGGAATTGGGAGAGTTAAGAATTTTTTGTGTCTGTTTCCCAAAAAGTTGGGTGGAGGGGAACAGACAGTCTCCTGGACTCTGGGATGTCCATCATCTCTACATAGTCAGGCTGTTCCTGATCCTCCACTGCCTCCTCCAAAGGAAGCTGGAGGGTATCAGCCACCTTTCTGTAAAACATGTAGTGTGGAGGGGACTCAGAAAGCCTAGGAGGAGAAACACCTGAAGATCTGTCTGGGGTGATGTCCGGGTCAATAGGCACATCCAGACTTTCACCATCACCATAATCATCTTCCAACTCTCCTTCCTCCTCAAACTCCAGTTCATAAAATTCTTCCAGGGTATAATCCGGAACTGGGGGAACAAACCGAACCGAGCCCCTGCCAAAAGGTGCTGGATCAGTCGGAACCGATCGAAGCAATTCCACAATACGGATCGCTTTGGCTATTTCATCGGCAGTCGGAGTATGAGATTCTGGATCCAAACCGGTCGACTTGTCTTTTCTTTTTTTTTGTTGGAACCGATTCCTCAGAATTGGCTCTCCTTTTGCCCGAAGAAGTATCGCCCTGGTCAGAGGGCACTCCTTCTGGTTCGGTCGGAACTGAACCGGGCTGGCCATCCGGGTTAGCGGACTTCTCGGCCTCCCTTTCCCTCAGTCTACCTAATCTCTTTTCCAGGGTAGATTTGGGACAATGTTTGCAAATTTGGCAGTCTGAATCGAGGTGGTCAAACCCCAGACAATAAACACAGGTGGTGTGGGGATCAGCCTTAGCAAAGACCTCCCCACACACGCTGCAGTGTTGAAACCCAGTGGGACCATTTTTTTGGGGGGGTTTCTCAGACATGGCCAACTTAACCAAACTTACCCTTTTTTCGGCAATCCGCCAGGCAAGACTCCCCTATCGGTTCCTGACCGTGTCACGGGTCTTGGAAAAAAAACACTAAAACTCGTTTTTTTTAGAACCGATGCAGACCGGTAACCATACACTACAGTAAAGTACAAATTTTACCTCAAAATGATCAGTTCAGCTGAACCGATCCACAGCTTTACACGTTCCACACAGAAAACAGAACAAAACTTATCTAGTACTCGCGGTACCACAGACAGAGACTTGAACTGACTATGCGGAAACAACAATTTTGGAAGAAAAACGACAGGAAACCGACACTTCAACTGACTTTGAACCGAGCAGCAGGAGAAATCTCTGGAGCGACTGTTCAGTGAGGCGGAGTAAAGAATCTGACAGTTGCAGTTCGAATAACAACTGGCAGAGGCTTCAACCGAGCTCGAGATGAACATTCTATGCCATGCATAGAAAAGTTAACCCTATGTTCTCCGGGGCAGTTGAAAGACTGGAGCTAACTGCAATTGTCAGAATACAGCAAGACTTCATGTTGTTTGAAAAAGGTCTTGTCATGAAAGAGTAACCTCTGCCCCCCCTTCCATAGGGTCTGGTGGATGAAGAAGCTCTGTCTCTGGCAGAGTTGCTTCTATAAGTAGCCTTATATTCATCCACCTTCTTCATATAGGCCACCGTTTACTCTCCAAAAAGAGAATTTCCTTCTAATGGAAAATCCAAGGCCTTCGATTGGGTATCCTGAGTGAGATTTGTAGCCCTGAGCCAAGCAAACCTCCTCTGAGCCACTGTGTTAGCCATCCATCTGGCTGCAGTGTCATTTGAATCAGCAGCCATCTGGAACTGGTACTTAGCCGCCTCTAGCCCAAACCTGGCAGTTTCAGCCAGGTCATCTGACAAGGGTCAGGTGACTTTCATGGACATTGCCAGTACAGACTGCCACAGGGATTTCTGATACTGGGCAGCATAAGCTTGGAAAGTAGCCTGTCTCATGGCCAGTGAGGCTGAAAAATAGCCTTTTTTGGCCATACTGTCCAATTTTCTGGAGTCCTTGTCTGGTGGATGTGAGGACAGAGGGACTTTAGCTTTATCACAGGCTGCCTGTTGTATTACCCCTTGATGGTCAGGATGGGAGAAAAGAAAGTCAGCTCCCTCCCTATCCAACTGGTACTTTTTGTCTATTCTCCTGTCGATTGGAGAAATAGAATTAGGGGTCTGCAGGAGCTTCATAGCATCCTTCTTAAAAAATTTATGTACTGGGAGGAGGAGGGTCTCTGTGGGTGTTAAACCCATCATACTAAGGTACTCAATTTCCTCCTCATCCTCCACTTGCTCTGTTGTGGCGATATCTAAGGCATCTGCCATTTTCCTTACAAAGAAAAGTGGGAGGAAAAATCCTCAGACACCCTGGGAGGCAAGCCAAAATCCTGCTCAGGGGACACCTCTGGAGGGATAAGTTTGTCCTCCTCATAAGGCTCATCATCCTCTTCAAAAAATAGTCGTTCCAGTGCAGAAGGCAACACAGTACTAGCAACCTGGGGACCCTGTGAGGGGGCAGGAGGCTGAGGGATGATGCTCTGCAGAGCCTGAATAATTTTGAATGCTTGAGCTATTTCTTGAGCTGAAGGCATTGCAGACACCTGCTCAGAAGTCCCTGGGTTAACAGGAGAGGGTTCTGCATGTTTAAGTTTCTTTGTTTTCTTTGAGGGAACCAGAGAGTCAGCAGTTTTTTTTCCTCTTTTTGCCCCTTTTTCGCCCGTATCAGGGGCAGGGGTAGCAGCACTTGTGGGTTCAGCCACAACAGACTGGGGTGTCAGCTGCTCAGAGACTGAGGGACCCCTAGGAAACTTTTTATTGAGCCATTCAAGGCGCTTTTCCACAGTTTTATCTGGAAAAGTTTTACATATCTCACATTCCTGGTCCAGATGTTTGAAACCCAGACAAGCTACACATAAGGTGTGCTTGTCTGCCTTGGCAAACACATCTCCACACTTTAAACAGTTTTTAAACCAGGGCTCCTGGGTTCTCTTCTTAGGTTTCTCTGCCATGGTGAAAAGCAAAGAGGAAAAACACCAACCGCTAAATAATAGATACTGTTGCGGTTATTTAAACAGCTTTTATATATGTATAATTTTTTCTTCGGTCGGTTCCGGAACCGATAAGGAACCAGAGGAACTGAGCAGGGAGATGAAATATGAAATATAAAAACGGTTACAAACAAAGTTTGTAAGGACCAAAATTTAGCAATAATTATATAGGTTCTTTAGTCAGAGAACCCAAGTTAAACTAAACTAACTTGGATCCCTCACGGTTATGCCGAACTGCGAGGAACCGAGAAAAAACAACTACTTTAATAATAAACTAGATCTAAACTGACAATCAGTAGAGGCAGTAAAATAAATTAAATATACTTATGGTTTCTGATGATTTTTTATCTTTCTTCACGCGAAAGAGGGTGACAGAGAGTCCGAGCGACCAGACTTTCAGGTGGAGAGAAAAATCTAAAGGGGTTAGAACACTACAGTTGGGAGAAGCAGTATTTGAAAGATGCTCACATGCAAAGAATTCCATCATTTGCATGTGTTCCATCTCTCTGGGCAGTCCAACCCACCAGGCTGACTGCACAAAGTTATGAATATCCTGAGCATTACTGGGGTAATATTGGTAATATTGCTTCTAACCCAGAAGCAATATTACCAATGCAAAAATGTTGCCAGTACAGTAATTTTAGCAATTGAATTTGGAGTTGTCTTCAGCACAGGGTTTCTGAGTCAATGGCAGGAAGAGAGACTCAAGGAGCCACCAATGAACTTCGGTACTAAGGATGAGCCAGTCAATTGGAGATGCAGCTTTCAGCTTTGAAGGGACCATACCTGTCTGGAAGGTGCAGCTTTGTTCTGGTGGGGATGGAGAGCAGCCAGCTAGGGGAGTCCCAAACTGCAGCCGCTGCACGGCTGGATGCCTGGTCAAAAGCTTTTACCTGTCTAGGAGATGCAGCTTCGTTCTGGTGGGGATGGAGAGTGGGTAGCAGGGGGAGTCCCAAACCACAGGCACTGCATGGCTGGATGCCCGATTAAGAGCTTTTACCTGTCTGGGAGGTGCAACTTCATTCTGGCAGGGACGGAGAGTGGGTGGCTGGGGGAATCCTGAACCACAGCCGCTGCACGACTTGATGCCGATCAAGGACTTTTACCTGTTTGGGAGGTGCAGCTTTGTTCTGGTGGGGATGGAGAGTGGGTGGCTGGGGGAAGTTCTGAATCACAGCCACTGCATGGCTGGATGCCTGATCAAGGGCTTTTACCTGTCTGGGAGGTGCAGCTTCATTCTGGTGGGATGGAGAGTGGGTGGCTGGGAAAGTTCCGAACTGCAGCCACTGCATGGCTAGATGCCTGATCAAGGGCTTTTATCTGCCTGGGAGGTGCAACTCAGTTCTGGCGGGGATGGAAGGAAGGTGGCTGGGGGAGTCCCGAACTGCAGCCACTGCATGGCTGGCTGCCCAATAAAGGGCTTTTACCTATAAGGGAGGTGCAGCTTCATTCTGGTGGGATGAAGAGCGGGTGGCTGAGGGAGTCCCGAACTGCAGCCGCTGCATGGCTGGATGCCCGATCAAGGGCTTTTACCTGTCTGGGAGATGCAGCTTCATTCTGGCAGGGATGGGGAGCAGGTGGCTGGGGGAGTCCCGAACCGCAGCCGCTGCACGGTTGAATGCCCAATCAAGGCCAAGTGGTGTTGGTCCCACTGTGACAATATAGCATGTATTACGAAGTGCATGGACATAGAGTCACATTTGCCACTGCCACCGCTAGAAACCTTGGTAATGTTACAGCGCACCTGAACCAGGGCCTCTGCTACAGCAGACATGACTGCGATATAAAAGATACAATGTTTGTCACCTTTACTGTTTCATGGCCTATATTTGGTAAGGACACTGCAGTATTTAATAAACTTGTACAAGTACAATCACTTGGGCACTTGGAAGAAGACATCTTTCAAGAACAAATAAAGCTGCCAGATCTTGTTCATCACCATCACCTGAATGCCTGGGTAGCCCCCCATACAGACTGCTGCACCAGGAAGGGCTACCACTACCTGTGCAGGTGTGATGTCTTGATCATGGTCACACCTGAGTGCAGATATGAACCCGACTTCGGAGAAGGGTCCTCTAGTAACCAAGCCAATATGAACTTTGATACAACTGATGAAAACCAGCACATTGTTTTCTCACCAGCCAGCACTGGTACCCACAACTATGCTAATACTGGGGGTACCATACATGAAGGCAAGCCTGAGGGAGGGGCAATCCCTGACTTCAGTAAAGAAAACATTTCTTCACATGTCTCTTCAATCAAGATTCCAATCAAGCAGAGCAACAACACTTTCATCAAAGATGATGGAATTCCATTTTATACTAAACTCACCAACTCCTTGATTTTGTGCTCCATCAGACTTACCAAATGACTTGTACCTAAAGTTTGAGTTACCTACAATTCTGAAGGTTTATACTGTGTGGTTACTAACCATAAGTCTTAAGTTTATAGTACTATAACCTGCAATGTGACAAACCCAGTTTCTGCTTTACACCCCATGAATGCACTGTCATTGACCATAGAGTCATTACCCCGGTGCCCCTCTATGACCAAGATTCTACAGAAAGTGACCCGACTTATCTAAAGAGTGTGAGACAATACTTACCAGTTTTTTTTTATGTTCATGTAGATCAATTGCACTTTGGTGTTGAAAGGTTAATGAAAAGGGAAGACTCACCATTATTCAAATCAAAAATAGTGTTCAGAAGACAGAGGATTCATTAGAAACTATGTTTCATGATGGAAATACATACACTGCACTTACCAACACATTGCTGGAATTCACATTTAAAGGATTTGTTATTGTTCAAGTTTTTCTTATTTTCCTACTTCTTAGTACTACCTTTTGCCTTTGTAAGACTCTCACTTTTACAGATCTCAACTCAAGTTTCTCTATGTTAGCCAATCTATCCACTCTTCTGTTCACTAATTCTTTCTTTCTTCTTTTTGTGTTACCTGTATAGATGCAGGTAAGGGGGGTTTGTAAGAAAATGCTCACCCACAAGCACATGACATACGCAAGGTACGTCATGACTACAAGCTTACCCACACACACATCACGTGCACAAGGCATGTCATGATTACCTATATGCTCATGCCATGCAGATGATAAACAAGTACATAACCCAAGGCCACAAGTGGGATAGGCTTACACAGCACACATACCCACATCTATAAGTGGGGCATCTCACACACAGACAGACATAACGTGGTGACATCTCACACAGACGTATCAGTTACACCATGGAGCTAGGTACACACACACGCACACACACACAGAATTGGGGGGGAAACACATTACATATAGGGCTAGAGAAACACACACGTAGTTAGGGAACATCTACATAAGTTTAGGACAGGGTTACATACACGAATATACTTTATTTTTGCATATATAATATAGAAAGCAGCTCTACTAAGAAGAATAACCTTTACCTTACTTAGGCTAAGGCTATGAAATGCAAGAGAGACCTTTGCCCTACAAGTAATTATGTAGGAAAGAGAAGAAGTCATCATGAATAAGACAGTGCTGCTCCTACTGCCATAATGTCTGATTTTTTATAACTACTAACATGATAGTGGGAGCGCCCTCTTCAGCTAAGGAGTCATGTGCAACCACAGCAATAACTTATGAATGGGCCTTTCAGACAGCATGATGATACATTACAAAATGTTTCATCCATAAGAACACGTCATTGACACACGCGTATTCTTATGACTAAAATGCTACAAATTGTTGCAACCAAAAAGGACAACTGAGAAAATACTCTGCTGCCCCCCAAATTGACCAACAGAAGCAATAGTAAGTGCGGTCATCACATGCACATCAGCTAGCTATCTATCATCAGACTAGATCTTATCAGGGTATAAAACCTCTTTCCCCATACCCCCTCTCTGAGGAAAATGCAGGCAGACCCTGCATCACACTGCAGTGTTTGAGAGCTCCAGACTCCCAGGTGCGTATGTTACATAATTAGTATGCAATGTATAATGACTCCCCTAACACTGACTCTCTGCTTCCTTTCCATCAACCAGGAGTCCATCCATGTAATGATGTTTTCATGGATACCCATATCTTTAAGAACTTGCACCAACTCTGAATGAGGTAGCTTATCAAACGCTTTGGTGAAGTCCAAAAAGACAACATTCACTGACCTCCCCCTATCCAATAGTTTGCTAGTCTTATTATAGAACTTCAGCATGTTCGTTTAACATGATCTGCCCCTTGTAAAGCCGTGTTGGGTGCTATCTGTTAAATTATTTCCCTGTATGTAATCTATCAGGTACTCCTTAATAATTCCTTCTAAGATTTTGCAAATGGTAGAGATTAAACTAACTGGGTGATAGTTTGCTGGATTTGATTTGCATCCCTTTTTGAACAGTAGAATTACCGTAGCTGCCTTCCATGTATCTACAACTTGACCCATGTTTAAGGAGTGCTGAAATACATGAGTTATAGGTGGAGCTAATTCATTTGCCAACTCCTTTATAAGCCTTGGATGGATTCCATCTGGTCCTGGGGATTTGCTGGGGTCCAATAGACTTAACCTCTTCCTAATATCCCCTAGATTAATTTGTATGGGACTGCTCAAGGTGTTGCCCTTTTGCTTACTGCCCCCCACCCAATGCCTGTTTTTTTACTGAATACCGTATCGAAGCATTTATTTAGTATGTCTGCCATTTGTTTGTTTGTCATGGTGAACCATCCACATCCTTTAGTGGCCCTATTGTATTTCCAGAACCTTTGTTGCTGTTTACAAAAATTTAAAGGGACTTGTAATTATCTTTTGTTTTGCTAGCAAGTTTAAGTTCATAAGCTGCATTGGCTTTTTTTATTTCCTTTTTAATTCTCCTTTGAAGATTCCTGTATCTTATCCAACCCCCTTCTTTTTTGTGCACCCGGTGTTTTTATAAAGTACAGTAATGTTTAGTCATAACCTAGGTATTTTACCATATTTGCACACCAGATTTTCAGCATTCTTATTACCCTACCTCAGGAATCCCATAGATGAAAACTTTCAAATCCCTGCCAAAATGTCATTCTGTGCCACCAAAACGTAATTCCATGCCACAGGTGTAAAAACACATTTTGACCAGGATTTGAAAAATGGCAGCTGTCATGTTCATGAGGTGGTGTGAGAAAAATGGCTAAGTTGAAAATGTGGGGTCAGAATATTTAAAATTACCAAAGTTATGAGGGAGCATAGAAAATTTAAATCTACACACTTAAATTTCCCTCTTTTATATATTTTGACCCAAGTTTTCAACATAGCCTTCTTATGAGTATGACCCCACCTCATGAACAAGGGCAGGGAAAATGTTCAAATCCTGCCCAAAAAGTAATTTCACAATGTGACTGTGAAATTGCCTTTCTGGCTTGATTTGTATTATTCCACTGCTATTGGTCATAAGGCGGGCTCCCAAAAAGGCCATGTTGTAAATTTGGGGCCAAAATACGCAAAATGCAAAAATTACAGTGTTATGCATCAAAGTTCAAAATCCTTTTGAAATACATTAAACTGCACTTACCTTAGTTTTTCATATTGCAATCACTCATTCCAGCAGCAAGATGTTTCTTCAATTGGAGAGTGGATCTTCACCCTGGGCCATTTTCAGATGAGTGAATGTGTGTCTGTGAGGGGGTGTGGGGTGGTGGGTGCTGAGTGGGAGGTTAGAGTGGGGTGGGTGGGGTGTGTGTGTGTGTGGGTAGATCAATGGAGGACTGTTTTCTGTTTTACAGGTTTAGAGAAAAAAACAACATTCATTTAGGAATGGTTTTCTTTATTTCAGGGCTATTCTGACAGCGGGGATTGGGCATCCCAGTGTTGGGCTCTTGTTCAGTGGCACCAGGGGTGGCACCCTGGACCACTTATATATTGAAAATAAAAATATATATAATGATTGGGAAGGGCGGGCAGGTGACCTGGAGGGGTTGCAATTCTCGTACTTTGCCAAAATTTAGACGTGTCAGCCATTTGCAGGAAGATTCATTTTCTAAAAGGATCATACACCACTTGTTGTCAGCATAGTTCTCGTTACACAGCCATACTAAACTCTGATACAGGGTGCTGTGCCCTCTCTCACATGAACCCATCACCCCCTGTTTGTACTTAGAAATGAACTGTGTGGTCAGTGTGCCTGGCTAAGCATACAATAGGTAAATATATACAATTGTTTTACAAAACAGTATGCATACAATTAGTCTGCATTGAGGAAATCTAACTGACTCTGAATGGTCAGGTTAAGAGTTTTAGAGATATTGCAGAACCCAAATGGCACGTACACTATTAAAGAATTTCTATACAAGGTTTTAAAGCATTGTCCAGACATATGATTATTTAAAATAACCAAAAAGTAAACACATTACACCGTGAACCCTTGTCAACGAATACACATATTGGGGGTATTAGAGATATTATATGAGTGACACTTTGTACAGACCCCCTCTTGCAGGTCTATTCCTAGACATTCTACAGACAGTTACGCCATAACAACAACTAGATACTGAGCACATACATATTAATAAAGAACTAGCCTGCCATAATGCTGCAGGAGCTTTAGGCCCGATTAAGAGAAATGCATGTAAAGTAAAATGTTAAATGTACTTACAACTTTGTAATTTAATGTGGAGAGTCTCAGGATCAACTAGATAAAACATTAAATTTCAAAGTTGTAAGTACACTGAAAATGTTACTTTAAAGGGGTTTCTCTTAATCGGGACCTAACGGTTCCACAGCGTAACAGCAGGCTAGGTGAAGATTCCCCTTTAATTGAATGGAGAGCACGCTAACAGATATTCTTTCCAGTGGAAAAACATAGTTGTCCACAGCTGTGCTGTGTTCACAGTCACGTGCTACCAAATGCCCCTTTTTGACTGGTGCATTTGTAAACATTTCAGACATTCCAGAGCCCCTGTAATAGCAATAAGTTTGCATAGCTCTGCAATGCAGCCTTAAAAAGAAGAGATCAACATCTCAGATAAGCTGAGCAGTGTGCTCCATAGCAACTTCAAAAACAAATCTCTAATAATTAAAAAAACTGATAAGGGGGACAGCACGGTTGTCATGCAAACAAAGCAATATACAGATATGGTATGAAATCTGTTGAATAATTAGGATCTATCTCAGATTAAGAAAAAATCCACTTGCGAGATTCCAACAGGAATACAATGAACTGACTGAGTGTGCCTAGGTGAAAAATGACATCACTGACAATGAACTCAAATTCTTGAAAACGGAGTTCCCTATAGTGCCAACATTCTATAACCTCCCAAAGGTACAATAAAACATGAAAAAATACCAAGAAGGCCTACTGTCTTGGGGATGGGGTGCTGACTGAAAAACTAGCAAAGGTCATCAGTTTCTTTCTAAAAGATCTGGTAACTGGGCAGATTTCCCACCTCCGAGATATCATGGGTGCTCCTGCACATCTGGAAAATTTCCAGTGGCAACTTGGGTACCTTCACGTGGCCATAGACATTCAGGCACTTTTTAGCTGTATAAGACATAAAGATGGTATTGGGGCTGTTGAATAAAGTCTTGAGGTATGTCCTTACAATGATAATTTACTAATCAAGTTCATAATGACAGGATAAAGATTCATTCTCAAACACATTTTTTTTATATTCTCTGACAGCTTCTACTTGCAGCAATGTGGTACGGCAATGGGGGTCTGTATGGCCCCAGCTATGCCAATGTTTTTCTTGGCAACTGGGAGAGACATACCATCTTCTATAACAACTCATATGCAGCAACATCGTTACATGAAAACATTTTATTGACAATGTCTGCATATGGAAGGGGGACCAGCAGAGTGTTAAGGAGTTCATTGATTGGCACAGTATTAATGATAATAACATAGGTTTACCTATGTTATGAATCCAAAAGAAATTAACTTCTTGAACTTTATGAGTAACTCAGGGGAAAAAGTAAACAACAAATATAAATAAATAAATGAATAAGCTCCAGAAAGCTGACATCTACCAACATGCTACTTAAGCAAGAAAGTGCTTGTACTCCTAGCCTCGTTAAATCCATTCCTTACAGTCAATTCACTGAAGTTCACAGAAACTAATCCAAATTGGAGGATTGAAAATTGCAAATGAAAAAACAAAGGGAGGTTTCTCAAGGGGGATATGAGAGGTGGAATTGGAGGATGCTACGGAGAAAGAGCTAAAAAATTGACAGAAGTATCTTGCTTAAGCCAAAGAAAAACAGGATAAAGGGCCTTTGGTCACCTTTGTAATAGAATAGAACCACACAGATAAAAAAAAATAGGTGCAGTGGTAAAAAAAAAACAACACAAAAAACAATATGTATTTACAAACAACAGACGATGAAAAGGATCTGGGAGTAACAGTTTCAAACAATTTCTTCTTTGACACACATATTAGAAATACCATCAAAAAGGGGAATCAAATATTGGCATGTATTCTGAGAACTATTAAGAGCAGACATGAGAAAGTGATTAGCTCCCTCTACTCTAGCCTAGTTCGTCCCAACCTAGACTACTGTTCTGAAGTATGTATCCCTTTACTTATAAGAAGTGGTAAAGCAATTGAAAACATACAGAGAAAAGCCACTAGAAAAATCCAAACTATGTGGAATTTGGAGTATGGCACTAGACTGAGAAATCTAAATCTTTATTCATTACATTACAGAAGATTAAGGGTGATCTATGTACAGTGTACAGAGCTTTACGTGATGAAACAACTTTCACAACAATTGGTCTGACAAGAAATCTCTCAAAGGTAAACACTAGATCGCACGATAAAAAACTCATGGGTACCAAAAATAATACAAAAAAAGGAATCATTGGTTCACTCAGAGAGTAGTGACAGCTTGGAATACTCTTCCAAAAATCATCATAGAGAGCGGAACAATGGACACCTTTAAAAATAATTTGGACACTTACAAAAGCGATAAAAAAAATGTTTTCCACCAATGATTGGTGGCGAGCTTAATAAAGGCATAATCTGTCTATTTAGCTCGTAATCATCTATGAATCTATGAAACAAATAAACATTAGAATGTGCTAAAGGCTGATAAACCCCAGTCAAAAGCTATAGGTGCCCACCCTGGAGTAACCTTCAGTTGAAGTGAGAATTTAGGAGATAAAATGACATATAGCTACTTTGGAAAAGAGAAACCACAGCTGTGTACAGGACTGCCACCAAAAGGTTTCCTTAGGTGTGGTAACTGCTCAGTCTGCAAACTTACAATACAGAGCAATTCATGTGCCCATCCCAAAATAATTGGGAAAAAGATGGAAATTTATTCATTGTTCAATGGACTGTGTGGTCTATGCTCTGTTCTGCCCATGCAATCTCATGTACATACATTGTATCACCAGACAGTTGAAAGTAAGAATATATGAACATCTGCGGTCCATAAGAAACAGTAATAAAGTGACACCAGTTGGTGTTCACTTCAGATAGTTTCATGGGGGTGATGTAAATAAACTAAAGTTTTTGGGAATACAGCATGTAAAATTATGCTCCAGTGGTGGTGACAGGCTGAGGGAACTTCAGAGGAAAGAGGGAAGATAAATTTTGTTTTTCAATTGTACAGCACCAAATGGTTTTAATTGTGGTTGGGACCTTCAACCTGTTCTGTAACCAAAACATTTACAGTCAGAGTGGATCTGTTGTCAACAGAGCCTTTATAAACTGAAATTTGAGCAAATTACTGTATTAATAGTGAATACGATAATGGACTGGAAACTTGTATGAAATGTGTGTACTAATCTCTCTTTAAAAAGTTATTTTCTATTAGATTTCATTTTCTGTCAGTATTAAAGTATTATGATCAGATTTCTACTTTTTATATATGATAATCTGGTTCTAATAAAAATGTTTGTACTTTCAATTTCTTAGAGATCTCTAATTATAGAAAAGGAGCCTGTGTTTTAAGGAGTTGTGTATAAAATAGAAGGGGTTACTGTATAGCTACACTCCCTGAGGAAGAGCCAGTGAGGTTCAAAGCTGCTGGGGTGTTGTGGGAGTCCAACCCATGGGTCAGCAGGTTCTAAATGTGTTACTTGTTATTTTTTTGTGATATGGTCTATAATAAGATTACAGGGTAATCTACCCTTTTTGGTGAAAATCACAAATGTACTGAAGTGCTTTATTCGAGTATCCAGTTCTGTTTTGTGAGTTTCTGTGTTGCAGTGGATTAGCCATCATGGAGTAGCACAGCTGCCATTTCCAGTGCACACCAAAAAGTCTTCATCCTACTAAGAAAGGAAGCAGATAAAGCAATGAGCGACATCAATGAATTATGGAGAATGAAAGTAATCATAAAATATATGTTTTTTTTTTTAAACTAGAAATTATATAATACAAAAGTGGTTGAAAGCATCCCTTCAAAGAACCTCAGCTCAAAAGCATTGACACAAAGGTTACCCAAAAAGGGAATTCACAACAAAGTCAGGTTTCAAAGAATACAAAATCACACTTACCCCCATAATGGAAAGCATCGTGGGATGTATATGCAAACTACCATATGCTTTAAAGCAGAACCAGCCTAAATTGTCATGATGATTTGCATATATATATATATATATATATATATATATATACACACACATATATATATATGGGATACATGATGAGCATGAGTGTGATATGGCAAATATTGTCACTCCTGCAGAGTGAGATATCCAGTGCTCACAATGCAGGAGTGACAATATCTGCCAAAGCACACAATCTGCACATCATGTACTCGATTTATACAATAGGGCTAGGAGTTTCAGAAGTATTGTTATGTTGTCTTGTGTTCTGTTCCTGTTTATGTGTTTGCTCATTCTGTGTGTGAGTTATTCTGAATGGGCTGAGAGTGTTATAAACTCTGGGAAACAGATGAGTGTGTTTTGCAATGCTAAGTGAGTTAGTTTTAGGTAGAAGTGAGAAACAGAGTATTTTGTGAAGCTGTATTCTTTAGAAGTATGGCTGCAGTCAAGCTGAGAGTATCACAGTAACTGTAATGGGCTGAGAGTCAGAGTTCAAGGAACATGTGAGAGTTTTTCATTGGTAATTGAGTTAGCAGTGGGCAGCAGTGAGAAGCAGACTGTTCTGTGAAGCTATGCTCTTTAGAATTCTGGCTGTAGTCAAGCTGAGAGAATCACAGTAATGAGCTGGAAGTTAGAGTGTATGGAATAGGTGTGAGTGTTTTGTAAGGCTGAGTTAGCTGCAGGCAGACGTGAAACCTCTCATGTAGTTCTGCATTTGTGTCTATGGTAACAACACAGGTGTTTCTTGTATGCTGAAGGAAAGCTGCCTAGAGTGATGCTATCAGTGACCTGTGTGTGTAAATGGCTGATATCATCACAGTAGAGCAGAGGGTAAAAATATCACACTGCGGTGGATGATACACTGTTTTAGCTCACTCATTTATCACTCACCCCTATTGTATAAATAAATATATATATATATATATATATATTCCATGATGCTTTGCATTATGAGGTATGTGTGATTTTGTGTTTCCTTAACAGGGAACTCTCATGTGTCTGTGTCCCTATCAGTAGATGAAGTGTGGCCTACTGTCCTTCTGTATCTGTCTTTCAGTAGTGGGTGTTGTCAGACAGTTGAAAATGGCAGTTTTAAAAGACTGCATTAAGAGTGTGTAACCCACCTGCAGCACTCCATTTTAGAGTAGCATCAGCAGGGTCAATATGTCTTTGACGTCAGTGATGGGCTCTGTGTACAAAAGGTGGATGTCACTTTTTAGCTAGTGGGAAACAGCCTTGGGACATGAACGACTGCATAATTGACAAATAATTTATTTTGCTGTACATTTCACTGATTTATCCATTTTATCAATACCACAAGAGTGGTATTTTGTTTCACCATCAGATGTGTGAATGCTACATGCACAAACTCTAATGCTGATCCGTTTCTTTTTTTGTTACCCCAAACAGCCCCATATTTTGTCAAAATGGGTTGCTGCTGTCAGGAGAGAAAACCTGCCTAATATGGCTAGTCATAACACAGTGTTGTGTTCTCTTCATTTTACTCCAGATTCATATGAAAGAATTCTTAAGATATAGTCTTTCTTTTATCATATTCTTACAACATTTTTGTGCATTTTGTAGATATTCTAATAATACATGCAGTTTTCTTGTGCTCCTGTTTAATAAATCATGTATTCATGTAGCCCTGAAGTTAGACACAAATCAATTGCATTGTATGAAACATTTATGGAGATGAATTGTTTCCAACTGCAATGCATATTAATAAGGAATGAGCTCTGTCAGTAAATAAAGCATTTATGTAGTGTGTCAAATCCAATCTGCTCCAAGAGTCCCCATACGAACATACAAATTTGCCAGCAGACAAAGCCCTTATGGTTTATCGAGTCTACTTGAGTGTGCAGCTAGCAACCCTTACACTGCAGCTGCCCCTCCCTTTTACCCTATCCCATCCCTTTTTGAAGCAGTCCACTGTTCTACAGGATACCACTTCCACAGGCAATGTGTTCCACCCAGACACCACTCTCTCTGTAAAAAAATGTCTTCTCATTTCCCTCCTGAACCTTCCCTCCTCCAATCTGAGATCATGACCTTGAGTGTCCCCCCCTCCTCAACTTGAAAAGCCCCTCTGTGCCTGTCTTGTTTATTCCCTTCATGTACTTGAAGGTTTCAATCATATATCCCTGTCTTACCTCTTCTCTCCTCCAGTGAGTACATGTTCAGCTCCCTCAGCCTGCTTACGTAGGGTATGTCCCCTAGTCCCTGGATCATCTTTGTTGCCCTGCACTACACCCTCTCCAGTAACTTAATGTCCCTCTTCAGGTACGGGTGCCAGTACTGCACACAGTACTCCAAGTGTGGCCTAACCAGTGATCTATACAATGGCAGGATCACCTCCCCTCTCTTTGAAGATATACCCCTGGCAATACAACCCAGTATTTTGTTGGCCTTTGCAGCTGTCTTCCTGCATTGTGCTGAGATGTTCATTGAGCCTGTTATAATCACTCCCAGATCCTTCTCCTCCTCTGTCATGGCTAGCTGACCCCCCCCCAGCTGGTAGCTCCTTCTTGGTTTTTTTGCCCCGAAATGTAGCACCTTGCACTTTTTGGCATTGAACCCCAACTGCCAGGTGTACGACCAGGTCTCCAATTTTGACAGATTATCCTGCAATCCATGCTATCCTCCTAGGTCATCCACTACTGTTCCCATCTTGGCGTCATCTGCAAACAAACTGATCCCGCGCTTGATGCCCATTGAGATGTCTGATATGACCAATCCAAACAACACCAGTCCAAGCACTAAGCCCTGCAGTGCTCCACTTCTCACTGCCTCAGAGATGACAGCTCGCCTCCCACCTCCACCCTCTGCTGTCTTCCCTGCAACCAGTTTACTACCCATCCCACCATTTTCACCCCTGCACCCGTACCTGCCAGCTTACTACCCAGCCTCCCATGTGGCACTGAGTCAAATGCCTTACTGAAGTCCAGAAACAAGACATCCACTGCATAGCCCTTGTCCAAAGTGTCTAGTTACCCAGTCATAGTAAGTCACCATGTTGGTCTGACAGAATCTGCCCATGACAAACCCATGCTGCCTAACATCCTGCAGCCCACTGGTCTCTAGAAGGGATGCCAGCCTCTCCTTTAGGATTGTCTCCATCAGTTTTCCCATGATGGATGTGAGGCCTACCAGCCTGTAGTTTCCTGGTTTGTCTTTGGGGCCACTGTTATTGAGGAGAACTACGTGAGCCATCCTCCAGTCCTGAGGTACACTTCCTGAGACCAGGGAACCATTGAACAGGTTTGCCAAGGGCCCTGCCAGGATTTATTTATTTATTTATTTAGTTAAACATCAGTTTAGAAACCTTTGAGCCAGAGGCTCATTTACAAAGGTACCTCGTCACAAAGAGGACATCAGAACAGTAGTACAAGGGACACAGTACTTACAAACAAAAAAGTTACAGTTCAATTACAATTTTGTTACAATAGAATACAATCTCCAACGAAGAAAAGATAACAAAGGTGCAAAACTTATGGTCGGGGGAGAGCTGGTGGGGAGTAGAAGGGAGGGAGATAGGGGAGGAGGAATTAGTAGGGAAAGGAAGGGGGCCGCTCAGTGAGCATTGTCAAACAGAGTATATATATTTTTTTTTTTTTACACTAGGCTAGCGGCAGTTGCATTTGCGAGAGCTAAGCAGGAAGTTTCTGAGCCTGGGCTTAAAGCAAGCTAAGGTTAGTGAGTTTGAGACACTGGCAGGGAGGGAGTTATACCAGTGGGGCGCACGGTAGGGGAATGCCCTCTGACCTTGAGAGGTCCTGGCTCTCGGAATAACTAGGGTAGCTCTTGACGAGCTGCGCGTGATCAGGGTCGGTGCAGTTTGGCAAATGGAGTTGGATAGACCTATGGGGGATAGGCCACGCAGGGCTTTAAAGGTGAGCTGGCATGTCTGATACATGAGTCGCTCTTCCAGGTTGAGTAGGGTAGCCAGGATGTACAGCTCACATGTGTGAGTGAGTCTGGGAGCACCAGTGATAAGTCTGCAGGCCTTATTAACTGTGAGGCGAACCTTGCTGAGGGCAGTCTGATCTGCTGAGCCATAGACCGGAAGGCCATAGTCAATGAGAGACATGACAGAGGAGGTGACAGCCAGGCGGAGGGCATCAGGAGGGAGGCATTTCTTGTGGCGGTAAAGAATGCCTAGCCGTGAGTTGGCGACAAATTTCTGACAGATATATGTCCATGGAATGAAAGTGCAGGGTCAAAGGTTATACAAGATATTTATAGGACTGCACTGGTCAATGACGAGATTGGTGTGGAGTGGACAGCTAAGGAAACTTGCTGTACTTATTTTGGGGGTGGGTGAAGAGCATCATTTTGTTTTCTTAAGGTTGATAACAAGTCGGTGCTCAGTGAACCAGGTAGCTGCAGAGTCAAAGACTAGTTGGAGGGAGTTCTGTAGCAGCATGGGGTCATTGTGGGAGGCAACGAGAACAGCATCATCAGCATAGAGAAGCATCTTACCCATACAACTGCTGGGTAGGGAGTTAAGAAAGAGTGAGAATAGTAGGGCTCCAAGAATTGAGCCCTCACGTCACCCCAGAGCAAATGGGGCATGTTTCAGAGAGAGTACCGTTGACTTTCACACATTGGGAGCAGGCGGAGAGATAGCTGGTGCACCAGGAAACAGGTCCTGAGGCAAAGCCTATTAGGTCGAGGGTGGAGAGCAAAAGAGGATGCAAAATGGTATCGAATGCTTTAGACAGGTCAATGAATATAGCACCAGCCAGGGCACCAGAGTCCAAGGAGGCATGGAGGAAGTTGGAAAATTCCAGGAGTGCTGTATTGGTACTATGACCTGCTCTGAACCTGTGTTGTTCAGGGCAGAGAACATTGTACTTACAGAGGTAGTCAGAGGCTTGGGACGCCACAATTTTCTCTAACGCCTTAGAGAGGGGGAGAGGATTGAGATGGTCGTAGGAAGTTACCTGGAAGAGTCCTGTCACCACCTTTATGGACAGGGGTAACTGTGGCAATCTTCCAGGCAGAGGGAATTGTCCGAGACAGAGTGATTTGTTGAAAATGCACGTAATAGGTGAGAGGACCTGATCCAGGACCTGATGTAAAGGCAGGGATCAAGTGAGTCATTACCGATGGTGTTACCTTTTAGGCTTTAGCAAGTAAGGCCTAGCTTCTTGCATGGTGACACGACGCAGGTGGAAAGAGGGCGGGCAATGGGTGGTGGTACAGATGGAGGAGGTGGACTGAAAAGTTACCAGGAAGTACTGAGCTAAGGTCAGTAAAGGAGTTATTGAGGTGGGTGGCAATGAGGGCAGGGTCAGAGGAGACGGTACCATTGATGTTGAGAAGAGAAGGAGAGGGGGACTGGGAGTGACCATTCAGTTGCTTGATGTTGTCCCAGAAGTACCTGGGGTTCCCCCAGGAGGAGGTAAGAGAGGCTTGGTAGTATTCCGCCTTTGCTTTGCGGATGGCCCAGGTGCACTGGTTGCGGTGGCAGCATAGGACTGCATGTCAGCTGAACAGCCAGTAGCAACAGCAAGGTGCCAAAGATTGTCGCGTTGCTTAAGTTGCCACAGTAGGGCAGGGGTGATCCAAGAGGCATGTTTCACTTTGGACCTCCTAGCAGTTATGGGAGCAAAGATATCACAGGCAAAGTTGAAAGTGCTTACAAAGAAGGCCAGGGCCAAGTCAATGTTGGTTGCCCTCGTCAGAGGGGACCAATCAGTGTGGGCAAGGAAGCGCTTAAGGCCTATGAGTCCCCCAGGCCTAAGCCGCCTTCGAGAGGTGGTTTTGACTGGGGATGAGGGCCGAGGGGTTTCCCAGTTGAAAAGCACAGGAGAGTGGTCACTGAGGCAGTCAGGGAGGATTTGGATGTTGTGGATGCGGATTGGCCTGTTGGTGAGGACCACATCCAGGAGGGTGCTTGTCCCCCCCCCAGGGTTTTTCTAGTAGGCTGTGTGACCAATTGAGTTAGGTCAATTGAATCAAAGCCTCACGGTGGGAGGAGAGACGAGGGGCAGAGCCAGTTTATATTCAAGTTGCCCACCAAGATTTGGTCCGACGAGTTGGGTAGGGAGGTGAGGTAGTCAATTAGTGGGCCCAGGGCCTGGGATTGGTTCTTGGGGGTATGTAGGCTACAGTTAGGAATAATGGGCCTCTAGCTGGGTCAGGGGACAGCTTTAGAGTAAGTGCCTGGGCCTTATGGTCGAGGTCGGGCGGGGAGTGGCCCCATGAGAGAATCCTTCAAATAGAAGACACAGCCCCACTTCTCCCTGCCGACACGGTCCAACTGGTGGAGAGTGTAGCCGGGAGAGAGACATGAGAGTTAGGAGTGAGGAGACAGCCAGGTTTCAACCAGGGCAACAACATCAGGTTTATGAAGCGCCACCCAGCAGTGTAGAGAGTCCAGTTTTTCAGGAGGCTACAGATGTTCATAGAAGCAATCGCAGCCCAGGAGATTTCAGGGAGGACCAGTGCTGCCAGGCCGGGATTGGGGTGGACATTGCCTGACAGGAGCAGGAGGAGGAGGGCTGATCTGGGGAGTGCACAATGGCGGGATAGCTTTCGACGATTGGAGAGGGGGTGATGAGGGAGTGATGAGGGGGTGATCACCAAGTGAAAACAGCTACTAGAGAGCAGTAAAATGTGACAAGTGAGGTATTGGGAGCAAATTGTTCAAACTTAATCAGGCTCCCTCTAGTGGCAAAACAGTATAAGGAGCTAATGGAAAAAAAAAATCAAGGTAGAAATTACCTGGTGTGTCTCGTGTGCAGTGACTCTCAGTTTTTAAATAGAGTTACAGGCAAATGCAAATAGTTTTAGCTGGTTCAAATGGGCTGTGGGCTATCAGGTACTATTGTGATTCAAAAAAGAAGGTGATTACTAGCAGGGCAAACTGAAATTCTGCACACTGAAAATGCACTTAGAAGTTAAACAGTCCCCAAATGAGTTTTTCACGGGGGGTAATTCAGTTACAACTGGAAATGCACTTTACAAATTAACAAACAGTCCCCAGTGAGATTTGCACAGGGGGGGATTTCAGATAGAACACAGCTGCCAGCTCTCTCACTACCCTGGAGTGAATGCCATCCAGCCCTAGTGCCTACTCCACCCTCAGTGCCCTCAGGCCCTCCAGTACCCTGCACTCTGTGATTCCCCCGTCTGTCACCCCCCCCCCCGAGTCTGACCTCCCACGTCCCCTTGATAGTGCCCCTCCTTTCTCCTTAGTAAACATCAAGCAGAAGTATTCATTAAGTGCTTCTGCCTGCTCTGCCTGTTTCCGCCCACCGCCATCCATCTTAATCCTTACTATTTTGTCCCTACAACTCCTTTTCTCCCTGAGGTACAGTAGGAAAAGAATTCCTTCTCCCCCTTCTTGATGCCTTGTGCCAGCCTGAGCTCCTTAGATGCCTTGGTTGCCCTTACTGCTTTCATCACCTCCTTCAATTCCTTCAGGTAATCTTCTCTGTCCTCCCCTCTCCATGTTTTTTTGAGCCTCCTAAACACAGCTCTTTTATTTCTTACTTTCTCCATGACCCCCTTGCTCAACCAGCTGGGTTTCTTGGCCCTAGCTCTCTTACTCTAGACCCTGATGCAGGTTTTGGTTGCCTCCTCAATCCCCAGTTTTATGACCTCCCACCTCTAGCTAGTGTCCATATTAGTGTGGATTCTGGCTAGATACCCTTTAACTACCTTCCCCATCCTCCTGAAGTTGGCCTTCCTGAAGTCCAATACTCTTGTATCTGTTTCTACTCCCTTCTTACCCATTTTCAACGTGAACCACACTGAGTGGTGGTCACTCCCTGCCAGGGGTGCTTCCACTCCCAGCTCCCTCACAAACTCCCTATTTGCCAGCACGCGGTCAAGGGCAGAGGTTTTCAACCAGGGGTCCATGGCCCACAGGGGTCTGCGACAGACCTGTATGGGGCCACCAATCACTCATTTAAAATCATTGCCATGCTAAAAATATATCAGTCAATATCTGATTTCTGATCGTAATGCTAGTAAAGTACGAACAGTGGTCATCGGTCATATGTGGTCGTATTGCCTATTAGACATCACTGTGAGTGCATAAATAGTAACAGCCAAAAAAAGCCATTAACTCTGTGGTTTGTTAGTAAGGTGTTAATGACTGTGTTAATAGCTTTGATTATTGCACCTGAAGTGAATGTTCACAGCACAACTACTTCTCCCCTAATAAGTCCCCAATTAGCTAGCAGCTGTGCCCGATCTGATCTTGATTTTCCACTACAAGTGTGATTCTTGCCTGCATTCATACCCGGTCCTCTTCTCAGATTCAGCCCACTTCAGCCTGCTTCTATCTAGCCTCGGTGTTTGAAAAACAGCTTACTCTGTGTTTGGCTCTCACTGCTCTCTTCCCGGTTTTTAAACAAATTAATTTCGGGAGATGAGCAATGTAGTGCAGTCACAGAAAGTTAAGATGTGAGATTCGCTTGCCGCTGGTCCTTTCTTAACGTTTTTGGAACGAACTGTGAATAAGCATAGCAGGAGACTTAAATTCACCTCAGCAGTCAAATATTTGCTGGCTAATTTGTGAATCTGGATTCATGCGAGGTAAGAATGTGTGCCTCTGTGCCACTTCATTATGCTATATTCAAATATTTTGACATTAGGATATTATAATATTATAATTCAGCCAGTTAATGGGGTAACATATTTTTGTATGAAGTTGATGTTGACAGTTTGCCCCACCACAGACTGTGCTTTTGAGTACTAAGCTTAATTTTTGCTGGCTATCAATGCATTGCACCCCCACACACACCCAGTGCCACTGAATGCGACTAGTATAATGTGTCACATTAATCTCTGCAATGTTATCACTGGATAATTTTACTTATTAATAGCAAAAAAAGCTTTTTACATTAGTTTACAATTGTTAAAAACTTTTTAAACTTAATTTACAATAGTTTGCATTTTTCTTTGGATAACATGTTATACATATATGTATAACGGCAGTACAAACACTCAACGAGGTATGAAATTTGCAGCCGGTTTGTAGGTGGCCCCCAGCGTGGTTGACACTTGGCCTGGGGGGGCCTTGGACCAAAAAAGGTTGACAACCACTGGTCTAGGGGGTTCCCTAACCTGGTTGGCTCACTGACCATTTTAATTAGGAAGCTATCCTGGAACACATCCAGAAGTATTTGTTCCCCTCTATTCATGGTGGCTGGGGTACTCCAATCCACTCCCGGCAGGTTGATATCCCCCCCACAATCACAATGCTACCCTTTCTGCAGGTCCTTCTGATCTGTCCCGCTAGTTCCCTGTCTAACTCCTCTGTCTGAGATGGTGGCCTGTACACTACTCCCATCCTGTGAGTCCTATTCTTGGAATCCTGGATTTGCATCCAAAATGACTCTGTACTACCCTCCTCCCTCTCCTCACGAACACGCTTCAGTCCTTCTCTCACATACAGTGCCACCCCCCCACCCTTCCCATTTACCCTATCTCTGCGGAATATCTTATACCCTGGTACCCCGAGGCCAGTCCTGGTAATGAGTGGCCCATGTTTCGGTGATGGCTGCCATGTCCACCTCCCCTTCTGCCATGAGAGCCTATAGCTCTACTGTTTTGTTCCCTGGGCTCCCAGCGTTCAAAGTGACCACCCTCCACCCTTTTTCCTTCCCCTTCCCCCTCCTGCTCTCCCTTCCTAGCATCCCCTCTAGTACTCCCTTTTTTTTCCATTGCTTCTAGCATGGATGGTAAGCTCATTCGGCTTCCCTTCCTGTGGATTCTACATGCCTCCTGTCCATTTGCCACCCCTCACTTCTAGCTTAAATGCCCTTCTTTTGCTATGTAATCCCCCATCCTCTGCTTCAATACCTTCTTGCCCTCCTCACTTAGGTGAAGTCTATCCTTACCGTATAGATCACATGATTCCATGTCTCTCCCCTACATATCCCTGGGGTCCAGTGGCACCCCACCCCCCAGTCTCTCAGGCCATGTCCCCTTTACAATCCCTGACATCCAGTGGTACCCCCTGCCCCCACCCAGAAAGGCAGTCACCTGACAAGGACCATTATTTATTTTGTACAGTAGGAAAAAAAATTTACTGACCATAGTAAAGTTTGTCTCATCCAAAGGGATTCCTCACTATGCTAGGTGAGAGCTGCTAGCACCTTGCAGGTGGCTTTCTTGAGGGACTTATGAATGGACAAGAATAAAAAATTACTCACCTTAGTAATGTTGTTTCTTCTAATGGAGTCTTGCTATATTATAGACATTAGCAGTTTGATCCAGCTCTAGAACTGCTCCGGAGTGAAATGGTTAAAACCATTCCAAAATAGAATTTTGGCATGAGAGCAGCTCTATCTGTGTCATTTCAAACTTGAACTGTCAGATCTTTATGAGCCAAACTCACTAAGGTCTGTGTGGAAGCTGTAACTCACACTAGCCAAATGGCTACCTAAATAATAACAACCATTGATGGTCCCAACACCCAAGACTCAAGTCAGGGGACCAGAAATACTAACACCATTCTAATAATATGAAAATGGAACATAAGTATAATAAAGCACACACAAGCGTACATACACACCCCCAAAGTCCCAAAGGGGACAAAATGCTAACAGGACATAAGTAGTGCCCACACTAAGTTGCCCCCACCAAGTAGAGGTTCTGAGAGGGGCAGGTTGGGGAGGTCTATAATATAGCAAGACTCCATTAGAAGAAACACCATTACTAAGGTGAGTAATTTTTTCTTCAAACAACATGAAGTCTTGCTATATTATAGACATAACGAAATACACAGCAGTACCTCCATGGAGGAGGGGCAGAACCTACTTAGGGAATAGGCTCTGAAGAACAGCTGTGCCAAACACGAGCATCTCTCCTGGCCTGGACATCCAGGGAGTAATGCTTGGTAAGTGTGTACCGTTTCCAAGTAGCAGCCTGGCAAATCTCTAATAAAGGGATATCTCTGGCAGCAGCTAGAGACGCAGCTGTACCCCTGGTAGAATGAGCCCTCAAACCGGGGGGGGGGGGCTCTGCCCACTTTCTGATAACAAAATTGGATACAAGAGACAATCCACCTGGCTATTGATCTCTTAGTGGCAGGTTTGCCTTTCCCAACTTCACCATAGGTAAGGAAAAGTTGGAGGGATTCGAACCTGTGACCTTTGGTACGCTCTATATAATAACTAAGAGCTCTCTTAACATCCAGGCTGTGCAACCTCCTCTCACCCGAAGAGGAGTGATCAGTGAAAAATACTGGAAGGGAGATAGATTGATTAAGATGGAAATCTGAAACCACCTTAGGCAAAAACTTCCTATTAGTCCTAAGGACTACCTTATCCCTGTGGAAAGAAATAAAGTCAGTCTCCCACTGACAAGGCTTGAATTCACTTATGCGTCTGGCAGAAGTGATAGCCACTAGAAAAACAGTTTTCCAAGTTAGGTACTTAAGCTCTGCAGAAAACAGAGGTTCAAAAGGGGTTGCATTAACTGGGCAATGCAAACATTAAGGTCCCAAGCAGGGGCGGTTCCCGAAAAGGGAGGATTAGTATGGCGTAATCCTTAAAAACTTGGAAAACACAGGATGAGAGGAAAGAGGGATGACTTTCCTGCTGACACAAAGCAGACACAGCTGCCAAATGAACTCTCAGGGTAGCTGGTCTGAGACCCAGAATTAAGATGTACCATGTAATCTAACAAAATGGCAATTCAGCAGATTCTGGGAAATATTTTCACAGCACACAAATGGAAAACCTTTTCCACTTAGAACTATAAGTAGCCCTAGTGGAAGGCTTTCTGGAAGCCTTTAGGATCTCAAGAACACCCTGAGAGAGTGTAAATCAGCAACTCTAACTCCTCAAGAGCCAGGCCTTGAGGTTGAGGGATGAGGTCCGGATACCAAACCCTTCCCTGGGCACAAGTCAACAGATTGTGATTCCTGGGGAGGCACAGGGAAAATGGACTGTCAGAGACAGAAGGAGTGGGTACCAGGGCTGCCTGGCCCAATCCGGGGCAATCAGAATCACCCTGCAAGGCTGAGATCTGATTTTGACTAGTACTTTGAATAGGAGAGGAAAGGGGGGGAAAGCATAGAGGAACTTCCCCTCCCAATCCAGAAGAAGGGCATCCAGGGGAACTGAGCCCAGCACTGGAGGCCTGCAACAGAACAGAGGAAGTTTGTGATTGTCTGGGGCTGCAAAAAGATCTATCTGAGGAGTGCCCCACCTGGCAAAAACTATCCCCAGCACTTGAGGATCCAGGGACCATTCGTGATGGCCCTGGGAAATCCTGCTGAGGGCATCCGCTAGGACATTGTCCTTCCCTGGAAGATGAACTGCTATGAGGGAAGTGTTCAGGGAATAGGCCAGAGACCACAACTTCATTGCCTCAGTGCACAAGGCCGAAGACCGAGTGCCCCTGTTTGTTGATGTACCACATTGTTGTGGTGTTGTCTGTTCTGACTTGTATCACCTTGTCGTGGACAGATGCAGAAAAAGCTTGAAGAGCTAAAAAGACAGCTCTGAGTTCCAGCAAATTGATGTGGAGCAGAGATTCCTGGGGACCAAACTCCCTGAGTGGAAAGGTCGCCCATGTGGGCTCCCAACCCAGAAGGAAGCATCTGTAGTGAGAGTCAAGTCGTGAGAAGGGAAATGAAGGGGACCCCGCTCTTAATTGCTCTGATCCTGCCACCACTGGAGAGCTAGGATCAAGGTTCGAGTCACTGGGACCAACTTGGAAAGGGGGTCTCTTCTCTGAGACCAAAAGGTTCTCAAGTGAAACTGAATGTCTCTTATCTGAAATCTGGCTCCCTGCACAACAGCTGTGGATGCAGCCATGTGCCCTAGGAGCTGCAGAAAGTGTCTTGCTGGTCGAGAGACCTGCAGAGTGAAGGAAGAGGCCAGAGCCACTAAATTCCTTACCCTTTCTGGGGGAAGAAAGGCTCTGGCTAGCTTTGTGTCCAATTCTGCCCCTATAAAGTTGAGTACCTGGACTGGTTCCAGAACCGACTCTGGCAGGTTTAGCAGAAAACCCAGGGAGGTGAGAAGCTGCTGGCTGACCTGCAGGTGAGATTTTACCTGTTCTGGGGAGTGGCCTACAATGAGCCAGTCGTCTAGATAGGGAAAAACAGCAATCCTCTGCCTCCTTAAGTGGGCCACTGCCACTGCTAGACACTTTGTGAATACCCTTGGAGCAGAGGTAAGGCCAAGGGCATTGCTCTGAACTGGTAATGACCTGAGGGCAGTTCGAATCTGAGGTACTTTCGATGGGATCTTCTGATTAGGACATGGAAATAGGCATCCTTGAGGTCCAGGGAGGCTAGCCAGTCCCCTGGCCTTAGGGAAGGTAAAATCATTGCCAGAGTTACCATTTTGAACTTTGGTTTCAAAAGATGCTTGTTCAGATATCTGAGATCTAAAATGGGCCGCCATTCTCCTGTCTTTTGTGGGGTAAGGAAGTATCTGGAATACAGACCCCTGCCCTGATGCAGGGGAGGAACCCTGTCTACTGCTCTGAGAGCTAACAGGGATGAGACCTCTGTTTCCAGAGCGAGGGTCTCTGAAGCACTTGCAGGTAGAAAAAGTCTGCTTCTCAACTTGAGAAACTTTTTGAAGCTGAGAACCAGACCCTGGCTTACTACTTCCAGAACCCACTTGTCTGAGGTTAAAGAAGCCCAATTCTGACTGAAGTAAGCCAGCCTGCCCCCACTGGTACAGGAGACTGACCCTGGGCACCCCATCAGGGTGCCTGTTTCAGGAGCTTTAGGCTGGGGTGGGAGCAGGTCTGCTCACCCTCGTCTGCCCCTGCCTCTGAAGAAGCCCTCTGAGCATAGGCAGAGGAGGCCTGAGTCTGGTAGAAAGGCCTGTGAAAAGGCCTACCCCTACCCCTGGGGGCATGCCTTTGAAGCCAAGGGAATATTAGCTTTATCACAGGCAGCAGCCTGAACTACCCCAACATGACTGCATTGCTGAGAAAGGAATTCTGTATCAGGGCCTGACAATGTATACCTTCTGTCCATCTTTTTATCTACAGGAGGCACAGAATTAGGAGCTTTTAAAATTTTAATTGTTTGTTTCCTAAAAGACTTATGTAAAGGAATAGACAATCTCCTAGACTCTGGAATATCCATCATTTCTACAAAATCAGGCTCCTCTTGCTCATCCACATCCTCTTCTAAAGGAAGCTGGAGGGTTTCAGCAACTTTTTTATAAAACATAAAATGAGATGGGGACTCAGACAGCATAGGGGGAGATTCTAAAGGTCTGTCTGGGGAGATGTCCGGTTCAATGGGCACACCCAGACCTTCCCAGCCACATTCATACTGTTCATAATCCTCCTCCCCCTCCTCTGGTTCATAAAATTCCTCAATATCATAATCCTGAACCACTGGGACCGGACAAACCGACCTTTTACCAGATAGTGGTGGTTCGGACGGACCCTGAGACAGTGACTGGACAATTTGTATGGCTTTTGCTATCTCTGCAGCAGTTGGAGAAGGAATTTTGGACTCCAGACCTGCTGATTTTCTTGTTTTCTTTACTGGAATTGGTTCCTCAGAACCAGCTTTTCTTTGCCCGAGGAAGTCTGGCCTGGTCGGAGGGCACTCCTCTGGTTCGGTTGGCACCGAACCGGGCTGTCATCCGGGTCAGCGGACTTTTGGCCTCTCGTTCCCTGAGCCTGCCCAATCTTTTTCCAGGGTGGCTACAGGAAATTCTTACATACCTGGCAGTCTGACTGGAGGTGGTCAAACCCCAGACAATAAACACATGTGGTGTGTGGGTCAGCCTTGGCAAAGACTTCCCCACAAACATCACAGTGTTGAAACCCAGTGGGCCCGGTTTTTCTTTTGGGTTTCTCAGACATAATGCCAGCCTAACCAAAAACTTGCCGTTTTAACGGCAGTGCCAGGCAAGACACCCTTATCGGTTCCTAACCGTGTCACGGGTATTGGAAAAAAACGTAATAAATCCATTTTTTTTAGAACCGATAAGAACCGGTAAAATAGTAACTTTTAGTTTTAAATGAGTTTTAAACCCACTGATCGGTTCAAAACCGAACCGATAACTTACAAGTTCCACACAGACAAAACCTTCATTTACTTACGGTTACCACAGATAGAGCTTGAACTGAACGGTTTTTCGGTTAAAATAAAACTATTCTCGGTTAAATCCAACCGAGAAAACACTTTTTAAACCGAGAAATGAACCAAGCAAAAGGAGAAATCTCCGGAGCAACTGTTCACTGAGGCGGAGTAAAGAATCTGACAGTTCAAGTTTGAAATGACACAGATAGAGCTGCTCTCGTGCCAAAATTCTATTTTGGAATGGTTTTAACCATTTCACTCCGGAGCAGTTCTAGAGCTGGATCAAACTGCTAATGTCTATAATATAGCAAGACTTCATGTTGTTTGAACAACCTCTTTGTGGGCGACAGGCCCATCATGTCCAGGAATTCAACCTCATCCTCATCCTCTGCTGTTTCCTGAGGAGTGAAATTGAGAGTATTTGCCATTTGTCTCACAAAGGAGTAGTGTGAGGTGTAATGTTCTGAGGACCGAGGAGGGGAATCAAACTCTTGCTCAGGGGAATCATCAGGCTCTATTGGATCTCCTTCCTCCTCCTCTTCATAATACAGCTCAGACTCCTCTGCCACAGGCATTACAACAGGTAGTGGAGCCTGGAGGGTGGTAGGCATGGTCATAAGGGCCCACATGGCTTGGAAGACATGGAAAAACTGCCATGCTTTAATCATGTCCTCAAATAAGGGCGTTGTATGCCTATCAACTTGCATCTCCTTTGCTTCTTCAACAGGAGGGGCTATGACATGCTTCTATTTTTGTTTTTTCTTTGCAGGCTCCAGTTCCAATGCCTGCACAGCTGCCCTTTTAGACTTATTGGATTCAGGGTTCTCCCTTTCAGACACCCTGACCTCTGTGCCATCCTTAGCAGACTTGTCCTTCTGCTTACTATGAGAGGCTGGACCCTCACCTAAGCCTTGTTGAGACACAGAGGCAGACTGAGAAGCCATAAGTTCTTCAAGTTTTTTAGCCCTCTTTTTGATAGTTTGGGGGCAAAACTTAATACACAGCTCACAACTGGTAAAACTGTGATAGGGACTCAGGCACTTAAAACACAAATCGTGTCAGTATGCACTAGCCAGGAGTTTAAAACAATTTGCACAGTTTTTCAAACCTGTAGATCCTGTTTTCTTTTTAGGTCTGTCAGACATGCCAATAACTGACAGACTGGAAAAAAAATGGCTCCAGTAACAAAACAATAAGTTTGTGGTTTAGTTCCCAATTAAAATCGGAACTACCAATAAGTAATGTAAACTATGTTAAAAACTAGAAGTTATTGTCTTGCTTCCACCAAAAAAAGAACTAGGACTACAGAAAAAGGAGATTGCAAATGTGGATTAAAAAATAAAGCTGATCGCTTTGTTTTGTATATTAAGTGCGATTCCCAAAAACAGGAACCACATCTCAGAGGCCTTTATTCGGTTCACTGGAACTGATGAGAAATGGAAGAAAATGAGCAATTCTCTAAAAAATACCCTAACACAGAGTTATCGAGGAATAACTAAAACAAATACTTACATAGAAAAATAAAGAAACGGTGAACCATAAACATCTTTGAAGTGCAGAGAAACTTCGGGGCAATGCTTCATCTCAAGTGGAGAAATAAAATCTGCCATTAGAGGGCAGGGGTAAGAGTGACTGACCACTCAGCAGAGTTTCAGATTTCATTCTAAAGTTGCTAAGGAACATAGCAAGTGAGGAGCAAGAAGGTATAACTGCCCATAAATGCTCCTATACATTAAAGTGCATAATATTGTAGTTTCCACCAGAAAGAATGTAATTATCCAGACATTTTTTAAATTCATCTTTTGTTTTGCTAATAACTACCTCTAGTGGCAAATGGTTCCAGAGGTTTCCCACTCTATGGATGAAAAACTATTTTCTTGATATAGTTTTGAAATATCTACCAATAATTTGAGGAGGGTGCCCCCTAGTATCCATTAGATTATTTCTGAAATTGATACCTAGAACAGACATAATGAATGGATCATTAATGATGTAGTACAGTAAAGGTAAATCACAACTTAAGTCTTCTAGTTTCAAGAGGCATGAGGTTTAGTGATTTCAAACATTCTTCATAAGTTAGATTTTTTTAGACTAGTAATATATTTAGTGTATCTCCGCTGTACCCACTCTAGCTAAAGTATCTACTGTCAGACTTTCTGAAGGGACACCACAACTGAGAGGCATACTCCAAATGTGGTCTTACGAAAGATCGAAACAATGGCATCAGAACTTTTGCATCTCTAGAGTTGATACTGTGCTTTATTGACCAAATTACTCTGTTAGTCTTATTAATTGCTTCATTTACTTGTTTAGTACTACTTAAGTCCTGAGATATGTAGTCTCCCAAATCCTTTTCATTGCTGGTGATGCAAAGGGTTATGCCATTCATCAGGTATGAGGCATTTGGATTTTGAGGGCCCAAGTGCATTACTTTGCACTTATCTGTGTTGAGCTTCATGCCCCATGTACTGATACAGGCAGATATTTTATCTAGGCCACTTTGAATTACAAAAGCTTGTTCTGCTGCTTTAGCATAAAACTCTAAAGCTTTGGGGCATCTCATAATGCAGTTGTTAAAGGAGACAGGAAACAATTTGTAATCAATTATTTCTTTATAATAAAACCCCAATGTGCTAAATGATGTGTACCTGTGTTTTTTTCATGTATGAAAAGGCAAAAATATGCTATTTATTCACATAATATCAAGGTAGGTGGATTGGTCTGTAAACTGGTCAGTTTTCTTGATTTTCTCCTGCATTTGCCTAGCACGAGTGCTGCTCTGTTGTGTAACGTAACAGACTCCCCACCCATTCTTCCTGTTTGGCAATGAGGAGCCAATGGGAAAATGATCAGAGAGAAAGACATTTCTGAGCTGAATACTTACTTGGACATGGGGTTGGTGCACGGAGAAGGGCTTCAAATTTGTTGGAAACTGGAACACATTCTGGGAAAGACAGTTCTTTAGATATGATGGCCTACATTTCATAAAGGATGGCACCTGGGCACTCAGCAAAACGTTTGATGTCTTTGTCACACATTTAAACTAGGAGACAGGGAGTGGACAACAACGCCTTTTGAGCCACAAAGGGATAGGGTTGTCACTCCCTTCTCAGCTAGTACTACAACTTGAACAGGACAAGATAAGATATGCACAATCCACATCAATAAAGATATGGATCAAACAATGGTACTAAATCTTAAGATGAAGTGCTCAAAGAAAAAGAAACAGAAGAGCAAAAATTCCAGTGTAGCTACATCAGAGCCAACATGGCAGGCTCTGTGTATAAATGCTCATAGCCTGGCAAACAAAATCCACAATCTTACCGCCACACTCATGGAAGCAAACATAGACAGGGCTGCAGTCACGGAAACATGGTTCACTGAGAATCACACCTGGGATGTAGTCATCCCAGGTTACACCCTTTTCAGAAGGGATCGAAAGCGTAAGAAAGATGGGAGGGGGTAGCACTATACATAAAAGACAGCATCAATGCCATAGAAACCCAGGGACTAAACACCAGCACAGAAGTCCTCTGGGTCACCATCAGGGCAGGGAGTAAGTCCCCTACCTGGGTTGGGGTGGTATACAGACCACCATCCCAGGATACAGACCACAACAAGAAGCTCCTGGAATACATCTTACAGATGGCTGATCAGGGAGAATGATTGCTAATGGGAGATTTCAATCTACCAGACGCAAATTGGCTCTCATACTTGGCTTCAACAGAAGGGAGCAGGGACTTTGTCCTTGCTTTGCAAGGAGCAGGTCTAGTACAGATGGTGACCTCACCAACCAGAGAAGAATCTATTCTTGACCTTGTGCTCACAAATAGCAACAGGATCGCAGGCTTAGAAGTAGGCAACAACCTGAGTTCCAGTGCCCATAAGACTGTCTCCTTCAAGGTCACCAGAAAAGTGGAGAGCACCCACAGCAGGCTTTTGGTCCTGAATTTCAAAAAGTCAACATTACACAAATGAAAGAAAGCATAAAATCTCTCCTTACCAAGAAAGCAGGGGATATGGTAGAACAAAAGTGGGAAGTACTGAAGGGGGCATTACTCTCAGTAACGGCCCAGTGCACCAAACAGGCTACAAAATCAAAGAAACACAGAAAACCTCTCTGGTATACTAAACAGGTAGCGGCAAAAATAAAAGACAAGAGAAAGGCATTCAAAAGATTCAAGGAGACTAAAGCAGATGTGGAGATGGAGGACTACAAAACAAAACTCAAGGAAGCCAGAAGGCCAGTCAAGATGGCCAAAGCCCAAATAGAAGAAAAAATAGCAAGGGAAGCTAAGAAAGGTGACAAAACATTTTATCGATACATTAGGGTAAAAAGGAAAATAAAAGTGGGCATCATTAGACTTGCAACTGAAGATGGACAACACGAGGAAAGTGACAATGGCAAAGCTGAGGTTCTCAACAATTTTTTCTGCTCAGTAGTCACAAAAGAAGAACAAGGTAATGGCTCCAGGCTACACAAAGCAGACAGACTCAACAAGGAGACTGACATGAAACCCTTCATAAGGGGCAGTGTCTTGAAACAACTTCAAAAATGAAATACAAATAAGGCAATGGGACCAGACAGAATCCACCTCAGGATTCTGAAAGAACCTGCAGAGGAGTTTGTGGATCCACTTGCAGAACTATTAACAGAGTCCTTGGAGAGTAGACAAGTACCTAAAGACTGGAGAATGGCCACAGTGGTGCCTTTGTACAAAAGTGGAAGCAAAGAGGACACCGGAAACTATCGCCCCATCAGCCTGATCTCGGTGGTGTGCAAATTTATGGAAACTCTACTTGAACATCTAGTGAAATACTTAAAACGGAAATTGTGCAGCTGGACACAAAACAACACGGGTTCACAATAGGGTGGTCATGTCAGACAATATGATCAAATTTTTCAACTGGGTCACAAGAAAAGCAAACCAGGGAGGGATGGTAGATGTAGTATATCTGGATTTCAGCAAAACTTTTGACTCTGTCCCCCACAGGAGATTGACAAACAAGCTGGAATACACAGGCGTAGGGCAAAAAAATAGTAAGCTGGGTTCAGAACTGGCTTCAAGTAAGGACCCAGAGAGTCATAGTCAATGGTACTATGTCTAGAGAAGAGAAGATAACCAGTGGGGTACCACAGGGATCGGCCCTAGAACCGGTCCTCTTCAATGTGTTCATCAGCGACATAGCTGAAAGCCTTAAGGGGAAGGTATGACTTTTCACAGATAAATGAAGATCTGCAACAGGGTGGACACTTTAGAGGGGGGCAACAGCAATGGAAGAGGATCTAAGATGCTTGGAAGTATGGTATAGGAACTGGCAGTTGAAATTCAATGCCAAAAAGTGCAAAGTCATGCACGTAGGAAAAGGAAACCTGAACAGATTATACACACTGAATGGAGAACAACTGATGGTAACAAAACTCAAATGGGACCTCTGAGTACTGATTTCTGATAGTTTAAAAGTGGGAAGTCAATGTGAAAAGGTGGCACAAAAAGCTAGTGGCATCCTCAGGTGTATAAGCAGCGGCGTTTCAGGAAGAAAGCACGAGGTGATAATGCCACTGTACAGGGCATTGGTGAGGCCACACCCAGAGTACTGTGTACAGTTCTGGAGGCCATACCTCAGAAAGCACATAGATTGTACAGTGGAGGGCTATGAAAATGGTGCACGGCTTACACCAGGAACAATATGAAACTGGAGTAAGGCACCTGCAAATGTACTCCCTTGAGCACAGAAGAAATGGGGGATATGATAGAAACCTTTAAATATAAAAGAGGGATAAATAAGGCAAAATGGGAAGATCTATTCCAAGAAAACAAATCACCACAAACAAGAGGACATAACATGCACCTAATAGGGGGTAGATTCAAGTCCAGCTATAGAAGGTCCTTCTTCTCAGAGTGAGTGGTGGAACCTTGGAACAGTCTTCCCAGAGCAGTGGTAGAGTCTAAGACTGTCAAGGCATTCAAGTGGTTGGGACAAGTACTGCAGTAATCTAATAAAATAAAGTAGGGGGGTAGTCGAAATGGGCAGAATAGATGGATCGCATGGTCCCCTTCTGCCATGACATTCCTGTGTTCTTATGTTCTTATGCTGGAGACACTCAACAGTCAGTTGAGACTGTTTTGAAGAGTGTGTTTTGATTCCCCAAGTTCGGTAGGTTCCAATGGTTAGTATGCACAATCAAATTATGAAAACATTCACTGACATAACTGTTACATTGATTGATTTCATTTGAGTGGAATATTTTCACTTTTGAACTATGGCAGTTACCTAGAGCAGTTACCCAAAGAGATGGTTCCGATTTACAATACTTCTGCATTAGATCATTATTTTAAGCTTAAGTTCAGTTTAATCGGTTCCTTTTCACTGATGTAGTGTATTTAAAAATGTTACTGATACTGAATCCTTCCCCACCCCAAACACTGGTAAAACACAGCTGCACCTGTGTATTTGGTGCACAAAAGAAAAACTGGAATACACATAGACTGTATGATTGCAACAGATGGATTGGTATTACAAACCCTAGTTTATTTAAGGACCTGCTCATTGTATAAAAATAATGTTAGATTTGCACGTATGGACATTGTTATGGATGATACTATTGCAGTTGGTTATTAGCTGTTCTAATTGGATTTTACTTGTCTGTATAGGCTGCAGTAACACAGAGACACTGCATATTTTCATGCTGCTGCGCTGATGTACTAACTTTTATTGTACTTTCAACATGTACAGTATCCGACATGTCACTCATAGACCCTACTCATAGCAAGGGAAAAAAAATAAATTAAAAGTGAAATACAAAAAAAATCTTTTAAGTGCCCGAGTAACGTGAGAAATACCCACAGTCTCTTTTCTCAGAACAAGGAACTTGTCATCGTTCAGGTGAATAAGAATGACAAGATTTACAATTAGTTTCTGAGTACATTCATTCATAATTATATCAATTAATAAATGAATGAATATAAGCTAAACTGACAGCATACCATTGGACGTGAGAAGAATGGATGTGAGTGATGGAAATGCACCAATCAGTTTCCGCAATTTTGTTTGTTACCATGTGGATTGTCAGGATGCAGGGAGGACAGGGAGAGGCTGGGGTTATTGGTTGTCTTATTTAGGGTTCTTACAGAAATACAGTGCTCTCTTGCTAACAAAGAAGAAGGGAGCCACAACCTGAATTAGATACATATTCACTTGAGTTACATCAAGAAATGATGGAATACAGCTGCTATTCTATCTGCACGATCTGCTAGTGCAGTCCTTCAAACCTCTTTCTCCTCACACAGTATTCTATTGCATTACACTAGCTGTTATAACAAAATAAAAAATGTGACTGTAGGAACCTGTTTGCTGACTTGAATCTACTCTATTTTTTATTTTTGCAGCTCGCACTTTCCTTGCTCTCTGTGTCTGCTCAGTGCTAACCCATCTACCCACAAACACTGATTGGCTCACTTCAAATAATTTCTGTTCCCCTGTCTTGATGCTCTGTTATTTCTTTGATGAAAGTATTTTTTTTCATTTTAAGTTAATGTGCACCATTTTTTTCTGTAACAAGTCTAACCTGGGATCACACTAAGCTGGTCATATACTGTACTTGAACAGTCAAACTCTGTCTCTCTCCTGTTCTCCTAATTGCTCGCAGCTCTCATCTGATTTACCAATGACTCCAAAAACAGTAAGGAAATCACTGATTATTCCTACCATGTATTTCACTTCTTTTTTTGAGCTCTGCACCTGCACTTCTCCACATGCCCAAATGTACATCAAGAGACTTGGAGGTCTCCACGTCATCACTGAATGTGACCACATGTGCTATGTCTGAAACTGACAAAAATAGCAGTCATAGCTGGCACATATAAAAAGTGAAAAAGCATGAAAAACTTATTTATTAGGCATAATCACGTTTATTGATCATCCTGAAAATGGCACACACACATACAACATCAAGTAAACATGTGGAATTAATGTTTTCTCTCATCTCCTTTAAGCAGAAGTGAGGGATTCCTGGGGTTTGAAGCTCCCGTTCAACCTTGCAGGTCATTCTGCACTATTAACAGCATTCCAAAACAACTACAGAAATTAACTATAATGTCCTGAACTATGTCTGACAGAAACCATCCAGCAGACTTGGACTGTTAGTTACTAATTTCAGTAAGACCATAATCAATCATGAGATTTGTATTGAGAGGCAGTTCATCAAATTCCAGACACTGACAAGCAATAAGTCAGCTTTACTAGCAGCACGCTAAAGCAGATGAAAGCCAATCTAGGTTCTGAGAAAGGAGACATGATTTTCCTTACTATGTGCAGAGAAAGGACTGTTATTTAACATACGCAGTGAAAGGAGCAGCATTTACTTTACAGAGTAAGCTCCACATTAGCCATGCAGGTTGTAGCTCAGTACATACCAGAGATGAAAGGAGGGTCAGAAAGGAGTGGGTTTCAATGAAAAATTGTTTTATAAACTATATAATATAAATGCAATTCCCCAACCCCCTCAAAAAAAAATTTTTTTAGCATGAACCAGAATGTATTGCACTACTTGAAAGGCGTCCAGCTAACATGAATCATTCGTAACCTCCACAGCAACTGAGTGTAGTGAGACCCATGTTATCAGAAGCAGATTGGATATGGTTTAAATACTGATATCAAACTGACCTTGGAACTGAACGTGAACAAATCCAGGGAAAAAAACAAATGCAATTGGTGTGCTTTCATACTTCTGATTGCACTAACCACTACCAAGGCTACCACAACTGCGGTAAACCTTCTGGCTGACATGGACTAGGATCAGACCATCATGTATGTCGCTTTCAGTTTGTGGGAGGTCAACAGGAAGGCAAAATGGAGGGTGCACTGGCAGTAGATAAAAAGCACAAGAACAAGTGAGTTTGACACTTTTTTATAACAAAGCAATTGAGATCTAATAGCCATGAAAGGCATCAGGAAACAGAGCTGCACACTGCCAAGGGTTTCCCTTTAAAACATATATCATATCCGACATAATGCAAAGTGTGAGTTCTTACAAGTTAAGGAGACTCAGATGTCCTACATTTGTGATCCAAATTACTGTACATACAGTAGACTGACAGACAGGTAAAGTTAACTGTTATTTTAGTTTCAGGCTTATTCTGTGTATGTGATGCTGTCCTAAATAGGGCCTCCTTTTTGTCACTACAACAGCCAACTTGTCAGCAGACTCTTATCAGTACAAGCTTTCTTCACAATCGGTGGTTTTAACCATTTTACTCTTTCTACATTAAACTGTGGGCATGCTAGTAAAACAAGTTCTTCTAACCTGTTAGAGACATTATCACAAATACTTAATGTGATAAAGCTAACCTGATAACATACTGGGATATCTGATGTGTGCCATTCATAACTTGGAAATCAAGTCTAGCCAATGCCATCCTGTGGGAAGCTTTTTGACAAAAATTATTATACTGTATATAGCCAAACCATGGTCCCTTTGATGTCTCTGTAATAAGGAAAACCATCAGCAGTGCTGACTTTAGCCATATCAGTCTGGACTGCAGTATCCTGGATACAATGAATTGCATTATTTTTATACTGGTACAAGGTCCATCACTTTTGGGCAGACCAAATGCCAGGTAAACTGAGCTGTCTCAGATTACCATTAAAGCCAGAAAACCATGTTTGCCACATAGGACTTTTCAGTGCATCTAGCAAACATTTCTTGGCTAAGCTTTCATCATTCATATTCATAATTTTGTATGAATACTCTTATCAGAGTATGGTGTTTCTAAGGATAGCATACACATTTTGGTACACAACAGCTTGACTGGAATGAATTTAGGAGTCCCAATATAATGCTGTACATAAAAATGGATTTTGTTTTGCATCTAATTCAGAAACATATTAATTTATCCCCCATATTTCTACTCCATTTAGGATCTGTGCATTTGCCTTTGCTTCAATGTCCCACTTTAACACCAAAAAATAATTACTCATAAAGGTGACATTGTTGAATACGACCCTGTCCCATTTGTTATGCAGAAAGAGTTAAAAGCAAGGATCTGGTCTGTCCTCCCTTTTCTATCTCTTGTCTGTCTGATTGTGCAATCAAATTTTCTTGAGAGACCTGGGCAATGATCACTCTGACAGTCTCATGATTCTCCCTCTATGGCTATCTCCAAGCCTTTACTTGCTATTTCTATCTTTTCTTCTCCCTTACTTATCTGTAGTTATAAAAATATATGTGGTTCTTTATGTGAAACTGGATTCACTGGTTTAAAAATGTATATAGTTATATTGTTGAAATGTTTGCAAAAAATATTTGGAACTCATGGGGTTAACCTTGAAATGCAGTTTGATCTTTTGACCTACTCAGGCTTTTTGCAAAACTGTCAGCAGGAGGCCAGCTTGGGGTATAGTGTTCTGTTTGCAAGCCTGCTCAGGAAAGAAACTGACAAGAACTCTGATCTCTTAATGAATTCAGGATGCAGAAATTAGTTGCCAGGCAAAGACTTCTTATAAAAAGAGAGTAATCTTTTGTTAGAGAGAGAGAGAGAGAGAGAGAGAGAGGAGAGATGAAATTTAGAATTAGAGCTACCCTCAGAGGAAGGACTTTGTTTTGTCTGAACTGCTTGTATAAAAGCTATCTTGCACAATTTATTTATTTTATTGTTACTGAAAATAATAAAATGCTACTTGCAAATTTTATAATTTCTCCTGGTTTGTCTATGCTTCCGGACCTGTGTCTCGATGACAATAAACATCTGTTTAAGCCAAGCATATTTTGAATATCCTTCTTTTTAGAGTCCACAAAATGTGATTTCCAACTGAGCTGCTGACGAAATTCCAGACCAGATAAGTATAACATTTATCTTCAATAATTAATGGGTCATGTATATTCCATGGAAGTCCAACTAGACAATATTTACTAAAGATCACAACATTAGTTTCTGCCACATTTATGTTTAGCTTCAGAGTATGTAACTGTGATTAAACTGTACTAAGTACACCTTTCAGACCCAATACATTATTTGAAATAACCACAGCGTCATATGCATATATATAATAATTAGGACCTCCATTTTGGCTAGCTGGAGGCACATATTATTGTTTTCAGTATTAAACAGAGTTACATAGAAACATAGACTTTGTCGGCAGATAAGGACCACTTGGCCCATCTAGTCTGCCCATTTCCCTACGTACAGGATAGGCCGCAGATCCTAGTTAAATAACAGTCTATTTCTTCCTACCCCCCACAAGAATTGCCTTTTGTCTGTCCCATGCATTCTTGAATTCTCCCACAGTTTTAGACCCCTCAAGCTCCTTGGGAAGGCTGTTCCATGCATCCACTACCCTCTCTGTGAAATAATACTTCTCACATTTGCCCTGACCCCCTCCTTCTATCTCTAAATTGTGTCCCCTTGTTCTTGCAAGTCTCTTTTTCTGAAAGATGCTATCCTCTTGGACTTTGTTGATTCCACTGAAGTACTTAAAAGTTTCTATCATGTCCCCCCCTCCCTTCTTTCCTCAAAGGTATACATATTAAGCTCCTTAAGTCTCTCCTCATACGGCTTCTCTTGCAGACCCTGCACCATTTTAGTTGCCCTCCTCTGGACTACCTCTATCCTGTCTCTGTCCTTGAGGAGCTGGGGTCTCCAGAACTGGACACAGTAGTCCAGATGGGGTCTCACCAACTGTCTGTATAGAGGGATAACAACTTCCTGTTTTCTGCTGCTGATGCCACTCCCTATACATCCCAGTATACCCCAGCCCTCCTACTGCCTTCTCACATTGCTTGCTAACCTTAAGGTCATCTGATATGATTACCTCCAGGTCCCTTTCCTTTTTGTTGTTGTTACCTCCCCACCCATTGTGTATTCTTCCCCTGGGTTCTTGTTTCCCAGGTGCATTATTTGCACTTCTTTGCATTGAATCCTAGCTGCCATACTTCTGACCATTCCTCCAACCTTGCCAAGTCCCTTTTCATCCTTTCCACACTCCTTGTGTATCAACCCTGTTGCAGATCTTTGTGTCATCTGCAAAAGGCATCTTTCCTTCCAGTCCCTCTGCAATGTCACTGATGAAGACATTAAAAGGACTGAACCCAATACTGAACCCTGTGGTACCCACTAGTAACCCCTCTTTCTTCAGAGTGGACTCCAATTACAATTACCTTCTGTGTCCTGTTGTGTAGCCAATGTTTTACCCAGGCTACCACCCTGGGACCCACTCCCAGGCTAGTTAATTTGGCTATTAATCTTTTGTGTGGGACTGTGTCAAATGCCTTGCTAAAGTTTAGGTAGGCCATGTCCACAGCCCCTCCTGTCTACTACTTTGGTCACCCAGTCAAAAAATCTATGAGATTCATCTGACATGACCTTCCGCTGTGAATCCATGCTGCCTTGGGTCCTGTGCTCCACTGGCCTCTAGGTACTCAACTGTTCTTTCCTTCAAGTGACTCCATCACTTTCCCTACCACAGAGGTCAGACTGACAGGTCTGTAGTTTCCTGCCTCTGTCTTGGTCCCACTTTGTGAAGGGAATCACATCCACCTTCCTCCAGTCCTCGGGTACCACACCATCCTCCCATGATTTATTAAAAGAGTAGCCAGTGGTTTCACTAGTTCCTCCCTTAATTCTTTTAGAATTCTGGGGTGAATTCCATCAGGACCACTGCTTTGTCCACCTTCAGTTTTAGGAGTTCTTGCAGAACCCTTTCTTCTGTGAAAGGACTGGGATCGACCCCCTTTGGTTTATGTACCTCCCCTCCTCTTCCTTTGTGAATACTGAGCAGAAATATTCGTTCAGTATCCCTGCTTTTTCACTGTCCCTCTCTGCCCACCCACCGTTCATTCTATTCAGCCTCACTATCCCTCCCTTTGTCTTTCTATACTCGCTGATGTACCTATAAAAGGTTTTATCCCCCTTCTTAACTGAGTTGGCTATCTTTTCCTCAGTTTGGGCCTTTGCTATTCTGACTTCCCTCCCTGCTTTCTTCTGCCTTAACTGGTACAGCTCTCTGTCCTGCTCCTTCTGTGTTTCCTTATACTTCCAGAACACTATCTTTTTCTTCCTGACTTTCACAGCCACCTCTTTTGAGAACCATAGTGGCTAAAAGGCAGTCCTGTTTGATTCTCATCAATAATTAAAGGCTCTGATACTGAGACATCTTTCCTCACCATAACCTTAAACATAGTGTCAGTAAAGGTACACGTCAACTTTATTAGTGCTAAGAGTCTTGGGTTGATACAGTTATCTTCTACCATTTGCCCCAACAGTGATCTATCAATGTTGTCAGATACTTGTTGTCAGACAGTTCAGAGAAATATGTAAAGTATGCCATGTATTTGTCTGTAACATTCAAATATAAATTGTTCGTACCACAGCAATAAGTTCCCAAAAAAGTCTTACTGTCCTTCCTATTTACAGAATCCTGCAGCCTTCTTCATAACACTTTATTATAAGACACTTTTCTGGGAGTAAGGAGAACCCTACATTCTTAAGTTAGCAAATGCCCTTCTAGTTGTAAAAACCTTTTGGGAGTTACAATCCAGTCACAGAGGAAACAGTACTTAATACTGACTGTGCACTGTTTGCAGTAAGCCCTTGGGACTCCAAGACTGAGGACTGGGCCACCTCTGTAGACAGGGTACAGAAACACTGACTCCTCTCCAGAGAAGCTGATGGGGAAGAGAGAGAAAGAGAGCAGTGAGGTTGATCAGAACAGTGCTCATGATTAATACCTGATTAATCGCTACAGTGAACTTGAAGTAGGCAAAGGACCGCTGCTTAATGGAGACAGTGGAAGCAAACAGGATTGAAATCCCACCAGTCAGCAGGTAGAATTTCTGCTGATTGGGCAAAGACTATAAATACCAAAAAGAAACAAAATGCAAGCACCCCTGCTACATCAGAAAGTTTTTTTATTAACTGCAAAAATACTGTGCAAAGTATGAATTAATAAATAAAGTTCAAAAATAGGACCACCAAACTAACAAACCCTGCTGCTTCGAGTCAAAAAATAAAAACACTTCCTCAGGGGCTGAAAAGGGACAAATGACAGAAGATTATTCTTCGGTGGGAGCAGGGTTCAACTAGCACACATGACAGTCACCTTGCATGCAGAGTGCAGAAGTGATAATCCAATCCAGTGTTCAGGACAAGTCTGCCAGGATGGGTGAAAAACTGAATGATAGCACCAGACAGCAAATTAAGTATGGGGACAAGGCACACTTGGTGTCGATGAAGCTGGCTAGTTTGCTGTCAAATCATGGCAGTGTGATAGTGACTGGTGGGTCTTAGAGTACCTCTGAAGTGAGCAGGTGACTACATCAAAGCCCTTGAGTCATGTGTGCCTGTGCTATTAGATGAACTTCTAGTGCAGACCACCAAGTTCACTGTGTTTCTGCTACAGCTGAGTCAGTGAACCTTGCTTATTCAACCAAAAGTGATCAGGACTAGTCACCATTAGCATCAAAGGTACTGAGATCAAGACAGGCCACTGGGCTGAGCAATCTGCAGAAAACTGCAAGTACATTAAGGTTTAAAGCATAATGAGTCACAGGAAGTGCCAGTCATAGCTTGCAGTGTTATGATGGGATCTGAGGGTCACTACAGGTGAGGACTGCTGCTCTGCTGCCAGTATCATTTCCATGCAAAAGTGATAGTTGTTCATAGAACAGAAGTGATGGTTGGTAACACTTTAGCAAATTGTTTAGATGTTTTTTAAAGAAGATAGTATAACCCCATTAGTAGCTTCAATCGTGGTCCCCACATTGTAACACTGCAGCCCAAGTAATTCACACAGTGAGCAATGTGAGTATGCCCTCAACAAGAGAACAGGGACCCAGCCACTCTGTTTCAGTAGAATAACTGAGAGTGTAGAAGGTTGGTAGTTCCAGCTCCAAAAGGTGTATTTCCAGTGACTGCCTTGATGTAGTGCTTAGTCACTCTAAGTCAGACTGAACCTCTGCTACACCATTGGAGGTGACTAATGCTGCATCCACTCAGTCAGCATCAGAAAGGACTGCATGTCAAATGTTGTGAGTACTCAGGCAGTGCCTAAAAACAGTGATTTGGGATTTGGGTTGCAATTTCTATTGAAGTGAAAACAATAATCGAACAGAACTGGTCCATGCTACTTCCAGACCCAGACTTAAAAAATCAAATACCAGACCAAATGAGGATTATAGTCAATAAAGAGTGCAGCCTCAGATATACACTGACACATAGCCAGTTCACTCCTTCAGTAGTGAAAGCAATCTGCCCCCCCTCCCCCCAACCACTGGGATTTTACACTTGTAAAAACTGCTGTATGTGCAAATTTGGCTTCCATGGTAGAAAACGTAAATTACCTATTCAAACATTTAGACTAGAGGTGTTAGAAGTGGGATGTAGTTAAATCACCACTATGCTTTCTATAGGATTCATTGCTTCTACCTTGGGAGCGGGAGTGAGAGACAGCACGCAAAGGACATAAAAACAGACCTTTATTGTAGCAGGCTGAAGGTCTTATTTGGCCACGGCTACTGATTTGGCACACCCGGCACTGGCTTGAAAAGGCACTGGCTTCTTCCGCCTGGAGTTCACACTGGAGCTGGTTGATGGTAGGCAGGCAGTCATCTCAGGTAGGTGGAATGTGGCAGGAGTGCAGGCTCTTGCCAGATCTGTCACCAGCTGTCTTCCCACCGACTCTGCTGGTGCCCTTACAGTCACATTGGAGCCCCACAGACTTGTACATTTGTTGCTTGTATAGCTAGGCCCTTGATCGTCATCTCAACACTCAGGCAGGCTGGAGACAGATGTTGATTTGGTTTTGCCCTGTGGGACTACGGCTGGAGTTGTTACTAGTTCAACCACTTAAGCCAAAATGCCCAGTTCCCCTCATGTCCCCATGACTTGGTCCAGATTTCCTGATTATTCTGTCAAGGCCCATGATGTGTAAAATGCCTGATATAAAAAGTCTATGTAAGTACCACTGTGACTTCATGCCCAGATGATGTCATCAAAAAGCATAGTGGCTGCAGCATCTGCAGACACCTCACAAAGAGTATTATAGATCGAGGGAGCACTCCTGACCAATCACATCACGCCATTCCTCTGCAAGTGAGACACTCTAATTTTGTGACGAGTATCTCACGTGCAGATACCCTGGAAATGGGCATGTTCGGGGACAGTTTAAAAAATATATATATATTATTGATTGAGCTCGATCAATAATATATTAATATGTCCCCCGTTGCCACAAGTTGCTGGGGGCTGTATGAGTGGTGTCACTTGTGATCAGCTTGATCCAGAACAGCTCAGCTTCACTTCACTGTTCTCACTCCAGCCGAACGTGCATGAAACCACTCTTATACTGCAACGAGTGGCTCTGGCCTACATATTAACATACATAGGACAGCTGCTGTCAGTTGCCTATTAGCCATAACAGGGGCAGGTTGTGTCCACAACAGCTCTGACCATGGTGAGAAATCATACAAACCCCAAGTCTGTTACAGAATGAACATGAGGTATGCTTCAGAATACGGGGCCATGGATCCACTTGATACATGAAGATATGACCTCTTCTATATATGGAGACCTCAGAACAACTCCACTTTGTAAAAACTGTACAGCCCAAAAAGTTCATGAGAAATACAGCACATAGAGGTTTTATGATTAAGACAGAAATATATCAAAGAAGATGGTGGAATTTATGACATATTGTATACAGAGATCGTTTATGTAGTGAGGTATTTGAAAACTAAGTAACAGTAACATACAGAAACAATGTTTTGTGTAATCTCGGACAAAAAAAGAATATACCAGTTTGCTAGATGAAAAAAGGTGACAGAAAGAATTATAAACAAAATAACAGGTAAACTAGAAAGACCTAATTTCTTCATTTGACTCCAAAACCTGTTCACACGCAAAAGGCAATTCTAGGGTGCAAAGCTTTAAAAAGCTTCTGTTTTATTTCAGGTATCATAACTTGGAAGCATTTTACTTGCATAGCATGACAAATGGGTAGGGCTGAATACATGGCTGTATTCTAAATGATCAGTTTGGAAGAGTCGGTAAAATTCTGAAATATAGCTGTTGACCTCATTCCGTCTAGTGTTTTATAGTTCTACATGACATACAGCATGTGGAAATGGGTAGAAGCAGGGCCCCCATGGAGAATGAGCTACTGGATCTCAGCTGGATTATCCTGGAGAAATACATTATAGAAAAAAATACATATAATGTATATTACACAGGCTTGATTGTTCCTGTATATTAGTTTTGAGTAAGCATTTTAATGTTAAATCCAGATTTCTGTACCTTAATGACTCAACCCCCGTTCAACCAATTTGCCTAAAATTTGGCAGGCACAGGGCTGGTGCCAGGATCTCTGGATCCTGTACATTTCATGCCTATTGCTTCAGCAGTAAGCATGGTTATAGAGGTGCAAAAGAAAATAAATTCATCAACTTTTTTTTCTTTTCTCACCTGTAGCTCTACATTTGAAACTTTCAGATTTTATAAAGTATGTCCCGATTGCATTCCTTTGTCATTTGTATGTTTGTAGGTGAAGTTGCTTTTGAATTATGAGCAAAAAATTGTTCTTTTTTGTTGCACACACTCAGTAACAAAAATACATTTTCTAAGGATTTATTTTCACATAACCATTTTGTTATGGTTTCATTTTTTTTATTTTTATTTTTAACCAGTAAGTGTACTAGGACAAGTTCTTTTATAGCCATGACTGACACTGAGGACACACATATAAATTTTAAATACAAAAATTATTTCTACTATCTCCTACCGTCTCCCTTACCTATGGAACCAGCTTTCCCAGCCCCTCAGTAACTCACCCTCGCACAACTCCATTAAATCTCAACTTTCATCAATGCCCCCCTTTCCCACCTGTAACTACAACTAGTTTGCCTTTAGCCAAATGAACATGATTTAAACTTCAAAACCTCTGTACTGTATGTTATTGTATTCAAGCAACTGATTGTAAATAACTGTATATATGCAACTGAATGTAAATAACTCCTTTGTACAAAATTATGTGATTGTATGCAATATCCTCGTGTCTGTTCTATGCATGTATACTGTTGTAACTCCCTCCCCCTCACCCCTGGGTCGCACCTTGAAAAGAGCCTTGGCTCAGTATGCTTTTCCCGGTTATCAAATGTTTAAATAAATAAAAAAAATATAAATCTGAAAATTCAGAATAATACACCAAAACACAAACATAAAAACACAGAATCTGTCAGCAGGAAAGGACTGCTTGGCCCACCCAGTCTGCCCAGATGGTCCCTGCCTAGTCTGTCTCAAAAGACCCTAACAGGTTTCCAGTGATCCTCCCTCCCTTCTCCTACCTATTTACTAATATTCCTCTGTGTCTATCCCACACACGTATGAAGCCCCATTACTGTTTTTGCTTTCATCACTTCTGCTGGCAGTCTATTCCAGGTGTCTGCCACTCTTTCAGTGAAGTAGTACTTCCTTACATCCATCTCCCCTTCCCCCCAGCTTCAGCACATGCCTTCTGGTCCTGGTGCTCTTCTGCATTCAAAATAGACTCCCTCCTGCACCCTGTTCACCCCGTGAGGTACTTGTAGGTCTCTATCATGCCCTCTCTTCTTTTCTCCTCTCCTCTTCTCTCCTCCCCTCCAGAGCATACATGTTGAGATCCCTCAATCTCTCTTCACAGGGCTTTTGCTGCAACCCCTGCACCATTTCAGTTACCCTCTTTTGGACTGCCTCCACCCTGTCTATGTCCTTTCTGAGGTGCGTTCTTCAGAACTGGACACAATACCCTAGGTGGGGACTCGGTGAGCAATACAGTGATAAAACCATCTCCCTCCTCCTGCTGGTGCTACCTCTCCCAATGCATCCCAGTGTGGCACTGGACCTACCCACTGCTTTGTCTGACTGCCCTACAACTTTGAGGTCATCAGAGATGACAATCCCAAGGTACTGTTACTGCTTAGTGACTGTTAGTACCTAATCCTTCCCCCCCCCATCCTATACTCAGTTCCTGGGTTCCTATGCCCTAGATGCATGATTATGCACTTTTTGGCACTGAACCACAACTGCCATGTTGTTGACCACTCCTTGAGTTTCCCAAGATCCCTATGTACTCTTTCCACCCCTTCCTGACTGTCCACCCTATTACAGATTTTGTGATCTACTTTTCCTTCCAGTTCATCTGCAGTGCCACTTATGAAAACATTGAAGAGGACTGGTCCCAGTACTGAGCCTTGTGGCACCTCGCTGGACACTCTTCCATCATTAGAAGGAGTGTTATTAACCACCTTCTGTTGCCTACTGTTAACCAGTTTCTAATCCAGTTCACCACCTTGCATTCCACCCCTAGGCTGCTCAATTTCTTAATCAGTCTCCTGTGTGGCACAGCACGGAAGGCCTTGCTACTGTTCATAGAGGCCACGTCCATTGCCCTCCCCTGATCTATTTCCCTGGTCACTAATTCAAAGAAATCAATCAGGTTAGTCTGGAATGACCTCCCCCCATGAACCCATACTGCCTTTCAACTTGCAGCCCATTGGATTCAAGATACTTTACCAACTTTTCCTTTATTAACGTTTCCATTAATTTCCCCACCACTGAGGTGAGGCTCACTGGGCTATCATTGCTAGCCTCTTCCTTGCTGATGCTCTTATGTAGAGAGATCATGACTGCTATCCTCCAGTCCTCTGGAACCATGCCTGCTTCCACTGAGCTGTTGAATAAGGCTATCAGTGAGGCAGACAGCACCTCCCTGAGTTCTTTTAGTACCCTTGGGTGTATCCCATCCAGTCCCATAGCCTTGTTCACTTTCAGAGCAGCAAGTCTCTTCAGGACTCTTTCCTCTGAAAATGGACTTGAGTATGACCCCTTCCCCTTGTTTATGATGCTCCCTGATGGTCCTTTCCCCCTCCACTACGAAGACTGAGCAGAAGTACATGTTCAGTAGGTCTGTTTTTTTCTTGGTCCCCTTCTGCACAGCCTCTCTCTCTCTCTCTCTCTCTCTCTGTGGCCCTCCTTACTCTCACTATCTTTCCCCTTGTTTTCATCTTCTCATGTATGTACCTTAAACAAGTCTTATCCCTGCTTGCTACCCCTTTGGATATCCTTTCCTCTGTCTTGCATCATTGCCCCCCTCACAGCCTTACCTGCTTCCCTCTGTTTTACCTGTTACACTGCCCTGTCTTTCTCACTTACTGGATATCTTCTTAATGCCATCATTTTCCCTTCATCACCATGGCCACTTCCCTAAAGTACAATCTCGTTTTCCTTTTACTCACTTCCTTCACACAGAGGCTGGTTGTCTTAATTATGCCCTCCCTTATTTTTCCCCAGTGTTGCCATACTCCTACCTGGCAATTCCCCTTCCTAGGCAGTTTCTGAGGCAGTTTCCCATTTCTTTAAAATCCACCATCCTAAAGTCCAGGAATAGACGAAAACAAGTAGAGGAAACAAGTAAAGAAAGTTGATATAATAAAAAGTGAAAATAAAAACCTCTGGATGGGTACATTGGTAATGGTGGAAAAATGAAATATTACGTGGAAGATGAAGGAGCTAACTGTGGGCACATCACCCTTTCTGCTCCAACGCAATAGTTACAAGTTTTGTATAGGAGATAAAGTACTTTTTTGAAACAGTGTGCAGAACAATTAGGATCAATATGAGCTGAGATATTATTTAATGCATTTGGGCCAATCCAGTGAAAGATCTCCTACTGATCAGTACTTTACATAGTCGTAATTTAAAAGTAGCAATTTCAGAGCTTCTTGTTGTATATAATGATTTAGCCTAAGCTTACTATACAGGAATAATGAAACTCCTAAGCTACAGATTCTTTGTGCAAAAGCTGCCACATTTAAATAAATTCTCTGAGCCGCAGGAAGTATATCTAACTCATAATACAAAGTACAATGATGTGTTTGGAATGCTGCTGTAAGAGCGAACTGGTATATGCTATTGTGTACTCTCACAGAGTTGCAAAAAAACTTCCATCTGATTGGCAAAAAGGACATCTCCATAGGCCAGTACTGGCAGGAGAACCTGTTTTGCTACCAGGGATCTACCCAAAGTACCTACAGGAGATTTATTGATTGTCTGCACATTAACATATGTAACATCCTTCCCTGGTTTGCAGAGTTTGAAGCCTTAATGCTTGCAAAGTACCCTAAGTGGTGTTAGCAGCAGAATCCTAGCTGACTTGTATGATATCAGACAGTAAAACTGCATCCCCCTCCTACACCTTCCTAAGGAGTGACTGTGCTAGCAAGCAGGATGGCGATTGCCTTCTCTACTTCAAGCATCACCTACAGGCCTCCCTGCACCCTACCCAGGCTAATGTATCATCCTGTGAGTTTCTATTTGCCAATATAGGTTTCTGCCAAGGAAGGAAAAATCTGTGGGGGTCACCTACACCCACCATGTTATGGCTGAAACTGAATTTGACTCCTTTGTTGAGCAAGTTAACAGCCTGAACCAACGCCATGAGAAGCTCATCCTTGGAGACTAACATAAACTGGCTTTCCCCTCACTCCAAGAAGTTAAAAAACAAGCTTGCCGACCTCTTCTTCAGCAAGGTGGTCAAGTCCCCAGCCCAGATCAACTATAAAAGATCAACAGAAACCCTTAAAGATTTTATCCTGGCATTTCACCCTGAAAGGCTCTCCCAGCTGGTGATGCTCCCTGATCTAATTAGAGATCACTTCCTGGCCTACTGTTCCTGGTCTGTGATGACATTTGCTTGACATTAGAAGCTACCTCAACCAAAACGACTAGCATTTCCTGAACTGTATTCCCAACATCAACATTACCTTTGGCTACTTCTTACAGACCTTCTAAAATGAGTGTGACTGCTTTGCCCTTCCCCACAAAAGAAAAATATCAGAGGAGATACCAATTACTGGCTTACCCTTGAACTCAATGCCATCTTCAAAGGAAGGACAAACAATGGGCCCTGCATAGAGATTCAGGCTCCCATCAGCACCTGCTGAAGTACAAGGAGAGGAACCAGTGCAAATCATCTCTCAGGAAAGCCAGAAGCAAATGCTGCAAATCAAGACTGCAAGAATCCTGTAATGATCCCAGGAGACTAAGAGAAAACATCAACAGAGTCCTCGGCAGGAAAAATCATATCGCCTCTACCATTCTAAAAGTCAGTGGCTCACTCACCACACACCCAATTGCCATCATAGAGATCTTTAGCTCCTTCTTCACCAATGCAGGTAAAGACCTGCCTACAGGAGCCCTGCCATCCGCTCTTAACTCTCGAGGCTCCTTGTCCCACCTAGCACCATGACACTTAAATTCTACTTCAAAAGGGTAAATGTGCAAACAATTAAAAAGTACCTGCTAAAATCTGGGTTAGGTACTAATTCCCGACACTACTTTGCCTGTCACACAATTGCCCGATTCCTTAATCCCGACACCTGTAACGCCGACAGGTATGAAAGGCTGAATTATGAAATCCCGACAACCTGTTCTGCGCACCTCGCAATGTGCGCCAACTTTGGTAAAACACAATCCTGCTTCTTGCTGAAAAATAAAACCAAATCTTGCTACTTGCTGCAAAATAACTCTTTAAATCCTCTTTAAAAGCACTTTAAATCCCACTTTAGTCAGGGAAACAACCCGTGCAATGCACACTGTGCACCTAATTGTTGCTCACTACTTCGGAGGGACATTTGTGGGACAAATAAGTGTACTAGTTAGACTGCAATATCACACTGTGCACCAACATCATTTTACTGTTAACATCCTGCTTTGGCACTGTGCACCAATATAATTTTACTGTTAATGTCCTGCTTCAGTCAAGGAAATACAGAGGAAATACAAAATTGGTCTTGGAAACTACTAATTACTTATTGAAAATAGATTCTTACCTTACTTCTTTTGCAAGTTCTGCGCAGTCCACACAGTTCTTTAAAAATATAAAACTTTATTAAATCCAGTAATAAAAAAGTTAAAAATCATATTCATTTTTCAGCCCGAATCAGGATTAGCAGTGTCTCAATTTAAAAGATGCCAAAGTACTAAAAGACGGGATTTTCAAAATACAGAATATTGAAAGATGAGATTTTTTATGCCGGGATTTGAATCATGTCGGGATTTTGCTATCGAGTTTCTATTTGTTGGGATTCCACCAGTTGGGAATTAGTACAGATTGCCAAAATCTACCTCCAAAACCAAAGTTGAACCTGATGCAGTGGACATGAAGCTGTTTAAATTAGCTGTAGATGAACTGGTTCAACCCATCTAATCGCTCTTCATCTGCTCCCTTCAGTTTGGATCCCTCCTAATGTCTGGAAACAAGACAGTGTGGTTCCAGTGTTCATATTGGGGGACAACATGAAGGCCTCTAATTATAGGCCCATTTCAATACTCTTCCCACTGTCCATGACCTTAGAGAAAAGTGTCAGTGGTCAACTGGTGGACTACATCACGGCACATGATCTCCTGGCTGCTGAACAACATAGCTTTAGGAAACAGCTCAGCATGACCACTGCCCTTATCAAGCTAACTGATGAACTCCACACAGCCTTAGACAGAGGTAGTTATAGAAACACAGAAACATGGACTAGTCAGCAGAAAAGGACTGGTAGGCTCATTTAGTCTGCCCTGTTTTCCCTGTCTATTACTACACCCTGGACCCTATTTGGTCACAGGTATCCCTCCCTCCTCCCTTACCTTTACATACTGTATTATACCTTTGTGCCTATCCCACACTTGTTTGAAGCTCCCCATTGTCTTCAACCATACTACCTCTTCTGGCAGGCTGTTCTAGGCATTCCCTACTCTTTCTGTGAAAAAGCATTTCCTCATATCCTTCATAATCCCCCCCCAAGCTACACTGCATGCCCACATGTTCTGGTACTCCTCCTCCAGCGAAACAGGCCCTCCTCCTGCACCTTGTTCACCCCATGAGGTACTTATAGGTCTCAATCATGTCCCCTCTTGCTCTTCTCTCCTCCAGGGAGTATGTGTTGAGTTCCTGCAGCCTCTCCTCATATGGTTTCTCGTGTAACTCCCCCCCCACACCATTTTGGGAGCGCTCCTCTGGACTGCTTCCGCCCTGTTGATGTCCTTGGTGAGGTATGGTCTCCAGAACTGGACACAGTACTCTAGCTGGAGTCTAAGCAATACACAGGCAAAACCACCTCCTTTCTCCTGCTAAATCCCCCTCCCTATGCATCCCAGCATCTGGCTAGCCATGCCTGCTGCCTTGCTGCATTGCTCTGCCACCTTGAGGTCATCAGATATGATTATTTCAAGGTCCCTCTGTTGTTTGGTAACTGTAAGCACCCCACCATATACAGAACTCTGGTTTCCCCACCCCAGGTGCATGACTTTCAATTTTTTGGCATTGAAATTCAGCTGCCACTCCCTAGAGCACTCCTCTAGTTTCCCCAGATCTCTTTTCATTCTCTCCACACCCACCTGGGTGTAAACCATGTTGCAGATTTTTGTGCCATCTGCTAAGAAACACATCTTCCCCTCCAGTTCCTCAGCAACGTCACTAATAAAGACATTGAAGATGACAGGACCCCGTACTGATCCCTGTGGTTACTGTGTTGGTGCTGCCTTCCTTGATCTCGCCAAGGCCTTTGACTTGGTAAGTCATTGCCCCTTAATAAGCTGGAAATGAAAATTATGTACCTACCGTAATTCTTGATCTTCTCTTGTATCTTCACCATTCATTACTTCCTGGGTGTGGCTTGAGACGCACCTGCCGCGGGAGCTTTTTTTTTTTTTGGTTAAAGCTAGCTCTAACAAGCGCCGCCAGAGACCCGATGCCTTCGCGTCATGCGCGGTGACCGTTAGTAACTACGACTCCTCCTCCAACTCAGTTCTGTGAGCCGGAGGCAAAAATTATATTGTGGAAAAAAAAGAGAAAGCGAGGCAGGATAGCCAAGGGATAGCAAAGTAAGGAAAATAAACTGAAAAAAGAATAAGCCAATGGAAAATAGACAGAGGAGAGAGTATTCCTGCCCTAGGGATCACAGGGCCTCCTTACCGGGGTGACTCTAGGAGGAACAGATAGAGAGAAAAGGGAAGGAGAAAGAATGAAGAAGAGAGAAGAAGAAGAAAGATGGGATGTTGAGGAGACCAGAATGCCAAGAGCATAGTTAGCTGAGAGGCTTAGGCTCGATTTAATAAGGGGGCAAAGAATCCCCACTGGTAGTGCTGAAGAGAAGGTTCACGAACCCGCTAGACAGACTAAGGAGGGCATAGTCTTTGACCTCAACATGCCATGGTCCTTGATCCTAGCTGCGGGCTCCTGGCCCGAGCAGGCCTTGCTCTGGAAGGACACCAGGCTAGGAAAGGTTGATTCCCAGGCAGCATGTAGAGCTGCTCAAGGGTATAGAAAGAAAGTTTAGCCTTTCAAGGCAGTTTGAAAATATAGCGGAACTCAATCGGACTTGCTATGGCAAGGCAGGAGAGACATGAAACTGGCAAGAACCGGTCATGGTTGGCACTGCTTTTCCTGCAACACTGTCCTCAGAAGGACCCTTGAAAAAGGGGTTCAAGACGAGTATGACTCACAAGCTTATGGGAAAACATGGGCTGAGAAGCCAGGGGCTGCCTTCAAGCAGTGGAGGAGTTCCCTCAGTTTTAAGAGAAAGAAATAACCGTACCGTTCCTCTTGCTCTGCAAAAAAAAAGAGAGGTTGATTCTAGGGCTTAGTAATTGATTAGCAGAATATTGTGGGACCAAACTGCACAGACAGAGTCAGGCAAGGTCCTAGGGTGCCTAGCATGAGAACATAGGGTGAGATAGTCGTAGCTCACTCCACCCACACTCCTGCAACAAAAGCCCAGAATCTTAGAGTAAATAATTTTCCTGAAACTTTTAAGGAAAAAGGCAAGGATAGAGAGAGATGTCCCTTTTTTTATTTTTTTATATATATATATATATATATATATATATATTTTTTTAAGGTTCAGCAAGAGGAGGAGCGAGGCGGAGGAGATGCCACAGAAGGAGGACACTGGGGGGAAGGTGGGAGGGTCAGTAATGAATGGTGAAGATACAAGAGAAGATCAAGAATAACGGTAAGTACGTAATTTTCATATCTTCCTTGTCCAATCTTCACCATTCATTACTTCCTAGATGATAAATCTCTTCCCCAGGAGGGAAGGGGTAAAAACCCTGAGGGAACAAGACCCCCAGCCTCCTGTTGGTGAGAAACAGAAGGGAAGACCCTGGCTAATTCACAGAAGCCTAAGTGGGAGAAGAGCTGGAGGTGCCTCCCGAGGACGTGGAGATGGAGATAGCCCTGCAAAAGTCTCTTAGCTCTAGAGGAAAAGGCGGGTTCCCGGAAGGCAGGCGCATACTCGCCGGGCCAGGGTGACAACCTTGAGCGAAGCCATGCGTCCGCTAATGCAGATGTTGTCCCTTAAGCCTGGAAAGCCACCTCATTGGCGTCATAAGATGCCCTTGCCTGGTGTCTCGCCAGCTCCAGGCCTATAGCGGAGAGGGCAACAGCTTGTCTGGTTTGATCCGTATCAGGCATTGATGCTAGGAGTTGAGAAAGCATCGACCACAGGTGCCGATTGTAGGCGGCGTGGTGAGGCCTGATGTGATGCTGCTGTCGAGCAGCCGCGCGGAAGAGAAACACTCTTACTTCGCGGTCGAACTGAAGAGGAGTCGGCGTCCGGTGGGTGGTCGTGCGCCAGGCAGCGGCGCCTGGAGGGAGTGTCAAGGTAGACCAAGCCAGAAGGGGGGGGTTGGGAAGAGTACCTAGAGACTCCGAGGGGGCACAATACCTACGCTGACAGTCAGCCAGGGCTGGAGAAGAAGCGGCTGGCGACTGCCAGGATCGGATAGATGCCTCCTGGAAGGGGATAGGCCAGGAAAGTACCACCAAGTGTTGGGCACTGAATTCCCCAAGGAATTCACACGTCTCCCGTTCGGTATTGTCTCTATGAATGTAGGAGATCAGAAGGTCCCTCACCATCCTCGAAAGGAATCGCTGATATTCAGTAAAATCAGCATCGGAGGAGAGATGAGCAGGGGGTTCCTCCCCCTCAGAGGAGGGAGACGAGGATGATGGGGAGCTGGAATGCTCCGAGGACTCCTGCGGCGGTGGGGAGAGTCGAAAGACCCGCTCATGCATACATCTAACGTATGAAGGGAAGGCCGCTGCAGAACCTCTGAACTGCTCCCAGGATAACGGACCCGTAGGACCGACATGGCCCGGGAGCGGGGGTGGTGGAGGCAGAGAGATGGGAGAGGGGCACCTGCGAGGAGGCAACTGATCTCTGCCAGGGCTCTGGAATCCGGGGAGCGGAGCCCGAGCTGGCAGGGTCCCGGACAACAAACCAGGCCGCAAGACGGAACCCTGAGGAAGCGAAGCCTGGAAGAGCCCGAGGGAGAATCTCCCCTGCGACGAAGTCAGGACTGCATGGATCCAGAAGGGCAGCCGACAACAACACCACCAGAGGACACCCTAGAGCCCCGGAGGAAAGGGCGGGGTTCAGCGCTCGGCTCCTGGCCACCCCGAGGTGGCCAAAGAGCGAGGCCTGTCCCCTGCCCTCAACCCCTCGGACTCCGAGAGCCCTCCTCCTCGACCTGCAGCGTTCACACCCCCAGGGGAGCAACAGCACCCGGGGTTGCTGTCACCGGTCCCAGGAGGGCCTCCCCATAGTCACCCCACGTCTCCCTCCTGGGACTCAAGGCCACCCCAGGTGAGAGCCCTCAGGAGAGGATGGAAGGGGGACAAGGGAGGGGCCTGCTGCCGCCTGGTACCTCGTGCCACAGGGGACCCAGACCCGAAGAGTGGGGTGCCAGGATGGGTCCCCGTCTGAGTCATCACCCTCCGAGGAGGGCGGACCAGCAGGACCCCAACACTGGCTACCCAGGGGTCCCGAAACCAGCGCCAGCGGCAGCACTGAGCGCAGCGGCTCCGCCTGCCCCCGAACATCAGCAACAGCCAGGCCGGTCCCAGCTCCCGCGGCACCAGCGGGCCAGCGGCGCCACTCGGCATCCGGAAACAGAACCCGGCGCCGCGAGAGAGAAACCAGGCCCAGCGCCCTTGCAGGCGCGGGGGCCAAACACCCTGGCGGTGCCGTCCTGATCACCGGCGCTGCAAAGCGGCACGGGATCGAGCAGCGCCGAAAGGCAGCGTCGAGGTCCCGGTGTCCGGCCCAGAAATCATGGGCCTCGACACTGGGACCCTGCACCTCCGAGAGGTGACTGCGGCGGTGTCGACGTCACGGCCCCGGAAGGGACCGCAACGCTCCCCAACACCGTGGAAGGGCCTCCTCTTGACAAAGATAAGATGAGGAAGCCCCTCCTCCGGCGGACCATATAGGCCAGGGAGGGACCCGGGGAAGGGCCTAGAGACCTTACCTGGGAGTCCTGTGAGCAGCTGCGTCCCGAGTGAGGCGGGGCCTTGCTGAGCTTAGGCAGCGGACCTGAGGAGCGCGACGGTCCATGGAGAAGCAGGCATCATGCGAATCCATATCATGGTTGGGTCCCAGTCGCCGAAGACACACGTCATGCCGGTCGAGATGAATACCCGACCACAGGAGCACCGGCGCGTGAGCGCCGCCCATCTTAAACGCTTTGCTCCAGGGCCGGACATAGCGAAACAATTGAAATTAAAATCACGGTAGGGAAAACACCGGCGCTCCGTACAGATAGAAAAAACGGTCTTACCGTGGTATGGCATCGAGTCGCGAACGAAAGAGGAGTCGGCCTAGGTATTGCGCACTTACGAAACACTACTCCCTGAAAGCAGGTGCTGCCTCGACGGCGGGAGAAACAGAACTGAGTTGGAGGAGGAGTCGGTAGCTACTAACGGCCGCCCCTCGCGCATGACGCAAGGCGTCGGTCTCGAGGGCGGCGCCGTTAGAGCTAGCTTTTAAAAAAAAAAAAAGCTCCCGTGGCGGGTGCGCGCCTCTGGCTTACACCCAGGAAGTAATGAATGGTGAAGATTGACAAGGGAAGATCTGTTGACTAAGGCCTCTGCATGGTTCTTGGACTAGCTATAAAACAGAACCAAACGTGGTGATGTGTTCTCTGGGCTACAACATCTGACCACAGGAGTCCCCCAAGACTCAATCCTAGGGCCCTACTTTTAACCCTTCTTGTCTGCAAAGTCCCCGAAGTCTGTGTTCACGCCACATCATTACTGTACACTGATGACACAGTAATTTTCACCTCCCACCACAATCCAAAGGCACTCGAAAAAACCTGCAATCCGACTTCAACAGGGTCTATGAATGGTTCGCCACATACAAGCTGATCAACTCTGAAAAGACAAACAAATCTCTACTGTTTGAGAGCACTCATGCTCTAAAGGAATGCCGTGAGTTGCACATTACCACCCCATCTGGGGACCCTACTGAGCAAGTCCAGGTCTTTAAATACCTTGGTATTCATCTGGACCCCTACCCTGCCTTTCTCACCCCATGCCGACTCCAGTCAAAAACACCCATCAATGACTTGGACTGTTCTACAGAAACAGGCATAACCTCAAAAAAGTACTGTACTCTAGCCTCATCATTTCTGTTATTGACTACAGGGCAGTGAATTTTTCTGCCAACAACTCCATTCTTGAAAGAATTTGTGTTGCCTTCAATCATGCCGGCAGATTTGCATTTAAGAGAAACCTACTGGCAGCCATGAAGCCCCAACCGCTGCACTGATCGGGGCTTCAGTAGCCAGATGCCCCCTGCAGTCACAGTACACACCAACACGTTAATTTACCTCAATGCTCAAAAAACCTGTAACAAGCTCCCCAGCCAGCATTTTCTAACATTGCGTCGCTCACCCCCGAGATCTCGCTGCTAAAACTGCAAGATGATGATGCGCCTTTGCCACTTCCTCTATGGTTTCTATATGTACAGAAATTTAATAATCTCTTTAATAATCTCCATATCACCCATGCCCTGCTTTATTTTCACAAATGGTGCATAAAGGACCTAAGCATTAGAAAATCCAGCAACCATACCCTAAAGGCACCGTTTAGTGGTAGTGATTTTTTTTTTGTTGCGGTCCCCCACCTCCCTTTTCTTTATCTATACAACCGGAGCTGTATAAACTGCTTCCTATTATTTAATACCATATCTGTTTTGACAGTGTAACTTTCTGCTGACTTATGCCCCCTTTTTCCAGATTTGAGTCTCTATGGTAGGGGGAGACATCGCGGCACCACTGAGGCACTGGACACATTTAATGGGCTCCTCTCCCCCTTTGTCTAGCTTCCTGCCCTGAACCTGACACCTTTGTCTGCTGTCCTAGCAAACCCCTCCCTGCCTAAATCTTCTGTTTTTCTTCCCTTCCCTCCCCATAGGCTGCAAGCCCTGCCAACTCCCTCCCATAGCCAGGAAAGTAGCTAGCACAGCCCAGGCACAGAGCAACTGTGGAATTGTGGCCCCACACATGACCCGTCACTCCTAGGGCTATCTCCACATTTTCCCTATTGTTTTTTATACTGCTTCACCACTAGGAGTCGCTGTTGTACATATTAAGTTACACTGCATCCTTAGCATAATTTAACCCTATCTATATTAGCTCATAGCCTTGTCCTGTGTTAGCTCACTCTCAGCAGCTGCATCCCAAGTGTTCCTCTCTACCTCATCCCACCGGGATTTGAACCCTCAACCTCCCTCACCATAGTTGGTGGCCCTAACCATTAGGCCATCCAAGTGGCTATACTTTATCTAAGTTTTTTATGGCTCTTAAACCCCATTAATCCACACCAGTCCTAGACCCTCTTGTGCCATCGCTCCCCAATTTCTATTACTGATCCTGAGTCACCAGGCTGCTGTGTTAATGTATCACTGCTGTCGCCCTCTACTCCACTAAGACACACTATTTAAATCTGCATCGGAGTACTGTTCCACCTGGCACCCCCATACGCTCTTCTGCTATACGACTGCCATGCAGGACCCTAAAGGCTTAGTAATACTTGCCTTGATCATAGCGGCAATTATCCCTACCAGCCAATACAAGCACCAACCAAATTTGCTCTGCCCCCCAACTATGTACCCCAGGCCTGCCACTATGTGCAATATTACTGGTAACAATCATCACCTCACCAGACAGCCTGGTCACTTTACCAACTCACTGTACTCACTCACCCTCTCCCTGCTAACCTGCCTCTCCCTGCTGCATGCTACAAAATGCATGGGCCAAATAGTAGGCTCAAGCAAAAAGCAAGCTTAAAATATTTAAACACTTCCTACTAAGGATAGCCATGCTGCTCCTCCTCTTATCAGGTAACATCCACCCAAACCTCAGCCCGGTGCAGCACCAGCACCAACATGGAATACTAAAACTAGCATCAATCAATTTTGCAACCTCCTGGCCAGATATGACGCTCTCCAAATCTGGGTCACCCAGCACAGATCGGATGTGCTATCGGTGGTAGAGACCTAGCTGACCCCTAAGACCCATGACTCTGCTATTTCCCTAGATGGACACACCTTTTTTAGGCATGACAGGCTGGGAAAAAGGCATGAGGGATGTGCTATCTAGGTCAGGAATACTGTACAGCAGCATGCCCTCCCCCTACTGGACACCGGGAGAACCATCCAGACCCTGGTCATATGACTACTCCTAGGGACCAATAGTAAGATTCTCACTGTAATCTATGTCTACGTCCCCCCTCAAAACCAGGCCAGTGGCATCAATGTTGTTACTGAATATCTGACCAATTTACAACAAAATACTGAAGTGGTGCTTCTAGGGGGATTTTAATAGGAATTGTCTGGCCCCTGAAGCTGATCCCTTCAAGGATGCCATCTCCGCTATCAATGCTGCGCAAATGGTCAATTCCCCTACCAGGGTTAACTACCAGACTGGCTCCAGTACGCTGACAGATTGGATAGTTACCAACCACCCTGAAAGAATCACGAGCACTACAGTCCTCTCTGTCGTGATTAGCGACCATTCCCCGGTCCTTTGTCACTGGAACAACAAAGTTCCTAAGCTACCTGGAAAAACAGTAACACATCGTGTCCTAAAGCCTGGGCAGCTTAAACATCTCAAGGCCTCCCTGTTGCAAACAGACTGGACACCTATCAGTGCTGTTCAAAATGTAGACCAAGTCCAAGAATATTTCATTGCTAAATTCAACGCAATCTGTGGTAACTATGCCCCTGCAAAAAAGTGGAAGGTGAAGGACTTAGTCAATCCTTGCATTACCCCAACCCTTCTAAATCTCATGGCCAACAGAGATAGCCTCTGGCATCATACTTGGGCCACTGGCAAGGTTGAAAGCAGCCAGGTTTACACCTGTATATAAAAGTGGTCACCGTGCCCAGCACACTAATTACCACCTACTCTCAATCCTCCCCCCATCTTAAAGGTGCTTGAACATATTGTGGCAGATCAACTAAATGAGTACATAGAGAAAGTACCAAATCCAATGCTCACAACAGCATGGATTCTGGAAGTCGCATAACACCACCACTGCCTTAACATAGAAACATAGAATTTGACGGCAGATAAGGACCGCTTGGCCCACCTAGTCTGCCCATTTTCCTACCTAACAGATAAGCTGCAGATCCATGTTAACCAACGGCTTACTTCCTCCTACCCCCACTAGGACTGCCTTATGTCTGTCCCATGCATTCTTGAATTCCCCCACTGTTCTTGACTCCACGACCTCCTCAGGGAGGCTGCTCCATGCATCCACAACCCTCTCTGTGAAAAAATACTTCCTCACATTACCTCTGAGCCGTCCCCCCTCTATCTTCAAATTGTGCCCCCTTGTTCTTGCACATCTCTTTTTCTGAAAGATGCTACCCTCTTGGACTTTGTTGATTCCCTTGAGGTACTTGAAAGTTTCTATCATGTCCTCTCTCTCTCCCTTCTTTCCAAAAGGGTATACATATCAAGCTCCTTTAGTCTTTCTTCATATGTCTTCTGGTGCAGACCCTGCACTATTTTGGTTGCCCTCCTCTGGACAGCCTCCACTCTGTCTATGTCTTTATGGAGATGGGGTCTCCAGAACTGCACACAGTACTCAGATGGGGTCTCACCAACTGTCTGTACAGAAGGATAACAACTTCCTGTTTTCTACTATTGATGCCTCTTCCTATGCATCCCAGTATCCCCCCAGCCTTCCTTACTGCCTTCTCACATTGCTTGCCCACCTTTAGGTCATCTGATATAATTACCCCAGGTCCCTTTCCATGTTTACTGTTGTCAGTATCTCACTCATTGTGTACTCTTCCCCTGGGTTTTTGTTTCCCATGTGCATTACCTTGCACTTCTTTGCATTGAATCTGAACTGCCATACATTTGACCATTCCTCCAACCGTGCCAAGTCCCTTCTCATCCTTTCCTCCATCTTGTGTATCAACCCTGTTCGCAGATCTTTGTGTATCTGCAAAGAGACATACTTTTCCTTCCAGTTCCTCTGCAATGTCATTTATAAAGACATTAAAAAGGACCGGTCCCAGTACTGAACCCTGCGGTACCCTGCTAGTAACCCTCCTTTCGTCACTGTGTACTTCATTTACTACTACCCTTTGCGTCCTGTTGTCTAGCCAATTTTTTATCCAGGCTACCACCTTGGGACCCATTCCGAGGCTGGCGAACTTGTGTATTAATCTTTTGTGTGGGACTGTATCAAATGCCTTACTAAAATCTAGGTAGGCCATGTCCACAGCCCCTCCCTGGTCTACTACTTTGGTCACCCAGTCAAAGAAATCTATTAGGTTCGTCTGACACGACCTTCCCATCGTGAATCCATGCTGCCTTGGGTCCTGTGCCCCATTGGCCTCTAGGTACTCAATAATTCTTTCCTTCAGAAGTGATTCCATCATTTTCCCTACCACTGAGGTCAACCTAACTGGTCTGTAGTTTCCTGCCTCTGTCCTGCTCCCACTTTTGGGATGAGGAATCACATCTGCCCTCCTCCAGTCCTCAGGTACCACCCTATCCTCCCATGATTTGTTAAAGAGAGTAGTCAGTGGTGTCACTAGTTCTACCCTTAGTTCTTTTAGAATTCTTGGGTGAATCCCATCAGGCCCCATTGCTTTGTCTACCTTCAATTTTATTAGTTCTTGCAGAACCCTTTCTTCTGTAAATGGACTGGTATCAACCCCCGTCTTCAGAGTGTTTCTCTTGTTTGGTTTATGTACCTCCCCCTCCTCTTCCTTTGTGAATACTGAGCAGAAATATTCATTCAGTATCCCTGCTTTTTCACTGTCACTCTCTACCCACATTCCCTCCCCTTTATTAAGCCTCAGTATCCCTCCTTTGGTCTTTCTTTGCTCCCTAATGTACCTATAAAAGGTCTCATCCCCCTTCTTAACAGAATTGGCTATCCTTTCCTCGGTTTGGGCCTTTGCAATTCTGACTACCTTCCCAGCCTCTTTCTTATCTAACCGATAAAGTTCTCTGTCCTGCTCCTTCTGTATTTCCTTATATTTCCTGAATGCTGTCATTTTCTCCTTAACCTTCTCTGCCACCTCTTTTGAGAACCATGGCATTTTTTCCTTCATTGTGTTTTGTTGATTTGCTTTACACAAAGGCTTGTTGCCTCTGTGATGGCTGTTTTGATTACCCCCATTGTTCCTCCACCCCTCCTTCTTGCCTGCTTGCTAGTGCTTTTCTGAGGCACTCTCTCATTTTCCCAAAGTCAGCCCTCCTAAAGTCCAATACTCTTGCTTTTGTATGGCTTTGATGTTTGATGGTCGCTTGTTCCCAGATGGCTACCCACTTCTAAATCTGAGATTCTTTCTCCGTCCCCATTTGAGAGTACCAGGTCTAAGATTGCTCCCTCCCGAGTGGGTTCCAATACTAGCTGTCAGAGGCAAGCCCCCTATAGGGCATCAAGAATGACCCTGCTCTTGGATGTGCCAGCAGCAAAGGTGCTCCAGTTAACATCTGGCATATTCAGGTCCCCCATCAACAATATCTCCCCTTTTTCTGCCATTCTAAGGAAGCCTTCTATCATTTCCTTGTCCATCCCCTCCCCCTGAGATGGGGGTCTGTATACAACCCCCATGCGGATTGTGGTGCCATTTCCTGTCTCCAGGGTGACCTGGAGTGCCTCATCTGCTCCCTGTTTACTCTTTGGTTCTGTTGCTTTGATCCCTTTCTTTACATAGAGAGCTACTCCTCCTCCTCCTCTTTTACCCTCCCTGTCCCTCCTGTAGATTGTGTATCCTGGTATGTTGACGTCCCAGTCATGGTTCTCTGTGTAACATGTTTCTGTGACTGCCACAATATCCAGGCAACCCTCTTCCATCAAGGCCACTAGTTCAGGGAGCTTGTTACACAGACTACGGGCATTGGTACTCATCATCCTCCACTTTTTGATAGCCTTACCCCTTTTAGCCCCATTCCTGTCCTTACTGCCTTTGCCTTTTTTTACATTTACCTCTGTCCTGCTCCCTAATAACTTCTCTACCTTGGTGTTTACCTCACTAATTACCATGTTTTGTGGGGGGAGGCTGGGATTTCCCTGCTCCTTTTCAATGCCTCCCTCTTGGCTAGTTTAAATGCTTGCCAATTAAGCATTTAAACCTCTCACCTAGGATCCTGGTTCCCCCCCGGACAGATGCAGACCATCGCACCAGTATAGGTATGCATCCCTCCAGGTGGCTCCCCAGTCCCCAGTGAAGCCAAAACCCTGAGCTTCACACCAGTTTTTCAACCACTCATTGAATTCCCTGGTGAGGAGTGCCCTAGCATCACCCTTGCCATAGACAGGCAGCACCTCCGAGAAGGTTACCGTATGCGCTACTTGTCTAAGGCCCCTCCCCAACTCTACAAACTCCTCTTGCTCTGCTCTGATCCTATTCCTAGCCAGGTCATCTGTCCCTAGGTGGACAATGACATCCAGCTCCCTCCCTTGTGCAGCTCCTCCCATGGTCCTGAGGATTAGCTTCCTGTCCCTCAAGCCTGGCACCAGGAAGCGCCTACCTCCCTCTCCTTCCTCCCCATTTCTACCCCTAATGATTGAGTCCCCACCAGGAGTTGTTTCCTTCCCGTGGGGTCCCTGCCACCCTCCTTTGGGTATCCTTTGTAAGGTTCCCAGCATCCTCCTTGGTCTCACTGCAGGTGCCTCCATAGAGGAACCACTATCCACCAGAACAGCAAATAAGTTGTGGAGAAGTACAGCTGGAGGGATGCAACTTTGTTCCACCACCCTTTCCTTCCCTGAGCCCACCCTAGTCCAGCCTCTCCTCTTTCTTGGCAACCTCTGAGGTAGTGGAATTGGCCCTGGTGGTCCCTGGGTGGGGGAGGAGGTTTCTCAAATCCTAGCCAGGTCAGCCTGGAGATGGGCAACCTCCTCTCTCAGACCAGAGAGGTGCCTGCAAATAGTTCAGCCTCCAGAATGTCTCCCAGAACACTGCAGCCCCACAGCCATTGCACTGCACCACTCCTATTATGTCTTATTTTGTGTCCCCTCTCCTGTTTCTCTGTACGCTTACTCTCTCCTCTCCTCTCCTTGCAACTCTCAGCCTTCCTGTTCTGGGACAGCAACTTCCTATCTTCTTCAGTAGCCTCCTTCTTCCTTACTCAATGTCAGACCACCAGCAGCTGGGGCGGGGGAGAGTGAGCTACTTTTTTCCTTTAGGGTTAACAAAACCAAAGTTTCTCTATGATCCTTCCCTTCCTACTGCCAAACAGGAAGTTCCTGTTGACAGTCAAATCCAGTGGCTATAAAAGTAGAACTGGCTTAGGGTGGGTGGGATGGAGGGAAATTAGTAAGAAAAAAGGCTAGCAACAGGAAGTTGTAATTTGAGTCACCTGCTTTTATAGTGTCTAAGCCACACCCCCAATGAAGCTCTCTCTCCTTCTACTGGTTTAGCAAAGTCAGCTGATACAGTACCCTTCCCAGCACAGAACACATACTGACTTTCTTTCTTTTCTTTCTTTTTTAACCTTAAATAAGACCCCTTCTACTTCTAATAAAGTATCTGTCTACTTAATCTCAACAGACACTGACTCCTGCTGAGATGTAAGTGTTAAATTAATAAGAAAATGTAGCTTCTTTCAGTTAGCTGCTTTCTGCTCTACAAGCAAGGCTAGCAACAGGAAGTTGTAATTTGAGTCACCTGCTTTCATAGTGTCTAAGCCACACCCCAATTAAGCTCTCTCTCTCCTCCTATTGGTTTAGCAAAGTCAGCTGATATGGTACCCTTCCCAGAACAGAACAGAACACACACTGACTTTCTTTCTTTTCTTTCTTTTTTTAACCCTAAATAAGACCCCTTCTACTTCTAATAAAGTATCTGCCTACTTAATCTCAACAGACACTGACTCCTGTCCTGCTGAGATATAAGTGTTAAATTAATAAGAAAATGTAGCTTCTTTTAGTTAGCTGCTTTCTGCCTGAAGGTGAGTACACCTTCTTTATATATAATCCCCTTGACCAAGGACAGCTTGTGGGGGTGATTTATATCGACCTCACAAAAGCTTTCTGCATGGTCAACTACACCCTCCTTTTAAACACCCTCCTTAAGACTGGCCTATCAAATGATGCAGTTGGGTGGTTTTGTAGTTACCTTAGAAGTACTGTAGGTCCCAATGAGTCAAAATAAGTGGCATCTTATCTGATAGCAGGCAAGTGATATCCAGTGTCCCCCCAATGCTCAATCTTGGGCCCTTTACTCTTTAGCCTCTTCCTAAATAACCTCCCCAAGGCATGCTCCAATAATATGCTGTTATATGCAAATGACGCCATCATTTATGCCAGTCTACCTGGACCACTCCCCCTTGAAACACAGCTCCAGGTTAGTTTTTCTGACATTGAGGCCTGTGTTAAAAATCATAAGCTGCTAATGAATTACAGGAAGACCAAGACCATGCTCTTCTCCAGTCTGCACAACAGGTACAAACTGCACAAACTAGCCATATTGAACAATGAAGGCTCACCGCTTGAACAAGTCCCAAATTTCAAGTACCTTGGGATCACACTGGATGCCTCCCTCTCCTAGGTATGCATGTTGACCTTGTTGCAAGGGCAGTTAATACCAGGATAGTACTGTTATACAGGCACAGGCACTGCATGACCCCAGATGTTCTCCAGACTGCCGCAACTAGTTCAATTCTATCTATCATTCACTATGGCTTAGTTGTTTATGGAGCAGCCATGGACACCACGCTCAAAAGGATCTGCACTGCCTTCAACAATGCATGCAGGTTGATTACTGGAGATCACAGGCTAATGCATACTTGCAATCTGTATATACAGACCAACTGGCTAAACCTGAAGGGCAGAATTACCTATCAGACCTGCCTTCTGGCAAAATAAAATAAGTCTTGCCCAGTCTACCCATGTCGCTCAGAAATACCTAATCCCCACATCTAACCCCAACCAAACTCGGGGCATGTCTAAACTGGCATATCAAGTTCCTTTTTGTCACACCTCCCAGGTGCAGCATTGCTTTTCATACAGGGCACCCTGCTGGCTAAATAGCCTCCCTATTGCTATTCAGGAAGAGTCCAGGATTGGCCCTTTTAAGTTTAATCTTAGTAAAACATCTCTGCACTTATTAGCTGTGGCTGCTGACTATAAGTTGCTCCTCTCCCTACATGGTACTGTTCCTCTCCCCACCCACCCTTAGCACTCCTCCCCACAACCTCCCCTCCCGTTTCACTTACTTCCCCATCCCCTCCCACCCCCTTAATACCTCAACCCCCTCTTACACTACCTCCTTCCTCCCCTCCCAACCACCGACTCTTGATACTGCTCCCACCACCACTACCCTGCCCTCTCAACCCCCACCCCTATGGTATTCAATATGGTCTCACCCTACCTACCCCACCTCTCCATCATGCCTACACTTTCCCCTCTACTTCCCACCCCCTTATAAGTGTCCATTGTTTCCCTTCTCCCATCATACTGTACACCTCACCCTCCACCCTCTAACAACGCCTACCTCCGGCAGCATCGTTTTCTTACTATTACCTTACTATTGTCTTGATCTTTTTATTGATTATGTTTTTTGCAGAATGTATGAATTTGTCTCCACACCTCCATGTTCATTTCCCCCCCTGGTCTAAGCTGTTTTAACCACGTTTTGGTGCACTTAGGCTATTCCTCTGAAAGTACCAACATGACGATATTCTACCCTGCCTCAATTGCACTTATCTTGTTATCAAATTGTATGTGAAAATTATTGTTTTTATATGCCTTTGTATTCATAAGTTGTTCTGACATGGAACCTTTGTAAAAGCGCCTCTGGTTCAAAGGTATTGTAATCCGAGATATAAATAAATAAAATAAATAAATGGCTGCTCATTAGTATTGACAACTAACTTTTCCTTTCTCCTTTCTTTTTCTTTTTCATTTACTATGTATAGTATGCATTTTTATTTTGAACTGCAGTTTCCTATTTTCTTTTGATTACTTCAACTGAGTTGTCACTATGGACTATGGTACCTTCATACTTTTTGTCTCTTGGCAGCTTTGGCATCATCGTTAATAGATTTCTTTCTATAAGCCCATAGTAATATTTGATAGCTAAGACAATCTAGCTGTCCCCCTTTTTTCCTTACTAGTTATTTTTTCTTGCTCATATATTCTTAACCTCCTTCTTTATTTCTATCGTTCTATTTTGTGGGGTTAGCATGCTATACTTTTTTTTGTTTTATTATTATCTTACAATAGGACATGGAAACCACAGTAAGGGGCAAGGAGTCCTAGATTATGGAAAGGGTTCTCCTCTCTCAATAACAGGAATTTTTCACTCTCCCACATATTCCTGTTCTCATGTGGGGGACCTTGCATCCATTATTACGTTTTTCAGAGTTTCTAACTAACAATCAGTCTGGGATAATTAGATTCAGGGTGGGAAGTACACTTTTCTAAATTCCTATTTGTTTCTTTCATATTTATACTTTTCTTTCCTACTCTACTCTTTTTTTGCATTTTATTCCTTAACCATAGGTTTCGATGCAGGCTGTCTCACTGTTTGATTATGTGCATTTTTGGTTGTCTAATTTCTATCAGACCTGCTTGTTTGCATCTTAGTAGATTTAATGTACTGGAAAGGCGTAGGAACTTTCAAGTAAAGCTACCACATCGGCCAATGGCACAAGTTGACTTTGGATTTTTAATTCTTATGACTTCCTACTCCTCAATACCTTATTGATTTTCCAGTATGGTATTATGGATGGTTACTTCGATGCTTTCCTACTTGTTAATTTAGCCTTGACTTAGGTTCAGACTGAACCCGGGGGACATGGGCTAGACCAGACTAAACCCCCTGTATCGTCTCTCTACCTTTGGATGTTACTAAGGAACTGTGACTTATACATTGCTCCCTGCCTTGGAAGTTCACTGTGATTTATCTCTCATTTTAGCATGGTTTTGTCTGTTTCAGAGATTGTAATCTGCCCTGTTGGCAGGTTGTTTCTTAGTTGGAACATTTTTTTCTTAGTTCCGGTTTGGGCTGTTCAATTTCTACAGTCTTTACTTAGGTATTGTTTTATTAGAACTTGTGGCAAGGCATGGGTATTCCTTCACTTAAGGGGCGGTTTGATGCTAGGTTTTTTTGGCTTCGATTGGGTACACCTAGTTAAAGTACACAATGCTAATTTTATACTATGGAATCTTTCACTAAAGTATTGTCCTATAATGTTCACAATCCTGTTACCACCTCTTTCAGTATTTTCAGCAACAACTTGTAGATATTATCCTTCTTCAAGAAACCCATTTTTCTCCAGATGAACATAAAAAGTATTTAAGGTTCGGATTCAGTCAAGTCTTTTTTCCCATAAATCTGGTCGTGGACTGGGGGTTCTGACCCTCCTTTGGCATGGCCTCCCATTTGACATTCATACTTACAATGCTAATGCGGCAGGCCGGTATGTTATTATTACAGGTACCTTATATGGGAGACCCATTATGTTGGGGAATACCTATTTTCCTCCCGGTACATACCACAGAGTTCTGTCTTTTTTTTTTCTGAATTGCACAATGGTTTATGTGGGCAACTTATTTGGGGAGGAGATCTGAACTTCACCCTGAATCCTGAGCTGGATATTTTCAATCTGAAATCCTATTGATTCTCTTTAGCGTAAAAATATCTGTGCAGAACTCTATTCCAACTAGGTATTCTTGAAACATGGCGCCACCTCCATCCCTTGCAAAGAGACTATATGCATTATTCCTCTCACCAAGGCAGTTACGCCAGGTTGGATTATCTGTTCACAACTATTGAGCATGCTGACACCTTGCATGATATCCAACATGTCCTGTTACACCTTTCTGACCATACCCCCACTGTGTGCCCTTTTTTCTTTAGGAAAACCTACATGTCAAACTATTTGGCATTTGCACCTGGGCCTCTTACATGACCAATAACTCCTTAAGAAATTAAAGAGCCAAGACTCGCAGTTTCCTATGGATAATGACAATGGGAGCATTACCCCAAGCATCTTATGGGACACACTTAAATTGGTCCTTTGCGGTACTATCATAGCACTTGCCTTGGCCCAACATAAGGCACAGGAACACAATATGCAGGAACTTCAATATACCCTTCATACTTTACAGATGTTCCTTTATGCAAGCAGACACTTCAGTTCACCCACAGTTATTAGAGGCTAAGGCCTAGTTTCAGAAACTCTTTGATCAAAAGGTAGAACATGCTCTCTTTTATCTTAGACAGCGCTATTACAAGAGTGGGGCCCGGGGTGTTCATGCACCGGCTAGGTGCCTTAGAATGCATAAAGTAGAGGCTACTATAACCAAGCTCAGCCACCCAGAAACAGGTTCACTCACTTAAAACAGAGCTGAGATTTTGAATATATTCAGAACGAATTACTCTAATTTATACACACCTGAGGCCCCCTCACCTTCAGAGCAACAACTACATTTGTTTCTAAGTCAGGCCTATTTACCCACACTTTCCTTTGAGCAGGCTCAGGTTCTTACCTCTCCCATTACCATGGAGGAGATCCTTCAAGGCAACAGGTCAGCCAAAATGGGTAAGTACCCGGGCATTACATACTAACATAGTAACGTGACAGCAGAATAGGCCTAACGGTCTTTCGTGTCTGCTCATTTGGTCAGCCCCCACCCTGGGTGCTGACCTTGCTGCCCCCCTCACCTTCTCTGGCTTCTCCCTTCCCAGTTCCGGATATTCTTGCTGCATTGGATTTTGCTTCCAGAACCCTTCCCCTGTACCTGTCCCACCCCCTCTTGAACCCCTCCACCGTCTCTGCCTCCACCAGCCCCCTAGGCAGTGCATTCCATGGCTCCACCACCATCTCAATGAAGTAGCACCTCTTCCTTTCTCCCTGAATCTTCCCCCTCCAGCTTCCACCCATGCCTCTAGTTGCTCCCCCCTCCTCTTCCTTCAAGCACCCTGACTGCTCCTACCCTATTTACCCTCTTCATGTACCTGAAGACCTCTATCATGTCCCCGGTCCTTCTCTCTTCCAATGTGCATATTTAGCTCTTTGAGCTTCTCTCTCAGGTCCTGTCCCCAAGCCCAAATCATTTTGGTTGCCTCCTCTGGACCCTCTCCAGGAGGGTAATGTCCTCTTAAGTGTGGCCTCCAAAACTGCACGCAGTGCTCAAGGTGTGGTCTCACCAAGCAGTTATACAGAGGGAGTATCACTTCCTCCTTCTGAGGTGATCCCCTAGCAATGCATCCCAGCATCCTGTTGGCCTTGGCTGCTGCCCTCCTACAAGTCTCCGAGTTGTTCATCTGACATCCACCACCACCCCCAGGTCCCTCTCAGCCATCGAGACTTGTAGCATTTCCCCAGGGTGTACACTTGGCCGGGTTTCTGGCCCCAGGTGGAGTACCTGCATTTCCCTGCATTGAACCTCAGCTTCCACTTTCTAGACCATCTTTCCAGAGCCTCCAGGTCCCCTGTAGGCCACCCTCCCCTCCTCCCCATCCACCACCACCCCCAGTTTTGAGTCATCTGCAAAGAGACTCATCTCACTCCTGATTCCTGTCCTTATGTCAGAGACGTAGGCGTTGAACAGGAGGGGCTCAAGCATTGATGGTCTTCCTTTGGAATTTTATAAAATTCCTTTGGTTGGGAATCATCTGATCCCACTGGCTCTACGCCTTTATCATTCCCTCCAGCAAGGAGACGCTCTACCACCCTACTGGCAGTACACCATCGTTATTACTGTTCTCCCTAAACTGGGCAAGGATCTCACTCTATTGGCCTCATACCATCCAATCTCTATTCTGAATTTTGATTATAAATTATTTATGTATATCTGGGCATTACGGTTGGAGGGCCTCCACTCCTCCTAACTGGACCGGGACCAGGCAGGGTTCATACGTATACATCAAGCCCACAATAATGTTCAAAGAACATTACTCCATCAGCATGTGAGCCCCCTGGTCCTGGCTAGCTTGGATGCGGAAGAGGCCTTTGACCGTGTGTCATGGCCTTTTCTATGGGCTACATTAAAAGCATTTGGTTTTCGTTTAGATTTTCTAAATATGTTACAACTGCTTTATCATTCTCCCTCTGCTTTGGTTACAACCAATGGAACTGTTTCCAATCTTTCACTTTAGAGAGAGGCACCCGGCAAGGATGTCCCCTTTCTCTGCGTTTGTTTGCTTTGTATATAGAGCTGCTAGCCTCCCATATGTGGTATTCCCCGAGTGTACAGGGAATTCCTTTAGGTGGACTGGACTACAGAATAGCCCTGTTCATTGATAATAGTTTGCTTACTGTTACTGACCCAACTACATCTCTCTTGACAGTTTCTGAAATTTTAACTAGATTCAATAATATAGCTGACTTTTGTTTAAATAGACATAAAATGGAGGTGTTAGCTTTTACCTGTTCCCCACCCCAACATATTAAAGACCTATTTAACACTTGATGGAATCAAAATTCCTTGAACTATCTTCGTGCATACCTCACTAAACACCCAGATCATTTAGAATTACTTAATCACGAGCCCCTGATGGCAGTGGTGGTGGTGGAGGATCTGAGCCGTTGGTCACTGCTAAATCTTTCCTTTCTGCAAAAGGTGGAAGTCAACTGTTTAAATATTTTACAGAGAATATTATTTTATCTAGAAACTCTTCCACTATACCCCAATAGTTATTATTTTCAGGACTGGCACAGACTGATATTTTATTTTACATGGAGAGGGCATAGGCCTAGAATTAGACTTTCACTGCTACATCTCTCCCTAGCTCAGGGTGGGACAAACTTGCCTAATGTTCGTTTATATGCATTTGCCTGCCAGCTTTGCTTATTTTGCCTTCAGACTTTGATAAATTACCAAGACTATTGGAAAAATATAGAATTTACTCTCAAGCATCTCCACAATGTCAGTTGTATTTTGTTTTCTTCCTCTCCAGATTATTTAATTTTTTCTCATTTCTTTGCTATACAGCAATGACACTTTGGGCATGGCATTCAGTTTGCATGAAGCTCCTTGGGGAGGAGGCACCCCTCCTGAAAGCTCTGGCATGGATGCAGAATAGTCCGCTAAATGTGTAAGACTCATTTTTACGGTGGTGGGCCTGTCAGGATCTAACTTATTTACACCAGATCTTAGACTCCTGGAGGGGGGTTTGCCCCTTTTCAGATTTACTTGCTGCGTATTCCCAACTAGCCTCCAACCATTACTGATGCTTGCAAAGCTGTGCATACATGCAAACCCTACCCCAACCCCCCATGCAGATGCCTTTCAGTTTCACTTCTAGCCTTAATTGCATTGATTTTGTTTCACCAACAGGGTGGGTTACAGGAATATCTGATTGGCAGACTATGCACTATTCTTTGGGACAGTTCAAAAGATTCAACACTTTCCATCTTAAATCAATGGAACAAGGATCTACAGGTCTCTTGTGACCCTACCTTGTGGGTGAAACACACTGTTCCAACATACAAACTTTCAATGACACATTATTTAAAAGAGTTCGCTTGGGAGAGTCAGATGAGATTTTTCAAGATTCCTGCAGTTTCAATTAACTATTTAGGAGAGCAGGCTGGCATTTGATGGTGGGCTTATGGTAAGACTAGGGATGACCATGCTCATGTTTTTTGGTTCTGCCCCCTTTTGTGATCCTATTGGATGACTATTTCAACTGTTTTAGTATCAATGATGGATATTCCATCACCTCTTTCTCCCATGTTAGTTCTTTCACATATTTTATATACCTCCTGCTCCTTCAAATGTCAGGGGCAGTCAACTTAAGCTCTTGTTGACCCTTTTGGTTTGTGCGAAAAAAGTCATTGCCAAACTGTGGTTTCAATCACGGCCTCCCCAGATGACTCAGTGGATAGCCCTAGTAAACACTATTTATCAGCTTGAAAAATGTAAGTATTATTTTTTAAATATTATGGCAGTATTTGAAGAGACCTGGAGATGATAGGTACTTTATAAATTGCTAACAAATTCAACATTTGTTCCGTAAACCTTTTTTTTTAGTTTTCGGATTTGGACACTAAGTTGTCTTTAAATTTCCTGCCGGTATGTTTGCTTGCAGTACAGTTATAATCTAGCTTTACCCATGCCTTGCTCCAGAGCTTTTTACCTTAATGTTTTTTAGCATTTTTTCTTAGTTTTGTTGTCATTGTTAAATGTCTTATGTGTTGGCATCTAATACCCTACCAGCTTGTATATTTACTTAGTATATTGTCTAGCAATTTGTTATTTGCCCTTCATGTTCTTGTATTTTATCTTTTATTATGTATACCGTCTTTCGGATGAGACGTTAATCCGAGGTCCAACTGCTTGGATTGGTGGTAGTTCAAGTGGATGTTAAAGATCCCATGGCACTTATCGAAAAGAGCAGGGGAATTTTCCCGGTGTCCTGGCCACATTTCCCTCATTCACTAAAAATACCATCTACAGCTTAATCTGGTTCAAGGTCAGTTGGCATTCATCTGTATCCCCCTCCCCCGGGTAGTGCCTGAAAATAGGCAGGATTTGTCTAGTGCACTTACCCGGTCAACAAAAACTAAATAAAATAAATAAAAATGTGCTTTGGGTGCCTATTTATATGTTAAATAGACTGTTGTACTTTTATATTGTTCCTAATAAAATTGTTATTTAAAAAAAAAGAAGAAAATACATCAGGTAAGTCATTAACAAAACAAAGGAGTGGACCCAATATTGAGCCCTGTGGGGCACCCTGTAACATTAGGCAAGACTCAGAAAGGGCGACTCCAATTATTACCCTCTAAATTATATTTTCAGGTAACTTTGGAACCATTTCAACACCCTTGTCTCAGTGCCAAAAGTGGCCAGTTTCCTTATTAATAACCTATGGTCTACAACATCGAAGACCTTGATCAAGCTGACAAACACTGCCCTGGTAACTCCTACCACGCTCAAAGGTGTACAGGAAGTGCTTTTCTATTTGACCAAGACCATTCCCAACTAAAACATTTCCTGACACCATGTTTGCATTGGGACATGAGGTTGTGGGTTACCAGATGAACCATTAGCTGATTATACAGGGGATCTTCACCATTTTGGCCACTACTGATGAAAGAGAATTAGGTCAAAATGCTGCTGGTATTATCCTGTTCCTTGACTTGAAGACAGGCAGCACAGTGGACCTTTTCCAAACTCTGGGCACTTCCCCCTGAATCAGAGACAGATTTATTAAGTGAGTCAATGGCTTAGACATAACTGCAGCTGATCCCTTCAGCAGCCATGTATATATCAAATCCAGGGCACAACCCTTGATAACATCCACTCTTTGCAGACATTTCAAAATATCTTCCTCCATCACTACCTTAAACCTTGATCAGACGACTTGTTCACAATTACGTCCTCCTAATCCCAATATTTCCATTTTTTCTGCATCCTGTTTTTACTTTCATTTGGCAAATTCACAAAAAATGGTTTTGCTCATTTTTGACATCATATGGTGCACTAATGCTTTTGTTTAGTGCACTACGTGGCTGTTCTCAGGGGACGGGGCTACATCAGCACACCTGTGCATGCATGACTGCATCCCCAGCTGTGTCTGTGGCCAAATGCATGCTCAATCCCTCCGCTGGTATTCTTCCCTCTCACATGAGTCCCAAAGAAATATTATAAGGATGTTTTGAACCTGTGGTGGGTGCTCAATCCTGCCACCAATATCATCTCCTATTTGCCAGCATTTTGTTTTATTTAATTCAAACCGCCAGGGATTGCTCAATCCCACTGCCAATATCCTACCTCCAGTCCAACCCCAATTTTGAGAAAAAACAGCAGTGGGTGCTCAATCTCGCCACCGATATGCAATCCCACCACCCACACCAACCACTGGAGCCAGTTACCCCCACTCCCGATAGTTACCACAGTGCCTACCCCAGTGCCACCAAACAGTGTCACCACCACCACCCCTATGTGTGCTACACCGGGGTTCCCACCCCAGGTGCCACCAAACACAAAACCAACACTGGGGTGCCCAATCCCCAGTGTTGGTACCTGAAAACTTTATTTTATTGACTTGCAAAAAAGAAAAACATCCATCGATGTCATCTGAGGTGGTGTCCCCCCTCCCACCACCATATCAACCCTCCATTCAGCACCCACCCCCTCAACCCCTCAGTCACCTATTCTAAGTCCAATGCTGTAATCCACTCTTGAACTAAAACTGTCCTGCTGCTATCAACGCTGACTGGGAACTAACTGGAAATAAGGTATGTGTGGTCAATGGCTTTTAATGCACTTTGAACTTTTCCTCATAACTTGGTAATTTTTAATTTTTCCCAAAACTTTCAATATAACCCATTTAGACACCATTCCGTGAACTGGGTAGGTGCAATTTTTCAAATCCCCCCGAAATATGTTTTCCACAGTAGCCCATGAAATCAAGTGGGATTTGAAACATTTAATTTACCCAGTTCATGAAGTAGGGGCATTGAAAGAATGTACTGAAAATATGAGGCCAAAATCTCAAAAAACAACAAAGTTATGAAGAACCCAAATTTTTAGCATAGCCCTTTTTAGCCCACCAAGACAAAATTTTGCCAAACTGAAAGAAATGTTATTACACCCAAAGAATAGTTAATATGTGGAATTCGTTATCAACATCCTCGGTTAACTGTGAAAAGTAAAGACAGTTAAAAACAAAAAACAGTTGGATAAATATATGACAACTAGTGATACAAAACCCTACCACTGAGCAGTGGGAGGGTAGTCCAAATGGGTCTCAAGGCCCATTACTACTACCCTGCAGACAATAGTTCGAACCTTATGAACATGTATTTATGTATTTCAAAAGTTTTACCAGGAAAGACATACTGAGCTGGTATCAGCTCATTTCCAGATGGGTCCTGGAGGGAGAGGGAAGAGGAGAGGAGAGTACAGTGCAATTATGAAATACAGTATTCTGAAATAGCAGTAATATAGCAGTACTACAGGAATATGCACAACACAATAAGCTATTCACAGACAACACATCTGAGTAACAAATATGCAGTTCTAAGAATGGGAGATGATAGTGACAAAAACTAGGGGGAAGGGAGCAGTACTAGTGACATAATTTGGTGGAGGGCAAGGGAAAAGACCAGTACCCAGTGTCATGAGCAACTGCAGTAGTGAGCAGTGACAGGTTTCATTTTCCCATATCCTGCCCAAAATGTCTTTTCAGGCTTGTGCCGAAAAAAAAGATGTTTTGGTCAGGTTACCATAAATGTCACCATCATGTTCAGAATGCAGTGTCATAAAAAGAATATGTTTAAAATTTGGGGTCAAAAGTCCCCCCTAAAACAGCTGAGTCATGAAGAAATGTTGTGTTGAGAGCCACCCACTGGCCCAGCAGGTAGTGTATTTTGTTCCTGTGCCAGCAACTCAAGTTCGTGGACAAGCTTGTGCACTTGGCTGAGCAGCCTCAGGCTTGGGGGATGGTGCTGCTCTGCTGCATCACTCTCAGCCTAGGAAGGGACAGCACAGTGTTCCACCGCACAGGCAACACCTTGAAGCAGGCCAGAGAGCCTTCCCTCACAAGGGGGGTGGTGTGTTTGTCTAGTCCTGATGGTGCTCTGCACTGCAGCGGGAGAAGAGGGCATACATAAAAAAAATGGTAACTACAGCAGCTGCTAGGAGGAAGCTCTGAGCAGTGCAGGCTCTGCCCTACTCACAGGCCCCCTACTACTGCCAGGCACCTGGAACCATCACCCAGCATCCCAGAGACTTAACTTGAACCATTGGTACACCCATGGATTCCCTCTGTGGCTAGAGAAGGAAAGAGAGTGCTGTCTGACCGCTCCACCAACTAAGACTCTCAACCAGTTTTGCAGTCAGGTGCCCTGTCATTGGTAAGGGACATGCAGCAGCTGGGGGCTTTATCCTGCCCTGCTGCAGGTTGAAGAGGAGAGTAACATGTACCCCAGGGAGAGGAGAAAGGTCCCAGGGACCCTGAATCCTGTCCCACAGCCCACCACAACCCCTGAGTGACCCCAGTCTATTCTCAAACCTGTGTTGTTGGCATGGTACCAGTATTCTCCCCTCCAGCCCCAACAACTTGTTTAAAAAAAATTGCAAGTCCTTCCAAACGCAAACCAACTGATCAGTATTTTTTCTTCAGGAGGGAGTGACCCACTAGATTGAATGTCTTGCATAGGTCTACAAACTCCATCCACATGAATAGGCCCCCCATCATATTCAGGTGTAGGTCATTCATGAACCTGACCAATGCAGCTGCAATACTACAGTCCCTCCTGAAGCCATGTTCTGTCCTTGATAGGAAATTTATAGTGCTCCAAGCTTTCCATCAAGTGTAGATGTAGGGGTTTATATTGAACCTTACCTATTAGTGACAGGAGGGTATAGGCCTATAATACCCTGCTAATCCTGTCGGGACCCCTTTATGCACTGGTATAGCATATGCTGTTTTCCAAATGTCAGGAACTTTGTGCTCGCCTAAAGACATGTTACAAAGTTTTGTTAGTGATTTAAATTGCTTAGCAGTGGCTAATACTGAACCAAAAAACATCATTGTTTGTGTCATTGTTTGTGGTAGAGAGTATTGTAGTCAAGTCCTATGGATAAATTAAGGTCTGTAATCTACTTACACACCTCACTGGGCAATATTTGTCTGTAACAAACTTTTGGCCTATTCAAGTTACCTCAGTGTCCTCAGCATGCTTGGGAAAGTCAATTGCGTAATTTGCCAAATCAGTAAATGTCTCGCTCAACATATTTGCAATATATTTTCTGTATATTACAAATCACCAGTTTTAATAGATTTAATATCTGTTCAATTGGGGGGGGGTTAATAGATTATTAATGTAAGTAAATTAAGTAGCTCAATAACCCCCTAGCTCAAAGAGGAAGTGGGATTATGAACTGATCCCCACAGGATGGTAGATTTCCCTAGGACAGACTTAACTATCACTTACTTTGTATAATACATTAGTATGGTCTGTTTTTTATGTTTAGATTGCATTTACAATCATTTGTTAGTTTTGCTTCTTGTTTTTTTCCCCCTACTGTATAGTATTTATCATACTGTAGTGACCTCCCATAAAAGGTATGTTTGCAGCAATCTATCTTTATGTTTCGGTTCAGGATGCTGCTCAGGAGTGGCATGGCATCCGCGACCCAGTGCTGCATGCAGTGTGCAGTTAGGAGCAACATGGAGTTTGTGGTCCAAAGCACTGTGGTGGCATTCTGTGGAGCATATTACAGTCAGCAGTAGCAACATGGAGGCAGCAACAATATGGTGGGCATGCCCCTGAGGTAGCTGATGCACTGAGGAACATAACTGTTTGGTGAGCAAGACTGGAAGGAGGTGTTTGTAGGTAAATGTGCATTTGTGCTGCTTTTCAAGGGTTACATTTGTGACATGTTGTGAGTTTCTTATGGTGGTTGTTAGGTGGCTGTTATAGGAGTTAATAAGGTTGTAATAAGGAACTTTACAGTGCATTCCTCACATATTAATGTATTAAGGTGCTAGTATTTGAAACTTAATGGTATGGGTTAACTGGATGCTTATAAGGCAATTAAGTACTATTTTAAAGGGGACATGCAGTAAAAATATTTTTTCAATGGAGATAAGGACCATTCCCTGTAATAAATATATATGTATGCAATAGATATATTTATGCAATAGACCTCAGACCTGTATGATAAATGTTTTATCTTGGTCAGTGACAAGTTTACTATATGTATATATCTTTTAGCTGTAATTTATGCACAAAACAGATGCATAGCAGTCGTTTATTCACATAGTACACATGTCATCTCTCTTCTCTAGCATAACATCTAATTTGTTATGCTCCTTTTCATCATGCAGCTAAAAGTATGCCAAACATTCTTTTTACAGTCTCCATTTGTATAACCTCACACATAAGCACTGCAACTAGTTACAAATATCAATAAAAACCTTTTATTTTTATTACAGCCCCTTGGCAGTCTCTGAAAGCTCTAACCCAAGTATACATCCACCCATCCAAAGTCATAACCTCTGCATTCCACAAAATTGTAAACACTGCACCAAATTCAGTTATATCTATTCAAATGAAAAAAAAAACACAGAAACACATACAAACCTCTACCTGCTTATCCCCAAACTTAAATCCTGAATGTAACATGCTCACACATGTAAATATTTATCTCACCCCAAGCTTCACTCCTCAATGTCTCCCACACAACTACATTACTTTTGTGCATGTACAATGATGCAAACAAACCATTCCCACACAACTGTCAGCATCCAATAACAACCATTTTCTCACGTTTTGTAGACCAAGGACAAAACAGCGGTTAAATGCCTAAAAACCTTTTTGGCTAGCAAAACCATACTAGATCAGACACCAGACAAAAAACTCTGCAAACTTTTAATTTAAAAAATAAAGTATCAACCCAGAAACAACAGTCTACCAACACCTGCCTAAGTGCCTATTGCATCAATCAAATATGCAATGGAGACTTCTGTGTGATACATTTCTATTCTACACTTGTTAAATTTGCCCTCAGCCACTATACTTGTGGCTACATTATGCTTCGCCACTTGTGAGGTCCCCAGAAGTCAAATTGAACTTGTCTAGATGGAACATTTATTTTACAGGTCCTCACTGCATGATGAATAAATATTGTACAGGCAAGGTAGTGCCTATATATAAGACTTGAATAAACACTTCTATGTTAAATCCTAATTTTTGCATCATAACAACTCTGCCATCATTCAACCGATTTGCCTTAAGTTTGATACACATGGAATCTGTGGCTGGTTCTCAAGATCCTGAATATTTTGTGTTAATGGGTTCAGAAAGGGCAAAGCTACATAGGTCCAAAAATGCTAAAATTCACCCAAATTAAGATGGTTTCTTTTTGCTCACTGGTAGCTAAAAAAAAAAGCTTTCTTTTTAAATCTGAAACTTCCAGGTTTGATAGAGTCGCAACCAAGGTTCACACTTTGGCAAGTGGTAGGCTTTTAACTTACATTGCTTTTAAAATATAACAAAAAAAACTGTGCCATTTGTTGACCATGTTCAGGGCTGGCAGTATAGCCTAGAGGTTAGAGGAATGAGATGTGAACGAGCTTGGTACATCCAGCAGACCAAACCTGAGTTTGATTCTCACAACCTCCACTTGCATACTGTACGACTCTGAGCAAGTCACTGAACCGCCCAGTGCTCCCAGATCACCCCTGAAAACAGGCACTTGTGCCCAGTGGGCCTTACCTGGTTACCAAAGACTTAAAAACAAATATATGTATATATATATAATGAATGTTCTATACTAAGGATAGGTTTCTTTGTGTGTGAGTGTGTTAGTAGTTTGACTGAAAGAAAAAATTACTTACCATAGTAATCTTGTTTCTTCCAAGGGAATCTTACTGTATTCTGACATTTGCAGTATGGTCTCACCATAAGACTGCCCCGGAGCCAAAATGGTTAATAGAACTTATGCTAATGATGGAACGTTAGGCTCAAGCTCATTTTTCAAACCACTGTCCCTAGTCAACATTCTGCAACAGTCAGATTCTTACGGAGCAAAACTAATGACAAGCTATCTAAACTATGCTAATAATAAGCTAACAAGTTAGCAACCATATAACAACTATCCCCCTTTTTTCTCTAGTTAACAAAGTGGTCTGGTTAAGACTCAAGTCACTAAGCCCAAAAACAGACATTGCCCATAGGGTTGAACAACATAACTGTTGTGTTGCAGTGCCTATAGGTTCTAGCAGGGGAGGATGGGTGGGAGCTCAGAATACAGTAAGATTCCCTTGGAAGAAACAAGATTACTATGGTAAGTAATTTTTTCTTCAAACCCCAGGAAATCTTACTGTATTCTGACTTTTGCAGACTACGCAAGCAGTACTTTTGGAGGAGGGTAGAGAACCTATTTAGGAAACAGGCTTTGCAGTACTGCTGTGCCAAACCTGGCATCACATCTGGCCTGAGTATCCAGGCTGTAGTGGTTTGGTGAAGGTATGAACTATTTTCCAGGTAGCTGCTTTGCAGATTTCCAACAAAGGGATTTCTCTTTCAGCTGCTGTAGAAGAAGCTGTACCCCTTGTAGAGTGAGTCCTGAGGTCTACAGGAGGCTCTTTGCCCACTTTGCTGTAGCAAAATTGGATACGGGCAACAATCCAGTGGGCGACAGTCCTCTTTGAGGCAGATTTGCCTTTGCCCACCTCTCCATAAGTTGGGAAGAGCTGTGCTCTGTCCTGCCTGTGCCCTTTTGTGTGATCCAAGTAGTAGCTTATAGATCTCTTGACATCAAGACTATGTAACCTTCTTTCCCCCAAGGTGGAATGGTCAGTAAAGAAGACTGGCAAGGTCATGGACTGGTTAAGGTAGAAGTTTGATACTACCTTAGCGAGGAATTTCCTATTGGTCCTCAAAACCACCTTGTCCCTGTGGACCTCTATATAGTCTGGCTCTGTGGACAAGGCCTGTAGCTCACTGAGCCTTTTGGCTGAAGTAATGGCTACTAGAAACACCATTTTCCATGTCACGTACATAAGCTCAACTGATGACAGGGTTCAAATGGTGGCTGCATCAGCTGGCCAATACATATATTAATAAGAGCGGAAGTTCGGAAATTACTGAGATCCATATCTGCCAATACCAGCTCTGGTTCTGACTCACTGGAACCTCGTCTTCTTAAGCTGGCTGCTCCACTCATTGCCTCTCCGATTGCCAGAAACTACACTTTATCCCTTATCCATAGCACTGTGCCAGACCTATGGAAATCTGCAAGCGTAACGCCTGTCTTTAAAAAAGGTGACCCAAAGGACATGGCCAATTACAGACCTACAGCAATTCTCTCTGTCCTTAGCAAGATCCTAGAGAAAATAGTTGCATCACAGACCATTGACTATCTTACACGCTACAATCTCCTCTCAGACACCCAGCATGGTTTCAGAAAAGGTCATAGCACCACCACAGCTCTTCTTCAACTAACTACTGATATTCTGTCCAACATGGATTCCTCTTCCCCCCTCCCAATATTTTTCCTTCTCTTTGTAAATACCTTCTTGACTACTAGCTCTCTTCCTTTTCGAACCCTGTTGATGACCATCCACTGTTGTTTTGCCAATTACCACCCCTGACCTTCCTTCTGTCAGTCTTTCTTGTTATGTTGGAACATTCCTCACATTTCTCTCTATATAACCTTACTATCTTATTAACCCTTTCACTCCACAGGTCGGGTCCATGGTTTCTGCACTTATTATATATCTTACTGCCATTATCTGTATAATGCTTGCCATTATTTTTTTGTTGTTTCTACCCATTGTATTTTTGTAGCACTGCTGTACTGTTCTTCTATTTGTAGTATTGTACCCATGTTGCTGTTGTTCAACTGTTCTCTTTTTGTTGTACTCTCCCGGGTCGTGCCTGAAAATAGTCATTTTATGGCTAGTGCGCCTACCCAGTTAACAAAAACTAAATAAAATAAATAAATAAATAAAATAAATTAAGGTCCCATGCAGGAGTGGGTTCCCTATGAGGGGGATGCAAATGCAGTAGCCCTTTAAACAACTTTCTGAATGCCTGGTTAGCAGCCAGGGATGCTCCCTTTCCAGCAGATAGGTAAGGAGAGACAGCTGCCAAGTGCACTTTCAGAGTGGAGGGCCGAAGGCCCGGAGAGTCTAAATGTGCTAGATAGTCAAGGACTGTTGGCAGGCCAGTCTGGAGGTGTTCTATCTGGCTATGCTCATACCAAATGGAAAACCTTTTCCATTTAGATGAGTAAGTCTTTCTGGTGGAAGGTTTTCTGGACACCCTCAAGACCTCTTACACCCACTCTGAGAGGTGTAGGTCAGCGTAGTCTAGGTCCTCAAGAGCCAAGCTTTGAGTCTGAGGGACTGCAAATTGGTGTACAGGACCCTGCCCTGGGAGGATGTCAGCAGGTTGTGCCTCCTGGGCAGGGAGATTGGTTTGGAGATTGCCAAAGTCAGTAGCACTGAGTACCAAGGCTGCCTGGCCCAGTCTGGAGCAATGAGGATCATAGTTGCTGGCTAAACTCTGAGCTTGTTCAGCACTCTGAGCAGCAAGGGAAATGGTGGGAAGACATACAGGAACTTCACTGTCCAGTCCATCAGGAGTGCATCTTGTGGCACTGTGCCCACTGTTGGAGGCCTGCAACAGAACAGTGGAAGCTGGTGATTGTCTGGGGCTGCAAAGTGGTCCACCTCTGGAGCGCCCTACCTTCTGAACACCAGTTGTAGGATCTGTCTTGTTAGTGACCATTCGTGGCGGTTCTGGTTGATTCTGCTGAGGTCATCCGCTAGGATATTGTCCTTTCCTGGCAGGTGGACTACAGAGGGGGAGATTCCCAGGAAGTAAGCCAGATTCCATACCTTCATGGCTTCTGTGCACAAAGGTAAGGACCTTGTGCTCCCTTGCTTGTTAATGTAATACATTGTGGTCATATTGTCTGCCCTGACCTGAACCACCTCGCCCTGCAGCATGGAGGCGAAGGACTGAATGCCCAGATAAACTGCCCTGAGTTCCAGCAGGTTTATGTGAAGCAGGGATTCCTGCTGGAGCCAGGTACCATGGGCAGTTTGCTCCCCTTGGTGGGCACCCCATCCTAGGGGGGGAGGCATCTGTTGTCAGAACTGCTGCTGGTGGCAGTTGGAGGAAAGGCACACCTTCCCTGAGGTTAACCTTTTCCTGCCACCATTGCAGATCTTGAAGCAGAGTTCCTGTGACCTGGTACCATCTTTGACAGGGAATCTCTTCCCTGAGACCAGTGAACCCTGAGATGGAACTGGATGTCCCTCATCTGGAATCTTGATCCTAACACTGTTGCTGTTGATGCTGCCACATGACCCAGCAACTGAAGGAAATGCCTTGCTGGTCTTGGGGTATACAGCTGGAAGGAATTTGCTAATTGCACCAAGCTGTCAACCCTGCCCTGTGGGAGGAATGTCTTACCGTTCAGGGTATCCAATTCTGCCCCTATAAATTCCAGGAGCTGAACTGACGAGAGGACTGACTTTTTTTGGTTTACCAGGAAACCTAGCATATCTACTGTATCCTGTTTGATGGTCAATGCCCTTTCCACCTGCTGTGGGGACTGACCTACCACCAACCAGAGATTCAGGTATGGGAAGACATAACCCCCTGTTTTTGTAGATGGGCCACCGCAACTGCTAGGCACCTGGTGAACACTTTTGGGGTTGATGTGAGGCAGAAGGGCATGGCCTTAAACTGGTAATGCCCTGATGGCAACCTGAACCTGAGGTACCTCCTGTGTGACAGCCTGATAGGGATATGGAAGTATGCGTCCTTTAGGTCTAAGAGATGCCAGCCAGTCTCCTCTCCTTAGAGAAGGGAGAATGATAGCCAGAGTGACCATCTTGAATTTTGGCTTTGTCAAATGTTTGTTCAAGTGTCTTAGATCCAGAATGGGTTGCAACTTCCCTGTTTTCTTTAGAGTGAGGAAGTATCTTGAATAAAGGCCCTTTCCAATTTGAGACAAGGGGACAGGCTATATTGCCTGATCCTGCATGAGCTTGGCTGCTTCCTCTTCCAGCAGAGAGACCTCTGATGGACTGGCAGGTCTGAATAGTCTTGTTCTCAACTTGGACAAGAATTTGAAACTGAGAGCAAGACCCTGGCTCACTACCTCCAGGACCCACTTGTCTGTGGTGATGGATGTCCAGGCCTGGAGGTAGTGAGCCAGCCTGCTCCTTACTGGAGGTAGGGAGGTGACCCTGACACGGTTCTCAAGGAGTCTGTTTTGTCTGGGCAGCAGTTTGGGTGCTGGGTCCTGCCCCGTTGCTGCCCCTTCATCCTCTGCCTCTAAAGTACCCCCTTTGGGGTTGATAAAAGGGTAAGGCCTGTGCCTGGTAGAAAGGCCTGTAATGGGTTCTACCCCTGCCTCTTCCTTGGAACTTTAGTGGAGTTGCTGCCTTCTCCTTGGCCCCAGCACTCTTGTAGGCTACTTTGTAGTCGCCCATTTTTTTTTTATGTAAGCTTCAGTCTATTCCCCAAACAGGGAATTGGTTTTACAAGGGAAGTCAAGAGCTTCTGTCTGGGTATCCTGAGACAAATTTGTTGTTCTCAACCAAGCATACCTCCTCAGGGACACTGAGGTAGCCATCTGCCTAGCAGCAATGTCGTTAGCATCCACTGCCATGCAAAACTGGGACTTAGAAGCCTCAATGCCCTTTTTAGCCATCTCTGAAAGATCAGATGCCATAGGGGCAGGGCATGCCTTTGCTATTTCTAGCACTGTATTCCACAGACTTCTCTGATACCTAGATACGTAAGCCATGTAAGTGGCATGTCTGATAGCTAGGGAGGCTCCCAGGTATGACTTTTTTGCTATGGAGTCTATCCTCCTGGAGTCCTTTTCAGGTGGGTGTGATGCCAGGGGAATGCCTGCCTTATCACAGGCAGCAGCCTGCACCACCTCCTCATGGCTGGGGTGTCCAAAAAAGAACTCAGTGCTTGATTTGGCCACCCAGTACTTTCTGTCCATCCTCTTGTTCACTGGAGGAATGGACATAGGTGTCTTTAAAACATTTTTGGCTTGTCTTTTTAGAGACTTATGGATGGGCAGCAAACGCCTTTTTCTTGCTGGGATAGCCATCATTTCCATATAAACTTGTTCCTCTTCCTCCTCTGTGGACTCCTGAGTGGAAAGGTCAAAGGTCTGTGCCACCAGTTTGAAAAACGCAAAGTGGGTAGAATAATTCTCTGTTGCCTTGTCTGGGGAATCAATCCCATTAGGATCTGGAGAAACCTCAGATTCTATTGGCTCTCTAAACTCATCATCTTCATCATCAAAATCATCTTCCTCCTCCGGGAAGAAATCGGCAGATTGTTCCAAGGAACTGAGAACTGAAAGGGAACCTGAATCCAGAACTGATAACTGTGAACTAGTGCACGGATCCAATACTGTGGTACCGGTTTGCAACACCTGCAAAAGGCTAATGGCACTCGCTATGACTTTTGTGGTATGAACCACTGGAACCGTCTGTTACGGTTCCTTGGTTGAGTGCTTATCTTTCCTCTTCTTTTTAGCAGAATTTGCTGGTTCAGCGGTAGTTTCTGCAGATCTTTTCCTAGTCGAGGAATCATCACCTGGTCAGAGGGCTGTTCACTCGGATCTAATGACTTCTCTTTCTGAGAAGTAGAGGCCTTTTCTGTAGCTCGGTCAGCAGCTTTTCCAGACATTTTTCCTTCAGCTGATTTAAATGCCTATCCACTGTCGACTGAGGAAAATTGTTTACAGATATCACAGTCGGCCTTTGGATGATCAAAACCCAGACAAAGAACACAAATTAAATGGGGATCCATTTTGGCAAATGATTCCCCACACTCTGTGCAATGCTGAAAACCCATTGTGCCAGTTCACTTTTTAGGTAGTGACATAACCACTAACAGTGGACTAAACAAACCTGAAACCACCACAGAATTACCTCTACTGTGATCTTTTTTTTTTTTTTTAATACACGGCCGGTTTAGCGACTGAAGAAAAACCCAGAATTACCACATGTTTTTCAATAAATAACCAATCAGACGCTCAATGGGTTTTAAAATATTAATAGAAAACTAAATTAGGATGAAGAAACCCAGTTCCCTCCTGATTAAAAGAACCAAGAAGAAACCGAGAAAACTTACCGGAATAAAACTAAATCTAGACTAATCTACCTGTAAACCAAGGACAGCGGATTTTAAAATGAACAGAAACGAATTTTACTTCAGAAAAAATGAAAAAAGAAAATCTTCAAGAAAGATGAAGAAGGGCTCTCAGAGGCATCTGTACTAGGCAAATGGAGTAAAGAATCTGACAGTTGCAGAATGTTGACCAGGGACAGTGGTTTGAAAACCGAGCTCGAGCCTAACATTCCATCATTAGAATATGTTCAATTAACCATTTCAGCTCTGAGGCAGTCTTATTGTGAGACCATACTGCAAAAGTCATAATACAGTAAACTTTCCTGGGGTTTGAAGTGAAATCCTTCAAAATGCTTTCATCAGACAGCTAATGAAAGCAGTTTGAAAGAAACTGAATGTAATTTCTTCGAAAGCAATTTCCTTCATACAGCTTCCTTCAGCCGTGGCTTACAAAAGCAGTGTAAAAGGAATCACTTTCAATTGCAGTTCTGGTGCAGAAACCTCCTATCATTAGAACCCCTCCTCAGTATTCAACTTGACCAGATGGCAGATGCCCAATCCCATTGCTGGTTCCCCCCTCCCCACATTTCCCTATTACCATATGGTTGGTGCTCAGTCCTGCCACTGATATCCCGCTTCCCACTCGACCCATATTGTGAAACAAAACAGCTGGCAGGTGCCCAATCCCACTACCATTAAACATCTGGAGCAAAGAGAGCCGCACAGGGACAAAGGGTGCTCAGTGACAAACTCAGCAAACTCAGAAGAATCAGTCACGGCACACCTAACTCCGCGCTCAGAAATTAAAGCCACAGACAAGGCTACTTAACCAAAATACAGTTCATTTTATTTACCACAGCGGTGCATTATTGGCCTAAAAGGCCCACGGCAGGAAGAAGAACAGCTACAAATGCCTCTAATATTTCAACCACAAGGTCTTTGTCGAAGATAGTGCTCCCTAGTGCTCACTTTCTATTTATAGCATTTTAAACATCCAACACCTATACCTACTTTAAAGTGCAAGTAGTACAAATAATTTAAATAGAAACAAAAAACGTAATTAGTGTATAACAATAAATAGATGCATATTACACTACCCAAAAACCTTTTTATCACAAAGTGTAAAGCTTTTTTTATTATGTTGGATGTTTAAAATGCTAAAAATACAAAGTGAGCTCTAGGGGACACTATAATCGACAAGTAAATAAAATTAACTATATTTTGGCTAAGTGACCTTGTCTGTAGTTTTAATTTCTGAGTGCAGAGTTCAGTGTGCTGTGACTGGTTCTTCTGACACCATTAAACATCTGTTGAATATCAACAACAGGGTGCCCACCGCCAGTGCTGGCTAATAACCCCCCTCACCTTCAAATCTGAAGGGGAATCAGGGAACCACCACCTGTACTACTGTAGATAATGGCCCCTCCCCTCCAGTTCTGTCTGTTTCACCCCCCACCATAACTGGTGACACTAGGGTGCCCACCCCCAGTGCTGCCAAACTCAATACTGGGTCCACCCCTGTAAAAAAGGAAACATTCCTTTGAAGATCTTTTTTTCCTTTAATTGTTCTACCTCAAAAGAAGAAAATGGTCTCTCATCCATCTCTGACTCATCAATCCAACACCCACCCACCAACCCCAAGCTCATGAGGTGAGATAATAAGAAGACTATGTTGAAACATTTGTGAAAAAATATGTTAAAATGACCAATTTATGAGTAAATGCTGAAATATTTCAATGTTCACTCATAACTTTGGCAATTTTCAATAGTTTAACCCCCACACTGTCAGCATAGTCATTATTCACACCACCTCATGAATGTGACAGCTGTCATTTTTCAAATCCTACCCAAAATGCATTTTTGCACTTGTCGCACAAAATGATATTTCAGCCAGTATTTTACAAATGACACCTGTCATGTTTGGGGGATGGCACTATGTTGAAAATTTGGGTCCAAAAAAGAAATATAAAAAAATGATGAGGAAATGCTGTGTTCAGTACCAGCTGTTGGCCCAATGGGTAGCACGCTGCAATCCCTTACTGGTTAGCTGAGTGTGAGGGTGAGCTCAGTGAGCCAGCTAGATGGGTTGAGGCTGGGGGATGGTGCTGCTGTGTGCCACCAATCCCAGCCTGGAGAGGGACAGTGCAGGGTTGGCCACATGGGCAAAAAGCAACCATATAGTGAAGAGAAGTCTTCTCTTGGCATAGGGCCCTGCACGAAGAAAGCCACAAGTGATTCTTTTGGCCATATGTGGTGAGCCATAATTCTATACCTCCAAAGAGTATACGCCTATGAGGCACTGGTTTGGAGCTGTACCATGTTCTTCTGACAGGGGGCTAGGGACTGGGGGGTGAGGTGGGCATCTGGGTTGGCAACCCCATGGAATACCACATCACTGATTCGTCAAGACTCCCCTGACTCCAAACCCTAATGTTTTTTTATTTCCTTACTTGGTCTGTTTTGTATTCTTCAACCCGAATTTCTGCATTAATATTTTTACAATGATTTTATATTTATGCAACAGGTGTGGCTATACATGGAGTGTGATAAATCTGTTTAGCTAAGTAATTGTGTAGCTAAATGTAGACTCTTATATTTATGCACACAGTTGCTACATCACCATCCATTTATGTACACAGTTACTACATCACTCCACCCCAGTCATCCGCCTGCTGTCACTACTTCCAGCTCTTCAACTCAGCCACTATACCTCCGTCACTATCAACATACTCAACATAGGTTCCACTTTCTCATAAACACCCTGCACTTGGTCCCAGAAGAAAAATAAACTGTACCTTTTTAATAAGAAAGAGTTCTAATCTTGCCAGCAATAAAAAACAGCCTCTCTCTTACACTATATTCCCCAGCACATCTTTACCTAGCACAGACCTGCCAGACTGCACTCCTGTGCTCGCTCTTGTTCTGGCTGAAACCTAGCCACAGCACACAACTTTAATACATAAAGGATTTCCAAAATACTTTCAAAGTATTAAAACTCCACACTGCTCATTTTTACAAATGTACCTTTTTCTTCTCCACATGCCACCCACAGCTCCCGGTTCTGCTCACTGCACTATTTTATTTTATTTATTAGATTTTCAGAAATACCTTTGAGCAAAGCTCTTTACATAGGTTCCACATCATACTGAGTTACAGAAGAGGGGAGGGTATGTAGCCAGTTGCAGCTGACAACATACACAACGTTTAAGGTAAAATAGTTACAAAAGTAGTGAGAAGAGCAACAACACTACTGAATACGTGGCCAAAACAATACATCATGGATTTAGTCTAAACAACAGAGGGAGGATTGGCCCATAAGGCCTAGTCTGACACACAGTGAGAAAGAATAAGTAACGAGTTGGGTGAAAGGACTAGGAGGGGAAGGACTACTGTGAAGGGAAGAGAGGAATGGGGAGGAGGTCATGTATCAGGGTGTACAGTGGAGTTGGGGTGGGTTAGTAAGGAGGGTTAGAGGAGGGGAAGGGAGGAAAGGGAAGGGAGGAGCAACAAATTGAGGGTGTAGACAGGAATGCGGACAAACAAAGTTGAGAACAAGGAGGGAGGCTGATGCAGAGTGAGGGAGAAGGTGAGAAGGTGTAGGGGAGAGGAGGGGGATGAGAAAGAATGGGTATGTTAAAGGGTTTACAAGTCAGTAAGGGAAAGAGGGTGGAACAGGTAGGATAGGTGCTGTGCTATGGGTAGTCATGATTAGTAGAAGCAGTCACAGTTGGCATGAGTAATGAGTTGGTGCCGAAGTTTTCTCTTAAATGAGCTCAGGGTGTTAGCTGAAGATATGTCACTACTAAGGGAATTAAACCAAAGAGGGGCTTGATAAATAAATTACCTTTGACATGGAGAGGTACGGCAGCGAAGGATTTTAAAGGTCTGGCTGTCGGAGCTTCACGTATGTTGCAGGTTGTCAGAGATAGTAAGGAGCTTTTGTACCCCTGGCCGCATAAGACCTAAGTTGACTTTTTTTGCCAATAGGTTTGGTACGAGAGTCTTCCCGTGAGCAGGAGCCAATTAGCCTGACTATACAGGTCGCATGTGTGGGTCAGTCTTGCAGATCCTGTTAGGAGATGGCAGACTTTGTTGAGAGCTTTATGCAGTGGAGAGCAGTGTCTGTGGCTGCCCCATATATAACCAGACCATAATCAATGAGTGAGACAACCGAGCTATGGGTAGCAAGGTTGAGAGCCTCAGGGGATAAACAATGTTTATACCTACAGAGTAGCCCAATTCACATGTTGACTGCCTTGGCTATATTGTAGATATGGGGAACATAAGATAAGGTGCTATCACTAGTGACACCTAGATATTTAAATTGTGGGACTAGTTCCAGCAGGGAGACCCCTACATTATGAACAGAGAGTGGGTAGGTTCTGTGTCTATTTTGGGAGGTGGTGAATAACATAATTTTTGTCTTCTTATAGTTCATAATGAGTTTCTGTTTGCTAGACCATTTTTCAACTTCAGCAAAGTGTCATTGACGTTTGGTCTCTAAGGCCTTGGGGTCCAGATTACTGGCAAAGATGACCATATCATATGCGTATAGCAGGATGTGACCCTGACAGGTGGACGGGAGTGAGTTGAGGAAGATACTAAACAGGAGCGGTCCCAGGATGGACCCTTGTGGTACTCCTGAATGGACAGGTCTACTGTCAGATAGGACTATCCCAAACTTTACCTGTTGTGAGCGATTAAGAAGCTAGCTTCTGAACCAGGCCACGGTATCTTGGGAGAGACAAGTAGCTGTGAGCTGGTCAACCAAAAGGGCATGGTGCACGATATAAAAGGCTTTGGTTAAATCAATGAAAGCCGCACCAACAAGGTGACCATGGTCGAAGGAGTTATGTATGAAGCCTGTGAACTCAAGTAACGGCACTGCCGTACTGTGTCCATGCCTAAACCCGTGTTGATGTGGGAATTGGAGCTGGTATTTTTCCAAATAGTTGACCAGCTGTTTGGCTACTATCCATTCAAGAGCTTTGGATAGTGGAGGGAGAATCAAAATAGGTCTGTAGTTACTGTGAAGTGCGTGGTCCCCACTCTTATGTACTGGTGTAACAACCGCAGACTTCCATTTTTGTGGAAATTGCGAATACCTAAGAGATAGGTTAACTATGTGGGTAAGTGGGGCCAGGATTTCATCAACAGTAAGAGAAATAAATTTGAGATAGAGATCATCCCTACTGAATCTGGCTTTCCCAAGCACCTCAAGGTAATATTTTTTGGCTACATTTTGCAAGATGACTTTGAAGCAGAATGGAGGATGCAAGGGGGCACAATCAAGGTTCATGGGGTTGTCAGTGTTAGTACCGGGGGTGAAGAAGTCTGGGGAGGGCACCGTTGAGATCGGTAAATGCATTGTTAAATGTGTTAGTAATGAGACTTGGATCAAGGGACGGGGCACCATCGATATTTTGCATCGTGGGAGCTAACTTGGGGTCCTTCCCAGTGACTTCTTTCAGAGTACTCCAGAACTTTTTTCCATCATTCCAGGAGTGAGATTGGGCTTCTTTGTAATGCTGACTTTTTGCTGCTTGGATGGCACTAGTGCAGTTGTTTCTTGATTTTTTATAGGCCTGTAGGTCAGATCATTTTCCTGTGATCAAGGCCCTATGCCAAAGGTGGTCAATGAGTTGTAAACTCTCAATTAGGTTGGGGTGATCCACGGATTGCAATGCCTTTACACTTTTTTAATGGTGCACGCCTATCGCAGGCTGCATTCAATTTGTTTATGAACTGTTCCAGAGCAGTGTCGACATCACAAGTGAAGTAAACTGAAGTCCAGTCAAGGTGGTGGAGGTCTGTTTTTAGTAGTTCAAGGTGTCCTTTGATGAGGAACCTATTAGTTATTGTTCTGGCAGGGGGCTTGGTGAATTTAATTGACCAGCAGAACACAACAGGTGAGTGGTCACTGATTGCATTGGGGAGAACTGAGATATCGGAGATATGCACCAGGGCGATTAGAAAAGACTAAATTTATTAAGGTACAGGTGCCTGTTCTATAGGTAATTCTAGCTGGGGATTCAACAAGCTGAGTGACGTGGACTGCTGAGACTGCATCCTTAAAGGAGTTAGCTTCTGAGGATAGCCAGTTGGCATTGAAGTCTCCCAGTAGGATGACTTCTGAGTTTAGGCTCATACTACCTACGCAGTTCATGATTGATTTGAAGCCTAGGGTTGTCTCCCTTGGTGGGATATAAACAGAGAGCACAGAAAATTGCTCTATTGTGAGCACCAAGGAGCACTTTAATAGCAACTGATTGCAGGTTGATCCCTGTGCTGGGCAGTTGCATTACAAGACCCTATAAGTTGTCCCTAAGGTAGATCGTACATCCATCACCTTGCTTAGTAAGTCTGTCCTGCCTAAAGACCAAGTAGCCCGGAATTGAGATAGATATGTCTGGTATTTTGGGTGTAAACCACGTTTCAATGACGGAGAGAATGTCAAGGTTGTGCGGTGAGACTCAAACTTGTAAGAAGTCCAGTTTAGAGGGGAGGCTGCAGATATTGAGTTACGCAAATGTAAGGCACCCTGTTTTCTTCAGGGGTGCAGACTGCTGAAGAGGTAGTCCCAGGCTGGGAAGTATATTACCCAAGAGTAACAGTAGAAGCATTGCAAGTCTCAAAATGTATACCTTGAGTAGCTTGTTGTTGACTTTGTAGAGCCTACTATGAGTGCAACGTGGTTTAAGGTTTTCCCATATGGTGATGAGTCCAGGGAGAAGTAATGGGAGGTGTCAGAGAGGGGCAGCAGGCCATCAGCCCCCAGCACCACAGTGGAGGTAAGTCCCAGCACAGGTTACGTGCAAAAATAACATTGCACTAGCTCTGACATCATCTCTACCAGATCACCTATCATGTAAGGAAGACCACCGGAACAAAAGAAAAATGGAAGCAGGTAATTCTAAAGTAATCCACTCCTTCCAGCATGCAGCTCATCTAAATTAGTAATTCCCCCTTTTTTGTTCACTTTACACAGGTGGCCGCTCTTGCTAAGTGAGTCCGCCATCTTTCCTCAACATTTTTCAAATCACTGCTCACTCCACCAATCAGTGGTGATGCCATGACATCAACGCAACATCCAAGTGCTACATCCTTAGATACAGCCATAGCAACCAGGCCGGGAAAAGGGAGGCAAGCAACAGTTTCACCCAAAAATCTGCCAAACTTTACAAAAAAAAAATGATGAACACTTTAATAATAGCCTATCACACAAGTTCTTAACCTACTGCATAAATAGAATATGCAGCGGAGGACTAGTACGATACATGATTTATCTAGACTCCTGCTATTTGACCTTGACCTCACTCATGGCTTTTGCCATGCATGAGGTTCCCCAATGTTAAACAGACCTCACATAAATAAATCATGTATCACACAGCTCCCCCTGTGTATCCCTTATATATACTTATTCATTGCAAAAAAAAAAAAAAAACTACATTGATGCATCAGTTAAGGTTGAGGATAAAGCAGCAAAAGTAGAGAAATATGATGTTAGGGTTTTCAATCCTAACATGCCAGCTCCACCCTGCACATACCAACAGGCACCAGGGGTGTGCATTGGGGTGATCTACCCTAATGCTTGCCCCATTCCATAAATAAATAACCTGAGATGGGTAAAGTACAGGTGAATGGGGTGAGTGTTAAGGATGATGACCCCAAGGCACACCCCTGGCACCTGTTGGTGTGTGCAGGGTGGGGGTGGGGTGTTTGGGTTGGAAACCCTAATGTCATATTTCCCTACTTTTGTTGCTTTATCCTCAACCCTAACTGATGTATTAATGTAATTTTTTTGCAATGAATTCCTTACTTTTGAGATAGAGTTAATCATAGCCTTATTTGCCTGTAGGAGCTCAGTGCCCTCTGGGCCAAGGGCTCCCACCCATGTATAGTTTTTGAGATACAGTAATCGTATCCTTATTTGCCTGAGGGAGTGCAGGCCTATCCCTCCATAAATACATATATGTATGTAGCTGTGGAAAGGCCTACACTTCCATTTATTGGACAAAAGTGACCAAACTGTCAGCATAGACATCTGATTACCCCAACTCAAGTAGTTAGTACTGAAAATTTTCAAATCCCTGCCAAGATGTAATTCCACACAACTGCAATGCCATTCCGTACCACAGGTGCAAAAATACATTTTGACCAGGATTTGAAAAATGATAGCTGTGACATACATAAGGTGGGGTAATAACAAGTCTTTGTTCAAAATTTGGAGTAAAAGCATTTAATATTTCCGAAGTTACAAGTGTGCGTAGCAGAGTTTCAAAGAATGGTCATAACTCTGCCATTTTTGCATATTTTGACCACAAATTTTCAACACAGCCTTCTTATGAGCCCACCTCATGAACAAGGTCAGGAAAAATTGTCAAATCCTGCAAAAAAAGGTGATTTCATCAACCGACCACGAAATCACCTTTTCGGTGGGAGTTGCATAATGACAGTCATACTGGTCATAAGGTGAGTTCCACAAAAGGTCATCTTGAAAATCTGGGGTCGAAATGTCAAAAAAATGACTGAATTATTTAGGAAAGTTGAAAAACCCATGGAAATACATTGAAACACATTTACCTTAGTTTCTCATATTGCAGTCTTTAATCAAAGAACAGATCTTGAACCTGGGACCTGTTCAGGTGAGTGAGGGTGTATGGGGTGGTGGGTGCAGAATGGAAGGTAGGGTGAGGGGGCTGATCAGCGATGGACCGTTTTTTATTTTCAGACAAAAAAACATCAAGGGACGGTTTTCTTTTTAATTCATTTTTTTTTTTTTTTTATTTAAGTGTTCGTGGCCCCGATTTTCTCCCCTTTTTCTCCCAGGCCCTGTCCTGGCCATTCATGTGCATGTGGAGGCACCTCCCGCTACTTGCCACCCCCTCTCATGTATGCTGACCATCGGACCTCCACCAGATGGCAGCAGAACTACGAGGAAGGGGAGTGACAGGCTTCCAGGAGAGGAGAGGAGAGCTGTCTTTTGGCTGCTCAATCCTGTTCCCTCCTTCCCCACTCCCATGTCAGCTCTCTGATGACCTGAGTCTGTTTCTGGAGCAGGGCTGCCAGCATGATGTGAGGTAAGGTGTCCAGCAACTCAGCCCTCTGTGCCACCGGACCGGCTACAGTTTTCTTTTTACAGGGACTGATGGCAATGGGGGCGGTGCCATTAGACACCAGGTACAAGGGACAGCAATTGAAGCACTGGATCAGTCATACTCAGGTAACAAGTACAGCAGGGCTGGAGACTGGAAAATTATTAAAAATAAATGGTACAAAGAGGTGTTGGGAACGGGGGGGGGTGGGTGAGGAATTGGGGTACCTTAGCTGCCTTTCAATATACCTTATCAACATGGCCTACCTAGACTTTAGCAAGGTATTTGACACAGTCCCACACAAAAGATTAATAAACAAATTAGCCAGCCTGGGAGTGGGTCCCAGGGTGGTAGCCTGGGTAAAATATTGGCTGAACAACAGGACACAGAGGGTAATAATAAATGGAGTCCACAGTGAAGAAAGGAGGGTTACTAGTGCGGTACTGCAGGGTACAGTACTGGGTCCAGTTCTTTTTAATGTCTTTATAAGTGACATTGCAGAGGGACTGGAAGGAAAAGTATGTCTCTTTGCAGACGACACAAAGATCTGCAACAGGGTTGATACACCAGGTGGGATGGAAAGAATGAGAAGGGACTTGGCAAGGTTGGAGGAATGATCAAATGTATGGCAGCTTAGATTCAATGCAAAGAAGTGCAAAGTAATGCACCTGGGAAACAAAAACCCAGGGGAAGAGTACACATTGGGGGGTGAGGTACTGATAACAAAAATGGAAAGGGCCCTGGGGGTAATTATATCAGATGACCTAAAGGTGGGCAAGCAATGTGAGAAAGCAGTAAGGAGGGCTGGGGGATACTGGGATGCATAGGGAGAGGCATCACCTGTAGAAAACAGGAAGTTGTTATCTCTCTGTACAGACAGTTGGTAAGACACCATCTGGAGTAATGCATACAGTTCTGAAGACCCATTTCCACAAAGACATAGACAGGGTGGAGGCTGTCCAGAGGAGGGCAACCAAAATAGTGCAGGGTCTGCACCAGAAGACATATGAAGAGAGATTAAAGGAGCTTAATATGTATACCCTTGAGGAAAGGAGGGAGAGGCGGGACATGATAGAAACTTTCAAGTACCTTAAGGGAATCAACAAAGTCCAAGAGGGTAGCATCTTTCAGAAAAAGAGATGAGCAAGAACAAGGGGGCACAATTTTAAGATAGAGGGGGGACGGCTCAGAGGTAATGTGAGGAAGTATTTTTTCAAGGAGATGGTTGTGGATGCATGAAACAGCCTTCCTGAGGAGGTTGTGGAGTCAAAAACAGTGGGGGAATTCAAGAATGCATGGGACAGACATAAGGTAATTCTAGTGGGGGGTAAGAGGAAGTAGGCTGTTGGTTAATTAGGATCTGCAGCTTATCCATTAGGTAGGAAAATGGGCAGACTAGGTGGGCCAAGCGGTCCTTATCTGTCATCAAATTCTATGTTTCTAAGTAGAGTAAAAGCTATAATAAAATACAACAAAAAAAATAAACAAACCCCATGATAACAAACCCCATGGGAAGCCTGCGTGAGCTGTACTAAGCCTGTCTCTTAGTTTTGGCAGACCCAGATGTATAACTCAGTGTGATAGATAGGACCTATATTCAGAAAAAGGGGAACTTTATTGACAACAGGTTTTATATTTTCAGTGATTACACTCCCCTGACTAGACAGCTTCAGGGAGAATACAGGGACATAATTTATAAACTTTGGGCAACTGGGATTTCGTTACTCTTGCTTGGCAAGGCTGTTGCTTACCACCAATAGTGGCATTCAGCAATTTGCCTCTGCCTGAGAGGCAGGGAAGGGCTGCCTACTCTTTTCATGGATTTTGTTATCATGGCATTTTTTTTTTTTATTATTATAGCTTTTGCTCCACTTCTGCTGATAAGGTGTGTTGAGAGGCAGCTGAGGTACCCTAATTCCCCACCCCTGTTCTCAACACTTCTTTTTACTATTTATTTTTAATAATTTTCCAATCCCCATCCTTGTTGTACTTGTTACCTAAGTGTTACTGGCCCAGTCACTGGATTTTGTTGTCCAGTTGTCAGTAATCCCCTGCTCATCCATGCACAAAGTCTCCGAAGCATATGTAGCTACATCTGGGGTAGTGGTCTCCACAGACTACGAGTGGGCTGCAGTCAACAGGGAAGGAACCAAGTGAAGCTGGTCCAAATCAACACCAAGGTTTTGACTTTTTGTTTTTTTGGGATTCAGCCCTAGTTCTCACCTAATGTCTGGTACCCTGGCCATGTGGTAACCCTGTAGCTGACAAGTCCCTCCCCATGAGCCGCCATAACAAGTAGGAGCCTGAAGGCACCTTTGGAAAGTGTGTTGGTGAGATCTGGTGGTGAGAATCCCAAGGTGCCAGGAGAAGGGAACAGAGGCTGGGGGTGGACAGCACACAGAGGGAGGGAGCGGGAGGGTTTAATTGATGTCCAGATGCCAGAACCCAGAAAGAAGGGTGGGGCCAGAGAGCAAACAGAAGGAGGAGCAGGAGGGTTTAACTGACAGCCGGGTGTCAGGACAGGGAACAGAGGATGGGTCGGACAGAATACAGAGGGAGGGAGTGAGCAGGAGAGTTTAATTGAAAGCTGGGTGCTGGGATGGGGGAATGGAGTGTGGAGGCAGACAACACACAGAGGGAGGGACTTTTTTTCCAAGTGCCAATTGACCTAATTACATCACGAGAGGTGAAACCACGAGTGATGCCATCAGGTCAATCAGCACAAAAAAAAAAAAAAAAAACAATATTTCCAGTAGGTGTAGCGTATTCCATTTATGCCATAACTCCCCCCACAAAAAAATGTGAATTTCCTGCCATTTTTTGCTGATTATAAAAAATCTAAATGTTATCTATAAAAGAAACGCCACTCATTTTGTAGATATTTTTTGTGCTCAACAATTTCTGTGGTCAAAGTACCATGCCATCATTTTTTCATTTTAAAGTTAGTTGTGTTTTTTTGTTGCAAAAAGAGAAAAAAACTGAATTTTCTGCTGTTTTTTGCTAATTTGAACAAAACTAAAATGTATCTATGAATGAAACATCACTTATTTTGTAGATATGTTTGTGTTGAACAAATTTTATGCTCATAGTACCATGCTATTGTTTTTTGTTTTAGTTATTTGCATTTGTTTGTCAAAAAAGTGAAAATAAAATTACATTTTCTGCTGTTTTTTTAATTATTAAAAAAACTAAAAGGTATCTATTAATGAAACACCACTCATTTTGTAGATATTTTTGTGCTGAACACATTTCGTGCTGACAGCATCATGCTATCATTTTTCGTTTTAAAATTATTTACATTTATTTGTCGAAAAAGTGAAAAAAATTAATTTTCTGCTTTTTTTTGCTAATTATAAAAAAAGTAAAATGTAGCTACAAATGAAACACCCCTCATTTTGTAGAATTTTTTGTGCTGCACAAATGTCATGCTCATAGTACCATGCTATTTTTTTTTTTTTACTCCTGCCCTGCTCCCTGACCAGCCACTTCTTTGAATCACCATGGACCCTGCCGACACTCCATCCCTGCCACAAACCACCACCCCATATCACAGCCCTCCCTGGGTATCCTAGCATAATCCTTCACCAGATGGGTCCCCCCTCCCCTCTGAGGGGGAAGGTGCCAGTGGGGGTTGGCCAGCACAATATTTTACCTTGGCCCAGGGTGCTGCTGAGGTGGTCCGGGCTGTCAGGGGCTTTGCGGTGGCTGGGGCAGCAACCATCATCCATCTAGCAAAGGATCGCATTTCCTCATTTTCTCACCTGGGAGTGTGGCATGCCACTGATGCCAAAGCATACACTGACATCCATCATGCTCCCCTAGGCAGTGGGGCCCGACACACTGCTGTTCCCCCAGCCTCTGCCAGGAGCGGGCTGCAGACCCTCCCCCCCCCTTGGGAGAAGGCAAGCAGTTGTCAGAAGCTCAAACCTTCTCCCCCCCCACCGGCCAGCCCTCCGATGCCGGAGTGTGTTCCCAAACCTGGGTTGCTGGAATCACAGTGGTAAATCTTTCTGCTGCACCGGTGGACCGACTGTAAGTTATTCGCATTTGTTTGCTGAAAAAGTGAAAATAAAATTACTTTTTCTGCTGATTTTTGCCAATTATAAAAAACTAAAAGGTGTCTATAAATGAAACACCACTCATTTTGTAGATATTATTGTGCTGAACAAATTTCATGCTCACAGTACCATGCTATCATTTTTCATTTTAAAGTTATTTGCATTTGAATATGGTTAGTACTACTACTGAAGCTGAACATTCAATGCGCTGCTGGCTCCAGCCAGTCATTACCTACTATAGGTATATTTGGACCTACTATAGGTATATTTTGGACCTAGAGTGAGAATATGTTGATATTCTCACTCTAGATCCTAAGGATTCAAGAATAACTATAAATATTTTCCCTTTGATGTACTTATAGGTATGTTATAAATATACATGTATTATACATAGAAACACAGAAACATAGACTTTGTCGGCAGATAAGGACCACTTGGCCCACCCAGTCTGCCCATTTCCCTACCTACTGGGTAAGCTGCAGATTCTAGTTAACCAACAGCCTACTTCATGCCACCCCCCCACTACAATTGCCTTGTGTCTGTCCCATGCATGTTTGAATTCTCCTGTTTTAGCCCCAACAACCTCCCAGGAAGGCAGTTCCACGTGATCCACCACTCTCTAGTGAAAACCATTTCTCACATTACCCCTGAGCCGCCCCCTCTGTCTTTAAATTGTGTCCCTTGTTCTTACACCTCTTTTTCTGAAAGATGCTACCCTCCTGGACTTTGTTGATTCACTTGAGGTACTTGAACATTTCTATCATGTCCCCCTGTCCCTCCTTTCATCAAGGGTATACATATTAAGCTCTCTCAGTCTCTCTTCATATGGTTTCTGATGCAGACCCTGCACCATTTTAGTTGCCCTCCTCTGGACTGCTTCCATCCTATGTCCTGCGTAGATGAGGGTCTCCAAAACTGCACACAGTACTCCAGATGGGGTCTCACCAACTGTCTGTACAGAGGGATAACCACTTCCCTTTTCTACTCGTGATGCCCTTCCTATGCATCCCAGTATCCCCCTGGCTTTCCTTACTGACTTCTCACATTGCTTACCCATCTTTAGATCATCTGATATGACTACCCCCAAGTCCCGTTCCATTTTGTTGTTGTTGTTAGTACCTCCCTTGCTACTGTATACTCTTCTCCTGGGTTTTGCTTCCCAGGTGCATTACTTTGCACTTCTTTGCATTGAATCTAAGTTGCCATATGTCTGACCATTCCTCCAACCTTGCCAAGTCCCTTCTCATCCTTTCTACACCCCTTGTGTATCATCTCTGTTACAGATCTTTGTATCATCTGCAAAGAGGCATTCCTTTCCTCCAGACCCTCTGCAATGTCACTATAAAGATGTTAAAAGGACTGGACCCAGTGCTGAGCCTGAGGTACTCCACTAATTGTGACTTTATTGAATGTGTTCCACTTACTATTACCTTCTGTGTCCTGTTGTGCAGCCAGTTTGCAACCAGGCTACCACCCTGGGACCCACTCCCAGGCTGGCTAACTTGATTATTAATATTTTGTGTGGGACTGTGTCAAATGCCTTGCTAAAGTCTAAGTAGGCCATATCCACAGCCCCTCCCTGGTCTATTACTTTGGTCACCCAGTCAAAGAAATCTATTAGATTCATCTGACATAGTTATGGTTGGACCAGCACATCTATGTTAAACCCCAGTTTTTGCACCTTAATAACTTTTGTGTATTTTGTCGAAATAGCCCAAATATTTGGCATGCACAGTTAAGCTGCCAGAGTGTCAAAATGTGAAAAGTTTTGTGATGGCATCTTGTACTTTCTTGAGATATTGAGTGCTAAAAAACAGAAAAAAGCCCACTTTTTTCCTTATACTTAACATGGGATTTTTTTGCTCTCATCTATAGCCCAGACAGTATGACATTTTCAGGGATGATGGGGTCTGTGCCAAGGGTGTGCCTTTGGATGGTTTGGTGAAAAAAATATCACACCATTTTTGAATTCTAATGATTTTTGGGATAACAGTTAGACAGGCAGGTAAAAAAAAAAAAAAAGGTGCGATTGGTAAAAAACAGCTTGAATCCAGAGAAATAATGATCATGAAATGTAAAAAAACACATCAGGAGTGGTTATTTGCATGATTTACTTGCCACGAGGGGAAAAAAACACTTGAGAAAACTGCTGTTTTCTTTTTACTGTTTTAAACTTTTCAACATAAAAAGTACAAGCAAATTATGTATTTGTTCTAAAACAAACACATGAAATTAGCTAAAGGGGAGTCATTTAACTAGATTCTTGTGAGGGTTTTTTTTGTGTTTTGTTTTACTTTACCAGAAATAATGTTTCTGGGCACTCAAAATCCATGGTGAATTATAGTTCATCATACTGGGGACTGGACAGAAGAAGACAATAAGCCCATTGATACCGTCCACCCACATCAGCAGGTCCAACTTATCTTCCCATTAGAGAGCAATGTATCCAGATTTTTCTTGAACATCTCAAGACTGGGACTCTCTATCATGTCTGTAGGTAAGCTGTTCCACAGCATACCAGTACGTTGGAGGTAGAAGTTATACCTCAGATTTTTTTATAACCATGTCAAGCTTAATCTGGAGTTTATGGACCCTCGGTCCTACTGGCTTGACCTGACTCATTATTCCCATTTCCTCCATTGGTTCTGGATCCTGCATAATTTTATACAGGACTAGCAGATCGCCTTTAGTCCTTCTTTGCTCCAGACTGTGAAGTCCTAGTTGCTGCAACCTCTCCTCATATGATAGGTTCCCAAGACCCCCAATCACCTTAGTTTGCCTGCGGTGAACCCTCTCCACCCTGTCCACTTCTTCCTTCTGATATGGGCTCCATAGGGGGGGAACTGTAATCCAAATGAAGTCTGACAAATGACCTATACAGCGATAACATACAAGCTGCTGTTCTGTTTATAAAACCTCTCCTAATATTTGTAATCATGTAGTTAGATTCCTGTATGAGTTTAGCGCAATGTACCTTAAAGTTTAAGTTTTGGTCCACATATACTCCAAAATCTTTCTCTATTTCTATTTTATTTAGTGTAATCAGTTCAGATGGTAATCATGCCTCATGTTGTTCTTTTCCATATGTAGGACTGTACATTTCTGTACACTAAAATCATACCATCGTTAGTTGCCCATTTTTCGTTTTTTTTGTAAATCACCTTTAAGTTTTTGGCTATTATCTTGGGTGTCCACAGGGCTGCCTAATTTCATATCATCAGTGAATTTGACAAGCCTGCCAGAAATATCATGGTGTAGGTCACTTATAAACAGGGCAAATAACGTGGGCCCCAGGACTGACCCCTGAGGGCCGACTGGTCACATCACCATCCATGGAGTAACTTCCTTTCACTCTCACCCTCTGTCTCCTCATACTTAACCAGTTTCCTATCCATAAAACTAACCTACTATCGATGCCTATTTTAACTAGTTTATCAATAAGTAAGTTATGGGAGACTTTGTCAAAAGCCCTCATAAATCCTAAAAATAATACATCTACTGGAATATTATCGCTTATGTTTTTATTTACATACTCATAAAAGTTCAGCTGATTCATAATGCAGGCCCTATTTTGCCTGAAGCCATGTTGCTTGATATCCCTGTACTTAATGATATCCATATTTTCAAGTTTAACTTTCAGAAAACTTTCAGCAACTTTACACAGAACTGGGGTTAGGCTGATAGGTCTGTAATTTGCTTGTGATGCTCAGTCCCCTTTTTTATATAGTGGCACTATTGTAGCATTCCTCCAATCAGGTGGTACATCACCTGTTGCGAAGGAAGCATTAAATAAAGCAGCTACAGGTTTTGAGATTTGATGTCGTGTCTCCCTTAATAGTTTAGGGTGAAGAAGATTTGGCCGAGATGATTTATTTTCCTTTATTTTCCCCAGAAGATCCTCTATTTCATTGTCTTTAATCTCTAATACCAACACTGGATGTTTGATCCTGGTGAATTATTACTGCAAGCATTATTTTTTTCAAAAACAGTGCAGAAATATTTATTAAAGGTATACACCATGTTTAGTTGTGTGTTCATTATTTTTCCCTCATGCATAATGGATTCTACCTGTGTGTTGGTCCTACTTTGCTTATTTACATAAGCATAAATGTTTTTTCCACTGTCCTTCCTGTGTATAATGTTGAATTCTAATTTATTTCTTTCGAGTCTAATAATTTTTTTTCAGTGTGCACTGTTCTTTTTTGAAAGTTGTAATTGCTTCTTCAGTCTGATATTGTTTCATAGAATCAAATGCCTTTTTGATCTTATTGGTGCACCACATAGGTAGCTTTCTCCTTTTTGTTGTACATTTTTTTGTTTGGTACATATTTATTCTCTCCCTGTAATAATTTATTCTTTATGATTTCCCACATTTCCTCCATGCGCTTATTTTCCAGACATATTTTCCAATTCCAGTGAGATGATTCCCATCTTATCTTTTGGAAATTTGCCCTACAGTAATTTTTTATAATGGTTGATCCCTGTATTGGTACTATAGCTGCTTTAACAGTGCATTCCATGATATCATGATCGCAGTTACATAAATTATCCCAAATGTTAATGTTTTTTATCAATTCACTAATGTTAGTTATCAACAGATCAAGGACATTCTCGAGTAGCAAATCAAGCTAATGCATTACTATGAAGAATAAACAAAACATTCATTTCTAAATCAGAAGAATGTCTCTTAACCTTGTATAGATCACATATAAGCAGTGATGAAAGTGAACAGGAACGCACAGGAACTCAGTTCCTGTACCTTTTTTGCAGCAGGAACGGAGTTCCTGTACTTCTTCCCACTGACATGGGAAATTAAATTCTTAAACCAGCAACATAATGACAGTTTCTGGACCTGTGACCTGAAGTCAAGGTTTCCATAACAACATTTGACTTGTACAGAAGTGCTATTTTCCTAAAAAGTGCTTCAATACCTCTAAGTGAATCTACTAGTGTCTAAATGGATAGAAGTCTCTGGACACAGCTATCCTTCAGATTGAGGATCTTCATTCTGCATTTCATATTTGCCAATGCTTGAGTTCCTGTACTTCTTGTCTACCACTTGAACTGCTGCATATAAGGCCCTATCTGGATTACGCTTCCCCCTTTTCGAGCCCATATTTGAAGTTAGATATAAAAAAAATTGAACAAGTTCAACATAGAGTCACCAAGTCAATACCCCATCTTACTCACCTGGAATACGAAACTAGACTAAAAAAAAAAGGATTACATTCGCTTGAGCGAAGGAGAACTCGTGGTGATCTTCTGCAGTTGTTTAAAATACTTAAATCTCCAATTCAAATGGAACAATGTGGTATTGTGTATTCTACAAGAAAAATTGTGCCAAGACTACATAATAGACAATTGGAAGTTAAAAAAGTAAATAACAACAAAAGATTGAATTTCTTCTCCATTAGATCACCCAGTTTATGGAATAAACTACCCCAGGATATTGTTGACTCGACAAACATCACCATTTTTAAGGATAGATTAGATAAATGGATGAATGAACGAGACACGGGTAAATGATCAATCAATATGGAGGACAATCTCAATGGGCTAATAGCCTACTTTTGTCCTATTACCCAAGTACCCAAGTACCAAGTACCCAAGTACCCAAGTACCCTCTGGTGGGTTTATATACCTTCTGCTGTAACCCCGCTATCATCAGAGTCTCTATGAATTTATTTTCTAATCCCACCTTTGATGACTGTGTGATCCAATTAATATATGGATAATTAAAATCTCCACCTATGCTGGCCCGCCGGTGCAGCAGAAAGATTCCCCGCAGTGATGCTGGCAACCCAGGTTCAGGAACAGACTTGGGCATTGGAGGGCCAGCTGGGAAGATACAGCTGGAGCGTCCGCTGACTGCTCACCTTCCATCAGGAGGAGGGTGGGGTACAGGACCAGTGCCTACTGACCCCTGGCAGAGGCCGGGGGTACAGCAGTGCACCTGGTCCTGCTAGCTAAGGAGCGTGACTCACGCTGGTGTCAGCCTTTCATCCTGGATGTCACCCTCCTGTGGGAGAAATGAGGAAAATGGTGCACTGGTTGGTTAGGTGACAGCTCCCCCTGGATCCTCGCCACTGGAGTACCCGAACCCTCATCAGCCACCTCAGCAGCACCCAGGACCATAAGGAAGGCCAATAAGGCTCATTCCCTGTGCAGGAAAGGACCGCCCGATGAAGGGATACATCGGGGTACCCCAGGGGCCGGCTGCGATGTGGGGTGGTGGGGGTCAGGGGATTACCGGGGTGGGAATCAGTCCGTGTGGGCGCCCGAAGGAGGGACTGGCCAGTGTGTGGGTGGGAGTAAAAAAGAAATCTCTACCTATGATCACATCCCCCTCAGATTAAATCAGTTCTATCTGGTGCTGGATATCACTATCTACTGTACTACTAGAGCTTGGGGGTCTATAATAGACCCCAATGCACAGTTTTTTAGCATGGATTCTGTCCACTGTCACAGAGATTCAACACTTGGGGCAAGGAACTATTTATAGTACTCCTTATATAGACTGAATCCCCCGTCCTTTTCTAGCCAGTCATTCTTTTTGAGTAGAGTGTATAACCTTCAATGTTCTTGTTCCATATGGTGCCATTGCCCCGCCATGTTTCAGTTACCATACAAATATTCACATTATCCCCTTTTTAACATTATTTCCAGCTCAGTTATCCTATCACTGTTTAAACATCTTGTATTCAAGGACCATAATCTAAGCTCACAAACTTTCTTTGTTTTAATAAGTTCCTTCATGTGTACAGTTTTTGGGACAGAAAGATGGTTTCCAATGTTATCACCTGTCCCCTTAGGCTTCAGTTTAAACATATTTTTATTGTCACATTTCAAAACCAATTTCTTGTTCCTTTCCATAGATATGGTGTCAACTGAAAATGGTCACCCAGAGTAAACTGCCAAAAGCTCTCACATCTCAGCAAGAGTCTATTGTCATCCACCCCCCAACATTTTTTCCAGTCCTTGGAACATAAAAACATGTTAGTGTCCTTTTTGCTTTAGGTGAATTGCCAAGGCATTATTCTCATCCTGGTTCTCTTTTGCCCTAAAATGTTCCCCTATCTGCTGTTTGAACTTGCACGTGGTTTTCCCTGTGTAAAAGCACTTGCATTTGCATACTGCCCTGTATACCCCCTTTGCTGTTTGGCAAGTAATAAAAGTGTTTCCTTTATAGCTTGTGTTACTATGTATATCCTTGAATACATACCTTACTGTGATGTGTTTTCAGAAAATGAAAGCTCCACATCTGAAATTATCCATGGGAAGGGGTCTTGGCTCTGAAGGATCTTTCGACATAAAATGACTTATCATAACTCTATAGGCAATATTTCTGCCCCTCCTATATGTGACCCTCGATCTCACTTCCATCCATTTCTTAAGTTTTGGCACAGCTCTAAGTGAGTCTGCCAATGTTTCGGTGGGGTTTCAGTTAGTTTGAAACTCTTGGGCGGGGAGGGTAATGAAATTTATTTGTTTCTTGTAGTTCAGTAATTTTATACAACCGGAACTTTTCATGTTTGTCTGGTAGCCTCCTTCACCTTTCAATATAATATACAAACATATTTTATACTGCTTCCAACACATAGTTTTGCTTGCAGATAAATGCTGTGGCAAACACTTCTTAAGTATTAATTCTAAGTAATGTACTTTGCAAAATGAATCCTTGCATTTACGGCCATTAATTATAATGTGTTCAGTGATGCTAAAGGTCCCACAGGGAATCATAATTGTCCCTAACTTGTACAGAATATGGCAGAATTCTATAACATACAAGCAGCATTTTATGACTAATGTTCTTTATGGCTTGCCTCATCAGAAACAATATTTATGTACTGTATAGGTGTTTAATCAGTTCTCCAGGTCTGGAAAAATATGTGCTCTCCTAGATCATTATTAAATCTAATTAAACTTGTGTGTCCCCTTTATCCGTCCTTGTCTCTTCCAGCTGGCCACAGACTGAATGAGACTTTAGGTGGGAAAAGGGACTGCAATAGTGTTGATGGTAGTACCAGCCAATTTGCTTGTGAAAATGTTTGGGGCAGCACAATGCAATTTGGAAAAGCTGCTTTACCTGGGAAATTTGGTGAGACTGGTTTGTGTTTAATTTCCATGCATACTTAAATTCCTAATATCTTTCAGATAGGAAATTCAGAACTGAGTTATATGTTTTAATTGAACGTGTTCTGGTATTTTTGTTTGTTTGTTTGTCAGTTGGTTAGTTTTAAGAGTTGATCCTTGTTCCATCGTTCTATCAATGGAATAAATACAGTATATACCTGAGATATTTTTGTTTGTATCACTAACCTGACATGTTTGCTTGTGTTTGAACTGAGATACACTCCTAATAATATATATTCTGTGCTAATGCAGAAACTGGCAGAGTGTGACTCAAGAAAAGTGGAAAGTGGAACACAAAAGACTTCTACTTGGTTAAAAAGATAAAAGATGCACAGTTGTGTGCTCCACGTGACTGTTTAGCAGCCAGTCTTATTGTCTAAACTCAGATGTGATTTTAAACCTACTGTAGTTTCAAAGTCCGAATTGAAAAATATGCATATGTATGACATCCCATCACTTAAGAAACAAAAATACAAATATACACTGAAATGAAATATAAATATTTTAACTGTGCTTTATCCTCGTTTTACTTTTGGTTTGACTCAATCTTTTGCACCACATACATAATTTGTTTTGCATCTCATTATTGATATAATTTTGGTTACATCGTTTGCGGATTATATGCTATGACTAAGGGCTGACACTTCGGAGGGGTAAGGGATGAAGCCACCTACTGACATAAATCAGTTGACTTGCAGTAATTTAGATTTGTTTTGCAGAAGTTGCACATCTGGCACTGCTGTCCCTAACCATGTGTTGCAGTTATTCTTGAACTTTCATGACAATTTTCAGTGTAATCTTCCCCACCCCATATCCCTTACATGTTAGTGCTAGAAGTGAGCAGTGCAGCTAGTGCAAATTGGATTATCTGCAATAAAAAAGAGACAAGTAAGCCATTTGCTAAAAGACAGGTAGAAACAAAGTTTGCTGTAAGGTTTATTTTTCTATTTCTACTAAACTTCAGCCCCCATCCTTTACATGCTACTCATCTGGTGCATAATACAACAGTTAATGGATGGGTTGTGGAGGCAGGACAGCACAGTGTTAAGAGCTAGTAGGTGAGAGAGTGAACAGGAAAAAGAGTGGCAGGAGTGATGTGCTGTGCAGGCTTCTCATCTGAGTATATTGCACCTATGTCCCTCTGCACCCCCAATGTCTGCACCATTTGGAATATCAGTACAGTAAGATTAAAAGAACTGCAACTGGATCACTTTGTCTGTAGTACATATAAGCAAAAAAGACTACAAACAGAAAATAATACACATCTATGTGACTGTTTGTAACTCTCCATGCCTTTAGCCGTGTTTACATGGTCACATTTGCACTGGAGTAACCCGTCGCGCTCAGGTTGTTCCAGTGCAGTAATGACGATAATAGATTTCACGTACCGATGAGGTAAGCTGCTTGGCTAAGAGGGGTCCCAGATTCTCTGGTAAGCTGGGAATGCTAAGAGGAGTGAGTGGCTTACAGCGGCTTAAGTGGCAGTGTAAGCTGCCTGCACCACAGCTACCAGCAGATGTCCATCTCCCCCGTGAGGCGCAGCCCCTCATCAGCACAGATTGCAGCAGTGCAGAGATGGTCCGTGTAGGCAGACAAACCACGGGTGGCAAGTGGTCCGGACCGTGCTTCTGCTGCGGTTTTGTATTTGCAGCACTACTGTTGTGCAAACAGAGTTTTTGATTGGTTTCACCAGAATCTGCTCTCTGCACATGAACAGTTTTGATTTTACACTTCTGTTTTAGGTTTTTATTTACATTTTTCTACAGACATACTTAAAGAGTCAGAGCTTGTACAGTGATGAATGCTGCTGCTATTGAGAGTCTGATTGTACAAGTGAAAGGAAAAGGATGACTCCCACTAGAACTCAAACCCAGGACATTAGCAATCCATGCCATCGCTCTTAACCACCGGAGCTACAGGAGCCTCTAAGGCGATCAAGCTTCCTGAGTTTTCCCTTGAATCACATGCATTCCTTTCACGGTGTTGCTAAGTGAGCACCAAAGGCAGTCTCAAAGACTCAAATTACTTCTACTTTCTTTCTCTCAAATGCAGTTCAGCCACTGCAAGGCAATTTTGAAAATCCGATTGTACAAGAGAACGGCTGGTATGAAGAGGTGATTCAGTTGAAACCTAACATTGGACATGCAGACAGAGGTACAAACATAGCAACAGGAATGTGTCATGCTGTCACTAAACTCCGTTTTTAGTCTTTTGCACTTTTACAGACTACAGGAAAAGTGATCTGACTGCAGTTCTTTTATTCTAACTGTACTAATATTCTGAATGGCTCAAACGTTGGAGGTGCAGAGGGGCATAGTTGCCATTAATAAATGAGAAGCCTGCACAGCCCATCACTTCTGCCACTCTTTTTGTACCATGCACTGTTACTACAGTAGGTTTTACCATTTGACCTTAGCCCTGAGTGCAAGATTTGAAATGGAACAACAGCTAAGTTGTTTACAATTCTGTAATTAGTAACAGTTGTATACTGTAACAGCGAACACTAACTTTTCTACTGGTTCTGACATATGCAAGCATCATATTTTGAAACACATTACCTTCTTTGGTTTCATTGGGTGGCTTATCAATTAATATAATTAATGATATTTGCAGTGTCAATGGCTCAGTAGGTAGCACACTCGCCTCTGAGGCCGGGAGATCAGAGGGCTGTGGGTTCAGTTCCCACATATGGCACTTGGGTTAATATCCCAGTACTGACACTGTAGTGCAGCATGAGAGGGGTGCTGCACTTCTGAGGTGCCATCTTTCGGATGAGACGTTAAACCGAGGTCCCATCTGCCTGGATTGGTGGTAGTTCAGGTGGATGTTAAAGATCCCATGGCACTTATCGAAAAGAGTAGAGGAATTTCCCCGGTGTCTTGGCCAAATTTCCCTCATTCACTAAAAATACCACCAACAGCTTAATCTGGTTGAAGATCAGTTGGCATTCATCTGTATCCCCCTCCCCCGGGTCGTGCCTGAAAATAGGCAGGATTTGTCTAGTGCACTTACCCGGTCAACAAAAGCTAAATAAAAAATAAAATAAAATAGTTCACCTTACATACACTAAGTATTGTGCTTGGATGAGCTGTGCTATTTTGCAACATAAAGTAATACACTACTATCAACGCTCACTGGTGGAAATTCATGGCAAAGGATCTGAGGACTACAGAATGCTCAATATAGATCAAGATCTAATCTGTTATCTGAAGTTCTATTCTGTTTTTTTTTTCTTTTTTATTGCTAGACAGCTGGATTTTGCAGTCTCTGTTTCTCCTTTTGGAATAATTATATCTCTACCACATTAATCTTGGTACCTTCCAGATATACTTTGAGCTAAGTAGTCTTTTCTTCATTGTATTATTTCATTGGATTCATGGTTATTTTGGTCCGCATTAACTATACTCGAATAAATTATCATTGTTCATGGTGAAATTATCTGCACAGTTACATGGTGGTACATGGTTCTTTGTCTTGTACAAGCAGGTAAAGGATGCCAGTGTGCATGTATTTACCTTTTAAACCAGACCGCCACCACTTCCATGATTGCACATACAATCCCCACATCTGTGGCATCTAGCGGACCACCCACCTCTGCCAGACACAGCAGGTACTGCCCCTCCACCCTGCTACTCCTCGCGCCACACTGTGAAATTAGGCCAGCTAGTGGCACTGACATCCTTTCTCAACCAGGGCAGGGATACCATGGGGGGCGGGGGGAGGCAAAGGACAATAACAGCATGTTTTTTTATTTTTGAAGCATGGGGGTCTGCTAGCAACCAAGGAAGAAGGTACTGCACTAGGGATCTGGGATAAGGACTGTGGTCTTTGCAATGTCATTGGATGGTTATCATAAATAAAATTGTTATTGGGGGCAGGGAGAAAAGGAAGGAACACTAGCCACCAGAGAACATTTATATATCTTCTATTTCGGTGGTCTGGACAGCAAGTGGCTTGAATTACATTTAAAAGGGATCAGGGCATGGGTGTGAGGAAGGACCATGACCAAGCAAGGACAGTCATACATATAGTATGGTTTTCTGAACGGCATTCAGCGGGGAAAAGACATCGCCATGGAGGAGTTGATTACATTTACTTATGTGATGGGAACCACAATTGGTGAGGGGAGGGACCACTAGCCACCAGGGAACAGAAACTGATATTTGCTGCTATAAGTTGAAGAGCCAATGGGTTCAAGGAGCTGGCAGGGGGAAGGAGCACTGGCCAACATCCATGGAGATCATTACATATATCACGGTGTTTGGGGACAGTGATCACCAGGGTTAGGGTATATTGCCAGGGACACTTGTACTATATTTATTTCTGCAATGGGGACTATGGTTGGTGGGGGAAGGGACCACTAGCCACCAAGGATGATTTCATAAGTTTAATTTTTTTCCCCCAGTGATCACAACAGTGAATGGTTTTTGAAAATTTCTGGGGGGTCGGGGGGGGGAATGGGGTAGGGACCACTAGCCACCAGGGAGGATTGCACTACATTTTATTGGCCTGCATAGTGCTCCGTCTGTATAACGTGCAACTGTGATACACACTGTGCTATGAGCAGGCTATGCACCAAACGAGATAGGAGTTTCTGTCTGACTGTGCACAAAGGTAGAAAATAAAGTTAATAACACATAAAACAAAAAGGCACTTGCCACTATAACCTCACATTTCCACCCCACTCCCCTGATTTTTTTCCCCATTTCTGACTCAAGTCTCGATTTGTGTATTTAACTCTCTGTTGCCAGGGACTGTGCTACAAGGGGCAAAATCTGACAGGTAGCAGAATTTGATATAGTGGCAACAGGGCTAATTGGGTCAGAAATCAGTTCACTGTAATCTAATTCCAATTACACTCTTGGACTGTAACGTTCAGTCATAAAGCACTGACCATGACAGCAAGTGGCTCTCATGACTTTACCATGCTTCAGTGAGCTAGTGGGGGTGGGAGAGGGGCAGGAAGATGTATCACTTGCCACCGGTGAGATCAGTAAAAATATATTGCTGCCATCAGGACTGCAGTCAGCAGGGGCAGAGACCACAGATCAACAGGGTAACATCTATCTTTCGACTTGGGCTGGTGAGCATTGTTGGGAAGGGCACTACCTCAACCTAACCCATACTTGCTAGCTTCAGTATTTCCCAAGAAACTGTGTACCTGCTGTCAGGCCAGCACCATGACGAGATGTGTGCATGTGCAAGAACTATTAGGAATGCACCTGAAACAGAGAACATGTCAGGCAGTACCAGCGTTGGGGACAGAGTGGTCCCACTAAAAAAGACTATGGAAAACACAACAGCGCTGTACATAATGGGGACACTTTTGAATGGTTCTGGCAGTACATTCACTAATGTTTACCTTTAAGAAAGAAGAAGAAATAACCGCGCATGTGCAGTAGTGCGGTACGCTGTGGGGGAAAAAAAACCAGGAGGATTCCTCAACGTGACACTAGGGGATTGGGCACCCCCAGTGTCACTGCTATGTTTCTTGGGGGGGGCACTAAGAGGGAGGGTCGGGTGGGGGATATCAATATATCAGTGTGCTACTTTCTTGAAGACAGCAAGCGGAGGGCTTCACCATGGAGTTGCGGTCGCGGAGGGGACTGTATTGACACCTCAACATGTTGTTCATTCAGAAAGAATGCAAGGAATGCAGAGTCCTTTTTGAAAGCAATAGGTCTGCAGAGCTCCAAAAGGGTAGCATTCAGAAAGTATTAGGAGATGCAGAGGGAGGATGGGGAGGTGTATCATAGGAAACAGTGGGAAGTGAGGAGAGCAGTAAGAAGCACAAAAGCACAAATTGAAGAGATAATAGCCCAGGTGGTGACAAAGGGGGACAAGACAGTTTTTAGGTATGTTAGCTAAAGGAGGAAAACCAGGGGTGGGAACGTAAGGTTAAAAGGGGAAGCGGGACAAGGAAAAGGCAGACATCCAAAACAAATACTTTTGTTCAGTGTTTACAGAGGAAGGGGGAGGTCACAAAAATGTAACAGAAGCATTGGAGGGAGGGAGGTGGTCATTAGTTCATTTTCAGAGGAGTGTGTCCTGAATGGACTCACTAATCTAAAAGTGGACAAAGCAATGGGGCCAGACAGGGTGCATCCAAAGGTACTGAGGGAGCTCAGGGAGGTACTGGTTGCACCTCTGACAGCCCTACTTAACAGCTGGTTAGAAACAGGAGTGGTTCCAGAGGACAGGAGGAGGGCATATGTAGTCCCACTTCACAAAAGTGGCAGCAGGGAAGAGGCTGACAATTACAGGCCAGGCAGCCTGACATTGGCAGTGGGAAAGTTAACAGAGTCACTGCTGAAAGAAAGGATTGTGGAATACCTTGAATCCAATGGGTTACAAGGCAGAGGCAACATGGATTCATCGGGGGGGGGGGGGCGCGCATCATGTCAAATGAATGTGATAGATTTATTTGACTGGGTGACCAAGGAATTAGGTCAGGGTGGAGCAGTGGATATGGTCTGCTTAGATTTCAGTAAGGTTTTCAATACTATTCCACATAGGAGGCTAGTAAGCAAGCTAGGTAGCTTAGGAGTGGGTCCAAAGAAGATACTGTAAACTGGGTAAGAAATTGATTAGGGGATAGGTGGCAGAGGGTGGTGGTAAAAAGAGTTCACACTGAGGAAGGGAGTGTGACCAGCGGGGTGCCTCAGGGATTAGTGCTGGGACCAGTCCTCTTTAATGTCTTTATAAGTTACGCTACAGAGGCACTGGAAGGGAAGGTTTGCCTCTTTACAGATTACACCAAAATCTACATCAGGGTGGACACGGTGGGAGGGGGTGGAAAGGATGAGCAAAGACCTAAAAAAACTTGAGAGTGGCCAAGGGTATGCAACTGACTTCACAAAAAGTGCAAAGTAATGCATCAGGAACAGGAAACTCAGGGGCGGAGTCAAAATGGGAGGAGTGGTACTGAGAACCACCGAGCATAAAAGAGACGCAGGGGTAATCATTCTGGAAGACCTAAAGCTGGCCAGGCAGTGCAACACGGCAGTTTGGAGGGCTAGTGAGATACTGGGGTGCATAGGGAGGGGTACACCAGTAGAAAGAGGGAGGTGGTATTGCCTCCGTATAGATTAGTAGTAAGACCCCACCTAGAGTACTGTATCCAGTTCTAGAGATCACATCTCTGGAATGACATAGAGTGGAGGTAGTCCAGAGAATGGCAACTAAAATGATGCAGGGTCTGCATCAGAAGCCCTACGAGGAGAGACTTAAGGACCTAAATATGTACACTCTGGAAGAGAGGAGGAAGGGTGGGATATTGAAGAGACCTTTAAATAACTCACAGTGATAAATAAGGTACAGGAGGGAAAAATGTTTCAGAAAAAAAAAGGTGTTCAAGAACACGGGGCACAATAAGAAGCTGGAGAAGGGTAGATACAGGAGAGATGTGAGGAAGTACTTCTTCACAGAAAGAGTGGTGGATTCCTGGAACAGTCTTCCAGCGGAGGTGGTGGGGGTGAAAACAGTGGTGGATTCAAGAATGCATTAGATAGGCATAAGGGAATCTTAGGAAAATGGAAATGGGGGCGGGGAGTGAATGGACCTGAGATGAAGTAGGATCTGTGGTGATACTACAGGCAGGCAAAAATGGGCAGACTTGGTGGGCTAAGTGGTCCTTATCTGCCAGTAGATTCTCTGTTTCTGTATTTCCTGATTGAATGAAACACACCTTATGACTGTGTGTTGTCCCTCAATGACCACTGACCTGCATTTCTTTCTATTTTTCAACACCATCCAAAACAATTTTGGACATTCTATAAGATAGTTAATTTACTACAGGGCATGCAGTCATGTTCCATACATACACCCACCTTGTGTGGTTGAACGCACTAGGCTTGTGGCTTCATACCTCACAACACAAACCGAGGCATGCATATATCAGAGTACAACCACATGCCCTATAGGAAAAAATTACTTACCATAGTAATTGTGTTTCTTCCCAGTGATGCTCAGATATTCATAACTTTATGCAGTAGCCTTCTAGGTAGAACTGCCCGGAGAGATGGAACATATGCAAATGATGGAATCGTTTGCATGAGCCACTTTTCAAATGCTGCATTCTACTAACTGCCTTTGCTCTAAACCCTCAGATTGCTTAGAAGCCTGGAAAGACAGGCCCACGAGGACTAAGTGTGACAATGATGACAATATTGAACATAATAATAATAATAAAAATAATAATAATTATAGTAGGAAATCCTTTAACACCCAGAAAAAGGGCCTCCAACAGGAGGGCATGGCATGTGAAAGAATACCCCTGAATGGCAGAATCACCTGGCAAGGGGGAATAACAATAGTGAATGCAATCACAACATATGTGCCACACTTGGCATTTATACCCCTGAGAGCACAGTATACAGGAGTGCAGAGGCTGAAGTTCTGGAAGGGGAGGTAGGGAGGGAAGTTATGAATATCTGAGCATCACTGGGAAGAAACACAATTACTATGGTAAGTAATTTTTTTCTTCTAACCCCAGTAATGCTCAATATATTCATATATTTATGCAGACTACCAAGCAGTACCCCTGGAGGTGGGTACAGAACTCTAATTTGGAAACAGACTTTGCAGGACTGCTGTGCCAAACCTAGCATCACCCCTAGATAAAATATCCAGATTGTAATGCTTTGTAAAAGTGTGTACTGTTTTCCAGGTAGCTGCTTTACAAATGTCCAGTAATGAAACATCCCTGGCAGCTGCTGAAGTAGCAGCTGTCCTTCTTGTGGAATGAGCCCTCAAACCTGATGGGGGCTCCTTACCAGCCTTTGTGTAGCAGAACTGGATACACTGGACTATCCATCGAGAAATTAACCTTTTGATGCTGGATTACCCTTTCCCACATTTCATAGGTCAGGAGCAGGTGTTTCCTATCCTGCCTATGGGCTGTAGTGGTTGTCAAGTAGTAGCTAAAAGCTTGTTGACATCCAAACAATGAAGACTCCTTTCACTTGAACCAAATAGATCAGTGAAAAGACAAGTAAGGTAATGGTTTGGTTCAAATGGAAATTAAAACCCATTTTAGGAAGAAGCTTCCTGTTTATTTTCAGGACCACTTTGTCTCTGCGGAATGAAATGTAGCCATGTTCAATGCAGTGAGACTGGGGCTCACTGATTTCTCTGACAAAAATTACCATAAGGAAAAAACAATTTTCATGTGACATATCTCCAATAAACTGAAAGCATAGGCTCAAAAGGGGAACCCACGAGCCTAACCATACACACATTTAGGTACCATGCTGAGGGTGTGTGCAAATAGAATAGGCCTTTAAAGAACCTTTTGAAAACAGAGTCTGGGTCACAGAGAAATAGAGGAACATTCTGTCCACTGAAATGTAAGTATATGCTTTTAAGGTACTGAACTGTAAGTCCAGTAAATGCAATAGGTAAGATAGTCCAGCACAGCTGGGACACCAGCCTGTACTGTTATGTGTGAAGCCCTTAAAGAGTCCTTTTGGAGATAGGATCTGGAGCAACTTGAAACATTTTGTCTAGCTGATATGCAGGCTGATGTTACAGCTAGGTGGACTTTAAGGGTGCTGGACTGCAAGTCCAATGAATGGACATAAGAAAATAATCAGACACAGCTGGGACCCCAGCATGCGTGGTACCAGTTCCTAGTTGAATACCAATAGAAAAAACCTTTTCCATTTGAAGCATAGATTTTCTTAATAGAGGGATTTCTGTAACCACTTAAAATGTCCAAGACATTTTCAGAAAAATACAATTTCACATATTGTAGGCCCCCAAGAGCCATGCCTCGAGCCCAAGCTTTAGGTACAGGAGCCTCCCTTGGTTGGAAGCTAGCAGATTGTGCCTCCGAGGAAGGTGTATTGGTTCAAACCCAGACATGGAGAGTAGCAGAGAGTAGCATAGCTGCCTTGCCCAGTCTGGTGCTATCAAGAGCACTGATGCTGACTGACACCTGAGCTTAAGAAATACTCTGTACACCAGAGGGAAAAACGGGTTCTTTGACTAATCCAGAGCCAGAGCATCCAGAGGGATTGTTCCCATATCTAGTGGTCTGCCATAGTACAATGACAGGTGGTGGTTCTGGTGGGACACAAAGAAGTCTACCTCTGGGGTGCCCCACCTCCTAAAGTTTCTTGCACCATCTGACTGTCCAAATCCCATCTATGATTGAACTAGCTGATTTGAGTCAGGGTATCTGCCCAGGTATTGTCCTTGCCTGGCAGATGAATAGCCCCCATGGAGCATCCTATACTGACTCCCTATTATCATGAATCTTCTGCAGGCAGGGCTTGACTTTATCCATCAATGCTTGTTTGTGTAATACACTGCAATGGTGCTGTCTCTTCTGACCCGTACCACCTTCCCTGTACTAGTTGTGTGGAAACCCTTAGTGCCAGTAACACTAATCTTGGCTCCAGCAGGTTTGTGTGCATAAGTGACTCTGTGCTGGTGGGATGGTGTGAACCCCTAAATGGGAGCCCCACACTAGCAGAGATACATCTGTTGACTGAACAATTGATGGGGACTCTTGCTGAAAAAAGGGGACCCCTTTGCTCAGGTTGCTTTTCTTCTTTCCACCTTTGGGTGACCTGTAACAATGTTTGTTGTTATCAGAATTAGTTTTAAAAGAGAGACCTTTCTCCCAGTGAACCCAGAGGTGAAACTGAATGTCCCTCATCCATAGCCTGGATTCCAGGACTATGCCAGTGGCAGGTATCATGGGGCTAGTAGCTGAAGAAACTGTCTTTTGGCTTCTAGAGTGTTCAGGCTGAATGAGCCCACTATCAGTGGGATACATCTTGCCCTGCTGAGAGGCAGGTAGGCCATGCCTTGCAAGGTATCTAGCTCTGCTCCTATGAACCGTAGTGCCTAAGCAGGCTGAAGGACAGAACTTCTTTAGATTATCAGGGACCCTAGCAACTCCAGGAGCCCCTAGGCCACTTGCTGGGTTGATTCTGCAACCCCCAGCCAGTCATCTAGGTATGGGAAAACTGTGACACCTTGTCTTCGAAGGTGTGTCAGAAACCCTGCCAAGCATTTCGTGCAGACTCTTGGAGAGTGACCTGATGGGAGTATGCACCTGAGGTACTTTCTGTGAAATTCCCTTATGAAGGTGAGGAAATAAGCACCCTTTAAGACCAGTGATGTCAACCCTTCCCTTGTCTGGAGTGTTAGCAGAATCAGTGACAAAGCTATCATTTTGAACTCTGGCCTTGTTAAAAAATGCCTGTTTAGTACCGTGAAGTTGAAGACAGGCCAGCACACCCCATTCTCTTTGTGGTACCTTTTGCTGTTCTAACACAGGCTCCACTTTGTGACATGTTTTGAATCTTTTTTTTTTTTACTGTTGGCAGGGATTTGAACTCTGAGCCAATCCCTAACTCACTCTGGTGCCTGAAGTACCCCTGGTGTGGGTACTGCTGATACTGAGGCACAACTGTAGCCTGATAAAAGAAAGGCTTAATGTGAAATTATCTATCTCTGCCTCCCCTTCTATATGTTTTAGTGGAGGGGAAGCTTCCTTTTGCAGAACTGCAACTATAGGCGGTTTTTGTATACATCCACCTTTGTCATGTAAGCCTTTATCTTTCTTCCAAGAGGGGATGACCGTCAACTGGAAAATACATAGCCTTGGTTTGGGTATCCTGAATGAGGTTTGTGACTTTCAGCCAGGCAAACCCCCTCTGAGCTACTTAATCTGCCATTTATCTGGCAGTAGTGCCCGAAAAAGCAGCAGTCATATGACTGGTATTCGGCTGCTCCCAAACCCAACTTAACTGTTTCAGCTAGATCATCTGACAGGGAAGTCTGAGCCTTGACTGCCATAGCAAGGATAGACTGCCATAGTGACTTTTGGTATTGAGCATCAAAGGCTCGAAAGCTGTGCTGTCAATTTTCTTGAAATCCTTGTTAGGAGGAATGCCAGGTGTGGGGTGTGAGTCTCAAAAAGGAAGTCGTCTTGCCACAGCAATAGATGCTTCACAAAAAAAAGTTTATTTATGAACACAAAATAAAATAAAGACGAACTTAAGCATTACAGAAAGAAAGTAAAAATTCCAAAAAAATAAATCAAGACTGAAAAAAAAACCAAACACTAGAAATCCACTAGTGTAAATACAAACTATGAGGTCAGAACAGGTCTGTACTTCACCAGACTATCTGCTAGAATGAACCAAAAGAGTTCTTTATATAGTCATTTAATCATGTGATACCTAAGTCCCTTCCTCTATAGACAGTTTAAACATATTTTATTCACAAGCAAACAGTAATTTTGTATTTAAACACATTCATAATCCATTTTTTACCTTTTGGATCATAACTCTGGATCCAGATTTAATTATAACACATTATTTGTAAAAAGAAATTTTAAAGTGCCTCCACAGAGCTCCACCTACTTGTGAGTACCTTTAAATATGGACAGAGCTCAGCCGGCCAGCTCTATAGAGAAGGCTGATTTGCAGGCTTAACATTGAGGAGGGACTGCTAACTGAAACACCAAGGTAAACCTATACTACTAAAAATATAAAGCGAAAGGGATAAGACTGCCTAAAGAATTGACCAGACTGGGTAAAGGCATTTTGCAGGGAGTCTAATTAACTTTAATAATGTACAGTTTTTCTACAGCATTACAACCTAGATTTCAGCTCAAGAATGGCCACATGTATTTACTAATGCCACTCTACCTATAAAGACACGTTAAACCTTTGCATTCTTGTACAGTTTCTTAAGACTACATAAATTAAGAGAATAATGTATGCTTAACTAAGGAATTTGTGTTTTAAACCCCCTAAACGCCAGCGCTCACCAGCACAGCGTATGTGTTTACTTATGGACGCCTAAAGTAATGAAAAACCAGCAAGAGAGGCAGGAGGAGCAGTCACGAAAGGCAAACTTAAAGTCTACCTCTCTATTTTGGCTCAAAGCGGCATTTGCTTTACAGGGGGGTGCTTTATTTTCTGCCGAACAGCTTCTGGAGTCATTTTTATTTCATTTTACCAATTCAAAGGATACCGCTAAGAAGGGAAGGGGGGGCTACTATAGCTCCTCGCAAGGACGTGAGGAGTATTTGCACATTCGTGCAGTCCTTAAGCTCCTCGGGAGCGAGAGGCAAAGTGTGACAAGGCATTTATTCAGGTACCGAACAACACTTTTAACAGGAGGGGGATGATGCACTAATGTTTATGCAAGAATGAAACGCTAGCTATTGTTGCACTAGCGTGACAGTTTATTCCACCAAGAGAATGTTTATATGCATTTCCGAACAGCGTAATACGCTATTACATTTTACCGGGGGTTACTACATCCACCAGAAATACGGAAATGAAGCAACGATAGACAAAGGTTGAAAAAACTAACTTATATAGGTGTCCAGCCTATATAACGTTACAGTTTAGGGAGAAGTGAAAAAGAGTAGGGAAGAAAGGAATGCTGTTGCAACAGGCTTTTTATAAAAAAAAAAAAAAAAAAAATGGATTTCTGGTAGATGAATCTAAGCCCCTACACCAGGGTATCTTTGCCTTGTTACAAGCTGTCACTTGTACTACTCCTTGGTGAACAGGGTGGGAGAATAAAAATTCAACTCCCTCCCTGTCCAGCTGATATTTCTTATCCAGCCTCTTTTCAAGAGGGGAAGACAGAGCTTCCAATTTGTAGAAATCTTTAAAGTATCTTTCCTGAAGAATGTATTCACAGGAAGGAGAAGCTTTTTAGTGGGTGTCAACCCAATCATTTCTCACAATATGAAAAGTGAGGAATAATCCTCAAATGCTCTGTAGGAATAGCCCAACTCCTGTTCAGGGAAAACCTCAAGTTTTATAGGTTCCCTTTCTTCTATCCAATCATAAACATATATTCTTCCTCTTAATAATAGGAAGACTGATCAGAGGAGAAAGACTGCTTTGCAGTGATCTGCTGTTGAGAAACAGACAGCCCTTGCAAGCCTAAAAGTTGTTTTTTTTTTTTAAACGATTCAAGGCATTTTTTCCACACTTCCTCCTAGAAAGCTTTACAATTTCTGCAGGAGCTGTTAGGCTTTATAGCAGACACAGAAGTCCCCAAATGCTGTCCAGCAGGAGGTTCTGTGTCGGATCTATTTGAACCAGGGAGTCAGCCGGTTCAATAAGTCTAGCAGCCACAAAAGTCCTCATACGCTGTCTAGCAGGGGGTTCAGTGTGCTTAGTTTTATTTTATTTCTTAGAGGGAACCAGGTAGTCAGCCAGTTCAGCAAGCCTCTCAAGAACTGCTTGTATATTCGTCTCGGGGGTAGCAGTTACAATAATTGTTGTGGTTTCAGCCACAGTAATTTAGGGTATCTGCTGGTCAGAGCTAGAGGGACCCTTAGGTGGTGATAACTTTTTTTCTTTAGCCTTATCCAGGCATGTTTAAATAGTTTTCTCAGGACATGTAATGCAGATTTCACTCTTCTTGGAAATGTACATGCCCAGAGAGGCAAACAAAGACTGTTTGCCTTAACAAATATCACCACTCTTAACACATAATTCAAAACCAGGATCACCAGTTTTCTTTCTCGGTTTTTCTGACATTTTTCAATAAAACTGATAAAAGTTGTAACGCTAAAAGAAATGTATTTATTTAACCTTTATTTAACATTCGCGGTCAGCTCCCGAACCAATGAGGAACCGATCGGGACCAAAAACCCAAGTAAAATGAACCGAGGCTATCGCTTCAAAACCCTGTATTAGCGGTTCTTAAAACAAACTAAATTAAATAAAATTAAACATAACTGATGGAGTTTTTTAGTCAGAAAACTCCGATAAATGTAAAATACACCTCGGTTTCCCACCGGTTATACCGAACTGGAAGAAACCGATAAATTTACAATTTAAACACTAAAACTACGGGTTTATTTAAAATTCTAAAAGTAAGAAGGCAGCAAATGAAATGTAAAGAATACTTATATAAATTTTATAAGTTTTCTCACGTCAGAACAAGATGATGAGGAGAGGATCTTCGAGCGTCTAGTCTTGACAGGCAGAGAGAAAAATCTGAGGGTTTAGAGCAAAGGCAGTTAGTAGAATGCAGCATTTGAAAAGTGGCTCATGCAAAAGATTCCATCATTTGCATATGTTCCATCTCTCCGGGCAGTTCTACCTAGCAGGCTACTGCATAAAATTATGAATGTACTGAGCATCACTGGGGTTAGAATGGATTATCTATAAGAGAGAGTGAGATAGATAGATAGATAGATAGATAGACAGACAGACAGACAGACAGACAGACATATATATTTATGCAACAGGGGTCAGGATAAAAACTGTAGAATAAAACCATTTATCTTTGCTACTATGGTAATACATTTATAGTATATGGTTATGGCTTATTGTGACTAGAAAGCAGTGGCTTTCAAGTTCTTGTTGTAGGACAGTTCAAAGGTCAAAAAAGTTGTTGTACTATCGTTCTGACGTCACATCGATAGTACAACAACTTTTCTGACTTGCCCTACCACCTGATTGGTTGATTTACACTGGGGATTCAAAAAACTCTGGAGAAAATGGCGGCTTCACTTAGCGAGTGGTCAGGCAAGCAACTCACAAGTACTGTTTGGACACGGACTATATTGACAGCTCCGTGTGGCCAAACTGTCAGTTTTCGGTATTTTTATTTGTTTAAATCTACTGGCACAGTTACTGATGCCAAAGCAGAGTGGGATTTTCAGCGAGGAGTCGGGAGAACCAGTAACTTCTGCAGCAGGACCGCATTGCGGAGGACTGCAACTTTAGGTAGGGAACTGCAAGAATAACAAAATGCCCAGTTTTAATGCAGGAATGTGAACGTTGAGGAACTATACTATATAAAATAGTGGATGGTTGACCATCCACAACGAAGTCGATTATCCCGCCGAGTCGATGGCATCATAGAAACCTCTCGAGCTTTGCTCTCGAGGTTTCTGTGACCCATCGACTCCCTCGATGGAAACACAGCCTTGTTGTGGATGGTCAACCATCCACTATTCTATATTTTATTACCATAGTAGCTCATTAATCTACACAATTCTCTTCAGAATTCATTTAGAATGTTCGGCCTCAGAATCAGTACTAACCATATTTAAATGTCAATAACTTAAAAACGAAAAAAGATAACATGGTACTGTGAGCACGAAAATTGTTCAGCACAAAATTATCTACAAAATGAATAATGTTTCATTTATATAAACCTTGTATGTTGTATATGATTAGCAAGAAAGAAAAAATTACTCACCTTAGTAATGTTGTTTCTACTAATGGAGTCTTGCTGTATTCTGACTATTGCAGTTAGGTCCTGCCTTTCAACTGCCCCAGAGAACAAAGAGTTAACTTTCCATGGCCAGCATGGAACGTTCAGCATGAGCTCAGATGAAGCCTCTGTCTGCTGTTGTTTAAACTCCAACCATCAGATCTTTACGAGCAATACTCACTAGAAGTTCTGTGTGGAAACTGTAAGACTCACACTAGCCAACTGACAACTAAATTTATTAAAAAAGGGTTTTGGGTTCAAAGCAAAGACTCAAGTCAGGAAACCCAAAAATCAAAACACAACACACACCCAAAATAAAGGAGGGTGAAAAGGGCACCTCTAGGGTGCCAACACTGCTTCTGCCCACCCACATCCAAAAACCAGGTTCTGAGAGGGGAGGCGGGGGAGGTCAGAATACAGCAAGACTCCATATAGAAGAAACAACATTACTATAGAGTAATTTTTTCTTCAAACAACATGAAGTCTTGCTGTATTCTGACTATTGCAGTCTACCAAGCAGTACCTCCATGGAGGAGGGACAGAACCTATTTTGGGAACAGGCTCTGAAGTACTGCTGTGCCAAACAGAGCATCACTCCTAGCCTGGATATCCAGAGAGTAATGCTTGGTGAATGTATGGACTGTTTTCCAGGTGGCTGCTTGACAAATTTCTAAGATAGGAATATCCCTGGCAGGAGCTAGGGAAGCAGCTGTACCTCTAGTAGAGTGAGCCCTCAGGCCTGAGGGTGGTGTTCTACCCAGTTTTTCATAGCAGAATTGTATACAAGAGACAATCCACCTTGCAATAGATCATTTAGTGGCAGGTTTGTCCTTAACGACCTCTCCATATGTGAGGAACAACTGGAGGGACTCAAACCTGTGACTCTTGGTGCGCTCTATGTAGTAGCTGAGGGCCCTTTTAACATCCAAGCTGTGCAACCTCCTCTCTCCAGAGGAGGAATGGTCAGTGAAGAAAACAGGGAGAGACATAGACTGATTAAGGTGGAAATCTGAAACCACCTTAGGCAAAAACTACTGTTAGTTCTTAGGACCACTTTATCTCTATGGAAAGAGATGAAATCAGGCTCCACTGACAGGGCTTGCAATTCACTGATATGCCTGGCAGAGGTAATGGCTACCAAAAACACAGTTTTCCAAGTCAAGTACTTAAGCTCTGCAGAGGACAAAGGCTCAAAGGGTGGTTGCATAAGCTGAGCAATGCAAACATTAAGGTCCCAAGCAGGAGCAGGGTCCCTAAAGGGGGGATTGGTGTGCAGCAATCCCTTGAAGAACTTACAAAACACAGGATGGGCTGACAGAGGAGAGGGCTTGCCTACTGACAAGAAGGCAGAAACAGCTGCCAGATGCACTTTAAGTGTAGCTGGCCTAAGTCCCAAGCCATTAAGATGAACCATATAGTCCAGGACTGTAGGCAACCCAGCAGATTCTGGAGAAATATGCTTATTAGAGCATCAAATAGTGAACCTTTTCTATTTGGAGTTGTAAGTCTTTCTGGTGGAAGGCTTTCGAGAAGCCTTAAGGATATCCAGAACCCCTTGAGAAAGGTGTAGATCAGCAAACTCTAACTCTTCAAGAGCCATGCCTTGAGATTCAGAGATTTGAGGTTCGGATACCAAATCCTCCCCTGAGAGGATGTCAACAGGTTGTAATTCCTGGGAAGAGACAGGGGAAGGTGGACTGTTAAGGACAGCAACAGTGGGTACCAGGGCTGTCTGTCCCAGTCTGGAACAATCAGAATCACTTTGCATGGTTGAGACCTGATCTTGACTAGCACTTTGAACAGGGAGGGAAGGGGGGAAGCATACAGGAACTTCTCTTCCCAATTCAGAATCAGAGCATCCAGGGGGACTGAGCCCAAGACTGGGGGTCTGCAACAAAAGAGAGGAAGTTGGTGATTGTCTGGGGCTGCAAAGAGATCTATCTGTGGAGTGCCCCATCTCGAGAAAATCACTTCCAAAACTAGGGATCTAGGGTCCATTCGTGATGGCCCTGGGATATCCTGCTGAAAGCATCTGCTAGGACATTGTCCTTCCCTGTGAGGTGAACTGCTATCAGAGAGGTTTGCAGGGAATAGGCCAGAGACCACAACTTCATTGCTTCTGTGCACGAGGCCATAGACCGAGTGCCTCCTTTCTTGTTGATGTACCACATTGTGGTGGTATTGTCTGTTCTGATCTGGACCACCTTGTTCTGTACAGATTTGGAAAAGGCTTGCAGTGCCAGAAACACTGCTCTGAGTTCCAAGAGATTGATGTGAAGCAGAGATTCTTGATGTGACCACAGCCCTTGGGTGGTAAGATCCCCCAAGTGGGCTCCCCAGCCCAGCAGGGAGGCATCTGTGGTGAGTATCACTGAATGAGACTGAGTGACAAAAGGAACTCCCTGTCTCAAATTGCCCTGATCCTGGCACCATTGCAAAGCTTGGATCAGGGTTCGAGTCACTGGGACTAGTTTGGTAAGGGAATCCTTTCTTTGGGACCAGAAGGCTCTTAAGTGGAACTGAATGTCCCTCATCTGGAATCTTGCCCCCTGGACCACTGCTGTAGAGGCTGCCATGTGGCCCAGGAGCTGCAAGAAATGCCTTGCTGGTCGAGACACCTGAAGGGTGAATGAAGAGGCCAGTTCCATAAGGGTCCTTGCCCTGTCCAGAGGAAGGAAGACTTTTGCTCTTATTGTATCCAGCTCTGCCCCTATAAAGGTGAGGAGCTGTACTGGCTTGAGAACTAACTTTGGAAGGTTGAGGAGGAATCCTAAGGAAGTGAGCACTTGCCGAGTTATTTGCAGATGTGACTTGACTTGGTCTGGAGACTGGCCCACTATGAGCCAGTCGTCCAAGTATGGAAAGATGGAGATCTTTTTTTCTCCTTAGGAAAGCAACCACTACTGCCAGGCACTTTGTGAACACCCTTAGGGCTGATGTTGGGCAAAGGGCATTGCTCTGAATTGATAGTGGCCTGAGGACAACTCGAGACCTGAGGTACTTTCTGTGGGAGCACCTGATGGGAATGTGAAAATAGGCATCTTTGAGGTCCAGGGAGGCTAGCCAGTCCCCTGGCCTTAGAGAGGGAAGGATAATTCCCAGAGTCACCATTTTGAACTTTGGCTTTAAAAGATGTTTGTTCAGATATCTTAGGTCCAGGATGGGCTGCCATTCTCCTGTCTTTTTGGGGGTTAGGAAGTACCTGGAGTACAATCCTTTGCCCCTGTGTAGGGTAGGAACCCTTTATATGGCTCTGAGAGCCAGGAGGGAAGAAACCTCTGCCCCTAGGGCAAGGGTCTCTGATGGATTTGCAGGTGGAAAGGATCTGGTTCTCATCTTGGGAAATTTTTTTGAAGCTGAGAACCAGTCCCTGGCTTACTACTTCCAGGACCCACTTGTCTGATGTCAAAGACCTCCAGTCCTGAACAAAGTAAGCCAGCCTGTCCCCTACAGGTATTGGAGAATCGGCCCGGGCAGACCCTTCAGGGTGTCTGCTTGGCAGGGGCTTTAGGCAGAGGGGTGGAAGCAGGCCTGCTCATTCCCCGTCTGCCTCTCCCTCTGAAGAACCCCCTCTGAGCATAAGCAGAAGAGGAGGCCTGGGCTTGGTAAAAAAGGCCTTTGAAAGGGCCTGCCCCTGCCACTGGAATGCTGTCTCTGAGGAGTGGCTTGCCTTTCTTTGGCTTGAGCACTCCTGTAAGTGGTTCTGTACTCATCCATCTTCTTCATGTAGTTCTCTGTCTGCTCCCCAAACAGAGAATTACCAATGACAGGGAAATCCATGGCCTTAGCCTGGGTATCCTGTGATAGGCTAGTACATCTGAGCCAAGCCATCCTCCGAAGGGCCACAGATGTAGCCATGACTCTAGATGAAACATCATTGGAGTCCACAGCAGCATGAAATTGCACCTTGGATGCCTCAATCCCATCCACAGCCACCTGCTCCAGCTCCTTGGCAAGCTGGTCAGGGGTCTGTTTAGCCAGAGCCAGCACAGTGTCTCACCTGGACTTCTGGTATCTAGCTGTGTAGGCCATATAGTTAGCCTGCCTGTGTCCCAAAGATGCTGCCATGTACTGTTTTTTTGCCATGGCATCAGTCCTCCTGGAGTCCTTATCTGGGGGGTGTGAAGCCAAGGGAATATTTGCCTTATCACAGGCAGCAGCCTGCACTACCCCAACATGGCTGCATTGCTGGGAAAGGAACTCCGTGTCTGAGCCTGAAAGGGTATACCTCTTGTCCATTCTTCTGTCCACAGGAGGTGTGGAGTTATGAGTCTTTAGAATTTTTAAATGTCTGTTTCCCAAAAGATTTATGGAGGGGAATAGACAATCTCCTGGACTCTGGGATGTCCATCATCTCAACAAAATCAGGCTCCTCAAGATCCTCTACTGCTTCTTCCATTGGAAGCTGGAGGGTTTCAGCCACTTTCTTGTAAAACATAAAGTGGGAAGGGGACTCAGAAAGCCTAGGAGGAGAAACACCTGAAGGTCTGTCTGGGGAGATCGGCACATCCAGACTTTCATAATCACCATCATCATCATTATCCTCATACTCTCCCTCCTCCACCTCCTCCGTTCATAAAATTCTTCTAAAGTATAATCCGGAACGGGGGGAACCGACCGAACCAAGCCCCTGACAGATGGTGCCAGTTCGGCCGGAACCGAAGTTAGCGATTGAATTATCCTTATCGCTTTGGCTATTTCATCAGCGGTCAGAGAAAGAATTTGTGGATCCGAACCAGATGATTTTTCCTTCTTTTCTTTTAACCGGAACCGACTCCTCAGAATTGGCTCTCCTTTTGCCCGAAGAAGTTTCACCCTGGTCAGAGGGCACTCCTTCTGGTTCGGTCGGAACCGAACCGGGCTGGCCATCCGGGTCAGCGGACTTCTTGGCCTCCCTTTCCCTCAGTCTATCTACTCTCTTATCCAGGGTAGCTTTGGGAAAACTTTTACAAATTTGGCAGTCTGAATCGAGGTGGTCAAACCCCAGACAATAAACACAGGTGGTGTGGGGATCAGCCTTAGCAAAAGCTTCCCCACACACACTACAGTGTTGAAACCCTTTTTTCTTGGGTTTCTCAGACATGGCCAATCCTATCCAAAACATACCCTTTTTTCGGCAATCCACCAGGCAAGACACCCCTATCGGTTCCTGACCATGTTACGGGTCTTGGAAAAAAACGTAATTAAATCTGTTTTTTTTAGAACCAATACGGACCGGTTACCACACTCTAATAAATTCAAAAGTTTTTTAAAACTAATCTGATTGGTTCAAACCGAACCGATCCATTGTTTACAAGTTCCACACAGAAACTAAATGCAAAACCTATCTAGTACTCACGGTACCACAGAGAGAGACTTAAACCGACAGGTTCAGTAGCAGAAATTCGGTAGAAACCAAGTGAAAAAACGCCACTTTAACCGACTTTTTTGAACTGAGCAAAGGAGAAATCTCTGGAGCGACTGTTCAGTGAGGCAGAGTAAAGAATCTGATGGTTGGAGTTTAAACAACAGCAGACAGAGGCTTCAACCGAGCTTGCGCTGAACGTTCCATGCTGGCCATGGAAAGTTAACTCTTTGTTCTCAGGGGCAGTTGAAAGGCAGGACCCAACTGCAATAGTCAGAATACAGCAAGACTTCATGTTGTGTGAAACAGAAGAAAATGTAATTTTTTGCTCACTTTTTTGACAAACAAATATGAATAACTTTAAAACAAAAAATGATAGCATGGTACTGTAAGCACGAAAAATGTTCAGCACAAAAATATCTACAAAATGAGTGGTGTTTCATTTATAGATACCATTTTTTTTTTATAATTAGCAAAAAACAGCATAAAATTCAATTTTCTTTTCCTTTTTTTGACAAATTATTTACACCTACCAAAATCAAAATGTTCACACAACATCTGAACCTGTTGCATAAATGGAATATACAGCAGTTCAGTGTGTGATAATACATTTATCTTGTACAGTTTCCAGTGACCTCTAAGTAACTCTCACTCATGCCTTAGCTTGTGAGGTGCCAGGGTCACTAGAGCTGTACAAGATAAATGCATGATCACACACTGAACTGCTGCATATCCCTTATATATATATACACACACACATTCCAGAGGTCACACTAGGACCTGAGTCTGACCCAGCAGCCAATCGGGTAAGACACCCACAAGAGAAGGTGGGACCAGCCATGAGCGCAAACTTTGACCAAAGAAAAAGTGTCCTGCGAACAAAATTTAGTGTTTATTTTATTTAGTTGGGGTGATATCATTTCCAAGTCCCTTGGTCTCAGTAAATTTCAGCAAGGTCTAGCTATTTACAGGGATCAGACAAGAGAGGACTTGAGTTTGATTAAAAATCAAACAGGCCAAGCATTTGTAAAAACATGATATACGAAAAATTATAGACATACTGTAGCTGACTGCAAAGCAGCTTTAGGAAACTTAGCCAGCCAGAAGCAACAATTTTCAGTATGTAAGAAATCACACTTAGAAGCTTTAGCATGTTTTCTATTCTTTTCTGTACCAAAAAGTATGGGTTCAACATTTTCCTTTTCTATGTTCCTATTTGAATCAGCTAGTGTGAACTAAAAAGTAGATGTTCACCCTTGACCTCTTATAACTTTCTGATTGCCTCCATCTTTTAGCCTACAAAAGTATTTACTGACATAAAATTGTCACTTATGTCTTATGGCACCACTTTTTAGATGGACCAAGAGTATGAAATCCCAAAGTTCTGGCAACATGGGAGGACACTCCAGCACACTCCTGGGACAGGAGTGCTGAGCTGTCTCAGCAAGCATTTTGGCTAAACTTGGTGATAGGGTCTTCATGAAGTGGTAAGGAATTTGATAAGCGCTTTACCTCCAGGTAGTTTCAGATGTAAAACGGTAGCATTCAGGACTATAGGTTCACCAAAGACTGCTGTTTGGGAAATGCTTTGCAACATGTATGTAGACATTTTGCAATAGACTAGTTAGGATATAGCTTTGAATAATTGTTTGCAACAGGGAATACTAACAAGTGTGTGCCTTGATTAGGCAAACTAGCTTTGTATTTTAGATTATAAGTTCTTTTAGGAACAAGGAAACTGTTGTGTTTAGAAAAGGGGAAGTAGCATATTGCTTTTTCTTGGTAAAAGAATGAATCTGTCATGTCATTTTTATGCACATTTTGATATGCGATTATGAATATGTAACTTGTTCAGTCTGATGTCAGGACTAAGCTGAGAATAATAAATGCTGCCTGAAGTATGCAAACACGTTCCAGATCTGTTTTGTAATGCACACGTGAAGTAGATACTCATATTGTGTAATATGAATTCTGGCATTGGCATCTTGTTCTTGTACTGGTTCTGGTACCGGTCCAGGTGACATTATGGCACCTGAACAATAAAAACCTGGGCGTTGGCTTGGATAATTCATAGCAGACTTGATAGGATTGTTTGTTTTAGTGCAGGGATCCAGACAATCAAAAAGAACTAAAGTAATGTTTAAATAGTTTTAGGCTTGCATATTACAACCTTCTGAGCTGCTTACATTAACTTAAAACAAAACCTCCACAATGAGGCCACAGTTGTGTTAAACTGTCTGCATTCAGGCAGGCTTTGTACCCACTGAGGAGCACATTGCAACCCGCCCCACCCCTTTTCAGGCTACTATTGTACTAAACTGTCTTCATTCGGTCTCTGGTGTTGTGTTTCAGTTATTGGTATTTAGACAAAGTGAGCACATTTTAAACTGCAATCATCTCCTTCACTACAGTCTACCCCCACCAATCAAATCTTGCTGCTGTTCTGTTTAAGCTATTGGTATTTAGACAAATTAAACACATTTTAAAAGCACAATAGCCTCCTTCACTATAGACCCCCCTCCACTCCAATCTTGCTGCTGTGTTTTACTTATTGGTCTATACAACTTGTTAAACTGCATTTAGCTACACTGGGAACATTGCTGCTGTTGTGTTTTAGTCATTGGTATTTAGGCAAACTGAGCACATTTTTTAAACTGCAATAATCTCCTTCACTACAGCCTAACCCTTCCCCACCCAAAAAATAAAAATCTTGCTGCTGTTATGTTTTAGTCATTGCTATTCAGGCCAACTATACAATTTTTAAACTGCATTTGACAGCATTGTGCATTGTAAATAATATATATATATATATATATATATATATATGACAAAAGAACCTCTGTGCGTAAACACTGAGGCAAGGGTTACCCCAAAGGCATTTGGCTGGGAAGCCAAGTTTCAAGAAAATACAAAATCCCACATGCCCACACAATGCAAAGCATCATGGGCTGCATATGCAAATCACCACAGAATAATATGCTGGTTCAACTTTAAGCAGAATTGCATGGTGCGGAAAGGCCTCTCACACAGTTTGCAAAGGGTGCTAAGTAAGGAATAAGACACGACGAGGTGTGGTTTATGGCCTGATAAGAGCACGCCCCTGGTGCGTAATGAGGCATGAGGTGCTTGCACCGAGTGCCTTTAGCACCTGGGAAGTGCTCTTATCAGGCCATAAACCACACCTCGGAGTGTCTTATTCCACTTATAAAATGGGCCCTATTAAGGTAGTATTTAAGAAAAAAAAAAGTAACAAAAAATGCAAACACTTTTTAAAACTTGAGGTTTTAATGTCTGAAGGAGTAAAATAGTCCCTGTATTGAGGGCATCTCTGAATTATTTGATAGGCATTATAGGGCGTTTAGGGTGGTCTCCCCCCTTACACATTCAGAAACACACACATACATACACACACAAAGACACACACACACACACGGAGACTGCTGAGGTTCTCTTCCACATCGTCATTTGATTTTGTCTGTCATAATAGGGTGTCTCTGGTGCTTAACAATGTACCGGTTTTTGACAGTCACTGTTTGATTTTGATGGCCAGTATATTTACAATTATTGCAACCACATGCCCATTTCCTGAAGGGTGCCTTGGAGTGGACAGAAAAGCCGTTTTGAGAACCAGCGGCTGCTCATTAAAACCGGCGTGTCCCTTCCCAGCCACCATAGATGCTGCTTAGACTTGTTTGAAAAAATCGTCCGGACCGCTCGCTGTGCTCGTCTGCTGTAGTAAGGAAAAGTTTGTCCATATGTTTTTAAATGTCACTAACTGGTAGGTGAAACAGTCTATTGAAGGACAAGTCTGTGGATTCAGTTTGAGGACGCATTCGTGCAGCACGTGCATCTGCTGATTTCGTTGTGGCATTTTCTGAGGTATTGGTAGCGCTTGAAATGCTGCGCTGTAACTGCCGCTTTGTGATAGTTCGAATGTTTAGCAAAGTGGTTTGGGCAGTGCGGGCTCAGTGATTTCTAGGTGTGGCAGGGCTATCAGTTGGTATGTAGTGCAGGTTGGCATGATATGGCTGTATAAGGACACGGGTAAGACTGCTGATTAGCCAATCAGGATTTAGAATTTTTTGTGCCCATTTTATAACAGATGACATATGTCATCTGTTAGCACCCTTTGCAAACTGTGTGAGAGGCCTTTCGGCACCGTGCAATTCTGCTTAAAGTTGAACCAGCATATCATTCTGTGGTGATTTGCATATGCAGCCCATGATGCTTTGCATTGTGTGGGCATGTGGGATTTTGTACCAAGGGTGACCTAGGAGCACTGGGTGATTAAATGACTTGCTCAGAATCACACAGTATGCAAGTGGAGGTTGTGGGAATCAAACCCTGGTCTGCTGGACGTACCAAGCTGATTCACAGCTCATTACTCTAACCTCTAGGCTATACTGCCAGCCAGCTCCTGGCTCCTGTTGTGTCTTAGTTATTGATATTTAGGCAGATTATGCAAGCAATAATACTCGACAGGATGGGTGATATTGGGCAATACCGGACTGCCCAGGGGCATAATGAGGCCCGACGCCACAGGTGGAGGGCCTTATAGCCCCTGTAAGGTCCTGTATTGCCCAATACCACCCACCCTGGAGGGTATTATTGCGCTTAGAAAATGGGCTTTATTTATTTTTTTAAATAAATATTTAATTATAAAAAAAAATGTTAAAATATTGATATAAATTATCAGAATAAACAGTTTCTGTAAAATAGTCCCTTAAGTTTAGTAAGGCTGAATTGCCACTAGAGGGAGCTGTTGCTTATAATACCCTGTTTTTTGCCTGTCTAGTGTCTCTCTTCATTCTGAATAGTTTTCAGTTAACCTCTTTCACCCCATGATTTTCACCAGCATGTTTGTGCTTTTTTTTTAATTGTCTCACTTAACAACCCCCCACAACACTGTTTGTATGGAATTGTGGTGCCTCATAGGATTATGAAGGACAGTAAAGTGTGCAGTCAGACAACTCTAATAGAGAAGAGGTATTCTTTCCTTTTTAAACATGGATGATTTTTTCTAACATTTTACATTGTTTGTCAGCAGGAGAATGAGTGGGAGAATGAGCGAGGGCAAACACAGGAGTAGCGCAAGGCTAGCGTTATCTGTGACACCCACGGCTATGGTTGTAGTAGTTAAAACAATGATTGCTGGTTGATTTATTTAGCTGACCTGCTAAATGGCTTTACTCTTTTTGTGTCGCCTGTTACGTGATTGGGGTAGGTGGTGGAGTTGTTCACCCGTAATGGCTGTTTCTTGCAGTGCAGTCAGGGAAACTGATAATGATCAGGTCGGGGGGATCTAAAGGAACTGCTCAGTCAAAGTGGTTACAGTCCACTGCAAGGTAGGCATATGGTATTGCTTGGAAAGGGGGCAGTCAGAAATGTTTGTAGGTCTGTTAATATGGTAGGTAATACAGGGTGTGTGAGAGATGTCTCTTGTCTGGTGGGGCCGGGCATCCAGTTTGAATTTACATTTACCGTGGGCTACAGATGACTAAGCAGTGGAGCTGTGTTGTAGTACACGGTATCGGGGGACATTGGAAATTGACTTTTTTTTAAAATATGCTCTGAATCAGAAGCAGTTGATCACTGTGGTGTGGTGCAGTTCAGCTACAAAAGTTATTTTTCAAAGACAAGCTGCTGTTTCATTTTAGGAAAGTGAGCGTGTACGTGCAGGAGGGAGGAGCGAGAGTGCTGTTCGTTCTTGTGTAAAAAATGAAATGATGGGGCATGGGAGAACAGGGCATCATGATTAAAGAAAGAAGGAAAACATCTTTTATACAAGGTATGATGAGTGTTTTTGTGCCAGTTAATTACGAAGGATTGGGGGCCAGTATGTCTCGCTTAGAGAAACAAAAAATGGTGGACATTTGAAAACAAAATGAGAGGTTTTTAGCCAATTAGAGACCAGGCTGGGCAGCAAGATTATGGTGATGGGGTTGGCTGGGCTGGTACTTTTAAAAGCTGGGCATCTATTGCCTGATAGATGCCCAGATAGAGAAGACCCTCAGCCAATCAGAAGCCTGCAATACTTTTACCAATTTTCTAAACAATTTTAAAACTGCATTTTGCTACATTGTGTGGAGTGAATATTGCTGCTGTTGTGTTTTAGTCATTGGTGTTTAGGCAAACTGAATACATTTTTAAACTGCAAAAATCTCCTTCCTGCAGCTCAATCCCTCCCCCACCACACCAAACATTTTTTACTGCTGTTGTGTTTTAGTCATTGCTATTCAGGCCAATTATACAATTTGTAATATACGGATAAGCCTTAGTAATACCATCTTGGCCCATCGGAACATTTTCTTGTAATTCACGACTGCCAATGCTATAATACTATCATTCAGTATTGATAATACATGGTCTCAGACTTAATAATACATGGAATATACAAGAACATTTCCAGAAGGGCCAAGATGGTATTATTAAGGCTTATATAATAGGGGTTGACCTATAACACATTAGATAAAAAGTGCTATCAGCACTCCCAGTCAAATCGCTTCTCAAGACATGTACACAGGGGAGAAGAATAAAGGATATCACCACTGTTATTACGTAGGAGCTGTTATCACCACTGTGTACATGTCACAGGAGCCTCTCATACAAACACAGTAAGAAAAGAGAACACCCCAACGAACAGGTAAAAAACTAACCCAAATAACATGAAACTATTAAACAATGCACACTAACAGGTCAACCCCTATTACATAAAATGGATACATGATGGGGAGGCATGTGCTAGCGGGTTTATCAACACTCATGGCAAGTGAGTTCGGGTTAAATCATGTGTGGCTTCACTTCGGGGAGCCACTCATGATAACCACAAGCTCACTTGCCACTCATACTGATAAAATCACTATGATATGCCTCCCCATCACGTATCCCCTTATTATCCATATATAACAAAAAATAATAAATAGATAAGTGTGTTACAAGGCAGTAATCCCATCTTGAGGTTTTGGGGACTTTGGGAACCTCTTGAGCTTTGCTCTCGAGGTTCCAAGTCCCCAGAACCTCTCAATGGCATTACTGCCTTGTAATACACACTTATCTACCATTTATTCTATTTTAAAACTGCATTTGACAGCAATGTGAATATTGCTCCTCTTGTGTCTTAGTTATTGATAATTAGGCAAAGTATACAATTTTTAAACTGCATTTGGCTACATTGTGCGGTGTGAATATTGCTGCTGTTGTGTTATAATCATGGTATTTAGGCAAACTGAGCACATTTTAAACTGCAATAATCTCCTTCATTACAGCCCCATCTTTCTCTGTTATATTTTACTTACTGGTATTCAGGCAAACCATACAACTCTTTAAGCTGCATTTAGCTATATTTGTGCATTGTGAATCTTGCTGCTGTTCTGTTTTAGTTATTTATTTTTAAGCAAATTAAGAACAATTTTAAACTACACTTAAACCCTTTGCTGCTAACCCTACCCACCCCCATAATATCACTGCTGTCGTACTCATCTGTCAGCATTTAGCCAAATACACACCTTCATCTACTATGACACGTGGAGAAGACAGTGTATGAGAGAATTGGAAGACAATTCATATTGGGCTGACAAAACAAAATGAAAAGGTATCCGGCTTTGTATGGAATCAGAAGTTTGGAATGACATAGCAAGGACAGAGGGAAAAGCAAAATCCACAGAGGACAAAGTAGATTAGTGGCAACCACTCTTAACACATATCGAAAAGGTGGCAGAGCAAAACCTTACAAAATGAAGCAACAAAATGAGGAATCCCCTAGACAGTTTGCGGACAGGCTCAAATCAATATATTTTCAAGGGGTTAACAAGAAAGATATGAACGACAAAGAAGAATAAATTACTCGACTTAGTAATTATGTTTCTTCTAATGGAGTCTTGCTTTATTCTATCGCAGTTAGCCCCAGCACTTGAACTGCCCCAGAGAGTAGAGGGTTAAATTCTATGCAGAGCATAGAACGTTGAGCTCGAACTCAGTTCAAACCTCTGTATGCTGCACTCTGAAGCATAACCGTCAGATTCTTATGAGCTAATACTAACTACTATGTGGAAATTGTTAAATTTTTACTAGCCAAAATGGCAACCAAATATTTTGGATCCCCAAAAGACTCAAGTTGAGTAATCCAAAAAACCCAAAAACAGGTAGTGAACAACTGAAGATTATTAAATTAACAAACATAACCCACTCCCCTCTCTAAAAAGAGGGAATGCCCAAATGCACCCCTGGGGTGCAACACTGCATCTGCCAGCCCACTTCCCAAAAATAGGTTCTGGGAGTGGAGGCAGGGAGGGAGGTCAGAATACAGCAAGACTCCATTAGAAGAAACATAATTATTAAGGTGAGTAATTTTTTCTTCAAACTACATGAAGTCTTGCTGTATTCTGACTATTGCAGACTACCAAGCAGTACCTCCATGGAGGAGGGATTCGAACCTACTTTGGGAATAGGCTTTGCAGTACTGCTGCACCAAACCGAGCATCACTCCTATCCTGGATATCCAGGGAGTAATGCTTGGCAAATGTATGGACTGTTTTCCAGGTGGCTGCTTTGCATATCTCTAGTAAAGGAATATCCCTGGCAGCAGCTGTATCTCTAGTCGAATGAGCCCTCATGTCTGAGGGTGTTATTTTGCCCAGCTTCTTATAGCAGAATTGTATACAAGAGACAATCCACCTGGCAATAGTTCTCTTAGTGGCAGGTTTGCCCTTTCCAACCTCTCCATAAGTGAGAAACAATTGGAGGGAGTCAAACCTGTGTGCCTTAGTATGCTCAATGTAGTAACTAAGGGCTCATTTAACATCCAGACTGTGTAATCTTCTCTCTCTCCTGTAGAAGAACGATCAGTGAAGAACACAGGGAGAGACATGGACTGGTTCAAATGAAAGTCTGAAACCACTTTCGGTAACAACCTCATATTGGTTCTAAGGACCACTTTATCTCTATGGAAAGAGATAAATTTAGGCTCCACTGACAGAGCCTGTAATTCACTGATACATCTGGCAGAGGTAATAGCTACCAGGAACACAGTTTTCCATGTCAAATACTTAAGCTCGGCTGAACACAAAGGCTCAAAGGGTGGCTGCATAAGCTGAGCAATGCAGACATTAAGGTCCCAAGCAGGAATAGGATCCCTAAAGGGGGGATTGGTATGAAGCAATCCTTTGAAAAAAGTACAGAAAACAGAATGAGATGCCAGTGAGGAGGGCTTTCCCACTGACAAAAAAGCAGAAACAGCTGACAAGTGTACCTTGACAGTAGCTTGTCTGAGGCCTAGGCCATTGAGGTGAACCATGTAATCCAGAACTGCAGACAATTCAGCAGTATCTGGGGAAATATGCTTCTTGGAACACCAAATACTAAATATTTTCCATTTGGAGTTATAAGTTTTTCTGGTTTCAGGTTTTCAAGAGGCTTTGAGAATATCCAGAACCACTTGAGACAGATGCAAATTTGCATACTCTAACTCTTCAAGAACCATGCCTTGAGGTTGAGAGACCGAAGGTTGGGATACCAAATCCTCCCCTGAGAGGAGGTTAACAGGTTGTAATTCCTGGGAAGAGACAGGGGAAGATGGGCTGCTAGGGACAGCAACAGAGGATACCAAGGCTGCCTGGACCAGTTTGGAGCAATTAGGATCATTTTGCAGGATTGTGACCTTATTTTGACCAGGACCTTGAACAGTAGGGGAAAAGGAGGGAAGGCATATAGAAATGTTCCTTCCCAATTCAGAATTATAGCATCCAGAGGGACTGAGCCCAAGACTGGGGGTCTGCAACAAAGTAGAGGAAGTTGGTGATTGTCTGGGGCTGCAAAGAGATCTATCTCTGGAGTGCCCCACCTTGAAAAAAATCACCTTTAACACTAGGGGGTCCGGGGACCATTCATGATGGCCCTGGGAGATCCTGCTCAATGCATCTACTAGCACATTGTCCTTCCCTGGAAGGTGGACTGCTATGAGAGAGGTCTGTAGAGAATAAGCCAGGGACCATAATCTCATGGCTTCTATGCACAAGGCCACAGACCGAGTGCCTCCCTGCTTCTTGATATACCACATAGTGGTGGTGTTGTCTGTCCTGACCTGAACCATCTTGTTCTGTACTGACTGAGAGAAGGCTTGCAGGGCCAGAGAAACTGCCCTGAGCTCCAGGAGGTTGATATGGAGAAGAGACTCCTGAGAGGACCATACTCCCTGGGCTGTGAGAGTCCCCAGGTGGGCTCCCCACCCCAGGAGAGAAGCATCTATGGTAAGAAACATAGAATGAGACTGAGTGATGAATGGGACTCCTCGCCTGAGGTTGTTCTGATCCTGCTTCCACTGGAGAGCCTGGATCAGAATCTGAGTCACTGGAATTAGTTTGGTTAGAGGATCTTTTTTCTGAGACCAAAAGGCCCTCAGATGAAACTGAATGTCCCTTATCTGAAATCTGGCCCCTTGGACCACCGCAGTGGAGGCTGCCATGTGGTCCAGAAGCTGAAGGAAGTGCCTTGCTGGTTGAGAAACCAGAAGGTGGAAGGAGGAAGCCAGCTCTATAATAGTCCTTACTCTTTCCAGGGAAGAAAAGCTCTTGCTTTGACAGTATCCAGCTCTACCCCTATAAAAGTGAGAAGCTGTACAGGCTCGAGAACTGACTTGGACAGATTGAGAAGAAATCCTAGGGAAGAGAGCACCTGCTGGGTCACTTGCAGATCTGACTTGACTTGGTCTGGAGACTGACCCACAATGAGCCAGTCGTCCAGGTATGGGAATATGGAAATATTCTTCCTTCTTAGAAAGGCCACTACTACTACTACTAGGCATTTTGTAAACACCCTTGGGGCTGATGTTAGGCCGAAAGGCATTGCTTTGAACTGGTAATGGCCTGAAGGCAATTTGAACCTGAGGTACTTTCTGTGGAAGCACCTGATGGGAATGTGGAAGTAGGCATCTTTTAGGTCCAGGGAGGTTAGCCAGTCACCTGGCTTTAGAGAGGGAAGGATTGTTCCCAGAGTCACCATTTTGGATTTTGGTTTTAAATGATGTTTGTTCAAGTATCTTAAGTCTAGGATGGGTTGCCACTCCCCTGTCTTTTTCTGGGTAAGGAAGTACCTGGAGTACAGACCTTTGCCCCTATGCATTGAAGGAACCCTCTCTATGGCCCTTAAGGCCAGTAGAGATAAAATCTCTGCCTCTAAAGCAATGGTTTCGGAGATGCTTGCAGGTGGAAAGGATCTGGCTTTCAGCTTTGGGAAGTTTTTGAAATTGATAAGCAGCCCCTGGCTTACTACCTCCAGGACCCACTTGTCTGAGGTAACAGACTTCCAGTCCTGGAAGTAGTAAGTCAGCCTCCTACAGGGATGGAGGGTCGACCGGGCTGACACATCAGGGTGTCTGCTTGGCAGGAGCCTTAGGCTGAGGGGTGGATGTAGCCTGCTCATCCCCTTCTGCCTCTCCTCCGAAAACCCCCTCTGAGAAAGGGAGAGGAGGCCTGTGCTTGGTAGAAAGGCCTGTGAAAGGTCTGCCCCTGCCCCTAGCCTGCTGCCTTTGAGGAGTTGCCTGCCTTTCCTTGGCCTGTGCACTCCTATAGGTACCCCTATATTCATCCATCTTTTTCATGTAATTCTCTGTCTGCTCCTCAAAAGAGAATTACCCACCACAGGGAAATCCATGGCCTTAGCCTGGGTGTCCTGTGAAAGGCTAGTACATCTGAGCCAAGCCATCCTCCGAAGAGCCACAGATGTAGCCATGACTCATGATGACACATCACTGGAGTCCACAGCAGCATGAAATTGTACCTTTGATGCCTCAGTCCCATCAGCAGCCACCTTCTCCAGCTCCTTGGCAAGCTAGGGGGGAATCCTGCTTAGCCAGTGCCAGTACAATGTCCCACCTGGACTTCTGGTACCTGGCTGTATAGGCCATGTAATTTGCCTGCCTGAGTCCTAAGGAGGATGCCATATACTGTTTCTTTGCCATTGCATCCAGCTTTCTGGAGTCTTTATCTGGGGGGTGTGAAGCCAAGGGTATGTTAACCTTATCACATGCTGCAGCCTGCATGACCCCAACATGGCTGCCTTGTTGGTACAAATACTCTGTACCTCAGCCGGATAAAGTGTACCTCTTGTCCATCCTTTTGTCAACAGGAGGTACAGAATTTGGGGCCTTTAACAGTTTTTGTGTCTGTTTCCCAAAGGACTTATGAAGGGGAATAGACAGCTTCTTGGACTCTGGGATGTCCATCATATCCACATAATCAGGCTCCTCCTATTCCTCCACAGCTTCTTCCACAGGGAGCTGGAGGGTTTCTGCCACTTTTCTGTAAAACATGTAGTGGGAAGGGGACTCAGAAAGCCTAGGAGGTGAAACACTAGAAGGCCTGTCTGGGGAGATGTCCGGTTCAATGGGCTCATCCAGGCCTTCCATACCATCATCATCATCACATTCGAAATCCTTGTCCCCCTCCAAATCCGATTCATAAAAATCTTCAGGGGCATAATCTTGAACCGGAGGAGCCGACTGAATCGAACGCCTGCCAGAAGGCGCTGGATCAGACGGAACCAGACGAAGAGATTCCACAATCCTAATCGCTCAGGCAATCTCCTCTGCAGTCGGAACATGTGTCTCCAGATCTGAACAAGCCGATTTGTTTTTTCGTTTTCTTTTTGATGGAACCAATCCCTTGGAATCAGTTCTCCTCTTGCCCAAAGAAGTATCGCCCTGGTCATTGGCACTTCTTCTGGTTCGGTTGGAACCGAACCACAGGGCATCCGGGTCAGCGGACTTCTTGGCCTCCTTATCCCTAAGCCTGACCAACCTTTTTTCCAGGGTAGACTTAGGGAAGTTCTTGAAAATTTGGCAGTCTGAATCGAGGTGGTCAAACCCCAGACAATAAACACAGGTGGTGTGGAGATCAGTCTTAGCAAAGACTTCCCCACACACACTGCAGTGTTGAAACCCAGTGGGCCCAGTTTTTCTTTTGGGTTTCTCAGACATAGCCATCCTAACCAACAAACTTACCCTTTTTACAGCAACAGCTAGGCAAGACTCCCTTATCAGTTTCTAACCGTGTCACAGGTGTTGGAAAAAAATGCAAGAAAATAGTTTTTTTTAAACCGATAAGGACCAGTAACCACACACTAAAGGACAGGAAACAAAATACACTAGATGACCGGTTCAGCCGAACCGGTCAAAATATCACTTTACTATTTCCACAAGTTTTTTACCACGGCTAGTTGACTACCTAGTATTTACTGTACCACAGACAGAGATCTGAATCGAAATCAGATGAATAATCAGTAAACCGACAACTTTAACCGATTGCTGAACCACGAGCAAAGGAGAAGTCTCCGGAATGATTGTTCAGTTAGGCGGAGTAAAGAATCTGATGGTTATGCTTCAAAGTGCAGCAGACGGAGGTTTGAACCAAGCTCGAGCTCAACGTTCTATGCTCTGCATAGAATTTAACCCTCTACTCTCCGGGGCAGTTCAAGTGCTGGTGCTAACTGCAATAGTGAGAATACAGCAAGACTTCATGTTGTTTGAATGTATTATGTGTTGTATTAATGGCTGCAAGCCTTACATTCAAAGAAAGTTAATATCTCTGTCACATATGAGGAAAACCTCTTCTGCAGGCCTAGTTAAGGCAGCACAATTAATGACTGGTATAGGGAAACCAGATGAACCAGTTTCCAAACCAGGTAAAGGACCCCACCTCAAAAATCTGACCATCAATTAAACCAGAAATAAAACCCCACCAGTCCTCAAAATAATACCTCACCCTGGGGCTGATTCCAGGATGAATGTCGCAACTCACAGGCGTATGGAAGCTGCGACATTTGCTGCTATGCCAGGGACCCTGCACCATATTATAAGAACGGCAGGGTCCCAGCACTTACGATGTGCGACTTGTGACATGCGTATGCTAATGTCACTGGTGTGGTGTAATAGCCCTGCATGTTGCAAGTCGTGGCCCACTGCAGACTGCCCCCCAGAGCCCCCTCCCCCCAGGACACCACAGCACGCACCAGGCGGCATGGGGGGGCTGGACAAGTGGCTCAGGAGTCCGGTGGGGCACAGTGGAGAATGGACCCCCGAGGGTCCCCAACAGTCGGTGGGTGGAGGGCATGGTCATGTTCGTGAGGCACGGGGAACACAGCCGGATCTTTGCAGTGGTGCTGTGGAGTGGGCATCCATCGGAAGGCACCGACAGATGTCCCTCAGAGCATCTCTGAGATGTTCTAAGTTAGCTCCACCAGTGTGGCTCCTGGAATTGTGGTAGTGGGTTATGGCAGCCACCCTTCTGGAATAGGGCGCAGTTGCTGCTGTAACCCCCCATTGTGCCATGTCGTTGCAGGTTGCAGCATAGTGGGTGGTGTAGCCCACAGCCGACATGGTGCAAGGCGCCTTTTGGAATAGGGAACGATGTAACACATGGCACAACTCGCAAATTACACCATGGGGTTTGGCGTAACTCGGCTTGCGGTGGCATACACCGTCTTGGAATCGGGTCCCCCAAATTTAATGATTCCTTCAAGTTACCTCCCAGCCTATCCAAATCAAGGATATTTTGCAGGACCACACTATAATCCATGTCATAGAGGTAATTTCAAGCCAGCTGTGAGGATCTTCCCCCAGACCAAACCAATACCAACCATGCAACCATCATGCATAGGATAAAGGTAGCCCTGACATTAGACTCAGAGAATTAGTAAACACTGCAGACTATGAGTACTATGCTCTTGCAGATAATGGGTCTAGCTACACTTTAGTTAATTTGCATGTAATATCAGGGATACCAGAATTTTTGGAAGGACCATAAATTATAGGAATAAATGGAAATACATCCCCCTACCAAACAGTTAATGCAACCATAATGGTACGGTTTGGAAGGATCCCATAACATGAAAGTGTTATGGGTGAGTATGACTGAGGAAGTCATCCTGGAAATGTTTTAGATACTACAGGTCAGATATCCGTTTGCAGTGAACTGCTCAGTCGCTCCCCTAGTTTCAGATCAAATCCTAATGCAGTGTTTACAAACACACAACTTGACAAAATAAAACTCAGAAAACTATTAAAAACACACGTCACTAAATGCACAGACAGAAAAATCAGGAAGGACTGGTAACACACAACAGGAGAAATAAGAGGAGGAATGCACACACCCCAAAGGCAATACCCAATCCCAAATGAAGTGAAAAGCCAGTTAGAATTACACATCACTGTACCTTTAGATTTAGGGACAATTAAAAAAGTTAGACCTAAAACAAATTCCCCTCCCTTACCTCTAAATAAATCGGATGGGTCTACACAATTAGTCATTGATTACAGAGCTTTAAATAGACAAACAGTTCCCTACACAGTTCAGAACACACACATGCAAGCTACCATAGACACACTGGAAGTAAAGAAATACAAGACAACTTTAGATCTAGCAAACGAATTTTGGTCAGTCCCTATTCAGGAAGAAGACCAAGAAAAAACGGCCTTCTCCTTTGGGGGGTGGGGCAACAGTATACATGGACAAGACTACCACAAGGCTTTAGAAATTCTCCAGGGATATTCTCAGAAGCAGTGGCAATAACCCTCAGTGATATCCAGTTGTGTGGACTACTTGCATTTCTTGCATGACCTTGGAATGCCTTGGAAAAGTCCTTGCCAAACTGCAATCTGATGGGTTTTTAATTCATGTCAAAACAGTTTAAAGATAAAATTACATCCTTAACCCGCCCTCCAACCAAAGACTGTAAAACAAATTCAGAGCATACTAGGGTTGTTAAATTTTGCTGGATGCCAGGCACCAGACTATAGCAGATAAGCAAAACCTCTGTACAAAAAAAAACAACAAAGAAAAATGTAAATTTATGTGGACCTCTGAGGACCAGACACATTTAGATCTGATAGAAGAAATTTAAGATAGTGTAATTACACCTGTAAAGGATAATGCCAAACTGCTCTACATTCAGATCACATTAGGCAATAAATCATACTGTGCAACACTTATATAGGGACAAAACTTTGACAGGGAGGTAATTCGGTTTGCAGAAAAAATACTCATGCCAAGCAAAATTAATTTCACAATTGATAAAAATATTTTAGTGGCCATTATATGGGCACTTACAGTTTTCCATCCCAGCTATCAGTCAGAACTGATTACAATACACTCCAGAGAAAAAACGAACAAGTTTAGAAAAGCTGTAGGCAAAAGGTGGCACTTGTGGGAAACACTGTTAAGCAATCCACTGTTGCACTTCAAATACAATACACAAGAAAACCACCTACCTACACTAATGGACCAGGAGGTACCCGCCACTGCTGTGTTAATTCCCCCCCCCCATCACAATTCCTTGTTCACTGTGATGGATCCTACCAAAAATGTCAAAGCAGAGGCAGAGCAGGAACAGATATAAGGACAGGGAGATGCCAAAATGGCAAAGTGGCCTTGGATGACCAGGTCTCTCTCCCCTGGTTGCAGCATCTTCGGCACAAGAAGTGGAGGTTTCTGCCTTAGAATATGCTATTTACATGTTTGGTAGTCAACCTGAGGTACTCATACTTATTGACTCCAATTACTGACAAAATGCCTTCACTCACTATTTAGCAGATGGGGTTAAAAATGGTTTCACATACCATAAACCCATAGCCCATTGAAAGTAATGGGAAAACACTGCTGCTTTAAAAGAACTACACCACCTTAAGGTAGTTCATGTCAGGGGACATAACCGGGAGGGTGGTATACATGTTGAGGGTAATGCTGGGACAGATAAACAGCAAAGGAGGCTTGCTGTAAAGAGCTGACCACTTCTGTGGCCTGTCATGCAGTCTTGACCTGACACCAAGCCAAACTCCCTACTGGCCAGAGGGATGATAGCTTGGTACAAACAACCCCCCTGCTTGAGGACCCCTATCGTAAAGATGACTACCTCCACAACCTCAGAAGTCATCTGCAACAGCCAGCCCTGGGATCAATACCTCCACTTGGGCTGGAACCATATCTGAAGGGGACATCTCCTGTGGTCCAAGACAGCTGGATCTGGAAGGACATAAAAAAGATCCCTCCTATTAACATGGGGGGAGACTAATAGAATAAGCACATCTAGGTGCAGAGAGCTTACATACTTCAGTTGATAAGACCTCAGCTTTACTGAACAATTGGTGGGGACCAACTAAAAATAAGGACATGCAAACCTATGTACACACTTGCATTCCTTGTATTCACAACAATCCAAATAGAATATAGAGGGGAGAAATCCAGCTACATGTTCTTGCCTCTGGAATTTGGGACAGAGTATATATAGACTTTATAGGATCATTACCAACTGCCAAGGGAGGATTTAAACATGTTGTAATTGTAGTAGACCAATTTTCTGGCTACCCTTTTATTTTTCCCTCAGAAGGCAATTCAGTCACCATTGACATTAACCACTGCTTAAAGATCAACTGCAGCTATATTAAAATCATATTACAAATGTTACTCCTTTTCCCTAACATAAGGACAACCAGACCTTATTTATTACATGTGAAATAAAGAAATTTCCATTTGTCATGCTCAAATACTATTTTAATGCTCTCCTATTTGATGGTTTTACAGAAAATCTCTCATACATTTTTTGACCAACTAACGGAACCTTGGGTGAGTGCTGATTCCAATCAAGCAAGAATGATGTCATTTTCCTCAAGTTCCAGGTACTGAGCTGCAAGGAACTGAAGGAAAATGACATCATTCTTATTGATTGGAATCAGCACTCACCCAAAGTTCCGCCAGTAGCTGGTCAAAAAACGTCTGAAAGATTTTCTGTGAAACCATCAAATAGGAGAGCATTAAAATAGTGTCTGAGCATGACAAATGTCAATTTCTTCATTTCACATGTAATAAATAAGGTCTGGTTGTCCTTATGTTAGGGAAAAGGAGTAACATTTGTAATATGATTTTAATATAGCTGCAGTTGATCTTTAAAGACACTCTTCCCAGACAACGGGGTACACCACATTATTGAAACAGACAGAGGTGGACATTTTACAATTATAAAAAGGGTCTGAGAAATGGAGCTTCCTGATTGGCTGCAAACATTCTAACAGCTTTATGTTAATCTTTTATTAACATACATGTAGAGCTTAACCATATGCTGATCAAGATTTAACATTGTTTTAAAACATTTTTTATTATAATAGCAATAAGGCACTCCCAGGGATTATGTTAATGGTCAGTTAATCACCCTCTAGGGGCATGTGGCACTCGGTTACACCTCGTAACACAGTACACCCCTGGAAGGTGATTAACAGACCATTAAAATAACCCTTGGTCATTCCTTATTGCTTAAGTAACACTGTCAAAGCCATGTGGGAAGCCTTAGGGGCAAAACTGCTACTGCATGTCCCATATCACTCAGAAAGCTCAGGGAAGGTTAAACGACTGAAACAACCCATTAAAATATTTATTTAGATATTTATTTCATTTTGATAAAAGCATTGCAATCCAGAGGCAAAAAATAGAAAGGTTTGATTACTTGGCTTCTGATGAGGATAAGAAATCAAGTGCATTCAGCAACAAACTTTACACCATTTGAAGTATTCTATGGCCAAAAGATGAACACACCGCTGTCACTAGCCTCTGCTTCTCTTTCAGCCCCCCAGCAGTTGACACTTTGCTCCACAGGAGCTCTCTGAAGTTGCAGCACTTGTCTCCTGTATACTGTTAATAGTAAATCCCTGGGCATTTCTAAGCAAAATCAAGTCATAATGCGCATGCTGCAAACAAATGCTAATAGCACAAAAACCGTAAGTGCTAGACACAAAGTATGAGTGGCAAACTTGTTCAGCATAAAATTGCCTTTCCAATGGTGGTATGCAAGTAATAATAAGTAATTTTTTTTTCTATGCTGGTTGAAACAGTTTTCCACTAAAAAATGCACCGTAAGTCTTTTTTGGTTGGTAAATACTGTATGTAACTTATCAACTCCAAATTAAGCATCCAGACATTAGATGTAGTTTTAATAATTTGTTTGTAAAAAAAACAGCTATTTTTGTAGTATAAAACATAATTTTTCCCCATTTTACTCAAGGTGTGTTGGTGAGGTTTGAGGGACGAATCTGAACCATAAACACTATACCATAAACAAATGTGTATAACTCCTAAAGTATACATGATACACACAAAATGTCAGCGAACATGTGCACACTCCACCCCCCAAAAGCAGCACCATAACCAAAAGGCATTGTCTTTGTAACATTCTCCACCACCATCAAAACACCCACCACGATACACTCGGGGTGGGGGTGGGGAGATCCACTGGACACCAGAAAATTCATTTTGTGAGATGACGCTGGGTGTTTGATGGTGGGGGGCCCCCGACCCCAGGGAAACCATTTTGTGTGCTGGTGCCAGGTCTTGGGGGTTCACCCAGACAGCAGATACGGTGGTTTGTTGGATGGTGCTGGGCCTTGCATCACCAGCCACCATCCCACAAACAGCATTGCATGTTGTCCGGGGACTCCCCACCATTTTCAGAGACTCATCACCATCTCACAAAATGGAGTGCCTTTTGTCAGGGACCTACCCCCCCCAATGTCAAACACATGACACAGTGCCATCATACACAAAACATTTCCTGGTGTCCAGGGCCGCCACAACCCCCCACCACACACCTTCCAACAACCACCACCATTGCACAAAAAGCATTCTCTGGTGCCCAGTGACTCTCCACACCATCTGTCAGCTGGCAGCATAACACAGAATGGATTCCCTGGTGTCTCAGAGGGTGGCGTGGGAGCAACGGACAACAGGGAATTCTGTTTGTGGGATGGCACCGAGTGTTGGTGGGTGGTGGTGAGTCCTCAGACACCAGGGAATGCTTTTTTCTTTGATGGTGCTGGGTCTTGGAGAGTTTGGGTGAGTCACTGGACAACACAGAATGTTTTTTGTTTGATGGTGCCAGATCTCTGAGGGGGACCCGACACCATCAAACAAATACCATTCCCTGTTGTCTGTGGGCTCACCCCCCCCCCTTCAAGACCCAGCACCATCAAGAAAAGCATTTCCAGTGGCTCACCCACACCCTCCAAGACCCAGCACCATCAAAGAAAAAGCATTTTCTGGCATCTGGGGACTCACCACCACCCTCCAGCACTCACCGCCAGCCCACAAACAGGTCATGACACAAAATGCATCCATTGGCCCCAACACACACTCTGAGACATGGTACCATGGTGTCTAGTGGTTCCCCCCAACCCTGAGACCCAGCACCAGAACAGAAACCTACATCCTGCATTCAGTGTAGTCCATTATTGTTCCCCCAGTCCTTTGCACCCAACCTACCAGCCATTTGCCCCCACCACAACCACCACATCATCACACTGACTGGTGACCATTTAAAAAAAAAAAAAATCACAGTACAAAAACTCACTGGTCTTTCATTCCACTACAGGCATTTTAGATGACCACTTCTGACCTGAAAATGAACACTAAGCAATGCTGCACAGCTTCAGCATACAAAGACCCATCACAAGCAAAAATGAATTTATACATGTACTGACATACCTTGGCATGCTGGCCTTTCATCCCACTACAGGCATTTTCAGGCGGCATGTGGGTCTCAGCAGGAGAGTATATTTGTATTGCCATGCCATGTTCTCGGCCCCAAAACAAACACCTACAAATGCCGCACAGCTTCTGGATATAGAGACCCATCCCAAGAAAAAGCAATCAAAGATATTACATAAAACCCCACCCCAAAAAGCGCCACAATGAAACAAGAAAAAGAGGAGAACGCTAATAACTTATAGAGGTGCCGCATTCACGGAGAAGCCCTGCTTCCAGTTTCGGGAACTTCTCCAAGACGCAGCTCAAAAAGAAGAAAAAAATAAGAGGGAATATAATAAATAAAATAAATAAAGCAAATTTGCATACCTCAAATAAAGGACAGCAAAGTAGGGGTTCTGTGTAGCGGACTGTAAATGCTGGTATCCAGGCTCAGGCACAGCTCACCTCAGCATCTAAACTACAAGCAGTTTGAGTGGGGCACGCTGAGCTCTGAACACAATTTAAAACTTTTTTCCTATCTGATCCATACCCTTTACAACCAATCACAGCAGGCTTAGACTGTGTAGTACCCATATGATTCATTTAATAAGCCTGACACAGATTGGATGGCGAGTAATTGTTAACTCATATAGCTGACGACTCCAGACGTACAGGAAATATGCAGCTGCCGCCTCAGTTCATTCTCGGACACACAGTGTCTGAGTTTGCTGCCACCTACAGATGTTTCTCGGTAACAAAGAGTTATAAACATAGAAACTGCATGAGAGATTGGACTGGGTAACTATCAGCTGCAGCATCAGGGCACAGAACCCCCTAAGTGGACTCCAAAAGAGGGAGACCTAGTGGTCTGGAAAACTCACTTTAAAGCAGCAGTGCAACAATCTGGTGAAAATTTTGACCTATACTTTTTTATGCTATTTTACATTGCCACTTACCTCCTAACTTGTATGATACCTTTCTTTCCACTATTTTAGTCTGCTTTAGTACTTTTTTCATGTCTGAAATAATAAAAGGAGCACTCCTTTTAATACGGTGCGGACCAGGTCTTCATCAGTATTTTCAGCTGTTTTTGTCCATCTGTTGTTTATATATCACTTCTGTTGTGACTAAAATTAACTATTATGCAGCAGGCAGTGTTTTCTGACCTTACAGAACAATATTTGTTCAAAAACAGCTGCAAATACTGATGAAAACCTGGTCCAAGCCATATTAAAAGGAGTGCTCCTTTTATTTTTTCTGACATGAGAAAAAGTACTAAAGCAGACACAAATTGTGAAAAGAAGGGTATCATACAAGTCAGGAGGTAAGTGGCAATCTAAACTAGCATAAAAAAGTATATGTCAAAATTTTCACCAGATTGTTGCACTGCTGCTTTAAAAAGAAGTCTTTTCAACCAACATACTATCCACCAGGAGCCGTTATAATGATTTTAAATCCAAAGACAGCGATAATATTACATAAAGGACTTGAAAAAGCTGTTTCTATTGCACAACTGAAATCAGTGGCAAAATGCTAACATTTTATTACTTTTATACTATTTCAATTTTCATTCTTGCAGTTGTTCTTTGGCTGATATCTGTCATAATTTGTGTGGTTAAGGTTTCTTTATATACATATTACACTTGAAGATGGGAGGCCATGCCCATGGATAATGTTACACACCACAATGAGTACTTCTGCAATGCTACTGAAGTTACTACAAATTTGACCCATATCCTGAAATCATAACACCTTGTTGTATCCACCTCCTTTTATGCTACACCATGATGAAATGGTAAAGGTAATGGTTATGATCAGCTACCTTATCCAGTACATTACTGTGGGCAAATATTAGAGTCCAAGGTCACACAAAGGAGGCCTTAATGCACTCCACAATGGATGACATTAATACTCTCCTCTACACCTGCTTCAGAAGTGTGCTTAATTATGAGTTTGCATTTCAATATCCAGATTTTGAAAAGTCACCTCAGAAACACTTATGCTTTGACACTTTTGATTTACTGTATGTTCTCTCATAGGCCTGCAAAATGCATACCGATTTTCGAGATGCTATATACGCATACATTCTGGGGCACCACATAGAACCTGCTATCAGACTGAACCGTAGCATTTTTAAATCTGACCAATTTATTCCTGCCTGCCCTGATCCTCTGTACAACATCTGGAATCCCACTAGGAATTCCTACCAACATTTCTAATCTGCCCTTCTTACAGAAAACATAACTATCAACAAAGTCCGTGAAAAGCCAGGACCCTACACTTTCTGTACTATTCTGCAACAAACTAGAACATTAGGCACTAGTCAGATAATCCACAACAGACTGATCTGCCATGAAAAAGGGGAAAACAGATGTTATGTGACCTTTTCATGGCCCACAGAGTTGTGCAGGCAGGTACTAGCTCAGTAGTGTATGTACCTCACTTCAAACTCGCGTTTTACTCAAAAATGATAAGTCAGACACAGGTGTGGAGCTTGTTTGTGCATGTGAACCACAGCATCCCATATATTTTCATAAGGGGTTAAATACTCATAATGTAACCCTGCTTGAAAAACAGCATGTCCAGGATAACTGGGGAACTACATGGATCAGAAAAGCATTTCAGGCCTGTAAAGTTAAGCAGCTAAGAGAAACTGGTGACAGAACACAGTGTTACTTACCAGTCATATGCAGTTGTTGAGAAGAGCTAAAACTGTGGCTTAAAAGATTTCTGGGCCTCATAGCAAATGTACTCGGACTATATAACACCTACAAATTATACCAGCATGGAAAAACCATAGATAACTTATTTAAAACTTCCTCCTTTGTCACATAGGCCATCAATATTACAGATAGAAATCTTAGGAAGTTGGCCCAGGGAATTGAATTCGCTTTCAACAATCACCCAGAAAGATATTCTGTAAGTCCAGCATGACAATATTATCTAGTCTACTATACACTCAGTGATGTAGATCTCAGTTTCTCACCTGCAGAATAGGTTAATACCTATTGAGCTCCTAGGACCTCAGTTCCTTGAGACCTTAGTACGTAATTTCTATAATGATTCCCTGTCAGATATGGAGAGTGATGCCATGGCTTATGCATCCACAACTTATCCATATCACTCCACATCTGCCACTGAACACATACAATTAGAATCTGTGATTTGAATATCAGTCATCTATGCACCATAGACCAGTTCAGGTTTCTCGATCCATAATATGGACTTCGGTTCACCAGATTACAGCATGCTTGGAAAACTGAAAATTGTTTATGACTTTATTACCTATTTTGATTCTGCTTGACAAGGATTTTCCAGCAAACAATGTACCACTTGGCATAACAAGGTCCATATCTGCTCTGGTAAGCCTCACCAGCTGTGCGAGTTATCAAGGAACCTGTTCTCTCATTGTCATTCACAACCTTAACTTTCAATTTAATGACATTTTTCATTTGCAAATGGTTCCTACAGCACTCTTGACCCCATATGTAGCCTGACAATGGGATTCCCAATAACTGTCTTCAGCACATTTTCAAACCACATCTCTGCCTTTCATTTCAATTTTTTCCTGGCTCCCTAGATGACATACACAATATCCCCAGCAGTCTGGCTCATACATGTTATTGAGGTTCTTTATGGTCTCAAAGACTGGCTGCTTCTTAAAGAAGTTTCTGAGCTTGAACCTGTGCCAGTAGAACTCAGAGAGGCCTCTTTACAGCTTCAGTCAGCAGAATCTCTGAGGAATCAAACACTGTTGTTTAAACCTAAGACCTTATAGAATGTCATTGCCAAAGTAACATCCTATATTGGCATTATTATAGCCGGTTTAGGCTGTCTCTGGATATGGCTGTGGGTCATACTACTTACTATTGCATTCTTAGCAGTACTAAAATTTATTGTCTTCCAACAGGGAAAGTACTGCACTTTGAGTCTGCAACATAAGCTACAAGAAAAAATTACTTACCGTAGTAATCTTATTTCTTCCCAGTGATGCTCAGATATTCATATCTTTATGCAGTAAACCTGGAGGGTTGGACTGCCTGAAGAGATGGAACACATGCAAATGAGTAGAATTCTTTGCATGTGAGCATCTTTCAAATACTGCCTCTACCAACTGTAGTGTTCTAACCTCTTCAGATTTGTGAGAAGCCTGGAAGTCAGGCATTAGGAAACTAATGTAACTAACATTCTATAAAAGAGGGGTTCCCCCTAATTAAAGCACAGAATTTTAGAAAAAAAAAACTACAAAGGGAGGATAATTACATTTGACAAAACCACATCAAAGAAAACTCCAAAAGGAGAACACTGAAAAATCCCAGTTTAAAAATGATTAAAACAGAGAAAATATAACAGAACAATATGGCTTGATGGCACCAGCATGTGGAGTGCAGAGGCTGAAGTTCTGGAAGGGAAGGGAGGGAGGGAAGTTATGAATATCTGAGCATCACTGGGAAGAAATAAGATTACTATGGTAAGTAATTTTTTCTTCTAACCCCAGTAATGCTCAGGATATTCATAACTTTATGCACACTACCAAGCAGTACCACTGGAGGTGGGCATAGAACTTATTTTGGAAACAGGCTCTGCAGAACTGCTGTGCCAAACTTAGCATCACTCCTGGAAAGAATGTCCAAGTTGTAATGCTTTGTAAAGGTGTGTACTGTTTTCCAGGTAGCTGCTTTGTAAATGTCCACCAAGGGAACCTCCCTGGCAGCTGCAAGGGTAGCAGCAGTTCCTCTTGTAGAATCCAACTGGGGGCTCTTTACCTGCCTTAGTGTAGCAGAACTGAATACACTGGACTATCCACCAAGAAATGGATCTTTTTGAGGCTGGTTTACCCTTTCTTACATCCCCATATGTAAGGAAACATTGTTTTCCATTCTTTCTATGGTCTTTAGTCACTGTCATGTAATAGCTGATGGCACTTTTCACATCCAGACTGTGTAATCTTCTTCCACCAGAACTTGTATGGTCTGTGAAAAAGACAGGTAGAGTGATTGATTGGTTCAGATGAAAGTCTGAAACCACTTTAGGAAGAAACTGTCTGTTTGTTCTGAGTACTACCTTATCTCTGTGAAATGAGATATAGTCCTGGTCAATGCACAGAGCCTGGAGCTCGCTAATTCTCCTTGCAGAAGTAATAGCCACTAGGAAGACTGTTTTCCAAGTAAGGTATTTCAAGTGGGCAGTAGCCATGGGCTCAAAAGGAGGGCTCATGAGCTTGGCTATACACACATTCAGATCCCAAGCAGGCACTGGTGCCCTGTGAGGTGTGTGCAAATGCATCAATCCTTTAAAAAATCTTTTGAAAAGTTTGTCAGCTGCTTCTGACACTTTTGTCCCTGTAGAAAGGTAGGCAGATACTGTTGCTAAATGAACCTTAAGGGAACTGGGTTGCAAACCTTGTGAGTGCAAATGAGTGAGATAGTCTAAGACAACCAAAACTCCAGCCTTATGTAGCATAAGGCTTATACTGGAACACCAGAGAGAAAATCTCTTCCATTTGGAAGAATAAGTTTTCTGTGCAGAGGGTTTTCTATGACCCTTTAAAATATTTAAGACAGCTTCTGAAAGATTTAAATCTGCATACTCTAATTCCTCAAGAGCCATGCTTTGAGATGAAGGGACTTGAGATTTGGGTACAACAATGTTCCCTGATTGGAAGTCAGGAGATTGTGTCTGAGGGGCAATTGTATTGGTTTGCTGACAGACATGGAGAGCAGAAGAGAGTACCATGGCTGCCTGGGCCAATCTGGGGCTATCAAGATCAGAGATGCTGAGAGGGATTTTAGCTTCAGTAACACCCTGAAAACCAAAGGGAAAGGGAGAAAGGCATACAGGTGCCTGCCTGTCCAATCCAGAACCAGGGCATCCAGAGGAACTGTGCCCTGTGCTGGTGGTCTGCAGCAATATTGAGGTAGCTGGTGGTTCTGGTGGGATGTGAACAAGTCTATCTCTAGAGTACCCCACCTTCTGAAAATAACTTATACAGCCTGCTTGTTTAGAGACCATTCGTGATGGGCCTGGCTGATGCGGCTTAGTGCATCTGCCAAGGTATGGTTCTTTCCTGGCAAATGGATTGCCTGCAAAGACACCTTCAGAGAGTACACCAGAGTCCAAATTTTCATGGCCTCTGTGCAGAGGAGGCCCGACCTGGTGTCTCCCTGTTTGTTTATGTAATACATTGTGGTGATATTGCCTGTTCTGATCTGTACCACCCTGCCCAATATCAGTGAAGAAAAAGCCTTTAGAGCTAGAAGCACTGCTCTGAGCTCCAGTAAGTTTACGTGCTGAAGGGACTCTGCTGCTGACCGGGTGCCCTGAGTCGTGTGCTTTCCTAAATGGGCACCCCAGCCGAATAGAGATGCATCTGTTGTGAGTACCAGAGAGGGGTTTTCTCTCTGAAAAGGAACTACATGCCTTAAATTGGATTCCTGTTTCCACCACAAGAGGGCCTTTAATAGTGCCCTTGTAACTGGTATAAGCTTTGAAAAGGGGTCTCTTTTCTGACTCCAGTGAGCCCTGAGATGAAACTGGATGTCTCACATATGAAACCTGGATCCTTGCACTGTGCCTGTGGATGCAGCCATATGGCCTAGTAACTGCAGAAACTGTCTTGCAGTTTTTGACTTGATCAGGATGAAGAATTTGCTATTGACTGAAGACTTTGTACCCTGTCTAAGGTTTAAAAGTCTCTGCCCTGAAATGTGTTAATTTCTGCCCCTATGAACTGCAAAGTTTGAGCAGGAGTTAGAACTGATTTCTTTTGGTTTATTAAAAAACCCAGGGACTCTAAGAAGGATTGGGTGATTCTTAGGGAATTCCTTACTTGGTCTGGTGACTTTCACACCACCAACCAATTGTCTAGGTATGAGAAGACGGTCACTCCCTCTCTTCGCAGATATGCCACTACAGCAACTAGGCACTCTGTGAATACCCTTGGTGCTGAGGAGAGACCAAAAAGGAGAGTTGAAAACTGATAGTGGCCCGAAGCGAGCCTGAACCTGAGATATTTTCTGTAAGATTCCTTTATGGGGATGTGGAAATAGGTGTCATTCAAGTCTAGTGATGCCAGCCAGTCCCTTTTTGGATTGTTGGCAATATCCGAGCTGAAGTTACCATTTTGAACTTTTTTTTTTTTCAGATGCTTGTTCAAAGCTCTGAGATCCAGTATTGGCTGCCACTCCCCACTTTTCTTTGTTGTTAGGAAGTATCTGGAGTAAAAACCCTTTCCTCTCTGGGTGGTAGGAACTGATTCCACTGCTCTGAGTTGTAACAATTTCTGAACCTCTGCTTCTACTAGTGTCCTTTCTGCTAGAGGAGGTGAGCAGTAAACCCCAGTCTTCTGTGAAGGAAAATATTTGAAGTCCAAAGACAGATCCGACCCACTACCTCCAGCACCCACTTGTCTGTGGTGATGCTTAGCCAAGCCTGGAGGAAGTGGGAGAGTCTGCCTCCAACAGGGAGGGAGAAGGCGGCCTGAGCCTCAGGGGTTTTGTTTTGACTGGGGCTGAGGTTCGGTCTGAGAGCCCCTCCTGGAGCCCCTTCTACCCCTACCCCTAGGGTATCCCTGTTGTGGATACTGCTGGTACTGGGGCCCAGCTACTGGCTGGAAAAGGATCTGGTCATAAAAGACCTTCCTCTGCTCCCCCTTCCATAGGGCCTAGTGGATGGAGAAGCATGCTCCTTAGCAGAGTTGCTTCTATAGGTTGCCTTATACTCATCCACTTTTTTTCATGTATGGAACCGTGGATTCCCCAAAAAGAGAGTTTCCCTCTAAAGGAAAATCCAGGGCCTTGGATTGAGTATCCTGAGTAAGGTTAATGGCCCTGAGCCAAGCAAACCTTCTCTGTGCCACATTTGTTAGCCATCCATCTGGCTGCAGTGTCATGAGAATCAGCAGCCATCTGGAACTGGTACTTAGCCACCCCCAGCCCAAATCTGGCAGTTTCAGCCAGGTCTTCAGACAAGGGTGAGGGGGCTTTCATGGACATGTCCAGTACCGACTGCCACAGAGATGTTTGATACTGGGCTGCATAAGCTTGAAAAGTAGCCTGTCTCTTGGCCAAAGAAGCTGATAAGTAGCCTTTTTTGGCCATACTATTCATTTTCCTGGGGTCCTTGTCCGGAAGGTGGGAGGACAAGTGGACTCTGGCTTTGTGGCAGGCTGCCTGCTGTATAACCCCTTTGATGGTCGGGATGGGAGAAAAGGAAATCATCTCCTGTCCTGTCCAACTGATATTTTTTATCTATTCTCCTATCAATAGGAGGAACAGAATTAGGGGTCTGTAGAAGTTTTAGGGTGTCTTTTTTAAAGAATTTATAGACTGGCAAGAGGAGGGCTTTTGTGGGTGTTAAACCCATCATATTTAAATATTCAATTTCCTCCTCATCCTCAATCTGCTCTGTGGTAGCAATATTAAGAGCATCTGCCATTTTCCTCACAAATGTGAAATGTGAGAAGTAATCCTCTGATACCCTGGGGAGAGAACCAAAATCCTGCTCGGGGACACCTCTGGGGGAATTGGTTCATCCTTTTCAAAAGGATCATCATCCTCCTCAAAATATTGCTCCTCCTCTAAAGGGGGCAACACACCACTGCTAGCCTGGGGACCCTGCATAGGGGCAGGCAGCTGGGGGACGATATTCTGCAGTGCCTGGATAATTTTAAAAGCCTAGACTATCTCTTGAGCCAAGGGCAGAGCAGGCACTTGTGCAGAAGTCCCTGGTTTAGCAGGAGAAGATTCTGCATATTTAGTTTTCTTGAGTTTCTTTGAGGGAACCGGGGAGTCAGCTGGTTCTTTACCTCGTTTTGCCCGTTTTCGCCAGTCTCAGGGGCAGGGGTAAGCACATTTGTGGATTCAGCCACAGCAGATTGGAGTGTCAGCTGGTCAGAGCCAGAGGGACCCCTAGGAAATCTTTTATTTAGCCTTTCAAGGCGTTTTTCTACTTTTTTTCCGGGAAAGTTTTACATACTTCACAATCCTGGTCCAGATGTTCGAACCCCAGACAAGCCACACATAAGGTGTGTCTGTCTACCTTAGCAAATACATCTCCACATTTTAAACAATTCTTAAAACCGGGTTCTCCGGTTTTCTTTTAAAGTTTCTCTGACACGGTAATGTCAAACGAGAAAAAACACTAACCACTAATAAAAGAGAAAATGCGGTTATTTATATTTATATATATATATACATATATTTATTTTTGCCTGGTTCCGGAACTGATGGGAACCGAAGGAACCGAACCCAGGAGACGATAAATGAACTGGTTCAGTGGTTCTGTAACCGATAGAAAGTGGTTACAAAAACAATGAAATACACTCAAAAACTAAACTAATAATAGACAAAAAACAAGGCTCTTTAATCAGAGAACCCCGATGAATTAAACAACTAACCCGAGTCCCTCATGGTTATCTTGAACCGCAAGGAACCGGAAAAAATATGTAATTTAAGCAATAAACAAGATTTACACTAACAATCAGTAGAGGCAATAAAAGAAATAGAATATACTTAAGTTTTTTAAGGTTTTGAATCTTCTTTCAAGCAAGAGAGTAAGACGACCACTCCAAGCGACCAGACTTTCAGGCGGAGAGAAAAATCTGAAGAGGTTAGAACACCACAGTTGGTAGAGGCAGTATTTGAAAGATGCTCACATGCAGATAATTCTACTCATTTGCATGCGTTCCATTTCTCCGGATAGCCCAACCCTCCAGGCTTACTGCATAAAGTTATGAATATCCTGACTATTACTGGGGTTAGAACAACTGCAACACCCAATCCCCCTCCTTATTGCACCTCACCAACACCATTCTCAGGACTAAAAGAGGTCTTTCTTCTTACTACAGAGAATGACAAACCACAGAAATAACCATTCAGAATTATTAAACAGGGCAATGGATTATATTTTTGGGGACAATTTTGATGCTATTATGTTTATAGAGTGGCATTTATTTGACAGTCACATACCTGCCTGCCACATATCTGCTCAGTCAAACAATACTACTTCTATTGTATGGGCATTTTTTATTCCCTTTTATAGCTGTACATTTGCAGATTCACCTTTTATAAAATGTTGATTTTGTTTATGATGGTTTAAGAAAAGAGAAGATACTTGCACTCTGGTATACCATCCCCAACATAGGCACCATATAAATATCCATACTCTGTAAATGAAAATTATGTACTCACCTTAATTCTTGAGCTTTCAGAATATTTTCATCATTCATTACTGGTGGGCCTTTGCCGGAGGCATCTGCACTCTGTGGGAGCGTATACCTTTAAAGCTTTAGAGCTAGGGGACTCACGTTGGGGACAGCACCACCCATGAGGCGAATGCATGACATGGCGTTCATGGGCTGGCCAGTAACTGACACTGGCCCCCTGCCCTCCTCAGTTCTGCTCACCAGGAAAGGAAATAAAGGGTAAGAAAAATGAGAAGGGTTGGTGCAAGGTTGCCCAAGGGACAGAAAAAGGATACAGGATATAAAAGGAACAAAGCAATAAAACCCATCTCCAGAAGACAAAAGGAGAGGTTGAGATGGAGGGCCTTGGTGTAAGGCTAAAGGATGATCTGTACAACTGGACAGGAGAGAGAAAGAGAAAGAAAGAGAGAGAGTGCAGCAGGGACCCCGACCTCCCAGCAGGAGAACAGTGCTCTTAGAAGTGTTGGCTTACTCCCAACTACAGGGAAATTTGCTTATGCTCTCCCACAGACTAACGAACTCCCAAGCAAAGTCAAAGCTTTTTGATATCTGTAGGACCAGCAAAAGGATGGGGTGAATTTCAGAGGAAGGATGCACTTCCCTGAAAGACTCAGAAATAGTACTAGAGCTGTGAGCCCTGAAACTGTGTTACAAGTAAGGGTTCTTCATTTTCAGATATGTGAACTGGAGAGGGTCAGAGGCTCAGGGATCCCATATAAACAAATAAAAATATGGAATGTAATCTGCTGAGAGCCCTGCTATCTTATTTATTTATTTATTAAATTTTGGTGACCGGGTAGGCCCACTGAGCCCCGAAGGTCCCTTTTTCAGGGGCGACCCGGGATAACAATACAAATTATAAGAATGAATAAGGACATAAGGAACATTTGAGGCTGTGTGAGTTACATCATGAGGTGGTTACAGTAAAGAAAAATAGTGGATACAGGCATGGTTACAGGCATGGTAAAAGAAAAGCAGTGGATACAGGCACGGCTTACAGGCACAGTAAAAGAAAAGCAGTGGATGCAGGCATGGGTACAGGCATGGTTATCATCATGACATGTAAGCAATTGGTAGTACTTTGCATATAGTTTATTCAGGGGTTACACGTGGCCTCTGGTGAGTAGTCTGTATAAGGTAGGTAGTAGGAAGGTTAAGCTAGGAGACGGGAGTTGGAGAAGAGGGGAGTACCTTAGGAGCTTTAAGTGCCATGACAGTGGCATGCGCTTGAGGTCAGCAGATGGGACTTAAGCCTGGTGCGGAAGTTCATGAGTGAGGAGGAGGCCTGGACCTGGGAGGGAGCTTGTTCCATTGGCAGGCTGCTTGGGAGGAAAAGGATCTTCCACCAGCATTTGTCCTTACCCTAGAGATTTCTAATAGCATTCTATCTGAGGTCCTTAGGTTCCTTGGGTTGTGTTTGAGGGTTATGGTCCCGGCAATGCTTGGCGGAGCGTGGGGTTTAAGAAGCTTGTAGGCCTGGACAAGCAAGGGGTGTTGGAGGCGGGCGACCAATGTGGGCCAACGAAGATTTGCCAAAGTGTCACAGTGGTGATGTCTCAGGTGGTCTAAGGTTGTGAAACGAGCCATTTTATTATATAGGGTTTGCATCCTGGTAATCTCTTGTTTAGCCATGCCCTGTATAATAGGGGCCACAAAGGTCAGGTTGGGTAGAAGGACGCTGGTAGCTATGGAGAGCCTGGCTTCAGGGATGAGTTGGTCCCTGAGTCGGTACAGGGTGCCAAGTTTCCGATGTAGGGTCCTGGTGACCTGGTCTATGTGTTCCTTGTATGTGATATTCTGATCCAACGTGAGGCCTAAGTATTTAAGGGAGGGGACTACGTTAATGGCTTTTCGGGTCTGGCGAGGCCTGGAAATTAGCAGAACCAGGGCCTGTGAAACGTACTACTAGCCAAGGTTCTCATGTTGAAGAGAAGACACTTAGGAGCTCAAGAGGTAAAGAGGTAACCCAGAAAAGGGTAAAAACAAATGAGAGAAGGGGATCCCCTCAAGAAGGACAGATGCCAATTATGGGAATCGCAAAAATTGTACAATTCTCTTACCACATGTTCCCATTTGTTTTACTTAGGATTACCCCACAGAGAGGGCTGCTTCCAAAAAACAGTGCACACAAGCTGAAGGAAAACCAATACTCAGTGATAAAGCTTCATAGATGTAGTTCCGTTTGATCAAACTGAGTATGGTCAAACGTGTAGGACACCACTACTGGTCCCGGCGCTTTGGGTAAAACTAACCCTTCATCGGGGGTGTGGTAATAGCAGGGTAAAGCATTATTTTATATGCAGTGACTAACAAACACCCAGTGTGCTATTAACAAAATTTAAAGTGACACATTATTTAAAGCAGCATACTATCTTTACAAACACACAAACAATGCAAAAGCTTTTCACAAATTATTAAACTTCATTCTGGCACAACTACAGTACTTGTAATTTTTAACTTTCAGAATTTTCAAATAAAACAGAGAGGGGATTAAGAGACGGAGAAATGTAGCAGGCTGCCTGGAAGGAAGTGCAGGAGGTGTACTGCAAGGGAAAAGAAAGCTGCACCAGATAAAGGAATTTGGGCTGCAACTCCAAAATGTGTCTCCTGATCCCTTACTATGCCTGCTCTCCTGCAAGCCTTACCCATTAAAGTGGAAGGAAAAAGGAGCTTCTTCAACAGCAAACAATTGCAGACTCTTCCCCAAAAAGAGGGGGGTTAGTAAAGGGGCTTTCTCTGTCTTGTTTCTTTCTTTCTTTCTTTTTTTTTCTGCAATGGCTTTTCTTTTTCCAAACAACAAGGAGAAGGGGCTAGAGGAAATAGGGGATAAGAAGAACCCCATGAGCTTTTTTTTTTTTTTTAAAGGTTTTATTTTTTTTGAGGGCCACAAAGAGGAACAAAGTCCCCACTGTGCTTTCCCCATGATGTGTCTCCCTCTTTTTTTTCCTTTAAAGGTAAAAACTTACAAGGGAGACAGAGGGGAGAGAAAAGAAAAAAAGACTGCCCAGAAGCCTGGTCATTGAGGGGGAAGGTGGGCAGGTTGCAGTAATGAATGGTGAAGATATTCTGGAAGATCAAGAATTATGGTGAGTACACAATTTTTATATCCTCCAAGAATCAATCTTCACCATTCATTAATGGTGGGTCCGAGTGCCAAGCTTACCATCAAGAGCGGTGCTGACGAACCCTGAGGGAAATGATTATTCCATAAGCCTCCTGTGGGGGAAAAACAGAGAGATGCGGGGGCCCCATACGGGTCTGGCGAGGCCCGAGAGTGGTTAGGGGTACGTGGAGGCTCCCATGTCCTGAAAGCAGGAATGTGCCCTGCAAGCTCATGCCTGGCCCAGCAAGAGAAGAAGAGGGCCCCCTGGAAGCATGAGGCAATCATCCTACGCTGGGTCAAGGGTGACAACCTGAAGAGACGCAGCAATGCCGTCTGCCTAATGCAGACTGCAGTTCCCACTAACCTGGAAGTTACCTCATTGGCATCATAGGACACCCTTGCCTGGTGTCTTGCCAGCTCCAGGACCTGCACAGAAAGGCAAATGGCTTGTCTGGTTTGCTCACAGTCGAGCAAGCATGCCAGGAGCTGTCCCAGCATCACACGCTGGAGCCTGTCACAGGATGTCTGGTGCTCTTAGTGTGTAGAAATGCACAACATGGTGCACACCACCAAGAAGACTCTTCGACCCCAGGCATCAAACTCAGTTGAGTCTGACTCTGGGGGATGGTTGTGCACTGGAAGCCTATGCCCACAGGGGGCATTCAGGAGCTGGACCCCAGAAATTGGGTGTGACGGGGATTCTGGAGACCTCAGCAGTGCACAATATCTGTGCTGGGTGTCCCTCAGGGCTGGAGAAGGGGCAGAGGGATGGAGCCAGATGTCTCTTGATGCCTCTGCAAAGGCCTAGTCCATGGAGGTATGACTGGATAGTCATGACTGTACTCCCCAAGAAAGGACAGCATCTGACATGCAGGATTGTAGCCTGAGAAATGGGACCATCACAGCTCCCTCACCATCTTCAAAAGGAACTGCTGGTAATGAGAGTACTCAGTGTAGGAGCATAGATGGAGGGAACAGTCCTCTTCCTCAGAGGAGACAGACAAAGATGAGGAGGAGCTGGACTAAAGGGGTGGTGGTGGTGCTGGGGTCTCGGGCTGGAAAATGGCCTGGTCTAGCACCCTCAGGTAATTTGGGAAGGCACTTGCCGAAGCCCTGAACTGGTTCCTGATCAACGGCCCCATATGACCCAAAATTCCCAGAAGAGCAAGAGGGATAGGCAGAAGATGAGTAAGGAGGTGGGTCATGGTGGACCTGGCCAGGTCCTCTGCCAGGGCTATGAGAGCGAACAGGGGACCTTACCCTAGGGGAGGGCCTGAGCAACTCATCCATCTGTGAATGTCCAACTATAGAGGGGTAGTCCAGGCGGTGCCCTTGGGGGGAGGGACCCCCAGGTGGGGAGATCAGAGCCATAGGGGTCCCACAGGGTGGCCCCTATCCCCACCTACAGCAGGTCCTGATGGCTCTGGAAAGGCCAAAGGAGCCAAGTCAGCACTCTGACTCCTGCCAGAGCCACCAGCAACTCTGGACATGGAAGGCAGCATCGACTGAGACCTACCAGCCCCCCACCTCACTGGAATGGGCTCTGCCCTTTGGGCTAGGCCTAAGAACAGAACCAATGTCAAGAACCTGAGATAAAGGGGAGCTGGTGCCGCATGCATCAACAGAATCCCCCCTCTGCACCGTGAAGAGTGCCAGAGTAAAATCTGGTGCCATGGACGGCGCCGGAACTCTAACCGGCACCGAGAGCAACACCTGAAAAGCCTCCTTCACCTCCAGAGCCCGGAGCCAATTGGGATTATCCCGATCCTCATTCCCCGGGCCATCCGACTGCTTGGGGATGAACTCTCCAGAAGACCTTCACTGGACCACTGGCTCCAGAGAACTTTCCTCTCCTAATACCCCAAGCAGCATCATGAAGGGACCCGGCCGTGCAGGAGGTGCTGCTCTGCTGATCAGCACCAGGTTCAGTGCCAGGAGCCAAAACAGCCATGGAGCCCACTGGTGTAGGCCCAGCGTATAACTCCAACATCGACTCCAGGGACCTCTAGACCCCCAAGGGGGTGCCAGACTGGTAGGGGTGTGCAACCAGTCCCTTGGAGGTGGCCGGCTGTCCCACAGACCCTACCCCAGGCTCTCCATCTCAGTGAGATGAGAGCAAGAAGAGGCCCAGTGTCCCTCAGTATGAATACTACTAGGGAGGGACTCAGGGTAAGAACCTTACCTTAAGTTCTATGTGCAACGTTTGCTTCCAAAAGTGGAGGGTGACTCACCACACCCTTCATTATGTGGCTCTGTAAAGTGTGGAAGTACACTGAGTAGCACACATTGCAGTGGCCCATATCATGCTCCGTTCCAAGGCAGGTCTAGCACCAGTCATGCCGATATAGGACGAACATATTTCTCCCACAGGAGCATCGACATATGGGGGGAGACTTGGTCATCTTGTCTAACTTCTTGGATTTTTTTAGGCCCGTTAGACCTAGACATGGTTGACTATGGAAAAGAATCAAAAAGCAACCAAATTAGGGCTCGGCACTGTAAAAAGGGACAGGAAGGAAAGCAGTGATGGAAAATACCGAAAAGGGTTATGGCATCGAGTATGTGGTGATGAACAGAACTAGGCCGAACTACGAAGCTGTAAATGGCGAACACTCCCACAGAGTGTTACTTCGACAGCGGGAAGAACAGAACTGAGGAGGGCAAGGGGCCGGCATCAGTTACTGGCCAGCCCGCAAGCACCACATCATATGTTCACCTCATAGGTGGTGCCGTCCCCCAACATCGGTCCCCTAGCTCTAAAGCTTTAAAGGTATACACTCCCATGGGATTCTGATGCCTCCGGCACATACCAACCAGTAATGAACGGTGAAGATTGATTCTTGGAAGATCAACTGTTACACTCTAATCTGACCACATCCTGACCTCTGCCTCCAGAGAGCCAAATGTTCACATTAGGGGGGAATGATACCAGGGAGATGTTTTCCAAAGATGTGGGTCTCATTACATTTCAGCCAGGCGTAGCCATTTACAGGGATCAGTCAAGAGAGGACCTGAATTTGATTAAAAATCAAACAGGCCTAGCATTCGTAAAAACATGATATATGAAAAATTATAGACATAGCTGACTGCAAAGCAGCTACAGAAAACTTAGCCGGCCACAAGCAGCAAATTTTAGCATGTACCAATCACACTTAGAAACTTTATCATGTTTTCTAGTCTTTTCTGTACCAAAAAGTAGGGGTTCAACTTTTGAACTTTTGCATGTTCCTATTTGCGTCAGCTAGTGTGAACTAAAAAGTAAGAGTTCACCCTTGACCTCTTACAACTTTCTAGTTGCCTCCATCTTTTAGCCTATGAAATTATTAGCTGACATAAAATTTGTCACTTACGTCTTATGGCACCACGTTTTAGATGGCCCAAGAGTATAAAATCCCAAAGTTTTGGTAACTTGGGAGGACACTCTAGCAGTGTTCCCAGTCACGCACAGATGTACATGAATCGCACAAAAAAAACAAAATTCACATCCATCTATGTGTGTAGGGGGTACACTGCACATAAAGAAGTCTGCGCGAGTTGACTGTGCTGTTGAAAAGTTTTTTATCCCCTCCTCATTTAGAGCCAGGCAGCCAGCATACGACTGGTCCAGTGCCATTAAAAATGTTTTTTATTTCTCCCTGTAAAGCCATGATATGATTGGTGCACAGTTCACAAATCATCCTATCCCCTTCCACCAGTTGCTAATGTGGGTGTGCACCTATACTGTTGTAGGGAATTGTGGGCTTCACATGTAAGAGAAAACCTAGTGATTGCAGGGAGCAGACACTGTGGAGACAAGCGACCATAACCACTCAATGGAGCTACCCCAGCATGATGTTTCGAGAGGAGAGACATGCCCATAGTCCCAAAGCAAAATAAGGCAGCTTACCTTACCACTGTATGCCTGAAATAAGGTATGTATGTGTTTTATTTTTTCAACAGGTGGACTCTGAGTGGATTCTGTGGAGTGACTGCTGTAGGCTCCTTCCCATCGGCGTGTGCCTTCCAAGTCTGACCTGAACTTTCTTCCCGCCAGTCTCGTCCCCCCAGCTGCAGTAACTCCAAGGCCATGCAGTCACCGTGACCCATGCGATGTGATCACTGACTCAATTTCAATTATTCAGAGGCAGATTGTAGTGAGTTAATTTTTGATCAGCCACCCTAGTGCAACTTTAGGTTTACTGTCTGCAACATCACGGTCACGGCTGGTTCTTTAGCTTAATCCTCGGCTCTCCCCGTAGCTCGCCACTCTTAGATCCTCTAAAGCAGTCCTGTCCTGTCTCCCAAGTCCCTCCCTCCCTCTTTCCAGGCCCAGCATCTCTGTTTCTAATCTTACTGATGCCCGATCACTTTTGGAAAGAAACTGCAAATGTTTTTAGTGCCAATCTGCACTGCAGATGCAAGCAACTTGTTTTGCTGGGGTGGTGGGTCCCAGGGTCCTGTCCTGTTCTGTGTGACAATGAAGCAACTGCTTCTGCACCCGCTCCCTGGTCTATTCCCATTGTCAGCCAGTAATATGGAAAGAAAGCACGGTTTGTTTCTTTTCAGTGCAAACTGCATGGCATGCATCCCCTTCCCTTCCGAAAAGCAATTGCACATTGTGTGCAGTAGCTGAACTTTGTCATTGCCACACTACTGCTCAAGCGGTTTAGATCGGTGGCTCGGACTAGCACAGGCACAGTGCCTGTGCTGGTCTGAGCCACCAGGTGAAACTGCTCCGAGCCTTGAACATTGAGTTTGCACTTTGTACTGAAAATAAATAAACTTTGATTCCTGTATGGCTAGTTCACTATGGGAAGGGAACAGCACCCACGTATCATCTCTTGCCTCCCTTGGCCCATTGCTCACTCACTGTTCTGTCTCCTGTCCCATCCTGAGCCCCGACTCCTAGTCCCAGTATCAGGAACTGCAATTGAACTATTTGGCTGGCAGTCCCATACATGCAGTAGTGCACCACTGTGAAACTGTTAAACTTTTGGTGCTGGAAGTGAGGAAACGAAAAATAATTGATAATTTATTGTAGTAGTCAGGGTGAGGTTGTCATGTCAGTTAATTGTGTCTGCTGATGCTCTCTGCTGCATTGCACTGCTGCAGAACGTTTCTTGCAGATGCAGATGTGTGGTGCAGTACAGCAGAGCAGACAGAGAGTATGCTGAGTTGCTGAATTTTGTGTTTCAATTCTTTCTGTCATGATCAGTCACGTATTGAATTAATATTTATATGTAAACTGTTACTGTTGTCTTGTCTCTCATACAGATGCAGAATTACTCCTATTCTGCCTTTATCACCACATCACAGTGGTTAAAAGATATTTGTGACAGGCTGGCTGTCTAATAAGTTCAGGCAGTGAAAAATGACAGACAGTTTGTGACTGTTAAAACCGTGGTGTTCTGCTTATGTGAGTCAGTCAGTGATTGCAGCTGTGTGGCTTACCTCCTTTAAAACAATATGTACCCCCATGATTTTCTGCATGGGGTGTGGTGTACCCTCAAAACATGATTCGTACCCCTGATACATTCTGGAGGAGGGTATGCTGTACCCCCTGTTATGCTGATGTGGTGGGAACACTGCACTCCAGCACACTCCTGAGACAGGATTGTTGAGCTATCTCAGCAGGTATTTTGGCTAGATTTGGTAACAGGGTCTTCAAGAAGTGGTAAGGAATTTGATAAGCTGTTTGCCTCCTGATAGTTTCAGATGTAAAACAGCAGCAGTTAGCACTATAGGTTCACCAAGGACTGCTGTTTGGTAAATGCTTTGCAACACACATTTAGAGGTTTTGCAATACACCAGTTAGGATATAGCTTTGAATAATTGTTTGCAATAGGAATACTAACAATTGTGTGCTTTGATTAGTCCAACTAGCTTTATATTTTAGATTAGAAGTTCCGCTATGAACAAGGAAACTGCTGTTCCAAGATCAGCTACACTGCAGGGGGCACACTGGGACCTGTCCCTGATCTAGCAGCCAGTACTGTGCTATGGCACTTGCTCGATCCCTCCTCTCCAATCTCTGCACTCCAACATGACCCCATTCTCCATCATTCACATTACTTGCTCTGTAGTGCTTGCTCTCTCCCTAGAAACTGCCAGAATTTACCACAATTCACATTTTAGAAACACAGGCAATGATGGCAGTGAAAGACCATTGGTCCATCCGGTCTGCCCATAAACCCTAACAACCCTGGGACCTATTGTCCATACAGGGCTTTAATTCACACTATCCACCCCACTGCTCCCCACCATACCGCTACCACAATGAGCAACCACTAAGCACTTCACTCTGTCCTAGCCAAGTTTGAAACCATTGATAGTTTTGGCACCCACCACATCAGCTGGCAGACTGTTCCATGACTGCACCCCCCTTTCTGTAAAATATAGTTTTCTCCCTCCCTGTTAAACCTTCCACCACCCCCATCAGTTTCCACTCATGCCCCACAAGTTTCTATCAAGTCTCCACTCTCTCATCTAGTCTCCAGTGAGTACATGCTCAGTGTCTTGAGCCCCCCCTCAAAAGATTTGCTCTGCTCACCCTGAATCATCGTGGTCACCTTACATTCCACTGTCTCTAGGCTGTTCTTATCTTTTCTTAGGTGAGAACTTCAAAACTGGGCACAGTACTCCAAGTGGGGTCTCACCAGTCTCCCCAGTGATCTACAGAGAGGTAGTAATACCTCCTTCTTTCTGTTGTCAGTACCCCGTCCTATACACCCAAGCATCCTGTCTGTCTTACTGTAGTCCTTGTTGCACTGGCTTGATTGTTTTAGGGAGTCAGTGATAATGGCCCCAGGTCTCTATCCTCAGAGGTCATGCCCAGCTTTATCCCCCCCATTTGGCACTGTGTCCTTGGGTTCTTGTTCCCTATGTGCATCACCTTTCACTATTTGTCACTGAATTTCAACTTCCAAACCTCTGACCACCTCTCTAGCTTTTGCAATTCTCTCAGCATCTCCCTAAGCCCCTCCTCACTGTTTACCCTTCCACAGAGCTTAGCATCATCTGTGATGAGACATATCTTGCCCTGGATCCCTTTTTCCTATATTACTGAACATACTGAAAAGGAATAAAGCCAGGACTGGTCCTTTTGGCACCCCACTGGTGACCTCCCTCTCTTTTAATTTGATACTGTTAACCACAACCCTCGCTGTCTCCCTTCCAACCAGTTTCTCACCCATCTGTATCCTTCACTGCACCCAGATCCTCTAGCTTCTTCAGCAATCTTCTGTGAGGCAGAGAGACAAAAGCCTTGTTGAAATTAGAGTAAATCCCCACAGCATGATCCTTTTCCACTACCCTCATTATCCAGTCAAAGAATACTATCAGGTTGGTCTGACAAGAACTCCCTGCCATGAACCCATGCTGTTTATTATCCTGGAGTCCACTGCTCTCCAGGTAGTTCACGAGGTCCTATTTGACCAGTGTCTCCATTAGTTTACCCATAACAGAGATAAAACTGATACACCTGTAGTTATCCAGGTGCTCCTTGACCCCCCCCCTATAAAGCAGGACTATATCCACTACTCTCCATTCTTTTGGAACTACCACTGTCTGAACCGAGCTATTGAATAGCCCTACCAGGGGTTTAGTTAGTTCCACTGCCAGTTCCTTCTGCACTCTCGGACGCATCCCATTTGGCTCTGGAGCCTTATCTATCTTTAGGTCTACTAACCCTTTTTGAACCTTTTCACTGGTAAATACTTTCTGCCTCATCTCAGGGATCCCCCTTACTGCTGCCTTAATGTCACTGTCTAGCAGAGGCTCTCTGTCTTCCCTTGTGAATCCAGAGACGAATTAGTCATTAAGAATGGCTGCTTTCTGCCCGATCCTCCTCAATTACCCTACCTCACTCTGTGAGCCTAACAATTCCTCCTCCCTTTTTCTGTTTTCCCTACTATATCTAAAGAACTGTTTTTCCCCTCCCTTGACTCCCTCCGCAATATGCAGTTCTGTGTTTGCCTTTGCTTCTCTGACCACCCTCTTGGTTTCCCTTGTTCTCATTTGGTACTCTCCCCATTTTTCCTCCCCTTGTTTTTCCTTGGACCTGGTGAAGGCCTACTTTTTGGCTTTCACTGCTTCCCTGACCATATTGGTCTCTTGTACCTGCTTCTTTTCATTACCCTTCTCATGCAAGATTTCGTTGTCTCGAATATGGCCCCCTTCATTGTCCCGTCTTCCCTCTACATCTCTGATGGTGTCCACTCTGACTAACTTGTCCCAGACTAGCTCCCTTGTCCGGTTGAAGTCTGTCCTTCTAAAATCTAGGACTTCAGCCTTTAATGAGGGCTCACTTGTCTCAATGGCCAGGTTGAACCATATCTAGTCATTGCCACTGGACCCTAGTGGCTCCCATACCTCATTCCTCCTACCACTTCTGAGTTGGTGAGCACTATGTCAAGAATGGCAGCCTGCCTAGTGGGTTCCTTAACTAGCTGTACCATTAGGCAGTCGTGCAACGTATCCAGCAGGGCCTGACTTCTGGAGTTTCTGCTCTGCTGGAATGACCCAATCAGTATCTGGCTGGGTTAGATCTCCCAACACCATCACCTCCCCCTTTGCCACCCTCTTTCTAGTTCTGCCCCTAGCTCCTTATTTGTCTATTTCCTCTGTCCTGGAGGTCCATGGATCACTCCATGTATAGTTTCTTGCCCGAGGATGCTGTGAGTTGAACTCACAGTGATTCTGTTTCACCATTACCTCCCCTGATGTCTCCATCCTCCACTGCGTTAGTGCCTTCCCTAACATATTGGGCTACACCTCCTCCTTTACTTTTTCCTATATTCCATATAAACATGGTGTAGCCTGGAACTGCCAGGTCCCAATTGCTATTCTCTGTGGCCCATGTTTCTGTGATGGCTACTACATCCAACTTAATGTCTGCTACCATTTCCTAGAGTTCACCAAGAGTATTTTTCAAAACTTACAGCATTAAGGCAGACCCCTTTTCACCTTTCTCCTGATCCCCACTTGCTTCTTTCTGTTCCTTCTCCCTTATTCTTCCCCAGTCTTAAGTTTTTTCCCATGCTAAATGTAGGCTTTGTCAGCCCCCCCTAATTGGCCTCTTCCCCTAACCTAATTTGAAGTTCAACCTTACTGGTAGCTACCTTGCTGCTGCTACTCCCCTGTTTTTAGGGAGCTCTGGCCAGGTTTCCTACCTGTTCTCCCTTCTCAGTGGTTCCCCTAGCCTCTATCTCCCCTGCAGTCAGGTTAACTATTCAATGTAAACGTCAAACTTCTTCCCCAGAGCACTGGCTCCCTCTCTTGTTAGGTGAAGACCATCACCCTTGAAGAGCCCCCTGTCCCAGAAGCCCCCAGTCTGCCTCAAAGTATTACCCCTCCTCCTGACACCATCCCTTCAACCACCAATTAAACACCTCAGTCTCTTCCTTCCTTACTCTATCATTTCCATTCCTACTATTCTACACAGACAGGACTTCAGAAAATGCTAGACAGGCCGCGTGCACCTTTAATTTGTCCCCTAGCCTCTAAACATTCCTCTTCATTTGCCTCCATAGGCTGGTTCACCAAATTATTAGCACCCAAGTGTACCAGCACCCCCAGCTCCCCCTCCCCCTTCTCTGCCATACTCCCTATCCAATCTAAATCCTGGATGGCTGATGCACCAGGAAGGCATCTGACCATTTCACTTCCCTTCTTCTCCCACCCACCACCCTCTCTACTCTCCTAACCATTGAGACCTCAATCACGTAGAGTCTCCTTGAGGACTACTCCTGTTCACCCCCCTCAATGCCAACAAATTCTCTTGCCCATTTCCCCTGACTGACTCAGAGCCCCCACCCCCGAAGGAGTCACATACATGAGCCTTGTCCAAGGGTGTGAAACGATTTGCTGACTGAATGGTGTGAGGCTGGCTGAACCCCCTGTGGCTGCCCCTGCCACACTCCCTACCCCCCTGCATTCTAGACCCTGGGCCAGGTGGCATCTGGGGGAGTGGGGGTTGGGAGGTGGACCCAAGCTGAGCCAGTGCCACAGCTGAGCTATCTTGTCTCTTTCTGCTACCAGCAGAGCATGGAGCTCTGCAAAGGTCCTGCAGATGGGACATTCGCTGCTCTGTGCCAGTGGCTCTATATCCTTTCCCTCCCCAATTTCTTCCCCTCCCCAACAACATACTGCCATTTTCCCTATACATTAGCCATTCAGCGGTACTAGTTCTTCCCCCTCTCAGATCTTTCCCTTGACAATGCTTCCATTCACTGTCTTTCATATTAGCAGTTCTTTGGCACTTGCTCTCTGTTCCTCTATCTTCCTGCACAAAAGGTCAGCATAGTCTCTACACATTAGCTGCTCTGCGGCATTTACTCTCTTTCCTCTTCCTGATCTCTGTCCTCCCAAACCTGTCAGCATTCATCATCATCATTCATATTAGCTGCTCTGTGGCACCAGCTCTCTATTTCTCCCTTCCCCAATATCTGCTCCTCCAAATGCCGACATTGTCACTACACATTAGCCGCTCTTCAGTTCTTGCACTCTGCTTTCCTCCATAATCTCTGCTCACCTTCCCAAACCTGTTACCAGTGACCATCATTCACATTAACAACTCTGCAGCACTTGGTATCTATCCTCCCCCTCCCCAATTTCTGCCCAACATATTGGCATTGTCCCTAAACATTATCCCCTCTTTGGCACTTGAAATCCTCCTCCTCCTCGATCTCTGCCTTCCTAATATGTTGCTACTTACCATCATTCCCATTAGACACTCTGAAGCACTTGCTCTCTATCCCTCCCTTCCCCAATCTCTGCCCCCACTGCATACCTGTATTCTCCCTTTACATTAGCCACTTTGCTGCACTTGCTTTCTCTTCTCCCTGATCTCTGCCCCCCTCCACAAACCTTCCACCATTCACATTCATTCACATTAGCCACTCTGTGGCACTTAGTCTCTGCCCCTCCCCAATTTCTGCCCCCCAAAATGCTGGCATTGTCTCTACACATTAGCAGCTCTTCAGCACTCACTCTCCCCCCTTCCCAGATGTCTGCCCCTATATGCCACCGTTCACCATCATTCTTATTAGAAACTCTGATACACTTGTTCTCTATCCTGCCTCTCTCCAATCTCTGACCAACACGCCTGTATTTTCCCTATACATTACCGATCTGTAGCAATTCCTCTCACCTCCAAATCTCTGGCACCTGCACCCCCCCAATTTTTGTCACCCCCAGATCTGCCACCATTCATCATAATTCACATCAGCCACCCTGTGGCACTTGCTCCTTATAACTCTTTTCCCCAGTCTTTACCCAGCCCCCCCATGCTGATACTGTCCCACATTAGCTGTTAATTTCTTTTGCTTGCTAGTGTTTGTAATGTTTATAACATTTCTACTGCTTACATTCCTTTTTTCCTGTACCCTTCACAATATAGCTTTGCCACATACTTCTTGTCTTTAAGTACACCTCCTTTTTCATTACAGTTCTGTCCACATACTTCTTGTCTTTAGGTACACCTCCTTTTTCATTACAGTTCTGTCCACATACTTCTTGTCTTTAGGCACCCCTCTTTTTTCATTACAGTTCTGTCCACATACTTCTTGTCTTTAGGTACACCTCCTTTTTCATTTCCATCTAAATTTCTCGTGTTGCTCAAATTAATTTGTTCTTATTTGGAACATTTCCATTTCAATTGGTCTCCATTTATTATATTTAGCTGTTCTTTTTCTGTTTATGGAACAATGAGCATACGGTACCCTATGCTTCTTTTATCCTACTATGAAAGCTAAAATAATCTTACTCATTACTCCACATGCAACCTGATCCCTTCCACTGTAAATTTCAGTTAACAAAGAATAACTCAATAAGAGGTGCATGTATTTCAATTTTTATTTCTGTCCACAGACACACATCTCTCAACTAATCCCACAATCTCCTCCTCTTCCACTTGTAATTATCTTCCCTAACACTTCCTTCTAACAAAGCTTGTCTTGAACTTGCATAAAAGTGGTCCAGAACAAATCTGCAACACAACACCAGTATGCACTTTCATAAACTTTGCACTGTTTCAATGAGTCAGTCCCAATACAACTACTTTTATTCTTGCCATGCTTTTTTATTGAACATAATCGCTATATAGCCACCACTGTTTCTACATTACTTCTCATAATTTACGTGTCCTGAATGTACATATAATCCCCTAAGCACACTACACAGTTTTACTAATAATTCTATGGCATACCTCTCATAGGATACAGTCTGATTATTTTAAAAATATTGGCTATATCAGTTGTATGGCCATTGAAGTGCATCATTCTGCTTTTTAACTACCATGTGCACCACCATATATGGTCTCTCTGAGCTCTTGGTTTGTACGAATGTCACTGGCATTCTCACATATTACATTTTTACTGTTTTTTATTTCTTCAACATACATCCAGTATGCTCCAAACATGTACAGAATGCAAATTCATGAGGAGGATTCACATTATCCACTGTTCTCCACTAGATCGCTAACCTTCCCTCACTGATCTGTGCCCCCCCCCATAATTGCCATTCTGTGTAAACTTTAGCCACTATGTTGTACTGCCTGTCTCTCTCCTCCCCAATGTTTCGTCTCTCCCCTTCTCTCAGCCCCCCCAAACATACTGTCATTCTCCTGATACATCACATGCTCTCTGGCATTTGCTCTTTCCAACCCTCCCTGATTCCCCCCATCTCCCACCATTTCCCATAATTTACAGTACCTGCTATATGCCACTTCTTCTCTCCCCTACCATCTCTGCCCCATCCTACTGCTTTCAACACTACTTTACATTACCTGCTGTGTTCCTCTTCCTATCTATCTCTTCCCTCCTCCATTTCTACCTTCACTCCTAAGATGCCCCTATTCTCACTATACCCTACCCACTCTCTACGCATAATTTCCACCTCTCTTCTATCCTGTCTCTGACCCCCCAACATCTTCCTTTTCTCAATGTACTGTATCTTTGCAGCTTTGTGCCACTTGCTTTCTCTCCCTCTCCCTGATATCTGTTCTTCCAAAAGCCTGACATTCATCATCATTCACATTAACTGCTCTCCCTTATTTGCTTTTGTATCCTTCCCCTCCCAATTTCTTCTCCCCCCAACATGTTGGCATTGTCCCTACATTTACTTTCCCAAATACATGGAAAGCAATCCAGTACACCTAAGCATAAGAAACACAGTATATGTATAACACAAACAAAACTGCACATTGTTATTCAACAAAACAAAATATGACACTAGATCAATGGCAATACTATGTTCACAGTGTTCATTCATTACATGTTCACGTTAATTAACATTTTCATGTTTTCAAATTTATAAGGCTACTGTCTTATTTTTACTTTTCATACGTATATAAGCATCTTTTGACTACACCTGTATCAGTCTCCATGTTTTCATTTTCAGCCCTGCCTGCTTCACTGGAGTCTGCCATTGACAACAAACAAGGAGTGATGTTCAGTATAGTCCCATGAGTGAGATCAACTGTTCTTATCAGACAGCTTGTGCTGACCAGTCTTTTTCCTGGGAAAATTTAGTTTGCAGATCACTGTGATGCTTTATGGAGTACTGTAGTTCATATAGAATATTATGATAAATTACAAAAATACATTGTTGTCTTAGACTGTTAGTGCTACTTATTGTTTGCAGTGTGACTGCAACTGTTAAGATCCCTGCTCTCGAGAGCTCAGTGTCTCATGAGGACCAGATATTGGTATAAAGAAATTGACAAAACGTATTTTAATCTAACATCACCAGATCCATATATAGTATATTGATCTTGTATATGAACTCCTCCACAAAGCATCACAGTGATCAGGATACTAAGTTTTGCCAGGAAAAAAGATTGGTCAGCATGATTAGTCTGTTGAACCCACATTTTCAACACAGTCATTTTTTGACCCCATCTCTTGAACATGGCAGGTATCATTTTCAATGTCCCCTCTAAAACCTGTATTCACGGTCGTTCTGCAAAATCAAGTTTCCAATGGCCCTTATTACATGACATTTGTCATGTTCATGGGCTGTTCTCAGTGAATGGCCCTGGAGTATCAGTGTATTTGACAAGTAGTTTCATTTTTGAAACAATGTTATAAAAGGTGCCTGGGCAATATCAAACTCTGGATGGCAATAAAGCATACATCATTTTTAACCTCAGTACAATGATGATGCACAATTTAGTTGAAGCCCATAAAAAGGAAGTAAATATTTAATGCTAACAATGTATAAAAGAAACTAATGAGTCAAATATGAAGATATGTATATTAAAAATGTTTATTTTTCAACAGTTCCCCAGATGAAGCCTATTGAACAGGCAAAACATTGGGGCTACATTACAGAATAAAAAAGGAAAGAAAAAATGACTCACCTTAGTAATGGTGTTTCTTCTAATGGAGTCTTGCTATATTATGACAGTAGCAGTTTGTCCCACCACTAGAACTGCTCCGGAGGTGAAATAGTTAATTCCATTCCAAAATGGAACTTTGAGCACAAGCTCTAAGAAGCAGCTCTGTCTGTGTAATTTCAAACCTGAACTGTCAGATCTTTACGAGCAAAAACTCACTAAGGTCTGTGTGGAAGCTGTAACCTACACTAACCAAAAGGCTACCTAAATATTAACAACCATTGCTGGTCCCAACACCCAAGACTCAAGTCAGGGGACCAGAACTACTAATACAATTTTAACAACATAAGAATAAAACAACAGGATAATAAAACACACACCCCAAACCCCCAAAAGGGGAAGAAACGTTAAAAGGGCATAAAATAGTGCCCACACTAAGTTGCCCGCACCCCACCCAAGTAGAGGATCTGAGAGGGGCAGGCTGGGGGGGAGGAGGTCATAATATAGCAAGACTCCATTAGAAGAAACAACATTACTAAGGTGAGTAATTTTTTCTTCAAACAACATGAAGTCTTGCTATATTATGACAGTAGCAGACTACACAGCAGTACCTCCATGGAGGAGGGGCAGAACCTACTTAGGGAATAGGCTCTGAAGAACAGCTGTGCCGAACCGAGCATCTCTCCTGGCCTGGACATCCAGGGAGTAATGCTTGGTGAAAGTGTGTACCGTTTTCCAAGTAGCAGCCTGGCATATCTCTAATAAAGGGATGTCTCTGGCAGCAGCTAGAGACGCGGCTGTACCCCTGGTAGAATGAGCCCTCAAGCCAGAGGGGGGATCTCTGCCCATTTTCTGATAACAAAATTGGATACAAGAGACAATCCACCTGGCAATTGATCTCTTAGTGGCAGGTTTGCCTTTCCCAACTTCACCATAGGTGAGGAAAAGTTGGAGGGATTCGAACCTGTGACCTTTGGTACGCTCTATATAGTAACTAAGAGCCCTAATAACATCCAGGCTGTGCAACCTCCTCTCACCAGAAGAGGAGTGATCAGTGAAAAATACTGGAAGGGAGATAGATTGGTTAAGATGGAAATCTGAAACCACCTTAGGTAAAAATTTCCTATTAGTCCTAAGGACTACCTTATCCCTGTGGAAAGAAATAAAGTCAGTTTCTACTGACAAGGCTTGCAACTCACTTATGCGTCTAGCAGAAGTGATAGCCACCAGAAAAACAGTTTTCCAAGTTAGATACTTAAGCTCTGCAGAAAACAGAGGTTCAAAAGGGGGTTGCATTAACTGGGCAATGCACATTAAGGTCCCAGGCAGGGCGGTTCCAAGGTGGATTAGTATGGAGTAATCCCTTAAAAAACTTGGAAAACACAGGGTGAGTGGAAAGAGGGGATGACTTTCCTGCTGAAACAAAAGCAGAGACAGATGCCAAATGAACTCTCAGGGTAGCTGGTCTGTGGCCCAAGGAATTAAGATGGAACATGTAATCTAATACAATGGGCAAATCAGCAGATTCTGGGGAAATATTTTTTCCAGCACACCAGATGGAAAACCTTTTCCATTTAGAACTATAAGTAGCCCTAGTGGAAGGCTTCCTGGAAGCCTTTAGGATTTCAAGAACACCCTGAGAGAGGTGTAAATCAGCAAACTCTAACTCCTCAAGAGCCAGGCCTTGAGGTTGAGGAATTTGAGGTCCGGATACCAAACTCTTCCCTGGGCACAGGTTAATAGATTGTGATTACTGGGAAGACAAAGGGGAAGATGGATTGTCAGTGACAGAAGGAGTGGGTACCAGGACTGCCTGGCCCAATCCGGGGCAATCAGAATCACCTTGCAAGGCTGAGATCTGATTTTGACTAATACTTTGAATAGGAGAGGAAGGGAAAAGCATAAAGAAACTTCCCTTCCCAATCCAGGAGAAGGGCGTCCAGGGGGACTGAGCCCAACACTGGAGGTCTGCAACAGAACAGAGGAAGTTGGTGATTATCTGGGGCTGCAAAAAGATCTATCTGAGGAGTGCCCCATCTGGCAAAGACTATCCCCAGTACTTGAGGATCCAGGGACCATTCGTGATGGCCCTGGGAAATCCTGCTGAGGGCATCGCTAGGACATTGTCCTTCCCTGGAAGGTGAACTGCTATGAGGGAAGTGTTCAGGGAATAGGCCAGAGACCACAACTTCATTGCCTCGGTGCACAAGGCCGAAGACCGATTGCCTCCCTGTTTGTTGATGTACCACATTGTTGTGGTGTTGTCTGTTCTGACTACCACCTTGTTGTGGACAGATGCAGAAAACGCTTGAAGAGCTAAAAAAACAGCTATGAGTTCCAGCAAGTTGATGTGGAGTAGAGATTCCTGGGGACCACACCCCTGAGGTGGAGAGGTCGCCCATGTGGGCTCCCCAACCCAGAAGGGAAGCATCTGTAGTGAGAGTCAAATTGTGAGCAGGGGAATGAAGAGACCCCAATCTTTAAATTGCTCTGATCCTGCCACCACTGGAGGGCCTGGATCAAGGTTCGAGTCACTGGGACCAACTTGGAAAGGGGGTCTCTTCTCTGAGACCAATAGGTTCTCAAGTGAAACTGGATGTCTCTCATCTGAAATCTTGCTCCCTGCACAACAGCTGTGGATGCAGCCATGTGCCCCAGGAGCTTCAGAAAGTGTCTTGCTGGTCGAGAGACCTGCAGAGTGAAGGAGGAGGCCAGAGCCACTAAATTCCTTACCCTTTCTAAGGGAAGAAAAGCTCTGGCTAGCTTTGTGTCCAATTCTGCCCCTATAAAGGTAAGTACCTGGACTGGTTCCAGAACCGACTTTGGTAGATTTAGCAGGAAGCCCAGGGAGGAGAGAAGCTGCCTGGTGACTTGCAGGTGAGATTTTACCTGTTCTGGGGACTGGCCTACAATGAGCCAATCATCTAGATAGGGAAAAACAGCAATCCTTTGCCTCCTTAAGTGAGCCACTGCTACTGCCAGACACTTTGTGAATACCCTTGGGGCAGAGTAGGCCGAAGGCATTGCTCTGAACTGGTAATGACCTGAGGGTAGTTCGAATCTGAGGTACTTTCGATGGGAGCTTCTGATTAGGATGTGAAAATAGGCACCCTTGCGGTCCAGGGAAGCTAACCAGTCCCCTGGCCTTAGGGAGAGTAAAATCATTGCCAGAGTTACCATTTTGAACTTTGGTTTCAAAAGATGCTTGTTCAGATATCTGAGGTCTAATATGGGCCACCATTCTCCTGTCTTTTTTGGGGTAAGGAAGTATCTGGAATACAGACCCCTGCCCTGGTGCAGGGAAGGAACCCTTTCTACTGCTCTGAGAGCCAACAGGGTTGAGACCTCTGCTTCTACAGCAAGGGTCTCTGAAGAACTTGCAGGTAGAAAACACCTGGCTGTCATCTTGGGAAACTTTTTGAAGCTGAGAACCAGACCCTGGCTTACTACTTCCAGAACCCACTTGTCTGAGGTTAGAGACACCCAGTTCTAACTGAAGTAAGCCAACCTGCCCCCTACCGGTAAAGGAGAATTGGCCCTGGGCACCCCGTCAGGGTGCCTGCTTAGCAGGTGCTTTAGGCTGAGGGGGGTGGAGCAGGCCTGCCCACCCCCCGTCTGCCTCTGCCTCTGAAGAAGCCCCTCTGAGCATAAGCAGAGGAGGCCTGAGTCTGATAAAAAGGCCTGTGAAAAGGCCTACCCCTACCCCTGGGGTTATGCCTCTGGGGAGTGGCTTGCCACTCCTTGGCTTGGGCACTTTTGTAAGTAGTCCTATATTCATCCATCTTTTAATGTAATTCTCTGTCTGCTCCCCAAACAGAGAATTTCCCACCACAGGAAAATCCATAGCCTTAGTCTGGGTATCCTGTGACAGGCTAGTACACCTGAGCCAGGCCAACCTACAGCTACAGATGTGCCATGACCCTAGAGAAACATCATTAACATCCACAGCAGTATGAAACTGCACCTTAGAAGCCTCAATGCCATCAGCAGCCACTTGTTCTAGTTTGCTAGCCAGCTGGCCGTGGGCTTGTTTGGCTTATTCCATAACAGTATCCCATCTAGATTTCTGATACCTAGCTACATAAGCCATATAATTTGCTTGCCTGAGTCCCAAGGAGGCTGCCATATACTGTTTTTTCGCCATGGCATCAATCTTCCTGGAATCCTTGTCAGGAGGATGTGAAGCTAGGGAATATTAGCTTTATCACAGGCTGCAGCCTGCACTACTCCAACATGACTGCATTGCTGAGAAAGGAATTCTGTATCAGGACCTGACAATGTGTACCTTCTGTCCATCTTTTTATCTACAGGAGGCACAGAATTAGGAGTTTTAAGATTTTTATTGTTTGTTTCCTAAATGACTTATGCAAAGGAATAGACAATCTCCTAGACTCTGGTATATCCATCATTTCTACAAAATCAGGCTCCTCTTGCTCTTCCACAGCTTCCTCCAAGGGAAGCTGGAGGGTTTCAGCAACTTTTTTGTAAAACATAAAATGAGAGGGGGACTCAGATAGCATAGGGGGAGATTCTAAAGATCTGTCTGGGGAGATGTCCGGTTCAATTGGCTCACCCAGACCTTCCCAGCCACATTCATACTGTTCATTATCATCCTCCCCCTCCTCTGGTTCATAAAACTCCTCAACATCATATTCCTGAACCACTGGAACCGGACGAACCGACCTTTTGCCAGATAGTGGCAGTTCGGACGGGACCTGAGACAGTGACTGGACAATTTGGATGGCTTTTGCTATTTCTGCAGCAGTTGGAGAAGGGGTTTTGGACTCCAAACCTGCTGACTTTCTTGTTTTCTTCACTGGAACTGGTTCCTCAGAACCAGCTTTTCTTTTGCACGAGGAAGTCTCGCCCTGGTCAGAGGCACTCACTCCGATTCGGTTGGCACGAACCGGGCTGTATCGGTCAGCGGACTTTTTAGCCTCGTTCCTGAGCCTGCCCAATCTATTTTCCAGGGTGGCTGCAGGGAAATTCTTACATATCTGGCAGTCTGACTGGAGGTGGTCAAACCCCAGACAATAAACACATGTGGTGTGTGGGTCAGCCTTGGCAAAGACTTCCCCACAGACATCACAATGTTGAAACCCAGTGGGCCCGGTTTTCTTTGGGTTTCTCAGACATAATGCCAGCCTAACCAGAAAAACTTGCCCTTTGAGCAGCAGTGCCAGGCAAGACACCCTTATCGGTTCCTAACCGTGTCACGGGTATTGGAAAAAACCGTAATAAAATCCGTTTTTTTTAGAACTGATAAGAACCGGGAACCGCACTCTAAAATGATAAACTTTAAAGTTATGAAGTTTTAAACCCAGCTGATCGGTTCAAAACCGAACCGATAAACTTACAAGTTCCACACAGAAAAACACTTTTTAAATTACTTACGATACCACAGACAGAGCTTGAACCGAACGGTTTTGCGGTTAAAATAAAACTATTCTCGGTTGAATCGGACCGAAACACTGTTTAAACCGAGAAATGAACCGAGCAGTAGGAGAAATCTCCGGAGCGATTGTTCACTGAGGCGGAGTAAAGAATCTGACAGTTCATGTTTGAAATTACACAGACAGAGCTGCTTCTTAGAGCTCGTGCTCAAAGTTCCATTTTGGAATGGAATTAACTATTTCACCTCCGGAGCAGCTCTAGTGGTGGGACAAACTGCTACTGTCATAATATAGCAAGACTTCATGTTGTTTGAATAAAGAATCTATTGAGAAAGAACTTTAAGTGACAGAGAAGTTTTTCCCTTAAAGAGTGACGAAGCTTTAAACACATTTCTATGCTAAAACCGATATTTGGGTCAGCTCCACAATTGAACACTACGTTGAAACAACTTTGGTGATTATCCTTGGGACCCTACATACATTTCATATGCTGGGGTTAACAAAAATACTATCTTGAATAATTCACGATCACAAATTAAGAAAGCAGCAATGCTATGTGTGAACTTCTTCATTTTGCAATCATGATAATTTTGCTACAACACAGTTCCATTTATCTGAACCACAAGGGCAACAAATTCTTAGTTCGGATAAATGGGAGTTTGTTGTAGTGAGATTGCTCATTTTGTATTGATATCAGGACAGGTGGCAAATGCAAGACTGAACAGGGAGTGATTAACATAGTGTGGGACATACTGGGGAAAGAATAAGTAAGAGTTAGTAAGGAAGTGCAAAATGTTTTTTATGTTTATATGCTTGTGCTTTTTACTTTAATTACAGTACTGTGCAGTACAAGTACATTATGTAATGTGATGCAAGATGTGTTTTTTCAGCGGTGTGAAGAATTGCTATACTGTTATTTGTTGAAGGCTGGATATTCTTTTCTTCACAGCCTTTGCCCAGAGAACTCTCAATAACATTAACTGAACAACATATAGGATAGTGTATGGGTAACCATACACTACTTCAATACAGTCAACCACCTCCTCCTACTGACTCAACTTTGCACCCTTGGATTTGCACCCAGTGTTCTCACATGGTTTAATGACTATTTATCTGACAGATCCCAAAGAGTGAAAATAGGCCAAGTGGAGTCTGACTCCAAAGCAGTATTTTTGGGAGTACCCCAGAGGTCCATCCTAGGGCACCTATTGTTCAGCCTGTTCCTGAACACACTCCCAGAAGCTTGCCCCAGTAAGGTCATCCTATATGCCGATGATGCCGTAAAACTCGATAGCCACTCCAGTATTGAGCCACTGCAGACTGAACTGCAATACACTTTCGGGCTACTGGAGAATTGGTTCAGGACTCAGAAGTTGCTACTCAACCATAAAAAAACTAAAAATATGCTCATCTCCAACCACCAATCAAAAAGGAGATATCACACCCTTACCATCACTAATTTAAACTCAGACCCACTAGACCAAGAACACTCATTCAAATACCTTGGTGTCATGATCAATGACACCTTCTCCTTTGCGCAACATATTGACATGGTGGTTAAGACTGTTAACTCCAAACTGGGTGTCCGTTATAGGTGCCGGAAAAGTCTAACATTCAATACCCTCAGGCTATCAGTCTCCAGCTCCATCCTATCTGTTGCTGACTGCGGCTTGGTAGTCTATGGAGCAGCCACAGCTACAGCACTTAAGAGGGTTGAAACAGCCTTAAACAAGGCCTGCTGATTCCTGCTCAATGCTGACCAGCTTACACACACCTGAGTACTCTATGAGTTGTCCAACTAGCTAAACCTTAGTAACAGAGCCAGCTTCCAAACCTGCCTCCTTGGGAGGAAGGCCTTGCTTGGCCAAACCCACCCTTGCATCTGAAAAATGTTTTCTAAGGCGACCCATTTGTACACTACTAGAAGAAAGGAGTTACACCCTCTTAATGTCCCGTTTCACAGGACTGCTCTTGGTCAACACTCCTTTTCCTACAGAGCACCTCTCTGGCTTAATGAGGTCCCCTCAGCCTCACCGGCAACTGCTAACATTAGGGCCTTTAAAACTGAGCCGAAGCAGCATTTTCTAAGCAGGCAATTATGCTTGTGCCATCATTAATCATCCTGTTGCACCACCCAGGACCTGCACTCACCTGTCTCAGAAATATCACATGGATACTAAACACACCTACCCCCCCCGGCCTCAGATTCCCCATGGGGGTCTATAACCTGCCCCCAGTGCCCGCTCCTCTCCCACCTCCCCTTTCACTCTGTTACATTACCCATCTTTTCAATATAACTACATTCTCTCTGTCCTCTCCCCCACATGCACTCTCTCTCTCTCTCTCTCTCTCTCCCCCCCTCTCTCTCTCTCTTCCTCCACTCTAGCCCTCCGCCACCCCACTATCTCCATCTCTCCAGCTCCTCTGCTATCTCTACCCCCTCCTCCACCCTTTCTCTACCCTATGGCTCTACACACTACCCACTACACTCTCTCACTCTCCCCCCTTCTTTCTCTCCCTCCACTCTCACCCTCCGCTGCCCCACTATCTCCATCTCTCCAGCCCCTCTGCTATCTCTACCACCTCCTCCACCCTTTCTCCACCCTATGACTCTACACACTACCCAAGAATCACTCCCCCAGTACCCTCAAACCACTCCTCTCTGCCAGTCTGTACCCCATTTGTCCAATGCACTATCTTCACCTTTCTCTCACCTCCCCACACCCTATTTATATCTCTGACAATGCCTGCTGGGCTGCACTCTGTAATCCTTTGCCTCTCCCCCACAATCATCTTTAGCAGAACTCTGCTGCATCCTACTCCAGCCTGTTTAGAGTATTCTTGAATAAGATGTAACTTCCCGGCAGGTGTCACCTAAATAGATGTTTATGTGGAACACAACGTTCAGTGAACTTAATATGCCTGTATCATGTTATCGTTGTTTATTTGACTTGGAACCTTTGTAAAAGAGTCCTGGACTCAAAGATTGTTTCCGAACCATGAAATAAATAAATACATAAATATTACAAGGTTATTCTTCCACCGAGTGGATACAGTACCACTTGGTGATGACCTCGAGAGCGAAGCACACGAGGTCTCCAAGTCGGCATTGTATCCATGGGGTGACAGAATAGCCGAGTAGTGTATGGGTAACCAGACACTGTTCTATATAGTGTATAGTGACTGCAAAATAAAAAAAAGCAACTCACTTTTATATATTTTATGTCAGCTCTGCTGACAGTCCTTTCTTTACAACTGCTGCTGGTCAGCACACCCCTGTGCGCCACATTCCCACAGCAAGGGACAAATCCCAACTGCTGCTAATGTCCCTTGTATTATGACGTCCTCACTAATGCAGAACGAAAAGTTGTTCTGCGTTAGTGAGGACGTCACTACTGCAGCAGAACAACTTTTTGTGGTGTATGGATTTCCATACACAACCGCATTCCACCATACACTATATCACAGTTTGACTGATTGTCCTGCATGTCAAACATTAAGTAAAGCATTCTCCAGCATCTGAATGTGTGGGGATGGGTTCTGCTTCATCTTCATTTACATCGTTGTCACATTCACCCTTACTTTCACTCGTTTCAGTTTGCTGTCTGACAGCATCTATGATGGAATCATCAGACATGAACCCATGTCCTTCCTCTGTGCTGTCAAATAGTACCCATTCCTCCATGTCATCTTCAGTGAGCTTCCACTCACTGCACTGACACTCTTACACTCTGTCTGTCAAACTTAAGAGATACTGACAAAGGTACTGCAGGTTTTATTTATTTATTTACATTTTGGTAACTGGGTAGGTCTGCTGAGACCATGACAGTCCCTTTTTCAGGGGCGACCCAGAATTAGCTACAAGTACCTAGAGGGAAGCAAAAGGAAAAATACATGGAGTCCAAATTACAAACAATCAATAAAAGACAAACTACAGTTCAAACAATTTGTTCATGCTAAATAGGAAGTGCAGAGACAGCTGACCATGAACTGCAAATTATCAGGCAACAAAATCGCAGGTCAGTAGAGACGGAGTTCCAGTTTAACGGGTTTGTTAAAACAGGACTGCACCGTATTATAACTCATGTTATTAACTTGTTAATTTTAACTGCTGCTCTATCTATGACCAACAACTACACAGCAAATACAAGCAAGCAAACATTTGGCACTGGCCAGTGCTTGTTCTAAAAGGTATACTGACCAACTGTATTTACAAATATATTTTTTTCAGACACATTTGTACATAACTAGAGTATATACCACAACAGAGAACACAACACTTATCTGTGGCAGGCAACACTCAAGCTGGACATTCCACCCACAAAGTGGGTGAACTGGAACTGACGTTTCGTAATCGCTGTGAGGCACTCTCTCAAAATTCTGAGGCAAAATGTTCATCTCAAGTGTTGTCTGCTACTGATAAGTATTGTGCTCCCTGTTGTAGTATGTACTCTGGTTATGCAAAATGCATCTGTTTGAAAAAGATATGTGTAAATAAAATTGCTTAAAAAAATTGAGTTGGTATATGTATTTTCAGTGTACATGGTACACATCAGCTAGATCAAGGTGGTGGGTGCCTTGCCTTTTTTTTTGCACAACATACTTTTCTTAATCAGCACCATCACTTCCAACTAAGGAAGCAGTAATCCTTTCCAGGTTTTCACTTTGTTATACATAATTTTGAAATTCAACTTTTAATAAATGAAAATTACGTACCTACCGTAATTCTTGATCTTCTTGGACGAGTCTCCACCACTCATTCACACTATTGGGATCTGCGCCGGAGCGGGAGCAAACTTTTTGCTGGAGAGTCGGCGCCAGAGATGGAGCCGTGAGGAGCGGCACCGCGAGCCTCAGCTCGTGCGGTAATGACTATCTCGGCGTCGACCCTTCAACCGCCTCAGTACCTTTTTTACTGAGGAGGTGCAGCGTAACTAACCTAGAAGGATAACCTAACCAAAAACCGGACATAAGATAGTCCGGACAACCCGTACAAGAAGGGTCAACAAAGAAGTCTTCACAGCCTAGAGATTTCAGGGAGTGAAGACCAACAATAGAGGTGAGCTCGGGGGATGGAGGGTGGGCGTGTGAATGAGTGGTGGAGACTCGTCCAAGAAGATCAAGAATTATGGTAGGTATGTAATTTCATATCTTCCTGGACATAAGCCTCCACCACTCATTCACACTATTGGGAGAGTACCGAGCTAATAATCCCCCGAGAGGGCGGCAGGAGAGACCAAGAGCTCACGTTCTAGGACAGAAGTCCATTAAGGATGGCTCTGCCAAAGGAGGAATGTCGTCTGGCATGGACATCCAGTGCATAATGTTTAACGAAAGTATGCACTGAGCTCCAGGTGGCCACGTTGCAAATACCTGCAATGGGCATGTTGCGAATTTCCGCCAGGGATGCCGCGACCGCTCTAGTAGAGTGAGCGTAAACCCTGCCCTCCAACTTAACCTGCGCCATGGAATAGCAGTGGTGAAGGCATGCCACTAACCATGCTGAGATACATCTGATAGTGACAGGTTGACCCAGTTGGGTCTTGCTGAAGGAAACAAATAATTGCTGGGCTTTGCGAAAGTCCTTGGTTCTATCTAGATAGAAACGCAAAGCTCTCTTAGCATCCAAGGAATGAAGAGATTGTTCTCCTTCATTTTGGAAGTTCGCAAACTAAGAGGGAAGGACCGAAGGTTGGTTTAGATGAAATTCTGACACAACCTTAGGAAGAAATTTAGGATGAATCCCAAGGACTACTTTGTCCTTATGGAACACAGTATACGGAGGGTCTGTGTCCAGGGCATGTATCTCAGAGACCCTGCGGGCTGAGGTAATGGCCACTAGGAAGGCAGTCTTCCAGGTGAGAAATTTTAGCTCACAGGTAGCCAGAGGTTCGAAAGGTTTCCGAATGAGCATGTCTAGCACAAGATTAATGTCCCAGGCTGCAACTGGACGTCTTGTAGGAGGTCTGGTATGCAGAATTCCTTTAAAAACCTCTTAACCACAGGTAACTGAGCCAGTGTTAAGGAAAAAACGGGCTCATGATACGCTGAAATGGCACTAAGGTGAACTTTGACTGTAGAGTACTGTAGACCTGATTTGAGAGAGTCTAAGAGGTACTCAGAACCTTATCTGGTGGGCAGGAAAAGGTTCAAGTGGACTTTGCACACCAAATGCGCTTCCACTTGGCTGTGTAAGTTTTCCGAGTGGCTGGCTTCCGCGCAGCCAGAAGAATATCTGAAACCCTTCGAGAGACATTGAACCGGTTCACTTCTACCTCTTCAGGAGCCAAGCGTGAAGGTGAAGTGATCTCAGATTGGGATGGACCACCGGCCCCTGAGTCAAAAGGTTCACCTGAAGGGGGAGTGGTCTCGGAGGAACTGCCAACATATTGTTGAGTAGTGGAAAACAGCTGTCAAAGCCAGAAGGGAGCAATGAGTATCATTTTGTCCCCCTGGGATTTAAACTTGAGGAGTACCCTCTGAATTAGAGGAAGAGGTGGAAAGGCGTAAAGAAAGCGTTTTGTCCACCGCAGCCTGAACACATCCTGACAGAAAATGCCAGAAGAAGTCCACCCAAAACTTGAAAAAATATATGTTGTGCAGAGTGTTTTAATTTGTATGTGAAGTTCTAGTGTTTCCTTCCCTCTGACTAGTATTAGGAGTTTTTCCTAAATTAGCTTGCTAGCTTTAGGGTAGTTTTACGACCCCGGGGATCTTCATCCCTGACAGCTTAATTGTATTTCTTGTTCCCACAGTGCATCTTTTCTCATGTGACAGTGATGTAAGAGAGACCCAACATACAGCACACACATGCCAAACAAACTAAATATCTTGAAGCTTTACAAGCTGCACAAAATTACCAGCAGCAAAGTTTTTCAGGACAGTAAGACCTTTTCGATGAGGTAGTCACTAAGTTGAATTTTATAGATTTTAAAATATAGCCATCTCTACTGTTGTGAACTGATTGTAAAGCAATGCTTTCTGCTGAATTTATGGTCTCTGCTACATCACTGACACATGAAACAGGGTGCAGTGTGGGACAAAGGAATACAATGAAACTGTTTGATATGGAGATCTCCAGGGGTCGTAAAACTACCCTAAAGCTAGCAGGCTAATTTAGGAAAAACTTCTATTACCAGTCAGAGGGAAGGAAGCACTAGAACTTCACATACAAATTAAAACACTCTGCACAACACATATGTTTTCAAGGTTTGGGTGGACTTTTCCTTTAACTATAGCAGACTACCAAGCAGTACCTTGGGAGGTTGGATACAGAACCTAATTAGAGAAAAGATTCTGCACTACAGCAGTGCCAAACTTGGCATCACTTCTGGCCTGGATGTCTACTCAGGAGTGTTCTTTAAAGGTGTGTACAGTCTTCCAGGTAGGTGCTTACAAATTTCTAGCAAGGGAATGTCCCTTGCTGCTGTCACAGAGGCAGCAGTTACATAAGTGGAGTGTGCCCTGAGGCCTTCTGGTGGCTGTCTGCCAGCCTTGTTGTAGCAGAACTGGATGCAGGAGACTACCCAGTTTGCAGTGGTCCTCTCTGAGGCTGGCTTGCCCTTGCCTACCTCACCATTTGTCATGAACAGCTGTGAGTTGGAGGACTTGAGGACCTTAGAGTGTGTCAAGTAGTAGCTAAGTGACCTCTTGACATCCAGGCTGTGTAGCTTTAGCTTGCCTGAGCTAGAATTAGCTGTGAAAAATGCAGGGAGGGTGATGAACTGATTCAAGTGGAATTCAGAAACTACCTTGGGAGGAATTTTCTGTTGGCCCTAATGACCGCCTTGTCTCTGTGAAAGGTAATATACTGTAGTTTGGGTCAGTGCAGAGAGCCTACAGCTTGAACACTCTTCTAGCAGAGGGAATGGCCACCAATAAGTGTCTTCCAGGTTACATACTTGAGTTCTGCTTCTTAAAAAATGGTTCCATGAGCTTGGCTGTGCACAAATTTGGATCCCATGGAGAGACTGGCTCCCTGAGAGGGGGACAGAGGTGCAGAAAACCCTTAAAGAACTTCTTGAAAACAGGGTGAGAGGCTATTGTTCTCACTACCTGCTGAGATGTAAGCACTGACAGCTGCCGGGTGAACCTTATGGGTTGCAGGCCTAAAGCCTATGATCTGAAGGTGAGCCAGGTAGTCCAGAAGTACAGGTAGACCAGCCTGTAGTGGATTGATCTGTCTAGGTTTACACCACAGGGGTAACCTTTTCCACTTGGAAGCACAGTTTTTTTTCTAATTGCAGGCTTCCTGGATACCCTAAGGACCTTTAGGGTCTCTTCCAAAAAGTGAAAGTCAGAGAACTCTTAACTCCTCAAGAACCAGGCCTTGAGGTGGAGAGACTTGAGGCAGGGAAAGGTTATCCTTCCCTAAGACATGGTCAGGAGACTGTGACTCTGAGGAAGATGGACGGGCTGTTTGGTGAACGGCTAGCAGCAGTGATTTCATAGATATATCAAGCTATATAGACACGGTAGTCCTTAGAGCTTGCCACTCAAATTTGGGAAGTAATTAGTAAATATTAAATTTATACTGATCAACAAGTGCAGAATCCAGATTTTTTTAAATATATCCATATTAGGGCTATTAACAACTTCACCCGGAAGTTTATTCCAAATGGAAACAACCCTGTTACTAAACCAGTATTTCCTGCGTAGGGTATTCCACTTTAATACCAGTAGTTGTTTAGTATGTCCTCTTGTATTAAACTTCTTATTAACTGGAATAATTCCTAACTGTTTACTAAGGATAGGATCATTTAATGCATTAAATACAGTACTTGGCACATATCACCCCCTTAGTCTTCTATATTGAAGTGTAAACAAATTAAGTGATTTAAGTCTGGTCTCATACGTCTTGCTTTCCATACCTTTAATAGTTTTTGTAAATCTATGCTGTACTCTTTCAATTTTTAATTTATTCTCTTTATGGTATGGTGACCATACTTGTGCACAGAATTTGAGCTGAGGTCTAACCAAGGCACTGTATAGAGGGAGCAAAACCTCTTTCGTTCGCCCAGATATGTGTCCCAGTATACAGTTGAGATTTTGGTTAGCCCTGTTAATTTGGTTAATGTAGTGTGTTCTGAATTTTAGGTCGGGACTGATAATTATATCCAGATCTCTTTCCTGTACAGTTTCTTGCAGAAGTGTATTCCCTAGTTTATATTTACGATGCAAGTTATGTTTACCCAAGTACATAACTTTGCATTTAGTAGGGTTTAGCTCCAATTTGTTGGTACTGGTACAAATTAAGATCTTATCCAGAGCAGTTTGAAGTGCTAAGCTACTGTTTTTTTTATCTAACACAGTTCCTAATCGACAGTCATCAGCAAATTTTAGTAACCATATACCAGGGTTATTAATTTTTAGAGGGGACATATATATATATTAAACAGGCATGGTCCTAGGACCGACCTCTGCGGAACACCGCTGGAGACTGTGGCCCAGTCTGAATATTCCCCATTTATGATGACCCTCTGTTTTCTCCCCCTGAGCCAATTAGTTATCCATTTAACTATATAAGTATTTAATTTAATTCTTCTTAGGGTATTTATAAGTTCAAAATGCGGCAACTTATCAAAGGCTTTGGCAAAGTCTAGGAATACCAGGTCCACTGTCTTACCCAGGTCAATCTCTCTTGTCACCATCTCATAAAAGGTCAAAAGATTGGTCTGACATGATCTTTTCTTAGTAAACCAATGCTGAAGTGGGTCAATTAGTACAAACTTTTGAAGATGATCTTGTATGAATTTCTTAATGATACTTTCCAAGATTTTTCCCATTAGGGATGTAAGGCCAATGGGCCTATAATTTTCATGGTTTGTTTTGGTTCCTTTTTTATAAATAGGCACCACTGTTGCTAAACGCCAATGTTGAGGAACTTCTCCTGAGTTTAGTGAATGTTGTAGAATGTTAGTAAGTGGGAGATAAATACTTGGAGCAAGCTCTTTTAGTACCCTAGGGTGGATCCCATCAGGGCCAGGAGATTTATTAACATCTAGGTTAGTTAACGTATCCAAAACTATACTGGTTGTAATAATAAGTTCATCAGCTGGGGATGGTTCATCAATGTTTTCAGTTTTATCATCCTGTTTGTTGAACACTGAACAGAAATAATTATTCTGCATATTTGCAATTTTGTGATTTGTAGCTAATGTCATTCCCTATTTGTGAAGGGTCCCATGGTATTAGCCATCCCTTTAATTTTTTTAACATGTGCAAAAAAGGCTTTTTTGTTATCCCCTACTCAATAGGCCAAATGTAGTTCGTACCTTGACTTGGCAGTTTTACTCTCCATTTTTATTTTCTTAACTAATAGTCTATATTTGGGTAGGAGATGGACAAACCCCTTCCTTATCTTCCTGAATAATCTTTTTCTTTTTATTGATCATATGTTTAATGTGGGGATTGAACCAGGCTGGGGTTATTTTGTGTGTATTATTATATTTGTGTATTATGGGAATATTGTCTGTAGTAAGGCTTTTTAGCCTTCCTATCAGTAATCCCCATTTTCCCTCCACTGACAGGTTCGCAAATTCATTCTGCCAATCCCATGAATTAAGTTAGGATTTTATGGCCTCAAAATCAGCTTTTTGAAGATTAAGTATTTTGGTTACTCTGGTGCCAGGTGGTTTATGTGTCCCTGATATTTGAAAATATACCATATTATGGTCACTATTGCCTAAGGGTGCTTCAATTTTTATATTAGGAATGCCATGCTCAATGTTAGTTAATATGATATCCAGAATTTTATCATTTCTTGTGGGATATTGTACTTTTTGTTCTAGCCCTAGTTCCAAAAACAAATCTAAATATTGACCCTCATTGTCATTAGTTGTTGTGGCCGTAGGCCAGTCGATATTTGGTAAGTTAAAATCTCCAAAAATCATTAAATTATTTGCTGGATCCAATTTCTCCAGATAGCTTAATAGTGCTCTATCATTCTCTGGAGTTATAGAGGGAGTACCAGGGCTGCTTGGCCCAATCTGGTGTCACCAGGTTCATGGTTTCAGGTTGACTCCTCATTTTAAGGAGCACTCTCAGCACTCTCAGCAGCAGGGGAAAGGGAGGAAAGGCATACAGGAACCTCCCTGTCCAATCCAGAGCCAGGGCATCCAAGGATACTGTGCTAATTGCTGGAGGCCTGCAGCAAAACAGAGGAAGCTGGTGGTTCTCCTCAGAAGTGAAGAGATCTATTTTTGGACTGGCCCCCCTCCTGAAAATTGTGGCAAGCACCTGCTTGTTTAGGGCCCTTTCGAGGTGATCCTGGCTGATTCTGCTGAGAGAATCTGCTAAGGTATTGTCCTTCCCTAGAAGGTGGATTGTGGACAGGTGCACATCCAAGGAGTAAGTCAGAGCCCAACTCCTCATAGCTTCTGTGCACAGCTTTAAGGATCTTGTGCCACCCTGCTTTTTGATGTAGTACATTGTAGTGGTGTTGTCTGTCCTGATCTGGACAGACAGACTCTTTATCTGGGGAGCAAATGACTGCAAGGTGAGAAAAACTGCTCTTAACTTTGGAAGGCTGATGTGCTGCCTGGACTCTTGAAAGGACCAGGTTCCATTGATTGCCTGGTCACCTAAGTGTGCTCCCTAGCCCAGGAGGGAGGCATACATTGTCAGGACCACCGTGGGAGACTGCTGCTGGAAAGGAATTCCTTCCCTGAGGTTGTCCCTTTCCTTCCACCATTCTAGAGCCTGTAATGGTGTTTTTGTAACTGGCACCAGTTTGGAAAGGGATCCCTTTTCTGGGATCATTGGGATCTCAAATGAAACTGAATGTCCCTCATCTGAAACCTGGCACCTGGAACCACTGCTGTGGTGGTGGCCATTTGGCCTAGGAGGCTCAAGAAAGGCCTTGCTGTCCTGGGCTGACCCAGGGCAAAGGAATCTGCCAGACTTTGGAGATTGTCCACCCTTTCCTAAAGAAAGGAATGCCTTGCCCTTCAAGGCATCCAGCTCTGCCTTTATGAATTCCAGGGACTGGACAGGCTCCATTTGGGACTTCTGGGTGTTTATGAGGAACCTCACAGACTCCAGGGTGGTCTGGGCTAGCCTAAGGTAATCCCTGACTTGCTGGTAGGAATCCCCTGTGACCAACACGTCTAGGTAATTCAGTTCAATTCAACTTTATTTGTATAGCACAATTCTCATTGTGACTCATTGCACTTTACATCATAGTAAAAAATTTAAAATACAATACATAAACAAACTACATACAAAATCCTTTAACCCAATGAATACTAGACATAGTCTGGGAAAGCTTGTCTGAATAAATGGGTTTTAAGCTCTCGTTTAAACTGGTCCACCGTCAAATATTCTCTAATATGACGAGGTAGAGAGTTCCAGAGGGTTGGAGCTGCTTAGGTAAAACAGCACACACCAGATGTTTATAAATGGACCCTCAGAACTTCCAGAAATCCTTCGTTGCCGGAGCGGAGCAGGCGAGAGGTAAGGGAAGACCCTGATCCCTTGCCTCCTGAGATGTGCCGTGGAGAGGCACTTTGTGAACACTCTGGGGGCGGAGGAGAGACCAAAGGGGAGGGCTGAGAACTGGTAATGCCCTGAGGGAAGGCTAAACCTTTGGTATTTTCTGTGACTGGGCCTGACTGGGACATGGAAATAGGCATCCTTCAAGTCCAGAGAGCCCAACCAGTTCCCTTTCTGAAGAAATGGGATCACTATTGCTAGAGTGGTCATCCTGAACTTGGGTTTTGCCAGGTGTTTGTTCAGCAACCTGAGATACAGAATGGGTTGCCATTTTCCATTTTTCTTCCTTGTGAGGAAATACCTTGAGCAAAGGCCCTTTCCCTGCTGTGAGAGGGGAACTGACTCCACTACATTTGTCTGCAGTAACCTTCTGACCTCCAACTCCATGAGAATCCTTTCTGAAGGGGTTGGGGGTGTGAAGCTTGTGCGAGCCTGTAGCCTTGGAAATCTTTTGAACTGCAGAAAGAGTCCCTGACTCACCACTTCCAAGACCCACTTGTCTGTGGTGATGATTTTCTACTCTTGGAAGAAGTAGGCCAGCCTGCATCCCATTGGAAATGGGCTGACAACCTAGGCTGACCAGTCAGGGGTTCTGTTTGGACTGAGCCTTGGTGGCAGGTGCTGGGTCAGTCCACTTTGAGGGTCTTCAGCCCCTACCCCTGAAGTATTGCATTGCTTGGAAGTAATCAAGCAGCATAGGAATAGGGATATAAGCTCTAGCGAAGTAGCCCTTACCTCTACCACTCCTTCCCTGTAGCCTATGGGAAGTGGAGGCCTTTTCCTTGGCAGAATTACTTTTGTAGGTGGTTTTGTACTCGTCCACCTTCTTTATGTGCACTTCAGTTTTGTCACCCAAGAGTGAGTTATTCTCACAGAGGAAAACCATGGCCTTGGCCTGGGTGTCCAGAGTGAGGTTTGTGGTCTGGAGCAAGTCAAATCTAACCATGGAGATAGCTAGGGCCATAAACCTGAAGGCAGTTTCATTAGCATCCACTGCCATGTGGAACTGGTACTTGGTGGCATCTAATGCTATCTTGGCAGTGTCTGCCAGATCATGTGCCACATCCCCTGATACACTTCATCAGTCATGGCCAGTACAGAGGACCAGAGTTCCTTCTGGCACTGAGCGGCATAGACCAAATAAGTAGCTTGCCTTAGGAGAAGAGAGGCTGCTATATAACCTTTCCTTCCCATGCTATCCAATTTTCTTGAGTCCTTCTCAGGAGGATGAGAGGAAAAGTGGAACCCTTGCTTTGTCACAAGAAGCAGCCTGTACCATGCCCTCATGATCTGGGTGAGAATATAGGTACTCAGCATTGGATTTGTCCCGCTGGTATTTTCTCTCCATTTTCTTGTTGACCCCCGGAAAGGAGGTAGAGGTCTGCAAGATTTTGAGGGTTGCCTTATTAAGAGAATTGTGGACAGGAAGCAACAACCTCTTAGTAGGAACCAGTCCCATCATGTTCAGAAACTCAGCCTCCTTCTCATGATCCATTGTCTCTTGTGAGGAGAGGCCGAGGGTAATAAACATTTGCCTCATGAAGGAATAAGGAGAGGAATAGTCCTCCTGACCTCGGGGGAGGGGGGGACCAAACTCCTGTTCAGGGGAAATGCCGGGTTCAATCAGTTCCCCTTATCCTCTTTCACTGCCTCCTCCTTATAATAAAATTCCAGTCTCTGCTCAGAGAGAACCAGAGTCTGAGTCTGGGGAGGAACCGGGGCACCCATCATGGACCTGAGAGACTGGAAAGCCTGCAGAATCTGCAAGGTCTTAGCTATGTCCTCTGCAGAGGGCATCTTGGTTCTGGCTGCTGGGAGCTCCTTTGCTTCTTCAGCAGGAGGCGCAGTGACATGCTTCTCTTTTTGTTTCTTTTTGACAGAATCCAGATCCGGAGCCTGCTCAGAAGATCTCTTATGTTCAACTCCCTTTGATGGAAGCTCTTGCATTAGAGGGCTCTTTAGGAGGCCCTTCTTTAGTTTTAGTGTGAGAGGAAGAGGAGGTATCTTCAGAGGGCTTCAGTGACGTAGCGGTGGATGCAGAAGCCATAACTTTAAGCTCTTTAGCCCATTTCTTAACTGTTTTGGGGAAAACTTTGCTGCAAAGCTCACAATTAGCAAAAATATGACTGGGACCCAGGCACTTCAAATACAAATAGTGGCTGTCCGCCCTGGTGAAAATTTGGAAACACTAATTGGTCCCATTCTCTTCTTTGGTCTTTTTTGACATGCCAATTTGACAGAAGACCAAACAAAATGCATTTCCCAAAAGGAAAAAAGAGAAAAATGCAGTTGGTTCCACCAGAACAGAACCACGATTGAAATATAATAGTTTCCCTTTAGCCAATAAGAAAACACCTTGGTTCCCAAATTAAGGGACTGAAGAAAAAGTGGAAAAAATTAAATAAAATATGTTAACCTAAAGGGAAGATCATAAGCTAGTCACAGTAAAATGAACCACCAAAAACAAACAAACACACACTAACTTCCCGGTTCCCTGGAACTGCTGAGAAACCAGAGAGAACTGTTGAAAAAGCAGAAAACTAAGCTAAATGAAACTAAAATACACTAGAGGCAGAAATATGAGGAAAATAAATTGAATTACCACTTCTGAAAGAATATAAATAGACTTAAGTATGTATTTATTTAAAAGTTTTACCAGGAAGACACACTGAGCAATAGTGCTCGATTCCAGGTGCGTCCAGGGGGAAGGGGGGCAGAGCAAACAGTACATGCACTGGGCAATACGACAACCAAGCAATCTGCAATAAACACAGGGCAATATTGTACATGCTTAGCAGGATAGCAAGTATACAAACAGCAGTATATACAGAGCAGTTTAACACCATTTATGAGCATCCACAATAACAGTAGTAGTGAGAATAAAACAGCAGGCAATGTGACCATGTGGTACGGTCAAAAATAACTGCACAGGAGACTATATGACCTATAATAGACTCCCTGATTCTTATAAGTTAAATTTGTTGCAGATTACCCACATGCACAAGATGACATGAAAGTGGGAATTGATGACAGAGCTGAAGTGCTTAGGCTGGGGCTTATGTCTGATGACAGACGGGAGAGAGTTCCATAGTTTATGCATCTGGTATCTGAAGGATGCTTGACCACTAGAGGTGGACACCCATGGGATGACCAAGGTGCGTGTGTCATAGTTCCTAAATGACTGTGCAGGAGGGGTAGGAATAGCCAACATGGCAGAGAGATAAGAGGGCAAGGACTGGGACCAGTATTTGGCAGTGAGCTTGGCACAGTGGGTCAAGTGACATTCATGGAGTGAGGGAAAGGAGAGGGACCTGTAGAGTGCACAGTGATGAGTGAAGGGAGGGTTGTCCAGTGCAAACTGGCAGAAAGAGTGGAAGCGAGGGTCCAGTCTGGCTAGGATGGACTTGGGAGCAGCACTGTAGACTACGTCTCCATAGTCAAAAATAGGGAGAATAATTTTCTGTACAAGTGTATGGCGAGCTGGCGGCGGGATACAACATTGACTCCGATAAAGGGCACCCAGTTTTGGGTATAGCTTTTTGTGTATGGCATCGACATGTACAGAAAAGTGAGGTGCTGGTCTAGTCATACCCTGATATATCTGAAGGAGGTGCAGGCCTCCAAAGTAATCCCGTCCAGGGTGTGGAAGGAAGGGGTAGCTGGGAGCCTAGAGAGTCTCTGTCTTGTGCCAAAGGCCAAGGAGACTGACTTCTTGGTGTTGAGAAAAAGCTGGTTTGCATGGAACCAGAGCTAAACATCATTGAAGTCCTGCTGAAGTCTGGTCTCAATGTCAGCTGTTGACGGGCCAGATGTATACAAGACTGTATCGTCTGCGTACATATGAATGGATGTGTGAGGGCAGGCGAAGGACAGATCATTTAGGAATATGGAGAATAGAAGTGGTCCATGAACAGGGCCTTGATGGACCCCTGGGGTTACTGGGAGGGGTGGTGAGATGATACTCCCAATTTTTATCACTTGGGAATGGCCGACAAGGTAGGAGTGGAACCAGCTAGTGACCAAGGAAGACAGCCCAGCCCGGGAGAGCTTTTCAAGTAGGAGGGCATGGGAGACCGTGTCGAATGCCTTTGCCAGATCGACAAAAATGGCTGCGGTGATAAGGCCTTTGTCCATGCCATCGAGGATGTTATCAGTGAGCCTAAGTAGTGAATTGGTGGTGGAGTGAGATTTCCTGAATCCAGAATGGTAGGGTGAGAAGAAGGAGAAGGAGTAAAGAAAGGTGGAGAGTTGAGAGAGGACTCCTGTAGCTTAGCCATAATAGGTAGGAGGGAAATAGGCTGGTAGTTGCCAGGGGCTGAGGTATCACCACCCTTATGGAGTGGGATAACTGTTGCATGCTTCCAGTCCTTGGGGATGGATCCTAAGATGAATGAGAGGTTTAGAAAGTCAGCTATGGGGGCAGCAATAGCAGAGGCAGCCAAGTGTAGCATCTTGGAGTCCAGTCCAGAGGGGCAGTTACCTTTATTTGGGTTTAGGGAGAGCAAGGCATGATAGACTTCAGGCGAAGTGACTTGACGAAAGAAGCAGGAGGGAGCAGTGGGAGAAGGAGATTGGGAAGGGAGGTCAAAAGGGGAGGGGTTGGGCTGGGAGTGGGGGGAGAGCAGAGACCAGCGTTGAGGTGCAGCTCGTAAATGAGGAACTGAATTCAGAGGCAACTGCATGCGGGTTAGTTATGACAGACCCGCCTATATTTAGCGCCGGGTTGGAAGGCTAGGAGGGCGGAGAAGAAAAAATTACTCACCTTAGTAATGTTGTTTCTTCTAATGGAGTCTTGCTATATTATGACAATTGCAGTTTGTCCCACCATTAGAACTGCTCCGGAGGTGAAAGAGTTAACTCCATTCCATGAATGGAACTTAGAGCACGAGCTCTAAAAGAAGCTCTGTCTGTGTAGTTTCAAACCTGAACTGTCAGATCTTTCTGAGCAAAAACTCACTAAGGTCTGTGTGGAAGCTGTAACCTACACTAGCCAACTGGCTACCTAAATATTAACACCTATTGCTGGTCCCAACACAAAGACTCAAGTCAGGGGACCAGAACTAATAGTATAATTTAACAATATGAGAAATATAAGGAAAATGAAAAACACCACACCCCAAACCCCAAGAAGGGTGAAAACATAAAAGGGCATAAAATAGTGCCCACACTAGGCTGCCCACCCATACCCGTAGAAGTTCTGAGAGGGGCAGGTTGGGAGGTTTAATATAGCAAGACTCCATTAGAAGAAACAACATTACTAAGGTGAGTAATTTTTCTTCAAACAACATGAAGTCTTGCTATATTATGACAATTGCCGACTACACAGCAGTACCTCCATGGAGGAGGGACAGAACCTACTTAGGGAATAGGCTCTGAAGCACAGCTGTGCCAAACCGAGCATCTCTCCTAGCCTGGACATCCAGGGACTAATGCTTGGTGAAAGTGTGTACCGTTTTCCAAGTAGCAGCTTGACATATCTCCAATATAGGGATGTCTCTGGCAGCAGCTAGAGACGCGGCTGTACCTCTGGTAGAATGAGCCTTCAAGCCAGAGGGGGGATCTCTGCCCAGTTTCTGATAACAAAACTGGATACAAGAGACAATCCACCTGGCAATTGATCTCTTAGTGGCAGGTTTCCGTTTCCCAACCTCACCATAAGTGAGAAAAAGTTGGAGGGATTCGAACCTGTGACCCTTGGCACATTCTATATAGTAACTAAGGGCCCTCTTAACGTCCAAACTGTGCAATCTCCTCTCACCAGAAGAGGAATGTTCAGTGAAAACACTGGGAGGAGATAGATTGGTTAAGATGGAAATCTGAAACCACCTTAGGCAAAACTTCCTGTTAGTCCTGAGGACTACCTTATCCCTGAGGAAAGAAATAAAGTCAGTTTCTACTGACAAGGCTTGCAACTCACTTATGTGTCTAGCAGAAGTGATAGCCACTAGGAAAACAGTTTTCCAAGTTAGATACTTAAGCTCTGCAGAAAACAGAGGTTCAAAAGGGGGTTGCATTAACTGGGCAATGCAAACATTAGGGTCCCAGGCAGGGGCCGGATCCCGAAAAGGTGGATTAGTATGAAGTAATCCCTTAAAAAACTTGGAAAATACAGGGTGAGCAGTAAGAGAGGATGGCTTTCCTGCTGAAACAAAAGCAGAGACAGATGCCAAATGAACTCTCAGGGTAGCTGGTCTCAGGCCCAAAGAATTAAGATGGACCATGTAATCTAACACAATGGGCAAATCAGCAGATTCTGGGGAAATATGTTTCCCAGAACACCAAATGGAGAACCTTTTCCACTTAGAATTATAAGTAGCCCTAGTGGAAGGCTTTCTAGAAGCCTTTAGGATTTCAAGAACACCTTGAGAGAGGTGTAGGTCAGCAAATTCTAACCCTCAAGAGCCAGGCCTTGAGGTTGAGGGATTTGAGGTTCGATACCAAACTCTCCCTGGGCACAGGTTAATAGGTTGTGATTGCTGGGGAGACACAGGGGGAGATGGACTGTCAGGGACAGAAGGAGTGGGTACCAGGGCTGCCTGGCCCAATCTGGGGCAATCAGAATCACCCTGCAAGGCTGGGATCTGATTTTTACTAACACCTTGAATAGGAGAGGGAAGGGGGGAAAAACATAAAGAAACTTCCCTTCCCAATCCAGGAGAAGGCATCCAGGGGGACTGAGCCCAACACTGGGGGCCTGCAACAGAACACTGGAAGTTGGTGATTGTCTGGGGCTGCAAAAGATCTATCTGAGGGTGCCCCATCTGGCAAAGACTATCCCCAGTACTTGAGGATCCAGAGACCATTCGTGATGGCCCTGAGAAATCCTGCTGAGAGCATCTGCTAGGACATTGTCTTTTCCTGGAAGGTGAACTGCTATGAGTGAAGTGTTCAGGGAATAGGCCAGAGACCACAACTTCATTGCCTCGGTGCACAAGGCCGAAGACTGAGTGTCCCCCTGCTTGTTGATGTACCACATTGTTGTGGTATTGTCTGTTCTGACTTGTAATACTTTGTTCTGGACAGAAGCAGAAAACGCTTGAAGTGCTAAAAAGACAGCTCTGAGTTCTAGCAAATTGATGTGGAGCAGAGATTCCTGGGGGTCCACACTCCCTGAGTGGAGAGATCGCCCATGTGGGCTCCCCACCCCAGGAGGGAAGCATCCGTACTGAGGGTCAAAGTGTGAGAAAGGGGAATGAAGGGGATCCCCAGTCTTAAATTGCTCTGATCCTGCCACCACTGGAGGGCCTGGATCAAGGTTCGGTCACTGGGACCAACTTGAAAGGGGTCTCTTCTCTGAGACCAATAGGCTCTCAAGTGAAACTGAATGTCTCTCATCTGAAATCTTGCTCTCTGCACTACGCTGTGGGCGCAGCCATGTGCCCCAGGAGCTGCAAAAGTGTCTTGCTGGTCGAGAGACCTGCAGAGTGAAGGAGGAGGCCAGAGCCACCAAGTTCCTTACCTTTTCTAAGGAAGAAAACTCTGGCCAGATTTGTGTCCAATTCTGCACCTATGAAGGTGAGTACCTGAACTGGTTCCAGAACCGACTTTGGTATATTTAGCAGGAAGCCCAAGGAGGTGAGAAGCTGCTGGGTGACTTGCAGGTGAGATTTTACTCTGTTCTGGGGACTGGCCTACAATGAGCCAGTCATCCAGATAGGGAAAAACAGCAATCCTTTGCCTCCTTAAGTGAGCCACTGCTACTGCCAGACATTTTGTGAATACCCTTGGGGCAGAGGTAAGGTCGAAGGGCATTGCTCTGAACTGGTAGTGACCTGAGGGCAGTTCGAATCTGAGGTACTTTCGGTGGGAGCTTCTGATTAGGACGTGAAAATAGGCATCCTTGAGGTCCAGGGAAGCTAGCCAGTCCCCTGGCCTTAGAGAGGGTAAAATCATTGCCAGAGTTACCATTTTGAACTTTGGTTTCAAAAGATGCTTGTTCAGATATCTGAGGTCTAAAATGGGCCACCATTCTCCTGTCTTTTTTGGGGTAAGGAAGTATCTGGAGTACAGACCCTTGCCCTGGTGTAGGGGAGGAACCCTTTCTACCGCTCTGAGAGCTAACAGGGTTAAGACTTCTGCTTCTAGAGTAAAGGTCTCTAAAGTGCTTGCAGGTGGAAAAGACCTGATTCTCATCTTTGGGAACTTTTTGAAGCTGAGAACCAGACCCTGGCTTACTACTTCCAGAACCCACTTGTCTGAAGTTAAAGACACCCAGTTCTGACTGAAGTAAGCCAACCTGCCCCCTACTGGTAAAGGAGATTGGCCCTGGGCACCCCATCAGGGTGCCTGCTTGGCAGGTGCTTTAGGCTGAGGGGTGGGGCAGGCCTGCCCGCCCCCATCTGCCTCTGCTCTGCAGAAGAACCCCTGAGCATAAGCAGAGGAGGCCTGGGTTTGGTAAAAGGCCTGTGGAAAGGCCTACCCCCTACCCCTGGGAGTGTGCCTCTGAGGAGTGGCTTGCGCGCCCTGGCTTGGGCACTTTTATAGGTAGTCCTATATTCATCCATCTTCTTCATATAATTCTCTGTCTGCTCCCCAAACAGAGAATTTCCCACCACAGGAAAATCCATAGCCCTAGACTGGGTATCCCTGTGACAAGCTTATACACCTGAGCCAGGCCAACCTACGAAAAGCTACAGATGTGGCCATGACTCTAGAAGAAACATCATTAAAATCCACAGCAGCATGAAACTGCACCTTAGAAGCCTCAATGCCATTGGCAGCCACCTGCTCCAGCTCACTAGCAAGCTGGCCAGGGGCTTGTTTGGCTAAATCCATAACAGTATCCCATCTAGATTTCTGATACCTTGCTACATAAGCCATATAATTTGCTTGCCTGAGTCCCAAGGATGCTGCCATGTACTGTTTTTTTTGCCATGGCATCAATCTTCCTGGAATCCTTGTCAGGAGGATGTGAAGCCAGGGGAATATTAGCTTTATCACAGGCTGCAGCCTGAACTACCCCAACATGACTGCATTGCTGAGAAAGGAATTTGTATCAGGATTCTGACAGTGTGTACCTCCTGTCCATCTTTTTATCTACAGGAGGCACAGCATTAGGAGTTTTTAAAATTTTTATTGTTTGTTTCCTAAATGACTTATGCAAAGGAATAGACAATCTCCTAGACTCTGGTATATCCATCATTTCTACAAAATCAGGCTCCTCTTGCTCATCCACAGCTTCCTCCAAAGGAAGCTGGAGGGTTTCAGCAACTTTTTTGTAAAACATAAAATGAGAGGGGGACTCAGAAAGCATGGGGGGAGATTCAAAAGGTCTGTCTGGGGAGATGTCTGGTTCAATGGGCACACCCAGACCCTCTAAGTCACATTCATACTGTTCATAATCATCCTCCCCCTCCTCTGGTTCATAAAACTCCTCAACATCATATTCCTGAACCGATGGAACCGACCGAACCAACCTTTTACCAGATAGTGGCGGTTCGGACGGAACCGGAGAAAGTGACTGGACAATCTGAATAGCTCTTGCTATCTCTGCAGCAGTTGGAGTAAGAATTTTGGGCTCCAAACCTGCTGACTTTCTTGTTCTCTTTACTGGAACTGGTTCATCAGAGCCAGCTTTTTCGTTTGCCCGAGGAAGTCTCGCCCTGGTCAGAGGGCACTCCCTCCGGTTCGGTTGGCACCGAACCGGGCTGGCCATCCGGGTCAGCGGACTTTTTGGCCTCTCGTTCCCTGAGCCTGCCCAATCTCTTTTCCAGGGTGGCTGCAGGGAAATTCTTACAAATCTGGCAGTCTGACTGGAGGTGGTCAAACCCCAGACAATAAACACATGTGGTGTGTGGGTCAGCCTTGGCAAAGACTTCCCCACAGACATCACAGTGTTGAAACCCAGTGGGCCCGGTTTTTCTTTTGGGTTTCTCAGACATAATGCCAGCCTAACCAGAAAAACTTGCCCTTTAAACGGCAGTGCCAGGCAAGACACCCTTATCGGTTCCTAACCGTGTCACGGGTATTGGAAAAAACCGTAATGAAATCCGTTTTTTTTAGAACCGATAAGAACCGGGAACCGCACTCTAAAATTTCAAATTTAAAACTTTAAGTTTTAACCCAAGCTGATCAGTTCAAAACCGAACTGATAAAACTTACAAGTTCCACACAGAATTAAAATATGAATTACTTACGATACCACAGACAGAGCTTGAACTGATCGGTTTTTCGGTTAAAATAAAACTATTCTCGGTTGAATCGAACCGAGAAAACACTGTTTAAACCGAGAAATGAATCGAGCAGTAGGAGAAATCTCCGGAGCGACTGTTCAGTGAGGCGGAGTAAAGAATCTGACAGTACAGGTTTGAAACTACACAGACAGAGCTTCTTTTTAGAGCTCGTGCTCTAAATTCCATTCATGGAATGGAATTAACTCTTTCACCCCCGGAGCAGTTCTAATGGTGGGATAAACTGCAATTGTCATAATATAGCAAGACTTCATGTTGTTTGAAAAAAGGGATTTAACCACCTTCCAGAATTTCGGTGGGCAATTAATGTTAGCCTGGGAGGAGGCTTTGAAGTAATTTGATTTAGCTAGCCTGATTTGTGTAGTGCAGCTGTTTCGTAAGGTGCGGTATATATTTTGGTGAACAGGGGAACCGGAGGCCTTGAAAGACTTCCACGCCTGGTCTCTTGCTTTAGTAAGGGACAGGATGTCGGAGGTGATCCAGGGCAAGTGAGCGCCCCTCACCCGTGTGTGTCTGAGCGGAGCATGGCGATCCCATGCAGCTAGGAATCTGTGCTTTAAATAGTCCCAAGCTGCGTCGATAGAGATTGCCGTAGGAATAAAGGACCAGTCAGTGATTGTTAGGTCTGTTAGAAGCGAAGCTAAATCCAGGTATTTGTATGATCATGTGAAAATAGTATTTGGGGGGGGGGGCTTTAGGCCTGAAAATTTTACAGACAGAGTAGACCATATGGTGGTCACTGAGTGAGTCAGGCAGGATGCTTGAGGCTATAATACGGTGCTGGTGTGTGGTAAGGAACCAGTCGAGGAGAGAGCGGTTCAACGATTTAAGGTTTAGCCTTGTGGGTTCAAAGATCAGCTGAGCCATTTTAAGGGCGGCTACTTGATTCTGAAGCTTTGTGTTGCCTCTGACAAGCCAGTTCACATTAAAATCCCCCAGTATATGAATCTCGACTCCTGTGGCGAGGGATTTCAGGGTGCCCAAAAAGTCCAGGATGGTATTCGAGGAGGAGATGGGGGGGCAATAAGGTAAGGCTATGAAGATGGGGTGGAGCGGGGAAGGAAGACCTTGATCATCACGGCCTCAACTGAATGTGGTGTCATAGGTATAGTGACTATGGTGTACTGGAGGGAGGACGAGATGTATATTGCTATACCACCGCCCTTTTTTTTTTTGCCAGGGCAGTCATGACGGATAATGGAGTAGCCAGGGATGGAGAATTTGGGGTCTTTGTTGTGGGGCTTGAGCCAGGTTTCAGAAATAATCATAATGTCAGGCCTCAGGGAAGATACAGTTTGCTGCAGTGAAGTTATTTTGTGCAAAAGGCTACAGATATTTAGGTGCATTAGTTTTAGCCCCTGGGAGAGTACCAGTGGGATATTTGTAGGCCCTGGATTAGGTTCAATGTCCCCGGCAAGTAGAAGAAGCAAGGTTACCAAGAGTCTGGCAAAAGGGATGGTGCTCTGGGGCTTGTGTGGTGCGGATAAAGGCAGGGTCTCAACTGAAGGTAGACTACGCATGGTAGAGTTCAGGGCTAGGAGTCCTATGTGAAAGGAGAGTGGTAGTATTGAGTGGCTGATCCGCCAGTTGCAGGACTGAGACAGGAGGTGTGTTACAGTGTATAGGGTAGTCAGTGTTGCTGTCAGTACTGACTCAACATGGGGCACCAATTTGTCTGTCTCCATTGATGGATGGATGGAGGGTGGGAGTGAGGCAAGAGGTAATAGTGAAACTAATAGAGTGATGGGAAGAGGTAGCATGGCAGAAGTTAGGGGAGTAAACAGCTAATAGGGGTTTCGTGTTAGCGACCTCTAGCAGTGGAAAGATATAGCTTGCTAATGGGAGAACTGACTGATAGGTTATTTTGCCATGTGGTCCGCACCTTGCTATATAAGGAGTGGTTCACCAAGGGTGAGTGGTGGGGGCGTGGGGTAGCCAGCAACGTTAAGCATCGCTGAGGCTTCCACGCCCGGCCCCAGTAAGCCGTATCCAGCACTTTCAGCTGTAAGATGGATTTCGGGGAGGGCAGCTCTCGGAGCCCTCGTGACCACCAGGGCACGGATGCTGAATGCTAAGGAAAAGAAAAGACACAGATTCTAGCAGGTAAGGGGGGGCTAAGCAAACAAAAGGGGGGGTTTATCCTCATGTTGCCGGAGGCTAAAACAAAATGGTCACGCAGCACAGGACTGATAGTTAAAGGAGGAAAATAGGCAGGATCAGCTTGCTAAACATGTACGGTGGAAATTCCCAGCCCAAATCACGCCACAGCAAGTTGCAAGACTTAGTGAAATACTTGTGGCTAACTGAGCTTTGCTGTTTATCTGAGTTTTGCTGTTTTGCCTATTTGCTACAATTTAAAATTCTAAAATACTTATGCAACTCAGTAATTTACCCTTAGGTAGAATTTTTAAGAGACCGATCCCTTAAGGTCCTTGTTTCAACAGCTGTACATGCAGCCTCCCTTAAAAGTAACCTACACTCAGCCAGACAAAACAGTAACAGTGAAAAATATTGTTTAGGAAAAAAGACTATTTGTAGACCTATGGCGACAATAAATAATAAAGGCAAGATTTAGCAAGCCAGTAACATTTAAGCAGGGGTTGAAGTCCAAAGTTTGAAATAAAGTTTGAAATAAAAGTCTGGCACCAAAATGCATCCGTTGGCACATCGAGCCATCCACGCCATCCCAGTAAGTCAATCCGACGTACCTTTCAGTTGTAAGATGAATTTCGGGGGACAGCAGTTCCTTGGAGCCCTCGCGACCACCATGGCACAGATGCTGAATGCTTTCACCTGTAAGATGGATTTCAGGAGAGGGCAGCTCCTCTGAGCCCTCCCGACCACCAGGGCATGGATGCTGAATGCTTTCAGCTATAAGATGGATTTGGTGGGAGGGCAGCTCCTCGGAGCCCTCGCGATCACCAGGGCATGGATGCTGAATGCTTTCAGCTGTAAGATGGATTTCAGGGAAGGGCAGCTCCTCAGAGCCCTCGTGCCACCAGGGCATGGATGCTGAATGCTTTCAGCTGTAAGATGGATTTCGGGGGAGGGCAGCTCTTTGGAGCCCTCGCAACCACCAGGGCATGGATGCTGAATGCAGCAAAGTTGCTGAGGGGAGCTCTTTGGGGTGTCTTGGTAGTCAGGTGGAGAAACTAATCTGAGCTGTTGGCTGTGAAACACAGCAGCACCTAGAGGCAGGAGTTTGAAGTACATTCCATATTCCATTTCTGTGTTCCTTCATTTACATACATTCCACTGGCTCCAGGGTGGTCAAACCTAGTGGGCTTACTGCTATAGTTAAGCATCCCGAGGGATTCCCGGGGTTTGAAGTGACCATATATGAAATAAAAGTAATAATATTTGAACATCTCAATGTAGTGAGTTATTCAGTGGTAGGGTGAACTGGCACTGAATTTATGTTTTTACACTAGAGGGCTCACCACAGCAATTTTTCCCTGAATTGCCAAATTCTAATGCTCAGTCCATCAGTGTCAGAGCCAGGATTATAAAAAGGGTCCTGTAGCAATAATGAAAGGGGACCATTAAAGAGGTCTGCCTGTCAGGAAGTAGGCAAAATGCTTCTGTGTGATGTCTTTTACTGAACATTATAACTCTGGGTAGTAGGCCATGATAAAATGAATTTATGTTGTGTTAGAAATAAATTATTGCATGTATGCTGGATTGCTTACATAATACATCATTTAAATGCCCAAGAAGGATCCTGCTGTCACACAATCTTTAGTAATGCTGGATCAGCCACAGCAGTCCATCTTTTTTCATCTTTTACGTGCGCAAGTCTATGGGAAACTGCACTTATTTTGGATACTGAATCAAACCTTTCCCTTTCTCCTCCAGCCCTGTTTCCTCCTCCCCTCTCTTCCCAAAGGCCCTAGCATTTTTCATCTTAAAGAGCCCCTGACACCACTGGGACAACTTTAAAAAAAATGTAAGATTTAGACACAAGTCTGTTTATATTTCTTACATTTTCTGCAGTTATGTTCCCTTTTCATTATTACAGAAGACAGTTTCAAGAAAACAGGATCACTGTCCTCTAGATTTTATCTACTCTGGCAGCTTGACTACACCTGATATCATCATCCCCAGTTTACGGCATCATAATTATCACTGCAGCAACAGACTATGATGGCATGAACGCAATTGTGAAGTCAGACGTAGACAAGCAGCCACAACAGATAGGGCAGGAATCCTGCTGCAATGCAACTGTGATTAGTAATAAAGAAATAAGGTGAGAACTGCAGAAATAAACATGAAATATAAGAAAAAATTACTTACCATAGTAATCTTGTTTCTTCCCAGTGATGCTCAGATATTCATAACTTTATGCAGTAAGCCTGGAGGGTTGGACTGCCCGTTGAGATGGAACACATGCAAATTAATAAAATTATTTGGACGTGAGCATCTTTCAAATACTGCCTCTACCAACTGTAGTGTTCTAACCTCTTCAGATTTGTAAGAAGCCTGGAAGTCAGGCATTAGGAAACTAATGTAACTAACATTTTATAAAAAAGAGGGGTTACCCCTAATTAAAGCATTCAATTTTTAACAGGGAAAACCTTCAAAGGGAGGATAATAATAATAATAATAATATTTGGCAAAACCACATCAAATAAAACTCCAAAAGGCGAACACATTTAAAAAAACCCTGTTTTAAAATGATTAAAACCAGAGAATATGCAACAAAACAATATGGCTTGATGGCACCAGCATGCGGAGTGCAGAGGTTGAAGTTCTGGAAGGGGAGGTAGGGAGGGAAGTTACGAATATTTGAGCATCTCTGGGAAGAAACAAGATTACTATGGTAAGCAATTTTTTCTTCTAACCCCAGTAATACTCAGGATATTCATAACTTTATGCAGACTACCAAGCAGTACCACTGGAGGTGAGCACAGAACTCATTTTGGAAATAGACTCTGCAGGACTGCTGTGCCAAACCTAGCATCATTTCTGGACAGAATGTCCAAGTTGTAATGCTTTGTAAAGGTGTGTACTGTTTTCCAGGTAGCTGCTTTGCAAATGCCCACCAAGGGGACCTCCCTGGCAGCTGCAAGTGTGGCAGCAGTCCCTCTTGTAGAATGCGCCCTCAACCTAGCTGGGGGCTCCTTACCTGCTTTCGTGTAGCAGAATTGAATACACTGGACTATCCATCGGGAAATGGATCTTTTTGAGGCTGGTTTGCCCTTTCCTAATCCCCATATGTAAGTAAAAGCTGTTTTCTATCCATTCTATGGTCTTCAGTGGCTGTCATGTAATAGCTGATAGCCCTTTTGACGTCCAGACTATGGAGCCTTCTTTCACCAGAACTGGTATGGTCTGTGAAAAAGACAGGTAGAGTGATTGATTGGTTCAGATGAAAGTCTGAAACCACTTTAGGAAGAAACTGTCTGTTTGTTCTGAGGACTACCTTATCTCTGTGAAATGCAATATAGTCTTGATGATCAATGCAGAGAGCCTGAAGCTCGCTAATTCTTCTTGCAAAAGTCATAGCTACTAGAAAGACTGTTTTCCAAGTAAGGTATTTCAAGTGGGCAGCAGCCATGGGCTCAAAAGGAGGGCCCATGAGCCTGGCTATACACACATTCAAATCCCAAGCAGGCACTGGTGCCCTGTGAGGTGGGTGCAAATGCATCAGTCCCTTAAAAAATCTTTTGAAAAGCGTGTCAGCTGCTACTGACACTTTTGTCCCTGTAGAAAGGTAGGCAGATACTGCTGCTAAATGAACCTTAAGGGAACTGGGTTGCAAACCTTGTGAGTGCAAATGAGTGAGATAGTCTATGACAACCGAAACTCCAGCCTTATGTGGCATAAGGTTCATACTGGAACACCAGAGAGAAAATCTCTTCCATTTGGAAGAACAAGTTTTCTGTGTAGAGGGTTTTCTATGACCCTTTAAAATATTTAAGACAGCTTCTGAAAGATTTAAATCTGCATACTCTAATTCCTCAAGTGCCATGCCTTGAGATGAAGGGACTTGAGATTCAGGTACAACAATGTTCCCTGATTGGAGGTAAGGAGACTGTGTCTGAGAAGTAATTGTATTGGTTTTCTGACAGACATGGAGAGCAGAAGAGAGTACCATGGCTGCCTGGCCAGTCTGGAGCTATCAAGATCAGAGATGCTGAGAGGGATTTTAGCTTCAGTAGCACCCTGAAAACCAGAGGGAATGGGGGGAAGGCATATAGGTGCCTGCCTGTCCAATCCAAAGCCAAAGCATCCAGGGGGACTGTGCCCTGTGCTGGAGATCTGCAGCAATACTGAGGTAACTGGTGGTTCTGGTGGGATGTGAACAAGCCTACCTCTGGAGTGCCCCACCTCCTGAAGATAATTTGAACCACCTGCTTGTTTAGAGTCCACTCGTGATGGGCCTGGTTGATGCGACTTAGTGCATCTGCCAAGGTATTGTCCTTTCCTGGCAAATGTATTGCCTGCAAGGATACCCTCAGAGAGTATGCCAGAGTCCAAATTTTCATGGCCTCTGAGCAAAGGAGACCTGATCTGGTGCCTCCCTGCTTGTTTATGTAATACGTGGTGGTGGTAGTGTCTGTTCTGATCTGTACCACCCTGTCCAGTACCAGCGAAGAGAAAGCTTTTAGGGCTAGCAGCACTGCTCTGAGCTCCAGCAAGTTTATTTGCTGAAGGGACTCTACTGCTGACCAGGTAACCTGAGTTGTGTGCTTTCCTAAGTGGGCACCCCAGCCCAGGAGGGATGCATCTGTTGTGAGTACCAAACAGGGTTCTCTCTCTGAAAAAGAACTCCTTGCCTTAAATTGGATTCCTCCTTCCACAACAAGAGGGCCTTTAATAGTGCCCTTGTCACCGGTATAAGTTTTGAGAAAGGGTCTCTTTTCTGACTCCAGTGAGTCCTGAGGTGAAACTGGAAGTCTCTCATATGAAACCTGGATCCCTGCACAGTGCCTGTGGATGCAGCCATATGGCCTAGTAACTGCAGAAACTGCCTTGCAGTTTTTGGCTTGTGCAGGGTGAAGGAATTTGCTATTGACTGAATACTTTGCACCCTGTCTAAGGGTAAAAAGGCTCTACCCTGAAGTGTGTTGATCTCTACCCCTATGCACTGCAAAGTTTGAGCAAGGGTTAGAATTGATTTCTTTTGGTTTATTATAAAACCCAGGGTCTCTGACTGGTGCTGGGTGATTCGTAGGGAATCCCTTACTTGGTCTGGTGACTTGCCTACCAACAACCAATTGTCCAAGTATGGGAAGACAGTAAATCCCTGTCTTCGAAGATATGCCACCACAGCAACTAGGCATTTTGTGAATACCCTTGGTGCTGAGGAAAGGCTGAAGGGAAGAGTTGAAAACTGATAGTGACCTGAAGGGAGCCTGAATCTGAGATCTTTTCTGTATGATTCCTTTATGGGGATGTGGAAATAGGCATCTTTCAAATCCAGTGATTTGAAACAGTCCCCTTTTTGGATTGTTGGCAAATTCCGAGCCAAAGTTACCATTTTGAACTTTGTTTTTTTCAGATGCTTGTTAAAAGCTCTAAGATCCAATATTGGCCGCCACTCCCCACTTTTCTTTGTTGTTAGGAAGTATCTGGAGTAGAAACCCTTTCCTCTCAGGGTGGTAGGAACTGGTTCCACTGTTCTGAGCCGTAAAAATTTCTGAACCTCTGCTTCTAGAAGTGTTCTCTCTGCAACAGGAGGTGAGCAGTAAACCCTGGTCTTTTGTGGAGGAAAGAATTTGAAGTCCAGAGACAGACCCTGTCCCACTACCTCCAGAACCCATGTGTCCGTAGTGATGCTTAACCAAGCCTGGAGGAAGTGGGAGAGTCTGCCTCTGACAGGGAGGGAGGAGGCAGTCTGAGCCTCAGGAGTTTTGCTTGGATTGGGGCTGAGGTTGGGCCTGAGAGCCCCTCCTGGAGCCCATTCTACCCCTACCCCTAGAGTACCCCAGTTGTGGGTACTGCTGGTACTGAGGCACAGCTACTGGCTGGAAGAAGGGTCTGGTCATAAAATGCCTTCTCCTGCCCTCCCTTCCATAGGGCCTAGTGGATGGAGAAGCTCGCTCCTGGAGTTGAGTTTCTTCTATAGGTTGCCTTATACTCATCCACTTTTTTCGTGTATGCAACTGTGGATTCTCCAAAAAGAGAATTTCCTTCTAAAGGAAAATCCAGGGGCCTTGGACTGAGTACCTTGAGTAAGGTTTGTGGACTTGAGCCAAGCAAGCCTTCTCTGTGCCACAGTGTTAGCCATCCATCTGGCTGCAGTGTAATTTCTATCAGCAGCCATCTGGAACTGGTACTTTGACGCCTCCAGCCCAAACCTAGCGGTTTCAGCAAGGTCTTCAGACAAAGGTGAGGGGGCTTTCATGGACATGTCCAGTACTGACTGCCACAGGGAGTTTTGATACTGGGCAGCATAAGCTTGAAAGGTAGCCTGTCTCATGGCCAAAGAAGCCTATAAATAGCCTTTTTTGGCCATGCTACCTATTTTTCTGAAGCCCTTGTCCGGAGGGTGGGAGGACAGAGGGACTCTGGCCTTGTCACAGGCTGCCTGCTATATTACCCCGTAATGGTCAGGATGGGAGAAAAGGAAATCAGCTCCCGTCCTGTCCCGCTGATATTTTTTATCTATTCTCCTATCAATAGGAGGAACAGAATTAGGGGCTGTAAGAGTTTTAGGGAGTCCTTTTTAAAGAATTTATATACTGGCAGGAGGAGAGCCTTTGTGGGTGTTAAACCCATCATATTTAAGTATTCAATTTCTTCCTCTTCCACAATCTGCTCTGTGGTAGCAACATCAAGAGCATCTGCCATTCTCCTCACAAACGTGAAATGTGAGGAGTAATCCTCTGACACCCTGGGAGGAGAACCGAAATCCTGCTCAAGGGACACCTCTGGGGGAATTGGTTTATCCTCTTCAAAAGGATCATCATCCTCCTCAAAATATTCCTCCTCTGGTAAAGAGGGCAGCACACCACTGCTAGTCTGGGGACCCTGAGGAGGGGCAGGCTGCTGGAGGATGATGTTTTGTAGTGCCTGGATAATTTTAAAAGCCTGGGCTATCTCTTGAGCCGAGGGCAGAACAGGCACTTGTTTAGAAGTTCCTGGTTTAGCAGGAGAGGGTTCTGCATGTTTCATTTTCTTCAAATTCTTTGAGTGAGCCAGGGAGTCAGACCATTCTTTACCTCTTTTTGCCCTTTTACCACTCTCGGGGGTAGGGGTAATCAACTTGTGGTTCAGCCACAACAGATTGGGGTATCAGCTGGTCAGAGCCTGAGGAACCCTAGAAATCTTTTATTTAGCCTTTCAAGGCATTGTTCCACGGTTTTATCCAGGAAAGTTTTACATATTTCGCAATCTTGGTCCAGATGTTTGAACCCCAGACAAGCCACACATAAGGTGTGTTTGTCTGCCTTAGTAAACACATCTCCACATTTTAAACAATTCTTAAAACCGGGTTCTCCGGTTTTCATTTTAGTTTTCTCTGTAATGGTAATGCCAAAAGAGAAAAAACACCAACCGCTAAATAAAAGAACTGATGCGGTTACTTTTTTTTTTTGCGGTCGGTTCCAGAACCGATAGGAACTGAACCGAGGAGATGGTAAATGAAACGGTTCAGCGGTTCTGTGACCAATAAAAATGGTTACAAAAAACAGTGAAATATACACAAAACTAAACTAATAATACACAAAAACAAAGGCTTTTTAATCAGAGAACCCCGAAGAAAGTAAATAACTCGCCTGGTTCCCTCACGGTTATAATGAACTGCGAGGAACTGGTAAAAATAAGTAACTTAAACAATAAACAAGATTTATACTGACAATTAATAGAGGCAGTATAAAAAATGAAATATACTTATGTTTTTTAAGGTTTTTGAATCTTCCTCACGCGAAAGAGTAAGATGACCACTCCGAGCGTCCAGACTTTTAGGCGGAAAGAAAAATCTGAAGAGGTTAGAACACTACAGTTGGTAGAGGTAAGGTTTGAAAGGTGCTCACGTGCAAAGAATTCTACTCATTTGCAAGTGTTCCATCTCTCCGGGCAGTCCAACCCTCCAGGCTTACTGCATAAAGTTATGAATATCCTGAGCATTACTTAGGTTAGAAGCTGGATTATGTCTAAATATTACATTTTTCTAAAGATTTCCCAGTGGGGTTGGGGGCTCTTCAATACTTAGAGCCTTCTACCCAATGTTGATTTCTTAGAGTGCAGGTCTCCCAGCAGAAGTCTGACATCCTCTGTGTCACTACATCTTGGCTCACCTCTAAGGTGTCTGACAGTGACTTAGCCATCTCCAGCTGCAACCTCCATAGACAAAATTGTGGCAAACATGGCTGTGGTGTTGCCCTCCACATCCAGCAGGAACTCACCTGTTCTGTTCTCTTAAGCTGTGTAGTTCCCCCTTCACACAAATGTCTTCTGGCTAAGCTTACATTTCCCTCCTCTATTTCTGTCTTTATTTTGCACAGCCTATGCCTAACTCAAAAGTTCTCCCTCTGTGCCATAGTGTAATAACAATCTCTAGGTTATCGGTTGCTAGGCTTTAATGCACTTCCAGGTGCAGAAGCCACTCGTCACAAGCATCTCATGTTGTGCTATGCACCTGGACACGCATTAACCCCTGACAACCAAAGCCCTGTGTTGTTGTATTGCTTACATCCCTATTGCAGATATTTTTCGTGTACAGTATGACCTAGAGTAGCATGTAGAAACAGCAAAACAGGTTGGAAGTAGTGGAAGAGCACATTAACAGACTAGGGACAGGATATTCAGGTCCTGGTTTTGGCCTGCTAAATGTTTTCTCCAGAAGCAAACCATACGTATACGGAACATGCTAGGGCACCTTCTGAGCACGAAAGGCATGTTCCAGTATAGCAGCCAGACATAATCCCAATTGTGCTCACAACCCTCAGCCCCCTATGGATTTTGTCAATAGGGTGCAACAGAGACTAAGGGAGCAATTCTGCTGTTATGGCCTGCTAATGGCTATTGCTCCAGCCAAGCAATCTCACATATTCATACCCTGACATGCAAATGACTCCATAGCACCAGCAGGGTGCTAGGGGGTCATGTGCATCCCATTACGGCCATATTACAGGCCTGAAGCACACTGTGTTTGCACCTTCCCTTACAACACTTGTTAGGGATGCCTTCAGTTTGTTTCTGGTGGTTCAGTGTGCCCTCCTGACCCCCTACCTGCATCCAAGGTGACAAGTCCTAGTGTCCAGTGGTCCCCTTCCACCCCGATCACCCCACCATGCTGTGTTCAGAACTGCTCTGCTCTCCAGTGGTTTTCCCACCCCAATCTCCCTGCCATGCTATGTTCAGAATTTCTCAGGTGTCCAGTGGCTCCCCCCCCCCCACCTTGATCACTCCACCATGCTGTGTTCAGAATTTTCCTGGTGTCCAGTAGTTCCCCACACCCCTGGTCACCCCACCATGCTGTGTTCAGAATTCTCTCTTTCCAGTGGTCCTCCCACCCCTATCTCCCTGCCGTGTTGTGTTCTGAATTTCACTGGCATCCCCTGCCCTGATCTTCCTGCCATGCCGTGTTCAGAAGTTCTCTGGTGCCCAGTGATCCCCCCACCCCCTGTAAATCAAAAGCGCCCCAACCAACCTACCTGCACAGTTCCTACAGCTACCACCACCTCCTGGCACTCCACCTACTGTATACACATCCCTCTCCCAACAACGACTGACACAGCCCCTCTGCTCAACTCCACGGACAGCTGCTGACTGAATGACAGTTTGCAATTACATGCCTACTGTAGAAACAGCTGATTATACTAGGTGTGCAATCCCAAATTGTCATGAAGTCCATGGCTGGCTGCTGAGGTAAGCGGAGGGTCTGCACCGGTCACCATCCGGGGGCACATATACTCCAGGTGGGGTGCTGGGGTGGTGGTGTTAGCAGTGATTCATAGGTGGGTGAGTCAGAGTGGAGGCTTCGGACTTACAGGGGGCAAGAGAGACAACTGTACACCAGGGAAATAAAGTATATGTGCTGGTGAGATCAAGGGGTGGGGGAACCACTGGACACCAAGAAACCTTCAGTACACAGCATAGTGGGAAGATCAGGGTCTGGGGAGGACCACGGAACTCTAGGAAAATTCTAAACAGTCCAGCAGAGTGATCGAGAGGGGCAGAGTGGACCACTGGACACCAGGGAAATTTAGTATGCAGCACGGCAGGGAGATCGGGGGTAGGGTGACCACTGGTCATTAGGGCACATAAAGTACACAGCACAGCAGGATGATCGGGGGGGTTGGGAGCACAGGCTATGAGTTCTGGCTTGGGGAAGCAGTAATTGGTGCCACACTACGGGCTACTTACCACTTCTCCAAACCTACCAGCATGCCGGTGTGCTTATATGCAAGGTACTAGCAGCTGTTTTGCATAGACACACCAGCATGATTTATGGCCAGTCACTGATGGGTTAGCAACTCACTAACCATAACATCCAATATGGCAATTTGCAATCCTCCCCTGCTTTGAGTGTGCAAAGTGGTGTTCGTGAGCTGCTCACCTTGTCAGTGATCACAAATACCCTTTAAATATCCTGGCTTGTAACGTGGCTAGGAAACAGGCCCCACTGTTGTTGGGCAAAACACATCACCTGACCACAGATTAATTCTCAATTAATCCACAGTTGCCCACTAGAGCGAGCACATACGCCTTGTTCTGTGGGTATCTGGAGCGCACCCACGAGTGCTACCAGAGCAGAAGCAAATGTTCCTTACTCCGGTTTGTGTTTCGATGTGATTTTCACTGTATGCATACTGTTTGCTGTTGCTGTGTCTCTGTCTCATACTGTTTGTTCATTACAGAAAGGAACCCACAAGAGACCATCAGCAAGCACTGTGTGCTGTGGGCAGGGCTATGGGGAGGCTGAATCGTTCTCAGGATCCCAAGTCGTTACCGCAGTGGCAATCATCTGCACCCACCTTGCGGCCTCCCTCCCTCCCTCCCCGACTGTTTGCTTGTGTTGTGGGCAGGGCTTTCAGGACCCCCATGTCCCACAATGGCAGCCCATGCATCCTGCACCCGCCTTGCATGCTCCCCCCAGTGTGTTTTTGGTTGCCGACAATCAAGAGATACCCGTCCTGTTGAAGCATTGGGATTGCACAGCACAGTCACAAAGACTCAGCCACTCCACACAGTGGCCCCACTGCAGCATCGGCATTGTGCTGCAGAGAAAGTCAGGAGGCACAGCTCCGGGAGAACGACAGCAACATGCAGGATGTCACCAGGTACACCTTTGGGAGGGCAAAAGGCATGTTACAAGGCATTGGATCACTGCTGGACCAGTTCCACACTGTCTGGTTGTGACTGTGTAGCACGTCACTAAGTACACCTGTGGGAGGGTGAGAGCAAGAAGTCAAGAGCCATGTTACAAGTGCATTAACCCACTCGAGAGCATGGGTCTACCTGAGAATTAATCAATGCCTGGGTGGTTGGAGGCCCCAGGCATGGATTAGTCTCAAATAGACCCACGCTCTGGTGGATCAACTGCGTAGTTGTTTGCTTGCCATTATGTTTACTATTGTGATTCCGTTTTCAGTTTGAAACAAAAAAAAGACACGGAAATGAATTAAAGGATAGAGTTCAATATTAAAGCAAGTGAATAGTTTTTCACTGTTTTTGCTGAAGAATCTTTAGACATTTTCATTTTGCATATATTGGGCAAAAATGTTGTTTTCCCATTAATGATCCCCTCAGGGTGGTACAGTAAGGTTGACTCCCTTATAGGGGGATTTCTATGGGAGGGAAAGCAGCCAAGATACAGCCGGAATAAACTCAGAGCTCACTGGTCTGAAGGGGGATGGTGCCTCCCATGGTTTGAAGGGTACAAGTGGGTTTTCCAGGTCTCTCAAATGCTTAAATGGTTTGCAGACCCATCACTCGAAACCCCTCAATGGTTAGGCATGGAGAGGTCGCACAGTAACATGGCACATCTGTCTCTGCTGATCTTCAATGGTCCCCCCTAGGGAGTTGTTCACCCACCCCATGATTGGCCCCTCATTGGTACTATGGCAGAAGCTACATAAGAAGTTGAACTCCAACCGCTTCCCTATCTGCCTAACTCCACTATGGGGGAATATGGGCATCACTGTGGGTAGGAACCTAACTGTATGGCCCACATGGGCCAAATCAGACCTGACAGTCATCCAAGACATATACACATCTGGAACCCAAAGCTTGGACTCTTTTGGGGGATTGTGTGACAAATCGTACCTCCCTCCAAAAGAGTTCTGGAGATACCTCCAGCTTCGAAGTGTGAGTAGTGACTATACTCGGAAACATGCTACGGATGCTTCCACATCCCCAGTCACACAATGGTTATCCTTAAAGAGAGGCCAAGCCAGTGCCACATACAGTATACAGCACTCAGAGCTTGGATCCCCTCCCAATCACTGCAGGCCAAAGCAAGATGGGAAGCTTCTCTGGATCTTCAGATAACTGACCAAGAATGGAGGTCCTGTTGGAGGCTTGCCCAGATGGCGTACCCTGACTCCAGAAGTGCCCTCGAAGAAAACAAGATTCTTCAGTCATGGTACAGGACCCCAGCGGTACTACATAAGGTCAAACTTGTCCATGACGACCTCTGCTGGTGGTGGTGCCTGGCACACAGGGGGGATCTGCTTCATATACTTTGGGATTGCCCCAGGATCAAACCACTTTGGCACCAAATCGGTGTGCTAGACTCCAAAATACTTTCAAAGCCAATCCCTCTTGCTTCAGATGTGATGCTGCTAGGCAGACACACAACCACCCCACTCTTTACCCCTCAGGACCGCAAATGGATGGCCATTTCGTGCATGCAAGCCAAGTGGCTCATCCTGTGTAGCTGGAGAACTCAGAAGGTCCCCTCTGCATCCAAGGTGCTTAACTCCCTAATACAGATAGCCAATCTGGCACGCATAACCCATGTAGTGGCAAACACGCTCCCCCTATACAACATATTTTGGCAACCTTTCCTGATCTTCCTGAAACCCAGGGAAGGGATTGGCTCAGTCAGCCAGCCCTACATAGGTTCGCCCCCACTCCCAGTACTGGAATGGTCAGAGAAGGATCCAAAGTTCAATGGCAAAAGCTGACAACCTTTCAGATGATAATATACAGGTTTTGCAGTACTGAGCAGTAGTGTACAGTTATATTTCCTTCCAAGATGCTTTGTGTGTATTATGTTATGTCGTTTTAGATGCAGTTATATGCATATTGGGGCTCCTCCCCCCGACACTCCTTGCATCTCATCGAGAATCACCTCTTAGAGATGGTATTCCAGGCCACATCAGGTAGGCAGTGTTTTTTCTAGAATGCTGTTTAATCCGTTTTGCCTCAAGAGCACCTTCCTTACCTCATATAAAAGGTAAATGTTGTAAGCCTGATTTGGCGGGATAGTGCATGCCCTTTGTCCCTTTTCAGCATCATCCCGCGTCATATCGGCTGTAGTATGTTTTGCACACAGCTTTGTATGTTTAGTTTTACTAGGAAAATTAAAAATCTTTAACAACAACAAAAAATGTTTTTTTCAAGATACATCCACTTGAAATATTAAATAAAATACAGATATCTTAAGTATTATAACAGCTTTACAGCCAAATCGATAAAGCAACATGGTCTAAAAAACAAACCACATCCGGGATCTGATAAAAAACACTTTACCTGTGACTGACACAGAGGTCACCAGAAGTTAATGGCCATTGTGTTAATCAAGTACACCACAGAATTTCTTCACATATTTGACAGTTATTCATTCCTACTACTGAGATCAATACTGAAGTCTGCTTCGCCGCACTTAAGTTAAAGGGTAAATATGTAAAGTAGATGTTTAACACTCTTGACATGTGGAAATGGTATTCCTAAAAGCAACAGTATGTGGTCAGAATTCAGATATAATAGGACAAAGTCTGATGTTCACTGTGTATAAAGGGAGTAGGTAAGTCCGGAAACATTTTTTTGTAGGCTATTGACTGTATTGATCATGAACTTGTAGAATTATTACAAATTAACATTTATGACTCCTTTTAAAATAATAAAACACTGCAAGAGGTATTTAGAGGTTTCATTTCTTTTGCTCACATAGTTCTCTTGGGTTTTGTTTAGTCTTTGCCACTTAAAAACTTTGGTATTGTCTTCACATTTAAAGACATATTTCAAGAGAATGCAAACCTTGCTTTACCTTTTTTTTTTTATTTAAATGCAACTTTGGGCACATGTGTAGCCTCCCTAACCTCTCTTCTGTTTTTCTTTAGTTCTCTATGAAATAATCTTATTGTTCCCCATTGTTTTTAGAGTCCCTCATTCCTGCTGCTTTTCTCTCGTCTAATATTTATTTTTATGACTGCAGATCAGATGTGGAACTAGGCGACATCAGCTGAGCTGGGGGGGTGTCCAGCAGTGAAACTTACAAGTTGAGCATCAGCTCAACAGGTAGTTGTAGACCTGATTAGTAATTATACAAATGAATATCAGGTAGAAAAATAAAGCATGAACATGGGGACCTAAAAGAGGAAAAAAAATATTTCAAAGTGAGCAAATAGAAAAGGACAATGTTGAGAATGAGGCTACACTCGTGCTACAATTTGGAAGTCCTGAAAAAGTTAAAGCAAGGTTTATATTTCCATAAATAAACTGGGAGGCAAATTGAATATTTCTGTTTCAGAAGACCTACTGCATTGCTTCCTCTTTTATATGAAACAGTTGAACTTTGTACAGGGGTTAACAATCTGTATTACTAATCGGTATTGTAATAGCTTGCAATGAAAATTTAAAGAATCAGTCACTAAATATCCTGAAAAGCAATGCTGTTTACCAGTGGAGGCTGTGGTAAGGTCTGTTCCAGAGAGAAGAGGGCTGCAGTGAGGGGTGGATTCCGCTACCCCACCATGGTCAATCCCATTAGGAGAGACAGGTTTATACCACGGAGAGATTGGGAACTGGAAAAAAAAAGCAGAACTGGAACCAGTAGCAAGACCGTGGCTGTAACTGAAACTAGTGGCCATTAGGTGCAATCTTCTCCAAATCAGGAAAAAAAAACATGCCAGAGTAAATGCAGAGTAGAATAAAGGCAGCCCCATGGCTAGGTACCTAAAATGCTTTTCTTGCATAGGGGTTCCAGGGGAAAAAAAAGGCCTAACCAAATTTACGTCACCAGCACCATGCCATCTTATGGACTGGGAACCGAGTGACATGGTCCACAGCTGGGACCCAGTAATGGCTTCAGTATCCAATGGCTGGTTGGCATCAACAACCTGTAAATACTAGTAACCAGAGCCAGCATGGTGTACGGTTTTGGGATTAGAACCACAAGAGACTTGGCAGCTCATGACAACTGGAGTCATGGTGCTCTGTACCCAGTCCATCTGATGGGTCCAGGTCCTAGAAGTACCAGAACTAAGATATGGTCAACTGATCAGAACCAGACTGCTACTCCCCTTCCGTTTTGTGACCAGGGTTATCGAGTTTCCTCAATGAGATTCCTCGGTCTTCTTAGACAACTTTTTTATTTTTTAATTTTAACAGTTTATGGCCAGGAAAGATACACTAAGCCAAAGCTTGTTTGCAGCTGTATCCTGGGAACATAGGGAAGTTTAGTGACTTGCTCATGGTTACACAGTCTGCAAGTGATGACTGTGGGATTCAATCCCAGTTCTCCAGCTCTGCAGCTCTGTGCTCTTAACCACTACACTATACTGCCTCCTTAACTTGGAGCTACCTTGGATGAATTTGGAGATGCTGTGGCATTTAGGAGATTGTTTTGGTGTAGTCTGGGCCCATACACTCAAGAAACTGACTGTGGTCATCAGTCGATGGCATGGGATTGTTGTATTTAGTGCAGTTTATTCATCCACTAGGTGACAAGACTGCTGGAAGGAGTCTTCTGGAATGACTGACAAAACTATGGAAAAACTGGGTTAAAAAAATTATTTAATTTGTCGTGAAGGTGATCCTGTACCAAATAGTAAAAGAAAGCCATGTCAGACTCAGTTCGGAATGGTAAATGGAATAAAAAAGGTACACAGAAGGGATTCGGTGCAAGTGATTTCTTCAGTGGACAATGATGATCAGATAGCTGGGACACACATACACTTGTGAGGTGGAGGAGGTCATACAGTTGTGGTTTGAATCAGAGTGGATTGTTTTGACTCCTTACATAGAAACATAGAATCTAATGGCAGATAAGGACCACTTGGCCCACCCAGTCTGCCCATTTCCCCACCTAATGGATAAGCTGCAGATCCTAGCTAACCAACAGCCTACTTCTTCCAACCTCCACCCCCTAGAATTGCTTTATCTCTGTCCCATGCATTCTTGAATTCCACCACTGTTTTTGACTCCACAACCTCCTCAGGAAGGCTGTTCCATGCATCCACAACCCTCTCCATGAAAAAATACTTCCTCACATTACCTTTGAGCCATCCCCCCAGCTTCAAATTGTGTCCCCTTGTTCTTGCACATCTCTTTTTCTGAGAGATACTACCCTCTTGGACTTTGTTGATCCCATTGAGGTATTTGAAAGTTTCAATCATGTTTCCCCTCTCCCTCCTCTCCTTGAGCCTATATGTATTAAGATCCTTAAGTATCTCTTGATATGTCTTCTGGTGCAGACCCTGCACCATTTTAGTTGCCCTCCTCTGGACTGCCTCCATCCTGTCTATGTCTTTACGGAGACTGGGTCTCCAGAACTGTACGCAGTATTCCAGATGGGGTTTCACCAGCTGTCTGTATAGAGGGATAACAACTTCCTGTTTTCTACAGGTGATGCCTCTCGCTATGCATCCCAGTATCCCACCAGCCCTACTTACTGCCCTCTCACATTGCTTGCTCATCTTTAGGTCATCTGATACGACAACCCCCAGGTCTCTTTCCATTTTTGTTGTTGTTAGTATCTCACCCCCCATTGTGTACTCTTCCCCTGGGTTTTTGTTTCCCAGGTGCATTACTTTGCACTTCTTCGCACTGAATCTAAGCTGCCATACATTTGACCATTCCTCCAACCTTGCCATGTCCCTTCTCATCCTTTCCAACCCACCTTGTATATCAACTCTGTTGCAGATCTTTGTGTTGTCTGCAAAGAGACATACTTTTCCTTCCAGTCCCTGTGCAATGTCACTTATAAAGACATTAAAGAGGACCAGTCCTAGTACTGAACCCTGCGGTACCCCACTAGTAACCTCCCTTTCTTCAGAGAGGACTCTGTTTACTATTACCCTCTGTGTCCTGTTCTTCAGCCAATTTTTTACCCAGGCTACCATCTTGGGACCCACTCCCAGGCTGGCCAACTTGTATATTAATCTTTTGTGTGGGACTGTGTCGAATGCATGTCTAGGTAGGCCATGTCTACAGCCCCTCCCTGATCTACTACTTTGGTCACCCAGTCAAAGAAATCTATTAAATTCGTCTGACATGACCTTCCCACTGTGAATCCATGCTGCTGTGGGTCCTGCGCTCCTCTGGTCTCTAGGTACTCAACAATTCTTTCCTTCAGAAGTGATTCCATCATTTTCCCCAATCACTGAGGTTAAACTAACAGGTCTGTAGTTTCCTGCTTCTGCCCTGCTCCCACTTTTGTGAAGTGGAATAACATCTGCCCTTCTCCAGTCTTCAAGTACCACCCCATCCTCCCATGATTTGTTAAAGAGGGTAGTCAGTGGTGTCACTAGTTCTACCCTTAGTTCTTTTAGAATTCTGGGATGAATCCCATCAGGCTCTATTGCTTTGTCCACCTTCAGTTTTATGAATTCCTTCAGAACCCTTTCTTCTGTGAAAGGGCTGGAATCAACTCCTGTATCCAGCGTGTTTCTATTGTTTGGTTTAGGTACCTCCCCCTCTTCATTTGTGAATACTGAGCAAAAGTATTTGTTTAGTATCTCTGCCTTTTCACAGTCACCCTCTTCCACCCCCTCCCCTTTATTAAACCTCACTATCCCTCCCTTGGTCTTCCTTTGCTCCCTGATGTACTTATAAAAGGTTTTATCCCCCTTCTTAACTGAGTTGGCTGTCTTTTCCTCGGTTTGGGCCTTTGCTGTTCTGACTGCCTTTCCTGCTTCCTTTTGCTTTAACTGATAAAATTCTCTGTCCTGCTCCTTCTGTGATTCCTTGTACTTCCTGAATGCTCTCTTTTTCTCCCTAACCTTCCCGGCCACCTCCTTTGAAAACCATAGTGGTTTCTTACGTCATTTTGATTGTTTATTTGCTTCACACAAAGGCTTGTTGCCTCTGTGATGGCAGTTTTGATTATTACCCATTGTTCTTCCACCTCTCCTTCCTGCCCATTTGCTAGTGCATTCCTTGGGCACTCACCCATTTTGGCAAAGCCCCCCCTCCTGAAGTCCAGTACCTTTGCCTTTGTATGGCTTGACTCTACTGCTGTGTTTATCGTGAACCATACAGTTTGATGGTCACTAGTTCCCAGGTGGCTACCCACTTCTAAATCTATGATCCTCTCGCCATCTCCATTTGAAAGTACCAGGCCTAAGATTGCTCCCTCTTGAGTGTGTTCCAATACTAGTTGTCTAAGACATGCCCCCCTTGTAGGGCATCTAAAATGCCCCCACTCTTAGAAGTGGCTGCTGCAAATGCACTCCAGTTAACATCTGGCATATTCAGATCCCCCGTCAGCAATATCTCCCCTTTTTCTGCCACTCTAAGGATACTTTCCATAATTTCCTTGTCCATTTCCTCCCCCTGAGATGGGGGTCTGTATACAACCCCTGTGCAGATTGTGGTGCCATTGCCTGTCTCCAAATTGACCCACAGTGCTTCCTCTCCTCCCTGTTTACCCTTTTGTTCATAGTTTCATAGGTTGGTTCGGAGCATAGGAGACATTAGTCCATACAGCTTGCCTCTTATTTTCTAGTTTTAATAGCCAACTATATTTTCTTGTTCACAATATTTGTCTAATTTCCTCTTAAAACCTTTCATGCTGTTACATTTGACAATTTCTTCTGGTAGGCTATTCCAAACTGATATCACCCTTACACTGAACCAATGTTTCCTTTTTGTTGTTTTAAACTGCTGTCCTATTAGCTGCATCGAATGTGCCCTTGTGCTATAGTGCTGCTCCTTAAGAGTTAGTTCCAGTTTGGCCTCAAAAACTGGATCCCTTGTTGCCCTATAGACCAGGCACATGTCGCCTCTCAGTCTCCTATATTCCAGTGTATACATCTTCAACTCATCCAATCTCTCTGTGTAGTTTTTATTTCTTACATCAAGAATTAATCTTTTTGCTCTCCTCTGAACCCCGTCCACTCTCCTGATATCAGTCTTGAATCCAGGTGACCAAAACTGGGTACAAAACTCCAGCCTCGACCTCACCAATGAACTATAAAGCGGCACGACCACCTCTCTTTTCCTACTTTTAATATGCCTACTTATACTATGCAATATACCCCCTGCAACCTTTATCATCTGACCACAATGCTGGTTAAACTTTAGATCATTTGATACCCTAATTCCTAGATCTCTTTCATCAGTTACCTTTCTCAGCTGTATTCCATTTAACTCGTAGTCTGCCAGGATGTTATTCCTACCAAAGTGCATCACTGCACATTTATCTGCATTAAAGAAAAGCTTGGCCTCCCTTGCCCATGTTTCCATTTTATTTAATGCTGTTTGTAGCTTCTGTACATCCTCAGTGTTATCAATAGTAAAGCCAATCCTGGTATCGTCTGCAAATTTAGACTCCCATACTTCCCCTCCTCCCATCAATGAGTGTGTGTATATGTATATATATATATATATATATATATATATATATTTATATTGAACAAGCAGGGCCCCAAGACCGATCCCTGAGGGACCCCACTCTCCACACCTAACCACTCCGAAAACTTACCCTTTAAACAAACTCTCTGTTTCCTATCTCTCAGCCATGCATCCACCCATCCAGTAATATGCCCATGGATATTATGTTCTATTAAGGCATCAATTAGTTCTCCATGAGGGACTTTGTCGAATGCTTTGGAGAAGTCTAAGAATATAACATCAGCGGCCCTACCTTCATCCAATGCCTTACTTATGTGCTCATAAAATTCTAATAAGTTTGTTTGGCATGAGAAGCCCTTCTTGAAACCATGCTGTGCATCATCCACATCTCCAGACATCTCCATGAACTCCCCAATATACTCCTTTATGATGGTCTCTAACAATTTTCCCCAGGATGGTAGTCAGACTCACAAGTCTATAATTTGCAGCCTCCTGTCTGGATCCCTTCTTACAGTATATATAGGAATGCCATTTGCCCTCCGCCATACCTCAACCACCTCCCCTTCATCCAAAGAGGTCTGGAAGATTTCTTTTATAGGATCAGCCAGGACAAGCGCCAATTCCTTTAGGACTCTAGGGTGAATTTCATCAGGTCCTTGTGATTTACTGGGATCTAATTTTAATAGTCTCTATTTAATATCCATACTATTTAATTTAATTGTATTGCCCCTATTTTCTAAATGAACCTTATTTCCTGTTGATTTGGTATTAAAGACTGATGAGAAGTAATTATTTAAATAACCTGCCATTTTTTTGTTATCACTTAGTAATTCCCCATCCTGATCCTTAATGGGTCCAACAATAGTGTTACCCCCTCTTTTATCATTAATATAATTATAGAAAGATTTATAATTGTCCTTTACTTTGTTACTAAATGTAGCTTGTGTTTATTTTTCGCCCAGCCTATTGCTCTATTGGTTTTTCTTAACAAATTTCTGTAAACTTCCCAGTTGTTTACATTACCACTTTTTCTGGCTTTTGTGTAGGCCTTTCTTTTTTTATTTATGAGTTTTTTAATTTTAGGGGACATCCATATGGGGATTTTACCTGCCCTATTATACTTCTTCCTAACAGGTACATGTTTATCAACTAAGAATGTAATTTTATTAATCAGGCAGTCCTATTTTTCATTTAATGATTTACTTTCAAACTCCATTTTCCAAACCCATTTCAGAGCTTCATTCCTTATCTCATCAAAATTTGCTTTATCATAGCTCCTTGCCTCAGTTGAACCTATGGATTTTACTTTCTGTCCTACGATATTAAAGGTAATCATACAATGGTCACTAGAGCCAAGGGGGGGTGTGTGTTTACCCAACATTGTTGAATTTTGTCCCCCATATTATTTAATAGAAGATCCAAAATATTTTCTCCGCTAGTGCCACTTTCTATATGCTGTTCCAATCCAGTTAACAGAAATGTATAAAAATATCTGGATTCTATATGATTTCCTGCAATTTGTTTTTTTCTAATCTATAGTGGGGAGATTGTAATCACCCAGAAGAATGATCCTATCAACTGGGTCTAGGGAATCTAGGAGGCTAAGGACACTTTTGTCTTCTTGAGGTGACATTGAGGGAGGTCTATTTATAACCCCCAATTTAATACCTGGGCTCCCTACTGGCATTAGCTTAACCCAAACATGTTCAATTCCAGGTAAAGGTTTTTTATTAATAGCTTCTGACGGAATGTTCCTTGAGCCAAAAAGATGTAATGTGTGTGAACCTATGGTTGAATAGTGAAAAACATAGTCCCTATGAAGATCATTTGGAAAACTTGAAACTAGAGGTGGGCAAAAGCTGCAATTTCTGCTTTCATGGAACTTTCATTAAAGTTTTGTAAATTTCGCAAAATGTTGTGAACATTCACCATTGGCGAGACTGGATTCTTCCAAATGTGTTTCATGGATTTTCACCCTGTTCCATAGACTTTTTTGGCTGAACTGCAGAATAATTCATATAATCTGCAGAATCCATCCACAGTTTAATGTATTATTTTGTAATGCAGCCCACCCTCAGCACCGATCACCGGCCCCCTGTAGAACAAAATTCCCTGGTGTCTAATGGTCCCTTTCCCACTGATTGCCAGCCCGATGTAAAATTAGACCCCCCCCGCAGATTGCGGCCCGATGTAAAATGTAGTTCCCTCCCTGGTGTCTAGTGGTTCCTCCCCACCCGTCAATCATGGGTCGATATAAAAAAAAATTAAAAAAAAAAACCCTGGTGTCTAGTGGTCCCCTCCATCTGATGATTGGTGTGGGGGTAGACCACCAGACACCAGGTAATTTTAACCTGCAGCGGGCATGATCAGCAGCGGTGGGGGTGGATTAATGCATTAAACTGCAGGAAAAAAGCTGCAGAACTGACCACTGACAGTGATTAGTTCTATGGAATTGTTTTCCCAAAGTTTAAAACATTAACCCGTAGTCCATACTTTTATTCCACTGTTTTAAGGTGGAATCTTCACAAAAGTTGCCAAAGTTATTTCTGAACTTTTGTGGAAGCGAAAGTCCAACTTTTACACAAATTCAGCTGGCGGAATTTTTTTTTTTTAGCACAACTGTATTTAAAACTGATGTCCTTTGAAACTAGAAGACTCAGGTGATTTGTTACTAATGTGTGATATCTGCACAGATCCTTTCTTAATAAATGAACTGAACTTGGATTTCAAAAGTAGGTGTAAAGGGACCAGAGGGCATCCTTTACAATTTTCAAAATCTAGATTCAGTACAAACACTAAAAAATATTATTATACCACAACGTGTAATTAATGCCTGGAATAGTTTGCCACTTGAGATCATTTTGATTAAGGACAAAAAGGAGTTTAAGAATAGACTGGACAATTACATCAATAATGGGGCTTAGTTACAGTATTATTGGTAGTATATATGAGCTAATATGGGTCATAGCCTTCTTTGCTCTTTATCACCATAGTATGAACCATGAATCATCATTTAGAAATTGTATTATGCTGAAATGCAAGTCCCAGGATCCACCAAAGGTTGGGGTGTGGTGCAAACTGGGACTTTCACAACTCTCACTAATACACACCTGCTTTATTAGGCTATTTCAGTAAATTTTAACAGATATGGAGCTCCGTCTGAGACAAGATGGATGCCTCTGACCTAGGTGCTGTCTTGAAGGAAGGAGGAATCCAGAACTGGAGAATGCAACTATTCAACTCCCTTTACCTTCTACTTGAAGGCTGAGACAGCCTAACCCTGTCCCCCCATCACATGTGGCTCAAATACATCCAAGGCAGAGGAACAGGTATGGAGAGGTCATTTAGAGCGGAGTGGATGTGGCTGGGGTTAATAGCTGATGTCTTGAATGCTATGAGACAGGCTGAGTAACACTAACAAAGAATTTGCTAGACAGCACGTGACTATGACCACCAGTCACTCGCTTCTCATTCCTTTCATAACCCTCACAGCAAATCTATAGCAGGCCAGTGTACTTCCTTTATCTGGCTTCCAAATTTGTGGAACAACCTCCCATTTCTTATCTGCCTCTTTTCCTCCTTGCACTCTCTCAAACCACTCTTATTGGCCCACGTCTCAAAGCATGCATTTTAAGCAAACCTTCTTCCTCTTCTCCCCACATTACAACAACTTATGCCCTATCCACCACCCCCCTATTTACTACATTGCCTCTTACTTTATTGCATAGCTACAAAAGTCAATGTACTCTGTAATTTGTATTTTACACCACCATTCTGTTTCAGATATTTGCCATATGTTGGCAGCTTGCTCTCTTAGCTCTGGTCCTGGCTACCCCATAATGAATGTTTTTGTGCACTATTAATATTGTTTTTTTTCCTCTGAAATTTGCTACTAGTGCTTCGCTTTTACAGTATTACAAACATACGAACAAGCCAGCAGAAGAAGGCCATTTGATCTATCAAGTCTGCTCATATTGTTAATCTACATCCATCCTTGGGTCACACCTGGAAATGTGCCTACCCTGGTTACCAAATTTTAACTAAATAAAAACATACATACATACATACGTAAATATGCCTTACTGCTCTGGGCAGATCTCTTGAGACTTTCATTGATGATTACCCCAAGGTTCCATTCCTTCGTTGTTTGTCCCCCTCTAAGTAAGTAAATTTTATTTAAAACAAGAGACGTACGAAAAACCATTGGGCACCAAATAATTTTTAATGGTGCCCTGCAATAATACAGCAATAATTTTTTTAAAGTATAGTAAGTTAATATTAGTTGCAATAATATAAAAACTATTTTACCATGTTAAATCCATTATTTAGTGAGTTTGTTTACTCATTTATGTCTACAAGATAATTTAATGTAAAGACACATATCATGGACACGAGAATGAGGCTTGGTCAGTAAGCCAGTCAGCCAGGTGTAACTGAGAAATTTGGGAGAGGACCATGGATGGCACAAACGTCAGCGTGTACTGGAAGCATGTTCCACTAGGTAGGACCATATTTTATAAAAGCTTACTTACCAAATAACCTAGAGGATGGGTAGTGTATCAGCTAGTGCCCAGCAGAAGAGCTCTGTCTGTCTGTCTGTCTGTCTGTCTGTCTGTCTATCTATCTATCTATCTATCTATCTATCATCTATCTATCTAATCTGTTTGTCTATCTATATGTCTATCTATCTATCTATCTATCTATCTATCTATCTATCTATCTACACATGGTTGGCTCTTTTCCCCCATAGGAACCATTATTGTGCACTTCCCTATGTACCACACCAATTACAGCTGTATACCTCACAGTTAATGCTGTACACCTCCCAAGTAATGCTGCTGTACACCTCCGGAGGCATACAGCTGTATACCTCACAATTAAGGCTCTACCTGTATACTGTAGGGGAAAAAATCCCCCCTCCAGTCCAGGAGCAACCCCAAAACACTCAAAATCTACGTGCAGCTCCCCACATTAAAAAAAAAAAAAAAAAGGCTGCAGGGAACACATAAGAACCCCTCATACTTATCAGTAGCCTTTCCCTTGAAGCTCCAGCTGTCTCACTTGATGCTGCTGCCATGTGAGACTCCAGGCCACTAACTCCACTGGTTTCTCAGGCCCCAATGTCATACACTGCTCCCTCATCACAAACCATCTTCCCGACCTCCAACACCACTCTACACTGCCATCAACATGTTGCACCATGTAATCCGTGACCCCACCAATGATCTGGAGGATGACCAGCAGGGACATGCCCCCTTTTATAGGAAAACCCTAAACTAATGAAACAGGAAAGGATCGAAATGGAGTCCTTTTCTAAAATGCCACTGCATTACAGAAACACAGGGGCCAGAAAGTGTAAAAGCAAACCCGAAAATGGCCTTGACTATGGCTCACCAGGAAATGGCCCTGGCCCCACACAGCAGGTAAAACTGCCATGTATCACATAAAACAAATGATGGATATATGTGGCATACAGGGCCATATACCCCTTTGGGTTTGTGGCCTTATTTTCTAATTAATCCCCCTCAGTAGGTATATTTCCTTGTATATCACACATACCCAGCATTAATTCTTTATAGATATATATCTATATATAGTGTATATATAAATATATATTATACCTCTCATCCTACAGATCACTCAGGAACTCCTGCATGAATGCTGTCCACACTGCTAAGGCCCACTACTTCAAATGAAACCTCCAGTCTAACCTTACTTCCCCATCAAAATTCTGGAAGGTTAACCACTCCGTCTTTGATTCCCCAGCCCAGTCCACTCCCCTGTCCTCCTAGTGGATGGCTCACCAGTCTCCGACCCTCCTTCAGTTACCACTCATTTTAATGAATTCTTCTCCACTTGTGCACTCCCCTCTCTTCCATCTCCTGGTCACTCCCCCTTTCTGCCACCTGCTGCTTCTCCCTGTCCCACTCACCTGAAGACTTTCATTTCCCTCCTGTTTCCCCCTCAGGAAGTCTTCCTTGCCTTTACATCATTTAATTGTTCTGCATCCAGCCATGAAAGGTTGGACCCCAAACTTCTGCATATCTCGGCTCTGGCTATTGCTTCTCCACTCACTCACCTTCTGAACCTTTTCTTCTCCCTTAGTGCAATCCCTTAGGCCTGGAAAGTAGTGAAGGTTCTTTCTTTGCACAACGGCAGTGACCCCTCCTCCCCTGGCAACTACTGGTTGATCTCTCTCTCCTCCTCTGTCTCTCGCAAAGCTGCAAGAGACCGTTGTCTACTCTAGGCTTGCTGATTTCCTTCACTCCTCAGATTTCCTCTCCCTCTTCCAGTCTGGTCTTAGGAAGCACCACACTATGGTCTCCTTCTTGTTGTGAGTAACTGATTCTGTCCTCACTGGGATGGATCAGGGGCATATCACTAAAGATATATGCATTGATCTGGCCAAAGTCTTTGCTCTGCTGGCCTCACAGCTTCCACTGTTGACTGGTTCTGTTCATACCTCATGGGCTGTCAACAGTCATTACAGGTGGGAGGCATCCTGTCCCCTCCCCATCTTAGGGTTCTATCCCATTCTCAGTTTTCTTGAATGACTTGCCCTCAGCTTGTGTCTCTTCGCATATCTATATGAATGCAGATGACAAGGTCATTTTCACCACTGGCCCATCAGCTTCACCTGTGGAAGGTCCATTCCAGTATGACTTCCACAATGCACTGCACTGGTTCCACGCCAACTAACTCAGGGTCAACACCAAAAAGACTGTGTCCCTAAACTTCAGCACCAGCAAGAAACTGGCCAGGCTCTTGCCCTCTTCAGACTTTTCCACGCTAGATGGCATCCCTCTGGACATTGTCCCTGCCTTCAAGTACCTTGGTGTGTTCCGTGTTAGCAAGCTACACTTCTCTACCCACATCAACGCCATCTATGTCAAACTTTGGCCTAAACTCGGTGCCCTGTACTGCAACAAGTACTGTCTTTCCTTCCAGTTCTTCTAGGAGCTGGTCACCAAAATGGTTCTCCTAGTCTTTGACTATGCGGATGTGGTCTAAGACACCGCCCCTTCCTCTTCTCTAGCCAAACTGGACACCCTCTGTAATGCCTTCTGTTATTTTGCTACCAACTCTCCCCTCCATACTCATCACTGCTCTGTCTATTCCTCCCTCTCCATCCTCCCACTACCTTAATGTTGCCAGTCCCAGTATGCCTCCTAAATTGCTAAATACTGGTTTGGGTTCCTTCCCTCCTACCTCTCCTCTCTCCTCTCCCCTATTCTCCACTCTTCTTATTCTGTCCACTCCAGGTATTCACGTACCTTCTCCATTCCCTACCCTCAATCCTCTGCTGAGCAAGCTGCCTTCTCCTACTGCTTCCCTTCCCTCTGGAAACTGCTCCCCTCCTCCTCCACTTCTCTCTCTCACACCCAGCCCTTTGTTGTCAGCTAAGGCATCTTCCTGCTCCCTCATATCCCTGTCAACCCCCCTCTTGACTCTTCTTCCTCTCTCTTGTGACCCCCCTGCTTAGTACCACCTTTAATCTAGGCTAATTGTGACTATGCCTATGGTCTCTTTCTATACCCCACCCCACTAGCACTGTCACCTTCCCCAACAGGCACTGTGCATTTTATTGTATTCTTGCATGCTTGTCCACACATCACTGTGATAATCCATGCTGTTATTTAAGTACTTGATCACCACATTGCTCCTGCATCTCTAATGTTGCCTATGTAATGGCAATCTGATGTTTTCAAATTCTATTCTTTCTGTAATTCCCCCTCTCCCCTCCTCTGGAAATGAGCTTCATCTCGGAGTGCCTTTCCCAGTTGCCAATTTTTAAATAAATAAAAAAAAACACATCTCGAGGACTAATTAGGCAATAAAGCCACTCGTTCTTAGGGCTCATGGCCACATTATTTAATTAACCCACTTGGTAGGTATATTTCCTTGTATACCCTACCTCCCCATCATTATTTTATATATATATATATATATATATATATATATATACACACACATATATAGTCAAGTCCCTTTTTCAGGGGCAACCCAGGGAACCAAATGTTTCAAGCATAACAAAACAGTACAGATACAGATAATCATGTACAAATATCATTGGACAGTTACATACATTCAGGGACTAGACTAGCCATCCCATTCATTGGGAGACAGTACAAATTACAGATGTCAATTGCAACATAGCTGAACAAACAGCAAGGTTGATACGAGCATACAATATGATCATAGTAGAGTCAATTAGTACATAAGTGGACAAGTATGGACAATTGGCTGTGTACAGATTCATAGCCCAAGACATTGATCATACTCACCAGGAGAGTACAGGCAGCAGGTGGAGAAGTTTAAAGAAAATTAGGTACAGTTCCCATTACAGACAGGAGGCTTGTAAAATATTTTTCTTATATTGTCTTTTGAAGAGAGTAATGGTCTTACATGAGAGTAGTGAGTGTGGGAGGTCATTCCACTTGTGTGGTGCTTCGAAGGAGAAGGATCTTCTTCCAACAGCTAGGTGAGTCTTGGGCAGACCTAGCATCAGGAGGTGTGAGGACCTGAGTGTTCGTAGGAAGGGTTTTAGGGTTAGTAGGTTAGATATACTCAGAGGAGGTGAGAGGTGTATTAGCTTGAAGGTGGCGCAATATACTGGGAGGTTAAGTCTGGCCATGAAAGATGGCCAACCCAAATTGTTCAGCACCTCACAGTGATGGGCACGAGCTGGGGCCTTAATAGCAAATCAGGCAATTCCGTGACAGGCCATTCTGAGTTTGTTCAGGAGTGTAGTCTTAGAGGAGTGGATTATAGTGGCACCAAAGAAGAGGCCTGGGAGAAGGGTGGCAGAGGCAGTAATGCTTCATGCACTACCTGAGAGGTAGGGAGCAGTGCAATATAGAAGGCCAAGTTTCTGACTAGTAGCATTAGTGACACAGGTTATGTGCTCATCAAAGGACAGATGCTTGCCAAGTACTGCACCCCAGTATTTAAAGGTGGTAACATTTTTGAGTTGAATGTTAGTGGATGTTTTGATAACCGGGGGCGGGGGGCTGTGAGGTTGTGTCAAAGCAGGTATGGTGAAACAACATGGATTCATCTTTTTGTGTTCAGAATGAGTAGGTTATTTTTAAACCACATTTCTAGAGTCTGAAAGTCATTTGTTAGGTTAGAGTTAATACTCACAGGAGGATCTATATAAGATGGCATCACCTGCATATAGCTGAACCGACGCCCCTCCACAATTCAGAGGAAGGTCATTAATGAATACTGAGGATAGGAGAGCCCCTAGGATTGATCCCTAGGGAACCCTGTCAGTGATAGGAGATAAGGTTGAGATAGTACCAGCCCATTTGACACATTGAAACCGATTTTCTAAGTAGTTAGAGACCCGAGAGAGAGTTTTTGTCAAGTTCAAGGTGGCGACGTTTACAGATGAGAAGTGAGTGGCTGACTAGGTCGAATGTCTTCATTAGGTAGACACAGACTACACCAGTTGCTTCACCCTGGTCCATAGTCTGGAATATATCAGTGGTGACCCTCAGGAGAGCAGTTTCTGTTTCTATTCCATGTGATTTCCGAAAGCCATGCTGGTTACTACTGAGGGCATTAGTCTGTTCAAAGTAGGATGATAGCTGATTATAAAGTATTTTTTCTTGGATTTTAGCAATTGGACACAAGATAGATATGGGTTTATAGTTTTCAATAAAGTTGGTCGGACCACTTTTATGTACTGGGACAACAACTGTGGTTTTCCATTTGCTGGGATGGTTTGCGTGAGGAAGATCTATTAAGGATATATATATATCGGTAGTGCAGCTATAGTTAGGGTTGGTGGGCCACTTCTATGTTAAACCCCAAAGTTTGCACTTTAATAGCTTTGCAACTGTTTTTATGATTTGCCTGAAATTTTACATACACAGCATCCAACCATAGATCAATGGTTCTGGAATGTTTAGTTTCAGTTGGATGTACGGTTGCGGAACTGTAGAGTATCAAAAATGTGAAAAATCCTCAACTTTTGTGCATTTTTTCATCAGGCTAAATAGACCGAAAGATGTGTCTGTTGGGAGTCAAATGTGCATGTGTTTATGTGGCCTGGGTCAAAGTGGTGTCTTTTGAAGGTCTGGTGAAAACAATGTTAATCCGTTCAAAAGTTATGCAAGTTTTAGCCTATAGGAAAATGTATATGTGCACAGCGAAACTTTCGGGAAAAAATTTTTTTGTGCACGAAAACATTTCATTATAAGGTATAGGGGTGTTGCAAAAGAACAGGTTACTCACCTGTAACACTAGTTCTAGGTGTGGTATATGTTGTTCATCCACACTTCTTGGCATCAATCAATCAATCAATCAAATCTTTATTTATTCAGGTGAACATCACTGAGCACAGCTCATCAGCAAGATGGACCTGATAAGGTCAAGGTTCAATAATTGGTACATGTATAGGAAGATTTAAAACACGTATATACTTATATACAGTAATCAAGGTTCAATAATTGGTATATGTACATGAATAATTAAAACACTTATATACAGAAATCAAGAACAGAAATTGTTTAAACATAACAGGATATGGTAGGAACATATGAGATGCACTCTAGGTAAACCAGTATATACATATCAACATTGGCAGTAAACATGGCATACATTCAACATGATATACCCAAGATTCCAAAGATCCAAGAAGTCAATGTGGACAAAGAGAAATAGTGATTGGATGACTGAAAGAGGTGGTCATAGACTGAGACAAGTGACATGGTAGGAAGGGTACATGACTAGAGCAGGGAATGGTGCTAGAACTGGGAGGTGAAAGGCAGTGATAAGGGCTAAGGTAGGAGCCTGGAGTTAATGGGAGAAGATTATAGCCAGGGGTGAGGTATCTGTGGAGATGAATTCTAAGGAAGTGAATTGCCATGATATGATGGCAGCCTGAGAGGGGGAAGGAAAGAACTGCGAATAAACTAGAACTTGTGGAAGCAATTGCATGTCCCCTTCCACTTTAAATCTTGCCGAAGTTTTTAAGCTGGCTCCTCCCACCCACCTGAGAGGTATGTACCTCGGCTCCACCCCATGATGCCAGATCTTAGCCTGCTGGAAGCAAGGTTGTGCGTCCGAAGCTGGGGAGGTTGGGTGTGTGTGTGTGGATGAACAACATATACCACTCCTAGAACTACTGTTACAGGTGAGTAACCTGTTCTTCTAGGAGCGTGAACATGTTGTTCATCCACACTTCTTGGCAGACTCCAAGCAGTTCTCTGGGAGGAGGGAGGCAAGGTGCACACCCCCTACTTAGGAAATAAAGATTGGAGAACCGAGGCCCCAAAACCAGCATCCTGGTGTGAGTCAAGGTCGATGTGGTAGTGGGTAATGAAGGTGTATGCCGACTTCCAGGTAGCAGCCCGACAGATTTCCTGGATAGGGATGTCCCTGGAAGCAGCCACCAATGCAGCAGTATGGCAGGTAGAATGAATTCTTATCCCTCTGGGAGGCTCCTTGCCCACCAACTCATAGCACAGACCTATGCATGATGTAATCCATCTTGCTATGGTCCGTTTAGCTGCAGGTCTGCCAGAAGCGGCTTCAGCGTAGGTGACATACAGCTGGCGAACCTCTCCACGAATTTCCACCATCCTCTCCTTGTAGTAGGAGAGAGCATGTCTCAGGTCTAAGGTATGGAGCCTGTACTTGGCATCAGAGGTGTAATTAGGGTAGTAAAGCGGAAGAGTCAACACCTGGTTAAGGTGAAACTCTGACACCACCTTCGGAAGGAATTTCAGGTGGGGGCGCAGGACAACTTTGTCCCTGTGAAAGACCAGATAAGGGGAGTCCACCGAAAGCGCCTGGAGCTCCCCTGTCCTTCTGTCAGACATGATAACCACCAGGAAGGCCGTCTTCCATGACAAGTGTGAAAGCTCACATTTGTGCATGGGTTAGAATGGCTTACCCATGAGCTTTGCCAAAACCAGCAACAGATCCCATGGAGGTGTAGGTTCATGCACCGGAGGGGATACATGATCCAGGCCTTTGAAAAAGTGTCCAGCCACTGTCCTCTGCACCAATGTCGGCTGACTGGCCAGCGCCCAGTAAGCAGAAATGGCTGCCAGCTGCACTCTAAGAGTCGATGACCATAGACCCCCTTTGGAGAGAGACCAAAGGTAGTCAAGAATGTTAGCCACAGAACAGGATAAGGGGTCCAGATCCTTACCCTGACACCAAATGGAAAATCATTTCCATTTGAAGGCACAACATTTCCTCGTTGATTCCTTTCTAGATGCCTCCACCATGGTGTAGACATCTTCAGAAAGACCCAGAGCCTGGAACTCCAGCCACTCAGGTACCAGGCTGTGAGGTGCAGGGACTGAAGGTCCAGATGGAATACCTTCCCCTGGTTCAGAGATATCACGTCCAGGAATGTACAAAGCTGTTCCGGGGGCCTGCAGCTGAGGCTGAGGAGATCTGGGTACCAGAACTGGCGTGGCCAGTCTGGGGCTACCAGAATCACCTTCGTCTTGTCCCTCCTCACCTTGAGTAACATCTTGTAGATCAAGCGAAATGGAAGGAAGGCATAGAGGAGGCCTGGGGTCTATGGCCTTGAGAAAGCATCCTCCTGCAGCGAGCCCTGCTGAGGGGGGGGCGGGCATGAAACAGCCACAGCTTGGTGTATTCTCTGGAGGCAAAAAGATCCACCAGCGGTTTGCCCCAATGGGAGAACAGGCTGTAAGCTACCTCTGGATGGAGAGATCACTCATGGGATGTCTGGCCTATGCGACTGAGAGCATCTGCCAGCTGGATCAAGGCTCCTGCCACATGGATGGCTAGGAGATCCACCTCCAACTGGCTTACAAGGGTTCAGATGTGGAGCGCCTCCTTGCACAGCAGACGGGAGTGCGTGCTGCCCTGTTTGTTGAGGTAGTACATGGTCGTGGTATTGTCCATTTGGACTTGAACCACTTGACCCCGGAGTAGAGGAGTGAAAGCTGACAATGCCAGTCTGACTGCTCTGAGCTCCAACAGGTTGATGTGGCACCGGGACTCCTCGGGGGTCCAGAATCCATGGGCCCTGTTGTCCCCCATGTGGGCTCCCCAGCCCATGAGAGAGGCATCGGTCGTAAAGGACAACCATTGACTTGGGGAGGACAAACAGGATCCTTTCCTGCAATCGGTCTGGGGTGGTCCACCATTGGAGAACGTCCTACATCTTCTGGGTTACAGTGATCAGCTGGTAGAAGTGACCATACTGCTGAGTCCACTGGGTGACCAGTTCCCACTAGAGGGGGCACATGTGCCATTGGGCCCAATGGACCACTGAGGTTCACGCAGCCATGTAACCCAGAGGGTAGAGGAAGTCCCGGGCAGGGTGCAAGTGCCCAACCAATAAATGATTGGGCAAAGGAGGAGTGAACCTCCACCCTGCCCACTGGGAGCTGAGCTCTGGCTTGACAAGAGTCGAGCTCTGCCCCGATGAAGCCCATCACCTGAGAGGGCACGAGTTCCGACTTGGCCTCGTTGATCAGGAGGCCGAGTTGGGAGCAGGTTTGGAGGGCCAGATCCCTGGACCTCTCCACCTCCTGAGGAGAGGAAACTGCCAAGAGCCAGTCATCGAGACAAGGGTAGATTCTGACTCTTCAACGTCGAAGGTGAGCTGCCACCACTGCAATGCATTTGGTGAAGACCCAAGGGGACAATGACAGGCCAAATGGCATGGCTCGCAACTCGTACAGGGTTCCTTCGACCCTGAAGTGGAACAACCACTTATGGGACAGACGGATTGGGACATGAAATATACAAACATATGAAATTTGCCAGCAGATAAAGGCCTAAAGGTCTATCAAGTCTGCTCGAATGTGCAGCTAGCACCCCTTATTCTGCAGCTGCCCTTCCCTTCCACTCTTCCCCTTCATTGACCCTCCGCCTAGTCCTGTCCCATCCCCTTTTGAAGCAGTCCACTGTTCTACTGGATACCACTTCTGCATGTAACGCATTCCACCCAGCCACCACCCTCTCTGTAAAAAAGTGTCTCCTCATCTCCCTCCTAAACCTTCCTCCCTCCAGTCTCATATCATGGCCCCTGGTGTCCCTCCCCTCCCTTACTTTGAACAGCCCCTCTGTACCTGTCTTGTTTATTCCTTTCATGTACTTAAAAGTTTCAATCATACCCCTCCTGTCCATCCTCTCTTCCAGCGAGTACATGTTCAACTCCCTCAGCCTCCTCTCGTATGATAAATCCCCCAGCCCCTTGATCATCTTTGTCGTCCTGCGCTGCACCCCCTCCAGTAACTTAATGTCCCTCTTCAGATACGGGCACCAGTACTGCACGCAGTACTCCAGGTGCAGTCTAACTAAGGACCTATACAGTGGCAGAATCACCTCCTCCCTCCTCAAAGACATACCCCTTGCAATGCAACCCACAATTTTGTTGGCCTTTGCAGCTGCCTTCCTACATTGTGCCGAGTTGTTCATTGACCCTGTAATGAGCACCCCCAGATCCTTCTCCTCCTCTGTCTGGGCTAGCTGCACTCCCCCCAACTGGTAACTCTTCCTTGGATTCTTTATCCCAAAATGCAGCACCTTGCACTTTTTGGCATTAAACCCCAGTTGCCAGGTGTCTGACCAGGTTTCAAGCTTTGCCAGATCATCCTGCAGCCCCTGCCAACACATCCTGTAGATCCAGTGAACAGAACCACATGTTTCACTCCAGGGATGGTATGATCTGGTTTAGAGCGACCATCCGAAAGGTGCGGAACCTGAGAAATTGATTCAGGTCGTGGAGATCTAGGATGGGACACCAACCCCCCATCCACTTGGGCACCAGGAAGTACCTGGAAACAAAGCCTGGGTCTGTCGGAGGAGCTGAGCCATGTCATCTCGAAGAGCCGACTGGGTGCATACGGAAATCCATTCCTCCCGAGGGGCTTGACTTGGCTGGGAGGGTACTGCTCAAATTCCGGAGGCAGTCCCTGACCGACCACTTCGAGAACCCACCTGTCCGAGGTGATAGCGGACCAGGTAGAAAGGAAGTGGCAGAGCCGACCCCCCACGGGAGGACCCAGAGCTGGCATGATGGGTATAGGGGTGGCAACCCCCAACCCGTCACTGAGCAGGCTTAGAGGAGGAGGAGGAGGCTCCAGGACCTATGCCTCAGCCTCCTTTATGGGGCTGTTGAGGACCCTGCTTGGGCCACGGGTGCCAAGCTTGAGCCTGCTGCTGCTGTTGCTGCTGACCTCCTTGATAGGAGGGCTGCCTGACCACAGGGGAAGAGTGCCGAAATGGCTTCTTCTTTCTTTTCTGCTGGTTCTTGCCCGAAGAACTCTTAGCAGAAGTAGCATCCAGGGTGGCATTAGACTGCTGTATATTCTGAAGGTGACCGGCCACTCCTGGACCAAACAAGTCGATCCCCAGGAAGGGCACATCAACAAGCTTATGCTGAGTATCTGCCAGGAAGGAGGAAAACCTCAGCCAAGCCCTGCGGCGAGAGGCCACTGCGGCTGCCAACGAGCAGGCACAAGAATCTCCTGTATCCAAGGGTGTCTGGAGCTACTGTTTTGCGACAGCATGACCTTGGTCACGGACCTGCTTGACCCTAGTCTGCATGTCCGGTGGGAGATGAGGGAGGACCTTGTCCAATGACCCCAGGAAGGCATGAGAGAAGTGTGCCATAATCACAGCCGAGCTGGCCTGATGAAGGCCCAGAAAAGAGGAAGCAAAGACCTTGCAGGCAGAGTGGTCCATATTTTTGGACTCCTTGTCCAGGGGTCAGTCAGTATCAGCCAAACTACCCATACACCTGAACCCCGAGGCGGTCACCAGGCTATCAGCCAAAGGGTGCTCAGTGAACCCCGCAAGGGACCCCATGGGCACTGCATATTTGCGGGCCATGTGGGCAGAAGGTGCTGGGCAGGAGGAAGGGGGCACTGCCAAAGTTCAAGGGCCGGGCCAGTAATGGCCTCAGCCACTGGAAGGCCTCCGTCAGGGTATTCCCTCTCTTGAGGATGTCAGTGAGAGGGTACTCCGCCTTTTTCTGGATGGGCTCCAGGGGCATTTCAGTGGAGTCAGAGATGAGGTGGAGAATGCCCTGGAAAGAGGAAAGGCCTTCCTTCAACCCTGCACCGACCAAAGACTCATCATCTCTGGGATGTGAGTACAAGCCGGTAACATCCGAGTCTGAGGAGTCATGGTAAAGCGGTCTACCACCTAAGTCACCCTCAATGTGCCGAGGGTAATCCGGGGTGGCTGTTATCGACAGACGTCGGGGAAGCCCCGTGTCTTGTTGGTCCTCTTTTGAGGGCACCCCTCCCTCAGGCTGTTTAGGTGGTGGTGGTTCCACCAGAATTGGCAGAGAGGCCGGAATAGGCCAAACCGGGAGACCGGCCAGCTCCACAAGTGGAGGAACCGGTGGCTTCGGTTCCAGAGGGGTTGGCATTGGCCTAGGAGTCGGTAGCCAAGTTATGGCTGGGGTGGGCGTTGGAGCCGGTTTCTGCCCAGTCAGTATCAGCTGCTGCCACATAAGGTCTTCACAGCGCCGACGGAGCTTCCGTCGGAGCCTCTCCCCATCCGAGGAGGATGAGGACCTGTGGAAACGCCTCTTCTTAGAGCGCTTATGATTCTTTCTCAGTTGTTCAGCCGAGGAAGTTCTGGACCTCAACCGAGATTGGGGAGACCGACTCGGTCGATCAGGAGACACTGGGGTCAGTGAAAACTGAGGGTCCGGAACCAGGTCTTTGATGGGGACACCAGCAGGCTTGCTCTCCTCATCAGGGAATACAAGGACCGGAGTCCTTTCCAAAGAGTCATCGGCCATGGCCGGTGACAAAGGGTCTATCAGGTCGAGAATAATTTCAACCTCGTCGGCCACTTCCTCAGTCCCCTGGCCAGATGGAAGATCCCTGAAGCCGGCGGCCGAGGTTGCGATCTCGACCGAAGTCGAGACCGCGTGTTCCTGGGACTCGGACCTCTCTCGGTCCCTGGAACATCTTCACCGAGACAAAGACATGGGGTCCTTCTCTCTCTTCCAAGAGAGGGAGGAGTGCGAGCCTGAGAGCTTCTCACCCCAAGAGGGGAGAGACTGGCACAACTCCTTGAAGGAGCCCGTAAAGGTGGAGCCAAGGTTCAGAGGAACAAAAAAGCTTCGATTTGCCGAAGCGCAAGCTACTTCCTCCTCGAACACCTTCATCTGTTCCAGCTGTTTGGCGGATCCTGCGGCCGTGGAAAACGCCCACCTTGCCTTCTTCGATTTCACTGGTGGGTTCCTTTTCTCTGGTCTCCCCAGCTTTAAGCATGCCTTGCAGTCGTCCAGGATGTTGGGATGGAAAACCAGGCAAAAACTGCATGATGAAGTGTCATGACCAACACCTAGGCAGTAGACGCACGTGAGGTGAGGATCAATCCGTGACGTCTTCTGGCCGCTGGGGCACCGGTGAAGTCTGGGGGAAGATTTTTCCTCCATGGTAGATGTGAGGAAAGCACAATCGCTAACTCGAACGAGTTTAATTTTCGGTAAAAAACTACGGTTAGAATCCAGGGCCTACGATATGCTGAGAGCATGAGGGAACCTGTATATTCCAGTGGAAAGGAAGATCTGGCGTCATGGGGCAGAGCCGAGGTACATACCACCTGGGTGGGAGGAGCCAGCTTGAAGACTTCCGGCAATATTTAAAGTGGAAGTGGACAAGCCAAGAAGTGTGGATGAATAACATATCCACACTCCTAGAAACATTTTTTGTTCATGAAAACAATGCTCGAAAACATTTTCCCATGTGTTGTTTTCTTTGTCACTTCATTGTGCCAAGATGATTTGTGCTTTTGGGCTGAAAATTGCAGGGTGGCAAGCCTTGGTCCCACAGATGTGCCTTTTGGTGGTTTGGTCCCAAAACATTCAATGGGCCCATAGTTACAGCATTCTGAAGCTGAGAAATTCCCATAAGATAACACTGCGGCACCTGCAGAGCCTTTTGGTGTCCATATCTCAAAAACAATTTGAGATACGTATTGTTCGCTATGGTGGACTAAGCACGTGTGGAGGTTTTGAAGTCACGATTACAACTACAGTGGAATTTTTTTCATAATTGCTACAGTTACTGAGATATTGCCAAACAAGTGTTACAAGAGTTCCTTTTCAGTACTATGGGGCTGCTGTATGGCTCCGTACTTATGTGTAAGTGGGAGTGAAGGGCCCATAGGACCCATGCTCCCACTGACACATAGCATTATGCAAACAATGGGCAACGTGAAGGGAGCGCAGGGCCTGGAGGGTCCGCGCTCCCACAAGCACATGCTAGTTACCAGTTACATTAAACTTTCTCAAAAAGAAGGGAAATTAATTGCAAAGAACTTTGTTAATGCACCAGTTAGGGTTGCTGGCCCAGTGACAAAAGTATGGAAATGTGATGTTGAGGTTACCACCCCGCCCCCACCCCTCCACTCACCAGCAGATGTCAGGGTGTGTGATAAGTGATCAGACCTCTCACCCCATTCTCTCCTATACTGTAGCATGTCAGCTTACTTACACATGGAATGAGGTCAGATTTGGGCCCTGACAACCCCATGGCACACCTGCCAACTACTGTCCCCCAGCCGCCTGGGTAACTCAACATATCTCTTCATCGAGATGGTCCCTCCCATCCGGGGGGGGGGCACCCATTAGATGAAACTTCGTATCCCTGGTGCTGCAGGATCAGACTGAACATTTTCTGGGGCTTCGTGACATCAGGGAACTGGAGGCCGTCATCCAGTCACTTGGGGGGGGGTGTTTTTCCATTTTCTGCCCATTCACTCCCTCTGCCCTGATTGGCGTGTGGTGGCAACCTGAGATGGGGTCGTGCAAGGGGCATCGAGGCTTCCGCCCCAGCCTTGTCGCCCAATCCACCTCCAGGTGCTGAGGCCCTGCCCACCCCTGAGAGGGGAGCGTCCAATAGACACTCTGTAATCCTTCCCTGCAGGGAAGACCCCACCATTGAGTCCCCAATACTCTATAGACCAAAATCCCTAATGTTTTTTCATTTTCATTCTTAGTGCGCTTTGCATTCTTCAACCCCAATGTCTGCATTAATGTCATTTTTTGCAATGAATATATATATATTTATGCAATGCTTCTGAAAATAAATTTGGTCAAATATTTGTGATATTTACATGGTGGTCAGACCTAGACTGAGCATACAGTGTTTATCCTCACTGTAGGTCTCCATGGCCAAATTTATCTACACCGTAGGTAGTGACTGGCTGGAGCTGGCAATGTGAGCCAAAACACTTTCACTTTCAAACTACATTCCCTGCAGTACTATCCTACCCAGAGTGCTTCTCTCCAAAAGAACGGTGGCCAAATTTCAAATAAAATAGAGAACATATAATGAAATTACATTACACAAAGTCCCTAAACATCATTTCCTTTTTAAATTACAGCAGCTTTTGAAGACGTTCTCAGCCCATACTATTCCACTTCCTGGACCAGACTGGCACCCGCTTTGCTGTCCACCCAACTGGCACTCGCTTGCAAGTTTTCCCCATAGCCTGCATAAAATCCCCTGCATTGTCCAGCCCTCACCACCCAGTACTAAAAGATAACAATTAGGCTGCAATGAAAACTACACGGCATGACATCATGATGTCTGGAGAAGAACTCAACTGCTCAATCATCCTGAAATGCCACTCACCATCCGAACATCTAAAACCAAAGAAAGAAAACTAATAAAGGTAACAAAAAAAACACAAACAGCAAAACATAAGGGCCCAGATATTCAAAAGGGTTGCTCCATGCGCAACAGGGTTGCGCATGCGCAAGTCCTACATTGCGCCATTCTGCGATATTCAGCAGGAAGCAGTTGCTCCACTGGCAACAGGTTGTGCAAAAGAGCAATGCAAATGAATGCATGCTCAACAGGAGGGGGAGGAACCATGCATAACCTGTGCAACCTGATATTCAGTCGGGTTGTGCAGAGTTGTCATCGCAACTAACCTGCGCCTGCACAACCTTGAGCCAAAAAAAGATCAAGTTGAGGGCCACCACAGGTGAGCTGCTGTGTTGCAGGGCACACACAGCAGCTGCCACCCTGGCTGGCCCCAACTCGGTCCCTGCCCCCGCACCAGCCCGATCGCGGGCATCACAGTTACATGAAACCCCCCACATCTCCCACAGCCCGATCGCGGGCAGTACACGCATGACCACCCCCCACACACACATCTCCACAGCCAGTGCCAGCAGAACACATACATGTCCTCCACACACATCTCCCACAGCCCGATCGCGAGGCAGAACCTATAGACCCCCAGTGCCTGATCGCGGGCAGAACCTGTATGACCCCAGTGCCCGATCGCGGGCAGAACCTGTACAGCCCCCAGTGCCCGATCGCGGGCAGAGATGTAACCCTCCCCCAACCCGAATAACTCCCTGGTGGTCAGTGGACCGTAAAGCCCGATCGCGGGCAGAATGTCCTTGCACCCCCCAAACATCTCCCTGGTGTCAGTGTCCCCCCACCCACCCACGAAGCCCCTCCCCCGCTCCCCCGCGGCGGTAGGCGACAACATCCACCGCCTGCCGCCCGCTCCGCCCGACTGACTGTCGGTAGGGCTGCCGCATGACAGTCCAGACGGTGACGATCATTCACAAATCTGACTGTCATGTACGGCTGGCTGCACGCCCATTGGCTGTAGCTCCACCATCGGGCGCAGCCCCTCACCGACAGTCAGTCGGCGGGCGCGGGCGGCAGGGGGTGGGATGCTGTCGCCGGCCGCTGCAGGGGGAGCGGGTGGAGGGGCTTGTGGGTGGGTGGGACACTAGACACCAGGAGATGTTTGGGGGGTTGTGCTGTGACATTCTGCCCGCGATCGGGCTTTACGTCCACTGGACCACCAGAGGAGTTATCTGGCTGGGGAGGTTACATTCCCCGCCCGCGATCGGGCACTACTGGGGGTCATGGCGGTGTTCCTGCCCGCCGATCGGGCTGTGGAGATGTGTGGTGGGGGGGACATGTACGTGTTCTGCCCGCGATCGGGCTGTGGGAGATGTGGGGTGTCATGTAACTGTGATGCCCGCGATCGGGCTGCATTGTGCGTCGGTCCCCGACGGCTGCTGCCTGGCAGGGTGGCCAGGAGCAAGTCCTCGGGGATCGGCGCACCTACATGCAAATGGGGCCATAAATAGATGCAAATGGCCCCCCCGCGCCTTGCATAAATTATGGCCCCATTTGCATGTCACCTTTTGAATATCGGAAATTTGAGCATGGCGCAATGGTACTTGCGCCACCGCAAGTTTAATGCTCAACTCTGGCAGCTTTACTTGATGGCGCAAGTTCCACTGCGCCATCTTGCCAAGTGCTGTGGCTCGGGGGTGATATTCAAAGGTTGCTCAACAGCGCAACTCCTTTGAATATCACCAGCCCACTCCTGCGCAACTATTTTGAGCGGCGCAGGGGCTTGCGCCTCAGACTGGCGCAGTTTGAATATCTGGGCCAAAGTGTATTGCATAAACTGAATATGCCACATCCCGATTGGAAATATCAGTGATATTTTCTCTTGTGCAATTTGACCTTTGACATCACTTGTGGCTCCACTATGCATGATGTCATAAGGTCAAACTGCACTCAGGAGAACTATCACTGATATTTCCAGTCAGGTGAGGACATATGCCATACATTATAGGGGCGTGGTCACACCCCTAGAGTTAGGGTTCAACAGTTACTTCTATGTTAAACCCAAAATTTTGCACTTTAATAACTTTGTTACTGTTTGACTGATTTGCATGAAATTTTGCACGTGCAATTGAGGACCAAAGACCTCTTGATGTGACAAGTTCTATTCTGATTGCATGTGCAGGTGCAGAGATATGGAATGTCAAAATATTTGAAAATAGCCGGCCTGCCGATGCAGTGACAGGGCATAGGCTTGCGGAGGTGACTTCCCAGCTTTGGTGGCGAACTCTGGAGTGGGGGCCAGCTGGGGAGAAGGATCGAGCATCATATGGACTGCTCTTCTTCTCTGGGGGAGGGGCAAGAGTGTCAGGCACTTATGGACCCCTAAGCGGAACCCGGGGTAACAGCAGCCGGCACGCTATCTGGGGAGGGCGGGTGGACACTTGACATCACTGCATGTCCTCCCCACCAGGGTTCTAGCCTTCAAAAAAAAAAAAAAAAAGCCAGCTTCCAGGCATTACGCTTTGCTTTGCCACCTTTTCCGCCCCTGGTGTACAACGGGGGAGGGGCCTGCTCCCGTGGCCCCGACCCGGAAGATAAGCCAGAACTTGCCAATAGTGCTTATGGGGGGGGGGGGCTGTCGGGCGGCCCTGCTCAGGATGGTAAGTCTGGGCATGGGGGGAAGGCAGGCAGGGCAGAGCTGACCTCCTAAAGGAGGATTGGAGGTGCGCAAAAAATAATGTGAAAATTACCATTTTTGTGTAAATTCTTTGTCATGCCATTTCTCAAAAACAGCCTGGGAGTTTGGTCTGAAATGTTTAGGATATATAGGGCTTGGGTCGCAGGTATGCCTTTTGAAGGTTTGGTGAAAAATATCAATCTGTTCAAAAGTTATTACATTTTAAAGTTTCCTATTATTTTCTATGGGAAAAGTTATATGTGCCATGCAAAAGACTATTTCTTGATCATGAAAGTGTCATCCTGTTTTGTAAACGGGGAATGTTCTTTCGTGCTACCGCAATCTTGTTTTCAGTTAGCGAGGCAAACACACTGAAATATTTCAAAAAATACTGCCACTTGGTAAACCCCAACAGTTGTGTTTACCTAATCGGGGCCTGAGGAATCAAATTCTGGGGTCAGTTTTTAAAACAATGCCCAGAAATTTGTTAATTTTATCCGAGGCATTGTTTTGCCACAAATTGTGATGAAAATGAAACAACCATCTTTTTTTCGCAAATTGCGAAACAGCATTCAGTTGTACCGCGAAACTTCTATGTTTTTCCACAATTTACAAAAACACAGTGCTGCCTGTGGAAGATGCAGGTTGCGGCAAAGTAGTGGACTGATGGTCACACATCCCTGCTTTAGCGCACCCACGGGCCCCAATCCCCCATCCCTATATGTAACCCCCCTGCCCCCGACATCCCCGATGTGACTTAGTTTTCTTTTTATTATTTAAATCTACATTTTTCTGGTGGTCTAGTGGCCCTGCCTCCCTGATCCCCAATCTTACTATTTGTTTTTATCATTATAAAATTTTCTGGTGATCTAGTGGCCTTCCCTCCCCAATCCACATTTTGGCATTTTGTTGGTAGCTAGTGGTATCCTCCCACCCTCCTATGTTGGGTTGATGCTGAAAACCATCCCTTGATGTCTTTTTTTATTTTGTTTTAAACTGTAAAAAAAAAAAGGTCCATCGATCCCTGATATTAATATTACTTTTGTTTATATTTCCTGGTGGGCTAGTGGCCCTCCCTCCCTGATCCTCGATGCACATTTGTACATTTTCATTGGTGGTTAGTGGCATCTCCCCACCCTCCTATGTTTTTAGTATGCTGAAAATAACAAAACCGCCCCTCAATGTCTTTTTTAATTGTTTTTACAGTGTAAAAAAAAAAAAAAGGTCCATCGATCCCTGATATTAATATTACTTTTGTTTATATTTCCTGGTGGGCTAGTGGCCCTCCCTCCCTGATCCTCGATGCACATTTGTACATTTTCATTGGTGGTTAGTGGCATCTCCCCACCCTCCTATGTTTTTAGTATGCTGAAAATAACAAAACCGCCCCTCAATGTCTTTTTTAATTGTTTTTACACTGTAAAAAAAAAAAAAGTCCATCGCCGATCACAATTTTGCTATTTTTTCAATTTTCTTACTATAAATTTTTAACGTGACCTTTTTTTTTTACCCCAGCTTGTGAACAAGGAAGGTAACATTTTTCAAATGTGCCCAAAAGGTGATTTTGCAGTCATTCTGCGAAGTCATCTTTCAGCCCAGATTTGAAAAATTTTACTTACCAGATTCCTGAGGTGGAGGCATAGAAGAAAAAATTACTCAGCTTAGTAATTGTGTTTCTTCTAATGGAGTCTTGCTATATTGTGACAATTTGGAGTTAGCTCCAGCTCTTGAACTGCCCTGGAGAGTGAAGGGTTAAAATTCTATGCCAGGCATAGAACGCTGGGCTCGAGCTCGGTTGAAAACTCTGTCTGTGTTCTTTTGAAACCAAACCGACAGATTCTTATGAGCTAAACTCACTGACTATATAATGTGGAAATTGTAAAACTCCTAGTAGCCAACTGGCAACAAAGACTTTGGATTCCCTAAAAGACTCAAGTCAGGAAACCCAAAGAACAAAAACCAGGTAATAAGAACTAAAAACTCTTAATTAAACAAATACAAAGCACCCAACACAACAGGAGTGGGCTAAAGACACCCCTTGGGTGCAACACTGCATCTGCCCACCCACTTCCCAAAACAGGTTCTGAGAGGGGAGGCAGGAAGGGAGGTCAGAATACAGCAAGACTCCATTAGAAGAAACACAATTACTAAGGTGAGTAATTTTTTCTTCAAACAACATAAAGTCTTGCTGTATTCTGATAATTTGCAGACTACCAAGCAGTACCTCCAAGGAGGAGGGACAGAACCTACCTTGGGAATAGGCTCTGAAGTACTGCTGTGCCAAACCTAGCATCACTCCTAGCCTGGATATCCAGAGAGTAATGCTTGGTGAAGGTATGAACTGTTTCCCAGGTGGCTGCTTTACAGATTTCTAACAAGGGGATATCCCTAGCTGCAGCCAGAGATGCAGCTGTACCTCTAGCGGAATGAGCCCTCAGGCCTGAGGGTGCAGTTTTTCCCAGTTTTTCATAGCAGAATTGAATACAGGACACAATCCACCTGGCAATGGTTCTCTTGGTGGCAGGTTTTCCCTTACGTACTTCCCCATAAGTGAGGAACAACTGGAAGGAGTCAAACCGGTGACCCTTTGTACGTTCTATGTAGTAACTAAGGGCCCTTTTAACATCTAAACTGTGTAGCCTCCATTCCCCTGAGGAAGTGTGATCAGTGAAGAACACAGGAGGAGACACAGACTGGTTTAAGTGGAAATCAGAAACCACTTTAGGTAGGAACCCTCTATTGGTTCTGAGGACCACCTTATCTCTATGGAAAGAAATGAAGTCAGGCTCCACTGACAGGGCTTGCAATTCAGTGATACGTCTGGCAGAAGTAACAGCAACTAAAAACACAGTTTTCCAAGTCAAGTACTTGAGCTCTGCTGAGGACATAGGCTCAAAGGGGGGTTGCATCAGCTGAGCAATACAAATATTCAAATCCCAGGCAGGAGCAGGATCTCTAAAGGGGGGATTGGTATGAAGCAATCCTTTGAAAATTTTACAGAATACAGGGTGAAATGACAGAGAGGAAGATTTCCCCACTGACAGGAAAGCAGAAATAGCTGACAAATGAACTTTGAGAGTAGCTGGTTTGAGGCCTAGGCCATTAAGATAAATCATGTAATCCAGAACTATAGACAACTCAGCAGTGTCTGAGGAAATGTGCTTCTTGGAACACCAAATACTGAACCTTTTCCATTTGGAGTTGTAGGTTTTTCTTGCAACAGGCTTTTGAGAAGCATTGAGGATATCCAGAACCCCTTGGGACAGATGTAAATCTGCATACTCTAAGTCTTCAAGAGCCATGCCTTGAGATTGAGTGACTAGAGATTGGGGTAACAAATCCTCCCCTGAGAGGAGGTTAGCTGATTGTATTTCCTGGGAAGAGACAAGGGAAGATGGACTGCTAAGGACAGCAACAGGGGGTATCAAGGCTGCCTGGCCCAGTCTGGAGCAATCAGAATCACTTTGCATGGTTGTGACCTTACCTTGACTAGAACCTTGAACAATAGAGGAAAAGGAGGGAAGGCATAAAGAAACTTCCCTTCCCAGTTCAAAATCAGAGCATCCAGAGGGACTGAGCCCAAGACTGGGGGTCTGCAACAAAACAGAGGAAGTTAGTGATTGTCTGGGGCTGCAAAGAGATCTATCTCTGGAGTGCCCCACCTTGAGAAGATCACCTTCAACACCAAAAGATCCAGAGACCATTCGTGATGGCCTTGGGAAATCCTGCTCAATGCATCTGCTATCACATTGTCCTTTCTTGGGACATGGACTGCTACTAGAGAGGTCTGCAGGGAATAAGCCAGGGACCATACTTTCATGGCCTCCATGCACAAGGCCATGGACCGAGTGCCTCCCTGCTTGTTGATATACCACATGGTGGTAGTGTTGTCCGTCCTGACCTGAATCACCTTGTTCTGTATTGACTGATAGAAAGCTTGTAGGGCAAGAAGTACTGCCCTGAGCTCCAGGAGGTTGATGTGAAGAAGAGATTCCTAAGGGGACCACAGTCCTTGGGCCGTGAGAGCCCCCAGATGGGCTCCCCACCCCATAAGGGAAGTATCTGTGGTAAGAACCACAGAGTGAGTCTGAGAGACAAATGGAACACCTTGCCTCAGATTGTCCAGGTCCTGCTACCACTGAAGGGCCTGAATTAACTCATTGCTTCCACAGGCTCACTCTGAGATTACACCACTTGCCTCCTGAATCTCCTGTATACTTTTAACAGTGAATCCTGTGTCTTTCAAAGCAAAATCAAGCCATAGTCAGCACGTTGCAAACAAATGCTAATAGCTCAATAACTGTACATGCTAGACACAAAGTATGAGTGGCAGAGTTACTCAGCACAAAATTGCCTTTCCAATGGTGGCATGCATGTAATAATAAGTAATTTTGTTTTTTTTTTGCTGGTCGAAAGAGCAAACTAAATATTTTTTTCACTAAAAAAGTGCAACATAAGCCATTTTTTGTTGGAAAATATGTAAAATATCAACACCAAATTAAGCATACAGACATTAGATGGTGTTTTAATATTATGTCAGTTAAAAAAAAGATATATTTTACTATAAAACGTAATTTTTCCCCATTTTAGTCAAGGTGCTTTGGTGAGATTTGAGGGCTGAATCTCAACCACACACACCATATCATAAACAAATGCGTATAACTCCAAAAGTATACATGATTCACACAAGGTATCAGCATGAAAGTTGATTAGCACAAAAATGCCTTTCCAATGGTGCTATGCAACCAGTTGTAATCAATACGGTTTTTATTTTATACCTGCTGAAGTGCCAAAAAAGTGAATTTTATTCAAGCTGCTTAGGTGAATGTTGATGGAAAACATGTCAGCCATACACACCATACCATAAACAAATGTGAATAACTCCTAAAGTATACATGATATACACAAAATATCAGTGGCAAAGTTGTTCAGCACAAAATTACCTTCCCAATGGTGGTATGCAAATAATAATATGTAATTTTCTTTTTTTTTTTTTAAGCTGGTTGAAACAGCAAAAAAAAAAATTTTTTTTTCACTAAAACAGGCAACATAAGCCATACACACCATACCATAAACAAATGCAAATAACTCCTAAAGTATACATGATATGCACAAAATATCAGTGACAGAGTTGTTCAGCATAACATTACCTTTTCAATGGTGCTATGCAGTCAAATATATATTATATTCTGTTACACTATATATTAAAATATATAAGTGACTTCACCAGATGTTGCTTGGGCACACTGGGAGTCAGTAGCCGACTTCTGCAGACATCCTCAGGACACACCAGTGTTTTTTTACTGACGACTACAGGCGTCTGCTAGGAGACAATGAGTTAAGGTCTGAGTAACAGGAACCAGCTTGGTAAGAGGAACTTTCCTTTAGGACCAAAAGGTTTTCAGATGGAACTGAATGTCTCTCATCTGAAACCTGGCCCCTTGGACCACTGCTGTGGAAGCTGCCATGTGGCCCAGAAGATGCAGCAAATGCCTTGCTGGTCGAGAAATCAGAGGGAGAAAGGAAGAGGCCAGCTGAGAGATGGCTTTTGCCCTTTCCAAAGGAAGGAAGGCTCTTGCCTTGAGGGTGTCCAGCTCTGCTCCTATAAAAGTAAGGAGCTGTACTGGCTCGAGAACTGACTTGGGAAGATTGAGAAGGAACCCCAGGGAAGTGAGAACTTCCTAGGTAACCTGCAGATCTGACTTGACTTGGTCTGGAGACTGGCCCACCAGAAGCCAATCATCCAGATATGGAAAAATAGAAATCCTTTTCCTTCTTAAAAAGGCTACCACTACTGCTAGGCACTTTGTAAACACTCTTGGAGCTGAGGTTAGACCGAAGGGCATTGCTCTGAACTGATAATGACCTGAGAGGAATTTGAACCTGAGGTACTTTCTGAGGGAGCATCTGATGGGAATGTGAAAATAGGCATCCTTGAGGTCCAGTGAGATTAGCCAATCCCCTGCCCTCAGAGAGGGAAGAATTGTTCCCAGAGTCACCATTTTGAATTTTGCCTTTATTAGGTGCTTGTTTAGGTATCTTAGATCTAGGATGGGTCACCACTTCCCTGTCTTTTTTGGGGTAAGGAAGTATCTGGAGTACAGACCTTTGCCCCTGTATGGAGTAGGAACTCTCTCTATGGCCTTTAAGTCCAGTAGAGACAAAACCTCTGCCTCTAGAGCAAGGGTTTCTGAAGTATTTGCAAGTGGAAAGGATCTGGGTCTCAGTTTCAGAAAATTTTTTGAAACTGACAACCAGCCCCTGACTTACGACCTCCAGCACCCACTTGTCTAAGGTAACAGACATCCAGTCCTGGACAAAGTAAGCCAGCCTGCCTCCTACTGGAATGGGGAAGTGGACCCGGGCTGACACATCAGGGTGTCTGCTTGGCAGGAGCCTTAGGCTTAGGGGTGGATGCAGCCCTGCTCATCTCCCTTCTGCCTCTCCCTCTGAAGAACCCCCTCTGAGAAAAGGAAGAAGAAGCCTGCGCTTGCTAGAAAGGCATGTGAAAAGGCCTGCCCCTGCCCCCTAGCTTGCTGCCTTTGAGGAGTTGCCTGCCTCTCCTTGGCCTGGGCACTCCTATAAGTGGTCCTGTACTCATCCATTTTCTTCATGTAATTCTCTGTCTGCTCCCCAAACAGAGAATTACCCACTACAGGGAAATCCATGGCCTTAGCCTGGGTGTCCTTGAAAGGCTACTACATCTGAGCCAAGCCATTCTCCGAAGAGCCACAGATGTAGCCATGACTCTTGATGACACATCACTGGAGTCCACAGCAGCATGAAATTTCACCTTTGATGCTTCAATCCCATCAGCAGCCACCTCCTCCTGCTCCTTGGCTAGCTGGGGGGAGGCCTGTTTAGCCAGTGCCAGTACAGTGTCCCACCTGGACTTCTGGTACCTGGCTGTATAGGCCATCTAGTTAGCCTGTCTGAGTCCCAAAGATGATGCCAAGTACTGTTTCTTTGCCATGGCATCTGTCTTCCTGGAACATTTGTCTGGGGGGGTGAAGCCAAAGGGATGTTTGCCTTGTCACAGGCAGCAGCCTGCACTACCCCAACATGTCTGCGTTGCTGATAAAGAAATTCTGTATCTGAGCCTGGCAAGATGTACCTCTTGTCCATTCTCTTGTCAACAGGAGGTACAGAGTTGGGAGACCTAAGAATGTTTTGTGTTTGTTTTCCAAATGACCTATGAAGGGGACTAGACAGTCTCTTAGACTGTGGGATGTCCATCATCTCTATGTAGTCAGGCTCCTCTTGATCCTCTACAGCCTCCTCAATAGGAAGCTGGAGGGTTTGAGCCACTTTTCTGTAGAACAGAAAGTGGGGAAGGGACTCAGAAAGCCTAGAAGGGGAAACACCAGAAGGTCTGTCTGGGGAAATGTCTGGTTCCACAGGCACATCCAGACTTTCACCATCGTAATCATCCTCTTCAAAATCCCCCTCCTCATCAAACTCTGGTTCGTAAAAATCTTCAGGGGAATAATCCTGAACCGGGGGAACCAACTGAACCGAACCCTTGCCAGAAGGCCCCGGATTGGTCAGAACCGGACGAAGCGATTCCACAATCTGAATTGCTTTGGCCATTTCTTCGCGGTCTGGACATGCAGTTCTGGATCAGAGCCAGCAGATTTATCCTTTTGTTTTCTTTTTGTAGGAACCGATCCCTCAAGATCTGCTCTCCTCTTGCCCAAAGAAGTATCACCCTGGTCAAAGGCCACTCCTTCCGGTTCGGTAGGAACTGAACCAGGCTGGCCTTCCGGGTCAGCAGATTTCTCGGCCTCCTTATCCCTAAGTCTACCTAACCTTTTTTCCAGGGCAGACTTAGGGAAATTTTTACAAATTTGGCAGTCTGAATCGAGGTGGTCAAACCCCAGACAATCAACACAGGTGGTGTGGGGATCGGCCTTAGCAAAGACCTCCCCACACACAGTGAAGTGTTGAAACCCAGTGGGCCCAGTTTTTTTCTTGGGTTTCTCAGACATGGCCAACCTAACCAACTTACCCTTTATATGGCAACCACTAGGCAAGACTCCCCTATCGGTTTCTCACCGTGTCACGGGTGATGGAAAAAAACTTTCAAATCACATTTTTTTTTAAACTGATATGGACTGGTAACCACACATTAACTTTTTTAAATTTTTTTTTTTTTTACAAGGATTTTACAACAGGATCGGTTCAGCCGAACCAATTGAACAAATTTACAATTTTCACACAATAACTGTCCACAATACTAATCTAAGTACTTACGGTACCACAGACAGAGTCTCGAACTGAAAAAAGGAATGAAAAATCGGACTAAAACTGACACTTTAACCGTGTTTGAACCGAGCAGAAGGAGAAATCTCCAGAGCAACTGTTCAGTGAGGTGGAGTAAAGAATTTGACGGTTTGGTTTCAAAAGGACACAGACAGAGTTTTCAACCGAGCTCGAGCCCAACGTTCTATGCTTGGCATAGAATTTTAACCCTTCACTCTCCGGGGCAGTTCAGGAGCTGGAGCTAACTGTAAATTGTCAGAATACAGCAAGACTTCATGTTGTTTGAAAGACTATGTTAAAAATTTGGGGTCAAAATCTTAAAAAACCAAAACGTTATGAAGAAACATTGAATGTTTTCAATGTTTTTTCGTAACTTTGCTATTTTTCAATATTTTGACCCAAATTTTCAACATAACCTATTTTTGACTCCAAGTCACAGAAGAAAGAACGGTACCTACACCAGTCACTGCTATGCAGAACAAATTTATTTAGCGAAATACAGTGCAGTGTAAAGCATAAAAAACAACCACGGGTCCAGTCTTGCAGACAGAACAGGATACAGCCGTAGCCAACCCCTAGCACCAGAGCAAGCCGATCATCTGATCCTCCCAAAGGTTGTTTCTATTGTGGGCACTGTAGGTTTTGTAACTGTGTGGAAAAAACTGGTACCTTCAGCACAGTTAACGGAAATAAGGTATTCAAGATTTGGCAGTTTAACTGCACTCCACTGACACAATGTACCTTGCTACCTGCAAATGCAAGACTTTCTATATGGGGAAGACCATGCAAATGTTCAAGGTTCACATCGGGGAGCACCCGAACTCCATTCATAATGATGCAGGACCAGTGCCTTGGCCAAATACACTGCAGAAAGTACTAACCAGGGGGAACCTTTGTTTACTTTCTGTGGAATTGAAAGGGTATTTCTGGGAACATGGGAGTGGGGGGGGGGTGACTTGTATAATTTAATTTTGAGGAGGGAAGCCTTCTAGATTTACCAGATGGGCACACTCAAACATCCAGATTTCAGTGAATATTTTAGTAAAGCCTCATTTCTTAGAAAATAAAATAAACTTATTTTTCATGAGCACGTATTTACCTCACTGAACTTTTTGATCTTCCAGCTAAAATGAACTGATATGGGGGATTGTGAGTTTTATACTTAAAGATTGTATTTATACCTGTCCTACAGCATCCCTTATAGAAATAAAAGACTGCTGCATACATGCATGCCACATGCTTAATTGTGCAATGTTTGCATGCGGTTCGCATACACAAAGTGAACCTAAGTGAACCAGGTCTAAAAAGCACATCTGGTTACATGCTGAAAGCTTGACATGTGTGTAGCAGGTAAGCTGGTGCAAACATCTTCTAAAAATCAGATCAGGTTCGCGTGTTTCATGCTTGACATGAGTGCAGCAGTTAAGCTGATGTGAACATCATGTAAAATTCACATTAGGTTCACATGTTGCATGCTTGCCATGTGTGCAGCAACTGAGCTGGTGCAAATCTCACCTGAAAAACACATCAGTTTCTATTTCTCATATTGCTGCTAGCAACTACAGCCATTAAAGTACCCTTTTCACTGATTTCCCATTAAAATTAGGTAAACACATTAATTCTGATCCTTTTGCAAGTTGTTTAATAGCTTTTTATTTTTGTCATTAAATTGCCATTAATATGTAAATTATTGTTTGCTTACTGCATTAAATGCCTAGGATATAGTCAGCCAACATCACCCATTCCAGATTTGCGAAGAGGGGCCTCTGTGTTGTGAAGCCTGACCTTTTTGTTTTGGGCCATGCAAATCCCCTTATGCATATTTAGTGCTACAAATGTGTTTCTCCATGGCTGTTTTGGCTCACTTACTTTCCCTTTGTCATTCTGTATGGATCATATACACTATGGCCATGCTAAGCACTTTTTGTGCTGAGTAAGGTCTTGGAAGCATGCACCATACCTAACAGTTTGTCACTGAAATGAGGGACATGGACACTCAAATGAGGGGCACTTACCCACACGATGGTCAGGACACATTCTGAAACATGGAGATACAGTACCTCAGAACACAGTGGAAATCATTGTATTTACTTGTACTGATGTTAGCCCCTGAGAATTAATTTCTTCCATAAAGCAGGGGTACCATTTAGGTAGGGAGAGAGGGGGGCAGTTGCCCCCCCCCTGCATTTGTACCTAGGTTGTTCTTATGGTGTGACAATAATGGCATTAAATTTGGATTTAATCTTTTGCAAAATAAGTGCCCCCCAGCCTTTGTTGCGCTCATGCTGCTCCTGACTCGACTGTGCCTGTATTGTGTTCTCCACTCTCTCCACCTATTAGCGGTGGCACTATCACACATGATGTGGAGGAGCACCAGCCAAGCAAGCGCACATAAGTCACACGAGTGGGACACTGTCTTTCCCACCACAGAGTAGACAGGCTGCACACTACAGCTTAAAGGAGTTAGTGAGCACTGAACTCTCAATTGCAGTGTTAAGGTGGCATATTTTTGTTGGTCTACTCTTAGTGAGTCTCCGTCTCCCTTGGTGGCTGAAGGAGCGGGGGGTGAGCTAGAAGCTAACTCGAGACTAGGCTACCTACTTACTCTATTAGGATTGCCTCACAAAAAAAAAAAAACAGCACAGGCCCCTGCAGCAGCAAGCTAGGCCTCGCAGCAGCAGTGACAGCAGTGTGGGCAGCCTTCATAGGCCCTGATCAGTGCAGTGCAGCAGTAGCTATGGCAGCAACCAAGCAAGAAGCAAGCAACATCGGTTGGGTGGGTTCGGTTGGTGAGGTGACATGGTCGCGGACCACACTGGGGACCTGGGATGGTCAGTTCTAGCATCCAGCTTCTGGCAGAAGGACGGAGGAGGAGCAGACTGAAAACGGGGCTGGTGGCACACTGGGCTAGGTTGCAGGCTCTAGACAGAAGGCTGGGTAAGTAAAAATAAATAATTTTTAACAGGGGGATTGGGGAAGGGGAAAGAACTAAAATGTTGATGTGTTTGTCATGTTTCTGTGCCTTTGGGCAGCTTCACGACCCACATAGGATGGCTATTGAAAGGAATGGCATTGGGGAGAGAATATAACCCCAATTTGCCATTTTTTTTATTGAGTTTGATGCCTGGTCAATACCAGTTTCTGACTGGATGCTACACTGCACCTTTACTGGAAGAAAAAAATTACTCACCATAGTAATGTTGTTTCTTCCAAAGGGATTCTTCACTAAGTTTAACAACAGCAATCATTCCCCTGGAATGAACAGCCCCAAAGCTTAAGAATTTATTTAGATTAGTGACTTTGGAATTGAAGTCAAACTCTGCTCTGTGTGATCATGCTCACCTCTGCACTCTAACATCAGACTTTTTTCTAAGGCTAGGGTGAGTTGTGACCACTAAAACTAGCTAAATGGCAACCAACTTTTTTTTTTAATTTTACCAAAAATGTCAAAAATGTTAGATTGTTACCTCAGTATTTCTTATTATGACAAGTCCTAGCTGGGTGTTGTTACACAGTTAAAGGTTATAACACAGTTGTCGTTATATAGCATAGTACAGTATACAGTCATTGGGGGCATAACTTATAAAATTAATAAGTTAAATGCTTTAGTTTGTGTGGGTTGATGGGATTGTTCATTACAGTTATCGATGCGAGTGTGCCACACTGCATGTAACATGGTGAGTGCTGCCTGCAGAATTATTTTTCTTCTTTAGACTGGTACAGCATGTGTAAAAGATCTTCATTATTCATAAGATGCCTGCACTATCTTTGGAACTTTTGTATGAATGTTTCCTTTCCATCGCCTATGGCTCTGATGGTACGAGTGATCAGATTCCCCAAGTATTAGTATACAGAGTATGTTGTTCAAGCAATGCACTTAGGGATTTTTTCTTTTTAAGATGAATGCTGTTCAATGCTGGTAGTTTATTAAGCCCATTACATGTCATTCCACAGTGCATGATATTTATTGCTGTTTAAACTTGTGTTGTATCTTTTAAAATAGGTTTCGAAATGCTAACTATTGATTTCTCCTAGGCACTAAGTTAGATTACTTGCTGACTAATCCTACCTATTAGGGATGACGGAGGTATGATACCATATGGTAAGCAGAAAACAATAAACTGTATGTGATTCTCTTTTAATTCATCCCTGACTTTGCTCTGAAGTGTACGCCTTGTAAAGAATCCTGTTTGGAATATTGTTTTATACATCATTATTTCCCCCTGTGAAGTAACAAAGGGGAAGGGGTCCTCAACATACTTATTAAGAGAATGTGCCTGTTTTGTAGTAATCTGCTAATTTTCTGTGATTAATGCTTGTAAGTAATTCTTGCAAACAACAAATAAAAAGTTAAAACAGTTAAGCATGGCAGAAAGTACAGTTACGTAAGAACTTACCGTAACAGTAGATCTTCGAGAGGAGCTCTTGCAGCAGGTAATACCATTAGGATTAAGGCCGCCAGGTGTTAGGACCCCTCGGAAAAATCTTCTAGCTAGCAGTCTGTAGCAAGGGACCACCTCTGATGTCGGGCATGCCCAACATCAGACGTAGTATAAAGGGGGCGGTTCCCCGGCGCCATCTCAGTTCCCCGCCAGAGAGCTGGTTGGTAAAAAATGGAGAACCGAGAAGGAACTCTCCTGTTGGAGAGAAATGAAATACAGTACAACTGAACTTGGGGATGGAGGGTGGGAAAGCCACCTGCTGCAAGAGCTCCTCTCGAAGATCTACTGTTGTGGTAAGTTCTTACGTAACTGTACTATCTGACTTCGAGTTGGAGCTCTTGCAGCAGGTAATAACATTAAGACTGAGTCCCAAGCAGTAACCCAAATAGGCCCAGATCAGAAGGGAGAAGGACTTACTGTAGTAGGAATGAACAAAAATCCCACTCTTCTAAGAGAGCAGTCCCTGAAGGACAGCCAATCTGAAGTCTACTCTCTTGCTAGAGGCTATGTCCAGACTGTAGTGCCTAATAAAGGTATGGACTGTGCTCCAAGTGGCTGCAGCACATAAATCCGCTGCAGAAAAAAATTCCTCATTGAGGCAAAGGAGTTGGTGATAGCCCTGGTGGAAGGACCCTTAGCTGAGCCCGATATGGGTTTGCCGTGATGCTGGTAACAGAAGGAGATACAATGGACTAACCACTTGGTTAGTGTCTGTTTAGTAACAGGATCCCCTGCTTTCTGTTTTGTGAAGGCAACAAACAACTGGTCCATTTTTCTCACAGAACAAGTCCAGTCCAGGTAAAAACGTAAAACTCTGTGAACATCCAGAGTGTGTAACAATGCCTCCCCTCTGTTGGAAAACTGAGGGTAATATACTGGAAGTTGGATGTCCTGGTTCAGCAACAAGGCGTACACCACTTTTGGCAAGAACCTGGGGTTCATGCACTGCTGCACTCTGTTTCTGTGAAAAACAAGATAATGCCCTTTACACATAAGGGCCTGAATCTCAGAAATCCTTCGAGCCAAGGTAATGGCAACTAAAAATTATGTATTTATTTATTTATTTAAGAGTTTACCAGACAGGCATACTGAGCAGGGTACCACTCGATTCTAGATGCATCCTGGCAGTGGAGAAATGGGGAAAAAGAAATTAAATACAGTAGAAATACAAATAGAATATACAATCGAAAATACAGTTAGGCAACAGTACAAAATACAATGGAGTATATATACAGTATGTTCAGCTTGGATGTGCTGTAACGAAAAGAAAAGGCAATAATGCACATGTATCAATGAATGTAGTGGTACAGTTGTTCTGGACCACTAACTACCAGTTGAGGGGGTCTATGATGCATTGCAGTATCTGCAATGGTAGGTTATAGAACAGAGTACACTGTGGTATGGCATAGGGAGGTGTCTGTGAAAATACAAGTGTGGAGCAGAGCAGCTCAGTAAACTGGGCAGAAGTTGGTGACTGGCAAGATTCTAAATAACGCCTTACAAGAGAGAAGGCTCAGCTTGCACATCGCAGCTGGTTCAAAAGGGGGCAGGGTGAACTTTTCTAGAACAAAAAGAAGGTCCCAAGGAGGGGATGGGATCCTTCCTTGCGGGTCTGATATGCAAGACTCTTCTCAGGAATGTCTTGCATACATCCAATTGTGCTAGAGTCCTTTCTCCTATGGGGGCATGATATGCCGAAACCACACACAGGTGCACCTTGACAGATGAGTAACTCAGTCCTAGGTCAAGGAGGTGGAGAACGTAATTGAGCATGTATTTCACAGAGCACTGAAGTGGGTCTAAGGATCTGGCTGCCGCCCAAAGACAGAATTGCTTCCACGTCATGGCATAAGTAGCCTTAGTGGAGGGTTTCCTTGTGGCTCCAAGAATCTCTGCCACCCTCTTGTAAACTCCTAATCTCTCCTCAGCTAAGACTGCAGGAGCCAGGCATGCAGATGGAGGGATCACAGGGATGGGTGCACCAGCGTCCCCTGATCTTGGGAGACCAAGTCGGTGGAGAGAGGCAGTGGGACGGAAGGGCCCGTGACCAACTGCTGAGGAAGAGGAAACCAAATCTGTCGAGGCCATAGAGGAGCTATCAAGATCATCTTGGCCCCCTCTGACTGCAATTTGAGCAGCACTCTCTGAACCAGAGGGAAAAGAGGAAAGGTGTAAAGAAACCTCCCCTCCCAGGAGAGGGATAATGCGTCTTGCCAGAAAACACCAGGCCCTGGATCTAGCTAGCAAAAACTTGGCAGTTTGGCATTGCACTGGGACGCAAGGAGGTCAAGCTCTGGACGACCCCACCTTGCAAAGAGATCATCTGCTACGTCCTGGAGCAATTCCCACTCATGGTTCAGGGATCAAGACTGGCTTAGACTGTCAGTGAGAACATTCTGAATTCCTGGCACGTGGACCGCTACTAGGAACAAATTGCGTTCTACTGCCCAATCCCAGATTCTCATGACCTCTCTGCAGAGGGAGGTACGATTTCATTCCCCCCTGCTTATTCGGGTAAAAGACTACCGGGGTATTGTCTGACTGAACCAACAGTAGATCCCAGGAAAGCTGATCCTGGAAGGCCTTTAGGGCATACAGAACAGCCCTCATCTCCAGTATATTGATATGGAGGGACCTTTCTATGGCAGACCACGATCCTCTTGCCTGGTGCCCGTCAAGGTGAGCACCCCAGCCGAGTCCTGAGGCATCTGTGGTTAAAGTTTGGCTCGTACTTTGCCTCTGAAAAGGGACGCCCCTTTTTAGATGAGCTGGGACCTGCCACCATTGAAGGGAGCAGAAAACTGCTTCTGAAATCCTAAAGGGATGTTCCAAATCATCCAACCCCTGGTCCCATTGAACTCTGAGTTGCCACTGAAGGGTTCTCATGTTGAGACAAGACAAAGGAACTGTGGCTATGGTGGTTGCCATAAGCCCCAATAGCTGCAGGACTACTCTGGCAGAGACTTGGTCTGCGAACTGGACTATCTGGGCTAGAGCACGAAGACGATGTGCTCTGTCTGTAGGTAAAAAAGCTCTGCCCTGTAGAGTGTCCAGCACCACTCAAAATATATTGAAGCCGTTGGGAGGGCCAGGGTTGGGATTTCGCCCAGTTTAGGGTAACGCCCAGGGAGAGGAACAGCTGCTCTGTCTCCCCCAAAGTGTCTGTTAGCTGATCTTCCGTCGACACGGAGAGCAGCCAGTCATCAAGGTAGGGGTAGATAAGAAGACCCTTTCTCCTCAATGCTGCAGCTACCACTCGAGGCACTTGGTGAAGACTCTTGGGGCCGATGACAGGCCAAAGGGTAGCACCCTGAACTGGTAATGCTTGTCCTGGAACTGGAAGTGGAGGAACTTCCTATGAGAGCGCAGGATCTTTATGTGCATGTAAGTGTCCTGCATGTCCAGGGAGCATAGCCAATCCCCTTGGTGCAGAAAGGGGAAGAGGTCTGCTAGGGTGAGCATCCAAAATCTCTTGTATAGGATGAATTTGTTGAGGTGGCTTAGGTCTAGAATGGGGCGAAGATTTGCCGTTTTCTTGGGAACCAAGAAGAAGTGGGAGTAAAAGCCTTTTCCATGTTGGGGTATTGGGACTGGCTGAATGGCCTTCTTCTGGAGGAGAGAAATAATTTCTTGTTCCAGAAGAAGGGCATGGCTGGGAGAACAATTTGATGAAACAGGAGGGTTGTCTGGGGGTACATTGAGGAACTCTATGGTGTAGCCCCTCTGGATCACCTGTAGCACCCACCGGTAAGTAGTAATGTTGTTCCATTCTGACAGGTAAAGGGAGAATTTCCCCCTACCTGTTAACCCCTTGAGGAATGATGACTGGGGGGAGGGAGCCGAGAGTCATGCAATACTCTGTGGGCCTTAGGATGCTTAGGGCCTTGGCCTCCGGGCTGTGTGGATTGGCCTTGGTGCTTGAATCCCTTGCCCTGAAAATGACAGCCTCCTTGTTGGCCTTGCCGATGAAAAGGACATTTCTTAGCCTGGTGCTGCTCAGATTTGTACATCTTATGTACATCTGTGATTGCCCTTTCCCGAACCCTGAAGGCCCTTTATGATACCTTCCACATCTTGGACCAGGTCCTGGAAAGGAGCATTCAAGATAGCATCTTGGAGGTCCTCCCTAAAGGATGTTGCTCTGAGCCACACGTGCCTGACTAGACTGACCCCTGACACTGCTGCTTTCACTGCCGTATTGGCGGAGTCATACGAGCATTGAAACACGTGCATGTCAACATCCAAGCTGGACTGACCCAGCAATTCATTCTTGGTGTCCGAGTCCAGTTGTGCCTTGATAAGCTCAATGGTCTTTTCCCATAAGGATTTTTGATGTGACCATTTGGGCCAAGAAATTTAGAGATCAAAGCCGGCCTGCCGGTGCAGCAGTTGGATTTCCGCTTGCGACGCCGGCGACCCGAGTTCGGGAATGGACTTGGGTCGTCGGAGGGCCGGCTGGGGGGAGAAGGATCAAGCATCCCATGACTGCTCTCCTTCTCCTGGGAGAGGATGCAGGATGTCACCAGTGCAAGGGGGAACCCTGGTGGAGGCGAGGAGTGCCGCAGCATATGGCACCAGCAAGGTTACAAGGGGGGGTGGGACGAACGCTGGCGTCACTGCACATTCCCACCCCCCAGGGGGAGAAAACCAAGCCTACCTCCTCTCTACCTAAGTGATGCCTGCCCCTCGGCTGCGATCAGCTCCCCAGGCCAACTCCCACCCTATCCCGTTGTTCGTGGCACCTTAATGGCCGGGTGCCATGTCTCCACCCTAGGGGGTAATGCAGGAGGTCCTGGGAGATCGGCTCATGTGGGGATGTTGCAGTCGAGGGGTCTGTGACTCGGCAGAGAGGTGTGGCACAAAAAGACTAAATAGAAAAAAAAAGAAGAAATTTAGAGATCTGATGGCCCCAGTGGCCGAGGAATAGACCTTCCTTCCCCAATGTTCCAGCTTCTTGGACTCTTGGTCCGGAGGCTGAGAGCTGAGGTGCTTTGGTTGCGGACTGCCTACTATAAGCAGCTGTCAGGACTATGGAGTACGCCTTTGGCTGCTCCCCAAAAAAGGTTCGTCCTTGGGGGGCTTATACAGTCGGTCCACCTTGCGGGGCACAGCCGGAGTAGAGGGTTTCTTCCATGTCAGTCTGGCTTCCATGAGTGGTGGGATCACCAGAGGCTTTGGATCCTTGGCACCCAAGAACTTCGCCAGCCTCTTACGTTCAGGGTCCAACTCTTCAGTGTCCCATTGGTATACATTTTGCATATGCCTCATAATATCCAGGAAAGAAGGATCATCCGGTGTGGAACGGAAAGTATCCTTCGGATATGGAGAGGGTGGGTGGAAGACCTCATCTTCCGACGACTCAGAAGAAGAATCTCCTGCGTCGTCCCCTGAGGTGAGTATGGAGCGTTCACTGGAACCTGGGACCCGAGAGGGTCTCCTCTTTCTTTTGCCTCTAGGACTTGGAGGTGGGCAGGATCCTTCACCTGCCCCTTTGTCTGGGGTTGGAGGAGGGGGCTGTGGAGTGTTCTTTGGGGATGGTTCAGGTGGTCTATACAAGAGATCCCCTTTTATAGTATTCCACCAGGAACTGAATAATGCTCCGACATCTGCTAGGGGGACAACTGGAGGAGGCGGCGGTAGAGCTGAGGAACTGGGCATCTGGGTGTCGTCCGGTACTGGAAGCCATTCTGGGGAACCTGCCCCTGCTGTTTCTGGCTGGGGGCTTGGTTCCTTGCCAATGGGGGAACGGGTATCTGACCCGACATCTGGGGTGGCTTGCACCTGGTCAGGTGACTGGTCATCAGGCTGTGGGTTGGACGCATGGTAACCCTCTGTAGATTGCCTATTGGGTGACTGATCTTTGTCAGGAGAAAGGGTCCTGACATCCAGTACTGAGGGACATTTGTCGGCTTTCTGCAGCTTTCCTTTAGCTGGAGGTGGAGGTGTTCTCAGGCGAACAGCCTCCTGTCATCTGTGGGGTTCGTCTGACTTCCTGTGCTTGTCGGACGACCCTGATGAGCTGTGGCCTTCCTTGAGCCTAACAGCAGGTGACTGCCCCTCTTGCACTGACCCTTGGGAGGACTTGTGGGATCAGTGAGCAAGGGGGACTTGGGCCTGAAGAGGCCCCGAGGAAGGCGAATGGTCCCTAGGCCTCTGGGTAGAGGAAGAGGACATCTTCTGGGAGGTGGTACCTGCAAGAGTTGAAGGAACCAATCCAGACCTCCCGCCGGAGGTTGAGGAGGACAAAGGCCTGGAGGGAGACTTGTGGTGGGATTCCGACCTGGGCTTGTCTCTGTCCTTGGAATGGTGCTTCCCTGAGGACTTCTCTCTGCGAGGAGACTCCCTCCCACCAGAGGTCGAGGAGGACAAAGGCCTGGAGGGAGACTTGTGGTGGGATTCCAACCTGGGTCTGTCTCTGTCCTTGGAATGGTGCTTCCCTGAGGACTTCTCTCTGCAAGGAGACTCCCTCACAGGCAAGGAGGAACTGGGACCCGACGGGGACTTTTGCATGGCTGCTATTTTCTGCTCGAGGAAGTAAGCCTTTAGAGCTTTAGCCTGTCGATCTTGGTTTTGTTGTTAAACTTTTTACAATGGTGGCAATCATCGGGCCAATGGTCGGGGCCAAGGCAGATCAGGCAGGCCTCGTGGCTGTCCTTGGCCAGGATCTGCTTGCCACAGCGGCATTTCAACTTTCGTCAAGGCGGAGAGGGTGAAGATAAGCAAGGAAACGCTAAATTATAACAAATCTGAAAAAAAGAAATCGAAGAAACTTCGAAAACAGAGACTGATAACACTGCTGTCGACTGCTGAAGAGAGGCATCCGAGGAGCCGAATCAGGTCAATGGTGGGAAAATAACAGATATGGTGTTAGGGGAACCGCCTCATGATACCACGTCTGACGTCGGGCATGCCCAACGTCGGGGGATGTCCCCCGCTACAGAATGCTAGCTAGAAGATTTTTTCCGAAGGATCATAATGCCTGGCAGCCTTAGTCCTAATGGTATTACCTGCTGCAGAAGCTCCAACTCAAAGTCAGATCAAGCTTATTTTTTATGAAAAAATTTAATAAATCAGACCACTTAGCAGCAATTCTAAAGGCACTGTTGCAAAGAATGCTCACGCAAGTAAAAAATAACTAGCTCATGTCTAAACCTTTTCCCAGGTTCTGGAAGGGGGGCAGGGATTAGGGACTGTTAAACTTAGTGAGGGATCCCTTTGGAAGAAACAGCATTACTATGGTTAGTAATTTTTTCCTCAAACCCCAGGAATTCCTCTGCTAAGTTTAATAACAGCAGACTCCATAGCAGTACCTTAGGAGGCCGGGTAACAAAACTATTTAGTTGAAAGGTTGTGCAAGACAGCAGAGTCAAAACTGGCATCTCTTCTGGACTGTATGTCCAGAAAGTAGTGCTTTGTAAAAGTGTGTACTGTTTTCCAGATACTGTAGCTGCTTTACAAATTTCCTGCAGGGGGATACCCCTTGATGCTGCCACAGAGGCAGAAGTACCTCTTGTAGCGTGTGCCCTGAGGTCTCTAGGTGGCAGTTTACTAGCTTTTTCATAACAGAACTGAATACAGGAGACAATTCCTGTAAGAGATGGTTCTCTTGGATGCTGGTTTATCTTTTTCCACTTCACCTTAGGTGACAAACAGCTGAGTGTTAGTGGACTGGACATCATTTGTGTAGTCCTAGTAGTAACTGAGTGCGCTTTTCAAATCCAAACTGTGCATCTTTTGATCCCTCAAGCTGGATTTTCCTGTGAAGAGGGCTGGAAGGGCAACTGACTGATACACATAGAATTCAAGCACCACTTTGGGGAGGAAATCCTTGTTTGTCCTTAGGACTACCTTGTCCACATGTAATGTGCAGAGGGCTTGTAGCTTGCTTGCTCTTCTGGCAGATGCTACTACCACCAGGAAAACTGCTTTCCAGATCACAAACTTCAGAGCAGCCATTGCTATGAGCTTGAAAGTAGCTTCCATCAGCTGGGCAATACACAAGTTGAAATCCCAGAGACAAGGACAGGTTCCCTCATTGGAGGGTACATGTGATTAAAGCCTTTGAACAACTAAAAATGGGTTGTAATGCCACTGACCTGTCTTTACCAGCTGATGTGTATGCTAACACTGCTGCCATGTGTACATTCAGTGTTGAAAGTTTTAGGCCCAGAGACTGGGGATGGACTAGGTAGTCAAGGATTATAGATAGATCTGCCTGGATAGGGTTAATCTGTCTAAGAGTACACTAAACAAAAAGTCTTTTCCATTCTGAAGCATACGTTTTCTTTTTTGCAGGTTTTCGGGAAACTTTCAGCACCTCCCTTACTTTTTCAGAAAGATTTAGTCCAGGAACTGTAGCTCTTCCAGACCAGACCCATGGTCTGAGGCATGGAGTTCTTAGATCTGGGAATGTTATCCTGCCCTGGGATAGTGCCAGCAGATTGTATCTCAGGGGCAGGTTGATAGGAGGCTTGTTGCAGAGGTACTAGAGTATGGCGTACTAGGTCTGCATGGCCCAGTCTGGAGCTATGAGAATCATTGTCACTGACTCCTTTCTGAGTTTTATCAGTACTCTTTGTAAAAGTGGGAATAGGGGAAAGGCATATAGAAACTTGCCCAACCAGTTGAGGACTAGAGAGTCCTCTATGGCTGAACCCACTACTGGGAGTCTGCAACAGAAGAGTGGGAGCTGTTTTTCCCCCAGGAAGCAAAAAGATCTGTTTTGGGTATACTCCACTGCCTGAATACTGATGCAAGCAGCTGCTGGTTCACGATCTATTCATGATTTCCTTGGCTGATCCTGCTCAGGGAGTCTGCCAGTATATTGTCTTTTCCTGGCAGGTGTACTGCAGACAGCTGGACTTTCAGGGAGTAGACTAGGTTCCAGATCTTTGAAGATCTTGTTCCTCCCTGTTTATGTAATACATTGTTGTGGTGGTGTTTGTTCTGATTTAGACAGACTGACCATTGAGCTGGGAGGAAAAAAGCCCACACTGCCAGGTACACTGCTCTGAGCTCCAGGAGATTAATGTGATCCTGAGTCTACTGCATGCTCCAGGTGCCTATCACACTGAGTTCCTCTAGGTGGGTGCTCCAACCTAGAAGGGAGGCATCTGTTGTAAGTATAGCAGTAGGGGGTTGCTGGATGAAGGAAGTCCCCTCTCTGGGGTTGTATTCTTCATTGTTCCCCCTGATTGTTTATATAATACATTGTTGTGGTGTTGTCTGTTCTCATTTGGACAGACTGACCATTGAGCTGGGAGGAAATAGCCTGCACCGTCAGGTACACTAATCCGAGCTTCTGGAAATTTATGTGCTCCTGAGTCTACTGCATGCTTTAGGTGCCTGTCACACTGAGGTCCTCCAAGTGGGTGCCCCAAACTAGGAGGGAGGCATCTGCTGTAAGTATAGCTGTAGGGGATTGCTAGATGAAGGAAATCCCCTCTCTATGGTTGAATTCTTCCTTCCTCCACTCCAATGCCTTTTGCAAGGCTTTTGTAATAGGCACCAATTTGGACAGAGGATCCCACCTCTGAGACCACTGGTCGTGGTCCTCTAGGTGATACTGGATGTCTCTTATTTGGAATTTGGCCCCTGATATAACTACAGTGGATGAGGCCATGTGCCCTAGTACCATAGAAAATCCCTCACAGGCCTTGGTTAACCTGCCTTGAAGGATTCTGCAGCTGAAATCAGATTTGCTACCCTTGCTTGAGGAAGGAATGCCTTTCCCTGAAGGGTGTCTAGCTCTGTACCGATAAAGTCCAGGATTTTAACTGGTTCTGTTTGAGACTTTTGAAGTTTATGAGGAAGCCCAGGTCCTCCAAAGTGCTTTGTGTCAGTAGTATTATAGAGGACTTTGCTTCCTGCTGTGTTTTTCCTGAAATTAGCCAGTCTTCCAGGTAAGGAAAAACTACCTTCCCTTGCTTTCTCAAATGTGCTGCCACTACAACTAGGCACTGTGTGAACTCTTGGAGGTGAGCTGATGCTGAAGGGAAGGGCTGTGAACTCACTGACAGTTCCCTAACCACAACCTGAAGTATTCTCTGTCGCTTGGCTGGACTGGTATGTGAAAGCAGGTGTCTTTTAGATCGGGTTACCCTAACCAGTCTCCTATTTGCAGAGATGGAATCAATCAGCCCAGTGTTACCATCTTGAACTTTTCTTTCTTTAAACGTTTGTTCAGAAATCTCAGGTCTAAAATGAGTTTCCCCTCTCCATTTTTCTTGTGGGTCAGGAAGTATCTGGAATAAAGTCCCTTGCCTTATTGTGTAGTAGATACTTTTTCTACTGAATTTGCTTGTAAGTTTCTTTACCTCCATTTCCAACTGGAGTTTTTCTACTGTGGTGTGGGGTTGAAAAACCTTTGGCTTCTGCAGTTTTGGAAATTTTTTGAATTGCAGAGACAAACTTTGACACAATACTTCCAGGGCCCACTTGTCTGTGCTGATTTTTGTCCATTCATGGAAGTGCTGAGTCAGTCCCTCCCATCACCACCACCATTGGCAATGGATGGTAAATATCGGCAGACTTGTCAGGAATTTTGTTTTGGTTTGTGTTTGGGGGCTGGTGTTGAAGCTGCATGCCAAGTTCCTCGCTTAACCCTGCCCCTATAGCAGCCCCTTTGTGGAGGATACTCACAGGATATGTAAGCATGAGGGTAGTATCCCTTACCCCTACCTCCCTATTCATAAGGCCATTAGGAAGTGGCTTTCTTATAATTGCTGTTGTAGGTAGTTTTGTGCTCATCCACCTTTTTCATATAAGGCTGTTTTGCTACCAAACAGTGAATTTCCCCCAAAGTAAAAATGCATTGCTTTTGTTTGAGTGTCCTGGATAGGCTTGTAGTTCTAAGCCAGGCAAGCCTTCTTAAGGACAATGCATGGGCCATGAACCTGGATGCAGTATCATTTGTGTCAACTGCCATATGGAACTGTTATTTCATGGCATCTGTGGTTGATCTTGCCATGTCATCCATTTCCTGTGACAAGTCTCCAGTAGCTCTTTCGCTCAGTGCCATTATGGAATTTCATAAGGCCCTCTAGTACTGGTCTGTGTAGGCAAAATAAGCTGCTTGCCTCAACAGCAGGGAAGCTAACATGTAAACCTTTTTGCCCATACTACCCAATTTCCTGGAATCTTTTTCAGGAAGCTGGGATGAAAGAGGCACTTTTGCCTTATCACAAACAGCAGTCTTGACCACCCCTCATTGTTTGTCCACCTGATATATTTAATTGATTTTCTTGTCAGTGCCAGCAGTTGAGGTGGGTTCTGACATGACCTTGAAAGTGGATTTGTTTGATGGATTTGTGAAGGGCAGCATCAGTCTTCTTGTGGGTGCTAAACCATTCATATCAGTAAAGTCTACCTCATCTTCATCTTCTTCAGTGTTGTGGGAGGAGATGTTGAGGGTATTTATCATATGCCTTAAAATGGTATAACGTGCTGGCCCGGTGGCACAGAGGGCTGAGGCGCTGGCACCTTACCTCGCACAACACTGGTGACCTGGGTTCAGGAACAGACTCAGGGCACTGGGAGTCGGCAAAGGAGGAGAGGATTGAGCGTCCGTAGGACTGCTCTCCTCTCCTGGGGTGTGTAGCAGGGCAGCATCGCTCTGCAGTGGCCCCTGGTGGAGACCGAGAGCACTGCATGAGGGTTGCAATAGGGGAAGCACCAGAAAAGCAGAAACTGCTCTGGGATTGGCTGGATGACAGATGCCGGTCTGCCGACACCTCTGAAACTCCCGATGAAGCCATGTCCACCTCAGAAGCGCCCTGGGGCCAAACAGAGAGTATGCTGGATGCCCCCTTCCCCGGTGCCTTCCCCCTCAGAAGAGAGGGACCCACTCAGAGAAGGGTTATGCCGGGTTACCCCAGGGAAGGCTGCAATATGAGGAAAGGAGGCTCTAGGGAGTAGTAGGGGTTGTCAGAGATCATGGTGGCCCGAAGGAGTGATGGGTCCCGGAGCACACAGGAGGATAAGGAAATAATGCAAACAAAAAAAATGGTATAATGTGAGGTGTAATCTTCTGAAAGCCTAGGAGGAGAGCCAAATTCTTGCTCAGGAGAACCATCTGGTTCTGTGGGTTCTCCCTACTCCATGTCATAGTACATTTCAACCTCCTCCTCCATAGGCACTGGAAACAGAACTGGAGCCTGGGGAGCAGGCATAATTGTGAAGTTCATCAATGCTTGGAAAGCCCGGAGAAACTGCTATGCCTTCATCATGTTCTCTATTGAGGGCATTTCTTTTGCGTCCACTGGCATCCCTATCCTTCTTCAGGAAGAGGGACAGGGACATGTTTTTCTTTTGTTTTGTTTTTCTTAGCAGGTACTGTCTCTGGTGTCTGCTCCAAGGCTCTTTTATTTTTTGTGGATTTAGAGTTCCCCCTTTGGGACACTCTGAGTTTTGAACCATCTCTAGCAGCTCTTTCTTTTCTGTACCCTTTGACAGGGACTGCTGCTTACTCTGAGGGGGGCTGGACCCTTACCTGTGCCTTGTGGTGACGCTCAGGGAGACTGACAAGCCATTAGAACTTACAATTTTTTAGCACTTTAGTGTTTTAGGGCAAATCTTTTTAGAGAGATCACAACAGGAGAAATCTATGTCTGGACCAAGGCACCTTAAACACAGATCATGGCAGTCTACCTTTGCCAAGAGCTGAAAACAAACTGTACAATTTTTGAAGCCTATAGGTCCTGTCTTCTTTTTTGGTCTGTCTGTCATGCCAAACACTGAAGACCCCTGAAAGTGTTTCCGGTTCCCCAAAAAATGAAACTGGAAAAACAATAAGCCCAATAAATGTTAAAAAGGGCTTTCAAAACGTTAACTGTGGTTTGGTTCCTTGTAAGTAGTAACTGCAATTTAAGTTACCTCAAAACAGGTCCCAGGAAGTAAAACTAGACTGATATCACCTTGTTTCCCAGAAACATGGAACCGAGACTAACACAAAGTAAAACCACTAAGCAGTTGTGAAAAAATAATTACTTAATAAGTTTTAAATGTTTAAAATGGCAGTTCCCATAGAATGGGAACCGTGTTGAAAACGGCCTTCCCCATTTCCAGGGAACTGATCAGGAACCGGAGAAAAACAGAAACATAATGCAAATAACAGAGTAACGAAAGTTAAACTAAAATACTTAAACACTATAAAATAAAGGAAATTTAAACCGTAAACCATCCAGAAGTGAAAAGAAGACTTTGAAGCTACTGCTTTTTCAGGCAGAGAAATAAATCTGACGTGGGGGGAGCATGGCCACACAGAGCAGAGACTGAATTTAGTTCCACATTCCACCATTTGTAGAAATTCTAAAGCTCCACGGTTGCTCATTCCAGGGGAATTATTTATGATGTTAAAGGAGAACTGCACTGAACCTGTACGTCATTTTTCCCAATAGAATATGTTTTTAAGTACTGGTTACAATTCTGTTATTGTTCAATCTATACAGTCCTCTAAGTAACCGTAGTGGGTGTTTCCACTTTACACTCTGGTGTTAAATGAATTTTATGATGTAGTCCCTCTCAGCCACAGAGTTCTGTAATAGAACATGAATGCATTGTGCCAACAACAGAAGAGCAGAACAGTGAGATAAACTACATCATACAGTTCTAACATGGTTCCTACCAGCAGCGTGTACATCAGAAACACCTTCTAGCTAGAGCAATAACAGAATTTGAACCAGTATTTAAAAAACAGCTTCACTGGGGAAAATCGACTTATAGATTCAGTGCAGTTCTCCTTTAAGTGAGGGATTCCTGGGGCTTGAATTAATGGATTTTTGAAGGATTATTTATTATTCACTATGCAGTAGCAAGCTACCATTAATGTTTTATTATTTAGTTGCCATGGCCAGGATTCACTAAAAAATGCAAAGTGTTGCACAAACATTTGCGCTGCATCTTACGGTTGCACTGGTGGGCAATGAAGCTATTCGCAGTCGGATAGCATGGTGCGCTATCCAACTATGAATAAGGGGCAGCACTAACCCAGGCAAAGCACCAGGAACCCCAGTAGTGCTGCCCCCACAACCAGCCAGGCGAATGAGCCGGCAACAATAACGCATACGCGTTAATCCCCTATTCACTAAGGGAGCCTTGCAAATGAGTCCATTGGGCATGAATGGCACTATTGGCCATTAGTATGCACATTATGGTCCCATCAGCATGGCCCGCAGTGGCTTAGTGCTGCCCCCCCACCAGCCCATGCCCCACGCAGACGCATTCCCCGGTAGTCTAGTGGTGCCCTTCCCCACCCCAATCGCCGACTTGACATGTTAAATTCATTTTTCATTGTTTAGTGGTCTCTCCCCATTCCCGATCTCCCACCCGATAGTGATAAAACATTTTTCCATAGTGTAGTGGTCCCTCCCCATCCCTGATCTCCCACCTGATAGTGATAAAACATTTTTCTATAGTGTAATGTTCCCTCCTCGGTCCCCAATCTTCCACCTGATAGTGATAAAACATTTATCCGTAGTGTAGTGCTCCCTCCCTCCTCACCAATCACTGACCCCAAATGCAAAAACCCCAGTGCCCTGGTAGTCTAGTGTCCTTCCCCCCTCACCGAGCACTGATCGCTGTCCCCAAATGTAAAAACCCCAATGCCATAGTAGTCTAGTGCCCCCACCCCGATCATTGATCACTGTCCCCAAATGTCAAAACCCCAATGCCCTGGTAGTCTAGTGTCCCCCCTACCCCTCCATCCTCTCAGGTAATTACCACCACCTTACTCACCCCATCACAACTTGGCATGGGGTCATAATGTCATAAGACATTATGCTGCATGCAAAAAATCGTGCTGTAATACAGCATGATTTCTTACATATGGCATGTCTTTTTTTGCAGAGACTCGCCCCTGCAACCCCTGTTATGGAGGGTCAGGCCTGACCCCCAATAAAGATTCCTCAACTCCGGGGTTACAGTAAAATCACACTAAAGTGCAAAAATAAAACAACCTTTGCGCCTGGGACCAGGACTCAAACCCAGTCCCAAACGCACTGCCCGGGATCCCTACTGCCAGTGGCTTAGTCCATTGAGCCATGGCAGCTGCTTGGTGGAATCCCATCCCAGCAGAGATCTTATCCTCAACCTGGGATAGTGCGAGTGGTGCAATACCACGTACAGCAGTATTCACGGTATTGCACCACTCGCTGTCTTGTACAGTGCTATTCCGGATTAGCTATAATGTTGTACGCTATTCAGTGTGTGACATTATGACCCAGTAGGCTACAACTCCCATTTGGCGAACAGCACAGCCCTCCTCGCACCTCCATGACTGCCCACTGACTGAGCTATGAATGAGCGTGTAGTATATAAGGCCAGACATAATTCTGGAATCATACTTCACTGGAAGCCTATGTCCGTGTAGGCCACTGGAACTGTGAGTCCTTCAGTGGCCTGGCTAAGGCCAGAGCAGGAAGTATTTTATGGGTGAACAGAAACAGACCACACAACAAGCTCCATGTTATTTAACTGTATTATCTATGACTACAAGGTCCAACAGGATCAATTACAAACTGAGGTTGCAGACAAGGAAGCAGTTGTGTCCCAAATTAAACAGCATTCTGATTTTAAGAAATTGGAACTGGCATTAAAAGAGGTGGTGGAAAAACAAGATAACAGGATTAAGGCTCGAAAGTGTAGATAAAGCAAGACCACCAGGACTTGACCAGGATAAATTCTTTACCTGGAAAACTAAACACCAGAATCAGACAGGACGTAGCCACCACTGGGAGGATAGTCCATTTTCCATTCTGAAAAATAACAGCATAAGCTACTGTATTTCACCTCAACAAGTGAGTTTGGGACTGACTCAGTGGATTTTTTAGAGGGAACCTCTCAGGACCCAGCACAGACCCCCAGGCACAGCACATACAGTAGCTGGTTCAGTTCAGCATCCCAAAAGGAGGACATTGTTGGGGGGGGGAGGCACTGCAAATGGGGTTGGCAACACAAGACAAACTTACAACAACCCAAACAATCACCAGAAGAAGGGTGAATGCAAAGGTTAAAAGAAATAAATGTTACTAATCTTTCACCAGTTACCCTAACTCCACACCAACAGAGTGTTCTTAAAGATCAAATGCACATTTTCCTTAAAAAGCTTGAATCCCCTTGAATTCACATCCCTGTGTCATGATTAGTGTTTCCTGAAAATATCATGCTGTTTGGTTTTGTGGATTTCTTTAAATCGGCATCTGTTAATGCGCTCTGTAGTAACTGAAAACAGTGAAGATGTTTCTGTCCCTGTCAGTGAGCAATGACATCATACCTGTCCTGCCTACTGCTTCTGTAATTAAGTTCCTGATTGACTAAATAAGCTGTTGCAGTCCCCAGTTACAACAATCTGTAGAGCTAATTGTTTTAACTCAGAGTTTTTTACTAACCCATCTGGTTTGTGTTTAGAGAGATATGCTTAAAATCTATCTTTCTGTTCTCATAAAAAGTTGATCATTTGGGGTTCAGTGCTGAATTGAAGTGGTATGAATGAATCTGTGAGAAATAATAGTTTCTGTATTACAGCTCTCAGTTCTCTTTCATCAAAAATATGTATTCTATTCTGGCTGTATAATGGATATAAAATAAACTACATTCCATTTATTCATAGAAGTAGCGTGTATTTAATGTAGCCTCAATAAATATGTTCATGTAATAATTTTGTTTTAATGTCAGATTGACAAATGTGTGTCTGGCGCGCTCTGCTATTTCAGGAACATGTACTGTATGAACTCATAAAATGCAGTTATTAGAGGGTTTCTGTGTGAAAATACATCATGTATGTGTATAACTAGAAATACTATATCACATCCTGATGCCCGTCTCCTGCCCAACAGTTTGGGAAGCAGCTCTCTGCTTCCCCCTTCCCTTGCCCCAAAAGCCCCCTGTCTCCTGCCCCCATTTGAGGCTGCTCCACACAGTCAGAGATGCTGCACCCTGCTGCCTCCTGAACAAACAGTTGAGGCTGCTGCACCCTGCTACCCTCTTTCCCCCACCCTATAACACAAGATGAAAGTATTTTTTGGTTTTTCTTTTGAGTAGTTTCATCAGTGTACCAAAGGATCTGACTCTAGTGGCAGGGAGCAGCATGGTGCAATAACTCTAACTGTGGAGGCAAGAGGCTTTTTGGTGCAGCAGGGCACAGTGGTGTCAGGAGACAGAGGACAGTATGATACAGAAGCCTTGACTGTGGTGCAGAACACTGTGGAGCATCAGGGTACAGCAGCCCTGACTGTGTGCCCGGGTGCATGTGGTGCAGCAGCCTTGCCCATTTGGGGCAATGGAAGTGGGTATCAGGGTGCAGCAAAGGCACCACATTTGGTGGCCGGGGGCAGCATGGTGCAGCAGCCCAAACTGTGGAGGAAGAGGCCCTGGGACTCTAGGACTTAGCAGAGCATATCAACCCTGTCTGTGGAGACAGGAAAAGTGGGCAGCACAGTGCATTGGCCCTGACTGTGGGGGTTGGGGATAGAGGGAAGCAAGGTGCAGAAGCCTCAACTGAGAGGCAGAAGACAGGGGCATCAGGATGCCATATAGTATTTATAGTTATACATATGTATGATGTATTTCCACACAACTGAATTTTAAGAGATCATACAGTACATATTCCTGAAATAGCAGAGAAGTGGCAGACACAAGTTTGTCAATCTGACATGGAAAGAAACTTTTTATCACATGAGCAGGAACGTATTTATTGAGGCTACATTAAGTACATGTTGCTTCTAAGAATTAATGGAATGTAGTTTATTTTATATCCATTAAACGACCCTGTGTTATATAGCCAGAATAGAATGCAGAGGTGTGGTGACAGAGAACTGGAAGCTGTGATACAGAAAATGTTGTTTCTCACAGATTCATTCATACCACTTAAATTCAGCACTGAACCCCCAAATGATCAACGTTTTATGAGAAAAGAAAGATTTTAAGCATATCTCTCTAAACGCAAACCACATGGGTTAGTAACAAACTCCAACTGAAAACAATTAGCTCTACAGACTTCTCTAACTAGAGACTGCAACAGCTTATTTAGCAATTAGGGACTAAACTGCAGAAGCAGCAGGCAGGACAGGTATGATGTCATTGCTCACTGATGGGATGGGGACAGAAACATCTTCACTGTTTCTTCACTGTTTTAGTTACTTGCAGAGCACATTAACAGATGCTGATTTAAAGAAAACCACAAAACCAAACAGCATGATATTTTCCGGAAACACTAGTCATGACACAGGGATGTGAATTCAAGTGAATTCAAGCTTTTTATGAAATATGTGTGCATTTGATCTTTAACAAATGCCTTAGCTTTATTCTGACAGTAACCCTGCAGCATTTGAACTTTTTTTTCATTTTAAAAGAGCTGTAAGAAAACTGAACTTGAAATCCTTCTACAACAGGGACAAAGTGTGTCACGGTATAACACCCCAATGTAATACTGAACCATAAGCAATAGTGGCAAAAACCAACATGCTACAAATGACAACACTTGGACTTATAATACTGTCTTTAAGTCATAGTCTAACATTTATTCAGCCTCGGAATCTTATGGTCCAGGTCTTTGAACCACACCTCTCAACTCTCCCTGATTTCCAGGGATGTCCCTAATTTTGCCTCAGAAATTTCTTCTGTCCCTCCTAAATTTGGTATTTCTGTCACTGAAGAGGGTAACCGGCTAGAGTGGCGCTACCAGAATAGCGCAAGGAAAGAGGGTGCTAGTCCGAATAACACTGCAATGGACAGCAAGAGGGGACTGACAGTGCTTGTGGTAAGTGCTCCCCAGGTCGCTGTCCATGGTGCTTCCACAGGACAAGGGCAAGAGAATTCAGGAGGCTGGCAGAGCCGCTCCTGTGGTGTGGAGGGCATGGAGCAGCTCGATCCGCTACCCATGGAGTTGGGATCATTTAGTACGGGGAGTTGGGGGGGCAGAGCCAGCCCCTTGCAAAAAGACAACTGGCAGCATTTCTACAGGTGCGATTGTTGCCTGCACTGTTCTTGCTGGCTCTATTCTGACCCTGAAGAGTAGAGATTTGAATCACAAAACAATGCCTGCCATTGGTGTTACAGGCTAGTTCTCGTTAAGAAAATGCTATTCATACTAAGAAGCATGTTGTACACAACTTCTGGAACTAATACTATTATTTTTTCAGATGTGTCCCTGATTTTGGTAATTTGTTCCTGATCATTTTAAGCCTTGTCCCCGATTTGTGATGTGGGAGGTTGAGAGGTATGCTTAAGCAATAAACCACAACAGGGTGTGGGTGATGCTGGGTTTACCCATGCCTGGTGTGGTTCGGTCATGAGGTCGCAGGCTGAGTGGCCAAACCATGTCAGGCATGGGTAAATCCCAGCATCACCCACACCCTGGAGTGTTTATTGCAATTACACAATGTCTGAATGTATTTTTAGTAAAAAAAAAAAAAAAAAAATTATGGTACATTTTTTTTTGTAGAAATACATAAAAATTCAGTTTATATTCTTACATCTAATAAAATAGTCCTGTTTTGTGTTACCATTCTGCAGATTAAATATCCACGGGAGCTTATTTGTTGAGCAGAATTAGTTGTCAGGTTGTCAAAGGGGGGGGATTGTTGGTTTTATTTTTTTAATCATTGCCCATTTCCTGAATCATGACAGTGTGCGGTAGGCAGAAGTTAAAGTTTTGAAGAAGCAGTAATGTTTCTGCAGGGTAGATGTTGGCATAAGCGATTGCCATCATCTGCTTCCGTGATTCATATGCCCTGTCTCCGGATCTACTGGAATTTGTAGCATGAAGGAAGGAAAGTTTCCTGTCAGGTGATTGCCATAGCGAGACTGGATATTTATGGAAACAGGGGGGAGTCACAGTTTGAAATGGGGGATGTAAGTGAGGGAAAGCAGTCATCGGCATGGGGCATACTGGAGTGATGAACTGTTGTGGTGATAAGGTGATGTGATTTTTAATTAAGTGAAACGGGACAGCCGGTGGCTGAAATGGGAGACGGAGGCAAAAGACACAGAGAGAGAAAGTGTGCAGCAGGAGCAGTCTCAATCCCTTGTCGTGATCAGGTAAAGTAACTTTTTTTTATTACCGGAAATGGGGCAGCCAGTGACTGAAATGGGGGGACGGAGGCTAGAGAGGTACTGTGCATGCTGTGTGAAGCAAGTGCTAACGGACTGCTGTGTGTAAGTTTGTGTTTCGCGGTTGAAGTATACAAACAGGAAAATAGACATTAGTGGCGAGACTTGGGAGGATGTTTTCTTTTATTGGTACTGGGGCAGCTAGCGGAGCAGACAGTTGCAACTGGAGTTTTCATTTGCAGCTTAACGGGCATTTATGATGGCGGCTCTAAAGTTTTGATTTTTGGATTGATTGATTTTTTTGAAGATGCGGCTGGCTGGCAACTTTTGCATTGGTAATGTTAGATTTTACAATGCTTGAAAGGTGCCAGTTAGCCAAAGAGAGTGCTGGAATATAAGACCTCATTGTATAATTTGAATGCAACTACATCAAAGTGTGTCACGGTATAACACCCCAATGTAATACTGAACCATAAGCAATAGTGGCAAAAACCAACATGCTACAAATGACAACACTTGGACTTATACTGTCTTTAAGTCATAGTCTAACATTTATTCAACCTCGGAATCTTATGGTCCAGGTCTTTGAACCATACCTCTCAACTCTCCCTGATTTCCAGGGATGTCCCTGATTTTGCCTCAGAAATTTCTTCTGTCCCTCCTAAATTTGTAATTTCTGTCACTGAAGAGGGTAATCAGCTAGAATGGCGCTACCAGAATAGCGCAAGGAAAGAGGGTGCTAGTCTGAATAACACTGCAATGGACAGCAAGAGGGGACTGACAGTGCTTGTGGTAAGTGCTCCCCAGGTCGCTGTCCATGGTGCTTCCATAGGACAAGGGCAAGAGAATTTAGAAGGCTGGCAGAGCTGCTCCTGTGGTGTGGAGGGCTGAGGCATGGAGCAGCTTGACTGGGTAGCAGTGGAGACCAGGGTTCTAATTCTGGTCTCCCTCGCTTTTGCTGATTGGGACTTCTGTTTTTTAACAAGGGGCCATGGAAATGAGTATTCCACAGCCCCACAAATTCTTTTTTCTCCATGATCCGCTACCCATGGAGTTGGGATCATTGTAGTCTTGAGGCAGAGCCAGCCCCTCAAAAGACAACTGGCAGCATTTCAGGTGCGATTGTTGCCTGCACTGTTCTTGCTGGCTCTGTTCTGACTTAGTGCCCTGAAGAGTAGAGATTTGAATCACAAAACAATGCCTGTCATTGGTGTTACAGGCTAGTTCTCGTTAAGAAAATGCTATTCATACTAAGAAGCATGTTGTACACAACTTCTGGAACTAATATTATTATTTTTTCAGATGTGTCCCTGATTTTGGTAATTTGTTCTGATCATTTTAAGCCTTGTCCCTGATTTGTGATATGGAGGTTGAGAGGTATGTTAGCAACAAACCACAACAGGTGTGGTGATGCTGGGTTTACCCATGCCTGGTGGTTCGGTCATGAGGTCGCAGGCTGAGTGGCCAAACCATGTCAGGCATGGGTAAATCCCAGCATCACCCACACCCTGGAGTGTTTATTGCAATTACACAATGTCTGAATGTATTTTTAGTAAAAAAAAAATAAAAATTATGGTACATTTTTTTTTGTAGAAATACATAAAAATTCAGTTTATATTCTTACACCTAATAAAATAGTCCTGTTTTGTGTTACCATTCTGCAGATTAAATATCCATGGGAGCTTCTCTTGTTGAGCAGAATTAGTTGTCAGGTTGTCAAAGGGCGGGGATTGTTGGTTTTATTTTTTTAATCAGTGCCCATTTCCTGAATCATGACAGTGTGCGGTAGGCAGAAGTTAAAGTTTTGAAGAAGCAGTAATGTTTTTCTGCAGGGCAGATGTTGGCATGAGCGGTTGCCATCATCTGCTTCCGTGATTCATATGCCCTGTCTCCGGATCTACTGGAATTTGTAGCATGAAGGAAGGAAAGTTTCCTGTCAGGTGATTGCCATAGCGAGACTGGATATTTATGGAAACAGGGGAGTCACAGTTTGAAATGGGGGATGTAAGTGAGGGAAAGCAGTCATCGGCATGGGGCATACTGGAGTGATGAACTGTTGTGGTGATAAGGTGATGTGATTTTTAATTAAGTGAAACGGGACGGCCGGTGACTGAAATGGGGGACGGAGTCAAAAGACACAGAGAGAGAAAGTGTGCAGCAGGAGCAGTCTCAATCCCTTGTCACGATCAGGTAAAGTAACTTTTTTTTATTACTGGAAATGGGGCAGCCAATGACTGAAATGGGGGACGGAGGCTAGAGAGGTACTGTGCATGCTGTGTGAAGGAAGTGCTAACGGACTGCTGTGTGTAAGTTTGTGTTTCGCTGTTGAAGTATACAAACAGGAAAATAGACATTAGTGGCGAGACTTGGGAGGATGTTTTCTTTTATTGGTACTGGGGCAGCTAGCGGAGCAGAGACAGTTGCAACTGGAGTTTTCATTTGCAGCTTAACGGGCATTTATGATGGCGGCTCTAAAGTTTTGATTTTTGGATTGGATTGATTTTTTTGAAGATGCGGCTGGCTGGCAACTTTTGCATTGGTAATGTTAGATTTTACAATGCTTGAAAGGTGCCAGTTAGCCAAAGAGAGTGCTGGAATATAAGACCCCATTGTATAATTTGAATGCAACTACATCAAAGACTTTGAGAAACTCTGTGAATCTACACAGGATAACCACTATGTGAACATTTCTGCAGCAGAGAGGTTTGCTCTCCGGGAACTTGTAGGTAATAAGGAGCTTATGATCAAACTAGCAGATAAAGGTGAGTCAGTTGTTGTAATGGACACTGATAAATATGTTCAGGAGATCCACAGATAACTTGGTGATCAACATTTCTATAAAAAACTTTATCAAGACCCCACAATCAAATTTAAAAGTGAAACAGATTCATTTATTTATGATGATGTGAGATCAGAGATTATTTCTGAGGATTAGGCTAATTTGTTATGGGTTTCAAACCCCATAATGTATAAAATGTGTGTTCTTCCCAAAGTACATAAGTTGCTCACCAATCCTCCTGGTCGTCCAACTCTGGCAGAGACTGGATCCCTTACAAAACCCCTGTCACCATATGTGGATGCACACAAAGACTTAGTGAGAACTCTTCCATCCTTCATCAGATACACAACAAATACTCATAATGTACTAGGGGACTTAAAATTGCAGTAGGATTAGATTCTTGTCATGAAAGACACAATATTCCTCATGGTGAGCAGCTGAGAGTGCTCCGTGACACACCGGATAGTAATACTAATCTGAGTGTAGAAAAACAGTCATTCCTGGTGGAATGTGTGAGATACAGTGGAGCCAGGCAGGATGCAATGCAGTACTGCTGTAGTACTGTATATTACAATGTACAATACACTTTCGTTTATCTGATCTCTGTTCATCCGAACTCCCTATCTAACGGATGGTTGGATTGTCCCCACACACTGTACGCTAGTCACTGTATCACCATGGCAATGCAAAAGAACATCATAAACCAGTTACCCATTCCTGTGCTGGATTATGGTAGCCACATATACTGTACAGTATGACAAATAAAACTCAAGAGCACCTTTCTTGGTGCTGTGCAAACACATCAGGAGACTCCCTTACCTGAATGGGAGTTCCTCTGTGGTGTCTGTAAATTGTTTTGCTGAGCCCCCACGGAAGGGAAGAGATTGTATTTTGCCCCTGAGGGGGCTAGCCGCTCGATCCCTTCCACTTCCTGATTGCCGACAACGTCCCCGTGCTTCCTTGTTGTGTGATGTAATTATAGGACTAGCACAGGGACATGTGCCATTCAAGCCTATGGAGCATGGTTTTAAAAGTTATTTTCTGTATTTTAATTGAACTTTTGGTACAAATGGAAGCATGTTGTCAAGTAACAAGAGCCTTGTTACTTGAAAACATGCTTCAATTTGCACCAAAAGTCTGATTAAAATACTGAAAATAACTTTGAAAACCACGCTCCATAGACTTAAATGGCACACATTCCCACGCTAGTCCTATAATTACATCACACAACAAGGAAGAGCGGGACAGCGTCGGCGATCAGGAAGTGGAAGGGATCGAGCGGCTAGCCCCCTTGGAGGCAAAATATTATCCCTTCCCTTCCATGGGGGGGGGCTCAACAGAATTTATAGATACCATGGAGGAACTCCCATTCAGGTAATGGAGCCTCCTGATGTGTTTGCAGTACATAAAGAAATCTGGGGAAAGGCGCTCTTTAATAAACTTGATGTAATATATAATAAAATGGCCCAGTTTGTTCTCAGATATGATTATGAAACTCTTCATCGCTTAATGTATCAGGAATTAAATTGGCTTCCATTAGAACAGGAACGAAAAATAATTTGGGCAACTCAAATGTATAAGATAACAATGAATGCTACACCTTTCTACTTAATTGAGACACTTAAAGTGGAGCATAGACATAATTTACAAAATAAATCCTCTAGGGAATTGAGAATACCACAAATTAGGAATACATTTGGTGAGATGATGCTTTCATTTAATGCACAAACTGTCTGGGCAAACCTTAGTGAGCAAACTAAACTTGCCAAATCAGCAAAGAGTTTTAACACTAAACTAAAGAAGGAATTACCTTATAGATGTACAATATGTGTAATGGCTGAAATTTGCACTGCTGGCTACATATTACAGCATAAGTGGTTTTCTATTTAATATGTAGTCTGTCTTATAATATTGAATGTATTTTTTTAGATTGTTGTTAATGTAGTCTGTTTCCTAATTGAATGTTTCCTTCTAGACAGCTGCTAAATATATTTTTTAAGTACAGTATGTTGAATGTATGTGGTTTGTTGCTAACCTGCACCCGATAAATCAAAACAGGACCACCTTGAAAATAGGACTTCGGTCCTAAGGTGTGATTTGATTTTTATTTGTATACAGGTAAGCACACTGGGATACAATCCCTTTTACAGGTACGACTCATGGTCAGTCAAATACATACAAAAAGCTACATCAGACAGATTATGCTTAATACAAACATAATTAAATAGGAATAAAAATTCCACGTCAACTAATCACAGGTAAGTGTAAGTTTTAAAAACCCTGATACAATTTAAACTATTTTACAAATCCATATCACAAGGGCCGTGGCTCCATAGCTAATATATACATTCAGTAAGTATCAATCTAGAAAACAGCTACACAGACAAATTCATAAAGTGTGTTTTCAAGGCTGCTGTAAATAACCCATAACTACTCATACCTCTAATATGTACTGGAATATTATTCCATATTGTAGGTGCATAGTATGCAAATGATCACTGTCCTCTTGAAGTGAGCATAAATGGGATTCTTAACATAGTTGGGTCCCCTGATAATCTAGCATGCAATTTAGAACTAGAAATCTCAAGTTTTTTTTTTTTAGTTTTAAAGGTACCCCTGTTTGTTGTATTTTATAAACAAATGTAGACATTATGTACTTACGGTAATATTCAACTGATTACCATCCAAGATTCTCCAATATAGTACAATGAAGTACATTATTAGATGTTAATAAAGCAAATCTTCCAATGTTGTACAACAGTACCAATTTCCACCTTATAGTACTGTAAGGAGCATTGTCCACCACTATGGAAGCATAGTTCAAAATGGGCAGCAGACATTGGTTTGCTATTGCCAAACGTACCTCATCTATCAAGAAGCTGTGCAACCTATATAGTAAAGCAATTTTAGAATGAATATGTGACACATATCTTAGTGTGGGATTTAAAACTACCCCCAAATACTTAAAGCTACTTACATTTTCATACAAAACCCCATCTAATGACTCGACTTGTAAACTAGAACCAATAGCTTTTAACTTGACAGGAGTACGAAATACAATAACTTTTGTTTTTTGCTTATTTAATACTAATTTGTTATTTATCAACCAATTTTGCATTGCTTTAAGTTCCTTAGTCAGAGTTTTATTAAGTGTTTTGAAGCACTATTTTATTTAGTGTGATAAGATATGTACCAACGTTATCTTTTATCCTGTACAAAAATAAAGACTTTTACTACACTAATCCTCAGTTATTAATTGACTCATCATTAGCACCACTTAGCTCTACTTAACACCTTCTCCCTCTTGAACTATAATTAACATCACCTGCTGCTGCTCTGTACTTAGGCATCAATTAACAATTGTACTCAGTTGTTGTTCTCACCTTTCAGAGATGGCTACCAAAAGAAAGCGTGCTGTCCTAAGTGTGTCAAAAAAACTTTGAATTGTAAAGCGCCTGGAGAATGGTGAGAGAGTGGTTATTCTTGCTGATGAATACAGCATTGGAAAGTCAACCATAAGTGATATTAAGGTAAAAGCTCATTTTAGGAGTAAATGCCCCCCCCCCAGTACCATATTGCTGGTGGACAATTCACCCACACATCCCAAGATTGCAGATGTCAGGACTCAGAACAGGCAGATCAGGTGCATGTTGTTACCTGCAAACACAACCAGCAAGCTACACCCCTGTGACCAGGGCATTTTAGAAATTTTCAAATGGGGGGTATCGTAAAAAACTGCTGCAGACCATTCTTGCAGAATCGAACCAACTGTCCATCAGTGAAATCATTAAGTCTATCACACTGAAGGATGTTATTTACATGTGTGCGGAGGCTTGGGACACTGTACTGCCTAAAACAATTAAAAAAGCATAGGCAAAGGGAGAGATTCAAACCTCCAGAGATGAAATTCCACCCAGCCATGACTCAAGAAACTCAGCCAATCCAGCAGTGAGTTCTGAGTCAGAGAAAATCCACAGACTGGCAACATTGTTGCCAGACCCCAACCCAGATGAAAAGATAGAGGAGTGGCAAAATTGTGATGCCAGTGAGAATGGACAGGAGCTCACGACAGATGATGCAATCATTGAGTTTGTCCAGAAGGAGAAAGTCAATTCTAATGATGTGGAGGAGGATGACGATAGCTGTGATCTCCCTGTTGTGCCTAATCATTCTGAGGGTGTGGAGCATTTCTCAAAGTGCATCCTATACTTGGAGAGTCAGCCGGACTCAGATCCTGTACAGGTTATGCTTCTATGAGTGATGAAGCAACAAGAATGGAGAACGTCCCTTGACAGCCAAAAACAAAGGGCTGTCACAGACTACTTCAAGTAATTTAAAGTACTGTACTGTAGTTTGCTACAGAAAAATCAATAATTGAATAAAGATTATTTTTTTAAATCATGCAATAAAGAAGCTTTAATTAAAATTCTGATTGTCTTCTCATTTATCCAGTCTCCTGATCATCCAACCATTTCGGATGTCTCCGAGAGCGGTCAGATAAATGGGAGTCTACTGTACAGGGAGCAGTGTAATTCAATGGCAATTAAGCCCTTTTGTCATGCAGTATTTTGTGACATCATTTACTGCAAGTTACTGCATTGCATCATGGCTGGCTCCATAGTATGCCTTGACTTGTAATTCTTTTGTCTTTCAGAATCATTACTATCATCGAATAAAGGACACCAGAATGGGGGCTACATTTGTCTCCAACTAAGTAAACCTTTATTTAGGAGCTTGGGAAAGAGATGTCATATGTTTTAAAGGGTCAAGCCTTAGTATTCGAGGACAGATGTCTGGAAGCACTATTTTGATGCTGTGCTCTTAATTTGGTATGGTGGGGTAGATGAACTACTGTACATGAATTTGTCAGGTTTCTGCAACAATCCAACACAAATTCAAAAGTTCAACTGGAATACAGAAAGACTATGGTCAATTTTTTTGGATTTGCAGATCCTGAAAAAAATGAGGATGGCATCATCAGTACCAACCTATATAGGAAGATAACTGATAGAAATACGTTGTTCTAACCCCAGGAATCACTCACTTAAGTACTTACACTTTATGCAGTCATCTCGGCTGAGAGTGACACCCTGGAGACAGAACATATGCAAATTTTATAATTTGGAATGTAGGTTCAAACTCTGCAACTGCACTCCACTCTGGCCATTTGCTGAGATCTGTTTCTTTGCTTGAAGAGAGCAGGTGGCTTGTAATGAATTCCAGTAACGACTGGTTCTTCAGTTAGGTTTTTTATTTTGTAGTTTATTTTAAAAGTGTATCTTAGTTGGTTTTCTTAATTACTCTGTGTTTAGCTAGGGTTATCAGTAAATTACAGTTTCTTCGATTCCAGTTTGATTCCCAGAAGAAAAAATACTTAACATACTAATCTTGTTTCTTCCAAGGTATTCTCCAATATTCATAACTCTAGCAGTCAGCCTTTAAGATAGAACTGCCTGGAGAATGTATGCTAATGATGGAATCATCATTGGCGCATGTCACTTTTCAAATGCTGCACTAATCAACTGCCTACATTCTAACGCTTCAGATTTCATGGAAGCCTGCAGGACAGGCCCCATGACGAACTACAGTATAAGTAAATAATATTAAACAACATCATCAAACTATTAAAAAAACTCCAACTGAAGAAAAAAAAACACAAATCCCCTCTGACTATCAGAATCACCTAAAGAAGGGGAAACCAATGCCCAAGAGGTTCAAAAAAACAGATACGCCATTGTGTGGTACCCTCACACATAGTTGCCCAGGTTGGAGTGCAGAGGCTACTGATTCTAGAAGAGAAGACATGGTGGGAGAGTTATGAATATTGAAGAATACCTTGGAAGAAACAAGATTATTATGGTGAATAATGTATTCTTCTTACCCCAGGACTTATTCAATATTCTTAACTCTAGCAGACTGCAAAGCAGTACCTTTGGAGGTGGACACAGAACCTACTTTGGAAACAGACTCTGCAAGACTGCTATGCCAAATCTGACATCATCTCTGGACTGTGTGTCCAGAATACAGTGCTTTGTGAAGGTGTGCACTGTTCTCCAGGTAGCTGCTTTACAGATCTCCACTAATGGAACATCCTTGGCTGCTGCTATAATAGCAGCTGTACCCCTTGTGGAATGAGCCCTCAGCCCTGCTGGAGGCTCTTTTCCAGTGTTGGAGTAGCAGAACTGAATATATTGAACTGTCTAGCAAGAAATGGACCTTTTAGATGCTGGATTTCCTTTTTCTACATTCCCATAAGTCAGGAACAGCTATTTTCTGTACTGTCTGTGGTCCTTGGTAATTGTCATGTAGTAGTTAAGGGCTTGTTTGATATCCAGACTGTGAAGTATATGCTCACCTGAGCTAGAATATTCAGTGAGGAAGACTGGTAGGCTAATGGACTGATTCAAATGGAAATCAGAAACCACTTTTGGAAGACATTTCCTGTTTGTTCGTAGGACTACCTTGTCTCTGTGGAATGAAATGTAGTTCTGATCAATGCACAGAGCCTGAAGCTCACTGGCAGAGGTTATTGCCAACAGGAAAACTGTTTTCCATGTGACACATTTCAAATGGGCTGCAGCCATAGGCTCAAATGGAAAACCCATGAGCTTGGCTGTAGAGACATTCAAATCCGAGGCTGGCACCGGTTCCCAATGAGGAGGGTGCACATGAGCCAGCTGTTTGAAGAACCTTTTGAAAATAGGATTTGAAGCCATAGAGGCATTCTTTCCAGCTGAGATGTTTGTTTATATATTTATTTATTTCAGTTTAGGATTAATAATAATAATAATAAAATGTATTTATAAAGTGCAGTATCAAAATATCAAAGTGCTGTACAATCACATTCTAAAATGGAAAAACACAAATAAATAAGTAAATAAACTCCAGCATTGTTAAATATAAATATCCAATATTAAAATACTAAATGCAGATAAAAAGGAAAAAATACTAATCAACAGGGAAAGCACGTCCAAATAGATGCATTTTTAAAGCAGTTTTAAAGCTCTCCACTGTCTGGCATTCTCTCACCCGACGAGGTAGAGAATTCCACAGGGTGGGGGTAGCAAAAGGAAAAGCCAGAGCTCCAGAAGATTTCAAATGCACCCTGGGAATCTCCAGCAATCCCTCATCAGTTGAGCGGAGCGGTCTGACAGGGCAGCAGGGACACAGAAGCTCTTGTAGGTAACTTGGACCCATATCGTGTATGGCTCTAAAAGTTAGCAAGCCAACTTTAAAGGTGATCTGCCACTGAACCGGCAGCCAGTGCAGAGCACATAGCACAGGTGTAATATGACTGGATCGGGTAGACCCACACAACAACCTGGCCGCAACGTTCTGCACTAGCTGCAGGTGGTGGATATCAACCCCAGGAAGCCCTAGGTATAGGGAGTTACAGTAGTCAAGACACGAGGTCACAAGTGCGTGAACCAAAGTTAGCAGGTCGACGGGCGGAAGGAGTTGCTTAATCCAGGAGATGTTCCTCAGATGATAAAAGGATAATGTGACTACAGTTGACACCTGTGAATGCAAAGTCAACCCATCGTCAAATAACTCCTCCAGATTCTGCACCTACTCAGAGGTCAGGAGCTGAGAGCTTCCAAGCCAAAGCCCGGAAGGCTTCCCAGCGACCAACCCTCTCAGACCGGTGACCTGGTTGAACAACCAAAACCTCGGTCTTGTCTGGGTTCAGTTTAAGCCAACTGGAATTCATCCAGTTTTGGATTTCGACGAGACAGTTTGAAAAGACAGAGAGCAGACTATCCTGGTCAGGTACAAAAGACAGGTACAGCTGAGTATCATCTGCATAACAGTGAAAACTCAGCCCGTACCACCTTATAATGTCACCCAGTGGAAGCATGTACATTGCGAACAACATGGGGGACAACACTGAGTCCTGCAGAACCCCACATGGCAGGGAGTAGGAGTCAGAGGAAAAAATCCCTGATACTACCTTCTGCGACCTACCAGTGAGGAAAGAATAAAACCATCTGAGGACTGTACCAGACAGGCCACAGATGAACCGTAGGTGATCAAGAATACCCCATGGTCCACAGTGTCAAACACTGAGGAGAGATCCAGAAGGACCAAGATAGAGTGGTGCTTCTGGTCTCTAGCCATTAGGAAATCATTAAGTACCCGAACCAGAGCGGTCTTGGTACTATGTCTCTTATGGAAACCAGACTGGAGAGGATCATAGATAGCATGGATGGTAAGACGGTTCTCTAACTATTGTGTGACAACCTTCTCAATAACCTTCCCTATAAAGGGAAGATTAGAGATTGGCCTGTAGTTTGCAGGAAGAGCTGGTTCAAGGGATGGCTTCTTGAGAAGGGGGGTAACCACTGCCACCTTTAGGGAACTAGGAAACTCCCCCGACTTCAATGAACACCAGATCAATTCTTCTAAAACCAGGCTGATCACATCTACACACCCCATTAAGAAGCGTGTAGGGCCCGGATCTAAACTACAATAAGTTGGACGCACACTCCGGAGAAGCCGCATCATATCGTTGATCGCCGGACAGTCAAAGTCAACCTAGCAAAACAAAGGTGTTGCGACCCCGCTTCATCCACCAATAACCCCCACAGAGTGTGACTGGTGAATCTCTGTCCTGATGCCGGCAACCTTATCAGTGAAAAGGCGAGCAAGCTCGTCGCACTCTATTTGCGACAAGGCCCTCCGGACGCATAGACAGGCTGGATTGCACAATCTGTCCACTGTCTGGAACAGCTGAGCTGGTCAGTTCTGTGTTGCAGCAATCACCCTGGACAGGAATTCTGCCTTCTTATGGGAGATTGTTGATGGATAGAGCTTTTAATGCTCCATCAATCTAAGTCTGTCGGCATCTAAGGCGGTTCTACGCCAAGCATGCTCTAGCCTTCACCCTACCTGCTTCAACCCCCTCAAGGTCCCATCAAACCATAGGGACCAAGGGTGGAGAGTAAGTGGGCAAACACGGAATGGAGCAAGTGAATCCAGAGCCTCCTCCACTGCTCGATTAAAAGCCTGAATGAGGTTCTCTGGACCCTCACTTGGCACCGGAATTCCCGATAGGTTCAGCACCGCCAAAAGGCCATCAGGAGTCAAACTCCATAATGGACAGTACCGGACCATCTCCATAGGGGCAGGCCTATAAGAGGGAGCCAAGAAACTGAACCTAATGGTGCGGTGGTCGAACCATCCAACTGGTTCCACTACCAAGTCTGAGGCCTCCAACCCCAGGAGAAAAACCAGATCCAATGAGTGACCGCAATTATGAGTCGCAGAGGAAACCACCTGCATAAGGCCCAGAGAACTCATAAGGCGGAGGAAGTCTTGACCAAATTGCGAGAGCTCGTCGTCGATCCAGGCACTGAAATCCCCCTGTAGCATCAACCTGGGGGAGTTCAATACCAGATTGACGATGAAGTCCACAACCTCCTGCAAAAACTGACTCTCACCACCTGGTGGTCGATAGATGAGAGCAATTTTGCACACTACGTCTGTGACTACGGTACACTCGAAGGATCTGGTATCCTCAACTGGCATATCCACAAGGCCCAATTCTGATTTAAAACAGATTGCTATACCTCTGCCCCATGACCCAACCTTGCACGGTATATCACTGAGAAACCAGCTGGAATTGCTGATTCCAAAATGGGGCCAGCATTTTCATCCAGCCAGGTCCCGGTGATGCAAGCCAGATCAGATGACCCGACAAGATCAGCTATAATAGCTGACTTGTTTTTAATAGATCTGGCATTGCACAACACCAAACGGGTTGGGTGGGAAGACGGGCCAGTTTGCGATACTGACTCACTAAATGTGAAACCCTTGGGTATGGGCACTAAACAAGGCAACCCTCGTTCAGTGCACCATTTCACCCCAGGGCATCTTCTGGACTGCACTACCCTAATCTGGCCACTCAGCCCAATCCCCCTCCCTGGACCCTCATCCCTCCTCCTCCTCCCAACAATTCCAATGGCCCTACACTGGCCAAACACTGCCACTGACAAAGGGAGAAGGATAAAGGGGTAGAGGTCCCGAAGTTCGGAAGGGGAGTAGCGCCTGACAGGGAAAGCTTTCATTAAGCACATCCTGATAAATAATACAACACAACTTAGGTTGAAACAAATAAATTCAAAAACAAACAACCACAATAAATTCAAAAACAAGCAACCAAAATGAATACAAGAACAAGTAAAATGATCTAATAATTAAACAGCAGGATAAGAAATGAAATAAAAGAAAAAATGAGCCGGATTCTCACTCCCAATCAAAAGTTCAAAATTAAACCAAAGTCCATAACAAAGTCACTGTCTGGGAGGTTCTCTCACAGCCTCCCACATCAGATGAAAACCAAAAAAGAAAACTAGGACTCTCACTCCCAGCTTGTAAAATAACCAAAATATCCAGCACAGGAGATTATGGGGTTCTCTCACAACCTCTCTCCAAATAATGAAAAACAACCCAAAAGTATTTCAGCCACACCAGCAGCAGCATGTAGGCTGAAAAGCAGTGGACCAAGAATAGAGCCCTGTGGGACCCCGAGGGACACTTCCCTAGCAGATGATAAGGTGTCTCCAATTTTGACTCATTGTGACCAGTTTGTGAGGTAGCTTCTGAACCACAGTACCGTGTCCAGGGATAGACCTATTGAATGGAGACAGTTTAGGAGTAGTTTGTAGTTAACAGAGTCAAAGGCCTTTGTGAGGTCAATGAAGACTGAGCCAACTGCCTCCCCATTATCTAAGGCATCATAAAGCTTGGAAGAGTAATCAACAAGGGCGGTAAGTGTGGAGTGCTTTTTTCAGAACCCATGCTGCTGTGGGCAAAGTAGGTTATATTTATCAAGATACTCTGTAAGCTGCTCTGAGCCCATTCTTTCAAGTGCTTTAGAGAGGGGTGGTGAATGGATATTGGTCTGTAGTTGGACGGTAGAGTTTTGTCCCAGGCTTTAAAGACAGGTGTGACATTGGCTAACTTCCATAGTTTTTGGAACACCTCAGTTCTTAGAGATGCATTAAACACCATCGAGAGGGGACCGGCCAATTCATTTAGGAGAAGACCCACGAGTTTCATATCCACTAGATCAGCCCCCATCCTGGTCTTGCCAAGAACCCTCTTAATGTGCTTGGTGGTTTCGGACTTGGTGACCTGCTTAAAGTAGAATGGTGGTATTGCATCCTTTGGGGGTTAAGAGGGGTAGTGCGGTGTTGTTGCCCGAGGTGATCTTTAAAGTATTCAGTAGGAAGTACTCCAGATAGGTCTGTGAAAGCATGGTTGAGCTCATTTGCGATGTCAATGGGTTCCTATAGGGGACCATCTCTTGTTGCTAGTAGATCGGGTGGGGCTTTAGGGGTCTTTCCTGTTAGGGATTTGATGGAGTTACAGAATTCCCTACCAGAGCCCCAACTCCTGCTTATGAGGGCCTTATAGTATGAAGCTTTTGCCTGCTGAATGAGCTTGGTGCTGGCGTTTCTAGCTGCCCTGTAGGCAATGAGTGACGCAGGAGTTCCAGATGATTTTGCAATGTGCCAGAGATTGTCTCTGTTCTTCATTAAACTGATCAGGGGGTTAGTGAGCCATGGGTTGGAGGTACCCCTGACTTTCTTTTGTTTTGTATGGAGCAAAAATATCACAAGCATGGCTGAAGTTCATTTTGAAATTATTCAAGGCCTCATTACCATCCATATCTCCTGCCAAAGGAGACCAGTCCTGTTGTGATAGGTACTGCTTGAAATGGTCAAGTAGCCCCGGCCTCAGGCAGCAATTTTTGGACACCTTAGGTGGGTCTTTGGTGAAATTGTTTTTCCAGGTGCACTTCACTGGGGAATGATCACTGAGGCTGTCTGGCAGGATGGTGACATCTGATATATGCTTTGGATGTGTGGAAAGGAGCCAGTCTATAAGGGAGCTGCTCCCTGTTTTACAGTTGATCCGAGTGTTATCGGTTACCATCTGGGTTAAGAATAGGCTGGATATTAGATCCCTGGCTTTTGTCGCCTTCGGGGAGTACCAGTTTATGTTAAAGTCACCTATAATGATCTTCTCCAAATTAGTACCTGGCTGCTGCAGGTTGTCTGCAACTAGTTTTAGTCCAGTAGTTTGGTGCCCAGGTGGTAGTTATACTGTAGAGAACAGCAATGTTTTGTTCTGTTGACCTATGCTTAGCTTAAGATTCAGGATTTGGACCTATTTTGTTTGTAGGCTGGTGTCAAGGGCCTGCACATTTATTCCAGATTTGGTATAGACTAGGCACCCTCCCCCACGTTTAGTGGTTCTATCTTGCCTGAAGAAGTTGTATCCATTGAGGGAGATTGATGCATCCAGGATTTTCGGGGAAAGCCAGGTTTCCGTGAGTGCAATAATGTCTGGGTTAGTCACCGGTACCCAAGCCTGGAATTGGGAGAACTTGGAAAGGAAACTGTTGATGTTTAAAGAGACAATAGTGAGTTGTCCTTTGTGTTTAGGCAGTCTAGTGGGGGTGGGTCCAGGGTTGGGGTGCACATTCCCTGATAGAAGCAGCAACAGTAGGCAAGAGAGCGAAGTAGATGGTACACGATGGTTGCACAGCAGCAGGTGCATTTTTTCTAGAGGGGGAGGCTTGATGAGCAGTGTAAAAAAACATGGTCAGATGTTTATCAGTGCAGCTACTGGGATCAAGTAGGTGAATATGTAATATAGTAATCTTGTCCAAGGTCCCAGGAGTCAAATGATGAAAAAATAATCAAATCCACAGAAAATGGTGACCTACTGGGGACCAGTAAACTGTTGTTACTGTAGATCAAAGACCCAGAATGTGTTAAATTCCTGAAGGTGATGAACACTGGCATGGGGCATATGCAGGATATAAAAATCCTTTGTTAGTGCCTTCCCTTTGTTCTCCAAAATGGTTGTGAATAGACCTCAAAGACGAGCACAGATCTTTAAAGGCACTTTTACACACAGGCGAGTACAACGGAATGGCCGTTACCGGTGTGCCACCGTTGTACTCTGTTCCGTTTGTGGTTCACTTTACACGCATAGGGTATTCCAGGAACCCCCCCATCTCCGTTTTCAGTATTGTGTTTCGGCTCCCCCATGCAGTGTGGTGCTCTATGGCTGTGTTTTTACTGGTGCCGGAATGGCTGTTTTACACAGTCAGATGAAACGGATCACAAAGGGACGAACCGAGGTAGGAAGAGATTGCGGTTCGGGTGAACGTTCACCGATGTAACGGAACAGATGCATTTTACACACAGGGGATGTAACGGTATACTGTTTCCGTAACAGTCATTCCGTTACAGAACCCTGTGTGCAAAAGCGCCTTAAAGGAACAAGTCAGACGTAAATGTGGATTCAATCCAGCACTTCACAACTCAGAGCTTGTATAACAGATTTACTGATCTTATTTTTGCTTTTGATGGCTTCCAAAATAGTTGATTTATGATGAGAATACTAATATCTAGTGGTGATGTTTTTACAGTTACTTAGTCCAGGAAATGTTCATAGATGTCCTGTCCAAGAAGGTCCAGTTCCTCCAAGCAGAAACACATGCAAATCCACAAAAACTAAACTACTGACAGAGACAAACACAGCCAGCCAGCCACAAGCAGATACTGAGGCCAGATGGATCTTTAAGGTAGTGGACTTCAAGCCCAGTGAGTGCAAATGGGTAAGGTAATCCAGCAAGGATGGAATCCCTGCCTGTGCTGGTACCACATCATTGGTAGAACACCAAATTGAAAACCTTTTTCATTTTGAAGCATAGGTTTTCTTAGTAGATGGTTTCCTGTATCCCAAGAACATCCAGAACACTCTCTGAGAGATGAAAGCCTGCTAATTCTAAGTCCTCAAGAGCCATGCCTTGAGTCTAAGAGATCTGAGGTTCGGGTACAGGATCCTCCCTTGATTGGAGGTTAAGAGGTTGTGCCATTTAGGAAGGTGTATCAGTTTGGCTACAGACATGGAGAGCAGTAGAGAGTACCATGGCTGCCTGGGTCAATCTGGTGCTATCAAGATCATTGATGCTGGTTGGGATCTGAGCTTGATCAGAACTCTGAACTAAAAAGGGAAAGGAGGGAAGGCATACAGATGCATGCCTGACCAATCCAAGACCAGAGCATCCAGGGGGATTGTCCCCTGGGCTAGTGGCCTGCAACAGTACTGTGGCAGGTGGTGGTTCTCTTGGGATGTAAAGAGATCTATCTCTGGAGTACACTACCTTCTGAAAACTGCTTCCAACACCTATCTGTTGAGGGCCCATTCATGATGGGCCTGGTTGATTCGACCGAAGGCATCTGCCAGGGTGTTGTCCTTTCCTGGTAGATGGAGAGCCTGAAGGGAAACTCCCAAGGAGTAGGCCAGGCTCCATATTTTCATGGCCTCTTTGCACAGAGGACTTGATCTTGTTCCTACCGCTTGTTTATGTAGTACATTGTGGAGGTATTGTCTGTTCTGATCTGTACCATCCTTCCCTGCACTAGTAGGGCAAAGTCCTACAGGGCCAGCAACACTGCTCTGAGTTCCAGTAGACTGATATTCTGGAGTGACTCTGCACTTGACCATGTACTGTGGGTGGTGTGATCTCCCAGTAGTGATGCATCTGTTGTGAGAACTACTGATGGGGTCCCTTGCTGAAAAGGAACCCCTGCTCTTAGGTTGGCTTCCTCCTTCCACCACTGGAGGGCCTGCAGTAACGTTTTTGTTACTGGAATCAGCTTTGAGAGTGGGTCCCTTCTTTGGCACCAATGTGCCCTGAGGTGGAACTGCATGCCCCTCATCTGAAACCTAGACCCCAAGACTTTGCCTGTGGTTACAGCCATGTGGCCCAGTAACTGCGTCTGTACAAGCTGAAACAGCCTGCAATCTGTACAATGTTCTTTAGCCTGTCCAAAGGCAGGTAAGCCTTGCCCTCCAGAGTATTTAACTCTGATTCTATAAACTGCAGCACCTGTGCAGGTAGAAGGACAGACTTTTTGAGATTTATCAGAAACCCTAAGGACTCTAAGAGGTCCTGAGAGAGCTGCAAATTTTCCCTTACCTGTTGTGGTGAGTTTCCCACTAATAACCAGTTGTCCAAATATGGGAATACTGTGACACCCAACTGACGTAGGTGTGCCGCTACCACTGCCAATCACTTTGTGAACACTCTTGGAGCTGAAGTGAGCCTGAATGGCAGGGTTGAAAACTGGTAATGACCTGAAGGGAGTCTGAACCTGAGGTGCTTTCTGAGAGACTCTCTTATTGGGATGTGGAAGCATTTTTTTGGTCTAGAGATGCCAACCAATCTCCTTTTAGAAGTGTTGGCAGAATTACTGCTAAGATTACTATCTTGAACTCTGGTTTTGTCAGGTGCCTGTTCAGTAATCTTAGGCCTAGAATAGGCTGCCACTCCCCAGTTTTCTTTGTTGTGAGGAAGTATCTTGAGTAAAAGCCCTTCCCCTTCTGCTGTGGAGGAGCAGGCTCTACTACCTTTGACAGCAGCAGAATCTGAACCTCCTTTTCCAGAAGCTTCCTTTCTGCATTGGAAGCTGGCTTGAATACTCTGGTTCTGAGAGGTGGGAAGGATTTGAAACTTAGGGACAAACCCTGACTCACTTTTTCCAGGACCCACTTGTCCATGGTAATGTTTTTCCAAGCCTGGAAAAAGTGAGTTAGCCTGCCCCCTACTGGAGGTGGGGAGGCGGCCTTGGCAAACAAATTAGGGAGCCTGTTTAGGCTGTGGCTGGGTTTGACCAACCTGGGAACCACGTCTGGATCCCCTTCTACCCCCTCCCCTAAAGTACCCCGTCTGCTGAGGGTACTGTTTGGATTGTGGAATAGCCTTGGCCTGGTAAAAAGGCCTGCTGTAGGCAGCTGTGCCCCTGCCTCCCCTTCCATAGGGTGTGGAGGAGGGAGAGGCCCTTTCTTTGGCAGAGTTACTCATGTAGGTGGCCTTGTATTCGTCCACCTTCTTCATATAGGCCTCTGTTTGGGTTCCATATAAGGAGTTACCCTCAACAGGGAAGTCCATGACCTTGGTTTGTGTATCCTGATTTAGGTTTGAGGATCTTAGCCAAGCAAACCTCCTCTGGATAACTGTATTTGCAGTCCATCTGGCAGTTGTATCAATAGAATCTGCAGCACTTTGGAATTGGTATTTGGCTGCTTCCAAGCCAAATATGGCAGTCTCAGCAAGATCTACTAAGAGGCTACCCGATGCTTTGTCTGACATGGCCAGGACAGACTGCCACAGGGATTTCTGGTACTGGGCTGCATAGGCCTGGTAGTTGGCTTGCCTGATAGCCAGAGAGGCAGATAGATAACCTTTTTTGGCCATACTGTCTATTTTCCTGGAATCTTTGTCAGGAGGATGATAGGATGATGGTACCTCAGCCCTGTCACAGGCTGCAGTTTACACACACCCTGGTGGACAGGGTGGGTGAAGAAAGATTCAGCCCCTTCCGTATCCAGTTGGTACTTTTTGTCCGGCCTTCTATCCAAAGGAGGGTCTGCAATATCTTTAAAACATCATTTTTAAAGAATTTGTTCACAGGAAGCAGGAATTTCTTAGTGGGTGTCAACCCCATCATTTCAAGATACTCAGCCTCCTCCTCCTCATCCTCTATAACCTCACTAGTGGTTATGTCTAAGGCCTCTACCATTCTTCTCACAAAAGAAAAGTGAGAAGGATAATCCTCTGCTGACCTAGGGGGGAGCTAAACTCCTGGTCAGGGGAGACTTCTGGCTCAATAGGTTCGCCTTATTCCTCCTCAAATTCCCCATAATCCTCAAACTCCATCTGCTGCTGGAGTGGGGGCTGGGCAGAGGTTGCTGCTTGCTTAGGAGGGGTCTGCACCAAAGCCTGGTGTCCAGGGGTAGGTAGCAGCCCCTGCAAGGCCTGAATCACCCTAAATGCCAAGGCAATTTCCTGTGGTGAATGCATAGCGGCAGGCACAGCAGAAGTCCCCAAGTGCTGGTCAGCAAGGGGTTCAGTGTGCTTAACTCTTCTGGTCTTTTTTGCTGGAACCAGAGAGTCAGCCGGTTCATTAGGTCTTTTACCAGAAGCCTGGGTACCTGTGTCAGGAGTAGCTGGTACAAGCTATGCAGTTTTACCTGCAGGAGTGGGGGTTTCAGCTGGGGTGAGCTTGAGGGACCCCCAGGCATTGGAAGCTTCTTTTTAAGTCTTTCCAGATGCTTATCCACTGTCTTTTCAGGAAATGTTTTACAAATATCACAGTCTACTCTAAAATGCTCATACCCAAGGCAGACAACACACAGGGAGTGTTTGTCTACCTTGGCAAACACTTCACCACGTTGTGTACAGTTTTTGAAACCAGGTTCACTGGTTCTCTTCTTAGGTTTTTCTGACATAGTGAAAAACTGATAAAAAACAGGAACCGCAAAGAAAGTTGTAAAATTTTAATGTTTATTTGCAGTTGCAGTCCGTTTTAAGAACCGACAGAATTTCTGAATGGAACCGGGAAAAAGTAGAATATGAACCAAAGCTATCGGTTCTGTAACCAGATTTAGTGGTTACTAAACTATAATAAATGTAGTAAAAATAAAACTAAACTAACAGAGTTTTTTAGTTAGAAAACTCTGAACTAACTAAAAATGTTACGGTTCCTCCTTGGTTATACTCAACTGGGCAAAACTGCGAGAAATAAAAAACTTAACTAACTAGCAGTTTACTATAGAAATAGAAACGATAAAAGGCAGCAAAAGAAAAAATAAGTAAATAATTATAATTATTTTGAAATTTAGGCAATGACTGATGAGGAGAGGTCCCTGAGGCATCTGGTCTGGCAGGCGGAGAATGAAATCTGAAGCGTTAGAATGTAGGCAGTTGATAAGGGCAGCATTTGAAAAGTGACATGAGCCAATGATGATTCCATCATTAGCGTACATTCTATCTCCAGGCATTTCTATCTTAAAGGCTGATTGCTAGAGTTAGGAATACTGGAGAATTCCTGGGGTGAGAAACTGGATAATATCATAGCTGGCTACCACTTTTATTATTGTTTATTTTGGGCTACTAAACCACTTTTTATTGCAGTTAGCAGTGGTTTAATATTTTTAAACTATCCATTTTACAAAGTATGGAGCACTTTCACATTCCATTTTTGTCTGCACCCTTTCATGTTAAATAATTAGTTCCTGTTTCAGGAGTTGCAAATTGACTTTTGGCACAGTTTCCTTGGTACAAGAGACATTTTTTACTATTGAGCTCTTGGTTCTCTCATATTGGTATGTCAGAGAGAGATTTTTTTTCTACATAGGTTTTTACAACCCCCAAGTCTGGCAGACAGCTCCCCCATGGGTTTCTCCCCCCCCCCGTGGCAGGGCTGGGGCGAAGGGGCACCGGCTGTACCCCCGGAGTGAAATCCAGTTGTCGGGGAGCTGGCCAGGGCACTGGTGTGGCCATTATGGAGCCTGCCAGCTCCTTTTTCTCCTGTCCCCCCTCCCCACCGACGTAAGGACACCGGCACTTGCCCTCCCGACCTGTACTACCCTCTGGCCACTGCCAGAGGGCAGTCAGCGAGCAGGGTGACAAACCTACCTCCCCTGAGAGAGGAGAGCAGTCCTCCGGATGCTCAATCCTCTCTCGCTCCTGCTGACTCCCAGCCGCCTGGGCTCGTTTCTGGGTCACCGCATGGCGCAAGGTGTAGCAACCAGTGCCTCAACCTCCAGTGCCACTGGGCTGGCATGTCAGAGAGATCTCGTGGACCTTTGGCTCCTGGAAGGGGCAGACTGCCACCTGCTTTGTTTACAGTGTCTAGGTCCAGAACATGACTTTGTAAATTTTAAGTCCTGTCATATTTTTTGTCCCAAATACTATTAAAAAGGGTAAAAAATTTAAAAAGAAACATGCCTTCTCAGTTTGCCTCTGTGTCACCTAAAAATAATAAAAAGGCTCCGAAGGTGCTCAAGCATGCATCAGAAGGGTCCATCTCCTCATGTACAGCTGCAAATAATGTAAACAGTGACAAGAAAAAGAGATAAAACTGCACAGTCATCAGAAAGGCTTAGTAAAGATGGTGCAGACATCAGGGTGTCTGAAAGGGGGAATACTGAATCCAACGATGTCAAAAATAAAAATAAAATAGCCTCAGAGCACGCGCTGGAAACAGTGACTGCCAAAAAGAGATTTCAAGAAAAATAGGGTCTCTGCCACTCCTCCTGCACAGAGAAAGGAGGAGGCAGATGGCACAAATCAAATGCCCCAATCAAAGGATGCATTCAAAATGTGGTGGTTGTTCCAGGCAGTTCAGACCATGGGAAATTTTGAATAAGATATAAGATATCTGCCCCCCCCCCCCAGGATTAGGCTCCAAGGGAACCCCATGGAATTAGAGGGTGCACCTGAGCAAGATTTTGAACCGCCTCCAAGGAAAAATGAGGACTACTCAACTTTTTCCTCATTTGTCAGGCAAATGGTTGATACCCTCAATGCCACCCACTAGAAACAGAGAAGGATTAAGAGGGTGCTGATTTTGTGGACATGTTGGAAGTAGCTCTACCAAGACGGATATTACTTCCCATACATAAACCACTGAAGAAGATCATATCAAAAATCAGGGCTGAACCCACTTCAGCTGCAGCCATCAATAACATTGACAGACAATATCAGGGAGTGAAATACCTGTATGCCCATCCTGACCATCATGGAGTAGTCCAGGCTGCTGCTTGTGAGAGATGAAAATATGACTTTATCTGCACAGACCCCTGAAAAGGACTGAAAATTTGATTCTATGGCAAAAAAGGTTTATGCTCCAGCTTCCTGCTTATCAGGCAGGCAGCTTATTCAGCACAGATAACACAGTACCAGAAATCACTTTGGAACACAATTCTGGCACTGACAAAAAGAGCAGATAATGATTTGGCACAGGACCTGATTGCCACAGCAAAATCAGCCCTTGTTGCCACAAAATATAATTTTACACCACGGTGGACACTAATGACACTGCTGGTAGAGTTTTAGCTTATGCAGTGTCCTTGAGAAGGTTTTCCTGGTTTAGGGCCACCATCCTTTCTCAGGATACTCAAAACAAGGACAAGGATTTCTCCTTTGAAGGGAAATTCATTATTTGGTGACAAAACAGAGTCTTGCATGAAAAACGTCGACGAACACAGAACCACTTTTAAAAGTAACAATGAAAAGGAAAAGGAAAATGCCTCCACCTCCCACAGGTCCTACAGAATGAGAGGCAGAGGCAGGGAATATTTCTAAAGAGCCTATGTCTCTTATACCCCGTATGGTACCATCACACAGAGGTTACTACAGGGGAAGGAGAAACAGGGCTTTCAGGCGTAATGCTGCAGCTCCAGCACCAAAACCCCAGCCAAAACAAAACCCCTGACAATTTTGCCCAGGATGCCTAACCATTGCCAGTGGGAGGAAGACTGACAAACTACTTCCTGAAATGGATAAACATTACCATAGACAAATAGGTACTGGAAATAGTGGGCCTGGGGCAGAGCCTGCAGTTTACATTCCAAACCTGCAGAAACACAAAAAGTGTCCAGCTCACTCTCCCACAGAAAGAAGTCTGCTACAACAGGAAGTGAAAAAACTGTGAAAGAGCAGGGGCCAGATTTTCAGTCCCGCCGAAATCAGCACAGGTGTGGGGAAAAATTGCTGCAAGTAGGGCTTTACTTGTAGAGCTGCAGTTTCCAGCACATACCATATTTTTCAAAGTGAGGCCAGTTTCTGACTGGCTCACCAATTCGGCAGCTTGTAGTCGTTATTTCACTTAGCTGTACCCAAATTTTATGCTTATGGACCAGGCACAACATCTCCCGCAGCTTTTGTTTCGCCACCCATGCGAAGTATGGCTGAGAATAGGAATCTTCCACAGGTGCAGAGATTTCAGCAAATAGCAGAGGCTGCAGCGTAGGACTTAGTCTCTGAAAGGCAGAACATTTAGCCCCAGATGTTTGCGTCTAATAGACAACTGCCTATTTTATTTATTGTATTTTGATGTGTTAGTAATTGCTTTCTACTTTTACAAGAAAATATTTTGTTGGTACAGTGAAACATGAATGTTTCAGCCTTTTGTTTTCACACTACTAGTAAAAAGAAGTCAGTAGAATTCTGGTACTGTGGGGTCAGAATCTGCCAGCTACATAGGAGCCCGATGTATTTCGATGAGAAACTAAATATATTTTTCTATCTTTTACAAAAGAAAGAAATACTCTTTCAGCAACAGATTTTGCCTTTTATATATTTCCACTATTGTGGCCCATCTGTATGATTTTACAATTTTTAAAACAGTAACTGGCTTCTCTGTTCTTCCTAAGGAAATTCTGCTGATGAAGAAAATGTCACCTGCTATATTATAACAAAATATCACCGGTTTTCAAAAATCACATATTTCTAATAAATATATAATATTTTGGTGGTAGAAAGTGCTGTTTCTACATAAAAACATGAAGACAGGTTTGCAGTTTCCCACTGAAATAAACTGCCAGCCTTTCCATGAAAACTTTTCTGACTTCGTAATACAAGGATTCCATTGGATTCTTTTTTTGCTAGTAGTTGGAAAAATAAAAAAAATGATGAGAAGGTAATTAAAGAAACAAAAGAAAATAAATAATTACAGAAGCATCTAAAGGCCCTAAGCCTTCATTTTTTAATATGTGTAGATATAGATATAGCCTTACTAAGCACTTACTCTTTAACATCAGAAGCTATGGAAAAAGCCCTTGCTTCCCAGTGGGGCAGAGGACTATTCTTAAGCTAATTCCTGGCCCACAAAAAAAAGGGGGGGTGTGGAGTGACCCATTTTATAGCTCAGGTTTCTGAACAAGTAACTGAAATAAAAGAACCATTTAAGATGGTCACAATAAGGACAGTGATATTATCCCTGCAGGAGTGCCACTGGATGGGATCACTGGATCTGAAAGATGCTTATTTTCATATCCTGGCCAGACAGTCTTACATAAAATATCTCAGATTCAAGCTGGCGAACTGCCAGTACCAGTTCACAGTTTTCCCATTTGATCTCACCTCGGCTCCAAGAGTTTTCACAAAGTACTTGGCTGTGGTGGCAGCACATCTGAGAAAACAAGGGGCGGTAGTTCCCCCTAACTGGACCACTGGTTAGTCTTAGGGAAAACAGAAAAATAGACAAGGTGCTCAGTTAAGTTGGTAAAAAGCACATTGGTGAACCTGAGTCCCAGCTAGAGCCTGTTCAAGAACTGGACTTCACAGGAGCAGCGCTAAATACCCTGCAAGGAAAAGCTTTCTTCCCACAGGTCAGAGTTACAGCTTTGAAAACAACAGCAGAGTCTTTCACAGCGTATCAGCCGAGACTCGCAAGAGACTTCCTAAGTTATTAGAGCATATAGACACATCCACAGCTGTGGATCCATGGGCCAGATTTCAAATGAGAGATATCCAGTTCCACTTAAGACACAACTGGTCTCAAAGATAGGATCCTCTTTCCAAAGCTAGGAAAGAGACAGACGCACTAATGGAATCTTTGGTGGAAGAAAGATAGCAACCTCAAGGACAGCATTCCCTTCCTTCAGCAGTCAACAGCAAGTATTCTTACTGCAGATGCCTCACTCCTGAGGTGGGGCATCTACCTCTAGGATCTCACAGTGAGTGGCATATCGAGCCCACAGGCGTTACTGGAACACAGTACCCTCCTAGAGCTCGGAGCAGTACTGCTAGCAATGCAATCTTTCTCCTCCCAGTTGCAAGGTCAGCCTGTCCAAATCAGTACAGATAACATTACAACCATGTACTACACAAACAAGCAGGGAGGAAAAAGATTCTCAAAACTGTGCACAGAGGCAATGAAGATCTGGGATCTGGCACATTCCATAGAAGCAAACATATTGGCAGTGCATCTGCCAGGCAAAGACAATGTCCTGGCAGATTCCCTAAGCAGGGGGCTAGTGGTGTAACCAAGTGGTTGGAGTGGTGAGCTGTAAAAAAGCTTGGTACTTAGTACATCCAGCAGACCAGGGTTTGATTCCCACAACCTTCACTGGCATGCTGTGTCACTCTGAGCAAGTCACTTAACCTCTCCAGTGCTCCAGGGTTGCCCCAGAAAACAAGAGCTTGTGGCTGATGGGCCTTACCCAGTTAAAATTAACCTCCTATTTTCTCACTACCCACCCTGTTCCGTTATTTGACAAAGACATGTTTGGGAAAACTTTTATCCTGCTATTGTCTGCTCCCCACACCTTTCACTTACCCTCTCTGTTCTGGACTTTTTCCCTATTTGTTTCTCCTAATCTGGCATGACCTCTTTCTTGTAATAATAATGTGATTATTGATATCTCATGTCCTTTTGCACAAATGATTTGATGTGTATTTGTATATGTTTTCTCGCTCTTGACACAGCACAAATTGTTGTGTTATCTATGTAATCTTTTTTGTACTGTACCTAATTGACGTGGAACCTTTGTAAAAGAGCCTCTGGCTCAAAGGTAGTAATTCCTAGAACAATAAACTAAACTAAACTAAACTAAAAAAGAATAACAAAAAATAAGAATCAGCCAAGTCAGTCATGAATGGGCCTTAAAGCAGTAGGTTCTGGTACAGTGTTCAGATGGTAGGACACTCACAATACAGATCTGTTTACATCCTGGGAAAACTATCAGCTCCCACGGTTTTGCTGCGGACCACCACCCAGAGGGACAGTTGCAGAGGAAGCCCTGGTACTAGACTGGATGAGAAAGTTTCTGTATGCCTTCCCACCATTCCCACTCATTCATAAAGTACTCCTGAAACTCAGTCAATCAATCAATCAATCAAAATCTTTATTTAATCAGGCGAACATCATTGAGCATAGCTCATTTACAAGATGGACCTGAGTGGTCAAGAAGTGCAAGTGTTATTACATTGACAAGGGTAGCATAAACAGTAATACAATGACAGGGGTAACATAAACAGTAATACAATGACATAAGTGCTAATATATAACAATATACATATGTACATGGCACATTAAAACTTTTAATCTGTGAGACAGAAGGCAATGGGCACATCAGGAGTAATATGTAGATTATAGGACCTAGCAGGCATTTTGAGGGTGAATCTTGGGACTGGAAACGGGAGTTTTATCAGCATATAGGAACACGAAAAAAAAAGGGGGGGGTAGGTAGGGCCGGGGTTTAGGCCTTGTGGAAGCAGTTGCAGAGTTCTGGGAATAGGGTGGTGAATAATCTTTTGAAGGATATTAAGGGTAGGAGGTTATTTAGCTTCATGGTTTTTTGGAGTGAATTCCAAACAATTGCTAGTGAGTAGCTGATAGCAGCCCTCCCAAACTGGGTGCAGACATTGGGGACCTTAAGAATGATAATTTTGCTGATCCTTAGGTTGTATGGCCTAGAAGTAATTTGAGTAAAACAGTCTGAGATATAGGTAGGTAGCTTGCCTGATAAGGCTTTGAATATCCAAATTGCAGCATTCCTATTTCTTCTGTGTTGTAATGATGTCCAGTTAACTGCCTTATAAAGGAGCAATGATGGGTGCTGAAGGAAGGTCAGTAATGAATCTGATGGACCTGTGGTATAGGGTGTCCAGTTTATTTAAGAGGGGAGGAACAATGTCCATACAGAAAGTCAGCATAGTCAATGAGGGATAGGAATGAAGCCTGGATTAATCTTTTTGGAGTCTCTGTTGAGGTAGTGCTTATTCTAAAAATAAACCAAGCCTTTGTCTCAGTTTCTTTAGTAGCTCCTCAATATGGACAGAATAGTCAAGTTTGTTATCAATCCAGACTCCAAGGTATTTGAAGTTATCAATGAATTCCAGCTTTCTCCAAGTAAGGTGGTTAGTTGTAGGGTGGTGGATGGTGGGTAGTGGCAGAGCAACTCTTTGAAGTAAAGAACATAGCTTTTGTTTTTTGCATTTAGAAGTAGTTTTTATCCAGTAGGTTGTGTTGTAGTATGGAAAATGCAGATTGTAGCAGTTCACAGGCTTTAGATAATGAAGGATTGCTAACATATAATACAGTATCATCAGCAAACAGATGGATGTTGGATTGAGTGAGGTTAGTATCAATATTATTAATATAGATGGCAAAGAGGATGGGGCCAAGAATAGAGCCTTGCGGTACACCTCTTAACAGTGGTTTTAAGGTGGATAGGTAGTTTCCATCTTTACCAGTTGTGACCTATCTGATAGATAGCACTTGAACCAATTGAGTGAAGGGGAATCCAACCCTAGTGAGCCAAGGGAGGTGATTAATGATTCATGATCCACTGTGTCAAATGCTTTGCTCAAATCCAGGAACACAGCACAGGTACTGTTCTTCTTATCCATAGCAATCTGCCAGTCGTTGGTTACTTGGCTAGGGCCGAAATGGTGCTATGCCTTGATCTAAACTTGATTGTGCTGTATTTAGGAGGTTATTGTTATCCAGGTAGTCCCTTAATTGTGAGTTTACTAACTTTCGAGCATCTTGGATAGAACTGATAGGATGGAAATGGGCCTGTAATTATTGAGGTCCATGGGATCACCAGATTTGAGTAAAGGAACTACTTGAGCTGTTTTCCAAGTGGAGGGAATGGATCCAGTGGTGAGGGAAAGATTGAAGAGATGAGTGAGGGGGGCAGATAAGACTTGAGATGCAATCTTGAGGAAGTAGGGGTCCAGGGAGTCTGTACCTGCACTTTTTGAAGTATCTAAATTGGAGAGGAGATCTTCCACTTCTTTCAAGGATATTGGGTTGAAGGAGAAGGTTGATATAGCCTTTTGACCCACGGTGGATTGAAGGTTCAAGGAAGATCTCAGGAGATTTGCAGGTGAAGAGTCAAATGCTAGTCCAGCTGTGGTGAAGTGGTCATTGAAGGTATTTAGGATTTCTTGTTTGTCCGTAATTTCTGTGTTATTTAGTAGCAGTTTGCAGGTTAAGGCAGGAGTAGAGTTTTGGCCCAAGATACCCTTTATAGTTCCCAGAGCCTGGTTGGGTTATTATAGGAGGCATCCAATTCAGCTCTATAATAGGCAGCTTTGGCAGATCTTATTTGTGTTGTACATGAATTTCTTGCTTTTCTGAAATTTAGCCAGTCTCTGGAATCCTTAGTTTTTCTTGCCTTTTTCCACAGTTTGTCTCTGGCTAGCAAGGCTGTTTTAAGATCAGTGGTGAACCAAGGGCAGGACCTTGCTTTAGTTCTGATATTGGTGAATGGTGCATGAATATTGAGAGCATTAGTGATAATGTCCTTTAAGATCTGGAGAGCTGTTTCCACTGAGGTTGTAAGGTAGAAATCTTGCCAATATATTGTGTTACTCAGGTCATGGAGGTATCCTGGTATGTTGAACTCTTTTTGACCTTTGAGGACAAATTCAGCAGGTTTGGGTGGTTTGAGGAAGATCTTATGCCAGCTATGGACAATGGTCACTTACATCATTCGTAGTACTCCTGCATGCGATATAAGTGAGGCTTGTTTACCAACATAATATCCAGGAGTGAGCTGTTGCTAGAATTTTTTAGGTTAACCCTGGTTGGGTCTTTAATTAGCTGTGTAAAGCCATAGGTGTCACAAAAGGTTACCAATGGTGCAGATGCATTAGATAGCCAGTTTAAATTCAAATCACCAAGGATGATGGTATCTTCAGGGCCTAGATTGGTTATTGACCCCAGGTGAGATAGTAATTTGAGGCCTGCTGAGGGGGGCCTATAGCAGCCAATCAATTTAAATGAAGTCAAGTTAGGAAGGGATATTTTGATTGACAAACATTCAAATTCCTTTGGTTCGGATGTGTTGATGAGGCAGGTAGCAGAGATGGTGTCCTTACGTATATGGCCACCCCACCACCCCTGGAAGGGCGATCTGCTCTGAAGAGCTGATAGTTGGTAAGGTTTACAACACTGTCTTTGGTCGAAGGTCTGAGCCAAGATTCAGAGATGACCAGAAAGTCAGGCAGGGTATACCACCCAGGCCTGAATTACAGAGAATTTTTAAGAGGCTGCAGGCATTGAAGTGTAGGAAGCTTAGGCCATTTATAGAGGATAGATCAGCAGGGAAAATAAACTTTCAATGGGGCCAGGATTTATTTCAATGGTACCAAAACAGATCAGAAGGTAGAAGATTAATTTGAGGAGGGCACCAAGGTACAGGGATAGTGAGTGGTCAGAGCGTTTCCTCCTAATCCTGGGTGCCTGCTGTGAGATGAGTGATGGTCCTGGTATATAGGTGCGAATTTTATCATAGCATAATAATTTAATGGACAGGCATAGTGGGTTAATAAAAGCCATGATACAAGTAAGGTGCCAGGGCTGTGCTGAATTGTTAGGTGGCCTTATGTGGGATATCCCAGAGGTTGCATTGTAAACGTGGTTCAGGTTGAATAAGGAATCTGGTTGGCCATTGTGGATGGCAGAAGTGGGCAGGTCGATTAACTGAGTTATTTATCTTGACACTGGGCATAACATTAATATCATAAGGGATTGGGTGAGATGCGAGGCTCAGGAGCAAAAGGGAGCAAAGTAGCATTGTGGAGGTTAGGTATGGGTTAAGGGAGGAGGGAAAGGATGTGGGCGTGTATTAGAAATGGCGGAGAAAGTGTATAAAAGGAATCAACCAGGAGGGGGAGGGCGGGCAAAAATTTTGCTGGCTTTGCCCGTACCTTTCTGCCTGCTTCTCCCGGCCTCCTGGAACCCTTGGTCGGCTTGCACAGGTGCCACCGACTCGCGCTGGCGCTCGAGCCCTCCGCCCCCTGGACCTCGAGGGCTGCGCCTTCTACAAGGTGGGGGACAGAGGAGAAGGCAGTCAGTAGGGTACCTTTATTGCAGTAATCTGCAATAAGGTGCTAAAACTTAAGATTTGCACAACAATAGACTGGGAGGGTATGGGGGGGTTAGGCGCCTAAGCGTCTAGCCCACACAGCATTTCAAAAGACTGTAACACTTATTTTAAAATACAGAAAAACAGCCCATAAATCAGGCACAAAGTAAGAGAAAACAGCACTTTTTATGAGGAATTCTAAATAATTTAAAGAAAAGCAGAAATCCCGGCCAGAATAGTGCAGCAAACCCCAGTTTAAGTCTATGGGGAAGGCGCACCAATCGGAAGCAAGGCACAGACTGCGGTCGCTTTCCGATTGGTTTGCGGCTTTGCCCGTACCTTTCTGCCTGCTTCTCCCGGCCTCCTGGAACCCTTGGTCGGCTGCACAGGTGCCACTGCACCGCTGCTGGCTCAGAGCCCCTCCGCTCCCTGGACCTCGAGGGCAGCGCCTTCTTTCTGCCTGCTTCTCCCAGCCTCCTGGAACCCTTGGTCGGCTGCACAGGTGCTGCCGACCCGCTGGCGGCTCGGAGCCCCTCCGCTCCCTGGACCTCGAGGGCTGCTCCTTCTTTCTGCCTGCTTCTCCCAGCCTCCTGGAACCCTTGGTTGGCTGCACAGGTGCCGCTGACCCGCTGGCGGCTCGGAGCCCCTCCGCTCCCTGGACCTCGAGGACTGCGCCTTCTTTCTGCCTGCTTCTCCCGGCCTCCTGGAACCCTTGGTCGGCTGCACAGGTGCCGCCGACTGGCTGGCTGCCGCTCGGAGCCCCTCCGCCTCCCTGGACTCGAGGGCTGCGCCTTCTTTCTGCCTGCTTCTCCCGCGCTCCTGGAACCCTTGGTCGGCTGCAAGGTGCCGCCGACCGCTGGCGGCTGGGCCCCTCCGCCTCCCTGGACCTCGAGGGGCTGCGCCTTCTTTCTGCCTGCTTCTCCGGCCTCCTGAACCCTTGGTCGGCTGCACAGGTGCCGCCGACCCGCTGGCGGCTCAGAGTCCCTCCGCTCCCTGGACCTCGAGGGCTGCGCCTTCTTTCTGCCTGCTTCTCCCGGCCTCCTGGAACCCTTGGTCGGCTGCACAGGTGCCACCGACCCGCTGGCGGCTCGGAGCCCCTCCGCTCCCTGGACCTCGAGGGCTGCGCCTTCTACAAGGTGGGGGACCTACAACAATGATGCTGATTGTTCCAGACTATGCCAGACAAATCTGGTACTCAATGCTCCTGGTCCTGTCCAGCAAGAATCCAATCAGCCTGCCACTCAGTCACAATCTACTGACTTTGTCCCAGGGCAGAAAATCTTTTCTGAACCCCAGGGTCATACGTCTGAGAGCATGGTTCTTGAGAAGTTACAATTTTCTGGATTGATCTCCCAGAGCAAGTCCTGAAGATGCTTAGGGTTTCAAGGAAACCTACTACTAGGAAAGCATATTCCCCTAAGTGGAAAAGGTTTTCTTACTGGAGTGTCCCCAGGAAAATTAACCCAATAGAGGCAGGTTTACCCACAATCCAGGCGTACCTAGTGCACTTACAGTCATTAAGCCTACAATCTTCAACTTTAGAGGTGCAACTACCAGCAGTAACAGCATACATATCAGCTGCTAAAGGAAAATCTCCGGCCTCACAACTCATTTACAAAATTTTTTTTTTAAAGGGCTTAGCCATTTGTACCTACCAGTAAGGGACACTGTCCCACCCTGGGACCTCAATATTTGCATTGACCAGGTTATGGATGCTCCTTTTGAGCTTATGGATACTGCTGAGCTGAAATCTGTCACGTGACAAAACGTATTCCTGGTCACAATGACCTCTGCTAGGAGGATAAGTGAATTGTAAGCCCTCTGCACAGAGCCTAATTACATAATCCCTCATAGGGATAAAGTAGTTCTAACAACCTACAGAAAACTCCTACCTACAGGTAAGGTGGTATCTGAATTCCACCTGAATCAGTCAGTGGCCCACCCTGTACTCTTTACAGCAGATTCCAGTCCAGGTGAGGAAAAGCTGAACAGCCTTGACCTAAAGCAAATCATGACTATCTACATAAACCAGACAAGAGGTCAGGTTGCAGAGTACCCAGCGTTTTGTCACCTGTGGTGAGGTTGATAAAGGCAAACCAGCTACAAAGAGATCTATCTTCTGGTGGATAGTCTCTTGAATTCAGTTCTGCCATGAAAAAGCTGGAAAAATGCCACCAAAAGGCTTAAGGGATCACTCGATAAGAGGTACCTCTGCCTCTCTGGCATCCTCAAGAGGCATCCCATTGTTAGAAATTTGTAAAGCAGTTACCTGGAAAACAGTGCACACCCTCACAAGGAACTACTGTTTGGCTATACAGTGCAGAAGAGATGCCAGCTTTGGAATGCTGTCTTACAGAACCTTTTTCCTAACTAGGTTCTGTACCCAGCCTGCCAAGTTACTGCTATTGAATCTGAATAAATTGTAAACATTTAAGTGAGTGAAACAACTCCTGATGGGGGACTCCATTGTTAGGGGCGTAGAACTGGGGGAGGAAGGGGAGAGGGAGGTAAGCATACCTCTCAACCTCCCTAATCACAAATCAGGGACAAGGCTTAAAATGATCAGGGACAAATGACCAAAATCAGGGACACATCTGAAAAAATAGTAATATTAGTTCCAGAAGCTATGTACAACATGCTTCTTAATATGAATAGCATTTTCTTAATGAGAACTGGACTGTGACACCAATGGCTGGCATTATTTTGCGATTCAAATCCCTACTCTTCAGTGACAGAAATTACAAATTTAGGAGGGACAGAAACAATTTCTGAGGCAAAATCAGGGACATCCCTGAAAATCAGGGACAGTTGAGAGGTATGGAGGTAAGGTGCCTGCCTGGCATCATGGCTTGGAGGGACTGGGAGCGAATCCTCAGGATTTCTGAAGCAGCTGCACGGGGGAGGGAGCTGGACGTCATTGTTCACCTAGGGACAAATGACCTGGCTGTGAAAGGGATCACAGCAGTGCAGGAAGAGTTTGTGGTGTTGGGGAGGGGCCTTAGACAAGTAGCACATATGATAACCTTCTCAGAGGTGCTGCGTGTCTATGGCATGGATGAGGCTAGGGTGCTCCACACCATGGGATTCAATCAGTGATTGAAAAACTGGTGCAGAGCTCAGGGATTTGGCTTCATTGGGGACTGGGAGTCCACCTGGAGTGATGCAGGTCTATACTGGCATGATGGTCTGCATCTGTTCAGGAGGGGAACCAGGATCCTAGGTGATAGGTTTAAATGCTACATTGGCAAGCATTTAAACTAGTCAGGGGAGGCACTGGAAAGGAGCAGGGAAATCCTAGCCCCCCCCCAAAAAAAAAATCAGGGTAGTAAGTGAAGTAAACACCAGGATAGAGATGTCGATAGGGAGAAGGGCAGGGGTAAATGGAGAAAATGACAAAGACAATAAGGACAGGGATGGGGCAAAAAGGGGTAAGGCCATCAAGGAAAGAAGGGTAATGAGTACCAATGCCAATAGTCTGGGCAACAAGCTCCCTGAACTGGTGGCCTTGATGGAAGAGGAATGCCTGGATGTAGCAGTCACAGAAACATGGTACACAGAGAATCATGACTGGGGTGTTAACATACCAGGGTACTCAACCTACAGGAGAGACAGGGAGGGTAGAAGAGGGGGATGAGTAGCTCTCGATGTAAGGGAAAAGATGAAAGTAACGGAACAAAAGAGTAAACAAGGAGGAGAGGAGGCACTGTGGGTCACCTTAGAGACTGGAAATGACACCACAGTCCGCACAGGGATTGTATACAGACCCCCATGTCAGGGGGAGGGAATGGACAAGGATATGATAGAAGGCATCCTTAGGATGGCAGAGAAAGGGGAGATACTGTTGATGGGGGACCTGAATATGCCGGCTTTGCTGTAGCCACATCCAAGAGCAGGGCCATTCTCTATGCTCTACAGGTGGCATGCCTCAGGCAGCTAGTTTTGGAACCCACTCGTGAGGGAGCAATCTTAGACCTCGTACTCTCAAATGGGGACAGTGAGAGGATTTCAGATCTAGAAGTGGGTGGCCATCTGGGAACAACTGACCACCAAACAGTGTGGCTCATGATAAACTCAGCTACAGAGTCAAGCTATACAAAAGTGAGGGTACTGGACTTCACGAGGGCTGACTTTGGCAAGATGGGAGAGCACCTTAGAAAAACACTAGCAAACAGGCTAAAACGAGGGGTGGAGCAACAATGGAGAAACATCAAAACTGCCATCACAGAGGCAACAAGGCTTTGTGTGAAGCAAATAAACAAATCAAAATGAAAGAAAAAGCTACTAGGGTTCTCAAAAGAGGTGGCTGGGAAGGTTAGGGAGAAAAATATAGCATTTAGGAAGTATAAGGAAACATAGAAGGAGCAGGATAGAGAACTGTACCAGTTAAGGCAGAAGGAATTAGGGAGGGAAGTCAGAATAGCAAAGGCACAAACGGAGGAAAAGATAGCCAACTTGGCTAAGAAGGGAGATAAAACCTTTTATAGGTACACCAGGGAGCGTAGAAAGACAAAGGGAGAGATAGTGAGGCTGAATAGAAAGGATGATGGGTGGGCAGAGAGGGATAGTGAAAAAGCAGGGATACTGAATAAACACTTCTGCTCAGTATTCACAAAAGAGGAGGAGGGGGAAGTGCATAATTCAGTTCACAGAAGCACTCTGGATAGGGAGGTCAATCCCAGTCCTTTCACAGAAGAAAGGATTCTGAAAGAACTCCTAAAACTGAAGGTGGACAAATCAATGGGGCCTGACGGAATTCATCCCAGAATTCTAAAAGAATTAAGGGGAGAACTAGTGACACCACTGACTATCATTTTTAACAACTCATGGGAGGACGGTGTGGTATCTGAAGACTGGAGGAAGGCGGATGTGATTCCCCTTCACAAAAGTGGGAGCAAGACAGAGGCAGGAAACTACAGACCTGTCAGTTTGACCACTGTGGTAGGGAAAGTGATGGAATCACTTCCAAAGGAAAGAACTGTTGAGTATCTAGAGGCCAGTGGGGCACAGGACCCAAGGCAGCATGGGTTCACAGCGGGAAGGTCATGTCAGATGAATCTAATTGATTTCTCTGACTGGGTGACCAAAGTAGTAGACCAGGGAGGGGCTGTGGACATGGCCTACCTAGACTTTGGCAAGGCATTTGACACAGTCCCACAAAAAAGATTAATAATCAAATTAACCAGCCTGAGAATTGGTAGCCTGGGTAAAACACTTACTGGACAAAAGGACACAGAAGGTAATTGTAAATGGAGTCCACTCAGAAGAAAGAGGGGTTACTAGTGGGGTACCGCAGGGTTCAGTACTGGGTCCATTCCTTTTTAATGTCTTTATAAGTGACATTGCAGAGGGACTGGAAGGAAAAGTATGCCTCTCAGAAGATGACACAAAGATCTGCAATAGGGTTGATACACAAGGAGGCATGGAAAGGATGAGAAGGACTTGCAAGGTTGAAGGAATGGTCAGAAGCATGGCAGCTTGATTCAATGCAAAGAAGTGCAAAATAATACACCTGGGAAACAAAAACCAGGGAAGATTACACAGTGGGGGTAGGGAGGTAGTAACAACAACAAAATGGAAAGGGACCTGTGGGTAATCATATCAGATGACCTTAAGGTTAGCAAGCAATGTGAGAAGGCAGTAGGGAGGGCTAGGGGATGCTGGGATGTATAGGGAGAGGTTTCACCAGCAGAAAACAGGAAGTTGTTATCCCTCTGTACAGACAGTTGGTGAGACCCCATCTGGAGTACTGAGTCCAGTTCTGGAGACCCCATCTCCGCAATGACATAGACAGGATGGAGGCAGTCCAGAGGAGGGCAACTAAAATGGTGCAGGGTCTGCAAGAGAAGTCATATGAGGAGAGACTAAAGGAGTTTAATATGTATACTCTTGAGGAAAGGAGGGAGAGGGAGGACATGAGAGAGACTTTAAAGTACCTCAGTGGAATCAACAAAGTCCAACAGGATAGCATCTTTCAGAAAAAGAGATGTGCAAGAAGAAAAAATTGCTAATCTTAGTAATTGTGTTTTTTCTAATGGAGTCTTGCTGTATTCTGACATTATGCAGTTAGCCCCAGCACTTGAACTGCTCCTGAGAGGAAAGAGTCAACTCTATGCCAGAGTATAGAATGTTCAGCTCGAGCTCGGTTCAAACCTCTGTCTGCTGCACTTTGAAGTGTAACCGTCAGATTCTTAAGAGCTAACACTAACTATCCCACTATGTAGAAATTGTTAAATTTTTACAAGCCAAAAAGGCAACCAAATATTTTGGATCCCAAAAGGCTCAAGTGGAGAAATCCAAAACAAAAACTAGGTAGTGAACAAAATAATTATCAAACCATGTAAATAACCCACTCCCCTGTCTGAAGAGAGGAGAGTACCAAGTACACACCTGCGGTGCAACACTGCGCCTACCAGTCCAGTTCCCAAAAAACAGGTTCTGAGAGGGGAGGCAGGGAGGGAGGTCAGAATACAGCAAGACTCCATTAGAAGAAACACAATTACTAAGGTGATAATTTTTTTCTGCAAACAACATGAAGTCTTGCTGTATTTTGACATTATGCAGACTACCAAGCAGTACCTCCATGGAGGAGGGAATTGAACCTATTTGGGGAATAGGCTCTGCAGTGCTGCTGTACCAAACCTAACATCACTCCTAGCCTGGATATCCAGAGAGTAATGCTTGGTGAAAGTATGGACTGTTTTCCAGGTGGCTGCTTTACATATCTCTAATAAGGGTATATCTCTGGCAGCAGCCAGAGAGGCAGCTGTACCTCTAGTTGAATGAACCCTCAGGCCTGAGGGAGGCACTTTGCCTAGCTTTTCATAGCAGAATTGTATACAAGAGACAATACACCTGGCAATAGTTCTCTTAGTAGCAGGTTTACCTTTCCCCACCTCATCATAAGTGAGGAACAACTGGAAGGAGTCAAACCTGAGTGCCTTAGTATGCTCAATGTAGTAGCTAAGAGCCCTTTTAACATCCAAACTGTGTAATCTTCTCTCTCCTGAAGAAGAGTGATCAGTGAAGAACACAGGAAGATACATGGATTGGTTCAGATGAAAATCTGAAACCACTTTGAGTAAGAACCTCCTGTTGGTTCTAAGGACCACCTTATCTCTATGGAATGAGATAAAATCAGGCTCCATTGACAGAGCTTGCAATTTACTGATACATCTGGCAGAGGTAACAGCTACATTTGAACACAGTTTTCCAAGTCAAGAACTTAAGCTTTGCCGAAGACAAAGGCTCAAAAGGGGGTTGCATAAGTTGAGCAATGCAAGCATTAAGGTTCCAAGAAGGAGTGAGATCCCTAAAGGGGGGACTGGTATGAAGCAATCCCTTAAAAATCTACAGAAAACAAGGTGAGATGCCAGTGAGGAGGGCTTTCCCACTGACAGAAAAGCAGAAACAGCTGACAAGTGTACTTTGAGGGTAGCTGGTCTGAGGCCTAGACTATTAAGATGAACCATGTAACCCAGGACTGTAGACAAGGCAGCAGTATCTGGGTATATATGCTTCTTGGAACACCAAATGCTAAATCTTTTCCATTTGGAGTTATAGGTTTTTCTGGTTGCAGGTTTTCAAGAAGCTTTGAGAATGTCCAGAACCCCTTGAGACAGATGCAAATTTGCATACTCTAACTCTTCAAGAGCCATGCCTTGAGATTGAGAGACTGAAGGTTGGGGTACCACATCTTTCCCTGAGAGAAGGTTAACAGGTTGTGATTCCTGAGAAGAGATAGGGGAAGATGGACTGCTAGGGACAGCAACAGGGGATACCAAGGCTGCCTGGCCCAATCTGGAGCAATCAGGATCACTTTGCGAGATTGTGACCTTATCTTGACCAGGACCTTGAACAGTAGAAGAAAAGGAGGGGAGGCATACAGAAATTTCCCTTCCCAATCCAGAATCAGAGCATCCAGAGGGACTGAACCCAAGACGGGGGGGTCTGCAACAGAAGAGAGAAAGTTGGTGATTGTCTGGGACTGCAAAGAGATCTATCTCTGGAGTGCCCACCTTAAAAATATCACTTTTAACACTAAGGGATCCAGGGACCATTCGTGATGGTCCTGGGAAATCCTGCTCAATGCATCTGCTAGCACATTGTCCTTCCCCAGAAGGTGGACTACTACCAGAGAGGTCTGAAGAGAATAAGCCGGGGACCATCATTTCATGGCTTCCATGCACAAGGCTGTAGTATGAGTGTCTCCTTGCTTGTTGATGTACCACATGGTGGTGGTGTTGTCTGTCCTGACCTAAACCACCTTGTTCTGTACTGATTCTGAGAAGGCTTGCAGAGCCAGATACACTGCGCTGAGCTCCAGAAGACTGATGTGGAGAAGAGACTCCTGAGTGAACCTCACTCCCTGAGCTGTGAGAGCTCCCAGGTGAGCTCCCCACCCCAGGAGAGAAGCATTCGTGGTTAGAACCACAGAAGGAGATTGAGTAATGAATGGGACTCCTTGCCTGAGGTTGTCCTGATCCTGCCACCATTGGAGAGCCTGGATCAGGGTCTGAGTCACTGGAATATGCTTGGTTAGAGGATCTTTTTTCTGAGACCAAAAGGCCCTCAAAAGAAATTGGATGTCCCTCATCTGAAATCTGGCCACTTGGACCACTGCGGTGGAGGCTGCCATGTGGCCCAGGAGTTGAAGGAAATGCCTTGCTGGTCGAGATACCAGAAGGTGGAAAGAGGAAGCCAGCTCTATAATGGCCCTTACCCTTGCCAAGGGGAGAAATGCTCTTGCTTTGACAGTATCCAGTTCTACCCCAATGAAGATCAAGAGTTGTACTGGCTCGAGAACTGACTTGGGAAGATTAAGGAGAAATCCTAGAGAAGTGAACACTTGCTGGGTCACTTGTAAATCTGACTTGAGCTGGTCTGGAGACTGATCCGCTATGAGCCAGTCGTCCAGGTATGGGAATATGGAGATGTTTTTTCTCCTTAGAAAGGCCACTACTACTGCTAGGCATTTTATAAAAATGTTTGACAGACTTCTTACTCTTAAGGGTAAATATTCACCTGGCCCGGATAACATTGCTGGGCATTTACTGTTTTTATTAGCCAAACATATTTCCCTCCCATTAAAAATTATATTTGAAAAGTTTTTGGTAGAAAATTATGTCCCTGTAGATTGGAAAGGGGCAAATGTCATCCCAATATATAAAAAAGGTTTAAAAAATAATTGGGAGAATTATCGCCCTATAAGCCTGACTTCCACTGTAAGTAAAGTATTGGAAAGTTTAATTAAAGACATCTTAACATCGATGTTAAATAGTCTAGACTTAGAGCAACACGGCTTTAAAAGAGGTAGAAGTTGTCTTACTAACCTGTTATGCTTCTATGAGAATATTAGCATTTCTCTAGATCTTAATATACCTTGTGATGTTGTCTTCATCGATTTTATCAAAGCATTCGACATTTTGCCTCATAAGGCACTTGTTATAAAACTTCAGAATATGAATATAAATAGCCATATTGTCAATTGGATCAGCAATTTGGTTACAAGGTAGAACACAAAGGGTTGTTATTAATGGCATATATTCTGAAGAGGGTAGAGTTACTAGTGGAGTTCTGCAGGGCTCGGTGTTGGGCCTGTGCCTGTCCCAGGCATTTATTGCTGACATGACATACGACTAGATGTCTTTTACCATTAAATATGCAGATGATGTGAAAATATTTGGCCCATATAAAGATATATCTCAAGTTTTGGATATTCAAAAAAATTTGGATTATATTACATCCTGGACAAACAAGTGGGGTATGATATTAAACCCAAATAAATGTAAAGTTATGCACTTGGGAATAAATAACCCCCAGTGTATGTATCGTCTGGGTGGGTCTATCCGTCTCAGTACTTCTGATGAGAAAGATTTGGGAATTACTATTTCGGAAGATATGACACACAACAAACATATTAATGGTATTATCCAAAAATATAATGGGGTTGTATGGTCCATCTTGCGTAATATTAAATCACGCAAACCTGAGGTATTAATGCCCTTGTATAGATCTTCCGTTAAGCCACATCTTGAGTATGCGGCCCAGTTGTGGTGCCTGTATAAGAAAACTATACGTCATTCACTCGAGAAGGTTCAAAGACGTTACACAAAGAGAATATCAAGTTAAAAAAAATGAAACTTATGACAATAGACTATCTATATTAAACCTTATGTCCTTATCCACTCGTCCTCTAAGAGGTGATTTATTGCTCTTATTCGACATTATTCAGACCCCTATTTTATGACAGAGTTAGCTTTACAATTTATAGATCATACCCACAATGATAGAGGTCATCCCTTACAACTAGTAAGGAAACCATTTAAACATACTAGTCGTCAGTATTTTTTCACACTTAGAACTATGGGCCCATGGAATAAACTTCCTGTGGATATGATTATTAATGAAACTAAAGATATATTTAAATATAGACTTGACAGATCAATAATTTCAGGTTTTGACCTATCATATTATTACTTGGTTTAGCACAAAAGTGTCATGGGCAAATGCCTTCTTGTTCTTTCTATGACCTTAGTATGAACCTTAGTATGAACCCTTGGAGCTGAAGTTAAGCTGAAGGGCATTGCTTTGAACTAGTAATGACCTGAAGACAGTATGAACCTGAGGTACTTTTTGTGGGAGCACCTGATGGGAATGTGAAAATAGGCATCTTTGAGGTCCAGGGAGGCTAGCCAGTCCCCTGGCCTAAGAGAGGGAAGAATTATTCACAGAGTCACCATTTTGAATTTTGGCTTTAATAGATGCTTGTTTAGGTATCTTAAGTCTAGGATGGGCCACCACTCCCCTGTTTTTTTTTTAAGGCAAGGAAGTATCTGGAATACACACTTTTGCCCCTGCGAAGTGTAGGAACTCTCTATGGATTTGAGAGCCAGCAGAGATAAAACATCTGCCTCTAGGGCAATGGTTTCGGAGATGTTTGCAGTTGGAAAGGACCTGACCCTCAGCTTTGGAAATTTTCAGTCCCTGGCTTAATACTTACAGGACCCATTTGTCTGAGGTAACAGACTTCCAGTCCTGGGAGTAGTAAGCCAGCCTGCCTCCTACAGGGATTGGGGAGTCGTCCCGGGCTGACACATCAGTGTATCTGCTTGGCAGGAGCTTAGGCTGAGGGGTGGATGCAGCCCTGCTCATACCCCTTCTGCCTCTCCCTCTGAAGAATCCCCTCTGGGAAAAAGGAGAGGAGGCCTGTGCCTGGTAGAAAGGCCTGTGTAAAGGCCTGCCCCTGCCCCTAGCTTGCTGCTTCTGAGGAGTTTCCTGCCTTTCCTTGGCCTGTGCACTCCTGTAGGTGGTCCTGTACTCATCGATCTTTTTCATATAAATCTCTGTCTGCTCCCCATACAGAGAATTATTGACAACAGGGAAATCCAAAGCCTTAGCCTGAGTATCCTGTGATAGGCTAGTACATCTGAGCGTAGCTAGCCTCTGAAGAGCCACAGATGTAGCCATGACTCTTGATGCCACATCATTTGAGTCCACAGCAGCATGAAACTGGATTTTTGATGCCTCAATCCCATCAGCAGCCACCTCCTCCAGCTCCTTGTCAAGCTGGGGGGAGGCCTGTTTAGCCAGTTCCAGTACAGTGTCCCATCTGGACTTCTGTTACCTGGCTGTGTAAGCCATTTAATTAACCTAACTGAATCCCAAAGAAGATGCCATGTATTGTTTCTTTGCCTTGGCATCCAGCTTCCTGGAGTCTTTATCTGGGGGTGTGAAGCCAAGGAAGTGTTAGCCTTATCACAGGCGGCAGCCTGCACAACCCCAACATGGCTGCATTTCTGGTACAAGTACTCTGTACCTGAGCCTGACAACATTTACCTCTTGTCCACTCTTCTGTCCACAGGAGGTAAAGAATTAGGAGTCTTAAGCAACTTATGTGTCTGTTTCCCAAGGGATTTGTGAAGGAGAACAGACAACCTCTTGGACTCTGTGATGTCCATAATCTCCACATAGTCAGGCTCCTTTTGCTCCTTGACAGCATCTTCCAAAGGGAGCTGGAGAGTTTCTGCCACTTTCCTGTAAAACATAAAGTGGGAAGGGGACTCAGAAAGCCTAGATGGGGAAACACCAGAAGGCCTGTCTAGGGAGATGTCCGGTTCTATGGGGTCATCCAGACCTTCCACTCCATCATCATCATCATCCCCCTCCAAATCCGGTTCATAAAAGTCTTCAGGGGAATAATCCTGAACCGGAGAAACTGACCGAACCAAACGCCTACCCAAAGGCGTTGGATCAGCCGGAACCAGACGGAGCGATTCAACTATGCTAATCACCTGGGCAATTTCTTCAGCAGATGGATGATGCGGTTCTGGATTCGAACTGGCTGATTTTTCTTTCCTTTTTCTTTTCACTGGAACTGACTCCTCGGATCGGCTCTCCGTTTGCCCGAGGGTGTATCGCCCAGGTCAGTGGGCACTCCCTCAAGTTTGGTCGAAACCGAACCGGACTTGCCATCCGAGTCAGTGGCCTTCTCGGCCTCCTTCTCCCTAAGCCTGCCCAATATTTTGTCCAGGGTGGCTTTAGGAACATTTTTACAAATTTGGCAGTCTGACTGCAGGTGGTCAAAACCCAGACAGTAAACACAGGTGGTGTGGGGATCGGCCTTAGCAAAGGCCTCTCCACACTCACTGCAGTGTTGAAACCCAGTGGGCCCACTTTTTCTCTTGGGTTTCTCAGACGAAGCCATCCTATCACTTACCCTTTTTATGGCAACAGCCAGGCAAGACCCACTTATTGGTTCCTAACCGTGTTACGGGTGTTTGAAAAAACGATGAAACACGTTTTTTTTTTAGAACCGATAAGAACCGGTACCTCACACTAAAATCCTCAAAGAAAAAGACAGTTACACACACTAAACACAATTACAAATAACCAGTTCAGCCGAACCGGTTGAAAAAGCTACTTTTACAATTTAAACACAATTTATCTAAACAAGACCACTATCTATGCACTTAATATACCATAAACAGGGATATGAACTGGAAAATAAAGAAAAGTATCAGTAAAACCAACGTTTTAGACCGGACCAAACCATGAGCGAAGGAGAAATCTCCGGAACGACTGTCCAGTTAGGCGGAGTAAAGAATCTGATGGTTACACTTCAAAGTGCAGCAGACAGAGGTTTGAACCGAACTCGAGCTCAACGTTCTATGCTCTGGCTTAGAGTTAACTCTTTCCTGTCCGGAGCAGTTCAAGTGCTGGGGCTAACTGCATAATGTCAGAATACAGGAAGACTTCATGTTGTTTGAACAAGGGGACACAATTTGAAGATAGAGGGGGGACGGCTCAAGGGCAATGTGAAGAAGTATTTTTTCACAGAGAGGGTGGACGTCACATGGAACAGCCTTCCTGAGGAGGTTGTGGGGTCTAAAACTGTGGGAGAATTCAAGAATGCATGGGACAGACATAAGGCAATTCTTGTGGGGGGTAGGAAGAAATAGGCTGTTGGTTAACTAGGATCTGCAGCTTATCCTGTAGGTAGGGAATGGGCAGACTAGGTGGACCAAACTGTCCTTATCTGCCGTCAAAGTCTATGTTTCTATGAATCATGGGGTTAGAATAAAAAAATGGCTCACCGTAGTAATGTTGTTTCTTCTAGAAATTAAATTGTTTATTAGCAGAGTTTTTACATATATATTGCAATCACAGTACGAGTGACGTCTTCAGATGGATGGTAATACAATGTATACTATGTGGAGAAAAAGTTATTAGTTGAGCACATGGTACCATCAAAAATGTATACATTACATAAAATTACAATAAGTTTTTCTGCTGGATCTATCTATTCATGTGTATTTAGGTACATGTATGATTAAGATGCCTTGTACTGTAAGAGAGAAAAGAAAAATAAAATGAAACTTAACCTACATTTAACTATAAAAAAAATAATAACAGAGAAAGCTGCAGGTAAAACATATTTGAGCAAATTAAACTAGGGAATCTGTTAATGTCTTTCACCTAGATGTTTGAAGGTAGTTTAGATAGTCCTGCCAACAAAGGTTATATTTGTTCATTCGGTCTTGGGCCAAGTAAGAAAGCCATTCCAAGGAGGCTGTATAGGTTAATCTGCTCAGGATGTCAGTCAGAGTAGGTGTTAACTGAGATTTCCAGTGCATTAAGACCAGTCTTTTGACTTGCATGAATAAAATGTGTAACCATCTGTGCTGATATTTGGATAGTTTTGTATCTTTATTTATAACACCTAGTAGGAAGTATTTGGGTTCAAATGGAATAGGGCACCCAATAATATTTGAATCTAAATGGTGGATCAGTTGCCATAGTTTAAAGATTGGTTTATATAACCAGAGTGTATGTAAAAGATCCCCAGCAGGTGATTTGCAATGCCAGCAATTTTTGTTAGATAATATGCACATTTTATGTAGAATGGATGGGGTTCTGTAACAGATATGAATGACTTTACATTGGATGAGCCTGCTGCGTGCGTCTTTGAAGGTACTATGGCAAAATCTCCAGCATTCATCCCATTGAGAGTCTGTTATGTTATCTTTTAAGACAACATTCCACTTGTTTTTAGCTGCAAGGGACTGATTGGGTAGCAAGACCCTGATTAGTATATAAATTCTACTGACTAAACCAGATGTGATTTTAGTCCATATATTAATATATGTAGAAACTGATTCAAACCCGTTAGTTTGCTGTATGATGGGGAGGGTAGCAGAGCGAACATGTAGGTATTTCTGGAATTCCTGTTTAGGAATATTCCACTTTTCTTGTAGGTTGCTAAAGGAAGTTAGTGTATTGACATTCTCGGTTGAGATATCATTTAGGAAAAATATATTCCTATGTAACTAAGGGCTGCAAAAGAATGGTTTACCTTCTAAAGAAATTTTCAGGCTCCCCCAAATAGGAATATGTGATTTAGGAGTCGGATTGGTTTTGAGCCATCTATGCATTTTAAACCAATAATGGATAGACGCAGCAATTGTGGGATATTTCTTTACGTTTGAGGTTGGAGGTAAATATATGAAACTAGCAGGCATCCACCCTGGTGTCAGAGAGGCTTCCATATCTAGCCACAATGGGGAGTTATGATTGGGTTTGGAGAACCATTTAACAGTTTGTAAGGCTCTAAATGCCCAGAAGTAGGCCAGAAACCTCGGTAGACCAAACCCACCATGTGACCAGCGAGAACGTAATTTAATATGATTGAACCTCGGAATATGGCCTTCCCAAAGAATGTCTCCTATAACTTTGTCAATTTTGGTAAGAAGGGAGGACGGGATCTTTAGTAGGATGTTAGCAAATAAATAAAGTATCTTCGTTGTAACATTCATTTTTATAGCTGCTATTTTACCAGAAAGAGACAAGTTTAGGGTTTTCCATCTATCTAAGTCTGTTCTGAAGTCTAAAAGTAAGGGAGAGAGATTTTAATTCCCAAATTTTATCTAGATTAGGTGAAAGTTTTATCCCTAGGTAGGTGATACCGTGTGGGGCCCTGTGAGAGCCGAGGGGATTTTTCATGTTAAGATTATAGTGCTCATTTAGTGGTAGTACTTCAGTTTTTAGGTAATTAACTGCTAATCCTGAAAGTTCAGTGAACAGGTTTAATATACGAGTAAGTGGTTGTGCAGCTGATTCTAAGTCTTCTAATAAAATAAGCATATCATCTGCATATGACAGTAAAGTATATTGTGTATGACCAATTGACAAGCCTTTAATTTCACTGTTTTGGCGTAAGGCAGCAGATAGAGGTTCAAGGGCTAAGAATAAGACAGATGGGGATAATGGGCATCCTTGCCTAGTGCCCCTAGTTAATTTAACTGATTGAGATAGTGAGAAATTTGTGAGCACCTTGGCTTAGGGTGAGGTACAGAGAAGTTTGATCCATGAACAGAAAGAGTTACTGAAACCAAGATGAGATAACACAAGATAAAGGTAGTCCCAATTTAAGGAATCAAAAGCTTTTTCAAAATCCACAGCTATGGCTGCAGCAGGGGATTTAAGAGATTTGGCTTTGTGCACTGAATTGAGTAATGAGCGAAGATGGTCAGAGCCCATCCTCCCTTTTATAAAACCTACTTGGGACCGATGAACTAATTTGGGAATAAATGATTTTAGACAGATTGATAAAAGTTTGGCAAAGATTTTGCCATCCGTATTAAGTAGGGAAATTAGATGACAAAGTAATGTCCTTATCTTTCTTTGAGAGTACTGTAATAACTGCTTCTGTCATAGTATGGGGCAGTTTACTAATATTAGAGGATTTGTGAAATACATTACATAACAGGGGGCAAAGCATGTCATCCAAGGATTTATAAAATTCAACAGAATAGCCATCTTCCCCAAGGGAACTTCCAGATTTAAGAGAGAGAAGAGCTTGTTTGATTTCCTCAGTAGCAAAAGGGTTGTCTAGTGAGCTTGCCATGTCCCGGGCAAGACAAGGAAGTGTTAGTTTTTCAAGAAAAGAGCTAATTTTTTGGGGTGATGCAAAAGAGGAAGAGGAATATAGTTTACTATAAAAGCTGTCATGATTTTGCTGATGGAAAGATTATCTGTGTGAATTTTCCCTGATGTATCTTTTAAAGCAACAATATCTCTTTCCGTTTGTTGTTTTCTGAGTCGATAAGCTAATATTTTGCTCCAGTTTTCCCCTCCTTCCCAATATTTATGTTTAATTCTTAACATTGCTATTTCAGTTTTGCGAGAGATTAACTCATTAATTTGCATACGTAATTGAAGGATTTTGTAGTGTAAGGGAGAGGAAGGGTCAGGAGAGGAGTTAGCTAGATATTGTGTTTGCTTGGTTTGGAGTGTATTCTCATGGTTATTAAGTTGTGGTTCCATTATTTTCCTTCTACGTACTACAAAGCTAATGATTTTGCCGTGGAGGGTTACTTTAAGAGCTTCCCAAGTAATACCCATGGAGGTATCTTTGGGGTCATTATGTGTCATAAAATCTTCTATTTGTGTTCTGATCCAGGGTATAAAGTCTGGGTCTTTAATAAGTAGTGGGGCTAAGCACCAGGATGGAGATTTTAAAGGAGGGGAGTCCCAAGTCAATAGAAGTTCAACCGGAGAATGGTCAGATATAAGTAAAGGAAGGATCTTGGAGTCTGTTATGTTGTCCGTAACTGGAGGGGAAGCTAACCAATAGTCTATTCTACTGTATGTTCGATGATGTGAGGAGTAAAGAAAAAAATACTCACCATAATAATTGTGTTTCTTCTAATGGAGTCTTGCTTCTGTATTCTGACAATCTGCAGTTAGCGCCAGCCTTTAAACTGCCCCAGAGAGTATAGGGTTAATTTTCTATGTAGTGCATAGAACGTTGAGCTCCAGCTTGGTTGAGGTCTCTGTCTGCAGCACACTGAAACCCAACCATCAGATTCTTACGAGCAAATATTCACTAACTAACTATGTGGAAATTGTAAACATTTTTAACTAGCCAACTGGCAACCAAAAGTTTTGGATTCCCAAAGGAAGACTCAAGTCAGGAAACCCAAAACCAAAAACCTATCCAAAATAAAGATTATAATACAAAGCACCCAAAAACATGGAGAGTGTGCTGAAGACACCACTGAGGTGCAACACTGCACCTGCCCACCCACTTCCCAAAAACAGGTTCTGAGAGGGGAGGCAGGGAGGGAGATTAGAATACAACATGACTCCATTAGAAGAAACACAATTACTAAGGTGAGTAATTCTTTCTTCAAAAACATGAAGTTTTGCAGTATTCTGACAATCTGCAGACTACCAAGCAGTACCTCCATGGAGGAGGGAGAGAACCTACTTTGGGAATAGGCTTGGAAGTACTGCTGTGCCAAACTGAGCATCACTCCTAGCCTGGATATCCAGAGAGTAATGCTTGGTAAAGGTATTGACTGTTTTCCACGTGGCTGCTTGACAAATTTCTAACAGAGGAATATCCCTGGCAGCAGCTAGGGAAGCAGCTGTACCCTTGTACAGTGAGCCCTCGGGCCTGAGGGTGGAATTTTTCCCAGTTTCTCATAGCAGAATTGTATACAAGACACAATCCACTTGGCAATAGTTCTCTTGGTAGCAGGTTTGCCCTTTTGCACTTCCCCATAAGTGAGGAGCAACTGGAGGGAGTCAAACCTGTGACCCTTGGTACACTCTATGTAGTAGTTAAGGGCTCTTTTAACATCTAAACTGTGTAGCCTCCTCTCTCCTGAGGAAGAATGATCAGTGAAGAAGAGAGGGAGAGACATAGACTGATTCAAGTGAAACCACTTTGGGCAAGAACCTTGTATTGGTTCTAAGGACCACTTTATCTCAATGAAATGAGATAAAATCAGGTTCCACTGACAGGGCTTGCAATTCACTGATACGTCTGGCAGAGGTAATGATTACCAAAAACACAGTTTTCCAAGTCAAGTACGTAGGCTCTGCTGAGGACATAGGCTCAAAAGGAGGTTGCATAAATTGAGCAAAGCAAACGTTTAAGTCCCAGGCAGGGGCAGGATCCCTGAAGGGAGGATTGGTATGAAGCAATCCCTTGAAAAATGTTCAGAACACAGGATGAGATGATAGTGAGGAAGACTTCCCCACTGACAGAAAAGCAGAAACAGCTGATAAGTGTACCTTGAAAGTAGCTGGTCTGAGGCCTAGGCCATTAAGATGGATCATATAATCCAGGACTGTAGGCAATTCAGCAGTGTCTGGAGAGATATGCTTCTTGGAACATCAAATGCTGAATCTTTTCCATTTGGAGTCATAAGTTTTTCTGGTGGAGGGCTTTTGAGAGGCTTTGAGAAAATTCAGAACCCCCTGAGACAGATGCAAATCTGCATACTCTAACTCTTCAAGAGCCATGCCTTGAGATTGAGAGACCGAAGATTGGGGTACCAAATCCTCCCCTAAGAGGAGGTTAACAGGTTGTAATTCTTGGGAATAGACAGGAGAAGATGAACTGCTAGAGACAGCAACAGAGGGTACCAATGCTGTCTGGCCCAGTCTGGAGAAATCAGAATCACTTTGCAAGATTGTGACCTTACCTTGACTAGAACCCTTAACAGAAGAGGAAAAGGGGGGACGGCATACTGAAATTTCCCTTCCCACTTCAAAATCAGAGCATCCAGAGGGACTGAACCCAAGACTGGGGTCTGCAACAAAACAGAGGAAGTTGGCGATTGTCTGGAGCTGCAAAGAGATCTATCTCTGGAGTGCCCCACCTTGAAAAAATCACTTTCAACACCAGGGGGTCCAGGGACCACTCGTGATGGCCCTGGGAGAGCCTGCTCAGTGCATCTGCCAGCACATTGTCCTTTCCTGGAAGGTGGACTGCTATCAGAGAGGTCTGCAGGGAATAAGCCAGGGACCACAATTTCATGGCTTCCATGCACAAGGCCGTAGACCGAGTGCCTCCCTGCTTGTTGATGTACCACATGGTGGTGGTGTTGTCTGTTCTGACCTGAACCACCTTGTTCTGCACAGACTGAGAGAAAGCTTGCAGGGCCAGGAAAACTGCCCTGAGTTCCAGGAGATTGATATGGAGTAGGGAGTCCTGAGGGGACCACAGTCCCTGGGCTGTGAGAGCCCCCAGATGAGCTCCCCACCCCAACGGGGAAGCATCCATGGTAAGGACCACTGAATGAGACTGAGTGACAAATGGGACCTCTTCCCTTAAATTGCTCTGATCCTGCCACCATTGAAGAGCTTGGATTAGTGTCCGAGTCACTAGAATCAGTTTGGTAAGAGGGTCCTTTCTTTGGGATCAAAAGGCCCTCAGATGAATGTCCCTCATCTGAAATATTGCCCCTTGAACCACTGCTGTAGAAGCTGCCATGTGCCCAAGAGCTGAAGGAAGTGCCTTGCTGGTCAGGACACCTGAAGGCTGAAGGAAGAAGCCAGTTCTATAAGAATGCTTGCCCTTTCCAGGGGAAGAAAGGCTCTTGCTTTGACAGTGTCTAGCCCTGCCCCTATAAAGGTAAGAAGCTGCACTGGTTCGAGAACTGATTTGGGGAGGTTGAGAAGAAATCCCAGGAAAGTGAGCACTTGCTATGTGACTTGCAGGTGTGACTTGACTTGGTCTGGAGACTGACCCACTATGAGCCAGTCCACCATATATGGAAAAATGAAAATCTTTTGCCTTCTTAAAAAGGCCACTATTACTGCCAGGCATTTTGTAAAAACCATTGGAGCTGATGTTAGGCCAAAGAGCATTGCTTTGAACTGGTAATGGCCTGAGGGCAACTTGAACCTGAGGTACTTTCTGTGGGAGCACCCGATCGGGATGTGAAAGTAGGCATCTTTGAGGTCCAGGGAGGCTAGACAGTCACCTGGCTTTAGAGAGGGAAGGATTATTCAAAGAGTCACCATCTTGAACCTTGGTTTTAAAAGATGTTTGTTCAGGTATCTTAGATCTAGGATAGGTCGCCACTCCCCAGTCTTTTTTGGGGTAAGGAAGTACCTGGAGTACTGACCTTTGCCCCAGTGTAGGGTAGGAACTCTCTCTATGGCTTCTAAGGCCAGAAGAGATGAAATCTCTGCCTCTAGGGCAAGGGTTTCGGAGATACTTGCAGGTGGAAAAGATCTGGCTGTCATCTTCAGAAATTTTTTGAAGCTGAGAACTAGTCCCTAGCTTACTACTTCTAGGACCCACTTGTCTGAGGTAACAGACACCCAGTCCTGGACAAAGTAAGCCTGCCCCCTACAGGGATAGGAGAGTCAACCTGGGCAGGCCCATCAGTGTGTCTGCTTGGCAGGGGCCTTAGGCTGAGGAGTGGATGCAGCCTTGCTCATCCCCCTTCTGTCTCTCCCTCTGGAGAACCCCCTCTGTGAAAAGGGAGAAGAGTACTGTGCTTAGTAGAAAGGCCTATGAAAAGGCCTGCCCCTGCCCCTAGATTGCTGCCTTTGAGGAGTTGCCTGCTTCTCCTTGGCCTGTGCACTCCTATAAGTGGTCCTATATTCCTCCATCTTCTTCATGTAATTCTCTGTCTGCTCCTCAAACAGAGAATTACCTTCCACAGGGAAATCCATGGCCTTAGGCTGGGTGTCCTATGAGGGCTAGAACATCTGAGCCAAGCCATTCTCCGAAGAGCCACAGATGTAGCCATGACTCTTGATGACGCATCATTGGAGTCCACAGCTGCATGAAACTATACCTTAGATGCCTCAATCCCATCTGCAGCCACCTCCTCCAGTTCCTTGGCCAGCTGGGGGGGGGGTCTGTTTAGCCAGTGCCAGTACAGTGTCCCAGCTGGACTTCTGGTATCTGGCTGTATAGGTCATATAATTAGTCTGCGTGAGTCCCAAAGAGGATGCCATGTATTGCTTCTTTGCCAAGGCATCCATCCTCCTGAAGTCTTTATCTGGGGGGTGTGAAGCCAAAGGAACATTAGCCCTGTCACAGGCTGCAACCTGCACGACCCCAACATGGCTGCATTGCTGGTAGAAAAACTCTGTGTCTGAGCCTGTTAAAGTATACCTTTTGTCCATTCTTCTATCAACAGGAGGTACAGAACTAGGAGACTTTAAAATTTTTTATGTCTGTTTCCCAAAAGATTTGTGCATGGGAATAGACAGCCTCCTGGACTCTGGGATGTCCATCATTTCAAGAAAATCAGGCTCCTCTTGAGCCTCTGTAGCTTCCTCCAAAGGGAGTTGGAGAGTTTCAGCCACTTTCCTATAAAACAGATGGTGGGGAGGGTACTCAGAGAGCCTAGAAGGGGAAACACCAGACGGTCTGTCTGGAGAGTTGTCCAGTTCAATGGGCACATCCAGACTTTCTGCTTCATCATAGTCATCGTCTTGTTCATAATCCCCCTCCTTCTCAAAGTCCGGTTCATAAAATTCTTCAGGGGCATAATCCTGAACAGATGGAACTGACTGAACTGAACTCCTAGCAGACGGAGCTGGATCGGATGGAATCAGGCAAAGCGATTCAACAATCCGAATCGCTCAGGCAATCTCATCAGCGGTTGGACCATGAACCTCCAGATCCGAACTGGCTGATTTGTCTTTTCTTTTCCTTTCTGTCGGAACCGATCCCTCAGGATCGGCTATCCTCTTGCCCGAAGAAATATCGCCCTGGTCAGAGGGCACTCCTTCTGGTTCAGTCGGAACTGAACCGGGCTGGCCATCAGGGTCAGCAGACTTCTCGACCTCCTTTTCCCTAAGTCTGCCTAATCTCTTCTCCAGGGTAGACTTAAGAAAATATTTACAAATTTGGCAGTCTATATCGAGGTGTTCAAACCCTCAACAATAAACACAGGTGGTGTGGAGATCGGCCTTAGCAAAGACCCTCCCCCCACACTCACTGCAGTGTTCAAACCCAGTGAGCCTAGTTTTTTTCTTGGGTTTCTCAGACATGGCCAACCTAACCAAACTTACCCTTTTTTCGGCAACCGCCAGGCAAGACTCCCTTATTGGTTCCTAACCATGTCATGGGTATTGGAAAAACCTTTAAAACACATTTTGTTTTAAACCGATAAGGACCGGTAACCACACTCTAAAGCAAAGTACAAGGATTCAATATATAGGATTGGTTCAGCCGAACCGACCAAACAAGTTTACAATTTCCACAAAATAATCAGAAAAACTATGTACTACTTACGGTACCACAGACAGAGCCTGAACCGACAATGCGGAATAATCTCGCTTAAAACCAACACTTTAACCAACTTTTGAACCGAGCTGAAGGAGAAATCTCCGGAGTGACTGTTCAGTGAGGTGGAATAAAGAATCTGACGGTTGGGTTTCAAAGTGCTGCAGACAGAGACCAGACCACAACCGAGCTCGAGCTCAATGTTCTATGCACTGCATAGAAAATTAACCCTATACTCTCCAGGGCAGTTTATAGGCTGGAGCTAACTGCAGATTGTCAGAATACAGCAAGACTTCATGTTGTTTGAAAGGTATATTCCCTGCCTCTAAGGTGAAAAAGCCTCTAGATATCGGATAAGCCCAGGTCCTTCATTAAAAGGGACAGTGCAGCTATACTTTAAGGGTGGGCATCTTGTGAAGAGTTGCTTCTGTCTAAACAGGCATCAAGAGTGAGATTGAAATCACCTCCAATCAATAAAGATGAGCTAACCAGGTTCTGTGAAGTTAAGCACTGAGCTAGGTTATGAAAAAATTGAAGGTTGTCAGAGTTTTGGGCATATATATATATTGACTAGAGAAAATGGTCCTACAGGTGTATCGAAAGATGCAATAAGCCATCTACCGTCAGGGTCCCTTAAAATATTAGAGAGTTTCCATTTCAAGTTTTTATGTATTAGAATAGTTACGCCTTTTTTTTGGAGGGAGCAGAGGCTGCATATACTTGACCGACCCAATCACATTTTAGTCTTTCGTTATCTGCATCCAGTAGTTTAGTCTCTTGCAAAATGCAATTTGTGCCTTATGTTTTTTAAGATGACTAAGAACTTGCTTACGCTTGCTTGGCGCATTAAGTCCTTTGACATTCCATGTATAAAATGTTAGGTTAGCCATGTGGTCTGAAGTTAGTCAGTTCATAATAGAATAATTGTAATGTCAAGGGACACCAATTGCCAGGCACCATTGGTAAAGGTATATAGATCAGGATGACATAATGGGCGATTACAAGATGGATGAAGACAGGACTATATAAAGTATTGAAAGGATAATAGCTTATTAGGATTATCAGATTCCTTTTCCTGCAACTCACTGTAATTGTTTCAGCTACTGTAAGTATAAACAACAAAACTATATAACAATGTAACACTGAAGCCATCTGAGATGAACAGAGAAAAAAAGGTCAGTGCAATAAAAAGAGAAAAGGGACTAGGACCATGACTCTGTTCTCTGGGGCAAAGAATAGTGACCTAAGGAGATTGGATAGTATGATAAGTAAAATCCAATTTTCCTTATTCCGTTGTCTAATTTACAGCTATTTACTAACAATGGAAAAATTCCACAATCTAACTAACCACTTAATAACAGAAGAAAATAACACTTATAATTATAGTACTGATATTAATCTACAGTTTAAATAACAGACAACCATACTAGATCTGCCATCATCTGAATTATTAATAAAAGCAGGAAACATGTTTGATTATAAAAACTACTGTACAGCAAGAAGGAGAGGGTGTAGGAGGAAAAAGAAGAACAAGAAAATAGGGAGAGAAAGAAAGAAAGAAAGGGAAAAAAAAAAGCTATCCAGTCAACCTATACATTCTGAAATGTTATTTCTTCTAAAGAGATGACTCACTATGTTTACACTCCCTAACCATGCCTACCCTTCCAGAACCTGAATAGGTTAACACAAGAATCCGTTTCTTTTTCAGTGAGGTTTCTTTAGCATGCAGTTCCTACAATTATAGGAACATTCTACGAAACATTTTTCTAAATATTTTTTGATTGCCTTTTTAGCTAGTTTCACTAGCTGTTGCTCCACTCTGGCTTGGAAATACATCTGAGCAAATGGCCAGAGTGGAGCGTTGATACAGAGATTGGACCTACACTTCAAATTCTAAAATATCCCTTATCACTACCTCCCTTTCATAAGCCCTGTAGGAAGTGGAGGTCTTTTCTTTTTTGGTATTGCTCTTTTAGGTGGTTTTGTACTCCTCCACCTTTTTCACGTAAGCCTCTGTCTTGTCATCAAAAAGGGAATTTTCCTCACAGGGAAAATCCACTGCTTCTGTTTGACTGCCCTGAGATAGGTTAGTGGTTGTAAGCCAGGCAAACCTTCTTAAGGACACTCCATGGGCCATGACCCTAGATACAGTGTCATTTGTGCCCACTGACATGTGGAACTGGTACTTGTGACAGGGCTGAATAAGACCCTGTCCCAATGACTAGGCAGAAAGTAAGGATCTTTTCTGTCCTCTCTTTTTCTCTCTTTCCTCTTGTCTGATTGCGCAATCAAATTTTCATGTGAAATCTTGGACTTGTTCACTCAGACGGTTTCATGTTCCCAACCCACTGTCTCCCTGCCTTTGTTTTTTGCTGTTTCTATATTGCTTTTATATGGGTATAGAAGTATGTGTTAATCTTTATATGAAACTGAGTTTCCTGGTTTGTACAAATATATGCCTGATATCTGGGTGTTACAATAGATGGCAACCTTTCATTTGTGCCACATGTGGACTATAGCTTAAGCTCAGTCAACAAAAAGCTGGGGCCTTTTTACAGAATGAGGCACAATCTCACCCAAAAAGTCAGGCGCATTGTAGTTACCAGTACAATCCTCCCTATAATTGATTATGGGATCGTAGTATATGGAGCTGCCACTGACACTACCCTCTACCCTCATGTCCAGTGGCAAGACCAACAAACCTGAAATTACAATATAAGCAACTTCAAGGTTGACATGTATTAACTAACAGAAGGGACAACAACTTCACTGTTCGAGCCTGTAAATTATGGAATAATCTTTCTCAGTATTGTGTTTGGTTAATATCCAAGAATTCAGCAAATTTAAGTCTGAACTGAACAAATTCCTATTTTGAACATGGGCCAATAGACCCACAAGGAGTGGGAGGTAGTCACGATGGGCCTAGTGCCTTCTTTTACCTTGAAAACTGAGTAATACAGAATAACGGAGTCAAGTTAGTCCTGAATAAGGCCTGCTGCTTAGCACTGGGAGCTGACAGACTTACACAAACCTGTTCCCTCTACTACTTAACCAACTGACTCCCGCTACAGTACAGAATTAAATACCAAACCTGCTTCCTCTGAAAAAAGACCAACTTAGGTCTCACTCACATTGTACTAAAGAACCTGCCTTTCCCTAACTCCTACCCCACAACGGCCATATCCAGAAACACCCTAAAAGTCCCGTTCCATAAGACTGGGCTGATGGCATGCTCCTTCACTGTTAGGGCCCATCTGTGGCTTAATGAACTCCCTGATTCACTCACAAACTTTGGCAGAATTGGCCAGTTTAAGAGACAGCTCAAACAATACCTTACCCCAAAGACCGTCTGTAACTGCCCCTGACCTCTCCCCTTTTTGTACCAGACAATGCTCTCATGAGTTGCTGGTGCTACTGCTCCAACTATCATCACTTCCAATGACCCGTATTCTACATGTTGACAAAGCCTATTATAAGCCATAAGCTGCCTGCGTCTACCTACATATTGCCAATGTCACATATTCTCATGTTGACAAAACTTACTGTAAGTTGCCAATGGCTAACAACATACTGTCAAAGCTTAATGTACATTCTAGGTGTAATCCATCTTTATCTTGCTGAATGTTGCTGTAAACCCACTTTTTATGTCATTTAGCACTAAACTTGATGTTTGTTGCTGTGGTCTGTTGATGACGAGGAACCTTTGTAAACGAGCTGTTACAGCTCAAATGGGTTTATCCAAACAAATAAATAAAGTTATAATTTTTTAAATTAATGTAGAAAGATTTGAGGTTTATTTGAAGATATAGCTAAGTTATAACAAGTTGTGCTTTTTAACCTCGTTAGTTGTCAGCAAGAGGCCAACTTGCAGCTTGGGTCACAGTGTTCTTTTAGTAAGCCTCCTGCAGGAAGGAAACTGATGAATTCTGTACAAGCAAGAAAAACACTTTGTCCCCAACAGGAGGTACCAATTAACCTGCTGAGCAAGAGACCTTACAAAAGGAGAGAGAGAGCAGGACGTTTTCGTTTTTATTTTGGCTTTTGCTTTGAGTTCAGAAAGTGGACTTATGTTTGGACTGCCAATGTATGAAACCATTCTGTACATTTTTGTTTTATTTTTCTTCTATTGTTATTGTTAGTAATAAAACTCTACTTGCAAATTATACAACTTCTCCTTGTCTGCATGTTTCTTAATCTTAGCCTCAACGACAGTACTTTGTGGCACCTACGGCTAATCTTGCTGTATTAGCCACATGCAAATCCTATGCAAAGTCCCCTGTAGCCTTTTCACTCCATGGCAGTATTGAGTCTTATAAGGCCCTCTGCTACTGAACTGTGTAGGGCAAGTCAACTGCCTGCCTTAGGAGAAGGGAAACTAACATATAAGCTTTTTTTGACCATACTATTCATTTTTCTGGAATCTTTCTCAGGATTCTGGGAAGGAGCACTTTGGCCTTATCACAGGCAGCAGTCTGTACCACTCTCTCATGATCATTAGGTACTCAGCACCCTGTTTCTCCACCTGATATTGTTCTCAGTTTTCTTGTCTATGCCAGCCGCTAAGGTAGATGCTGACATGATTTTGCATGTAGATTTCCTGAGAGATTTATGGATGGGCAGAATTAACCTCTTTGGAGGTGCTAAGCCCATCATATCCATGAATTCTACCTCATCTTCATCTGCCTCAGTCTTGTGGGAGGAGATGTTGAGGATATTTATCAAAAGCCTTACAATGGTTTAGTGAGAATTGTAGTCCTCTGAAGGCATTGGAGGAGAGCCAAATTCTTGCTCAGGTTCTACGTGTCATCCTTCCTCCTCATCCTCCTAGTAAATTTCATCCTCTTCCTCCACATGCACTGGGAATGGAACCGGAGCCTGAGGGCTGCAGGCATATTCATGAAATTCCTTATAGCCTGGAATGCCTATAGGAACATCCATTCTTCTGCCATGTCCTCTATTGAAGGCATTTGTTTTAAGTCCACTGGCAGCTCCTTTCCTTGTTCAGCAGGAGAGACAGTAACATGTTTTTCCTTTTGTATTTCCTTGGCATGCACCATTTAGGGTGTCTGCTCAGAGGCTTTTTTAATTTTGCTGGATTAAGGGTTCCCCTTTTGGACACCCTGCGTTCTGAACCATCTTTAGGAGCTTTGTCTTTCTTTGCTGTCCCCTTTCAGAGGGACTGCTGCTTACTCTGAGGGGCTGGACCCTCCTCTAAGCCTTTTGGTGACGTGGAAGCAGACTGAGAAGACATAAAATCTAATTTTTCACTAGTTAGTTTTCTTTTGCATTTTAAGATACAACATTTTACAAAGTTCACAACTGGAAAAATTGTAGTTTGGACCCAGGCACTTTAAGCAGAGCCTTCACCACAGCAGTCTGCCTTTGCCAGGAGCCGAAAACAAAAATGGAAATTACATACTTACCGTAATTCTTGATCTTCTTGGACAAAATCTCCACCACTCATTCACACTAATGGGAGTACACCGGGGGCGCTAGGACCCTGTGGGAGTCAAAATTCTTAGGGAGAGCCGGGATAGGACCATGCATGCATGGCACCACGAGACCAGCTTGCGCCTGTACAGGCTATCTCGGCACCGACTCTCCAACCACCTCAGTACCTTTTTCAACTGAGGAGGTGTAGCATAAACTAATGAAAGAAAACCTAACCCTAACTTCCAGGCATGTGAAGGCCCGGATGACCCATAAGAGAAGGGTCAATTCAACAATGTCTTCACAGCCTGAACAACAAGGAAGTGAAGACCAAAACAGAATGAGTGAGCTCAGGAGATGGTGGGTGGACGTGTGAATGAGTGGTGGAGACTTCATCCAAGAAGTTCAAGAATTACGGTAAGTACGTAATTTCCATATCTTCCTGGACTAAAAGTCTCCACCACTCATTCACACTAATGGAGGTGTACCAAGCTAAAAATCAATCCCCCACCGAGTAGGGTGGTAGGAGACAGAGCTCACTCAGGGCAGAAGTCCATAAGGACTGCCCTGCCGAAGAAAGTTAGCTGTCAGGCATGGACACCCAGAACAGAGTGCTTTACAAAGGTGTGCACAGAGCTCCAAACTGGCCTTGCAAAGGTCTGTAATGGGTATATTATGAATCTACACCAGGAAAGCCACAACCGCTCCGGTAGAGTGGTGAGTACCCGGCCTTCCGACTTGAGCTGTACCGTGGATTAGTAGAGTCGAAGACATGATACTAACCAAGCAGAAATACATCTCATTGCAACAGGCTGACCCAGCCAAGGCATTTGGAAAGATACAATAGTTGCTTGGGTGTGTATCTTCTCATTATGATGATGTAGAATCACAGAGCCCTCTTAACATTCAGAGAGATAAAGGGAAAACTCTCCTTCTTACTGGAGTTAATGAAGTAAGGAGGGAGAAGCAAAACTTGAATAATGGTAACTGAGCCAGTGACATGTTGTCTATTGGCTCAAGATAATCCAAAATACAGAGAGATGAACATTCTCTGCAGAGAAATGCAGACCTACGCTTGACAGGTTCATGAGGCACCCCAAAATTTACTTGGGGGCAACTAAAAGGATCCAAATGAAACTCTGCACACTAGAAGGTGAGGTGAAACCACTTAGTTGCCCAAGCCCTCCTGATGGATGTTCTGTGCGCAGCTAAGAAATCTCTACAGTTGTCTGGAAACGTAAAACTTGCACACTTTCATCTCCTCAGGAGCCCAGCATGGTGATGAAAGGAGTGCAGGAAGGATGGACCAAGTCCCTGGGTCAGAGGGCTCACCCATAGAAGGAGTCACCTCGGGGGAATTTCTGACCGACCATTTACACAAATTATATCTGCCGAGTCCAGTTTGGGATGATGAGAATCATCCTGCCTCCATATGCCTGCAACTTGAGTAACACCCTCTGAACCAAGAGCGAATACATCTTGACTGAAACACCAGGGTCTGGATTTCTGAAGCAGGATAGAGGCAGAATTGCGGTGAGAGGGGACAAAGAAAGGACCAGGTTCGGACTGTCCCACTTGTTGAATAGCGACTGCACAATGACTGAACTGATGCAACGTGCTCGAAGGCGCCACTCTCACCTCCCCACAGCCTTCCTGCACAAAGAGAGTGCTCCACCCAGGTTGTTAAGGAAAACATCACAATTTTGTCATCTGTCTGGAGTGGAATCACTTTATGACAGAGGGTCTCCTTCAGGACTTGGAAAGCATATAAGACAGCCCTCATCTCATTTTATGAGAAGAAGATGCTCCTACTCCTGGCTTCAACCTGAATGTGAAGGACTTGACAGTGAGCTCACCAACTGATCAGGAGAGCAACCGTGAAGATGGCGACCTGGGATTTAGAGGGTAAGGGTACACTTAGCAGAAGCTAGGCCAGCTGCATCTACCACATAATTAATTTTATCAGAGGTTCTGGTATTTATGTGGATGTGTGGTTGGAGACCACTATTTGTTGTGGACGAAGGTATAAGTCCCAGCATCCACTGCACTGAAAGGTCCTGGACAGAGTCACTTTCCGTGAAGTAACAAGACATCTTAAATGTCATTTCTTCCATTCTCCGGAGGAATAACCCTCACCCTGGTGTATCCAGTAGAGCTCCTATGAGAAGGAGCTGCTGGGAAGGTGAATCTGGCACCTTCCCTGATTCAGAAAACCCGTCCAGAAAGAAAGTGAGTGAGAAGCTGTGGCAACGGCTTCCTGAGACTCTAACCCGGATTGGAGTCAAACGTCCAGGAAGTGAAGGCTTGAATACCACGGTTGTAGTGAACTCCTCACTGAACAGGTACTTGTTTTACCTTTCAAGGTCAAGAAAAGGGAGTGTGCCACCTGTTATCTTAGAAACAAGCAAGGAAGTAAGAACATGTGTTCTGACTTGATGAGGAAAAACTTCTACTGCGTCGAGAGGCATTCACCTCAGACAGCTGAGGTGGGACTTGGGCCGGATCCAGAAGGATGATACCGGGCCCTGTGTCTTCTGTTGCCAAATTTATTTATTTTTTTTGCAGATGAGGAGTTGGTTCCTGACAAGGGCTTCCAGGCCCCTACCTAGAAAGGACTGGCTGTCACAAGAATGACAATGGTATTATCCCTCGGGGAGGAGGGCAGCAGGAGTCTGAGCGCCCTCCAGAGCTCAATCTGAGGGCCGAACCAATAGTCACTGCCAACAGTAGCCACCCTAGGGGCAGTGTCATGGGGTCTATAAAAGCTTGAGCTGATTATTGGGCTATAAGCCCCTATCAATGGAGCGGTAGAGCCCGGAAGGCTCTTGACCACTGAATTTAATGTGTTCCACAGAGTGTACTTGTACTGAAGACTGAAGGAACTCCAGACGTAGAAGTCGACTTTGGTCCACAGAAGAAGTCTGCAATGTTATGGTGGATCCAATATCCCTGAGGTAAAGCTCAATCACAGGCTCTGCTGATACAGAAGGCTCGCCTTCTAGCCTCTAAAATAAGTCATCCACTGCATCTCCGACAAAGTAGGACAGGGAGAGACTCATTCAGATCCACTTCTTTATTTATTTATTTATTTATTTATCAAGTCTAGGATTACAAATACCTTTGAGCCATGGCTCTTTTACAAAGGTTCCATGTCAGAGAAATACAAATTATGGGGAACATCAAGACAGACATTACAACAATGTGGACATTGCAAACAGAGTACAGATTAATACAGTTCAAAGGTAGCATTGTAACAAGGCGCAGCGGCATTTGTCAGAGAAAATAGACAACAGATAAGAAGTGCCAGAGTCATAGGGAGAGGAAGGGGAGGGGGAAGGAATGTAGGAAGGGTGGCGAGAGGGTGAAAAGTGCAGCATTGGTTATACCAAGATGTGAGGGTTGGGGGGGGACAACTAGAGCAGAAAGGGAAGTGGAGAAACAAGGTTAAGTTGGGCAGTCACAGGAGCTGTTGGTAGTGAGATAGTCCCGGAGCCTAGTTTTAAACATACCAATAGTTGGGGCAGAGGAGATGGTTGGGCTGAGGCCATTGAACCAGAGTGGTGCTTGATAAGCAAAACAGCGTTGTCCCTGTGAAGTGTGACAGTGGGGGACTTTCAGTAGCTGTAGCGTGGATATCCTAAGGCACCATTTGTTAATTCGGTGTTGTAACAGAGTTGAGACCCCAGAAGGTGCAAGGCCAAGGTGGATTTTTTTCACCATGGAGCAGGTGAGAAACTTTATGCGGTTTGATAGTTGGAGCCAGCTGGTCTGAATGTACAGGTCACATGTGTGGGTGAGATGGTGAGCATCAGTGATGAGTCGACATGCTTTATTTAAGGCAGTTGAGAGGCATCTAAGGGTTGTGGTTGTGGCCGAACCATAAAGGATGAGACCATAGTCTATTACAGAGATCACAATAGCTCAGGACTGCAACCTTCAAAGCTTCTGGCGTGAGGTGTGGTCTGTGTTTGTAGAGGAGACCAAGCTGTGTATTATCAGCTCTAGCTAAATTATCTACATGAAGTCCATAGGAGAGATTAGGGTCAAGCTGTATCCCTAAGTATTTGAAGGACCCCACCTGATCTAGAGTGTTCCCCTGGGTGGTGGAGATAGCCAAGTGGTATAGCTTGTGTGGGTTATGAGAGCTGCAGAAGAGCATAGATTTGGTTTTCTTGTCATTGAGGACCAGTTTATGATTAAGAAACCATGTCTCTACAGAACTGAAACCAAGTTGAAGGTTGTGTTGAAGAGTTGCAGGATCTTTGTGAGTGGAGAATACAACAGCATCATCGGCATATAGTATGATCTGCTCAGAGCAGTGGTAAAGGAGGGAGTTTAAGAAAAAGCTAAAAAGGAGGGGTCCCAGTATGGATCCCTGTGGGACACCCGAGCGAACAGGCAGGGTGTTAGAAAGAGCGTCCGCAATTTTTACTCTCTGTGACCAGTTTTCAAAGTAGCTTTTAAACCAGAGAGAAGAGTCAGGTGATAGCCCGGCATTCAATAGTTGGTGTACTAGTAGTCCATGGTGTACTGTATCGAAGGCCTTGAAGAGGTTGACGAAAACGGCCCCTGTGAGAAGGCCGTTGTCAAGGGATTTGTGCAAAGCTCCAGTGAACTCAAGAAGGGCTGTGGTAGTGCTGTGACCTTTCCGGAAGCCGTGTTGTTATGGACAAGGTACATTGTATTTATCCAAGTGGTCGGTAAGTTGATCAGCCACGATGCACTCAAGTGCCTTAGAGAGTGGGGGCAGTATGGAGATAGGGCGATAATTTGAGTGATTCATCTTGTCCCCACTTTTATGGACGGGTGTCACGGTGGCTGTTTTCCATAGGTCCAGGAATTTTCCACAGCTGAGAGAGAGGTTTAGGATTTTTGTTAATGGATGAATAACCTCATCGAGGGTGAGCAACAGAAGCTTAAGGTCCAGGGTGTCGCTACTAGATCTAGATTTAGAGATAGCTGCAGTAATATAGCGACGAGCTTCATTCAGCCTTACCTTCCTGAAGTAGAAGAGGGGATGGTTAGACTGAGGGGCTGAGGTATTTGGGGAGTAGGCCCTGTTTTCGAAAAAGTCATGGGGTAGAACAGCACTAAGGTCTGAAAAAGCCATGTTAAAGATGTTTGCGATCACCTTGGGATCAAGGGTTGAGGATCCATCAACCATTAACATGGCCGGAGAGGTTTTTGGCAGCTTCCCTGTGACATCCTTGATATTGTCCCAGAAAGCACGACCATTTCCCCATATATTGGTGAGAGCGTCTTTGTAATAGGTGGATTTCATTAGCCGTATGGCTTTTCTGCAGGCATTTCATGCTTGTTTGTAATTTTGGATGTCCAGTTGTTTGCCAGTGGCCCTGGCAACTGCCCAGAGGTGATCCCTTAGTTTCATCTGTGAGAGAAGAGCCGCGGTGACCCATGGGTTAGAGAGAGATTTTGTTTTGCACCTTTTAGCAGGGGCAAAGAGGTTGCAGGCTTTGTTGAAAATTGAGATAAAGTGATCAAGAGCCAAGTTAACATCTGTTGCTTCATAGATGGGTAGCCAGTCTTGTAGAAGCAGGTGTTGTTTGAGATGTGGATGTTTTCCACGAGGAAGGACTCTGCTAGTGATAATTTTGGGAGGGGGCTTAAGGAATTTGTTAGACCATGCACACATGACTGGGGAGTGGTCACTGAGTGAGTCTGGGAGAATAGTCGTACGAGAAATCCTTGTGGGATGAGTGGTGAGGACCCAATCCAAGAGAGTACTGGTGCCAGTGTTGCAGTTAATCCTAGTAGGGGAGTTTACCATTTGCGTGAGGTTAGCAGCTGAGATGGAGTCTTTATAGGCACTGGCACTCGATGCTAACCAGTTTATGTTGAAATCCCCTAGTAGAATAAGTTCAGCTTCAGGAGGATGAGAGTTGATAAAGTTTAGGACGTCTTTGAATCCATGTTTAGGATCCCTGGGCAGGATGTATACGGAGACAATAGTCAGGGCTTTATGGTTGGGACCTAGGACGATTTTTATTGGCAGAATCTGGGCTGAGGCAGAAAGTGATGGAGTGGCTACAGGGTGCCAAGACAGGGAGTCTTTGATATAGATTGTGCAACCACTGCCTTTTTTGGATATCCGGTCCAGCCTGTGGACATTGTAGCCCTGTATTGTTACTGCTGAGTCAGGAACTTTAGGTGTCAGCCAAGTTTCCACCACTGCAAGGATGTCAGGATTGTGTTGGCATATGAAGGCTTGGAGTGCATCCAGCTTTGGTAGTAGGCTGCAGATATTAATGGTTGCAAGGATAAGGGCACCTGGAGTTTGTGTGTGCCCTGAGCTTCTAGGGCCAGGATTGGGATGGACGCTGCCTGAGATGAGAAGGAGGAAGAGTAGGAGTTTTAAGGAGCAGAGTCACAGCTCTTTGAGAGATAGTTTTGATTGTTGTTTCCTGGAGTAGAAGTTGCAAGGTTCCAGGCGGTGTCCCATATGGACTGCAAGGTGGTACAGTGTAGAGAGGTGGCCACACTTGTTGAGAGTAGCGGTCGGGTTAAGTAACCAGGAATATCCAAATGGTGCACCAAGCACAAGTCTCGAGTGGAAGTGGAGAGTTCCTTGGAGTAGCAGTGGAAACCAGAGTAGAGGTGGCGGGGGGTGGGGTGGGGGTGGGGTGGCTAGGACCAGGGAGAGAGAAAGGGGACCAGGGCAAGGAGGAGGAGGAGAGGCGAGAGAAAGGCAGAGAGAGCCCATATGGCTTACGTACTAGATAAAGAGATAGAGATATAGCCCTCTAGTGGTGAGAGGATATAATCTGCTAATAGAAAAGTCAACAGTTAAAAAAAAAAAAAAAAAAAAAAAACTTCTACCCCATAAAGATCTCCAAAAGGCAGGTCCAGGCCAGAATCACAAAAGACTCCGCCACCCAAAATGGCTTTGACGAGTTCGGCACCATTCACGAAGTCAGCATTTGTGCTGTGCAGAATGTGGACTTCCACCAACGGAATCAGCATGAAATAATTCAGCCTCGAAAAGGGATCGGGTAAAATAGGCTCACTCCACGTCAACACCACTCCTCCATCATCAAAATAATTTCATAGATCTAATGATTATTGTGTACCTGCAGTTCTCAGAAAACAAGAACTCTTGTGCTCTTTTCTAAATGTATTGGCAAACATGCACACACATTTTTTTACCTTGTGTAATCTATGGTAAAACTATTTAAAAGAAATTGAGAGGGGAAGATGACAAGGATGAGTATGCGAAGAAGTCCAGGGAGATTACCAGGCTAGTCAGAGTGGCCAAGGCTTCAAGAGAGCTGAGACTGGCACAGGGTTTAAGGATGGAGAAAAGGACTTCTTCAGATACATAAGTGAGAGAAGAAAGAACAAAGACCAAATTGTGAGGATTAGGAAGGAGGGAGGGTGGGTTGAGAAGGCAGTGGATCAGGCAGAGGTACTAAATGAGGCAAAATAATGCTATTCTATGGACATATAAGGCAAGCACTCAAAAATTACCTCAGTACCTCACAAGCTGCCTAACTCCACACATCCTTAGTGCCTATTCTTTTAGAAGTCTTACCATCTTATCTCTGGCTATCCCTAACGTTAAAATGTGCTTTAGTAGAGCCTCAATAAGCTTCACTCTTCCTACACTCTGGAATAAGATCCAGAATACCTTAAGGCTCGCTTCCCCTATCACGTTCTCCCTCTTCATATCTTTGTTCCTGAGGACCTTCTCCAAGGCTTGTCATTGCTTCAAGTCAAGGTCTTAACATCATGATTTGTTACTACTTTAAATTCTGGACTTAAACCTCAACCATTGCCTGAGGCATCATTTGAGTCCTCCCTTCTGTCATTGTCCAAATCAAGGTCCAAACATCACGATCTGTCTTTGCTTGAAATATTGGACATAAACCCCAACCATTGCCTGTGGCATCTGTCGTGTTCTCCCTTCAAACAGTCTTTCCTCCCTAGTCCATCATGTAAAACCCTCTCCTATCTCGTCTGACCTTCCCTCCCCTTCCCACCCCACCTGCCAGGACATGCCTACAGTACTAATCAAAGGACTCTTACATCTCAATCTTCTTTGCACTTTGACGCTAGAGGAACTGCCACTCCTGCTCACTATGCTCCTCCAATAGCGTTTACTGTATAAACTTTGCTCTTACCTTACATCCATATATCTGTATCCATGCAATTGTATTTAAATGGCACTACCTCCTGTTGCACCTATTGCTATGTTCTGGTGCAAGTATCTTGTCACATGTGATAGTTATATGTTATTATCTTGTTATTATTACTATATAATTGTTATGTACATTCACTCAACCTGTTATGTCTTAACCCTGTTGGCAATTGTTTTGCCCCAGGTCCATCTTGTAAATGAGCTTGTCTCAATGATGTTCCACATGGCGAAATAAAGATTTTGATTGACTGATTGAGTAAATGAAAACTTCTGTGCGGTGTTCATGGAGGAGAAAGTGGGAAAGATACCACAATGGAGGGGTGGAGTGGGCTGTGGGGGGAAGGGGTGACTGATAAAGGGATTACAGAGGACAGGGTTCTAGAAGGATTAAGGGCACTAAGGGTGGACAAGGCACCGGGACTAGAAGGCATTCACCCTAGGGTACTTAAGGAACTAGCGTAGACCCTAGCAGGACCACTGACTGACCTGTTCAATACCTCCCTGGACACAGGATGCATACCACAGGACTGGAAGATGGCCCATGTGGAGTCCATTCACAAAAGTAGCATTAAGGATGAACCGGGCAACTACAGACCAGCGAGCCTCACATCAATTGTGGGTTAGCTCATGGAGACGATACTAAAGGAAAGGCTGGTGACCTTTTTGGAGGATAATGGACTCTGGGATGGTCAACAGTACGGGTTTGTCTCAAGCAGATCCTGCCAGACAAACCCTAATTGAAATGAAATATGACTGGGTGACTAGGGGAGCTGGACAAGGGCCATGCGGTGGATGTCCTGTATTTAGACTTCAACAAGGCCTTTGATTCCGTGCCGCATAGGAGGCTGGGGGAGTTGGAGTATATGGGGTGGGAACAAGGATGGTCAAATGGATCAAAAACTGACTCTATGGAAGGCAGCACAGGGTGGTAGTGGGGGGAGGGACTCTCATCCCCGAGGGCGGTGACAAGTGGGGTACCACAGCGATCGGTACTGGGACCGGTGCTGTTTGGGATATTCATAACTGGTATCTCACTCAGAATCAGGAGTAGGACCAGTCTGTTTGCAGATGATACGAAGATGGGAGCTGTGGTAGATGACATTGAGGGTTGGACGGAGCTGCAGGAAGACCGATCAAACTACAGAAAAGGTCAGAAACATGGCAGTTGGGGTTCAACACCAAGAAATGCAAGGTACAGCACTTCGGGGCTAGGAACTAGGGGAGGAGCTATCAGCTGGGAGGGGTGCAGTTGGAAAGTACTGAGGAGGAACGGGATCTAGGGATGCTTATAACAGGGAGTATGAGCAACTCAGCTCAGTGCAAGAAGGCAGCAGCAAAAGCCAACAAGATGTTGGGCTGTATAGCAACGGGAATCTCCTCCAGAAATAGGGAGGTGATCCTTCCCCTGTACAGGTCACTGGTCAGGCCGCACCTGGAATACTGCGTGCAGTACTGGCGCCCGTTCCTGAAGAAGGATCTCAGATTGTTGGAGGGGGTGCAGCGTAGGGTGATAAAGATGATCCAGGGATTAGAGAGAAAGTCCTACAAGGTCAAGGATAGGCTGGGCAAGCTGAGCATGTATTCCCTGGGGGAGAGGAGAGATAGGGGGAATATGATCGAAACCTTTAAATACCTAAAGGGGATAAATAAGACTAATACAGAAGGGATCTTACAGATTAGAAGAGGGAGGCATATGAGAGGGCACCAGCTAAGATTGGAGGGGGGAAGATTCAGGAGGGAAATCAGGAGACATTGTTTCACAGACTGGGTGGTACACAAATGGAATGGTCTGCCCAAGAAGGTGGTATCCTGTAGAATGGTGGGTGGTTTTAAGAGGGGATGGGACAGAGTGAGTAGGGGTAATGATGAAGAGGGTGGGGAGGGTGGGGGCAGCTGCAAGTTGAGGGGCTAGCTTGACAATCAGGCACACTCGATAGACCATAAGGCCTGTTTCTGCTGGTGTTTTCATATGTTTATATGTAAATGTATTTTCAGAACAACATAAAAAAACAGCAGTTTTGTATGTAAAACAATTAGAGAAATCCTATTGGTCGTTGGACACCATGTGGTGTCTGGTTGCAACGAGTGCTGGGACGTTGTCTTCACAACCGTTAAGGAGGACTAGCATTGCAGTGGAAATTATCACGGTAAATAGATCTGGGGGAAGAAAAAAAAATAAAGAAAACTAAATAAAACAAGGCTGACATCGCAATCACTAGTTCCTGCAAGCGCTAACTGTCACGGTAGAATTAACATTTCAAACGCTTGCAGGGGGCTGGCGATCAGCGTTCTCATAAAGGAATACTGATTTCTGTTGGTGCTCTATCTTGTAAACTCATTGTTATGATGTACTTAAACAAGGTTTATCACTAATGTCATAGCAATGAGATTACAAGAGAAAATAATCTGTTTCGGTTCCATACATAATGTATGTTCCTTGGACATGGGTTCACACCTTCGTTACCTCCCGCCTTGACTACTGCAATGCCCTTTACCTAGGGCTACCAGGGGTTGATATCCGCCGCTTGCAGCTGGTGCAGAACACAGTGGCCAGGCTTTTGACTGGTACTTCTAGAACCAGTCATATAACGCCTGTCCTCCGCGGACGGCACTGGCTGCCGATACAGTGGTGGATCACCTTCAAAGTTGCATTATTAACCTACAAGGCCCTACACAATCAGGGACTGGGTTACCTGAAAGATCTCCTTTGTCCCTACTGTCCCCTCCACCCTCTCTGATCCACCAATGAGGGATTGCTAGAGATTCCCAGGGTTCGTTTACAAACATCTGGGGCAAGGGCATTTAGTTTTGTGGCCCCGACCCTGTTTGAATTCTCCACCTCATTGGGTACGAGATTTCCTTACTATAGAAACACAGAAACATAGAATTTGATGGCAGATAAGGACCACTTGGCCCACCCTGTCTGCCCATTTCTCCCTACCTAATGGATAAGCTGCAGATCCTAGTTAACCAGCAGCCTACTTCTTCCTACCTCCACCACCTAGAATTGCCTTATGACTGTCCAATGCATGCTTGAATTTCACCACTGTTTTTGACTCTATGACCTCCTCAGGAAGGCTGTTCCATGCATCTACAACCCTGTCTGAGAAGAAATACTTCCTCACATTACCTCTGAGCCGTCCCTCCTCTATCTTCAAATTGTACCCCCTTGTTCTTGCACATCTCTTTTTCTGAAAGATGCTACCCTCTTGGACTTTGTTGATTCACTTGAGGTATTTGAAAGTTTCTATCGTGTCCCCCCTCTCCCTCCTTTCCTCGAGGCTATACATCTTAAGCTCCTTTAGTCTTTCTTCATATGTCTTCTGGTGCAGATCCTGCACCATTTTGGTTGCCCTCCTCTGGACAGCCTCCACCCCGTCTATGTCTTTGCGGAGATTGAGGTCTCCAGAACTGTACACAGTACTCCAGATGTGGTCTTACTAACTGTCTGTACAGAGGGCCAACAACTTTCTGTTTTCTACTGGTGGTGCCTCTCCCTATGCATCCCAGTATCCCCCCAGCCCTCCTTACTGCCTTCTCACATTGCTGGCCCACCTTTAGGTCATCTGATATGACTACCCCCAGGTCCCTTTCCATTTTTGTTGTTGTTAGTATCTCACCCCCCATTATGTACTCTTCCCCTGGGTTTTTGTTTCCCAGGTGCATTACTTTGCACTTCTTTGCGTTGAATCTAAGCTGCCATACATTTGGCCATTCCTCCAACCTTGCCAAGTCCCTTTTCATCCTTTCCACCAATATGTTTTTATTGTACAGGTGCCTTGGTTTGGAAAATAGCCTTTTATAAATAAAGATGATTTTATTTGATTTGATAACAAGGCTCTCCCATACATTATAAAACAATAAACTGTAAACTGGCCAGAAGTGTAGAGAAGGCTTCGGGGTTACTGCTCTTTTCAGGCAGTGAAATAAACCTGACATTATATAATGGAGTCTGAGAATCATGTATTCTGATTGGCTGATTGGCACCTTTTATCCGTGGTAAATCCTGGCATAACCCACGGGAAAAGGTGCCAGTCAGTCGCATCTGTAATTGAAATCAGTCTGACCCCGCCAAAAAAACCCTCCAAACTGCCATCTTCTTTTTCTCGCTAAACTACCGGTAAAACTGCAGTAGCAGCGCATGTACAGCTTCTACCATACCCTTCATGTAAACACATTTTTTAAAAGGGGACTATAACGCTGAATGGGGGAAAGTGTAATTTAAAGGAAAACTATGCCTATTAGCTATACAAATCACGGCTGAAAAGCGTAGCCATTACACTGCCCACGCAGCTATGCATATATCACGGCTCCGCTTTTCTTCTGTGATTTCTAAATCCAGTAACATTTCAAACAGTGGGGAATAGCCACATGGTAGGCAAAACAGTGTTCAGATGAACTCCTCTCCCAAAGTACTCCCTTCCACTTGGCTTCAATGTCAAGCAATTTTTTTTTCTGTCTCGGTCCGTCACATGTACTGAAACTGCCCCAAAACATCCATCCCTTGCCACTTGGCATTTGACTCGGCACCTCTGCAGCGCTCAGTTAGGCTAATTCAGAGCAGACACAAAATGGAAAAACAGCTGTTTTCCTTCCCCAGCCAGAAGTCGAAGTGGGCAGGGGAACAAGTCTTACAAAGTGTAGCAGCAGTTGCTGCACAGATCGCATCCACCTCACCACCACTCAGTCTCCGCTGAACTCCCGCTCACCCTCCGTTCCATTCCCGGTCTTTGTTACACCTGCACTACTGCTCTCAGTGTATCCGTCAATGAACAGTAATAGCGGGAAAAAAAATTGAAAAGAAATTCAGAGAGACACCATTACTCCCAACAGCAGCCCGTTTGCACCACACGATAACAGGTGCTCTATTGTCCCATTACTCGCTCTCACATGGCATCCCCTTTGCACCACGCAGTGACAGCTGTCCTGTACTCCAAGGCTGTGCGGGGGAAAAACACAAATAAGCAGACCACAACTCACAGCCTTCTCATTAAGAGAAGGAAAAAAAAATACAGCCCATAACTGTATATAGGGCTGCCTTATGATGCAGGGAAGCAACACCATAGCTATAGCTACAGCCCTAGCAACCAGGGGCAATTTTTTTTTCTGGCAGACTAACAAATCCTATAAAAATCAACTAAAACAAGAAAAAACACCCTTCTTATTTTCTTTCTAAAAAAGGGAGCGGGACATTGTATAATTGCAATGAACCAATCCAGGGTGTGGGTTATGCTGGGATTTATCCATGGCTGACGAGGTTTGGCCACTCTGCCTGCGGCTTTGTGGCCAAATCACGCCAGCCATGGGTAAATCCTATCATTACCTACACCCTGTTGTGATTTTTTGGTTAATTAAAGTGCAGGAGTTCGAGTGACCACACAGTGGAGTTTTTATTCCATTCCAAATTTCAGAATTTGCATAAACTTCTTAAAGCCCTAGGGCTGCTCATTCCAGGGGAATGACTGCTGTTGTTAAGCATAAGTGAGGAATTCCTAGGGTTTGAAGTAATACAGTTTGCATTCAGTAATCCATTGTTCTGCAGTGTAATATATGGTCTACTGGCTTGACCTCTGGCATACATTGTGACCTCATGTACTGTACCTGAAGTCTCTCTGTGCATATCTGTCTACACAATAACTTATAATAAGTAGTATTTTAGTTCTGTAGAACCATGCCAGATGCTGCAGTACACTTGCCTCCTCCTCCTCCATCACTGCAGGGTATCCAATATGTGCATGTCTCAGATATGTGGCTGTACAACGATGTATCCCCAACAGAGTTGAGTTTTTGGGTGGTTTATGTTTACATTTTGAATGCAATTGAATTCTAAAAAAAAGTTCAGCATCTATCTATTTCATTTTATTTCTGCCCGTTATGGTCACTGACCCTGTCTTAACTTTTCTGTCATGTCAGGGCAAGACTCTCCGGCTAATGATAAGCATCTAGGAATTTCATTGGGTGTTTTTGCCTAAGCCCTGTGATCACATCCATCACCCTGTACTGACAGAAGTGCTCCATTACCATTCCTTCTAACCCTTATACCAGAACGAGAGTTGTACAGGGAATAACAGGGCTGGACATGGCCATTAGTTGGCTATTTCATACATAATATACAGTATCACAACATTACAGGCATATAGTATCTGTACCCATCATGTTCCTTTTTGTTTCATGGCCACTCAACATGAAATGCATTTTTTTTTACAGATGAATAATAATGGTTAACAGCCAGGTCTGGATCCTGTGTCTCTGTGGATGGCACCAGTGATCTCCCAGTTCCCATGCTGCAGTTTCTTTTGTTTCCGTCTACTTTTGTCTTTTATAGTTTATGTTAATACCACTAATTATATTTTCTTATAATAAAGGCTTATATTTAGCAGTTATATTATGTCACAATATTGTGTGCCTGTTCATTACTTTATGGTACTGTATACTCTGGCATCAGCACGTGCAATGTTTCCTGTTGCTATGTTACAGCATTATCTAATGTGTTTAGGGCATGGCTTCAGGGACTGGCTTAGTTATTATTCTCAGCTTAGTTTATTTCAGGCTTAGTTATTATTCTCATTATTCTGTTTATTTCAGACCTCCTTAATTTTGTCATTTTTTAACACTGTTTGCACCACGTTTGAGGACCAGATCACTTGAAATACCCCACCATGATCACCCAGTTTTCACTTTTGACATTGGTTTGAAAAGATGTTTTTGGGGGCAACATATTCAAACCAAGTGCCAGCACATGCACAGCTGGATCGTTTTTTAGCTTTGCAGAATGACAGGGACTGACTGTGCGAGTACAGTAAAAAACATGTACACTCAGCCCTAGTCATTCAGACTGTGGCTAGCCAAAGTAGTGAGAGAAGGTTTGTGGCAGTTACTAGACACCACTCTTCCCACCGTGTCCATGGGCTTTTTAAGATGGATTTGTGCCAGATTGGGGGGGGGTGGCAGAGGTCAGTGAGTGCTCGAGGGGGGCAGGGAGGCGGGGACATCATTTTACTTTGTGGATTAAGGCAGGAGGGGAGTAGCATGAGACTACCAGGGTATTTTCTTTTTACAATAGTGATCAGGATGGAAGAGACGTCACTGGACAACCAGGGTCATTCTTTTTCACAACAGAAATCACAGCAAGTGGGGGTACCACTAGACTACCAGGGTCGTTTCTTCTCACAACGGGGATTAGAGAAAGGGGAAGGGGCAGTGCTGGATTAGCAGGGTAATTTCATTTCACAATGGAGATCAAGGCAAGTGAGGAATATCACTAAACTGCCAAAGATATATACATTAATGAGGACTGGGTGAGGATAGGTGCTATGGCCAAAGCTCTGCACAATGCCTCCACCCATACTGTACATATGCACAGAAGCACTGCACAGAGCTGCTAATGGCCACATAATGGCATGAAAATTGCCCCTTAGCACTCTGCTGTGATTATTTGCATGCAGGCCTCTGTAGATGGCAAAGTGTGCTGTAGCTGTGGAGAATGGCTATGTCTCTGTTGCTTTTCATGCGAGCCCACTAGAGGTTTATGTAGACTGCAACAAACTTGGAGGTGTGGGTTCTTTTTCAATCATATGGGTGAGGTGAGCATGTTTATGGAACACATACAAACAGAGGAGAGAAAGAAGTAAGTGCCTCAGCTGGGACTTATTATTTATTTTATTTATTGGGAATTCAGAATTAACACCTTTGAGCCATAGGCTCTTTTACAAAGGTTCCACGTCGAAAGTTCATAAAAAATAGACAGTAAAAAAAACATTGGAATTGGTTTATACAGTCCAGGGTTACTTAACACAAGAAACAGTATGGCTAGATATAGTAGCTCGGTTAGATACAATGCAAAAAAACGGAATATCTTTACAAATAGTGGAGTACACGGACACAATTATACAGAGAATTACAGTGCAGCAAAACTCAGCCTTGTCATCGGAGTAGAAGAGTTTCAAAAGTAGCAGGGATTGAAGATACAAACTGATATAGGCATACAAGAGTGGGGGTGCGTAAGTGTAGGTAGGTAATTTAGGGTGTGGGGGAATGGGAGGACTTGAACCCAGGCCACCCAGAATACCGTTCTGGTCATGCTAATCAGTTGCACCACCAAGGCAACTAGAAACTGGGCCCTCCTGGAGCACACATTACTCTTTCTCCAATGCACAACCTGGTGATGCACAATTAATTATTACATTTTCAATCACATAGGTGCGGTGTGCATATTTATGTAACACATACAAACAGAGGAAAGAAAGATGTAAGTGCCTCAGCTGGGACTTGAACCCAGGCCGCCCGTAATATCGTTTTGGTTGTGCTAACCAGCTACAATACCAAGGCAACTAGAACCTAGGCCATATGGGAGCAAACATTTTCTCCAATGCACAACCTGGTGCTGCACAATTACAGCATTTTCAATTACATGAGTGTGGTGTGCAACATTTATGGAACACATACAAACAGAGGAGAGAAAGAAGTGCCTCAGCTATGACTTGAACTCAGGCCACCTGGAATACCATTCCAGTCATAATAACCAGCTGTGCCACCAAGGCAACTGGAAACTGGGCCCTCCTGGAGCACACAGTACTCTTTCTCCAATGCAAACCTGGTGCGGCACGATTAATTACTGCATTTTCAATCACATGGGTGCAGTGTGCATATTTATAAAACATACAAACAGAGAAGAGAAAGTAGTAAGTGTCTCAGCTGGGACTTGAACCCAGGCCACCTAGAATACCGTTCCAGTCGCGCTAACCAACTGCACCACCAAGGCAACTGGAACCTGGGCTGTCCTGGGGCACACATTACTCTTTCTCCAGTGCACAGTTGTGGGTTCTTTGTTGGCTTTAACAGACTGAAGCCACTCCAAAATGGTTTCAGTTCTTTTATTTTTTTTTTCTTTCCAACACCCCAACATTTAGCCCTGCTTGGTAGGGATTTTTCAAGGAGATTTATTTTTTTTTATCTTAATACTGTTGCTCTTTTTATTCAATGGTCATAGTTACTTTTTAGTTTCTCAGTTCTCGAATCCCTAAGGTTGTGCATGCACAATGACATGAGCCAACTGTAGAGCAGTTTGAGCAGCAGAAATAGAGATGGATTTTCATGCCATCCCAGAACTAAGTCTCGCTCTGCAGCGGCTTCTGCAAACCAAACTCTCCGCACCTGCGGAGTTCCCCATTTTCAGCCAGCGCGGCGGTGGGGAATGTCACACCGGGTTTCACCAGGCATAATTTTTCCCCTGAGCTGTGCTTAAAAATCAGTTGCAAGCTTTTGTAGATCAGGGAGCTGGTCGTAAACCAGCTCCCTCTTTGAAAATACCATGGCTGCAGGAAAAACTGCAGTTCTGCAAGTGGAGACCCACTTGTGCCATTTTTTTCCAGCAGCTGCGGGACTGACAGGGGCTTTGAAAGTCTAGCCCACTGTCTGCACTGCTACCTGCATGAAGACACAGTAGCATTTGCAGTTGCACGTGGATGCAAACAATACCTTTGAGATTCAAGAACTGAGAAACTAAAAAGTAATTAGGACCTTTTGGCTTCAGTTTGTGGAAGCCTAACAAGGACCCACACCTCTAAGTTTGTTGCAATCTCTGTAGATTTCACCCAGGAACAAAGGTGCTAACCTGTTATGGATGCACTATCCATAATAGGTTAGCACCTTGCTCTTTCTCTAATGCACCTGATCAAATCCCAGCTAAGGCACTTATTTCTTTCTCTCTTATGTTTGTTTGGTTTCCATATATGTGCATACTGCACCCTTGTGAGTAAAAATGTAATTATCTGTGCAGCACCACGTTGTGCAATAGAGAAAAAGTAAGGTGCTTCTGGAATTCACAGGTTTCCAATTGCCTTGGTGACGCAGCTAGTAGTGCGACTGGAATGAAATTCCAGGTTATCTGGGTTCAAATCCCAGCTAAGGCACATATTTCTTTATCTTTTCTGTTTGTTTGGGTTCCATTTGTGGTTTCTCTGATTGGTTCTGCTTAGGACGTCTGCCAAAACATTGTCTTTGCCTAGCAAATATACTGCAGAGATTTCTGCATCTAGGAAGTAAGTCAGATCCAAGCTCTTCATTGCCTTTGTGCACAGTCTTGAAGAACTTGTTCCTCCCTGCTTGTTTATGTAATACATTGTTGTGGTATTGTCTGTTCAGATCTGAACAAATGGACCTTGCAGCTGGGAGAAGAAGGACTGCATTGCCAGCAATGCGTCCCTGAGTTCCATGAGATTCATGTGCTCCCGAGTCTCCTGTGGGTTCCAGATGCCTGTTACTGTGAGGTCATCCAGTTAGGCACCCCACCCCTTTGGAGTTTAACAACTGAAAAATATATTGATTCAGCATAGTGCATAGTGGCCTAACAATGTATTTATCAGGTACTGCTTTTTTTGGTTTTTGCACAAGTTGTATTTTGTTATCATGCCCTCCACATATTTCTAATTTGAACAACTGTGAGTAACAGATAGTACCACTGTAAAGTACATTGTCTAGTGATTAAAACAATGCATGACGTATGTGTTGGTACCTATGATAACATGGCTCGGTGGATGCTGGCATGCAGACTGCATAGTGCCGTTCTCAATGGTGCTTAGGCCAACAGCCACTTTTAATGTAAACATGACTAGGCTCCATATGAAGCATCTGTTGTTACGATACTTGTTGGGGTTTGCTGAAGGAAGGGAACACCTTCTCTGAGGTTTATTTCATCCTTCCACAACTCTAGTGCCTGTACCAATGTTTTTATGGCTGACACAAGCTTGGAGAGGGAATCCCATCTTTGAGACCAGGTGGCTCTTAAGTGGTACTGAATGTCCCTCATATGAAATCTGGTCCATGGTACCACTGCTGTTTATGCAGCCATGTGGCCCAGAACCTGTAGGAAATCCCTTGCAGGTCTTGGCTGGCCTAGTGTGAAGGATTATGCAGTGGTAATCAAATCTGTTACCCTTCCCTGATGGAGGAATACTTTCCCCTTCAGGGTATCCGGTTCTGTGTCTATAAAGTCCAATACCTGAACAGGTTATGTTTGGGACTTCTCAATGTTCATCAGGAACCCCAGACTTTCCAAGGTGCTTTTTACCTTTTGGATAGAGCACTTTGCCTCTTGTTTCATTTTCCCTGAGACTAGCCAGTTGTCCAGGTAGGGAAAAACCACCGCACGTTTCCTTCTCATATGTGCTGCCACCACAGTCAAGCACTTTGTGAAGACCCTTGATGCTGAGGTGAGGCCAAAGTGGAGGTCTACAAACTGGTAATGGCAGTTTCCTAGTCTGAACTTGATGTAGCTTCTGTGGGTAGGTCTAACTGGAATGTAAAAGTAGGTATCTTTCAGATTCAGTGCCCACAGCCAATCACTTATTTACAAGGATGGTATTACTGTGCCCAGTATGGCCATCTTGAATCATTCCTTTTTGATATGTTTGTTCAGATATCGTAGGTATAAAATGGGTCATCACTTCTCATTTTTCTTGTGGGTCAGGAAGTATGTAGAAAATAGGTCCTTGCCCCAGTGTAAAGCAAGGACCTTTTCCACTGCTTTTGCCTGCAGCAACTTGTTTACTTCCAGCTTCAGCAAAATTTTCTCTGTGTGTGAAAGGGCTCGAAAGTTTCCGTAGTTTTGGGAATCTTTTGAACTGCAGGGACAACCCCTGACCCACAACTTCCAGAACCCACTTGTCTGTGGTAATGTTTATTCATTCCTGGAAGTCGTGGGCCAGCTTCCCTCCACTGGCAATGGTTGGGCAACCCGAGCAGAATTGTTGGGGGTTTTGTTTTGGCTGAGGCTTGGAGGCTGTTGCTGCAGCTGCTGTAGCATGCCTGGAGCCCCTCCTTCCTCTGCCCCTATAGTAACCTCTTAGAGTTGGTACTCATAGGGAGCATAGGGTCTGGAACAATAACTCCTCCTCCTCCTCTACCATAAGGCCTGTAGGAAGTGGAGACCTTTTCTTTATCAGTGTTTTTGGAAGTGATTTTGTACTCATCCACTTACTTCATGTATGTCTCTGTTTTGTCAACAAAAAGTCAATTTCTTTTGAATTGGAAATCCATGGCTTTGGTCTGAGTGTCCTGAGAAACAATGGGTGCTCTTAACTAGGGGAATCTCCTCAATGACACTGTGTGGGCGAAGACCGTTGAAGCAGAGTCATTAATGCCTACAGCCACATGGAAAGAATAGTTACGTATGAACTTACTGAAACAGTGGATCTTAAAGAGAATCTCTTCCATTAGGCCACAACTTTGGAACTATAAGTTGTCAGCATCAGCACCACTCAGAAACATTTTGCTAGCTGGGGGTCTGCCCAAAATGACGTGCAGTGTCGATGCATACATAATGTGGGTGGCCGCATCACTCCTTAGTTCTCTACTGAAGATTAGCCTCTGAGGGCCTCCAACCATGAGAAACCAGGAGATTATACCAGCATCAGCCATACAAGGAGAGGCATGAAGCTGGAGACAGGATGCATGGAGTAGGTTTAGGCACAGCATCTGCTACAACCCTCACTGTAAATCAAAAAGGGGGATGAAGGGAGGGTACAGCATGGCCTAATGGAGGAGATTTTCTCAAAGATCTACTGTTACAGTAAGTTCTTACATAACTGTTCTATCTTCATCAAGGCTATTCTCCATTATGCCACATCTTTGGAATGATTCCCAAGCAGTACAAAGCAGCAGGGAGGATGGCACTTTATATATATATATATATATATATATATATATATATATATATATATATATATATATATATATTCAGGATAGATGGCCTTGCAGTACAGAAAGTCCAAAACCAGCATGTCTATGAGAGACAATTTCTAGACTTATTTTTTAATGAAACTGAACAGTGCTCTGTGTGGCTGCAGCACACATGTCCACAGCAAAGACATTTTTAAAATAAGCAACACAAGGGGCCATACTCTTTGTAGTGACCACAAACACCAAGAAGTTCCTTACCGTACTTCCTATAACAGAATGTAATACAATATGCCAGCCATTCAGACAGGCATTGTTTAGACACCAGAGCACCACTTTCCCGGGGTGAATGAAACAAAAACTGCGAGGATGTTCTGCAGTCTTTGCTGTGATCAATATAATAGCTCAGTATTCCATGTATATCTAAAGTATGGAGCAGTGCCTCACCCTGGTTGGCATGCTCAGAATAATATACAGGGAGGTGCGTTGTTTGGTTCATTATAAATTCTAATACCACCTTCAGTAGAAACCTAGGATTCATACACAAAGAGAGACTGTCTTTGTGAAAAATCAATTAAGGAGGCTCACACATTAAAGCCTGAAGCTTGAAAATCCTCTGAGCAGTGGTCATCACAACTGAAAACAACGTTGTTCATGACAGGAAACATAAGCCCTAACTCATGGCAGGCTCAAAAGGAGCCAATGTCAATTTCTCAAGAACGAAATTCAAGTCCCAAGGCGGGACTGGATTACAAATAGGAGGTTTCATATAAAGAATGCCTGTCAGAAATGTATGGTACACCTCTAATTGGGCAACCGTATAACCATCAATAGAGATATGGAAAGCTGATAGTGCAGCCAAATGCACCTTAGTAGAGGGAGTACTACAGGCCAGAGTCAGACAGGGACAGCAAGTATTTGAACACCACATTCAATGTGAAGCACTTCCATTTCAGGGAATAAGTATGCCTGGTGGAAGGCTTCTTCAGCCATAAGTAGGACATCAGCAACCTTAGGGGATACCGCAAAAAGATCCACGGCTGTTTTCGGGAGTATTGCATGCAAGTGCAGGAACTTCAGGTCTAGATGGACCAGGGATCCCTTGCTTTTTGACAACAGATTCTGACACAGTGGTAGAGGGACAGACGCACCAGTGCCAGATGTTGACGGAGTGGTAACCATATCTGGCAAGGCTAGAATGAAGCAATCAGGATGAGAGTGGCACTTTCCACCTGCAGCTTGAGCAGAACCCCTTCTATTAGAGGAATGGGCGTAACTGCATATAGGAATTTCCCTTTCCAGGACAGGGACAATGCATCTCACAAAAAACTTCAGGCCCTGGAGCTTAGCGAGCAGAAACGCAACAGTTTTATGTTGTGAGAGATGCAAAAATGTTCAACTTTGGATGACCCAGTCTTGCAAAGAGGTAATTTACCACAGAAGTCAGCAGTTCCCGTTCATGAACTATCAACTGGGGCCTGCTCAACCTGTCTGTCAAGATCTTTTGGAGACCTGTTGGAAACACAACTGACAGCTGAAGCCCATAAGACAGAGCCCAGAATCACATTCTCATTGCTTCACTGCATAGGGGTAGGAGTGAGTACCCCTTTATTTGTTGATGCAGTGCATGCACTTACATTCTGGATTAGCAGAGGACCAGGAAAGAGATGGTTCTGAAAGACCTGGAGACTGTACAGGACAGCCCACATTTCCAGGATATTTATGTGCAGCACTCTCCCCACCATGGTCTATGACTCCTGTGTCTGGTAATGACTAAGATGAGCACCCCAGCCAGATCCTGAGGCATCTACGGTGAGGATCTGTACAGGAGCTGGTACAATGAACGGAACACCCTCCCACAGGTTTTTGCTATCCATCCACCATAACAATGCTCTACGAAGAGGAGACGTGATCAGAACTATTTGATCCAGCTCATTCATCAACTGATCCCACTGGATCCTGAGCTTCCACTGAGGTATCTTCATGTGAACATGAGCCAGTTGCACAGTAACAAATGGCTGCAGCCAAGAGTTCCAGGAGACATACCATTATTCATACAGAGACATAGTGGCTCTGTATGCCAAGTGTGCCTGAGCAATCAAAGTGTCTGCCCTGTTCTGTGTCAGAAAAGTGCATCCCTTTTCTGTGTATAAGCCCCCCTATGTACTGCAGTCTTTGGCATAGAGACAATGCAGACTTTAGCACATTAACTGAGACCCCCAAGTCATCAAACAAATGATGTGTCCAAGACAGAGTGTGTGGCAGAGCTTCCTCAAGCCACCCTTCAGGAGCCGGTCGTCCAGATAAGAGAAAACATATCGGCCTTCCCTGCAAAGGGCTGCTGCAACTACCACCAAGCATTTGGTAAAGACCCGTGGTGCAGAAGACAAGCCGAACAACTGATGATGTTCAGCCTCCAGGATAAAGCAGAGTTAGTGTCTGTGGGATTTCTGGATCTCTATATGAAGGTATACAGTATGTCCAAAGAACAGAGCCAGTCCCCTGTTTGGAATAGGGGAGTCACAGTCTGCATAGATAGTATTTGAAACTTTTTGTAGTCAATGTGCAGGTAGAAGTCCCTGAGATCAAACACAAGACCCAGATCCCCTGTCCATTTTGGAACTAGAAAGTATTTTGAATAGAACCCTTTGTTTCTCTCCTGAGGAGGAACTGGTTCTATGGCACATTTTTGAAATAAAGTTTGAACTTTTTCCTTCAGAAGGACAAATGGCCTGGAAGAGAAAAAGAAGGAGGCTGAGGATGATCTGGAGGGATCTGTAACAGAGCTAGAGCATGCCCTTTGCAAGTATCTGCAGAACCCACTTGTCCTTAGTAAAGTCCTGCCATTGTTTCAGAGAAGTAGGGAGATCCTGCCACCCCCCCACCCCCACACACATACACACTCACCCCTGGAAATAACATCTGAGGAGGGGGGAGAGACAGAAGACAGTCAGAACTGGCGATGGCAGGGCCACTGCAACCGATTCCTTTGGGTGCTTTTGCATAGGCACTGGTGGAGGGGATCTGGAAGAGGACGGCACACTGAAAAGAGTTTGGGACTACCTGCATCAATGGGCCTTGGCCCAATGACAGTGGCGTCATACCATTCAGAGAAGATATGGCCTAAGCCAAGCCATGACCTTGGTGTCTCAACAACAGTTGAGAGTTGCAGTCAATGCTGCTGGAGTGGGCAGTGATGAGGCCATACCTTTTCTCAAGGGCAACTGGCACCTTGCCAGGGAAACAAACCTGTCCTTGTCTCTGTGCTTGTGCTTATGGCTAGACGATGAGAAAGATCAAGATGATTACCGTTTGTTTTCTTTATCCTTAGACTTCAATGATGGTTTTTCAGCAGACGATGAGAGAGAAGCATATTTTGAGTACGTGTCCTTCTCCATGGCTTTCAATGTCTTTAACACAAGGAAATTATGTATGTTTTTACCTATACGCTGTCTTCACGTATTGGTTTAGGCAAGGCAAGGTTTATAAAGTGCCCAATACAGAAAGGCTCTGAGCGCTGTATAGAGCTCAAACATAAAATACCATGAAATAACATTTTTAAAATACAGTTTCATTTAAAATACAACAATCCAGGCGAGGAACATTAATTAATTAGAAGATGCCTGTTGGAATAGAAAAGTCTTCAGAGAAGGTCTCCACCACAGTATTTGAAAAGGAAGCCAATTCCACAAGACTGGAGCAGCCACTTCAAAAGCTTTGTCATCTGATAGTTTTAGCCTTGAAGGAGGGACTTCAAGGAGGCCCACATCAGTGCAGCAGAGAGGGCAAACTGGGTGGTAGGGAACTAGGAAATTTAAGTAGTTTGGTCCCGAACTACATAGGGCCTAGTACGTTAACAAGCAGATCTTTTTTTTTTCCCCATAGGTAATTTGTAGTTTTTCTTTTTTATTTTGTCCCTGAGTCCTCGAGTCCCGATGTAGCCTTTGGTGGAGACACGCACATGTCACACCCTACGGGACAACCCTCCCTATTTGCGGCTCCATTGCCACCTGCATCTGTCACTGGACCTCCATCCGGCGATGGCGGGACTATGGGCGGGCAACCCACCCACCAGGAGAGGACAGCCAATGCTCGATCCTGCTCCCACCCACTCCCTCGCCATGCCAGCACCCTGATGACCGGAGGTCGTTCCCGAACTCAGGTCGCCAGCGTAGTGCGAGGTAAGGCATCCAGTGCCTCATCCCTCAGTGCCACAGGGCCAGCTTAACAAGCAGATCTTAAAGGTGATGTATAGAAACATAGAAACGTAGACATTGACGACAGATAAGGACCGCTTGGCCCACCTACTCTGCCCATTTCCTTACCTACAGGATAAGATGTAGATCCTAGTTAACCAACAGCCTATTTCTTCCTAACCCCCACAAGAATTGCCTTATCTGTGTGCCATACATTCTTGAATTCTCCCACAGTTTTAGGCCCCAAAATCTACATCCACCACCCTCTCTGTGAAAAAATACTTCCTCACATTGCCCCTGAGCTATCCCCCCTCTATCTTCAAATTGTGTCTCCTTGTTCTTGCACTCTACTCTACTCTATTCTACACACTCTTTTTCTGAAAGATGCTACCCTCTTGGACTTTGTTAATTCCACTGAGGTACTTAAAAGTTTCTATCATGTCCCCCCCCCCTTCCTCAAGGGTATGCATATTAAGCTCCTTTAGTCTCTCCTCATATAGCTTCTCTTGCAGACCCTGCACATTTGAATTGATCTCCTCTGGACTGCCTCCATCCTATCTATGTCCTTGCATAGATGGGGTCTCCAGAACTAGACACAGTACTCCAGATGGAGTCTCACCAACTGTCTGTACAGAGAGATAACAACTTCCTGTTTTCTGCTGGTGATACCTCTCCCTATACATCCCAGTATCACCCCAGCCCTCCCTACTGCCTTCTCACATTGCTTGCTAACCTTCAGGTCATCTGATATGATTACCCCCAGGTCCTTTTCCATTTATATTGTTGTTACTACCCCCCCCCCCAATTGTGTAATCTTCCCCTGTGTTTTTGTTTCCCAGGTGCATTATTTTGCACATCTTTGCATTGAATCCAAGCTGCCATACTTCTGACCATTCCTCCAACCTTGCCAAGTCCCTTCTCATCCTTTCCATGCCTCCTTGTGTATCAACTCTGTTGCAGATCTTTGTATCATCTGCAAAAAGGCATGCTTTTCTTTCCAGTCCCTCTGCAATGTCACTTATAAAGACATTAAAAAGGACTGGACCCAGTACTGAACCCTGTGATACCCCACTAGTAACCCCTCTTTCTTCAGTGTGGACTCCATTTACAATTACCTTCTGTGTCCTGTTGTCCAGGCAATGTTTTAACCAGGAAACCACGCTGGGACCCACTCCCAGGCTGGTTAATTTGATTATTAATCTTTTGTGTGGGACTGTGTCAAACACCTTGCTAAATTCTAGGTAGGCCATGTCCACAGCCCCTCCCTGGTCTACTATTTTGGTCACCCAGTCAAAGAAATCAATTAGATTAGTCTGACATGAGATTCCCGCTGTGAAACCATGCTGCCTTGGGTCCTGTGCCCCATTTTCCTCTAGGTACTCAACAATTATTTCCTTCAGAAGTGATTCCATCACTTTCCCTACCACAGAGGTCAAGCTGACAGGTTTGTAGTTTCAGGCTTCTGTCTTGCTCCCACTTTTGTGAAGAGGAATCACATCCGCCTTCCTCCAGTCCTCAGGTACCACACCATCCTCCCATGATTTGTTAAAAAGGGTAGTCAGTGGTGTCACTAGTTGTCCCCTTAATTCTTTTAGAATTCTGGGGTGAATTCCATCAGGCCCCATTGCTTTGTCCACCTTCAGTTTTAGGAGTTCTTTCAGAACACTTTCTTCTGTGAAAGGACTGGGATCAACCCCCACTATCCAGAGTGCTTCTGTTAATTGGATTAGGCACCTCCCTGTCCTCCTCTTTTGTGAATACTGAGCAGAAGTATTCATTCAGTATCCCTGCTTTTTCACTGCCCTCTCTGCCCACCCACCGCCCTTTCTATTCAGCCTCACTATCCCTCCCTTTGTCTTTCTATGCACTCTGATGTACCTATGAAAGGTTTGATCCCCCTTCTTAACAGAGTTGGCTATCTTTTCCTCAGTTTGGGCCTTTGCTATTCTGCCTTCCCTCCCTGCTTCCTTCTGCCTTAACTGGTACAGTTCTCTGTCCTGCTCCTTCTGTGTTTCCTTACACTTCCTAAATGCTATCTTTTTCTCCCTAACCTTCCCTGCCACCTCTTTTGAGAACCATAGTGGCTTTTTTCTTTAGTTTTGATTTGTTTATTTGCTTCACACAAAGGCTTGTTGCCTCTGTGATGGCAGTTTTGATGTTTCCCCATTGTTGCTCCACCCGTCCTTCTAGCCTGTTTGCTAGTGCTTTTCTAAGGCACTCTCCCATCTTACCAAAGTCACCCCTCCTGAAGTCCAGTACCCTCACTTTTGTATGGCTTGACTCTGTAGCTGAGTTTATCATGAACCACACTGTTTGGTGGTCACTTGTCATTAAAGCAATACACCTTTGAATCGACTACCAGATTGGTTGTCAGTCAGTATAAAAGGAGGGATGGGTATTGCTGGAATTCACTCTTTGAAAAAGCGCTAGTTTAGGCATGAAATATTAGAGGTGGGGGTTGGGGTGCACGATGCCATACAAAAACATCTGTAAGTTGCTTTTATCTTGTTTTATAATAAGGTTTATCTTTCTGGAAGTGTTCTGGTATTCCCTATAGTCTCAAATTTGTTACTTGCAGTGTCTTAGCTTAGTTTTAGATAGCCTGGTTCTTTAGCATCACAGCAGTTGCTCTCCAGGGGTGGGTGCCCAGCGTTGGAAATGGGGGTCTCGGCAGTACCAAGTAGGGCTTCCATTATCTGCAGATTATTTTTTAATAACTTCTTCCTGATACCAGAGTTGGGCACCAGGTGTCGAGGGGAATCTTCAGCAGCACCTAGTTTAGGCTCCCGGTGGTTGATATTTTTGTTTTTATTTTTCGAGGGATTTGGGAGGAACAGGGACATAGCACTGTTGAAAGCACCAGCAGGAGGGGATGTGCTCCTGATCGCCAGTGATCTGAGAGGAGGCATGGCAGTTTCACTGTTTGCTTGAAGCCCTGATGGGGCAATTTATGTGATGCTGGTATTTTGCAGATGTAAGAGGCAGTGGTGCCTGAAATGACCTTAACTGAGCCCGTTTGGATTTTTTAAACACATTTTGCTGCTCCCTACTCAAACAAAACACTGCGGCAGATTTCGCCAAAACTGATAGAGCACAAGACCCTGTGCCACAATACATGATTTCAGACATTTGTACAACTCTGTCAATTGTCAGCTGAGATATAAGTGGCTTAAAATCTTGCTTTAAGATTGAAATGCCTAATCAACCCTAACAAGTGTGGCTTTTCCATGCCACTATAACAAAACAGCTTAGCATGAACAATTCATGAAAGAAATGAAAAAGTCCTACAGCCGTGATTCTTCTTACAACATTTTTAATACCTAATAATTTCAGTTTTTTTTCACAAGACTGATGGACCAATGCTACATATGCTAAGTATGACAGCAGAAAAAGACCTTTGGTCCATCCAGTCTGCCCATAAAACTGCAACAAACCTGGGACTTTTTCTCAAAACAGGGTTCTAACCCATATTATCCCCCCCTTGCTCCATGTCCTACTGCTACAACCCAGAGCAACCACTAAGCCTTTCACTGTGACCCAACCATGTTTGAAACCGTTGATGTTTTTAATGCCCACCACATCAGCTTGTAGATTGTTCTATGGCTCCACCACCCTTTCTGTAAAATAACATTTTCTCACACACCTCTTGAACCTCCCCTCATCTGTTTCCAATCATACCTCCTTTTTCATGCTACACTACTCATGCTAAATAGTTCCTCACAGCTCACCTTGTTCAGTCCTGTCAGGAACTTGAAGGTCCCTATCATATCTCCCCTCTCTCATCTGGTCTCTAGCAAGTGCATGTTCAGTGCCTTGAGCCGATACATGTAAGATCTGCATCATCTGCCCTGCTGGACCCAAACCATTCTATTCACCTGTCAGTGCACTGCCTACAGCCTGTCCCTATCTTTCCTCAGATAAGCTCTCCAGAATTGGGCACAGTACTCCAAGTGGGGCCTCACCAGTGATCTATAGAGAGGTAGTAAAATGTCCTTCCTTCTGCTGTCAATAACCCTTCCTATACACCCAAGCATCCTGTTTGCCTTACTGTAAGCCTTGCTCCACTGGCTTGATTGTTTCAGGGAGTCACTGATGATGACCCCTAGGTCTCTTGCCTCAGAAGTCATGCATAGCTTTACCCCCTTCTCACCCAGTACTCTGTTCTAGGGTTCTTGTTTCCTATGTGCATCTCCTTGCACTTTCTGGCATTGAATTTCAACTGCCAAACATCTGACCACCTCTCTAGCCTTTTCAAGTCTCTCTACATCTCCCTAGCCCCTCCTCACTATATATCCTGCCACAGAGCTTACTGTCATCTGCAAACAGCCATATCTTGTCTTGGATTCCTTCTCCCATGCCACTAATAAACATATTGAAAAGGACTGAACCCAGGACTGATCCTTGTGGCACCCTACAAGTAACCTCCCTCTCTTCTGATATGACTCCTTTAACCATACCCTCTACTGTCTTGTTTCCAACCACTTTCTTACCCAATTAACTGTGTCCTTTGCTGCACCCAGATCCTCTATCTTCTTCAGCAACCTTGTGTGTGGCAATGAGTCATAAGAAAAAATTACTCACCTTAGTAATTGCTTTTCTTCTCATGGAGTCTTGCTATATTATGACAAATAGCAGTTAGCCACAGCACTTGAACTGCCCCGGAGAGGAAACAGTTAACTCCAGGCAGACTGGAGTTCTAAAGTGCGAGAGCTGTACCCAAAGCTCTATCTGGCTAGTTTCAAACTGAAACTGTCAGATCTTTACGTAGCTAACACTAAGCAACAAGTCTGTGTGGAAAACCCTACACTAGCCAAGTGGCTACCTACTAGTAGGAAAAACAATAACAGAAACAACAACAACAATAATAATAATAATAATTATTATACTAATAATATCACCCCAACAAGCACTATTATTTCCCTTCCCAAAGACTCAAGTCCAGGAGGAGGGCCAACATAATACCAAAACAGAATACCTAGTTCCTAACCTAAAGAGAAGTGGGGAAGGGAAAATAACTAAAATGGCATGACACAGTGCTTGCACTAATTTGCCAACCCCTTACAAGTAGAAGTTCTGAGAGGGCAGGTTGGGGGTGGTCATAATATAGCAAGACTCCATGAGAAGAAAAGCAATTACTAAGGTGAGTAATTTTTCTTCAAACACCATAAGTCTTGCTATATTATGACAAATAACAGATACACAGCAGTACCTCCATGGAGGAGGTCAGAACCTACTTAGGAAATAGGCTCTGAAGCACAGCTGTGCCAAACCGAGCATCTCTCCTGGACTGGACATCCAGGGAATAATGCTTGGTAAAAGTGTGAACTGTCTTCCAGGTAGCAGCTTGACAAATTTCCAGAATGGGAATATCCCTAGCAGCCGCTAGAGATGCAGCTGTACCCCTGGTGGAGTGGGCCCTCAGTCCTGAGGGGGGTTCTCTACCTAGTTTTTGGTAACAGAACTGGATACAAGAGACAATCCACCTTGCAATTGTCCTCTTAGTGGCAGGTTTCCCTTTGCCAACCTCGCCATAGGTAAGGAAGAGTTGGAGGGATTCGAACCTGTGACCCTTGGTGCGTTCCAAATAGTAGCTTAAGGCTCTTTTGACGTCCAAACTGTGCAATCTCCTCTCACCCGAGGAAGAGTGCTCAGTAAAAAATACTGGAAGGGAGATGGATTGGTTCAGATGGAAATCTGAAACCACTTTAAGTAAAACTTTCTGTTAGTCCTGAGGACTACTTATCTCTGTGAAAGAAATAAAATCCTTTTCCACTGACAGGGCTTGTAATTCACTTATGCGTCTGGCAGAAGTGATGGCCACTAGGAAAACAGTTTTCCAAGTTAGAAACTTGAGATCTGCTGAAGACAGAGGTTCAAAAGGGGGTTGCATTAACTGAGCAATGCAAACATTCAGGTCCCAGGCAGGAGCTGGGTCCCGAAAAGGAGAGTTCGTGTGAAGTAACCCTTTAAAAAACTTGGAAAACACAGGGTGAGAAGAAAGGGAGGCAGGCTTCCCTGCTGATACAAAAGCAGAGACAGCTGCCAGATGAACCTTTAAGGTAGCTGGCCTAAGGCCTAAGGAATTTAGATGGACCAAATAGTCCAGTAAAATGGGCAAATCAGCAGATTCTGGGACAATTTGCTTCCCAGAACACCAGATGGAAAACCTCTTCCATTTGGAATTATAAGTGGCCCTAGTGGAAGGCTTCCTTGAAGCCTTTAAAATATCGAGGACACCTTGAGAAAGGTGTAAATCAGCAAATTCTAACTCCTCAAGAGCCAAGCCTTGAGGTGGAGGGAATTGAGGTCCGGATACCACACTCTCCCTGGGCACAGGCCAGCAAGTTGTGGACCCTGGGCAGGCTCAGGGGAGGTGGACTGAAAGGGACAGAAGCAGTGGGTACCAAGGCTGTCTGGCCCAGTCTGAGTGCAATCAGGATCACTTTGCAGGGCTGGGATCTGATTTTACTAATACCCGAAGAGAAGGGGAAGGGGAAAGGCATATAGGAACTTCCCTTCCAATCCAACAGAAAGGCGTCCAGGGGACTGAGCCCAGCACTGGAGGCCTGCAACAAAATAGAGGAAGTTGGTGGTTGTCTGGGGCTGCGAAAAGATCTATCTGAGGTGCCCCATCTGGCAAGACAGACCCCAGCACCAGAGGATTCAGAGACCATTAGTGATGGCCTTGAGAAATCCTGCTGAGGGCATCCGCCAGGACATTGTCTTTCCTGGAAGGTGACTGCTATTAGGGAGGTGTTCAGGGAATAAGCCAGAGACCACAACTTCATTGCTTCAGTGCACAAGGCTGATGACCGAGTGCCCCCCTGCTTGTTGATGTACCACATTGTCGTGGTGTTGTCTGTCCTGACCTGAACTAGCTTGTTCTGGACAGATGCTGAGAAAACCTGAAGAGCCAAAAAGACAGCTCTGAGTTCCAATAGGTTGACGTGGAGCAGAGATTCCTGAGGGGACCACACTCCCTGAGTGGAAAGGTCGCCCAAGTGAGCCCCCCACCCTAGCAAGGAGGCATCTGTGGTGAGGGTGAGAGAGTGGGAAACAGGAATGAAGAGGACCCCTTGTCTTAAGTTGCTCTGATCCTGCCACCACTGGAGAGCCAGAATCAGAGTTTGGGTCACTGGAACCAATTTGGAAAGGGGGTCCCTCCTTTGAGACCAATAGGCCCTCAAATGGAACTGAATGTCCCTCATCTGGAATCTTGCTCCTTGCACTACAGGTGTGGAAGCAGCCATGTGTCCTAGGAGTTGCAGAAAATGCCTTGCTGGTCGAGAGACCGCAGGGGTGAAAGAGGATGCCAGACAATGAGCCTCTCTACCCTTTCCGAGGAGAAATGCCTGGCCAACTTTGTATTAAATTCCGCACCTATGAAAGTTAGTACCTGAACTGGTTCTAGAACTGACTTTGGTAAATTCAGCAGGAATCCCAGGGAAGTGAGAAGCTGCTGGGTGACTTGCAAGTGGGATTTTACCTGATCTGGAGACTGACCCACAATGAGCCAGTCGTCCAGGTAGGGAAACACAGCAATCCCTTGCCTTCTTAAATGAGCCACTACCACAGCTAGACATTTTGTGAATACCCTTGGAGCAGAGGTAAGGCCGAAGGGCATTGCTCTGAACTGGTAGTGGCCTGAGGCAGTTGAACCTGAGGTATTTTCGGTGAGAAGGCCTGATCAGGACATGAAAATAGGCATCCTTGAGGTCCAGGAGGCTAGCAGTCCCTGGCCTCAGGAGAACAAAAATCATTGCCAGAGTTAACATTTTGAACTTTGGTTTCAAAGATGCATGTTCAGGTACCTTAAATCTAGAATGGGCCGCCATTCTCCTGTCTTTTTTGGGGTAAGAAAGTATCTGGAGTACAGCCCCTTGCCCTGGTGACAAGGAGGAACCCTTTCCACTGCTTTGCAGTCTAGAAGAGAAGAAACCTCTGCACCAAGGCAAGGGTTTCTGAAGGATTTGCAGGTGGAAAATGTCTGGCTCTCATCTTTGGAAACTGTTTGAAGCTGAGAACCAGACCCTGGCTTACTACCTCCAGAACCCATTTGTCCGAAGTTAGGGACACCCAGTTCTGGCTGAAATAAGCCAACCTGCCTCCCACCGGTACAGGAGAATCGGCCCTGGGCACCACATCAGGATGCCTGCTTGACAGCAGCAGCCTTAGGCTGAGGGGAGGGGGACGGTTTACCTGTGCCCCGTCTACCTCTGCCTCTGAAAAAAACCCTCTGTGCAAAAGCAGAGGAGGCTTGAGATTGATAAAAAGGCCTGTGGAAAGGCCTGCCCCTACCTCTGGGAATGTGCCTTTGTGGAGTGGCATGCCTCTCCTTAGCCTGGGCACTTTGTAGGTAGTTCTGTACTCATCCATCTTTTTCATATAATTTTCTGTTTGCTCTCCAAACAGAGAATTTCCTACAGGAAAATCCATAGCTTTTGACTGAGTATCTTGGGACAGATTAGTGCACCTGAGCCATGCCAACCTCTGAGAGCTACAGAAGTGGCCATGACCCTAGAGGAAACATCATTAACATCCACAGCAGTATGAAATGAACTTTAGAGGCTTCAATGCCATCAGCAGCCACCTGTTCCAACTCACTAGCCAGCTGGCCATGGGCCTGCTTGGCTAACTGCAATACTGTGTCCCATCTAGATTTCTGATATCTAGCCACATAAGCCATATAATTTGCCTGCCTGAGTCCCAAAAGCTGCCATATATTGTTTTTCGCCATGGCATCAATCTTCCTGGAATCCTTATCAGGAGGATGTGAGGCCAGGGAATATTACCTTGTCACAGGCTGCAGCTTGTACCACACCTACATGACTACACTGCTCAGTGAGGAAGTCTATATCAGGGCCTGATAAAGTATACCTTCTGTCCATTTTTTATCTACAGGAGGGACAGAATGAGGATTTTTAAAATTTTGTTGTTTGCTTCCTAAATGACTTATGCAAAGGAATAGACAACCTCCTGGACTCTGTATATCCATCATTTCTACATAATCAGGCTCCTCTTGCTCATCCACAGCCTCTTCTAAAGGAAGCTGGAGGGTTTCTGCAACCTTTTGTAAAACATAAAATGAGAAGGGACTCAGACAGCATAGGGGAGATTCTAAAGGTCTGTCTGGAGAAATGTCCGGTTCAATGGCACGTCAAGACCTCCAGCCACATACATAATGATCAAAATCTTCCTCCCCTCCTGTGGTTCATAAAATTCCTCAACATCATACTCTTGAACCACTGGAACCAACGAACCAACCTTTGCCAACTGTTGGTGGTTCGACCGGTCCCTGAGACAGTGACTGGACAATCTGTATGGCTTTAGCTATCTCTGCAGCAGTTGGAGAGGCAATTTTGGACTCCAGACCTGCTGATTTCTTTGACTTTTACTGGGACTGGTTCCTCTGAACCAGCCTTCCTTTTGCCCGAGGAAGTCTCGCCCTGGTCAGAGGGCACTCCCTCTGGTCCAGTGGGTGCTGGACCGGGCTGGCCATCCGGGTCAGCGGACTTTTTGGCCTCTCGTTCCCTGAGCTGGCCCAATCTCTTCTCCAGGGTGGCTGCAGGGAAATTTTTACACACCTGGCAGTCTGACAGGAGGTGGTCAGACCCCAGACAATAAACACAAGTGGTGTGTGGGTCAGCCTTGGCAAAGGCTTCCCCACAGACATCACAGTGTTGAAACCCAGTGGTCTGTTTTTCTTTTGGGTTTCTCAGACATAATGCCAGCCTATCCAAAACTTGCCCTTTTTATGGCAGTGCCAGGCAAGACAACTTATCGGTTCTAACCGTGTCACGGTATTTGAAAAAACCACTGAAATAAATAGGTTTTTAGATCCGATAAGAACAGAACCGCACTCTAAAAGCCCAATATAAAGTTTAAAATACTTTTTAGCAAACCGATCGGTTCAAAACCGAACCGATAATTAATTTCCACACAGACTTTGAAATCCTGTACTACGGTTTACCAGATAGAGCTTTGAACGAAATCGGTAAAATAAAATACTTATTGCCAGTTCAAATGAACCGAAAATACTCGCTTTAACCGAGAAATGAACCGAGATGAAGGAGCTGATCTCCGGAGCGACTGTTCAGTGAAGCGGAGTAAAGAGTCTGACAGTTTCAGTTTGAAACTAGCCAGATAGAGCTTTGGGTACAGCGCTCGCGCTTTAGAACTCCAGTCTGCCTGGAGTTAACTGTTTCCTCTCCGGGGCAGTTCAAGTGCTGTGGCTAATTGCTATTTGTCATAATATAGCAAGACTTCATGGTGTTTGAAGACTTGATGAAATCAAAGTACAGCAAACCCACAGCATGGCCCTTATCCACTACCCTTGCTACCCAGTCAAAGAATACTATCAGGTTGGTCTGACAAGACCTTCTTGCCACAAACCCATGCTATTTACTCTATGGAGTCCACTGCTCTCCAGGTAGTCCACAAGGTCCTATTTGACTAGTGTCTCCATCAGTTTACCCAAAATAGAGGTAAGACTGACAGGTCTGTAGTTACCTGATTGCTTCTTGCCCCCCCAAGACGTCGGACTACATCCTCTAACTTTCAGTTTTTGAAACTACCCTCTCTGTACTGTGGTATTGAATAGCCCCAACAAGGGTTCAATTAGTTCCACTGCCAATTCTTTAAGCATCCTCAATGCACCCCATCTGGCCCTGGGGCTTTATTTATCTTTAGGGCTGCTAGCCATTTCCATACACTTTCATTGGTAAATACTTGCTGCCTCATCTCTAAGATCCTCCTTATAGCCAAATTAATGCCACTCTCTGGCAGAGGCCCTCTGTCTTCCCTTGTGAATACAGAGCAGAACTTGTCATTAAGAAAGGCTGCTTTCTGCCCATCCACCTCAACTAGCCTACCTCTTGTTGGGGACAGACATAGTGGAATATTAGTAATTAGGCAGGGAAGAGGAGGGTCACTACAGACCTGTTAGGGTCTACGGAGACAGAATAAGTAGGTACCATCTGGACAGACTGGATGGGCCAAGCAATCCTTTTCTGCTGACATATTCTATATTTCTGTGTTACCTCCCTCAGTCCAACAATTCTATTGTTCTCATTTGGTACTATCCCCATTTCTCCTCCCCTTGTTTTTCCTTGTATCTGGTGAAGGCATTCTTTTGCCTCTCACTGCTTTCCTGGCCTTTCCAGAGAACCATATTTGTCTCTTTTATCTGTTTCTTTGATTACTGCTCTCATGCAAGACTCTGCTGCCTCAAGAATGGCCTCCATGATTGCCCCCTGTCACTGAGGTGCAGGTCCAGAAGCATAGGAAAACCAGGAGCAGTTATACAATTTTATTATTTTCAATAACAATAAAATAAAATAAAAATTGTGTGGTATAGCTTTTATATAGGCAGTTCACATAAAACAAAGCCCTTCCTCTGAGGGTATCTCTAAGTTTAGATCTCTCGCTCTCTCTCTCTCTAACGAACATTGCTGCTCTTTGTATAAGAAGTCTTTGCCTGGCAATTAATTTCTGCATCTTGAGCAAATTAACAGACATCCTGTTTCTCACAAAATGTATTAGAACTTTGTGATTTTTTTCCCTTGCAGGTGCAACAAAATAGAACATGGTGTCTCAGAACTAATCTCCTGTCACTAATTCTGCAAAAGAATTCATGGAGGTCAAACTGTATCTCAAAGTTAGCCCACTGAGTTCCAAATAGCTTTTTGCAATCATTTCAACAATATAACTCTACACATTTTCAAACCAAAGGATCCCAGTTTCACATAAAGATACACAATTATTTTATTAACCACAGATAAGCAAGGGGGGAAGAAATATAGAAAAGCAAGAAACAGCAAGTAAAGGCAGGGAAACAGCAGGACGGGAAGGAACTGCGAGACTGTCAGAGTGATCAGTTCCTAGGTCTCACAAAAAAATCTGATTGTGCAATCAGACAGACGAGACACAGAAAATGGAGAGGATAGAACATATCCTTGCTTTTAACTCTTTCTGCATAAAAAATGAGACAAGATCTTATTCAGTACTGTCACGCCCCCATTTAACCTCCACATCCTTTATGTTGTACACTACAACTAACTTGTCCTGGCCCAGCTCCCTCATCATGTTGATGTCTTCGCTTCTGAAATATATGACTTCAGCATCAAATGAGGGCTTACTGGTCCTAAGGGCCAGGTCGAACCATACAGATTTATGGTCACTGGACCATAGTGGCTCCCACATCCTCACTCCTTTTACCACTTCCATGTTGGTAAGCACCATATTAAGAATGGCAGCCTGCCTTATGGGTCCCTTTACCATTGGCGCCAGTGGGCATATGTATTTTGTATTGTATTTTATAATCTTTGGCAAGGGAAGACACACTAAGCCTAAGGCTTGTTTCCAGGTGCATCCTAGGAACACAGGGAAGTTAAGTGAAGTGCTCATGCTCACACAGTATGCAAGTGGTGGCTGTGGAATTCAAACCCAGTTCTCCAGGTTTTTAGTTCAGTCCTCTAAACCACTCACTATACTAACTCTCTTCAGCATACTTGCAATGTATCCAGCGGGGCCTGACTTCTGAAGCTACTGACTACAGAAAGGTCTCAATCAATATCTGGCAAGTTTAAATCTCCACTACAATCATCACCTTGCCCTTTGCCAGTTCTGCCATTAGCTCCTTATCTCTCTCCCCCCGTCCTGGAGGGCTATAGGTCACCCCCATCTATAGTTTCTTGCCTGAGACCAACATGAGCTGAAACCACAGCAATTCTGTTTTCTCATTACCTCCCCTGTTTCCATCCTTCACAGACGCTATGTCTTCTCTGACATATAGGACTACCCCTCCTCCTTTACTTTCTCCTCTGTCCTGTTTAAACACGATGCAGTCTGGGACTGTCAGGTCCCAATCATTATGTTCTGAAGCCCACGTTTTTGTGATGGCTACTAGGTCCAACTCATTGTCCGCCACCATTGCTAGAAGCTCACTAATTTTTATTCTCTGACTTCTGGCATTAAGGAAGACCTCTTTCTATCTTTCTCCTGATTCCCTCTTGCTTTTTCCTGTTCTTTCTCCCTCATACTTCCCTAGTCTTCTTAGTTTTTAATGCTGAACGTAGGCTTTGTCAGCCCTCCCTCATTAACCTCTTCCCCTAACATTAATTTGAACTTCAACCTTACTGTTACCCACCTTGCTGCCACTAGTCCCCTGTTTAGGAGGAGCCCTAGCTAGGTTCCTCACCCACTCTTCCTTCTCAGTGGTTCTCCCAGCCTCTGTCTCCCCAGCAATCAGTTTAACTGTCCAATGCAGACATCAAACTTCTGCCACTGAGCACATGCTCTCTCTCTCATTAGGTGAAGAAAGTCACTCTTGAACAGCCTACTGTCCCAGAAGCCCCAACAAAGGGGTGCCTCTCCACCTAACACCATACCTTCAACCACACATTAAACTCCTCAATTTCTTCCTTCCCTACTCTGTCATTTGCAGTCCCCCTATTCTACATAGGGAAGATTTCATAAAAGGGCAAGGAAACTGAGTGTGCCTTTAATCTGTCCCCTAGCCTCTTAATGTGCCACTTCACTGCCTCCACAGGCTGGTTCACCAGATCACTGGCAAATAATGAGTGAAACTTGTTTATATATGAGGGATATGCCATGTCCCCCTTGACAATATCAATGTTATTTTCCCTGAGTGCAATTTGACCTAATGACGTTACGAGTGGCAAAGCCATGAGTGATATCAAAAGTCAGAATGCTCAAGGGGAAAAATAACTGGATATTTTCAATGGGGGCATGACATATTCCATTTATGCAACACCCCAAGTTTCTGTTCATCATTATTATTTAGTTCACTGTGCTTACCTTTTGTGTTAGCTTGTTTTCAGACGACCAAGTGTCATTTTCAGGATGACCAGGTGGATTTTTTTTTTTTTGATGCACATTACATCAGCGCATCTTGAAGTTGATATATGGCTAAAGATTGAGGGCTTAGAACTGAGTGAGTGTTGGAGGATGCAGCCCTGTGAGGAAGCAGTGCAGCTTGTGGGCTCTGACCGTGATAGTGACTAGGGGTGGGGCGGCCAGATTAATGGTGTGCAAGTCCAGACTACAGACATTATCAGTGACTGACACTGAGGGAGGCAGGAATGTTGCAACTAACAGAATATGTACTCTGAAGATATCGCAGAGGAAAGCAAAATGTGTTACAGATACATTTTTAGTGCAGAAATATGTCAGGAAATGGTTTAAAATCCTTTACTGGTGCTGAAGAGATAAACCAGAAGTGCTGGTGTGGGAGCTAGCAAGCAAGTGAGCAGCTGAGGTTACAAAACAGAATTCTGATGCTTGTGCTGCCAGCTCAAGCCAGTCATTACCTACAGTGAGTATATTTTTTCCCTTGGAACCTAGAGTGAGAAGGTTTCAATATTCTCACTCTAGATCCCAGGGAAGGAAAAATATCACTGATATGTGCCCTTTAATATACTCACTGGTGTTGCATAAATATACTGTAGTGTGTGTGTGTGTATCTATATATATATATATATATACCCTCATATATATATACACACACGCACATAGATATATACTTTATATATATATATATATATATATATACATATATATATACACACATACATACACACATATTTATATAGATATATATATGTAATATATATACATATGGGGGATATGCCATGGCCTGACTAAAGATATCATATTTATCTTCACGAGAGTCCAATGATATCATAATATTTCATAAGTGGCAAAGCCACGAGTGAGATATCTTGATGTCATTGGCCTTGAGTGAGGATAGAAATGATTATCTTCAGCTAGCCCGGTAGCACAGAGGGCTGAGGCACTGGATGCCTTACCTAGCATCATGTCGGCGACCCAGATTCGGTATGGACTCGGGTCATTGGAGAGCTGGCATGGGGGGAAGGTGAGAGCAGGATTGAGCAGCAGGATTGAGCAGCCATAGGGCAGCTCTCCTCTCTCGGGGTGGTCATCGCCCCCTGTAGTTCCACTGCCACCAGATGGAGGTCTGGTGGCTAGTATAGGCGGAAGGGGGTGGTAACTTGCGGGACGGTGTCTTGAGCCGTGGTGTGCTCATGCCTCCACATGTACATGCCCTGCCAAGAATGGAGCCAGGTAAAAAATTGGGAGGAATTAACGTAAAAAATTGTATATAGGAAAAAAAATGATTATCTTCATTCAGACCATGTCATGTTCTTTTTATACAACATAAGTTTTGTGCAGTGGTGGATTTAGGTGGGTGTGAAGGGGGCAGGTGCACCCCCATTATAACTTACTTGATTGCTCCTGCTGAATATGTGTCATTTTTTTGGGGGGAGGAGTCAGCGCCGATGTCGTTGCCCATGAGGCCGATGCATTGCGTGGTGCATGAGGGTTGGCCGTTAGGTGCTGCACACTCCTCCTCCACCCCAGTTCTGTCCTGCCAGAGAGGATGAAACAAAAGAGGGACAGAGAAAACCAAAGAGGAGGCAAGGGAGCTGAGGGACAGGAAAAGGAAAGGATATAAACTAAAAATGGAAATGATGTACCTACTATAATTCTTGATCTTCTTGGATGAAGTCCCCACCACTCATTCACACTGATGGGATACCATCCCCCTGGTCGTAGTCATCATTGTCAGGATAATCTTCGTCTCCCTCCCACTCCTCATAGAAAGCATCTGGATCATAATCCGAAGGAGTCAGTTCCGACAGAACCGCCTGCCTAACCGATGGTGCCGGTTCGGACGGAACCGGACAAAGCGATTGGACAATACTAATAGCTTTGGCTATCTTGTCCGCAGTTGGAGTATGCAGTACTGGATCTGAACCAGCAGACTTTCATTTCTTTTTTGATGGAACCGACCTCTCAGAGTCAGCTCTCCTTTTGCCCGAGGAGGTTTCGCCTAGGTCAGTAGGCACCTCCTAAGGTTCGGCTGCAACCGAACCAGGCTGGCCATCCGGATCCACAGACTTCTCAGCCTCCCTTTCCTTCAACCTACTCAATCTTTTTTCTAGAGTGGTTTTGGGAAATTTTTTACAAATTTGGCAGTCTGACTGGAGGTGGTCAAACCCCAGACAATGAACACAGATGAGGTGGGGGTCAGCCTTGGCAAAGGCCTCCCCACACTCAGTACAGTGTTGAAACCCAGTGGGACCGGTTTTCTTTTTGGGCTTCTCAGAAATGGGCAACCTACTAAAATTACCCTATAGAAGCTTTCAAGCCAGGTAATACCAACCGATCGGTAACAACTGTGTCATGGGTTTGGAAAAGAACCGAGAAAGGACCGGTTCTTTTGAGACTGATTGGTACTGGAACACCACTCTAATCCCAGAAAATATTACTTAAAATTAGAAGAAAACACAAGGTCAGTTCCGAACCGGACCGACCGAAAAGAAACCGAAGAAGCAAACAATTTCCACAAGTTGTTTAAAATAAATACAGTCACTACCTATCTACAACACTACCTGTACCATAGACAGAGGCTGGAAATCTAAAAAAACAATAAAAGAATTGGCTTAAAACCGAATGATTCACTTTTACCGAACCGAGCAGAGGAAATCTCCGGAGCGACTTCACTGTTAGGCGGAGTAAAGAATCTGATGGTTACATTGGGAAGTACTACAGACAGAGATTTGAAAACCGAGCTTGAGCTCAACATTCCATGCTTCTTCATGGAGTTAACCCTTTCCTTTCCAGGGCAGTTCAAGTGATGGGGCTAACTGCATTATGTCTGAAGACAGCAAGACTGCATGTTGTTTGAAACTATCATCCATTTCATCTGGCATCTCCTTCTCTGAGATCCTGCCAGTCTGAGAGAAGGGGCAGATGGAGAGAAGCTCAGAGAAGGGGAGACAGGGGAGCTAAACATGTGTCTCAAGGGCTGGTGCCAGGAAAAAAAGACACAAATTTGTAGGTAACTGGCAACAGTTTTGGGAGCAAAAGTTCTTTAAATTTGATGGACTGCATCTGACTAAGGAGGGAGTCAGTGCATTGGGGAAGAAGTTTGATGTCTTTGCAGAATACTAAAACTAGCAAATGGGGAGAGGGGTGCAGCACCCGATACGTCGAATGACACACTTGCCCCCAAGCTTGTGATCAAACAAGAGTTCAGCATGTTTGTAGTTCATTTGCATCAGCAGGTAAGGAAAAAGGTCCAGCTCCCTATACAACGCACAGGGGAAACGCCAGACCTCACCCAACAACCAACACACCAAAATCTGGCCAGTGGAAAATCATGTACATAAATGCTCACAGTCTGGGAAACAAGATCCCAGACCTGTAGGCAATAATGACAGAGGTTAAACTGGACATAGCAGCCATTAGCGAGACATGGTTCACCAGTAACCACACTTGGGAGACTACAGTACCCGGCTATGTACTGTTCAGAAGAGACCGAGGTGCAAAGGGGGGTAAGTGGCCCTTTGTGTCAATGAAAATATCAAAGCTACAGCAATTCAGAATACACATAAGGAGCCAGAACTATGGGTCACCCTGGAAACAGGAAATGGGACATCCATATGAACTGGGGTTGTCTACAGGCCTCCAGACCAGGGGGAGGACATAGACACATTACTGTCAGAAGATATACAAAACATGACAGCTAAGGGGGAGGTTCTGATAATGGGAAACTTCAAAATGCCAGATACAGATTGCTCAACACCAGCAGGAACATCTGCCAGAACAAGACACATAGCGCAGGGGGAGGGCCTCAAACAACTGGTACAACAACCCACAAGAGACAGGGCTACCCTAGATCTAGTACTGACTAACAGGGAAGGGATCACAGATCTCCAGGTGGAAGGTCACCTGGGGACCAGTGACCATCACATGATATGGCTCAATTTGGCCACTAGAACTAAATCATCCCATTCCAAGGCAACAATATGGTACTTCAGAGGAGCTGACTTTGATAAGATGGCCAACAGAGTTAAGCTGGCCCTGGCAAGAAGAAATACAGGTGAGGGGGTACAGGCAATGTGGGAAAGTATTAAAGATGCAATACTTGAAGCAATATCCCATTGTGTTAGAGAGAAAAGGAAGTGCAAAAGAAGAAGGAAACCACTTTGGTTCTCAAAAACAATAGCAAAAAGGTCAGAGCCAAAAGGCTGGCCTTCAGGAAACATAAGGGAATGCAGCGGGGTGAAGATAGGGAGGCATGCCAAACTTGCCTAAGGGAAGCAGGGAAGGAGTAAGGCAGATAAAGGCCCAAAATGAGGAAACAGTAGCACGAACAATTAAAGAAGGTGACAAGACTTTCTACAGATACTTTAGTGAAAGGAGAAAGTCCAGAGGGGGTATTGCTAAGATCAAAGGGTTAAGGGTGTGTGTGAGGAGGAGGACCATGTAAAAGCTTCTATCCTAAATAGATACTTCTGCTCAGTATATACTGAGGAGAAGGTAGGGCAGGGACCTCAGCTCAGTACCATGGACACAGGGAGAAGGGAATTGTGCACTAGTCCCTTTACAAAAGAAAGGGTCCTACAAGAGTTTGATAAGCTCAAGGTGGACAAGTCAATGGGACCTGATGGCATACATCCCACGGTACTAAGGGAGCTAAGGGTGGAACTAGCAGAGCTATTATCAGAACGTTTTAGAGAGTCTCTGAGCACAGGAGAGGTCCCAAAAGACTGGAGAAGGGCTCATGTGATCCCGCTCCACAAGAGTGGTAGCAGGGAGGAGGCAGGGAACTACAGACCAGCCAGTCTTACCTCAGTAGTGGGCAAGATTATGGAGGCACTCCTAATGGAAAGGATAGTGCAACACCTGGAATCCATAGGAGCACAGGATCCAAGATAGCATGGGTTTACAAAAGGAAGGTCCTGTCAAACTAATCTCATAGATTTCTTTGACTGGGTAACCAGCGTGATGGACCAAGGGGGAGCAGTTGATGTCACCTACCTTGACTTCAGCAAATCTTTTGATACTGTTCCACATAGAAGATTGATTAACAAGCTGGGTAGGCTCGGGTGGATCCAACGTTGGTCAAATGGGTGGCAAACTGGTTGATGGGCAGAAAACAGAGAGTGGTAGTAAACAGTATATAGTCAGAAGAGATGCAAGTAACAAGTGGGGTACCTCAGGGATCAGTCCTGGGGCAAGTCCTCTTCAATATCTTCATCAGTGACACTGCAGATGGACTGGAGGGTACGATTTGTCTGTTTGCAGATGACACCAAGATCTGCAACATAGTAGATGATCCAGATGGGGTGAGCAGAATGAGCAGAGATCTGGATAAACTGGCAAAATGGTCGGAAGAGTGGCAACTGGGGTTTAACACAAAGAAGTGCAAGATCATGCATGTAGAGAAGAGAAACAGTGAAGCCACCTATAGGTTGGGAGGGGAGTTGCTGGAAGTCACAAGGGAAGAAAGAGACTTGGGCATCATCATCACAGATGACCTGAAATCATCTAAGCAGACCACTAAAGCAGTAGGTAAGGCTAGGGGGATGTTAGGGTGTATTAGTAGGGTTATCACAAGTCATAAGAGGGAGGTAATAATCCCTCTTTACAAGACACTGGTTAGACCCCATCTGGAGTACTGCATGCTGTACTGGACGCCACACCTTCACAAAGACATTAACCAAATTAAGGCAGTCCAGAGAACAGCAACCAAAATGGCACAGGAACTGCATCAGAAAACATATGAGGACAGATTAACGGAACTCAATATGTATACCGTGGAGCAAAGGAGGAAGAGAGGTGATATGATTGAAACATTCAAACACTTTAAAGGCATTAACAAGGTGAAAGAGTCTAACATGTTTCAACATAAGAAAATATCAGGACAAGAGGACACAGCCTGAGATTAGAGGGAGGCCGATTAAGGGGTAATGTGAGGAAGTTCTTTTTCACAGAAAGGTCGGTGGATGAATGGAATGGCCTACCTCAGGAAGTGGTGGATATGAATATAGTGCAGGGCTTCAAACAGGTATGGGACAGGCATAAGGAAGCAATACAAATAAGTACGAATAGATAGGCCATTGACAGAGCAAATGTCGATGGCACATTCATAAGGTAGAAAAAGAAATGGACAGACTGGATGGGCCTTGTGGTCCTTATCTGCTGTCAACTTCTATGTTTCTATGAGACCCAGCCTGGAGCACTGTGCCCAGTTTTGCAGTCCACACCTGAGAAAGGACATTGATAAGCTGGAGTCAGTGCAGTAGAGGGTCACAAAAGTCAGATCCTATGAGGAACGGCTGCACACTGTGAATACGTATTAGCTGGAGGCCAGATGAGAGAGGGGGGAACATGATTGAGACTTATAAGTTCCTAAGGGGTATAAATAGGGTTTTTGCAAGAACCTGTTTGTTAGAAATAAAGGTGCAATCATGAAGGGGCATGATTAGAGATGGGTGGGAGGATCTTTCATGAAGGATGTGAGGAATTTCTTCTTCACTGTAAAGGTGATGCAACCTTGGAACAAATTACCAGTGAGGTCGTGGGATGAAGACCCTAAATGTATTATTTACTTATTTGGTTTTTGATTGCAGGGTAAGTGCACTAGAAAATAACATGGATATTTTCAATCATGATCAAGGAGAGTACAGTTTATAAGCATAATCGAGTATAAATACAATAAAAAATATTACATTACAAATAGTATAGCGTCACAATACAACATATGAGCAAGGTAGCCAGGAGACATAGCACATTGCAAAAATACAACAGGGGGAAGCATAAGGTGCATCTGGTAATTATTTATTTATTTAGCTTCTGTTGCCCAGGGAAGGAGGGCCAAACAATGCTATTTCCAGCCCTCACGGTGGGAGGGTGGTACAGATGCAAACTGACTGATGATTAAACCAGATTAAGTTGTTGGTGGTATTTTAGTGAATGGATGAAATTTGACCAGGAAACCAGAAAAATTCCCACACTGTTCATGAGAAGTGGGATCTTTAACGTCTGCCTGAACAACCACTGGAACAGATAGATGGGACCTTGGTTTAATGTCTCATCTGAAGAATGGCACACCCCAACAGTACAGCATCCTCCTAGTACTGCACCCGGGTGCCAGCATTTATGACATGAGCCCAATCCTGGAGTGGGATGAGAACTAACGACCTCATGGCCTAGAGGGAGATCTGCTATCAACTGAGTCATGCGGACACTCAAGAAGTAAATGGGTTCAAACAAGGCAGGGATAAGGTCAAGTGACTCATAGTCCCACTTGGGGGAACCAGAGAGGGGGAGGAAGCAGAAGGGGGGCAGGGAATTGACAATTCACAGCATGAGGTCAGTGGGTAAGATAGCAATAAATATGGGCAGATTTGATGGACCATAATTCTCCTTCTGCCATCAGATTCTATGTTTCTATGGTTCTGTGATCTCCAAAATACCAGTGAGCCTTACTTCCTGGTGAGATGTAGTATATAACTGATAATGTTCAAGTCCTGGGTTTTAGGAAAGAAAGAGGTTGAACAGTATTTGGGGTCCATGGAGCTAGCCAGCCTCACAATTCCTTTCATTTTCCTGTTAGGCAGCACTGCCCACTGCTCAGAAAATGGAAGGGATCGGGTAGTGGCCAGCTCCATGGAGCCTAAATATAACCCCAGTCATCCCTTAAAGGAAAACTGAGCAAAACAGTGCCTGCAATCACCAGGGCTGCAGAAATGACCAATTAACATACCCTGTAAAGTTTAAAATCACTGCAGCTAACCTTTGCAAAGTTATTATTTGCTTGTAATGTGGTCCTGGATGCGTCATTTCTAAGGTGCTGCCGCACCGGAAGACAGAGTGTGACCTTACTACCTCCCAGATCATCATGTCCTTTGCTGGAATGCTCATTCGTGAGGAGCGAGGCACATTTAAACCGAGTAAAATTAAACTAAGACACATGTAGAGGTCTTTGAGCTGTACCTATACAAGTAATTCCAGTTGAAATCAGAGCAGTATAAGGTGCTTAAATTTGTTTTTAAAAATTCCAGCTCTGAGTTCAGGCATGCGCAGCATACCCAGAATTTGAATACTTTCAGTCATGCACCACATGCCTCCCCAGATGGTAAGGCTCCTTTGTGGTCCTTTTCATCTTCATCAAACTAAAAACTCTTTAAAAACAGCAGGATCTGTGCCATATAACAGTTCCTGGTGTGCTGCAACAACAGGCAGCTATTCCAAAAGCAAGCATTATTATCTCCTTAACCAAACGTTTGCTTGTTTGTCTTGCCATAAAGATTACTTATCAAGAACAACATACACAATCCATTACTATATTGCTGTGTTGGTGTTAAACAAAATATTAAACAAAAATAATACTATTATGCATTTCCTGTCCAGTACTATGCATTTGTAGGTTGGCCTGTGCCCAAAATAAAAACATATTTATCAGGCAATTGGCAGAAATGTATTGAATTAAAGACTAATTTAATCGGGTTTCTGCTTACATTATAAACTATGGGACATAGCTCAAGCAGTTTATAAAGAACTCCAAGACTGAAATGTAGCCTTTGTATTTGTCTCCTGCTATCTGTTATTTGTAATATATTTATAAAAGCTGCAGTAGACTAATTATATTAAAATATCCAAAAGACATTTAAAGCTGTGAGTTAAAGAAATTCTATCAGACTAGTTGGCACAGTATTTCTGTTAGCTCCAGCCCTGTCACCGGGAAGTCTTAACATATGGGTATGTTGCATTCCTACTAGCTCAAAGCTGTGAGATCAGTACAGACTGTTTGTGACATAAGAATTCCACAGCCTCTAAAGGATCAGTCTATGCTTCTTGCCATGCAGTATAACAGCAACAAGAATAATAATCCTGATACCATAATTATAATGTTCAACCACATGTCATGTGTGACATAAAAGATGATAAAATGCACTGTACCTTTGTAGATGGATAAGAATGGCTTGCTTAGTTCAGATCTCTGAATGTACCAGGACACTCTTGACAGGAGTCAAGAACAAAGTGGAGTCACTAAACTCTGGATAAGAAGGATGCAACTAAATTTACTGATTAAACAGTAACTCTCCAAACTGAGAGATAAACTTATAATCTACAAAGTACAGTACTACAGAGATTAGCTATGTTCCTGACAAAACTCTTGCTTTCACTGTAAAATTCTAAACACAGAGCCACATAATGCCAATCTACTTAACTGATAGCAACAATATTCTCCATGAGATTTAAAAACAACTCTTGGGTGTGGTCCCAGTGACAGCACTGGAGCTAACAGAAAAATAAATGATGGTAAGCCTGATTGAATTTCTTCTTTCTGTCGTGCCCACACTGTCACTGAGATGTCCTAACATATGGGCAAGATGCACACCTGCTAGGAAAACTGGTGCTGTTCAAAGCGTGTCATTAGCATAGAATGTTCACAGCATAAAGATTCCATAGCCAGTAACAGTCTACACATCCTGCCATGCAGTATAACTGATAATAACCCCATACATGCCATAATTATAATATTCAGCCACATAGCATGTGTGATGTAAAGGAAGAAAAATACACTGTACCTTTGTAGAAGTATCAAAAGAAAAAATAAATTACTCCCTCCTTCCTTCCTTTCTTTCTTTCTTGTAACCGGGAGAGGCACACTGAGCCAAGGCTCATTTTCAGGTGCAACCCAAGGGAAAGGGGAAGTCAGGTGACGTGGTTACAATAAGGATGATATAAAGAGCATAAAATGAGTGCAGTACAAACAGAATGGCAAAACCCAGCTGAAAAGATGATGATTTTATAATGATATATCATTAACAATCATTATCAATTATTTGCAAAGATCATGATTAAGCTTCAAAAACCATCATTGTGATCATGACGAACAATGATTAATGGCCACCAATCAAAACCCACCACGTTATGGAAATGGTAATTGTGATTAATGATGATCGCATATCATCATGATTTTTCATGATTTCCCATGGCCAAGAATACTGTAATAAGTTTAAAAAATCAATTTATCTTCTTTCTATACTTTTGAAATGTATCGTGTCTTCTGTTTAGACATCTTCATTGGTATCATCAGCTATTATACATGTTCCATACAAACACGCTGCCTTCAATTATACTTACTCCATTACCTCAGTTCTTACTACTGTTATAAGGGCTCAAATCAGTTTATATATATATATATATACATATATATACAGTATATATATATGATATACAATGGAGACCTGTCAGATAAATTATTTATCTACCTACACAAGTGCTGTTTGACCTCAGGTAACCTCATGAGTGGCATATGCCACGAGTGAGGTGTCCGAGATCAAACAGCACAAGTGAAGATAAATCATTTATCGGACAGCTCACCATTGTGTATTTCATTTATGCAATAGGTATGTTTTTTGTTAGTGCAGGGACATTTACTTTTTATTGCTTATCTTTTTTGCATATGTTTGTCAAAAAAGTGAACAAAAAATTGCATTCTCTGCTCTTTTTTGCTAATTATAAAAGTCTATAAGGTATCTGTAAATGAAACACCACTAATTTTGTAGATAATTTTGTGCTGAAAAATTTTCATGCTCACAGTACCATGCTTTTGTATTAGGTTTTAAAGTTATTTGCATTTTAATATGGGTGGTACTGCTACTGAAGCCGAACATTCTAAATGAGTTCCGGAGTGATTGTGACATAGCTACTATATGGATAGATTTTATTTATTCAATGACTGTGAAGATAAGTAAGCAATAAGACACGATGGGGTGTGCATTAGACAGTTCTAATGCATGGCTAGGGGGACTTAGCGAGGCATGAGGCCACAGGCTGAGTGCGTCCAGTCCTCTAGCCGTGCATTAGAACTGTCTAATGCACATCCCTGGAGTGGCTCATTGCACTTATAAAATGGGTCTGAGTATTCTAAATAGGGGTTCTAGTTTTAGTTGTGCATTAGACGCATCTAATGCATGGCTAACAACCAATCAGATTGCTTGAAATCCTTGCCTATTTTATAAATGGATTTATTCAATGAGTTTTGAGCCCACTCCTGCTGCATAAATATATACTGTATATATATATATGTATGTATGTAATGTAAAAAACAAAAACAAGGCACTGCGTCAGCATGTGGCCTAAGAGCAAAACAAAATGGTTATATTAAATGCACACTGAAAATAGAAAATAGGTTAAAAATCTATGTTTTGACCGTAGGTCTTCTTCAGAACATATATAAAAGAGAAAAAAAACAAAGTTAGTGTAGAGGGAAGGTACAATGAGGGATATATATATATATATATATATATATATATATATATATATTTATGTGGGGAGAGAAAAAGAAGAGGCTCAGGAAGAAGTGATAAATGGCAAGACTGAGAGAGAATCATGGCAAATGGCAAGACAGGAGAGATTCTCTCTGTCTTGCCATTTATCACTTCTTCTCCTGAGCCTCTCTTTTTCTTCCATATATATATATATATATATATATATATATCTCCACATTTACCTCCTTTAAGGGAGAATGGACAGACTAGATAGGGATAGCGGTCCTTATCTTCTGTCAATTTCTATGTTTAACTTTGACTAAGCCTTGTTCGCTTACAAAACTGCTATCTGCAAAACTACAAGGTGCTTGCTTATTAAAAGGAGTTGAGAAGTAAAGTTACCCACAGCTTAAGTGCTGGCACATTTTGCCTCAGCTGCAGAAACAACCTCCAAGCAAGCAAGCTTTTTACTTGTCCACCTTACTTTATTATTTTTTAAATCATTTTTAATTTTTGAATATAGTTTGCCTTGTGCCTTGTATATATGTATGTATGTCTGATTATTTGTTTTTAATATCATCTGAATTGGTGCCGAGTGTGTGTGTGTGTGTTTTTTCTGAGCTATTTTGTTTTCTCACTGTTCTGTTCTAAAAATGACAACAAATACAACATTTAAAGCCGATGTCACTTTGATAAAGGCTCACTTTAGCTTCTGTAGTAGTGGCAGGCTTTAGTTGTGATACCAACCGTTTTACTGGCTGCATGTTATTTTTCACCAAGCTGAACATTTCAGTGCTTTGATGCAAGCCCATGTTCAATGCTTAAATTTCTAATTAATCTCTATTTGTGGTCACCTAGACAATGTGTGTTGTAAGCAATCCCTACTTAGCTTGGTCAGGTGTGCATCATCACTGTCTCTTCATTTTTCCTTGTTACCTAGACAACATATGTTGTAAGCGCTCCCTACTCAGCTGAGTTAGGTGTGCATCATTACTGCCTCCTCATTTTTCTCATGCAAACTAATTAACTAACAAAACTAGAACAACTATATAAGATCTTGCTCTGATAGCTTACTCATTCAACATCCAGGAGCACAACAGAGCAGACTGCCCTTTAAAGAAACCTGCCGTTCATTTTCTTAACACAGATTCCTTGGCTGCAAGATCAAGACGGCTTTTGAGTCACCTCAGTTTGAGTATTTTGAGGACTGTTGTGTATCAAGCACTTGTGGAGAAAAACAAGAGTTCCCTCCTGTAAACTTTTAGGAAGTTTGCACTCGGTCTCAGTGCTTTACAACTGAGGTGCTTTTTGAGCTTGTCAGTGTTTCTCTCCCACCACGAGTAAGTTAAAATACATTCAGTACATTAAATACAACTTGAATTTAATGTATTTCTTCTTTCAACTAGTGTATTGAATTTTATTGTTTAAAAATTTGGAATATAGTAACCATTTTTATTGTTGTCTAAAAGCAAGGGCAATTTGCAGCCATAAAAGCTGGAACTGATTTGAGATATATATATATATATATATATATATATATATATATATATATGAAGGATAGTAGTCTGAGTGTAAATGTAGATAAAACCAAACAAATAGTTTTTGGCAACAGAACCAGATAGACTCCATGGGCCAGATATTCAAAAGGGTTGCGCCTGCACAAGTCCAAACTTGCTCCATTCTGCGATAATCAGCAGGAGGCAGTTGCGCCACAGAAAACATGCTGAGCAACAGCGCAATGCAAATGAATCCATGCTGAACTGGAGGGGGAGGAGCCATGCATAAACTGCACAGCCCGATATTCAGCCGGGCTGTGCAGAGTTGTGCAGGCGCAACCCCCAACCTGTGCCTGCAGGACTTTGAGCCAAAAAAAAAAGCTTAAGTCGAGGGCCACCCACAGGTGAGCTGCTGTATTGCAGGGCGCAACACAGCAGCTGCCACCTGTGGCTGGCTAACCCAATCCTGTGCCCCCGCAGCCCGATCGCGGGCAGGTATACTCCCCACCAGCCCGGTCGCGGGCATCAATGTAGCTCCCCCTCCTCCCGTTCATATCTGGTGGTCCAGTGGACCAAAATGCCCGATAGTAGGCGGTATGTATAATAAATCCCACCCCCCTCCGTTCATCCTGGTGGTCCAGTGGACCAAAATATCTGATGCGGGCAGTATGTGTGATAACCCCCGAACATAGCCCTGGTGGCTAGTGTCCCCACCCTCATTCTCAAATCTGGACTGTCTATGCGGTATGGGCTGCCCCATTGGTCTTGCTCTGCACCAATGGTGTGCAGCCTCACACCAGTCAGTCGGCAGCGGCGGGGTGGCAGGCGGGTGAGATGCTGCGCCTGCCCGCTGCCGGGGAGGCGGGTGGTGGGGCTTCATGGTGCGTTGGGTGGGGACACTAGCCACCAGGGCTATATTCGGGGGTTTATCATACCGCCCGCGATTGGGCATTTCGGTCCACTGGACCACCAGGGATGTGAGCAGGAGGGGTGGGAATTATTATACATACCGCCAGCGATCGGGCATTTCGGTCCACTGGACCACCAGGGATATGAAAGGGAGGAGGCTGGGGAGCCACATTGATGCCTGCGATCGGGCTGGTGGGGGGGGAGTACACTATGCCCGCGATCGGGCTGCAGGAGGCGTCGGTCCCCGACGGCTGCTGCCTGGCAGAGCGCCAGGCGCAAGTCCTCGGGGATCAGTGCACCTACATGCTAATGGCATGCAAATGGGGACATAATCACATGCAAATGGCCCCCCCACGCCTTGCATGAATTATAGCCCCATTTGCATGTCACCTTTTGAATATCGTGATTTTGCGCATGGCGCAATGGTACTTGCACCACCGCAAGTTGAATGCTCCACTCTGTCAACTTGCGGTGGCACAAGTTCCACTGCGCCATGCACAGTGGCTGTGGCTGGGGGGTGATATTCAAAGGAGTTGCTCAATAGCGCAACTCCTTTGAATATTGCCCAGGACACACCCCTGCGCAACTATTTTGCGCAGCTCAAGGGCTTGCGCCTATGAATGGCGCAGTTTGAATATCCAGCCCCATGATTATTCATGGAAAATTTAAAGACTGAAACCCCAAATTATTATGATTATTTGAGAGTAAGATTTTTGGATAATTTTCATTGAAATAGGCATCTATTGTTGACTGAAACTAGGCTAAAAACCGCATTTAATGCATTCAAAAAATGTAACTGTGAGTTGGGAAAAGGTACAGTTTTGGGCATACTTACACTTAATGCCAAAATAAAAACTAGTGTGTTATATGCAGCTGAAATATGGGCTTCTGTCAAAATTAAACTCCTTAGAGATAGTATTAAATAAGATATTTCACTATGTATTGTCACTTCCTTAGTCAGTTCCAGCAGAGGTCTTGATACTGGAACTAGGACAATTTTCCATTTCTCTCTTGTTGCAGAAATGCATTTGATTTTTCTTCTGAATTTATTCCAGTTGCCTGGGGAGAGGCTGCTCAGACAATGTCTGGAAGAAGAAAATGAATATACGAGGAAAGGTTTTACCTGTTCAGTGGTTGAAACCATTAAGGAAAACATATTCCCATTGGGGATAGGACATTTATTGTATAAATGAAACCTATTATAGACCAAATTATGAAGTTATCTCCCAAATTAAAAAAAAAAGTTACAGATAGCTATTATTAGGGACTATTTAAGGGACTCTTCTCTCAAAAAATTTTAAATGATACAAGCAGATTAAGACCACACACAATCTTGATTTTTATTTGATTAAGTTTATCTAACCCTTCAGATTGAAAAATACTTACTAGGTTTAGAATGGAACTTTTTAATGCAAATTATGTCCATTTTAAACAGAAACACCCTGGTGTTAAAACCCCTTATTGTAAATACAGGATAAAGGTTGAAGATGATCTTAAACATATCACATTTGCATGCCCCTTATATTCAAAGAAAAGAGGCTAGTGGTTAGGCCCTATACTTGCTGACCTCAGTCTTCCCTTGGACCAATTAATTCCAGTATTGTATAATACTTGATATATGCTAACTTTAGGCAGATTGTCTGGCTTTTTGTCATCTTTGAAACTGTAAAACAATAATATCTATTTATATGTATAGGGGACATAGGTGACCCATCTCTTTTTATGCCATAATTTGGCCTTTTTTCCAAAATTCAATAGACTTTTGATTTTGGATTTTTGAGATTATGGGCATGATACTTGGCTGGGGGTGTAGATAGCCCTGAACCCATCTAAGGCCCATTTATTCCTGTTGTAGGATTACTGAAAATTGATGCCTCCTCTGTCCCCTTACATTTTCTTATTTGTATATATTATTTTTCTTTTTTAAATATTGGATTGTTATACTTTTTTTTTTTAAATATTGATGTGTTTTACCTGGATAAATGTTTAAACACTTTGGGGATTGTTGTATAATTCTAGTTAATCAGTTTCCTACTATGGTAGATTATCGCGTTCTGAATTGCTTGCTGAGTACCACTGCATTGACTTTAAATTAATAATGATCTTGAGTAAGATCAATGTGTAGCTAGGCTGCATTTTTATAAACAACCTGTACTTTCTTAATCATCCAGTGTTACACTGTAATTAATACTGAATTTAAGAGTGGTCTTTAAGGTTAATATACCTTACAAATTTAATGTATTGCTGTGCTTATGACATACTGCATTAAGTCATTGTATATATCTCAACATTCTGCTGATGTTTGTAGCTACACTGGTGCGATTTGTGAATACTGTATTTTAAAATATTTTATGTAAAAACAATAGCCAAACAATAAAAACAAAATTACTTGCCATAGTAATATTGTTTCTTCCAAGGGATCCTAGTAGGATTAGACAGTTAGCAGTCAGCCCAGGATCTCTGACTGCCCCTGAAACTCTGAGTTGGAATGTATGCAAATTAGGGAATTTGGAATGCATCATTCAGACTGTTGCCTCTGGGTGGACTGTGTTCCATCTAACTGCCAGATTCAACTTTGTAGATGAAAGCACAAGACTATTTTAATTAAATAACTGCATTTAGGCACCTTTAACACTAAAACTCTCACCCCATGATAAAGAGGATGGGTACCAAAAGAACGTGAAATCACAACAAAATGGTGAGCTAGGTATCCTAGACATATTAGCATGTATTAACAATTATAGAAAGTTAAGCCAATGATGAATGGCAATATCAGAAACTCCCATAAAAGTATTGCTGAACCTATTCAGGTTAAGGTAAGGGGAGGTAGGGATGGGAGGTGTAATCCTACTAAGAGATCCCTTGGAAAAAACAATATTACAGCAGTTTTATAACTGAAGAGCAGAAGACAGCAATGACCATTCAAGTAATCTAAGGTATTAAGAAATGTTAAAGCAATAAATGACAAATTGCAATACAGTACTATCTTGCTGTAACGCATCTCACTATAGTGAAATCCACCATGTAATGAACAACCTGTTTGGCTTCTGACTTACTGGCATGTTTTTTTCTTCAAACCCAGGAATCTCCTAGTAATATTAGACAATCACCAGACTACCAAGCAGTGCATTGGGAGGTGGGTACAGAACCTATTTAGGAAAAAGGTTCTGCAATAATACATTGCCAAACCTAGCATCAGTCTTGGACTGGATGTCCAGGCAGTAGTGCTTTGTGAAGGTGTGGACTGTACTCCAGGAAGCTGCTTTACAGATTTGCAGCAAAGGAATGTCCCTTGCAGCTGCCACAGAGGCAGCAGTTCCATGAGTGGAATGTGCCCTGAGGCCCTGTGGTGGCTGTCTGTCAGCCTTACTGTAGTAGAATTAGATGCAGAATACTATCCAACATTCAATCAACCTCTTTGAGGCAGGCCTGCCCTTCCTTTCCCACTTCACCATATGTAATGAACAGTTGTGAGTGGGAGCTCCTGAGGTCCTTAGTATGAGTAATGTAATAGCGGAGAGACCTTTTAACGTCCAAGCTATGAAGCTTCAAATCACCTGAACTGGATTTGGCTGTAAAAAATGCAGGAAGGGTGAGGGACTGGTTCAAACAAAAATCAGAAACTACCTTTGGAAGGAACTTCCTGTTAGTCCTAAGGACCACCTTGTCCTCATGGAAGATAATGCAATTAGGATCAGTGCAAAGAGCTTGGAGCTGGCACACTCTTCTGGCTGAAATGATTGCCACCAGAAAAACAGTTTTTCATGTGAGATATTTCAGGTCAGCTGTAGTCATTGGCTAAAAGGGAGGTTCCATGAGTTTGGCTATGCACAAATTCAGATTCCAAGGAGGGACTGTTTCTCTGACAGGAGGGAACACATGTGCCAATCCTTTGAAAAATTTTTAAAAATAGGGTGTGAAGCTATTGTTCTCTGAGCACCTGCAGACAAATAAGCAGATACTGCTGCTACATGAACCTTAAGGGTTGCAGGCCTGAGGCCTACAGCCTGCAAGTGCACCACATAATCAAGCAATGTAGACAAATCTGCCTTAAGGGGACTGATTTTCTTAGGCCTGCACCAGATGGAAAATCTTTTCCATTTGGAAGCATAAGTCTTTCCTGTGGAAGTTTTCCAAGAAACTTTTAGTATCTTAAATACCTCTTCTGACAGGTTACATTCAGAAAATTCTAACCCCTTAAGAACCAAGCCTTCAGGTGAAGGCGCTCAAGGTTCAGAAAAACTATCTACCCCTGAACAGCTGTTAGAAGACTGTATCTCTGGGGCAGATGAATAGGTTGCTTGGTGGACATGGTGGGCAACAGAGGGTACCATGGCTGCCTGGCCCAGTCTGGTGCAACCAGTATCATGGTTGTAGATTGACTCCTCAGCTTGAGAAGAATTCTTGATACCTGAGGAATTGGAGGAAAGAAATAAAGGAATTTTCTCTTCCACTCCAGAGCTAGTGCATCCATGGGCACTGCACCTAAGGAGGGAGGTCTGCAGCAATAGAGTGGAAGCTGGTGGTTTTCTTTTGAGGCAAACAGATCAATTTCTGTAATGCCCCACTGCCTGAAATTTGTGTCCAACACCTGCCTGTTCAAAGCCCATTCGTGATGATCCTGGCTGATTCTGCTGAGTGAATCTGCCAGTGTACTGTCCTTCTATGAGAGATGAATAGCGGACAGATGCACCTCCATGGAATATGCTAGGGACCAGATCTTCATTGCCTCCATACACAGCCTTGAAGATCTTGTACCGCCTTGCTTGTTGATATACCATATGGTAGTTGTGTTGTCTGTCCTGACCTGGACTGACTGGCCAATCAACTGTGGGGCAAAGGCATTTAGGGCAAAGAAGACGGCTCTCAACCCTAACAGGTTGATGTGCAGCTTGGATTCCTGAAGTGACCAAGTTCCACTGATTTTGAGGTTGTCTGTGTGTGCTTCCCAATCTAGGAGGAAGGCATCTGTTGTTAGAACCACTGTGCGGTGCTGTTGCTGAAAAGGGATGCCCTGTAGAAGGTTGTCCCTTTCTTTCCACCATTCTAGAGCCAGTAACAGAGATCGTATAACTAGTACAAGCTTTGAAATGGGATCCCTTCTCTGAGACCAATGTGATCTGAGGTGATACTGAACATCCCTCATTTGAAATCTGGAGCCCGACAGTACTGCAGTAGTTAAGACCATGTGTCCTAGGAATGCAAGGAACTGTCTTGTAGTTCTGGGTTGATCCAAGGTAAAGGAATTTACTAAAGTCAGTAGATTTGACACTCTCCCCTGTGGGGAAAATCTTTTCCCTGAACAGTGTCCAGCTCTTCACCAATGAACTCTAGTGACTGAAATGGTTCCACAAGAGACTTTTGGGCATTAATTAGGAACCCCAGTGACTACAGGGTACTTTGGGTCACCCTGATGGAACCCTTTACTTGCTGGTAGGAGTCCCCTACAACCAGACAGTCATCCAGGTAAGGAAACACAATGATTCCTTGCCTTCTTAGGTAAGCTGCCACCACTGATAGACACTTTGTGAAGAAGAGGCCAGAAGGGGAAGGAAACATATTCATTTCAGAGCTTAACAGTAACTGGTAATTGCTATTTTTGTTATTAAACTTAGATTGTGGGCTTTTAGTGACACTGTAATTTCTTTGCTGTCTTTACTTAGAATTGTTTTTGGGCTGTTGAAAATCTAAAACGTAGTGGTGGTGTATTTCTTTGCTGTCTTTAATTGCTGCAAATTTTTGCCTCCCCTTCCCCCAACTCTTAATTAGATGCCCTGTTAAATCTGATTGACAGGAGCTAAACACAGGGATACTGGGAGTGTGGAGTAGGAGGGGCATAAGGGGAAGAAGCCCACCCTCAGCACAAGTGTTTTGACTCATTTATTTATTTATTTTATTTTTTTAAAAGAAAAGTATCTGAGGATCAGTGGCAGGATTTTTAGGACAGTAAATTAATAAAAAGGGAATTAGGAGAGCTTCAGTAACAGACAAGTAGTGGAATAGCAGTATAACTGCAGTATAATGTGGGGAGTGGTGCAATGCAGTGGCTGCGGGGCAGCCATATTCAGGCAGACCTTCTGGACACTGAGGTGCTGCCCTATCTGCATGCACCTCTCTGGACTGCGGGATGAGGTAGCCAGACTCAGAGCAGAAATAAACTGGGTCAGGAGTACCATCACCCCTATCCAGAGACCACTCAGTCCAATGCTGCTGCCTCAAAAGATGCCAAGAATGAGGAGCACTTGGATGACAGTGGGCTCAGGGAGGGTTAAGGCAGTCAGGCAGAGGCACATCCCAGATCCTATTCCACTCAAGAACTCATATGCCACACTGGCAAACAGGGGAAACCAAATAGAGGTACCCAGAGAACTGGAAGGAAAGGATGTGGAGGTTAGCCAAGGAGGTGACCTCAGTGGGGAGAGAAGTGGACCCCAGAGGAGGACAAAGTGAATCCTGGTGGGGGACTCCATCATAAGAGGGATCCAGCTAGGAACACAGGAGGGGGATGACAGGGAGGTGAGGTGCCTACCAGGTGCCACGGCATGGAGGGATGGAAGGAAGATCCTGGGGATTGCTGGCAAGGCAAGACGAGAGGCTGAGCTGGATGTCATTATCTACCTAGGTACTAATGACCTGGCAAATAGGGAGCCAAAAGAAGTTCATGAAGAGTTTAGGAAATTGGGGAGGGGTCTCAAGCAGGTTGCTACTTCTGTAACCTTCTCAGAAGTACTACCTGTGAGAGGCATGGGAGAGCATAGGGATGCTTGCACCAGGAACTTTAACTCATGGAGAACTGGTGCTGTAAGGAAGGGTTTGGATTCATTGGTGACTGGGGACCCACCTGGAGGGATGGAGATTTGTTCAAGCCTGATGGCCTGCATCCATCTGGGAGGGGAATACAAGCACTCAATGATAAGTTTAAGTGCTACATTGACAAGCATTTAAACTAGCCTGGGGGGGGTGGTAGGCCAGCAAGGAGGGTACCTACTTGCTCACCCCTCACAGCTAGCAGTGGAACCAGTGAACCGAGGAGTGGATATCTCAACAAAGCAGTGTGCAAAAGATGGAGATTAGCCCCCAAGAGGTGGATAGGCAAAAAAGAGGCTAAATTCAGCAGAAGGGCAGACAGCAAGGACAGCAAGGGATAAAGGACAACCAGGGAAGGGGCTAGAGTAGAACAGCTAAACAGTCTAGGGAGGTGAAATCATGGAAAGCCATGTGTGCCCATGCCAGGAGCCTTAGCAACAAGATGGAAGATCTGGAGGCTGTCATGGTGCAGTCAGACCTGGACACTGTGGCCATCACAGAAACCTGGTGTAATGATAACCATGACTGGGAGATGGCCATTCCTGGCTACAACATATTCAGAAGAGACCGGGCAGGTAGGAAAGGAGGAGGAGTTGCACTGTATGTGAGAAATGACATAAGGGCCATAGAGATCCAGGAGGAACAAAATGGGGGAGAGATACTGTGGTTAAGCTGGAAAGGAAAATGGGGTCAGCCATTCACACAGGTGTGGTCTACAGACCACCAGCCCAGGAGTAACAAACAGATAGGGAGCTGATGCTAGCCATCCAAAGGATGGCAGACAACGGTGAGGTAGTACTGGTTGGAGACTTCAATATTCCAGATGTGGACAGGAGCAACCCAGCAGTAGCACCAACTAGGAGCAGATTTATCCTGGACTCCCTTCAGGGTGCCTTCCTCAAGCAACTGGTCATGGAACCAACTCGGCAAAAGGCAATACTGGACCTTGTGCACACAAACAGGGACAGTGTGATGGGGTAACAGTGGGGGAGCACCTGGGTAACAGTGACAACCAGTAATTATGGTTTGAAATCACAGAAGGAGCAGAACCAAACCACACAAAAATATGTATCCTGGATTTTCGGGGGCAGACTTTGGGAAAATGGGGAGATACTTGAAAGAGGCATTAAGCGGAATGGGGCAGGAATCGGGGCTGAGGAACAGTGGGCAGTGTTTAAAACGGGGATTACAAGAGCAACAGAATTATGCATTAAGCAGGTTAGCAAGAAGAAAAAGACTGCTCAGTCTTTACTGAGGAAGAGGAGGGTAATGGGTCTGAAGGGAGTACAAGGGGTGAGAATGGTGCAGAAATGGACACAAGTCCCTTTACACGAGAAAGGGTTCTGAAGGAACTGGAAGTAATAAGAGTTGACAAAGCAATGAGGCCAGATGGGGTGCACCCCAGGGTCCTTAAAGAACTAAGAGAGGTGGTGGCTGAACCTCTGGCTATCCTGTTTAGCCGATCACTAGAAACAGGGGAGGTACCCAAAGACTGGAGGACAGCAGATGTAGTCCCCTTATACAAAAGCGGGAACAAAGAGGAAGTGGAGAACTACAGACCAGTCAGCCTCACCTCGGTAGTGGGAAAGATCATGAAAGCACTACTGAAGGAGAGATTGGTGGAACATGTGGTTGTCAATGGACTGCAGGACCCAAGGCAGCATGGTTTCACCAGGGGGAGGTCATGTCAGACCAACCTCATTGAATTTTTTGACTGGGTGACTAGGGAGGTGGATCAGGGGAGGGCAGTGGACATGGCCTGTCTGGACTTCAGCAAGGCCTTTGACACTGTGCCACATAGAAGACTATTACACAAACTGGGGAATATGGGTGTGGGTAGGACAGTAGTGTGGTGGGTGGTAACTGGCTGGGTGGCAGGACACAGAGGGTGGTGGTAAATGGCTGTCACTCCACGAGGGAAGAGTGACCAGTGGGGTACCACAGGGATCAGTGCTGGGACCGGTCCTATTCAACATCTTCATCAGTGACATCATGGGATCTAGAAGGCAGAATTTCACTGTTCACTGATGACACAAAGCTCTGTAACAGAGTAGACACACCAGAGGGTGTAGACAGAATGAGAAGGACCTGCAGAAACTTGAAGAATGGTCAAGGGTTTGGCAGTTGAAATTCAATGAAAAGAAGTGCAAGATAATGCATATGGGGCACAAAACCCAGGCACAATATATCAGTTGGGGGTGAGGATATAGCATGCACCAAGCAGGAAAGGGATCTTGGGGTTGTCATCTCTGATGACCTCAAGGTAGAAACAGTGTGACAAGGCATCAGGTAAAGCAAATAGGATGCTGGGATGTATAGGCAGGGCATCACCAGCAGGAAAAGGGAGGTCATAATTCCGCTATACAAGACACTAGTGAGGCCCCACCTGGAGTACAGTGTACAGTTCTGGAGACCATACCTACGTAAGGACATAGACAGGGTAGAGAAGGTTCAGAGGAGGGCAACAAAGATGGTGCATGGATTGCATCACAAGTCCTATGAAGACAGGTTGAAGGAACTGAACATGTACTCCCTGGAGGAGAGGAGGGAGAGAGGGGATATGATAGAGACATACAAGTATCTTACAGGGAGAAACAGGGTGCAGGAAAACACTATTTTTAAGCGAAAAAGATGTTCCAGGACTAGAGGCATGGGATGAAGTTGGAGGAGGGCGATTCAGAGAAACATGAGAAAGAATTTCTTCACAGAGCGGTGGTGGACAAGTGGAACACCCTGCCAGAGGAAGTGGTGGGGCTGAAACAATCACGGGATTTAAGAATTCATGGGATAGACATAAAGGAATTCTAGAGGTCAGGGGTAAGGGGAAACAGACTTCTAGGAAAACAAACTGAACTTACAAGCTCAAATGGGCAGACTGGGTGGGCCATAGGCCCTTATCTGCCAACACTGTCTATGTATCTATGTATCTATGTATCCACCTTTTTCATGTATGTCTTTGTTTTGTCACCAAAAAGGGAATTGATTTCACAAGGGAAATCCATAGCCTTTAACTGAGTATCTCATGTAGGATTGGTTGCCTTGAGCCAAGCAAACCATCTTAAAGAAACTGATAGGGCCAATATTCTGCAATATCATTGGCATCTACAGCCATGTGAAACTGGTATTTTGTGGCATCCAAAGCCATTCTGGCAATATCTACCATATCGTGTGACACATCACCTGGTACTTTATCAATTTAAGCCAGCTTAGAATTCCCTAGGACTTTCTGGTACTGTGCAGCATAAGCCATGTAAGCTGCCTGTTGAAGGAGAAGGGAAGAGCCTAAATGACCTTGCTTCCCCATAGTGTCAATTTTTCTGGAATCATTATCTGGTGGATGAGATGAAAAAATTACTCACCATAGTAATGTTGTTTCTTCTAATGGAGTCTTGCTGTATTCTGACTATATGCAGTTAGCCCCAGCACTTGACCTGCTCCGGAGAGTAAAGGGTTAACTCTATGCAAAGGCATAGAACGTTGAGCTCGAGCTCGGTTTTCAAACCTCTGTCTGTGGTACTCTGAAGTGTAACCGTCAGATTCTTACGAGCCCTAACTAACTAACTGAAGTAAGAAATAGTTTCAAAATTGTTATGCCAAGTGGCAAAAAACAGAGTTTTTTAGGGTCAAAGACTCAAGTCGAAAAAACCCAAAAAGAACACAACATGTAGTGATTCACCAAACTAAAAGAAAAAAAAAACAAGAGATGGAGGCATGTCCAGAGCACCTCTGGGGTGCAGCACTGTGCCTACCCCACCACATCCCAAAAACTACTAGGTTCCAGAAGGGGAGGCAGGGAGGGAGGTCAGAATACAGCAAGACTCCATTAGAAGAAACAATATTACTATGGTGAGTAATTTTTTCTTCAAACAACATGAAGTCTTGCTGTATTCTGACTATATGCAGACTACCAAGCAGTACCCCCTTGGAGGAGGGAGTTACAGAACCTATTCTGGGAACAGGCTCTGCAGCACAGCTGTGCCAAACCTAGCATCACTTCGTGACTGAACGTCCAAAGAGTAATGCTTGGTGAAGATGTGAACAGATTTCCAGGTGTCTGTTTTACATCTATCCACTAAAGGTAAATCTTTAGCTGCTGTGACTGAACCAGCTGTACCTCTGGTAGAAGGCTCCTTCCCAAGTTCCCGAGTAGCAGAATTGAATACAAGAAACAATCCACCTGGCAATAGACCTCTTGGTAGCAGGCTTGCCCTTTCCTACCTCACCATAAGTGAGAAACAACTGAAAACAGTCCTTCCTATGGGCCTTAGTATGCTCAATGTAGTAACTAAGGGCACTTTTCACATCCAGACTGTGTAACCTCCTCTCTCCAGAGGAAGCATGATCCGTGAAAAAGACAGGCACAGAAATAGACTGGTTCAGATGAAAGTCTGACACTACCTTGGGAAGGAACTTTCTATTGGTGCGGAGGACCACCTTATCCCTATGAAAGGAAATTAAATCAGGTTCCACTGATAAGGCCTGTAGTTCACTGATCCTCCGAGCAGAAGTGATGGCCACCAGGAATACAGTTTTCCAAGTTAGGTATTTCAGCTCGGCTGAAGATAAAGGTTCAAAAGGGAGCTGCATAGGCTGTGCAATACAGATGTTTAGATCCCAGGAAGGAGTAGGCTCCCGAAAGGGAGGGTTGACATGAACTAAGCCTTTGAAGAACTTCTTGAAAACTGGATGAGAAGCTATGGAAGAGTCCTTACCAGCTGAAAGAAAAGCAGACACAGCTGCCAAATGTACTCTAAGGGTAGTAGGCTGGAGGCCTAAACTGTTAAGATGTACCAAATAGTCCAAAACAGTGGCAATGTCAGCCAGCTCTGGCTTAATATGTCTACTGGAACATCAGAACCCAAATCTTTTCCATTTGGAACTGTAAGTCTGCCTAGTAGTAGGCTTCCTGCTAACTTTTAAAATATCCCAAACTGATTGGGAAAGATGCAAACCTGCATATTCTAGCTCTTCAAGAGCTAGGCTTTGAGCCAGAGAGTCTGAAGGTTGGGGTACAGAATCCTCCCTTGAGAGAAGGTGAGAAGACTGTACTGCCTGGGAAGACACAAGGGCAGTGTTACTGACAGTGACAACAGTAGAGGATACCAAGGCTGCCTGGCCCAGTCTGGAGCCACCAGAATTACCTTGCAGGGCTGAGACCTGATTTTTATCAGGACCCTGAATATCAGAGGAAAAGGAGGAAATGCATACAGAAACCTGCTTGTCCAATTTAGTAGAAGGGCATCCTGGGGAACAGGACCCAGAAGAGGTGGTCTGCAACAATAAAGAGGGAGTTGATGATTGTCCGGGGCTGCAAAGAGACCTATCTCTGGGGTGCCCCATCTCCTGAAGATAACTTGAAGAATGACAGGGCTCAGGGTCCATTCGTGGTGACCCTGGGAAATCCTGCTGAGAGCATCTGCTAGGATGTTGTCCTTCCCTGGGAGATGCACTGCTATCGGAGAAGCCTGAAGAGAGTATGCCAGAGATCAAATTTTCATGGCTTCCATGCACAGGGCCAAGGGCTGAGTGCCTCCCTGCTTATTGATATACCACATGGTTGTGGTATTGTCTGTTCTGATCTGCACCACTTTCCCTTGGACGGCCGCTGAGAATGTCTGGAGAGCCAGGAAGACAGCTCTCAATTCGAGAAGGCTTATGTGCAGAAGGGACTCCTGGTGTGACCAAGTTCCCTGAGTTGTGAGATGATCTAGGTGAGCCCCCCACCCCAACAGGGAGGCATCTGTGGTGAGAATCACAGAAGGGACCTGACTGATGAAGGGAACCCCTTGTCGAAGATTGTCTTCCTCCAACCACCACTGAAGGGCCTGGACCAAGGTGTTGGAGACTGGAACCAGTTTAGAGAGAGGGTCCTTTTTCTGAGACCAGAAAGATCTGAGATGAAACTGAATATCCCTCATCTGAAATCTTGCTCCCTGAACTACTGCTGTGGAAGCTGCCATGTGGCCCAGCAGCTGTAGAAAGTGTCTGGCTGGTCGAGATACTAGAGGATGAAAAAGAGGAGGCCAAAGTGACCAGTGACTGAACCCTTGAGAAAGGAAGAAATGCTCTTGCCTGAATTGTATCTATTTCCACCCCTATGTAAGTGAGAAGCTGGGCTGGTTCTAGAAAAGACTTTTCTGAATTTAGAATGCAGCCCAAGGATTCTAGAAGTCTTTTCGGTGACCTCTAAGGCTGACTTGACTTGGTCTGAGGACTGGCCCACTAGAAGCCAGTCATCCAGGTATGTGAACAGAAGGATGCCCTGCCTCCTGAGGAATGCCACCACCACTGCGAGACACTTGGTGAACACCCTTGGAGCAGATGTGAGGCCGAAGGGCATGGTCCTGAATTGGTAATGGCCTGAGCGCAACTCGAACCTGAGGTATTTTCTGTGGGAATGTCTGATAGGTATGTGGAAGTAGGCATCCTTGAGATCCAAGGAGGCTAGCCAGTCTCCTGGTCTCAGAGGGAAAAATTACTCCCAGAGTCACCATTTCGAACTTTGGTTTTGTCAGATGTTTGTTCAGGTACCTTAAATCCAATATGGGTGGCTACTCCCCTGTCTTTTTGGGGGTAAGGAAGTATCTTGATTACAATCCTTTTCCCCTGTGACAAAGAGGTGCCTTCTCTACTGCTTGCAAAAGCAGAAAAGAGGAGACTTCTGCCTCTAAGGCCTTTGTCTCCAAGGGAGAGGGAGGACTGAACGACTTTGCTCTCATTCTTGGGAACCTTTTGAAACTGACAGCAAGTCCCTGGCTCACTACTTCCAGGACCAATTTGTCTGAAGTAATAGACTCCCAGGCCTGGGAGTAGTGAGCCAGCCTACCCCCTACTGGGATTGGGGAGGCGACACTAACTGGCACCTCAGGGTGTCTGCTTGGCAGGGGGCTTGGACTGAGTAGCTGATGGGGTCCTAGTTCCCCCACATCTACCTCTTCCCCTAAAGAACCCCCTCTTCTGAAAAGAAGAGGAGGGGGCCCGAGCTTGGTAAAAAGGCCTGTAAAAAGACCTGCCCCAGCCCCTAGACTGCTGCCTCTGAGGAGTGGTCTGTTTTTCTTTGGCTGCAGCACTCATATAGGTGGTCCTGTATTCATCCATCTTCTTCATGTAATTCTCTGTTTGTTCCCCAAAGAGAGAATTACCAGTTACAGGAAAATCCATGGCCTTAGCCTGGGTATCCTGAGAGAGGTTGGTACACCTAAGCCAAGCGAATCTCCTCATGAAGATAGATGTAGCCATGACCTGGAATGAACATCATTGGAATCAACCACAGCATGGAATTGCACTTTAGATGCCTCTATACCATTTGCAGCCACCTACTCCAGCTCCTTGGCTAGCTGGGGAGAGACATCCTTGGCCAGTGCCAGAACCGTGTCCCACATAGATTTCTGGTACCTGGCTGTGTATGCCAAACAATTCGATTGCCTGAGTCCCAAAGAGGATGCCAAGTACTGTTTTTCTGCCATGGCATCCACTTTCCTGGAATCCTTATCTGGGGGTGAGATGCCAGGGGAATATTAGCCTTGTCACAGGCTGCAGCTTGTACTACCCAAACATGGCTGCTATGATTTGAAAGGAATTCCGTCCCTGGACCTGACAAAGCATAGCTCCTGTCCATTCTTTTTTCCACAGGAGGAATGGATGTAGGAAACTGTAACATTTTTTATGTCTAGTTCCCCAAGGATTTATGTAAGGGGATAGACACCCTCTTTGACTCTGGGACATCCATCATTTCCAGGTAGTCAGGTTCTTTCTGATCCTGTTCAGCCTCTTCCATAGGAAGCTGAAGAGTCTCAGACACTTTCTTGTAAAACAAGAAATGGGACGGGGACTCAGAAAGCCTGGGAGAAGAAGCCTGAGAAGGCCTGTCTGGGGAGATGTCAGGCTCTACTGGCTCATCTAGGCCCTCATCTTCTTCATAGTCTTCATCCGCCTCCCAATCGCCCTCATAGTATGCTTCAGGATCTATATCTGAAGCCAATACTTCCAACCGAACCGATCGGGACTGAACCGAAACCAGTTCGGTCGGAACCGGGCAAAGTGATTGAAGTATTGAAATTGCTTTCGCTATCTCATCAGCGGTTGGACCATGGGAAGTGGGAATCCAAACTGGCTGATTTCCTCTTTCTTTTGCTCGGAACTGATTCCGCTGAATCGGCTCTCCGTTTGCCCGAAGAGGTATCGCCCAGGTCAGTGGGCACCTCTTCAGGTTCGGCCGCAACCGAACCAGGCTGGCCATCTGGGTCAGTGGACTTCTCGGCCTCCCTTTCCCTTAGCCTACTCAAACATTTCTCAAGAGTGGCTTTGGGAAAGTTTTTACATATTTGGCAGTCTTCTTTGAGGTGGTCAAGCCTCAGACAATACACACAGACGAGGTGAGGGTCAGCCTTAGCAAAGGCCTCCTTACACTTGGTACAGTGCTGAAACCCAGTGGGTCCAGTTTTCTTCTTGGGTTTCTCAGACATGCCTAAAACCAGTAAAAATCACCTTATACAGCGGTTAAGCCAGGCGATTACAAACCCAACGGTTCAAACCGTGTCACGGGTCAGTTAAAAATTCCTAAAATATTGGATTTTTTAAGGAACCGATGAGTAAAGGAAAAACCACTCAAACAGAAATAATAATTAATATAAAGATAAGCTTCAGTTCTGAACCAGACCAACCGACACAGAACCAAAATAAAACAATTTCTTAATAAACAACACAGAAAATAACCACTACCTATGGCTACCACTTACTGTACCAAGACAGAGGTAAAAGTTCCGAAATGCAGAAAAACATGGTTTTAAAAACCCGACTGATTCGAACTAGACCGAACCGAAGCGCAGAAGGAATCTCTGGAGCGACTTCACAGTAAGGTGGAGTAAAGAATGTGACGGTTACACTTCAGAGTACCACAGACAGAGGTTTGAAAACCGAGCTCGAGCTCAACGTTCTATGCCTTTGCATAGAGTCAACCCTTTACTCTCTGAAGCAGCTCAAGCGCTGGGGCTAACCGCATATAGTCAGAATACAGCAAGACTTCATGTTGTTTGAAGCCAGGAGTACGTTTGCTTTATCACAGGCTGTACCCTGTATCACACCTTCATGATCTGGATGGGTGTACAAAGAATCAGCAGAAGCCCTATCCAGCTGGTACGTTTTCTCCACCTACTCATCCATTTTAGGGACAGAGGAATGTGTCTGCATGATTTTAAAAGTAGCCTTTTTAAGGGAATTATGGTTAGGGAGGACCACCTTTTTCGTGGGAGCCAATCCCATTATCTCCAAAAAATCTGCCTTCTCCTCATCATCTATAGAGTCCTGTTAGGTGAGGCCTAAGGTGTCAGCCATTTGTCTTACAAAAGAAACATGGGATGAAAAATCATCATGCCCATGAGGAGGGGAATCAAACTCCTGGTCTGGGGATACCTCTTGTTCAGTGGGTTCCCCTAGATCCAGTTCCTCCTCTTCCTCCTCAATGTACAACTCCTGACCTTGATCACTGGGAACTGGTAGTGGGATTTGAACTGGTGAACCCATTATGGAACCTGTAGAGCCCAGATGACTTGCGGGGCTCTGGCAATTTCCTCTGCAGAGGGTATTTTGTCTTTGTCCGTTGGGAGCTCCTTTGATTTTTCAGCAGGAGGCACAACAGCATGTTTTTCTTTATATTTCTTTTTGGCAGGCACAGACTCAGAAGCTTGCTCTGTTCTTTTGTGCTTAGCATGTTCAGACCCCTTTTCAGGAATTTTGAGGTCTAAGGAATCTTTAGAAGAGTCTTTAGAGGGTCTCTCCTTTGTTTTGGAGGAAGATGAAGAAGGACCCTCTTCAGTCTGCTTTGGTGACACTGAGGTGGGGCACAAGCCATTTCCTCTAATTGTTTGGCTCTCTTTTTAATAATTTTTGAACAAAAAGTACTGCGCTCTTCACAGTTAGAGAAAATATGACTGGGACCCAAGCACTTTCTACACAAATCGTGGCAATCAGCCTTTGCAAAGATTTGGAAGCACTTGATACAGTTTTTAAAACATGTGGGCCCTATCCTCTTTTTAGGTCTGTCTGACATGCCAAAAGTCAGGAGACTGTAAAACACTTCCCCAGAAAGGGTTTCAAAACAAATCATGGTCGGTTCCTATGTAAATAAAGGAAACCACGATTTAGTACAGTTTACTTAAGTTTAAATAAAGTGCAATCGGTTCCTAGCTAGAAAAAGGAACCGATCGCAAGCAGCACTCAAAACAAAAAAAAATATTAAATAAAATATGAAACACGATCGGTTCCTAGGTGAGAATGGGAACTGCTGATCACGACTAACATACAATTCTAAAATAATAATACTTTTAAACCAAAGTGTTAGCGGTAAGAACAGAAGCAAACTATATTTTAAACAAAGAAACTCGGTTCCTAGGAACCGCAAGAGAACTGCTCAAAATTAGCAAATAATACCCACTAAACTAAACTTTACCAAAAAACTACTAGAGGCATGTATGAAATAATGAAATAAAATAACACTTTCTGAATAAAATAACAGTCTTGCAACAAAGTTGCTGTGCAGCTCTTGGGGGGAAAGTCTTTCTCTCTGAACGGAAACATTTAATCTGGCAGTTAGATGGAACACAATCCACCTAAAGGGAGCAGCTTGAATGGTGCATTCCAAATTCCCTAATTTGCATACATTCCAACTCAGAGTTCTGGAGGCAGTCAGAGATTCTGGGCTGACTGCTAATTGTCTAATACTACTAAGAGATTCCTGGGGTTTGAAACTTGAACTTGAATATAGAATTTCAAATACATTCTGTGGAATTTGGGTAAGCCTGAAGTGCAGAGTGCCCGGGAGAAGGGAAGCTGAGCTGGTGTTGAAGGTAGGAGTCTGAACAGGTTGACAAACTTCAATGAGGTTCTCAGAATTATGAGGTTATGGAGGAGGAAGAGATAAGGGGTGGTCAAAAGCCAGGCAAGGGTAAGAAAGGGTTCAGGAAGAGGGTTGGCAGGAGCAGTGGGGACAGGGGATGAGTTTTAGCTGGCATCTAATGGAGGGAAGCAGAAGAATGGAATAGGGTAACTGGTTCCAGAGGGAGGGACAGTAGTATGAGAAAGCAGATTTCCTGGATGAACAGTGTGGATGGGAAAGGAAGAATATGCATGGGTCTACTGAGGGCAGGGAGTAGGAAAAGGAAGGAATGAAAGAGAGGAGATGGGATAAGTATGAGAGGAGTGACCCAAACCATTATTTAGAGATGAGGGAAGCACAGTGGAACTAGCAACATGAGGGGAGAGTGAGGATGGATAGGGTGCAGTAAAGGGAGCAATGGTAAGTATGGGAGGGTGAGTTGGTAGCAACATGGCAAATGGTGTTGCAGAGTGTGTCCAGTCTGGCAGGTGAGGTGGAGGAGGCAGTGCATCAAACCACATCTGCATAGTCAAAAACCGGGAGAATTATTTGGTGACCCACTCCCGGCGAACCTGGGAGAAATACAGAGTAGGCACACCAGAGGGTGTAGACAGAATGAGAAGGGACCTGCAGAAACTTGAAGAATGGTCAGGGGTTTGGCAGTTGAAATTCAATGCACGGAAGTGCAAGATAATGCATATGGGGCACAAAAACCCTGGCACAATATATCATTTGGGGGGTGAGGATATAGCATGCATCAAGCAGGAAAGGGATCTTGGGGTTATCATCTCTGATGACCTAAAGCAGGGAAACAGTGTGACAAGGCAGCAGGTAAAGCAAATAGGATGCTGGGATGCATAGGCAGGGGCATCACCAGCAGGAAAAGGAGGTCATAATTCCACTATACAAGACACTAGTGAGGCCCCACCTGGAGTACTATACAGTTCTGGAGACCTTACCTACGTAAGGACATAGACAGGGTAGAGAAGGTTCAGAGGAGGGCAACAAAGATGGTGCATGGATTGCATCACAAGTCCTATGAGAACAGGTTGAAGGAACTGAACATGTACTCCTGGAGAGAAGGAGGGGAGAGAGGGGATATGATAGAGACATACAAGTATCTTACAGGGAGGAACAGGGTGCAGGAATACACTATTTTAAGCAAAAAGATGTTCCAGGACATGAGGGCATGGGATGAAGTTGGAGGAGGAGCGATTCAGAGGAAAGCGTGAGAAGGAATTTCTTCACAGAGCAGGTGGTGGACAAGTGGAACACCCTGCCAGAGGAAGTGGTGGGGGCTGAAACAATCACGGGATTTAAGAATTCATGGGATAGACATAAAGGAATTCTGGAGGTCAGGGGTAAGAGGCAACAGACTTCTTGGAAAAAATAAACTGAACTTACAAGCTCAAATGGGCAGACTGGGTGGGTCATAGGCCCTTATCTGCCGACACTGTCTATGTATCTATGTATGCTTTCCTTATTAAGGCAGAGGGCACTAAGTTTGAGGTGGAGTTTGGTATGGTTGACATCAATGTGGGTAGAGAAGTGAAGCCTGCGATCTAATCACACACCGAGGTACTTACAGTTGGGGACTACTTCAAGTGGCATGCTATCCAGCGTGGAGAAGATGGGGAGAGGGCAAGCTAGGCCAGTTTGTGTCTGGTATCAAAGGTCATAGACACCATTTTTCGTGTGTTGACCTGAAGTTGGTTGTACTAGAACCAGTGCAGAATGTTGTGAAAGTCTTGCTGAAGCAAGATTTCCAGAGATGCAGAGATGCAGTAATGATGTTTCTTCTAGAGGATGTATTTACAAGTCATACAAATGGCGACATCTGATCTATTAGGTGTTGCCCCAAAGATAGAACTTTAGTATGCTGAAGTTCAAACTCTGCAGTGTGTACAATCTCACTGACATTCAAACAACAGTTTTATAACTGAAGAGCAGAAGAGTGCAGTGACCATTCAAGTAACCTAAGGTATTAAGGAATGTTAAAGCAATAAATGACAAATTACAATACAGTACTATCTCGCTGTAATGCATCTCACTATAGTGAAATCCCCCATGTAATGAACATCCTGCTTGGCTCCTGACTTACTGGCATGCTTGCAATGTCATGTTCATGATGCAATCAGATGTGTGCCGTTGTTCTGATTGCAATCAGTAAACTAACTTAATTGGTTAGCCTATTTAGGGTATCTCCTGGAGATAATCAGATGTCAGACAGCCAAAGATCCTAACTAGAGCAAAAAGACCCAGAGCCAGGGCAGCCAAGAGCCACAGTAAAAAGCTCTAGGTACAATGTTGAAACTAAACTGGTCATACAAGTCTATTTAAAAAATGCAACAGCCTCAGTAAAATTTCTTCTGACACAGGTTACTTGAAGTCAACAATCTGCACACGGAGAAAACAGGAAGAATCTCTCTGTGACTGTGCACATGAGTGTGCCAACTTACAGGGGCTATCCTGTGAAAAACTATGAAAAGCTGATGAAGACAATATTAATAAAGCAAGACAGATCTTGTTTGCTCAGCAGAGATATAATGGCGTGCCAGTGTCAAGCTATATAGTTCACAAAAAGGTGAAGCAGTTTGCAAAGGAACTCTGTGATGAAGACTGCAAGTTTAAACCCTTGAGTGGCTGGATCTGGCAGTTCCAACACCAGGACAACATTCTCCGTGTTTGTATCACTGCAGAACAATGGTCCAGTGATGATGTGGCTGCCTCAGAATTTATTCCTCATCTTAGAAAAAGTATAGTGGGGTGGGGAGGTACATTTCTGAGCAAATCTATAACTGTGATGAGACTGGCCTTTTTTGGAGGTCTTCACCTGATTTGACATTAACTGCTAAAAGTGAATCAAATGCCTCAAAAGACTTTAAGTTTAGTAAAGACTGGGTAATACTCCTCGTTGGTAGGGATGTAAGTCTGTCATGGATGAGGTTTTAATGACTCATTGTTCGTGAAATCATTAGTAAACAGTAGTAAATGTTGTGGCACTGTCATCATTGCTACATCCTGATGACACTAGTGAAAGTCATGGAAGTCCTGAATAAAGATCAAACGTCATGGAATCAATGACGTCTATGACTGCCATGACAAACTTACATCCCTACTCTTTGGTATAAACAGTACAGGGACACAAAAGATAAAACCCATGTGTATCAGCAAGTACAGAAACCCATAGTGTTTGTCAACCTCAGTGCCCTCCTTGTTGAATAGTTAAGCAACAAGAATGCTTATATGACATAATGAAATTTCGAAGTCCTAGTCTGACACCACTTTTGTTCTGTCTGTATGTGCATAGCTTTGTCAATTAAAACTGCCTCCCAAAGCCAATTTGTTGGTGGACCAGTGCCCTGCCCACCAACCAGAGTTAACGTTGAAATCTAGAGATGGCCACATAAAAATGTTATTCCTGCACAAAAATACAACATCAAGAATGTAACCTGTAAATGGTAGGATCATTGCCACTTTTAGAAAACACAATCGGAAGCAGCTACTAGGCAACCTAGTTGGTGCTGGTGAAGGGATCAAGGTCTCTGAGTTTTTAAAAGAACCTAAATCTGAGAAATGTCATACACCTTGCAAGGGAGACCAGGGTAAGTGTTTCCCAAAACAGCATAAAATATTGTGGGAATGCCACCCTTGGCCTGCAATTTGATGCTGATGAAACAGCAAGAAACTGATGACACAGCTGCGATAGCGAAGCTAGTAATTCACCTGAAATTGGTAGAGAACCATTCCGATCTGGAAACTATCATTGATATCTGGTTGCTAAACAATGACACCTTAGCAACACATGCCCAGCTGATGATAACGCCATCATCTCTACTGTGGCCTGCTGCATGCATGAGAATAGCAGCGCATCAGAAGGAGAAGAAGACAGCAAAACTGACAAACAGCCAACAAGCAGTGAGGCCATGACAGGCATAGAAAATGAACTTGTATGGCTAAAATGTGAGGTGGATGCTGACCCCATATAGCTTCTGCATCTGAGGCAGTTGATGTCACAAAAAAGGGATCTTACAGCAAATTAAAAAAAATACAGCTTAAGTTAAGTAACATGGTGGGGTGAGTAAATGAATGTGAAAACAAGATTTTTTTTAGTTTAAACTGCATGCAGTAAAATGATTATTTTAATCAGTGAGCACTACTTAGTTTCAGCCATTTTTTTTTGTTATTTTGAAGTCACCCTTACTTTACCGAATTCAGTACTATAACAAATGGAGCTGTTGACTCCCAATTTTTATTTATTATAGCATAGGAACACTGTATAAAAAAGAAAAATTGTAAAAACTGTAATGTTTAAAGCTGTGAGATTCTCAACCAAGAAAATTTTAAAAACATCTGATCTAACTTGATCTGAAAAACCCTTATTATGCAGGTACTAGAAAGGGAGGTGGGGGAAGCATGTACTATATGACTCACAAATAAACCCTGTAAAAGAAACATCACTACTATGGTGAATATTTTTTCTCTAGCAACAAGAGTGTATTTGTGATGTGATAAAGGTTCTGAAGCACAGATGTACCAAAGCTGGCATCCTTTCTAGCTCGGATATACAGACAGTAGTGAGAAGTGATAGTATGTACTGTACACCATTAGACTACCTTGCACACTTCTAGCAAGGGTATAGTCCTTCATGCTGCTGTTGCAGCAGATATAGTTCTGGAGGAATGTGCCCTTAAACTGTTTGGGTTGGGAGAAATTAGTAAATTCCACTTTTATGAAATTTCACAGAATATTAAAACAATTTTAATTGGTCATCTTAACTTAGCTGTTCCTGCAGTTAGAAACCTATAAATTGGTCAGCTTACCTTTTAAAAAGAGTCCTAAAGGGATGCCAAGTTTCATGACATTTGGATGAGAGAGTGGTATGGGACTTAAAGGCATTTGAATGAAGCCTGGCAATTTACCATTTTTGTGAAATTGTCTGAAAATATTTTTCTGCATATAACTCAACTATCTTTAGAGATAGCTAATTGAAAACGTATATGCGCAACTTTCTTAGAAAGGTCTTAGAATCTGCTAAATGGGGTGGTAGCTGGTTAAGTATGTTATAGGTTGCAGGGAGTCATAATTTAACAATTTAATTATTTGTTAAAATTTGAGAAAATGTTTGAAATATTTGGATGTTTGTAGCTTGGCTGCTGTTGCAGGAATATACCCAAAATTTAGCATGCATACCCAGTGTGCCCTGCAATTTAACAAACCTGGAATAATCTGGTTTGGCAGGTTAAAATTTTATGTAGAAATTTCACAAATCACTAATTTACAAAACGTGCTCAAAAATTAATGGATGCATAAAATGTAATGCCACTAGAACCCCACTTGTGCAATTTAACTTTCAAAAAACACTGATCACTATTGAATCAATTTAGCTGTGCTGAGCTGTTTGCAGTCTTCTATTTCCTTTCTGGGCAATTATTTGCCTCCCCCCCCACGCACACACATATTTTACTCTTCTCTTTGAGCTTGACCAGATGGACTTGGCTGACCTGCTTGTCGAACTGATTTCCTCCTTATTTTTCACAGACACCCTACCTTCAAAAGACAGCCACTTACATCCTTTCCAGTAGCACTTATCCCTCTGGAATAGACACAAATTTTCCTTCTTGTTTCCCCATTCACTTTCTTAAGTTCCTCTAAGTTCTAGACTTCCAAGCACATTTGGTGCTCAGACATGTCGATTGTGCAAGGTATGAGTCTCATACAACATACTTTCAAGTGAAAACTGTCCGTGTACTTTTTGTTTTACTTTACTGTAATCTGCTAACCAGGTAGGACCCAAGAGCATGAGATGCCCATTTTTAAGAGAGATCAAGAGATGTAAACAAGAACAACAATACAGACAAAATGTGCAATACAGAACAAGTATGCAATACATCCATGTACATAGTGATCTGGTAGCTTTACACTTGCACTGAGACAAGTCCAAACAGTATTTTTTAATACCATTTTAAATCTATTCTGTGACTTGACAGAGTGTAATGAAGCAGGTAAATTGTTCCAGAAAGTAATGGCTTTGTAAATAAAAGAGCACTGGCCCAGAGAGGAATGAAAGAGTGAGGGTCTTATGAAATGAGTATGAGCAGAGCTACTGTAGTTCTCAGGGAGTCAGCAGTGGGGTTATCATCAGCCATAAACAAAAACAGAATCAGGCCTATTAGAAAATGTTTAAAACTGAAGAGGATAAAATAAGTAATCTGTGAGTGAAAAGAACGACTGCCAAGGTATTTGTAAAGGGTGCAGTGATTAGGAAATCTGGTGCTGGAGGCAGCAAATCTGCATATGGAATTGTATAGAATTTAAACTCTTCGCAAGTCAATGACATTAGCAGTGGCATAAATTGGATGCTCGTAATCTACTAATAACAGGAGTAGGGACTGAGCCAAGACTAAAAGAGAGTGAACAATTTTTGTAGCCTAAAATCCTGACCAATGTGAGTTTGTACTGACTTAACCAATGTGGAGATGTGTTCTTTAAAAGAGAGTCTGGTCTATAGTATAACTGAGATGTTTGAGGTCTTCTCTCTTAACAAAGGTGCTAATCAAATATTTAATTAAGTCAATGGGCAGTGAAGCCTTTCATTTTTTTTTTTTGCAAAGTGAATATACTTCTTTTACCAACATTCAGTAGAAGGCCATTTTTCATAACAATTTTCAAACCAATTTAAAGTCATGCTGCAACTATCTGGTTATATCACTGACATTACATACCCTTCTGTACAAAGCAGCATCATCCATGTGCGTGACAATACAGGATTCAGAGCTATTCAAAATATCAGCTAGATCATTCAGGAAAACACTACACAACATAGGTCCCAAGACTGATCCCTGGGGTACTCTGGAAGTAATTTTGATGAGTAGAGAAGAAAAGGAATTCAAAGAGATTGCCTGAGATCCGACACAGTGGCATGGTGGCTGGAATAATCCCTTAGCCCTCCAGGAGGCTCCCTACCCACCAACCTATAGCAGAGATCAATGCAGGATGTGATCCACCTGCCCACTGAACGCTTGGCTCCAGATCTGCCAGGTGCAGCTTCAGCACAGGTGACAAATAGCTGAAGAGCCTCTCCCCAAATTCCAGCCATGCGCTCTTAATAGTAAGTGAGCACTTGCGCAGGTCCAAAGTATGGAGCCTGTGCTCAGCCTCCAAGGTGTGATTGGTGAAGTACACCAGGAAATCAATCATCTAGTTAAGGTGAAACTCCGACACAACCTTTAGGAGGAACTTTGGGTTGGGGCACAGGACAACCTTGTCCCTGTGGAAGACCAGGTAAGGAGATTCCACTGAAAGCACCTGGAACTCACTGATCCTTCTGGCTGATGTGATAGCCACCAAGAAGACAGTCTTCCATGACAGGTGAGAGAGATCACACCTGTGCATCAGTTCAAATGGCTTGCCCATGAGCTTTGCCAAAACCAGCAACAAGTCCTGTGTTGGTGGTGGTTTACACACTGGAGGGGAAATGTGGTCAAGGCCCTTGAAAAAGCACCATACCATCTTCTCCTGTGCCATCAACTGCTGACCAGCCTGCACTCGGTAAGCAGAGATGGCTGCCAGGTGCACCTCAAGGGTCACTGACTGAAGGCCTGACTGGGAGACAGACCAAAAGTAATCGAGAATGCTAACCACTGGACAGGACAAAGGATCCAACCCCTTGCCCAGACACCAAATGGAGAATCTCTTTCATTTGAAGGCATAGTACTTCCTGGTTGACACCTTCCAAGATGCCTCCACAACAGTGAAGACAGCTTCAGAGAGACCCAAGGCCTGGAACTCTAGCCACTCAGGAACCAGGCTGTCAGGTGCAGTGACTGAAGGTCCGGGTGGAGTACCTTCCCCTCACTTATGGAAAGCAGGTCCAGGCATAGGGGAAGATACCTCGGGAGCCTGATGCTGAGACTGAGAAGATCGGAGTACCAGAACTGATGTGGCCAGTCCACAGCCACCAGGATTACCTGTGCCTTGTCCCTCCTGGCCTTGAGGAGCACCTTGTGGATCAAGGGAATTGCAGAGAATACACAGAAGAGGCCTGGGGTCCAGGGTTTGCTTGGGGGGGTGGGCACAAAACAGCCTCAGCTTTGCGTTCTCCCTGGAGGTGAACAGGTCCACCTGAGGGGTGACCCACTGGGTGAACAGACTGTGAACTACCTCTGGGTGGAGAGAACACTCGTGAGATGCCTCACCCACATGGCTGAGATTCACCTCCAGGCTGTGCACAAGGGTCCAAACATGGAGAGCTTCCCTGCACAAGGGCAGGGAGTGTGTCCCGCCTGCTTGTTGAAGTAGTACGTGGTCATGATGTTGTCCATCTGGACTTGGACCACCTGACCCCGAATGTGCAGAACGAATGCAATCAGCGCCAGCTGAACTGCCTGGAGCTCCAGCAGGATGATGTGGAATCGGGACTCCTCCGGGGTCAAGAGCCCATGGACTCTGTGTTCCTCCAGGTGGGCACCCCAGCCCATGAGAGAGACATCAGTCATCAGGATGACCGATGGCTCTGGGCGGACAAATGGGATCCTTTCCTGCAGGTGTGTTGGGACCAACCACCACTGGATGGCATCTCAGATCCGCTGGGTCACAGTGACCAGCTGGCCGAAATAACCATTGCATTGAGACCACTGGCTGGCCAGTTCCCACTGCAGGGCGCATTCTTCAGTGGGCCCAATGGACCATGCTGATGCAAGGCACCATGTAGCCCAGAAAGCACAGGAAGGCATGGGCAGGGCACAATTGCCCAGCCTGAAATAATTGGGCACAGAAGGAAAGAGCTTCTGTCCTGTCTGCTGGGAGCCAGGCTCTCACTCTGCAAGAGTCAAGCTCTTCCACGATGAAGTTGATGACTTGGCCTCATTGACCAGGAGGCCAGTGGAGATGCAGGTCTGGAGGGCCAGGTCCTTGGACTGCTCTACCTCCTGCCTGGAGGGACCTGCGATCAGCCAGTCATCCAGGCAGGGGTAAACCTGGACCACTCAGTGCCTCAGGTAAGCTGCTACCACTGCAATGCACTTGGTGAAGACCCTGGGGGCTGAGGAGAGGTCAAATGGCATGGCCTGGAACTCATAGAGGGCTCCCTCTGCTCGAAAGCGTAGGAACCTTCAATGAGATGGACGGATCGGGACATGAAAGAACATGTCCTGAAGATCCAGGGAGAAAAAACACATGTTTTGCTTTAGAGATGGTATGATCTGAGACAGAGTTATCCTGAAAGTGCATAACCTGAGGAACCTGTTCAGGTTGTGCATATCTAGAATGGGGCACCAGTCCCTCATCCACTTTTGCACCAGGAAGTACCTGGAGACAATCCCTGGATGTTCCGGAGCATCCGTGAGAGGAACCACAACCTCTTTGTGGAGGAGCTGGGTAATGTCATCTCTGCGAGCTGACAGCATGTCTGCAGAAACCAAGTCCTCCCATGGGGTGCGGACTCAGCAAGGAAGGTACTTCTCGAATTCCAGAGGCAGACCCTGGCCCACCACTTCTAGAACCCACCTTTCTGTGGTGATAGCGGACCAGGCAGAAAGGAAGTGATGGAGCTGGCCTCCCACGAGAGGACCCAGGGGAGGTGTGACAGGCATGAGGGAGGCACTCCTCCTCCCATCACTGGGCAGGCTTAGAGGAGGAGGAGGAGGGCCTGGCTGAGGTGCCACCGTAGCCTCTCCCTCCAGACTTATGGATGACAGCGGTCAACTGACTTGGGCCAAGGTCACCATGCCTGACCCTGCTGGCCATCCTGTTGCTGGGCTGGTTTGGCTGAAGGAGTGGAGGTGGACTAAAAAAAGCTTCCTCTTCCCCCGCTGCTTGGAGCCCTCAGACCCCTTATGGGAAAATGTCAGAGTTCAAGGTGGCATTGGACTTCTTGATACAGGTGAGGTGACTCTTGACTCTGGCCCGAACAGGTCAGTGCCCAGGAAGGAGACATCTTGTGCTGAGTGTCCACTGTAAAGGTCGAGATCCTCAGCCAAGGCCTGCAGTGCATGGCCACTGAGGCCACCATGGAGCGGGCACAGGAGTCCCCAATGTCCATGGCTGTCTGAAGCTGTTGATTGGCTACAGCCCAGCCCTGGTCCCAGACCTGTTTGACCATGGTCTAAAGGTCCACAGGCAGATGAGGGAGCACTTCATCTAAAGTGCCCAGTAGAGCATGGGAGAAGTGGGCCATAATGACGGCTGAGCTCACCTGGTGGAGACAAGCGAAGAGGCAGCATAGAGTTTCTTAGCTGCATGGTCCAATTTCTTGGACTGCTTGTTGGGCAGCTTCTCAACGTCTCCAGTGTTGCCAGAGTGCCTAAACACAGAATTGGCCACCAAGCCCTTGGTCGAGGGATGCTCTGTGAACCCCAAAAGGGAACCGGTGGGCACTGCGTAGTTGCAGGCCATCTGTGCAGAAGGCACTGGGCAGGAAGCAGGGTGCTGCCAAAGCTCCAAGGCTTGGCCAAGGATGGCTTCTGCCCCTGGGAAGGCCTCTGTTGAAGAGTCTCCCTGGTTGAGGATCTCAATCAATGAGTAACAAGCCCACTTTTGCACAGGCTTCATTTTCATAGCCACCAACTCGGAGATCAGACGGAGAAGGCCCAGAAAATATGTGGGGTCCTCATCTGTTGAGAGTCCCAACCAACTTGACGTCGACTGGAAGGGAGTGCAGTGAGGAACCCTTTGACTCTGAGGAGTCATCAAAGAGAGGTCGACCAACCGGGTCCCCGCTGACCCTCCGTGGACAGTCAGGGGTGATGGTGACTGACAACCAATGCGGAAGCCCCTTGGCCAGTCAAGACTCCTTAGATGGAGCACTTACCATTGGCTGTTTGGGCAGCAGTTTTACCACAATCAGCAGAGATGCCGGAGGCAGCCAAGCTGGGACCGATTTGATTGGCTCTGTAGAAGGAGAAGGAGAAGGCTTAGGCCTTTTGGGCAACAGCCAGGTGACGGCTGGCATAAAAACTGGGGTCAGTTTGGCGCTGGTTAACACCAGTTGTTGCCACATCAGGTCCTTGTAGTGTTGATGCAACTTGCGCCGTAGCATCTCCTCACCCAAGGAGGACGAAGATGAAGAATAGCAGCAGCGCCGCTTCCCGTGGTTCTGAGAGAGGGAGCACTGATGTTGGCAGGACTGGCTCAACCCATGGGAGGAAGACTGAGACCTTGACCACCGGGGCAACTGGTTGCGGGGCTCAGAGGAAGTCAGCGATTGTCAAGGCTCCTCCTGGTCAGTGTCAGAGACCAGAGGTAGCGAGTCAGCAGACTGATCCATTCCTTGAATGGTCTGCATCAGGACCAGAGTCCTAGACAAGGAAGTATTAACCTCTTTGGTTAACAACTGGTTGGTCGGCTCAAGAAAAATCTTGGCTGGGACTTCGAACAGTGTCTCGGCCAACAGGCCCAACAGGGTTACTGTGGAGCTGGAGGCAGAGGATTTGACTGAAGTCAAATCCAGAGAAGCACAGAAATTGGAGGCTGTTGACCTAGAGTGCTCCCAATCCTACGATCGATGACAAGACTTTTCTTTTTTAGACTTGTTTATCTTTAGATTTGCTGGTGGGTTCCTGACCGAAGGTTGGCAGAGACTCGCACAATTCCTTGAAGGAGCCCATAAAAGTCAAGCCTAGCCTAAGCGGCATGAAGGCAGAAGCCAAGGAGGAATGGGCCGTGGCCTGGGATGACTCCTCTTCGAAGGTCACAAGCTGCTTGGCAGACCCCGCAGCTGCAGAAACCACCCAACGGACATCAATGGATTTGACCTGCAGGTTCCTTTGTGCTGGGAGGCCCAGTTTCAGGTGAGCGAGACAGTCCTCCAGAATGGTCGGGTGAAACGAGCAGCAAAAGTCGCAATCTTGTGGATTGTGGTCATGCCCCAGGTAGTAGACATATGTGGCATGAGGGTCGGTCCTGGACATCTTCTGCCCACAAGGGCACCAGTGGAATCAGAGAGTGGACTTATCATCCATTGTGACTGTGACCAAAGATTGAGCTGAAGACAAAAACTCATAAGAGTTGAAGTTTTGGAAGTCATTCTGAAGAATTTAAGTGCTAGGGCCTACTCAACGTGAGAGTGGTAAGGAGGGAACCTGATTCTTCCAGCAGACAGGAAGATCTGGTGTAATGGGGCAGAGCCGAGGGAATTACCACCCAGGTGGGTGGGAGGAGCCAGCTTGAAGACTTTCCAGCAAGCTCTTAAAGGAAAAGGACACTGCCAGAAGTGTGGATAGTACATCATATCCACGTCCCTATAAATGCCATTTTCTTCTGGCCTTGTTCCTGGGAATATATCTTAGCCACACTATTTACAGGAATACTGAAAAAAAACTTCAAGAGAACATGTTGGCATATTCCTGGGAAAATTAAAAGTCTTGTTCAGAGGGGAACTGCTTGTGTATGATGACATCATGTGCAGGTGTGCAGTTGATGTTTTGGATCATCTGACGAAGGCGTGGTCCAAAATGTCAGCTGCATGCCTGCATGTGATGTCATTGCGCGCTGGCAGTTCCCCTCCGAATAAGGAGATTTTACTTTTCACAGGAATAAGCCAACATGTTCTCTTGAAGTTTCTTCCAGCATTCCTGTAAACAGTGTAGCTACAGGCACTTGGACAGCCAGTGGAAGTGGATATATTCCCAGGAATAAAATCAGAAGAAAACGCGTCTATAGGGTAAATTTCACAAGTTCTAAACATTAAGTGCACTTTCCTTTGTTCTGCTTTACCACTTGACTAGTACAGAAATTATACCTGGTTGATCCTGCCATCACCTCCTGCTGACATTTTGTAAATGGCAACTCTAGGAGTGCATCCCAGAACCTCCCATGGCTGACATCAGAGCCAGGGATCAGCCGTGGGAGAGTTTACTGTATCAATTAATAGATGGAGCTGTTATTAGCTCCGATTTCTTCTGCCCATAGGCTGGATTGTTTATATTTGGTTTTAGTATGACACCAGGACCAGTAAAGAAGATACCAGAGCTATTAACAGCTCGATCTATTAATATATACAGTAAACCCTCTTGCAGCTGATCCCCTTCTCTAACATCAGCATGGGAGGTTCTGGGATGGGCCCCAGTGTTGCCATTTACAAATACCAGCAGGAAGTTTTGGAAGGATCAACCAGATAAAGTAAAAATAATAGAGCAGCACAAAAGGTAAAACTTTACTATTTAGGCAAAAAGCCTAATTGGAGTCTGCCCCACATTATGGTGTGAAGCACATGCAGCTAGACATTTCCCTTTAAGTTCATATGCATAATGTACTTTAAAGTTTCATACACAATTTGTGATCTAAACTTAAAAACAGCACAGCTAGTCCCAGTCTACTCAAGCCCTGACAGATCAACAAAGAACAATTTTTGCAGCTCCACAAAAATGGTATTAAACTCTGTGGTATTTTCAAGCGGATTTGTCAAGTTACCTTGTTCACTAGTCATACAGTAAGTGGCATTGCTGGGGAACTGGTCTTTCCCACGAGACTGTTTAGTGTTTGCCAGTTTACCAGTGGTCCAGTTGAATATTGAAACTGGGAGTTTAAATAATATCCATTTCTGTCTTTTTAACCAATTGTTTACATTTATTCCTTAGTTTTATATATTCAAGCAAGGTTGGATTTGTAGATGGTCTCCTAAAAGCTTTCCAGGCTATGTCTCTCTCCTGCATCAATTGTGCCAGACAAGGGGTGATCCATTCCTGACTTCTAGTTTTAGTATGTAAGCAATGGATTTGGCAAAGTGATTACAAACCCCGTTAAATTCATGTATAATATAATCCAACAACAAACATACTGAGGGGATGACATGCACAGAAGACCAGCTAATCTGTGAAACAGCCTTCCCAAATTCACTGATGTTCAGATTAGGAATGGATCTGGAAGTTATACATAGAGTAAGTAAGTAAGCAAGTAAAAGTTTATTTATATCAGCGCCCTTCCCCAGAGGCCAAGGGTGCTTTACAGTTAAGGCAAAATAAATCAGCAACAAGGTACACACAAAATGCTATATATCACATAATTATATAATAATAAAGTAATGAACAAATAAAACACAACTGGGGCAGACGTAAAAGTGCAAGCCATCAGTCCCCAAATGCTTGGCTGTACAGCTATGTCCTCAGACACCTCTTATAGGCCTCCACCAAGGGGGCCTCTTTGATGGCTCTCAGGATGGAATTCCACAAAATTGGGCCAGCCACCTCAAAGACCTGGTCACCCAACATTTTGAGCCTTCATCTTGGTACAATCAGGAGGCCCCCCCCCCCCAGAGGCGGCGTGGAGAGAGCACCAGGGCATGTAATGGTGACAGGAGATCTAACATGTAGTCAGGACCCAATCCATGTACGGTCTTATAAGCTGGTAACCCAACTATGAAGGAGATATGCCACTTCACCAGCATCCAGTGCAGTTCACGCAGCACTGGAAACACACGACACATCCTCAGAAGTCCAATCAACAGTCTGGCCACTGAGTTTTGCACCATTTGCAGGCATCGTAACATACCTCCACTGACCCCGAGGTATACAGTATTGTAGTTGAGTGGAGAAGTCACAAATGCATGTACTAGAGTCACCAGGTCACCAGGGGGGATGAGGAATTTAATCTGGAAGATGTTCTTTCAACAGTAACAGTCACTTCAGACTATGGCTGACAACGAAACCTCAAGTATCATTCCTTCATCCAGAATGAACCCTAGATTTTTGACCTTTGTGGCAACCAAAAGCTTGGATGAGCCTAGCCAAAGCCCAGTCTTCTCAGCTGTTTCCACTCTCCCTCTATAGTCCTGATCAACTACTAGCACTTCAGTGTTATCAAGGCTGAGTCTTAACCAGCTGGGTGACATCCAGTCCTCGATCTCAGCCTAGTACTTACTTAGTACGTCCACTGTTCCCAGCATCCTGGATGCAAAAGACAGGTACAGCTGGGTATCATCTGCATAGTAGTGAAATCCCATCTCATCCCATACCATCTAATAATCCCCACCCCCAAGGGTAGCATATACAATGCAAGCAACATGGGTGAGAGGACTGAGCCCTGGGGAACACCACAAGGCTGACACACCGGGTGTGAGGAGAAATTCCTCAGCACCACCTTCTGTGCCATGTCCCTGAGGTAGGACTCAAACCAGCAGATGACATTGCCAGTAAGCCCTATGTATTCTCTCAGCTGATCCAACAACAGCCCATGGTCTACAGTGTCAAAAGTTAAGGAGATCAATGAGAAATGACCACTCTACTCAATCCTTCACCCTGAGAAGGTCATTCTGCATCCTACCAGTGCAGTTTCAGTGCTATACTTAGATCTAAATCTACTGGGGGCCTGACCATCGCCACTATTAGCATCTGTAGCCTGATCTCTAAGCTTGACGCCATCCAAGTCTTTGTAAACCAGCACAGACCTGATATTCTAGCAATTGTTGAAACATGGCTGTTGCCAAAAATCCCAGACTCAGCGATTGCACTGCCAGGATAAAACGTCTACAGACTGGACCGCGTGTCCAAAAGAGGTGGAGGTTGTGCAATCTACACCAAAGACTATCTCATAGGTTGCCCCATCTCTACTCCTCTCCATGACTCCACTGCTCAGATCTTACTTACTAAGCTACTTTTAGGAGCACACAACAAAACTCTCACAGTAATCACAGTCTGCATCCACCCCAAAGACCAAGGGAAGAGCCTCACAGCTGTTCTGGACTTCATCAAATCCCAGCCAGTAGGTACAGAGACAATTACACTAGGTGATTTCAATATGAATTGGCTCTCATCAGATGCTGCTATATCTTGGGATGCCATATCATCAGCAAACCTCTCACAAATGGTTCTCTCCACCACCAGAAAGAACTATAAAACAGGCACTAGTACCTTACTGGACTGGGTCCTTACCAGTCATCCCTCTCATATCACCAGCACCTCTGTCCTTCCTGACTCACTAAGCGACCACTCACCCATTATATGTGAATGGTCAAATAAATTCCATAAGCCCCACCCAAAGTCATCACTAGCAGAGTGCTCCCACGTAGACAGCTAAGACACCTTAAATCCTACCTCAGTCAGTTTGATTGGTCTCCCATTTTCCTCTCAACAGATGTTAACACAGCTCTTGACCTCTTTATCTCCTCCTTCAACGCAGCCTGTGACACCTACGCATCGCTTAAAAAATGAAAAGTCACAGCACTCTGCAACCCGTGGCTAACTGAAGAGCTACCTGCCCAGCTAAAGGCTTGGGACCACCTTTAGGTCCTGGCTAGAGACTCTGGCGCCAGCATGACATACAGAACTACAAATGTGCCCGCAAAAACTGCACTAAATCCATATGACTACTGAAAAATGGCTACTACAAAGAAGCTCTCTCAAACTCCTGGGGAAAGGGGTCAGATTTCTGGAAGAATATCAAAGAAGTTACAGGGAAGCAAACTAAATCCTCCCCAACCATGCTAAATGTTGATGAGGCCATCACCTTGGATCCTCTGGTCATTGCAAACACCTTTAATGATGCATTTACTGATCTCAGCAGCATCCTTCTCCCAGATTTTTTCCTTGACACTACCCATGCTATCCCCGATGATCCTCCTACCACTCTCCTGTGCTTCTACTTCAAAGAAATTAACCTGCACGATGCCCAACACACATCACCAAAGCAATTTCAAAGTCAAGATCAAGTGGAGAATCGCTGGATCTAAAACTCCTAACCCTCACTATGGATGAGGTTCTAGTCCCATTAACACACATTCTCAATCTCTGCCTTAGCACTGGTCAGTTTCCTGACAAATGGAAGGTGGTTACAGTTACTCCAGTCCACAAAAGCGGGGATAAGACCTGTCATGCGAACTATCGACTGATTTCGATACTACCACCTCTCTCCAAGGCACTCGAACGCATAGTATCCAACCAACTCATGGACTACCTGGACAAGCACAATGTCTTATGCCCACAACAACATGGCTTCAGAAAAGGTCATAGCACCTCTTCTGCATTACTGGAGTTCACTGGAGCACTGCACAGTACATTGGATATGGGTCACTTAACTGGGGCAGTATTTGTAGATCTGACCAAGGCCTTCGACACAGTCCACGATCGTCTGCTGATCCAACAACTCCAGCATTTAAGACTGTCTCCTGATACTGTCTCATGGTTCAACAGCTATCTGCAAAACAGATCTCAATGAGTCAAAATTGCTGGGACACTCTTGGACCTCAGACCAGTCTGATCTGGAGTCCCTCAGGGATCCATCCTGGGTCCGTTACTTTTCAGCCTTTTTCATAACACGCTCCTGAAATCTTGCACTGAACAGATTATCCTCTATGCTGATGATGCTGTTATCTTCTCCTCCCACAAGGACCCTGTGCTCCTGCAGACCAATCTACAGCAAAGCTTTGCCACAGTGGAATACTGGTTCATTCATCATAAGCTTGTCCTCAATCATAAAAAAAAAACAAAGTAATGCTCTTTAACAGCTCTCAAAACAGGCATAGATCTCACCCCTAGCTATCTCTACTAGCAATGGCAACACCCTTCAGCAAGTGCAGTCGTTCAAATACCTAGGGTTATCCCTGGACTCAAATCTCTACTATGGGGCACACATAGACAATACAAAATCACACATGCCCCCACAATGCAAAGCATCATGGGATGCATATGCAAATCACCACAGAATGTTATGCTGGTCCAACTTTAAGCAGAATTGCATGGTGCCAAAAGGCCTCTCACACAGTTTGCAAAGGGTGCTAACAGAAGACATAGACACGTGTTTCGTCCTACCAGGACTCATCAGTATGCCTCATCTGTTTGACACCCCAGTGGAATGGACCAGCTACCCTTAAGACAGTGTGTCTTGGATATGTTGTGGTGAACCCATTAAAATAAAAAACTATTTAAAGTTGGACCAGCATAACATTCTGTGGTGATTTGCATATGCAGCCCATGATGCTTTGCATTGTGGGGACATGTGTGATTTTGTATTTTCTTGAAACTTGGCTTCCCAGCCAAATGCCCTTTGGGGTAACCCTTGCCTCAGTGTTTGCGCACAGAGGTTCTTTGTCTTTTACACATAGACAATGTTGCCAAATCAGCAAATATGTGCCTAGGCCTACTTTACCGACACAGACAACACCTTACTGCAGAAGCACTGAAGATTGCCATCCAAAGCTCGGTGGTCTCCATCACTGATTATGGTCTCATAATCTATGGCTCTGCCACTGCCACTGCCCTGAGACGAATTTCAACATCACTTAACAAGGCCTGCAGGCTTATCTCTGGTGCTCATCGTCTCACTCATACATGTGACCTGTATGCCCAATCTGGCTGACTTCAACTTTCAAATTGCATAAAATACCAAACCTGCATTATGGCAAAGAAAGTAACCATGGGCCTTGCTCCACCGGGAGTCCAAGCACTGCTTAGTTCTAGACTAAAGCCACGTAACACCAGGGGCTCTGAATACCAGCTCCTTCAGGTTCCCCGCCGTCGCACCTCTCAGGGCCAAAGATCTTTTGCCTTCAGAGTGCCTAGCTGGTTAAATGCGCTCAATCCTGACATCTCCTCCACTACTACCCTTGGCTCATTCAAATATAAACTCCACCTCCACCTTACAAACTCTAGCTCCCTGTGAATGCTACCTATAATCTCCTCAGCCCTCTCATTTTTGTTCCCTCCAGCTATCACCTACCACATCTCCACCCCCTCCTTTTCCTCTGTTACTTTTTTATTTCTTCTTTCTTTTCACCACTCCTGACTCTCCCCTCTTCACCCCCCACCTCTTCTGAGCCTTCAATGATCTTTCCCTTTTTGTTGACTAGTTTCAGCCTGCTCCCAGTTGATGACCATGCCCTTTGGCTGCAATTCCTGCCCTCTCCAACTTCGCTCCTCATGTTTATCTTCATCTTCCACCCTCCCTCCTACTTATCCCTCTGTTACTCTGTGTTCCCATGTATACATTCTACTTATTCTAGCTATTGTATTGATCTACCATTGTAACCTAATATGCCGACCTATTTATTGTTTTGTTCCTATTTCTGTAACTTGTACTGTATTTGTTCTGTGACGTGGAACCTCTGTAAAAGAGCCTGGCTCAAAGGTACTTGTAATCCTAGTTGTAATAAAATAAAAATATGAAAAATAAATCCAGACTGGAGAAACTCATAGGTGTCATAGGCTATGAGCTGTGCCTCAAGCTGCAACATAACCATCTTCTCAATAGCCTTACCTAAAACAGGTAGGTTAGAGATAGGTTGGTAATTCACTAAGCTGTCTAGGTCCAGTGATGGCTTCTTCAGAAGAGGCCTCACCAGTGTATTTTTCAGTGAAGCTGGGGGGAAGACCCCCCCCTCCGATAAAGAGCACCGGACAATCCCAGCAAACACCAGGCCCACGTATCCAGCACCACTCACCAGTAATGGCGTTGTGCCTGGATCCAGTTCACAAAACGTCAGTCGCAGCACAAAAATTCCCTGTCAGCTCATTCACCCTCGCACTCCCCCCACGACAGCTGGTCACATCTGTGTAGTGTTAGCTCCCACTTGGGGAAATCCCGGTGTGAATAGAGGACACCCTGTCTGACAACAATCGAACAAACTCCTCGCATTTAGCAGGTGGAAAGGCTCACATGGACTCCAGACAGGCCAGATGGTGCAAACTGTCTACAGTCTGAAAGAGCTGAGCTGGTTTATTCCTGCCAGCAGCAATCTCCCTTCACACAGGCTCTGCTTTCCACTGGGAGATTGCCCTTTGATATTCACAGTAATGAATGCCCAAAGCCAGTTTGTCCTCGTGGGCCCTAGATCTCCTCCAACAATGCTCCAGCTTCTGCCCCCTTGGCTTCATTTCTCAAAGCTCACTATTGTACCACAACTAGCCACATCATGACACAATGGGGATTACATGTATGGGTACCACCTGATCGAAGGCCCCTGCAATAGCTCTGTTATAAGCCATCACAGCCTCCTCCAACTGTATAGCACAAGCCACCACCACATCCAAGATACCCACTACCACCTTAAGTCCCTGTGGCCATAGCCCTCTTAAAGGGTGGCACTGGACCATATCCACAGGTAGCAGACTACAAGGAGGGGCCCTGAAGGAGAACTTGATGGTGCAGTGGTCCAACCAACTGACCAGATCAATCATGAGGCCATCAAACTCAAGCCGCATGGAGAACACCAAGTCAAGATGTGATCATGTTGATGGGCAGTGGAAGTAACTACTTGTACGAGGCCCAAGAATTCCATCACCCGAAGGAAATCTTGACCAAAATGAGCGCGTTCACCATAGACTCAGGCATTGAAGTCACCCAGAATTAACCATCTGGAAGACCCAACACACTGTTGGTGATGAAATCCGTGATTTACTGTAGGAACTCTACCACATGCCCCTGAGACCGGTACACAAGAAGGATCCCACAACCTGCATCTGGACCACTCACACATGGCCATGAATTCAAACAATGAAGTGTCCCCCACTAACTGCACCCAAAGTTGAACTCAGTATACTAAAATAGATGGCCAACCCCACCACCTCCACCACCATGATCCTTCCTCGAGTAGTGAACCACAGAGAATCTGGCTGGGATTACTGCCTCTTGGACAGGGTCCGCATCATCACCTAGACAGGTTTCTGTCATACAAGCCAGATCAACACAGGAGTCAGAGAAAAAGTCCACTACTACAAGCAATCTTATTTCTCATCGATCTGGCATTGCCCAACACTGCCCGAAGAGGATGAGCAGAGGCAGCCGGCCTCTCAGTTACCTGCCCATTCAGTCTAGTGGGAACCCTGTGTGTGGGTATCAAGCACACTGGGCCTCTCTTTATAACCTGATTCACCCCAGCGTGCCTCCTGGCCCTAACTGCACTCTCCCATCAGCTGAACTCAACCTCCAATTCCTGCCTCTCCTCATGACCCCCACCTCGCTGCATTGTCTATATGCAGTACTTTGCAGGGGGGTCAGAAAAGTGGTGCAGGTCAAGGAGGAGGGATAAGAAGCATCTGAATCTTGGGGTCTGCAGTCCCCAGTACATCCCAGCAATAACCAAAACAATGTACTATTATAATCTAAAAAAAAAAACTAAATAACTAAAACCTCAGTCCAATAAATAACATACCAACCACAACCCACCTACAAAACTACACAACATTAAACCACCACCACCTCAAGATCTGGTCTAGAACTATCGAGTTTATTACGGACCCAGTGTTAGCCTTGTAAATTAGTTGGATTGCTGAGGAAATCACTTGCTTAATAATGTTCAAGCTCTCAAGGTGGTCTCTACATCTCCAATTTCTTTTTTTCATTCCACTTAATACTTGCATCTCCCTGGAGAAGGATTTCTTTTGTGTTGGATTTGGACTGCTGAACTCAGACAATGAAGCAAATTCATCTTCAGAATAACCCAGAGGAATATAAAAAGTAGCTAACAATAGGTGGTTGACATCCCCTAAACATAACATGACAGAAAGAAAATCACAGGATAAGTAAGTATTAGTGAAATCATTAGGCACACAACTGCAAAACAAGACTTGTAAGACTAAGACCCCATCCCAAAGTTTTCTTAGCCTGTCTCATCCAAATAAGCAATAGTTTGGAATCGCAATTTCTTAATTAGATATTCTGTTCGATAACCATGTCTCAGAAACTGTGACTAGACTGAAATCATTCCCCCAACATCCATGTACTGACTGAGTTCATCTTACAAACTTCTAATACTTACATGAACAATGGATAAAGCATGTTTGGGGGTCACAGTGCCTGCAACATGCTCCCCTGAGAAAGGATCAGATTGGGCTGAATGGTACTGGACCAGGACTGGGCTGAAAGGTACTGAGGGTTGAATTATACTGGCTAGAAGCAAGACTAGCAAAACACGGTCCCATTTTGTAATAGCTAAATTGGAGCAAATCAGTTCATTTTTAGATATACAGTAGAGGTACTATGACAAAATGTAAAACATGTAACTAAGTGTCTATAGCTGGCTTCAAAGAAATAACACACCTAGCCATAAGTCAATAGAAATATATGGTCCTAGACAGACATCAGTACAAACAGAACAGTATGAAATTTCTGTCGGCTTGGAAGATTGCCACAGTCACACCCATTCATAAAACTGGAGACAGATCCCTGGCCGGAAACTATCGGCCTATCTCCATTCTCTCTCCTCTCTCCAAAGCCCTGGAAAAAGTGGTGGACTCACAAATCACAGATTACCTTACCAGCTACAACATTCTCTGCCCTGAACAGCACGGTTTCCATGCTGGTCATAGTACCAGTACTGCCCTTCTAGAGTTCTCAAATTTTCTCCACACCTCCCTGGACTTGGGCTCTCTGGCTGAAGCAGTGTTTGTAGACCTATCAAAAGCATTCGACACTGTCACCCATCCCCTCCTTCTGGATGCCCTCAGTCACTCTGGATTTGCCACTGGGCCTGTCTCCTGGTGCGCTAGCTATCCGTCAGCTCGCTTCCAACGTGTTAAAATTAGTGGGACTCTCTCCGACATCTGTCCCATCCGCTCTGGTGTTCCCCAGGGCTCATTATTGGACCCTTACTCTTCTCACTATACCTTAACACCCTACCAGGTTCCTGTAATGGAAATATTTTACTGTATGCAGATGATGCTGTCATCTCTGCCTCTGATCGCAACCCTATCGCCCTTCAGGACTCCTTGCAAAGATCATATAATGAAGCTGAAGGTTGGTTCAAGGAACACAGACTGGTGATAAATCTCAAAAAAAACAAAAACCATGATCTTCGCCCACCCACAAAACAAATCCAGCAACTTCAAACTCCACATTCTCTCTAGCATCAAGTTCCCACTCGAACAAGTCTACTCCTATAAGTACCTTGGGATCTATTTTGACCCTGCTCTCTCCTTCCATGATCACATCTCAGCCCTTGCCTCAGCTGCAAATATTCAGCTAGGCATCTTACACCGGTATAAAAACTGTCTCCCCCCTGAAGCCCTCCGACTCACGGTCACGTCATCCATACTGTCCCTTGTGGATTATGGGCTGCCGGTGTGTGGTGCTGCTGATCAGACCTCTCTCAACAAAATTTGCATTACACTAAACAAGGCCTGTAGGCTAACTTTAGGGGTCCCTAGGTTAACGCACACCTGCCAGATATATGCAAATGCCATGCTGCTTGACTTAGATGAACGCCTTAGATATCAAACCTGTATCATAACAAAAGAAACTCTCCTTGGGCTATCCCCACCAGGTTTGGCAGCCCCCATCCACCATGCAAAATCCCTAGTACAAACCCGAACCTCCAGTAAAACCACCCTATCAATTCCCAGGGCTAGGACCTCGCACAGTCAAAGGGCCTATTGCTACAGAGCCCCATCCTGGTTCAACACACTTCCCCTCACTATCTCTGATGCTCCTTCAATCTCCTGTTTTAAAACCTCCCTCCGAAATCACCTATTTAATACTTGAAGCTGTGATTGTTACTAGTTTGGTCTTGCTCATAGGCTATGACAAAGTCACCTGAGTGGCTGCATCCAATAATAGAAGTTATCCTGGCCTTAGCAATTTACTGTATGCCCATTGTTGAAACATACCTGTTTAAACCAATTTGTTGTATATCTCATTGTTGTAACATACTGTTGTATTGTGCCTAAACCAATCTGTTGTATATCTCAATGTTGTAACATACTGTTGTATTGTGTTTGTCTTTTTCAACGAGGTACCTTTGTGTAACCCCTTGTTACCCGGGGTTACAAAAATGGAGGCACCTCTGGGATTTGTTCAGGAAGGAAGGTGCTTGAGCAAGGGGGCTAGTGTTTTGGCTATCTGGCAGTGGGTAGCCCAAAAAAAAAAAAAAAGCTAAAGCAATTTCTCTAGTGTGTTGCTGTGTGTTATGAATCTTGTGCTGCTGTTTAAAAAATGCCAACTGGTTACCAAGGAACATTAAAGCCAAAGAGTGTGCCCTTGTCCTGCATCAAAATTGTTTACAGCATTTTTGTCAGCTTTAAAATGAATTCTGTGAAGGAAAGTGTGGAAAACTAGGGGTAGCAACAGAGAAATTATGCCCTGGATGTTTGAAATGCTTTTAAAATGAATTCTGTGAAGGAAAGTGTGGAAAACTAGGGGTAGCAACAGAGAAATTATGCCCTGGATGTTTGAAATGCTTTTAAAATGAATTCCTGTGAAGGAAAGTGTGGAAGACTAGGGGTAGCAACAGAGAAATTATGCCCTGGATGTTGGAAATGTTTTCTGTGTAAATGGAGAGACTGCAGAGTTAATGGCAATGTTATATGGTTGAAATGGGCTCCTGCCGTGGAGTCAGTTGAAAAAAAAAGTGCATTTGACAGTTTAAATTTGCCTGCTCGATGATCGCTGTAAGGAGAGAAGCCCTCGCGAGTAAGAAGAGGCTCATTTGCATGGTTTCGTGTGGTTGGTCAGATTGCCATTAGTCCTGCCCCTCAGCCAGCTCTTCTGAGACTGCCTCAGCATTCGAGAGGGAGACAGAGTGTAGTGCGTGTACTGGCAGTGGAGAAGCATCGCGGAGTATTCAAAGCACTGTAAACAGTTAAAAATAGACTTTTAAGTTTAAAATCGGGCTCAACCCACAAATCGATCATGAAAATAGCGAGTTTGGTGGTTAAAACGACGATCGCTAAGACTGCCCGCCCATTTGTGTTCCAAGGCCTTCAGGAACTGGCTGCAGGCCGTTTTACCCCATCGCAGCAAGTTGCTACTAATAACAGTGAGTAAACCTTCATAAAACTGCTCAAACAGTGATTTTCAGTAATGCTATATAAAATGTGTGTGCAGCAGTGTGAGTCACTTTGCAAGTAACGACGTGTGAAGTCTGCCAGCAACTGCAAGTCCTGGCAAAGCCATTGGATATGTGCATGGAAGTGAAAATAGCCTCAGTTTAAAGTTTGCAGCCAGAGAGAGACTGTGGGTTGTAGCAAAATGCAACACTAGTAGAAGCAGGCAATTGTGAGCTAAAACCTGAAGCTTTAGAGGAACTGTGAATTAAATGAATGTTACCAGCTTGTAAAAAGTCCAAGGAAAATCCTGTAAATGTGTGTAAAGCCAAAACAAAGCAAGTTGTGCAGTTTGAGTAAAAGTTATCAGTAGCTGGTGTAAATCGGGTGCGCAGTGGCTTGACCCAGATTCTAAATGTTGATGCACAGGAGTGCTGCCGCTGCCATTACAGGGTGGGGTAGTAAAGTAAACACAGCAGCAGAGGAGCGATTTCAAAGCTACAGAGTGTGTTCATTAAAGTGGGACTTTCAGTTACAGTGAACTTTTAATTTTCTGCAGTTTTGGCCTCAGGACCTGCTCGTTACCCGGATCATGCCCGGGTTGCAGTAACAGCAGCAGTAAATAGACTGAGAGATATTGAAAAGTGGTGCTATGGAGGGCAACTGCCTCCTGATGTGGCAATTCCTAATTATCCAGTATGAGTATGCCAAATATGCTTGGGACCTGGGAGGGGCGTCTTCATGATTCCTCACTGTGCTGGATGCCTACAAAAATATGGCTTGTATAAAGCGCCTCCAATTCGTTTGGCCCCCACATGGACAAAAATTCAGGAATCTGCAATTGGCAGCACACAGCATCAGGCGGAGCCTGTGGAGGAAGGTCCCTCGGGGGAGTGTGGCACAAAGCTAGAGGGTGCAGAGTTAGAGACTGAACCTGAAGTTGAAGCTTTGGATGCTGGATCCCAGAAAGAAAGTTCAGATAAAGCATCAATAGACCCCTGGGTGGGGGTGCCTAGCCCAAGTCTCTTAGATGAAGATGAGATGCGGGAGGCCTTTGAATGGGAGGTGTCGACCCCGCCTAGTGATGAATGGATAGTCTCAGGGGTGAGAACGACTGCTCACCCCTGGGCTCAGATCCTCAGTGAAGAGGAAGATGAGGGAGAACCTATGTGGCCTTGTGAGAAAGGAACGGATACACAGCCTCAAGATCTTGCCTCGGAGGAATGTATTGAAGAAGGTGGTGATGCCACTGCCCTGGCTTTACAGGAGGAAGAAGTCAAGGATCCGTTTTTAATTTCCTCGAGAATGCGAAGCTGGCGGAACCAGGACTGGCCACCCCCAAGCCAGGCCAGTGGTCTCAGATTGACCAAAGCAAGTAAAGAGGAGAGACTGGTTTGTAGAAAGCCAAATGAGATCTATGGCATGACCTTTCCTACCTTTCCTCGGAAAGTCTGGGAGGAGATCGAGGACTGCAGGAAATCCTGGATCTGGGATGAAGCAATGAAAAGTGTGCATCCTGGGGCCAACAAGCATGTAAAGAATAGACTGTTCCCTGAAAAGTATACCCAGTGGAAGAGAGGCAGGACACTGTTTATGGACAGAGTGAGAATAGTGGACGGAGAGGGATGTGAAATCTCCCACTGTGTGAGTTATGTGTGCCCAGAAGGGGTAATAATTCAAGCCCCTGACCCCCGGTACTATTGGCCTCAGTGCAAGGACCTCCCAGCAAATGTGCCCATGCCTATAAAATGGAGAGCCGAGCAGTGGTAGTCAATACTGCCACACCAGACTGTGAAGTGCCCTTATTGATCCACCAATATGAATAACCAGGACTCAGGTGCTCCACATTTATCAGTCTACAGTGTACTGTCCTGTCCAGCAACCATCCACTGGCCCACCAGATGACTTCAGATCCAGAGAGGACACCAGCCCAGCTGTTTCCTGTTCATCGCCTGGTAATCGGATGATGTCAGACCAGCTGTTTTCTTTTTGTTCCTGTTCTAAGGTTCCGTCTTCATAGATGACATCAACCCAGCTGTTTCCAGATGTGCCCTCCTGTGGTTCCTGGAAGATGTCCGCCCAGCTGTATCAGAATTAATGCTGCCAGGGAGAGTCTTCAGCAGGGTGCAGGTTCGTGCAGAGTCTTGTACTACAAATGGCTGGTAAATCCGAAACTTTCCTATCTTTATGACATTGCAGTACACACCCTACACTACAGACTTCAAAAAACGTGTGAACTGTCCGCAAAGACTCTCCCCTTCCGGACTTTGGCCTGTTAGAAATGTGCTTCACCGGACTCCGGCCCAGGAGAGACTCTTTATTGGACTAGCCTTCGGGCCTTGTGGTCACTAGTTGGGACTTTTAGGGCACTCCATTCCCCCAAATGTGTATTGTAAATAATGTCATTATTGTATTTTAATGTAAATACTGTTTTTCTACTTTTTTCTAAAAAAATCTTTTTGGGATTTTTCAGTGTTTTGTATGGTAAGGGTTTTAGGTAGACTGTGTATGCAGATTAGGAGTGTGTTTTGTTTTGTCTTTTTCTTACAGGTGTTCCTGGGAAGACAGAAGAGAAGACAAGAAGAGGAGGAGGGGCTCATCGGAGTTCCTCGTCGGTGCTTTATTGTGTAGAGATTTAAAGTACTGTGTTGTTATTGTTATGGTTATTGCTGTATTAACCCTTTCCTTCCACAGGTGTGGTCGTGGGGGTAGGGAAGAGGCAGTAACTGGTATTTTAATGGTGTGGCTGCAGATTGCCCAAGGTCAGGGAGGTCCCCGGGTTTTGTTTTTGTTTGGGAATATTAAGTTAGAGGCAGATAGGTTTTCCCTAGAGGGTTAGGGGGGATACATAGGCTGTGGTCCTGAACAGCCATAGGGACTGCAGTTCTGATCTATCAGGGCTATGCTCTGGACGGTTCTACCAGAGCCACTAGGTGTCCATAGTAAGTGGATAGTGCAGAGGCTGACATGTCAGCTATAGGCCTCTAGACCCTTAGTGTTGCCTGCCTGTGCTTGCACATGGTAGGAGGGGGCCTTATCACCTCCCTCCACAGGTAGCACATAGGGTGGGATGGCCTAAGGCTGGGTGCATAATGACTGGGGATAGTCATTTTCCTGGTCAAGGGTGAGTGTAACCCCTTGTTACCCGGGGTTACTAGAATCCCAGTAAGACCTAATGGTAGGCAGGGAAGTCAGCTTGTGAAACTCCAGTTAAATGGGTTTCACACTCTCTCACTCTGTTCTCAGTCTCAGCTGAGACTGAGAGATCACATCACCAATAGAACTGTCGCAGCTGCATAAGCCACAGTGGAATCTGCAGCAGAGAGAGTGGGATAGAACTTTGGGAGTTTTCAAAGTCAGTCTCCTGCTTGCCCTCAAGGGAGTTTTTTGTTTACCTTCTGAGGAGAAGGAGTGAGTGTCCAGTGTTCAAGTGGTGGAGACCGCTGTCCAGGTCTCAGTGCCCCCCTCCCTCTGGGGGGGGGGGGAAGTAAAGTATCCCCATGTCGATTCCAGGGGCAATCCCCTAATTTCTGCAAAAGAAAGAAAGCTGCCTATTACAGTCTCAGTTTGCGTTGGAAAAGTGGAAAGAGTTGTACTTCGCCTGTGGGGCACCTGCAACAAAAGGGCCAGTGTTTGCTCTAATACGAGAGGACAAAAAATGTGTTTCTTCAGCCTGGGAAATGTGAAGAAATCTGGGATTTGAACTACTATTTGGGAGGCCTATAGTACTAGGACAAACAAATGGAGTAGGTTCAAAAGCTAAAGTCTGTGTGAATTCAAGTAATATTGTAGAGGGGGTGAGACAGTTCATCCACCGTTTAATCTACATTTCGAAGTTTCAGTTTGTCCAGAGAAATGGCCGGGTATGGGCTGTGGGAGCTGGACGTGGGAATACCCCCCATCTTTAGTAACCAGGTCCACCTCTACGGATTTCTGCTGTGATTGCTACTTGCCTCATGCGCTTGGCCAGTGATGAGGGAAGTACCCAGATGTGGGTAGCAAATGGGAAAATCTCTCTAGGAGTCGCAGCAAGTAAAATGGGTTCATTCTTCAAATGGATCTTCAGTCAAGTGGCTGGCAGGGGAGCCGGGCCAGTCGGGCTGTGTACCCAGAGTGTGTGCAAGTCTGGGCTATGTGCCTGGCGAGTCCAGAGCCTGAAAAACAGTAGAAATGGTTCATTCTTCCAGTGGACCGCCTTGTAGTCTGTAATGTGCATTATCAGTAAACGTAGCCCCATGGGGGTCCATCTATGCTTTGTTGTGTTCAGCTAGTTGTGAATAAAAGCCACACTGAAAAATCCCAATCCTGGTTCTGGACATTACAGTTATTGCTTCCTGTGTTCGGATTTACTTGGGTGCCCCTGTGCAGAGTAACCAAACCTAGGTCCCCTTGTGCCGAGTAACCTCATCCTCCCCGAACCCAGGTCCCCAACAGGTATTGCTGCCAGTGCCAACAGTATGCCACCTGTCGTTTTGGCAAAAAGGCAGGGGTGGGGGTTACATTTGTAAATGAGCCCATGGCTCAAAGGTTTTTTTCAAACTGATGTACAAATAAATAAATAAATAAATACATTGCACTGGTAGGCAATACAGTGTTGGCATTACCTACAAACATATTACCATTAAGTGACAATAAAGAAAGAATGAAAAGTAATTTAAAATAATCAATTTTAACAGGCAGGTGGAGCACCCCAGATATCAGTACTAATCAGGGAAATGAAAATTACATACTCACCGTAATTGTTGATCTTTCAGAATATCTCTGTCATTTATTACCATGTATGGGTCTGTGCCAGAGGCACTAGCATTCCGCGGGAGTGAAAGCTTTCACAGTTTAGAGCAAGGGAGTCATTGTCGGTGACAGCACCACCCATGTGGCAGATGTGTGACATGGCACCTGTGGACTGACCAGTAATGGACGCCGGCCCTCTGCACACCTCAGTTCTATTGCCAGGAGAGAAACAAGGTGGGAGAAAAGAGGAGAGGACAATGTTGCCCAAGGGATAGAGAAAAGGATATAGGATGTAAAAGGAACAAAACAATAAAACCCAACTACAGAGAGGAAGAAGAAGAAGAAGAAGAGGAAGGGGGGTCTAGGTAGTGGGCTCTGCTTAAAAAAAAAAAAAAAACAGAGGCCAAGGCCATCTGGGTAACACAGACCTTAAGAAAAACAGCTGAGAGCCTGACCAGATGGAAGAGGACCCCACAAAGGAAAAACTCAGAAGTGGAATAGAGAGGAAAGAAGGGAGGAAGGGAGTGAGGAATCACAGGACCCCATATAGGGGAGCCTGAAGTAGAGGAATGAAGGGAAAAACTGGAGCCCTGCTGGTGGGACCAAAGTGGGAATAAACCGGGGCTTGGAAGAAAGTTATAGTCTAAGAAAGGTAGGGAGACAACATGCATCAATGCCCACCACAAACGTAGCTTGTTATATACAAAAGATACTGCAAAAAAGGAAAGTAATTAATAAGAAACAAAGGAGCAGCTATCTGAAAATAGGAAGGCTGTAATGCTCGACTAGAGCAAAAAAATAAAGGTACTGGGAAGGATGCCCTCTCCTTCACCCCTGCCCCTTTGTCTTTTATTTATTTTTTGTTTGTTTTGAAAATATATGGAGAAAAACAGAACGTGGAGTGCCCCATGTGATAATATTTCTTTAATGCGCCCCCCCATCACTCCCTTTATTTTTTTGCTTTGTTCTTTTTTTATTCATTAAAAAGAACAAGGAGGTTATCCTGGGAACTCACAGGAAAAGAAGGAAAGGGATAAACAAAAGCACAATTTGAACTCAGACATAACATATTTAAGTTCAGGGAGGCAGGGGGCAGACAAGGAAAAACATAAAATATTTTTTTGTATGTTTTGTTCTAGAACAGGATAAAAAGTTTTTTGTTTTTTTTAAAGGATGGATGGGATAAGGACAATCTAGGATCCCTATCCCTCTCCCTTCATTTTTTTTTTTTGCAAAAACACATGCCCAGGGGGTCAAAGAAAAGAAGAAGAGAGAAAAAGAGGGTGAGATGCCCAGAGACCTAGCTCACACTAAGCAGGGAATGATGGGCGGGTTGTGGTAATAAATGGTGAAGATATTCTGGAAGATCAACAGTGAGTACATAATTTTCACATCTTGCAAGAATAAATCTTCACCATTAATTACTACGTATGGCTCAGAGTACCAAACAAGGAAGTAGTTGTTTCCTTAGCCTCCTATGGGGGAATGGCAACAGAGAGATTAGGATCCCTCATGCATCTGGCAAGGCCTAAGACTGGTCGCGGCAGGTGGAAGCTCCCATGGCCTGGGAGCATAAATTTGGCAGGCCAACTCATGCCTGACCCTGCAAGAGAAAAAGTGGGTCCCCTGGAAGCATGAGGCCAACACCTTATGCAGTGCCAAGGGTGACAACCTAGAGAGAGACAAAGCCATGCTGTCCACCAGATGCAGACTGCTAGTCCCACCAGCCTGGAAGCTACCTCACTTACATCATAAGATGCCCCTGATTGGTGCCTCCCAAGCTCCAAGCCCTGGAAGGAAAGGTGAATGATCTATCTGGTTGTCTCACAATCGGGCAAGGACACCAGGAGCTGACCCAGCATCACCCACAGGTGCCTGCCATAAGTCACCTGGTGTGCTGATGTGCTGCAATACATAACAGGGTGCATACTGCTGAGAACACTCTATGACCCCAGACATCAAATTTCAGAGATTCTGAGTCAGGAGGCAGTCATGCATTGTGTGCCTATGCTCAGAGGAGGTGTCCAGGAGCTGGATCCCAGAGAAGGGATGTGGCATGGCTCCTGGAGATCCCATAGGTGCATAACACCTGCACTGGATGGAGGAGGGGCACAAGGATGAAGACAGACATCCCTGGATGCCACTGTAAGGTGCTGAGACCATGGAGGGCTGACTGCTGGGTCATGGCTATATTCCCCGAGGAAGACAGTAACAGGTGAGCAGGGCTGCAGCTTCCAAAGTGGGAAATTCCAAGCTTCCTCATCATTTCTACCAGGAACTGCTGTTAAGAAGTATACCCTCATCAGAGGAAAGATGCAGGAAAGTATCCCCTTCCTCAGAGGAGGAAGTGGGAGACAAGGACGAGCTGGAGTCAGGGGGTGGCAGTGCCTTGGTTTCAGGACAGAAAATGGCCTGATCTAGTCACCAGAGGTACTGACGGAACACACTCGCTGACGCTCTGAACTTTTCCCAGGTCAGGGGCCCTGTAGGATCCAAAATGCCTTGGAGAGGAGAAGGCAGAAAAGAAGGGTCATGGATGACCAGGCCAGGTTCTCTGCCTGGGCTCCGAGAGTGCACAGGCAACCTCATCTGGGGGGGGGAGGGCGTGGCAAACATGTCCACTAAAGAGCACTCAACAGGCAAGCAGCTGTTAAGTCCTCCCCCAGTGGGGAGAGTGAAGTGTGAATGACCCTTGGGTCGGTCCTGATCCCCACCAACAACAGGGCCTGACAGTTCCGGTAAGGCCAGGGGCCCCAGGTCAGTGCTTTGACTTCTGCCCAAGTTTCCACCTACCCTGGGCAAGGTGTGAGCCTCAGACCGATACCACCCAGCACCCATCTCATCAGACAGTGCCCTTCCCCTTGGGCTAGGCCTCTGAACAGGTCCCACATCAGCATTCAAGGGACCAGGAGAACTGGCACCATGAAGAGAACCAGAATTTCCCTCAACACCATGGGCAGCCAACACCGGCACCACAGATGGTGCGGGGAGAGACTAAGCAGCACCAGGCAGCAGGGAAATTCTCAGAGATGACGCCAATCCCAATGAAAGCCCAGAACTAAGCCCAGGAAGCCCCCCTTCATCGCCGGAGTCCTGCAAGGAGATGCGGCCCTCCTGGCCCCAAACCCCGAAGTCATCCACCTGCTCAAGGAAAGAGAACCAGAACACCTCCACAGGATGCCCAGTAGCCCCGGGTCTGGAGATCATCCCACTCCCTGCACCACAAGTGGTGTCAGGAAGGGATCTGTCCTTGTGGTCGACATCACCTTGTTCACCGGCATCAGCCTTAGTGCCAGGAGCTGAGGTGATGCCAGGTCGCAACACCAAAGTGCCCACCAGTGTAGGCCCAGCGTATAGCTTTGACATCACCACTAGGAGCATCTGCTGCCCTAAAATGGCTACAGACTGGGAAGGGTGCTCAGCCAGCCCCTCGGGGAGGCCAACTGTCCATTCATAGAAACATAGAAACATAGAAGTTGACGGCAGATAAGGACCGCAAGGCCCATCCAGTCTGCCCATTTCTTTTTCTACCTTATAAATGTGCCATCGGCCTTTGCTCTGTCAGTGGCCTATCTATTCATACTCATTTGTATTGCTCCCTTATGCCTATCCCATGCCTGTTTGAAGCCCTGCACTGTATTCAAAGCCACCACTTCTTGAGGTAGGCCATTCCATGCATCCACCACCCTTTCTGTGAAAAAGAATTTCCTCACATTTCCCCTTAATTGGCCTCCCTCTAATCTCATGCTGTGTCCCTTTGTCCTGCTATTTTTCTTATATTTAAACATGTTAGACTCTTTCACCTTGTTAATGCCCTTAAGGTGTTTGAATGCCTCAATCATATCACCTCTCTCCCTCCTTCGCTCAAGGGTATACATATTGAGCTCTGTTAATCTGTCCTCATATATCTTCTGATGCAGTTCTTGCACCATTTTGGTTGCCCTTCTCTGGACTGCCTCAATTTGGTTAATGTCCTTGTGAAGGTGTGGCCTCCAATACTGCTTCAATACTGATCCAACCCCTCCACAGGCTCTCTATCTCTTTGGGGTGAGGATCAGGTGAAGGATGGTCTTTCTCAGTACATACAGTACTGGGGAGGGGCTCAGGGAGCGTGCCTTGGAGTCCCAAGTACGTGGCCTGCCTCCAAAAGTGGGGGGCTGACAACCCCACTTCATCATATGGATCTCTGGGGTGTGGAAGTCCATGGAGAAGCAGGTGTCACAGTGGTCCATGTCATGGTCAACTCCAAGGTAGGTCCAACAGCTGTCGCACTGGTCCTGGAAGGACGGAGGTCCCCAACAGGAGCACCAACGCATGGGGGAGGTATCCTGCTTCTTATGCCCATGGGAGTTGGACATGGCTGAAGTAGAAAATAATAAAACCAGCAGAAAAAGACATTCAGTGCCATGAGACAGAAAGAGGAGATAAAGCAGCATCGATAATGCCGGAAAAGAGATGGCACTGAGCAAAAACATGGTAACGAGACGTATAACATAGTAAAAAAAACTCCAAGCTGCAGCTCCCATGGTGTTGCCTCAATGGCAAGAAAAACAGAACTGAGGTGTGCAGGGGGCCAGCGTCAGTTATTGGCCAGTCCACAAGCACCATGTCATGTGTCTGCTTTATGGGTACAGCTATCACTGATGTCAGCTCCCTGGCTGTAAGCTGTGAAAACTTTTGCTCCTGCAGGGTCCTAGCACCTCTGGTACAGACTCATATGTGGTAATAAATGGTGAAGATCAATTCTTGGAAGATAAGGAAAACCATAGGTAGGGAGTAGGCCAGGCCCCTGCTAACTGCAGGACATAGCATTACTGATCATATAAATTTAGCAAGTAGGCAGACCCAAGATGGGTAGTTCAGCCAGGTCCCTAATATGAGCAAGACAAACTGACATCTTACTTTAAAAGAGTGTGCATACTGCACGTACAACAATACACTATGGTAGGCATTAGAATGCAGGTATTCAATATGTAGCAACCATACCTCAGCTGATCTGGCAGTGCTAGCAGTTACATAGACAAACAGAGATAAGTGGAGGATTTCAGGCTCCCAAAACTTGTGGAGTTTATGTGCTGCAGTACAACACAGAAACAGTAGACCCACACTGTACTCACATACTAGTGGGGCAGTGGGGCCAACTGATGGTTTACTCCACAGCTGACACCCACAGTGTGACACCCTTGGCACAGCAGTCCTTAGTGCTCTGGGTCACAGCATGGAGGGCTGGTACAGGAATAGTGAGCTTTGAACTAGATGAATAAACCCCACTCATGGAACAAAAGGAGCCACCCAATTGGTGGATTCACAGCTGGAGGAAAGTCCAGTCATTGTGGAGGGTCCCCAGGTGTAGCTACCAAAATGTAGTGGTGCCCAGTGCAGAGGGAAGGCTGTAGAAAGCACAGGCCGCCTTCACAATACCATGATCTGCTCCCAAAGCTGTCATGCAGAGTGAGGATTGAGACCACACTCATTCTGTTCAAATTCCAGGGGCTTTGTGTAGCTCTACCCATGAAACAGAAGAGGCCACTTGATTGATGGATTTGCAACTGGAGGAAGGTCTCGCCATCAAAGAGGGTCCATAAGTGCTCTCACCAAAGGGTAAAGGCTCTTGGTGCAGGGGGAGGGCCGCAGAAAACAAAGGCTACCCTTTTGACCCCCCGGATCTGCTCCTGAAGTTGGCGTGCAGAGTGAGGATAAAGACTTCACCGGGTCTGTTTAAATTCTGTGGGCTTTGTGTAGCTAATGGAACAGAAGTAGCCACCTGATTAGTGGATTTGCAGCTGGAAGAAGATCTGATGAAGGAGGAGAGTCCTCAGGTGCAGCCACCAAAATGTAGAGGTGCTCGGTGCAGCGGGATGGCTGTAGAAAACACAGGCTGCCCTCAGAACCCCCTGATCTGCTCCCAAACTTGAGATTCAGCCTTCCACACAATTCAAGGTGGAAGAAGATATAAGAAAATATCTAAGACTTTGGACCCGGGAAAATCCTGGAGAGGCAGAGGATTGCCCCGATCAACAAGAAACAGTTCTAAGAAGGTGCTAAAATACTGCCTCAGGAAGGGAGCATCCAGTTCCTTTGTCCCTACAGAGTTGTAGATCTCTCAATATTCCAGCACCAGACAATTTTTATATTCTGAAGAAAAGGAAGATGGTGCGGCTGATGCTGTAATCAAATACGTTGAAAGACATCAATCCTTAGCTTGCTTTGGGATTGCTTCCAAAAAGTTGATTTTAAATGAAAATGCTGCTATATGGCAGTATGACAGCAAAGAACTGTAAGAATTCTACCCAGAAGACTTTCACAGATGAGATGTGCAACAATGGTGAAGGTGCTCCAGCAGAAAAACATAAAAAAAAAAAAATCAACAACACTAATCTACAGACACACACAACCAACCACCACACAGACCAAGGAGTGAGTATGCTTCCTTGCTCCAACTGGTAGTCTACTATTCTTCTGCTACTCAACCCAGCCACTCTTCTTTTGGTGAACCCATGCATCTAACTCTTCCTGCTGATGAACCCTGCACTAGCTACCTCTCCTATCCTACACTTTAAATCCCTATAACTCTCTTTCCATTGATGTTGCCATACCCCTTCCCTGTTTGCAGAATTGCAGTCCATCTTGGCTTCGATATGGATCACATTCATTTGACTTGTACTGCAGGCAGACAAATCACCTTATCTGCACTAGCATCATGGCCCAACAATGCCCCAGCACTCTCACTACACTGACACTAAGAACCATGCTACAACATGACTAAATATATCTAGATAATTCTGTCACAATGGCCTCAGTTGCAACTTGTTGTAGTCCTTGGTGTCACTTGGTGCCACTTTTACCTGCAAGGTCATTAAAAAGTGAGCAGGTGGCACTGTACAGAAACAATGCTGTACATGCATGTGCCTCCACTATCATTTAGTCATTGAGCTCTAGTGGTTAGCTGGCACATTGCATGAAGATGGACTAGTGAAATGTGATGGCCTTAACTAATAAGATAAAAATTACTCACCATGGTAATGTTGTTTCTTCTAATGGAGTCTTGCTGTATTCTGACAATATGCAGTTAGCCCCAGCACTTGAACTGCCCTGGAGAGGAAAGAGTTAACTCTATGCAGGAGCATAGAACGTTGAGCTCGAACTCGGTTTTCAGACCTCTGTCTCTGGTACTTACCAGTGTAACCGTAAGATTCTTACAAGCAAACTAAGTACCAACTATAGAAATTGTTTAATATATGGCCAAAAGGCAACAATTTGGGTCCCAAAAAGACTCAAGTCGAGAACCCAAGAAAAAAGGTAGTGATAATATAAAATATATATTAAACATAACAATAACGACCAAAACATCTACCTTCCCCTTAAGAGGGAGGGTAAAAGGTAAACCCCAGAGGTGCAACATTGTACCTGCCAGCCCACTTCCCAAAAACTAGGTTCTGAGATGTGAGGCAGGGAAGGAGGTCAGAATACAGCAGGACTCCATTAGAAGAAACAACATTAGTATGGTGAGTAATTTTTTTCTTCAAACAACATGAAGACTTACTGTATTCTGACAATATGCAGACTACCAAGCAGTTCCCCCAGGAGGAGGGAATGCAGAACCTACTTTGGGAACAAGCTCTGCAGTACTGCTGTGCCAAACCTAGCATCACTCCTAGCCTGGATGTCCAGACAGTAATGCTTGGTGAATGTATGTACTGTTTTCCAGGTGGCTGCTTTACAGATTTCTAGCAAGGGTATATCTCTGGCCGCAGCCAGAATAGCAGCTGTACCCCTAGTCAAGTGAGCCCTCAGGCCTGGAGGGGGTGTTTTGCCCAATTTATCATAGCAGAATTGTATACAAGAGACAATCCACCTGCCAATAGTCCTTTTAGCAGCAGGTTTACCTTTTCCCACTTCACCATAAGTGAGAAACAATTGAAGAGAATCATTTCTGTTTGCCTTAGTATGCTCTATGTAGTAACTAAGAGCCCTTTTAACATCCAAACTGTGCAATCTTCTTTCCCCTGAAGAAGAATGGTCAGTGAAAAACACAGGTGAGACATTGACTGGTTCATATGAAAATCTGATACCACTTTGTGTAAGAACCTCATATTGGTTTTTAGGACCACCTTATCCCTATGGAAGGGGGTGAAGTCAGGTTCGACTGACAGGGCCTGTAATTCACTAATACGCCTGAAAGAAGTATTAGGTACCAGGAATACAGTCTTCCAGGTCAAGTACTTCAGCTCAACCGAAACCAGAGGTTCAAAGGGTGGCTGCATAAGTTGGGCAATGCAGACATTAAGATCCCAAGCCACAGTATTTTCTCGAAAGGGAGGGTTAATATGAACCAGGCCTTTGAAAAACTTAGTGAAAACAGGATGGGATGCCAGGGAAGAGCCCTTCTCTGCTGAAAGGAATGCAGAAACAGCTGCTAAGTGAACCGTCAGAGTTGCAGGCCTAAGACCAAGACCATTAAGATGAACCAGATAATCTAAGGCTGTAGCAATGCCTGCAGAGTCAGGCACAATGCTCTTTTGAGCACACCAGATGCTGAATCTTTTCCATTTTGAATTGTAAGTTTTTCTAGTGGAAGGTTTCCTGGAAACCTTCAAAATATCCAGGACTCCCTGAGAAAGATGCAGCCCTGCATATTCTAGCTCTTCAAGAGCCAGGTCTTGAGGTTGAGAGACTGGAGATTGGGGTACCAGATCCTCCCCGAGAGGAAGTTAGGAGATTATATCTCTTGGGAAAAGACAGGGGGCGTGACACTGCCAGAGACAGCAGCAGAGGATACCAAGGCTACCTGGCCCAATCTGGAGCTACCAGTATCACTGTGCAGGGTTGAGATCTGATTCTGATCAGGACTCTGAACAACAGAGGGAAGGCATAGAGAAACCTGCCCTTCCAGTCCAGAATGAGAGCATCCAGAGGAACAGTCCCCAGGACTGGAGGTCTGCAACAAAGCAGAGGAAGTTGGTAATTGTCTGGGGCTGCAAAGAGATTTATCTCTGGAGTGCCCCATCTAGAGAAAAATGACCCGTAGTATGGGGGGGTACAGGGACCATTTGATGGCCTGGATATCCTGCTCAGGACATCTGCTGTTATGTTGTCTTTCCAGGAATGTGAACTGCTATCAGGGAAGTCTGAAGGGAATAGGCTAGAGACCACAGTTTCATGGTTTCTGTGTACAAGGCTGTGGACCAAATGCCCCCCTGCTTGTTGATGTACCACATTGTGGTGGTGTTGTCTGTCCTGACTTGAACCACTTTGCCCCTGACTGACTCCAAGAAGAACTGGAGGGCTAGAAAAACTGCCCTGAGTTCCAAAAGACTGATATGAAGGAGAGACTCTTGTGGAGACCAGACCCCTTGAACGATAGGGGCTACCAAATGGGCTCCCCAACCCAGGAGAGAGGCATCTGTAGTTAGGACTACTGAGGGGACTTGAGAGAGGAACTGAACTCATTGTCTGAGGTTGCATAGAAACATAGAAACATAGAATCTGATGGCAGATAAGGACTGCTTGGCCCACCTAGACTGCCCATTTCCCTATCTAATGCATAGGCTGCAGATCCTAGTTAACCAACAGCCTACTTCCTCCTACCCCCCACTAGAATTGCCTTACGTCTGTCCCATGCATTCTTGAATTCCTCCACTGTTTTTTAGTCCACTACCTCCTCAGGAAGGCTGTTCCATGTATCCACAACCCTCTCAGTGAAAAAATACTTCCTCACATTACCTTTGAGCCGTTCCCCCTCCATCTTCAAATTGTGCCCCCTCGTTCTCACACATCTCTTTTTCTGAAAGATGCTACCATCTTGGACTCTGTTGATTCCCTTGATGTACTTGAACGTTTCTATCATGTCCCCCTCTCCCTCCTCTCCTCGAGTGTATACATATTAAGCTTCTTTAATCTCTCTTTGTATGTATTCTGGTGCAGACCCTGAACCATTTTAGTTGCCCTGCTCTGGACAGCCTCCATTCTGTCTATGTCTTTGTGGAGATGGGGTCTCCAGAACTGGATGCAGAACTCCAGATGGGGTCTCACCAACTGTCTGTACAAAGGGATAACAACTTCCTGTTTCCCACTGGTGATGCCTCTGCCTATGTATCCCAGTATTCCAGCAGCACTTCCTACTGCCTTCTCACATTGCTTGCCCACCTTAAGGTCATCTGATATGACTACCCCCAGGTCCCTTTCCATTTCTGTAGTTGTTATTGTCTCACCTCCCATTGTGTACTATTCCCTTGGATTTTTGTTTACCAGGTGCATTACTTTGCACTTCTTTACATTGAATCTAAGCTGCCATATATTTGACCATCCCTCCAACTTTGACAAGTCCCTTTGCATCCTCTCCACCCCACCTTCTGTATCAACTCTGTTGCAGATCTTTGTGTCATCTGCAAAGAGACATACTTATCCCTTCCAGTCCCTCTGCAATGTCACTTATAAAGACATTAAAGAGGACCGGTCCCAGTACTAAAGCCTGTGGTACCCCACTAGTAACCCCGCTTTCTTCAGAGTAAACTCTGTTTACTATTACCCTCTGTATCCTGTTGTCCAACCAATTTTTAACCCTGACTACCACCTTGGGACCCACTCCAAGGCTGGCTAACTTGTATATTAATCTTTTGTGTGGGACTGTGTCAAATGCCTTGCTAAAGTCTGGGTAGGCCATGTCCTCTGCCCCTCCCTGGTCTACCACATTGGTCACCCAGTCAAAGAAATCTATTAGATTCATCTGACATGACCTTCCCGCTGTGAATCCATGCTGCCTTGGGTCCTGTACCCCACTGGCCTCTAGGAACTCAACAGTTCTTTCCTTTAGAAGTGATTCCATCATTTTCCCTACCACTGAGGTCAAACTAACAGGTCTGTAGTTCCCTGCCTCTGTCTTGCTCCCACTTTTGTGAAGGGGAAGCACGTCTGCCCTCCTCCAGTCCTCCGGTACTAGACCATCCCCCCATGATTTGTTAAAAAGGGAGGTCAGTGGTGTCACTAATTCTACCCTTAGTTCTTTTAGAATTCTTGGGTGAATCCTGTCAGCCCCCATTGCTTTGTCCACTTTCAGTTTTAAGAGTTCTTTCAGGACCCTTTCTTCTGTGAATGGACTGGTATTGACCTCCCTATCCAGAGTGCTTCTATTATTTGATTTAGGTACCTCCCCTTCCTCTTCTTTTGTGAATACTGAGCAGAACTATTCACTCAGTATCCCTGCTTTTTCACTGTCATCCTCTGCCAACCCTCCCATCCCTTTAGTAAGCCTCACTATCCCTTCCTTCATCTTTCTTCGCTCCCTAATGTACCTATAAAAGGTTTTATCTCCCTTCTTAACTGAGTTGGCTATCTTTTCCTCAGTTTGGGCTTTTGCTATTCTGACTGCCTTCCCCATTTCCTTCTGCTTTAGCTGGTACAGTTCTCTGTCCTGCTCCTTCTGTGTTTCCTTATACTTCCTGAATGCTGTCTTTTTCTCCTTAACCTTCCCTGCCACCTCTTTTGAGAACCATAATGTTTTTTTCCTTTGCTTTGCTTTGTTTATTTGCTTCACACAAAGGCTTGTTGCCTCTGTGATGGCTGTTTTGATTTTTCCCCACTGTTCCTCCACCTCTCCTTTTTGCCAGTTTGCTAGCACTTTTCTGAGGCACTCTCCCATTTTCCCAAAGTCAGCCCTCCTAAAGTCCAACACTCTTGCTTTTGTATGACTCGACTCTATGGCTGTGTTTATTGTGAACCACACTGTTTTGTGGTCACTTGTTCCCAGATGGCTACCCATTTCTAGATCTGAGATCCTTTCTCCATCCCCATTTGACAGTACCAGGTCTAAGACTGCTCCCTACCTAGTGGGTTCCATCACTAGCTGTCTGAGGCATGCCCCATGCAGGGTATCAAGAATAAACCTGCTTTCTGATGTGGCTGCAGCCAGGGTCCTCCAGCTAATGTCTGGCATGTTCAGGTCCCCCATCAACAATAACTCCCCTTTTTCTGCCATTCTAAGGATGCCTTCTATCATTTCCTTGTCCATTGCCTCCCCCTGAGATGGGGTTCTGTATACCACCCCAGTGCAAAATGTGGTACCATATCCTGTTTCCAGGGTAACCCACAGTGCCTCCTCTACTCCCTGTTTCTCCTTTAGTTCCATTGCTTTGATCCCTTCCCTGACATACAGAGCTACTCTTCCTCCTCTTTTACTCTCCCTGTCCCTCCTGTACATTGTGTATCCTGGTATGTTGACATCCCAGTCATAGTTCTCAGTGTACCATGTTTCTGTGATTGCCATAATATCCAGATGTCCCTCTTCTGTCAAGGCTACTAGTTCAGGGAGCTTGTTACACAGACTACGGGTATTGGTACTCACCACCCTCCATTTGTTGATGGCCTTACCCCTTTTAGCCCCATCCCTGTCCTTACTGCCTTTTTCTACATTTACCCCTGTCTTCCTCCCCATTAACTTCTCTACCTTGGTGTTTACCTCTCTAACTACTGTGTTTTTGTGGGGGAAGGCTGGGTTTTCCCTGCTCCTTTTCAGTGCCTCCCCCCTTGGCTAGTTTAAATGCTTGCCAATTATGCATTTAAACCTATCACCTAGGAATTTGGTTCCTCTCCTGGACAGATGCAGACCATCATGCCAGTATAGGCCTGTATCCCTCCAAGTGGACCCCCAGTCCCCAGTGAAGCCAAAGCCCTGAGCTCTGCACCAGTTTTTCAACCATTAATTGGGAATCCCATGGTGTGGAGTGCTCTAGTATCACCCTTGCCATAGACACACAGCACCTCTGAGAAGGTTACTGTATGTGCTACCTGTCTAAGGCCCCTCCCCAACTTTTCAAACTCCTCTTGTGCTGCTGTGATCCCATTCATAGCAAGGTCATTTGTCCCTAGGTGGACAATGACATCCAGCTCCCTCAATCATGCAGCTGCTCCTGCGATCCTGAGGATTCGCTCCCTGTCCCTCCAAGCCATGACCCCAGGTAGGCACTTACCTCCCTCTCCCCTTCATTCCCCAGATCCACTCCCTTAATAATTGAGTCCCTGACCAGGAGTTGTTTCCTTCCCCTGTGGGATGCCATGCCACCTTCCTGGGGGACTAATTTGTGGAGGTTCCCAGCATCTTCTTTGGTCTCTACTGCTGGTTCCTCCATAGAGGAACCACTCTCCACCAAAAGAGCATATGAATTGTGGAGAGCTACAACTGGAGGAATGTTCATCTGTTCCACCACCCTCTCCCAGCCTGAGCCCACCTTGGTCCAACTACTCCTCTTTCTTGGCAACCTCTGAGATAGCGGCAGTGGCCCTGGTGGTCCCTGGATAGGGGAGGAGGTTTCACGCATTCTAGCCAAGTCAGCCCAGAGAAGAGCAACCTCCTCCCTCAGACCAGAGAGATGCCTACAAATAGGGCAGCATTGCAGCCTCCAGAAAGTCTCCCGGAAGACTGCTGCCATACAGCCAGTGCATTGCACTACTCCCCACATGTCTATCTTCTTTCCTGATTCTCTTGCGTGAAGCCTTTTTTTTTTTTGGTTATATATACTTATTGAGTGTGCTATTACATGGAATGCAGTGTGCTGTGCTGGTAAGGAAACGAGCTGTATGTATCTTCCCCCTTGAGGAAATGATGTCACAACCCCTGCTATAAAGGAAGTGACACCTAGGGGGTGGGATGTGGGGAAGGGTGGGTTTGGGCCCAAGCTGTGCCCTCAGGAACAATCAGCTACAATATCTGACCCACCACTAGGATGAGTGTTAACTTTCCTTTCAGCAAGACAATCTGCACAGCAATCGGGGGAACACAGTCTCCTGCACCTGAGGCTGTCTGTGTTTCAATCCACACTGCAGCTTTTGCTATAACAACTCCTTAACCTCCAGTAACTTATTTAAAAATAGTTTAACTATCACAAAATCCTATGCATCAGTAAATTATTAAAATACAGTTTCTGTTCCAAAATCCTAGTAGTCAATCCAGCGACCCCTAAGGGACAACCAAAATGTAGTATTTAAACCTTAATGAAGTTACTTCCAAGATAAGCAGAGTTTGCAAGCTCCTAATTCAACTCCTCGGCCCCCAGTAATTTATTTAAAAATAGTTTAACTGTCAGAAAATCCTAGTAGATAGTCCAGCTACCTCCAAGGGTCAACCCAAATGCAGTATTTAAATCCTTCTGAAGTTACTCACAATATAAACAGAGTTTGCAAGCCCCTTCTTGGTTAAACACTAAATAAATACGTAAATAAAAAGCAATTACTGAGGGTAGTTAGTTTCGCCTCCAACAGAATTTAGCAAAAGTGCATGTTGTTGCAGATATCAGGTGCAATATAGAATCTCCCACACAGCTCACAGCTGAATAAAGAAGTAGTCTCCTTCCAGGTCAAGAAAATGTGCTTTGTCCTGGTCCAGCCACCAATGGAGAGCCCGGACCAGAGTCTGAGTCACTGGAACCAATTTGGTGAGCGAGTCTCTTTTCTGAGACCAAAAGGGCCTTAAGTGGAACTGAATGTCCCTCATCTGAAACCGGGCTCCCTGCACCCCTGCAGTGGAAGCTGCCATGTGGCCCAGAAGTTGAAGAAACTGTCTTGCTGGACGGGAGATCAGAGGTCAAAAAGAGGAAGCAAGATATGTTGAGACCTTTACCCTTGCCAGGGGGAGGAAGGTCTTTGCTTGGATAGTATCCAATTCTATTCCTATGAAAGCAAGAAGTTGTACTGGTTCGAGGACAGACTTTGGGAGATTGAGGAGAAACCCCAGAGAACTGAGCAAGTCTTGAGTAGTTTGCAGAACTGACTTGACCTGGTCTGATGACTGACCTACAATTAGCCAGTCGTCCAGATATAGCAAAATGGAAGTACCCTGCCTTCTGAGGTAAGCAACTACTACTGCAAGGCACATTGTGAACACCCTTGGAGCTGATGTTATGCCGAATGGACTGATAGTGGCCTGAAGGTAACTCGAACCTGAGGTACTTTCTGTGGGAGCACCTGATGGGAATATGGAAGTAGGCATCCTTGAGGTCCAGGGATGCGAGCCAATCCTCTGGCCTTAGAGAGGGAAGAATTATTCCCAGAGTCACTATTTTGAATTTTGGTTTTGAGATGTGTTTGTTCAAATACCTTAAGTCTAGGATGGGTCGCCACTCCCCTGTCTTTTTTGGGGTAAGGAGGTACCTGGAGTACAGGCCTTTGCCCCTGTGCTGAGTAGGAACCTTCTCTACAGCTCTGAGAACCAGATGAGAAGAAACCTCTGCCTCTAGGGCAAGGGTCTCTGAGATGGATGCAGGTGGAAAAGACCTAGCCCTCAGTTTTGGAAACCTTTTGAAGCTGAGGGCCAGTCCCTGGCTTGCTACTTCCAGGATACACTTGTCTGAGATAACAGACTTCGGAAGTTCCAGGCCTGGAAGTAGTAAGCCATCCTGCTTCCTACTGGAATGGGGGAGTCGACCTGGGCTGACACATCAGGGTGTCTGCTTGACAGGAGCCTTGGACTGGGAAGAGAATGCAGCCCGTGGATCCCCCTCCTACCTCTTCCTCGAAAGAACCCCCTCTGTGGGAAGGAAGAGGAAGCCTGGACTTGGTAAAAAGGCCTGTGAGAAAAACAGCCTGCCCCTGCCCCTAGACTGCTGCTTCTGAGGAGTGGCTTGCCTCTCTTTGGCCTGTGCACTCCTGTAGGTGGTCCTATACGCATCCATTTTTTTCATGTGAGCCTCTATCTGCTCCCCAAACAGAGAGTTACCCACTACAGGGAAATCCATAGCCTTGGCCTGGGTATCCTGCAAAAGGTTACTACATCTGAGCCAAGCATGTCTTCTGAGAGACATGGATGTAGCCATGACTCTTGATGCCACATCACTGGAGTCCACAGCAGCATGAAGAAAAAATTACTCACCTTAGTAACTGTGTTTCTTCTAGTGGAGTCTCGTTGTATTCTGACCATCTGCAGTTAGCTCCAGCTCTTGAACTGCCCCGGAGAGTGAAGGGTTAAAATTCTATATCAGGCATAGAACGTTGGGCTCAAGCTCAGTTGAAAACTCTGTCTGTGTCCTTTTGAAACCAAACCGTCACATTCTTACGAGCTAAACTCACTGACTATATAATGTAGAAATTGTAAAACTCCTACTAGCCAGCTGGCAACAAAGACTTTGGATTCCCTAAAAGACTCAAGTCAGGAAACCCAAAGAACAAAAACCAGGTAATAAGAACTAAAAACTCTTAATTAAACAAATACAAAGCAACACAACAGGAGTGGGCGAAAGACACCCCTGGGGTGCAACACTGTACCTGTCCACCCACTTCCCAAAACAGGTTCTGAGAGGGGAGGCAGGGAGGGAGGTCAGAATACAGCAAGACTCCATTAGAAGAAACACAATTACAGTCCGACCTCGCTTATCCGGACCTTTTGGGGGCATCGAAATAGTCTGGATAATCGAACGTCCGGATAATCGCAAAAGAGGTGAAAAGAAGACACTGCACGTCAATAACAAGTGTGCCTATTTTTAATTTGTTTACTGGCTAAAATAAACATACATGTAATTAAGAAATTATTATCATGAACAACAGCTGCGCGCTACTCAGTTTTAAAAAATTGGTTTATTTTCATCTGCCTCACCCCACTGTATTTTTTGGCAGATGCTAGTGAGAGCAGATGGTTCAGGGTGAGTAGATGAATCAGGTCTGCATCCGCCTGTCTTTCAAGCCATCTTATGGCATTTTTAAAGTTTTTCACTGCCTGAGGGTTACTCACAACCTCCTCATCGCAAGCTTCATCTTCGTCCTCATCGGACTCTGTATCCACGCTCTTCGGTTCAGTGACAAGTGTGATTATGTCACAGTCTGTAAGCTTCGGGGCAGTCATCTGTTCTTGATCTTGAGCATTTAACTCAGCAATGTCAGCTTTGAGTGCTCGATCATCAGCTGGTTCTGCTCCCTGACTATCCCCCTCTTCATCAGCATCTACATCTGTGGGTTTTACACCGAATTTTAGAGTTGATGCGAAAGACTTGGAAATGCTCTCTGGTGTTGTCTCAGCCCAGGAGTCACCGATCATATATGCCACATCTTTTAGTGTTAGTTTTTTCAGGCAGTCCACAATAGACACATCGGGCTAAGTCTCAGTTAGGATACGGTGCAGCAAGTGCTTTCTGTATCTCTTTTTCAGTCCTTCAAGAATGCCGTGATCGAATGGCTGAAGGAGAGAAGTCATGTTTGGAGGAAGGAATTCACATTTTATTTTCCCATCCCTTGATTTCAAACCCGTAGGATGTGCCAAGCAGTTGTCTAACAGGAGTAAGGCTTTAGGCTGCAGTTTAATCATTCGCATGTGTTTGCGGACCTCAGTTACAAAACATTGGTGGAACCAGTCTGCGAAGAGGTCACTGCTCATCCATGAACTTCTCTGGCTCTCATAAACAACGGGCAGTGCTGTCATGTTACATTTTTAAAACATCATGGATTAGTGAACTTCCCGACCAAGAATGGCTTTAACTTGTGTGATCCAGTAGCATTTGAGCAGCCAAGAAGTGTTATGAGGTCTTTAATTTTTTTGTAGCCAGCTGCTGTTTGCTCTTTTGAACTGACCAGTGTTCGATCGGGAAGCAGCTTCCAGTAGAGTCCCGTTTCGTCTGTGTTATAGATTTGTTCTTCTGAGTATCACCTCTCATTGACTAGCTTACGCAGTTTTTCAATGTATGGCTGCACCTCGTTTACATCAGCTGATATGCGTTCCCCTGGATCTCCAGCTGTCTGATGGAGTGTCTTTTTTTAAAATGCTGTAGCCACCCACTGGATGCCTTAAAATCTCTTTGTGAGCTGTTCTGACTGCTAGCATGGTTGCTTATTTCATTATTAAAGTGCAGTGCTTTTTCCTGAAGCATTGGGCCAGACACTGGAGTGCCCTTACTCCGCTGCTGTGCGAACCAGAGGTAGGTGGCTTTCTCTAGTATCTCATCAGCTGCAGGTTTCAGAGTTTTGCATCGCTTCAGCTCCCGGTCGTCTTCCATGTTGATAGCATGCGACAGCAGCTGATCCCATTGTTTTTTTTTAGATCAGAAACTTGTTGCTTGCTTATGCCAAATGAAGACACGATGGAAAAATTTTTGTTGCCTTTTTCCAAAAAGTCAAGAATTGCAGTCTTGTCACTGATTGCCAAGATCTGTCTTTTTCTTTGTGGCAGCACCATGGGATTCCATCATATTGTAGGTTGCTAAGCTGAAACACATGTTTAATGCAGATCAAAGCTCACAGCTTAAGAGAGGGGACTACAAAGGGTACTGTATCAGTGTCAGCATCAGCACAGAGAAAGAAATAATGGTCTTCATTAGCACCTGCATAAGTGATTAAGTGATTTATTGATTAAGGGGAACATTCAAATAAGGATAAGCATTAGCACCTGCTTAAGTGATTGCTTACTGCAGTATTGGTTAGTTAGAACAGGTGATTACTGTTCTCTCACAGACTGCAGTTCCAAAAAAAAAGCTTAACTGCAAAGCTGTTTGCTTTAACAATCTGGGACCAAATCGCGAGACCGCTCGAGCAGGCAGTCCGATAATCAAGGTCCAGATAATCGAGGTTGGACTGTACTAAGGTGAGTAATTTTTTCTTCAAACATGAAGTCTTGCTGTATTCTGACAATTTGCAGACTACCAAGCAGTACCTCCAAGGAGGAGGGACAGAACCTACTTTGAGAATAGGCTCTGAAGTACTGCTGTGCCAAACCTAGCATCACTCCTAGCCTGGATATCCAGAGAGTAATGCTTGGTGAAGGTATGAACTGTTTTCCAGGTGGCTGCTTGACAGATTTCTAACAAGCGGATATCCCTAGCTGCAGCCAGAGATGCAGCAGTACCTCTAGTGGAATAAGCCCTCAGGCCTAATGGTGCAGTTTTTTCCAGTTTTTCATAGCAGAATTGAATACAGGACACAATCCACCTGGCAATGGTTCTCTTGGTGGCAGGTTTTCCCTTACCTACTTCCCCATAAGTGAGGAACAACTGGAGGGAGTCAAACCTGCGACCCTTTGTGCGTTCTATGTAGTAACTAAGGGCCCTTTTAACACCTAAACTGTGTAGCCTCCATTCCCCTGAGGAGGTGTGATCAGTGAAGAACACAGAAAGAGACATAGATTGGTTTAAGTGGAAATCAGAAACCACTTTAGGTAGGAACCTTCTATTGGTTCTAAGGACCACCTTATCTCTATGGAAAGAAATTAAGTCAGGCTCCACTGACAGGGCTTGCAATTCACTGATACGTCTGGCAGAAGTAACAGCAACCAAAAACACAGTTTTCCAAGTCAAGTACTTGAGCTCTGCTGAGGACATAGGCTCGAAGGGGGGTTGCATCAGCTGAGCAATACAAATATTCAAATCCCAGGCAGGAGCAAGATCCCTAAAAGGGGGATTGGTATGAAGCAATCCTTTGAAAAATTTACAGATTACAGGGTGAGATGACAGAGAGAAAGATTTCCCCACTGACAGGAATGACAGGAAAGCAGAAATAGCTGACAAATGAACTTTGAGAGTAGCTGGTTTGAGGCCTAGGCCATGAAGGTAAACCATGTAATACAGAACTGAAGACAACTCAGCAGTGTCCAGGGAAATGTGCTTCTTGGAACACCAAATACTGAACTTTTTCCCTGTGGAGTTGTAGGTTTTTCTTGTGGCAGGCTTTCGAGAAGCCTTGAGGATATCCAGAACCCCTTGGGACAGATGTAAATCTGCATACTCTAAGTCTTCAAAAGCCATGCCTTGAGATTGAGTGACTGGAGATTGGGGTAACAAAGCCTCCCCTGAGAGGAGGTTAACAGATTGTAATTACTGGGAAGAGACAGGGGAAGATGGACTGCTAAGGACAGCAACAGGGGGTACCAAGGCTGCCTGGCCCAGTCTGGAGCAATCAGAATCACTTTGCATGGTTGTGACTTTACCTTGACTAGAACCCTGAACAATAGAGGAAAAGGAGGAAAGGCATAAAGAAACTTCCCTTCCCAGTTCAAAATCAGAGCATCCAGAGGGACTGAGGCCAAGACTGGGGGTCTGCAACAAAACAGAGGAAGTTGGTGATTGTCTGGGGCTGCAAAGAGAGCTATCTCCGGAGTGCCCCGCCTTGAGAAGATCATCTTCAACACCAAAGGATCCAGAGACCATTCGTGATGGCCCTGGGAAATCCTGCTCAATGCATCTGCTATCACATTGTTCTTTCCTGGGAGGTGGACCGCTACTAGAGAGGTCTGCAAGGAAAAAGCTAGGGACTATACTTTCATGGCCTCTGTGCACAAGGCCGTGGACCGAATGCCTCCCTGCTTGTTGATATACCACATGGTGGTAGTGTTGTCCATCCTGACCTGAACCACCTTGTTCTGTATTGACTGAGAGAAAGCTTGTAGGGCAAGAAGTACTGCCCTGAGCTCCAGGAGGTTGATGTGAAAAATGAATTCCCGAGGGGACCACAGTCCCTGGGCTGTAAGAGCCCCCAGATGGGCTCCCCAACCCAAAAGGGAAGCATCTGTGGTAAGAACCACAGAGTGAGTCTGAGAGACAAATGGAACACTTACCTCAGATTTTCGAGGTCCTGCCACCACTGAAGGGCCTGAATTAAGGTCTGAGTAACAGGAACTAGCTTGGTAAGAGGATCTTTCCATTGAGAACAAAAGGTTCTCAGATGGAATTGAATGTCCCTCATCTGAAACCTGGCCCCTTGGACCACTGCTGTGGAAGCTGCCATGTGGCCCAGAAGCTGCTGAAAATGCCTTGCTGGTCGAGAAACCAGAGGGAGAAAGGAAGAGGCCAGCTGAGAGATGGCTTTTGCCCTTTCCAAAGGAAGGAAGGCTCTTACCTTGAGGGTGTCCAGCTCTGCTCCTATAAAAGTGAGGAGCTGTACTGGTTCGAGAACTGACTTGGGAAGATTGAGAAGGAACCCCAAGGAAGTGAGAACTTGCTGGGTGACCTGCAGATCTGACTTGACTTGGTCTGGAGACTGGCCCACCAGAAGCCAATCATCAGGTATGGAAAAATAGAAATCCTTTTCCTTCTTAAAAAGGCCTCCACTACTGCTAATCACTTTGTAAACACCATTGGAGCTGAGGTTAGACCGAAGTGCATTGCTCTGAACTGATAATGGCCTGAGAGCAATTCAAACCTGAGGTACTTTCTGTGGGAGCACCTGATGGGAATGTGAAAATAGGCATCCTTGAGGTCCACTGAGGCTAGCCAATCCCCTGGCCTCAGAGAGGGAAGAATTGTTCCCAGAGTCACCATTTTGAATTCTGACTTTATTAGGTGCTTGTTTAGGTATCTTAGATCTAGGATGGGTCGGAACTCCCCTGTCTTTTTTGTGATAAGAAAGTACCTGGAGTACAGGCCTTTGCCCCTGTATGGAGTAGGAACTCTCTCTATGGCCTTTAATGCCAGTAGAGACGAAGCCTCTGGCTCTAGAGCAAGGGTTTCTGAAGTATTTGCAGGTGGAAAGGATCTGGGTCTCAGTTTCGGAAAACTTTTGAAACTGAGAACCAGCCCCTGGCTTACAACCTCCAGGACCCACTTGTCTGAGGTAACAGACATCCAGTCCTGGACAAAGTAAGCCAGCCTGCCTCCTACTGGAATGGGGGAGTCGACCCAGGCTGACACATCAGGGTGTCTGCTTGGCAGAAGCCTTAGGCTGAGGGGTGGATACAGCCCTGCTCATCCCCCTTCTGCCTCTCCCTCTGAAGAACCCCCTCTGAGAAAAGGAAGAAGATGCCTGTGCTTGGTAGAAAGGCCTGTGAAAAGGCCTGCCCCTGCACCTAGCTTGCTGCCTTTAAGGAGTTGCCTGCCTCTCCTTGCCCTGGGCACTCCTATAAGTGGTCCTGTACTCGTCCATTTTCTTCATGCAATTCTCTGTCTGCTCCCCAAAAAGAGAATTACCCACTACAGGGAAATCCATGGCCTTAGCCTGGGTGTCCTCCGAAAGGCTAGTACATCTGAGCCAAGCCATTCTCCGAAGAGCCACAGATGTAGCCATGACTCTTGAAGACACATCACCGGAGTCCACAGCAGCATGAAACTGCACCTTTGATGCCTCAATCCCATCAGCAGCCACCTCCTCCAGCTCTTTGGCTAGCTGGGGGGAGGCCTGTTTAGCCACTGCCAGTACAGTGTCCCACCTGGACTTCTGGTACCTGGCTGTAGAGGCCATATAATTAGCCTGCCTGAGTCCCAAAGATGATGCCAAGTACTGTTTCTTTGCCTTGGCATCTATCTTCCTGGAATCTTTGTCTGGGGGGTGAAGCCAAGGGGATGTTTGCCTTGTCACAGGCAGCAGCCTGCACTACCCCAACATGGCTGCATTGCTGATAAAGAAATTCCGTATCTGAGCCTGACAAGGTGTACCTCTTGTCCATTCTCTTGTCAACAGGAGGTACAGAGTTGGGAGACCTAAGAATGTGTTGTGTCTGTTTCCCAAATGACCTATGAAGGGGAACAGACAGTCTCTTAGACTCTGGGATGTCCATCATCTCTATGTAGTCACGCTCCTCTTGATCCTCTACAGCCTCCTCACTAGGAAGCTGGAGGGTTTGAGCCACTTTTCTGTAGAACAGAAAGTGGGGAGGAGACTCAGAAAGCCTAGGAGGGGGAAACACCAGAAGGTCTGTCTGGGGAGCTGTCCAGTTCCACAGGCACATCCAGACTTTCACCACCATAATCATCCTCTTCAAAATCCCCCTCCTCATCAAACTCCGGTTCGTAAAAATCTTCAGGGGAATAATCCTGAACCAGAAGAACCGACAAAACCGAACCCCTGCCAGAAGGCACCGGATCGGTTGGAACTGGATGAAGCGATTCCACAATCTGAATCGCTTTGGCTATTTCTTCAGCGGTCGGAACATGCAGTTCTGGATCTGAACCGGCTGATTTATCCTTTCGTTTTCTTTTTGTAGGAACCGATCCCTCAGGATCAGCTCTCCTCTTGCCCAAAGAGATATCACCCTGGTCAGAGGGCACTCCTTCTGGTTCGGTAGGAACTGAACCGGGCTCGCCTTCCTGGTCAGCGGATTTCTTGGCCTCCTTATCCCTAAGTCTACCTAACCTTTTTTCCAGGGTAGACTTAGGGAAATGTTTGCAAATTTGGCAGTCTGAATTGAGGTGGTCAAATCCCAGACAGTAAACACAGGTGGTGTGGGGATCGGCCTTAGCTAAGACCTCCCCACACACACTGCAGTGTTGAAACCCAGTGGGCCCATTTTTTTTCTTGGGTTTCTCAGACACGGCCAACCTAACCAACTTACCTTTTATATGGCAACCACCAGGCAAGACTTCCCTATCGGTTTCTCACCGTGTCACAGGTGATGGAAAAAAACGTTCAAATCACGTTTTTTTTTAATCTGATACGGACTGGTAACCACAAACTAGCTTTTTTTACAAGGATTTTACTACTGAACCGATCGAAAACATTTACAATTTCCACACAATAACTGTCCACAATACTAATCTAAGTACTTACAGTACCACAGACAGAGTCTCAAACTGAAAAACGGAACGTAAAAACGGACTAAAACCGACATTTTAACCGTGTTTGAAGCGAGCAGAAGGAGAAATCTCTGGAGCGAATGTTCAATGAGGCGGAGTAAAGAATCTGATAGTTTGGTTTCAAAAGGACACAGACAGAGTTTTCAACCGAGCTCAAGCCCAACGTTCCATGCCTGGCATAGAATTTTAACCCTTCACTCTCTGGGGCAGCTCAAGAGCTGGAGCTAACTGCAAATTGTCAGAATACAGCAAGACTTCATGTTGTTTGAAATTGTACTTTGGATGCCTCAATTCCATCAGCAGCCACCTCCTCCAGCTCTTTGGCTAGCTTGGGGGAGGCCTGTTTAGCCAGTTCCAGAACCGTATCCCACCTGGACTTCTGGTACCTGACTGTGTAGGCCATATAATTTGCCTGCCTGAGTCCCAAAGAGGATGCCAAATATTGTTTCTTGGCCATGGCATCAGCTTTCCTGGAGTCCTTGTGTGGGGGTGTGAAGCCAAAGGTATGTTAGCCCTGTCACAGGCTGCAGCCTGCACTACCCCAACATGGCTGCAATGAGTGTATAAAAACTCCATACCTGAGCCTGAGAACATATACCTCCTTTCCATTCTCTCTAAGGAGTTAGGTGTTTGTACATTTTTTTGTGTCTGTTTCCCCAAAGACTTGTGAAAAGGGACAGACAATCTTTTGGACTCTGGGATGTCCATCATTTCTACAAAATCAGGCTCTTCCTCCTCCTCAGCAGCTTCAACTATAGGGAGCTGGAGGGTTTCAGCCACCTTCTTGTAAAACAAGAAGTGTGAAGGGGACTCAGAAAGCCTGGGAGGGGAGATGTCCAGTTCAATAGGCACATACAGACTGTCAAAGTCATTACCTTCGTCCTCATCATCGGGATATTCTTCATCTCCCTTCCACTCCTCACAAACAGCATCTGGATCGTAATCCGATGAAGTTGGATCCGACTGAACCGACCGCCTAACTGGCAGTACTGGTTCGGATGGAACCTGGCGAATGATTGAACTATGCTAATCGCTTTGGAAATCTCGTCAGTGGTTGGAGTATGCAGTGCTGGATCTGAACTGGCTGACTTATGCTTTCTTTTTGACGGAACCGACCCCTTGAGGTTGGAGCTCCATTTGCCCGAAGAGGTATCGCCTAGGTCAGTAGGCATGTCCTCAGGTTCGGCCGCAATCAAACCAGGCTGGCCATCTGGAACAAATCAGTTTTAAACCAAACACTTTTTTAAACTTTACCGAACAGTAGCAGAGGAGATCTCGTGAGCGACTTCACTGTTAGGCGGAGTAAAGAATCTGACGGTTACACTGGTAAGTACCAGAGACAGAGGTTTGAAAACCGAACTCGTGCTCAACGTTCTATGCTCCTGCTTAGAGTTAACTCTTTCCTCTCCAGGGCAGTTGAAGTGCTGGGACTAACTGCCTATTGTCAGAATACAGCAAGACTTCATGTTGTTTGAATGATTGTTCAGTCACGATGATGACCTGATGCTGGGCACAACTGTAATTTCACTACGGAGCTTCCCCATGGATGCTACCTTTTTACCTGTCTACCCAGACATTTCCTTCCTTCTCCAGGGCAGCTCAAGTGTATGGCTGGGTAACAATGAATGGATATGTCTCTTTTAAAAATGATCACAAAATTCCACAATTTTCGTAAAAGGTCATGAAATTCAACTTTTTAATTACTGATGTTATTTTACAATTTTGGCTGCTCTAAACTTGGCCATCCTTTAAACAAGAAATTGGAGAGTTGACACACAACCTCATTTTATGGTCAATGAATCTAACAAAATTGGTGATATTACAGTCATTTGTTTTAAAGTTACAAGGCCTTAAATTTCTGCATTTTACGTACTTATGAAATGTAATTTAAACATTTCCGATAAGTGTTTAGGTTCATTATTCAGCTTCCTTTAAAGCTACAGATCTGAAATTTTGTACACTCCTCTACGATGTATGAAAATGTTACCATGCCAAATGTGGCATGAGTTGGACAATAACTTCTATAATTAAATGGAATTAACTGAAATTTACATTTTGGCAATATTTTTCAAACTTTCATGGAAAATTAATGAAAGCAAAATCATAATTTTGCCAGGATTCCACTAGCAGAATATAGATTTTGCCAGCTCTAGGCTTCCATTTTCCTACCTCACCATAAGTGACAAACAGTTGCATAGTTTCAGTGGTTCAATGCTGGACTGTTCAGTCTTTTGCATGAAGAAACATTAAACCTCACTGATGTTCAGTCTGTGAGATTTTTCCTTTCATACACTGGAGTGAGGATTTGGAAGGAACAGATGCAATATTATGGACAGATTCATGTAAAATGAGGAAACCACTTTAGGTAAAAATTTCACATTTGTTCCAAGCACTACCTTATCCTTATGTAATAGAAGGAAATCATGGTATGTTCAAAGAGTATGCAACTTGCTGATCCTTTAGGCATATTTATTAGGTACTAAAAACAGTTTTCCAAGCTAAATACTTGAGCACTGTTGAAAACTAACCTCAAAGGGAGGATTCAATTGTGAGAAAACCAAATTCAAATCCCATGATGGAACTGGTTCCCTTACATGGGAATAGGTGGTTCAGACCCATGAAAAAATCTCTTTTTCCTGCTTGCAGGTTTGAAAGCAGAAATAGGTACCAAATACACTTTTAGGGTGGAAAGTTGCAGTCCTTGGACCTGAAAATACAGTACAAGCAGTAGTAGACTTTATTTAGTATGTTGCCCTTTCACAGAGGCACAGGGCACCTAACAATATGTAAGACAAAATACTTATATTAAAATCAACAGCAAATTCTAAATAAAGTTAAAATAGACAGCAGTTAGTATAATAACATTTGAGTTTTATGGGACATAACACCTCAAAAGCCTCCTTAAATAGATAAAATTTGAGGCACCTCTTAACATCCTCCACTGATAGGGCCTCTCAGGGCTCTCGGGAGTGTGTTCCAGATCACTATTTCTGCCACTGCATAAGCCTGGTCCCCCAACGATTTTTAAATGAGCTCTCAGGATCTTCAGTAGGCCAATGTCCATGAAGCAGAGAGGGTGGCAGGACAAGTATAGAGACAGAAGTTCAGCCAAGTAGCCAGAACCCATCCCACACAGGGCTTTCAAGGTTATTAAACCAACCATGAAAGTGATATGCCACCTCTCTGGCAGGCAGTGTAGCTCAAGCTGGACCTGGATGATATGACATGACCTACAGTAGGAATGCCTATGAGTAACCTGACCACTGCATTATGCACTAGCTGCAACTAAATTAACCTTGAGATGTTAAGTGTTGCAGTAATCAAGTCTGGGGATCATGAAACATGTACTAGTATCACTAGGTTTTCAGAGTGGATACAGGATTTAATCCAGTCAGTGTTCCTTAGCCACTCTGGAATGCAGCCAGCAGATGAGCAGCAAATATCAGCTTGTCATCCAGAATGACCTCCATATTTTTCACCGTTAAGGAGATCTACAGCCTTGAGAATCCAAGCCTCAGCTCCATAACCTCTTCAACTGCCACCACTCCCCTAATTTGACCTGAGTCAAACACCAGTACCTCTGTCTTGTCAGGGTTTAATCTCAGCTAGCTCAAACTCACCCAGTCCTGGTCCTCAGCCAGGCATTTATTTAGCACCTTCACTGCATCCTGAGTCATGGGTGAAAATGACGTGTACAACTGGGTATCATTTGTGCAACAATGAAAGCTCTGATTCTACCATGTAATGATACTGCCTAAGGGTAGCATGTATGATGCAAACAAAATGGATGATAGGACTAATCCCTGGGGTACTCCACTTGGAAGTGGCACAGGGCATGAGAAAAGTAGCACAGAACTACCCTCTGCATCCTATGCCAAACCAGCAGATAACTTTGCTGCCAAGCCTTCCGTACTCTCTCAGCTGGCCCAACAGTAACCCATGGTTCACAGTATCAAATGCCGAGAAGAGATCGAGAAGGATGAGAACTGACTGTTCCCCTCTGTCCATCACCCTAATCAGATCATTTTGCACCATGCTGAATGTGGTTTTGGTGTCATACCTCAGCCTAAATCTGGACTGAAGGGGTTTAGAGATATCAAAGTTCATAAGATGTGCCTCAAGCTGTAACACCACCATTTTCTCGATACACTTTACCAAAAAGAGCAGGAAAGCGACTGGTCTGTAGTTTGCTAGATGACTTTTTCAGGAGGGTCTGACCAATGCATTCTTTAACACATTTGGGAAGATCCCTTCAAACAGGGAGCACAGAATGACCCCAGCAAACACCAGACTCTGTTGCCCCATGCAGCTCACTAGTAGCCACGACAGGCCCAGGTCCACTTCACAAAAAGTGGGTTACAGCTCAAAAATCCCCTCTTCTACTGTCAATGGCCTACACTCTCCCCAAACAAAATGAAACCTTCCCAAACAGCAAAACTCATCACCACTGGGTCGCCACAGCCAGCTTGGGAAAATTCTGGCTCAAATGGAGGACACCTTGTCCAAAACAAAAATTAGCAAACTCCTTGCACTTCACTGTTGACCAGACTCTGACAAGACTCTAGACAGAGTGGGTGTAACAGCCTGTCCACCATTCAGAAGAGCTGAGCCAGTCAATTCTTCCCAGCAGCAATTTTCCTAGAGAAAAAAGGCTGCCTTCTTCTCGGTGATTTCCCTCAGGCAGTCCTCATAATGAAAACTCACAGCCAGTTTGTCTTACAGAGCTCTGGACTTCCTCCAATGATGCGCCAACCTCCATCCTGCAGTTCTCAACTTCCTTAGCTTACCATTCAACATTGGTGAGCGACAACATGAGACAAGGGGTCATACACAGAACAGTGCAATGGAGTTGAATGTGGCAATGACAACCGTATTAAAGGCCTCCACTGCTTCCTCCAGTCCATTCTTATAGGCTGCCACCACATTTGAGAAATCCAACACCACCTGGAGTCTTTCTGGCTCCAGTGCTCCTAAAAGGCAATACTGAACCATCTCCACAGTGGGTGGGCTCCAAGGGGCGGCTCTGAAGGAGAACTGCACCATGCAATGATCCAATCAATTACCACTTATCAAGTAATCCCAAACCATTGATATGTCCACAGGTTTTGCAGTAACATGGTGACAATCACACCAAATACTGAATCTTATTAGTTTTGAATTGTACATTTTTCTAGTTGCTGGCTTTCTGCAACTTTCAAAATTTACAGGACCTGGCATGAGAAGTTCAAGTTAGCACATTCTAACTCATCAAAGAACTATGCCTCCAAATGAAGAGATATGAGGATTAGGTGAGTCACCCAGCCCAGGGACAGTGTCAGTAGATCCTGTCTCGGTGGCAAGTCTACTGGTATTCTCTGTGACACTGTCAACATCAGTGAGTACCAAGCCTGTCTTGTGCAGTCTGATACTACCGGAATCATTGTAGCAGCCTATCTTCTCAGTTTGGACAATATTTTGTGAGTTAGTAGAAATGACAGAAATGCACAGTGGTGCACCCAGCATGAATTTATTTTTTTTTTGGGGGGGGGGCTAGGCTGGTCAGTCTGAAACATGAACGTAACTGAAAAAGTGCCCTTACTTCTTTAAAAAGAAGTTTTACAGATGGACATGTTATATGAAATAAATGAGTAGCAAACTTATTTATTCTGAAGGAGAAAGTTGGAAACATGAAATCACTCACTCATAAACCTAAGCAACGATTCTTCTTTGCTAGTTTATCTATAATGTCTCCTACTCCGAGGCAGTTATTTCTGTCAAAAGTCTGACAACTTCCACTGCTTTGGTTTATTTTTGCCAATCTGATCTTTTTCAGCCATAGTAGCCTGTGAACAAATGAAAACACCTCCTCACTACCACTACTCTGAAAATTTGTCGGGGACTGCACTTTGTCACTCGATCATAAAACTGCGCATACACGTTTTTTCACAAAGATCTTTCACTGGATGAATCACTTTGCTGACAAAAAAGGGGTCAAGGTTACAACTGATAATATGAAAGTTTTGGGCTTCTGTAAGCACACTGTGGTGTAGTTCCCAAGTCCCGAATATACTCCGGAGCCTCCCACAGTAAACCTTAATCTCCAAGATTTCATCATATCAGCCAAGTATGACAGGAGAAAAAAATCACCCAGATTCTTGGTTTTGCACAATGGGAAGAAAGTGCTACCTGCTGTTCCTGTTTCATTAACTTTCTGTGTGCTGCTGCTGACCAATTCTATGTGGCGGTAACCCAGATATGGGGACAGAATACTTAGAGGGGCAGGTACACCTTCTCCTACATAGTGACTGAAACCCAGATGGCAGCGGGACGGAGGCTGCAGTACTTTACTCTGAAGGGAAGGGTGCAAATAATTCCTACTTTAATAAGAGTCTATATACTGTATTTGTTCATTTGGTGGGGCTACTGCCCCCCACCCTCCCTTGGTGCACTCCTGGAAATACACACAGGAACCTGTTTCTCACAGGAAGAACTAGTGCATCCTATGGAACTGTCCCCACATAGGGAGGCTTTCCACAGAATGGGGATATAGTTTTGATTTTCCATGCGCAAACTGATCCATCTCTGGCACTCCCCATCTCTCAAACACAGAGTTTAGAACTCCTTGCACAAAGACCATTCATAAATTACCTGCCCCATCCTGCTGAGTGAATTTGCTGGTACAGTCTCCCTTCCTGATAGGTATAATGCAGAAAGGTTTGCATTTAAGTTGTCAGTCAGGTTCCGGATCCTTATCAACTCTTTAAAGAGTTTTATGACCTGGGTCCTCCCTGTTTATGTAATATATGCAGCAGCTGTGCTACCTGCTTGGTACTGTAACATGGAGGAGAAATACTTTATGGAAGGGAGCATTGCTTTGATTTCCAGCAAATTTTCTTTCTTGAGGGACAAAAATTACATTTACTGTTCTCCCATCCGGGGTCCTCCCATCCTGGAAGATATGTGTCTGTGGTCAGAACCCTTATAGACCAGGGTCCACCAATGGCCCAGCAGAAGCACCATGCCCTTCAGTATAGAAGACCTGGGTTTGGGAGCAGACCCAGGAAGTGGATTGGGGAGCCAGGGAGCTGTGGTAGCACTGCCATGCAGCAGGGCTCCCGGCCAAGGGAAGGAGGTGCCCTGCTTCCAGCATCATAGTGACCCCTGTGGTGGTTGGCCAAGGGAGCTTGTCTCCCCTTCAGGACATCACTATATGTAACCAAGGTGGAGTGTGTGGGGATGTATGCCCTGCACCAGGGCATCAGGACAGGGGGTGGCAAGGGAAAAAAACAGAAAATACATGTGGACTGATGGCTGTGAATGATGGCTTTGGTGCCTTCAGGTCCAGCCCCATGTGGATCCCCATTGAAAAAACAGCAGGGGGAGTGGCAGTTGGGACTAGGGGTGCCAGATTGAAAAAGCATGAAGCAGGCAGATACGGCCCCAATAAGCAAAAAGCTTGATGACAAAAAATTTAGGGGAAAAAAAGAAAAAATTACTCACCTTAATAATTATGTTTCTTCTAATGGAGTCTTGCTGTATTCTGACTATTGCAGTTAGCCCCAGCACTCAAACTGCCCTGGAGAGTATAGGGTTAATTTTCTATGCAGAGCATAGAACTTTGAGCTCGAGCTCGGTTCGAACCTCCGTCTGCTGCACTTTGAAGCGCAACTGTCAGATTCTTACAAGATAATACTAACTACTATGTGGAAATTGTAAAATTTTTACTAGCCAAATGGCAACCAAATATTTTGGATCCTCAAAAGACTCAAGTCAAGAAATCCAAAATCAAAAACCAGGTAGTAAACAACTTAAGACTGTTAAATTAATAATATAACCCACTCCCCCTCTCTAAAAGGAGGGAGTACCCAAATGCACCCCTGGGGTGCAACCCTGAACCTGCCAGCCCACTTTCTGAGAGGGGAAGTAGGGAGGGAGGTCAGAAAACAGCAAGACTCCATTGGAAGAAACATAATCACTAAGGTGAGTAATTTTTTCTTCAAACAACATGAAGTCTTGCTGTATTCTGAATACTGCAGATTACCAAGCAGTACCTCCATGGAGGAGGGAATTGAACCTATTTTGGGAATAGGCTCTGCAGTACTGCTGTACCAAACCGAGCATCGCTCCTAGCCTGGATGTCCAGGGAGTAATGCTTGGTAAATGTATGGACTGTTTTCCAGGTGGCTGCTTTACATATCTCTAGCAAAGGAATATCCCTGGCCACAGCCAGGGAAGCAGCTGTACCTCTAGTCGAATGAGCCCTCAGGCCTGAGGGAGGTATTTTGCCTAGCTTCTCATAGCAGAATTGAATACAAGCGACAATCCACCTGACAATAGTTTTCTTAGTGGCAAGTTTGCCCTTACCCACTTCCCCATAAGTGAGAAACAACTGAAGGGAGTCAAACCTGTGAGCCTTAGTACACTCAATGTAGTAACTAAGGGCTCTTTTAACATCCAAACTGTGTAAACTTCTTTCTCCTGAGGAAGAATGATCAGTGAAGAACACAGGGAGAGACATAGATTGGTTCAGATGAAAATCTGAAACCACTTTAGGTAAAAACCTCCTATTATTTCTAAGGACCACCTTATCTCTATGGAATGAGATAAAATCAGGCTCCACTGACAGAGCTTGCAATTCACTGATACGCCTGGCAGAGGTAATAGCTACCAGGAACACAGTTTTCCAAGTCAAGTACTTAAGCTGTGCTGAAGACAAAGGCTCAAAAGGGGGTTGCATAAGCTGAACAATGCAAACATTAAGATCCCAAGCAGGCTTAGGATCCCTAAAGGGGGGATTGGTATGAAGCAATCCCTTGAACAAATTTACAGAATACAGGGTGAGATGACAGTGAGGAAGGCTTTCCTGCTGACAGAAAAGTAGAAACACCTGACAAATCTACTTTGAGAGTAGCTGGTCTGAGGCCTAGGCCATTAAGATGAACCATATAATCCAGAACTGTAGACAATTCAGCAGTGTCTGGGGATATATGCTTCTTGGAACACCAAATGCTGAATCTTTTCCATTTGGAGTTGTAAGTTTTTCTGGTGGCAGGCTTTCGAGAGGCTTTGAGAATATCTAGAACTCCTTGGGACAAATGCAAATCTGCATACTCTAACTCTTCAAGAGCCACGCCTTGAGATTGAGCGACCGAAGAATGGAGTATCAAATCCTCCCCTGAGAGGAGGTTAACAGATTGTAATTCCTGGGAAGAGACAGGGGAAGATGGACTGCTAGGGACAGCAACAGGGGGTACCAAGGCTGCCTGTCCCAGTCTCGAGCAATCAGAATCACTTTGGAAGGTTATGACCTTACCTTGACCAGAACCTTGAACAGTAGAGGAAAGGGAGGGAAGGCATATAGAAATTTCCCTTGCCATTTCAAAATCAGATTATCCAGAGGGACTGAACCCAATACTGGGGGTCTGCAACAAAACAGAGGAAGTTGGTGATTGTCTGGGGCTGCAAAGAGATCTATCTCTGGAGTGCCCCACCTTGAAAAAAAATCACTTTCAACACCAGAGGATCCAGGGACCATTCGTGATGGCCCTGGGAGATCCTGCTCAATGCATCTGCTAGCACATTGTCCTTCCCTGGAAGGTGGACTGCTATCAGAGAGGCATGCAGAGAATAAGCTAGGGACCACAATTTCATGGCTTCCATGCACAAGGCCGTGGACTGAGTGCCTCCCTGCTTGTTAATGTACCACATGGCGGTGGTGTTGTCTGTCCTGACCTGAGCCACCTTTTTCTGCACTGACTGAGAGAAAGCTTACAGGGCCAGAAAGACCGCCCTGAGTTCCAAGAGATTGATATGAAGAAGATTCCTGAGGGGACCACAGTCCCTGGGCTGTGAGAAGCCCCCAGATGGGCTCCCCACCCCATTAGAGAAGCATCCGTGGTTAGGACCACAGAGTGAGACTGAGTGATGAATGGGACTCCTTGCCTGAGGTTGCCCTGATCCTGCCAACATTGGAGAGTCTGGATCAGAGTCTGGGTCACTGGAACTAGTTTGGTTAGAGAATCTTTCTTCTGAGACGAAAAGGCCCTCAGGTGAAAGTGAATGTCCCTCATCTGAAATCTGGCCCCTTGGACCACTGCTGTAGAAGCTGCCATGTGGCCCAGAAGTTGAAGGAAGTGCCTTGCTGTCTGAGAAACCAGAAGGTGGAATGAAGAAGCCAGCTCTACAATAGCTCTTGCCCTTTCCAGGGGAAGAAAAGCTCTTGCTTTGACTGTATCCAACTCTGCCCCTATGAAGATGAGGAGCTGTACAGGCTCGAGAACTGACTTGGGAAGATTGAGAAGGAATCCTAGGGAAGTGAGCACTTGCGGAGTCATTTGAAGGTCTGACTTGACTTGGTCTGGGGACTGACCCACAACGAGCCAGTTGTCCAGGTATGGAAATATGGGAATATTTTTCCTTCTTAAAAAGGCCACTACTACTGCTAGGCATTTTGTGAATACCCTTGGAGCTGATGTCAGGCCAAAGAGCATAGCTTTGAACTGATAGTGGCCTGAAGGCAATTCGAACCTGAGGTACTTTCTGTGGGAGCACCTGATGGGAATGTGAAAGTAGGCATCTTTTAAGTCCGGGGAGGCTAGCCAGTCCCCTGGCTTTAGAGAGTGAAGGATTATTCCCAGCGTCACCATTTTGAATTTGGGTTTTAAAAGATGTTTATTCAGGTATCTTAAGTCTAGGATGGTTCGCCACTCCTCTGTCTTTTTTGGGGTAAGGAAGTACCTGGAGTACAGACCTTTGCCCCTGTGTAATGTAGGAAGTCTCTCTATAGCCTTTAGAGCCAGTAGAGATGAAATCTCTGCCTCTAGGGCAATGGTTTCGGAGATACTTGCAGGTGGAAAAGATCTGGCCCTCAGCTTTGGAAATTTCTTGAAGCTCAGAACCAGCCCCTGGCTTACCACCTCCAGGACCCACTTGTCTGAGGTAACAGACATCCAGTCCTGGACGAAGTAAGCCAGCCTGCCTCCTACAGGACTGGGGGACTTGACCCGGGCTGACACATCAGGGTGTCTGCTTGCAGGAGCCTTAGGTTGAGGGATGGATGCAGCCCTGCTCATCCCCCCTCTGCCTCTCCCTCTGAAGAACCCCCTCTAAGGAAAGGGAGGAGAGGCCTGTGTTTGGCAGAAAGGCCTATGAAAAGGCCTGCCCCTGCTCCTAGCCTGCTGCCTTGAGGAGTTGCCTGCCTCTCCTTGGCCTGTGCACTCCTATAGGTGGTCCTATACTCATCCATCTTTCTCATGTAATTATCTGTCTGCTCCCCAAACAGAGAATTACCCACTACAGGGAAATCCATGGCCTTAGCCTGGGTGTCCTGTGAGAGACTAATACATCTGAGCCAAGCCATTCTCCGAAGAGCCACAGATGTAGCCATGACTCTAGAGAACACATCACTAGAGTCCACAGCAGCATGGAACTGTACCTTAGATGCCTCAATCCCATCAGCAGCCCCCCCCCCCAGCTCCAAGGCTAGCTGGGGGAAGGCCTGCTTAGCCAGTGCCAGTACAGTGTCCCACCAAGACTTCTGGTACCTGGCTGCATAGGCCATATAATTAGCCTGCCTGAGGCCTAAGGCGGATGCCATGTACTGTTTCTTTGCCATGGCATCCAGCTTCCTAGAATCTTTATCTGGGAGATGGGAAGCCAAGGGTATAGTAGCCTTATCACAGGCTGCAGCCACACAACCCCAACATGGCTGCATTGTTGATACAAGTACTCTGTACCAGAACCTGATAAGGTGTACCTTTTTTCCATCCTTCTGTCAACAGGAGGTACAGAATTTGGAGTTTTTTAAATCTTTTGTGTCTCTTTCCCAAAAGACTTATGAAGGGGAATAGACAGTCTCGTGGACTCTGGGATGTCCATCATCTCCACATAATTAGGTTCCTCTTATTCCTCTACAGCTTCTTCCACAGGGAGCTGGAGGGTTTCTGCCACTTTCCTGTAAAACGTGTGGGAAAGGGACTCAGAAAACCTAGGAGGGGAAACACCAGAAGGCCTGTCTGGGGAGATGTCCAGTTCAGTGGGCTCAACCAGACCTCCCACACCATCGTCGTCATCATAATCTTCATCCCCCTCCAAATCCGGTTAATAGAAATCTTCAGGGGCATAATCTTGAACCAGAGGAACCGACTGAACCGAGCGCCTGCCAGAAGGCGCCAGATCAGACGGAACTGGACGAAGCAATTCTACAATCTTTATCGCATTGGCAGTCTCTTCAGCGGTCGGAAAATGGGTCTCTGGGATCAGCTCTCCTCTTGCCAGAAGAAGTATCGCCCTGGTCAGAGGGCACCCCCTCAAGTTTGGTCAGAACCGAACCGGGCTGGCCATCCGGGTCAGCGGACTTCACGGCCTCCTTATCCCTGAGCCTACCTAATCTTTTTTCCAGGGTAGACTTAGGGAAATTTTTACAGATTTGGCAGTCTGAATTGAGGTGGTCAAACCCCAGACAATAAACACAGGTGGTGTGGGGATCAGCCTTAGCAAAGACCTCCCCACACACACACTACAGTGTTGAAACCCAGTGGGCCCTGTTTTTCTTTTGGGTTTCTCAGATATAGCCATCCTAACCACAAACTTACCCTTTTTATGGCAAACAATCAGGCAAGACACCTTTATCGGTTTCTAACCGTGTCACGGGTATTGGAAAAAAACACAAGAAAATGCAGTTTTTTTAAAACCGATAAGGACCGGTAACCACACTCTAAGTTTAAAAACAAAGACAGAATATATAACTCACTAAACAGCCGGTTCAGCCAGTCAAAAAATAAATTTTTACAATTTCCACAAGTTTACTATGACTAGTTCACTACCTAGTACTTACTGTACCACAGGCAGAGATCTGAACCAAAACTCGCGAAAAATAATTGGTAAAACCGAGGACTTTGACTTACGAACTGTGAGCAAAGGAGAAATCTCCGGAGTGGCCGTTCAGTTAGGCGGAGTAAAGAATCTGACAGTTGCGCTTCAAAGTGCAGCAGACAGAGGTTTGAACCGAGCTCGAGCTCAACGTTTTATGCTCTGCATTGAAAATTAACCCTCTACTCTCCGGGGCAGTTTGAGTGCTGGGGCTAACTGCAATAGTCAGAATACAGCAAGACTTCATGTTGTTTAAAATAACCTACTGTATACAGACCAAGAATGAAGAAATGGAATGCCTTTTCTGAGGTTCCACAGACTGGAGGAGGCAGCAACAGATCATCTCCAATATGGCCCATGGTACCACTGCTGTGGTAGAAGCCACATCCTTTTTACACCATTTACCTAAAATTCTAAACTCATGACAGACTGAAGGTAGATTTGTTGACTTAACATCCATCCAGTAGTTATTTTTTTGTTTGTTTCATTAGGGATGTAAGCTCTTTAGTTAGCCAATTGATTTTTATGTCTCAAACAAGTTTAGTTTTTACAGGAAAATGTTTATTTAAGCCATCAATTAAGTAGGTCATGAAAAAATGGTCTACACTAAAAAGCACCCCAGTCTCCTAGGAAGCAAAGCCCCTCCTCGGCACACCACATCTTCAACCAAACTGAAAATGTTCAGTTTCCTTGCCTCCTTCTGCCTGTGTGCTGTGAAGACTTCTGAGAATGTCAAAGTACTGGCTAACCCCTTAAGCTTGAAAATGAGATGCATCATCATGTTTTCTCATGTGCTTTGGTGGACTGAAAAAACCAAAAAACTACAACCTAATTTGCCCTCCAACATGCAGATATGAAAAAGTACAAATGCTGTTGCTGTATGGCCACCATCTTGTGGCACAGAGGATGGGCAGCCGAGTACAGCAGAACCCTCCATGTATGCCGAGACTTCTGACAGGAGTACTGCATATAGAGTTGTTGCTTGGGCTGCATTTTCCTCATATTCACTGTGCAACTCTGACTTCAGTTCCCTCTGTCTATCCATTGCCAGCCCTCTGCTGGGCAGGCCACATTCTCATTTAGGCTCCCCAGACTGCAGTCTAACCTTTCCTCCCATCCCCTATGATCCACCCCTCCCCCACTGCTCTAAAACTTCTCCTCCGTGATCATACCTCATATGTCTCAACCTATTTCTTTTTCTATTTAGCTTTTTTATCCTTGTCCGTATACTACTGCAGGTATATACCCTGATCAGACCATTGCCCTCTTGTTCCCACTAGGTCCCACTGTGGTCCAATGTCCCCCATGGTTTTTCCCCTGACTCCCTGATGAAGTATCTGTCCATTACAGGATACACAGGAGTACTAGCTATACATAGATACATAGACAGTGTCAGCAGATAAGGGCCTACGGCCCACCCAGTCTGCCCATTTGAGCTTGTAAGTTCACTTTATGTTTTCCTAGAAGTCTGTTGCCCCTTAACCAAGAATGCTGCCTTCTCGGCGTCACAGCAATAAAACTATGTTCTAACTCACCATTTTGATGCGTTTGCCATTTTCCTTGTTTTTCTAATGTACAGCGTGATGGTGGCAGCTTAGAAAGAATCAGTGTGCACATCTTTTTCCTCCTTTTGTAAGTTTTTCCTCTGTGACAGGGGCTACAGGGAGAGGGCTGACCTACTCCACACCCTGGGCAGTCGATTCTGTGGACTGGAATCTGGTGATAGTCAGCGCTAGGACCCATAGGGACCCAGGAGCCAGGCCATCAGACAGACAGCATATAGGTTTGTCTCCCTGTATGGCCATCCATCCATTTTGGCTTCACCTGCACTCACAGACATCCTGCAGATGGAGCTTCTTGCTGGACCCACCACACAGGTTGCTGTGGTACTGGTTGGCTGATGCCATCACTCCCAACCACAATGTGCTGCCAAGTAGCAGCTGCTGTGATGTGGCCTGCCTCCCAATGCAGTGTCCCAAGTTCGCTCTCAAATTTAGATCACCTGCACAGTAGCATGATGTGCTGTCACTGGCCCAGTGGGCCGACCCATCTGTATCTGTTTTAACCTTCTGTGCAACAGTTCACTTTTTATTAACCTTTCCCTTACTGCTGGTTGCTGCCTGACAGCTTGTCTATACTGGCCTGCAACATTTCTTTGCACCTTAACTAAGCTAAATGGTATACAGGGCTATAGTGCTGCTCTATAACATTGCTTTTTGTATGCACCGTAGAGCTTGTATTATTACTATAATATATGGTTAGGGCTTACTGTGCATAGAAAATGACGACTTTCAAAATCTTGCTGTATGACAGTTCAAAGGTAAAAAAAGTTATTGTACTATCGTTCTGACGTCACATCGATAGTACAACAAATTTTTAGCCATGACCTGCCACCTGATTAGCTCACTCAACGTGGCTTTAAAGGGAAAAATAGTGCAAACATGGTGTCGTGATTTAGTGAGTGCCAAGCAGTGGACCCACCTACTTTAGACACAAAGAACCGCACACGGCTCCATGTCACAAAAGTGAATTACTTTTTTTTTTTCATTTAAAAAATAAACAGTATGGCCACAGATGGTCATAACTGCCACACAAGAGTTCTCTGGACCGAAATGGTCTGAGTCAGACAGACAAGCCAGAACAAGTGAGAGCAGCACTAGATATTATGGGATACTTCAGATCGGCCGAAATGCATCAGCCCGATCGGCAATATCTAACCAGGCACCAAACATGGTTGCTCAACATGAGTTCCACCCCGGAGTGAGGATCCTTAAGTACGGGCTGTGGCAGAGCCCTCAATCACTCCCTGGAGGCAAAATCCTCAAGGTCAGGAAACTGTGTTTCAGGCGCCTAGGGTCGGATAATGACGGTCGGGCCGATGCATTTTGGCTGACCATAGTATATCCGATATTAAAGAAGGTAACTACCAAAAAAAGGAAAAAAAAAAAACACAAAAAAGAATTGAGGAAAACCACATACTATATAAAACAGTGGATGTGTGACCATCCACAACTACGGCTGTGTTTCCACCTTACAAGCTTTGCTCTTGAGGTGTCTTTGATGTCATGAACTCCCTCAATGGAAACACAGCCTTGTTGTGGATGGTCAACCATCCACTATTCTACATATCACTATTACTGCGTTGCTCACCATTGTATAGTCATTCACATTCTCCCCTGTACCTTTTCCCAAATGACACCTCTGGAAATTAAATGTTTTCAGCACAGTAGGCCTTTTCCTGATAAATCCCTTCCAAATAAATAAATACGGTGTACCTCGTGTCAAGGCAGAAGAGGCTGGGAAGAAAAAATTACTTACCATAGTAATCTTGTTTCTTCCCAGTGATACTCAGGTATTCATAACTTCTGCAGTGCCCCTTTAAGACTGAGCTGCCCGGAGAGATGGAATGCTATGCAAATGATGGAATCTTTGCACGTGGTATTTTTCAGATGCTGCCTTGAACTAACTACCTTGGTTCTAAACCCTCAGATTTCCTTGGAGCTTGGAAAGACAGACCTCAAATCTACACATCTATTTCTAACACCATAATGATTGGAATTATAATAATTAAATAACACCCAAAAAACTCCCAAGAGGAGGACAAAGACCCCGAAAATGGGGGTCATAAAATCCAACAACACTCCTGAATGTCAGAAATCACCTGAAGGGGAAGAAAACAAGAAGAACCCAATCTGCAAACAACAGTGCCTGATTATGGCACCTATATAGGAGGTCAGAAAACCATTCCCAGGAATGCAGAGGCTACTGGTTCTTGAAGGGAAGGCAAGGTGGGAAGTTATGAATTCCTGAGTATCACTGGGAAAAAACATGATTACTATGGTAATTTTTTCTTCTAACCCCAGTAATACTCGGGTATTCACAACTTCTGTAGACTACAAAGCAGTACCTTTAGAGATGGGCACAGAACCTAATTTGGATACAGACTCTGCAGGACTGCTGTGCCAAACCTGGCATCACTCCTGGACAGGATGTCCAAACTGTAATGCTTTGTAAAGGTGTGTACTGTTTTCCAGGTAGCTGCTTTACAGATGTCCACTAATGGAACATTTCTGGCAGCTGCTAAGGTAGCAGATGTGCCCCTTGTGGAATGGGCCCTCAACCCTGTTGAGAGTTCCCTTCCAGCTTTAGAGTAGCAAAATTGGATGCACTGTACTATCCAGCGAGAAATGGACCTTTTAGATGATGGGCTACCCTTTCCCACATCGCCATAAGTCAGGAACAGCTGTTTTCCGTCCTGCCTATGGTCCTTAGTGGCTGACATGTAGTAACTAAGAGGTCTCTTAACATCCAAACTGTGGAGCCTCCTTTCACCAGAAGTGGAGTGCTCAGTGAAAAAGACAGGTAAGGTAATGGTTTGGTTCAAGTGGAAATCAGAAACCACTTTAGGGAGACAAATGTCCTGTTTGTTCTCAGGACCACTTTGTCCTTGTGGAAGGAGATGTAGTCTGGATCTATGCAGAACCTGGAGCTCGCTGATCCTTCTAGCTGAAGTCACTGCCACTAGGAAAACTGTTTTCCATGTGACATATTTCAGATGAGCTAAAGACATGGGTTCGAAAGGGGAAACCATGAGTTTGGCTATACACATATTGAGGTCCCATGCTGGCACTGGTTCCTGTGAGGGGGTGCAAATGGGAAAGGCCCTTGAAGAACCTCTTAAAGTTAGGGTCTGAGGCTAGAGAAATTATGTGCCTGGTTGAAATGTAAACAGATGCTGCAGCCAAATGTACCTTCAGGGTATTGGGCTGAAGGCCCAAAGAATGCAAATAAGTAAGATAATCCAGCATGGCTGGTACTCCAGCCTGTGTTGGCACAATATTCTGGGTGGAACACCAAATAGAAAAACTTTTCCATTTTGCAGCATAGGTTTTCTTAGTGGAGGGTTTCCTGTAACTCCTCAAAATATCCAGGACACCTTCAGAAAGGTCCAAGCCTGCATATTCTAGGTCCTCAAGAGCCAGGCGTTGAGCCTGAGGGATTTGAGGTTCAGGTACAGGAACCTCCTCTGACTGGCAGTTAATAAGTTGTGCCTCCTGGGAAGGTGTATCGGTTTGGCCACAGACATGGAGAGCAGAAGAGAGTACCATGGCTGCCTGGGCCAATCTGGAGCGATCAAGATCATGGATGCTGACTGGGACCTGAGCTTGAGCAAAACCCTGTAAACCAATGGGAAGGGAGGAAAACATACAGGTTTTTCCTTGACCAATCCAGAATTAGAGCATCCAAGGGGACTTTTCCCTGCTCTGGTGGTCTGCAACAATACTTTGGCAAGTGGTGGTTCTGGTGGGATGTGAACAAGTCTACCTCTGGAGTGCCCCACCTCCTGAAAACTACTTACACCACTTACCTATTCAGGGTCCATTCATGATGGGCCTGATTGATCCGACTCAAGGTATCTGCCAAGGTATTGTCCTTGCCAGGCAGATGAATGGCCTGAAGGAAAGCTCCCAAGGAGTATGCAAGACTCCATATTTTCATGGTTTCTGTGCAGAGAGGACCTGACCTTGTCCCTTGTTGCTTGTTTACATAGTACATGGTGGTGGTATTGTCTGTTCTGATCTGTACCACCTTTCCCTGTAGAAGGGGCATGAAGGCCTTCAGTGCTAGTAATACTGCTCCGAGCTCCAGCAGGTTTATGTGTAAGAGTGACTCTGCAATTGACCATGTGCCTTGGGTAGTGTGATCTCCCAGATGGGCACCCCACCCCAGGAGTGATGCATCCATTGTAAGTATTACCAATGGAGGTTCCTGTTGGAAAGGAACTCCTTCTTTCAGGGTGCTTTCCTCTTTCCACCATTCGAGAGCATGTAACAGAGTTCCTGTTACTGGAATCAATTTTGAAAGATCATCTTTTTTCTGGCACCAGTGAGCTCTGAGGTGGAACTGAATGTCCTTCATCTGGAATCTGGATCTCAGTGCTGTGCCAGTGGCAGCTGCCATACGGCCCAAGAGCTGGATAAACTGTCTTGTAGTTTTTGATTCGTTCAGGACAAATGAGCCTGCTAACTGCTGGATGCTCCTTACCCTATCTAGGGGCAGGTATGCCCTGCTTTGCAGGGTCTTTAACTAGGCTCCTATGAACTACAATACCTGAGCAGGCTAAAGGACGACTTTTTTTAGACTTTTCAGGAATCCTTGGGACTTCAGGAGCTCCTGAGTGAGTTTCAGCTGATCCCTGATGTGCTGAAGTGATTTTCCTACCACCAGCCACTCATCTAGGTATGGGAAGGCTGTGACACCCTGCTTTCGAAGGTGTGCCACTACCACTGCCAAGCACCTTGTGAACACCCTTGGTGCTGAAGTGAGACCGAATGGCAGGGTTGAGAATTGACAGTGACCTGACGGGAGTCTGAACCTGAGGTATTTTCTGTGAGATTCCCTTATATAAATGTGGAAATAGGCATCTTGTAGGTCCAGTGAAGCCAGTCGGTCTCCTTTTTGGAGGGTAGGCAAGCTCAGTGCCAAAGTTACCATTTTGAACTTTGGTTTTGTGAGATATCTGTTTAAGACTTTGAGCCGAGGTCTAAGATGGGCCGCCACTCCCCATTTTTCTTTGTGGTAAGAAAGCATCTGGAATAAAATACCTTTCCCTTTAGATTGGTTGGCACTGGCTCCACTGCTTGAGACTGAAGCAGTTTTTGAACCTCTGTTTCCAGGAGTTTTCTCTCTAGTTTGAGGATGGCTTGAAAAGTCAAGTTCTTAAGGGTGGAAGGAATTTGAAAGTCAGAGACAGTCCCTGACTGACTACTTCCAGGACCCACTTGTCTGTGGTGATATTTTCCCAGAGGTGTGAAAAGTGAGCCAGTCTGCCTCCTACAGGCAGCAGGTTGGCAGCCTGAACAGACACATCAGGGTGCCTGCTTTGACTGGGGCTGAGCTCGGGTCTGGGAAACACACCTGGAACCCCTTCTGCCCCTACCCCTGAATTATCCCTGCTGTGGATACTGCTGGTATGGAGTCAAAGCCATGACCTGGTAAAAGGGCCTGCTTTGAAAGGATCTACCCCAGCCTCCCCTTCCATAGGGTCTAGTGGATGGGGAAGCTTTCTCTTTTGCAGAGTTGCTTCTGTAGGTGGCCTTATACTCATCCAACTTTTTCATGTAAGCCTCTGTCATTTGCCCAAAGAGGGAATTTTCCTCTAATGGGAAATCTAGTGCCTTGGTCTAGGTATCCTGGGTAAGGTTTGTGGCTCTTAACCAAGCAAACCTTCTCTGAGCCACAGTGTTTGTCATCCACCTGGCAGCTGTGTCATTCAAATCAGCAGCCATTTGAAATTGATACCTGGCTGCTTCCAGACCAGATCTAACTGTTTCAGCTAGGTCAGCTGAAATAGGAACTGCACCTTCACCGACAGCAAGGACTGAATGCCAGAGAGATTTCTGGTATTGTGAGGCATAGGCGTAGAAGTTGGCCTGCCTGATAGCCAAAGAGGCTGAACGGTATCCCTTTTTGGCCATGCTGTCAATTTTCCTTGAGTCCTAGCCTGGAGGATGGGATGCTAGTGGAAATCTTGGCTTGTCACAGGCTGCCACTTGCACCATCCCCTGGTGATCAGGGTAAGAGAACAAAAATTCAGCACCCTGTCTTTCTAACTCATACTTTTTATCCAACCAATTATCCAGATGTGGAGCAGTATTTGGTGTATGCAGTATCTTTAGGGCACATTTTTAAATAATTTGCTAAATGGGAAGAAGAAGCAGCTTTTTAGTGGGTGTTAACCCCATAAGTTCCATGTATTCAACAACTTCTTTGTCCTCAACAACTTCACTTGTGGTGATGTCCAATGCATCTACCATCCTTCTTACAAAGGTAAAATGAGAAGAAAAATCCTCTGATGCCCTTGGAGGAGAGCCAAATTCTTGTTCAGGGGAAACCTCTGGTTCAACGGGGTCCCCTTCCTCCTCAACATCAATATCCAAATACTCTTCTTGCTCATAAAGAGAAGACTGAGAAGAAGAGCCAGTTTGTTTGGCTGGAATCTGAGGCAAAGGAGCAGTCAACCCTTGTAACACCTCGATATAACACAAAAGGCCTGTGCAATTTTATATGCACTTGGCATTTTTACTGCAGGCAAAGAAGTCCCCAATTGCTTCTCAGCAGGGGGTTCTGTGTGTTTTGTCCTTTTAGATTTCTTTGAGGGAACCAGAGAGTCAGCCGGTTCAGCAAGCCTCTTTGAAATTGCTTGTCTACCAGTCTCAGGGGTGGCAGTTGCAGATGATGTGATCAAAGTGGTTTCACCCACAGGAGCATAGGTAGTCGGCGGGTCAGAGCTCAAGGGACCCTTAGAAACAGACATCTCTTTCTTAAGCCTTTCAAGATGCTTTTCCACTGTTTTTTCAGGAAAAGTTTTACAGATATCACAGTCTGTTTTCAAATTTTCAAAACCCAAACAGGCAACACAAAGACTATGCTTGTCTGCTTTGGCAAAAATCACCCCACAAAATCAGTGCAAGTTTTGAAACTGGGTTCACCGGTTCTTCTTTTTGTTTTTTCAGACATTCTGAGTGAGAAAAAGGAAAATATATGTAACTGCTAAATAAGAAGTATTTTAAAACCTTATTTAGCGCCTGCGGTCGGTTCCTGAACTGAGAAAACCTTTTCAGAACCAGGAACTGAACCGAGAAATGAACCGGAACTAGCGGTTCACAAACCGGGATTAGCAGTTCAAATTTTTTTTATATTATTTCTATTTATACTCCTCCCCATATGGCCCCCATTTGACTGGCTCCCCCAGCTCTGTGCCCCAGAATTACTGGGGCTTACCTTACGCCTGGTCTGGAAGCAATGCCTGCAGAGAGTCGGTTGCCATCCTGCCACCGGTTTTGTGTTTTCCTCCATTTTTATCCCATTTTTTTCTCCCAAGGGCCCCAGGAGAAGGTCGCATGCATGTGGAGAGACACACATGCACCTTACAGCCCTGGTAACGACCCTCCTCCTCCACCTGCCCCACTGGCCTGTCGCCGGCACCCTGCTTGCGCAGCCCCTCAGCCTTCACCTGAGGCAGCCGTGAGTGAGGGATGCCATCCCACCTCCCCAGACAGCAGAGCTGCCTGTCGGCCACTCCATCCAACTTCACCCTCCCCCCCGTGCCAACCTCCAACGACCCAGGCTTGCTCCCGAACCCTGGTCACCGGCGTACCGCGAGGAAAGACATCCAGCACCTCAGCCCTCTGTGCCACCGGCCCGGCAGCAGTTCAAATTTAAAATATAAAAACTTAAATTTAAATAAAAATAATGGAGTTCCTTAGTCAGGGAACTCCGAAAATACTAAAGAAAGCCCCGGTTCCCCACCAGTTATACCAAATCGGGAGAAACCGCGAAAATAAATTATTTAATACTAAAACAATGGTTTAATAAACAAAAAACAAAAAAGCACTAGCTAAAGGCAGCAAAAGAAAAAGGATAGATAATACTTATGTATTTTTATAAGTTTTAATGCGTTCAGGACTAGTAGATGAGGAGAGGATCTCTGGGCTTCTGGGCTTGACAGGTGGAGAGTGAAATCTGAGGGTTTAGAACCAAGACAGTTAGTTCAAGACAGCATTTAAAAAAATAACACTTGCAAAGATTCCCTCATTTGCATATCATTCCATCTTTCTGGACAGCTCAGTCTTAAAGGGACACTTCCTGTTTGGGAGCAGAAAGTGAGAGATCACAAAGCCACAAAAGACTCACCATCCTAGAAGGGCAAGAGTAGCTCTCTGTCCCCCCCTTGCTGCTGGAGGTCTAACTCTGAGCAAGTAAGGAGACTACTGAGAAATATAGGAACTTCTTGTCTCAGAACAGGAAGATCAGGAGCTAAAAGGGTGCAGAGACAGTAAGTAAGTAGGGAGAGGAGAGAAGAGAAGGAGAAAAAAAAGAAAAAAAAAGAATTAAACAGAGGAAAGAGTAAGTATTCCAAATAATGGTTAGGCGGCCAGAAAAAAGACATGTTGGGAGTGGTGCAGTGCAGTGCAGTGGCTGTGGAGCAGCAGTCTTCCTGGAGATGTTCTGGAGGATGCAGTGTTGTCCCATCTGCAGGCACCTCTCTGAACTGAGGAAGGAGGTTACTCATCTCCAGGCTGAGTTGGCCAGTATTTGTGGGACCTCCTCTCCCACCCAGGGACCACCAGGGTCACTGCCATTGCCTCAGAGGTTGCCAAGAAAGAGGAGTGGTTGGACCACAGTGGGCTCAGGGGGGCTGAGGGTGGTGGAACAGAGGCACATCCCTCCACTTGTACCTCTCCACAATTTCTATGCCATTCTGGAAAAGTGTGGTTCCTCTATGGAGGCACCCGCAGTGGAGACCAAGGAGGATGCTGGGAACCTCCACAAAGGAGACCCACAGGAGGGTGGCATGGGACCCCACAAGGAAAGAAAACAACTCCTGGTGGGGGACTCCATTGTTAGGAAGGTAGATCTGAGGGAGGAAGGGGAGAGGGAGGTAAGGTGCCTGCCTGGTGCCATGGCTTTGAGAGACAGGGAGCGAATCCTCAGGATCGCAGGAGCAGCTGCACAGGGGAGGGAGGGAGGGAGCTGGATGTAATTGTCCACTTAGGGACAAATGACCTGGCTAAGAAAGGGATCAGAGCAGTGCAAGAAGCATTTGTAGAGATGGGGAGGAGCCTTGGACAAATAGCACACATGGTAACCTTCTCGGAGGTGCTGCCTGTTTATGGTATGGGTGAGGCTAGGGTGCTCCACCCCATGGGATTCAATCAGTGGTTGAAAAACTAGTGCAGAGCTCAGGGATTTGGCTTCACTGGGGACTGGCGGTCCACCTGGAGGGATGCAGGCCTATACTGGCATGATGGACTGCATCTGTCGAGGAGGGGAACCAGGATCCTAGGTGATAGGTTTAAATACTTCATTGACAAGCATTTAAACTAGCCAAGGGGGGAGGCACTGGAAAGGAGCAGGGAAATCCTAGCCCCCCAAAAAATATCAGGGTACTAAGTGAGGTAGATACCAACATAGAGATGTCGATAGGGAGAAGCGCAGGGGTAAATGGAGAAAGTGACAAATGCAGTAAGGACAGGGATGGGGCAAAAAGAGGTAAGGCCATAAAAAAATGGAGAGTAATGAGTACCAATGCCCTGAGTCTGGGCAACAAGCTCCCTGAACTGGTGGCCTTGATGGAAGAGGGATGCCTGGATATTGAAGCAGTCACAGAAACATGGTACACAGAGAACCATGTCTGGGATGTTAACATACCAGGGTATACAACCTACAGGAGAGACAGGAAGGGAAGAAGATGGGGGGGTAGCTCTCTATGTAAGGGAAGGGATAAAAGCAACCAAACAAAAGAGTAAACAGGGAGGAGAGGAGGCACTGTGGGTCACCTTAGAGACTGGAAATGGCACCACAATCCGCACAGGGGTTGTATATAGACCCCCATGTCAGGGGGAGGGAATGGACAACGATATGATAGAAGGCATACTTAGGATGGCAGAGAAAGGGGAGATACTGTTGATGGGGGACCTTAATATGCCAGATGTTAACTGGAGCACCTTTGCGGCAGCCACATCCAAAAGCAGGGCCATTCTTGATGCCCTTCAGGTGGCATACATCAGACAGCTAGTTTTGGAACCTACTTGTGAGGGAGCAATCTTAGACCTCGTACTCTCAAATGGGGACAGTGAGAGGATCTCAGATCTAGAAGTGGGTAGCCATTTGGGAACAAGTGACCACCAAACAGTGTGGTTCACGATAAACTCAGCTACAAAGTCAAGCCATACAAAAGTGAGGGTTCTGGACTTCAGGAGGGCTAACTTTGGCAAGATGGGAGAGTGCCTTAGAAAAGCACTAGCAAACAGGCTAGAAGGAGGGTGGAGCAACAATGGGCAAATATCAAAACTGCCATCACAGAGGCAACAAGCCTTGTGTGAAGCAAATAAACAAATCAAAATGAAAAAGCCACTATGGTTCTCAAAAGAGGTGGCTGTGAAGGTTAGGGAGAAAAAGATAGCATTTAGGAAGTATAAGAAAACACAGAAGGAGCAGGACAGAGAACTGTACCAATTAAGGCAGAAGGAAGCAGGGAGGGTAGACAGAATAGCAAAGGCACAAACTGAGGAAAAGATAGCTAATTCAGTTAAGAAGGGGGATAAAACCTTTTATAGGTATATCAGGGAGCGTAGAAAGACAAAGGGAGGGATAGTGAGGCTGAATAGAATGGATGGTGGGTGGGCAGAGAGTGACAGTGAAAAAGCAGGATACTGAATGAATACTTGTTCAGTATTCACAAAAGAGGAACTGGGGAGGTGCCAAATCCAATTAACAGAAGTACTCTGGAGAGGGTCGATCCCAGTCCTTTCACAGAAGAAAGGGTTCTGAAGAAACTTAGAACTGAAGGTGGACAAAGCAATGGGGCCAGATGGAATTACCCCAGAATTCTAAAAAGAATTAAGCAGAGAACTAGTGACACCATTGACTACACTTTTAACAAATCATGGGAGGATGGTGTGGTACCCAAGGACTGGAAGAAGGCGGGTGTGATTCCCCTTCACAAAAGTGGGACCAAGACAGAGGCAGGAAACTACAGACCTGTCAATTTGACCTCTGTGGTAGGGAAAGTGATGGAATCACTTCTGAAGGAAAGAATTGTTGAGTACCTAGATGCCAGTGGGGCACAGGACCCAAGGCAGCATGGGTTCACAGTGGAAGGTCATGTCAGATGAATCTAATTGATTTCTTTAACTGGGTGACCAAAGTAGTAGACCAGGGAGGGGCTGTGGACATGGCCTACCTAGACTTTAGCAAGGCATTTGACACAGTCCCACACAAAAGATTAGTAGTCAAATTAACCAGCCTGGGAGTGGGTCCCAGGGTGGTAGCCTGGGTAAAACATTGGCTGAACAACAGGACACAGAAGGTAATTGTAAATGGAGTCCACTCTGTAGAAAGGGGGTTACTAGTGGGGTACCGCAGGGTTCAGTACTGGGTCCTGTCCTTTTTAATGTCTTTATAAATGACATTGCAGAGGGACTGGAAGGAAAAGTATGCCTCTTTGCAGATGACACAAAGATCTGCAACAGGGTTGATACACAAGGAGGCATGGAAAGGATGAGAAGGGACTTGGCAAGGTTGGAGGAATGGTCGAAGTATGGCAGCTTGATTCAATGCAAAGAAGTGCAAAGTAATGCACCTGGAAACAAAACCCAGGGAAAATTACACAATGGGGGTAGTAACAATGACAAAATGGAAAGGGACCTGGGGCAATCATAACAGATGACCTTAAGGTTGGCAAGCAATGTGAAAAGGTGGTAGGGAGGGCTGGGGGGATATTGGAATGTATAGGGAGAGGTATCACCAGCAGAAAACAGGAACTTATTATCCCCCTGTACAGACAGTTGGTGAGACCCCATCTGGAGTATTGCATCCAGTTCTGGAGACCCCAGCTCCGCAAGGACATAAACAGGATGGAGGTAGTTCAGAGGAGGGCAACTAAAACGGTGCAGGGTCTGCAAGAGAAGCCATATGAGGAGAGACTAAAGGAGCTTAATATGTATACCCTTGAGGAAAGGAGGGAGAGGGGGGACATGATAGAAACGTTTAAGTACCTCAGTGGAATCAACAAAGTCCAAGAGGGTAGCATTTTTCAGAAAAAGATATGTGCAAGAACAAGGGGACACAATTTGAAGATAGAGGGGTGAAGGCTCAGAAGCAACGTGAGGAAGTATTTTTTCACAGAGAGGGTGGTGGACGCATGGAACAGCCTTCCTGAGGAGGTTGTGGGGTCTAAAACTGTGGGAGAATTCAAGAATGCATGGGACAGACATAAGGCAATTTTTGCGGGGGGTAGGAAGAGATAGGCTGTTGGTTAAATAGGATCTGCAGCTTATCCTCTAGGTAGGAAAATGGGCAGACAAGGTGGGCCAAGCGGTCCTTATCTGCTGTCAAAGTCTACGTTCCTATGACACTGCAGAAGTTATGAATACCCGAGTATTACTGGGGTTAGAACCTTTTTTTTTAATTTTTTTTTTATTTAGTTGTTTAACCAGGAGTAGCACGCGAAGCTGAAAGCTTTTTTACAGGAGCGACCTATGGTTCACGTGCAGTCATAAAACTGATACTTGGCATTGGTGAATGGTAATGTAGATTTTATGTTTTGAATTTCTTAGGGCATAGTCATTCTGTGTATTGTTCTTAACTAAAACAAAGTACATTTTTAATTTGGTTAACTTGCTGTTATGTAATAAAGTAATTACCATTAAAACCTTGGAAAAGACACTGTGCTATTTTATTGTCTATTCACTTCTGAGAGTATTGCATTACAAAATACTTTATAGTATGCCTGTTATCTTTTTGAATATCAATGTAGCATTATAAAAAGGGTCTGAGAAACAATAAATTCTGATTGGCTGATAGCATTTCAATAGCCCTAAGTTAATCTTTAATTAATATACTTGTAGGTCACAATTACCTGTGCACTGATTTTCTTAGTAATACCCTACCATTTTTATTATTTCTATTTATAGAACTCAGAGCTGTATTACACATACAGCTAGAGGAGGCACATACGATAACTTAACTTTGCTTAGGAAAAAAAAAAAGCCAACCAGTAAAATAAATCTGAAAAAAAGGAAGTTTCCATGTCTGAATAATGGCTGATTTTTTTTAAATCTATTATTTAGAGTGGTGTATTATTCTTAACACTCACACTCCAGCTAACAGTTCCCTAACTCTCCTGCAATATCTCTCTACATTTTCCAACAAGCTCATCTCACATATAAATTACATCTAGGGGAAAAAACTTTGACCATGGTTTTGCATTCCAAACCTGTCTGCAGTAACATTTATTTTTCTGTAGTTAAAAATAAAAATGCTAGGTTATCAAAGGTTACCACGGAAATAATGAGTCCACCTCAGTGGCATGCTCATTGACATTTATTGTGCTTTCATCGCTCCCACCTCAGTTATTCGATCCTGAACAGTCCAAAGTAGCATCTTGGTGGCAAAAACAGGGCTTCCGGGGCACCAGCCATTCATCGCCCAGTTTCTTAAAGTAGGCAACGCTGCTCAGAAAGTGTTGCCGCAGCAACAATCAGCACAACGAGGCAACCCGAGCATCCGGTGCTTCTGCCTCACAGCGTTCATTCAATGTTATATTTATTACTTTATTGTAAAAATGATTCTGTTATTCTTCAACCCTTTTACCTCAGACTTGGTTCCTATCTCAATGCCTTGGACAGTGTTCTCTACAGTAAACAGAGTACAGTATTACAGATGGTGAGGGAGAGATGTTTTGATGTATTCAAGAACGGTGAGACTGTTGGGGAACCTGTCAGCAGCTCTGGACAGTTTGTTCATTTCACACAAGAAAACAGAAGTATAATATGATGAAAAAGTGTAATACTATACAAACCAGCCCATTTCTAAGCATGCTGTATAATATTTATGATCCCCCACAAGCAGCATAGCACACTTAGAAGTTCTAAATTGCATTCTAAAGATGGCGGATGGACAATTTAACTAAATATCTTACTTTTCGTTCAAATAAATAACAGGTACCCTTTTTGCATTTTTTTTTAATTTCTTATAATAGCAATAAGGTACACCAAGGGATAACATAAATGCTCTTGTTAATCACCCCCTGGAAGCATGTGGCACTTGGCTATGCCTTGTGCCACATTACACCCCAGGGGGTGATTAACTAGAGCATTAACATAACCCCTGGTCATTCCTGTTTTCTTAATTAAGCAATAATGCACGAAAGGGTGTGTGTCATACTGGGATAACGTCACGCCTCGGGTGGTTGAGGCACAAGGCCGCAGGTCGAGTGCGTTCAACACCGGTGAAGTGGTGGTATCCAGCACAACACACAACCGAGAAGGGAGGTTATCCAGCATGATACACACCCTGAAGTGCAGTATTAGTATTATACAATAGCTCGTTTTGTAATAAAAGAAGAAAATAGAAAAAAATATATATTTATTGGCTTTTTTTCATTTTTTTTTTGTGTGGCGGTATATCTTTTCAAAAAAAAGTTCATAGTTCCTGTTTTGGCCACTAGATGGTGCTGGCATTATATGCTGGATTGTGTTTTCCTCGTTACAGCTTTACTGTTCTGAACACACTCCTTTGTTACACTGCTATAATAGATGCTGGCCCATTTTTCTTTTTTCTGAGGACGGGAGGTTGTTGCTTTTTCTTGCCAAATGCAGTCACTTATTATGTGAAGGTAGGACTGTGGACGCCGATCAGAGTGCAGCTACCGCAGCGCTGTTGTGCCAGCCGAAAATGGTCAGTGTCCTGGCTTTCAATGTGATGGATTTAGTCTTTTTGGCTGCTGTTCTCTCTGTACAGTTCAAAGCATTTTTACTTTGTACCGGAGAGGAGCATGTTTGGAGAGAATGAGGAAGAGCAACACAAGCAGGTTAGTTGAGGCAGGTGAGGGACTGTAGGATTTGCACATGCTGGGGGTTAAGAAAAGCCACTCAGTGCAGCACTTGACTTTTTAGTAAAGTTTGCTATTTTTTTTTAAATGCCTGATGCTGTTCAGCAGGGGCGGGCTGAGGTGTAAAGCCGTGATGGCTTTACTGTGTAAACTGTTGTGGTGACTGGAGGAGCTTGAAGTTGTGCAGGAGGGAGGATCTAAGGACATGCTGGCATTCATGATCTCCTGTTACATGATGGGCAGTTTGGCTTTCCGTGGTTCAATTAAACCACTCTATTTGGTGGGGGAAAAAAGCCAACTGCAGAAGTTGCAGCACTGCTCAGTACAAAACTAAAAATTGTGAATAAACAAAAGGATGAGGGAGATAATGTCTGTGTGTGTGTTTGTGTGGTGGGGGTGCGGGGGGCTGGTGCTGAAGCCCTTTACAGTGGTAGGCACTTTTGAAAGGTGCCATGATTTCTGTCACTGTTATGTGGTCATGTGTGTGCTTGGACTTTATACAGTGATGTCATACTGAGATAACACCATAGCATGGGTGTAGGCAGGCATACTCCAAGCACTCCATGGTGTGCAATTTCATTTAAGGGGGGTAGCAAATAGCCTCTGAACTGCCTTTGTCCATGAAAACTAACAAAGAAAATACTGAACCTTTCTGTAATTTTATTCATAGGGGTCGAAACTAGAAAGACTGATCACTAATACCCTCTTTGCATCCCAAGGACAATAAAACTTTACAGGCTCTGGGCTGGTATGTGGGTATCTTAGGGAACAATGCATGGCATTTGTATTTACTGATGCATGGCAACAACCATTGTCATGAGATACAAAAGTTGCATTTAATGTGCCAAATGAGGTAACAAACATGGTCCTGGTGTACAGCTGTATATTGTCTGGCTACACCGGGGTGGGGTAGCTCACCTTAGTAAGGGGGGTAGCAGTGAGTCCACTTGGTGTGCAGATCTGAAATCCCTGGCTACACCCCTGCATCACAGTCCCAGGCACACACTGACAAGTCAAAGCCCAGTGATCTTTCTTACCATTGTATGATTATTTCTGCAAAACATTATATCACTCTGACTTTTTCTCAATTATTATTTCTGTTCTCAAACATAATATAGAACTGGCAGTTGCACTGGCACACAGTCATGCTATCACCCCTTTTAAATATTCACAAAAATGACTCAGTGGGGCTTACATTTCCCACGCTGGCAAAGCCTACAAGGCAGATCAAAAATATTATAGTTAGCCTTCTTTGTATGACTAAAATATGATTTAATCTTTGATCAAAAAAAACAAAATATATATAAAAAATGAACGTATCAGATGCTGGTTCTTTTCCACCTTTCACTAAAACTAAAGTTGAGGTTTATTTATGTTTTAACAGGATATGGCACTAGGCAATGCCTATTTCCAGGACTCTCCCGTATACAGCAGCAACACAATGTAACTTTAATAAGTTAAAAAATACCTTAAACACTTACATACATACATACATGCAAATGACTGAATCATAATTCAGGTAAAATCACAGTTTAAAAAACACCATTTAGAAAGCACTGGTTTGAAACTCTGGTATGATATCATACTTCATAGCATAGGATCTTTTGCTATTTGCCTTTTGGAACATATTGTAAATTAATGCACAAAAAACAAAAAAAGGAGTCATAACATTTCCAAAGTAAAAAGCCTATACAAGCAATGCTAAAAATGTACTTTTTATTAAAAAATATTAATGATGCTTAACTTTATTTGTACACATACTGAAACTGACATGGCCAATACTGTACCTCTGTCCAAGGGGAACATCAGATAAATTTATGTGTGATGGGAACTCTATAACATTCATCACTGGATACGCATGTACAGGAACAAGCAGAGTTTCATCCCCCTAGCAAGGAAAGTGATGCTGTAAATGTATGTTAATTTCTTTTTAAGAAAAAAAAATCACGAAACTAACAAAATATTCATTAAACTTTCCCCTTGTTTCAGGGTGGTTTCTAGATGCCTTAATAATTTATATGTAGTCATGTTCAGTTTTCCTATCTAAAGTCCCCCTATTATATTTAACCCTAAAAACATTTAGAAAAGGGTACTAAATTCAGTTTTTCTTTAAGCAATTTAGTAAAGAACACAATAAATGATTACTTTTCTTAATCTACCAGTGACTCAGAAAACATTTATAGTATATTGTTAGCGTTTGTTCTGTGTAAAAATCAGCCTGCTCAAAATCCTTATAGAGTATGGTTAGTCCCTATTGTGTATGGATTTCCATACACTCTCAAATGTTGTTGTAATACAGTTCAAAAGTCATGAAAAATTGCTGTGGTACCGTTCTCACGTCACAACACCAAAACAACTTTTCAGCCTTGATGTGCCACCTGATTGGTTTAAGACATGGCCCCAATGCAAAAACTCAGGGAAAATGGTAATGCCTTTTAACAAGCGCCAAATGGGTGACTGAGACAGTTTGGACACAGACAGCCATAGACGGCTCCATGTTGCTAAACTGTACCTCTTTATCAGTCTTTTTTCCTTTAAAAGTGCACACTGTGGCCATGTACAGATGGTCAGGAGAGGGAGTGATGGATCCTCAGGAGCGATGATGAAGTCAGACTCACAGTGAGGTGCGGAGTGAGCAGGAGCAATTATTCAAGGTACTGTACTGAAAAACTGATTGAGGCCTAACTATTGGAGAAAAAAACATACACTATATAAAACAGTGTGTGGGTACCCCTTCACAACTAAGGCTGTGTTCCATCTCGGGCATGAGATGACAGCATGGAGAGTGACCTCTAGAGCTTCGCTCTCGCGTTCTCTATGATATCATCACACACCCTCGACTGAAACACAGCCTTGCTGTGGTATGGTTGCCCATACATTATTCTCTGTTTCTAAACTGCTGGATCCAGCACACGCATAATCAAATATATTCATAGAATCACAGAATTCTAAGGATTTGAAGAGACTGCTTAGTCCTTCTTTCCTGTGCTGATTAGCCACTTCTATCTTATAAATATAGTACTAACACTAGGAAAATTATATATCATATTATGAAAACCTGTAAGCCACTTTTTCTTGTGGAATCTGTGGTTCATATACGGGTTCACATTCTGTTATTGCAAAGTGTCTCTTGGCCTTTAAATAAACCCACTGGTGTTTATGATTCACAATTGGTAGTAAATAACACTTCAGAACTGCATAATGCAGTTCATGCCCCATGTTCAAACCATTAGTGCGTGCTAACAGGCATAGAGTCGTGCTACTTGGATATAGTATGGCCAATTGCCAGTAAGCACAGATGCTGCTATATTTAAAAGTACACTTAGTGCAACATTAAGTGGTTAGTGTGGTCACACTACATACATCACTGTGCCCATGGAAATAAGGTAACCTTCTTGCACACAGGGCACAGTGGTATATTAAAAGGGTTGTGAAAAATGATAAAAAAGGCTGTTGTGGCAGCACTATTTAATGCTTCCAAAACCCTACTCTTATCAATGCAACCCCCTTCCCCACTGCATTAGTGCCTGTCAAACAAAAAAAAATCACCCCAACACCCCATCTCCACTGAAAGAATGTACATCCCCTTGGCAGCATTGTTGTACCCCCTCCTGCCCTGCTCTCCACTGAAATAAGGATTAAATCCTTGGTATTCTAGTGGTACTCCCTTCCTATCCTGATCCCAGTTGAATATTTAAGTAAATCCCCACCTCCACTTAGCACCCCCCGAACTTCACCCTTTGCCTGGCATCGGCTCACCCTAAGCAGCCCATCATTGCCTGCGAGTTAGGGAAGGATGATAACTGGCAGAAACTCTCCATTTACTGCTTCAGCCAGCTGATGTCTCAATGACTGGAACTGAGCATGCATACAGTACACACAGCTGTTTGTACAGTATGCATGTGTTCAGTACCATTCATTCAGATGGCAGCTGGCCACAGTCACTAGAGAAGGGTCTGTGCCAGTCACTGATCTCTTACTCACAGATACTGATGGACTGCTTACAGTGAGTTGGGTGCCAGTTGGGAGTGAGTTGGTGCCAGGTGGGGGAGGGGAGAAGGGCCCACTTGGATGCTGAGAGAGTGGACAGGTGGGTTACTTAATTACTCAACTGGGATCAGGGTGGGAAGGTGGTACCATTGGACAAACACAGATGCTGACCTTATACCAATGAGGATCAATAGTGAAATGTTCTTCCCTAATACCTTGGGACTGCGGTGTGAATTTATAGGTGAAATGAATAAAGTGGGATGATACTTATTTGTAATATGGTTTATGACACTCCAGTATCATAAGTTACTGAGACTGTAATAATTAAACATGTTTAAAACACTTGTGTTTACTGTGTCAGTTGCCAACGGCTGTGTTTACTGCTGAATCCCTGAAAGAGCACAACAGTGATGATGTTGCTCCCCCTGTCAAACTCAGCACTCGTGCAGCTGCAAAGGCCAACAAAATGCTGGGTTGTAGTGCAAGGGGTACATCCTCGAGGAGGGAGGAGGTGATTCTGCCCATGTATAGGTCATTAGTTAGACCGCACCTGGAGTACTGCGTGCAGTACTGGCACCCGTATCTGAAGGGGGACATTAAGTTACTGGAGGGGAGCAGCGCAGGGTGACAAAGATGTTCAAGGGGCTGGGGGACTTATCATATGAGAGGAGGCTGAGGGAGTTGAACGTGTACTCACTGGAGGAGAGGAGGGACAGGGGGACATGACTGAAACCTTTAAGTACATGAAAGGAATAAACAAGACAGGTACAGAGGGGCTGTTCAAAGTAAGGGAGGGGAGGGACACCAGGGGCCATGATATGAGACTGGAGGTAGGAAGGTTCAGGAGGGAGATAAGGAGACACTGTTTTACAGAGAGGGTGGTGGCTGGGTGGAATGCATTACCTGCAGAAGTGGTATTCAGTAGAACAGTGGACTGCTTCAAAAGGGGATGGGACAGGACAAGAGGGAGGGTTAATGAAGGTGAAGGGTGGAAGGGAGGGGCGGCTGCAGAATAAGGGGTGCTAGCTGCACATTTGAGCAGACTTGATAGACCTCTAGGCCTTTATCTGCTGGCAAATTTCATATGTTCGTATGTTCATAACATGGTCTGTTTCACGCTTGTCTAGACAAGCTTGTGACAGTTAGATCTGTGGCACTTATCTGTATCTGACAAAGTCTTTATGCTGCCGAGTAGTACATACTAATATGTGTAGGTATGTTTATGAACTGTCATTTCTATCTACTTACTGTGTGTATAGCCACAATTATTAGCTTTCCAGTCGACTGTCGGAGTGTCTCAGCTTTATGGCGTTATGCCCCTCTGCATTCATTTTTTTTCTCTCCCCCTCCCCCCTGCTGTTAAACCCTGCATCTCTCTCTTCTCCTCCTCCTCCTCCCCTTGTAAATTTCATATTCTACTAAATCTCCCCTCTGTCCTCCCCCTGGCTCCAGTTCAAGCTTATTTGTCTTGTCTGTGGCAGCCTCCCCCAGCCAAATTCTCCTCTCTCTCTTCACTGCACATGCCCCTGATTTACTCTCCAGTGTCACCCTTTGTTATTACTGTGACTCACAATCTGTTCCTTTCCTCAGATCTCTCAGCCCCTGATCAGGGAAACATCTGAGTGGCCGGGGCTACCTGGGCCAGCCGTCCACACCACCACTGCTCACCGCCAAGGAACCCTCCTCTTGCTGGTAAGCTCCCATGCCGAACTTGGAAGTGCTGAAAGGCTCCCATTGGCTGGTGACTGTTGCTTCCATCTCCTCTTGTGCTCCGCGCAGCCACTGATTGGCCCTGTAATCTTGACTGATTCAAACTGTTTTTCTGGGCTCTGCGCCCATAGACTTCAGTGGGTTTCGGAAGAAAATTTTGCCACCCCTACCCCTACCTCCCACCTTAATTAAATAGGCCTTAGCTCCGCCCACTTCTGCCTAGGGAACCGCCCTTTCGTTTTCTATTGGATACTCTTTCTCCTGTACCTCCTCTCATTACTGCCCATTCTCCCTCCTCCCTGCTCCTCTTCTCCCTCTGCTAATCAACTCAGTCCCCTCACTGCCCCTGCCTCCCTTCTGTGCCTGACACCCCGGCGGCTTGAGAGGATGCCTCCACTGAGAGGTTGTCCTGGGCGGCATGGACTGGCTGGGGCCCCTATTCAAATTATGGGCTTGATGAACGCTACACCCTCCCCAAAACCACCCTCCTCCTGGCTATCGGCCAAAGGCTTGAGGCTTGTGCACTTAAACATATGCAGCCTTCTACCAAACCTTACTGAGCTAACAGCTTGGGTGGCCCACTATAATCTGGACATTATGGGGATCAGTGAGACATGGCTTAAGCCACACGTATCAGACTCAGTTTGTGACCTTCCAGGCTACAACCTCATCAGGTTGGACAGGCCCCAGAACAAGGGGGGGGCAGAGTACTCATATACTACAAGACGCACTTAAATGTCTCAGTCATAGGACACTTGCAATCTGCATCGCAGCTCTGTGAGTTCCTACACGTCCTCCTCCTGCTAGGGAACACCAAAAAGGTGCATGTGATATGTGCCTACAACCCTCCCAAGGGTGGTGTGTCCGGGCTCTCCTACCTCCTAGACATTCTCAGCCCAAAGGTTGGCTCGAATGAGTTACTAGTCCTGGGGGACTTCAACCTTAACTAGGCAGGTCGTAGTGCCCAGCAATATGAACCACTGTTGGCTGGACTGGCCCTAAGCCAGCTCATCTCTGAACCCACTAGGCCCTCTCTCAGAGGCGACAATGGCTCCGTCATCGACTGGGTATTAAGCAACAGAATGGAGAAAATTATCTCCTGTGGAGTTCTACCTGATGCTATATCAGATCATTCTCCCACCTTCTGTGTATGGGGCAACGCCCCTCCCAAAATCCCGCACAAGGTGATTCAAATGAGGGATTTCTCCAAACTCAATGCTGGAGACTTCCTTGAAGACCTGAGGCATACTGACTGGTCTCAGGTCATGGCAACCAATGACCCCTCAATGGCCCTTGACAACTTTCTAAAAGTGTTCACCCCACTTCAAGACAGGCATGCTCCCCTCACAAGAAGGAGAGTGAGGGGGCACTGCAACTAAATGGCTCCATGGAGGCCTGTATACTCTCATGAGGCAAAGGGATAAATGCTGGGTGAGGTATAAGAGCTCACTGTCCAGCACGGATCTCCAGAATTACAGGCAGCTGAGGAACTCATGCAAGAGAGCCATTCGCTCAGCAAAAAGTGAATACTGTCAGTCCATCCTGCTCTCCACAGCCAAAAATTCGAGGACTTTCTGGCAGAGCATTAAGAAAGTGATGGGTGGGGCCACGAGAGCACAGGTCACTGACATGCTCATTGACGGGGTTAACTGCAACAACCCCTTCACTATTGCCAATGCCTTCAACGTTCAGTTCACAGACTTGCCTGCTTTACCCAAACTGCTGCACTACCCTGCTGGCCGGGCCTCCTCACCCAGAGGAACAACCCCCCCTATTGCCCTTTTACCTCAAGGCAGTAACAGACATGGAGGCCCAGAAGCTCCTTGCTGGTCTATCCCCATACACTGGAGCTGGGCATGACTGCCTGGAGCCCAAGCTGCTGAGGCTAGGGGCATCAGTACTAGCCCGGCCCATAGCCCATGTCTTCAATGCATTGCTCACCTCAGGCATAGTCCCAGACATCTGGAAGATGGCCAAGGTGATACCTGTACCCAAGCAAGGGGACACAAAAGATCTCAAGAACTACCGTCCCATTGCAATCCTGTCAGAGATCAGCAAGCTCCTGGAAAAGGTAGTCACCTCTCAGGTCACCCACTACCTACAGACCCACAACCTTCTCTCCCCTGCACAACATGGGTTTAGAAAGGGGCATAGCACCTCCACGGCCCTAGCAGTTGTTACCTCGGAGATCAGGTCTGCTGCTGACCGAGGTGAACTTACCGGGGCCATCTTTGTTGATCTCTCAAAAGCCTTTGATCGGGTTGACCACACATTACTGTGCTCCTTTCTCCTGTCACTTGGCTTCTCCTCCCCAGCTCTTGCATGGATCAGTAATTACCTCACAGGCTGGCATCACTACACCAAATTCAATATGGCCCTGTCTGAGCCTGCCCAGGTTAACTGCAGAGTCCCCCAGGGCTCTGTCCTGGGGCCTCTCCTGTTCTCTCTCTTCATAAATGAGCTACCCTTGGCTCCAGCTCTAGGATCCTCAGTGCTGTACGCAGACGACCTAGTCATCATGGCCAAATCCCAGGACATCGGCACCATTAACACCAAACTAAACTCAGACTTCGACCACATCCAAACTTGGTTGCAGGACCATAAACTTGTTATTAACCTACAGAAGATGCAGGCCATGCTATTTGGCTCAGCAGCCAAGTTAAAAGCCGTCCCGGATTCACTACAGATCTCCAGGGCTGATGAGTCACCGCTGACTGTCACAGGCTCGGTCAAGTACCTGGGGGTAACCCTTGACCCGCAGCTGAATATGAACCTGCACATATGAAATACATGCAAGGCCTCAAACTGCAAGCTGGGTCAGGCTTACAGAGCAAAAAGCTGCCTAACTCCAGCTGCCCGTCTTGCTCTAGCTAGGGGAGTCCTCCTACCCACGCTTTGCTATGGACTAATCACCTTTGCCCACGTTGCAAAAACTAGTCTAGTAAAGTGGACCAGCGACAACAACATATGCCGCTTTGGCTCCTCAGCCCCCACCTCACTCACCGCTGTGAGCTTTACACCCGACTTGAGTGGCTCCCACCGGAAACTCACTGCTCTTATGTCATGGGCAACTTCATTGACAATATTGTCAGAAATGCCACCCCTCAAAACCTTGCTGAGACCCTTGTTCTTGCTACACCCTCCTACAACCTGCGATACAGCGGCTCCCATGCCCTCCTGGTACCTAAAACCTGCACACAAATGGGTAACCGAGCCTTCGCTGCGTATGCGCCCAGGGTTTGGAACTCTCTTCCAACTAGCACTTGCTCCTCTCCCTCACACCAGAGCTTTAAAGCCTCCCTCTGGGGTTTTCTCAAAACCGCTGCCATCTGTCTCTGCATTAGACATACCCTCTCAGCCTGAGATGCCCCAACTAACTGAGATGCTACCTAAACATTACGACTTGGGCAGAGCACAACTGTGCTCATACTCCTCCTGTTCTCACAGCATACATAAAAATGGACCATTTAGGCCCACCGGCAAAACAGGGTGAGCACTATAACTGTGCACTCCTTTCTCTCGCACTGGGCCCACTCTATCCCAACTGTGACCCCTCATTCTAACTGCTAGCCTTACAACTTGCTGCCTGGAGCGATGAATTCACACTGCACTTCTTCCTACTGACTGCAATGTTTAATACTGTATTGTAATACCTGTTTTTGGTATTATTGTCTTACAATGTCCCTGTGTTCTGGTCACTTATATTATAAAAAGGTTCTGAGAAATAGAGCTTTCTGATTGGTTGTAAACATTCTATCTGCCCTATGTTAATCTTTGATTAACATACACGTACAGCCTAATCATATGCTGAACAAGGTTTAACACTATTTAAAAAACATTTTTATTATAATAGCAATAAGGCACTCCCAGGGGTTATGCTAATGGTCAGTTAATCACCCTCTAGGGGCATGTAGCACTCGGCTATGCCTCGTGCCACATTATACCCCTAGAGGATGATTAACAGACCATTAACATAACCCTGGGTCATGCCTTATTGCTTAATTAACTCTTTATTTGCCTGATGAAATCTGATGCTTGTAAAGTCCCTGTTGTGCTAATTCTATGTAATGTAATCCTCCACTTGTATTTGCCTGATGTTCATGTATGTACCTTGTAATCTCCCGGGTCGCACCTGAAAATAGGCACTTGGCTGTCTAGTGTGCTTACCCCATTAACAAAAGCAAATAAATAAATAAATGGCCAGACTATCGCATTGCATTCATCATATGGTGGTGTTACGGGCAATAGTTTTCTACCGGCTCATCACACTTTTTGAAATAGTATGTTTGTAAATTATTGTAATGCAATTTTGATCTTTAATTTTTATTATTTTTGCATCTTGTATGAGAATCTGAAGAGCGATGCAGAGATCAGTCTGTGTAATATCATGCAATACATGGAGCTAGTACCTAAGCCACGTTAAAAAAACACTCAAAAATGTTTAATTAGCATATCTTACCAGTGAGATATTCATGTGCCTTTTCTAAATCATTCAATTGCAATACTGTACTTTTGCTTTTATCTGTACCAAACAGCACATGATCATGACATCAGGGATGCAGATCTAAGATCAGCATCCTCTATAGTGTGCAATTTACAAGGCTACCAGAGAAAGTCTAATAATTAAAAAAAATAAATAAAGCAGAGTACTTTACTTTTGACATTGTTATTCAATAACCAGGAGGTGTTTAATATCTTGTTCTATAAGCTGAATATGGTTTTGACAGCTATCAGCTATTTTCTTAATGAAACTGACACAAAACAGTGTGTAAGTAAAAGCACCATAAAAATCCGGAAATAAAAAACTTCAGAAACTTAAGGTATATTAGTTCACAATTTACATTTTTAACAAAACTAGTCTGTCATTTTGAAACTCAACACTAGCTGATTTAAAAGGGTTAGGAATCAGACTGACAGGCTGGTGACACTTCATGCTGCAGTCTGAAGTGTATGTGACTGTGTGACTATTCAGCTAAGTCCACTGAAGCGCAAACATAGAGAGTGGCATATGCTATCAGTTAACTGCAGCCTGGATTTCAAAAAACCAGCAGTTAAAGACAGCAACTGCAGGTGGTAGGAAGTAAGACAATATAGAAACTTGTAAAAAATTATTTATTATTGAATAAAATTAGCACATTAGAATGATTTCAGGGAAATCACAGCACACTATGAGAAACTGTTTCAGACGAGACAGATAAGTAGCATCTCACCTTTAAGAAACACATTTTATCATTAATTATCATTATTTTTTTACTTTTCAAGAAATATTTTCAAGAACGTAATTCAAGCCAGTCTTTGGAAAATGACCCATTTCTGAGATATTAGTGTGTGACTCACAGAAAAGCGCATCTACCATATATGATTAAAATGTTAGCTTATATTTTTCAGAAATCTGTATTGACAATTAATGTAGCCAAAGTATTTCAAACAACCAGTGAGAAAAACTCCTGCAAACACAGTTAAAACAAAATTTGCTTAGAATAAGGATTTCATTAGGATAGTCATATAAATACCTGTATCTGATATTTGAAACAATTGTCAGGTGCCAGTGCATGGCTACCAAAATGTAACACTTGTTATAAGCAAATTTTATTTTAATATGTCATAGCATTTTACGTTCTAGTTCAATAGAAACTGAGAACTGGTACGTGATACCAGTCAGTATCTGCAGAATTTGTTAACTAGCAAGCAGGAAGTAATTGCTGATCTTTTCGATTAGTTTTCTCTTTCATAGCATCTGATAATGTCAAAGTGTTTGACGGTCAACTGGATGAATGGATAGGTCAGCATCAACTCTAGATAAAATGGATAAAGAGGTAAATCCACGCAACATGAAAATTAAGACAATATACCAATCAGTGCATTATTTAAACATGTACCTGCCTGAAATAATTTACAGTGATAAAAGCTCCCAAGTTATGCATTACTGCAGTAGCACATGCTCGGTTCAGTGAAGTGTTCTGATAATAACAGCAGTAACGGGCAACTTGGGAACAGTTTGTCAGTAGAATTTAATAAAACTGATGCATCTATGAAAAGTAAATGAAAAGACCAAAGTTAACGAACTACCAGAATTATAAACTGCCAAACTTAATCAGCTTGCCAATGTAAAGGAAAAGCAAGTCCTTTACATTTTTAATTGCTTTTTCTGCCTGCATTTTCTTCTGCTGGTGTGACTTATATGCTTATAGAAAAAGTAAAGTTTTACTGTATTAAGTGTGCCTTGCACTTCTGTTAAATCCCTCTCTTCCAAAAAACAAGTAGGACAAGAACACCAGAAGACACCCCACACGTGTTTATTTAACGTACACAATAAAAACCATCTGTGTAGTCAGCTGTGCTACTGATAAGGACTTCTCAAATACTAAGAAAATGCAGGCAGAAAAGACAATTAAAAATCTAAAGGACTTGCTTTTCTAATCACAGAAATCCATCAGTACATATTCACAAACAGCAATCAGTTCACTGGTTGGAGTTGCTCCACCCGGAGATAGAACTTATGCCAATTATGGAATTTAGAATTAGAATCAAGTTCAAACTCTGCACTGTGGTTACCCTTCCCCTAGTTACCTTTCTTCAGATTTGTTTCTAAAGCTAGGGGAAGCTTTGACCACCAAAAGTAGCTAAATGGCTACTAAAAAGTTTACAAAAGTTTTCATAAAAGTTTAAAAATAGTAAACAATTAAAAGAAGACTTTTGATTAGACCACTTATTCAGAATTGTAACACACTGCACTAATTAAAGATCAAGCCAGTAAAACAGAAACTGATTCTTGTCTGAACCTATTTTCAGTTTCTGGAAGAGGAGGCAGGGTAAGGGATTGTGTATATTACTGACAGATCCCTTAAGAAGAAACAACATTACTATGGTGAATATTTTTTTTCCTAACTCCAGGAATCCACCAGCATATATTCACAAATATCAGACTCCACAGCAGTACTATGGGTGGCCGGATCCAGAATCTATTAAGGAAAAGGTTCAACAAGACAGCAGTGTTAAACCTGGCATCTCTCCTGGATGGTACATCCAGTCAGTAATGTCTTGTGAAGGTGTGTGCTGTTTTCCAGGTAGCTACTTTACAAGTCTCTTGAAAGGGGGTGCCCCTTGCTACTGCCACGGAAGCAGAGGTGCCCTTTGTAGAATGTGCCCTCAGACCTCTTGAGGGTAATTTGCCAGTTGTCCCATAACAGCATTTGAATGCAGGAGACTATTCAGCATGAAAAATTACTCACCATAGTAATGTTGTTTCTTCTAATGGAGTCTTGCTGTATTCTGACAATATGCAGTTAGCCCCAGCACTTGAACTGCCCCAGAGAGGAAAGAGTTAACTCTATGCAGAAGCATAGAACGTTGAGCTCGAACTCGGTTTTCAAACCTCTGTCTCTGGTACTTACCAGTGTAACCGTTATGAGCAAAACTAAGTACTAAACAATGGGAATTGTTATTAAACAGCCAAAATTTGGGTCCCAAAAGATTCAAATCGAGAACCCAAGAAAAAAAATAGTGACAATATATATTAAACAAAACCAAAGTAACAACAGAAAAACTACCCCACCCTTAAGAGGGAGGGTACAAGGTACACCCCCTAAGGTGCAACACTGTACCTGCCAGCCCACTTCCCAAAAACTAGGTTCTGAGAGGGAAGGCAGGGAAGGAGTTCAGAATACAGCAAGACTCCACTAGAAGAAACAACATTACTATGGTGAGTATTTTTTTCTTCAAACAACATGAAGTCTTACTGTATTCTGACAATATGCAGACTACCAAGCAATTCCCCCAGGAGGAGGGAATGCAGAACCTACTTTGGGAACAAGCTCTACAGTACTGCTGTGCCAAACCTAGCATCACTCCTAGCCTGGATGTCCAGAGAGTAATGCTTGGTGAATGTATGGACTGTTTTCCAGGTGGCTGCTTTACAGATTTTAGTAAGGGTATATCTCCATCCGCAGCTACAGTGGCAGCTGTACACCTAGTCAAGTGAGCCCTCAGGCCTGGAGAGGGTGTCTTGCCCAATTTGTCATAGCAGAATTGTATACAAGAGACAATCCATCTGGCAATTGTTCTTTTAGTAGCAGGCTTACCTTTCCCCGCTTCACCGTAAGTGAGAAACAATTGAAGACAGTCATGCCTGTGTGCTTTAGTATGCTCTGTGTAGTAGCTAAGAGCCCTTTTAACATCCAAACTGTGTAATCTTCTTTCCTCTGAAGAAGAATGGTCAGTGAAAAACACAGGAAGAGACATAGACTGGTTCAGATGAAAATTTGATACCACTTTGGGTAAGAATCTCCTATTGGTTCTTAGGACCACCTTATCCCTATGGGAGGAGATGAAGTCAGGTTCGACTGACAGGGCCTGCAATTCACTAATCCACCTGGCAGAAGTAATAGCTACCAGGAACAAAGTTTTCCAGGTCAAGTATTTAATCTCGGCCGAAACCACAGGTTCAAAGGGTGGCTGCATGAGCTGGGCAATGCAGACATTAAGATCCCAAGCCGGAGTAGGCTGTCGGAAGGGAAGGTTAATATGAACCAGACCTTTGGAAAACTTACTGAAAACAGGATGAGATGCCAGGGAAGAGCCCTTCCCTGCTGAAAGAAATGCAGAGACAGCTGCAAGGTGAACCTTCAGAGTTGCAGGCCTAAGGCCTAGACCAATAAGAAGAACCAGATATTCTAAGGCTGTGGCAATGTCTGCAGAATCAGGCACAATGCCCTTCTGAGAACACCAAATGTTGAATCTTTTCTATTTGGAATTATATTTTTCTAGTGGAAGGCTTCCTGGAAACCTTCAAAATATCCAGAACTCCCTGAGAAAGATGCAGGCCTGCATATTCTAACTCTTCAAGAGCCAGGCCTTGAGGTTGAGAGACTGGAGATCGGGGTACCAAATCCTCCCCTGAGAGGAGGTTAGGAGATTGTATGTCTTGGGAAAAGACAGGGGACGTGACACTGCCAGAGACAGCAGTAGAGGATACCAAGGCTGTCTGGCCCAATCTGGAGCCACCAGTATCAGTGTGCAGGGTTGAGATCTGATTTTGATCAGGACTCTGAACAACAGAGGGAAGGGAGGGAAGGCATAGAGAAACCTGCCCTTCCAATCCAGAATGAGAGAATCCAGAGGAACAGTCCCCAGAACTGGAGGTCTGCAACAAAACAGAGGAAGCTGGTGATTGTCCAGGGCTGCAAAGAGATCTACAGTATCTCTGAAGTGTCCCATCTGGTGAAGATGACCTGAAGGAAGAGAGGATCCAGGGACCATTCGTGGCGTCCCTGGGAGATTCTGCTCAGAGCATCTGCCAGTACATTGTCCTTTCCTGGAAGATGAACTGCTATCAGGGCAATCTGAAGAGAATAGGCCAGAGACCACAGCTTAATGGCTTCTGCGCACAAGGCCAAGGACCGAGTGCCTCCCTGCTTGTAGATGTACCACATTGTGGTGGTGTTGTCCGTTCTGACTTGGACCACCTTGCCCTTGACTGAATCCGAGAAGCTCTGCAGGGCTAATAAAACTGCCCTGAGTTCCAGGAGATTGATATGAAAGACAGACTCCTGTGGAGACCAGAGCCCTTGAACTGTCAAGGTTCCCAGGTGGGCTCCCCACCCATGGAGAGAAGCATCCGTAGTTAAAACTACTGATGGGACTTGAGGGAGAAATGGAACCCCTTGTCTGAGGTTGTCCTGGTCCAGCCACCACTGGAGAGCTTGGACCAGAGTCTGACTCACTGGAATCAGTTTGGTAAGTGAATCCTTCTTTTGAGACCAAAAAGACCTCATATGAAACTGAATGTCCCTCATCTGGAACCTTGCTCCCTGCACCACTGCTGTGGAAGCTGCCATATGGCCCAGGAGCTGGAGGAACTGTCCTGCTGGGCGGGAGACCTGAGGTCGAAAGGAGGAAGCAAGATCCACTAGGGCCTTTACCCTTGCCAGGGGAAGGAAGGCTTTTGCTTGTACAGTGTACAACTCTATGCCTATAAAGGTGAGAAATTGAACTGGTTTGAGTACAGACTTTGGAAGATTGAGAAGAAAACCCAAGGAGCTGAGTAGGTCCTGGGCAGTTTGAAGAGCTGACTTGACCTGTAAATGAGACTGACCCACTAACAGCCAGTCGTCCAGATATGGAAAGATGGTGATACCCTGTCTTCTGCGGTAAGCCACCACTACTGCAAGGCACTTTGAGAACACCCTTGGAGCTGATGTTAGACCGAATGGCTTGGCTCTGAATTGGTAATGGCCTGAAGGCAACTCCAACCTGAGGTATTTTCTGTGGAAGCACCTGATAGGAATATGGAAGCAGGCATCCTTGAGGTCCAGAGATGCTAGGCAATCCCCTGGCCTTAGAGAGGGAAGGATTATTCCCAGAGTTACCATTTTGAATTTGGGCTTTGAAATGCGTTTGTTCAGATACCTTAGGTCTAGGATGGGTCGCCACTCCCCTGTCTTCTTTGGGGTAAGGAAGTATCTGGAATACAGTCCTTTTCCTTGTGCTGAGCAGGAACCTTCTCTATAGCTCTGAGGCTAGAGAGAAACCTCTGCCTCTAGGGCAAGGGTTTCTGAGACTGATGCAGGTGGAAAAGACTTGGCCCTTCTTTTGAAAATTTTTTGAAGTTGAGGGCCAGTCCCTGGCTTACTACTTCCAGAACCCACTTGTCTGAGGTCACAGACTTCCAGGCCTGGAAGTGGTAAGCCAGCCTGCCTCCTACTGGAAATGGGGAGTCGACTCACGCTGACTCATCAGGGTGTCTGCTTGGCAGGAGCCTTAGACTGAAAGGAGGAGGGAGCAGCCCTGCTCATCCCCCTCCTACCCCTTCCTCTGAAGAACCCCCTCTGTGGGAAGGGAGAGGAGGCATGGGCTAGGTAAAAAGGCCTTTGAAAGGGCTTGCCCCTGCCCCTAGACTGCTGTTTGTGTGGAGTGGCCTGCCTTTCCTTGGCTTGTGCACTCCTGTACGTGGTCCTATATTCATCCATTTTCTTCATGTAAGCCTCTTACTGCTCACCAAACAGAGAGTTACCTACTACAGGAAAATCCATGGCCTTAGTCTGGGTAACCTGTGAAAGGCTAGTACATCTGAGCCAAGCATGTCTTCTGAGAGACACAGATGTAGCCATGACTCTGGATGCCACATCATTGGAGTCCACATCAGCATGAAATTGCATTTTGGATGCCTCAATTCTATCAGCAGCCACCACCTCCAGCTCTTTGGCTAGCTGGGGGGGGAGGCCTGTTTAGCCAGTCCCAGAACCGTGTCCCATCTGGATTTCTGGTACCTGGCTGTGTAGGCCATGTAAGTAGCCTGCCTGAGTCCCAAAGAGGATGCCAAATACTGTTTTTTGGCCATGGCATCCACTTTCCTGGAGTCCTTATCCGGGGTGTGAAGCCAAAGGAATGTTAGCCCTGTCACAGGCTGCAGCACCTACTACTACAACATGGCTGCAATGACTATAAAGGAACTCCACAGCTGAGCCTGTTAACAGATACCTCCTATCCATTCTCTTATCCACAGGAGGTATTGAATTAGGGGTTTGTAAAATTTTGTGTGTCTGTTTCCCCAAAGATTTATGAAGAGGGATAGACAGCTTTTTGGACTCTGGGATGTCCATCATTTCCACAAAATCAGGCTCTTCATCCTCCTCTGCTACTTCAACCAAGGGAAGCTGCAAGGTTTGTGTCACCTTTTTGTAGAATAAAAAGTGTGAAGGGGACTCAGACAGCCTGGGAGGAGGGACACATGAGGGCCTTTCTGGGGAGATGTCCAGTTCAATGGGCACATCCAGACCCCCTTCATGGTCATCATCATCATCACCGGGATAGTTTTTGTCTCCCTCCCACTCCTCATAATAAGCATCTGGGTCATAATCTGGAGGAGACGGATCCGACCAAACGAGCGCCAAACCGGCTGTATCGGTTCAGACGGAACTGGTCTAAGCGATTGGACAATACTAATCGCTTTGGCTATTTCATCCGCGGTTGGAGAGTGGGATACAGGATCTGAACCAGCATACTTGAGCTTTTCTATTTTGACAAGGACAGGCCCCTGGGGTCGACTTCGCCTATGCCCGAGGAGGTATACGCCCTAGGTCAGTAGGCACCTCCTCAGGATTCGGCCCATAACCGAACCGGGCTGGCCATCAGTTCTACGGACTTCTCGGCCTCCCTTTCCTTCAACCCTACTCAGTCTTTTTATCTAGAGTGGTTTTAGGAAAGTTCTTACAGATTGGCAGTCTGACTTGAGGTGGTCAAACTCCAGACAATAAACACACAGATGAGGTGGGGGTGAAGCCTTAGCAAGCCTCCCCACACTCAGGCTAATGGGACAGTTTTCTTGCTTGGGTTTCTCCAGACATAGTAACCTAACAAATTACAATATAAAGCTTTCAAGCCAGAGTAATAAAGCAACTGATTGGTTACAAACCGTGTCCATGGGCTTTTTAAAAGAACCAGCAAAGCCAGTTCTTTTGAAACCGATTAGTACGGAACACCACTAATCCCAGAAGAGAATAAATTTTACGAAGTCGGTTCCAAACCGGACCAACTGGAAAGAAACCGAAGAAAGACAATTTCCACTCTTTTTAGCAAAATAAAACACAGTCACTACCTATCTACATACTACCTGTACCATAGACAGAGGCCAAAAATCTGAAAATAACAAAACTATGCGGTTTAAACTGAAGGCTTTATTTTTCTTTTACTGAACCGAGCAGAGGAAATCTCCAGAGCGACTTCACTGTTAGGCAGAGTAAAGAATCTGACGGTTACACTGGGAAGTACCACAGACAGAGGTTTGAAAACCAAGCTTGAGCTCAACGTTCTATGCTTCTGCATAGAGTTAACTCTTTCCTCTCCGGGTCAGTTCAAGTGCTGGGGCTAACTGCAGTATGTCTGAATACAGCAAGACTTCATGTTGTTTGAAGGGCTCCCCAGCCTAGGAGAGAAGTGTCTGTAGTTAGGACTACAGACGGGGCTTGAGACAGAAATGGGACACCCTGTTTGAGGTTGTCCTGGTCCAGCCACCACTGAAGAGCTTGGACCAGAGTCTGAGTTACTGGAATCAACTTGGTGAGAGAGTCTCTTTTCTGAGACCAAAAATACCTTAGGTGGAACTGAATGTCCCTCATCTGAAATCTGGCTCCTTGCACCACTGCAGTGGAAGCTGCCATGTGGCCCAGGAGTTGAACAAACTCTTGCTGGACGAGAGACCAGAGGTTGAAAGGAGGAAGCAAGATCTGTTAGGGCCTTTACCCTTGCCAGAGGGAGAAAGTTCCTTTGCTTGGATAGTATCCCGTTCTATTCCTATGAAAGTAAGAAGTTGTATTGATTTGAGAACAGACTTTGGGAGACTGAGAAGAAACCCTAGAGAACTGAGCAAGTCTTGAGTGATTTGAAGAGCTGACTTGACCTGGTCGGAGGACTGACCTACAAGTAGCCAGTTGTCCAAATATGGGAAGATGGAAATATCCTACCTTCTGAGAAAGAGAACTACTACTGCAAGGCACTTTGTAAACACCCTTGGAGCTGATGTTAGACCGAAGGGCATGGCTCTGAACTGATAGAGGCCTGAGAGCCAGCTCAGACCTGAGGGTACTTTCTGTGGAAGCACCTGATAGGAATATGGAAATAGGCATCCTTGAGGTCCAGGGATGCTAGCCAATCCCCTGGCCTCAGAGAGGGAAGAATCATTCCCAGAGTCACCATTTTGAATTTTGGTTTTATGATGTGTTTGTTCAAATACCTTAGGTCTAGGATGGGTCGCCACTCCCCTGTCTTTTGGGGGGTTAGGAGGTACCTGGAGTACAGGCCTTTGCCTCTGTGCTGAGTAGGAACTTTCTCTACAGTTCTGAGAGACAAAAGAGATGAAACCTCTGCCTCTAGGGCAAGGGTCTCTGAGATGGATGCAGGTGGAAAAGACCTGACCCTCAGTTTTGGGAATCTTTTGAAGTTGAGGGCCAGTCCCTGGCTTACTACTTCCAGGACCCACTTGTCTGAGGTAACAGACTTCCTGATCTGGAAGTAGTAAGCCAGCCTGCCTCCTACTGGAAAGGGGAAGTCGACCTGGACTGACACATCAGGGTGTCTGCTTGGCAGGATCCTTGGACTGGGAAGAGGATGCAGCCCTGCTCATTCCCCTTCTGCCCCTCCCTTGAAAGAACCCCCTCTGTGGGAAGGAAGAGGAAGCCTGAGCTTGGTAGAAAGGCCTATGGAAAGGCCTACCCCTAGACCGCTGCTTCTGAGGAGTGACTTGCCTCTCTTTGGCCTGTGCACTCCTGTAGGTGGTCCTGTACTCATCCATTTTCTTCATGTAAGCCTCTGTCTGCTCCCCAAACAGAGAGTTACCCACTAAAAGGAAATCCATAGCCTTGGCCTGGTTATCCTGCGAAAGACTAGTACATCTGAGCCAAGCATGCCTCCTGAGAGACACAGATGTAGCCATGACTCCTGATACCACATCATTGGAGTCCACAGCAGGATGAAATTGCACTTTGGATGCCTCAATTCCATCAGCAGCCACCTCCTCCAGCTATTTGGCTAGCTGGGGGGGGGTCTGTTTAGCCAGTTCCAGAACCGTATCCCACCTGGACTTCTGGAACCTGGCTATGTAGGCCATATAGTTAACCTGCCTGAGTCCCAAAGAAGATGCCAAATATTGTTTTTTGGCCATGGCATCAACCTTCCTGGAGTCTTTGTCTGGGGGTGTGAAGCCAAAGGAATGTTAGCCCTGTCACAGGCTGCAGCCTGCACTACCTCAACATGACTGTAATGACTGTATAAAAACTCTGTACCTGAGCCATATACCTCTTGACCATTCTCTTATACACAGGAGGTAAGGAGTTAGGTGTCTGTAAAATCTTTTTTGTCTGTTTCCCCCAGGACTTGTGAAGAGGGACAGACAATCTTTTGGACTCTGGGATGTCCATCATCTCGACAAAATCAGGCTCTTCCTCCTCCTCAGCAGCTTCAACCATTGGGAGCTGGAGGGTTTCAGCCACCTTCTTGTGAAACAAGAAGTGTGAAGGGACTTAAGCCTGGGAGGAGACACTGGAGGTCTCTCTAGGGAGATGTCCGTTCAATGGGCATCAGACCTTCAAAGTCATCTTCCGTCCTCATCCTTGAGATACTCTTTGTCTCCCTCCACTCCTCATAAAAAAGCATCTGGGAGGCGCTAATGAGCAGCTAAACCAGATGCACACTTTTCCTACTACTCTCCCTCACTAGCCAGAAATAAAAGTAAAAATAAGTTTAAAAATTCCTGAAAAAGATATGAAATTTGGTTCTCTATAGATATCAGACATAAGAGTATGGATGATTATCTGGCATAAACCCGACCAAAAGTCAGCATTGCCAACAAAAGGTACTAAGAGAGACAGCTGGTATGGCAGGAGAAAATGGGGCCTAGTATCACTGTTGACGGAGGGTCATGGTAACAGCTCGAGCAGAAACGGGCCGGCGATAGCAGCATTGGAACACGACTGATTAAACTAGAGGGAAACTGGATTCAAAAGCTACATAAACCCAGGAACAGCAAACAGCACAGGCTAACCATATACAGTGGAGGTGGAGGACTGGATTTCTCGGATGGAGGATGAGATGGAGGCTGTCCTGAGGCAAATATAGACACTTCAAAAAGAATTGGATGAGTTCAAAGGGCATTTGACTACCAGGAGAGTACCACCGATGCCTTAATATGCATCTAAGAGACTACTGGAAGGGAGAGGAGGGCTAGCCGGCTGGGACTTCTGTTCTCAGGTATTGCCAAGAAATAGTGGGGCCCTAAAGCTATCAAAAGGGTGCCTAAAGATGGAGAGAGCTCACTGAGCAGTGATGCCTCGACCTCACAAATCAGCCCACAAGAGCAAAGTGATCATCGTGTTCCACAATTTTCAAGATCGGGAAGAGGTGCTGAAAGTGTATAGAGAGAAGGAGTTTAACATATAGAAGGGCATCGATTATTTCTATGTGAGGACTACTCTACATGCCTCTGAGAGAGAAGGAAAATGTTCAGCGAAATAATGCAACAGTGAGAAGAACTAAAGGGTAGAAAATTTCCTAGTGTATTCGTGCTATGTTGAAAATAAAGCATGAAGGGGTGACTTACTTGTTCTAGAGTTTTTGAAAAAGGCAGAGCAATTTGTTAGTGGTCTGAAGCAAAAATGTGTTGAATGAGGCAACAAAGAAGCATTGCTGAGCATTTAACAGTGGAGGGAGAGGGGAATGACTGTATCAGTGTGCTTTTGGTTTTATTCTAAACTATTACTTCATCTATCTCGTCTGGATGCTCTTTGTTTTGTCATCTGGACCAAGATATTAAAGCTCTAGCTAAAACAACTGCATTATTCGTGTACATACGAGTGCTAAAAGCAGGGTGCCCTGTTCATGTTTTTTGCCCCCTCTCATTTTTGCTGGAATGTGTGGGATGTAAGGTGGGCCTAACAGAAGCAGAACTCTCTCTCATGCTGCTGGACTTTCTTGTGCCAAGGAATGTACGATGGGGAAAGACTGTGTGGAAAAAGGATGGGTAGTTGGAACGAGTGGAGGAACTATGGGCAATGTGGGGAACAAGGCAACAGTGAACGAAAGAAGCAAGAGGGAGAATGGTGGCGGGAGAAGGGCTTTGCATGTGGCTTGACTATTTTTATACACTTTCGCACCTGGCCGGAGGAACCTATTAGTGATCTAAAGATGGGGCATGGGGAGGCGGGGACATGAAACAGTTGCCCTGACATATGGAAAATAAAATACGCAAGAGTATGAGCGTCTCGTTTGGGGCCTCAGAAAAAACGACAATTTGTAGACACTAAGGAATATCAGCAGGAGCACTTGTCGATGTGCATACTTCTAGGTATTATAGGCCAATTGGTCTTTAGTGCCTTGTTTCAAGTTTTTCTCCCATGGGCCTAATGAAGAAAAAGCTGGACTATTCACAGAATGGAAAGTCTCAAATCATGTGCAGGACACATAATGGGGTCCAAAAAGAACAGGACTCTCTCATGCTATGGAACTTTCTAGTGCTAACAAACATGTGAAAGAAGAATGGATGTGTGGAGTGAAAGACGAGTTGATGAACTAAATGGAACATAGTGGGCTATATAGGGGCTGGAGTAACAATGGGTGAAAGGAGGAAAAGGAGAAGCTGATGGCTGGGAGAAGGGCCCTCTGGCCGTGAGTTTAAAGATGCGGCCTGCTTCCTATGCACGCACAATGGAGAATTCACTCATGAATGAAAAAGGGACATCAGGAGGATGAAATGATTATAATAAATGATTTGATGTCTGGTACTGGAAAACATTAAGAAAAGTTAAGACATGATGGGTACAATGAAAAAGAAAAGCAGGGATGCAGCCGGGGGGTGGAGAAGACCTGCAATAGAATACTCTAAGAAAGAATTGGAAAAGGAAATGGAGGAGAACATTTAGCAACCCTAAGGAAAATAGGTGTATGCAGTATCTAGGAGGCATAAATACCAAAAATGAGAGATTTCACTCTCAAAATTGGTGTCTAGGAGAGAGAGAGAGGCGGGCAAAGGCGGCATGCAGAGGGAGGAGGTGAGATCATGGAAATAAAGATGGATGAAGACAAAAAACAAATAAATTGGAGGGGGCTAGGGATAAAAGCGTCAGAAAGGGATTGATAGGACCTCAAGCTGAAAAGACAATAGTGTCACAAAGAAACAAATAGAAGGAAAGTAAAGGGAAAAAAAAAAACGTGGCAAAGGGGTGTCACAGGGAACTAGAGAACAAAAAAAATGCATTACGTGGTGAAATAAAGGAAAGCAAAAAAAGGAGATATGGGAAATAAAGGGCGAGAAGAATTAGGAGAATGGAGGAAGACATCATTACAAAAATAGTAGAAAAGAGAAAAGGAGGGGGGATGGTAAATAGATGTTACAAATGTTACTGTTATTGTTATAGTTGTTATGTGTTGATACAGTCATTCTGTTGTGTGCAATAACAAGTCTTACATATAAGAATAAGAGAGTGTAGTGAAATCTAAAGTAATAATTGGATAAATGGACCCGATACAACAGGGGAACTGAAAGAAGTATATCTATATAACAATGAATAACACACAAAATAACAATGTAGTCGTGGAATGTATGAGGCATAGAAACCCAGTCAAGGACATGCGTAAGGAATGACTCCAAAAAGGTAGGGGCACAGGTAGCTCTGATACAGAGACCCATCTAACAGACATGGAGCAGCAGCTAATTGAGGAACTGGGTGGGGAAGTGCTATGCAGCATCCTTTCAGCGCGAGATGAGTGGCCATATAGTGCACAAGGCTCTCCTTTAGCAGTACTAAAGTAGGCAAGACCAAAAGGAGATATATATTCATCTCAGGTAACAATGGGGAAAAATAACGTTTGGGTGTAATTCGTCCTGGCGGTATCACGAGCCACAATTTTTATATGTGCTTACTGGATTTGCTGACAGGGAACAATTCCCAGGACTTATCTGGTGGTGACTGTGGATAGTGGTCCAGTAATGGATCACTCAGAAGAAGGGAGGAGACAAGAGATAATGAAACAATGGGAGATGGGTATGGTGGACATGGACCTATAGATAGTTGGTGTACAACCAACCCAGGGGAAAAGAATATACCTTTTCCTAACCCACATAAAACATGGTAGGATTGACTATATTTATCTACCAGGGTGAGTAAGCCAGTGTGCAAGATGTAATACATAGTCTTATACACATATCTGACCATCGTGGTTATCTGAAAATAAAGGAGGGGAAAAGCGGAGGCCCTAATCCGTGGGAAATTCCCAGTAAGCCTCTTACTCCACCAAACAGGTTACCTACAGGAAAATCCACAGCCTTAGTCTGGGTAACCTGTGAAGGCTAGTACATCTGAACAAGCATGTCTTCTGAGGGGCACAGATGCAGCCAAGCTCTGGATGCCCATCTTGGGTCCACATCAGCATGAAATTGCATTTTGGATGCCCCCATTCCATCAGCAACCACCTCCAGCCTCTGGCTAGCGCGGGCATGTAAGCCAGTCCCAGAACCGTGTCCCATCTGGTTCTGGTACCTGGCTGTAAAACCATGTAAGTAGCCTGCCTGAGTCCCAAAGAGGTAAATACTGTTTTAGCATGGCATCACTTTCCTGGAGTCCTTATCCGGGGGTGTGGAAAGCCAAGGAATGTTAGCCTGTCTGGGCTACATACACTACTAACATGGCTGCAATGACACAAAAGGAACTCCCACAGCGAAACACATTAACGAATATCTATCCATTCTCTTATCCACAGGAGGTATTGAATTAGAGTTGTAAAATTTTGTGTCTGTTTCCCAAAGATTTATGAAGAGGACAGACAACTTTTGGACTCTAGGATAATAGTACTAAAATCAGGCTCTTCATCCCCTCTACTACTTCAACCAAGGAAGCTGAGGTTGTGTCACCTTTGTAGAATAAGTGAAGGGACTCAGACAACCTGGGAGGAGGGACACATGAGGGCCTTTCACGGGAGATGTCAGTTCAATAGGCACATCAACCCCCTACATGGTCATCATCATCATCACAGGATAGTTTTGTCCCTCCACTCCTCTATAACATCGGGTCATAATCTGGAGGCGGATCCGAAAGCGGTAAACCGGGAGGTAGCGGTTCAGGCAGACTGGTCTAGCGATTGGACAATACTAATCGCTGGCTGGCACAAATCATGTTGGGTTGGGAGGTAAGGATACAGGATCTGGTTCCTTTATACTTGAGCTTTTCTTGACAGAACCGACCCCTAAAGATTCACGCTTGCCGGTATCAAAACCTAGGTCGTGGCACCTCCTCAGGAACGACACAACGAACCGGGCTGGCCATCGGTTACAAACTATAAGCCTCCCTTTCTTCCAGCCTCAGTCTTTTATCTAGAGTGGTTTTAGGAAAGTTCTTTCTTGGAGCCCAGCAGTCTGACCCGAGGTGGTCAAACTCAAACAATAAACACAGATAAGTGAGGTCAGCCTTAGCAAGGCTCTACACCAAACAATACAACGATTTTCTTCTTGGGTTTCTCAGACGCTTGGCCAACCTAACAAATTACAATATAAAACTTTCAAGCAGGTATAAAAACTGATTGGTTACAAACACGTATCCGGACTTTTAAAGAACCAGCAAAGTCAGTTCTTTTGAAACGTTAGTACCCGGAACAACACTAATCCCAGAAAGAGAGATAAATTTCAAAGTCGGTTCCCAAACCGGACCAACTGGAAAGAAACCGAAGAAAGACAATTTCCACTCTTTTAGCAAAATAAAACACAGTCACTACCTATCACATACTACCTGTACCACCATAGACAGAGACAAAAATCTGAAAATAACAAAACTATGCGGTTTAAACTGAAGGCTTTATTTTTCTTTTACTGAACACGAACAGAAATCTCAGGCGACTTCACTGTTAGGCAGAGTAAAGAATCTGACGGTTACACTGGGAAGTACCACAGACAAGAGTTTTGAAACCAAGCTTGAGCTCAGCGTTCTATGCTTCTGCATAGAGTTAACTCTTTCCTCTCGGGTCAGTTCAAGTGCTAGAATGCAACGTATGTCTGAATACAGCAAGACTTCATGTTGTTTGAAGACAGCCTAGGAGAGAAGTGTCTGTAGTTGAGACTACAGGCGGGCTGAACAGAAATGGGACACCCTGTTTGAGGTTGTCCTGGTCCAGCCACCACTGAAGAGCTTGGACCAGAGTCTAACGAGTTATAGATCCAACGGTGGAGAGTCTCTTTTCTGAGACCAAACGCCACATAGGGTGAAACTGATGTCCTCATCTGAAAGTCTGGCTCCTTGCACTGCGGTAGGCTGCCATGTGGCCCAGGAGTTGAACAAACTGCCTTGCTGGACGAGAGACCAGAGGTTGAAAGGAGGAAGCAAGATCTGTAGGGCCTTTACCTCGCCAGAAGGAAAGTTCCTTTAACGGATAGTACCGTTCTAATTCCTATGAAAGTAGAGAAGTTGTATTGATTTGAGAACAGACTTTGGGAGACTCAGAGAAGAAACCCTAGAGAACTGAGCAAGTCTTGAGTGATTTGAAGAGCTGACTTGACCAGTCCGGAGGACTGACACACAAGTAGCCAGTTGTCCAAATATGGGAAGATGGAAATATCCTGCCTTCTGAGAAAGAGAACTACTACTGCAAGGCACTTTGTAAACACCCTTGGAGCTGATGTTAGACCGAAGGGCATGGCTCTGAACTGATAGAGGCCTGAAGGCAACTCGAACCTGAGGTACTTTCTGTGGAAGCACCTGATAGGAATATGGAAATAGGCATCCTTGAGGTCCAGGGATGCTAGCCAATCCCCTGGCCTCAGAGAGGGAAGAATCATTCCCAGAGTCACCATTTTGAATTTTGGTTTTATGATGTGTTTGTTCAAATACCTTAGGTCTAGGATGGTGCACACTCCCCTGTCTTTAGGGTAAGGAGGTACCTGGAGTACAGGCCTTTGCCTCTGTGCTGATAGGAACTTTCTACAGTTCTGAGAGACAAAGAGATGAAACCTCTGCCCCTCTAGGGGCAAGGGTCTCTGAGATGGATGCAGGTGGAAAAGACCTGACCCTCAGTTTTGGGAATCTTTTGAAGTTGAGGGTAGTCCTGACACTACTTCCAGGACCCACTTGTCTGAGGTAACAGACTTCCCTGATCTGGAAGTAGTAATGCCAGCCTGACTCCTACTGGAAAGGGAAGTCGACCTGGACTGACACATCAGGGTGTCTGCTTGTGCAGGATCATGGACTGGGAAGAGGATGCAGCCCTGCTCATTCCCCTTCTGCCCCTCCCTTGAAAGAACCCCCTCTGTGGGAAGGAAGAGGAAGCCTGAGCTTGGTAGAAAGGCCTATGGAAAGGCCTACCCCTAGACTGCTGCTTCTGAGGAGTGACTTGCCTCTCTTTGGCCTGTGCACTCCTGTAGGTGGTCCTGTACTCATCCATTTTCTTCATGTAAGCCTCTGTCTGCTCCCCAAACAGAGAGTTACCCACTAAAAGGAAATCCATAGCCTTGGCCTGGTTATCCTGCGAAAGACTAGTACATCTGAGCCAAGCATGCCTCCTGAGAGACACAGATGTAGCCATGACTCCTGATACCACATCATTGGAGTCCACAGCAGGATGAAATTGCACTGTGATGCCTCAATTCCATCAGCAGCCACCTCCTCCAGCTATTTGGCCCTGGCTGAAGGTCTGTTTAACCAGTTCAGAACCGTGTCCACCTGGACTGGAACCTGGCTATGTAGACCATATAGTTAGCCTGCCTGAGTCCCAAAAGAAGATGCCAAATATTGTTTTTTTGGCCATGGCATCAACTCTTCCTGGACATTGGTCCAGGGGTGAAAGCAAAGGATATTAGCCCTGTCACAGGCTGCAGCCTGCACTACCTCAACATGACTGTAATGACTGTATAAAAACTCTGTACCTGAGCCATATACCTCTTGACCATTCTCTTATACACAGGAGGTAAGGAGTTAGGTGTCTGTAAAATCTTTTTTGTCTGTTTCCCCCAGGACTTGTGAAGAGGGACAGACAATCTTTTGGACTCTGGGATGTCCATCATCTCGACAAAATCAGGCTCTTCCTCCTCCTCAGCAGCTTCAACCATTGGGAGCTGGAGGGTTTCAGCCACCTTCTTGTGAAACAAGAAGTGTGAAGGGGACTTAGAAAGCCTGGGAGGGGAGACACTGGAGGGTCTCTCTAGGGAGATGTCCGGTTCAATGGGCACATCCAGACCTTCAAAGTCATCTTCGTCCTCATCCTTGAGATACTCTTTGTCTCCCTCCCACTCCTCATAAAAAGCATCTGGGAGGGGCGCTAATGAGCAGCTAAACCAGATGCACGCATTTTCCTACTGCTCTCCCTCGCTAGCCGAAATAAAAGTAAAAATAAGTTTAAAAATTCCTGAAAGATATGAAATTTGGTTCTCTATCGATATCAGACAAGAGTATGGATGATTATCTGACGCCAAACCCGACCAAAAGTCAGCGAATTGCCAACAAAAGTACTAAGAAGACGGCAGCTGGTATGGCAGGAGAAAATGGGGGCCTGGTATCACTGTTGGCGTCGGAGGTCATGGCGCTTGGCCGAGAACTGACGGGCCGGTGATAGCAGCATTGGAGCCACGACTGATTAAACTAGAGGGGAAACTGGATTCAAAGCTACATGAAGCCCAGGAACAGCAAACAGCACAGGCTAACCATACAGTGGAGGTGGAGGACTGGATTTCTCGGATGGAGGATGAGATGGAGGCTGTCCTGGGGCAAATATAGACACTTCAAAAAGAATTGGATGAGTTCAAAGAGGCATTTGACTACCAGGAGAATTACCACCGATGCCTTAATATGCATCTAAGAGGACTACTGGAAGGGAGAGGAGGGGCTAGCCCGCTGGACTTCTGTTCTCAGGTATTGCCAGAAATATTGGGCCTAAAGCTATCAAAAGGGTGCCTAAAGATGGAGAGAGCTCACTGAGCAGTGATGCCTCGACCTCCTGCAGATCAGCCCCTGAGGCAAGTGATCATGCGTTTCCACAATTTTCAAGATCGGGAAGAGGTGCTGAAAGTGTATAGAGAGAAGGGGAGTTTAACATATGAAGGGCATCGATTATTTCTATCGCAGGACTACTCTGCATGCCTCCTGAAGAGAAGGAAAATGTTCAATGAAATAATGCAACAGTGAGAGAACTAAAGGTAGAAAATTTCCTAGTGTATCGAGCTATGTTGAAAATAAAGCATGAAGGGGTGACTTACTTGTTCTGGGATTTTGAAAAGGCAGAGCAATTTGTTAGTGGTCTGAAGCAAAAAATGTGTTGAATGAGGCAACAAAAGCATTATGAGCATTTAACAGTGGAGAGGAGGGAATGACTGTATCAGTGTGCTTTTGGTTTTATTCTAAACTATTACTTCATCTATCTCGTCTGGATGCTCTTTGTTTTGTCATCTGGACCAAGATATTAAAGCTCTAGCTAAAACAACTGCATTATTCGTGTACATACGAGTGCTAAAAGCAGGGTGCCCTGTTCATGTTTTTGCCCCTCTCATTTTTGGAATGTGTGGGATGGGCAGTGGGCTAACAGAAGCAGAACTCTCTCTCATGCTGCTGGACTTTCTTGTGCCAAGGAATGTACGATGGGGAAAGACTGTGTGGAAAAAGGATGGGTAGTTGGAACGAGTGGAGGAACTATGGGCAATGTGGGGAACAAGGCAACAGTGAACGAAAGAAGCAAGAGGGAGAATGGTGGCCGGGAGAAGGGCTTTGCATGTGACTTGACTATTTTTATACACTCGCACCTGACGGAGGAACCTATTAGTGATCCTAAAGATGGGGCATGGGGAGGGGCGGGGACATGAAACAGTTGCCCTGACATATGGAAAATAAAAATGCAAGAGTATGAGCGTCTCGTTTTGGGGCCTCGAAAAAACAGAGCAATTTGCTTAGACACTAAGATATCAGCAGGAGCACTTATGCGATGTGCATACTTCTGGGTATTATAGACGGGGTGGTCTTTGTGCCTTGTTTCTCGTTTTTCTCCCCTGGGCCTAATGAAGAAAAAGCTGGACTATTCACAGAATGGAAAGTCTCAAATCATGTGGGACACATAATGGGGTCCAAAAGAAGCAGGACTCTCTCATGCTATGGAACTTTCTGGTGCTAACAAACATGTGAAAGAGAATGGATGTGTGGAGTGAAGACGAGTTGATGAACTAAATGGAGACATAGTGGGCTATATAGGGGGCTGGGTAACAATGGGTGAAAGGAGGAAAAGGAGAGGCTGATGGCTGGGAGAAGGGCCCTTCGCGTGAGTTTAAAGGTGCGGCCTGCTTCCTATGCACTCGCTTCCAATGGAGGAATTCACTCATGAATGGAAATGAGGGACATCAGGAGGGATGAAATGATTGCATAATAAATGGGTTGATGTCTGGTACTGGAAAACATTAAGAAAGAAGAGATTAAGACATGATGGGTACAATAAGAAAAAGAAAAGCAGGGATGCAGCCGAGGGGGGTAGGAGAAGACCTGCAATAGAATATACAAGGAAAGGGTGGAAAAGGAAATGGAGAACATTTGTAGCCACAAAGAATAGGTGTGCAGTATCTAGGAGGGCATAAATTGCAAGAGTGGAAGGATTTCCTCTCAAAAATTGGTGTCTAGGAGAGAGAGAGACGGAGGCGCGCAAAGGGAGCGGCATGCAGAGGGAGGAGAAGTGAGATCATGGAGAAATAAAGATGGATGAAGGGTAAAAAAACAATAAAATAAATTGGCCGGGGGGGGGCTGGGGACGCAAGCGTCAGAAAGGGGATTGATTAGGACACTCAAGCTGAAAAGGCAATTAGTGTCACGCAGGAAACAAATAGAAGGAAGAAGTAAAGGAGAGGAAAGAAGCATGGCAGAGGTGTCACAGGAACTAGAAGGAACAAAGAAATGCATTTACGTAGTGAGGGGTGAGCAAGAAGGAGGAGAGAGAGAGATATGGGGAAATAAAGGGACGAGAAGAATTGGGGAGAATGGGAGGGGGAAGACATCATTACTAAAAATAGTAAGAAAGAGAAAGGATGGGGGGATAGGTAAAATAGATGTTACAAATGTTACTGTTATTATTGTTATAGTTGTTATGTGTGTTGATGCAGTCATTCTGTTGTGTGCAATAACAGGTCTTACATATAAGGAGAATAAGGAGAGGTGTAGTGAAATCCTAAAGTAAATAATTGGATCAAATGGACCCGATACTACTAACAGGGGGGAACTGAAAGAAGTATATGTATATAACAATGGATAACACACAAAATATCAATGTAGTCTCGTGGAATGTATGAGGCATCGCAAACCCAGTCAAAAGGACATCGTTATTGACGGCTCTAAAAAGGGTAGGGGCACAGGTAGCTCTGATACAGAAGACCCATCTAACAGACATTGAACACGCTTAAATTAGCACGGAACTGGTGAGGAAGTGCATCAGCATCCTTTTCAGCGCACAAGAGATGAGTGGCCATATTAGTGCACAAGGCTCCCTTTGGCAATTACTAAAGTAGTTAAAGACCCTAAAGAGGGGAGATATATATTCATCTCAGGTGAACTTAATGGGGAAAAAATAACGTTTGGGTGTATTTACGTCCTGGCGGTATACGAGCCACAATTTTATATGTACTTACTGGATTTGCTGACAAGGGAACAATTCCCAGGACTTATCCTGGGTGGTGACTTCAACTGGATAGTGGATCCAGTAATGGATCACTCAGAAGGAAAGGGGAGGAGACAAGAGATAATGAAACAATGGGAGATGGGTATGGTGGACATGGACCTCATAGATAGTTGGTGTACAGCCAACCCAGGGGCAAAGGAATATACCTTTTTCCCTAACCCACATAAAACATGGTCCAGGATTGACTATATTTATCTACCCAGGGGGTGGTACGCCAGTGTGCAAGATGTAATACATAGTCTTATACACATATCTGACCATGCGATGGTTATCCTGAAAATAAAAGGAGGGGAAAAGCGGAGAGGCCCTAATCAATGGAAATTCCCAACATATATGGCAAAAAAATAGAGAGTTTAAAGAACACCTGACAACCCAGTGTATGGGACGGCGGAGACCAATGGATACGGGGGAAGTATCTAAGACAACGCCATGGGAGGCGGGTAAGGCATATATGAGGGGGATAATCATAGAACATATGGCCAGATTGAAAAAACAGAAAAAGGAGACATGGATAGAGCTAGAGGGGAAACTGAAAGAATTGGAAGAAGAGTGGCAGGGGGCGAAAAGGGGGAACAACCAGGTTGTTGGAAACAGCAAGGGAACCCTAAATGTCCATCTTAAAGCAGAAGCGGAGAAGACAGGGCTTCGTTGGAAACGCCACGTGTTTGAATGGGGAAACAAACCTAGTCCATTACTCACTAAACTGCTGAAAGGGGGCAGGGCTGCGACACATATCATAGGGGTAAAAGACAAACAGGGAAACCTTCACAAAGATATGAAAGGTATAAAAGAAAGTTTTAGGGCTTTCTATCAGCATGTGTACCATGCAGAGCAAGCAGGTAACTGTGAAGAAATGCAAAGATTTTTAGAAAAAGTAAAGTTACCGGAGGCTACTCAAGCCCAGAGAGAGAAGCTTAGCTAACTGATTACAAAGGTGGAAATAATGAATGCGATACAGAAGCTGCAAAGTGGTAAAGCTAGCGGCCCAGATGAATTCTCCATAGAGTACTACGAAATGATGGGAGGTCAGATAGGGGAAATATTAAGAGAAGTACAGTATTTCACCAGAATGAGGAGACAGGCAAGATAAACCTGCCCAAAACTTGTTTTGATACCACTATATGTTTAATATCTAAACTGGGAAAAGATGTGGAGGAATGTGCCTCCTATAGACCAATTTCTTTGCTTAACTGCAACTTGAAAATTCTGGCTAAGGTCTTGGCACTGAGGTTGGAGCAAATACTTCCAGAGCTGGTTCACCCGGATCAAACCACGTTCATTAAAGGGCGACAATCGTGTCATAATATGCGTTGTCTCCTCAATATTATATGGAGAGTGAATCAGGGAAAAGAAGCAGTGGGAATTATATCCATGGATGCAGAAAAAAGCATTCGACAGAGTGGAATGGGAATACTTATTTGAGGTGATGTCGCGGTTTGATCTGCGTGAACCACACGTCAGATGGGTAAGGGCTATGTATGTGGCGCCTAGAGCAAAGGTACTGGTAAATGGGGAATTATCAGAGGGGTTTAAACTGGAGAGAGGTATGAGACAGGGCTGTCCTCTGTCCCCCTGCTATTCACAATGGCAACTGAACCATTGGCTATAGCCATAAGGAGTTGTGTAGCAATTACGGGAATTGAAGGGACAAAGGAATCACAGCATAAGCTCGCTTTATATGCGGATGACATGTTAGTGTTTGTGAAAAAACTAAAACAATCAAAAGGCCCCTACTGGCTTTGAGAAGGAATTTGGGGCCTTCTCGAATATAAAATTAATTTGGGGAAATCGAAATGATGTGTTTTCCTGACACAGGTAAAGAAACAGAACAGTGGGGATTGAAGCAAATAGGGAGGTGTTTTACTTATCTTGGTATACTGGTGGGCAGGTCGCTGGGTTCTCTGTATAGTTTAAATTACACGAAATTGGTGAAAGTGATAGGGGTAGACCTTAGAAGATGGGAACAACTACTGATTTCATGGATGGGCAGACTAAATACTGTCAAAATGAATGTGCTCCCCAGGATATTGTATCTGTTACAGATGTTGCATGTGGGGCTTACGAGAGGGGACATAGACAAGATAGAAAAAGCTATTTCGAGTTTTATTTGGAGGGGTAAATGACCAAGGGTTCATTTGCAAAAATTAAAAATGGAAAAGGGAAGGGGAGGTCTAGCCCTATCAGATATACATAATTATGGACTAGCAGCACAGCTGAGATACATAGCGGATTGGGTGCATCAACCCAGGGAAGTCAGCTGGGTAGAATTAGAACAAGTGGGAGCATCAGGACGACTCACAGCATACCTGCACTCTAGAGGTGCAAGAGTATATCGAACTAGAAGTAATAATAATCCATTAGTGGAACAGGTCTTGATAGCCTGGGGACGGATTAGAAAGCAGGGGTGGACACGACAAGGGGAAACCTACTACTACCTGTGGCAAAAAATCCCTTTTTCTTACCAGGGTTGGAGGATAAAGGCTTTCATGAGTGGGAACAAAAGGGAATCCGGAGTCTAGGGAATCTCCTGGTACAAGGAAACCTCTGTACCTTTGAAACTATGCAGGAGGAGCTGGGGGTGGAGAGGCAGCACTTGTTTCAATATCTGCAGGTAAGGACACTCATGCACAAGCTGGCAAGGGAAGGGGAAAAAGGGCTCAAACTGAACGAGGTACAAAGCCTAATATACCAGGTTAAAGTGGACCTCAAAAGGTTTTATCAGGAAAGTGGTCAAGAGAGGAAGTCAGAGACTCCCAGATAGAACAGGGAGAACAAGAATGTTGTGGGAAAGGGATCTGGAGAGACCTATCATGGAGGAGAATTGGAGTATAGTACTCCCAATGCACTCGAGGATCATGGCATGTAATAGATACAAAGAGGCATACTGCAAGTTTCTTCATCGACTTATTACCCGCCAGTGATAGTTCACAAAGCACACCCTTCAATATCACCGGTATGTGGGAGATGTGGAGTGGGAAGAGGCACATACATACATTGCTTTTGGACCTGTCCCATCCTACAACTCTTTTGGGGGAGACAATGGAGGAAGTGGCAGCAATAGCTGGAAGGGAGATGGAAAAGGATCCACTGCTATGTCTATTTGGGATGGAGGTGGAAGAGGGAGAGGAGTGTAACCCGCTTCCTAGGTGGATGAGAGTCTTGTTCATCCTGGCTCAGCATTGTATACAAAATACATGGGTGTGCCATGTAAGGCCGAACCTTAAACAATGGAGGCAGATGATACTGCAAACACTGGCATTGGAGAGGTTGACCCATGTATTGTGGGATGGGGAGGAGGTTTTCATAAAAACGTGGTTACCCTATATGTCCTCATTAAATCCAGAGGAGGAAGTGATATTAAGGGCAGGATTAGGCTGTGAGTGGTAGTAAGACCCCAATATTTATCAATAAATTAAAAGGTTGAGCTTAAGAAATTGTATTAGAGCTGCAAGACTATATACATCAATAGCTATAATGTTGTAATTGGATGGGAAAGGAAATATTAATGGAATGCACAAATGATTGCACTTGTTGATGTTGTTTTTAATGTGTAACGTGACTTTCATGTTGAAGATCAGTGTGTCTGTATGTCACTATGTGTGAAAATCAATACAAAATATTATACAAAAAAAAAAAAGTATCTGGATCGTAATCCGATGGAGTCGGATCCAACCAAACCAACTGACTAACCGGAGGGCGAAGCGATTAAACTATGCTAATCACTTTGGCTATCTTGTCAGCAGTTGGAGTATGCGGTGCTGGATCTGAACCGGCTGACTTGCGCTTTCTTTTTTACGGAAGCGACCCCTCGAGGTCGGAGCTCTTTCTGCCCGAAGAGGTATTGCCTAGGTCAGTAGGCACATCCTCAGGTTCGGCCGCAACCGAACCAGGCTGGCCATCCGGAACAAATCAGTTTAAAACCGAATGCTTTTTTAACTTTATCTAACCGAAGCAGAGGAAATCTCCGGAGCGACTTCACTGTTAGGCAGAGTAAAGAATCTGACGGTTACACTGGTAAGTACCAGAGACAGAGGAGTTGGACCTCCTTTTGCTTGAGAAGGTATTGACTAGGTCAGTAGGCACCTCCTCAGGTTCAGCTGCAACCGAACCGGGCTGGCCATCCGGATCTAAGGAGTTCTCGGCCTCCCTTTCCTTCAGCCTACTTAACCTTTTTTCCAGAGTGGCTTTAGGAAAATTATTGCAAATCTGGCAGTCTGTTTTGAGGTGGTCAAACCCCAGACAGTAAACACAGATGAGGTGGGGGTCAGCCTTGGTAAAGTACAGTGTTGAAACCCAGTGGGACAGTTTTTTTTCTTGGGTTTCTCAGACATGGCCAAACCTAACAATTACCCTTAAAAGCTTTCAAGCCAGATAATAACTCACTGATTGGTTACAAACCATGTTACGGGTTCTGTAAAAGAACCAGAAAAAGTCTGGTTCTTTTGAAACCGATGGGCACCGGAACACCACACTAAATCCCAGAGAAATTTAAACAAACAGAAACAAGCAAAAAAGGTTGGTTCCTAACTGGACCAACCAATGAGAAATCGAACAAAAACATTTTCCACACAATTTAAATAAACACAAGTCACCACCTATCTACCACACTACCTGTACCATAGACAGAGTCTGGAAATCTGAAGAAATAATAAACTGGTTAGAATAACTGAACGCTGATTTAAACTCTACCGAACCGAGCAGAGAAGAAATCTCCGGAGCGACTTCACTGTTATGCAGAGTAAAGAATCTGACAGTTACACTGGTAAGTACCAGAGACAGAGGTTTGAAATTAGCATTCTATGCTTCTGCATAGAGTTAACTCTTTCCTCTCCAGGGCAGTTCAAGTGCTGGGGCTAACTGCACATTGTCAGAATACAGCAAGACTTCATGTTGTTTGAAGAGACAGTTCTCCTAGCTGCGTGTTTACCTTTTCCCACTTCACTGTAGGTGTTAAACAGCTGAATGTTGTTGGACCGGACATCTTTTGTGTGGTCCAGGTAGTGACTCCATGCCCTTTTTACATCTAGGCAGTAGAGTTTTTGTTCGCCTGTTCTGAACTGCTCAGTAAAAAACACAGGGAGGACAACAGAATGGTTCAGGTGGAATTATGACACCACCTTAGGGAGAAATTTCCTATTGGTCCTGAGAACTACTTTACCCTATGAAAGATTATAGTGCTGTATAGTGCTGTGGTTTAGACCACTGAGCTGCAAACCTGGAAACCTGTGTTTGAATCCCATGGTCTCCAGTTGCATACTGTGCCACACTGAGCAAATCACTTAACTTCCGTGTACTCAGTGCTCCCAGGTAGCACCTGAAAACAAGTTTCAGCTTAGTGTGCCTTTCCTGGTTAAACAATTTCCTCATTTCTCTTCCTTTGAGAGATTAGGTAGTTTGGATCTGTGAAGAAGGCTTGGAGTTCACTTAACCCCTGAGCAGATGTCATAGCTACTAGGAATACTGTTTTCCAAGTGACATATTTAAGGTCAGCAGAATCCAAAGGCTCAAAGAGAGCTTCAATCAGCTGGGTAATGCACACATTTACTGTAGGTCCCAGGGAGGGATAGAATCCCTCACAAGAGGGTAAACACGGTTGAGGCCAGTTATTTTACGTATTTGAAAACTTATGACCAGGAAAGGCACACTAAGCTCAGGATCACTTCCAGATGCAACCCAGGGGAAGGGAATAGGGGATACAAATGCACAGCACTGATACAATTTGCAGTTACAATAAAGAGCAATCAAAGAACATGAATTAACTACAGGAGTAAGTGGAAAATGATCAGTCAAGGTACAAACAACAAAATAAGGCATTTTAACCACACCTATACCAGGGTAGGAGCCAAATGCAAGGGGAACAAGTCAAGTAGAGGGAAAACAGGAGGGGGGGTGGCTGATGGCTGAGGGAGCCAGAGAAGGAAGCGAAGCAGAGGGAGGAGGTAGTTTTATTTACTTAGTTTTTGTTTACTGGGTAAGTGCACTTGACAAACAAAATACCTATTTTCCGGCACGACCTGGGAGGTTACAGAACAATGTTACAGTAGCAGAACAAGTAAACAGACAGTAGAGCAAAATACATTACAGTATACATAACTGTTCTCATGAGCAGTACATATTACAGTATACATAACAATACTTTTTAGCAAACATTCAAATTCAGGAGGAGATAGGTATACAATATGACAGTATAGTTATTATGAACTATACATAGTATAGTATACAAAACAATACATTTTAGCAAAGCGCACAAATTCAGGAGGAGATGGGTATACAATATGATAGTACAGGCATGGTCAGAGAAAGAACTTCGGTGAAGTAGAAGAAATTTAGTGCAAGTACACAGACAATTGCACTCCTAAGGTGAATACTAACAAGCAATGGAGTAAGAGTCAAGTGTTGAAGAAAAGATAGGGAACAGATGCAGTACAGAGAGGACTGGGGACAGTTAACAGGTACAGATGTCAGAGTCTTTTAGGAAGTTGTGGAGTGTAATTCTGAAACAGGAGTGGGACTGTGAGGATCTAATATTGAGTTAAAGGGCATTAGTTGGTTCCAAAGTAAGGCCTTTAAAGAACCATTTGAAAAAAAGGTTGTGAGGACAGAGATTTTTCCTTGCCAGCTTGTGTAAACTGACACTGCTGCCAAATGCACCTTCAAGGTGGAGGGCCTCAGGCCTAGGGACTTCGGGTGCACAAGATAATCCAAGACTGTAGGCAGGCCTGCCTGCATAGGGATTACCTGTCTGGGAGCACACAAGAATGAAAATTTCTTCCATTTTGAAGCATTTTTTGTTGTTGTTGCTGTTGGTTTTCTAGAAACCTCCAACACTCTCTTACTCCCTCATGACAAATTGAAACTAGAGAACTCTAGCTCCTCAAGAATCACGCCTTCTGGAGCAGTACTCTGAGGTCTGAGAATGTTATCCTGCCCTGAGACAGGGTCAGTAAGTTGTGCTTCAGTGGCAGGTTGATTGGAGACTTGTTGGACAGGGCCAGAAGCATGGAGTACCAGGTCTGTCTGGCCCACTCTGGTGCTATCAGAATAATTGTTGCTGGCTCCATTCTGAGCTTTATCCTCTCTCTCTCTCTGTAGGAGTGAGAATGGAGGAAAACCATATAGAAACTTCCCTGTCCAATCCAGGACCAGGGCATCCTCCAGGACTGTCTCCATTGCTGAGGGCCTGCAACAAAAGTGTGGGAACTGACTATTCTCCCTGGAAGCAAGCAGGTCTATTTCAGGTGTACCTCATTGTTTGAACTCTGATGCCAGCACCTGCTGCTTCAGAGTCCTCTTGTGGTTTCCCCAGCTGATTCTGCTTATTAAGTCTGCCAGGACATTGTCCTCCCCTGGCAGGTGTACTGTGGATAGCTCTACACCCAGTAAATATGCTAGGTTCCAGATCTTATGGCTTCTGTGCATAGCCTTGATCTTGTTCCTCCCTGCTTGTTTATGTATACACTGTTTTGGTATTGTCTGTTTGGATTTGGACAGACACCCCTGTATCTGGCAGGAAAAAGCTTGCACTGCCAGGAACATTGCCCTGAGCTCTAGGAGGTTGCTATATTCCTGAGTCTACTGTGTATCCAGGTGCCACTCACATGGGAATGAAGCATCTGTTGTAGGGATACTTGTTGTGGGTTGCTTGAAGAAGGGAATACGCTCTCTGAGGTTGGCATCTTCCTTCCACCATTCTGGTACCCTTAGCAAAGTTTCTGTAGCTGGTGCTAGTTTGGACAGAGGGTGCCACCTTTGGGACTAGTGATCCCTTAAGTGGCCCTGAATGTCCTTCATCTGGAACCTGGCTCCTGGTACCACTGCAGTGGAGGAGGCTATGTGTCCCAGCAGCTGCAGAAAATTCTTTGCTGGCCTTGACTGACTAGCTCTGAAGTATTTTGCCATGGAAATCAGATTTGATACCCTTGCCTGTGGAAGAAAGGCCTTCATTTACAGGGTATCTAGCACTCCACCTACGAAGTTCAATACTTGAGCTGGCTCTGATTGTGACTACTGTTGGTTTATCAGGGAGCCCAGGTTTTCCAGGGTGCTTTTCACTAGCTGTATAGAGCACCCTGCTTCCTGCTGTGTTTTTCCTGAGACTAACAAGTCATCAAGGTAAGGAAAAACCACCACCTTTTGCCTTCTTAGGTAGGCAGCCACCACAGCTAGGCACTTTGTGAAAACCCTTGGTGCTGAGGTGAGGCCGAAGGGAAGGGCTGTGAACTGGTATTGGCAGTTCCCTAGCTTAAACCTGAGGTACTTTCTGTGGGTGGGTCTGACTGGGATGTGGAAGTAGGCAATTTTCAGATCCGGTGACCCCAGCCAGTCTCCCAGCTGCAGAAATTGTATCACTGAGCCCAGTGTAACCATTCTCTTTCCTTTTTTATGTGTTCATTCAGATATCCCAGGTCTAAACAGGGCTGCCACTCCCATTTATCTTGTGGGTCAGGAAATATCTTAAGAAGAGATCCTTGCCTCACTGTGTGGAAGGAACCTTTTCCACTGCTCTTGCTGCAGTAGTTTCTTTACCTCCAGCTCCAACAGAATTTTTTTTGTTGGGGTGTGAGGTGGGAACAGTTTTGGTTTCTGTAGTTTGGGAATTTTAAAACTGCAGGGACAAACCTTGGCTCACTACATCAAGGCCCCACTTGTCTGTGGTGATTTTTGACTATTCCTGGAAGTAGTAAGCCAACATTCCCCCCACTAGTAATGGCTGGGTGGCCTGGAGAGAATTATCTGGGGTATTGCTTCTGCTGTGTCTTAGAGGCTGGGGTTGCAGCTGCACACCTAGTGCCCCTTCTACCCCTTCCCCTATAGTAACCCCTTTGGGAGTGGATACTCGTAAGGGGCATAGGACCCTGGGTAGTAACCTCTACCTCTGCCTCATGTTCCAAAAGGCCTGTAGGAAGTGGAGGCCTTTTATTTCTCAGTACTTTTCCTGTAGGTGGGTTTGTACTCATCCACCTTTTTCATACATGTCTCTGTCTGATCACCAGACAATTTCCCACAAAGGAGAAATCCATATCTTTAGTTTGTGTGTACTGGGATAGGAGAGTAGCCCTAGGCAAGGCAAACTTTCATACGGATACTGTATGAGCCAGGACCTTTGAAGCAGGGTCATTAGTGTCCATGGCCATGTGGATGTGGTACTTGGTGGTATCCACTGCTGTTCTAGCTGTGTCTGCCAAGTCCTGTGCCAGATCACCACTTGCTTTCTCACTCAGAGCCAGTATGGAATTCCAAAGTGCATTCTGGTGCTGAGCTGTGTATGCTGCTTGTCCGATGAGCATGGAAGCTGATGTATACAGCTTTCTGGAATCTTTCTCAGGAGGCTGAAAAGAGAAGAGCACATTGGTCTGCTCACATGCAGCAGCCTGACCGAGTCCCTCATGATAAGAGTGTGAATACAGGTACTCAATCCCCTGTGTGTCCACCTGATACTTTTTTTAATGTTCTTATTCATGCCAGCAGCTGAGGTACTGTAGGTGCTGACATGATTTAGGCAGTGGCCTTCTTAAACAGCTAGTGTATTGCCTATAACTATTAGATTTTAAAAGCAGCCAACCATTACCTTTTATATCTGAGGTACTCTTTCTTTTCCCTTTGTTTAATTAGAAGATTGCTTACCTGATGTTAGTAGGTGTGATGTGTGGAACAGCTCATAGCCTGGCAGCTGACGTATCTTGCTCTACTGCCCAACACTACATCATCAGTATTGTGATCTCACTGACTGTGACATCACTGCTACTTAGGAACAGCCACTCAGTAGCTGCCAGGTCATTCACCTGTGATGTCACTGTCAATGACATCATAATGCTGATGATGTAGTGTGGGGTAGTAAAGTGAGATATGCCAGCTGCCCGGCTAAGAGCTATTCCACACATCCAGCACAATATTATCACATAGAAGACATTCTGATGAGCAAAAGAAAAAAGTTACAACTGACTACTACTTAAAATTTGTATTATTTTCCTGTCTGCCTGTTTTGGTTCCATTAGTTATTTAAGGGATTTATGGATGGGAAGCAGCAACCTCCTTGTGAGGGCCAGACCCATCATATCCATGAACTCAGCCTCCTCTTCATCCCCCACAGCCTCATGGGAAGGGATGTTGAGGGTATTTATCATTTGTCTTACGAAGGAATAGTGGGATGTGTACTCCTAAGAAGACCTGGGACAAGAACTAAATTCCTGCTCAGGGGAACCATTCGGTTCCTGAAGTAACCCTCCTCCTCATCTTCATAACATAAATCTTCTTTCACCTCAGGCATTTGGTATGGAACCTGGGCCTAGGGAGGTGGGTAGCCATATTCATAAAGTTTCCCATAGCCTGGAAAGCCTGAAAAATTGCCATGCCCTTGTCATGTCCTCTGCTGAGGGTATTTTTCTTGAGTCAACTATCTGCTCCTTTCCTTTTTCAGGAGGGGTGACACGAGACACTTTTCTCTTTTTATTTTTTCTTTGCAGACACTATTTCCAGTGCTTGCTCTGAGGCTCTTATTTTTATGGCTGTGGGCAGAGCCTACAGCCATTTTGTGATCTGTAACCTGAAAATGGCCGATTGTGGCACGTTTCATTGGACTTTTGGAAGTATCCTTCCGAAAGTCCAACAGAGCTGGGAGCACTCCACCACAGTTGGCCACTACGGAATAACAGCTGCACTATTTCGGCTGTTACGTCTGCATTCCGGTACAAGAACTGCACATGCACACCTCGCGCACATGTGCAGTTCCACTGGCACTGCCATCTTGGGAATGGCAGAATGCCATTCACCGTAACTATGCATGCGCGAATGCCACACATGCGCAGTTGTATCGCTGCTGCTATCTTGCGGATGGCACTCCTCCTGCTTCCTCCCACTGATATTGTCCTCCCCACACCCTCCATTCCATTGCAGCCCTGGCAAATAAAACCCTCCTGCTCCCTCCCACTGCTGCTGTCCTCCTCACTTCCTCCTGTCCCCACCCCTGTGCTGACATCGGGGTGCCCACTGGAAGCTCACCCCAGTCTGCCTAAATGTATGTTTTTTTTTCAATCCCTCCCACTACTGCTGTCCTCCCCGTGTAACTGCATCGACATCTGGGTGCCCAATCCCTGTGTCAGCATCATGTACACCAACTCATGTGGCAAACTGGGAGCCCACCCCAGTGTGCCCGAATTTATGTGGGTTTTTTTTGTGCCCTCCCACTGCTGCTCCCCACTCCCTCCATTCCACATCCCTGTGCTGACATCGGGGTACCCAGTCCCTGTGTTGGCATCATGTACCCTTCCAACTCATGTGGCACACTGGGAGCCCACCAAAGTGTGCCCAGATCCCACATTTTATGTTTTTCCCCCTGTAAATAAAGAAAACGGTCCCCCCAACATCTTTTTTTTACCTGTAAAAAAGAAAACGTCCCTTGTCACGCCCAGTCCCCTTCTTCTCACCTTCCCACTGAGCACCCACCTCCTCCTGCACCCCTTACCCCATACTTCCCTCCAGGGGTTGGTGCTGTCATCTTCTCTGGACCGGGACACGTCTGTACTCTTCAAAGCTGAACTGCAAACTGAAGAATCAAAGGTAAGTGTGGTATAATGGCAGTCAATGGGGTTTTCAACTTATGTTGATATATCAGCCATGTCGTGGGTTGATAAAATCAGGTCGCTCTGGAAACAGCAAATTGGTACAGCATACCTTTTAGGTATGATTTTTATTATAAGCAAATGAAAATAAAATAAAGAGTAATAGAAATTAACAGCTTACAGCAGCGAACTTTCGATAATAATTAACAAACAACATAAAATCACAAATTCAGCACAACTTCTCTGCCAAAGAACTAGTAGGGAAAAATGATCTGTGCATTAAATTACATCAGACAAAAGGAGGTCCTCACAGGAGCTCTCCCTAACTGCATCTGACTTCATGTTTGAGGATAGCTTCATTTAAAGGGGGAAAACTCCACCTCTAACCCAAAGCCACTCTTCCATATCATGTTAACTAGTTGTAAAATAAAGCATGTTCAAATCATTTGATCGCTTTGATTCAGGTAATACATATAGTGAACTAAATAATCCATTTGGAATACATGAACATTAAGAACATTTTGCTCTACAGTAATATTTTAAGCATAGAATGAAGAAGTGGGCTGCATTACAGGCAAGCCCCTCCCCATCTGCAGGAAGCCAAATGAATATGAACATATAAAAGAAGGGTGCCGCTGACTCCCTATAGGAGAAAGCACAATGCAAGTAATTCAGTACTGATTAGAGACAGAGACTTTGCTACAGCAATACCAGGTTGGACACACTTTGTTCTCTTTTTTTTATATTTCTAGACAAAGGTTTTTTACTTCTATCAACTTTAGCTAGTAGTTTGGGTATGCTTTTTAACCAAACTCAAATGTTTATATCAATGCCTGGACTCACAAGCCGACGGAGAAAAATCATTCGGGTCCAGCTGGCATTATGTGTATCTCTTTACCTCTACAGCTCTTTCTTTCAGAGTGTTTTTATACCAACAAAGTGTTTATGCTGAAAACTCTGACTCGGGGAAACTCGGGCCATTGCAAGGTGGCCTCAAAGGTCTGTACCTAATTTGTATCCCCCCAAAAAATAATACTCTTTCCTGGTGGTACCATAAAACTGTACACTATGCAAGCCATTTAGAGAACGCGCGTTCTGCACAATTGTGCAAGCGGTAAATGGCTGCACCCGCTTTTAATTCTTTAAGAAATCAGCTTTAATTAAATGCCATTTCTACTCAATTGCAACAATAACATATTGCTCAACCCTAGTGCTTTGAGGGTAGATGGGGACTAGACATTAGTGGCAGAAAAACAGGGAGTAAAACAGATAAGGCAGGAGACCAGGATATACAGCAGCAGTTGGCCATTCTGACTGCAACGCGTAGCGACCCAAGGGCACAGAGAAGGAAATAAAAGGAAAGAATATAGCAATAAAATACAGTGCTGTTATGTAACAGACTTTATAGAAAGAGGAGAAATAATTAGAAGGGATAGAAGCGCCACGTTCCTACCACAAACTGAGCACTAACATAAATGGGGGGGGGGGGGCGAGGTTCAACTACTACAAGTCATTTTTAGGAAGTTTGGCCCCAAATTTTGAACATGGAGTTCTTGGGAACCCACCTCATGAACATTGTCACTGTCATTTCGTTACTCGGTCCCGAAAGGTGATTTCATGGTTGCTGTGAGGAATCACCTTTCGGGACCAATTAATGAAATTAAAAGTGCCACTGTTAATGAGAAGGGGTCCCCAAAAGTACATGTTGCAAATCTGGTGAAAAAAAATTTTAAAAATGACTGCGTTATGAGCGTGCATTGAGCAGTTTCTACGCACACTCCTAACTTCACCAATTTTTAATATTTTCACTCCAGATTTTCAACATTGCCATTTTTGCACACCTCTTTATCAACAGTGCAGCTGTCATTTTTCATATCATGCCCGAAATATGTTTTCACACCTGTGGCACAGAATGGCTTGGTTGCTCTGCGAAATCACCTTTTGGGACAAGTGAATGAAATGACAGTGGCACTCTTCATGAGGTGGGGTCCCAAAAAGGCCATGTTGAAAATTTGGTGAAACAACTCCAAAAAATGGCCGAGTTACACCCAGTCGTACAAAATTTCTGTGCACGCGTGTAACTTTGGTGATTTGGCATCTCGCTACAGCCATATCAACTCTGGCTACAGCTTGTTATTCTTACCATCACTGGGTTCTGTACCATCCTTATTGCACTCTTCTGATGGCTGAACAGCTTTTATTTTTTTGACCCCTTTGACAGGGACTGCTGCTTGTTCTGACAAGAAGGGCCCAAATCTGAACATTGGTAGGTGGTGTGGAGGCAGACTGAGAAGCCATAAAGTCTTCTCTTTTCTTAGCCCTTTTGTTTCATATTTTAGGCAAAGCTTTTTACAGAGTTCACAATTTAAAAAGTCATGGTTAGGCTCAAAGCACTGTAGGAAAAGCTTGTGGCAGTCTGCCTGTGTCAGGAGCTGAAAACACTTTCTATAATTTTTCAAACCTGTACGTCCTGTTTTCTTTTTAGGTCTGTCAGTCATGCCAAACACTAAGAGACACATGAAGAAACATCCGGGCCCAGATATTCAAAGCATTGTGCCTGGTGCAAAGTGGTTGCACTCGCGCTGCACACATATTTGCGCTGGAATTCCATATTCAGAAAGCATCACTGCGCATGCTGTTAGATCCAGCACACTAGCACGGAGTTAATATATGCAGTGCCCAAACCTGGGGACAGTAACTGGCATAACATCTACAGCATGATAGTACTGCATAAATGGGACTGTGCAGGTCACACAGTGCTGCGCAAATACTGCCTATAAAAGAAACGTCTTAAACTGGGATAAACACTAGAGGTGGAGGGAGATACTGAAGGCCACACACCAAGATAGCTCACATGGCACTACAACATCATGTACCTGATGCAGCAGGTCATGGAGGATGAAGAGAGGGCCAATGGCCACTCTGGGCCCAGGCATAGGCATGGAAGTGCAATGCTGCAAAATAGACAGTACCATCCATGAGCCACATTCAAGTCTTCAGTGATAACCAGATCATGAGCCAGTACAAGCTCAACAAATCCATGCTTACATAGCTGAGTGAGCCACTACATGACCAGCTCCAGACAGACACCCAGTGCAGCCAAGTGATATTCATAAAGCTCAAGGTGATGGCTGCACTGTGCTTCCTGAACACTGGAACATTCAGGATGCTGGTGGGGGACACCACCAGTATCTCTCAGCCAGCCAGCTTGCGGCTGTTGGGCTATTTCCTAAATGCCCTGCAAGCCCGTGCTGGGGAGTTCATCGTATTCCTCAGCAAGCCAGCCAAAAGAACAGCAAACATGCAGCAGTTCTATCAAGGTACACACATGCCATCTATACTAGTTGCCACTGACTGCACCTATGTTGTCATCTGGGTACCCACCAGTGATGGCATGGAGGCCTATGTGAATAGAAATGGGTACCATTGCATCAATTGTCAGGTGGTGTGTGATGCAACAGGGTGCATAAGAAAAAATTACTCACCTTAGTAATTGTGTTTCTTCTAATGGAGTCTTGCTGTATTCCAACATATGCAGTTAGCCCCAGCACTTGAACTGCCACAGAGATGAAAGAGTTAACTCTATGCAGAAGCATAGAACATTGAGCTCGAGCTCGAGCTCGAATTTCAAACCTCTGTCTGTGGTGCTTCAGAGTGTAATCGTCAGATTCTTACGAGCAACTAACTAACTAACTACACCCCTGGTGTAGAAATTGTAAACAATAAACTAACAGGTAAAATTTGGGGTCCCAAAGACTCAAGTTGAGAACCCAAAATAGAAAAACCCAGGAAGTGAACAATATATATATACATATATATAAAACAATATATAAATCAACAAGAACAACAACAACAACAACAACCCCACCCAAAGGGGAGGGGTGTAAGGTACACCCCTGAGGTGCAACACTGTACCTGCCAGCCCACATCCCAAAAACTAGGTTCTGAGAGAGGAGACAGGGGGAGGTCAGAATACAGCAAGACTCCATTAGAAGAAACACAATTACTAAGGTGAGTAATTTTTTCTTCAAACAACATGAAGTCTTGCTGTATTCTGACATATGCAGATTACCAAGCAGTACCTCCATGGAGGAGGGTACCAAACCTATTTTGGGAATAGGCTCTGCAGTACTGCTGTACCAAACCTAGCATCACTCCTAGCCTGGATATCCAGAGAGTAATACTTGGTGAACGTATGGACCATTTTCCAGGTGGCTGCTTTGCATATCTCTAGTGAAGGTATATCTCTGGCAGCAGCCATAGAAGCTGCTGTACCCCTAGTCGAGTGGGCCCTCAGGCCTGAGGGAGGTGTTTTACCTAGTTTGGTATAACAGAATTGTATTCAGGCTACAATCCACCTGGCAATAGTTCTTTTAGAAACTGGTCTACCTTTTCCCACTTCACCATAAGTGAGAAACAACTGAAGACAATCATTCCAATGTGCCTTAGTATGCTCTATGTAATAGTTAAGTGCCCTTTTAACATCCAAACTGTGTAACCTTCTTTCTCCTGAAGAGGAATGATCAGTGAAAAACACAGGAAAGGACATGGACAGGTTCAGATGGAAATCTGAGACCACTTTGGGTAAGAACCTCCTATTGGTTCTGAGGACCACCTTATCTCTATGGAATGAGATAAAATCAGGTTCAACTGACAGGGCCTGTAATTCACTAATTCGTCTGGCAGAAGTGACAGCTACCAGAAACACAGTTTTCCAGGTCAAGTACTTAAGCTCAGCTGAAGCCAAGTGTTCAAAGGGTGGCTGCATAAGCTGAGCACTGCAGATACTGAGATCCCAAGCCAGGGTAGGCTCTCTAAAAGGAGAGTTGATATGAGTCAAACCTTTAAAGAACTTTCCAAAAACAGGGTGGGATGCCAGAGAAGAGCCCTTCCCTGCTGACAAAAATGCAGAAACAGCTGCTAGGTGAACTTTTACAGTGGCTGGCCTAAGGCCTAAACCATTAAGGTGAACCAGATAGTCTAAGACTGTGGCAATACCTGCAGCATCTAGCAGGATATTCCTGTGTGAACACCAAATGCTGAATCTTTTCCAATTGGAGTTATAAGTTTTCCTGGCCGAGGGTTTCCAAGAACCCTTGAGGATGTCTAAAACTCCCTGAGAGAGATGCAGGCTTGCGTACTCTAACTCTTCAAGAGCCAGGCCTTGAGATTGAGAGACTGGAGACTGGGGTACCAGATCTTCCCCTGAGAGGAAGTTAAGAGATTGTGTCTTATGGGAAGAGACAGGGGAAGTGAGACTGCTAAGGACAACAACAACAGAGGATACCAAGGTTGCCTGGCCCAGTCTGGATCAATTAGAATCACTGTGCAGGGTTGTGACCTGATCTTGACTAGAACCCTGAGCAACAGGGGAAGGGGAGGAAGGCATAAAGAAACCTGCCTTCCCAATCCAATATCAGAGCATCCAAGGAAACAGTCCCCAGGACTGGAGGTCTGCAGCAGAACCTGAGGTACTTTCTGTGGGAGCACCCGATGGGAATATGGAAATAGGCATTCTTGAGGTCCAGGGAAGCTAACCAGTCTCCTGGCCTTAGAGAGGGAAGAATTACTCCCAGAGTCACCATTTTGAATTTTGGTCTTAGAATGTGCTTGTTCAAATACCTTAAGTCTTCTTTGGGGTAAGGAAGTATCTGGAGTACAGACATTTGCCCTGTGTAGAGTAGGAACTCTCTCCATGGCTCTGAGAGCCAACAGAGAGGAAACCTCTGCTTCTAAAGCAATGGTTTCGGAGATGTTTGCAAGTGGAAAAGACCTGACCCTCACTTTTGAAAATTTTTTGAAACTGAGGGCCAATCCCTGGCTTACTACCTCCAGGACCCACCTGTCTGAGGTAACAGACTTCCAGGCCTGGAAGTAGTAAGCCAGTCTGCCTCCTACTGGAATTGGGGAGTCGACCCGGGCTGACACATCAGGGTGTCTGCTTGGCAGGAGCCTTAGACTGGGAACAGGATGCAGCCCTGCTCATTCCGCTCCAACCTCTCCCTCGGAACCCCCCCCCTCTGTTGGAAGGGAGAGAAGGTCTGGGCTTGGTAGAAAGGCCTGTGAAAAGGTCTGCTTCTGCCCCTAGACTGCTGTCCCTGAGGAGTGGCTTGCCTTTCCTTGGCTTGAGCACTCCTGTAAGTAGTCCTGTATTCATCCATTTTCTTCATGTAAGCCTCTGTCTGCTCAACAAACAGAGAATTACCTACTACAGGGAAATCCAAAGCCTTAGCCTGGGTATCCTGCAAAAGGTTAGTACATCTGAGCCAAGCAAATCTCCTGAGAGACACATATATAGCCATGACTCGTGATGCCACATCATTTGAGTCCACAGTAGCATGGAATTGTACCTTGGACACCTCAATCCCATCAGCAGCCACCTCCTCCAGCTCTTTGGTCAGCTGAGGGAAGCCTGCTTGGCCAGTTATAGAACAGTTTCCCTCCTGGCCTTCAGGTACCTGGCTGCATAGGCCATTTAGTTTGCCTGCATGAGTCCCAAGGAGGATGCCAAATATTGTTTTTGGGCCATGGCATACACCTTCCTGGAGTCTTTATCTGGGGGGGGGGTGAAGCCAAAGGTATGTTAGCCCTGTCACAAGCTGCAGCCTGTACTACCCCAACATGGCTGCTATGATTGTACAAAAACTGTGTACGTGAGTCTGACAACATGTACCTCCTGTCCATTCTTTTGTCCACTGGAGGTAAGGAGTTTGGTGTCTGAATAATCTTTTTTTGTCTGTTTCTCCAAGGATTTGTGGAGGGAAATAGACAGCCTCTTATACTTTGGGATGTCCATCATCTTGACAAAATCAGGCTCCTCTTCCTATTCTGCAGCTTCTACCATAGGTAGCTGGAGAGTCTCAGCCACCTTTCTGTAGAACAAATAGTGGGAAGGGGACTCAGAAAGCCTGGGAGGGGAGATATTGGAGGGTCTGTCTGGGGAGATGTCCAGTTCAATGGGCATATCCAGACCTTCTAAATCATTATCATCTTCATCATCTTGTTCTGGATAGTCTTCGTCCCCGTCCCACTCCAATTCATAATAGGCATCCAGATCATAATCCGATGAAGTAGGATCCAACCAAACCGACCGCCTGGCCAAAGGCATCGGTTCGGATGGAACCAATCGAAGCGACTGAAAAATACTTATCACTTGGCTATCTCATCAGCGGTTGGAGTACGCGGTTCTGGATCTGAACCGGCTGATTTCCTTTTTCTTTTCACTGGAACCTACCCCTCCGAATTGGATCTCCTTTTGTCCGAGGAGGTATCGCCCAGGTCAGTGGGCACCTCCTCAGGTTCGGCCGCAACCAAACTGGGCTGGCCATCTGGGTCAGCAGACTTCTCGGCCTCCCTTTCCTTTAGCCTACTCATTCTTTTATCCATAGTGGCTTTTTACAGATTTGGCAGTCTGTTTTGAGGTGGTCAAACCCCAGACAATAAACACAGATGAGGTGAGGATCAGCTTTAGCAAAAGCCTCCCCACACTCACCACAGTGCTGAAACCCAGTGGGCACGGTTTTCTTTCTAGGTTTCTCAGACATGGCCAGACTTAACAAAAATGACCCTTAACAGCTGTTATGCCAGGTAATACTCTCCGATTGGTAACCAACCGTGTTTCAGGTTGTGGAAAGAAACTGGCAAAAGTCTTTTTTTTTTGAAACTGATCGGAACCAGCACACCACTACAAATTCTAAAGGAAGAAATTAAAACAGAAACAGTCAGTTCCCGACCGGACCGACCATTAGGAAACCAAAGAATTTACAATTTCCACAGAATGAAACAAACAAACAAACAAAAAAAGTTCACTGCCTATCTACACACTTACTGTACCTTTGACAGAAACTTGAAAATCGAAAAATATTAAATCGGTGAAGATCAACACTTTTTATAAGACTTTACTGAACCAAGCGAAGAAGCACTCTCTGGAGTGACTTCACAGTTAGGCGGAGTAAAGAATCTGACGGTTACACTCAAGCACCACAGACAGAGGTCTGAAATCAGAGCTCGAGCTTAATGTTCTATGCTTCTGCATAGAGTTAACTCTTTCATCTCCAGGGCAGTTCAAGTGCTGGGGCTAACTGCATATGTCAGAATACAGCAAGACTTCATGTTGTTTGAATCAATGTCCTAGCACGGTACCCTGGCTGCACGCATGATGCCTTCATCTGACACCACTCCATTCTGTGCCACAGGTTTGAAAGTGAGGACATCCCTAATGGCCACTTCATTGGTGAGTATACCCCAAAGACCTCTCTCCCTTCTCATGTTTTAGATGACGACACTAGCCCATGCCCTTTACCTACCCAGGGGACATCACATATTCCCTGTATCCCAGGCTACTCACATCTGTCCTATGGCCTGCATCTGTTGTAGAGAATGGGTACAATGTGGCACACAGTACCACATGCAACATCATCTAGCATGTCTCTGGAATGCACAAGAGGTGGTTTACATGCCTTGATTGTTCCAGTGGTGCCCTACAATACACCCCTCAGAAGACCTGTGCCATATTGTGCCATTTTCCTTGCCTCTTGTTTACTACACAACATGGCACTCAACTGTGGGATAAGCATGCCGGCCCCAGAGGAACAACCTTTTGTTTGGCTTACTTGCTGCAGCAGAGCAGGAGACCAGCTACAGACACCACAGGTCTCCGGGGGAAATGTTTACCCTCCCTGCCACCCCCTGCCTGCCTGCCCAAATACCCTATCGACTACAAACTGACTGATAAGCAAAGGTGGGGAATAGCAGTGGGAGCTCAAGGTGACAGACAGTAGGTAGCCCTCAACGGGGTGTGTTTGAATAGTGCACCTGGGTGTTGAGAGTTAGTGTATCAGGGGAATAGAAACTGAAGAGAAGAAGTAAACTTTGCATCTAAGTTGAATTGAACAGATATTATTCATAGGTAGTGGGAGAAGAGAGGGAGAAAAAAATGTATATAGCAAGTCGTTAGGGGTGTAACATTACATCGGGGGATTGGTAGCTAATTTGGAGAAGTAAACAGTGCAGCTGGGAGATATTATCCTCAGGTAGCGTGAGAGGGGAAGAGGAAAAGAAATAGGAGGAAGTGGGTAAGGTCTAGCAATAGGTGAGTAGCTATGCTGGGAGTGGTGCAGTGCAGCAACTGTGGGGTAGCAGTCTTCAGGGAGACCTTTTGGAGACTTCGGTGCTGCCCCATCTGCATGCACCTCTCTGGGCTGAGGGAGGAGGTTACAGGACTCCAGATTGAGATGGGTTGGGTGAGATGGACCTATTCCTCCCTCTAGTGACTACCTAGTCCACCTCCACTGCCTCAAAGGGTGCCAAGAAGGAGGAGCAGCTGGACAATGCTGGGCTTGGGGAGGGTTAGGGTGGTGAAGCACAGGAACATCCCACATGCCATTACGCTATGGAACTCCTGTGCCACACTGGCAGGACAGGATTGTCCAACAGAGGCATCCAAAGTACTGACCGGGACGGGTGTGGAGGTCCTCCAAGGTGGAAACCTCAAGGGTTGTAGTAGAGGACCCCAGAGGAGGAAGCAAATCCTGGTGGGGAACTTGATAGTAAGGGAGATACAGTTCTAGACAGGTAGGGATGAAGAGAGGGTGGTAAGGTGCCTTCCTGGTGCCATGGCTCATAGGGATGGAAGGAGGATCCTAGGGATCACTGGAGAGGAAGGGAGGAAGGGACAGCTAGACATCATTGTCCATTTGAGGACAAATGACATGGCTAGAAAGAAGCCAGAAACAGTGCAGGAGGAGTTCAGGATATTTGGGAGGGGTCTTAGGCAGTTAGTACATTTTGTTACTTTCTTAGACATGCTACCTGTCCATGACAAGGGGGATGACAGGAGGCTCCGCACCAAGGATTTCAACATAGGGTTGATGAAATGGTGCAGAGAAGAGGGATTTGGATTAATTAGGGACTGGGGCTCCACCTGGAGGGATAGAGGCCTGAGCAAGGGCGATGGCCTGCATCAGTCCAGGAGGGGAATGGAGATCCTCAGTGAACAATTTAAATGCTACATTAGTAGGCATTTAAAGTAGCTGAGGGGGAGGCGGAATAAGGCAGAGAGACACAGACTGCCCCCCCCCCACACACACGCATACAGGGTCAGCAGTAAGAATCCCAAAAAGGTACAAATACAAATAGGAAACCAGGAGAGAGAGGGAGGAGGAAGAGGAAAGAAAATAGTGGAGGAAACGGGAGAGGGCATAAGGGAAAGATATGGGGAGGTGGCAGCACAATATGGAGAGCCATGTGTGCAAATGCTCAAAGTCTGGGCAACAGTATGGCAGACTTAGAGGCCACCATGGCAACAGCAGACCTGGACATGGTCAAAATTAGGGCTATCTGGTGCAATGAAAACCAGGACTGAGATGTAGCCATACCAGGGTATGCTCTGTTCAGGAAAGACAGGGTTGGAAAAAAAGAAAGTGGCCGGTTCTTTAAGTGAGGGAAGACATAAAAGCCAGAGAAATACAGAGGGAACAGGGAGACACAGAGGTATTGTGGGTCACCCTGGTGATTTGGAAGGGGGCCACATTTTGAACAGGTGTGTTCAACAGATCTCCAGCACAGGGGGGAGGAGGATAAGGATATTTTCCAATTCTTTTTCTCTCTGCCTTACCTTGTCTCTCTCTCTCTCTCCAGAGGGTCACTCGGCACTGCCATGTTCCCACCCACCTGAAGTCTTCCATTCCTCCTCTGTCCTGTCTCTTCAGCCACAACCCGGTCACCCAACCCCGGCTCTGAGTCCTCTGAGGTGAGACCGCCTCTCCTTCTGGCGCCTATCTATAATCTAGTAGGCGGCCAGGCAGGGAGGAGAGCCAGAGGAATGAATGGTAGGACCCGACACTGGGTGTGGTTAGCAGGCCCCTGTACCTTCCTGCACCTACCAGGAAGCAGGGTATTTTCCTTTGTTCCGCCCCTTGGTGCGGCCATGCAATGGTATCAGCAAGGCCCTTCCCAGAGATGCCCACCACCACCAGACCCCATCTGCTTGTTCCTGCTCTGGATAGCGCTCACCCCAGCCCCAGCCGGGAGCTGCCATTGAGCAAGCAAAACACCATAACCCACCCCAGGAGAAGACAGCAGTCCTCCAGATGCCCGATCTTCTCCTTCCCCTGCCGACCCCCGATGGCCCAGGCTCATTTCCAAACACGGATCGCTGGGGTGGCATGAGGTGTGATGTCCAGCACCTCAACCCTCAGTGCCACCGGGCTGGACAGGGATAAGGATATAATGGAAGAAATTCAAGGGATGGCTAATGGGGGGGTTGGTGTTGCTGGTAGGGGACTTCAATCTACTAGATGTGGATTGGAGCATCTCGGCTGCAGCAACAGTTAAAAGTAGGGAAATCCTAGATTCCTTACAGCGGGCATTCCTCAGACAACCTCTTGGTGAACCCACTTGTGGTGGGGTGATACTGGACCTGGTACTGTCAAACGGGGGACAATGTCTCTGACGTCACAGTGGTGAGCCACCTGGGGACCAGTGATCATCATACAATGTGCTTCAAAACTGGACCTGAATCAAGGCACACTAAGACAAGGGTCCTGGACTTCAGGAGGCTGATTTCAAGAAAATGGGTGAGTGCCTCAGGAAAGCCCTAGCAAGGATAGGGAAAATGGGTGGGATAGAGGAACAAAGGGCTAAAATAGGGAAGGCCATTGAGAAGGTAACAAACCTCTGTTTCAGGCAGGTTAAAAAGAGCAGGAAAAAAACAGACCACTATGGTTAAGCAAGGAATTAACAAAGAAAGTAAAGGCAAAGAAGCTAGAATTCAAAAGGTACATGTCAACACATACAGTAATGAAGAGGATAGGGAGGGTTATTGGAAGAAACAAAGGGAGGCGGGGAAAGCAGTTAGGAGTGCAAAGGCACAGAGGAGAACATTGCCAGGTCAGTAAAAAATGGGGATAAAACATTCTTTAGGTACATAAGCAAAAAGAAAAAGAGCAAGGCAGGGATAGTGAGACTAAAAGGGGAAGGGGGGTTGGAAAAGGACCAGAAGAAAGCAAACATATTGAACAAGTACTTTTGTTCATGATTCACAAAGGAAGGGGTAGGTGACAGGCCACAGTTACAGAAAAAGGGCAGTATAGAAAGGGAGGTGGACACTAGCCCTTTTACAGAGGAGAGAGTCTTCAGGGAACTAGCAAAACTAAAAGTGGATAAGACAATTGGGCCAGACGGCGTTCACCCAAGGATACTGAAGGAACTAAAAGAGGAGATGACTGCACCTCTGACAGCCCTGTTCAGTCTATCACTGGATACAGGGGAAGTTCTGGGGGACTGGAGGAGCGCAGATGTGGTCCCACTTCACGGAAGTGGGAATAGGGAGGAGGCAGGGAACTACAGACCTGTAAGCCTGACTTCAGTGGTGGGCAAAGTTATGGAAACACTACTAAAAGACAGGATTGGGAAATACCTTACGGCCAGTGGATTACAAGATCTGAGGCAGCCTAGGTTCATGGGGCGAGATCTTGCCAAACAGCCCTGATTGAATTCTTTGACTGGGTGACCAGGGAGGTGGATCAGAGAGGAGTGGTGGATATGGCCGACCTGGATTTCAGTAAGGCCTTCAACACCATTCCACACAGAAGACTGTTAAACAAGCTGGGCAGCCTGGGAGTGGGTTCAAAGGTAGTAAACTAGGTATGAAGTTGGCTAAGTAACAGGAGTCAGAGGATGCTGGTAAATGGGGTTCACTCAGAAGAAGTCGTGGTAACTAGCGCAGTGCCTCAAGGGTCGGTACTGGGACTGATCCTCTTCAATGTCTTTATCAGCGACATCGCAGAGGGGCTGAAAGGGAAAGTATGCCTGTTCGTGGATGACACAAAAATCTGCAACAAAGTGGACATACCAGGCGGGGTGGAAAAAATGAGAGAAAATCTGAAAATGTTGGAAAACTGGTCAAGGGTATTGCAACTAGGCTTCAACGCCAAGAAGTACAAAGTTATGCACAAAGAGCACAGAAACCCCAGGGCAATGTATCAATTGATGGGAGGGAGTTGGTAACAACCACAAAACAGGAAAGGGACCTGGGGGTCATCATAACTGATGACCTGAAGGTAGCAAAGCAGTGTGATAAGGCAGTGGGAAAGGCTAGTAGAATGCTAGGGTATATAGGGAGGAGTATCACCAACCAAGGAAGGGAGTTAGCTCATGTATTGAGTGATGGTGAGGCCCCACCTGAAATACTGTATCCAATTCTGAAGGCCCCATCTCCGGAAAGACACAGATCAGGTGGAGGCAGTGGCAAGAAGGGCAACCAAAATGGTGCATGGCCTGCATCATAAGCCCTATGAGGAAAGACTCCTGGAATTAAACATGTACTCTCTGGAGGAAAGGAGGGAAAGGGGAGACAGGATAGAAATGTTCAAATGCCTCAAAGGTATTAATAAGATACAGGAGGGTGGCATTTTTCATAAGAAAAGATGCTCCAGGACAAGGAATCATGATATGAAGCTGGAAGGGGGGAGACTTAGAGGGGATGTGAGGAAATACTGCTTCATGGAGAGAGTGGTGGACTTCTGGAACAGCCTCCCAGCAGAGGTGGTGGGCACGGAAACAGTAGCAGGATTCAAACATGCATGGGATAGATACAGGGGACCTTAGTAACAGGGCTGGTGGGGAGGAAGGCAGGAGATCGAATAGGGTCTACCATAGCAAAATAGGTAGGGACTTACGGGCAGACTACATGGGCTAAGATGTCCTTCTTTGCTGGCAGCTTCTGTGTTTCGATGTTTCTATGTAACTTGCAGTGGATTCAGAACCAGAGACCCAAGCAGTTCTGTAAGAATTTACCGTAACAGTAGATCTTTGAGGGAATATCTGTCATCAGGTCACATCTATGGAACTTAGCCATCAGGCACTAGGATCACACAGAAGCATTTTTCTGCAGCAGTCTATTAGGGGCCACCTGTGCCAATGTCAGGCTCCGATGTCACATGTCCTATATAAGCATCGGTGGCCCTGCTACCTCTTTGGTTCTTTCCCTAGCCAGAAGCCATAGAAGACAGGAGTCCCACCAGGGAATCGAGGACAGTGAAAAAGTGCCCAGTTAGATGAAAGGCTGGAGCAACAGGATAGCCGAGCTGGGGTGGGGGTGGGGGGATGGAGGGAGGGAAGGCATGACCTCATGACATAGAGTTCCTTGATCAACTGTTACAATAAGTTCTTACATAACTGTTTTATCTTCTTCGGGGATACTTCTGTCATCAGGTCACACCTATGGAATGAGTCCTAAGTAGTGCTAAGCACAAGACAGTCTTGGGGGCAGGAGGTCAAAGGCCTAAGAAAGAAGGCCCTGAAGCACAGCTATACCAAAGTCTACCCTTCTTCTGGAGGCAATGTCAAGACTGTAGTTCTTAATGAATGTGTGGACAGTACTCCAAGTTGCAGTAGTGCAAATCTCGGCTGCTGATACATCTCTGAAATAGGCAACTGAAGTGACCATACCCCTAGTGGAATAGCACTTAACCACCCCAGGAAGTTCTGTATCATACTTCCTGTAACAAAAAACAATATAGTCGGCCAACCGTTTGGACAAGTACTGTTTAGAAACTGGAGCATCCTCTTTGCCGGGATGAAAGAAACAAACAACTGAGAGGACTTTCTGTAGTTCTTAGTATGGTGTATGTGTATAGTACCTGAGAATTCTATGCACATCCAAAGTATGGAACAATGCTTCTCCTAGATTGGCATGCTCTGGAAAATAAACAGGCAGGTGAATGGATTGTTTTAGGGTAAACTCAGATACCACCTTGGGAAGAAACTTAGGGTTAGTACACAAAGAGACCATGTCTTTATGAAACACCAAATAAGGCTGCTCACACATGACAGCCTGAAGCTCTGAATCCTTTGAGCAGAAGTAATAGCAACTAAAAATAACACTTCCCATGACAGAAAGTGAAGCTGGCAAGATGTGGCTGGCTCAAAAGGAGGCATGCTCCGCTTCTCTAGAATAAATTTCAGGTCCCAAGCCTGAACCGTATTACGGATAGGAGGTTTTAAATAAAGAACGCCTCACAGAAAAGTATGGGCCACAGTATGACCATCAAGGGCACATGGAAGGATGATATCGCGGACAGGTGCACCTTAATAGAGGAGCATTGGAGTCCTGTATCAAACAGGGATAGGGGATACTCTAGAACTTAGTTCACTGGACAAGTGAAAGGGTCCAGGTGATGGGAAGCAGCCCAAATAGCAAATTGCTTCCACTTCATCAAGTAAGTGGCCCTGGTGGGAAGTTTCCTAGCAGCCACCAGGACATCAGCCACCTTTTGAGACACCCCAAACTAAGCAATGGCTATGTCTTCAGTCGCCATGCATGTAGATGGAGGGACTTGAGGTCTAGATGAACCATGGTGCCCTCTGCCTGTGTCAACAGGTCGGGGCAGAGGGGCAGGGGAACTAGAGGTTTCACTGCCAATTGCTGCAGTAATAGAAACCATATCAGATGAGACTAGAATGGTGCCACTAGAATTAAGGAGGCACCCTCAATTTGTAGCTTGAGCACCCTCTGAATCGGAGGAAAGGGTGGGAAGGCACAAAGAAACCTCCCTTTCCAAAAGAGGGACAATGCATCTTGCCAGAAAATTCCAGGCCCTGGATCTAGTGAGCAGAAATGCAGCAGTTTTGAGTTGAATGGGGACACAAAAGGGTCCAACTCTGGATGACCCTCTTCCTCCACCAAACTGGTCTTCGACAACAGAGGTCATTAGTTCCCATTTATGTATTCTGGACTGTGACCTGCTGAGGTTGTCTGCCAAGGCATTTCGGGCACCTGGCACATGGACGGCTGACAACTCTAGGCCATGATCTAGAGCCCTGTACCGTCCCTCATCACTTGCTGGCACAGGGGGTAGGAATGGTCTCCCCCTTGCTTGCTGATGTAATACACCACACTGAGACTGTCTGACTGCACCAGTAGAGGGCCCAGAGAGATGGTTCTAGAACGCCTGTAAGGCATACAGAACTGCCCTAATTTCTAGGATGTTTATGTGGAGGTTATCCTCCCACTGAGACCAGAGGCCTTGGGTCCAATAAGGACCTAGGTGGGCTCCACAACCCAGACCTGAAGCATCTGTGGTGAGGATTTGGTGAGGAGTGAAGATAAGAAAGGGAACCTCTTTTAAGAGATGAGCCAGGTCCATTCACCAGTGAAGCACATTGCACACTGGGGGGAAAACAAGGACCAGCTGATCTAGATCATCTGAGCGCTGATCCCACTGGACCCTGAGGGTCCACTGCAGTATCCACATGTGCAGTCTGTACAAAGGGACCATAATGATGGCCGCAGCCTTTAGGCCTAGTAGCCTCAAGAATGGCCTGGCTGGGACATACCAGCCCTGAGCCATCTCCTGAGCCTTGGCTATGAGGAGGTCCGCCCTGTCTTGGGGGAGGAAGGCCTTGCCCTGAGTACAGACCAGAACTGCTCCTATGTACTGCAACCACTGGGACAGGGTCAGCACAGACTTGGGAAAATTGCCAGTGATGCCCAAGGACTGGAACAACTGCAGGGTGCTCTCTAGAGTCAACAGCAGTAGCTCTCTGGACTGGGCTTTCAGTAACTGGTCATCCAAGTTTAGGAACACATAGAGGCCTTCACGCCAAAGGGTTGCTGCTACAGCTGCTAAGCACTTGGTAAATACCTGTGGTGCAGAGGATAAGCCGAAGGGCAATACCCTGAACTGGTAATACCCTCCAGAACAGGAATCACAGGTACCACCATGATAAGCAGGGGGCAAACCATGATAAGCAGATAGGCATCCTGCATGTTGAAGGAGCATAGCCAGTTACCCTGCTTTAGCAGAGGCAGAAGGGCATGCAGAGTTACCATACGGAACATTCTGTACTGGATAAAAAGATTCAGCTCCTTGAGGTCTAGAATGGGCCTCAAGTCTCCTGTTCTTTTAGGAACCAGTAAGAACAGGGAGTAGAATCCTTTGTTCTTTTGACTCCTGGGCACTGGTTCTATTGATCTTTTGCACAGCAAGGTAAGCACCTCTGTGTGGTCTGGAGGATAAGAGGTGGGGACCGAGGGGAACATCTGGAGGCTGTTCTAGAAGTTCTACAGCATGGCCCTGTTCCATTATCTGCAAGATCCAAGCATCTGTAGTAATGATTCTCCATTGGGACAGATGGAGGGAGAACCAACTTCCAACCACCACCTCCCGACTTGGAAAAAGAGGAGGGGGGGGTCTGGCCAGTAGTCAGGCAGAGGAGGAATCAGCGTCCGGGATCACTCCCCCTCCTCTGGAATGCTTGGCAGAGGAACCAGTTGTGGAGGAGGGGGGAAGGCAAGGCAGATCTAGCCCTGTTCTTGCCCTGGAGCTTGGGTCTGGATCCAGACTTGTGAGAGACCTTACGAAAGGAGGGTCTGGGTCTGCTCCTGGGTTGGGCATGATACAAGGAGTGAACAGACCTAATAGCCCTGACATAGGTCTACAGGTCATTGATAATATCCTGCACATCAGGACCAAAAAGTTTGTGACCCACAAAAGGGGCATTCAACACCTTTTGCTATACATCAGCTGCAAAGTCAGAGACTCTAGCCAGGAGTGCCATCTAAGGTAAATGCCCTGGAAGTAGTATCAGCAATATCATAGGTGGCTCTGAGGAGATGCTTACTGACATCTTCCGAGGCCTCTAGAATGTTGATAAGCTCTTGTCTCTGGGAACCCTCAGGATGGGTCTGACCAGCAGCCCTGCACTTCTTCCAGAGGGTATTCTGGTCCTTGATCAAATAAGCTCAGTAATTGTCAATTCTAAGGCCCAAAGTGGCAGGGTCAAAGGTAATCTTGCCCCATAGATCAAGCCTCCTGGATTCCTGGTCAGGGGAGGGAACTAAGGTGCATGGGTGCCTTAGTCCTGTCATGAGTAGCCTTGATTACCACTGAGTCAGTTTCCGATGGGGCTGCATAAAAAGGCAGCCCATGAGGTGCCTGATAAAGCTTGTCAGCCTTTCTGGTCATGGCAGGTACCAGATTGGGTCTGTGCCAGGCAGCAGTGGCAGCATCATTCAATGCTGGAAGCAGAGGAGAAATAACCTTAGGTGGAGATTCTGGGATCGCCAAAAAATCCAACAGTTTCTCCTTGTGACACCCACTTCATCAATCTGGAACCCCATAGTGGAGAAGAGCTGTTTCATAATGCTGCAGAAAGAGGGGTCTTTTGGGGGGACCTTGAGGTGTGTTTGACTGAGTCCTCACTCTTGGAGGAGACAGTGCACCTCTCAGAGGAGTCAACCTCAGTGTCTCCCTCCTCATCCTCTTCCTCAGGGAGGATGAGATCAGGGTGGTATTCCTCCTCTGTGATCGGTTCTGAAGCAGGGGACTGATGGCTGTAGTACCAACAGCTCTCTAGAAGGTGAAGGGTGGACAGGTTGAACTGGTGTAGGTGCTGAGGAAGCACCTGACAGCATGGGCGACAATGGCCCAGGCCATGGAACAAACTGTTATATGACAGCCAAGGTAATGAAAGAATGAACAGCATTAAGATAAACGGCAGGATAAGGTAATATAATCGACAGAGGTATCGACAGAGAGGGTTTAGAACCTACCTCCGATGAACTGCCACTATCCATAGTACAGGCAGTAGGGCCCAGTGCCTGTGGACCTTAAGATTCAAGAGTTCTTAATGGCGGGACTGGGACAGTCGACCCAGAGGCCTATGGCCTCTCTGCAGCCCTGAGAAGGCTGGAAGAACAATCCTCCATGGGGGGGCCTGGTAGAAGCCAAAGCCTGCATGGAGCGAGGTGTCAACACTGAAGCATTCGATGGAGCGATCCCAGGAGAAGAGGACGATGAATCCATCAGGGATCTGGATCACTGCTGGGGGGGGATCAGTCCTTAAACCGGTCCTTATCATGACAAGAGTGTTTCCCCAAGGACTTGTCCCGGGCCTTGGCAGTCTGAGAGCCCAAAGTGGATGCCGGTGACTGGAAGGGGAAAGCCCGGAAGACTCCTGCTCTCCGCTGACTGCCTGTTGCTCCATGAGGAACTTCTGCAGGACTTTCTTGCATCGGCACCTGGTGGGGAGGTTGAATTTCAGGCAAAGCTCACAGGTGACAATGTTGTGACCAGGTCCAAGACATCAGACACAGAGTTCGTGTTTGATGGTTGAAAAAATCTTCTTTCCGCAGCAGCAGCTAAAGAAAAGGGCTAACAAAAGGAGTAGTTCTCGATATAGTAAGATAAATGGAATCACTTTAAAATAAAGCGATTTAAAGGCTGTTGCCAACAAAAAAGGTAAGTACTTTTGTTTGTTGAACTGAGTGACGAAGCTTCTGTGGAGTTCATGTGTGAATGGTCGACAGCAGGAAAAAACTGAGGAGGGAGCGGAGCCATGCACACACTTATGTAGGGCAAGCGACATTGCAGCCCTACATTGGTGTGGGCAGCCCTTAATACGCTGCTGCAGAAAAAGCTTCCATGTAATCCTAGCACCTGATGGCTAAGTTCCATAGGTGTGACCTGATGACAGAGACGTCCCCGAAGAAGATCAGGAGACACAGGAGCAGCTCGACAGGCATCACTCCAGGGTGGCGAGGAGGGCCCACGAGTACAGAGCCTGCCTCACAACAGACCTCCTCGGACATGGAGGGTGAGTACAGACCACACAGGAGACTGCAATGTAATTAGTCATTGTATCACATAACAGTATCAGTGCAGACATTGAAGCAATCCAGGCGGGGTGTATCAAAAGGGGGGAGTCAATAGAAATATAGTGCATCCAGATTGGAGGGTAGTGGTACAAACACATACAGTCAATTCTGGGAAGGAGGGAGGGCCCTAATGCAGTGTACACATAAATACATGTCAGCCAGGTCAGGGTGGAGGGTCCAAAAGTGGGGGTTGACAGAAATACAGGCCATTCAGGCAACGAGGGCAGCAAATGGTGCATACACATATACTGTACATTGGTGGGGTTCCAAAGGGGTACAATAAATACATGTCAGCCAGGTGGGGGGGGGGGCAACAGGAGGGTTTAAAAAGTATTAAAGGCCACCCAGACAGGGAGACATGGATAGGATAGGCCACAGGGGCAGGAGGCAGTGACACATGGGTAATGTATGGAGGGGACTGAGAGGGCACATATTGGTGAGGGTTGGCAATTTGCACCCTATGTGTGTTCACTACCACCTCCCCGGGTATGTACAGTACATGTGTGCCATACTTGGTATGTTTGGGAGAGTCATCATCCACGATATGGGGGATGACCATGGGGATAGTGTTAGCTTCCCCTGTGACATGGTCCCACAAGGTACTGACTATGGTAAGAACAGGCCATGTCCAGGTGTGCGTGGTGTCCTGGATGTCCCAGGTGTGCTAGAAATTCTCATTCCAGCACAGCATAGAGGGCCATACACTGTTATGTCTGCTGTGGGGTGACACTATTCCCACTAGACAGGCCAGATCAATGGTTGGTCCCCGTGGTGCCTGCCACCATGATTGCTGCTTTCAGCACAGTGGTACACAGGTGATTGATGCTGGTGACAATATCCTGGCACAGGTCAAGGATTGCAGCCATGTGCTCTACATGACATGCCTCCACCCACTCCTTGGCATACTGCATGTCATCATGCAGCACATGGCACATGCACGTCAGTTCCTACTGCATTCAGTGCCTCCACAGCCAACTGCAGAAGCTGCCAGTTGGCACCCGCATTCACCAACACTGGGGACTGTCCATTGGGACAGGGTCAGGTTACACCTTTGGCCATTGTATGGTCCAGGGCTGTACCATAATTAGTGCTGAAGTTCACTGTGGGCTAGCTGTGGCCAACCAGTGTGATGGGCCTGGGGCAGCAGGGCTGCAGCCATGCCAGAGGAAGGAGCATGGGGAGGCACAGTGGTGACTGGCTCTATGGAATCAGCCAGGGGCAGCTGGGTGATGGCTGTGCCAGAGGTGGGGTCATGGGGTGGCACAGTGGTAGCTGTGCCAGGGGCTCTGGGGGGCTGTACCATTGTGACTGTAGTGCCACATGAGGACAGTGGCTGGGCCCCATTTGTAGGGAGGCTGGCAGGGGTAGACAATCCTGTCTGGTCTTAGGAAGACATCAGCTGTCCACAGTCCTCGATGAACGTCGTCATCATTCTCTTCACCCTCTTCACTGGTGTCCATCAGCAGGTGCACATGGGTGAGTGTGCAGGGCGACTGTCACCGAGATGGACCTGGAGCTTTCCTGCACCATTCCCCTTCCCATAAACCGGTTCATGCAATTATCCAGGCTGTGTGTGGGTGATGATGTGCAATACGGCCGCCACCACGCATTCAGTCACTTCACTACCAGTCTAGCATTGCTTGTAAAGCGCTTTGGGATACTGTGTATGAAAAGCGCTATATAAATGCTGATTCTACTTCTTCTTCACCATGTTCAGTACAATGTGGTGAGCTGTTAAGAGAGGAGGGGAGACCACAAGTTGGTGGCACCCAAGGTTAAAGGAGGACTTAGACTTCCCCATATTAGTTTGTATTACTGGGCCAGCCAGGTCAACAAGTATCTTAGATGGTTGACTGTGGAGGACCCCTTAGAGTGTACTACATATATCCCAATATGGTTAAAGGTAGAGTTAGCTAATGTAAAGGAGTTAGGTCTCTCTCCTCAGGCGTCAATTTATACAAGCCTGAGATGTCTCCCAGCATCTTTATGTGGTTCCCCCATAGAAATCTCTATTAGGGCTCACTCTCAGTTGTGTGCTTTTTTGAAGTATGATAACACTCAAGATTTATCTCAACCATTAAGAAGTAATCCGAGATTTCAATTGGAAAGTAGACTTCTTACAGCCTACTGGCTTCCCCAGATAGGGGATTGTCAGCTCAAGGACCTAGTCAAAGCAGAAGGGCAATGGTGTTCTTCCATTGAAATCATGAACAAATTTCAAATTCCCCATAAATATATTTTCAAGGTATTTCAGCTTCGCCACCTTCTCATAAAGGTACTAGGAGTAGTTCCCCCACCTACTGCCATCGTTAGTTTCCAGGATACCTTGAGTTTGTTGGCAGGCTCCCCGGATGCGGTTTCTAAAATATATAACACTCTATACAATTGGGCCTACCCCAATAACCTGGGTCCCACGGCTTTTTGGTCATCTTTCTTTCCGGATAAAGAGTTGGACTGGCCTCTTCTCTGGCGTAATTGTCATAAATATTTGCTCCAGGATAGACTTAGGTTGATGCAATTTAAAATATTGCATAACATATATTATTCTCCTCAAAGAATGGCTAGGTTAGGTATTGTGCCCTCCCACCTTTGTACAAGATGGCAACTGGAAAGAGGAGATCTTTTTCACATTTTCTGGAGCTGCCCCAAAGTATCTCCAATCTGGACCACCATTAGACAGAGGATTGATCACCTACTAGGGTTGTCTGACCTGTTCACATCAGAAGTTTGTCTTCTGGGTGACTTCTCCAGTATAACAGTTGTGATCAGGAAATATCATATGGCGTTAATCTCTTTATCAGTTAAAAAAGTGGTCCTTAGACACTGGAAAGATACCTTGGAAATCACTTATGTGGAATGGCTCCAGGAATTATTAGCTAATCTTAGAACGGAGAAGATCATTGCTAGTCTTCATAACAAGTTAAAGAAATACAATAGGATCTGGGGTCCTCTACAGGCTTTATACTCATTACAAGCTTAAGGGGCTTTTTCTTATCAAATTACAGGTTGTGGTTTCAGAGTCTGATGCTGTACTGGGAACACGGGGGTACTAGGGGATAAGGAGTGGGGTAGGGAGAGAATGAATCATTACAATAATGGCATTCAAGCAGTTTGTACAATGTATATTACTTGGTGGATTTATTCTCTGCATTGGAAAATCCTTAATAAAATGTGAATGGCAAAAAAAAAGAGGAGGGGAGAGCTATACAGCAGTGTACTGTACAGAGCTGTGTGCCAGCTGAGACAGCATGCATGGCCAGCATACGGTGACACAACATCCATGCTGTTTGTGCAGTGCACCACCTACATCCCCTGTGGCAGTACACATCACACACTCCTACACCAGTAAGCACAAACACCATCACCAGGGAGCATACATTCCAGCACCAGTTAGCACACACCCCACCACAAGGGAGGGCACATCCCAGCACCAAAGATCACACACCCCAGCACCAGTGGGCACACATCCCAGCACCAGTGAGCACACAGGCCACAACACATGGGACACAGTAGTGGTGTACAGTACACACACGGAGATATGGAAACATTAGTGTGGCCTACACCCGTGTCACACAGCACTGGCATATGCATGCACTCATATATACACACATGGCCGACAGCATGATCCACAGTCAGTCACTCACATGGCTGGGTCAGTCTCACTTGGCTCTCACAGCCACCTCTCAGCACTCCCATCACCTCCACAGGTCATAGGGTGGAGCCTATTACCTCCTCTGCAGGAACTAGGGTGCATGCAGCCACTGATGCTTGTGGGCCCCCATCTGAGGCATGCATCTCTCTGTGTGTCATCAACAGGGCCTTCTTTCTCCACCTCCTCATCTCCCTGAAGCACTTATGCATAGCCTCCATGGGCCTGTTCTGGCCGCCGATGGCAATGACCATGTCAGTGATCTCTACCCGGGCCTGCCGCACCTGATCATTTGTGCTCTGTCTCTCGGACAGGACCTCCTCTCTGGCAATGTAGGCATGCACCAGCGCTTGCAACTCCTCCTCAGAGAATTGGAGGGCCCATATTCTGTCTGTGTCGTCCATGGTACCTGCCACACATTAGAGTAGAATACAGGCGACCAAGGAATACACACAGCACAATGCAGATGAAAGGTGCACTGGGGTGAGGCCCTCAATGCCCCTGGCAAGGACATATAGGTGTCCTGGCAATGCATGGCCCAAGACAGCTGACACCTGCCTGACACAGGCCTTGCCATGTACTGATGCAGTCATACTCAAAGGCACAGACAGACAGGGGTTACAATGGGCAGGAGCCCAAAGAAACTCAGGGCCACCACCTTCTATGCAAGCATGTGGTGGTGCCACAGCCTTTGTCATCATTCACCATTGACTACTACAGGAGAGATGTTCCATGTAGATACACCACCACCACAACCACCACCACCATCAATAGATGTAGATGTGAGAGGTCCACCACCTCAACATGCCCAATGTACCAATGAATAGAGTATACAGTATATACAGTTCAATGATCACCCATGTCCCTTTCTAGGCCATTCCACAAGACACATACCTCTAGCAGCCAGCAATTCAGCTGATGGGATCTAGGTGGTACCCTTTGCTCCTTTTATATGATCCAGCTGCAATCAGACATGCTAATGTATGCATACCTTCCAGTAATGACATGGAAATGTGAATGTTTGCCCTTGGACTGTGAAACTGGCTAATTTACATACACTGGTTAAATACTGCAGTTTTGCCCCACGTGATAATGTAACTGCACTAGCATGTGCACCTGTGGTTGTGAAACACCAGACTGTGGCACAGACAAGATGTTACATGCCACATATAATGTCATCACACAACACAGCCCTGCGTGTCATGCCATTGCGCAATGTCTGTGCTCAGCAGCATGCAGGGCAGCGCATGCACACCTTGCACATATGCAGCCGGATGCTTCGCACATGTTCAGGGTACAACTCTCCCCACCAGAAGTAGGCACTGCACTGCACAATGCAAGGCAGTGTGGCACAATTACAAAAACATGCTGTGTACATGAAAAGGACATACCCATACTGTCCTGAAATTTGCAACAGCATGGTATGAGGGCTAGACTGAGGCTAAAGTGCAACATGGCAAGCACATGGAGGAGGGCTGTGCTGCAAAGGGACCAAAGGTGGCCCACTACAAAGCTGGCCAATTTGGTTGACCTGATGGTGGCCAGGGAGGACCAACTACTGCGTAAGGGGGCAGGATCTGACAGGCAATGGTGCGCAGTATGGGCATCTGTGAGGCGAAGCATAACATGATGGACAGGGGACACATGCATTGGTGACCAACGTCGGCACTGGTGCAATGACCTGCAGAGGAGGGAGGCATGCTGCCTGCAACAACTGTGGGTGAGGGTGGACAGTGGCATTGTGCCAAGGCCAGGTGGGTACAGATGGCTCTATGTATGGTTTGTGTAATGTCCTGTGTGTAGTTCTGTTTCATGAAAATATACATCAGGAGTACTGTCCTTGAGAGACTATGTACTATATCCGTATATCCCTGTTGTGCCCTTTTGTCCTATGGGACCGGCCCCTCTGTATGGCCTGTTCGTACATATGCAGGTGTAAGGACCCACTGTCCCAAATGCCATCCTTGTGCCCTGTGCATGACAGGACCCACTGTGGCTCCCTGTGGCATGCATCTGCCATGGCAGCATGGTTGTGTGCTACCACAGTGACATGGCAGCAGTGTCAGGGTGAATGACAGGGAAATACAGTTTTATTGTGTGCTAGGGTTTTGTTACTGGGTACAGTGAACAAGACATGTTAATGCCTATTGCCAGGTATGACCTGGGAGGATGTCAAATGTGTTCAACATGTAGCTGTGCTAGTAGGTGTACCCAACAGGTACACAGTCTGTGTCATGTGCACTGTCCGTGTCATGCCGTGAGGGTGCTGGTATGCATATACCAGGTGATGCACAGGGTACTATTCTACTGCACAGGTGGTGCAGGGCATGTGCTGGCCACTGTGAAGGGCCACACCTACAATATCCTGCCCTCCCCTACTGTTACAAAGGTATGTCTCTTCTGCCCCGTTGTATTTGACCTGGTGCATCATGCATATAAATGCATACTCTGAGGTGAATAGGGCCTGTAGCTAACATGTATGGGTCTGCTGTACGGGGTGGTGGGGATGGCAGGATATGGGCACTACACTGGTCAGCATACACTGTGCAGGGCCATACCTACTACAGTGGGCTGCATCATACCAGCTATGCCTGGGCCATGTGTGGTGCCACAGCTGTTCGCAATGGTACATAGCGGCCCTGCCCCGACCTGTCCATCCACATCATGCACATGTGGCAGCTGGTGCAGAGTACCGCCATATGGGCATGTACACTGTGTATGGTGTACAGTATGGTGCAATGTGTTCCACTGAATGATATTGACCAACTCTCCCTTTTCCTCCTCTACAGACCTTAGCAGACAGCAGGGCCAGGACAGGGACCGGGAACATCAGGGTCACAGGAAGGACTGGCCAGAGGACTTGCCAGGCCATGATGGGGCCCAGCACAGCCAGTCGAGAGAGAGGATCCACTTAAGTATCTTGTGTTGTGTGGCACACCTGGGGTTGCACAGCTACACTATGCTGTATGCTTCTGTGGCTGGAGATGGATGTCCGTGTGTGACCCGCCAGGCAGTATTCATGCCTGTGGAGGCTTCACCTCTGCAGTTGTGGGAGAGGACACTAACCATGCATGTGGGGCACTGTCCCACCAGTGACAGTGCAGTGTGTCATGGACTGTGCAGCCTAGTGCCATGCACCAACTTGTGGCTGGCATGGTGCCCAGTGTCTATCTGTGTGCTGTGGCATGACTTACACCATGCACTGGCATGTCACTGACCTGGTGGTAATGCTCACAGCCCCATTTGTCAAACCTGTCAAATTTGGGCTGGTCTGTTCTGCCACATGCTTGGGACTATGTATGTGTGTCTGTCTTCTGGAGGTAGCCATGGGCCAATGGAGTACTAGTACACCACTGTGTCATGCTGAGTGCACCACACAGAAACTGTGGCAGTCCACCTGCAGCAGTGTCATCTCCAGTGCTGTATACAGTGTGTGTCATGCTACTGCATCTCAATGGCGCTTGGCTTATGTGGCATGGGGTAAGCGGAAGGAGGGGGCACTGGTGGGTGGTGCATGTAGTTTACCATATGTGATTGACATTGTGATGCAGAACCAGTAGTGTCTAACCACCACAGTGATGAGCAGAATATTATTCCACTGTACACCGGCAGGGTCATGCACACATTTGGACATGACTGGGGCTTTGCAGGGTCACTCCTGCACTAGCTCTGTATGAGTCGCAACTCTGTACTTAAGGTGATGATGACATCTTCTGGATGTGGAGGGTGCCTCCAGATGGGTCTGCATCCCACACCAGTATTGTGCCAACATGGTTGTATGGGTACGGTGACCCACCTGCATGCAACACCACTGCACGTGCATGTTACCCTGGCTGCTGCACATGGTGTTGCATAATGGTGCTGTCCAGCTGTGCTGTATGTAACACATGTATCCCTGGTCATGACCTTGCAGCCAACAGGGGTCACTCATAGCTGTCTGTTGTCCTGCATATCTGTGTTGTCCTGTGTGCTGCATGGCTGTTGTGCAGGGCGCAGGGTGTGTGTGCGGCTCCAAGCACCTCAGGCCATACCACAGCCTACTGCACCCTTCGCTTGGTGCTGCTGTTGCTTGTGTTGCACTTTCACATTCGGCATGACTGCCTGTGTTGACGTCACTTGAATGGCTGTGTCCTGCTGTGTTGCAGCATGGCACATCTTTTGTATGTGCAGTTCTGTACTGTGGGGTCCACAATGCTGTTTCTGGTATGCCATGCACATTTCATTCCAAGTGTTTGCCTCCCTCCACCTATGTGTGATATGGAGGCCCATGTGTTGGCCTGTTGCACTTCTATTCTGCACGTTATGCTACTGCTGTGTCCCTTGTCCTGTGTGCCCCACTGGCTGAGTTTGTGTCTTGCTTTCCATAGGTGCATGCAGAACTGCAGGTCAGCAGCTGGACGTCATCAACTGTGAGGGCAGGGACTAGCTTCTGTGATATCAGGTTTGTCTCCTTCAGCTCCGGGTGAGGAGGGTGGAGGAAAATACTGCAGCAGAGACCTCCCAGCTGAACTAGTGTCAGCAGCAGCAACCACCACTGCCGTCACCACCAACACCACCTGTGAACTCATAATTATAGGACAGGCAAGTGTCCTTTTTGTTTTTAATGTCCCCCCCCCCCATTATTATGGGCAGTTGCCCTTTTTGTTTTTGGTGTTCCCCATTTTTACAGGTGGTTGTCCTTTTTGTTTTTGATGTTCCTCCTTTTTTCCAGGCAGTTGCCCTTTTGATGTCTCCCTTTGACGTGTAGTTGCCCTTTTGTTTTGATGTTCCCTTTCTACAGGCGGTTGTCCTTTTGTTTTGATGTTCCTCTTGTTACAAGCAGTTGTCCTTTTGATGTTCCCCTTTACAGGTATTTGCCCTTTTGTTTTTGATGTTTCCCTTTACAGGCAGTTGTCCTTTTTGTTTTTGATGTTCCCCACTTTTTACAGGCGGTTGCCTTTTTGTTTTTGATGTTACCCCTTTTTACAGGCAGTTGTCCTTTTGGTTTTTGATGTTCCCCCTTTTTTACAGGCAGTTGTCGTTTTTGTTTTTGATGTTCCCCCTTTTTTACTGGCAGTTGTCCTTTTTGTTTTTGATGTCCCCCCCTTTTTACAGGTGGTTGCCGTTTTTGTTTTTGATGTCCCCCTTTTTACAGGTGGCTGCCCTTATTGTTTTTGATGTTCCCCTTTTTACAGGTGGCTGCCCTTATGGTTTTTGATGTTCCCCTTTTTACAGGTGGTTACCCTTTTTTTATTTGATTACCTCCCTTGTTACAGACAGTTGCCCTTTTTATTTTTGATTACCCCTCCACCCCTTTTATGGGCACCGCACTTTTTGTTTTTGATTACACCTCTCTGTATGGGCAGTTGCCCTCATTTTTGCTGCCCCACCCCATTTTTATGGGGGTTGCCCTTTTTGCTTTTGATGTCCCCTTTCACAGGTGGTTGCCTTTTATTTTTTCATGTCCCCCCTTTCTATGGCCATTTACCATTTTTGTTTTTGACTACCACCCATAAAGGTGTTTCTCCTCTTTTTTGTTGCCCCCACATTTTTACAGGTGGTTGCCCTTTTTTTCAATATCTCCCTTATTTATGGGAGGTTGCCCTTTTTGTTTTTGATGTCCCTCCTTTTAATGGGCAGTTGCCCTTTTTGTTTTCAAATACTCCCTCCCGTTATGGGTGGTTGCTCTTTTTGTTTTCGATTATGTCCCATTTTTACAGGGAATAGTCCTTTTAGTTTTTGATTACCCCCTTTTTACGGGTAGTTGCCCTCTTTTTTGTTGCCCCACATTTATGGCGGTTGCCCTTTTTGTTTCTGATTACTCTCCCCCTTTTGTGGGCAGTTGCTCTCTTTTTTGTCCCCCCTCTCCCATTTACGGGCAGCTGCCCTTTTTGTTTTCGATTACCCCTCCTTTATATTAGCAGATGCTCATTTTCCTTTGTTTCTTGGCCCCCACCCCCGTTGCTGTTCTTGTTGATGTTTCTGCTATTGCTATAGTTGTTGCTGTTGCTTTTTCTGTTTTTGTATGGCCTGTTGCCATTTTTGTACACCAAAGTTTATTTTTAATACCTGTCCTGCTGTGTCATGTGTCATTCATTGGTGTCCTCCTCTCACACCTACAGTCCCCCCCCGAGCTCAGCTCTGTACTTGGCGCTATATTCAGAGTTGCACAAATGAATGCCAGCCTGCCGGTGCAGTGGCATGGTGTCCGTCTGCGACACCAACGTCCCGGGTTTGGGAACTAACCCAGGAAGTTGGAGGGCCGACTGGGGGGAGAAGGATTGAGCATCCCAGGAATGGCTCTCCACCTCCAAGGTGGGGCGGGGGGCTATGTGTCCGGCACAAGTTGGACACCTAGTAAAGATTGGGAGCTTCACTGTGACCGGCACTTGGACTCCTCAGGAGGTGTGCTGGATGCTAACGTCATTGCACGTTATGCGTCCTTCAGGAAAGCAGCAACAGGAAAAATTGCGGCCACCTAAAAAGATTATGCCCGCTCCCCAGCCCCGATTGCCAGTCTCAGCATTCCCAAAGCTGCCCTATCCCATCTTCACTAGCTCTGGCCCAACCTCATGCCTGCCCTGGGGGAAAAGCCAGGGAGGCAATGTTGGTAGGCACCCCTACCAACAACCTTCTTCCATTGCCATGTAGGCTCATGTTAGTGTGGTGGACCCGCCCAGGGGGGGGTAATCCAGGGGGTATCGTTTGGGAGATAAATACGGAGGGGTGAGGAGGGGGTCAGGGGAGGGCAGGGCTGAGCATTCGGCAGTGTGCAGCAAAAAGCATTGTAAATAAAATAAAAAAAGAGCTGCACACCTGCAAGGCCCACCTCTGTTTAGCATTATCCTCAGTGTTATATTCAGAGCTGCCCTAATGTATAGTAGTAGCATGTCATTTGTGCTGCGCACAGTCCACCCAATATTCATAGGATATAGTGCTGGTGCAATGCCTCACTGACTCGGTGTCTGTTCTGCTGGGCTCCACTCAACTAATGTTCTGAGACCACTGAAAGTTTATGCAACCAATCAACGGCTGCAAAAAGGCACCACATTTTGAATTTGCAGTGGTAGTCTTTAAAAGAGGGGAACTTCCCCATGTTCAGGATGGTGTTTGGGACACTGGCGAGCTCATCAGAGCTCCGGGAGGGCAGCTGTCCACAGGGTAATGGAGAAAGCTCACTGAAGCTTCATTGAACTGATCCAGCTCACCGGAGCAATTTTGGGAGGGCAGCCGCCCACAGGAGAACAGAGAAAGCTCATGGGAGCTTCACTGAACTGGAGCTCTTTTTGGCCCACCCTCATACCCCCTCCTCCACCGATTATTAAATAGACAATCCAGAGCACTGCCGAGGAAAGTCCTGACTGGCTGCCATTACAGAAGGAGGAGGGGCATAAAGACTCTTGTCCAGCAGCAGTGTCCAGCTAACACATTTTTAACATCAAGCCCGTGGACTTTCTACCTTCTAATTTTAATCAATAAGCCTGCCAGAAATCGTCCCTGAAGTCTACCTGCATTTAATTTGCAAAGGCTGCCAGTAACTGGATTCAGAGCTGCTTATTATTACCTGCAAGGATTTACTCGGACTGATCTGCACAGATGGCTTGTATCAGTTTCACTGGGGCTCACTCAGCTGTTCAGTCTGCCCTGAAAGTAACTCTTTGCTGCGCTCTTAATTGAATTTTCTGCCCAAATTGACACTGAAGGTCATCAGAGCCCTTGAGATTGAACCTGTTCTGAGAGAGGCTCCCACCTCAGCTAGTTATTAATTGGTCTGCTGAACCCCGCCCTGTTTAGTCTCTAGTGGATGCTGCCCAAGGTGGAGGTCTGGAGTGTTGTGACTGTGACTGTGACTGTCTGACTCTTAAAGGGACTACTGCAATTTTTGTTGTCCTGTCTCCACTGGAACTAAAGTAACCTTGTTTCACTTGGGAATCTAAAATCTGTATTATACAATGGCAACAAAATTTCCTGGTCTCTGATTGGTCAGTGTGTCCCTGGCACACTGAGGTTATCTCAGCATAACATCACTGTATTGCTTTGGATGATTTGGATGATGAGTTGGATGCCATCCTCTTAAGAAACAGAGATATATTGCCACAGTAAAAATCTACTAAAAACATTTTTTTTTTTTTGTATTTTGTCTAACAACCAGCCATTTTATAATAGCAATAATGCACTCCAGGGTGTGGGTTGTGCTGGGATAACATCACTTCTGGGACACCCCAACCACCCAGGCATGAGGTTATCCCAGCATAACCCACACCCTGTTGTGCATTATTGCTTAATTTGTTACCAGTTTCAGTGCACCTTTTGGGCATTTATTGATTTAACATGTACTACTGTATCATAATGTCAGGCTCTTATATGCATTCTCTCTTATTTCTCTCCTGAACCCAGTCCTCTTAGGTACCCACTGATTACTGTAGTTGACCATCCAAGTATTTATCCTGATTTTTCATGAATATTAGTTCACCTTGGGTTTAAGATTTTCCTGAAGCTTTGTCTTTTGAATGCTGGTTTTTGATGTACCTTCTATGCACTCTCTAAAATCTAGTTCTGCCTGGGTATTTACTGATCACTGAAGTCACCTGCCTTTCAGTGTTCTGTTTAATCAAGAAATTCTCCTAGTCCTCTGTAGAATACTACTAAATTCCCTGACCTAAGTTGCTACTGATCACACTCCACTTCTTGTAGATATAAGTTACCTGGACCTTGTTCCACAATTTTTTTCCTTTCTACCTCCCCCAAGCCACAAGGAAATTGATGCTTGGCCCTTATGATGAAGCTGCTTGGCTCCTGTGTTGCAACAGGGTGGTGCTAACTCTGGTACTTGCCTGTTTGGACCTCTTAATGGTCCCTGCTTCTCACAGCGCTCCATGAGAGAACTCAGCGGAGCCCCCTTTCACGTTCTCAAACCTTCTTCCAGAGAAATCTATCTAACCTTCCATGCAGCCATATGTACCTGAGCTTCATTAATCCTGCTCATGTATCATACTATTTCTCCAATACCCCCTGCCTTGCTTCTCAGAGATGCTCCCAACTTAAATGGTACCAGGAATCTGGCTCCACCTGCTACGGATTTGTTTGGCCGAGAATGTGGAATCCAACCCAGGTCCTCCATTTGTAGCTTCACCTCTAAATACCCCCACATGGTTCTCCTCAAAGAGTCTTAAAATTGTGCATATGAAAACTTGCAGCCTCACCACTAATTTTGCTTAATTGGAAGCCTAGGTTGCCCATTACTCCCTAGACATACTAGACTTTACGGAGACCTGGCTCAGACTGACCTTACCCAACTCCTTGTGTGTTCTAAGAGGGTACAAGTTTTTGAGGGCAGATCACTCCACATCTAAACATGGGGGTGGCGTTGTGTTCTACTATAAAGAGCACCTCTCTATCAACCCCACTCCAGACCCACCTCCTAAAGGCTGTAAGCTATTGAAGGCCATGCTTCTTCTGGGAAACTCTAAGAAACTGAACATTGTCTGTGTCTATAACCCTCCAAATAATGGATTTAAAGGTTTAACAGATGTCACTCAGTACCTTGCATCACTAAGGGGAAGTCTGAACCACTCCTTATTGGGGATTTTAATCTAGACTTGCTCAGGCGTAATACCGGTCCATTGGAGGAAGTCCTAGGCATGCTATATGTCTCTCAAATGATAACAAGTCCAACCAGATTTACGACCAGCAAAAATCATCAATCCTTCATAGACTGGATCCTCATGAATAGGAAGGATAGGATTACAAACGCTGCCCGACTCTATCAGTGACCATGCGCCAGTCTTCTGTACTTGGAGTGCATGCTCTCATAAACCTCCTCCCAAAGAAATCCAGTTCTGCAACTTCTCCAGCCTACATGATGGATACCTGGCTCTGGCCACCCAACACATTGACTGGTCCCCGCTCTATCAGACCACTGACGTAGATGAAGCTTTCAACTTCCTACATACCACCTTTCTTAATCTCCAAGATGCATATGTTCCTCTCAAGAAACAACGTATCAGAGGCTCCATGACCAGATAGATTAACAGTCAACTACTTGCACTAATGAAGAGGAGGGATAAACCATGGTCCACTGCTAAATGCACCCATGTTCACTCAGACGAGTCTGCATACAGGCAGCTGAGAAAGAAATGCAAGATAGCTATCCGCAAAGCTAAAAGTACATATTACAAACAGCTCCTCCGATCATCTACTCGTGACCCCCCTAGTTTTTGGAACCATGTGAAATCCAGCATGAGACATGGTATTAAATCATCAATAACTGACATGACCCTGGACGGTACCAATTGCAACAACTTGGTTACCATTGCTAATGCCCTATATGTCCATTTATCGGACTTATCCCTATTTTCCTGCCAGTTCAATTAGGATCCATCCTCTCCTTTGGACTCCCAGGTCCCAAGCTCCTTACACCTCAACCTCAAGATGGTCACCAGGAAGGAAGCATTTCAGCTTCTCAGGTCCATCCCCGACTGTGGTTCTGTTGGCTCAGATGGGTTCTTCCCGAGGTTTCTTAAGCTAGCCACCCCTCTCATAGTGGCTCCCATCGCCAGATTGTTCAATCTGTCCCTCACCTCAGGGAATGTGCCTGTATGCTGAAGACCACCTGGGTTGTTCCCATACACAAAAAAGGTGACACCAGATGTATGGATAATTACTGACCCATCGCAAGTCTTTCCACCCTCAACAAACTCCTTGAGAAAATTGTTGCCTCTCAGGTTTCAGACTTTCTTCAACAAACCAAACAGCTTACTCCATGCCAACACGGTTTCAGGAGTGGCCACATTACCACTACAGCTCTCTTAAAACTGACAAACGATATTAGAACAGCCATGGACAGGGGGTTGTTCACAGGAGTGATATTCATAGACTTAACCAAGGCATTCAACCTGGTTGACCACTCCCTGCTGCTTGAAAACCTGCTCACCCAGAGTGCATGTGTGGGCTTCAGGAGGAATGGCAGCCTGAGTGAGAACTCTCCAAAAGCAAGCAATTAAAATCCAGAAAAAACAGATCACTGGCTGAGGGGGGAAAACCAAACACATGAACGGACAGTAAAAAATCCGCTCTGACTTAGGAAACAAACCCGGTCCTGACAGCAAGCTTGGTTCCAATAATATACTTTAAAAAACTGCCATGGGAGCTACAAACCTCATGGGCAAGAACTGGCAATGGCAGGCACCAGGGAGACAACTGAAGTGGCTCCAATCTCATCAGCGGAATTTAAGGAGCTGAAAAGCATGATGTAGCAGGTCCTTATGGAAATGTTTACCTACTCTACAAGTCCTCAGTAGCAACCTTGGAGGATACATTTAAATCCCTGCACCACAGAACCCAGGATGCTGAAACTTATTTGTCCTACATTGATGAGAAGGACTCTAGGCATGAATCCAGGATACAGGAGCTGGGGGCGCATGGTTCAGCTCCTGTGGAATCGAGCTGAGGATGCTGAAAATAATAATAAAATTTATTTAATTAAGCACCTTTCAGTGTTTCAAAGCACTGTACAGTATTAATACAAAACGTAACATATATTCAGATACCTATAATATAAAATCAGGATAAAACAGGAAACACCTTTCCCCATAAAAAAGTCTTTAGTGCCTGCTTAAAACTCCCCACCATCCTGCAGTCCCGGAGTTGACAGGGCAGAGAATTCCAGAGGGTAGGTGCCGCAAATCCAAAGGCACGAGCACCAGATGACTTCAAGTTAACCCTCGAAATCTCCAGCAACCCCTCATCAGCCGAGCGGAGCTGTCGCAGGGGGGTGTAAGGCACCAGGAGCTCTTTCAAGTAATCGGGACCCAACCCGTGTAGGGTTTGTAGGTCAAAAGACCTACCTTAAAGGTGATCCGCCACTGTATTGGCAGCCAGTGCAGAGCGTACAGCACCGGGGCGATGTGAGATCTTCTAGAAGCCCCAGTCAACAAACCTCCTGCCGCATTCTGCACTAGCTGCAAGCGGCGGATATCAACCCCAGGAAACCCTAGATAAAGGAGATGCAGTAATCAAGGCACGATGTCACAAAGGCATGGATTAAAACAGGAAAGTCACTGGATGGAACAAGGTGCCTAATCCTGGAAATGTTCCTAAGATGGAAAAAGGCCAGCTTGATGACTGCCGACACCTGATGTCGAAGAGTCAGACCAACGTCAAGCTCCACTCCCAGGTTACACACCCGTTCAGAGGTGAGAATCTGGTCCTCCCCCAGGACTAAACCAGAAGGAAGCCCAGTCCTCAGTCCCTCTAGCCTATGACCCGGGTCCACAACCAGAACCTCAGTCTTTCCTGGGTTCAACTTTAGACCGCTGGAATTCATCCAATCTTGGATTTCAGCGAGGCAGTTGTTCAGTGTCGAGATAGCACCAACCTGGTCAGGTGCAAAAGACAGGTAGAGCTGGGTATCATCAGCATAGCATTGAAATCTCAGCTCATACCGTCTTGCAATGTCTCCAAGGGGTAACATATATACTGCGAATAACATGGGGGACAGCACCGAACCCTGAGGTACCCCATGGCAGAGAGAAGGCCCCGGGCGAAAACAAACCTGAGACCACTCTCTGTGTTCTCCCTGCAAGGAAAGATGAAAACCATCTGAGGACTGTACCCGACAGCCCACAGATGAACCTCAGGCATTTGAGCAGAACCCCATGATCCACAGTATCAAAAGCTGATGATAGATCTAGGAGAACCAAGATAGAATGGTGTCTCTGATCTCTCGCCATCAAGAGATCATTGAGCACCCGAACCAGAGCAGTCTCAGTACTATGCCTCTTATGAAAACCAGATTGGAGAGGTTCGTATAAATTATGGATGGTTAAATGGCTATCCAATTGAGCAGCCACGACTTTCTCAATAACCTTCCCCACCAAAGGGAGGTTAGAAATAGGCCTGTAGTTTGCTAGGTTCTCTGAGTCTAAAGAAGCTTTTTTCAGAAGGGGGATCACCACCCCCTCCTTCAGGGAGCTAAGGAACACACCCATATCTAAAGAGCACCAGACAATCCAATCAATCAATCAATCAATCAAAATCTTTATTTATTCAGGCGAACATCATTGAGCAAAGCTCATTTACAAGATGGACCTGAGTGGTCATACAAATGAGGATACAAGTATTATTACATAGACAAGAATAGAATAAATAGCAATACAATGGCATGAAATGATTATATACAACAATTTACATATATACAAGTAACAATAGAACCATTTAGCCTGTAGCAAAAAGAGGACAAAGGGTATAGCAGTCCTAAAATATAAGTTATATGGTCTAAACTAGTTTTTAAGTGAATATAATAGGTGATTCGGAAGAAAGAAATTGAGTTAATATAATGGATAGAAAAAGGGAGGTTTAGTTGGGTCAGATTGGTAGGGATTATGCTTTATAAAAGCAATTGCAGAGCTCTGGAAAAAGGGCGGAGAACAATCTTTTGAAGGATGCCAGAGGTAGTAGGCTATCTAGCTTCATGGATTTTTGGAGAGAGTTCCATGCAGCTGCTAAGGAATAGCTGAAAGCAGCCCTCCCATACCGGTGCAGGCATTGGGACCTTTAATGTGATGAGTTTACTGATCCTTAAGGTGTATGGCCTGGTTGTAATTTGGGTAAAGCAATCAGTGATATAGGTCGGTAGTTTGCCTGTTAACGCTTTGAATATCCAGATAACAGCATTCCTATTTCTTCTGTGTTGCAATGATGTCCAGTTGACTGCCATATAAAGGAGCAATGATGGGTGTTGAGGGAAGGTCAGTAATAAATCTTATGGACCTGTGATACAGGGTGTCCAGCTTATGTAAGAGATGACTTGAACAATGGCAGTAGAGAAAATCAGCATAATCAATGAGGGATAGGAATGAGGCCTGAATTAACCTTTTTGGAATCACTGTTTAGGTAATGTTTTATTCTAAAAATAGTCCGAGCCTCTGTCTTAGCTTTTAAGTAACTCTTCAATATGGACAGAATAGTCAAGCCTGTTATCTATCCAGACTCAAGGTATTTGAAGTTATCAACAAATTCAAGTTTCTTCCAAGTAAGGTGGATATATGTAGGGTGTTGGATGCTGGGTAGTGGTAGTACAACTCTTTGTGGTAAAGAACATAGCTTTGTTTTTTGCATTTAGAAGTAGTTTTTGTCAAGTAGATTGTGCTGCAGAATGGAGAATTCGGATTGTAGAAGTTCACAGGCTTTGGAAGGTGAGGGATTGTTGACATACAATACAGTATCATCAGCAAACAGATGAATGTTAGATTGAGTGAGGTTGGCATCAATATTGTTTATATAAATAGCAAAGAGGATAGGGCCAAGAATAGAGCCTTGTGGTACACCCCTTAGCAGAGGTTTTGAGGTGGATAGGTAATTTCATTTCTAACCAGTTGCGACCTATCTGAAAGGTAATCCTTAAACCAGTTGAGTGATAGGAATCCAGGCCTAATGAGTTAAGGGAGGTGAGTAATAAGTCATGATCCACTGTGTCAAAGGCTTTACTCAAATCCAGAAACACAGCACAGGTAAAATTTTTTTTGTCCAAATTAGTCTGCCAATCGTTGGTTACCTTGGCTAAGGCAGTAATGGTGCTATGCTTTGATCTAAATCCAGATTGTGCAGAATTTAGAAGGTTATTGTTATCCAGATAGTCCCTTAACTGAGAGTTTACTAGTTTTTCGAGCATCTTAGATAGTACTGGTAGGATGGAGATAGGTCTGTAATTGTTGAGATCCCTAGTATCACCAGATTTGAGTAATGGAACTACTTGAGCTGTTTTCCAAGTAGATGGAATGGATCCAGTAGTTAGGAAAGATTGAAGAGATGAGTAAGGGAGATAAGACATGTGAAGCAATTTTCAGGAAATAGGGATCCAGGGAGTCTGCACCTGCACTTTTAGTTGTGTCTAAATTAGAGAGGAGATCTTCCACTTCTTTCACGGATATTGGGATGAAGGAAAAGTTGAAGTGGCCATTTGTCCCACAGTAGTTTGTAGGTTCAAGGAAGATCTCAGGATATTTGCAGGTGATGAGTCAAATGCTAGGCCAGCAGTGGTGAAGTGAATATTGAAGGTATTTAAGATTTCTTGTTTACCTGTAATTTCTGTGTCATTTAGTAGCAATTTGGTGGTTAAGGCAGGAGTAGAATTCTGGCCCAGAAGTCCTTTTATTGTACCCCAGAGTCTGATGGGTTATTGTAGGAGGCATCCAATTCAGCTGTATAGTAGGCAGTTTTGGCAGTTCTTATTTTTTTGTACATGAATTTTTGCTTTTCTGAAATTTAGCCAATCTCTGGTGTCCTTTGTTTTTCTTGCCTTTTTCCACAGCTTGTCTCTGGTTCTCAAGGCTGCTTTAAGCTCAGAGGTGAACCAAGGGCAGGATTTTACCTTAGTTCTGATACTGGTGATAGGTGCATGAATATTGAGAACATTGGTGATAATATCCTTTAAAGTCTGGAGTGTTGTTTCAACAGAGGTTGTAAGATAGAAATCTTGCCAATATATTGTAGTACTCAGGTCATGGAGGTAACCTGAGATATTGAAATTCTTTTTTGACCTTTTGAGGATAAATTCTGCAGGATTTGGTGGTTTGAGTGTGGATCTTATGCCAGCTATAGGGTAATGGTCACTCACATCACTTGGCAGTACCTGCATGTGAGTATAAGTGAGGCTTGTTTACCAACATAATATCCAGGAGTGAGCTGTTGCTGGAATTTCTTCGGTTAATCCTAGTTGGGTCTTTAATCAGCTGTGTGAATCCATAGGTGTCACAAAAGGTTATCAAAGGTGCAGATACATTAGACAACCAGTTTAAATTCAAATCACCAAGGATGACGGTATCTTCAGGGCCTTGGTTGAGAATTGACCCTAGGTGAGAAAGCAGTTTAAGGCCTGCAGAGGGGGGCCTATAGCATCCAATCAGTTTAAATGGAGACGAATTAGGAAGGGAAATTTTGATTGATAAACATTCAAATTCATTTGGCTCAGATGTGTTGATGAGGCAGGTTGCAGAGATGGTGTCCTTAATGTATATGGCACACCCCACCACCCCTGAAGGGCGATCTGCTCTGAAGAGCTGGTAATTGGGAAGGTTTACAACACTGTCTTTTGTTGTAGGCCTGAGCCAAGATTCAGAGATGACCAGGAAGTCTGGAAGAGTATGTGCCACCCAAGCCTGTATTAAGATGAACTTTTTAGGAGGCTGCAAGCATTGAAGTGTATGAAGCTTAGTCCTTTTATGGTAGTCAGCTCAGCAGGGGAAGATAAACTGACAATGGGGCCAGGATTAATCTCAATGGTGCCAATGCATAAAAGGAGGTAGAAGATTAATTTGAGTAGGGCTCCAAGGGATAGGGATAGAGAGTGATCAGAGCATTTCCTCTTAGTCCTAGATGCACACTGTGTAGTGGGAGATGGTCCTGTTATATAGGTGTGTCTTTTATCATAACATAGGAGTCTGATGGACAGGCATAGTGGGTTTTTATAGATCCAGGATACATGTAAAGGGCTAGGGGAGAGCTGGATTGTTAGAGAGGCTTTATGTGGGATACCCCAGGGGTTGCAGTGTAATAGTGGTTCAAAGTGAATAAGGAATAGATGGTTGTACATTGTGGATGGCAGTGGAGAGCAGAATATACTCATTAACTTATTCGTCATGACAGGGGTATAATATGATTATCATAATGGAATGGGGAGATGAGAGGCTAAGGAGCAAAAGGAAACAAGTTAGCATTGTGCGGGTAGGTATGGGTTAATAGAGAAGGAATTAGATGTGGGCGTGGATGAGAGAAATGGCGGAAAGAGTGTATAAATACAATTAACCAAGAGGGGAAGGGGGCGGCAAAATTTTAGGCTTTGCCCGTACTTTTCACACTGCTTCTCCCGGCCTCCTGGATCTCTTGGTCGGTTGGAGGTCACCGCCGCCCGCTGGCGGCTCGGAGCCCTTCTGCGGCTGGAGCTGGAGGGCAATGCCGCTGCAAGTCAGGGGACAGAGGAGAAGGCAGTAGAAGTGAGACTGGAGGGTTTGGGGGTTAGCGCCCAAGCTGCCTAGCCCACACAGATCCCAGAAAAGGCTGAATCACTAGCAAACATCACATCAAAACATGTTTAAATTACCCACAATTTTTAAGTAAAACAGCTCTTTTAAGGAAATTAATACAAGTTACAGCTAATCAGAAAAATCCCATCCAGAAAAGTGTTGCAGAGTCCAGCTAAAGTCAATGGGAAAGGCGCACCAATCGGAAGCAAGGCAGAGACAGCGGTCGCTTCCCGATTGGTTGCGGCTTTGCCCGTACCTTTCACACTGCTTCTCCCGGCCTCCTGGATCTCTTGGTCGGCTGGAGGTCACCGCGGGCCCGCTGGCGGCTCGGAGCCCCTTCTGCGGCTGGAGCTGGAGGGCAATGCCGGCTTTCACACTGCTTCTCCCGGCCTCCTGGATCTCTTGGTCGGCTGGAGGTCACCGCCGCGCCTGGCGCTCGGAGCCCCTTCTGCGGCTGGAGCTGGAGGGCAATGCCGCTTACACTGCTCTCCCGGCCTCCTGGATCTCTTGGTCGGCTGGAGGTCACCGCTGCCCTGGCCTGCCTCGGAGCCCCTTCTCGGCTGGAGCTGGAGGGCAATGCCGGCCACACTGCTTCTCCCGGCCTCCTGGAACTCTTGGTCGGCTGGAGGTCACCGCCGGCCCGCTGGCGGCTCGGAGCCCCTTCTGCTGCTGGAGCTGGAGGGCAATGCCGGCCACACTGCTTCTCCCGGCCTCCTGGATCTCTTGGTCGGCTGGAGGTCACCGCCGCCTCTGGCACGGCCTCGAGCCCCTTCTGCGGCTGGAGCTGGAGGGCAATGCCGGCTTTCACACTGCTTCTCCCGGCCTCCTGGATCTCTTGGTCGGCTGGAGGTCACCGCCGGCCCGCTGGCGGCTCGGAGCCCCTTCTGCGGCTGGAGCTGGAGGGCAATGCCGGCTTTCACACTGCTTCTCCCGGCCTCCTGGTCTCTTGGTCGGCTGGAGGTCACCGCCGGCCCGCTGGCGGCTCGGAGCCCCTTCTGCGGCTGGAGCTGGAGGGCAATGCCGGCTTTCACACTGCTTCTCCCGGCCTCCTGGATCTCTTGGTCGGCTGGAGGTCACCGCCGGCCCGCTGGCGGCTCGGAGCCCCTTCTGCGGCTGGAGCTGGAGGGCAATGCCGGCTGCAAGTCGATCCGAGCTAAGACCGGGCCAATGATCTCACTACAACTCAAGATCAGGGAAGTAGGGCCTGGGTCTAAACTACAGCACGTGGGACGCATCTCCTGGACGATCCTCATAATATCTACAAAGTCCGGCAGGTCAAAGGCACTCCAGGAAACTCCGGGCTCTGTGACAGGGCACCGATCAACAGAAACCCCCTTAGAGTGAAGTTGGTGGTACTCCCTCCTGATGTCATCAACCTTATTCGCAAAGAAGTGAGCGATCTCATCACAATCAGTTTGTGTAAAAACTCGACGGATCTGCTGACAGGCTGGGTTGCACAGTCTGTCAACAGTTCTGAAGAGTTGAGCCAGTCGATTCCATGTGACAGAAATTTCCCTGGACAGGAATTCTGCCTTCTTATGGGAAATTTCTGTTTGGTAGAGTTTATAATGCTCTAGCAAAATACGGTGGTCGGCATCAGCGGCAGTCTTTCTCCAACGATGCTCTAACCTATGCCCCAATTTCCGCAGCTCTCTCAGAGCCCCATCAAACCACGGGGCTCCGGGGTGACGCAGAAAGGGGTGAACATGGACAGGAGCAATCTGATCGAGGGCTGCAGATATGGCCCCATTATAGGCCACTACCAACTGCTCACGATCAGTGCAAGACTCGTCCAACAACGAGAGGTCAATAACTGCCATCAGGTCTTCAGGGACCATGTCCCGCAAAGGGCGGTACCTGACCAACTCCACAGGGGCTGACCTACATGGAGGGCCTCAAAATTGAATCCAACTGAGTAATGATCAGACCAACCGACTGGTTCCACCACCAGATCGGAGGCCTTGATCTCCAGGAGGAAGACCAGGTCAAGAGAGTGACCTCCCTTGTGTGTAGCTGAGGAAACAACCTATGTAAAGCCCAGAGATGTCATTACCTGGAGGAAATGTTGACCAAAAAGCGAAGATCTGTCGTCAACCCAGGCATTGAAGTCGCCCAGAACCATCAGTCAGGGCGACTCCAAGGCCATGTCAGTGGCGAAATCTGCTATTTCCTGCAGGAATAGCTTCTCATCACCTGGTGGACGGTAGATGAGGGCAATCCTGCACCCTACACCAGCTACCACAGTACACTCAAATGACCTAGCCTCCTCAACTGGTACACCAGTTAGGCTCAATTCAGTCTTGAAACAGATGCAACCCCCGTGATCCAATCTCGGCAATGTATAACCGAGCACCGTGGGAACAGCAGCCTCTAAAAAAGGGGCTGCATTCCTATCCAACCAGGTCTTGGTAATGCATGCCAGATCTGCCCTAGCAACAAAGTCTGAAATAAGACTAGTCTTGTTGCAGACAGATCTGGCATTGCATAACAGTGCCCGAGTTGGACGAGGTTGGTGAGTTGTCCCAACCACTTGCCCTCCCAAACTGGATGTGCCCTTGGGTATGGGAACCAGAACTGAATCACCACGTTCTAGATACCATTTCGCCCCAGGGCATCTTCTGGGCCCAACCACCCCATGGGAGCCCCGCCGCTCTGTTGTAGCGCAACCCTCCTCGACCCCCCACGCAACAATCCCAATGCCCGCAGCGATGATAGGTAAGAGCAGGTGGGGGGGGAAGAGAAGGGGCGGAGGGCATGGAGCAGAGGCCAAATAGCACAGGACAGGAGGGGCAAGCAGGCACATCTAGCTGCTCAGTTTACAACACTGTAAATAATATATAAAATCCCAAAGATCACCACCTATCCTGAACTTCTCTCACTTCCCACAACTAAATAATTATACCTACTTCAAATTAAAATAAAACAGACAACTAAATTAAATTAAGCTAAACCATCTAAATATATAAACCTCCCTAACACATAATATTATTTATTGATTTAACCCACAGGTCCTCTCACTACCTGGGGGCCAACCAAATTTAAACTAACCAAAAACACTTTTATTACACCCAGGTCCTCTCACTACCTGGTGCCTACTAAAACTAAGTACTCCCACTGCTTATTATACAACAAATAAATAAACATCAAAATAATAATAATAAAAATAATAAACAAAAGTAAATAATTTAGAAACCACCCTCCAGATAATATCTCTCACAATATCGGGAAACAAGTGGATTCAGAGATGTTATAGAGCACTCTCACTGCTCACACCATTTCCATTAAATAAGTATATAAAAGAAAAGTACTTGCAGTCAGCAGAGGTCCCGTCTGGCTGTAAACACTTCCAAACACAGCCTTATATAAACCCAGGATACAAAAATTCAATATACCAGCCCCACTGTCAACAAAAAAAACAGCGAGCAATGTAATTCCAATCTTCAAATCTCAGGCTTCCAGTTCCACTTCCGATTCCACATCAGAAAGGCCACCAGCAGGCCGCAGGTTCCTATCAGCTTTTCAGAAGGAAAATTACCCCAACAGGTCAGTGGCCCACTACTTCAACTCAAGGAAAAGTCAGCCCCACAGCTGGCTACCCCAACAGTCTAGGGGAAGGGGAATAATGGAACGGCCCTCCAGCCGGCCCCACTCCCTACCCCTGTGTGTAACACCAACCCTGAGGCCCCTCAGGAACCCTGCACACCCAGCTTTAAAGCCCAAGATCACTAGTCGCAAATATAAGGAACATCCAACACTCCGAAAAAGTCGGCAGAAAGCTTTGTATCCCTCTTGTCTAAAAGCTCTTCCAAATTGCTTCACCGGATCACAGCTCCCAATAATCCTCCTGGCATCATACACAAGCACTCCAGGGTCACTCCAGGAACACAGCAGACGATCAGGAACCACGCACTGGGGCAACAATCACCAATCCCAGGGCTACTTGATTTCAGCTTAATTTCCGTGATCCCCAACCAGTCCACTCACTGCCCAAATACCCCGGGGCAAAAGAACAGTAAAAGTTCCAGAACACAGTCCGAACATAGTCTGAATACAGCAAGGAGATCAGCAGAAAATAAGGGCTCAGGGAGTCAGCATTTTAGAAAAAACAGAGCTTCACTGACAAGTCTCCGCAGCTCTCCACAGCTCTCCTTGCCAACACACTAGGTCCCAGCCCACATACAGGCTCAAACAGAACCACAAAAGCGGAGGGCGGAGACAGGTGCACTAACAAGTGCACTAATGATAATAAACAAAGGCAGGTATACTAATGTTGGCAAACAGATGCACTAACAACGGCAACGGGAAGCAATAAAACAATAAAACAGAATTGAAAGCATATAGAGCAGCAAAGAAATAAAATGGCAAAACAATGCTACGAATGACTGGCTAGCCTGAAATAATCTCCGATTTGTGGGGTTCCCTGAGGGGGCTGAGAGAGGGAACCCTGCGGGCTTTCTGCAATAAGAATTGCCAAAATTACTGGGATGCACTTGACGGCCGCTACTAGAGGTCGAGAGGGCACATAGAACCCTGGCACTGGACCCAAAACTAGGTGACCGTCCCAGATCAATCACTGCTACATTTCTGAGATTCCCTGAGTAGTAGTAGTAAAATATTTTTATTCATCAGAATTAAGGAATACATTCAATTGAGTAAAAGCTCATTTCCAGTGAAGTCTCAGCAAGATTACAAACAGACATAAATACAACATGGTGGAAAAATTACAATATACATCACTAATAAATAACATATTACAGAGTTTCAATAAATCGATTAATCAAATGTCAAGCATCACACTGAGTACAGTGAATGGAGCTATTTATCCTAATTTCATACGATTTGTACAAGTTGGATAAATAAATGAGGGTACATCACTAATAAATAACATATTACAGAGTTTCAATAAATCGATTAATCAAATGTCAATTATCACACTGAGTACAGTGAGTGGAGCTTTTTATCCAATTTTCATACCATTTGTACAAGTTGGATAAACAAATGGGGGTACCAACACCCCGCAAAGGTACGGGAATTTGGTTCCACAAAGTGGTTCCTCTATAGTGGACAGAAAACCTTCCCACATTTAGATTACATCTAACTATGGAATATTGTATACCCTGGGCACAGCGTAAACTATCCTTAACACATCTAGGGATAAATAATTCAGAAATATAACTAGGGACCCCTGTTTTCAAAACTTTGAACAGAAACTGAATAAGATGTAAATTCCTATAGACAAAAGGTTTTGGCCAGTTCAAATTATTATACAACAAACATCTAAGAGTTCTGTAGGGCACCTCCATTGCAAAATGGGCCATTCCATGGAACATTAAATCAGCTTTGACAGCCCCACCATATAGAAGGTCCCCATAGTCTAACATGGGCATTAAACAAGAGTTACATAAACTCAGGCAAACATCCCTAGACATATATTTTTTGAGTCTATATAAGGCGCCCATCTTCCTGTTTACATCCCCCAGCATATCAATACGAAAAGCCCAGATTAGACTACAGTCTAACCAAACACCCAGGTACTTGTAATGATCAACCTCTTTGATATCAGTACCATCAGAGGTAGAAATGGCCAGATATAAATTCTGCTCCCTATACTGTTTATTCCTAAATAATAGCACCTGGGTCTTTTGAGGGTTTACTATCAGAAAATGCTTATTAAAGAAATCCTAAGCCTGATCAAAGGTCAACTGTAATTTAGGTCCAATCAAATCAGGGGTTTTAACTTCCACATAAATTATAGTATTGTCTGCATAAAGGTGGCATTTAACATCTAGTAGGTCAAGGTTAAAATCGTTTATGTAGATGCTGAAACGTATAGTCCCCAATATAGATCCCTGAGGGACTCCACAAGACATGTTCAACATGTTTGATCTAAATGGGCCTACTTCCACAAACTGCCTTCTCCCACTTAAATAGGAGGAGAACCAGTTAACTGCTTGAGTGGACAAACCAATCTCACTGAGCCTGGACAGGAGCACCTGATGATTCAAAGTGTTGAAGGCCTGAGAAGGAATGAATCCTAATGTTGGCCAGGGACAAGGGATCGCTTCACTGGTAAGACCACAGGGTATATATATTTAATGACTATTCTGAGGAGCTGGCAGGTAGAAGGAAGACTTTCACTGTGGCCAGAAAGGCCCTGCAGGATCTCCAAGTCCAATGCAGGATTATATACCCAATGAAACTGCAAATCAACAGAAATGGGGTCAACAACACTTTTGAGACCCCGGAGGAGGCAATGGAGTATATTAGCAGGAACTGGCCAGGTTGTTCACCTCGCACTCAACCCCTGCCTAGTCAATCCAAAAATAATGGTCCTGAGGCTGGAGCAGCACGTAATCCATGGGGACAGGGGAATACAAATAGATATGCCCCCCTGGCTGCCTTACCACTGAATTAGGGCATGGCCAGGCAAACATCTAAAGCAAAATGGAAGAATTGAGGCAAGGACAAGGGGGGTACATAGCCTCCCCCCAAACTCAGAGGCTCCGGGAGAGAAGCAGAACTCCTTCCTCCACCAGCACTAAATCTGTGGGAGAAAAAGCACCAAAAAGACAGGAGTTGTAAATGAACCCACCTCAGCAGCAGATACAGAGCGAAAGGCAGCAAACCGGAGAAGAGGGGCAACTGCAAGAGACAATTCTTTATTTGTGGGCTGCAGCTGTAGGGGGGGCAACAGTAAAAGGAAGAAAGAGATGCACTGTCAGTTTACTCCACATATGCGGAGGTGACGCCACTCACATGGGCCAGATGAGAAGTCTACCTTCGGTAGCTCAAACCTGAGCATGGGCAATAAGGTTCATTATAGAGCTGTTCTCAAGTTGGAGTAAAGGGAATGGGGCTATATTGTATAGGGAGATCAGGGATGGTGGGAGTTAAGGGGGAAACTGATGGGGTAATTTTTTTTTTTCTTTCTCTCTCTTCACTCTTTTATCCTTCTTATGGAGGTTTTTGGAAGGAAAAAAAATTAAATTAACTTTGAGGGGCCGGGAGAGGTCTTGTGGGGTCCGCAGACTTAAAGACCCAGAGGAGCACTGGCTCCTTCAGCCCACAGGGGTGGTATTCGAGAAGGAGAGTGCCACGCCCCCAAATAAACCCTGACATCTGCTGCCCCTCTCAGCGCTACTCTCCCTGATTTTGCTGATGGTATTGAGAGGCATAGCAAGAGTCTGGGGGAGCTTCTTTTTTCAGATTAAACAACACAATGTGCTGGGCCCTTTCTCAGAGACTCCTTTGCCAAGGGAACCATGGCTGGATCTCATGACAGTTGGAGCAGCTGTCCCCAAACAGCCACTTTGTTACTGAAGTTAGGAATGTTGGGGAGTCACCCAGGAGAAGCTGATGGACAGTCAGTACTGCAACATCATGGCAGTGTGCACAAAGACCTTCGATACAGGAGGAGTGGCTCCCAGAGGCATGGACAGCAGCGGAAAGGGATGGAAGGGAATGCATTATACATCTTTACCCGCTCCTTGCCTGCACCTCTCAATATCAGTGAGGGAATCAACAGGGCTGAGGTATCCTCCCCCGGTGCATTGGTACCTTGCTGGTTTGGATGATTCCGGAATAATAAAGTGGGGATAGTGAGGGTGCCATGAACGGCTTGCCCTGTTGGGATAATGGGTGGCTAGTGGGTGTTCGTGGCACTTTTACTGTCCTTTGCGAATAATAAACTGATCCCTTTTGGGAGCTGCTCTGGGGGAGGGAGAGGAACCACAAATTATTATTATTATTGGCCTGAAATCAGGAGGGACAGGCGAGGGATATCATGGGGAACTTATGTCTGGGGAAGAAACGGAGCATAACCATGTCTACATAGTTTTCCAAACAGAGGGGACAAGAGGGGGGAAGTCTGTTTCTACAAACCCAATGGATGAGCTTAGGGGGATTCTGCCGCCCCCCCACAACTATGGCCTTACAGTAAGGCAATAATCATGGGATGGGGCACTAGCCCATGGTGGAGGGCACTGATGGGACTGCTACTCAACAACTCCAAAGCTATATGGACAAGAGTCCACCCCATTCATCCTCCCACACCACTTGCCATCATCACCCCTCATCCAAGGATCCACCGCCCCTCTCTTTCCTCTCCCTCAACCCCGTCCCCAGCCTACACAGAAGATTAGGGTATATCTGGTATTATGAAGCTTGTTATGGGGTTCATTAAGAACAGTTAATGCACTTAGCATGTGCAAGGGTTACAGGGGCTGGCACGAGGGTCACCCCAACCCTCGACCAAGATGCCCCAATAGCCCAAAAAGAGTTGGAAAAAGCAGAAGCAGAGAATGTATATCTGCCTATTATGTTGAACTTGTTTTTTTGGTTAATTATTAAGCTAAGAAGTTGTGAAACAGTATATGAAAAAAGAACACTGTTAATAGTTCGGTTACAACCACTTCAGGTAATCAATGGTTTGGGAACTGCAGCCCTAGGATGGCTACTCCACAAATTGTACCCGCAGAGTGGATGAGGGGCAGAAATTTACATGTAACCCCCACAAATGGGGGTTCCCAAAAAGTCTTCCTTGAGCTTGCCTAAGTGCTCACTGCCAGGCTGGTGTTGAGCGTTTTAGCAGTTTAAATGTATTGCCAGAGAGTGCCTGTATAGCCTCTGTGTACTGTCTCTTTAAGAGTTGCCTGGATTGCAGTCATAATTAATCTGAGAGGGAGCACTGTTAGAAGATGTACTTGTTTGCTGATCATTTGTTAGAGTAGTAATAATATGGCAGTTTGTTCTAGCCTGTCTTTTTTGCAGCATGAACAGTTCTGTTTGTTTCCATCATCTTGGTCCTGGATTGTCAGAATGGGCCAATCAGTATATTTGGGACTCTAAAATGGAGCCTGCCTACAGTAAAGCTACCAACAGTCCCTATTTTCCCAGGACAGTCCCTATTTTAGGCAGCATGTCCCAGTGTCCCCACAACTTTTGCAAAATGTCACTTTTGTCCTGGTTTTTGCTTACTTGTCCCAGTTTTGTCCCTTTTTTTATTTCTGCTGACTGCTAATCCATGAGTGACAGTTATTTCAGCACCACTGTGGCACTGCTCGAGCTGGACAACAGTTTGCAACTTCAACCCCTACACCTATGTTGCACCATAAGCATGTTACCGGGAGCACAGTAAAGCATGTTCCTTCCTGTTAGGTTAGACTGGGTAGTAGTGCAAACAAGTGCATGTGGACATCTGCCTACCAGCCATACCTCTCAACCTCCTGCCTCATAAATCAGGGACAAAGCTTAAAAAAATCAGGGACAAAGGACCAAAATCAGGGACACATCTTCAAACTTGATGATATCCACTCAGGAAGCTGGTAAAATATGGGTCTTAGTGCAAAATACATTTTCTAAGGAAGAACAATTCTTTAACTTTAATGACTGACACTATTTTGTGCTTCCAACTCCCACTGTTTGGTCACAGAAACACAATTTTTAGGAGGGACAGAGTAAAATTTTGAGGCAAAATCAGGGACGTCCCTGAAAATCAGGGACAGTTGAGAGGTATGCTACCAGCAGCGGAGAGGGACTCCAGACAGAAGAGACCAGCAGCAGTGAACTAAGGTACCCGAACCTGATCAGCTGCAGGGAAGTGTGTGAAAACAATCTGGTGTGGTGGTGGGAGTCACTGAAGTGAAGTTTGCTCAGCAAATAAGGGGAGTGTAAGCAGGTTGGGATAGGACTGTCAGGAGGAGTAATACATGCAGCTCCAATGTTTGATCACAATTTAATACAGGTTTGCTTCTAATGAACTTTCTGTACATCATGATTTGGAACCTGCTGCAGCAGAATGATGTATTGTTTTAATCTGGATGTTTGCTACTGGTGTTACTGTGGGGCAGCATGGCCACAGCAGGCATCACAATTTAATTGATTGTGTGCAGCATCTTCTTCGGTGGTTCCTGTGGGAGTGACATGGTGGGGTGGGGCATGATCAGGATGGACCCCGTCCCAGTTTTAGGCCCTGGAAAGTTGGTAGCTTTAGCCTACAGAGGCTTGGTGGGGCCAAAACTTGTAGGAATTGTAGTTTTGGGCTTTTGGCACCTAAAATAACCTGGAGGGGGAGCACTTGTTGTGACTAACAGATCAGCCAACCGAACCATTTGGATCTTGGGGAAAGTCCCACACTGCTTGCAGTTTCAGTTAGATCTGAGATGGAAAGTGAAGAAGTAACAGCTCAAGATAGTTCGAGCAGCAATCCATAGTGGATTTGCGTGGGAGAACTGTGGAAAGGCCTGAGTTTGGCCTGCATGCTTGCCTGCTGTTCCTGAGAAGGAACTTTTTTTTTTTTTGGCTGAATCCGAATTTGGAGAGCGAATTAAGTCACTGAATTGTGACCAGGCTTTAACCTGAAGAAGACCAAAGATTTGCTGAATGCGATCGGCCTGTCAGGACTTTCAGCTACCTCTGAACTCCCGGATTGTGCAGAGACTCTGTAATTGTTTTTTTTTTAATTTCTTTATTGTGTTTTTCTTCCATTGATTGTTAGACAGACATACACATACCCGGGTTAATCCAGGGTCCACGCCCCAAAACTGAGCGTGGTCACTATGTACATTCCTTAACTATGCACATACACAGCTGCATTGCACACCCTTTAACATCTTGTTCAAATCTGCATTTATATTGTATTGTTTAGGACAACCCCTATCAGGGAAATAAGTTCATACATCAAAGTCTGGATCCCAGATGTCCTTTTGTGCTATAGGGTCCTATATCACTTGTGGGGTCCTCAGGGTAGTACCTTGCAGCCACGCCCCAAGAGAAAAGAGAGCCCTCCACCACACAATCTGACAGACTCAGGCATCTAGTAATAAGTTCAACATAAGCGCTTTTGATCTGGGCCTATATCATACCATAACAAACAGAGACTTAATAAACTCTATTACTAAGACATCATTCCCATAACAGCATATTATTGATTAAGTACTTTCCACAGACAGACCCTTGTCTGGGGTATTTTATATTGCAAAGTGTATACTGCCTCTAAAGCCCTCCATCTTTTATCATAAGTTGCTTTTCGTCCATCCCGAAGCATTTGTCTTTTAAGTCTAGTCAACATTAACAGTAGGTCACCCACCCATTGGTCACATGTATACTCCAAATCGCTTTTCCAGTGTCTTAAGACAAATGTTTTAACCAAGGATGACATCAAAGCAATATGTCCTTTAGTAGTCGCATTAGGGATGTTTGCCATGTCCCCCAGCACACAAATCTTAGGTGTAATGAATTCGTTATAATTCATCACTGGGTCCATATTGTGCTTAATTTGCTCCCAGATGGGGGAAACTTTAGAACAGTGCCATAGTACATGGAGTAAATCCCCTGGGGTTGCATCACACCTAAAGCAGAGGTCTGTCTGTTTGAGGCCTCTAGCACATAGCTTAATAGGGGTATAGTATATATTAGAAGCTATGAAAAACTGCATGATCCTGTGTTTAAGAGTAGGAATATATCTACTACTCCTCCATATTTCCTCCCAATCAGGTCTCTGAGGGCCAAAGTCTTTTTGTTTGTCCCAGTATGAGATCTTAACAAAGGATCCCCCACTTAGAAAATCTAGTAGTAATTTATAAATCTTTGACAAGGGGTTTCTAGCACAGTTTACCTCCTTAAGGGCTTTCCATGTAAATGCATTATCCTGCGGATTATCTCTCCTCTCTTCCATTTTTCACATCAAATTAGTAAGTTGCAATTTCTTAAAGAAGTTCAGGTTCTTACACTGGTCCGGAGAACCACACTATCTCCTCTTATAAAGTCCACCACTTTGAATTAAGCAAGGAGTAGCTCACTGTCTTTTGATTATTTGCCTTCCAATAAGCATATTTTGCTGCCCAGAAGGGGCTGGTCCCAGAAGTTTTTGAGAGTTTTTGATGAGGGGACAAAATTGTCCACCAAGCCAGCACTGCTTTATATATTGGAGTTCGCTTCCTCCATCCGAATTTCTCCTGGGTTAAAAACAATACCGCCTCTGGGGAAAGTCCCATATCCGATGAGTTTGCTTCTCAACCTGGAGCCAGGTTGGGATATAGTCACCCTCATTCACCGTTTACACCACCGACTCATTAACCCAAGCTGCCCAGCTACATAGTAAACTTGTAAGTCTGGAGTTTTAAGGCCTCCCTTGTTATAGGGTAGTCTTAACACATTAAATTTTCTTCTAGGAGGTTTAGCATTCCACAAAAAGTTAGAGATCAGTTTTTGTATTTTAGTAAACCAACACTTAGGGATAATATAAGGGGACAGATGTATTGGATATAGGAGCCTAGGCAATAGATTCATTTTGACCAAGCTTAATTTTGCTGCCCAATTTAAGGGAAGTTTATTCCACCTAATTAAGTCCGTTGTAATTGTTGATAGCAACCCTCCCAGATTTGCTTCAAGGCCTTCGGTCTCATTAGGTGTGACCCAAATTCCAAGATACTTTAGCTTACTAGGGGACCACCTTACTTGAAGTGGTTCAAAGTCGCCTTTGTAAGTAAATGGGGTAAGCGGGAGAACCTGCGCCTTACTCAGGTTTAACTTATAGTTTGATACTCTAGAAAACCTTTCCACTATATTCAGAATCCGTTTGAAGCTCTCTGCCGGGTATTGGAGGTGCAGCAAAATATCATCAGCAAATACAGATAATTTCATTTCTATCCCCCCAATAACAATCCCCTGTACCACTGGATCATTTTGAATCGCCCTTAATAAAGGTTCCAAGTATATATTAAATAGTATTGGCGAGAGAGGGCATCCTTGCCTGGTCCCATTGTCTAAACCAATTTCCTTTGATAAATAGCCATTACATAGAATTGTAGCCGTAGGGGCAGCGTACAAATTTTTTATACCGTTTATAAGACTTTCCGGAAAACCCATGCAAGCCATGGTGGCAAATAATAAATCGTGAGAGACCCTATCAAAGGCCTTTTCGGCATCCAGCGCAATTACCGCCATAGGCAATTTAGAGGTAGAAGCCCTATGTAATATATGGTGGAGTTTCCGGAGTGCATCATGTGCTTCTCTACCCGGTATAAATCCCAGCTGCTCTTGACTGATTAAGCTAGGGGCGACTCTCAAAATTCTATTGGCTAGTAGCTTTGTCAGCAACTTCAAGTCCTGGTTCATCAGGGCAATAGGTCTATAACTCTCAGGGAGTTCCTTGGATTTCTCTGGTTTTGGAATGAGTGTTATATAAGCCTGATAGAGCTGTGGGTGTGGGACCCCATCTTGCATAATATTTGAAAATAAGTCTTTCAATAAAGGCAATATAACTGTAGCATGCGACTTATAGAATTGGGCCGTTAGGCCATCGGGTCCCGGTGACTTACCATTCGGAAGTGACTTGATCACCTCTAGTATTTTGGATTCCGAGATAGGGGCCACCAGCCACTGGGCTTGTTCCTGGTCCAGTCTCAGAAGAGATATATTTTCCAAGAACTCTTTAATGTCCCCTTCACTGGCCAAGACCCCCCTTGACAGATTCCCTCAAAACAGGCTGCAAAGGTATCAGCCATTCTCTGGGGTTCTGTTATTATTTCTCCCTGGTACTTTATTAGGGGGATTACCCTAGCCACCTCCCATTCTTTTATTCTATTGGCAAGAAGCCTTCCTGGAGCATCCCCCTGTAATACATAATTTGCCTGTACCCTTTCTGCCCACCAGTCCATCTTACCATAGAGTATATTTGCCAACTCATCTCTAAGTTCCTTAAGCTCTAAGTCCCTTTCCTCTATAGTGCCCTCTAAAGGTGCCAACGAGCTAATAGCACCCAGAATAAACTCCTCCCTTGCCCTTCTCATATGAGCTCTCCTAGCTATAATCCTCTGGGCCATGCCCTAATATAACACTTTACATGTAGGCCACTTTAGTCTGCTATCTGAGAGCGTAGGAAGCTGAGTCTGGATAATTTCCACCAGTGCCTGTTCTGATTTAGCTAACACATGTTTGTCCAATAATAAGGAATCATCAAACCTCCATCGGTATGGTTTCATTGGAAGAGATTCTATCACCCAGTTTAATTGAACTGGAGAGTGATCTGATAGAAATCTAGTGTGGGTAACCACTTCCCTTATTCCCTGAATTGCTTCCTTATTAACCAAAAAAAAATTGATTCTTGAGTGGGTTTTGTGTGCCCCAGAGTAGAATGTCATAGCATGTTCCCCTTTACTACAGATCACAATAGAATCGACCAGTGCCGCAACTTCTAGAAGCTTAGTCAAAGCTGTCTGTGCCATAGAAGGTGGACAATAAGATGGAGTTTTTTTGTCCACCCTATTATTGAGACAAAGATTCCAATCCCCTGCCAGGATCAGAGAGTGAGTTGGAAGTAGAGCTAAGTCGACTTCTAGCGATGCAAAAATATCAGGCTTGGGTGGTGTAGGAGCATAAATCGAGGCAATCGTTAATGCTTTACCCATAATGGTACCAGTAACATAAATCCCTCTGCAGTCTTCTCTAGTTTTAGTCTGCGTAACTGTGAATGGGCAATCCCGCCCAATCAGGACTGCAACTCCCCCTGAGGCCTTAGCATTTCCATCTCCTAGAACCTGTCCTACCCATTGTTTTTTGAGAAGACCGAGCTCCTCCTTAAGCAGGTGAGTCTCTTGCAAGGCGACAATCTGGGCTCCCAACTGGTTGATGTACTTTAGTATCACCATCCTTTTCCTCCGCCCTCTGAGGCCTTTAACATTCCAAGTAATAATTTTAATGTTAATCATGCAGTTTTTTTATTACCCCCAACTTCCATACCCACAGAGTCTGCCAGAATGCACATAAAGAGCTTTGGGCTCTCTCCTTTCCCTTTTCCCCTAAGCCCACCCCCATTCAGCCCCCAATCCTTGGATCGTCCTCCTATCTCTATTGGATACGTGAGTGAGCTGTCCGGTGAGCAGGATCCCGGACCCTCTGAAGTCCTCCTATTACCCTTTATATTGCTTACCTTCCCATATAAAAAACAGCTCTAACTTTTCGTTCACCCCCTACAGGTTGCTCGTACAAATTAAGTATCATTTACCTTATTGCATAGGGTTGAAGAGAACAATACTAACTTCTTAAACTAAGATAAATACCATTCACCCTACAGAGCTAAGAGATAATGTAGCAACCTTATTGAAGTCGTAGATTCGTGTCCCGATGGGGCCCTGTACTTATAATCTAAGCTCTTTAAATCTCAAGTTAACTTCAAGAACATATTGTAAACCCACGATTCCCTTAAGGTACATTGGACCTGAGCCATGAATTCTCAGTTCTGGAGAAACAAAAAAAAAAAGGGGCGGAAGGGGGAAAGGGGAGAAAGGAGGGGGAGGGGAGAGGAGAATATGGAGGGCTGATAAGAAGGGGTGGAAAAGAGAGAAAACAAGGGGAAGCAGTCTCATTCTTTCAGCCTTTTTCTTTTTTGTCTTCATTCTTCTCAGCCTTTTAGTCTTCTTCTCTTCCTCTGTCCTTCCTGTCTCATTTTCTCCCTCCGAACTAATTATTTAAGTTGATACTTCATTATTGCCCACCAATCCATTATATATCTTAAACCTCTTGGGGAACCATCCAAAATAGTGTCTTCCTTGTGAGTCTTATTCAGGTTTTGGAATTAAACAAGTCAGGGAGTTCCAGTCTCAGTCCCTTGGCCGCATCCTTCGCCGTTTAGGTACCTTCGATCACCAGCTTGTAGCTTCACGACTAGAGTGGCAGGATGCTGGATTCTAAACATCACACCAGCCAAATAAAGCTTTTTCTTAATGTCCCCATATTCCTTCTGTTTCTCCCGAAGTGCTGGAGTTTGGTCCTGAAACAGTAACAGAGGCGCACCATTCCACTGCAGATTTTTGAGAGCTCTGGCCTTACTTAAAACATGTCTTTTCCTTAAAGTTTAGAAAACGCATGATGATAACCCTCAGCCTGGCCCCTGGTGGAGGTATCTCTCTCTAAGAGAGTGGTGGGCTCTTTCCAAGTTATAAGAATCGCCATATGGTGTGGGGCCTAGAAGTTTCAACAACATCTCCTGAGTGAAAGTAATACAATCTGCTCCTTCAGTTCGCTCCGGTAACCCCACCAAGATTAGATTGTTCCTTGGGCTTCTGGATTCCTGGTCCTCGACCCGATCCTCCAGTTTTTTAACTTGCCTGCGGAGCGCTATCAGATCCTGCTCCTGAGTGTGAGTTTTACACTCCTGCGAGGCCACACGCGCTTCCACGTCCCCCATTCTTTGGGCCAGAGCTTGTAAGGTGGGTTTGACCGACGAAAAGTCAGCAACTAATCCTCGAAGCAAAGCTTTAATCTCTGCGATATCTTCCGGTGCTGCCTGTACTCCTCCTGCATTTTCAATGTTAGGCTCTGTGTCTTCCGGCACCGGGAATGGGGGTTTCGGGTGTTTCGTTGATGGCGCTCTAGCCTCAAGGCCCTCCTGAACTTTGTACTCCATCTCGGACGCCGCGTCAGGCCTTGTGAGTCACTACAGTAGCGTAGGTGGAAGGCTAGGATTTGATAGAAAAGAAGGGAGATTTTTGTTTATTTCTTCTTCCCGGAGGTAAGAGAGATCTCTAAAAGGTTGTTCTATCCAGCTCAGCTGTCGCCACCGAATCTAGGGTAATTTTATACAGCAATTAAGTCGATAGGGCCCGGGAGCTCCGCTCAGTGCTGCCTTCCCTGATCAGCTCATCACGTGACCCCCCCGAGACTCTGTAATTGTGAACGGAGAGTCATTTGCCTGGTACAGTGGAATTTCCTTACATGTGAATGTGCTGTGTGCTTATAGTGGGTCATGATCTGGTTCCCCACTGTGTGTCTGAACTGTGTTTTGCTTGTTGGAGGCTGTATCCAGCTCCAGGACTGGATCCGTATCCATTTCTGTTTGCCTGGGCCCTGCTATACTGGCCCAGCCAGAATACCTGCTACGCAGAGAAAGACATCGATGAGAGACCGGTCTGGGGATCAGCCCCCTGCTCAACGCCTTGAACAGGAACGACACCTCGGTGATTCATGTGGGCCCTGCTTCTCTGGACACTCCAGCTCAATAGCCTGCAGTCTCTATTTCATCCTGCCTGTGTCCAATATTGGGTATCGTGAGTAAACATCAGGGTAGCTCCCTGCAACAACAGCTAAACCTAAAAGTGTTGTCATCTGATTGTCTTGTTGCCTTTTATTTCACGAACTGAGCCCTCCAGCTCCGGATTACAAATAGTGTGTGTTGTGCATGTTGCTTTCTTCCATCACAGGGCCCCAACCAGCTGCAACGTTCCTGGCTAGCCCACGGTTTTCCTACCTGGGTACCCAAAGTGTGTGACTGTGTAGGGACTCTGAACTGCATGCATAACTGTCTGATTAATATAGCTTTTAAGCAAATCAACCTGATTATGTCCCTCCCTTGTTCAAGTCCCCTAAATAAATCAGATTTAACTTTGTTTGCATTTAACCTGACTGTGGTTCCAGTTTGTGCCAAAAGTATTGTACTGTTGCTATTTGCTGTGCTTAACCTTGTTTTACAGGGGTTCCCCAGGGTCAAGCTAGAAGAACCAGCCCTGGTGGTAAGTGCAAACAGTGTGTCTGGTGAATAAGGGTCATTGTGAAAGTAATTATTGTATACTGTTCAGGCCACTAGAAGGAAAAGAGGGGGGTTACAGTGTCCCGGAGGGCTGTGCCCAGGTTAGCTTGACCACTAACAACCCTGACCTCTGGGCGGAGGCACCCGTTTCATTACCCAGGCCCCTTAACCTGCTACTAGCCAAGCAGGCAGGGGTAGTAGCCCTTGGGATAGTGCTACCTAGGGGTTACATACATTTACCCGCAATATTTTAATTTGAAATTTAAACAAAAAAATAGACCTAACGTGGGTGTCCTGGAGTGTAAAGAAAATTCACACCCCAGTTAAGAGTCGGAAGATCCTGGACTACCTGAGGAAGGAAAGAGCTGAGATAATCTTCCCCTGGGAAACCCATTTGCTTAAAAAGAGGCCCTGAAGCTGGGAAGGGGATGGGTGTCACAGGTCTTCTCCACAGAAAATTCAAAGCATAGGGGTAGCCATCCTCATAAGCAGGGATATTCCCTTTCAGGTGAAAAAAGAAATTCAGGACCCTGAAGTGAGATATGTCATTGTGATGGGCTCCCTGTGGAAATTACTACATGCAATGTGTATGGCACCAACAATGCAGGAGCTCCCTCCTACAGAGAACTGTCACAAGACTGGTAGAGATGCAGTCTGGGGAACTCATAGTAGGTGGAGACATGAACTGTTCCATGGACCTGGTATTAGACAGAAGTAAGCAGGCAGCAAGCCTATCTCAGCCAGATACGGAGGCCCTATAGGATCTAAACAGGGAGTTGGGCATTACGGATTTCTGGAGGCTGATTCACGCTGTGGAGAGGGATTAATCCTTCTTCTCAAATCCCCACCAAACCTTTCCTAAAATAGACATGTGGCTAACACCTGGCAGTTGGACAACTAACATTTTAGAGGCCAAGATAGGGGCAATAGTAATATCGGATCATGCACCAGTAACCGTCACATGGAGACCCTCGTTGGGGGGGGGAGATACCAGAAGATGAACTTGGAGATTCAATGTCTCCAGCCTGAAAAACCAGGCCTTTTGTTCAAGCCTAAAAGAGGACATAAAAGTCTACTTAGAAATTAACAAGGTCGGGGACACTTCAGCTGCCACTCGTTGGGATGCCCTTAAGGCCTATATCAGGGGCAGGTGTATTAGCCACTTAGAATATATGCGGACAAACAGTGTGCAGGAGTTAGCAAATTCCCAGGCTAAATTAAAACAGATGGAGGAAAAGTTTAGGAACAGTTGTCCTCCCCCTAAGGACTACTAGCGGAGATAACTGGTCTAAGGTATAAAATCAACACCTTCCTTCACAAGAGAGAGCAGAATATGCTCTATTTTGGCTCAGACAAGCCTTCTGGGAATCCAGAGAGAAACCCAGAAGACCACTGGCCTATCAGTTAAAGAAGAGACAGGAAAGGTCATGTATTCTATCTATCAAAAAGAGGGATGGACAGTTAACTAGAAACAAAGGGGAGATTAATACAGACTTCCACGCATTCTATGAGAAGCTGTATACAAGTGAGACACAACCATCAGACACTGATATTCAGCAGTTCCTGGGGAAACTGCAGCTCCCCACACTCTCACAAGATCAGTTACAGTGGTTAGGTAGGCCGGTGGAAAAAGCAGAGGTGGAAGGGGCCTTGAAATCTATGCCAAATGGGAAGGCACCAGGGGGAGATGGTCTACCAGCAGATTTCCTCAAGGATTTCAAAGAGCTGCTGGTAGGGCCACTACCTGAGGCACTAACTGAGTCCAAGACCACAGGTCAGCTGCTGGGGTCCATGTCAACAGCTAGACTCTCCTTATTTCCAAAACCAGGGAAGGACCCAGTACTCTGCGGCAGCTACAGGCCCACCTCTTTGATTCCTGCAGAGTGTAAGGTGCTAGCTAAGCTACTGGCTCTCAGACTGAAAACCTTCACTGCGAACATTATTGAGGGGGACCAAGTGGGGTTTGTTCCAGGTAGGCAGGGCATAGACAACACTATGAAGCTCCTAAACTTAATATGGAAGGTCAAACAAGATAAAACACCCTCAATACTTCAGTCTTTAGATGCTGAAAAGGCCTTTGACAGAGTGGAATGGAGGTACCTATTAGCAGCAATGAAGGTTTTCAATATTGGGCCCGAATTTAGAACATGGGTACAGATTATATATAATAAAGACTCTGCCGAAGTCGTCACGAATGGCAGGACATCCCCACCATTCCGTCTCCACAGAGGCACCCACCAAAGCTGTCCATTATCCCCCTTACTCTTCATAATTGCAATAGAACCACTACTACAGGCTATCAGACAAGACAGGGATATTAAAGGAGTACAGTGGGGGGAGGAGCACAAGACCATGGCTTATGCGGATGACATCCTGCTACTGATCACAGACCCAATGAGATCAATCCCCACCTTCTGTCCACCATTGCCCAAAACAGCTACTTATCTAGCTATAAATTGAGCACCTCTAAATCTCAGTTCCTAGTTTCCAATGAAAGAGCTGGAAAAGGTAAATGGATGCCCTTGGAGACAGCAGGCAACGCAGAGGTCTATCGAATACCTAGGTATAAAATTCCAGTAGGATATCTCACACCTGGGAAAATCAATCTGATTCCAGTACTTGAGGAGACAAAGACTGCCAGAGGTGGAGACTGCTGCACATTTCCCACTGGGGTAGAGCACAGGCCTACAAAATGATGTCCGCACTGAAAATTCAATATGTACTTGACAACCTCCCCATCCACACAGACAAGAAACTGATAGCTCTAGCTCAATCAAAAATCAGGGCCGTCTTCTGGGATGAGGGCCTCAAGAGGATTGCCTAGGGCAAACTAAAAAGAGACTTTGGTAATGGGGGCCTCAAATTACCGAATTTCCACCTCTACACTGTGGCCCACACACAGGTAGATCAGGCCAGTATGGCACCCTGGGCACAGGACATTGAACCCCCCAAGTGGGCTCTCTGTGAGGCACAAATTCTGAGCAGAACTCTGGCAGAAGTGATGCTTTTCCCTTTCACCTGTAAGCAAGCATCGCTCCACCCCACAAGCATAAACACCTTTCAAATCTGGTGAAAAACACTGAAACTAGCTAGTGAAGTGGGCACCAGAGAGGGCCATATGCTTTCCCCTATGGGGCAATCCCAGCCTCCTAATAGGGAAAAAAATGATAAAATACAAACCTTGGGAGCTTGTATGGATCTACCAAGTCTCAGATATTATGGATGAAGCCACAAACTGCTCATGAGTTTCCAACAGATCAGGGTTAAATATGGTGTCCCTAACCAGCAGCACTGGAGATACCTACAACTCCGGCGTGCTCTTCAAGACCTACTAGGGCAGAAGTTGACAGGGCATGACCCCAACCCATTAGACTCTCTTCTGTGGCCTGTGGGGGCAGGCAGGCCAGAAGTAGCAACATCTATGCTTACCTACTGGACTCGGGCTCAGACAAGTCATTTAGAACAAGGCTCAGATGGTTAGAAGAGCTACAGACAGAAAGAAAAAATTATTCACCTTATTAATTGTGTTTTTTCTATTGAAGTCTTGCCGTATTTTGACCTATGCAGTGATCTCCAACCCTTGAACTGCCCCGGAGAACAAAGAGTTAACTTCCTATGCAGAGCATAGAATGTTGAGCTCGAGCTCGGTTGGAGTCTCTGTCTGGAGTGTTTCAAACTCAAACCGTCAGATTCTTATGAGCCCACTAACTAAAAATTCTATGTAGAAATTGTAAAATACCTACTAGCCAACTGGCAGTAAAAAGTTTTGGGTTCCCAAAGGAAGACTCAAATCAGGAAACCCAAAAACCAAAACCCAATTTAATACAAATAACAGTAATAAATCAACACGCAAACAAAAGTAAGAGGGTGTAAACAAGGAGCACCCTTGGGGTGCAACACTGCACCTGCCCACCCACTTCCCAAAAACAGGTTCTGAGAGGGGAGGCAGGAAGGGAGGTCAGAATACAGCAAGACTCCAACAGAAGAAACACAATTACTAAGGTGAGTAATTTTTTCTTCAAACAACATGAAGTCTTGCTGTCTTCTGACATATGCAGACTACCAAGCAGTAGCTCCATGGAGGAGGGACAGAACCTACTTTGGGAATAGGCTCTGAAGTACTGCTGTGCCAAACCGAGCATCACTCCTAGCCTGGATATCCAGAGAGTAATGCTTGGTAAAGGTATGGACTGTTTTCCAGGTGGCTGCTTGACAAACTTCTAAGAGAGGAATATCCCTGGCAACAGCCAGGGAAGCAGCTGTACCTCTGGTGGAGTGAGCCCTCAGGCCTGAGGGAGGAATCTTTCCGGTTTTCATAACAGAATTGTATACAAGAAACAATCCACCTGGCAACAATCTCTTAGTGGCAGGTTTGCCCTTCCCACTTCTCCATAAGTGAGGAACAATTGAGGGGTCAAACCCGGACCCTTGGTATGCTCTATGTAGTAACTAAGGGCTCTTTTAACATCTAAACTGTGTAGCCTCCTCTCACCTGAGGAAGAATGATCAGTGAAGAAAACAGGGAGAGACACAGACTGATTCAAATGGAAGTCTGAAACCACTTTGGGCAAGAATCTTCTATTGGTTCTAAGGACCACTTTATCCCTGTGAAAGGAGATAAAATCAGGTTCCACTGACAGGGCCTGCAGTTCACTGATACGCCTGGCAGAGGTAATGGCTACCAAGAACACAGTTTTCCAAGTCAAGTACTTAAGCTCTGCTGAGGACATAGGCTCAAAAGGAGGTTGCATAAGCTGAGCAATGCAAACATTCAAATCCCAGGCAGGGGCAGGGTCTCTAAAGGGAGGATTGGTGTGAAGCAATCCTTTAAAAAATTTACAGAATACAGGATGAGATGATAGTGAGGAAGACTTTCCCACTGACAGAAAAGCAGAAACAGCTGACAAGTGTACCTTGAGAGTAGCTGGTCTGAGGCCAAGGCTATTAAGACGGACCATATAATCCAGAACCGTAGGCAATTCAGCAGTGTCTGCAGAAATATGCCTGTTGGAACACCAAATGCTGAATCTTTTCCATTTGTAGTTATAAATCTTTTGGTGGAGGGCTTTCGAGCAGCTTTGAGAATATCCAGAACCCCCTGAGAAAGATGCAAGTCTGCAAACTCTAACTCTTCAAGAGCCATGCCTTCAGATTGAGAGACTGAAGATTGGGGTACCAAATCCTCCTCCAAGAGGATGTTAACAGGTTGTAATTCCTGGGAAGAGACAGGGCAAGATGGACTACTAGGGACAACAACAGGGGGGTACCAAGGCTGTCTGGCCCAATCTGGAGCAATTAGAATCACTTTGCAAGGTTGAGACCTTATCTTGACTAGAACCTTGAACAGGAGTAGGAAGGGAGGGAAGGCATACAGAAATGTCTCTTCCCAATTCAGAATCAGAGCATCCAGAGGGACTGAGCCCAAGACTGGGGGTCTGCAACAAAAGAAAGGAAGTTGGTGATTGTCTGGGGCTGCAAAGAGATCTATCTCTGGAGTGCCCCACCTTGAAAAAATCACTTCCAACACCTGAGAGTCCAGGGACCATTCGTCATGGCCCTGAGAGATCCTGCTCAGTGCATCTGCTAACACATTGTCCTTCATTGAAAGGTAAACTGCTATCAGAGAGGCCTGCAAGGAATAAGCCAGGGACCACAACTTCATGGCTTCTGTGCACAAGGCCATAGACCGAGGGCCTCCCTGCTTGTTGATGTACCACATGGTGGTGGTGTTGTCTGTTCTGACTTGAGCCACCTTGTTGTGTACTGACTGAGAGAAAGCTTTCAGGGCCAGAAAAACTGCCCTGAGTTCTAGGAGATTGATATAGAGAAGGGATTCCTGAGGGGACAACAGTCCCTGGACAGTGAAGGCCCCCAGATGGGCTCCCCAGCCCAGAAGAGAAGCATCCGTGGTAAGGACCACTGAATGAGACTGAGTGGCAAATGGAATCCCTTGCCTTAAGTTGTCCTGATCCTGCCACCATTGAAGGGCTTGGATCAGGGTCCGAGTCACAGGAATCAACTTGGTAAAGGAATCCTTCCTTTGGGACCAAAAGGCCCTCAGATGGAACTGAATATCCCTCATCTGGAATCTTGCGCCTTGGATCACTGCTGTAGAAGCTGCCATGTGGTCCAAGAGCTGGAGGAAATGCCTTGCTGGTCGAGACACCTGAAGGCTGAAGGAAGTAGCCAGTTCTATAAGAACTCTTGCCCTTTCCAGGGGAAGAAACGCTCACGCTTTGACAGTATCCAGCTCTGCCCCTATAAAGGTAAGGAGCTGCACTGGCTCGAGAACTGACTTGGGAAGGTTGAGAAGAAATCCTAGAGAAGTGAGCACTTGCTGGGTCACTTGCAGGTCTGACTTGACTTGGTCTGGAGACTGGCCCACTATGAGCCAGTCGTCTAGGTATGGAAAAATGGAAATCGTTTGCCTTCTTAGAAAGGCAACGACTACTGCCAAGCACTTTGTGAAAACCCTTGGGGCTGATGTTAGACCAAAGGGCATTGCCTTGAACTCATAATGGCCTGAGGCAACTCGAACCTGAGGTACTTTCTGTGGGAGCACCTGATGGGAATGTGAAAATAGGCATCTTTGAGGTCCAGGGAGGCTAGCCAGTTCCCTGGCCTTAGAGAGGGAAGAATTATTCCAAGAGTTACCATCTTGAACTTTGGTTTTAAAAGATGTTTGTTCAGGTATCTTAGGTCTAGGATGGGTCACCACTCCCCTGTCTTTTTTGGGGTAAGGAAATACCTGGAGTACAGACCTTTGCCCCTGTGTAGGGTAGGTACTCTCTCTATGGCTCTTAAGGCCAGAAGAGATGAAACCTCTGCCTCTAGGGCAAGGGTTTCTGAGAGACCTGCAGGTGGAAAAAATCTGGCTCTCATCTTCGAAAATTTTTTGAAGCTGAGAACCAGTCCCTGGCTTACTACTTCCAGGACCCACTTGTCTGATGTAATAGACCTCCAGTCCTGGACAAAGTAAGCTAGCCTGCCCTTACTGGAATAGGAGAGTCGACCCCAGCAGACACATCAGGGTGTCTGCTTGGCAGGGGCTTTAGGCTGAGGAGTGGATGCAGCCCTGCTCATCCCCCTTCTGCCTCTCCCTCTGAAGAACCCCCTCTGAGAAAAAGGAGAAGAGGCCTGTGCTTGGTAAAAAGGCCTATGAAAAGGCCTGCCCCTGCCCCTAGACTGCTGCCTTTGAGGAGGTCCCTGCCTTTCCTTGGCCTGAGCAATCCTGTAAGTGGTCCTGTACTCATCCATTTTCTTCATGTAATTCTCTGTCTGCTCCCCAAACAGGGAATTACCCACTACAGGAAACTCCATGGCCTTAGCCTGAGTATCCTGTGAGAGGTTAGTACATCTGAGCCAAGCCATTCTCCGAAGAGCCACAGATATAGGCATGACTCTTGATGACACATCACTGGAGTCTACAGCAGCATGAAACAGTACTTTCTATGCCTCAGTCCCATCCGTAGCCACCTGCTCCAGCTCCTTGGCTAGCTGGGGGGAGGCCTGTTTAGCCAGTGCCAGTACAGTATCCCACCTGGACTTTTGGTACCTGGCTGTATAGGCCATATAATTCGCCTGCTGAGTCCCAAAGAAGATGCCATGTACTGTTTCTATGCCATGGCATCAATCTTCCTGGAGTCCTTGCCTGGGGGGGTGTAAAGCCAAGGGAATATTTGCCTTGTCACAGGCAGCAGCTTGCACTATCCCAACATGGCTGCATTGCTGGTATAAGAACTTTGTATCTGAGCCTGAAAGTGTATATGTCCATTCTTCTATCCACAGGAGGTATAGTGTTAGGAGACTTTAGAATTTTTTGTGTCTGCTTCCCAAAGGATTTGTGGAGGGGAATAGACAGTCTCCTGGGCTCTGGGATGTCCATCATTTCTACATAATCAGGCTCCTCTTGATCCTCCAATGCCTCCTCCATAGGAAGCTGGAGGGTTTCAGCCACCTTTCTGTAAAACATAAAGTGAGAAGGGGACTCAGAAAGCCTAGGAGGGGAAACACCTGAGGGTCTGTCTGGGGAGATGTCCGGTTCCACAGGCATATCCAGACCCTCACTTTCACCATCATCATCCTCAAATTCCCCTTCCTCTTTAAACTCCGGTTCATAAAAATCTTCAAGGGTATAATCTTGAACCGGGGGAGCCAACCGAACCGAACCCCTGCCAGAAGGTGCCAGATCGGTAGGAACCGGGTGAAGCGATTCCACAATCTGAATTGCTTTGGCTATCTCTTCGGCGGTCGGAACATGAACCTCTGGATCCGAACCGGACGATTTTTCTTTGCGCTTTCTTTTTGTCGGAACCAATCCCTCAGAATCAGCTCTCCTTTTGCCCGAAGAAGTATCGCCCTGGTCAGAGGGCACTCCTTCTGGTTCGGTTGGAACCGAACCGGGCTGGCCATCCGGGTCAGTGGACTTCTCGGCCTCCTTTTCCCTCAGTCTACCTAATCTCTTCTCAAGGGTAGATTTGGGAAAATGTTTACATATTTGGCAGTCTGAGTCGAGGTAGTCAAATCCCAGACAATAAACACAGGTGGTGTGGGGGTCGGCCTTAGCAAAGACCTCCCCACACTCACTGCAGTGTTGAAACCCAGTGGGCCCGTTTTTTTTCTTGGGTTTCTCAGACATGGCCAACCTAAACAACTTACCCTTTTTATAGCAACCGCCAGGCAAGACACCCTTATTGGTTCCTAACCATGTCACGAGTATTGGAAAAAAAAGTAATAAACACGTTTTTTTTAGAACCGATAAGAACCGGTAACCACACACTAAGTAAAACACTAAATGTCACTATCAAATAGTCAGTTCAACTGAACCGACCTGCAATTTTACAAGTTCCACACAGAAACAGAACAATTTCTATCTAGTACTCACGGCACCACAGACAGAGACTGAACTGAGTATTCGGATAACTTTTTTGGTTTAAAAACCGATGAAAACTGAGACTTTAACCGACTTTCGAACCGAGCTGAAGCAGAAATCTCTGGAGCGAGCGTTCAGTGAGGTGGAGTAAAGAATCTGATGGTTTGAGTTTGAAACACTCCAGACAGAGACTCCAACCGAGCTCGAGCTCAGCATTCTGTGCTCTCCATAGAAAGTTAACTCTTTGTTCTCTGGGGCAGTTCAAGGGTTGGAGATCACTGCATAGGTCAGAATACAGCAAGACTTCATGTTGTTTGAATCACCAGGGACCTGTTGGACAGAGGGTGGAGGGACCTGCATGCATCAGTTAAGGACAACAAGAATAGAGTTACACAGCTAAAAATAGTGTAGGGATGGCATAGAACTCCTGCACAACTGAGGGCATGGGGGATTTAGCCCAAATGATGAGTGCTGGAGATACAAAGCAAAGGGAGGAGATATGATACATATATTGTGGAGCTGTACAAGCATCAGGAAGTACTCGCTGGGGACAGAAGACATCTGTGGAAACATACCAGGCCATAGGATAAGTCTAACCCCTCTCTTAGTGATGCTAGGGATAGGCCAAGGTACCCCTCCGGGGGCAGAAACTCTCCAACCCCTACAGGTGCTGGCTCCTGGGAACCCTCATTACAGCCAAGAGAATTCTTTTGAGATACTGGAGAGCACCAAACTCCCCCAGCACACAAGAGTGGCTTGCGGAACTGGGCAAAGTAGCCAATTTTGAAAGAGTTCTGTTCAATGCACAGAACAGGACAAAACGGTTCCTGGATTTGTGGGGCACCTTTCTTAACTCCGAATACTGCTCTCTTCCCATATTCAGCTTAAAGCTGCCCCCCTTAACTAACCAGAACAGTGAAAAAAGGTGAATGGGGCAGCCAGGGTATGACAGATACAGAGATGCATGGCACATACTGGTCTCTTTCATTTTGGTACAGGTCAATGAGAGTAAAGCTGAAGTTTTGTTCTCTATAGGTTGCAAAGGTTTATACAGGAATGTAATAGTAAGTCAGTGATGTTTGTTATTTGTGAATAATGCTAGTCTGTAATCCATAGGCCCAATTCTAGAAGATATACGTCTGGCGTAACTTGACTTGCACCAAAAAGAATAGCACAAGTAGCAAGTTACGCCAGCAGTTGCGGCATACGGTATTCTACAAAGTGGCCTGACGACATGTCAGAGGGCCACTGGCGCCCAAAGTGGACATACACCATCCTTACGCCTAAACCCCCTGCAACATGGCTCTAGGGGGTTTATGGCAGCAGTTGCGCCCTATTCTGGAAGGGCAGCAACAAAGTCCCCAATGTCAGGAATTCTACAACAACCCCTGAAGAACCATCAATGTCAGTTGCACCAGCATTTAGCTGGTGTAACTGTACTTACGCCCTCTAGGGGCTACGTAGACCTGCCAGCAGACCAGCACCTGATCCATGTGCCTTCCCCCCATGCCCTGCCCACCACAGTAGGTGCCCCACAGGGCATCTCTCACCCCCCAGCCCCTGATCCCACACACGGTATGTGCCCAGCAGGGCATCTCACACCCCGCCACCAATCCTTCAACCTGTCCATGCCCCACAGGACTGCCCACACATCCCATGCCCCCGAACCCGCACACCGCGTAGTGCCCTGCAGGGCAGCCGTGGTACCCCCCAGGACCCGTGTCCTGAACCCCAAGCCCAGGACCCTGCAATGCCACCAAATGTACGTACCCCCTTATTCCCTGGTAGTCTAGTGGGCCCCCCCCTCACGCAGCACAGTAAGTGCTCCTATGAAGCTCAGTCGGTGGCTGGCCATGGAGGTGAGAGGTGGGCTGTACCAGTCACCAGCTGGGGATGGGTCGGGAGGTGCAGGGTGGACTGGAACAGCTGGGTGGGGGTCCATTAGACTACCATGGAATCAGGGGGTATGTACATTTGGTGGCAATGCAGGGTCCTGGGTTCGGGGAAACAGGTCCTGGGGGTTTAACACAGCTGCCCTGTGGGACATATCCTTGTTTGGGAAATAGGGGGACAAAGCTGCCCTGTGGGGCTTTGGGGGGCACATGCGTTTGCCAGTGGGGAAGGGGTGTGACTTGTGACATGCCACTCAGTTACGCCCTTTGTTTGGCGTAGCCATCCACATGTCACAAGTCGCAGGACTTAGCTGCGGGGACCCTGCCCCTTCAAGAATGGGCGCGGGGTCCATGTCGCAACTGAGTTTGGTGCAAGTTGCCTTTGGCAGCGACTTGCGCCATTCTTCTAGAATCGCACCCCAAGGGTATACCTGGCTAGTTGTCCAATGGACAATTGTACTGGTTTGGTGACAAAAAAAATTAATCCACTGTTAATATTTTCTTTCCTTTCTTGTTGAAATGATTATTGATTACCCACTAAAAAATAATAATTACAAAAAAAAAAAAGAAAACCTGCTCGCCTTTGGCTTCTCTCCACTCTCGCTGTCTTGACTGAAAAATTACTTGACTGGAAGATGACAATTTGTCGAAATAAGTGGATCCAAATCCAGACTTGCCTCCATTGGGGTCGGAGTTCCCCATGGGTCCATCCTCGGGCCGTTATTATTCTCTCTATTTGTCAACAATCTGCCCAAGTCTCTTGGCTCCTGCGACACCCTTCTGTATGTCAACAATATGGTCCTTTACACCAGCGCAGCCGATAGTACCGACATCAACAACAAGCTCAACCTGGATTTTGCCACCATTCAATCATGGATATCATGCAACAAGCTCCTCCTCAACACCAAAAAACAGTCACCATGCTCTTTGGCTCAGCACCCAGACTCAGAGTCTGCCCTTCTTCACTCTCTATCAGGGGGCCTGGAGGCTCCTCCCTTGACATGGTGGACTCCTTCAAGTACCTTGGCATCACTCTCGACCCATCACGTGACTTAAGCCTCCATAAATCAACTGTATGCAAATCTGTAAACATTTAGCTTAGCATCGCATATAAAACTCGTCACAACCTTACCACTGCTGCGAGACTCGTCATCACTCAGGGTGTACTAAGGACTGGCCTCACATATGGTCTCCTATTATACATGTGTAACCCCCCTGCAAATGGGGGTTCCCAAAAGACTTCCAGGAGCTTGCTTGAATGCTCCAAGCCTGAATGGTGTTTGGCATTTAAGCCATTTATCAGTGAGTGTTTTTAGAACCTCTGGTACTGTCTTTAAGAGCTGTCTGCTTGCAGACATAATTAGTTTGTATGGGGGACTGTGTGTTTCTTTGATTGAGTACCACTCAAGCTGCTGCCAATTCACTTCATTTTTGCAGTCACTAGGAGTGCAAAGGGAACCTATCTGAAAGATGTAACTGTTTGCCAGAAATTATTTAGAGTAATAATGAAATTACAGTTTGTCTAACCTGCTTTCTTTGCAGTCAGAACTGTGTCTGCTAGTTCCCCATTCTAGTTTTGAACTGCTGAACTGGACCAATCAGTGTGGGGTAAGCTAGCTCTAAAATGGTGCCTTGGACGAATCAGAACTTGGACTCATAATCTGAGCCAGCCACAAGAGGATTGTATGGGCAGTGACTCTGGGAGATGTAGTTTAGACTTCAGTGCCTTTTGGACCAACAGCAGCAGTCTATTGTGAGTGACAGCCAATCCAGTCAAGAACTGGGAGGAACTCAAAGGAAGTGCCGGTTTTGTCGGTTGGAGTTTCAGTTGAGCTTTGGCAGTGAAGAAGGAAGGAGCCCTGTGCTTTTCAGTGTGCAGTTTTAGTCAAAAACGTGCAGTAAGGCCCAGAGTTCGGTCTGCAGCTTGTTAGGACTGAACTGTCCTGTGAAAAGAATCAAAGGATCTCTGAAGAGTAGAAACCAGGCTCACCCTGTAGAAGACTGGAGGAATTGCTGAAAATTACACTCGGTCTGTCAGGAACTGAATCTGCTGTGTGTTCTCCGGGTATTGTGCAGTAATTGCGATCGGGATACAGATGCAGCCTGCCTGGTATAGTGCTTTCTTTTATATGGATGTGTGAAGAGGTTTGTGCACCTCAAGTGAGCCCCCTGACATTGAAGGACCCTATCTTATTTGGAGGTCGTGAGTACTAATTCAGGGTCGCTCCCTGTTGAATTGCCACATTAAATCCAAATGGAATTACTGTACTGCTGACTGTTTAATTCTCCTTTTCTCTGTGTGAAAGGGCCCTACCAGCTGCCACGGTTTGACTAGCCACTAGGGCTTGGGTACCAGAGACAGTAACTGATAGGGATAGGCCTGTGCACAGAGCCATAGGTAGATTATTAAAGTGATAAGCTAATTAACCTGATTTCCCCCCTGTCCTTGTTATATCCCCCTAAATAAATCAGAGCTGCTTGTTTCAGCAAAGTTATACTGCCTGAGGTATTTGTCTATGTTAAAAAGTACTGTACTGTGATTGTTGCACTGTATCTCATTTCACAGGAGGTCCCAGTGCCGGAACCAGACCTGGGGGTAAGTGTATACTGTGAAGGTAATTCTGATATATTGTGTGGGCCACTAGTGGGAAGAAAGGGGGGTTGCAGGTCCCAGAGGGCTGTGACCAAGTTAGTTTAACTATTGCAAACCCTGACCTCTGGGTGGAGGCACCGCCATTGGATCCAGGCCCTCAACCTGTTAGTGGCAAATCAGGCAGGGTAGTAGCCCCTGGGATAGCGCCATCTAGGGTTACATCTTGGAGGCTCACCGCTGGGATTGTGTGTCCTCTAGTGGCCATATTTACGAACCACTGTTAAGAAAAAATGGGTACCCGACAGAGTGGCTGTGCACCGGCTGGTGGAGTGGTGTACTGGGAGGAGATCGACCCCCAAAATGCTATGCTTATCCTGGACATCCCCTGGGTATCAAACGGACACTGTGCAGGGAGTACTTTCAAGGTGGAAGGTTTACAAAACCCTGTGCTGGTGGGTCGGCATGCTAATCTGCTCACCCACACTTTCCTGGCCCTAGTAGAGTTTAAGGATCCCATAGATAGCTCCAAAGTGCCACAGACCATTACCCCAGAGGAGCCTCACTGCTTGGAGAGTGATAACTAAGGACAGTAAAGACCGGGGAATCAGCCCCACCACTATCTGAAACTTTGAGGAGAAATTTGCTGAATGGTTGCTGGGAGAGGGAAACTGTGGAGGACTTGAAGAAACTATTCTTGCCACCTGGGGGTGTTCCTCCCCCAACACCCTCTCCTGCTCTAGTGCCCGTAATGGTGGCTGAACCAATGCAGACTCCTATTTCTGCACCTGCCATTAGTCACGACTCTTACCGAAGGTTGAGGATCTTCTCTGGCACCCTCCCCACCCACCAAGGGGAGGATGACTGGGAGACCTGGATAGACTATGTTGCCCCCAAGTGCTAGAATGGCAATGCTCGGAAGGCGAAAGCTAAGAGGGTTAGTGAGAGCCTCCAGGTCCTGCCCTGGCTACCATCCCGTGCTAAGCGGGCCAGTAACCCTGAAGCGACTGCACAGGCCTATCTTGAGGCCTTGGAGAATGTGTATGGAGCCCAGATTCCGATGAGGACCTATGGTGGAGAGTAAGAATGCACAACAGTACCAAGGGAGTTGTTGTCTGTGTATGTCTCTCGGCTGGAAAAATTGTTGCAAGAATGCCTCAGAAAGGGTAGTTTGCCAGCGATTGAACTGGACCGAACCAGACTGGACAGAATCCTTAAGTCTGCCCCCTTCTCAGAACTGCTGTTGCTTCAGTTACGCCTAGCAAATCGACTGGAATCCCCACCCTCCTATGATGAGTTAATGAGAGAAATTGAGAGTTGAGAAAGGCACCTCGGAGGTACCTGCACCAACAGCTGTGGCTACGACACGAGTGACTGAGGGTGACCCATCAAGTGAAGTTCAGGGGCAGAGGTTGACAGTCAATGAGTGCTCTGACAAGGAAAAGATATGCCACAATGGGGCGAACTGTTGAGAGAGATCCGGGAATTCAAAAACAGTCCCTTTATGAAGGCCACGCCTGCAAGTACGGGCCCTGACCTATATCCGACTGCATCTGCTATGGGGGTGGGGGTACCCACCCATGTATTTCCTGCTGATAACAGCTCCAAACTCAATTCCTTGACCATGGAAGTGGAGAAACTGACGAGATGTCTCCAAATGCTTATCACGCCGCAGACAGAGATGGCACCCAGGTTTCCAGTTAGTAATACCCCCCGCCGTGGCTCCCAGTGGCGCCTCGGCCAGCTCAAACTCCAGAAAGTATGTTTTGCTATAATTGTGGGAAAGATGGGCACATGAAAGGGAATGCCAGTCCCCAAAAGACACTGACAAAGTTGCATATAGGCTACAGGAGAGCTTTGGAGAAGAAATCAGTGGTTAAGAGGTGCACGACATGATCCCAGTGAGGGCACCAAAAATGCTAATTCACGTCCTTTTGTGGCAAGGTCAGTTGCCCAGGCCCCCACTACCGCCACTCCAGACTGGTCCAGAATAGTGGGTCCCTCCATGGAGACCACTGTAAAGGTGAATGGAGTGTCTACAAGAGCTGTATTAGACAGTGGCTCCCAAGTGACAATTATGTTCCAGGATTGGTATCAGAAGCATTTGTCAGACGTACCCTTACAACCATTAGAAGGACTGCATGTATGGGGGTTAAGTGAGAAGGCCTACCCCTATTCCGGGTATATCCGAATTTGGCTGTCTTTCCCCACCTCCGTGGCTGGAGTGGCCGAACAAGTAGAGACCCTAGCCTTAGTGTGTCCCCCACTGGACTGTATGATGGTGCCCTTTGTTGATTGGAACAAATGCTCATATGTTCGAAGGCTGGCACAGTTGTGTTATGAAAACAGGGTCAAAGACTAGTAGAGCTTTAAGAGTTCCGCTTTAATTAAGAAGGCCTATGAGGCACAGAGAGATGCTGAAAAACAGAACCAGAGGAACCGGTCGAATTGTATGGAAGAAGGATCCTGAGTCTCTGATCCTGGCGCCAAATGCCCAGTGTACCTTACAGGGAGAGGTCCGTATCAGAAAGGATGTTAAGAATAAAATATTAATGTTGGATGCACCAGGCGATGGAAAATTGCCAGAGGGACTGCTGGTCAAGCCTAGTATTTTGCCTGCTAGAGCCCATGCTTATGCCAGAAGGGTAATGGTCCAAGTTCATAATGTGTCTGAAAGAGACATTCGAGTAAACAGAGGTTGCATCCTGGCTAATGTGCATTGTGCAGACACTGCAGTGCTACCCAGCAGCAAGAGTTCAAGGAAGAATGACAGAGTAACGCCTGACTTGTTTGATTTCGCGACTCCCGCTGCCAGCTGAATGGAAAGTGAGGATCAGTGAGAAGCTTGCCCAGAGAGACCAGGTGTTTTCTTTAAAGGAATGGGATGTGGGATGCGTGCAAGGGCTGAGCACAATATCCGGCTGCATGACGAAAGACCATTTCGTGAGAGGTCTCGACGCCTGGCACCTGCTGACATAGATGATGTGAGACGGCATCTGCAAGAGATGTTAGCTGCTGGTGTAATACAAGAATCCAGAAGCCCTTATGCTTCCCCATTGTGGTAGTGAGGAAAAGAATGGAACAGTAAGGATGTGTGGATTATCGCACCTTAAACCGGGGGACTATCCTGATCAGTACATAATGCCCGCATTCAGGATGCTTTGGACTGCCTAAATGGGAGCAAGTGGTTCTCTGTGCTGGATCTCCGCAGTGGGTACTACCAGATCCCGATGGCCCCAGAGGACCGTGAGAAGACGGCCTTTATCTGTCCGCTTGGCTTCTATGAATTCATGAGGATGCCTCAAGGGATTTCAGGTGCCCCAGCCACTTTTCAACGATTGATGGAGCGTGCAGTGGGGGACATGAACTTACTAGAGTGCCTGGTATACCTAGACGATGTTATTGTGTTTGGCAGCTCACTGGAGGAACATGAGAGCAGATTATTTAAGGTATTGGACCGACTGAGGACTTTGGCCTTAAACTGTCCATTGATAAGTGTCAATTCTTTCAAACATCAGTAAAGTATGTGGGACACATAGTATCCACCGAGAGAATAGAGACCGACCCAAGTAAAGTTGAGGCCTTGACCACCTGGCCACAGCCCAAAATCTAAAAGAACTGCAAAGATTCCTGGATTCTGTGGTTATTATCGGCGCTCATCAAGGACTATTCAAGAGTGATCCGCTTTACTTAACCTTACTCAAGGGTATCCCCAACCCACAAAAATACCAAAAGTCAGCGTCCTCAAGACTGAAAGAGTGTATTTTCATCCGAGTGAAGTATTTGGGGCCCGCTGGACTCTGATTGTGAGACTGCTTTTCATGAGATCATATATCAACTTACCCATGCTCCAGTGCTGGCCTATGCCGATCCAAGAAAACCTTACGTCCTGCACACTGATGCTAGCTTGCAAGGGTTGGGGGCTGTGTTGTACCAAGAGCACGAGAATGGCCTGAGACCAGTGGCCTTTGCCAGTAGAAGCCTGACCCCATCCGAAAAGAACTATCCTGTACATAAGTTAGAGTTCCTAGCTTTGAAGTGGGCTATTGTTGACCAATTCCATGAGTACTTGTATGGGGCTAAAATACTAGTAAAACTGACAATAATCCTTTGACCTATGTGCAGACCTCAGCTAAGTTGGATGCCACTGGCCATAGGTGGCTTTCTGCATTATCTACATATGACTATGCTCTAATACCGAGCAGGTCTGAACCACATAGATGCTGATGCTCTCTCCCGAGGCCTGTTCCCCAGAATGATTGGGTCCGATTGGCAGAACCTGACATTCGGGCACTCTGCCGAAGTTTGACAGGAGGAACAATGTCACTGACGCAGTGGACTGCATGGTGGATTGCTTGGGAGCCTCTGAGAATTGCATACCTGCTGCTTATTGCCACTTTTCTGCAATAGACATTGGTGCACTGCCTCAGCTGGACAATGACAGTATTCGAGGGCTCAACTCACGATCCCATGATCAAAGCAGCTTTAGAAGCCCTCTATGCAGGAAAAGATGTGTCCAAATTACGCCTCCACTGATTTGAGAACTGCACTGTTATACAAAGAAGGTCCTAAGTTGAAACTGATCAATAAACTGTTATACAGAGAAACAGTAGACAGAGGGGACAAGTAGACAAACAACAACTAGTGCTGCTCCACTGCCTTTCGAGACTCAGTACTGAGGTCCTTGCACAACCACATGGGGCACCTTGGTATAGACAGAACACTTGACTTGGTGAGATCCAGATTCTATTGGCCTAAGATGGGGCTGATGTGGAGCAACACATTCGAACCTGTAGTCGCTGCTTACAGAGGAAAGCTTTGCCCCAGAGGGCTGCCCCTTGTTAACATCACCACCAGTGCACCCATGGAGCTGGTCTGTATTGATTTTCTGAGTTTGGAGTCAGATCAAAGAAATATCAGTAATGTGCTGGTGGTCACTGACCATTTCACGAGATATGCCCAAGCTTTCCCCACCAAAGACCAGAAAGCATCCACTGTGGCCAAAGTACTTGTAGAAAACTTTTTGTTCACTATGGCCTCCACAAAGAATCCATTCTGATCAAGGGAGAGACTTTGAGAGTCGTCTGATCAAAGAGATGCTTTCTCTGTGGGGAGTGCGAAGTCCAGAACCACTCCTTACCACCTCAGGGGACCCACAGCCTGAACGTTTCAACCAACTTTGCTAGATATGCTAGGCACCCTGCACCCAAAGGACAAGCCTAGATGGAGCCAACAAATTAGCACCCTGGTACATGCTTATAACTGCACCAAAGTGATGCCACTGGATTCTCCCCTACCGCCTGATGTTTGGAAGAGAAGCTCGACTACCAGTAGATGTGTGTTTTGGGGTCTCTCCTGATGGGGTTCAAGCTGACAACTATTTACAGTATGTGCAAAGTTAAAGGCCCAGCTAACTCATGCGTACCAACTGGCTCAAACCATGGCTGCCAAAAGAAATCTGGCCAACAAAGAAAGGTATGATAAAAGGTGAAAGCACAGGAACTCCAGGAGGGAGATCGGTATTGCTAAGAAATCTGGAACTGCATGGCAAGCACAAGATTGCTGACAGATGGCACCATCTCCCTCACATTGTAGTGGGCAAACTAGATGATCTGCCAGTGTACAAAGTAAGGCCTGAGAATAATTCAAAAGATGTAAAACAATGCATAGAAATCATTTACTGCCCATTGGACAAATCTTAATTGAGTCTGAGCCCTAGAAGATGCCCTTCTGGACCAGTGACTAGAGCTGCTGCTAAGAAAAGATCAAGAAAGTCTGCACCTACAGAAGAAAAGTTAAATGTTCCCCTCCACAAGTCCCAGTTGAGCATGACTGTCAGTCCATATCGGAAGAAAGTGAGAGTGACTTTGAATACTATCCTTCTTACTAACTGAGTCAATTGTTTCGGGCAATCCCTAGTCAATACTGGAGATGAAGCTGGGCCTTCTGGACTGTCTAAGCCCCAGCTTCATCCCTGGAGCCAATGCTCCCAGAAAGTGAAGTGCAAAGCATCAGATCAGATGAAATGGAATCATTGTGCATGGTTGAACTGTTTGAGCTTTCAGGGAGGAAAATGATAGATTGGGGCAGACTGGTGATACACCCGAACAAGAAGAGTATTTTGAGTGCCCTGACAGTCCACTGCCAGTGTCCAAAAGCTCTCCATGCGAGCCAAATGTTGTGCACTCAGAAACTGTAACTCCTGGAGCTGAAAGTGCCCCAAGTCTCAGCCTCTCTACCCCATGGAGACTCCCTGACAAGTGAGGACAATGCTGAAAATGAGGCTCAGAGTGCAGAGACTATAACAGTTCCCCTAGAAAGACTGGTCGAGCTGTAAAGCCTGTGGTGCACCTCAGTTATGATTCACTTGGGAGGCCTGTGGACTTGCCTCTCAATGTTGTCCATAAAGGAGTGTATGTGTCCCCGAGCTCATTGCCCAAACTGAGCATCAGTGCTAACTCCAAGTTACTTGTGTTGCCTTCAGTATGGTGCCCTTGCCCCATCCAGCCCCAAGGTAACTGATAGGAAGGGCCCTCTCTTCAGGTTTCATGTACAAGAGGTAATAACTTGAGTTATGGTACAATGTGTATGTAATACTGTGTAAAGAGGACGACTGCAATGTTTCAGAAATGTGTTCTTGGTAAAATGATATATTGACTGATGATTACACATGTGAGCCTAATGCAAATGTATATGGTTGCAGTTGAAACTTAGGTACTTAGCTGACGCGACGCCAAGCTTTCCCAGGCCAGGAAGGGTGTAACCCCCTGCAAATGGGGGTTCCCAAAAGACTTCAGGAGCTTGCTTGAATGCTCAAGCCTGAATGGTGTTTGGCATTTAAGCCATTTATCAGTGAGTGTTTTAGAACCTCTGGTACTGTCTCTTTAAGAGCTGTCTGCTTGCAGACATAATTAGTTTGTATGGGGGACTGTGTGCTTCTTTGATTGAGTACCACTCAAGCTGCTGCCAATTCACTTCTATTTTGCAGTCACTAGGAGTGCAAAGGAACCTATCTGAAAGATGTAACTGTTTGCCAGAAATTATTTAGAGTAATAATGAAATTACAGTTTGTCTAACCTGCTTTCTTTGCAGTCAGAACTGTGTCTGCTAGTTCCCCATTCTAGTTTTGAACTGCTGAACTGGACCAATCAGTGTGGGTAAGCTAGCTCTAAAATGGTGCCTTGACGAATCAGAACTTGGATCATAATCTGAGCCAGCCACAAGAGGATTGTATGGGCAGTGACTCTGGGAGATGTAGTTTAGACTTCAGTGCCTTTTTGGACCAACAGCAGCAGTCTATTGTGAGTGACAGCCAATCCAGTCAAGAACTGGGAGGAACTCAAAGGAAGTGCCCGGTTTTGTCGGTTGGAGTTTCAGTTGAGCTTTGGCAGTGAAGAAGGAAGGAGCCCTGTGCTTTTCAGTGCAGTTTTAGTCAAAAACGTGCGTAAGGCCCAGAGTTCCGTCTGCAGCTTGTTGCTGAATCTGTCCTGTGAAAAGAATCAAAGGATCTCTGAAGAGTAGAAACCAGGCTCACCCTGTAGAAGACTGGAGGAATTGCTGAAAATTACACTCGGTCTGTCAGGAACTTGAATCTGCTGTGTGTTCTCCGGTATTGTGCAGTAATTGCGATCGGGATACAGATGCAGCCTGCCTGGTATAGTGCTTTCTTTTATATGGATGTGTGAAGAGGTTTGTGCACCTCAAGTGAGCCCTGCTGACATTGAAGGACCCATATCTTATTTGGAGGTCGTGAGTACTAATTCAGGGTCGCTTCCCTGTTGAATTGCCACATTAAATCCAAATGGAATTACTGTACTGCTGACTGTTTAATTCTCCTTTCTCTGTGTGAAAGGGCCCTACCAGCTGCCACGGTTTGGACTAGCCACTAGGGCTTGGGTACCCAGGGACAGTAACTGATAGGGATAGGCTCTGCACAGAGCCATAGGTAGATTATTAAAGTGATAAGCTAATTAACCTGATTTCCTGTCCTTGTTATATCCCCTAAATAAATCAGAGCTGCTTGTTTCAGCAAAGTTATACTGCCTGAGGTATTTGTCTATGTTAAAAGTACTGTACTGTGATTGTTGCACTGTATCTCATTTCACAGGAGGTCCCAGTGCCGGAACCAGACCTGGGGGTAAGTGTATACTGTGAAGGTAATTCTGATATATTGTGTGGGCCACTAGTGGGAAGAAAGGGGGGTTGCAGGTCCCAGAGGGCTGTGACCAAGTTAGTTTAACTATTGCAAACCCTGACCTCTGGGTGGAGGCACCCGCCATTGGATCCAGGCCCCTCAACATGTTAGTGGCAAATCAGGCAGGGGTAGTAGCCCTTGGGATAGCGCCATCTAGGGGTTACACATGGATGCAAATAAAGATGCCATAAGTAAATGGGAGACCTGTTACAACACCATCTGTCGCTTTGCTCTATCTAGGCCAAAGCGTGCCCATCGCTGTGTGCTCTATGCTGACCTAGGCAGGCTTCCCCCCTCCTCTTACCAGTCATACGTCACTGGCTGCTCCATCAACGAAATAATCAGAGAAGGCCTGGTTTAAATCTTCCTCACAGACCTACTCCCTGCGCTCGATGGACAATTCTATACTTGATATTCCCAAATGCAACACAAGGATGGGAGAGTATGCCTTTTCGGTATCTGGACCAAAACTCTGGAACTCTCTCCTTAAGGAGCTGAAATGTGCTCAGTCCCTCCAAATCTTTAAGAACTACCTTAAAAGCCATCTACAAATCAAGGACAAATGCTCCTGCCCCTAAACTACATGGAGTTCTGATCTGGCCCTTGCCTTTCTCCAAGGCCCCTCTAGCACTTCTGGGGCTCTCCTGTCCCAGCTCAGTGCTCTTAGATCCAAGCTGCTGGCTTGTTGTCCCCGACTCCCCTTTTAGTCCTCTGGGTTCATTTTCCCACCTTTTGTTTCTACTGTGCCCTCAGTACTTACATGTGATAGTTTTTCCTTCTGCGATGATTGCCTGTTTTGAATTCTTTGTACTCTCTGTGTAAACTTTGCTCACTGGTTTGACCACTGTATACAATGTAATTATCTTGTAACCCTACTGATTTTGTCGTGTTGTTTGCTGACTGTAACTTCTGTTATGATGTGCTGGTTTTGTCTGTAACTCTCCTGGGTCGTGCCTGAAAATAGACAATGTTTGTTGTCTAGTGCACTTACCCAGTCAACAAAAACAAAATAAATATCACGCTAGGGGACTAGCGCAGAAACAGTGCAATTACAGTGCTAGCACGTTTTTCTGAATAGTGGGCCCCCAGTTCCCAAAATAGTACAAAATAAGCCCAAATCATGTAAAAAGGGCCATAAAATATTAAAATTCCAGTTTGGTTCCATTTAAAAAAGGAACCGCTAGTGTTTTTTAACCTCCGAGTCCAACAGAATTTAAAAAGGGACTGTGTTAAAGTGTCAAATTAAGATTTGAAACAGCAAGATCGACTTGGTTCCCTCTGTAATGGAACCAAGCACTGCTGACCTTCAAAACCACCCAAAAATGAAAATAAGCTTGTAAATTACAGCAATTATTCAAAAGTTTTGATAAGATAGTAAGCAGTTCTCCAAAGGCAGGAACCATGCTGACTCTCGGCCTTCTCCGGTTCCTATAAAACCAATCAGGACCTGGAAAAACCATTAAAATTATACAAGAAATAAAACTATCATCTTAACTAACACAGAGTATTGAGGGATAACAAAAATAAATAAATTTAAAAGAAATAAAACCGTAAAGCCATTCTGGAGGCCAGAAGAGTGGATCTGTAATTCAGGGCAATTGCTCTTTCTTCAGGGGAGAAACATATCTGAAGAAAGGCAGTTAGATGGAGGGTCACCACAATGCAGAGTTTGAACTTGATTACAAAGGCATATTTACACTGCCGAATCTGCAGCACATCAACCCATGCACATGGGTTGATATGCAGCAAAGTCTGCAGTGTGGACACTTACTGGAACATCCTAGGAGCGCTCTGGATCCTGTTTTTGTTCCTGTGTAGGAGTGAGTATGTTTATCAGAGCAAGCATATTAGGCTGCTGTGTAAATCCGCTGCAATGCTCGCTCTGACAGTAAGTCTCCGCTCCCAGTTTCCTCCACTGCTCCCATATAGGAAGTATAATAAGACCTTAAAGACAAAAGACTAAAGGTCATTTAAAAAAAAGGGTAAAAAATGGATACAGTCTAAACTACATAGAAATGTTTTATAGCCAACAGTTTCTTTGTTACTCACAAAAAAATAAATTTTAAAATCTAAATTTAACATATTAAACATTATCCTAAAACCCTGACAACAGCCTGGCGCAGAAGACGGCAAGAAAGTGTGCTGCATTATTTATTTATTTTTTTGCTCTCTCTTTTTCTGCTTGCCTACCTGGTCTGCTCCAATCCAGGCAACCTCTGAGACTCCGTTGGCCATCCGACTGCCACCTTGCTCCTAGGGACACTGTCATTATGCCCTGTGGCTTACCCTCCACAGTGGGGTGGTGGGGAGCCCCCAACTCACCCACCCATCCGGATAGAGACTGGCAACTCCTCCGAGCCGGCGCACCGTTGGACAGCCATCAAGCTGCCTGACCAGGAAGCCATTTTTCTCTCTTTTTCTTTCCCCCTGAGCTGGCGGGCGTGCAGTGATGCTGGCAGAGGATAGCACACATGCGCCCGCATGCGCTCCCTTCTGGTGTCTGCCCCAAACTCCTCCCCAGAGTGCAGCGTGCATTTTATCCCCCAGCCTCCGCCAGGGAGCAATCGGGTGCCAACTGTTGTGAACCCTATACCCTGGAGAGGGAGAGTAGTCCATCGGATGCCTGATCCCTCTCCTCCACTGCCAGCCCACAGTGACCAGTGCTTGTTCCTGAACACTAGTCGCCGGCGTGGCGCAAGATGCAGTGACCAGTGCCTCAGCCCTCAGCACCACTGGACTGGCCAAAGTGTGCTGCATTTTGATGCAACCCCAGCAGACTTCCTCTGATCCTGTGCAGCTTTAACTCAATGGTGCTTAGCAGCATGCATGACGGCAGTGACTACATCACCATCGCATCACTGCTGACGTTGAGGTGAATAACCTGATCTCCAAAGAAGGCACAGGCCCTCTCTGACACAAACTGCACTGGCATGAGGGCAGGCTGTGTAAGGGCGTAATTGAGCCTGCTGGAGTGATTGGAGCAGGAACAGAGCAACACAAATTGAAGAGCACTGCAGTGCAGCTGTGTAAACACAGCTTAATTCTAAATACCATAATTAGCATAAATTTAATCTCCGGGGCAGCTCAGTCCAGTGGACCGATTGCAGTTTGTGAATATATATTGATGAGTTCCTGGAGTCAGAAAAGCAAGTCCTTTAGATTTTTAATTTCCTTTACTGCCTGCATTTTGTTAGTATTTGTTGTCTAGTATCAGTGGTACAACTGACTACACTGATGGTTTTTATTGTGTATATTAAACAAAAATGTGTGGGGTGTCTTCTGATTTCCTTATCCTACTTGTTTTTTGGAACTGAGGGATTTAACAGAAGTGCATGGCACATTTAGCACAGTAAAACTTTCCTTTTTTGTAAGCATATCAGTCACACCAGCTGGAGAAAATGCAGACAGACAAAGCAATTAAAATGTAAAGGACTTACTTTTCCTTTACATTGGCCAGCAGATAAAGTTTCCTGTTTGTAATGCAGCTAACTTAACATTTGCCTTTTCATTCATTTTCTACAGATGCTATCAATGTTATTAAATTGTACTGTATGAACTGTTCCCAAGTTGCCCATTATTATTACTATAGTTAATGGGTTTCACTTTTTACTATAGGGAAACCTGTCACGTAATTTGCTGTTATAAAGGAGTGTTTATAACGGCAAACACGCACCAGGCTTCCCTCACTCTTCGCATGCGCTCTCAAAGCTCTTCCGTGATCTTAGGCTCTATGTAAGGTTTTTTGACCTCAGCGTAACCCCTGGCACTCGCCACCATGCCCTCTCTCTCAAAACTGCACCGCCACTCTGACTGGGCAGTAAGTTATTTCTTTTTTAAAAATAACTGCCATTTAACAAACCAGATGCACCGTAATGTCTTTTATTTTATATATATTGTTAAAAATAGTAGCCGAACCCAGCAATTATATAAACATAAAATATGGGTAGTGTAGAAACCTCAAGTTTACACACCGGCCGGTGTTAGATGCTTTAATAAACTCCTTGAGCTTCGCTCTCGGGGTTTATATAGCATTTAACACACCAGGGGGATGTAAACTTCTCATTACACACACCACCACATACTTTATTCTATTTGTTATAATCAGAGCACTTCACTGAACCCAGCATGTGCTACTGCAGTAATGCATAACTTGGGAGCTGTTAGCTCTGTAAAATTATTTCAGGCAGGTACATGTTTAAATAATGCACTCGTTGCTATACAGTCTTAATTTTCATGTTGTGTGGATTTACCACTTTATCTTGAGCTTATACTGACCTCTTCATTTATCCAGCTGACCTTCAAACACTTTGACATTGTCAGATGCTATGAAACAGAAAACTAATCAGAAACATCAGCAACTACTTCCTGCTTGCTAGGTAACAGATTCTATAGATAGTGACTGGTATCATGTACCAGTTCTAAGTTTTTAATGAACTATAACATAAAATGCAATGACTGATATTAAAACAAAATTTGCCTATAACAAGTGTTACATTTTGGTAGCCATGCGCTAGCACCTGACTTTTGTTTTAGATATCAGATACAGGTATTTATAACTATCCTAAGTAGACCCATAGTTTAAGCACATTTTGTTTTAACTGTGTTATTTATTTATTGAATAGAATCAGAATTACAATCTTTTGAGTCATAGACTCTTTTGCAAAGGCTCCACGTCAAAAAAATGAAAAGGTACAGAGGAGATACAGAAACAGAATATACATTCAATAATAATAAAATATATACATACAATAATAATGAAGTAATACAAGGTCATACAGTCCTGGTTTAAGTATAGTTTGCTGGTTACATCAGCTGGGAGCATAAGTAAGGCTCCAGGTCAGAATTAGGACAGGATACAGTTTCGTAGGATCTTAAGGGATCCAGAGTGGAAATATCTAGATAGGTGGATTGGGTACGTAGGAGAGACATAGATTAGGCTCCTGGGTACCATAAGCCCCGGTAAGAGGTTCTGGGGGATGTAGAAATGTGTGCAGGGGGGGGTTAATTACAGTCACAGGTTGTTGAGTCAAGGAGTAGGGATTTGAGACTAGATTTAAATTGGTTGAGACTTTGGGCCGAGGAGATGGAGGTCGGAATGCTGTTTAGCCATAGGTGAGCACGACAGCGGAAGGATCTTTGTCCAAGAGATGTTCTATAGTGGGGGAATAGAAGGGTATGATTAGTTGCGTGCCTTTGTGTCCTCCTATGGGGTGCAGTGCGAATAAGCGGGTGGAGGCCAATAGGGGCTTGCTTAAGCTGTATCTTTTTTGCAAGGAGGCAGGTAAAGAACTTAAGCCTGACATGGAAATTTAGCCAGTCAGTAAGTTTATAAAGCTCACATGTGTGAGTTAACCTGTCGCAACCTGTGACTAGGCAGCAAGCTTTGTTGAGGGTGAGGTTGATGCTGCGTAGGGCAGTTTGGTCAGCTGACCCATAAATAACTATTCCGTAGCCAACCAAGGACAGGATAGATGAGGACACTGAGAGATGCATGGCCTGGGGGGGGGGGATAGGCATTGCTTATGCCTGTAGAGGATCCCCAGTCTAGTGTTTATAGAGAAGGAGATATTATGTATGTGAGAGTGGTAGGAGAGGGAGGTGTCTAAGGTGACTCCAAGGTATTTGAAGCAGGAGGCCCTCTCCAGTGTAGAGCCATAGGTGTTCATTAAAACTAGAGTTGTGTGACAACGGGGACTTTGGCAGTGGGCAAAGATCATGGACTTAGTTTTCTTGTAGTTGATTATAAGGTAGTGTTCAGAGAACCAGGTTTCTATCTCCCTAAAGAAGCTCTGCAGAGCAGTTTGAAGAGCACAAGGATGAGGGTGTTTCCAAAAAACTACCACATCGTCAGCATAAAACAGCATCTGACCGCTGCAGGCTTTTGGGAGGGAGTTCAGGAAGAGGGTGAAGAGTAGGGGGCCAAGTATTGACCCTTGAGGAGCACCAGTAAGAACCGGTTGGCTAGTGGAGGTAGTTGTATTTATTTTGACTTGTTGGGTCCGTCCTGAGAGATAGTCTTTGAACCAGGCGGTGACCTCTGTAGCAAAATTAAGGGATGGGAGGGTATGGAGTAGTAGCTCGTGACTGACGGTATCAAATGCCTTGGTAAGATCAATGTAGAGAGCCCCTGCCATGAAGCCTTGTTCTAGGGCCTCATGAATAAATGTAGTGAGTTTGATGAGGGCGGTGGAGGTGCTGTGGCCCCTCTGGAAACCGTGTTGTTTGTGGCAGAGCAGGTCTTGTTTGGATAGGTAGTCAGTTAGTTGATCAGATATTATTTTTTCTAGGGCCTTAGAGAGGAGTGTTGCTTAAAATACTTTGGCTACATTGTCATTACAGATCTCTGAAAAATATAAGCTAGTATTTTAATCATATATCCATAACAATATAGTGTCTTGGATCTAGTCATGGCTAGAAGATAGAAAACAACGAGTCAGCATAAAGGGGATGCTTTCAGACTGGACTAGAATAACAAGTGGAGTACCGCAGGGCTCAGTATTGGGCCCATGCCTATTCAGTATTTATGTAACCTCACTCCAATTTGATTATGGTAAGGTGTGGATGACTAAATTCGCAGATGACTGCCGCCTGCGGTAGAGTTAGCGGACCATGGAGATTATGCATCTCTACAGGAGGCCCTAAACTACATAGAAAAATGGTGTCACACATCTAAATTAACTTTAAACCCTGACAAATGCACAGTCATGCACCTGGGCAAAAGAAATCCCAGTTATACGTATTTTATTGGCAATGCCACTCTTACGTCAGTTACAGAAGAAAAAGACCTGGGCATTACCATAACTAACAACCTGACATTTAAGACCCACTGCACAAATGTGTGTAAAATAGCAAATGGGGTTTTAAATTGCATTCTAAGAAACGTATCAAGTAGAGACAGAGAGGTTGTGATTCCTCTGTACAGGTCTTTGGTGAGACCCATACTGGACTATGGAGTGCAGGTATGGGCCCCCCACCAAAAAAATTAGATAGATAGATTGGAGAGGACCCAGAGGAGAGCTACACGCTGTATAAAAGGTGTGGAATATAGCAATTACCAGTTCAGGTTAAAGGAGTTAAACTTGTTTATCTTTGAGTACAGAAGGCTAAGAGGAGATCTGTGTTTACTGTTTAAAGCACTCACAGAGCAGGACCTTTAGGAGTGGTTAGGTTTGACTTTTAGAGATCAAGCTTATTCCACAAGAGCTCATTCATTACAGTTATACAGAGAAAATTGCAAAACATGCCGACGTAAAAGGTGGCTTAACCAAAGAGTGGTCTCTGTGTGGAACTCTGTCTGAGGAAATAGTGGGCAGTAAGTCACTGGATAGCTTTAAAGTTAAATTGGACAACCATTATAAGTGGGGGGTATTATAAACCAAGAGGCAAGCACAATGGACGAGAGACTTTTCAGCTCTGTATCTACCTATGAAACCTATGTTATGGTAGGTGCGCATTTTTGCAAGTCACACAGTAATATCTCAGAAATGGGTCATTTTCCAAAGAGTGGCTTGAATTACGTTCTACAAAACATTTCTTGAACAGTAAAAAAGTAATGTGTAAAGTTAATGATAAAATGTGTTTTTTCAATTCACACCACAGTCCCCTGTTTCACTGTTGATCCCTGCTTGTATAAGGTTAACATCCCTGTTTGTCCAATGGTACCACCTTCCAACCCTGATCCCGGTTGAATAACTGAGTAACCCTCCTACCCACTCTCTCAGTACCCAGATGGTTTTTATTGTGTGCTGCTTATTTGTCCTGCTTGTTTTTTGGAAGAGAACATACGAACATATGAACATACGAAATTTGCCAGCAGATAAAAGGCCTAGAGGTCTATCAAGTCTGCTCGAATGTGCAGCTAGCACCCCTTATTCTGCAGCTGCCCCTCCCTTCCACCCTTCCCCTTCATTAACCCTCCCCCTTGTCCTGTCCCATCCTCGTTTGAAGCAGTCCACTGTTCTACTGCATACCACTTCAGCAGGTAACGCATTCCACCCAGCCACCACCCTCTCTGTAAAAGTGTCTCCTCATCTCCCTCCTGAACCTTCCTCACTCCAGTCTCATATCATGGCCCCTGGTGGCCCTCCCTCCCTTACTTTGAACAGCCTCTGTACCTGCCTTGTTTATTCCTTTCATGTATTTAAAGGTTTCAATCATGTCACCCCTGTCTCTCCTCTCCTCCAGTGAGTACATGTTCAACTCTTCAACCTCCTCTCGTATGATAAGTCCCCAGCCCCTTGATCATCTTTGTCGCTTCCTGCACTGCACCCCTCCAGTAATTTAATGTCCTCTTCAGATACGGATGCCAGTACTGCAACGCAGTACTCCAGGTGTGGTCTAACTAATGACCCATACAGTGGCAGAATCACCTCCATCCTCCCAGAGGATATACCCCTTGCACACAACCCAGCATTTTGTTGACCTTGCAGCTGCCTTCCTACATTGTGCCGAGTTGTTCATTGACCCTGTAATGAGCACACCCAGATCCTTCTCCTCCTCTGTCTGGGCTAGCTGCACTCCCCTAGCTGGTAACTCCTCCTTGGGTTCTTCATCCCAAAATTCAGGACCTTGCACTTTTGGCATTAAAGCCCAGTTGCCAGGTGTCTGACCAGGTTTCAAGCTTTGCCAGATCATCCTGCAACCCCTGCCATCCCCCTAGGTCATCCACCACCGCGCCTACCTTGGTATCATCAGCAAACAGACTGATCTTGCTCTAGATGTCCCATGATATGTCTGCAATGAATATCCCAAACAACACTGGTCCCAACTCCGAGCCCTGTGGAACACCAGTCATCACTGCCCTTGGGTGTGAGAGCTCCCCACCCACCACCACCCTCTGTTGCCTTCCCTGCAGCCAGTTTCCTACCCATCTCACCAGCTTTGCACCCGCCCCTGTGCCTACTAACTTCCTTCCCGGCCTCCAAATTAGTCAATGCCTTACTGAAGTCCAGATACAGGACATTCACTGCATGGCCCCTGTCCAGTTGCCTAGTTACCCAGTCATAGAACTCGACCAGGTTGGTTTGGCAGGATCTGCCATGTATGAAGCCATGCTGTCTGCTGTCCTGTAGTCCTTTGGCCTCTAGGAGGGCCACCAGCCTCTCATTCAGGATAGTCTCCATTAGCCTACCCACGATGGATGTGAGGCTCACTGGTCTGTAGTTTCCCGGTTCATCCTTGGGGCCACTCTTGTGGAGGGGCACCACATGAGCCATCCTCCAGTCCTGAGGTACACACCCCAAATGTAGTGAGGCATTAAATAGGTCTGCCAAAGGTCCTGCAAGGACCTCTGCCAGCTCCTTCAGTACCCTGGGGTGGATGCCATCTGGGCCTGGCGCCTTGTCCACCCTCAGTGCCTTCAAACCCTCTCGAACTCTGCTCTCCATGATTTCCCCATCTGTCACCACTTCCCACCCTGCTTCTGCCATTTCTCCCACCTTGGGTGTCACCCTTCTCTTCTCTTTAGTAAATACTGAGCAGATTTTACAAATACTAAGATTTTAGCAAATACTGAGAAGGATTTAATAGAAGCACAAGACATGCTTAATACAGTACAACTTTACTTTTTGTAAGTGTTACCAGTTACACCGACAGTTTTTCTCTTTTTTTCATACAGCTTTTTCTCTCTTGGTCATTTGTCTACCAGGGATATACTGTACCCTGCTCTCAGGGATATACCCAGTTCAGGCCTAGTGTCTCCTTGCTTCCTGGGTCCAATTGCCACTGATGGCTCACGCGGTTTCCTCTGTAGGTAGGGGCTCCAGGGGAATGGCTGCCCTCTCCAAGCAGCCCACCATGTGGACAGAATTCAGTGCAGTCCATCTACCCCCCTCTCCCAGACTGGCAGGATCTCAGAGAAGGAGATGTCGGGCAAAATGGATGATATTTTGTCACCCAGCCCGGTCAGGTGTTCCTTGGTCTCCACAACTGACCGGCTGGTGAGATCATTAGTCCCTATGTGTACCAGGACGTCAATGTTTTCTCCTGCTTTCCAAACAATTTTAGCAATGCGGTCAGTGTCTCTCCACACTGATATACCTGGGAGACATCTGACCATTACCCCTGTCTGGAGATGGGTATCAACTCCCCGAATCATGGAGTCTCCTATGATCAGAAGTTTTTTTGATTTCCTTTTTGCTTTTTTTGTTTTGGTTCCTGATTTGTTCTGAGTACTGCCTTGTCCCTGTGGGCAATGATGTAGTTAGGCTCAGTACACAAGGCCTGCAACTCTGAAATCCTTCTGCCAGAAGTGATGGCAACTGGGAAAATGATTTTCCAGGTGACATACTTTAAGTGAGCAGTAGCCATGGGCTCAGAAGGAGGTTCCATGAGCTTGGCAATGCACAGGTTCATGTCCAAGGGAGGGACAGGCTCCCTTAATGGGGGTTGAAGATGCAGCAGGCCATTGAAGAATTTCTTGAAAATAGAAATGGTAAATGACAGAATTCTCTTTCCCAGCAGAGAGGTAGGCCGATATTTTTTATTTATTTATTTATTTTTTATTCAATCTTGGATTACAATACCTTTGAGCAGGAGACCGCTCTTTTAAAAAGGTTCCACGTTGTAAAGGGTGGGTATACATACATTGTGGGTTTAGGAGTATCTAGCTAGGTGAGTAAACATAGACAAAAATACATTGTAAATAGGAAACAAAGATGGTTTAAACACTAGGATAATTTAGGTAACAGTAGCAGCCTAGGTGGCATTGTCAGGTAAAAGACAGTAAGCAGCTATCCAGAAAGGAGAGTAGGGGGCACTGGAGTGTGGGGGGGCATGATGACTATTTAGGGGGAGGTGGGAGATGAGAGTGCATGGTATTGCAGGGCAAAATGGGGACAATTCAGGACAGAAGGAGAAAGTAGGAGTAGCGAGGAGATGGTAATAACCTGAAAGGTGAATAAGACCAGGGTCAGAAGTGGGGGTTTGTGTGTCGTAATTAGAAAGTACAGTCACAAGAGCTTTTCTTCAGTAGGTGTTGTCTTAGCTTAATCTTGAAAAGCCCCAATCTCTGCTTGGCATTATGTTCAGTGCCGAGGTTATTGAGCCAAAGTGGTGCCTGGTAGGCATATGACCTCTGCCCTTGGGAGGTTCTGCAGCGAGGGATGGTGAGAATCTGATGGTCAGAGTTCCTAGTACGGTGTAGTGATTTTTTAGCTAAGAGGCAGGTTTGGTATTGTATCCTGTTTTCAAGTTGTAGCCACCCGTCTTGCTCATAAAGGTCACATGTGTGCGTTAGTTGAGGGGAATTGGTGAGCAGTCTGCAGGCTTTGTTTAGGGCTACTGCTATCCTATGTAGTGAGGTGGGAGTGGCTGAGCTGTATATGACCAATCCATAGTCAATGACGGAGACAACTGTGCTATGGATTGCGGTTTGGAGTGCTTCAGTTGTTAGGCATTTCTTGTGGCTGTGCAGGAGCCCAGTTCTTATGTTGACTATTTTGGCCACATTCTCAATGTGTTCTGCATAGGAGAGGGAACAGTCAAGCGCAACCCCCAGGTATTTGAATTGCTCCACTTGTTCAAGTGAAACCCCTGCACAGTTAGTGATGTTAAGGGATGCTGCTTTGTGTTTGCTTCTAGCACCACTAAAAAGCATTACTTTTGTCTTTTTATAGTTCAGAACCATCTTGTGGGCTCTGAATCAATCTTCAGTTTGTTTAAAAGCATGTTGTAGCTGATAGTTTAGGGTGTGAGGGTCATGTTGAGAAGTAAAAATAACAGCATCATCTGCATAGAGAAGTATCCGTTGGTCACACGATCAAGGTAGGCTATTTAGAAAGATGCTAAAAAGGAGTGGTCCTAGGATTGACCACTGGGGAACCCCACAATGAACTGGCAGGGGTCCAGATGTGATGTTTCCAATCTGTACCTGCTGGTAATGATCAGCTAAATAGCTTTTGAACCAGTTAGTTGCGGGGTTAGAGAGGCCTATTGAGGTGAGTTGTTGAAGTAGTAGAGAGTGACTGACCATGTCAAAGGCCTTTGTTAGATCAATAAAGGCCGTGCCAACAAGGTTACCCTGGTCCAGTGAACTGTGTATGCAGCTGGTGAACTCCAGAAGAGCTGTGGAGGTACTGTGCCCTTTCCAAAATCCATGTATTTATAAAGGTATTCAACCAGCTGGTCTGAGACTATGCACTCCAGTGCTTTTGACAGTGGTGGAAGGATAGAAATAGGTCTGTAATTGGTATGCAGTACCTGGTCACCGCTCTTGTGCACCAGAGTTACCGGGCTGACTTCCAAGCTTAGGGGAATTGAGCCAGCTGCAGGGATAAGTTTAGCAGTTTAGTAATGGGAGCTAGGATTTCATCAAGTGCAAGGGAAACAAATTTGAGGTTGAGTGTGTCGCCGCTTTTCCTGGGTTTTCCAAGTACCTTATGAATGTACTTTCTTGCTTGGCTGTAGTTGACAGATTTGAAATAGAAGGGAGGGGGGATGTTTGAGTGGGCCCTAGGCTTTGGCTTGAGCTTGGGTTGGTTTCTTCAAAAGAATTTGTCGGAAGTACACTGTTAAGGTCAGTAAATGCTTTGTTGAACGTGTTGGCAATAGTCAGGGGGTCAAGGGTAGGGGCACCATCGATGTTGAGCATTTGTGGAGCCTCTTTCTTGACTTTCCCTGTTACATCTTTTAGGTTATTCCAAAAAGACTTGCTGTTTCCCCATGATGTTTGTAATGCTTCCCCAAAATGTCTAGTTTTGGCAGAGTGGATGGTCTGGGTGCAGTCATTCCGTAGTCTTCTGTATCCCTGGATGTCTGATTGCTTGCCAAAGTTCTGTGCCCTAAGCCACCAGTTGTCCTTGTTTTTTATGCGGCCTATTAAGTCTGGTGTGATCCAGGGGCTGTTACTTCCATGGATCTTTGTCCTCTGCCCTGGGGCATGGCAGTCACAAACAGAACTGAATTGTTTGATGAAGTACTCGAGTGCAGTGTCCATATCCTCCGCTGTGTCAAGGGGGCTCCAGTCAGTGTTGCGTAGCTGCTCCTTAAGGTACTCCTGGTGACCCCTTTTTAGTTTACGATTAGAGATTATTTGGGGGGTTGCATTGAATTTGTTGGTCCAGCTGCAGGTTACTGGAGAGTGGTCACTCAATGAGTCTGGGTGGACTGTCATGTTGGAGATATGATCTGGGTGGTTTGCGAGGATCCAGTCAAGTAGTGTGCTAGATCCAGTTATAATTTGTTCTGGTGGGCGAGTCAATGAGTTGTGTAAGATGCAGTGCAGCTATAGTGTCCTTATATGGGCCAGTCGGTGGTGCCAATCAATTGATATTGAAGTCCCCTAGAATGATGGATTCAGAGTTGAGGTGCTGACATCTGATAACCTCCATGAGTTCTTCGAATCCTGGAAATTTCACTTCGAGAGGGATGTATACCGGAAGCATAGATAGTGCTTTATTGTGGGTCCCCAAAAGAATTTTTATGGGGAGAATTTGTGCAGTACTGGTAAGGTGGGGTAAAGGAAGAGCAAACCCCTTTATTGAGTCTTTAATGTATAACGCACAGCCCACTCCTCTTTTTGAGATCCTGTCATTCCTGAACAGTGTGTAACCAGGTATCCAGACAGCGTAATCCGGTGTTTTTGGAGTGAGCCACGTCTCAATGACTGCAAGTACATCAGGGTTATGTTGTAATGTCCAGACTTGCAAGTAGTCTATCTTTTTGAGTAGACTGCAGATATTTATGTTGGCGAGTGTAATTGTTCCTTCCTTATTATTGTTGCTTGACAATGCGACCCCAGCTGGTCCAGGATTTGGGTGTACATGGTAGAGCTGAGGAGGTGGTGGCACTTGGGTAGTCTAACAAGCACACCAGGAGGAGATGGCAAAGGAAAAATGATATGGCTGCTAAATGCACATTAAGGGATGAGGCCTTAAAGGAGAACTGCTCTGAACCTGTAAGTCATTTTTTACCAGCAGATGCTGTTTTGTAAGTACTGGTTAAAATTCTGTTACTGTTACATCTATATGAGCCTTTTAGTAACCTCAGTGGGTGTTTCTGCTTTACTGTATAGTGGTAAATACCTTTTAGAACTGTATGATGTTGTTTATGTCTCTCTCAGCCACAGAGTTCTATAGTAAAACATGAATGTATTGTACCAACAACAGAAGAGTAGAACGTGGACATGAACTACATCATACAGTTCTAAAATGGCTCTTACCAGCAGCATGTAAATCAAGAACACCCACCAGGATTATTAAAAAGCCTAGCTAGCTAGAGCAATAACAGAATTGATTCAGTAATTAAAAAAAAACAGCTTCTATTGGGCAAAAATGACTTATAGCTTCAGTGCAGTTCTCCTTTAAGGGTTGATGACTGTAGGTGAACTAAGTAGTCCACTAAGGTAGGCGGATTGGCCCTGAGATGGTCCAACTGCTTACCTCTACACCACAAGAAGAACCTTTTCCACTTGGAAGTGCAGGTTTTCTTAGTGCTAGGTTTTTTAGCCATGCAAAGGATTTGGAGCACTTGCTCAGAGTACTGAGAATCAGGAAACTAACGCCTCAAGAACCAGGCCTTGCGGTGAAGAGACTCTATTCTAGGATAAGCTATCCCTGTCTGAGGCATAGTCAGAAGACTGTGGCTTGGTGGCAGGCATATGAATTTCCTGGCTGAGAGGGCAAGGAGTAGGGAGTACCAAGGCTGCCTTGCCCAGTCCAGAGCCACCAGGATCATGGTGGCAGACTGAACCCTGAGTTTCAGCCGAGTCCTGTGTATAAGTGGAAAAGTAGGGAAGGCATAATGGAACTTCCCTGCCCAATCTAAGGTTAGAGCATCTACTGACAGTGTACCCAGAGCTGGAGGTCTGCAAGAGTAGAGTGGAAGCTGATGGTTGAAGTTGGAGGCAAAGAGGTCCACCTCTGGGGTGCCCCACCTATTGAATACTGTGGCTAGAACTTGCCTGTTTAAGGTCCACCCATGATGGCCCTAACTGATTCCACTGAGGGTGTCTGCCAAAACACTATCCTTGTCTGGTAGATGAATGGCAGACAGGTGCACGTCCAAGGAGTAGGTCAGGGACCAGATTTTCATGGCCTCTGTGCAGAGTTTGATGGACCTTGTGCCACCGTTTGTTGATGTTGAACATGGCACTGGTGTTGTCTGTTCTGATCTGGACTGAGTGACATTTTAGTTGTGGAGCAAAGGCTTTGCTAGCCAAGCACACAGCTCTGAGTTTGAGAAGGTTGATGTGAAAAGAGGACTCTGGGGGACCAGATTCCACTAATAGAGTAGTCTACCAGATGAGCACCCCATTCTAGGAGGGAGGCATCCGTGGTAAGAATTCTGGATGGCTGTCTCTGTTGAAAAGGGATCCCTACCCTGAGGTTTTCCTTTTCCTTCCACCAGTCCAGGGCTTGAAGAAAGGTTCTTGAAACTGGAAGTAGTTTTGAGAGGGAGTCCCGCTTTTGGGACCAGTGAGCCCTCAGGTGATACTGGGTATCCCTCATTTGAAATCTGGCACCTGGGACCATGGCTATCATGGAAACCATGTGGCCTAGTAGTCTGAGAAAATGCCTGGCCAGCCTTGGCTAGCCCAAGGCAAAAGAATTTGCCAAATATAGGAAGTTCTGGACCCTGGCCACAGGAAGCATAGCTTTTACTTGCATGGTATCCAACTCTGTTCCAATAAAATCTAGTACCTGAACTGGTTTGAAGTGGGACTTTTCTTGATGATGATAAATCCCAGGGGATCCAGAGTACTTGTTGTTAGTCTGAGAGCTTCCCATACCTTGTCTGGTGACTTGTCCACTATCAGCTAGTCATCCAGGTATGGAAAGACTGACACCTGTTGCCTCCTTAAGTGAACTGCCACTACTACCAGGCCCTTTGTAAAGACCCTGGGAGTTGAAGTGAGGCCAAATAGTAGGGCTGCAAACTGGTATTGGCTGGATGCCAGCCTGAACCTGAGAAACCTTCTGCGTGACGGCCTTATAGGGATGTGAAAATAGACGTCCTGAGATCTAGGGAGGAAATCTCCCTGCTGTAAAGAATGAATCACCAGAGTCATACAAAGATACGAAAATTGCCAGCTGAAATTAGGCCTCTAGGTTTATCTAGTCTGCTTGAGTGTGCAGCTAACACCCTACTTTGCAGCTGCCCCTCCTCCACCTTCCCAAATACCCCCCACCCTGTCCCATCCCCTCTTGAAACTACCCAGTATCCTACAGGATACCATCTCCTCCGGCAAAGCATTCCAAACTGCCACAACTCTCTCTGTGAAAAAGTGCCTCCTCATTTCCATCTTACACCTACCTCCTTCCAATCTAAGTCTATGCCCTCTCATGTCCCTCCTTTTCCAGAGCTTGAATATCTCTTCAGTACCAGACTTATTTATTCCCCTTAAGTACTAAAAGGTCTCAATCATATCCCCTCGATCCCTTCTCTCCTCCAGGGAATACATGTACAGTTTCCTTAATCGCTCCTCATAAGGCATATCCTGTAATCCTTGAATCAACTTTGTTGCCCTTCGTTGTACCCCCTCCAACAATCTTACATCTCTCTTCAGATAAGGGCGCCAGAACTGTACACAGTATTTAGGTGCGGTCTAACTAGTGACTTGTAGAGTGGCAGAACGACATCGCTGCTTCTGGAGGAGATGCCCCTCACTATACAACCCAGCATCCTGTTGGCCTTCACTGCCACCCTCCTGCACTGCACTAAATTATTCATATTCACCATTATCACCACCCCTAGATCCTTTTCATCTTCAGTGGTACATAGCTGCATTCCCCCAATCGGTAACCCTTTCTAGGATTCTTTGTACCAAAGTGTAATACTTTGCACTTTATCACATTAAACCATAACTGCCATACCTCTGACCATTCTGCCAGCTTTGTCAAATCATCCTGCAACCCCTGCCAACCTTCTATATCATCCACCACCGCCCCCAACTTGGTGTCATCAGCAAACAGAATAATCTTATTATCGACACCATGCAAGGTGTCTGCAATGAAAATCCCAAACAACACTGGCCCCAGCAGTGATGCCTGCAGCACCCCACTCGTCACAGCTCTCGGAGATGGGAGTTTCCCCCCTCACTACTACTCTCTGCTGTCTGTCTTGCAGCCAGTTCACAATCCAATTAACCAATTTAGTGCCCACCCCCAAATTACTTCGCTTACCACCCAGTCTCCCATGGGGAACTGAATCAAAGGCCTTGCTTAAGTCCAAATAAATTACATCCACAGCATGATGCTTGTCCAGCTCCCTTGTAACCCAGTCATAATACACAACAAGGCTAGTCAGACAGGATCTTCCAGAGATAAAGCCATGCTGATGAGCATCGTGGAGCCCACTGACATCCAAGAAGGAGACCAGCCTCTCATTAAGTATTGTCTCCATCAGCTTTCCCATCACAGATGTTAGGCTTACTGGTCTGTAATTACTCGGCTCATCCTTTGGACCACTTTTATGGAAAGGCACCACATGGGCCATCCTCCAGTCTTGTGGCACACACCCTGTTTTCATGGAAGTATTGAATAGATCAGTCAGTGGTCCAGCCAATACCACCGCCATTTCTTTAAGCACTCACGGATGTATGCCTTCCAGACCCAGTGCTTTAACCACCCTCAGAGCCTTTAAACCATCCAATACCTGCCCTCAGTAATCACACCATCTGTTAACTCCTCAACTCCCTTGCCCACCATCCGGACCCCCTTTAGAAGTAGCCCACCCTTTTTCTTCATGAACACAGAACAGAAATATTCGTTTAGAGCCTCTGCTTGTTCTACCCACTTTCAGCCCACCCCCTTTCCCTCCTGATCATCACAATTTGGTCCTTATAGCTCCTTTTCTCCCATTTGTATCTGAAGAAGCCTTTTTCTCCTTCTTTGATACCTCGTGCCAGACTCAATTCCCTGGAAGCTTTAGCAACATTTACTCCCCTGGTGACTACCATGGACGTCTTCACATACTCATTCCAATCCTCATTTCCTTATTTCCTGTATCTCCTGAATGCTGCTTTTTTAGCCCTCACCATTTCGAAAACCTCCTTGCTCAATGAACTTGGTCTCTTAGCCCTTCCCTTTTTGCTCTTTACCTTGGCACATGTCTCCGTGGCCCCCACCATCCCCAATTCGATTTTTTCCCATTTCTTGTTTGCATCCCATTGAGGATGAATTCCTTTCAGCTGACCCTCTACTATTTCCTTCATCATGCCAAAATTAACATGTCTGAAGTCAATCACCTTGGTCCCTGTACTCACTACCTCTCTACTCATGCTAATTGAGAACCACACCAAGTGGTGGTTGCTCCCAGCCAGTGGTTTTTCTACCCTCACCTCTTTAACAGCCTCTGCATTGGTCAATAGTAGATCTAGTATATTCCCCAACCTGATCGGCTCAGTGACCAACTGTGCCAGGAAACAGTCCCGGAATGCATCCAGGAGAATCTGCTCCCTAGCACTCGAGGTGGCTGTCATACCCCAATCCACCCCCCAGAAGACTGAAGTCCCCCACTATCACAGTGTTACCTTTTCTGCACATTTTCCTGATTTGCCCTGCTAGCTCCAGGGTGACCATTTTGAACCTGGGCTTCAACAGATGCTTGTTCAGGTACCTGTCACCATTCCCCATTTCTCTTTTGTGTGAAAAAATATCTGGAATAGAGGCCTTTTCCCCACTGGGGAAAGGGGACTCTTTCCACTGCTTTTGTGGATAAAAGAGCTTTCACCTCTAGCTCCAACAACAATTTTTCTGTTGGGATTAGGGGTCTGGAAATCTTGGCACCCTGAAGAGAAGGAAACTTTTTGAACTGCAAGGTCAGCCCCTGACCCACTACCTCAAGCACCTATTTGTCTGTAGTTAAGAGGTGCCATTGGTGGAGGTAATGGGTCAGCCTGCATCCTACAGGGAGAGGGGAGGTGACCTGGACATTGCAGTCAGGAGGCTTGCTTGGACTGGGTGCTGGGGGAAGAAGAGGAGCTGGACCTTCTCTGAGCTCTCCTTCCCCTTCCCCTGAAATAGACTCTCATCTGAGAGTAGTCTAGGGGGCATAAGTATAGGGTAGAAAGCCTAAGATAGTAACCCCTGCCTCTGTTTCCCCTATTCAGAGATTTCTGGGAAATAGAGGCCTTTTCTTTAGCAGCATTGCTTGGATGGGTGGTTTTATGTTCCACCACCTTTTTCATGTAGGCTTCAGTTTTGTCCCTGAAGAGAGAGTTGTTCTCTCAGGAGAAATCCATGGCCTTGGACTGAGCGTCCTATGAAAGATTAGTGGTTCTCAGCCAGGCATAACATCTCAGGGAGATGGCCTGTGTCATAGCCCTGTAAGCAGTGTCATTAGTGTCCACAGCCATATGGAACTGGTATTTAGTAGCCTCTAAGGCTGTCTTTACAGTTTCTGCCAGGTCTTGGGCCATTCTATCTAGGGCCTGTTGACTTATGGCTAAAACAGAGTTCCAGATGCCTTTTAATATTGGGCTGCATAGGTCATATAGGTGGAAAGGCGAAGGAGCAGAGAGCCTGTAGTATAAGACTTTGTCCATTGAGTCCAGTTTTCTAGACTCCTTTTCAGGAGGTTGAGAGGAAAGTGGCAGTTTGGCTTTGTCACAAGTTGCAACCGGTACCACCCCCTCGTGGTCTGGATGCACATGAAGGAATTCTGTGTTAGATCTTTCTAACTGGCATTTCTTTTCAATTGTTTTGTCTACTCCAGGAACAGAAGTAGGGATCTGTAGGAGTTTAAAGGTTGCCCTGCGAAGGGATTTATGAATGGGCAAAAGCAGCATTTTAGCAGGAGGGAGACCCATCATGTCTAGATAAACTGCATCCTCCTCTTGATCAGTGGTTTCCTGGGTGGTGATGTCCAGGGGTTCCACCATATGTTGCACAAAAGTGAAATGAGAGGAAAAATCCTCCTGGCCATTAGATGTTACAAAAAGAAAACAATGTCTAAACTTTCGGACCAACCAAGTCCTTCCTCGGAGACTAACAGGAAGGATTTGGTTTGTCTGAAAGCTTAGACATTGTTTTCTTTTTGTAACATCTATGTTGGTCTAATAAAAGGTATCAAACCATCTTCTTCTGGATCTGTTCTTACAGGACCAATACAGTAATTAATCTATTTCTGTATGCCTGGCCATTGGAGGAACTGCCAAACTCTTGGTGAGGGGATACATCAGGTTCTAAAGGTTCACCCTCAGACTCATCATCATCACCCTCAATATAATAAAAGAAAGAACTGCAAGCAAAACAGAACTCACTTTTCCCTGGAACCAAAGGGAACCACAAAAAAACAGCAAAACGAATAGAAAATACCTCTAAAATCACTAAAGGCAGCACATGAACTAAAAATAAAACACTCCTAAAGAAAATAGCTTTCTTCAGGTGAAGAGTATTTGGATCTTATGCTGGGACTGGTGTTCTGACAGGTGGGTCTACGTGGTTTAGCCTACAGAAAAATCTTTTGAACACCGGGTGTGACAATAAGCATTTTCTATTTGTCTTGGACTGATATGCAGCAATTGCTGAAATATGCACCTTCCCAAAAAATCATGGTGTTTTAAGTACATTTTTTTTTACTTTTTATTTTATTTTATTAAACTCTAGGATTACAAATACCTCTGAGCAAGAACTGCTCATTTACAAAGGTTCCACGTCTCTTACAAATACTTCTGAGCAAGAACTGCTCCTTTACAAAGGTTCCACGTCAAAGGATGTAGGGTAACATACATACAAAGGTCAACAATGGTTGCAGTCTTAAAAACACAAAGATGTCTAAGCATTTATTATACAGCCAAAAATGGAGAGAGACAACATAAGCCAGCTTCAGACAAGTTTCAGGGTGAACAGTATATAGTTAGTATAGGGTAGGAGGGAGTCAGGAAGAAGTAGGCAGGCTAAAGTGCCATTGTCGGCGGGTAGAGATGGGTGGTAAAAGTGTGAGGTGGATGGGCTGGGAGGGCCCCATATCTGAAAGTGCCATTAGAGAGGGGAGACGGTGGGTAAGGCAGTGTGGTGTGGGGGGAGTAAGGGGTGAGAGTGGGGGAAACTGGTGCCAAAAAAGTGGAGCTCTAAGGGAGGTTACAGGTCACCTTCGACTAGGGTAAAATGAGGAGGCAGTTACTTAGGCGAGGCAGTCACAATGAGTGATAGAGGCAAGGAATAGTTGGAGTTGCCTTTTAAAGGTACCAAGCGTCACAGTTGTGTTTCTTTGTTAAGGGTATTGTACCAATGAGGAGCCCTGTGCATGAACGACCTCTGACCCATTGTCGTCCGGCATCTGGGGACCTGGAAGGTTTGACATAGAGCACTGCATGTAAGCTGGGGTGCTGCTGTTGGCAGTAAGGAGCTTTGCCACTCCTGATGGCATGAGCCCGAGGAGAACATTTTTGGTTAACACGCAGGTCTGGTATTGTATTCTACTAAGGAGTGGTAGCCATCCGGCCTGGGCATACAGGTCACAGATGTGTGTGTTAGGTGGGTGGCAACCATTAGAAGTCTACAGGCCTTGTTGAGTGTCACCGATATCCTCTGGAGGGCAGTAGGGGAAGCAGAGCCATAGATGACTAGACCGTAGTCGACGATGGAGGTGACAGAGCTGTAGATGGCCAGTCTAAGGGCATCAGTGGTCATGCAGTACATTAGACAGTCCAAGATTAGTGGAATATCTGCTTGCAGTGCATTGACCCGCTTGTTAGTGCACCAAAGGGAAATCTTTTCCACTTGGCTGTACACAGTAGGTTTTCATAGTAGATGGTTTTCTGGCTAGTTTCAAAATTTCAAACACCTATGTTGACAGATGTCGTTCAGAAAACTATAGGGTTTCAGATACCAAGCTCTCAGGTGAAGGGATGCGAAGTTCAGATGCATCACCTGACCACTGGACTAAGTTAACAGATTTCTTCACATGGGCAGAGGGTAGTTTTTCCTGGACATTTGCAGGAGGAGAACGTACCAAGACTGCCTTGGCAAGTTTGGTGCTGTCAGAATCGTAGTTGCTCTGTCCGACCTTGCCTTTAGGAGTACTCTCAGTAGCAAAGGAAAGGAAAGGAAGAAAAGGTATACAAGAACTTGCTTCCGCAGTGGAATCTCAGAGCATTTCTGGGTATGTATGTACCATGGGATGGGTCTCTGCAGCAAAACAGTGGTTTCTTCTTCTTCTCCTTCTCTTTCTTCCATGAAGCAAACAGATCCACTTCTGGCAGTCCCCAGTATCTGAAGAAGCTTCAGTGACCATTCATGGGACACAGTCCCCAGCTTGCTGAGTGAATCTACCAGGACATTGTCTTTCCCTGCTATACGGACTGCTGTTATCTGTGTCTGAAGACTGTAAGCCAGATGCCAAATTTGTAACACTTCTTTCCAGTTATGATTATCTGGCTCCCCCTTGTTTGCTTATGTAGTACATGGCAGTCATGTTGTCTGTCCTGAATTGTAGGACTTGACCCCTAAGAATGCCTGAAAAATGCTGAAAGGCTTGGAACACTACTCTGATTTCTAGTGGATTAATGGTTTCTTGTAATTCTGACCTGTTCCACGTGTCATGGACTGTCAGGTCTGAAATGTGATCTCATCCCCCTAGTAGAGAGGCATTTGACATAACATAAGTACTATTGTGTGAGGCTTTTGCTGGACAGGAATGCCTTTCTCAGATGGTCCACACACTTCCTCCACTGTAGGGATTGTACCAGGGTTTACTTTACTAGGATCAGGGTGGTCAGAGGCTGGCTTAGCTGAGACTAGTGCTTTTTAGGTACCATTGGATGTCCCTCATGCTGCCTTGCCCATGGGACTTCTGCTGCGGTTGCTGACATGTAAGAAAAAATGACTCACCTTAGTAATTGTGCTTCTTCTAATGGAGTCTTGCTGTATTCTGACAATTGCAGTTAGCTCCAGCCTTTGAACTGCCCCGGAGAGTATAGGGTTAACTTTCTATGCAGAGCATAGAATGTTGAGCTCGAGCTCGGTTGAAGACTCTGTCTGCAGTACTTTCAATCAAAACTGTCAGATTCTTATGAGCTAAAAACTCACTGACCTATCAGAATGTGGAAACTGTAACATTTCTACTAGCCAACTGGCAACTAATGGTCTAGGTTGCCAAAGGAAGACTCAAGTCAGGAAACCCAAAAAAACAAACAAAAACCAGGTAATAAAGCATTACAAATTCAAAGGGTACGGTGGAGAAAACCCCAACTGACCCTGTCAAAGGCCTTTCCTGTGTCTATAAAAATGGCCACGGTACATTCCTTAACTGATTGTTGATGGGTAATCAAATTTAAAAGATGTCTAATATTATCATGCAAAGGTCTCCCATTGATGAACCCTGTTTGATCCGGATGGACCAGATGTGTCACCACCCTTTGTAGCCTCTTGGCTAAGATTGAGGTATAAACCTTCTGGTCGACATTTAGGAGATTGGCCTGTAGGACCCACATTCCCCTGCATACTTACCTTCTTTGTGTATTACTGTGAGCTGTGCATATTGCTAGCTCGGTGGTGTTATACCATTTTGCTGGACCTCTCTGCATAGCCCACCCAGCAGCGGGCCCAGCAGGTCCTTAAATGTTTTATAGAACTCTGCTGGCATGCAGTCAGGGCCAGGGGCCTTACCAACCCGCAATGCCTGCAGGCTTCTAATACTTCCTCATTCCCTAGGGGCGGACTCCAAAAAATCCATCTCCTCCTGGGGTAGCCGTTGAAGTCTGGTCCCCTCAAAGAAATTGTCTAGATGATAGTTAAAATCTTCTACCGGTTCCTGAGAATATAAACATTTGTAGAACCTTTTAAACTGGTTAGTTATATTTTCTGGATTGGAGGCCCTTTCCCCTGTGTGGTTTTAACCTTAAGAATATTCCTTGAGGCAGCTTCCTTCTGGGTCTGCCAGGCAAGTAGTTTACCTGCCTTCCCTTCTGATTCATAAAACCACTGGCGAGAATATCTGAGTTGCCCCTCTATTATACCATCTAATATCTTATTTAACTTTTGTCTGGTGTCATCTAGTTCCCGTTTAATCTCTGGATTCAAAACTATTTTATGTTCTACTTCTAGATCCCATATTTTAGCTTCCAGCTCTGTAATCTCATTTTGATGCTTTTTTTCAGTTGAGAGATGTACTATATAATTTTCCCAGTTAAGTAAGCCTTAAGCCCATCCCACCATATAGCTGCGGTAGTTTCATGTGCCGGGTTATGGTGAGTATATTCCTCAACCGCCCCCTGTACCCACTCTTTGAATTCAGCTTTATTTAGTAAGGAGACATTTAGTCTCCACATGAAATTTTTCACTTCTGGGGTCATGTATAGCTTTATCCGAACCATACCATGGTCAGAGAGCATTTAAGCATGGATTTTGGCATCCTACACTCTATGTGCCCGTTCTCTAGGCATAAGTATCAGATCAATCCTAAAATAGGTACCATGAAGGGATCACGAACAGGAATGATCTCTAACTCTTGGGTGTAAGTAACGCCAAATGTCTAAAAGACCCAGGTCTCTCATGAGTCTAGACAGTGTTCTCGCTGCTCTATAGGGTGGCCCTCAGTTAAGACCAGACTGGTCTAGCAAGGGGTTCAACACTAAATTGAAGTCTCCACCTATTACTAATAATTCTCCCGGGGGAGGAACCGCCTTGAGCAGTGCTTTTTTCAGGAAGGCATGGTTTTCCGTCTCTGAGTTAGGGGCGTAGACATTTACAGTAATATTGTACAGGGCTGGTCCCTGTATCTACCTCTGACTATAATGAATCTGCCATCTTCGTCTGCGTCACAACTCTCCATTTGAAAAGGACAATCCTTATGCATTAGGATAACTACTCCTCTTCTATGGGGGTGAGGCAAATAAAGAGCCACAAAAACCTGGCCCACCCATGCTCTCTTCAGCTTAGCACTCTCCCTGAGATCCAGATGGGTCTCTTGTAAGAGGGCTATCTCTGCCCCAGCCTGTTTGAGTTCATTAAGAACTAGTTTCATCTTAGTTGGATTGCCTATCTCTCGAACATTATAGGTAACAACTATTTCTTCTATCATTTTAACCATGTCTCCCCATCCTTCCTTTACATTCATGCCGTGAAGTCACCCTACTCTGCCCTGAATAACAGTAACTTAAACAGTGACTTAAGCAAAAATAAACTTTATGTAACATATGTATAGTACTTCCAATGTACTCTTTACACCCTGCCCACTTCTTCGATGTTAGTAAGCCAGCTGGGTGTGGCCCTACCAATGCGGGACATGCGCACATCCTGCGCTTTGAGGGAATTGGCTGTTACTGCTTGCCAAACCCGTTTTAATTAACTGCCTCCCTTCTATTAAAACCCCACCACTAGTTGTTTCTGTTCATGTCTGTCAAGTGATTATGTAGGCTGATAGGGTCTTTTCTGGTACCCCCCCCTCCCCCGGGAATATATATGTATCAGGGAAGAAAGGGTCACCTCTCCTATTATTACTTAAAGAAATAAATGAAGAGGGGTTTCTCTTTGCATCCATGCCAACTTCTATCCCCTTCTCCCCGATCACAGGGGTTGGGTAGATACAACACCATGTCCCTTTTAATTTTCAGGAGCTCAGGACAGCCCTCTATATAGGGTGGCATTATATTGTCTTCTGTTATGGCCTGCCAAAAAAGGGAGAAAGAAAAAAGGGAAAAGCCAGTCTGCAGGCTCAGAGGCAACGAGTTACCTCAGCCCAGGTCACCCCCTAAAGGGCGCACAGAACAAGGCCTAGGCCCCGCTCCAGTGGTCATCAGGCTGTTGCTCCTGATATCTGAATGGAAAAAGTGGAAAAACTGGGAATGTGGTCCCCTACCCTGATTTCTCCCATTGGCGTAGATGCACCAGGAAAAAGTCCCCCTTCGCACCCAATGAATTTTCCCCCACAATGTGCCGGCAAACCGACTTCCAATGCCCCCCCCCGCCCCAAGGTCTCACAGATATGTCTGTCAGTAAACAAGCCCTCTACCCTGAGAAGGGAACAGTAGGTCTAAGCGAAAAAGGATATCAAAATGTCTGCTCAGGTCCCTGTAGCATCATCGCTTTCCCTGGATAGTCCCACTGATGTATCTTCCTCCATATTCATATTCAGGTTCTATTCCTTCCCATTCTGTCTTTGCAGGTTTTCAGTCATTTCCCCACATTTTGAGTTTCTTCTCCTCTTCCATGGCGCTCTTTCCTTCCATCTGGTTTCAGGCGAGAGGGAATCCGGTCTGCTTAGAAGATCATTGGGAACCTTCAACTCCAACAAAGCAGACCGAGCCTCTGCAAGTGATCGAAAAAACACTGGGCTCTTGGGCAAGAAAATTTTCAATTGAGCAGGAGCAATCAGGTACATTTTAATGTTCTTTGCTGCCAAGTTTTTTTGAATTTCAAGAAGAACTCTCCATTTCTGCTGTGTGTAAGGGGCGAAGTCGTGATCGAAAAACAAGCATGTGTCACCAAACAGCACTGTCTTTTTGGCCCAGGCCACCTGAAGCACCAATGTTTTGCTGCGGTAATCGAGGAATTTTAATACAATAGATTGAGGGGGTAGCCTTCAGGCCCACTGTTTTTTTTGCCAATACTCTGAGCACGAAATATATTAAGGGGCTGATCCAAGGCAGATCAAGTAGCTCCTTCAGAAAATTGTCTATGAAGGTTTCCATCTTCTCCCCTTGTTCAGTGTCCTCGGGGACTCCATAATTTCGAATATTGTCCCTGCGAGATCTTAGCTCAAGTCGTTCAGTTTCTCCATCCATTCTCTATCTCTCTTTAAGAGGTATCGGAGTACTTCTTCATGTTCTTGTACCTCGGCAGTTGTCTCCGATAAGCCCACTTTGAGCTCCCGCATTTGTTTAGCCACCGTTGCTACTTCTGCCTTGGTCTCCAATACAGTTTTCTCCATTTTCTGCATGGTCCCATTTATTTTTTGGAGCTCCTGACATAGCCTCTGAGAAGTAATAGTGAATTCCTCCTCTGTTTCATCTTCCGACCCAGTAGCTGGTGGAGTGGGCAGGTCAGGGGCCTTGTTCTTACCCATCTGCTTAAGGTCTCGTGAGTCCGGAGCAGGCTTTCAGTATTCATACAGATTTTCCTTCGAGCGACCTTTTGGTGGCCTTTTTTGAAGACAGTTTAGTTAGGTCTTTCGTTCTGCTAGGTGGGGGGTCGATGGGCACTGGAATAAGCCAAATTTAGCAATTTAATAGCCTGGGGGGTCGGAGCTCTGATATGTAGGTGTGCATGAGGAGGAAGGCGGAACCAGAAGCCTGCTAGTTTCTTTTTAGTACTCTCGACTTCCATCCTGTCCAGGGAATTGTTTTATCTTTCAATTTTGCAGCATTTTGCTCACCCTTTTAATAGAAAAATATTCCCATCTCTAAACTTAGATCTGTAAGACCCTTGAATTTTACCCCACTTTCGGGTATGGAGCCAGAGGCCTCTACTAGGAAAACAGAACTGAAAATGTTATTAAGGATATTTGCCTTGCCTGTATCATCCTCCACAGGCATCATCACATCCTTCCTCATCCTTTTTTTTCTTTTTTAAGTGTCCAGTTTCCCATTAGCAGTTTGTACAGATCTGCCACTAGAGGAGCCCTGTTTTTTCAATTAAGGAAGTTAACTTCTCTTAAAGTGACAGGAGCCAAGACGCCGCCAAAATGAGCCCTCACAGCTGGTGAATGTGATGATCTTTTTTCTCCATAACTACCTGACAGTAGGTCATGAGGGAAAGGGTGGTATGACCCTCAAAAATGGCCAGCCAGCACCCACCTCCACTCCCCTTAGTGATCTGTCAATAAATCGAAGTACACAAGCAACTAGTTCGGTCACAATAGATATCCAGCTTGAAATCCCTATTAACACATACCTGTTCTATGAGTTCCACAGGATGCACCGATGCACACCTATCTCCCCTGAAACTGTTCTGGCTGTGATGTGCTACAACATCTCCAAGGATCCCTGCACACCCAGGCTCCACAGCAGCAGGCTAGCTCGAATAGCAAGAACTTAGTGGAAACGATACCTCACCAGATTACTTATTATCCTCCTGTTCCTATCTGGGAATATTCACCCCAATCCTGGACCCGCAAACCACCACAACCCCCAGCCTACTGGTTCTATAAAAATTGCCACTATTAACATTTGTAGCCTCCTGTACAAACTTGCCCAACTCCAAGCTTGGGTAACAATTCACAAACCTGATATTCTCGCTCTCACAGAAACCTGTCTCTCCTCCAAGGTTCAAAACTCCTCAATCTCTCTGGATGGTTACACCACCTTTCATATGGACAGGGTCTCCAAACAAGGGGGTGGGTGCCTAATCTACTTGAGGAGCAGCATCTGTGGGCAAATCATGCCTTACAATACAAATGCCAAGGAAGCTCAGATACTCTCCATTAAACTTTCAATTGGCCAACAAGGTAAAACTCTTTTACACAGAACAGTTTACATACCACCAGGAAAACAAGGGCCAGAACTCGAGTTATTTACTGAACACATCAAAAAAGCAAAGCAGGGCTGGGGACAGGTTATCCTTGGGGGCTTTAATTCAAACTGGCTAGCTAAGGATACAGTTACCGTCAGGGACAAAGTACATGCCCTTTACCTAATGCAGATGGTAAATCAAAACAACTAGGATGAACTATCAAACAGGTACTTGCATGCTCATTGATTGGCTCCTAGCTACTTGCCCCGAGCACATAAAAAATATCACTGTCCTGCCAGACTCCTTGAGCGACCACTCTCCCATTATCTGCTCCTAGTCTAACAAGTGCCCTAAGGACACGCTGCAAACCAGAAAAAAACGCTCCCTGAGGAAAGGGCAACTTGGCCTCTTCAAGAGCTACCTAAGACATGCAAACTGGACTCCCCTTGTCACTTGCCCTGACCCTAACCAGGCTCTGGAATACTTTATTACCAGCTTCAATAAAGCCTGCAACTTATTTGCACCATTCAGAACATCCAAAACAAAAGGGGCATCCAGTCCTAGGCTTAACGGCCCCCTCTTAGAACTAATGAAGAATAGGGACAACCTCTGGCATGCAGCGAGAGCTACTGGAAGACAGGCAGATTTTATGGCATACAAGACTGTAAGGAATAATTGCACCTGCTTGATAAGGAACGCTAAGGCCTCCTATTACAGAAAGGAACTTCAAAAGTGCTGGGGGAATGGGTGAGTGTTCTGGGAAAATGTAAAGACACTGACTGGGAAAGAATCCAAAGCTCCACCAGATCTAATTGTCACCCCTGCGGGCCCTCTCCAGCAACCCAAAGTGTTAGCTAATGCCTTTAATCTGGCCTTTACAGACCTCACCTCCATCCTCCCTCCAGAGTTCCTTTTTACTGACCCTAACAGCTGACCCCCAAACCCCGCTGCAACCACAAACACCACTCCACCCCGTTCTACTTCAAAATGATCATGAAGGCAGACACTATTAAATATGTGAAGAAGATCCTTGGCAAAACTAGAATGGGTAGTGATATGCTTGACATGAAGCTTCTCGCCATCACCCTAGAAGAACTTGCCCACCCACTAACATAACTATTTAACATATCCCTTAAGTTGAACATATTCCCTGACAAGTGGAAAACCAACCTCATCATCCCAGTCTTTAAAAGTGGAGACAGGACCAGCATAAGCAACTACTGCCCCATATCTATTTTACCACCCCTCTTGAAAGCCCTAGAGAGAATTGTTTCAGATCAGCTCACAGATTACCTCAACAAATATAACCTACTCTGCCCTCAGCAGCATGGGTTCCATAAATCTCATAGCACTATTACTGCACTCACCGACTTTACTTCACACCTATATGACTCCCTGGATAGTGGAAAAATGGTTGGGTCAATCTTTTTTGATCTAACCAAAGCATGTGACACCATCAGTCATCACTTCCTGCTCAAAAACCTCACAGCCCTTGGTCTCTCCACCAATACATTGTCCTGGTTCTCAAGCTACCTCTTGAGCAGGTCCCAGAGTGTTAGGATAAAAGGTGTATACTCTGAACCCCAGAATGTTACTTTGGGTGTCCCAGAAGGATCAATTTTAGGGCCCTTACTATTCAACCTCTTTATCAATTCCCTGCCAAGTGTGTGCCCTGCTAAGATGCTGCTTTACACAGATGATGCAGTGATCTCCGTACCAGGAACACACCTCCACAAAATAACAGCTACCCTTCAAAGTAGTTTTATCAAACTGGAGTCATGGTTTGCTCACAACAAACTTCTCTTGAACTGCAGATAAACAAAAGCAATGCACTTTACCCTACAAAGCTCAAAAAAGCAGGGTGTCCCACTTACCATACTAAGTAACAAAAGCAACATAACTGAACAGGTTACTACCTTTAAAAACCTGGGATTATTCCTAGACAACACCCTTTCTTTCAACACCCATAATGACCATGTTGTGAAAACAGCCAACATCAAACTCAGACTCCTTTATCGACACAGAAATGCTATGACCACTGAGGCCCTCAGCCTTGTCACCAAAAGCTCAATACTGTCCATCGTTGACTATGGACTATCTATAGTGCGGCCACTGAAAACTGCTCTCAAAAGGGTTAAACTTCTGCTCAACAAAGCTTGCTGGCTTGTTCTAGGAGCTAATCGGTATTCCCACTCTTGCAGTCTCTACTCCGCAACTGGCTGGCTCTCATTACCTTTAAGGTCCCAGTGCCAGGCATGTATCATAGGGAAAAAAAGCCCTCCTAGGACTGGTCCCAGAATCAACTTCAAAGCTTTTCCAACAACCCCAATACTAAAACAACCTGAAGCTCTGCTAGAAGGGTACTGCATGTATTTATAAATGAACCTCCTTCACCCAGTGGTCCCTCTGTTATCGAGGCCCTCTCTGGATGAATAACCTACCCCCTCTCTTTTTCACCTTAAGAAACTTAGCCAATTCAAAATAGAACTCCATCGCCTCCTGGTAGGATCCCAAGAGTGCAACTGCTGTGCACAATGATAAGAGTTCCATCCCCTGCCCTAGACTTCCAACCCTTACCCCCCACCGTCTTACCCCTCTCGCTCCCTCCCCTCCACTTTGTTTATACTTCCCCTAGGCTGTCCCTCTGCATACAGCACTTATCAGCTTGTTCTCCCTCATCACCATATCCCCATCTCCTATCCCCAATAACATTATACAATATGCCTCCTCTGTACCCATGCCAATACTCTCCATACCTCCTCCCTTCTCCTTTGACCAAGCCAATTTTAGCTGCCAACTATAAGCAACCTGCACTTAGTAACGAGACCTATAGAGTAGAGATATTTCTGTAATAAAAGTATTTGTATTTGAGGTTATACTACACATTTATCTTGCTTGTAAAATAGTCTTGTCACTTGGCTATTGTATGTTCTCATCATATGATGTAAATTGTACTGTTTTGTCTGTTTTTCTACTGACTTGGAAACTTTGTAAAGCAGCCAGTTTGGTTCAAAGGTTGTAATTTCGAAACTCAAATAATAAAATAAATAAATAAATAATGTGTCACTCATTTGTGTTTTCTCCCTTATGTGTCTGAAAAATGTTTTATCATTCTCCTGAATTCCTTCAGAAATTTTCAATTCCATTTCAGCCTTGGTCTCCCTCACTATTTGTGGGTTTTTTTCCCCCTTGAGTTTCCCATTGTAATCCTCCGTATTAGCTTCACTGTACCCTCCCACTTTTAGTGCAGTGTGTAGATGTTATCTGCGCTATCCTAGCTGAAATTGGCTAGAGTTCCTTGAAGAGGGGGATCTTTCTTGATCCCCTGAAGGAGGTGGTCATATGACCACCCCTTAAAAAGCCCTCCCTGGATCCTGACTGTCCAGCTAACTATCAGCCTATCTCTAACCTGCACTTTGTTGATAAGGTTATTGAGAAGGTAGTTGCGTTGCAACTGGATGATCACCTTGTGACCCACAACATCTATGAAGCTGTCCAGTCTGGACTTAATAAGAGGCATAACATGGAGACTGCCCTTGTCCGGGTATTAAATGATCACCTAATGGTGAGAGATCGAAAGGCTTGTACCATTCTGGTCCTTCTTGATCTCTCAGCAGCCTTTGACACCGTGGACAATGACGTGCTTTTGGAGTCTTTGTGGATCCTTTGTGGGCTGTCTGGTACAGTCCTCAAATGGTTTCGATCTTTCCTCATGGGCAAGTCTCAGAGAGTGGTCACTGGGATTCGTTCCTCTGATGCCCTCCCCTGTCCTGTGGGGTGCCGCAGGGTTCCATATCGGAGCCCATGTTGTTTGCAGTGTATATGCTGCCATTGGGAGATATCATTAGGCGATGCAGCTTGAGTTTTCACTCCTATGCAGATGATACTCAGGTGTATATGTTCTTTTTACCTGTTCAGGTTGATGTAGTCTCTGTGCTTATTAACTGCCTCACCAAGATCAAAAACTGGATGAGCACTAGCTGGCTGAGAGTGAATCTGGACAAGACTGAAGTGTTAGTAGAGGACCTGGGTCATCCAGGGGCGGGTTTGGGATCTGGGCATGCGTCGGGCCTATGGCTTGATGGTGGTCAGCTCACTACCTCAGACTGGGTGCATAACCTGGGCATTATTTCTGATAAAGGCCTGACTCTGACATCTCAGGTGTCGGACATGGTTAAATCTTCATTTTACCATCTGAGGAATATCGCCCAGGTGAAACACCTGGTTCCTCCGGATGACCTTCCAACACTGGTCTATGCCTTCATTACCACCTGTCTTGACTACTGTTATGCCCTCTACATAGGGCTTCCTGGGGTTGATATCCGCTGCTTGCAGGTAGTGTAGAATGCTACAGCCAGGTTATTGTTTGGTACATCAAGGACCAGTCACATTACACCTGTGTTGCGCGGACTGCACTGGCTGCTGGTTCAGTGGTGGATCATCTATAAGGTTAGCTTGCTAACCTTCAAAGCCCTACATGAACAGAGACCTGACTACCTGAAAGATCTCCTGACTCCCTACTTCCCTCTTTGTCCTCTCCAATCCACCAACGAAAGATTGCTACAGACTCCCAGGGTTCATTTAAAAACTTCTGGTGCTCGTGCTTTTTCCTTTGCAGCACCAACCCCTGTGGAATTCTCTACCTCATCGGTTAAGAGAGTGCCTGTCTGTCAACAGCTTTAAATCCATGCTGAAAACATATTTGTTTACTTTAGCCTTCCCAGATTACTTTTAAATCTGTATCTATTGTTTTGCTGCAAGTTTTCAATGTGTTTGTGTTTTTAAAATGTGAAGCACCTTGACTTTGGAAAGGCGCTATAAAAATAAAGTTTTACTTACTTACTTATAGCAGCACTGCCAAAGAGAAAAATGTAATTTATTTATAAATTGGTGACAGAGAAAGGCAAACGGAGCCAAGGCTGATTTCCAGGTGTGACCCAGGGGAAGGGATGCATGGGAGACAAAATGCAAAAGATACAGTGATAAAAAGAGGAGAATATAATGTTAAAAAATACAGGTGAGTAAATAGTCACAGCCCAAACTGCCAGGACTACTAAAGGAACATATAGTGCACATAATGGGCAACTAAAATAGAGCACAAAATACAATATGCTATAAGGGCAAAAGACCTGGTGACAAAAAGGGAACACAGCTGGGGAAAAGGTGTGCATAACTGTAAGAGGACCAAAGGGAGGATGCCTGGGGAGTAGGATGCAAGTACTGGGCTGCTTTAAACTGAGAGGGTGAATGCTATAAAAAGGTGAAGCAGAAAAGACAGACACCAGGACAACAAGGAAAGGAAATCCCATGGGTGTGGGAGGGGAACAGTAGGGGATAGGGAAGCAGAGATTTCAGGAAGACAGGGAAAGAGGTGGGAGAGGAACAGCAGGAGGTTAGGTACAGGCACAGGAAGAAGAAAAGCGGTCCTGACGGAATGGTTTAAATGAGAGGTAGGAGGGTGAGAGGCAGAGGTGAGTGGGAAGGCTATTCCGGAGTGTCGAAAGATGGACTGAAAAAGCAGTTTGACCAAAGCAGGTTCTGCAGAGGGGGATGTGAAGGGTGAGAGAATGGCTATCACTGGAACTTAAACTTTGTTACCAGCTCTGACGGAAAACAGCTACAAAAAAAAATTAGTAACTTACTACCGCTACACTAAAATGTAACTTTTTATATACATAATCACTAAAGAGTTAAAGAAAATATTCTCATGAGTACTGTAGCTGTAGTGGTATTCACTGGATGTAGTTATAGTTCAACTGAAATATTCCAGGCACATGTAGCTTGGCCACAGGCCAATCCTAGTTTGATATAATCAGTATGTTAGAGTCTAGCCCCAAACTTCTAGGAAAACCACAAGTCATTAAAAAGATTTATTAATATAAGAAGTTCAAATTAAATTCCTTTGATACAGTGAAATGCATTACTTTGGTCATTGAACTTAATTATATTAATCTATTTGACTGCTTTCCCTTAACCTTCAATGTGCTCTTTTTCCTTAACGAGGGTTTAAGTCTGTGTTGAAATGAGACAGTACATTTCCTTACCTGTCCAAATGTAACAACTATGGAAGTTTTTTTCCCTTCTTTTACGAGTAAAGTTGGGTCTTACCTTACAGTGAATGCAGATGCTATCATAGTAATATCGCCATTCATCTGGACAGAAATCAACTGTGATGTTCAGTGACAAGCCAGGAACCAGTCGATGCTGTAGAATGAAACAATAATTTAAGAAGTTCTTCAGCAATAGACAAATAAACCAAGTTTAACACTCTGGAAAGGAACAGCAACAGAAAATGAACAATGAACTTTTTTTAATAGAAAATAAGTATTCGTACTTACTGTTTTGGAATATTTGATTTGAAAGTATTTTGTTTGGGGTGGTAAAATGTGAATATTCATTACTTCAGTGGAAATGTTTATCAGTTTCTGTAAATGAAAAACATTATTTAAGCTTGTATCTATAGAACAATACATACATTTGTAGGGAGGCAATACAAATTTATTTTAATAAGACTATGAAGTAGGCAAAACTGTGAAGTAATGGACAATATCTTGAAGTAAAGTATCCTGAGGCTGACACAAGGGTTCTAAGCATATTGATAGGTCTATTGATTACCTATCAGAAATACTCATGTTAGATGGTCATATTAAAATGGAAGATCATTTAGATAAGATGTGTATGCAGGTGATGTTGATCTTTTAATTGTGTAAGTAAGTAATTCTTTATTTGTTATGTGCCAATACCAGGGTCTCTGGGCACCATACAGTAAAGGTTTAACAGAGTGGTAAAAACAATTCACATTTATAAAACAATCAGTAAATAATTAAGATTCATTATGTATGTTAAAAAGTATCGGCAGGCAAGGCTAAGCTAAAAAGGTGATTATTCAGGCCCATCCCGAATGCCTCCACCATAGGGGCCTCCCTCAAAGGTCTTTGCAGTGAGTTCCAGAGAACTGGGCCAGCCACCCTGAATGAGCGATCACCCAACAATTTTCAGCCTGGTCCTCGGAACTGCCAGGAGGCCCTCGGTAGAGGAACAAAGGGAGTGGGCTGGGATGGCAGGAATAAGGAGGTCTGACAGGTAGCCAGGGTCCGATCTGTATAGGGCCTTGTAGGTGAGCAAGCCCACCTTGAAGAGAATCCTCCACCAGACCGGCAGCCAGTGAAGACCCCACAGAACTGAGGTCACATGGCAGGACCTTGGCAGCACCGTTAGCAGCCTGGCCGCTGCATTCTGCAACAGCTGCAGTTGGCAGAGATTCCCTCCACTGACCTTGAGGTAAAGAGCTTTACAGTAGTCAAGCCTGGATGTTACAAAGGCATGCACTAGTGATGGTAGGTCTTCAGGCAGAATTTGGGGTTTAATCCAGGCGATGTTCCTCAGGTGATAAAAAACACTTTTGATGACAACCAACACCTGAGCTTCAAATGTCAGCTTGTCATCGAGGAGAACACACAGATTTCTCACCCTAGAGGATGCCTTCAACAGGACTGACCCCAGAGTACGCTGTTATCATTCCAGAGGCATCCCCATCACACCTGTGACCCGGCTGAATCACCAGTACCTCTGTCTTGTCCAGGTTAAGTCTCAGCCAGTTAGAGTTATCCAATCCTGGATCTCGGCAAGGCATTTATTCAGCACTTCAATGGCGTCATTTGGCCCTGCTACAAAAGACATGTACAGCTGAGTATCATCCGCATAATTGTGAAAACCAAGACTGTACTGTCTAATGAGCCTCCCCAGGGGTAGCATGTATATCACGAACAGCATCAGTGATAGGATCAAGCCTTGAAGAACTCCACAGGTCAGGGGCATTGGGGAGGAGGAGAAATTTACCATCACTACCCTCTGTCTCCTGCCCAAGAGACAGGACTCAAACCAGCTGATGATGGTCCTGGTGAGCCCACAATACTCTCTAAGGCAATCTAACAACATGATGTGGTCCACGTTATCAAATGCTGATGACAGATCAAGGAGAATCAGAACTGACTGCTCCCCTTGATCTCTTGCCCTGAGGAGATCATCATGTACCCGGACTAATGCTGCCTCTGTGCTGTGCCTCATCCTAAACCTGGACTGGAATGGATCATAGATGTCAAAAGTCTCCAGGTGCTCCTTGAGCTGCAGAGCTACTATCTTTTCAACAATCTTCCCTAGAAATGGGAGGCTGGAGATGGAGCTATAATTCACCAGGACATCAGGGTCAAGAGATGTTTTTTTCAGAAGAGGTTTCACCAATGCCTCTTTCAGGGTGTCAGGGAAAACCCCCTCCAAAAGTGAACACCTGACTATACCAGCGAACACTTGACCGATAGCCTTGACACAACCCATTAGGAGGCACGTTGGGTCAGGGTCCAGTTCACAACAAGTAGGCTGCAGCTTCAAAATCACCTTGGACCTCAGCCACTTCCACTGGCTGAAACTCTGCTCAGACAATAAGAGCACCCCTGCTCCACCTAGACCCCACCCTGTGGAACTGATCTAGACCAGTCTCCCAAGGGAGGCCCCAGACTGTTCCAGGGGAGGCTCGGTCAAGTTTGAGAATGTCCAGTATTTACTGTAAATTTTAAGTTTTAGATTGTGTGTGTGACGGGATGAAGCAAACTAAATATGTATAGTGGCAGGTGAATTTCTTTCCTGATGCACAAATTGGTGTCCAGGAAAATCTCACTGAGCCAAAGCTTGTTTCTGGGTGTGTATTTATATACAAATTGGTTACTGAGAAAGGCGCACCGAGTCAAGGCTTGTTTCTACAGTAAGTGTTTATATGTAAATTAGTGACTAGGAATGACACTCTGATCAATGCTTGTTTCTAGAGTAGGTGTTAATTTCTATGTAAACCGATGACTGGAAACTGGCACACTTAGCCAGCACTTGTTTTCAGGTTTGACCTGTGGTAAAGGTAGAGGGAGTTCCTTAAGGTGGCAAGGATGGCTGTTTCAGATAGAGGGGAAACAGACAGAGAGAGTAGTAAGGGTCTAAGAGTTAGAAAAGTGGAGTGACAAGGATAACCTGGGGTATGGAATTGGGGGGAGAATAGTAAGTTGAATAAAAGCGAATATACTCAGTCAGCTTTATTAGTCACACTTTATTCCTGCTGCACTGTGCAAAATTTTTTTTAATGGAGAGGCCCAAGGTTTTTCCAAAATTTTGAGGGAAGCTCAAAATGTTTTCCATGGCTTGGGGGAGGTTCACTATCACAAAGTCTGAGAACTGATGATCTAGACTCACTGTCGAGATCCTGGCCCAAAAAGAGGATACCCTGTCAGAGAAGAACAGAGCAAACTCTTCACAAAGTGTTACTGAAAAAGCTCTTTTTGGCTGTAGACAGACTGGATGAAGAAGCCTATCCACAGACCAAAAGAGCTGAGCTTGTCTGTACTTCCCTGCAGCAATCTCCCTGGACAGGAACTCTGCCTTCTTACAGTTGCTTGCCTTTTCATAATCAGCATAGTGATTCCTCAAAGCCAGTCTAAATCCTTCTGACCAAGACTACCCATGGTCTTCATCGCCCTGTGATCCCCATCATACCATGCGTGTCTCTGGCGAGAGGACCCAAGTCATATATGAACCAGTGCGAAGGCATCGTGTACCTCGGTGACAGCCCTATTATAGGCTGCCACCGCCTCACCCAAGTCAGTCGCACAAACAGCAATAACACCAGAAAAATCAACTACCAGAATCAGTCCCTCTTTGGACAATCCCCTCAAGGGGTGATAGCTGATCATCTCAACAGGGGAGGGACCATCTGTGGGGGGGGCCCCAAACAAGAATTTCACCATACAATGATCGGACTAAGTGATCCAATCAATCTCAAGGTCAGAGACCTCAAGACCCAGTGAGAATACCAAGTCCAAGGTGTGGCCATGATGGTGGGTCACAGAGGCAACTGTCTATGCAAGGACTAAGCAATGTTGTCAGCTGGAGGAGGTCAAAACCAAATTACAAGGTTTCATTATCGACCCAGGCATTGAAGTCACCCAGAATAAGCCATCTGGGCAACTCCAACTCCTTTGTCAGTGATGAAATCCATAATCTCCTGCAAGAATTCTCCGCCTGACCCCGGAGGGCGGTATACCAAGAGAATTCTGCAACCTGCAATTGGATCCCCATGTACTGCTACACATTCAAACAACAAGGTATAACCCACTGGGTGTAGAGAGAAATTCAGGTTGGATCTAAAGCAGATGGCCACACCCCAACCCCTGCAATCCCTCCTTGGGCAGTGTACCACAGAGTACCAGGCAGGGATCGATGCCTGCAAAACTGGACCTTCATCGTTCTCCAACCAGGTCTCTGTGATGCACACCAGGTTGACCAACGAAATCAAGTCCAACATAATTGCAGTCTTATTTCTTGTCAACCTGGCATTGCATAATATTGCCCAGAGGGGATCAGTGAAGGCCATAGGCCCTGTAGCTGCTTGCCCATGTGGTCGGTGGGAACCCTACAAACAGAGTCCAAACACATCAGGCTTCTCTCTAGGCTCCGTTTTCTCCTAGGGTGCCTCCTACTCCTTACCAACCACCTGAATATTGGTCCCGAGCTGTTATAATTACATAGCCATTCAAAGTAAAGAAAATTTTGAAATAAGAACCACTGATCTAAATCACATAAGACTGTGGGATAATTTAATGCATTATATATTGAGTACATGAGGTGGTGTGTATAACAATAATTGTATAAAACTTGAGGTGTGGGATGCTAAATAAATCCTGCGAGCAAAGCTTTAGGGGTTTATGAAAGCATCCAACACCAAGGATGTGAATAAAATCTGAGTTCTGCACATGACCCCCATGCTTTGTTTTATATAATTGCTGGGATGTGTTTTTTCATGCTAAAACCCCCATTTATTATGTTTATTATTTATTATGCATTAGGTTATGTTTTGTGTTTTTATTATTTAGTCTAACAAATGCTGTCCAATAGGATCCAAATATGCTTCGCACCTGCCGCCCCTTATTTATTTAAATTTTATTTGACCCTGACAGGCATCCACAGCACAGCCATGCTGCAGCTTCAGGTTTGCAGCTCCAGCCACACTTGCTCTGCTGCCTGACAAACAAGCCCCTTGGGACACTTAAAGTTAGCTGTGGGAGGGGTGGACCAGGTTTGTGGAGAGACACTCTATCCACAGCCTCCTCCACCAGCAGACACTCACATTGTGCCCCTTCTCCCACCCACAAGGAGCAGGCTGCAGTCTGAGCTCCTTACAGTCTGGGCCTGAAAGTGCTGACTGACACTTTCACCACTATCACATTGAGCTGCAGCAGCAGGCGTGAGCTCTTTGAGAGGAAGCCAGTGCATGAATGCCATTATAGCCAGCTGGTTATAATGGCAAATTATAACCAGATTCCCCTAAGGGAAAAAACACAACCCAGTTATTATAAAGTTATAATTACTGGTCACCGGCTTTTCCCATAGGAAACCAGTTAAAATTTGCCGTTACTTCAGATAGTTCATAAACAACGCTGAGTTTTCCTAACCTTCTTGCTAGCCGCGTGCGCTGTCTCTTTCCCCATGTCCCTCGCTAGAAAGATCTGACGGATGTCCCAACTGCCACTCGGGGGGGGGTAAGTAAACCCATCAATGACTCAAAAAAAAAACACAACAAAGAAATGGGAAACATCCACTCTGCAAGGTTTAAACAATAATATTTTAAAATATTGGCAGACCATGGACCACGCTGAATCCTGACTGGTTGTTGACTGCTTTTCAACACCGATTTCTTGCTTTATTTTATATAATTGCTGTCATGAAAAAGCGCTGGCCAGCAATTATATAAAATAAAAGATGAGGTTGTATGTAAAACTCGATTTTATGCATGCCCTTTGTGTGGGATGCTTTTTATAAACCATTTGGGCTTCGCCCTCGGGGTTTATGTAGCATCCCACACCTCGGGTGTGTGTAAAATCTCATTACACACATCGCCCCATCAATTATTCTCTATATATTTAAATGCAAAGTGCTTTGCTATAGTAACAGTATGTTTGAATATACAGTGAAAAGTGTCAGTAAAGAGAAGTTACAGTCCTTACTGTAACTGGGGCTCTTTCTGAATATCTTCTCCAATGAGTCCACCTTTTTGGTCTTAGGGCATGAGGCACTAGGACCCAATGGAAGCAGCAACCTTTGAAGCTGGCAGTGCAGGTGCCTGCACCCCCACATGCAACCCATCCTCACGCACCCTCTGGTGTACAGCAGCACCTGTCCCAATCACCTCAGGACCTTTTTTACTGATGAGGAGAGCTAGTAAATGAAACCAAAAACTATTAGCAACCTAACTACTATTATCTAAGGGCATAAGACAGACCCGCTGGATCCTGTAAGAAGGGTCAACACTAGTAATCAGAAAAATGGTGTCTTCACGTTTTTATGTATCTGAGAAGGGAGGCAGACTTCATAACATTGTTGCAGTAAGTCCAGGGGATGGAGTGTGGGTAAGTGATATGCTATAAAGAAGATATTCAGGAAGATCAACAGTTTCGGTAAGCACAGTAACTTCTCTATCTTCCTAGAATCGATCTTCTTCATAGAGTCCCACTTTTTAATCTAGAGTACCAAGCTTCAGAAACCAGGTCCCCCGGACTAGGAAGATCGGAGTTCTAGGACTCTTTAAGAAAGCAAACCTTACGGCATATCCCATCCAAAACCAGCATGATGTCTGGAATGCATGTCCAGGGCATGATGCTTGGTGACGGTATGGAAAGTGCTCCAAGTACCAGCTCTACAGATTTCTGCAATGAGTGCTGTGCAAAGTGTTGCAAACAGTGCGGCTCCAACTCTGGTAAAGTGTGTTCTGATAGAGTCCTCTAGTTGTATCCATGCCATAGAGTAGCAATGGTGAATACAGTTCACAACCCATCTAGAAAGGCACTTACAGTGATAGAGAGCCCCTTCCATTTAGTATTGAAAAAGATGAACAGCTGGGGTGCCTGTCTGTATTTCTTTGTTCTAACCAGGCAGAAATTCAGGGTTCTTTAGGCATCCAAGGAATGCAGAATCTATTCCCCCTCATTTTTCAGTTTTGGTAAAGTACGTTGGTAGAACCAAGGACTGTTTCAAGTGAAACTCTGACATCACCTTAGGCAAGAACTTGGGATGTGTATGGAGGACTACCCTGTGCTTATGGAAAAAAGTGTAGGTGTCGATGAGGCATAGGTCAGGAAGCATAGGAAAACCAGGAGCAGTTGTAGAATTTGCAAAAAGTATTTATTTGTACTAGCAGTAATATAAAAAAAACTTGTTCCGTATAACTATTTACAAAGGCAGAATAAATAGAGAAAATCCAACAGAGTCTTCCTTCAATCTCTGTGTATCCCTTGCAAGCAATTGCAGCTCTGTCTTATAAGTCTCTGCAACCCCACTTTCTAACAAGCATCCTGGTTTTTTTGTCTAAAATGTTCCTGTATATTTCAGGCAGGTGCAAGCAGGAACACAATGTCCCAGAACTGAGGCCCCTTTCACACAGCTTCTGCAAAAGGCTTAAAAACTGCATTTCAGGTTAACCCCATGAGTTCCCAATAGTTTTCTGCAATCATCTCAAACTATAATTATATATATTTTAACAGCAACACTATATAATTTCTCAACAAAGGGATCTCAATATCAGTTACATTTCCACATAATGATTTACATATATTTTTATACCAGCAGATATGCAAGGGAGGAAAAGACAGAATAGCAAGGGAAGACTGAGAGATCTTGAGAGGCAAATAATTGTGAAACTGTTGGGGCGATCAAATACTACGTCTCACAGAAAAAACCTGGTTGTGCAACCAGATAGACAAGAGACAGGAAGAACAGAACAAATCCCTGTATTCAAACTCTCCATATCAACTGAGACAGGGTCCTATTCAACCCTGTCACATACACCCCCCGTCCTTAAGAGGGAACCTGTTTTGTCAAACAGGTTTCCAAAACTTTCTATTAATTCTCTGACATTAGCTTCTAACTTTCAGAAATTAAGCACATGTGCAGTATCCCTTTTTCTATAACAGTACAGTAAACAGTTAAGTTTAAAGTCATACATTTGTTTTTCAACCTTCTGAACCCTCAATTCCTGATCCATATCTTGACAGAAAATCAGCATTGCTATTCTCTTTACCAGATTTGTGTAGCACTTTGAATTTAAATGGCTGTAGTGCCAGGCACAATCTCGTGATTCTGGAATTGTTATATTTCATTTGGTTAAGCCAACAGAGAGGACTGTGATCTGTTACAAGTACAAAGACAGTTCCTAGCAAATAAAATTTAAGGGACTCCATGGCCCACTTTGCTGCTAAACATTCCTTTTCAATGATGGAGTACCTTTTCCTTCTGTCATGCAACTTCCTACTTATGCACAGAATAGGTGTTTCTTCCCATCTATATTTTGACTTAGGACTGCACCTAGGCCTACCTCTAACGCGTCTGTTTGTAACAAAAATGGTTTCTCAAAATCGGGCTTCTTAAAACAGGGGCTGAACATAATGCAGCCTTAATGGCTTGAAAAGCATCCATTTCACATTATTTGAGAACCATTTTTTCGTGAGTTCAGTGAGGGGAGTAGCTAACTCAGCAACGTTGGGAACAAGTCTCCAATGATAACCAGCCGGCCCTAAAAATGGCCTGACATGTTTGTTGGTTTTAGGGACAAGGCTGTTAGCTACAGCTTCTATTTTAGAAACCTCTGGTTTGGCATCTCCATTTCCCAACACATAGCCCAAATATCTGTTTTCCTGATTCCTCATGCACATTTGGTAGGATTAATAGTCAGACCTGCATTTTTGATAGCTTGGATAACTGCTCGTAGGTGTTCCAGGTGGATTTTCCAGTCTGGACTGTACACCATGACATCAACCAAGTATGCAGCACAATAACCAGTGTGAGGGGATAAAATTACATCCATGTATCGCTGGAATGTAGCTGGCATATCATGTAAACCAAATGGCATGATGGTGAACTGATAGAATCCAACAGGAGTGGCAAATGCAGTTTTGTCTCTGGATTCTTTAGCTAAAGAGATTTACCAGTAACCCTTGGTGAGATCAAGGGTACTGATATACTTTGCACTCCAAAGTCTGTCCACCAAATCATCCATTCTGGGCACAGGATAACAGCCAAATTCTGACACTTGATTAAGTTTCCAAAATCAAGGCACATTCTAACACTTCCTTCTTTTTTGTTTACAATTACTATGGGAGATGACCAAGCACTCTTTGACTTTTCTATGATACCCAGTTCTTTCATTTTTTGTATTTCCTTAACCACATCAGCTCTTAACTGCTCTGGTAATGTGTATGTCTTTTTCCTAGTAGGGCGAGCATTCTTTGGCACTATTACATGCTCAACCCCTTTTGCTCAGCCTGGTGCTGTGGTAAAACTACTGTTAAATGTCTTTAGCACATTACAAATTTCTGCAGTTTGTTCTGAGGTTAAGGAAACATTCACCTTTACAGCATCGGCAGTTATAGTTTGTTCCAGTCTATCATAAGCTACATCAATATCTTCTTTATCAATGTCTGGTAAAACTAGCAAAGCAGCTTTTGGCATTTTTTCAACCCATTTCTTGAGGAGGCTAGCTTGGTGTATCTTAGAAGGATTTTACCTGTCAGGGGTCTCAATCTCATAGTTAATGGTGCCAGTACATCTAAGAACCTTATAAGGCCCTTGCCACTTCATTAACAGTTTATTTTCTGTTGTGGGTAACAGTAGTAAAACCTTTTCACCTGGCTCAAAACCTTTTTCTTTTACCCCATGGTCACAATATACCTTCGGCTGGTTCGGGGCCTCTTCCTGATTACTATGGGCAATTTCAACATATTTTGCCAGCTTCTTTCTTAGGGCACACATATAAGATGCTATTGATTGCTTCTGATTGGGATTATCTTCCCACATTTCTTTTATCACATCCAATGGCCCTCTTGGCAGCCTCCCATATAGCATTTCAAATGGTGAAAACCCTGTTATTGCCTGTGGCATTTCTCTGTAAGCAAAAAGTAGGTAAGGCAAGTATTAGTCCCAATTTTTCCCTTCCCCTTTTATAAACCTTTTTAACATGCGTTTTAGGGTTTGGTTAAAATGCTCAACAAGACCGTCTGTCTGAGGATGATAGGAGGAGTTTCTTATGGCAGTGATACCTACTAGTCTGTACAGCTCCTTAAGTAATGCATCACCAAAATTACTATGTTGATCAGTAATAATTTCTTTAGGTATGCCCACTCTGCTGAAAATTTTTGCAAGCTATGCTGACACTTTTGAAGCTGTGACAGTACGCATTGGAACTACTTCTGGGTATCGAGTAGCTCTGTGGATGTCCACTGGAGTGCTGTGCTGAGGACTAGCCATCTGGTTCTGGGAGCACCGATTCTGTTGAGTTCCCTTTCCTTTGGATGTTTGCTGGCGAATTGCAATCTGAGTGTGCTGAGACTGGGAGCGATACCGGTTTGCTGTATGGGGACTTCCTCGTAGTGTGCACTGGAGTTAGTTGGCTACGACACTTTATCACCCCCATATGTTCAAACTATCGGAGCGGGTGTTTTCATGCTAGTTGGAGTAATTACATTCTAGCCGGGATTACATTGAGTTCTGGGGCTCACAACTAGTATGCTGTCAGCTGTAACTCTGTCTGTTGGTTTTGTCTGGTTTCTAGCTGATGGAGAATTGGAAGCTTTGAAGAAAAGGGAATTTTGAGGAAATGTCTCACTAAATACTGTTCAAGGAGATCCTGGAGTGCTAGCGGTGGATGTCCTGTCATATTCCCGCAGTCTGCACAGCAAGGTGTCCGGGTTGGTGGGCTAAGAGCAGTTTAATTTGAGGTTTTAACTGTCCAGCCCCGATCCTCCCGGTGAGTTCGATTGTGAGTTCACAGCTAGGTGGGAGCCATTGGCTCTGTTTCACCAGTTAGCCAGCGGTTTGGGTGGGTGGTCCCCAGGGTTTTCCCACTGGTTTCGCTGCTCGGGTGGGCCTGGATGAAGACCCGTGGTACTGGCCATGTGCTTTACAGCCAACCCTCAGTGGTGGATTTTTCGGGGCCTGTGTTAGCCTCACAGCTGCTAGCTACCCACTGAAGAGGACTTTTCCTGACTATAGGAAGGCTGTGAGAGTGCCTGCTACTCTCTCAAGCCTGGGCAGTGAGAGTGCCTGTGGACTGGGAAGTATTTGGATTTGGTTTCATCTCTTCTTCGGTGAGAGCGACTAAGGGGTATGAAGAACCTATTAAGACTTTTTATCTGTCTTACCCTGGAAGTATGAATTCTGGGGAATTTTCTATTGTCTCCCTTGGGAGTGAGAGATCCATCGGGGATTGAAAATCTGGTCTTTTCTTTTCCCTATCACTGTGACCTTTCTGCAACTTGGAAGACTCTCTATTCTATGTGATTTTGTTATCTAAACTACCAGCTGACTTGGACTCAAAGTTGTGACTTTATATTTAATTATTTTAATCACTGTGGTTTGGTGGAAGGGGGATTTCTGGTTTTGTTAATTTTTTTAGGTTTTGTTTAATTCGGTCATCGGAATGTGTTGGAGGCCTGCTCCCACGGTCCTGTGCTATTCATCCTCTGCCCTCTGCTCCCTCTACCCCTTTGTCTCCCCATTACATTTTTTCATCTATCAGCATTATAGAGCACTGAGCATTGTACATTGGAGGAGGGGTTGGGGGTGTGTGAACGGCGGAGGTTGAATGAGCGGGGCCATCACATCGGGGTTGTAGGGTCCAGAAGATGCCCTGGGGTGAAATGGAATCCAGATCGTGGTCCTTCATGTCTGGTTTCCATACCTAAGGGAACCACCAAATTGGGTGGGCCCCGGAAGTTCGTCCAACTCGGGTGGTGTTATGCTATGCTAGATCTATTAAAAACGAGACTGCGATTATTGCAGATCTTGTAAATTCAGTGGATCTGGTTTGCATCACCAAGACCTGGCTGGATGAGAACTCTGGCCCTATTTTAGAGGCTGCAGTTCCAGATGGTTACTCTGTGATTCACCGCTCAAGACTGGATCATGGGGGGGGCTACGGTCTGTTTCAAGACTGAAATTGGGCCTCAGGAGTGTACCAGTTGAGGAGACTGAGTCATTTGAGTGTACTGTGGTAGCAGGTGTAGGTTGTAGGATTGCTCTCATCTACCATCCACCCAGGGATGGGAAAAGGCTCCTTCAGGAAGTGGCGAACTTCATCATCGACATGGCATTTGAGTCTCCCAGTTTGATTGTCCTGGGTGACTTTAATGCCTGGGTTGATGATGAACTCTCTCAATTTGGAAAACACTTCCTCCAGTTGATGACATCATGACATCACTGGGCCTTACGCATATAGTTACCACTGCTACCCATAAACGTGGTCATTCCCTTGACTTAGTTTTCCTCCTGGGGATTGAAGCCTCGGATCTGGTGGTGGATCCAGTCAGATGGTCCGATCACTACACTGTGTGGTTCAATTTTAACACCCACCCCCTCGAATGCCTGCCCCTGTGGAGATGGTCAAGTATCTCTCTTTACGAGATGTTAGCTCTAAAGGCCTTATGGCGGTACTTGACCTATCGTCTATTCTGGTTGCAAACAGCGACCCAGAGGACCTCGTGGTGGCCTATAATATGGCCATTGCAGTGGCCCTGGATATCATTGCCCTGTCCATGTTTCTGCTCTCTCCCTTCGCCCTTGGTCCCCATGGTTTGATGGGACCTTGAGGGAGATGCGGCAACAAAGACGAAGATTAGAGCGTTGCTGGCGGATATCTGCCCTTGATGCCGACTGCCTTAGGTTGATGGATCATTATCAAACATATCAATCTGCAATCACCTGTAAGAAGGCAGAGTTCCTGTCTGGGGAGAATGCAGTCGCTCAGAACCGACCAGTTCAGCTTTTCCGAACTGTGGACAGGATGTGCAACCCTTTTTGTCTACAAGTTTGGAAAGCGTTTTTGCAAATGCAGTGCAATGAACTTGCTTGGTTCTTTGCGACTAAGGTGGCCCACACCAGGAAAGCTCTCTAGCCAACACACTCTATAGGTGCTGCTGATGACCAACACTTGACCACTAGCCTTCAGCTTTCCTGGAGTACCTTTGACTGCTCGGAGTTCATGGATGTCATGAGGATTGTCCAGGGTGCACGCCCTACATACTGTAGTTTGGATCCAGGATCAACTTCCCTGATTTTGGGTTGTACTGATTCCATTGGTCCAGTCCTTGCACGGATAGTTTGGTGTTCCTTAGAAACAGGTGAGTTTCCTAGCTCCCTGAAGGAGGTGGTGGTAACACCCCTCCTGAAGAAAGCTTCTTTGGATCCAAACTGCCATGCGAACTACAGACCAGTCTCTAACCTTCCCTTTTTAGGGAAGGTGGTTGAGAAGGTAGTGGCTGTACAGCTAGAGAGCCATTTGACCATCCATGACATCTATGAACCCCTCTAGTCCGGTTTCCAAAAGAGGCACAGTACTGAGACAGTGCTGGTTTGGGTGCTCAATGATCTCCTGATGGCTGGAGATCGGAAGAACCGTTCCATCTTGGTCCTTCTTGATCTCTCAACAGCATTTGACATGTGGACCATGGAGTTCTGCTTGACCTTCTGAGGTTCACCTGTGGCCTGTCAGGTACAGTCCTCATGTGGTTTACATCTTTCTTAACCGGAAGAACTCAGAGGGTGGTATCTGGGATTTATTATTTGGACCCTATCCCTCAGTCGTGTGGAGGTCCTTTGGGATCGGTGCTGTCCCCCTTGTTGTTCGCAGTGTATATGCTGCCCCCCTGAGACATTGTAAGGAGGTATGGGCTGAGGTTTCACTGCTATACTGATGATACCCAGCTCTACCTTTCTTTTGCACCCAACCAGATTAGAGCTCTCTCAGTCTTTAATAACTGCCTGGCGAAAATCCAGGAGTGGATGGATTCGAGTTGGTTGAAGTTGAACTCTGGAAAGACTGAAGTGCTGGTTGTGGATCCAGAATGCCAGACAGGGGGGTCGGGGTGGGTTTATCATCGGGGTATTTCCTTGGGAGTTTATCACTCCCAGCCTCTGAACAGGTGCGAAACCTGTGGGTAATTTTTCAGAAAGGGCTGACCCTGTATTCACAGGTGACAGTCGTCATCAAGACCTTTTTTACCACGTGAGGAATAGCACCAGGATTAAGCACCTTGTTCCATCCAGTGACCTTCCCACGCTGGTTCATGCCTTTGTGTCCTCCCGCTTGGATTATTGCAACTCCCTGTATCTAGGGCTAACTGGGGGTAGAAATCCGCCATTTGCAGCTAGTGCAGAAAGCAGCAGCTCTGCTTTTGACAGGACCCTCTCGGTTCTGCCATATTTCTCCTGTGCTGCGCGATCTGCACTGGCTTCCAGTACAATGGCAGATCACCTTTAAAGTTGGTCTTCTGACTTATAAAGCCCTACATGGACAGGGCCTGAATTACCTGAAAGAGCTCCTGGTATCTTACCGGCCCGGGCGATCGCTACTCCTCTCAGCTGGCGAGGGGTTGCTAGAGATTCCAAGAGTGTGTTTAAAATCTTCTGGGGTCCGAGCATTTATGCATGCGGCTCCTTCCCTCTAGAATTCTCTACCCTGCCAGTTATGTGAGTGCGTGACCATGGACTGCTTTAAACAAGCCCTAAAAACCCATCTTTGGCACCAAGCATTCGACGACTGATTGACAGATTGACTGTATTTATCTTAATTTTAGAAGTTTGTTCTGATGAGTGTCATATTAACTAAACTGCTATAATGTGTGTAATATGTATGTTTTTAAATTGTGTTCAGTGCCTTGGTTTTGGAAAGGCACAATAAAAATAAAAAAATAAAGTTTTAATATTATTATTTATTGTAGTTGCATACTACCTGGATAAATCTATTACTCTTTTTACTTTTGTCTAAAGGACCGACCACATCCACTGCAATTCTCTCAAAAGGCACATCTATCAAGGGTAGGGGCACCAGGGGCACCTTGTCTTGTCTAGTGACTGTGGCTACTTTCTGACACTCAGCACAGGAACTACAATAGGCAGCAACATCTTCATGAATTCCAGGCCAGTAAAATCTATACAGCAATCTGGCAAGGGTGCGATCCCTCCCTGAGTGACCAGCCATAGGACTATCATGTGCTATCTGTAACAACTCTGTTCTATACTTCTGTGGTATAACCAATTGTTCTGTCTGTTTCTGTGTCTGAGATTTAACCCAAACTCTATACAGTAACCCATTACATTTCTTAAACATTGGTCCACCCTGTTTTGGTTTCACCCCCAGCTGCTTAAAATAACCCTGGAGAGAAACATTGCTATCTTGCTCTGAAACAAAAATCGTAATCAGATATCAGTTTAGCTTCAGCATTTTCATATTTTAACCCTTTATGTCCATCAGTAATTTGTTGCCACAGTTTCTTCAGGCGTGGCCTTTCTTTCCTAGATTTCCAGATCTTGGAGCTGTGCTTAAACAAGTCTGAATCAAAATCAGCAAAAGGAAAAGTGTCCCCACCATTTGAGATTTTCTTTGCCTGAGCTCTTGTTACCACTGCTGCTGCTGAAACTGCAGGGTTCAGTTCCTCTGAGATTAACTCAGTAAATTCTGGACAGTCACTTCCAATAATCATGGGTGCAGGTAACTTAGGTACTATGACCACTTTCATTTGGTGCGACACACCCTTAATGGTCAGAGTCACTTGAGTGGTGGGATAGTATCAAGTGTCCCCGTGGATGCAGATGACACCAGTATCTGGTCCTTTTGCACAGTGTTTCCCAGCACTTCAGCATGCACTATGGAATGTCTGCTTCCTGAATCAATTAGTCCCTTTACAGTCTTATCCCCCACCTTCACATCTGTTAAGTACTTGCCCCAATTTGCCAAGGACAAATCTGCTCCAGTGCTACAGCAATTTCTTGCAATATGACCTGGCTTATTACAGTTATAGCAAATAACATCTTTGGGCACAGATTTGTTAACCCCACCAGAGTTCTTATCAGACTTGGAGTTTAAATGGGAAAAAGAATGTCTTACCGGTGCTTAGCTATTACCTCGCTGCTGTGGCATCTGTCCAGCCATTTGGTAGTCTTTGGCCAAAGAAATAGCCTTTTCCCCACTTTCTGGTGAGTGTTCCTTTACCCAAAGCTGCACATCTGTAGGCAGGATATTGATGAATTGCTCCATGGCAAATGTGTCGATGATCTGTGGGACTGTTTGGCCCTCTGGTTGGAGCCATTTTATTGGGAGTTCTTTGAGTCGGGTGAAGACTTCTCGAGGACTGTTGACTGAGTTGTACTTCAGAGATAAAAATCTCTGCCTGTAGGTCTCTCCTGAGATGTCACACCTTTTCAGGATTTCACTTTTCACCAGGTCATAGTTTTCTGACTGTGCAGTGTCCATATTGCTGTAGGCAAGTTGGGCTTTCCCTATCAGGTAGGATACCAGTCTGATTGTCCATCACTGCTTTGGCCATTGGCAGGCTGTGGCAACTCAAGTTGTCAGGTATGCCTCGATATCATCCAAGGAACACAAATTTGTAAGTTTAATGGCTTTTAAGTTGCTTGTGTTTTGTTTCTCATCTGGATCTGTGCCAGATTCTCTGCCTTGGATAGCTTGCAAGGCATCCAGCCATTGCTGCTCCTGTCGCTGCATCTCTTCTCTCATCTGCTGCTTCTCTTCTCTCCTCTGCTGCTTCTGTTGCTGCATCTCTTTTCTCCTCTGTGCGTCTAAATGTTGAATCTCTTTTTCTCTCTGCTTCTCTGTCTCTTTTTGTTGTATAGACCACCATTTGAAAAAGGCAGTCCATCAGGCTTTCAGGTTCTGTCACTGCCTGTACGTTTCCATAACTTGTGCTGGCTGTACAATCTCAGCTTGGACATCTGTCTCTGCTAGTTTGGCTGCCATTCTCCTGGTAACCACTCCTAGACTTGTTGCGGCAGAATCCATACCTTTCTTTATGCTTTCCTGGTACTAGGTCCAGTACCCATGCACAAAACATCTAGCTAGGAGTATGCACAGTGTAAATCCCAGTTCTAACATTATCTGTCATCAAGGCACAGGTCAGGAAGCATAGGAAAACCAGGAGCAGTTGTAGAATTTGCAAAAAATATTTATTTGTATTAGCAGTAGCATAAAGAAATAAACTTGTTCAGTATAACTATTTACAAAGGCAGAATAAGTAGAGAAAATCCATCAGAGTTTTCCTTCAATCTGTGTGTGTCCCTTGCAAGCAACTGCAGCTCTGTCTTTTCCACAGCTTCTGCAAAAGGCGTAAAAACTGCATTTCAGGTTAACCCCTTGAGTTCCCAATAGCTTTTTGCAATCATCTCAAACTATAATTAAATACATTTCAACAGTAACACTATATACTTTCTCAACAAAGGGATCCCAATATAGTTACACTTCCACACAATGATTTACGTATATTTTCATACCAGCAGATATGCAAGGGAGGAAAAGACAGAATAGCAAGGGAAGACTGAGAGATAGTGAGAGGCAAAAAATTGTGAGACTGTTGGGGTGATCAAATCCTAGGTCTCACAGGAAAATTTGGTTGCGCAACCAGACAGACAAGAGTCAGGAAAGGAAAGGAAAGAACAGAACAGATCTCTGCATTCAAACTCTCCATAAAAACTGGGACAGGGTCCTATTCGACCCTGTCACAGTAGGGTGGATCTGTCACTAGAGCTTGTATTTCAGAAACTCTGCATGCATTGGTAATGGTTATTAAGAACACTGCTTTCCAAGTAAGGTACTTCATGTCACATGAAGCAACTAGCTCACAGGGCCTCTGAGTGGGCATGTCAAGAACAAGACTGAAATTCTAGGGAGTGACTGGCTTCACACTGGGGATCTCATATTTAAAAAGCCTCTAATAAATCTCTTAAACAGTGGCAATTGGGACAGAGAAAAGATGCCTATTTGGTTCATGGTATGCTGATACAGCAGCTACGAAAGGTGGACCTTGACCAAGGAGTACTGCCGACCCAAATCTAAGATGTCAAGAAGGTATTCCAAAACCTTTTCAGGGGGACACTTGAAGAGATCCACTGGGGCTCTGAAACATCAAATGGAAAAAAGCTTCCATTTTGACCATACGTCTCCCTGGTAGATGACTTGTAGGCTGCTAATAAAACTTTAAAAAGTCTTTCAGAGACATTAAATCCATTTACTTCTATCTCTTCATGAGCCAAGCCTAGACATGAAGAGATTGTGGACTGGGATGGATCAGATGGCTCTGCAGCTGAGTTGGTAAGACAAGCCTCAAGGATAAGGTCCATGGCAGCTGAACAGTTAGCTGAGTCAACAATAGGTATCATATCTGTCTGGACCAACATGGAGCTATCAGAATAATCTTGCCTCCAGTTTGAGTAGCACTCTTTGCATGACAGGTACTGTAGAGAAGGCATAGAGATAACGACTCATCCACTGTAGCTTGAACAGATCCTGATGGAAAATGCCATGCCCTGCACTTCTGGAGCAGAAGTGTGGCAGTTTAGCATTGGAGGGTAGTGTGCAAAAAGGTCTACATCATCCAGCAATGACTGCTCATGAACATCTGCTACTGATTAATTGAGGTCATCTGCCAGAGTGTTCTGAACCCCTAGCAGATGGACTCCCTGGAGTGTGGTTCTATTTTCCAGACACCATTCTCACACCTGCATTGCCTCCCTGCAGAGAGGGTAAGAGTTGATTCCTCGTGTTTTTTTCCCCCCCAGAGTCCCCACCCTACCATCTGACCCCCACGCTGACTGGGTTTTAGATCCCCCCCTTCAGCAGCCATGACTTGCCCCTCATGGCGGGGGTGGGGAGACCCTCAACCCACCAGTCCAGATCCAGTTTGGGGAGGTGCCCTCCCGGCAGTGCTGCAAGGGGGGACAATCGTCATCCGTGGCGAGGACTCAATTTTTCTATTTTCTGCCCTGCAGAGAAGGGCGTGTGATGATGCCAGTGGAGGGAGTGTGCACATGTCCGCATGCACTCCTCCAGGTGTCTGCCTCATCTCCGCCTCTTGTTTGCAGCATCGGCACACTGCCCCCTCAGCCTCTGCTGGGAGCCAGTCGAGTGCCAACCACTGGTGTCCCCCCTCCCTGGAGAAGGAGAGCAGTCCCTCTGGTCAATCCTTCTCCAACCCCCGGTGGCCCGTGCTCATTCCTGAACACAGGTCACTGGTGTAGCTGAAGCCGCCAGTGTGCAGGAGTGCGCAGAGTGTGCCAGGAGTGTCTCCAAATGCAAATCCCCTTGACTGCAGATTAAGCCAATTAATCTGAGGAATCCACTGCATCTCTTACATTGGTAGTTATTAGATTTAATGCCTTTAGTAACAGTCAACAGAAGGTCTGTTTCAAAGCAGACTCAGGAAAACTCTCCACATGGATTGGAGCTTGCTGCATTGACAATTATGGCAGAAAAAGATGATTGATCCATCCAGTCTGCCCATAAAACACCAACAAACCTGAGACCCTTTGTACCTACAGGGTTCTAATCCACACTATCCACCCCCATGCTCCCATCCAACACTACCATCCTGAGCAACCACTAAGCCCTTCACTCTTGTGTTTGAAACCACTGATTACTTTAGCACTCACCACATCTGCTGGTAGATTGTTTCCACAGTTCCACAACCCTTTATGTTAAATAAAACTTTCTTGCATCACTCTCACTCGTGAACCTCCTCATGCCCCATATTCTAGAACCAGTACTCATGCTAAATAGTTCTTTGCAGTTTACCTTGTACATTCCTTCTGAAACTTGAAGATCTCTATCATATCTCCCCTTTCTTGTCTGGTATCCAGCGGTACATGTTCAGTGCCTTGACTTGATCCTCTTAAGATTGGCTCTGCTGGCCCTGAATCATTCTGGTCACCCTACATTGCGCTGTCTCCAGGCTGTCCTTTATTTTTTATCAGGTGAAGACTCCAGAACTGGGCACAGTACTCTAGGTGGGGCCTCACCAGTGATCTATAGAGAGGTAGCAATATCTCATTCCTTCTGTTGTGAATACTTCTTCCTACACACCCCAACATCCTGTATGCCTTATTGTAGGCATTGTTACACTGGCCTGATTGTGTTAGGGAGTCACTAATGATGACCCCTATGTTTCTTTCTTCAGACTTTGTGCCCAGCTTTACCTCCTCAACCAGCAGTCTGTCATAGGGTTCTTGTTCCCTATGAGTATCAACTCACATTTCTTGGCATTGAATTTCAACTGTCAAACCTCTCCATCCTTTACAAGTCTCTCTGCATCTCCCTAACCACCTTTTCACTGTCTACCCTTACCACAGAGCTTGGTGTCATCTGTGAAGAGGCACATCTTGCCCTGGAGTCCTTCTCCAATGTCACTGATTAACATATTGAAAAGGACTGGACCTAGGACCATCCTTGTGGCACCCCAATGGTGACCTCCCTCTCTTCTGATTTAACTCCATTAACCACAACTCTCTGCTGTCTCCACATCCAACCAGTTTCTCACCCATCTAACGGTGTCATTTGCTACACCTAGATTCTCTAACTTCTTCAGCAACCTTCTGTGAGGCACCAAAATCAAAAGCCTTTCTGAAATCAAAGTAGAGTAAATCCATAGCATTGCCCTTATCCACTACACTTGTTACTCAGTGAAAGAATACCACCAACTTGGTCTGAGAAGACCTCCCTGCCATGAATCCATGCAGTTTACTATCCTGGAGTCCACTGCTTTCCTGGTAGTGCATGAGGTCCTCTTTAACTAGTGTCTCTATCAGTTTACCAGAATCAAAGGTAAGACTGACAGATCTGTAATTATCCCATTGCTGCTGGTACTCCCCCCACTTATGGAGCGGGACTATGTCCACTAACCTCCAGTCTTTTAGAACTAATCCTGACTAACCTGAGCTTATGAAGAGTCCTTACAGGTGTTCAATTAGTTCAGCTGCAAATTTCTTGTGCATGTTTGCATGAGTGCTCATACTTTGAGATATAAATCCAGTAGCCTGCTATATGGAGGCCTGGAGTGGGCAAACCAAATATCTTCTTACCCATGATATCAATGTTGCGCGACTATGTATTAGTAGATTGTGCAGTAATTTCTTCAGGGACTATAGCTATATTACTGTTAGCTATCATGCCAATAGCATCCACTACAGGCTGGGTGTAATACACCAATTTTGTCCTGGAAGACAAGCACATCCTACCTAACAATCTGGGGCTGGCTGAGATAGACACCAGCCTGCTCCAGTCCATCTTCTTGATGATCGCCAGAGCAGACTGGACTGGGGGGAATCAGGAACAGAGGCATAATGAGCACAATTAAGCACTCCAGTTGCAACCTCCTTTTCTGCTTTATGGCAACTGTCTCAAAGTTAAAGGCACTATGTAGATTTCTGAGCAGTGACTGAAATGAGAGCTCCTCCAAGTGGCGCATGAGCAGAGCTGGTTCTAAGTCCAAGAGATCATCCCCCAGAGACCAAATCCAGAATTAGGTCTGGACTGTATTCATCATTGTCACGATGAACTGGAAACAATGGCACAAAATGTGGACCCAGACAGGATGGCACTAATAATGGATTGATGTCAGCTCTGGCACCAGAAGCAGAGTGGAGTCACTGAAGACCCTGGCATCATCACTGAGGCTGGCACCACCAAAGTTAACAGCACTAAAAGTAATACCAACACTGAAAACAAAGGGGTCACAAGAATGGGGCCAGGAGCAGACCAAAAAATATTTTGAGTGCCTTAACACACTTGATTTGAAGCTCAGAAAAACAGTGACACAAAGCCCCACACCACATACATTATTATCGCCGAGTGCCAAAGATTTCACATAGAACCGATGCTGTTTAAACCCTGTCACATTTCTTAAAACCTTCTAATCTCATACCTGGCTGCAGGCATCTTATGTGTTACATTTATTTTCAATTGGGTATTCAAGGCTTCTATGAAGTTAAATATAATAAAACTGTCATTAAATATGATATTGCCCTCATAAAGTTCATTTTTAAAAAGTGTGTTACTCACTTTTGCCCATAAAACACTCACAGGGCCATTCCGATTAAACTACAGCCAGCCAGAGTACAGCAGCTTGATTCGTCTTATGCTCACAGTTGTGGACCAGTGTCGCTGACGTCACAGCTTCTGACATCACGCTTATGCATGCATGCGTGCCAGTGTTGCTAAGTGGCGGTGAGCATAAGAGGAATCAAACTACTAGGTAGGGTTTTGTGTCTGAGCTTTTTTGAGCTTCAAATCAAATGTTAAGAGACTATATATATATATATATATATACATTGTATATATTTATAAAATGGATAAAAATAGCTCCAACAAATCCAAAGTTCTGATTGTATAAAACACATCACATGACCGTATGATATCAGAGCACAACCACACACCTGCACTTTTACCCCAAAACAATTTTGCCATTTTATATGATAGAAAACCCACTCAATGGTGTGGAGTGCTTGATATACGCACGCCTTTGGGTGGTCTACACACCAAGGCATGGATATCAGAGCGCCATCATCACCTAAGAGTGGGTTATCTATTACATATACACACACACATATATATATATATATTAATGTAGAGTAGCACTTTTAAGGTTAAAGGGTCAAATTTTGCACCTTAACAACTTTGTGACCATTCAACGGATTTGGTATACATGATTGGGCATGGTAGCTCTTGGGATCTTCCAAGTTTCGTACCAGTCGGATGTACGGCTTCGGAGTTATTAAGCGACAACCAATTGTGCAATTACACTTTTTTGCGATTTCTTTGCTCTTGCTTACAGGTCGCACAGTTTGTGCAACCGGTCCGAAAACTTCAGGGAACGTGCGGCCAGGGTTCCTGATGTGCCTTTTGAGATTTTGTGAAAAAATATTGAACGGTTCAAATGTTATTCAAAAAACAAGTTTCCATTATAAGTCAATGGGAAAAGTTAACAGAATATTCAACGCTTTCGCAAATGCACTTTTTAGTGTTGCAAATGGCCCTAGTAGTGTCGTAAATCTGCCATTTTGTTTTCAGTTGGTGATCAGAAAAATGCTTGGCATTTAAATTTGGGACCCTCTAGGGACACAATTCTTTTTGTGTTCACCTAGTCGGACCCTGAGGATGCTAGCCATGTCTTTACTTTGGGGTTAAACATCCCAGAAATATGTTTTTCAAGTTTCTGGAAACAGTAGTGTCGCACGCATGACACTTTTGCATATTTTTGTGAAAACTGCTGCAAATTGCAACATTACTTTTTCAGACTTGGCCAAAATGAAAGGAATTCTTTTCCACCCTGCTGCAAAGAAAAAATTACTCACCTTAGTAATTGTGTTTCTTCTAATGGAGTCTTGCTGTATTCTGTCAATTTGCAGTTAGCTCCAGCTCTTGAACTGCCCCGGAGAGTGAAGGGTTAAATTCTATGCCAGGCATATAACTTTGGGCTCGAGCTTGGTTGAAAAAACTGTCTGTGTCCTTTTGAAACCAAACCATCAGATTCTTACGAGCTAAAACTCACTGACTAAATAATGTGGAAATTGTAAAAACTCCTAGTAGCCAACTGGCAACAAAGAATTTGGGATTCCCCAAAAGACTCAAGTCAGGAAACCCAAAGAACCAAAACCAGGAAATAAGAACTAAAAACTCTTAATTAAACAAATACAAAGCACCCAACACAAAAGGAGTCAGGTAAAGACACCCCTGGGGTGCAACACTGCATCTGCCTACCCACTTCCCAAAAACAGGTTCTGAGAGGGGAGGCAGGGAGGGAGGTCAGAATACAGCAAGACTCCATTAGAAGAAACACAGTTACTAAGGTGAATAATTTTTTCTTCAAACAACATGAAGACATGAAGTCTTGCTGTATTCTGACAATTTTGCAGACTACCAAGCAGTACCTACAAGGAAGAGGGACAGAACCTACTCTGGGAATAGGCTCTGAAGTACTGCTGTGCCAAACTTAGCATCACTCCTAGCCTGGATATTCAGAGAGAAATGCTTGGTGAAGGTATGGATTGTTTTCCAGGTGGCTGCTTGACAGATTTCTAACAAGGGGATATCCCTAGCTGCAGTCAGAGATTCAGCTGTACCTCTAGTTGAATGAGTCCTCAGGCCTGAGGGTGCAATTTTTCCCAGTTTTTCATAGCAGAATTGAATACAGGACACAATCCACCTGGCAATGGTTCTCTTGGTGGCAGGTTTTCCCTTACCTACTTTCCCATAAGTGAGGAGCAACTGGAGGGAGTCAAACCTGTGACCCTTTGTACGTTCTATGTAGTAACTAAGGGCCCTTTTAACATCTAAACTGTGTAGCCTCCGTTCCCCTGAGGAGGTGTGATCAGTGAAGAACACAGGAAGAGACAGATTGGTTTAAGTGAAAAAATAAGAAACTTCTTTAGGTAGGAACCTTCTACTGGTTCTAAGGACCACCTTATCTCTATGGAAAGAGATGAAGTCAGGCTCCACTGACAGGGCTTGCAATTCACTGATATGTCTGGCAGAAGTAACAGCAACCAAAAACACAGTTTTCCAAGTCATGTACTTGAGCTCTGCTGAGGACATAGGCTCAAAGGGGTGTTGCATCAGTTGGGCAATACAAATATTCAAATCCCAGGCAGGAGCAGGATCCCTAAAAGGGGGATTGGTATGAAGCAATCCTTGGAAAAATTTACAGAATACAGGGTGAGATGACAGAGAGGAAGATTTCCCCACTGACAGGAAAGCAGAAATAGCTGACAAATGAACTTTGAGAGTAGCTGGTTTGAGGCCTAGGCCATTAAGGTAAACCATGTAATCCAGAACTGTAGACAAGTCAGGAGTATCTGGGGAAAACGTGCTTCTTGGAACACCAAATACTGAACCTTTTCCATTTGGAGTTGTAGGTATTTCTTGTGGCAGACTTTTGAGAAGCCTTGAGGATCTCCAGAACCCCTTGGGACAGATGTAAATCTGCATACGCTAAGGCTTCGAGAGCCATGCCTTGAGACTGAGTGACTGGAGCTTGGGGTAACAAATCCTCTCCTGAGAGAAAATTAGCAGATCGTAATTCCTGGGAAGAGACAGGGGAAGATGGACTGCTAAGTACAGCAACAGGGGGTACCAAGGCTGCCTGGCCCACTCTGGAGCAATCAGAATCACTTTGCATGGTTGTGACCTTGCCTTGACTAGAACCTTGAACAATAGAGGAAAAGTAGGGAAGGCATAAAGAAACTTCCCTTCCCAGTTCAAAATCAGAGCATCCAGAGGGACTGAACCCAAGACTGGGGATTGCAACAAAACAGAGGAAGTTGGTGATTGTCTGAGGCTGCAAAGAGATCTATCTCCAGAGTGCCCCACCTTGAGAAGATCACCTTCAATACCAAAGGATCCAGAGACCATTTGTGATGGCCTTGGAAAATCCTGCTTAATGCAGCTGGTATCACATTGTCCTTTCCTGGGAGGTGGACCGCTACTAGAGAGGTCTGCAGGGTATAAGCCAGGGACCATACTTCCATGGCCTCCGTGCGCAAGACCATGGGCCGAGTGCCTCCCTGCTTGTTGATATACCACATGGTGGTAGTGTTCTCCTTCCTGACCTAAACTACTTTTTTCTGTATTGACTGAGAGAAAGCTTATAGTGCAAGAAGTACTGCCCTGAGCTCCAGAAGGTTGATGTGAAGAAGGGATTCCTGAGGGGACCGCAGTCCCTGGGCCGTGAGAGCCCCCAGATGGGTTCCCCATCCCAAAAGGGAAGCATCTGTGGTAAGAACCACAGAGTGAGTCTGAGGGACAAATGGAACACCTTGTCTCAGATTGTCCAGGTCCTGCCACCAGTAAAGGGCCTGAATTAAGGTCTGAGTAACAGGAACTAGCTTGGTAAGAGAATCTTTCCTTTGCGACGAAAAGGTTCTCAGATGGAACTGAATGTCCCTCATCTGAAACCTGGCCCCTTGGGCCACTGCTGTGGAAGCTGCCATGTGGCTCAGAAGCTTCAGAAAATGCCTTGCTGGTCGAGAAACCAGAGGGAGAAAGGAAGAGGCCAGCTGACAGATGGCTTTGGCCCTTTCCAAAGAAAGGAAGGCTCTTGCCTTGAGGGTGTCCAGCTCTGCTCCTATAAAAATAAGGAGCTGTACTGGTTCGAGAACTGACTTGGGAAGATTGAGAAGGAACCCCAGGGAAGTAAGAAGCCCACCCGAAGCCCATCATCCAGATATGGAAAAATAGAGATCCTTTTCCTTCTTAAAAAGGCCACCACTACTGCTAGGCACTTTGTATACACCCTTGGAGCTGAGGTTAGACCGAAGGACATTGCTCTGAACTGATAATGGCCTGAGGGCACTTCGAACCTGAGGTACTTTCTGTGAGCACACCTGATGGGAATGTGAAAATAGGCATCCTTGAGGTCCAAGGAGGCTAGCCAGTCTCCTGGCCTCAGAGAGGGAAGAATTGTTCTCAGAGTCACCATCTTGAATGCTAGCTTTACTAGGTGCTTGTTTAGGTATTTTAGATCTAGGATGGGTCGCCACTGCCCTGTCTTTTTCGGGGTAAGGATGTACCTGGAGTACAGACCTTTGCTCCTGTATGGAGTAGAAACTCTAGATATGGCCTTTAAAGCCAGTAGAGACAAAACCTCTGCCTCTAGAGCAAGGGTTTCTGAAGTATTTGCAGGTGGAAAGGATCCGGGTCTGTTTCTGAAAACTTTTGAAACTGAGAACTAGTCCCTGGCTTACAACTTCCAGGACCCACTTGTCTGAAGTAACAGACATCCAGTCCTGGACAACGTAAGCCAGCCTGCCTCCTACTGGAATGGGGGAGTCGACCCAGGCTGACACATCAGGGTGTCTGCTTGGCAGGAGCCTTAGGCTGAGGTGTGGATGCAGCCCTGCTCATCCCCCTTCTGCATCTCCCTCTGAAGAACCCCCTCTGAGAAAAGGAAGAGGAGGCCTGTGCCTGGTAGAAGGGCCTATGAAAAGGCCTGCCCCTGCCCCTAGCTTGCTGCCTCTGAGGAGTTGCCTGCCTCTCCTTGGCCTGGGCACTACTATAAGTGGTCCAGTACTCATCCATTTTATTCATGTAATTCTCTGTCTGCTCTCCAAACAGAGAATTACCCACTACAGGGAAATCCATGGCCTTAGCCTGCGTGTCCTATGAAAGGCTAGTACATCTGAGCCAGGCCATTCTCCGAAGAGCCACAGATGTAGCCATGACTCTTGATGACACATCACTGGAGTCCACAGCAGCATGAAATTGCACCTTTGATGCCTCAGTCCCAGTAGCCACCCCTCCAGCCCTTGGCTAGCTGGGGAGGCCTGTTTAGCCAGTGCCAGTACAGTGTCCCACCTGACTTCTGGTACCTGGCTGTATAGGCCATATTATTAGCCTGCCTGAGTCCCAAAGATGATGCCAAGTACTGTTTCTTTGCCATGGCATCTATCTTCCTGGAATCTTTGTCTTGGGGGTGTGAAGCCAAGGGGATGTTTGCCTTGTCACAGGCAGCAGCCTGCACTACCCCAACATGGCTGCATTGTTGGTAAAGAAATTCCGTATCGAGCCTGACAAGGTGTACCTCTTGTCCATTCTCTTGTCAACAGGAGGTACAAAGTTGGGAGACTAAGAATTTTTTGTGTCTGTTTCCCAAATGACCTATGAAGGGGAATAGACAGTTTCTTAGACTCTGGGATGTCCATCATCTCTATGAAGTCAGGCTCCTCTTGATTCTCTACAGCCTCCTCAATAGGAAGCTGGAGGGTTTGAGCCACTTTTCTGTAGAACAGAAAGTGGGGAGGGGGACTCAGAAAGCCTAGGAGGGGAAACACCAGAAGGTCTGTCTGGGGAGATGTCCAGTTCCACAGGCACATACAGACTTTCACTGTCGTAATCATCCTCTTCAAAATCCCCCTCCTCATCAAACTCCAGTTCGTAAAAATCTTCAGGGGAATAATCCTGAACCAGGGGAATCGACTGAACCGAACCCCTGCCAGAAGGCGCCAGATCGGTTGGAACCGGATGAAGCAATTCCACAATCCGAATCGCTTTGGCTATTTCTTCGGCGATCGGAACATGCAGCTCTGGATCCAAACCGGACAATTTATCCTTTCTTTCTCTTCGTAGGAACCGATCCCTCAGGATCAGCTCTCCTCTTGCCTGAAGAAGTATCGCCCTGGTCAGAGGACACTCCTTGTTCGGTAGGAACCGAAACGGGCTGGCCTTCTGGGTCAGCGGATTTCTCGGCCTCTTATCCGTAAGTCTACCTAACCTTTTCTCCAGGGAAGACTTAGGGAAATTCGTACAAATTTGGCAGTCTGAATTGAGGTGGTCAAACCCCAGACAGTAAACACAGGTGGTGCGGGGATCGGCCTTAGCAAAGACCTCCCCACACACACCGCAGTGTTGAAACCCAGTGGGCCCATTTTTTTTCTGGGGTTTCTCAGACATGGCCAACCTAACCAACTTACCCTTTATATGGCATCCACCAGGCAAGACTCCCATACCGGTTTCTCACCATGTCACGGGTGATGGGGGGAAAAAAATGTTAAAATTACGTTGTTTTTTTTTTTAAACCGATACGGACCGGTAACCACACACTAACTTTTTCTTTTTCAGATCTTACTACAAGATCTGTTCAGCGAACCGATCGGAAAAATTTCACAATTTCCACATAACAGCTACTAATCTAAGTACTTACGGTACCACAGACAGAGTCTCGAACTGAAAAACGGAACGAAAATCAGACTAAAACTGAAACTTTAACCACGATAGAACCGAGCAGAAGGAGAAATCTCCGGAGCGACTGCTCAGTGAGGCAGAGTAAAGAATCTGACAGTCTGGTTTCAAAAGGACACAGACAGAGTTTTCAACTGAGCTCGAGCCTCGTGTTCTATGCTTGGCGTAGAATTTAACCCTTCACACTCCGTGGCAGTTCAAGAGCTGGAGCTAACTGAAATTGTCAGAATACAGAAAGACTTCATGTTGTTTGAAAGAACGGTTTGGTCTTTTGGGCTGAAATTTGGAGGGAAGGCAGCCAACATCTCACAGATGTGCCTTTTGGTGGTTTGGTGAAAAAATATTGCATGGCTGCCTAGTTATGGTACTCCAAATTGACGTTTTTTTCCCCATAGACTAACATGGTGGCGTCCGACGTGCCTTCCGGGGCTCGTATCTAGGAAATGGTGCGAGATACGGAATTTTTGTCGCAACAATGCGTAACCTACACATTCTGCAAAACGCAGGCAGGAAAATCATGAATCATGGGAATTTTTTCTTCTACGTCATACGGTTTCTGAGATATAAGCAATTTAATCTTCCAACAGCTCATTTTCTGCTCTGAGGCCCATTATTATGCATACATTATTTATACACACTGTGTTTTTCTATTCAGCTGTTGGGCTAAAACAGGGTGTGCACTTACGTTACTGCTACGCTTAGCGTTACCACTTGTGTTTCCGTTCCTGTTTGCGTTACTGTTCCCATGTACACTACCATGTGCGTTACGCTTTGCGTTCTTGATTGCGTTCGCACTTGCATTCGCATTTCCATTTCTCTTTCCTTTGACAGTCTTTCTGCTGTTAACATTACTGTTTGCGCTTCCAGTTGCCATACTGTGACTGCGCACACCACGGTTTGCATTTCCATATGCGCTGACATTTCCTTTTGCGTTTCTGTTTACTTTGGCGCTATTGTTGCTGTTACTGTTACCATTTACATTGACAATTGCGGTAACATGCCCCAGCACATTACAGTTTGCATTTCTGTACATGCTTGCATTCCTGTTTCCGTTTCCTTTGGCATTATTCTTCACGTTGGTGACACTGTGCCACATAGAAGACTATTACACAAACGGGAATATGGATGTGGGCAGGACAGTAGTATGGTGGGTAGGTAACTGGCTGGGTGGCAAGACACAGAGGGTGGTGGTAAATGGCTGTCACTCCACAAAGGGAAGAGTGACCAGTGGGGTACCACAGGGATCAGTGCTGGGACCGGTCCTATTCAACATCTTCATCAGTGACATTGCGCAGGATCTAGAAGGCAGAATTTCACTGTTCGCTGATGACACAAAGCTCTGTAACAGAGTAGACACACCAGAGGGTGTAGACAGAATGAGAAGGGACCTGCAGAAACTTGAAGAATGGTCAGGGTTTGGCAGTTGAAATTCAATGCAAAGAAGTGCAAGATAATGCATATGGGGCACAAAAACCCTGGCACAATATATCAGTTGGGGGTGAGGAATAGCATGCACCAAGCAGGAAAGGGATCTTGGGGTTGTCATCTCTGATGACCTCAAGGTAGGAAACAGTGTGACAAGGCAGCAGGTAAAGCAAATAGGATGCTGGGATGTATAGGCAGGGCATCACCAGCAGGAAAAGGGGAGGTCATAATTCCGCTATACAAGACACTAGTGAGGACCCACCTGGAGTACAGTGTACAGTTCTGGAGACCATACCTACGTAAGGACATAGACAGGGTAGATAAGGTTCAGAGGAGGGCAACAAAGATGGTGCATGGATTGCATCACAAGTCCTATGAAGACAGGTTGAAGGAACTGAACATGTACTCCCTGGAGGAGAGGAGAGAGAGAGGGGATATGATAGAGACATACAAGTATCTTACAGGGAGGAACAGGGTGCAGGAAAACACTATTTTTAAGCGAAAAAGATGTTCCAGGACTAGAGGGCAAGGGATGAAGTTGGAGGGAGGACGATTCAGAGGAAACATGAGAAAGAATTTCTTCACAGAACGGGTGGTGGACAAGTGGAACACCCTGCCAGAGGAAGTGGTGGGGGCTGAAACAATCATGGGATTTAAGAATGCATGGGATAGACATAAAGGAATTCTAGAGGTCAGGGGTAAGGGGCAACAGACTTCTAGGAAAACAAACTGAACTTACAAGCTCAAATGGGCAGACTGGGTGGGCCATAGGCCCTTATCTGCCGACACTGTCTATGTATCTACGTTAACTTTACCACTTGCATTTACAATTGCAGTACCATGCCTGTGCGCGTTACGGTTTGCGTTTCCATAGGTGCTTCTGTTTCTGTTTCCTTTGGCGTTATTCTTCATGTTAACTTTACCATTTGTGTTTACGATTGCGGTACCGTGCCCGTGCGTGTTACGGTTTGCGTTTATGACCGCGCATGCGTTCGCATTTCCGTTTCTATTCCCTTTGGTGTTCTTTCTGCTGTAACACTTAACATTTGCATTTTAAACACCGGTGCCATCACTGTGCGCATTAGCAGTTGTGTTTTCGTACGCACTTGCATCTCCGTTTCTCTCACTGTTTGCTTCGGCGTCACTTTGCGCTTGCGTTTCTATTCACGTTTACTTTACCATTTATGTTTGCGTTACCATGTGCGTACCTCTTGGCGCTTGCATTTGCGTTGCTGTTCCTGTTACTATTTGACAAGACATCATGTGCTGGGAGCGCATTCTATTCACTATTTATCGTCCTCATTCTCAAAAAGAAGGGAAATTAGAGGCAAAAAAGACCATTTAATGCATCAGTTAGGGCTGTTCCACAGCGACAAAAGCAAGGAAATTTGGTGCTAGGGTTGAAAACCCTAACTCCGCATATCCCCCACCCCCACCCCCACACATACATATGCAAGTAGGGAGGAGGACCAAGGCAATATGACCAATCACAGACAACCTGCAGCAGGTCACAGAAATAAAATACAACTGTCTAAATATACTACAAGACATCCCCACCACCCCAGACCAGGTACTGCATGCTCAGTGGAGATCCACAGCAAAACTGGGGCCATGTACACCAATGGTACATATCCCTGATTGCAGGTGCACACAAGTTACCACACTTATGAGTTGCATGGCCTTAGCTAGCACTACCCATGCCCTGGCACACCACGTACTACACCCTGAGTGGAGAGACACAGCAAAACTAAGGCCATGGACATCTATGGTATATCTCCCTGACTGCAGGTACACACAAGTTAACACACTTAGGAACTGGAGGACCTCCGCCAGGCAATTCCCCACCCCCCAGACCAGGTACTGCATAATGACTGGAGAGCCACAGCAAAAATAAGCCCATGGACACCAACAGTGCAACTCTTGATTGCAGCTGCACCGAAGTTAGCACACTTAGGAGTTGCACAGTCTCAGGCAGGCAATGTACCCCACAGAGCAGTTACTGCATCCTGAGTGGACAGCCACAGGAAAACAATGGCCATTGACATCAATGGTACACCTCCCTGATTACAGGTACACTCCAGTTAACACAGTTATGAGTTGCATGGCCTCAGCCAGGCAATGCACAGCCAAACACTGAGACCAGGTACTGCATCCTGAGTGGAGACCCACAGCAAAGGGGTATGGACATCAATGATACACCTCACTGATTAGAAGGACACTTCAAGTTAGCACAGATAAGATTTGCATGGCCTCAGACAGGCAATGTCTCCCCCAACCAGGTACTGTATCCTGAGTGGATAGCCACAGTTGACCGTGCGTATATCAGAGCATGACTGCACGCCTGCTGCTGGTTGTCTGTGATTGGTCGTGTTGCCTTGGTCCTCCCCCCTATTTGCATGTGTGTGTGTGAGTGTATGCATGTGTCTGGTGCTGGGCAGTGGGGGGTGAATGTGGAGTTTGGGTTTTTTAACCCTAACACCGAATTTCCTCACTTTTGTCGCTGTGGAACAACCCTAATTGATGCATTAAATGGAGTTTTTTTTGCCTCTAATATATATATATATAGTGAACCCTTACAGAAGAGAAACTCTAATTTATAAACATGTATCATTATATGATCATGGGCATAGTTTGACTTTAACATTTAGGGGGCAGGTGGATGATATATATATATATATATATATATATATATATATATATATATATATATATATATATAAATATATAAATATTCTATACAAAAAATGTTAATGCATCAGTTAGGGTTCTTCCACAAAAAAAAAGTGAGAAATTTGATTTTAGAGTTCCCACCCTTGCCACACACCCCCACCCCGCCCCAACAGTCATCAGGGTGTGCATTGGGGTAATTGGCCCTAACTCTCACCCCATCCCATGTGTAAACAAGCTGAGGTGGTGCAGTGTAGCAGAATGGGGTAAGATTTAGGGCAGATGACCAACGCACACCCCGATGCCTGTTGGTCGGGTGGTGGGGGGTGCAAGGTGGAAACCTAAAATCAAATTTCCACTTTTTGCTGTAGAAGAACCCTAACTGATGCATTAACAAAGTTTTTAGCATAGAATTTCCTTACTTTTTAAGAAAGAATAGAAAAGTACAAAGTTGCAAAGTTGGTGGGCCACATTACACACCTAATGACTAAAAAGTACATACACAACAGCAAAGACAGCCACCAAACAAATGTTAACCTAGCAGAACAACAGAAAACACTGTCTACAAAATGTAAACTTCGCCACACAATATCTTAGCAAAAAATATATTGTCCAACGTGTAAATACCTCTATTAACATCTACAGGATATGACGCCAACACCCTCCAAATTTAAAGTAAAAAGACCAAACCGTGTCCAAGATATAACATGTCAAAATTTGAAATTTTCATTCATCAGAGTGGCATGGTTCCGCACCTGTTGACATTTAACACACACAATGACTGAAAACTACATCCATGACACTAAGGCTAGGTATCCTATCAATTTCAACCCACCACCACAAGCAAAACGCTGTCCGCAGAACGTAAATTGCACCACACCACATCTCTGCCAAAAGAAAAAATTACTCTTTCTTCTAATGGAGTCTTGCTATATTATGACATATGCAGTGAGTCCCAACCTTCGAATTGCTCCGGAGGTGAAAGAGTTAACTTTCCATGCCAGGCATGGAACGCTGAGTTCGAGCTTGGTTGAAAACTCTGTCTGTTGTTCTTCAAACTCAAACTGTCAGATCTTTATGAGCTAAACTCACTAAGGTCCTGTGTGGAAGCTGTAAACTTACACTAGCCAACTGGCTACTAAATATAACAACACATTTTCTGGTCCCAAACAAAGACTCAAGTCAGGAGACCCAAAATGAAAACACAACACCCAGTCACCCCAAAAGGGAGGTGAAAACAAGGTGGGCATCTACTAAGTGCTAACACTGCACTGCCCACCCACATCCCAAAAACAGAGGTTCTGAGAGGGCAGGCAGGGGAGGTCATAATATAGCAAGACTCCATTAGAAGAAACAACATTACTAAGGTGAGTAATTTCTTTCTTCAAACAACATGAAGTCTTGCTATATTATGATATATGCAGACTACACAGCAGTACCTCCATGGAGGAGGGACAGAACCTACTTAGGAAATAGGGTCTGAAGCACAGCTGTGCCAAACTGAGCATCACTCCTAGCCTGGGTGTCCAGAGAGTAATGCTTGGTAAAAGTGTGAACTGTTTTCCAGGTAGCTGCTTGACAAATCTCTAGAATGGGATGTCCCTGCAGCAGCCAGGAAGCAGCTGTACCTCTGGTAGAGTGAGCCCTCAGGCCTGAGGGAGGAACCTTAACCAGCTTTTCATAACAGAATTGATACAAGAGACAATCCACCTGGCAATGGATCTTTAGTGGCAGGTTTCCTTACCAACCTCACCATAAGTGAGGAACAGTTGGAGGAGTCAAACCTGTGACCCTTGCTACACTCAATGTAGTGACTAAGGGCTCTCTTCACATCTGTTGTGCAGCCCTCTCGCCAGAGGAGGAATGGTCAGTAGTACACTGGAAGAGAAATAGATTGATTAAGGTGGAAATCTGAAACCACCTTAGGCAAGAACTTCCTGTTAGTCCTGAGGACCACCTTATCTCTGTGAAAGGAGATAAAATCAGGCTCCACTGACAAAGCTTGTAATTCACTTATGCGTCTGGCAGAAGTGATGGCTAAAAGAAACACAGTCTTCCAAGTCAAATACTTGAGCTTTGCTGAAGACAAGGGCTCAAAGGGAGGTTGCATAAGCTGAGCAATGCAAACATTAAGATCCCAGGCAGGGGCAGGGTCCCTGAATGGAGGGTTGGTGTGAAGCAATCCCTTAAAAAACTTAGAGAATACAGGATGAGCTGAAAGAGAAGAGGGTTTACCTGCTGAAATGAAAGCAGACACAGCTGCCAAATGCACCTTTAGGGTAGCTGGTCTCAGCCCCAAAGTGTTCAAATGGACCATATAATCCAGGACTGTGGGTAAATCAGCAGATTCTGGGGAAATTTGCTTCCCAGAGCACCATATGGAAAACCTCTTCCATTTGGAATTGTAAGTAGCCCTGGTGGAAGGCTTCCTAGAAGCCTCAATATATCCATTACACCTTGGGAGAGGTGTAGATCAGCAAATTCTAACTCTCAAGAGCCAGGCCTTGAGATTGAGAGATTTGAGGTTCTGGTACCAAACCCTTCCTGAGCACAGGTTAACAGATTGTGATTCCTGGGAAGACACAGGGAAAGATGGACTGCTAAGGACAGTAGGAGTGATACCAGGGTTGTCTGCCTAATCTGAAGCAATCAGAATCACTTGCAGGATTGAGATCTGATTTTGACTAACACTTTGAACAGGAGAGGGAAGGGGGGAAAAGCATAGAGAAACTTTCCTTCCCAGTTGAGAACTAAGGCATCCAGAGGGACTGAGCCCAACACTGGGGGCCTGCAGCAAAAAAGGGGAAGTTGGTGATTGTCTGGGGCTGCAAAAGATCTATCTGGGGTGCCCCACCTGGCAATATTACCTCCAGGACCAGGGGATCCAGTGACCATTCGTGATGGCCCTGGGAAATCTTGTTGAGAGCATCTGCCAGACATTGTCCTTGCCTGGGAGATGAACTGCTGTAAGGGAGGTGTTCAGGAAAAGCCAGAGACCACAACTTCATTGCTTGTTGCACAAGGCTGTAGACCAAGTGCCTCCTTGCTTGTTGATGTACCACATCGTAGTGGTGTTGTCTGTTCTGACCTGTACAACTTGTTCTGAACAGATTTGGAAAAAGCTTGAAGTGCTATAAAATCTGCCTGAGCTCCAACAGGTTGATGTGAGCAGAGATTCCTGAGGGGGACCACAGTCCCTGGGTAGTGAGGTCGCCCATGTGAGCTCCCCACCCCAAGAGGGATGCATCTGTAGTAAGGACTAAAGAGTGAGACTGAGTGACAAAGGGAACCCCCTGTCTCAGATTGCTCTGATCCTGCCACCATTGTAGGGCTTGGATCAGGGTTCAAGTCACTGGGATCAATTTGGTTAGAGGGTCCTTTCTTTGAGACCAAAAGGCTCCCAAATGGAACTGGATGTCCCTCATCTGAAATCTGGCTCCTTGCAGTATTGCTGTAGAAGCAGCCATGTGCCCTAGGAGCTGTAGAAAATGCCTTGCTGGTTGAGAGACCTGCAGGGTGAATGAGGAGGCCAGTGAGACCAGGGTCCTTGCCCTGTCCAAAGGCAGGAAGGCTCTTGCTTCCTCTGTGTTCAGTTCTGCGCCTATGAAGGTGAGGAGCTGGACAGGCTCTAGAACTGACTTTGGAAGATTCAGAAGGAAACCTAGAGAGGTAAGCAGTTGCTGAGTTATCTGAAGATGTAACCTGACTTGGTCTGGAGACTGGCCTACTATGAGCCAGTTGTCCAGGTAAGGGAAGATGGCAATTTTTTGCCTTCTTAGGTGGGCAACTGCTACTGCCAGGCATTTTGTGAATACCCTTGGAGCAGAGGTGAGGCCAAAGGGCATCGCTCTGAACTGGTAATGGCCTGAGGGCAGCTCGAACCTGAGGTACTTTCGATGGGAGCTTCTGATGAGAATATGGAAGTAGGCATCCTTGAGGTCCAGGGAAGATTGCCAGTCCCCTGGCCTTAGAGAGGGCAGAATAATTCCCAGAGTCACTATTTTGAATTTTGGTTTTAAAAGGTGCTTGTTTAAGTATCTGAGATCCAGGATGGGCCACCATTCTCCTGTCTTTTTTGGGGTAAGAAAGTACCTGGAGTACAATCCTTTGCCCTGGTGTAGGGGTGGAACCCTTTCCACGGCTCTGAGAGCCAGGAGGGTAGAGACTTCTGCCTCTAGGGCAAGTGCCTCTGATGGACTTGCAGGTGGTTCTCATCTTTGGAAATTTTTTGAAGCTGAGAACCAGTCCCTGGCTTACTACTTCCAGGACCCACTTGTCTGATGTGAGAGACTTCCAGTCCTGGACAAAGTAAGCCAGCCTGCCCCCTACAGATAGTGGAGAATCGGTCCTGGCCACCCCATCAAGGCGCCTGCTTGGCAGGGGCTTTAGGCTGAGGGGTGGAAGCAGGTCTGCTTGTACCCCGTCTGCCTCTCCCTCTAAAGAACCCCCTCTGGACGTAAGCTGAAGAGGAGGCCTGGGCTTGGTAAAAAGGCCTATGAAAAGGCCTGCCCCTGCCCCTGGAAGGCTGCCTTTGAGGAGTGGCCTGCCTTTCCTTGGCCTGTGCACTCCTATAGGTGGTCCTATACTCATCCATTTTCTTCATGTAATTTTCTGTCTGCTCCCCAAACAGAGAATTACCCACAACAGGAAAATCCATGGCCTTAGTCTGGGTATCCTGTGACAGGCTAGTACATCTGAGCCAAGCCATTCTGCGAAGTGCCGCAGATGTAGCCATGACTCTTGACGACACATCATTAGAGTCCACTGCAGCATGGAATTGCACCTTAGATGCCTCAATACCATCAGCAGCCACCTGCTCCAGATCCTTGGCAAGCAGGCCAGGGACCTGTTTTGCTAGAGCCATAACAGTATCCCATCTGGATTTCTGGTATCTAGCAACATAAGCCATATAATTTGCCTGTCTGAGTCCCAAGGATGATGCCATGTACTGTTTCTTTGCCATGGCATCAGTCCTCCTGGAGTCCTTGTCAGGGGGGGTGTGAGGCCAAGGGGATATTTGCCTTGTCACAGGCTGCAGCCTGCACTACCCAAACATGGCTGCATTGTTGTGTAAGGAACTCCGTATCAGAGCCTGACAATGTGTACCTCTTGTCCATTCTCTTATCAACAGGAAGTACAGTGTGAGGAGTTTTTAGAATTTTTACTGTCTGTTTCCCAAAAGATTTATGCAAAGGAAGAGACAGTCTCCTGGACTCTGGGATATCCATCATTTCCATATAGTCAGGTTCCTCTTGATCATCCACAGCTTTCCTATAGAGAGCTGGAGGGTTTCAGCCACTTTTTATAAAAATAAAATGAGAAGGGACTCAGAAAGCCTAGGAGGAGACACTCCTGAAGGTCTGTCTGGGAGATGTCCGTTCAATGGGCACATCCAGACTTTCAAATCCATATTCACTCTCCTCATACTCCTCTTCCCCCTCCTCCGGTTCATAAATTCCTCTAACTCATACTCTTGAACCCGTTGGAACCCGAACAAGCAAATGCGCTTACCTGATGGTGCCGGTTCGGTCGGAACCGGGGAAAGCGACTGGACAATTTTAATCACTTTGGCTATTTCTTCAGCGGTTGGAGAGGAAAGTTTTGGCTCCACACCAGCTGATTTCCTTGTCCTTTTTGCTGGAACCGACTCCTCCGAGTCGGCTCTCCTTTTGCCTGAAGAAGTTTCGCCCTGGTCAGAGGGCACTCCCTCCGGTTCAGATGGAACCGAACCGGGCTGGTCATCCGGGTCAGCGGACTTCTTAACCTCCCTTTCCCTGAGCCTACCAACTCTCTTATCCAGGGTAGCTGCAGGAAAATTTTTGCAAATCTGGCAGTCTGCATTGAGGTGGTCAAACCCCAGACAATAAACACAGGTGGTGTGGGGGTCAGCCTTGGCAAAGGCTTCCCACAGACATTGCAGTGTTGAAACCCAGTGGCCCGGTTTTTCTTTTGGGTTTCTCAGACATAGTGCCAGTCCTAACCAAATTTGCCCGCTTATGGAATCCGTCACAAGACCCTCTTATCGGGTTCCCAACCGTGTCACGGGTCGTGGAAAAAACCGTAATAAAATCCGTTTTTTTAGAACCGATAAGAACCGGTAACCACACTCTAAATGACAGATTAATATATTTCAAAACAACCTGATCGGTTCAAACCGAACCGATAACTGTTTACAAGTTCCACACAGAAGAATTAAATGTAAAAGCCATCTAGTACTTACAATACCACAGACAGAGCTTGAACCGACCGGTTGCGGTTTAAATTCGGTCAAAAACCGATAAAATAACACTTTAACCGACAAAATGCACCGAGCAGAAGGAGAAATCTCTGGAGCGACTGTTCAGTGAGGCGGAGTAAAGAATCTGACAGTTTGAGTTTGATTAACAACAGACAGAGTTTTCAACCAAGCTCCCGCTCAAAGTTCCATGCCTGGCATGGAAAGTTAACTCTTTCACCTCCGGAGCAGTTCGAAGGTTGGGATTCACTGCATATGTCATAATATAGCAAGACTTCATGTTGTTTGAAAAGATTTTCCTACATGGAAACATCTACAGGACATGCCGTCAACACCCTCCAAATTTCAAGTGAAAAGACCAAACCATGCCCGAGATATAACATTTTAACGTATGAGATTTTCATTCGTCAGACTGGCACAGTTCCGCACTTGTTGACATTTAACACACAACGACTGAAAACTACAGTCCACTGCATCCATTACTATAGTCCATTACTATTCATATCCCTGGTAGTCTAGCTGTCCCCCCCCCATCATTATGAAAAAGATAACGGTTTCATATTTCCTGGTAGTCCTAGTGGCCCCTCCCAGCACCCCCCCACCTTCCCCAGCCGGGCGACTGGCACAGCCCATCTACCTCCACGGTTAGTTACACGTGTGTAGACAGGAGTGCTAATTCAAACAGGTGCTCAGAAATAATTTCAGAGCGCCTCTTTGAATTAGCGCTGGTAATACACACAGTTGGCAGCTGGCCGTGGAGGTGAGAGGTGAGCTTTGCCAGTCACCAGCTGGGGAAAGGTGGGAGTGCTGGGTGGGCTGGCAAGGGTGGGAGGGGGGCCACTAGACTACCAGGAAATATGAAACCGTTATCTTTTTCATAATGATGGGGGGCCTGCTAGACTACCAGGGATATGAATAATATTAGTACTCATTTAATATAGATCGGAAAGGGGGGGCACTAGACTACCAGGGATAAAACAACAAACATAAATAAATACACATGGGGGGGCCACTAGACTACCAGGGCTACAGAGATCTTTATGTGTATTATATCATGATCGGGGGGAGGGAGCCACTAGACTACCAGGGATAATCAAAATGTATGTTTTGGGGTTCACATTGGGCAGAACGAAGTCCCCTGAGCAAAATCCACCCTCATATTACTTTCAAAGATCATTAGCGAGCCACGAACAAAGATTTAAAAAGCTCAAAACTCTATTTTTTTTTACCAATTTAGGTGTAACCCCTAGATGGCGCTATCCCAGGGGCTACTACCCCTGCCTGATTTGCCACTAACAGGTTGAGGGGCCTGGATCCAATGGCGGGTGCCTCCACCCAGAGGTCAGGGTTTGCAATAGTTAAACTAACTTGGTCACAGCCCTCTGGACACTGCAACCCCCTTTCTTCCCACTAGTGGCCTACACAATATATCAGAATTACTCACAGTATACACTTACCCCCAGGTCTGGTTCCGCACTGGGACCTCCTGTGAAATGAGATACAGTGCAACAATCACAGTACAGTACTTTAACATAGACAAATACCTCAGGCAGTATAACTTGCTGAAACAAGCAGCTTTGATTTATTTAGGGGATATAACAAGGACAGGGGGAAATCAGGTTAATTAGCTTATCACTCTAATAATCTACCTATGGCTCTGTGCACAGGCCTATCCCTATCAGTTACTGTCCCTGGGTACCCAAACCCTAGTGGCTAGTCCAAACCGTGGCAGCTGGTAGGGGCCCTTTCACACAGAGAAAAGGAGAATTAAACAGTCAGCAGTACAGTAATTCCATTTGGATTTAATGTGGCATTCAACAGGAGCGACCCTGAATTAGTACTCACGACCTCCAAATAAGATAGGGTCCTTCAATGTCAGCAGGCTCACTTGAGGTACACAAACCTCTTCACACATCCATATAAAAGAAAGCACTATACCAGGCAGGCTGCATCTGTATCCCGATCGCAATTACTGCACAATACCCGGAGAACACACAGCAGATTCAGTTCTGACAGAACGAATGCAATTTTCAGCAATTCCTCCAGTCTTCTACAGGGTGAGCCTGGTTTCTACTCTTCAGAGATCCTTTGATTCTTTTCACAGGACGGATTCAGTCCTAACAAGCTGTTACACAAGCTGCAGACCGGAACTCTGGGCCTTACACACGCTTTTTTGACTAAAACTGCACACTGAAAAGCACAGGGCTCCTTCCTTCTTCACTGCCAAAGCTCAACTGAAACTCCAACCGACAAAACCAGGCACTTCCTTTGAGTTCCTCCCAGTTCTTGACTGGATTGGCTGTCACTCACAATAGACTGCTGCTGTTGGTCCAAAAAGGCACTGAAGTCTAAACTACATCTCCCAGAGTCACTGCCCATACAATCCTCTTGTGGCTGGCTCAGATTATGAGTCCAAGTTCTGATTCGTCCAAGGCACCATTTTAGAGCTAGCTTACCCCACACTGATTGGTCCAGTTCAGCAGTTCAAACTAGAATGGGGAACTAGCAGACACAGTTCTGACTGCAAAAGAAAGCAGGTTAGACAAACTGTAATTTCATTATTACTGTAAATGATTTCTGGCAAACAGTTACATCTTTTAGATAGGTTCCCTTTGCACTCCTAGTGACTGCAAAAATAGAGTGAATTGGCAGCAGCTTGAGTGGTACTCAGAGAAGCACACAGTCCCCCCATACAAACTAATTATGTCTGCAAGCAGACAGCTCTTAAAGAGACAGTACCAGAGGCTCTAAAAACACTCACTGATAAATGGCTTAAATGCCAAACACCATTCAGGCTTGGAGCATTCAAGCAAGCTCCTGGAAGTCTTTTGGGAACCCCCATTTGCAGGGGGGTTACATAGGTAAAACCAAAGCCATGGCTCAATAGATCGGGGTCCCCTGAGTAAAACCCATCAAAGTTTTACTTCAGAAGTGACCCCTGAGCCGAGATATTTGTGTTTTTCTGATCAGAAAACTGAAAACAAGATGGCAGACCTCATGATCAAAGAATTTTAAAATTCCTCGGGGACAAAGATTCTTGAATCGCAAGGCTGCAAATTCTTTGATCGCCAGGTGGGACAAGATGGCCAGAACCCCATTCTTTGTTCGCAAAACATACATATAAATTTTCCCATTGACTTACAATGTGAACTTAAAAGTGGCATAACTTTTGACTGCCTTAATATTTTTTCACCAAACGAAAAGCAGCATGTTAGGCCACCAAAGCTCTTTCAAACAAACCATCTTGCAGAGCAGCACACTACACAATGGCCGTGCAGGGCCATGTCCAAAATCCCAAAAGCTGCCTCGAAAAATGGATAATTTAGCATTTTTCAGTGCTTTCGTACGCAAAGACTGTAAGTCCGACCAAAACGCAATTTGGCAAATCAAGAGATCTACCATGCCCCACTGTGTGTACCAAATCTGACAAATGGGTCCAAAGTTATTAATGCCCAAACTTTTGACTTTAGTATGTAACTAAATTGCTGAACCCTAACTATAGTGGCACGACCGCGCCACTATAATATATGTGTGTCTGTGTGTATGTATATATATGTAAATATATATATATATATATATATATATATATATAAAATGGGTAGGGAAATTGCTTGACAGTTATTGGACCACCACCACCACATGACCGTGCGTATATCAGAGCGTGACCGCACACCTGCACTTTTTACCCCTCTCCAAAACAATTTTGACATTTTATAAGATAGATAAACCACTCTGAGGTAATGCGGTCGGCTCTGATATAATGCACGCTTAAAGAAAGCTGGACGACTCAAGCCATGCCTCGGTAGGTATATCAGAGCCAACCGCACACCTCAGAGTGGTATATCTATTACATATATATATATATATGAAGAGAAATTTGCAAAAGCAGCAAGCAAGCTGAAGGGGTTGAGTTCCTTCCAGCCCCTTTTCCCCAGTCAGGCACACCACATTTACACTTGATTCAGTAATTTAAACGTATGAATATGTTTCTATTTTTTTAATTCAAATATATTTTTTTTCTATTCTCTACCAGTTAGTTCACATAATCACAGATAAGTTCTTCTGGCTGATTTCGGATTTGAAGTCGTCGATGAACTGCAAATTTTAAATCAAGTCAATGAATTTAAGAGATTATAAGACAGGCTGCAAAATCAGCAAGCTGAAGCATGAAGCGGAGTTCCAACCTATTGTCCCCAACCCCCACATGGCTGCACACCACGTCAGTACTGGGTTGTATTATGGATTTGTAATACAGTATTATTTTTTTATACAATTGGGTGGTTTTCTAGGATCACACAAAAATAAACAATATATAAGTCAGTCTCAGTTAGACAGATTGATATACAATACGACCAGTCTACATGGCCCAGCTACATGACCACCCGAGTCCCGCTCTATACACAGATGCCTTGGGAGACAGAACCACTCTCTCCCTCTCTCCTAATCAACAACAATGCAGCTGCCACAACACAAATGCTCTGGTGTGGACAGAAGGGACAGTACTTACGGTTATTTGACAGGATCCTCATTGTCTGTCCCATTCTGCTCGTCACCACAGGACTCTCCCTCCTTTTGTGCTGAAGTGAACATCCCGAAGAGGAGGAACATAGCACAGACAGTTGATGATGATGATGATCATCATCGGAACATGCAATGTAGTGGGAGCCCTAGTCAAGCCATGATGTGACTTACATCTAGATGTGCTGGGTGGGCTCCCACTTACAAGCAAACATTCGCACAGCAGCAGCTGGTACTACCACAGTGCATAAACGGATGGACACCTCTGCGTGCACATGCACACTTTCTTAAAGGTGCAGCATAGAAAAACAGAAAAAAGAGCGAAATTAAAAGGCAGCATTAAAAATGGCAAAAAAGACAACACAATAAAAAACATTTGGGGGGTTAACACTCCCCCAAGCCCCCCAATCTCCACCCATGTAAATTATATGAATACATATATTACAGAGTAAGTGACAGATTTTGCCTTCAGTGACTTTCTGGTTGTTTTTAAGAGTGGCAGAAATATGTCTGTACCACAGTGACATTTTGTCTTAAAGAAAGCACTGAGAGTATATTTAATTTTGTCCATAACAATTAAAATTAAAAAAGGCATGTCTCCTGAAGAAGCCAACTTAATTGGGCGGAACATAGAATGGAACACCACTGTACCTAATAAATACAGAGTGGATGTGAATACTGTGGTTTAATGAGCTACTGACGCCTCAAAGAAAACTTTAAAAAGCATAATAACTAGATACAATTCTACCTGCATTCCATTTATATTTTATATATTTCCTGTACCCATTATTTCTTACTAAGGAAATGTGCATGAATATATGATCTTTATCCCTTAGAATTCCTTCAGAGTCCATCTGCCTCTATAGCTCACTCCCTACTTCAAGTCATAATCCTCTGTTGTGACATCACAAATTGTTGCCATGGGAGGAACTGTGATGTCACAAACAGTGCTCTATAACTTCAGGTAGGGAGAAAGCAACAGGAATAGACAAACTCTTCAGGAGCAAAGATTATGTTTTCATGCAGGTGACCTCTGCAATAAATAATGGAGAGATGGAATACAGCACTAATGAGAAATACAAGTTGGACTGTGTCCAAATATTAGGTTTTATTAAAGTTCTCCTGAATGTGTCACCAGCTCTTTAAGAAATTGTTTATTTGTGTGTCCCCCCAACTCGACTTAGCGGCAGGACCCAGAGGGTGATGGTGGTAGTGGGAATCTCAGGTACAAGTGAAGTTACAAATGGTGTCCTGCAGGGCTTGGTGCTAGTCTCAGTGCTGTTTAATGTGTTCATTAATGACACTGAGGATAGCATTTCTTTCTATTTTAATCTTTATTAGGCAAGTTGGTGCAGCAGACATGATACAGATTTGAAATCATACAACAGCGGCATTTTCAAACACATTACATACATTCACATCAGACAATGTTTTTTGGTGGCAACATATTTAAACCAGTATTTCATATTAAAATTCGTAGTAAGGGTACATTAGAAGCAATAGACCAGGGCCCATAATACGCTCCTATCTCAATACCCATAATACTCTAAGTGCATGCCTGACATGATCAAATTGTCAAGCTTGTTTTTAAAAGTTAGTTTTCACTTGTAACAATATCAGTTGGTAGAGCATTCCAACAGTTTACAAGCCTTTGAGGAAAATAATATTTTCTCCTTAAGGTATGAAAATGTTTTCCCATAATCTGATATTTGTGCCCACTAGTTGTAATACCACCATGCCTGACTTCAAATCCCATACTAGACATTAAATATGGGTGCTGAACAATATCTCTTTTTAGTAACAAGTTCCTCCTCAAACGCCTCTGTTCAAGTGACTTAAGTTTTAATTGAGACAATCTCTCTGCACAAGTAAGATTTTGCAAACCCATCATTTGCTTAATGATTCTTTTCTGAACTCTCTCAATTCGGAAAATGTCCTTTTTTCTAAACAGACACCAAAATTGTGACCCATGATCTAAGTGTGGATGGACGTATGCCCTATACAAGGGTGCAAGTACTGCAGTGGCTCTAGATTTCATATTCCTCCTATTTGACCATAACACTCTGCCTTTGTGATGGCCTCATTAATATGATTTGTTAGGCATGGATCACTGCTGACCAAGATTCCGAGATCCTTTTGTAGTTGTGTTTCAGTAAGTTGGCTGCTGCATAAACAATAAGCCCGTTCATTGTTCTTATCTCTCAAGTGCATCACCTTGCATTTGTCCACATTGAACTGCATCTTCCATTCAGATGCCCACTTAGAAATACTGTCAAGATCTTGCTGGATTTTATGTGTTTCCCCTATGTTATTATAAGCTTCACCTATTTTATAATCATCGGCATATTTAGTATGCCAACTATTTAAATTCCTAGTTAGGTCAGCTATAAATATTTGAAAAATAAGATGGCCTAAAACTGATCCCTGAGGCACTCCACTTGACACAACTCCAACCTCAGATACAAAGCTTGTAACCTGTACCCTTTGTGTTCGTTCTTCCAACCATTTGGAAACCCAGGCTATATGTGTTACATCAATGTTGTAAGCATTTAATTTTTTCACTACAACTCAATGTAGCACCAGATTGAATGTCTTGCTGAAATCTAAAAACATGATATTGCAAGGTATTTTATTATCTAATTTACTACTTATGTTTTCATAAAAAAAATAGTAGGTTAGTCACACATGATCTACCTTTTTTAAGACCATGTTGATCAGCATCTATGTCGCCTAGTAATAAATTAATTCTGTCTTTAATAATGCTTCCTAGCATTTTCCCAATAACTGATGTTAAGCTTGTTGGCCTATAATTTTCAACACAATGTTTTTCTCCTTTATTAACTAGCGGTTTCACAAGTGCTATTTTCCAGTTGCATGGAACTTCACTGTGGTTTATGCTGTTTTCAAAGAGTGTTTTAAATGGGCAAATCAAATGGGTAGTCATCAACTTTATCATAATCCCCATGAACATATCCAGGCCTGGTGCAGTGTGTTCTTTAATATTTTTAATTTTATCAGCAGTTCTTCTTCTGAGATCTCTACTTCTGTGCAGGGCTTGATTAGACAATTATCAGAATGTGTTTCTTTTTTGCAAACACCGAACAAAAATATTCATTATAAATCTCTACCATTTCCTTTGGGTCATGAACTGCTATATCATTTTTAATTATAGGGTCTATTGCATTTTTTTAATTAGGAGATGCAGCTATGAAAGGACTTGCAATTATCCTTTCTAGCATTAATTGCAATACTATATTACATATTTCTTGTAGCTGTGTTTATGGCACTTTTACATGTTTTTGTAAATTTTTATATTTTTCCCACACGCACTTAAAATTTACTTTCTTAAAGGACCTATAAGCTCTTGATGTTCTTCTTAAAAGTTTCTTAATTTTGTTTGTAAATCACCTGTTTTTTTCTTTCTATTTATTTCAGAATATACTTATTACTAATGCTCAAAATAACATCCTTGATTTTAACCCACAGTGTCAATATTGCAGTTTGATAAAAAAAAGTATCCCAATCAATACTGGACATGGCTTTATTTATTTCAACAAGGTTTGCCTTATTATAACAATAAAATTCATATACTCCCTGGTTAACAGAGTGATGGAAGATCATGTTAAATTTAATGATATTATGGTCAGTATTTGACAGGGGTGTACACACATGCCTTGCAGTTATTTACATTAACATTAGATGAACAAGTACAATATCCAAAGTGTAGTTTCCTCTGGTGGGTTCAGTGACGTGTTGTTGTAAACTGTTTTGCTCACAGGCATTTGCAAAAGTGGAACCAGTCTTGGAATTAGCTTAAATAAGTGACCCAACTGAAATCCCCCAGATTAAAATCCCCCATATGGGCAATATCACTTAATTCACAAGTGATCTCCATCTGTCTAATTTAATTTCATATGTGTATGATAATTCCCCATCAGGCAGTGATAACATAGCTCTAAAAGTAGGGGATTACTAGAATTCAAAACTAGTTTAAGCCACAAGGTTTCTACATTTGCTTCCTTATTGGTTGTAGAAATAAACAGTTCTACAACATGGTACTGTGAATCAACATACACAGCTATATGTACCTCTCCATTTGTTTCACTGCCTATTTATTGAAAATAAATTACATCCAACAATTTATTTACCCCATGTTTCCTCACTGGGCCACCAAGTTTCAGCAACTGCAACTATTCCAGGTTTCTCAACATTAATAAGTGCTAATAATTAATTGAATTTACTGCTCAAGCTCCTAGCGTTAAGTAAATAAAACTTAATCCCATTTAGAAAATTGCTTGAAATTGTTTTGTTAGTTTGGGTTCTCCCTAATGATTTGGAGATGTGCTCTTTATTTATCAAATCAGATACATTTTCCCCCCACCTAGTTTAAATCCATAATGTCCCAAATAGTTTTGAAAATGGTAGCCAAGGTTTCAGACCCCCTTTTATTTAAATGAAGACCATCTCTGGAAAACAGATTTTTATTAGCCCAGAAAATGTCCCTCTAACTATACACTGCAGTGTCTAGCTAAGCAGAATAGCAGGGAGAATATTACCTAACATACTGTATTTTTACTTTCATTTTTCAGACATACCGAATTATAGGATTTCCAGAACTGCAATCCACAGAGCTGAGTTACTGTAACTACTTTTTGTTTTGTACTAAAGTTATTCACAGTACAAAATGTGGACACGTATTTATTATATATAGTGGCCATCCCCGTCCCCTTTCATTTAATAAGTCAACCTGATTCTGAACCTTGTATGTTAGTTTTTCCATATTGTAAACTATTATCATTAGATCTTAAAACTGTTCTCCATCAAGGGTTGTGGTTGCAACTATTAGTTTGTTATCGCTTCCTTAGCTGTAATTAAACCTGTATTTGGTAAATATCTCTGGTGCTCATTCAAAGGCTTGATCAGGTAGCTGAAGAGTAATGCTATCTAGGATTCAGTGTTGGTAATCTGCAAAAGAGCTTCTGGAGGTCCGAAGCACTGTCAGCCCACAACTGATGGAGCAGGGGGCACAGCCAAAATATATGAGAATGATAAGCCACATTGTCCCCACATTGTCTCCAACAGTCTGCTCCCAATCCCGGGCAAAGTCTGCTGTGATTTGAGGGGGTTCAGAAATACCAGACTACTGACTTCCAGGCAAACTCTTTCCAGATATTGGAGGAGGATGTCTTATGTTGTCTAGTATATATCCTAGACCAAGCTTTGCCTGGGATTTGTATCGCCAATTCTCTGTGTTATTTGTGTTCTACTTTACAAAAGTCACCTCCGGTGGGTCACTCAGTGCCCTGTATACTACAGAAAGAAATAAAATGGTCAGCATACCTGACGCTGGGATGTAATATGTAAGGTAGTTATTATGTTGTTCCTTATAGGCAATTTTCCCAACCAAGTTGCCAAGAAATGCCTAATTTGTAGGAATCTAAAATGGTCTGCCATTGCCAATCCATATTTCAGTTGAAGGTACTGTAGGCCAAGGGATGCTAGATCTCTCTCTCGTATAACTGATGTAAATGAATAAGGCCCTGACTCTCCCAGCGTTTAAACCATGGATCATCCTGGTTAGAAGCAAAGGTGCTATCATATGGAATAGAGTTCAAGGGGGGGGGAGACCTTTGCCAAATCAGTTATCTTTTTGCAAAGTACTCTATACCTGTAAGATGGTTATTTATCTTTTTAATTTACTGTACTTTACCCCTGACGCTGACCAGCCCCCTTCGGCCCTTCTTCCTTGGCCAGCCCCATCATCCATTTTCCTTGGGACCTACCTTTCTCTCCCATGTTCCCCTGTGGATGAACCCCATGAAAAGGGCTGCCCAGAGGTCACCCCATATCCCTAAGTACAGTTGAAGTGTCGGTTGGTGAGAGAGAGGCCAGTCCCAGCAGTGTGGAAATTGCAGTAGAGTGTCAGGTGGCATTATGCGTGGCTAAGGATTTTCCTTGGTTTTCTTCCTCTCCTCTGAGTGTAGTGAGATGCAAGCATCTGATACTGAGATGTCAGAATGCTGATGGTTCTCTGCCTGTGCTCTGGCTCCACAGCATGGCCACCTGTTGTCACATGCAACCATTCTTTCCCAGCTGGCCCTCCAGAGTAGCCCAGGCTCATTTCTGAACCTGTGTAGCTGGTGTCACAGGTGGTAGCACTACCGCTGTGTCGGCAGACTGGCTTCCTGCAAGAAATTTCTAATGAACACATTATCCAAAGATTGCTCTGGAGGGGGTGGAAGGGCTCACAAATCAGGTTTTAGCTAAAGAAAAGTGTATATCTGCTAATTTTAATGTTTTCTAGTAATCCTCACATTGTAGATCAACCCATGGTGCCATATGGCAGAGTTGTGCTGCCCAAAATTAACATTTGAAGCTTGGAAGAGCTAGTCTTCCATGCTCTTTAGTTAGTTGCAGTTTGCAGTAAGCAATTATTGGCTTCTCCCCTGCCCAGACAAATCTAGAAGTGTACTTATCCCAGTCCTGAGATACCTCCTGTTGTGGGGCTACTAGTAAAGGAATAAAGTAATCCAGGCAGAATATTCATGCGGATTATTTCTATACTGTTATGCAAGGTAAGGGGAATCACCACCAATTTATCGAGATCAGCACATATTGTACTAATTAAGGGAGGGTAGTTCTGTTGCTACAGAGTTGATAGATCCTTAGATATGATAACACAAAAGTATTTGACATGGGGCTAATCCCATTGGAAAGGGTATTGCAGGCTTACCACCTGTGATGAGTGATAACTGATATGTAGGGCTGTGTTTTTTTCCATATTAAGCTTATAGCCTGAGAGTTGGCCATAATCCTCTAGTGCAGACCAAAAGAGAGATTAAGGAGTGGGTGAGGTGTGTCAAGTAAATTAACAAACCATCTGCATAAAATGCTAACTTGTGTTCCTCTCCATGTTGCTAAGTACCTGAAATAACTTGACACTGCCTTATGGCCAGGGCCAAGGGCTGCAGCGTCAAAGCAAACAAAAGAGGAGACATTTGGCAACCTTGTCTTGTCCCACAAAATAAAATAAACCTTTGAGAGAGTGAACCATTCACTCTAACCATGGCCTGTGGGTCTTGATACAATGCCCATATTAAAGTTATAAAGTATAGGTGAAAACCAAATCTATATAGCATGTGGTATAAAAATTTCCACAACACCCTATTGAAAACCTTTTCCATGTCCAGGCACAGCTGAAATGCTGGCTGCTGAGTCTTGGATGAGTCCTGAAACAAGAGAAGGGTTCTTTTAATATTATCCCCAGTACAACATATGCCATATGCCGATGGAACACCGATATCTCTATCGTGAATGACAGTACAGCGACGGGTCACTATAATGTCACCGCGGGACCCTGGCACTGCTTTCTCGGGGGCGTGCACCCCTTCCCCAAATCTACTCTGACTCGGAGTTGGTTATATTAATTACGGGGGTGTGGGGAGAGAGACACCCACATTGGGGGTTCAAAGGGCAAAGCTCATGAAAGAAAGAAAATGTTTTCAGATGGATTTATGCCAACTGCAATTGTGGCTGACACAAATCAGTCGCTGTAACATCAGTCAACAAAATATTTGTTGAGCCGGCGTCATTGTAGAGCCCAACATATGCAATATTTCTTAAGTTGCTTTGTTTTTAAAGATATTTTTCACTCCATCCCTTCCTCACTCTCTGATCTTCTTTTCATCAGGGATATGTTGCCTAGTTTGCGGTCATCAACTGGGATTGTTCTTAATGTTTCATTCTTTTTGTTGTTTTGCTCTAGATTGTTCACCTCATACTCACCACTACTCTCTCTAAACAGCCCTTTCTCTTCCCTCCCTTGATGCTAGGCGTCTTTTCCATTGTGTCTCTTCTATATCCAAATTCTGGTTCGGCACTCTTCCCTCTTATCTCAATTTTCTTCTGTCCTCTCCTCCTTCTTCCTCCTATCATCTCTGAAGTAATATTTTCCATTCTCCCTCTATTCCTTCTAGAAAATCTATTGTTGGCAGTCTGCTTTTTCTCACAGATTTCCTAAACTTTGGTCCTCCCTTCCCCTTCAAATTTGATCTGCATATTCCCCTTCCTCACTAAAGAGTCTTCTTTTTTGACTTTTGTTATCCTACCAGCAACTGCCTATTTTCTTTTCATTCTCGCTTTCACTAGTTTTGCCCTGTTTATGCTTTTCCACTGTTTTTCCCTTCTTTACATATAAGAATGTGTTTTTACTTGTATTCAATTTCTATTTACAACTATTTTAATGGTTTTGTTTCTCATATTACTGTATTATTGTATTATAGTATATGGTGGAATGCTATTCTAACTGGAAATTCCACCTTACTAAAACACTGTTCAGCCACACTCTCAACAATGAATGGAATGCTGTACTGACTGTATGTGCAGAACAGCATTCCATTCATTCAGAGTGAAAAGCTCGAGCAGTATTTGAAAGCCAGCATAGAAAAACCGCCGTGTTTCGATAGCATTAAAAATCTGTTTCAAACACCGAAGATGGGTGTGGCAGTTTTTAAAAAAAAAAACACTCACTAATCAGGCGTATATTATTCTCCATGACAAGAACCAGCATTAAAGAGAAATTTCTGCTGCCAGTTCATTTGTGTACTCACTTAGCGAGACATCCTGCCACCATTTTTGTACTTGTAAAACCTGCCCAGACTAGTTCGACCAATGGGAGTGTGTGCTACTCACATAGGGACACCTAGTCCCCAGCAACCACACAACTCAGCAAAAACAAGCCGTAGCTACCAAAAAATGAAACGGGAGACAATTTATTTCTCAAAGAAAAAATATAGTTAGAAATCCCAAAATAGTTCTAAAACAATTGGAGAGGCACCACACACTATACAAAATACTGGATGGCAGCCCCATGCAGAACCAGCGTGTTCTGCCACCTCAGGGTTTGATTCCCATGGACCTCTGAAGCTTCGCTCTTGAGGTTACAGGGAATCAAACCTTCTGTGGCAGAACACGCTGGTTCGCATTCTCCATTTAGTTCTTATTCTTAGTAGTTTTACTGTTTAGTTGTCTCCTGCTCCTCTCTCCCCCTGGACGCATCTGGAAATGAGCTGTTATCAGCTCAGTATGTCTTTCCTGGTTAAACTTTTTTTGGTTTTTGTTGGTCCTTTTTTTCCCTGGAGACCTCTGCCATCCATCTGATGTCCCCCGCCCCCACGCAGGCACCAGGTATTATATCCCCTCCCCTAAACCCCCACAGCTCACTCTTTGTGGCAGGGGTTGGGGAGACCTATCGACCCACCAGACCGGATCCAGTATTTGGGAAGGCACCTTTCTAGGCCATTGCAGTGGGGACCATCATCATCCACAGAGGACTCCTGTTTTTTCCTTTTTCTTGTTCCCCTCAGAGGATGCAGTGTGCAGTGACACCAGTAGAGGCAGCGAAAATGTTTCCACATGTGCTCCTCCAGGCTTCTGCCACATCCCCTGCCCACATCTTCCAGTGTCAACGTACCACCACCCAGCCTTCACTATGGGGCAAATGATCACCGAGTGATGCCATCCCACCCTCCCAGAGAAGGAGAGCAGTACATGGGATGCTTGATCCTTCTCCTCCCCTGCCAACCCCCAGCGGCCCATGCTCATTCCCAAACATAGGTTGCCTGTGTGGCATGAGGTAAGGCGTCCAGTGCCTCAGTCCTCAGTGCCACTGGACTGGCTCCCTGGTTAAACTTTTAAAGTAATAAATGAATAATGTTGCAGTCTGTAAAACTAGAGCTGGTTTATATGCTTTTACTGCAGTTGCTCCTCGATTCTGGAATAGTTTACCTGAATTTTTACATATAAACTGTTCTCTTCAAGGTTTTTAAAAAGCAACTAAAATTGTACTTGCTTGATTTATGTACTGTAACTGTATTTGAATGTTTCTGCTAAATGTTGTATATTTTTGTACAGTACTGCATAATTTGTCCATGTAGAGCCTGAAAAAAGACCCTTGGTCCAGTGCTCTCATCCGGTAAACAAATTTAAAAATCAATCAATCAATCTTGTGTCTGTCTTTTAGTAATGAAACCTGTCTGGTCCTGATATATAATATCCAGGAGAATCCATTCAAGTCATTTCACTAAAATGGAAGTATAGAGTTTATAATCCAGGTTGAGAGCAGATATTGCTCTGTATGATTTTGGTTGGGTAGAGTTTTTGTTATGCTTCAGGATAGCTGAGATTGTAGGCAGTTACCAGGATAGGGGAGGATCAGCATCATCCAGAATGGCTGCATATAGTTTCAGCAAGGGTGGCAATAGGACTTCTTTGCAGGCTTTAAGGAATTCCAGTGGATAGCCATCTGGAACAGGGCATTTCCCAGACTTTGATCAAGCTATGGCTGCTTCCAGCTCCAGAAGGGAAACTGGGGCAACTAGTGCTAGATATTGATCTTCTGTAACTGTAGGAAGCTGCAGAGAATCAAAGTATTTTCTGGATATTGAGAGTTTCAATTCCTTCTCCTGGGAGTATAATGCGGAGTAATAGTAAGTACCTTAAGAATTTGTGAGGTCATTTATAGGTCTCATTTAGTTATCAGGTCCTTTAACTTCAGTATGGTAGCTCTCTTTTTTGTTGACAAAGTCAAAATGTTAGCAATTTAGAGGCCTTAACACCACCATCTTAGTACTTCCTTTTAAGATATTGTAAGGCTAATTCTGTTTTAGTGGTCAAAATATCCTCAGTTTTATTCTGGGTTTGCTTTATTATATGAAGCAGGGAGGAGAATCCCTGTTGATGGGCTAATTGCAGAAATTTCAGTTTGTCAGTCAGCGTATGATGCTGCTCCTCCCTAATTTTCTTTGCCCTGGCTGCTTAGGCAATAATTTCTCCTCTCAATACTGCCTTTAGGGTATCCCAGGGACAGCATTAAAGACAAAATCTGCCTCTTTGCAGATGACACCAAGCTCTGTGGGAGGATGGACATGGACAAAAGGGTGTAGGACCTAAAGGAGTACCTGCCTAGGCTGGAGAGGTGGTCAAGTTGCTGGCAGCTGGGGTTCAATGCAAAGAAGTGCAAGGTCATGCACATAGGAAGAAACACCCCAAAGGCCAAGTACTGCCTACAGGGCTCAAGGTCAATGAATCAGAGGAGGAAAAAGACTTGGGGATAGCCATCACCTGAGGCCTTAAACAGCATACACAATGTAAGAAGGCAATGGCTAAGGCAAACAGAATGCTGGGCTGCATTGCTAGAGGGTTCTTGAGCAGAAGGGAGGAGGTTATCCTTCTACTGTTCAAATCCTTGGTGCAACTGCACCTGGAGTACAGAGTGTAATACTGAGTCACTATCTGAAAAAAGGACATCAATCAGCTTGAGGCAGTTCAGAAGAAGGCTAAACAGATGGTTCAGGGACAGCAGGCATGGTAAATGAGGACAGGGTGAGGGAACTCAACATGTATTTATTCAGGGAGAGAAGGGAGAGAGCGGACATGATTGAAACCTTCAAGTACCTGAAAGGTTTAAAGGAGAACACGCTCTAAATCTGTAAGTTGTTTTTTCAAGTAGAAGTTGATTTTTACTGGTTCCAGGGTTGTTACTGTTCCATCTCTACAGGCTGTTTAGTTACCTTAGTAGGTGTTTCTGAGTCACACACAAGTAGTGAACACCATTTTAGAACTACATGAGGTTTATGTACTTGCTCAGCTCTTCTGCTGTTGGCACAGTGCATCCATGTTGTACTATAGAACCATGTAGGCTGAGAGTGACATAAACTACATCACACAGTTCTGAAAGTAAGCAATAACCCATGACAGGGTATGGGGTTATAGGCATTTAATGCATTCCTCGGGTATGTTGTGAGGCAAATTGGGTTACCTTCTTTTTCCAACCCATGTTATAATGGCACTTAACACAGTGTGTAACTCATAAACACTCACTGAGGTCACTAACAGGCCTATATAGATGGAACAGTGATAGAAATAGAACCAGTATTAAAAAAATAGATTCCACTTGGAAAATTGACTTTCAGCTTCGACACAGTTCTCCTTTAAACAATGTGGATATCAGGGAATGTTTCTGTCTTGGTGATAACAAGATCACAAAGGGCTATGTCTTCAGGAGCCAGGCATGCAGATGCAGAGACCGTAGGTCCGGATGAACCAGGGACCATTGAACCTGGCACAGCAGACCCCATCAGAGTGGGAGCTGAAGAGGAGGCTCTATGACCAGCTGCTGCAGAAGTGGAAATCAAATCTGGCAAGACCAGAATGGGGTAACAAATGTTAGGGCGGCATGCTCCACCAACAGCTTGAGCAGAAACCTCTGTATGAGAGGGATCTGAGGTCGTAAATCAACTTCCCTTTTCAGAAAAGGGACAATGCATCTCAGCAAATAACTCCAGGCCCTGAGCAAGCGAGCAGACATGTGGCAGTTTTGCATTGTCTGGGGATGCAAAATGGTCCAACTGTGGATGATCCCATCTGGTGAAGAGATTGTTTACCATGGAGGTCAGCTACTCCCATTCATGTACTAGTGACTGAGACCTGCTTACCCTGTCTGTCAAGATATTTTGGACACCTGGGAAAAACATGGCCAACAGTGGAAGGCTATGAGACATGGCCAAGCACTATACTCTCACTGCTTCACTTCACAGGGGATAAAGGTGAATGCCCTCTTGCATGACGCTGACATTCTTTGTCTGAATCAGCAAGGGACCCAGGCTGAGATGCTGTTGAAAAGACTGGAGACCAAGCAGAAAACTGCTCCAGAATATTGTTATGTAGTCAAGACTCCAGATCAGTCCAGGACCTTTGGGTCTGAAAGGACCAGAGATGGGCACCCCAGCCAGACCCCGAAGCATTCACTGCAAAGATCTACAAAGAAGTCAGGGAAAATAATGGAATTCCCTGCAACAGATTCTGGGGGTCCATCCATCATGCTAGAGCATGGTGAAGAGGGGATGTGACAAGGACCATTTGTTCCAATCTGTTCATCAAATGATTCCATTTTACCCAAAGAGTTGACTGTGGTATGCAACTATGGAGTCAGACAAAGAGAACTGCAATGATGGTTATAGTCATCAGCCCCAATAGACATAAAACAATCCAAGCTGACACATAATGGCTTCTATATATCAGCTAAGCCTGGGCAACAAGGACCTGTTCCCTGTCTGCAGGCAGGAAGTCTCTGCCCTCAACTGTATCCAGCACCACATCAATATATTGGAGGTGCTGACAAGGAATGAGTAAAAATGTTAGTACATTCACTATGACACCCAGTTCCTCAAATACTTGTCTTGTTCTGGACAATGTGTACATAATCGTTACCCTGGGCAGGGCATTCAGGAGCCAGTCATCCAGATATAGAAAGACATAAAGCCCTTACCTCTGGAGGGCTGCTACCACAACCACTAAGCATCTGGTAAATACCAGTGGTGCCGAAGATAAGTCAAAGGGCAAGACTCAGAACTGATCATGGCTGCATGAAGCAGAGGTACTGCCTGTGGCATTCACAAATCTTGATACAGAGATATGCATCCTTCATGTCCAGGGCACAGAGCCAGTCCCTCCTTTTGAAGTAGGGGGATGACAGCCTGAAGAGAAACCATATAAAAACTTTTTGTATTTGATGAACAGGTTTAGGTCTTGCAGATCCAGTACAGGACACAGATCTCCTCTCCACTTGGGAACCAGGAGCTATCTGGAACAGAACACCTTGTTTTTTTCTTGTAGAGGAATGGGTTCAATGGCCAACTTATGAATAAGCAACTGAACCTCCATAAACGGAAAGGACAAATGGTCCAGATGATAATGACACAAAGGCAGAAGATGCATTGGAGGGGCAGACAGCAGTTCCAGAGCATTTCCCTTTTCCACTATTTTCAGGATCCACTTGTTTTTTGTGATCTCCCTCCACTTTTGAAGATGAAGGGAAAGCCTGGCTCCCACTTGCAGCCCTGGAGGTAGCAGTGGAGGGGGAAGAGGTCCAGAGTAAGAAGGTACCGGGGAGTCAGGGGTGCTACCTGGACTGATACCTTTGGGTGCCTTTGTATAAGCACTGGGGAGGGAACTCAGGAGCGGACCTCTACCATGGACATGGGGCTACTGACAGATGGCACGGCCACCACGGAAAGCAGGCTTATGAAATTAGCTCCTATCATGTCCCCTGGAAGTCTGAGGGACCAGAGACTTGAGGGACCTTAAGGTCATTCTGGAGGTTTGAAACTTGCGTACTGCATTTTCAAATCAGCCCCCAAACAGCCTGGAGCCTCTGAAGGGGGCATTCAGCACCACCTGCATCTCTGAAGGCATATGCAGGAGGCAGCAGCCCTGGAGGAAGCATCAAAAGCATCACATGCAGAGTGTAACAGATGTTTACCAGTGTCTACACCAGCTGATGCAGCTTTAAGCAAATCAGCCTTTGCAGGACTATTAGGCACAGACTGAACAGTAGACATAGTAGAGTTCCACAGGCTGTTTTGATTTTTAATCATATAGTCCTACCTAGACCTCAGCAAGGCTTGCAGCACTGTTTCACATGGTTGACTGGTAAGCAAGTTGGTAACTTGGATGTTGGTAATAAGGGGGTAACCTGGGTAAGAAATTGGTTAGTGGATAGGACACAGAGGGTAGTGGTAAATTGAGATCACTCCAAGGAAAAGGAGGGTGACCAGTGGGGTACCTCAGGTATCAGTGCTGGGACCTATCCTCTTCAATGTATTTATAATGGACATAGCGAAGGAACTGGAAGGGCAGGTCTGCCTCTCTTTGTGATGACACCAAGATCTTCGATAGAATGGACATGGGGGGAGGGGAATAGGCAGGGCTCTAAAAAGACTGGAAGTGTGTTCAAGGGTATAGCAGCTGTGTTTTAATGTAAAAAAGTGCAAACTAATGCACTTGGGCCTTAGAAACCTGGGAACTAAGTACAAAATGGGCAAAGTGATACTGGCAAAAACCAAGCAAGAAGGATACCTAAGGGTTATCATATCAGATGACCCTAAGATGGCCAGGCAGTGTGACAAGGTAGTCAGAAGGGCTAGTGGGATGCTGGGGTGCATAGGAAGGGGGTAACACCAGCAAGAAGAGGGAGGTGGTGCTGCTCCTATATAGACTGCTGTGAAAACTCCACCTTGATTTATTGTGTTCGGTTCTGAAGACCACATCTCAGGAAAGATATAGATAGATTGGAGGTGGTCCCGAAGAGGGCTACCAAAATGGTGCAGGGTCTGCATCAAAAGCCCTAAAAGGAGATGCTAAATATATACCTGGAAGACAGGAGGGTGGATATGATAGAGACCTTTAAGTATCTCATGGGAGTAAATAAGGTACAGCAGGTGGGTATTTTTCAGAGACAAAGGTGCTCTAGAATAAGGAAGCATGATATTAAGCGGGCGGTAAATTCAGTAGGGATGTGAGGAAGTACTTCTTCACAGAAACGGTGTGGTGGATACCTGGCACAGACTTCCAGTGGAGGTAGTGGGGGCAAAAACAGTGGCAGGATTCAGAAATACCTGGGATAGGCACAAGGGAAGAATCACAGGGGTAAGTAGGCTCTGCAACAAAAAAATGAAGGCTAACAAAGATAGACAGACTGGGTGGGCCTAGCGTCCCTTATCTGCCATCACTTTCTATGTTTCTCTGTTTCTATGTCTTGGTAGATTGCAATTCTGAGGCCTAATTCTGTGGCCTAAGGACACAGAGACATAAGTCTATCTGTCCATAACATCCAGTCTCCAGTATTCTTTAGCAGGAGGCAGTGAGCTCATGTTTCTAGGGGCTCTAGCACGATCATGAGCAGCCATGATAACAACAGAGTCTGTTTCAGGCTGGGAAGCATAATAAGGCTTAGCAGAAGCAGGGTACTGCTTATTAGCTTTTTGGGGCACAGCAGGCAAGGAACTGGCCCTATGCCAAGCAGTAAAGGTAGCATCCTCTAAAGCAGGATATACAGGAGAAATGGCAATTGAAGGGGCAGTAGGAACCTCCAAAAACTCCATCAAGTTTCACTTGGTGGAGTCATCCTCCTCAGCTTCAAATTCCATAACATTCAGGATTTGTCTGAGCAAAGCCTGAAGTAAGGTAGCTCTAGGAGGAGACCTGGAGGTGTACATCATTGCATGAGGAAAGGGTAGAACTGGTAGGTAGCCTCCAAATATTGGGATCATGTTTTCTGTCTTCATCCTCCAAATCCTCCTCCATATTTAGGAGATTAGGATTGCAGTCTTCCTCGTCGTCTGGAATGACAACAGGAGTAAAAGTCAGAGCCAGTGACAGAGGCAGCAGCTTCGATGGAGGAATAATTGGAGTGCTCTCAGATCCCGTTGATGATGATGGTGCCAACAGGGGAGGCCCAGTTGATGGAACAGAAGCTATTGTCTATGGAAGCGACAGTAAGTCAATAAAACTGTTCAGAGAATGACACCAGCACTACCTTGGAGTCAACAGCAGGCTGTAAAGGGCCCGGGACTACAAACGTTGAAGTAGTAGAACCCGATGAAGCATGCTGCATACTGTCTGTAGTAGGTACAGCACTGCCCTAGCCAGACCCTGAATTTGGTGTCTCATTGATGGTCAGGGAGGCTGCAATCAGCACTGCCATACTGAACAGTGAATACGTACCCTCCTTCAATGGAGACCATGACCTCACTGGTGAAGCACGAGTCTTCTCCTTACACCTGTGGTAATGGCTGGAAGAGGGGGATTTTGCCAACTTCTTTGTCTTTGTCCTTGGTCCTCAATGACCATGTGGTTGACAGTGTTGCTGAACCCTGGAAAGTATCTTTCCCAGAGGCAGTCAAATGAAAGGGAGGAAGCCATCTTGGAGCCTGTGGCCTTGGCAGCAGCTTCTATGGCCTTAATGGTGACGAAAGTTTCTAGAGACTTCTTTCCGTGTCTCTGTGTGGCCTGGTTGAATCCCTGTCAGATCTTACAGACCCTGAGGTTGTGGGACAGGCCCGAACAGTAAAGACAAACAATGCGAGAGTCATCTTTGTACATCTTGTAACTGCAGGTACAGAACCTAAATAAAGGGTCTTTCAACAGAAGAATAAAAGGACAATGTTGACAAGTAAGTAGGTAAAGTTTAGAAAATAATAGTAAAAGAAAATGATGGAGTTGTTTTTCTGCAGGTCTGATGAGTGGTTGATGGAAGGAGAAAGAACTGAGGAGCAATGCGGCCACCCTCGTTATACAGGTACCAACGCTGCACGTCATTGTAGGTGGCTCTCAGCTGGCACAAGTTTCTGAGTGGTCCTGTTGCCGATGGTTTACAACTGCAAAGGTGTGACCCGATGGAGGAGATAACCTCGATGAAGAAACACTCTTGTTGCTAGAAGCTTTGCGGATAGTCTGAAACCCCTACTGAGGTGGGACATGAGCTCAGTCTTATACAGACTCAAGGGCATTAACAAGGTCAACCACCACCAATCACCTCCTGGATCAAGAGTCCTGCTCCATCAGAAGCCTGCAGATCCAGGCTTCCTAGCAGCAGCCCAGCCGTTCAAGAAAGGGCAGGGGACTTCTACAAGCCCTCACATTCAAATGGTCCTTCCATGCTAAGGACTGTAGTTCAAAGGACATCACCGGAGTCTGCCTGGGAGTCAACTGAGGGAGGCTGCCAGCTGCTAAACTTGCTGCTGGACTGTTAATACTCTGCTGGTAACAAGGTAAAAGACTAATATGACTAGAGATAGCTTACACTGCAAGCACCCTTCTTAAACCACATTGCATAAACACCTGCTGAACTACTAAGTAACTACTGATCACTTTAATGTGCTGTATTTAATGTAACTGTTCTGTAGTTGAACTAAGTAAGTGCTGATCTCTTTACCAATGTGCAATACTTAATGTAACTGTTCTGTGCTTATAGAATCAGTTGTTATGTCAAAGCCTGACTCAATAGTATTTATTTGTTTATTTGATTATTTAGTTTTTGTTGATCAGGTAAGTGGACTAGACAAATTTTGCCTATTTTCAGACATGACCCAGGGAAGGGGGAAAACAGATGAATGGCAACTGACTTTGAACCAGATTAAGTTGTTGATGGTATTTTTAGTGAATGGGGGGAAAATTTGGCCAGGGCACTGGGGAAATTCCTCTACTCTTTTCAAGACGTGCCATGGGATCTTTAACATCCACCTGAACTACCACCAGAACAGACAGATGGGACCTCGGTTTAAGGTCTCATCCAAAAGATGGCAACTCAGGAGTGCAGCATCCCCCTCATGCTGCACTACAGTGTCAATATTGGGATTTAACCCAAGTGCCTGGTGTGGGGAAGAGGTTATTACCCATTCAACTCATTTTTTGCTCCAGCTAGCCTATCAGGGTTGTAGTGAATGTCCCTTTACAAGGGGTACATAATATTCTTTCTGTCTGGGAGGCCTTTATGGACACAGTTCTAATTTTGTTTCGTAGCTTTCCTCTAGCTGAGTGACGTTGTTTTGCCTGATGTAAGTCTATCCTGGATTCTCTCTAATGGGGTGGCCTTGAATTTCTATAGCTCAGATGTTGCCTACCTGTGAAGTCCTGGCCTCTCCTTTCTGGGTAGCCTTTACATTTTAGCATTCCTAGCCCATACCCTAGTTCGGTCTACTCACCGAGTGTATCTAAACTGGGTTTTATTTTGTATTGGGTTCTTGTGAGTTCCTGTCTGCTTGCTAGCCTGACTGCATATTGATCAAATACGTTCTAAATTTAGATCTGCAAGTGGTATATTATTGAACTCAATTTCTCACAAATACAGGCATGGTTTACGTTCCTTTTCTATCGCAGCACCCTCATTTTGGAATGCTTTGCCTGTATCTCTCCACTCTGCATCATCAATTTCTTGTTTTAAGTTTATTTTTAAGCAATTTTTATTACACAATTCTATGTAAATGTGTTCTTTAATTTTTATATAGTCTTGTTATATACGTTGTTGTTTGTAATATATTTGTTATTTGTTGTTATCTGTTTGTTTCCAGGTTGGACCTGAAGAAAAAATTACTTACCATAGTAATGTTGCTTCTTCCCAGTGATACTCAGGTATTCAGAACTTCAGCAGTGACCCTTGAAGACAGAGCTGCTCGTAGAGAATGGAACACATGCAAATGATGGAACTTTTTGCATGTGACAACTCTTTAAATGCTGCCTTGAACTACTTCTCCCCTACTCCCCTTACCCCCTCCCTCCTCCTTATGTCCCTGACTACCCCTGCTCCTCATTTCCCTTTCTTCACTCCAAGCTCCACACTATCTTTCACCACAACTTTGTTTTCTTCTTTGTTATAGGATGTTAACTTCGCTCATGTTTGTCTAATTGTAACCAATGACATGGAACCTTTGTAAAAGCCTTGGCTCAAAGGTAATTGTAATCCTAGAACCAATAAATAAACTGCCTTAGTTCTAAACCCCTCAAATATCCTAGATGTCTGGAAAGACAGGCCCCCGAGGACTAAGTATATTAAATAACAACAATAATAATAAAAATAATCATACTATTAACTCCCAAATAAACCCCCCCGACTGGAGGGTAAAACATTAAGAGGTATCCCAAAAATGTCAGAATCACCTGAAAAAGGGGGAAACCACTGTGAACATAGTTAGAAAAAACAGTGCCAGGAAGTGACACTCATACCCCTGGGTGCACAGTATTTAGGAGTGCAGAGGCTACTGGTTCAAGAAGGGGAGGCAGGGTGGGAAGTTTTGAATACCTGAGTAGCACTGGGAAGAAACAATATTACTATGGTAAGTAATTTTTTTCTTCTAACCACAGTAATACTCAGGTATTCATAACTTCTGTAGACTAAGAAGCAATACCTTTGGAGGTAGGCACAGAACCTACTTTGGAGAAAGACTCTGCAGGACTGCTGTGCCAAACCTGGCATCACCCCTGGACTGGATGTCCAGACTGTAATGCTTTGTAAAGATGTGTACTGTTTTCCAGGTAGCTGCTTTACAGATGTCCACTAATGGAATATCCCTAGCAGCTGCTATGGTAACAGCTGTGCTTCTTGTGGAATGGGCCCTCAATCCTGATGGGGGTTCCTTTCCAGCCTTAGTGTAGCAAAACTGGATACTCTGTACTATCCAGCATAAAATTTACCTTTTCAATGCTGGGTTACCCTTTTCTACATCTCCGTAGGTCAGAACAGCTGTTTTCTGTCCAATCTGTGGTCCTTAGTGGCTGTCATATAGTGGCTAAGAGCTCTCTTGACATCCAGACTGTGGAGTCTCCTTTCACCAGAATTAGAGTGCTCAGTGAAAAAGACAGGTAGGGTAATTATTTGATTCAAGTGGAAATCAGAGCCCACTTTAGGGAGATATTTCCTGTTCGTTCTCAGCACCACCTTGTCCCAGTGGAATGAAATGTAGTCCTGTTCAATGCAGAGAGCCTGGAACTCACTGATTCTTCTTGCAGAAGTCACTGCCACTAGGCAAACTGATTTCCATGTGACATATTTCAAATGACCCGAAGAAATGGGCTCGAAGGGAGACCCCATGAGCTTAGCTATGCACACATTTAGGTCCCATGTTGGCAATGGTTCCCTGTGAGGGCGGTGCAAATGAGCCAGGCCCTTAAATAACCTTTTGATGATAGGATCCAAAGTGATTGAAACATTCTGTCCAGCTGATATGTAAGCAGATGCTGCAGCCAGGTGGACCTTGAGGGTGCTGGATTGCAAGCCCAGTGAATGAATGTAAATAGGTAAGATAGTCAAGCACAGCTGGGACCCCAGCATGTGCTGGTACCAGTTCCCTGGTTGAACACCAAATAGAAAGCCTTTTCCATTTTGGAACATAGGTTTTCTTAGTGGAGGGCTTTCTATAATACCTTAAAATGTCCAAGACATTTTCACACAGATGCAAGCCTGCATATTCTAGGTCCTCAAAATCCATAACTTGAGCTTGAGTGACCTGAGGTTCTGGTACAGAAGCCTCCCCTGGTTGGAGGTTAGCAGATTGTGTGTCCCAAGGAAGGTGTATTGGCTCAGCCACAGACATGGAGAGCAGCAGAGTACCATGGCTGCCTGACCCAGTCTGGTGCTATCAAGATCATTGATGCTGACTGGGACCTGATTTTGAGCAATACTCTGTACACCAGAGGGAAGGGGGGAAAAGCATACAGGTGTTTCACTGATCAGTTCAGGGCTAGAGCATCCAGTGGGACTGTTACCTTATCTGGTGGTCTGCAACAGTATTGTGGCAGGTGGTGGTTCTGGTGAGACGTGAACAAGTCTACCTCTGCGTGCCCCACCTCCTGAAAATCACTTCTACTACTTGTCTGTTCAGGGTCCATTCATGATGAGCCTGGTTGATTCGAATCAGAGCCTCTGCAAGGGTATTGTCTTTCCCTGGCAGATGGACTGCCTGTAGGGAAACTTCCAGAGAGTATACCAGGCTCCATATTTTCATGACTTCTGTGCAGAGAGGGCTTGACCTTGTACCTCCCTGTTTGTTTATGTAGTACGTTGTGGTTGTATTGTCCGTTCTGACTTTCCCTGTACTAGTGTTGTGAAGGTCTTTAGTGCCAGAAACACTGTTCTGAGTTCCAGCAGGTTTATGTGCTGGAGTGACTCTGCACTTAACCAAGTGCCCTGGGTTGTGTGGTCCCCCAAATGGGCACCTCACCCCAGGAAAGCTGCATCTGTTGTGAGAATAACTGATGAGGACTCCTGCTGAAAGGGAACCCCTTCTCTTATATTGGTTTCCTCTTTCCACCACTGAAGTGCCTGTTACAAGGTTTTTATTACTGGGTTCAGCTTTGAGAGAGGATCTCTTCTCTGACACCAGTGCACCTCTGAGGTAGAACTGGATGTCTCACATTTGGAACCTGGAGCCTAGGACTGTGCCTGTGGCCGCAGCCATGTGGCCCAGGAGCTGTAGAAACTACCTTGCAGTTTTTGGCTTGTGCTGGCTGAATGAGTCTGCAATCAGCTGTGTCTAAGGGCAGGTATGCCCTGTCCTGCACGGTGTTGATTTCTGCCCCTATGAACCGCAGCACCTGTGCAGGTATAAGGACAGATTTTTTTGTTGTTTATCAGAAACCCCGGGGACTCCAGAAGCCATTGGGTGATCTGCAGGTACTGTCTGACTTGATGTGGTGATTTTCCTACAACCACCCAGTCACCCAAATATGGGAACACTGTGACACCTTACCTTTGAAGGTATGCCACAACCACTGCCAAGCACATTGTGAATACTCTTGGAGCTTAAGTGAGACCGAATGGCAGGGTTGAGAATTGGTAGTGACCTGATAGGAGTCTGAACCTGAGATATTTTCTGTGAGACTCCCTTATGGGGATGTGGAAATAAGTATCTTTTAGGTCCAGTGATGCCATCCAGTCTCCTTTTTGGAGTGTTGGCAGAATCAATGCCAATGTTACCATTTTGAACTTTGGCTTTGTCAAATACTTGTTTAGTGCCCTGAGGTCCAAGATAGGCCGCCACTCCCCATTTTTCTTTGAGGTGAGGAAATACCTTGAGTAAAATCCCTTTCCTTTCTGCTGATCTGGGACAGGCTCCACTGCCTTTGTCAGTAGCAGGTTCTGAACCTCTTCCTCGATCAGCTTCTTTTCTGCTAGGGAAGATGTTCTCAATACTCAGGTTCTCAGAACAGGAAGGGATTTGAAACTCAGAGACAGTCCCTGACTCACTACCTCCAGGACCCACTTGTCTGTGGTGACTCCTTGCCAAGCCTGGAGGTAATGAGCCAGCCTGCCTCCGACAGGTAGAGGGGAAGCGGCCTGTGAAAACATGTCAGGGTGTTTGTTTACTCTGGGGCTGAGACTGGGGTTGAGATCCCCACCTGGAGCCCCTTCTGCCCCTACCCCTGAAGTACCCTTGCTGGTGATACTGCTGGTATTGGGGTGCAGCCATTGCCTGGAAATAGGGCATGTTATGAAAGGACCTGCCCCAGTTTCCTCTCCCATAGGGCCTGGGGGATGGGGAGGTCTTCTCTTTGGCTGAATTGTTCTTGAAGATGGCTTTGTATTTGTCCACCTTCTTCATATAAGCCATCATTTTGCTACCAGAAAGGGAATTACCCTCCAGAGGGAAATCCATGGCCTTTGTTTGTGTGTCCTGGGTAAGGTTTGTGGCTCTTGGCCAGGCAAACCTCCTCTGAGCCACAGTATTGGCCATCCACCTAACTGCTATATCATTAGTATCAGCAGCCATTTGAAACTGATATTTGGCTGTCTCCAAGCCAAAATCTAGCAGTTTCTGCAAGATCAGCCAGCAAGGGAGATGTGGCATTGTCTGCTACAGCCAAGACAGACTGCTACAGTGACTTTTCGTACTGTGCTACATAGGCCTGAAATTAGCTTGCCTGATGGCCGAGGAGGCTGCCAAATATTCCTTCTTGGCCATACTGTCAATTTTTCTGGACTCCTTTTCTGGTGGGTGAGAAGCCAGGGGCACTTTGGCCTTGTCACAGGCTGATGCCTGCACCACCCCCTGGTAGTCAGGGATAGAAAACAGAAACTCTACACCCTACCTGTCCAACTGATATTTCTCGTCCAGTCTCTTATCAAGAGGGGGGACAGAGTTTGGAGTCTGTAAAATCTTCAAGGCATTCTTCTTGAAGCATTTATTGACTTGGAGGAGGAGCTTTTTAGTGGGGGTTGGCCTCATCATCTCAAGGTATTCAACCTCCTCCTCATCCTCTATTTCCTCACTTGTGGTGATGTCCAGGGCATCAGCCATCCTTTTCACAAAAGTGAAATGTGAGGAATAATCCTCAATAGTTCTGGGAGGAGGGCCAGAGTCCTGCTTGTTGGAGACCTCAGGCTCAGTGGGTCCCCGCCCCCCTCCCCCACTCCCCATAATCCTCCTCTTCAAAAAATGAGGATTTGACTGAGGGGCCAGCCCAGATGGCTGCTGTCCAGGAGAAAAAAGTCCCTGCAAGGCTTGTACAACTTTAAAAGCCTGTGTTATCTCCTGAGGACAGGGAAGAGCCAGAGCACCCACAGAAGTCCCCTTTTTTGTCCAGTAGGGGGTTCTGTGTGCTTCAGTTTTTTAGATTTTTGTTTGAGGAAACCGGGGAGTCAGCCAGTTCAGCAGGCCTCTTAGAAGTCACTTTATCACTGTTATTAGGGGTTAAGTGTAAAACTGCAGTGGTTTCACCCACAGTAGTAGAGGGTGTCGGCTGGTCAGAGCCTGAGCGACCCTTAGGTGAAGGAAGTTTTTTATTTAGCCGTTCCAGGCATTTCTCCGCAGTTTTTTTCTGGGAAAGTTTTACAAATGTCACAGTCTTCATTTAAGTGATCATAGCCAAGGCAAGCAACACAAAAGCTGTGCTTATTTGCCTTGGCAAATACTTCCCCACATTCAGAACAGTTTTTAAAAACAGGTTCACCGGTTTTCTTTTTAGGCATTTCAGACATTTCATTGGGAAACCATTAGAAAATGAAACTGCTAAATAGTTTGTAAAATGTAAGTAATATTTAACGTTTGCAGTAAGTTCCGGAACCAATAAAGGAACCATTAGGAACCAGGAATTGGAGAAAAATTAATCGAGGTTATCGGTTCAGTAACCGATAAAGCGTTTACTAAAATAAAGGTTTTTAAACAAAAATTAACTAAACTAATGGAGTTTTTTTTAGTCATAAAACTGCAATCTAAGCTAAAATAACTCTGTTCCCCACCAGTTTAACCGAACCAGGAGAAACCGATAAAAATAACAATTTAACACTAAAACTACAGTTTAACTAGAAATACAATAAGAAAAAGGCAGCAAATGAAAGAAAAAAGATACTTACATATTTTTATAAGTTTTTTCACATCACAGAAAGATGTTCAGAAGAGGAACTTCAAGCATCTAGACTTGACAGGCGCAGAGTGAAATCTGAGGGGTTTAGAACTAAGGCAGTTAGTTCAAGGCAGCATTTGAAAAGTTGTCACGTGCAAAAGGTTTCATCATTTGCAAGTGTTCCATTCTCTCCGGGCAGTTCTGTCTTAAATGGTCACTGCAGAACTTCTGAATACCTAAGTATTACTGTGGTTAGAAAAAGGACTTGTCCAGTGTCCCTACCCGGTTACCAAATAAATAAATAAAAAAAAAGAAGAAGAAAATGTGCCCATTCTTGTTTAGCACAGTCCCAGGATGAGTCAAGCTTTGCCATGTGTAATCTTAAACTCTGTAGAAATAAGAATGGGGATAATATATGTTTACTCATGCCTCCATGTCTGCACCTAATTGTCCCTTTTCTTAAAAGGTGCCACTGGACTTTTGTATCTTTGTGCCCCACCCAAGGCCTGGCTCAGTAGTCTTGTTGACCCTCTCTCTTCTCCTCATTGCTGGGGACATAGAACCCAATCAAGGGCCCCTACTGTCTACCCCCAAACACATCTCTGTGTGCATGGCATGGAGGCAAGGGTCTAAAAAATGCTTATATAAACATCAGAAGCCTTATTCCAAACTACGCTGACCTCATAGCATGGTCAATCACTATAGCCATGATGTACTAGGTACCTCTGAGACCTGGCTCAAACCTTCAACCTCTGTACTCTGCCTGAGTAGAACTTTATAAGAAATTATCACCCTAGCTCTAAAAGAGGTAGGGGCATCATGGAGTACTTTAAGTCCCACCTAAGCATCTCCACCCCAAGCACCACTGTCCCTTCTAATAAGGGTTTTGAACTCAGCCATGCTGTTGTTTTTCTTGGTGGAACCAAAACCTTGCACCTCTTTTGCACTTACACCTCCCTGCAGTCATCAAGCATTTCAACATCTCTTGAGTATTACTGGACCCCTAGTGAAAAATTAGTTTTTACTGTTCAGAGACTTCGGTATAGACTGACTTAGCTTGAAAAGTAAAGACACTGACCTGTCCCTTAGTAAGCTTCAGCTTACTTATATTATCTCTGCTGCCACTATGCTCTCACTTAATGAAAGCAAAGCCACTTTAATTTATTGGATCCTTACACTGGGCAAACAGCATCACCTGTTCCAGAGTGCTCCCTGATGTGATCAGTGACCACTCACCAGTGTAATGTGTTTGGAGAGTTAAATCCTCTAAGGCCTGGCTGACACTTCGTCACTTCCATCACAACTCTCACTTTAATGAATCACTGTTTAAACAGGATGTTGTGCGCACTGACTGAACATGTCTTTGGAACACCAATGACGTCAATCTGGCTGTCTCTCACTTTAGTCAGCTTTACTCCAGAGTACAGGACAAGCATGTCCCCTCCACTACTAGAAGACGATGAGGCTCTGTTATTGTTAGAATGCCCACCCCTCACCCTGATTAAGGGAAAAATCCTGGTCTATGTATAAGATCTCTAAGCTTGTCTCTGACTGAGTAAAATATTGTATCCTCAGAAATGAATGCAAAAAGCCATCTGTCAGAAAAAGAGTACTCACTTTAGGATGCTCCTCAACTCATCTGTCAGTAACCCACAGCACTTTTGGAAATACAATAAACAGGTCATAGGTCAATCTGGCAATTGACCCCTTTGTGACATGTATATAAACTGTGTCAATTGTAATAACCCCACCACTATAGTAGATGCTTTCAATGAATTCTTCTTTGACCTCTCTGCATGCACAAGGACCTTCCCACCCTCCACACCAACATCACAACTATATAATGGGTCTTTCATAGACCTCCTAACTCACCGACAGTTCCATTTTAAAGTCACTGAAGTCTCAGAGGTGCGTAAACACCTGCAGTGTATCCCAACAGTCAAAGCTGCAGGTTCTGCAAAAACTGATCCTAAACTCCTTAAGGCAGCTGCTAATTAACTGGCATCACTAATTACCAGAATTAGTAATCTGTCTCTAAAGTCGATGATTGTGCCTGAACTATGGAAACTCTCCCATATCATCCCTGTATTTAAGATAGGTAATGCTAAACGTGTCAGTAACTACAGGCTGATTACTATACTTCCAGTTCTTAACAAATTATTGGAAAAGATGTTTACTTCTCAATTAAATGAGTGCCTAACTAAGTATACCCTATTGTCTCCAGCACATCACAGGTTTCATAAAATGTCATAGCACTATCTCTGCCCTCTTTCCTTTACTTTGCAGGTTGCAAATACCATGGAAAAGGATGAATTCACTGCGGCTGTGTTTATCGACCTCACTAAGGCCTTCAATTTGGTTGACCACCAGCTTCTATTGACCAAGTTAGGTAACAAAGGGGTATCCCCCTTTACCCTACTGTGGTACAGAAATTATCTGGATGGCAGGCATCAACAAGTGAAGTTTGGACCATCTTTCTCAGAGCCTGTCCCTAACCTGGTAGGTGTGTCGCAAGGATACACCCTTGGGCCTCTCGCTTTCTCCCTTCACTTAAATGACATACACCTGACCCTTGCCCATAGTAACCCCATCCTATATGCAGATGACTTGGTGCTATACCTTAGCTCCCATAGCATGTCTGAGGTCAATAAAAGGCTGTTCAATGACTTCCAGGAAGTGCAGCAATGGCTCCAAGCAAACAAACAGCTTTTAGATACAGCAAAGTCCCTGGCTATGCTGTTTGACTCTGCACCCAAACTTAAAAGATGTCAGATCCCCTTAGCAGTTTTATGTTGTGACGGAACTCTTGAATCAGTGTCCTCATTCAAGTACCTGAGTGTGATGCTTGACCCATCCCTGGACTTTTTGCTACATGTGTTGGGCACCTGTAAATTTGTTAACACCAAATTGGAGCTATTCTATAAGGTCAAGCATTATCTCACCCCTACTACTCGCATGTCCTATTTCCTAAGCTTACCTATGGGGTGCCTGTATTCCATGCTTTCAGCTAAATCTACCTTGCAAAAGTGGGATGTTACATACAATAACATCTGTTGCTTCGCCTTGTCTCTGAACTGCCATACCCATTACTATATACTCTACACTGGGGTGGCTTCCTCCTGTTTCCCTGTGTGATTTAACCCAAAGTGCGGCAATTTTTAACATTTTGCACAGTCAATCCCCTTGATCACTCACAAGGTTTCTATAGTCCTCAGCTGGTGCCTATCCACTAAGATCCACTAATCTATATCTGTTGTCCATTCCTAGAACTAGAACACAACAGGGGGATATTTCACATCGGCTGATCTTCGTTTATGTCAGATTGCATCCACCTCCTTAAGTCATCAGAATGTTCCTGTCCCTAGCTCACTTATTTGATCCTGGTTGTGTGCTATCACAAGTCTTACCGTAAGTTCCTAACGCAAGTCTGGTCACTGTACTACATTGGGTTGTTAGGTAGTGTCATCCTAGCCATTTATGTCAAGAATACTGTTCATATGTTTGCCAAGAACCCCAGTGTCATGTGGTCTGTATATACAGTCTCATCATGCTATTTTAAATGCCTTTTTTATGCAACAGGGGCGGAGATAAATCTCCACTTATAAATGCCGTTATCATGCAATAAATGACTGATGACGTGTCTACTATGTATGTAAATGTGAAATCTCACATTTATACACATAGTAGACATGTCATCAGTTGTTTATCCTAACAGTAGACATGTCATCAAACCCCTTCCCCAGCTTCTGTATGAGTGTTTCTTTTTCTTTTTAAAACTAGACTCCGTAGCCAAGTCTCCTCCACATTCACCCCCCGCCACCACGCTCACACACTGTCCGGCCATTCATCAAGAACACGGCAGATGGCTGGCCCAGTGGCGCTGAGGGTTGAGGAGCTGGACGCCACACCTCGCGCCACACCGGCGACCTGGGTTCAGGAATGGACTCAACGCTGGGGGGTCGAAAGGGTTGAGGACTGAACGCCCGTGTGGTGCTCTCCTCCCCGATCGAGGGGATGGGATGGCCCGGCAAGCCAGAGACCTCCGGTGGAGACCAGGGGTACTGTAGCAAGCTGGGCAAGCACATATCAGCATGGCTGACGCTGGCAGGGTAGCCGTGCGCCAGATAGCATCGGGGCATGCCCACACATGGGGAAGGGATGGAATACAGAAAAAATCTGGTCGCAGGGGTAGGCGATGGCACCAACTCCCATGCCCACTGCCGGGCTCGACCTCACCAACCTCCACTGATCCTCTGCCCATGGGCCCACGTCTGCGGCTGAAGTCTACAAAGTCTGAAGTGCACCCACAGTAGGAGGGGCGGCTCCACCCCAGAGGGGTTAAGCTGGGGGTACCAGCTGCCAGGCAGTGGCAGAGATGTGGAAGGTACGGCTGAGGAGAGCTTCAGGCAGGGCTGGATACAAGTTGGATGCCTGAGAGAGTCTCCAGGGACTGTGACAGGAACGAAAAATACTTGACAAAAAAAAAAAAAAAAAAAGAACACCGGCAGATGGGAGCTTCCATTACTCAGCACAGAAAAAAAAGTGTAACTTTACCTCCACAGCTTCGTACATGGATCCAGTAGCCTGTGAATGCTCCCATCGCACCCACAGACCTGACCACAACTTCACTCATTCCTCCGCATGTGGCAGCTTTCTGAAACACTGATTGTTTTCCCGAATCCACTTCACCAGCCCACAAAAAACATCACTGTCCTTTTGTTTTTTGTTTAGCACAAACAGCATGCCACCCACCCCCTCTCCCGGTTGCTCACTCGCTCATAAGCCGACCTGCCAGCTCATTTCAATATGCTGCTTCTGGCCTTGTACTGTAACCTAATGTTTGGTGCCTTTTTTAAACATGTTCCAGAACCACTGACATTCTCTCCTATTCCTGGCACACCAGCACCATTCATTGTTTGTGGCTGGTTCCTTGGCTTTTCTACGCTGTCCAGTTTGTATACATAAAAAAAAAAAAATTATTAAAAATAGATCACAATCGATCTCTAGCTGCCCAAACAGCTCAACTGCTGATGAAGGGAAGCTCACAGTGTTTCTCTATCCATAGAAACATAGAAACATAGAAGTTGATGGCAGATAAGGACCTCAAGGCCCATCCAGTCTGCCCATTTCTTTTTCTACCTTATAAATGTGCCATCGGCCTTTGCTCTGTCAGTGGTCTATCTATTCATACTCATCTGTATGCTCCCGTATGCCTATCCCATGCCTGTTTGAAGCCCTGCACTGTATTCATAGCCACCACTTCCCAGGTAGGCTGCTCCATGCATCCACCACCCTTTCTGTGAAAAGTATTTCCTCATATTCCCCCTTAATCGGCCTCCCTCTAACCTCATGCTGTGTCCTCTTGTCCTGCTATTTTTCTTATATTTAAACATGTTAGACTCTTTCACCTTGCTAATGCCCTTAAGGTGTTTGAATGTCTCGATCATATTACCTCTCTCCCTCCTTTGCTCAAGGGTATACATACTGAGCTCGATTAATCTGTCCTCATATGTCTTCTGATGCAGTCCCTGCACCATTTTGGTTGCCCTTCTCTGGATTGCCTCAATTTGGTTAATGTCCTTGTGAAGGTGTGGCCTCCAGTACTGCACGCAGTACTCTAGATGGGGCCTAACCAGTGTCTTGTAAAGACGGATTATTACCTCTCTCTTACGACTTGTGATACCCCGACTTATACACCCTAACATCCCCCTAGCCTTACCTACTGCTTTAGAGGACTGCTTGGATGATTTCAGGTCATCAGTGATGATGATGCCCAAGTCTCTTTCTTCCTTTGTGACTGCCAGCAACTCCCCTCCCAGCCTATAGGTGGCTTCAGGGTTTCTCTTCCCTATGTGCATGATCTTGCACTTCTTTGCATTAAATCCCAGTTGCCACTCTTCTGATCATTTTGCTAGTTTATCCAGATCTATTCTCATTCTGCCCACCCCATCTGGATCATCTACTCTGTTGCAGATCTTGATGTCATCTGCAAACAGACAAGCCTTACCCTCTAGTACATCTGCAAGGTCACTAGTGAAGATATTGAAGAGGACTGGCCCCAGGACTGATCCCTGAGGTACCCCACTTGTGACTTGCATCTCTTCTGACTCTATACCATTTACCACCACTCTCTGTTTTCTGCCCGTCAACCAGTTTGCCACCCAGTTGACTAACTTCTGACCCACCTAGAGCCTACCCAGCTTATTTATCAATCTTCTATGTGGAACAGTGTCAAAGCTTTGCTGAAGTCAAGGTAGGCAACATCAACTGCTCCCTTGGTCCACCACTCTGGTTACCCAGTCAAAGAAATCTATGAGATTAGTTTGACAGGACCTTCCTTTGTAAACCCATGCTGTCTTGGATCCTGTGCCCCTATGGATTCCAGGTGTTGCACTATCCTTTCCTTAAGGAGTGCCTCCATAATCTTGCCACTACTGAGGTAAGACTGACTGGTCTGTAGTTCCCTGCCTCCTCCCTGCTACCACTTTTGTGGGGCGGGATCACATGAGCCCTTCTCCAGTCTTCTGGGACCTCTCCTGTGCTCAGAGACTCACTAAACAGTTCTGCTAATGGCTCTGCTAGTTCCACCCTTAGCTCCTTAAGTACCCTGGGATGTGTGCCATCAGGTCCCATCACCTTGTCCACCCTGAGCTTATCGAGCTCTTGTATAACCCTTTCTTTTGTGAAGGGACTAATGCACACCTCCCTCCCCCGTGTCCATGGTGCTGAGCTGTGGGCCCTGCCCTACCTTCTCTTCAGTAAATACTGAGCAAAAGTATCTATTTAGGATAGATGCTTTTACAGGGTCCTCCTCCTCACATGTCCCCTTTTCTCCATTGAGCTTAGCAATACCCCTCTGGACTTTCTCCTTTCACTAATGTATCTATAGAAAGTCTTGTCACCTTCTTTTACTGTTTGTGCTAGTGTTTCCTCAGTTTGGGACTTTGCCTGCCTTACTGCCTTCCCTGCTTCCCTTAGGGCAGTTTGGTATGCCTCCCTATCTTCTTCCCTCTGTGTTCCCTTATATTTCCTGAAGGCCAGCCTTTTGGCTCTGACCTTTTCTGCTACTGTATTTGAGAACCAAAGTGGTTTCCTTCTTCTTTTGCACTTCCTTTTCTGTCTAACACAATGGGATGTTGCTTCAAGTATTGCATCCTTAATGTTTGCCCACTTTGCCTGTACCCTCACCTGTGTTTCTTTTTGCCAGGGCTAGCTTAACTCTGTTGGCCATCTTATCAAAGTCAGCTTCTCTGAAGTCCCATATTTTTGCCTTGGAATGGGATGATTTAGATGTAGTAGCCAAATTGAACCATACCATGTGATGGTCACTGGCCCCCAGGTGTCCTTCTATCTGGAGATCTGTGATCCCTTCCCTGTTAGTCAGTACTAGATCTAGGATAGCCCTGTCTCTTGTGGGCTGTTATACCAGTTGTTTGAGGCCCTCCCCCTGCAGGGAATCCACCATGTGTCTAGTTCTGGCAGATGTTCCTGTTGGTATTGACCAATCTGTATCCGGCATGTTGAAGTCTCCCATTATCAGAACCTCCCCTTTAGCTGTCATGTTTTGTATATCTTCTAACAGTAATGTGTCTATGTCCTCCCCCTGGTCTGGGGGCCTGTAGACAACCCCGGTTCTTATGGCTGTCCCATTTTCTGTTTCCAGCATGACCCACAGTTCTTCTGGCTCCTTATGTGTATTCTGAATTTCTGTAGCTTTGATATTTTCATTGACATACAGGGCCACTCCACCCCCCCTTTTTGCACCTTGGTCTCTTCTGAACAATACATAGCCAGGTACTGAAGTCTCCCAAGTGTGGTTACTGGTAAACCACGTCTCACTAATTGCTACTATGTCCAGTTTAGCCTCTGACATTATTGCCTGCAGGTCTGGGATCTTATTTCCCAGGCTGTGAGCATTTGTGTACATGATTTTCCATTGGCCAGATTTTGGTGTGTTAGTTGTTGGGTGAGGTTTGGCATTTCCCCTGTGCGTCGTATGGGGAGACAGACCTTTTTTCTTACCTGGTGATGCAAATGAACTGCAAACATGCTGAATCCCTGTTTGACCACTAGCTGAGGGGGAGGTGTTCTTCCCATTCGACGTATGGGGTGCTGCACCCCTCTCCCCATTTGCTAGTTTAAATATTCTGCAAATACATTAAACTTCTGCCCCAATGCACTGACTCCCTCCTTAGTCAGATGCAGTCCATCAAATTTAAAGAACTTTCACTCCCAGAACTGTTGCCAGTTCCCTACAAATCTGTGTCCTTTTCCTGGCACCAGCCCTTGAGCCACATGTTTAGCTCCCCTATCTCCCCTTCTCTGACCTTCCGTCCATCTGGCCCCCTCTCCCAGACTGGCAGGATCTCAGAGAAGGAGATGCCGGACGAAATGGATGATAGTTTGTCACCCAGCCTGGTCATGTGTTCCTTGGTCTCCACAACTGACCGGCTGGTGAGATCATTAGTCCCTATGTGTACCAGGACATCAATGTTTTCTCCTGCTTTGTGAACAATTTTAGCAATGTGGTCACTGTCACTCCACACTGATGTACCTGGGAGACATCTAACCATTACCCCTGGCTGGAGATGGGTATCAACTCCTTGAATCATGGAGTCTCCTATGATCAGAAGTTTTTTTGATTTCCTTTTTGCTTTTTTGTTTTGGTTCCTGATTTGGGTGAGTTTTGTTGTGCTAGCTCCTGTGCTGCAGTGTCCTGCTCTGCAGTGTCCTCTGCCCCTTTGTTTGATTTCAGAGATAGAGGCAGATACCTGTTTGTAGTGTTTATATGGTTTTTGGAGGTAATATGTTGGAGAGCAGAGAGTGATGGGGCACCCGATTTGCCCCTCCTAGCCACCTGCCAACCTCCTGGACCAATTGCCCTCTGCGGTCGAGGTTTTTCTGTTGGATGTTGGGGAAATGGTGGGTGGTTCTTATAATGTATTTCCTCTTGAATATGAAATTTGAGGTGCACAATCTCTGCCCATGCTGCCCGGAGCTGAGCCCTAAGATCTCCAATGGCCCAGCAAGTAGGACAGTGTCCTAAATCCTGTAAAACTGCCCTTCTGAAAATTGTTCCACAGTACCTGCAGTTAATGATATCCATTCCAGATAAGTTGCTGGGTTTATAACCTAGTCAGAGTAATTAGAAGGAAGAAAATGCAAGTAATGGTTTGATTTTGTGTTTTGTTTTTGTATAACTTGTTATACCAAGTTAAATTACTAGTGCCCCTGTAAATGAGCTCACCTCGTGGATGCCCCACTGATCCGCCCCTTCCTGCTCTGCCACAGGAAATGACACAACTGTGGTACCCTATAAAAGGAGTGTAGTGTGGGGTGGTTGGGGATGGGGTGGTGGCTGGGCCCTTCCCCTGCCGATAAAGAACAACCACGGACGAAAGAACAAGGAGGTAAGAGCAGAAACAATCAGTCAACAACAAATGCAGTAACCCTGAAAGCTTATCCTAATGTTAGATAAAACTGTAAAACCTGTAAAGCACCACCTGTAATAATTTCAGATAAGATATACCCTGTAAGAAACACTTTGCTACAGAGAAAAATAAAGCAGTAACAGAAGATATACCTTGCAAAAGACAATTGGAATCAGAAGATTACAGCAGTAATCTGTTAGCACACACCTGTAGGCACACCTTGTAATAATGCAGAAGAAGGTATACCAGCAACAACAACTTGAATCAGAGAAAATAAAGCAATGAAATGTTAGCAACAAACAGTAGCAATCCCTGTGAGTACAAAATAAAAACAACAACACACAGTAAATCTGCTTAGCCAAAAGAAGTCTTAATCCTTTTCCCTTGCTCTGGTAAGGTTCTCTACTCTGCCTTTCAAGCAATCTTAGAAGGAAAGAGCTCAGGTGAAGCTAGGTGCCTTGGCCAGCAAACCAAGTCTTCTACCACCAAACATACTCGCTTGCTAAATTGTACTGCTATTTTCTTTTAAAATTTTTGAGATGACTGCTCCTCCACCAATCAAAACAGACGTTGTCCTGTCAGTGCTTGTGTCATGATGTGCCGTCCTTGATGATGGACATAACAACAGCACTCCTCAGAGGTGGAGGAGCACTACTTCAACAAGCAGACCCAAAAAAGCATATTTCATTATTAAAAAACAACCAAGCCTATGAAAAAAATAAAAACATAACCACAAGGTCCCTGCCTATTGCCTAAATGAAATACACAACAGGGACCCTGTGGAATACATGATTTATTTTCACTCGGGGAGTTTGACCATGGGCAAATCACTTGTGGTTTACGACACTCGTGAGGTTACCCAAGGTCAAACTGCACAAGTGAAAATAAATCACGTATTCCACAAGTCCCATGTTGCGTATCCCTTAGTACTGTATGTGCCTGTTGCTGACTCTGACCCTTTGTAACCTCTTGGGTTTTTTAGGCATTTATTTGTTTAGTGCACCAACCTGGTTAACAAAAACTAAGTAAGTAAATTCCCACTTGTGGGTGTGAGCTGGAGGCACTAGGACCCTGCAGAAGCAAACCTTCGGGGGGGCAGCAATGGCTACTAGGAATGCCACCTGTGCACCCCCATGTGGTGATGTGCACTAGTCAATAGACGTTGCTGGCTCCCTCACCAACTTCATAGTTCTGTTCTCTGGGAGAAAGAAACAAAGTGGGGGAAAAAATGAGAGCGAGCTTAAGAAATGTCCTAGCTGATAGGGAAAAGGATACAGGAAAAATAAAGAAACAACAAAACAAAACTTGACTACCAACCTCTAAACAGAAAGAAAAGGGCACAGTATGTGTCACACAGAGGTAACTGAGTTGGGAGCCAGAGGCTCAACGCCATTAGCTTGAAGGCAGACGGGTAGTGATATTAAAGCAGACGCACTACAGACATGTGGATCCAGTAGTCAAATCAAGAGGGGTATGCAAAAAGGTTGGCATCCCTTGTAAATAAGCTGGCACAACTGTGCCACGTAGCAGAAAGGTTACAAAGGACTCCTAGTTAGCAAGCAACCTGACACCAGAAGTGAAAAGTTTTGTTTTGTTTTTTAAACAGGTAATAACCCAGAGAAAAAAACACCTGATGTATGTGAGATTGCAGGGATACTCAGCCCTAAGGAGTCGAGATGCATCCCTCTCCCCAGCTATCCCTGAGCCTCCTAAGCTTAACAGCCATCCTGGCATCGAGAAGAAAACCATGCCAACCAAGAGTCAGAAAATTGCCTGGCATGGCCAGAAGAAAAGCACTGGAAAAAAACAGAACTGACTTTCCTGCAACAACAGGGATGCACCCTGTGTGAAGACTAGTTTAGTTTGATCCAATCTATTACTCAGCACATACCCACAGACAGGGCTATTTTAAAGTGGTGTTCGTTTTTGACACTGCCCAGTGGGTACATATTGTATTTAGCAGCTAATAGGGATATACCCAAGAAGGAAGGGGATATACCACAGGCAGGGAGGAAGGAAGGAAGGAAGGAAGGAAGGAAGGAAGGAAGGAAGGATTTACTTCCTTTTTTTTGTTAGTGGGAAGTCCTACAGCCCTAAAGAGGGTAGCAGGGTATTTTCTCTGTTAAATTGTTGTGTAGGGCATCTTGCTGACAGGAAGGCACTCATCGCAGTGGTGGGTCAGAGCTTTTAGCTGATTGTTTATGAGGGCACAGTTTAGGCCCAACCCTTCCCACCCCTCACCCCACCCCTGGAAATAGTTCCTTTATACCTGGGGTTCTGACATCATTCCTCAAGGTGCAAGGTGCATATCACTGTCATATCCTCTCTAGCACACTGCACTGACAATATAAGCATACACATTGTATAATATATATATTTCTATATAACAAACCAATCACACACACACACAAAACACAAAACAAAAAAATAGATAAACATGTGGGGAGTAGTGCAACATAATGGCTGTGGGGCAGCAGTCTTCCGGGAGTCTTTCTGGAGGCTGAGATGCTGCCCTATTTGCAGACAACTCTCTGCCCTGAGGGAGGAAGTTGCCCGTCTACAGGCCACACTGGACAGTAGTAAGTGAGCCTTCCCCCAGGCCACACTGGACAGTAGGAAGGGAACCTCCCCCATCCAGGGAGCACCACAGCCACCACCACTACCTCAGAGGTTGCGAAGAAAGCACAGCAGTTGGACCACAGTGGGCTCAGGAGGGAGAGGATGGTGGAACAAAGGCACACCAGTCACTTGTTCCACTCACAATCCATACACCATTCTGGGGAGCATAGCTCCCCTATGGATCACCCACAGAGGAGACTAAGGAGGCTGAGGACAACTGTCACAAGGAGGCCCACAGGAAGGAGGCAGAGGACACCACAGGGAAAGGAAGCAGCTCCTGGTGGGGGACTCAATTATTAGGGGACTAGAACTGGAGGGAGCAGGGAAAACTGAAGTAAGGTGCCTGCCTGGTGCCATGGCTTGGAGGGACAGGAAGCGCAGCCTCAGGATCACAAGAACAGCTGCATGGGAGTTTGAGCTGGATGTCATTGTCCACCTAGGGACAAATGACTTGGCTCCTCATGAGATTAGAGCAGTGCAGGAGGACTTTGTAGAGTTGGGGAGGGGCCTAAGACAAGTAGCACACACACAGTATCCTTCTCAGAGGTGCTGCCTGTCAATGGCATGGGGGAGGCGAGGGTACTTTGCACCATGCAGTTTAATGAATGGTTGAAAAAATGATGTGGAGCACAGGGGTTTGGCTTCATTGGGGACTGGGGTTCCACCTGAGGACACCAGCCTATACTGGCAGGATGGTCTGCATCTGTCCAGGAAGGAACAAGTCTTTGAGCAATCAGTTTAAATGCTTCATTGGCAAGCTTTTAAACTAGTCAAAGGGGGAGGCACTGATAAGCAGCAGGAAAATCCCAGCCTCTCCCTACAAAACAGGGTACTAAATGAGAAAAAGACCGAGGTAGAAAGGTCAGTGGGGGATGCTGCAACAGAAAGTAAAGCCATCAAAAAATGGAGAGCAATGAGTACCAATGCCCATAGTCTGGGTAACAAGCTTCCTGAATTAGTGGCCTTGATGGAGGAGGAGGAGGAACATCTGGATATCGTGGCAGTCACAGAAACATGGTACACACAAAACCATGACTGGGACGTAAACATACCAGGATACACTATCTACAGGAGGGACAAGGAGGGTAAAAGAGGAGGAGAAGTAGCTCTTTACATAAGGGAAGGAATCAAAGCAACAGAACAAAAGGGTAAACAGGGAGGAGAAGAAGCACTGTGGGTAAATTTGGAGACAGGCAATGGCACCACAATCCGCACAGGGGTTGTATACAGACCCCCTTCTCAGGGGGAGGAAATGGACAAGGAAATAATAGAAAGTATACCTAGAATGGCAGAAAAAGGGGAGATATTGCTGATGGGTGATCTGAACATGCCAGATGTTAACTGGAGTGCAGTTGCAGCAGCCACTTTGAAGAGTGGGGTTATTCTAGATGCCCTACATGGGGCATGCCATAGACAACTAGTATTGGAGCCCACTCGAGAGGGAGCAATCTTAGACCTGGTTCTCTCAAATGGAGATGGAGAGAGGATCACAGATGTAGAAGTGGGTAGCCATCTGGGAACTAGCGACCATCGAACAGTATGGTTCTAATAAACACAGCAATAGAGTCAAGCCATACAAAGGCAAAAGTACTGGACTTTAGGAGGGCTGACTTTGCCAAAATGGTGAGTGCCTAAGAAATGCACTAGCAAATGGGCAGGAAGGAGGGGTGGAAGAACAATGAGGAATAATAAAAACTGCCATCACAGAGGTAACAAGCCTTTGTGTGAAGCAAATAAACAAAACAAAACGATGTAAGAAACCCCTATGGTTCTCAAAGGAAGTGGCAGTGAAGGTTCAAGAGAAAAAGAAAGCATTCAGGAAGTACAAGGAATCACAGAAGGAGCAGGACAGAGAAATGTATCAGCTAAAGCAAAAGGAAGCTGGGAAGGCAGTCAGAACAGCAAAGGCCCAAACCGAGGAAAAGACAGCCAACTCAGTTAAGAAGGGAGATAAAACCTTTTATAGGTACATCAGGGAGCGAAGGAAGACCAAGGGAGGGATAGTGAGGCTTAATAAAGGGAGGAGGGTGGGCAGAGGGAGACTGTGAAAAGGCAGAGATACTAAACAAATATTTGTGCTCAGTATTTACAAATGAAGAGGGGGAGGTACCTAAAACAAACAGTAGAAACACTCTGGATACAGAAGTTGATACCAGCCCATTTACAGAAGAAAGGGTTATGAAAGAACTCTTAAAACTGAAGGTGGACAAAGCAATGAGGCCTGATGGGATTCATCCCAGAATTCTAAAAGAACGAATAGTAGAACTAGTGACAGCACTGACTACCCTCTTTAACAAATCATGGGAGGATGGGGTGGTACCCGAGGACTGGAGGAGGGCAGATGTGATTCCCCTTCACAAAAGTGGGAGCAAGGCAGAAGCAGGAAACTACAGACCTGTTAGTTTAACGTCAGTGATAGGGAAAATATTGTCAAGTATCTAGAGGCCAGAGGGGCACAGGACCCAAGGCAGCATGGATTCACAGCGGGAAGGTCATGCCAGACGAATCTGATAGATTTCTTTGACTGGGTGACCAAAGTAGTAGATCAAGGAGGGGCTGTGGACATGGCCTACCTAGACTTTAGCAAGGCATTTGACACAGTCCCACACAAAAGATTAATACACAAGTTAGCTAGCCTGGGAGTGGGTCCCAAGATGACAGCCTGGGTAAAGAATTGGCTGGAGAATAGGACACAGAGAGTAATAGTAAATGGAGTCCACTCTGAAGAAAGGGGGTTACTAGTGGGGTACCGCAGGGTTCAGTATTAGGACCAGGTCCTCTTCAATGTCTTTATAAGCGACATTGCAGAGGGACTGGAAGGAAAAGTATGTCTCTTTGCAGATGACACAAAGATCTGCAACAGAGTTGATGCACAAGGTGGGTGGAAAGGATGAGAAAGGACTTGGCAAGGTTAGAGGAATGGTCAAATGTATGGCAGCTTAGATTCAATGTTAAGAAGTGCAAGGTAATGCATCTGGGAAACAAAAACTCAGGGGAAGAGTACACAATGGGGGGTGAGATACTAACAACAACAAAAATGGAAAGGGACCTGGGGGTAGTCATATCAGATTACCTAAAGGTGGACAAGCAATGTCAGAGGGCAGCAAGGAGGGCTGGGGGGATACTGGGATGCATAGGGAGAGGCATCACCAGTAGAAAACAGAAAGTTGTTATCCCTCTGTACAGACAGCTGGTCAGACCCCATCTGGAGTACTGCGTGCAGTTCTGGAGACCCAATCTCTGCAAAGACATAGACAGGATGGAAGCTGTCCAGAGGAGGGCAACTAAAATGGTGCAGGGTCTGCACCGGAAGACATATGAAGAGAGACTTAAGGAGCTTAATATGTATAGCCTCGAGGAAAGGAGGAGGGGGATGATAGAAACTTTCAAGTACCTCAAGGAATCAACAAAGTCAAGAGGGTAGCATCTTTCAAAAAGAGTGTGCAAGAACAAGGGGCACAATTTGAAGATAGGTGGGCGGCTCAGAGGTAATTTAAGAGTATTTTTTCACAGAGAGGTTGTGGATGCATGGAACGGCCTTCTGGAGGAGGTTGTGGAGTCAAAAACAGTGGTGGAATTCAAGCATGCATGGGACAGTCATAAGACCATTCTAGGGGTTGGGGGTAGGAAGAAGTAGGCTGCTGGTTAACTAGGATCTGCAGCTTATCCAGTAGGTAGGGAAATGGGCAGACTGGGTGGGCCAAGCGGTCCTTATCTGCCATCAAATTCTATGTTTCTATGTTTCTGTTTCTAATCCAAGTTTCTCACACACACACACACACACACACACACACACACACCCTATTGTGGGTCCCAGATAATTTTATTTTTAGAACATTTTTTTTTTTTTAGTACTTTTTACCTTTGTGGCTTCTGATCTGCACTACACGTCCTGGCATCCCCTTCATCCGACCACCGTCTGGTTTGCTTCAGCCCCATATAGAGCCCCGCTACCAAATACCCCCGTGGCTTGCCCCCCACAGCGGGGTGGCCAAGAGTCCCCCTTACTCACTGCCAAGACTAAGATCCAGCATCGCAGTGGTGCTCCCAAGGTCGGGTGCTCCATAGACGGCCACCAAGTCACCACAATCACTCACCATCTTTTTTCCTTTTTTCTAGTGGCTTATGTGAGTGGGGCGTGCAATGATGCCATGGGGGGAGTGTGCACGCGTCCGCACGTGCTCCCTCCTGGTGCCATGCCCCAATTCACTTCCCCAAAGCACAGCATCAGTGCATTGCCCTCCCAGCCTCTGCTAGGGGCACTAACATGCCAACTACTGCAACCCCTCTCCCCTGGAAAGGGAAGAATTCCTTTGGATGCTCAATCCATCTCCGTCCCTGCCAACCCCCGATGACCGGAGTCCATTCCCGAACCCAGGTCGCTGACGTGGAGCGAGGTGTGGCATCCAGCGCCTCAGCACTCAGCACCACTGGGCCGGCCAGAACATTTTTTTTAGAACAACAGACTGCCCTTACAGGATGGGGAACACCCGGGGAAAGGCACACAGCACTATAAGTACAACAGCATGGTAAGCTGCGCTGGGGCCCTGATGCTGCTAGAGCAGGGAATAGTGGGCAAGTGTGGTAATCAATGGTGAAGATATTCTGGAAGACAGTACAGTTACATAAGAACTTACAGTAACAGTAGATCTTCAAGATGATCTCTTGCAGCAGGCCATCACCGGCAGGACTCAGCTGCCAGGCACTAGTACCACATGGAAACCTTCTGTCTAGCAGTCTACCAGAGGGTGCCACCCACCTCCAATGTCAGTGCCTGACATCAGCCAATCCTATAAAGGTGTGCGCCCCCCCCCCCCCAGTTTCTCCTGCCGAAGACCATAAGCAGGATGCCGGAAGGGGGAACTGAGGAAGACTTCGAGGTATCCTAACAGCATTGAAAAAAATAAAAGCAGAAGGCTCGCCCCTATGGAACTGGAGAGAGACACAGGAGAGGGGGAAGGAGGGAGGGAGGGAAAGCAGGGCCTGCTGCAAAAGATCCTCTTAAACATCTACTGTCATGGTAAGTTCTTACGTAACTGTAGTATCTTGAGTACTTCGAAAGTATCTCTTGCAGCAAGCCATCACCTATAGGACTGAGTCCCAAGCAGTTCTGGCAGTATAGATGGATAATCCAGAAGGTAGGCCAAAGGAATAACAGCCTATGAAAGGAGGACAGCTAGGCGGAAGTTGGCTTTATGCCGAGAGGTGATGTCCAGACTATAATGCTTGGTAAAAGTGTGTATAGTGCTCCAGGTGGCAGCAGCGCAAATGTCAGCAGCTGACACATTACAGAAGCAGGCCACTAATGTGGCCATACCTCTTGTGGAATGACCTTTAACCCCTCTAGGAAGTTCCTTGCCATACTTCTGGTAACAACAGATAATGCAATTGGCTAACCATTTAGACAAACACTGTTTGGACACTGGGGCGCCCTCTTTCCCAGGGGCAAATGAAACAAACAACTGATTGGACTTTTGGGAGTCCTTAGTCCAGTGTGTATAGTACCTCAGGATTCTATGCACATCCAAGGTATGGAGCAATGCCTCCCCTTGATTAGAATGCTCTGGATAATAAACAGGCAGGTGAATGGATTGATTCAAAGTAAACTCCAACACCACTTTAGGAAGAAACTTAGGATTTGTATGCAAAGACACCATGTCTTTGTGAAAAACTACAATAAGGCTCCTTACACATGAGGATCTGAAGCTCGGAAATCCTTTGAGCAGAAGCAACTAAAAATAATGCTTTCCACGTCAGAAAGTGAAGTTAGCAAGACGAGGTCAATTCAAAGGGTGGAAGCATATGCTTTTGTAACACAAGATTAAGGTCCCAAGGTGAGACAGGGTCCCTGATTGGAGGCTTCAAATGTGGAATGCCCCACAAGAATATGTGGGGCACACTGAGTTGAGCCACTAAGTACCCATCTACAGGGTACATGATATGCAGGGATGGCAGAGAGATGTACTTTTATAGAGAAGTACCACGTACCACAAACCTGAGTCTGAGATGGACAGAAGGTACTCCAAAACCTGATCAACTGGACAGGTGAAGGGATCTTACTTGTGAGATGCAGCCCAAAAAGTGAAGCACTTCCATTTCATACAGTAGCTCTGGTGAAGGGCTTCCTGGCTGCCACCAAGACATCCGCTACTCTGGGTGTGACCCCAAATCTGGGGATGGCTATGTCCTCAGGAGTCATGCATGGAGATGGAGAGACTTCAGGTCCAGATGGACCAGGGTGCACAGCAAGAGGAAGGAGGTGCTGTTAGAACTTTACTACTCTACTGGGACTTAAGAACTTGAACTCTACTACTGGGACCCTCAAAATAGGGTAAAAAAAAAATAAGAGTTAGTGTGTTTGTCTGAGTTGGGTGAAGGGAACTGTTATCTGTTATCTGTACAGCTAGCAAGATGAAGAAAGGAACTGTGAATTACGGGGAGTGACTAAGGCAGCAGGAAGCCAGGTGTTTGTACTTAAAACTGCCCTAGGTAACTTTTGGCAGAGAACAGCATGAGGAAGGAGGTGTTGTTAGGACTTTACTACTCTACTGGGACTTAAGACCTAGAACTCTATGACTGGGACCTTCAAAATTTAGGGTAAAAACAAACAAACAGAAAACAAGAGTTTGTGCATTTGTCTGAGTTGGGTGAAATGAACTGTTATTTGTGCAGTTAGCAAGGTGAAGAAGGGAACTGTGAATTGGGGGAGTGCCTTAGGCAGCAGGAAGCTTGGTGTTTGTATTTAAAACTGCCCTAGATAACTTTTGACAGAGAACAGCAAGAGGAAGGAGGTGCTGTTAGAACTTTACTACTCTACTGGGACTATATAGCCCTCCTGCCCTCCCCTCCATCCTTAGCCAGTTCTACTTTTATAGGCACAGGATTTGACTGACAACAGGAACTTCCTGTTTGGGAGCAGGAAGGGAGTGATCACAGAGGCACAAAAGACTCACCATCCTAGAAGGAAAAGAGTAGCTCTCCATCTCCTCCTAACTGCTGGAGGTCTGACTCCAAGAAAGTAAGGAGAGACTACTGAGGAACACAGGAACTTCCTGTCCGAGAACAGGAAAAGCAGGAGCTTTAAGGACATGGAGACAGTAGGAAAGTAGGGAGAAAAAAAAATTAAATAAAATTAAAAAAATAACAAATAAACTGAGAGAGGAAAGAGTAAGCATACAAAACAACAGTTGAGGGCCACAAATAAGACATGATGGGAGTGGTGCAGTGCAGTGGCTGTGGAGCGGCAGTCTTCCAAGACACATTCTGGAGGGGAGGTGTTGTCCCATCTGCAGGCACTTCTCTGGGCTGAGGGAGGAGGTTATGCATCTCCAAGCTGAGTTGGCCAGGATTTGGTTAACCTCCTCTCCTACCCAGGGACTACCAGAGCTGCCACCACTGCCTCAGAGGTTGCCAAGAAAGAGGAGCGATTGGACCACAGTGGGCTCAGAGAGGGTGCGGGTGGTGGAAGAGAGGTGCATCCCTCCAGTTGTACCTCTCCACAATTCGTATGCCGCTCTGGCAGAGTGTGTTTCCTCTATGGAGGCACCCACAGTGGAGGCCAAGGAGGATGCTGGGAACCTCCACAGCGATGAACCCAAAGGAGGGTGGCTTGAGACTCCACAGTGGAAGGAAACAACTCCTGGTGGGGGACTCCATTATTAAGAGGGTAGAACTGGGAGAGGGGAGGAGAGGGAGGTAAGGTACCTGCCTGGCGCCATGGCTTTGTGGGACAGGGAGTGAATCCTCAGGATCGCGGGAGCAGCTGCATGTGGGAGGGAGCTGAATGTCATTGTCCACCTAGGGATAAATGACCTGGCTGGGAAAGTGATTAGAGCAGTGCAGGAGGAGTCTGTGAAGTTGGGGAGGGGCCTCAGACAAGTAGCACGCACGGTAACCTTCTCAGAGGTGCTGCCTGTCTATGGCACGGGTGAGACTAGGGTGCTCCACACCATGGGATTGAATCAATGGTTGAAAAACTAGCTCAGAACTCAGGATTTGGGCTTCACTGAGGACTGGGGGTTCACATGGAGGGATGCAGGCCCTCTTAGGCAAACAACAGGCTGCTCCCTACCTTAACTGTTCCTCTCTCTCCTGTCTTCCCCTCAGATCACAACCTGCAGGACGAGAATCAGACCCCCAAACAGCTGGTGTTAGGCCGAGATGATGGCAGGCCAGACTCCTGAGCCCTCCTCCAGCCTGTGCTCTGGGATCCCCTCAGGTACGGACAGCCACGAAACCACCTCGGACTCCAGCCTTTGTGTGTGCAGAGGAAACCCTGCCAACGCTATGCTTCGGCTCCCCACTCTCCCTTATATAGGGGTGTCAGACGTGACAGTTGAACCAATAGGGTTAGGTGTGTAAAAAACCTATCAGCTCACTTTTCCACCTGCAGATTATAGCTTTCTGCCACTTGGGGGCAGCGTCTCACACTCCTCCAATAATCTCATCCCACTCCTATCCCTCTCACCAAAACTGTAAAACATCAAAACCAAATTAAATAATTCATTATCAGTTGCTGTATCACTCATAGCCATTTTTCCCCAATGGACAACCAAAACTATTTCTCCTCTGTCTCACTGCAGACATATAACCCCGTACCTTCCCATCAGTGGCCACTGTGCCCACAAGTCAATCTAATTCAGATTACTCTGCAGTAAAAAAGCTATCTCAGCTTTTGTATTCTCAGCCTCCTAACCTACCTTGAACCATGTCTGTTCACCTCCACCACATATGCCTCATCCTCATATCCCCCCTGGGGTTCAACTACCACAAGCCGGATACCACCCCATGCCCTCTGTGGACTGCACCTTTACATCTCCCAGGAATTGACCATCCCCCCATCCTGGTTTAGCACCCTGGATCCCTGCATCCACCACCCAGCCGCCATCCCTTCCCAACATCCCACCCTGGCTCCCCCTGGCTCCACCCCCTCTGTGCCTTCCCTACCCTCCAAATCCTGCCCATCCCATGCTCCATTTCATCCTCCCCCTCCTCACATCACACTCCCAAAAAGTTAACTATCTACCACCCTATGATCAGATTCTTGATCGTTCTACTTCTCCTCTCTGGCAATATCAACCCTAATCCAGGTCCACCCATCTCCAGACCACCCACAAGGTCCCCTGGACACCGCACTGCCTCCTTAAACATACGCAGTCTGCCAAAAAAATCTGCAGTGCTCCAATGCTGGGCCACCCTACACCAACCTGACATCATTGCACCAGTTGAAACCTGGCTCTCTAAATACACTCCCAACACCCTTGTCTCTCTCCCCAGATACACACTACACCGGGAAGACAGGGTGGGTAAACGTGGGGGTGGCTGTGCAGTCTACATCAGAGATCACATTATCTGCCACATGCTCCTGCCACCGAAACTCAAAAATAGAGCACAGGCACTCACCCTAAAAATCAGCCCGGACCCCTCCAGGGGTCCATTTTGCTTCACAGTCTCCTACATACCCACAAAGAACCAAATGCCAGCCGTCGCATCCCTCACTAATTACCTCACTACCCTCCAGCACAATGCTGAGCAGACACTAGTTGGAGACCTAAATGTCAACTGGTTTGGCCCCATAGCCACCCAACTAAGGACTCCTTTGCTGCCCTCGACATGGTCCAGCTGGTTACGCAACCTACTAGACTTCATTCCACTACAGGTTCCAGCACCCTCTTAGATATCATTATCTAAAACTGCCCCCACAAAATCCATGACATAAAAGTACTTCCTGACTCCCTAAGTGACCACTCGCTCATCCTATTCCTCTGGACCTCCTCCACACCCAAACTCACAGCCCAAACCTCCTTCCGAAGGTGTCTCCACCTAGGGGGTTAAAAAAACTTAAACTACTTCTCACTCAAATGGATTGGTCCCCCATCAACCTAGCCCCCACAGTTGACACTGCACTCCATCTGTTCACTCAGGTCTTCACCAAGGCCTGTGGCCTCTATGCTCCACTCTCCAAACACCGCACCAAGAGACCAAATGCCCCCGGATCACCCCATCGCTACTCCAAAAAGTGAGAGAAAGGGACAATCTATGGCACATAGCTACAGAATCTGGCAGGCTGACTGACAGCCAATCCTATAATGCCACTCGCAATAGATGCACTCGAGCCATCCGCAAGGCCAAAGCAGACCACTATCAACATACTCTCACCTCCACATGGGGGTCTGCATGGACCTTCTGGAGCAATATCAAAGAACTTAATGGGAAATCTTGATCCCCACCTCCCTCCCAACTCACCATAGATGGCACCATTTCCACTGACACACGTACCATAGTAAACTGCCTAAACACCACCTTTACGGATCTCAGCACTACCCTCCCCAGCTGTTTCTCTGACCTGGTCCCTGAACCCCAACCCCCAATCCTTCAGCACCCACATTTCCTCCTGCGCAAAATATCTACCAAGGAAGCCTGCCGTTACCTACAAAAAGCACTAAACAGCAATAACCCTATCAACGATGCCCTAGACGCCAGGCTCCTTCGACTAGTCCTCAATGAGGTTCTAGGCCCACTAACAGACATACTCAACAAATCCCTCTACCTGGGGCAATTCCCCAGCACCTGAAAGTCAGCCATCATTACCCCCATACATAAAAATGGTGACAAATCCATACCCAGTAACTACCGACCCATTTCCATTCTCCCCACTCAAAGCCTTAGAAAAAGTGGTGGCTACACAGCTCACTGTATACCTAAACAAGTATAACATACTGTGCACAGAGCAGCATGGTTTCCGTTGAGGACATAGCACTACCACAGCCCTCCTAGAATTCACAAACTTCCTACACTCCTCCCTAGACTCCAGTAACATTGATGGAGCTGTGTTTATAGACCTCTCCCAGGCCTTCGACATGGTTTTCCATCTCCTCCTTCTTGACTCCCTCTACCGAATTGGTTTCTCCCCAGGCCCCCTAGCACAGTGTGCCAGTTACCTCTCCACCCGGTCCCAATGTGTCAAAAAAAAATGGGCCCTATCCGACACCCTACCTGTCCACTCTGGGGTGCCCCAGGGCTCCATCCTGGGTCCACTTCTTTTCACCCTCTACCCTAACTCCTTACCTAAGGCCTGCTCTGAAAAAATACTACTTTATGCAAATGACGCCGTGATCTATGCCGCACACCATAAACACTCTCCCCTCCAGGACTCCCTTCAACATGCCTTCCGCCAGACCGAAACATGGTTCAAAGATCATAGACTGGTCATAAACCTGAAAAAGACAAAATCTATGCTTTTCTCCCACTGTCAAAACGTAGCAAGAAGTGTCCCTCTCCTCATCCTCCCCCACACCCAGAACCCCCTCGATACAGGTTTCCACCTACAAATATATTGGACATACCCTTGACTCCACACTTACCTTCCATGACCACATAAACTCCCTAGCAACCGCCACAAACACCAGGCTTGGACTCCTCTACCGGCACAGGGACTGCCTCCCTCCAGATGCCCTCAGGCTTGCCATTATCTCCTCAATACTTTCCCTAGTAGACTACGGGCTCCCTGTGTATGGGGCAGCAGATAACTCTGCACTCCAGAAAATTCAGACCACCCTCAACAAGGCATGCAGGCTCCTAACGGGTGTCCCTAGACTCACCCACACCTGCTCCCTCTATTCCTCTGCCAATCTTCTCAACCTCAATGAAAGACTCCACTACCAGACCTGCCTACTGACCAAAAAAATCCTACTTGGTCACTCCCCTCCTGGGGTCACAGCCTCTCTCCACCCACCCCATCATCACCCGCAACTCAGAGAAAGCTATACTGGCTGTACCCAGGGTAAAAACCACCCTGGCCCAGAGATCCTTCCACCACAGGGCCCTGGTTTAGTTTAATGCGCTCCTGGCCACCATCACTGGCATACCCAAGATTTCCCATTTCAAAGTCGCCCTCCTCAACCACCTCCTCAATGTTCGCACCGGTAACTGCAGCTAACCTGTGCTCTCAAGCCCACCATGACCCATGCCTCTGTCAAAGTCCACTTGGACTGCAACCTCTCACAATTATTCTTATCTCCTTTATCCTTTCTCTCTGCTATGCCTCTGTAACGATTGTTTATTTTTTTGACCAACCTGTATATAATCTATGTTGACAATGTCTGTAAAACCATACATGTCGGCTTTCCTCTGTCAATTGTAACCTGTCTGTTTTCATATTCTGTCCTCCTTGTGACGAGGTACCTTTGTAAATGAGCCTCACAGCTCAAAGATTGTAAATCCGATATTTCAAGTAAATAAATAAAATAAATAAATGGTCTGCATCTGTCCAGGACGGGAACCAGGATCCTAGGTGACAGGTTTAAATGCTTCATTGGCATGCATTTAAACTAGCCAAGGGGGGAGGCACTGAAAAGAAGCAGGGAAATCATGGCCCCCCCCTCCAAAAATCAGGGTAGTTAGTGAGGTAAACATCAAGACAGAGACGTCGATAGGGAAAAGGGCAGGGGTAAATGGAGAAAAAGGCAGTAAGGACAGGAATGGGGCAAAAAGGGGTAAGGCCATCAAAAAATGGAGGATAATGAGTACCAATGCCCATAGTCTAGGTAACAAGCTCCCTGAGCTGGTGGCCTTGATGGAAGAGGGATGCCTGCATATTGTGGCAGTCACAGAAACATGGTACACAGAGAACCATGACTGGTATGTCAACATAACAGGGTACACAATCTACAGCAGGGACAGGGAAGGTAGAGGAGGAGTACTGTAGCTCTCTACGTAAGAGAAGGGATCAAAACAATGGAACTAAAGGGTAAACAGGAAGGAGAGGAGGCACTCTGGGTCACCCTGGAAATCGAAAATGGCACCACAATCCGCACGAGGGTTGTATACAGACCCCCATCTCAGGGGGAGGAAATGGACAAGGAAATGATAGAAGGCATCCTTAGGATGGCAGAAAAAGGGGACATATTGTTGATGGTGGACCTGAATATGCCAGATGTTAACTGAAGCACCTTTGCTGCAGCCACATCCAAGAGCAGGGTCATTCTCGATGCTCTACAGGGGGCATGCCTCAGACAGCTAGTGTTGGAACCCACTTGGGAGGGAGCAATCTTAGACCTGGTACTCTCAAACAGGGATGGAGAGAGGATCTCAGATCTAGAAGTGGGTAGCCATCTGGGAACAAGTGACCACCAAACAGTGTGGTTCACAATAAACACAGCCGCAGAGTCAAGCCATACAAAAGTGAGGGTACTGGACTTTTGGAGGGATGACTTTGTCAAAATGGGAGAGTGCTTCAGAAAAGCACTAACATACAGGCAAGAAGGAGGAGTGGAGGAACAATGGGAAACATCAAAACTGCCATCAGAGAGTCAGCAAGCCTTTCTGTGAAGCAAATAAACAAAAATAAAATAAAAAAAAAACATTATGGTTCTCAAAAGAGGTGGCAGAGAAGATTAGGGAGAAAAAGACAGCATTCAAGAAGAAAAAGGAAACACAGAAGGAGCAGGACAGAAAACTACACCAGTTAAAGCAGAAGGAAGCGGGAAGGCAGTCAGAATAGCAAAGGCCCAAACTGAGGAAAAGATAGCCAACTCAGTTAAGAAGGGAGATAAAACCTTTTATAGGAACATTAGGGAGCAAAGAAAGACCAAGGGAGGGATAGTGAGGCTTAATAAAGGGGAGGGAGGGTGGTTGAGCAGAGAGGGACAGTGAAAAAGCAGGGATACTGAACAAATACTTTGCTCAGTATTCACAAAGGAAGAGGAGGGGGGGGAGGTACCTAATCCAGTCAATACAAGCACTCTGGATAGGGGAGTCGATACCAGTCCTTTCACAGAAGAACGAGTTCTGAAAGAACTCCTAAAACTAAAGATGGACAAAGCAATGGGGCTTGACGGGATTCACCCTAGAATTCTAAAAGAACTAAGGGGAGAACTTTTGACACCACTGACTACGCTTTTTAACAAATCATGGGAGGATGGTGTGGTACCTAAGGATTGGAGGAGGGTGGATATGATTCCCCTTCACAAAAGTAGGAACAAAGCAGAGGCAGGAAACAACAGACCTGTTAGCTTGACCTCAGTGGTAGGGAAAATGATGGAATCACTTCTGAAAGAAAGAATTGTTGAGTACCTAGAGGCCAGTGGGGTACAGGATGCAAGGTAGCATGGATTCACAGAGGGAAGATCACGACAGAAGAATCTAATAGATTTCTTTGACTGGGTGACCAAAGTAGTAGACCAGGGAGGGGCTGTGGACATGGCCTACCTAGACTTTAGCAAGGCATTTGACAGTCTGTCATCGATGCACAGGTCCAGAAGCATAGGGGAAAACCAGCAGCAGTTGTAGAATTCACCAAAAATGTTTATTTACAGTAGCAGTAACAAAAAAATAAACTTGTTCAGAATAACTATGTACAGAGGAGAAATAAAAAATAAAATCTTCCATCAGTCTGTGTCCCTTTTTCTTGTAATCTCCTTTTTGCAGTTCAAGCTTAGCTCTTTTATAAGTCTTTTCAACCCACATCCTTAGAAAACATCCTATCCTTGTAAGTTTCAAGAGCTGCTAGAACACAGTATGCTTCTTGAGCTGAGGCCCTCTTTTGCAAAAGGCTGGAAGATTTGCACTCAAGTAACCTCTAGAGTTTATGCAGTCATCTCAAAATATAAATATATACATTTCAGCAGTAACACTATTTATTTTCTAAACAATAGGAATCCCAATATCAGTTACATTTCCATATATTGATTTGCACATATTTTTATACTAGCTAATATAGATATGCAAGGGAGGGAAAAACAGACAGCAAGAAAAAACTGAGAGCCAGAGAGAGGTAAAGAATTACGAGACTGTTCAGGTTGATCAAGTCTGAGGTCTCACAGGGAAACTGGGTTGCACAACCAGAAAGAGAAAAGACAGAAAAAAGGAAAGATCCTGGCATTTAAACCCCATCTCCATAACAAATGGGACAGGGTCCTATTCTACCCTGTCACATACACCCTCTCCTTAAGAGGGAACCTGTTTTATTAAACAGGTTTCCAAAACCTTTTATTCCCTAATAACATTTGTTGCTTTCAGACATTGAGCACATGTGCATCCATTTTTTTCATAAGAATACAGCAAATAGTACAGTTCAAACCCATACATTAGTTGTTTTTTTCAACCTTCAGAACCCTCAATTCCTGAGCCATATCTTGACAGAAAATCAGCATTGCTATTCTCTTTACCAGATTTATGTATCACAGTGGATTTAAATGGCTGCCATGCCAGGTAGCACCTTGTGATTCTGGAATTTTTGTCTTTCATCTGGTTAAGCCAACAGAGAGGATTTTTGTCCGTTACAAGAATAAAGTCAGTTCATAGCAAATAAAACTTAAGGGACTCCATGGTCCACTTTGCTGCTAAACACTCCTTTTCGATAGTGGAGTACTTTTTCTCTCTGTCATGCAATTTCCTGCTTATGTACAGAAGAAAAAATTACTCACCTTAGTAATTGTGTTTCTTCTAATGGAGTCTTGCCGTATTCTGACATATGCAGTTCTCCCCAGCACCTGAACTGCCCCGGAGAGGAAAGAGTTAACTCTAAGCAGGAGCATAGAATGTTGAGCTCGAGCTCGGTTCAAACCTCTGTCTTCAGCACTTCAAAGTGTAACTGTCAGATTCTTATGAGCAATACTAACTAAACTACCTTCTTTAAGTGGAAATTGTAAAAAAGATAGCCAACAGGCAATACATTTTGGGTCCCTCAAAAGACTCAAGTTAAGAACCCAAAATAATAACCAGGTAGTGAACCAACATACAGCTACCAAAAACAACATAACAATAACCCACTCCTCCTTTTAAAAGGGAGGAGTGCCAAGTACACCCCTGAGGTGCAACACTGTACCTGCCAGCCCACTTCCCAAAACAGGTTCTGAGACGGGAGGCAGGGAGGGAGGTCAGAATACAGCAAGACTCCATTAGAAGAAACAGAATTACTAAGGTGAGTAATTTTTTCTTCAAACAACATGAAGTCTTGCTGTATTTTGTCATATGCAGACTACCAGGCAGTACCGCCATGAAGGGGGGTACCAAACCTATTTTGGAAATAGGCTCTGCAGTACTGCTGTTCCAAACCTAGCATCACTCCTAGCCTGAATATCCAGAGAGTAATGCTTGGTAAAAGTTTGGACAGTTTTCCAGGTGGCTGCTTTATGTATCTCTAGCAAATGTATATCCCTGGAGCAGCCAGAGAAGCAGCTGTACCCCTAGTCAAATGAGCCCTCAGGCCTAAGGGGGTGTTGCCTAGCTTTTCATAGCAAAATTGTATACAAGAGACAATCCACCTGGCAATAATTCTCTTAGTAGCAGGCTTACCCTTTCCCACTTCACCATAAGTGAGAAACAACTGAGGACAGTCAACCCTAAGTGCCTTAGTATGCTCAATGTAGTAACTAAGTGCCCTCTTCACATCCAAACTGTGTAATCTTCTTTCTCCTGAAGAAGAATGATCAGTGAAGAACACAGGAAGAGACATGGACTGGTTCAGATGAAAATCTGAAACCACTTTGGGTAAGCACCTCCTATTGGTCCTAAGGACCACCTTATCTCAGTGAAATGAGATAAAATCTGGCTCCACTGACAGAGCTTGTAATTTACTAATACGCCTGGCAGAAGAGATAGCTACAAGGAACATAGATTTCCAAGTCAAGTACTTGAGTTCTGCTGAAGCCAATGGCTCAGAAGGGGGTTGCATAAGCTGAGCAATGCAGACATTAAGATCCCAAGAAGGGGTAGGGTCCCTAAAAGGAGGGTTGGTATGGACCAAACCTTTAAAGAACTTATAGAAGACAGGATGAGATGCCAGGGAGGAAATCTTCCCCACTGACAGGAATGCAAAGACAGCAATGCACTTTCAGAGTAGCTGGCCTGAGGCCTAGGCCATTAAGATGAGCCATGTAATCCAGAACTGTAGCCAGATCAGTAGTATCTGGTAAGACATCCTTATTGGAGCACCAAATGCTGAATCTCTTCCATTTGGAATTATACGTTTTTCTGGTGACAGGTTTTCAAGAGGCTTTAAGAATATCCAGAATTCCCTGAGACAGATGCAGACCTGCATACTCTACCTCTTCAAGAGCCAAGCCTTGAGACTGAGAGACCAAAGGTTGGGGTACCAGATTCTTCCCTGAGAGGAGGTTAACAGATTGTGCTTCTTGGGAAGAGATAAGGGAAGATGGACTGCTAGGGACATCAATAGATGATACCAAGGCTGTCTAGCCCAGTTTGGTGCAATCAGGATCACCTTGCATGATTGTGACCTGATCTTCACCAGTACCTTGAATAACAGAGGAAATGGAGGAAAGGCATACAGGAATCACCCCCCCCCCAATCCAGAACCAGAGCATTCAGGAGAACTGCTTCAATATGAAGGGGTCCAGGGACCATTGGTGATGGCCCTGAGAGATCTTGCAAAGGGCATCTGCGAGCACGTTGTCCTTCCCTGGAAGATGAACTGCTACCAGAGATGCCTGCAGGGCACAAGTCAGAGACCATATTTTCATGGCTTCCGTGCACAAGGCCGTAGACCATGTGCCTCCCTGCTTGTTGATGTACCACATGGTGGTGGTGTTGTCTGTTCTGACCTGAACCACCTTATTCTTTATTGAGTCCAAGAAGGCTTGGAGAGCCAGGAATACTGCCCTGAGTTCCAAAAGATTGATATGAAGAAGAGACTCCTGAAGGGACCACACCCCTTGTGCTGTGAGGGCTCCCAAGTGAGCTCCCCAGCCCAGGAGAGAAGCATCTGTGGTTAACACCACTGAATGAGTCTGACTGATGAATGAGACTCCTTGTCTGAGATTGTCCTGATCCGACCACCATTGGAGAGCCTGGACCAGAGTCTGAGTCACTGGAATCAATCTGGTTAGAAGATGTTTTTTTCTGAGACCAAAAGGACCTCAGATGGAACTGAATGTCCCTCATTTGAAATCTGCCTCCCTGCATCACTGCAGTGGAAGCTGCCACGTGGCCCAAGAGCTGAAGAAAATGACTTGCTGATCAAGACACTAGAAGGCAGAAAGAAGAAGCAAGGTCTGTAAGGGCCTTCACCCTTACCAAGGGAAGAAAAGCCTTTGCTTTGATAGTATCCAGCTCTACCCCTATGATGGTAAGGAGTTGTACTGGTTCGAGAACTGACTTTGGTAGATTGAGAAAGAACCCCTAGGAAAGTGAGCAACTGTTGTGTCACTTGTAGGTCTGACTTGACTTGGTCTGGAGACTGTCCTACAATAAGCCAGTTGTCCGGATATGGAAAAATGGAGATATTCTGTCTCCTGAGAAAGGCCACTACCACTGCTAGGTATTTTGTGAACACCCTTGGAGCTGATGTTAGGCTGAAGGGCATTGCTCTGAACTGATAATGGCCTGAAGGCAATTCAAACCTGAGGTACTTTCTATGGGAGCACCTGATTGGGATGTGAAAGTAGGCATCCTTGAGGTCCAGGGAAGCTAACCAGTCCCCTGGCCTTAGAGAGGGGAGAATTACTCCCAGAGTCACCATTTTGAATCTTGGCTTTAAAAGGTGCTTGTTTAAGTATCTTAGGTCTAGGATGGGCCGCTACTCCCATCTTCTTTGGGGTAAGGAAGTATCTGGAATACAGACCCTTGCCCCTGTGTAGAGTAGGAACTCTCTCTATGGCTCTGAGAGCCAGCAGAGAGGAAACCTCTGCTTCTAGAGCAATGGATTCGGAGATGTTTGCAGGTGGAAAAGACCTGACCCTCATTTTTGGAAACTTCTTGAAACTGAGAGCCAGTCCCTGGCTTACTACCTCCAGGACCCACTTGTCTGAAGTAACAGACTTCCAGGCCTAGAAGTAGTAAGCCAGACTGCCTACTACTGGAACTGGGGAGTCGACCCGGGCTGACACATCAGGGTGTCTGCTTGGCAGGAGCCATGGACTGAGAGGAGGATGCAGCCCTACTCATCCCCCTTCTGCCTCTCCCTCTGAAGAAACCCCTCTGAGGAAAAGGAGAGGAGGCCTGTGCCTGGTAGAAAGGCCTGCCCCTAGACTTCTGCCTCCTGAGGAATTGCATGCCTTTACAGTATTCATCCATTTTCTTCACGTAATTCTCTGTCTGCTCCCCAAACAGAGAATTACCCACCACAGGGAAATCTATGGCCTTAGCCTGAGTGTCCTGTGAGAGGCTAGTACATCTGAGCCAAGCAAACCTCTGAAGAGACACAGATGTAGCCATGACTCATGATGCCACATTGTTTGAGTCCACAGCAGTATGAAACTGAATCTTAGATGCCTCAATCCCATCAGCAGCCACCTCCTCCAGCTCCTTGGCTAGCTGGGGGGAAGCCTGCTTAGCTAGTTCCAGGACAGTATCCCATCTGGAATTCTGGTATCTGGCTGTGTAGGCCATATAATTTGCCTGCCAGAGCCCCAAGAAAGATGCCAAGTACTGATTTTTGGCCATAGCATCCACCTTCCTAGAGTCTTTATCTGGGGGGTGTGAAGCCAAAGGTATGTTAGTCTTGTCACAGGCTACAACCTGCACTACCCCAACATGGCTGAATTGGGGGAACAAGAACTCTGTACCTGAGCCTGAAAGCATATACCTCCTGTCCATTCTTTTATCTACAGGAGGTAAAGAATTTGGTGTTTGAAGAATGTTTTGTGTCTGTTTCCCAAGAGATGTATGGAGGGGAATAGACAACCTTTTGGTCTCTGGGATGTTCATCATTTCCACAAAATCAGGCTCCTCTTGTTCCTCAGTGGCTTCAACCAAGGGAAGCTGGAGGTCACAGCCACCTTTTTGTAGAACAAATAGTGGGATGCGGACTCCGAAAGCCTGCGAGAGGAAACATTAGAAGGCCTGTCTGGGGAGCTGTCCAGTTCAATGGGCTCATCCAGACCTTAATTACCATAATCATCGTCATCCTGTTCTTCCTCTCCTTTCCATTCCGGTTCATAAAACTCATCCGGACAATATTCCGGAACAAGGGGAACCTACCGAACTGAATGCCTACTGAGAGGCGCCGGATTGGACAGAACGGGACGGAGAAATTCTACAATGCTTATTGCCCTGGATGGATGCTGCGGTTCTGGATCTGAACCGGTCGATTTCCTCTTTTTCTTCAATGGAACCAACCCCTCAGGATTGGCTCTCCTTTTGCCCGAGGGAGTATCGCCCAGATCAGTGGGCACTCCCTCAGGTTCAGTTGGAACCAAACCGGATTGGCCATCTGGATCAGCGGACTTCTTGGCCTCCTTTTCCCTGAGCCTACTCAACTTCTTTTCCAGGGTGGCCTTCGGGAAATTTTTACAGATTTGGCAGTCTGAATCGAGGTGGTCAAACCCCGACAATAAACACAGGCAGTGGTAAAGGCTTCCCCACACTCACTACAGTGTTGAAACCCAGTGGGCCCGGTTTTTTTCCTTGGGTTTCTCAGACATGGCCAGGTTACCAACTTACCCTTTACAGCTCAAAAACCAGGTAAGACCCCCTTATTGGTTACCAAAGTGTTATGGGTCGTGGAAAAAAACGTATAAAATTCCGGTTTTTGGAAACTGATTGGAACCAGTACCTCGCACTAGAAAACAGAATAATAAAACAAACCTAACACAATCAGTTCCTAACCGGACCGATCAACAAGTTTTACAATTTCCACAGAAAAATATCACAACAAAACTAAAGTCCACTACCTACAACACTTACTGTACCACAGGCAGGGATTTGAAGCCGAAAAAATAAGACGAAAACAGTAGTTAAACTGACGGATTTTACTCGAACCAAGCAAGAGAAGGAACAATCTCCGGAGCGACTGTTCAGTTAGGTGGAGTAAAGAATCTGATGGTTAAACTTTGAAGTGCTGCAGACAGAGATTTGAACCGAGCTTGAGCTCAACGTTCTATACTCCTGCATAGAGTTAACTCTTTCCTCTCCAGGGCAGTTCAAGTGCTGGGGCTAACTGCATATGTCAGAATACAGCAGGACTTCATCTTGTTTTAACAGGATGTTCTGTCCCATCTACATTTTGACTTAGGACTGCACCTAGGCCTACCTCAGATGCATCTGTTTGTAACAGAAATGGTTTCTCAAAGTCTGGGCTTCTTAAAACAGGTGCTGAACATAATGCAGCCTTTATGGCTTGAAAAGCTTCATCACTGGGGTCCATTACACATTATTTGGGTACTGTTTTTTCGTTAGTTCAGTGAGGGGAATAGCTAATTCTGCAAAGTTGGGAACAAGTCTCTGATAATAACCAGCCAGCCCTAAAATGACCTGACATGTTTCTTTGTTTAAGGGACAGGGCTGTGAGCGACAGCATCTATTTTAGAAACCTCTGGCTTAATTTCTCCACTTCCCAACACACAGCGCAAACATCTGGTTTCCTGCAGGTCCAATGCACATTTGGTAGGATTAATAGTCAGACCTGCATTTTTTTATAGCTTAGATAACTGCTCGTAGGTGTTCCAGGTGGCTTTTCCAGTCTGGACTGTATACCATGACATCATCCAGGTACGCAGCACAATAACCAGTGTATGGGGATAAAATGACATCCACGTACCGTTGGAATGAGGCTGGCGCACCATGTAAACCAAAGGGCATGGTGGTGAACGGATAGAATCCTATAGGGGTGGCAGTTTTGTCTCTGGATTCTTTAGCTAAAAGTATTTGCCAGTAACCCTTGGTGAGATTGAGGGTACTGACATACTTTGCACTCCCCAGTCTGTCCATCAAATCATCTATTCTGAGTATAGGATAACTGTCAAATTCTGACACTTGATTAATTTCCTAAAATCAAGGCAGATTCTAACACCCCCTTCTTTTTTGTTTACAATTACCATGGGAGATGATCAAGCACTGCTCGACTCCTCTATGATACCCATTTTTTTGTATTTACCTAACCACGTCAGCTCTTAACCGCTCTGGCAACCTATATGTCTTTTGCCTAACAGGACGAGCATTCTTTGTCACTATTGTGTGCTCAACCCCTTTTGCTTGGCCCGGTATCATGGTAAAAGTACTGTTAAATGTTTTTAGCACATTGTGAATGTCTGCAGTTTGTTCTGAAGTTAAGGAAACATACGCCTTTACAGCATCAGCATTTACAGTTTGTTCCAGTCTATCATAAGCTACATCAATATCTTCCGTATCAGTTTCTGGTAAAACCAGCAAAGCTGTTTAGGCATTTTTTCAACCCATTTCCTGAGGAGGTTATCTTGGTATATCTTAGAAGAATTTTTTTCTGTCAGGGGTCTAAATCTCATAGTTAACAGTGCCAGTACCTCTAAGAAACTTATATGGCCCTTGCCACTTCATTAACAACTTGTTTTCTGTTGTGGGTAACAGTAGCAAAACCTTTTCACCTGGCTTGAAAACTTTTTCTTTTACCCCATGGTCATAGTATACCTTCTGCTGGTTTTGAGCCTGTTATTACCATGGGCAACTTCAACATATTTTGCCAGCTTATTTCTTAGGGCACACATATAAGAAGATATAGATTGTTTCTGAGTGGGGTTATCTTCCCATGTTTCTTTTATCACACCCAGTGGCCCTCTTGGCTGCCTACCATACAGCATTTCAAATGGTGAAAACGAAAAAATTACTCACCTTAGTAATGTTGTTTCTTCTAATGGAGTCTTGCTGTATTCTGACAATAGCAGTGAGTCCCAACCTTCGAACTGCCCCAGAGATGAAAGAGTTAACTTTCCATGCCAGGCATGGAACGCTGAGCTCGAGCTCGGATGAAACTCTGTCTGCTGCTGTTTAAACTCAAACCATCAGATCTTTATGAGCTAAACTCACTAAGGTCCTGTGTGGAAGCTGTAAACCTACACTAGCCAACTGGCTACTAAACATAAAAACACATTTTTTGGTCCCAAAACAAAGACTCAAGTCAGGAGACCCAAAAAATGAAAAACACAACACCCACTCACCCAAGAAAAGGGGTGAAAACAACAAGGTGGGCACCTACTGAGTGCCAACACTGCCACTGCCCACCCACATCCCAAAAACAGAGGTTCTGAGAGGGGCAGGCAGGGGAGGTCAGAATACAGCAAGACTCCATTAGAAGAAACAACATTACTAAGGTGAGTAATTTTTTCTTCAAACAACATGAAGTCTTGCTGTATTCTGACAATAGCAGACTACCAAGCAGTACCTCCATGGAGAAGGGACAGAACCTACTTAGGGAATAGGCTCTGAAGCACAGCTGTGCTAAACAAGAGCATCACTCCTAGCCTGGATATCCAGGGAGTAATGCTTAGTAAAAGTGTGAACTGTTTTCCAGGTAGCTGCTTGACATATCTCTAGAATAGGATATCCTGGCAGCAGCCAGGGAAGCAGCTGTACCTCTGGTAGAGTGAGCCCTCAGGCCTGAGGGTGGAACCTTACCCAGTTTTTCATAACAAAATTGGATACAAGAGACAATCCACCTGGCAATGGATCTTTTAGTGGCAGGTTTCCCTTTACCAACCTCACCATAAGTGAGGAACAGTTGGAGGGAGTCAAACTTGTGACCCTTGGTACGCTCTATGTAGTAGCTAAGGGCTCTCTTCACATCTAAACTGTGCAGCCTCCTCTCGCCAGAGGAGGAATGGTCAGTGAAGTACACAGGAAGAGACATAGATTGATTAAGGTGGAAATCTGAAACCACCTTAGGCAAAAACTTCCTGTTAGTCCTGAGGACCACCTTATCTCTATGAAAGGAGATAAAATCAGGCTCCACTGACAAAGCTTGTAACTCACTTATGCGTCTGGCAGAAGTGATGGCTACCAGAAACACAGTTTTCCAAGTCAAGTACTTAAGCTCTGCTGAAGACAAAGGCTCAAAAGGGGGTTGCATAAGCTGAGCAATGCAAACATTAAGGTCCCAAGCAGTGGCAGGGTCCCTGAATGGAGGGATGGTGTGAAGCAATCCCTTGAAAAACTTGGAGAATACAGGGTGAGCTGAAAGAGAAGAGGGCTTACCTGCTGAGATAAAAGCAGAAACAGCTGCCAAATGCACCTTCAGTGTAGCTGGTCTAAGCCCCAAGCTATTTAAATGGAATATATAATCAAGGACTGTGGGCAGATCAGCAGACTCTGGGGAAATATGCTTTCCAGAGCACCATATGGAAAATCTTTTCCACTTGGAATTATAAGTAGCCCTGGTAGAAGGTTTCCTAGAAGCCTTCAGAATATCCATTATACTTTGGGAGAGGTGTAAATCAGCAAACTCTAACTCTTCAAGAACCAGGCCTTGAGATTGAGAGATATGAGATTCAGGTACCAAACCCTCCCCTGAGCACAGGTTAACAGATTGTAATTCCTGGGAAGACACAGGGGAAGATGGACTGCTAAGGACAGTAAGAGTGGATACCAGGGCTGTCTGGCCCAGTCTGGAGCAATCAGGATCATCTTGCAGGACTGAGATCTGATTTTGACTAGCACTTTGAACAGGAGAGGGAAGGGGGGGGGAGCATACAGGAACTTCCCTTCCCAACTGAGAACTAAGGCATCCAGGGGGACTGAGCCCAACACTGGGGGCCTGCAGCAAAAGAGGGGAAGTTGGTGATTGTCTGGGGCTGCAAAAAGATCTATCTGTGGGGTGCCCCATCTGGAAAATATCACCTCCAAGACCGGGGGATCCGGTGACCATTCGTGATGGCCCTGGGATATCCTGCTGAGAGCATCTGCCAGGACATTGTCCTTGCCTGGGAGGTCAACTGCTGCGAGGGAGGTGTTCAGGGAATAAGCCAGAGACCACAACTTCATTGCTTCTGTGCACAAGGCCGTAGACCAAGTGCCTCCTTGCTTGTTGATGTACCACATTGTGGTGGTATTGTCTGTTCTGACCTGGATAACTTTGTTCTGAACAGATTTGGAAAAAGCTTGAAGTGCTAGAAATACTGCTCTGAGTTCCAACAGATTGATGTGAAGCAGAGATTCCTGAGGGGACCACAACCCCTAGGTAGTCAGGTCGCCCAAGTGAGCCCCGCACCCCAAGAGGGAGGCATCTGTAGTGAGGATTAAAGAGAGAGACTGAGTGACAAAGGGAACTCCTTGTCTCAGATTGTTCTGATCCTGCCACCACTGTAGGGCCTGGATCAGGGTTCGAGTCACTGGGATCAATTTGGTCAGAGGGTCCTTCCTTTGAGACCAAAAGGCTCTCAAATGGAACTGAATGTCCCTCATCTGAAATCTTGCATCCTGCACCACTGCTGTGGAAGCAGCCATGTGCACTAGGAGCTGTAGAAAATGCCTTGCTGGTCGAGACACCTGCAGGGTGAATGAGGAGGCGAGAGAGACAAGGGTCCTTGCCCTGTCCAGGGGGAAGGAAAGCTCTGGCCTTTTCTGTGTCTAGCTCTGCGCCTATGAAGGTGAGGAGCTGGACAGACTCTAGAACTGACTTTGAAAGATTCAGAAGGAAACCCAAAGAGGTGAGCAGTTGCTGAGTCATTTGTAAATGTAACCTGACTTGGTCTGGGGACTGGCCTACTATGAGCCAGTCGTCCAGGTAAGGGAAGATGGCAATCCTTTGCCTTCTTAGAGAAGCAACTACCACTGCCAGGCATTTTGTGAACACCCTTGGAGCAAAGGTCAGACCAAAGGGCATTGCTCTGAACTGGTAATGGCCTGAGGGCAGCTCGAACCTGAGGTACTTTCGATGGGAGCTTCTGATGAGAATATGGAAATAGGCATCCTTGAGGTCCAGGGACACTAGCCAGCCCCCTGGCCTGAGAGAGGGTAGAATAATTCCCAGAGTCACCATTTTGAATTTTGGTTTTAAAAGGTGCTTGTTTAAGTATCTGAGATCCAGGATGGGCCGCCATTCTCCTCTCTTTTTTGGGGTAAGTAAGTACCTGGAGTACAACCCTTTGCCCTGGTGTAGGGGTGGAACCCTTTCCACAGCTCTGAGAGCTAGGAGGGGAAGAGACCTCTCCCTCTAGGGCAAGTGCCTCTGAGGGATTTGCAGGTGGAAAGGATCTGGTTCTCATCTTTGGAAACTTCTTGAAGCTGAGAACCAGTACCTGGCTTACTACTTCCAGGACCCATTTGTCTGATGTCAGAGACTCCCAGTCCTGGACAAAGTAAGCCAGCCTGCCCCCTACAGGTAGTGGAGAATCGGCCCTGGCCAACCCATCAGGGTGCCTGTTTGGCAAGGGGTTTTGGCTGAGGGGTGGAAGCAGGTCTGCTTGTACCCTGTCTGCCTCTCCCTCTAAAGAACCCCCTCTGGGCATAAGCAGAAGAGGAGGCCTGGGCTTGGTAGAAAGGCCTATGAAAAGGCCTGCCCCTGCCCCTGGGATGCTGCCTCTGAGGAGTGGCCTGCCTTTCCTTGGTCTGTGCACTCCTGTAGGTGGTCCTATATTCGTCCATTTTCTTCATGTAATTCTCTGTCTGCTCCCCAAACAGAGAATTACCCACAACAGGAAAATCCATGGCCTTAGTCTGGGTATCCCAGACAGGCTAGTACATCTGAGCTGCCATTCTCACCAAGTGCCACAGATGTAGTCCATGACTCTAGATGACACATCATTAGAGTCCACTGCAGCATGGAATTGCACCTTGGATGCCTCGATACCATCAGCAGCCACCTGCTCCAGCTCCTTGGCAAGCTGGCCAGGGACCTGTTTTACTAAAGCCATAAAAGTGTCCCATCTGGATTTTTGATACCTAGCAGTATAGGCCATATAGTTGGCCTGTCTGAGTCCCAAGGATGCTGCCATGTACTGTTTCTTTGCCATAGCATCAATCCTCCTGGAGTCCTTGTCTGGGGGATGTGAAGCCAAGGGAATATTTGCCTTATCACAGGCTGCAGCCTGCACTACCCCAACATGGCTGCATTGTTGTGTAAGGAACTCCGTATCTGAGCCTGACAATGTATACCTCTTGTTCATTCTCTTATCCACAGGAGGTATAGCATTAGGAGTCTTTAAAATCTTAAATGTCTGTTTCCCAAAAGATTTGTGTAAGGGAATAGATAGCCTCCTAGACTCTGGGATATCCATCATTTCCACATAGTCAGGCTCCTCCTGGTCATCCACAGCTTCTTCCATAGGAAGCTGGAGGGTTTCAGCCACTTTTTTATAAAACATGAAATGGGATGGGGACTCAGAAAGCCTAGGAGGAGACACTCCTGAAGGTCTGTCTGGGGAGATGGCCAGGTCAATGGGCACATCCAGACTTTCAAAACCACATTCACTGCATTCCTGTGCTCTAGTGAGAGGGGCCAGGTGTAACGGAGCATACTTCATCAAAGGAGGAGGGGCAGTACAATATAAAAGAACCGCGCTGCCTAAAAACCCAGAACAGGTATGCCATTTACATCTATCAACTGAGAGCCTAATATTACATCTGCGGTTTCTTTTTGCTGGACTGTGAGACTGAGACTTAAGAACGTATGCTGCTGCCTGCTGGAGGATTCGAACTGTGTGCCAGATATTTGTTAAAGCTGTGAGCACTTTTTGTATAACATTATTTTCTGTGCCTTTGCTCCCCTTTGACCCTGCATTCCTGTGCTCTAGTGAGAGGGGCCAGGTGTAACAGAGCATACTTCATCAAAGGAGGAGGGGCAGTACAATATAAAAGAACCGCGCTGCCTGCAGCGCGAGCGCGGCATCGTGAGCGTGAGTGGCGCGAGCACCACTCGGTATCAGAAATTTTATCAGCAATAATAGGAGGAAATCTGAGTAGTATTCCTGCTGAGATTTACTTAGAAGTCCAGGGTTATGTGAGTCTGGGCAGGTTACTCTGTTTTAATTTATAGTTTAAGTAATTGAGGGGTGAGTTAAATTTATATTGATGTTTATTATTTGAATTATTTCGTATTGTTTATGTACTTTATTTAAAAAATATATTGGTTGGGTTGCTTACATGAGCAAGTTTTATGTAGTTTTTATTAAGTAGACTAATTGGGATTTCCTCTACTTTAGAGGATTATCCCTGATATACTGAGGTAGTCGCTTATTATTTTATTTAAATTAAAGTTTGATTAACAAGGTGGTTTAAATCTTTAACAATGCTGATGTTATGGTGGGGAATTGTTCTGGTAGGGTGCCAGTTTTAGTATGTGAAAATTTTACTCAGAAGGAAAAGATATTATAGAATGTCCATATTTGGTAATAGAATATAAGGGAACTATGAAGGAGAGAATTGTTCTATTTGGGTGAAGGGACATTCAGGCCTCTTTATTGAATACTCATATTGAGACTATTTTGATTAAATGGGTGTATATGGGTAGTGAACTTCTATGTGGCTGGGGACATAATGTTGTTCTTGAAAGTGCCAAATCTAGAGATTATCTAATGAAGGGGGAAACAATTAAATCTTAAATTGTATAGAGTGGGTAAATGGATTGTAACTATGGGGTTAATGCTAAGTGAGGATGTTCAATTAAACCCTGGGCCTGTAGCTGATTTGAATCAGGATTACACATTAGAAATGTTGAATGAAAAAGGACTAAAAATTATGCATATTAATATTTGTAGTTTGTTTAAGAAAATTGAGTATTTAAGAGAGTGGGTGGTGTGTTATAAACCTGACATTTTAATAATTACTGAATCATGGCTACATATAAAAATTCAAGATAATGACATAGCCCTGGAAAATTTTCATATGTGGAGAAGAGATAGATCCAAAAGGGGGGGGAGTAATAATTTATGTTAAAAATTGGATTGATGTTAGGGGAATTGCAAGATTTGTATAATTGGACTGATTCAGAATTGTTACCATTAGAATTAAAGCTACCTTATTCCAAACCCATATTATTGATTGGCATTTACCATCCACCTAAAAGTAGTTTAATAGTTTTTTCTGAAATACAAGATGTACTGAAGAATTATCAAATTTCACATGAAATTTTGATAATTGGGGATTTAAATGTTGATTGGGGAAATATAGATGCCCATCATAGTTTAATTGATATGGCTACTACATTGAATTTGGTGCAACTGATAAAAGATGTAACTAGGTTAAATGTAGTAAATCCTAGTAATTCAACTATGTTAGATCTTATTTTTACTACAAACCCAGAAACGTTTATTAAGAGTGGGGTGTTACCAGACTCAATGTCAGATCATCAGATAATTTTTTGTATTAGAAATCAGAAATCTAGAAAGACTCCCAAGAATATTGTACAAACTAGAATTTTTAAACAGTTTGATTACATGCAATTTATGCAGGAATTAGAAAATTATAACTGGGAGAGATTAGAATTAATTCCCAGTGTGGGGGATGCGTGGGATATGTTTCAAAGGATTTAATACAAATCTGTAATAAACATGCTCCTATAAAAACTAGGTTGATAAGATCAAACAAAGCACCATGGTATGATTCTGGTTTGTTTAAAATTAAAAGGGCTAGAGATAAGGCATGGAAACAAGCTAAATTAGCAAAGGGAGACCAGGATTGGCATAAGTATAGGCAATTAAGAAATTTATACATGAAAGAAATTAGAAAGGCTAGACAGGCCTATTGTAATAAAAAATTGTCTAAAGAAATGATGGAAAACCCAAGAGTATTCTGAAACACAATAAATAAGTTGCATAAGGGTCCTAGCTTGGGATATCCTAATTACTTCTTAATCAATGGTAATAAAACGGATTTAGGAAATAAGGTAGTTAATGAGTTTAACACCTATTTTATAAATATGGGTACTAATGAATTAAAACTGGGTGGAGGAGATATAAATCAGGTTTTAGAGAGAAATTTCCAGGCAAATGGTACAGATAGAACTTATGTACAAACTGGTATACAAGCTGAGTTCAAATTTACCTCTGTTACTAGAGGAGATGTTAGGGATTTATTACTTCAAATTAACACCAATAAAGCAGAAGGTATGGATGGTATCCCTAATATCTTATTAAAGTATGCAGCCCCTATCATTGATTTACCCTTAGCAAACTTATTTAATTTGTCTCTCCTCTCTCATGGAATTGCCTCAAGCTTGAAGACCGCCAAGATTGTGCCAATTCATAAGACAGGATCCAGGTTGCTATTAGAAAATTATAGGCCAATTTCCCTTTTACCAACGATTTCTAAAATTTTGGAGAAAATAGTTGCAAAACAATTACAGCTATTTTTGAAAGATAATGAAATTCTCAACGGTTATCAATCAGGCTTTAGACCTGAGCATGGAACAAACACTGCCCTTATAAAGGTCACAGGAGATATTATGGAGAGTATGAACAGGGGGATGCCAGTGGGAGCAATTTTTGTTGACCTTTCAAAGGCTTTTGATACGTTGGACCATGGCATCCTCCTGTCCAGACTAAAAACCTGTGGTATGTCTGAGTCGGTTGTAAACTGGTTTCGAAATTATCTTGATTCAAGATTGCAGCAAGTGACTATTAGAAAGTGGTCATCTGACCTGAAATCAATTGTGTCAGGAGTCCCACAAGGATCCATTTTGGGTCCCATACTATATAATTTATACATGAACGATTTGGAGTTTGAACAACCGGAGGTACAATACCATCTTTATGCTGATGACACAATTGTATATTCTGCTGATTCATCAGTGAGAACTATTCAATTAGTATTACAACAGGCTTTTGATCATTTACAGGAATTTTTGCTTAGATCTAAATTGGTTTTGAATGAAAAAAAAATCTCAGGTAATGGTATTCCATAGGGGTCACGGGTCTAAAATTGAACAAGAGGGATTACAAATTAAAACATTTTCTGGAAGAATTTTGCAAGAAGTTGTTAGATATAAATACCTGGGGGTGTATTTAGACACAAAATTCAAATGGGACAGCCATATAGATAGCACCTTGACAAAAGTTGGTAAGTGCTTGGGTTCATTATATAGATTAAGAAATAGCATGTCCTTGGAAATTAGAAAATTAGTTGTAACTGTTGTTGTACTACCCATACTGGAGTATGGTAACTTGATATATATGGGTGCGTCTAAAAAGCAGCTATATAAGCTTGACGTTATGTACAATAAATTAGCCAGATTTATACTGGGTGCAACAAAGAGGGCACATACAGTAGATATGTATAAAGAATTGGACTGGCATACCTTATCTCAAAGGCGTTTTTTTAGTACAATTATGTTAATGCTAAAATGTATTTCAGGAAAAGTCCCTAAATATATGGCTGAGACCATTAATATAAAAAGATCAATCGAGGGCCTGCACTCTGCAAGCAGCTTGGATTGTTTTGTTCCAAGTCGCAGAATGGCCTAGGGGGATAAGCATTTCTTAAATATTGGACCATTTATATGGAATAAATTGCCTGGGAAGCTTAGACCCCTTGAGAGAAATTTTCAGTTGCACCAAATTAATCGATGGCTTATTGAAAATATTAATTATGATGGGGACTAGATTGAATCTTAGGATGGTAGACTGTATATTGTATTAAATGTATATTGTGAATTATATTATTGTTTTGTTGTATGTCTTTTTTGTGCTAGTTCGTGAATAATTTGGAATTGTGTTATATTTATTGATGTATAATTATAGTGTATTTGTGCCTTTGTTTGTTAAACATTGTTAACTTATAAGAGTAACTGGAACTGACACCTGGATCTCACTGTAAAGGAGCTTCGGCTCAGAGGAGATATCCATATTCATTTTTTGTATGAATAAAAATTTTTTACTACTACTACTACATTCACTTTCCTCATACTCCTCTTCCTCCTCCTCTGGTTCATAAAATTCCTCTAAATCATGCTCTTGAACAGGTGGAACCGGCCGAACCGAGCACCCCCCTGATGGTGCCGGTTCGGTCGGAACCGGGGAAAGCGACTGCACAATTTTAATCGCTTTGGCTATTTCTTCAGTGGATGGAGAGGAAAGATTTGGCTCCACACCAGCTAATTTTTCCTTTCTAGTTCTCTTAGCTGGAACCAACTCCTCAGAATTGGCTCTCCTTTTGCCCGAAGAAGTCTCACCCTGGTCAGAGGGCACTCCTTCTGGTTCGGTTTGAACCGAACCGGGCTGGCCATCCGGTTCAGTGGACTTTTTGGCCTCCCTTTCCCTGAGCCTACCAACTCTCTTTTATAGGGTAGCTGCAGGAAAATTTTTACAAATCTGGCAGTCTGCATTGAGGTGGTCAAACCCCAGACAATAAACACAGGTGGTGTGGGGGTCAGCCTTAGCAAAGACTTCCCCACACACACTACAGTGTTGAAACCCAGTGGGCCTGTTTTTTGGGGGGGTTTCTCAGACATTGTGCCAGTCCTAACCAAACTTGCCCTTTTAATGGCAATCCACCAGGCAAGACCCTCTTATCGGTTCCTGACCATGTCACGGGTCGTGGAAAAAACCATAAGAAAATCTGTTTTTTTTAGAGCCGATGAGAACCGGTAACCACACTCTAAAAGTACAAATTAAGATTTTCTAACAACTTGATCGGTTCAAACCGAACCGATGAACCGTTTACAAGTTCCACACAGAATAGAAATAAAATATAACCTATCTAGTACTCACAAATACCACAGACAGAGACTGAACCAACAGGTTACGGTTTAAATTCAGTCAAAAACCAAGAAAAGCGGTACTTTAACCGACAAATTGAACTGAGCAGAAGGAGAAATCTCCGGAGCGACTGTTCAGTGAGGCGGAGTAAAGAATATGACAGTTTGAGTTTAAACAGCAACAGACAGAGTCTCAACCGAGCTCGAGCTCAGCGTTCCATGCCTGGCATGGAAAGTTAACTCTTTCATCTCCGGGGCAGTTCGAAGGTTGGGACTCACTGCTATTGTCAGAATACAGCAAGACTTCATGTTGTTTGAACCTGTTGATGCCTGTAGAAATTCTCTGTAGGCAAAAAGTAGGTAAGGCAAGTATTGGTCCCAGTCTTTCCCTTCCCCTTTTACAAGCCTTTTTAACATGTGTTTTAGGGTTTGGTTAAAATGCTCAACAAGACCGTCTGCCTGGGGGGGTGACAGGGGGAGGTTCTTATGGCAGTGATACCTAGTAGTCTGTATAGCTCCTTAAGCAATGCAGCACCAAAATTACTACCCTGATCAGTAATAACTTCTTTATGAATACCCAATCTGCTGAAAATGTTGGCGAGCTGTGCTGCAACTTTTGAGGCTGTAACAGTATGCATTGGAACTGTTTCTTGGTATCGAGTAGCATAGTCTCATGCTACCAGGATAAATCTATTACCATTTTTACTTTTGTCTAAAGGACCAACCACATCCATTGCAATTCTTTCAAAAAGCACATCTACCAAGGGCAGGGGCACCTTGTCTTTTCTAGTGACTAGTGCTACTTTCTGACACTCAGCACATGAATACAATAGGTAGCAACATCTTCATGAATTCCAGGCCAGTAAAATCTATACAGCTATCTGGCAAGGGTGCAATCCGCCCCCCTGAGTGACCAGCCATAGGACTATCATGTGCTATCTGTAACAATTTTATTCTATACTTCTGTGGTATAACCAGTTCTGTCTGTTCCTGTGTCTGAGGTTTAACCCAAACTCTGTACAGTAACCCATTACATTTGTTCAGCATTGGTCCACAATGTTTTGGTTTCACCCCCAGCTGCTTGAAATAACCCTGGAGAGAAACATTGTTAGCTTGTTCTGAAAGAAAATCACAATCAGTTATCAATTTAGTGTCAACATTTTCATATTTTAACCCTCCATGTCCATCAGTCATTTGTTGCCATAGTTTCTTTAGCAACAGGGGATACCCTAGAAGCACAGTGGACAGACCACTCTCCCGGGTCAGTAACATGCCCCGTAACCTCAACCCTGCAGGAAGGATATTGTCATGCAAGAACAACGGCGAATTCCACTAGTTCTTCCTTTTCATCAGAGTATACCTTCTCTTCACAGGATCATCACCAGTAACTTTCCTAGTTTGCAAACTGATCCAGTCATTGGTGCGTCCTTTACAGAACCACCTACTGCCTCCTACCACCAGCCACCCAACCTGCAGAATCTCCTGGTAAAAAGCAGCCTACCTACTCCCAACAGTTCCTCTCTACCAGGTACCAAACTTGCAACAGAACTCACTGCTACACCTGCAAATTTATTTCCAGTGTGACTGAAATTCAGGGTCCCACATGTGTTTTTCACATCACCAAGGAGTTCTCTTGTACCTCCTCTAATGTGGTATATTATATTCTTTGCCAGAAGTGTGCAGCTATCTATACTAGACAGACTGGTAGATGACTTGCTGACCATTTCAGGGAACATTACAGGGCAGTCAGGAATGGAGACACTAATAAACCCATTGGATCTCACAATATTTCCAGGGACCACAGTGCCAATGACCTTTCTGTTTGTGCCATTCAGCAGGGCTTCTGAGATACTGACCATAGAAAAAACATGGAACCCAAAATGATCATCCACCTTGGCTCCCAGCATACCTCTAGTTTAAATGATAGACTTATTTTCTACTAACATCTTTCAGCCCTTGTTTTCCCTAAAGTCTGTTTGTATAGAAACATAGAATTTGATGGCAGATAAGGACCGCTTGGTCCACCCAGTCTGCCCATTTCCCTACCTAATGGATAAGCTGCAGATCCTAGTTAACCAACAGTCTACATCTTCCTACCCCCACCCCTAGAATTGCCTTATGACTGTCCCATGCATGCTTGAATTCCACCAGTTTTTGACTCCACAACCTCCTTCAGAAGGCCGTTCCATGCATCCGTAACCCTCTCTGTGAAAAAATACTTCCTTACATTATCTCTGAGCCACCCCGCTCTATCTTCAGATTGTGCCCCCTTGTTCTTGCACATCTCTTTCTCTGAAAGATGCTACCCTCTTGGACTTCGTTGATTCCCTTGAGGTACTGAGTTGCTTCTATCATGTCCCCTCTCTCCCTCCTTTCCTCGAGGCTATACATATTAAGTTCCTTAAGTCACTCTTCATATGTCTTTCGGTGCAGACCCTGCACCATTTTAGTTGCCCTCTTCTGGACTGCCTCCATCCTGTTTATGTCTTTGCGGAGACTGGGTCTCCAGAACTGCATGCAGTACTCCAGATGGGGTCTCACCAGCTGTCTGTACAGAGGGATAACAACTTCCTGTTTTCTACTAGTGATGCCTCTTCCTATATATCCCAGTACCCCCCCAGCCCTCCTTACTGCCCTCTCACATTGCTTGCCCACCTTTAGGTCATCTAATATGACTACCCCCAGGTCCCATTCCATTTTTGTTGTTGTTAGTATCTCACCCCCATTGTGTACTCTTCCCCTGGGTTTTTGTTTCTGATGTGCATTACCTTGCACTTCTTAGCACTGAGTCTAAGCTGCCATTCATATGACCATTCTTCCAACCTTGCCAAGTCCTTTCTCATCCTTTCCACCCCACCTTGTGTATCACCTCTGTTGCAGATCTTTGTGTCGTCTACAAAGAGACATACTTTTCCTTTTAGTCCCTCTGCAATGTCGCTTATAAAGACATTGAAGAGGACCAGTCCTAGTACTGAACCCTGCGGTATTCCACTAGTAACCCCCCCTTTCTTCAGAGTGGACTCCATTTACTATTACCTTCTGTGTCCTGTTCTCCAGCCAATGCTTTACCCAGGCTACCATCTTGGGACCCACTCCCAGGCTGGCTAACTTGTATATTAATCTTTTGTGTGGGACTATGTCAAATGCCTTGCTAAAGTCTAGGTAGGCCATGTCCACAGCCCCTCCCTGATCTACTACTTTGGTTACCCAGTCAAAGAAATCGATTAGATTCATCTGACATGACCTTCCTGCTGTGAATCCATGCTGCCTTGGGTTCTGTGCCCCTCTGGCCTCTAGGTACTCAACAATTCTTTCCTTCAAAAGTGATTCCATCATTTTTCCTATCACTGAGATTAAACTAACAGGACTGTAGTTGCCTGCTTCTGCCCTGTTCCCACTTTTGTGAAGTGGAATCACATCTGCCCTCCTCCAGTCCTCAGGTACCACCCCATCCTCCCATGATTTGTTAAAGAGGGTAGTCAGTGGTGCCACTAGTTCAACCCTTAGTTCTTTTAGAATTCTGGGACGAATCCCATCAGGCCCCATTGCTTTGTCCACCTTCAGTTTTAAGAGTTCTTTCAGAACCCTTTCTTCTGTAAATGGGCTGGTATCAACTTCTGAATCCAGAGTGTTTTTATTGTTTGGTTTAGGTACCTCTCCCTCTTCATTTGTGAATACTGAGCAAAAATATTTGTTTAGTATCTATGCCTTTTCACAGTCACCCTCTGCCCACCCTCCCTTTATTAAGCCTTACTATCCCTCTCTTGGTCTTCCTTCGCTCCCTGATGTACCTATAAAAGGTTTTATCCCCCTTCTTAACTGTGTTGGCTATCTTTTCCTTGGTTTGGGCCTTTGCTGTTCTGACTGCCTTCCCAGCTTCCTTCTGTTTTAACTGATACAGTTCTCGGTCCTGCTCCTTCTGTGATTCCTTGTACTTCCTGATTGCTTTCTTTTTCTCCCTAACCTTCCCTGCCACCTCTTTTGAGAACCATAGTGGTTTCTTACAACGTTTTGTTTTATTTGCTTCACACAAAGGCTTGTTGCCTCTGTGATGGCAGTTTTGATTATTCCCCTTCCACCCTTCCTTCCTGCCCATTTGCTAGTGCATTCCTTAGGCACTCACCCATTTTGGCAAAGTCAGCCCTCCTGAAGTCCAGTACCTTTGCCTTCGTATGCCTTGACTGTACTGCTGTGTTTACTGCGAACCATAATGTTCAATGGTCACTAGTTCCCAGATGGCTGCCCACCTTTGAATCTGCGATCCTCTCACCATCTCCATTTGAGAATACCAGGTTTAAGATTGCTCCCTCTCGAGTAGGTTCCAATACAAGTTGTCTAAGGCATGCCCTCTGTAGGGCATCTAGAATAACCCTACTCTTAGAAGTGGCTGTTGCAAATGTACTCCAATTAACATCTGGCATATTCAGATCCCCCATCAGCAAAATCTCCCCTTTTTCTGCCATTCTACGCATACTTCCTATCATTTCCTTGTCCATGTCCTCCCCCTGAGATGGGGGTCTGTATACAACCCCTGTGTGGATTGTGTGCCTTGCCTCCAAACTGACCACAGTGCTTCCTCTCTCCTGTTTACCCTTTTGTTCTATAGCTTTGATTCCTTTCCTTATGTAGAAAGTTACTCCTCCTCCTCTTTAACCCTCCCTGTCCCTCCTGTAGATAGTGTATCCTGGTATGTTTACGTCCCAGTCGTGGTTCTGTACACTTTTAACTTCTTTTCATTTTCACCATTTGTCTCCATCTTTGTCTCCTTCCTCCACATTTGTCATCTTTCAGCCTTCCCACTAGGCCCTGTTAATTAATTCCATCTGGGGACTTATCCAGCTCATTTTCTCCTATTATGCCTTGTCTTTCTCATCACCACCCTTTTATTTCACATATTCTCTCTTAATCTTGCCTTTTATCACTTCTTCCTGAGCCTTCCCCTTTCTTCTTTCTCCACATATATATCCCTTATTTTATCTCCCCTCTTTACTAACTTTGTTTTTTTCTCTTTTAGATATTTCCTGAAGAAGACCTAAGGTCGAAACGTAGATTTTTAACTTCATTTTCTATTTTCAGCGTGCATTTAATATAACCATTTTGTTTTGTTTTCAGACCACATGCTGACGCATCACCATGTCTTTGTTTTTTCACATTTTAGGGACAATACAATACAATTCAGAGATACACAGTACAGTTCAGAGGTACAATCAAGTACAACGTATGCCAGTGCAGGCTGAAATAGCAGTTACAGAAATACAAGTACTGCAGGCAGGAGATACAACTTGACTCTCAGCACAAGGTCATTCAGGTACAATAAAATACAAGGCACAGGGCTTAAGGAAAATAGAGTATTGGGAGGAGGAAAAAGGAAAGTGGGAAAGCAAGAGGAATTATTTGGAGCAGGAACAGGTAGGGGAGATGAAGTTGTGAAGCATGGATGAGAGAGCACGGAGGGGGAGCATTTCTGATGGAGGGGGAAGTGCATTCCAGAGTTTGGGGAAGTGATGGAAGAAAGCTGCTTGGCCAGCAGAGGTGGATCTGGGATAGCAAGGGTGCGAGCATCAATGCTCCTGGGGGAAACAAAGGAGTAAGGGGGGAGTATACAAGGTAGGAGGAAAGAGAGCTGAACCAGACTTTATCAAGGAAGCTGGCACAGTAGATTAGATTTCTATCCACAAAAGAAGGGAGAGTTAGAGATTGATATAAAGAACAGTGGTGAGTATGGAGAGGGCAGGCAAGAGCAATGCAGCAGAAAGAGTGGAAAAGAGTGTCCAGTCTGGTTAAGGAAGTTTTGGAGGTGGCACTACAGACCAGCTCACCATAGTCTATAATGGGAAGAATCATTCTCTGTAGGATTGCACAACATGCTGGCAATGGGATGCATCTGTGGTTCCTATAAGGCACCAAGTTTGGGGAGCAGTTTTTTATGGACAGCATCCAAGTGGTCAGAGAAGTCAAGGTGCTTATCACACCAAACACCATGGTACCTGAATGAGGTAAGGTCCTCCAATGTAGTCCCATCTAGAGTGTGGACAGAAGGGAGAGAGGGAAGCCTAGAGAGTCTCTGCCTTGTGCCGAAGGACATGGAGACAGTCTTCATGGCATTCAGGAACAATTGGTTTGAGCACAACCAGAGCTGAATTTTGTCAAAGTCAAGCTGAAGTCAGGATGCCACGTCAGAGGGGGAGAGGCCAGCAGCATACAGGACGGTGCCATCCGCATCCATATGAATGGATGCGGATAAGCAGACTGAGTGGAGATCATTTAAAAAACTGGAGAACAAAGAGGACCAAGAACAGAGCCTTGAGGGATCCTGGTTTTGATAGGGAGGGGTGAGGAAAGTGTGTCCCTGATTTTCAACTTACCCTTGAGGTAAAAACCTGAACCAGTTGGTGGCAGTGGCTTAGAGCCCTGTTTTAAAGAGTTTGGTAAGGAGGAGGGGGTGGGAGACACCATCAAAAGCTTTGGCCAGGTCGACAACAATGGCAGAGATGCTGAGACCCTGGTCCATTCCGGAGTGGATGGAATCGGTGAGTCTGAGGAGGGAGGTGGTGGAACGGTGCTTCTGGAAGCCTGACTGGAAAGGGGTGAAAAAGGAGGAGAAGTCAAAGTAGGGAGAGATCTGGGAGAGTACGATGTGCTCTCGCAGTTTGGCAAGGATGGGAGGAGGGAAGATGGGGCAATAATTACCAGGGGCAGAGGGCTTACCACCTTTGAGGGGGTGATGGTAGCATGCTTCCTAGGCTGATGTGACAGTGGCAAAAGAGAAGGAGAGGTTTGGGAGAGCAGCAATGGGATAGGAGGTGGCAGGGGTGGATAGATAGAGGAGTTTAGAGTCAAGATCATCAGGATCTCTAAGGGATTTAAGGGAGCCCTGACTACAAAGGGCAACTAGAGTGTCAAAATAGGTCTAAAACAAATGGGCAGACTAAGGAGAGCATGACGAATATCAGAGGGGGATACCAGGGAGAAGGAGAAAGATGAGGGGAATGCAGAGGGGGAGAGAGGCAGGGGTGAAGGGAGGAGAGGAGTGAGAAAGTGCATGAAGTAAAGAAGGAGTTAAACTCTGAGTCTACCATGAGTGGGTCCAATAGGGAGGTGTCACCCACTCTGAAGACAAGGGCCAGTGGTTGATTTTGGGAGTGTATTGACCACCTTCCAGAATTTTGATGGGTGATTAATGTTTGTTAGGAAGGTGTCTGAAAAGTAATCAGCTTTAGCTTGTTTAACTGCCCTGGTGCAGGCGTTTTGGTGGTAACAATATCTTTGGAAGGCTGCAGGGAAGTGTGAGTGTTTGTGTTCCTTTCAGGCGTGGTCACAAAGCTGAAAGCCTGCATAGAGTTCAGCTGTAATCCAGGGGAGGATGCAAGCCTTGCACCCTGGTATCTTTCGGAGGGACATAGAGGTTCCAGATACTGAGGAATGTAGATTTAAAATAGCTTAGGGCACTGTCTATTAAAGTGGCAGAGTTGATGGGGGACCATTCAGTGCTGGACAGGGCATTGAGAAGTGGAGCAAGGTCTAGGGTTTTAAAAGAGTGGATTAGTAAGATTTTGGGGGTTATTTTGGGGTAATGTAGTTTACGAATGCAATAGGTTAGATGGTGATCGCTTGGGGCATCTGGTAGGATGCCAGCATTGATAATACAGTGTGGATGGGAGGCTAGGAACTAGTCAATGTGTGAATGTTTGTGGGATTTGAAATTTAGACATGTGGGTTCGGTGATTAGTTGACTTAGATTTAGGGAGGCAACTTCACCATAGATTTTGGAATGGGATGAGGCAAGCTAGTTTACATTTAAATCACCCAAAATAATAAGCTCACCTGAGGAGGTGTGTGTTGATACAGTGGTCAGTAGGTCACTGATGGAAGTGGGGGAGAGGCCAGGGCAACAGTACACACCAGCTATAAAAATGGGTGAGAGGAGGGGAGAGGCTTTGTCAAGCAACTCATGCGGAAGGAATTAGGAAGCCAGAATAGGTGTATGAAATGTAAGGAGAACATGAGGTTACATGGCCACATCTCTTCCCCTGCTTGGCGGTCCTGCTGAATGAGGGAGAAGCCAGGGATAGCAATAGTCTCATCTGGGATTGTAGGGGTTGGACAGGATTCTGACAAGATTAGTATGTCAGGTTTGAGGGTTAGAGAGGCTGTAGTTGATTGATTTTGGGGAGGAGGCTCCTGATATTTAGATGGGCAACACGCAGACCTCGAGGGAGGTGGGAGAGGAAGGATGGGGATGGACCAAGGGTAGGTTCAATGTCACCAGCGAGCAGTAGCAACAGGGTAACTAGGTGGGATGCAAGGGCAATAGGTCATTTTTTTGACATCAGCTGAGGGCTGGGGAGGGCAGTGAGAAGGCTAGTTGAGGGCAGGATGGAAGCCCCTGAGGGCCAAAAGTAGTGGGATAGTGCGATGGCATTAATGGGGTTGGTTAAGGAGGAGAAGAAGAAGGGAGTAGAGTAAAGAGTACAGGTCAGGAGCATGGGAGGGGTAGGTGGGGAGGTGGGGTAGGAAGAGGGGGGAAGGAGGAGATGGAAAAGAGGAGTGGGAGGAGACAGAGGAGGCACTGCAGCATGATGTGGAGGCAATGATAGCAAAGGGAGATTTAGGCTGCAGTGGGACCATCTGTGGGTCATGTGCTCACACAGAAGTTAGGAACCAGTAGGGCTTGTGCCTGAATAGCCAGTCTTTTTGATAGGAATTTGGAGCCAGCTCATCTTGTGCCTGAAGTAGGGGGAAGAGGTGTTCAGCTAGTTGCAGTATTAGGCAATGGGAAATTACCAACTGAGGCAGCTGATTGGCAGCTAAGAGAGAAGGGTGGGGGTGACTTGTGCAGAGGATGAATAGAGCACAAGAGCACAGGACGTAAACAGAGTATAGGAGGATCCACGAGGATCAACTTTTTTTTTTATTATTAAGATTCTTTATTCGACCCAGGTTCGGGAATGGACTCAGGGTGCTGGAGGGCTGGCCAGGGAGAGAAGGCTGGAGCATCTGGAGACTGTTCACCTTCTCTCATGGGGAGGGTGGAATGAGGACCCGGTGCTTGCCGACCCCTGGCGGAGGCTGGGGGTATGGCAATGCGCTAGGGTCCTACTGACTAAGGGGGCATGGGGAACATTGGCTTATGCCTTGACATTGTGACACACCACGCCCCCAGGGAGCAAAGCAGAAAAAGTGCTCTATGTCCAACCAGATGACGGTCACTGGCTCCCACTGCCGCCAAGCCCAAATGCTCCTCATCAGCACCCGGGCCAAGTAGCATTAGCTGGCCAGCCCCTACCAGTGCCCATCTCCCTCGGAGGAGGGGAACCCCCCCAGTGAAGGGTTACATCTGGGTTACCCAGGGGGCTGCAAATGAGAGGTGGTGGTGGTTGACATCGGGGCAGGGTTGCCAGCAGGGACCTAGGGGCCCGAAAGAATGGTTGGTCTGGAGCAAGGGAAGGTGGAATAAAAAAAAGATTCTTTATTGATTTTTTTTTTTAAAATAAGACGCATATACAACAGGACAAACCAAAGTTGGGAGGTGGCAGAGGAACTTCAGGGGTAAACCATGCAAGACAGCTAGGAGGGGGATGAAAGTAGGTTGACTGAATTCTGCCAGACATCATAACCTATAAATTCAGCCACACTTCGGGTGGGTGGGAGTAAGGGAAGGTGGGTGGGAAGTACTAGGTGGTGCCGCCCAACTGACTCTGTACCTGAGGTTCAAAGCTCCGAGGTTGCGGCTGCCAGTGGTTTAAGCAGAGAGTGGGGAGGGCAAGAGAACAGAGCCCTCATGACCCAGGAGCTGCAGGAGGATGAAGTGAGGGTAGCAGCTGTGGACAGAAGGATAAATGCAGGTTAGTGTTTCTGTAACAGGAGACAGGCTAGAACAGAATGGGGGGGAGTAAGGGGAGGAGAGTGAAGTTACAGAACAGCTGGGAAATGGTGCAAACAGTCCTACCAGCACTAAAACACTCCAACATGATATTTAAATACAGCACTAAAAATGCACCAAATTGATATTAATTACAGCACATAACCACAGAATTTATAACTGAACACGATACTAAACCACTCCAAACTGATACTAAATACAGCATTAAATCACATGGATGTGATATTAAATACAGGATGCACAGTGCTTAAGGCACTGGCGAAAACTTCAGAAAAGACAGCTAAGCATAAAAATCTGGCAGCAAAGGAATTCTGGAGCTGCATGATCCTCCAACTGGCTGTGTACCTCAGGCTCACAGCTCCGAGGTTGCGGCTGGAAGCAGGATGAGCAGAGAGTTGGGAGAGCAAGGGAACAGAGCCTTCATGACCCAGGAGCTGCAGGAGGATTGTACAGGCACTAAGCACAGTAACCATTGCCAGCCTACTAGCCAAAGCTTTGCTCCTGCGGGATCCTAGTGCCTCTGGCCTTGACCTATAAGTGGCAATCAATGGTGAGGACTGATTCTTGAAAGATCCATAAGTAAAATCAAGGCATACCCTGCAACTGAGGAAGTGAACTAGCAGTAGAAAACGTATTTACTACATTTGGCTAGCCGGCCAGGAAGAATACAAATGCCTTGTTTGAGGTTTGGGTCATTTTTCAGTTGCATGGCCTTTGGGTTTGATGTTTTCACCAGCTATGTATACACTGCTAATTATTTACTTTAAAGTGTACCACTGCCAGCTGCCTGTGTGCAATGACAGCAGACCTACTGCAGTTCCACAGCTGGGTACCCAGTAACACAGGGAGTTCCCATAAAGGGTTTTAAAGAAAATAAAATCACTGGTACCAGTGGGGAGAGGACTGCACCTCCAATACAGGAGAGTGAGAGATTTGGACTGTGTTGCACATTGTGGTGTGGGAGTCAGCTACATGTGAGGGTTGAGCCTGGATAGGCATGTTTAGCTACAGTCCAGGGAGGCATTTCGATCTGGCTACACCTGTTCAGGGTAAGCAAAGAGCAGCTGCATGTGTTATGCTGGCTAAGCCTGCATAGGACATTGCAAGACTGGCCATATTATACTGACTACCTTATTTTACTGCTAACCCCCTTCCCCCCCTTTAGGGTCTGCTGTTATGATAAAACTGTGTTTACTGTTTGGAATTACTTTATGTCTGACAGTAAGTATAGAGATAATAAGTTAAGACCCAGGGAAGCAAAATATATATGTATTTTTTTTTTTTACAGGAAAACCACTTATTCCCTCAAAAAGCTGAAAAATGTAAGAAATTGGGCTATCCCAGACTATACTATGCCTTCATTGAACGGGGTAGGGAAAGAAGGGGGGGATGATTCTTATCCCTGTCTCTTTCCCATTTGAAGAGGTGGTGGTTGTGGTGGATCTGGGGGCTTGGTCCTTGTAGTAATTAGCAAAGTGCAAGACACCCCAGTCACTCTTGTTAATGTTTATGATCCCCAGGTTCCCCACTTAACCTCTACTCTAATTAATCAACTGGTAAAGAAGTCAAGGGAATTGCTTATCGTGGGGGGCAGACTGGAATGTAATCTTTAACAGGCTCTTGAACACCGCCTCTCAGATTCCCAATCCAAGTAGTAGGACTGCTAGGTCCCTCAGGTCCTTGATGACTGACCTTGGTTTAGAAGATGTTTGGCGAACAAAGTATCCAACTGCAAAAGATTATACACACTACTCCCCTGGATTTAAAATCTGTTCCAGATCAGATACCTTCATTACATATAAAAAAGATATGACTTCTTTTCCCACTATGCAGATTGGAGTATCCACCCTCTTGGACCAACAGCTGATTCTTTTGGAAGTAGACTTTTACATCCCATGGAAAAGGACGATTTGGAGACTGAATGTCTCACTGCTTCAAAACCCAACTATTGTCACCGAATTGAAGGAAACCATTAAGGCTGTGATTGAACACAACGGTAAGCCGGATATCTCAGCCAGATATTCTGGGATACAATCAAAACTGTTGTCAAAGGAAAAATCACTTCCATTGCTGCTCACAAGAAAAAAGAATGATAAAAATTAGAGGCTCTAACAGAAAAGCTGCAGGAACGAGACTTAAAACAAAAAACAGAAGTGGATCAGACAGGTTTAAAACAGAATTGACCAGAGGAGCATAAATAGAAATAATAAAAAAAAAAAATCCTAAAATATAAAAAAAAATTGAAACTGAGAAGGCCCTTTGGTATTTAAAACAGAAATTCTATGAAGGCAGAGCAAGAGCCAAGTTCCTCGCCTACTGTCTAAAAAAGCAGGCTGCTAAAGCCGTTGTCACAAAAATACAGTACTCACGGACTGGTTAGGTGGGACACAGTGGGGATCAAATTGGCAGTGCTTTTGTCTCCTATTAGCAGTCACCATATAGCCTACAGAGGGACTCCTCCCCAATGGCCAAACGACATTACATACGAACATATGAAGAAGCCAGCAGAAGAAGGCCATTTGGCCTATCAGGTCTGCTCGTATTGCAGGGTGCACAGCTTGAGCTAATGTCCCTTCCCTCCCTCCCCACTCCTCCCATCCTCCCTACCCATGATCTTTACCATCCCCCTATGCCTATCCCAGCCTCTCTTAAAGCTGCCCACTGTCTTCAACAAGATGACCTCTTCCAGCAGTGCATTCCAAGGGTTCACCATGCTCTCTGTGAAGAAGTGCTTCCTGACCTCCCTCCTAAACTTCCCCCCTTCAGCTTAAGACTGTGCCTCTCATGTTATGGTTGCCATTCAGCTTAAACAGACTCTCCGTATCAACCTTATTTATCTCTTTCAAGTACCTGAAGGTCCCAATCATGCCCCTTCTCTCTCACTCCTGTCTTCCAGGGAATACCTGTTCAGTGCCCTCAACCTCTCCTTGTATGCCTTACCCTGCTGACCCACTATCATCTTTGTAGCCCTTCTCTGGACCTTCTCTAGCAGGTTAATGTTCCTTTTGAGGTATGGGCACCAGTACTTAACTCTATACTCCAGATGTGGCTTTACCAGTGATCTGTACAAGGACAGTACAACCTTCTCTCTCCTACTACTGATCCCCCTAGATATGCATCCCAGCATCTTGTTTGCCTTTGCTGATGCTTTCTTGCACTGTGTAGAGTGCTTTAGGCCACTAGTGATCATCACTCTCAGGTCCTTCACCTCCTCTGATGCAGATACTTGGACTCCACCCAGGTAGTACTCTGTCCTGGGATTCTTGGCTCCAATATTCATAACTTTGTATTTCTTGGCATTGAAGCCAAGCTGCCAGATCCTGGACCATCTCCTCAGCTTTTCCAGATCTTCCTGTACGTCCTGTATCCTGTCAGCTGTATCCACTCCCTCGCAGAGCTTAGTGTCATCTGCGAATAGGCACATTTTGCCCTTAATGCCATCCCCAATGTCACTGATGAAGACACTGAACAACACCGGCCCAAGCACCAAGCCGTACGGGACCCCACTGATTACCTCTCTGGTGCCGGATAGTTCTCCCCCTACAACCAACCTCTGGGTTCTGTCCCTTAGCCAGTTTTCCACCCATCTGGCCATCTTTTCTCCAACCCCAAGATCAACCAACTTCCTGATCAACCTTTTGTGGGGCACAGAGTCAAAGGCTTTGCTGAAATCAAGATAGTGGATGTCTATCGCTTGGCCCCTGTCTACTGTTTTAGTGGCACAGTTAAAGAAGTCAATCAGATTCGTTTGACACAATGCCTCCCCCATGAACCCGTTCTGCCTCACATCCTGGAGACCATGTTCCTCTAAATATTCCACCAACCTTTCCTTCAGTATAGTCTCCATGAGCTTACCCACAATGGAGGTCAGACTGACTGGTCTGCAATTCCCTGGATCATCCTTGGGGCCGCTTTTGTGGAGGGGCACTACATGTGCGTTTCTCCAGTCCTGCGGTATCACGCCTGACTCTAGTGAACTATTAAATAGATCTGTCAGTGACCCTGCCAGCTCCTCAGTCAGTTCCTTTAGTACCTCTGAATGTACTCTGTCCGGGCCTGGTGATTTATCCACCTTCAATTCCAGCAGCCCCTCCCTCACTCTGTCCTTCTCTATCACTACATCTGTATTCTCTCCCTCCCTGCTCCTCTTTTCCCTCCTGAAGGCACTGGTCCATCCTTCTCCCTGGTGAAGACTGAAAAGAAGTATTCATTTAGTAATTCTGCTTTTCCCCATTATCCTCCACCCACTCCACCCTCTTTCTTAAGCATAACAATACCTTCCTTTTTGTCCTTTTTTTCCACTTATATAGCAAAAGAAAGCCTTCTCCCCTTTCTTAATTCCTTCAGTTATCTGCAGCTCCTTCTGTGCCTTTGCTCGCCGGACTTCCTTACTTTCCTCACTAGTCAACCTTAAGTAATTTTGCCTATCAACCTCTCTCTTGGTCTTCCTGAATTTTCTATAGGCCAACCTCTTTTCCCTTACTGCCTGGGCAACCCCAGAACTGAACCAGCTGGCAGCTTTGGCCCTTGTGTTCTTCCTCCTGAGCCTAACGCACTCATCTGTGGCAACCAGTATTCCTTCCTTAATGTTGGGCAACCTTTGGTCCACCCCCTATAACTGCTGTGATGCCCATCAGACGCCTCCTTGCACTTCGCCCATTTTCCTGAAGTCCACCCTCCTGAAATCCAAGATTTTGTTTTTAGTTGGGATGCTTTCCCTGCCCATACCTACAAGCTTTAAACCTTCCCACACTAATCCATGAACAGGGCCAGTATTTGACTGCTCCGATTCCACAGTCTAAAATCTTAGAAATAATCAAGAGCTTTAAGTCTGGGAAGTGCCCAGGCCCATATGGATTTGGTGGAGAATTCTATAAGGTTTTCTTGCAAGAAACTACCTCGCTATTTCATGAAGTTTACAATGAGATATGGAGGGAGGGAGGGATCCTGCCACCTTCGTGGCACTACGCTACCATAACAGTCATACCTAAAGACGGCAAAGACCCAAGTATGTGCAGCTCATACCACCCGATATCCCACCTCAATACTGATTATAAGGTATTTACTTCAATTTTAGTGAAGAGACTCAACTTCTGACTCCCACATATTGTTAATTAGGACCAGACGGAATTTGTTACGGGATGACAAGCCCCAGACAATGTCTGTTGAACCATAAATGTAATAGATACAATTATCTGTACTAAGACTCCAGCTTGGGTGATGAGTCTCAATATTGAGAAAGCCTTTGATAAGGTGATATGGGGTTTTCTTTTCCTTGCTCTAGAAGCCTTTGGCCTTCCATGGGCTTTCATAGACGGAGTTCAAGCTCTGTATACTTCCCCGCAGGCCTATGTATGAGTAAATTGGGGTATTTCTACTAGGCTTGATTTGCATAGGGGAACGTGACAGGGTTGCCCCCTGTCACCTCTCCTCTTTGCTTACTACAGTGAGCCCCTAGCCAAAAGTATTAGGGATAATGTCAATGTCAAGGGAATCTACGTTGGTGGAACAATGCAAAACATTTCTCTTTATGTGGATGATGTCCTATTCTACTTGCTACAACTGGAGACTCCCATACCTAAGGTGTGGTCACAGAATGAAGACTGAGGCCCTTCAATTCTTTACAGACCTTCAACCACTATCACTCAACTATTACCCCTTAACTGGAATGTTAATCAACTTAAATATCTAGGCGTACATGTTACTAAATTATTTTAAGTGAATTTTGTTCCCTTAACTAAAAAATTACAGCAAGATATAAATAAATGGTCCCTCCTAAATTTTCCTATGTACTCTAAAATACATTTAATCACAATGAATGTGCTCCCCAGGTATTGGTATATTTTCCAATGTGTACCCATACATATTCAGAAAATGTACTTCCACAGATGGCAGCAAACCATATCTAAATATATTTGGAATGCAATACACCCAAGAATTAGGTACAACATTATGCAAGCGGACAAGATATCTGGGGGGAGGGCCCTCCCTAACCTGGAGGACCATTACCTAAGCAAAACACCTTAGGACAGCACTTCTGTGGACTACCCCTGGCTATGTGGCCAATTGGAGGTTAACTGAACAGAGGGAGGAATCAGGGGTCCACCGCTGGGAGTGCAAGCCAGGGATCTGTCTTTTAGGGGGATAAATAATGAGCTCTCATTGCTGGCTGTGCACGGCACCCTCAGTGCAGCGTACTCAGCTTGAGAGAAGTTTGAACTGAGGAACTCTCTCTGGCCTTTTTGGTGGTTTGCACGGAACAACTCTTTTCCTCCAGCTAGGGTGAGACCACACCTTCCGGGACTGGACAAGATTGGGTTTATGTTTTCCCATGCAGCTTCTAAGTGGAAGTGTTATTTCAGACTTCCAAACTGTTAAAAGGAATTTTAACTTGTCTGACTCTGACCACTTCCGATTCCTTCAACTTAGAACATAGATAACAAGTCTCTTTAATGAAGGATGTGGTCACTCTCAGTCAAAACCTTTTGTCAAAATAATGTCAGCAATTCTAAATCAGAGCATCATAAATGGGTACATCTATAACTTATACAAAGCACTTAGAGCTTTGCATGTGGACTACTCCATATCAATAAGGCAGAGGTGGACGCAGGAGAATAACCTGGACCTCTCAGATAAGGACTAGAGGATGATTTGTAAATCCACAGCACGAATGACCTGCTCCCCCTCATGGCAGGAATTTGCCTGGAAGGTTGGGACCCGTTAATTTTACACACCTCTCATACAGAGTAAATGGAGCACATTCTTCTCACAGAGAAAGTGCAAGCACATCACTCATACATATTCTGGTACTGCCCAGTACTCCAACCCTATTGGCAACAAATTCTTGACACACTGAGTGAGTAATTTACTATTACCACCCCACTGGGTCTTTCACAGATGGTCCTGGGCCTTCTGCCATCAGAGGTGGTTGGCCAAGACAGGCTATATCTTTGGAATATCCTTTTTGGCAGCTGCACATAAAGCAATAACTAGGAACTGGCTCGGGGATGAGCCTCCAGTGTTCCGGCATTGGCTGGGCATAGTCTGTGATATCCAAAATATGGAGGAACTAACTTTTAAGGTAAACCAGAGACTTCCCACTTTTGTGTGGAGATGGATTTGATGGAGTTTACATGGGGACACTCTTAATTCTGGCTCTGCTTAGCCATACTGTCGGGGTCCGGTCACTGGTATGGAATCACTCCTAAATTTCACTCTATTGCTCAGACTTGGTGCCCTATGGTAACTACTCTCTAGTGGCATAGGTAAAACCTCATTTCCATGACTTTCATGGACTTGTGATGCCATAGGAATCTCCATGTACTAAATTTAAACTGGATACTATGTTAATTCAGAACTCTTTGGAGTTCTCTGGTTGCCAGTGTTATGTACCTTATATTTTCTGTACGTAATTGTTGTTGTACCCAAGTTTTTCAATAAACATGAATTAAAAAAAAAAAAAGTATAAAGATAATAGGCATGTTAACATTACTGCACTTGCTGCACTTGAATCTGCACCTCTCGACCACTGTTGCTTTTGAAACGCTGCCAGCCAGCATTTACACATAGCTGCCTGTGGGTCATTGTAATGTTAGAAGTGTTTCAAGAGGAGTGGCCCTTAAAGTTATTAAAAAATATGGAGACATCAGGTCTGGGAGTTTTCCACGGTTACAACTGTAGGTTTGGTATTCACAGAACATCACACTTTTTGTTTTCAGTTTCGTTATGCAGTACACGGTCACATCACATGACGCTGGCAATGCTATATAATATTTGTATAACACAATAATTCTCCTTGTGAGACTGAGAAAATGGGGCTGTATTTGGAAGGTATATGGCTACTAAAGAGTTACTGCTGTAAACCAAAAAAAAGTATGCATTTTTGCAAAGGCATTCTAAAATGCTGGAACAATATCATACATATTTATAAAATGCATTACCTTAAAGGTACATTCTAATCCTGAACATCATTTATATCTATGGATATACTGTTATTACCACTGTTACCACCTGCTTCTTCCATTATTCATTGGTATAAATGGATTTTTCACGGTAAAATTATGTTATGTATGTTCAAATGAATTCGAGAAACAAACCAGATAAAATGGATAAAACTTTCTCTTTTTCCTGCCATCAAGGAAGGATCTGTGAGGGAAGTCTATTCAGCTCTGCTATGCAGTTAGTGTTCGGCTCAGGTCTACCATTCGTCGACGTCTTCTCGGTGCTGTAAGTCCTGGTTCTGTTCCAGTACCAGTTTATTCTTTTATTTTCCTTTCTTTAAAGTGTTTTTTTTTTTGTTGTTGTTGCATTGATAACTTTGTCCCGTTTTGTTTTATTTCTGCACAATGGCGATGTTGGGGTCAGGGTTTAAGAAATCTTCAAAAAAAGCATGAGTTACCCCCAAGCATCAGTGCCCCGTGGCAACTCCATGACTGTATCGGATCCCATGACATTTGTTTTTCTTGTGTGGGTTTCCACCATGCGGTGGATGAGTGTGATGCCTGCTTCTCAATGGACTGTTACACCTTAGTTATCTGCACGGCGAGATTGAGGAGAGACCTCCAACCTTCAGCGGTCGTCAACACACTCAGGATGTCAAAATGAGGTCTCTGGGCTTCATCCCTGAGTCCCCCAGATCTATGCAGGCTAGCAAGGATGGGACCCCCTTTGTTCCACAGCTTGCTGGGACAAGGGTTCCCAGTGAGGGGTTGGTGGGGCAGTCATCCTCCTTTAGGGGGGTGGCTGGTTACCTCTCACAGTCTGGGGTCTCTTCGGAGACACAGATGACCCCTGGTGTGGTGCCGCAGCTATTCACTGGGTCTGCTCTGGTGGTCCCCTCGGTAAGTTCAGACTGTATTATGCCACTCATATCAGGCTGCAGGGATGGCCTATATTTTTAGATACAGCTACATTTTGCAGGGCTAAGATATCAAAAAATGAATGTCAGTTCAAGTGTTGCTGGACAACACTTTTTAAAGTACTGTAAATATGTTAACCAATTTATGGATTCCATATGGAAACGAAAGAAAGTAAAGGAAGGGGGCACAGCACAGCATGTTGTGGTGTGTCGTGGGGCTTTAGTGATGCAGGTGGTGCAGCATGTTTATACACCAGCAAGAAATGCCTGCATCAGTACACAAACCCAGGAAAACACAGATCGCTCTGCACCACATCCATGATGGCTTCATGACTCAGTGTATGACTGATACCACCAGGGAGGGGGCAGTCCTGGACCTAGTGCTCACCAATAGGGAGTACATACAGGAGATTGAAGTTAGGGAACCCCTGGGTGGCAGTGACCAGAATACAGTGTGGTTCAGTTTGAACATGAGCAAGGATGCTATCCTCATTAAGACCACAACACTGGATTTTAGGACGGCAAATTTTAAAAAGATGAAAGAAGTGCTAAGGGAAAACCTGGAGATCATGGAGGAGGGCGTGAGGGTGGACTGATTATGGGCCATCATTGGGGGGGCATTTAAAAGGCCACAAGCAGCTGTATCAAAATAAGGAGGAAGAAACTGAAAGCCAGACCACCGAGCTGGTTTAATGAGGAGGTGGCCAAAGTGGTAAGGGAAAAGAGGGCAGCCTACAGAAAATTAAAAAGAACAGCAAAGGAAGAGGATGAGGAAGAATACTAGAGGCTAGCTAAGGTGACAAGAAGGGAGGTGAAGCAGGCAAAGGCACAGAAAGAGCTCCAAATAGCTGAAGGAATAAAGAATGGGGAGAAGACCTTCTTTTGCTACATAAACAAAAGGAGGGACAAGAAGGACGGCATTGTTACACTGAGGAAGGGGAAAGGTTGGGTTGATGAAGATGGAAGCAGAGTACAGGCATTAAACAAATACTTCTGCTCCGTCTTTACAAAGGAAAGGATGGACTGGTGCCACGGGCAGGGAGGAGGAGGGAGGGAATGGGGGAGCCATGGGGTAATTGTGATTGAAAGAGTGAGGGACAGGCTGATGGCCATGAGGGTAGATGAAATGCACCCCAGGGTGCTGAAACAGCTAGCAAAGAATCTGGCAGGGTCACTGGCTGTTCTCTTCAATAGCTGTCGGGATTGGTGCCACTGGAGTAGAGAATGGCACATGTGGTGCCACTCCACAAGAGCGGACCCAAGGATGACCCAGGTAACTATAGGCCAGTCAGCCTGACCTCGATAATATGTAAACTCATGGAGACCATACTAAAGGAAAGGCTGGTGAAGTACATAGAGGAGAATAGTCTACAGGATGAAAGACCACATGGGTGTGTGGCAGGCAGATCATGTCAAACAACTCTGATCGAGTTCTTCGATTGGTTCAAGAGGGCAGTGGACAAAGGCCAGGTGGTGGACATCATATACGTGGATTTTAGCAAGGCCTTCAATTCTGTACCACACAAAAGATTGATAATGAAACTGAGGGATCGAGGGTTGGGGGAAAATATGGCAAGATGGGTTGAGGTGGTAGAACACAAGAGAGTACTGGTTGGGGTGAGTTCTCCAGCACCAAGGAGATCATCATCAATGCTGGGGCTAGTGTTGTTCAATGTCTTCATAAATTTCATCGGGGAAGGCATTAAAAGCAAAATGTACCTCTCTGCAGATGACTCCAAACTCTGTGGGAAAGGGAACACCAAGGAGGGGATAAAGGACCTAAGGGAGGACCTTGCTAGACTAAAGAGATGGTCAGAAATCTAGCAACCTAGTTTCAATGCCAAAAGTGCAAAGTGATGCACACAGGGGCCAAGAACCCTGAGTGTTACATAGGAGGGTTTCTGGTAACTGCTTCTGAAGAGGAAAAGGATCTAGGGATAGTGACTATGAGTGACTTGAAACACCTCTCAGTGTAAAAAGGGAGTGGTGAAAGCTAACATGATACTGGGGTGTATTGCAAGGGGATTCAGTAGTAAGCAGAGCAAGGTTATTTTATCATTGTTCAAGTCATTGGTGAGACCACATTTAGAATATGGGGTAAAGTATTGGCATCCTTACCCTAAGAAGGACATCAGCATGCTGGAGGAGGTCCAGAGGAGAGCAACCAAGATGATCGAGGAGTTACAGGATGGGTCATATGAGGAGAGGCTGGGGGCCCTGGGATGTATTCCCTGGAAGAGAGGAGGAAGAGGGATGATATGATAGAGACCTTCAAGTACATGAAGGGAATGAATAGAGTGAAAAGGAAGGGTCTCTTTAAAATGAGTGACAACAGCACCACTAGGGGGCACAGCCTAAAATTGATGGGGGATATTCTGAAGGGATGTAAGGAAGCATTTCTATACGGAGAGGGTGCGGTCCACCTGGAATGAGCTGCCAGAGGAGGTGGTATCAACAAGGAAGGTGGGAGCATTCAAAAGAGAGCCTGGGACAAGCGCAAAGGGAACCCTTGGGACCAAGGAAGGGGACAAGGGAGGGAGAGCGAGGGACTGTTGTGGGGGGCAGGGTCATTGGTGTAAATTGTAAGGCAAGACTCTGCATCACTTATGGAGCAAACACGATAGACTGGGTGGTCTTCTTCTGCTGGCTCTTTTCATATGTTCGTATGTTAGTATGTTCATATTGCAGCCACCTGCAACCCTCCCTATTGCGTTCACATTGTTTGACATGCACCAATGCAACTCACCTGCACCTCTTGCAATGGTGCAAATCAGACAATGTAAACAGGCCTTAAGGGTGTGCCCACTGGGGACTGTATATCCACTGTGTGTGTCCGAAGATGGGACTAAAAAAAAATCAAAGAACTTTAATTGGCCAAAACTAGTCAGATGACCATTCATTATTAGAGCATAATGCATAGTCATCCTAGTCTTAAACCACATCACACAATGAGCAAATTAGTCCTCCTACAACCAGAACTATCTTCCATCAGTCCCCCTACAACCAGAATTAATCTTCCATCACAAACATGGTGGCTGCTACCTTTACACTGTAAAAACAAACTTCAACTGGGCCCCAAAAATAAAACCATCTTAAATTAACAATAAAACAAATTAATTAAATGCTGTTTCCCTGATATCACACACTACTTACACACATAAACAAATTAGAAACTTTAAATATTGTTCATAGTTTTCATTACAGATGTTTCTTTGCTGACAATGAAAACTCCACCTTCAAACAACATGAAGTCTTGCTGTATTATGACATATGCAGTGAGTCCCAACCTTCGAACTGCTCCGGAGGTGAAAGAGTTAACTTTCCATGCCAGGCATGGAACTTTGAGCCAAGCTTGGTTGAAAACTCTGTCTGTTGTTAATCAAACTCAAACTGTCAGATTCTTTACTCCGCCTCACTGAACAGTCGCTCCAGAGATTTCTCCTTCTGCTCGGTGCATTTTGTCGGTTAAAGTGTTATTTTATCGTTTTTTTGACCGAAATTAAACTGCAACCGGTCGGTTCAAGCTCTGTCTGTGGTATTGTAAGTAATAGATAGGCTTACATTTATTTTATTCTGTGTGGAACTTATAGCGTCTTTCTGGTTCGGTTTGAACCGATCAGGTTGTTCTAAAACTTTACTAGTCCTTATTTAGAGTGCGGTTCCCGGTTCTTATCGGTTCTAAAAAAGAAACGGATTTCATTACGGTTTTTTCCACGACCCGTGACACGGTTGGGAACCGATAAGGGAGTCTTGCTTAGCGGATTGCCATAAATGGGCAAGTTGGTTAGGCTGGCACTATGTCTGAGAATCCCAAAAGAAAACACGGGCCCACTGGGTTTCAGCACTGTAGTGTTTGTGGGAAAGCCTTTGCTAAGGCTGACCCCCGCACCACCTGTGTGTATTGTCTGGGGTTTGACCACCTCAATGCAGACTGCCAGATATGTAGTAATTTTCCTGCTGCCACCACTGAGAAGAGAGTTGGTAGGCTCAGGGAAAGGGAGGCCAAAAAGTCCGCTGACCCGGATGGCCAGCCCAGTTCGGTTCCAACTGAACCGGAGGGAGTGCCCTCTGACCAGGGCGATACTTCCTCAGGCAAACGAAGAGCCAGCTCTGAGGAGCCGGTTCCAACTAAAAGGACTAGAAAGTCAGCTAGTGTGCCAAAAGTTTTTTCTCCAACCGCTGAGGAAATAGCTAAAGCAATTCAAATTGTCCAGTCACTTTCCCCGGTTCCGACCGAGCCGATACCATCAGGGAAGAGCTCGGTTCGGCCGGTTCAAGATTATGATTTTGAGGATTTTTATGAACCGGAGGAGGGGGAAGAGGAGTATGAGGAGAGTGAATGTGGGTTTGAAATTCTCGATGTGCCCATTGAACCGGACATCTCTCCAGACAGACCGTCAGGGGTTTCTCCTCCTAGGCTATCTGAGTCCCCTTCTCATTTTATGTTCTATAAGAAAGTTGCTGAAACTCTCCAGCTTCCTCTTGAGGAAACTGTTGATGACCAAGAGGAGCCTGATTATGTAGAAATGATGGATATTCCAGAGTCTAGGAGACTGTCTATTCCTCTGCATAAATCTTTTCGGAAACAGACAGTAAAAATTCTAAAAACTCCTCACACTATACCTCCTGTTGATAAAAGGATGGACAAGAGGTATACATTATCAGGCTCTGATATGGAGTTCCTCACACAGCAATGCAGCCATGTGGGGGTAGTGCAGGCTGCAGCCTGTGACAAGGCAAATATTCCTCTAGCTCGCACCCCTGAAAAGGACTCCAGGAGGGTTGATGCCATGGCAAAGAAACAGTACATGGCAGCATCCTTGGGACTCAGAGAGCAAATTATATAGCTTATGCTGCTAGATACCAGAACCAGATGGGATACTGTGCTGGCTCTAGCAAAACAGGCCCCTGACCAGCTTGCCAGGGAGCTGGAACAGGTGGCTGCGGATGGTATTGAGGCATCTAAGGTGCAATTTCATGCTGCAGTAGACTCTAATGATGTATCATCAAGGGTCATGGCTACATCTGTGGCACTTCGCAGAATGGCTTGGCTCAGATGTAGTACCCTGTCACAGGATACCCACTCTAAGGCCATGGATTTTCCTGTTGTGGGCAAGTCTCTGTTTGGGGAGCAGACAGAGAATTACATGAAGAAAATAGATGAATACAGGACCACCTATAAGAGTGCACAGGCCAAGGAAAGGCAGGCCACTCCTCAAAGGCAGCATCCCAGGGGCAGGGGCAGGCCTTTTCATAGGCCTTTTTACCAAGTTCAGGCCTCCTCTTCTGCTTATGCCCAGAGGGGGTTCTTTAGAGGGAGAGGCAGACGGGGTGCAAGCAAGCCTGCTTCCACCCTCAGCCCAAAGCCCCTGCCAAGCAGGCACCCTGATGGGGTAGCCAGGGCCGATTCTCCTCTACCTGTAGGGGGCAGGCTGGCTTACTTTGTCCAGGACTGGAAGCCTCTAACATCAGACAAGTGAGTCCTGGAAGTAGTAAGCCAGGGACTGGTTCTCAGCTTCAAAAATTTCCGAAGATGAGAGCCAGATCCTTTCCACCTGCAAATCCATCAGAGGCACTTGCCCTAGAAACAGAAGTTTCTACCCTCCTGGCTCTCAGAGCTGTGAAAAGGGTTCCACCCCTACACCAGGGCAAAGGGTTGTACTCCAGGTACTTCCTTACCCCAAAAAAGACAGGAGAATGGCGGCCCATCCTGGATCTCAGATACCTAAACAAGCACCTTTTAAAACCAAAATTCAAAATGGTGACTGTGGTAGTTATTGTACCCTCTCTAAGGCCAGGGGACTGGCTAGCGTCCCTGGACCTCAAGGATGCCTACTTCCATGTTCTTATCAGAAGCTCCCATCGAAAGTACCTCAGAATCGAACTGCCCTCAGGCCATTACCAGTTCAGAGCAATGCCCTTCAGCCTCACCTCTGCCCCGAGGGTATTCACAAAATGCCTGGCAGTAGCAGTTGCCCACTTAAGAAGGCAAAAGATTGCCATTTTTCCTTACCTGGACGACTGGCTTATAGTAGGCCAATCTCCAGAACAAGTCAAACTACACCTTCAGGTAACTCAGCAACTGCTCACATCTCTAGGTTTCCTTCTCAATCTTCCGAAGTCAGTTCTAGAGCCTGTCCAGCTTCTCACCTTCATAGGTGCAGAACTGAACACAAAAGAGGCCAGAGCCTTCCTTCCTCTGGAAAGAGCAAGGACCTTGGTCTCTCTGGCCTCCTCTTTCACCCTGCAGGTCTCTCGACCAGCAAGGCATTTTCTGCAGCTCCTGGGGCACATGGCTGCTTCTACAGCAGTGGTGCAGGGAGCAAGATTTCAGATGAGGGACATCCAGTTCCATTTGAGAGCCTTTTGGTCTCAAAGGAGAGACCCTCTGACCAAATTGATCCCAGTGACTCAAACCCTGATCCAAGCCCTTCAGTGGTGGCAGGACCAGAGCAATCTGAGACAGGGGGTCCCCTTCATCCCTCAGTCTCACTCCCTAATCCTTACTACAGATGCATCTCCCTTGGGGTGGGGAGCTCATATGGGCGATCTCACTACCCAGGGATTGTGGTCCCCTCAGGAATCTCTGCTCCACATCAATCTGTTGGAACTCAGAGCAGTTTTTCTAGCACTTCAAGTTTTTTCCACCTCTATTCAGAACAAAGTTGTACAGATCAGAACAGACAACACCACTACAATGTGGTACATCAACAAGCAAGGAGGCACTCGGTCTACAGCCCTGTGCACCGAAGTAATGAAGTTGTGGTCTCTGGCGTACTCCCTGAACACCTCCTTTACGGCAGTTCACCTCCCAGGCAAGGACAATGTCCTGGCAGATGCTCTCAGCAGGATTTCCCAGGGCCATCACGAATGGTCACTGGATCCCCTAGTATTGGAGGTAGTATTTGCCAGATGGGGCACCCCGCAGATAGATCTTTTTGCAGCCCCAGACAATCACCAACTTCCCCTTTTTTGCTGCAGGCCCCCAGTGTTGGGCTCAGTCCCTCTGGATGCCTTCCTTCTCAGTTGGGAAGGGAAGTTTCTCTATGCCTTCCCCTTCCCTCTTCTATTCAAGGTGCTAGTCAAAATCAGATCTCAACCCTGCAAGATGATCCTGATTGCACCAGATTGGGCCAGACAGCCCTGGTACCCACTCCTTATGTCCTTAGCAGTCCACCTTCCCCTGTGTCTTCCCAGGAATCACAACCTGTTAACCTGTGCTCAGGGCAGGGTTTGGTACCCGAATCTCAAATCTCTCAATCTCAAGGCCTGGTTCTTGAAGAGTTAGAGTTTGCTGACCTACACCTCTCCCAAGGTGTATTGGATATATTGAAGGCTTCTAGGAAGCCATCCACCAGGGCTACTTATAACTCCAAATGGAAGAGATTTTCCATTTGGTGCTCTGGCAAGCATATTTCCCCAGAATCTGCTGACTTACCCACAGTCCTGGATTATATGGTGCATTTGAATACTTTGGGGCTGAGGCCAGCTACCCTAAAAGTGCACCTGGCAGCCGTGTCTGCTTTCTTATCAGCAAGTAAACCCTCTTCCCTTTCAGCTCATCCTGTATTCTCCAAGTTTTTCAAGGGGTTGCTTCACACCAACCCTCCATTCAGGGACCCTGCCCCTGCCTGGGATCTTAATGCTTGCATTGCTCAGCTTATGCAACCCCCTTTTGAGCCCTTGTCTTCAGCAGAGCTTACGTACTTGACTTGAAAAACTGTGTTTTTTGGTAGCCATCACTTCTGCCAGGCGCATAAGTGAGTTACAGGCATTGTCAGTGGAACCTGATTTTATCTCCTTTCATAGAGATAAAGTGGTCTTCAGGACTAACAGAAAGTTCTTGCCTAAGGTGGTTTCAGACTTCCACCTTAATCAATCTGTCTCTCCTTGTGTACTTCACTGACCATTCCTCCTCTGGCGAGAGGAGACTACACAGTTTAGATGTCAAAAGAGCCGTTAGTTACTACATAGAACGTACCAAGGGTCACAGGTTTGACTCCCTCCAACTGTTCCTCACTTATGGTGAGGTTGGTAAAGGGAAATCTGCCACTAAAAGATCCATTACCAGGTGGATTGTCTCTTGTATCCAATTTTGCTATGAAAAACTGGGTAAGGTTCCTCCCTCAGGCCTGAGGGCTCACTCTACCAGAGGTACAGCTGCGTCTCTGGCTGCTGCCAGGGACATCCTATTCTAGAGATATGTCAAGCAGCTACCTGGAAAACAGTTCACACTTTTACCAAGCATTACTCCCTGGACATCCAGGCTAGGAGTGATGCTCGGTTTAACACAGCTGTGCTTCAGAGCCTATTTCCAAAGTAGGTTCTGTCCCTCCTCCATGGAAGGTACTGCTGTGTAGTCTGCATATGTCATAATACCAGCAAGACTTCATGTTGTTTGAAGAAAAAATTACTCACCTTAGTAATGTTTCTTCTAATGGAGTCTTGCTATATTATGACCTCCCCTACCTGCCCCTCTCAGAACCTCTACTTTTGGGATGTGGGTGGGCAGTGCAGTGTTGGCACTTAGTAGATGCCCACCTTATTTTTCACCCCTCCTTTTGGGGTGTTTGGGTGTTATGTTTTAATTTTTGGATCCCTGACTTGAGTCTTTGTTTTGGGACCAAGAAAAATGTGTTCTTATATTTAGTAGCCAGTTGGCTAGTGTAGGTTCTGACTTCCACACAGAACCTTAGTGAGTTTTGCTCATAAAGATCTGACAGTTTGAGTTTGATTAACAACAGACAGAGTTTTCAACTGAGCTCGCTCAAAGTTCCATGCCTGGCATGGAAAGTTAACTCGTTCACCTCCGGAGCAGTTCGAAGGTTGGGACTCACTGCATATGTCATAATATAGCAAGATTCCATTAGAAGAAACAACATTACTAAGGTGAGTAATTTTTTCTTCTGTCTTTAACTGCTCATCAGGAAAATCTCTTCTGCTTTCCCTGACACTGAGATATACAGAATACATGATGGGCAACTATGCAGAACCAGTGTGTTCTGCCACCCCTCTGACCTCGAGAACGAAGCTCGAGAGGCCCATGGAAATCAGAACCCCGAGGTGGCAAAACACATTAGTTCTGCATAGAGTTGCCCATCCTGTATTTTTTATAGTGTATAATACTGTGTGGAAAATGTGTTTTGTGAGTTATTTTGCTTTCAAAATGAAACTGATTCATGCAGTCTCCAGAGGTTCTAGAATACTGTTCAACCCCAGAAGGGTAGAACAGCATTCCATGACATTGGAACTGTGGTAGAACAGCATTCCATGACATTGGAACTGTGGAAGAACAGCATTTTGAAAGGGATGGAATTCTATACAGAACAACATTCCACTACATACTATAATTGAGTCTGTGGCTCTACATGAGGCCTTTGCTGTGTGTATACAGTATGTTAGGTGAGAAACATTCTGTCTGTGGAACTGAGCAGAATTTTGAATCCCTGTATTCCATGGTAAACATTCTAAATCTTAAATGCAGGGAAAGACAGAAAAAAAAAACATGATGAAGAAAGTAGGCAAGAATACTTCAGTTACATAGGCAGAGGCAGATCCAAACTGTTGAAATACATGACTAAAGTTTATAAAAACACATACATTTGAATCATACATGGGTATTGTCAGGTGAAATCTATCACCCCCACACACACACACACCAAAAAAGGCAACCTGGCAGGTTTAAAGTTTTGAACACATTTCCATTAGGAAACAGTACTTGAATTGATTTAAATTGCAAGGTAATCTTTTTTCTGATAAAAATGTGTGCCACACACCATTTTCATTATGATTCATGTTTTTAGCTAATCCCCCAGTTATCAGAATAGGGACTATTTTTTGTATTCAGAGTTAAAATGGAAGCATATTTCAAAGAAAGGTCCAATTTTTTTCCATTTTATAATACTTTCTTCTTATTTTCATTCATTTAAGTCACATATTTATTTGCCTTTTTTTAAGAGCAGTAAGGCACTCCAGGGTGTACCATTATGGTGTAATAATCGCACTTCTCTGGTGCATTTAACGGCACTCAGCTGTGTCTCATGCCTAACAACACACCTGAGGCATGTGATTATTTCACCATAATGCACACCCTGTCATGTGTTATTACTTTCATAGTAAGGTGGTGGAGATGTACAGCATCTCAAAGAGTTGTACTGTACCTATCATTAGGCCCATTATATTCTTTGTTGGGTGGAAGCACCATGCTCTTACTAACTATAAATGGATATGAATCCCCTCACATATCAATGGAAACACCAGAAACCTAGGTGCCACTGTGACATCTATGAAGACCCGGTGGTGTTGCAAAACAGATGCAATGTAGTAGTGTCTGGTACCCTGAAGGCACATGGGTTGGCACTCATCCCAGGAAGAAACCACCTCGCTAATGGGCATTTGCCTTACTATGTTGGTATTACTGTTTTGTTTTGCATGAAGAAAAAAAAAGAACCAAAGCTCTGGGCTTGAAACTATTTCAACAGACATTAGCTCCTGTGAAGCTGTGAGCAGATTTTATGTTGGGCAAATTCTTTATTATTTTTATAAGGGGCAGCACAGAACACATTGTCCATTCATGGCCCTAGTCTCAGACTATTTTTGACATAGGTGGTACACAATCAGAAAATCTATTCCATGAGTGCAGCTTTAAGTCATTCTGTAGTTTGACAGAAACATTTGTAATGCCTTTAAAGTATGATCAAATCTTCTCAACACTACTGTTTTTTTTTTTTTTTTTCAATTGTTTAACCAGGAGTGGCACACTAATCTGAAAGTTTGTTTACAAGTGTGACATGGGAGCACAGGGAAGTTAAGTGACTTGCTCAGGATCACACAGTATATGCAAGTGGTGGCTGTGGGATTCAAACCCAGGTTTTTTTTTCAGAGTTCTGTTCCAGACCCTAAAGACTAAGGTTTCCCATGTGGGGAAGGATGCCTTAAGAACTTCTTGCTTTTAAATATTTTTAGAAAAAAAATCCAAATAAAATGGCCAGACGCTGGTCCTTTAGGTGGGAGGGAGGGCAAATTCTCTATGGAAACAATTTTTTTTAGCTGTTGAGTACCTTGTGTGAACCCAAGGTTTTGCATTAATCAGCCTCAGTGAAAATGAAATTTATATGTAGAACAGCTGTACAAGCAAAACCAGTTGTTCTTGCTTTTTGACCATGGATCTTTAAGCAAAGGGTTTACAAACCTTATCTGAGAATTTGACGACTAGCTCAAGGAGGTTTTTCATTAGACCCTAAACCGTGCTGTTTATTTTTGTTTTAGTTTGATAGTACAGGCCTGCTACTGAGGTTGCTTTGCAATGACTGCGTACACCAAAATCTTACACTTTTTTATTTTAAATATGCCTTATTATGCCAATTTGTTCGTAAATTATGTTTATTAATTACATAAACAAAACTTATAAACTGGTGTCCATAACTCACAAAGATCATATTGAAAAGATACGTATATAACATTTCTATAGGATGCTTAGTAAGTGGGTTCTGGGTAATCTCTCATGGAGAAGGAAAAACTACATAACCTGTTAAAAATATAGCTGGCACTCTGTAGTTACATATGACATGCCAACCTAATTACCAACCATAGGAATGGACTTTTGCAACATGTGCAGTACAATGTAGTGACATATGCTGTTACATATAGCCATAAAAAAGTGAAAAACAAACATCTTTATCATGCTCCATATTGCTCTTCAACGGTACTAAAACTAAATAATTGATAGGTGCGTAACTAATCACCATGTTATGTGGGAATTGGGACCTGTCCAGACTCCCTCTCAGAACTAATTGCAGATTACATTTATTTATTTAAAAGTTTAACAAGTAAATACATACTGAGCTTATACCAGCTCATTTCCAGAGGTTCCTGGGGAAGAGGGGAAATGGAGATAGCTGAACAAATACCTAAAAATACAAGAAGGTAAATACAATAATATAGAATTATTGTACAAACAGAATCATAAATATTAGATGCAATTTAGTAGTGAAATGCAATTAGAAAAATATAGCAATCTATAAATGTAAGAAGGGGAAAAGAAGTGAAACAGCATGAGCAGGGCAAAACTGGAGTAGGGGTACGAATACGACAACCAGTAGCAAGTAACAAGAGAGGAAAAAGAAAAGAGTCATAGGCAGTTGCAGGAAGGATGACAAAAGTCATGAAGAGACTTTAGGGAAGAAGGAGAAGAGGCAGAACAAATAGAACGGGGAAGCGTGGACCAAAGTTTAAGAAAGTGGTAATAAAAAGCAGATTGACCAGCAGTAGATTTTCTAGAAGGAAGAGAGAGAGAATGGAAAGAAGTATTGCAGAGAAGTAAGAAGAACAAAGAAGAGGGGATAGGAGGGATGTGAGATATGAGAGAAGGGTGCTGAACCAGAAGAAAAAATTACCATAGTAATCTTGTGTCTTCCAAGGGAATCTTTGCTGTATTGTGATATAAGCAGTTAGCCTTCAACATTCAACTGCCCTGGAGAAAAATTAGTTAATAGAACCTATGCTAATAGTGGAACGTTGATAGGCTCGAGCTTGGTTTTCAAACCACTGTCCCTGGTGTATTCTATGAAACTGTCAGATTCTTACAAAGCATGCAGGAAAATTCTATCTATACTATACTAAAAAGAACTAATTCACCCCGCCCCCAACAAACAATTCCCCTTTTTAACAAGGTGGCATCCTAAAGGCTCAAGTCACAGATGCCCCAAAACAACCAACTCAAACAGGTTTCAGCAACAACATGGACAGCTGGAGTGCAGTTCGCACTAGATTCTAGTAGGGGAGGTAGGGTGGGAGCTCAGAATACAGTAAAGATTCTCTTGGAAGAAACAAGATTACTATGATATGTAATTTGTTCTTCAAACCCCAGGAAATCTTTACTGTATTCTGACTTATGTAGACTACCCAAGCAGTACCTTTGGAGGTGGACATAGAACCTATTTAGGAAACAGGCGGCTGCAGTACTGCTGTTCCAAATCTGGTGTCACTTCTAGCCTGAGTGTCCAGGCAATAATGTTTAATAAATGTGTGAACAGTTTTCCAGATAGCTGCTTTGCATATTTCTAACAAGGGAATGTCTCTGGCAGCTGCTATAGACGTGGCTGTCCCCCTGGTAGAATGAGCTTTAAGGCCCACTAGGGGTTCCTTGCCCAGCTTGCTGTAGCAAAACTGAATACAGACAACAATCCAGCATGAAATAGTCCTTTTTGCAGCTAGTTTTCCCTTCCCCACTTCTCCATAGGTCAGAAAGAGCTGAGTGTTATCTTGCCTATGGCCCTTTGTGTGATCCAAATAGTAGCTGATAGCCCTCTTGACATCAAGGCAATGCAGCCTGCATTCCTCTGAACTGGAAAGGTCCATGAAGAAGACAGGCAGGGTAATGGACTGGTTGAGGTGGAAGTCAGATACCACTTTGGGGTGAAACTTCCTATTGGTCCTAAGGACTAACTTGTCCCTATGGATTGAAAAGTAGTTAGGTTCTATAGACAAGGCCTGGTGTTCACTAATCCTCCTGGCTGAAGTGATTTCCACCAGGAATACTGTTTTCCAGGTCACATACCTGAGCTCTGCCGAGGACATGGGCTCAAAAGGAGGTTGCATCAGCTCTGCAATGCATATATTCAGATCTCACAAGGGGGTTTGTTTCCTATGTGGGGGTGCAAATGTAGCAGGCCCTTGAAAAACTTTCTGAAAATCAGATTGGAAGCCAAGGAAGAGCCCTTCCCAGCTGAGAGATAGGCAGAGACAGCTGCCAAGGGTACCTTGATGGTAGTTGGTCTCAGGCCCAGGGAATGGAGATGGGCCAAATAGTCCAACAGTACTGGCAGACCAGCCTGGTGAGGATTTATGTCCTTCTGCTGACACCAGATGGAGAACCTGTTTCAGTTGGAAGTGTAAGTTTTCCTAGTGGAGGGTTTTCTAGAGACTCTAAGAACCTTCAAGACCCCTTCAGAGACAGATGCAAGTTAGCATACTCTAGGTCCTCAAGAGCCAGGCCCTGAGCCTGAGGGACTTGAGATTTATTATTATTTATTTTACCAGGAGAGACACACTAAGCTGAAAGCTCATTTACAGGTGCAACCTGGGAGCACAAGGAAGTTAAGTGACTTACTCAGGGTCACACAGTATACAAGTGGGGGCTGTGGGATTCAAACCCAGGTCTCCAGTTTTGCAGCTGAGAGCCTTAAAACACTGTGCTATGCTGCCTCCCAAAAGGTTGGGGGTACAGGATCCTGCCCTTGGAGGATGTCAGTAGGTTGTGCTTCCTGGGGAGGCAAACTGGGCTAGAGATTGACAGGGACATGACAGTGAGTAGAAGGGCTACCTGGCCCAGTCTGGAGCTATGAGGATCATTGTTGCTGGCTGAGTCCTGAGCTTGTTCAGTACTCTGGGCAGCAGAGGGAATGGAGGGAAGGTGTACAGAAACTTCCCTGTCCAATCCAGCAGTAGTGCATCCAGTGGCATTGTCCCTACTGCAGGAGGTCTGCAACAGAACTGTGGCAAGTGATGACTGTCTGGGGCTGCAAAGAGGTACACCTCTGGAGTGCCCCACCTCCTGAAAACAGCTTGCTGGACTTGCCTGTTTTGTGACCACTCGCGGTGGTTTTGGTTGATCTTGCTCAGGGTGTCTGCTAGAACACTGTCTTTTCCTGGAAGATGGACTGCTGAGAGAAAAACTCTGAGGGAGTAAGCCAGGATACAGATTTTCATGGTCTCCCTGCACAGCAAGGATGACATTGTGGCCCCCCTGCTTGTTTATGTAGTACATGGTGGTTGTACTGTCTGTTCTGACTTGCACCATTTTGCCCTGAAGCATTGTGGCAAAGAACTGGAGGTCCAGAAAAACTGCACTGAGATCCAGCAGCTTTATGTGTAGCAGTGACTCCTGCTGGAGCCATGTACCATGTGCAGTGTGCTCCCCCAAGTTGGTGCCCCATTCTAGAAGGGAGGCATCGGTTGTCAACACTACTGTTGGGGACTGATGAAGGAATGGCACATCTTCTCTGAGGTTGCAGTGGTTGACTGAGAGTTCCTGTGACTGGTACTAGTTTTGACAGGGAGTCCTTTTTCTGTGACCGGTAAGATCTTAGGAGAAACTGGATGCCTCGTTTGGAACCTAGTTCCTGGCACTGTTGCTGTAGAGGCTGCTATGTGACCCAGCAGTTGCAGGAAATATCTTGCTGGCCTGGGGGTGTGCAGCTGGAAAGAGCTTGCTGGCCGCACCAGACTGTCAACCCTTCCCTGAGGCAGGAATGCTTTTCCCTGTAGTGTGTTCAACTCTGCTCCTATGAACTCCAGGAGCTGAACTGGTTGCAAGACTGACTTTTTCAGGTTTACCAGGAACGCCAGAGACTGCAGGGTATCCTGTGTAAGGGTTAGAGCTTCCCTGACCTGCTGAGGAGACTGTCCCATGACTAGCCAGTCATCTAGGTAATGGAACACTGTCACCCCCTGCCTTCTTAAGTGTGCCACTACTACTGCCAGGCACTTTGTGAGCACTCTTGGGGCAGAGGTCAAGCCAAAAGGCAGGGTTCTGAACTGGTAATGGCCTGATGGCAATCTGAATCTGAGATACTTTCTGTGTGATTGCCTGATAAGGATGCGAAAGTACACATCTTTGAGGTCTAGTGATGCCAACCAGTCTCCCTACCTGAGCATGGGGAGAATAGTTGCCAGAGTGACCATCTTGAACTTTGGCCTTGTAAGGTGTCTGTTCAAGTGTCTGAGATCAAGTATGGGTCGCCACTCCCCAGTTTTCTTTAGTGTTAGGAAGTACCTTTAGTACAGACCTTTTCCCCTCTGAGCTAGGGGAACAGGTTCTACTGCCTTCTCGAGCAGAAGGTTGGCTACGTCTGATTCTAACAACACCTTTTCTGTTACAGTGGCAGGTCTTTTTTTTTTGTTTTTTTTTTTAAATTACTGTTTATCCGCCTTCCTGCCTGCCATCCCCGACCCTTCAGGAGCCTCAAGATAGACATCCCTCTGCCCTCCACCCTGCCCGTATGACCCCACAGGAACCCCATAGAGCTTCGGATTACCCCCCGAGCAGGGTTGGGGCAAACCCCCTACCAACAGTCAACTTTGCGATCGGTCCAGAGGCCATCGAGGCTGGGAGAGGCACATCGAGGACACGTCTCCTGGGCTCCATCTTCCCGGCGGCGGCAGAAGGCATTATTTCTGCTTTTCTCCCACCCCTACAGCGTAGGACCCATGGCGATCAAGGCGCGGAAGCGCCGGCGTCACGCTAATGTCAACAGCCCTTCCCTTAACATTGGGGACTTGCAGTACCCCGGCGTCAGACAAGTGTTAGGGCTGTGGCCTTAACCCTCCCTGGAGTAAGTGAGCTGTCGGTGGGGCGCTCAAGCCTCCTCCCCAGCCCGGCCTGAGCGGCCGAGTCTGCTCCCGAACCTGGGTGGCCGGCGTGGAGCGAGGTGTGGCATCCAGCGCCTCAATCCTCAGTGCCACCGGGCCGGCCTTTACAGTGGCAGGTCTGAATAGCCTTGCCCTCAACCTTGGTATGACCTTGACGCTGAGGGCAAGACCCTGGCTTACTACCTCCAGGACCCACTTGTCTGTGGTGATGGCTTGCCATGCCTTAAAGTAGTAAGCCAGCCTGCCCCTACTGGGACTGGGGAGGCTACCCTGACAAGCATATCAGGGATTCTGTTTTGCTTGTGCACCGGGATTGGAACTAGGGCCAGCCAGACTGCTGTCCCTTCTACCACTGCCTCTAAAGTACCCTCTCTGCTGCTGGTATACTGGGAAAGCCTGGATCTGGTAAAAAGGTCTATAATAGGGCCTTCCCCTACCTCCTCTACTCTGGTGCTTCTGGGGTGCAGATGCCTTTTCCTTGGCAGCAGCACTTTTGCAAGCCACCTTGTATTCATCCATCTTCTTCATGTACGCCTCTGTCTGCTCACCAAATAAAGAGGTTGGCTCGCACAGAAAATCCAGGGTCTTAGCCTGTATGTCCTGAGACAAGTTAGTAGCCCTGAGCAAAGCACACCTCCTCAGGGACACTGAGGTCACATTACCCTGGCAATTGTGTCATTAGAATCCATTGCCATGTGGAATTGATACTTGGATGCTTCAGTGCTACATTTTGCAGTTTCCATATGATCAGTTGCCAGTGGGGGGAGAAGCTGACTTAGCCATCGCTATCACAGAGTTCCAGAGGTTTTTCTGATATCTGAAAACATAAGCCATATAAGAGGCTTGTCTGATAGCCAAGGAACTTCCTAAATAGGCCTTCTTGGCCATGGAGTAAATCCTTTTGGAGGCTTTATCAGGAGGATGGGATGACAGATGTATGCCTGCTTTATCACAGGCAGCTGCCTGTACTACCCCCTCATGGCTAGGATGACAGGAGGAATTCAGCTCCCCTTTGGCCACCAGGTATTTCCTCTCCAGCTTCTTGTCCACAGGAGGAACAGACGTGGGGTTCTGTAAAATCTTAGAGGCTTGCCTTTTCAGAGACTCATGGATAGGAAGAAGCAACCTTTTTCTTGCTGGCACATCCCCCATCTCCATGTAGTCTGGTTCCTCCTCCTCCTCAGTGGTCTCTTGAGTGGAGAGGCCCAAGGTCTCTGCCACTTTCTTTCATAAAAGAAAAATGGGAGGAATAATCCTCAGGACGTTTAGGAGGAGACTCAGACTCCTCTCTGTCTGGGGAAACCTCTGGTTCAATGGGTTCCCCAAACTCCTCTTCTTCTTCCTCCTCCTCAGCCTCATAGTAGGGATCCTGTTCAAACAAACTGGGAACCACTGAAATATCTAGCGTTTGAAAATGTTTGGCTGTTGTGGCACTTGCTGAGGAACAGGAACCGGAGCACTGGGCTGCAGCAACTGAATAACTCTAATCGCATTTGTGATTTCCTCAGCGGTCGGAACTGCTGGTACTTTCGGTTGCAGTTCCGGTGCTATATGCTTTTCCTTCTTTTTCCTCTTAGTGGCAGCGGCCAGTTCAGCAGCTGGTTCTGTACTCCTTTTTGTCCCTGAGGAAGTTTCGCCCTTGTCAGAGTGCTTCCCCTCCGGTTCCTTTAGTTTATCCTTGTTAGGAGGAGGAACTGCATGTCCTGAAGTCAGATCAGCAGCTTTATCGGACATTTTTTTCTCTCTCGGTTGGTTCAACCGCATATCAAGCGTAGACTGAGGAAAGTTCTTACAACTCTCACACTCTGTGTTCAGCTGATCAAACCCTAAACAGAGGACACAAATTAAGTGTGGGCCGGCCTTGGCAAACACTTCACTACTCTCAGTGCAGTGTTGAAAACCAGTAGGGACAGTCTCCTTTTAGGCTTCTGTGGCATAACCAAAAACCAGTAAAATTTGTGGGTTCTGTGAGCAAACACAGTACAATCACTAATAAGTAAAATTCTTTTTTTTTTTTTTTTCGGTTGGTTTTGCGACCGAGGAACCAACTGAGAAAACCACCCAGTTTAAACCCGCTGAACTGGAGGATAAATTGGCCAACAGAGAAAACAGAAATAAATTTAGAAAACTAATAAACTTTACCAGAGAAAAAAACGGATATGGCTGGTTCCTTTTCTACTTGCGAGGAACTGACAAGGAACCAAAAAACTTACCAAAATAACACTAAATTCAGACTAGTCTACCTGTAAACCACGGACAGTGCTTCAAAAATGAAAAGAAATAAACAGTAACTTCATAAATTGAGAAAAAATAAATTTCTTCAGAGAAGCTGAAGGAAAAGTCTCCGGGCGTCTTACTAGGCTGGCGGAGTAAAGAATCTGACGGTTGCATAGAAAGTGGTGTGCCAGCATTTAAATTTAAAGAAATAAAAGAAGGAGAGGTTCTGTAAGTGTTAACAGGCTTAAAAGAAGACAAAAGTGGAGGTCTGGATGAATAAATTACAACCTAAATTACTAAAACTGTCAGCTATATGCATAGCAGACCCCCTAACCAGATTATTTTATTTATCCTTGAAAAAGGGGATAATACCTCTGAAACGGAAAGAATCAGGAGTGATTCCAATTTACAAAGGAGGGGACAGGTTACAGACGTCAAATTACAGGCCCATATCCCTGTTAGCAGTGGTCAGCAAGCTGCCGGAGAAGTATGTATTCTGGCAGCTGCTTGACCACTTGAAAGGGCACAGTCTGCTTATTGACCAGCAGCATGGATTTCAGTGCATCTGGTCTACTAAAACGGTGCTGGCTGGGTTCTTGGATGCCATGCTCATGGCTTGTGAGGAGGGGTGTACCACGGGCATGGTGTTCGTGGACCAAGCCAGCACCTTCGACAAAGTAGACCATGAGTTGCTTTTATATAAATTTGGCAACCTGGGGGTCAATGGAACAAAGCATGAGTGGTTCCGGAGCTATATGTGTAATTGTAGACAGACAGTAAAAATCAGGGACACAATCTCAGAACCACTGAAAGTAGAGGCCAGGGTACCCCAGGGATCAGCGCTAGGGCCATTATTATTTATAGTTTCATGAACAACTTTCCTAGTCCATTTTCAACCAAACATAGCATAGTTTATGCCGATGACACTGCAATCTGGGACTTAGCACCAACTAGTGGCATCATTCAGTCGTTCTTGCAAAATAAATATTATATATATTGGCAAAATGGCTAAAAGACAATAAGTTGACCCTAACTGAGACTAAAACAAACATTATGCTGTTTGGAACTTCACAGAAATTGGTGAAAGAAAATAAATTACAAATAACTGGTCAAAATGGGACCAGTCTCCCTTTGGCTTCTTCCTTAAAATATCTGGGAGTTCTTCTGGACCCTTGTTTGAGCCTAGTCCCACATATTGAAAAAACAGGAAAGTGGCTCAATCGAATGATAGGGTATCTATATAGGAACATGAACTCATTGATTGACGAAGCTTGGATAGTCACAGCTAAACAACTACTAATGCCCATACTTGAATATGGCAGCATAATGTTTTCTAACAATAATGGGGTGTTTGAATCAAAGTATAGGGCCTTATTTAACAGTATCTGCATATTTGCACTTCAGGCTCCAAAACCCATGCATCACTGTGAGCTATATGAGAAAATGGGAGTACTGTTACCAGAAAACAGAATCAGATTACAGCTAGGGAACTTTGTATTCAGTGTATTAAGAGCTGCTGACCCCCAGGTGCTCTCTGGGGCACTCGGTCCAGTAAAAAGGAAACAAATAGTAAGAAGTAGTGGGGTCCAGGATTTTGTTGTCCCAAATTTTTTTTAAATTTGTTATTTATTTATTGAAATGTTTCACCAGGAAAGGCACACTGAGCAACAAGCTGCTCATCACCCAGTGCATCCAGGAGGGAAGGGGTACTTGGGGTACATATGATGCATACAATCAACAATTAAAAAATGAGTGCATAAGTAAGTACAGTACAGTAGATTTAAGCTATAGATGACCAGGAAAGCTTTCTCTTGGAATGCACCTTCCCTCCTGAATGAATATACCTATCTGACAAAGGGAGCACATAGTTTAACATATTTTAGGAAAGGGTTATTTTTATCCTTAAAGATTGAGACTGCATATAACTGTATGTGAATTTATTATATCGTATGTAAATTAATTTTTATATGGTTGGTTGTAACTGTTTGTCTGTGGTTTAGTATCAGGCGTGGCTGCAAAAGGGATGTGCCCAGTCCACCTCTTGGTTAAAAATAAAACATGGGGGCGTGGTTTTGCCTGATCTAAGATGGCAGCTTAACCTGATAGCTTGTTCCATCAGGGGCATTTAATGCACCCGAACAGAAGAGGGCTGCATGCTTTTGGAGAACTGTGTATCAGTAAAGGAAAGAGCTTAGCTCCGGGAATATCAATAACCAAAAAAGTCGAGGCACAATCCATCCCACACCAAAGGAGAAGTTGTAGCAGCTTACGTGCTCATCGGCCTTATGGTGAGCCTCCACAAGACAGCATGGATCCTCACACGATCAGAGAAATGTTTGATACTTTACTAAAACAACTGACCGAGGTCACAATTGCTTCAAACAATACTATGCTAGCTCTCCATCAAATGGATATTCATATCTTTCACTCGGAGCAGAAGCTAGTGGGGAACGATGCTGCGATTGCAGATCTTTCAGACACAATTAAAAAACAAGACCAGGCTCTCCAAATGTTGAGATCCAAAGTAGATGATTTAGAAAACAGGAGTCACCACAACAATTTGCGGCTCCTAGGAGTGCTGGAAGGGGCCAAGCAGGGCAACACAATCTGTTTCCTGCAGCAAGAACTGCCCTGAATTCCAAAACAGCCACCAGACACTCAGTTCACTACAAAAAGGGCCCATCAGTCTCTGCAGCCCAGGCCAAAACAAGGAGAAAGGACGTGACCGATATTGGCCCGATCCTTGAACTTTGCCCACAAAGAACAAATCCGGGAAAGGGCAAGAGAATTAGGATTCCTGGTCTGGAAATTGCACTGAATCTTAATTTTTCAGGATTACTCCAAGGATTTATCAGATCAGAGAAGAGAGTACAGATAAATGAAACACTTGCTGCATGGTCTGGGGGTGACTTTCTCTCTTAGGTACCCTACGATGATACAAATCATCCACAATGGGAGCCCAGTGATGTGCGACTCCCTGGAGTCAGCTATGGACTTCATACTCCCAACATGGCCCCAAGCAGCATGAAACATCCATCTGGCAGCCATGAGGAATATGTGAACGAAGGGCAGCAGAGAAATCGAGAGCTCAGGAACAAAGGCCTGCCAGAGGCGAGTGGCTAAATGGCCAACAGATACGGAGGACCACCAGCAAGAAGACTGGGCCCTCCCCGCACACCACAACAAAAAAATGGCAGCAGGCTTTCAGGCATAACCGTCGAGCATACCTTCTTGAGCAGGACAAAAAGGAGCAACAGGATCAGAATGTAAAGGCCCCAGTTCACCCCTTCAGCTCGACACCCCGATGACAAAACATGAAAAAAGACCATTATTGCGACAGTCGCTGTAATGGTCCTTTTCCGTGTTTCGCTTTCCCTCAGTGTTCTGCCCCATTCCCAGACCAACTCTGACCTGGAGTTGATAATCCTAAAGTCCGGGGAGTGCAGGGGGGCATAGCCCCCAACATGGGGGGTGGGGGGGGCACATCCCCCCACAGAAAATATTTGTAGATTGGGTGGCACAATACCTGCATCGATATTGTGCCATCGCTGTGTGGGAGGGCGGCATTTTTACTGTCTACCTCCCTTGGTGCAACAAAGGCCCACATTACTGAGGAAGAACTGGCGGTGGTGAGCCCTTACTTCTTAAAAAATAGGTACTCTCCACTGGCCACCCCACCTAATGATCTGACAGCTGAAATGGAGATTAAATACGAAGTGGGTGAAGCCATCTACTATGGAGCGGAGATTTCAGATTCCTGGACGTCTGTGATGGAAGCAGGCCCTGTGGTGCAGCCAGATCCAGCAGCCAGAAGCAGTGAGGAGGCAGGCCTTTCTTCGAGCAGTGCAGAATCCACAATCAAACAGAGACTCCTTGAACTGGCTGCACTTTCTCTGGGTACCCTGGGCTGAACATCCACTACGGGCACTTAGATAACTGTAAAGCTTTTGCTTGTGTTTTTTGAGGAGGTAGGATGGAGGGGTCTTGGTTAGGGTGGGGGATATAGTGTGATGACTAAGTTATGGGCCTGCAAGCTGCAATGAGAACCAGGACCAGGCAGTGTCATTTCTCCTTACTTCCATCAAAATTAAGGGCTATGGTTGTGTTTACTGTCCGCCTCTCCATTAACACCCCCAAGTAAAAAAAGTGAAAAATATGCTGACCCACAGAAGATTATGCCTGCCACTTGGCAGGGTATACAGGGCCCCCCCCCCCCCAACGTTAAGTAGCTGTGGGTTTTAAACAACACCCTATATTCTGAACAAGGAACAGCGGGGACTTGAATATGCTGCTCACCAAGTGTATGGCTTACTCCTGCTCTAAGCTTACAGTCAGCAATGTTTTAATCTCCTAAGTATAATAATGTACAACGTTAATCCTGTAGCTGGTTACCTGGGACCTACTGTGGAAATCAAATGTACAAAATATGCACAAAAGGGGTTCGGGCAGTAGCAATAAAAAGGAACAACGCTGGTCCTTGGGAGAAAGCCCACAAGATATAGGTCCTGGTACTGGGTAAGGGGGTAGAAGGCATGCTGCAAGGTCACATATAACTGATTGAAGGCTCTCCCTAACATTAACCACAAACCCTCCCACATGAGCAACGGGATACCATCTTCCCCTCTCTCATCTGCCTTCATCCCAGTGCAGGTTTCACTCTTTTCATATGAGGACCATCCCCCTCCCTCCCTCCCATGGGCCAAAGTAATACTTTGCTCAGACCCAGGAGTAGCACTGAGAAGTTGAATACCACACAGTTTTACTCTCCTCCTCCCCCCAAGGTATTTTACATACCACACTGGTTGTGAGCGTTGATGAGGCAGTGCATTTTAGTTGTGGGTTAAGTAATATAGCTGCTACAAGTACCCAGTTAACATAGAAACATGGACTTTGATGGCCGATAAGGACCACTTGGCCCACCCAGTCTGCCCATTTCCCTACCTACTAGATAAGCTGCAGATTTTAGTTAACCAACAGCCTACTTCCTGCCACCCCCCACTATAATTGCCTTATGTCTGTCCCATGCATGTTCGAATTCCTCCACTGTTTTAGACCCCACAGCCTCTCCAGGAAGGTGGTTCCATGCGTCCACCACTCTCTTCGTGAAAAAAAATTTCCTCACATTACTCCTGAACCGTCCCCCTTCTATCTTTAACTTGTGCCCACTTGTTCTTACACATCTCTTTTTCTGAAAGATGCTACCCTCCTGGACTTTGTTGATTCCCTTGAGGTACTTGAACGTTTCTATCATGTCCCCCCGTCCCTTCTTTCATCAAGGGTATACATATTAAGCTCTCTCGGTCTCTCTTCATATGGTTTCTGATGCAGATCCTGCACCATTTAGTTGCCCTCCTCTGGACTGCTTCCATCCTGTCTATGTCCTTGCGTGGATGGGGTCTCCAAAACTGCACACAGTACTCCAGATGGGGTCTTACCAACTGTCTGTACAGAGGAATAACCACTTCCCTTTTTCTACTTGTGATGCCCCTTCCTATGCATCCCAGTATCCCCCTGGCTGTCCTTACTGACTTCTCACATTGCTTACCCACCTTTAAATCATCTGATATGACTACCCCCAGGTCCCTTTCCATTTCTGTTGTTGTTAGTACCTCCCCTGCTATTGTGTACTCTTCTCCTGGGTTTTTGTTTCCCAGATGCATTACTTTGCACTTCTTTGCTTTAAATCTAAGTTGCAATATGTCTGACCATTCCTCCAATCTTGCCAAGTCCCTTCTCATCCTTTCTACCCCCCCCTTGTGTATCAACTCTGTTACATATCTTTGTGTCATCTGCAAAGAGGCATACCTTTCCCTCCAGACCCTCTGCAATGTCACCTATAAAGATGTTAAAGAGGACTGGACCTAGTACTGAGCCCTGAGGTACTCCACTAGTGACCGCCCTTTCTTCAGAATGTGTTCCATTCACTGTTACCTTTTGTGTCCTGTTGTACAGCCAGTTTGCTACCCAGACTACCACCCTGGGTCCCACTCCCAGGACGGCTAACTTGATTATCAATCTTTAGTGCGGGACTGTGTCAAATGGCTTGCTAAAGTCTAGGTAGGCCATATCCACAGCCCCTTCTTGGTCTATTACTTTGGTCACCCAGTCAAAGAAATCTATTAGATTCGTCTGACATGACCTCCCTGCTGTAAATCCATGCTGCTTTTGGTCCTGTGTCCCGCTGGCCTCTAGGTACTCAACAATTCTTTCTTTCAGAAGTGATTCCATCATTTTCCCTACCACTGAGGTCAAACTTACAGGTCTGTAGTTTCCTGCTTCTGCCTTGCTCCCACTTTTGTGAAGGGGAATCACATCTGCCCTCCTCCAGTCCTCAGGTACCACCCCATCCTCCTATGATTTGTTAAGAAGTGTGGTCAGTGGTGTCACTAGGTCATCCCTTAGTTCTTTTAGGATTTTGGGGTGAATCCTGTCAGGCCCCATTGCTTTGTTCACCTTGACTTTTAGGAGTTCTTTCAGGACTCTTTCTTTTGTAAATGGACTGGTGTCAACCCCCCTACCCAGACCGCTTCTATTGTCTGGTTTAGGTAACTCATCCTCATCTTCTTTTGTGAATACTGAGCAAAAGTATTCATTCAGTACCTCTGCCTTTTCACTGTCTCCCTCTGCCCACCTCCCCTCTCCCTTATTAATCTTCACTATTCCTCCCTTAACCTTTCTATGCTCCCTAATGTACCTATAATGGGTTTTATCTCCCTTCTTAACTGAATTGGCTATTTTTTCCTTGGCTTGGGCTTTTGCTATTCTGACTGCCTTCCCCACTTCTTTTTGCTTTAATTGATACAGTTCCCTGTCGTGCTCCTTCTGTGATTCCTTATACTTTTTGAATGCAGCTTTTTTCTCCTTAACCTTCCCTGCCACCTCTTTTGAAGAACCATAGTGGTTTTTTACTCCGCTTTGTTTTCTTTATCTGTTTCACACAAAGGCTTGTTGCCTCTATGATGGCAGTTTTGATTTTTCTCCATTGTTCTTCCACCCCTCCTTTTTGGCCATTTGCTAGTGTATTCCTCAGGTATTCACCCATTTTGCCAAAGTCAGCCCTTCTAAAGTCCAGTATGCTTGTTTTTGTATGGCTCGTCTCCATGGTTGTGCTTATTGTGAAGCACACTGTGCAGTGGTCACTTGTTCCCAGATGTCTACTGACTTCTAAATTTGTGATCCTCTCTCCATTTGAGAGTACCAGGTCTAGTATTGCTCCTCCCGAGTGGATTTCAACACTAGCTGTCTAAGGCCTTGCTCTGCAGGGCATCGAGAATGACCCTGCTCTTGGATGTGGCTGCAGTACATGTCATCCAGTTAACATCTGGCATATTCAGGTCCCCCATCAACAGTATCTCCCTTTTTCAGCCATTTTGAGAATGTCCTCTATCTTTCTTGTCCATTTCCTCCCTTGAGATGGGGTCTGTATACAACCCTGTGCGGATTGTGATGCCATTCCTTGTCTCCAAGGTGACCCAGAGTGCCTCTTGTCCCCTTACTTTTTAGTTCTGTAGCTTGATCCTTCCCTACGTATAGAGCTACTCCACCTCCTCTTTTACCCTCCCTGTCCCTTCTGTAGACTGTGTACCCCGGTATGTTGACATCCCAGTCATGGTTCTCCGTGTACCATGTTTCTGTGACTGCCACAATATCCAATTGTTCATCTTCCATCAAAGCTACTAGCTCAGGAAGCTTGTTTCCAAGACTACTGACATTGGTACTCATTGCCCTCCATTTAATGTTGGCTTTATCCTTTTTTCCCCCATCCCTGCTCTTTTTGCCCTTGTCTATTTTTCCATTTACCCCTGTCCTGCCCTCTGTTGAGCACTGTACCTCAGTGTTTACCTTACTACCTGTCATGTTTTGTGGGGGGAGGCTTGAAATTTCCTGCCTCTTATTAGCACCTCCCCCCATGGCTATTTTAAATGCTTGCCAAGGAAGCATTTAAACCTGTCACGTAGAATCTTGGTTCCCTTTGTGGACAGATGCAGACCATCATGCCAGTATAGACCTTCATCTCTAAAGGTGTACCCCCAGTCCCCAATGAAGCCAAAGCCCTGTGCTCTGCACCAGTTTTGCAACCATTCATTAAACTGCATGGTGTGTAGTACCCTAGCCTTACCCCTGCCATGGACTGGCAGCACCTCTGAGAAGGTAACCGTGCTTGCTACCTGTCTGAGGCCCCTCCCCAACTCCAAAATTTCATCCTGCACTGCACTGATCCCATGCCTAGCTAGGTCATTTGTCCCAAGGTGGACAATGATATGTAGTTCCCTCTCCTGTGATGCTGCTTCTGCAATCCTGAGGATTCGCTTCTTGTCTCTCCAAGCCATGGCACCAGGCAGGCACCTTACTTCCCTCTCCTCTCCCTTCCCCAGGTCTACCCCTCTAACAATGGGTCCCCTATCAGAAGCTGTTTCCTTCCCCTGTGGTGTCCCTTGCCACCCTTCTGTGGGTCTCCCTTGTGGATGTCCTCAGCATTCTTCTTGGTCTCCACTGAGGGTGCCATCATAGAGGAACCTTGCTCTGCCAGACTGGCATATGGTTTGTGTAGAGGTACAACTAGGAGGCTTCGCCTCTGTTCCACCACCCGCACCCTCCCAGAACCCACTGTGGTCCAACGGCTCTTCTTACTTGGCAGCCTCTGAGGCAGTGATTGTGGCAGTGGTGCTCTTTTGGGGGGGAGGCCTCCTTAATCCTTGCCAGTTCAGCCTGGAGGTGGGCAACCTCCTCCCTCAGAGCTGACAGTTGCATTAACCCAGTTCTGGGTTAATAATGCCCAGTCCCCCTGGGTAGTCAGGTCAATCCCACCGGCCCACGAAGCCAGGGGCAAAAGACAAGACATGACCTTAAAAAGGAGATCTTGATGAAATATATATAGTTTTCCTCATATAGGCAGAATAAGTTGGACGCACTGTTTCGTACTGTTTTTGTTAAGCCATTATAAGGTTATTAGCATAGAAATTAGGCTTTTTATTGGTCTGTGTGCACAGTGCTATGAAATGGTTCTTAGGAAGGGTACACTGACTATAGTAGGGCTGATGTCTCTCTTAGATAGGAAGGGAACACTAAAGGAGGTATAGACCCCTCATTCTACTTTCTGATGCACCTTATGCTGGTCCCCATTAGCATTCCCCCAAATGATCATGTCTGAATTAGTCTCTCACACATGGAACATCAGGGGGTTTAACACCTCTGTCAAAATGAACAAGTTGTGGTCAGATCCACCATGGCTGCATAATGAAGTTAGTGAAGCTGTGCGGAATTAAGGAGGTATGGAGAAACAACACAACGATTTGTAAGTAGCAAGATTTGTTTTAGTTTATGTTCTGAGGAAGGCATACACATTATTAGGAAAATATATGGATGTATACATTTTAATGGCAGGAACAGGAAGCGATATAGGTTTACAAAAGCACCCCAGAGCAAATGCCACTGAGGTATGTGTTATCCCGGATGATATTTGCTGGACAGTCAAATTTTAAAGAAAACACAATTGCACATACCCCAGAAATGCAAAGCATCATGGGAAACATATGCAAATCCACATGATGGTACAGAAGGTGGCACTACATGAAAAAGTTATGGCTGACATATGTTCAACCTTGGGATTATTTACACAAGTTTTTTTTTTTTTTTGAGAAACAGGGTTTTTGTCCATGAGGTGATGTAAGTTATATTTAAGTAATGCGTTGATGTCAGGAAATCAGGTGCAATGATGGACTGTTAGCAGAGACTATGTAATAATAACTTCCAGAGTGGGTCACTTTGATAAGGGCAAGGTAGGGCTTGTGATAATGGGAATATTAGGAAAGCATGAGGTCTCTGCAGAAGTGGAATATAAATATGCACAGTTTCATAAGTATGGGCTCAGTGTGCAGGCAAATGTGATGTGCAGGTTTGTTTCACATATAGGTAAAAATAGCAATAAATGCAATCGATAGAAAGAAAGGATTACATAGACATACTGCTAGAGAGAGAGAGACACACACAGACAGACAGACAGAATAGGAATGGCAGTAAAGTATTGAAGTGACGTCAACCCTACCCCCAACCCCGCACAGATGGACAGGCATTGGGGTGTGCCTTTGGGTCGTTGCCCACAACGCTCACGCAATTTCACCTCATCCTACCCTGCAGACACAGACAAGTGTTGAGGTGTGCCTTGGGGTATTCAAACTTTATACTCACCCCATTCCACAAGGAAATACACTGAAATGGGTACAGTATAAGAGAATGGAGTGAATTTTGGGGCTGAAGAATCAAATGCACACTTCGATACCTGTCACTGGCTGCAGGGTGGGGATGGGGTCAAATGGCATGAGCATTACTGTTAACAATCCCAAGTCACATGCCTGATGCCTGTCAGTCCCTACAGAGCAGGATGTTCTGGTCAGAAACCCTAATGCCCTGGGCATTTCTTGGTATTTTCACTCCAAGTTTTCAGCATGGGCTTTTTGTGACCCCACTTGATGAACAGTAACACTATCAGTTCATTAACTGAAGGGTGATTTTGCACAGAGACTGTGCCATTTGGTGCCACAGGTGCAAAAACACATTTTGAACAGGATGTAAAAAATGACAGCTGTACTGTTTTTGAGGAGGTGTAAAAAAATAGTAATGTTGAAAATCTGGAGTGAAACTATAAAACAACTGGTGAAGTCATGACACTGCTCCTGCTAATGTATACTTTTTTCAAAGTCCTATGCAACCCATTGTTTTCATCTCTCTTGCTGTTATGTGACTTCTTAACCTAGCAACAGCATTTAATGCATTACACTATAAGGACAAGTAAATCTTTTTAATACATTTACAGTTACTTACTTTCCTTCATAGAATAATTTAAATTTAGGAACAGTGGTAGTACAAAGCAATTACTCAGACAACTTGAAAACTATAACTACTTTATATTGTACATTGGCACCCCATAAGGACCTCCTTGAAATTGAGATGCACATGTCACACATTTATCAGTTTTCTAACAGGAATATTTTACCATCCTAAATACATTTCTTGCTTCAGTTAACTGCTCAGCACAGCTATTGCATGACCTACTTATTGACATTTTATACCTGCTATGCAATGTACTGCTGTTTACTACACCAAAATCATGAACCATAAGATAGATGACTGCCATAACTGGCGAGGCAGTACAGGACAGTGGTTTAAGGCTCTGAGCTGCAAATCTGGAGATCTGGGTTTGAATCCCACAGCCCCCACTTGCATACTGGGTGACCCTGAGCAAGTCACTTAACTTTCATGTGCTCCCAGGTTGCCCCTGTAAACAAGCTTTCATCTTAGTGTGCCACTCCTAATTAAACAATTAAAAGAAAAAAAAATAATATATTAGTTTTCTTGCTTTGTTTTGCTACTACAAGCTTTGACTAATACATGCATCCTTAAATGTACTTTTTATAGCTTATGTGACGGTGACCTAGGCAGAACTAGACTTAAAATCTTAACACATAAATGAATAAATCATCAGAATAGCATTTATTTCAGTAGTATTTCCTTCCTTTTCAGGTGCCAATGACACTATGTATATATATTCATATCTTTTAACTTCAAAGCACTAAACCTATTCAAATGCACAAAACACAAGACTGTATTATTTTGACACATTACTGTTAAACTTCAGGTCCCAGAATGGCCAAGCAACAATTGTTAGACTTCACTCTTGCATGCCACTGTCACGCCCACTTCTCGTACAAACAACAATCAATTAGGCAAACCCTTCTGTTTCTGTGCTATGCACTCTTACATCAGACAGACATAAATCTTACAGAACTGCTAAAAAAACTAATTTATCAAGACTGGATTTCTGAATTAAAACCTGTCATTTACAGTACCTACGTAAATAATAGTTTATTGGCCACAAATGATGGTCCTTTTAAATGTCTTTATAAGTGACATTGCAGTGGGACTGGAAGGAAAGGTATGTCTCTTTCCAGATGACACAAAGATCTGCATCAGGGTTGATACGTAAGGTGGGGTGGAAAGGATGAAAAGGGACTTGGCAAGGTTGGAGGAATGGTCAAATGCATGGCACCTTAGATTCAATGCAAAGAAGTGCAAAGTAATGCACCTGGGAAATAAAAACCCTGGGGAAGAGTACACAATGGGGGGTAAGATACTGACAACAACAAAAATGGAAAGGGACCTGGGGGTAGTCATATCAGATGACCCTAAAGGTGGGCCAGCAATGTAACAAGGCAGCAAGGAGGGCTGGGGGGATACTGGGATGCATAGGGAGAGGCATCACCGGTAGAAAACAGGAAGTTGTTGGCCCTCTGTACAGACAGTTGGTAAGACAACATCTGGAGTACTATGTACAGTTCTGGAGACCCCATCTCCACAAAGACATAGACAGGGTGGGGGCAGTCCAGAGGAGGGCAATCAAACTGATGCAGGGTCTGCACCAGAAGACATATGAAGAAAGACTAAAGGAGCTTAAGATGTATAGCCATGAGGAAAGGGGGGGACCTGATAGAAACTTACAAATACCTCAAGAGAATCAACAAAGTCCAAGAGGGTAGCATCTTTCAGAAAAAGAGATGTGCAAGAACAAAGGGGCACAATTTGAAGATAGAGGGGGGACGGCTCAGAGGTAATGTGAGGAAGTATTTCTTCCCAGAGAGGGTTGTAGATGCATGGAACAGCCTTCCTGAGAAGGTCATAGAGTCAAAAACAGTGGGGGAAATTCAAGAATGTATGGGACAGACATAAGGCAATTCTAGTGGGGGGCTAGGATGAAGTAGGCTATTGGTTAACTAGGATCTGCAGCTTATCCATTAGGTAGGGAAGAAAAAATTACTCACCTTAGTAATCGTGTTTCTTCTAATGGAGTCTTGTTGTATTCTGACTAACTGCAGTTAGCGCCAGCCTTTAAACTGTCCCAGAGAACAAAGGGTTAACTTTCTATGCAGTGCATAGAATGCTGAGCTCGAGCTCAGTTTAGGTCTCTGTCTGCAGCCCTTTGAAATCTAACAATCAGATTCTTATGAGCAAAAACTCACTAACTACCCTATGTGGAAATTGTAACATTTTTACTAGCCAACTGGCATCAAGAGTTTTGAATTCCCAAGGAAAACTCAAGTCAGTAAACCCCAAACCAAAAACCAATCCAAATAAGAATAACAATAAAACAAACACCCAAACAAAAAGAGGATGGTGTATAAGAAGCACCCCTGAGGTGCAACACTGCACCTGCCCACCACTTCCCAAAAAACAGGTTCTGAGAGGGGAGGAAGGGAGGGAGGTCAGAATACAGCAAGACTCCATTAGAAGAAACATAATTACTAAGGTGAGTATTTTTTCTTCAAACAACATGAAGTCTTTCTGTATTCTGACTAACTACAGACTACCAAGCAGTACCTCCATGGAGGAGGGAGAGAACCTACTTTGGGAATAGGCTCTGAAGTACTGCTGTGCCAAACCGAGCATCACTCCTAGCCTGGATATCCAGAGAGTAATGCTTGGTAAAGGTATGGACTGTTTTCCAGGTGGCTGCTTGACACATTTCTAAGAGAGGGATATCCCTGGCAGCAGCCAGGGAAGCAGCTGTACCTCCGGTGGAGTAAGCCCTCAGGCCTGAGGGTGGAATCTTTCCTAGTTTCTCATAGCAGAATTGTATACAAGACACAATCCACCTGGCAATAGTTCTCTTGGTGGCAGGTTTGCCCTTTCTCACTTCTCCATAAGTGAGGAACAACTGGAGGGAATCAAACCTGTGACCCTCGGTACACTCTATGTAGTAGCTAAGAGCCCTTTTAACATCTAAACTGTGTAGCCTCCTCTCTCCTGGACAAGAATGATCAGTGAAGAAGACAGGAAGAGACATAGACTGATTCAAGTGAAAATCTGAAATCACTTTGGGCAAGAACCTTCTATTGGTTCTAAGGACCACTTTATCCCTATGAAAGGAGGTAAAATCAGGTTCCACTGACAGGGCTTGTAATTCACTGATATGTCTGGCAGAGGTAATGGCTACTAAAAACACAATTTTCCAAGTCAAGTACTTAAGCTCTGCTGAGGACATAGGTTCAAAGGGAGGTTGCATAAGTTGAGCAATGCAAACATTTAAGTCCCAGGCAGGGGCAGGATCTCTAAAGGGAGGATTGTTATAAAGCAATCCCTTAAAAAATTTACAGAACACAGGATGAGACGATAGTGAGGAAGACTTCCCCACTGACAGAAAAGCAGAAACAGCTGACAAGTGCACCTTGAGGGTAGCTGGTCTGAGGCCTAAGCCATTCAAATGGACCATATAATCCAGAACTGTAGGCAATTCAGCAGTGTCTGGGGAAATATGTTTCTTGGAACACCAAATGCTGAATCTCTTCCATTTGGAGTTACAGGTCTTTCTAGTAGCGGGCTTTCGAGAGGCTTTGAGGATATCCAGAACCCCCTGAGACAGATGCAAATCTGTATACTCTAACTCTTTAACAGCCATGCCTTGAGATTGAGAGACTGATGACTGGGGTACCAAATCCTCCCCTGAGAGGAGGTTAACAGGTTGTAATTCCTGGGAAGAGACAGGGGAATATGGACTGCTAGAGACAGCAACAGGGGGTACCAAGGCTGTCTGGCCCAGTCTGGAGCAATCAGAATCACTTTGCAAGGTTGTGACCTTATCTTGACTAGAACTTTGAACAGTGGAGGAAAGGGAGGGAAGGCATACAGAACTTTTCCTTCCCAGTTCAGAATCAGAGCATCCAGAGGGACTGAGCCCAAGAATGGGGGTCTGCAACAAAAGAGAGAAAGTTGGTGATTGTCTGGAGCTGCAAAGAGATCTATCTCTGGAGTGCCCCACTTTGAAAAAAATCACCTTCAACACCAGAGGATCCAGGGACCATTTGTGATGGCCCTGTGAGATCCTGCTCAGTGCATCTGCTAGCACATTGTTCTTCCCTGGAAGGTGGACTGCTATCAGAGAGGTTTGCAGAGACTAAGCCAGGGACCACAACTTCATGGCTTCCATGCACAAGGCTGTAGACTGAGTGCCTCCATGCTTGTTAATGTATCACATGGTGGTGGTGTTGTCTGTTCTGACCTGAATCACCTTGTTCTGCACTGACTGAGAGAAAGCTTGCAGGGCCAGAAAAAGTGCCCTGAGTTCTAGGAGATTGATCTGGAGAAGGGATTCCTGAGGGAACCACAGTTCCTGGGCAGTGAGGGCCTCCAGATGGGCTCCCAACCCAGAAGGGAAGCATCCATGGTAAGGACCACTGAATGAGACTGAGTGACAAATGGGACCACTTGCCTTAAATTGTCCTGATCTTGCCACCATCGAAGGGCTTGGATCAGAGTCTGAGTCACTGGAATCAGTTTGGTGAGGAGATCCTTCCATTGGGACCAAAAGGCCCTCAGATGAACTGAATGTCCCTCATCTGGAATCTTGCCCCTTTGACCACTGCTGTAGAAGCTGCCATGTGGCCCAAGAGCTGAAGGAAATGCCTTGCTGGTCAGGATACCTGAAGGCTGAAGGAAGAAGCCAGTTCTATAAGAACTCTTGCCCTTTCTAGGGGAAGAAAAGCTCTTGGTTTGACAGTATCCAGCTCTGCCCCTATAAAGGTAAGCAGCTGCACTGGCTTGAGAACTGACTTGGGGAGGTTGAAAAGAAATCCTAGAGAAGTGGGCACTTGCTAGGTCACTTGCAGGTCTGACTTGACTTGGTCTGGAGACTGAACCACTACGAGCTAGTCATCCAGATATGGAAAGATGGAAATCTTTTGCCTTCTTAGAAAGGCAACGACTACTGTCAGGCACTTTGTGAAAACCCTTGGGGCTGATGTTAGACCAAAGGGCATTGCTTTGAACTGATAGTGGCCTGAGGGCAACTTGAACCTGGGGTACTTTCTGTGGGAGCACCTGTTGGGAATGTGAAAATAGGCATCTTTGAAGTCCAGGGAAGCTAGTCAGTCCCCTGGCCTTAGAGAGGGAAGAATTATTAAGTTACCATCTTGAACTTTAGTTTTAAAAGATGTTTGTTGAGGTATCTTAGATCTAGGATGGGTCACCACTCCCCTGTCTTTTTTGGGGTTAGGAAGTACCTGGAGTACAGACCTTTGCCCCAGTGTAGGGTAGGAACTCTCTCTATGGCTCTTAAGGCCAGAAGAGATGAAATCTCTGCCTCTGGGGCAAGGGTTTCTGAGAGAATTGCAGGTGGAAAAGATCTGGCTCTCATCTTCGGAAATTTTTTGAAGCTGAGAACTAGTCCCTGGCTTACTACTTCCAGGACCCACTTGTTTGAGGTAACAGACATCCAGTCCTGGACAAAGTAAGCCAGTCTGCTCCCTACTGGAATAGGAGAGTTGACCCGGGCAGACCCATCAGGGTATCTGCTTGGTAGGGGCCTTAGGCTGAGGAGTGGATGCAGCCCTGCTCATCCCCCTTCTGCCTCTCCCTCTGAAGAACCCACTCTGTGAAAAGAGAGACGAGGCCCATGCTTGGTAAAAAGGCCTATGAAAAGGCCAGCCCCTGCCCCTAGACTGCTGACTTTTAGGAGTTGCTTGCCTTTCCTTGGCCTGAGCACTCCTATAAGTGGTCCTGTACTCGTCCATTTTCTTCATGTAATTCTCTGTCTGCTCCCCAAACAGAGAATTACCCACTACAGGAAAATCCTTGGCCTTAGCCTGGGTGTCCTGTGAGAGGCTAGTACATCTGAGCCAAGCTGTTCTCCGAAGAGCCACAGATGTAGCCATGACTCTTGATGACACATCACTGGAGTCCACAGCAGCATGAAATTGTACTTTTGTTGCCTTGATCCCATCAGCAGCCACCTCCTCCAGCTCCTTGGCTAGCTGGGGGGAGGCCTGTTTAGCCAGTGCCAGTACAGTGTCCCACCTGGACTTCTGGTACTTGGCTGTATAGGCCATATAGTTCGCCTGCCTGAGTCCCATGGAAGATGCCATGTACTGCTTTTTTGCCATGGCATCAATCTTTCTGGAGTCTTTGTCTGGGGGGTGTGAATCCAAGGGAATACTTGCCTTGTCACAGGCAGCAGCCTGCACTATCCCAACATGGCTGCACGGTTGATATAAAAACTCTGTATCTGAGCCTGATCATGTGTACCTCTTGTCCATCCTTCTGTCAACAGGAGGTACAATATTGGGAGACTAGGATTTTGACTGTCTGCTTCCCAAAGGATTTGTGGAGGGGAATAGACAGTCTCCTGGACTTTGGGATGCCCATTATTTCCACATAATCAGGCTCCTCTTGATCCTCCATGGCCTCCTCCATAGGAAGTTGGAGGGTTTCAGCCACCTTTCTGTAAAACAGAAAGTGGTGAGGGGACTCAGAAAGCCTAGGAGGGGAAACACCAGAAGGTCTGTCTGGGGAGATGACCAGTTCCACAGGCATATCCAGACTTTCACCATCGTCACCATCATCTTCGAACTTCCCCTCCTCCTCAAACTCCGGTTCATAAAAATCTTCAGGGGTATAATCTTGAACCGTGGGAACTGAACGAACTGAACCCCTGCCAAATGGTGCCAGATCGGTGGGAACCGGACGAAGCGATTCCACAATACGAATCGCTCTGGCAATTTCTTCGGAGGTCGGAACATGAACCTCTGGATCCGAACCGGTCAATTTCTCTTTGTATTTCCCTTTTGTAGGAACCAGCCTCTCAGAATCAGCTGTCCTCTTGCCCAAAGAAGTATCGCCCTCGTCAAAGGGCACTCCTTCTGGTTCAGTCGGAAACGAACTAGGCTGGCCATCCAGGTCGGCGGACTTCTCGGCCTCCTTTTCCCTCAGTCTACCTAATCTCTTTTCAAGGGTAGATTTAGGAAAATTTTTTACAAATTTGGCAGTCTGTATCGAGGTGTTCAAACCCCAGACAGTAAACACAGGTGGTGTAGGGGTCAGCCTTAACAAAGACCTCCCCACACTCACTAAAGTGTTGAAACCCAGTGGGCCCGGTTTTCTTCTTGGGTTTCTCAGACATGGCCAACCTAACCAAACTTACCCTTTTTATGGCAACCGCCAGGCAAGACTCTCTTATCGGTTCCTAACTGTGTCACGGGTGTTGGAAAAAAACATTCAAAACAACGTTTTTTTAGAACTGATAAGGACCGGTAACCACACTCTAAGTAAAATAACAGAAATTCACCAAAAGTGATCGGTTCAGCCGAACCGATCAAACAAGTTTACAATTTCCACACAGAATATAGGTAAACCTATCTAGTACTCACGGTACCACAGACAGAGGCTGAACCGACTAAGCAGAAGAAATTCGGTTAAAACCGACAACTTTTACCGACACTTTACCGACTTTTCGAACCGAGCTGAAGAAGAAATCTCCAGAGCAACTATGAGGTGGAGTAAAGAATCTGATGGTTGGATTTCAAAGGGCTGAAGATAGAGACCTCAACTGAGCTCAAGCTCAGCATTCTATGCACTGCATAGAAAGTTAACCCTTTGTTTTCCAGGGCAGTTTAAAGGCTGGAGCTAACTGCAGTTAGTCAGAATACAGCAAGACTTCATGTTGTTTGAAATGGGCAGACTAGGTGGGCCAAGCAGTCCTTATCTGTTATCAAATTCTATGTTTCTATGATGTTACAGACATGACAATAACAACACTTCTGCTTTACATGGAAAACAACCATATAATGAACTTGTCATATATGATTTGTGACCTTCTGTCTTCATGTATCTGACAAAGGAAAAGGCACCTGCTTGACCCTTTTTTTTTTTTTTATTTTTATGCCCAATTTGTCCATACTGTTAGAGCCAACTATTGACATGCTTAGAGTTAAAAAAAAAATCATGATGTCTATGTGTGTGTGTGTGTGGGGGTGGGGGTATGCCTAGATAATGCAGTTTCAGGCACTCCTTAATTATTTCCCCAGGCAGTCAGTTGTTCCAACATGATAGATCCACCTCATGCCCCTCCCACAAGAACCAAAAATAAAAGGTGGGGGTGGATCTTTAGGAGCTTCTCAGGTGGAGGTGGGGGTGGATCTTACTCCCCCCAAAAAACAATGCTGCCCCCCACTACTCAGGTTCTAGTTCTTGTACCTCCCATTTAAGAAAGAAAAAAAGTACCCCGCAGCCATTGACTAACATGAAAGCGTATTTATTTGAGGGCTGAAAACATTTCTTAGAGGAGGGTAAGGCAGAGGAGACTATTTACACCTTCAGTCAGTTCCACGGACAGAAAACATGACATCAGCCCTTTTGCACATGCAAAATGTCTCTAGGATCCGCCCACTGCAGCTGTAAAAAGATACTGTCGTACCTAAAAGAATGAGTTCTCAAATTGCCTTCCTACAGGAAACTAAGCTGGTCAAAAATGACGATGCTTACTTACTTAGAGACTGGGTTGGACAGGAGGTTCACTCTTGCGCCCCCTCAATGGAATGTGGTGTAGTGATCCTAATTCATAAGAATCTTAAATGGTCTCTAGTCACCTAACGGGCTAATCAGGCAGGCAGATGGATACTAGTAGTTTACTCCACCCTCTCAAGCCCAATTCTGCTAGGGAATTTTATACGCCCCCTACCAGGATGATCCACTCTTCTTCCATGAGTTGTCTAATGCAATTACTGCCATTGCCCCTCCCCAATGCCCCTTACTGTTAGGAGGAGATTTTAATTTAACAAGGGACCCACTAATGGATAGAAGTTTGAAGGGAAAAGAAACAAATACAAGGAGCCAGCTAGCCCTTGAACAACTAGAGGTGGATCTGGGCCTAACAGATGTTTGGAGGCTATTCCACCCGAGGGAGAAAGACTTTACATTTCACTCGAAAGTGCACAGTTCTTTTAGCAGGTTAGACTTTTGACTCGCCCCGGCCCCAACCCAAGTAGCTTTACAAGCATCTATTCTCCTTACAGTTATTTCGCATCACGCCCCGGTACAGTTCTATTTCACATGGAGAATTACTGTCCTAACTTCAACAGTGTGGAGACTAGATCCCCTACTGTTGAGGGAACCAGACATTATCTGGTGGGCATGGGAGGAATCCTCCCTGTTCTTCTAGGAGAACACTATAGCTGACACCTCAACCGAGACTATCTGGGAGACATAAAAGGCTACCATGAGTTGAAAAATCTTGGCCAATGTGGGTAGGAGGAGAAGGGCAAGGGAACAACATTTCCTGAACCTGGAAACACAACAAAAACAGGCAGAAACTCAGCTGAAGGCCATGCACTCCCCTTCTCCGGGCTCCCTCCCAAGCCATATGATTCTGGGCTTACGTCTGGAGATTAACACCCTACTAAACAGAAAAGTGAACAATGCTATTCCCCGATTACGCCATAAGTACTAGGGAGGGAGAAGATAAAGCAGCAAGGGTTCTGGGCTCACTAAACCGTGGAAACAACAGGCAGATAGGCACAGGCCATAGGTTACAGAACCAAAAGGAAATGTGAAGGCTGCTAATCAGGAAATTAATCATCTTATGGAAACCTTCTACTCCACTCTGTACACATCCACGCGCCAAACAACTCCAGAAGGTATCCGTCCCTACTTAGCCCAAATCTCTCTCCCCAACAGTCCTTATTATTAGACAACCCAATAACTGCAGATGAGGTCAGGGGAGCTCTAATGTCCCTGTAGGCAGACAGAAAAATACTCTGGGGGAAGGGAGGGAATGGATTCCCAGTCGACTTCCTACAAACACTGGTAGCCCACGTTGTTCCTGCTCTCTCCCAGGTCTTCACAGCGGTGGAAAGAATAGGTACTCTACCCCTTACGTTGACAGAGGCCATAATTATGGTCCTACCTAAAAAAAGGAAAAGACCCCATCCTTACTGCAAGCTTTAGACCAATCTCTTTGATTAATACGGACAGTAAAATACAGTCAATTTCAGATGCGTGCACATGGTCAGGGAAATGAAATTATGTGCACACAACCGAAAATGCACTTAACCTAAAAGCCAAAAAAAACAATGTGGTTAATGCTTTTCTAACTCACATACACTCACATAATCACTGATATGCTTACATGTTCGTAAAAAGATTTATTAAGCTAACAGCAATTTAAAAAGTCAAGCGTGATAGTGTATAAATGCATAAAGTGCTTGCGTGCTATCGTAAACATTACATTCTATTGCACAGTACTGTACTGTACTGAGAAGCATGTAAAAGAACTGTAATTTTTAAAATCACTTAAAGAAATCAGTAATCTGACTTTGCAGGGTGTTTGTTTTTGCCAGTCTCTCCAGATTTCTTTCAAAGCAGTAAAACCAATTAAAATCAGTTTGCTCCTTAGTTTCAATATAGCGCCGTACTTTACGCATCATCGCCCACATCTCGGCAGTACTTGGGAGGGGTTGTCTTCCTCCTCATCCTCCTCACAGACTGCTGCTATGTCTTGAAAGCCTGTAACAGAAGCACAAATTTCAGCATCTATTAGCTCGCCCGAGGTTGGTTCTTCCCAATCGATAGCCAGCTAAGCTTCAAAGTCCTCAGCCAGCATACCGGGTAGTGGGTGCAATGTATCAAGGTCCATGGGGTCCGGGGCAGTGTGTTGTTCCTGTACCTGTTTGGTCTGCTCACATAGTACAGCCTTCTGAAAGCACTTACGGATTGTGTCTGATGAAACGTCTGCCCATGATTGGTTAACCAGGTGTATGGCATCTAAGATGTTTAATGCATTTGCCTTAGCATTGAATGCTGCAGTTTCAGCGTCGATATCATGCACAATTTTGGACATGATTCTCCCACGATAGTACTGTTTTAAATTGTAGATCACACCTTGATCCATTGGTTGGATTATGGAAGTGCAATTTGGGGGTAAGAAAAATAGGGTAATGTTGCGCAATGTGATCTCTTTGTGTGCTGGGCAGTTGTCTGTCAGCATAGCAACCTTATGTCAGTGCCTTTGCATCCTTCTGTCAAACCTTTTTAACCAATCGTGGAAAATGTCACTAGTCATCCATGCGTTTGCATTGGCAGTGTATTCAACAGGTAACGCATCCACAACAACCCCCTTGAAGCACCTTGGTTTCTTTGATTTATCTATCATAAGGAGTTTTTTTTTCACTACCATCAGCATTTGCACACACCGTTATTGAAACTCTTTCCTTAGCTTTTTTGTGTCCTGTTAAGTGTTCTGCTTTGAAGGACAATGTCCCATCTGGAGTAGCACAAAAAAACAATGCTGTTTCATCAGCATACAAATGTTCCTTGGCTCATATTGTAAAAGAAGGTTAGGAAGGACATTACGTAGCCACTCATCCGCAGCATGCTGGTCAGTCTCTGCTTGCTCACCGTGTACTTGGCAGAAGCTGATTGAGTGATGCTCCTTCCAGCATGAAAGCCAACCTAAAGTTGGCTCAAAGTCCAGGCCCATGCTTCCAGATAGACTTTTAGCTTTATTTAGGAGAGTGTGTCCTTAGATTGGAATGCCACAGTCCCGAGCAGCAAAGAACCAATGCAAAAGGGCATCCTCAACTCTCACATCCTTGCCATCCCTCTTGTGTTTTCTGGTTTTGGGACATCCAAGGCTCCAGTCATTTAAGATTGCCTCCCAGTTCCATATAATGCAGTCCACACATAAGATATCAACCCCGAACTCTGTGGCCAAATCCTTTCTGCTACATGTTTCTGACTTGTCCAGCAGCTTGATTTTGATCTCCAATGGCAGAACATTCCGTTTCAGCTTCTCCATTAAAACAGCTCCAGGAGTATGGAGCGACACAGATCAGCATGCAAGGTAGGCAGGAGACAAATGTTAATGGGAGAGTTGGTAACTCACAGTGCTAATATGCTCCACCAGTGATACCGAATGGAACCGCATTAGTACAATTAACTGTTAATGAGTTAATTATTTGCAGTCAAAAAATAGCACTCTCAACTAGGTGCCAAGTCACGATAGTGGTACTCAGGCTGTTTAGAAAAAAGGCACACAACCAAAATTGCACGGCACACAACATCATTTTTTAAAACAGATTTTATAGTAAATGAATCGGGACCGCAGGATATTGTGCACACATCCAAAAAGTGCACACAACCGAAAGGCACACAAGTGGAATAGACTGTATATGCAAAGATACTAGCAAACAAGTTGTCCCCATACTTCCCTCCCTCATCCACTCCTCACAGGTGGGCTTCATGCCAGGGAAATACAGTGCCGACCACATCAGAACCTTAGTAAACCTGATCCACGAGGTCCATGCAAGTCAATCCCCCTGCTGCCACCATAGCGGTTGATTTTGAAAAGGCGTTCGACTCCCTGGAATATGACTACCTTAATACAGTGCTGTTACACTACAGATTTGGTGCCAGGTTCCTAGCAATGGTACAGGCACTGTATGTTGGCCCTTCAGCGAGGATCTCCACCAAGAAAAAATTACTCACCTTAGTAATTATGTTTCTTCTAATGGAGTCTTGCTGCATTCTAACTATTGCAGTTAGCCCCAACACCCAAACTGCCCTGGAGAGTAGAGGGTTAATTTCTATGCAGAGCATAGAACGTTGAGCTCGAGCTTGGTTCAAACCTCTGTCTGCTGCACTTTGAAGTGCAACTGTCAGATTCTTACGAGCTAATAGAAACTACTATGTGGAAATTGTAAAATTTTTACTAGCCAACTGGCAACCAGATATTTTGGATCCCCGAAAGACTCAAGTCAAGATATCCAAAATCAAAAACCAGGTAGTGAACAACTTAAGACTGTTAAATTAATAATATATTAATTAATAATAAGACCATCTTGGGGTAGCTGGTTCATTCCACTGGGGGTGTCAAACAGACGAGGCATACTGATGAGTCCTGGTAGGACGTAAACACGGTCTATGTCATCTGTTAGCACTTTGCAAACTGTGTGAGAGAGGCCTTCGCACCATGCAACTCTGCTTAAAGTTGAACCAGCATAACATTCTGTGGTGATTTGCAAATGCAGCCCATGATGCTTTGCATTGTGTGGGCATGTGTGATTTTGTATTTTCTTGAAACTTAGCTTCCCAGCCAAATGCCCTTTGGGGTAACCCTTGCCTCAGTGTTTGCGCACAGAGGTTCTTTGTCTTTTAAATAGTTTTTTATTTTAATGGGTTCACCACAACATAATCCAGATAGATTGTCTTAAGGTACCTGGTTCATTCCACTGGGGTGTCAAACAGACGAGGCATACTGACGAGTCCTGGTAGGATGAAACACGTGTCTATGTCATCTGTTAGCACCCTTTGCAAACTGTGTGAGAGGCCTTTCGGCACCATGCAATTCTGCGTAAAGCTGAACCAGCATAACATTCTGTGGTGATTTGCATATGCAGCCCATGATGCTTTGCATTGTGTGGGCATGTGTGATTTTGAATTTTCTTGAAACTTGGCTTCCCAGCCAAATGCCCTTTGGGGTAACCCTTACCTCAGTGTTTGCGCACAGAGGTTCTTTGTCTGTCAAATTATTAATATAATCCACTCCCCCTCTCTAAAAGGAGGGAGTACCCAAATGCACCCCTGGGGTGCAACACTGCACCTGCCAGCCCACTTCCCAAAAATAGGTTCTGAGAGGGGAGGCAGGGAACCACCACCCATTAATCTGTACCTGTAAGGTTGAGTCTGATGAGCGGAAGCAGCTGAAACTAACTCTGGCGGGGGCAATAGCAGCCATTAAGATGGTCACTGCCCCCAAAATTTTATATCTATTAACCCACATCCCATTAACTATCAAGCAAAGCTGCTTGCAGAGGATCGGTAGGCTGACAGGAGATTTCTTCAAGGAAGGCCAAAAACCCCACTATAGCTGGACTAAGCTATGCTCCCACTGGACAAGAGGAGGCTGGGATCTACCCTGGATGGAAAGGTATAAGTATGGCTTCCAAGCAGTCCAAACCCTCCAGTGGTTCAAACCTCTCAATAGAAACACACCCCAATGGGTTGATGGTGAAATGGTAAATGGAGGAGTTATCACTTCCACTTTGCTCTTATGCCAACCGGTAGGTAATCCACAATGGCTGCACCCTACCATTACCCCATCAATCAGTGGCTGGGCATGGATCCACCGTAAATTGGACTCCCACCAATATCTCACACCCCACTATAGCATAGCCCATACATCCAGATAGATAGCAGACAGATCTGTTGGCCACAATGGAGTAAAATTGCATCCACTACATAGCAGATCTTAGGCTCAGAAACAGAAGCTAGTCCTTACATTCAAACGCTGAAAGAGAAATGGGCTTACAGAACAGAGATCATTGGAGGTACTTAAAACTCAGGGCTGTAGTCAAAAGCATGCAGCAGGGCTCCAAACCACCACTTGCAGATAACACTGTGGCAGAGTGGCTAATAGTTTCAGAGGCCTGTCAAGCAGGATATATTCCAAACTGTTGGAAGCAGCACCCATCCAAACCTGGAAATCCTAAGTCAGGTGGGAAAAAAGTATAGGTATCACAATCTCTAATGAACAGTGGGCACATACTTGGCACCATGCACACACATTGCTCCAGAACACTCACAGCTGCCTCACTCAAAACAAAATAATGTATCCATGGTACAGGACTCCAGTGGTGCTACATCATGCACAACTGATAGAGAATGACCTATGTTGGCGATGCAGTTCCCCTGGGGGGACCTGTATCTTATACTCTGGAAATGCACTAGCATATGCCCCCTCTGGAGGCAGGTGTGCCAGACAGCAACTAATGTGCAACATAAGCAGATCCCAGTACATCCTCAGCTTCTGATACTGGGCATCAAGCCAGTAACCCCACACTTGATGCTCAACAAAATGCAATGGTTCACGCTTTTAGCCATGCAGGTAAAGAGAGCAATACTCTGTAAGTGGTGCACTACCCTGATCCCCTGCTTGACAGAGATACTAGCATCTCTCACTAAGATGGCAGAACTGGACAGAATGACACACATTAGGACTAATTAACTGCAAAACTTTTACAGGTGTTGGGCCCCCTACATATTATACACACACCCTCCTGCAGGAATAGGCTAGATAGATAACAACCCTGCACCCCTATATAGTAGTCTTCCTCCATCCAACTCACCTCAAATCCCCCCATCTTAGCTGTGATAGGGCTAGTCACAGCACACTGCTTAACAAATAATATCTGAACCGTCCCCTTGCGCAGCTTAAGTTTACGTGCCTCAGGCCTATGGCAGTTTTATATTAATGTTGCACTGATATAGTATTTTATGTGCGTGTATACTTTGTGGGTATTTTGTTCTATTCTACAGTGCAAGAAGCAATACTAAACGATTCACAGAGACCCCTCTCCCTTCGGAGATCCATCAGGAGTCCATGGAGGTACATGCTACAGAGTCGCACAGGTATCCCCTCCTTGTTTGGATATCTAAGTAAGTACCTCTTTAAATGATTTTAATTAATTCTCAGTAAGCCACTCCAACTAGATATACCGTGTAAGCGGAATAAGGGTCATAAGCAGAATAAGTTGTAGCAATAACTACTGTCTTTCATAATTCTTAGGTACGCTAAGCGGTACTGTTGTAACACTGAGTACCTGTGTTATTTTTCCCATGACTTTGGCCGTGCAGAATGATGTATGCACATATGCTCTATGTATGTACTTGTTATTTTAAAATGAATAAAAATTATTAACCTAAAAAAAAAGAAAAGAAAAAATGAAAGAAAAAAAAAAAGAAAATGCACAGAATGCACCAGGGACAGTGGTTTGAGATCTGAGCTCAAGCCTATCAACGTTCCATTATTAGCACGGGTTCTAGCAACTCATTTTTCTCCAAGGCATTTGAATGGTGAAGGCTAACTGCATATGTCAGAATACAGTAAAGATTCCCTGGGGTTTGAATTTGGATAAAAAGAGATACAATGGGAAAGGCTAGAATCCTTATAGAAGGTAGACTATAGCCAAGGAAACAGAAAGAGTGCTAGAATTACTAAATACAGTATATGAACACAGGACCAGTACTCACTGGCTACTTGCAAAACATGTAACAATTAGGCTTTTGAAGCTTACCAGTCATTATTTCTACCAGACTATCAAACATGAAATAGTCCAGGAATCCATTCAGTCCTATAACTAACAACCTATGAAGGGGAGAAATGTTCTTTGTTGCATCCTTGGAATCAGAGAGACTGCAAAGCTTTATACAGTCAGTCTTGTCTCATGAAGCCAAGACAAGTGGCTGCAGGTGGGGGGAGGGAACAGTAAGCTCCATGAGGTCGGCGCCATCTTTAAATCATCATACCACATATGGAATAATCAACATTTTACATCTGATGACAAAGTATTTTAAATAAGTTTGGGAAAGTACACTCCCGTGACATATGGCATATAGCTTTCTTCATTAGTACTCCCATCTCTCCCTCCAACCCACTCCCTCAGACCCCGTCCCCCAGTTACCTTAGACAGAGTTCAAGTCCAGCATTGTTAATTAATTACACATTGTCCTCTTCTCCATTCACCTCATGCATGCCAAATCCCCTTTAATCTTCTGTAGCAGCTTACCTGCTCTTTGGGGGTCACCAAACAGACACTGTTTGCCAAAGTATATTATCAGACACGTTGGGAACTGGAGAGAGTGTGTAACCCCCAATGAGCACAGTTCAGTTTGAATTGCACTGAAAGACATTCATTGGTCTCTTGCGGCATAGCTAAGGCTGGGGTAGAAGGAAAGCTTGTTCCCTTCCTCAGTCTCTAATGGCCTGGCTGCTCAGCCTGCTTCCAAAATCCCATCTCATTCATTCATTAATGCTGACCACCAGAAGAGTATGAGCTGTGCTACCGGAATCAAGTCTCTTTCGCAGTGTCACACAATATGCCCAGAATACCACCAGTAGGGGCATTCAGTTTAAGATTGTGTCTCAACCACTGCTGCATAAAACCTTTGGGATCATCTCTTTCTGAAGTTTCAGGAGAGCCGATGATCCATATGTCGTTGGCACAGTGGCACAGGGAGTAATTTTCCAGTGCCTTGAGCTGGTAGTACAAGGCCCAGTTTTCCTTGATGAGCCCTCAGACACAGATGAAGTCTGTAGTGCTGCAGTGGCAGCTACTTTGCTTCCATTGCCACCGCAGTGGACTGCACCTCACAGGTTTGTAATCTGCCATTAAAGTATGACTTTTTGATCTAGCACAATAAACTACATTTCCAAAGTCTTTACAGTTTGCAGGACATCGTCATTTGTAACACCAGCTGCCTTTCTGCTGCTCTGGTCTCTGGGCCTGAATGTCCTTTCTTCCCTCCAGCTTCGTTCATTGATTTCTTTGGCATATCTAAATAAAAACTCTTTAAAGTCCAGAATGTTGAAGTTGGAGTTGCACAGAATGAAATATTGCACTGATTTTCCAAATTTGGCTATAAAAATAATTTTTAAATGCTATTCTTAGCAGTATCGGTGTAGAGCATGCAGAAACACGTCTGTCCTTGCTGGCATTTGGCTCTACCCCACCGTACTACACTTCTTAATCCATTATTTTTGTTGCCATTGTTGTTTAGCAAGTTCTGGCTCTATAAGGTAGATAAACTGGACTGAAAGACTGACAATAGAATTCCATTTTAACGAATAACTCTAAATAGAAAATGGCTTGAAAATTTCCCAGTCTCTGATTGGCTGATACCCTTGCTAAGAAGTTAGATTAACTACCAACAGAGACTGAGAAATAGCTAGTGTCAACCCATCCAGCCTTACCACAAGCAGAATCATTGTGCCCCAATTACATTTAAAAAAAAAAAAAAAAAGAAAGAATAAATAGCCATTTTTTTCCTTAAATAGTGAGCAAACACCACCTGATCAGGAACCTAAATCCCTTCCCAAAATGGCCAGCCGTATTCAAAACACCCAAACTATTCCACACCCCTTTTTTTTTTGTTGTTGTTATTGGATTTGCTTTAATTTCAAACATGCTAAAAGCAGCATTCGGGTGAGTCGCGTTCTTACCTGAGCATTGAAACAGTGTTTGCACTCCACGGTTCAAACTTCCTTTCCCCTCAGCATAATCTTCCCCCACTCACGGCACCGGTAAACATATTAACAAGCAAGCATATGTTAATGTCGATGTTCACCGTTGGTATTGCTGTTGTACATGCCTCCCATAGTGCTACCCCTCCACAGAAAAAGTACGTTATCAACAGCTTTTAGGTATACATCTCCTACACCTACCCATTATAGTTGCGGTAGTCTGCACCAGCGGTCTGGTGCTGAGCACAGCTGGCCGCAGGGTGCTCCCCAGCCTACCCTCAAGAGCAAGATTCCAGGATTCCCTGAGGGGGACTCCATCTTCTGCACTAGTGGTCTGATGCTGAGCGCAGCTGGCCGCAAGGTGCTCACCAGCCTGCCCTCAAAAGCAAGATTCCAGGATTCCCTGAGGGGGACTCCATCTTCTGCACTAGCAGTCTGGTGCTGAGTGGAGCTGGCTGCAGGGTGCTCCCCAGGCTGCCCTCAAGAGCAAGATTCCATGATTCCCTGAGGGGAACTCCATCTTCCGCACTAGTGATTTGGTGCTGAGCGCAGCTGGCCGCAGGGTGCTCCCCAGCCTGCACTCAAGAGCAAGATTGCAGGAACGCCTCGGGAAAGCAACTCCAGTCCAGCTTGCCAGCCATGAACTCAGTTGGTGGATGGTGCCTGAAACTGTGTCTACTATAGGCAGATTCAGCACTCCGTCTCTCCCTGACTGGCTTCAGCTCCTGGAGATTTGAAGTCCCCTGGAACTCATCTCTCGGCTGCCTAAATTTTTTTCCATTAGCAGATTATATATATTAGCCAATAGAGGGCCCAGTTATAAGCACCCTTACCCAATCCAATCCATCAGTCTTTGCTCCCTCCCTCTTCTACTTCTGACAAGGCCCGTGCTTTTAGGATCACTCCCTGTTGCCTAACACTCAGACCTGTTCTACTCCCCTCCAGCACCATAACTTCATAAGTCCTGCACTCTCTCCTTATTCTCTACTTTGAACACCTGTACCTCTTTTCACTATGTCCATAAACACCTTTTTAATGCTGCCTCTACTTCTGTTTTTCATAACCCCCAACTCCACTAGTACTGGTAACCCACTCATTTACCAGCATCGCCACTAAATATCGCCACTCTATGTTAGGATATATCCCTTGGTGTACCCTACCGCCATCCAAAACACACTACTGTGCCCCCATGCTAGCCTCCCTCAATAATAACTGAGATAATCTCCTCCCAATCCCTGAGTACCCCCTTCTCCTTCAATTACTCACGCCCTGCAGTAACACACCAGATAAAAAATCTGTCAGAAGTAGATGGCGTTTGGCTCACAAGCTCCTTGCTCACTATCTTGCTAGGATTGCACTTCTCCTCCTGCTCCTAGCTGGGAACGTACACCCAAACCCTGGTCCACCCACCTTGGCATATGAACAACACAAGAAACAAGACTCCCTCAAACTGGCAACTCTTAACATCTGCAGCCTGCCAGCTAAGCTCATTGCACTCCAAGTCTGGGTGTCACAACATAGGCCAGATGTTATAGCCCTTAACGAAACCTGTCTCTCTCCTAAGGTCCCAGACAATGCTGTATCCATTCCAGGCTATGCACTGTTCAGACTTGACAGAATTGCCAAGAGAGGGGGTGGCTGCGCCATTTCATTAAGGGAAACTCTTGAAGGGCTAGTCATCCCATTACCCCCCTCTACAAACAACTCTCAAATCCTAGCAGTTAAAATAATCCTGGGCCAGCAGGAAAAATCCCTCACAGTTCCATCAGTATACATCCCGCCGCGTGACCATGTTACAGGCTTCCAAATGATCGCAAACTTCACGGACGACAGTACCTCCCATGGTGAGACAATTGTAATGGGTGACCTAAATGTAAATTGGCTCGCTCCAGAAGCCGACCCATATAAGCAGGTCATTGCTGCCCTAAACATTACTCAAATGGTCGCCTCTCCCACTAGGTTTAATTATAAGTCTGGTAGTAGCTCCTTACTTGACCTGATCCTCACCTCTCATCCCAGCAGAATCATGAACACGGAAGTTCTCACAGATGCCCTCAGTGATCACTCTCCAGTTATTTGCCACTGGTCAAACAAGGCACCTAAACCTAAGTCCTCATTTTCCCATAAAAGAATCTTTACAAAAGGAAAGCTTCCACAATTCCTTGCTGCCCAATCAATGGTTAACTGGACACCCCTTGACTCCTTCAGCAGTGCTGACCAAGCACTTGACTCCTTCATTGCCCAGTTTAACAAAGTTTGTAACAGTTTTGCCCCCCTACGTAAATGCAAAACTCAATCTACCACTAATCACTGGATTAACTCTGAACTCATCTCCATGATGTGAAACCGAGATAACCTCTGGCACCGAGCCATAGACTCAGGGAAACCACATGATATGCAGCTCTATAAGGTGGCTAGGAACCAGTACACAATAGCTACTTGAATATGCAGAGCCAAGTAAGTCTTCTACAACCAGGAACTTACTAACTCCTGGAGAAATAGCAAACCCTTCTGGGAGAACATCAAGAGCCTCACGGGTAAACCAAGCAAATCCTCCCCACTATGATTGAGGTTATCGGCTCCACTTTACAGGACCCCAAAGAAATAGCAGACTCCTTTAATCTTGCTTTTACTGAGCTTAGCAGTGTCCTTCCCCCCAACTTCTTTGACAATTCTGCCCAGCCCTGCCTCAATAATAAAATCAATCTCCACAGTAATACCCCCCGTTCTACTTTAAGAGGGTATCCATGTCTGAAGCTAAAAGATATCTTAAAGTGCTAAGCAAAGCCAGTTTCAGCAGCGATACCCTTGACCTTAAACTCCTCTCTCTCTCCCTTGTCATTGTCCTACAACCTCTAACTAAACTTCTGAATCTCTCACTCTCTCATAAACAATTCCCCCAGCTCTGGAAATCAGCAGTGGTCGCACCCGTTCATAAAAGCGATGACAGGTCCCTTCTGTCTAACTACTGCACTATCTCTGTCCTCCCACCACTCTCCAAGGCATTGAAACGAATTGTAGCTGACCAATTGTCTGAACACCTCAACAAATATAACTTAATCTGCCTGCAACAACACAGCTTTAGAAAAGACCATAGTACTACCACTGCCCTGCTTGACTTCACCAGCCATATTCATAAGGCGATTGACACTGGCCACCTACTGGGTGTGGTGTTCATTGATTTGACCAAGGCATTTGACACTGTAAACCACCAGCTCCTGCTTCACTCATTCTCCTCCCTTGGACTATTTAATGATGTAACCAAATGGTTTGAAAGCTACCTCTCAGCAAGGAGCCAAAATCAAAATCGTTGACTCTCTCTCTAAAGTGCCCTTCCTGTCCACTCTGGTGTACCCCAGGGTTTCATCCTTGGCCCTCTACTTTTCAGCTTTTTCATCAATACTCTTCCTGCAGCTTGCAATAATAACTTAATACTCTATGCCGATGATGCAGTCCTCTATTTCTCCCATATTGATCCCGTCTCGCTCTCCAAGGTGCTATAGACGAACGTCAGCCTAGTTGAAACCTGGCTTCTCCAACATAAGCTGTTGATGAATTACAAAAAAACAAAATCCATGCTGTTCCATAGCTCTCACAGCAAATACAGATCCATAAAGTTCACCATACATAATGAACTTGAACAGCCACTTGTGCAAGTTTAAATACCTCGGTATTACCCTTGATTGCACAATGTCTTTAAGCTCACATGTTCAACACATCACAAAATCAGTCAACTCAGGAACTGGGGTCCTCTACCGCCACCGTCGCTGTCTTACCAAAGAAGCTATGCATGCAGCCATACCTGCCTCAGTCCTACCCGTCATTGATTACAGGCTTGTCTTCTACAGAGCTGCCGTTGATACCGCCCTAAAACGGGTCAAGACGGCCCTTAACAAATGCTGCAGACTTCTCACTGGTGCAGGGAAGCATACGCATACCTGTGATCTCTACAAGCAATCCAACTGGTTCAATCTAAATAGTAGACTTGTCTACCAGACCTGCCTACTGGCTAAGAAAATTTGTCTTAACCTCACACCCCCTGCAACTCATGCCTTAATGTTGCCCGCAGTCACTGTACATTTTACACGCAGTTCCCTCAAACAAACATTTATCATTCCATTCTGCCGTACTAACCAGGCTCAATGTGCTTTCCACACCAGGGTCCCCCTGCTGCTAAACAACCTTCCCCCTGAAACTGCAGCTGAAAACAAGCTTGGCCTATTCAAATGTAAACTCCGCCAGCACCTCACTGACCTCAGCTGTTGTGACTGCTCTGCCTAGGCTTGCGGCTTTGTTTTGCCTCTCCCTCCTCTTCTCTCCTCCCATGCTACACTCCTCACCTCTCTCCACCCCCTCCATCCCCTGATACTCCCTGTCTCTCTCCCACCCCACCTACCGTTCTACCCCCTCTCACCTCCCACCTACCATTCCACCCCTCTCCCGCTCCTCTCCTCCTGTCTCCCCTTCCCTATCACCCTATTTCTTGTTGCTCCACCCCAGACTACCTAGTATTTATCTTTCTGTTCTTGCATTTACGATAATGTCAAATCCTTGACTGTCTATCTTCCTTTTCCCCACCCCTTCCCCTCTTATCCCCCACCCCTTGCTCCACTTATGTCACCCCTAGGATGTTTTTTATTTGTATTTGTGTCTTGTTATATATACACACCCGTATTGTTAATTGTGCATTGATATTTGCCACTGATGGTTGAGGTGGCAGTATAGCACAGTGGTTTAAGGCTCTGAGCTGCAAATCTGGAGACCTGGGTTTGAATCCCACAGCTCCTACTTGCATACTGTGTGTCCCTGAGCAAGTCACTTAACTTCCTTGTGCTCCCAGGTCACACCTGTAAACAAGTTTCAGCTTAGTGCATCTTTCTTGGTTTAACAAAATAAATAAATAAATAGTTTGATATGAAAACCTGGGTGCTTAGTGCTGCGAGTGACAATACTGCTGCTCTGCTGATAGGCTGGCACATATTAATATTTTTTACCATATCATCCTTTTAAAGTCCTAAATGAACTGGGCCCCCTGTATCTTTTGTATCTATACTGGAGACAGTACAGAAAGGTGGTTAAGAGCACTGAGCTGCAAACTTGGTGACCTGGGTTTGAATCCCGCCAGCCCTCACTTGCATCCAGTGTGACTGTGAGCAAGTCAATTAAGTTCCATGTGCTCCCAGGTAACACCTGGAAACAAGCACGCCCATACCAGATAGGGAGGGGGCCAATAGCCAACCCTAATGGCTTATCTGTTGGTGTGCCATTAGGATAAGGAACCAAGATGTAACTCGGTCCAACAATAGAGTCAGAGGGCGGGAGAGATACTCAGAAGTGAGAGGGAAGACATGCAAGTACCCTCATACCCCTGCCCATACACATCCAGCATAACAGCCCCAGCTCACTTCTGTTACCACAGAGCTGCCACCTAACATTGTAACTGCCCCCTCACAACTCCGCACTTTTACCTTTATGAATGCCCCTCCAGCCCTGCACACCGACTTCAGCTTGTCTGCTCCTCCCAGTTACCAAGAGGTTAGTGTTCAGCCGGTTTTAAAAAAATGATAATTTATTTATTATTTATTTATTAGTATTTGTTGATCGGGTAAGTGCACTAGACAAATCCTGCCTATTTTCAGGCACGACCCGGGGGAGGGGGATACAGATGAATGCCAACTGACCTTGAACCAGATTAAGCTGTTGGTGTCATTTTTAGTGAATGAGGGAAATTTGGCCAGGACACTGGGGAAATTCCCCTACTCTGTTGGAGGCAGAGGGCGCTGTGTGGCTGAGCAGCGTTACTGTTCAGTGGTGACTGGAGTTTCAGTGGAGGAGGACGTGTGGCAGGCTAAGGAGTGGGTCTCCTCCTTGGCTTCCTTACTATTTTTGCAATGGAGACTAATGTGGAAGAATATCGGAAGGAGGATATTTGTCTTCGGGCAGAAGAGGCAAATAATGAGGAGGATACATCGGGAGATGCGGTTCTCCGGGACCAGACTATGAGATGGGTCAGTGAGTCTGGAAACCAGGCGATGGAGCAAGCTTTAAGGTCTCAACTCAACGAGGCGGAACATCTGTACCATGAGGCGAGGAAGAGATTACAGGAAGAACTGGATCATAGGAATGCTTCAGTGGTGGTACAGGAAGCAGAAATGCAGAGCAAAGGATTGGTAATGGAAGAAGGAGACGCTGAAAGTGAAGAGAGGGTGAGTCAAGAAGACGAGGGATTAATAACAGAACAGTTGGAAGAACCAGGGGTGAATTTCAAAGCAGGGGAAGAGGCGGTTTTGGATCTGCAGGAGGGGGTTACGGGGGAAAATGAGAAGGATTTTCAAATGTCTTCTGAACAAACGACAGATGCAGGTAGCGTGACCCCTTCTGAACTTGTATTACCTGCAGTAACTTTCACGCTAGGGTCCTCTGTAGGAGGCTCTAACAGACTTGTAAAAGAGAGGGGGAAAAACAGGACTTTACAGAAACAAACAGTGGATGGGCCTAGGCAAAGGCAAGATCGTTTGCAGGTGGGGAATGTCGCAGGAAATTGGGTAGAGACAGTTTTGCAAGCTGCAGGATGGGTGAGGAGCCCCACAGGGCATGGATGGGATGCAAACCTAAATAGTGAAACCCCATCTGCAGTTTCTGGTGACCCCCTCCCTCCTCCTGGGAAGGCAGTAACTCCCTCTTTACCCCCAGGACAACTCTCTCCTTTAGAAGAAGGTTTGATTCATCAGCAAGATTATCCTCATCCTTTACTGCAGTGTATCAGGGAACAGGAAAAAGAAGATTCAATGGACTCGGTTGAAGGGGCTAATATAGTGCAAAAGGAGGTACATCAGGGAACTACCTCTACGAATGTAAATAAAAATGTTTCTATGGGGGGAAAAGTCGGATAAAGCATGGCATGGGAAAGTAGCAGAGCATTTATTTCCGGCTGAGAAAGGCCTTTTTTTAGAACCTGCAGAAAGGCGGAATGCAGTGCGTTTAAAATATAGGGGTGATATGGATGCACTTCCAGATAGGAAGTTTGTGGGCAGAGTTTTGTTAAAAGATAGCATGAAATTTTATGCCTATGAAATTTACGCTTTAATACATGTGCCGGGTGATGTAATTTTTGATGTACCTGTAAGTTTTAAACATCCAACTGGGTTAGAAAGATTTTGGAAACAGTATCGGTTAATGAAACTTTCACCTTTATGGAGACCTTTTTTGGCGATTCCACTAACAAAGCCCTTAACAAAAAAAATCACGGTTCTTTATAGAAATGAAGGGGTAAACGTGGCAGATATTACTTATTGGTTACAACAGCATTGTAAGGTTCAAGGCTTTCCTGAAACAATTTTGGATGAAGAACAGTTATGGATGGGGGGATGGAAATATCAAATAGTATTGAATTTGGTGAATGGTCAAACAAAGCATTTGCCCAACTGTTTTTTTTGGGGGCAGGGATGGGGGGTGATTTTCTATCCTGGGCAACCAAGGGCATGTTTTAAATGTGGAGATGTGGGCCATTTAAGCAATGTATGTGATAAACAAAAATGTGGATTGTGTGGGGATTTGGGGCATGTAGGGGCTCATTGTCGGCAACCGTTGAGATGTAATTTATGTGAGGAAAAAGGACACTCTTTTCGTACCTGCTCATGGGCCTCTCACAATAATGTCGACCGTTCAGTGAGGGCACAGTAAGATGTGTATGTAGCCACAGCACAAAAAGAAAAAATGAGGATGTTTGAGTTACTAACAACGGGTCCCATTAGTGCTCCATTACCACAAAGAGTTTCAAGGAGAGCAGGGGATACTGAGGCAACAGAGAGAGTTGAGGTGCATGACCTGGAGGGAACAGTACAAGACTGTCAGAAAGATGGAGGGGGAGTTTTGGTGATAGGGGGAATGGTACAGAAAGTACAGGAGTTGGACCAGGTAGAAAAGGAGAGAAAGGAAGGAACTTCTATGCCCCTCAGTACAGTTGGAGGCAGATTTTCAAAGGGTGACTAGATCTAAGGCAGATAAGTTGCTAGATGTTGCTTCAAAACAAACCAAACAAGCAGAGGAAGTGGTGTTACAAAATTCATATGCTTTGTTATTTGAGGAGGGAATGGAAGAGGATGGCTGTGAATCTGATCTATCCTCAGTGACATCCTCCCAAGTAGATGGAATTTCTGAGTCTAGCTTCCCGGAAAAACTAAAAACTAGGAAAAGGAAAAAGAAAAGATGAAGGGTTCTGGATAATTTCTAATGTTTTCTATATATAAAGTATTGATGGCTATATCTCTCTGTACAATTAATGTTAATAGCATTAAGGCCTATGAGAGGAGGCAGAGTACTTTTTTGAGCCTCAGTATTGGGAAGGAAGAAGTGATCTTGTTACAAGACACTAGGCTACACTCATTATCTGAGGTACAAAGAGCACAGAAAAATTGGAGGTGGGGTGTTTCGTATTGGTCGATAGAAGAAGACAGGTGCTCGGGGATTGGGGTACTTTTTAAAGGAGGTGTTCAAGTATTACATGTGTATGATTTAATACCAGGAAGGCTTATGATTATGGACGTAGTGTTGAAACAAGAAGGTTTCCAAGTTATAAATATATATGCGCCACAGACAAAGGCGGAGAGGTCTGAGATGTTTAGACGAGTCGAACCTTATTTAAACACTTCAAAATTAGTATTATGGGGGGGAAGATTTTAACTGCAGGCTTTCACACAGAGATTGTGGAAGAGATACAAGGAAGGTTTTTAGTGATACCAATTATTTATTAGCAGTAATGAACAGAAATGATATAACAGATGTACATGACATTCTGCAACAAGAACCAAGTCATACTTTTTTCAAAGGGAGATTGTCAACCAGGATTGATTTTTGGCTAGTATCAGCTACACTGACTTGTCAGGCAGTGGAAGTACGACCTTTGGTAACCTCCGACCATCTGGTGGTAATTTTAAGATTGGGAGAAAGACAAAGGTTAATAATTGGGAGAGGATGTTGGAAAATGAACACATCTCTGTTGCAGGATGCCATGTTAGAAAAAGGTGTGAGAAAGCTACTTCAGGCAAGAAAGGATTTATGTTTTATGTATATGAGTCCAATAGAATGGTGGGAAGACATTAAAAGAGATTTACAAGATTGGTATAGCACTTATACGAAAAGGAAAGTGAAGGATGAATACATTAAGTATCTTGGATTACGGGCACAATATCAAATCTTAGCACAAGCAGGGTTTGGTGAGGATAAAAGGGCAAGGATGCAAAGTGTAAAAAATCAGATGAGGCAGTATTTAGAAAAATCGGTAAAAAAATGGCAATTCAGCAGAAATATAGAACACAAGGTACAAAGGAAGAGGTAAATCCTTATGAGGGTAGGTTACACGGGGTGGAAAAGAGGACTTTGACAAGTCTTAGAGACAAACAAGGAACTATACAAAATCATAATCATGATATTATGCTCATTATGCAGCAGCATATGGTGGATACTTTTCAGAGGGACAGGATGGAGGATCAAGATTTTATAATGGGATTAGAGATACTGGCTTTAAGTAGGGAGGGAGAAGAGGGTTCAGTTGCTCCCATTTCCGGGTTGGAAATTCAGGAAGCTATCTCACAGTTATCTGCTAAATCGACTCCTGGACGGGATGGGATACCAAATAACTTCTACAAGCATTATAGTGAGAGTTTGGTTCCTTGTCTTGAAGTACTTCTGAATGCCATTTGGGAAGAGGGAAGGCTTGCTCCCTCAATGCAGATGGGATTAGTGTTTTTCCTCTTTAAAAAGGGGAACCCCCACGAGTTAAAGAATTGGAGACCATTAACATTATTAAATACTGATTAAAAAATACTAGCAAAGATTCTTACAAAAAGATTAGCACATGTAGCACAGAAAGTGATTGTTCAGAAGCAGACACACGCAATACCAGGAAGGAATACTGTACAAAATCTGGTGATGATTAGGGAGATTGTGGAGCAAAGTTTAGGGAAGAACTCGGGCAGGTATTTAATGGCAGTGGACCAGGAAACTGCCCTTGATGCGGTAAATCAGGAATACCTCTGGAAAGTATTAAGTTACTATGGGATCCCTCAAAAGTTTATAGAGGTAGTAAAGGTCTTATATAAAGAGGCTCAGACTATACCGTCGGTGAATGGTTTTATAGGGGTTCCGATTTATTTGAAGAATGGTGTAAAACAGGGTTGCCCAATGAGCCCTTTAGTGTGTGTCTTTGGTTTAGACCCTATATTGTGGAAAATTGGTCAAAATAAGGATATTAGAGCTATAAGAAACAAGGATGGGTACATTTTTTCAAAAATTTCAGCATATGTGGATGATTGTGTTTTTTCAGTAGCAGATGGAAAAACAGGATTTGAAGTTATATCTATAATACAAGCAACTTATCATACAACAGGTATCAAAATTAATATGAATAAAAGTATAGTTCTGGTTCTAGGGGACAGTACAAACATAAGAGATTTTCCAATTCTGATGACGAAAGACCAAGTGAAAATTTTAGGTATTTATTTTGGCACTAAGGAGTCAGAATCCCATAATTGGAATGAAGTTTATGACAAAGCTCAAAGTAAAGTACAGGCATGGTTGTCTTGGAAGATGTCCAAAAAAAAGAGGGTGTATCTTCTACGGGCATATATTGCACCTATTTTTTTGTATTTATCTCATGTACTTCCCTTACCATATTATATGCACACAAGAGTTTATTTTTTCATTTCTTATGGGGTAGTAGGCTAAATCCAGTTAAAAGGAATCACACATACAGGGTAAGGAAAGAAGGAGGGTTAAATATGCTACAGCCCATAGTATACTTATTTGGTAATTTCTTTTTTAGTTCTCTTTTCCCTTTAATAGCGCAGACATCAGGGATTGGGCAAGTCTGTATGCAGCTTTGGGGCACACCATTTTTTGAGGCATGGGGAAGGGGGAAATGGAACCCTGCAGAGCATAAACTGCCTAATTATGTACAAATTGCACTTCGGTATATTTGAACTTGGAAAATAGAACTGGCTTGGTGTATGGGGAAGGGAAAAGAGTTTTTTATAAAACAATTTTGGACTCTTGGTATCGAGAGGACCCAGTTTTTCAGGTATCTTCTCAAGTTAATATTAACTTATTATTGGAAGGCATGTTAAAAACAAGGATTCCTTGGAAGATGCAATATTTCGCTTGGCTCTGTGGTCATCAGAGACTGCAAGTGAAAAGCAATCAGAAACATAAGCAAATAAATGAGAGAGAATGTGGAGAACAGGCATGTGCTGGAATTGTGGAGACAATGCAGCACCTTTTCTTTGAATGCATTCATGTAAAGAGCTTTTGGAAATTACTATCAGATTTATGGGGAGAAAAGTTAATCTTATTAATAAATTATAATGTTTTGGTTTTAGGGCAAATCCCGGCTGAATGGGCAAAATGGGCAAACAGTACAATTCATGTTATGTTGGTATGTATCAAATGGTCCATCTGGCAGGCGAGATGCCTAAGGTCTTTGCAAGGTAAGGTAGTACAGCAACAAGATGTTTTTTTTCATATACAGAAAGATTTGGATAGTATCTATGGGTATAAAAAACGTACTCTAGGAAAGGAAGTGTTTACCAATCTATGGAGAAATATTGGCTGGGTGGGATAGGGTTTTTTAAAGGGGTGAAGGGTGTTAAGAGGTGAGGAGGTGGGTTTAAAAATGTTACCTAAGATTTCATGCAGCAATAGTAGAGGAAGAAGAGATGGTTATATGTTCATAGATGAAGGAATATTTTAAGTTTAATTTATGTATTTTTTCCTTTCTTTTCTCTTTTTTTAAATTCGGTGATGGAGTTTGTAGCATGACTTTCATTTGGTTATGATATATTATGATGTGTTTTTTTTCTGGACTGTTTTTGAACTTTGAATAAAAATTTCCCCTACTCTTTTCGATAAGTGGCATGGGATCTTTAACATCCACCTGAACTACCACCAATCCAGGCAGATGGGACCTCGGTTTAACGTCTCATCCGAAAGATGGATGGGATGGAGAGGACAGCCTGTTCTCCCTGCTCCTCTCCCAGATTCGGGAAATGCTCTCAGGAGCATGGACCTGCTCTCCTATGGTACTCCTTCACTTAAAAACAAACTGCAGAGTGAGACAGTTCCCACTGCTCCCACAGCCGCTGAAATGTCTCACCCACTGCACCTGTGTGAGCCATGGGGGCCAAGGGTAGACAGAGAGAGACAGGCTGATGCTGAAGGTGGGGGCGAGGAGCAGGGACCAGGCAGAAAGAGAGAGCTGCACCGCGGCTAATGTTGAAGCCTGGGGGGGGCTAGGACCAGGGAGACAGAGATGGACCAGCAGAGGAGCGAGGACTGAGGAGAGAGCTGCCTGCAACAAGTAAGCATTAACTCATGACAGGGTGTTCTGATAACATGGATTAATGCACACATCGGGGGCATTGTGAGTCACCCTCACAGCCCCCAGGGTGTGTGTTAATCCACATTATCAGCATACCCTGGAGTGCGTTAATGCACTTATTATGTGGGGTAACCCGACTGTTACCAAACAAAAGGAAAGTTATTAAAAATGATAAAGAAGTCTGGATTTTGGGATGCATCCTTCCAGACAAAGTAGTCCCATTTCTAGCACAGTGTGATGCACACCTCTGCTCTCTCAGCAATGCTCACTATCACAGGCACTCACATGACCTAGACAGTTTCTACAGTTTCTCTCACTGTCCTGCATCCCCGTTAGAACAAGGGAGACTGACTTGTGCAGTTCGGGAGTTTTCATTGCACTGCTCCATACTGATTTACAGTACACAGCATCTTGCCATTGCAACTTTCACCATGAAGGAAGCATCATAACTCCCAGAGATCACATATGCAACATTGACTACACATTAACAAGAGGCAGCTAGGGAGAGACAGAGGACAGTGGAGCACGGTTAAATTAAACGCTCTCTGGCTCCCAAATGCAACAGTCCTCTAAGTAAAAAAAAAAAAAAAACATTTACACTTTCCCATGGGTTACAACCTGTACAGTTTAATAGCTGTTGTGCTGTAATGTAAAATAGTGTCACATTCACAAACATAACAGACTGACATGCAGGGTTGGGAGACGGACGGAGCCAACAGCATTTGTTGGGGTCAAGAAGCAGACTACAGTCGCTGGCACAACCTCTCTTCAAAGTGAATATATGTCCAGGAGTCTGGTTTGTATCATAACCCCCGGTGTTCGGCACAGATATTAAGGGAATTCACTTTTCTTTCTCCTTAATTGAAGGGGATTATTCGGGGTGCACTTTGCTGAGGGTGGCCAGAGATCTGCTGGGCAGCCAGACACACAAGGAACACGGTATATGTGTGTGTTTGGGGGGGACGTACCACTGACCTCCGAGACTACACACCACAAGTCAGCATAGATAGGGCAGAGGACACTGCCATACACAGAGGCCAGCATTACTCGGGGACAGACGGGACAAGATGCACACCCACAGACAGACCCACAACGGCAACTGTGGCACCTCCTCTGTCTCTCTTATGCTGTCTGTCTTGGGCAACCTATTCCTGTTCTGTCTCCTCCCACTGCCTGTGACTTGCCAAACTCCATCACAACTCCTGCTCTCCCTCTCCCTCTCTCCACGGTAATACTGCTCTTGGTAGCAATGCACACACACACTGCACCAAGTTGTTCCACTGCACACAGTCTACACTTACTACCAACAGTCACCTGTAGTGCACCGTGAGCCTGTCTCTCACTTTCTGGCTTGCAGGGTTCACAGGACTGTCCATGCCACTCTGATGCTGCGTGCCACTTTAGCTTGTGTCCCATACTGTGAAATCCTCTGTCATGCTCATGGCACTGGCCCCAGTTGTATTTCTTTAGGCTTGCTGTGAGAGTCGCACCATGGCTGATGTTGAAGCCGGGAAGGGGGGGAGATGAGGAGTGAGGACTGGGCAGAGAGAGAGAGAGAGAGAGAGATGCACCATGGCTAATGTTGAGCCCTGGGAGGGGAAGGCTAAGATTGTGAGTGAGAAAGCCACACCACCAGAGGAGCAAGGACCAGGGAGAGAACTGCCTGCAACAAGTGAGCAATAACTCATGACAGGGTGTGGGTTTATGCAAGTAATAACCCACGACAGGGTGTGCAGTTAATGGTGATTAATCAACACCCTGGGTACATTGTGAGGCACAAGGCCGCAGACCACATGCCCTCATGGCACCCGAGGTGTTGATTAATTCCCAACAATTGCACACCCTAGAGTGGATTATTGCGCTTATAGCATGGGGTCACAACAGTATCATAAAAGTAAAGCAAAATCTCACAAAAGCATGAAAAACTACAGATTTCATGAAGTAGCCTTCCTCCACAGAAAGCAGTCCCTCTGTTGAAATGTCTGTGATATGCATTAATGCAGCAGTACAGAGAGATTGATCAATGGTCTCTCACTGCACAGGCTGCGTGTGTGCACAGACATCAGCGACAGTGTCCACACCACAAAACATAACGGGGGCCCTCAGGGCACAAAGAACTGAACTTCTGTCACTGCATTTCACAGTACTACAATTTGTGACACTACCCAGCAGTGCGGGCAATATAGTGACACGTGGCACTTCTCTGTGCATTGCTGCCCAGTTGCTACAATCCTCGGGGAGCTGTGTGGCTTCTGCTGTGGTGCTCGGGACACTTCTCTCTGGCTTGCTGCCCAGTTTGGTACCATCCTTGCAGAGCTGTGCCCCTTCAATTGTGGTGCTCGCTAAGAGTACACAAACAAATGTCTGCCTTTTACATTTGCTCTGTCAGAGCAAAACCCAGACCCGGCATAGCTCCTAATTTTGCCTGACACCTGTTCACATGAAGTGTGAGTATATACTGTTTTAAATTAGCCTGTCTTGGGCTGTGCATCCAAACTGCTTGTGGGAGAAGGGACTGGTAGAGTGGTGAATGGGGGAAGGGGAGAGATGTTACGTCAGCGAGGCTGATCAGTGGGCGGTCTCCTGTACATGAAAACAAAAATCCCCCGTATGATTGGTGTAGCATTTTCTTTTCAAGTATAGACCACTTCAGGCAAAACAGCGTCATGATCAGCCTGGTTGATGATTGGTGTGATACTGTTAAGCCCCTTGCAGAGCACTCTGCATTGGGCAGACAGTGTCACACCCTTCCGCTGTCATTTCAAGAAGCTGCATGATGCGTGCCGCATGAGCAACCTAAAACCAAAAAAAACCACAAGGTCAACATCTGTTCATTAGCTCTCCCCAGTCCTGACTGATGACCGCCGATCCTACTCAGACTCTGCCATCGCCAGGGCAGTGACCAAGATATTAACCACCCCCCACCCGCAAAACATTTTGTAGGGCCCTTCCTCATGACCAAAAAATTGGTGTACAATAACCACTTGCACAATACATAATATTTTACAAATAGGTTTCATTGGTATTACCGGACATAATCTACAATAAAATAAAGCAAACAATAAAAAGCTGCATTTCAGCACAATTTATAAGGCAGTAGGCAAGGCTAGCCAGATGCTGGGGTACATATGGAGGGGGATTTCTAACACAAAAAGGAAAGTGGTGGTGGCACTGTATCGCTCACTAGTTAGACTTCACCTAGAGTACTGTGTCCATTTCTGAAGGCTGCACCTCTGCAGGGACACTGACAGGATACAAGCAGTCTGGAAGATGGCTACCAAAATGGTGAGGGCATTACAAGAAATACCACATGAGGAGAGGCTGAGGTAGTGCAACATGTACTCCCTTGAGGAGTGGAGAGAGCGAAAAGGGACATGATCAAGACCTATAAGTATCTCACTGGAGTGAACAAGGTGCAGGAGGAGGAGCACCAGAATACGGGTGCATGCTATGAAGCTTTAAGGGGGAGTTTAAGAGGGATGTGAGAAAATGCTGCTTCACAAAATGGGTGGTGGACACCTGGAACAGCCTGACTAATTTGGTGCGTGTGTGCCCAGCCAATAGCGTCAACCACAGCACCTAAAATCATAAGTAAGCTTCTATAGTGAAGTTAACATTGAATTAGACCTTATAACTTTAGGTAAGGCTGGGAAATGAGGCAGACATAGGAGTTAGCTTTTTTGTTTTTAGAAAGAGAGTCAACCTGCAGGTTGTCTCATCTTACCCAGGCGTCCCAAGGAATTGTAGAAGCTGTCATTGCCTGAATCCCGCCTGCAGTTGTGTCTCCTATCTTCCTATTCATCCACAGATGACCAACGATGACAACGAAGTGGGGGCAGTCCTGATAGCTGGCCCGTGTTTGGAGGTTGTGTGCTTTTTACGGCGAGACCACCTGTCATTGGGGCAGAAGGTATTCCCTGAACTGGTGCTTGTTGATGGAGGGACAAGAGGATGGAGGTCCTGGGGATAGCTGGAGGTGCCCCTTAAACATCAAATGAGAGGGCCGAAGGGATGACTGGTGTCTGCTGTGGCCGGACCTCCTTTCCGGGGGAACACAGGTGCATAGTGGGTGTCGTCTGTGTTTCCTTTTCCCAGGATTTTAAATCTGGAGTATGGTCGGGGAAACCTTTTGCCAGCACAAACATTGGACACTTCTCCTCTTGGCTGGTGTGTTCCACCTCTAGAACATCGAAGGATTTTGGAAGACTGTTGAAGGGATTTTTTTGTGGCAGCAGACGGTTTCAGGATTACTGGCAGACTTTGCATCTATGTATTGTTTTACATTATCCCTGGAGCTAGTGAGAGGAGTTTGAGGTCACTAAGGACAGTGTTTCTTCATGTGGACTGCTCAGGTACTGTACGTTGCCAGTTCTGTAGACTTTCTGCCCAGCAGAGACTAGGGGCAGTGAGAGGGCCCATGGCCTCTCGATCATCCTGGGCTGGAAAGTACAGTTACGTAAGAACTTACTGTAACAGTAGATCTTCGAGAGAGGCTCTTCAAGTAGGTAATTACATATAGGACTGACGTCGGCAGGCGGCAGGACCCCTCAGAAAAATTTCAGCTAGCGGTCCCTGAGGACCGCCCGCATCAGGTGACTGGCATCAGGGAGGCCTGTTATAAGGCGGTCCCTAACACCGCCTAGTTCTTTCCCCGCCACAGGCCAAAAGAGGCCGGATGCGAGAGGAGCGGATATTTCCCTCACTGGAAAAGGAGCTGAAAAAGCTTAGGGGGATGGAGGGCTGAAAGGTATTACCTACTGCAAGAGCCTCTATCGAAGATCGATCTACTGTTACAGTAAGTTCTTACGTAACTGTACTATCTCACTTCAAGAGGGCTCTTGCAGTAGGTAATTACATATAGGACTGAATCCCAAGCAGTCTGGGACAAGGAGAAGCACTAGGAGGAGGAAATCTACTCCAAGTAGTAGCTTTAGCTGTGCAAGCTTTAAGATAAGAGGCCTTGCAGAACAGCCAGCCTGAAGCCTGCTCTATGGCGAGAGGCAATATCCAAACTGTAGTGTTTAGTAAAGGTATGGACGGAAGTACAGGTGGCAGCAGCACAGATATCTGCCACTGACACTTTCTTGAAACAAGCCGCTGAGGCAGCTACTCCTCTGATGGAGTGACCTCTTACTTGACCTGGCAGGGTCTTGTTGTACTTGTCATAACAGAAAGTGATGCAATGAGCCAACCGTTTAGATAGGCATTGCTTAGAAACAGCATTGCCTTCTCTTTTATGAGCAAAAGAGACAAACAGTTGATCAGTCTTTCTGAGATCCTTCATCCTGTTGGTGTAGTATCTCAGAATCCGGTGAATGTCCATAGTATGGAGCAAATACTCCCCCTGATTAGAGTACTGTGTAAAAACGGCAGGTAACTCTATGGACTGATTTAGAGTAGACTCCACTACTACCTTAGGGAGAAACTTAGGGTTAGTGTGCAGAGCAACACGTTCCTTGTGAAAAATCAAGTATGGAATTTTACACATCAGGGCCTGGAGCTCGGAAATTCTCCAAGTGGAAGTAATGGCCACCAGGAAGAGAGTCTTCCATGAAAGTAACTTCAAGTCTGCTGAAGCTGCAGGTTCAAAGGGAGGCAGAGTAAGTTTCTCGAGAACAAAGTTCAAGTCCCAAGGGGGAGCAGGAGTACGTATAGGAGGTCTCAGATGGAGGACCCCTCTGAGAAAGGTCTTAGAGACCTCCAGTTGAGCAAATGTCTTGTCTGCAAAGGGAACATGATAGGCCGAGATGGCCGCCATGTGGACCTTCAGAGAAGAATGACTGAGACCCAGGTCGAAAAGATGGCGTAGGTACTCCAGCAGAAGCCCCGCTGAGCAGGAAAAGGGTTCCACGTCCTTAGAAGCAGCCCAGATAGTGAACCTTTTTCATTTCATGGCATAGGTGGACCTAGTGGAGGGTTTTCTAGCCTCCACCAAAATCTCCGCCACTTGGGGAGAAACCCCAAAACAGGACTGAGCTGTCTGCAGGAGCCATGCATGCATGCAGCTGAAGAGATTTGAGGCCTGGATGGACCAGGGTCCCCTGATCCTGGGTCAGCAAACCTTGTGATAGAGGAAGAGGAAGAGGATGATCCTCTGAGTTGTTGTAGAAGAGAGAACCAAACTTGCCTGGGACAGAAAGGAGCAATCAGAATCATTCGTGCTCCATCTGAAGCTAGTTTCTGTAAGACTCGTGGGATAAGTGGAATTGGAGGAAAGGCATAGACGAATCTATCCTTCCAGTCTAGAGACAGAGCATCTCTCCAGAAAATGCCTCACTCTGGAACGAGCAATCAGAAGATGGGAAGCTTTACGTTTAGAGGGGATGCGAACAGGTCGACCTGTGGTGTTCCCCAAGGTCGGAAGATACTGTCTAGGACCCCTTGGTCTAGTTCCCACTCATGAGCCAGAGCAGTCGAGCGACTTAGCTTGTCTGCCAAGGTGTTGTTGACTCACAGAACATGAACGGCCATGAGGTGAAGGTCGTGTTGTGTTGCCCAATCCCAAACCCTCATTGCTTCCCTGCAAAGAGGGTAGGACTGAGTCCCCCCCTGTTTGTTGATGTACCAAACCACGCACATGTTGTCCGTCTGGATGGCTAAGTGGGTGAAGGGCTTGGAGAGTGTACAACACTGCCTGAAGCTTGAGCACATTGATGTGGAGTGTCTGGTCAAGCTTGGACCAAGAGCCCTGAGTCTGATGGGGACCTAGATGGGCTCCCCAACCTTCGCCCGAGGCGTCTGTGGTTAGAGTCTTGGAGGGGGGGATGAAAGAAAGGAACTCCCCGAAACAGGTTCTCTCAAACTATACACCATTGCAAGTCTCGGAGCATCGGCGAGGAGACTAGAACTGGGTGATCTAAGTCGTCCACTAACTGATCCCATTGGGAGCGGAGAGTCCACTGAGAGACTCTCATGTGAAGTCGAGCGTGAGGAACTGTCACGATAGCAGCCACCATGAGTCCGAGAAGGAGAAGAATAGACCTTGCACTGATCTGCCTGCGGCCAGACAACAGACTTATTTCAGTCTGGAGGGAGGACGTCCGGTCCGGTGGCAGGAAGGCCCTGCCAATGGTCGTGTCTAGAATCGCCCCGATAAACTGTAGTCTCTGGGATGGGCTCAAGTGAGACTTGGAATGTTTGATGGTAATACCCAGGTAGGCAAAAACCTGCTGGCTAAGGGTGAGGCAGCGCAGGAGTTCCTCCCTGGACAAGGCTGCCAGGAGCCAATCGTCCAGGTATGGGAAATCCTGCAACCCCCATGGTATGCAGGTAGGCCGCCACCACTGCCAGACATTTGGTAAACACTTGGGGCACCGAGGATAGGCCAAACGGAAGTGCCTTGAACTGTTAGTGGTCCCCCTGGAACGCAAAACGAAGACATTTGCGATCAGACGGGCAAATGGAAATATGCAGGTAAGCACCCTGCATATCCAGGGCACACAGCCATTGACCCGACGAGGAGGGCAGAAGGCTCTGCAACAAGAGCATTCTGAACCTTTTGTATTCCACAAAAAGATTCAGGGAACTGAGATCTAGAATAGGTCTGAGATCTCCTGTCTTCTTTGGGACCAGGAAGAAATGTGAATAGTAACCCGTCCCTTGAAGATGAAGCGGGACGGGTTCTATTGCTTCTTTCAGTAGTAGAGCTGAAATCTCCTCCTGGACCAAGAGAAGATGTTCCCATGAATATGACGACTTTAGGGGGGGAGGCGAGGTGGTTTCTGTAGAAACTCTATTGAGTGTCCTTCTGTGATCAGCTGGAGCACCCAAGAATCTGATGTTATCCTCTCACATCCCAGAAGGTGGAGGGAAAACCTCCCTCCTACCGGTTCCTCCGGGGAGTCCGTAGGCTGTGGGAGAGGGGAGGAGTCAGGTGGTGTGGGGCAGTGCTGCAGCTGAAGCACCCGCTGCTTTTTTGGGCGGGGGGGGCTTAGCAGCTGTGGGGGCCCCGGCGTTTTGTGGCCCGCCTTCCCTGGGGTTTTGCCTTGGGCCAATTCCGTCTGCAAAAGGGACACAGCACTGCGGCTGGTGGGGGCAGTACATGGAGTCAACGGACTTCGGTGCCATCCCCTTCTTCTACAAATCAGTGATGATGTCCTTGACATCTCCACCGAAAAGCACCGACCCCCGGAAGGGCGCTTCCTGGATAGCGGATTGCACTTACGGGACCAACCCTGACATACGGAGCCAAGCATGACGACATAGGCCTATGGCAAAAGGTGAGCTCCATCCAGCAGTGTCCACTGCATTGTAGGTCGCACGAAGCATGTGTCAACTGGCCGAACGTGCAGAGCGGACAAGATCAGCCAACTCCTGCTTGACTTGAGAGTCAGGCAGGGAGACCAATTTGGCTTCCACCTGAGTAAGAATGGCCTTCTGGTAGTCCCCCATATGGCCGACATAGTTCAGGGCCCTAATCCCCAGCATGGAGGAAGCAAAGATCTTCTTTACATACTGGTCCAGTAGGCGGGATTCTTTGTCAGGTGGCGATGAGCTGAGATGTTTTGAGTTATCTGACCTGCCGTAAGCGGCGCTAATCATGACCGAGTCAGCACGAGGGTGAGAATCTAAAAAATCAACACCCGTGGGAGCCTGTTATAGCCTGTTCGACTTCCATGGAAGTGGGGCTAGAGCCAACAGCTGCTTCCAGATGGTGGTGACAAGGTTGGCGTGAGGCTCTATCCAGGGTGGCACCAAAGTAGGAGCTGTTAGGGACAGATCTAGATGCTCGACGAGTTTCAACCACTGAGGGTCTGGGTCCAAAGAGTGCCACTGATGAACCTCCTGGATTTTCCTTAGCAACTCCGTAAAAGAAGGATCTTCTGGAGAAGACTTCGGAGGAGTTCTTGGCCTGGGCTTCGACGGAGAGCGTGGCTCATCGTCCCTTTTGGAGCAACCATCAGAAGAATCCAAGGAGTCCGAGGGTGAAGAGGAAAAAGACTCTCTTTCCCGACCCGGGGGAGGAACGGTTGCCTTGGGAAGCACCCGAAGAAGCGTATCCTGCCCCTCTCTGGACCCAGATGGGAGAGCCCTGGAGTCCGGAGGTGGTGAGGGAGTGTGCCGCCACGGATGTACGGGAACCTGAGACAGCACCGTCATCAGTAGGCAGCTCTCCACCTCCCTGGTGAGCTGAGCCTTGGGTAGCTAAGGGGTAGCTAAGGTCACTGAGGTTGCCCGCAGGCTGAAGCACACATACTGTGAACTGGACCCAGTGCTGACACGTTTTCTGATGAGATGTGTCGACTCCGTTGGCCCGGTGTTCGCCTTGTCTGTCCGGTGTTCTATCTCAGAGAGGGTCTTTCCAGATGCCTTGAAGGAGCTCTGGTTAGGTCACTCCTGAAGAAACCATCATTAAACCCTGATGTCATGGTGAATTACCACCCAATCTCCAATCTTCCATTTCTAGGGAAGGTTATTAAGAAAGTTATGGCGCAGCAGCTTGAGGAGCACCTCATGACCTTTGACCTGTACGAGTCCCTCCAGTCAGGGTTTTGGACGAGGCACAGCACGGAAACAGCATTAGTTTGTGTGCATAATGACCTTCTTAGGGCTAGAGATTGAGGAGAGGGGACAATACTCATTCTCCTCGACCTCTCCAGCATTTGACATGGTAGACCATCGGGTGATGCTTGACCACCTGAGGGAATTTTGTGGACTCGCCGGCACTGTCATCCACTGGTTTGAGTCCCATCTCACAAACAGGAGACAACGGGTAGTGATGGGGAATTTCCCCTCCTCCCCTAGCCTCCTGTCATGTGGAGTACCTCAGAGTTTGGTCTTGTCCTCGACGTTGTTTGCCGTGTACATGCTGCCCCTGGGAGAGCTCATTAGGAAGTATATTTTGGGTTTTCACTGCTATGCTGATTATACCCAATTGTATCTTTCCTTTACCCATGGGACATCCAATGAGGTGGAAGTGCTAAATAGATGCCTTGCTGAGATCAATGACTGGATGGCCTCCAGCTAGTTGCAACTGAACCCTGATAAGACGGAGGTACTAGTGGTGGAGTTGAACAGAAACAGTGATACGAGAGCCTCTGGCTCAGATACCGGGTTAGTCCTGGGGTCTGTGTCATTGAAGGCCTCCTCTCAGGTGAGCAGTCTTGGTGTGACCTTTGACAGCAGATTGACATTTGAAGCACAGGTGTCATCTGTTGTCTGGACCAGCTTCTACCATCTTAAGAACATCGCTAGTATCAAGCTCCTAGTACCACCTATGGACCTCCCCACTTTGGTGCATGCCTTCATAACATCTAGGCTTGATTACTGTAATGCACTCTACTTTGGGGTCTCGGGAAGTACCCTCCGCAGGCTGCAGCTGGTGCAGAATGCAGCCACGAGGTTGTTGACAGGGCAGCCTAAATACTGCCACATCACCCCGGTGCTAGGTGAACTGCACTGGCTGCCGGTCAGGTGGAGGATCCTCTTCAAGGTGAGCTTGCTAACCTTTAATGCCCTACATTTGCTGGGCCCTGGATACTTGTCTGACCTTCTGACACCTCTTACCTCGGTCTGCTCCCTCCTTTCTTCCTCCAGGGGCCTCCTTGTGATTCCCAGAACAAAGATAAAGATTGCTGGCAACAGCTTTTAACATCGTCTGCCCCATCCTGTGGAATTCGTTGCCACCATCTGTAAGGGAGGCCCCTTCAGTGGAAGTGTTTAAGGCCTGCCTCAAGACCCTCCTGTTTAGTCAAGCTTTCCCAGACAGTGTCTATCAATATTTATTTCTGGGATAGTCTTTTCATGACTATTGTTATTTTTAACTGTTCTATACTATCTGCTTTACTTATTAGTTTTTATTTATGGATGTGTTGTAATTTTATGATTAGTTTGTATTTATTTGCATGGTGCCCAGAGCCTCTGGAATTGGGCGCCTTGAAAAATAAACTTTACCTTGCCTTGCCAGAAGATATGGTGGGTGCGGAGACAGTGGGGAGCTTCAAGCATGCATGGGATAGGCACATGGGTATAATAACTAGAGGTAAGGGAGGATGGAAGTACACCTGTGACCAAACAGGGGCCAGGGTGTAGTAAAAGGGAGGGAAATAGGGCAAACTAGATGGGCCTACCAGTTCTTTTCTGACCACACATTCTGTGCTTCTACAGTGCCCACCGCTTATAACGGGCATGTTTGTACATCACTGTTTTGCCCACTATAGAGGATGGTCGCTATAATCATTTCAGCAAGTATGGCCTGCCAAGTCTTCCTAATCAGTCCCATTCCAAAGTAAAACTAAGCTAAACACCTTTAAAACCATTAACAATACAGTAGTGCATTCGAAATGAGCAGCTTCAATCAACAACATTAACACTCCTACTTCAGTTAAGTGAAGTACCTACTCTGTGATGCGGGTTTGAATCTTCTCACACTGGCAGTAGGGGGCCCCAAGTTTCTTTAACTTGCTGAAGCATTTTCCAATACAACTGCAGGTTAGCGCTTTACTCCATTGCTTGGAGCAAAGTTAGAAGGGCTGCCCAAACATCACCTGGTGCGACGATAACCACCTCCTTCATCTTAGTCGCCCTCTCTGCCCACTGTCTTGTTAAGAACATCTATTTTCTGGCTAAGACTCATGGCATTATGCTTCCCTGCCATGTACTGTATCTGCTGCTGTCTGCAGGTTTAAATGGGAGCCATTACTGAGTGAACGGGTGTGAAAGACCTGTGTATAGTGCCATCACCTGTCTAAAGCTACTTCAGTCTGCCCGAAAGAAAACATTACTTACCATAGTAATCTTATTTCTTCTAAGGGAATCTTATTGCAGTCTGAAAAATGCAGTATGGTCTCACCATAGGACTGCCTCGGAGCCAAAACGGTTAACAGAACCTATGCTAATAGTGGAATGTTAGGCTCAAGCTTGGTTTTCAAATCACTGTCCCTAGTTGCACTTCCTGCAACCGTCAGATTCTTACAAAGCATGCAGAAACTAAAAGTACTAACTATACACACTAAATTTACTATCATAAATACCCCTATTCATGGGAACAAAAACGCCTAACTAACAAGAGGCATCTCTAAGACTCAAATCAACAGATGCCAAAAAAACTAATAGGTACCCACAGGTTTCCAACATCAGTTATATAGATAGTGTGCAGAGCCCTGTAGGTCCTAGCAGGGGAGGAAGTGGGAGCTTAGAATACAGTAAGATTCCCTTAGAAGGAACAAGATTACTATGGTATGTATTGTTTTCTTCAAACCCCAGGAAATCTTACTGTATTCTGACAAATGCAGACTTCCCAAGCAGTGCCTTTGAAGGCAGGCAGAGGACCTATTTAGGAAACAGGATCTGCAGAACTGCTGTGCCGAACCTAGTATCACTCCTAGCCTGAGCATCCAGGCAGTAGTGCTTGGTGAATGTGTGAACTGTTTTTCAGATAGCTGCTTTACAGATTTCCGGAAGAGGGATGTCCTGAGAAGCTGCTATTGATGCAGCAGTCCCCCTATTAGAATGGGCTCTGAGCCCTTGTGGGGGCTGCTTACCCACCTTACTATAACAGAATTGGATACATGCCACAATCCATCTTGCTATGGATCTCTTTGTGGCAGTTTACCCTAACCCACGTCTCCATATGTCAGGAAAAGCTGGGTTCGATCCCCTCTGTGACTTTTTGTGTGCTCTAGATAGCAGTTAATAGCTCTCTTGACATCCAAGCTATGTAGTCTACGCTTACCTGAAGAGGAGTGGTCGGTAAAGAAGACTGGAAGGGTGATGGACTGATTAATGTGAAAGTCAGATACCACCTTAGGAAGAAATGTATTATTTGTCCTGAGGACCACCTTGTCCCTAAGGAAAGCCACATACAGTGAAGTTCACCAGGATGAAGCACAGTACTGCAGAATTCTCCGGTAGAATTACTGCAGTGAACAATGCAATTTCAATGGGAGTTAATCCCTTTTGTCATGCAGTAAACCTGTGGCACTGCGCTTTATCCTGGTGGGCTTCACTGTAGTTGGGTTCCATAGAAAATGCCTGAATCTCACTAATCCTTCGGGCAGAGGTGATTGCCACTAAGAACACAGTCTTCCAAGTTAATTACTTAAGGTCAGCTGATGACATGGGCTCAAAAGAGGGCTGCATAAGCTGTGCTGTGCAAATTTTCAAGTTCAAAATGGGGGTACGAACTCTATGGGGAGGGTGCAAATGCAGCAACCCATTAAAGAACTTTCAGAACACTGAATTAGAAGCCAGAGAAGATGGCTTACCTGCTGACAGGTAAGCAGATACTGCAGCCAGATGCACCTTCAGAATAGAAGGCCTGAGGCCTATGGAGTGAAGATGGGTCAGATAGTCTAGGACTACTGACAACCCAGCCTGAGTGTGATTCATATTTTTATTCCTGCACCAGAAAGAAAAATGTTTCCACTTGGAAGTATAAATAATCCTGGTAGAAGGTTTTCTGGATACCCTAAAGACCTCCATGACCCCTTCTGAAAGATTCAGATTTGCATACTCTAAGTCCTCAAGAACCAGGCTTTGACCCTGAGGGACCAAAGGTTGGGGTACAGAAGAAGGTCAGCAAACTGTGCCTCCTGGGAAGGCTGATTGGCATGGCAACTGATAGGAAAAGAAACATAGAAACATAGACTTTGATGGCAGATAAGGACCGCTTGGCCCATCTAGTCCGCCCATTTCCCTACCTACAGGATAGGCCGCAGATCCTAGTTAACCAACAGCCTATTTCTTCCTACCCCCCACAAGAATTGCCTTATGTCTGTCCCATGCATTCTTGAATTCTCCCACAGTTTTAGACCCCACAACCTCCTCAGGAAGGCTGTTCCATGCATCCACTACCCTCTCTGTGAAATAATACTTCCTCACATGCCCCTGAACCACCCCCTCTATCTTTAAATAGTGTCCCCTTGTTCTTGCACGTCTCTTTTTCTGAAAGATGCTACCCTCTTGGACTTTGTTGATTCCACTGAGGTACTTAAAAGTTTCTATCATGTCCCCCCTCTCCTTCTTTCCTCAAGGGTATACATATTAGCTCCTTTAGTCTCTCCTCATACGGCTTCTCTTGCAGACCCTGCATCATTTTAGTTGCCTCCTCTGACTGCCTCCATCCTGTCTATGTCCTTGGTGGAGATGGGGTCTCCAGAACTGGACACAGTACTCCAGATGGGGTCTCACCAACTGTCTGTACAGAGGGATAACAACTTCCTGTTTTCTGCTGCTGATGCCTCTCCCTATGCATCCCAGTATACCCCAGCCCTCCCTACTGCCTTCCTCACACATTTGCCAACCTTAAGGTTATCTGATATGATTACCCCAGGTCCCTTTCCTTTTTTGTTGTTGTTACTACTTCCCCCCCATTGTGTATTCTTCCCCTGGGTTCTTGTTTCCCAGGTGCATTATTTTGCACTTCTTTGCATTGAATCCTAGCTGCCATATTTCTGACCATTCCTACAACCTTGCCAAGTCCCTTCTCATCCTTTCCACGCGTCCTTGTGCATCAACCCTGTTGCAGATCTTTGCGTCATCTGCAAAGAGGCATACTTTTCCTTCCAGTCCCTCTGCAATGTCACTTATGAAGACATTAAAAAGGACTGGACCCAATACTGAACCCTGCGGTACCCCACTAGTACTAGGAAGGATCTTGAGTAGAGTCCCTTTCCTCTTTGTGAGAGAGGAACTGGCTCCACTGCTCCCAATAAGAGCAGATTTAACACCTCCATTTCCAGTAGGAGTGTCTCTGATAGGGAGGAAAGTTGAAAAACTCTTGCCTTCAGTTTTGGTCTCAGTTTGAAACTGAGTGCAAGGCCTTGACCCACTACCTCCAGGACCCAGTTGTCTGTGATGATAGATTGCCATTCCTGGAGGCAGCAGGTCAGCCTGCCCCCTACTTGAACTGGGGAGGCAGCCCAAGCAGACCCCTCAGGGTGTCTGCTTAGTTTGAGGTGCTGACTGGGTGCTGGGGCTGGTTCAGATATTGCCTCTCCTGCCCCTGCCTCTGAAGTAGCCTCTCTGCTGCTGATATTGTGGATAAGCTTGAGGCTGGAAGAATGGCCTGTAAGGTCAGCCCCTATGACCCCTGGCATGCTGCTTTTGGGGAGTAGGAGCCTTGTCCTTAGCATATAGATACATACATAGATACATAGACAGTGTCGGCAGATAAGGGCCTATGGCCCACCCAGTCTGCCCATTTGAGCTTGTAAGTTCAGTTTATGTTTTCCAAGAAGTCTGTTGCCCCTTACCCCTGACCTCCAGAATTCCTTTATGTCTATCCCATGCATTTTTAAATCCCGTGATTGTTTCAGCCCCCACCACTTCCTCTGGCAGGGTGTTCCACTTGTCCACCACCCGTTCTGTGAAGAAATTCTTCCTCATGTTTCCTCTGAATCGTCTCCCTCCAACTTCATCCTATGCCCTCTAGTCCTGGAATATCTTTTCGCTTAAAAATAGTGTATTCCTGCACCCTGTTCCTCCCTGTAAGATACTTGTATGTCTCTATCATATCCCCTCTCTCCCTCCTCTCCTCCAGGGAGTACATGTTCAGTTCCTTCAACCTGTCCTCATAGGACTTGTGATGCAATCCATGCACCATCTTTGTTGCCTCCTCTGAACCTTCTCTACCCTGTCTATGTCCTTACATAGGTAAGGTCTCCAGAACTGTACAGTGTACTCCAGGTGGGGCCTCACTAGTGTTTTTGTATAGTGGAATTATGACCTCCCTTTTCCTGCTGGTGATGCCCTGCCTATGCATCCCAGCATCCTATTTGCTTTACCTGCTGCCTTGTCACACTGTTTCCTTGCCTTGAGGTCATCAGAGATGATAACCTCAAGATCCCTTTCCTGCTTGGTGCATACTATATCCTCACCCCCCAACTGATATATTGTGCCAGGGTTTTTGTACCCCATGTGCATTATCTTGCACTTCCTTGCATTGAATTTCAACTGCCAAACCCCTGACCATTCTTCAAGTTTCTGCAGGTCCCTTCTCATTCTGTCTACACCCTCTGGTGTGTCTACTGTGTTACAGGGCTTTGTGTCATCAGTGAACAGTGAAATTCTGCCTTCTATGTCCTGCGCAATGTCACTGATGAAGATATTGAATAGGACTGGTCCCAACACTGATCCCTGTGTTACCCCACTAGCCACTCTTCCCTCTGTGGAGTGACAGCCATTTACCACCACCCTCTGTGTCCTGCCGCCCAGTCAGTTACCTACTCACCACACTACTGTCCTGCCCACACCCATATTCCCCAGTTTGTGCAATAGTCTTCTATGTGGCACAGTGTCAAAGGCCTTGCTGAAGTCCAGATAGGCCATGTCCACTGCCCTTCCCTGATCCACCTCCATAGTCACCCAGTCAAAAAATTCAATGAGGTTGGTCTGACATGACCTCTCCCTGGTGAAACCATGCTGCCTTGGGTCCTGTAGTTCATTGACAACCAGATGTTCCACCAATCTCTCCTTCAGTAGTGCTTCCATGATCTTCCCCACTACCGAGGTGAGGCTGACTGGTCTATAGTTCCCTGCTTCCTCTTTGTTCCCACTAATGTATAAGGGGACTACATCTGCTATCCTCCAGTCTTTGGGTACCTCCCCTGTTTCCAGTGATCGGCTAAACAGTATAGCCAGAGGTTCTTTGATATGCTGCTTTGTATTTGTCCATCTTCTTCATGTAAGCCTCTGTCTGTTCTCCAAACAGGAACAAAGGCTCACATGGAAAATCCATGGCTTTGGACTGGGTGTCTTGGGTAAGGTTGGTAGTCCTTAGCCTAGCAAATCTCCTAAGAGACACTGAGGAAGCCATCTGTCTGGCTGCAGTGTCATTGCTATTCGCTGCCATCCTGAATTGAACCTTGGAGGCCTCTATACCTCTCTTAGCAGCTTCCTTATGATCTGCTGCCATAGGGGCTGGCACAGATTTTGTAATCTTCAGCAGTGTCCCAGAGTGTCCTTTGATACCTGGCAACATAGGCCATGTATGAAGCCTGCCTAATTGCCAGGGAGGAACCCAGGTATTGCTTCTTTGCAATAGAATCCAGTTTTCTGGAGTCTTTATCAGGAGGGTGTGATGACAGGGGAATTCCTGCTTTATCACAGGCTGCAGCCTGCGTCACTCCATTAGGCTAGGGTGTCCGAAGAGGAACTCAGTCCCACCCTTAGCCACCCAATACTTCTTATCCACCTTTCTATCAACTGTTGGTATGGAAGTTGGGGTATGCAGGATTTTCATGACCTGCTTCTTCAGGGACTTATAGATGGGCAGTAAAACTCTTTTAGGAGCCTGGACATCGATCATTTCTCTATAGTCCTGTTCCTCCTCCTCCTCATCAGTTGACTCCTGAGTGGGGAGGTCCAGGGACTGAGCCACTTGTTTTACAAACTGAAAATGAGAGGTACAGTCCTCAGTTCCCTTGTCAGGGGAGCCAGGACGATGAGGATCCGGTGAAATATCCGGATCAATGGGTTCACCGTAATCCTCTTCCTCATCCTCATCAGCATCATCATCATTTTCCCACCACAAAAGTGTCCAACTCGGGTTCCAAGGAACCAGAGTAGAACTTGAAGGGTCCAACTGCAGTCGCTTTGGAACCTGAACCGGGGTTACTGGTTGAAACGACTGGATTATTTTAATAGCATTTGCTATTTCCTCAGTGGTTGCAACCGAGGTTCTTGATTGCGGTTCAACTGCCAAGTGTTTTTCTTTTCTTTTTTATTTTCCTGCAGATGTCGGGTTAGCGGCAGGGTCAGCAGGTCTCTTTTTAACCAAAGAACTGCCACCCTTGTCAGAGGGCTGATCCTCCGGTTCCTTTTGGCTCAAAGTCAGTTTGTCTGCAGCTGGTTCAGTAGCCTTCTCAGACATTTTCTCCTGCAGTCGTTTTAAGTGCATCGACTGAGGGAAGTTTTTACAGATCTCACAGTCCTCTTTGAAGCGGTCAAATCCCAAACAAAAAACACAAACAAGATAAGGATCTGCTTTTGCAAATGGTTCCCCACACTCTGTACAATGTTGGAAACCTGTGGAGCCCATTCGCTTCTTGGTCTGCGACATTTATCGGTTGTTTAAAACCGAATTAAACCAAGAGTTATCCCAGTAAATTTGAAATAAATTTAAACACTAACAAAAAACGCCTTACCACATGGTAAATAGTTAAACTAATAAATGAAGTAAAATAAAATTGGTTCCTTCCCAGTTGGAAAAACCGATATGGAACCGAAAAGACTTACCAAAACTACACTACTCTAACTAAGGCTACCTATGAACCAAGGACAGTGCTTCAAAAATCGAAATAAAGTAAACAGACTTTCAAATAAACCGAGAAAATAATCTCTTCAGTCAGAGTGAAGGAGAGCTCTCCGGAGATGTCTTACTGGGGCAAGCGAAGTAAAGAAACTGACAGTTGCAGGAAGTGCAACCAGGGACAGTGATTTGAAAACTGAGCTCAAGCCTAACATTCCACTTTTAGCATAGGTTCTATTAACCATTTTGGCTCCGGGGCAGTCCTATGGTGAGACCATACTACATTTGTCAGAATACAGTAAAATTTACTGGGGTTTGAACACCAGGCGGCTAACAATCACTATAACCACAGTATTTTACATAGGGAGCAATTAGCTTGGCAGCTGGTTTTCAGGATTCGCCCAATGTAAGTGGTTGCCCATACAAACCGCAGTCAATATAAGTGGAGTGAACTGTATATATTTTAACAAGCCCGCCACACAGCTTCCCACACTTCACCCACCTTCCCTTCTCAAGCAAGCACAATTTATTATAATAAGCCTCTAATATGGCACAGACCTAATCACCCTCCGCCACCTTCCCAGACAAGCACAATTTTTTATAATTGAGCCCCCCACATAGCACAGACCTTATCATCCTCCTCTCACCTTCCCAAACAGGCATGATTTTTTTAACAAGCTCCCCACCTTGCACAGATCTTCCTGCCCTACACCAACCATCCCAGAGAATCATGATCTACTTTAACGGACCCCCCCACCCTCCAGCAACCTTCCCAAACAAGCACACTTTTTTTTAAAGGGACACTGTCAGCCTTTGGGATGAATCTGAATGGTTGAAACTGAAGGTGTCTAAAATAAACTGCACTAATGTAAAATACATAAATGTTAACAAATTCAAACAGAAGTGCTAGACATTTCTTATTTCTGTAAAAATCACATTTTTGTTAGACCGTCTGAAATATCAGTGCCACGCGTCCATGCACTATAATAGCGTGGAGCTAAGGGGAAATTCGTTCATGAATGAGTCACATATTTTCAGTACTATATGTGGAAAATATCTTTCCTGTTACTGCTGACAACATAGAGTAGCAAAAAGTTAGTCAATATTCAGAAATGAGCACTGTAAACTGTTTTATTTTGTGTGTAAAAAATGAAGCTGTGATTCCAGGCATATGCATTAGCGGCTTAGTAATGCGCATGCCTGGAACCATGGCATGCTGTCTTTTGCTAGAGGCGAACTCCACTCCACCACCGCCAATTAATTATATCATTCATCACACTAGTTAAAAATGCTCAGCAGACTCAGGCAGCACCAACCCAGCAGCAGAGACAATGAACAAGCAGCATTGTATGTATGTATGATATGCGGGAGAATTGAGGTGATAACTCATTTATCTGTACAGTTGCTAGTGACCCAAGGAACCTCACGAGAGACAAAGCCATGAGTGATGGTTAGGAGAGGTCACTGGCAACTGTACTACATAAATGAGTTATCACACAGTCGCCCCCTGCATATTCCATTTATGCAACAGCTTTTTCTTGGTTTAGAGCCATTTTGTTGAAAACTGAAATGCTAACCATTAGCATGGTGTAGCGCACATAGTGAGCATTTGCACAAATTGCACCATATGTGTATAAATGAGTACCTGTGTGTATAAAGGAAATTTATACATGCAGTTACTCAGATAAACGGATTTATCACACTCCATCTATGTCCTCCCCTGCTGCATAAATATATGTGTGTGTGTGTGTATATGTATGTATATGTGTGTGTGTATATATATACATATATTATGGTAGCACGGTAGTGCTACCATAGTTAGGGTTGAGGAGCCATTTCTATGTTAAACCCCAAAATTTTGCACCTTAATAACTTTGCAACTGTTTGATGGATTTGCCTGTAATTTGGAATACACGATCGAGAACAATAGGCCTTGGCATCTGCCAAGTTTTGTACTGGTCGGATACATGGCTGTGGAGTTATTAAGCATGATTTGCGCACGCGTTTACGCTTTTTCTGGAATTCTACGGTCGCACATACAGGTCATACGGTTTGCGTGACTGGCCCGAAATCTTCAAGAAACATGCGGCCGGGGTTCATGATGTGCCTTTCGAAGATTTGGTGAGAAAATATTAAACGGTTCAAAAGTTATTCAAAAAACAATTTCCCATTATAAGTCAATGGGAAAAGTTAACAAAAAGTTCAACACTTTCGCAAATGCATTTTTACTTTCGCAAATGGGCCTGTTACTTTCGCAAATCCACCATTTTGTTTTCAGTTGGTGATCAGAAAAATGCTTGGCATTTAAATTTGGGACCCTCTAGCAACCTAATTATTTTTGTATTCACCTAGTCGGACCCTGAGGATGCTAGCCATGTCTTTATTTTGGGGTAAAACACCCCAGAAATATGTTTTTCAAATTTCTGGAAAAAGTACTTTCGGCTCACGAAAGTGTTGCAAATTTTTGCTAAAGCTTTCGCAAATTGCGACAGTAGTTTTCTAGTCTGTGGGAAAATGACAACAATTCTTTGGCACTTCACTGCAAAAGAACGGTTTGGAGTTTGGGACTGAAATTTGAAGGGAACGCAGCCGTCACCTCACAGATGTGCCTTTCAGTGTTGTATTGAAAAAATATTACACAGCGGCAAAGTTACGGCACTCCAAAGTTGACGTTTTTTCCCATAGGATAACATTACGGCGCCTGACGCATTACAGGAATCCTTTGGCACCCTGCTGCAAAATAACGATTTGGTCTTTTTTCCTGAAATTTGGAGGGAAGACAGCCAACAGCCCTCAGATGTGCCTTTCAGTGGTTTGGTGAAAAAATATTACAGGGAGGCAAAGTTATGGCGCTCTGAACTTCTCTTTTTTTCCCATAGGATAACATTACGGCGTTCGCCGCGCCTTTCAGGGCCCGTATCTCGGAAACGGTGCGAGATACGGACTTTTCATCGGAAAAACGCTTAGCCCTCTAGAAGGGGCTAAGTACAAAACTAGCCAGGACAGTCATAAATTATATGACTTTTAAATTTTTTTCTACGTCGTCCGGTTCCTGAGATATAACCTATTTAGTATACCAAGTCCTCATTTTCTGCTCCGATACCCATTATTATGCATACATTCTTTGTACTCACTGTCTTTCTCTATTCAGCTTTTGGGGAAAACCAGCCAGTGCACTTACATTACTGTTACCGTTGCCCTTTCCGCTTGTGGTTCCGTGCCCATTTCACTTACCGTTGACGTCTACGCCACCATGTGCGTTATCCTTTGCGTTTTCATTTGCGGTTGCGTTTCTGTTATTTTTTGCCATTTGTGTCTACAGTACTGTTTCTCTTTCTGTTTCACTGTGTGTTACCATGCCCATTGACATTTCCGTTTGCAGGCACCATGTTACTATGTGACAACACATCACGTGGCAGACCGTTTCCGTCTACGCCACCATGTGCGTTACCCTTTCTGTTCTCATTCGCGCTTGCATTACCATGTGCGCCACTGTTAGCGCTTCTGTTGCGTTGCTATTCCTGTTACTATGCCACAAGACATCATGTGGCGGGAGCGCGGGGCCCTTCCCACCGCCGCATTACGTGGCGGGAGCGCGGGGCCCTCCCACCGCTGCATTACATTCACTATTTCTCGTTAACATTCTCAAAAAGAAGGGAAATTAGAGGCAAAAAACTCTGTTTAATGCATTAGTTAGGGTGGTTCCACAGCGACAAAAGTGAGGAATTTGCTGTTAGGGTTGAAAACCCTAACTCCGAATTCACCCCCCCTCAGCACCATACACATGCAAGTATGGGGGAGGACCAAGTCAACACAACCAATGACAGACATCCAGCAGCAGGTGACAGAAATAATAAACAATTGTCTAAATGTACTACGAGACATCCCCACCCACCTGACCAGGTACTGCATGCTCAGTGGAGATCAACAGCAAAACTGAGGCCATGTACAACAAACGTACACATCCCTGATTGCAGCTGCACACAACGTACCACACTTAGTAGTTGCATGGCCTTACCTACCGATGCCCCACACCAGACCACACCACATGTGGTGGGCCACCTGAGCAATAGAGTTGAGCAAAACCAAGGAGTTGTACAGGTATAATATCTCTGATTATAACAAGGGTTTGAGAAATGCAGCTTTCTAATTGACTGTAAACATTGTAACAGCCTTATGTTTAGTTTTTGTTAAGATACATGTAGAGCCTAACCATATGAAGAACATGGTTTAATGTTGTTTAAAAAAACAGTTTTATTATGATAGCAACAAGCCACTTCCAGGTATTATGTTAATGGTCAGTTTATCACTGTCTAGCGACATGTGGCACTTGGCTATGCCTCATTCAACATTAAACCCCTACAGGGTGATTAACAGACCATTTAACATAACTGTTGGTCATGCCTTATTGCTTAATTGTCTTTATGTGTAGATACTCTCCCTCTGCTAGGCACTGCAGCAGCTTTGCAACACAGTGTCCCACCCAGTTACACCATACACTGTCTAGTTACTGGAGAATGGCTGTGAATATGAACTCATGAAGATGAACAGTGTAACTTGATCATTACAGTCATCGAAACCTTAGTGTGATTATAACTGACAGAGTCAGTGATAGAGAATAACCCCTGCTGTCCTAGTACACTTATCCCATTGTGAGCTAAATCAATACTAAAAGACATTCTGTTTATATCTACACTATACCTACTTGATTCCTGTTGTACCACAATTAACATAGTTATCACTTTGATAGCATCAGTAACAGAAGTGTGGCAAACCCAAACACTAGGCATACAGCCTGAGTATGAAACAACTGTTAAAAAAAATTACAGTGTCCATAAGTGGCATAAATCACTCATTGCAACAATAGTAAATGTATCACTATTTGAATAAGTTAGTCATCACAGTTGCAATGAGATTGTCTTTCTCAGGTACAGCATACTCAGTAAGTGTCTACAGGAAAATCTATCCTATAGACATCTCCCGATACAGGTATGTCATTGTTGGCTCAGTAGTGCTATGATATTTAGAAGTTGCTTGGCCTGATCCATGCAATTACACTGTTTCTTACAAAGAATACTTACTGCATCTTTAGTATTGAAACACACTGAAGGTCTATGTATGTACATCAGCAGTACACCTTCATCAGTAAGAATGCATCTGATACTGGCAGTATGAATTTCACAGCGTTGAACAAGCAATGCTTTTCCATACGTTTACATCAGCCTCTCTATCTTGAGTAAACAGTTGCAGTAAATGTACTACTATATAAATCACATACTAAATGTAACACTACTTTTATCTTGAGCATGCTAGTGTCTTGTAGTTAATTTATGTACTTCTCTTAATTAATGTATACTCACTAGTGTTAAAGCCTTTCTACAACTGTCATCATGCACCTTCAGCATTTATATTGACTAACAGCACAGTACCAGTTGTGGTGTGGTGTGGGCATCGTAGGTAAGGCCATGCAACTACTAAGTGTGATACGTTGTGTGCAGCTGCAATCAGGGATGTGTACGTTTGGTGTACATGGCCTCAGTTTTGCTGTTGATCTCCACTGAGCATGCAGTACCTGGTCAGGTGGGTGGGGATGTCTGTAGTACATTTAGACAATTGTTTGCTATTTCTGTCACCTGCTGCTGGATGTCTGTCATTGGTTGTGTTGACTTGGTCCTCCCCCATACTTGCATATGTGTGTGTGTGTGTGTGTGTGTGTGTGGTGCTGGGGGGGGGTGAATTCGGAGTTAGGGTTTTTAACCCTAACAGCGAATTTCCTCACTTTTGTCACTGTGGAACAACCCTAACTAATGCATTAAACGGGGTTTTTTGCCTCTAATATATGTATATATACACACACATATATATATATATATATATCTTAAATAGTGCCTTCTTATTCCCAGGCACCCCCAAACAGCCAGCACCCCTATGCTGCAGCCTACTTAGCCTATGCAAAAGAACTGCCCTGAACAAACTAGTCAACATTCATACCTGCTGTTTCAGGAAACAGGCGCGACTTAGAAAACACAGCAGCAGTCTTGCTTGAAGTTTACCTTGAAATCTGATCTCACCTTCCAAGCAGTGCCCACCGGACCAGGGAAAACACAGCAGCAGCACATTTCAGACAGTTCTTAAGGTGCAGTCTGTTTGGCACAAAAACAAATCTCTAGACTCTTCAGCACACAGGACAGAAGGAGGCTGGAGCACAGCTGATAAATTTACAGCTCTTCCAGCCGCATTTGCATGGGGGGGGGCATTAATTAGCAGGGCTGTGATTTGATGTAGATTCCAAGAATGAAAAGAAAACAGTCTGCTGGCTGGCCCACCGGCACAGGGACAGGATGCCCATCTGCAAAGTCGATGACTTCGGTTCAGGATTAGACTCAGGATGTTGGAGCGCCGGCCAGGGGAGAAGAATCAAGCATCCTGGAGACTACTCTCCTTCCCTGGGGGGGTAGAGTATCTGGCACAATGCAGACCCCTGGCAGAGGCTGGGGGTACCTTCATGCCAGCACTTGTGGGGGGGTGGACACGGGATGTCCCCACCCCCCACGGGGAAAAGTACCATACAAAATTGCAGCCACCTGTTAATGATGCTGGCTCTGATCACTTCCTCTGGCTCCCCCCCCCCGCCAACCAATTCTGATGTCTGCGGCTCTGGACGGCCCGAACCCCATCCTGGCAGGAAAGCCAGGGATGCAATGTCGGTGGGCACTCCCCATCTACACCTTCTCCTGTTGTTGAGAGGTTTGCTGGTGCCATGGCCCCGCCCTGGGGGATAAGCCTGGGAGTATCGATCGGGGGAAGGTTAAGTCCTGAGAAGCGAGGTGGGGGTTAGGAGTTCGCAGGAGGGGAGGTGTGCAAGGGAAAAAAAAAAAGGAAAACAACCTGGTTTAAGCCAAGAGTGGTGTTGCTGCAATTGTCAGAGGGAGGAGGCATCAGTTAGCAGTGCAGTTCTGATACAGGTTCCAACTAAACACGAAAATAAATAAAACAGCTTGCTATAAGGCAGGAGTGGCAGGAGTGGCATTGCTATGCTTGTCGGTCTCAAATGGAAGACAGAGGAAGCAGGAACCAGGAAGCCTGTAGTAGCTGAGCTAAGCAGCTCTGTGTTTCCTCAGCATTGGTCAGCACTGAGACCGGGATGGAGGCAGAAAGTGGAACCAGGAAGGCACAATGAGACCCTAAAGGAACCAGGGGCGTAGCTACAAGGGTGCAGGGGGTGCAGTCGCACCAGGGCCCACAATGTTTTGAGGGTCCCAAATCATAATGCTAATGTTTATTCAAAACCAGGTGGGCCCTATAACATACCCATGCACCAAGGCCCTCTCGGAATATGCTACACTACTGAAAGAAACATCCTATTGAGAACTTGTCATGTACTCTCCCGCCCACCTCCCCGCAAGAAACAGCTTAAATGTTTCCTGTTACACTGTGCTCCCCTCAACAATTAATCCACATAAAACAGTGTAGTGCCCTCTCTATCTCTAAGTGAATGGGCCGGCGGCTTTAGCTGTTTAAAGATAATCATCAGAGGTTTCAGCACGATGGGGGAAAAAAATCTCAGTAATTCAAAACAAAAGGCTATTTGGTTAATAAACACTTGACTGCTTGCTTTCAAGATACATAATATAAATACTGAGCTTGGTCTCACATTTTACCCCACCCCTCATGTAACAATAAACCCCAGCGCTTACCTCATTTGGGTTGGGGGAAGCTTTTCTGTAGGTGAAAGAAGACCTGCTCCACAAAGTGCTGAATGTTGCTGTGCTCAGGACACGCAAGGTGGCTTTCACCTTCTCACTCTCCCTAAACAGTACAGACTAGTGTGGTATAGCTTTGCCAACCCTGATCCCATCCACTTGTAATTTGAATTGGGTGGGCAGGTTCCCCATTGGCTGCTGCTCCAGTATGACGTCTACTTCTCGGTGTTACACACAGATGCCTGAGGTTAATGCTGTGGCACTCACAAGCTCCTTTGTTCTGGCCAAGCCCAAGCAGATGGTGGTATACAGTAGCACACGCCAGGAGACACACCACCAGGCCCACTGAGCAAGGACACACACTTACAGCATGATGCTGCTGGTAACCAGCTGGTCTCTCTGCTAACACCGGCCCACCTGCAACTGCAGCCATTACGCTTTCCTGGTCACGGCCCTGGCCATCCCTCATGTCACTGTCCATCCACGGTCATCTTTTCTGATGGCATGAAAATGCTGACTGCTTCTAAAGTAAGCCATTCAATTCATTTTCTAAATCTTAATAATAATCAGATTGCTTGGGGGGCGCACTGCACTGCTATTTTGAGATGGGGGGCAGAATAGCAAGCAACAAAGAGATGCTGTAAACGAAAGTGGAAAAGTAATTTAAAAAGCCTCTGAAACAAAGCAGTGTCTCAACTGGTCTCTGTCACCCACCCACTCAGCAGGTCAGGCCCTCTGCTCCCAGTGCCAACCTCCGAGCGCAGCACTGTGAAAAGGTAACAGAACAGGGTAACCCTCCTGTCTTCCTGTGGGTCCGAATCACCTTTAGTATCAAGTTCTGAGGGGATTCAAACTGTAAACTGTAAACCTTATGCTAGCATACCCAAATGTACAGGCTCAGATAATCTGCTTTTGGGGGGATGCCAGACATCTTTCGCCCAAGGGCACCTAACCAGGTATCCAAAATTAACCCTTAAAACTCTATAAAAGACCTTAGATACATTCTTACCTTTTTCCAGTCTGGTAACACCATCAAGCTTATGAACAGCTGTCAATCTTAACCCTCCATACATCATATGCAAAAAGGAACTTTGAAGACACACCCAGGCAGTCTTTTTAAATGAAAAGTTTACTTAAAAATGGATAAAAATATGTAAAATGTAAACACATAACACTATATCACAAAGCATACAATCACTTAAAAGAAAACAAGGAAAAGTACAAACATAAACTCCTACCACAATACAATTAGACTCTTTCTAGCTAATGTATTACCTTCTTACAGTGCTTAAGTTAGTTCTTGTTTCTTAAGAGCCCACAAAGAAATGTGTTACACAGATCAGACACAGTATTCAGTTTAAACTGTGTCTTTTCTCACACACCCCTTCCATGAGGTCATCTAGCTCATCCTTTCAGAATATAAAAAATATACAAAACAGGATGTCCTATCAAAATGTATATTAAATACTGTGACTTCAGCAAAAACTAATTTCCCATATTATAAATCAAGCCCTTTCCTTTGAACTGGAGGCTGGCTTCCTATTCCCAAGTGCATCAAAGGTTTTATACAACTCTGCCATATCTCACTTAGGAGCAATATAGCTTTTTGACACAAGCTGATATTAAATGTTCATCCTTTATAGACGTCATAAAAGTTTATGATCTCCATCTTCTGGCAGACTCATAAAGTCCCATTTCATTTCTACTTCAAAGAAGCAACATGCCATAAAAAGCAATGTCTCAAGGAAGTTAATAACCTTACAGAGATCTGCTAGGTTTAATATATATCATGTTATTTTAACTGAAACCTGGGGTTGGGGCACCCACAGCACAGGATGTCTCATGGGAGACATTCACATACCTCATTCTATATTACAAATACCATAGAACAATCATAACCAGCTGGCCAAGCATCACAGTCTCTGCTGGTGAGTATACCTGTAGAGGGACTACTTTACAAGAAAATGAATTTTCTATTATTTATTTATTTATTTTATAGAAAGGGTGGTAGCAGAATGGAATGCTCTACCAGCAGAGGTGGTGGCCTGTAAAACAGTGGGATGCTTCAAGAGGGGCTGGGATAGGGCAAAAGGGAGGGTCATGGGGGGTAGGGTGAGAGGGGCAGCTGCAGAGTAGGGGAGGTAGCTGCAAAACTGAGCAGACTCGAAAGACCAAATGGCCTTTTTCTGCTGGCAGCTTTGTTTGTTCACATGTTATTAAAATCTCAGAATTACAACACCTTTGAGCCAGAGGCTCATTTACAAAGGCTCCACATCAAGAAGGGAAGGAACAACAGGGACAGTTTACATGAAAAGGGCAAGAACAAGTCTGCAATTTACATAATAAAATAACTTAAGTTACATTCCATGGTAAGTTCACAGTAAGTGCAGCTAGGTTACATGAGTTGCAGGGTTGCAGTTATCTTACATTTAAAAGAGTGGCCAGAGGGGCTGACCTTGTCAGTCAATTTTTACTCATAAAGATTTTTTAAAATGTTTTAATATTTTCTTAAAATGTTACCAGTAACCCATTTTCTAAGGGCAATAATACCATCCAGGGTAGGTGGTATGGGCTATACTGGACATTCCAATGGCTGTAAGACCCTCCGTCGGGCCTCATTACTTTTTAATTTTTTTTTAAGATTAAGCACTTATTAGCCCAGTTAATTTTTTTTTAAGTTAACTTACTGCCAATTGCTATTGGCGGTGAAGTGTGCTGGTGTATAGAGCTAAAGTCAGAGAGGAAAGGACGCGTGGCGGCTGGTACATGTGTGGACCAAAAGAAATCTGGCACATGTTCGCCTTTATAACCCATGGGTTATAACAGCGAATTATAACTAGGTTTCCCTTAGGGAAAAATGCTAGCCAGTTAGTATAAAAAAATACAATGTATCTTCAAATAAAATATATTAATGTAAAACTGGAACATTATTAAGTCTGTCAGAAATCAATGGTATGAAAAAGTTTTATGCCCAGGACAGGTTATACAACAATACAAACTAGAAAAAAACAGGCATACTGTTTGAAAAACAAAATCCAAATTTTTGATGTGTTCTGGTTTCTTTCCTTCTTTAAATGGAATGTATTCAGGGTGCTTAACCTGTAAAAGCTCTGCATGCATATATGTTAAATCCAGGTCATGTCCACACCAAAGTACACAGTTCAGTGTCTTGCTTTGTAAAAAAATGGCAATTTTATTCAGTTTTATCACAGCAATGGGCAAAAGCAGGTGAACACTTCAACATACAGAATAATGTGCTGTATGGACAACTATACACAACAAGGCTGTGTTTCCCTAGAGGGGTTTGGATGACGTCATAGGGACACAGAAATAGTACAATATCACCATACACTCTATTTGCTAGAAACATAACTTTGATTTTTTTTTTTTTATATGAAAGCTTAGAGTCAGGTATATCGATATACTAAGTAGAGTTACACAGCACTAGCAGAGATAAAAATGGTAAGAAAAGTGATATCTTTGTACTAACATTAAAGGAGAAGGAGGAGGAGAAGAGACTGGGAGACCTCAATATGTATACTCTGGAGGAGAGGAGAGACAAGGCAGATATGATATAAACCTACAAATATCTAAAGAGCATAAATAGGGTACCGGAGGGTAGGATCTTTCAGAAAAGGAGATTTTCAGGAACAAGGGGACATGCCATGAGGTTGGAAAAGGGTAGACTAGCGGGTAATGTGAAGAAGTTTTTTTCACAGAAAGTGTAGTGGATGCATGGAATAGACTCTCAGCAGAGGTGGTGGGAGCATGCACAGTGGGGGAATTAAAAAATGCATGGGACAGGCTGAGGGGGACCCTAGCAATATGAACGAGAAAGTAAAGCCAGAGATCAAGGAAGGTCTCTAGGTTTTGCAGTAAGTAGGGAAAATGGGCAGACTAGATGTGCCTAGTGGTCCTTATCTGCCATTAGTTTCTATATTTCTATGTTTCAATGAGAACTGTGTTAAATCTATGTTATTTTTTCCAGAAGAAGCTGTTTTTTTAAATACTGGTTCAAATGGTTCAACTTCTGTTATTGCTTTAACTATACAGGCTTCTCCTCTCCTTGGACCGAGACCTTGTCATGGTGGAGAGGCTTGTGTGTTCCAATGAGCCTCAGGGCTATGTCGTCTGGAGTCTCGTATTCCTGGCAGGGTCACCCGTGGTGAACAGGCCTGAGGCGAGGTCCCAGACTAAGTGCAGTCCAACCTCCAAAGTCCTCAACGGTGGATCAGGTGGAAGAAGATGTTAGGATCTCAATGGCTGTGAAGGCGGATGAAGGCTACAACAAGATGAGGATCTTCAGTTGTCTTGGATTCTCCTTGCCACTGGGTGCTAGATCGCCTGCTTGTCAAGTTTGTGTGGTTGCTGTAGGTGCACCAGCTTACCCACACTAAAAGAAGTCACATGCAAGCTTCTACCATGGGAAACAACATCCCCGCAACCAACGTTCCAAGCCCTGTGGCAACAGACTAGTGGTGACAGGGACAGGACCAGTGAATCCAGCAGTCTCAAGCCATAAATCTGCACATAGGCGGTGGTAGTTTGATGGTCGTCTGGCAACTGGACTGGGACAGGGGTGCAATTCGGCAGCTGCTACTGTGACTGAGCAGTCCTCTTTAGGATCCCCTGTGCCCACCCCGCATGGGGAAGGGGATAGAAAAGTTGCCCGAAACCTAGGCTGTCTCACCTTCTCCTGTCTGGATAGTCGCATCCAGCAGGATCACTCTCTCTGTGGTCAAAACAAGAAACAGGCAATGATTTTTGCAACATGAAACGTTTGTACTCTGATGGACAACCAGTATAGTGAACGACTAGAAAGAAGAACTGCTATTATTGCCAGGAAACTTGCAAGATGTAACATCAACATTGCTGCCCTAAGCAAGACAAGACAACCAGATGAAGGCCAGTTGAGAGAAGAGGGTGGAGGTTTCACCTTCTTCTGGAAAGGGAAGCCTGCTGAAGACAGACGCATTCATGGCGTTGGCCTTGCCATCAAGAACAAGCTCATCAACCAGCTTACAGAGCATCCGATTGGCATCAACAAATGCCTCATGATCATGACCCTTCGTCTTAAGCTCAGCAACAATCAGCATGCCACTGTCATCAGTGCATACGCCCCCGATACTTAATGCTGACGAGGATGTCAAGGAACAGTTCTACTCCAACCTTGACAGAGTCCTGGCCAACACCCCTAAGGAAGACAAGATCATTCTACTTAGTGACTTCAATGCCAGAGTCAGGCGTGATTCAGATCTCTGGAATGGTATCATCGGGGAGGAGGGGGGTAGGAAAGATACACTCCAATGGTATTCTTCTCCTGAACAAATGTGCAGAGCATGTCCTGGTCATCATGAACACCATCTTCAGACAGAGTGACAAGTATAAGACTACTTGGAGACACCCTCGATCCAAGCACTGGCATCTCCTTGACTACGTCATTGTCAGAACCCGTGATTGAGAGGATGTCTACATCACGAGGGCCATGCGAGGAGTCGATGACTGCTGGACAGACCATTGTCTTGTCAGATCTGTCATGAGCATCTGGCTCATTCAGAAACATCGAAGGCAGCCAAAATCAGTGCAAAGGAAATTCAACACCAAGTCCCTTCAAGACCCAGTGGTTCAAGAGGACTTCCAGCAAAGTCTTCAAGCAAGGCTCTCTGCCATGCCTGCAGCTGATGATAACATTGAGAGATACTGGAAGGAGTTCAAGACCGCCATCCACTCGGCATACGCTGAATCTACTGGCTATGTTACCCAGTATCACCAGGACGGATTTGATGAAAATAATACCAAGATTCAAGACCTGCTCAACCGGAAAAGAAGAGCTCACCGCACATGGCAAGATGACATCTCATGCAACAAAAGAAAGAGTCATACCAGCAGCTCAAGGCAAAGCTCAAAGGAAGATCCGAGACATCAAAAACAAATGGTGGCAAGACAAGACCAAGGAGATCCAGCTCTATATTGACAAAGATGACGTGCGGAGCTTTTTCCAGGCTACAAGGGCCATTTATGGTTAAAGCTTCCATGGCCCCACTCCCCTCCGATCTCAAGATGGCTTGACGCTCCTAAAGGAAAATGAAGGCATTCAAGCTAGATGGAAGGAGCATGTTGAGACACTTCCGAACCACGAGTCATCTGTGACAGATGCCACTATCAATTCTGTCCCTCAACACCCTGAAAGAAAATCTCTCACCAACCCTTCTACCATTGAAGAAGTAAGCCATGCCATAAAGCTGGCCAAAAACAACAACGCTGCGGGACCAGATGGCATACCGGATGAAGTCTACTAGGCTGGGGGCAAGGAACTGGTGCTAAAGCTCCACAAACTCATTCTCCAAATTTGGAACAATGAGGAGATTCCAGAGGACTTGAGGAATGCCAATATTGTTACCATCTTCAAGAAGGGAGACAAGTCGGTGTGTGGAAATTATCGAGGCATTGCTTTACTCTCCACTGCAGGGAAAATCCTCACCCATATTCTTCTGAACTGTCTCCTTCCCATCACCGAAGAAGTCCTGCTGGAATCTCAGTGTGGATTCAGACCATCTCGCGGGACAACCGACATGACCTTCACTGCTAGGAAGATCCAAGAAAAGTGTTGGGAACAACATCAGGACCTGTACATGGCTTTCATCGACCTGACAAAGGCCTTTGACTCCATCAATCGTGAAGCCTTGTGGAAGGTGCTGGCCAGATTTGTCTGCCCTACAAAATTCATCAAGGTCCTGAGGCTTCTGCATGACCAGATGACTGCCAGTGTTCTCCATAATGGTTCAAAAACAGACCCGTTCATCATCCAAACTGGGGTCAAGCAAGGGTGTGTCATCGCTCCAACCTTGTTGTCTATCTTCCTAGCAGTCATCCTAGTCCTCACCAAAGGCCGCCTTCCCACTGGAATTGACATCGAATACAGAATGGATGGAGGGCTCTTTAATCTTGGACATCTCCGTTCAAAGACCAAAGTTTGTAAGGCATCCGTCATTGACCTCCAGTACGCTGATGACAGCGCCATCCTTGCACACACCAGGAGTGACCTCCAGTCTGCACTATATCTCTTTGTGGAAGCTTACTGAAGTCTGAGACTCTCACTTAACATCAAGAAGACCAAGGTGCTTTATCAGCCTGCTCAAGGCCTTGTAAATGACCCTCCACAATTCACCATCAAGGGACAGAACCTGGAGACAGTCGAGCACTTCCCTTACCTCGGTAGCCACTTCTCCCTAACAGCGAACATCGACGATGAGATTCAGCACAAGATCCATTACGCTAGTACTTCATTTGGGAAACTGCTTTGGTGCGTCTTCACTGACCGTGACGTATGAAAGGACACCAAGATCCAAATATACAGTTCGGTTATCATCCCTACTCTTCTTTATGGATGTGAAACTTGGGTGACTTACAGACATCATCTAAAGAGCCTGGAGAGCTACCACCAACGATGTCTCTGGAAAATCCTCTGCATCAAGTGTGAAGACCATCGCACTAATGTCAGTATTCTCGCTGAGGCCAATGTCACCAGCGATGAGGCAATGATGACCCTCAGACATCAATTCTGCTGGACTGGACACTGTGTACGGATGCCTGACTCTTGACTCCCCAAACAAATTTTATACTCCCAGCTCAGTCACGGCCAGAGATCCCGTGGTGGTCAAAGGAAACACTACAAAAACACATTGAAGGCATATCTCAAGAAAACAGATATGGACATCACGAACTGGGAAGAGCTGGCCACCAACCGATCTCAATGGTGCCAGAATCTCCATCAAGCGGGGGCCTGCTTAGAAGAGAAACGCCTTGCCCTCGAAGCCGAAAAGAGAGAGCGTAGGAAGGAAAGGGAAAGATACCCCAGCCAGCGGGCAACTCTCCCACATGGAAACATCTGTAATTTCTGTGGATGAATCTGTGGCTCTAGGATTGGATTACTGAGCCACCTCAGGACCCATCAGTGAACCATGGTAGAGATCATCCACGAATCGAGGGATCACTGACGACAGGCTTTTCAGCTGTCCTAGTAGTGTTTCTGATTTACATGATGCTGGTAAGAACCATGTTGGAACTCTATGATGTAGTTTATGTCTGTGTTCTGCTCTTCTATTGTTGGAACAATGCATCCATGCTCCACTAGAGAACTTGGTATTTGAGTGGGATATAAACTTCATCATTCAGTTCTAAAATGGTACTTAACATCAGAGTGTAAATCAGAAACACCCACTGTGGTTACTAATAGGCCCACATAGTGTAGATGGAACAATAACATAATTCAAACCATTACTTCAAAACAGCTTCTGCTGGGGAAAATAACTTACAGACTCAGTGCAGTTCTCCTTTACTACAGCACAATAACTTGTTAGTTTTGTCATAATTGATATTCTGAAGGTTTGTTTTATCACAGTGGAGTACTAAACCAATCAAAGAGCAGTTTTCACAATCCTAATGACATTACAATTGCTTACTGCAGCACTGAAGTCAGCCATTGAAATCAAAGAGACAGTTCAGTGAGCAGACAACCAGCAGGTTTAAACTCCATAACTACTAAACTGGTGTGTGTGCATATATATATATATATATATATATACATACACACACACACACATATACTATTTTAGCCATAAATATATACACAATTCCAAACAAATAGGTGAGAGACAGACCTCAGGATAGATATGAAAAGAAGAATGAAAGAATAGAAAGAGTAAAGAGAAGCACAATTTTTTTTCCAACAAAATTTTTTTTTTCAACAAAAACACTAAAAGAGTGTTTTTTTTAAAAGAGATTTTGCACTTTTCTGAAAAGGAAAATACTACCACTGGTGTTTGCAAGACTCAAATCTCATAAAATTTCCCCCGGAAATTGAATCTCAGGTCATTCCGTTCTTTATTACTGAAGGCATGTGGATGAAACCAGGGTTTTGCTCCTTAGACTTTAGTCATTCCTGTTGCTTTTCCTGTCCTGGAGTCATGAGAGATTTTCAAAAGATTGGATGCAGATGAAAATTTAAGCTGTGCACCTGTGCCTGCACCCTTTCACTTGTGCCCAGAGCAGCCCTGCTGCTATTTTCAGAAGCTGTGTCCATTTATAAGAAAAAGTCACATACTATAGCAGAAAACTGTCACAACTGTGAGTTGTGTCTAGTTTGGAGTCGAGTCTGTTTTTGGATACAGACGTTGGACGCTGTTTGGCCTTCTAATTGATGGTCTAGGTGGTTTGGACCAATTTCCTTTTGATAATGGAGGCGAATGCATCTTGCACAGGTCTTGTTACAAATGCTGCCCACAATCTTCTGCTTGTAACATCAGAATAGTTTCTGTGGTAGCAAGTTGTTACAGCAGGACTATAACTTCACTACAGGTATAACAAATATGAAAAAGATCCCATTTTATTGAAAATGTATTTGGTAATAAAGAATGAAGGGTTCTAAACTTTGGGGTGTGGGGGATTTTAATACAGCTCTGCTCAAGCCAACTGAATTTGTTGCTCAGCTCAAGAAATCCTCTTAAAACATAGACCACTATGCCAGTATCAGCCAGCAATCTGGATCATTTAAAAGAGGGGGCTAACATTTGAAATAGATTAATTGGAGAATGCACTAAAATGTTTTACCATCTAATTTAGAAACCAACACCAGCTGCAGAAACAGTTATTAAAAATACCATTAAAATAAAACATTTTCTTTGAAATTTATTTACTCAGGATAGCCCAGCTAAGATGCAATATCTTGTTTTTCAGTAAGATACTGTTTTCCCCAGTTCTGTACAGTGATTGGTGTAGAACCCTTTTATGCATTATCAATCAACTCATTTTACTAATTGTCTTTTTGTAACATAGCATGCATACTTCAATCCATTCAAAAACAGTATGCTAGTTGAATCTTCTGCTTTGAACTCACCAGAACGTGTTGATGATGTTTCTGAAGCTCATAGCCTCCAAAATGCAGTACAGCAGGCTCAGCCTGTACGACTTTGTTTTTCTGCAGCTGAGCATAAACCTCTGCAATGAAGGGTGAAAGATATAAACAGATAAGAGGAGTAAAGGTGCTGTGAGCACATCTAAAACATGTTAACAATGTGTGTCACATAAAAAGAGTAATGGATGTTAAATTATTGCATTTCCAACTTTGATAACATAATCAGAGAAGACATACAACACTCAAGCAGAATAAAGATAAAACTAGTAAGTATGATGTCACCAGAATCCCAAGATAGAACAACAAGCTGAGATGCAATATCTTGTTTTCAATGAGGTCCTGTTTTTCCCCATGTTTACAACTGGGTGGGCTGAATCCTTGTGAAGCTAAATAACTTGCTTTGGGATCACACAACAAGTAAATGGCCCTAGTGAGATCTAGACCTAGATGTCCTAATTCCCAAACCTGTGTTCCAGGCATTAGATCGCTCAGCCTCTATCAAAGTAGCATCTTAGTGAATTTCCAACTTTTTCCCATTTGGATAAACTGGCTCATGCAGATGGTGCCTGCCTTACCTCAAACATAATCTACAGGACCTAGGACATTTGGAAATGAACTCTTGTCAAATAACTCAGCTTTAACTTGCTTTCTGCTGCTGGGTTCTCAAAAAGAAAAATGATACTATGATCTGGCCTCTCGGCCAAAGTCTTAAAAAATATTCTAAGCTACTGGACTTGGAAAGCTGGTTAATATCAGTAATATCCTCTGTTGTGGTCTGAAAAGACCCACATGACAAAAGAACATAGTTCAGATGTTACTTTGACAGCCACTGGTAATGCAGGCCTTACACGAGTAGCAAATTCCAAACACAACTTTTTTTAACTCTCCAGAGAGCAGAAGGGCCCTATTCTAAGATTTTAATCATACACACAAAATCAGAGAAACTCATTTTAGAATAGGGCTCCAAATATTATTCAATAGTAAAGATACTAGGGGTGTGTGAGTAACGAATACTATTTCCCCGAGTACCACAAATAATGAATTATTCATTATTCGGATATGAATAACGAACAGTGGCACTATTTATGCCTATTTGTATTTGGAAACAACACACCAAATCTCAATCCAGTTATACTAAAACAACCATATTCCCACCCTCTGCAACAACCCCAACCCCATAGCACCCACAATTGAAGCTTTAAAAGGATTAACAACTAAAAATCTCCCATGTAACCAACACAAGTGCCCACCTCCACGCCAGCTGCTGTCTTTTTCTCACCATTTTGTAATGTAAAAATTAATCCCCCAACCCCCAGTTGGCAGCAGCACCCAAGTCCCAACATCCCCCCCCCCCAACACACACTCAAATGTGATAAAATGAACTGAGTGTCCAGGCGCCGGAAGGTGATGAAACATGAAGGTGGCCAGCCATAGAGAAGGGTGGGTTGTGTTAGTCACCTTCCCATGCCTGGACACTCAGTTCATTTTATGAAATTTGGGTGCGGAGGGGGGGGAGATGGGACTTGGGTGCTGCTGAAGGGGTGGGGAAGCTGAGGGATGATGTTTTTACATTACAAAATGGTAACAGGAGACAGAGGCCGGACATAGAAGTGGGCAGTTGTGCCAGTCGCTCACAGTGGGAGTTTTCTAGTTGTTAATCCTTTTAAAGCTTCAATTGTAGGTGCTGGGGGGGGTGGTTATGGGCCTGTTGCAGAGGGCAGGGGTTGTTTTTAACACTATTGGGCTGGGGAAGAGGGTGGGGATGTTTTTTTTACTTCCCCCACAGGTACATGAATAACGAATATCAAATTTCCAAAAAGTTAGAGGTCTGAATATGAATATTCAAAATAAGGTATTCGCCCACACCTACAAGCTACATACATGGCAATGCAATTTTCTGCCTAAGAGGTTCTTCTCTTTCTCTATTTACTGTGCCTTGTGATTCCAAATGAAAGTATGCCAGTCTTTTTAATTTCTTTATAGTATATGGCTAACAGCTGTTGCACATGTCATTTAAACCTTAATAAAGAGCTGCTGTACTCTCATTCTGATGCCAATATGTTGATGTACCATCAACCTGATGTCAAAACAATGGTACAGTATATTTTAACACAAAACCAACATTTCAGAGTTTGAAATGTTTATGTTTTATGGACCTGAATTTGGAGTGTCTGCCCCCCCATACCTACACAATGTTGCCATAGTTTCTGTAAAATTTAAAAACAAACACTGCAACCACTGTTCAAAATATCACCTACCTACTGGCCCCTTAATATTCCGCCAATCTGGCTATTCTTGTAATTTCCCCCCACAAGATGAACATCATGCATTACTGAGTGTAGTGGATGTGGGACAGTGGTGAACCAGGGGGTGCTCTGGGAGTTTAGCCACTACCTCAACTGCAGGAGGTTCCTGGTCATGAGAGCAGAACAGGAAGCTGAAAGGGCTGAAATATGTTGCCTGAAAGCTGCAGCCACTGGACCCCATACAGCACTACCGCCACAGCCACCTCCAAGGGCAACACAGGCCAGAGAAGGGGACTGCACTGTAGTGGGGGGGGGGGAGAAGGCAGGGATGGAAATCAAAGTCTGAGGAACTGAGGAACTGAGGCAATGCACCAGCAACAGGTTCACCATATTGCAACAAGAGGTACCCCAATCTCCCACTACAAGAGAAGAGGAAAACAGCACACCTAGTAATCAGGCAGTGCTGGAAAACATGCCAGGGGTTGGACGGAGCCCTAAAGAGGGCACAAAAAAGGTACATGCAGTGGGAGATTCAATTGTGAGTGGAAGAGGGAGGAATCTGGGTCTCGTGCCCACTGCTAAAGAGGTGGTCTGCAGTTTCCCATGGAACAACAGCAGCAGGCAGACTTATAGCCAAGGTGGTGAAACTCATGAGAGAGAGGGTTAGAAGGATAGATCTAATTGTGCATGTGGGCATGAATGATCTGAGCAGCCGGAGCATGGCTCATGTGAAGTCAGATTTCTGTGCTCTGGAGAAGGTAGCAAAGGAGAGAGCAGGGATGGTAACCTTCTCTGAGTTGCTATCAGTGCCTTGCTTGAATCAGAGGGAACAATTCCATGTGTTCCAATTCAATGCATGGCTAAAGGATTGGCACAGAAAGGATGGATTTTAGTTCCGTGGGGATTGGGGCCTGAATTGGTGGGATTAGAAGCTGTTCAAAGGGAACGTCTTGCATCCCAACAAAGAGAGCAAGACAGTACTAGGAAAGACATGGGCAAAGCAAATAACTAGTTTAAACTAGTAAGGTTGGGAGTTAGAGTGGCAAGGTACACACAATATGTCAAAAACGTGGGGGGCCTTGCCAGCCTCCCTGATTGCCAATATAGCAGAATCAAACACACACAGAGAAAAGGAAAAAAGAACGGGCAGGGGTAAATGTTAGAAGTTGTTGTGCACCAAAGCAAGAAGTCTTGGCAACAAAATGCCAGAACTTCAGACAATAGCCACGGAAGGGAGCAGTGACCTAGTGGCTGTCATAGAGACATTGGTAACTTCAAACCATGAATGGGACATGGCTATATCAGGATACTCACTGTTCCTAAAGGACAGAGCAAAGCACAGAGGAGGGGTAGCACTGTATATAAAAGAGGGAATACAGGCAACTAAACTAGACAGCCTGGGGAGTCAGGCAAACTAGAAACTCTATGGGTGCTAGCAGCAACAGGAAATGCAAAACAAATCAAGTTTGGGTGGTCTAAGACCACTGGGTCAGGATCAGGAGGCAGATAAGGAATGAGGAGAGATACTAAAGATGGTAGCCAATTTAGGGGACTTTAATATGCCAAACTGGACTGAAAAGTATGGATTGTGCCAATGCCAAGAGGTGTTCCTAGTTTAGCTAGTCTATGGCCCGACAAAGGAAGAGGCTCTATTGGATCTGGTGCTAACCAGCAGTTAAATGATCCAAAATGTAGCAGTCCTGGAACCACTCACTGCCTGTGACCACAAAACAGTGGTGCTGGAGGGTCAAATAGGGACCACCAACAAGGCAAAAACACTAAAGGTATGGGACTTTAACAAAGTGGACATGGGCAAGATGAGGAAACAACTGGAAAAAAGCACAAGGAGTAGAGAGCAGGTGGAGAGGGAAGAAGAAAAAGGTGAAGAATTTAAAAAAGCAACGACAGAAGTGGCAGAAAGTTCAAGTTTAAAATTATCAAAGGGTATAAGGGCAAGGGCATGGGGTTCACAGCTGAAGTAAAAGTGGTAAGAGCCAAAAAATATAAGGGAAGCTAATGGGAGGAGGATAGGGAGAATTACTGTACCTGATGGCAACAAAGATAGCCAGCAGGAAGGTGAGAGAGGCCAAGGTAGAGACGGAACTCTGACTGACAACAGGAGTGATTCAAGAGGAAGTCATTCTTCTGGTACATCTGGGAGAAGCGTAAGATCAAAGGTGGTATTGTGAGACTGAACAATGAGGAAGGATGGGGACAGAGGGAAGCAGAGATACTGAACAAATATTTTGTTCCGTTTTTAGTAGGGAGAAGGATGGACTACTGCCAGAATGTGGAGTTAGGAGGAGAAGAGAGAAGAGCAAGGGCTCAAGTGGCATAGTAAAAATGAAAGACAAGAGGGTACTGAAAAAGCTTAAACAGTTGAAAATAAATACCTATACATCTATGGAACCTGATGACCCAAGGATGATGAAGGAGGTAGCAAATGCAATAGCAGGACCACCTGCAGAGATATTTTCAACAGCTTGCTGGTCACAGGTGCAGTCCCTCGGGACTGGAGGACAGCAGATGTGATCCATCTACACAAAAGTGGTAGGAAGGATAAGCCAGCAAACTACAGACCAGTCAGCATGACCCATATAGTAGAAAAAACAGAGTCTTTACTAAGGAAAGAACTGGTGAACTTCCTAGAAGGAAATGGGCTACAGGTCCCCCAGACAACATGAATTCATGAGAGGAGGTCTTGCCAGACAAACCTTGTTGACTTCTTCAACTGGGTGACCAAGGCAACAGATGGGGGAAGGCAAAATATGTGGCATACCTGGATTTCAACAGCACCTCTGACTCAGTCCTCCACTGGAGGCTGGTCAAGAAGGTCAGGGATTTAGGGGTGGGGGAAAATTGGCAACTTGGGTATAGGAGATGCTGAGGGGAAGAACACAAAGGGTAGCAGTTAATGGAGAATTTTCAGAGGTAAGGAAAGTAACAAGTGGAGAACTATAGGGGTCAGTGATGGGCCCTGTCCTTGTCAATGTACTCATCTGTGACATAAGGAAAGGCATCAAGGGCAATGCCTGCCTCTTTGCAGATGACACAAAGATCTGTGCAAGGGTGGACACAATGTAAGGGATAAGGGAACTCAGGGAGAATCTGGGTAGGTTGTACAGTTGGTCAACAATCTGGTAGCTGGGTTTCAATGCAAAAACAAATGTGAAATGCTGCACACTAAGAGGAACCCAAGAGTGTAATATAAAATGGGGGTGATGGAAAGTACCATGGAGGAAAAGGACCTTGGGGTCATGCTATTGGAGAGCCTAACAAAAACAGCACATTGCAATAGAGCTGTAGGCAAGGCAAATAACATGCTGGATTGCATAGGGAGAGGGGATAAACAGTACAAGTCAGAATGTGATCCTCCTATTGGATGGTGCGACCACACCAGAAATACTGCACAAGACATTGGAGCCCACACCTGAGGAGATAGTGTGACAAGGTGGAAGCAGTACTGCAAAGGGCAACCAAGAAGGTCCATGGACCCGGGGGCAAGACACATGAGGAGAGGTTGCAGGACTTTAATATGTACACCCTTGAGAAAAAGATGGAAAGGTGTGACATTACTGAGACATACAGTGCAAGTACCTGCATGGGAAAAATAGGGTGGATGACAAGGAACTTTTCTTCTTGAGTTCAGCTACAGGGATGAGAGGGAACTCACTTAAATTCACAGGGGAGAAGAGTCAAAAGGGACCTCTGTAAGCACTTTTTCACAGAAAGAGTGGTGGGCAAGTGGAATAAGCTGCCAGAGTAAGTGGTACAAGCCAAATCAGTGAACTGCTTCACACAGGGATGGGACAAGCATGTGGAGTTAGTTAGAAGAGGGGCAGAAACAAAGGGGAGGGGTGGCCACTAGGGCCAGCTGGGCAGAGTATTTAGGAAGGGTGGGTGGACTTGATGGTCTGGCAGGCCTTTCTTTACAGTCATTGTCTATGTATCTATGTTACTGTTTTGGGGCCTGAAACATACAACCAGAATGACTCTTTTGCCTCCCTTTTTCCCTAGCTCGAATCAGAAGGACACCGTGACACTGCTTGCTGCTAGTGTCCTCCTCGGCCTTCACAGTGACAACTTCCCTTATCAAGAACGTCACCCACACCCATCCTTTCAGGCCCATCTCTTTGGAACAGTCGGCACCCTCTATTCTGGTATTTGAAATGTGCCTTCAATATACTGACATACAGATCAGTTAGCCAGACAGGCTGGGCTTTTGTTTTAAATGGACTTAAAAGGAAAAAAACTCTAAATTGGACTGATCTCTTGCATTGATAGCAGTATGACTTCTTTGTGTTTACTAATACTGTATGTGCTACAGTATATGAACTGAGACTTCCTTTCACAGTGGTACTGACAAGGAATGTGTTACATTAGTTTGCTATATTGATTCTTCAGTGTCTAATTCCGCATACTGTTGATATGCTATTCCTTGGATATATGCAAGTAATGTATCTTTTATTAAAATGCAACAAAATATAAATAAAAAAAAAATCCCCCGTCCCTCAACAAACTGATGAATACCAAGCTTAGCCTATCCTGTCAGGGAAATTTTGAAAATCTGTCTTCATCCCTCCTAACGACCTGATGGGTCTGATGCCCAACCTGGCCCATCACGGAATAATGAACATCTGGCCCTCTCCCACAACTACCTGACAGGTCCGGTGTTCAACATGACCCATCAGGGAATAAAAAAATCAAGCCCTCTCTCCTCAACTCTGTGACAGGTCTAGTGTCCAACACGGACCATCAGAGAATACAAAAAAAAAACAGATTATATGGGGGGGAGGTATAAGTGAGTTCAGTGCTGGGGGGATGATGAAACCAATTGCCTGGTGTTGGATGGACTTCAATCACTGTGTACAGTGTTGGGAGAACTACTGAAAAGTAGTGCCATTTCATCAAAGCCCTCCCGGCAGGCACTGTATAAAATCTGCAAAACTGACATTGGATGTGGTTCTCATATAACTACAGTTATAACAGTGAAATTGATGAGACAGTAAGGTAAGTTACAAAAATAAACAGAGATGACAACAAAAGAAAAGCAAGACTAGGCGTGCTGACACCAGCCAAATCTTGGCTTTATTTTATTTTATTTAGTTTTTGTTAAGGGCTTGGCAATACTACCGATTTTCAGCCTCATTCAGAGAAGGCTTTTATAGATGCAAACCAACTCACTAAATAAGATTTAGTTGCTGGTGGTCATGTAATGAATGCTGCATCCTTTCTTCCTTAAACTGACTGCCCCGTCATTGCTAAACACCTCATGAACTTGTTAAAGGGGATAGGAAATTAGTGCTAATTGGCAGCAGTTAATGTTCCTGTTTACAGCAGTGACATTCATACCTCCAAATTATTTGTATTTAACTGTACCTGGTTAAACACTGCTATGAAAAACTGTGTTTCCAGTTGTTTTCTTACATCATGCTGCACAGTTATTTTCATGGAACCAGCAGTTTGGAGTTTTTACTGTGTCACAGTTTGTGTACATAATGCTAATTATGAGTTGTTGACCTATCAGGACCTTCTCAGAATACTGATTACAGGTTCCATGAAGAAAACTGAGACCGAATTCCGCCTATAAAAGCAAAACAATGCAAAATAACAGCTTTTTCTATTATTTTTTATGTTACTTATTCTACTTTTTTCCCTCCCCGAGGACCTGCCTCAGTGGCTCGAAATCGTACCCAGCCTCATCACCTGCCTTCTTTGGGGCTTACCATTCTCCCATATGTCCTGGCTCCCCCCCCAGGTGGGGCTAGCAGGGGGGATCCCCTATTCTCCTGGTGGAACTCCAGCTTCGGTTGGTGGGAAGAGTGCCACAGTCGGCGGTGTGGGGCCCAACAGGCACGAGGCAGGCATCATCCTGCCAGGGTCCTGGTTATTTCCTCCATTTTTCTGTCCACATCCCCTACGGCACCTTATGGCCAGCCGTGCACATCACTGTGCACACTCCTACTTCAATGTTGTCCCTCTTGTCTGGCCTGTCAGTGGCAGTATATCCTGTGTCACCCAGGAGCACGAAACTGGAGACACTACCCCCCAAGGTGGACAGCATCCCCAGGGGATGCTCAATCCACTTTCCCTGGGCCAGCCCTCCAGAATACAGGTCTTTTCCTGAACCCAGGACACCAGTGTCGTGAGTGGTAGTGCTACCCTAGCTCCGGCCAGTCAGCCCAAAATACAGCTTTTCATGTCACTTTTTATTCAGTTACAGTTTAATATAAAAACCTTAGGGAAATGAATATAATTTTGAACATAAGAACTTTATAAACAAACGCCAGTGTGAAATGATTTCCTGTCCTCTTTGAATCGTCCTACTACTGAGGGGATACTGCCAGAAGATTGAAAAACAGTATCAACTGTCCCTATCTTTAAAGGCGGCACTATCTCCAACTCTAAATGCTATGGCCCAACTTGCATTTTGCTTGCCTGCTCACAAATTCTAGAAAAAACTTTTATCTACACAACTACTACATTATTTGAACTCCCACAAGCGTCTCTTACAATATTAATCAGGATATAGACTGGGTCATAATACTACTTGTGCAGTTACTTGGTTCGGTTTGGTTTGACTTGGTTTGATTTCTCATGTGTGACCAGATACAAAAAAATACACAAAATACAAATTAACAAACAAACAACACAGGTTCTTTTCTCCATACACATTTGATCCAGGCCAAAAAATAAAATAAACACATTCAACCATTTGTATAGCATTTAGCGGCCAATAAATATTGTTTAAGACAAGATATGAAAGCTTTTAAGCTAGGAGTCGACCATGGTTAAATTTTTCAGTAACGAATTGTAAAAATTAGGTAACTGATACAACAGAGATCTCTGCCCTACAGTAGTTTTAACAGTTAGTATTAAAGTAAGTAGATAGATGAGATCACGTATGTGACACGGAGATCTTGGGTTGAAAATACTGATGGAAAATTTCCAATACCTTCTTTAGCACCAGTTTTCCAGCAGTAGTACCAAGATGAAGCACAGACCTGATGAAGGCCACTTTAAGGAATTTAATAATAAGCAGTGATGTGCAACTGAGTGGTAAATCTTGCAATCTGATTATATAAAACTTTAACACTGGCTATTTCTGCTTCACTAGCTGCACAATATAGTAGCATACCAAAATCAACAGTTGAAAGCAGGAAACCTTGTTACAACAAAGCCTTGTAGACGGTAACAGAACACATTGTTTTTAATCAATTTCTTGATTATCTTACCAAATACAAGGTAATAACCTCAGCCCAGCACAGCTTCCACCCTTGTCACAGCACAGAATCAGCCATGGTGGGATACACACAGTCGGTTCACGAGGCACTAGATAAGGGCTACTTTGCTATGGCTGTTTATGTGAATTTCACCAAGGCTTTTGACCTAGTTAATCATCATCAGCTGTTGGTCAAAGCTCTGGGTGACCTGGGCTGCTTTGAGACTGTGTTGGGCTGGGGCTAGAACTATCTTAGTGGGCATTTCCAGAAAATACAAATTTCTAATTCTTTTTCCACTTTGTCACCAGTTTCTTTGGGGGTGCCCCAAGGTTCCATCCTGGGGCCACTGTTATTCAGTTTGTTTTTAAATTCTCTACCTGATGTTTGCACAAAAACTAATATGCTATTATATGCTGACGACTCTCACAGTGATTTTCACAAGAGAGGCTAGGCTATTGGGGTTGATGGATGTGGTTCAGCATGATTTTGATTTAGTACAGCATTGGTTTTTGTCACAGAAACTTATTCTGAATGCAAAAAAAGCCTAAATTTATGATTTTGTACAATTCTAAGAAAAAGCTGCCTATAAAGAATGGTACTGACATAAAAACACTAAATGGTATCAATATGGAACAAGTTCCAGTTTTCAAATATTTACAATGATAGCTCTCTCTTGTGCATAATTTTCATATTTTACACATGGCAAAGATTCTTCATCACATACTTTGTGTTTTATATAGAATCAATTAATTTCTAGTACTTTTGCAAGAGAAGCCAAAAGTGGAATAGGTCAGTAATTTTGAGTACTAGAAGTGTCACCATACTTCTGAATAGGTACCACCGTAACTATTTTCATAACTCAGGAAACTGACCCACACAAAGAGAATAATTAATGATTTCTTCTAGGGGATAACACAGAATATCAGCAGTGATTTCCACAAACCTGTAGTCTACCTTATCAATTCATACCAAAGATTTAGGATTCATCTTGGAAATATATCCAAAAACATCATCTGGAGACAAAACTTTAAAATAAAACTTAGAGACCAAATCACTATTCAAGACCTGTCCAAAATTACTGGTTTCTAAATTGGCATCATCCTGTGGAATATATTTTCCTAAACTGGTAAAAAAATTAATTAAATTCCTCAGAAATGTTACTCCGATCAGTGAGGACTACTGTAGAAGTTGTGAGCATATTTGGGCCAGTCTTATGGTTCTTTCTTAACATTTCATTAATTAGTCTCCACGTAGCTACCACATCAATACCAGCAAATTTATGCTGTTTTTGCACCAGGTACTCCTGTTTTAATCTTCTGACCTGTGATTTACATTTATTACGCAATTCTTTATATTCAACTAATGTGGCAGCTGCGAGAGTCTTCCTGTATTTCTTCTACTTCCTATCTCTCATTCTCATGAGTTCAATTAGCTGTGGAGTCTGCCACTCTTGCCTATTCCATCAAATTCTAAGTTTTCTCAAAGCGATACATTTATCACAAACTGTATTAAACAAAACACAAAACTGAGAAAAACATTGTCAGTGGTTGCTGAGAAATCTAGGCAAGACCAATCAATTTGTTGAACTGCTTCCCAAAATTGTGTAATGTTTAATTTACTGAAGTTTCTAGAAAAACTATATACAGGTGGCACTGTTGACCTCCTAGCACTCCAGTAACAAAAACAGCACAACAGTCACTAAGACTATCAGAAAAGGACCCTGCATGTTTGATTTTCAAAATATCCAAGATTAAAATCCAGTCTATGGTGGTAGAGTTACCTGTGTTACAATTAAATCTTGTAGGGTTCTCTATTATCTGGTTGAGTCTAGCCCTGGCGAAGGCCTCTTTTATACTAAGATCTATTTTACTTTTCCAATTAAGACCCAAATTTCCTAGGATTATTACTTCTCTATTTAAAGGGAGCGAGTTTTTATATTCATAGATTTCAATGGCAGTCTGGTTTGTACCAGGTGGGGGATGTAAATCACTGCCAAGGTAATAATTATTTCACTGCCCAAAACTATCCTAAGGGGCAAAAGCTCACAGCCTGTAGTAGAATAGCTAAATTCACACCAACTGGCCATAAAATGCTCTTTAGCATATAACAAACAACCTCCTCCCTTACAGCCCTTTCTGTCCTCTCTAAATCCATTGTACCTGTTTAAATTAATCAAGGAATTCTGAATCTTGTCCGATAACCAAGTTTCAGAGAGGGCAATAAAATCAAATTCTTAAAGTCCAAGCATCCAATCCATCCCATTTAGCTGTTACGCTCTGAATATTCAAATGCATAAAACTAAGGGAGTTTCCCAACATCCCCATTTTACTTTGTGTGTAACCATTCGGCACAGTGTTAGGGTGTATAGAGCCCAATAAGAGAAGTAACAAAAGAAGTAATATGTACGGACACCATTTCTTACCTTATATCTTAGCAGAAAATAGCCAGTGGTGTGCTGCACAGCTAAATGGCAGCTACAGTAGAGACTGTATGCCAAATTCCCCCCCCTCCCCATCATATCAGTATTACTATCAAAGGGGACACCATTGAAGTGTAGCATTTCCTTAAAATCTTCAGAAGTAGTAGCTTTAATCATTTAAAAAAAGATAATATTCAGAGAGTCCAGTTTAAGGGGAAACATGTGATTTCATATCAAATGTATTAACCGTGAACAAGCATGTAATAAATAAACAAGCCAACTTTATAAACCCCATTGTAAAAGTAACACACCTAAACACAACTTAAGTAAAATATATCAATACTCAGCCGGAGGACAAAGTTGGGGGATTAAGCCACCACTGCTTCTGAGATGCCACCATGTCTTAGTGCTAATGAATTAAATTGCTCACTCAGCCTACCCACAGCTACCATGCCACAGCAGCTGATTGTTGGGTCAGGAACTTTGGTGAGAGGTTCTAACGTCCGGGAGGACCAAGCATGGAGACAGCAGTGGGGCTTACATCCCAAGGGTGAGCACTGATCACTTAAAACATGGAGCTGGAAAATATGCAATGTAAAACAGGCTGCAGTCACAGACCTGCACAGACATTCTTGCAATTTAGCAGCTTCCAAAAGGATCGGTTCACAAACACAGTCTTTTTCAGTAAGTACCCTTGTGAAAATCAGGTGCAGTCTTACATTGCCAAGGTGGTCACAAGCTTATAGAAACATAGACTTTGACAGCAGATAAGGACCATTTGGCCCACCCAATCTGCCCATTTCCCTACCTGCTGGATAAGCTGCAGATTCTAGTTAACCAACAGCCTCCTTCCTGCAACCCCCCACTATAATTGCCTTAGACTTTGACTTTGATGGCAGATAAGGACCACTTGGCCCACCCAGTCTGCCGATTTCCCTACCTACTGGATAAGCTGCAGATTCTAGTTAACCAACAGCCTACTTCCTGCAACCCTATACTAGGCACTCTCTTGCTGACTGCAGACTGAGGTGGTCAAAATGCTCCTTTTTTAACTCTTAGCATAGATGTTATGGTGCTGAAGTACCAACAGTGGGAGATCAGAATGGGGACTGCCACTCACTCCCCAATCTTGTGCGAGTACTCAGCCAGAGGATGAAGCTGCTGCCACTTCTAAGATGCCACCAAGTATTACTGCTGATGACTTTATAGCTCACTTGGCCTACCCACAGCTGTCCTGCCACTGCAGCTGATTGGTGGGTCAGGAACCTTAGAAACATAGAATCTATTGGCAGATAAGGACCATACAGCCCATCTAGTCTGCCCATTTCCCTACTCACTGCTGCAGCCCCAGAGTCTATTTGATATGTGGCTCTCCTGCTCTGCACATCTCCAGGATACCCTTATGTCTAGCCCAGGCACTCTCAAACCCCCGTATTGCTTTCAACCCCACCACTTCTGCTAGAAGGCTGTTCCACAGCTCCACCACCTTTTCAGTGAAAAAGTACTTCCTAACATTACCCCTAAGCCTTCCACCCTTCAGCCTCATATCATCCCCCTTGTTCTTGTGCAGAGTTTTCTCTGAAATGTGCTACCTCTACTCTGTTTATTTCTCTAAGGTACTTGAATGTCTCTATCATATCTCCCCTCTCCTTTCTTTCCTCCAGTGAATAGATATTAAGGTCTTTAAGTCTTTCCTGGTAGAGCTTCTGGTGCAGTCTATGTACCATCTTCATTGTCCTTCTCTAGACTCCCTCTGTTTTTTCAACGTCCTTCTGGAGATGTGGTCTCCAGAACTGGACACAGTACTCCAGCTGAAGCTTTATGAGTGATCTGTACAGTGGCACCACCACCTCTTTCCTCCTGCTTGATACACCCCTCCCTATGCACTGCAACATTCTGTTTGCTCTACCCAGGTCTCTCTCCTGATTTGTGGTGTCCAGAATTTCCCCACCCATCCTGTACTCCTCCCCTAGATTCCTGTGACCCAGATGCATGATCTTGCACTTTTTAGCATTGAAACTCAACTGCCAGACACCCGACCACTCCTCTAATAGGTTTAGGTCTTTTCCCATTTTTTCCACTCCCTCCAATGTGTCCACTGTTGCAGATCTTTGTGTCATCTACAAAGAGGCACACCTTTCCCTCAGGATGCTCTGCAATGTGGCTAATGAAGACACTGAAAAGGACTGGCCCCAGCAACAACCCCCGTGCCACCCCACTGGCACCTCCCTCTCCTCAGATTTCATGCCATTTACCACCACCCTCTGAGTCCTGTCCCTTAGCCAGTTTCTGACCTACTTTACCATTGTAGGACTCACTCCCAGGATCCCCAATTTATTTAGCAATCTCTTGAGTGGGACAGTGTTGAAGGCCTTGCTGAAATCCAGGTAGGTCACATCCGATCCATGACAGTCGTTCGATAATTTTGTTGTTGACTGACATTACAGCAACTCCTTTATGTCGACTGCATTTGCGGTCAGCATAAAGGGAGTCACTTCAGACTGTCTTTTCTTCAGGAGGCTTGGCCCCTCAAACCCCCAAGTAGGGGGCTCTGCCCCCTGCTATTAAATTAATCAACTCTGAGTCAGAATTGCTTCGGGAAGGGGGTGCAATACCCCCAGAAAGCAGTGCCGGGGGCCCGCTCTGTCACTACAGCGACTTGGTGCTGTTGTTGCTGTACAGTCAGTCACGGTAAAGTTGTCACCGTAGCGACGGCATATTGGTCACATCCACCGACCCTCCCTGATCTACCCCCCTGGTTACCCAGTCAAAGAAATCTATAAGATTCATCTGACAGGACCTTCCCGCTGAGAATCCATGCATTGGAGGGAGGTTCAGACACCTGGGAGGACCAAGCACAGAGGCAGCAGTGGGACTGAATTTACACACTGACCCGAGGGTGAGCACTGAGCAATTATAATACAGGGCTGGATAATATGCAGCATAAACAGGCTGCAAACAGCCTTAAGTTGTGAATGACATTTTTGTCTCATTTGAAAATAATGAGGTGTGCCCAGCTGTATTTCTCACCCTGAAAAAAGGATTTGACATTGCTGACGATACTATCCTGATCAAAAAATAGAAATATAGAATTTGTCAGCAGATAAGGACTTATTGGCTCTCGTCGTCTGACCATTTTTTTCCCTGCCTATATTGGTACCATAGACCCTACTTTCCCGCTTCCAAACCAAGATTCTCTTATGTCTATTTCACACAAACTTGAAGCCCATCACTGTTTTTCCCCCCACTACCTCCACTGAAAGACTTCCAGGCATCCACCACTCTTTCACTGAAGATGTACTTCCTCATATCCCTCCTAAACCCCCTGTATAGGTTCACTGCATGCCCCCTTGTTCTTGTGCACCTTCTCCTCCGACATACTGTAATACTCCCCTCCTGTACTTTATTCATTCTTGTCAGGTATTTATAGGTCTCCATCATGTCCCCCTTCTCCCTCCTTTCTTGCAGGGTGTACATATTGAGATCCCGCAATCTGAGAGGGGAGGCGGGGGAGGTCAGAATACAGCAAGACTCCATTAGAAGAAACACAGTTACTAAGGTGAATAATTTTTTCTTCACATAACATGAAGTCTTGCTGTATTCTGACATATGCAGACTACCAAGCAGTACCTCCATGGAGGAGGGTACCAAACCTATTTTGTGAATAGGCTCTGCAGTACTGCTGTGCCAAACCTAGCCTGGATATCCAGAGAGTAATGCTTGGTGAAAGCATGGATTGTTTTCCAGGTGGCTGCTTTGCAGATCTCTAACAAGAGTATATCTCTGGGAGCAGCCAGAGAAGCAGCTGTACCCCTATCGAATGAGCCCTCAGGCCTGAGGGAGGTGTTTTGCCTAGCTTGGCATAGCAGAACTATATACAAGAGACAATCCACCTGGCAATAGTTCTCTTAGTAGCAGGTCTACCTTTCCCCACTTCACCATAAGTGAGAAACAATTGAAGACAGTCATTCCTATGTGCCTTAGTATGCTCAATGTAGTAGCTAAGTGCCCTCTTGACATCCAAACTATGTAATCTGCTTTCTCCTGAAGAAGAATGATCAGTGAAAAACACATGAAGAGACATGGACTGGTTCAGATGGAAATTTGAGACAATTTTGGGTAAGAACCTCCTATTGGTTCTGAGGACCACCTTATCTCTATGGAATGAGATAAAATCAGGTTCAACTGACAGGGCCTGTAATTCACTAATTTGCCTGGCAGAAGTGATAGCTACCAGAAGAAAAAATTACTCACCTTAGTAATGTTGTTTCTTCTAATGGAGTCTTGCTATATTATAGACATTAGCAGTTTGATCCAGCTCTAGAACTGCCCCGGAGTGAAATGGTTAAAACCATTCCAAAATAGAATTTTGGCACGAGAGCAGCTCTATCTGTGTCATTTCAAACTTGAACTGTCAGATCTTTACGAGCCCAACTCACTAAGGTCTGTGTGGAAGCTGTAACCTACACTAGCCAAATGGCTACCTAAATAATAACAACCATTGATGGTCCCAACACCCAAGACTCAAGTCAGGGGACCAGAAATACTAACACCATTCTAATAATATGAAAATGGAACATAAGTATAATAAAACACACGTACACATACACACCCCCAAAGTCCCAAAGGGGACAAAATGCTAACAGGACATAAGTAGTGCACACACTAAGTTGCCCGCACCCCACCAAGTAGAGGTTCTGAGAGGGGCAGGTTGGGGGGGAGGTCTATAATATAGCAAGACTCCATTAGAAGAAACAACATTACTAAGGTGAGTAATTTTTCTTCAAACAACATGAAGTCTTGCTATATTATAGACATTAGCAGAAATACAGCAGTACCTCCATGGAGGAGGGGCAGAACCTACTTAGGGAATAGGCTCTGAAGAACAGCTGTGCCAAACCGAGCATCTCTCCTGGCCTGGACATCCAGGGAGTAATGCTTGGTAAAAGTCTGTACCGTTTTCCAAGTAGCAGCCTGGCAAATCTCTAATAAAGGGATATCTCTGGCAGCAGCTAGAGACGCAGCTGTACCCCTGGTAGAATGAGCCCTCAAACCAGGGGGCTCTGCCCACTTTCTGATAACAAAATTGGATACAAGAGACAATCCACCTGGCTATTGATCTCTTAGTGGCAGGTTTGCCTTTCCCAACTTCACCATAGGTAAGGAAAAGTTGGAGGATTCAGAACCTGTGACCTTTGAGTCAAGCTCTATATAATGACTAAGAGCTCTCTTAACATCCAGGCTGTGCAATCTCCTCTCACCCAAAGAGGAGTGATCAGTGAAAATACTGGAAGGAGATAGATTGATTAAGATGGAAATCTAAAACCACCTTAGGCAAAAACTTCCTATTAGTCCTAAGGACTACCTTATCCCTGTGGAAAGAAATAAAGTCAGTCTCCACTGACAAGGCTTGCAATTCACTTATCGTCTGGCAGAAGTAGTTAGCCACTAGAAAACAGTTTTCCAAGTTAGGTACTTAAGCTCTGCAGAAGACAGAGGTTCAAAAGGGGTTGCATTAACTGGGCAATGCAAACATTAAGGTCCCAAGCAGGGGCTGGTTCCCGAAAGGGAGGATTAGTATGCAGTAATCCCTTAAAAAACTTGGAAAACACAGGATGAGAGGAAAGAGGGGATGACTTTCCTGCTGACACAAAAGCAGACACAGCTGCCAAATGAACTCTCAGGGTAGCTGGTCTGAGACCCAAGGAATTAAGATGTACCATGTAATCTAACAAAATGGGCAAATTCAGCAGATTCTGGGGAAATATTTTTCCCAGCACACCAAATGGAAAACCTTTTCCATTTAGAACTATAAGTAGCCCTAGTGAAGGCTTTCTGGAAGCCTTAAGGATCTCAAGAACACCCTGAGAGAGGTGTAAATCAGCAAACTCTAACTCCTCAAGAGCCAGGCCTTGAGGTTGAGGGATTTGAGGTCCGGATACCAAACCCTTCCCTGGGCACAAGTCAACAGATTGTGATTCCTGGGGAGGCACAGGGGAAGATGGACTGTCAGAGACAGAAGGATTGGGTACCAGGGCTGCCTGGCCCAATCCGGGGCAATCAGAATCACCCTGCAAGGCTGAGATCTGATTTTGACTAGTACTTTGAATAGGAGAGGAAAGGGGAAAGCATAGAGGAACTTCTCCTCCCAATCCAGAAGAAGGGCATCCAGGGGAACTGAGCCCCGCACTGGAGGCCTGCAACAGAACAGAGGAAGTTTGTGAAATGTCTGGGGCTGCAAAAAGATCTATCTGAGGGATGCCCCACCTGGCAAAAACTATCCCCAGCACTTGAGGATCCAGGGACCATTTGTGATGGCCTGGAAATCCTGCTGAGGGCATCCACTAGGACATTGTCCTTCCCTGGAAGATGAACTGCTATGAGGAAGTGTTCAGGGAATAGGCCAGAGACCACAACTTCATTGCCTCGGTGCACAAGGTCAAGACCGAGTGCCCCCTGTTTGTTGATGTACCACATTGTTGTGGTGTTGTCTGTTCTGACTTGTATCACCTTGTCATGGACAGATGCAGAAAAGCTTGAAGAGCTAAAAGACAGCTCTGAGTTCCAGCAAACTGATGTGGAGCAGAGATTTCTGGGGACCAAACTCCCTGAGTGGAAAGGTCGCCCATGTGGGCTCCCCAACCCAGAAGGGAAGCATCTGTAGTGAGAGTCAAGTCGTGAGAAGGGGAATGAAGGGACCCTGCTTTAAATTGCTCTGATCCTGCCACCACTGGAGAGCTAGGATCAAGGTTCGAGTCACTGGGACCAACTGGAAAGGGGTCTCTTCTCTGAGACCAAAAGGTTCTCAAGTGAAACTGAATGTCTCTCATCTGAAATCTGGCTCCCTGCACAACAGCTGTGGATGCAGCCATGTGCCCCAGGAGCTGCAGAAAGTGTCTTGCTGGTCGAGAGACCTGCAGAGTGAAGGAAGAGGCCAGAGCCACTAAATTCCTTACCCTTCTGGGGAAGAAAGGCCCAGGCTAGCTTTGTGTCCAATTCTGCCCCTATAAAGGTGAGTACCTGGACTGGTTCCAGAACCGACTTGGTAGGTTTGCAGAAACCCAGGAGGTGAGAAGCTGCTGGGTGACCTGCAGGTGAGATTTTACCTGTTCTGGGGACTGGCCTACAATGAGCCAGTCGTCTAGATAGGGAAAACAGCAATCCTCTGCCTCCTTAAGTGGGCCACTGCCACTGCTAGACACTTTGTGAATACCCTTGAGCAGAGGTAAGGCCAAGGCATTGCTCTGAACTGGTAATGACCTGAGGGCAGTTCTGAATCTGAGGTACTTTGATGGGATCTTCTGATTAGGACATGGAAATAGGCATCCTTGAGGTCCAGGGAGGCTAGCCAGTCCCCTGGCCTTAGGGAAAGTAAAATCATTGCCAGAGTTACCATTTTGAACTTTGGTTTCAAAAGATGCTTGTTCAGATATCTGAGATCTAAAATGGGCCGCCATTCTCCTGTCTTTTGGGGTAAGGAAGTATCTGAATACAGACCCTGCCCTGATGCAGGGAGGAACCCTTTCTACTGCTCTGAGAGCTAACAGGGATGAGACCTCTGTTTCCAGAGCGAGGTCTCTGAAGCACTTGCAGGTAGAAAAAGTCTGCTTCTCAACTTGGGAAACTTTTGAGCTGAGAACCAGACCCTGGCTTACTACTTCCAGAACCCACTTGTCTGAGGTTAAAGAAGCCCAATTCTGACTGAAGTAAGCCAGCCTGCCCCCCACTGGTACAGGAGAATCGGCCCTGGGCACCCCATCAGGGTGCCTGTTTCGCAGGAGCTTTAGGCTGGGGGGTGGGAGCAGGTCTGCCCACCCCTCGTCTGCCCCTGCCTCTGAAGAAGCCCCTCTGAGCATAGGCAGAGGAGGCCTGAGTCTGGTAGAAAGGCCTGTGAAAAGGCCTACCTCTACCCCTGGGGGCATGCCTTTGAGGAGTGGCTTGTCCGCCTCCTAGCCTGGGCACTCTTGTAAGTAGTCCCATATTCATCCATCTTCTTCATGTAATTCTCTGTCTGCTCTCCAAACAGAGAATTTTCCACCACAGGAAAATCCATAGCCTTAGTCTGGGTATCCTGTGACAAACTAGTACACCTGAGCCAGGCCAACCTCACAAGCTACAGATGTGGCCATGACCCTAGAGGAAACATCATTAACATCCACAGCAGCATGAAACTGAACCTTAGAGGCTTCAATGCCATCAGCAGCCACCTGTTCTAGTTCACTAGCCAGCTGGCCATGGGCCTGCTTGGCCAATTGCATAACAGTATCCCATCTAGATTTCTGATACCTAGCTACATAAGCCATATAATTTGCTTGCCTGAGTCCCAGAGAGGCTGCCATATACTGTTTTTGCCATGGCATCAATCTTCCTGGAATCCTTGTCAGGAGGATGTGAAGCCAAGGGAATATTAGCTTTATCACAGGCAGCAGCCTGAACTACTCCCAACATGACTGCATTGCTGAGAAAGGAATTGGTAGCAGGGCCTGACAATGTATACCTTCTGTCCATCTTTTTATCTACAGGAGGCACAGAATTAGGAGCTTTTAAAATTTTAATTGTTTGTTTCCTAAAGACTTATGTAAAGGAATAGACAATCTCCTAGACTCTGGAATATCCATCATTTGTACAAAATCAGGCTCCTCTTGCTCATCCACAGCCTCTTCTAAAGGAAGCTGGAGGGTTTCAGCAACTTTTTTATAAAACATAAAATGAGATGGGGACTCAGACAGCATAGGGGGAGATTCTAATTCTGAACCACTGGGACCGGACGAACCGACCTTTTACCAGATAGTGGTGGTTCGGACGGACCCTGAGACAGTGACTGGACAATTTGTATGGCTTTTGCTATCTCTGCAGCAGTTGGAGAAGGAATTTTGGACTCCAGACCTGCTGATTTTCTTGTTTTCTTTACTGGAATTGGTTCCTCAGAACCAGCTTTTCTTTTTCCTGAGGAAGTCTGGCCCTGGTCAGAGGGCACTCCCTCTCTGGATCGGTGGGCACCGAACTGGGCTGGCCATCTGGGTCAGTGGACTTTTGGCCTCTCGTTCCCTGAGCCTGCCCAATCTTTTTCCAGGGTGGCTGCAGGAAATTCTTACATACCTGGCAGTCTGACTGGAGGTGGTCAAACCCAGACAATAAACACATGTGGTGTGGGGTCAGCCTTGAAAGACTTCCCACAAACATCACAGTGTTGAAACCCAGTGGGCCGGTTTTCTTTTGGGTTTCTCAGACATAATGCCAGCCTAACCAAAAACTTGCCCTTTTAACGGCAGTGCCAGGCAAGACACCCTTATCGGTTCCTAACCGTGTCACGGGTATTGGAAAAAAACGTAATAAATCCGTTTTTTTTAGAACCGATAAGAACCGGGAACCGCACTCTAAAATAGTAACTTTTAGTTTTAAATGAGTTTTAAACCCACTGATCGGTTCAAAACCGAACCGATAACTTACAAGTTCTACACAGACAAAACCTTCATTTACTTACGGTTACCACAGATGAGAGCTTGAACTGAACAGTTTGCGGTTAAAATAAAACTATCTCGGTTAAATCCAACGAGAAAACTTTTTAAACCGAGAAATGAACCGAGCAGAAGGAGAAATCTCTGGAGCGACTGTTCACTGAGACGGAGTAAAGAATCTGACAGTTCAAGTTTGAAATGACACAGATAGAGCTGCTCTCGTGCCAAAATTCTATTTTAGAATGGTTTTAACCATTTCACTCCGGGGCAGTTCTAGAGCTGGATCAAACTGCTAATGTCTATAATATAGCAAGACTTCATGTTGTTTGAAACACAGTTTTCCAGGTCAGGTACCAAAGCTCAGTCGAAGCCAGAGGTTCAAAGGGTGGCTGCATAAGCTGAGCAATGCAGATATTGAGATTCCAAGCCAAAGTAGGCTCTCTAGAAGGAGGGTTGATATGAACCAGGCCTTTAAAGAACTTACCAAAAACAGGGTGAGGTGCCAGGGAAGAGCCCTTCCCTGCTGAGAAGAATGCAGACACGGCTGCTAAATGAACCTTTAAAGTGGCTGGCCTAAGGCCTAATCCACTGAGGTGAACTAGGTAATCCAAAAGTATAGAAATGCCAGCAGCATCTGGTAGAATATCCTTATGGGAACACCAAATGCTGAATCTTTTCCATTTGGAATTATAAGTTTTCCTGGTAGAGAGTTTCAGAGAAACCTTAAGGATGTCCAAAACTCCCTGAGAAAGATGCAGGCCTGCATATTCTAACTCTTCAAAAGCTAGGCCTTGAAATAGATTGAGAGACTGGAGATTGGGGTACCAGATCCTCCCCTGAGAGGAGGTTAGGAGATTGTGTCTTTTGGGAAGAGACAGGAGGAGTGAGACTGCTAGAGACAACAAATAAGGATACCAAGGCTGTCTGTCCCAGTCTGGAGCCAGTTGAATCACTGTGCAGGGTTGTGACCTGATCTTGACTAGAACCCTAAACAACAGGGGAAAGGGAGGAAAGGCATAAAGGAACTTGCCTTCCCAATCCAATATCAGAGCATCCAGGGGAACAGTCCCTAGGACTGGGGGTCAGCAGCAGAAGAGGGGAAGTTGCTGATTGTATGGGGCTGTGAAGAGCTCTATCTCTGGAGTGTTCCACCTGGTGAAGATTATTTTCAGAATGAGGGGATCCAAGGTCCATTTGTGATGGCCCAGGGAGATTCTGCTCAGAGCATCTGCTAACACATTGTCATTCCCTGGGAGGTGGACTGCTATTAGGGAGGTTTGCAAGGAGTAGGCCACAGACCATATTTTCATGGCCTCTGTGCACAAGACCATAGACCGAGTGCCCCCATGCTTGTTGATGTACCACATGGTGGTGGTGGTGTTGCCTGTCCTGACCTGAACCACCTTGTCCCTTACTGAGTCTGAGAAAGCTTGAAGGGCTAGGAATACTGCCTTGAGTTCCAGAAGATTGACATGAAGGAGAGACTCTTGTGGAGACCAAACACCCTGTGCTGTGAGGGGTCCTAGGTGGGCTCCCCAGCCCAGGAGGGAAGCATATGTGGTTAGTACCACTCAATGAGATTGATTGAGGAATGGGACACCATGTCTGAGATTGTCCTAATTCAGCCACCACTGGAGAGCTTGGACCACAGTCTGAGTCACTGAAACCAATTTGGTGAGATAATAGTTTTTCTGAGACCAAAAAGACCTTAAAGTAAAACTGAATGTCCCTCATTTGGAATCTGGCTCCTTGTACCACTGCAGTGGAAGCTGCCATGTGGCCTAGGAGCCAAAGAAAATGTCTTGCTGGGCGAGAAACCAGAGGATGAAAAAAGTAAGCAAGATCTGTAAGGGCCTTTACCCTTGCTAGTGGGAGGAAGGGTTTTCCTTGAACAGTATCTAACTCTTTCCTGAAAGTGAGGAGTTGTACTGGTTCGAGAACCTACTTTGGCAGATTGAGAAGAAAACCCACAGAACTGAGCAAATCTTGAGTGACTTGAAGAGCTGACCTGACCTGACCTGGTTGGGAGACTGTCCTACAGTGAGCCAGTCATCCAGGTATGGGAATAGAGATATCCCCTGCCTTCTGAGGAAGGCCACTACTACTGCAAGGCACTTTGTAAACACTCTTGGAGACGATGTTAGGCGGAAAGGCATGGCTCTGAACTGATAATGGCCTGAGGGCAACTCGAACTTGAGGTACTTTCTGTGGGAGCACCTGATAGGAATGTGGAAATAGGCATCCTTGAGGTCCAGGGATGCTAACTAATCTTCTGGCCTCAGAAAGAGAATTACTCCCAGAGTCACCATTTTGAACTTTCGTTTTAAGATGTGTTTGTTCAAATACCTTAAGTCTAGGATGGGTCACCACTCCTCTGTCTTTTTTGTGGTAAGGAAATATCTGGAATACAGACCCTTGTCCCTGTGTAGAGTAGGAACTCTCTACATGGCTCTGAGAGCCAGCAGAGAGGAAACCTCTGCTTCTAGAGCAATGGTTTTGGAGATGTTTGCAGGTGGAAAAGACCTGACCCTCATTTTTGGAAACTTCTTGAAACTGAGGGCCAGCCCCTGGCTTACTACCTCCAGGACCCACCTGTCTGAGGTAACAGACTTCCAGGCCCGAAAGTAATAAGCCAGCCTGCCTCCTACTGGAGTTGGGGAGTCGACCCAGGCTGACACATCAGGGTGTCTGCTTGGCAGGAGCCTTGGACTGGGAAGAGGATGCAGCCCTGCTCATCTCCCTCCTGCCTCTCCCTCGAAAGAACTCCCTCTGTGGGAAGGGAGAGGAGGCCAGGGCTTGGTAGAAAGGCCTGTGAAAGGGCTTGTCCCTGCCCCATGACTGCTGCTTTTGAGAAGTGGCTTGCCGTTCCTGTAGGTGGTCCTGTATTCATCCATCTTCTTCATGTAAGCCACCACAGGGAAATCCATGGCATTAGCCTGGGTGTCCTGAGAAAGGCTAGTGCATCTGAGCCAAGCAAATCTCCTGAGAGACACAGATGGAGCCATGACCCACGATGCCACATCGTTAGAGTGTACAGCAGCATGGAATTGCATTTTGGATGCCTCAATCCCATCAGCAACCACCTCCTCCAGCTCTCTGACTAGCTGGGGGGAAGCCTGTTTAGCCAGTTCCAGAACCGTATCCCACCTGGACTTCTGGTAATTGGCTGTGTAGGCCATATAATTAGCCTGCTTGAGTCCCAAAGAGAATGCCAAGTATTGTTTCTTGACCCTGGCATCCACTTTCCTGGAGTTTTTATCTGAGGGTGTGAAGCCAAAGGTATATTTGCCCTGTCACAGGCTGCAGCCTGCACTACTCCAACATAGCTGCAATGATTGAACAAAAGCTCCGTACCTGAACCTGACAGCATATACCTTATGTCCATTCTCTTATCCACAGGATGAAAAGAATTTGGTGTCTGTAAAATCTTTTGTGTCTGTTTCCCCAGGGATTTATGATGGGGAATAGACAACCTCTTGGACTCTGAGATGTCCACCATCTCCACAAAATCAGGCTCTTCCTCCTCCTCAACAGCTTCAACCATAGGGAGCAGAAGGGTTTCACTACCTTTTTGTAAAACAAAAAGTGAGATGGGGACTCAGAAAACCTTGGAGGGGAGACACTGAAGGGTCTGTCTGGGGAGCTGTCCGGTTCAATGGGCTCATACAGACCACCATAATCATTGTCATCATCATCATCCGGTAACTCTTCGTCCCCCTCCCACTCCAAGTCATAGTAAGCATCTGGATTATAATCCGATGGAGTTGGATCCGACTGAACCGAGTGCCTAACCAACAGCGCCAGTTTGGACGGAACCGGACGTAGCGATTGCACAATACTGATTGCTTTGGCTATTTCTTCAGCGGTTGGAGTAAGGGATGCTGGATTTGAACCGGCTGACTTTTTTCATCTTTTTGATGGAACCGACCCCTCAGGGTTGGCTCTCCTTTGGCCCGAGGATGTCTCACCCAGATCAGTGGGTACCTCCTCAGGTTCAGTCGGAACCGAACCAGGCTGGCCATCTGGGTTAGTGGACTTCTCGGCCTCCTTTTCCTTTAGCCTACCCAATCTTTTTTCCAGAGTGGCCTTAGGAAAATGTCTGCAGATTTGGCAGTCTGTTTTGAGGTGATCAAACCCCAGACAATAAACACAGATTAGGTGGGGGCAAAGGCCTCCCCACACTCTGTACAGTGTTGAAACCCAGTGGGACGGTTTTTTTCTTGGGCTTCTCAGACATGGCCAGACTAGAAAAAATTACCCATTACATCTTTTTGCCAGGTAATACACCCCTATTGGTTACCAACCGTATATCGGGTTGTGTAAAGAAACCGAAAAAAGTAAATATTTTTTTAAACCGATAGGAACCGGCACACCACTACTACAATCCCAGAAGATATATTTAAACACAAACAGTCGGTTCCCAACCGGACTGACTGAAAAGGAACCGACTTTTACAATTTCCATAGAAGAAAAATACAAATTACAGTTCACTACCTATCTACACTACTTACTGTACCATAGACAGAGGCTTGAAACCGAAAATAAACAAATCGGTTGAAAAACCAACACGTTTTGAAACTTTACCAAACCGAAGCAAAGGAGCAATCACCGGAGCGACTTTACAGTTAGGTGGAGTAAAGAATCTGATGATTATACTCTGAGGCATCACAGACAGAGGTTTGAAATCCAAGCTCAAGCTCAACGTTCTATGCCTTGCATAGAAATTAACTCTTTCCTCTCCGGAGCAGTTCAAGTGCTGGGGCTAACTGCATATGTCAGAATACAGCAAGACTTCATGTTGTTTGAAGGCAATATTTCAGCTAGCAGAGCCTGGCCTGATAGTCAAATAGACTTATAAGTTAAAAACAAAGAACTTTCCAACATAATATTACAGAAGAGTTCCACCCTGGATAAACTGAATTTGTATGTAGTTCACTCTGGAATTTGGGACTCTCCCAACATTAGTTTTTCCAATAGTAACCAAGTTTCCAATACAGAGGTTACCCATGTTAACAGATATCAAACACTTGCTGGATACTTGGATTGACTACGAGTTCCAAATATGGAGGGCTCAGGAAGTGCTGACTCCTCTGGGCTAAGTATTAGTCACAATAAAGGGATTTCTGAATTAACATGGAACATTGCAGGTTGGAAAAATAAGACCGCAGATAGAGAATGGAAATCTTTTATAGAGAAATCTGATACAGTTGTTCAACAAGAGACTTGGGATGAAAATGATGAAAGTATTGAACTTAATGGGTTTGAGATATTTCAGGTCCCAGGAAACAGAACACAGAAATTGGGCAAATGTTCTGGTGGCCTTGCATCATATTTTAAAATTGGATCCTTAAAATGGGTTAAATGTATATGCCTAGATGATAACTATATCATAAACTCTGTGGCAGTTTCAAACTATTGTTTTTGGTAATTAACTGTTATATTCCCCTGGACAACTCAAGATTTAACAATAATGAAGTATAGGATATCTTAAAGGAAAAAATTAACGAACTTACATCAAACAGTTCAGAACAAGATATATTATTACTGGGCAATTTTAACACCAGAATTGGTAGTTACGATGGATACGCTGATAATTCTTATTATAGTTATAACAATGCAAAAGAATATATGGCTGAGAGAACTCCTAAAGGTCACATAACCAATGCCTCAGGTGAGAAGCTGAGGGACTTAATGAGTGAATTTAATTTATATCCACTGAACAGGAGGCTAAATAGAGCAAGAAGTGGTGAATGAACATACTTTTCACCTAGCGGTACTTCAGTGGTTGATTTTGCTATGTGGGCACATCTCATATTATTATGGGAAAAACTGCAAGTAGTGATAAGTTCAGAAAGTGACCAGTTCCCTCTTATTATTACAAGCCTTTCATTGGATGGTGTTTCACAAAGTCCCTCGGGTCAGCTTATATTCTCTGAAATAAGAGTCCATAAGGTAATTTGGCATCAGGACTCTGATATTAAAGTAAGGGATCTGATTAATAATTCATCCCTGAAAATGGAACTTGAGTCCCTAAAGGGCCAAACTCTAGACCAATTAACTAATATCTTAAACTGTGTGTACAGTGAAATAAAACAAAGTCTTGAAACCACTACAAAGGTTTGAAAAGAGCAAAGTTCTGGTTGGTTCGATAATGAATGCAAAGCAATCAAGCAGCAAATTAGGAAACTGTATAAACAGTATAAGTTCATTCCCAGCAAAGACAGGATGAAAGAACTAAACCTGAGTAAGAAACACTACAAAATAGTACTTAGAGACAAGAAAAAACTCTATGATAAGAAACAATGGGTACTAATGGAAGAAGCTGTCATAAATAAAGACAGCAAAAAGCTCTGGTCCTAGGCAGCAAGAGGGACTAACAATAGCAAATTTAAAATAGATTATTACATCTCAGAAAATGAGTGGAAAGAATTTTTTTCTAAACTTTTCTGGGATGCTTACATTGATAAGTCAATGTGTTTAGGTACTAGAAGCAGTATGTCACAGGTGGTGGTAACATATGAAGAAGTTCTTCTAGCAAAACATTTACTCAAAACAAGCAAAGCACCAGGACCTGATGGAATTCCAGCCAAGGCGTATATTTGTCAGTCAAGCTTGTGGTCTATATACCTTACAGAGTATTATAACAAATGTATAGAAAAATCTAAATACCGAGAATCCTGGAAAGGGGCTTCTATTGTCCCAATACACCAAAAAAGAAATACAGCAGATCCCAGGATATATCACCCAGTAAGTCTCTTAGACATTAACTTGAAAATATTTTCAAGAGTGCTACTTAATAAACTCACGATAGAAGTTTTTTTTTTTCTAACTCTTTTTATGGCACCGTCACCCAGGGAACTCTCTCAGGCATCCACTGGTCCCCAGCTCTACCTCCGAGCCTGAAACTCCTCCACTTCCTGGCACCAACCTGGCTACCCCCCTGGCTCTGAGCCTCTCCCCCCAAGTAGGACAGCCTTATCTGTCCAGGGCGCTCTATCTACAATTCAGGCTGGGCTCAGCTCAGCCCAGGAGTGGAGAGAGTCTAGCTAGTGGAGTGTGGCTGTGGGAGGTGGTGCCATCGCCTATCCCTGGGGATGGGGATTTTCTTGCTTATGGTTGCACCCTCTCTCCCTCCCCCTCCTCCGTGCAGAGCCCGAATGTGCGATGATGCTAGGGACATCTGTCGTGGTTCTGCATGCCCTCTAATCATATCCTGGAGCAGTGTAGGGCCACTGCAATGCTGGGCAAACCCTGGATTCCCCCCCCAAGAAAGGAGAGCAGTCCTCTGGATGCTTGATCCTCTCTACCCCCCTCCGACCCCCGACGGCCCTGGCTTATTCCAGAACCCAGGTAGTCGGCATGGCGCGAGGTGTGGTGTCCAGTGCCTCAACCCTCAATGCCACCGGGCTGGCCAAGCTCACGATAGAAGTTAATCTTACCAGTGGTTTCTCACAGCTACAAACAGGTTTTAGAAAAAAACTATTCAACCATAGACAATATTTGTGTGCTGAGACATCTAATTGAAAAATATGTGCTACTCTGAAAACAAAATCTATACACTATTTTCTTAGATTATTAAGTCACATTTGACTTAACTCAAGAATGACCCTATGGGAAATCTTATTCAGAAGAGGAATTAATATCAACATGGTGGATGTACTATGTAATCTGTATTCACAGACTTGGGCTTCGGTGAGATTGGGTGTTAACAGAGAGCTTTCTTCCCTTTTCTCAATTAATAAAGGAGTGTGCCAGGGATGTGTACTCACCTCCACTCTTTTTTCATTATATTTGGACAGCCTCCTAAATGATTTACTCCCTTCAAACTCTCCAAACATTTGACAGCATGTATGCACTGTGCTCTTATACGCAGATGATATTGCAGTGTTTTCCCAATCAAAAAAGGGTCTGCAAAATAAACTTGATTTTCTTTTTGAAAATTCTCAAAAGCTTCAATTGAAATAAATGATAACAAGACTAAAGTTGTAATTTTTTGTAAAAATCCAACAGTACAAGGACAGTGGCATATAGGCACACAGAAAATAGATAGGGCAGCTAGTTATGTCCACCTAAGGGTTGAATTTAGTGCTAATTGCCCATGGAACACCCATCTTGAGATGACAAAAGATAAATTAATCAAAACGGCTAGGGGGCTTGAAAGACTTAATAACAGATACGATGGGAGATCTGTTAAACCCTTGGTACAGACTATCACAGCAAAATATAAAACCCAGGCACTATATGGTACTGAAGAGTGGGAAAACAAAAAGGCAGATATGTTAGCAATTCCCATTCATAAATTATTAAGAAACATTGTGGGTCTGGGACACTCTTGCCTAGCATCATACCCAAGGTCAAAATTAGGCCTATCAAATTTAAATGCACTACTTGATACAAAGAAGATTCTGTTTTGGTTAAGACTTACCAATTTGCCTAGGAATACACTTGCATACCTTTGTTTTGATGAATAAAAGTTCTGGTTTGATCTAGGCTATAGAGGGGCCTTTTGGTATACTGTAATAATATTGTTAAACAGGTACAACCTTATAAATCTGAACACTTATACTGACAAAGGTATTACATTAAGTACCAAATATAAAAAATTCATAAAAAGAATTGCTGATTTTTGGAATCAGACTGATCTCAATAAAATAAAGAATTCTGTAAACTCTAGATGGGTTGCCAAAAACAACTACTTTTCTGGTTTTAATTAAACCCTATTGGAGTATTTTGGCAGATCCAGAACTATGAAGTACATATATTCTATATGAATTTGAGTGATTTCCTAGCAATGTCTTGCTCGTTAGGCATCAAATATTATCAAAGGATTTGGAAGCTTTTACCTGTTCCGTAGGTGAAACAGATAACCTTATGCATGTGCTTTAGAAGTGTATATGGTACACAAAGGAAAGACTACATTGGTTGGGACCTTATGTAAATACAATGTTACAATGATACACTGATGAGGAGCTTTTAACTCTCATTCTTATGAATACTTCAAATGAATGGATGATATCTAGATTGGCAAAATATTTTAGTGCAATATATAAAATCAAAAAGAAATTGTTAATGTCACAAATATTGTCTTGGGATGGAACTGTCTGTCTGTTATGTGCAACAGTCCTAGTGGACAACCTGAGGAAATTATTTTTGTATGTGATGGCTGTCTAAACCTCTGTAGTTTTAGTTCTGAATTTATGTCTCTTTTGTAACATGTATGTGTGTACCTTTTAACTGTGTTTTGTTGAAAGCTTTTTTAAGCTAAACAATAAAGACTAATTGATTGTATTGTAGTATACCTCCAAATTAAAAAAAAAACTTGTGTTAGCTCTGTTTCTTTTCAAACTTGACTATGGTAATATATGATTACTGTCTTTAGAACTCTACTCTCTCTACTTGACCCTATGTATCACAGTGCCCTTTTCATCATCACTGCTGTCTCCTTTTGCATTCATCACTGCACTCTTTATAATCTTGTGGACTGGTCATCCCAGGCAAACAGAAGACTTCATCACTGGTATACTGTTAGCTAGCAGGTCACTGTAGGTAAAGCTGCCTCCTTCTCAACTCAGCTCATTACTAGGGGTGTGCAAATACATAAATTGTGTATTCATCGATCATTTCATGAATACACCTGGGACATTTGGGTATTCGACTATACTGGTAGTCAACCATAATGTAGTACATTTATTTAAAATGCTGTTGACATGAAAAAAAAAACACCCAAAACAGAAGAGACATTTTCTGCTCAGGATGGGTAGAAGGTAATACTAGGCTGTGAACACACACTATATTGTTGAATCAGGCAGCATAAATGTAGTTTAAAGGAAAAAACCAGCTATGTTTGTGCACTCTCCTGCCAGTGTATATTTATGCCCCCGATTATCATTTCTGTGTAAAAAAAATATATTTTCCAACTGTATTTTGGTATTAAAACTTCAGTTTAAAAAAGCACACATAAACTTCTGTTTTGTTAGGCTGATGCCCACTGGCAGCCATCTTGTGAGAGCCACTCACTCCCTCACCCCGGATATGCTAATTTGCCCCCACCAGCAAATGTGGTTATTGTCACATTAGCATATCATGGGAGTGGAAGCAAGCGGCTCCCACGGAATGGCTGCCAGTAGCCTTACTAATGGAAGTTTTCAAGCACTTTTTTAAGCATAAGTTTTAATGTCAAAATAGCAAAAATGCGGTTAGAAAAAATATATTCTTACAGAGAAATGCTAACATGCACCAATAGGAGCTTGCACAAAGGTAACCAGTGTTTACCTTTAACAGATTAGGCATTTTCTTTACATCAAAAGAACCCCAGAGCACTGCACTAGGGCAAGGGTTATCCCAGAGGATATTGGCCATACAGCCAATTTTAAAGAAAACACAAAGTGCACATACCCCAATAATGCAAAGCATCATGGGAAGCATATGCAAATGTCCATGAATTAATTTGGATGGGCTCAACTTCAAGCAGAATTGCATGGTACCAGAAGGCCTCACAATACAACCAGCAAAGGCTGAGAACAGCAGACACAGACATGTGTTTCATCCTTATTTGGACTCATCAGTGTGCCATATCTGTACCTCAGCCCAGGGAGAGATACCCAGTTACCCTATAGGGGGTTATTGGTTTGGGTCATGGGCAGCCCAAAAGAAGAGAGAGAAGAGAACAACAAAAGAACCCCAGAGCACATGCGCTGGGGCAAGGGTTATCCCGGAGGATATTGTCCATACAGCCAAATTTTAAAGAAAACACAGAATGCATATACCCCAGTAATGCAAAGCATCATGGGAAGCATATGCAAATGCACATGAATTAATTTCATAAGATCCCCTATAGGGTGGCTGGTTATCTCTCTCTGGGTTGAGGTACAGATATGGCACACTGATGAGTCCAAATAAGGACAAAACACATGTCTGTGTTTGCTGTTCTCAGCCTTTGCTGATTGTATTGTGAGGCCTTCTGACAGCATGCAATTTTGCTTAAAGTTGAGCCTGTCTAAATTAATTCATGGGTATTTGCATATGCTTCTCATGATGCTTTGCATTATTGGGGTATGTGCAATTTGTATTTTCATTACATGTTCTATTTGATAGGTATACTGAAAAAAATGAAGAGAACATCTGTTTTGGAGACCAGGATGAAATCACTGAAGCAAAGAGTTGCACAGCACACAGAAGGAGGAACTGAACATGAAAGACTATGTTTGTTTTGCAGACAGGACAATAAAACTGAGTTGCACAATGGAACAAATATTCAGATGTTCATACTTTTTTATATTTTAAAATAATTTAATTTTTATATTTTATTTTTTTATTGTTTTAATTTTTTTAATACTATTATTTTGATCACTGTCTAGCCTGAACGTCAATGGCACAATAAGAAGTACATTTTGTAACCCAGTGCCTGGATATACCAGGACAGGTGAAGTTACAGTGCAAGAGTAACCACATCCAACATCGTTATTCCAGAATCTTTGTCAGTAAAATCAACAGCAGAAATCAGAAGGCCATAAGTATAGTAGTCAATTTAATATTGAAAACTGGCAGGCAGTGACAGCACATTATCAGGTTATGGCTAGTACACTCTTTTCACTTAAAGAATCAAGCAGCTGCACACTGAGCTTAATAAAAAGAGCTGCCGAACATGTTTAGGCTGCAAATAGGCTCAATACTGCTGAACAATATCTCCTGCATTGCTGCAGAGGTGCTCAGAGGGTACACGTGTCAGGGGGCATACAAGATATTTACATGGTACCTGGGACAAAGCAGAAAGCGAATGCTTTTTGGTGTTTCAGTAGGCAAGAAGGTCAGTATTAAAATCCACAATTAGCTCATCCAAATAATTAGTGAACATCTGCTCAGCAGAACATGGCAACAAACGTGTACTCTGTCGCTGCTTGTTCAGCAAAGAACTCGTGAGCAGGGACAAGTCATAATAATGTACTTTTGTAACCTGAAGTACAGTGTCATACTATCTTCCTGCATCAGCAGGCAACCTCATTATCAGTGGCATGCCACCACCCACACCACTGTCACTTGGGTTGCCAGTTCCATTCACTCCAGTTGTTCCAGAACTGTCAGACCCACCAGCATCCTTTGAACGGAACAAGTCCATCTCCCTCATGACTCCCTCAAGTTCACTACAAAGTTGCTCCTGATACTCACACTGTGACTCTGCATGGCAAGGCACAGTGCCTCACATTTAAATCTTGCATCTAGCATGGTTGTGAATATGTAACTAGTATTGTCAAGTACAGATACAAACAGTGATCTTAACTTCCTAGTAGGTCCTTCAATGTGTTCTTTGATGAGGTCTGGAAACAAGTCTATAGTACTGCACTCCTGGAAACTCTCCATGGTTGATATGAGGATATTGACAACTAGGATAGTCTGACTCAGTGAAGCTGTCTTTGAGCTCAGGCCACAGGTGCATTTCTCAAAGGGAGACAGAACTTGGACCAAGCCCTCAATGATGCTCCAATCCTGGTATAGCAGTACCCACCAATATCCTGCTCAATGCGTATCTCATGTAGAACACGCGTCTGTTCAGTAAGCACTGAAACATATAAAATGTGCTGTTCCATTGTAACTCCAAAAAGTGAACTGCGAATCATGGGATAATGGGGTGGTACAGGCAAAGGGTAGCTAACCCAAACTGACAACAAAATCCAGATTACTGCACTCAAAGATGACAGTCACCAACATGAGGTTAAAAAATGCTTTATTGCAAAATAAATGCAAACTCTGGTAACTACTGGCCCCTAGTAGTTACCAGAGGGTATGTTGCTCAGGAGCTTGCATTTATTTTCAATCAATCAATCAATCAAAATCTTTATTTATTCAGGCGAACATCATTGAGCGTAGCTCATTTACAAGATGGACCTGAGTGGTCATACAAATAAGGGTACAAGTTTTTTTACAAAGACATGAGAATAGCATAACATTAGTACAATCAAATAAATAAGAGATATATACAAAATTTACAGATATACAAGGCACAGTAAAATAACTTAACCTGTAAAATGAAGAGGATAATAGATATAGCAGGGATAATAATCAAATAATAGGGCTTTTGTAGGCTTTTATATGAAATGTGATAACTGACTGGGTAGAAGAAGGGATACTAAACATAGTGGATTACAGAAGGGAGGGGTGTAGGTTGGATGGGAGACTAGGCCTTATGGAAGCAGTTGCACAACTCTGGAAATAGGGCAGTGTATAATCTTTTGAAGGATGATAAGGGTAAGAGGGTATTCAGATTCATAGATTTTTGGAGTGAGTTCCAGACAAATGCTAGGGAATAGCTGATAGCAGCCCTCCCAAACCGGTGCAGGTATTGGGAATCTTTAGCATAATGAGCTTATTGATCCTAAGGTGTATGGCCTAGATGTGATTTGGGTGAAACAGTCTGAGATATAGGAGGGAGTTTGCCTGATAAAGCTTTAAAGATCCAGATTGCAGCATTCCTTTTTCTTCTGTGCTGTAGGGATGTCCAATTGACTGCCATGTAAAGAGAGCAATGATGGGTGCTGGAGGGAAGGTCTGTATTAAATCTGATGGCTCTATGATACAGGCTGTCCAGCTTATTTAAGAGGGAGAGTGAGCAATAGCCGTAGAGAAAGTCAGCATAGTCAATAAGGGAAGGAATGATGCCTGGATTAATCTTTGTTTGGAGTCTCTGGTAAGGTAGTGTTTTATTCTGTAAAACAGTCCAAGCCTTTGTCTCAACTTTTTTAATAGCTCTTCAATGTGGACAGAGTAGTCAAGCTTATTGTCAATCCAGACTCCAAGATATTTGAATTTATCCACAAATTCCAGCTTTTCTCCAAATAAGGTGGATAATTGTGTGTGATGAAGGATGGGGTAGTGGCAGAGCAATTCTTTGTTGCAAGAACATAGCTTTTGTTTTTTGGCATTTAGAAGTAATTTTTTTTCCCAATAGGTTGTGTTGTAGGATGGAGAATTCTGACTGTAACAGTTCACAGGCTTTTGATGGTGAGGGATTGCTGACATATAATACAGTATCATCAGCAAACAGATGAATGTTAGATTGAGAGAGGTTGGCATCAATGTTATTAATATAAATGGCAAAGAGGATGGGGCCTAGGATGAGCCTTGCGGTACACCTCTTAGCAGTGGTTTAGAGGTAGATAGGTAATTTTCATTTTTACCAATTGTAACCTTCAGAGATAGCACCTAAACCAATTGAGTGAGTGAATCAAGGCCTACAGAGCTAAGAGAGGGATTAATGATTCATGATCCACTGTATCAAATGCTTTACTCAAATCCAGGAACACAGCACAGGTACTATTCTTTTTATCCAAGGCAGTCTGCCAATCGTTAGTGACTTTGGCTAGGGCAGAGATGGTGCTATGCATTGATCTAAATCCAGATTGTGCTGGATTTAGGAGTTGTTGGTGTCCAGATAGGCCCTTAACTGTGAATTTACTAATTTTCAAGCATCTTGGATAGTACCGGTAGGATGGAAATGGGCCTGTAATTGTTAAGGTCCATGGGATCACCTGATTTAAGTAGTGGAACTACTTGAGCTGTTTTCCATATGGAGGGATGGAACCAGTAGCTAGGAAAGATTGAAGAGGTGAGGGGGGCAGATAAGGCGTGCAATGCTACTTTAAGAAAGTAGGGGTCCAGGAGTCTGCACCTGCACTCTTAGAAGTATCTAAATTGATAGGCGTCTTCTACTTCTTTTAAGGATATTGGTTCGAAGGAGAATGTTGAAGCAGCCTTTTGTCCCACAGTGGATTGAAGGTTTAATGATGATCTCAAGAGATTTGCAGGTGAAGAGTCAGATGCTAGGCCAGCTGTGGTGAAATGGTCATTGAAGGTATTTAAGATTTCTTGCTTGTCAGTGATTTCTATGTCCTTAGTAGCAGTTTGGAGGGTAAGGCAGGGGTAGAATTTTGGCCTAGAATTCCCTTTATAGTACCCCAGAATCTGGATGGGTTAGTATAGGATGCATCCAATTCAGCTCTATAGTAGGCAGCTTTGGCATTTCTTATTTGTTTTGTGCATGAGTTTCTTGCTTTTTTGAATTGAAGCCAGTCTCTAGTATCCTTTGTTTTTCTTGCCTTTTTCCAGAGTTTGTCTCTGGCTAACAAAGCTGATTTAAGATCAGCAGTGAACCAACGACAAGATTTTACTTTAGTTCTGACACTGGTGATTGGTGCATGTATATTGAGGGCATTAGTGATAATGTCCTTTAAGATCTGAAGAGCTGTCTCAACTGAGGTTGTAAGGTAAAAATCTTGCCAATATGTTGTATTGCACAAATCATGGAGATATCCTGAGATGTTGAAATTCTTTTTTGACCTTTTATGGAGAAATTTTGCAGGATTGGATGGCTGGTGTAGATCTTATGCCAGCTATAGGACAATGATCACTTACATCACTGGGTAGCACTCCAGCATGAGAATATAAGTGAGGCTTGTTTACCATCATAATATCCAGGAGTGAGCTGTTGGTAGTATTTTTAGGTTAATCCTTGTTGGATCTTTGATTAATTGAGTGAATCCATAGATGTCACAGAAGGTTACTAGGGTGCAGATGCATTAGATAACCAATTTAAATTCAAATCACCAAGGATGATGGTATCTTCAGGGCCTAGACTGAGTATTGATCCTAGGTGGGATAGGAGTTTGAGGCCTGCAGAGGGGGGCCTATAGCAGCCAATCAATTTAAAGGAAGACATGTTAGGAAGGGATATTTTAATTGACAAGCATTCAAATTCCTTTGGTTCGGATGTATTGATGAGGCAGGATGCAGAGATGGTTTCCTTGATGTAGATGGCCACCCCATCACCCCTGGAAGGGCGATCTGATCTGAAGAGCTGGTAATTGGGAAGGTTTATATCACTGTCTTTTGTTGTAGATCTGAGTCAAGTTTCAGAGATAACCAGGAAGTCAGGTAGGGTATGTGCAACCCATGCCTGTATTAAGGAGAACTTTTTTAGGAGGCTGCAGGCATTGAAGTGAAGGAAACTTAGGCCATTTATGGAGGTTAGATCAGATGGGGATAAAAAACTTTCAGTGGGGCCAGGATTGATTTCAATAGTACCAATACTGATCAGAAGGAAGAAGATTAGTTTGAGGAGGGCACCAAATGATAGGGATAGAGGAGTGATCAGAGCATTTCCTCCTCTTCTTGGGGAACCACTGTAATGGGTGAGGGTCCTGTTATATGGGTGTGGAATTTATCACAAGTAATAATCTGATGGACAGGCATAGTGGGTTAATGTAATGCCAAAATGGATGCAAGGCACTTGAGGTGTTGTAAGGATAGAGAGCCTTTTGTGGGATACCCCGGCATTGCAGTGCAAAAATGGCAGAATATAAATAAGGAATTGGTGGGTGTCCACTGGGGATGGCAGGGGTGGGCAGGACATATTCACTGCCTTAATCACCATGGCATGGGGTATATCATAATTGTCATTTGGGACTGAGGAAGATGAGAGGCTCAGAAGCAAAAGGAAGCAAAGTAGCATTGTGGAGGGAAGGTAGGGGTTAAAGTAGAGGAAGAGAAATAGCTATGGGCGTGGATTAGAGAAATGGCGGAAAAGGTGTATAAAAGAATCAACCAAAGGGGGTGGGCAAAAATTTTGCAGCTTTGCCGTACCTTTCTGCCTTTCTCCCGCCTCCTGGTTCCCTGGTCGGCTTGTCGGGTCGCCGCCGCCACATGTTCGGAGCCCCTCCGTCCCTGGGTGCTCGAGGCCAGCCGGGCTGGAGGTAGGGGACAGAGGAGAAGGCGAGTGAGCAAAGGCACTTTGTGCAGCAATCTGCAAAAAGGTGCTAAAAGCCTGAATCTGCACAACAAAGACTGGGAGGGTATGGGGGGGGGTTAGGCCCTAGCCGCCCAGCCCACACAGAAACACAAAAGGCTGTAGTCACAGACTAAACTAGATATCTACACAACCTCAAATAGGGCACATTTAAAAAGTAAAACAGCTCTTTTAGGTAATTTTAACAATAAAGCATAATAACAGAAATCCTGGCCAGAAATGGTGTTGCAAAGTCCAGCTAAAGTCTATGGAAAGGCGCACCAATCAGAAGCAAGGCAGAGTTAGCGGTCGCTTTCCGATTGGTTTGCGGCTTTGCCCGTACCTTTCTGCCTGCTTCTCCTGGCCTCCTGGTTCCCTGGTCGGCTTGTCGGTCGGTTTATTTTGCAATAAAGCATTTATTTTTTTGAATCACAAGTTTCTGGTGACTGTCATCTTTGAGTGTAGTAATTTGGATTTTGCTGTTCTATTGTATACTGACATCTTGGATTTGTCAATGGTATGGTAAACCAAGCTGGTCCTTAACGGTTTGTATCTCTCTGGTTGCCTTAGCAGAATGATGAAAATGGCTACAGATGTCTCTTGAGGTATCGCTTCAGACAAAAAAAAATGCTGGACAGTCTAATCACATTGCAGGAGGTCTCAGAGGTTATTGCCAAGGGGCCAGGCCCAGATGGGTTGCCAAACAATTTAAACAAAGTACAGAAACAAAATAACAATGCTGCCCTTGCAAACTGGCAGCAGCCAGCTTCAGAACACAGCACAATAAGCTGAGCGCACTCTATTGTTTTTGCTTGCCCTTCTCCCCACACAAACAGACAGATACAATTATTTACTGCAAAATAAAAAACAAATTATCAGCACTATAAAGACATAAGAAATCACAGGAACAGGCCCTTTTTAAGCCAGCTGGCAAGCAAGAGCTAGCCTAGCCTGCAACTGCAGACAGACCATTCCCCTTTTCTCTGCCCTAACCTGAAGATAAGAATGAAGATTGCAGCACAATTTGTTCTATTGTAAAAAAGTACTTCTAGCAATCAATCAGCCAGTGAAGTGGAGCACCACAGTTTCTCCATTGAAGAACAAACCAGAAGAGTGAAAAAAAAAGCCTGTAAAGACTATTTTTATGTTGTCTTGCACGCGCAGTGCAAGCAACATTTTGTGACAGCTTGCTGGAGTAGCAGGTTGTGGAGGTGCGGCCATGTTGTGGCCAAAGGTGCCACTGCTTTTTTGGGCTGGTCTTTATGGCACCAGTGAATGAGCACGCTGTCTATGACAGCACTTGAGAAGCATGCCACCAACTTGAAAGAATTTTGCCACTGAAATGAGGGAGCGACCTGTCATTGCAGGGTGTGCCTTTCCTGCTGAAACATTTCAATAAACATGGTGGCAGCTGTTGCCGTCCGCCTCTCACAATTTCCAGTAAGCCGACTTCGGGGGTGCCCAATCCCCTGTCGGCATGTTTATAACCCCCCCTCAAGATTGTGTGGCACACTGGAAGCTCACCCCAGTTTGCCCGCATGTGTCCTGAAGCCAACCACGTAGGCATGTTCCTGCACCGCCCCACCCCACCCCATTGTGTGCCACACTGGAAGCCCACTCCAGTGTGGTCAACATAACCACCTCAAAGTCATGGGGCACACTGGGAGCCCACCCCAGTGTGCCCAACAGTTGTTTAACTTCACCTGTAAATAGAGAAAACCTTCCCGCGATGTCCATTCCTGAAAATAAGAAAACAGTCCGTCGCTGAGTCAGAGCACCCACCTTCCCCAACCTGCACCCACCCTCTGCACACCCCACCTCCCCATACTTACCTCCGGAGCCCGGCGCGACGATCTTCAGTGGAGCGGAACACGTCTGAATGCTTCAAAGCCGACCGCGAACTAAAAAAAAAATCACAGTAAGCTGTATAATGGCATCAATGGGGGGGGGTTCAACTTAGGTGGATATCTCAGCCATTTTTGTGACTTTTAGCTCCAAATTTTCAACATAGGGTTCTTGGGACCCCCTTCATGAACTCAGTCACTGTCTTTTCATTATTAGGTCCCAAAAGGTGATTTTGCGGTCACTGCACGGAATCACCTTTCGGGACAGATTAACAAAATAATTAGTGTCACTGTTCATGAGTTGGGCTCCCAGAAAGCTTATGTTGCAAATTTGGTGAAGAAATTCCAAAAAATGACTGTGTTACGAGTGTGTGTTGCGCAGTTTCCACGCATGCTCGTAACTTCAAGAATTTTAAATATTTTCACTCCAGATTTTCAAAATTGCCATTTTTTCACACCTTCTTATGAACAGTATAGCTGTCATATTTAACATCCTGCCCACAATGTGTTTTCGCACATCTGGCGCAGAATGGCATGGTCGCTGTGGGAAATCAACATTCAGGACAGATTAAGAAAACCACAGTGACACTAATCATGAGTGGAGGTCCAAAAATGCCTATGTTGAAAATTTGATGAAATAATTCCACAAAATGACTGTTGCGAGCATGCGTTACGCATTTTCCACGCATGCTTGTAACCTCGAGAATTTTTAATATTTTCACTCCAGATTTTCAGAATTGCCATTTTTCCACATGTCCTTATGAATGGTACAGCTTTCATTTTTGACATCCTGCTTAAAATCTGTTTTCGCACATCTGGTGCAGAATGGCGCGGTCGCTGTAGGAAATCAAAGTTCAGGACAGATTAGCAAAATCACAGTACCACTGTTCATGAGCGGAGGTCCAAAATGCTTTCATGAGGTGGGGTCACAAAAAGCCCATGTTGAAAATTTGGAGTGTAAATACCAACAAACGCCCAGGCCGTTAGGGTTTCTAACCATAACGTCCCACCCTGTAGAGACAGATAGGCATCAGGGGTGTGACTTTGGATTGCTGGCTATAATGCTAATGCCATTCCATCCCCACTCCCACCCTGCAGCCAGTGACAGGCATCAAGGTGTGCCTTGGACTCTTCTGCCCCAAAGTTCACCCCATTCTCCTGTACTGCACCCATCTCAACGTATTTCCTTATGGAATGGGGCAAGTGTAAGGCCCGATGATCCCAAGGCACAACGCAACACTTGTCAGAGTCTGCAGGGTAGGATGAGGTGAAATGGCATGAGTGTTATGGCTGATGACCCAAAGGCACACCTCAATGCCTGTCAGTCTCTGCAGGGTGGAGTTGGGGTCAGTTCCATACTTCACTGCCATTCCTACTATGCCTCTCTCTAACTCCTGAACTACCAATGCCAAATAAATGTTTCTTTATTTTTTCCTGGATTCAGTGTGGCAGTGTGTACAGGGCAAGGGTAGGCTGGCAAAATAAATCTTTGACTTGTGCTGTCCAGAGGGGAGCAAGAGAGGGGGGAGGGGGAGAGAGAGAGAGAGAGAGAGATAGATTGCCGGGGGCACCACAAGAAATCTAACAGTCCCAGAAATCCCAATTAAAGTTTCTTTTCTTTCCTTTCCTGTTTTCTTTTTTTCCCCTTGGTTTCAGTGTGGCTGTGTGTACAGGGCAGGCTGGCAAAATAAATCTTTGACTTGTGCCATCCAGAGGAGAGAGAGAGACTGCAGTGGGGGGGCACAATAAATTTAACAGTCCCAGAAATTCCAATAAGCTTCTTTTTTTTCCCGGCTTCCATATGGCTGTGTGTAACAGGGTGAGGGTAGGCAGGGAAAATAAATCTTTGACTTGTGCTGTCTAGAGGGGAGACAGAAAGATTGAGGGGGGCACAAGAAATCTAACAGTCCCAGAAATCCTCCCAAAAACTGTCTTTTTTTCCCTGACTTCAGTGTGGCTGAGTGTGCGGGGCAAGGCAGGCTGGCAAAATACGTCTTTGACTTATGCCATCCAGAGGGGGGAGACAGAGAGGCTGGTAAAAGAAATCTTTGACTTGTGCGGCCAGAGGGCAAGAGAGAGACTATGGAGGGAGGGAGGGGGGGCACGAGATATTTAACAGTCCCAGAAATCCTAAATAAAAGTTTCTTTTTTTTCCTGGTTTCAGTATGGCTGAGTGTGCAGAGCAAGAACAGCTGGCAAAATAAGTCTTTGACTTATGCCATCCAGAAAGAAGAGAGAGAGAGACTGCTGGGGGGCCCACAAAAAATGTAATAGTCACAGAAATCCCAAATAAAAGTTTCTTTTTTTTTTCCTGGCTTCAGTGTGGCTCTGTGTAACAAGGCAAGGGCAGGCTGGTAAATGAAATCTCTGACTTGTGCAGACTAGAGGGGTGAGAGAGAGACTATGGGGGGGGCACGAGAAATTTAATAGTCACAGAAATCCCAAATAAAAGTTTCTTTTTTTCCTGGCTTCAGCGTGGCTGTGTGTAACAGGGCAAGGGCAGGATGGCAAAATAAATCTTTGCCTTGTGTCATCCGGGAGAGAGAGAGAGAGACAGACTATGGGGGGCATGAGAAATGTAACAGCCCCAGAAATCCCAAATAAAAGTTTCTTTTTTCTCCCCTGTCTTCAGTGTGGCTATGTGTATACAGGGCAAGGGCAGACTGGCAAAATAAATCTTTGACTTCTGCCATCCTGAGGAGAGACAGAGAGATATACTGCTGGGGGGTGGCATGAGACATGTAACAGTTTCAGAAATCCCAAACAGAGTGTGGCTCTGTGTATAGGGCAATGGGAAGGCTGGAAAAATAAATCTTTGACTAGAGCTATCCAGAGGAGAGAAAGAGTGACTGCGGGGGGTGGGAGCATGAGAAACATAACAGCCCCAGAAATCCCAAATAAAAGTTTCTTTTTTTTCCTGGCTTCAGTGTGGCTGTGTGTACAGAGCAAGGGCCAGCTGGCAAAATAAATGTTTGACTTGTGCCATCCAGAGGAGAGAGAGAGTGAGAGACTGTGGTGGGGGGGTGCACGGGAAATTTAACAGTCCTAGAAAGTCCAAATATTTTTTTTTCCTGGCTTTAGTGTGGCTGTGTGTGACAGGGTGAGGGCAGGCTGGCAAAATAAATATTTGACTTCTGCCATTCAAAGGAGAGACAGAGACTGTGGGAGAGGGGGGCACAAGAAATTTAACAGTTCCAGAAATCCCAAATAAAAGTTTATTTTTATTTCCTGGCTGCAGTGTGGCTCCATTTACAGGGCAAGGGCAGACTGGCAACATAAATCGTTGACTTGTGCCATCCAGAGGAGAGAGAAAGAGAGACTGTTGGGAATTTAACAGTCCCAGAAATCCAAAATAAAAGTTTCTTTTTTTTCTTGGCTTCCTTGTGACTGTGTGTAAGAGGGTGAGGGCAGGCTGGCAAAATAAATCTTTGACTTGTGCCATCCAGAGGGGGGAGAGAGAGCTTATGGGGGGGCACTAGAAATTTAACAGTCCCAGAAATCCCAAATAAAAGTTTCTTTTTTTTTCCTGGCTTCAGTGTGGCTGTCTGTACAGGGTGAGGGCAGGCTGGGAAAATACCTGTTGACTTGTGCTGTCCAGAGCAGACAGAGAGAAAAATTGTGAGGGGGCCCACAAGAAATTTAACAGTCCCAGGAATCCCCCCCAAAGGTTTTTTTTTTCCTGACTTCAGTGTGACTGAGTGTGCAGTGCAAGGGCAGGCTGGCAAAATAAGTCTTTGACTTGTGCCATCCAGAGGGGAGACAGCCTGCTGGGGGGGCCCATGGGAAATTTAACAGTCCCAGAAATCTCAAATAAAAGTTTCTTTTTTTTCCTGGTTTCAGTATGGCTGTGTGTAACAGGATGAGAACAGGCTGGCAAAATAAATCTTTGAATTGTGTCATCCAGAGGGGAGAGACAGACTACTGGGGGGGGCATGAGAAATTTAACAGTCCCAGAAATCCCAGATAAAACTTTATTTTTTTCCTGGCTTCAGTGTGGCTGTGTATAACAGGGCAAGGGAAGGATGGCAAAATAAATCTTTGACTTGTGCCATCCAGAGGGGAGAGAGAGAGAGAGAGAGAGACTACGGGGGGGGATGAGAAATGTAACAGTCCCAGAAATCCCAAATACAAGTTTCTTTTTTTTCCCCTGTCTTCAGTGTGGCTGTATGTGTACAGGACAAGGGCAGGCAGGCAAAATAAATCTTTGACTTCTGCCATCCCGAGGAGAGAAAAGAGAGAGAGAGACTGGTAGTGGGGGTTGGGGGCATGAGAAATTTAACAGTCCCAGAAATTCCAAATAGTTTTTTTTAGTGTGCTGTGTATAACAGGGTGAGGGCAGGCTGGCAAAATAAATCTTTGACTTCTGCCCAGGGATGTACCGAGACTGTACATTTTGGGGGGGGGTTGGGTCCGCCCGTGATATGCAAATTAGTCAGTCACATGACTTATTCACATAACAGGGCGGTGCCTTCCAGCTACACCCAACATAGTCAAGATGGACAAAGCAATGAATCTGAAGGCAGCCGTGCTGGGCAGAAGAAGTCAAGTCAGTGTACATAAAATCAAGACAACCTAAACTAACCAGCATCTGCTGCTGGCAGAACTTATAGGATAAAATCAAGGCATCTACTTTTTACAATGAATCTCTCCAGGACCTTATCTGCTGACAAAGGGACATCACGATGAACAGCAAGTAAAGCCAGGCTGTTCAGTCTATCTTCTCCAGTGTGATTTCTCCTCTTGGTCTTGATGTGATCAAGCATAGAAAAGGTACATTCAGCTTCTGAAGTAGTGACTGTGAGTGTCACGAGGATTTTTAACAAATTATGAATGTTTGGATAAAAGTTTTGGTCACAGTTAAACAAACCATCAATAGCTGTAATAGGAATGGATTCTTTCTTGTCTTTTGCATCAATCCACCTGTCATGCCAATGACGGAATTCATTCTGTATAACAAGAATATTATCAAGGAGAACATCACTGTAGAAATGTTTTAGTTCTGACAGAAATTCCACCTCCACAGTATTCAAAGAGCGATCAGGGATGACTTTTTCAAGGGAAGTCAGGATTTTTCTGTGTGTGAGAAACCGGTCTGACATTTGCTGTCCCAAGAAATCTAGACATGGAATGAACACTGTTGTTCTGTAGTATTGTTCTATTTCTTGCAAACTTGGTCCTGTTCGTGAATTTCTTGGGACTGTAATTTCAAAATTAAGCTCTTGAGCTAATGTTTTGGCTTTTGAGAAAAGTTCTGAAAACTGTGTTTCTGCGTCCTGATGCATGGTACAAATCTGTTTCAAAGCATCATCAGCTGTCTGAACACACATGGAGAGATCTGCCTGAACCTTCTGCAGATTTATTGATAGTATGTATGTAACCGAGAGGAGTTTTTACGAAACAACCAAAGCAACTAGAAAACATCCTTTCTCAATTGTGTTCTGGAGCTTCTCAGCCTTAGATGAAGCATCATCTCTCCAAGTATTAGATATCTCATTAAGAGCTGCAACTACTGCAGGGAACAGATCTATGAAAGTGAACACTGCTTCGAGATGTTCTACCCATTGTGTTTCACAAAGACTGACAAGCTTTCTCTTTTCCTCAGTTGGTAACAGGCTTGATATTTTGTTCCTAAGAACTTCACCACGTTTAGCAGAACTCTTAAAAAATGTGCAGCTGTCAGATATTGTTGTAAAACATTTTCTGATGGAGTTCACTGAACAGGTTTTTGAAACCACCAGATTCAATGAGTGGCTTGCACAGTGAACATACATAGTTGTTGGATATTCAGCAGCAATTTTAGTTTGCACACCATTTAGCCTACTACTAAATGCAGCAGCTCCATCATAGCCCTGCCCCCTGAGATCACTAAGATTTAATCCTAAATCTGTTAAGTTTGACATGATGGTATGGCCAGACTTTCACCAGTCAAGTTTGTGACTGTGAGGAAAGTGAGGAAGTCTTCCCTGATTTGTGGCTTTGACCCTTCAGTGTCAACATATCGCATGCAGATACACAACTGTTCTCTATTGCTAACATCTGTCGTTTCGTCAGCTAAAACGGCAAAGGGACCACAGTGTATTTACTCTTGTGACTAATTTCTCAACCATTATATCGCTAGTAATCTCAATGATTTCATTCTGAATTTTAGGGCTAAGATACGTGGCATTGCTGGAATTACTTTTTAATGATTTTTGGAGTGCTTCATCTCCGTGACTTGCTCTATACCAGATTAGAGTTCTGAAATTTCCATAATTTTTTTCGGGTCTTCAAGAGTCAGTGGCCCTGAATCTTCATTTCCACGGAGTGCAATCTCCTGGCGACTGCACAAAATTATTGTATCTGTCCCCTCAAGTATCCTATTACAATTCTCTATTGCTAGAGTTCTTCGATAGGTGTCTATTTGTTCTGTAATTGCTATTGATTCACCTCTTGAGATGCGACAAAAATTCTCAGCTTTCAATGAACTATTTTTATGATACTCAGTACGAGAATGAAAGTCAAAAAGCTCTTTAGCTTTTTTCCAGTTTCTTAAAGACTCATAGACAAGCTGTTCAAGATGCTGATGACCTCCTTTGCTGGCTTCGTCATTGCAGAAAACGACATATATCTTACAGTAAGCACCATTTGTCATAGATGAATATGCAAGCCAGTTGTACTGTGAAAACCAGTGGTGTTGGAAATGGAGATTTCTCTTGCCACTTGCAGGAAACTTGTAATCACTGTCACGTTTATGCAATGTATTCATTATTTTAAACCATTCCTCCTCAGTAAGCCTTATCCCTATGTATTCACTTATATCGTTTATGACCCGAGCACTAGGTGGCATAGCCGTTGCATGACTGGGTGGTGGTGGTCTGCAGCATGTGGTGGTTGTGGTGGTGGATGAAAGTGAAGCTTCAGTAGTGGTCACTGTCACTGGCACTGCAAGATAGCCAGAAGTACTTGCAGATTCAGAATCACAACGTGAATGTATTACATTTACAGCTTCAGTTTCAGCTGTTGTGGAAACAATCCTTTCCACATCCACACCTCCTGCTTCATTGACCACACTTTTAGTAATGGACTTAGCTTTCTTTTGACTTGCATTAAACATATGAAGCAGAGACATTTGCCTTTGCCTTTTCATTTTTTTTTTTTACTTTAATACTCAGACTCAGAGAGTAACGGTCATCTGGGTGAGGTTCAGGATGAGGGTCACTGACTGAGTCGAGATTTATGTTACTAGTATGTTTCTTTTTGTACTGGATGGACAGACACTACTGTACTAGATTATTTAGTCCATCCTGTTTTGTACAGTGTGCACTGGCTGTGACACGACAGTCAGACTAGACTAATGTGAGAGTGCTAAGGAGATAATATAAACTGAAGTGAGAATTATGTTTTTCTTACTTGAACAATAACTATTTCTTTTCTTTTTATACCAGAAAACTTTCAAAGAGCATGAACCAGACACAGAACGGCAGGCACAGAGCAGCACGCACAGATCATCCAGATGGTAAGGCCGTGTAACAAGGTGCAAGCCAGCAGTGTGAGATGAGTCGACGACCGACCAGAAATCACCAACACTACCAGAGTTTTTAAAAGCCTGGGAGGGAAAGGAAGGGAATGAATATATTTGGTATTAGGATGGGAAACAAATTTAGGACAATGTGGACAGGACACCGGATGGAGCAAACTAATAATCAAGATTTAACAGTTGACTACACTTAAGTTAACCACAAGTTTGAAGAATTACACAACTACTCTCTTTAATAAACTTTTTTTTGTGGAAAAAGGCAATGTGTCTCCTGTCTTGTCTGCTAACTCTTATTTTTCATTCCAGACAGGTCCCTCTCCCCTGAAGTTCTACTCTATCTCTGTCTTGCTCAGTCTCTACTCTAACTGTAGTCCTACTATCTCTCTCGTTCTCTCTGAAGTCTCTCTACATACACTACACTGCTACTGCACACACTATTAGTACACACACAAACACAGACTGTCACAGTGCAGATAGTACTCTGATCTCTCAGTTTAATCAGAAGAAATCTAGCAAGGGCTGGGCTTGTAGGCTACTTAGTACACACACAGACTGTTACAGTGCAGATAGTGTTCTGATATCTCTCAGTTTAATCAGAAAAAATCTGGCAAGGGAGGGCTTGGTCACAGTGGTCTACTTAGTACAGTACAGACAGTCACATGCAGATAGTGCTCTCTTGCTCTCAGTTTAATCAGAAAAATCTTGCAGGCAGGGCTTGGAGGTCTCAGCTGCAGCCTGGTCTTGTCTTCTACTAATTAGTACACACACACAGGCAGAGGCAGACAGTAGTGTGTCAGTCAGTAGTCAGTCACAGTGCATTTCGTGAAAAGTCAGATAGTGTCACCCCAGTCTGCCACCACTGCTCTCACACACACTTTTCTGTCTATCCTGGCTGACTCCTGTGCTGCTGCCCGACTTTTCTCTCTCCTGTTTCCTTTCTTTTTTTTTTTATATACAGTATTTTTTACCAAAGAATACAAACACAGAAGAAGTCCCTGTCCCTCACAGACAGTCCACGTCTCAGCATCAGCTGCCTGAAGCTCTCCTGTCCTTATTTCAATCTGGTCAGCAGCTAGCTAGTATAATGACAGTTTGTTCCCCCAAAAAACAAAGATTAATTTCAGAAACAGAGAATACGTCTCTTCTCCAGTCCGAGTCTCACCTTCCCCACCCCCGCTGCAATCACGACCCCCCCCACATACACCCTGACCTACTGCTGCCTCTGCCTACTGCTTGCCTCTTCTGCTGCAGTACCAAGTAAGTTCACAGTGTCACACAGTCCTGCTATCTCTTTACTTATTTATATTTTAGCAACACAATTATACAAAAAGAGCCACTGAGCTGCATTTCTATAATGTAGAAAAGAGATGCAGCATGCTGCGAGGCAACCCTTCAGTCAATGAACCTTCCATTAGTGACTGACTTACTAGTGCTGCAGTTTATTCTGTCCTGCCGTGTCTGCATGCTCTGGGAGGAGGGAGGGCTCACTGTTGGCTTACCTTGCTGCCATTCGGTATCCATGCAGAAACGGGCTATTCTGCTACTCTGGGCTGGTCATCCCTACTGTCAGTCTGAGATGCAGAGGTGGGAAGGCAGGTTGAGAGAGGACTAGTCCTGCCTGCAGATTCTATCCGACCCCTCCAACACCTGCCCTTCCTTCCGAGCAGTCTGTGAGCCATGTGACCAACCCAGGAAGGCAGCCACTCACAGCTAGATGCCCACCCACAGCTCCATCTCAAAACTCAGTTGTGTGAACGCGCTGTGGCATGCACCATGCACACAGTTCACTAGAAAAAAAGGCTGTTTGGAACTCAGAAACGTGCTGCAGTGCATATACAAAAATTTAAAAACAAAGGAGCCTTTTTGGGGGGGTTCAAACCCCCCTCGGTATGTCCCTGCTTCTGCCGTCCAGAGGAGCGAGAAAGAGATATGGGGGGGCATGAGAAATTTAACAGTCCCAGAAATCCCAAATAAAAGTTTATTTTTATTTCCTGACTTCAGTGCGTCTCTACATAGAGGGCAAGGGCAGGCTGGCAAAATAAATCTTTGACTTGTGCCATGTAGGTGAGAGAGATAGAGATTGTGGGGGGGGGGCACAATAAATGTAACAGTTCGAGAAATCCTAAATAAAAGTTTCTTTGTTTTTTCCTGGCTTCAGTGTGGCTGTGTGTACAGAGCAAGGGCAGGCTGGCAAAATAAATCTTTGACTTGTGCCATCCAATCACGATCTCTTGTTAACGTTCATTCATGATTTCATGTATTAAAAAAAAAATACTGTTTGAACAAACAACATACAAGTTTATGCGCCTGTGCTGCTAGCTGTGTGTGGCCCAGGGGATAATCTTACTTTGTGACTCATAGAAGTCTGTTTACACTACCGCACAAGTAAAGTACATATAAGTGCCGTCATCATCTTCACTCATTCCCCATTATTCCTCCTTATCATTAGTTTTATAGTATTAGTTACACTACGTATAAGCATTACACAACCCCAGTGTGGGACTGTGCTGTGTGTAGCTATGCACCAGATGTGTCTGCAACTCCAGTTCAAATTCTGAGACACACTTAACAGTTGCTAAATTTGGTCACTAAACAGTAACTGTAGGAGTCAGTCAGGTAATCTTGGAAGGAAGTGGTGGTGGATTGCTGTGCTCTTGGAGTGCTGTGTAGTCACAAGTCATGATAGTAAATTTGTCTCTGGCCTTTGGGTGTGGATGGGAGTCATCAGAAGGACATCACATTAGTTAGAGGGATCTTTTTTTTACAGGTTAGAATACTAACAAAACATGGATCAAAGTGTTGATGAGGTGCATTCTATTTCTCAGGAGGGCAGTGGCACTGCAAAAGACAGCAATCAGCTGGAAAAGGGAAAACAAAATCAAACCCCAAAAAGTGATTTTTTCAAGTCTAAGGTTTCATCATCCAAGCAAATACCTGAATCTAAAAAAAGTGAATGTCTCAGATCATCAGCACCAAGTAAAAAAAAAAAAAAAATTACGTAGTTATAAAAAACAAAGGCTTGGAGGACACCACTCGCAGAGGTACCCAAAGGTATGGAACAATTGCATACTATGCTACTGTCAGTCCCTCATCTAATTCTTCTGAGGTTGAACCCGACGAGGATAATAATAAAGATGAAGAGAATGATCAGGCAGCACAAGGTTTACTGCAGGGGATGGAAACTGCAGATGAGGAAGAAACAGACAGAAATGCTTTGGTTGAGGAGGGGGCAGTGGGAATAAATCACAAGAGGAACATACCCCCATAAAATATGGGAGTGGGGCCTTGAAAAGGTGACCGAGGTGCGGTACATTCCTAGGAAAAAAATGAAAAAATACATCATTCTGTTTGTTTGGTCATACTTCTCCATTAGTGCTTCCAATGAGTTGGTGGCAGCATGCGCTATCTGTAAATAGCCAATCAGCAGGGGTAAAAAGAAAGGAGCATTGGGAACTTCAACACTGAATAGGCACCTAGACAGATGCCATAACATTACTGAGATCTCCAGTTGTGAGTCTCGAAGACAAAGTGACAGTGATAGCTCACTACACACAGGTAACTCCCATAGATGAAAGCAGTGGCAGCCCCCGCAGCACTACTGAAACACCTCCACCACCACTTCCTCCCATTCAAAGGACCCCTCCTACCACTACTGAAAGTGATCATGTGTTCAAAAAGCCCTCCTCCTTCAAGGAGACAGCTTACCATCTCAGAAACATACAAGTGTAAAGCCAAATATGTCTCGACCCACCCTGTTGCTGTTATAATAACCAAAACATTTCAGAAATGATAGCTGTTGATTTTCTACCATATAACGTTGTTGAACATATAGGATTCAGGTGGCTGCTAGAGTACTTCAAACCTTGATATAGTATACCATTGAAGAAATACTTCTCGACAACAGGGATTCCAAATCTTTACAATGTTGTATGTAAAAAATGAAGACGTGTCTTGTGCAGTGCTGTGGGGAGGGTGCTACATCTTACAGTAGATATCTGGACAAGCTGTCAGCCTGAACCCTTTATGTCTGACATGGCACATTGGTCATGATTCGATTATTCACATGGGACTGGGGACAGTGAAGCATCACAGTTTGCTGTTCTAAGAATGTTTTATTTTCCATCTGAACATACCTCATACAACATCACTGAAGAGCTCCAAAAACCAAGACAGCAATGGTTCACTTCACAGGGACTGTCAGTTGGCTTTATAGTTGCAGATAATGGGTCCAACATAAGGAAGACCCTGGAGGAGGGGGACTTTTTTCACATCCGTTGCTTTGTGCATTACTTAACTTTAATAGTTCACGGTTTTCTCGATGATGACAGGGAGATTAAGGCTCTCATTAGCACTGCTAAAAAATATGCACTCATTTCAGTCACTCAAGCAAAGCCTGCCACTTGTTTCAAAAAGTACAGCAGTAGCACAGTTTACCTTTGCACAGAATAATCCAAGGCATTTCTACTCAATGGAATTCAATCTTTTATATATTCCAAGGGCTGCTGGAACAAAAGAAAGCTGTCAGGCAATACACCTTGGAAAATACAATTGGTGATGCATATGTCTGTATTTCTCCACCACAGTTGTCCACCATTGTACTGCTCCAGCCATTTGAGGAAATCACCAGGGAGGTGAGTGCAAACATAGCAGCTCTCAACCAGGTGATACTCCATATAATATTTTTAAATTCAGATTGAATCTGATTAGGGAAAAGTCAGAGAAGCAAGACAATTTCATGATCACACAGGCTGCCAGTGGTGCTGCTGACACATGCAGGTTGCCCCTCAGAAAACAAGATCTAACAAGACTTATGATCAAAAAAGTTGAAGATGACAAACTATGTAAAATGCTTCATTCTGAGTACTACATTAAAGCAACAATCCTGGACCCATGATACAAATCAAGGCAACTATTGACTGATGATGATGACACTTGTTTCGAGATAAACAAACAAGAAATAATTGACGAGGTACGTGCTGTCAGGGAACAGAGTACAACAGCAGCACTACATTCAGAATCTTCTTCACGACATGACACAGCACATCATCAGGTGGCCTATCCTGCAGTGTTGCGGCATTTTTTCCCTGTTCCTCCTCAGCTACTGCAGCCGAATCTTCTTCTTCACTACCAACCAAACATAGCACTGTCCCACAGTCACTTGGTTCAGCTTCATGTCTCTGGAGTCACTTACAAGATGTAACTGTAACATCTTCATCTGCCTCATGTAACACAGCCTCAGCACAGACCATTGTTGAAATGTACCTGGCAGAGCCCAATATCAGCTGGAATGCTGATCCTTTGCAATACTGGAAATCCAAACAAAATATGTGGCCTGCTTTAGTAAACATTGAGATAAAGTACATAATTTGTCCTCTGACTAGCCTCTGTTCAGATTGCTTAGTTCAGCTGGTAACGTCATTACTGACACACGATCATGTTTGACACCAGAAAATGCTGAGCGCCTGACATTTCTCAAAAGTCAACATTCCTCACTTTAGTTTCAAATATGATACCTGAATAAAATGTACATTGACTGCTCTAAGCAGGCCCTATCCATAAAACACTTTCAAGAATTTGTGCCTGTGGTGAAAATCTTTTGCAAATAGGGTCTACTACATGAGATACCAATTAACTGCAACAAGTCAGGTCAGAACAGACTAGGCCAGGCCACTATTACTTAAATGATCAAATGAGCAGTACAGAATAGAAAAAAATAATAATAACATCAGTGGGTTCGGAGTGCAAATACAGCAAGCAACTGCATTTCATGTTACAAACATACTTGGTGGTAGCAGGTATAGTACCACTATCTGATCTGGCAGGTAGGGTACTGCTATCTACTATTACTACTACTATCACCTTTTGTTCTCACAAGTCACAACTACTACGTGCCATGTTTCGTCGTTACTCCAGTCCTTACTACTACTTGTGACTTTTTTTGCCCTCAGCAACTGATCCATTCCTTTACTTTTTAATTTTTTTTTATTTTATTTTAGACTTTTGTAACCGGGTAAGGCCCATTAGGCACAAGTGCCTGTTTTCAGGGGTGACCTGGGAGCACTGGGCAGTTAAGTGACTTGCTCAGAGTCACACAATATGCAAATGTAGGGTGTGGGAATCAAACCGAGGTCTGGTCTGCTGGATGTACCAAACTCATTCACAACTCATTACTCTAACTCCAGGCTATACTGCCAGCCCAATTTTTGTACAGGGCAAGGCTTAGCAGATGACTGAAACCCAGAAACTGAATACTCTTTGTATAGTGTATTTCTCATGTCCCCCATATTTGGCTGTAATTACTTCACAGAAAAAAATGCTACTAAATTCAAATAATTTCTTTATTGTTTGTGTGTGCATGGTATGCTAGGCTAGTCTGGTTACATCTTACTTACAGTAACTGGACTGAGATTACATTACTATATTTTATTATTGATACTTAAATTACTTGGCAGTGGCTGGCAGCAATTGTGGAACTAGGAAGGATGTAATTGTGTTGTGTGTCATCAGGTCTTGAGGTGGCAGTGACAAACTTTTTTATGACTGCACTGCACTTGACTGATGCGATGTGTGACTAACTGCCTGCCTGGGTGGTGATCACTATCTTTCGTATCTTTTGTTTTTCTTCTTTAAGGATTCAGCATGTTGATCAGATTCAGAAGCAGTTGTAGTACTAGAAAACATTAGCACCTGTTGGACCAGATAGTTAATGAATAATCACCGATCAGGTGTGAGCTAGGCCAGGATTTACCCACGGCTGGAGTGGTTCGGTCATGAGGGTGTAGCCCGAGTGACCAACCATGCCAGCCTTGGGTAAATCTCAGCCCATCCCACACCCGATCAGTGATTATTCCAATTATACAATTCATAAATATGAGAGTAACACAAAAAAGGGAAGGAAAATCTTTTTTTTCATTGTTTATATGATGATTTTAATAATATGTCCTCCCCCCATGCAAAATTGTTCATTGATACTAGGCAGAAGCCTTCTTGTGCCCCTGAAGCCAGCTGGCAGCAAGGTGAGTGAGTTGAGCGTCATATAAACTGAAAATATCGCCGTTGACTCTTAGTTGTCTCTCACTTAAAACTGCAGGTTACATCAGATATTTTATATTGCTTTTACCGAAGGCTTTTGACTTTGCGAAACGGGGCAGTTAGTGGGAGAGAAAAAAATGGCGACTGAGTGGGTTGTATTGGAACGCTTAGCGTTCTGCATGGAATGATTTTACTAACATGCGGTCGGCTGGCATTTTATTACCACAGGGCACCGGGACATGTGAAGCACTTACATCATTCACATGGGTAGGGTGTGTGGGCTCCCTTAGTGCTGCTCATTTGATCAATCATATTCATTTCTTTGGCCTCTTCGGCTCTGACTGGAGCATCCATCAAAACAATACCCATACAGCACCATTAATAAAAAAAATCTTTGCTGCCTGGCTGTGCCTGCGGTGCTTGGTGGTGCTATGATATAGGTACAGTACAACCCCAATTATCCGAACTGCCCAAGAGACATAAAATTAGTTAGGATAACTGGGATTCTGATTCAATTTAACTGAACTGAATGCTGAGCGCTCTGTAAATTACTGTAGTATGCTGGCTCACATGAAAGTGATCTGAGGCTTCACATGGTCTGTACATCCAGCATTTATGGCACTTTATTGCACAAAATCAAATTGTACATGGACTGATGAATGTTTTTAATTTTTGTCTTTCTGTAAACTGCAAACCACGCAAACAAAACACATGCTGTCTCCAATCTCTCTGATCCCTCTGCCCCACTCCTGCTCTGCTCACAGTTACCCCTAGACTTACTCACCAACCTTGCCTTGTCCTTCTGTTCCCGAAATCCTCATCTTGAGCAGAAAAGAGAAGGGGCAGCACAAACTATGAACCTCAACCTTAAACTTGGAAACACTTCAGGACAGCATGGACCATGTGGGGCCAAAAAACGCTGGTGATTGAAAATTTATAATTTATCACTGCCATCTCCCACTGCACCACTACACATAATACAGAACTGTACCTGTATTTTTATGGAAAGCAACACCACTTTGCAAAAAACCCCCCCCCCCAAAAAAAAAAACAGACTACTCGGGTGGAGAGTTGCGAAGTCAGGCATGGTCCATACTTGAATTAGCCACTGACTGCATGGCTCTCTCCTTGGGGATGTCTCACCACTGCAGCCTGCTAGTCACTAAGGGACTTGAGTACCACTGTATGGCAGGCATAATTTGAGCAGCAGTGGAATAGTGTATTTAGACTCGGTGGTGCCTTTGATTAACAGCGGTACTGCAGTCTGGGTATCTGGGTTCTCTCTTGCCACCGAATTCATAACACTGCCATCTACAAAGTACAGAATTGATGAACGGATGCAAAATAATGGGTGACAAGATCACGGTTTGGATAAAATGGAGTTCCGGTTAACTGGGGTTCGGTTAAACAGGACTGCACTGTATCTGCATCTGTCTGTCCCTCTCTCTCTCTCTCTCTGTCTTTCCCAGCACACTCATGTCATGGATCCGAGCAGGATATGTCACCATTACAGGACAGCTATGAAGGGGCTAGTAGTGAGTGAATGCTTTTTTATTTAGCAGTTTTATACAAATAATCCATTCAATTATTTCCTTTGGGCTTCTGTGTCAATGTGACCAACTTTGGCCACTTTTATATATTTTTTTTGCATTTTTTCAAATATTTGTCAATAAATCAGAACTAATCAGAACTTCACTGTGTTCCGGTTCTTATTTAATAAGGGTCAGAACTTCACCGAGTTCTCCCAGCCCTGGTTAAAACCTTGCTGAATGGGCCCCTGTTAGCACAATGACTGGCAACCCGAATTATAGCATTATTCAGTTTACTATTGTTTTTTTATTTAGATTTACTGTTCTTAATGACCTATGTATAATAATTTATTTAATTTAACCAACACTGAATGATGATGATGAGCACATGTGGTGTTGTTAATCACTAATTTGTATGTGTATTTAAATGGATGTCTTTTCTCCACTTGCCACGCCTCCTGACAAAGGGTTTCATCCTGAAGTGCTGGGGTGAGTGGTAGTGTGGCTGCATCATTCACAACACTGATTTGGCAAATAAATGCTTTAAATATATCTTTGTGTTGGCTCCTCATTTGGATATATATCAGGGGAGTGCAGTCAATCTTTGCTTCTTAAGTTCAGGAGCAGACTCACTGGGGCAGGGGTCCCAACTTGGTGAGAGGATGGCACCATTTCTGACACAACATCAACCTCGGTGGTAGGCCAGAGAATTTGCTCCACCCTGGAGCACACTGCAGTGTCCAAGACCAACAAGAGGCATGGGCAGTGCTTGCTAGTGGGTAGAGGGTGGACAGGGGAAAAAAATCCCAGTGCCCATCTGAATGACAGTCAGGACACACTTGCAGTCCTCATCATGGCCCTCTGATGAAAACCTTTGTGGTTGAAGTGCCGGGGTTTGTGGTTTAGTGTCCTCTACTTTGTTATTTTTGTACAAGCTTACCATGTATTTAAAACAAAACTTTTTTGTATGCCTGAACGTCTGGTTTCCTGAGTCCTTGTGAGTATCTACTGGTTCCTCTGTTCCATGTCATATAGGCCCTACCAACCAGCAGCTGGTAATGGGCAAATCATTGATGCAGTTGGGTGGTTACCCTGGACCAATCAGGGGAAAATGAACCTTGGGAGAAAAATCTACATGGAAAAAAAGTACAGTCAAATCAATAAGCACTAGTGTAATATCCACCACTGCTGTTTCATTCACATCGGTGGTGAGAGCTACATCACAATTAATGCTTCGTTTCCCAGGAAGCATTATTACTGCTCGATCAGGACTTGCGGGGTGCAGCCCTACTTCTTTGTCTGCCAAATTAAAGTGGCATTAAATATAAACATAGAAACAATGGTTGACTTTGTACTGCAGCAGTAGCATTACCGCTCACTATGCCAGTCAACTAACTCGGTTGGAGTTCAGTGCCACTTAGGTATGTTACAGCCGCGGCTGGCTTCTCTTACCCATTACCAATTACCTTTAAAAGTAGAATGGCAAAAACAACTTCAGTTGGAATTCTATAACACAATAGCATTTTGAGTAACTGTCACCTAAATCTTTTCGCCAGATGAAAAACTCTTAAACCTTGTAAACAGCACTGATGTTTGATCTACAGGCTGCTGAAACTGCTGTAGTAATGTGTTTTGTTTTTTTAACCATGTTTGTAATAAATATAGACATGCTGAACAAAAACAATTTGTCTAGTGGAAGGCTCATACTTTGCCTTTTGCCCAGGGAGAATAACAGAATCAAAAACTGTACAACTGGCTGCCCATGGCACAATCAGCTGGCAAAACCTAGTGCACATTTTTTTTTAATATGAGGTGGCATATCCTGAGTAAGGGTGAATGAAGTGTCCCAGGGGTAACTTGGGTTCAGCTTTGACAGCGGGGGGTAAAATGTGGTTCCACTTTGACACTTTGGCTGAATCACTTCAACTCCCAATGTAATTGGCATTACACCCTACAGAAAAAGGGGAAAAAAAGCCTTGAGGTCAGCAATGGCCATGATTACTATAGTTCATGTATGGCAGGTGGTGTTGGCATACCACAGTTGGGGATCGCCACAGTGCCAAACACATACGACTGCTATGTACCCCATCAGAGTTATAGGAATTCCTAGTTTTCTTTGCTGACCCCAAGGCTCCCCTCTGCCCTTTATGCCAATTACTATGTTAATTCCACATAGGTTTTCAAAATAAATCCCCACCCCCGACAAAATATGCATCCTAAAGAAAGGTGAAAGTACTGCCATACTATACAAAGGCATTGCTTTGTCTACCTTACCTTCCCAAATTTGTATATTTACTTTTTTTTATTTTTTTGTAATTTGTTGTAATTTTCTATTTATTTTATTTAAAAAACATATTTTGCTAACATCTATTGCCAAGAGCTACATGAATTCTTAATTTTCTTTGCTGACTTCAAGGCCCCCACCCTGTCCCTTTTTGCCCTTCATGCCAATTTATATGTTAGTTTCATACAGGTTTTCAAAAGAACCCCCTCCCCCCCAAAAAAAAATATGCATCCTAAAGAAAAGTACAAGTACTACAGTACTATACAAGGGAATTGCTTTGCCTACCTTACCTTCTCAGATTTGTATATTTACAGTTTTTTTACATTTTTTTGTAAATATTTGAAATTTATTTTCAGGTTTTTTTTTTTTTTTTTTTTTACATTTAGTGCTAAGTTGTACTGTAACAGTTGCTGCCCAATGGCGACATAATTCTGACATCTTCCCAGACTGCCAATCCCATGCTACCTAAGGTGACTATTGTCATCTTTTGCCACTGCCACTGGTTTAGATGACATCACAGGTCTGACTTAACTAGCACTGGCTGCTTGTAAGCATGCAAGACTGAGGCTCAGTTGCACTGAGGCAGGTAGCATCTGCCGCCTGCTCAAACTGAGCTTGCTGGTGATGATGTGGCAAGAAGTTGTTGTACTATCTTCTGGAGGACTTGAGATGCCAGGGTGTGTCCAAATCCTTTCCCTTCTGGTGATTGCATTGCTAGGAGTGATGGTGATGAGCTGGACTGTGGTGCTGCCAGTGCCAGTGGAAGTGTAGGCAGATTTGCCTGCAGGAGCTACAGTATAGGGTTAGCTGATGACACCTGCTGGAATTTTAAATAATCGAAGGGATAGGTGAAGTTGATGCATGGTAAATTCAGTTTCAGAAAGGCTAGGAATTCAGTACTGCCTGAATCTAGCCTGGCATGATGTGATGAGGCTCTGTCCCCAGTTGCGCTGAAACACCTTTCAGAAGCAACCAATGTTGGGGAACATCCCAGAAAGTACAAAGCCACTTTAGCCAGTGCAGGCCAAATAGCATTTCTGTCCTGCCAGAATTTGGCAGCATCAGTATTTTGGCTAGACAATGGCTTTGCTAAAAGAGCCTCCATCATATAGTCTGGTGTCATATCCATGCCTTCATCCATAAAGTCTGTGTGATGTCAGTACTGTGTGTCAGACAGCTCCCATATGTCTTTTGTTATGTCTCCTAGAATCAGATCATCAATTTCTTCCTCCTCCCATTTGATGTCATCATCATCATGTTGATGTCTCATAGCATAGTAAGCATGAGAAGTAGGCCCAAGAGAAGGAGGAAGAGGAGGCTGAGTTTTGGTTTCTGTGCATTATCAGCACTGCTTTATCTGAAGTGTCTGCAAGACTTTCTGTTTAACATAGTCAACGTGTGCAGGAGGAATGTAGACACCTTTATATCTAGTAACGTTGCCATACCAAACTGGGTGTCCAGTCCAATGCTTTGAAATTGTTCTTCATGTTGCGTCGGAAATATCTCTACCACTTCTCCAATAAGGATTGCATCCAACTTTGGCTGCAGCTAAGATGATGAACTAGTGTCAATATTACCACTACTAGCACCACCACTTTGTCCAGCACTAATATCCTGATCACCACTGCTCAAGTCATTATCATCATCTCCATCACCACTGATGCCACAACCACGTCTACTAGCATCACCAGTGACACCACTTTGATTGGCCTTGCTTTGTTGGGTTGTTGTTGTGGTAGATGTCCTATAATACTGTGTGCGTTGTTCAAGTAGACTCACCATAGGCAGGACAATGCTAAGAGTAGTAATTTCACCGGGGGGTCAGCTTCAGCAGTTAAGTTTCCAATTCACAGCTTCATGAAGTTGGCCCGATACTGTGAATTGGCACTTTGCAAGACGGATTAACTTTGTGAACTGGGGAAAATTTGCAAACTAATTTGCAATGTGAATTTTCCCATTTGGCACACCACTAGTGTGTTATTCTACTCACATGAGAAAAACAGATCCAGTGCTTTTCAGTACCTTAGGTACTTGTAATTTTTCTGCCATTTTCTTTCTTCCATCATATTCATAACCCTTCATTTATCTTGTCTGAACAAAGATTAACTTCTCGCAGAGCTGGAATTCCTTTGTCTCTGCCAAAGCCCTACTTCCAGCAGAAAAACTTTTAGATTCTTGTTTCACCTGAACTTTGCCAAACAGTGCATAATGTAAGAGTCAGACCTGGGACACCGAGTTATAAGATGCAAGCCTTGAAGTTAGTGTTGCCATGTAATGAATGATTCTACACCACACACGTGAGAAGTATTTTCCACTTCCATTATTTCTAGGATATGTACAATGAATTGATCAGGGTGTACAAGCAGAACAAACAAAAGCGGTTTGCTTTCTTTTAATTACATGAAATGTAGTTTTTTAACTAACTTTTACTTCTATGCTTGTTTGAAAGGAATGTACAGGTCATTTTCCACAAAGCCCAGATTTCATGTTAGTACTCTTATAATAAAACTAGCAAGTACACTAACCCTTTTGCTTTTCATTCCATAGAAATGCCAACTACATAAAAAAAAGAATGTTAAGAACTTATAAGTACTTTTATTTTTGCCAAATTACTGACAGGCCACATGAGTTTCACAGGTGCAAAAGGCTGACTCTGATGCAGCTGACAGTTGTTGAAACCATATCTTCAACTCAGTGACTGAATGAGGCTGGGTGAAGCGCAACTTGTGTGATAAATCAAGTCCAAACTGCGGAACAGTCACATACACATAACAGCAGAGAAAGAAATTTAAAGTAAGAAAGAAATCATTCAAAGGCAAGTATGTTGAAGATATTTTTTGTGAAATGCAAAGTGTAGTATATGGCTACCCTTTCTGTGCATGGATCTCTGTCCTAACTAAAAAGCTCTTGTACCACAGTTCAAAGTGTTCTGTTATGTGGTACAACAACATTTTTACTTAGAATGGAAGCTGATGCCACCTGCCATTAATTTCACCCTTCCCCCACATACACATGCAGAACTTATCCCCCCCAAAACAACATTTTCCATTGTCTCATTATTTTATAAAACAGAAACCAACTCCTCACCTGGGTGGGGTTTCAGCAGCTGGGTGATGGTGGATTTCTGTTTTTAAAAAACTAGTAAGAAATTAAAATTACAATATAAAATAAGACATGGGCAACTATGCATAACTTACTTATGTTTCCATCTTGGGGTTCTCATGACATCAGGTACCTCTTAAGATTCACTCAACAGGTCCCTATGATGTCAACAGAATCCCTTGATGGAACACACAGGTTTATTGTGCATGGCTACCCAAGCATTGTTCTCTGTTTTGCACTAACCACTAAGAAAAAAAAACTATGTTAGAGTAATGTTAGTGTTTACGGACAATGCTAAAAAACAAAATAAATTCTAAGTTAGGACTCAATCCACAGAGGCTCCAAAACGCTTACTTTCCACAGCCATGTCAAGTATGTCAACTGATTTTCTATTCACAATGCATAGCACGTGCCCTGTGGAAGTGAAGTGCAGTGCTCATAAGCAGTGTCAGTGGCTCAGTAGGTAGCACACTTGCATCTGAGGCCGGGAGATCAGAGGGCTGTGGGTTCAGTTCCCACATCTGGCACTTGGGTTAATATCCCAGTACTGACACTGTAGTGCACCATGAGAGGGGTGCTGCACTTCTGAGGTGTTGTCTTTCAGATGAGATGTTAAACCGAGTTCCCATCTGCCTGGATTGGTGGTAGTTCAGGTGGATGTTAAAGATCCCATGGCACTTATCGAAAAGAGTAGGGGAAAGTCCCTGGTGTCCTGGACAAATTTCCCTCATTCACTAAAAAAATACCACCAACAGCTTAATCTGGTTCTAAGTCAGTTGGCATTCATCTGTATCCCCCTCCCCTGGGTTGTGCCTGAAAATAGGCAGGAATTGTCTAGTGCACTTATCCGGTCAACAAAAACTAAATAAAATAAAGATAAGCTTGCATTGCATGCCACTGCACCTCCACATGTCTGTGTTTCCTGACATACACACTGCAAGCTCATGCAGACATCAATCTATAGTATAAGATAGGTTTACACATGTGGATTACAGAACACAGCCACCCAAGGGCAGCAGTAGTGAGATTATAGGTCAAACACAAATGTGCACAACAGACGAACATGTACCAGTACACCATCAATCAATCTTAGTTTATTGTTCATCCAAGTCATAAAAATGATGGACATTATAATGATATTGAAAAATCCAGAAATAAAATACATCTACTTCAGAAATACAAATACAGTCACATGTTAAAACAACACCATGGGTGTATATAAAGTGCAATATGTTGTGACAAACATTCACTTATATCTGGTATTAAAATTCATGTCGCAAGATCACACAAGAATACACGTGGAAAAAGTAAAAACTTATTCTTTCATCATCAAGTTCTTTGTAATGCGAGAAAGTGTCTTTTTTTGGACTTCATTACATGATCAAAAAATTTGAAGGTCAATAGAGTATCTTCTTTTGTCATTGGGTGAAACAAAATAAACAGTGGATCATAGTCCAGGTTGGCCTATTTAACCAAGAATTCTTTTAATATTTTCTCCCTGGCTACTCCATTAAAGGAGACACTGAATGACAATATGATATATGGATTCTGGGGAAACCCTTGTTAAACCTACAGTGTTCTACGTCGAGGGCACCACAAGGAGGGTTGTTAAAGTATGTGTGCTTGGAGGATATAATCCCAAGTCTGGCCCAGGTAATGGTTCTGTGAACATGAGGAGATAGTGGCAGACCTAAGTAATTTTCTAAGTTACAATCCATTTGGTTTTGAATGAACCAAGGAGCTTGTCTCTGAAATTTAACTTGCTCCATTTGTTTAATGGAAGCATGAGCAAAAAGTTTTTGTGTAAATCTTTATATTGGGGAGAGATAGTTATCCCCTTAAAGGAGTCCTCCCGTAAGTGATTCAGTGAAACTTTAGAGAGAGTACTTTGTAGAACTTTTAACCATGGGGAGAAAAAAATCACAGAGTGTCCACCAAATGTTTTCCCTTAAGCAAAGGCTGGGAAGGAAGTTTACTTTATTGTTTAAGATTTTTAGCCAGTAAGAAGCCAGCCTAAATTCAATTAAAGTGGATAAGTGAAGCCTACCCAGGTCAGCTCTGACTATAGAATTTGCTGCGGAAAGGGGCACTTGTAACAAGGACTTGTAGAAGAGTAGTTAGGGAAGTTCCAAGGAAGAATGAGGCTTGTTACCCAAAACTTCAGCCCCATATAACAATAATGGGTTAATTTTAGCTTCTGCAGCTCTTAAGGCCAGGATGACTGTATGACCACCATATTTCCTATTAAACCTTTGTAGTCTTTTAAGTCTGCTTTGAAGACTTACTTATTTGAGTTAGCATTCCCTGATATGATTTGATTTTAGCAGTGTACTGTACAGGCACTTTGGTTTTAGAAAAGCGCTTTTTATAGATAAAATTTGACTTGACTTGACTAGTGCTTTTACAACTAGTCTCGCCTTAGATGCCTGTTCTTTGTGGTGAAGTGACCATGAACCTTTATCTGTGAATTTTAACCCTGGGTAGATGTATGAGGAAGCCACCTCGATAGGATTATTTTCCAAAAGGAACTGATATGAAGATGGACCTAGGTTTTGCTTGCCAAACATCACAACTTTAGTTTTACTAAGGTTAATTTTTAAGGCGAGTTGGTCATATTTAGACTTGATAAGGTTTATTTCCCTCTGAAGACCAATAGTAGTCAATGACAGAAGGACCAAATTGTCCATGTATGCCAATATTGGAATTTGCTGGTGGTTTATACACACAGGCCCAGATATTCAAAAGAGCTGAGCCATGCGCAATAGGGTTGTGCCTGCACAAGTCCGAAATTGCGCCATTCTGTGATATTCAGCAGGAGGCAGTTGCGCCCCCCCAAGTCATGCTGAGCAACAGCACAATGCTAATGGAGGCATGCTCAACCGGAGGGGGAGGAACCATGCATAAACTGCACAGCCCGATATTCAGCCGGGCCGTGCAGAGTTGTGCAGGCGCAACCCCTACCTGCGCCTGCACAACTTAAGCCAAAAAAGGATTAAGTTGAGGGCCACCCACAGGTGAGCTGCCGCGATTGCACAGTGCAACACAGCAGCTGCCACCTGTGGGTGGCCCTCACTGTTCCCGTGCCCCCTGCAGCCCGATCGTGGGCATAATAGTACCCCCATAGCCCGATCGTGGGCAGCAGAGTATTCCCCGCGGCAGCCCGATCGCAGGCATGAAGTGAAACAACCCCCGACTGGTCTGATCACGGGCATGATGTCACACACCCCGACTAGCCCGATCACGGGCAGAACTCACCCCTCGACTAGCCCGATGGTGAGCAGAACTCACCCCCCACCCCGACTAGCCGATCGCGGGCAGTACACCTCCGCCACCCCACTAGCCCGATCACGGGCATAACATCAACCCCCAAAGTCCAATATCCCTGGTGATCTAGTGGTTTCTCACCCCACCCACCCACGGAGCCCCACCACCCCGCTTCCCCGCCAGCCGGTGGGCGGCAGCACCCCATCCGCCTGCCACCCTGCCACCCACCGACTGACAGCCGGTAGGCTGCACGCCCACTGGTTCAGAGCAAGAGCCAATGGGCATGCAGCCTATGCCGCATAAGGCAGTCCAGATATGTGAATGAATGAATGGGCGTGCAGCCCTACTGAGCCGTCAGTCAGCGGGTGGCGGGGCAGCAGGCAGGTGGAGTGCTGCCGCCTGTCGGCTGGACGGGGAGCGGTGTGGTGGGGCTCCATGGGTGGGTGGGGTGGCGGGCCACTAGATCACCAGGGATATTGGACTTTGGGGTGGTTGACCTTATGCCCGCGATCGGGTTTCGCGGTCCACTGGACCACCAGGGATATTGGTCTTTGGGGGTTGATGTTATGCCCACAATCGGGCTAGTGGGGTGGGGAGTGTGTTCTGCCCACGATCGGGCTAGTTGAGGGGTGGGGTGAGTTCTGCCTGCGATCAGGCTAGTCAGTGGGGGGGGTGAGTTCTGCCTGCGATCGTAGCCAGTCGGGAGGTGGAGTGTGTCTGCCTGCGATCAGGCTAGTCGGGGTGTGGGGAGTGTGTTCTGCCCACGATTGGGCTAGTTGGGGGGTGGGGAGTGTGTTCTGCCCGCGCAGCGGGCTAGTCGGGGGCGGGGTGAGTTCTGCCCGCGATCAGGCTAGTCGGAGGGGGGGTTTAATACGTTATGCCCGCGATCGGGCTAGTGGGGGAGGAATTTACTTTATGCCCGTGATCGGGCTGCAGGGGGCGTCGGTCCCCGACGGCTGCTGCCTGGCAGGGCGCCAGGCACAAGTCATCGGGGATCGGCGCACCTGCAAATGGCCCCCCGTGCCCATGCATAAATTATGGCCCCATTTGCATGTCACCTTTTCAATATCGCAGATTTGTGCATGGCGCAATGGAACTTGCGCCACCGCATCTGAATGCTCCACTCTGACCACTTGCGGTGGCGCAAGTTCCACTGCGCCATGCACAGTGGCTGTGACCAGGGGGCGATATTCAAAGGAGTTGCTCAATAGCGCAACTCTGTTGAATATCACCCCAGCCACACCCCTGCGCAACTTTTTTGAGCAGTGCAAGGGCTTGCGCCACAGAATGGCGCAGTTTGAATATATGGCCCATAGAATCTAATGGGAGTGATTAATCAAATTTGAGTAAGGAATCGAAGTAAATGCTGAACAAAAGGGGGCCAGAAAACGGCCCTGCTTCACCCCCTTGTTGTGTAAAAATATTCTGTTAAATTACCTTTACTATCATACCGAACAGCAGTGGTAGTATTTGAGTATAGCAGATATACTGGATTTAGTAAATTAAGAGGAATGCCTCTTTCCAATAAAATCTCCCATAATATTTCTCTAATCACCAAGTCAAATGCAGTGGAGAAGTCTATGAAGAGAGCATATAACTTCATTTTCCCATAAATCCTGTACTTTTCCAGTAGATGCACTAACATGAAAATATTATCAGTCATTGAAAACCCATGACGGAAACCTGCTTGAAAAACAGAGCGCGGAGATGCTTTTTCAACCCAATTCTGCAACTTACCCAAAAGGATTCTAATGAATATTTTACCACTGACGTCTATTAAACTAATTGGTTGGTAATTAGATGGACACTGAAAAGGCCCCTTTTTATGTTATCTTGCACACACAGCACAAGCAACATTTTGTGACAGCTTCCTGGAGTAGCAGGTTGCGGAGATGTGGCAGTGTTGTGGCCAATGGTGCCACTCCTTTTTTGGGCTGGTCTCTGTGGCAGCAATGAATGAGCACGCTGTCTATGACAGCAGTTCAGAAGCATGCTACCAACTTGAAAGAATTTCGCCACTGCAATGAGGGAGCGCCCCATCATTGCAGGGTGTGCCTTGCCTGCTGAAACATTGCAATAAACATGGCAGCGGCTGCCACAGTCCACCTCTTACAGTCCCATGAAAGCTGACATCGGGGGTGCCCAATCCCCCTGTCAGCATGCTTCTTCCCCAGTTCGTTTGCTGACAAGGGAGCGCAATCCCCATCAGCATTATGTTCCCCCTTGTTTTGTCTGCTGAGGGGGGTGCCCAATCCCCCTCAGCATCATGCCCCCCCAAACACAGACACGCTTTCTTTGCCGAAGGTGTGCCCAATCCCCATCGACTTCAGTCCCCTGTCCCCAAAAAACACAGGTGGCACACTGGGAGCCCACCCCAGTGTGCTAAAATGTCCTTGTCACACCTTGATAAAAAAAAGCCTTCCTGTGACCGTTTTTTTTTACCCTGTAAAACAGAAAATGGTCCCACGTGGTCACGACAGCACCCTTCCCCTATCCTGCATTGACCCTCTGCACAACCCACCTACCCACCCCCTCACCCCATACTTACCTCTGAAGCCTGGCACGATGATCTTTGGTGGAGTGGGAACACGTCTGCATTCTTCAAAGCCGACCGTGAACTGAAGAAAATCACGGTAAGCTGTATAATGGCATCAATGGGGGGGGTCAACTTAGGCGGCTATCTCAGCCATGTTTGCGACTTTTGGCTCCAAATTTTCAACATGGGGTTCTTGGGACCCCACCTCATGAATTTAGTTACTGTCATTTCATTATTCGGTCCCAAAAGTTGATTTCATGGTCAGTGTGTGGAACCACCTTTCAGGACCAATTAATGAAACAACAGTGTCACTGTTCATGAGGTGGGCTGCCAAAAAGCCTATGTTGGAAATCTGGTGAAACAATTCCAAAAAATGACTGTGTTACGAGTGTGCATTGTGCAGTTTCCACGCACGCTCGTAAGTTTTAAGACTTTTAATATTTTCACTCCAGATTTTCAACATTGCCATTTCTTCACATCTCATTATTAACGGTATAGCGGTCATTTTTCACATCCTGCCCAAAATGTGTTTTTGCACATCTGGTGCAAAAATGGCACGGTTGCTGTGGAAAATCAATGTTTGGGACAGATTAACAAAATCACAGTGCCACTGTTCATGAGTGGAGGTCCCAAAATGCCTATGTTGAAAATTTGGTGAAAAATTCCACAAAATGACTGTGTTATGAGTGTGTGTTGCGCAGTTTACACGCACGCTCATAACTTTAAGAATTTTTAATATTTTCACTCCAGATTTTCAACATTGCCATTTCTTTATGAATGGTACAGCTGTTATTTTTTGTATCCTGTCCGAAATGTGTTTTCGCACATATGGCGCAGAATGGCACGGCCGCCGTAGGAAATCAAAGTTCAGGATAGATGAGTAAAATCACAGTGCCACTGTTCATGAGCGGAGATCCAAAATGCTTTCATGAGGTGGGGTCACAAAAAGCCAATGTTGAAAATCTGGAGTGAAAATACCAATAAATTCCTGGATCGTTAGGGTTTCTAACAGTAATGTCCCACCCTGTAGGGACTGACAGGCATCTGGGGTATGACTTTGGATCATTGACTGTAATGCTAATGCCATTCCGCCCCCACCCCCATCCTGCAGCCAGTGACAGGCATCAAGGTGTACCTTGGACTCTTTGGCCCCAAAGTTCACCCCATTCTCCTATACTGCACCTATCTTAACACATTTCTCTATGGAATGGGATGAGCATAAGGCCTGATGACACCAAGGCAAAACGTGATACTTGTCGGAGTCTGCAGGGTAGGGTGAGGTGAAATGGCATGAGTGTTATGGCTGACGACCCATAGGCACACTTCAAGGCCTGTCAGTCTCTGCAGGGTGGGGCGGGCTTGGCATCAGTTCCATACTTCACTGCCATTCCTATTATGCAGCTCTCTAACTCCTGCTCTACCAATGCCAATGCCAGCAAGACAACATTTGGCATTGACAAATGCTTGTTATGAATATGTACTATTCTGTTTTTTGTCCAAGAAGGGGGAACACATTTTTCTCTTAAACATAAGTGTTGAAGTTAATCAAGAATGGAACCCAACAATTCATGTGCGCTTTATAGATTTCATCAGGAATAGTATCTGGGCCAGATGCCTTATTATGAGTAAGCTGAGTTATGGATTGTTCCACCTCATGTAAAGTAATAATCAAGGGTACATAGGTAGCCATGGTGGTCTATACAGGGGTAGTTCTATGCAATGTGCTACTGTTAAAAAGAGTTTTGAAATAAGTGACCCAAATTTCTTTTGGAATATATGAGCGAAACTCCTGAGAAAATGTTTTTGATCCTTTTGCTACTAATGACCAAAAAGTTTTGGAGTCATTGGCAGTGATAACTTGAAACATGTGGTTCCGTTGTTAGAGTGCAAAATTTGATTTTTTTTTCCTGCTAAGAATTTTCTGTAAGCTTTACGAGCATTGTCTAGGTAATGAAAATTAATTTTCATCTGCTATTTCCTGACCTTTCTAACCAGTTTTGTTAGTCAGTGCTTTTCTGCTCCACACTGTGCATCAAACCGAGTATGTGAATGAAAATGGTTCATATTCTGGGAATAAATTATTTGGTTGATTTAAATAGCAGTGTGTTAATTGATCACTCCAATACTGTGCATTAGTATTTTCTTAAGATAATGAGAAGAGATTTGAGAATGAAAGAAAGTATATGAGATCAGCAAGGCTCTCCCAGGTTTTTACATTGAGAGCAAGTTTGGATTCACCCATGACAGCCATGGGAGCAGCATTCTGGTGAGGGTTTAAGAGTAGTACGTCCATGTCAATTGTATCAATCTTAAGCAAGACAGCCACATGATCACCTTCAGGTCTCACTGAGACTGTAAAATTTTTGCAGTGATCATGAAAGTGGGGAGAGCAGAGAATATAATCAATCATACTCTGTCCTTCTGGGTAAAAGGAAAAAAATTACTTACCATAGTAATGTTGTTTCTTCTAATGGAGTCTTGTTGTATTCTGACTATATGCAGTTAGCCCCAGCACTTGAACTGCTCCAGAGAGGAAAGGGTTAACTCTATGCAGGAGCATAGAACATTGAGCTCGAGCTCAGTTTTCAAACCTCTCTCTGTCTCTGGTACATATCAGTGTAACAGTCAGATACTTATGAGCACTATACTAACTAACTAAATAGCTATAGAAATTGTTTTAAATTTTATGTCATAGGCAACAAATGCTTAGGTCCAAAAAGACTCAAGTCGAGAACCCAGGCAGAACCATATGTAGACAGTGAAAATGCAATAAAAATAACATAAAACAAAAATAACCCACCTAGCCAGGAAGGGTACAAAGGTACACCTCTGGGGTGCAACATTGTACCTGTCAACCCACAACCCAAAAGACTAGGTTCTGAGAAGGAAGGGAGGGAGGTCAGAATACAGCAAGACTCCATTAGAAGAAACAACATTACTATGGTAAGTAATTTTTTCTTCAAACAACATGAAGTCTTGCTGTATTCCGACTATATGCAGACTACCAAGCAGCTCCCCCCGGAGAAGGGAATAACAGAACGTTACCTTGGGAACAGGCTCTGCAGTACTGCTGTGCCAAACCTAGCATCACTCCTAGTCTGGGTATACAGAGAGTAATGCTTGGTGAATGTATGGACTGTTTTCCAGGTAGCTGCTTTACAGATTTCCACCAAGATAATATCCCTAGCTGCTGCCACAAAGGCAGCAGTACCCCTGGTTGAGTGAGCCCTCAGGCCTGAGGGGGGCTCTTTTCCCAATTTTGAATAGCAGAATTGGATACAGGATGCAATCCACCTGGCAATAGATCTTTTAGTGGCAGGTATACCTTTTCCTACTGTTCCATAAGTAAGAAATAACTGGGAACAATCATTCCTATGGGCCTTAGTATGCTCTATATAATAGCTAAGTGCCCTCTTCACATCCAGACTGTGTAATCTTCTCTCCCCCTGAGGAAGAATGGTCAGTGAAAAACACAGGCAAAGACATAGACTGATTCAGATGAAAATCCGAAACCACTTTAGAAAGAAACCTTCTATTCGTCCTAAGGACCACCTTATCCTTATGGAAGGAAATTAAGTCTGGTTCAACTGACAGAGCCTGCAATTCATTGATTCTTTTGGCAGAAGTAATGGCTACCAGGAAGACAGTCTTCCAAGTCGAGTACGATCAGATGAGGATAAAGGTTCAAAGGGGGGCTGCATAAGCTGTGCAATGCAGACATTCAAGTCCCAAGCAGGAGTAGGCTCTCTGAAGAGAGGATGGATGTGAACCAGACCTTTGAAAAACTTACTAAAGACAGGGTGAGATGCCAGAGAAGATCCCTTCCCTGCAGAAAGAAAAGCAGAGACAGCTGCCAAATGCACCTTAAGGGTAGCAGGCCTGAGGCCTAAGCTATTAAGATGAACCAGATAATTCAAGGCTGTAGCAATGCTTACAGAGCCTGGTTGTATGTCTCTCTCAGAACACCAAATACTGAATCTTTTCCATTCAGAATTGTAAGTTTTTCTAGTGGAAGGTTTTCTGGAAACCTCAAGGATATCCATTACCCCTTGTGAAAGATGCAGACCTGCATACTCTAACTCTTCAAGAGCCAAGCCTTGAGCCTGAGAGAGATTGAAGATTGGGATACCAAATCCTCCCCTGAGAGGAGGTAGGAAAGTTGTGCCTCCTGGGCAGAAACAGGGGAGTTGAGACTGTCAGGGACAGCAGCAGAGGATATCATGATTGTCTGGCCCAATCTGGAGCTACTAGGATCACTGTGCAGGGTTGAGACCTGATCTTGATCAGCACTCTGAATATCAGTGGAAAAGGAGGGGAAGCATAAAGAAACCTGCTTGTCCAGTCTAACAGGAGAGCATCTAGGGAAACAGTCCCCAGGACTGGAGATCTGCAGCAGAACAGGGGAAGTTGATGACTGTCTGGGGTCTCAAAAAGATCTATCTGTGGAGCTCCCCCTCTCCTGAAAATTACCTGGAGGACCCGAGAATTCAGGGGCCACTCGTGGTGATCCTGAGATATTCTGCTTAGAGCATCTGCTAGCACATTGTCCTTCCCTGTAAGGTGAACTGCTGTTAGAGAAGTTTGAAGAGAATAAGCTAGTGACATACCTTCATAGCTTCAGTGCACAAGGCCATGGACCGAGTGCCCCCCACTTGTTTATGTACCACATTGTAATGGTATTGTCTGTCCTGACCTCCACCACTTTCCCTTTGACTGATTCTGAGAATGCTTGAAAGGCTAGATACACAGCTCTGAGCACCAGAAGACTGATGTGAAGGAGAGACTCCTGCTGTGACCAAGTACCCTGTGCGATGAGAGTTCCTAGGTGGGCTCTCCACCCCCAGGACAGAGGTATCTGTGGTCAGGACCACTGAGGGTGCTTGACTGAGAAATGGGACACCCTGTCTGAGATTGTCCTGATCCAACCACCACTGGAGGGCTTGGACAAGAGTCTGAGTCACTGGAATCAATTTGGTGAGAGAATCCTTTTTCTGAGACCAAAAAGACCTTAAATGGAACTGAATGTCTCTCATCTGGAACCTGGCTCTCTGAACCACTGCAGTGGAAGCTGTCATATGGCCTAGGAGCTGAAGAAAATATCTGGCTGGATGAGGCACCAGAGGTCAGAAAGAAGAAGCCAGATCTGTAAGGGCCTTTATCCTTGAGCATGGGAGGAAGGCTCATGCCTGGATAGTATCCAGCTCTACCCCTATAAAGGAAAGGGGTTTGAGAACTGACTTGGATAGATTGAAAAGGAATCCCAGAGAACTTAGAAGATGCTTGGTGACCACTAGAGCTGACTTGACTTGGTCTGAAGACTGGCCTACTATAAGCCAGTCATTTGGATATGGAAAGACTGAGATGCCCTGCCTTCTGAGGAAGGCTACCACTACTGCTAGACATTTTGTGAACACCCTTGAGGCAGATGTCAGACCGAAGGGCATGGCTCTGAACTGGTAATGGCCTGAGGACAACTTGAACCTGAGGTACTTTCTGTGGGAACACCTGATAGGAATATGAAAATAGGCATCCTTGAGGTCCAGGGAAGCAAGCCAGTCTCCTGACCTCAGAGAGGGAAGAATTATTCCCAAAGTCACCATTTTGAATTTTGGCTTTGTGATGTGCTTGTTCAAATATCTCAGGTTAAGATGGGTCGCCACTCCCCTGTGTTATTTGGGGTAAGGAAGTATCTTGAATACAGTCCTTTCCCCCTACGCTGTGGAGGAATCTTCTCCACTGTTTTTAAGAGTAGAAGGGAAGAAACTTCTGCCTCTAGACCAATTGTTTCCAGGGGTGTTGCAGGTAGAAAAAATCTAGCTCTCAATCTGGGGAATCTTTTGAAGCTGAGAGCAAGTACCTGGCTTACTAATTCCAGGAACCATTTGTCTGAAGTAACAGACTTCCAGGCCTGGAAGTAGTAAGTCAGCCTGCCCCCTACTGGAATTGAGGCGGTGACCTGGTCTGACACATCAGGGTGTCTGTTTGGCAGAAGCCTTAGCTTGAGAAGAGGATGCAGCCCCACTCATCCCTCTTCTACCTCTCCCTGTAAAGAACCCCCTCTGCAGGAAGGAAGAGCTTGGTAAAAAGGCCTATGAAAAGGCCTGCTCCTGCCAGCCCTAGACTGCTGTTTCTGAGGAGTGGCTTGCCTTTCCTTGGCCACTGCAATCATCCATCTTCTTCATGTAAGACTGTTTGCTCCCCGAACAGAGAATTACCAGTGACAGGAAAATCCATGGCCTTAGCCTGGGTATCCTGTGAAAAGCTAGTACACCTGAGCCAAGCAAATTTCCTTAAGAAGACAGATGTAGCCATGACTCTAGATGCCACATCATTAGAGTCCACAGCAGCATGAAACTGCACCTTGGAAGCCTCAATACCATCAGCAGCCACCTTCTCCAGCTCCTTGGCTAACTGGGAGGAAGTCTTCTTGGACAGCTCCAGAACCGTATCCCACCTGGACTTCTGGTACCTGGCTGTATAGGCTACACAGGTAGCCTGTCTGAGTCCCAAGGAGGATGCCAAATATTATTTTTTGACCATGGCATCCACCTTCCTGGAATCCTTATCTGGGGGGGTGTGAAGCCAAGAGGATATTACCCGTGTCACAGGCTGCAGCCTGCACTACCCCAACATGGCTGCAATGATTGTACAAGAAATCCGTACCAGAACCTGATAACATATACCTCCTGTCCATCTTTTTATCCACAGGAGATACAGAAGTGGGCATTTGCAAGATTGTTTCGGTCTGTTTCCCCTAAAGACTTATGTAGTGGGATAGACAGCCTCTTGGACTCTGGGACATCCATCATTTCCACATAGTCAGGTTCTTCCTCCTCCTCAGCAGCTTCCACAAGTGGGAGCTGGAGAGTTTCAGCCACTTTTTTGTAGAACAAAAAGTGGGAAGGGGACTCAGAAAGTCTGGGAGGTGAGACATTGGAAGGCCTGTATGGGAAGATGTCAGGCTCTACAGGCTCATCTAGGCCTCCAAAATCATCATCGGGAAACTCTTCATCTCCCTCCCTCCCACTCAACATCATAAAAAGCCTCCGGATCATAATCCATTGGGACTGGAACCATCCGAACTGACTGCCTGCCTGAAGGCATCGGTTTGGATGGAACCGAGCTAAGCGACTGTACAATGCTTATCGCTTTCGCAATCTCCTCAGTGGTTGGGATTTGTGGGGTTGGATATGAACCGGCTGATTTTCTCTTTTTTTTTGACGGAACCGATCCCTCAGAATCAGCTCTCCTTTTGCCCGAGAAGGTATCGCCCATGTTAGCAGGCACCTCTTCAGGTTCCATCGGAACCGAACTGGGCTGGCCATCCAGATCAGCGGATTTCTCTGCCTCTTTGTCCTTCAGCCTACTTAATCTTTTATCCAAAGTGGCTTTGGGAAAATTCTTGCAAATCTGGTTGTCTGTCTTGAGGTGGTCAAACCCCAGACAATAAGCACATAGGAGGTGGGGATCAGCTTTAGCAAAAGCCTCCCCACACTCAGTACAGTGTAGAAACCCAGTGGGACCAGTTTTCTTCTTGGGTTTCTCAGACATAGCCTTTTTCAAAAGTTACTCTTCTCAGCTTTCAAGCCAGGTAACACAAACTTATCAGTTACCAACCGTGTCACAGGTTGTGGAAGAAAAACAAAAAGTTTGTTGTTTTTGAAACCGATAAGAACCAGACACCACAAATAAATGAGGGAATTAGAAAAGGAACAGATTTGTTTCAGTTCCCAACCAGACCGACCGATAGGAAAATGAAGAAAATCAATTTCTAATCCAACAATTCACTATCTACTTACCCTACCTGTACCATACACAAAGACTTCATACCAAAAATAAATCAAACGTTTGAGAAAAAACTACCGATTTTTACTTTTACCGAACCTAAGCGAAGGAGAAATCTCCGGAGCGACTTCACAGCTAGGCGGAGTAAAGAATCTGACGGTTACACTGATATATACCAGAGGCAGAGGTTTGAAAACTGAGCTTCAGCTCAATGTTCTATGCTCCTGCACAGAATTAACCCTTTCCTCTCCGGAGCAGTTCAAGTGCTGGGGCTAACTGCATATAGTCAGAATACATCAAGACTTCATGTTGTTTGAAAGGCACAGGTGCCTTCCTGATCCAAAGGCCCTCTACCATTCGGAATAAGAAAATTATTGTTTGTAATGAATTCCACAAAACAGTTTCCCACTTCATTCAAGACTTTGTCAGTTGAATTTCCTGTTGTTAAATTGCCTATGTACATCGGTTCCTGTAAAAGGGATAAGTTATCAAAGTGGGAAATCCTAGAATTAAAATCTTCAGCCATAAATACTGAATCTACGTGGTATTTGGCCAGTATAGTATTCAGTTCCACCAAAACTTTGGACCATATGTCATAAGTTGGATTAAGGTGGAAGGAAGGAGGAATGTAAACATTAACAAAATAACCACAAAATCCCAATGAATAAAATAACTGGAAATTAATACTCTTGAGAGGGATTCTGAGAGGCAAGAACCTCAGGCCTTTCATAATGTTTACTAGGGTAGCCAATCTCCCCTTTGGTCTCCAATAAGGCATTGCCTTAATTGCCGGTACAAAATAAGATTCATAACCAATAATGGAGAGCTGTTTGATAGCCAATGTCTCTTGAAAGGCTAGGACCTCAAAATTCTGATCATAACTTAGCCATTGAAAATCTGCAAACTTATTTCCCAGTCCTGCAATATTCCATACAATCAAATTCTCATCTTTGTCAAACTTTCCTATCACAATGGAAGGAAAGTCTGAAGTTTCCAACAGTTATTATCATCTATTAGTCATAAGGGTTTGGTGACCACTTTTGGGTTTGCTATAGGTTGAGCCAGTTCTTTAAAAGAGACCAAGTAAATGTCCACTGCATCAAATCTGTGACAATTCTCTATCTGAAGTAAGAGGAGATCCCCAGAGTGTATACAGCAAAAAATCTGGGAATCCCCTACTGAGGAACGAACCCTTCTAACAATAGGCATATCTGATGGGAGAATTTCATGCTTTATGATAGCTGCCAAAATTATACTCAAGTGAGATGCTTGGTTTGACTCACCTTCCCCATCAATGTGGTTAATCCTAAATATCGAGATAATTTGTGGTGTTTGGGAGGGTTCAAAATTCCAATTAAAATTGACCAATGTAGAAGAGAATTTCCCATGACAGGATGATTTAATTGGTTTGGTCTTAAAATGGGTATGCTTCCACATAGTAGTCCACAATGCCGGGGATGAAATGGATAATCCTAAATCATTTAATTGCCGTTGTTTGGTACAAACTAGTTTGTCAGTCTCCATATCAGCCATCAGTATATAAACAGGGTCATGAAGATTAATCCTGCCCCATGAATGAATATTACAGCATTTGCTGCTTGTGGTAACTCAAGTTCAGCTTTAAATAAATATATAATAAGTTCTAAAAGTGTCTAATCAGATTTATAACATTTGAAAAAGATGTTCTCAAATTTGAAAACGACCTCTTTACTGGTGTGAATAAGTTGGAACTCATGCAATTCCACCTGGGTAGGAGGTTGATCAAAAATATCCTGAGTTTTTAAGGGTAGAGCTGCAGTATTAGCAGTAGGTTGAGTGGAAGGGTGATTATCAGGGGAACCAAGAAGAGGTTCATTCGTTGCTGGGGAACTAAGTTTTGAGGTGGATAAAGGTTTAGACACCATCACCTCTAACTCCAATGGAACCTGGGTACAGTGTTTACTATTATGGCCCTGTCCCTTTATAGGAGGCAGGGAAAGCTCCACCGATGCAAGTGGGCTAGTCTCGGGGGGGGGGGGGGTTGAGTTTTTTCTCCATCTGAGCTGTAAAATTTCTAGACTAGAGGGTTCACCATTACTGGATTTATTTTTGTTATTTATTCCCCCTATGTTTTGAGTATTTCTTGATTTTCTTTGTTTTTCCTTGTTTTTGATGGACCATGGTTGAGCTGTTTGAGCCCTGGTCTTGGTTCTGGGGAATCCAGGATTATCACTGTGGAAATGTAAAGCTGATTAATATTATTGGGGTTTGGGGGAACTTTATCCAGGAGCCCTTTGATCAGCGTATCCAATCTCTGTTCAAGGAAGGCAATTCTCTCAATTAAAACTGTAGATATATTCTATATGAAGTGTTTAATTCCAGTGTATGCTTCTAATAAAACTATATTTGAAATATTAAGGTGTGCTACTGCTTTGATAGTATATTTTGATATGGAGTCTGGACACTGGAATAAAAACTTTGGGTCCAACTCAATTTTATCCACCTCCTGGTCCAGTTTCTGAAGCACCACCTCCGGAGATCCAGCTAAGATATCAGGACATTCCTCTAAGGTGAGAGTGGAATTTAGATCTTGCTCTGAGCCCACAGGACTGAAAGAAACAATTACTCACCAAAGTAATGTTAGTTCTTCCAAGGCATTCTTTAGCATTATTGACAGATGCAGTATGCCAGCTGGGTTCAGCTGCCCCGGAGAGGAGGAATCAATGCAAATGAGGAAGGCATTGGCCAATCAGGATACACTTAGAGTAGAGTGCTGCCTGCAGTCAGCCTGAGGAACTTCAGAACGCATTTTGGAGCTGAAAAAGAGCAAAAACTGTGCCCGCTAGGGGCAAAAAAACTATTAGCAATAACCCACCATATATTGTAACCCACTATAAAGAAACAATTATTTATTTATTTTTTAGTCACAGGAAAGAATGACGGTCATCAAATTTGGCTAAATCCCCTAACAGAGCCTTTAGACAAGGTTTCCAGGGGAGGAAGGGTGGGAGTGTCAATAATGCCAAAGAATACCCTGGAAGAAGTAATATTATTTCAGTGAGTAATTGTTTCTTCTCACCCCAGGAATTCTTTAGCATCTATTGACAGATGCAGACTTCGAAGCAGTGTAGTTGGGAGGAGGGCACAGAAACCTATTTTAAGAAGAGGCTCTGAAGTACCGTCTTGCCAAACTTGGCATCCTATCAGACTACACATCCAAGAAAAGATCTTACTGAATGTGAGAAGCAAATTTCAAATAAGTGATCTGCACACTTCTAGTAAGGATATAGCCTTAAACACTACAGAGGAGGCAGCTGTTCTCCAGGAAGTAGGCCCTAAGCATGAGAAGGGCTGAATGTCAGCCTTGCTGTACCAGACTCGAAATATGGGAAAACAGTCCCATGGGAAAATACTCTTGGTCACTGGTTTCTCCTTTTCAGCGAAACGCAGGAAAGGAAGGGATGATAATGACAGTACCTGAACTGTTAGGACCGCTGACACAGACCAGCAGGACTAAGTCATGCCCCATCCAAGCAGCTTGAGATAGCCTAGACAGGATTTGCCTGAGAGCAGTACAGGCAGAGAAAAAGGGACTGAGGAAGGTGGAAATGGTAGACACTTGGGAAAAGGATTTCCTATCCATCTAGAGGACTAAATTGTTCTTAAAGGCACTGAGAGGATAAGGCCTAAAAGAAAAACCTGAAACTCTGAAAATTCATCTGACAGAGGAAAAGACAAGCAGAAAAGTTGTCTTCAGTGTTACTCACTTCAAGACAGAAGTGTCACAGGTTCAAAGGGGACACCCCATGAACTTGAATATACAGAGGTTTGTGTTCCATGGGAAGAAATTCCGGTCCTTGGAAGGTTCTGGAAGTGAAATGGCCCATTGTGGAATTCTTTGAAATGGTCTGAGAAATGACAGATTTCTCTTGCCTGACATAAAAAGAATCTAAGTAACCGCTAGTACTGACCTACTGTAGATAAGAAAATTAAACCTTTATATTTTTACAGGAAACAAGTCACAAAGACCAAACTAGTTCCATGTACAAGACAGTAATGCCTGGATATGAACTAAATAATCCAGTGATGAGACGAAAGAGGGTTGAAAAACTCTAAGTGTTTGTCTTTGTACCCAGGGGAAAAACCATTTCCACTAGGAAACAGGTTTTCGTGGTACTAAAACCTCTTTTTTTCCTTTTTTTAGATGTTCCAGCCCTTATTTGGCTACAAGGACTCTAGGAGAGCTAGCCTCTCAAGAACCAGGCCTTGAGGAGAAAAGACTGGGAGCTGAGAAAACACTACTCCTGTACAAGAAAAGAAGTAGCTTGTGGAAACGAAAGCAGCCAGAAGGCTGTTTAACTGAAACATTGTTTTATCAGAAAGTACCATGGTTGTCCAGAGCCACCGGGATTGTGGTGACTGATTCCTTAACTAAAAAAGTACGTAGGAAACAAGGTATATATGGGAGAGAGAGAACACTTCTCCGACCAGTCTTGAGATAAGAAAGTCCATTGGAAGGAACCCCGAGCTGGGATCTGCAACAGGAAAAAGGAAAAAAACTGGTGGTTCGGTCTGGAGGCAAAAATTCAGATCTGGACCTGACGTTACCCCCTGAACGATGTGGCTAGGACTTGTGTGCTGAGGGCTCATTTGTGGTGGCCATGACTAATGCGGCTTAGAGGATCTGCCAAGGGGTCCACTTGTGGTGGCCCTGACTATGCCAACATGTTGTCCTAGTCTGACAGATGGATGAGTGACTAAGACAACTCCAAAGAAGCCAGCTAGAGATCAAAACTCGTAGCTATTGAGGAGAGATTGGAAGCCTTGTGTCCAAATGTTCGTTGGTATGATACAGGGCAGGAATATCATCTGATCCTCTCTGAACTAAATGACCTTTAGAATGAAACAAAGCAGGCCTGATAGAGATGCTCTGAGATTCCAGGGACTGATGAAAGAAGGACTCTCTCAGAAACCAAGACCTAATGATGGAACCCCCCGAAGGGAAGCGCCCACTGGAAAGAAGCCTCTGTACTGAAGATTTGAAGGAGAGAGGTGAGAAGTTCACTGTTTCCTTACACCAGTCCAGCTTGTAACAGGGTTCAGGCTTCACAAAAAATTCTGTTACTTGGAATCTGACCTAGAGGTCTAGCCCCTGGGACTCTAGTGACAAAATTATGCACCATATACAGGGAATGAACTTCCCCTGACAAGAGATGAGCATTGCCCCTTAAGAATTGCCGAGATTTAGATGGTTAGGGAACTTTTTTCTAGTAGGTATAAAAAACCCCAAGACTACAGGAAATAACATGTCAGACTTAGGGCTTGAAAACAAAAGTCAAGGAGAACTGGCTAAGGACGGCCAAGCCTCTGAGCAGGGAAACCAGGGATTCCTTGTCTTCAGGTGAGAACCGGCAACTTACCCAGATACCTGGAGAATAGCCTGAATTTTTACTCTGTATCTGAGAACACTCTGGAGGCATGGAAGAAAACTGGTAGAGGCCTGAGAAAAAAAAACAGGCTAAGGAACTGAGAACATAGAATGTATCGAGGGAAACACCTGCGTTTCCAAAAGAAGAAAAAATTACTCACCTTAGTAATTATGTTTCTTCTAGTGGAGTCTTGCTATATTCTGACTATTGTAGTTAGGTCCTGCCTTTCAACTGCCCCGGAGAACAAAGGGTTAACTTTTCTATGCCTTGCATAAAACGTTCATCACGAGCTCGGTTGAAGCCCCTGTCTTTTGTTGTTCAAACTGCAACCGTCAGATCTTTACGAGCAAAAACTCACTAGGTGTTCTGTGTGGAAACTGTAAAATTTTTACTTGCCAACTGGCAAATATATAATGTTTTTGGTTCTCAAAGGAAGACTCAAGTCAGGAAACCCAAAAACAAAAACACATCCAAAACACAACATTCCACCCAAAGAAAAAGAGAGTGTAAAATGGACACCTCTAGGGTGCCAACACTGCTCCTGCCCACCCACATCCCAAAAACTAGGTTCTGAGAGGGGAGGCGGGGGGAGGTCAGAATACAGCAAGACTCCATTAGAAGAAACATAATTACTAAGGTGAGCAATTTTTTCTTCAAACAACATAAAGTCTTGCTGTATTCTGACTATTGCAGACTACCAAGCAGTACCTCCATGAAGGAGGGACAGAACCTACTTTGGAAGTAGGCTCTGAAGTACTGCTGTGCCAAACCGAGCATCACTCCTAGCCTGGATATCCAGAGAGTAATGCTTGGTGAAAATATGGACTGTTTTCCAGGAGGCTGCTTGACAAATTTCTAAGAGAGGAATATCCCTGGCAGCAGCCAGGGAAGCAGCTGTACCTCTTGTGGAATGAGCCCTCAGGCCTGAGGGTGGAGTTCTACCCAGCTTTTCATAGCAGAATTGTATACAAGAAATAATCCACCTGGCAATAGATCTCTTAGTGGCAGGTTTGCCCTTACCAACTTCTTCATAAGTGAGGAACAACTGGAGGAATTCAGACCTGTGACCCTTGGTATGCTCTATGTAGTAGCAAAGGGCTCTTTTAACATCAAACTCATGTAGCTTCCTCTCTCCCGAGGAGGAATGGTCAGTGAAGAAAACAGGGAGAGATATAGACTGGTTGAGGTGGAAATCTGAAACCACTTTAGGCAAGAACTTTCTGTTAGTTCTAAGGACCACTTTATCTCTGTGAAAAGAGATGAAATCTGATTCCACTGACAGGGCTTGCAATTCACTGATACGTCTGGCAGAAGTAATGGCTACCAAAAACACAGTTTTCCAAGTCATGTACTTAAGCTCTGCTGAGGACAAAGGCTCAAAGGGGGGTTGAATAAGCTGAGCAATGCAAACATTAAGGTCCCAAGCAGGAGCAGGATCCCTAAAGGGGGGATTGGTGTGAAGAAATCCCTTGAAAAACTTACAGAATACAGGATGGGATGACAGAGAGGAAGACTTGCCTAATGACAGAAAGGCAGAAACAGCTGCCAAGTGTACTTTGAGGGTAGCTGGTCTGAGACCTAGGCCATTAAGATGGACCATATAATCCAGAACCGTAGGCAATTCAGCAGAGTCTGGAAAAATATTCTTCTTAGAACACCAAATGCTGAATCTTTTCCATTTGGAGTTGTAAGTCTTTCTGGTGGAAGGCTTTCGAGAAGCCTTAAGGATATCCAGAACCCCTTGGAAAAGATGCAGCTCAGCAAACTCTAACTCTTCAAGAGCCAAGCCTTGAGATTGAGATACTGAAGATTCGGGTACCAAATCCTCCCCTGAGAGGATGTTAACAGGTTGTAATTCTTGGGAAGAGACAGGGGAAGATGGACTGTTAGGGACAGCAACAAGGGATACCATGGCTGTCTGGCCCAGTCTGGAGCAATCAGAATCACTTTGCATGGTTGTGACCTTATCTTGACTAACACCCTGAACAGGAGAGGGAAGGAGGGAAAAGCACACAGAAATTTCCTTTCCTAGTTCAGAATCAGAGCATCCAGGGGGACTGAGCCCAAGACTGGAGGTCTACAACAAAAGAGAGGAAGTTGGTGATTGTCTGGGGCTGCAAAAAGATCTATCTCTGGAGTGCCCCATCTTGAGAAAATCACTTTCAAAACCAGAGGATCTAGGGCCCATTCGTGATAGCCCTGGGATATTCTGCTCAGTGCATCTGCTAGGACATTGTCCTTCCCTGGGAGGTGAACTGCTATCAGAGAGGTTTGCAGGGAATAGGCCAGGGACCACAACTTCATTGCTTCTGTGCACACAGCTGTAGACCGAGTGCCTCATTGCTTGTTGATGTACCACATGGTGGCGGTGTTGTCTGTTCTGACCTGAACCACCTTGTTCTGTACAGATTTGGAAAAAGCTTGCAGTGCCAGAAACACTGCTCTGAGTTCCAAGAGACTGATGTGAAGCAGAGATTCCTGAGGTGACCACAGTCCCTGGGTGGTAAGATCCCCCAAATGGGCTCCCCAGCCCAGCAGGGAAGCATCTGTGGTGAGTATCACTGAATGAGACTGAGTGACAAACGGAACCCCTTGTCTCAAATTGTCCAGATCTTGCCACCATTGCAAGGCTTGGATCAGGGTTCGACTCACTGGGATTAGCTTGGTAAGGGAATCCTTTCTTTGGGACCAAAAGGCTCTTAAGTGGAACTGAATGTCCCGCATTTGGAATCTTGCTCCCTGGACCACTGCTGTGGAGGCTGCCATGTGGCCCAGTAGCTGAAGGAAATGCCTTGCTGGTCGAGACACCTGAAGGGTGAATGAAGAGGCCAGTTCCATAAGGGCCCTTGCCCTTTCCAGGGGAAGGAAGGCTCTTGCCTTTACCGTATCCAGCTCTGCACCTATGGAGGTGAGGACCTGCATTGGTTCGAGAACTGACTTTGGTAGGCTGAGAAGGAATCCTAAAGAAGTGAGCACCTGCTGGGTCACTTGCAGATGTGACTTGACTTGGTCTGGAGACTGACCTACTATGAGCCAGTCGTACAAGTATGGGAAAATGGAAATCTTTTGTCTTCTTAGGAAGGTAACAACTACTGCCAGGCACTTTGTGAAGACCCTTGGGGCTGATGTTAGGCCAAAGGGCATTGCTCTGAATTGATAGTGGCCTGAGGGCAACTCGAACCTGAGGTACTTTCTGTGGGAGCACCAGATGGGAATGTGAAAGTAGGTATCTTTGAGGTCCAGGGAGGCTAGCCAGTCCCCTGGCGTTAGAGAGGGAAGGATAATTCCCAGAGTTACCATTTTGAACTTTGGCTTTAAAAGATGTTTGTTCAGATATATTAGGTGCAGGATGGGTCACCACTCTCCTGTCTTCTTGGAGGTTAGGAAGCACCTGGAGTACAATCCTTTTCCCCGTGTAGGGTGGAAACTCTCTCTATAGCTCTAAGAGCTAGAAGAGAAGAAACCTCTGCCTCTAGGGCAAGGGTCTTTGAGAGATTTGCAGGTGGAAAATATCTGGCTCTCATCTTGGGAAACTTTTTGAAGCTGAGAACCAGTACCTGGCTTACTACTTCCAGGACCCACTTGTCTCATGTAAGAGACATCCAGTCCTGGACAAAGTAAGCCAGCCTGACCCCTACTGGTATAGGAGAATTGACCCGGGCAGACCCATCAGGGTGCCTGCTTAGCAGGGGCTTTAGGCTGAGGGGTGGATGCAGGCCTGCTCATCCCCCTTCTGCCTCTCCCTCTAAAGAACTCCCTCTGCGAAAATGAAGAGGCCTGAGCTTGGTTAAAAAGACCTTTGGAAAGGCCTGCCCCTGCCCCTGGACTGCTGCCTTTGAGGAGTTGCTTGCCTTTCCTTGGCCTGAGCACTCCCGTAAGTGGTCCTGTATTCATCCATTTTCTTCATGTAATTCTCTGTCTGCTCCCCAACCAGAGAATTGCCAACTACAGGAAAATCCATGGCCTTAGCCTGGGTATCCTGTAAAAGGCTAGTACATCTGAGCCAAGCCATTCTCCGAAGAGCCACAGATGTAGCCATGACTCTTGATGACACATCACTGGAGTCCACAGCAGCATGAAACTGTACTTTCGGTGCCTCACTCCCATCTGCAGCCACCTGCTCCAGCTCCTTGGCAAGCTGGGCGGGAGCCTGTTTAGCCAGTGCCAGTACAGTGTCCCACCTGGACTTCTGGTACCTGGCTGTATAGGCCATATAGTTAGCCTGCCTGAGTCCCAAAGATGCTGCCATGTATTGCTTCTTTGCCATGGCATTAATCTTCCAGGAGTCCTTGTCTGGGGTGTGTGATGCCAAGGGAATGTTTGCCTTATCACTGGCAGCAGCCTGTACAACCCAAACATGGCTGCATTGCTGAAAAAGGAACTCCATGTCTGAGCCTGAGAGTTTACCTCTTTTCCATTCTTCTGACCACAGGAGGTATAGAATTAGGAGACTTAAGGATTTTTTGTGTCTGTTTCCCAAAAGATTTGTGGAGGGGAATAGACAGTCTCCTGGACTCTGGGATGTCCATCATCTCAACATAATCAGGCTCTTCCTGATCCTCTACTGCTTCCTCCACAGGAAGCTGAAGGGTATCAGCCACCTTTCTGTAGAACATGTAGTATGAAGGGGACTCAGAAAACCTAGGAGGAGAAACACCTGAAGGTCTGTCTGGGGAGATGTCCTGGTCAATAGGCACATCCAAACTTTCACCATCACCATAATCATCCTCATACTCTCCCTCCTCCTCAAACTCTGGTTCATAAAATTCTTCCAAGGTATAATCCAGAACCGGGGAAACCGACTGAACCGAGCCCCTGCCAGATGGTGCCGGTTCGGTCGGAACCGAACTAAGCGATTGCACAATCCTAATCGCTTTGGCTATCTCATTGGTGGTCAGAGTATGAGATTCTGGGTCCGAACCGGTCGATTTGTCTTTTCTTTTTCTTTTTGTCGGAACCGATTCCTCGGAATCAGCTCTCCTTTTGTCCAAAGAAGTATCGCCTGGTCAGAGGGCACTCCTTCTGGTTCGGTCGGAACCGAACCGGGCTGGCCATCCAGATCAGCAGACTTCTCGGCCTCCCTTTCCCTCAGTCTACCTAATCTCTTTTCCAGGGTAGATTTGGGAAATTTCTTGCAAATTTGGCAGTCTGAATTGAGTTGGTCAAACTCCAGACAATAAACACAGGTGGTGTGGGGATCCGCCTTAGCAAAGACCTCCCCCACATACACTGCAGTGTTGAAACCCAGTGGGCCTGTTTTTTTTCTTGGGTTTCTCAGACATGGCCAACCTAACCAAAACTTACCCTTTTTTCGGTAATCCGCCAGGCAAGACTCCCCTATCGGTTCCTGACCGTGTCACGGGTCTTGGAAAAAAAGTACTTAAAACACGTTTTTTTTTAGAACCGATACGGACCAGTAACCAGTAACCACACACTAAAGTAAAGCACAAGTTTTTACCTCAAAATGATCAGTTCAGCTGAACCGATCCACAGTTTACAAGTTCCACACAGAAAACAGAACAAAAACCTTCCTAGTACTCATGGTACCACAGACAGAGACTTGAACCGACTATGCGGAAAACAACAATTTGGTAGAAACCAACCGAAAACCGACACTTCAACCGACTTTTGAACTGAGCAGCAGGAGAAATCTCCAGAGCGACTGTTCAGTGAGGCAAAGTAAAGAATCTGACGGTTGCAGTTTGAACAACAACAAACAGGGGCTTCAACCGAGCTCATGATGAATGTTCTATGCAAGGCATAGAAAAGTTAACCCTTTGTTCACCGGGGCAGTTGAAAGGCAGGACCTAATTGCAATAGTCAGAATACAGCAAGACTTCATGTTGTTTGAAAGACCTGAGTCAAGGAAGCATCCTGTCCCCAGGTTGAGGAAGCTGATAACAATTTGCTGTTCCTTAATTTCCTTTAAAATTCAGGTAATAGCCCAGAAAAAAGGTCCAACTCCCAAGGAGAAGGGAACCCATTCACGACTTTGAACCTCACGAGGTTCTAGTGCACTAGTTCCCACTGCTGACATGCTACTGGAGAAAAACAGAGAATGCAGCACTTGCAGGTAAACTTTAGTTATTTATTTATCATGTACATATACTGCATATATATATATATATATATATATATGTAAATATCTATGTCAATATCTGGATTAATCTATCTCCTTTTATTTATTTTTACACTAACTAAAAAGGGGTAAAAACTTGAACCAAGAAGAAAAGTAACTGAAGAAAAAGGGATTACCAGGAATGAAAAGAGCATTCCTGCCTAAACCCCTGGAAAACTTCACATTTGGAAATTTCCTAATTCCTACCCGAAGTCCCCCATATCCTGAGACTTCTGGGGAAGGAACACTTATCTTTACCTGAGTACTAGGAGAGTTAAACTCATCCATACGTGCCAGTCAGCTTTAATTTACCATAAAGACAAACCAAAATTTGCACCAAAGCATTACCCAAAAGGCCAGAACTTTTCAGGCAGACAAGCCCGAGGGAAATGACCTACACCAAGACTCCAGAAGCTGTAACATTATGACTTAAGGCTATGAGAGCACAGTGCTATCATATGCCACTCGGGTATTTCAACAAACCTCCTTGTGAATAGTGCTCCGGAGCTGTTGCACTATGACAAGGATAGGAAATATCAAAAAACTCTTAATATATAATAGTGAATGCTACAAAGGTAGGAGGCATTACGTAAAATTTCTTACACATGGTATATGATTATCTAGAGTCTATCTCTGGAGGGAAAGCAGACAGCGGCACAAGGTTGAGAAGCAGGCCACTGTTTGCACTAACTCTCTTTAATCTGAAAGTGTAGAGATAAAAACAGCAGAAAACTTACCAAGCTGGTATTTCCTGTGAATGCTTCTGTCAACCCCGAAAAAGAAGGAGGGGTTTCCAGAACCTACCTGTAGGAGTCTTCAGAGAGTTGTCAATTTCTTTGGAGGAGAGCAACCACCAGATCTACGAAGTTGTCGTCCTCCACCTCTTTATTGGTGTCGTCATAGAGGGGAAAGTCCAGGGAGTCCACCGGTTGAATATAAATGCCTCACTATACCATAACCTGAATCAACCTCAGGGTGACCGACTGGGACTAGTGGGCCCCGAGAGGAGTTCATGAAGGAAAATACTCTCCTAAATTACTAATAGTAATAATAACAATAATATCCTTGGGCATAAGGATTAACATGGAGAGGAATACTCAGACCTGATGGATCTGAGAAAACGCCCAGAAATATAAAATCTGGAATAATTGCCAAGCTCACAAAAAATTCAGTTGCAGAGGGCATCATTTTGTCAACCCCTGATGACTCCCTAAGTCCTTCAGGAGGGAGGATCAGAGGAGATTAATCTCTATCTTTGTGCAGGGAAGAGGGCAACCTGCCTATTTTCAAATGAAAGGCTTGGACAGAGAAACAACTACTACAGAACCAGACTTGTACTAATAGAAGTCCCAAGGGGACTTGTCAATTCTTTTGTGTTAACTTGAGGTACCGTCCTCAGCGCTTTTAGAGGAGGGGGAGGTAGACTGAAAGCACAGATAATAATAGTTAGGCCAAAGCTTAAAAAAATTAAAATCAACTTTAAGAGATTTTATTTTATTGTATTTTTTTTTCACAAAGAGGAAAAAACAGAACCACCTCCACACCTCTTGTCAACAAAGCCCACTGCACAGCAAACAAGAGAGTCTCACCCCAAAAGAGAGAAGATTACCCTACAAATCTAAATTATTTTGAATTTAACTAGAGAAAAAGGGTTCCAAGAATTCACGCTGATGCGCAACGGAAAATTTACACACGCGCGCGAAAAAACAAATCAATAATTTTAGCACAAAAGCATTAAAAACCACTGAGAAACACTAAAAACGAACAAATTAAATAAAAAAGACACAATTTATCGCACACGCAGGCAAATTTTACTTCAGAAAAACCACTGAAGTGGGAAAAACACAGAAAAATCCCACAACTGCACCAAACCCAGTGCGGATGCAGTAAAAATAGATAAAATGAAGAAAATATACAAAATACCTCAAAAGCAGCACTCGAAAAGAAAGAAAATGGCACAGGAAGATCTCTGGAGAGCTCCGGGGCAGTGTTGCCAATTCAGCAGATAACAAGTTCTGCGGTCCCTCAGGCTGACTGCAGGCATCACTCTACTCAAACTGTATCCTGATTGGCCAATGCCTTCCTCATTTGTATTGACTCCTCCTCTCCGGGGCAGCTGAACCCAGCTGGCATACTGCATCTGTCAATAGATGCTAAAGAATTCCTGGGGTGGGAAATGTCCATTCTGGAGGGGCAAAGTGAGATGTCAATACCTCTGGTGTCTGGAGTTCTAATTTTTCAAGTGGGGTTCCTTGCTATCTAGTAAGATTGGTTCCCAGTTACCTCATATTGAGTTGGAAAACTGAGTCTGAGTCCTTATCACACCCCCAAGAGCGACTTTTGTTCTAATGCAAAGTAGTCTGTTATTCTTGCATGATTAAGTAGGAGTGGGCTGCTTTTTTGATGTGAGGGAGGACTGCTAGGGGGAAGGACAGTCCCCAATTCATGAGTACCTAGAGCCGGGGCCACCTCCACCTCAAGCGCCTCCAATCCATTGACAGGTCTACTGTCTATAGAAACCAGATGTAAAGGGGAAGAGATCTGTTTAGCAAGTAGAGGTGACCGCCTGCATATGTTAATCTGTGGAGTAACAGCTATACTATTACCAATTGAGTGGCCGTCCCTGGTGTCAATAGAGACTTCTTCTTTTACATAACTGGTAAATTTAATAGTTCTAGAAGGGGAATTAGGTGTAGAAGAAGTAATATCAGCAGTGATAGAGAATTCCTGAGAAAAAAACGCAGCAGTTTATTTTGTTTCTTGGGTTTTCTGGGCAGTTTGACATACTTGAGTCTTCTACCATTCTCTGAGGTAAAGCCTTTGATCTCTTTATAAACTTCCTTACCACGTCTAGTATACATTATGTGAGCCAAGTATTGCTGTGGCAGTGTGTCACAGTGACAGCGTAATTTTAGCTCCCTTTTAACTCTCTTATGGTTAGTTTTCAGCAAGTGGTATAACACCTAGAAACACCATAAATAGTAATCAGTAAAAACAGAAGGTAATGCCTGCAAGTCACACTTCTAAATATTAAAATTGTGAATCCTAAAAGAATGGCCTTAGGTCAAACAGACATAGCAATCATAAAAAAAACACAGTAATTCACTTATATATATACAGTATATATCCAGCTGTATCTCTTCGGTGGTGTGCAGAAACGAGCTCAAACTATTCTAAAAACAGTTACTTAAGGACCACCAGCCCTAAGGGCAGAAAACATTTGAAAAATTTCTAAAATGAATAAGTGTGTGCAAAACAAATACAGCAAGGTTCAGAAGTATACAGTTACTTGCAGAGTTGTGCAGATCGATGACTGAGTTCGGTATGAGTTCCTGGTTCTTGTAAGCTCACTAACTGGTCAAATACATAGTTATCAGGTGCACAATTAAATGGCACCGATTCCTTGATCACAGGTTTTCAAATGTCCAGCCCATTCTTCAATAGATGGCTCAGAGTACAACTAAAGACAGAAGGTTATTAGTTCTTTCCACCGCCTTCTAGCAGTGCTGACCCCACTCCACCAACAGTCGTTAATACACTGGTTCAGGCTTTTATTCCTGAGGAGTAGAGTAGGGTGAAGTGGCCCCAATTTGCTCCACAAAGTGAATCATGACGTGAAAGCAGATTCGTAGAGTACTTCGCGTTATGATGGGTAACGTGAAGTCCATTGAAAACAATGACTTTGCATTACTCCGCCTTCCCAAACCGCTACCCCACCAACTCTTAAAGCGAAGTACATTGAAAACAATGTACTTCACCTCACTTCGCATTGTTTTTAAGCTCCAAAGGCGAATTTTGCAGTGATTCATGGGATTTCAGGTCACAAGGGATCTATATTGTTCTGCACAGCCTCAGTTCGGGGTAGTGTGTGTACAAAGCTGTAGAAGACAGTCTGCTCTGAGAGCTCTCTGTAATTCAAACCTTCTAAAAGCTGTTAAAAAAGCCTTTTTGAGTAATATTGTTTTGTTCAAACTTTAGTTCGATTGTAGGAAATCCTCCTGTGCTCATATCATCGAGCATTTATTGTTTGTGTGTGGATTTTGAATGTTAATGTGCAACATTGAGTCTGTGTAGTAAGAGACAGTAAAAGTGTGCTTTGTGGGAGGGACGTATCTGTGGTGTAGGTAGATTAACTTGGAGAAAAAGACAGTTCTTTCTGTTTTGGTGATATTTTTCTGGTATAACTGTGTTAATATTTTCAATAATTCTTGCCATTTTTTTGCTGATTGTTGTGGTGCAGCAGTGCATAATTTTAGTTTGTTTAAATACGTGGTTATATTACTGAAGTTTTCAATTTGCTGCGTATTACTTAGTGTGCGTGTGAGTATGTGTGTGATGCATGTCATCAAATCGGATACCTTTTATTGTGTCACATAGTAATTTCAGCAATGTGAACCTGCTATCCACTGCAGCTGTGTGATTTTTGTACTTCTTTGTGGTATCTTTACTGGTACTAGTACCAGTGACTGTTACTACAGCAGTGCAGTACACCCCATGGCCCACCCCAACTGGCAAGGTATTCTTTCCAGATTTGAATTTCTGATGGTGAGCACTGGTTAGGTGTTGCGCCTTTGCATCTGCATCTCTTCAGTGCACAGCTCATTCTTAATCTGTCTGTGCACTTGCATCTCTTTCGGGCCCAATCTCCATCTGTAACTTAAGTCATAGTTGTTTCTTTCATTTCCCTTCAGAGTACTGGACTGGTGAGGTGCATAATTCTGCATGAACATTGTACTCATTAATATGCGTTTTTAAGTCAGGACCATCATCACATTTGCGAGTCACTCATGATACAAATCATATTCTTCATCATCACGGTCACAAATGCAGTCACAAATCATGATTCATGATCATGTCACGAATCACAACATTAATTTTTTTACTAGTTACTTGGATGTATTGTAAGCCTGTTTTGTAGTATCACTCCAGGCTTCACCACCCCACCATTGTACTCATTAATAAGTGTTTTTAAGTCAGGGAGTTTTGTGCTACAGCTCACTGGGGAAGTACAGCCGTAGCATGCACATTCCCTCCTGGACAGCATGTGAGTTACAGCACTGTATGTAGTGGTGAGTGAAGTGGCCCCAATTCGCTCCGCGAAGTGATTCACTGAGTAATGATGGATCCGTGGAGTACTTCACAATGTGAAGCAGAGTACTATATTTCATAATGAGGAATGCAAAGTCCATTGAAACCAATGACTTTGCATTATTCTGCCTTCCCCAAACCACTTCTCCACCAATTCTAAGGCGAAGTACATTGAAATCAATGTAATTCGCCTCACTTCGCCTTGTAATTGAGCTCGAAATGATATTCTGAAGTGATTCATGGGATTGCAGGTCACATGGCCTCTAGATTGTTCTGCACAGCCTCAGTTCTGGCCTGGTTAGTGTGTGTGTAGTGGTAGCTGGAGACAGTTTGCTCCCAGAGTTCTGCGATTCAAAACCTCTAAAAGCTGTTTAAAATGCCTTTTTGAGTCTTTTTTTTTTTTGCCCAAAATGTAGTACATCGGTTGTAGGAAACCCTTCTGTGCTCATATCATCGAGTGTTTATTGCTGTGTATGGATATTGAATGATAATTTAGAACAGTCAGTCTGTGTACTGTGAAGTTTGCTTTGGCGGAGGGGCATATCTGTGGTGTAGGTACACTAACTGGGAGAAAAAGGCAGTCTTTCTGTTTTAGTTATATTTTTCTTGAATAACTGTGTTAATGTACACACAGTAATATTTTCAGTAATTCTTGACTTTTTTTGCTGATTGTTGTGTATAATTTGTCTGTTTAAAACATTTGGTTATATTACTAAAGGTTTTCAATTTGCTACGCATTACTTGTAGTGTGTTTGTGAGTGTGCGTGCAATGCGTGCCATTAAATCAGACACCTTTTACTGTGCCTCAGAGTAATTGCAGCAGTGTGAACCTGCTATCCACTGCGCATCGATGAATTTTTTATATACTGCTTTGTGGTGTCTTTACTGGTAGTGGATTGTTACTACTGTGCACTAATCCCCCAACTGGCAAAATGTATTCCTTTCCAGATTTAGATTTGTGACTTGTGAGCACCGGATAGGTGTTGCTGTGCCTTTTCGTATGCATTCCTTGAGTGTGCAGCGCAATCTTAATCTGTCTGTGCATTTGCAGTTCACCATTAACTCTGAGAGACTGCATTTATTGTTATGCTCTCATTTTACTTTGTCAGCACTAGGCAATTTTCTGGACGCAAGACAGTTGCATTTTGGGATTGGGAATTCTGGTGAGTCTGGTAAATATTTTTGGAGCCTCAGTAATGTTTACTTTCTGTCATGAAGTATTTGTCAAAAAGCAGGACTGAGCACTGCAATTATACTGTGCTAAACTACATGTGTGCAGTCTGTCTTCTTTCTTGTGTGTGCAGATACTGTCCAGCATCAAGTTGCAAATATACATATATAAATATACATATATGCTGATGCTGACTTGTTGCACTGTTCATGGTGATGGTATAAAGAACAAAGATAAGAATATATATTGTACATTTTATTTGTACCATCAATGGCAACAGACAAAGTCATATGATATTTTTTCAGAGGTCTTGGGCTAGTGTGCACTTTAATCACTTGTCACACAGACATAGTGCACATATGACTTTGCGGAGATAATAGCACAAAAAGTCATGCTTTTAAACAAACCATACCCAACAGACATAAAATATTGCTGAGGCACCCAAAATATTTTATGGTGTACAGACATGTTCAAGTCAGAATATTTAACAGGTCATGCAGTCCGCTGCCACCACACTGTACTACCACTGGCGCTGTGTCATGCCATGGTAACATCAACTTGCTGAAAAACTGACACTGTCAGTGTAAACTAGAAAGACATATTCCAGAACAAATAATGAAAAGAAGGAATGTGGTAGTACAGCGTGGTGGCAGTGAACTGGACCTTTTATATTTTCTGACTTTATAATGTCTGTACACCGTGAAATATTTTGGGTGCATCAGCAATACTTCGTGTCTGTTAGATACGGTTTGTTGAAAAGTAGGACTGTTGGTTGCTATGAACTCCTAACAAAATATACGTTACATATTCTTATCTTTATTCTTTATACCATAAACACAGCAACAAGTCAGACAGCAATCAGCATATATATGTTAGCAAAAAGCTGGACAGTGTCTGCAGTACATACACAGACAGGAAAGAAGACTGACTGCACACATGCGGTTTAGTACAGTATACTTGCACTGCTCAGTCTGCTTTTCCACAAACACTCCATGACAGAAAGTAAACATTAATGAGGCACCTGTTCTCCTCGACAGCACTCCAGAGAACTGCCAAGTCAGCCTGCATTACATGCCGTTCTCTGGGGTCCAGACGTTCTACAGGCTGACCTGCTGGTGGTGGTGGTGGTGGGGGTGCCTGTGGAGCAGCAGGTGCTGCTCTGGCCCTCCTCCTCTTCTTAGGGCTGCCGCCATGCACAGCTGCACCCTCTGCCACAGAAGAGCCAGCAGATGCAGGCATGGCCCACTCTGTGGCAGCCTGCCATTCCAACTGGTGGTGACTGAGCAGATGGCTGCGCTGGCCCCCAGTCCCCAGGTGAGTCCCCTGAGGTCCATGGTGCACCTCCACCTCATATAGGTGGCACCTGACCATGCTGCTGTCCCCCCTAACACAGTCAAAAAACTGCCAAACAATGGAGGTGCAGGGAGGACCAGGCACAGGTAGGGGAGGGCCAGATGAACTGGCAGCCGGCTGATCATGGTGCTCAGCAGGGATGGGATCCACACCTGGGCTCAAGGGCACAGGCACATCCTGCTCCAGAGGACCTGGTGCTGGACGTGGTGGTGGTGGTTCAACTACCTCAGAGTCAGGAGGCGGTGCTGGTCCTGCTTCTGGGGGGGGGCCACTCAGAATTTTCAATCGGTCCAACAGGAACTGGCGGCCATGCCCCCCACGCATGCACATGGTACGACACCTACCAGTGCCACAATCTCCCAGAGCTGCCCTCACCCCAGACATTCCCTCACCCTGGTCCATCTCTCCTACTTCGCTCCCTCAGTCTGAGCAATGACTACTCACACTGTCACACAACACACACACAGTCACACAGACAAACAACTAACTACTTATAAGGGTAAGAAACATAAATTTACAGAAAGAACAAATTAAGTAAAAAAGAGTACAGACAAAAGACAAAAAATGTAGCTTTTAAAAAAGCTGTTGGGTCTAAATCAAAGTTTAAATCTCCAAGTCTCAGCAGTGACAAAACAACACACTCCTCTCTCTGTCTTCGTCTGCACAGGGGAAAGTGAAAGTGTCTGCTTGTATGACTCAGTTCCTTCCTTTTCCTGCCTGGCTATGGCTAAAGAGTATGGCGAAGTCCATTGAAAACAATGACTTCACCTTGTCATTCTGCTTTAATGTGAAGTGGTAATGACAAGGCAGAGTGAGCACTTTGCATTGCCCACTCTGCATAGTGGAATGAAAACGCGAAGTGCCCACTTTACGGTCACTTCGCCAGCGGAATTTAAATTCACTGCATCTCTACTGAAGAGGCATTCCTCCTCCCGTGGAAACACTTGATGAAAAAGGAAAATAAAGAGGTGCAATAATAACTGTAGAAAGTGAATGCCTGGTGTAAACGATATTTTAAACCCTCAATGGGGAGGCCTTTAACTAGAAGTAACTAATAGGCTGTGTGTCAATTCCAGAATAAAGGCTGCGATAGAAGAGCCTGATGATGGTCAACTATTATGCTAATGTAGGCTTCTCTGTATCACTGAAAGCTTATAATGAATTAAACAGAAAGTCAGTTCTAAGGAGCCTAAACGTTTATTTTTTGCTGCATTTGTCATCTACCTTTCCAGAGAGCAGAGCAAGTCAAATCGAATTACCAAATTTCCTCTAGATTTCCTCTGGGTTCAAGGGGTTTCAAACACTTACTGTTGATAATTTTACTGGGGAGTGCACACAAAAAGTGAATGCTCTTGGGACAAGACTTCTTTCGACCGCTTCAAAACTGTTTCTCACTACCACTGTTCTCCTCAGATTTCCTAATGTGCAGCAAGCTTAGGGGATGATGGCACCTCTGGCATCCCTGTGTGTTTAGACGCCACGCATGCTCTTTTACAGCTCTGGTCTTTAAGTCATGTGACTATGAATTACGACTTCTTAAAGAAATACTCCTTTGCTAATAGTAAAAAATGCTAATCAATCGGGGAAACAATGTGTAATGGTTTGTATCACTAAGTTAAAACTTGTTAAAACATAATGAAAGAGCTGTACATGCAATAGGATATTTAGCAAATGCATTTTGAATAAATGTAAATGCAGCTAAAAATCTGGCTCCTCTACAGCACTAAAACACAACAGGGAAATTTAAATAAGAAGGAGAAAGAGGAGGAGAAGGTAAAATAATGTTAAAGTCAGGAAAGATTCCAGAACACTGTCAACTCAGTTCTTCGGGTGCATTTCACTCCACCGTGTCTCTGGTGCCTTTCACCTTTCTGACCTCACACTGCTGTTCCACTCCTCAACGGGAGTCCTGCACCACCAGGGAAGCCTTCCTCCTGTAGGGGGTTAAAGAAGGGCACCAGCAGATACTGCATGACTGGAGGCTTGCAACAAGTGCATCTGGTAAGGAGATAAACTTTTGGCAAACATAGGTAGCATATCTTTTGCAAGTCTTGTGTGTTGCCATGTCTCCCTGCTTCACAGCCTTACTCCTCAGTGCAGTGAGCACATAGCAAGTGTCCATCTCAAAGCAGCTTCTGGCTTCCCCACCTCCTCTACCAGTGCACAATGCACAAGCAACATCCAGCATCCTTGTCAGCACAAACATGCTCTAGCCCACCAATCCACACCATATGTTACAATCTGACAATGCACACACACCAATAAATCCACAGACACAGGTTATGTAGAAAAATAAAAAGTCATTTACTGTAACTCTAGACCTACAAAAAGATATTCTTCATAGAGCCGCAGTTTTTGGTCTTCAAATTGGACACACTAGAACCCCACAGAAACCAGAATCTTTGGTGCCAGCAAAGGCTATGCTCATGCACAGAGCACCAAGCATGGTGTCACATACACAGATGTCATATAAACTGTGAGTGTCAGTCCCATCCACCTCAGTAACCTTTGTTTGTTGTTACTGAGGACAGAGAAAGAGCATCATATGAAAAACTATTTATAATTTTTAGAAGCAAATATTTTCAAATATTTTAAAAAAAGGAAGAATTGATATGCCCAGTAGAAGACCAGCACTGAAACAATCTTACCAGGGATGCTAGGTATTTTATTGTGGTCAGTTCTGTTCTGTCTCTTATAGATTATGTGCTCCCTGTCTACACTGCTGCCTGTGACATGGTGCTAAACAGAGTAAAGCTGATCTGTCATAAGACGTGCCATTTTGTACTTGGTGCAGATAACTGCACTTACACTTATAGTTGTACCATTTACACACTTACTAACTGGCTATCTTTACCTAGTAGAATAAATGTGGAGGCAGTATGGCGCAGTGGTTTAAGGCTCTGAGCTGCAAATCTGGAGACCTGGGTTTGAATCCCACTGCCCCCACTTGCATACTGTGTGACCCTTAGCAAGTCACTTAACTTCCTCATGCTCCCAGATTGCACCTGCAAACAAGCTTTCAGCTTAGTGTGTCTCACTTGGTAAAAATGAATAAAGCTCTAGTCTTGTTTACTCTTGGGCCTAACACCCCCTTCTTTAACAAATTGCTTCTGCACCATCACCAGTCACTGCAACACCAGGAACAGTGTATTTAGCTGTGAAAGCAGTCATTTGCTATCAGGGCCGCTAACGTCTTAAATGAATTGCCCAATAAACTGCTGCCTTTCCCCACATTTAATAAGTTTAAGAGATCTTTGCAGTATGCCTATGCAGGCCAATGTAACTGTAACCTTTAAACAGTTTTATTCGGTTTCTCACTGTACATAACCTTTGACTTTTCATACAATGAACTGTATTGATTTTTTCTAAACTGCATGTAACTGTTCTGCCTTAAGTGCTTGGAGCCTGACTCAACTGCACTCCCACTGGAACTACATGTTGCACTTGTAATGTTTTTTGGTGACTGTATTTAACGTAGAATATTTGTAAATGAGCACTTGTGCTCAAAGGTACTTTCTGAAGTTTTCAATAAATAAATAAATGCCCTGTGGTGTACAAAAGGGGTGGAATAAACATACATGTATGGTAAAGGTCAGTGAGTGCCGGGGCAGCGGGTGGGTGGGTGAGTGTGGCTCTATGGAGAATATAGTCTTGACGATCTAGCATTATGGTAAGTAACATTTCTGCCTTTCAAGAATCAAGCGTCTTCATATAGCCACACTTGTTGGTTGAGTGACCAGCAGTACACAATTCACTGATCTAGTGAGGTGGAGACAACAGGACTCATGAACAGAGGAAGCCCTGCATCCCAATGCTGCGTGCTTCCTAGATTGTACCCTTTGGTGCATGGTTTTGAAAAAGACTGGTCATATCTAACTGGCAATAAGGAATGAACAGAAGGAAGTCACCTTCTCTACGCAGAGTTTACCAATAAAAAGAAAGGTTTTACTTCCTCTGTTTGGTAAGAAAAGAAACAAGTGAAGATCCTGTTAGCTGATCAGAGTTTTTTAGAAATTGGGCTGGGGAGGGCAGCTGCATAGAGCTCAGCTGAAGACATCTGCACTGCTTGGTTTCATTTGAGCGAATCAAGCCTAATGGAAAACAAATGAATTGTAACAGCTGAGGACAGCAAGATAGGCATGATGCCAATAGAAAATATTTATTTTTACAATAAAATGCCAATGCTTAGCAGACCACATGAAATACAATGAAGAAAACTGTTCCCTGTCATCTTTAAAAAATATCTAACACAGTTTCATTCACACACACTTACATTTCCAACTTTTATTGCATTGCTAATGTTTCACCCCACCACCCCAACATCCTGCAGTGAACTCCTTAGCCTGCAAAATTCATAAGATAGCAATGCAATTATGTAAAATGTGTCCTGGAATATGTAGTGATTTGAATGATGAGACTGGCTAATAAAATTCCAGAAGGCATATTATAATCATTATAGGTCATGTGCATCACATTGACCAATCAGTGCCTTTCCTTGCATAACTTGTGAAACATTCATATATTGTGAATAGGGTTTAATGAGCTATGTAAAATTCGTCTCAAAGTTCCGAAATCTAAACTCTGAAAGTTCTCACATTTAATCAAGCCAACCACCATTAAACCCGCCACTATAATCCGTTCCACACTGCAGTACAGCAAGACATATGTAAACCCTCATACAGTATAGAGGTTAAAGGGACACTGTCATCCTCCTTAGGTCTCAAAGTGTCCATAGTTTAAAAAAACACATTTTATGATTGCCAACATTCTGTAAAGATTGCTGATGTAGCAGGTAGTTTGATTCTGACTCTTATTTTCTTAAAAAAGTGAAAAACAGACTGCCCACCATACTGGTGTTACCACACAAACACTGGTTTGTTTACATTCCTTGATCAGCTCCAGCTATGTCTTTCCTGGACTAGGGAACACCCCGAATACAGTCTAGCCACTCTATGATGCATTGGGAGTTTAAGAGGCTATTGCCTCACAAGTGACAGCACTGTCTGGGGATGTTTCTAATGGTCAGGAAGTACAGTATGCAGTAAAAACAGATCCAGGATTGTAAACAAAACAAGGTTGTTTATAAATATATATTAGCATACATTTCAGTTCTACTAAACAAGGAGACAGACAAAACAAACAGAAACATCAATGAATTTTAGAGAAGGTAAGCAATCGTAAAATGTAGGTTTCTAACTAGAAATAATATGATGAAAAACAGGCTGACAGTGTCTCTTTAAGCTACTTCATTTCTGAAATAGTTTCCCCACATATGTTACTAGCAGAGACACTGTTAGAGCTGCAGTTCATCAGCATGCGTAGAAAATGGGTCACTGTCTGCAGTCTGTCAGTGACTTAATGGTAACCACATAAAACAAAAATAAAAGCAAAAGTAGTAAGCAAACAACTTCTTTCCATTCGTTTTCTAGTCTCTATGACCTTTGACCTACAGCAGAAGAGCCGTTACTGATGACATTATACACAAAAAGTTAAAAGCTACCATCTTTATTTGCAATAGCTAATGTACCAGGCTTTCCATTAAGCACTGTGCACCTCCATGTACACTACAGGCTGACCACAGGTGGTGTTTGTGAAATATGCCTGTTTTTGACAAGCAAGCACCACTAAATGAGCCTGGCAGTACTGTGCTTTACACGCTATGACAAATGACAGGTTGATGAGCAGACCCAGCAATCTCAGTGAGTCAGCATTTTTCATGTATTTAAGGGAATTCTGGCACTTCAATAGGAACAGAGTTTTGACTGGACCTATTATATATTTATGACATGAGGCACACTGATGGGTCTTGGATAGGACAAAACACATGTCTGTGTCTTCTGTTTGCATCCTTTGTAGATTGTGTGAGAGGCACTTTGGCTCCACGTATTCCTGCTTAAAGCTGAACCAGCCTAAAATGTCATGGCGATTTGCTTATACGTCCCATGATGCTTTGCATTATGTAGGTGTGTGTGTGATTTTGTATTTCTATAATGTATGTCCCCTGTCACCACTCATTGCTGAATAAGAGTAGTTTCACTTGTGTTTTACTTGAGCCAGAAGAAAAAATTACTCACCTTAGTAATGTTGTTTCTTCTAATAGAGTCTTGCTATATTATAGACATTAGCAGTTTGTTCCAGCTCTAGAACTGCTCCGGAGTGCAATGGTTAAAACCATTCCAAAATAGAATTTTGGCACGAGAGCAGCTTTATCTGTGTCATTTCAAACTTGAACTGTCAGATCTTTACGAGCCCAACTCACTAAGGTCTGTGTGGAAGCTGTAACCTACACTAGCCAAATGGCTACCTAAATAATAACAACCATTGATGGTCCCAACACCCAAGACTCAAGTCAGGGGACCAGAAATACTAACACCATTCTAATAATATGAAAATGGAACATAAGTATAATAAAACACACACCACGTACACATACACCCCCAAAGTCCCAAGGGGACAAAATGCTAACAGGACATAAGTAGTACCCACACTAAGTTGCCGCACCCCACCAAGTAGAGGTTCTGAGAGGGGCAGGTTGGGGGGGAGGTCTATAATATAGCAAGACTCCATTAGAAGAAACAACATTACTAAGGTGAGTAATTTTTTCTTCAAACAACATGAAGTCTTGCTATATTATGACATTAGCAGAATACACAGCAGTACCTCCATGGAGGAGGGGCAGAACCTACTTAGGGAATAGTCTCTGAAGAACAGCTGTGCCAAACCGAGCATCTCTCCTGGCCTGGACATCCAGGGAGTAATGCTTGGTAAAGTGTGTACCGTTTTCCAAGTAGCAGCCTGGCAAATCTCTAATAAAGGGATATCTCTGGCAGCAGCTAGAGACGCAGCTGTACCCCTGGTAGAATGAGCCCTCAAACCGGAGGGCTCTGCCCACTTTCTGATAAAAAATTGGATACAGAGACAATCCACCTGGCTGATTGATCTCTTAGTGGCAGGTTTGCCTTTCCCAACTTCACCATAGGTAAGGAAAAGTTGGAGGATTCGAACCTGTGACCTTTAGTGCGATCTATATAATAACTAAGAGCTCTCTTAACATCCAGGCTGTGCAACCTTCTTTCACCGAAGAGGAGTGATCAGTGAAAAATACTGGAAGGGAGATAGATTGATTAAGATGGAAATCTGAAACCACCTTAGGCAAAAACTTCCTATTAGTCCTAAGGACTACCTTATCCCTGTGGAAAGAAATAAAGTCAGTCTCCACTGACAAGGCTTGCAATTCACTTATGCGTCTGGCAGAAGTGATAGCCACTAGAAAAACAGTTTTCCAAGTTAGGTACTTAAGCTCTGCAGAAGACAGAGGTTCAAAAGGGGGTTGCATTAACTGGGCAATGCAAACATTAAGGTCCCAAGCAGGGTCTGGTTCCCGAAAGGGAGGATTAGTATGGAGTAATCCCTTAAAAAACTTGGAAAACACAGGATGAGAGGAAAGAGGGGATGACTTTCCTGCTGACATGAAAGCGGACACAGCTGCCAAATGAACTCTCAGGGTAGCTGGTCTGAGACCCAAGGAATTAAGATGTACCATGTAATCTAACAAAATGGGCAATTCAGCAGATTCTGGGAAATATTTTTCCAGCACACAAATGGAAAACCTTTTCCATTTAGAACTATAAAGTAGCCCTAGTGGAAGGCTTTCTGGAAGCCTTTAGGATCTCAAGAACACCCTGAGAGAGGTGTAAATCAGCAAACTCTTAACTCCTCAAGAGGCAGGCCTTGAGGTTGAGGGATTTGAGGTCCGGATACAAACCCTTCCCTGGGCACAAGTCAACAGATTGTGATTCCTGGGGAGGCAGGGGAAGATGGACTGTCAGAGACAGAAGGAGTGGGTACCAGGGCTGCCTGGCCCAATCCGGGGCAATCAGAATCACCCTGCAAGGCTGAGATCTGATTTTGACTAGTACTTTGAATAGGAGAGAAGGGGGAAAGCATAGAGGAACTCCCTCCCAATCCAGAAGAAGGGCATCCAGGGAACTGAGCCCAGCACTGGAGGCCTGCAACAGAACAGAGGAAGTTTGTGATTGTCTGGGGCTGCAAAAGATCTATCTGAGGGATGCCCCACCTGGCAAAACTATCCCCAGCACTTGAGGATCCAGGGACCATTCGTGATGGCCCTGGGAAATCCTACTGAGGGCATCCGCTAGGACATTGTCCTTCCTGGAAGATGAACTGCTATGAGGAAGTGTTCAGGAATAGACCAGAGACCACAACTTCATTGCCTCGTGCACAAGGCCGAAGACCAGTGCCCCCTGTTTGTTGATGTACCACATTGTTGTGGTGTTGTCTGTTCTGACTTGTATCACCTTGTCGTGGACAGATGCAGAAAAAGCTTGAAGAGCTAAAAGACAGCTCTGAGTTCCAGCAAATTGATGTGGAGCAGAGATTCCTGGGGGACCAAACTCCCTGGGTGGAAAGGTCACCCATGTGGCTCCCCAACCCAGAAGGGAAGCATCTGTAGTGAGAGTCAAGTCGTGAGAAGGGGAAATGAAGGGACCCCGCTCTTAATTGCTCTGATCCTTCCACCACTGGAGAGCTAGGATCAAGGTTGAGTCACTGGACCAACTTGGAAAGGTCTCTTCTCTGAGACCAAAAGGTTTTCAAGTGAAACTGAATGTCTCTCATCTGAAATCTGGCTCCCTGCACAACAGCTGTGGATGCAGCCATGTGCCCCAGGAGCTGCAGAAAGTGTCTTGCTGGTCGAGACCTGCAGAGTGAAGGAAGAGGCCAGAGCCACTAAATTCCTTACCCTTTCTGGGGAAGAAAGGCTCTGGCTAACTTTGTGTCCAATTCTGCCCCTATAAAGGTGAGTACCTGGACTGGTTCCAGAACCGACTTTGGTAGGTTTAGCAGAAAACCCAGGAGGTGAGAAGCTGCTGGGTGACCTGCAGGTGAGATTTTATCTTGTTCTGGGGACTGGCCTACAATGAGCCAGTCGTCTAGATAGGAAAAACAGTAATCCTCTGCCTCCTTAGAGTGGGCACTGCCACTGCTAGACACTTTGTGAATACCCTTGGAGCAGAGGTAAGGCAAGAAGGGCATCTGAACTGGTAATGACCTGAGGGCAGTTCGAATCTGAGGTACTTTCGATGGGATCTTCTGATTAGGACATGGAAATAGGCATCCTTGAGGTCCAGCGAGGCTAGCTAGTCCCCTGGCCTTAGGGAAGGTAAAATCATTGCCAGAGTTACCAATTTGAACTTTATCTGGAATACAGACCCCTGCCCTGATGCAGGGGAGGAACCCTTTCTACTGCTCTGAGAGCTAACAGGGATGAGACCTCTGTTTCCAGAGCGAGGGTCTCTGAAGCTCTTGCAGGTAAAAAAAGTCTGCTTCTCAACTTGGGAAACTTTTTGAAGCTGAGAACCATTCCCTGGCTTACTACTTCCAGAACCCACTTGGCTGAGGTTAAAGAAGCCCAATTCTGACTGAAGTAAGCCAGCCTGCCCCCCACTGGTACAGGAGAATCGGCCCTGGGCACCCCCATCAGGGTGCCTGTTTATGAAGGAGCTTTAGACTGGGGGTGGGGAGCAGGTCTGCCCACCCTCGTCTGCCCTGCTCCTGAAGAAGCCCCTCTGAGCATAGGCAGAGGAGGCCTGAGTCTGGTAGAAAGGCCTAGTGAAAGGCCTACCCCTACCCTGGGGGCATGCTGCCTTGAGGAGTGGCTTGCCGCCTCCTTAGCCTGGGCACTCTTGTAAGTAGTCCTATATTCATCCATCTTTCTTCATGTAATTCTCTGTCTGCTCTCCAAACAGAGAATTTCCCACCACAGGAAAATCCATAGCCTTAGTCTGGGTATCCTGTGACAAACTAATACACCTGAGCCAGGCCAACCTCTGAAGCTACAGATGTGGCCATGACCTAGAAACATCATTAACATCCACAGCAGCATGAAACTGAACCTTAGAGGCTTCAATGCCATCAGCAGCCACCTGTTCTAGTTCACTAGCCAGCTGGCCTGGGCCTGCTTGGCTAATTGCATAACAGTATCCCATCTAGATTTCTGATACCTAGCTACATAAGCCATATAATTTGCTTGCCTGAGTCCCAGAGAGGCTGCCATATACTGTTTTTTTTTGTCATGGCATCAATCTTGCTGGAATCCTTGTCAGGAGGATGTGAAGCCAAGGGAATATTAGCTTTTATCACAGGCAGCAGCCTGAACTACTAACATGACTGCATTGCTGAGAAAGGAATTCTGTATCAGGCCTGACAATGTATACCTTCTGTCCATCTTTTATCTACAGGAGGCACAGAATTAGGAGCTTTTAAATTTTAATTGTTTCCTAAAAGACTTATGTAAAGGAATAGACAATCTTCTAGACTCTGGAATATCCATCATTTCTACAAAATCAGGCTCCTCTTGCTCATCCACAGCCTCTTCTAAAGGAAGCTGGAGGGTTTCATAACTTTTTATAAAACATAAAATGAGATGGGACTCAGACAGCATAGGGGAGATTCTAAAGGTCTGTCTGGGGAGATGTCCGTTCAATGGGCACACCCAGACCTTCCCAGCCACATTCATACTGTTCATAATCCTCCTCCCCTTCTCTGGTTCATAAAATTCCTCAATATCATAATCCTGAACCACTGGGACGGACGAACCGACCTTTTACCAGATAGTGGTGGTTCGATGGACCCCGAGACAGTGACTGGACAATTTGTATGGCTTTTGCTATCTCTGCAGCAGTTGGAGAAGAATTTTGGACTCCAGACCTGCTGATTTTCTTGTTTTCTTTACTGGAATTGGTTCCTCAGAACCAGCTTTTCTTTGCCCGAGGAAGTCTGGCCCTGGTCAGAGGGCACTCCTCTGGTCGGTTGGCACCGAACCGGGCTGGCCATCCGGTCAGTGGACTTTTGGCCTCTTGTTCCTGAGCCTGCCCAATCTTTTTCCAGGGTGGCTGCAGGAAATTCTTACATACCTGGCAGTCTGACTGGAGGTGGTCAAACTCAGACAATAAACACATGTGGTGTGTGGGTCAGCCTTGGCAAAGACTTCCCCACAAACATCACAGTGTTGAAACCCAGTGGGCCCGGTTTTTCTTTTGGGTTTCTCAGACATAATGCCAGCCTAACCAAAAACTTGCCCTTTTAACGGCAGTGCCAGGCAAGACACCCTTATCGTTTCCTAACCGTGTCACGGGTATTGGAAAACCGTAATAAATCCTGTTTTTTTAGAACCGATAAGAACCGGGAACCGCACTCTAAAATAGTAACTTTTAGTTTTAAATGAGTTTTAAACCCACTGATCGGTTCAAAACCGAACCGATAACTTACAAGTTCCATACAGACAAAACCTTCATTTACTTACGGTTACCACAGATAGAGCTTGAACCGAACGGTTTTGCGGTTAAAATAAAACTATTCTCGTTAAATCCAACCGAGAAAACACTTTTTAAACCGAGAAATGAATCGAGCAGAAGGAGAAATCTCCAGAGCGACTGTTCACTGAGGCGGAGTAAAGAATCTGACAGTTCAAGTTTGAAATGACACAGATAGAGCTGCTCTCGTGCCAAAATTCTATTTTGGAATGGTTTTAACCATTGCACTCCGGGGCAGTTCTAGAGCTGGAACAAACTGCTAATGTCTATAATATAGCAAGACTTCATGTTGTTTGAACAGCTCAGCTTCACTTCACTATTCTGTCTTCAGCAGAACACATGCAAAACCAGTCTTGCCCAGCAATGAGTGGCTCAGAGGGACATAATAATATACATCCCTTATGGCTGCACACTCTGCGCATTTGTATATCTGTCTTGTCACTAACCTAACACATGGCAAGACAGCTTTAATAATGCTTAATGACAAGCCCTTATATGTACTTGTTCCTGAAATGAAACAGAAACCCTCCATAGTAGGCCTGTATAACTAACTGCATTGAAGGATCCCCTGTATCTGAATATGTTTTAAACATGCTCTGTTATATGAGCACTGAGTATGGAGATACTTCTCTATTCTTTTCTGTACTATACTGAGTTGGCTTCCAGATTTTTTAAGTAAAGTTCACAAAAAAAAAAAAGAAAGTGAAACAGTAGAACAAACAGCTCAGTGTTTAAACAGTTATTAATGTGCCTTTTCCTGATTCAATTACTTAACTACAAAATATATAATTTTATAAGTGGAATAAGATACACCAGAATGTGTGTGTTGATATATGTACATTTCTCAGGTGCTGATGCACTCAGCATTCGAACTTATGCCAATGACACAAGACACAGTATCTCAGTATGATTATACAACCTGTTGTTTCTTATTATGGATATTCCATTAGGCCCATCCTAGAGTAGAGTGCACAGTTCTAGACACGAGTACTATACATCAAAATATGATGGCACTATAGCAGGGGTTCTCAAATGGTGAGGCGCGCCTCCCTGGGGAGGCGCGGAGACGCGATGCCAATTTGCGTTGGTATACCGTGCTGTACCTTCTGCACCTCGGATCCCAACCAAGTTCAATACTGCAGCTAGAGTAGTAGGCAGGGGGATTCTGAGCCAGCCAATGCCTGTGCAAAACAAGGTCTTCGGCAGACCAATAGAAAGCCCAGAATATGTGCCCAATCAGAGAGAAGTGGCTGTAGCCAATCGGTATTGTGCATTTGCAGCCAATCATCACCCGGCCCTCAACCAATGAGCAGCTTCAGAACGCGGCGACGACGCATCAACCGGAAATAAAATGCCATGCCATGCGTGCGGTTGAATGGAACTCAACCGGAATTTATATTGCGGGTGGTTTTTTTTTATCCCTGCAAGTCGCTTAACGGCACTCGCTTCCGACTCCTGAAGCCGCCACCTGCCGACCTCGCCTGTCGAACTACCGCCCAGCTGCTATAATCGCCACCGTGGAACGCTGATTGCCACAGACAGAGCTCCTGAGACTACTGTTGACATCCTTTGCAGACGGGATCCTTCCTCAGACTTCAGGTAAAATTCTACTGTACTTTGAAGCTCCAATGGGGGTTTGGCTGGCCCCACTGGAAGGCTGCCTGACGGCCTGACTTGGATGTGGGGGTGCTGCTTGATGGCCTGTCTGGGAGGTTTGGGGGTGCTGCCTGATGGCCTGTCTGGGAGATTTGGGGGGGTGCTGCCTGATGGTCTGTCTGGGAGGTTTGGGGTGCTGCCTGACTGATGGCCTGACTGGGAGGTGGGGGTGCTGTCTGATGGCCTGACTGGGAGGTGGGGGGTTCTGATGGCCTGACTTGGAGGTGGGGGGTGCTGCTGATGGCCTGTCTGGGGGGTGCTGCCTGATGGCCTGTCTGGGAGGTTTGGGGGTGCTGCCTGATTGATGGCCTGACTGGGAGGTGGGGGGTGCTGCCTGATGGCCTGACTGGGAGGTGGGGGTGCTGCCTGATGGCCTGACTGGGAGGTGTGGGGTTCTGATGGCCTGACTGTGGAGGTGGGGGGTGCTACTGATGGCCTGTCTGGGGGTGCTGCCTGTTGGCCTGTCTGGGAGGTTTGGGGTGCTGCCTGATTGATGGCCTGACTGGGAGATTGGGAGGGGTGTTGCCTGATGGCCTGACTGGGAGGTGTGGGGTTCTGATGGCCTGACTGGGAGGTGGGGGGTGCTGCCTGATTGATGGCCTGACTGGGAGATTGGGAGGGTGTTGCCTGATGGCCTGACTGGGAGGTGGGGGGTTCTGATGGCCTGACTGGGAGGTGGGGGTGCTGCCTGATGCCCGGCCTGGTGTGCCTCATGCCTCTCATGTGGGGAGGACTGTATTGCCTCACAGCTGATCTGGCCTGAGTGGGAGTTTGGGGGCTGATGCCTCTTATGGGGATGATGCCTCTTGTGGTGGGGTGTGGTAGCTTCAGCAGGTGTTCGATGCATACCTCTCAACCTCTTCCTCATATCAGGGACAAGAAAAAAAAAAATCGGGACACATCTTCAAAATTAGAGATCCACCCATAAAGTTGGTAGAATATGGGCTTAGTAAAATGCATTTTCTAAAGAAGAAGTCGTCAGTAACTTTAAGGCTTGACCTTGTTCTGTGCTTATGGTTCCACTGAGCCACAAAACACAAATTTTAGGAGGAACACAGTAAAATTTTGAGGCAAAATCAGGGACGTCCGTGAAAATCAGGGACACTTGAGAGGTATGGTTCGATGTGGTGATTGGGGGGACTGATGCTCTCAGCTGGTCTGTTCTCAAGCAAGGATTTGCAGTGTTGGGGATGTGGGAGGTGCCTGTACTGCCTCGCTGGTCCAGTCTGGTGGGGGCAGTTATACTAAATGTCTTGGCTGCTTTGCCCAGGGGTAATGCTGCTACACAGAGCCTGGGGAAGGGAATGCATTTCATGGTCGTGGTGATGCTGCCTCAGTGATAGTTAAAGCAGGTATTTGATGTGGTGATTGGGGGCTCTGATGCCTCTTAGCAGGGATTTGTCGGTAGTGGCAGGTGGGGGAGGGTTGGCTGTAATATCCCAGCTGGTCTGGCCTGAGTGGATGGTGGTGGTGTCACGATGAGCCTGAGCAGGGGGAATGGGTGAAACTGGCAGTTTGGGGTCATGCCTCTTAGCTGGTTTGCCCAGGATGGTAATGCTAAGCTGCATGATGTCTTCATGGTGTGCCATTTTATTCTTGGTTCGGCTGTTTCAGCAGTGGCCCAGAGCTGGGGGTCACACAAGATGCCTTTCTATGCTGTGCAAGCCTGAAATGGCCCCTATCCTATTTATATGGTTGTTGAATGAGAACTCCTCTTTAGGGTGGGACACTTGGAGTGAAGGGCCTGCTTGTCTTGCTTGGGTGTGGGGACCTTCCCTAGGTCTGTTCAAGGAGTGCCCATATCCTCCACTCACACCTATGGCATGCAACTGCAAGCAGCTGCATCTGACTGAACCACCAGTTTATGTGGTGGTGTGTTGGAATGGTGGCATGTGGTTTATATGTGATGCTTCTGTGTGGGGTTCAAATGTTAGTTTTTGTAACTGATGTTGGGATGGGGGTAGCCCGTGTGTTTGAGCAGGGGTTTTGGAATGAATAACCTGATGCTGTTGCCTACTACCCACGTAAGTCATTCATAACGTTGGAGCTAACGGAAAGGAAATTGTGGTAAGTATAATTGTTCCTGTTCTCCTCTTGTACCCGCTTCTGTCTGAGGAAAGAAACCTACATCTGGCCTGTATGGTGGGAGTGGGGCGGGAGTGAAGGACCTGCTGTCCGAGTTTTGGAGTGATTTGCTGGGTGTGTTTTGACCAAGGATCTGCTGGCGTGGCACCAGTGCCACTGGGTAACTACTGAAGCACCGTCCTACCTTAGGAAGGAAGTGCTTTTATTTGTTTTGTTTGGCATCCTTGTGTCATTTATAATTGTTGCTGCTGCTGGCCCAATATGATTTGGGCCATTACTACAGTAGTGTTGTCCTTGTGCTGAGAGATTTAAGTGTCAGTATCAGTGTGGCTCAGTTGGTAGCACATCCATCTCTGGACCAGAGGGTTGTGGGTTTTGATACCACATTGGGATTGGAATCGTAACGAAACGCTGGCACCATTGCAGTATTCAAGGGGTGGTATGCTGCACTAGTGCTGTCCTTTGGATGAGAGCGTTAAAACAGCGGTCCCTGGCTTCTGCCTGTCCTGGTGAGTGTCCAGGTGGAAGAAAAGATCATAGAACCCCTGGCATTGTTTGCAAAAGGTAGGCAGAGGATATTCCGGTGCGTGGGCAATAGCCCCTTCACATAACGGATCCATGCAATTGTCAATGATTGTGAATGGCCTGCATCTGGGGAGCATATAAGATGTATTTTGGGGTGTGGGGTTGAAATGGCTCATGTTTTTTTGCTTATTTATTATATTGATTTGGGCTGGGTGGTGGAATTAGACTTGTTTCCTGCAGATTTAAAATGGTGCTGTTGTGCATATGTGATGTCTCTGACTTGTAATGCATGGTTTTAAAAGTACACACTTTCTTTTTGCCTTTCTGATGTGGGCTGGGTGTGAATGAGGAGCCAGCATTTTTGGGTGGGAGGCTTTGAAGCGAGGGGTCGGCGAGCTTTGCTTAGGCTCTTACCCACATATATCTCCCATTGACAATGGACAATGTTCGAGCTAACAGAAAAGAAATTATGGTAGTGACAGAATTTCTCTTATCCTCTCCGTACTCAATGCCTTTTGCTAGTTTAAAAAAGACCTGGCGTATGGATCTGGCCTTGGGATGGTGGGCTTGGACTCTGAGCAAAAGGGTTTGCTTGGCTCTGGAGGATACAAAGGACCTGCACTAAAGTCTGAATGCACAGTACATTTATCTGCATGGGTAGCACCTTTGACATGAAGGACAGATGAGATGTAGCAGAGCAGTTTTGAGAAGTAAATGAAGGGCATCCTCCTGGCTGGTCATGTGTCTGCGCAAGGATGGAGTGCTGTTTTGGGACCACGGCTGCGACTGGCAGCTTGTGATGCTGGGCCTCTGTGTGTATGAATGCCTGTGTTTTGCAAGTCAAGGCAGTCTGGGGTTTCAAAGTGTGGCAAGGTGGTCACTCTGCAGTGGTCCTGCCTGAACTTTGTCTGGGGGGTGGATGATTACAAAGTGCTCGTTCTGATCTGGTCCTGCCAGAGCTGTGTTGGGGTGGCTGATTACGTCTTACAAAGTACTGCTGCTGCGTAGCTGCAGTCCTTCACTAATGATCCTGTCCTACTGGAGATCTGTTGGGAGGTACATTTACAAGGTGACGCAAAGCAACAATCCTGATCCTGCCAGAGCTGCTGCTGGCAGTTGCCTAATTAAAAAGGGATGCACCTGCCCAGTCTTGATATTTCAGATATTGCTTTTTTATGGCTTCTTCGTTCTTCAAATTGTGCTTCAATTAATAAGTGGTGTTCTTCTTGTCAGTGTGCCTCAGTTGGTGGTACATCTGCCTGTGGACCAGAGGGTTGTGTGTTTCTAAATCCCACACCAGGATTGGGCGCATGCCAAAACACTGGCATCCGAGCGTTGTATTTGGGGGGTAGTACTAGGAGTTCCGCCTTTTGGATGCGCTGTCAAACTGAGCTCTTCTTCTAACCTCCTGGTGGGTGTCCAGGTGAAAGTAAATCAATGCACTCTTTGCAAAAGTAGGGTTCAGCTCCGTATTCCCCTTGTTTAACCATAAAATAGGTTCATGCAATTGTCCAGGCTGTGTCTGGTTGCTGATGTGCGATATGGTCGCCACTTCAAATTCAGTCACTTCACTACCAGTCTACCATTGCTTGTTCAGTGCTTTGGGATACACTGCGTATGAAAAGTGCTATATTCTTCTTCTTCGCGGGTATTGTGTCTGTAGCAGTTGTACTGTAGCAGTTCTGGCGGAACATTTGGCATGCCCAGGATAGTCTGGCCGCAGACTGGCTTAACTGATGTCAACTTCTCATCAATATGAATTTTTCGTTGCATTGTAGACAAAGAATGGATCGCTTTCTGATTGGAAAGAAACGTGTGCATGAGGAGATGGAACCTGTTGGGCAGAGAGAACCTCAAGCAAAACGCAAGGCCAGAAGATATGATGAGGACTATCTGAAACTAGGATTCACCTGGATCGGGACCAGTGATGCACCACGACCCCAGTGTGTGTGTGTGTGCTGAGGTTCTGGCACAAGACAGTATGCGGCCCTGCAAGCTAAGGCGTCATCTGGAAACAAAGCACCCCAGCTTACTTTCAAAACCAGTGGAGTTCTTCAAAAGAAAACTGAGCGAACTGCGAGGCCAAAAAAAAGTTGTGGAGCACCATGGGACTGTTCCTGTAAAAGCGGTCGAAGCATCATATCTTCTATCTCTGAGAATTGCCAAAGCTGGGAAGCCACACAACATTGGAGAAGAGCTGCTAATTCCTGCTGCAAAGGAAATGTGTTCAGTGATGCTTGGAGAGAAAGCAGCTGCACAGCTGGAAGCAATCCCTCTTTCAAACGACACAGTTTTCCATCGTATTGAGGACATGTCTGCAGATGTGAAGCATCAGATTGTAGATTCCATTCATCAAAGCCCATTCTTCTCTCTGCAGATAGATGAGTCCACTGATATAGCAGATGCTGCACAGCTTCTGGTGTATGTTCGGTATGCCACGGACACAGATCTTCGGGAGGAGTTTCTATTCTGCCATGCACTTCCTACGAGAGCAACTGGGGAAGAGCTGTTTCGTCTGCTGAATACTTTCATTGAGAATGAAGGCCTTGATTGGAGTCTTGTGTTGGTATCTGCAGTGATGGAGCCTGGGCAATGACTGGAAGACACAGCGGAATGGTGACCAGGGTACAAGCAGTGGCTCCCAATGCTCTCTGGAACCACTGCATGATTCACAGGGAAGCTCTGGCAGCCAAGAGGATGCCAGATGAACTCAACAAAGTTTTGACTGATGCAGTGAAAGCCGTGAACTTCATCAAGGCACGTCCAGTGAATTCCAGACTGTTTTCAGTACTGTGTGAAGAGATGGGAGCGAAACATACACAGCTGCTCTTGCACACTGAGGTCCGCTGGTTGTCCCGGGGGAAAGTGCTGACCCGCCTCTATGAACTGCGTGATGAAGTCCGCATATTTCTTTTGAACATAACTCTCCACTTGTGGAACATTTCCACAATCAACAGTGGCTTGCTTTGCTTGTGATGCATTTGCAGATATCTTTGACAGACTGAACTCTCTAATCTGTCACTTCAAGGACGGGATGCCAGTGTTTTCACAGTCAGGACAAAATCAAGGCATTTGGTTCCAAGCTTGAACTTTGGTCCACACGAGTGCAGCAAGGATCAGTTGCCACATTTCCAACCTTGGAGGATTTTCTTCAGGAACATGAAATTTCAGTCAACTGTGTCAAAGCAGTAATTACAGAACATTTATGTGGGTTGCAAGGCAAGCTACGAGACTACTTCCTGAACATAGCAGAGAGACAGTGACCAGTGGGTCAGGAATCCTTCATTTTCAAGCCAAGCTCTGCAGACTCCTTATCGCCAGAAGAACAGGAGAGCCTCATTGACCTGGCTACAGACCCAACTCTGAAGGTCACTTTGCCCAACAGCCCCTTGCAAAGTTTTGGCTGTCAGTTGGACTTGAATTTCCAGCACTGAAAAATCGAGCTCTTGCTGTACTTATGCCTTTTGCCTCAACATATCTTTGCGAATCTGGATTTTCAGCACTGACTGCAATAAAACAAAGTATCGGCCCGTCTTAAAGTTGAAGATGACTTGCCTCTACCTTTCAAATGTAAAACCAAGAATATTACAGCTGACTGCACAAAAACAGGCTCTACAGGTTGCCCTCTTAACAGACTGGCATTATTTGATTAACAGGCAGCAGAATTTACAATACATTTTACTACACAACAATAAACAATACTCTTATTTAACAGTGGTGTGTGTGCTTTTGTGAGTTATTCATCATTACTGGTATCTGGCAAGGTACAGTGGTAATGATGCAAAAGGTGACCAGAAGCGCAATTTAGTCAATGTGCAGTGCGCTAATGATCAATTTTTATGCGATTACCGCCATATGCAAATGAGGTCATGACTCATGGGGAGGCCTGGAAGTCTTCCAAGTCCAGTAGGGGAGGCTCGCCATGGCAAGGTCTGAGAACCCATGCACTATAGGGTATTAGTAATTAGTGAAAGAGTGATTTGTGAACAAAACGTCAGTATAAGGTACTGTAGTGTCAGTGTACACTATTGTACCTATGTCTTTAAATTAAGCCTAGATAATATCCAGATAAAATGAGTATAAATGATATTATGAACTGAGGATTGTAAATAGAGGAATCTGATTGGCCAAGAGCTCTTTGAAGCCATGATGATATCGAGCTACATCATCACGGCTTCAAAAAAGTTCTGGCACCACCAGACTCTTTGCTCTCTACTGTCTGAGAACTATTTTTCAAAATGTACTCCTACACCACCCAAAAGCTCATTCATAAACTGTTTTAAAACCTGTTTGTTTTATTTTTTTTATTTATAAAACTTCAAACTCGGTTCATAATAGCAATAAGTCACTCCAGGGTGTGGTATATCATGGGATACCATCACTTTTCTGGTGGTTGAATGCACTCGGCCTGCGGCCTCGTGCCCAACCACCCAAGGCATGACGATACGTAAGCAATAATACCCGACAGGGTGGGCATTATTGGGAAATACTGGACCGCCCAGGGACATAATGAGGCCCGACGCCACAGACGGAGGGCCTTATTGCCCCTGGAAGGTCCGGTATTTCCCAATGATGCCCACCTTGGAGGGTATTATTGTGCTTAGAAAATGAGCACCTTAGTAAGTTTTAAATAAGTGCTAAGAGGAGAGAGGAAATGAGCACAAAAAATGAATAGAATTAGTAGAAAAAAAACCTTATTGAAAAAGTAGTCAATATTTTTTAAGGCTGTTCCAGCTCCTGTTGCTCCTCCCTACAAAGCCATTCTGATCGATTGAGTCCCCCCCCCCCATACACACAGGCACACAAACACATCCAGGTGAACAGGAAATTTATCGTGTAGAAAAATATCCCCCAGCAGACTCTGGGCATCTTTTTTAAGTTTTCCCCAATTTTTGCAATATTTTTTTTGTTTATATTTGGTACAGTTAAAAGTTGTATCTAGTAAGTGCGTGACCCTGCGTGACCTCAAAGAAAGCGGATAGTGCAGCTGGCATGAAGAACAGCCCCGAGGTAAATAATGTCTTTATTTTAAATCAGTGGACTGATTAACTGTAGGGGCATCGTTCCGAGAGGGAGCTCATCTGTGATTTCAAAAGTATGCTTCCCAGTAAGAAGCAGTTCAGAGTGACGTACTTCCACTTTACTTTCTGTTCAGCGTAGAACTGTGAGCCTGCAGTCGGGAGAGTGTATGTGAGAAAAAGTTATTTAGCCCATTTTCCCACAGCCAAAGAAATGGAGCGTTTTTTTTTTTATTTTTCATTAAGAACCAGCTGTAGTAAGTGCAGAAGTAACGAGTGTTTGGGGGTTAAGACCAGCAGTAGCTCTTGCTAAGCTAGAGAAAAACATGGTGGGGATTTCAAATTTCATCGACTGCTTTCAACCAATGACAAACCAGTCTTGGCAGCTCAGTACAAGGGCATGTGGTGAAGTGGCACTTGGGCTAGTACTTATTTTTTGCTGGGCATCTACTGAAAAATAAATGCCCAGCTTGGAGGCCATGTCAGCCAATCAGGATTGAGAATTTATTCCTGTCATTTTCTAACCCATGATATATCACACCTCTGTCGTGCCTTATTGCTTTCATATCCAATGAGCTGATGGGTAAATAACTAGATGGATAAAAGCTCTTCTTTTCCTATTTTATATGTTCATATGAAATATGCTATGTGTGAAGGTTACCATGAAATGAGGTAAAAACCTTGAGTTTCTTGGGAAAAACTGACTGCATAGTTTAATAAGGGATTATGGTCTGTCTAATTCTCTTTCTTTTTATGCAATGAACTCAAACCAAAATCTGACACGAAAGATCTGAGAAACTAAAAAAAAAATGTTTGAGGAGAGTAAGAATTCTATAAATGTTAAAAAATGGGAAATAGTGTGATGCCATTCCATATACTTTGTACATATGATACTGGACTGAAATTTCACAAAGTAACCATGATTCAACAACACTGTCCACAACAAGCTTTTGTCAATGCTGAATGTGCGCGTGTATGGTGTGTGCGGCAGGCATCTGTAGTGAGATGAGTAATTTGTGGTGGATCCCAATTTCCTAATAACTGTAGGCCTGTGCCTGTGGTGTAATTTTAAAGCTGTCAGGCTAAGCTCTTGGGTCCATCAGGCCTAGACACACATGTCAACCACTTGTGAGAGAAGGCTCCACAGGCCGCCACAAGGTGTCGTGTGTGCCAGAACACTGCTCTGTCCCTTCCCAGGTTGGGACCAGTGCCACAGGCTGCAGTGCTTTTCCCCCAACCCCAGCCCATTCAGCTGTCTCATGACCTTGCATCTGAACTCAAATCACTGGCATGGAATGACAACGTGGTCCCTACTGGGCCAACGGCCGGCCCTGGAAATGTTATTTTATGATTTGTTTTGTGGTTTTTGTAACAGTTTTAAACCCCCAAATTTCAAGATTATCTTTTCATACCCCCCCCCCCCCATTTTGAAGATGACAGGTGTCATTTATAAAACACTGGATGAACTGTCATTTCATGGGTACAAGTACAAAATCAAATTTTGGCCAGTATTCAAAAAAATGACAGCTGGTGGGTTCATGTCATGAAGTGGTGTGCAAATGGCTATGATGAAAATTTGGGGTCAAAATATTGAAAATTACTAAAGTTATGAGCTAGCATTGAAAATGTCGATGTACCATCATAATTTGCTGTTTTTTAAATATTTTGACCCCAAATTTTCAACAGTCTTCTTATGAAACTACCTCATGAAAGGTGAAAATGTTCAGATCCCTGCCAAAATGTCAGTTCTCACCACAGGTGCAAAAATACAGGTTACTCACCTGTAACAGGAGTTCTAGGAATGGTATATGTTGTTCATCCACACTTACTGGCAGGTTCCTTGCCATTTAAATCTTGCCGGAAGGTCTGCAAGCTGGCTCTTCCCACCCACCCGGGTGGTAAAACTCTCAGCTCCACCCCATGATGCCAGATCTAGCCCGCTGGAAGCCAGGTTGCGCGTCGGAGCCGGGGAGGTCAGGTGGGTTGTGTGGATGAACAACATATACCATTCCTAGAACTCCTGTTACAGGTGAGTAACCTGTATTTCTAGGGACATGGATATGTTGTTCAATCCACACTAACTGGCAGACTCCTAATAGTTCTCCGGGAGAAGGGAAGCAAGGCCGTACCCCCTACTACCCCTACTTAGGAAACAAGGACTGGAGAACCGAGGTCCCAAAACCAGCATCCCGGCGTGACTCAAGGTCGATGTGGTAGTGGGTAATGAAGGTGTGTGCTGACTTCCAGGTAGCAGCCCCGAATATTTCCTGGATAGGAATGTCCCTGGAAGCAGCCACCGATGCAGCAGTATGGTGGGTAGAATGAGCTCTTATCCCTCTGGGAGGCTCCACGTCCACCAGCCTGTAGCAGTGATCTATGCAGGAGGTGACCCACCTGCCTATCATCCGCTTGGCTGCAGGTCTGCCAGGTGCGGCTTCAGTGTAGGTGACAAACAGCTGGCAAACCTCTCCACAAACTTCAGCCATCCACTCCTTGTAATAAGAGAGCACTCTTCTAGGGTCCAAAGTATGGAGTCTATATTCGGCCTCTGAGGTGTGAGTGGGGTAGAACACCGGCAGAGTCAACAGCTGGTTAAGGTGAAACTCCGACACCACCTTCAGAAGGAATTTTGGGTGGGGGCGCAGGAAAACCTTGTCCCTGTAGAAGACCAGATAAGGAGACTCGATGGAAAGTGCCTGGAGCTCTCCCATCCTTCTGGCTGATGTGACAGCCACCAAGAAGGCGGTCTTCCACAACAGGTGAGAGATATCACACCTGTGCATTGGTTTGAATGGCTTGCCCATGAGCTTAGTCAGTACCAGCAGTAGATCCCATGGAGGAGGAGGTTCTCGCACTGGAGGGGATATGTGATCAAGGCCTTTGAAATAGCGCCCGACCACCTTCTCCTGCGCCACTGACTGCTTCCCGGCCCACGCCAGGTAAGCAGAGATGGCTGCCAGGTGCACCTTAAGGGTCATCGACCAAAGTCCTAGCAGAGAAAGGGACCACAGGTGGTCCAGAATGCTGGCCAAGGAACAGGAGGAAGGGTCCAACCCCTTATCCTGACACCAAATGGAAAATCTCTTCCATTTGAAGGCATAGCATTTTCTGGTCGACTCCTTACGGGATGCCTCAACAACACTGAGGACCTCGTAGGAAAGGCATAGAAGAGGCCTGGGGTCCACAGCCTCGAGAAGGCATCTCTCTGCAGCGAGCCCTGCTAAGGGGGGTGGGCATGGAACACCCTCAGCTTCGCATTCTCCTTGGAGGCAAACAGGTCCACCTGAGGTGTGTCCCAGTGGGAGAATAGATCTTGTACTACCTCCAGCAAGAGAGACCACTCGTGAGATGCAGCATCTATCCGGCTAAGGGCATCGGCAGAGTGTTGGAGGCTCCTGCCACATGGATGGCTAGGAGATCTGCCTCCAGTGTGCTCACGAGATACCAAGTGCGGAGATCTTCTATGCATAGAGGCAAGGAGCGCATCCCGCCCTGGCGGTTTAGGTAGTACATGGTCGTGGTGTTGTCCGTCTGGACCTGGACCACTTGACCCCATACAAATGGAGCGAAGGCGGTGAGGGCTAGTAGGACTACTCAAAGCTCCAGCAGGTTGATGTGGCATTGAGACTCCTGAGGGGACCAGAGGCCATGGGCTCTGAGCTCCCCTAGCTGGGCACCCCAACCCATCAGAGAGGTGTTGGTCGATAGAGTGACCATCGGCTCTGGGCGGACAAATGGGATACCCTCCTGCAGATGAGCTGGAACGATCCACCACTGGAGAGCATTCCACATCTCCTGGGTCACTATCACTGGCTGGTCCAGAGGACCGGAGCGCTGTGACCATTGGCAGGCCAGTCCCCATTGCAGGGGACACATGTGCCAATGGGCCCAATGGACCATGCGGGTGCAGGCCACCATGAGGCCCAGGAGGCGCAGGAAGTCCCGGGCAGGGCGCAATTGCCCAACCAGAAATGATTGGGCAAAAGAGGAAAGAACCTCTGCCCTGTCCTCTGGGAGTCATGCTCTGGCTCGAAGAGAGTCAAGCTCTGCCCCGATAAACTGAATCACCTGCACTGGCACGAGTTCCGATTTGGCCTCATTGATGAGGAGGCCATTCTGAGAGCACACCTGGAGGGCCAGATCCCTGGACCGCTCCACCTCCAGCTTGGAGGGGGCTGCAATCAGCCAGTCAGCTAGGTAAAAGTACACCCGGACCCTTCGGCACTGCAGGAATGCTGTCACCACTGCCATGCATTTGGTGAAGACCCTCGGAACTGGAGAGATAGGCCGAAGGGTGTGGCCTGAACTGTAGAGGATCCTCCACTCTAAGCGGAGGAATCGCTGGTGGGACGGACGGATTGGGACGTGAAAGAACGCGTCCTGGAGGTCCAGAGAACAGAACCACATGCCTCATTCCAAGGATGGAATGATCTGAGCCACAGTGACCATCCTGAAGGTTCGAGACCTTAGGAACTTGTTCAGGTCATGAAGGTCTAGAATGGGGCGCCAGCCCCCCATCCGTTTTGGGACCAGGAAGTACCTGGACAAAAACCCTGGGTCTGAAGGAGGATCCGCAACCTCCCTGATCACCTCCCTCTGGAGAAGCAGGACAATGTCAGCTCAACGAGCCGACAGAGAGGATGTGGCCCTCGTAGCCCCCTGTGGGGCGATGGCTCGATAGGGTGGGGATGGCTCGAATTCCAGAGGCAGACCCTTTCCTACCACTTCCACCACCCAGCGGTCCATGGTGATATCAGACCAGGTGGAAAGGAAGTGGCAGGGCCATCCCCCCATGGGGGGAACCCGGGGAGGAGTGACGAGGTTGGGAGCGACACCCCTCAACCCATCACTGGGTAGTCTTGGAGGAAGGACCGGCCAAGGAGCCTCCTGGACCTTTCCCTCCCAGCTTCCTGTTGGAGGAAGCTGCAGGCTTGGCTTTTGGGTGCCAAGTGTGAGCCTGCTGGCCCTGAAGCTGGTGTTGCTGGGCCGGACGTGCCGAGGGACTGAAGGCCGAAAGGGCTTCCGCTGCTGCTGGTGGCCTTTGTCCTTCTGGGCAGACGTGACCGAGTCCAAGGTGGTGTTGGACTTCCCGATCCTTTGCAGATGGCCCTCCACCCCGGGACCGAACAAGTCGGTACCCAAGAAGGGAACGTCTGCCAGCCTGTGCTGGGTATCCACTGTAAAGGTGGAGATCCGCAGCCAAGCTCTGCGGCGCATGCCCACTGTGGCCGCTACAGACCAGGCACAAGAGTCTGCAATGTCCAAGGCCGTTTGGAACTGCTGCTTGGCCACTGCCCTTCCTTGATCCCGCACCTGCTTGACCATCGTCTGAAGGTCAGCCAGGAGATGAGGAATCACCTCATCCAGGGAGCCCAAAAGGGCGTGTGAAAAATGTGCCATCAGAACGGCTGAGCTGGCCTGACGAAGGCCTAGGGAGGAAGCAGCATAGACTTTCCGCCCGGAGTAGTCCAGTTTCTTGGACTCCTTATCAGGTGGCTTGTCCACATCTCAAGCCTTCCCGGAACGCCAGAAAACACTGTCGGTGACTAGCCACACCACAGAGGGGTGCTCCGAGAAACCAGAGAGTGAACCAGTGGGAACAGCATACTTTCGAGCCATCCTGGCCGAAGGTGCTGGACAAGAAGCTGGGTGCAGCCATAGCTCCAGGGCTGGGCCAACAATGGCTTCGGCCACCAGGAAGGCCTCCGTGGGGGAATCCCCTTGGTCCAGTATCTCTGTGAGGGGATACTTGGCCCGTTTTGAAACGGATTCGAGCTTCATCCCAGTGGACTCTGAGATGAGCCGAAGCATTCCAAGGAACAAGGATGGGCTCTCGTCCACTGACTGACCCCCAGTGGACTCCTGGTCAAGCGGCCTGGAGAACAAGGAAGAGTCGTCGTCAGACTCCGAGGAGTCTGTGAATAGCTGCCGAGCGCCTGAGCCACCCTCCGCCTGCCGAGGTCGATCGGGAGTGAGGGTGACCGACAACCAATGGGGCAAGCCCTGGCCTGACCGAGAATCCTTGGTCGAGGCTCCAGTTTTAGGTTGTGGAGGTGGGGGTTCCACCACAATGGGTGGTGCAGCTGGTTTCAGCCAAACAACCGGTGCCGGCTTCGGCTCCTCGACTACAATGAGGGGTTGTTGCAGCCACTTCGGTGACAGCCACTTAATGGCCGGGGAAGGTGATGGAGTCAGCTTATTCCCAGTCAAAAGGAGCTGCTGCCACAATAGATCCCTATAGTGCCAACACAATTTGTGCCAAAGCCCATCCTCCGAAGAGGATGAAGACGAGAATGAGTGGTGCCACTGCTTTACACGGTGCCGAGACCGAGACCGCCGATATCGGTGGGATCAGCTGGACCTGGAAGAGGTCCGAGACCGAAACCTTCAGTGTTTCCGAGGGTGGGTCTGAGTGGGGGCGAGGGAAACACACTCCTCCCTCAGTTCAGGGACCTTAACTGGGGACTCCGGCACAGGAGGCACAGGCAAGTCCTCAGTTTCCACCGGGGGAACCGGTGAAGAAGGGTTGTCAGCTTCTCCAGTCGACAGCCTGTCCGACGGGTAGACAAAAATCACAACTGCATTGACGGGTGTCTTGGCCGGCTGACCTGACGGGGACACTGTGAAGCCAGCGGCCTTAGCCACAACCTTGACTGAAGTCGAGTGTCGACTATTCAGGGAAGGGGACCTCTCCCGCTCCCATGAACGTCGATGGTGGGACTTACCCTTGGAGTCCTTCTTTTTGGACCGAGAGGAATGTCCTGAAGGCCCCTCTCCCTTAGTGGAGAGGGACTGACAAAGCTCCTTGAATGAAGCCATGTAGGAGGAGCCCAAAGAGAGCGGGATAAATGCTGTGACTGAAGAAGATGATGATGCAGCCTGGGCCACTTCCTCCTCAAGGGCGATCATCTGTTCGAGCTGCTCAGCCGAGCCCACAGCCGCGGACACCACCCAATGGACCTCCTTCGACTTGACTGGAGGATAACGTTTCTCGGGGTGCCCAAGTTGCAATCTGGCAGCGTGATCCTCTAAGATCATGGCCAAATAGGACTTGCACAAGTCGCAGGCCTGCAAATCGTGCTCAAGCCCTAGGCAGTAAACGCACGTGGAGTGCGGATCGGTCCAGGACATCTTCTGCCCACAAGGGCACCGACGAAATCCGGGAGTCGATTTGTCCATCACAGCCATGAGGGAAGAAAAAGACCGAAGTCTTGTAAATTTTAAAATTAGTTTTGGGTTAACTGAAGAGTTTGGATCCAGGCCTAAAACCCAGCGTGCAAAGGAGGGAACCTGAGCTTCCAAGTGGTAAGGAAGATCTGGCGTCATGGGGCGGAGCCGAGAATTTTACCACCCGGGTGGGTGGGAGGAGCCAGCTTGAAGACCTTCTGGCAAGATTTAACGTGGCAAGGAACCTGCCAGTAAGTGTGGGCAGAACAAGATATCCATGTCCCTAGAAACACATTTTAGCCAGGATTTGAAAAATGACAGCTGTCATGTTCGTGAGGTGGTGTGAAAAAGAAGCTATGCTGAAAATCTGGGGGGAAAAAATATTGAAAACTGCCAAACATACGAGTGAGTGTTGAGCCATTTCAACAAACATTCATAACATTGTTGTTTTTTAATATTGTTACCCCAAATTTTCATCACAGTCTTCTTATGATCCCCACCTTATGAACTCGGTAGATGAAAATTTTCAAATCCTGCCTCAAAGGTGATTTTGCAAAGTGACTGCAAAATTACCTTTTGGCCCATAGTTGAAGAATTTTACCAACTTGTTTATGAGGTGGAGTCCCAAAAAGGCCATGTTGAAAATGTGGGGGGAAAATATTAAAAAATGACCAAATTATGAATACTATTTCAAAATATATTGAAATACACTGACCACATATTTGATTTCCTCAGTTCCTGGTCCAGCATTGAAGAGGTCTCCGGTCCAGAAAAGATTATGGTGTTGGATCCCCGGTAAGTAGGTAAGGGGCAGGGGGGTATGGATTGGTGGGTGCTGATTAAGAGGGGTGGGGGAGGGTAATAGAGGTGGCGGCAACAGATATCCATGAATCATTTTTGTTTTTACAGGAATTTAAAAAACTAAAAAAATCTAAAGGGACGTTTTTCTTTATTTGAGGTACCAACACTGGGAATTAGTGCCCCAGTGTCAGTCTCATGTTTGGTGGCACTCCGGGTGGGCTCCCTAGTGTCACACAGTGGAAGCGGGCCAGGTGGGAGGGTACTAGCTGGCATATGCATCTGCAGGCATACAAAGTCGCGATATGCTTCACTAAGTACAGTAATGTTGGGCAGGGCAACAAATGGCGTCAGAAGTTAAAAAAATCTTTATTTTTTTTTTTTAATTGCTGTCCTTTTTGGTATCCGTCTGGACTTTGGAAGTAAAGTATATTCATGCTGCTGTTATTCTTTTGCTCTTAATAGATCAAACAAGCCATAGCACCCATGTCTTCCTGGCGAATGATCACAGATGTCACTGGATGCACTTGACGAGCTGTTCCTCATCGCCACTTTCTGTTTTGGGTTGGTGAGAGGGTCTTGACTAGTATGGTGCTGGGCCAGCAGCATGTAGCTGTTGTGCTGTGTATGTGCTTTTATTATGTCACCAGAGGAGGAGGGGCAGATTTCAAGTTATGAAACTCCAATTCCCAAGAGAGAGAGGGGCCAGACAATGCTGTTGGTGGTGTGTTCGGGAATGGGCAGAAGGGCGGCCATCTCGAGTGGGAGATAAGGTGATGGCAGAGAGAGTGAGAAAGTGTGTTCCCCCTCACATTACTCAGCTGGTTGGTGGGCAGCATTATATAGATGAAACAAGTGAGCTGCTGTCTTATAGGAGCAGCTAGCTCACTTCAACTAGCTGCAGCTTCCGCCCACCAAGCAGTGAATAGTGCCATGACCAGAGTGTCTAGTCATTGGTCTGTCAATGGTGAGCCTGTTGCAGCTTGAGCTATAATGAGCTCAGCAGTGACACACCACTCAAAATGCCATTCTTCGTAACAATATCTTTGCTATGCAAGTAAATATAAACATCAGTTTTCTAACCTGTAACATGGCAATATATATATATGTATGCAGCCTATAAATAACAGAGAATAATTTTCTAACTTCATTACAATGCCTAGAGGGTAGGCAACAGAGGGTAGTGGTAAACAGAGTTTACTGTGAGGAAGGAAGGGTGACCAACGGGGTGTCTCAGAGATCAGTGCTGGGACCGATCCTCTTTAATGTCTTTATAAATTACGTTGCAGAGGAGCTGAAAAGGAAGGTCTGACTCATTGCAGATGACATCAAAATCTACAATAGGGTGGACACTCCAGGGTGGCGGAAAGGATGAGCAGAGACCTGAGAAAACTAGAGGAGTGGTTAAGGGTAGAGCAGTTAAACCCAACTATGCGAAAAAGTGCAAAATAATGTACTTAAGACACAGAAGAAAAAATTACTCACCATAGTAATGTTGTTTCTTCTAATGGAGTCTTGCTGTATTCTGACAATATGCAGTTAGCCCCAGCACTTGAACTGCCCCGGAGAGGAAAGAGTTAACTCTATGCAAAAGCATGGAATGTTGGGCTCGAGCTCGGTTTTCAAACCTCTGTCTCTGGTACTTACCAGTGTAACCATCAGATTCTTACGAGCAAACTAACAAAATAGTACACAAAGTGGAAATTGTTTGCTAAAAGCCAAAGGCAACAATTTGGGCCCACAAAGACTCAAGTTGAGAAAACCCCCAAAAAGGTAGTATATATATATATATATATATACACATAACAATAACACCAATAAAACAACTACCCCACCCTAAAGATGGAAGGTACAAGGTATACCCCTGAGGTGCAACTCTGTACCTGTCAACCCACATCCCAAAAACTAGGTTCTGAGAGGGGACGCAGGGAGGGAGGTCAGAACACAGCAAGACTCCATTAGAAGAAACAACATTATTATGGTGAGTAATCTTTTCTTCAAACAACATGAAGCCTTGCTCTAGTCTGACAATATGCAGGCTACCAAGCAGTTCCCCCAGGAGGAGGGAGTGAACAGGTTCTGCAGTACTGCTGTGCCAAATCTAGCATCACTCCGAGCCTGGATGTCCAGATAGTAATGCTTGGTGAATGTATGGACTGTTTTCCAGGTGGCTGCTTTACAGATTTCTAGCAAGGGTATATCTCTGGCCGCAGCCAGAGTGGCAGCTGTACCCCTAGTCAAGTGAGCCCTCAGGCCTGAAGGGGGTGTTTTGCCCAATTTGTCATAACAGAATTGTATACAAGAGACAATCCACCTGGTAATAGTCCTTTCTGTAGCAGGCTTACCTTTTCACACTTCACCATAAGTGAGAAACAATTGAAGAGAATCATGCCTGTGTGCCTTAGTATGCTCTATATAGTAGCTAAGAGCCCTTTTTATATCCAAACTGTGTAACCTTCTTTCCCCTGAAGAAGCATGATCAGTGAAAAATACAGGAAGAGACATGGACTGGTTTAGATGAAAATCTGACACCACTTTAGGTAAGAACATCCTGTTGGTTCTTAGGACCACCTTACCCTCATGGAAGGAAATGAAGTCAGGCTCAACTGACAGGACCTGTAATTCACTAATCTGCTTGGCAGAAGTAATAGCTACCAGGAACACAGTATTCCAGGTCAAGTACTTAAGCTCAGATAAAGCCAGGGGTTTGAAGGGTGACTGCATAAGATGAGCAGTCATTAAGATCCCAAACCAGAGTAGGCTCTCGAAAGGGAGGGTTGATATGAACCAGACCCTTGAAGAACTTACTAAACACAGGATGAGATGCCAGAGAACAGCCCTTCCCAGCTGAAAAGAATGCAGAGACAGCTGCTAGGTGAACCTTCAGGGCTGCAGACCCAAGACCCATACCATTAAGGTGAACCAGATAGTCCAAAGCTGTAGCAATATTTGCAGAAGCAGGGGAAATGCCTTTCTGAGAACACCAAATGCAGAATCTTTTCCATTTGGAATCATAAGTTTTTCTAGTGGAGGGTTTACTAGAAATCTTCAAGATATCCAGAACTCCTTGAGAAAGATGCAGACCTGCAAATTCTAACTCTTCAAGAGCCAGGCCTTGAGTTTAAGAGACTGGATGTTGGGGTACCAGATTCTCCACTGAGAGAGGTTAGGAGATTGTATCTCTTGGGGAGAGACAGGGGATATGACACTGCCAAAGAAAACAGCAGGGGATACCATGGCTGTCTGGCCCAATCTGGAGCCACCAAAATCACTGTGCAGGGTTGAGATCTGATTTTGATCAGGACAATAGACGGTAGGGAGGGAAGGCATAAAGAAACCTGCCCTTCCAGTCCAGAATGAGAGCATCCAGAGGAATAGTCCCCAGGACTGGAGGTCTGCAGCAAAACAGAGCAAGTTTGTGACTGTCCAGGACCGCAAAGAGATCTATCTCTGGAATGCCCCATCTGGTGAAGATGACTTGTAGGATGTGAGGGTGCAGGGACCATTCGTGATGTCCCTGGGAGATTCTGCTCAGAACATCTGCCAGTACATTGTCCTTTCCTGGGAGATGAATTGCTATCAGGGAAGTTTGAAGGGAATAGGCTATAGACCATGGTTTCATGGCCTCTGTGCACAAGGCCATGGACTGAGTGTCTCCCTGCTTGTTGATGTACCACATTGTGGTGGTGGTGTCTGTCCTGACCTGTACCACCTTGCCCCTGACTGATTCCGAGAAGACCTGAAGGGCCAAAAAAACTGCCCTGAATTCTAGAAGATTGATATGAAGGAGAGACTCTTGAGGGGTCCAGATCCCCTGAGCCATGAGGGCTCCCAAATGGGCTCCCCAGCCTAGGAGAGAAGCATCTGTAGTTAGGACTACTGATGGGACTTGAGAGAGAAATGGAACACCCTGTCTGAGGTTGTCCTGGTCCAGCCACCACTGGAGAGCTTGGACCAGAGCCTGAGTCACTGGAATCAATTCTGTGAGAGAATCTCTTTTCTGAGACCAAAAGAACCTTAGGTGGAACTGAATGTCCCTCATCTGAAATCTGTCTCCTTGCACTACTGCGGTGGAAGCTACCATGTGGCTCAGGTGTTGAAGAAACTGCCTTGCTGAATGAGAGACCAGAGGTCGAAAAGAAGAAGCAAGATCTGTGAGGGCCTTTACCCTTGCCAGAGGGAGGAAGGCCTTTGCTTGGATAGTATCCAACTCTATTCCTATGAAAGTAAGAGGTTGTACTGGTTTGAGAACAGACTTGGGGAGATTGAGAAGAAACCCCAGAGAACTGAGCAAGTCTTGAGTGATTTATAGAGCTGACTTGACCTGGTCGGAGGACTGACCTACAATTAGCCAGTCATCCAGATATGGGAAGATGGAAATACCCTGCCTTCTGAGAAAGGCAACCACTACTGCAAGGCACTTTGTGAACACCCTTGGAGCTGATGTTCAGATGAAGGGCATGGCTCTGAACTGATAATGGACTGAAGGCAACTCAAACCTGAGGTACTTTCTTCGGGAACACCTGATAGGAATATGGAAATAGGCATCCTTGAGGTCCAGGGATGCTAGCCAATCCCCTGGCCTTAGAGAGGGAAGAATTATTCCCAGAGTCACCATTTAAAATTTTGGTTTTGTGATGTGTTTGTTCAAATACCTTAGGTCTAGGATGGGTCTCCATTCCTCTATCTTTTTTGGGGTAAGGAAGTACCTGGAGTACAGGCCTTTGCCCCTGTGCTGAGTAGGAACTACCTCTATGGCTCTGACAGCCAGAAGAGAAGAAACCTCTGCTTCCAGAGAAAGGGTCTCTGAGATGGATGCAGGTGGAAAAAACCTGGCCCTCAGTTTTGGAAACCTTTTGATGCTGAAGGCCAGTCCCTGGCTTACTACCTCCAGGACCCACTTGTCTGAGGTAACAGACTTCCAGGCCTGGAAGTAGTAAGCCAGCCTGCTTCCTACTGGAATGGGGGAGTTGACCCAGGCTGACACATCAGGGTGTCTGCTTGGCAGGAGCCTTGGACTGGGTAGAGGATGCAGCCCTGCTCATCCCCCTCCTGCCTCTCCTTCAAAAGAACCCCCTCTGTGTGAAAGGAGAGAAAGCCTGAGCTTGGTAGAAAGGCCTGTGGAAAGGCCTGCCCCTGCTCCTAGACTGCTGCGAGGAGTATCTTGCCTCTCTTTGGCCTGTGCACTCCTGTAGGTGGTCCTGTACTCATCCATTTTCTTCATGTAAGCCTCTATCTGCTCCCCAAACAGAGAGTTACCCACTACAGGGAAATCCATAGCCTTAGCATGGGTATCCTGTGAAAGGCTAGTACACCTGAGCCAAGCATGTCTCCTGAGTGACAGAGACGTAGCCATGACTCTTGATGCCACATCATTGGAGTCCACAGCTGTAGGGACAAAACCCTTGATGGAAAAATTATTTTATTTTTATCTTTAAAAACTGATTTTTTTTAATTATCATTATTATTTTAGCTGATTTTATATGGTATTAAGATGGGAAATGTTTACTTTTATTTTTGGTCAAGACTAATGTTGATTAAGTCTTAAAACCTTAAAATGGAAATAATGGCATTTAAAATGGAGTCAGCTTCAGAGTTCAGAGAAAAAAATGGTTTTAAAGACACTGTTTTAAATTTTAGGGCTCTGCACTCTAGCTGTAGAACAGAGATAAAATGAGACCTAACTTACATGTTTCACATTCTCGGGAAGACACTTTTATTAGGATTTATGTGTTTGTACAGGGAAAGTCTTAGATGGAGCTAGGTATCCATCGCTATGATCAAGATAAGAAATCATGTGACTGGTAGCACCAGAAAGAAAAAAAAATGTCTTATACTTTGGAAGTCCCATTACCCTGAATTAAAATAAGAAGTTTTATTCATAGTTTAAAGATGCAATGTACTGCCACTATGAAAATTAGGAAGTTATTGGACAACAGTATGATAAATAAGCTTACCAAGTTTTATAGTTGCAGAATGAAGCATTCAAAAGTTATGAATATAATTTATTTAATATCATTTTTTATTAGAGAACTAGACAAATCTAGTATCCTGTGATAGCTCACGTCTTAAGAAGTCTAACAAGATGAATATTAAATATGTAGTTTGTTGCTATAGAGAAAAATACAGTCTAAAAGTTTATAGTGAATTAACTTTTCTGACAGTGATTGATGTCTTTAAGAAAAGAACAAAGGCTTTTCTGTGTCTCTACAAAAAGTAATGTTTTAAGGACTTTAGAAATGAATTTTTCTTACAAATATTATATCATTCTGTAGCTTAGAGTATTAAGAGTAAAATTATTATTTTGTTTTGAGAAGTTCTATTAAAATTATGAAGTTATAACCTTAACAGTGTAGTTTAAAAAGTATCCATACTACAGATATCAGACTTTTTCAAGAACGTTTGACTTAATGTAAAACACTTGAATATGCAAGTTAAATGTTTAAATTACATTATATAAGACTTTCATTTAAAGAAATAATTTTGACCCAAAAATAGATTTGTGGAGAAGGGACTGTCTTAAAGAGGTATGTATATATTTCACCATTTATCTTCTAAGATGCCCTACCTTTGTGGTGACTCAAACCAATCCAAATCTGGTGATGACATCACCAGAGCAGTTTTTATAATAGTAAACACTGCTGACCACTCCTGATCTGAGCTAACCATTGGTGTAGAAAGACCTATGTTTAGTTACTAAGAATTTTATGGCTTTATACTGATGCTAGGCCAAAGAACTCTGGGCCACGCCTGTTTAAAATGCAGGTACTAGCCCAAGGATAGACAAAAGCGTATGTGTGCTGCCAGAAGATATCCAGGTGCAAGAAAAATGCAAGGACATTTTTATTGTGTTTAAAGCAAGATTTGTGTTATTTGCTGAGCATTTTGACAAGTAATGTTGCCTGCTGAAAGCCAGACAGACTTACTTTTAAGACTCACACAAGCTACACAGCGTGCTGAGCAAAAAGAGGTCTATTGTCCCAAGGTTTTAAAAGCAGATGCACAACATGAAAGGGTCAATAAGCTCCAGTTGTTAAAACAACCTGCTGTTCACAAGAAAGTTTTTTAATCCAGTATTGCTATGGACTGTGCAGAATGAAGCTGTGTTCTACAAAGCCAAGAACTAATTTTTAACAAAGGTTTAACTTGCAGAGTGTAACCATGCTAAAAGAAGTTCCAGGGTCAAAGTTAGCTGACAAAGAAACCTTTACATCAAAAGCCAGACTCAGAGTTCTAAGTAAAAAAGAGAAGAACCACTTTTACAACCAAAAATGTAAGTATTTCTTTTTAATTACGTTTACTAATTTTAATTAATATATTTTGGTATTTTAAATTGGCTTATCTGGGAAAGTAAGAGGGAATCTGCTCTTAACTATAGAATCTGGGTGTATAGCTTAAACGCTTAAAACTAAAGAATTGTGCATGATTTAAAAAGTTAAAACTGAGTTTTATAAAAGTACAGTACGAACCACTAATGTAATGAGTTATTGCTAGTTCTCATAGAAAATACATTTTACATGCAATAAAGTTTTAAAACAAGTTTTATACAGAAATAATCTGAGATAGTGATCTTATAAGTATATGTTCTTATGCATAAAGGTTATGTTAAATACTGAGTATGATAAAAGTAGTATAACTGTTACCATTTATTATGCTAAGTATTGTTTATTTCTTCACATTGTTTATTTGCTAGAATTTGTTTTATTAGTTGCTGGATTTTCTGACACAATTTTGTTGATGTTTACAAGATTAGGCTTGATATTTATACTAATAAGGAATATTTAGAACCATTGCATAGGTGTAAATAAAATAAAATATCTATTTTTCATATAACTGAACGTGGGGTACACCGTGTCATTTACCATTATACTTATATCTAGAGAGCATAGGATAATATTACATGTAAATATTTATTATTTTTGGTAATTTATAAAATAATTTTTGGGTAAGGCCCGAGGTAAATCCAAGTGCATTATTATAAAAAGTGATATTATAAGCCTTTGTTCCGACATCTTTGGGGGCTCGTCCGGGATATAATTGTTAGTAAATAACAATCCACACTTACAGTATATGAAAAATAAATGTTATTACTGTTAATACTTGTAAGATTTCTAAATTGCAAAAATAATATTCTGTTTTCTTTTTCTGAGTCTAAAGTTACCTTAAACAAAAAAAAGAAAGCTAAAGCATTCAAATAAACATAATAAAATCACTGACTAACAGTAAAGCCTCAAAAAAAGAGACTTTGTTTAAATTGTTGTGTAAGAAGTTACTGCTGTTTCATTTGTTTTTCAAAAAAATGCTTAATTGTAGTTGTTAAAGTCTGTAAGCACTATTGCATAGCCATGACAACATTAGCTGTAACTGCAAATATGCTTAGCACTAAAACAGTAGTTTTTACCCCAGCACAGCTAACGTTTATTAAAAGTAAAAATAAAAGGATACAACAGCTGAAAAAAATGTTGGAGGATAAATGTTTTGAGTGTGGTAGGTTTGCAGGCCAAGTAGATATTTTAAAAAAGCTTTTACAAGAGTGTAAAAATGATCTTTCTAATAACTACTGTAACTTAGTCAAGCTAAAGGTTAAAAATGCTGTCTTGCAAAGTGAGTTACAACAGTATCAAAAACAGTGTTTGAACTTAACAAAAAAAGTTGAACTAGCAGATGCTTATGCACAAGTTAACAAGGATTTGGTTAAATTAAGAAAAAAGTATAAAAGTTTACAAAATAAAAGTCAAGTTAAAGGAAAAATAGAAGCATGCAAAAGGTTAGATTGCTTGACTGATTCTGGTATATCATTGAGTGTGTCATCTGACTCAGAAAATAAATTGCCTCAGAGCAAAAATATAATTTCCCCTAGACAAACAAGTAACTCAGGTTCAGATTCAGAGTGTGAAACATTCAAAAAATACAAGAAAAAGCACAAGATTAGACAAAAAAAAAAAACCTCTGTACCTCAAGCTAAGGTGTTAAAGACTATCACCTCAAATACTCCAGGTAAGGGGGTAGATAATTTACCTCTGTCTAACAAAGGAAAACAATCTGGGACCATGCTTGGTAGCCTTATCAAGACTTAAACCACTACCAGCACTGGAGTCCCTCTCAAAAGGGGGGAGGTCCAGGTGCAAGGTATGGCTGTGAGTATGGTAACAAAACTGACCACAGGGGACACCACTATTCTGACTATGATCAGCAAAATTATAGTGCAACTCAGAACAAGTCTATACACAGTTGTACAAGACAAAAGGAAATAATTGTTAATTCACAAAGGAAAGTAAATGAAACAACCAAAAAGCTTAAAGAGTTAAACGCTCATTTCCAAGGCCTTCTAAGGAGGTTTAAACCTATTCTAGACTATGACCAGAAAATAATGGTCACAGGTGAAGGGGCCAGTTCCATTTAGTGGCTTGTGTGTCAAAACAAGATGTGATAAATCTGTAATTAAAACAGATGCCTAGCTTTCTTCACAAAGAAAGTATGTCCTGTTTTTCCCAGTGCCATCCTGTTTTTGACAAAATCATTAAATTCTTAAGTATCAGACCCACTGAGGACAGTGCAAAAAGAGGTGCCACTCAATAAAACCAGAGGTAATGCTAAAATGTCAGATGACAACACAGCTGGTAGAGTCCTGTATTGTCCAAGCAGTGCACAGGTTTACCCAGTTTTAAAATCAATGGTCACAAATGTTCCAAACCACAAATAAAGTTTCAAAATAATAGGCACTTCCCTTGAAACTCCAGATAGCAAAAGTATACTATACCCTATATGCCATACAAGGTTTGATATCTACCATGCCTTGGGATTAATACACTTGTACAACTGTGTGTGTAAACAAACCTAGCCAATAAAATTCTGTGGTCACAATTAAGGGAAAACCCTTACCCAATGAAGTGACATCACCAGCCTTCAGGTCTGGATAAATTATCCCTCAAGTGTGCCAAATGGTGAGGTGCTCACTACAACAATCTCACATAAAGTAAATTAATTTTCTGTTGAGATTAATAGAAAGGTGTTATAAACTATATTGTTAGGGCCAGATATTCAAAAGGGTTGCGCCATGCACAATAGGGTTGCGCCTGTGCAAGTCCGAACTTGCTCCATTCTGTGATATTCAGCAAGAGGCAGTTGCGCCACTGAAAACAGGCTGAGCAACTCACAATGCAAATGAATGCATGCTGAACTGGTGGGGAGGAACCATGCATAAACTGCACAGCCGATATTCAGCGGGCTGTGCAGAGTTGTGAGCGCGGCAACCTGCGCCTGCACAACTTTGAGCCAAAAAGGTAAGTTGAGGCCACCCACAGGTGAGCTGCTGCATTTCAGGTGCAACACAGCAGCTGCCACCTGTGGCTGGCCCTAACCACTCCCTGTGCCCCCTCATACCTCTCAACTGTCCCTGATTTTCAGGGACATCCCTGATTATGCCTCAGAATTTGTCTCTGTCCCTCATAACAATTGTATTGTTGTGACAGAACACTGGGGATTGTAAGCATAAAATAATGTTAAATATTAAGTTACAGATTCCTTCCTATTCAGAAAATGCATCTTACATAAATCCCCCCTAATTCTATCAGCTTTCTGAGTGTATACTACCAAATCGTAAGATGTGTCCCTGATATGGGGTCTGTTTCCTTGATAGTGTAATGTCTTGTCCCTGATTTATGAGACGAGAGGTTGAGAGGTATGCCCCCCCTTGCAGCCCGATCGTGGGCATAGTTTAACCCCCCCACCAGCCCGATCGCGGGCAGCAATGTGTCTCCCCGCCGAACACATCCCTGGTGGTCCAGTGGACTGTAGATCCCGATTGCGGGATGTGATCATTAACCCCAAAACACATCCCTGGTGGTCCAGTGGACCCGTAGATCCCGATCGCGGGATGTAATTATAAACACCCCAACACATCCCTGGTGCCTAGTGTCCCCACCCCACCCACCCATGAAGCCCCACTACCCCGCCCCCGGCAGCTGGCGGGCAGCATCCCACCGCCTGCGCCCGCTGCCCGCCGACTGACTGCAGTGAGGGCTGCCACGACCATTGGTGCAGAGCAAGAGCCAATGGGCATGCAGCCCATACCGTATATACCGTACAAGACAGTCCATACTTCATTCACAAAACTGGACTGTCTTAGTACGGTATGGCTGCACGCCCATTGGCTCTTGCCTGCACCAATGGGCATGCAGCCCTACCGCGGCAGTCAGTCGAGCGGGTGGCGGGTGGCAGGCGGTGGATGCTGCCACCCGCCGCTGCTGGGGAGGAGCGGGTGGTGGGGCTTCATGGGTGGGTGGTGGGGACACTATGCACCAGGGATGTGTTGGGGGTGTTTAATAATTACATCCCACGATCGGGATCTATGGTCCACTGGACCACCAGGGATGTGTTTGGGGGTTAATGATTACATCCCGTGATCGGGATCTATGGTCCACTGGACCACCAGGGATGTGTTCGAGGGGAGACATTGCTGCCCGCGATCAGGCTGCGGGGGGGGTTGTTTTTAAACTCATGCAGCCTGCGGTCAGGCTAGTGGGGGTGGTGGTGGTGGGGATTTTCACTCTTTTGCCCGCGATCGGGCTGCAGGGGGCATCGGTCCCCGATGGCTGCTGCCTGGCAGGGCGCCAGTTGCAAGTCCTCGAGGATCAGTGCACTTGCATGCTAATGGCATGCAAATGGGGCCATAATCAGATGCAAATGGCCCCCCCGTGCCTTGCATGAATTATGGCCCCATTTGCATGTCACCTTTGAATATCGGATTTTGCGATGGCGAATGTGCTTGCGCCACTGCAGTTGAATGCTCCACTTGACAATCTTGCGGTGGCACAAGTTCCACCGCGCCATGCACAGTGGCTCTGGGCCAGGGGTGATATTCAGAGGAGTTGCTCACTAGCGCAACTCCTTTGAATATCACCAGGGCCACACCCCTGCGCAACTATTTTGAGCAGCGAAGGGGCTTGCACCTAAGAAGAGCGCAGTTTGAATATCTGGCCCTTAGTGCCTAACCTACAGTAGTGATATGCGTTTGAAAATTCTTTCCACACTCTGCCTAGGTGTGTGCACTACAGTAATGCATGTTTTTCTCCTAGTACATAAATCCAAAAACATGGCCTGTCACTTTTAAAACTAACTGTGGTTAGCAAAAAGTGAAAGGGAGGAAATCCTTTACAGTTCAGATATTTGTTGTTCCCATTATTGGGAAGACTAACAGAAGTATTACCTTAAAAGAAAGGTGCCGGGGGTGGGAGGTTTTCAAGAAGCATGTGTAGTTGATAGTGTAAAACTAAAGTTGTCAACAATAAAAATAAAAATGCTGGAAAATAAGTTAAATTCAGATAAAACATTTTTAATTAATGTTAATTTTGCTAAAGAAATGTACAAAGAACCAGTAAAAGTTTGATTTTAACTCTGATTTAGTAAAAGTATAATAAGATAACAAAATGGTAAAAAAATAATTGCAATTCCATATAAGTAATCCCAATGTAACTATGATTGCTATAAAGGTAAACTACAAACAGAGCTTAAACTTAAATATGTGTAATACCAATGGTAACTTCCAGTCAAGAAATAATATATTGGTAAACACAGCCAAAAGTTACAGGTGCCAGTTTAGTAGTGCCTTCAGCACATAGGGGGGACAAAACTTATAAAATGTAACAAAAAGTAACTACTAGCCTTATTTGTACTGCAATACTAAAGATTTAAAAACGTACAATAATTTAAAAAGATTAAAAATGATAAACAAGAGAACCTAAAAGGTCAATTGCAATGTTGATTTTTAAAGTTAATGAACAATGAAAATGTGTTGTATTAAAATATTCAACAATGTAAAAAATGTTATTTTAAAAGTGTACATAGTTGTAATCATGTTTAATCATGTTAGTTCATGTAGTACTGTACACACATCCATGCAAAAAAGTATGTTTCCACTGATGTCTAGTGATGTCATATCTGTGATGTCACATCCTATGATGTCACATGTAATGATGTAATGTATTGATGATGTCATAAGTTACTACATAATGATGCAACTTTGTCTTGTATGTTTTGTTTTCCCTGCAATGCTTAAACATATATACCCATATATAGTAAAATTATAGTTTTTAATTGCAAATGCATTTTTGGGGAGCATTTTAATTCAAAAGGGGGGAAATGAAGGGACAAAACCCTTGATGGAAAAATCATTTTATTTTTATCTTCAAGAATTTATTTTTTTTAATTATCATTATTATTTTAGCTGATTTTATATGGTATTAAGATGGGAAATGTTTACTTTTATTTCTGGTCAAGATTAATGTTGATTAAGTCTTAAAAACAGTAAAATAGAAATAATGACATTTAAAATGAAGTCAGCTTCAGAGTTCAGAGAAAAAAATGGTTTTAAAGAGACTGTTTTAAATTTCAGGGCTCTGTGCTCTAGCTGTAGAACAGAGATAAAATGGGGCCTAACTTACATGTTCCACATTCCCAGGAAGATGCTTTTATTAGGATTTATGTGTTAGTACAGGGAAAGTCTTAGATGGAGATATGTAGCCATGGCTATATGGGAGGCAGTATAGCACAGTTGTTTAAGGCTCTGAGCTGCAAATCTGGTGACATCCAGCAGACCAGACCTGGTTTTGAATCCCACGGCTTCCACTTGCATACTGTATGACCCTGAGCAAGTCACTTAACTTCCCTGCACTCACAGGTCTCTCCTGTAAAAAAGCTTTCTACTTAGTGTGCTACTACTGGTTAAACAATTAAATAAAAAAATGGCTATGCTCAAGATAAGAGATCATGTGATCGGTAGCACCAGAAAGAACAAAAATGTCTTAGACTTTGGAAGTCCCATTACCCTGAATTAAAATAAGAAGTTTTATTCATAGTTTAAAGATGCAATGTACTGCCGCTATGAAAATTAGAAAGTTATTGGACAACAGTATGATAAATAAGCTTACCAAGTTTTATAGTTGCAGAATGAAGCATTCAAAAGTTATGAATATAATTTATTTAATATCATTTTCTTATTAGAGAACTAGACAAATCTATTATCCTGTGAGAGCTCACATCTTAAGAAGTCTAACAAGATGAATATTAAATATGTAGTTTGTTGCTATAGAGAAAAATACAGTCTAAAAGTTTATAGTGAATTAACTTTTCTGACAGTGATTGATGTCTTTAAGAAAAGAACAATGGATCTTGTGTGTCTCTACAAAAAGTAATGTTTTAAGGACTTTAGGAATGAATTTTTCTTACAAATTTTATATCATTCTGTAGCTTAGACTATTAAGCGTAAAATAATTATTTTGTTTTGAGAAGTTCTAATAAAATTATGAAGTTATAACCTTAATAGTGTAGTTTAAAAAGTATTCATACTACAGATATCAGACTTTTTCAAAAATGTTTGGCTTAATGTAAAACACTTGAATATGCAAGTTTAATGTTCAAATTACATTATGTAAGACCTTTAGTTAAAGAAATAATTTTGACCCAAAAATAGATTTGAGGAGAAGGGGCTGTCTTAATGTCTGTATGTCACCATTTATCTTCTAAGATGCCCTACCTTTTTGGTGACTCAAACCAATCCAAATCTGGTGATGACATCACCAGAGCAGTTTTAAAATAGTAAACACTGCTGACCACTCCTGATCTGAGCTAACCATTGGTGTAGAAAGACCTATGTTTAGTTAACTAAGAATTTTATGGCTTTATACTGATGCTAGGCCAAAGAACTTTGTGCCACGCCTGTTTAAAATGCAGGTACCAGCCTAAGCATAGAAATAATCTGAGATAGTGATCTTATAAGTATATATTCTAATACATAAAGGTTATGTTAAATACTGAGTATGATAAAAGTAATATAACTGTTACCATTTATTACGCTAAATATTGTTTATTTCTTCACATTGTTTATTTGCTAGAATTTGTTTATTAGTTGCTGGATTTTCTGAAACAATTTTGTTGATGTTTACAAGATTAGGCTTGATATTTATGCTAATAAGGAATATTTAGAACCATTGTATAGGTGTAAATAAAATATCTATTTTTCATATAAATGTACATGGGGTACGCAGTGTCATTTACCATTATACTTAAACCTAGAGAGCATAGGACAATATCACTTGTAAATATTTATTATTTTTGGTAATTTATAAAATAATTTTTGGGTAAGGCCCGAGGTAAATCCAAGTGCATTATTATAAAAAGTGATATTATAAGCCTTTATTCCAACACAGCAGCATGGAATTGTACCCTTGGATGCTGCAATTCCATCAGCAGGCACCTCCTAAAGCTCTTTGGCTAGCTTGGGGGAGGCCTGTTTAGCCAGTTCCAGAACCATATTCCACCTGGACTTCTGGTACCTGGCTGTGTAGGCCATATAGTTAGCCTGCCTGAGTCACAAAGAAGATGCCAAATACTGCTTTTTGGCCATGGCATCGACCTTCCTGGAGTCTTTCTTGGCGGGAGTGTGAAGCCAAAGGAATGTTAGCCCTGTCACAGGCTGCAGCCTGCACTACCCCAACATGGCTGCAATGACTGCATAAAAACTCCGTACCTGAGCCTGATAGCATGTACCTCCTGTTCACTCTCTCATCCACAGGAGGTAGGGAGTTAGGAGTCTGTAAAATCTTGTTTGTCTGTTTCCCCAAGGACTTATGAAGAGGGATAGACAATCTTTTGGACTCTGGGATGCCCATCATCTCAACAAAATCAGGCTCTTTCTCCTGCTCAGCAGCTTCAATCATTAGGAGCTGGAGGGTTTCAGCCACCTTCTTGTAAAACAAAAAGTGTGAAGGGGACTCAAAGCCTGGGAGGGGAGACATTGGAGGGTCTGTCTGCGGAGATGTCCGGTTCAATGGGTACATCCAGACCTTCAAAGCCATTATCTTTGTCCTCGGGATACTCTTCATCTCCCTCCCACTCCTCGAAAAAAGCATCTGGATCATAATCCGATGGAGTTGGATCCAACCAAACTGACCGCCTAACCAGTGGTACCGGTTCAGACGGAACTGGGTGAAGTGATTGAACTATGTTAATCACTTTAACTATCTCATCAGTGGTTGGAGTATGCGGTACTGAATCTGAACCAGCTGACTTACGTTTTTGTTTGGACGGAACTGACACCTCGGAGTTCAACCTCCTTTTGCCCGAGGAGGTATCGCCTAGGTCAGTAGGCACCTCCTCAGGTTTTTCTGTAAATGAACTGGGCTGGATATCCAGATCTACAGACTTCTTGGCCTCCCTTTCCTTCAGCCTACTCAATCTTTTTTCCAGAGTGGCTTTAGAAAAATTCTTACAAATCTGGCAGTCTGTTTTGAAGTGGTCAAACCCCAGACCGTAAACACAGATGAGGTGGGGGTCAGCCTTAGCAAAAGCCTCCCCACTCTCAGTGCAGTGTTGAAACCCAGTGGGACCATTTTTTCTTTGGTTTCTCAAACATGGCCAATCTAAACAATTACCCTTAAAAGCTTTTAAGCCAGGTAATAACCAACTGATCGGTTACAAACCATGTAACGGGTCCTGTAAAAGAACCAGAGAAAAGTCCGGTTCTTTTGAAACTGATCGGCACCAGAACACCACACTAAATCCCAGAAAATGTTTTAAAACAATTAGAAACAATCAGAAAGGTCAGTTCCTAACCGGACCGACCAATGAGAAACCGAGATAAAAAAACAATTTCCACAGAATTAAATAAAACACAAGTCATCACCTATCTACCACACTACCTGTACCGTAGACAGAGGCTGGAAATCCAAAAAAATAATAACTCAGTTAGGAAAATCGAACGATGATTCAAACTCTACCAAACCGAGCAGAGGAAAAATCTCCAGAGCAACTTCACTGTTAGGCGGAGTAAAGAATCGGATGGTTAAACTGGTAAGTACCAGAGACAGAGGTTTGAAAACCAAGCTTAAGTTCAACATTCTATGCTTCTGCATAGAGTTAAATTTTCCCTCTCCGAGGCAGTTCAAGTGCTGGGGCTAACTGCATATTGTCAGGATACATCAAGACTTCATGTTGTTTGAAACTCAGGGGCTGAGTACGAAATGGGTGGAGTGGTATTGATGACCACCAATCAGGAAAGAAACCTGGGGATAATCATAGCGGATGACCTAAAGTTGGCCAGGCAGTGCATCAAGGCAGTAGGGAGGGCAAGTGGAGTGCTAGGGTGCACAGGGAGAGGTATCACCAGCAGAAAGAGGGAGATGGTATTGCCTCTGTATAGACTGCTGGTAAGATCACACCTAGAGTATTGTGTCCAGCTCTGCAGGCCACATCTCCAGAAGGACATAGAGCAGAGGCAGTGTAGAGCAGGGCAGCTAAAATGGTGAGGGTCTGCAGCAAAAACCCTAAGAGGACTGACTAAAGGACCTCAATATGTACACCCTGGAACAGAGGAGGGAGAGGGGGTATATGATAGGGACCTTTAAATGCCTCACATGGGTAAATAAGGAACAGGAGGGGAGTATTTTTCAGAAGAAAAGGTGCTCAAAAACAAGAGGACATGATATGAAGCTGAACGGGGTAGATTCAGGACAGATGTAAGGAAATACTTCTTCACAGAAAGAGTGGTGGAATCCTGGAACAGCCTTCCAGCAGAGGTGGTGTGGCACAAACAGTGGTGGAGTTCAATAATCCATGGGCTAAGCACAAGGGAATCTTAGTGGAAAGGAAAGGGGGAGGGAGAAAGAGCTGTAGATCAGGCATGGTCTGCAGTAATAGCATAGGTAGGGAGAAATGGGCAGAAAGAATGGGCCAAGCAGTCCTGAGCTGCCATCAAATTCTATGTTTTTATGTTTGGAGGTCAGCATACAGTTAGTAGCGGACAAACCATTTCAGAGTTGTCAGCCACTTTAAAAAGTAACTTAGATACTACCACAGAAAGGCATAGCTAGCTAACCAAACATGAAACAACATAGACACCCCACTGCCAGTTAAGGGCATTTCACGGGTTCTTTTCCAATAGATTTCCTCACACGTTAGCTTTAGCCCATCTCCTTGGTTTCAAGTTTAAAACCTGTATATGTATTCCCCCCCGACATACAGTAAATATGATAAGTTCTCTCCCGAAATGGGCCATATGTTTTAATTAAGATTAGATAAGTACCTAGAGGAAAAAGGCATACATGGGTATGCCCACCAAGTTGGTGGAAAAAGAACGAAATGAAGCAAAAAAGAACTAAATGAACCAAAGGTCTTCTTTCATACCTTTTCTTTCTTTTGCTCCTGCTCTCTTTCCTTCTCCTTATCTCTCTATTTCTCTTTCTTTTTTCTCACGTCCTCTTACTTACTCTAGTCTTTTCCTTAACCTTTTCTTTTACTCTCTTTTTTCTTCCTTCCTTCCTTTTTTGATATGTTTGTATGCATGTAACCTCTAGGTAGCACTATCCCAAGGGCTACTACCCCTGCCTGCTTGGCTAGTAGCAGGTTAAGGGGCCTGAGTTCTGAAACGGGTGCCTCCACCCGGAGGTCAGGGTTGGTAGTGGTCAAGCTAACCTGGGCACAGCCCTCCAGGACACTGTAACCCCCCCCTTTCCTTACTAGTGGCCGGAACAATACACAATAATCACTTTCACAAAACCTCTGATACACCATACAAGTACCCACACTGTTTGCACTTATCACCAAGGCTTTCCTCTGGCTCGGCCCTGGGGACCCCCTGTAAAACAAGGTTATACACAGCAAATAACAGCAGTACAGTACTCTTGAGGGAGCAATCTTAGACCTCGTACTCTCAAATGGGGGCAGTGAGAGGATCTCAGATCTAGAAGTGGGTTGCCATCTGGGGACAAGTGACCATCAAACAGTGTGGTTCACGTCAAACTCAGCCACAGAGTCAAGCCATACAAAAGTGAGGGTACTGGACTTTAGGAGGGCTGATGGGAGAGTGCCTCAGAAAAGCACTAGCAAACAGGCTAGAAGGAGGTATGAAGCAACAATGGGGAATCATCAAAACTGCCATCACAGAGGCAACAAACCTTTGTGTGAAGCAAATAAACAAATCAAAATGAAAGAAAAAGCCACTATGGTTCTCAAAAGAGGTGGCTGTGAAAGTCAGGAAGAAAAGAAAAAATTACTCACCTTAGTAATTGCTTTTCTTCTCATGGAGTCTTGCTATATTAGGACCATTGCAGTCATTCCCCACACTTGAACTGCCCCGGAGAGGAAACAGTTAACTCCAGAGTGATCTGGAGTTCCACAGCGCGAGGGCGCTGTTCAAAGCTCTATCTGGTTAGTTTCAAACGAAACTGTCAGGTTCTTTACGGAGCTAAACTAACACAGCAAGTCTGTGTGGAAAAGCTCTACACTAGCCATTGGCTACCTACCATTAGTAGAATTAGAACAATCACAGAATAATAATAATAATAATATTTATTGTTAGGATCACCCCTTACAAGCACTAATAGGCCCCCTCTCCCCAAAAGACTCAAGTCCAGAGAGGGGACCATCTACCACTTAACAAAAAACAGAAATACCTAGTTCCCTAACCCAAAGGAAACAAGGTGGGGGGAACTAGAGAGACTAAAATGGCATGACACAGTGCTTGCACTAATTTGCCAACCCCATACCCAAGTAGGAGTTCTGAGAGGGGTAGGAGGGAGGGTTGTCCTAATATAGCAAGACTCCATGAGAAGAAAAGCAATTACTAAGGTGAGTAATTTTTTCTTCAAACACCATGAAGTCTTGCTATATTAGGACCATTGCAGATTACCCAGCAGTACCTCCATGGAGGAGGGTCAGAACCTACTTAGGAAATAGGCTCTGAAGTACAGCTGTTAAAACGAGCATCTCTCCTGGACTGGATGTCCAGGAATAATGCTTGGTAAAGGTGTGAACTGTTTTCCAGGTAGCAGCTTGACAAATTTCCAAATGGGAATATCTCTAGCAGCCGCTAGAGATGCAGCTGTACCCTGGTGAGTGAGCCTCAGTCCTGAGGGGGTTCCCTACCTAGTTTTTGGTAACAGAATTGGATACAAGAGACAATCCACCTTGCAATTGTCCTCTTAGTGGCAGGTCTCCCTTTGCCAACCTCTCCATAGGTAAGGAAGAGTTGGAGGGATTCGAACCTGTGACCCTTGGTACGTTCCACATAGTAGCTTAGGGCTCTTTTGACGGCAAGCTGTGTAGTCTCCTTTCACCCGAGGAAGAATGCTCAGTGAAAATACTGGGAGAGAATGGACTGGTTCAGATGAAAATCTGAAACCACTTTGGGTAAAAACTTTCTGTTAGTCCTGAGGACTACCTTATCCCTGTGAAAAGAAATAAAATCCTTTTCCACTGAAAGGGCTTGCAATTCACTTATACGTCTGGCAGAAGTGATAGCCACTAGAAAAACAGTTTTCCATGTTAAATACTTGAGATCTGCAGAAGAAAGGGCTCAAAGGGAGGTTGCATTAACTGAGCAATGCAAACATTCAGGTCCCAGGCAGGGCTGGTTCCGAAAGGGAGGGTTAGTGTGAAGTAATACCTTAAAAACTTGGAAAACACAGGGTGAGAGGAAGAGAAACAGGCTTCCTCACGGAAACAAAGGCAGAAACAGCTGCCAGATGAACCTTCAAGGTAGCTGGTCTAAGGCCTAGGGAATTTAGATGGGCCAAATAGTCCAGTAAAGTGGCCAAGTCAGCAGATTCTGGCACAATTTGTTTCTCCGAACACCAGAAGGAAAACCTCTTCCACTTAGAATTGTAAGTAGCCTAGTGGAAGGCTTCTAGAAGCCTTTAAAATATCCAGGACCCCTTGAGAAAGGTGCAAATCAGCAAATTCTAATTCCTCAAGAACCAAGCCTTGAGGTGGAGGGATTTGAGGTCCGGTACACACTCTCCCTGTGCACAGGTTAGCAAGTCATGGGTCCTGGGCAAGGTCAGGGAGGGTGGATTGTCAAGGACAGGAGGAGAGGATACCAGGGCTGTCTGGCCCAGTCTGGAGCAATCAGAACCACTTTGCAGGGCTGAGTTCTGATTTTACCAATACCCTGAAGAGGAGAGGAAGGGGAAAGCATATAGGAATTTCCTTTCCAATCCAGCAGAAAGGTGTCCAGGGGACTGAGCCCAGCACTGGAGGCCTGCAACAAAATAGAGGAAGTTGATGGTTGTCTGGGCTGCGAAGTTTCACGAATAAGATCTATCTGAGGGGTGCCCCATCTGGCAAAGACCGACCCCAATACTTGAGGATTCAGAGACCATTCGTGATGGCCCTGGGAAATCCTGCTGAGAGCATCCGCCAGGACATTGTCCTTTCCTGGAAGGTGAATTGCGATCAGGGAGGTGTTTAGGGAGTAAGCCAGAGACCACAACTTCATTGCTTCGGTGCACAAGGCTGATGACCGAGTGCCCCCTTGCTTGTTTATGTACCACATTGTTGTGGTGTTGTCTGTCCTGATTTGAACTACTTTGTTCTGGACAACAGTTGCAAAAGCCTGAAGAGCTAAAAGAACAGCTCTGAGTTCCAAAAGATTGATGTGGAGCAGAGATTCCTGGGGGACCACACCTTGAGTGGAAAGGTCGCCTATGGAGCCCCCCACCCTGACAGGGAGGCATCCGTGGTGGGGTGAGGGAGGGAAACGGGTATAAAGGGAACCCCTTGAGTAAGATTGCTTTGATCCTGCCACCACTGAAGGGCCAGGATCAGGGTTTTGGTCACCGGGACTAATTTGGTAAGGGGGTCCCTCCTTTGAGACCAATAGGACCTCAAGTGGAACTGGATGTCCCTCATCTGAAATCTTGCTCCCTGCACGACAGCTGTGGAAGCAGCCATGTGCCCTAGGAGTTGCAGAAAGTGCCTTGCTGGTCGAGAGACCCGCAGGGTAAAGGAGGATGCCAGGGCAATGAGCCTGTCCACTCTTTCCGAGGGGAGAAATGCCCTGGCTAACTTTGTGTTCAATTCTGCACCTATGAAAGTTAGAACCTGAACAGGTTCCAGAACTGACTTTGGTAAGTTCAGCAGGAATCCCAGGGAAGTGAGAAGCTGCTGGGTGACTTGCAAGTGGGATTTTCTGATCTGGAGACTGACCCACTATGAGCCAGTCGTCCAGGTAGGGAAACACAGCAATCCTTGCCTTCTTAAATGAGCCACTACCACAGCTAGACATTTTGTGAATACCCTTGGAGCCGAGGTTAGGCCGAAGGGCATTGCTCTGAACTGGTAGTGGCCAGAGAGCAGTTCGAACCTGAGGTACTTTCGGTGAGAAGGCCTGATCATGACATGAAAATAGGCACCCTGAGGTCCAGGGAAGCTAACCAGTCCTCTGGCCTCAAGGAAGGCAAAATCATTGCTAGAGTTAACATTTTGAACTTTGGTTTCAATAGATGTTTGTTCAGGTACCTTAAGTCTAAGATGGGCCGCCATTCTCCTGTCTTTTGGGGTAAGAAAATATCTTGAGTACAGTCCCTTGCCCTGATGGCAAGGGGACCCTTCACTGCTTTGCAATACAGAAGGAAGAAACCTCTGCTTCCAAAGCAAGGGCTTCTGAAGAGTTTGCAGGTGGAAATTGCCTGGCTCATCTTTGGGAACTGTTTGAAGCTGAGAACCAGGCCTGGCTTACTACTTCCAGAACCCACCTGTCCGAAGTTAGGGACAGCCAGTTCTGGCTGAAATAAGCCACCTGCCCCCACTGGTACAGGAGATCGGCCCTGGGCACCCCATCAGGGTGCCTGCTTGGCAGCAGCTTTAGGCTGAGGGAGGCGACTGTCTACCTATGCCCGTCTACCTCTGCCTCTGAAAAACCCTCTGTGAAAAAGCAAGGAGGCTTGAGATTGGTAAAGGGCCTGTGGAAAGGCTCTACCCCTACCCTGGGGGCATGCCTTGTGGAGTGGCATGTCTCTCCTTAGCTTGGGCACTTTGTAGGTAGTCCTATATTCATCCATCTTTTCATATAATTTTCCGTTTGATCACCAAACAGAGAATTTCCGTTACAGGAAAATCCATAGCCTTTGACTGAGTATCTTGGGACAGATTAGTGCATCTGAGCCATGCCAACCTACGGAAAGCTACAGAAGTGGCCATGACCCTAGAGGAAACATCATTAACATCAACAGCAGTATGAAATTGAACTTTAGAGGCTTCAATGTCATCAGCAGCCACTTGTTCCAACTCACTAGCCAGCTGACCCTGGGCCTGCTTGGCTAACTGCAATAAAGTGTCCCATCTAGATTTCGATATCTAGCCACATAAGCCATATAATTAGCCTGCCTGAGTCCCAAAGAAGCTGCCATATATTGTTTTTTCGCCATGGCATCAATCTTCCTGGAATCCTTATCAGGAGGATGTGAGGCCAGGGAATATTAGCCTTGTCACAGGCTGCAGCTTGCACCACACCTACATGACTACACTGCTCAGAGAGAAGTCTGTATCAGGGCCTGATAAAGTATACCTTCTGTCCATTTTTTATCTACAGGAGGGACAGAATGAGGATTTTTAAAATCTTTGTTGTTTGCTTCCAAATGACTTATGCAAAGGAATAGACAACCTCCTAGACTCTGGAATATCCATCATTTCAACATAATCAGGCTCCTCTTGCTCATCCACAGCCTCTTCTAAAGGAAGCTGGAGGGTTTCTGCAACATTTTGTAAAACATAAAGAGAAGGGACTCAGACAGCATGGGGAGATTCTAAAGGTCTATCTGGAGAAATGTCCGTTCAATGGGCACGTCCAGACCTTCCCAGTCACAAACATACTGTTCAAATTCTCCTCCCCTCATGTGGTTCATAAAATCCTCAACATCATAATCCTGAACCACTGGGACTGAACGAGCCACCCTTTTCCCAGATGCAGGGGGTTCGACAGATCCCTAGACAAAGATTGGACAATCTGAATGGCTTTAGCTATCTCTGCAGCAGTTGGAGAGACAATTTTGTACTCCAGACCTGCTGATTTCTTTGTCTTTTTTGCTGGGACTGGTTCCTCTGAACCAGCCTTCCTTTTGCCCGAGGAAGTCTCGCCCTGGTCAGAGGGCACTCCCTCTGGTCCAGTGGGTACTGGACCGGGCTGGCCATCCGGGTCAGCGGACTTTTTGGCCTCTCGTTCCCTGAGCCGCCCAATCTCTTTTCCAGGGTGGCTGCAGGGAAATTTTACACACCTGGCAGTCTGACAGGAGGTGGTCAGCCCAGACAATAAACACAAGTGGTGTGGGTCAGCCTTGGCAAAGGCTTCCCACAGACATCACAGTGTTGAAACCCAGTGGGCCCGGTTTTTCTTTTGGGTTTCTCAGACATAATGCCAGCCTAACCAAAAACTTGCCCTTTTAATGGCAGTGCCAGGCAAGACACCCTTATCGGTTCCTAACCGTGTCACGGGTATTTGAAAAAACCCCAAATAAAAGTTAGGTTTTTTTAGAACCGATAAGAACCGGGAACCGCACTCTAAAAGCCCAACCAAACAGTTTGACACATATATTTTAACAAGCCGATCGGTTCAAAACCGAACCGATAATGAATTTCCACACATACTTAATTTCTGTACTTACGGTTTACCAGATAGAGCTTTTAACCGAAATGCGGTAAAATAAATACTTTTTGCCGGTTCCAATGAACCGAAAATACTCATTGAACCGAGAAATGAACCGAGCTGAAGGAGCTGATCTCCGGAGCGACTGTTCAGTGAAGCGGAGTAAAGAATCTGACAGTTTCGTTTGAAACTAGCCAGATAGAGCTTTGAACAGCGCCCTCGCGCTGTGGAACTCCAGATCACTCTGGAGTTAACTGTTTCCTCTCCGGGGCAGTTCAAGTGTGGGGAATGACTGCAATGGTCCTAATATAGCAAGACTTCATGGTGTTTGAAAGATAGCATTCTGGAAGTATAAGGAAACACAGAAAGAGCAGGACAGAGAGCTGTACCAGTTAAGGCAGAAGGAAGCAGGGAGGGAAGTCAGAATAGCAAAGGCCCAAACTGAGGAAAAGATAGCCAACTCAGTTAACAAGGGGGATAAAACCTTTTATAGGTACATCAGCGAGCGTAGAAAGACAAAGGGAGGGATAGTGAGGCTGAATAGAATGAACGGTGGGTGGGCAGAGGGGGACAGTGAAAAAGCAGAGATACTGAACGAATATTTCTGCTCAGTATTCACAAAAGAGGAGGAGGAAGTGCCTAATCCAATTAACAGAAGCACTCTTGATAGGGGGTCGATCCCAGTCCTTTCACAGAAGAAAGGGTTCTGCAAGAACTCCTAAAACTGAAGGTGGACAAAGCAATGGGTCCTGATGGAATTCATCCCAGAATTCTAAAATAATTAAGGGAGGAACTAGTGAAACCACTGGCTACTCTTTTTAATAAATCATGGGAGGATGCTGTGGTACCTGAGGACTGGAGGAAGGCGGATGTGATTCCCTTCACAAAAGTGGGACCAAGACAGAGGCAGAAAACTACAGAGCTGTCAGTCTGACCTCTGTGGTAGGAAAGTGATGGAGTCACTTCTGAAGGAAAGAATAGTTGAGTACCTAGAGGCCAGTGGAGCACAGGACCCAAGGCAGCATGGGTTCACAGTGGGAAGGTCATGTCAGGCAGATCTAATAGATTTATTTGACTGGGTGACCAAAGTAGTAGACCAGGGAGGGCTGTGGACATGGCCTACCTAGATTTTAGCAAGGCATTTGACACAGTCCCACACAAAAGATTAATAGTCAAATTAACCAGCCTGGGAGTGGGTCCCAGGGTGGTAGCCTGGTAAAACATTGGCTGCACAACAGGACACAGAAGGTAATTGTAAATGGAGTCCACTCGAAGAAAGAGGGGTTACTAGGTGGGCACCGCAGGGTTCAGTATTGGGTCCAGTCCTTTTAATGTCTTCATCAGTGACATTGCAGAGGGACTGGAAGGAAAAGTATGCCTTTTGCAGATGACACAAAGATCTGCAACAGGGTTGATACACAAGGAGGCGTGGAAAGGATGAAAAGGGACTTGTCAAGGTTGGAGGAATGGTCAGAAGTATGGCAGCTAGGATTCAATGCAAAGAAGTGCAAAATTAAGCACCTGGGAAACAAGAACCCAGGGGAAGAATACTCAATGGGTAGGGAGGTAGTAACAACAACAAAAAAGGAAAGGGACCCTGGGGTAATCATATCAGATGATCTTAAGGTTAGCAAGCAATGTGAGAAGGCAGTAGGGAGGGCTGGGGGTATACTAGGATGTATAGGGAGAGGCATCAGTAGCAGAAAACAGAAAGTTGTTAGCCCTCTGTACAGACAGTTGGTGAGACCCCATCTGGAGTACTGTGTCCAGTTCTGGAGACCCCATCTCCACAAGAACATAGACAGGATGGAGGTAGTCCAGAGGAGGGCAACTAAAATGGTGCAGGGTCTGCAAGAGAAGCCGTATGAGGAAAGACTAAAGGAGCTTAATATGTATACCCTTGAGGAAAGAAAGGAGAGGGGGGACATGATAGAAACTTTTAAGTACCTCAGTGGAATCAACAAAGTCCAAGAGGGCAACATCTTTCAGAAAAGAGACGTGTAAGAACAAGGGGACAATTTAAAGATAGAAGGAGGGCGGTTCAGGGGCAATGTGAGGAAGTATTATTTCACAGAGAGGGTAGTGGATGCATGGAACAGCCTTCCTGAGGAGGTTGTGGGGTCTAAAACTGTGGGAGAATTCAAGAATGCATGGGACAGACATAAGGTAATTCTTGTGGGGGGGGTAGGAAGAAATAGGGTGTTGGTTAACTAGGATCTGCGGCCTATCCTGTAGGTAGGGAAATGGGCAGACTAGATGGGCCAAGTAGTCCTTATCTGCCGTCAAAGTCTATGTTTCTATGTTTCTTGCACAAACTGGAACCACAGTCAGGGTAAATGCAAAAAAGAATTAGATCTGATTTATTTAAGGGACTTGAACAAGGGAGGGGCGTAATCAGGTTAATTTGCTTAAAGGCTGTATCAATCAAACAGTTATGCATGCACTTCAGGGTCCATAAACAATCACACACTCTGGGTACCCAGATGGAGAATGGTGGGCTAGCCAGGAACGTTGCAGCTGGTTGGGGCCGTGATGGAAGAAAACAACATGCACAACACATACTATTTGTAATCCAGTGCCGGAAGGCTCAGTTCATGAAAAGAAGACAATCAGATGACACACTTTTAGATTAGGCTGTTGTTGCAGGGAGCTACCCTGATGATTACTCATGATACCCAAGACTGGACACAGGCTGGACGAAAATCAAGACAGCAGGTAGTTAATATGGTGTGCCAGGAGAAGCAGGGCCCACACGAACCGCCTAGGCGTCGTTCCTGTTCAAGCGTAGAGCAGGGGGCTAATCCCCAGGCAGGTCTCTCATCGGTGGCTTTCTCTGTGCAGTGGGGTAGTCTGGCAGGGCCAGCATGGCATGGCCCAGGCTGAATGGAGATGAATGCGGATTCAGTCCGATTAGGCTGGATAAAGCTTCCAGCAAGCAAAACACAGTTCACACAATGGGAACCAAATCACAATCCACTTTCAATACACAGCACGTTTACATGTAAAGGATTCTACGGTACCAGCAAGCAGAACACAGTTCACACAGTGGGGAAACAAATCATGACCCACATTCAATACACAGCACATTTACATGTAAAGGATTTTATGGTACCAGCAAGCAGAACACAGTTCACACAGTGGGGAATCAAATCGTGACCCACTTTCGATACACAGCACATTTAAATGTCAGGAAATTCTACTGTACCAGGCAAACCTCTCTCCGGTCATGATCGCAAAGTCTCTGCATAAACCTAGGATCCAAAAGCAGCTGGAACTCCTGACAGGCCAATCGCATTCAGCAAAATCTTCAGTCTTCTTCAGATATGAGCCTGGTAAAAAAAATCAGTGGCTTACTTCATTCTCACAAACTTGGATTTAGTCTGAAATAATTCTCTTCTCTCCCTCTCAGGGGCAGCAGGCAGATATGCAGGCCACAACTCAGCCCTTTCCACAGTTCTCCCGTGCGAAACTACTCAGATGGCTGCTTGAGTGTCTCAAGCTGTTGCTTCTTCAGCTCACAACTTAGATCTGACTCAACTGCCAGCAAGCTTGGGACTTCCCCCAGAATCCAAAAGGCTTAGTTGGCTGATCTGTCAGTCACAACAAAGGCTCCCCCTTCAGGTGCAGAAAGGCACCAAAAGCTCAAAACTACAATTCCTACAAATGTTGACTCCAGACAGCTCCTGTAGTCCAGCTCCATTTTAGGTCCCACAAGTACTGATTGGTCCAGTTCAGCAGTCCAGGACCAAGATAGTGGAGATAAACAAAACAGTCCTTGTTGCAAAGTAGGCAGGTTAGACAAACTACATTATCATTATCACTCTAAATGATTTTCAGCAAATAGTTACATTTTCAACAGAACTCCCTCTCAGATTACTTATAACTGCAATCCAGGCAGCTCTTAAAGAAACAGTGCACAGTGGCACAGAGGCTATACAGGCACTCTCTGACAATCACATTTAAACTGCTAAAATGCAGGACACCAGCCTGGCAGTGAGCATTTAGGCAAGCTCAAGAAAGACTTCTTGGGAACCCCCATTTGTAGGGGGGTTACACTCTTCCCTGTCTGGAGAAAACTTGGTGTCTGCGTCAAGTCTGTACCATCATGCATCAGTTAACATAAACTTATTACTTTCCTATACATATTTACTACATTTCCCAATACTTTGTCCATTCTGACAATACATTACGCATATTTCACACAAGTCAGTTGAACATTACTATACTAAATCAGGTAATAACTTCTTGTACCTTGAACAATGCAAGATAGGGCCCTTTCCTATCAGTTAACTTGGGGTTGGATGGGGAAGGGACACCATGGTGAGAGGGAAGAACAAGTAACCTGGAATGGGTGGTCAAGCTCAATTTGGGCAGAGAGCTTGGTGAAACATAAACACCTTTGTGAACCACAAGGAGAGGCAAGTCCACAGGCCTCCCCGGAGAATCATAGCTGAAACGCAATACTGGCTTGACAGCTCGGCCAGTCTTTTTTGGGGGAACAACTACAGTCTCTGTACTTATAGCAACAGTCTTGGGGCTTTCATCACTTGTGAGGGGTGCCTCTGCCTGGATGGGAACGTTCAAACTTGGGGCACTGTCAGCTCCTTGCTCTGCAGGCTGTTTCAATAACACTTGACTCATTTTGTGAAGGCTCAGGCACAATCAAACTTTGAGGCACTTAAGGGGGGTTGTCAGCACTCTCATAGTGTTCATCAAGTTCTGGTATGTCACCAGAAAGACTCAAACCATCAGCCCCTCCTTCAGGCTGATCATACAGTTCCACAATACACAGGGAATCAGCATCTTCTGATGTGATACTTTGCGCTTCACTTTCAGGGAGCATTGGCTCCAAGGAAGAAGCTGGGGGGTTAGATAGTCCAGAAGGCCGAGCTTCATCCCTGCAGTTAATCATAGGATTTCCTCAAAACAACTGACTCAATTCATAGGAGGGGTAATAGACATTGTCACACTCACTGTCATCAGAATCTGACTGATGATCACTATCAGTCTGGACCTGCTTTGGGGGCCCTTAAATCTGTATCCACTGGGGTAGGTTGACTTTGTCTCTTTCTTGCAGCAGCATGAGTCACCAGCCCAGGTGAATCAATCTCTGATTGTTCAGCCTCAGTTATGACTTGGCCAATAGGTATCATGTGGTTACAGAGGATGGTCTTGACAGCATGGAGTTGTTCTCTGGACGCACCTTGTACACAGATAAATCATCCAACTTTCCAACTACTACATGGGGAAGATGGTGCCACCGATCAGCAATTTTGTGTTTACCATGCAGTCCCCAATTTTTTTTTCAACTTTCTTTTACTCCTTCACAGTTCGAGGGAACTCTCTCAGGCAGGCCAACCCTGTGCCGCCCTGCCTGAGGGTTGCTGCGACCAGTGCTTTCTCTCCCCACCACTGCAGCCAACACCCCTGGTTTAACCCACCAGGGGAGGGTAGCCCGACTCCTTACCTTGTGCTCCGTGCAAGACAGACTCCGGCATGCAGGTGGGGTCCAGGTGGACGATCGATGAAGCCGGCCGAGATGAACCCCGGCACTGGGCATGGAGGATAGGTGCCATCGCCTATCCCTCTGAGATGGGTTTTTTCTTGTTCTCCCAACCCCTGCCCTGCATGTGCACACCCCCGATGCTTGGCGCACGGAAACCCTGCCAGCGTCCGGCATGCCATTACGTGCTGCTTGCGCTTCTGCAGCACCCCCAATCTCCACCAGGGGTCACTGGCATGCTGGGCACCCCAATGCCCTCCCCCCGGGATCGGAGAGCAGCCTTACAGGTGCTCAGTCCAATCCTTCACCTGCCGATCCCCGGCGCCTGAGCTCACTTCCGAACTCGGGTCGCCGGCATGGTGCGAGGTGTGGCGTCCATTGCCTCAACCCTCAGTGCCAAGCAGTCCCAAACTGAGTAACAACACACAGTCTCCAGGTCAAAGCTCTTGAGCTTTTACTTTTTTATCATGCCTCTCTTTTTTGGCTAGATTTCACTTGGCGGCCATTGTCTGGGCCAGTTGATAGGCATGGTTCAATTGAGCTTTCAGTTTTTGTACATATTGCAAGTAGTTTTCAGCTCAGACCCCATCTGCAGAGACCCCAAAACAGACATCAACTGGCAGCCGGGCCTCTCTCCAGAACATGAGCCAGTAGTGGGAGAACCCAGTAGCATCATTTTTCGTGCAATTGTATGCGTGTACCAAGGTGCTAATCTGCTGGCTCTATTTATACTTGTCTTTTGGGTGGAGGGTACCCAGCATGTCTAGAAGGGTGCAGTTAAAACATTCTGGTTGAGGGTCTCCCTGCAGGTGATAGGGGGTGGTTCTTGACTTTCACACCCCGCATAGAGAGAGCATTTCTATGATTAATCAACTTTCAGAGTCTCTGCCCTGGTCAGAGTGGATCCGCTGGGGGGCACCATAGTGGACGAAGAAATTTTCCACTAGCACCTTGGCCCCGGTAGATGCCTTTTGATCTTTGGTAGGAAAAGCTTGTGCATACCGTGTGAAATGATCCATAACCACTAACACATTGCTAGTGTTCCTCTGATCAGCTTCTGAACACAAGAAGTCTGTGCAGACTACTTCCATAGGGGTGCTGGTAGTAATACTATCAAGGGGGGGGCAGCCCTCCGAGGCAGGACTTTTCTTTGCAGGCAGCGACTACAAGTCTTTACATGGTGCTCAACGTCGGCCTCCATTTTGGGCCAGTAGAATCGAGATTGTACCAGGTCAAGGATTCTGTCAATACTTAGGTGCCCCATGTGATTGTGGAGGGAACTCAGTACGAAATTTTTAAAGGCCGTGAACAGGACCAATTGTTGCTTGTCTACTTTGCCACTATGATATACTGTCACTCTATACAACTGATTGAGCAACTTCAATCTGGTGCCTTCTTTAAACAATAAAGCAGTTCGCAAGTCAGTGGAATGTAACTTAGACACATCTTTCCTCACACGCAGCGCAGCAAGTGCTGACTGAATCATAGGATCTTGTGATTGAGCCCACTGAATGCTGTCATTGTCAGATTGAGGTAGTGCACTAATATCTAGAGCAGAGAAGTGGCAATAAGCAGCTGGTATGCAGGTGTCAGAAGAGCCCAAGCAATCTACTAAACAGTCCACTGTGTCCGCAGACATCTGTTCATTTCTATCAAACTTTTGGCACAATGCTTGAATGTCAGGTTCAGACAGTCTGACCCAGTCACTCATGGAAGTGGGCCTTCGTGATAGGGTGTTAGCATCAATATGGTTCAGGTCTGGTCTGTATTCGGCAGCATAATCATAGGTTGATAATGCAGAAAGCCACTGGTGCCCAGTGGCATCTAACTTAGCTGAAGTCTGTACATAGGTCAACGGGTTATTGTCAGTCTTCACCAATATCTTTGCCCCGTAGAGGTATTCATGAAAATGGTCAACGATAGCCCATTTTAGTGCAAGGAACTCCAACTTATGCACAGGGTAGTTTCGTTCGAATGGGGTCAAGCTCCTACTGGCGAAAGCTACTGGTCTCAGGCCATCCTCATGGTCTTGATACAGCACTGCTCCTAGACCCTGCAGACTAGCATCTGTATGTAGCACAAAGGGTTTGGTGGGGTCAGCATAGGTGAGGATGGGGGTGTGGGTGAGCTGGTATATGATCTCATGGAAGGCTACTTCATAGTCAGGTGCCCAGTGGGGCCCGAAGAGTTCACCTGGGTGGAAGTATACTTTTTCTGGTTCTTTAACGGACCCTTTTTTGTATTTACGATTGGTAGGAGGGTAACCCTGGGTAAAGTTCAAGAGCAGGCAAATCATATTGGAATAGTCTTGTATGAACCTGTGGTAGTAGCCACAGAACCACAGGAAACATTGTAGTTCTTTCAGATTATGGGGCTGGTGCCACGTAGTCAGTGCTTCAACCTTAATGGGATCAGTCTCTATCCCTTTTGTAGATACTATGTGCCCCACATACTTCATGGAGGTTTGGAAAAACTGGCACTTGTCAATGACCAGCTTGAGGCCAAAGTCTTCCAGTCAGTCTAGGACTTTAAACAGTCAGTTCTCATGCTCCTCTAAGGTGCTGCCAAACACAATGACATCGTCAAAGTACACCAGGCATTCCAGCAAATTCATATCTCCCACCGCACGTTCCATCAGTCATTGAAAGGTGGCCAGGGCACTCGATAACCCTTGTGCATCCTCAGAAATTCGTAGATCCCCAATGGACAGATGAAGGCTGTTTTCTTACAGTCTTCCGGGGCCATCGGGATCTGGTAGTATCTGCTGCGAAGATCCAACACCGAGAACCATTTGCACCCAGTCAAGCAGTCAAGGGCATCTTGTATATGAGGCATAGCATATTGGTCTGGGATGGTCCGCCGGTTCAGGGTTCGATAATCAACACACATCCTCACAGACCCATTCTTCTTATGCACAACCACAATGAGAGAGGCGTATGGGCTCCTGGATTCTTTTATCACACGAGAAGTGAGCATTTCCTGCAGGTGTCTTCTCACATCATCTATGTCTGCTGGGGCTAGGCGATGGGACCTCTCTCAAAATAGCCGTTCATCATGCAGGCGTATGTGATGCTCTGCACCCTGGACACATCCCACATCCCATTCCTTCAATGAAAACACTTGGTCTCTCTGGGCAAATCTCTTGCTAACACTAACCTTCCATTCAGCTGGCAACGGGAAGTCACCAAAGTCAAACAAGTCTGGGGTCACTCTCTCCTTCTCACCAGGGTGCTTGTTGCTGGGCAATACTGCAATGTCTGTGCGGTGTACCGTAGCTAGGGTGCACCCTCTGTCCACCCGGATCTCCTGATCTGACACATTGTGAATCTGGACCATCACTCGTCATGCATAGGCATGGGCATAACCAAGCAAGATGCTGGGCTTGACCAATAATCCTTCTGGCAATTTTCCATCGCCTGGTGCATCCAACATAAGTGTTTTGTTCTTGATATCTTTCTGGAGGCGGACCTCCCCTTGAATGGTACACTGGATGTTAGGGGCCAGTACCATTGAATCGGAATCCTTCTTCGACATGATCCCCACAGGTTCATCCTGGTTTACTTCCTCAGGTTTCTGTTGCAAATCATAGGCCCTCTTGATCAGAGCCAGAATTCTCAGGGCCCTCCCAGTCCATCACCCTTGTTTCTCGTGACAGAGTGGAGCCACTCTCCCAAACATATGGGCGTTTGTCCCAATTAACAGGGGGACCCCATCATACAGTCTGGTGGGGGGACACACTAGGGCCAATGTCTCTACTCGCTCCGCTACACCAGTTACAGTTGCAGGAAAAGACAACCAGAGGCAGACATACCCTAGGTAGGGAGAAGACTTGTCATTCAGGCCCCACTCATGTAGTCCTGTGCAGTTGCTTTGGGGTTATTGGCCCACTTGGCATGGATGGTAGCCAGGGCAGGACCTCAGAGGCTCTCACTCAACCGCTTTCATTTCTCTGCTTCTGAGAATTGCCATTCAAGTACTAGAGGGGCAACATAGTCTATCCAGGTCTCCCAGTCATCCTCCCCCTGGAGGTTGGGGAGGGTGCATGAGAAGATTCTCAGCCTTCGGTAGGAGTCATGACTAATGGGAGGTACAGATATAGGGGCCAGCATTGGCACGGGCACAGAAGGTGGGGCAGTAACAGGTGCTGGAGCGGGAGGAGGAATTGGGGAAGGAACACCCTCAGGTGGCAGGAATAGTTTCTTAAAGTCCTCTACGGTTTTCCCTTCCTCCAGCAACAACTTACCAAATTTCTCCTCAAAAGTCTTAGATAAAGGTGGGAGCTCATCCTCCCCAGAGTCTTTACTGTCTTTTGTTATCACTCTCCAGGCAGCTGGAACCCTTTCTTGGGCAATAGTCTGTGGCACTTTTGAGCTGTCCACAAGGTCTCTACACTCTACCAAGCTATGAAAGTTTAGGCGATCAAATCAGCCTGTTGACCCACCACCACAGAGTTTTTTAAACATTCAACTTTGGAGAGTGCTCACTCTACAGTGTCTTTACTGGTATCCAGTATAAGTAGAGCATTTTGGGGGTCAATCTCCTGCCCAGTACACCACCCCACCAACAGGTGTACAGCCATTTCGATTGGGGTAGCCATTAATCTTTGGAGGAATGGTCAGAAGTATGGCAGCTAGGATTCAATGCAAAGAAGTGCAAAATAATGCACCTGGGAAACAAGAACCCAGGGGAAGAATACACAGTGGGTGGGGAGGTAGTAACAACAACAAAAAAGGAAAGGAACCTGGGGGTAATCATATCAGATGACCTTAAGGTTAGCAAGCAATGTGAGAAGGCAGTAGGGAGGGCTGGGGGTATACTGGGATGTATAGGAGAGGCATTAGCAGCAGAAAACAGGAAGTTGTTATCCCTCTGTACAGACAGTTGGTGAGACCCCATCTGAGTACTGTGTCCAGTTCTGGAGACCCCATCTCCCAAAGGACATAGACAGGATAAAGGTAGTCCAGAGGAGGGCAACTAAATGGTGCAGGGTCTGCAAGAGAAGTCAGATGAGGAGAGACTAAAGGAGCTTAATATGTGTACCTTGAGGAAAGAAGGGAGGGGGACATGATAGAAACTTTTAAGTACCTCAGTGGAATCAACAAAGTCCAAGAGGGTAGCATCTTTCAGAAAAAGAAACGTGCAAGAACAAGGGGACACAATTTAAAGATAGGGGGGGGAGTTCAGGGGCAATGTGAGGAAGTATTATTTCACAGAGAGGGTAGTGGATGCATGGAACAGCCTTCCTGAGGAGGTTGTGGGGTCTAAAACTGTGGGACAATTCAAGAATGCATGGGACAGACATAAGGCAATTCTTGTGGGGGGTAGGAAGAAATAGGCTGTTGGTTAACTAGGATCTGCAGCCTATCCTGTAGGTAGGGAATTGGGCAGACTAGATGGGCCAAGCAGTCCTTATCTGCCGTCAAAGTCTATGTTTCTATGTTTCTAACAATAATTCATAATTTTTGGCCACTAGAAGGCACAAAATCCCAGCAGTGAGCCTCCAATATGTAACCCCTAGGTGGCACTATCCCAAGGGCTACTACCCCTGCCTGCTTGTCTAATAGCAGGTTAAGGGGCTTGAGTTCTGAAATGGGTGCCTCCACCCGGAGGTCAGGGTTGGTAGTGGTCAAGCTAACCTGGGCACAGCCCTCTGGGACACTGTAACCCCCCTCTTTCCTTACTAGTGGCCAGAACAATATATAATAATCACTTTCACAATACCTCTGATACACCACACAAGTACCCACACTGTTTGCACTTACCACCAGGGCTTTCCTCTGGCTCGGCCCTGGGGACCCCCTGTAAAACAAGGTTATACACAGCAAATAACAGCAGTACAGTACTCTTGCACAAACTGGAACCACAGTCAGGGTAAATGCAAAAAAGAGTTAGATCTGATTTATTTAAGGGACTTGAACAAGGGAAGGGCATAATCAGGTTAATTTGCTTAAAGGCTCTATCAATCAAACAGTTATGCATGCACTTCAGGATCCATAAACAGTCACACATTCTGCGTACCCAGATGGAGAATGGTGGGCTAGCCAGGAATGTTGCAGCTGGTTGGAGCCCTGTGATGGAAGAAAACAACATGCACAACACACAATATTTGTAATCCGGAGCCGGAGGGCACATTTCGTGAAAAGAAAACAAGACAATCAGATGACACACTTTTAGATTATGCTGTTGTTGCAGGGAGCTACACTGATGATTACTCACGATACCCAAGACTAGACACAGGCTGGACAAAAATTGAGACAGCAGGTGGTTAATCTGGAGTGCCAGGAGAAGCAGGGCTCACATGATTCGCCGAGGCGTCGTTCCTGTTCAAGCATGATGCAGGGGGCTGATCCCCAGGCAGGTCTCTCGGTGGCTTTCTCTGTGCAGTGGGGTAGTCTGGCTGGGCCAGCGTGGCATGGCCCAGGCTGAATGGAGATGAACACGGATTCAGCCCGATTAGGCTGGATAAAGCTTTCAGCAAGTAGAACACAGTTCACACAATGGGGAACCAAATCATGACCCACTTACCACAGTCAGGGTAAATGCAAAAAAGAGTTAGATCTGATTTATTTAAGGGACTTGCACAAGGGGGGGGGCATAATCAGGTTAATTTGCTTAAAGGCTGTATCAATTAAACAGTTATGCATGCACTTCAGGATCCATAAACAGTCACACATTCTGGGTACCCAGATGGAAAACGGTGGGCTAGCCAGGAACGTTGCAGCTGGTTGGGGCCCTGTGATGGAAGAAAACAACATGCACAACACACAATATTTGTAATCCGGGAGCCGGAGGGCACATTTTGTGAAAAGAAAACAAGACAATCAGATGACACACTTTTAGATTAGGCTGTTGTTGCAGGGAGCTACCCTGATGATTACTCACAATACCCAAGACTAGACACAGGCTGGATGAAAATCTAGACAACAGGTGGTTAATCTGGAGTGCCAGGAGAAGCAGGGCCCACATGATTCGCCGAGGCGTCATTCCTGTTCAAGCATGATGCAGGGGGCTGATCCCCAGGCAGGTCTCTCGGTGGCTTTCTCTGTGCAGTGGGGTTGTCTGGCTGGGCCAGCGTGGCATGGCCCAGGCTGAATGGAGATGAACACGGATTCAGCCCGATTAGGCTGGATAAAGCTTTCAGCAAGTAGAGCACAGTTCTCACAGTGGGGGGAACCAAATCATGACCCACTTTCAATACACAGCACATTTACATGTAAAGGATTCTACGGTACCAGCAAGCAGAACACAGTTCACACAGTGGGGAACCAAATCACGACCCACTTTCAATACACAGCACATTTACATGTAAGGAAATTCTACTGTACCAGGCAAACCTCTCTCCAGTCATGATCGCAAAGTCTGTGCACAAACCGGGGATTCAAAAGCAGCTGGAAATCCTGACAGGCTGATCGCATTCAGCAAAATCTTAGGTCTTCTTCAGGTATGAGCCTGGTAAAAAATCAGTGGCTTACTTTGTTCTCACAAACTTGGATTTAGTCCGAAGTAATTCTCTTCTCTCTCTCTCTCTCTTATAGGGTTACCACCTTTTAAGAAGCCCAAAGTGAGACATTTCATACTGAAACTGGATTTTTCGCAGGACAATATGTCATCTCGACCAATGCAACAGACATGTTTTCTCTAAATAATCAGAATTAAGACTAAGTGTTGTAATTTTTTAGTTGTTGCTTGTGTTTTCTATTATTTTAAGGTATTTTAGTTAAGGTGTTACAGTTTCTTGCAACATTTAGAGGAAAATCAGAAAAAAACATTTTCTACTATAATGTCAGGACATTTAGTATTTTTCATGTTTTTCTGCAGGACACAGCTGCCCAAATCAGGACTGTCCTGCGAAAATAGGGACAGGTGGTAACCCTACTCTCTCAGGGTCAGCAGGCAGACATACAGGCCACAACTCAGGCCTTTCCACAGTTCTCCCACATGCAACTACTCAGACGGCTGCTTGAGTGTCTCAAGCTGTTGCTTCTTCAGCTCCCAATTTAGATCTGACTGAACCGCCAGCAAGCCTGGGACTTTCCTCAGAATCCAAAAGGTTCAGTTGGCTGATCTGTCAGTCACAACAAAGGCTCCCCCTTCAGGTGCAAAAAGGCACCAAAAGCCCAAAACTACAATTCCAACAGATTTTGACTCCAGACAGCTCCTGTAGTCCGTCTCCATTTTAGGTTCCACCAGTACTGATTGGTCCAATTCGGCAGTTCAGGACCAAGATAGGGGAGATAAACAAAACAGTCCTTGCTGCAAAAAAGCAGGTTAGATAAACTACATTATCATTATCACTCTAAATGATTTTCAACAAATAGTTACATCTTCCAACAGAGCTCCCTCTCAGATTACTTATGACTGCAATCCAGGCAGCTCTTACAGAGACAGTACACAGAGGCTATACAGGCACTCTCTGGCAATCACATTTAAACTGCTAAAATGCAGGACACCAGCCAGGTAGTGAGCATTTAGGCAAGCTCAAGGAAGACTTTTCGGGAACCCCCATTTTGTAAGGGGGGGTTACATGCATATTACCAGCAGTATGCAAAAATGTGAACAAGAATAAATGGACATGATAAAACTCATGGTGTAGCCTTAACCTATTTTCGCAATGGAAATGCTCAAGAAAACTATTGCAGTTTGGGATGATGAATGCAATACAGCAAACAACATGTGATTAGCTAAAATACGAAAATAAATTCAAGATGCATAGCACATGAAGACATATTATGGAATACAACTTGAAACCTATTTGTCAGATTTTGATTAAATATGAGGGCTGTTCTGATAAAAACAATGGCACTGTGAAAAACAGAAACCGACTGTAATCATGTGAATGTTATTTCAGCTGCAGTACAGTATGTCGCCACTGTTTTATGTTCACGTAAAAAAAACTATGTTCATACTTTTTAGAGATTTTACTTTTTGGTTTAATTGTATACTTTCATTGTTACCCCAGATAAGGTGAATCAGTAAGGTTTAAGGACTAAAACCTGATGTGGCCACTGCATAATTGATATATTCTACTTCTTTTCTCTGCTAACTCCCACCTGCATCCAATGGCTCGGTATTACTTCAAACGGATACAGAGAAGACAGTGCAGATTCAAAAACAAGCTGCTTACTTGTCTCCCGTAGGTGATTTGGTACCACATTCCCTTTCTTAGGTTCCTCCACTAACTTGTTCAAGTGAAGAGGGGCTGGTTTCTTGAAGGTTCCTCGACTGGGGTTGAGCTGGAAAGCACTTGGCTTAATCACTTCCATTCTCCGTGGGTATTCTGATATAAGCTTGGTCAGGATTTGTCACTCCCAGAGCTAAATGAAAAAACAAAGAGAGAATACTTGAGCAAGATTTCTAATAAACAGGAATGTTGCAATTCACACAAATTAGATGAAATAATGCAGGAGGTCATTAAAGCCCTTAAAGGAAGGCCATCAACAACTCACAGACCTAACAGAGTAGCTATGAAATGGAACAATGAAGTTAGCAATCATTAAATCTAAACTGTTGTTTTGTTCACTTTGTTTAAAAAGTTGTTTTCAAGTGAAGATAATTACTTAGAATAATAAAAACATCAGAATGCTAAACTACTTCAGACCTTGGTCACAGCTACTTTGGAACTCAAGCTTGAAACAGAAAACAAGAAGTGACTAGCAGCCAACAAAGGCATGCCACCTGTCACTAACTTCTTTTGTTGGCATTCCAAGCCTTGGTTTCAAAGTGCCAAGGTTGGATCACCTGAATAACAGCAAAGTTATCTTTTATACCATAACCTTCTGTGTCACTGAATGTAAAGCACCTGTATTGAAAAGACACTTAGAGAGTAGCTGTAACAATGTGCCTGGGACAAAGAGTGACAAACAACCATTACTGAGAAGTAGAACAGTAATGCTTATCTATATTCACAAAAATAACTTTCTCCATGGAACTTTCTCACCATCTAATAATCTTTCTTTTCAATAAGTTAACTGTCAATGCTGGCAGTATTGGGAGGCAAGGCAAGAGGGAGATTTAAAGGGACACTGTCAACCTGGAGGCAGTATAGCATAGTGGTTAAAGGCACTGAGCTGCAAACCTGGAAACCTGGGTTTGAACCCCACAGCCCCCACTTGCATATACTGTGTGACCCTGAGCAAGTCACTTAACTTCCTTGTGTTTCCAGGTTGCACCTGGAAACAAGCTCTGGCTTAGTGTGCCTTTCCTGGTTAAACAATTTCCCCTTTCCCTTTCCCTTTTGCAGCCTAGTATTTCTAGTTGAAAACCCACATTTTATGATCCATTACCTGCTCTGAAATTCATTCATGTTGCTGGTTGTTTTATCTGCTTCCTTTCTTAGAACTGAAATGCATGCAAATGGTGAAATTATACCCAGCCTTGTTTTGTTTCAAATCCTTGATCTACTCTTACTGCATACTTCCTGAACATGATGAACACCCACTATTAACAATACAGTCACTCTAGATGCAATAGTCTCCTCTCCTCCAACTGCATCTTAAGTGTACAGATTGTGTTGGGGGTGTTCCTAAATCCAGGAAAGATGCAGTGGGAGTTGATCAAGAAATGTAAACAAAGGTGTTAGTGCAGTCTGTTTTTCGCCTTTTAAAAGAAAAAAGTAATCAGAATCAAACAACTCGTAACATTACAAATCTCCACAGAATGTGAGCAATTGTAATGTGTTGTTTAAACTCAGGAAAATGTGAGGCCTAAGGGGGTGTTGACAGTGTCCCTTTATCTCAGAAAAAGATTACAGAGAAGCACAGGGTGAATGTACAGGGTCCCACAGTGGGTATGAAAAGGTTAGTCACCTTATAACTGTATTTTTACTAGTGGATGTGATGCATGCTATTACTATTAGCAGACATCTCACAATGTAGAGATGCCCCAGAATTTAAAGTGTTAATGGATTCAAACAAGCACTGGACAATGCCAACCATATTAACATAGAAACCTAGAATGTGTCATCGGAAAAGGGCCAGTAGGCTCATCTACTCTGCCCTATTTTCACTACCTTTTACTGCACCTTGGACCCTACTTGGTCACAGGTGTGCCTCCCTCCTCCCTTTCCTCCACCTAGTATGCCCAAGTGCCTATCCCACACATGCTTGAACGCTCTACAGTGTCTTTACACTCAACATCTCTTTTGGCAGGCTGTTCCAGGCGTCCACCTCTGTTTCTGTGAAGATGTATTTCCTTGCACCCCTCTTAAACTCCACCCCTCCAAGCTTTATAGTATGTCTCCATGTCCTGGTGCTCTTCCTCCTCCTTTGATAAAGATTCCCTCCTGCACCTTGTTCACCCCCATGAGGTACATATCGGTCTCAATCATGTCCCCTCAGTTGCTTGTATTTGCCTTGCAGTTGTTCAGCATAAATAGCACAACAGTTAAAATGTAGAAAATAATTACATGAGTTGCAAAAGTGAAATTGTCATGATTGGGAATTGAATAGATTCATACATAATGTTATCGGTTTCCTACATTGCGAGACCGAATTTTCAAGCTAATGTTTTTATCACCCCAGTATATGAACATGGCAGGTGTCATGCCAACCAACATATGATTTTGTAGAATGACTATGAAAACAGGCTTGGGAGGGGGATTTGATAATGATACATGCCATGTTAATGAGATGGGGGAAAAAATGACAAAGTTAAAAATGTGAGTTCAAAACGTAAAAAAAAAAAATGCAATGTTATAAGTAAACATTGAAAATGTCACTGTTTGTTCATAACTTGCTTTTTGTTGTTTAGATTTTCAACATAGACTTTTTATCACTCCGACCTAACAGAAAGTGACAGATGACATTTAATGAAATCCCGGCCAAAATGTTATTTTGTGGCAGAAGTGTGAACAGATGTTTTGAGTGGGATTTTTAAAATGACATATGTTGTGCTCATGAGGCGGGGAAAAAAGTCTACATTGAAAATCTGAGGTCAAAATCTGCAAAAATAGCAAAGTGATGAGTACACATTGAACAATTTCAACTTTCTTCATGACTCTGTTGGCTTTTGAGGCTTTGACTCCAAATTTTCTACATCTTTTTTATGACCTTGCCATATGATTAAGGCAGGTGGAATGTTTTAAATCCTGCAAACGACAAACATTTTAAAAATGATGAAGTTATGAGTAAAAAGTTCAAAATCAATTATAAAGACATTAATTACATAGAAACACAAAAACATGGAGTTTGATGCAGATAATGGCTGCCTGACTCACCTAGCCTGCCCATTTTCCCTACCTACAGTAACACTGCAGACCCTACCTAATCTCTGGTTTTACCCCCTCTCCCATTTCCTCACCTCTAAGATTCCCTTATGCATATTGCATGCCTTCTTAAATCCCATTACTGTTTTTGCTCCCATCATCTCCTAGGGGGTCTGTTCCAGGCATCCACCACCTTTTCTGTGAAGAAGTACTTCCTTACAACTCACGTGAGTCTACCCCTCTCCAGCTTCAAAGCATGACACCTTGTTCTTGAGCATCCCTTTCTCTGAAAAAGGCTTCCCTCTTGTACCTTATCTATACCTGTGAAGTATCTGAAAGTCTCTATCATATTCCCTCTCTCCCTCCTTTCCTTCAGCATGTACATATTGAGATCCTTCAGTCTCTCTCCATAAGGCTTTTGATGCAGATCTGCACCATTTTAGTTGCCCTCCTCTGGACTGCCTCTACTCTGTGTATGTCCTGCCAGAGATGAGGACTCCAGAAGTGGACACAGTTCTCTAGGTAGGATCTCAAGAGATTTATGCAGAGCTATCACCACGTCCCTCTTTCTGCTGGTGATACCCCTTCCTATACACCCTAGCATCACACTGACTCTCCCCACTGCCTTGTTGCACTATTTGGCCACCTTAAGTCATAAGATACAATAACTCCCGGGTCTCCTTCCTGTTTGGTGGTTGTCAGTACCACTCTCCCCATTTTGTACTCCGACTCTGGGTTTCCTCTTTTGGTCCCACTCCTAGGCAGCACAGCTTGTTTACAGGTCTCCTGTGTGGAACGATGTTAAAGGCCTTACTGAAATCCAGGTAGTCCACATCCACCGCACCACCCTGATCTACTTGCCTGGTCACCCAACTGAAGAACTCTTACCAGATTAGTTTGACATTACCTCCCCCTAGTGAATCCATGCTACCTTGGATCTTATAAGCCACTGGATTCAAGATATTCCAAAATCGTTTCTTTCAGTAGCGATTCCATTAATTTCCCTGTAACCCCGGCCCCCCCCCACAAATGGGGGTTCCCAAAAAGTCTTCTTTGAGCTTGCCTAAATGCTCACTGCCAGGCTGGTGTCCTGCATTTTAGCAGTTTAAATGTGATTACCAGAGCTTGTATTGCCTCTGTGTACTGTATCTTTAAGAGCTGCCTAATTGCGCTTAAGTAATCTGAGAGGGAGTTCTGTTGAAAGATGTAACTATTCACTAAAAATCATTTAGAGTGATAATGATAATGTAGTTTGTCTAACCTGCTTTCTTTGTAGGAAGTACTGTTTTGTTTGTCTCCACTATCTTGGTCCTGGACTGCAAATTGGACCAAACAGTACTGGTGGGACCTAAAATGTAGCCAGACTACAGGAGCTGTCTGAATTCAAAATCTGTAGGAATTTTAGTTTGGAGGGGTTTTTTTGCGCCTTTTTTGCAATTGAAGGGGGAGCTCTTGCTTTGACTGACAGCCAAATCAGCCAACCAAATCTTCTGGATCTTGGGGAAGTACCGGGCTGCTTGCAGATTTCAGTTAGAACCAAGCTGGAAGCTGAGCAAGAGGAGCTGAAGTGATTCTGAGAGCAATCCTGAGTGAATTCGTAAGGGAGAACTATGAAAAGGCTGAGAGTTTGGCCTCCATGTCTGCCTGCTGCTCCTGAGAGGGAGAGAAGAGAATTATTTTGGACTAAATACATGTTTGTGTGACTAAAGTAAGCTACTGAAGTGGGCCAGGCTTAACCTGAAGAAGACTGAATATTTTTGCTGAATGCGATTGGCCTGTCAGGAGTTCCAGCTACCCCTAAGCTCCCAGTGTGTGCAGAGACTTTGTGATTGTGCCCAGGGAGCGCTTTGCCTGGTACAGTAGAATTCCCATACATGTAAATGTGCTATGAGCTGCTAGTGGGTTGTGAGTTAGTTCCCCACTGTGTGAACTGCGTTCTGCTTGCTGGAAGCTGTATCCAGCCCAAAACGGACTGCTTCCGAACTTGTCTCCATGCGGTCTGGACTTTGTCAGACTGGCCCAGACAGACTACTCACTGCACAGAGAAGCCATCGATGAGAGAGACCTGCATGGGGATCAGCCCCCTGCTCCATGCTTGAACAGGAACGATGCCTCTGTGACTTGTGTGGGTCCTGCTTCTCCTGGCATTCCAGATCAACCATCTGCAGTCTCGATTTTCATCCAGCCTGTGTCCAGTCTTTGGTATCGTGAGTAAATACCAGGGTAGCTCCCTACAACAACAGCTTAATCTGAGTGTGTCATCTGATTGTCTTGTTGTTTCACTTCCTTTACGAACTGAGCCCTCTGGCTCCGGATTACAAATATTGTGTACTGTGCATGTTGTGTTTTCCATCACAGGGCCCCAACCAGCTGCAACCCCGGCAACTGTCCTGGCTAGAACATCTCTTCTCTACCTGGGTACCCAGAGGTGGACTGTGTGGGGGGACTCAAAGCGCATGCATAACTGCTTGATTGATATAACCTTTAAGCTAATTAACCTGATTTTGCCCCTCTCTTGTTCAAGTCCCCTGAATAAATCAGATCTAACCTTTTCTGCATGTAATCTGACTGTGGTTCCAGTTTGTGCTCAAAGTACTGTACTGTTGCTATTTGCTGTGCTTAACCTTGTTTTACAGGGGATCCCCAGGGTCAAGCCAGAGGAACCAGCCCTGGTGGTAAGTGCAAACAGAATGGGTACTTGTGTGGTGTACCAGGAGTATTGTGAAAGTGATTATTGTATAGTGTTCAGGCCACTAGAGGGGAAAGAGGGGGGTTACAGTGTCCCGGAGGGCTGTACCCAGGTTAGCTTGACCACTACCAACCCTGACCTCTGGGTGGAGGCACCCATTTCAGAACTCAGGCCCCTTAACCTGCTACTAGCCAAGCAGGCAGAGGTAGTAGCCCTTGGCGTAGTGCCACCTAGGGGTTACATCCCCATCACTGGCCTCCCCCCGCTACCACTTTTGTGAAGTGGGACTACATCTGCTCTCCTCCAGTCCTCCGTGACCACTCTCGTCTTTAGTGAGTGGTTTAATAGGACTGTCAGAGGTGCTGCCTGTACCTCTCTGAACTCCCTCAGTAACCTTGGATGTATCCAGTCTGGCGCCACAGCCTTGTCTACTTTAAGATTTGCAAGTTCCTTCAGGACTCTCTTCTCTGTAAATGGACTTGTGTCCATGACCCTTCCTTCGATGCCCCTGACACATATATGTGGTTTCACACCTTCCTTTTAATCTATGAACACTGAACAAATGTATTTGTTCAAGATGTTTTGGACAATTGGACTTAACAGTCAGTTTGTAGTTGGACTTGGTATCAGCAGGATGTTTGCCAGTAAAGAAAGAATTACTCTTGTGGACTGTAGAGAGGTACAGTAGGTAAGGGTTGGGCTGGTGGGTCAGGGGCAAAAGACATCACTGAACCATTTTCTTTATTACATGTGTTAAGAAAAAAGGAAACAACAAGAGAAAGTTTTCTTTTTCAGATCCTGACAAATGGTAATTAGACACCTCAGTGTTGGTTTGTTGTTTGGTGGCACCAAGGGGTGGACACCCCGGTGTTGCAAACTTTAATTGGGGAGGGTGTTAGCCAGCATCAGGGGCTGACACCCAGGTGTCACAGATCGGGGCTGGGGTGTTAGCTAGCATCAGTGGTTGGGTACCAAGGTGCTGAAATGGGGTCGATAACTGGGTCAGGTAACAGAGGGGGACACCAGTGGCAGCACTGAGAACCTGTCACTGATGTTCTTTATGTGCTGGATCAGGTTGGAAGGAAGACACCAGCAGCAAAGCTGAGTGCCCATCGCCGGTGTACATATAGATTGAATAGGAGGGGTATACTGGTGGCAGAGTTGAGCACCCTCCACTCTTCTTGTTGGGTCAGACAGGTGGGAATAATACCGATGGCATAACTGAGTCCGTGTTGCTGGTTGTGGTTATTAGCTAGAAGGAGATGATACCGGCAGTGAGACTGAGCACCCACCACTGGTTTTGTGTTACTTCTGGGTGGGTGGATGTTTACAGTGCAGCCACAGACAGGATAAAGCTGTGGCCTTTATACAACACCTCTGCTGTCCCCAAGACAGCAGAGAAACAAAACACTGGACAGCATCAGTAAAGCAGAATAAAGTTGACAAGAAAGGTTGGTGGTAGGAAGTACAAGCTGCAGAAGAAAAAACACTTACATTTTGCATTTTCTAGCATTGTGATTGGTCTGGAACTTCAAAGGAAAAGGGCAGAGAATGGTGGAGAAAGGTAGAGACTGGGTGTAACTGGAGAGGAGCTTGGGTATCCTAAAGCTGTGATAGGTGGAGAAGGGGCATGACCCCATAAGCTCTCTCAAAGCTCAGACCAACTGCAATATATTCACCAGCCTCTGGCAAATGAACATAAAAATGTCTTTATAATGTACTGGTGACATGACAACCATCTCCCCAACTGCAGATCTTTGGCTGAAACATAGAAACACAGAAGTTGTCGGCAGATAAAGACCCCTTTGGCCTATCCAGTCTGCCCATTTTCCCTGCTTACTGTGCCACCGCAGCCTTTGCACAATCTCTCATTCCCACCCCTTGTGGTCCTTCCAAGGTCCTCTTGTATCTGAAGAAGCTATAGTGGTTACCATATTTAAAACATTTTAGTAATACAAAACCTAACTATGGAATATGAATATAAATCTCTCAATTTTCTAAAGATTGTGCAGAATTAAGAATGTTATATAGATAAACAATCTGCATTAAATGTTCAAGCACCATTCCTTATAACAAATTTTGTTTGAAGAAGTTTCACCTACCTTAAAAAGAGAAGGCAGGGAAGGGGTAGTAACAGCATGCATTACATCCACATAAATAAAGTTACAAGTTGAGTAACATCTTCTTACAGTGTGAAAGTGATGCATGGTTATATTATGATTAGCAGACTAATAGCAGTGCTATGGGAAGCTGGTTTTCTAGGATTATTTAGGGAAGAGGCCCTGAAGAACAGCAGTCCCAAACCTACAGTATAATCCCTTCTGGATTGCACGTCAGTGTCATAATAGGATGCAAATATGTGATTGATGGACCATGTAACAGCCTTACACACTTCCAATAAAAGTACATCCCTTGAGGCATCAACTGATGCTGCTGTTCCCCTTGCAGAATGAGCCCTATCCTTTCCAGGTTGTTTACTCCCTGCTTCTGTATAACAAAATGGTACGCACAAAACTAACCAGTGTGAGCTAGATCTTTAAGCTGCTGGGTGTTATTTTTTTCTATCTCCATAAGTTACAAATACGTGTAACTTTTCTTCTCGTATTTGTTCAGTTTTCTGTTTATAAATGCACAATGCACTCTTTACATCTAGAGTATGCAACTTTTCCTCACCAGCATTTGCACATGGCCTTGTAAAAAACACAAAGGTAATGTGTTAGCCTCGTTTAAAAGAAAATTTGTCATCACTTTGGAAAGGAATTTTTTATTTGTCCTAGAAACCACCATATCTTTGTGGAACACGAAACAGACTGTCTCTCTCTGCTCAAAGCTTGCAACTCTTTGTGGCTCCTAGCCAACGTGACTGCTAGCCAAAAATACTGTTTTTAAGTCAGATATTTTAAATCTGCTAGCCCGATTGGATCAAAGAGAGCTTTTGTCAGCTGAGCGAGGACTAAATTCAAGGGCCAATGCGGGACAAATTTTACTAACTGGGGAGTTTAAGTGATTAGGGCCCCCATTTTCAGAAGGTTAGCATGAGGTTAGCATGTCATTAAACATGTTAGCGACATACTAACTGGGATTAGAACGGTTAAAATGGGGCATTCTGCAGCCCACAGTGCTATGCTGATAGTGTATGTGCATAACAAATACCACCGTATCCATGCAGTTGAGAGCTCTTCCCCTATACACAGGGCACAGCAGCATATTCTGTGGTTCTGAAAACCCTAAAAAGTCACTGTTGAAGGCATTTAAAACCCTACCCTTATCAAAGTGCACAGTGGTGTTGGTGGACCCTCTTGGACTGATACAGATTAACAGCATGGGAAAGCACACAGTGGTATGTCTGGACCCCCTTGGGCTGGTATGAACTTTCAGTCCCAGACAGTGTCTCCCACCCCTCCAACCACCAAATGCAGGTCCAATCTGTCATATAGTGATATCCCCTAGCTCCCTGGTAGTCTAGTGCATCTTCTGATTGCACTCCCACAGCCACTTCCCATACCACCCGCAAAGCTTACTCTACTCCCCCCCTCCAGTGGCACTCCATTCACACTAAAGTGCACAAATCAATTGCTGACTCCTCCCAGAGATGGCAACTGGCACATCCTCTCCACTCACCACCTTGGCCATCCGCTGTCTAAGTGACAGAGTGACTGTGCACGTACTGTAGTCTACTGGGGGTGCAGTGCTAATGACTGTCTCTGAAAATGTGGCCCTTAGACTCTTGAAAAAACTTTTAAAAGAGAGTCAGATGCCATATAATATTTTGACGCTGAAGAATTATATGCTGATGTGGCAGCAAAGTAAAAAATCATGGCAGAGTTATGCTGGCGGCAATGTGGTGAGAGAGGACATCCACATCATACATGCTGCAGGTGACCAGTCCTCATTCCATATTGATCTGAAGTACACAGACTTGTGCAAGACATGTTAGAGTTCCAGTCTCTCCCAGATTTCCAAAGTTTGGTCTTAGGTCTCCCCCCTTGGGAAGTGTCCCAGGACGAACGATAACTGTTTTTTAATTCTCTCAGGTGCTGCACTAAAAGCCATAACAACACTGGGGCTCAACTGATAAATATCTGCAATAGGATTAAGGCAATGGAAGCAGTCACAGTTCTTCTTAAGACACATAAATTTAACACAAGATAGCTTCCTTTCTTTGGCCACAGGAAAAAAAATGAAGGGTTTCTCACATTCTAACAACTCATATAAAATAACTACTTAATAGACATAGAGAGAGAGATGATAGGGGTCAGGTTTATATTGCAGTACAAGGTACTGGTTTGTACTGCAATACAAGGTACTGTGATTCTGGCCGTAAACAGTAGACACTGTGGATCAAGACAGTCAGTGACTGCATACAAGTATAGGGCTTATGGGCAGACTACATGGGCCTAGTGGTCCTTATCTGCCAAAACAATTTCTATGTATCTATAAGACACATTTTCAATGACTATGTAACCTGGTTAAATAAAGTGATTGATTGATTGTTGTATAGACTGGTGCTGTTTTTTCAAGTAAAAGTATATATTTCATGGTGCTAGGTCCTACAATTTACTTTTTATTCTTATTTCAAAGCAAACACCAGGGGTCCGATTCTGAAAACACCTAGACTGATGCAAGATGCTTGCATCACACATCAATGACACAGTTTGCACCTTGCGTCAGAAATTGCGGCAGTCCTGACCCCCGAAACACAGTCTGCATTGAAATAGGAAGTCGCTGCGGCAAACGGGCACTGCACTACCCTTGTGACCTACATCAAGGTACGTCATGTCACAAGAGGGCTTGCACCACGGTGGGGCTGCCATATCCCCTTATTGGGGATTCTAAAAGCTCCACCATGGTTGTAACAAGGAGCTCAACTTAGACCAGCCAGGAGGTGGTCTAAGCCCCTTGCACCATTGTGTGACCCTGTGGTGAGATAGGGGGAGAGCAACATGTGGGGTCAGGGGGCAGGAAGGGCACAGAGGGGCACAGGGTGAGACAGGGAGACAGCAGGGAAGTAAGGGATTGCCTTGGCACCCCGCAGGGTGCATATGCCTCTGTAATTATTATACAGCAGCATATGCATCCTGCCGGGTGCTAAAGAAATCCCTTACTTCCTTGCTGTTCCCCCAACTCACCCTATGGTCCCCCCCCATGCAGCTCCTGTCCCTGACCCCCTCCTGGCAAGCATATCCCCCCCACCACCACCACTGCCACCGATGCTGGCCCTTCTTGTGATGCACCAGTGGGGGGGACCAGATCCCCCTGCAGCATTTGCCATAGCCGCACCAATGGTTCGGCACTGTTGTACACCCAGGGATTTTGGCACCAGGATCCTGATTTTTGCAGAATCCAGTGCAGGGTCCCTGATGAACCCGGGGTTTGCTGCATCCCTGAAACGGTCATGACTTGTGTCGCTCCAAGGAATCTTTTGGAATCAGGTCTCAGGTGTTTTTTCTCAAGACACTGGACAAAGCATCAGACCATTAATTGGTATGCCTTTGAACGTTAAACATTCAGAATGGGCAGTCCCTATTGGGTTGCCTTATTATTCCTTCATATAGACTCTTGGGAATGTGGTTGTTATTCATGTTTTATCTGCAAAGATTGCTTTTCTATTTCTTTATGAAAACTCAGTTTATGACTCAAAAGGGGGACTACTCACAGCTTTATCTGATTCTTCAATATGAATACCTATGTACTGTGCATATTTTAATAAACAAAGTGAAAAAAAAAAGGCAAATCATGGCTATACACCAGCCCCTGGCAGTCTAGTGCCCCAATCACAGGACCGATCTCTCAGATAGTGATAGCCTCGAGCACCCTGGTTATCTAGTGGACCCCCTGTTAATAATCCCATGCCCACTCCCTGTCCTTGTCCCGCACTCAGCATCCTTCACACCCCCTACCCCTCAGTGACACCCCACTCACACCCCCACACAGTGGCTGACTAACTCTCATATTACCTGCATAAGTATAACATACTCTGCTTGCAGCAACATGGATTTAGGAAAGGACACAGTACGTCGACCGCCCTACTGGAATTCTCAGGAGAAATTCACACTGACTTGGACAAAGAATATCAAACCGGAGCTGTTTTCATTGACCTAACAAAGGCATCTGATACTGCTACGTTCCCCCTAGGGTTTCAAAATGATTAGCTACTGTGGCTAAACAGACCCCATATTTTTTTAGCCACCGCAAGAGGCCCTTAGCCACTGCATCGCGTAATGGTAAAAATTCCAACAGAGAGGTTTTATTTAAGTGCAGATTACATTATTTTTAAATACCTACATGTTTAGAGCACTTTTAGTGTTTTTAAACACAAATTGACATGGGTGTGAGTGTGGTGGGGAGACACTTTTATGCACAAAGAAACATTTTATTGGTAGCTTACATACTAGGTGGGGGACAGTTACAGGTATGATTATTATAGCTTCAGTAGTTAAGAGTTTTTTTCATAAGATTCACAGCAGTCTTGTGTATATATATATATATATATATATATATATATATATATACATCTTACAGCAGATGCCTGGTATTGTTTCTTTTTTCTTTTAACACTAACAGCACTGAGACAGTACACACAACACTGGAGACTGTACTTGTTGCCTTTTACTTTCTTTATGTTGATGCTTAGCAGCTCAAACTGTTGCACGTTTTTTTTCTTTTCAGTCCCAGTGCTGCCTATAAGTCTCCTCTTGCTTGCCCTGCCTGTCCTCATATTCTGTTTATAATTCTCCTGTAAAGCCGCAGCTCCTTCCACATTTTATTTTTCACACTGACTGCTCCTCAGCTTTATCCTGGCTTGTGCTGCTCTGTTCACTTTCACTCAACTTGTCTGCTCTATATTAATGTTCGAGATTCCTCTTTTTTTTCACAATAATAGCCCATGCACTTTCAGTCTATACAGTGCCCTTTTTTATATCCATTGTATCTCCTCCTGGCTGCTATTTGTTTTTTGCTCACTCAGTCATTTTCCTTACTTTTCTTTCAGTAGCTTGCTTATCTCTCACATATTCAGACAGTTTCTTTGTCTTTTTTATATCCTCTGTTTCTCCTTGTCTGTTACCTCCTTCTCTGTCACATAATCTTTCAGTATTTGCACAATTAAGAGCCCAGTTTTTTATATCTCAACCCCAGGCTGCTTTCTCCTTATACATTTCAACCCCCTTTTCTTTCAGTGCCCATTTCTTGCACATTCTTTCAGTTAGTCTGTGTTGCACAATAAATACGTGCCTTTTTATTCCCCCTGCTTCTATTTGTGTTTCAGAACTTGAATTCAGTCATTTTAAACACTCTTTCAAGCTTCTGTTCTTTCAGTCTGTTGCACAATGTGCCCATTTTTATACCCCCTCTCTGTCTCCTGCTTCTCTTTACTGTTTTATCCTGATTTTTTTCTTTCAAGAGCTTCTCTAAGTTCTTTGCACACTTTTCCCTGTGTCTCTACTGCTTTCCCTATCTCTCACTCACTGACTTCATATTTGTTCCACTGTTTCCTTGTGGCCCAGTTTGTTTAATCTAATTCTTTGCCATTTCTTTCCATCTTCTCCTGCAAAATGTGCTTCACTGCTTACAGTAACCACTCAAGTTAAATATTTCAAGTATCACAATCGTGATCACTGAACTGCTCACCTATCTGCTCCCACATCACCGCCACAGCTCAAGGATTGTCTTCCCACTGCGAGCCCTCCCAACACTCGAGAACAGCTGCACCTACTGGTCGGAGGAGAGTGTCTGTAAATTGCTGCAGTCAGAGATGACTCTCCTCCGTGTAAAGACTGAGGTCATGAGGGTGACAGTGACAGTGACAGTGACAGTGACATGTGCTTTACAGCGCTCCCAGAGGTCGCAGTACTTTGAGACTCGTGCCGACGCAAGAGATCACTATGTCACCGAAAACAATAGTTTTTTGCCACTCTCCCGGCTGTTGATAAGTTCTTTCACCTCCGTGGCGTTGGGGGGGCTCAAAACTTTTAGCCACATGGCTTGTGGCTTCACCAGTGGTGATGTGGCGAGCGGCTAGCGGGAACAGAGTACTGTTCACCATGGCTTACTTATCACACAACTACACAGTCTTGGGCTCTCAGAAGGACCAGGTTCCTAGGTTAAAAGTTACCTGGCCCAATGCTCTCAATCAGTAAAAATCTCAGAAGTTCTCTCAGACTCAAAACCGGTCCTGTCAGATGTTCCACAGGGGTCAATCCTAGGCCCCCTCCTTTTCAGCCTTTTCCTAAACTCTCTCCCCAAATCCTGCCTGGAACAAATAATCCTTTATGCTGATGATGCCGTGATTCTCTCCTCTTATAAGGACCCGAAACCCTTACTCCAGAGCCTGCAACTTGCTTTCTCCAATGTTGAAAAGTGGTTACTAGATCACAAGCTGGTCCTAAATCACAAAAAAACAAAATCCATGCTTTTCTCCAGTCCACAAAACAGAAAAAGACAAATTCCACTTACTATCAAAACATACACAGGAAATACCCTTGAACAAGTGTCAACATTTAAATAGCTTGGAATCACCTTTGATCAAGGTCTTACCTTTGCGACCCACATTGATAACACAGCAAAAACGGTGAACCAACGCATTGGTATCCTTTTCTGAAACCAGCAATTCCTTACCCAAGCTGCGCTGAGGATTGCTATCCAAAGCTCTGTCATCTCAATCATAGACTATGGCTTAATTATCTATGGCTCTGCCACAACCACTGCACTAAGGCGCATAACAACCACCCTAAACAAGGCCTGTCGGCTGCTCACTGGAGCACAAAGACGTACTCATACATGTGAGTTCTACACTGAAACAGGATGGTTGCAACTCTCAAATCGCATAAGGTATCTCACATGTTTGATGGCAAAAAAATCCATCTTGGGCCGCACTCCACCGTGTATCCAAGACCTACTTTGCCCGAATACCAGCATCCGTCCCACCAGAAGATCAGAACACCAGCCCATCCAGGTCCCCAGATGCTGGACCACACAGGGCCAAAGATCTTTTGCCTATCGTGCCCCCAGCTGGTACAATGCCCTGAGCTCGCTCATTACATCCTCTATGTCACTAGGAGCTTTCAAATCTATGCTTTACTCTCACCTCTCAGCCTCTAGCTCCTGTGACTGCCTTGACTAATGATTCTTCCCTCATGGCTGTTTTTACTGTTTTTCATCCTCCTCCTCCTCTGCTCCTTTCTTGACAAAGGCATCTGAGTACCTCTAACTACTCTAGTCTGCTCTCCTCCCCATATCTCCTCCTACCCTTCCTACCTTGACCATTCCTCCAATGTTTTGTTTTTTTCCTGTGATGTACTGTATTATACTGGCTTATAATTTGCTGACCATTCTATGTAACATGTCTTGTTTGTTTGTACATTGATGACGTGGAACCTTTGTAAAAGAGCCATTGGCTCAAAGGTAATAATTCCTAGAACAATAAACTAAACTCACCCAAAAGTGAATGAATCACCTGGCAGCTCCTTACAGAGATGGCTAATGGCACAGCATCTCTGTTTACCACTTTGGCCAGTGTCTGAGTGACGGTGAGTACACACTTACTGTAGTCTACTACAGTAGGTGTGCAGTGCTAATGACTGGCTCTGAAAATGTGACCATTAGACCTTTGAAAAATCTTTTGACAACAGCATTAGATGCCATAGAATATTTTAATGCTGAAGCATTATATACTGATATGGAATCAAAGTGACTCTTCAGTAATGGTGGTTTAAATCCCTTACAATTTAAATATACTAAGGGTCCGATATTCAAAGGTAATCGCTAGCACAAACATGGGTAGTGCTGGTGCTAACCTGGGTTTGCACCAGTGCTATAGGCAGGGCCATATTCAGAGGCACCCAGAATGCTTCATAAACCCGGTAGTGCCAAGGCATTAACTATACCGCTGCACCTCTGCAAATGACGGTGTCCCCTCATGCATATTGACGCAGTGGCATATTCAAAGGTTTGCAGTGGCAATAAACAGTTCCCAGAGCAGTGCTGTTTACTGCCGCTGAACAACAAAAAATAATTGGGCACTAAACGTGCAACCCCCACACCTCCCGAAGGAAGGCTGTACTGCAGCCACCTGCTCCTGTAACAAGCTTCCCCCCCAATCAATCAGTCTACAATAGATCGGTATTCCCTGATGGTCTAGTGGTTTCCCCCACCCACCAACTGCCCTGTCTACAACATATAACTACGCCCTGGTAATGTAGTTGTTCCACCCACCCGCCGATTGCTCATCTTACCAGTAACCCCTGGTGTTACAGCAGTTCCTCCCATCCCCAATTGCTCATCTTACCAGTATTCCCTGGTGTTGCAGCAGTTCCTCCCATCCCCAGTTGCTCATCTTACCACTATTCCCCAGTGGTATAGTGGTTCCCCATCCCTCAATCGCACATCTTACCAGTTTTGCCTGGTAGTATAGCAATTCCCTCCCCAGCAACAATCGCTCATCTTACCAGTTTTCCCCAGTGGTATAGTAGTTCCTCACATGCACCGAACACTCATCTTACCAGTCTTTCTTGGTGGTGTAGTGGCCCCCTCCACCCCCACCCTGACCGTATACCAACCCACCATCTGCTCACCCACTGAAGACCTCTTCCCCCACTCCTTCACCTCAATTGCCAGTCTCTGTGAAAGCAACAGCTGGCACAGCCCTCATCTCACCTCTTTGGTTGGCCGCTGTCTTACAGTCATGGTGGGCAATCATGTACATCACATGCGTGATCACTCTTTGTGACTGTCAGACAGTGGCCAGCTGAGGAGGTGGCGGAGGTGAGAGTAGGATTTGCCAGCCACTGCTTTCATGGAGACTGGCAATCGGGGTGAGAGGTGTGTGGGGTAGGGTCCTTGGTGGGTGGGCAGGTGGAAGCTGGTGTACGGTGGGCAGGATGGGGGGTGCCACTGCTGTATACCACCAGGGAATACGGGTAAGATGAGCAATCGGTGGGGTAGGATGAGCTGAGATACCACCAAGAATACTGATAAGATGAGTGATTGGGGGGAACCGCTATACCACCAGGGAATACTGGTAAGATGAATAATTGGGGTTGGGGGGAACCATTAGACCACAAGAGCATAGTGATATGTTGTAGACATGGTGACTGGGGGTGGGGGGGGAACAACTAGACCACCAGGGCATAGTGATATGCGGTATACAGGGTGATCCGAGGGGGTCCACTAGACCACCAAGAAATAAAGGGGTGCTAAGGGGCTCCTACATGCAAATGAGCCCATAATGGGCAAGCAGATGGCCCCTTAACACCATCCATGCTCAATGAGCTCATTTGCATGCTAGCACTGAATATGGCCCCAGGAGACCTGGTGCTTTCCAGTTTTGGGCAGCGCTATCTCCTGTGGGCCATATGCAGCCTGGTCAGTGTCATCATAGCAGCAATCCACTTAGCACTGTGCCAACATGGCCCAATATTCAGTCATATAACACTGCTCCATCAGTGAGTGCTAGTCGTCAGAATGTCACTCACAGGTGATCATGCACAATAGCAAGTATAGCATACATGGCTACACTGTGATTGCTCCCGGGTCTGAATAAATGGTCTTAAATACTCTAGTTAGTAAGTGTGCAACCTCAACATCTTTTGGTTTAAAAGGTTTCTTCTTGCATCAAAAAGTAAATATTTTCCAACTGGTCCAAACTCAGTGGTACACTCAGGAAGTAGAATTCTTTCTGCATCTGGGAAGAACGTCTACCACTTGTTGGGGGTAGTGAGCTTTAGGAGATTAAGCTTTTCAGTTTCTACTCTACAGGAATTAAACAAATCAGACCTAGATTTCTTAATGGACACTGAATGGAAACCTGTTAGGTTGCCCCTCCAAGGTGCTAGCTGAACAAACTGTAGAACTGATGGATATGGAGAGAGAGAGAAAGGAAAAAAAGGAGGGGAGTATATTCCCTTCTGTAACACAGCATTATTGAAAGCCGTTCCAGGGCACCCCGCGATAGGCAGGAGCAACACAGCATTGTGAGACGATAATGCCGTGTTGCTGTTGTTGGAAGCGTGTTCACGAGCCCAACACGGCATTATGTATCATAATGCCGTGTTGCTGTTGCGCGTTCACAAGCCCAACACGGCATTATCGTCTCATAATGCCGTGTTGCTCCTGTAGTGGGCATGACAGCTACTGGGGCGCAAGTAGCGCTGTGGGCAGCTGAGTAACAATAAAGTTTACAGAAATTTCCTTAGTCTCCGGTGCCTTCCTTGCCATTCACTGTCCACAGTACTTGCCCTGCTAAACATTGACCTTCTCCATGTCACAAGTGCATTAATCACCTCCAGCATTGGGCTGTACCGGTGATTAATGCCCGCTGGGGGGGTTGAACCCTCGGGCTTCGCCCTCATGCAACAACGCCCCCCCAGCGGGCATTAATCCACCAGTAGAGCCCTCCTCTGTCGGTGATTAATGCTTACTTAAAATTCGTAACAGTATAAAGGGACACCATCAACCCCCTTAGGTCTCAAAGTGTCCCTAATATAAACAAATTCTAGCCAGAGCCGATAGGGCTCTGAAAAGACACCAATTGACCGAAGTTACACGTGTGTAGGAATTATTTAACATCCGGATGTAACTTGGCCATTTTTTGGAGGTGGTGCACCAAATTTTCAACATGGCCTCTTTGGGATCCCTCCTCATGAAGAGTGCCAGTGTCATTTTGTTCACTTGTCCCAAAAGGTGATTTCACAGAGCAAATGTGCTATTCTGTGTCACAGGTCCGAAAACACCTTTTGGGCAGGTTGCGGAAAATGGCAGCTGTACTGTTTTGAAGGAAGTGTGCAAAAATAGCAATGTTGAAAATGTGGAGTGAAAATATTAAAAATTGGCAAGTTAGGAGCGGGCACAGAAACTACGCAATGCACGCTCATTACGCAGCCATTTTCTGGAACCTTTTCACCAAATTTGCAACATGGGCTTTTGGGACCCCACCTCATGAACAGTGGCACTGTCATTTTGTGAATCAGTCCTGAAAGATGATTCCGCGCAGTGACTGCAAAATCACCTATCGCAACTGAGTAACAAAATGGTAGTGATAGTTTTCACAAGGTGGGGTCGCAAGAACCCCATGTTAAAAATTTGGGGCAAAAATTCCAAAAAAATGGCTGATTTATCTTTATAAGTTGAAAATCCCATTGAATGGCATTATAGCAGGCTTACCTTAGATTCTTCAGTTTGTGGTTTGACTCTGAGGAGTGCAGACGTGTCCCGGTCAGAGAAGAAGATGGTGCTGACCTCTGGAGGTAAGTATTGGGTAAGAAGGGTGTGTGGAGAGGTGGGTGCTCAGTGGAAGGGTGGGGATGGGGGAGGGGGACTGCAGTGACGTCAAGGGACCATTTTCTTTTTTCAGAAAAAAAAATGAGTGCAGCAATGACGAGGGACCGTTATCTGTTTTACAGAAAAAGAATACATTTGGGCACACTGGGGGTGGGCTCTCAGTGTGCCACATAACTGGGGGAGTGGAGGGTTTATACAGGATGCCGACACGGGGATTGGGCAAACCGATGTCGGCAGGGGTGGGAGAAAAGAATAAAAAAAATTAGGCATACTGGGGTGGGCTCCCAGTGTGCCGCATGAGTGGAAGGGGGATGCACACAATGCTGACATGGGGACTGAGCACCCCGACGTTAGCAGATAGAAAAATAAACATCTTTGGGTACACTAGGGTGGGTTCCCAGTGTGCCACATGAGTTGGAGGGGCCACAGAAAAATATTTCATAACACTGGTGTGGGCTCCCAGTGTGCCACATGAGTTGGTGGGGGGACACAGAATGTCACAGAGCTTGCACTGATGATGCAACTGCACATGCACGGCACTCATGTATGCACAGTTGCGATGAATGGCATCTTGCCATTCACAACATGATGGTGCTAGCAGAACAGTGCATGCATACGAGTCACGCATGCACAGTTCATGCTCCAGAATGCGGAAGTAACAGCCAAAATAGTGCAGCTGTTACTCCATACCAGCTGATCATGGTGGAGGGGTTCAAGCGCCACTGGGCTATCAGAAGGATGTTTCCAAAAGTCCAATGGAAGGTTCCATGATCAGACGTTTTTTAGAGCCACTGAGCGATCGCAATAGTGCTGTAGGCTCCACACACAGTCCTAAAAACACAGTTTATGATTGCCAACATTCTGTAAAGACTGCTGATGTAGACGGTAGTTTCATTCTGACTATTTCTTTTTTTTTTAAGTGACAAACAGACTACCCACCATACTGGTGTTACCACACAAAAACAGGTTTGTTTACATTCCTTAAACAGTTCCCACTGCATCTTTCCTGGACTTGGGAACACCCACAACACAGTTAGCCCCTCATGATGCAAGTTTGAGAGTTTAGGAGGCTATTGTCTCATGAGTGACTGCACTGTTTAGAGGTGTTTCTAATGCTCAGAAAGTATGCAGTAAGAACAGATCTAGGACTGTAAACAAAACAACATTGCTTATAAATATACATTAGCATGCATTTCAATTCTACTAAACAAGGAGTCAGACAAAACAAACAGCAACAGCAATGAATTTTAGAGAAGGTAAGCAATTATAAAATAAAGGAATAATGCCTGACAGGGTGGGTGTTATGCTGGGATAACATCCTGCCTCGGGTGGTTGGGCCCGAGGCCACTGGCCGAGGGCATCCAATACCCAAGAAGGGCTGTTATCCCAGCATAACACCCACCCTGGAGGGCATTATTCCTATTATACAATGGCTTGCTGTTTTATACAAAATATCAAAAATTATTTTAAAGAATGTTTTTAGTGTGTAAAAAATATTTTGGTTTCTTAAGGGAAGAAGTTATAAAGGGAGCAGAATATGAAGGTACAAATGAGCAGGGATGTTATGCCAGGATAACATCCCTGCTGTGATGGCCAGCTGACCAATCAGAAGCCAGGATTCTTTCTTGCCATTGTATAATGTGTTTTTTTAACTAGAAATAATATGATAAAAAACAGGTTGACAGTGTCCCTTTAAAAACATTTCACAGTAATTCAGTATGTTTGCATTACTTTCATAACACTGTGGAAATAGTAATCTTCAGAGTATTCACTACGTTAAATTTGCTAAATGAATCTCAAAAAACCTTCCAAGAATAATTTCCCAAGTGGACCACAAAACCAAATTTAAATTAAATAGCCATGTTCTGTCTTCCATTATGGTTGAGAACAAAGGTTTACAGAAAAATTCTTTTGGCTTTCTCTGTTGCCATAAACAGTTTTACACATAGTATAAACAGGAAACAGTATAATACGCCTGTTTAAAAAGCCAAAAAACTATCTAAATCATTTCAATTAAAAATAGCATGTATAGCAACACTGTTGATTCCATGGCAATTCAGAAGTTATTTTGGTGACCTTGCCTATCAGCCCCGCTCATGAATAAACTCACATACAATAAAGTTTAACAGGGCATGTGGTTTTCAAGTTACAGAAATATGATTAATGGGGGTTGGCGTTATCTTTTTAATCTACTGTAACCCCTAGATGGCGCTATCCCAGGGGCTACTACCCCTGCCTGATTTGCCACTAACAGGTTGAGGGGCCTGGATCCAATGGCGGGTGCCTCCACCCAGAGGTCAGGGTTTGCAATAGTTAAACTTACTTGGTCACAGCCCTCTGGGACACTGCAACCCCCCCTTTCTTCCCACTAGTGGCCCACACAATATATCAGAATTACCTTCACAGTATACACTTACCCCCAGGGCTGGTTCAGGCACTGGGACCTCCTGTAAAATAAGATACAGTGCAACAATCACAGTACAATACTTTAACATAGACAAATACCTCAGGCAGTATAACTTTGCTGAAACAAGCAGCTCGGATTTATTTAGGGGAATATAACAAGGACGAGAAATCAGGTTAATTAGCTTATCACTTTACTCATCTACCTATGGCTCTGTGCACAGGCCTATCCCTACCAGTTACTGTCCCTGGGTACCCAAGCCCTAGTGGCTAGTCCAAACTGTGGCAGCTGGTAGGGGCCCTTTCCCACAGAGAAAAGAAAAATTAGTTTAAACAGTCAGCAGTACAGTGATTCCATTTGATTCAATGTGGCAATTCAACAGGGAGCGACCCTGAATTAGTACTCACAACCTCCAAACAAGATAGGGTCCTTCAATGTCAGCAGGGCTACTCTTGAGTTCCACGAGACTCCTCACACATTTATATGGCAAACTGCAACAGGCAAAAGTCCTTTAATGGCAGCAGGATTCACTTGAGCTAACCAAGCCTCTTCACACATTTATATGGTAAAACAGAAAGTACTATACCAGGCAGGCTGCTTCTCTATCCCGATCGCAATTACTGCACAATACCCGGGAGAACACACAGCAGATTCAGTTCCTGACAGACCGAGTGCAATTCAGCAATTTCTCCAGTCTTCTACAGGGTGAGCCTGGTTTCTACTCTACAGATATCCGTTGATTCTCTTCACAGGGCCGATTCAGTCCTAACAAGCAGTTACACAAGCTGCAGACGGAACTCTGGGCCTTCACACACGTTTCCCGACTAAAACTGCACACTGAAAAAGCACAGGGCTCCTTCCTTCTTCACTGCCAGAGCTCAACTGAAACTCCAACAGACAAAACCGGCACTTCCTTTGAGTTCCTCCCAGTTCTTGACTGGATTGGCTGTCACTCACAATAGACTGCTCCTGTTGGTCCAAAAAGGCGCGAAGTCTAAACTACATCTCCCAGAGTCACTGCCCATCCAATCCTCTTGTGGCTGGCTCAGATTATGAGTCAAGTTCTGATTCATCAAGGCACCATTTTAGAGCTAGCTTACCCCACACTGATTGGTCCAGTTCAGCAGCTCAAAACCAGAATGGGGAACTAGGCAGACACAGTTCTGACTGCAAAGCAAGTTAGACAAACTGTAATTTCATTATTACTCTAAATGATTTCTGGCAAACAGTTACATCTTTCAGATAGGTTCCCTTTGCACTCTAGTGACTGCAAAATGGGAGTGAATTGGCAGCAGCTCGAGTGGTACTCAAACAGAGAAGCACACAGTCCCCCCATACAAACTAATTATGTCTGCAAGCAGACAGCTCTTAAAGAGACAGTACCAGAGGCTCTAAAAACACTCACTGATAAATGGCTTAAATGCCAAACACCATTCAGGCTTGGAGCATTCAAGCAAGCTCCTGGAAGTCTTTTGGAAACCCCCATTTGCAGGGGGGTTACACCACTGTATAGTATGTTAAACTATGCCACTGGGAAGTGACACAAATAACACAGATTCCATATACCATACCAAAGGCAATGATAAAGGAAATGTTTCTAAACTACAGAAAAAAAAAAAGAGTCAGATGTGCAGTGGTAATATATTATTTTTAGACCTTCAAATCTTCACCTACTGCTGATAACGTACAATCTCATAATAGGCAAATATAACACTTAGTATCTAGGACTAATATGAGAAATAACTCCTTTCTACCCAGAACTATCAGACTATGGAACCAACTTCCAGATGACATTGTAAGACAAAAAACATTTACCAGCTTTAAAACAAAATTAGATGCATATTATAATGAGAGCAACTTACATAGTTGCAACCACAGAGAAGTGGGGATAGCTACAGGTGAGTATCTAGCCCTCAGCTATCCTACAACCATAGTATAAACCATAGTGTAAAGTACTCCTAAGAAACATTTGAAACCATTATGCATCCAAAATATTCTTGCATACGTGAACATTAATAGTGTCGGTTTTCTTCTGCACTTTTACTGATAATATCTGTAACGAGTGTAAGCCCCCCAAAATGGACTTACCTGCTGGGACCAAGAGAAAAGGTAGCTACAAAGGCTGCCTGCTGGGATGTAGGCTCTCTGGCTACCCCCCCCCCAAAAAAAAAGCAGAAGAGGAGGAAGGCTGCCTGCTGGGAGGAAGGGGGGCTCTCTGGCTACCCCTCCCCCCTGCAGGAAGAAAAAAGAGAAGAAAGGCTGAGCTGCTGGGAGAGAGGGAGAGCAGGAGGTTTCCCTAAAGGGGACTGGGGCTAACTGACTGGACTGGAAGGGACAGTTAAAGTGAGCCTCGAGCTTTGGGGATGGCTCCACGCAGTGGCCCTTGAATTCCAGCCAGGGGAGAGCCCTGGAAGCTGAATGGCCACTAGCCCAGATCTGGCTGAGGGGAAGCTGATCCACCCTGTGTCTTCAGTGTGAATCTGCGGCTGCAGTGGAAAGCAGAGAGATAGAAGGATGAACAGGCCTGCCAGGTAAATACTGTATACAGAGGCCCTCGGGTGAAGCTGGAAAGGCCAGGTAGGTGAAGAACAGTGCCTCCTCCACCCTTCGCGCATATCCTTGAATCAGGGAGACCATCATCCTCCTGAGGAAGCCGTGAGTACCCTGAGCTGCAGTTCTGGGGATTCTTTGTTTGCATCAGCTAGGAGGGTTGGGGAAGAGCCCCACCCCCAATGACAGACTGATTTGTCTTGAACCTGTGTTGCTCTGCAAGGGCCCCAACGAGAGACTGCAGGCCTGCAACTGAGAATGGTGAGGTACCCACTGTCTGGGATTGTTCTGGGTGCACCCAGGGGAGGAGGGAGAGCTCATACTGGGTTGTGTGCCTGATTTTATGGAGGCTCGAGGGAGTAGCCCTCACTTCCTCTGTCTTGGATTGTTTTAAATAAAGAGGGATTATTGTTTGCCACCTTACATAAGTGTTTGTGCTTTGTTATCACTATTGCAGGGTGCGAGTGTTGATCTAACTGTGCCACAGAGGTCAGTCACTAAGGGGATATATCATTATCAGGGCCCCTACTTTTCTGCGGCACAGTGGGACCAAGTTCTGCGACAAGACTACCATTTGCTGCAGAACTTCTGCGGCGGTGGTTTGTAATTTCTGTGGAAGTTCTGCGGCACTAACAAACTACCACATCACAGTGTAAGCTTGTCATCCTGGCTTTATTTTCATGCCAGTGGTTATAGCAATCAGGATGGTGGAAAGCACAGTAGCACTAGTTCAAAAAATAAACTTATAAAAATAATTTTATGCCTAAAAAAGCAAAACAAGAGTCTCTCCCTTAAGGTCCTAGCCTGTTGCATAAATGGCACATGCAGAGGGGATCTTATGTGATAAATAAGGTATTTCTATACGCATGCTATCTATCCCACTAATGATGTTTCCACTGTCTATCACTTATATATTTGTATGTGCTTTCAACACCACTTATGAGGTTCCCACTGTGTATCACTTGCATATTTATATGCAATCTGTAACTTACTTACAAATATGCATATGTGTGTGTGTGTGGTGAGAGAGACAGAGATATTGTGTGTGTGTGTGTGTGTGTGTGTGTGTGTGTGTATATATATATTTTTTTATTTCCATGAACTTGCATCCTCATTCATTCAGGTCCCATCAGAAATGGCATAGAAGAGTTATTGCAAACTAATTTTTCATGTCAACCTGCTTTCCCTGACACACTGCGTAACACCATCAGGCCATGACATGCTTGTGAAGCAATTGTGAGATACAGCTCTCTGGCCCATCACAATGTGTCCACCATGTGACAGAACGCTGCACCATACGTTCCCAGGCTCCGAGCAGTGATGTGTTCCACCAATCCTTGTGCTGCCCAGCCAGCAACCAGAGCTAATCTCTGAACCTGAGTTGCTGGCATGGAAACACAGCATGCTACCCTCTGGCCCAACAACTGTCCCTGCACACAGCATTTCTCAATAACTTTTAGGTGATTCTATCAACCAATGACAATATGTAATCAATAACCCAAATGCGTACAGTGCAATTATTTATTTAACAGCTCTATTCTTTCAACAGGTCTACACATTATTATATTTCACTTTTCTGGGCATAATTACTTTATTTTTCTTAAAAATTTAGACAGTAAAATTAATTTTTACCAGTTATTCATTTCAGATAGCATCGCTATACCTTAAAGGCACAAATAGGTTTGTACAAAGTGAGGTATGCACTTAGCAGGTCTGTGCTATTGACAAGGTTTTGTTTAAGTTGGCCATAGTGCAATAATGTAAGACTGAAAATTGTATTAGGCTGTAGTGCAGGTTGAGCAAATATCACCATGCATGATGTGCTGTGCCACCGTCTCTGGCAGTGGGAGCTGTGGTAGATAAGTGACTGTACATTTCTGTTGCAGAATGTAGCCATTTCACTAGCTAATGTATGATGTTATAGCAATGATAACATCACATTCTGAACATATAGGAGGGTTTTGGATATAAAAAGAGAGGAAGGGAACCAGATTCTATGTATAAACAGAAATATTAATAAAAATCACCAAGAAGAATGAATTCATACCCACAAGTTCTCTTGATGGATGCAAGTTCTGCGCAAAATTCTGTGGCCACAGAATTCTAAGGGCCTTGATCATTATTCCTGGGGGGTGGTAACCTATCTTGCCCACAGAAGGCCATACCATTGCCCCAGGTGGAGGCACCAAGTCACCAATGGCAATCCAGCCAGGACTCAGGCCTGGTCCGCTTGGGGCAGTACATTGAGGACCCTGAGGGCTCCAGGTCAGCCCAGGTGCGTGAAACAAGAGGGGCTGCTACACGAGGATACAGAGACCTTCACTCAAGAAGTACAATGTTACTCAATATCCTCAGAAGTTATCAAAACTGTATGTACTATATGCTATCAATTACATCCATCAAGTGTAGCTATTGATTTGCTGGAATGTCAATTACTGCACTGACAGCTCTTTGGAAAAATCATAGCAAACCTCAATTCCATTGCTTCAGACCCTTTAGAATGTTCCATTCATTTCTCAGAAAGTGGGTCAAGGGGCTTATGGATCACCTGATTTGCTAGTAATTCATACTTGGTACCCTCCGCCGTAACAAGGCTGGTCTCCTAGCTATGGCCACAAAAGAGACTATCCAAAATATGATCTTCACTGTCAACTATGGTGGCATTTTCTATCATGCAATTCCTAAGCCCACGCTACACAGGCAGCTCCCTCTCTGTTGTGCTTTATGTTGCGACTTCCTGAACTGTCCATGTATCATGCACTTCTGTGATCTTTACTTCTCTCTGGGTTGGCCTTCCCCGGAGAATCACCATGTCTTGCACTCTGCCCTAGACATCTTCAAGTTCAGGTCCAATACTCTCACTGACTATCTATCCTCCATGCTCACACATTCCTTACCCTAGCCTGTGTCCTTAGACATCAAGTAAGCTTCTTTGCAGATGACACAAAGATCTGCAACTGGGTTGATACATAACGAGGTGGAAAGGATAAGCAGGGACTTAGCAAGGTTGGAGAAATGGTCAAATGTATGGCAGCTTAGATTCAATGCATAAAAGTGCAAAGTAATACACCTGGGAAACAAAAACCCAGGGGAGCAGTAACATTGGGGGAGGGAGAGGTACTAACAACAACAAAAATGGAAAGGGACCTGGGGGTAGTCATATCAGATGACCTAAAGGTAGGCAAGCAATGTGAAAAGGCAGTGAGGAGGGTTGGGGGGATACTTGTATGCACAGGGAGAGGCATCACCAGTAGAAAGTTGTTATCCCTCTGTACAGACAGTTGGTGGGACCCTATCTGGAGTACTGCATGCCGTTCTGGAGACCCCATCTCCATAAGGACATAGACACGATGGAGGCTGTCCAGAGGAGGGCATCTAAAATGGTGCAGGATCTACACCAGAAGCCATACGAAGAGAGACTAAAGGAGCTTGATATGTATACCCTTGAAGAAAGAAGGGAGAGGGGGGACATGATAGAAACTTTCAAGTACCTCAAGGGAATCAACAAAGTCCAAGAGGGTAGCATCTTTCAGAAAAAGAGATGTGCAAGAACAAGGGGGCACAATTTGAAGATAGAGGGGGATGGCTCAGGGGAAATGTGAAGAAGTATTGTTTCACAGAGAGGGTGATGGACACATGGAACGGCCTTCCTGGGGAGGTCATGGGGTCAAAAAACAGTGGGGGAATACAAGAATGCAAGGGACAGACATAAGGCAATTCTAGTGGGAGGTTAAGAGGAAGTAGGCTGTTGGTTAACTAGGATCTGCAGCTTATCCAATGGGTAGGGAATTGGGCAGACTGGGTGGGTCAAGCGGTCCTTGTCTGCTGTTAGAGTCTATATTTCTATGTTTCTGTAACACATTCCTTACTCCTAGACATTGCTTATCAGTTGGGCAAGTGGCTTTCTCTTAGTGGCTCCCCTCCTTCTGGAACTCCCTCCCCGCTCCTTTGGTCCATTATTACCTTGTGTTGGCCTATAGAGGTAAGCTTAGGATCTGCTTCATAGTACCTGTGATTGCTACCCTCCCTCTAAAATAGTCTGTCTGCCCATTGATTCCTTGTGTCCCAAGTCTTTTCCGTCAGCTCATCAGCTATTTGGAGCCTCTTTCCTTTCCCTTTGCCCTTGATTTCCTCTTTAATGCTGCCCTGTCCCTGCATCTGTTCTGATCTTGATTTACTGTTAATATTATTTATTACATACTACTGTTTTTCACATAATTTTATGGATTGCTGCGTTCTGACTAATGTTTTACTGGCAATGATTTGTTAACATTTTCAACAGACTCTAATTTATTGCTGTAATTTTCTCCCACGTGACCATCCCCCAAGGACTCCCATGAAAGCCAGCTGTTTGTAGCTCAGTGTGTGACTCATGGCCAACATGTTTAAATAAATTAAATAAAACTGAATTTCATTGTTAGAAAAACTTAAAAAGTTCAAACATGAGGATCAGATTAATATGTAGCCATACACTGCAGCAAGCTAAAAAAAAGTCTGTATTGGAACTCGTGATATTTTCACACCAGTTAATAATTCCTTTTGGAGTTAAACATTTTATTGCAATTTCAGAAATAAACAAGTTTAAAACCTTTGCTGTACAAAGCTCAAGCTCAACATATATATATATATATATATATATGTGTGTATATATATATATATATATATATATATATATATATATATATATATATATAGAGGCAAAAAACTCCATTTAATGCATCAGTTAGGGTTGCTCCACAGCGACAAAAGTGAGGAAATTTGATGCTAGGTTAAAACCCCCTTGCATCCTCAGCCCACCCCCAACCGGCATTGAGATGCGTTGGGGTCATCGGCCTCAAACTCTCACCCCATCACATGTGGAAAGAAGATGTGGAATGGGAGAATGGGGTGAGAGTTAGGACCTACAACCCCAATGCGCACCCCGATGCTGGTTGGGGGGGTGGGCTGGAGGGGTGCGCGTTGTACTAAAAAGGGGTACTAAAAACTCAGAAAAGATGTGCCTGAACTGCCACAATAAAATAAAGATAAGTACTTTTTGTGAGCATCAGTTTAGCATTAGCTTAGCTCAGCTGGGTGTCGACCCAAGGGTCTCCATCGCCATCGGCCACTAACCAGAATAATCACACTGCAATTATTATTATCTGGTAATGTACACCCAAACCCAGGACCTATGGCTTCCAGCCCTTCCAAACCCTGTACTGCAACTGGCCTCTGCTTTGCATCCTTAAACATTTGCAGCCTCCTAAAGAAATCTGCTACCCTCCAGTGCTGGGTCGTTCAACATCAACCTGACGTAATTGCACTGGTAGAGACTTGGCTCTCCAAATCCACCCCAGATTCCGCTATCACCCTTCCTGGATATACCATCTAGAGGGAAGATCGAGTAGGCAAATGCGGTGGTGGTTGTGCACTACTCGTACGGGATTCCCTTATAGGTCAGGCACTCCTAGCTCCCAAACTTAATTAAGGAGCAGAAGCCCTCACCTTAAAAATCACACCTGACCTTGCGCGAGGCCCTCTCTTCCTCATGGTCTCCTACGTACCCCAGAGGAATCAAAACCAAGTGGTCCAGTCCCTCATTGACTACCTCACATCTCTCCCTCACAAAGTGGAACAAGTCATCCTAGATGATCTCAATGTGAACTGGCTTGCCTCCACTACCTCCCATATAAGGGACTCCTTTGCTGCCCTGGATATGTCCCAGTTAGTCACCCAGCCCACCAGATTCAACCACTCTACTGATACCAGCACTCTCCTATATGTTGTTATATCTAACTGCCCCTACAAAATCCAGGATGTCTCTGTCCTCCCCGACTCTCTTAGTGATCACTCCCCAGTCCTCTGTCTCTGGTCATCCTCCACTCTGAAGCCAGTGTCCCAGGCCACTCTATGCTGCCGTTTATGACTCGGCAGCGTCAGAAAATTAAAACAATACCTAGCCCAGCTAGACTGGTCCCCTATCCACCACGCCCCTGACATTGACTCAGCTCTTGACCACTTCACAAATGCCTTCTGTAAGGCTTGTGACTTTTTTGCCCCCTCACCAGAATCCACTCCAAAAAAATGCAGTGCCCCATGGATCACCCCACTCCTCCTCCAGAGACTCAAAAACAGAGATAATCTCTGGCATATTGCTGTAGACTCTGGAAAGGCGTCTGATAGACAGGCCTATAATGCAGAATGCAATAAATGCACTTGAGCCATTAGGCGGGCCAAGGCAGAGCACTACCAGACCACCCTCGCTTCCACTTGGGGTTCAGCCCAGACCTTCTGGGATAATATGAAAGAGCTAAATGGGAAGTTCTGCTCCCTCCCACTATCCCAGCTCTCCATCAATGGCACCCCTACCACCAATCCGCTCCTTACAGCCGATTGCCTTTACACCGCCTTCTCTGACCTAAGCTCGGTCCTCCCCAGCAGTTTCTTTGACCCAATCCCCCACCTCTCTCCCTCCAGTCCTGCATCACCCACCATTCTACCTGCACACTCTATCCTCCCAAGAAGCCAAGCCACACTTGCTAAAAGTCTTAGGCAGCAATAACCCCAGCAGTGACCCCCTCAACTCCAGGATCCTCCGTATGGTCTTGTATGAAGTCCTAGTCCCCCTAACTGACCTTCTAAACCAGTCTCTATGCCTGGGTCAGTTCCCAAGTGCTTGGAAAACTGCTGAAATCACACCCATACATAAGAGTGGGAATCGGTCCACCCCAAACAATTACTGGCTGATCTCCATCCTCCCACCACTCTCTAAAGCCCTTCAAAAAGTGGTGTTGATCCAGCTCTCTCAATACCTAACCAAATACAACATTATGTGTCCAGAGCAGCACAGTTTCTGCCCAGGACACAGTACAATCACGTCTCTCCTGGAATTCTCCCAACACCTGGATGGTGCTCTTGACTCTGGCAGCCTTGCAGGAGCAGTGTTCATTGCCCTCTCCAAGGCCTTTGACACTGTCAGTCATCCCGTTCTACTCAACTCTCTCCACCAACTTGGCTTCTCTGGTGGTCCCATTTCCTGGTTCTCTAGCTACCTCTCTGCTAGATCCCAGAGTGTCAAGATCAGCGGTTCCCTCTCCAGCACTCTTCCTGTTCGCTCCAGGGTCCCTCAGGGCTCCATCCTGGGTCCAGTACTTTTTAGTCTTTACCTCAACACCCTCCTCAGCTTATGTACTGGTAAAACGCTCCTCTACGCCGACGATGCAGTCCTCGTTGCCTCACATCCCAATCCCACCTCCCTCCAATTATCCCTCCAGCAAGCTTACAACCAAGTCGAAAGGTGGTTCGGTGACCACAGACTGGTCATTAACCTAAAGAAAATAAAATCAATGCTCTTCTCCCACCACTAAAATAAAGCTAAAAATACCCCCCCTCTTGATTATCGCCAGCACTCTGCACCCACTAGAACAAGTGACCACATACAAGTACCTAGGCATCACATTCAATACTGCCCTCTCCTTCCCCACACACATTAATGCCCTGTCAGCTGCCATAACCTCTCGGATTGGCCTGCTATACTGGCACAGGGACTGCCTGCCTCAGGCTGCCCTCAGGCTGGCCATCACCTCCTCTGTCTTGTCCCTCATGGACTATGGCTTGCCCATCTACGCCGCAGCTGACAACACTGCCCTCTCCAAAATCCAACTCTCCATCAATAAGGCCTGTAAGCTCCTGAACGGTGCCCCCAGCCGCACTCACACCTGCCTTCTCTATACTACCACCAATCTGCTCAACTTTGAGGTGCGACTGCTCTACGACACCAGCCTTCTCGCTGAGAAATCACTGCTAGGAATCTCCCCCTTCCCCCCGGGGTCTCCACCAACCTACAGCAGTCATCATGATCCGTCACCACCCATAGCTCTGTTAAGACCACCATCCAGGTGCTCAGAACCAAGACCTCTCTTGCCCAGAGATCCTTCCTCTACCGAGCCCCCACCTGGTTCAACTCCCTCCCTAGCTGCATCTCCAACTTGCCAAAAATTAGCTCCTTCAAAACAGCCCTTCGGAACCATATCTTCAATACCCACTGTTGTAGGTACAACTAACCCCCTGTTGTAACCTGTGGCACCTGCCCGCCTTGCCCCCTGGCTCAACACGTCCACTGGACAGCCTCTCCTTCCCCCAGACCCACTCCTTCCCTACTAGGTCCAAATAGGGATGTAACCCCGCTGTCTTCTTTGAGGACCTACTATATCCATGATTAAAACTCACAATTTTGTAACATTGTGTAACCTAAGTAACATACAAACTACTATATTATGTAACCTAAGTGTATCTATGTTAAATATTTCTTTTACTGCACCTGTAATGTTATCCTCTGTTTTAATCTGCACTGTAATAACTGTCTTGATGTCTGCCCTCCCTGCGACGAGGTGCCTTTGTAAATGAGTCTCTGACTCAAAGGTTGTAAACCCGATTTGTAATGAATAAATGAATAAATTACAGAAAAAGAAATTTAACTGTAATAAATAATATTTGTGTGGCCAGGGATAATATCTGGTTGAAAACGTAAAGTGAGGGATAGAAAGGAAAACAACACTTGGACTCTAAAAACGTGTAAATTTAGTTATTGTACCTAAATAGCACTGTTAAAACACAGGAATGCACTGTCTCATAATGCAGTACTGTGGAAAAAATGGGTTTGTATACTAGTTCTTAAGACTGAATACCAGATCTTGGGTAATGGTATTCCGTGCTGAATACCACTTTTTAAAATTAATTTCTAGCCCTGAAAATATATCAGAACTTTGTCAATTTCTTTCCTGCAGTAGCAACAAAATAGAACACTGTATCCCAGAACTGATGTCCTGTTGCAACTTTGCAAATGAGCTTGTGGAAGGTCAAAATGTACCTCAGGGTTAACTCCCTGTGTTCCAGATGAAAAAATTACTTACCATAGTAATCTTGTTTCTTCCCAGTGACACTCAGGTATTCATAACGTTCTGCAGTAAACTTTCTAGATAGGACTGCCCGGAGAGAATAAAACACATGCAAAATGATGGAATTCTTTGCATGTGGCAAGTTTTCAAATGCTGCCTTGTACTAACTGCCAGTGTTTTAAACTCCTCAGATTTCCTTGGAGCCCGGAAAGGCAGACTCATGAACGTAGAATACTAAGAGTATTAATGATTAATATAATTTAAGATTTGAAAAATTCAAATCTCCTAATAAAAAACCTCCAACTGGAGGGAGAACACTACAGTTAAAGAAACTCCAAGAAATGTCCGAAACACATAATATTTCTAGGGGCAGTAGTATCATAGCTACTCCTGGAAAGACTGCATATGTACTTTATTTGATGAAACTATTGCCAGTGTATTTTATTCTGTACCACTAAAATGCTTTGCAGCCCTGTTTCCATACAGGGAGAGAGGGGTTGTAATTTTCTGCTAGTACTGTGGGGACTACAGCCTGTGCGTTTGACCATGTTATTTAACTTCATGCACTTTAATGTGTGCGTTTTAGCTATACAACCACTGTAGTGGTGTAAAACATTAACTTATATTGCAAATACAGTACTTTGTGTTTGCGAGCGTTTGGTGACCCAGAGATTCTTTTCCAGGTCATTTTACATATATAATCTCGACCATAAGTGAGCAGGGCAAGCCAGAGCAGGGCAAGCGCGTGGCGATGCATGCAAAGACACGTGCGTCAGGCGCGTGTTTTGCATGTCTAGCAGGCCTAAGGGCAGTAGATATGTTACAGATATTCTGAAACATAAGGTAAGATTACAAATATTGATAGTAGCGAAGGAAATGGGGCTAAATAAGACTGACTAATAGTTGGGTTGGTATTTGTAAGACTCATGGGTATAAAGGAACTGACAACTCAGAATCCATTAAGTTATTTAAATATAACAAAGGTTCAAAAAATGTATACTGTAGAAATGCAGAAATACACTGTTGACATTGAGGGAAGTATGGGGAATACTATGCACTGAGTGCAAAATGTGCATGATAACACCAATCATAACCAATGAAACCTTTACTTGCAACAAATGTAGGCATAATCTTTAGTTACAGATAGAGCTAAATATGTTCTCCCTGAGATTACAGGTTCTCGACCAAAAACAACTAGAGATGGCGTAAAAGCTCAAGTTAGATGTTGGTCATTCGGGAACAGCTATAAGTGAAGTGGCTTTTAATATAGTAGCAAGTAAAATCAACAGGAAAACACATAATAAGGATTCAAACAAACAAAAACAAGGACTAAGGATAAAAAATTACATGAGAAAATTCAAAACACAGAAAACATAAACATGCATTTTAGACAAACAATCAAAACAAAACCAACAGAAATCAGTACGAGGCTTGTGTACTGATACAAGTTGTAGCAAAAATGAAGGAAATGTGAAAAATAAATCCAAAAAAAGAATAAGAGAGGAAGAGAACTGTGAGGACAAAGAAAATGAATGGTACGAAGTACAGACTTCAAAGATAGCTAGGAAGGGAAGAAGGGCTGAACAGTTTCAGTTGCCTTTATTAAATCAGTTCGCCCCTCTGTTGTCTGAGGAAATGCAATATGGGAGTACACCTTTAATACCAGTGAACAAGAAAAAGATGATAAAATAGAGTCAATAGAACACATGCTGGTAATCTCAGACATTAATCAACCCACTGAAGAAACAAACTTATCAAATGAAAAACTATTAATAGACTTGAGAGAACAATATGTACAAGACACTATACCAAGGTTGACTGGAGATAGATTAGTCACTAGAGGAGTAGTAGTAGTATTTGGAGACTCAATCAATAAGCACTTAAATTGAGCTATCTGTGACACAGATAACCAAACAAGAATGGTCTCAGCTTCAGTGGAGCAAGAGCAGTCTGAGCCTCAGGGGTTTTGCTTTGGCTGGGGCTGAGGTTGGGTTTGAAAGACCCTCCTAGAGCCCCTTCTACCCCTACCCCTAGAGTACCCCTGTTGTGGATACTGCTGGTACTGGGGTATGGCTACTGGCTGGAAAAAGGGTCTGGTCATAAAAGACCTTCCTCTGCTCCCCCTTCCATAGGGCCTAGTGGATGGAGAAGCACGCTCCTTAGCAGAGTTGCTTCTATAGGTTGCCTTATACTCATCCACTTTTTTCATGTATGTGACTGTGGATTCCCCAAAAAGAGAGTTTCCCTCTAAAGGAAAATTTAGGGCCTTGGATTGAGTATCCTGAGTAAGGTTAGTGGCCCTGAGCCAAGCAAACCTTTTCTGTGCCACGGTGCTAGCCATCCATCTGGCTGCAGTGTCATTAGAATCAGCAGCCATCTGGAACTGGTACTTAGCCGTCTCCAGCCCAAACCTGGCAGTTTCACCCAGGTCTTTAGACAAGGGTGAGGGGCCTTTCATGGACATGTCCAGTACCAACTGCCACAAAGATTTTTGATACTGGGCAGCATAAGCTTGAAAAGTAGCCTGTCTCATGGCCAAAGAGGCTGATAAGTAGCCTTTTTTGGCCATGCTATCCATTTTTCTGGAGTCCTTGTCTGGAGGGTGGGAGGACAGGGGGACTCTGGTTTTGTCGCAAACTGCCTGCTGTATAGCCCCTTGATGGTCAGGATGGGAGAAAACGAAATCAGCTCCTGTCTTGTCCAACTGATACTTTTTATCTATTCTCCTATCAATAGGAGGAACAGAATTAGGGGTCTCTAGAAGTTTTAGGGTGTCTTTTGTGAAAAAGTTGTATACTGGCATGAGGAGGGCTTTTGTGGGTGTCAAACCCATCATATTTAAATATTCAATTTCCTCCTCATCCTCAATCTGCTCTGTGGTAGCAATATCAAGAGCATCTGCCATTCTCCTTTCAAATGTAAAATGTGAGGAGTAGTCCTCTGATACTCTGGGGGGAGAACCAAAATCTTGCTCAGGAGACACCTCTGGAGGAATTGGCTCATCATCCTGAAAAGGATCATCGGTTTCATAGGTTGTTCGGAGCTTTTAAAGACCAAAGTCCATATGCTCGCCAAGATTTATATATAACCCGAGATGTTTTTAATTAAGTAATTATCTATGATTTAAACTCATCCATTTTACTACTTGCTATAATCTCTAAAGGGAGTTTACTCCAGATTTTGGTAGTTCTTACAGTCAACCATTGTTTTCTCTTTTTAGTTTTGCATCTTTCATAATTTATCTGAAGGGGATGGGCTCTTGTATTATACTTCTGTTCCTTTAGGGCTAGATTCAGCTGTTCCCAAAGTGATGGATCATTTAAAGCCCTATATAACATGCACATATCTCCTCGAAGTCTACGAAATTCTAGAGAGTACATATCCAGGAACTGCAGCCTCTGTTCATAGTCCAAACCCTGTACCTCTATAATCCTCCAAGTTGCTCTCCTCTGGACCCTCTCCAAGGAGGCAATATCACCCTTATTCCAGGATGACCAGAACTGGATGCAGTATTCCATGTGTGGGCACACCAGTGAGACATAGAGTGGCATAAGAACCTCCTTGTTTCTGCATTTAATATGTTTATTTATACAAAATTGTATCCTGCTAGCTTTCTTAATGATCTGATGATAACGTGGTTTAAAGCTTAAATTATTACAGATTTTAATACCAAGATCTCTCTCTCCTCAGTTATCACCTTTAGAGGTCTATTTCCCATTTTATATTGCTATTGTTTATTATTTTTACCCATGTACATCACACTACATGTTTCAATATTAAACAATGACCCTTGCTCATGGGCCCAGGCTTCCAATTCCTCTAGAGCAATTTGCAGTGAGTCAGCATCCTCCTTAGCTTTTACCATCCTTCCGATATAGGCATCGTCAGCATATTTTGACAGCCATATGTCAGGTGGAGAACTCAATGTCCCGATGTACATATTGAACAAACAGGGGCCCAATACCGAGCCTTGTGGTACTTCACTAGTCACCCCTGTCCAATTTGAATACTCCCCCTTTACACAAACTCTCTGTTGTCTATCTGACAGCCATGGTTTAATTCAATCATCTTCCTCTTCATAATATTGTTCCTCCTGTGAAGAGGGCAACACACCACTGCTGGCCTGGGGACCCTGGGTAGGGGCAGACTGCTGGGGAACAATGCTTTATAGTGCCTGGATAATTTTAAAAGCCTGGGTTATCTCTTGAGCCGAGGGCATAGCAAGCATCTGAGCAGAAGTCCCTGGTTTAGCATGGGAGGGTTCTGCATGCTTGGTTTTCTTGAGTTCCTTTGAGGGAACCAGGGAGTCAGATGGTTCTTTCCCTCTTTTCGACCCTTTTTCACCCATATCAGGGGCAGGGGTAAGCAAACTTGTGGGTTCAGCCACAGCAGATTGGGGTGTCAGATGGTCAGAGCTGGAGGGACCCCAAGGAAATTTTTTGCTTAGCCTTTCAAGGCGTTTTTCCATGTTTTTTTCTGGGAAAGTTTTACAGACTTCACAGTCCTGATTCAGATGTTCAAATCCCAGACAAGCCACACATAAGGTGTGCTTGTCTGCTTTAGCAAATACATCTCCACATTTTAAACAATTCTTGAAACCGGGTTCTCCAGTTCTCTTTTTGGGTTTCTCTGACATGGCAATGTCTAAAAACGTGAAAACACACTAACCGCTCAGTAAAGAATAAAGTGCAGTTATTTAAAAGCCCCAAAAACTTTTTTTTTTTGTGGTCGGTTCCGGAACCGATGTGAACCAGAGGAACCGAACCCAGGAGATGACAGGTGAACTGAATCAGCGGTTCTGTAACCGATAAAAAGCGGTTACAAAAACAATAGAATAGACTAAAAAACGAAACTAATAATAGACCAAAACAAGGCTCTTTAATCAGAGAACCCCAGAACCCGGATAACTTAAAACAACTAACCTGGTTCCCCCACGGTTATACCGAACCGTGAGGGACCGGAAAAAATATATGTAATTTAAGCAATAAACAAGATTTACACTAACAATTAGTAGAGGCAATAAAAGAAATAGAAAATACTTAAGTTTTTTAAGGTTTTGAATCTTCTTTCACACGAAAGGGTAAGATGACCACTCCGAGTGACCAGACTTTCAGGTGGAGAGAAAAAATGTGAAGAGGTTAGAACACCACAGTTGGTAGAGGCAGTATTGGAAAGATGCTCGCATGCAAATAATTCTACTCATTTGCATGTGTTCCATCTCTCCGGGCAGTCCAACCCTCCAGACTTACTGCATAAAGTTATAAATATCCTGAGCATTACTGGGGTTAAAATAAAAGATATTACCAAAATGACAGATAATATATTAAAGGGTACAGAAATGAATCCACTGGTGATTTTACATGCAGATTCAAATGATACTTGGAATGCATCTAGTCAGAATATCAAACATGATTTAATTTCATTTACAAATAAATGCACTGAAGAGGGATGTGAGGAGGTTATCTCAGATATACTACCAATTTCAAAAGTGTCTAGACAGTACCAATTAAAAATACGTAATATTAATAACTGGATTAGAAAATGGTGCATGGAACAAGGCACAAAGTGTGCAACACACTGGGAACAGTTTTATGGGACATTAAACCTCTGTTCTTATGATGGGTTGCATTTGAGCATAAGGGGTAGTAGGTTGCTGGGAGAACATCTTAATGTACCAATAGAAAAAAGTTTAAACTGAATACGAGGGGGAGAGCTATTCTCAGGATATCTCTCTTAACAAAAAGGAATACAAAGTAGCAAATAAAGAGTCAACACATACTCCCAGAAATACATATGACAAAATGATAAATGATACAGGAGATATAAGTATAAATGAGGCTGAATCAGAACAAGATATGGTTGTACTACTTATAAATGCCAGAAGTTTAAAATCCAAAATCGATGAGTTAAAGATAATACTTAAAGAAGGAGATACTGCTATTTGTGGCATTACCGAAATATGAGGAAAGGAAAATGACTGGAATGTGGATATACCTAGCTATAATAGGATTTATAAAAACAGAGAAGATCATAAGGGGTGGAGGAATTGCCATCTACAGTATATAAAAGAAGAACTAAAAGCTTATGAGATCGCTACTGATAATGTTAATCAAAATGAATGTATCTGGGCTGAAGTTACATGTGGAAACAATAACTTGACTGTAAGATTGGTACATCATCCTCCAAACTCAACACATGAACAAAATATAAACTTAACAGAACAATTAGAAACACAGGATGTTAGGACATTACATTCTAATGGGTGAGTTTAATTTGCTGCATATAGATTGGAGAAACTTGAAAAGTGACATTACATTGGAAAATAAATTTATAGATTTATTTATTCAGCTCAGTCTGGAACAATTGGTTTATTTTTCTACAAGAGAAGAAAACACACTGGATCTTATTTTAACAAACTGTAAGGAGAAGTTCCATAAAATAAAGCCATTACCTCCGCTGGGAGGTTCCGATCATAATATGGTAGCTGTTAAATATAAAAACAATTTCCAGAGGATTAAAGGAAGCACATTAGTAAAGGAGTTTCATAAAGCCAATTATCAGAAAATGTGGAATCATCTTAATACATGGAACTGGAAAAGGAACTTGCAGATACAAACCTTGAGCAGACCTGGCATATAATTAAAAAAACAACTACGGGGTATATAGATCAATATGTTCCTAAAAGACAAAAGAATAATAAAAATAAAAGGATTCCCCCTTGGTGGAACAATAAAATATGCAAATTAATATGTAAAAGGAAAAAATTGTTTCAGAAATATATAAAAAAAAAACTACAGCAAAATAGGAAAAAATTAAAAATGTGTAATAGAAATATCAAGGTTATGATTAAAAAAGCAAAAACAAAATCTGGAAATAAAGCTTGTCAAAAAAGTCAAAGATAACAAAAAATAATTCTATTACTACATAGGTACTTTCAAGGGTCAACAGCAAACCACTGGACCATTATGAACAGAAAAGGGTGTAATTATTAAAGAAGAAGATGTAGCTGAAACACTAAATGATTATTTTATTAGTGTTTTTGAACCTAAAGTGAACCCTGTAACTTCTATAAAACCCATTATGGAGTGTCCAATTACATTAATGAAATCTGAGGTTAAAAACATTACACATTCACTGAAGGCCAAGAGTTCACCGGGTCCTGATGGTATAACCCCCAAATTACTACAAGAATTATCTTTTGAAGTTAGTGGACCGCTAACAATGCTCTATAATAAATCAATTCAAGAAGGTAAAACTGTTAAAGATTGGCGTGTGGCGTGTGGCAACTGTAACTGCATTACATAAGGGAGGGAAAAGAGATGAACCAAAAAAATTACAGACCTATAAGCTTAACTTCTGTTGTTGGTAAAACTATGGAAAAACTTTTATGTAAGCTAACAGATGAGTACATACAAAATCAAGGCATAACAGACTATACCCAACATGGCTTTGTCACTGGCAGATCATGTCTAACGAACCAACTAAACTTTTTTGAACCAATAGTATCACATGTTATTCTGATCCAAGAACTTCAGAGCATAGATCTTCAACCAAATATTATTAGCTGGATAAGTCCATGGCTAAACAACAAACAACAGCAATTAGCAATTAGAGGAATCTGTTCCAACTGGGGAGATGCGACTAGTGGGGTACTCCAAGGATGAATTTTGGCACCCACCCTTTTTAATATATTAGTAGCTACAATGCCAGCCTCGAGATAAAATATGGCTATCAAAATATGCTGATGATTGTAAAGTTGGGGGGTTAATAACCACCACAAATTATAACAAAAATATCCAAACCTATCTGGATAATCTCATGATATGGAGCAGGACAATGCAGATGCATTTTAACACAGACGAATGTAAAGTCATGCATTTTGGAATAAGAAATCCTTATTCTCGGCATAAATTAGGGAAAAATATTCTATAAACTGTAAGTGATGAAAAAGATCTAGGTACAATCATTTCAAAGGATCTGAAGTTTGAAGCAAATACCATTACAAAAGTTAAAAAATGTCATTGCATTATTGGATCAATATTAATGAATATTCTGAGTAGAGATCAATAAATTTTAATACCACTATTCACTAGCCTTGTAAGGCCACATTTGGAGTATGCATCTCAGTTTAACAAACCCTTGACCTGTAGAAGTAATAAACTCACAGAAGGTGTACAGTGTAAATCACGGAAAAGATAAAAAAAACTAAAAACAACTTAGTACAGTGAAAGATTAAAGGATCTAAATCTATACTCAATGAAATATAGACAACTCAGAGGAGACCTATGCCTTACATACAGAGCTATGAGGGATAATTATCTTGCATCAACAATCGGAGTAACTTTTTATAATGGGAAGATAAATACGAGAAATAATGGATGTAAGATATTAGGCGATAACATTAGAATCACAAAACGCAATCATTTCTTTACTCAAAGAGTTGTGAGTCTATGGAACAGTCTACCAGCCTACGTGGCTTTAAGTTCTGATTTTGGGACATTGAAGACAGGCCTAGATTTATATATGGCAGATAGAAAATATAAATACCACTCTTAAATGAGTGGCAAGCTCTTAAAAAGGCACCCAGCCCACTGAGTTTGTAAACAACCTATGAACCTATGAACAGCATGCAGGAATGCAGTGGGGGATGTTCTGGAAGGGGAAGTAGGGTGGGAAGTTATGAATACCTGAGCATCACTGGGAAGAAATAAGATTATTATGGTAAGTAATTTTTTGTTCTAGCCCCAGTAATTCTCAGGTATTCATAAATTTCTGCAGACTACAAAGCAGTACCACTGGAGGTGGGCATAGAACACTTATTTTGGAAACAGACTTTGCAGGACTGCTGTGCCAAACCTAGCATCACACCTAGATTGAATATCCAGGTTGTAGTGCTTTGTAAAGGTGTGTACTGTCTTCCAAGTAGCTGCTTTACAGATATCTAGCAATGGGACATGTCTGGCCCTCTTGTGGAGTGAGCCCTCAATCCTATTGGAGGCTCCCTACCAGCTTTAGTGCAACAGAACTGGATACACTGGACTATCCATCAAGAAATAGACCTTTTGGAGGCTGGATTAGCTTTTTCCACATCCCCATAAGTCAGGAACAGCTGTTTTATGGCCTGTCTATGGTCCTTAGTGGCTGTCATGTAGTAGCTGAAAGCTCTCCTGACATCCAGACTGTGAAGTCTTCTTTCACCAGAAGTGGGGTGGTCAATGAAAGAGATAGGTAAGGTAATGGATTGGTTAAGGTGGAAATCCAAAACCACCCTGGGAAGGCATTTTCTGTTTGTTCTCAGAACTACCTTATCCCTATGAAAATAGATATAGTCCTGTTTGATGCAGAAAGCCTAAAGCTCACTGATTCTTCTTGCAGAAGTCATTGCCACTAGGAAGACTGTTTCCATGTGACATATTTCAGGTTAGCTGTGAACATGGGCTCAAAAGGAGGGCCCATGAGCTCAGCTATACACACATTGAGGTCCCATGCTGGCATCGGTTCACTGTGAAGGGGGTGCAAATGGGCCAGACCCTTAAAGAACCTCCTAAAGATAGTTTCTGAGGTAATTGTTACCTTTGCTCCAGCAGAAATATTTGCAGACACTGCAGCAAGGTGAACCTTTAAGGAGCTGAGCTGTAGTCACATGGAATGTGAATGAGAGAGGTAGTTGAGTACAGCTGGTACCCCATCCTGTACTGGCACCAAGTCTCTAGTTGAACACCAGATTGAAAACCTTTTCCGTTTGGAAGAGTATGTTTTTTTAGTGGAAGGTTTCCTGTAACCTCTCAGGATGTTTAGCACTGCTTCAGAGAGGTACAAATTAGCATATTCTAGTTCGACAAGAGCCAAGCCTTGAGATTGAGAGACTTGAGAGTCGGGTATAGCAGAGTTCCCTGGTTGGAGGTTAAAAGGTTGTGCCTCCAAGGAAGGTGTATTGGTTTGGCTACAGACATGGAGAGCAGTAGCGAGTACCATGGCTGCCTGGGCCAATCTGGAGCTATCAAGATTAGAGATGCTGAGTGAGATCTGAGCTTGAGCATTACCCTGAATACCAGAAGAAAGGGAGGGAAGGCATACAGATTCCTCTCTAACCAATCCAGAGCCATGGCATCCAGAGGAAGTGTACCCTGATCTGGTGGTCTGCAGCAGTACTGTGGCAGGTGGTGGTTCTGGTGGGATGCGAACAAGTCTATCTCAGGAGTGCCCCACCTCCTGACGATCACTTGAACCACTTGTCTGTTCAGGGTCCATTCATGATGGACCTGATTGATTTGACTTAAGGCATCTGCCAGGGTATTGTCCTTCCCTGGCAGATGAATTGCCTGCAGGGATACTCCCAAGGAGTAAGCCAATATCCAAATTTTCATGGCGTCTGTGCAGAGAAGGTCTGACCTGGTGCCTCCCTGCTTGTTTATGTAGTACATTGTGGTGGTATTGTGTGTTCTGACCTGCACCACCTTCCCTTGTATTAGTGCTGAAAAAGCTTTTAGAGCCAGAAACACAGCTCTGAGTTCTAGCAAATTTATGTGCTGAAGGGACTCTGCAGCTGACCAGGTGCCCTGGGTTGTGTGATCTCCTAGATGGGCACCCCAACTCAGGAGGGATGCATCTGTTGTGAGAACAACTGAGGGAGACTCTCTCTGAAAAGAAACCCCCTCTCTTAAGTTGGGTTCCTCCTTCCACCACTGAAGTGCTTGTAGCAGTCATTGTTACTGGAATGGGCTTTGAAAGGGGGTCCTTTCTTTGATTCCAGTGAGCCCTGAGGTGGAAATGGATGTCACTCATTTGGAATCTGGAACCAAGCACTGTGCCTGTGGATGCAGCCATATGGCTCAGTAGCTGTATAAACTGCCTTGCAGTTTTGGGTTTTAGCAAGCTGAATGAATCTGCAATCAGCTGGAGACTTCTGACTCTGTCCAGAGGCAGGTAGGCCCTGCCTTGCAGGGTGCTGATCTCTGCCCCATGAACTGCAGGATTTGTGCAGGAGTGAGGACTGATTTTTTATGATTGATTAGGAACCCCAAAGACTCCAGGAGCCTTTGGGTGATCTGCAGATTCTGTCTGACTTGGTCTGGTGATTTGCCTACCACTAGCCGGTCATCTAGATATGGGAATACTGTAACCCTCTGCCTTCGAAGGTGTGCTACGACTGCTGACAGGCACTTTGTGAACACCATTGGGTCCGAAGAAAGGCCAAAAGGTAGGGTTGAAAACTGGTAATGGCCTGAAGGAAGTCTGAATCTGAGATATTTTCTGTAGGACTCCCTTATGAGGATGTAGAAATAGGCGTCTTTCAAGCCCAGTGGTGCCAACCAGTCTCCTTTTTGAAGTGTTGGCAGAATCAATTTCAAAGTTACCATCTTGAACTTTGGTTTCTTCAGATGCTTGTTTAGAGCTCTGAAATCCAATAAAGGCTGCCTCGCCCCACTTTTCTTTGAGGTGAGAAAGTACCTGGAATAGAAACCTCTTCCTCTCGGGGGGTTGGAACAAGTTCCACTGCTCTTAGCAGTAGCAGGTTTCGAACCTCTGCCTCTAGCAGTTTCTTTTCTGCTAGGGAGGGTGAACTGAAGACCCTGTTTTTTGGAAAAGGAAGAGATTTGAAGTCCAAAGGCAGACCCTGACCCACCACCTCCAGGACCCACTTGTCTGTGGTGATGTTCAGCCAAGCCTGGAAGAAGTGGGACAGTCTGCCTCCAACAGGGAGGGAGGAGGTGGCCTATGCTTCAGAGAGTCTGTTTTGCTTGGGGCTGAGGCTGGGCCTGTGACCCTCATCTAAAACCCCTTCTACCCCTGCCCCTGAGGTACCCCTGTTGTGGATACTGCTGGTACTGGGGTGTGGCCACTGGTTGGAAAAAGAGCCTAGTCATGAAAGAACTTGCCCCGACCCCTGTTTCAATAGGGCCTGGTGGATGGTGAAGCTTTCTCTTTGGAAGAGTTGGTTCTGTAAGTGGCCTTGTACTCATCCACCTTTTTCATGTATGCCATAGTGCATTCCCCAAGTAGAACATTCCCTTCTGAGGGGGAAATCAAGTGTCTTAGGTTGAGTATCCTGAATGAGATTTGTGGCCCTGAGCCAATCAAATCTCCTCTGTGCTACCGTGTTGGCTATCCATCTGGCTACAGTATCATTTGTATCAGCAGCCATCTGAAACTGATATTTAGCCGCCTGTAACCCAAACCTAGCAGTTTTAGCTAGGTCATCTGACGGGGCGAGGGTACTTTCTGAGCCATGGCTAAAACTGACTGCCACAGTGATTTCTGATACTGGGCAGCATAGGTCTGAAAGTTTGCTTGACGACTCACCAGAGAGGCTGACAGGTACCCCTTCTTGTCCACACTATCTATTTTTCTAGAGCCCTTGTCCAGAGGGTGTGAGAACAGAGGGACCCTAGCTTTGTCACAGGAAGCCGCCTGCACAACCCCCTTTCCTATCCATTTGGTATTTTTTATCCATCCTTTTGTCAAGGGGAGTAATGGAATTTGGAGTTTGAAGGAGTTTTAGTGCATCCTTCTTAAAAAACTTATTCACGGGGGGAGGAGGAGGGCTTTAGTGGGGGTTAACCCCATCATTTCCATATATTCCACCTCCTCCTCATCCTCAATCTGTTCTGTAGTGGTGATGTCCAAAGCATCAGCCATCTTACGAACAAAAGTAAAATGAGAGGAGTAGTCCGCAGATACCCTGGGGGGAGAACCAAACTCCTGCTCGGGGGATACCTCAGGCTCAGTAGGTTCCCCATCATCCTCCTTACATTCTCCATTATCTTCTTCTTCAAAGAAAGAAGATCTTCCTTTACTGCCAGCCTGGAGACCCAGGGTTGGGGCAGGTGGCTGCTGAGGAGGAACAACACTTTGCAAGGCCTGAATGATCTTAAATGCCTGAGCAATCTCCATAGGTGAAGGCATAGTAAGGCCAGTCACAAAAGTCCCCAGTTTAGAAGGTGGAGGTTCAGTGTGCTTAAGCTTCTTGGCTTTTTTAGAGGGAACCAGAGAGTCAGCCAGTTCACTTGCCCTTTGTGCCCTTGTCACCCATCTCAGGAGTAGAGGCAATAATAGATGTGGTTTCACCCACATTAGCAGGGGGTATCGGCTGGTCAGAGCCAAAGGGACCCCTCAGTTGAGGAAGCTTCTTTTTTAGCTGTTCCAGGTGTTTCTCAACAGTTTTCTCCTGGAATGTTTTACATATATCACATTCCTCTTGTAAATGATCATAGCCCAGGCAAACCACGCACAAACTGTGCTTGTCTGCCTTGACAAAAACTTCCCCACATTGAGTACAGTTCTTAAAATTGGGCTCACCGGTTTTCTTTTTAGGATTTTCTGATATTCTGTCAAAAAACAGAGAAAAAACAGTAACTGCTAAATAAAAAACTTTATAAATAAGAACTAGAAGTTGCGGTCGGTTCCGGAACCGAAAAGAACAGGAGGAACCAAACCAATCAGAAAAAAGGGAACCGGGATTAGCGGTTCAGTAATCAGAGTTATATCGATTACAGAATAATAGTTTTTAAATAAATACAACTATAAACTAAGGTTTTTTTAGTCAGAAAACCCCCCGACTAATGGTAAACTAACCTGTGTCCCCCATGGTTATACCGAACCGAGAGGAACCGGGAAAAACAAACTAATGCTAAACTAAGTTTAATAATAAAATACACTTAGTAAAAGGCAGCAAATGAAAATAAAAAGATACTTATATGTATTTTAAAAGTTTCTTCACGTAGACGTAAGGTAGGAGAGTGACATTCCGAGCGACCAGACTTTTCAGACGGAGAGTGAAATCTGAGGAGTTTAGAACACTGGCAGTTAGTACAGGGCAGCATTTGAAAAGTTGACACATGCAAAGAATTCCATAATTTGCATGTGTTCTATTCTCTCTGGGAAGTCCTACCTAGAAGGCTCATTGTAGAAAGTTATGAATACCTGAGTATTACTGGGGCTAGAAGAAAAAATTACTCACCTTAGTAATGTTGTTTCTTCTAATGGAGTCTTGCTATATTATGACATATGCAGTGAGTCCCAACCTTCGAACTGCTCCAGAGGTGAAAGAGTTAACTTTCCATGTCAGGCATGGAACTTTGAGCATGAGCTCGGTTGAAAACTCTGTCTGTTGTTCTTCAAACTCAAACTGTCAGATCTTTACGAGCAAAACTCACTAAGGTTCTGTGTGGAAGCTGTAAATCTACACTAGCCAACTGGCTACTAAATATAGAACACATTTTTTGGTCCCAAAACAAAGACTCAAGTCAGGGGATCCAGAAAATGAAAACACAACACCCAATCACCCCAAAAAGGAGGGGTGAAAAAACAAGGTGGGCATCTACTAAGTGCCAACACTGCACTGCCCACCCACATCCCAAAAGCAGAGGTTCTGAGAGGGGCAGGTGGGGAGGAGGTCATAATATAGCAAGACTCCATTAGAAGAAACAACATTACTAAGGTGAGTAATTTTTTCTTCAAACAACATGAAGTCTTGCTATATTATGACATATGCAGACTACACAGCAGTACCTCCATGGAGGAGGGACAGAACCTACTTAGGAAATAGGCTCTGAAGCACAGCTGTGCCAAACCGAGCATCACCCCTAGCCTGGATGTCCAGGGAGTAATGCTTGGTAAAAGTGTGAACTGTTTTCCAGGTAGCTGCTTGACATATCTCTAGGATAGGGATGTCCCTGGCAGCAGCCAGAGATGCAGCTGTACCTCTGGTAGAGTGAGCCCTCAGGCCTGAGGGAGGAACCTTACCCAGTTTTTCATAGCAAAATTGGATACAAGAGACAATCCACCTGGCAATGGATCTTTTAGTGGCAGGTTTCCCTTTACCAACCTCACCATAAGTGAGGAACAGTTGGAGGGAGTCAAACCTTTGACCCTTGGTACGTTCTATGTAGTAACTAAGGGCTCTTTTGACATCTAAACTGTGCAGTCTCCTCTCGCCAGAGGAGGAATGGCCAGTGAAGTACACAGGGAGAGACATAGATTTATTAAGGTGGAAGTCTGAAACCACCTTAGGCAAGAACTTTCTGTTAGTCCTGAGGACCATCTTATCTCTATGAAAGGAGATAAAATCAGGCTCCACTGACAATGCTTGTAATTCACTTATGCGCCTAGCAGAAGTGATGGCTTCTCAAAACACAGTTTTTCAGTCAAGTACTTAAGCTCTGCTGAAGACAAGGGCTCAAAAGGGGGTTGCATAAGCTGGGCAATGCAAATATTAAGATCCCAGGCAGGGGCAGGGTCCCTGAATGGAGGGTTGGTGTGAAGCAACCCTTTGAAAAACTTGGAGAATACAGGATGAGCTGAAAGAGAAGAGGGTTTACCTGCTGATAAGAAAGCAGACACGGCTGCCAGGTGCACTTTTAGGGTAGCTGGTCTCAGCCCCAAAGTATTCAAATGCACCATATAATCCAGGACTGTGGGTAAGTCAGCAGATTCTGGGGAAATATGCTTGCCAGAGCACCATATGGAAAATCTCTTCCATTGGAATTATAAGTAGCCCTGGTGGAAGGCTTCCTAGAAGCCTTCAAGATATCCAATACACCTTGGGAGAGGTGTAGGTCAGCAAACTCTAACTCTTCAAGAGCCAGGCCTTGAGATTGAGAGATTTGAGGTTCGGGTACCAAACTTTAACTTTAACTTTTAAAGGTTAACGGGTTGTGATTCCTGGGAAGACACAGGGGAAGGTGGACTGCTAAGGACATAAGGAGTGGGTACCAGGGCTGTCTGGCCCAATCTGGAGCAATCAGGATCATCTTGCAGGGTTGAGATCTGACTTTGACTAGCACCTTGAACAGAAGAGGGAAGGGTGAAAAGCATAGAGAAACTTCCCTTCCCAACTGAGAAGGAAGGCATCCAGAGGGACTGAGCCCAACACTGGGGGCATGCAGCAAAAAAGGGGAAGTTGGTGATTGTCTGGGGCTGCAAAAAGATCTATCTGCGGGGTGCCCCATCTGGCAAATACTACCTCCAGTACTAGGGGATCCAGTGACCATTCGTGATGGCCCTGGGAAATCCTGCTGAGAGCATCTGCCAGGACATTGTCCTTGCCTGGGAGGTGAACTGCAATAAGGAAGGTGTTTAGAGAGTAAGCTAGAGACCACAACTTCATTGCTTCGGTGCACAAGGCCGTAGACCGAGTGCCCCCTTGCTTGTTGATGTACCACATTGTGGTGGTATTGTCTGTTCTGACCTGAATAACTTTGTTCTGAACAGATCTGGAAAAAACTTGAAGTGCTAGAAAAACTGCTCTGAGTTCCAACAGATTGATGTGGAGCAGAGATTCCTGAGGGGACCACAATCCCTGGGTAGTGAGGCCACCCATGTTAGCTCCCCACCCCAAGAGGGATGCATCTGTAGTTAGGATTAAGGAGTGAAACTGAGGGGCGAAGGGAACCCCCGTCTCAGATTGCTCTGGTCCTGCCACCACTGAAGGGCTTGGATCAGGGTTCGAGTCACTGGGATCAATTTGGTTAGAGGGTCTCTCCTTTGAGACCAAAAGGCTCTCAAATGGAACTGGATGTCCCTCATCTGAAATCTTGCTCCCAGGACTACTGCTGTAGAAGCAGCCATGTGCCCCAGGAGCTGCAGAAAATGCCTTGCTGGTCGAGAGACCTGCAGGGTGAAAGAGGAGGCCAGAGAGACCAGGGTCCTTGCTCTTTCCAGAGGAAGGAAGGCTCTGGCCTCTTTTGTGTTCAGTTCTGCACCTATGAAGGTGAGAAGCTGGACAGGCTCTAGAACTGACTTTGGAAGACTGAGAAGGAAACCTAGAGATGTGAGCAGTTGCTGAGTTACCTGAAGATGTAGTTTGACTTGGTCTGGAGACTGGCCTACTATGAGCCAGTCGTCCAGGTAAGGAAAGATGGCAAACTTTTGCCTTCTTAAGTGGGCAACTGCTACTGCCAGGCATTTTGTGAATACCCTCAGGGCAGAGGTGAGGCCGAAGGGCATTGCTCTGAACTGGTAATGGCCTGAGGGCAGTTCGAATCTGAGGTACTTTCGATGGGAGCTTCTGATAAGAACATGGAAGTAGGCATCCTTGAGGTCCAGAGATGCTAGCCAGTCCCCTGGCCTTAGAGAGGGTAAAATAATTCCCAGAGTCACCATTTTGAATTTTGATTTTAAAAGGTGCTTGTTTAGGTATCTGAGATCCAGGATGGGCCACCATTCTCCTGTCTTTTTGGGGTAAGGAAGTACCTGGAGTACAACCCTTTGCCCTGGTGTAGGGTGGAACCCTTTCCACAGCTCTGAGAGCCAGGAGGGTAGAAACTTCTGCTCTGGGCAAGTGCCTCTGATGGATTTGCAGGTGGAAAGGACCTGGTTCTCATCTTTGGAAATTTTTTGAAGCTGAGAACCAGTCCCTGGCTTACTACTTCCAGGACCCACTTGTCTGATGTTAAAGACTTCCAGTCCTGGACAAAGTAAGCCAGCCTGCCCCCTACAGGTAGTGGAGAATCGGCCCTGGCCACCCCATCAGGGTGCCTGCTTGGCAGGGGCTTTAGGCTGAGGGGTGGAAGCAGGTCTGCTTGTACCCCGTCTGCCTCTCCCTCTAAAGAACCCCCTCTGGGCATAAGCTGAAGAGGAGGCCTGGGCTTGGTAAAAAGGCCTATGAAAAGGTCTGCCCCTGCCCCTGGAAGGCTGCCTTTGAGGAGTGGCCTGCCTTTCCTTGGCCTGTGCACTCCTATAGGTGGTCCTATACTCATCCATTTTCTTCATGTAAATCTCTGTCTGCTCCCAAACAGAGAGTTACCCACAACAGGAAAATCCATGGCCTTAGTCTGGGTATCCTGCGACAGGCTAGTACATCTGAGCCAAGCCATCCTGTGAAGAGCCACAGATGTAGCCATGACTCTTGATGACACATCATTAGAGTCCACTGCAGCATGAAATTGCACCTTAGATGCCTCAGTCACTCATCAGCAGCCACCTGCTCCAGCTCCTTGGCAAGCTGGCCAGGGACCTGCTTTGCTAGAGCCATAACGGTGTCCCATCTGGATTTCTGGTATCTAACAACATAAACCATATAATTTGCCTGTCTGAGTCCCAAGGATGCTGCCATGTACTGTTTCTTTGCCATGGCATCAATCCTCCTGGAGTCCTTATCTGGGGTGTGTGAAGCCAAGGGAATATTTGCCTTGTCACAGGCAGCAGCCTGCACTACCCCAACATGGCTGCATTGTTGTGTAAGGAACTCCGTATCACAGCCTGACAATGTGTACCTCTTGTCCATTCTTTTATCCACAGGAGGTATAGTGTGAGGAGTTTTTAGAATTTTTACTGTCTGTTTCCCAAAAGATTTATGCAAAGGAATAGACAGTCTCCTAGACTCTGGGATATCCATCATTTCTACATAGTCAGGCTCCTCTTGATCATCCACAGCTTCCTCCATAGGGAGCTGGAGGGTTTCAGCTGCTTTTTTATAAAACATAAAATGAGAGGGGACTCAGAAAGCCTAGGGAGACACTCCTGAAGGTCTGTCTGAGAGATGTCCGGTCCAATGGGCACATCCAGACTTTCAAATCCACATTCACTCTCCTCATACTCCTCTTCCCCTCCTCCGGTTCATAAAATTCCTCTAAATCATGTTCTTGAACAGTGGAACCAACCGGCAAATCGCTTACCTGATGGTGCGGTTCGGTGAGAAAGGAAAGCGACTGGACAATTTAATCACTTTGGCTATTTCTTCAGCGGTTGGAGAGGAAATTTTGGCTCCACACCTGCTGATTTTCTAGTCCTTTTTGCTGGAACCGATTCCTCCGAGTCGGCTCTCCTTTTGCCCGAGGAAGTCTCGCCCTGGTCAGAGGGCACTCCCTCCAGTTCGGTTACAACCGAACTGGGCTGGCCATCCAGGTCAGCGGACTTCTTGGCCTCCCTTTCCCTGAGCCTACCAACTCTTTAATCCAGGGTAGCCGCAGGAAAATTTTTGCAAATCTGGCAGTCTGCATTGAGGTGGCCAAACCCCAGACAATAACACAGGTGGTGTGGGGGGTCAGCCTTGGCAAAGACTTCCCCACAAACACTGCAGTGTTGAAACCCAGTGGTCCCGGTTTTTCTTTTGGGTTTCTCAGACATAGTGCCAGTCTAACCAAAACTTGCCCATTTATGGCAATCCGCCAAGCAAGACTCTCTTATCGGTTCCCAACCGTGTCACGGGTCGTGGAAAAAACCGTAATGAAATCTGTTTTTTTTAGAACCGATAAGAACCGGGAACCGAACTCTAAAAGACAGATTAATATATTTACAACAACCTGATCGGTTCAAACCGAACTGATAATACCGTTTACAAGTTCCACACAGAAAGAAATGTAAAACCTATCTAGTACTTACGATACCACAGACAGAGCTTGAACCGACCGGTTGCGGTTTAAATTCGGTTAAAAAACCGAAAAATTAATACTTTAACCGACAAAATGAACCGAGCAGAAGGAGAAATCTCCGGAGCGACTGTTCAGTGAGGCGGAGTAAAGAATCTGACAGTTTGAGTTTGAAGAACAACAGACAGAGTTTTCAACCGAGCTCGTGCTCAAAGTTCCATGCCTGGCATGGAAAGTTAACTCTTTCACCTCCGGAGCAGTTTGAAGGTTGGGACTCACTGCATATGTCATAATATAGCAAGACTTCATGTTGTTTGAAAAACACAAATAACTTCCTGCGTTCATTTCAACAGTACAACTATCCCAGTTTCACACAAAGATTCACATATAGTTTTTAATTGCAGGGAAGCAAGGGAGGAAAGTAAAAACAGATGCAGCAAGAAACAGCAAGTGAAGGCAGGGAGACAGTGGTGGGGGGGGTGTACCTTCGGAATGGCCAGTTCCTTAGGTGCCATGGGAAAACTTGATTGTACAATCAGACAGGCAAAAAACAAGAGAAGATGCAGAAATAGGAGAGGACAAAAAACAAATCATTGCTTTTAACTTTCCCTGTATAACAAATCAACCCTGTCACAATAACATACATGGAGCCGATACAAAATTATTATGTAATCAAAAGAAGTATAGTCTCTTAAGCTGAGTAGCTATCAGACTGGTGAGTATTAGACAAACATGGGGGTGTCTCACCACTAATTATATACATGGACAGGCCTTCAGGAGTGATGAGAAGACACTTGAACAGGTAAACCCTTCTAAATTTTAAACTAAACTGCAGGTTAGGGTAATCTCCCCACCAGATTACTGTACACCAGAACAGAGAAGCTATTATTAATATATCTGATAGGATTAATGTGAGTCTGGGGAATGAGAAAAATAGCCTGTTCCTCGATCTCCCTCAGATTTGGAGCAAGAACGGTCCCAAAACCATATCATACTCAATTACAGTACTACAGGCTGTAAGGCATTTTCTTTCAAACGCCTCAGTTCCCTAGAAAGTCTCATGCCATTCATTATATGTTGTACTAGCAGTTAACCTCCAATCAATCAATCAATCAATCAAGTTTATTTTATACTGGAAAGTGTGAGCAAACATGCCCGTTATCACAGTCATCCAGATTACAGGGTATCATAACATATACGGCAAAAGAAAAATACAAGAGCAGAAATAACCATATTTACAACAAATTTAAATAAAAATCGAGAAGGTCATAAATATCAGTGAGGATGAGGGAGGTAGACAGTGGGAGAGGGAGGTAAAGATAAGACATGAAACATAGAGCTGGGGGGGGAGAGAGGATGAGGATGGAGAAAAAGGAGGCGACATAAGGGATGCCCTTAAGGGAGAGGAGCAGAACCTCACAACTGTGCAGGGGACACTTACAAGAGTAACTCTCCAGGAGGCAGTATAGTGCAGTGGTTTAAGGCTCTGAGCTGCAAACCTGGAGACCTGGGTTTGAATCCCACAGCCCCCACTTACATACTGTGTGACCCTGAGCAAGTCACTTAACTTCCTTGTGCTCCCAGGTTGCACCTGTAAACAAGCTTTCAGCTTAGTGTGCCTCTCCTGGTAAAACAAAGGTAAAAAAAAAGGAGCAAATGTTTTGATGAGGCAACAAATAAGGGGATGGAGCTACAGGACTTGGTGCCAGGAGGTAGGTTGTTGTAAAGTTTCACACCCTGATAGCAGTTGGAATTTTGCGCGTGTGTGGTATAAAGAAAATAAGCCTCAAAAATTTGGCTGGTGCTCCCTCTGGTGCCATGCTTGGGGGCAGATTTAGGGAAAAGGTCCAAAACACTTGGTGGCAATAAGTTAAGATTAACCTTGAGTAGAAAAAGAAGGGTTTCAAGTTGAAACCTTCCTTACAGGGGTAGCCACAAGAGAGGAAAGTAGAGGGAACAGTAATGGGTGGACCAGGGGAGGCCAGTGACGAAATGCGCAATGTTGTTGTAAGAGGTTCTCAGTTTGGAGAAAAGAACAGATCAGGAGGGGGGAGTAGACAGTGGAGCCATATTCAAGAAGGGGAAGGAGCAAGAAGCAGGCAAGGCAAGATATCAATGCTGGAAGAAGGAAATTTCTGATCCAGAATAGCAGTCCTAAACTCACGTTTATTTTCTTGATAAGATAAGTAATGTGTACTTGGAAAGTGAGGTGTGGGTCAAGAACCAAGCCCAGATATTTAAAATCTTTGACTTTATCGATACTGTTCCCTTGAAGGTCTGAGAGGGTGGGGTTTAACTCTACATTTTTTCTGGGGCCTGCAAAGAGCATGTACTTAGTTTTTTTAGAGTTAAGAACTAGGTTTTTGAGAAGGAACCAAGAGTGGAGCCTTAGGAAGTCAGTTTGTAGGTTAGAGAACTTGGCGTCAGGGTTTTTATCACTGCAGTATAGAGCTGCATCATCTGCATAGAGAACTATCTTGGTGTTTTGACAGATTTTTGGGAGATTATTAATGGAGAGAGAGAGACAGAAAAGCAGGGGGCCTAAAATAGAATCCTGCAGAATGCCACAATTAATTTGGCACACGCTTGAGAGTACCCCTTTTATGGTTGTCCTGCGAGATCTATTTGAGAGGTAGCTGTCTACCCAACAAACTACATCCCAGGATATGTGAAAGCAGGAGAGAGAGAGTCTAGGAGGAGGCTATGGTCCACCAAATCTAAAGCTTTGGTCAGATCAACAAATACCGACCCTGAGTACGGACCATTGTTGCTTGCTTTAGTAATATCACTGGTAAATCTGACTAAATCCATTTCCATGCTGTGGCAAGCTCTGAAGCAGTGCTATGCTTCTCAATGATCTTGGAAAGAGGTGCCAGAAATGAGATAGGGTGATAGTTCCCTACATCACTCCTGGACCCCGATTTGTATAGGGATTTGATCGTAGCTGTTTTCCAGATACTAGGGAAGGTGCTAGAACAGAGGGAGTGGTTGAAGATGTTTGTCAGGGGTTTAGTCAGCAGCAAAATACAGAGCTTCAGAATGCCATCATCACTGATGTAGGGATTAGGGTTGTTGCTTCTGATGAGGCAGATGGTATCCAACAGCTTTATGGCACGGGAGTAGAATTTAGGGCAGTTTTTGGGGTCACTGCAGGGATGACTATCAGCAGGCAGGGGGAGCTGAGAGACAGGGGTCTTGGGTGGAAGGTTTGAACTTATCAAGGTCACCAAAGAAAGAATTAAACATGTTGGCCACTTAGCTGGGGTCATTTGTGAGCCTATCCCCTTGAAGCAGGGTAATGGGTTCCAAAGTCTTTGTTTTTCCCTAGAAGAGAGTTTAATGTCCCCCAAAGCTTTCTGGGATTGTTAGGTTCACCAAGTTGTTTGTTATGGAAATGGTCCATTTCATTAGAAACTGTCCCTTGGCTTTAACGGTGGTGATTACGACACAGTTTACTTAGACACCTAGAACGTGATGGCAGAAAAAGTCTCACAGGCCGTCCCCGCTGCACAACCCTACCTAATATTCCTGCAAAGACTATCTTCATCCCTTATCCTATCCCCATTTCCACTACTTCCTGCCATTATCGGGCTCTTGTGCCTGTCCCACCCATGTCTGAATCCACCCATTGTTATGGTACAGACCACCTTGTTCAGCAGTCCATTCCACTTATCCAGCACTCTTTTTGAGAAAAGGTGCTTGCAGACATCCCTCCTGAGCCTTCTCCAGACAGTTTTACTGGATTCCCTCTTGTGTTTGTACTTAGAGTGAACAATTCATTGCATTTCACCCTGTTAATCCTATTTGGTGTACTAAGACTTCATCCTAACATGCGGGGCTCCCCCAGGATTCCGAAGCAGGGGGCCCTGGGTATCTTCTCCCCTGTCACAGTGTCACATAGGTAGACAACTAGATACCTGAATCCCTAGATAAGGGGACAAGACCAAAGAGTATGAGTTGGCGAGATGACGTAATTATCACATTATCGCATCCCCAGCATCTATCATGTGATACCAACTTAAGTTTAATAAGAGCAACTTGGATTCTATACCATCTGTGTAAAATCTTTCTTTGGCTGAATTGGCTTTTGTTGTCCCCCAACACAATTATGGGCCTCATCCAGAGATAATTCATTAATTCCTGACCAATTGGACAGCCCAACTCATCCTCTCAGTTAGATTTTAGAGATGCTAAAGATGGTTCTTTCACATCAAAGAGATACTTATACCCACTACCTCGCTTTTAATCCTCAGTCATTTACAGTAGCTATAGGCTTAAATGACTGCAAACTGTGTACCTATTGGTGAGGACCTAAAATATTATGGAGGGCGATCATAAAGTTTAGGCATCTCCAAAAATTGTTCAGGTGAATGCAAGATTGAGCAGCTATAGTACAAACTAAATAATAATTATAAAAAGTGTCTCAGAAATGCTGTAATCTGATCGTCTGTTAGGATTCCAACAGCCTTACATTAATCCATGTTATACTGTCATGTACAGCCTGATCACCATGGCACATGGATTCTTACTGTCAGTATCCCATCCTCTAGCACTGATGAATGTGTGGAATGATGCATTCTGATTCTGAACCAGCATTCTTAAACTGTTGATGGAAGAACAATTTTATTAAAAATCTCTTACTAAATTAGGATAACATTCAAAAAGTGTACTTTTAACACTTTTCTTTTGGAATCATTTTTTATAATAGCAATAAAGCACTCCCAGGAAATAGATTAATAGTCAATCAACAGAAGAACTGTGGGTCACCCTGAAAACAGGAAATGGGACAGCCACATGAACTGGGATTGTGTACAGGCCTCCAGACCAGGGGGAGGACTTAGACACGTTACTGTTAGAAGATATACAATACATGACAGCTAAAGGGGAGGTTCTGATAATGGGAGACTTCAACATGCCAGATACAGATTGGTCAATACCAGCAGGGACATCTGCCAGAACCAGACACATGGTGGATTCCCTGCAGAGGGAGGGCCTCAAACAACTGGTGCAACAACCCACTAGAGACAGGGCTAGCCTAGATCTAGTACTGACTAACAAGGAAAGGATCACAGATCTCCAGGTAGAAGGTCACCTGGGGGCCAGTGACCATCACGTGGTATGGTTCAATTTGGCCACTAGAACACAATCATCCCATTCCAAGGAAAAAATATGGGACTTCAGAGGAGCTGACTTTGATAAGATGGCCAACAGAGTTAAGCTAGTCCTGGCAAAAAGAAATACAGGTGAGGAGGTACAGGCAAAGTGGACAAGCATTAAAGATGTAATACTTCAAGCAACATCCCATTGTATTAGTGAGAAAAGGAAGTGCAAAAGAAGAAGGAAACCACTTTAGTTCTCACACACAGTAGCAGAAAAGGTCAGAGCCAAAAGGCTGGCCTTCAGGAAATATAAGGGAACGCATCAAGATAAAGATTGGGAGGCATACCAAACTTCCCTAAGACAAGCAGGGACGGCAGTAAGGCAGGCAAAGGCCCAAACTGAGGAAACACTAGCACAAACAGTAAAAGAAGGTGACAAGACTTTCTATGGATACATTAGTGAAAGGAGAAAATCCAGAGGGGGTATTGCTAAGATCAAAGGGGATAAGGGGCGTGTGAGGAGGAGGAGGACCATGTAAAAGCATCTATCCTAAATAGATACTTCTGCTTGGTATTTACTGAAGACAAGGTAGAGCAGGGCCCACAGCTCAGCACCATGGACACAGAGGGAAGGGAAGTATGCACTAGTCCCTTTACAAAAGAAAGGGTCCTACAAGAGCTCAATAAGCTCAGGGTGGACAAGGCAATGGGACCTGATGGCATACATCCCAGGGTACTAAAGGAGCTAAGGGTGGAACTAGCAGAGCCATTATCAGAACTGTTTTGTGAGTCTCTGAGCACAGGAGAGGTCCCAGAAGACTGGAGAAGGGCTCATGTGATTCCGCTCCACAAGAGTGGTAGCAGGGAGGAGGCAGAGAACTACAGACCAGTCAGTCTTACCTCAGTAGTGGGTAAGATTATGGAGACACTCCTTAAGGAAAGGAAAGTGCAACACCTGGAATCCATAAGTGCACAGGATCCAAGACAGCATGGGTTTACAAAAGGAAGGTCCTGTCAAACTAATCTCATAGATTTCTTTGACTGGGTAACCAGAGTGGTGGACCAAGGGGGAGCAGTTGATGTTGCCTACCTTGACTTCAGCAAAGCTTTCAATACTGTTCCACATAGAAGATTGATTAATAAGCTGGTTAGGCTCGGGGTGGGTCAGACGATGGTCAACTGGGTGGCAAACTGGTTGACGGGCAGAAAACAGAAAGTGGTGGTAAACGGTATATAGTCAGAAGAGATGCAAGTCACAAGTGGGGTACCTCAAGGATCGGTCCGAGGGCCAGTCCTCTTCAATATCTTCATCAGTGACACTGCAGATGGACTGGAGGGTAAGGTTTGTCTGTTTGCAGATGACACCAAGATCTGCAACTGAGTAGATCATCCAGATGGGGTAGGCAGAATGAGAAGAGATCTGAATAAACTAGCAAAATGGTCAGAAGAGTGGCAACTGGGGTTCAATGCAAAGAAGTGCAAGATCACGCACATAGGGAAGAGAAACCCTGAAGCCACCTATAGACTGGGAGAGGAGTTGCTGGCAGTCACAAGGGAAGAAAGAGACTTGGGCGTCATCATCACCGATGACCTGAAATCATCCAAGCAGACCTCTAAAAACAGTAGGTAAGGCTAGAGGGATGTTAGGATATATTAGTAGGGGTATCGCAAGCCATATGAGGGAGGTATAATCCCTCTTTACAAGACACTGGTTAGTTCCCATTTGGAGTACTGCATGCAGTACTGAAGGCCACACCTTCACAAGGACATTAACCAAATTGAGGCAGTCCAGAGAAGGGCAACCAAAATGGTGCAGAGACTGCATTAGAAAACATATGAGGACAGATTAACCGAACTCAATATGTATACCCTAGAGCAAAGGAGGGAGAGAGGTGATATGATTGAAACATTCAAACATATTAAGGGCATTAACAAGGTGAAAGAGTCTAACATGTTTCAATATAAGAAAAATAGCAGGACAAGAGGACACAGCATGAGATTAGAGGGAGGCTGATTAAGGGGTTATATGAGGAAGTTCTTTTTCACAGAATGGGTGGTGGATGCATGGAACGGCCTACCTCAGGAAGTGGTGGATATGGATACAGTGCAGGGCTTCAAACAGGCATGGGATAGACATAAGGGAGCAATACAGATGAGTATGAATAGGTAAGTCATTGACAGAGCAAAGGCCTATGGCACACTCATAAGGAAGAAAAAGAAATGGGCAGACTGGATGGGCCTTGCGGTCCTTATCTGCCATCAACTTCTATGTTTCTATGTTTCTATCCCCAAGGGGCACTATGGCACTTGGCTGCACCTCGTGCCACATTACACCCCTAGGGGGTGATTAACAGACTGTTAATCTAACCCCTGGTCATGCCTTATTGCTTAAAAGAACACCCACTTGGGGAATGTAAGATGTTCTACTACCTGGATTCCTCATTTCTGCTATGATACCCAGTAAAGTGTCCCTATCAGTGAGAAGTTCAGGATTGTTCCAAATAGGCTTGTAGGGTCAAGATGGGGGATTTTCCAACCTAAATGTTTCAGTTAGAGAGTGTCAAGTGTGTTTAGCGTAAGCTACCATTGTGTAACGATTGAGGAGTGTAAGGGATACTTAAGTTGTGAGGGAGTTTAGAGTACAAGAGACCTTCTTTATCTGTAACCAAGGCATGGTCTGCATTAGAGAGCAGTGCAGCCACAACAATACTTGTCAAGTTTCAAATGCCACAAAATAAACCTAAAGCAATGGGCAATCCCACTCTCCTCTAGTATTATGTCCTTCAGTGCCTTCTGCTCAACCAATGCAAATAGTATATGTATCATATCAAACCATTTGGACTAAATAGGAAGTATTATCCTTAGTACTACACCACTTTAGGCTGTGCAACCATTTTGAGGCCATGATTTTGCCCACAATGGTCAGCCTGAGCATTGTAAAGGTAAAGGTAAAATTTATTTCTTGAGCGCCATTCAACTTATCAAGGCGCTTTACAATAAAATCTGATACAAACAGTAACAAAAATTAAAATAATACAGAAACAATTTGTACTAAAGAGGCTTTAACTTAGCCACTACCATGCCTCCTAACTTTGTAATAATCTGAATTCCTCGATATTTTAAGCTTTGAATGATAATTTTATGTTCTACTGGCTGAAAATAATATATGCACAGCTGTCATTATGTGAGAAAACCTTCATTCTGGTCCAATTAATCTTTTGCCCAGAGACCTTGTAAAATTCTTCAAGAATCTTTAGAAACATAGACAATGCTAAGGATCATACTAAAGAAGGTGAAGGTGCTAGTAGGCTATGAGCCCATATTGTGCACAATGATGGCAGAAAAAGACCAATGGTCCATCCAGTCTGCCCAAATTTCCTGTTTAGCCCTGGGAGCTACTGTCCCTCCAGGGTCTTAGCCCTCACCATCCTTCCTCCCATTCCCCTTCCAACTTCTGCCACCCTGAGCAACCACTATACCTTTCATGCCATCCCAACCGTGCTTGAACTCACCAACAGTTTTAGCACCCACCACTTCTACAGGCAGACTGTTCCATGAATCCACTACCCCTTCTGTAAAATAATACTTCCTCATATCCATTCCGAGCCTCCCTCCTGTCAGTTTCTGCTCATGTCCATGTGACTATGAACTAGTATTCAAGCTAATATTTTCCTGCAGTTTACCTTATTAATTCCTATTAGGAACTTGAAGGTCTCTATCATATGCCCCCTCTCCCTTCTGGTCTCCAGCAAGTACATGTTCAGTGCCTTGAAGATTCCTCATAGGACCTGCCCTGTTGGCCCCAAATCATTTTTGTTACCCTGCACTGCACTATCTCCACGCTATCTCTATCCTTTCTGTGGTGAGGACTCCAGAACAGGATGCAGTACTCCAAGTGTAGCCTCACAAGGGATCTACATAGAGGAATTATTACCTCTTCCCTTCTGCTACCAATACCTCTCTGTATACATCCCAGCATCCTACTCTTTACTATATACCTTGTTGCACTGACTTTATTGTTTGAGGGGGATCACTGATGATAACTCCATGGTCCCCTTCCTCAGTCGCAGTGCTGAGTCTCACCCCACCGTTCCAGTACTCTGTCCTGAGGTTCTTGCTCTCTAGATACATTATCCTGCACTTTTTGGCACTGAATTTTAACTGTTAAACCTTACACCACACCTCAAGCTTTCATATGTCACTCTGCATTTCACTGATTCCCCACCCTCCCATAGAGCTTAGTGTCATATGCAAAGAGACACAGCCTGTGCCAGATACCTTCACTAATGTGCCTAATGAATATATTGAAGAGGAGCAGTCCCAGAACAGATCACTGTAGTACCCCGCTCATGACCTCCCTCTCTGTTGACTTGACCTCATTGATTACAACCCTCTGGTGCCTCCTATATAGCCAGTTAACTACCCAGTTTACGAAGACCTTAGCTACACTCAGATCCTTCATCTTCTTTAGCAAGCATCTATAAGGCACAGAGTTGAAAACCTTGCTGTAGTTGAAGTACTGTATGGCAAATCCACAGCATGGCCCCTATCCAACTCCCTTGTCACCCAGTTCAAGAAAACTATCAGGTTAATCTGACATGACCTCCCTGCCATGAATCTGTGCTGTTTACTATATTGGAGCCCATTGCTCTCCAAGTAGTCCAAAAGGACTTCTTTGACCAGTGACTCCATCAGCTTCCCTACAAGATTTAAGACTGACAGGGCTGTAGTTCCCAGCATGTTCCTTATCCCCCTCCTCCCCGCTTTATGAAGCAGAACTACATCTGCCACCCTCCAATCCTTCAGAACTACCCCATCCTTAGAGAGCTGTTGACTAGACCTAGCAGGGGTTCAGCCAGTTCTGCTGCCATCTCCCTGAGTAACCGTGGATGCAACCTATCTGGTCCCAGGGCCTTACCTAGTTTTAGTGCTACCAGCCCTTTCTGGATCCTTTAGCTTGTAAATATTGTTTGCATCATCTCCAGGACCCCCATAATGGGCACTTTGACACCATTCACATCCTGGACCCACCTGTTCCCTGCCATACCCACCCTTCATGCTCTACCTATCCCCTGCACCCTTATCACCAGGTTCTCGCTCCGGGTGCCGAACCATGGGTCCCTGCCGCCACCGTCCTCTAATCAGAATAATCACATTGCTACTCTTACTGTCTGGGAATGTACACCCCAATCCTGGATCTTTATATGCCAGCCCGCCCAAATCCTGTACCACTACTGGTCTCCGCCTTGCGTCCCTTAACATATGTAGCCTCCTAAAGAAAACTGCTGCTCTCCAGTGCTGGGTCACCCAGCATCCACCTGATATTTTTGCTCTAGTAGAGACTTGGCTCTCTAAGTCCACCCCTGACTCCGCTATCTCCCTCCCTGGATGCACCTTACTCAGGGAAGACCGTGTAGGCAAACGCGGTGGTTGGTGCTCAATATTCATTAATCAATCAATCAATCAAAACTTTATTTGTAAAAGGCACCTTTCCAGAACCAATACGCCTGTACATAACATAATAAAAACAATATAACTAAAACAATAAAATTAATCCAGACCTAATAACATTTAAAAATCATTACATGCATGTTTAAAAAGATAGGTTTTTAGTGCCCCGTTAAAAGTTTGGACAGTCGGGCAATCTCGTACCTGATGAGGTAGAGAATTCCACAGGGTCGGGGCCATAAAGCTAAAAGATCTGGCCCCAGAGGTCTTCAAATGAACACTGGGAATCTCTAGCAATCCCTCATCAGTGGATCAGAGAGAGCGGGAGGGAGAGTAGGGATGAAAGAGATATTTCAGGTAGCCAGGTCCCTGATCATGTAGGGCCTTATAGGTCAGCAAACCGACCTTGAAGGTGATGCGCCAGCATATTGGCAGCCAATGCAGTCCGCGGAGCACAGGCGTTATATGACTGGACCTGGAGGAACCAGTCAATAGCCTGACTGCCGCATTCTGCACTAGCTGCAAGCGGCAAATATCAACCCCCGGTAGCCCAAGATAAAGGGAATTGCAGTAGTCAAGATGGGAGGTAATGAAGGCGTGGACCAAAGTAGGAAGATCGCCAGGAGGAACCAGGTGCTTCACCCGGGCGATGTTCCTCGGGTGGTAAAAAGGGGCTTTGGCAACTGCCGACTCCTGTGATTTAAGTGTCAAACAGTCATCAAATACATCGCCCAGATTCTGCACCCGGTCTGAGGTAGTTAGCTGAACACCCCCAAGCCATAAGCCCGAGGGAGATCCCACCAACCAACCTGCCTCCCAGTGACCTGGACACCCTAATAGGTCATGCATTCCCTGCTCCCAAACTTGACTATGGCGTCCAAGCTCTCACCTTAAAAGTAATCCCTGACCCCGCCAGAGGCCCTCTTTTTCTCACTGTCTCCTACATACACCCAAGAAACCAGAAATCAGCAGTCCAGTCCCTCATCGACTACCTCACATCCCACCCGCACAAAGTCGAGCAAGTCATCCTTGGTGATCTTAATGTTAACTGGCTTGCTTCCACCACCTCCCAAACCAGGGACTCCTTCACTGCCCTGGATATGTCCCAACTAGTCTCACAGCCCACCGGGTTCAACCAATCCAGTGGAACCAACACCCTCCTAGACGTTATCTTATCAAACCGCCCCTTTAAAATCCGGGACATCACTGTCCTCCCTGACTCACTTCCCAGTCATCTGTACCTGGTCATCCTCCTCTCCAAAACCAGTGTCCCAGGCTACACTGTGCCGGCGACTACGCCCTGGTGGCCTAAAAAAGTTGAAACAGCACCTAGCCAAGCTAGATTGGTCCCCTATCCAACATGCCCCAGATATCAGCTCAGCTCTTGACTTCTTCACAAGTGCCTTCTGCAAGGCCTGTGACCTCTTCGCCCCCCCCACCAGGATCCATACAAAGAAATGCAACACCCCTTGGATCACCCCTTCCGTCATCCAGAAACTTAAGAATAGGGACCATCTCTGGCGAATCGCTGTAGATTCAGGCAATCCATCTGACAGACAAGCCTACAACAAAGAGTGCAATAAATGCACTTGGGCCATCAGAAGGGCCAAGGCGGAGCACTACCAGGCCACCCTCACCTCCACCTGGTGCTCGGCCCAGACCTTCTGGGTTGGCATGAAAGAACTAAATGGGAAGACCCGCTCCCCTCCACCATCTCAGCTCACCATCGATGGCGCTACCTCCTCTGAGCCACTACCTATAGCTGACTGCCTCAACACCACTTTCTCTGATCTAAGCTCTGTCCTCCCCAGCAGTTTTTTTGATCCAATCCCCTCCTCACTCCCCCCTGCCCTGCACTGCACTGCCCCCTTCTACCTGTGCACCCTATCCCCCACGAAGCCGGCCACACCTGCTAAAAGCCCTTGGTAGTAATAACCCCAGCAGCAACCCCCTCGACTCCAGGATCCCCCGGCTGGTCCTGGATGTTGTCCTAGTCCCCCTGACAGACCTACTCAACTGGTCCCTATGCCTTGGACAGTTCCCCAGTGTGTGGAAAACTGCTGAAATCACTCCAATATACAAGAGCGGTGATCAATCCTCCCCCAGCAACTATCGGCCAATCTCCATCCTCTCCCCACTCTCCAAAGCCCTCGAAAAAGTGGTGTCTATCCAACTATCTGAGTACTTGGCTAAGTATGACATTATGTGCCCAGAGCAGCACGGCTTCTGCCCAGGACACAGCACAACCACTGCTCTCCTGGAGTTCTCCCAATACCTGCACTCTGCTCTTGACTCCGACAACCGGGCTGGTGCAGTGTTCATTGACCTCTCCAAGGCCTTTGACACTGTCTGTCACCCCCTTCTACTCGACTCTCTCCACCAACTCAATTTCTCTGCTGGTCCCCTTGCCTGATTTTCCAGCTACCTCTCTGCTAGATCCCAGCATGTAAAAATCAATGGCTCTCTCTCCAACATTCGACCCATTAGCTGTGGGGTCCCACAGGGCTCAATCCTGGGTCCCATTCTCTTCAGTCTCTACCTCAAAACTCTCCCCAGCTCCTGCAAAAGCAAGATGCTCCTCTATGCAGATGATGCAGTTCTCTTTGCCTCATACCCAGATCCCTCCACTCTCCAATCATCCCTTCAACTCGCCTACAACCAAACAGAAAGGTGTTTTTGATCATAGACTAGTCATAAACCTTAAGAAAACCAAATCAATGCTCTTCTCTCACCATCAAAATAAAGCTTGACGTGCCCCCCCTCCTGATTACCCCCAACTCTCAGCTCCCTCGGCATCACTTTCAATACTGCCCTCACCTTCCACACCTACATCAACACTCTTTCCTCCACCATAAACTCTAGGATTGGCATACTTTACCGCCATAGGGATTGCCTGCCCCTCGCTGCCATCCGGCTGGCCATCACCTCCTCCGTCCTGCCCCTGTGGACTACGGCTTGCCCATCTATGCTGCAGCTGATAACACCGCCCTCTCTAAAATCCAGCTCTCCATCAATAAGGCCTGTAGGCTCCTGACCGGAGCCTCCAGCCGCACCCACACCTGCCTGCTCTATTCCTCTGCCAACCTGCTCAACTTTGAGGAATGTCTGCAGTATCAGACCTGTCTTCTTGCTAAGAAATCCCTGCTCGGACTCTCCCCCCCCCCAGGAGACTCTTCTTCCATACCACAGTCATCCTCATCCGTTTCCACCCACAGCTCTGTTAAAGCTACCTTCAAAGTGCCCAGAACCAAGACCTCCCTAACCCAGAGGTTCTTCTTTTATCGAGACCCTGCCTGGTTCAACTCCCTCCCTACCTGCATCACCAACACTGCCAAACTTGGTCCCTTCAAAACTGCTCTCCAGAACCATCTCTTTAATGTCCGCTGCTATAGGTGCAACTAACCCTGCCCCCCAATCCTACTGCAGGACCTTCGCTGCCTGGTTCCCCTAATCTCGACAAGGTCCCCTGGACTGCCGATCTATCTTTCCCCCTACCCCTTTTTACCTACCCCCTTAGGTTTATACAAGGTTGTATTCCACTGCAACTCCAGAAAAATTGTACATCTTTAATTGAAAATCTGTATTTTATACCAACATGTAACTAAGTGTTCAATGTCTGCACCTGTAATGTTGTCCAATGTTGTATCTGAACAATGTTCTATTGTCTTGCCCTCCTTGCGACAAGGTGCCTTTGTAAATGAGTCCCTGACTCAAAGGCTGTAAATCTGACTTGTTCAAATAAATAAATAAATAAATTCCCTGGCAAGGGTCCACCATTCCCTTAGTGAAAACTGAGCTAAAGTAATCGTTAAGGATGGCGGCCTTTTGCCCGCACTCCTCTATCACCCTATCCCTTCCCATGCTAAACCTTATGATTCCCCCTCCTTTCTTTCTTTTTTCCCAAATATATTGCAAGACCTGTTTTTCTCTGCTCTAGACCCCCTCCACAATACACAGCTCTGTGTCTACTTTTGCCTCCCTAACCACTCTCTTTGCCTCCCTATTTTTCAGTATGGGTTCTCACAATGCTTCCTTCCCCTGCTTTTCTTTATACTTGTAGAAGGCCTTTTCCTTTGCCCTTACCACTTCCCAGACTCTTGCCAAGAACCATAACTGTCTCTTGAACCTATTCTTTTTGGTTACTATTCTCATGCATAACTTAGATATCTCAAGAATAGCTTCCTTAATTGCACCCATCTCTCTTCCACCCCCCATGTTATCCACCCCAACCAACTTCTCTGTGACCCGCTCCCTCAGCCTGTTGAAATCTGTCCTTCTGAAATCCAGGATTTCAGCTCTCATTTAGGGTTCTTCAGATCCAAGGGCAAGTTCAAACCAAATGGAGTTATGGTCACTGCTCCCTGTGGCCTCCTGTTCTCACAGCTCCAATCACTGTCGAGTTTGTGAGCACCACATCGAGAATGGCAGTCTACCTGGTGGATTCCTTAACTAGCTGTACTAGGAGAAAGTCCTGGAAGGTGTCCAATAGGGACTGTCTTTTGGTGCTCTTGGCCACTGTAATTCTAGTCAATGTCTGGTAGGTTCAGATCACCCACCAGCACCACTACTTCCCCCTTTGCCCCCCCCCTTTCAAGTTCTTCCCTGAGCGCTTGGTCTCTCTCTCTCTCTCTCTCTCTTCTCCTTGCCTTGGAGATCTATAGATCACCCCTAAGCATAGTTTCTTAACCAAGGCTGTTGTGCGTTGCACCCACAGCGACTCAGTCTCTCCATTACTACCCCTGATGCACCCATCTTCTGCCACCACGACGCCTCCTTGACAAAAAGGGCTACTGTACCCACTCACCTGTTCCTCTATATCTCCTAAACAGTAAGTGCCAGGAGACCATCAGGTCCAAGCCATTATTTTCTGAAGTCCATGTTTCTGTGATGGCTACTAGGTCCACCTCAGTGTCCACCATCAATACCTGAAGCTCACTGATTTTATTACCCAGGCTCCTGGCATTAAGGCATACCCCCTTCCACCTGACCCCCAAGTCCTCCTTGGTACTACCCTTGTGCTTTCCTTGTCCTCTCATCCTTTTGTTTGCTTTGTTTTTTGGGTGTTTGCACACTCTGCATTACCACTTTGTAATGTCTCCTCAACTAGTCCAGTTGTAGCCACAACCCCTTTCTACCCACTGTGTTGCCACAAGCCCCCAGGTGTGGGGGAGTACTAGCTACTATAACCCCCTTCCTCTTACCAGCCACTGTGGTTCCCCTTGTTCCAGTATCCCCTGCAGTCAGTTCAAACATCTGATATAGACATTGAACTTCTGCACCAGTGTGCAAGTCCCCACTCTTGTCAGGTGAAGTTTGTCACCCTTGAAAAGTCTCCTATCCCAGAAGTCCCCCTAATCCCCCACAAAGTGGTACCCCTTCTCCTGACACCATCCTCTAAACACCCATTAAATTCATCAGTTACATCACTTCTTATCCTATCCTGCTTCTCCTTCCTGTCCTACACAGGGAGGACTTTGGAAAAGGCCAGGGAGGCTAACTGTGCCATCAATCTGTCCCCTAGTCTACGGAAATATAGAAACACATAGACCATGACAACAGAAAAAGACCAGAGGTCCATCCAGTCTGCCCTTATTCCCTATAATCCCCGGAACATTCCCCAGAACCTATTGTTCCTCTGGGGTACTAACCCTCCCTATCCTATCCCCGTTCTCCTCCCTGGTCTTATCACCCTGGGTGACCGCTATTCCTTTCATTCTATCCCATGCCTGCTTGAATTCCCCTGACTGTATCTGCACCCACCACCTCAGCCGACAGACTGTTCCAGGGTTCCACCACCGTTGCTATGAGCAGTATTTCCTCACGTCCTTCCTGAATCTCCCTCCTGTTAATTTCCACTCATGACCATGTGACCCCGAGTTGGTATTCAGGGTAAATAATTCCTCATAATTTACCTTATTAATTCCTTTAAGGAACTTGAAGGTCTCTATCATATCTCTACTCTCCCTTCTGGTTTCCAGTGAATGCATATTTAGTGCCTTGAGGCGCTCCTCATAGGATCTGCCCTGCTGGACCTGAATCATATTTTTCACTTTGCGCTGCACTGTTTCCAACCTATCCCTGTCCTATCTGAGGTGAGGGTTCCAGAACTGGACACAGTACTGCAGGTGAGGCTGAACCAGGGATCTGTAGAGGGGAAATATTACCTCTTTTCTTCTGCTATAAATAACCCTCCTGATACATCCCAGCATCCTGTTGGCCTTGCTATAGGCCTTGTTGCACTGGCTCATTTATTTAAGGGAGTTACTGATGATAACTCCTAAATCCCGTTCCTCTTCTGTAGTGTTAAGTCTCACCCCACCTATCCAGTACTCCGTCTTGGTCTGCATATCCCTTATTCCCTCATCACTATCCACCCTCCCACATGTTTTTGTGTCATTGAGACACAGCCTGCTCTGGATTCCCTCACCAATGTCAATAATGAACATGTTGAAGAGGACCAGACCCACAACAGATCCCTGTGGAACCCTGTTCGTAACCTCCCTTTCCTCTAATTTAACCCGATTGACCACCACCCTTTACTGCCTCCCTTATGGACAACTACCCACCCAGTTCACTATGGGTTTAGCTGCACCCAGGTCTTCTATCTTTTTGAGCAACCTTTTGTGCGGTTCCAAATCATAAGCCTTGCTGAAGTCAAAGTATCTCAGATCCACAGCATAGCCCTTGCCTACTTCCTGGGCCACCCAGTCAAAGAAAAAAATCAGGTCAGTCTGACAAGACCGTCCTGCCATGAAACTGTGTTGTTTACTATCCTGGAGCCCGTTTTTATATTTATTTATTTATTTATTTAAATATTTGGTAACCAGGAAAGGCACAATGAGCTGGGGCTCGTTTCCAGGTACGATCCAGGAGAAGGGGGTACAACAAAATTACAATCATGTCTCAAACATTCTTTGTTAGAGATTAACAAGCAGTTGTGAAAAGCATTTATACAGAAATGCAGAAGCACAGCAGGACAGTGTAAACAATACAAAATAAGTAATACGATACATAAAGGTACATACATGTGAAATACAAAATAATTAGTACAATACATAGAGGTACAGTACTTACAAAAGCAGATGAGATTCATTCAATTGTACACTAGTTGAACATATATGTGAATTGTGAGTGTGAAAGGTTTAGTGAGGTGATTGGGTACTGAATTGGCAGGAGCATGAAGGGGGCAGTAGTGCATAAAGCTGCTGTTTGATAGAGTCAAAGGAAGGGGAGTTTCTTAGTAAGGGGGATAGTTAAATAAATAAATTATTAAGAAATGTGACAAGGAATTATCCAAGACAGAAAACTTACAGCAGTGAATCTCTACATCCTGCCAAGTAGCAACACCTCCACAATACATTCCTAATGAGATTGCATTGTTTTCCACCAGGAGGGAGCTCTTCTGATAGGGGGAGAGCTAAACTTCCACCACAACCCCTCCTCAGACACTAGTAACCCCAGACCCTTCCCCCCCATATGGACAAAAGTACTTGCAGAAACTCTTGAGAGGCATGGGCATGATGGATGCTTGGCACCTGCAGCACCCTTGCGATGACCAATGCTCATTTTATTCAAATAGGCACTCCCATTTAGATTATTTTTTTTTCATTTCGATAGAACATGCATACTCTGGAAGAAGTAACTATGGCCCCTACCCTTCTCTCAGACAACACCCCCATTACATTAACTATATGATCTAGATCAGAACTTACACAAACCCAGTGGTGTTTCAATGTCCCACATTTATGGAGACACATATGAGCTCAATTCCCCACATACTAGAAGAAAATATTACCCCAGAGGTGACCTCCACCGTGTTGTGGGACGCTTTTAAAACCATCTTACATGGGGAGATAATTGCATTTGCTTCCTGGTGAAAGAAAGGAAAAACTGGCTGCCCTGCAAGATAAATTACAATTCTTACAGAGGGCTCATATGCAGGGAGACATTTCCTTAGGTGATCAAATTCAAAGTACAAAACACTCAGTCCAGGAGATCCTGAATTATCAGATGAAGCAAAACTTCTTTGGCTACATCAGAGATATTATGGAGGGGCGCATGAATGACAAAACTGCTAGTGCATCATTTAGGCAACAACAAAAAAAAGCAGCCACAATAATAAAACTCAAGCATCCATATTCAGGTAAATGCTGTACCAAATCAACCATAGTATTAGATGCCCTGAAGCAATTTTATGAGGCCCTATACTTGGCTGGCACCCCCAGATGTCAGAGGAACTTTCTTACAGAAACGCCACTAGTCAGAGCTGACAGAATAGCAGCATGAGGCTCTGATATGTCTCATATCCACAGAGGAGATGTCCAGGCCACACAATCCCTTAAAAACGGTAAAAGCCCCAGACTGGATGGGTATGACGCAGAATTTTACAAGACCACTTGAGACCTACTACACACCACCACTTTAACTGTATACTGACCGTACGTTGACACCTCCACAGCAAAGACCATTACAGCGACAGAATCCGATGAAAAGTGCTGGGCCGCTGTGATGGTCCCCGCAGACACCAGTGGTGCAACTCCTGGTGTTCGTTCCCTCCCTGAGACAACTCCAACTTGGAGTTGTATATTTAAAAACCAGGGGTGTGGGGAGTGGAGCCCCCCACATGGGGGTTTCGGAAAACACACCGACATCCCCATACCGACACATGGCATTGTGTCTGTTGCTGTCGGGGATGTCGGCATCTTAGATGTCGCAGCACTATAGGTAAATCAATTTTAACACCATTTAATGCTTGCCTCACTTCCCACAAATGCCCAGGTACTTGGAGAAATGCCACAATATTGGCAATCCTGAAACCGGACAAAGATCTATCATGCTGTGAATCATACTACCCGGGGCTCGAAATAACCGGCTGTCCACCTGTCCCAGACAGCCGGTTTTCAAGTGGGACAGCTGATTTTTTCAGTTTGCCTGTCCATTGGACAGGCACTTTAAATTACTACTTGCCGTCATCCACTTGTGGCACTAGGACCTAGCAGAATCCATGTTTCTGACACTGGGACCCTCCTGACGTCTTACATGCCCCCGCCCGCAGGAAAGGTTGGCGCCTCACCTACTCCTCCCGCTAGCTCCGCTCGCCCTGCCGTTGCTGTTCTGGGTCTGGTCAGGTGACTGCTGCTACTGGATGTCACCTGACCTTCACGAGTGACAGTGTTCCTGATCCTGCTCGGGAAGGAGCGATCGTGCAGCGAGTTCAGTTCTGCAATCCGCATGCGCTACGCGCCACTGCGCATGCGAGGTTGCTGCCTGAACTCACGCAAAACATTTTCTGGGTCTGGTAGTGAGGAGCGAGGAGCGATCGCAGAGCAAAATGACATGAGGCAGCTTGTTTAACTTCAGACACTCAACAGCCCTTTTCAGGGCTCATTCGTTTTTTGTGCTGATATTGTAGACTGGTACACAATAAAAAAGTTAATGAAAGTTTGACTTCTGCTGTTGGGTGAGCAGAGCTAAGTGGTGGTGGAGGAAAGAGGAGTGGGACAGGACAGGAGAATATCTTAAAGCAAGGGGAGGGAAGGAACAAAAGGGCAAAAAAAAAAAGGACAGATGGAACTTTGAAAAAATATTTAAGCCAGACTTAAGGGGCTGTTGTGTTACCATCCCACTCACATCTGACTGAGACAGTAGTGTGTGTGGTGTTGTGTGGAACCAAGTTGTCTCCAAAACAGTCCTCTATGTGTAGCAAGGGAGGGGAGAGGCAGGGAACTATTTCATAAAAAAAATGTATAAAAAACTAACAAAGCAGGCACTGTAGTCTGTGAAGGAGAGAGATGGGGAGGCTGAACAAATCTAGGCTGCAGCAGCTCTAGTCTCCTACTCTCCTGCTCTGTTTGTTTGAATTTCTGCAGTACCTACCTTTACCCTAACCTACCAAAACCAGATTGAGATAGATCACTGATCAGATCGCCACCATATACAGTTATTTAGGCTGAAACTACCTCAGTCTTGCTAAGTTAAGTTGCATTATAATATCTTAAAGGACAGATGGAACTTTGAAAAAAAAAATTATTAAAATTTAAGAGACAGACTTGAGGGGCTGTTCGTTGAATTACCATATCCCACTAACATCCTTCAGTGAGTAGTGTGTGTGTGGTCTTGTGTGGAGCTGAGTTCTCTCCCAAACAGTCCCCTTTATGTGTAGCCAGGGAGAGGAGAGGCAGGAAACTATAACAAAAAATTAATAAAAACTAACAAAGCAGGCAGACACTGTAGTCTGTAAAGGAGAGAAGAGGGGAGGCTGAATAAATCTAGGCTGCAGCAGCTCTAGTCTCCCACTCTCCTGCTCTGTTCATTTCTTTTGCATCCCAGTATAAACCTACCTAACCTAACCAGCTCGAGAGCACTGAAACTGCCTTAGTCTCTAAGTAGCTGGCTGCTCAGTTTATAGCCTTCCTGGCCCTTCCAGGTGGCTGCAGCTTGAAAGATACTGTGCGGTTGTGGTACCTACGTCCTACCTACCTGCTAGCCCCTCTGCCCCTGACAGCCTATTAAACAGGTGCTGCCTCCTGCTGTACTTTCACTGAGTAAGTACTCTGCTCTGCCACTGCCAGTGGAGGGGAAAGGAGGGGGTGGTGGTCCATATAAAAGGAAAGGCTGGTGTGAATTGGAGAAGGCAGGCACTCTCAAACTCTGTACACTGTTGTGTGGCGTAGATAACATAACTAAGTAAACCAAAACCAACACAAAAGAAAAGGGAGATTCATTCTTGAGAAAAAAAGTTGGCAGCTTGAGAGCTAATTAAGTTTGTTCTTTCTACTCTAGACTGCTCTCTCTCGATCTCTCTCTCTCTTGATAAAAAAGAAAACTAAACCAAACGTTCACTGTCACCTCAAGAGATTATCTGATCATCACTATAGTGTGCGTCTTCTGCTCTACTTAAACACTGTCATTAGCACTACTACAGTAACCCCCACTAGCTAAGCAGAAGCCAAAAGGGGAAAAATGTCTTTGTTAAAGTTTGGATTTAAAAAAATTACAGGAAAGCCTTCAGTTTCAAGCCAAGAGGGAGGAGAAAGTTCGAGTTCTCCATTACTGATAGACTCAGTAGCACCAACTACTCATCCCACCATTGTGGTCACAGATGTGACAACTACTTTCACTGGTAGTGCCACTGCCAGTGCTGATATGCCAGCAACTCTGACTACCGTCATAACTGAAAGTGGGACAAAAGGAAAAAGGTGGTTCCAGGAAACCTGGAAAAAAAATAGGGAGTGGCTACTATATGAGCCTGATGTAGGCATGACCTGCTCATATTGCAAAAAATACTTAGGGGATACAAACACTCTCATGAGTGGCAGTAAGAGCATGAGACTTAAAATGTACGTGCTCATGAACTCTCCAAACCTCATAAATTAGCCGATGAAAAAAATATTGTGTGTAACACTGAACCTTCCAACTTAGCAATAGAACGAGGAATAATACAAATGGAAAAAAATGAGGCAACACAAGTAAAATATTTGTTTAGAACAACTCTTTATTTGATTAATTCAGAACGCCCATTCACAGATTTCCCTGGCATCTTAGAATTACAACATGTAAATGGTACAAATGTCGGAGTCAGTTATAGAAGTGACAAACAGGCAGCCACGTTCTCACATTTTATTTCAGAATCAATAAGGATAAAAGATGCAAAACTGGTTAATAGTAACACTTTCATCTCTATCTTATGTGACTCGAGCACTGATGCCTCAGTAATAGAAGAGGAGGCAGTCTATATTAGGACAATGGAAAATTTCCGTCCAGTTAACAAATTTGTTTCCCTTCAGCCAGTCTCTATTCCAAATGGTGAAAGCATTTATAACTCAATAGGTGATGCCTTAGAATTCACCTTGGACTGTAAAGACTGGAAAGAAAAAATTGTTGCTTTTGGATCTGATGGGGCACCCGTCATGTTGGGTAAAGTGACTGGGGTGTTTGGCAGGATTTTGAAAGACGTACCTCATTTGTTAGGGATTCAGTGCAGTGCCCACAAGTTGGAGCTTGCTATAAAGCAATCAGCAACACCTATTCCATACATGAAAACAACAGATGAAGTCTTAATGGGTATCTATAAAATATACCATAAGTTTCCCAAAAACTGGGCCGGTCTCAAAGAGTTAGCCAGTAATATGAGCTATATTATTCACAAACCAGATAACGTGTCAGGGACCTGGTGGGTTGCACACAGAGAAAGGGCTCTGTTTGTTATTCTGTCCGGCTACAAGGCCTTAGTTGTACATTTACAGCACATTGCTTCCACACCAGGGCAAACAAAAGATCAGGCCAGTGGGTTGTTCAAAACAATAAGTACTGTGAGATTTGTCCTCTCTTCTCAGTTTCTGGCTGAACACCTTTCTGTCATGATGGCCTTCAGTCTAACTCTACAGAGAGACAGCTCAACAGTAGAAACAATAGTCAGTAAGGTTGAAAGCACAGTTCTCTGGCTAGAGAACTACCCTGTGCAGGATAAACTTGACAAAGTCTGTAAGGAATTGCTCTTGCTCCCTGACTCTGACACAGCTGACAGTGACACTAGCACAAGTCGACTGACAGGCTCAGCCAGTACTCAGGTTCAGTACCGTGGATCTGATATCTTCCTTAACTTAGGAAGGGGATATTCTATAGATAGAACCAAACAGGCAGTGTTGCGTGATGTTACAAGCCTTCTTTCATCAACAATTGAAAGTATTAGCTCACGATTTTCCAGTTTTAAAACGGACAAAGTCCTACGGTCATTCAGTATATTTAACCCATTACAGTTACCAGATAGTGACCACCAGCTAGCCCTTTATGGCAATGAGGAAGTCAGAACCCTCACAGAGCACTACAGTGACCTACTGAAGAAACACAATCATAATGGTAAACTTGATTGAAGCGCAATGGTTAGAGCTTAAACCACTTATGAAAAAATCACTGAATGAGCTGTCTCCGAAATTTCACTATTTGGATTTCTGGCAAAAAATTCTCCATAATGATGCACATGAACAGCGATTCCCTGATATTCTGGTCTTAGTCACAATAGCTCTACTGATCCCAACCCAAACTGCAGTAGTTGAGAGAGGATTCAGCTTGATGGGCAGAGTGAAGTCTGACTGTCGGTCCTGTCTGTCTGTCTCCTATGACTACATCTGAACTAATGCGTGTCAAGCTGTCAGATGCTAGCGTTGCTACATTTGACCTGCAGGATGCCATAACACTATGGTTCAAATCTGGAAAACAAAAGAGAAGACCTCATATGAGACCATATGGCTGCAGACTAGATTCAAGTTCTGATTCAGAAATAGACCAGACTCAATCAGTGTTTTACCTTGAAAAATAACCCCCCAAAAAGCAACAGTTTTTCTCTATTTCCACTTTATAGTCCATTTTATGTTTAAAGTTTAAAATTAATCTCACAAAAATGTGGACAGGTAAAACTTTGTCCAGACAGGCAACATTTACATTCCACCTGTCCCTCAGACAGGCATCTCAAAAAAATTATTTCTAGCCCTGATACTACCCGATATCAATCCTTACTACTGCTTGTAAAATGTTTACTAGCATTACTGCCCACAAACTGGATAATCTGCTCCCACAGTGGATTAACCCAGACCAATCCAGTTTTATTGGATCACGCCAGACAATAGACAATATAAAGCTTACCATTCTGATTATGGAATACACTACCAAAAATACCATACCTCGACTCATTCTTAGCTTGGATGCCCAAAAGGCCTTTGATAGGGTTTCATGGCCTTATTTATACCACAGTCTAACCAAATTTAACTTCCCACTTCAATTTCAATAAATTACACATGGAATTTACCCATTACCCCAAACCATGATCAAAGCTAATGGCTCAGTTTCCACCAAATTTATGCTCTGCAGAGGCATGAGACAGGAGCATCCCCTATCACCCTTTCTGTTTTTCCTATATGTGGAACCCTTAGCACAATTTATGAACAAGCCTACATAACAGGTGTCAGTATAGCAGAAAAAAACCATAAAGTGGCCTACTACACAGACAACCTCATTATACATAACAGACCGGCAAAACTCATTACCACACCTACAGAACAGTTTACAGCAATTAAAAGACATAGTTAAAAAATTAATGAAAGCAAAACAGAGGTCCTGCAATTCAACTTTTCCCTGCCCGTTGCTCTCAAACCCAATTTCCATATCACTGGGATAGGCCCCATATGAAATATCTGGGGGTGAACACGCAGAGTTCTTTCGATATAACTATCCCAAACTGGTCCAAAAGTTCAAGGAAGATCTCCATAGATGGACCCTCCTCCCACTATCCTTTATAAATAGAATATGTACAGTCTGCATTTACATCCTTCCTAGATTCCTCTATCTTTTCCAGACTTTTCCTATAATGCCCACCAATTTGGATTTTCAGTTTTGGCGTAGATACATCTCCAGGTTTCTCTGGAGTTAAGGATACCCGGGAGAGGCCTATCATCCTTTTCAACTCCCTAAAGCAAAGAGAGGACTTGCCCTCCTTGTTTTACTATTATATGTGTAGGCTGCAGTGCTCCATCATGCCCTATCCTGGTTGAGACCCCCCATGCCCACGATGGGTGGACACAGAGACTTCATATTTAGCCGCCCCAGTACAGGCCCTGCTCCTCAACAGACATCATCCTGCCAACCTCCTACCAGCCTCTCATTCGCTGATGCAAGGGGTACTACATTCGTGCCAGACCCCATTTTTACCCATTACTTCTACAGGAAGGCAGGAAATGCCTGGAATTGCCGGCAAATAATGCCCATTTCCTCCTGGCTATGATAGATCCGACTTTCTGGACCTGGACATGGCTAGGACTTACCTATACATATGAGTACTATAATGCAGGACTCTTTAAAAGCTTCAAACAACTTTAGGAAGGCCAACATTTACACATCCAGGACAGATACAGATACTGTACCTACAGATGTGACACAACTTGCAATCCTCCACAGGACTTTGAGCACATGAATCCGAAATCCCCTGTCTGATTCTCCTAATTAAAACTATATTACAAGGCATATGGCAACAGCATTTCATCTCAGTGAGCTATCAGGTCTTACTAGCTAACTCCACAACCACAATAGACAGAACCATCCAAGGATGGGAGGCAGAACTTATGATTAATCTTACCCCGGATGACTGTACCAGAATCTGGTAGAGCCAACATAAAATTACCTCCTCTTACCAATGAAGAGAACGTGGGTGGAAGACAACAGCGTGCTTCTTTAGAACACCACATATTATAGTGAAGTTCCACATCACAAGAACAATAGAATGCTGGTGCAATTGTCAAACAGAAGTGGCAACACACACTGATGGTTTCTGGTCCTGTCTCATGTTGGTCCCTTTTTGGACAGAAGTGTCTAGGGAAATAGCAACCATATTTCTACAGATCCCTCTCCTGACTAATGAGATGTCACTTATTTTGCACTTTCCTACTAACCTGAGAGAGAAAGAAACAATATATTTACTCAGTATTCTATTGACAACAGCAAAAAAAAAAAACCAAGCAATATCTAGACTTTGGCTGAAATCAGACCCTGTCCATCTGGGAGGATATTATTTGGGAAGTATACCAGATGAAAGGATGATGGCCCAATTGCAGCACTCTCTCGCTAAACTATAAAACAGATGGAACCCTTGGTTCCTCCATATAACGCCTAAAGGCCAGACATTATCCCATAATTAGATCTGCATCCTCTAGTCCATAGGCTCCTGTGCAGGATATTGGTCAGGCCTAGTAACTTCCCCGAGACACATAAGCAACAATGCGAGACAAATAAGGGATGTCCATGCCCCCCTTCCCCCTGGAACACTCCCCCGGGAAGAATATAACTACAATGGAGTGGCGTCTGTGTGACATCTCATTAATATAACAATCTGTTAGAGGAGGCATAGGAATATAGTAGATGGAAGTCATGATAATTGTTGTGCATAAGATTACAATCCTCCTGATGTTCTGCATTTTAAGTCTGCAAAGTCAACATATTCACTGTCCTGAAAAATTCATAAAATTTAAGTTTAAAAAAAAAAGTAACCAAGAAGAGCCAGTCTTCTGCTGCTTGACTGGAAACTTGTGACACATTACCAATCAGGCAGCAAGGACAGTGATATAACAATGAGTGAAGTCATGTGCTGCTGATGATGTAGTGGGAGGAATGCAATGAGATATGTCTGCTTCTAGGTAAAGCACTGCTTTTCACCACATCAAATACTATTAGGTAGAAAACCATGTAATGAGTACACAGAACATGGAAAACACTTCGGAAATAAACAGTAACAAGGAACTTCTTTTAAAAAGTACAATAATGTTCTGCCTTCTATTTTTGGGTGCTACTGTCAGTTTAAAATACCAAAGTGCATGCCACTGTCGATTCTGGAACTTGGGACACTTTTCAATAGCAATGAAGCAATATCTGAAGACATCCTTTGGCTGGCCAATGTTTGATGTTTGACAAAGGAATGCTCTCTTGTGGTACTTGGTTTGCAACAGCAGGGATGGCACAGGATGACTGCAGCCACAGGTTGTTTTGGCAAAGGGAAGGCACAAGTGTTGGGCCTCTGCAGGGCTGACAGTGCTCAGTAGGTCATTTTGCCACCACTCATGATGTGTTTTGGATTCTGGTGCCGTGTCATATGAATGCGCCTCAAAGTCCTGTTATGGGGTTATTCTCGCTATCTTAAATATCCAGAAGTGCATAGTGCCACTGTATGCCAGGTTCAAGAGACGTGGAAAATATCTGGCGAGTCAGTTTCCATAGTGCCATAATCAATCTACTTGTCAAGTAGGCTTACAGCATCCTTCTGTGTCTTCCTCAACTGCTAAGCCTTTACCAGGTTATAAATGTGCAAAATGTCATGACTGGGCATACTGTAAAACCAGCATTTATGCACCACATGGGAAATGTATGTGCATAATTCAAAATCAGGCCCAGAATGAATAGAGTTGAACTAGAGTAGGCAATCTTTAAAAAGGAACTGATGAGTAATAGTGGACCCCTCCTTGTCAGCACTGTAACAGTGCAGTGAAGCAACCAGGGAAATAAGAAAATGACAGGATATTTATAAATCATGAACAAAGACATACACATTTTGAGAAATCATGCACTATTCAGTCTCCACTAGGAATATTTAATTTCTTATTTTGAAAGAGACATGGGTGTGCAAAGATGTACAGAGAAGCTAGACCGATAGATAAGTCTAGAAAAGCTAAGCTAGGATGAAAGGTTACATAAATGTGATTGTACTTTCTGAGCAGAATGAGATTAAGTGTGAATCCAACTGAAGTATACAAAACTACTTCATTCTGTAAATATAAAACAAACTCAATTTATTTCTTCAAACCTGGCTCAGAGCGCAGGGCCTGTGGCCATAATGGAAGTTAGAACAACTGAAATTCTGAAAAACTGTCAAGATTAAGTTGTTTATTCAATAAATAATAAATGATGAGAACAGTTTACCCGAGGCAGCAGAAATATAGATGTTGGGGCCCCTCAAAAAGAAGTTAAGTACAAGGAAGGGAAGCTGGATGAACTTGACTAATGGTAATTTCTCATTGGCAACATTTTTTGTTTGTTTAGATTTCTTGAAATATTGTAGTTTACTTTCTCTTTAAAGGCTTTCAAAATCCATGGAAAACTGCTGTATACTTCCAAGACTCTCTAGTAAGCTGTTTTGGTACTAAAGCTCTATATAGCAGAGAGCTCCAGGACAAGCATGGTATCTGTGTCTGTGTGTGTGTGTGTGTGTGTGTGTGTGTCTCTCTCTCTCTCTTTCTCTCTCTTTCCATCAATGGTGACTTCCTGACATCTTCAGCTTCTGAACATGTATACCATGGAGGTCAGAAGGAAAGGGGAGACATGACTGAAACTTACAACTTTCTAAGGGGAATAAACAAGGCAGATAGTGGGATTCTGTTCACCAGAAATGACAACACAGTGACAATGAGTTATGGATGGAGACTACAGTAGCAGGGGGAAGATTTAAAAGGGATTTTAGAAAGTACTACTTCACAGAAAGGGTTGTGGAAAAATGGAATAGGTTACCAAGGGAGGTTGCTGAAGCTGTTGAAGTTTTTCACCTTTTTTTCCCCAGCTTTTGTGATTGACTACAGGAAAAGGAAGCCAGCCATCTTTAACAGGCTGAATGAGTATACTGAGCATGCAGCCAATCGAAGCAGGGGAGGATGCCTGGAAATGCAACTGTGTCTCACTGGGTGAGTGACATGGAGCAGGAGTGGGGATATGTCTTGGGTACATCTGTAAGGTTTCCAAAGGGGAAACAGCAGGACAGCAGTGGACTCTGCCACTGAAGGTATCAGGTGGGCCTTAGGTGTCATCACCAGCACACATGTAATTATAAAAAAAACTAGCAACTTCCTACTGTATTTATGGTAGCCGTAAGTATTAACGTTTTCTTAGAAACTGGATAAGTTAACTCTTATAAGTGGCACTGTACTAAATGCTGTAAGCCTGTGGGGTTGTTCTAAATAGTGTAAGTTTGTAGGGATGTAAATGTTGAATCAAACCAGCATCTTAGGCTAAAACTACCTATCTAGGGTAGGAGTAAGGGGATTGTGCAAAGGTTATTGCAAAGAATGTTTGTAAGCTAGTGGTAAATTAGAATCCATACCCAACTACCTATCTAAGGTAGGGATACAAGGTAGCAATCTAGGAGGGACAACGAGGTTACCAAGCAAGACAGAAATGTTAAATAGAACCCCATACATAGAGTAGGCCATTCTGGTTCTAGTCTAAGGGTACTAGGCAGTTAGTAGAAAACAGGTTGCTAATAGGCTAAAGGTTAGCATAGAATCAATGAGGTGAGGTATAGCAGGGAGCTATCAGTTGCAGGGACTGTGGGGCTCTCTTTTCCAGGGTTACTCTCTGGAGGAGGGGGCACTGCCCCATCTCAAGACCTTTGCAGAGCTCCACGTTCAGCTGGTTACAGCAAGAAAAGCGATATGTCAGCTGTGCACTGACTCAGCTGGAGACAATCCCCATGCCTCCACTCCTCCAGAGGCCCACTGGTCCAGGGATTTGGAGAGTGGTCAGGAGGAGGGCAAGTGTGGCAGGGGCAGCCATATGAAGGTCAACCAGTCCCATACCATCCCAACAGCAAATTACTATGCACCCCTGGAGAAAACTCAGATACCTGACTCCATCAGAAATGAGGACATGACTCTGAGTTAGCTGGAAGAAATGGACAGGACAACTTGGTGGCATCTGAGGGTGTTATAAGGAGGCAGTCAGCAAGGAGAGACTTAGTGATCAGGAACTCAGTGATTGGGGGTAGTTCCACCTATTGCCCCCCCCCTCCCCGGGGCTCATTTTCTGAGCTGGATGATGGCTTGGCAGCTTTATATGTTTCTTTGATCAGACTGCTACTTTTCTGTCACTTTAGATTTTGTTTGAGAAGATGCTTGTTTTTCACCATCCGAAGTACTTCCCTCCATTTTTCTTTTGGAAGAGCTGTTAGGTGGCACAACAGCAGACTATAACTCTCTTGAGCTTTACCCTTTTCTTTTGCATTTCAGGGCAAAAACGTTTACACAAATCACAATTTACATAGTCATGCTCATGGCCCAAGCAATCAAAACACAGAGCAAGGTGGTCTGCCTTCGCTATGATCTTGGGGCAGGATTCACAGTTTTTAAATACTGTAGGTACTGTCCTTTCCTTAGGCTTTTCAACCATACCAATTGACTGAATATAGACAAAAATGATTTTGTTTTCTTCAACTTATTTTTCCCTCCGGTCTCTGCTCCACCATAACTCCCTCAGACGTCCCGGCGTGTTCCTGCCCACCTGAGACTCCCACAACCCGAGTCTCCCCCGCGGTATTCTGGACCCTTGCACTTTCCTTGCAGCAAACCCCCTGACTTGTACCGCCAAGGCGGGGCCATAACTCCTACTTTGGTGCTCCTTGAAATCCAATTAGCTGCAGGCAAGGCAAAGGGTGGTGAGAATCAGGAGACCAGGTGGGAGGGATCCGGCAGTGGGCATGGAGGTCAGATGTCGTCTACTCGGCAGTGCAGGGTGTTTCCTCGTTCAACAGTGTGACTCCCCACCCAGACATGCGGACGTGCAATGATGTCCAGCGTGAGACACGCGTGCTCCCCCACCCACTTGCAGGATGCCAGCCACCATCTCCCCCCATCTTAACACAGTCCCCAGGCTGCAGTACACCAGCCTTCGCTGGGCATCGCTGACACCAGGGATCCATAACCTACCCTCTGGACAGCTGTCATCAGATGCTCAATTCTCTCCTCCCCGCCAACCCCCGGCAACCTGAGCTTGCTCCCAAACCTGGGTCACTGACATGGTGCAAGGTGTGGTGTCCAGCACCTCAACCCTCAGCACCACCAGTCCGGCCAAAAAAATTATTAATAACAGAATTTGTAAACTGCTAAATATATTAACATAAGTGGTTATTTTTATATTTTCAATGAAAATAACTGTTACCACATTAAAGTGGGAACCACAAAGTAGTCTTTTCTCTGGTTCTGAGGAACCGATCCAGAACCAGAGAATACCGCTAAAATATCATAAGTTAGATAAAATAACCTAACACAAATATCAAGAACTAAATAAGAAAAATTATAGACTTTTTATATAGTAAAATAAGTAAAGGACTTAGCCAATGGACTTGGAGTGGGCTCTAAGGTGACTGTTTTCTTCTGCAGAGAAAAAAAAATCTAACATTATACAATGTGGTAAATCCGATGTGCCGAATCCTGCATCCTGATTGGTTGGCTGGCACAATTACCACCGTGATAAATCCTCCAGTGTACCCACTGGAAGAAGTGCCAGCCAACCTTCTGTGGTGCTAATCCAGTCGCTTTCACTTGAAACGAAACTGCCGCGATTTGTCCTGTCGCCGCTTTGCTAAAACACCGCAGTAGATTTTTAACAATATGACCTCCTCTTTCGAAGCGTAGGGACCTCAGTGAGTTAGAGCATAGTTAAAAAACATTAACACAACAACATTTGGCATTGTATAATAAAAATTTATCCCTCCAGGGTGTGGGTACACTGGAGGATTTAACACTACTGGCGTGATTCGGTCACTCGGCTCCGCCTCGTGACCGAATCACACCAGCTGTGGTAAATCCTCCAGTGTACCCATACCCTGGAGGGATAAATTGCTTAATTAGAACACTACAGGGAGCATCACCACATAGGAACATTTGAATGGAGTTCTGATTCCACAGCACCATTCTAAACTCTAAGGCAACATCTCAGAGTGGAGATGAAAAAATTACTAACCATAGCGATGCTGTTTCTTTTAAGGGCTCCATCAGTAAGCATTACAATAGCAACAAGTCCACTGGATTGAGTTGCCCTGGAGACAGAAAGTATGCTAATTTTGGAACCTTTGAATTAGAACTAAGTTCAAACTCTGCATGTAGTCACACTCCCCTAACAGTCAGATTTGTTCTAAAGCTAGGGTAGCTGTGACCAACTGGCTAATGGTTACAAAACTTTATAAATGAAAATTTTTAGTTAAATTTTGGAAAACATTAACCAACTTAACTCAGTGTTGCCTGGGTGGCCATTTTGCATCAAGGTTAATCAGTAGAAAACTCGGACTTCAAAAAGCGTCACCAGGTAGTAAAGAGTTTTAAGGCAGACAACAAACATTTTGTGGAAACACTTTTTGTAAGTCACCACCTATCAACAATTGGAAAGGAACTCCAACAAGTAAAGCTCAAGCAATTTAAAAGGGAACTGATTCTTATATGAACCTGTTTTCAGGTTATGAAAGGTGAGGAAGGGTAAGGTATTGTAAAGCTTACTGATGGATCCATTAAAGGAGATAGGAAATGATATTTACATAGTTAATTGCCCTGCCATCTTCCTTTCGATGTCAGTTATGTATTCTGCTATGCTTTAATTATTATTACTTTTTTTTTTTTTATGTAATGCTTTTTGCCACCTGCTGCGGCACATTACTGGCTTGGGGCATCTAGCCGCCGTCTCCGCCCGCCAGTAGAACTGGGTAGCTCAGACTGCACCCAGGAGGATCTGGGACGGCCATCTTCCCATCCCACTGGAGGGCTCCCCCTCTGCCTCAGCCAGCCAGAACAGCCCCGGACCCTCCCCGACAGGATTCCATCAAAGTCCTCCAGGCGGCTTGAAGCGTGGCCATCAAGCTGCTTGGTCGTACCCAGCCATTTTCCTTCAATTGGTCCCCTGGAATGCAGAGTGCAATGATGTCCGGGCACAGCGTGCCGACATCCGCCGTGTTCCCCCTCCAGATCGCCAGCACTTGTAGTGCCCCCGAGCATCCCCAGGAGCCGCTACAGCACGGCGAGATTCCCCCAACCCACCCCAGGACTGGGAGAACAGACTACGGATGCTCAATCCCAGTCCTCCCCTGCCATCCCCCGACAGCACAGGCTCGTTTCCAAACCTGGGTCGCTGGCGTGGCACAAGGTGTGTCGTTCAGTGCCTCAACCCTCAGCGCCACCGGGCCGGCTACGCTTTAATGATTTTTTGATAAATAAATAATTTAGCTTTGGGGTGCCCTCAGATCTACATAGAGTTCCATTCTCCTCACCAGCTACTACTCATGATTTTCATATTTCTAAGACATCAACTCCCATTCCATGCTATTCATCGGAGGAGCCTGGAATGGTGTTATAGAGGTCATATAATGTTCAGGCAGTAGGAAAAGAAACAGCAGCAACTGCTGAGGAGAGAGGGATTCATTGTAGTTAAAAAGGCAAAAAAATTAGATTAATTTAACAAAAAAAGTCAAAAACATATCAGAATACTGGGTAGACGATAAAAGAACAACTATAGGGTATCTATAGGTGTAAAGACTGATTCCTACCACCTTTAAGAAGAAACATTACTATGGTGATTTTTTTTCCCCTAATTCCCTAGGAATTTATCAGTATAACTTTATAATAGCAGATTCCATAGCAGTACCTTAAGGAGGCTGGGTCCAGAACCTATTTAGGAAAAAGGTTCTGCAAGACAGCTGTGTCAAAACTGGCATCATTTCTGTACTGTGTGTCCAAACAACAGTGTTTTGTGAAGGTGTGTACTGTCTTCCAGGTAACTGCTTTATGGATTTCTTGAAACGGGATGCTCCTTGCTGCTGCTGCCATAGAGGCAGAGGTCTCTATTGTTGAGTGTGTCCATAGACTTCGGGGGGGGGAGGTGCTGGTATTCTTCTAGCTTTTTCATAATAGGATTGTATGCAGGTGATTATCCAATGTGAGATAGTTCTAATTGTTCGTTTACCCTTCCTTACTTCACCATAGGTGATAAAAAACTGAGGGCTGTTGAACCTAACATCTTTTGTGTGGTCAAGGCAGTAGCTTAGTGTCCTTTCTACATCCAAACAGGGTTTTTTGATCACCTGCACTGGAATGCTCACTGAAAAGCACAGGGAGGGCAACTGACTGGTTTAGATGGAATACTGACACCACCTTAGAGAAGAATTTCCTATTAGTACTGAGGACTACCTTATCCCTGTGGAAAATTATGTAGTTTGGATCTGTGCAGAGGGCCTGCGGCTCACTCACCCTTCAAGCAGATGTAATAACAATTACAAATATTGCTTTCCATGTAACATACTTTATGTCAGCAGTAGCCATAGGCTAAATAGGAGCATTCATTAACTGGGCAATGCGCACATTCAGGTCCCAGGGAGGGATAGGGCCCTCAGAGGAGGGTACAAATGGTTTAGGCCTTTAAAGAACCTTTTCAAAACCTTTTCTGGGAACACATCAGAATGAGAATCTCTTCCATTTTGAGGCATATGTTTTCCTTGTGGCTTGTTTTCCACTTTCATTACCCTCATCTCATCTCATCTCCTCTGATAAGTTTAAGCCACAGAATGCTAGCTCCTCAAGAATCATGCCCTCAGACACAGAGTTCTGAGTTCTGGGAATGTTATCCTGCCCTCAGACAGGGACAGCAAACTGTGCCTCAGCGGCAGCTTGACTGAAGCCCTGCTGGATAGGCTCAAGAGAATGGAGTACCAAGCCTGCCTAGCCCCATCTGGTGCTATCAGAATAATTGTCGCTGGTTCCCTCCTGAGCTTTATGAGTACCCCAAAGAGAGTGGGAATGGAGGGAAGGCATACAAGAACCATTCTGTCCAGCTCTGGACCAGGGCATCCTCCGTAACTAGCCTTATTACTGGGAGACTGTAATAGAATTTGGAGAGCTGTTTGCTTTCCCATGAAACAAACATATCTGTTTCTGGTGTACCCCATTTTCTGAACACTGATGCCAACACCTGCTGGTTCGGGGTCCACTCGTGCTTTCTTTGGCTGATTCTGCTTGGTGAATCTGCCAAGATATTGCCTTTTCCTAGTAGAAGTAGTGCAGCTATCTCTACATTCAGGGACTTTGCTAAGTTCCAGATCTTCATAACTTCTGTGCATAGCCTAGAGGAGCTTGTTCCTCCCTGCTTGTTTGTGTAATACACTGTTGTGGTGTTGACTATTCAAATCTGAAGAGACTGACCCTGCATGTGGGAGGAAAAGGCTTGCATTGTTAGGAACACTGTCCTGAGTATCAGGAGGTTGATATGCTCCTAGGTCTCCTGTGTGCTCCACGTGGTCACCCCACCCTAGGAGTGAGGCATCTGTCGTGATATTTGTGGGTGAAAGCTGGAGGAATGGAATGCCATCCCTGAGACTGCCCTCTTCCTACCATCACCCTAGTTCCCATATCAAAGCTTTTGTGACTGGCACTAGTTTGGACAGAGGATCTCACCTTTGGGACCAATGGTCCCTTAAATGGTACTGAATAGTCTCTCATCTGGAACTTAGCCCCTGGAGCCACTGCAGTGGAAGAGGCCACGAGCCTCAGGAGTTGCAGAAAATCTATTGCAGGCCTTGGCTGGCCCAGTGTGAATTCATCTGCAGTTATAATCAGATTTGATACCCTTGCCTGTGGAAGAAAAGCTTTCCCTGCAGGGTATCCAGCCCAACACCTATGAAGTCCAATACTTGAGCTGGTTCTGTTTGTGACTTCCATAGGTTTATCAGGAAGCCTAGGCTTTCTGAGGTGCTTTTTGCCATCTGAATGGCACACTTTGCCTTCTGTTCTGTTTTTCCTGAGATTAACCACTCATCCAAGTAGGTAACAACCACCACCGCTTGCCTTCTCAGATGTGCTGCCACCATGGCTAGGCACTTTTTGAAAACCCTTGGTGCTGAGGTGAGACCAAAGGAAAGGGATGTAAACTAGTACTGGCAGTTCCCTAGCCTGAACCTGAGGTATTTCTGTGTGAATACCTGACTGGGATATGAAAGTAGGTGTCTTTCAGATCCAGGAATCCCAACCAGTACCCTGACTGCAGGGATGGTATCACCGACCCCAGTTTAACCATTTTGAATATTTCTTTCTTTGTATGTTTGTTCGGGTATCTCAGGTCTAAAATGGGTTCCCAGTCCCCATTTTTCTTATGGGCTAGGAAGTATCTGGAAAACAGAGCCTTGCCCCATTGTGGTGCAGGGACCTTTTCCAGTGCTTTTGTCAGCAGTAGTTTCTTTACCTCTGTAGCCCCTACCCGGTCTGCCGTTTCCATCTGACAGCAATACCAGGTGGGCTGGGTTCAGGAAGGAATAGGTCACTCGGCAAAAAGGCTAGGTTTGGCTACTCTGCACAGGGGCACCCAAGTAACTCCGAACATAGGAAGCAATAACTGTAATGTCCAATACCAGAAGTGGGATTCTAAAGTGTGGCTTTTATTCACATCCAAACAGAATAAACAAAGCACAGATGGACCCCCATGGGGCTACACTCCCGGTAATGCAGATTAAAAGAGACCAGAACACATCGTCATCACTTTAGCCCTCAGGCTCTACCACACACTGGGCACACAGCCCGGACTTGTAAGCTGCTTTGGGTTATACAGCCCAAACTTGTACACTGTTCTGGGTTTTCCCTGGCTCGGCTCCCTTGCCAGCCACTTGGACATCTTCCATACTTCATGGAAACATTTTCTGATGGCTCCCTAAACCACCTAAGAGCACCTCAGCTCCATCAGGGAATCTTCCTTTCAATCCCACATCTGGGTACTTTCCTCAGGCACTGGCCAAGTACCTGAGAGAAAGCAAAAGGTGTCTCAGAGCAAATCCGTAGAGGTGAATTTGGTTACTACTGATGGGGGTCTCCCACTTCTCGCTCCCACAATTCATACCCGGCCATTTCTCTGGACAGTAAACACCTCATCCTGTAAAGCTCTGCAATGTCGATTCTTGCTAAATGTATTTCACATTCCATCCACTTGTCTTGCTTCCCATTTGTGCTGGACTTGAACATACTTATATGTGGCTTTGTCCATTACTCTAGACCCCCCCCCCCATTACAGGTCAAGCAGTCCAATCCCACTTTCTTTCAACTCTTTGTGCTGGACTTGAACATACTTAAATTAAGTGGCATTGTCCATTACTCTAGACCCCCACAGATTAAGCAGTCCAATCCCACTTTCCAACTGTACTTGGCTGTCTTGTCCTGACCCCACAGTAACAGTCCCTTTAGTTTCCTTCTGTTCAGGTGAAAACACGTGGCCCTTTCAGAGCCGGAACTCACCCTTGGTTGCAGGTGCCCCTGCCAGTTGCTTCCTCCACAAGGAATCTCTCTCTCTCTCTGAGCTTCTGGTGCCTCAGCACAACTTGAACAGGCAGCTTCTTTCCCTTAGCCGGACCCAGGGGGGTTGCCACTGGAAAACAGGCAAACACCTTCCCCCCATCCCCTCAGGGATGGGGCTACTGAACCATTGAAAGCGGTCTCCACCACTTCAGTTACCAGTTCCTGTGTTCCTCTTCAGGTGGAAACACACACCTTACCAAAAGTAGCTCTTTAACAGAGCTTAAATCTCTGACAGCCTGAACACACTCTGCTGCACTACAGTCTCTCTCTAAGACTGCACACAGACTGACTTCAAATTCCCCAACGTTCTACTCTAACCTCCAACTGCAACATTCCAGTGTGGCTTATGCAGCTGCGACAGTTCTAAAATGAACAGAGTGAGACAGTGGGAAATCCATTTAACTGGAGTTTCACAAGCTGCCTTCTCTGCCTACCACTAGGTGTTACTGGGATTCTAGTAACCCTGGGTAACAGGGGGGTTACACCTCTAACACCAGCAAGACATTTTTCTGTTGGAGTGTGAGATGGGATCAATTTTGGCTTCTGCAGTTTGGGGAATTTTTTGAACTGCACAGACAAGCCTTGACTTACTACTTCCAGGACCTACATGTTGGTGGTGATTTTTTTGAACATTCCTTAAAGTAATGAGCCAGCCTTCCCCCCATTAGCAATGGTTAAGTGACCCAAGCAGAACTGTCAGGGGTTTTGTTTTTGCTGTGGTTTAGGGGCTGGTGCAGCAGATGTACACCTGGTGAACAGCTGCCCCTGCCCCGTAGTAACCTCTCAGGGGTTGATACTCATGACGGGTATAAGGCCTCAAGTAGTAAACCCTACCCCTGCTTCCCCTTCCATAAAGCCTGTAGGAAATGCAGGCCTTTTCCTTTTAATGTTATTCCTATAGGTGGTTTTGTAATTATCTACCTTTTTCATATATGCCTCTGTCTTGTCAACCAAACAGGGAATTTCACTCGAAAGAGAAATCCATGGCCTTGGTGTGTGTATCTTAGGATAGGATGGTAGTCCTAAGCCAGACAAACCTCCTCAGATAAACTACATGGACCAGGACCCTTGAAGCAGAGTCACTGGTGTCTACAGCAATATGGAACTGGTACTTAATAGCATCCAGAGGGCTTTTTCAGCTAAGACCTGTGCCACTTCACTGTTTACTTTTTCACTTGCAAGTACTGAATTCTATAGTGCCTTTTGGTACTGAGTTGTGTATACTGTGTAAACTGCTTGCCCAAGGAGTAAGGAAGCTGCTGTGTACACTTTTGCAAGGAAGCTCCTGTGTACACATTTTGGCCATGGTATCCAGCTTTCTGGAATCCTTCTCAGGAGGCTGAGCAGAGAAAACTACTTTTGTCTTCTCACATGCAGCAGCCTGAACTACTCACTCATGATCAGGGTGGGCAAACAGGTTCGCAACACCCTTTCTGTCCATTTGATACTTCTTTTTGATTTTCTTATCAATGCCTACATCTGAAGTTGGTGCTCACGTGATTTTGACAGCGACTTTTTGGAAAAATTTGTGGCTGGGAAATAGCAACCTCTTTGTGGGAGCCAGACCCATTATGTCCATGAATTGAATCTCCTCTTTCTCCACCCCAGCTTCATGGAAGGAGATGCTGAGAGTGTTTACCATTTGCCTAACAAAGGAATTGTGAAATGTGTAATCCTCAGAAGGCCTGGGAGGAGATCCAAATTCCTGCTTTGGTGAATCATTTGGGTTCAGGGGTTCAACCTCCTCATCACCTTCATAATAAATTTCCTCTTCTGCAGGCAGATGGTGTGCAACCAGAGCCTGGTGGGGGCAGGCATATTTATAAAACTTCCCATAGACTGGAAGGCCTGGAAAATCGCCATGCCCTTTTCATGTCCCTTGCAGCGGACTTCTGTCTTGTGTCCACTGTCTATTCCCTTCCTTTTTCAGGAGGAATGACAGAGACATGTTTTTATCTTTTTTTTTTCTTTGCAGACACTGTCTTTAGTGTCTGCTCTGAGACTCTTTTACTTCTACCTTCATAGGATGCAGGGTTCCGTCTTTGGACACCCTGGGCTCAGAACCGTCTTCACCATACTCTCCTAATGGCTGTGCAGCTTTGTCTTTTTTGTCTGTCCCCATTAACAGGGACTGCTACTGATTCTGAGGAAAAGAACCCTCTTCTAAGCTTTTACTGTGTTTTGGTGACATGGAGGCAGACTGAGAAGCCACAAAGTCTTCCCTTTTTTTGGCCCTTTTCGTTTGTGTTTTATGGAAAAACCTTTTACAGAGTTCACAATTTATGGAATCGTGGTCTGGACCCACGCACCTCATACAGAGCTTGTGGCAGTCTGCCCTTTCTAGAAGCATACAGCAATACAATTTCTAAAGCCTGTAGGTCCTGTTGTTTTTTTTCTTTGGTCTGTCTGCCATGTCAAACACTGACAGACCACAGATATTTTTATCGGTTTCCAAAACAGTAAAATACATTGCAACAGAACCCAAAAAATGTTAAAAAGGGATCTTACACTGTGGACCAATGGGCTTCCAGCATACACTGTAAGCTGTCATTCATGAGGCAGCTGCAGAAGTATGCGGGTAGGTTTGCTGCCCACCAATGATGGAGAGCTGAGTGGGCTGGGGGTCGTGGGTGGGTGGGTGGGGTGGGGGACCACTAGTCTACTGCAGCTATGGGGATGTGGTTTCGGGTGATCGGGGTTATAGGCAGGGAGGGGGGAACCACTGGACTTCCACTGACAGCATTGCATGCCAGGTGCATTTTGCTGGCCAGCCCTGCACAACTTATGCAAATGAGCCATAATGACATGCAAATTGACCTATTTGCACCTTGCATACATTATGGCCCCATTTGCATATTAGTGTCTGAATATCAGGAATTTGCTCACTGCGTATCTCTGATGCTGTGGTGCATTTCCCATTCCTGGTATTCAGACCTGTCTGGCGGATGCGCCGGCACATTGTATTTGTGCAGCAGGCACTTTTTGGTATAGTCAGATGGCAAGCGCCATGGCACATCTTTTTTGAATACAACCCTTTGTTGCTCCAGTGCAACTCAGTTGTGTGGAGCAACCACTTGCCCCATTGCCAGGCACACTTTTAAATATCTAGCCCCATATTTGTTCTGTTCTCTACTCTTTCCCTTCCCCCCAGGATGCATGTGCAAAAGAGCTGATACCAGCTCAGTATGACTTTCCTGGTAAAACTTTTAAAATAAATAAATGAAGATAAACAGATATAACAAACAAAATTATAGTTTTACACAAGAAAATGGTTCCCAAAAGGTGGGAATCATGTTATCTTGCAGTCTTCTCCAGTTCCTGGAACCAATCAGGAATTGGAGAAATTGCAAAAATTACAATAACCAAAATAAAAAACCTAACTAATGCAGAATATCAAGACTATAACTAAAACAATATTTTAAAAAGAAAATGAAATCCTAAGCTGTTCTGGAGTTCTAGAGGCCAGAAGAGTGGAGCAGCACTTTGGGGCGACTGCTCTCTTCAAGTGAAGAAACAAATATGACTATTGGGGCAGTGTGGTTACAGTGCATAGTAAGGACATAGTTCAAATTCGAAGATTCAAAAATTAGCATAAGTTCTATCTCTGAGGCAACTGAATCCAGTGGACTGATTGCTGTTGTAAACCTCTACTGATGGATTCCTGGGGTTAGAATAAGCAGTTTTTGTATGACATCACTATTGGACTCATGTTGATAGAAAGGGAAGGAGAGGGGGCACTGCTGAGCTGTCTAGCATTTACACACAATTGTGTGGAGCTCCACAAACGAGGTGTTCAAAAATCCATTTTGTATGGATAACTCAGCAAAAAATATGGATAACATTTGTTTCCCCAAAGCTTGATGGAAGAGGTGCTCCAGCCTGAGGGCCTGTTGGCTCTCTCAGTGTGGTCAGAGCAGGGAGCTCTCCTGTTACACTGATATGCCCAGAAGTGGGCATAAAATCTAAAGCCTCTGCTAAACAGTCACTGGCTTCTATTCAAGCCCTACTTTCTGAGTGTCAAGTCGAAGTCAGGCAAGCTATTGAGCCCCTTGATCGGGTGCTCACCCCAAGTGGTGTGGCTTTCCATCTCTGTCGCTGCCCGCTTTCATCAAAAAGCCTGTTGACAGACTACGAATTCAGCTATTGGGCCCCTTGATCGAGTGCTCACCCCAAGCGGTGCTGCTCTCCATCTCTGCTTCTGCCCACTTTCACCAAAAGCCTGCCGACAGAGGATTTTCTCCCACCCACCCTCCCTCACTCTTTAAATCTGCTTGCTGCATCCTGGGCTCTGCCCTGCAGCTCTATCTGTCCAATTGCAGATCTCTCCCCCCCCAACCCACAGCCAGCTGTTTGAAAGTACACAGTGGGCATCTATTTACCGTTATAACTGTTTCAAAACAGTAACCAGTACTCTGCTGATAATTTCTCCCTTGAAATACTGCAGCTACCTGCTAATCTTCTTGTAAGATCTGTTCTATAATTACTGTACTGGTGTCTAACCCTACTGTGTCTTCTTGAGTCTCACAGTTCATCTTGTCATGTACCAGCTTATTTTCTGCATACTCCTCATTTACCTACCTTGCTTAACACAGTGCTCCCCATTCATTGTTTTAGGGCGGTGGGCCACCACCCTATATTTTTTTACCACCACCCTATATTTTTTTGCCACCACCCTATATTTTTATCCATTTTTTTATAAAATCCTCCAAAATTGTCTTTTACTGACATCCTTTATTGCAATACTACCCATTTAATACCAGCACACTATATGTTACTTAAAAGCTACTTATGCACATGTACAGTGCATATAGGAGGTCCCGAAAAATAATGCACCATTTGACCCGATCACCATTGCCACCGCCCTATATTTTCAGAGAGTGGGGAACCCTGTTAACACCTTCCACAATGTACTCATATCCTTGCACACTCTCCCCAATCCCTTCGCAGTCTCCTGCCTTCCCTAGGACCATGCCTGTCATTCAAATCCCCCATACGTTTGCTCTGCCACGTGTTCAAGTTGCTTGGTCCTACTTCCCTTCTTGGCTCTTAGCCTCCGTTTCAGCAGTCTATAACTCCTACTCATTACTCACACTGATAAAACTACACTCCCCCCAACTCTAATCAGTTATCATGCCCCACACTCACTTTTAGCACAGCCATGGTACAAAAGAGATAAACTACTGTACTCTTCCGCATCATAACCTATCTACTCCTATTGTCAGGGGACATAAACCCAAACCCTGGCCCCCCCAATCACCCTCCCCTTTGCTCATGCCAATACTGTCACTGGCTCCCTCCCCTCCTGCCTCCTCCCCCGTGACCTTAGATTACTCCATGTAAACATCCATAGCTTGCTGCCCAAGCTAGTCCAGCTAAATCCCCTGGCTCTCTCCCTAGATACTGACATTCTCGTGCTCTCAGAATCCTGGCTAAATAGTAAGATACCCAAAAATGAAATCGCTATCCCTGCCTGCTCAGTCCACCGCAAGACTGCACAAGTAGGGGAGGTGGTATAGCAATGTATATCTCCTCAAAACTTAACTCAGATATCATACTATCCACCTCCCTCCCACAATCCTATGAGGTACTTCTAGTCAGACTGTCCCTGCCTTTCTCTGTTCCAATATATGTAACTGTGCTCAACTGTAGACTTGGTCTATCCCCATCCACTGTCTCTGAACTTATCACTACTATTGTCTCTCATTCCCCTGCAGGTGAGTTATACATAATGGGGGATTTCAACCATAACTGGGTCACCCCCTCCTTAACCAAGCTGTGAAATGACATTATGGCTCAGAACGTCTTGCAATTAATCCTGGAGCCAACCCGTCTAAACCATAAATTACAAAACCACACACAGTAAGACTGGGCCCTCACCTCCCATCTGCATAGAGTTTTAAAATCCAGCTTGCAATCTGACTCGCTTAGTGATCACCATATGATCTTTGTGGTTTGGAAAATTCATAGACCCAAGGTGCCCTACAAAACAATTCTTTCAAGATCTTTTAAGTCACTCGATCTTGACCCACTACTCCGCAAACTTTCCCAAACAGACTGGGCCCCCATCTCTTTGACAAATTCTGTGGATGAGGCCTTAGACTACGTCAATAACAAATTCATCTCCACCTGGAATCTATACTCCCCTGTTAGGTGCTCCAGGTTCCATGGCAACCATCTCCCTTGGATTACCCCAGAGCTACTAGCTTGCCTACGTGCTCGAGACCAAGCCTGGAAAAAACACAGAGTGTTCAAGTGTCCTAACGATTATATACTCTATTGTACCCTACACAACAAATGTACGAAAGCTACTAGACTAGGCAAGGCTGAATACTACAGGTACACCTTCCAAATGAACATAAACAACCCTTCCAAATTCTGGAAGGTAGTCCATCCACTGTTCTCCCTTCAAAATACCCCCCCCCTTGCTTAAGACAAACAACTCATTAATCTCAAACCACCTCACTGTTGCTATAGAATTTAACTCTTATTTCACTTCCTGTGCAACGTCCCTCCTTGCCTCCTTACCTCTACCCCCACGTCCCCAGTGCTTGCCAATGCACCTCATAGTTGTGAGCAAAATAACCATGATTTCTCTTTCTCTAAAATCATTCCTGCTGACACCCTGTCTGCCCTTCTTGCATTAAAACCTACTAAAGGTAGCTTCCTGATGGGTTGGACCCTAAGCTCATTTACCTCTCTTCTCCTGCTATAGCCTCCGCTCTGGCCGACATCCTAAATCTTTTCTTTGCCACCACTGCTGTGCTGAAAATCTGGAAGCATGCTATAATCCTAACCCTTCCAAAGGGGGGTGACCCATCTGCTTCTGGTAATAACCATCTATTTCTCTTCTCCATATCCTAGCCAAGTTCCAGGAGCGCCTGGTCCTTACTCAACTCTCTACCTATCTCTCAGATACTAACTTTTTCACACCTTTCCAATCTGGGTTCAGGAAACATCACTCCAGTACCATCTCCCTACTTAGGCTCACTGATTCCATCTTCTCAAGGATGGATAGTGGCCCAATCACATCAGCCATCTTTGGCAACCTTGCAAAGACTTTCGATACGGTCACCCACTCCCTCTTCCTAATAATCTCTTTACAGCTGGTCTGTCTGACTCTGACACAAATTCGTTCAGAGCCTACCTGATTGTGTCCTACCAATCGGTCAGAATCACTGACATTATATCCCCTCTCCTTCCCACCGACACTGATGTCTGTGAGAAAGTGTCCTACACTCCCTATGTTTAAACAAAACGTACTAACTGATGAATCCTTTTCTGTCTTCTTTTGTCTTCACCTCTAAAAACTTCTGTTGTGCAACGGTACCTCTTTATATTCTTACTTAACCTATTTTCCTTTATCCTAGGTAGGCCACCTGGGATAGGGCTGCACTAACTTCTTCTATATCAACCAACTCCACTTAGTACTGTGTTTGCTTTCTGCTGTTCTCAGTTCATTCATTTACCCCCAGTTATAATAAATAAATGAAAGCTGTACAGAGTTACTACAACATTTTGTAGTAAATAAAACATTTATAGTTAATAAAACGTTTATAGTAAAATAAAAGAAATTATGTGCTGTATAGGAGCCAGCAGAATTATGTATTGCATTCTAGCCACACGTAATGGGCACTGCTCTGCATATTTAAATAATGTGATCATTTACAGTCCTGACTGGACCACTCACCTAGCACAGTTAACGAAGGTGATATAATCCATTAGAGGGGCAGGATTAACCATAAACCACCAAAAATGCACCATTGCCATGACAGAAACACGCTACTTGGGTTTTGTACCAGGAAACGGGCAAGTAAAACCCCAAATTGACAAATTAGAGTCTGTGGCCAAATGTCCAATTCCACAGACAAAAAAGCATGTCAGATAATTTCTTGGGTTGGCAGGTTACTATCAGCGTTTTATCCCGAATTTTTCTTCAATAGCTACCCCCTTAACCGATCTCACAAAAGAGAGGTGTAAGAATAAGGTGGAATGGACTGCTGAATGTCAAAAAGCCTTTCAGACTATTAAAGGTGCCCTATGCTCATCCCCAGTTTTAGAAAGTCCCGACTTTGATAAAGTGTTTGAGGTCCACACGGATACCTCTGAGACAGGGATAGGAGTAGTTTTGAGCCAGACCAAAGATGGAAAGGAACTCCCTATATTATACATACAGTATCAAGGAAACTACACGAAAGGGAACAGAAATATTCCACCACAGAAAAAGAGGCGTTAGCAGCAAAATGGGCCATAGAATCTTTAAAGTTCTATTTATGGGGTGCTAAATTTAACCAAGTCACAGACCACAATCCTTTATGTTGGATATATTCCATGAAGGACAAAAACACCCAAATAATGAAGTGGTACCTGGCCTTAAAGCCATATAGCTCCTGTCTTGACACAGAGCAATAGCTGATACTCAATGAAAATGGTGATTAAAAAGATGTACATTGTGATTTGAAGCCCCAGGGTATGTTTTGTATGAAAGAATGCTATATTGTTTGTATATTAATAAGAACGCATTCTTTCTTATGTTTTGTTAAGGGACCCCGGAGTGGAGCTTCCATTGTGGGGAGGAAGCTCCAACCACACCCCCCCCTTACCTTTGTGGTGGGGACATATTGGGGGGTTGACAAACAGTCTAAAGAGAATACTGGTTTGTTTTTGAAGAGGGAGGAGTGTGAGAAAGTGTCCTACACTCCCTATGTTTAAACAAAACGTACTAACTGATGAACCCTTTTCTGTCTTCTTTTGTCTTCACCTCTAAAAACTTCTGTTGGGCAACGGGTACCTCTTTATATTCTTACTTAACCTATTTTCCTTTATCCTAGGAAGGCCACCTGGGATAGGGCTGCACTATCTTCTTCTATATAAACCATCTTCGCTTAGTACTGTGTTTGCTTTCTGTTCTTCTCAGTTCATTCGGTTAACTCCCCTTCCCCCCGGTTATAATAAATAAATGAAAGCTGTACAAAGTTACTACAACATTTTGTAGTAAATAAAACGTTTATAGTTAATAAAACATTTATAGTTAATAAAACATTTATAGCAAAATAAAAGACATTTATTATGTGCTGTATAGGAGCCAGCAGAATGATGTATCTTACTGGTATTATGTTGAATTATTTAGGATAAAATGGCTGGGAGCTGCTGTGTTAATTTGGGGCAGGCACGCTCTGATGTTGCAGCCACCTGAGTTAGGGAAAATGGTAGAATGTTTAAAAACAAGAGGTTTAAGTCATTAATGCTGAGAGGATCCCCTTTTTAGTCTCTTGCCTTCAGTTCCTAAAGCACCGAAAGACAAATAGCTGGAAATACCAAGGGGAAAGCATAAGAATAGACGGTGCGGCAAAAGGAAATATCAGCCGCCCACCAGAAAGTGAATGTTAAGTGCTTTCCATTTTGCAAGTCGTGCTGCAGGCGACTCGTGCAAAAAGGGAGCCTTCTGTCTATAGCCTCCTGTCTTTAGCCGTAGTATGCTGCTACCAGGATAAGACATGCTACAATAAGCATGCACACAGTCTGGGGCCAGAGAGAGAGAGAGTGTGGCTGGTTTGATATTTCAAGCTGTCGCTTCTACTAGGCTGGGAGCGCTACGAACTCTACTGATTCTGGATACTATAAAGAGCTGTAATGACTCAGGAGAGTACTAGCAGACTACAAATGAAATAAAATTCATTAGTTGCCAGAACATGCTTTAGGTTAATGGTCTGAAACCTGTAGGGAATATTTAGTATTATTAGCATACTGTGTTGTTTTAGAAGCAGTAATATTATTAGGAAGAATGGCAATATTATTGTTGTCTGTACAAATAAAGCTTGCTGTCTGTTTCAAAGCTGTCCTCGGCAGGGCTTCTGCTTGTGTGGGGGAATTCCCTAAGGAGTGAGCGCCCTCTAATGTCCTTCATTTTATAGGACAGTCTGATCAGGAACTGTCACTCTTCTGTAACCATGGTCGCTACCTCAGTGTTGCTAGGCAACTAATAGCCTCATTACTATGTTTTTTTCTATTGATATCTGGCTACAGGGTGAATGGTAGGATTTTTGTGATGTCCTAATTAAGAGAGAAGAGATTATTATATGCAGGACTCATGTAGAAGTTCTAAATCATAACACTGAGTAAACAAACAGGCTTTAGATGTTAAGGGTCTGGGTCAGGTGACCATGACCCAGGGGTATAAATAACCTCCTCTCCTGGACAAGAGTCAGTTGAGCCTGGGAAGTGACAAGGAGAGGTCAACTGTGAGTGAGTAAATAAAAAAGTACTGTGTTTGTAGCATTTCTACAATCTAAAACTGTATTGAGTAGTTGAAGTTGCAAGAAACCACTGAAGGGACAAGTGGTAATTTTATTGCCTACATATTTTGATTACCTGACTTGAAAGTTATTTATTTTGGTTTTTCTTATTTTCTGGTTTATTTTCCTCCTTTCTGTAAATAAGTTTTGTAAATAAATATCACACGAGCTGTGTGTTTTTAAATCTTAAAACATTGCCCTGTCTGTTATTTCCCACCCTTAGTGACAGTGTCCCTCAAGGATCAGTGCTTGATCAAATTCTTTTTTCAATACTCCTAAATGATCTCCAGTCAGTATGTACTATATCTTCAATCCATATGTAAGCTGATGACACTGTCCTGTACACCTCTGGCCACACCCTCTCCAAAGTCAAAACCAGACTGCAATTAGACTTTGACAAGCTCCAACACTGGTTTATTACTCATCAACTTTTCCTAAATGCCAAAAAGACTGCCTCCATGACCTTTGGCAGGAGACAAAGACTCTCCAGGCTATCCTCACTCCCTTCCTTCCATACTCTAGATGGGACTTCACTGAAGGACACTACCTCCTTCAGATACCTTGGGGTCTGGCTAGATCAGCACGTCAACTTTTCTGGGCATGTGGACGCCATCCTGAAAAAACTGTGCCCCAAGTTAGGTGCTCTTTTCAGGAACTGTTACTGTCTATCTCTAATGGCCAGGCGAGAAATAGTCCAGAGAATGATTCTCCCTATTTTTGACTACTGTGACGTACAGTAGTTTACGGTGCCACCCCTAAGTTCACCTTAATCAGATTGGACTCGCTCTTCAACTCCTTTTGTTGCTTCACACTGAACTCTTCACCCCTCACTCACCACTGCGACCTATACCACTCCCTAGCATTCCCTTCTCTTACAAACCATCACCTGTCCCGTATGGCTAAATGTACCTCCAAACTTTGGTTCAACTCCCTCCCCCCCATCTCTCTTCTTCATTGTCTATACCTCCTCCCTCTGTGCATTCACTTAAGCTTCTCTGATGCCATAACTCTGGCTATCCCTCACAGGTTCACTTCTGCTGGCCAGTCTGCTTTTTCCTACTCCTTCCCTAAACCATGGAACTCACTACCTCCTCAAATCAGGCACTCCTCCTCCCCACACTCTATCCCAAGTGCCCTTACTAACTTCTACTCCTTGAATTGCTTATACCCTTAGCTATGCAACACCATCCTGCCCAGTCTATGTTGCTTCACCTATCTGATTTCTACTAGTTCTGTGCACCCCCCAGCCAAATAACACTGGCTTCCTCCCAAACACTTAAATTACATTCAGTTTTACAAATTACCTTGTACTTGACTGTGTCTATTATTTTAATTTTCAACTACTCCACTACCTTTTTATTATTGTATGTACCCCCCTCAAAATGTACTGACTGCCCTACCATGTTATGCAACTGTTAACGTAATCTGCTGTTGTGTACTTAAATGTTATTCTGAAGTTCTGTTCATAAGTTTGTACTTGACAATTACTTTGTTGTTCTGTTCAAAAGTTTAGTTGCCTCCCTCTACCCTTTCCCACAGGATGCAGCGTGAGATGAGCAACTGATTGCTCAGTGTGCCTTTTCTAGCGAAACTCTTCAATAAATAAAATAAATAAACTAAACTCTCCAATAGAAAACAGCCTAGCAGAGATTTTGTCCTGATGTTTGATTATTGAGAAAAGGGTGGAAGGTACAGAGAAAGCCATTCAGAGCACTGAAAATGAGATAAAAGCTGTAGCCGCTAGCATTTTAACCCTCAAAGGAGCTGTTAATGCCACATAACATGAACAGCTGGCTCAGGCTGCAAGACTGTAATGGTTGAAGAACAACATGTTGAAATGCAATTTGAGACTTACTGGTTTTCCTGGTACCATTCCAAATTCAAAACTGAAGGATGCAGTACAATCTCAGCAATTTTCTCTATGGAACCATATCTTTTATTGGAATCGGTATTCCATCACTTACGCCATTTAAAGGAATCTGGAACAGAACAGCAAGATACAGGAGCTAGATACATAATATTAACTTTCACCACCTTGACTGAAAGAAGTAAAGTGCTCCAAATGGCCAAACACACTGTTTATGACAGTTGTAGAATAAATTTGTATCCTGACTTCTGCCTGCAAACACAGTGCAGACAAGAAAGATCCCTTCCTATTCTTTCTGAATTTAGAGAAACTGGGGTGCCAGCCGCTTTACTAGCACCAGCTCACCTTTGAATCCAATTCCAGGGAAAAGTTCAATTTTTTTTGAAGATGCAAATGCTGCCCATTTATTTTTTGAAAACAATATAAAACTGCCAGAAGATCTCGGTTCAGATTTCAAGAAGGAAGAAGCAGATGTCACTGAATACCATCCGGTATGAATGGCTTGTACGTACCTTTTGCACCTTGGAAGAGGATGTTTTGCAATGGACTGATTATTTGTTTCTCTCCTTGCCTGATTTAGCTGAGGAGCTAAATGGGGGGCTTAAGAATATAGCATAATTTTTATTCTTTTGATTGGGTTCTTTCTTTTTATAGTATTGCTGGGAAATCTGCGCTTGGAGCACACACAAACTTTACATACGAACATAAGAATGTGCCAGCAGAAACAGACCACCCAGTCTATTTAAGTCTGATCGAGTGTGCAGCCAGCACCCCTAATTTGCAGCTGCCCCACTCCCCCTCCCTTTTGTCATTACACTGCCACCCCCACCTCCCCCACCCTCACTCTCTCCTGTTCCCTGTCCCATGCCCTTTTGAAGCTGTTCACAGATTTACATGATGCTACCCATTTGCTTTCTTTATGCTGAAATGCTCTTGTTAAATTCTGAATTATTTAATCTTCATAACCCCTCTAAAATAATGTTGCTTTACTTAAGTTAACTCCATAATGTTTAATCCTAATTCTAAATGTTTTTCTTTTGTTTTGAGATGTCTTTAAGAATAAAAAAAAAAGGAAAAAAAAAAGAAAGGAAAGTGGATGGTCAGGTGCCTTTCTGGTGCATCAGCCAGCTGGGATATGGACAAGCTAGGGAGTATGGGGAAAGGGAGAGGGAGAGGAGCTGGAGGTGCTGGTATGCTTGGTTACCAATGATCTCGCAAATTAACCTGTGGAGACAGTGAACTGGAACTGTCACAGGCTGGGTGAGAGGGGGGCCAGACTGCAGGCACACACAGCCTTCCAGGACTTTTCAGAGGTCCTCCCTGTGTGGAGTAAGGGGTTTAAGAATGAGTAAGGAGGGAGGAGACTAGGAAGTTTAATGGGTGGTTAAAGGCATGGTGTCAGTTGAAGGGGTACCACTTTGTGGGGGATTGGGTAAACTTCATGGACTGGAAGCTCTTCAAGAGTGACAGCCTTCACTTAACAAGATGGTGGCAAGTGTGGCTGGGTAGATGTTTGACATCTACTCTAGACAATTAAATTGCCTGTTTTGGAGACAGGTTAGGGAAACCATGGAGAAAGGAAAGATGAACGGAACACAGTAAGTGCTCCCCCTGAACTGGGGACTTTTAGCAGAAGAAAAAATTACTCACCTTAGTAATGTTGTTTCTTCTAATGGAGTCTTCCTGTATTCTGACTATTGCAGTTAGGTCCTGCCTTTCAACTGCCCTGGAGAACAAAGAGTTAACTTTCCATGGCCAGCATGGAATGTTCAGCGTGAGCTCGGTTGAAGCTCCTGTCTGCTGTTGTTTAAACTCCATCCATCAGATCTTTATGAGCAATACTCACTAGAAGTTCTGTGTGGAAACTGTAAAACTCACACTAGCCAACTAGCAACTAAATTTATTAAAAAGGGGTTTTTTGGTTTCAAAGTAAAGACTCAAGTCAGGAAACCCAAAAAACAAAACACAACACACAGCCAAAGTAAAGGAGGGTGAAAAAGGAGCACCCCTAGGGTGCCAACACTGCTCCTGCCCACCCACATCCCAAAAACTAGGTTCTGAGAGGGGGGGGGCGGGGGGAGGTCAGAATACAGCAAGACTCCATTAGAAGAAACAACATTACTAAGGTGAGTAATTTTTTCTTCAAACAACATGAAGTCTTGCTGTATTCTGACTATTGCAGACTACCAAGCAGTACCTCCATGGAGGAGGGACAGAACCTACTTTGGGAATAGGCTCTGAAGTACTGCTGTGCCAAACCAAGCATCACTCCTAGCCCGGATATCCAGAGAGTAATGCTTGGTGAATGTATGGACTGTTTTCCAGGTGGCTTCTTGACACATTTCTAAGATAGGAATATCCCTGGCAGTAGCCAGGGAAGCAGTTGTACCTCTAGTAGAGTGAGCCCTCAGGCCTGAGGGTGGGGTTCTACCCAGTTTTTCATAGCAGAATTTTATACAAGAGACAATCCACCTGGTAATAGATCTCTTAGTAGCAGGTTTGCCCTTACCGACCTCTCCATATGTGAGGAACAACTGGAGGGACTCAAACCTGTGACCCTTGGTGTGCTCTATGTAGTAGCTGAGGGCCCTTTTAACATCCAAAGCTGTGCAGCCTCCTCTCTCCAGAGGAGGAACGGTCAGTGAAGAAAACAGGGAGAGACATAGACTGATTAAGGTGGAAATCTGAAACCACCTTATGCAAAAACTTCCTGTTAGTTCTTAGGACCACTTTATCTCTATGGAAAGAGATGAAATAAGGCTCCACTAACAGGGCTTGCAATTCACTGATACACCTGGCAGAGGTAATGGCTACCAAAAACACAGTTTTCCAAGTCAAGTACTTAAGCTCTGCAGAGGACAAAGGCTCAAAGGGTGGTTGCATAAGCTGAGCAATGCAAAAATTAAAGTCCCAAGCAGGAGCAGGGTCCCTAAAGGGGGGATTTGTGTGCAGCAATCCCTTGAAGAACTTACAAAACACAGGATGGGCTGACAGAGGAGAGGGGCTTGCCTACTGACAAGAAGGCAGAAACAGCTGCTAGATGCACTTTAAGTGTAGCTGGCCTCAGTTCTAAGCCATTAAGATGGACCATAAAGTCCAGAACTATAGGCAACCCAGCAGATTCTGGAGAAATATGCTTGTTAGAGCACCAAATAGTGAACCTTTTCCATTTGGAGTTGTAAGTCTTTCTGGTGGAAGGCTTTTGAGAAGCCTAAAGGATATCCAGAACCCCTTGAGAAAGGTGCAGATCAGCAAACTCTAACTCTTCAAGAGCCATGGCTTGAGATTGAGAGATTTGAGGTTCAGATACCAAACCCTCCCCTGAGAGGATGTCAACAGGTTGTAATTCCTAGGAAGAGACAGGGGAAGGTGGACTGCTAAGGACAGCAACAGTGGGTACCAGGGCTGCCTGGCCCAGTCTGGAGCAATCAGAATCACTTTGCATGGTTGAGACCTGATCTTGACTAACACTTTGAACAGGAGAGGGAAGGGGGGAAAAGCATACAGAAATGTCCCTTCCCAATTCAGAATCAGAGCATCCAGGGGGACTGAGCCCAAGACTGGGGGTCTGCAGCAAAAGAGAGGAAATTGGTGATTGTCTGGGGCTACAAAAAGATCTATCTGTGGAGTGCCCCATCTAGAGAAAATCACCTTCAAAACTAGGGGATCTAAGGTCCATTCATGATTGCCCTGGGATATCCTGCTGAGAGTATCTGCCAGGACAATGTCCTTCCCTGGGAGGTGAACTGCTATCAGAGAGGTTTGCAGGGAATAGGCCAGGGACCACAACTTCATTGCCTCTGTGCACAAGGCCATAGACTGAGTCCCTCCTTGCTTGTTGATGTACCACATGGTGGTGGTGTTGTCTGTTCTGATCTGGACCACCTTGTTCTGTACAGATTTGGAAAAGGCTTGCAGTGCCAGAAACACTGCTCTGAGTTCCAAGAGACTGGTGTGAAGCAGAGATTCTTGAGGTGACCATAGTCCCTGGGTGGTAAGATCCCCCAGGTGGGCTCCCCAGCCCAGCAAGGCAGCATCTGTGGTGAGTATCACTGAATGAGACTGAGTGACAAAAGGAACTCCTTGTCTCAAATTGTCCTGATCCTGCCACCATTGCAAAGCCTGGATCAGGGTTCGGGTCACTGGGACTAGTTTGGTAAGGGAATCCTTTCTTTGGGACCAGAAGGCTCTTAAATGGAACTGAATGTCCCTCATCTGGAATCTTGCTCCCTGGACCACCGCTGTGGAAGCTGCCATGTGGCCCAGAAGCTGAAGGAAATGCCTTGCTGGTCGCAACACCTGTAGGGTGAATGAAGAGGCCAGTTCCATAAGGGTCCTTGCCCTGTCCAGGGGAAGGAAGGCTCTTGCCCTTACTGTATCCAGTTCTGCCCCTATGAAGGTGAGGAGCTGTACTGGCTCGAGAACTGACTTGGAAGGTTGAGGAGGAATCCTAAGGAAGTGAGCACTTTCTGAGCTACTTGCAGATGTGACTTGACTTGGTCTGGAGCCCGACCCACTATGAGCCAGTCGTCCAGATATAGAAAGATGGAAATCTTTTTTCTCCTTAGGAAAGCAACCACTACTGCCAGGCACTTTCTGAACACCCTTGGGGCTGATGTAAGACCAAATGGCATTGCTCTGAATTGATAGTGGCCTGAGGGCAACTCGAACCTTAGGTACTTTCTGTGGGAGCACTTGATGGGAATGTGAAAGTAGGCATCTTTGAGGTCCAGGGAGGCTAGCCAGTCCCCTGGCCTTAGAGAGGGCAGAATTATTCCCAGAGTCACCATTTTGAACTTTGGTTTTAAAAGGTGCTTGTTCAGATATCTTAGATCCAGGATGAGCCGCCATTCTCCTGTTTTCTTGGGGGTTAGGAAGTACCTGGAGTACAATCCTTTGCTCTTGTGTAGGGTAGGAACCCTTTCTATGGCTCTGAGAGCCAGAAGGGAAGAAACCTCTGCCTCTAGGGCAAGGGTCTCTGATGGATTTGCAGGTGGAAAGGATCTGGTTCTCATCTTGGGAAATTTTTTGAAGCTGAGAACCAGTCCCTGGCTTACTACTTCCAGGACCCACTTGTCTGATGTCAGAGACTTCCAGTCCTGGACAAAGTAAGCCAGCCTGCCACCTACAGGTACTGGAGAATCGACCCGGGCAGACCCATCAGGGTGTCTGCTTGGCAGGGGCTTTAGGCTGAGGGGTGGAAGCAGGCCTACTCATTCCCCATCTGCCTCTCCCTCTGAAGAACCCCCTCTGAGCATAAGCAGAAGAGGAGGCCTGGGCTTGGTAAAAAGGCCTTTGAAAGGGCCTGCCCCTGCCCCTGGAGTGCTGTCTTTGAGGAGTGGCTTGCCTTTCTTTGGCCTGCGCACTCCTGTAGGTGGTCCTGTACTCGTCCATCTTTTTCATGTAGTTCTCTGTCTGCTCCCCAAACAGAGAATTACAAATGACAGGGAAATCCATGGCCTTAGCCTGGGTATCCTGTGATAGGATAGTACATCTGAGCCAAGTCATCCTCAGAAGGGCTATAGATGTAGCCATGACTCTAGATGAAACATCACTGGAGTCCACAGCAGCATGAAATTGCATCTTGGATGCCTCAATCCCATCCGCAGCCACCTGCTCCAGCTCCTTGGCAAGCTGGTCAGGGGCCTGTTTAGCCAGAGCCAGCACAGTGTCCCACCTGGACTTCTGGTATCTAGCTGTGTAGGCCATATAGTTAGCCTGCCTGAGTCCCAAAGATGCTGCCATGTACTGCTTCTTTGCCATGGTATCAATCCTCCTGGAGTCCTTATCTGGGGGGGTGTGATGCCAAGGGAATATTTGCCTTATCAAAGGCAACAGCCTGCACTACCCCAACATGGCTGCATTGCTGAGACAGGAACTCCATGTCTGAGCCTGAAAGGGTATACCTCTTGTCCATTCATCTGTCCACAGGAGGTATGGAGTTAGGAGTCTTTAGAATTTTAAATGCCTATTTCCCAAAAGATTTATGGCGGGGAATAGACAGCCCCCTGGATTCTGGTATGTCCATCATTTCAACAAAATCAGGCTCCTCCTGATCCTCTACTGCTTCTTCCATTGGAAGTTGGAGGGTTTCAGCCACTTTCTTGTAGAACATAAAGTGGGAAGGGGACTCAGAAAGCCTAGGAGGAGAAACACCTGAAGGTCTGTCTGGGGAAATGTCCGGGTCAATAGGCACATCCAAACTTTCATAATCACCATCATCATCATCATCCTCATACTCTCCCTCCTCCTCCTCTGGTTCATAAAATACTTCTAAAGTATAATCCGGAACTGGGGAAACCGACCGAACCGAGCCTCTGCCAGATGAAGCCGGTTCGGCCGGAACCGAAGTTAGCGACTGCACTATCCTTATCGCTTTGGCTATTTCATCAGCAGTGAGAGAAGGAACTTGTGGATCCAAACCGGATGATTTTTCTCTTCTCTTTCTTTTAACTGGAACCGACTCCTCAGAATCGGCTCTCCTTTTGCCCAAAGAAGTTTCGCCCTGGTCAGAGGGCACTCCTTCTGGTTCGGTCAGAACCGAACCGGGCTAGCCATCTGGGTCAGTGGACTTCTCGGCCTCCCTTTCCCTCAGTCTACCTACTCTCTTATCCAGGGTAGTTTTGGGAAAACTCTTACAAATTTGGCAGTCTGAATCGAGGTGGTCAAACCCCAGACAATAAACACAGGTGGTGTGGGGATCAGCCTTAGCAAAGGCTTCCCCACACACACTGCAGTGTTGAAACCCAGTGGGCCCGTTTTTTTTCTTGGGTTTCTCAGACATGGCCAATCCTATCCAAAACGCACTCTTTTTCAGCAACCGCCAGGCAAGACTTCCTGTTGGTTCCTGACAGCATCACGGGTCCTGGAAAAAAACGTAATTAAATCCATTTTTTTTAGAACCGATACGAACCGGTTACCACACTCTAAACAAATTCAAAACTTTTTATAACTAAACTGATCGGTTCAAACCGAACAGATCCAAAATTTACAAGTTCCACACAGAAACTAAATGTAAAACCTATATAGTACTCACGGTACCACAGACAGAGACTTAAACCGACAGATTTGGTAGCAGAAATTCGGTAGAAACCAAGCGAAAAACGACACTTTAACCGACTTTTTTGAACGGAGCAAAGGAGAAATCTCTGGAGCGACTGTTCAGTGAGGCAGAGTAAAGAATCTGATGGTTGGAGTTTAAACAACAGCAGGCAGGGGCTTCAACCGAGCTCGTGCTAAACGTTCCATGCTGGCCATGGAAAGTTAACTCATTGTTCTCCGGGGCAGTTGAAAGGCAGGAACTAACTGCAATAGTCAGAATACAGCAAGACTTCATGTTGTTTGAAAGGTGGGTAAAATTAAGGTTGAGGTTCAAACTAGGTTAGAGGAAGAGGCCAAGGAGGGAGGGCTCACAAAACCTACAATCAACATGAAAAACAAAAAGTTAAGGAGGCTAGAGAAGAATAAGGGGGAATGACCAGTAAGAAGCAAAAGGGGATCAGGAGCAAGATGGAAGTGGATTTGCCTTAATGCCAGGGGTCTAAGAAATAAAAACAGTGAGCTCCAGGCAATGGTGGCAGACACTGAGATGGACCTCGCAGCCATCACAGAAGCTTGGGTGAGAGAAAATACATTTGTTTTCTTTTGCTAATCAGGCAAGGCCCACTGGACACAAGGGCCTTCTCCAGGGTGACCAGGGAGCACTGGGAGGTTAAGTGACTCGTTTATGGTCACACAGTATGCAAGTGGAGACTGTGGTACTCAGACCTAGGTCTGCTACATGTACCAAGCTCATTCACAGCTCGCTGCCCTAACCACTAACGACTGGGACTTGACAGTCCCAGGCTACACAATGTTTAGTCAAGACTGAGGAAAAGAAAAAGGGGGAGATTTAGCCTTACATGTTAGGGAAGGCATGGTGGCAGTGGAGGATGGAGTGTCAGGGGAGATAATCTGGAAACAGAACCACTGTAGGTTCAGCTCACGGCAGCTTCAGGCAAGAAACAATGGATGGGGGTGATCTATAGACCACCAGGACAAGCAAAAGGGAGAGATAGGGAGCTTGGGTGGAACTAGGAAAGGGAATGGAAAAGAGAGAGGTGGTGGTAGTGGGTGATCTGTACCTGCCAGATACTGACTGTGACATTCTAGTAGCCAGGAGCACCAGAAGTCAGGCCCTGCTGGATACATTACACGACTGCCTGCTGGTGCAGCTTTTTAAGGAACCTCCTAGGCAGGCTGCCATTCTCGATGTGGTGCTCACCAGCTCAGAGGTAGAAGGAGGAATCCAGGTGGGGGAAGACACTAGAGTCCAGCGATCATAATTCTTTTTTGGTTTTAGTGGGCCCTTGGACCAAAAACCCTCCTCAAAGGCTGAAGTCCGAGATTTCAGAAGAGCTGACTTCAACTGCAGGAGAGAGCAGGTTCAGGGCAAGTTAGTCAGAGTGGACAGCATATGAGTTGTGGAAGAAAGATAGGGGCAATTAAGTGGACCATTCTTGAGGCAACAAAGTCTTGCATGATAACGGTAATCAAAGGAAATGGGTACAGGAGACAAATATGGTTCTCAAAAAGGGTCAGGGAAGCAGTGAGAGCCAAGACAAAGGCTTTATCCGGTACAAGGAAAAGCAGGGGAGGAAAAATGGGAAGAGTATCAAATTAGAACAAGAGAAGCCCAGAGGATGGTCAGGGAGGCAAAAGCAGATACAGAGCTACATATAGCAAAGGAGGTCAAGGGTGGGGATAAACAGTTCTGATACACTAAAGAAAAAAAAAAGAAGGGAGGAGAATTGTGAGCCTATAAGACAGAGGCAGGGTAACAGAGGATAATGAACAAAAAGTAGCTGTCTTCAACAATTACTTCTGCTCTGTCCTCACTACTTCACAGAGGAAGACAGCGGGCCCCTGCCAAACAGTGGCATCAAGAAAGCTGTAGGGGGGAATCCCGCAGACGAGGAAGCAAGTATTAACAAGTGAAAGGGTCCAGAAAATGGGGATTATAAGAACAACAGAATTATGCATTAAGCAGGTTAGCAAGAGGAAAAGGAAGAGGAGACCATTATGGTTTTCCAAACAGGTAGCAAAGAAAGTGAAAGCCAAAAAGATTGCATTCAGGCAATACAAAAAGACACAGGCAGAAGGGGATAGGGAGAAGTACCAGGAGAAACAAAGGGAGGCAGGGAAGTCAGTAAGGGAAGCCAAAGCTCAGACAGAAGAACACATTGCAAAATCAGTGGGTAAAGGGACAAAACCTTTTACAGGTACATAAGTGAAAAAGAAAGACAAAGGGAGGGATAGTGAGACTGAAGGGGAGGATGGGAGCAGCGTGGAGGATGACAAATAAAGCTGACATATTGAACAGGTATTTCTGCTCAGTCTTTACTAAGGAAGAGGGGGTAATGGGTCTGAAGGGAGTACAAGGGGTGAGAATGGTGCAGAAATGGACACAAGACTCTTTACAGAAAGGGTCCTGAAGGAACTGGAAGTAATAAGAGCTGATAAAGCAATGGGGCCAGATGGGTGCACCCAGGGTCCTAAAGAACTAAGAGAGGTGGTGGCTGAACCTCTGGCTATCCTGTTCAGCCAATCACTGGAAACAGGGAGGTACCCAAAGACTGGAGGATAGCAGATGTAGTCCCCTTATACAAAAGTGGGAACAAAGAGGAAGCAGGAACTACAGACCAGTCAGCCTCACCTCGGTAGTGGGAAAGATCATGGAAGCACTACTGAAGGAGAGATTGGTGGAACATCTGGTTGTCAATGGACTACAGGACCCAAGGCAGCATGGTTTCACCAGGGGAGGTCATGTCAGACCAACCTCATTGAATTTTTGACTGGGTGACTAGGGAGGTGGATCAGGGAGGGCAGTGGACATGGCCTATCTGGACTTCAGCAAGGCCTTTGACACTGTGCCACATAGAAGACTATTACACAAACTGGGGAATATGGGTGTGGGCAGGACAGTAGTGTGGTGGGTAGGTAACTGGCTGGGTGGCAGGACACAGAGGGTGGTGGTAAATGCTGTCACTCCACAGAGGGAAGAGTGACCAGTGGGGTACCACAGGGATCAGTGCTGGGACCGGTCCTATTCAACATCTTCATCAGTGACATTGCACAGGATCTAGAAGGCAGAATTTCACTGTTCGCTGATGACACACAGCTCTGTAACAGAGTAGACACACCAGAGGGTGTAGACAGAATGAGAAGAGACCTGCAGAAACTTGAAGAATGGTCAAGGGTTTGGCAGTTGAAATTCAATGCAAAGAAGTGCAAGATAATGCATATGGGGCACAAAACCCTGGCACAATATATCAGTTGGGGTGAGGATATAGCATGCACCAAGCAGGAAAGGGATCTTGGGGTTGTCATCTCTGATGACCTCAAGGTAGGGAAACAGTGTGACAAGGCATCAGGTAAAGCAAATAGGATGCTGGGATGTATAGGCAGGGGCATCACCAGCAGGAAAAGGGAGGTCATAATTCCGCTATACAAGACACTAGTGAGGCCCCACCTGGAGTACAGTGTACAGTTCTGGAGACCATACCTACGTAAGGACATAGACAGGGTAGAGAAGGTTCAGAGGAGGGCAACAAATATGGTGCATGGGTTGCATCACAAGTCCTATGAAGACAGGTTGAAGGAACTGAACATGTACTCCCTGGAGGAGAGGAGAGAGAGAGGGGATATGATAGAGACATACAAGTATCTTACAGGGAGGAACAGGGTGCAGGAAAACACTATTTTTAAGCAAAAAGATGTTTCAGGACTAGAGGGCATGGGATGAAGTTGGAGGAGGACAATTCAGAGGAAACATGAGAAAGAATTTCTTCACAGAACGGGTGGTGGACAAGTGGAACACCCTGCCAGAGGAAGTGGTGGGGGCTGAAACAATCACAGGATTTAAGAATGCATGAGATAGACATAAAGGAATTCTAGAGGGCAGGGGTAAGGGGAAACAGACTTCTAGGAAAACAAACTGAACTTACAAGCTCAAATGGGCAGACTAGGTGGGCCATAGGCCCTTATCTGCCGACACTGTCTATGTATCTATGTAGAATGGGTTAGCAGCAAGATAGATAAGGCCCCGGGGCCAGGTAGGAAGCATTTGAGGGTGCTGAAGAACGGCAGTGGAACTATCAGACCCCTGGTAGGGATATTCAATAGCTCTATTTAGACAGGAGTAGTTACAAAAGACTGGGAGATAGTGAATGTACAGTAGACCGCTCCATAAAATAGAAACATAGAATCTGATGGCAGATGAGGACTGCTTGGCCCACCTAGTCTGCCCATTTCCCTACCTAACGGATAAGCTCCAGATCCTAGTTAACCAACAGCCTACTTCTTCCTACCCCCAATTAGAATTGCCGTTTGTCTGACCCATGCATTCTTGAATTCCCCCACTGTTTTTGACTCTCTGGCCTCCTCAGGAAGGCTGTTTCATGCATCTACAACCCTCTCTGTGAAGAAATACTGCCTCACATTACCTCTGAGCCATCCCCCCCTCTATCTTCAAATTGTGCCCCCTTGTTCTTGCACATCTCTTATTCTGAAACATGCTACCCTCTTGGACTTTGTTGATTCCCTTGAGGTATTTGAAAGTTTCTATCATGTCCCCCCCCCCCTCCTTTTCTCGAGGCTATACATCTTAAGCTCCTTTAGTTTTTCTTTATATGTCTTCTGGTGCAGACCTTGCACCATTTTGGTTGCCTTCCTCTGGACAGCCTCCACCCTGTCTATGTCTTTGCGGAGATGGAGTCTCCAGAACTGTACACAGTATTCCAGATGTGATCTTACCAACTGTCTGTACAGAGGGACAACAACTTCCTGTTTTCTACTGGTGATGCCTCTCCCTATGCATTCCAGTATCCCCCCCAGCCCTCCTTACTGCCTTCTCACATTGCTTGCTGACCTTTAGGTCATCTGATATGACTACCCCAGGTCCCTTTCCATTTTTTTGTTGTCAGTATCTCACCCCATTGTGTACTCTTTCCCTGGGTTTTGTTTCCCAGGTGCATTACTTTGCACTTCTTTGCATTAAATCTAAGCTGCCATACATTTGACCATTCCCCCAACCTTGCCAAGTCCCTTTTCATCCTTTCCACCCTAACTTGCGTATCAACCCTGTTGCAGATCTTTGTGTCATCTGCAAAGAGGCATACTTTTCCTTCCAGTCCCTCTGCAATGTCACTTATAAAGACATTAAAAAGGAATGGCCCCAGTAGTGAACCCTGCGGCACCCCACTAGTAACCCCCCTTTCTTCACTGTGGACTCCATTTACTAGTACCCTCTGTGTCCTGTCGTCCAGCCAGTGTTTTCAATCAATCAATCAAATCTTTATTTATCCAGGCGAACATCGTTGAGCAAAGCTCATTTGCAAGATGGACCTGGTAGGGTCAAGGTTCAATTTACATGAAATAAAACATACAGAGTATACACACTTTGAGAAGACAACAAATTGATACAATACATCAATTCCATGTCACAGTACATCGATATGCTACTAAACAAGAATATAATACATATATACATGATTCATGAAGTAGCCAGCTTGCTAAATTGGTAATGGGAGACACTTTAAAACTAACACTTTTTGATGAAGGGTTAAAAGTGTCAGAGATTTACTTAGATAATTTTAAACTCAGGTGATGTGCTTTATGGACGGCTGCAAGATATATCTACGAGGAGTGATTTGTAAATGGTAAGTACTGGAGGGGACAGTGACAAAGGGGATGGATAGGGTGAATACCGGATGTTGTGGCCAGGGGTAGGGAAAAGGGTGGTGAGGGGGTAGGGAATAGAAAAAAGCTGACGCTATAGAGGGATCAATAGTGGGTCTAGAGGGAAGGGAGGAGGCCAGGCTGGTGAAGTATAAAGCTGAGAGTGTAAGGGAGATTATGTACATTAATGAATAAGGAAGAATGGATTGTGGTGATGGTTTATGAATTGTGAGGTAACTGCTCATAGGGTGCTGAAGAGCTACCTTATAATAGTCGACCAGCTAAGGAGAAAGATGGAAGAATAATCTAATGTTGGCGGAAGCAGTTACATTTTTCTTTGAATATCCTGTTGTATAGATATTTGAAGGCTGTAATAGATATAAGCTTGTTCACTTTCAGTGTCTTCTGCATTGTGTTCCATAAAGTAGATAACACATAGCTAATGGCGTATCTGCCATGTCGAGAGTGGAATTTAGGCACTTTAAGCATAATGAAGTTCAGACTTCTTAATGCATAATTACTTGATGTGGCTTGTAAGAAGCAGTCTGAGATATATTTTGGAAGCCGCTGTGATATTGCTCTTTAAGTCCATAGTATTGCATTCCTGTCTCTTCTAAATTGAAAGCGAGGTCCATCCAACTGCAGTATATAGCAAGCAGTGGTGAGTGCTGTAGGGTAGATCTGTGATAAACCTCAAAGCTCTGTGGTATAGTGCAGCTAGTTTGTTCAAACATACAATGGGGCAGCGACTATATAAGAAGTCAGCGTAGTCTAGTACTGAGAGGAATGTGGCCTGGACCATCTTCTTTTTTGAATCACTTGTAAGGAAGTACTTTATTCTATAGTAAAGTCCAAGTCTTTGTCTGAGCTTTTTTTAGCAATTCTTCCAGATGTTCTAGGTAGTCTAGTCTGCTGTCTAGCCATACCCCCAGGTATTTGAATTTTGTGACATATTTGAGATTTTCACCAAGGGCAGTGGATAATTTAGGGAGATCGATTGGGAAAGAGTATCCTGCCTGTACTTGTGGGGAGAAAAACATTGCCTTAGTTTTTTTTGCGTTTAATAGTAGTTTTATTCCCAACAACTGGTGTTGCAGAAGGTCGAATTCTGCTTGTAGGACTTTGCAGGCTGTTACAGGAGAAGGGTGACTGACATACAGTACAGTATCATCAGGGACCCTGGTTTTCCATTTTTACCAGTAACACCAGTAACAATCACGGAATCCTGCTCGGTTTGCGGATTTTGAATTCTTGTACCGGTGCCTCACAGAAATTGCATGTCACTGCACAGAATCTCTAAGATTTCAGCATCTTTTTAAATGTTTTTTATTTTCTCTTTCTATGTCCCCTTCTCACACCATCAGTCTACACTTTTCAGAGATCCCTAGGCTGGGTATCCCCTAGCTTCACCCCCAGGTAATGCTCAGGAGCTCCTGTGGGCCTGCCCCACCCTGCCTGGATTGTATCCCCCCCCACCAGGTGGGAAGGGAGGGTACCCCAGGTCACTGCTCCACACACCCTTAGTGTATGTTGGGCAGCTCAGTGGGTCCCTCATGGAGCCTGGTTATGAAGTCTGGGGCACATCGGTCCCTTCTGCCAGTGGCCGATGTGGGGTGATTGTTTCTGGTTTTCTGGTCTCTGTCCCTGAGGGCACCAACACTAGAGATCCAAGGAGGTAGGTCACATAGAGACATGCCACTGCTCCACATCCTGGCAAGTGTCCTCCCCTCCTGATCACTCTGCAGCACCATTGCACCACCACCCACGATCACTCAGGTGGTGGTAAAGAAGCAGGACCTGCAGCCCACCCTCCCTGGAGGAGTAGAGCAGTCCCCCAGGTGCTCGATCCTACTCCCCTGGCCAGACCTCCAGCAATCCGAGTTTGCTTCTGACTCGGGGTCGCTGGCACTCCAAGCAATAGTGCTACCGTAGCCCCAGCGGGCCGACCCAGATTTCAGCATCTTAAAATCAATGCTGCTGTGCTTTGCATTCTTTCTGCTTTGCTGCATATAGAGTCAGTAAGGAAATCACCTGCACTGCTTTGTTGTAATCAGCCATTCAGTTTAAGCACCCATACCTAGTGGTTAGAGTAACAAATGGTGATTGAACTGGGTACATCAAGCAGACTTCAGTTTGAGTCCCACAACCTCCTCTTGCATACTGTGTGACTCCAAGCAAGTCACTTAACCTCCCCAGTGCTACTAGGTCACTCCTTAAAACAGACAGCTCTGCCTAGTGGGCCTTACCTGCTTTACAAAGAATATAAAAAAATATCAATATATGTTTACTACATCATAGAATAGTACTCAGGGTAAAATGTAATTACCTGCATTTCACTTGGGCTGCAATGATTTTGTATAGGTAAAGATAAATGTTCAGATATATTTTATCTGTTTTATAACCTTGTTTTTAGATTTTAGTCAGGTTTTTATTGTATTCTTTGCATATAAGCATCTAGGTTGTAGATTGCTAAATGCAGGATTGCTGTTACCAATTAACTTATTTAAGTTTATAATCAGTAGAGCCATCCAAAATCCTCAGTTGTTTGAATGAAAACTAGTCTGAATGAAAGTATGTTCACAAAGAAGAAACGGCCTTAGTACGTATGAAAAGACTTCACAGTTAGCACCCCATTTAGGTGAGCTGGATCATTTGCACCTTTTCCCCCACCTGCTGTTTCAGTCTCTGTGAAAACAAAAAAGTACTTATGTTTGGCCAGTGGGTTTTGAAAGCACAGTCAATGATATACAGAAGGTAAGACCCCAGGGGCTGTATGATGCTGGTGGACGGAGTAATGCTCAATTCACATCTGAACAAAGACATGAAAATTGGGAGACACCCTTTTCATGGACACCAAGTAAAAAAAAAGCATCCACATGTCTGGGAGATGCATGAATCCATTTGAATGTCCTCCACTAATCACTTGTGGATTTTTTAGGTGAAGACACTTTATTTCAAAGAAGCAAATTCAAGCAGTTTTTTTTTGCTCCTCCTACCCCTGGCTATCCACTCCTTCAAGCCTGCCAAGGCCCCCTACCACTCCTGCTGAGTCTGACCACCATCCACTGCCCCTTACTACTGTGCTACCAGGTAATCCAAAGTAACCCTTCATTGAGTGGGCCCCTACCTCGTGGGAGGCTACCAGGGGAGGAGAATTTCCCCAAAGAGCTTCTTGTGTATCCTGGGCATGGCAGGGGTCAGAACAGACACATGTCTGGGGCTTCCAGCTTATGGAGGGACCAACAGCCATCCTTCCATCACATGATGTCAAGGCACAAGCCAACATCCGTCACGTTCCCTCCTGCAGTGAGGACTGACATGTTGTCATGCCTCTGGCTTCCACCAGGGGCCAGCAAATGCTGAGCCACAAATCCACCCTCCCTCCCAGGAGAAGGTGAGTGGCCATTGGACACTCAAGCCTTCACCCACCAGCTGGCCCTCCAACATCCAAGTCTGTTCCCTAACCCTGGTCAGCGGTGTCACAGGCAGAAATCCAATTCAGGCAGTTAAATTATACATAGGAAAAACCAAAGGTAGTCCACATTAGCTGTGATGGCTCAGATGAATTCACATCTGAGTTCTAACAAGCAAAGAGACCAAGTCATTTGTAACTTGTGCATGTGGGGTGTGGGTGTTGAAGAAAAGGGATCACAGTGCTGTCACTACTGCCATAACCTTGAGAGATGTGATCTGCATTGTTGCTGCTGCCATCACACTGAAGGGGTGGGGACTGTAGTGCTTCTGCGATCACCACTGGTGGATGGGGAATGTAGTACTACTGCCGCCCCACCTGAGGGATGGGGGGGCATAGTGCTGATACTGCCATTACACATGAGGAATGGTGAATGTAGTACCGCTGCCATCATTTGTCTAGTGCACTTACCCGGTCAACAAAAGCTAAATAAATAAATAAATCATACCTAAGTGATGGGGGCCACAGGGCTGCCTCTTCTGTCACACCTGAGGGAAGGAGGTCGTAGTGCTGTGTTGGTGCTGCCATCACACCAGAGGAATGGGGGCTATAGTACTGCTTCCATCACACCTTAGGGACGGAGGCTGTAGTGTTGCAGCTGCCATCACATCTTGTACCTAAAATAACTTTAAATTGGTACAAGGATGGAAGGATGTGCAAAAGTGGAGGTCAAAATTGCTAAAATGCGTGTTAGCAAAGTTAAAAATTGTTAAATAAAGTACACAAAACCAAACAATGGTAAAACCAGATTTTGGCTTAGCAGACACCGATGACAATACCATTTTTTACAATGTGCAAAATGGAATATGCCCTTTCTCAATCCCGGTAAACCAGTGTCCCTGAGTATCATCAGCAAACAGGTGTACAGTGACTTTGGTAAGATTTATGTCAATGCTATTGATATATATGGCAAAGAGGATAGGGCCAAGGATAGATCCTTGTGGCACTCCTCTTTGTAGTGGTTTGAGTGGGGATATATCTCCTTCAGCCTTTACCTGCTGGGTTCTTCCTGAAAGATAATTGTTAAACCATCTAATGGAGTTGCTGTCAAGTCCAATTGACCTCAGTGAGGAGAGGAGCAGGTCGTGGTCAACCGTATCAAAGGCCTTACTTAGGTCTAAGAAGACAGCACAGACACAATTTTTTTTATCCAATTCAAGTTGCCAGTCATTGGTTACTTTTGCAAGAGCTGTAATGGTACTGTGTTTTGCTCTGAATCCAGATTGTGCTGGGTTTAGCAGATTATTAGCTTCTAGGTATTCTCTTAGTTGGATGCTCACAATTTTTTCAAGTAATTTGGACAGCACAGGGAGAATGGAAATTGGTCTGTAGTTATTGAGATCTGTGGGATCCCTGGCTTTCAGTAGTGGAATAACGTGAGCGGTTTTCCAGTTTGATGGGATAGCTCCTGACTGTAGTGAGAGGTTAAACAGGTGTGTTACTGGTACTGCTAATACATGTATGGCAACTTTTAAGAAGTAGGGGTCAAGGGAGTCAGCACCTGCACTTTTTTTTATATCCAACTGTGAGATTAGCTCTTCAACTTGCTTCATCATGGCTGGTGTGAAGGAGAAAGTAGAGTCAGTCACCCTTGTGTCAGTGTTCTTTATCCCTAGATGTGATCTCAATTGGTTGGCTGGAGAGGAGTCGAATGCTAGCCCAGCAGTTGTAAAGTGATTATTGAAGGCTTCCATGACTTCTGTTCTATCAATGATGGTTCTGTTTCCACTATGTAATTTTGCTGGGAGTGAGTTACTTGGGACATGGCCAGTTATATACTTTATAGTGTTCCAAAACTTGGCAGGGTTGTGGTATGAGGAGTCTAGTTCAGCCATATAGTATACAGCTTTTGTGTCTCACACTTTCTTGTGCAGAGATTCCTGGCTTTTTTGAACTGCTCCCAATCAGTGGCTAACTTAGTTTTTCAAGCCTTTTTCCAAAGCCTGTCCCTTTCAAGGAGGGTGGATTTAAGGTCTGAATTGAACCAGGGACAGGTTTTATTTTTGATACGTAGTTTAGAGACTGGTGCATGGGTGTTCAGAGCACCTGTAATAATGTTATTTAGAACACCATATGCAATCTCCATTGTGTTCGCTAGATAGAACTCTTGCCATCTTGTGGAGTGTTTAATGTCTTCCAGGTATGCATTGATGTTAAATTTCTTTTTCGATCTCCTCATCGTGAATTTTTTAGGGGATGAGAGCTTACATGCTGACCTAATTGCCGCAATAGTACAATGATCACTGATGTCGTTGAACAGTACTCCAGTGTGTGAGAAGAGGTGAGGTTTACTCACCAATAGTACATCCAACAGTGTGCTGTTTTTAGGGTTCTTTTTGTTTATTCTAGTAGGTTCATTTATAAGCTGTGTAAGCCCATGCATGTCACAGAATGATATTAATGGTGTAGCTGCCTTAGAAAGCCAGTTTAGGTTTAAGTCGCCTACAATTATAGTTTCTTCATTCCCCTGTTTGATTAAGTCACCCAAGTGGGATAGAATCTTAAGGCCAGCTGAGGGAGGTCTATAACAGCCGATCAGCTGCAGCGAGGTTATTGTTGGAGAGAGCTATTTTGAGGGATAAGCATTCGAATTATTTTGCCATAGAGGAAGAGTCGAGACAAATTGCAGATAGGTTGGTCTTTACATATATTACTACCCCCCCCCTCTTGTATGTCTATCAGCTCTGAATGTTTGATAGTTAAGTAAGTTTATGTCTCTGTCAGCTGTGTCAGGCCTAAGCCATGTTTCAGACACTACCAAAATATCAGGTAGTGTATGGTTAACCCAGGCTTGGAGCATCGTGATTTTTTAGTAGACTACATACATTAATATGTAGAAGAACAGCCCTTTAATCTTTGCTAGTTCTGATGGTGCAGTGATAGTCCCTGGTGGTCCAGGGTTAAGTTCCACATTTACTGAGCATATTAATAGTAGCAGCAGTAATTTCATAATTGCCGCAAGAGATAGGGTATAGATTCTCATTGATGCCCTTTTAATTTTTTTTTATTCTGTTGTAGTCTTATTTGCCATCCAGATTCGGTTCTTCGACCTCTTGTAAGAGAGAAGATTATTACTTTAGCAGAGATGAGCATGGAATTTTTTTCTGTATGCAGTTGGAGACAGGCACCAAGCAAATGCAAGGCCGACTGTGTCCCTCCATAGTAACTGTTAAGTGGGTAATGTCGTATCAGTGGGAGGTCATAGGTACAGATCCAGTCTCTTGGGACTGTTGTGGAGTTGCAGCAGGATGAGAACGGCATCAAGTCACTCTGCATGGCATCCTGTGGATGTCTGCATCTTTTGCTGAATTCAGGTAACAGTAATAATACAAGGAGGCTCCAAAGAAAGCTCCCCATTATGAAGGTGACCAGAGGTTTAACCCAGGCTACCACCCTGGGACCTACTCCCAGGCTGGCTAATTTATTTATTAATCTTTTGTGCGGGACTGTGTCAAATGCCTTGCTAAAGTCCAGGTAGGCCATGTCCACAGCCCCTCCCTGGTCTACTACTTTGGTCACCCAGTCAAATAAATCAATTACATTTTTCTTGCATGACCTTCCTATTGTGAATCCATGCTGCCTTGGGTCCTGTGCCCCACTGGCCTAGGTACTCAAGAAGTTTTTCCTTCAGAAGTGATTCCAATATTTTTCCTACCACTGAGGTCAAACTGACAGGTCTGTAGTTTCCTGCCTCTGTCTTCCTCCCACTTTTGTGAAGGGGAATCACATCTGCCCTCCTCCAGTCCTCAGGTATCGCACCATCCTCCCATGATTTATTAAAAAGGATAGTCAGTGGTGTTACTAGTATTCCCTTAGTTCTTTTAGAATTCTTGGTTGAATCCCATCAGGCCCCATTGCTTTACCCACCTTCAGTTTTAGGAGTTCTTTCAGAATCCTTTCTTCTGTGAAAGGACTACTATCAACCCCCAATCCAGAGTGCTTCTATTGACTGGATTAGGTATCTCACCCTGCTCTTACATTGTGAATACTGAGCAGAAGTATTCATTCAGTATCCCTGCTTTTTCACTGTTGCTGTCTGCCCAACCACCCTCCTCTTTATTCAGCCTCAGTATCCCTGCCTTAGTCTTTCTCTGCTCTCTAATGTACCTGTAAAAGGCTTTATCCCCCTTCTTAACCGAGTTGGCTATCTTTTCCTTGGTTTGGACCGTTGTTATTCTGACTGCCTTCCCCGCTTCCTTCTGCTTTAACTGGTACCGTTCTCTGTCCTGCTTCTTTTGTTTCCTTATACTTCCTGAATGCTATCTTTTTCTCTCTAACCTTTCCTGCCACTTCTTTTGAGAACCATAGTGGTGTTTTCTTTCATTTTGATTTGTTTATGTGCTTCACACAAAGGCTTGTTGCCTCTGTGATGGCGGTTTTGATATTTCTCCATTGTTGCTCCACCCCACCTTCTTGCCTGTCTGCTAGTGCTTTTCTGAGGCACTCTCCCATTTTGACAAAATCAGCCCTCCTGAAGTCCAGTACCTTCACTTTTGTATGGCTTTACTCTACAGCTAAGTTTATCATGAACCACACTGTTTTGTGGTCACTTGTTCCCAGATGGCTACCCACTTCTAGATCTGAGATCCTCTCTCCGTCCCCATTTGAAAGTACCAGGTCTAAAATTGCTCCCTCCTGAGTGGGTTCCAAAACTAGCTGTCTGAGGCATACCCCACTGTAGGGCATCAAGAATGGCCCTGCTCTTGGATGTGGCTGCAGCAAAGGTGCTCCAGTTAACACCTGGCATATTCAGGTCCCGCATCAGCAATATACCCCTTTCTCTGCCATCATAAGGATACCTTCTATCATTTCCATGGGGGAACAAGAAGCATCCAGGGAACTACAGGCCTGTCAGTCTTACCTCTGTTGTGGATAAACTGATGGAGTCACTGGTCAAAGAGGACCTCATGGACTACCTGGAGAACAATGGACTCCAGCACAGTGAAAAGCATGGGGTTGTTGCAGGGATAGGGTTACCAGACATTCTCTTTTACCAGGAGATATCTTCTTTTCCAGCTGCCAAATATTCTTCATGTACCTTCTATATTATTATTATTTACTCTCTCCTACCCATGACCTCCTTGTGAATGAGCTGTGAAGGTAGTGGAAGCTTTACACCTATTTACTCAGGATCAGGCACAAGGGCTCATCAGGCGAGGAACTAAGTGTCCTCTTTTTGGCATCCTAAAATCCTGTAACCCTATGCAGGGAGGTCTTGTCGGATCAACCTACTGTTATAGCTTTCTTTAGGTAACAAAGGTAGTAGACAAGGACCACACCATGGATTCACTCTGCTTGGATTTTACTAAGCCTTTCACCTCAATGCCTCACAAATGACTGCTAAAGAAGCTGGAGGATCTAAGTGCATCAAGGGACACAGTTAGATGGGCAGGAGATTGGTTGGAAGGGAGACCTCAGAGGGCTGTGGTTAACAGAGTCAAATCAGAAGAGCGAGAGGACATGAGCGGGGCACCGCAGATATTGGTCCTGGTCCTGTCCTCTTCAATATGCTCATCCGTGGGCCGGCCCGGTGGTGCTAAGGGTTGACGCGGTGGATGCCACACCTTGCGTCACACTGGTAACCTGGGAACGAGCCTGGTTCATCAGGGGTTGGCAGGGGGAGGAGTAGGATCAAGCATCTGGAGGACAGCTCTCATCTCCTGGGGTGGGTGGGCACTCCCTCACGCTGCACTAGCGACATCTGGAGGATGAGGGGGTTGTCGCAGTCAGCGTGGGGATTTAAAAAGGGGACTGGGCAGCAGCAGGTGTCTTTCACTCAGGCAAGGGAGTGTGCCTGGCATGAGCAGGTGCCATTGCACGTCTGCGCCCGGGGCAACACACAAGGAAAAATCCTCCACACCTTGGATAGGAGACGGAGCCCTCCTGTACCCTGCTGTCACACTGCCAAAACCAAATTTGCTCTCCAGCTCTCCCGATCTCCCTGACTGTCTGGTGTTTGTAGCCCAGGGTGTCCATCCAGGTAGGAGGGGAAGTGTCTGTCCCCGTTTTCCAAGGGGGAGGATTTCAGGTGGGAGGTAGAACTGCAGTGGTGAGTGTGGGTCTCCTGAGAGAGTTCCAGGAATGGGATGCAAAAAAAAAATTGACAAAATATATATATATATATATATATATATATATATGCTCATCAGTGACACTGCAGAAAGAATACAGACCAATATCGTCTCTGCACAGATGAAACTAATCTCTTGTGGTAGGGTAGTCAGTGAGAAAGGGATTAGGGAGATGCAGAGGGATCTGCAAAGGCTAGATAGGTGATCTACACTTTGGTAGTTGAAATTCAGTGCTAAACAAGCATTTGTTAATGCCCCCTGTTCACCGCTGGTGTTGTTGATCGGGTCTAGGTTCAGATCCCTGTGCCAGAAGACTAATATTGTTTGGGATTGTGGTGGGGGAGATAGTTACAGCAGGACAGCAACAGACATCGATTTTCTTTTTTACGGCGTTTATTAAAAAAAATTTAACTATGAGGGAGGGTTTTCTTTATTTCAGGAGGAGACACTGGGGTATTGGGCACCCTCAGTGTAAATGTTATGAGCAGCCCCAGAAGCTCTGGGGTTTTAGATGCTCTCTGGTGCATTTTAAGGCTTACATGAAAGATAAAATCAAGTTCTGTCAGGTCTCCCCCAACCCCTGACTCCAAGGAAAAAATATAATTCTTTGGCTGGCTTCAGGTACCTAGAGACTGCAGTTGGGACTGGCTGAGAGCAGGACCATTTGCATGATTTTTTAATTTTTTATTTATTTTATTTTATTGAAATCTAGGATTACAAATGCCTTTGAGCAGGAACTGCTCATTTACAAAGGTTCCACGTCGAAGGAATGGGGGTATACATACATACAAAGGTCAATACAATAATACATAGTCACACAATAATAAGAAGTAAGAGACTGAGGCTTAGGAAATTCCAGTAATTCAAAATGTGCCAAATGTTAGGTAGCATGACATAATCAGCCAAGGGCAATCTTGGAAATAAGCACTGCAGGTGAGAGGGAAGGGGTATGCAGGCAGAAAGGCCATTGTCAGAGGGTAGAGGGTGAGGGTAAGAGCTCTAAAGGGGAGGGAGAGGAGGGATAGAAGTCAGGAAATGCCCTGGGAGGAAAGGGAGAGGGGGCAAGGGGGTAGGCAGGTAGAAGGAGGCAAGGAGGGGAGAGATAGCTTTCAAGACTGAAGTGGAGGGCAGTGAACGGTGGGCCCCGATTAGGCGAGGCAGTCACAACGACTAGTTGAAATTAGATGAAGTCAGAGTTGTCTCTTAAAAGGGCCAAGAGCAGCAGCAGTAAGAGTTTCTTTGTTGAGAGTATTGTACCACTGTGGTGCTCTGTGGGCAAAGGTCCTCTAGCCCATGGTAGTCCGGCATCTGGGGACAAGGAAGGTTAGTTGTTGTGAACTTCTAGTTCTCTGGGTGCTGTGGTGGTCAATAAGTAGCTTTTCAATGCCCGGGGGCATGACCCGGAGGACTTTTTTGGCTAAGAGGCAGATTTGATACTGTATCCGGCTGATGAGAGGTAGCCATCCTGCCAGTGTACAGGTCACAAGTGTGTGTAAGTCGATCAGCCCCAGTTAGCAGCCTGCATGCTTTGTTGAGTGCAACTGTAATTCTCACGGAGGGCAGGCGGAGGCAGAGCCATAAATTGCTAGCCCGTGTCGATGACGGAGGTGACAGAACTGTTGATAGCCAACTGGAGTGTCAGGAGTCATGCAGTGTTTGTGCCTGTAGAGCAGGCCTATATGGATGTTGATGGCTTTGGCGACAGAATCTATGTACCGATGGTAGGACAGTGAGCTGTCCAATGTGACACCTAGGTATTTAAAATCAGGAACGTGTTCAAGTAAGGTCCCTGTTTGGTTTAGTATGGTGAGGTCACGGGATTTGTACTTGCTCCTGGCATTGTAGACGGTCATAACCTTTGTTTTGCTGTAGTTCATGACCAGCTTGTGTGACTTGAACCATTCTTCGATGTGCATGAATTCAAGCTGTAATTGTTTCTCGAGGAGCACTGCATTTTGGTGGTTGGTGAATATGACTGCGTCATCGGCGTAGAGCAGTAATTTCTGGTGGCAGACACTGGGAAGGTCATGGAGGAAGAGGCTGAAGAGTAGTGGCCCCAGGATGGACCCCTGTGGGACCCCTGAAAGGACTGACTTTTCTTCTGAGGTAACATCGACAATCCTAACCCGCTGGACCCTCTCCCCAAGGTAGCTTGAAAACCAGAGCAGTGCTTCATTGGAGAGCCCAATGTTTGATAATTGCTTGAGTAGGAGTGGGTGGTTCACAGTATAAAAGGCTTTCGTAAGGTCGAGGAATTTTACCTGGTGGATCTTTTTTTTTCTTTAAACAGGGAATATGGGAGTCCTCCCCAAGAAAATGTTTAAATGCTACATGTTCAAATTTGCAAGTTGCTTCATTTCAAAGGGGTAAACTAAATTTCAGTTTTATAGGCAAGCAATATTTAAAAATCAGTGCCAGACACTGTTTTTTTCATTGTTTGATCTGCCCTACAGTAATGTGAAGTGGTTACTTATTTACCAAAGTTCAGTTAGGTCTCCCCCCACCCCTGACTCCAAGGAAAAAATATAATTCTGTGGCTGACCTCAGGCACCTAGAGACTGCAGTTGGGGTTGGCTGAGAGCAGGACTATTTCCATTATTTAACCAGGGGGATCTTTGTTTTATTTTTTTCTTTAAACAGGGAATATGGGAGTGTTCAAATTTGCAAATTGCTGCATTTCGAAGGGGTAAAATAAACTCCAGGGGAACAGATAAGGGGAGTAAAGGAGTATTTTACTACCATTTTTACATGATTTGCTCCCACTTTCAAATGTTAAAAATGTATTTCCCACCCTGTATAGGCTAAGTATATTTGCTCCACGTGCACAAAACTGGCAGCACCATGCAATGTTAGTGGCAATGACACTATGCACTAAGAGTGGAAGCAGGGGGGATGGAGACAGAAAAGGGTATCAGCATCAGTTGTGTACACTGCAGAAGACAACGTCAGAAGCTGCTAAGTGGCTGGCCATAAAGGTTGTTGTAACAAGTCACAGTACTATATATAGTAGCACCAGGAACATATCTCTAACTCCACAGCAGTACCAAGCAAAAAGCCAGTGACTAATTGAAGATCAAGTAATTAAACCAAATGATCAGAACATCCCCAAATTTAAATTTAGGAGACTAACTTGCAGGGGAGTTAAAAAGGCAATAAAGAAAATGAATAAAAATAAATCTCCAGGCATTGATCAGTTGGAAACAAGGTTTCTAAAAGTTGCAAATGATATAGTAGCTCCAATTTTGACAAAACTCTTTACTTGGAGTTTATGTGGGGGGGGGGGAGTTTCCCTTCAATATGGAAAAATGCTAAAATTGTCCCAATCTTTAAAAAAGGTGACCCATCAAGTCCCATGGACTATAGGCCTATAGCTTTGCTACCTGTGGTTTCTAAGGTTCTGGAATGACTGGTACACGGACAGCTTTATGACTACATGGAGAGATGTGGTCAGCTGTCCGGGTACTAGTCTGGGTTCGGAAAAGGGCATTCCATGAACACTGCACTCACCGACATAATTGACATCTTGGTTTCCTCTCTTGATGGGGGGATGTCGGTGGGTGCCATGTTCGTGGATTTGTCAAAAGCTTTTGACACAGTGCATTATCAAATATTGATGAGAAGACTCCAAAATTCAGGAGTGTCAGAAGCTGTGAGGAGATGGTTCTGGTCTTATTTAACAAACCAAACTCAACAGACTGTGGTGGGTCAAACTTTATCAATAAAAGCAGAGGTGAAATGAGGGGTGCCCCAGGGATCAATCCTGGACCCTCTTTTGTTTCTGGTCTATTCAAATCCAGTAGTCCAAACAGTGAAAATTTCAGATATTTGCATATAAGCAGATTATACTGTTTTATTAGTTAAAGGTACAGATGTCTGCCACATACAAATGGAATTGCAAGCATATTTTGATAGAATCCAGGAATGGTTTGGGAGGTCCAATTTAGTTTTGAATAGTGGAAAATCAAAGATCATGTTTTTCACCCAGAAAGTTAAGGATATGGTGAATTTGAAAATGATATCTAAGGATGTTAGGGAGTTAGAACAAGTGAGTGAATATAAATATTTAGGCTTTTGGATAGTCCAGAGACTGACCTTTGAATATCACATTGATGAGAAGGTATATAAATTGAATGGAAGACTTGGGGTCCTGTATCTATGAGGAAGTCCATAGTAAACCATATGCTGGTACCAGTATTAGATTATGGAATAAATATTTATATGTTTGCCAGGGTCTCTGTAATAAAAAGGGTTGAAATTATGTACCACAGATTGACAAGATTTGCTTTGAAAGCAGATAGGAGGACCCACCATTGTAAACTGTATGAGAAATTAAACTGGCTCACCTTAGAAAGTAAACGAAAAATTGTTTGGGTTACTATGACAAGGCAACTTCTGAATTCAGGGAGACCATTTTACTTAAGAGAAAAATTACAGAAACTGAAACACACCTATGGTATAAGACTACAACAAAACTGAGGGTGTTCAAAATAACTACACCAAGAACTAGGATAGGAGAAATGTCTTTTGCCTATGTCGCACTACAATTTTGGAATGAGTTAAAGATTCAAGGAAAAAAACACAGATACAGGTTCACATGAATTTAATACTGCCTTGAAAGACGAACTAGCAGTAACATGTACTTGCTTTGATTAAGTATAGACAGTTTTATGTAAATGTATGATTGTAATTATTGTACTTTGGATATAGTTGATATGTAACTGATTTTCAACATCTAAGAAAGGAACACCTTATAAATAGGATTTTATCCTAATGGTATAAAAATGAGAAAGCCATTTTGTATCCTGTATAAAAATAAATGTTTTTTACTACTACAACTACTACTACTAGTACTAAGGTGTCTGCTGGGTGAGAGACATGGCAGGGGTCCAAGACTGGTCTACGGATGGCATTACTTCCATACAGATGGAAATACTACCAGTCTGAAGAAGATAGCAGTAAATACCTCCCAGTCTCCAAGATTATCTGGACCCTGCTAAACTCCAGTTTTATAGGCAACCAGTATTTAAAAATCAATGCCAGCCACTGTTTATTTCATTGTTTGATCTACCCTAAATTAATGTGAACTGGACACTTATTTACTTGTGTTACTAATCCTTGTGGCCTAAATGTTAAACTGGTCCAGAACATGTGTTTGTGAACCCTGACTGTGTGTGTGTGTGCGTGCGTGCGTGTGTGTGTGTGTGTGTGTGTGTGTGTGTGTGTGTGTGTCAAAAAGAGAGAGAGAGAGACAGACACACACACATATGTGCAAACACACACACACACATACTGCAATTTACATCAGGCATGAGTCTACTTAGCATGAAACATAACTGGTCTGTGTATCTCTAACTGAACTCATTTTTTCTCGGCTCATCTACTCACTCAGACTGGCAGAGCAAGCAGTTTCAGTTTTCTATCATCATACTGTTGAGGGAAAGGAAGCAAGCAGGCTGACAGCACATGTTATCTGTTAATATGTGCCCCGGAGCCACTTGTTGCTGAAAAATGCAAATGACGTACTTACCGTAATTGTTGATCTTCTTGGACACAGTCTCTATCACTCATTTACACTAGTGGGATAGTGCATGTGAATGAGTGGTGAAGACTTGAGTCCAGTAAGATCGAGTGGTTTCACGTGCCTTCAGCTGAGTGAGAACAGTGAAGCGAAGCTGAGCTGTCCTGGCACAAGCTGAAGGCAAATGAAACCACTTGTTTTCAGCAACGAGTGGCGATGGGGGATGTATTAACATATTATTGATCGAGAGCGAGCAATAATATATTTAAAAAAACAACAACTTCCCAGAACGTGCCCTTTTCCAGGGCATCTGCGCATGAGATGCTCTTCACAGAATAAGAGTGCTTCATGCGCAGGGGAAAGGAGTGCTCCAATTGATCAAGAGCACTCCCTTGATTTATAATAAGATCAGCTGTGCTTGCTGGGCTGTGTTTAGATCAAAGGAAAGAGTCAACCTATGACTGGGTAAGTGCTTTCTTTTAAAATACACAAAGTTTCCACCCAGCAAGCCAGAACAGTGTAATGATCAGGCTTGCTGATGATTGGTGTGACAGGGTCAAGCTCCTCGCAGAATCTCCTGCATTGGATCATGATGACACACTTCTCAAAACCCTGTATATCATAACAAAATGTTTGGCTTGCACTTGTGCACGGCGAACATAAAAATACAAGGTAATGCACTTAAGGAACTAGGAACCATATGACTGGGTACTATATGGGAGGGGTAAAGCTGAGCACTACCACTGAGGAAAGGAACCTAGGAGTCATCATTACCGATTCCCTAAAACAATCAAGCCAGTGTAACAAGGCCTATAGTAAGGCAAACAAAATGCTGGGATGTATCAGAAGAAAAAATTACTCACCTTAGTAATTGCTTTTCTTCTCATGGAGTCTTGCTGTATTAGGACCATTGCAGTCATTCCCCACACTTGAACTGCCCCGGAGAGGAAACAGTTAACTCCAGAGTGATCTGGAGTTCCACAGCGCGAGGGCGCTGTTCAAAGCTCTATCTGGCTAGTTTCAAATGAAACTGTCAGGTTCTTTACGGAGCTCAACTAACATAGCAAGTCTGTGTGGAAAAGCTCTACACTAGCCATTGGCTACCTACCATTAGTAGAATAAGAACAATCACAGAATAATAACAATATTTATTGTTAGGATCACCCTTACAAGCACTAATAGGCCCCTCTCCCAAAAGACTCAAGTCCAGAGGGACCATCTACCATAACAAAAACAGAAATACCTAGTTCCCTAACCCAAAGGAAACAAGGGGGGGACTAGAGAGACTAAAATGGCATGACACAGTGCTTGCACTAATTTGCCAACCCCATACCCAAGTAGGAGTTCTGAGAGGGGTAGGAGGGAGGGTTGTCCTAATATAGCAAGACTCCATGAGAAGAAAAGCAATTACTAAGGTGAGTAATTTTTTCTTCAAACACCATGAAGTCTTGCTATATTAGGACCATTGCAGATTACACAGCAGTACCTCCATGGAGGAGGTCAGAACCTACTTAGGAACTAGGCTCTGAAGTACAGCTGTGCCAAACGAGCATCTCTCCTGGACTGGACGTCCAGGAATAATCTTGGTAAAGGTGTGAACTGTTTTCCAGGTAGCAGCTTGACAAATTTCCAAAATGGGAATATCTCTAGCAGCCGCTAGAGATGCAGCTACTACCCTGTGGAGTGAGCCCTCAGTCCTGAGGGGTTCCCTACCTAGTTTTTGGTAACAGGATTGGATACAAGAGACAATCCACCTTGCAATTGTCCTCTTAGTGGCAGGTCTCCCTTGCCAACCTCTCCATAGGTAAGGAAGAGTTGGAGGATTGAACCTGTGACCCTTGGTACGTTCCACATAGTAGCTTAGGGCTCTTTTGGACGTCAAGCTGTGTAGTCTCCTTTCACCGAGGAAGAATGCTCAGTGAAAATACTGGGAGAGAAATGGACTGGTTCAGATGAAAATCTGAAACCACTTTGGGTAAAAACTTTCTGTTAGTCCTGAGGACTACCTTATCCCTGTGAAAAGAAATAAAATCCTTTTCCACTGAAAGGGCTTGCAATTCACTTATACGTCTGGCAGAAGTGATAGCCACTAGAAAAACAGTTTTCCATGTTAAATACTTGAGATCTGCAGAAGAAAGGGCTCAAGGAGTTGCATTAACTGAGCAATGCAAACATTCAGGTCCCAGGCAGGGCTGGTTCCCGAAAGGGAGGGTTAGTGTGAAGTAACCCTTAAAAACCTGGAAAACACAGGGTGAGAGGAAGAGAAACAGGCTTTCCTGCAGAAACAAAGGCAGAAACAGCTGCCAGATGAACCTTCAAGGTAGCTGGTCTAAGGCCTAGGGAATTTAGATGGGCCAAATAGTCCAGTAAAGTGGCCAAGTCAGCAGATTCTGGCACAATTTGTTTCTCGAACACCAGAATGAAAACCTCTTCCACTTAGAATTGTAAGTGGCCCTAGTGGAAGGCTTCCTAGAAGCCTTTAAAATATCCAGGACCCCTTGAGAAAGGTGCAAATCAGCAAATTCTAATTCCTCAAGAACCAAGCCTTGAGGTGGAGGGATTTGAGGTCCGGGTACCACACTCTCCCCTGTGCACAGATCAGCAAGTCATGGGTCCTGGGCAAGGTCAGGGAAGGGTGGATTGTCAGGGACAGGAGGAGAGGATACCAGGGCTGTCTGGCCCAGTCTGGAGCAATCAGAGCCACTTTGCAGGGCTGAGTTCTGATTTTTACCAATACCCTGAAGAGGAGAGGGAAGGGGGGAAAAGCATATAGGAATTTCCCTTTCCAATCCAGCAGAAAGGTGTCCAGGGGGACTGAGCCCAGCACTGGAGGCCTGCAACAAAATAGAGGAAGTTGATGGTTGTCTGGGGCTGCGAAGAGATCTATCTGAGGGTGCCCCATCTGGCAAGACCGACCCCAATACCTGAGGATTCAGAGACCATTCGTGATGGCCCTGGGAAATCCTGCTGAGAGCATCCACCAGGACATTGTCCTTTCCTGGAAGGTGGTGCGATCAGGGAGGTGTTTGGGAGTAAGCCAGAGACCACAACTTCATTGCTTCAGTGCACAAGGCTGATGACCGAGTGCCCCTTGTTGTTGATGTACCACATTGTTGTGGTGTTGTCTGTCCTGATTTGAACTACTTTGTTCTGGACAACAGTTGCAAAAGCCTGAAGAGCTAAAGAACAGCTCTGAGTTCCAAAAGATTGATGTGGAGCAGAGATTCCTGGGGGACCACACTCCTTGAGTGGAAAGGTGCGCCAAGTAGAGCCCCACCCTAACAGGGAGGCATCCGTGGTGAGGGTGAGGGAGTGAAAGCAGGTATAAAGGAACCCTTGAGTAAGATTGCTTTGATACTGCCACCACTGAAGGGCCAGGATCAGGGTTTTGGTCACCGGGACTAATTTGGTAAGGGGGTCCCTCCTTTGAGACCAATAGGACCTCAAGTGGAACTGGATGTCCCTCATCTGAAATCTTGCTCCCTGCATGACAGCTGTGGAAGCAGCCATGTGCCCTAGGAGTTGCAGAAAGTGCCTTGCTGGTCGAGAGACCTGCAGGGTAAAGGAGGATGCCGGGGCAATGAGCCTGTCCACTCTTTCCAAGGGGAGAAATGCCCTGGCTAACTTTGTGTTCAATTCTGCACCTATGAAAGTTAGAACCTGAACAGGTTCCAGATCTGACTTTGGTAAGTTCAGAAGGAATCCCAGGGAAGTGAGAAGCTGCTGGGTGACTTGCAAGTGGGATTTTACCTGATCTGAGACTGACCCACTATGAGCCAGTCGTCCAGGTGGAAACACAGCAATCCCTTGCCTTCTTAAATGAGCCACTACCACAGCTAGACATTTTGTGAATACCCTTGGAGCCGAGGTTAGGCGAAGGGCATTGCTCTGAACTGGTAGTGGCCAGAGAGCAGTTCGAACCTGAGGTACTTTCGGTGAGAAGGCCTGATCATGACATGAAAATAGGCCCTGAGGTCCAGGGAAGCTAACCAGTCCTCTGGCCTCGGGAAGGCAAAATCATTGCTAGAGTTAACATTTTGAACTTTGGTTTCAATAGATGTTTGTTCAGGTACCTTAAGTCTAAGATGGGCCGCCATTCTCCTGTCTTTTTGGGGTAGAAAATATCTTGAGTACAGTCCCTTGCCCTGATGGCAAGGGGGGACCCTTTCCACTGCTTTGCAATCCAGAAGGGAAGAAACCTCTGCTTCCAAAGCAAGGCTTCTGAAGAGTTTGCAGGTGGAAATTGCCTGGCTCTCATCTTTGGGAACTGTTTGAAGCTGAGAACCAGGCCCTGGCTTACTACTTCCAGAACCCACCTGTCCGAAGTTAGGGACAGCCAGTTCTGGCTGAAATAAGCCAACCTGCCCCCCACTGGTACAGGAGAATCGGCCCTGGGCACCCCATCAGGGTGCCTGCTTGGCAGCAGCTTTAGGCTGAGGGAAGGGCGACTGTCTACCTGTGCCCCGTCTACCTCTGCCTCTGAAAAAACCCTCTGTGAAAAAGCAGAGGAGGCTTGAGATTGGTAAAAGGGCCTGTGGAAAGGCCTACCCCTACCCCTGAGGGCATGCCTTTATTGGTGCTTGATGCCTCTCCTTAGCTTAGGCACTTTGTAGAGTAGTTCTATATTCATCCATCTTTTCATATAATTTTCCGTTTGATCACCAAACAGAGAATTTCCCGTTACAGGAAAATCCATAGCCCTTGACTGAGTATCTTGGGACAGATTAGTGCATCTGAGCCATGCCAACCTACGGAAAGCTACAGAAGTGGCCATGAACCTAGAGGAAACATCATTAACATCAACAGCAGTATGAAATTGAACTTTAGAGGCTTCAATGCCATCAGCAGCCACTTGTTCCAGCTCACTAGCCAGCTGGCCCTGGGCCTGCTTGGCTAACTGCAATATAGTGTCCCATCTAGATTTCTGATACCAGACAATAAACACAAGTGGTGTGTGGGTCAGCCTTGGCAAAGGCTTCCCCACAGACATCACAGTGTTGAAACCCAATGGGCCCGGTTTTTCTTTTGGGTTTCTCAGACATAATGCCAGCCTAACCAAAAACTTGCCCTTTAGATTGCAGTGCCAGGCAAGACACCCTTATCGGTTCCTAACCGTGTCACGGGTATTTGAAAACCCCAAAATAAAAGTTAGGTTTTTAGAACCGATAAGAACGGAACAACACTCTAAAAGCCCAACCAAACAGTTTGACACATATATTTTAACAAACCGATCGGTTCAAAACCGAACCGATAATGAATTTCCACACAGACTTAATTTCTGTACTTACGGTTTACCAGATAGAGCTTTTAACCGAAATGCAGTAAAATAAATACTTTTTGCCGGTTCCAATGAACTGAAAATACTCGCTTGAACCGAGAAATGAACCGAGCTGAAGGAGCTGATCTCCGGAGCGACTGTTCAGTGAAGCGGAGTAAAGAATCTGACAGTTTCATTTGAAACTAGCCAGATAGAGCTTTGAACAGCGCCCTCACGCTGTGGAACTCCAGATCACCCTGGAGTTAACTGTTTCCTCTCTGGGGCAGTTCAAGTGTGGGGAATGACTGCAATGGTCCTAATATTGCAAGACTTCATGGTGTTTGAAGGGGTACTGGCAGCAGAAGAAAAAATGTATTACTACCCTTCTATAGATCACTGGTGAGGCTGCACCTGGAGTACTGTGCCCAGTTCTGGAGTCCTCACCCAGGGAAGGATAAGGACTGGCAGGAGACAGTGCAATGTACACTAAACAAAATGATTCAGGGTCAGCAGAGCAGAATCTTACAAGGATCGACTCAAGGCACTGAACATGAACTTGCTGAAGACCAGACAAGAGAAGGTAAATATGATAGAGACCTTCAAGTTCTTGAAGGAAATAAACACTGTAAACTGTGAGGAACTATATAGTATGAATAATGGTTCAAGAACACAGAGGCACAAGTGGAAACTATTGGGGAATTCAAGTGGGATGTGAGAAAGTTTTATTTTACTGAAAGGGCAGTTGAGCCATGGAAGAGTCTGCCAAAGCCATAAATGGTTTCAAGCATGGCTGGGATAGACCGAAGGGTTTTGTGGTTGCTCAGGGTAGTAGCAGTAGGGAGGGGAGCATGTGGGTGGCTAGTGAGTGCTGGTATCCTGTATGGACATTAAGTCACGGGCTTTGAAAGAGTGATATAGGCAGACTGGATGGACCATTATCCTTTTTCTGCTGTCACTGTTTGTTTCTATGGAATTACTGATAGTTTTAACAAAGGATGAGATAATTACAGGGGGTTAATTGTCTCTAGTTCAGGGAACAGAAAGACAGAAATATAGAATTTGCTGGCAGATAAGGACTGCTTGGCCCACCTAGTCTGCCCAGTCTGTACCTGCAATACAGTCACAGCAGAACCTACCTGATCTCTTGCTACTCTTCCCCCCACTTGTCTGTTAAGATTCCTTTGTGTCTATCCTACGCATGCTTGAAACCTACCACTGTTTTTGCTTCTGCCACCTCTGCTGGCAGATTGTTCCAACATCCACTACTCTTTCAGTGAAGAAGCACTTCCTTACATCCCTCCTATACTATGCCCTCTTCCAGCTTCACTGCAAGCCCTCATGTTCTGGAGCACCTTCTCCTCAAAAAATACTCCTCTCCTGTGCCTTGTTCACCCCTGTGAGGTACTTATAGGTCTCTATCATGTCCACCTCCCCTTCCTTTCTTCCAGGGTGTACATATTGAGATTGCGCTTCTCATAAGGCTTTTGACACAACCCCTGAATATTTTAGTTGGCCTCCTCTGGACAGCCTCTACCCTGTCTATCTTCTTTGTGAGATGTGGTCTCCAGAACTGAACAAAGTATTCTAGGTAGGTCTCACCAACAATCGACAAAGTAGCAACACCACCTCTCTCCTTCTGCTGGTGATTTCCATCCCTATGCACCCCAGAATCCTACCAGTCCTCCCTGCTGCTTTGTCATACTGCCCCACCACATGGAGATCATCAGATATGATAACCCCAAGATCTTGTTTCTGCTTTGTGACTGTCAGTACCCACCTCCCTCCTTTTATATACCACTCCTGGGTTTCTCTGCCCTAGGTGCATGATTTTGCACTTTTTTGCAGTGAAACTCAGCTGCCATACCCTTGACCACACCTTGAATTTTCTCAGGAATAGGATATGTGAGAGGGAGGTGGGAAAGTTAGTTGAAAATGGAACAGAAGAGAATCAAAATTGTAAACAGTGTATGCATGCAGTAAGAATAAAAATAGTAAATAGTGTATAGATAGGAATCCTGGGCAGAGTGAATGGACCTTGGATCTTTAGATGCCATTGTGTTTTCTGTTTTCTTTGTTTTCATGTGCTTTTTTTCTTGCCAGTTGTCCACTCAAACTAGAAAAACTTAATATCTCTATGAAATATGAGTAATAAGCATGCATTAATAAACAAGCTACAAAAAACATGTTCAAATTATTGCTGCCTTTTCACAGACCTTGTGACTGGTAAAATAGTCAGGAGACAAAAATGTCTGCTAATAAACTGGCCCTCTTTAGCTTCTTTTTCTTACTGCCCTGAAGAGGTCAGTAACCTCACCGACTTAAAACTATAAGACTGCAGGTGATCATCAAGTTCTGCTTTAACAACGTATCTGAAACCCTGTTATCTCATGAACATGAGAGCTGACAACATATAAACTGTAACTAGCTCTACAAAAGAGTAATAAAGGGAGGAACTGCAAAGCATAGTGAAGTCGTCTATTGTTACTATCCGGTGAAGTATAGTAAAGTTTTCTTAACAATAACTGTAGCCTCAATTTCAAGTTTATGTTACTGTAATAAATCATTTGTTCTAGGACTTGATACATATCATTTCAACTATCAGGCGGAGGCTATGACAAACAATCATAAATACTTCTGCAAGCTTACCTATCTGAAAGGTTTACATTGTCACATAATTACAGTCTTAGAGATGTGTCTCACTGTGGGTTTTGTTTACCCAAGTTTCAAACTCATTATGGTAAAGACCGTTTTTCTTGTGCTGCTCCTCTTGCATGGAATAATTTCCCTCCTCAGCTGAAAAATTCATCAACCCTAGGTATTTTTAAGCATGGTCTAAAAGAAATATTGATGCAGGAACAATCTGTCTGTTTTAATTGATTGTGTCTATGTTAGTTCATGTATTTTGTTGTTTTTATTGACTTGGGATGTTCTGCAAGCAAGACTTATTTCTCATAGAACGTATCCTGTAATTTATGCAACTTTTAACAAATAAATAAAATAGATTTACAATGTATGGAAGATGCATTCCAAAGCTTGTTCCTTGGAAATAGGACAGATGCTGCATGTAGTATCAACAGAAAGGAACCGCTCTAACCAAAGATTGCCAAAGAGGACCATCATTGCTCATTGTCCTAATTTAAATAATCTAACCCATTGCAGGCCACTAGTTTAATTTTTCCTGTCTGTTGTAGAAAAATCCTCCATTGCCAAGGGATTAAAGTTTTGACTATGTAGTAATGTCACATGACTGAACAGTAAAATCAGTATAGTCTAGTGGTTTAAGAGCACCTGCTTAGGAACCAGGAGACAAATAGTGTGTTACCGTGAGCAGGTCACGTAACTTTCCAGGGCTTCAGTCCAAACAGCTATGGAAACACAAACAGCAGGGGCTGGATTACCAAAACAGAAGAACTTTGCGAACTGGCAACAAAAAAAACAGAGCAATAAGGGCTTCCCATGCGCACCTGCAGGTTTTACTGCATGCACAGTATTTTTATATGCAGAGCCATTTTTCAATCAGCTCTGTAGTGTCTGGCAGCTTGCAACCATTTTCATGCACAGCTGCACCAAAATGCTATGCTTGGTACTACCAGATACAGCATCCCACCAACTCCACAGGAACACACTTATAAAGCACATCCCACAGGTGCTGACAACCACACAGCCTGACCACAGTACTATTGGGTAAGCACTCCTGCATGTGCCACGTAGTCAGCACTAGTTCATTTTACACAGACTTCCATATGGTTAATGGCACAACCTGATACCTAGCAGGAGTACCCGCAGCTGTGCCTGCCATCATGGCCCACTGCGGGCTGAAAATAGCCTACCTGCCAGTGCAGAGCTTTTTTTCCCTCTGCGGAGGCGGGTTACAGTGTGGGACTTAGTCTCTGGGCCATGTCAAGCCCTTTGAAAATTCAGCCCCAGGCCCCTACTGAAAGCAAGTTATTGCATTTCAGCAGGGCTATCATGGTAAAACAAGTTGTAAAACAACATTTAAAAATGAGTTGTTATGTGTGCAGTGACACCAAAGTGTCGCATTTGGTGTGAAGATATACTTCAAGTGAAGATGGATGAAAAATTTAAATATTGCTTTTCTTAGTGTACTTTAGGAAGAGTTATTAACAGTAATATATAAAAATGTATTTCGGCAGAAATGAAGAGGAATAGAAACACAGTACCATAGAATTTGATGGCAGATGAGGACCGCTTGGCCCACCTAGTCTGCCCATTTTCCTACCTGATGGATAAGCTGCAGATTCTAGTTAATCAACAGCTTACTTCTTCCTATCCCCCACTAGAATTGCCTTATGTCCGTCCCATGTATTCTTGAATTCTCCCACTGTTCCAGACTCCACAACCTCCTCAGGAAGGCTGTCCCATGCATCCACAACCCTCTCTGTGAAAAAATACATTCTAACATTACCTCTGAGCCATCCCCCCTCTATCTTCAAATTGTGCCCCCTTGTTCTTGCACATCACTTTTTCTGAAAGATGCTACCTTCTTATACTTTGTTAATTCGCTTTAGATACTTGAAAGTTCCTATCATTCTCCCCTCTCCCTCCTTTCCTCAAGGGTATACATATTAAGCTGTTTTAGTCTCTCCTCGTATGTCTTCTGGTGCAGACCCTGCACCATTTTGGTTGCCCTCCTCTGAACAGCCTCCACTTTGTCTATGTCTTTGCGGAGATGGGGTCTCCAGAATTGTACACAGTACTCCAGATGGGGTTTCACCAACCGTCTTACAGAGGGATAACAACTTCCTGTTTTCTACTGTTGATGCCTCTCCCTATGCATCCCGGTATCCCCCCAGCCCTCCTTACTGCCTTCTCACATTTCTTGCCCACCTTTATGTCATCTGATATAATTACTCTTAGGTCTCTTTCGATTTCTGTTGTTGTTATTATCTCACTCCCCATTGTGTACTCTTCCCCTGGGTTTTAATTTCCCAGATGCATTACCTTGCACTTCTTTGCATTGAATCTGAGCTGCCATATATATGACCATTCCTACAACTTTGCCAAGTCCCTTTTCATCCTTTCCACCCCACCTTGTGTATCAACCCTGTTGCAGATCTTTATGTCGTCTGCAAAGAGACATACATTTCCTTCCAGGTGCTCTCCAATGACACTTATAAAGACATTAAGAGGACCGGTCCCAGTACCGAACCCTGCGGTACCCCACTAGTTACCCTTCTTTCTTCGCTGTGGACTCTGTTTACTATTACCTTTGTGTCCTGTTGTCCAGCCAGTTTATTATCCAGGCTACCACCTTGGGACCCACTCCAAGGCTGGCTAACTTGTATATTAATCATTTATGTGAGACTGTGCCAAATGCCTTGCTAAAATCTAGGCAGGCCATATCCACAGCCCCTCCCTGGTCTACTACTTTGGTCACCCAGTCAAAAAAATCTACTAGGTTTGTCTGACATGATCTTCCTGCTGTGAAACCATGCTGCCTTGGGTCCTGTGCCCCACTGGCCTCTAGGAACTCAACAATTATTTTCCTTCAGAAGTGATCCCATCATTTTCCCTACCACTGAGGTCAAACTAACTGGTCTGTAGTTTCCTGCCTCCGCCCTGCTCCCACTTTTGTGAAGTAGAATCACATCCTCCCTCCTCCAGTCCTCAGGTACCACTCTATCCTCCCATGATTTGTTAAAGAGAGTAGTCAGTGGTGTTACTAGTTCTACCCTTAGTTCTTTTAGAATTCTGGAGTGCATCCCATCAGGCCCCATTGCTTTATCCACCCTCAGTTTCAAGAGTTCTTTCAAAACCCTTTCTTCTGTGAATGGACTGGTATCGACCCTCCTATTCAGAGTGTTTATCTTCTTTGGTTTAGGTACCTCGCCCTCCTCTTCTGTTGTGAATACTGAGCAGAAATATTTCTTCAATATTCCTGCTTTTTCACTGTCACCCTCTGCCCGCATTCCCTCCCCTTATTAAGTCTCTGTATCCTCCCTTGATCTTTCTTCGCTTCCTAATGTACCTATAAAAGGTTTTATCCCCCTTCTTAACAGAGTTGACTATCTTTTCCTTAGTTTGTGTTTGCTATTCTGACTGCCTTCCCTGCCGACTTCTGCTTTAACTGATAAAGTTCTCTGTCATGCTCCTTCTGTGTTTCCTTATATTTCCTGAAGGTATCCCATGATAATAGCGACTATATAATCGCGATTGTTAAAAAGGCAACTAAAAAATATTGATCCCTTGAATGGCGACTGGACACAACAGCGCATAACACATTACAGCGACTACTACTGCCATTTGCATAACAACAATCGCGACTGTCCAATAAGCGAAAAATGCCACAGAGCTGATTCAAACTGACCTCCTCATTCTCTTAGCAACTGCATAATTACTTCCTCCCGTGACAACAGACAGGCAGTAAAGGGAGACAGACAGCTTTAGGAATAGCGATTGCACAAATTAAAAAAAAAACAGCAGAAGTCATGTCATAACTTGTAGCCATAGCTAAACCAAGAGCTGATTCAAACTGACCTCCTCATTTACTTAGCGACTGCATAATTACCTCCTCAACAACAGACAGCTTTAGGAATACTGACTGCCTAATTAGCTTAAAATGCAAAAGTGCTAATTCAAACAGACCTTCCATGACTGCAGAATTAGGTAGGTAGTACAGGGGAAACAGACAGCTTTAGGAATAGCATAGGAAGTGATTTAGGGGAAAACAAGACAAGGACAAAGAGGTTTAATTTAAACACTGTTTCTGCTTTAGTTTTGTTAGTCTTTTCTATGCATCGCATGGCGCTATTTTGACGGTTTAGCTAAAATTGCAATGCTATTATGATCGCTCTCTAACTTGCCATTCGCGGTTTTGAATTCACCTTCGTTCCTGGAGCTATTTTGCAGTCGCAATTTTAACATGGAACCTTCCTGAATGCTATCCTTTTCTCCTTAACCTTTCCTTCCACCTCTTTTGAGAACCATAGTGTTTTTTTAATTTGTTTTGTTTTGTTGATTTGCTTCACATAAAGGCTTGTTGCCTCTGTGATGGCTGTTTTGATTATTCCCCATTGTTCCTCCACACCTTCTTGCCAGTTTGATAGTGCTTTTCTGAGGTGCACTCTCATTTTCCCAAAGTCAGCCCTTTTAAAGTCCAATACTCTTGTTTTTGTATGGCTTGACTCTATGGCTGTGTTTATTGTGAACCACACTGTTTGGTGGTCACTTGTTCCCAGATGGCTACCCACGTCTAAATCTGAGATCCTTTCCCCATCCCTATTTGAGAGTACCAGGTCTAAGACTGGACCCTCCTGAGTGGGTTCCAACACTAGCTGTCTGAGGCATGCCCCCATGTACGGCATCAAGAATGACCCTGCTCTTGGGTGTGCCTGCAGCAAAGGTACTCCAGTTAACATCTGGCATATTCAGGTCCCCCATCAACAATATCTCCCCTTTTTCTGCCATTTTAAGGATGCCTTCTATCATTTCCTTGTCCAGTCCCTCCCCCTGAGATGGGGGTCTGTACACAACCCCCATGCATTTTGTGGTGTGATTTCCTGTTTCCAGGGTGACTCATCAACTTCCTGTTTACTCTTTAGTTCTGTTGCTTTAATCCCTTCCCTTATATAGAGAGCTAATCCTCCTCCTCCTCCTCTTTTACCCAGCTTGTCCCTCCTGTAGATTGTGTATCCTGGTATGTTGACATCCCAGTCATAGTTTTCAGTGTACCATGTTTCAGTGACTGCCACAATATCCAGGCATCCCTCTTCCATCAAGGCCACTAGTTCAAGGAGCTTGTTACACAGACTGCGGGCATTGGTACTCATCACCCTCCATGTTTTGATGGCCTTACCCCTTTTAGCCCCATCCCTGTCCTTACTGTCATTTTCTGCATTTACCCCTGTCCTGCTCCCTACTGACTTCTCTACCTTGGTGTTTACCTCTCTAACTGCTGTGTTTTGTGGGGGGGGAGGCTGGGATTTCCCCTGCTCCTTTTCAGTGCCTCCCCCGGCTAGTTTAAATGCTTGCCAATTAAGCATTTAAACCTATCACCAAGGATCCTGGTCCCCCACCGGACAGATGCAGATCATCGTGCCAGTATAGGCCTGCATCCCTCCAGGTGGCTCCCCAGTCCCCAATGAAGCCAAAACCCTGAGCTTCACACCATATTTTCAACCATTCATTGAATCCCATGGGGGAGTACCCTAGTATCATCCTTGCCATAGACAGGCAGCACCTCTGAGAAGGTTACCGTACATGCTACTTGTCTAAGGCCCCTTTCCAACTCTAAAAACTCCTCTTGCACTGTTCTGATCCCATTCACAGCCAGGTCATTTGTTCCTAAGTGGACAATGACATCCAGCTCTCTCCCTCATGCAGCTGCTCCCGCGATCCTGAGGATTCGCTTCCTGTCCCTCTAAGCCGTGGTGCCAGGCAGGCACCTTACCTCCCTTTCCCCTTCCTCCCCCAGTTCTACCCCCCTAATGACCAAGTCCCCCACCAGAAGTGGTTTTCTTCCCCTGTGGGGTCTCATACCACCCTCCTGTGGGTCCCCTTTGTGGAGGTTTCCAGCATCCTCCTTGGTCTCCACTGCAGGTGCCTCCATAGAGGAACCACTCTTCACCAGAACAGCATATGAATTGTGGAGAGGTACAGCTGGAGGGATGCACCTCTGTTCCACCATCCTCTCCCTCCCTGAGCCCACCTTGGTCCAACTGCTCCTCTTTCTTGGCAACCTCTGAGGTAGTGGTGGTGGCCCTGGTGGTCCCTGGGTGGGGGAAGAGGTTTCTCGAACCCTAGCCAGGTCAGTATGGAGATGGGCAACCTCCTCCCTCAGACCAGACAGGTGCCTGTGAATAGGGCAGTATCGCAGCCTCCAGAATGTCTCCCGGAACACTGCTGCCCCACAGCCATTGCACTGCAGCACTCCCATCTTGACTTATTTTGTATCCCCTCTCCTGTTGCTTTGTATGCTTACTATCTCCTCCCTCTATGTATTTTTACACCTACTTTCCTACTGCCTATGTGTCCTTACAACTGTCGGCCTTCCTGTTCTGGGACAGGAACTTCCTGTAGTCTTCAGTAGTCTCCTTCTTCCTTGCTTGTATTCAGACTTCCAGCAGCCGGGGGTGGGGGGGAGCTATTTTATAGGGTCCTTCAAGGTTGATGAAACTAATGTCTCAGTGATCCTTCCCTTCCTACTGCCAAATAGGAAGTTCCTGCTGTCAGTCAAATCTAGTGGCTATAAAAGTAGAACTGGCTTAGGGTGGGAAGGAGGGCAATTAGTAAGAAAAGCTGTAGTTCTAGTCAGCTGTTACTTGCTCTGAAAGCAAGATTCTCCTCTGTCAAAAATTAGCAGCAGGAAGCTATAATTGGAGACAGCTGCTTTTCTACTGCTCAAGCCACACCCCCAATTAGCTTCTCCCCTCTGCTCCTGACTCAGCAAATTAAGTTGATACAGCCCCCTTCCTCAAACAGAGAAACACACAGTGACTTTCTTCTTTTTTTAACTTAAATGAGACCCCCTGCTTCTAATAAAGTATCTGTTTGCTTAATCCCAACAGGCACTGACTCCTGCTGAGATAGAAATTATTTATCAGTCAGAAAAGCTGTAGTCCTAGTTAGCTGTTACTTGCTCTGACAGCAAGATTCTCCTCTGTCAAAAACTAATAGCAGAATCATTTTGGAGTGCTCCATTCAGTGACATCATGAAACTGTAGCACATCATCATCATTGGGTACATTGCAAAAATGATCCAGTCAAAGGAATTACCTAAACTGGCAAAACTTCAATCTCATGGCAAAAGTTATGAATTTTCCAAGAACAGAACATGGTGGAATGCCGCCTCAAGTTGGCTATAGAATAGTACTAACTATAATCTATATCATAAAGACAGGATTACATTGATGAAATGGTCTGTAATATTAGTCAGAATACCCATGAAAGTAATGATACTAGATGGGTTGGAGAAGTAGATATAATGGAATAAAGGGGAAAAAAGGTTGTTACTATGAGTTTAAATGTACTGGAGAAAGACCTTAACCAAGGAATATTGAGTTCGTCACTCCAGCTAACTAATAAATGTGATTGTTTACTGGAAGATAATGAGGTAACTTATGGAGTAATTAATCTACAATCACCAGCCGAAGATATTAACCCAAATGAAGATATTATTAGTCAGATTAATGAAAAGCTCATTAGTACAGAGAAAAAAATTAACAGGGACATAGTGGTTATTGGGGACTCCATTACTAGGGGAATAGACACAGCAGAGTGTAGTGGACGCAAAGATGCCACCACAGTTAGTACCTTGCCAGGTGTTAGACTTCAGGATGTCTCCATAGGAAAAAATTACTCACCTTAGTAATTGCTTTTCTTCCCATGGAGTCTTGCTATATTATGACTATATGCAGTCAGCCACTGCAGCTGAACTGCCCCGGAGAGGAAAGAGTTAACTCCAGAGAGTCTGGAGTTCCACAGCTCGAGGGCGCTATACCAAAGCTCTATCTGGCCAGTTTCAAATGAAACTGTCAGATCTTTACGGGCTAACACTAAGCAACAAGTCTGTGTGGAAAGCCTACACTAGCCAAGTGGCTACCTACTAGTAGGAATAACAACAATATAAACAACAATATAAACAGCAATAATAATAACAATGAATAATAGTATTATTAGTTTCTCCTAACAAGCACTATTAGACCCCCTTCCCCAAGACTCAAGTCCAGGAGGAGCCAACATATTATAAAACAAAATACCTAATTCCCTAACCCTAAATAAAGGGGTGAAGGAAGAACTAAAATGGCATGACACAGTGCTTGCACTAATTTGCCACCCCACCCAAGTAGAAGTTCTGAGAGGGCAGGAGGGAGGGTGGTCATAATATAGCAAGACTCCATGAGAAGAAAAGCAATTACTAAGGTGAGTAATTTTTCTTCAAACACCATGAAGTCTTGCTATTATGACTATATGCAGATTACACAGCAGTACCTCCATGGAGGAGGGTCAGAACCCATTTAGGAAATAGGCTCTGAGCACAGCTGTGCCAAAACGAGCATCTCCTGGACTGAATATCCAGGAATAATGCTTAGTAAAAGTGTGAACTGTTTTCAAGTAGCAGCTTGACAGATTTCCAGAATGGGAATATCGCTAGCAGCCGCTAGAGATGCAGCTGTACCCCTGGTGGAGTGAGCCTTCAGTCCTGAGGGGGGTTCTCTACCTAGTTTTTGATAACAAAATTGGATACAAGAGACAATCCACCTTGCAATTGTCCTCTTAGTGGCAGGTTTCCCTTTGCCAACCTCGCCATAGGTAAGGAAGAGTTGGAGGGATTCGAACCTGTGACCCTTGGTGCATCCCAAATAGTAGCTTAAGGCTCTTTTGACATCCAAGCTGTGCAGACTCCTCTCACCTGAGGAAGAATGCTCAGTGAAAAATACTGGAAGAGAGATGGATTGGTTCAGGTGGAAATCTGAAACCACTTTAGGCAAAAACTTTCTGTTAGTCCTGAGAACTACCTTATCTCTGTGGAAAGAGATAAAATCTTCTTCCACTGAGAGACTATAGTTCACTTATGCGTCTGGCAGAAGTAGTAGCCACTAGGAAAACAGTTTTCCAAGTCAGAAACTTGAGCTCTGCTGAGGACAGAGGCTCAAAGGGGGTTGATTAACTGAGCAATGCAAACATTCAAGTCCCAAGCGGGAGCTGGTTCTCGAAAAGGAGGGTTGGTGTGAAGTAACCCTTTAAAAACTTGGAAAGCACAGGGTGAGAAGAAAAGGAAGCAGGCTTCCTGCTGACAGAAAAGCAGAGACAGCTGCCAGATGAACCTTTAAGGTAGCTGGCTAAGGAATTTAAATGGACCAAATAGGCTGATAAAATGGGCAGATCAGCAGATTCTGGGATAATCTGCTTCTCAAAGTGCCAGATGGAAAACCTTTTCCACTTAGAATTGTAAGTGGCCCTAGTGTAGAGCTTCCTTGAAGCCTTTAAAATATCAAAACACCTTGAGAAAGGTGTAAGTCAGCAAATTCTAACTCCTCAAGAGCCATGCCTTGAGATGGAGGTTGAGGTCGGATACCACACTCTCCTCTGTGCACAGGCCAGTAAGTCGTGGACTCTGGGAAGCTCAGGGCAGGTGGACTGTCAGGACAGAAGCAGTGGGTACCAGGGCTGTCTGACCCAATCTGGAGCAATCAGAATCACCTTGCAGGGCTGAGATCTGATTTTACTAGTACCCTGAAAAAGGGAAAGGGAAAGGCATACAGGAACTTCCCTTTCCAATCCAACTGAAAGGCGTCAGGGGACTGATCCCAGCACTGGAGGCCTGCAACAAAACAGAGGAAGTTGGTGGTTGTCTGGGGCTGCGAAAAGATCTATCTGAGGGTGCCCCATCTGGCAAAGACTGACCCCAGCACCTGAGGATTCAGAGCCCATTCGTGATGGCCCTGAGAAATCCTGCTGAGGGCATCCGCGGACATTGTCCTTCCCTGGAAGGTGAACTGCTAACAGGGAGGTGTTCAGGAGTAAGCCAGAGACCACAACTTCATTGCTTGGTGCACAAGGCTGATGACCGAGTGCCCCTTGCTTGTTGATGTACCACATTGTTGTGGTGTTGTCTGTCCCGACTTGAACTACTTTGTTCTGGACAGAAGCTGAAAACGCCTGAAGAGCTAAAGGACAGCTCTGAGTTCCAAAAGATTGATGTGGAGCAGAGATTCCTGGGAGACCACACTCCCTGAGTGAACAGGTCACCAGTGAGCTCCCCACCCTAACAGGGAAGCATCCGTGGTGAGGGTGAGGGTAGGAAGCGGAATGAAAGAACCCCTTGTTTTAGATTGCTTTGATCCTGCCACCAGTGTAAGGCCAGGATCAGGGTTTGAGTCACTGGAACCAATTTGGAAGGGGTCCCCTTTGAGACCAATAGGCCCTCAAATGGAACTGAATGTCCCTCATCTGGAATCTTGCTTCTTCACTACAGCTGTGGAAGCAGCCATGTGCCCTAGGAGTTGCAGAAAATGCCTTGCTGGTCGAGAGACCCGTGAGGTAAAGGAGGATGCCAGGGCAATGACTCTGTCTACCCTTTCTGAGAGGAGAAATGCCTGGCTAACTTTGTGTTCAATTCTGCACATATGAAAGTTAGTACCTGAACTGGTTGAGAACTGACTTTGGTAAATTCAGCAGGAATCCCAGGGAAGTGAGAAGCTGCTGGGTGACTTGCAAGTGGGATTTTACCTGATCTGGGGACTGACCCACTATGAGCCAGTCATCCAGGTAGGGAAACCACAGCAATCCTTGCCTTCTTAAATGAGCCACACCACAGCTAGACATTTCCGTGAATACCCATGGCGCAGAGGTAAGGCCGAAGGGCATTGCCCTGAACTGGTAGTGGCCTGAGGTGGAGTCGAACCTGAAGTACTTTCGGTGAGAAGGCCTGATCAAAACATGAAAATAGGCATCCTTGAGGTCCAGGAAGCAACCAGTCCCTGGCCTCAGGAGAAGCAAAATCATTGTCAGAGTTAACATTCTGAACTTTGGTTTCAAAAGATGCTTGTTCAGGTACCTTAAATCTAAAATGGGCCGCCATTCTCCTGTCTTTTTGGGGTAAGAAAGTATCTTGAGTACAGCCCTTGCCCTGATGGCAGGGAGGGACCCTTTCTGCTTTGCAGTCAAAAGAGAAGAAACCTCTGCTTCCAAAGCAAGGGCTTCTGAAGGATTTGCAGGTGGAAAATGTCTGCTCTCATCTTCGGAAACTGTTTGAAGCTGAGAACCAGACCCTGGCCTATTACCTCCAGAACCCACCTGTCTGAAGTTAAGGGACACCCAGTTCTGGCTGAAATAAACCAACCTGCCCCCACTGGTACAGGAGAATCAGCCCTGGCACCCCATCAGGGTGCCTGCTAGCAGTAGCCTTAGGCTGAGGGGAGGGGACTGTTACTTGTGCCCCTGCCTACCCTGCCTCTAAAGAAACCCTCTGTGCAAATGCAGAGGAGGCCTGAAATTGGTAAAAGGCCTGTGGAAAGGCCTGCCCCTACCTCTGGAGCGTGCCTCTGTGGAGTGGCATGCCTCTCCTTAGCCTGGGCACTTTTGTAGGTAGTTCTGTATTCATCCATCTTTTCATATAGTTTTCTGTTTGTTCCTCAAACAGAAATTACCCACAACAGGAAAATCCATAGCCTTTGACTGAGTATCTTGGGACAGATTAGTGCATCTGAGCCATGCCAACCTCCTGGCAAAGCTACAGAAGTGGCCATGACCCTAGAGGAAACATCATTAACATCAACAGCAGTATGAAATTGAACTTTAGAGGCTTCAATGCCATCAGCAGCCACCTGTTCCAACTCACTAGCCAGCTGGCCATGGGCCTACTTGGCTAACTGCAATACTGTGTCCCACCTAGATTTCTGATATCTAGCCACATAAGCCATATAATTTGCCTGCCTGAGTCCCAAAGAAGCTGCCATATACTGTTTTTTCGCCATGGCATCAATCTTCCTGGAATCCTTATCAGGAGGATGTGAGGCCAGAGGAATATTAGCCTTGTCACAGGCTGCAGCTTGTACCACACCTACATGACTACACTGCTCAGTGAGGAAGTCTGTATCAGAGCCTGACAAGGTATATCTTCTGTCCATTTTTTTATCTACAGGAGGGACAGAATGAGGATTTTTTAAAATCTTTGTTGTTTGCTTCCTAAATGACTTATGCAAAGGAATAGACAACCTCCTAGACTCTGGTATATCCATCATTTCTACATAATCAGGCTCCTCTTGCTCATCCACAGCTTCCTCTAAAGGAAGCTGGAGAGTTTCTGCAACCTTTTTGTAAAACATAAAATGAGAAGGGGACTCAGACAGAATAGGAGGAGATTCTAAAGGTCTGTCTGGAGAAATGTCCGGTTCAATGGGCACGTCCAGACCCTCCCAGCCACACATGTAATGATCAAATTCGTCCTCCCTCTCCTGTGGTTCATAAAATTCCTCAACATCATACTCCTGAACCACTGGCACTGAACGAACCAACCTTTTACCAACTGTAGGTGGTTCGGCAGGACCCTGAGACAGTGACTGGACAATCTGTATGGCTTTAGCTATTTCTGCAGCAGTTGGAGAGACAATTTTGGACTCCAAACCTACTGATTTCTTAGTCTTTTTCACTGAGACTGGTTCCCCTGAACCAGTCTTCCTTTTGCCCGAGGAAGTCTCGCCCTGGTCAGAGGGCACTCCCTCTGGTCCAGTGGGTACTGGACCGGGCTGGCCATCTGGGTCAGCGGACTCTCTTGCTTCCTGCCCTGAGCCGCCCAATCTCTTTTCCAGGGTGGCTGCAGGAAATTTTTTACACACCTGGCAGTCTGACAGGAGGTGGTCAGCCCCAGACATAAACACAAGTGGTGTGTGGGTCAGCCTTGGCAAAGGCTTCCCCACAGACATCACAGTGTTGAAACCCATGGGCCCAGTTTTCTTTGGGTTTCTCAGACATAATGCCAGCTAACCAAAAACTTGCCCTTTTGATGGCAGTGCCAGGCAAGACACCCTTATCGGTTCCTAACCGTGTCACGGGTATTTGAAAAAACCTATTTTAAAAGCAAGGTTTTTTTAGAACCGATAAGAACCGGGAACCGCACTCTAAAAGCCCAACCACACTTTAAAACGTTAAATTAAGCAAACCAATCGGTTCAAAACCGAACCGATAATTGAATTTCCACACAGACTTTAAATTTTCTACTTACGGTTTACCAGATAGAGCTTTTAACCGAAATGCGGTAAAATAAATACTTTTTGCAGGTTCAAATGAACCGAAAATACTCGCTTGAACCGAGAAATGAACCGATGTGAAGGAGCTGATCTCCGGAGTGACTGTTCAGTGAAGCGGAGTAAAGAATCTGACAGTTTCATTTGAAACTGGCCAGATAGAGCTTTTGTATAGTGCCCTCGCGCTGTGGAACTCCAGACTCTCTGGAGTTAACTCTTTCCTCTCCGGGGCAGTTCAGCTGCAGTGGCTGACTGCATATAGTCATAATATAGCAAGACTTCATGGTGTTTGAATGATGGAGGGGCTTCTTGAGAATACAGTAGATCCCCTTGTGATTTTGCTCATTGGTACTAATGATGTGGGTAGAACTAGCATGGAAAAAAATACGATCAGATTATAAAAATATATCTAATAAGATTAAGCAAAGAAATGGGGAAATTATTATTTCCAGCATTCTACCAACTCATGGGTATCAATCATACAAAAACGGGTTAATTACAGAGGTTAATTTATGGTTGAGGCACTTTTGTAAGACTGAAAATATAGGGTTCATGAATAATTCCGTGACTTTTAACAGTAAGGTACTTTTCAAACCGGATGGCTTACACCTAAATTACCCTGGTACAAGGATCCTAGGTAAAAAAGTGAATGAAGTTATAAAATTTAATTTAAACTGGGTGGGGGGGGGTTCTGGCTAAAGAATTCAATACACAACTAGATACAAAGCCTGCTCATATAAAATCTTTAGAGTGGAATGAAGTTATTTTCAATGCAAGGAGTTTGGTGGGAAAATTTGATGAATTCAGATGACTGTTATACACACTAATGTACATTTGGCTATGATCACGGAAACTTGGTGGGATGGTGAAGATATGTGGGACAAAAGTATCCCAGGTTATACTTTATTTTCAAAGTCAAGAACTCACCGAAAGGGAGGCGGAATTGTTATATTTGTACATGAATCCATCAAATGTGAGGAAATACAGTGGGATATATCTACCCTGGAATTGATATGAGTTAAATTGTTACCTCAAAACAGTACCAAAATCATATTAGGGCTTTTGTATAGAGCTCCCTATATTACCCTTGAGGACAATATTAAGATACTTAATACTATTACTCTATTAGATCCCAGGGATACAGCAAATTTGGTGGGGGACTTTAACCTGCCTAATATTGACTGGAAAAACATGCAGGCTAAAGGTAGTATAAACAGGAGGTACCTTAATATGTTTGAATAGCTGGGTCTTGAAAAAGTAGTGCAAGGAAGTACTAGTGGGACAAAAACACTAGATTTGGTTCTTACAGATATGTGTAACACAATTAGTAATGTATCAGTCAAAAGCCTATTAGGGAGCAATGACCATCATATTGTTTTTTTCAACATCACTGGGCCTGGTTTCACAAATACTCCAGGTATTACATCTATGCTGAATTTCAGTAAAGCTGACTTTGTAGGCCTTACAAGTGAATTTGCTCATTGGGACTGGCAAAGATAATTGAATATTACATCTATTCAAGATATGTGGGATTTACTAATAACCAAGTTAAAACAGTTAGTTAAGAAATTTATAGCAACCAAATTTAAATATGATAATTCTAAAAGGAACAAGCCGGTATGGATGAACAGATCTATTAAAAAAATTATAACTAGGAAAAACAGATTATTTAAAAAGTATAAGAGCTACGGTTCACCATTACATTATAAATTGTATAAAGAATGTCTCAAACAGACTAAACAAAAAATTAGGAGAGCAAAAGCAAATTTTGAACTGACACTGGCAGATAGAGTTAAAGACAGTAAGAAATCTTTTTATTCATATATAACTAATAAAAGAAAAGGAAATAATATGATAGGGCCCTTTATAAATACTAAGGGACAGACAGCTACCACGAGGAAATGGCTGATATTCAGAATAATTACTTTTGTTCAGTTTTTCATGTAAGCAATATAAATACATATGGTAAGAAATACAGTTCAGGTCCAGGACAAATTATTATCAATGTCAAGGATATACAGGATAGGTTATTAAAATTAGATATAGCCAAATCACCAGGTCCTGTCGATGTCCATCCAAGGGTGCTAAGGGAAATGGCGTGTGTTCTGGCTCCACCACTTACCCATATTTTTCAGACCTCACTGGAGCAACGAAAAGTACCCTGGGATTGGAAAACAGCTATAGTGGTTCCTATTTTAAAAAAGAGGGCTAGATCCAAACCTGAAAATTTTAGACCTGTGAGTTTAACATCATTGATGGGAAAGATTTTGGAAGGGGTAGTCGAGGATTGGGTTATAAATCATTTGGAGTATAATGGTCTAGTGGACCAATCACAACATGGGTTCACCAAAGCCAGATCTTGCCAGACAAATGTATTGGCTTTTTATGAAAAGGTTAACAGCAAACTGGATAAGAGAAAATCAGTTGATGTGATTTATTTGGACTTTGCAAAGGCATTCAATAAATTGCCTCATACAGAATTAATAAAATTATTGGAGGATATCAACTTAAATTCAAATATTTGTAACTGGGTGGCAGCATGGTTACAAGGAAGACAACAAAGGGTTTCCATTCTGGGTACATTGTCTAAATGGTCAACAATCACTAGTGGTGTGCCCCAGGGTTCCGTTTTGGAACCCAGTTTATTTTACATATATATAGCTTCCCTACAAGTAAATAATCCTAGTATATGGTTGTATAAATTTGCTGATGACTGCAGTTTGGGGGCAGTGGTTGATACTCAGGAAGAAATAATAGAATTACAAAATACAATAAATGATATTTCGGACTGGACTATTAGCAACAAGTTGATGCTTAATACTAACAAACGTAAAGTAATGCATATGGGTAAATCAAACAAATATAGTAATTACACTCTTGCTAACTCACAACTTATAGTTACTAATGAAAAAAGGGACCTGGGTATAATAATTAGCTCTGAACTCAAGTTTAGTTCCCACTGTAAACAACAAATAAAAAAGGCCAACCAAAATTTGAATTGCATATTAAGATATATTGCAAGCAGGGATGCAAAAGTAATGATCCCACTTTATATAACGCTGGTGAGACCTCATTTGGAGTATGTGGTCAAGGTATGGGCACCTCAAAACAGGGAGAATATCAATAAGCTGGAGTCTGTCCAGAGGAGATTCACTAAATCAATAGATGGGGTGAAAATGAAAACATATCAAGACAGATTGATCTCCCTAAAATTGTACTCGTTGGGATATAGGAGATTCAGGGGAGATACGTGTCTACTGTTCAAATAAATGGGAGATGCTAATCGACTGATTGATTTGGGAATTATTCAAAGGACAGATGAATATAGAAGCACAAGACATAATAAACTGCTAATACTATCTAGTTGGAAACATAATTCGAGACAGCACTGGTTTAGCCAAAGGGTAGTTACACCATGGAATGCTTTACCGGCAACAGCAGTTAATAGTGAGAATATGAAACAGTTTAAGGATAACTTGGATCTACATTTTGGTGATGCAGTATACAAGTTCTAAATCAATTAATGACCAACAAGGGCAAGCATTAAGGACGCAAGTCTCATTGCTTGATTACATCTATGAAATAGGTAAGACTGGGGGAGGTCTCTGTCTCTATATCAGTGAAGACATTGATTCACATCAAATAAACCAGCACTCTACCTCAGAAAGTGTATGGGTCAATATAAACTTTAAAAGACACCATAAATTAATAATAGGAAATTGCTATAGACCTCCATCAGCAGACAGTGACTATACCAAAAATTTAATTCATGAAATCTCAGAAATGTCTGATAGGGATAATGTTACCTTACTTGGGGATTTTAATTTCCTAGCAATAACTGGGAAACATTAAAAGGGCCATGTAAAACAGACAAAGTATTTGTCACCACCTTGATTAATCAGGGCCTAGAACAGCTGGTGAAAGAACAGACTTGAGGTAACAACATACTAGATCTCCTCATCACTAATACAGAAAACTTAATTACAAATGTGGAAATCAGAGAACCCCTAGGCAGCAGAGACCATAACTCAGTTCTAATTAATATGGCAATCAAATACACAAACGTTTCAAATCCAACTACATCAAAAAATTATGATAAAGCAAACTTTAGTGAAATTATCAAAGCATTAAATAGAAACATAGAAACATAGACTTTGACGGCAGATAAGGAACACTTGGCCCCACCCAGTCTGCCCATTTCCCTTCCTATCGGATAAGCTGCAGATTCAAGTTAACCAACAGCCTACTTCCCGCAAACCCCCACTACAATTGCCTTATGTCTGTCCCATGCATATTTGAATTCCCCCACTGTTTTAAACCCAACAACCTCCCCAGGAAGACGGTTCCATGCATCCACCACTCTCTCGGTGAAAAAAATTTCCATACATTACCCCTGAGCCGTCCCCCCTCTATCTTTAAATTGTGCCCCCTTGTTCTTACACATCTCTTTTTCTGAAAGATGCTACCCTCCTGGACTTTGTTGATTCCCTTGAGGTACTTAAAAGTTTCTATCATGTCCCCCCTGTCCCTCCTTTCATCAAGGGTATACATATTAAGCTCTCTCAGTCTCTCTTCATATGGTTTCTGATGCAGACCCTGCACCATTTTAGTTGCCCTCCTCTGGACTGCTTCCATCCTGTCTATGTCCTTGCGTAGATGGGGTCTCCAAAACTGCACACAGTATTCCAGATGGGGTCTCACCAACTGTCTGTACAGAGGGATAACCACTTCCCTTTTTCTACTTGTGATGCCCGTCCTATGCATCCCAGTATCCCCTAGCTCTCCTTACTGACTTCACACATTGCTTACCCACCTTTAGATCATCTGATATGACTACCCCAAGTTCCTTTCCATTTTGTTGTTGTTAGTACCTCCCTGCTACTGTGTACTCTTCTCCTGGGTTTTGTTTCCCAGGTGCATTACTTGCACTTCTTTGCATTGAATCTAAGTTGCCATATGTCTGACCATTCCTCCAACCTTGCCAAGTCCCTTCTCATTCTTTCTACCCCCTTGTGTATCAACTCTGTTACAGATCTTTGTGTCATCTGCAAGAGGCATACCCTTTCCCTCAGACCCTCTGCAATGTCACCTATAAAGATGTTAAAGAGGACTGGACCCAGTACTGAGCCCTGAGGTACTCCACTAGTAACCCCCCTTTCTTCGGAATGTGTTCCATTCACTATTACCTTTTGTGTCCTGTTGTGCAGCCAGTTTGCTACCAAGGCTACCACCCTGGAACCCACTCCCAGGCTGGCTAACTTGATTATTAGTCTTTTGTGTGGGACTGTGTCAAATGCCTTGCTGAAGTCTAGGTAGGCCATATCCACAGCCCCTCCCTGGTCTATTACTTTGGTCACCCAGTCAAAGAAATCAATTAGATTCATCTGACATGACCTTCCTGCTGTAAATCCATGCTGCTTTGGGTCCTGTGCCCCGCTGGCCTCTAGGTACTCAACAATTCTTTCTTTCAGAAATGATTCCATCATTTTTCCTACCACTAAAGTCAAACTTACAGGTCTGTAGTTTCCTGCTTCTGCCTTGCTCCCACTTTTGTGAAGGGGAATCACATCTGCCCTCCTCCAGTCCTCAGGTACCACCCCATCCCCCCATGATTTGTTAAAAAGTGTGGTCAGTAAGCTGGCCCATTGGTGCAGCGGTGGGATTTCCACTTGCGACACCGGCGACCCGGGTTCGGGAATGGACCCAGATCGTCGGAGGGTCGGCCGGGGGAAAAAGGATGGAGTGTCCCAATGACTGCTCTCCTTCTCCGGTGCGGAGGGTGGGGGAAGTGACTGGTGCACTAAGGACTCCTGGCGGAGGCCGGGGGATCTCAGGCGACCAACGATCATAGCTCTGGGAGGCGGGGCGGACGCTGGCGTCATTGCATGTCCCTGCCTCCGTGAGGAAAATGGCAGAAAATCGAGGTGGGCAAGGACCACCATCTACATGAAGCCCTCCCAGAAGACCTCGATTCACCACCATTGCTGCAGGTCCCCCGACTAGATACTGGTTCTGTGGTCACCGAAGGTGGTGGCCATGGCCCCGCCCTTTGGGGGGCAAGCCAGGGGTGACTGGGGGACCTCGGCAGCCATAGATGGTGGTGGAGGTTTCCAGGGGCCGTGACCAGGGCCGATCAATGGCGGATTCTGCCATGGAAAAGATAAAATAAAAATAAAAAGTGTGGTCAGTGGTGTCACTAGGTCTCCCTTAGTTCTTTTAGGATTCTGGGGTGAATCCCATCAGGCCCCATTGCTTTGTCCACCTTGAGTTTTAGGAGTTCTTTCAGGACTCTTTCTTCTGTAAATGGACTGGTGTCAACCCCCCTACCCAGAGTGCTTCTATTGTCTGGTTTAGGTAACTCCTCATCATCTTCTGTTGTGAATACTGAGCAAAAGTATTCATTCAGTATCTCTGCCTTTTCACTGTCTCCCTCTGCCCACCTCCCCTCTCCTTTATTAATCTTCACCATTCCTCCCTTAACCTTTCTATGCTCCCTAATGTACCTATAGAAGGTTTTCTCTCCCTTAACTGAGTTGGCTATTTTTTCCTCGGTTTCGGCCTTTGCTATTCTGACTGCCTTCCCCACTTCTTTCTGCTTTAATTGATACAGTTCCCTGTCATGCTCCTTCTGTGATTCCTTATACTTTTTGAATGCAGCCTTTTTCTCCTTAACCTTCCCTGCCACCTCTTTTGAGAACCATAGTGTTTTTTTACTCCGCTTTGTTTTCTTTATTTGTTTCACACAGAGGCTTGTTGCCTCTATGATAGCAGTTTTAATTTTTCTCCATTGTTCTTCCACCCCTCCTTTTTGGCCATTTGCTAGTGCACTCCTCAGGTATTCACCCATTTTGCCAAAGTCTGCCCTTCTAAAGTCCAGTATCCTTGTTTTTGTATGGCTTGTCTCCATGGTTGAGCTTATTGTGAAGCACACTGTGCAGTGGTCACTTGTTCCCAGATGTCTACTGACTTCTAAATTTGTGATCCTCTCTCCATTTGAGAGTACCAGGTCTAGTATTGCTCCCTCCCGAGTGGGTTCCAACACTAGCTGTCTAAGGCCTGCCCCCTGCAGGGCATTGAGAATGACCCTGCTCTTGGATGTGGCTGCAGTATATGTCATCCAGTTAACATCTGGCATATTCAGGTCCCCCATCAACAGTATCTCCCCTTTTTCAACCATTTTGAGAATGTCCTCCATCATTTTCTTGTCCGTTTCCTCCCCTTGAGATGGGGGTCTGTATACAACCCCTGTGCAGATTGTAATGCCATTCCCTGTCTCCAAGGTGACCCATAGTGCCTCTTGTCCTCTCCCTTTACTTTTAGTTCTGTAGCTTTGATCCCTTCCCTTACGTATAGAGCTATTCCACCTCCTCTTTTACCCTCCCTGTCCCTTCTGTAGACTGTGTACCCCAGCATGTTGACATCTCAGTCATGGTTCTCCGTGTACCATGTTTCCGTGACTGCCACAATATCCAAGTTTTCATCTTCCATCAGGGCTACTAGCTCAGGAAGCTTGTTTCCCAGACTACGGGCATTGGTACTCATTGCCCTCCATTTAATGTTGGCTTTATCCTTTTTTCCCCAATCCCTGCTCTTATTGCCCTTGTATATTTTTCCATTTACCCCTGTCCTGCCCTCTGTTGAGCTCTGTACCTCAGTGTTTACCTTACTACCTGCCATGTTTTGTGGGGGAAGACTTGAAATTTCCTGCCTCTTATCTGCACCTCCACCCTTGGCTAGTTTAAAAGCTTGCCAAGGAAGCATTTAAACCTGTCACCTAGGAGCTTGGTTCCCTTCGTGGACAGATGCAGACCATCGTGCCAGTATAGACCTTCATCTCTCCAGGTGTACCCCCAGTCCCCAATGAAGCCAAAGCCCTGTGCTCTGCACCAGTTTTGCAACCATTCATTAAACTGCATGGGGTGTAGTACCCTAGCCTCACCCCTGCCATGGACTGGCAGCACCTCTGAGAAGGTAACCGTGCTTGCTACCTGTCTGAGGCCCCTCCCCAACTCCACAAATTCATCCTGCACTGCACTGATTCCATGCCTAGCTAGGTCATTTGTCCCAAGGTGGACAATGATATCTAGTTCCCTCTCCTGTGATGCTGCTTCTGCAATTGTGAGGATTCGCTTCTTGTCCCTCCAAGTCATGGTACCAGGCAGGCACCTTACTCCCCTCTCCTCTCCCTTCCCCAGTTCTACCCCTCTGACAACTGAGTCCCCTATCAGAAGCTGTTTCCTTCCCTGTGGTGTCCTTGCCACCCTTTTGTGGGTCTCCTTGTGGAAGTCCTCAGCATTCTTCTTGGTCTCCACTGAGGGTGCCATCATAGAGAACCTTGCTCTGCCAGACTGGCATATGATTTGTGTGAAATTACAACTGGGGGGCTTCGCCTCTGTTCCACCACCACCCTCCCAGAACCCAGTGTGGTGCAACTGCTCTTCATACTTGGCAACCTCTGAGGCAGTGGTTGTGGCAGTGGTGCTCTTTGGGTGGGGGAGGCCTCCTTAGTCCTTGTCAGTTCAGCCTGGAGGTGGGCAATCTCCTCCCTCAGAGCTGACAGTTGCCTGCAAATAGGATAGCAGTGCAGTTTCCAGAATGTCTCCTGGAAAACTGCTGCCCCACAGCCAGTGCATTGCACCACTCCCCACATGTCCCTCTCCCTTATAATATACAATATGTAATATATATAATTTTTTTTTTTTTGGTGGTGTGTACTTACCCTTTATGCACTGTGATGGGTTATTAAGAATATGACAGTACTGCCCCAAGACCTGTTGAGGAAGTGATGTCAGAACTTTGGCTGTAAAGGAAATGCCATGCCTGGGGGTGTGGGGTGTGGGGAAGGGGGGTGGGTAGTCCACAACCACAGATGACTGTTAGAAACAATCAAATACACCACTGCTCCACCACCCTGGTGAGTACTGCCCTTTATAGTAATTCAACTAACCTCCAGTAACTTATTTAAAAATAGTTTAACTATCACAAACTCCTACGCACCAGTAAATTATTTAAAAATAGTTTCTGTCCCAAAATCCTAGTAGTCAATCCAGCTACCCAGAAGGGACAACCAAAATGCAGTATTCAAACCCTTGTGAAGTTACTTCCAAGATAAGCAGAGTTTGCAAGCTCCTTTTTCAACTCCTCAGCCACCTGTAAATTTAAAAATAGTTTAACTGCAGGAAAATCCTAGTAGACAATCTAGCTACCTCAAGGGTCTACCCAAATGCAGTATTTAAATCCTTCTGAAGTTACTCACAAGATTAATAGAGTTTGCAAGCCCCTTCTTGGTTAAACACTAAATAAATATGTAAATAAAAAGCAATTACCAAGGGTAGTTAGTTTCACCTCCCACAGAATTGAACAAAAGTGCACGTTGTTGCAGATATCTGGTGCAATATAGAATTTCTCACACAGCTCACAGCTGAATAAAGAAGTAGTGTCTTTCCAGGTCAAGAAGATGTGCTTTGTGTCTCTAAATATTGCAGCCACCAGTAACTTATAGTAATCTGATCTAGTCTGGATATCGCCACCCAGGGCAATTTGTTGACAATGGTTATGATGCAACCTTTCCTGTTCCAATACAACACTTTGTGGTCTGAAAACAATGAGGGGAACAATTTCCTGCACCTGAGGCTATCTGTGTTTCAATTCACACTGCAGGTTTTGCTATGACAACTCCTTAACCACAGTAACTTATTTAAAAATAGTTTAACTATTACAAACTCCTACACACCAGTAAATTATTTAAAAATAGTTTCTGTCCCAAAATCCTAGTAGTCATCCAGCTACCTCCAAGGGACAACCAAAATGCAGTATTCAAACCCTTGTGAAGTTACTTCCCAGATAAGCAGAGTTTGAAAGCTTTTCATATTTTATAGTGGAAAGTGCATGGGGAAAGTTAAAGGCTAGTATACAAAAATTGGAAAGTGACTTTGTGCCTACCATACAAAAATATAACAAAAATGGTGAAATACCTATGTGGTTTAACAATTCAATAAAAAAAAAATTAAAAGAAAAGAAAAGCTATTTAAATAAGCAAAAAGTGATCAAAGTGAGGAGACAACCAGATTATACAAAAAATCTGTGCCCCAACTGAAAAACATGATCAAAAAAAGCTGAAGAAGCAGTATAGTGCAGTGGTCTAAGGCTCTGAGCTGCAAATCTGGTGACATCCAGCAGACCAGACCTGGGTTTGAATCCCATAGCTTCCACTTGCATACTGTGTGACCCTGAGTGAGTCACTTAACCTTCTTGTGCTCCCAGGTCACTCCTGTAAAAAAGCTTTCAGCTAAATAAAAAAAAAATTAGAATTCAAGTTAGCACATTTAAGAAATAAATCTTTGTTTTCATACCTTAGCGGCAGAAAACAAACAGTGAAAAAGGTGGGCCCTATTATTCATGAGGGTGAAATAGTGGTCGCTGACTTAGAAATAGCCAATCATTTCAACAAATTATTTTGTTCTATTTTCACAAAAAAGCACTTATTGATATTACAGGTCATGCAGTAAATACAATAACAATTATGCTAATTATGTAATTCACCTGGCAGATATACTAACAGCACTATGAAGCATAAAAAAGAACACTAGTCCAGGGCCAGATGACATTCATCCCAGATTTCTTAGTGAAACCACCTCTGCCATTTCTCTCCCTCTTGCTATAATTTTTTAATAAATCACTCAATAATAATGAGATTCCATCAGACTAGCTTACAGCCAATGTGGTTCCCATATTCAAAAAAGAAAGTAAGGCAGACATACGTAACTACCGTCCGATCAGCTTGACATCAGTAGTTTGCAAATTAATGGAAAGAATAATTAAGACATTCCTAGAGGTTTGTGCTTTGAGTTCGGACCGAGGCTGTTAGAGACAGACGTGACACTATGTGCTCTCCTGCCCTGAGGAGTAGGACGGAGAAGCAGGGCAATAATGCTGAATTTAAACTTAGTTAAGGTATGCCACCTAAGGCTTTGTAAAGCTTATTGCCTTCTCAGAAAATCTTATTGTGCACCTCTGTCCAGCAGACATATCGGTCGGTGTCTCTCTATTTGTTCCCCACTGCAGCAGGATAGCCCACGGGAGGAGCAGGAGTTTTTTCCAGAGAGTCTTGGAGAGCCCTGGTATGTCGTGGGACTGCAGTGAGAGAAAGAAGGCCGTTCAAAGCAGCTGCAGAGACCTGAGAAGACCGCTGTGCTCAAGAAAAGAGTATTTTAGCCTCAAAAAGCATGTACAACCCAAAAGGAAAAGCAAAAATTTTGTTGCTCTTACTTGGTCTTATTTTTGATTTTTACTCCAATTCTCAGAGCTATTATAGAGTGAACTTTTAGTTTTATTTTTATCTGGGGTTGGGTTTACACTCTGATAAGTTTTTTATTCTTCAGAACTTACAGTACAAGTTAGGAGTTTTCATATTAATCCATATGTTTTAATTTCTGTTTTTAAAATTCACGCCATTGTTAGATCATTACATCATCTTTCTGTATAAATGTGTCTACTTCACACAATCTTGTGAGACATCAGTCCCTCAGTGCATCCAGTGTTCTCGTCGGTGTTTGTGCCGTTTCAGGAGTCATTTATAAAAATTCTGCCGAAAGAACGTTTACCGTTTGAATTCTTTTTTTAATCCGCTCTCACTAGAGTGTTTAATCAACACATTTTTTATGCCACAACCCAGGGTTGAAGTTCGGGCGTATTTACGGGAGAAGCTGGCAGGCCTGGAGACAGGGTTCTAGACATACAGGAGCAGTCCATGGTGTGAAATGCTTTAGCTGGGTATAAAAAGCATGTGAGAAGCATTTAGAAGTGGGTCCTAATATTTTTCAGTCAAACCAAGAACTAAGAGTAAGTAAGTTAATTTAAACTCATTGGCCCAGATATTCAAAAGGTTTGCGCATGGCACAACAGTGTCGCGCCATGCACAACCCACTGATGCACCCCCGTGTGATATTCAAAAGGGAAAAGTGCGCTGCACAAATCCCGATGTGCCAGAGCGCATCAGTAATGTATGCAGGCACAGGTGGGGGGGCGTGCCCATGCATAACCTGCACAGCCCGACATTCAGCCTGGGATGTGCAGAGTCATGCATGTGTAACCCCTACCTGCATCTGCAGAAAGTTAAGCCAAAAAAAAAAGAAACGAGTGATGGCCACCCACAGGTGAGCTGCCGCATTGCAGGGCGCAACATGGCAGCTGCCACCTGTGGGTGGCCATCCAAGTTCCTGCCGCACCTGGTGGCGCCCCCCCATGCCCCATTGTGGGCATCCCTGAGCGGAAATCCCCGTGACAATATCCCTGTAGTCCAGTGGACCTCTATGTGCCCGATTGTGGGCATCACTATAGTCTCCCCCCTCCAATATCCCTGGTGGTCCAGTGGACCTCTATGTGCCCCATCGCGGGCATCACTATAGTCCCCCGCTCCAATATCCCTGGTGGTCCAGTGGATCTCTATATGCCCGATCGCGGGCATCACTATAGCCCCCCCCATCCAATATCCCTGGTGGTCCAGTGGACCAATCGTCGCCCAATCGCGAGCATCCGTAACACAGAAGAAAAAATTACTCACCTTAGTAATGTTGTTTCTTCTAATGGAGTCTTGCTATATTATGACAATTGCAGTATGATCCAATCATGGAACTGCCCCGGAGATGAAATAGTTAACTTTCCATGAAGCATGGAACTCTGAGCGCGAGCTCGGTTAGGAAGCTCTGTCTGTTGTGCTTCAAACATAAACTGTCAGATCTTTACGAGCTAAAACTCACTAAGGTTCTGTGTGGAAGCTGTAAACCTACACTAGTGGCTACTAACCTAACCACACATTTCCTGGTCTCAAACAAAGACTCAAGTCAGGAGACCCAAAAAATGAAAAACACAACACCAATTCAACCCAAAAGAGAGGGTGTAAAAACAACATTGGACATAAATGAAGGGCCAACCCTGTAAAGCCCACCCACATCCCAAACAGAGGTTCTGAGAGGGGCAGGCAGGAAGGGAGGTCATAATATAGCAAGACTCCATTAGAAGAAACAACATTACTAAGGTGAGTAATTTTTTCTTCAAACAACATGAAGTCTTGCTATATTATGACAATTGCAGACTACACAGCAGTACCCCCATGGAGGAGGGACAGAACCTACTTAGGGAATAGGCTCTGAAGGACAGCTGTGCCAAACCGAGCATCACTCCTAGCCTGGATGTCCAGGGAGTAATGTAGTAAAAGTGTGAACTGTTTTCCAGGTAGCTGCTTGACATATTTCTAGAATAGGAATGTCTCTGGCAGCAGCCAGAGAAGCAGCTGTACCTCTGGTGAGTGAGCCCTCAGGCCTGAGAGGGAACTTTACCCAACTTTCGTAGCAGAATTGGATACAAGAGACAATCCACCTGGCAATGGATCTCTTAGTGGCTGGCTTCCCTTTACCAACCTCGCCATAAGTGAGGAACAGTCGGAGGGAGTCAAACCTGTGACCCTTGGTACGCTCTATGTAGTAACTAAGGGCTCTCTTCACATCTATGCTGTGTAGCCTCCTCTCACCAGAGGAGGAGTGGTCAGTGAAGTACACTGGAAGAGAAATAGATTGATTAAGGTGGAAATCTGAAACCACCTGAGGTAGGAACTTCTTGTTAGTCCGGAGGACCACCTTATCTCTGTGAAAGGAGATAAAATCCGGCTCCACTGACAATGCTTGTAATTCACTTATGCGTCTGGCAGAGGTGATGGCTACCAGAAACACAGTCTTCCAAGTCAAGTACTTAAGCTCAGCTGAAGATAAGGGCTCGAAGGGGGGGTTGCATAAGCTGAGCAATGCAAACATTAAGATCCCAGGCAGGGGCAGGATCCCTGAATGGAGGGTTGGTGTGAAGTAATCCCTTAAAAAACTTGGAAAATACAGGATGAGCTGAAAGAGAAGAGGATTTACCTGCTGAAATAAAAGCAGACACAGCTGCCAAATGCACCTTCAGGGTAGCTGGTCTGAGCCCCAGAGAATTCAGATGGACCATATAATCCAGGACTGTGGGTAGATCAGCAGAGTCTGGGGGAAATATGCTTTTCTGAGCACCATATGGAAAACCTTTTCCATTTGGAATTGTAAGTAGCCCTGGTGGAAGGCTTCCTTGAGGCCTTCAATATATCCATTACACCTTGGGAAAGGTGTAAATCAGAAAACTCTAACTCTTCAAGAACCAAGCCTTGAGATTGAGAGATTTGAGATTCGGATACCAAACCCGTCCCTGGGCACAGGTTAACAGATTGTGATTCCTGGGAAGGCACAGGGGAGGATGGACTGCTAAGGATAGTAGGAGTGGATACCAGGGTTGTCTGGCCCAATCTGGAGCTATCAGAATGACTTTGCAGGATTGGGATCTGATTTTGACTAGCACTTTGAACAGGAGAGGAAGGGAGGGAAGGCATAGAGGAACTTCCCTTCCTAACTGAGGGCTAAGGCATCCAGGGGGAGTGAGCCCAACACTGGGGGCCTGCAGCGAAAAAGAGGAAGTTGGTGATTGTCTGGGGCTGCAAAAAGATCTATCTTCGGGGTGCCCCATCTGGCAAATACTACTCCCAAGACCAGGGGATCCAGTGACCATTCGTGATGGCCCTCAGAATCCTGCTGAGAGCATCTGCCAGGACATTGTCCTTGCCTGGGAGGTGGACTGCCGTAAGGGAGGTGTTCAGGAGTAAGCCAGAGACCACAACATCAGCCCGTGCACAAGGCCGAGACCGTAGTGCCCCTTGCTTATTGATGTACCACATTGTAGTGGTGTTGTCTGTTCTGACCTGTACAATCTTGCTCTGAACAGATCTGGAAAAAGCTTGAAGCGCTAGAAAAACTGCTCTGAGCTCCAACAGGTTGATGTGGAGCAGAGATTCCTGGGGAGACCACAGACCCTGGGTGGTGAGGTCGCCATGTGAGCTCCCAACCCAAGAGGGATGCATCTGTAGTAAGGATTAGGGAGTGAGACTGAGTGACAAAAGGACTCCTTGTCTCAGGTTGCTCTGATCCTGCCACCACTGTAGGGCTTGGATCAGGGTTGAGTTACTGGGATCAACTTGGTAAGAGGATCCTTTCTTTGAGACAAAAAGCTCTCAAATGGAACTGGATGTCCCTCATCTGAAATCTTGCTCCTGCACAACTGCTGTGCAAGCAGCCATGTGTCCTAGGAGCTGCAGAAAATGCCTTGCTGGTCGAGAGACCTGCAGGGTGAATGAGGAGGCCAGGAGACTAGGGTCTTTGCCTGTCCAGAAAGGAAGGCCCTGGCCTCCTGTGTGTTCAGTTCTGCGCCTATGAAGGTAAGCTGGACAGGCTCTAGAACTGACTTTGAGAGATTCAGAAGGAAACCTAGAGAGTAAGCAGTTGCTGCGTTATCTGAAGATGTAAATTGACCTGGTCTGGGGACTGGCCTACTATGACCCAATCGTCCAGGTAAGGAAAGATGGCAACCTTTTGCCTTCTTGGGTAGGCAGCTGCTACTGCCAGGCATTTGGTGAATACCCTTGGAGCAGAAGTGAGGCCGAAGGGCATTGCTCTGAACTGGTAGTGGCCTGAGGGCAGCTCGAACCTGAGGTACTTTCGATGGGATGTTCTGATGGGAATATGGAAGTAGGCATCCTTGAGGTCCAGGGAAGCTAGCCAGTCCCCTGGCCTTAGAGAGGGTAGGATAATTCCCAGAGTCACCATTTTGCACTTTGGTTTTAAAAGGTGCTTGTTTAAGTATCTGAGATCCAGGATGGGCCGCCATTCTCCTGTCTTTTTTGGGGTAAGGAAGTACCTGGAGTACAAACCTTTGCCCTGGTGTAGAGGAGGAACCCTTTCCACGGCTCTGAGAGCCAGGAGGGTAGAGACCTCTGCCTCTAGGGCGAGTGCCTCTGATGGAGTTGCAGGTGGAAAAGATCTGGTTCTCAGCTTTGGAAATTTTTTGAAGCTGAGAACCAGTCCCTGGCTTACTACTTCCAGGACCCACTTGTCTGATGTTAAAGACTTCCAGTCCTGGACAAAGTAAGCCAGCCTGCCCCCTACAGGTAGAGAAGAATCGGCCCTGGCAACCCCATCAGGGTGCCTGCTTGGCAGGGGCTTTGGGCTGAGGGGTGGAAGCAGGCCTGCTTGTACCCCATCTGCCTCTCCCTCTAAAGAACCCCCTCTGGGCATAGGCGGAAGAGGAAGCTTGGGTTTGGTAAAAAGGCCTATGAAAAGGCCTGCCCCTGCCTTAGGAAGCTGCTTTTGAGGAGTGGCCTGCCTTTCCTTGGCCTGTGCACGCCTATAGGTGGTCCTATATTCATCCATTTTCTTCATGTAATTCTCTGTTTGCTCCCCAAACAGAGAATTGCCCTCAACAGGAAAATCCATGGCCTTAGACTGGGTATCCGGAGACAGGGTAGTACATCTGAGCCAGGCCATCCTGCGAAGAGCCACAGATGTAGCCATGACTCTTGATGAAACATCATTAGAGTCCACTGCAGCATGAAATTACCTTGGATGCCTCAATACCATCCATAGCCACCTGTTCCAGCTCCCTGGCAAGCTGGTCAGGGACTTGTTTTGCTAGAGCCAGCGCAGTATCCCATCTGATTTCTGGTACCTAGCAGCATAAGCCATATAATTTGCCTGTCTGAGTCCCAAAGATGCTGCCATGTACTGTTTCTTTGCCATAGCATCAATCTTCCTGGAGTCCTTCTCAGGGGTGTGAAGCTAGGGGAATATTAGCTTGTCACAGGCTGCAGCCTGCACTACCCCACATGGCTGCATTGCTGAGTGAGGAAATCAGTGTCGGAACCTGATAGGTATACCTCTTGTCCATCCTTTTATCCACAGGAGGTATAGTGTGAGGAGTTTTAAAACTTTTACTGTCTGTTTCCGAAAGATTTATGCAAAGGAATAGACAGTCTCCTAGACTCTGGAATATCCATCATTTCTACATAGTCAGGCTCGTCTTGGTCATCAACAGCTTCCTCAACAGGGATCTGGAGAGTTTCAGCAACTTTCTTACAAAAAATGAAATGAGAAGGGGACTCAGAAAGCCTGGGAGGAGAAACCTCTAAGGGTCTATCTGGAGAGATGTCCGGTTCAATGGGCGCATCCAGATCTTCAAAACCATATTCACTCTCCTCATATTCCCTTCCCCTCCTCCGGTTCATAAAATCCTCAAAATCATAATCTTGAACCCGATGGAACCGGCCGAACGACACCTCCCTGATGGTGTCGGTTCGGTCGAACCTCAAGAAAGAGACTGGACAATTTGAATTGCTTTAGCTATTTCTTCAGCAGTTGGGGAGAGAACTTTTGGCTCTACGCTAGCTGACTTTCTAGTCCTTTTTGCTGGAACCGGCTCCTCAGAACCAGCTCTTCATTTGCCCAAGGAAGTATCACCCTGGTCAGAGGGCACTCCCTCCGGTTCGGTTGGTACCAGACCGGGCTGGCCATCTGGGTCAGCGGACTTTTTGGCCTCCCTTTCCCTGAGCCTACCAACTCTCTTTTCTATGGTGGCAGCAGGGAAATTCTTACAAATCTGGCAATCTGAATTGAGGTGGACAAACCCCAGACAATAGACACATGTGGTGTGTGGGTCAGCCTTAGCAAAAGCTTCCCCGAACACTACAGTGCTGAAACCAGTGGGTCCAGTTTTTCTTTGGGTTTCTCAGACATAATGCCAGCCTAACCAAACTTGCCCGTTTATGGCAATCCGCCAAGCAAGACACTCTTATCGGTCCCCAACCGTGTCACTGGTCGTGGAAAAAACCGTAATGAAATCCGTTTTTTTTAGAACCGATAAGAACTGGGAACCGCACTCTAAAAAAGGACTAGTAATTTTACAAACAACCTGATCGGTTCAAACCGAACCGATAAATGTGTACAAGTTCCACACAGAAAATTCAATGTAAAACCAATCTATTACTTACGTTACCACAGACAGAGCTAGAATCGACCGGCTGCAGTTTAATTTCGGTTAATTTTCAATTGAAAACCGAAAATAACACTTTTTAAACTGACAAAATGAACCGAGCAGAAGGAGAAATCTCCAGAGCGACTGTTCAGTGAGGCGGAGTAAAGAATCTGACAGTTTATGTTTGAAGCACAACAGACAGAGCTTCCTAACTGAGCTCACGCTCAGAGTTCCATGCTTCATGGAAAGTTAACTATTTCATCTCCGGGGCAGTTCCAAGATTGGATCATACTGCAATTGTCATAATATAGCAAGACTTCATGTTGTTTGAACAGACCCCTACCACCCTGGTGGTCTAGTGTACCCTGCTCCCCACACGCCCACTGAGCCCCACCGCCCGCTCCCCCTTCAGCCGGTGAGGCGGCACACCCACCACCTCGCCCGCCGATTGACAGTTGGTAGGCTGCACGCCCATTGGTTCACAGCGTGAGCCAATGGGCGTGCAGCCCATACCGTACGGCTCAGTCCAGATAAAGTCCCCCACACACACACTCACAGCAGTAACAATCTGGGATTAGCTGTTTTTGACAGTAAATGGATTTTATATTTACTTATTATTTATTTTTTGAAAATTGGTAATCAGAAAAGGCATTCTGAGCTGAAGCTCATTTACAGGTGTAAATTTGTGAACAAGGAATGCAAAAATTGGGTAGCAAAAATTTTACACGGTAAAAATAAATTCCTAAACAATACTACATTCAGGTACATTGGAGATAGTATGCATAGTAGTATAATACGATTATAGCACGTCTAGAACAGGGAAGTTCACAGCACCCTACTGGACAAAGAGGGAGCCCACATGGACTGACACAAAGAAACTGTTATTGTACATTTAGTTATATTTTTTTCACAAAGCACGTTCCAAGGCTGACAGTTTCTAGCCAGACACATCACAAAGAGTGCCGGCAAAGGGGCAACTGGACCAGAACAGAAACATGTTAATTGTAATGTTTTATATTTCATTTGAGAATGTACGTTATTATTGTGCTTAATGTTTTGATCTGAGCATGGTTCCCAGATGGGTATACCATAGGACAAGGACACACCAGTGCGACAGACATACTCTTGGCTGACTGCTCTAAAGACTGAGCCCCAGGACTAAGACAGGAAGCAGTGACTGACATAAACATAAATGTTACTTTTCATCGAGTCCCCCCATTCACAGTACGCATACAATTCATGAGTGATCAGGACACACAAATGAGACAAATTCCATTACACCAGGACTCGCAAAATGTTGATCAGTACAGAGGTGGGAAGTACTGAGAATGAATCCTTGGTTTATTTCAGATTGCCAGTGTTTGCAGATGCCAGTGCACCTCTAGGACAACAGGCATCGCATGCCACTCACACAGCGGGCAACAGTGTTGTCGGACACAACACCCGCGTCCGAGACAAATCACAATAAAAGTATTTTTCTACATAAAACAGCTGTACTAGAAGAGGATGTTAATAGCACATCTTCATGGATGTTGGGGAAATAACAGTTTGCTTGTTTAGTAACTTAAATTTGTGTCACGTGGTGGGGGGAGGGGCCCATAGAAGAAAGTCATGGACAAATAAAAATATTAAAAAAAAATTAGACATAACAGTCTGAACATGTGTATCAAAATACAGTTACTTCTTTTATTTAAGTATACAGGAATAGGATGCATTTACTTTCATATCATAATGAAGCTGGGTCATGGCGATAGAAAAAGATGGTTCACATTCAGTTTTTAAAAATCATATTTAGGAAACCATCAATTTCTTGCATATCAGGAAGTTTTGCTGTATGTAGTCCAGGCAAACCATGTCATCCACAGAAAATAAATAACAACCAACTGATCAGCATCAACTTATGAGGTGAGGCAAGACAAGGCAATTTATTTGTAATTCACCCAATCCCAGAGGCTCCCTGTACTGCACAGCAAGTCAGTCAAAACATAAGGAAACATACAATCAAAAAAATCAAAACATTATCATAACTAAATAATAAATGAATCTTCAGACCCAAAAGATAAACTAAATTTACCATTTATAATAATAAAGCTAGTAGAAGGGGAGAGCTGGGGGTGCTGGTACACTTGGGTACCAACAATCTGGCGAACAAGCCTCTGGAGCAAGTGAAGCGTACCTTTCTGGCCTGGGGGACAGATGGCAGGCACACTTGGTCTCCTGACCTTTTCCAAGGTCCTCTGTCTATGTAGCGGAGTGGCAGGAAAGACAGAGTAAGGAGGGAAGAAATAGAGGAATTAAATGGAAAGTTAAACGGATGGTGTCATGAGAAAGGATACCACTTTTTGGCAGTATGCGGGACTTCAGGAGCAAGAGGCTTTTCAAAGGTGGTGGCCTTCACCTGAAAAAAAAGGACCTGTGTGCTGGGGCAAAAGTTTGACATCTACATTAGTTAAGCTGACTGCGGGGGACACTGAGGCTAGGGGAACCACAGTAGAGGTAGTGATGAAAGGGAATCTAGCTAGTGCTCCCCCAGTACTGGGGACTGGTAGCAGTAAGGTGGGTAAAAATAAGGTTGAGGCTCAAAAAAGAGTAGTGGAAGAGGCAAAGGGGGTAGGCTCTCAGAGTCTACAAGCAACAGGAAAAGTAAGAAGGTAAGGAAAATGAGAAGGAATGCAGGTGTAGGAACACAAAACAGCAAGAGAGGATATGGAGCTGGTTGGAAGGGGATCTGCCTTAAACAGATTCACCAAGATAAACTGTACAGCCCCTGCACTTGATATATAGCTGCCTTACCTCCATGGCATGTTCTTATTGTGAAGCTTGCCTGAAATAATCCAGTCTGTCAAAAATGGTATCCCTCCTAAAATTAAGTAAACCAGGTCCCAAGGACTTCTTGGTTGTAAGTGCCACCCACGCTACACCCCCGCACTCACTAACATAATGACAAGATGCTAGGGAGAGCACGTGGGCATGCTTCATTATAGTCAACTGGTGGCGGCTTTCCAAACAGTTTTCAATATTATAATGGCTACTTGGTAATGAAACGTGGGTACTGGTCGACTAACAAGGCCCAGGGTCTTGGGCCTTGAGAAGGCAACCCCCTGCAGCATGCCCTGCTGGGGTGGGGCATCGAGCACAATATAGTATCAGCTTTGCATTCTCCCAGGAAGCAAACAGATCCACAAGAGGGGTGCCCCACCAAGAGAACAGATGGTGCACTACCGCCTGATGGAGAGACCACTCATGAGATGCCTCACCCAGGGATCCGTACAAACTCCCGACATCCATTCATTTTACCAACACCAAAATCCTGAATAGATCACAAGCCCGACTTTTAAATGCCCCGATTATTATGTGCCTGATGACAGTATTCCTGACTGCCGAAATCCCAAAAAACTGAAAATTTGTTACGGGCCACTTCAAACAACGCTACCTCCCTAACTTTCCTGCACTACAACAATTCTTCGGTGTTGGCTTATGCAAAGAGTAAGACATTTTTTTCATTAACCAATTCACCAGTCACCCAATTCTTCTGACTATAGTTTTCAAAGTGACACACTTATAATATAAATTAATCAACAGAATTTTTAATTTTTCTAGTTGTTGGAACTAGTCCTTTAGTGGGTCAGGAAAATCTCTGAGTCTGTCAGATTCATACCCAAGTCGGGACTAGGGAGACCAAAAACAGCTGCACAAGTAATGCACACTAGGTCTGCTTTTTTTAAACTGCTCTTTCAACAAGCAAGTTAATCAGGATTATGGTGGGGAACTGAGTCGGACAGAACAGGATCAGCTGACAGATGCAGTACGACTGAGTGTGGCAGAATGTAAAGGCAAATTCCATAACATAATCTTTTGCTTTAGTAAATCAAGATATTACTTTCTGAGGTGGGTTAAGGTAAATCAAGGAACCAGAGCCTGCAGTTGTCTGCTGAGTCAGTGGGCAGCTAGACAGAGGAGGCAGGTGTGACAATGAGCGGGTTAGCTAAGAGGAGGATTGATGGTGCTTGTAACAGCGCTATGCTGAATAAAAGTTTTTTTTAAATTTAAAACTGCAAGGAGAGACTGAGAAGAGGAAAGGCAGCTAGTAACTTGGATATTACTACCCGATAATCAAAGACATAAATAAATATAACTGAGCAACTGTTAAAACTGAGAAAGGCAACATTTGGAATAATACTGGGAGCCAATGCAATTCATGGACAATGGGGCTATATTTAGATATTTATCTGTGTGGCTGAAGATGCAGCCAGTTTTATTTTTGGACAAAGACTGAGAGTTTTAACTTAGGAAGGTTGAGATGGCATTGAGGCATTAATCAGAACTGGCACAGAAGACTGGTCCAGATTTTATGGAGATAAAAACAGGAAGTTTTATTGATGCCCGACAAAGCCCGACACATTCCAACACAGTTAATGTCTGGCTTCTGAAATTTGGCATTTCGAGTCTGTTGGCATTTTGTGTGTCGGGATTAAGAAGTCGGGCAAAGGTTTTTCGGGATTCTGTCAGGCAGGCAATCATACCTAACCCCTCACCCACCTGGCTGAGGGCGTTCACCAGCTGTTTGGACATGCTGTCCACATGAAGGGCCAGGAGATCAGCGTTCAGGCTGAGAAAGAGGGTCCAGATGTGGAAAGCCTCCCTGCACAGAGGAAGGAAGTGTGTCCCACCATGTTTGTTGAGGGAGTACATGGTTGTGGTATTGTCCATCTAGACCTGAATGACCTGACCCCAAATGTGTGGAGCAAAGACTGTCAGCACCAGTCAAACTGCCCAAAGCTCCAGGTAGTTGATACGGCTTTGGGACTCCTCTGGGGTCCAGAGTCCATGGACTCAGTACTCCCCCAGGTGGGTATCCCAGCCTATCATGGAGGCATCAGTCATGATGGTGACCATTGGCTCGGGGGGTACAAAGGAAATTCCTTCCTGCAGATGTTCTGGGACCAATCACCACTGAAGGTCATCCCACATCAGCTGGGTCACAGTGACCAGCTGGTCAAAGTCACCCTTGCAAAGAAATCATTGATGGGCAGACTCCCACTGCAGAGAGTGTGTTCTCCACCAGGCAAAACAGACCACAGTGGTAATTGCCACCATGAATATCAGGAGGCACAGGAAATCCTGAGCAGGGTACAACTGCCCAATGCAAAATAGTCAGGCAAAGGAGGAGAGAACCTCCACCCAGTCTGCCAGGAGTCAAGCTCTGGCTCTGCAACAGTCGAGCCCTGCCCCAGTGAAGTGTATCACCTGCGAAGGTACAAGCTCCAACTTGGTCTCATTCACCAGAAGGCCAAGGGACAAGCCAGTCTGGAGGGCCAGGTCCCTGGACCACTCCACCTCCTCCCTGGAGGGACCCATTATCAACCAGTTGTCCAGGCAGGGACACACCCAGATCCCTCTGCATCTCAGGTAGGCTCCACCACTGCAATACACTTGGTGAAGACCCTGGAAGCTGAGGAGAGGCTGAAGGCATGGCCTGGAACTCATATGGATTACCTTCCACTCAGAACCAAAGGAACCAGCAGTGGAACAGATGGATGGGAACATAGAAGAATGCATCCTGAAGATCTAGGGAGTAGAACCACACGTTCGACTCCAGGGATGGAATTGTCTAAGACAGAGTGATCATCCTGAAGATTCGCGACTGAAGGAATTTGTTCAGATCATGCAGATCTAAGATGGGGCGTCAGCCCCCCTCCGCTTTGGAACCAGAAAGTATCGTGAAACAAACCCTGGGCTTACTGGAGGGTCCAGGACCGGAGCCACTACTTCCATCTTGAGGGGCTAGGTGATGTCTTCCCAAAGGGCTGACAGCATGGCAGCAGACACCATGTCCTCCCATGGGGCATGGGCTTGGCATGGAAGGTAATCTTTGAACTCCAGAGGCAGACCTTGACCAACCAATTTGAGGACCCACCTGTTCATGGTGACAACAGACCAGGTGGAAAGGAAGTGGCAGAGCCGGCCCCCATGGAAGGACCCAGGGGAGACAGGATAAGCATTGGGAGGCACCCCCCCCCCAGTCCATCACTGGGCAGGCTTGGGGGGGAGGAGGAGGAGGGACTGACTGATGTTGCAGTGGTGCCTTGACCACCTGAACTGAGGACAACCGAAGCAACTGACTTCTGTCGAGGGCACCAAGCCTGGGCCTGCTGCCTGGCTGGGGGTGGGATGACTTGGCTGCAGGGGCACAGAGGGGCTGAAAGGGCTTCTTCCTATGAAGCTTGGGGCCCTTGGGATCCCTCTGGGTGGAGGTGACAGAGTCCAGGGTGGCACTGTATTTCTCATTTCTAGTGTGGTGTCCTTCCACCCCTGGCCCAAACAAATCAGTGCCCAGGAAGGGGACATCCACCAACTTGTGCTGGGTATCTGTCATGAAGACAGAAATCCGCAGCCAAGCCCTGTGGCGCATGGCCACCGCAGCGGCAACAGACTGGGTGCAGAAATCACCAATGTTCATAGCCATCTAGAGATGCTGTTTGGCCACTGCTCTGCTCTGGCCCTGGACTTGTTTGACCGTGGTCTGTATGTCATCCGGGAGCTTGGGAAGGACATCTTCAAGGTGCTCAGTAAGGCATAAGTGAAACGGGCCATCAAAAGAGCCAAACTCACCTGCCAAAGGCCGAGAGAAGAGGCCACACAGAACTTTTTGGCCATGTAATCCAATTTCTTGGATTCTTTGTTGGGAGGTGTATTCACGTCCCTGACATTGCCAGTACACTCAAAAACCAAGTCGGCAACCATACCCTCAGCCGAGGGATGTTCGGTGAAATCCAACAGGGAACCCATAGGGACCGCATACCTTTGCCCCATACAAGCAAATGGCACACAGCAGGAGGAAGGGTGCTGCCAAAGCTCCCAGGGTGGGGCCAAGAATGGTCTCAGTGACTGGGAAGGCAAAGCCTGGGGAGCCACCTCGGTCGAGAATTTCAGTCAAGGGGTACTCGGCCCATTTTTGGATGGGCTTCATCTGAATCTTGGCAGATTCTGAAATTAAATGAAGAAAGCCCCCAAAAGATGTGGGATCATGTTCCATAGACAAATCCTCCCCTACTTCCATGTCCAATGGACAGGAATGCAAGGAGGAGACCTGAGACTCTGAGGATTCGTTAAAAAGTGGTCAACCTCTCGAATCCTCACTGACTCTGAGGGGTCTATCAGGAGTAACAGTGACCGACAGCTGATGAGGAAGCCCAGAAGCGGTACAGGCATCCTTAGAAGGGGGACCATCCTTCGGCTGCTTAGGAGGCGGCTCCACCCTGATGGGCGGGGAAGCTGGAACAGGCCAAGCCTGAGCAGGCTGAAGCCTTGGTGGCAGCACTCCTGACAAAGAGCCAGGGTGTGAGCCGGAACTGGCTTAACCCCAGAGAGCATGATCTGCTGCCACATTGGCTCTTCACAGCACTGGTGCATCTTGCCTTAGTGCCTCTCCTTACCTGAGGAGGAAGAAGAGGAAGAATAACAGTGGTGTTGCTTGCCCGAGTGCTGAGAAAGCGCTGATGCCAGTGAGGGCTGCTTGACTCCCGGCTATGGGATCTCAACTTTGACCACTAGGGAACCTGACATCAAGAAAAAGAGGGAGCTGGCGAAAGCCAAGACTCCTCTGAGGGAACAGGATCCCGAGGGTTTGGGACCAGATCAGGAAGCTGGTATGACCCTCCCTGGGAGGTAAGAGGTAGGACTGGAGTCCTAAAGGGGGAAGTATCCCCCTCATCCTGTGACAACATGTCGACCGGCTCGAGAAAAATCTTGACTGATTGGTCGATATGTGTCTCGGCCAACAGGCCGGATGGGGAGACTGTGGAGCCAGCAGCCTGGACTGAAGAATCAATCATAGTCAAAACCTCCAAGGAGGCACAGGAATCCAAGGCTTGAGAGTGCTTGCAATCCCATGATCATCGATGAGACTGTTCTTTAGTCTCTGCTTTAGAAGATATAGATGATTTTGTACCCTTACAGGGACCCTGCCCAAGGGTGGGAAGGAACTGGCACAAATCCCGGTAATGCAGACGTAAAGGTGACGCCAAAGAAAAGTGGCACAAAAGCTAAAGCTGAAAAGGCATGCTCCACGGCCTGAGCCCTCATCTTTTTGAAGGCTGCAAGTTGTTCAGTGGACCCTGCAGTCATGGAGACTGCCTGGCAAGTGTCTTTTGAGCAAACAGGAGGGTCCCGTTCATCTGGGCACCCGACAAGAGGACAAGCATGTCGGTCCTCCAAAGTATTTGGATTCAAAGTGTGACAAAGGCAGCAAGCCTGGAGACTGTGTTCATGGCCCAGGCAGTAGACACACAAGGTATGCAAGTCCATCAGGGACGTCTTCTGTCCGCAGTCACAGCTTTTAAAACCGGGCGCCGGCTTCAAGTCATCCACACCAACGGTAAATAGTTTCTAATTCAAAAACCACACATAGTGGATTTTTGAAAACAAGAGCCTACATAACACAGAGCAATAAGGAGGGAACCTTCTTCTTCCAGTGGAAAGGAAGCTCTGACGTCATGGGGCGGTGCCAAGGGAGTTACCACCCTGGTGGGTCAGAGAAGCCAGCTTGAAGAATTTCCAGCCATAGATTTAAAGGTAAAGGAATCTGCCAGAAGTGTGGATTGTACACCATATTCATGTCCCTAGAAAAGTGTGTTAGTGTTGGTGCTTCCCCCTTTGTGCTATGTAAAGTGGTAGTTCCATTTTTTTTTTTTTTTTTAAGAAATTTGTTTTAATTACTTCTCTGGTGTTAGTGACCCCTCCGTCCACTCTTTGTTGTAAAATAAAAAGAACACTTTCCCTGGTAGTCCAGAGTCCCACCCCCTTCCAGTCCCAGGTAACCTCACTGCTTTCCCCAATCCCAGCCACACTGAGACAGCCGGCCGTCTGTATTTAACCTCTACTCACCTCCGGTATCAACTGCTGTCTCAATGAAATGTATGTACAAATGAAGTTGGCAATAGATTTTGAACTACTGCCCCCTGCTAAGTACTACAGACTGGTGTTAGGAAGGACAGTGGTCAACAGTACCTAGCTTTTGAATGTCATGTGATGGTCAACTGATCAATCATAAAGCAGGATTTTGGTGCAAGGTTTAAAAATAAAGTCTTGTTTGGTTCTGGACTTATAGTTATAAAGTATATGGTATAGCAAATAGCTGTCTGGGCCTTGAATACTGTATGCAACTGCAGACAGGAGAAAGAAAACATCAAGAAGATTTATTGTGAAGCATTTGCTCTTTGTCAGTTAACTAGCAGTAATAGTCGTAGTAGTCCTGTATTTTCCATAGAGCACTCTTTCCAAGACTCAGAGGATTTACCAATAAATAGTAGAACAAAACAACAGATACCAAAGCAGTAGCAAGTAGTAGTTCACAGGACATGGAATAACAAATAGATAATAAACAGCTGTTATAGACAGAGGGTCCATTAAAAGGCAACCACTTGTGCCATGCAAAATATAACAGGGATATTCAGTAGTAATACATTCACTGTACCCATAGCTGGTGTGTAATGCATGTACATATATAGAGGCTATAGTCATGATGTGAAAAGTGGCAAGGAACAGTAAACAGTTCTGAAGTTAAAGGGACAATATCAACCACTTTTGCATCATATTATTTCTAGTTAAAAATCTTCATTTTATGATTGCTTTCCTTCTCTTAAATTCATTGTTGTTGCTGGTTGTTTTTTCTGCCTCTTTGCTTAGTAGAACAGAAATGCATGCTAATGTTTAGTTATACTCAACCTTGTTTTGTTTCAAATACTTGATCTACTCTTACTGCATACTTCCTGAACATTACAAAAACTTCTAAATAGCGCAGTCACTCATGACACTATAGTCTCCTCTTCTACCATTACATAATTAGTCATGAGACTGTGTTGAGGTGTTCCTAAGTCCAAGAAAGATGCAATAGGAGTTGATCAAGGAATGTAAACAAACATGTTTTGTGTGGTTTACACCAGAATAGCAGGCAGTCTGTTTTTCACTTTTTAAAAGAAAACAGGATCAGAATTATAATGCCAGCTACATTACCAGTCTATACAGAATGTGAGCGATCATAATGTGTTTTTTTTTAAATTAGAGACATTTTGAGGCCTTAGGGGGTTGACAGTGTCCCTTTATTTAGTGACTGCTCACTGTGATTTTGACAAAGCCAGTCCAAACTTGATGTCACATAAATCTCTTTATTAAGATAAGTTGGCCCATTTTGTCTACAAGGCTTCTTCATGGACTTCTAAAACCAGAGTTAAGCATTATATTATATGTTAAGAAAATGATACTTAATGTTTATATTATGCAGATTCAGAAATCATACTCAGCTTAGTCTCGAATGTGGAATATTACTACCTTAAATTATCTTAACATTATTTCATCTGTTTATCTTTAGTCTTACATAGTTAATGTTTTCGCTTCCTATTACAAAGAATAATATATTTGTAATAATAAAAACTTCATACAGGTATGAACAGGTATACAGGTGTCCCATTACCTCAACAAGTACAACACTTGCAACCTACCTACAGGAATAACAAATATTGCTTTGTCCCTGCTAATATGCAGCCTCTTTGCCTTGCGGTATTTATGCCTGCCAGCAAAAAGATAGTAAAAAATCATAACTCCAAATCTGTAAACTCTAGACTCACATTGTATTAATTTTTTTCAGATGCAGGGGGGATTCTGGGAGATTTAGATGACTGCACACTAGTTGTTTGAGCTCCGCTACACAGTTGCATTTGGCACCGAATTTAAAACTAATGGCTTCAGTTACAAGAGCGAAGTTGGCTAAAGAAGCTGCTGAAGGCAAAGTGGCCCTAATTGAGAAGTTTCTTACCCCACAACAAAGCGAAAGCAACTCCGATTGGTGTGGGTCATCAAGCTCCGGCTCAGGAGAAGGAATAGCTTCCCCCGTAATTGGGCGTCCTGACATGTGCACAAAGCCGAAATAGCCTGTGAAACCCTTGCTGCAAACAATTCAAAATTCAGTCTATGAATTTCAGCAAGAAATATGAATATCCCTAACTCAGGTGAATATCACTCTGGGGAGCATTTCAAACCGCTGTCAATTAATAGAAGAGAAGATTTCTACAGTGGAGGAGTGGGTGGAAGCTGCTGAAAATGCAACAGAGAAACTGTCAGTCCGAGTCCTGACTTCAGAGAGTGCTCCGAATGCGGTTCTACATGAGCAACTTGTGGCAAAGGGAACTGAAGGAATAAAAAATACCCTACTGCTAAAAAATCTGTGAATTATCAGTCTGTCAGCAGATATTGCTTTTTCAGACTTAAAAGATTATATTGAAAATCTGCTTAACACTGTGATGTCTCTGGAACAACCTCTGGCACTAGATTCAGTTTTTCTACCACAATCGAGATGGGAGCAACAAGGATCAGCTGCAAGATATGTAATTTATACATTTCTTTCAGTTTCGGAGAGAAATAAAGATTTTAACTTTGCAAGACAGCAGAAAGAAATCATATATGAAGGGACTAAGTTGCATTTTAACCCCGACTTCTCGTAGAGTACACAGCGCCAGAGGAAAATATTTCTGAATATGAAATCAGAGTTCACGGAGGCTGGAATGCCCGCAGTTCTGCATGCTCTGGAGAAATTAAGGATGACTTTCCAGAGAAAGGTCTATTTCTTTCAGGATGTAGATAAAGCAAAATAGTTTTTCAATAAGAATGTTGCACTCCCGATGGATATTGGCTCAGATTTGGAAGAGGAATAGGCAGATGAAACTCAATATATGCCAGTGGTTACACATAAATGCTCCAAAAGAGTGAATCACTTTTCTTAAGTGTAAATTTCTTTTTTTGGACCTTAAAAATTGTTTTTCCTTTTGAATGAAATATGGGGCATATTTTGGTTTTAATGGATTACTGTAAAACAAAGAAATCTGGCTTGGGTGTTAAAGCTTGGAGCTAACAACTGTGTTACTATATTAGAATTAAAATAGAACTCCTATAAGACTTAAATTTAAGTTAATACTAATTGACCCCTCGAAAATAAGAAAAGTGTTATGCTCTCTAAGAATGTATTTTTGTTCAACGATTCAAGAAGAACCACTCTGATGTTTATTATATTTTTATGAAATGAAAAATTTCTCTTTGAATAAAAATAAAGTATATATAAAAAATGAGATGCACTAAGCACCACTGATCTGTAAGTGTCAATGTTCATTCAGTGGATTCAGTTTTAATACAAACTTCTATCTGTTCTTATTGTTCATCTTATACCAACCTTTTCAGTACGATCATATAATAAGTTGTATCTTTCACAGGTAATTAAATGAGATGTTTTTAACTGTTTTTATCTGTTAATATATACCCCTTAAACTGCATAGTTCGCTGACACAGTGCAGACTTTTTAATGTCATCAGGTACAGTATTTCACTAGTAGTTAATGTCTTTGTGATGCTCAGAGCACCCCACAGTCTCCAGTGGGCCTCTTTCTCTTTCTCCGACCTTTTCCACTGAGACTATCTAAACCAGCATCGCTACCATCAAGGTCCCCTTTTTAACAAGAGTGCAGACACCAGCACTGTGATGAAGACTGCCCATAGTAAGGGTCTCTGTTCTGGGTAAGACACACTGCACTCTCTCTCAGATGTTTACCATGCACCCCTTTATCCAGTTACCCTTCCCTCAGAGATGCAGACACCAACAACCAGTTACTCCAGTCTTAGACAAATAACTAATTTATTACTAAACACTGGTTGTCCAAATGCAGCAATAATATACAGGTATATACACTATTTACACACAGTTAAGCAACAGTTCACGCACATGATTACAAAAGGAAAGCTTTAAACACTCCTTTCTTCCCTACCAGTTACAGGGTATTCTTATCTCTCTGTCCACACTAGGTTTTGTTTCCTTAAGTCTCTCTCTTTACAGACACATAGTCTGGCTCACTCCCTTGGATCAAGTCCCAGAGATACACCCCAGTGAAAAAAGAGAGAGAAAGGCCTACTTGGGACTCCAGAGTGCTCTGACCATTAAATATGGTGACAGCAGTGAAGATGAGAAAGTGAGACATACTTGCACAAAGGACAGTAGGCTATCTAGTACCTAAGGGAGCAATCCTAAAAACGTAAGCAGTTCAACAGGTATACAACAGTAAACACTACAACTCAATCTTTGCGCACTTCTAATTTTTTTTTTTTTTTCGATCTGGGTTTACAACATTTAGAGTTAGAAATGCTAGGCAAGTATGATGTGGTAAGGTTGCCAGTGGCTCCAGCAGCTGTGTAAGGAGAGAGGTATACCACATGAAGGCTTGAACAGAGCTAAGCTGATTCAGGCTCTGGAAGCAGCCAACCAAGGTGCCTAGGTGGACTCCAGTGTCTTAACTGAGAAGTCTGAAGCAGCCTTGCAAGTTGAGTAATTTGTTTGACAGAGAATACCCATGTTCTAAAACACACATTCGACTCGGATTTTACCAGGGGATTTGATAGACCATTGTTTTCTTTCAGTGTTATAAGGGAAGAGGATGTTTACAAAGATATGGTTAACTTGGACACTAGTAAGGGACAGGCTGTGACAATATTGCGCCTATTTTTTTTTAAATAACAGCAAAAATTATATCCAAACATCTTGCTTACATTTTTACTCTTTCATTACAATCTGATCAGCTACCATCTGATTGGGAAACAGTGTTATGTGTCTCCATATGATTGGAAAACAGTGTTATGTTTCTCCAATATTTAAAGGAGGAATAATTATAGATCCTAATAGTTACTGACCAATTTCCATCTTGTCAACAACAGTTTAAATTTTTGAACAATTTGTACATAGCCAGCTCACTCAGTATTTGACTAAATATAATGTTATCACTGAAGTCCAATCTGGGTTTAAAAAAGAGTAATAACACAATAAATGTCATAACCAAGCTTACAAATGACATTTATGCCTCATTTGAGAAGGGTCATTAGAATCCTGCAATTTTCCTAGATTTATCGAAGGCATTAAAAATCGTGGATCATAACATTCTCTCTAACAAATTAAAGGATTCTGGACTAGGTTTCTGCATTATTGTCGTTTCGGTCATATTTTACCTTATGCCAGCACTGTGTAAAAATAGGTGATCTGAGATCCGACTTGGTTACAGTAAATAGGGGGGTGCTGCAGGGATCAATCTTGGGCCCCCCTGTTATTTTTGTTATACATAAATGATTTGCCCAAATTTTGCTCTGTGTTGTTGAATATATATTTATATGCTGATGACACTATAATTTACAACCACCACAGTGATGCAGAGATAGCAGTCAGAACCTTACAATCAGACTTTACCACGGTGCAGGATGCCTTGGTTGATCTACGACTATTGCTTAATGATTGGAAAACTCAATGCATGACATTCTCAAGTAAAAATAGAGATTTGCTTGACCTGACTGTGAAATTGAACAAAGTAACTGAAATTGATAGGGTTATAACCTATAAATATCTTGGTTTAGTTCTGGACAAGTTATTATTTATTCCTCATGTGGAAAATCTCTCTGTTAAGTTAAAGAAATTGTTGGCTTTTCTATAGAGATGTCATGTTTTAGTTACCCGCTTAGAAAATTCTTAGTTAATTCACTTTTTTTGTCAGTGTTGGATTATGGTGATTGTGTTTATTGTAGAAACTCAACTGTTAAAACTTTGAATGCACCTGACACTTTATATCACAGTGTACTTAGATTAATTACAGGACTACTGTGAAAAACTCAACATTGTAGTCTGTATGCAGAGGTGGGATGAGGTTCATTAACAGAACAAAGAGAACTGCACTGGCATCTTTATGTTTATAAATTTATTATTAAGGCCCTTTCCTCATTTCTGTTAAAGATTCACCATTTTCTCCATAGCTGGAGGAGACTTGCAGCAAGCTGTTCTTTTTTACTCAGGGAGCTCTTTGACTCTGCTTTCTACTTTTCATCAGGATGCTTTACCTGTGGCAAATATCATTTGGCAGGCTAGTGTGGCCATATCTGTTCCAAAGAAACCTGCAAATCCAAGCAGTGGATTTATGGCAGATTAAGGAAAAGGGGTGAAAAAGACCTTAAACAGTACTGATGGTTTGATAAACTATCCTGGTTACAACCACTTCAAAAAATTCTGTTGTCCCAAGTGGCTGCTACAATGATGTCTAAGGAAAAGGGGTAAAAGGATTTAAAGGGACAGTAATGCTGGGAAGGACTGTGGTCTTTGCAGACTAAATAGAAGCCATTATTATGGTTGGCATATTGGAAAACTAAGCTGAAAAGATGTGGAGATTGTGGACATTTTCCTGCATGAAGTCAGGAAATCTTTTATGGATGGTAACTGTCCTTTGAGGAGTGTTCACCCCTTTATTGGACGCTTGACTGTAAGACTTTGTATTTGAGTAGTGTGAACTGCGCAATATTGTCAGTGACTTTACTAATCCTGCTTTTTACCTGATAGCTAAGGTAGTCACACTTTAGTCCCGCAATAATTTATATTGGAGAGGGGTAAAAGTGCTGAAGTAGATTTTAATATTTTAATCTTTCTGGGTGCCCAGTATATCTGTACAGATTAATCATTATTATCCTCAGGAAGTTTGTTCAGAATGGTAAATACTAGATTACAAAGGATGCAAAATCCGGATTTATCTCCATCGGCTCAGGATTTGCCAGTTAAAGGAAAAATATCCCACAAAAATCAAACTAAAATAACAGATCATATGTTGTTCTATCCTGACAGCAGAGGTAAGACCTCTACTCCCAGGAATGGTTCTCTTATAGAGTCTGTATTACCTAGTAATGACTGGACAACTAGTAAAGAACAGGTCTTTAATGGGGAAAATGGTAATTATGAGGAAACTAATGTTACAAAACCTATACAAACTACTATGGAAGTGGGATATATTAAGAATTCCTCTTCCACAAGTATGCATTCTCCTAAGGTGGATAACAGTATTATCCAGACACAGGACTTAGAAGCCTCACCTAAGCTGTGGCACTCAGGTGAAAGTCTGTGTGAGGATTCTATTTGAAATAGAACAGACCTGGGTGACATTATTCAAGACCTACAGGTCACCATTGATGGCCTCAAATTCTGTGAAGAGCAGCTTAATGTGACATAGCTTTGTAAAAAATGTCAGATTAATGAGACTGGTAGATTAAATACATCTGAGATGAAGGGAAGTCCTGTCATTAAGTCTTGTTGTCTGAGTGATGATCTGGAGTGAACAATGAAAAATCCTTATTATACCAACATTATTATTATGGATTGGATGATAATTAATAGGGACTTACCAGACAATCTAAGAGGAGAAGGGGCTAGTAATAGAGCTAAATTAGATTAGGTTCTTTCTAGACTTCCAGCTACTATTTCCTTTAGTGACTTCAGTGTTTCTGTACGGGGAAACGCCTCATCCCACTTAAGGACTGATTTTAGTGTTGTGTCTAATACGTTTTCCCCAATGTGTAACTGCCCGTTGTGTATTTTCCCCGACGATGAATTCCAGACTTGCATCTTACTGACAGGTATTTTTTACCGGCAACCATAATCCTGGCAGCATTCAGAAGTGCAGTTTTTCTGTATCCACCAAGCCCACAGAGTCAATAAAAAAATACATAAACACAGACCTGAAAGCTGCTAAATGAAAAAACATAAAAGCAGACCTCTTCCCTTGCAGACAGGCTGATACAATAAAGCCTGAATTGAAAATACTCCTTGTTTTGAAAATACTTGGCTTGCTTTAAACCCCATATGCCCCTTGTACCATTACAAGCCTGTAACTATAACCCTCTCTACTGTTTCACACAGAATAGTAGCTAAATGAAAAAAACATAAAAATAGACCTGTTCCATTGCAGATGGGTTGATATATTGTAATGTGACAACCGATTTAAAGTGCAAGCTCTGCTCTGCTTCACCGCTTATTTTAAGCAGGTTGTAATTGGTGTAATGAGTGCTCCATTGTAATTATGTCACACCTGCCATTGCAAGTACAGTCAATGACCACAGACATAGGCAATTACATGGAATTAAATGCAAGTACATGGAATTACATGCAAGTACAGTAAGTACTACACTGGATTGTGCTGTTTTGCCAATATGCAAAGTAGAAATTGCGTATAAAGTGCATCAGAGTCTGTCTCTGTCTTGTGATTTGTGTTGAAATTGCAACTGCTATGCCAGAGGTCTGTGAGTTAGTGCTTTCCCAGAGAGGAAAAGAAAAACTTTGTGTAGGGGTCATATTTATGTTAAAGAAAGAAATCAGGGAGATTTGTCCTATTGGTACTGCCAGAATCAAAAATCCACTGGTTGCCATGTTCGTGCTTCTACAGTGCTAGTAGGAGGGCTAGGAACTTTAACTGGCAGTGCACATGTTGGCATCAATAGGTTTGTGGAGGAGCTAAGAAATGAACAACTCATGACTGAGAGCACAATTGAGAAAATAAACCGAGGGTTACCAAAATTGCCATTAAAGAAACGGTACGCATAGAGAGAAGAGAAGATTGGTAACATTGTTGCTGACTGATAGAAAAAGTCAACATAGAGGATTGTGTATGAGCAAGCATACACAACAAGACAGTTGTGATCGAGAGGTTTCCGTGGTAAGTGAGTAAAAATTTATTTTTTAAGCGCTTTTCAAAGTCAAAGCGCTGTACAAATACACAATTAAAATACATACATATAACATGCAACAACAATAACAATATGATTACAATAAAAACAATAAAATCACTCTCCATATGCCTGTTTAAATAAATAAGTTTTCAATTCTAACTTAAAACTCTCAACGGTCAGGCAGCCTTGTATCCGACGAGGTAAAGAGTTCCACAGGGTAGGGGCAGCATAAGAAAAAGCCCGCACTCCAGAGGTTTTTAAACGAACCCTGGGAACCTCTAGCAATCCCTCATCGGTGGAGTGGAGCGAGCGAGAGGGACAGTAGGGAACAAGAAGATCTTGAAGATACCGCAGTCCCTGTTCGTGGAGGGCTTTATAGGTCAGTAACCCGACCTTAAAGGTGATCCGCCACTGAACCGGCAGCCAGTGCAGTTCGCGCAGCACAGGTATAATATGACTTCTCATAGATGTCCCAGTCAGAAGCCTGGCTGCTGCATTCTGCACCAGCTGCAAGCAGCAGATATCAACCCTTGGTAGCCCTAGGTACAGGGCATTGCAGTAATCAAGGTGAGAAGTAACAAAGGCATGGATCAATACCGGAAGGTCAGCCGGAGGAACCAGGTGTTTCACCCGAACAATATTCCTAAGATGATAAAAGGAAGATTTGACAACGGATGACACCTGAAACTTCAGGGTCAAACCATCGTCAATAATAACGCCCAGGTTACGCACTGGGTCTGAGGTTGAGAGCTGGGCACCATCGATCCATATGCCCGAAGGAAGCCCAGCCCTACAACCCGCCTCAAGGCGACTCTGGGTCCACCACCAACACCTCAGTCTTATCCGGTTTAACTTAGCCAGCTGGCACTCATCCAATCCTTGATCTTGGATAGACAGCTGTTAAGTATAGAGACTGCATCTTCCTGTCCGGGACTAAAAGACAAATACAGCTGGGTATCATCTGCATAGCAGTGAAAACCCAAGCTGTACTGCCTAATAATGTCTCCCAATGGCAGCATATAGACAGCGAACAACATGGGTGCTAAAATGGAGCCCTGAGGATCCCCACAGGGCAGAGAGAAGGCATCAGAGGAATAAATTCCAGCGATAACCCTCTGTCTCTGCCCCGTTAGAAAAGATTGAAACCACTGCAGAACTGTACCAGACAGTCCGCAGTAACACTGCAGGCGTTCCAAAAGCACACCATGGTCCACAGTGTCGAATGCTGCAGAGAGATCAAGAAGGACTAAGATAGTACACGCCTTTCGATCTCTCGCTATCAGGAGATCATTTAGAACCCGGACAAGAGCAGTCTCAGTACTATGTCTTTTCCTAAATCCGATTGAGAGTATCATATACATTGTGATTTGTAATATGGTCATCCAGTTGCAGTGCAACCACCTTTTCAATAACCTTACCCAAAAGGGCAGGTTAGAGACAGGTCTGTAGTTAGCTGGACTGTCAGGTTCAATGAAGGTTTTTTAGGAGTGGTCGAACGATCATTTTTCTTTAGGGGATCAGGAAAGATCCCTGCTCCAGAGATTTCCAAACAATTTCAGCAATGATCGGACAGATAGTATCTACGCAACTTAATAATAGAGGCGTAGAGCCCGGATCCAAACTACAGCTGGTTGGACGTACAATCTGGACAATCCTCACAATATCCATGAACTCTGGCCTACCAAAGTCAAACCAGGCAACACAGGTGTTTGTTTCCCCCTGCCGATCACTGCAAGCCCTTGAAGAATGAGCCTGGCCGATATCCAACCTAATGCTGGCAATCTTATCAGCGAAAAACCGAGCAAGCTCATCACACTTTATTTAGAAAATCTCTTCCAGACTGTAGACAGAGTGGATTGCACAGTCTGTCAACAGTCCGAAAGAGTTGAGCTGGTCGGTTCCGCGCAGCAGCAATCTCCCTGGACAGGAATTCTGCCTTCTTACGGGTTATTGCCAATTGATAGATAACATAATGATCCATCAATCTAAGTTTGTCAGCATCCAGGCAAGATTTCCGCCAGGCCCTCTCTAGCCTTCGCCCTACTCTCCTCAGTTCCTTCAAAGACTCATCAAACCATAGAGTCTTTGGGCGCTGGGTGAGTGGGCGAACACAAACAGGAGCAATTTGGTCCAAGGCCCTGCTCACTGCCTTATTATAGGCAAGAACAAGGTCTCCTGGACTCATGCTCTGAACCAAAACACCCGATAGGTCCAGTACCGCTAATTGGCCCTCTGGGTTTACTCCCCTTAAAGGGCGATACTGGACCATCTCCGTAGGGGCAGGCCTATTAGGAGGTGCCCCAAAACTGAATCTTATGGTGTGATGGTCTGTCCACACATTTAGTTCCACCCCCAGATGTATAACATCCAAATCCAGTGTAAACACCAGGTCTAACGAGTGTCCCCCTATACGGGTAGCAGAGGTAACTACCTGTGACAGGCCCAACATAGACATAAGTTGGAGGAAATTCTTTCCAAAGTGTGAGAGTTCATCATCGACCCAGGCATTGAAGTCACCCAGTATTAACCATCTGGGCGACTCCAATGCCATGTCCAGGATGAAGTCCGTGAAGTCCTTCAGGAATTCTCCACCATCGCCGGGTGGACGGTAGATGAGGAGAATCCTAAACTCTGCACCTGCTGCCAGGATACACTCAAAAGACCTGGCGTTGCCAACTGGCACCTCCACAAGACTCAGATCTGATCTAAAAAAGATGGCCACTCCCCCGCCCCTATGATCCAATCTCGGATGGTGCATCACCAAGAACCCAGCCGGAGCAGCACAGTCTAAGATAGGACCTGCATTCTCATCCAGCCAGGTCTCGGTGATACATGCCAGGTCAGATGTTGCAACAAGATCTGCAATAATAGCAGTCTTGTTCCTAATAGACCTGGCATTACATAGCACCACCCGAGTTGGATGGGTTTTTGGAGAGGAACGCGGCACCTGCTCACAATCTGTGGAGCCCTTGGGTATGGGAATCAGACAAGGAGGACCCCTCTTCTGATTCCATTTTGCCCCAGGGCGTCTCCTTGACCCAACTATCCCTATCTGCCCACCCCCCTCCAATCTCCCACTCTGTCCGGCCCACCCATCCCTTAAGTGCCTTCTCATTATACCCGCTATGTGGCAGTTATTAAGAACATCATTAGACAACCGAGGACAATAAAAGGGGCGGAGGTCCCAGAGCAGAGTGGGAGAATAGCGCCTGATCGTTGTAAACCCAAACACATCTTTTAATAACAATTATCTAATAAACTAACTCAAATAAACACACCTATCAAATAAGCTCTCCTTTCTCTCACAAAGGGGAGGCAAATTATATATAAAACTAAAATAAGTTCTAACTCAAAACTAACCCTAAACAATAAAACACCATTAAATATAAAACTTAAAATAATTTGTGTTTTTTAAACACTAAAGCACCTCTCACGTGCAATAGTGCAATAGATATTATAAAGTCTCCCAAAACTACCTCTCACATAGCAGGGGACATTTTCAGAGCGTGCTCAAAGCAAATGGAAAGTCAGATAAGTCCGATAAATAATAAATACACAAAATCCAGTGGTAGAAATCTGAATCAAACTCAGCTTAACAAAGGGATCTGAAGGAGTCCACAAATCCAGCAGCAGCTTATACTTCAAGGACCATGCTTCAAACAATCAATTTTCCAGGAGACAGGTAGATCAGTGTGATGCCTGAACAACAGTAATAGCAGCCTTACCCGGTCAACGACCCGCGGCTATAACCATCCCACGAGCCAGCCCATACAGTCGAATCCTGAGAAGGTCTAGAAGAAGCTCTAATCCCCCCAGCTTCCTAGGGGTAAATGGGCAACTCCTGCCCGGTCGGAAACCGAGAGGCAACCACTACTTCTATAGCAACCTTACCCGGCTAGCGACCCGCAGCTAAAAACACCCCATGAGTCAGCCCAACAGCCAAATCCCAGGGCGGTCTAGGAGAAGCCCTAGGTCCCCCAGCTTCCCAGGTAGCAAGCTGGGCAACTCCTGCCCGGTCAGAAACCGAGAGGCAGCTAACACTTCTCAACCACAACCTCACATATAGATCCACCAAAGTCCTTAAAATCACTAATAGAATCACCAAAATCTTTATATAGCAGCTGGAATAACAGTACTCTGTTGAAAAACTTCCTTACACGTCCTCCTCCTTACAAGTTTCCTTAAAGCAGGCAGGCAAAATGCTTCAGCAACAAGCCGTACACAGTTTAATAATTCTTCCTTGTTAGTCCTCCTTATAGATCCTCTTAGAACGACAGTTACTTCGATGGATTAAGCAAACGACTCCACGACTCCACACATTTTTAAGTCCACAGACCAAACGTGGATTTAAACATGGATTTAAACTCTTACGTGAGTTTTTCATATGACCACAAACGATCAGATTTAGCTCCCCATTTAGCTCCAAACAAACTCAGTAACTTTAGGTAAAATCCGAAAAACGAATAACAACTAAAACGGAGACAGAATCCGGAGAGCGAAAAAACTTCCAAAAAAGGAACGTTACTCATACACTCGTAATCGCAAAATTCTAACTTCCTCACTTCTTCAGCCCTATCTAATTAAAAACCACTTCCGAAGAGGAACAGAGTTTAAGTGAACAAAAAAGTAACGTTTTGATTTCTTGAAAAGCTAAAACGCTAAAAACAAAGCGCTAGACACACAACGGCAGCAGCAAGCTCAGCACAGCCGCCATCTTGCCATCATGACGTGACGTGACGTGAGCCCTCGAGAGCATAGCTCGAGAGGTCCGTTACCATGGAAACCTCAAGATCTCACAACTGCCTTGTTTGTGTATGGTTGCTCATACACAATCTTTTATAGTGTATGGGCAACCATAAGCAGTACTCGGTGAACACAAGAACAAGTATATGTAAAAAAAAAAAGCTTACTTCTGTGTCTGCACACGATGTTTGCTTCCGCGCTGCCATGCGCTGCTCAATTGCGATGCTCAATGTGTTCAATCTTGTTGTTGCACAGGTGACGCATCAGTGCAGCACAACAATATCGTGACGCACCGAGTGCAGGACAACAACGCTGTTCCAGGCATGGATTTCCATGCAGAACAGCATTCCACCATACACTATAAAAGACTTTGTGCGTGGTATAGCACACAACATGGTACTGTGAAGTGAAGCAGTGCTTGAATTGGATTTTAATTGTTTCATTAATAAAGCTGGTTTTATCTTTTTAAAATGACTGCGCCCAGATTTATGCCCTGGAACATGTGTACTGCACACAGATTGCCCTGGAACATGGATATGAAGCATGAGGGAGCTTGAATATAACTCGGGTACATCAGTTACAAATGTATAATAAGTAAATGTATAAGACGTTGAGTTGGTAAATTTGCATTCTAATGTTTCAGTCTGTTCAAAAGTCGTCCACAAACACTCCATTTTTTTCTGTTTATGTTCTATTTAGCCTAAAGAGAAGAGGTGCATGAGGGAGTTTGCACCCTGAGCATGACACAGGTACACCAGTTATAAGTCATACAGTATCACCTTGCACAGTTAATGTACAAGCCGTCTAATTGGTAACTCTGATTTTTTCAGTTTGTTCTAAAATAGTCTTCAGACACTCCATTTTTTTCTGTTTATGTTCTGTATAAGTGGTCTAATTCATAACTTTGCAAGAACTCTAGTTTTTCAGTTTGTTCTAAAGCCATCTGCAAACACTCATTTTTTCTTCCCTAAAGCGAGGAGGAGCATGTCACATGTACTGCTACAGCTGTCTAATTGGTAAATTTGCTGAGTTTTTCCTGTTTGTTGATCTGGGGACCATGTGAGACAAAGTCACAGTAGCAATAAAGTTGTAAGAAAGTCAGACTATTGAGAGAAAGTTGGGCAAATTATGGTCGGGCAAATTTTTGTTGGGACTGAGACCCTGATGGGACAACAAAGTTGGGCAAAATATTGTCAGGCATTCGAGTATCGGGAAAATGTATGATAGCTGATAGCCCAGAAGTTAATTTGAAACAAGCTAGGAGAAAATCTAAGAGAAGTAAAAAAAGAAGAAAATGGTAAAATAAATGCAGAATGAGCAATTTAAAGACTCAGAAAGCTCAGCTGCCCCCCCCCCAAAAAACAAGTCCCCAGACAGAAAATGATGGGAATATTAGGGTGCCTCAGTCACAGAATATGTCAAAACATGGAAATGCTTTAGAAAAAGTTGTTGGAGTATTTAACTTTATTAAATCAGACATGATTCTCCACCTGAGATTGCTACAAAATGAAGTTAATCAGCTTAACCAGCAACTGGGGAAGGTGTCAGTGCCAGAAGATTACATTGAGCCCAACCAAGTTCATAATGATGTAGGGTTTCTTAATGCACAAGGGGAGAGGAGAGGATCTTAATAATCTCCTAGCTGGAAAAGATGAAGCTGCAAATCTGAAAACTTTTCCTGTGGAGGTTGAATCTGACAAATTGACAAGCATTTATCCACTAATTAGATTTCTAGGCTCTTTAAACTAGGGTGATTTTGATCCGGTTAATTTGGAATCACAACTGATACATTATTTAATGAGAGAATTCAACATAAAACTGACCATAGAAGACATTGTAGAGGTTAGAAACATTCCAATAGAGGCTGCCACCCTGAATGACCTAATTTGTGTGTGTCCCAGAGATGCCAATTATGTCTGGGTGAACAGTTGGTCAGTACAAAACAAAAAACTCCTAGTGACTTGTCCTAATAGAGATTTATTTAACAAAAATAAGAATATAAAAGAAACAGAAGAGAAAGTGTATCTTGGCATGTTCAGTAAGGTGCTAATCGAAAATGAGTATAGATTGTCCACTGCAATGAAGAACCGGTTAAAAAATTCTTTACAAATTCCAATAGGCACTGAAGGAAATATTACAGCTTATGGGAGTGAAACTGGTACCCAAGTGAACATCTTAGTCTCCAACAGAAAACTGGCAGAATGTATACTTGGAAAAGCTGCTGGACCACTAAGAAATTAATCTGGTTGACTCAAATGTATTAAGTAATGATGACAGAAGGCACTGTTCTATGATGAAAGGATGTATAACCAGACTTCCAGTAAGTAACAGATTCATGGCACTAGCTGGCTGCGATGACGATTGACTTTTAGAACCTCAGGATAGTGAAGCAAATTTAAGAAGCATAAACCAGAAGGGGTTATCATATTTATCATGGAACATTGCTGGTTCAAGCTATAAGATTTATGATATCAACTGGAGAACCTTTCTTATGAGATTTGAAGTATTAAGCCTCCAGGAGACATGGCATAACGCCGTGGATAATTTAAACCTGAATGGGTATGAATGTTTTCATTCTCCTGGGAATAAAAGAAAAAATTACTCACCTTAGTAATGTTGTTTCTTCTAATGAAGTCTTGCTGTATTCTGACTATTGCAGTTAGGTCCTGCCTTTCAACTGCACCGGAGAACAAAGAGTTAACTTTCCATGGCCAGCATGGGACGTTCAGCGTGAGCTCGGTTGAAGTCCCTGTCTGCTGTTGTTTAAACTCCAACCGTCAGATCTTTATGAGCAATACTCACTAGAAGTTCTGTGTGGAAACTGTAAAACTCACACTAGCCAACCGGCAACTAGATTTGTTAAAAAAAAGGGTTTTTTGGTTTCAAAGCAAAGACTCAAGTGAGGAAACCCAAAAAACAAAACACAACACACACCCAAAATAAAGGAGGGTGAAAAAGGGGCACCTCTAGGGTGCCAACACTGCTCCTGCCCACCCACATCCCAAAAAACAGGTTCTGAGAGGGGAGGAAGGGGGTGAGGTCAGAATACAGCACGACTCCATTAGAAGAAACAACATTACTAGGGTGAGTAATATTTTCTTCAAACAACATGAAGTCTTGATGTATTCTGACTATTGCAGACTACCAAGCAGTACCTCCATGGAGGAGGGACAGAACTTACTTTGGGAATAGGCTCTGAAGTACTGCTGTGCCAAACCGAGCATCACTCCTAGCCTGGATATCCAAAGAGTAATGCTTGGTGAATGTATGTACTGTTTTCCAGGTGGCTGCTTGACACATTTCTAAGATATGAATATCCCTGGCACCAGCCAGGGAAGCAGCTGTACCTGTAGTAGAGTGAGCCCTCAGGCCTGAGGGTGGGGTTCTACCCAGATTTTCATAGCAGAATTGTATACAAGAGACAATGCACCTGGCAATAGATCTTTTAGTGGCAGGTTTGCCCTTACCAACCTCTCCATATGTGAAGAACAACTGGAGGGACTCAAACCTGTGACCCTTGGTGTGCTCTATGTAGTAGCAGAGGGCCCTTTTAACATCCAAGCTGTGCAGCCTCCTCTCTCCAGAGGAGGAATGGTCAGTGAAGAAAACAGGGAGAGACATAGACTGATTAAGGTGGAAATCTGAAACCACCTTAGGCAAAAACTTCCTGTTAGTTCTTAGGACCACTTTATCTCTATGGAAAGAGATGAAATCAGGCTTCACTGACAGGGCTTGCAATTCACTGATATGCCTGGCAGAGGTAATAGCTACTAAAAACACAGTTTTCCAAGTCAAGTACTTAAGCTCTGCAGAGGACAAAGGCTCAAAGGGTGGTTGCATAAGCTGTGCAATGCAAACATTAAGGTCCCAAGCAGGAGCAGGGTCCCTAAAGGGGGGATTGGTGTGCAGCAATCCCTTAAAGAACTTACAAAACACAGAATGGGCTGACAGAGGAGAGGACTTGCCTACTAACAAGAAGGCCGAAACAGCTGCCAGATGCACTTTAAGTGTAGTTGGCCTAAGTCCCAAGACATTAAGATGAACCATATAGTCCAGGACTGTAGGCAACCCAGCAGATTCTGGAGAAATATGCTTATTAGAGCACCAAATAGTGAGCCTTTTCCATTTGGAGTTGTAAGTCTTTCTGGTGGAAGGCTTTTGAGAAGCCTTAAGGATATCCAGAAACCCTTGAGAAAGGTGTAGATCAGCAAACTCTAACTCTTCAAGAGCCATGCCTTGAGATTGAGAGATTTGAGATTCGGATACCAAATCCTCCCCTGAGAGGATGTCAACAGGTTGTAATTCCTGGGAAGAGACAGGGGAAGGTGGACTGCTAAGGACAGCAACAGTGGGTACCAGGGCTGTCTGGCCCAGTATGGAGCAATCAGAATCACTTTGCATGGTTGAGACCTGATCTTGATTAATACTTTGAACTAGAGAGGGAAGGGGGGGAAGCATACAGGAATTTCCCTTCCCAATTCAGAATCAGAACATCCAGGGGGACTGAGCCCAAGACTGGGGTCTGCAGCAAAAGAGAGGAAGTTGGTGATTGTCTGGGGCTGCAAAAAGATCTATCAGTGGAGTGCCCCATCTCGAGAAAATCACTTTCAAAACCAGGGGATCTAGGGTCCATTCGTGATGGCCCTGGGATATCCTGCTGAGAGCATCTGCTAGGACATTGTCCTTCACTGGGAGGTGAATTGCTATCAGAGAGGTTTGCAGGGAATAGGCTAGAGACCACAACTTAATTGCTTCTGTGCACAAGGCCGTAGACCGAGTGCCTCCTTGCTTGTTGATGTACCACATTGTAGTGGTATTGTCTGTTCTGATGTGGACCACCTTGTTCTGTACAGATGTGGAAAAGGCTTGCAGTGCCAAGAACACTGCTCTGAGTTCCAAGAGATTGATGTGAAGCAGAGATTCTTGAGATGACCACAGCCCTTGGGTGGCAAGATCCCCCAAGTGGGCTCCTCAGCCCAGCAGGGAGGCAACTGTGGTGAGTATCACTGAATGAGACTGAGTGACAAAAGGAACTCCCTGTCTCAAATTGTCCTGATCCTGCCACCATTGCAAAGCCTAGATCAGGGTTCGAGTCACTGGGACTAGTTTGGTAAGGGAATCCTTTCTTTGGGACCAGAAGGCTCTTAAATGGAACTGAATGTCCCTCATCTGGAATCTTGCCCCCTGGACCACTGCTGTAGAGACTGCCATGTGGCCCAGGAGCTGCAGGAAATGCCTTGCTGGTCGAGACACCTGAAGGGTGGATGAAGAAGCCAGTTCTGTAAGGGTCCTTGCCCTGTCCAGGGGAAGGAAGGCTCTTGCCCTTATTGTATCCAGCTCTGCCCCTATAAAGGTGAGGAGCTGTACTGGCTTGAGAACTGACTTTGGAAGGTTGAGGAGGAATCCTAAGGAAGTGAGCACTTGCTGAGTTATTTGCAGATGTGACTTGACTTGGTCTGGAGACTGACCCACTATGAGCCAGTCATCCAAGTATGGAAAGATGGAGATCTTTTTTTTCCTTTGGAAAGCAACCACTACTGCCAGGCACTTTGTGAACACCCTTGGGGCTGATGTTAGGCCAAAGGGCATTGCTCTGAATTGATAGTGGCCTGAGGGCAACTCGAACCTGAGGTACTTTCTGTGGGAGCACCTGATGAGAATGTGAAAATAGGCATCTTTGAGGTCCATGGAGGCTAGCCAGTCCCCTGGCCTTAGAGAGGGCAGAATTATTCCCAGAGTCACCATTTTGAATTTTGGTTTTAAAAGGTGCTTGTTCAGATATCTTAAATCCAGGATGGGCCACCATTCTCCTGTTTTTGGGGGGGTTAGGAAGTACCTGGAGTACAATCCTTTGCCCCTGTGTAGGGTAGGAACCCTTTCTATGGCTCTGAGAGCCAGGAGGGTTAAAACCTCTGCCTCTAGGGCAAGGGTCTCTGATGGATTTGCAGGTGGAAAGGATCTGCTTCTCATCTTGGGAAATTTTTTGAAGCTGAGAACCAGCCCCTGGCTTACTACTTCCAGGACCCACTTGTCTGATGTCAGAGACTCCCAGTCCTGGACAAAGTAAGCCAGCCTTCCCCTACAGGTATTGGAGAATCGGCCCGGGCAGACCCATCAGGGTGTCTGCTTGGCAGGGGCTTTAGGCTGAGGGGTGGAAGCAGGCCTGCTCATTCCCCATCTGCCTCTCCCTCTGAAGAACCCCCTCTGAGCATAAGCAGAAGAGGAGGCCTGGGCTTGGTAAAAAGGCCTTTGAAAGGGCCTGCCCCTGCCCCTGGAATGCTGTCTTTGAGGAGTGGCTTGCCTTTCTTTGGCTTGAGCACTCCTGTAGGTGGTCCTGTACTCGTCCATCTTTTTCATGTAGTTCTTTGTCTGCTCCCCAAACAGAGAATTACCAATGACAGGGAAATCCATGGCCTTAGCCTGTGTATCCTGTGAGAGGCTAGTACATCTGAGCCAAGCCATCCTCCGAAGGGCCACAGATGTAGCCACGACTCTAGATGAAACATCATTGGAGTCCACAACAGCATGAAATTTCACCTTGAATGTCTCAATCCCATCCACAGCCACCTGCTCCAGCTCCTTGGCAAGCTGGTCAGGGGCCTGTTTAGCCAGAGCCAGCATAGTGTCCCACCTGGACTTCTGGTATCTAGCTGTGTAGGCCATATAGTTAGCCTGCCTGAATCCCAAAGATGCTGCCATGCCTTGAGATTCTTTGCCATGGCATCAATCCTCCTGGAGTCCTTATCTGGGGGGGTGTGATGCCAAGGGAATACTTGCCTTATCACAGGCAGCAGCCTGCACTACCCCAACATGGCTGCATTGCTGGGAAAGGAACTCTGTGTCCGAGCCTGAAAGGGTATACCTCTTGTCAATTCATTTGTCCACAGGAGGCATGGAATTAGGAGTCTTTAGAATTTTAAATGTCTGTTTCCCAAAAGATTTATGGAGGGGAATAGACAATCTCCTGGACTCTGGGATGTCCATCATCTCAACAAAATCAGGCTCCTCCTGATCCTCTACTGCTTCTTCCATGGAAAGCTGGAGGGTTTCCGCCACTTTCCTGTAAAACACAAAGTGGGAAGGGGACTCAGAAAGCCTAGGAGGAGAAACACCTGAAGGTCTGTCTGGGGAGATGTCCGTGTCAATAGGCACATCCAGACTTTCATAATCACCATCATCATCATTATCCTCATACTCTTCCTCCTGCTCCTCCTCCAGTTCATAAAATTCTTCTAAAGTATAATCTGGAACTGGGGGGAGCCGACTGAACCGAGCCCCTGCCAGATGGTGCCAGTTCGGCCAGAACTGAAGTTAGCGATTGAACTATCCTTATCGCTTTGGCTATTTCATCGGCGGTCGGAGAAAGAATTTGTGGATCCGAACCGGATGATTCTTCTCTTCTCTTTCTTTTAACCGGAACTGACTCCTCAGAATCGGCTTGCCTTTTGCCCAAAGAAGTTTTGCCCTGGTCAGAGGGCACTCCTTCTGGTTCGGTCGGAACTGAACCGGGCTGGCCATCTGGGTCAGCGGACTTCTCGGCCTCTCTTTCCCTCAGTCTTCCTACTCTCTTATCCAGGGTAGCTTTGGGAAAACTTTTACAAATTTGGCAGTCTGAATCGAGGTGGTCAAACCCCAGACAATAAACACAGGTGGTGTGGGGATCAGCCTTAGCAAAGGCTTCCCCACACACACTACAGTGTTGAAACCCAGTGGGCCGGGTTTTTTTTCTTGGGTTTCTCAGACATGGCCAATCACATCCAAAATGTACCCTTTTTCGGCAATCTGCCAGGCAAGACACCCCTATCGGTTCCTGACCGTGTTACGGGTCTTGGAAAAAAACGTAATTAAACCCTTTTTTTTTTTAGAACCGATACGGACCGGTTACCACACTCTAATAAATTCTAAACTTTTTTAAGACCAATCTGATCTGTTCAAACTGAACCGATCTAATATTTACAAGTTCCACACAGAAACTAAATGCAAAACCTATCTAGTACTCACGGTACCACAGACAGAGACTTAAGTCGACAGGTTCAGTAGCAGAAATTCGGTAGAAACCGAGTGAAAAAACGACACTTTAACCGACTTTTTTGTTAACCGAGCAAAGGAGAACTCTCCGGAGCGACTATTCAGTGAGGCGGAGTAAAGAATCTGACGGTTGGAGTTTAAACAACAGCAGACAGGGGCTTCAACCGAGCTCGCGCCAAACGTTCCATGCTGGCCATGGAAAGTTAACTCTTTGTTCTCCGGGGGCAGTTGAAAGGCAGGACCTACTGTAACTGCAATAGTCAGAATACAGCAATACATCATGTTGTTTAAATATATAAATCGGGTAGACAATCAGGATGGTTAGCAATCTTTATCAAGATTGATAATTTTACTAAGGTTCAGTGTTACTAATTTTATGGCTATCTATGAACCTAGTCCATGGATTTTGTTCTCATAAACTGTTACATACCACCTAATAACAAATTTGTACTCATCCTCATTATGGGGTGATCTCTTTAACCTCATTGCAGAAGCCTTATATGTATTTCCTGACTCTGATATTCAACTACTAGCAATTTTAATGCTAGAATGGGAAATTTTGAGGGGTTGATTGATAAGTCAGTTTTTATTTATACTTGAACACCAGCCAATCTGGTAGCTAGGAAATCCAGAGATACTAAAACTAACAATGCTGGCAAACAATTTATGGAAATTTTAAATGAGTTTGACCTTTATGCTCTTAATGGCAGGATTTGTGGGGACAAGGAAAAGGAATTTACCCACATTTCTGTGACAGGTGCATCTGTTGTAGATTTAGCACTTTGGCCAGGTCCTATTGAAGCTTGGAACAGTATGAGGGTAGAGGTAAGGCCTGTGAGTGACCACTTCCCAATAATCTTAGAAGATGGTTATACGATGAAATAAGGGATGCCCCCCCGTGCTAATTTGGTGAACTTCTCTGAAATTCAAACATCAAAAAAGATGATATAGTACCATAATTCAGAGAGTGAAACTGTTCCCTTATTACTGAACTATTTTCTGTCATTCAATATTAGTGAACTCTTAGGGATGAATATAATTCAGATAACCAGAGCTATTAATGATCTCTATGAGGAGATAAAGCATAAACTAGAATGACCTCATAGGCCTCGAAAGATTGTGTACCTATAGGTTGGTTTGACCAAGAACGTAAAAAACTTAAATCTGGTATAAGAAAGTTATACAAGTCATACAAAAGACATCAAAGTAGACAAGTATTAAATGATCTCAATCAGGCCTGAAAGAATTATAAACGGTCCTTAAGGAACACAATCTTGTTTTTATTCTAAACAATGGAAAGTAATGTTAGCAGCAGTTACAACTAATAATAGCAAGAAGTTTTGGACATTAGTCACAAAACAGAAGAACCAGATATAAGTCAGCAATAGGCACATATATCTCAGAGCAAAAATGGCTGGTATTTTTCTCAGGGATCTTTTATGATACCTTGGAAGAAGGACTGTTATCCGAGATTGTGGAAAATAGGACTAATAATCATCCTAGCACTATGAATGAAGTGTTTTTAGCTGTTTATACCCTGAAAAAGCATAAAGCAGCTGGATGGAATACCAGCTGAAGTCTACCTATGCCAAAGAGCTTGTTGGTGTAAGTTGTTAACTGTTTTTTTACAATAAATGCATCACATCAAATTGCTTCCCATATACATGGCGGGCACCAATTATAATACGAGTGCAAAAAAACGGCAGTCTGACTGAATCGGGGATGTACCGGCTAATAAGTCTTCTCGATGTTAGTTTGAAATTATTTTCTAAAATCATATTAGAAAGGTTCAAGATTCAGGTAGATGGTTACATGGGGTATTTCTGATTTTCAAGTAGGGTTTAGAACTATTCTATTGTTAATAACATCTATGTATTAAGACATCTTATTGAAAAATATATTCTATTCAGAGGACAAAAACTTTATACAGTATTTGTTGATTACTAATCAGCCTTTGATTCTATCTCTAGGAATATGCTTTGGAAAATATTAATTGATAAGGGAATACATAGAAACTTAGTCTCAATAATAGTGAGTCTTTACCACAATACTTGGGCTAAAATAAGACAGGGTAATAAAAAGTAACATTTTCCTCCTTTAAAATTAATAAAGGTGTCCTTCAGGGATGTGTTTTAGCACAACTACTTTTCTCCTTATAGGTCGATAAGATGCTTAAAGATTTTTTTTTCCCAATTGTTTAAGCAGGAGTGGCATACTAAGCTGAAAACTTGTTTGCAGGTGCAATCTGGGAGCACAGGGAAGTTAAGTGACTTGCTCAGGGTCACAAAGTATGCAAGTTGGGACTGTGCGATTCAAACCCAGGTCTCCAATTTTGCAGCTTAGAGCCTTAAACCATTGTGCTATATTGCCTCCCAAAAGAATGTGAATTTATTGTATCTGATTCCCCTAGGATAAAAACATCTCCTTTTTTTGTCAATAAAATGCTTATTGTTTTATAATATGAAGACAATATAGAAAAATACAATCATTAAACAAAATTCTCTCATAAAACTAGCATATGGATATGTAGCATATACCTATACAAAGACACAAAAGAATTAAGCATTACATCTGACATAATATTACATTCATCTTCTTTAACAACTACATTCTTGGCCCCTGTTGGCATATGCAGACGATATTGTTATGCTGTCATTATCCAAGCCAGGTCTCCAGAAGAAGCTAAATTACATATGCATTAAATTGGCAGATTTAAAATGAAAAATTAATCTAAAAACCCCCCAAATTTTTATTTTTAGGAATAAGAATACCGAAGGTATATGGCGACTAGGGGAAGATAAGGTAAAAGTTGTTCCCAGTTTTATATATAGATATATATACACATATATATATATATATACTGTATATACAGTATATACACACGTGTGTTTGAGGATTGCATTCCAAACCAACTGTCATTGGGATACACATATGGATATGACAATGGAAAAATTAAAAGAAAACCTGGGAGGTTTAATCAGATTTAATCTTAAATATGGGATATCAACTATTAGACCACTTTTACAAGTAATAAAAGCAAAACTTGAAGTGCAACTATTGTATGGCGCAGAGGTCTGGGAATATAAAAATACAAATAAACTGTCACATATGTTTCAAGCACTGAGGATTACTGTATAATGAGGGTTGGACACTCTTGTCCAGCTGCATACCAGAGGGAGGAGTTAGGGATCCCTAATATTAAGGCTAAGGTTGAAATTAAAAAACTGAATTTTGGGGTGAGAATGACTAATTTGTTGAATTCCACATTAGCTAAACAATGTTTAAAAGAAAAAGAGTCATGGAATATTTTAGGATACAGAGGTGAGTATTGGTTCTTCATTTTGATCTCCTTGCTGAACAGACACAAGTTAACAAATCTGAAGAAAGCAGTAGATAAAGGAATTACACTAGGTCTACAATACAAAAAATACATAACAAGGAGGGTGATTAATAATTAGAACTGGGAAGATCTAAGAGCCATTTTTGAATCCAGTATTCTAAATGGTTTGCTAAAAATAATTTGTATTTTGGGTATAAGCCCTATCTGGATATTTTAACAGAAGCAAACTTAAGATCTATATTTATCAGATATACGTTTGAACAGTTCCTGAGTAACATGTTACAGCACAGATATAATAAAACTGCTGTTATATCAGGAGATTGTGTCTGTTCAGCTGGTAAAATTGAAGATTTAATGCATGTTTTATGGATTTGTACCTAGTACACTAAAGAGAGGTTGTACTGGTTAGGGCCCTTTTTGAATTCTCTATATCAGGTTGAAAAAAAAGCACTTTAACTACTATATTTCTTCATACAGGAGACTCATGGACAATAGAAACAACAGCAACATTTTTTTCTGGCTATTAGCAAAGTCAAAAGTAGAGTGATGCAAAGATAAGCAATAAAAGAAGAGAGTATAAATAATGGCAACATGCAATAATACATGTATATGCAATAAAATACATTGACTGTAATAAGGGAATTTGAGTGTTTTAAAATATTTATGATTGTGTACTGTGAGTACTTTCTGTTTTATATTTTTATGATCTGTTATTTGTGATGGCCATTTAGCTAAACAATAAAAACTTTTGATTGAACATTTCTGTTGGGTATGTTACAGACTAGAAATGGTTTGAATTTCAGTTTAAGGTGGGGCAAACTGTCCTTTTATAGTATCCCCATAACTAGATCAAAATTTGGAAATCTTACCTTCTCCAAACATGGGACATAATTAAGAAGTACAATATAAGTATTTTGCTTCCCTATTCTCATTTCAAAGCATCCCTTGCAAGATTGTTTTTTACCAACTGTGATTGTTATGGATAGTTACCATATTTATTTTGATTATACAGACTGAGAAATGCAATGTTATGTATTGTCTGAGTGTTGATATATTATTGCAACTTCATGTGTTTGTACTGTAGTGTATGTTTATACTGTTGTATGTATTTACTAGATGCAGCTGTAAAGGAGAGCTCACCCTCAATTTGCCATCCAATAAATTAATTGATGATGCTGATGAGAAGTGTGAACAAGCTCACATTGCAGAAAATCAAAAGGACAAGAACACAGAATTTGCCAAGTTATTGAAACAGCTAAGCATGACTAGGAGAAAGAAAAACAGCACAAGGCAGAATGCAGAAGAGAAACACAAGCAATGAGAAGCAGAAGAGACAGCAAAAGGTAGAAACAGGACAGAAAGAATGCAGACTCCTACTCACGATGAGAGGTGGAAGACTAGGTTTGCTGGCAAAGGCACCTAGCTTCACCTGAGGTCTTTTCTTCTAGGTTTACTTGTAAGGACAGAACAAGGAACATTATCAGAGCAAGGAAAAATATGAATGCTTCTTTTGGCTAGGCAGATTTACTGTGTGTTACTATTTTCTTTTGTACTCACAGGGTTTCTTACTGTTTTTTGCTAACATTTTACTGCTTTATTGCTCTATGATTCAAACTGCTGTTGCAGGGTATACTTTCTGCTGCATTATCACAGGGTGTGCCTACAGTTTTTTTTTTACTGTTTTGTGTTTACAGATTACTGCTGTAATCTTCTCTGATTCAAATTGTTTTTTGCAAGGTATATCTTCTGTTACTACTTTATTTTTTTCTGTAGCAAAGTGTTTTTTGCAGGGTATATCGTCTGTGAAATTATTACAGGAGGTGCTTTACAGGTTTTATAGCTTTATCTATCATTAGGCTAAGTTTTCAGAGCTACTGCATTTGTTGTTGGTCGATTGTTTCTGCTCTTACCTCCTTGTTTCTTTAATCTGTGGTTCTTCTTTTCGGCAGGGGAAGGGCCCAGCAACCCACCCCCCTCCCCAACCACCACATGCTACACTCCTTTTATAGGGTAGCACAGTCATGACATTTCCTGTAGCAAAGCAGGAAGGGGAGGATCAGAGGGGTATCCACACAGTGAACTCACTTACAGGGGCACACAGTAATTTAAACTTCTTATAACAAGTTATAAAAAAACCAAACAAAACAAAAGAACTAACTTTTGCTTTTATGTTCCTCCTTCTAATTACTCGGACCAGGTTATAATCCCAGCAACTCCTCTGGAATGGATATTATTAACTGCAGGTACTACGGGACACTTTTCAAAAGGGCAGTTATACAGGATTTAGGATGCTGTCCTACATGCTGGACCACTGGAGATCTAAGGGCTCAGCTCCAGGCAGCATCAGCAGAGACCGAACACCTCAAATCGCATATTCAGGAGGAAATAATATATTATAAGAACCACCCGCCATTTCCCCAACACCCAACTGAAACACCTTGACCGCAGACGGTGGTTGGGCAGGGAGGCTGGTAGGTGGTTAAGAGGGGCAAATCAGGTGCCCCATCACGCAATGCTCTCCAATGTATCACCTCCACAAACCATATAAAAACTACAAACAGGTATCTGCCACTATCTCCAAAATCAAACAAAGAGGCAGACGACACTGCAGAGCTGGACACTGCAACACAGAAGCTAGCGCAACAAAACTCACCCAAAACAGGGACCAAAACAAAAAAAGCAAAAAGGAAATCCAAAACACTTCTGATCATAGGAGACTCCATGATTCGGGGAGTTGATACCTGCTTCCAGCCGGAGGTAATGGTCGAATGTCTCCCACATATATCAGCACAGAAAGACACTGACCGCGTTACTAAAATCATGCAGGAAGCAGAAGAAAACATTGATGTCCTGGTACACATAGGGACTAACAATCTCACCAGACAGTCAGATGTGGAGACCAAGGAACACCTGACCAAGCTGGGAGACAAACTATCATCCATTTCATCTGGCATCTCCTTCTCTGAGATCCTGCCTGTCTGGGAAAGGGGGACAGAAGGACAGAAGGTCAGAGAAGGGGAGACAGGGAAGAAAAAATTACTCACCTTAGTAATGTTGTTTCTTCTAATGGAGTCTTGCTGTATTCTGACATATGCAGTTAGGTCCTGCCTTTCAACTGACCTGGAGAACAAAGAGTTAAACTTTCCATGGCCGGCATAGAATGTTCACCATGAGCTTGGTTGAAGCCCCTGTCTGCTGCTGTTTAAACTGCGACTGTCAGACCTTTACGAGCAATACTCACTAGAAGTTCTGTGTGGAAACTGTAAAACTCATACTAGCCAACTGGCAACTATGTCTATATAAAAGGGTTTTTGGTTTCAAAAGGAAGACTCAAGTCAGGAAACCCAAAAACAAAACACATCCAAAACACAACCACTCACCCAAACTAAAAAGGGTGAAAAAAGGACACCCCTAGGGTGTCAACACTGCTCCTGCCCACCCACATCCCAAAATCTAGGTTCTGAGAGGAGGCAGGGGAAGTCAGAATACAGCAAGACTCCATTAGAAGAAACAACATTACTAAGGTGAGTAATTTTTTCTTCAAACAACATGAAGTTTTCCTGTATTCTGACATATGCAGACTACCAAGCAGTACCTACATGGAGGAGGGACAGAACCTACTTTAGAAACAGGCTCTGAAGTACTGCTGTGCCAAACCGAGCATCACTCCTAGCCTGGATATCCAGAGAGTAATGCTTGGTGAAAGTATGGACTGTTTTCCAGGTGGCTGCTTAACAAATTTGTAAGAGAGGAATATCCCTGGCAGCAGCTAGGGAAGCAGCTGTACCTCTAGTGGAATGAGTCCTCAGGCCTGAGGGTGGAGTTCTACCCAGTTTTTCATAGAATTGTATACAAAAAACAATCCACCTGGCAATAGATCTCTTAGTGGCAGGTTTGCCCTTACCAACTTCTCCATATGTAAGGAACAACTGGAGGGAGTCAAACCTGTGACCCTTGGTACGCTCTATGTAGTAGCTAAGGGCTCTTTTAACATCCAAGCTGTGTAGCCTCCTCTCTCCAGAGGAGGAATGGTCAGTGAAGAAAACAGGGAGAGATATAGACTGGTTGAGGTGAAAATCTGAAACCACTTTGGGTAAAAGCTTTCTGTTAGTTCTTAGGACCACTTTATCTCTATGGAAAGAGATGAAATCAGATTCCACTGACAGGGCTTGCAATTCACTGATATGCCTGGCAGAAGTAATAGCTACCAAAAACACAGTTTTCCAAGTCAAGTACTTAAGCTCTGCAGAGGACAAAGGCTCAAAGGGGGGTTGCATAAGCTGAGCAATGCAAACATTAAGGTCCCAAGCAGGAGCAGAATCCCTAAAGGGGGGATTGGTGTGAAGCAATCCCTTGAAAAACTTACAAAACACAGGATGGGATGATAGAGAGGAAGGCTTGCCTACTGACAAGAAAGCAGAAACGCTGCCAAGTGTACTTTAAGGGTAGCTGGTCTGAGGTCTAGGCCATTAAGATGGACCAAATAGTCCAGAACTGCAGGCAACTCAGCAGAGTACGGAGAAATATTCTTCTTAGAACACCAAATGCTGAATCTTTTCCATTTGGAGTCGTAAGTCTTTCTGGTGGAAGGCTTTCGAGAAGCCTTAAGGATATCCAGAACCCCTTGGGAAAGATGCAGATCTGCAAACTCTAACTCTTCAAGAGCCATACCTTGAGATTGAGAGACCGAACATTCGGGTACCAAATCCTCCCCTGAGAGGATGTCAACAGGTTGTAATTCCTGGGAAGAGACAGGGGAAGGTGGACTGCTAGGGACAGCAACAGGGGATGCCAGGGCTGTCTGGCCCAGTCTGGAGCAATCAGAATCACTTTGCATGGCTGTGACCTTATCTAGACTAACACTTTGAACAGGAGAGGAAGGGGAAGCATACAGAAATTTCCCTTCCCAGTTCAGAATCAGAACATCCAGGGGGACTGAGCCCAAGACTGGGGGTCTGCAACAAAAGAGAGGAAGTTGGTGATTGTCTGGGGCTACAAAAAGATCTATCTCTGGAGTGCTCCATCTTGAGAAAATCACTTTCAAAACTAGAGGATCTAGGGTCCATTCATGATGGCCCTGGGATATTCTGCTCAGAGCATCTGCTAGGACATTATCCTTCCCTGTGAGGTGAACTGCTATCAGAGAGGTTTGCAGGGAATAGGCCAGGGACCACAACTTCATTGCTTCTGTGCACAAGGCCGTAGACCGAGTGCCTCCCTGCTTGTTGATGTACCACATGGTGGTGGTGTTGTTGTCTGTTCCGACCTGGACCACCTTGTTCTGTACAGATTTGGAAAAAGCTTGCAGTGCCAGAAACACTGCTCTGAGTTCCAAGAGATTGATGTGAGCAGAGATTCCTGAGGTGACCACAGTCCTTGGGTGGTAAGATCCCCCAAATGGGCTCCCCAGCCCAGCAGGAAGCATCTGTGGTGAGTACCACTGAATTGAGACTGAGTGACAAAGGACCCACTTATCTCAAATTGTCCTGATCCTGCCACCATTGCAAGGCCTGGATCAGGGTTCGAAGTTACTGGACTAGTTTGGTAAGGAAATCCTTTCTTTGGGACCAGAAGGATCTTAGGCGAACTGAATGTCCCTCATCTGGAATCTTGCTCCTTGGACCACTGCTGTGGAAGCTGCCATGTGGCCCAGAAGCTGAAGGAAATGCCTTGCTGGTCGAGACACCTGAAGGGTGAATGAAGAGGCCAGTTCCATGAGGTTCCTTGCCCTTTCCAGGGGAAGGCAGGCTCTTGCCTTTACTGTATCCAGCTCTGCACCTGGGAAGGTGAAGAGCTGTACTGGTTCGAGAACTGACTTTGGAAAGCTGAGAAGGAATCCTAAGGAAGTGAGCACTTGCTGGGTCACTTGCAAATGTGACTTGACTTGGTCTTGAGACTGACGTACTATGAGCCAGTCGCCCAAGTATGGGAAGATGGAGATCTTTTTTCTCCTTAGGAAAGCAACCACTACTGCCAGGCACTTTGTGAAAACCCTTGGGGCTGATGTTAGGCCGAAGGGCATTGCTCTGAATTGATAGTGGCCTGAGGGCAACTCGAACCTGAGGTACTTTCTGTGGGAGCACCTGATGGGAATGTGAAAGTAAGCATCTTTGAGGTCCAGGGAGGCTAGCCAGTCCCCTGGCTTTAGAGAGGAAGGATAATTCCCAGAGTCACCATTTTGAACTTTGGCTTTAAAAGATGTTTGTTCAGATATCTTAGGTCCAGGATGAGCGCCATTCTCCCTGTCTTTTGGGGGTTAGGAAGTACCTGGGTACAATCCTTTGCTCTTGTGTAGGGTGGGAACCCTCTCTATAGCTCTGAGAGCTAGGAGAGAAGAAACCTCTGCCTCTAGGGCAAGGGTCTCTGAGAGATTCGCAGGTGGAAAGGATCTGGTTCTCATCTTGGGAAAATTTTTGAAGCTGAGAACCAGCCCCTGGCTTACTACTTCCAGGACCCACTTGTCTGATATTAGAGACTTCCAGTCCTGGACAAAGTAAGCCAGCCTGCCCCCTACTGGTATGGAAGAATCGTCCCGGGAAGACCCATCAGGGTGTCTGCTCGGCAGGGGCTTTAGGCTGAGGGGTGGATGCAGGCCTGCTCATCTCCCGTCTCCCTCTCCCTCTAAAGAACCCCCTCTGAGAGAAAGAAGAGGAGGCCTGAGCTTGGTAAAAAGGCCTTTGGAAAGGCCTGCCCCTGCCCTTGGACTGCTGCCTTTGAGGAGTTGCTTGCCTTTCTTTGGCCTGAACACTCCTGTAAGTGGTCCTGTACTCATCCATCTTTTTCATGTAGTTCTCTGTCTGCTCCCTAAACAGAGAATTACCAAATACAGGAAAATCCATGGCCTTAGCCTGGGTATCCTGTGAGAGGCTAGTACATCTGAGCCAAGCAATCCTATGCAGAGCCACAGATGTAGCCATGACTCTTGATGAAACATCATAGGAGTCCACAGCAGCATGAAACTGTACTTTGGATGCCTCAATCCCATCTGCAGCCACCTTCTCCAGCTCCTTGGCAAGCTGGTCAGGGGCTTGTTTAGCCAGAACCAGCATAGTGTCCCACCTGGACTTCTGGTATCTAGCTGTATAGGCCATATAGTTAGCCTGCCTGAGTCCCAAAGATGCTGCCATGTACTGTTTCTTTGCCATGGCATCAATCTTCCTGGAGTCCTGGTCTGGGGGGTGTGATGCCAAGGGGATATTTGCCTTATCACAGGCAGCAGCCTGCACTACTCCAACATGGCTGCATTTCTGGAAATGGAACTCTGTGTCTGAGCCTGAGGGAGTGTACCTCTTGTCCATTCGTCTGTCCATAGGAAGTATAGAATTAGGAGACTTAAGAATTTTATGTGTCTGTTTCTCAAAGGATTTGTGGAGGGGAATAGACAGTCTCCTGGACTCTGGGATGTCCATCATCTCAACAAAATCAGGCTCCTCCTGATCCTCTACTGCTTCCTCCACAGGAAGCTGGAGGGTCTCGGCCACTTTTTTGTAAAACATATAGTGAGAAGGGGACTCAGAAAGCCTAGGAGGAGAAACACCTGAAGGTCTGTCTGGGGAGATGTCCGGGTCAATAGGCACATCCAGACTTTCATAATCACCATAATCATCCTCATACTCTCCTTCCTCCTCCTCCAGTTCATAAAATTCTTCCTAAGTGTAATCCGGAACCGGGGGAACTGACCGAACCGAACCCCTGCCAGATGGTGCCGGTTCAGTCGGAACCAAAGTAAGCGATTGCACTATCCTTATCGCCTTGGCTATCTCATCAGCGGTCGGAGTATGAATTTCTGGGTCTGAACTGGACAATTTATCTTTTCTGTTCCTTTTCACAGGAACCGACTCCTCAGAATCGGCTCTCCTTTTGCCCGAAGAAGTACTGCCCTGGTCAGAGGGCACTCCTTCTGGTTCAGTCAGAACTGAACCGGGCTGGCCATCTGGGTCAGTGGACTTCTTGGCCTCCCTTTCCCTCAGTCTACCTAATCTCTTTTCCAGGGTAGATTTGGGAAAATTCTTACAAATTTGGAAGTCTGAATCGAGGTGGTCAAACCCCAGACAATAAACACAGGTGGTGTGGGGATCAGCCTTGGAAAAGACTTCCCCACACACACTGCAGTGTTGAAACCGAGTGGGCCCGGTTTTTTTCTTGGGTTTCTCAGACATGGCCAATCCTATCCAAAATGTACCCTTTTTTCGGCAATCCGCCAGGCAAGACTCCCCTATCGGTTCCTGACCGTGTCACGGGTCTTGGAAAAAAACATAATAAAATCCGTTTTTTTTTAGAACCAATACGGACCGGTTACCACACTCTAAATCAGCACAAACTTTTTTTCCTCAAACTGATCGGTTCAGCCGAACCGATCCACAATTTACAAGTTCCACACAGAAACTAAACAGAAAACCTATCTAGTACTCACGGTACCACAGACAGAGACTTGAACCAACTGAGCGGTAACAGCAATTTGATAGAAACCGACCGAAAAAATGACACTTCTACCGACTTTTTTGAACCTAGCAAAGGAGAAATCTCCGGAGCGACTGTCTAGTGAGTCGGAGTAAAGAATCGGACAGTTGCAGTTTAAACAACAGCAGACAGGGTCTTCAACCGAGCTCGTGATGAACATTCCATGCTGTCCATGGATAGTTTAACTCTTTGTTCTCTGGGGCAGTTGAAAGGCAGGACCTAACTGCATATGTCAGAATACAGCAAGACTTCATGTTGTTTGAAACTAAATATGTGGCTCAAGGGCTGGTGCTAGGAAAAAGGACACAAATCTTTAGGTAACTGGCAAGAGTTTTGGGAGCGAAAGTTCTTTAAATTCGATGGACTGCATCTGACTAAGGAGGGAGTCAGTGCATTGGGGCAGAATTTTTACATCTTTGCAGAATATTTAATCTAGCAAATGAGGAGAGGGATGGAGCACCAGATACATCAAATGTGAAAAACTCCCTTCCCCCCTCAGCTAGTGATCAAACAGGAGTTCAGCATGTTTGTAGTTCATTTGCATTGCCAGGTAAGGAAAATGGTCCAGCTCCCCATATGACATGCAGGGGAAATGCTGGACCTCACCTAAACAACTAACACACCAAAATCTGGCCAATGGAAAATCATGTTCACAAATGCCTGCAGTCTGAAAAACACGATCCAAGACCTACAGACAACAATGCCAGAGGCTAAACTGGACATAGTAGCCATTAGTGAGAAATGGTTCACCAGTAACCAAGCTTGTGAGACTTCAGCACCCGGCTATGTACTGCTCAGAAGAGACTGAGGTGCAAAAAAAGGGGGAGGTTCATGTCAATGAAAATATCAAAGCTACAGAAATTCTAGAATACATATAAGAAGCCAGAAGAACTGTGGGTCACCCTGGAAACAGGAAATAGGACAGCCATACAAACCGGGGTTGTCTACAGACCTCCAGACCAGGGGTAGGACATAGACACATAATTGTTAGAAGATATACAAAACACAACAGCTAAAGGGGAGGTTCTGATAATGGGAGACTTCAACATTAAGATACAGATTGATCAATACCAGCAGGAACATCCGCCAGAACTAGACACATAGTGGATTCCCTGCAGAGGAGTGCCTCCAACAACTGGTACAACAATTCACAAGAGACAGGACTATCCTAGATCTAGTACTAATGGGGAAAGGATCACAGATCTCCAGGTAGAAGGGTCACCTGTGGGCCAGTAACCATCACATGGTATGGTTCAATTTGGCCACTAGAACTAGATCACCCCATTCCAAGGCAAAAATATGGGACTTCAGAGGAGCTGATTTTGATAAGATGACCAACAGAGTTAAGCTAGCCCTGGCAAGAAGAAATACAGGTGAGGGAGTATAGGCAAAGTGGGCAAGCATTAAGGATGCAATAATTGAAGCAACATCCCACTGTGTTAGAAAAGCAAGAGTAAAGGAAGGAAGAAACCATTTTGGCTCTCAAAAACAGTAGCAGAAAAGGTCAGAGCCAAAAGGCTGGCCTTCAGGAAATATAAGGGAATGCAGCAGGATGAAGATAGGGAGGCATACCAAGCTTCCCTAAGGGAAGCAGGAAAGGCAGTAAGGCAGGCAAAGGACCAAATCGAGGAAGCACTAGCACAAACAGTAAAAGAAGGGAACAACATTTTCTATAGATACGTTAGCGACAGGAGAAAGTCAAGAGGAGGTATTGCTAAGATCAAAGGGGATAAGGGGGAGTGTGTAGAGGAGGACAAAGGAAAAGCATATATCCTAAATAGATACTTCTGCTCAGTATTTACTGAAGAGAAGGCAGGGCAGGGCCCACAGTCAGTACCATGGACCCAGGGGGAGGGCAGTGTGCACTAGTCCTGTCACAGAAGAAAGGATCCTACAAGAGCTCATTAAGCTCAGGATGGACAAGGTAATGGGACCTGATTGCATACATCCCATAAAGGAGCTAAGGGTGGAACCAGCATAGCCATTATCAGAACTGTTTAGTGAGTCTCTGAGCACAGAAGAGATCCCAGAAGACTGGAGAAGGGCTCATGTGATCCCACTCCACAAGAGTGGTAGCAGGGAGGAGGCAGGGAACTACAGACCAGTCAGTCTTGCCTCAGTAGTGGGCATGATTATGGAGGCACTCCTTAAGGAAAAGATAGTGCAAAACCTGGAATCCATAGGAGCACAGGATCCAAGACAGCATGGGTTTATAATGAGAAGGTCCTGTCAAACTAATCTCATAGATTTCTTTGACTGGGTAACCACAGTGGTGGACCAAGGGGGTGTAGTTGATGTTGCCTACCTTGACTTCAGCAAAGCTTTCGATACTGTTCCACACAGAAGATTGCTTAATAAGCTGGGTGGGTCAGAAGTTGATCAACTGGGTGGTAAACTGGTTGGCAGGCAGAAAACAGAATGGTGGTAAATGGTATACAGTCAAAAGAGATGCAAGTCACAAGTGGGGTGCCTCAGGGATTAGTCCTGGGGCCAGTCCTCTTCAATATCTTCATCAGTGACATTGCAGATGGACTGGAGGGTAAGGTCTGTCTGTTTGAAGATGACACCAAGATCTACAACAGGGTAGATGAAAAAATTACTCACCTTAGTAATGTTGTTTCTTCTAATGGAGTCCTGCTGTATTCTGACAGTAGCAGTGAGTCCCAACCTTCAAACTGCCCCGGAGATGAAAGAGTTAACTTTCCATGTGAGGCATGGAATGCTGAGCTCGAGCTCGGTTGAGACTCTGTCCATTGCTGTTTAAACTCAAACCATCAGATTTTTACGAGCAAACTCACTAAGGCCCTGTGTGGAAGCTGTAAACCTACACTAGCCAACTGGCTACTAAACATAAAAAACACATTTTTTGGTCCCAAAACAAAGACTCGAGTCAGGAGATCCAAAAAATGAAAAACACAACACAAAATCACCCAAGAAAAGGGGGTGAAACAACAAGGTGGGCATCTACTGAGTGCCAACACTGCCACTGTCCACCCACATCCCAAAACAGAGGTTCTGAGAGGCATGGAGTCTTGCTGTATTCTGACAGTAGCAGACTACAAGCAGTACCTCCATGGAGGAGGACAGAACCTACTTAGGAAGTAGGCTCTGAAGCACAGCTGTGCCAAACTGAGCAGCACTCCTAGCCTGAATATCCAAGGAGTAATGCTTGGTAAAAGTGTGAACTGTTTTCCAGGTAGCTGCTTGACATATCTCTAAGATAGAAATATCCCTGGCAGCAGCCAGGGATGCAGCTGTACCTCTGGTAGAGTGAGCCCTCAGGCCTGAGGGTGGAATCTTACCCAGTTTTCCATAACAAAATTGGATACAAGAGACAATCCACCTGGCAATGGATCTTTTAGTGGCAGGTTTCCCTTTATCAACCTCACCATAAGTGAGGAACAGTTGGAGGGAGTCAAACCTGTGACCCTTGGTATGCTCTATGTAGTAGCTAAGGGCTCTTTTCACATCTAATCTGTGGATCCTCCTCTCGCCAGAGGAGGAATGGTCAGTGAAGTACACAGGAAGAGACATAGATTGATTAAGGTGGAAATCTGAAACGACCTTAGGCAAAAATTTCCTGTTAGTCCTGAGGACCACCTTATCTCTATGAAAGGAGATAAAATCAGGCTCCACTGACAAAGCTTGTAACTCACTTATGCATCTGAAAGAGGTGATGGCTACCAGAAACACAGTTTTCCAAGTCAAGTACTTAAGCTCTGCTGAAGACAAAGGCTCAAAAGAGGGTTGCATAAGCCGAGCAATGCAAACATTAAGGTCCCAAGCAGGGCAGGGTCCCTGAAAGGAGGTTGGTGTGAAGCAATCCTTGAAAAACTTGAGAATACAGGGTGAGCTGAAAGAGAGAGGGCTTACCTGCTGAGATAAAAGCAGAGACAGCTGCCAGATGCACCTTCAGCGTAGCTGGTCTAAGCCTACACGCCATTTAAATGGACCAAATAATCAAGGACCGTGGGCAGATCAGCAGACTCTGGGGAAGTATGCTTTCCAGAGCACCATATGGAAAATCTTTTCCACTTGGAATTATACGTAGCCCTGGTGGAAGGTTTCCTAGAAGCCTTCAGAATGTCCATTACGCCTTGGGAGAGGTGTAAATCAGCAAACTCTAACTCTTCAAGAGCCAGGCCTTGAGATTGAGAGATTTGAGATTCGGTATCAAACCCTCCCTGAGCACAGGTTAACAGGTTGTGATTCCTGGGAAGACACAGGGAAAGATGGACTGCTAAGGACAGAAGGAGTGGATACCAAGACTGTCTGGCCCAGTCTGGAGCAATCAGAATCATCTTGCAGGGTTGAGATCTGATTTTGACTAGCACTTTGAACAAGAGAGGGAAGGGGGGAAAGGCATACAGGAGCTTCCCTTCCCAACTGAGAGCTAAGGCATCCAGGGGGACTGTGCCCAAGACTGGGGGCCTGCAACAAAAAAGAGGAGTCAGTGATTGTCTGGGCCTTCAAGACCAAGGGATCCAGGGACCATTCGTGATGGCCCTGAGATATCCTGCTGAGAGCATCTGCCAGGACATTGTCCTTGCCTGGGAGGTGTACTGCTGTGAGGGAGGTGTTCGGAGAATAAGCAAGGGACCACAACTTCATTGCTTATGTGCACAAGGCCGTAGACCGAGTGCCTCCTTGCTTGTTGATGTACCACATTGTGGTGGTACTGTCTGTTCTGATCTGAATAACTTTGTTCTGAACAGACTTGGAAAAAACTTGAAGTGCTAGAAATACTGCTCTGAGCTCCAACAGGTTGATGTGGAGCAGAGACTCCTGAGGGGACCACAACCCCTGGGTGGTCAGGTCGCCTAAGTGAGCCCCCCACCCCAAGAGGGAGGCATCTGTAGTAAGGATTAAGGAGTGGGACTGAGTGACAAAGGGGACTCCTTGTCTCAGATTGCTCTGATCCTGCCACCGCTGTAGGGCCTGGATCAGGGTTCGAATTACTGGGATCAATTTGGTCAGAGGGTCCTTCCTTTGAGACCAGAAGGTTCACAAATGGAACTGAATGTCTCTCATCTGAAATCTTGCTCCCTGCACCACTGCTGTGGAAGCAGCCATGTACCCCAGGAGCTGTAGAAAATGCCTTGCTGGTCAGGATACCTGCAGGGTGAATGAGAAGGCCAGAGAGATAAGGGTCCTTGCCCTGTCCAGGGGAAAGAAAGCTCTGGCCTTTCCTGTGTCTAGCTCTGCACCTATGAAGGTGAGGAGCTGGACAGGCTCTAAAACTGACTTTGAAAGGTTCAGGAGGAAACATAACGAGGTGAGCAATTGCTGAGTTACCTGTAAGTGTGACTTGACTTGGTCTGGGGACTGGCCTACTATAAGCCAGTCGTCCAGGTAAGGGAAGATGGCAATCCTTCGCCTTCTTAGAGAAGCAACTACTACTGCCAGGCATTTTGTGAACACCCTTGGAGCAGAGGTTAGTCCGAAGGGCATTGCTCTGAACTGGTAATGGCCTGAGGGCAGCTCGAACCTGAGGTACTTTCGATGGGAGCTTCTGATGAGAATATGGAAGTAGGCATCCTTGAGGTCCAGGGATACTAGCCAGTCCCCTGGCCTTAGAGAGGGTAGAATTATTCCCAGAGTCACCATTTTGAATTTTGGTTTTAACAGGTGCTTGTTTAAGTATCTGAGATCCAGGATGGGCCGCCATTCTCCTGTCTTTTTTGGGGTAAGGAAGTACCTGGAGTACAACCCTTTGCCCTGGTGTAGGGTGGAACCCTTTCCACAGCTCTGAGAGCTAGGAGGGAAGAGACCTCTGCCTCTAGGGCAAAGTGCCTCCGAGGGGTTTGCAGTGGAAGGATCTGGTTCTCAGCTTTGGAAATCTTTGGAAGCTGAGAACCAGTCCCTGGCTTACTACTTCCAGGACCCACTTGTCTGATGTTATAGACTTCCAGTCAGGACAAAGTAAGCCAGCCTGCCCCACAGGTGGTGGAGAATCGGCCTGGCAAACCCATCAGGTGCCTGCTTGGCAGGGTTTTGGCTGAGGGGTGGAAGCAGGTTTGCTGGTACCCCTTCTGCCTCTCCCTCTAAAGAACCCCCTCTGAGCATACATGAAGAGGAGGCCTGGGCTTGGTAGAAAGGCCTGTGAAAAGGGCTGCCCCTGCCCCTGGGAAGCTGCCTCTGAGGAGTGGCCTGCCTTTCCTTGGCCTTGTGCACCCTGTAGGTGGTCCTATACTCATCCATTTTCTTCATGTAATTCTTTGTTTGCTCCCCAAACAAAGAATTACCAACAACAGGAAAATCCATGGCCTTAGTCTGGGTATCCTGTGACAGGCTAGTACATCTGAGCCAAGCCATTCTGCGAAGTGCCACAGATGTAGCCATGACTCTTGATGACACATCATTTGAGTCCACTGCAGCATGGAATTGCACCTTGGATGCCTCAATACCATCAGCAGCCACCTGCTCCAGCTCCTTGGCTGGCCAGGGACCTGTTTTGCTAAAGCCATGACAGTGTCCCATCTGGATTTCTGATATCCAGCAACATAAGCCATATAATTCGCCTGTCTGAGTCCCAAGGATGCTGCCATGTACTGTTTCTTGCCATGGCATCAATCCTCCTGGAGTCCTTGTCTGGGGGTGTGAAGCCAAGGGAATATTTGCCTTTGTCAGCAGGCTGCAGCCTGCACTACCCCAACATGGCTGCATTGTTGTGTAAGGAACTCCATATCAGAGCCTGACAATGCATACTTCTTGTCCATTCTCTTATCCACAGGAGGTATAGTGTGGGGAGTTTTTAAAATTTTAAATGTCTGTTTCCCAAAAGATTTATGCAAGGGAATAGACAGCCTCCTAAACTCTGGGATATCCATCATTTCCACAAAGTCAGGCTCCTCTTGGTCATCCACAGCTTCCTCCATAGGAAGCTGGAGGGTTTCAGCTACTTTTTATAAAACATAAAATGAAGGGACTCAGAAAGCCTAGGAGGAGACACTCTTGAAGGTCTGTCTGGGGAGATGTCCAGGTCAATGGGCACATCTAGACTTTCAAATCCACATTCACTCTCCTCATACTCCTCTTCCCCCTCCTCCGGTTCAGAATACTCCTTTAAATCATACTCTTGAACCGGTGGAACCGGCCAAACCGACTGGACAATTCTGATCGCTTTGGCTATTTCTTCAGCGGTTGGAGAGGAATGTTTTGGCTCCACACCTGCTGATTTGCTAGTCCTCTTTGCTGGAACTGATTCCTCAGAGTCGGATCTCCTTTTGCCCGAAGAAGTCTCGCCCTGGTCAGAGGGCACTCCTTCTGGTTCAGTTTGAACCGAACCGGGCTGGCCATCCGGTTCAGCTGACTTTTTGGCCTCCCTTTCCCTGAGCCTACCAACTCTCTTATCTAGGGTAGCTGCAGGAAAATTTTTACAAATCTGGCAGTCTGCATTGAGGTGGTCAAACCCCAGACAATAAACACAGGTGGTGTGGGGATCAGCCTTGGCAAAGACTTCCCAACACACACTACAGTGTTGAAACCCAGTGGGCCCGGTTTTTCTTTTGGATTTCTCAGACATTGTGCCAGTCCTAACCAAACTTACCCTTTTAATGGCAATCCTGCAGGCAAGACCCTCTATCGGTTCCTGACGTGTCCTGTAGTCATGGAAATAATAAAATCCGTTTTTAGAACCCGATAGAACCGATAACCACACTCTAAAAAGTACAATTCAGGATTTTTAAACAACTTGATCGGTTCAAACCGAACCGATAAACCATTTACAAGTTCCACACAGAATAAGATTAATGTATAACCTTGTCTAGTACTCACGAATACCACAGACAGAGACTGAACTTCGACAGGTTGCGGGGTTTAAATTCGATCGAAACCGGAAAATGGTACTTTAACTGACAAATTGAACCGAGCAGAAGAAGAAATCTCTGGAGCGACTGTTCAGTGAGGCGGAGTAAAGAATCTGACGGTTTGAGTTTAAACAGCAACAGACAGAGTCTCAACCGAGCTCGAGCTCAGCGTTCCATGCCTGGCATGGAAAGTTAACTCTTTCATCTCCTGGGCAGTTCGAAGGTTGGGACTCACTGCTACTGTCAGAATACAGCAAGACTTCATGTTGTTTGAAGATCCAGATGGGGTGGGCAGAATGAGAAGAGATCTGGAAAAACTGGCAAAATGGTCGGAAGAGAGGTAACTGGGGTTTAACGCAAAGAAGTGCACGATAATGCACATAGGGAAAAGAAACCCTGAAGCCACCTATAGGTTGGGATGGGAGTTTCTGGCAATTACTAGGGAAGAAAGAGACTTGGGCATCATCATCACAGATGACCTGAAATCATCCAAGCAGACCACTAAAGCAGTAGGTAATGCTAGAGGGATGTTGGGGTGTATTAGTAGGGGTATCGCAAGTCATAAGAGGGAGGTAATAATCCCTCTTTACAAAACACTGGTTAGGCCCCATCTGGAGTACTGCGTGCAGTACTGGAGGCCACACCTGCACAAGGACATTAAGAATATGGAGGCAGCCCTGAGAAGGGCAACCAAAATGGTGCAGGGACTGCATCAGAAAACATATGAGGACAGATTAACGGAGCTCAATATGTATACCCTAGAGCAAAGGAGGAAGAGAGGTGATATGATCGAAGCGTTCAAACACCTTAAGGGCATTAACACGGTGAAAGGGTCTAACATGTTTCAATATAAGAAAAACAGCAGGACAAGAGGACACAGCATGAGAACAGAGGAAGGCCAATTAAGGAGTAATGTGAGGAAGTGCTTTTTCACAGAAAGGGTGGTGGATACATGGAACGGCCTACCTCAGGAAGTGGTGGATATGAGTACAGTGCAGGGCTTCAAACAGGCATGGGATAGGCATAAAGGAGCAATACAGATGAGTATGAATAGATAGACCACTAACAGAGTACAGACCTATGGCACATTCATAAGGTAGAAAAAATGGGCAGACTGGATGGGCCTTGCAGTCCTTATCTGCCATCAACTTCTATGTTTCTATGTTTCAAGATGAGAGAACACGAACTCCAGATGTCAACACAGTGGCAAAGGCCTGAAAAAGATATAGAGGCCCACTGGGGACTGCAGGGTGCTCTGACTGCCACAGTCTAAATTTATTATGTTTAGTGCTGCAGTTCTGCATTGGTCCAGTGCAGTTCATTCTGTTTTAAAGTCAGCTCAATATCCAGGTACACAAATCGACTGTAAGGTTTTTGGCAGTCAAAATTAAATAGATAATGTTATTCTAAAGGGGAATAGAATCATAGAAACACAGAAGCTTACGACAGATAAAGACTGCTTGGCCCATCTAGTCTGCCCATTTCTCCCTACCTACACTATAACTGCAGACTGTGCCCAGTCTACAGCTCTTTCTTCATCCCCATTCCTTTCCACTATGATTCCCTTGTGCTTATCCCATGCATTCTTGAACCCCACCACTGTTTTTGCCCCTACCACCTCTACTGAAAGGCTGTTTCAGGAATCCACCACTCTTGTTGTGAAGAAGTTCTTCCTGACATCTCTCCTGAATCTACTCCATCCAGTTTCATAGCATGTCCTCTTGTTCTTGAGCACCTTTAATTCTGAAAAATACTTCCCTCCTGTACCTTATTTACTCCCATGAGGCATTTGATGGTCTCTATTACATCCCCCCCCATCTCTGTTCCAGGGTGTACGCATTGAGGTCCTTTAGTTTCTCCTCATAGGGCTTTTGATGCAGACTCTGCACCGTTTTAGTTCCCCTCCTCTGGACCGTCTCCACTCTATGTCCTTTAGGAGACTGACTGATTGATTGATTGAGTGAATGAATGAATGAATGACTGATTTCAAAAGTTTCACGAGGAAAGACATACTGAGCTGCTAACCGCTCATTTCCAGATGTGTCCTGGGGTAAAGGGGGTGTGGAAGATCATATACAGCAAATGCAATAAAACAGGAGCAGAATAAAAATTAAAGGCAAATAGTATAAAATACATGTGCAACAGATACAACTGAGATAATACAGGTGAGGGTACTATTCTTTTAAGTACCGAACGTTGAAAAGGTAATGAAGGAAACAGACTGCAAGGGCAGACTGGTTGGGGGGAGAGGGTCATGGACAGTTGTAGGAGGGAGAAGAAAAGTCATGAAGAAGAGACTTTAAGGAGAAAGCAGAAGAAGCAGAGTGAATTGACAGGAGAAGCGAGGACCAGAGTTTAGAAAAGCGATAAGAGAAAGCCAACTGACCAACTGTAGATGTGGTCTAAAGAACTTGCCACAGTCCTCTAGGTGGGGTCTTACCAGTGATCTATACAGAGGCAACACCACTTCCCTCTTTCTGTTGATGATACCCCCTCCCTATGCACTCCAGCATCCCACCAGCTATCCCTACTGCCTCGTCGTACTGCCTTGCTCCCTTCAGGTCATCTAATATGATTACCCCCAGGTGTCTTTGCTGCTTGGTGGTTGTCAATACCACTCTACCCATTTTGTACTTTGCCCTTGGGTTCTGAGCACCAAGTGCATTATTTTGTACTTTTTCACATTGAAACCCAGCTGCCATACCCCTGACCACACCTCTAGTTTTCTCAGGTCTCTGCTCATCATTTCCACACACACACCCCAGAGTGGCCACCCTACTGCAGATTTTGGTGTCATCCGCAAAGAGGCACACCTTCCCTTCCAACTCCTCTGCAATGTCACTTATAAAGAAATTAAAGAGGACTGGTCCCAGCGCTGATCCCTGAGGCCCCCTGCTGGTCATCCTCCCTTCCTCGGAGTGAACTCCATTTACCACCACCCTCTGTCACCTATATACTAACCAATTTCTGATCCAGTTTACCACCTTTGAACTAACTCCTAAGCTACCCAGCTTGCTTACTAGTCTCCTATGTGGTAGTGTCAAAATCTTACTGAAATCTATGTAGGCCAGGTCCATCACTCCACCCTGATCCAAATCCTTTGTCACCCAGTCAAAGAAAGCTATCAGATTCATATGACATGACCTCCGCCCTGTGAAATCATGCTGACTCAGGTCTTGTGACTAAATGGATTCAAGATATTTAACAGTCCTTTCTTCAGCAGTGACTCCATTAACTTTCAAGTTAAATTTATTGATTCAGAAACAACCTTTGAGCTGGAAGCTCATTTACAAAGATTCCATGTCTAGACAGGACATACAATACAGAAAAATAGCACTGTCACAAGAAATCAACTACAAGGTCACTTGGCAAGGTTCTAAACAATAATTTCACTCAGTTACAAACTTTAGAGTTATTTATACATTCTAGTGTAAAGAGTGGAGACACAATACCTACAAGCCCAGATATTCAAAAGGGTTGCGCATGGCGCAACAGTGTTGCACCATGCACAACCCACTGATGTGCCCCGGCGCGATATTCAAAAGGGAAAAGTGCGCAGCACAAATCCCGATGTGCCAGAGCGCATCAGTAATGTATACAGGCACAGGTGGGGGGGCTGCCCATGCATAACCTGCACAGCCCGATATTCAGCCCGGGATGTGCAGAGTCATGCATGCGCAACCTCTACCTGCACATGCACAAAGTTACGCCACAAAAAAAAGGAACAAGTGATGGCCACCCACAGGTGAGCTGCCACATTGCAGGGTGCAACACAGCAGCTGCCACCTGTGGGTGGCCACGTCCTGCTGCACCTGGCGGGCCCCACCATGCCCATGGGCGGGCATCTGTGAATCCCCCTAGTCCATGTATCCTGGTGGTCCAGTGGACTGCACTGAGCCCGATCCACGGGCATCTGTAAGCAAACCCCCCCAGTCTAATATCCTAGTGGTCCAGTGGACCGATGCTGCCTGATTGCAGGCATCAGTACCTCATCAAGACCCCCCCACTACCCTGGTGGTCTAGTGTGCCCCCACCCCGCCGCCCACTGAGCCCACTGCCCCCTCCCCGTCAGCTGGTGGGCGGCAGCACCACCCGCCTGCTGCCCGCCGCCCGCCGACTGACAGCTCGGTAGGACTGCGCTGCCCGATGGTTCACAGCATGAGCCAATGGGCATGCAGGCCATCTCGTACTACTCAGTCCAGATATGTGAATGAATTCATATCTGGACTGAGTATCTGCTATGGGCTACACACCCATTGGCTCATGCTGTGAACCAATGGATGTGCAGCTACCGGCTGTCAGTCGGTGAGGAGCGCAGCGAGTGGCAGGCGGTGAGGCTGCTGCTACCCGCGCGCGGAGGCGGGGCGGCAGCTAGGGCCCAGTGGGTAGGCAGGGGAAAACCTGAACCACCAGAGCAGTGAGCCATGATGATGGCACTGATGCCCGCGATGAGGCAGCGACTCGACTCACACTGGACCACCAGGGACTGTGGACTTGGGGGATCTCACAGATGCCCGTGAGCAACTCGTGCAATCGCTGACCACCGGAAGCGACCAGGCATATTGGACGCGCTTATATTACGGAATGCCCGTGATCAGGCTGCAGGGGGTGTCGGTCCCCGATGGCTGCTGCCTGGCAGGGTGACAGGCGCATGTCATCAGGGATCGGCGCACCTGCATGCTAATGGCATGCAAATGGGGCCATAATGAGATGCAAATGGCCCCCTGTGCACCTTGCATAAATTATGGCCCCATTTGAATATCACAGGTGCTGTGCATGGCGCAATGGCACTTGCGTCAGTGCATCTCCATGCTCCACTCTGGCCACTTGCACTGGCGTAGTGCCACTGCACCATGCACAGTGGGGGTGGCCAGGGTGAGATATTCAAAGCTGCTGCGCCATAGCGCAGCTCCGTTGAATATCGCCCAGGCCACTCCCCTGCACAACAAAGTTGAGCTGCGCCCAGGCTTGCGCCACAGCCTGGCGCAGTTTGAATATCCAGGCCCCAGAGTTTAGACTACTACTACTACTTCCTCTAACCCTCTCCCATTTTCCCTTTGATGCAACCTACCAACACTTGCCCATTAACTGTTGCTATGCACTTACTTGCCATCCCCCCTCCCTCCCTTCCTTCCTTCTTCACCCTCCATCTTCTCTCTTCTCCTCCTCCTCACTGCTCCCTCTCTCTCTTCTTAGTCCCACCTACCCTAACACCCCTTCTCCCACGTTTCCTCCCATCCACATCCTTCTTCTATCCTTTTTACCACAATGCTTCCTTCCAACAAAACCAATCTATGGCTGCTTACCACCATTCCACTCTCCTTTTCTGGCTACCTTTCCCTCCTCTTATGTTTTTGTTTCTTATTTCTTGATTGCTTTCCAATTACCTCAGAGTTTTATTCTGCTAATAACCTTATATTATTGCTTGTTCAATTGTAATGTACTCCATATGTAACCTTGCTCTTGTTTTTACTCCATTACCTGTTGATTGTATATTTGTTCACTGATGTGGAACCTTTGTAAAAGAACTATTAGCTCAAAGGTTGTTTTCCAAGACAATTAATAAAGAAATACTATATAATCTTAATAAAAGAAAAATGGAAAATAATAAGAAAGGATTATAGAGCTGGAAAGAGAAATCCTGTGCTGCCAGATGAAGGCTTTGTCAGAGCTTAGTTAGTGATATAACTAAGAGGGACGGGGGGAGGGGAGTCAGCGGTGTGATGGGAGGGGAAGTGTCCAGGGAAAAGTGGGGTGAACTGGAGGGATAGGTTAGTGGGAGGAGCAGCCTCACAGGCATAGGTGGTGAGGCCCTAGACTGGACTGCAGGGGTCCTCAGCACCAATGTCAGGTTGACTGGCCTATAACTGCCATCCTCCTCCCTGCTACCACTTTTGCGTACTGGGACTACATCTGCCCTCCTCTAGTCCTTCTTAAACCACTCGTTTCCAGCGAGCTGTTAAATAGGATTGTCAGAGGTGCAGCCAGTATTTCCCTGAGCTCCCTCAATACTCCTGAATGCATCCCAACTGGCCGCATTGCTTTGTCCACCTTCAGATTAGTAACTCTTCATTACTCTCGCATCCAAAAAAAGAACTAGTATCCACTTCCTTCCAAAGTTTTTGTTACTTTTTTGTAGCTCCTCCCCTTCTCCTTCCTCTGTAAACACTGAACAAAAGTATTTATTCAGGATGTCTGCCTTTTCCTGGTCCCCCTCTGCACAGTCCCTCCTTCTCTTTTTAACTTTACAGTCTGTCCCCTGGTCTTTTTTTACTTGCATACCTAAAACATGTCTTGTCCCTGTTCGTTACCTCCTGGTTTATTCTTTCAGTTTACACCTTTGCACTCCTTACTGCTTTCCCTGCTTCCCTCTGTTTTCCTGATACACCTCCCTATCCTCCTCACTTTGCGTCTTCTCATACCATCTGAATGCTTCCCTTTTAACCTTTACCTTTTCAGTCAGCTTTTTTCAAGAACCATAGCAGACTCTTCTTCCTCTTGCTTTTGCTCACTTGTTTGACACAGAGGTTTGTTGCCTTAATTATGCTCCCTTTTATCTACACCCACTGTTCCTCCACCCCACCCAGGCCAGTTCCCCCACTAAGTCATCCCTGGGGTATTTATTCATCTTGATAAAATCTGCCCTCCCGAAGTCCACGCCCTTGTGTGGTTCAACTCTGCAGTCATCCTTATATTGAACCACATCGTACTGCGATCACTGGTCCCCAAGTGGCCTCCCACCTTGACTTTGCAACACTGTCCCTGTTAATAAGTACCAAGTCCAGTATTGCCCCATTATGAGTGGCTTCACTGACTAGTTGCCTGAGGAACACCCCCTGCAGAATGTCCAGAATATCCCTGCTTCTAGCTGAAGCCACTGCTGGGAGGCTCCAATCTACATCTGGCAGGTTGAAGTCCCACACCAGCAACACTACCCCCTTTTCTGCCAGCTTGCCAGTGGCTTCCACTAGTACCTTATTTAATTTCTCCCCTGTGCTGGAGGTCTGTAGATCACTCCAGGGTGAACAGTGGCTCCATTCCTTGTTTCCAGGGTGAACCACAGTACGCCTGCTCCCCTTGTCTTCCCAGTGTCTCTTCTGTTGTAATGCTTTCCCTTACATAAAGCACCACACATCCTCCTTTTCTTCTCACCCAGTCCTTCCTGAACAGAGTATAGCCTGGTATGGCCATGTCCCAGTCATGGTGTTTCAGTGCACCATGATTTGGTATCCATGTCAGCGTCTGCCACGATGGCCTCTAGGTCCAGAATCTTACTTTCTAAACTTCTAGCATTCACACACATGACCTTCCCAACTTTGTTTCCACTCTGCTTGTTGACCCTTTTTCTTTTTTGCCCTTCTTCCTGTTCACTCTCTTTTTAATGCTCCCATTCCATTCTCCCTTTATCTCTACCACCCTGCTTCCTATATTAATTTGCACCCAGGGGGTATTCCTCTGTCCTCAGGGTCTCCATACTCTCTACTTTACCCTGTGAGGTGGGGGTAGTTTCTGACTCCTTCTGCTAGCCCCCTTAGCTAGTTTAAATGTTCATTGAAAAAAACATTTAAACCATCCACTGAGGACCGCAGTTCCCTTCCCACTTGGATGCAGGCCATCACCCCTGTACAGGCCCTTATCCTCCCAGGTGGGTCCCCCATTCCCAATGCAGCCAAACCCTTCTTCTCTGCACAATTCCTTCAACAATGAGTTGAAGCTCCTGGTGAGGAGATCCTTTTCCTGTTCCCTGTCCTCCTGTCAGGACTAAGAACCCCACACTCAAGTAGGAGTGGTCCCAATTTGCACTTTGTGTGCAATTTTTTTTTAAGTTACTGTTTACTACAGCATAGTAGATTGTATCAAACTGATTCTACTAACTTCCAAGCTGACATTTTCTATAACTACAAACCTCGGAATCCCCTGTAGCTGGCATAAGAGCAGGGCTGTAGTAGGGAGAGATTCAATAGTCTGCAGTGCATGTTAGAGCTTCTGTAATCTCAGGACAGATGTTTGCCAGTCCTGATGTTCTCCCAGAGCTAGGTACAGCCCAATGTGACTGTACCAACCCAGGGAGGGCAGCGGGACCAGCAAACAAAAGATGAGAGCTTATTAAAAACTCTTTACATGCACTGCAGGCTATTGAATCTCCCATTGCTGCAGCCCTGCTCTGGTGTCAGCTGCAGAGGATTCTGGGATTTGTAGTTTTCCAGAAAATGTCAGCTTGGAAGTCTGCAGAATTACTCTAATACAATCTACTATACTGCAGTAAACAGCAAGTAAAAAATAGTTTTTTCACACAAAGTGCAAATTGTGATTAGCCTCTTGACTACTCCCCTTTAAGTACATAGGAATGGGAAGGTGATTTGTTGTTTACAAATATTCTGCAGGTACCTCGTGGCTCACACAGTAAGTAGAAGTCTATGTGAGTGAAATCAAACGTATAAGATTTAAAAACAAGTGAGTGAATATGCTTCATATGTATTTTAAAGGTAAAACAAACCTTAGTGACTATGTTATGTTTAAGATATCTACAGTATATCAAGAAACAAGATTAGGTAATTCATGGAATTTGAAGTAATAATATTAAATAGTATGGTTAATGAAATGTAATATGATAAATATTGTGGTTCTGCCAAAAAACTGATGTTGTTGTAATTTTTTGTATTCACTGATTTGAACTGTATTGTATCGTATTGTATTTGTTTTCCGGGTCACCCCTGAAAAAGGGACTGTATGGTCTCAGCAGGCTTACCCAGTTACCAAAATTCTAATAAATAAATAACTTTTTATCCAGATGGAATAGACAAATTAGTAAAACAATATCTAACTAAAAGGTATGGTGGTGTTGGTGGTGCTTTGGTGTTGTTATAAGAATGAACAGTATTGATTGTTGCTCTATTTCTGAATAATACAGTATGTTTTATGTAACTTTTAGATAAAGGAAAACAGCTTTTTCAGGGCCTGAAGAAGTGGATTTTGGCCACAAAACAGCACCCAAATTTGTCTGACATGACTGTATATGAAATATAATACAGAACACTGGTTGCACTACACTGGTGTGAACCAAAACATTTTCTTGAGTTTCTGAGTAGCAGTCGGCAGTGGCTTCCCAAGACAAAGACAGACTTTTTATTCTATGACAAAGAAGTGGGTATCCTGGAATCATTCTACAAAGTCCTAAGCTGATTTTCATACAAAACAATTAATTATAAATAGTATTTCAAATAGGAAAAGAAATGTTTATAATTGCATTGAAACACTGTTGCAATGGACTTAAAACACAAATTGCACATACCCCAATCATACAAAACATTATAGGAAGCATATGCAAATGCCCATGAATTAATTTGGACTGGCTGAACTTTAAGCAGAATTGCATGGTGCCAGAAGGCCTCACAATACAATCAGCAACAGTAAAGAACAGCAGACACAGACACGTGTTTCATCCTCATTTGGACTCATCAGTGTGCCATATCTGTACCTCAGCCAAGGGAGAGATAGCCAGCCACCCTATAGGGAATCTTATTGGTTTGGGTTGTAGGCAGCCCAAGGTAGAGAGAGAGAAGAGAACAAAAAAAGTACCCCAGAGCAAATGCACTGGGGCAAGGGTTATCCCAAAGGATATTGGCCATCCAGCCAAATTTCAAAGAACAAGCTCACCATGTACGTAAAAGATAGTACATTTACTTGACAAGACAAGACACAAAAAAAAGAGATAAAAATAGTTGGCAACACAACTGAAAAATAGAACAAGTCAGTTTGTCTTGTGTTCGTGAGTTACTTGAGGAATTATAAAAACTGTTGCAAAAAAGAACTAAGTCCTACACAAGCAAAATGTTAAGTCACTAAACACGAAAACCAGTTGAGAACACAACCAATAATCAAAATACCAATTTTACTAAAGGTGCCAAATAAGGTCTGTAAAGTGTAAAATAATGATGTATTAAATTACAATATAGTATATTGTTGGCCTTTGTTCTGTATAAATGTCAGCCTGTTCAAAATGCTTGTTGTGCACATTCCAATGTTGTGCATGTATTACCCAGTAGTAAATAACTTGCCCGGTGACAACATGGAATGACATAAAATACCATGTTTCTGCACAAAAATGCAGTCTCAAGAAACCCATCTTGGATGGTGTTCAGGCTCAGTGCCTGAAAGTACAAAATCATACATCTGAGGCATAGGAACACAGGATAGGATTGGGGGTGAGGTACTGAGTCACTAAGCTGAAAAAGGTCCTTGGTGTCATCATACTTGATGACCTCAAAGTGGCAGGGCAGTGTGACAAAGTAGTAGGTAAGGCTAATGGGATACTGGAGTACAAAGGGAGGGGTATTTCCAGCAGGAGAAGGAAACTGGTGTTGCCACTGTATTGCTGAGAGGTGAGACCCCACCTGCAGTACTGTGTCTAGTTTTGGAGGCCACATCTCAGAAAGGACATGGACAAAATGGAGGTAGTCCAGAGGAGGGCATCTAAAATGGTGAAGGGGGTTGCATGAGAAGCCCTAAGAGACAAGACTGAAGGATCTCAATGTGTACACCCTAGAAGAAAGGAAGGAGAGCGTTGACATGATAGAGACTTATAAGTACCTCACAGAAGTTAACCGGTTGCAGGAGGAGAGTTTCTTTCAAAGGAAAAAAAGCACCAGGACCAGGCAGCATGTGATGAAGCTAGGTAGGGGGAAGGGTTAAGAGAGATGTGAGGAAGTATTTCTTCATGAAAGAGTGGTGGATGTCTGGAACAGACTGCCAGAAGAAGAGGTGGGGCGATAACAATGCGGAGGGCTTCAAGGATGCATGGGATAGACACATGGGTGTATTAGAAAACAGACATGGAGGGAGGGAGGGTTGCTGGAGACTAGTTAGGGTTTGCATGACACAGACTAGGCAGGGAACATGGAGGCAGACTATGTGGACCAAGCAGTTCTTTTCTGCCAACAAATCTGCTTCTATGGATGCTGTCGGTTGATATGCTACATTCCGGATGCCTGTTGCATGTGTAGTACAGTACTACCTGGGCTGTTACATTCAAAATGAAACACAGAATCTTACACCTGGGGTGTAGAGCACCCTGCTGATCCACACTGAAATCCAAAGTGTGACATAGAAACATAGAATTTGATGGTAGAAAAGGATCACTTGGCCCATCCAGTCTGCCCATTATTCCCTACCAACACCAGTCCATGCCTGATCTGCAGCTCTTTCTCCCTCCCCCTTCCTTTCCACTGTGATTCTTTTGTGCTTATCCTATGCATTCTTGAACCCCATCACAGTTTTCTCCCCCACCACCTCCAGTGGAAGGCAGCTCCAGGAATCCACCACTCTTTCTGTGAAGTATTTTTTCACATCTCTCCTGAATCCAGCCCCCCTCCAGCTTCATAGCATTACCATTTGTTCTCTGAAAACTTCTCCCCTCTTGTACCTTATTTACCCCCGTGAGGTATTTAGAGGTCTGTTAATCTCTCCTCATAAGGCTTTTGATGCAGACCCTGCACTATTTTAGTTGCCTTCCTCTGGGTTGCCTCCACTCTATGTTCTTCCACAGATGTGGTCTCTAGAACTGGACAGAATTGCTCTAGGTGGGGTCTTACCAGTGATCTATACACAGGCAACACCACCTCGCTCTTTCTGCTGGTGATACCCCTCCCTATGCATCCCAGCATCCCACTTGCCCTCCCAACTGCCTTATTGTACTACTTGGCCACCTTTAGGTCATCCGATATGATTACTCCCAGGTCTCCTTTCCTCTCGGTGGTCATCAATAGCACTCCACCCATTCTGTATTCTGCCCTGGGTTTCTGTGCCCTAAGTGCATTGTTTTGCACTTTTTCGCACTGAAACCCACTGCCATACCTTTGACCATTCCTCTAATTTTCTCAGGTCTCTGCTCATCCTTGACTGGACTATAACTGCCAGCCTCTTCCATGCTACCACTTTTGTGTAGTGGGACTACATCAACCTTTCTCCAGTCTTCCAGAACCACTCCTGTTTCCAGTGAATCATTAAATAGAACTGTCAGAGGTGCAGCCAGTATTTCCTGAGCTCCTTCAATACCCCTTGATGCACCCCATCTGGTGCCATTGCCTTGATCACCTTCAGATTAGGACGTTCCTTCAGGAATCTGTCCTCCAAAAAAGGACTAGTGTCCACCTCCCTCCCTCCCTCCAAAGCTTTTGTTACTTTTTGTGGTCCTTCCCCTTCTTCTTCCTCTGTGAACATTGAACAAAAGTATTTGTTCAGGGTGTCTGTCTTTTCCTGCCCCTCCTCTGTACAGTCTCCCCCTTCTCTTTTTAGCCTTACAGTCCCACCCCAGGTCTTCCTCTTTTCACTTACATATGTAAAAAATGTCATGTCCCCTTTTGTTACCTCCTGGGCTATTGTCTCTTCAGTTTGCACCTTTGAACTCCTAACTGCTTTCCCTGCTTCAGTCTGTTTCCCCCAACACACCGCCTTATCCTCCTCCCTCTGAATGGCCTTATATCATCTGAATTCTACCTTTTAGCTTTTTGTCACAGTGTGTGGGAATAAACTTCAAACGAGGCAAATTTATAGGTTTAAAACACACCGTGGTATGATATTTATGTTTCAAAAGTTCAAAAAATAAATGAAAACAAAAAAATTGCAAAGAAAATCACTACTTAACCTCAGTAGTTTCTCACATAATACAGTCCTGGATCATACAGCTCCTAAGACTCTTCTCATCTGTACTCAAAAGTGTGTCTACAGTAGCACCGCTGAGCCCCACTGGACTAAACTGAAGTGAACTCAGTGAAGAGGATTTATATCCTTTGGTGGGGTTACCTGATTGAGCCCTTTTCTATTTACATGCCTGTACATGTTGCTTCATGTCTGAACATGTTGTTCAAAACCAAGGTTTTTTTTTTGTTTCACAGGGCTTCCTGGTTCAGTTAAAGGTACAGCACATATCTGCACAGATATTGACTCTCTATGTCTCTATATCTCTGTTCCACAATGACTAAGCACTTTTATAAAGCATACCACATTCTTTTGCTCAGCCTCATACATAAAACCTTATACAATAACAGGTTTATAGTGTGAATTTATGAAAATACCTTAAGGATTTCTTATAACTGTACTGACCATGAAATTATTATATTATATGGCTTCTGAATCCTTTTTATTTAAAAGGTATTATTAACTGTATGTATTCCTATTTAAAATAGCCTTAATGTTTTTTTGTACACAATGCCCTGATGCACTTTGCACAACACCTCTCTGGGTGTTGAGCATCATTCCAGTGACTGGAGGATGGAAATGGAAAAAGAATGAAAACAGAAAACTACTAGGAAGTTCAGTACGGATAGTAAAGAGCTACGCTAAGTGGCTGACCTAGGGTAGGGGGGAAAAGAAGAAAAGCAAAGATAAAAACATTAACTGTTGCTTAACAGAAGTTTTGGTAGCTTGGAAATAAGGAGATAGAAAAGTGGTCCATCAGTCACAGCTGAGGGTATAGCCTAACTCGGTCACAATTTTACCTTTTTAGCCACTACTTTCAAGAACCATAGCAGTCTCTTTTTCCTCTTGCTTTTGCTCACTTTTTTGATGCAGAGGTTTTTTGTCTTTATTATGCTCCCTTTTATCTTCACCTACTGTTCCTCCACCCCACCCCACCCAGGTCACCCACCCCTGCTAGGTCATCCCTGAAGCATTCACCCATTTTTTTAAAATCTGCCCTCCTGAAGTCCAGGACCTGCACCCTTGTGTGGTTTGTTTCTGTGCCCATATTGAACCACACTGAACGGTAATCACTGGTCACCAAGTGGACTCACTCCTTGACATCTGCAACACTGTCCCAGTTAGTGAGTACCAGGGCCAGTTCTGCCCCATCATGAGTGGGATAATTAACTAGTTGCCTGAGGAATGCCCCCTGCATACAGTCTAGAATGTCCTTGCTTATAGCTGAAGACACTGCTGGGAGGCTCCAATTCACATCTCACAGGTTGAAGTCCCCCACCAGCAGCATCTTTCCTTTTCTGCCATCTTGCCAATGGCTTCCACCAGTACTTTATCTACAGTAATTCCTCCCTCTTTGCTGGAGGTCTGTAAATCACTCCAGTACAAATAGTGGCACCACTTTCCATCTTCAGGGAGAGCCACAATACCTTTGCTTCCCCTTGTATTCCCTGTGTCTCTGTGGCTTTTATGCTTTCCCTTACATATAGCACCACACCTCCTCATTTTCTTCCCATCAGGTCCTTCCTGAGCAGAGTATAGCCTAGTATGGGCATGTCCCAGTCATGGCTTTCAGTGCTTCATGACTCAGTAATGACCACAACTTCCAGGATGGCCTCTGCAATGATGGCTTCTAGGTCTGGAATGTTATATCCTTGCGTAACCCCTAGGTGGCACTATCCCAAGGGATACTACCCCTGTCTGCATGACCATCTGCAGGTTGAGGGGCCTGAGCTCGTGAAAAGGGTGCCTCCACCTGGAGGACAGTGTTAATGGCAGCATGACTGCTCTGGGTACAACCCTCCAGGACACTGATAACTCCCTCTTTCCCCTATAGTGGCCAAAGCACATCTGTGGTAACACAATCCCAATACACACTGTAATGCACTGTTAACCTCTCTTGTAACACACTTACTACCAGAGCTGGATTAGCTGGAATGGCCCTGGAGACCCCCTGTAAAACAAGGCCTGTAACAGTAAACAGCAATATCACAGTGCTTTCTATACCGAGGTACACCACAACCAGTTTGGATGCAAAAAGGATTTAAATCTGATTTATTAGGGGGATGTGAACAAGGGAGGGGCAGTAATCTAGTGATTGATTTTTGATCCGAATGGTTCAGGTTATAAGTAGGGATGTAAGTTTGTCATGGATGAGGTTTTAATGACTCATTGTTTGTTCATGAAATCATTAGTAAACTGTAGTAAATATTGTGGTACTGTCATCATTGCTACATTCTGATGACACTAGTGAAAGTCGTGGAAGTCCTGAATAAAGATCAAACGTCATGGAATCAATGATGTGTATGACTGCCATGACAAACTTACATCCCTAGTTATAAGATATGCACTCAATGGTCCCTGTAACACAGTCACACACACTCTGGGTACCCAGTTGGAACTATAGGTTAGCCTGAAGTGTTGCCAGGGGTAGGCCAGTGTTGCAGCTGTTGTTGGGGCCCTTTGGAAGAAAGAGAACACAATATGCACTTTAACCCTTAATTTATAATCCGGAGCCAGATGGCTCAATCTGAAATGATTAGCAACAATTAACTCAGCTGACACACTTTGATTTGAGCTTTGTTGCAGGGAGCTACCCTAACGTTTACTCATGCTACCCAGTTCAGGATGCAGAATGGACAAAATAGAGACCTCAGGATGAAGGGCTGGATTGCCAGGAGAAGCAGGGCCCACACGATGCACCCTGTGTCGTTCCTGTTTGTTGGTGTTGAGCAGGCAGCCGAATCCCCAGGTGGGTCTCTCGTTGGACGTAACTCTGCGGTGTGAGCGGCAAACTGGACCAAGTTGGTGAGACCCAGACCAGGTGACCAGTTTGGATACAGTCCGGTAAAGTACTGGATGCAGCATCCAGCAAGTGTGACACATTAAACAAGGTGGGGAACCAGACTGCGACCCACCCTCCACATTCAGCATACTTATAGTAAAAGCCAGTAAATACCACAGTTCAGATGACAGTCTGGTTGCTATAAACAGTGTCTCTGTGTAAACAGTACACTCTGTGGCAGTCTCATGTCATGACAGGCTGATCGCTATTAGGCAAATCTTCAGTCCACTTCAGGCGAAATTCACTTTGTCACGATTCAGGTTCCAGTTGCAAAAATGGCAATTTTGGATAAAGTCCGATTTCAGCTCAAGGTCTCTGTACTTGGGAAAATGGTAGCAAGCAGGCCAGACACAGCCTTCATGCCGATTTCCCCTGTACACCACACAGGAGCAGCTGCTCGAATCTCTTGAGCTGTTCACTCTTCCAACTCTAACTCTATAATCACTCACTGCTGCAGGCATCGTGGGACTTTCCCAGTGATCCAAAAGGTTTGATTCATTGATCCATCTGTCTGTCACATCAAGGGCTCCCTCTCCAGGTCCATTTAGGTGCCAAAGGGTGAAAACTACAATTCCTACAGAAATTTACTCCCATAAGACCCCCTATGGACAGGCTCCATTTTAGAGTCCCCAAAGGTACTGATTGGCCCAAACTGGCAGTCCAGAACCAAGATGGTGGTGCAATACAGAAATGTCTATTGCTGCAAAGGATGGCAGGTTAGACAAACTACAATATTATTATTAATGCAGATAACCAGCAAACAATCACAGACGTCAATAGGGCATCTTCTGCGCAATTAGCGATGGCAGAATGGAGCAATAATACTGCAGCCTGGGCGGGACTCAAACTTGAACCTACTTGGCCCTCACCCAGATTAATTATAACTATAAGATAGACAACTCTTAAAGAGGCAGGCACGGAGGCTAGCTTGGCACTCATATGCAAACACTTTTAAACTGCTAGGACACAGGACACCAGCCTGGCAGTGGGCATTTAGGCAAGCCCAGGAAGACTTTTGGGAACCCTCCATTTGTAGGGAGGTTACACCCTTCCCTGTCTAGAAAGAACTTTGCATCTGCGTCAAGTCTATACATTAATAACACGGAAAAAAACAATATATTACATGAGACATATGTGACATTACTACACAAGATGAGATAATGACTGATGCATCAGTAAACGTAAACTTATCACATTACTATAGTTATTCAGTACTCTCTACACATATTATATATCTGTAATGACAACAGTTTTGCATTTTTGTTACATTCAATATTGGTTCTACTAGGAATCACATGATAATATTACTGTACATATTCATGTAATAGTTTCTTGCACTTTAAACAATACAGATGGGGACACAACCATAACAGCTAACTTGGGGCTAGATGGAACGGGGCACCATATTCTGAGGGATGAACAACTACCTTAGAAGTGGCAGAGAAACTCAGTTTGGGCAGTGAGCTCTTGGAAATGTAGACTCACTTGTGGACAACATTTAGAGGCAAATCTATAGGCCTCCCAGGGGAGTCATAGCTAAGACATATCACAGGCTTAACTTTCTGGGGGGAACAGATGCAGGCTATGTGCGGTCAACATGGGCATTGGTTTCTTCCTCTGTAGAGAGGGGTACCTCTGCACTGGTTGAAGTGTCCAGATTGGCAGCACCATCAGCTCCTTGCTCTGGAGATTCTGTTTCCACAAAATTGTGCTCATCATTACACTCTGAAAATGGTTCAAGCTGGCCATCCTGAAGAAACTCTGTCACAACTGGACTTTGTGGCACTGAAGTGATGCTATCAACACTCTCTCACTGTTTTGCAAGTTCTGGTATGTCAACAGGGAGATTCACCACATCAGATTCCTCCTTGGGTAATTCAAATAGTTCTGCTAGACACAAAGAATCTGCTACTTCAGATGTAATACTTTGCACCTCACTTTTAGGGGGCATTGGGTCTAGGGAAGAAGCTAGAGGTTTAGGCAGTCTTGAAGGCCCAGCTTCATCCCCATAATTATACATAGGGTTACCTTCAAACAATTGGCTCAGTTCATAGGAAGGGTAGTAAGCGGTGTCACACTCTCTATCATCAGAGGTGGATTGACAGTCACAATCATTCTGGGCCTGCCAAGAGGAAGGCCTTGGGTCTGGAACAGCAGGAACAGTTTGACTCTGTCTCATTTTGGCAGCAGCATGAGCCACCGGCCCAGGAGGGGTAACATCTGATGGTTCAGCGTCAATGATCACTTGGCCAATGGGCAGTAGGTGGTTCCTATGCAAGGTCTTGACAGCTTTAGAATCATTCTCAGGGTGCACTTTGTACACAGGTAAATCATCCAACTTGCTATTACATGTGGAAGATGGTGCCATCTATCGGCAATTTTATGCTTGCCATGCAATCCCAAGTTACGTAATAGCACTCAATTTCCAGGCAACAACTCCTGAGCCTTTACCTGCTGATCATAGCTCTCTTTGTTAGCAAGGTTTCGTTTGGCAGCCATTGTTTGAGCCAGTTGGTATGCATGGTTCAACTGAGCTTTCAGTTTCTGAACACATTGTAAATAGTTCTCATCTCTGACTCCATCCAGGGAGACTCCAAAGCAGTCATCTACAGGCAACCGGGCTTCCCCTCCTGAACATGAGACGATAGGGAGAAATCCCAGTAGCATCACTTTTGGTGCAATTGTAGGCATGTATCAAGGGCAAATCTGCTGGCTCCTCTTGGGTTTGTCTTTGGGATGAAGAGTGCCCAAAATGTCCAGGAGAGTCTGGTTAAAGCGTTCAGGCTGGGGGTCCCATTGGGGGTGGTAAGGAGTGGTTTTAGACTTTTGCATCCCCCCACAGAGAGAGCATTTCCTTAATCAATCTGCTTTCAAAGTCCCTTCCTTGATCAGAATGGATACGTTGGGGCACACCATAATGAACAAAGAACTTTTCTACCAGCACCTTACCACCTTAGAGGCCTTCTGATCTTTAGTCGGGAAAGCTTGGGCATATCAGGTAAAGTGGTCGGTTACTACCAGTACATTGCCAATGTTTTTCAGATCAGACTCCAGACATAGAAAGTTTATGCAAACCAGCTCCATGGGGGCACTGGTAGAAATGTTAATGAGAGGAGTGACTTTCTGGGGCAAAGCTTTTCTCTGAAGGCACCTACTGCAGGTTTTGACATGGTTTTCAACATCAGCCCCAATTTTTGGCCAGTTAAATATAGACCGCACCAAGTCGAGGGTCCAGTCAATACCGAGGTGTCCCATGTGATTGTGTAGGGACCTCAGTACCAGCTGCTTGAAGGCTGTGGGTAGTACCAATTGCTGCTTGTCCAACTGACCTCACCGATCTACTGTCTCTCAATATAGCAACTGGTCCCGCAACTTTAGTCGGGGGGACTTCTTTGAATAATAATGCAGTTCGTAGATCGCCAGAACGTAATTTAGACACATCTTTCCCCGCACGTAGGGCATCAAGTGCGGGCTGGATCATGGGGTTTTGGGATTGGGCCCACTGAATACTGTCACTATCAAATTGGGGCAAGGCACTGATGTCCAATACAGAAAAATGACAATAGGCTGCAGGTATGCAAGTATCAGGGGCCCCTAAACAGTTTACCAGGCAGTCCACTGTATCTGCAGATGGCCGCTAATCCTTATCAAATTTCTGGCACAATACTTTAATAGATTGTTTGGACAGCCTCACCCAGTTGTTGTGGGGGCTTGGCCATTGTGAGAGGGCATCAGCATCTATATGGTTCAGTCCTGGCCGGTATTCAACCGGATAGTCATAAGTTGAAAGTGCAGAAAGCCACTGGTGCCCAGTGGCAGCCAGCTTGGCTGAGGTCTGTACATACATTAGAGGGTTATTATCAGTTTTGCCAATATTTTGGCCCCACAGAGGTACTCGTGAAACTGGTCGACTGTGGCCCATGGCCCATTTGAGAGTGAGAAACTCCAACTTGTGAACAGGATAATTTCACTCAGATGGTGTCAAGCTTCTGCTGGCGAAGGGCATCTTCATAATCTTGATACAATGCAGCCCTGAGTCCCTTCAGGCTGGCATCAGTATGCAGGACATATGGCTTGGTAGGGTCAACATAGGTGAATACTGGGGCATGAGTAAGCTGATAGATGATCTCAAAGAATGCAGCCACTCACTCAGGGGTCCACTTGTTCGGAAATACACCTTTTCTTCTTCCTCCTTGAGAGATCCCTTCTTGTACCTGCAGTTGGTAGGAGGGTAGCCTTGGGTGAGATTGAGAAGTGGCCGGATTACCTTTGAGTAGTCTTTAATAAATCAGCGATAATAGCTGCAGAACCCCAAGAAACACTGCAGTTCTTTCAAGTTGGTCAGCTGAGGACAGGAGGTCAGAGACTCTACTTTGCTGGGGTCTGTCTGTATCCCCTCGGCTGACACTATATGTCCCACATATTTTACAGATGTTTGGAAAAACTGACACTTATCTATAGATAGTTTGAGGGTGAATTCTTCCAGGCGGTCAAGAACTTTGAATAACCTGGTCTTATGTTCTTCTAAGGTGCGTCCAAAGACGATGACATCATCCCAGTATACTAGACATTCTAACAGGTTCATGACTCCTACTGCACGTTCCATCAACCTCTGGAAAGTGGCAAGCACACACAAAATCCCATGAGGCATCCTCAGAAATTCGTAGAACCCCAAGGGACAGATGAATGCAGTTTTCTCACGGTCCTCCAGGGCCATCAGGATTTGATAATACCCACTTCGTAGAACAAGTACCGAAAAACACTGACTCTCATTCAGGCAGTCCAGCATGTCTTGTATGCGAGGTATGTATCTGGTACAGTTCATCAGTTTAAAGTCTGATAATCTACACATATCCTAACGGACCCATTTTTCTTGTGCATGACTACGATCGGAGATGCACAGGGACTTCCTGACTCTTGAATAATGCCAGCAGCTAGCATCTCCTGCAGGTGCCACCGGACATCATCTGTATCAGCTGGGGCAAGGCAACGGGACCACTTCCTGAAAGGCCTGCTGTCATGAAGTCTGATCGTAAGCTCAGCACCATGGATACACCCCACATCCCACTCTTTTAGGGAAAACACATGTTCCCTCTGGGCAAGCTTTTGACTGACTTGTGTCTTCCATTCAGCAAACAGTGGGGACCCTCCAAAGTTGAATAGATCCGGGGTCACCTCCTCTCTTTCACCAGAATATTTGTTGCTGGGCAATACTGCAGTGTCCACACAATGCACCGTAACGAATGTACACCCCCCGGTTCACTCGGATTTCTTGATTAGAAACATTCTGTATTTGTACCATCACTCACTGAGCATAAGCATGGGCATGGGCAGGCAAGATACTGGGCTTAACCAACAACCCATCATAGAAACATAGAAACATAGAAGTTGACGGCAGATAAGGACCGCAAGGCCCATCCAGTCTGCCCATTCCTTTTTCTACCTTATAAATGTGCCATCGGCCTTTGCTATGTCAGTGACCTATCTATTCATAGTCATTTGTATTGCTCCCTTATTACCTATCCATGCCTGTTTGAAGCCCTGCACTGTATTCATAGCCACTACTTCTTGTGGTAAGCCATTCCATGCATCTACCACCCTTTCTGTGAAAAAATTTCCTCACATTTCCCCTTAATCGGCCTCCCTCTAATCTCATGCTGTGTCCTCTTGTCCTGCTATTTTTCTTATATTTAAACATATGTTAGACTCTTTCACCTTGTTTATGCCCTTAAGGTGTTTAAATGTCTCGATCATATCACCTCTCCCTCCTTTGCTCAAGGGTATACATATTGAGCTCCGTTAATCTGTCCTCATATGTCTTCTGATGCAGTCCCTGCACCATTTTGGTTGCCCTTCTCTGGACTGCCTCAATTTGGTTAATGTCCTTGTGAAGGTGTGGCCTCCAATACTGCCCATGAGTACTCCAGATGGAGCCTAACCAATGTCTTGTACAGAGGATTATACCTCCCTCTTGACTTGTGATACCCCTACTAATACACCCTAACACCCCTAGCCTTACCTACTGCTTTAGGGTCTGCTTGGATGATTTCAGGTCATCAGTGATGATGATGCCCAAGTCTCTTTCTTCCCTTCGTGACTGCTAGCAACTCCCTCCCAGCCTATAAGTGGCTTAGGGTTTCTCTTCCCTATGTGCATGATTTTGCACTTCTTTGCATTAAATCCCAGTTGCCACTCTTCTGACCATTCTGCTAGTTTATCCAGATCTCTTCTCATTCTGCCCACCCCATCTGGATCATCTACTCTGTTGCAGATCTTGGTGTCATCTGCAAACAGACAAAGCCTTACCCTCTAGTCCATCTGCTAGGTCACTAATGAAGATGTTGAATAGGACTGGCCTCAGGACTGATCCTGAGGTACCCCACTTGTGACTTGCATCTCTTCTGACTGTATACCATTTACCACCACTCTCTGTTTCTGCCAGTCAACCAGTTTGCCACCCAGTTGACCAACTCGACCACAAGGCCTACCTAGCTTATTTATCAATCTTCTATGTGGAACAGTGTCAAAGCTTTGCTGAAGTCAAGGTAGGCGACATCAACTGCTCCCCTTGGTCCACCACTCTGGTTACCCAGTCAAAGAAATCTATGAGATAGTTTGACAGGACCTTCCTTTGTAAACCCATGCTGTCTTGGATCCTGTGCCCCTATGGATTCCAGGTGTTGTGCACTATCCTTTCCTTAAGGAGTGCTCCATAATCTTGCCCACTACTAAGGTAAGACTGACCGGTCTGTAGTTCCCGCCTCCTCCCTGCTACCACTCTTGTGGGTGGGATCACATGAACCCTTCTCCAGTCTTCTGGGACCTCTCCTGTGCTCAGAGACTCACTAAACAATTCTGCTAATGGCTCTGCTAGTTCCTCCATTAGCTCCTTAATACCCTGGGATGTGTGCCCATCAGGTCCCATTGCCTTATCCACCTGGGCTTAGCAAGCTCTTGTAGGACCTTTCTTTTGTGAAGGGGTAGTGCTCACCTCCCTCCCCTGTGTCCATGATGCTGAGCTGTGGCCTGCCCTACCTTCTCTTCAGTGAATACTGAGCAAAGTATCTATTTAGGATAGATGCCTTTACAGGGTCCTCCTCCTCCATGCTCCTTTTTCTCCATTTAGCTTAGCATATGCCCCTCTGGACTTTCTCCTTTCACTAATGTATCTATAAAAGATCTTGTCACCTTCTTTTACTGTTTGTGCTAGTGTTTCCTCAGTTTGGGACTTTGCCTGCCTTACTGCCTTACCTGCTTCCCTTAGGGCAGTTTGGTATGCCCCCTATCTTCATCCGCTGTGTTCCTTATATTTTCTGAAGGCCAGCCTTTTGCTCTGACCTTTCTGCTACTGTATTTGAGAACCAAAGTGGTTTCCTTCTTTTTGCACTTCCTTTTCTGTCTAACACAATGGGATGTTGCTTCAAGTATTGTATCATAATGCTTACCCACTTTGCCTGTACCTCCTCACCTGTGTTTCTTTTTGCCAGGGCTAGCTTAACTCTGTTGGCCCATCTTATCAAAGTCAGCTCCTCTGAAGTCCCATATTTTTGCCTTGGAATGGGATGATTTAGATGTAGTAGCCAAATTGAGACCATACCATGTGATGGTCACTGGCCCCCAGGTGACCTTCTACCTGGAGATCTGTGATCCTTCTTTGTTAGTCAGTACTAGATCTAGGATAGCCCTGTCTCTTGTGGGTTGCTGTACCAGTTGTTTGAGGCCCTCCCCTGCAGGAATCCACTATGAGTCTAGTTCTGGCAGATGTTCCTGCTGGTATGACCAATCTGTATCTGGCATGTTGAAGTCTCCCATTATCAGAACCTCCCCTTTAGCTGTCATGTTTTGTATATCTTCTAACAGTAATGTGTCTATGTCCTCCCTCTGGTCTGGGGGCCTGTAGACAACCCCAGTTCTTATGGCTGTCCCATTTCCTGTTTCCAGGGTGACCCACATCTAGCAACTTCCCCTCACCTGGTGTATCCAGCATCAGTATTTTATTTTTTATGTCTTTTCTAAGGTGGACTTCTCCATGAATAATATACTGAGTGTTGGTGGGTAGTATCAAGGAATCAGGATCTTTCTTCCATACCATCCCCACCGGTTCATCCCTGTCCGCCTCGTTATTCTGGTTGTGCAAATCACAGGCTCTCTTTAATCAAGGCTGGAATTTGCAGTGCTCACCCAGTCCACTGCCCTTGTTTCTCTTGACACAACTGGGCTAGTCTCCCAAACATGTGGGCATGGTTCCGATGAGCAAGGGAACTCTGTCATACAATCCCATAGGAGGGCACACCAGGGCTAGTATCTCTACTTGTTCATCTGCTCTGGCTACTGCAATAGGAAAGGACAGCCAGATCCGAATGTTTCCCAAGTAGGGGTAGAACTTTTCACTTAATCCCCACACATGCAGACCCTCCAGGGGCTGCAGAGGCACATCAGAAAGATGTTTTCGGCACCAGTCTTGAAACACTATAGTCACTTGTGATCCACTGTCAAGTACAGCCTGAGCAGATAAACTATTCACTGTTATGGTGGTCTCCACTGATGGGCCTACCACATCGGACCAATCAGATGATGGGGACTTAGTCATCTGTTTTATGGTGGTCTTAGAGGAATAAGCCTTTTTTACAGACCCTGTCTGCTGCGTTATATGTCTTCGTTGAATTAAAGACAGTAGCCTTGTAGTAATCTTTCTCAGATTCTCAGGCAAACTGCAGTTGGGCCGGGTATGCTTGCCCCTCCCACAGTGGTAACAGAAGATGGGTTCTTTAGAGTCTCTAGGCGAAGGAAAACCACTTTCTTGTTCAGGCAGGAGAGGCAAATCCCTATGTCCCTCTCTGCTCCGGGATTCATTTTCCCTGCTTTCTGAGCTTTTCCAGGAATCAGCTAATTGAGTGGCCCTGATAAGGTCTCCCACCAGGGCTCTCACTTCTTATCCTTTTTCCATCAGACTACTCCTCATCTGAGTTTCAGAGGAAATTACATGCACCCCCATCCCTCCAGGCAGGATCTCACTCTTTGGCTCGAGGGGCATTTGACAAGGGTTTCTACTTTTTGCCGCCTTGGCGGCTTGTTGACTGGCTCTCATCTCTTTGAGTTCTTTAATTAGTTCCCTCATCTGCTGCCGTTCAGACTCATCTTGTCGTTTATCACTTTGATCAGGGGTCTGGCTGGTACGGGCAACCCCAGCATAAGGTTCCCACCCCCTTCATCATTCTTTGCTTCTCGAATTTCTTTCATAAGGTAGCAATATTCAGGTGGATATTAGTCTTCCTATCTTGCAATTTCAGTTTCAGCATCATCACACTAGAAATTGCATAGAAAAATCTAATATCTTCACTAACTCTTTGGCAGATCGCCCCTCAGTGGCTAGCAGTCTAAGCAATTAGTCTTTAAACCCACTCTGTACTTGGGGATCCACCAGAAGCAGCCAGGTTACCATGCAAATGAATGACCCGCCACCCTTTCTGGGACCCTTCAGGCAAAATGACAGGGGGCACTCTCTTAGGATCTATGGGGAGGCTACAGTCGTACAATCCCACAGGAGGGTTTTTTACAGGCCCTGTCTGTGGCCTTATATGTCTTCGTCGAATAAAACCCCTCCAGGGCAGAGAGGGACTCGGCAGCAGTGGCCTCCGGGCTGGTAGAGTGAAGAAAACGGATGGCCTCCAGTGCAGAGCCCCTCAAACTCTCCATGAGCCTCTTTCTTTTCTCTCCCTCAGAGCACTGCCACTCCTGGACCAGGGGGGTGGTGTAATCCATCCACGTCTCTAGGTCATCCTCCCTCACGGGCACTGGGATCATGCCTGAGAAGAGTCTAAGTCTATGGTAAGAGTCCAGGTGTACAGATGGTATCGTTATGGGGGAGGTTACTACAGGGGAAGCTCTAGGGGTGGCAGGAGACACTAAAGGGGACTGCAAGGGAGTGGTGTCTTCAGAAAGATCTAACATCTTCACTAACTCTTTGGCAGATCGCCCCTCAGTGGGTAGCAGTATAAACAATTTGTCTTTAAACTTCTCTATACTTGGGGATCCCTCAGGAGCAGCTGGGTCACCATGCAAATGAATGACCCGTCACCCCTTCTGGGACCCTTCAGGCAAAATGACAGGGGGCACTCTCTCAGGATCTATGGGGAGGCTACAGAAGAGGTGGGCCACCATGGTTTGGTAAAACAGATCCGAGTCCCTCCCTTTCGCCTCAACTTTCCCCAAACACATAACTTGTTCAACAGTCTCTATAATAGTTGCATTAGTGGTCCCCAATAGGATGTCCACTAACAAAAGGGCCTGTTGGGGGTCTACTTCCTCAGCCTCGCTCCACTCCATCAAACGGTTCACCACCAACTTATGGGGGGGCAATCTTAAACTTAGGCATAGCAAGCGCCTCCATTTTATTGCACATTTTAAGTGTGGGGTTGTAGTACCCACCTCTGACCACTAGAAGGCGCAAATCAAAGCGGTGCCTCTAAGATGTAACCCCTAGGCGGTGCTATCCCAAGGGATACTACCCCTGCCTGCGTGTCCATCTGCAGGTTGAGGGGCCTGAGCTCGTGAAAAGGGTGCCTCCACCCGGAGGACAGGGTTAATAGCAGCGTGACTGCTCTGAGTACAGCCCTCCGTGACACTGATACCCCCCTCTTTCCCCTCTAGTTTCCAAAGCACGTCTGAGATAACACAATCCCAATATACACTGTAACGCACTGTTAACCTCTTTTGTAACACACTTAACACCACGGCTGAATTAGCTGGAACGGCCCTGGAGACCCCCCTGTAAAACAAGGCCTGTAACAGTAAACAGCACTATCACAGTACTTTCTATACAGAGGTACACCACAACCAGTTTGGATGCAAAAAATATTTAGATCTGATTTATTAGGGGAATATGAACAAGGAAGGGGCAGTAATCTAGTAATTGATTTTCGATCTGAATGGTTCAGGTTATAAGGCATGCACTCAAAGGTTCCTGTAACACAGTCACACACACTCTGGGTACCCAGTTGGAACTATAGGCTAGCCTGAAGCATTACCCGGGGTAGGCCAGCTTTGCAGCTGTTGTTGGGGCCCTTTGGAAGAAAGGGAACACAACATGCACTTTAACCCTTGATTTGTAATCCAGAGCCAGATGTCTCAGTCTGAAATGATTAGCAACAACAATTAAATTAGTCGACACACTTTGATTTGAGCTTTGTCGCAGGGAGCTACCCTGGTGTTTACTCACACTATCCAGTTCAGGATGCAGGATGAACGAAATGCAGACCTCAGGATGAAGAGTTGGATTTCCAGGAGAAACAGGGCTCACACGATGCACCGTGGTGTTGTTCCAGGGGTGTAGCCAGGGATTTCAGATCTGCACACCAAATGGACTCACTGCTGCCCCCCCCCTTTGTTAGGGTGAGCTTTCCCTCCCCCGCAAAGTGGTGTAGCCAGATAATATACAAATGTACACCAGGACCGTGTTCGTTGCCTCATTTGGAACAATAAATACAACTTTTGTATCTCATGACAATGGTTGTTGCCATGCATGGGCAAATACAAATTCCATGCATTGTTCCCTAAGACACCCACATACCAGCCCAGAGCCTGTAAAGCTGCATTGCCCTTGGGATGCAAAGAGAGTATTAGTGACCAGTCCTTCTAGTTTTGACTCCTATCAATAAAATTACAGAAAGGTTCAGTATTTTCTTTGTTAGTTTTCATGGAAAAAGGAAGCAGTTCAGATCCTATTTGCTACCCCCTTAAATAAAATTGCACATCATGGAGTGCTTGGAGTATGCTGGCCTACACCCATGTGTTGTTCCTGTTTGTTGGTGTTGAGCAGGTGGCCGAATCCCCAGGCGGGTCTCTCATCGGATGTAACTCTGCAGCATGAGCGGCAATCTGGGCTCAGTTGGTGAGACCCAGACCAGGTGAACAGTTCGGATACAGTCCAGTAAAGTACTGGATGCAGCTTCCACCAAGCGTGACACATCAAACAAGGTGGGGAACCAGATTACGACCCACCCTCCACATTCAGCATACTTATAGTAAAAGCCAGTAAATACCACAGTTCGGATGACAGTCTGGTTGCTATACACAGTAGGGGTATCACAAGTCGGAAAAGGGAGGTAATAATCCCTCTTTACAAGACACTGGTTAGGCCCCATCTGGAGTACTGCGTGCAGTACTGGAGGCCACACCTTCACAAGGACATTAACCAAATTGAAGCAGTCCAGAGAAGGCCAGTCAAAATGGTACAGGGATTGCATCAGAAAACATATGAAGACAGATTAATGGAGCTCAATATGTATACCCTAGAGCAAAGGAGAGAGAGAGGTGATATGATCGAAACATTCAAACATCTTAAGGGCATTAACAAGGTGAAAGAGTCTAGCATGTTTCAATATAAGAAAACTAGCAGGACAAGAGGACACAGTATGAGAGTAGAGGGAGGCCGATTAAAGGGTAATGTGAGGAAGTTCTTTTTCACAGAAAGGGTGGTGGATGCATGGAACGGCCTACCTCAGGAAGTGGTGGATATGAATACAGTGCAGGCCTTCAAACAGGCATGGGATAGGCATAAGGGAGCAATACAGATAAGTATGAGTAGATAGGCCATTGACAGAGCAAAAGTTGATAGCACATTTATAAGGTAGAAAAAGAAATGGGCAGACTGGATGGACCTTGGGGCCCTCATCTGCTGTGAACTTCTATGTTTCTATGTCTATGTGCAAACGGTACGCTCTGCGGCAGTCTCAAGTTTGTACTGTTTGTACAGCGCCTAGAGCCTCCGGGATTGGGTGTTTTTAAATAAATTTTACCTTGCCTTAAGTCCTGACAGGCCGATTGCTACTAGGCAAATCTTCGATCCACTTCAGGCAAAATTCACTTTGTCATGACTCAGGTACTGGTCACAAAAGTGCTAATTTCGGATAAAGTGTGATTTCAGCTCAAGATCTCTTCACTTGGGAAGATGGTAGCAGGCAGGCCATACACAGCCTTCCTGCCGATTTCCCCTCTGCACCACGCAGGAGCAGCTGCTTGAATCTCTCGAGCTGTTCGCTCTTCCAACTCTTAACTCCACAATCACTCACTGCTGCAGGCAGCTCGGGACTTTCCCAGTGATCCAAAAGGTTTGATTCATTAATCCATCTGTCTGTCTGTCACAGCAAGCACTCCCCTTCCAGGTCCATTTAGGCACCATAGGGTGAAAACTACAATTCCTACAGAAATTCACTCTCATAAGACCCCCTGGGGACAGGCTCCATTTCTGAGTCCCCAAAGGTACTGATTGGCCCAAACTGGCAGTCCAGAACCAAGATGGTGGTGCAATACAAAAATGTCCATTGATGCAAAGGAAGGCAGGTTAGACAAACTACGATATTTATTTATTTATCAAGTCTAGGATTACAAATACCTTTGAGCCAAGGCTCTTTTACAAAGGTTCCACGTCAAGTACAGTACAATACAGAAAAATATGGAAGATAACATGTTAAGAATAGGAGAGAAATACAACGCTGTAGTCAAGATATGCTCTACTAGAGTGAGATAACATAGGAGAAGACCAGGGGAAAAGTACACAGGGGACCCAAGGGGGGGGCACAGAGGGAGGGGAGCAGCAAGAGGCATTGTCAATGTCACAGTGGGGAGTAGCGTCATAGTCAACAAAATAGGGGGAAGTGCTGGGGGGAAGGGAAAGATAAGGCAAGGAAGGGGGAGGTGAAGTGGGAGAAGAGGGAAGAATAGGGTATAAGTGCTAATGAGGGGGAGCATAGAGAGGATGGGTTGAAGATGGGTAGGGCTGGTTATATGTAGCAGTCGCAGGAGCTAGCGGCAGTGAGATAAAGGCAAAGCTTGGATTTGAATGGGCCAAGCTTAGGTGTGGAGATGTCAGGACTGAGACCATTTAGTCAGCTAGGCCCCCTATGGGCAAAGAACGTTTGGCCCTGGGAGGTGCGACAGCGGAGAACCTGGAGGAGCTGAGTTTCGGATCCCCTGGTGTTACGGGGATTCAGGCATGGTCGCAGTAGCGCTTGGACTCCAGGTGGGGCGAGGCCCATGATTACTTTCTTTGCCATTGTGCAGGTTAGATACTTAATGCAGTTGGAGAGTTGAAGCCATCCAGTTTGTGCATAAAGATCACACATATGAGTCAGACGGTGGGCACCAGAGATGAGCTGACAAGCCTTATTGAGGGAAGTCGATATTCATCAGAGCGCAGTAGGTGATAAGGCCATAGTCAATGATGGAGACCACCAAGCTCTGGACAGCGATCCTCAAGGCTTCCAATGTAAGATGTCGTCTGTGGCGGTATAGTAAGCCTAAACACATATTTGCAGCTTTGGCAACATAGTCAATGTGGGAACCATACGATAGATTTGGGTCCAGGGATATCCCAAGGTATTTAAGTGACCGCACCTGCTCAATGGTGTTTCCGAGGCTAGTTGTAATGGTGAGGGGGTGATGCCTATGCTTATTGTGAGTGCTGTTGAAAAACATAACCTTATTTTTTTTATGGTTTAGGACCAGCTTATGCATACAGAACCAGTTTTCCACAAAGGTAAAACCTTGCTGAAGATTGTATTGTAAGGGTTATGGATCCTTGTGGGAGGCGAAGACTACTGCGTCGTCAGCATATCGGATGAGTTGCTCAGGGCAGGATTGTGGGAGGGTGTTAAGGAAAAGGCTGAATAGTAGGGGGCCCAGTATAGACCCCTGTTGGACTCCACAGCAGACCAGTCTGGCATCAGAAAGAACACCTGTGATTTTTACTCTTTGTGAACGATTTTCCAAGTAGCTATTGAACCAGGCTACAGTGTCAGGAGAGAGCTCAGAAGACTGGAGCTGTTCAATCAGCAGATGATGGTGGACAGTATCAAACGCCTTAGTCAAATCGACAAATATAGCCCCCGTTAGATGACCATTATCCAATGTGCTGTGTAGCGCTCCAGTGAATTCCAGTAAGGCAGATGAAGTGCTATGGCCTTTTCTGAAACCTTGTTGCTGAGTACACAGAATATTGTATTTTTCCAGGTAGTCCATAAGTTGGTTGTCCACTCTGCATTTCAGGGCCTTGGAGAGAGGAGGTAGTACAGAGATCGGTCGATAGTTCCTGTGGATGGCCTTATCCCTGCTTTTGTGGACTGGTGTAACTGTAGCAGCTTTACATACATCAGGGAACTGGCTGAGACTAAGGAAGAGGTTGAAAATTTGAGTTAATGGATCTAGGACCTCATCAAGGGTGAGAGATAGAAGTTTAAGGTCCAGCGATTCCCCACTGGTTCTTGACTTGGAGATTGCTTTGGTGATGTATTTGCGTGCTTCATGCTTCTTGACAGTTTTGAAATAGAAAGGTGGGTGATTGGAAGGAGTGGGATAGCTAAAGGGAGTAGTGGAGTCAGAAACCCAGAAAAAGTCCATGGGGAGAACACTACTTAGGTCAGTGAACGCATCATTGAAAGTGCTGGCAATGACCAGGGGATCAAGAGTGATAGACCCATCAGCATTTAGCATCATTGGGAAGGATTTGGGCTGCTTCCCTGTGACTTCTCTGATGTTCTTCCAAAATACACTCCCGTTTCCCCAGGTATTAGAGAGAGCTTCTCTGTAGTACATGCTTTTCTTTAGTCTAACGGATTTCGTGCAGTTGTTTTGGACATGTTTGTAATTCTGTATATCGGATTGAGCACCAGAGGCCCTAGCCAGTGCCCAAAGGTGGTCCCTTGATTTTAGCTGTGTGAGAAGCTCGCCAGTTAGCCATGGGTTGCATAGCACCTTGACTTTTCGCTTTTTGAGCAGGACGTAGGAGTTGCAGGCTGCATTGAAGGAGGAAACAAAGCAGTTGAGGGCTGAGTCAACATCTGTGGATTTGTAAATGGGAGACCAATCTTGCTATTATTATTATTAATGCAGATAATCAGCAAACAATCACAGACGTCAATAGGGCTTCTTCTGTGCAATTAGCGATGGCAGAATGGAGCAATAATACTGCAGACCGGGTAGGACTCGAGCTTGAAACTACTTGGCCCCTACCCAGATTAATTATAACTACAAGATAGGCAACTCTTAAAGAGACAGGCACAGAGGCTAGCTAGGCACTCATGTGCAAACACTTTTAAACTGCTAGGCCACAGGACACCAGCCTGGCAGTGGGCACTTAGGCAAGCCCAGAAAGACTTTTGGGAGACCCTCATTTGTAGGGGGTTACACTTGACTTCTAGCATTTGCACACATGGCCTTCCAGATTTTGATTCCTCTCTGCCTGTTGTCCCCCTTTTTTCCTTGTTGCCCTCACTCCTTCCCACATCTCTTTTTAATGCTCCTGTTTCTTTCCCCCTTTATTTCTACCACCCTGCACCCTTTATTTTTCACACCCTGAGGGATTCCTGTCCCCTCGGGTTCTCCTTACTCTCTACTTCAGCCTGTGGGGGGAGGCAGTTTCTGACTCCCCACTTAACTAGTTTAAGTGTTCATCGAAGTAACATTTAAGTCATCCACTGAGGACTGCAATTCCCCTCCTGGGATGAATGCAGGCCATCACCCCTGTATAGGCCCTTATCCTCCCAGGTGGGTCCCCAGTTCCCAATGAAGCCAAACCCTTCCTCTTTGCACCATTCCTTCAGGCATAAGTTGAAGGTCTTAGAGTGGCATTCCCTCTTCTGACCCTTGTCATAGACAGGCAGCACCTCAGCTAAAGCTACTGAGCAAGCTACCTAAGACCCCTCCCAAGCTCCCTAAACTCCCCCTGTACTATTCCAGCTCCACTCCTAATGAAGTCATTAGTCCTCAGGTGGACAATGTCCAGGTCTCCCCTCCTGTCCTGCTGCCACGGTATGCTCAATATGCCTGCCTTGCGCTCTGGTCTGCTTCATGTAAGGCCTCTTGAAAAACTGCTCTTTAAAATGTAACAAAGCCCATCCCCTTGGTAATCCTGCTTACAGATTGGCTACAGTTTCTTGTTCAGGCTAAAAGTTCAATGGACTCCTGTATGTTCTTATGGTCCTGTGCCAGTCCTGCACAGAACACTGTGACAGCAATCTCCACTCTCTCACACTCACTGCCAGTCTGGCTCAGACAGCCCAGCCAGTTTTAGGGCACATGCAGCACAGTCAAGTTCAAAAGCAGAACATTTTATTTATTTTATTTTATTTAGTTTTTGGTTACCGGGTAAGTGTACTAGCCATAATAATGACTATTTTGAGGCATGACCCGGGAGGATACAGAACAACGAATCAAGAAAGACATGCAGATACAGGTACAATAAACGTAATTTACAACAGTTTCTAAGCAGGTGTTTGCTAACAAGGAGTGGTACACATATACAGTGCTCAACAGAGATTTTTTACAACAGTTTACAATCAGGTTGACAAACAAAAATAAAGATTAGCTCATCTGGAGCCGTATGATAATTAAAATCTCCCCACAGAGTACCTTGAGGAGGAAAAGACACTACAGAAAGACCATTACCAGCACTAATAAGGGAATTGCACAGTTATCTTGGGGGGGGAGATAATAGAAGAGAATAAGTGCAGAGCATGTAGGGAGGCAGATCAGAAGGCAGGATAAGGCTAGGAAGACAAGAGCTAGGGAGGTTTAAAATATGAACATTTGTGGGAAATTTCAAGATATGTATGTAACCCTTTTTTAAAAGACGAATGGGATGTTGATTGGTGCAAGGTTAGAGGAAGGGAGTTCACCCTCGTTAATCCTGCCTCCCGACTGGCTAGAGGCACAGGTGTAAGTGCAAGCTTAAAGTTCAGTTGACTCTTGCTTGCCCCGACAGTCCTGGGCCAGTCCTGCACAAAGCACGAAACACTCCAGTAGCAATTTTCACTGTCTCACACTCACTGTCAGTCTCACTCACCAATCACTCCTTGAAATGCAGAATTTAGAAGCTGGGAATTGTTTTATACTTGTAGGCTGTTGCATGTGAAGACCTTCTGGCTGTATAAGAGATCTTCATGTGATACAGATTCTCCCATTCACTTAAGTGGGAAAAATGAAGCCATGATTTATAATCCTTTGTGTATCATTTTCTCATTTGCATAGTTATTGTGGGATGGTTCTGTGTGGGTATGTATAATATCACTTTGATATTTTCCTGGAGGTGGGATCAGCCCAACTACAATAGTGCTGTAAGGGGCTTTCCCAGATGGATGCACTGTGTCACTGAAATTTACCTAGCTGAATTACACAGCATCAAGCCATTGGCATGAAGGCTAACGAGTAGTTTCACTAGTTAGGAAAGCTGTACCAATGTGCCTAACAAGTGGGGGTTACATTTGTAACTCTTTTTTTTGTTTTGTTATTTTCTTTTGGTACTGTTATGTTCAGTAATAAATTATTTAGATGTGCTTTTGCGTTGTTTTAAGTTTTATGTATATTGTGCTTTAACTGTAAAGCGGAACCTCTAAAGGGTGCTATATACAAATAAAATCCATCCATCAACAGACCCATGTACATTCAGGACTGCATAGCAGTTATACCTACTTCCCATGCAGCATTTGCATGCCCTAAATGTCATCTACAGCCTTTGGAAGGCTCTGAAAATATTCATGCTAGAAAACTTATGCCACACATGCGCCAGCCAACTCTTTTGCCAATGGCACAAATATAAGCATTTGCATTGCACATACAATGCTCTCCACCAGGTTCAAGTACTTTGTGTGAGTTTCCACAGTTCACTGCATGATAAACTGGTCTAACTGCCATTAAATTATATTGTGCTCCTGCAATATCCTGCACTATATCACAGCAAAAACTGTAATAAGCACACTCGATTCTGGTGAATGGCAGTGTACTGTACTCAGTTAAGGACCTTAAAAGAATGCAGCAGTAGTCAGTGTGGAGGCACAAGGTTGCCTACATGGCATGGAGGGTGCTTGTGTTGCACATAATACATCATAAAAGCTGAATAGGATCCTACATTACTTTCCAAGATAATAAGTTAGTCTCAGAATAAAAACAGTATGAAAGAAAAGAATATTGTGTTCTTCGGCTAAACTTACACAGTCCTTTTGGGTATTAGGGTTATTGTATTTATGATTCTACAACAGGTTTTTTGATTTTCCCTTTACAGTATAGTTGAACTGAATTTTCTTATCCTTATTAACTGTTAAATAGGTAAAGTAAAAGAGTATGCCTTGAAATAGGTACCCTACTTGCAATGCCCTTCTTCCAGCCAACAGTGCATGACAAACATGAAGGACAGACAGAATAATTTAATTACTTTTGAAATGTTACAATTTGGTTCTACGGGCAAAAACTTAAGAAGACAAAGTTTGTTTCTTTCATATTTATTGAAACAAATAGAATACAGAAAGGATTTACTTTATAGATTTCATCTGGCAAAATGTTGCTCATTAAGCCCAAGGGGTGAGTGGCCTTTATGAGCTTGTTCAACCCTGAGATGGGGTTATTTCCTCATGTACCACACTTTGCCATCATTTGTTTGTTATAATACATAAGGCTGGACACTTTTTGCTGTGTCCTATATTGGCAGTTAGTTAGGGTCATAATATCCTATTTGGCTGCCATCATATATGGGAAAACAAATGATGGCTTTTTCAATGCAGAAAAGGACCCATGTTTATAAATCAATCAATCACTTTATTTAACCAGGCATATACAATACACCATTGAGCAAGCTCATTTTCAAGCAGGTCCTGGGCAATAATACATTGCAGTTTAGTACAAGAAAAAATACAGATGAATTAAGGTAGTAACAAAAGAAAAAAAAATGTAGAAACCATTGTACAATAGTAAGTTGCAAATCAGTATATATACGTAATATAATCAGTATATAAATATAAATATACCGTATACACACACACACACACACACACACACACACGATAATGTCTTAAGCCCGCCCATGTCATAGCCTATATGTGTATATAAATCTAGACACACATACAGATGCAGATACAGATATAGATATAGATATAGCAAATTGAGCCCTGATGACCTTAACCCTCTTCTTCTCTGGATCTCTGCCCCTGCCATAGCCCTTCCTCTCTCCCTCTCGCCACCAAGTCTTTCCTTCACTCTCGGCACTGTCCCCCAGGCCTGGAATGCCACCAAGTGTGATTCCCCTTCACAAGGATGGTGAGCATTCCTCGCCTGGTAACTACTGTCCCATATCCCTTCTTTCTTTTCTGGCCAAGCTGCAGGAATCCCTCATCCTTGCTAGGCTCTCAAACTTCCTCTTCTCCTCTGACTTCCTTTCTCTCTTTCAAGTTCAAGTTTATTTCAGTCTGGGTGCAGAAAAAAAAACACTCTACTGTGACTTCCCTACTTCGAGCCACTGATGCCATCCTTATGGGACTGGACCATGGACACATCACTGCTGCCACTTTCACATGAAGTTGTCGGCCCTCTGCACAGACAGTTGGTAAGACCACATCTGGAGTACTGTGTACAGTTCTGGCGACCCCATCTCCACAAAGACATAGACAGGGTGGAGGCTGTCCAGAGAAGGGCAACCAAAATGATGCAAGGTCTGCATCAGAAGACATGTGAAGAAAGACTAAAGGAACTTAAGATGTATAGCCTCAAGGAAAGGAGGGAGAAGGGGGACATGATAGAAACTTTCAAATACCTCAAGGGAATCAACAAAGTCCAAGAGGTTAGCATCTTTCAGAAAAAGAGATCTGTAAGAACAAGGGGGCACAATTTGAAGATAGAGGGGGTACAGCTCAGAGGTAACATGAGGAAGTATTTCTTCACAGAGAGAGTTGTGGATACATGGAAAAGCCCTCCTGAGGAGGCCGTAGAGTCAAAAACTGAGTACCTAGAAGCCAGTGGAGCACAGGACCCAAGGCAGCATGGGTTCACAGCTGGAAGGTAATGTCAGACGAATCTAATAGATTTCTTTGACTGGGTGACCAAAGTAGTAGACCAGGGAGGGGCTGTGGACATGGCCTACCTAGACTTTAGCAAGGCATTTGACACAGTCCCACACAAAAGATTACTAGTCAAATTAACCAGCCTGGAGTGGGTCCCAGGGTGGTAGCCTGGGTAAACATTGGCTGGACAACAGGACACAGAGGGTAATTGTAAATGGAGTCCACTCTGAAGAAAGGGGTTACTAGTGGGTACCATGAGGTTTCAGTATTAGGTCCAGTCCTTTTAATGTCTTCATCAGTGACACTGCAGAGGGACTGAAGGAAAAGTATGCCTTTTGCAGATGACACAAAGATCTGCAACAGGGTTGATACACAAGGAGGTGGAAAGGATGAAAAGGACTTGGCAAGGTTGGAGGAATGGTCAGAAGTATGGAAGCTAGGATTCAATGCAAAGAAGTGCAAAATAATGCACCTGGGAAACAAGAACCCAGGGGAAGAATACACAATGGGTGGGGAGGTAGTAACAACAACAAAAAAGGAAAGGGACCTGGGGGTAATCATATCAGATGACCTTAAGGTTAGAAGCAAATGAGAAGGCAGTAGGGAGGGCTGGGGTACACTGGGATGTATAGGGAGAGGCATCATCAGCAGAAAACAGGAAGTTGTTATCCCTCTGTACAGACAGTTGGTGAGACCCCATCTGAGTACTGTGTCCAGTTCTGGAGACCCCATCTCGCAAGGACATAGACAGGATAGAGGTAGTCCAGAGGAGGGCAACTAAAATGGTGCAGGGTCTGCAAGAGAAGCCGTATGAGGAGAGACTAAAGGAGCTTAATATGTATACCCTTGAGGAAAGAAGGGAGAGGGGACATGATAGAAACTTTTAAGTACCTCAGTGAGAATCAACAAAGTCCAAGAGGTAGCATCTTTCAGAAAAAGAGACTTGCAAGAACAAGGGGACACAATTTAAAGATAGAAGGAGGGCAGTTCAGGGGCAATGTGAGGAAGTATTATTTTACAGAGAGGGTAGTGGATGCATGGGACAGCCTTCCTGAGGAGGTTGTGGGGTCTAAAACTGTGGGAGAATTCAAGAATGCATGGGACAGACATAAGGCAATTCTTGTGGGGGGTAGGAAGAAATAGGCTGTTGGTTAACTAGGATCTGCGGCCTATCCTGTAGGTAGGGAAATGGGCAGACTAGATGGGCCTAGCGGTCCTTATCTGCCGTCAAAGTCTATGTTTCTATGTTTCTATAAAAACAGTGGGGGAATTCAAGAATGCATGGGCCAGACATAAGGCAATTCTATTGTGAGATAGGAGGAAGTAGGCTGTTGGTTAACTAGGATCTGCAGCTTATCCGTTAGGTAGGGAAATGGGCAGACTAGGTGGGCCAAGCGGTCCTTATCTGCTGTCAAATTATATGTTTCTATGATTCACCAACCTTGCAAAAGCCTTTGATTCTGTCTGTTACCCCCTCCTTCTCACTAAACTTCACTCTGCTGGCCTTTCTTCCCCTGCAGTGAAGTGGTTTAGGTCTTATCTCACTGGACACACTCAATGTGCCCCCCTTGCTGGGGATGCCCCCTCCCCCCTCCTATCCTTAGCCTGACCCTTTTCTCTGTCTTCTCAAATTACCTTTCTTCTGCCTGCTTCTCCTCCCAGATTCATCTATATGCCGATGATACCATCCTCTATGCCTCTGGTCCCTCTACTTCTGAGGTTGTCACAGCTGCAGAGTGACTTCACATGTGTGCTACTCTGGTTCCAAGACAACCAATTTAATGTCAACATAAAGAAAACAGTATCCATGACCTTTGGTTCCTCACAAAAACTCTCCAAATGTTTCCCTCTCCCTTCCTTTTCCACCCTAGATGGCACCATCCTACACTCTGTCTCCCCTCTTATAAGTACCTGGGCATCTGGCTTGACAGCCATCTTGACTTCTTAAGTCACATGGTCTATATTAACTCCAAACTCTGGCCAAAACTAGGTGCCATGTACAGAAACAAGGATGCCCTCTCTCTACCTATCCACTCAGTCAGTCAGTGGAGGGCACTTCTGTCAACTGCAGCTGGTGCAGAATGCAGCAGCCAGGTTACTGAGAGGCCCTCCTAGGTCCTGTCATGTGACCCCGGTCCTGCATGATCTGCACTGGCTGCCTGTCTGAGGGAGGATCATCTTCAAGGTGGGCTTGCTCACCTATAAGGCCCTATACAGCTCGGACCCTGGCTACCAGAGTGACCTCCTGATTCCTGTCCTCCCGCTGTGCTCAATCTGCTCCTCCACCAAGGGCCTTATAGTGGTTCCGAGGGCTAGGATGAAAACCTCAGGAGACCATGCATTTGAGATGGCTGGCCCAGCCATCTGGAACTCACTCCCCAGACCTCTGAGGGAGGCGCCATTGGTGGAGGCTTTCAAGCGGGGTCTGAAGGCTCACCTTTTTAAAGAAGTCTTCTCTTAGTTAGCTACAAACAGATGTTATTAATATTTATTATTGCGATTTACTGTTTGTATTTATTTGCATTGATCCCGCATGTAATTCTATTATATGTTTCTTACATTTCTTTTTAAAGTGCCCAGAGCCTCTGGGAATGGGCGCTTAAAAAATAAAAATGTACTTGCTTACTTACTCACCAAAATGATCCTCCCCATTTTCAACTATGCTGACATTTTCAGGTCTGCCCCCTCCTCATCCCTCTCCAGGTTAGATACTCTGTATAATGCATTCTTCCATTTGGCCTCCAATTCTCCCCCCATACTCATCACTGAAATTTTTACTCTTCTTTATCCATTCCTTCCCTCGTATTATACCGCCAGCTCCATGCCACCACATTCATCTCCAAATACTGGTTTGGGACTCTTCCTCCCTACCTCTCCTCTCTCCCCCTCCTATCAGCTTTGCATCAGAAACAATCACACCTTCTCTTTTCCTCATCCTCACTCTAGCTCAGGGGAGGTTGTCTTCTCTTATGGCCTCTCTTCCATCTGGAACTCCCTCCCCAGCTCCCTCAGGCTATCTCCCTCACTACTCACTCCAAAACATGCTCTTTCCCAATCCCTTTCAACCGCTTGCTCCTGTGCCCCCTCATCCTGATAGCTGTTCATCCTATTCACGCCCCCTTTACTTCTCCTCCTCTCCTTCTGCATTCTCTTCCTGCTCCCTCATCCTCCAGACTCCTGCTGCTTATTCCTAACCTCCTCCCTCACCACCCCGACCCTTCCTCCCTCCCTCTCTCTCTCTCTTTCCTTTCCACTAGTTCCCATGTTTGGCTTACCTTCTCTAAGCCTCTCAATCAGATTCTCTATCCCACTTCTCCCAGGCTATTCTCCCCTTTTTCAAACAGGGCTTAATGCCATAGGTCCTGGACTTTGCTCATTTTATTTCCTGTTTCTTGTATTTATATTTATTGATCTTTGTATTTTTACCTGTTACGTTGACATGCTTATGCTGTTATTATTTAATTTTTTTTATGGTTCCCCTCTCCCTTGTCCCCCTGGTCAGACCTGGAAACTAGCCTCGGCTCAATGTACCTCTCCCAGTCACCAAACTTTAAATAAAGAATAAAATATAGATACACACAGATTTTATATACATATATATATATATAGAGAGAGAGAGAAAGAGAGGCACTTCTTTAGATAGGCACTTTCCAACTCCTGGGGAGATGGGAAAAAGTTCTGGAATAACCTGAAGGACCTTACAGGAAAGACGCTAAGTCACCGCCAACTATGCTCAACATTGATGGTACACCTACGCTCGACCCCTAAACGATCTCTAACACATTCAACAATGCTTTCTCTAACCTGAGCAGTGTCCTACCACCTGATTTCTGCAATGTCCCCACTTCCAGCTCCACCTCAATATCGTCATCCCAAGCACACCTCAATATCGTCATCCCAAGCACACCCTACCCCACAGTTCTTCTTCCAAGAGGTCCCAATGCACCTAGCCAGAACCTACATATGCAAGGCCATCAGCAACACCAGCTACAGTGGTGACTCCCTTGATCTAAAGCTGCTTTCACTAGTTCTCTATGAGCTCCTTGAACCCCTGACAAAGATACTTAACCTTTCCCTAAGCCTGGGTCAATTCCCATCACTCTGGAAACAGGCAACTATCACACCAGTGTACAAAAATGGAGACAAGATGATACACACCAACTACAGGCCCATCTCCATCCTCCTCCCTTATCTAAAGCTCTAGAATGAATAGTCTCTGATCAACTCGTGGAGTTCCTGGATAAGTATGAAATCCTCTACCCAGAGCAACACAGTTTCCGAAAAGGGCATAACACCACCACGGCACTGCTAGAGTTCACCAGTTTCCTCCATGACACCATTGACTAAGGCATGTGTAGAGGGGCAGTATTCACTGATCTAACAAAGGCCTTTGACACCATTAACCACCTGTTACTTCTAGATCAGCTGTCCACCCTTGGCCTCTCCAAACATGTAGTAAGCTGGTTTGCTAGTTACCTTGGGGACAGGGTACAACATGACAGGATAGCTGGAGTCACCTCAGATGAAAAACCAGTCCTCTCTGGTGTCCCTCAGGGGTCGATAATGGGACCACTACTCTTTTCTCTCTTTCTTAATGATCTTCCTAGCATCTGCCAACACAGAATCCTACTTTATGCGGATGATGCAGTACTATTCACTAGGAACTGGGATACTAGCCTCCTAGACAGTCACCTACAGAGCAACTTTAGATGTGTTGAAGATTGGTTTCGCTCCCATAAACTCATCCTGAACTTTAGCAAAACTAAGGTTATGGCATTCTACAACCAATGGAGCAAGTACAAACCTCTGCTCCTCAAAATTATGAACCAAGTGGGGGCTTCACTTGAGCATATTCCTGAGTTTAAATACATTGGCATCACCCTGGACAGTTCACTTAGGTTCACACAGCATATAGGTAATGTGGCAAAAGCTGCCAATATACATATTGGCCTGCTCCACAAACACAAGCATTGCCTGATCCCCGAAGCCCTTAGACTGGCTATCTATAGTTCTGTCATCTCCATTATTGACTATGGTCTTGCCATCTACGGCTCTTCCTCCCAAACTGCTCTCTGGAGGATATCTGTGGCACTCAGTAAAGCCTGTAGGCTCCTAATGGGTGCCTCCTGCCTAACTCACACCTGTGACCTATATGCCCAGACTGGGTGGCTTCCACTCATGAGCAGAATTCAATACCAGACTTGTCTATTCACCAAAAAAATTAGCCTTGGGCACATGCCTCCTGGAGTTGCTAAACTCCTTACCACCCACAGCAACATCCAACCTACATGGAGAGCTCTTCAACAGACATTCCAGGTCCCAAGATGCCGGACCTCTATGGGGCCGAGATCATTCTCGTTCAGGGCTCCTCAGTGGTACAACACCCTAAGCAAAGAAGCACTTACAGCTGCGACTCTAAGTCCCTTTAAAAAGGAACTTCGACGCTCCATTTCCTCAACCTCGCAGTGTGACTACCACTCCTAAACTATGGTCATCACCTTGCACCGGTGTCAATGGTACTCTGGATCTACTGCCTCCTTAATCCTCCTTGTTCACCTCCCCATGCTCCTCCCTTTACTCACCACTCCCCTAGCAGCTGACTCTAGGCCCAAGCCACCACCACCTATCTCTTGCCACCTGCCCCTACTAACTGACAATGGCCTTAGCCTGCTCACTCATCCCTGCATCTCTCCTCTCCTCTCCACTCCATCTGCTGTTCCCCTTCAAAATCGACTCATGCTGGCAATTGGTGAATCTCTCTGCAAACCACTGCTTAGTCAACCTTGAGTGTAATATTTGTAACTATTGTTTCCTTTGTATTTTCGTTACCCTGCTTCCTTTGATGTGGAACCTTTGTAAATGAGCAGTCCCTGCTCAAAGGTATTTGTAATCCTAGAGTTTACTAAAATAAAAATAAAAATAAATATATATACATATATATATATATATATATATATATATATATATATATATATATATATATGGATGGATACATGATGGGCAGGAGTGGATATGGAAAATATTCTCACTCCTGCAGAGTGAGCTGTGTATTCTCACGAGTGCTGAAGACACGAGTGAAAATACACAGCTCAGGAGGCAGAAGTGAGAATATTTTCCATATGCCATGATCTGCCCATCATGTGTGTGATTTATACCACAGGGGTGAGAGCTGCAGTACATTTTTTCTAAGTCTGTGTGTTTCCTGCTCATTCTGTGTGTGCTGTCAGTGTGTGTGTGTGTGTGTGTGTGTGTGTGTTTGAATGGACTGGGACTCAGAAACACAGGTGAGTGTGTTTTACAAACATATGAAATTTGCCAGCAGATAAAGGCCTAGAGGTCTATCAAGTCTGCTCAAATGTGCAGCTAGCACCCCTTATTCTGCAGCTGCCCCTCCCTTCCACCCTTCCCCTTCATTAAGCCTCCCCCTTGTCCTGTCCCATCCTCGTTTGAAGCAGTCCACTGTTCTACTGCATATCACTTCAGCAGGTAATGCATTCCACCCAGCCACCACCCTCTCTGTAAAAAAAGTGTCTCATCTCCCTCCTGAACCTTCCTCGCTCCAGTCTCATATCATGGCCCCTGGTGGCCCTCCCTTCCCTTACTTTGAACAGCCCCTCTGTACCCATCTTGTTTATTCCTTTCATGTATTTAAAGGTTTCAATCATGTCACCCCTGTCTCTCCTCTCCTCCAGTAAGCACATGTTCAACTCCTTCAACCTCCTCTCGTATGATAAGTCCCCCAGCCCCTTGATCATCTTTGTCACTCTGCGCTGCACCCCCTCCAGTAACTTAATGTCCCTCTTCAAATACGGACGCCAGTACTGCACGCAGTACTCCAGGTGTGGTCTAACTAATGACCTATACGAAGCTAATTGAGTGAGTCAGAGGCTCAGTGAGAAAGATAAACTGCTGGAGGTAGCACTGAGAAACAGAAACAGAACCTGCTTTGTAAAAGACTTATTTAGAATTCAGGTTGTTTTGAAGCTAGGATCAGCACAGTAACGGGCTAGCAATGTTAGAAACACAATGGGACATAGGTGAGAGTCTTTTGCAAAGCTAATTGAGTAAGTTGCAGGTTCAGTGAGAAAGAGAAACTTTTTCTGCAGCAGTTTCCTTTTGAATGCACACTGCAGTGCATTTATCCTCACTCTGGTGACATCAGCAGAGTATGGATAAATGTCGATATCCTCACTCTGCTGATATCATCAGGATTTATCCTCACTGTAGTGGAAATAACACAGGTTATCCTACTAAGAAAGCTCTCACTCCCGTGGTATAAAATACACACATATATATATATATATACATACATACACACACACACACACACACACACACACACATATATATACACACTACACTGGGAGTCCTGGACCCTTATGGAAACTACAGAGAGTGCTAAGACAGTGGTTTAAGTCTTTTATATAGGTAGACTTCTTTGAGAGGGAGGGGGGTGGAGGGGATCACATCCAAAGCTTTATAAGCGTGTGTGCACACTGCTTTGGAGTGTAGCATAAGTTAGTGGAAAAAGTACTCACTTGCATAAGTGAGAAGGCAAGCACCACAAAAGAATTAAAGTATCAAAAACAGTTAACAGAAAGTAAAATTCAGGAACACACAAAAGTGGTATTACTTTCAATATAGGTTTCGTGGGCAGAATGTAGCTTACGTTTCAACCAATGAGGTCATCATCAGAGACCTCATTGGTTGAAACATAAGCTACACTTGGCCCATGAAACTCTGCAGAGCAGCAGGTTTGGTTTTTGTAGCATTTGGCATCTCGAAGTTTTACCAATTATAGCTTGCTTCTAGTTCTTTGCCACAAAGGCTTTCGCATATATTGTAGGAGCATTATTCTGTATCATCGGGAGCCGTTTTGCACCAGCAAAAAGGCAAAGACTTTCAATCAGTCCCAACACAGTCATGCACGGATAGAGTAGGCCTCCAATACATGATGTCAGGTTCAGTAAAAAAGTCCTTTTCGCTACTAAATAGAACACAGCTTTGCACATCTGAGACACTGTCTTTGCCGTCCATATGCCATATTGAGTAATGAAAAAAGGTTTTTGACACGTGACATTGATACAGTTACTCACTATATGTGCTGAAAGTAACACCATTCTTGTGTGTTCCTAAATTTTACTTTCTTTGCACTCCTGTACGCTTGCATTTTGCCAGCATTTATTGCACATAAATTAATTTTAGTGAGTTAACTGTTTTTGGTACTTTAATTCTTTTGTGGTGCTTGCCTTCTCACTTATGCTAGTGAGTACTTTTTCCACTAAGGTAGACTTCTTTGTCAAACTTTGTGGTAGTAGCACATTGGCTTTAACCCCTGGGAGTCCAGGGTTCCTGTGCAAGCCTCCAAATCCTGCACTGGGGATGGCAGAGAGAAATGAGTGCCTCCCATGATGAGGCACTCAGCTCCCAGGGAGGGAGGTTGTGGCCCATGCAACACTTGTGCTCTCCCTGCCAGTAGACCAAAAAAGTGCCATCTCATATGAAGGCAGCGATTTACCTGCCATCCGGGCTAGAGGAAGCATGCAGTCATAGAGACCCCATGGGGCAAGGAGATAAATAAAAAATCCAAAGGAACAAAGGAATTGTTAATTGAAGTACATATCATGCTGGACCTTGCGTGGAAAGGTAACTAGTTTACATAGACACAAACATTTTGTCTGGATGCCACTACAAATCTTGTTAAAGCTCTCCCAGTGATTTACAGTCAGAAGAGATGCAAGTCACAAGTGGGGTACCTCAGGGATCAGTCCTGGGGCCAGTCCTCTTCAACATCTTCATTAGTGACCTTGCAGATGGACTAGAGGGTAAGGCTTGTCTGTTTGCAGATGACACCAAGATCTGCAACAGAGTAGATGATCCAGATGGGGTGGGCAGAATGAAAAGAGATCTGGATAAACTAGCAAAATGGTCAGAAGAGTGGCAACTGGGATTTAATGCAAAGAAGTGCAAAATCACGCACATAGGGAAGAGAAACCCTGAAGCCACCTATAGGCTGGGAGGGGAGTTGCTAGCAGTCACAAAGGAAGAAAGAGACTTTGGCATCATCATCACTGATGACCTGAAATCATCCAAGCAGACCTCTAAAGCAGTAGGTAAGGCTAGGAGGTGTTAGGGTGTATTAGTAGGAGGTATCACAAGTCGTAAGAGGGAGGTAATCCCTCTTTACAAGACACTGGTTAGCCCCCACCTGGAGTACTGCATGCAGTATTGGAGGCCACACCTTCACAAGGACATTAACCAAATTGAAGCAGTCCAGAGAAGGGAAACAAATGATGCAGGGACTGCAATTGGAAGACATATGAGGACAGATTAACAGAGCTCAATATGTATACCCTTGAGCAAAGGAGGGAGAGAGGTGATATGATCGAGGCATTCAAACACCTTAAGGGCATTAACAAGGTGAAAGAGTCTAACATGTTTAAATATAAGAAAATAGCAGGACAAGAGGACACATGAGATTAGAGGGGGCTGATTAAGGGGAATGTGAAGAAATTTTTTCACTGAAAGGGTGGTGGATGCATGGAATGGCTTACCACAAGAAGTGGTGGCTATGAATACAGTGCAGAGCTTCAAACAGGCATGGGATAGGCATAAGGGAGCAATACAGATGAGTATGAATAGATAGACCACTGACAGAGCAAAGGCTGATGGCACATTTATAAGGTAGAAAAAGAAATGGGCAGACTGGATGGGCCTTGCGGTCCTTATCTGCCGTCAACTTCTATGTTTCTATGTTACTCTCTTTGTTTAGTTTTTGTTTATCAGGCAAGGGTACTAGAAATAAAATGCCAATTTTCAGGCACCACCCAGGAGAGTACAAGTTAGCAACCACACAAGTAGCGGTAATAAAAATAGTAAGTTCAGAATTACATACATCTTAGAACAGAATAACTCAGCAATAGAGAATTGCATACAATAATTTATTTATTTATTTAGTTTTTGTTGACTGGGTAAGTGCACTAGACAAATCTTGCCTATTTTTAGGTACGACCCGGGGGAGGGGGATACAGATGAATGCCAACTGACCTTGAACCAGATTAGTTTTTCACAGGTCAGGAAAAGCACACATGCGGCTTTGCCTAAAACTTTTTACTACAGCTTGCTGTGAAAATGTCTTAAATGCAGTGCTTGCATTTTGCATTCGATACTGGTCTGAGTTATGTTTTTACAAACATGATGAATACTGTTGAAAATAGAACGATGAGTACTGCAGTGTATAATCCATAGGGCTAGATATTCAAAACTTTGCCCTGGGGCTAAATTAGCACTGCCCAGTGGGCAAACTTAGCCCCGAGCACAGAGCAAGCCATATTCAAAAGGAATAGCCCAGGGCAAACAGCTTCTGAATATAGCATGGGAATGAGGCCGGGCAAACTGGGCTGGGAGTGCAGAGCAAACTTAGCCCTGGAATAAGACAGCTCTGAATACGACAACCAGAAAGTGCAAACCACAACAGCAACACAATGCACAGCGATGTGAAGGTAGGTAGAGGTGAACTACAGTATGTGGCCAATGTGTGTGCCAGCAAATGCGTGGACCCAGTACAGCTGCAGACAGCAGCATATGTGAAAGTACAGTGTGCAAAACTGTAAAATATTCCCCGAATTGTTTGCACGGCGCTAACACAACGTGCGGGTTTAGCACAGGGCTAAACCGTTAGCCCGGTGCAAACACGTTTGCCCAGCGCTAAACTTTGCCATGTTCAAAAGTGACATGCAAATGAGCCTACTTAGGTAGTCTCTGGACAAACATTCAGATTAGCATCTCATTATGCCCTGATTTGCATGCAATTTGCACCGGGCTAACAGTTTAGCCTTGCTCTAAACCTGCGCAAACGTGTTAGCGCTGTGCAAACAGTTTGGGGAATATTATACAGTTTTGAACACTGTACTGTCACAAGTGCTGCTGCCTGCAGCTGTAGTGGGACAACACAGCACAGGCACAGATGGTGGTGGTGCTGCATGCAACTGTCACACTGAAGGTCATGCTACAGTGCACAGCAGACACTACAGTAGCAGGGGGGCCAGTAGTGTGTGGACACAGCAATGCCTATGGTGTAGGGCAGTGATGATGACTGCACTATACACAGTGAGAGGCCCAACCTGCAGGTGTTTACTGACAGTGGACATTACTGTTACGCTGTTGTGTGACCCACAGATGCTGCACTTCTGGCATGGGATGCTCACAGTGACATATACATGTCTGGCTTTGTCTGCAGTGGCAGTTGTACAGCTGTGTGGTATGTGGCCGAGGGGGCATATATTATCAGAAAGGCACACTGGTGTTGGGGTATTCCCAATACTGGCCCATGTGCTCTGCATGATGTGTTCCACCCTTGTGGCCACACCTGGTCTGTGGCACAGCCTGGCCACCCATACACTCTCCCCTCAACATCCTCCATGCCCACAGTGCTGCATGTGTGTGCTGGCATCTGCTGGTGTCTACAGAAGAGTGTTCCACAGGTGTGTGCTGTATGGCCACACTGCCATGCTGTCCACTGGTAGCAGGGTCACCACTTACTGCCTGGCATGGCTGGGACTGGTGGCAGAAGATGGTATCATTGTGATGCCATCAGTTAGCAGCATGTTTCCTCTATGTTTGGCTTTGTCCATGTGTCATATTTATTCGTTAGGGTCGCGCAAAGCCGCATAAACACCACACAAAGCCAAAGTGTCGCGCAAAGCTGATTGCCCAGGGTTAAGACAAGCTTTTCCTGAGCGGTAATGTGCACCGCATTAAGCTAAGTCAAGCGCTTAAGTCACAATAAAATCACTTTCTTAGCAGCACTCAGTCGCTGAATACAGCATTGGCCTGTATTCATGTCAGTTTGCCCCTTGCATACAAATAGAATAATAGATAATTTCTGGTGTATTACAAGGCAGTAATTCATTGAGAGGATCTTGGGGCACAGTAAACCTCGAGAGCGAAGTTTGAGAGGTTTCTAATACCCCCAGATCCTCGAGATGAAGAACTGCCTTGTAACACAAGAATATATTTGTTATTTTTTGTAATATATGGATACGAGGAAATTGTAAGTGTGTTACTCTGCCATAGAATGAGGAATCTTCGGTTGGGGTGCTGAGGTGATTTTCATGTGAGTAGGAGCCAATGATTGCGGCATCATCGAAAGTGTTTCCAAAATTCAAATAGCAAAACTGTGCAGTGTTAAAGAAACTGCAAGACGAAACAGCAGTAACAACTTTGTTTTTCTTGAGCAAGTGACTTTTGCTGTGGAGACTTAGACTCCAAGTTGGAGTACATGACGTACTGTCTTGTTTTTTGCTGGTTGAGGGAATTTTTGAATATTGATGGCTAAATCCCAAAAGAAGTTGCAGTGGGATCCGAATATCAGACTGTAGGCGCGACGCAAATGTTTTGTCGGCTTTTACTGTATGTGACAGTTACAGTAAAGCCGGTTTCCCATGTCAGCGAGCTGTCCAGTGGCACTTGCACTCTAGTCAGTTTGCAATAATACTATTGTTGAGCTCTTCCATGTATAGTATTACGGGATCTCAACAATAGTATTACGTGATTCCATCGATACTATTATTGAGTTTGCACGGTGTATTACAAAGGGATTTTTGTATGCTTTTAGGGTATTATTTTGAAAATTCATATATTATTACTGATTTGCTCTTGGCGCTAATGCAGTTTGCCTAAACTATTGACTACCTTTGAATATGGCAGACCAGCGCTAAACCTGCTCAAATGTTTTTTGCCCAGCACAAAGTTTTGAACATCTGGCCCTCAATGTTACCACTACCATTTTATCATATTAAGCCAGCCTTCAACTGTGGAACCCAATAGGCAAAGCACAAAGGTCTTCTGCATTCTGTGTATTAACAGAAGAACAGTTAAAATCTTTCATTTGACCGTTCCCTATAAAATGAACGTGATACAGTGCTCTTTTAAAAATATGTACTGTTCTTCACGCAACCTTGCAAATTTTACAGGCAGTATAATCAAATGACTATTAGCTCGTTTTCCATTTTTTTTTCATCATGATGATGATAAAGATCGTCGTGGGTCCCAAAGGTACATTCCTCCACAAATGAGAAATGCATTTTCAAATAATATAGTAAACTGAAATTTTGACTGCATCTACAGACTTCGCCTGCCTACCTCCCTTACCTGTTCTGAGAGTAGCCTAACTCTAGCTGTAAGTACACTCTTACGCTACTACGGTACGCAACTACGGCGCGGGATTCGTATTCTCCAAAAAAATACGTACGGTGGTCCGCTCTTCTCCACTACCGCAGACAGTGCCACCTCCTATAAATGTATAGAGTACAGCTCCACCTCCTAAACATTTCCAATTTAGCCACTGCTTGTTATCACTTTATTGTGCATTTAATTAGACAATAATGTGTTTAACCTTGAACCCACTCGCTCCCCCGAACATCACTTAACACTGAAGTCAACCCGTCAAGCCAACTGAACACTGAACACAGTAACGTGAATGGGGAGCAGAAGCCAGAGGTGTGTACACTATAATCACATATCACATACACACGCATCTTAAAATCTAAATCAACTGCAACGTCTGCAAAAACAACTAACATTTTGGAAATGAGAGGAAGCTTCTGTGCTTACCCCCAGACTTATGTTTCAACCATGCTCCGCTCCGCCAGCTACTGTAGTTCCGCCAAACAATTCTGTAACCAGGGCAACAGGCACTGCCGGGGTGAACTTCCGGATTCGTAGACCTCAGTGTGGCAGACATAGTGAAGGGGCTGGTTGTGATGTAGTTGGCGGGGAGACGGGGTTGCAGATTTGACATAGTCAGTGTGGACAAAAAATTTACAAAAGTTGCTATACGGTATTTTTTTCTTCTATGATTTTTGATTTAGACGGTTACTTGATCAATCGGACTTTCATGTTACTATGTTTGACTGAGGATTTAGTGTTTTTCGGGACAAGCTTTGATTGTTGTGTCAGCAAATGGTATGGCATCTTTGATCCTCTTGGCTTACATGAAACAAACCGTGTTTGATTTTGCTTGTTGCCATAAAGTACCAGGTCAGGGCGCACACGGTTCGATTTTGGAAAAATATCAGTGCTGATGGTGACTTTACTGTAACTATTATTAATTAAATTATGCTCGATTCTGGCTGGGGTAGAACCGTCAGCGTGATTAAGTGCATTTTTAAGTGTGTGCTTATTACCTATACTTGGATATCAGGACGGAAGAAGGCAAACTGCCCATCGACACTGTGTCACACTACTTTAGGGTTCCCACCTTTTAAGAAGCTTACAGTGGGACATCTTTTTCTGAGACATGATTTTTCGCAGTGTAACCCCAACCAATGCAACAGACTTGTTTTCTCTAAATAATCAGAATTAAGCATTGTAGTTTTTTTAGTTGTTTCTAGTGTTTCTTATCATTTTAAGGTATTACAATGTGTTTGAAGTACTTAGAAGAAAGTCAGAAAATATTTTTTTCTATTATAATTTCAGGTCATGTAGTATTTTTCATGTTTTTTTTTTCAGGACACACCTGCCCAAATCAGAACTGTCCTGCAAAAAATAGGACAGGTGGTAACCCTAATCAGTGGATGTTTCGTGACAGGTTGTTCTCTTTTGTACAGATTTGGTAGAATTCAGACCTGGCAGAAGATGGGAACAGGCACAATTGGTGAAGTCTGGCTGGACCAGTCGGTCTAGTTTTTACGGTTTTGGTCTGCCCATTTTGGTTGGTCTGTATTTTATCTAGGAGAGTTGTGGTGAAGTCTGACCTGCCAGACCCATTTTACTCTGGTCTGAGCCAGCAGGCGGGATTTTACTTATAGCCTCACCTAGACGAAATCCGGGCCAGCCAGAACAGATGGACCAAAATCATGTTGTGCCTGTTCCAGTTAGTCTGGCTAGTCCAGGTTTTAACTGTTTTTGACCGGTCCAGATTTCCTTACAGGTAAGATCATCCCACTGCCAAAACGGGGTGACCCCACCTACCCTGGTAACTACCGCCCTATCCCACCATGGATGTCATTTAAGGGTAGACAGGGGTTGTGGTTGAGATCCCTATGATTTCTTTGCAACCCCTGTGATGTCCACCTAACCCCTAAGAACTTCTTAGACAGTGTTTCCCTAGCTATTATTTGGATAAATGTGGTGGTTGGGGGAGTGTTGCAATCCCTATGATTCTGCTGAAATGGGACTTTGCAACCCCCTATGATTCTGCTGAAATGACACTATCGTCTCCCACCTCCAGGAACAACTTTTTTCCTCTCCCAAGTCTCCCTTTTCCTCAGTTCCTCCTCCTCTTTCACTCCGTACCAGTCTGGTTTTAAGAAGTCCCACTGTACTTCCACCTCCCTCCTATGGGTCACTGACTCCATCCTATTAAGCATGGATTGTAGCCTGGTCACCTCTGCCATTTTGTCGACATAGCCAAGCATTTGACACCATTGCCGATCGCATCCTTTTGGTCAAGCTTAAGGCAGCAGCGCTTTCTGCCACCTCAGTTGAGTGGTTCCACTCCTACCTTGAGAGCAGGTCTCAAGCTGCCGGTATTGGGGACATCTTCTCCCCTCCCTATCTTCTCTGGCATACCCCAAGGGTCTGTGCTTGGCCCTGTGCTATTCTCCATATTCCTGAATGACCTTCCCTATACTTGCCTTTTTTTTTTTTTTTTATTTAACCGGGAGTAGCACACTTAGCTGAAAGTTTTTTATTAGTGCGAATTTCATGGTTATTGTGGAAGTTTAGTGACTTGCTCAAGATCACACAGTATGCAAGTGGAAGCTGTGGAATTCAAACCCATGTCTGGTCTGCTGGAGGTCACCAGATTTGCAGCTCAGAGCCTTAAACCACTGCACTTTACTGCCTCCCTGTGCTATACTCTTCTTCATCCATTTACATGTATGCAGATGACTCTGTACTCTATGGCTCTGGCTCCTCTGCCTCTGACCTCATGGCCCAGCTCTAACTGGACTTCAGCAAAATCCAGCACTGGTTCCCTGCTAATCAGCTGTCCCTCAATGCCAAGAAAACTGTCTCCATGTCTTATGGCACAAGCCAGAGAATTGTTAGGCTCTCCCCATCCCCTCCTTCCATACCCTTGGTAGTGTTGGGATAGAGGATGCCTCCTCCTTTCTATACCTCGGGGTCTGATTAGATTGTCACTTTGATTTCTCTGATCATGTACACACCATCCACAAAAGGCTTCATCCCACACTTGGTGTGTTTTACAGGAATAAAGTGTGTACCCTGCTTCTTGCCTGGAAAGGGACATAGTAACATAGTAGTTGACAGCAGATAAGGACCACTCTACCCACCTTGTCTCAGGGATTGAAATTAAGTTTTATAGCCACTAGCCAGCAGGGCTAGTGATTGGGGAAAATCCACTAGACCCACATACTTTTCCACTGGCCGAGCTGGTGTACTTATTGAAATGTTATGTTCTCCACTACAAGCCCGTAGGATTAGTTAAAGGAAAATCTTATTGGCCCGATACAAAATCTACCAACATTTGGCTAGAGGCCAGTTTCGACCCCTGTTGTCTGCCTGTGTTCCCTGCCTGCATCAGCGGCCACTTACCCTACTTGGTCATTGCCTTCCTTCTGTCTTTCACACATCTAGGCTTCCATTATGTCTGTCCCATGCATGCTTGAATTCCGCCGCTGTGTTAGCCCCCACCACCTCCTTGGGCAAGCTATTCCAAGCATCTACCACCCTTTCCATGAAGAAAAACGTCCTCATATTTCTCCTTATCCTCCCCCCCCCAATCGCATATCGTGTCCCCTTATCCTTGTGCAATTCTAATAGTAAAAGATCTTGCCCACCTCCACTTTGTTTAGACCTTTAAGATACTGGAAGATCTCTATCATATCCCACTGTTCCCTCCTCTCTTCTAGTGAATACATATTGAGGTCTTTTAATCTGTCCTCATTTGTCTTCTGATGCAAGCCCCGCACCATCTTGGTTGCTCTTCTCTGGACCACCTCAACCCTGTCTATGTCCTTGTGAAGATGCTGCCTCCAGAACTGAACACTATACTCTTGATGAGGCCTCACCAATGTTTTGTATAGGGGCATCACCACCTCCCTTCTTCTGCTAGTGATATCCCTTCCTGTGCACTCCAACATCCCATTGGCCCTCCCCACAGTCTTGTTGCACTGTTTGCCCACCTTAAGGTAATCTGAAATGATGATCCCTAAATCCCTAATTCCCTGGTAACTGTCAGCACCCCCCCCCCAAAATCCTATAACTCTCTGCAGGGTTTCTTTGCCCTAGTTGCATGAATTTGGACTGTCATTACGATGATTCTCCTTGTCTTCAATTATGGTGACATTGTTTACAGTGCTGCTTCCAACTCCATCTTAGCCAGACTGGACCCTCTCTATCACTTCTCCTGCCATTTTGCCCTTGATTGCCCCCTAGAAGCCCCCACTGTTCACTGTATTCCTCCCGCTCCTTGCCTTCCCTTGACATAAGACATCTTGATCATTGCGATACCTTCATCTCTAAATTCTAGTTTGTGTCCCTCCCCCCTACCTTTCCTCCCTCCTCAGTTCTCCCTTCTACGTCTTACTCCCATCGCACCTCAGACCCACTCTTCCTGACCCTCTCCTCAGTAAAAACAATGGCAGGCCCAGCTGTGTTTTCCTTCACTTCCCCAAATTTTGAACTCTCTCCTCCTTTTCATTCTTACTGCTTCTACCTCCCACTCCATAAAAACCTGTCCTCCATGAATTCAGTGTTCACTCCTGAAGTTGCCTCTGACCATGGCTCAGGCTGTATTTTTGCAGCCCACAAATTCCACATCCTCTTTGCCCCTGCTTCTGCCTTGACTCAGTTACTCCTGCCCCCGCAGCTTCCAACACTCTTCTCTACCTGCTGTACTCAGCATCACCTTGTTTACCATACACTTTGGCCAACTTTTGCACTTTATTGTTCAACCCACTTGTGCCTTGTTCACCCTACAGTTTTGCCATCATCTACACTTTTATTGTACAACGTGTTCACCTTTTTTTCTGCTTGTTAACATGTATTTTTGTAACCTGTTTTACTCTTGCCATCCCCCTCTCCCATGAAGCATCTAGAAATGAGTTGTTTCAGCTCAGTATGTCTTTCCTAGCAAAACTTTTGAAATAAATACTTGCTGAGCCCACAGCCACGCATGAGTTCTTTCCTCACAGTAATGGACAGTACTTTTTTCTTTTTTTTTTTCTTTTTTTTTTGAGATAAAGTAGAATTTATTCTTTAAAGTATCAACACATTCTGGCAAAATATAACAAGAGTTGATCAACACCAAAGATTCACTGGCTTGTATTTGCTGTGTGTCTACTTTATCAAAAAAAAAAAAACACTGTGTTATTGTGAGGAAAGAACTTGAGTGTGGCTGTGGGCCTAGCAGGTATTTACTAAAGTGCTAATCAGCTGTGAAAATGCATATCACCTGCCACAGAATGGTTAGCACAATTTAAAATGTATACATATTTTTATTTTGTCTACTGTGCCATGAACTCACTCAGAAAATGGTTAGTAGTCTACTATTACCTGTTCTGGAAACATTAGCAATACCCCCTGTTTTGCATACAGTTCTCCCTCACTATAATAAAATGAAAACGGGAGCCATTAAGCACATTCGTTATACTAGCGTGTTTGTTACATCGAGGAAGTGGCTATCCGTGTTGCTCAGTTTGAAACAAACCAACAAACAGTAAAAACGGTATCAGTTATTAAACAAAGTTTAATGTGCTAAAACTGTACTAAGTATTTTAAAATGCATTGATAACATAGTTTGGTTTAATTTGGTTTTAAAATACGTTTAAAAAAAGCAACAATGTGCAAAAATGTGCTACACGGCATAGAGGCATAAAGGCATAAACGGACAAAGCAGAATTATAGCAGCATACTGGCAAATAATCCGTGTCAATGGCTTGTCACAGTAACAGTACATTTACTAATAATTTACTTAAAAAAAAAAAAGTTTGTAATGCTTTTCTGCTTGTTTTGTTTTTGTCGGGCCAAATCCCATGAATATGACAACAGCTGTCTGAGTTGCAGTACCTTAAGCGGGTCTGCCTCCTGAGCCTGTTGCCACTCCATAGCTGTTTCCAGTCCAGCAACTGCAGTATGACTTGGTGGAACTGCAACAGTTGCTTCACCCTCTTCTTCTGAATCTCCACTTTCATCAGCCTGCGCCTGCTCTGTTCCCATTACTGTGTTCACTATCTCTTCCTCTGTCAGCTGATCGTTGGTTGGAATCGTGTCATCAACAGCTATCCAATTGTCAGTTACATCAGTGGCTGATCGCCCTTCTTCTGTCAAATTGAGCTGTGTTGCTGTGGTAGCAGTCTCTGTTGTATCATCAGACTCCAGTTCTAAATCAGGTTGCAACAAACTCCCAAACGACAGACCCAGAGTTGCTAGCCAGCTGTGGCACACAGTCGATTCTGACACATTGCTCCATGCCTCACCAGCAATTGTAAGCACTTTTAGCAGCTTTAACTTCTTTTGAAACTCGGCAACCGTAGTTTGCTCAGAACAGGCAATAAGATCGCTAAGGAGTCTAATTCTAATTCCGCAACTCCCCCTTTCCATCCTGACGCTCGCCATGTTTCTACCCCTGGCTCTCACTCTTTCCATATTAACTCTTCCTGCTGCACCCACCCTTCCCTGTCCACTCCAGCCTGGCTAAAGTCCCACCTCATCCATAGTAGTGTCCCAGTTATCTACCCCTCCTCCGTCATTATCATAATAAACAAGTACATGACAGCCATCGTCACTTTCTGTGGTTTAGCTAAATTTTTTCCCCAGTCGTCGGTAATATATTCCCCTCCTCTTCTTTACCTCTCTAACCTGCCACCCCATACACGGCCTCTTTCCCCTATATGTGTAGTTGCCGGCTGCCTCACTCAAAAGATCTCTGTTTATAACCCCTGTATGCCTATGGTTGATTGTACATCTGCTGACTTCTTCAATTGTAAAATAATGCTGTTTTTTTATTTATTTATTTCAACCTTGTATTGTGCTGTATACACTGTATATACTTTTTCTTCCTTGTATATGATTGCTTTTTGTATACCTGTTTCTGTACTGTACTTTGATGTATTCATGACCAGGTCCACCTTGCAAATGAGCCTTGTTCAATGGTGCCCACCTGGATGAATAAAGATTTTGATCGATTGATTGATTGAGTCTTTTCCTGTAATGTTTCTTGAAAGTTGCTATAATGCCCCTATCCATTGGTTGGATTCTAGAAGTTGTATTCTTGGACAAGAATAGGGTTTTAATTTTGCCACCTCTAGATTTGAGGTGCTGATTCTGATGGGTGTGCAGAGTATTGGTCAAGTAGAAGCAACGCTTTTGGGGGGGGGGACCTTTCAGTCTTAGATGTCTCCGAACTGCTGGCACAAATGTGTTAAGGAACTAGTGTTGGAAAATCTCACTTGTCATCCATGCATTCTTGCTGTGGGCATACTCGACAGGCAATGCATTTAAGTTTATGTGGTGGAAACAGTGTGGCTTCGCAAACTTTCCAGTACACCGTGGAGTCATCTTGTGTGTTCCCAAAGCATTGCTGTAAAACAGGAGTGTGACTTAGTTTTTTGAGATCTTGAAGCCTAATGCCATGTCTTCTCTGGAAGAGCCAGAGCCATCCAGCTGATGATTTGAAGCAGCTGTCCTCGCCATAGAGCTGCTTGGCAAACTGGTCCGCTTTCTCACGTAGAACTGAACCAGACAGTGGCACTCTGTTTGATTGTTGCTGTGTAAGCCACAGCTGTGTGGCAGTGTCGATCTGTTTTTCATCAGCAAGTCTCAATTTTTTTCTCTCAAGTCCCTCCAGCTCACCACACTCTGCAACAAACTCATGCTGCGGTGTCTCCTGTTTGTACCAAGTACAAATTGATGATTTTGAAAAGCCGGTGTCTAAAGATATTTTCTTGAGGCTTTCACCAAATTTTAGTCTGCCCAGGACAGACAGCTTTGTTTGGACCAAGTACGAGGACCGTTTCATCCTTGCAGCAGCAGTGTTTAACACTGAAATGTGAATCCTGAACCGAGTGTGTGTTTTAAAGTGTTTTATTAGGGAAACTGGTTTTGTTACTTGATTATTTGTTTGAATGATCGCGTTACAGGGGTATTCAATTTATTTGTTTAATTGATGGGAGAAATTGAGTGCAGCACTGTGTTTCAGCGCAGACACCGTACAGTGCTATGACAGTAAAGTGTTTGGACAAGTGCTGAATTCATGGGAGGAAGTAGGCTGTTGGTTAACTAGGATCTGCAGCTTATCCGTTAGGTAGGGAAATGGGTAGACTAGGTGGGTCAAGTGGTCCTTATCTGCCATCAAATTCTATGTTATGTTTCTAGCCAAGTGAGTTTTCGTTATAACCAGTAATTCACTATAACGAAGTTCGTTATAGCGAGGGAGCACTGAACCATTTTGCTATGTATACCACCTATTTATTACACTAGGTTCTCAGAAAGGATGCAGATTGGCAATTAGGCTTGAATGAATGACATAAAGGAAATGATCCAGTTAGCAAAAGAAAGAGAAAGGTAGAAGAAACTAGGGAAATTAAACAAGTTGACATCAGAAAAAGAGCATTGGCCCATCTGATCTGTCAATAATGCCTTGTCCTACCCCTGAGACCTAGTGTCTATACAGAGGTTATACCGATGCTACCTGCCCCCATCTTCCCTGCCTTGCTGCTACCTGCATGGGTAACTATGAAGCCCTTTAATCTGTTTCTACTGTGCTTGAGGCTGTTTATGTTTGTGATACCCTCCACCTCAGCTGGCAGGCTGTTTCAGTGAAGTACAACAAGATTGTGATTTCCATGCTCAACAGCGTTCTACCATACACTATATAGGTATTACATCTAAATAACTCAAGGAATTTGTATTGTCATACAGTCTTTTTTGTTGTCAATAAAGAAACTATTACCAGGGTTGCATAGTCAAGTGTCATTATTTAAAAGGCACTGTGAGACAGTCGGGATAAAGCATCACAATGATGCCAACATTTTAAACCTGATCCGGGTATACTTTCTGTAGGTTCAAAGTACAATAAAAAAATGAGTGCAATATAAAATGTGTACTTGCAGTTTTGCAGTCACTTTGACTGTCTGACATGGAAATTGTGTCTTGCCTGCCCCCAAAGCAGATAAGTGCTAACTTGGTTACAAAACAAAAAAAGTCAAGGCCATTTAGTAAAAAGCATAATGTTTGCTAAAACATTTATAGTTGGCATTGCTAAACGCAGTCAGTGCTGATGGTCACCTGTGTCTCCCAGTCGTCTGTCCGGCCCAGTACTTCTTATCTCTTCTGTCCTGCACAAGTCTTGCATAAAATCATTTTACTGACTAAAACAGTCCCCACTCCCAAATCACTGCTGTGGTTAAGACAGTGGCACAATCTACATAGTGGTCTCCTGCGTGGACTTGCGGTTTGTTTTTTTTATTTATTTATTTATTTTTTTATGGCATGACACTTCTCCTGACCTGGCATAACTTATTCTTATGCCCTGCTGCTCATAGTTGACGGTCACCTATGTTTCCCAGTCATCTCTCTTGCCCAATACATCTCCCCTTTCTCTCCTACGGAAGTCTTGCATAAAATCATTTTATTGACTAAAACAGTTCACCCCCACCCACTCCCACATCACTGCCATGGTTAAGACAGTGGCACAATCTACATGGTGGTCTCCTGTGATGATTTGTTTTTCTTTGTTCTTCTTTTTTCATAGCAAGACACTTCTGACCTGGCTGGCATAACTTCTCCTTAAGCTCTTCTGTCCGTAACTTCTCCTTCTTACCCCTGGAGTCCTTTAGCATCAGTAACTTTAGCAGTTAGCTGGCTAGGTGCAACTGCACCGTAGGTGTGCCTTTAAGATAAATTTAAATGAGCTTAGGGCCATAGCCATTCAGAAGACAGAAAGGGTAGTGAGCTGAGTGAGAGCTGCTGAAGGCTTCAGAATTATTTCTCTGCTGGACTGAGCAACATTGCCCCGAGGTGTCTCTCAGCTTTCCTTGTTGACACCCCCCTAGTGCTTATCTGGGTAAAGTTTTCCTCCTATTTCTTTTTAATTGTGTGCTGAGTGAAAGTATTACAGATTTGTTAGCGGTGCGCACATTTTTTATTTTTAGCGCAATTGCGCTATTTTGACTTTATGTTTACCGCGACTGTTCATTTTAATATGTTAAATTTATTGCGGGTGCTTAATTTTGACGTGTCCTCTCTTTTCTGACCAAATTCTTGTGGGAACTGTCGAATTGGGGACAGTTGCCTTGTTTTATTACCTCGGACCTCATAGGTTTACCACGAGGCGCTCCATTGGAATTCAGATCTTAACAGTGCCAGGGGGGTTCTCTCAGGATTGGCATTTTAAGAGAAACCCTTTTATATATATGTTTATACATAAAGGAACTGGATCTAGGTATCATCTGTTGCAGGACTATCCGTAAGGGTCCAGCAGTCACCTGTGGCAGTTGACAAGTATTGCTGGATTTTCTATTAAGATTGGCACTGGTATAGATCCCAGTTCTACAACCACAAAAAAAAAAGCACTGACGACAGAGCTAGTTAACTGGGGCAGGACTGGCCGGTGGCATTTCACAGAAACCTGCACTCTGTTTGTAAGGTCCAGGACTGGTTTGCTTTGCTTAAAATTGGGAAAACATAGACAAACCTTTAATTGTTAGGGCTGAGAACATAGCAAAGGCTTCCAACTAGGGGCCATTCAAAAGTACTAAAATGTAAGGAGGTGCTGAGGAACCCTTCATATCCAAGCCAAAAATTTAAGCTTCCAAATTACGAAGTTCCTCCATTCTAAAAAATAATAGAAGTGATGAAGGGAGGAAGCTTGATCAAGCCAGTGATGAAGTGTCTTAAAAGAATCCCTGCCTAGATATAGATGCTCCTGTTGCTCCTGGGAAACCCAATAGCGAGACAACAGGCAGCTTAAAGTATGCAGAAAATCTACACAGTACTCCATCTGTGCAAAATATGGAAAATGCATGGCAGCTGTTTCAGCCCTACAAAAATGCATCCTTTCTTTACTGGGGCTGGCAAACACTCTTCCACAGTTCTCTTCCCATAGACTGTGAGGGTGATACAGTTGATGATAAATAATTTTATGATGCCCCTGCCTTCAGAGGCTGCTAACATTCTTCCACAGTTCTTGGTGAGGATAGGGATAAGAAAAGATTATAGGGAAATGAAAGGGTCCACCGCCTAAAAGCCCTGTCTAGAATGAAAAATATAAATAACAATACCACAAAACTGCTTTAAACCCCCACTTCTGTGGCAGAGGTTTACAAGCAGTCTGGAAGTGTGAATAAATAAATAAATACATAAATATATCAATTGTTTAACAATCCTGACTGCCTCTGTGTACATCCCAACCCTGTGAGTATAGTGCATCAGGCAGCTTACAAGAAAGCTAGGGTCTCCTTGTCCTCCTTGCCCCCCCTCGGATAAGGACTCCAGAAAATACATTTCTTAGTTACCCACAGATGCTTTTTTTGGCCAGATATCGGGGGGGGGGGCACTGTGGAACTCTGTCCTGTGTTTCGATGCAAGAGCCGGTTGATATGGCTAACCTACTCCAGAAGCTATGTAATAACATTTCCACAGGATGACAATAAGGATGCCGCCTCCAGAGTCATAGTCTATGCCATCTCTTTGAGGCGCTTTGTCTGGCCTGGAACAACTGGTCTATTTTCAGACTCCCAGTTTAGAGCCATGGACTTTCCTGGTGATCAAAACATACTATTCGATTCCAGAACATCTCAAACAAGGCCCCCTGCCCCACAGAAGTTCGTCCCGGGGGCATTAGGGAGCAGAGTTTTTTTCCTAGTCTTCTCTCACTATAGGGGTGTTTTCACAGTCTAAAGCCTGATGTTAGTGTGGGCAGACCTCGTGTGACCCCGGTGTCTAAGCCTCTATCCCCAACACAGACGTTTCTGTTGGAGTGGGAGGCAAAAACCATTCTAGCTTTACGAATGGTGGAGAGGGTCCCTGGCCATGAAAAGAAGAAAGGGTGTCAACTCCACGGAATTCCTGACATAAAAGGCAACTGGGGAGTGGCTCCCATCTTGCTATTAAAACCCAAATTCAAGATAGTCACTCTGTTACTATTCATACAGCCCTTACAGTAGGAAGACGAGCTAGCCTCCCTGGCCAAAAAGGGCCCCCTTTTTTCCATATACCCTTAATGAGGTCACACACACAACTGCTGCTCTTCGGTCTTCCTCAGCCTAAGAGACGTACAAAGTGCTGGGTAGTGGTAGTAGCACACCTCAGTAATCTGGGTATCTCTAGCTACACCTAAGTTGCTGATTAGCCTGCCTAAGTCTCCTTGTCAGGTCAAGGAGTCCCTTTTTTTCCCTTACAGGACTCTATCTGTAATCTCAGGGTTCCCGGGTAAATCTAAACAAAATCTCACCTGCAACCCTCCCAGCATCCAGGAAGGATATGCCTTCCTTCTGCAGGCAAGAATTCAAGATGTCCCTCATTGGCAGTTTTCTTCATCCAGGGACAGCGAAACCAGCCAGCAAGCGCTGAACTGGGTTTGAATCTTTATCCCTTACTGGTTAAGTATATGATGTGGTCCTGAGTAAATCACGTAACTTTGACATTTCCTCAGGCTATTGGGATGCATGACTTCAGTGCCTGCAGTGGTCCCAAGGTTCAAATACAGGATGCGTCACCCACAAGTCTCCTTGTAGCTTGCTGGTCTCAGAAACCAACAATTTTCAAAGCTGAAAACTCAGATGGAGCAATTCCACAGACGCCTTTCCCCTGTGGTGGGAAGGGCATCTGGACAGTGCCTCAGTAAGTGGCACCTAGACTCTGCGAGAGTCACAGTTGATCTTATTTCTTTTTGGAACTCAGAGAAATCTTTCTAGTTCAAAGCATTTGCTCCTGTCATAAAAGGACAGACTTACAGAGTTGAACAGACATTGCTACAATGGCCAGATCAGGAGTACTCTGTTCACAGGAGCTATAAAAATTGGTCTCTCGCCTTCTACCTGGGAGTCAGCCTTTCAACGATTCACTTCCCAGGCAAACGCAATACTCTGGCAGAGGCTTTAGTCGCGTCAGTCAGGGCCAGAGTTAATGGACTCTGAGCAAACAAGTACTAGCCATGGTATTCAGGTGGTTGGACACCCAGAAGTGAATCTGTTTGCTTCTTCCCCTCAGCTTCCAGTTTCCTCATTTCTGTTGCAGGCTCCAGTCCCAGGATCGCCTCTTCTGGATGCGTTGATCCTAGTCTGGTCAAGGAGGTTCTTGTATGCATTCCCTCCTTTTCCACTGATTTTCAGGGTATTTCTGAAACTCTTACAACAGCCTGCATCTAGGATTCTAGTGGCTCCTGATTGACCCAAGCAAGCCTGGTACCCTTTCTGTCTCTCAGTAGCCTGCGACAGTCCATTTGCCTGCCTCCTACTCACTCCCTGCTGACCCTTCCTCAGACAGGAGTGCAGTATCCAGACATGCACGCCTTCCACCTCAAGGCCTGGTTCTGAAACAGTTAGAGTCTGCATCCTCACAGTACTCTTGACAGGTCCTTATGATACTGAGAGTGGTTTAAAAAAAATCAAATATTAAGAAAACTTATGCAGCCAATTGTAAAGGTTTTCCCTCTGGTGCAAGAGCAAAAAGGTCGAATCCCATTCAGTCTCAGACCCTCAGCTGCTAGATTGCCTGGTGCTCTGACAGGCATCAGGCTTAAAACCATTTTCCCTCAAGTGGCGGCAGTTTCGGTTTACCTGTCAGTGGGGAAAGAAAAAATCATTTTTTCCCATGTCATATTTAAACAGTTTTTCAAAGGCCTCTTGCACCCCCAGCCTCCAATCCGGGAATTTGTTCCTCCTCGGAGCCCTAACCTTTGCACAGACAGGCTCATGAAGCCACCCTTCGAGCCTATGTCCATAGCCCACATCAAGTTTATAACTTGGAAGACAGGCATCTTGGTAACCATTTCCTCTGCTAGGAGGTTTCAGAGCTACAGGCCCAGTACACTGAGCCACTTTACATCTTCCCTTACAATGGTGAAGTTGGGCTCAGGACAAATAGGAATTTCTGCAAAGGTGGTTTCAGAGTTCCCTTGGACCAGTCCATTACTTGGCCTGTCTTCTTGACTGAGAAATCCACTCCTGGCAAGCAAAGGCTCCACAGCTTGGATGTAAAGAGCCATTTTCTACTACCTAGAGCATACTAGACAATCCAGAGGCTCTTCCTCTCAGTTGTTCCACACCTACAGCTATGCAGGCAGGAAAGACCAGCTACCAAGAGAATTTGCCCTGTGATAGGTCTCTTGTATTAGATTCTGCTATGAAAAAGCTGGTCACCAACCTCCAATTGGGGCTCAGGGCCCACTATACCAGGAGAACGGCAGCCTCGCTTGCAGCAGCAGCAGTGGACATTGCTCTACTAGATGTCTGAAAAGCAGCTATCTGGAAATCTGTACACACCTTTGTGAATCACTACAGTTTGGATGTGCAGACCAGATCTGATGTCAAATTTGGCAGGGTGGTTCTGCAGAGCCTCTTTCCTAGTAGGTTCTCTGCCCACCTCCCACTTGGTACTGCTCGGTAGTCTGCTAAAGTTACTGATGCTAAAGGACTCCTGGGGCAAGAAGAAAAAAATATTCCCTGCAGTAATCTTCTTTCTTCCAAGGGGTTCTTTAGCATTAGTAAGCTCCCACCCTTCTTCCCCGGTTCACCTATTAGAGAAGGGCTCTTTATCACATGACTTACCAAGTTTGGAGTTTCTTATTGATGAGGTTTTTAACTCGTTTCTGTTTCCACTTTTGTGGACAATTGCATGTGTGTTTTGAATTCTGTCTATTCTTTTCTGGGCACGTGCCCTTGTTTTTCCCTTCGGAAAAATTCTGAAGCTTTCAGCAGCTCTCACTCAGCTCACTACCCTTCCTGTTTTCTGATTGTCTGTGGCTCTAAGCTCATTTAAATTTCTCTTAAAGGCACACCTCTGGGGCAGTTGCACCTAGCTAGCTAACTGCTAAAGTTACTGATGCTAAAGGACCCCTTGGAAGAAAGATTACTGCAGTGAGTATTTTTTTCTTACTCTCTCCTGCTCATAACTTCTTGCATCCTCCTGCCCATAACGTTTCCTTGCATATCTCCCCTGTCTATTTCTTGACATAAGTTCCATATGGTTCTTGATGATAGAAGCCACTTGTGACAGACAGCGGAAAGAGCAGAATGGGATAGTTTACTTGTTAGAAATGTCTCCCTCTCTCACAGCAAGAAACCCCATAAGCATTGGCGTTGAGACAGGAGCAATTAGGCTATTACTTGTTATGGTCGTCCTCCCACCCCCATAGTTTTATAAATGGCAACAGTATATTTATATTCTCTCCTGTGCCCAGTGGTTTTAGTCAGTTGCCTATCAGTCATCTTTTGTGTCTGGGTTTGAAATTATAACAACAACAAAAAAAATCACAATTTAAGACAGTTTTAAAACATTATTTTCTGTGCAGTCTAATTGCTTTAAATTTCTTAAGTGCTGGAAGAGGGTCATAGTCTTTAGCTTCAGCTCTTTATTGGGCTTTCTGCTTGAGTTTTCTCACAGTGTCAGCCTTTCATGAACTTCTGCCTTTTGTTTTTATTTTGGTTTGCACAGAAAATCCTCTTTCACATGCCAGTGGTGTAACGGTGACACAAGTAAAATCTTGGCCATTGTGACAAAATCTGGGAATATATATCTGGATGGCTCTCAGTTAAGTTTTGGCAGACACTACTGAGCAGAATCAGTCATTTTTATGTTTGCTTGCTTGCATGTGCAAGAAACATGTGGCAGCTTGCTGGAGTAATGGGTCGTGGAGGAGCAGCAGTGTTGTGGCCAATGCCGGCAGTGCTTTTTGGGGCTGTTCTCTGTGGTGCCAATGGAGCAGCACGCTGTCGATGACAGTAGTTTTGCAGCATGCCACCAACTTGAAAGAAAGTCGCTGCTGCAATCAGGGAGTGCCCCATCATTGAAGAATCAGCTGTTTTTTGCTGCTGGGGTGGAACCCGATTGCAGCAGCAAATCGCAGCTTGCCTTGTCTGGCGTCACATTTCAATAAACATGGCGGCTGTTGCTGTCTGCCTCTCACAGTTCCCGTGAAAGCCAATGGGGGCTGCTCAGTGCCCCTGTCAGCATGCCCCCTCCCCAGTTCAGTTGCTGACGGGGGAACCCAGTCCCCATCAGCATAATGTCCCCCCCCAATTCGTTGTGTGCCGAGGGGTGCCCAGTCCCCTTGCCTATACACTCCCCAAACACATTGTATAAGCAATGTAGGTGCCCAGTCCCCTGTTGGCTACAGCACTTCAACAAACACCCAGGTAGCACGCTGGGAGCCCACCCTATGTGCCAATTGTCCCTGTATGTGAAAACACCACAGTTTCTTTTTTTAAACCCTGTGAAAACAGAAAACCATTCCTCGTTGTGTCCGCTGCCCTCCCCCAACCCACACCCACCCTCTGTGCACTCCAGCTCCCCACACACCCTAACCCCATACTTAACCTCCGAGCCCGTCACAATGATCCTCGGTGGAGCGGGAACATGTCTGCACTCTTCAAAGCCGACCACAAACTGAAGAAATGCCGTTAAGCTGTATAATGGCATAAATGTTGTTTTTTTTTTTTTTTCAACTTAGGTGGATATCTTGGCCATTTTTGCAAATTTTAGCACCAAATTTTCAACACGGGGTTCTTGGAACCCCGCCTCATGAATTCAGTCACTGTAAATCTGGTTATTTGATCCTGAGAGGTGTTATTGCAGGCACTGCGCAGAATCGCCTTTCGGGACCGATTACTGAAACAACAGTGTCAGTGTTCGTGAGGTGAGCTCCCAAAAAGCCTACGTTGCAAATTTGGTGAAAAAATTCCAAAAAATTACTGTGTTATGAGCATGCATCGTGTAGTGTCCATGCATAGTCGTAACTGCACGAATTTGTAATATTTTCACTCCAGATTTTCAACATTGGCATTTTTTCACTCCTCCTTATGAACAGTACAGCTGTCATTTTTCATGTCCTGGACAAAATGTGTTTTCGCACGTCCAGCACACAATAGCGCGGTCGCTGTGGGAAATCAGTTTTCGGGACAGATTAAGAAAATCACAGTGACACTGTTGATAAACGGAGGTCCCAAAATGCCTATTTTGAAAATTTGGTGAAATAGTTCCACTAAATGACTATGTTTCAAGTGTGCGTTGCACAGTTTCCACGTACGCTCGTAAGTTCGATCATTTTTAATATTTTCACTCCAGATTTTCAACATTACCATCTCTTCACACCACCCTATGAATGGTACAGCTGTTATATTTCACATCCTGCCCGAACTGTGTTTTTGTACATCTGGCGCAGAATGGCGCGGTCGCTGTGGAGATCAACGTTTGAGACAGATTCACAAAATCACAGTGCCACTGTTCATGAGCAGAGGTCTCAAATGCTTTCATGGGGTGGGTCACAAAAAGGGCATGCTGAAAATTTGTAGGGCAAATACCAACAAACGCCCGGGGCGTTAGGGTTTCTAACCATAACGTCCCACTCTGTACAGACTGACAGGTGTCAGGGGTATGCCTTTGGATTGCCGTCTGTAATGCTCATGCCATTCCACCCCTACCCTCACCCTGAAGCCAGTGACAGGCATCAAGTTGTACCTTGGACTCTTCGGCCCCATAGTTCACCCCATTCTCCTGTACTGCATCCATTTCAGCATATGTCCTTATGGAATGGGGTAACTGTAAAGCCGAACACCTCAAGGTATACCTCAGCACTTGCTGGTGTCTTCAGGACAGGGTGAGGTGAAATGGCATGAGCGTTATGGACGACGACCCAAGGCACACCCCAATGCCTGTCCCTCTCTGCAGGGTGGAGTTGGGGTTGGCGTGAGTTCAGTACTTCACTGCCATTCCTATTCTGCATCTAACTCCTGTACTTCCAATGCTAATATCAGCAAGTAAACATTCGGCATTGACAAATGCTTGTCTGATTTGAGATTGAGAACAAGTTTGAATTGTCCGTTGTCTTTCTCGGCCCTTTCTTTGTCAATAAGTGCTGGCAGTGTTTCTTCTTTGAAGGCTGTGTCTTGGAAATAAGTGCAAACATCCTTCAGTTCCTGCAGTCCATGGCCCATTATCTTGGAGTCATCGGGGAGACATTTAGGATTTCGAAGAACATTTTAGTGATGCAGCAACTCTATTGAAGATGTCTCAAATCTTGTGTAAATGTTTTCAATTAGCTGTATCAGATATTCCAGAGATGCCGTCTGGAACTGCATATGCAGTGCTGCTCTGTCATTTACTTTTTTATCCTGCTACAGGGCTTGTGTTAACCCCTTACTGAAGTCCCCAAATAGGATTTGTGAGAATTTTGATGCACAAAAATAAGAGCAGTGCTTCAGCACTGACCCTGTATATTGAAAGGTTTGCACAGATTTCCTGAGCAGAAAAAGTGTCGTGTAATGTTGTACAAAGCCACTCTAGAAATTTCTGATGGCAAGATTTTCTCGTCTGACACCCAGCATTTGAATCAGAGGGTCAAACTGATGCCCACTTTACTAGTGCGAATGCAAGCCCTGCCTAGTACGTGCCAGGACATTGGTCAAGTTCTTAGACATGTCTTTTGAAGCTGCTCCCCATTCTGCTCTTCGAACTGTTGCAGTCTAGTAACAGTGGCTTCTATCATGCTGCTGGTCACTGAAATGTCAACATCGTCTTTCTGCATGAATAGAGACAATTTATTCAACACATAGGCATTCATGAAAAAGGAAGTGCATAAGATATAGCAGACAGATTTTACTTTTGTCTGAAGGCCCTTTCCGTCTTGGACACATTTTGTTGCATCATACGCTAAGGCTTGTAACAGTGTAGGGTATAATCTGTAAATTGCTTGAACTGCACTATGCAGTGACAGCCACCGGAAACTTGCAGGTTCTTTTAGAGATGGAGATCTAATATTGTCATCACTGAGTGTTTCTTGGATGACATGCAAGGCATTGTAACATACTGCTGAGTTACCGTAGTACCAGTCTGTGGGCAACACAATGGATCTGAAACAGCCTTGGATTTACTGTGCTTGCTGTTTTATCTTTGCACCCTCCCTGTTGTGCATTCCAGTCATGATGCTTGCACCGTCACTTGCTAGTGTTATGATCTTCTTAGGGTAAACTGCATTAGCAGAACAACCATTTAAGATTTCTGATACAGTTTTCTCTGCCCTCCAATCAGGTATTGTAATACAGTCAAATTAATTTTTGGCTGTGTATCGAGTATGCACTTTACATATACTGTATGTTCATTTTTTGTGAATGATTGCACCAATTATTTTATCCTGTTTCCACAAGAAACTGGGAACCTGCTAAGTGGCTTTGATTTCTTCCCGTGTAACTTTGTATATGGAGTCCAGCAAGCTGTATGTTGCATGCTAACCAGAGTAGATTGTGCCTCTGTCTTGCAACCCTGGACAGTCATCTCGTTTCTGTTAGCGTAAAAGAAAAACATCACTAAATCTGATTCCAAATGTAGCTCCATCCAAAAAACTGTTAAGATTCTGTTCCTAATTCCTGTACTTCACCTGTAGAGATATCAGTGTTTCCAACTGGTTCAGTGATTGCCCTTGTTTGGTAATGTAATAAATACATTGTCAGTAACTGGGCAGCCTTACTGTCATCCTTTGGCTTGGGATCTGCTATTTGTTTCTCAAATGCCACAGGAAGAGACAATTGTTCTGCTGTTCTCCACCCTGTTTGTACCAGCAAATGTTCTCTACTTCATTCATGTCTGTGAAAAGCAGACACTTGCAGGTTGGTTGTGCTAGTTGTGGCAAATGGATTGCCTTTCCCAGCTTTTTATACACCAACTACATTTCCCAACAATGTTTCCCTCAACTTCATCCTTTACAAGCCATGTAAATATCTTTGTCCAGCTGTCTCTCCAAAACCTTTTTTGTTTTTAGCTGAACCTGCAGATGCCGTGCCTTCAGACTGTTTATCATTATCAATCTCAACATTTACAATCTCTTGAGATTTGTTAACATCACACTCAAAAGGTGATGTTTCTTTGTCTTTTGCTGGTGAATCTCCTCCACCAAAATAATCATTAAGGCTTCATTGTGACATTTCACCACTGTCTGGTGCTGACTGGCGCTGACTATGAGGCAGTCTCGACTTTCCCTCCCTCTCATTGACTCTTTGCAAATTTGCACTGACTAAAGTTGAATCTTATTAAAAAGAAATACCTAAGCTTAATAAACCGTCACCCAAAATAGTCATGCAATGCTCTAACTGCCAAAAAAGTACTGAATTCAACACTTACCTGTTTACTGTTGCTGCAAGTCTTTTGGTTGCATTTTCAGTGCATCCTGGCCATGTAGTTGACAGTCCAACTCGTCCCGGGGTCGAGAGGACTGCAAATGACTTTTTTTTTTTGTTTTTTGTTTTTGTAGTTGTAAAATCAGATGTTGTTTGTTGACTTGCAACCCTGCTGTGGTCTCTGGTGCCTCTGAAATGGCTGCTCCATCGCAGATACAGTGTCTCTGCCAGGTCAAACCACTTGTTGCTTCCAGTGGAAGAATCTTCCATTCTTCATGGAGCACAACCCACTGTCCCCCCCCTGTTGAGTTCTGTGGTTCGCGCCGGTGTGAGTGGCGTGAAATCACACCAGGTGACTTAACTGAAAAAAAATACGAAATTCACTCATGTGCTGTATGTCGGCCCACTGGCACTCCCAGGCCCTGTAATTGTGAGCATCTCAGGGACTTTCTGAAAAAAAAAGTGAGCATCCCAAAGCACAAAATGTGCATAAATGACACGGGCATATGTGTCCCTGAGAGCCCTGCTCCCCGTACACTCCAAAATCCTGTTTGCCTTGCTGTAAGCCTTGTTACATTGGCTAGATTGTTTAAGGGAATCAATATTTGATGACTAGGGATGTAAGTTTGTCACAGGAAAAAGTGACAAAAGTCATGGTTTGGTCACGGCCACTTTTTAAAAAAATTCACAGGGTGGTTGTGGACAAAAGTGCAAATGTCATGGCAAAGTCACAGGCACTTTTTTAGCGACATACAATACTAGTAAAGTCAGTTAAGACACAAAACAAGACATACAACAATGTCTTGGCAACAAATTATTGAATTTACTGCTTTTTTATACTTGTTTAAGGAAAGTGTTCACATTAAGTGCCATTTGGCCCAGGTCATACATCTTTAACAATATATTCTTGTTGTTGTATAAAATTTATGTGTTGTTCTGGTTTACAGTCCAGAATTAATACATTTCATACATTACATTACTTCTGTTCTGTTCTGTACAGTAAGGAACAAAAAGTGCTAAAATACAAAGTGTTACCAATCACAACTTGTGGCCAAAGTTCCAAACCAATCCCAACCTGGCTGCTGTGCCCCGAAATAACTGGAGGAGCAACATTACTAGCATACAAATATATTTGTTTCTTAAATTACCGTTCACAGGGAGGACAATCAAAACAAAGTGACATGCTAGCAGTAGGGCACATCTGAAATGTCACTGTGCAGCACTCACAGTGTTGTATAATGCAAAATGGACCCGGTAGGGCAGTATATTTCTCTCTGTACGGGACCCTTCAGAATCAGTGAATCACAACAGAGATGGATGAGATGGATCTAGTCCACAGCAGACAGTTAATGTCACTGTAATGTAAGTGTCAGTTTTACCAACCACAACATACCAATTTCATGTAACACATTCAAATATTTGTTCCTGAGAGGACCAGTAAAATGTAAGTGAGTGCTTAACATGTTGGAATCTATTCCAACATGTACAACATGAAAGGAGTGAAAGAAAACAAACAATTGATTTGGACGCAGCTCCTGTTATTTTTTTCCTGGTAACAGCAGGTCAACTCTTACCAAAATGTATTTGGTGTTTGTTAACTCATGCAAGAACCTTTTAAACAATACAGCATGTACCGTAGGCAGGGCTGTTGGAGATCCAGAGACAGGAAAGGCAGACCGCCCCCCACAAAAAAAAGGCTAAGACCACCACCTAAATACCTGCTAGATGTCCGATTAACTGGTGACCAACCTAGTCTGCAGCCTGAACAAGAAAAGATTGTTGGGGTGTCAAAGCCGTGTCTTTCCTGCCTGTCTGCAGCCCAGGTGCCACAACCTAAATTTTGCTTCAGCAACATCTTGTAGCAAAGAGAGAGCATATTTCAGGCAACACAGACTCATAGAGTTCTGTCACTGAATTAACATGTTAAGTTTGCAGTGATTAACTTATTTACTGCAACCTTAACATGTTAATTCAGTGACAGACTCTTATCAGTCTATGTTGCCTGAAAACTATCTTTCTGCTAAGATTGCTGAAGCAAATTAAGGTTGTTTTGGCACTCAGGCTGCATACAGGCAGAAAAGACACAGCTGTGACACAAAATAATTTTAACCCTGTTGTGCAATTTTACTTTGCACGTTAATTATTTACTTAAATGTTCTGGTGGAAAAAATTTTGTTAACATTTTAAAAGCCAAATCGTTTTATAAAGTTGTATCACATCAGCAAATCAACTCTTGTAACATAGAAAATACTGTACACTACTTCCATAGTATTCCCAAAAATATATGAAACATTAGAGAACAGATGTGACACCAAACACATTACATTAGTGAGATGCTTGCATGTCCAGACAGTAATTGACAACATGCACATGTGACAATATTTCATGACTGGACTGAGATATTTGAGAATCCTCCCATATGCAAGTTGATCTTGAGCTGAAATGCTAACAGATCCAACACCATGAAATCATTTAATCATTTAAAATGACCTGAACAGAATTGGAATGGACCTGTGTTGCAGTGCACCCACAACATCCCAACAGTTACTCAGTTTTTTTAGAATGAGAAAACAGCCCAAGCATACTTTTTTGACAGCTTCTGAAGAATGATTCTCTGATTCATGCTGCTGTCTTTCTCTTTACTGATTATTTTGCCACACTTCCCACTAACCTGCAGTCCCCAAGCACTCAAGCAGTAGTGTGTGTCCCACCAGATGCCGGTACATGTACGTAGCACAACATACTGTTGTGCCGTTGAATGATGTTATGACATCCCTCTCAGCATCTTTATTTGCATGGCAGTGTACCTGAAACTGCATATGCTGAGATTGCCTGTGACACTGAGGGGAGACTAGACTTGTGCCAGCTGCATCTGTTAAGACAGTACTGTGTTTAAGGAAATCAAGAAATGAATGAATGACTGACAACACGACAACAACAACCTAATCTGCTTGTCAATAATTTAAGACTTGCATGGAGAAGAACTTTAGTACAGAAGCCCTGAGACCATCTAGGTAAAGAGAAAGTTCTGAGACATCTGACACTGGCACTCTATGCTGCAGCAGCCAAAGCACTGTGTAGTGGGATGTCAATGTAATGCAAAGCACAGGGAGAAGAAGGAGAAGGGCCTGAGGTGTCCCTCATGGAGTTTAAGTTCACAGGGGTGGCATTCCACACACCTGATGTGGCAATGACCACATCACTTCAGTCCATGCCACTGGGTGGGTGCTCTGGATTAAGTCATTTATCTATTTTACTAAATCTTTGGTGCTGGCACTATGTGCTGCAGCAGCCGAAGCATTGTGTGATGGGATGTAACTGTTATGCACAGCACAGGGAGAAGAAGGAGAAGGGCCTGAGGTGTCCATCATAGAATTTAAGTTCATAGGGGTGGCATTCCATGCACCTGACGTGGCAGTGATCGCATCACTTCAGTCCGTACCACTGGGTGGGTGCTATGTTTAAAGTCATTTAAGCTTTGTTGCAGCAGCACATACAGCATTTGGGGAAGCACTAATAGCTGCTCCATCTCTTAGTGCAAACAAACAGCAACCTAGAGAAAGCCACAACTTGACATGCTCTGCCCAAACCTACATGTACATTGGACAACAACATTGCAGTACCAGATATGTGTGACAGACAACATTTTTATGCCACCTAACACTCACACACATTTTCAAGATCTGCAGGTAACATGCCAAACAGTTGTGCGTTGAATTACCTGCACATCAAATGAACTTGAATACCTGACTTCAAAAAAATAACATGAAATGACAGGCACTGACAACAGTGAGGCATATTTTGTTGTAAAAAACAAATAAAATTAACCCCGTCTTATCTATGTTGAGCACAAAACAGTTACTGACTTACTTGGGTTGTAGTCAGAGACATAGAAAACAACAATCAAATTTTATCAGAATTTTGGAACAGCATGTTGTACATAGACAAGTTTGATGAACAAACTCGTCTGCAGTCATCCTGCAGTACATCACTGTATGCTGAAAATGAGCGTTCCACATCCACACTGTTTACTGCTACTGAGAGGCAACAAAGTGCAATCTGGGACAGTTCTGGGAATTGTTCAGACATACTTTTCTAAAAACTAATCATGTCACAGTTAATCTCTGTTAAAAAATCTCTGTATGCACGAAATTCTATTCTTACTTTAATATTCTCCTCAAATAATGGTATGCCATCAAACATGCTATCTTCAGACATGTTGAGCCATTTTGCTCTGCTAGGGTCAAACATACAACAAGCTGTAAAAAATGAAGCCAATGGCCGACAGAACCTGGAATGCGTATCTTATGCAATGTATGACTTTATTTTATTTGCACATTCAGCTAAAACTTTCTTTGCTAGTCTAAGTGCACATTGCTCAGAACTAGTTTGTGCCCATGTGATTGTATAAATCTGTTAAATCGTCAGTTACTTTGTGAGCTAGAGGAACTGCTGCTTCATAACTTGTTAATGCCTGCATTATTCTAGGAGCATACTGCAGCATAATCTGCAGATCACCCTTAACTTCATCAGATTGTACTAACTCAACAACTTCCTGAATAGCAGCACTTTCATCTGCATCTTCTCCAAAGAAATCTACGTATTCCTGAAGATGTGAGGAATGATACAAAGCAGCAATGAACCAGCTATTTCAGCGAGTAATTACTGGAGTTGGTGGAACACAGCCATTTTTACCACTGTCCACCAGAAACTGACGAAATCTTGCTTTTCGAGCTGGGCATGCAGTAAAAGTACGTTTGTCGGCTATAATGAAACTGTTAACCAGTTTAAAATTGTTCCGCCAAATGTCACCAATTAAACTGAGCAAATGTGCTGTACAAGTGTCATGTACCCCATTCAAAAACAAGTTCTTCAAGCTACTGTTCCATGCTTTGTACATATATGCAGCATTATTTGTCACAAAAGCTGAAACCTTATCAAAAGGAACGTCATACTTCTGAAGCACATCTGTGACAGCCTGATTAACAGTTTTATAATTGGTTCTCTTCAGTATGACACAGTCAAGCAAAATAGCTGATAGCACTGTTTCACTTGAATTTGTTATAGTGGAGCCAGAACTGTCACCCTCATCAGAAGCTTTAACTGTTGGTACAACAAGAACATTAAACACATATCTATCTTTGGCATTTGTGATTTCATCACATACGATACTAAGCCCACTACACAGCTGAAGTTGTTGTTTTATAGCAAATTTGTGACCCTCAAACACTTTTGGTAAACAAGATTGTCTCAGCTGATGGGATGTGGGGATTATTCCAATGTATTTCAGCCCATTTTCAAAGTAGCACTTGAGAGATTTATTGTCAAGAACGTGCAATGGAATATTGGCTGCTGTAAAAGCTTCAGTTAATTTGTAAAGCTGAGTTCTTCTATGTAACTGTTCCTCAGTTGAATTTCTAAACAGTTCGGTCACTGTTTTTGGTTTTTTTACACCTTGCAACTTTGCTTGCTCTGCACTTTTGCATTTCCTCTGATGCACTGTACTACCGAAATGTATGTCACAGCTTGCCTTTCTTGAGGAATCCATAGGCACATTACATGTAGAACAAAAGAGTTTGCCATCACTCACATGAAAAACATTACTAGCATATGGAGCACAGTGTTCCTTTGCACTCATTTTTGAAATCTTAGATTTGACGTATTTGTCAGAAGAAGTATTTCTCCCCCCTCCCCAGATTTTGTGCAGCTACCTCCATTTTCAAAAACTGTCTGCCTCCGTGATTCTACTGATTCTGATCCTGACTCTGAGTTTCAATTTCAAAGTTGAAAATTAAATTACAGTACTACTACTGTATTTTAAAATGTTTCTATGTGCAAAACATTCAGCTGTAGGCAATATACAGTGTCACAGCCCCACTCAGCAGGTCAGGCCCACTGCTCCCACAGTGCCAACTTCTGAGCGCAGTATTGTGAACAGGAACAGAAACAGGGTAACCCTCCTGTCTGTTTTGTGGGTTCGAATCAAACTTTGGTCTCAAGTTCTGGAGGGATTCAAACTGTGAATCTCTTGCTAGCATACCCAATGTACAGGCTCAGATAATTCTGCTCTTTGGGGGGGGGCAGATGTCTTTCGCCTACAGGCACCTAACCAGGTGTACAAAATGAACCCTTAAAAACTCTATGAAAGACCTCAGAATAAACTCTTACCTTTTCTGGCTTGGTAAACCAGTAAGCTTTTGCACAGTGTCAACTTTAACCAGATATGCTTCACTTGTCAAATAAACAATTTCAAAGGCACACCAAGTAGTCTCTTAAAGTAGAGGTTTACTTAAAAATAGATAAAAATGTAAAATGAAAATACAGAACCATATATCACAAAAACATACACTTAAAAAAAGGGTCAAAAAGTGCAAAATTCCTACCACCAGACAATTAGACTTGTATACCTAATGTATCTCTTCTAATAGTGCTAGAGTAGATGTTTCTTTTTCATAGTCCAAACATGTATGTCTCTAAGTGGAAAACAGAATACTGTTTAAAACTGGCTTTGCCAACCTCTTTGCATGAGGTCACCTAACTTCTCCCTGTCAGAATATAAAAATTATACAAAACAGGATGTCTTATCATTCAGAAGGTAAATTAAATAGGTGACATCAGCAAAAACTTGTTTCCCCATGTGACTTCCCAATCAGGTCTGTAATTTTCCAAGTTCTTGCTTTCATCTATGAGCAGCATCCTGCTCTTTCACAAACATCAAAGGAACATTTATGATTTTGCACCTAAGTGACATAACCTGATTTCTTCCTGTAATGTCATAAAAGTTTATGATTTCCTATCGTAGTAGCTGGCAGCTACAATTAAGCTAGATAAACAGGAGATCCTTAATTTAAGTCTCTTCTAGCCTGTAACTATCTCCTGGCTTTTAGGATACATCTTTTAGCTGAGACCTGGGGGGGGGGTCATTCCACAGTCTGTCTCGACATGTCTCAAGGGAGACATTCAGTAACACATTTTTAGATTACAAAAAGTATAGATTAATCAGAACCAGCTGTCCAAGCATCACAATCCTCCCTACCCAGACTGAATTTGGGGGCTCTATCCCCTGCATGGGATAAGCTTCCCAAATCAGTTCTCTCCTCATAGACGCGAGACAACTCATCTGAGTTCTGATTTTTCACTCTAGCCCTATATAGAATTGTCATGTCTTACCCTTGTAAAGCAAGACTCCATCTTAGCAATCTACCATTGTTTTTTTCTGTCTGCATCAGCCAAACCAGGGGGTTGTGGTCAGTCTGTACCACATAATGCTGCCCATACAAGTATGACTCCAACTTCTTTAGGGCCCACACTATGACAAGACACTCCTTTTCCACAGTGGAGTATGCCTGCTCCCTGGGAAGTAACTTTTTACTCGGATACGCTACAGGATGATCTTTCCCTTGGCTGGATGTCTGACTCAGTACTACCCCAATACCCATGTCTGAGGTGTCAGTCTGAACTGTAAAGTGTCTGCTATAGTCAGGACTTGTCAAAACAGTAGCACTGCACAGTGCCTCCTTCAATCTGGAAAAGGCTTCTTCACAGGCTGGCTCCCAGGTAATTTTCTTTGGCATCTTTTTTTTATCAGGTCAGATAGGGGAGCAACCAGGGCACTGTAATTGGGTACAAATTTCCTGTAGTACTCTGCTGTCCCTAGAAAACTCCTGATCTGCTTCTTTGTTTCTGGTCTGGGCTACGCCTGGATTACCTCTATTTCTCTTCTCTGTCCTCAGCCTACCACATGCCCGAGGTATGCCACTTCTCCCATGGCCACCTGGCACTTCCCGGCTTTGACAGTGAGCCCGGGCCTCTGTATCCTGCCCAGCACTTCCCTAAGATGGAATAGGTGTTCCTCCCAGCTGGTGCTAAAGATGGCAGTGTCATCCAGGTACGCCATGGCGTACTCCTCAGCAGCATTTAACACCTGGTTCACCAATCTTTGGAAAGTGTCTGGAGCGTTCTTCATTCTGAAAGGCATTACTTTAAATTCAGATAAGCCTATCAGAGTGATGAAGGCTGACCTCTCCCTAGCTCTGTCCATCAACTCTACCTGCCAATCCCCTTTGGTCAGGTCAGTGGTCGTAAGGTAGGTCACCCCCCCAACTTGTCCAGGAGTTCGTCCGTCCAGGGCATCGGGTGGGCGTCTGACTGCGTGACTGCATTCAGTCCATGTTAGTCCACACTGAAATTAATAGAGCCATCTGGCTTGGGCACAAGGACTACAGGTGAGGCCCAGGGGCTATGGGATCTCGGGATTATCCCTAAATCCAACATCTCCTCCACTTCCCTCCTAATGTCCTTTTGGACAGCCTCTGACACCCGATATGCTCTCTGCCATATGGGTGTCTGTGTCCCTGTCTCCACATCATGCGTCGCTAAGGGGGTTAGTCCTTGCTTGGTGCTAAACAATGGGGCAAAGTCTGCTAAAACCTCCCTTACTTCCTGGATCTTGTCCGGGGTCAGCTGGGGAGACAATTTACCTGCCTCCACAGAGGACTCCCGCTTACTTTCTTCCAGCAAGTCCAGAAGGGGGTCTCCTTCGTCCATCCCCTTCCCAGGACTACACACTGCAAACACCATGTCAGCCCTATTGGCATATGGCTTCATCATGTTGATATGATACATCTTTTCTGTCTATCTTCTGTCAGGTAACTCTACAATATAGTTCACCTCATTTACCTTCCTAACCACTTTGTACGGTCCTGCCCACTCAGTCTGCAGCTTGTCTTTCCGGACTGGAATAAGGACCATGACTTCCTGACCCACCATGTACGTGCGAGCTCTGGCTCTGCGGTCATACCACACTTTGTGCTTCTGTTGGGCAGCTGCCAGGTTGCTCTGGGCTGTCCCCATAAGCTCCTTCAGCCTTTCCCTAAACTTAAGGATGCAATCCACTGTGGGCGTTCCCTGGATGGTGTGCTTGCCTTCCCATGTCAGGTGGGGAAGGTATTTCTCCCAGTCCCTCCAATGCTGTTCAGCAAATGCCCGGAGCATTGACTTCAGGGTATAATTGAATCTTTCCACAAGCCCATTGGCTTGTGGGTGATACAGTGTTGTGCATCTCTGCACCACCCCACACTTCTCCCATAAACATTTCATCAGGTCCGACATGAAGGAACCCCCTCGATCGGTGATAATCTCCTGCGGAAACCCAACACGGGAGAAAATCCCAAATAAGGCATCTGCCATTTTGTCTGTCCTTAGTGAGGATAGGGCGACTGCCTCTGGGTACCGGGTGGCATAATCCACCACAGTCAGGATGAATCTCCTCCCTGAGGAGCTGGGGGTATTTAAAGGTCTCACAATATTTATTTTATTTATTTTATTTTATTGAGGTTTCGGAAAAGTACCTTTGAGTCAGAGACTCCTTTACAAAGGTTCCATGTCACAGAAATCAGATACAAAACGGGCATTATATGACAATTTACCATCACCAGGGCACAAAAGTAAGCAATAAAAATAGAGCAAGGAGAATGCTAATAGTTTGATACTAGGAATAAAAAGCCCAGTTCTTAAAATAGTACGTTCATACTACTCAGTGAACCAGCTGAACCTGACAGACTAAGGCTGGGGACTCAATGGGGTGGAAATAAGCCAGCCAGTGGCCTTAGTCAGGAAGGGGAAGGTAATCAGTGGCATTCATAGTAATTAGAGGACTAGAGGTGTTCCTTAAGCTGAGTTTTGAAGGAGCCAGTTCGGTGTTCGTTAGTAAGGGAGGTGGGTAGGCCATTCATCCAAGAGGGGGCTCTGTAGCTAAAGGACCTTTGCAATTGGGAGGTACGGCAGTGGGGTACTGTGAGGAGCAGCTTAATGGAGCTTCTGGTGTGCTTAAGTGCTGGGGCCAAGTGGATTAGTGGGGTGAGGCCAAGGGTAAACTTTTTTGCCATGAGGCAGGTGTGGTACCTGATTCTGTTTTCGAGGTTGAGCCAGTTGGTACTGTATAGCAAGCAAGTGTGGGTGAGACAGTTACAACCCAGGATAGGGCGGCAGGCTTTATTAAGGGCAAGACGTAGTCTGGAAAGGGCTGAGGTGCTCGCTGTGTTATAGATAAGTAAGCCGTAGTCAAGTAGGGAGAGGACCGAAGAGGAGACAGCGAGCCTAAGGGTGTTTTGAGCGAGACAGTGTTTGAAGCGATGCAGTATCCCTAGATGGATGTTGAGGGTGGTGGATAGGAGGTGTATATGCTGGTGGAAGCTTGGCGCTGGGTCTAAGGTAATGCCCAGGTATTTGAAGGAGTCCACCAGTTCGAGAGGGGAATGATTGACAGTAGAGGGGGCCAGTGCTCCCTCAGGGAGTTCTGTGGGTGGGCGAAGATCATAACTTTCGTCTTCTTATAGTTCAGGCTGAGGCGCTATGAGGATAACCAGTTTTCAGCACCACTAAAGGAGGTTTGAAGGGAGTGATGGAGTTGAATGAGGACAGAGTTGGAGGAGTATAGGACAGCATCATCCGTGTAAATCAGGTTGTCTGTGCAGGACATGGGGAGGGAGATAAGGAAGAGGATGAACAGCAGTGGCCCAAGAATGGACCCCTGAGGGACATCGGAGAGAATGGGCAGTCTGCTGGATAAGGTGTGACCTATTTTGACCTGCTGGAAGTGATTTGAGAGATAGTCAGTGAACCAGCCGAGGGTGTCCCAGGAGAAACCGAAGTTGGAAAGTGTGGTTAGTAAGAGAGAGTGGTTGACGGTGTCAAACGCCTTAGCGAGATCAGTGAAGACAGCACCAGTGTATGGCCCCTAAGGTGGAGTGAATATGGGCAGTGAACTCCAGGAGGGCAGTAGTGGTACTGTGCCCCTTGCGGAAGCCATGTTGCTATTTGCAGAGACGGTTGTAGTTATTGAGGTGGTTGGTAAGCTGATCGGAGACAATCTGTTCTAGGGCCTTGGAGAGGGGAGGGAGGATCGAGATGGGGCGATAGTTGTTGGTGCTGATACGGTCCCCACTTTTAAATATCGATGTAATGGAAGCAGATTTCCACCGGAAGGGGAATTTACCCTGGCACAGGGAGCGATGTAGAATATGTGTGAGGGGGTTGAGTACTTCCTGTAAGGTAACTAGGAGTAGTTTCAGATCTAAGGAGTCACTGCTATAGCGGGAGTGGCTGAGGGCTTTTCTGAGGTACGGTTCTGCAGACTTTGGGGTAATGCAGTGTAGAGGGAAGGGGGGGCTTCTGTGGGGGGAAAAGGGGCTAGTTGAGCGTGGGTCAAAGAAATTAGGAGGTAGGACCTGGTTGAGGTTTGTGAATGTGTCATTGAAGGCTGTAGCTATATGTGTAGGATCAGTGGTCAGACATTCATCAACTATGATCTGGTTGGGAACAGTGTTAGGGACTTTGCCACAGATATTCTTAATGTTGTTCTAGAAATTCTGCCCTGAGCCCCAGGTGGAGGTAAGAGAGGATTTAAAATACTTGGATTTTGCTCTTCACAGAGCCCATGTGCATTTATTTTGGGCCTCCCTGTACTTCTGTCTGTTGGTCGACAGGCGGGACTCATTGGAGAGGTGCCAGAGAGAGTCTCTAGTTCTCATTAGTGCCAGGAGGTGGTTCGAGATCCAAGGTGCAGGGTTCCCTTTAACTTTTCTTTTGGTGAGTGGGGCAAACTTGACACATATGGTATTAAAGGAATGAATGAAGAGGTCAAGGGCTCTGTCAGGGTCAAGGGTATTCATTACGAAGGACCAGTCCATATTACTGAGATGCGCTTTAAAGAGTGCCAGCGTGCCAGGGCTGAGTTGGTGTAGATGTATTATTGTGGGAGGAGATTTAGGTGCTTTGCTGGTCCAGGTGCAGAGCACTGGGGAGTGGTCACTTAGGGCATTTGGGAGGATGGAAGTGCTAGTGACTTTGTGAGGTCGGTTTGGTGAAGACCAGGTCCAGCAGTGAGGAAGACCCTGGGAATATCCATCCCACCCTCTGGAATGGCTCCTTCACTATGGGCAATGGAATTAGGGCGGCTTGGGTTTTCATGCCCGCCTTCCCTATTTCTTGGCACTGGTAACAAGACCTGCAATGCTCCTTCACCTGCTGGGTGAAGTTAGGCCAATAGAAATTCTGGGCCAACCGCTTCATAGTGCACACGATTCCCAGATGTCCAGACAAGGGAATATCATGTGCAATCTTGAGAAACTGCTCTCGATACCCTGGGGAACGACAAGCTGCCTGCCTAGCACCCCTCCCTCTGTCTGCACAGCCTGAGTATACATAAGTCCATTTTCCCAATAAACCTTATGTCTGCCTTCAGTCACCTCCCTATGCTCCGTCAGAGTCTGCCCACGCCCTCAGCTTCTCTAGACTAGGGTCACTTCTCTGAGCAGCTGCAAACTCCTCACACATTCCCAAGGCATGGGACAGGTTCCCTTCTGTCTCTAAACTAGGGTCCCTAGCACTAGCGTCGGGGCACTTAGGATTACTGTCAGTCCCAACCCTCTGACAATGAGTCACCCTTCCCTCCTCGGAGCAGTCCTCTGTAACTGTGTGGTTAACTGCTACTGGGGAAATTTCTATCCCTTTTTCGTTAGTCTCCATATCAGGAGACACAGGCTGGGAAACCAGCCTCCCAGTGGTTTCCACAATGGCTTCTTTGGGGTTCGGGGAACTACAGTTTTCCCTTGCCGCTTGGCTACGGGTAACTGCACACACCATCCCTTGTTTGAGATTGTTGCCTAGGATCACATCCACTGTTAAGGTTTTGGCTACAGCCACCTGTTGCACAGTTCCCCTGGTTTCACCCCAGTCTAGGAGAACACTAGCGAGGGGCAATGTTTTCTCCTCACCAGTAAAGTCCAGTACAGTGACGTATTTATTGGGTATAAACTGACCCGGCTTTACTAGATCCCCTTTACCAAGGTCAGGGAGGCCCCTGTGTCCCTTAACCCTTGCGTCTGTACACCAGTCAACATGACTGGGTGCATGTGCTCCCTCATGTTCACAGGCATGCTTCCAGGGACACACAAAAAAAACACTTCTTTCCTAGCCCCCTGTTGTGTATTGCTCACCTTTTTTGGGACACTGTCTGGCAACCTGTAACTGCAACTAACATTTTACTCTCTCACCCTCTCTGCTTCTAATTCTCTGACAAAGTCCATTATAGATTGCAGCCTCCGTCAAGAATTACCAAACCCATGAATAGGACTGACTACTCTGTTTAGATGTTTTCTCAAGCTAATAATGTCTCTCTGCTGTGATGATGTAAATATCATCATCCAGATATTGTAAATAAAGTATGTACTTAATGTAAAAACTGTAAATGTCTGTGACAAATGTCTGTAACACATGCTCTATGTAACTGTTGTTATACCCTGTCTGTATTAGCTTCTGTCTTACATGTGACGAGATACCTTTGGAAATGAGCCTCTGGCTCAAAGGTTGTAAACCGATACATCAAATAAATAAATAAATATGCCCAGTTTCTTTACACAACCAACATTCATCTCTTTTCTCAGAGAAATCTTTTCTCTGAAACCTGAGGCTAACTGGTTTTGGTGGAGGCAGTGAGGGTTTTAGCTGCCCTGAAGGTGTGCTTTTCCCTTTCTGCGCTGCCACACCCGCCCCATTCGCTCTCAGAGCAGGTCTGCTCTTAGCATAGCGGTCCAAGAGTTCAACAGCCTCTTGCACTGTTTTGGGATCTCTGTCCTCCAGCCAGGTTTTCAGCTGTCTGGGCATGCCCAGAAAAACTGTTCTAACAAAATCACATTTTTAGTTTTTATCAACAGAGATTGCTTCAATTCCTTCCCACCAACATTTTAAAAACTGATGTTGTTTGTGGCTAGCTCCCCATAGCTCATGTGAGGGCTTCTCCTGAGCTTACGGAATTTAGCTCTTTATGATTCAGCACTTAATTCACATTTTTTTAACAGGGCAGCTTTAAGTTTGCTGTAATCATTACTGTCCTCATTGTTTGACCCAGTGTATCCCGAGCTTTTCCGGTAAGTAGCGGGGATAGCTGGAAGCTCCAGGACTCCCTAGGAATGTTAGCCTGAATACAACCTTTTTCAAAAGAATTTAAAAAGGCATCCATATCCTCCCCCTCTTTAAATTCGGTTATCAATTTGTAACCCCGTCCTGTAGTCCTAGTTAAACCCAAGCCACTTACCTGCTCTGGTGCCGGTGGTTGGAGTCGTAGCTTCTCCAATTCATGTTGCCTCTGGCGCTCATGCTCCTCACGGTCTGCCTCCCGCTGTTCATGGTCAGCCTCTCGGTGTTCTTGCTCCTTCTTCTCCTCTGCAGCTCGCTGTTCTCACTCTGCCTCTCGGTGTTCTCACTCTGCCTCCCTCTGGAAGTCCAGCTCCATTCTGCACAACTCAAACTGCAGCCTGAGTACTTCTGGCTCCAGAATGCTGGTGACCTTCCCCTGCTGCTGTGGCCCTTCACTGGCACTGGCCCTGTTGCCCGCCTCATCGGATCTGGATACTGCACTGGCCGCTAGCCCTTCCACACTCAAGGTTCGGTCCTTTACAGTCACTGTCTGTGTCTTGATGCTCTAGATATCTGCTATCATCAGGGCATCCATGAGGTTCTGCTTGGTGGCTTTCACCTCGAACGGAACTCCTCTGTCCCTGCACAACTGCTTTAAGTAGTCTACAGTGTGCCCGCTGTAGTTGGAAGCCATCTTCTTCCCTAACTACGGCTACTCTGACTTGCACTTTAGAAAAAAAATAAAACAGGTAGGAACTTGACTGTAAGCCAAGTGATATAGTTCTGTTTCCTTTTTTAAAAAATAAATCCCTGCCTTTTTCTTTTTTTTTTTTTTTTGCAAGTGAGCTGACAGTATCAAGCCGACACACTGAACAGTAAAAGCTTGCAATACCAAACTTATCCCACTGCTACCACCAATCTGTCATAACACCACTCAGCAGGTCAGGCCCTCTGCTCCCACAGTGCCAACCTCTGAGCGCTGTATTATGAACAGGAACAGAAACAGGGTAACCCTCCTGTCTGTTTAGTGGGTTCGAATCAAAACTTTGGTCTCAAGTTCTGGAGGGATTCAAACTGTGAACCTTTTGCTAGCGTACCCAGTGTACAGGCTCAGATAATTCTGCTCTTCGGTGGGGGCCAGATATCTTTCGCCTACAGGCACCTAGACAGGTGTACAAAATGAACCCTTAAAAACTCTATGAAAGACCTCAGAATAAACTCTTACCTTTTCCGGTTTGGTAACCCAGTCAGCTTTTGCACAGTGTCAACTTTAACCAGATATGCTTCACTTGTCAAATGAAGAATTTCAAAGGTGCACCAAGTAGTCTCTTAAAGTAGAGGTTTACTTAAAAATAGATAAAAATGTAAAATGAAAACACAGAACATTATATCACAAAAACATACAATCACTTAAAAAAAAGGGTTAAAAAGTGCAAAATTTCTACCACCAGACAATTGGATTTATATACCTAATGTCTCTTTTCTAATAGTGCTAGAGTAGATGTTTCTTCTTCAGAGTCCAAACATGTGTGTCTCTAAGTGGAAAACAGAATACTGTTTAAAACTGGCTTTGCCAACCTCTTTGCATGAGGTCACCTAACTTCTCCCTGTCAGAATATAGAAACGGGATGTCTTTTCATTCAGAAAGTAAATTAAATAGGTGACATCAGCAAAAACGTGTTTCCCCATGTGACTTCCCAATCAAGTCTGTAATTTTCTAAATTCTTTCTTTCATCCATGAGCAGCATCCTGCTCTTTCACAAACATCAAAGGAACATTTATGATTTTGCACCTAAGTAACATAACCTGGTTTCTTTCTCTAACGTCATAAAAGTTTATGATTTCCTATCCTAGCAGCTGGCAGCTACAATTAAGCTAGATAAACAGGAGATCCTTAATTTAAGTCTGTTCTAGCCTGTAATTATCTCCTGGCTTTTAGGATACATCTTTAGCTGAGACTTGGGGGGGGGGGTGTCATACCACAGGCTGTCTCAGCATGTCTCAAGAGAGACATTCAATAACACATTTTTATATTACAAACAGCATAGATTAATCAGAACCAGCTGTCCAAGCGTCACATACAGTACTACATGCTCAACCTGCTTGCGGTGTCGAAATGATCACGATCTAACAAATAGCTGGTGTTCTGTAAATTGACAGTCTAGATCACACAGTCTCATGAAATAAATGTCTGTCTATAAAACTGTCTCTGTGTCACAGTGCTTTTTTAAATGACAGCTCTGTCTCAGCAACTGGTGGTACAGTACAACAGATGACTGTATACTGCCAAACTTATCTAATGTTGATCTTCTATTTCGTGTCTTCTTTGAAGGATGAGGGAGTCCGTGAAATGGATGGATGGAGGATGGTCACTTCAGGCCAACAACCAAACTTCTTTTGCTTATCTGAGATCTTGATAGTCGCCATCAGCAGTCTGTTTCTTAACTCTCTACCATATGGAACCACCACGTCCCAGGCTATGAACTTCCCCCCAGATGAGGCTTGCTAGGTGGAAAAAAGACAAAGCAGACCATTACTTGCTTTGCTGCTGTGAGAAAGACAAAATGGAAATAGCAACAGAATGAATGGCACAGATCTTCATGTCACGGTGAGTGAGCCACCCATGCCCAGATTGTGGAGTGCAGCTTAAAAGGGAGGCATTTAAGTGACAGCGAACTGAGGTGGCATGCATGGCAGGGTGGGTTTTGTTGGGCTGGGGTTTTCCATCCTAGCCCAACAAAACCCACCCTGCCATACATGCCACCTCAGTTTGCTGTCACTGAAATGTCTCCCTTTTAAGCTGCACTGTCTAGGCAGCAGTATACACCCCCTGCACACCACCATGGATCTGAGTGACCCAGGCCCAGATTACATTGCTACATTTGTCCTGCTTAGGCAGGAGTTCACTTAGTTTTCTGTCAATCTCACCGACAGGGCAGCACACCAACCCCTCTTGGGTGTCTGGCTCATACAGAATGTCAGGTGGCAGCAGCACATGGTGACAGTACAGGGTTATCTGTTTTCTGCCTCTTTCTCAGCCTGAACTCCTTCCTGAGCAGGACAAGTGCAGCAGTGTAATCTGGGCCTCGGTCACTCAGATCCATGGTGGTGTGCAGGGGGTGTATGTTGCTGCCTAGACTGTGCAGCTTAAAAGGGAGACATTTCAGTGACTGCGAACTGAAGTTGCATGCATGGTAGGGTGGGTTTTGTTGGGCTGGATGCAAAACCCCAGCCCAACAAAACCCACCCTTCCATGCGTGCCACCTCAGTTCTCTGTCACTGAAATGTCTCCCTTTTAAGCTGCACTGTCTAGGCAGCAGCATACACCCCCTGTGCACCACCATGGATCTGAGTGACCCAGGCCCAGATTACACTGCTGCATTTGTCCTGCTCAGGCAGGAGTTCACTTAGCTCTCTGTCAGTCTTACTGACAGGGCAGCACACCAACCTCTCTTGGGTGTCTGGCTCACACAGAGAGCCAAGTGGCAGCAGCACACGGTGACAGTGCAGGTTTATCTGTTTTCTGGCCCAGATTACACTGCTGGATTTGGCCTGCTCAGATAACCCTGTACTGTCACCTTATGTTGCTGCCACTTGGCTGTCTGTGTGAGCCAGACACCTAAGAGGGGTTGGTGTGCTGTCCTGTCACAGGATTGACAGAGAGCTAAGTGGCAGTAAAGTAAAGAATTTTCCACACAATACAGTTTACTGCTGCTTAACATGTAAGGAGTGTGCGGCCTGTACAAATACAGAGAAACTAAATATTTTCTTGTCAAACAAGCTTGGGCTGCTGCTTAGAAAATCCAGTTAACTGCACAGTGTCTACCCCCCACACACACACGCACAACTGTTATAAAAAGAAGTGGCCTTACCTTACTTTCACTGTGGGCCTTCTCTTCTGTCCCCAGTCAGGTTTCTGGACCAGTCCGTTGCTCCTACACTGTGATCCTGCTGCAGGCCAATGCAAGGCAGGTTAATGCTTGCACAAAGTTCAGTTTTTCTCCAGACCCTGGCAGGATGAAGTACGGTGGGGGTGTATCTCTGTGGAAATTCTTGCATATAGAAACAGAATTTGACGGCAAATAAGGACTGCTTGGCCCACCTAGTCTGCCCATTTCTTTACCTAATGGATAAGCTGCAGATCCTAGTTAACCAACAGCCTATTTCCTCCTACCCCCCACTAGAATTGCCTTATGTCTGTCCCATGCATTCTTGAATTCCCCCACTGTTTTTGACTGTATGCCCTCCTCAGGAAGACTGTTCCATGTATCCACAACCCTCTCTGTGAAGTAATACATCCTCACATTACCTCTGAGCCATCCCCCGTCTATCTTCAAATTGTGCCCCCTTGTTTTTGCACATCTATTTTTCTGAAAGATGCTACCCTCTTGGACTTTGTTGATTCCCTTGAAGTATTTGAAAGCTTCTATCATGTCCCCCCTCTCCCTCCTTTCCTCGAGGCTATGCATCTTTAGTTCCTTTAGTCTTTCTTAATATGTCTTCTGATGCATACCCTGCATTTTGGTTGCCCTCCTCTGGACAGCCTCCACCCTGTCTGTGTCTTTGCAGAGATGGAGTCTCCAGAACTGTACACAGTACTCCAGATGTGGTCTTACTAACTGTCTGTACAGAGGGCCAACAACTTCCTGTTTTCTACTGGTGATGCTTCTCCCTATGCATCCCAGTATCCCCCCAGTGCTCCTTACTGCCTTTTCACGTTGCTGGACCACCTGTAGATCATCTGATATGACTACCCCCAGGTCCCTTTCCATTTTTGTTGTTGTCAGTATCTCACCCCCCCCATTGTGTACTCTTCCCCTGCGTTTTTGTTTCCCAGGTGCATTACTTTGCACTTTTTTGCATTGAATCTAAGCTGCCATACATTTGACCATTACTCCAACTTTGCCAAGTCCCTCTTCATCCTTTCCACCTCACCTTGTGTATCAACCCTGTTGCAGATCTTTGTGTCATCTGCAAAGAGACATACTTTTAGGGACATGGATACGTTGTTCATCCACACTGTCTGGCAGGTTCCTTGCTGCTTTAAATCTTGCCGAAGGTCTTCAGTTGGCTCCTCCCACCCACCCGGGTGGTAAACCTCGGCTCGCCCCATGACGCCAGATCTCTCCTTACCGCTTGAAGCTCAGTTTTCCTCCTTAACGCCTGGGCGTGTAGACTGATCCCAATTCTTCGGGTTTGCCCGAAACTTATTTTAAAATTCTCAAGACTTCGGTCAACTTTCTCCCTCATGGCTGTGATGGACAAATCGACTCCCGGATTTCAGCGGTGCCCTTGTGGGCAGAAAATGTCCAGGATGGACCCACACTCCATGTGCGTCTACTGCCTCAGCCTAGAACACGACCCGCAGGCCTGCGAGTTATGCCGTTCGTTTTCGGCCAATGTCCTGGAAGACCGCACTGCCTGGTTACAGCTTGGGCGCCCCAAGAAGCGCCACCCACCGTGAAGTCGGCGAGGCCTGCTAGCGTTACCACGGCCGCTGGCTCGGCTGAGCAACCTCAGCAGATGATCGCCTCGAGGAGGAGGGCGCACAGGCCGCTATCCTTCTTCCCTCAGTCGCGGCATTTATCCCGCCTCTCTGGGTACCTCATATTCAGCTTTTTCAAGGAGCTTTGCCAATCCTTTCCACGAAGGAGAGGAGCCATCTCGGAACATTCCTTTCGGTCCAGAAAGAAGGACTCAAAAGGTAAGTCCCATCGTCAGCATTCGTGGGAGCGGGAGAGTTCCCCTTCCCCGGACAGTCAACACTCGGCTTTGGTTGAAGTTGCAGCTAAGGCCACTGGCTTCACGACGTCCCCATCAGGTCAGCTGGCCGAGACACCCGTCGACGCGGTTGAGATTTTCTCGACCCGTCGGACGGACTGTCGACTGGTGAAGCCGACAACCTTCTTCACCGGTTCTCCGTGGAGACCAGATTTGCCTGCACCTCCAGTGCCGCAGTCCCCGTTAAGGCTTCGAGCTGAGGAAGAGCAGGTGTCCCTGCCTTCCCAGACCCGTCCTCGGAAGCGCCGAGGATCTCGGTCTCGGACATTGTCTCTGTCCAGCCGATCCCGCCGACATGCCAGCGGTCTCGTATCGGCGCAGCGGCGCTGCCGCTCGTCTCGTCTTCCTCCTTGAAGAGGAGAGGCTTTCAGAGTTGGCGCCGACGCTACGACGACCTGATGTGGCAGCAGTTACTTCTGTCTGGGAACAAGCCAACGCTGTCATCTTCCCCGGCCATCAAGTTACTGTCACCCGAGTGGCCGAAACAACCCCTCGCTGTTGTTGAGGTGCTCAAGCCTGGGCCAGTTGTTCAGCCGAAACCAGCTGTCCCACCAATTGTGGTGGAACCTCCGCCTCCATAACTGAAATTGGGGGCACCGACCAAGGACTCTCGATCGGGTCAGGGCCTGCCCCACAGGTTGTCGGTCACACTCACTCCCGACTGTCCTCGGCAGGTGGAGGGTGGCTCAGGCTCCAGACAGACTCCTTGGAGTCCGATGACGACTCCTCCCTGTTCTCCAGGCCCATTGACCTGGAGTTCTCCGGGGGCCAGTCGATGGACGAAAGCCCATCGTCCTTCATGGGTTTGCTTCGGCTCATCTCAGAGTCCACCGGGATGCAGCTCGAGCCTGTATCCAAGCGGGCCAAGTATCCCCTGAAGGAGATACTGAACTGAGGGGATTCACCCCCGGAGGCCTTTCCAGTGGCTGAAGCCATTGTTGGCCCAGCCTGGAGCCTCGGCAGCGGCCTGCTTCCTGTCCTGTGCTCGGCCAGGATGGCCAGGAAGTATCACGGTCCCTACCGCTGTTTGCCCGTTTTTGAACACCCTCTGCCGAGGGGTTGGTCACCAACAGCGTTTTCGGCGTTCGGAATGCTGTGGATGTGGACAAGCCCCCCGACAAGGAGTCCAAAAAGCTGGACTATGCCAGGCACAAGGTGTACGCTGCTTCCTCCCTTGGCCTCCGCCAGGCCAGCTCGGCCATGCTGATGGCACACTTCCCCAACGCCCTCATGGGCTACCTGGATGAGGTGATCCCTCATCTCCTGGCTGACCTGCAGACCATGGTCTGGCAGGTACAGGACCAGGGTAGGGTGGTGGCAAAACAGCAGATCCAAACGGCTCTGGACATTGGAGACTCCTGTGCCAGATCAGTTGCGACCGCGGTGGCCATGCACCGCAGAGCATGGCTGAGGATATCCACCTTCACGGTAGATACCCAGCACAAACTGGCGGATGCCCCCTTCCTGGGGACAGACCTCTTCGGCCCTGGAGTGGAAGGTCACCTTCAGCGGATCGAAAAGTCCAATGCCACTCTGGACTCGGTCACCTCCGCCCAGAAGGACAAAGGCTGCCGACAGCAGCAGCACAAGTCCTTTCGTCCTTCTGCACCTGCAGCACGTCCAGCCCAACAGCACCAGCACCAGGGCCAGCAGGCTCATGCTTGGCATCCCAAACCCAAGCCTGCGGCTTCCTCCAACAGGAAGCAGGGAGGTAAAGGCCCAGGAGGTCCCTCGGCCGGTCTCTCCTCTAAGCCTGCCCAGTGACGGGTTGAGGGGTGTCACCCCAGCCTCGTCACTCCCCCGGTTCCCCCCGTGGGGGGACGGCTCCGCCGCTTCCTTTCCGCTTGGTCCGTTATCATCACGGACTGTTGGGTGTTGGAGGTGGTAGGAAAGGGCCTGCCCCTGGAGTTCGAGCAGGCCCCACCCTTCCGAGCCGTTGCCCCTCGGGGGGCTACGGGGTCCGCTGCCTCTTTGTCGGCTCGCCGAGCTGATATCACCCTGCTCCTCGAAAAAGAGGTGATCAGGAAGGTGGCGGATCCTCTCCCAGACCCGGGGTTTGTGTCCAGGTACTTCCTGGTCCCAAAACGGATGGGGGGCTGGTGCCCCATCCACGACCTGAACAGGTTCCTAAGGTCTCGGACTTTCAGGATGGTCACTCTGGCTCAGATAATCCCATCCTTGGAACGAGGCTCGTGTTTCTGTTCTCTGGACTTTCAGGACATGTTCTTTCACAACCCAATCCGTCCGTCCCACCAGAAATTCCTCTGCTTCAGTGTGGAGGGATCCCTCTACGAGTTCTGGGCCATGCCCTTCGGCCTTCCCCTAGCTCCCAGGGTCTTCACCAAATGCATGGCAGTGGTGACAGCATTCCTGCAGCGCTGAAGGGTCCGGGTGTAACCTGGACGACTGGCTGATTGCAGCCCCCTCCAGAGCGGAGGTGGAGCGGTCCAGAGATCTGGCCCTCCAGGTTTGCTCTCAGGTTGGCCTCCTCATCAACGAGGCCAAGTCGGAACTCGTGCCAAAGCAAGTGATACAATTCATCGGGGCAGAGCTCGACTCTCTACGAGCCAGAGCATGGCTCCCGGTGGACAGGGCTGAGGTTCTTTCCTCCTTTGCCCAATCATTTCAGGTTGGGCAATCGCGCCCTGCCCGGGACTTCCTGTGCCTCCTGGGCCTCATGGCGGCCTGCACCAGCGTGGTCCATTGGGCCCGCTGGTACATGCGTCCCCTTCAATGGGGGCTGGCCAGCCAATGGTCACAGCACTTCAATCCACTGGATCAGCTGGTGACAGTGACCCAGGGGATGTGGGACGCTGTCCAGTGGTGGACCGTTCCAGCACATCTGCAGGAGGGCATCCCGTTTGTCCGCCCCGAGCCCACAGTCTCCCTATCGACCGATGCCTCTCTGATGGGTTGGGGTGCCCATCTGGGGGAGCACAGAGCGCATGGCCTCTGGTCCTCTCGGGAGTCCCGATGCCACATCAACCTGCTGGAGCTTCAAGCGGTTCATCTAGCCCTCACTGCCTTCGCTCCGTTTCTACGGGGTCAAGTGGTTCAGTTCCAGACAGACAATACCACGACCATGTACTACCTAAACCGCCAGGGCAGGACGCACTCCATGCCTCTGTGCAGGGAAGCTTTCCGCATTTGGTCACTCGTGCGCAGCCTGGAGGTGGATCTCCTCGCCATTCATGTGGCAGGAGCCTCCAACACCCTGGCCAATGCCCTAAGCCAGATAGGGGCTGCGTCCCATGAGTGGTCTCTCCTGCTGGAGGTAGTACAAGATCTGTTCTCCCACTGGGGCATGCCTCCGGCGGACCTGTTTGCCTCCAGGGAGAATGCAAAGCTGAGACTGTTTCATGCCCGCATCCCTCAGCAGGGCTCACTGCAGGGGGATGCCTTCTCGAGGCCGTGGACCCCTGGCCTCTTCTGTGCCTTTCCCCCATTTCCCTTGATCCACAAGGTGCTTCTCAAGGCGAGGAGGGACAAGGCGCAGGTGATTCTGGTAGCCCCAGACAGGCCCCGCCAGTTCTGGGATCCAGATCTCCTCAGTCTCAGCTCCAGGCTCCTAAGGCGGCTTCCAGCCCACCCGGACCTGATCTCAGTCAATCAGGGGAAGGTATTCAATCTGGACCTTCAATCCCAGCACCTAACGGCCTGGTTCCTGAGCGGCTAGAGTTCCAGGCCTTGGGTCTTTCCGACGAGGTCCTCAACATCGTTTAGGCGTCCCGTGAAGTCGACCAGAAGATGCTACGCCTTCAAATGGAAGAGACTCTCCATTTGGTGTCAGGGCAAGGGCCTGGACCCTTCCTCCTGTTCCTTGGCAAGCATTCTGGACTACCTGTGGTCCCTTTCTCAGCAAGGGCTTCGGTCGACAACCCTTAAGGTGCACCTGGCAGCCATCTCTGCTTACCGGGCGCGGGCCGGGAAGCAGTCGGTGGCGCAGGAGAAGGTGGTCAGGCGCTTTTTCAAAGGCCTTGATCACATATCCCCTCCGGTGCGAGAACCTCCACCTCCGTGGAATCTACTGCTGGTATTGGCTAAGCTCATGGGCAAGCCATTCGAACCGATGCACTACTGTGACATCTCTCACCTGTCGTGGAAGACCGCCTTCTTGCTGGCTATCACATCAGCCAGAAGGATGGAAGAGCTCCAGGCGCTTTCAATCGAGTCTCCTTATCTGGTCTTCCACAGGGACAAGGTTGTCCTGCGCCCCCACCCGAAATTCCTTCCAAAGGTGGTTTCGGAGTTTCACCTTAACCAGGTGTTGACTCTGCCGGTGTTCTACCCCAGTCACACCTCGGAGGCCGAATATAGGCTCCATACTTTGGACCCTAGAAGAGCGCTCACTTACTATAAGGAGTGGATGGCTGAAGTTTGGGGAGAGGTTTGCCAGCTGTTTGTCACCTACGCTGAAGCCACACCTGGCAGACCTGCAGCCAAGCGGACGATAGGCAGGTGGGTCACCTCCTACATAGATCTCTGCTATAGGTTGGCGGGCATGGAGCCTCCCAGAGGGATAAGAGCTCATTCTACCCACCATACCGCTGCATTGGTGGCTACTTCCAGTGACGTCCCTATCCAGGAAATCTGCAGGGCTGCTACCTGGAAGTCAGCACACACCTTCATCACCCACTACCACATCAACCTTGAGTCACGCCAGGATGCTGATTTTGGGGCCTCGATTCTCCAGTCTTTATTTCCCAAGTAGGGGGTGTGCGCCTTGCCTCCCTCCTCCCAGAGAACTGCTAGGAGTCTGCCAGACAGTGTGGATGAACAACATATCCATGTCCCTTGAAATACAGGTTACTCACCTGTAACAGGGGTTCTAGGAATGGTATATGTTCATCCACATGACCCACCCGACGTCCCTGGCTTCGACGCACAACCTGGCTTCCAGCGGGCTAGATCTGGCGTCATGGGGCAGAGCCGAGAGTTTTACCACCCGGGTGGGTGGGAGGAGCCAGCTTGAAGACCTTCCAGCAAGATTTAAAGCAGCAAGAAACCTGCCAGACAGTGTGGATGAACAACATATACCATTCCTAGAACTCTTGTTACAGGTGAGTAACCTGTATTTCCTTTCCAGTCCCTTTGCAGTGTCACTTATAAAGGCATTAAGAAGACTGGACCCAATACTGAACCGTGTGGTACCCCACTAGTAACCCTCCTTTCTTCACTGTGGACTCCATTTACTATTACCCGCTGTGTTCTGTTGTCCAACCAGTGTTTTACCCAGGCTACCACCCTTGGACCCACTCCCAGGCTGGCTAATTTGTTTATTAATCTTTTGTGCGGGACTGTGTCAGATGCCTTGCTAAAGTCTAGATAGGCCATGTCCACAGCCCCTCCCTGGTCTACTGCTTTGGTCACCCAGCCAAAGAAATCAATTAGATTTGTCTGACACGACCTTCCCACTGTGAATCCATGCTGTCTTGTGTCCTGTGCCCACTGGCCTCTAGGTACTCAACAGTTCTTTCTTTCAGAAGTGATTCCATCATTTTCCCTACCACTGAAGTCAAACTGACAGGTCTGTAGTTTCCTGCCTCTGTCTTGCTCCACTTTTGTGAAAGGAATCACATCCCTCCTCCAGTCCTCCGTACCACCCCATCCTCCCATGATTTATTAAAAAGGGTAGTCAGTGGTGTTACTAGTTCTTCCCTTAGTTCTTTTAAAATTCTGGGGTGAATCCCATCAGGCCCCATTGCTTTATCCACCTTCAGTTTTAAGAGTTCTTTCAGAACCCTTTCTTCTGTGACAGGACTACTATCAATCCCCCATCCAGAGTGCTTCTATTGACCGGATTAGGTATTTACCCCTGCTTTTCCATTGTGAATACTGAGCAGAAGTATTTGTTCAGTATCCCTGCTTTTTCACTGTCACCGTCTGCCCAACCATCTTCCTCTTTCTTCAGTCTCAGTATCCCTGCCTTAGTCTTTCTTTGCTCCCTAATGTACCTATAAAAGGTTTTATCCCCCTTCTTAACCGAGTTGGCTATCATTTCCTCGGTTTGGGCCTTTGTTATTCTGACTGCCTTACCCACTTCCTTCTGCTTTAACTGGTACAGTTCTTTGTCCTGCTCCTTCAGTGTTTCCTTATACTTCCTGAATGCTGTCTTTTTCCCTTACCTTCCCCGCCACTTCTTTTTGAGAACCATAGTGTTTTTTCTTTCATTTTGATGTGTTTATTTGCTTCACACAAATACTTGTTGCCTCTGTGATGGTGGTTTTGATGTTTCCCAATTGTTGCTCCACCCCACCTTCTTGCCTGTTTGCTAGTGCTTTTTGAGGCACTCTCCCATTTTGACAAAATCAGCCCTCCTGAAGTCCAGTACCTTCACTTTTGTGTGGCTTGACTCTACAGCTAAGTTTATCGTGAACTACACTGTTTGGTGGTCACTTGTTCCCAGATGGCTACCCACTTCAAGATCAGAGATCCTCTCTCCATCCCCATTTGAGAGTACCAGGTCTAAGATTGCTCTCTCCCGAGTGGTTTCCAAAACTAGCTGTCTGAGGCATGCCCCCTGTAGGGCATCGAGAATGGCCCTGCTCTTGGATGTGGCTGCAGCAAAGGTGCTCCAGTCAACGTCTGGCATATTCAGGTTCCCCATCAGCAATAGCTCCCCTTTCTCTGCCATCCCAAGGATGCCTTCTATCATTTCCTTGTCCATTTCCTCCCCCTGAGACGGGGGTTCTGTATACAACCCCTGTGTGGATTATGGAGTCATTTCCAGTCTCCAGGGTGACCAACAGTGCCTCCTGTCCTCCCTGTTTACCCTTTAGTTCTGTTGCTTTTATCCCTTCCCTTACATAAATAGCTGCTACTCCTCCTCTTCTTCCCTCCCTGTCCCTCCTGTAGATTGTGTACCGTCATATGTCGACATCCCAGTCATGGTTCTCTGTGTACCATGTTTCTGTGACTGCCACAATATCCAGGCATCCCTCTTCCATCAAGGCCACCATTTCAGGGAGCTTTTTACCTAGACTACAGGCATTGGTACTCATTACCCTCCATTGTTTTATGGCTTTATTTCTTTTTGCCCCATCCCTGTCCCTACTGCCTTTGTCTTTTTCTCCATTTACCCCTGCCCTTCTCCCTATCAACTGCTCTATTTTGGTGTTTACCTCACTAATTACCCTGATTTTTTTGGGGGGGGAGCTAGGATTTCCCTTCTCCTGTTCAGTGCTTCCTCCCTTGGCTAGTTTAAATGCTTGCCACTGAAGCATTTAAGCCTATCACCTAGGATCCTGGTTCCACTCCAGGATAGATGCAGACCATCGCACCTGTATAGGCCTGCATCCCTCCAGGTGGAGCCCCAGTCCCCGATGAAACCAAATCCCTGAGCTCTGCACCAGCTTTTCAACCAGTCATTGAATCCCATGGTGCGGAGTGCCCTAGCCTCATCCGTGCCATAGACAGGTAGCACTTCCGAGAAAGTTACCGTGTGTGCTACTTGTCTAAGGCCCCTCCCCAACTCCACAAACTTCTGTTACACTGCTCTGATCCCATTCTCAGCCAGGTAATTCGTCCCTAGGTGGATAATGACATCCGGCTCCCTCCCCCTTGCCGCTGCTCCCACGATCCTGAGGATTTATTTCCTGTCCCTCCAAGCCTTGATGCCAGGCAGGCACCTTACCTCTCTTTCCCCTCCCTCCCCCAGTTCTACACCCCTAACAATTGTGTCCCCCACCAGGAGTTGTTTCCTTCCCCTGTGGGGTCCTGGGCCACCCTCCTGTGGGTCTCCATTGTGGAGGTTCCCAGCATCCTCCTTGGTCTCCACCACAGGTGCCTCCACAGAGGAACCATGCTTTACCAGAGTGCTGCTGTTCTTCACCTGCTGTTTCATCAGCCAAACATTTTTTACTGCATATTTTGCACTCTCTAAGACCTCAGAGTAAACTCCCTGCCCTTTACTTGAAAGTGCTTCTTCTGGCAGCATGAATTTAATCCAGAGCAGCCACCCACTCAACTAATGTGCTTTCTTGACATGCTGTTTGAGCAGTGCTGTCCAATAAAAGTAATTTTTTTATTTTATTCCTCCTCCCTTTGATAGCAGTTTCAAGGCAAAACACAAGCAACAGCCCACAGTTTCACTCTCCTCAGTCCATGAATTCACTTTACCTGCTGCCTGTGGCTTTCTTACATCCACACAAGCAAATCCTCCCTCAAATACAGATACAGGCACTTCATTCAGGGATATAGATAGTTTTTATTCTGTCCCTTTGCCTTTAGCTTTGCAACCACATTTTGCAGGGTCACTCCCTCCACAAGTTCACTTTCTAGGCAGAGGCCCCACAGGCCCACACATTCACTCTCTTGTCCTCTCCAATTCAACACTTCACTGCACTTGCCTGGACTGTCTGTTACCTCCCCCTCCAGGCCACCAGCAATCCTCCCTCAAATGCAGGCAGTCTGTGTGTGTCAGAGTGTCGTCCGATTGCGTTTTTACTTTATTTGGCCACTGGAGAAGCCCTTGCAAATCCTGGCTGTGCTGCTGATGAAAATTGCTGCTCGAGCAGAGCAGATGGCGCCAATATGTGAGTGCCTGCATAGGGGGCGTTTCTTGAGCACCTAGAGTGTCGCGCCACTCGCACATGCGCATTCCAGATGGACAGCATGCTACTGCACATGCGCAAACAGGGAAACTGGCAATAAGGCAAAAGTAAAGGAGGCACCTGAAAATCACAGCTTCCGTGACCTCTGTGACAGATTTACACCCTTATTGATGATTTCTAGGTCCCTTTCCTCAGTAGTAGTGTCCATCTTAACCCCTCACATCCAATATTAAATCCTGGGATACCTGTTCCCAGTGTGCATTACCTTGTAATTTATAGTGTTGAACTTCAACTGCCAACCTTTGGACCACCTCTGCAACCTTTGCAAGTCCCTCTAGAATTCCCTTACCTCCTCCTTACTGTCTGCACTGTGTCATCTATGAAGAGACACATCTTATCATTTTTTTTTTCTCCTTTGTTGCTGATGGACGTACTAAAAAGGACTGGACCCAAGACTGAACCCCGTGGCACCCTGCTTGTGACTCTTCTAGCTTCTTCAGCAACCTTCTGAATGGCACTAAGTTGAATACCTCACTAAAATCAAAGAAGAGTAAAGCTACTGCTTGTCCTTTATCTACTGCCCTAGTTACCCAAAGAATACTGTCAGATTGGTCTGACAGAAATCCTGCCTTGAACCCATGCTATTTACTATCCTTAAACCCCCGTACTCTCCAGGTAGTCCAGCCTAGGTCCTCTTTGACTGTTGTTTCTATCAGTATATCCCCAACAAAAGTACAGCTGACAGGCCTGTACTTACCTGGTTGCTCCTTGGCCTCACCTTTAGGAGCGGACCTATGTCTACTACCCTCCAGTCTTCGAGAACCATCCCTGACTGAATTGAGCTGTTGAATAGTCCTTCCAGAGGTTCAACCAGTTCCAGTGTCCATTCCCTGAGCACCCTTGGATGCATCCCATCTGGCCCAATGGCCTTATCTATCTTCAGCTCTGCAAGCCCTTTAATGACCCCTTTCACTGCCACAGCTGTGGGACTCGCATCTATTTTTCAGATGCAACTGCGGAATTAGGTCTAGAAAGTTAGACCAACTGTCTGTGGTCTAATTTTTGGGGCCGAATTCCTCAGTTGCATTTGGTAAAAGGATGCACTGATTTGAAAATCTTGCCCACACTATTTAGGTAAAGTCACTCGTTACATTTGTAAGACTTACCTCATGTAGGGTCATTGCTGTTCAGAAATCTTTGTTACCACAATAGCCAATCAGAGAACCCTTGACTTTGTTGGTGCCTGGGTATAAGAGTCTACCAAACTCTGTAAAATGTAGTAAGTAAATGTTCCAATTTAAAAAACATATGTCATCTCTGTTAACTGATCAATCCTACTGTAATTATGCTTAGTGTTGTGCCAATTATTTTATCTTGTCTTTTTGTAATTTTTTTTGTATGCTGGGTGGACACATTTTTAAATGAACCATTTGCTTAACATGCCTTCCACAGTAAATAAATAAAAATGAAATGAAAATGACATCTGTTGCATTCTTCAAATACTTACATTTTGTACATGGAACACTATCCCTGCTCAGCAAAACCAACCCCAACCAGTTTCAGCAGAAGTCTTAAAGGAAAACTACACCCAAAACTTGAAAAAATATATGTTGTGCAGAGTGTTTTAATTTGTATGTGAAATTATAGTGTTTCCTTCCCTCTGGCTGGTATTAGGAGTTTTTCCTAAATTAGCCTGCTAGCTTTAGGGTAGTTTTACGACCACTGGAGATCTCCATATCAAATAGTTTTATTGCATTTCTTTGTCCTACAGTGCACCTTGTTTCATGTGACGGTGATGTTGCAGAGCCCATAAATCCAACAGAAAGCACTGCATTACAATCAGTTCGCAACAATAGAGATGGCTATATTTTAAAATCTGTAGAATTCAGCTTGGTGACCACCCTCATCCTAAAGGTTTTACTGTCCTGAAAAACTTTTCTGCTGGTAATTTTTGTGCAACTTGTAAAGCATCCAAGATATTTAGTTTGTTTGGCATGTGTGTGCTGAATGTTGGGTCTCTCTTATATCACAGTCACATGAGACAAGATGTACTGTGGGAACCAGAAATACAATTAAGCTATCAGGTATGAAGATCCCCAGGGGTCATAAAACTAGTATAAAGCTAGCAGGCTAATTTGAGAAAAACTCCTAATACCAGTCAGAGGGAAGGAAACATTAGAACTTCACATGCAAATTAAAACACTCTGCACAACATATATTTTTTCAAGTTTTGGGTGTAGTTTTCCTTTAATGACACTGCATTTTGAATGTTCACCCCCCACCTCCCCAATTAAACATCCCAATAATTAACATACTAATAAAGTGATTATAATAAATAATGTATACACAATTGTCTTTGCAATCGCATTTAAAAAATGCTCAGCAAACCTCACAAATATTGCTCAATTAAAAAAGCAATGTGCATAGCCATTTAACTCCAGCTATACTTTCTTGCAATAATCTTTGAACTCTTATTACATGTGCTGAAATTCCACACTGTTTTGTTACTGTATGGCTTAACCAAATCTTAAGATCCAGAATGTGTTATGTTTGTCTTGACTATATTCTGCTGGAATTGATGAAGATGTTTTGCTGTCCTTTATGTAACAGTATTGGACATGGAACCTTTGTAAATGTGCCGAAAGGTGTGCTCTGAATGAAATAAATAAGCAAATAAATATTCAACTATAGGCTGTACCATTTCGAATATTTTTTAATCTTTCTCTGTTGTTGAGATATAATCAACCTTTTTTTTTTAAATTTAATATATTTTTATTAACTTTTCGAAAATGGTTCCCAGTGATTTTTATAAGTTGATAAGTGATCTTGTAAACTAGCTGTAATTTTTTCTGCTCTTAATGCAAAAACAATTTCCTTATGCTATTCTGTATAGGTAGGGAGATCATTGTCAATCCAATGTTTTAAAATAATTTTCTTCGTACAGGCTATAATTAAGGCCATATGATATTTCTGGTTTCCCAGTAATTTGCCTGAATAAATGCATATGAGACAGATGTCTGGTTGAAAAGTGTGGTTTAGGCTTAGGAGGGGATCCATACTGTGTTGTAATACATCCCAAAAAGGCTTGACCTTTTCACAGTCCCATAATATACTGTATGCAATAAATTACCAGGACCTTCAAGGTAATGAGAGCAAATATTAGATGATAATCTACCCATTTTAAATAACGTAGTACTAGGGTTGTAGTATAGATTATGAACATTTTTAATTGCATGAGATGACATTGATCATATTTAAGATACTTGTAGAGATCACCTCAAATTTTGGTCCAGTTATAGTTGCTTGTTGCATGGGGGAGGGCATGAGACCAGTATATCCCCACTCTATCAACTTTATTAGATAGAAGACTGTATTTGAATAGAATTGAGGACTAGGATGTTGCAGCAATGCCAGTTTCACCAGAGATAGAACTTTAGTACCATGATCATTAGACCAAATTATGTGTTCCAAAATGTTTAGCAAGAACATGGGTAACATGAAGGAATATAGAATGGTCCCAAACAAGGGTGGCATACCTCTGTTGAAAGATGGCATATGTAATCAAGTTACCATTCATGGTCATTTGGTCCAGAGATGTATTATTTTTGGTGATCCAGAAAGGAGATGAAATGACCCAACCATCTATTTTAAAATGCATGTTGCCCAGTGGGTTTGGAAATGTCTTTCACAGGATCCACTCGCAGAAGTCAGCACGCTTGACATGAGCATGTACAGGAATCTCTAGTGGTGTGTTAGTGAAGAGTTTAGGAAGAAATCTTGGAGGGGTATGCAGGAGAGAAGTGATGTCCACCTGGTGGGACTTACAAAGAAAAGCTCAATATCCAACCATTGCGGAGTATAGTTAGAAGTAGTCTTGGTACCATTGAAAATATTTATTTGAATGAATAGCCAGGTAGTAAAGATGAAAGTGAGGCAAACATAATCCCCTTTCAGATTTGGGCACTACAAGTTTGTCATATGCCCTGCGAACTGCTTTCCCCTTCAAAGTAAGTTCAGTATAAGAGCATGCAGTTTAGTAAAACAAGTGGGCGTTAAAAATTGGTTAAGCATAGATAAGGGATAGAGAATTCGAAGGAGTAAATTCATCTTAACAATATTGATCCTGCCCCATTGGGTAAGCAGTAAACAAGTCCACCAATACATGTCTGGCTTCAGCTGCTGCAGTAATGAATCCAAATAATATAATCTTATTTTATGTAAGGAAGTGCTTAAAAAATACATATATATATATATATTTAAGTTTATCAGACGTCCAGTGAAGGCCAAGTTCTGTACTATCTGATCTCAAGGCATGAATATTAAAAGACATAACTTCTGTTTTATCAGTAATAAGTTCGTAATTAGAATACCAAATCCTAATTACTGTAAGGACGCAGGCAGGGATGTCCTTGGATGCAAGAGATGTAAATGTATATCATTGGCAAAAACTGATAAGTTAAATTGTCTTGAACTGATAGAAATGCACTGTATCCCAGGAGTAGCATTAATTTTCCTAATTAAAGGTTCTAAAAAAGGGTTAAAGTGGAGAAAGTGAGCATCCTTGCCTGGTGTCCCACCGGAGAATCACAGATTCAGAACACATGCCATTACAAAGAATCCGGGCACTAGGGTGTGAATAAAGGACCTAAACCCATTGTATAAAAGCCTGTGGGATATTAAATGCCTTCAAAATTCAGAAAAGGTAGTTCCAAGAAACCCGATTTAAACACTTTTTCTACATCCAGGGAAGCCAAAGCAGTAGGAGTGGTGCCTTCCCTGGATGCATAAAAATAGATAAGCTAATTTCCTTAAATGGTCAGAGGACACCCTCCCAGGAACAAAACCCACTTGTTCGGGGCTGATTTGCCCACACACACACACACACACACACACACACACTTGTGAAAGATGAAATGCCAAAATCAAAAGGATTTAATAATCCAAGTAAATTAAAGAAACAGGTCTGTAGCTGCCTACTGTGGTGCGATTGTTACCAGGTTTGAGCAAAACTGTTGTTAGGGCTTTTGTTAAAGTAGCATCCGATGTACCATACTTATAAAAATCTAAGTGAACTGGAGCTAGAAGCTGTTTAAGCTTTTTTATAAAAGTTGGGTGTGTAGCCATCAGGACGAAGGGCTTTATCTGCAGCAAGTGAGTCTTTAGCCGATTCCACTTCTAATAAAGTAATAGATTGAAGCAAAGAATGTTAGGCGGCATCTAACTGTGGAAGTGGAATGTCCCTAAGAAATTGCCCCAAGGTTTGAGCAGAAGGGCCAGGACAATCGGGGTATATAAGGTCTGGTAGTAACTCTGAAATTGGGCCACTGCATCTCGAGGGTGAGTTAGAACCCTATCCTGCTCTGTGTGGATGCAAGAAATAATCCTGTCCATCTCATGTTTACGTAAATGGAGAGCCAATAACTTACCCACCTTTTCCCATTGATCAAAATACCTAACTTTAGTTTGGTGAATGGCGTATTCTGCCTCAAGTTTGCCATATTTAGCCCTAAGGTTATCGAGGTTAATCCAGGTGGACTCCTGGGTGGCAGGAGAAAGGGTTTTGTCAGTAGTTCTGATCTGTGTGAGGATAGTCGTTGCCTCCTGTTCTTTAAATTTCTTCCGCTTAGGTGATAAGCGGATAAGTTCCTCACAGCCACTACTTTTCAAGGCCCTCCAGAGCAAACCCTGCTTAGGTGTAGATGGTGAAATAATAGTAAGAAAATCAGTAATGAATTTCTTAATAGCACCAAGGACCATCTGAGATTATAGTAGCTGATTATTCAATCTCCATACTTTGTCCATAGTCACATAATTAGAGAGCCTAAGCTGAAAACAACTGGGTGATGGTCAGAAAGGGCCTTGGGACTATGGTCACAACTATGGATACCCTGGACAAAATCTGCTCCCACCAGAAAATAGTCCTGTCTGGAAAAGGTATTATGTGGTGGCATGTAAAATATATAATACCTCTATGTGAGATGCAAAAGTTGCCAGGGATCCACAAGTCCCGAGATGTTGATAAACTCCCTCCGTGCCCATTGCGATAGTGATAGCCCCTTTCATCTGCCACCTGACCTATCCAGTTCATTGACAAAGACTGTGTTCCAATGTCTACCAGTATAAAGAGGAGGTGAATCCATGAAGAAAGAAGAGACATGAGGCTGGAGAAGAAAATATGAATCATCAACAACAGGTTATAAACTGAGTCCAAAAGAACTCCCCTCTAATCTAACAAGGCCCTGATTAAAAATGTAGCACTCAGACTGGTCAGCGATTTCCTGTTAAAAAAAATTTTAAAGGGACCTAATCAGCTATTTAGACGGCCACTCCTTTCTTATAGGTATCATCTCCTGCTCCAAAGGCATGACTAACCCACTCCCTATGGAGGAGAGTGGATTGGTCAACCCTCAGATGCATTTCCTGCAAAACAGATATATCAACATGCAGTATTTTTTAAGATGTTTAAGTACCTGATAACACTTATTAATAGACTGGACACCATTGACGTTCCACATGCGATGAGTAATGTCAACAGCCATTATAGAAAAAGATTATAAACAGTTGTGGTCTAATTCCCCATCCAAGCATACAAAAATACATACTAACCAAAAGGTGTACTGGGGTAACCCCAACCCTACCTCGCCTCTCCAAAAATGGTAAATAACATCCCACAACCAGGAAGAAACACGAAACAATAAAACAGACAAGAGGATAACCCCCAACAAAGATAAACCACTCCATTAACATTCAGGAAGGAAACTTCCCTCTAGCAGGGGTCAAAAAACCCCATTGATCCAGATCGTGCTTTTCTAATGCAAGGTCCACCCAAGCCCCCCCTCCACCACCACCACCCCAGCAGGATTATGTAGCAATCAGAAGGCAGTGACTAAACGACTAGACCCATGCATGGGGCTTTAACAAAAGCCACATACAGTAGTAACCCAATGGCAGAGAGAACAACCATTTATAGAAACAGAGAAACTGCCATGAGAATCAATGAATAATAAAAAACAGAGCAAAAGAAAAAACAGAGTGAAGCAATCCACGTGTTCAGTAATGCCAGAAGCCCCATACAATACTCTGTTATCTAGAACATTCAAACAGTCCTGCTAAAAAGAAGCTAATGAACGCTGCCATAGTAACAAAACACTAACAAAACCAATGAACTCTGAAGAAAATGACCAACATGAGTCCATATTATATCCCCTAAAAGACCCCCCAGTCACTGAAAAGCAAACAACTACAGAAAGCCACAGTCTAGTCTGTAGTGCATAAGAGAACCAAGCTTACTGGGTCAAGATATCAGAGGGATTATCGACACAAATAGAAATAACACAAAACAATCTTGGTCAGAGCGTGAAACATACTGAAACATTCCAAGCTCTCCAGCATAACAGAAACTACCAAGATGTAATGGTGCAATTAAATTAACTGAAAAAAAGAAAACTAAAGGTAACAGTCTTGAAGCACTAAAGAAACCAACAAAAAGTCATACTGTCCACTGTAGTAAAGGTTGAAATAAAGCCGCAGGTTAATCCAGAAGGAGTAAAGACAAAAGTTCAGGATGCATAAACAGCAAGAAAAAAACATCACGATGCAGTTGGACTGCCGAATTTCGAGGTAGGGAACAGGTCAGTGAAAACCACAGGTAGACTGTACCAAGCTTTCGGGGCAGTAATATACTGACGAGTTCCCCAGTCGGTAGTAATCAAAAGCTTTGCATGGTATAACAACTGAAACTTGATACCAGCTGCTGACAACTTAGAAATAATACCCTCATACTCAATCTGGAGTTGTCTGATCAGTAGAGTAGAATAATTAAAAATGTTAAAACATTTGGATTTCCAATATAACACCCCCTTCTGCTGTACATGTAGCTTGTCCAGTTAGTTAAGCATGAAGAGTATTATGTGCCGAGGCCTTTCTGTCGGTGCAGGGATAGGTCACAAGGAGCAGTGTGCCTGTTCAATTATATGTTCATCACTGTGAGGAGATGGGCCCGCCAACTCTTTAAGCAGACCTTGGGCAAAAGTGAGCATATTCGCCCTTTCCTCCTTCTCCTGAATGCCCACAATTACAGGATTATTATGCCTATTACACCTTTCCTGATCTTCCACCCTGGCTTCCAATTTGGAGACTTTTTATGAAGGGTGATAAGTTCAGTGTGGGCCCAGATTTGGTGGTCCTCAGCTGAGCTCAGATACGCTTCAGTGTCACGAACACGGCAAGTTAGGGCATCCAGAGTGGGATGAAGAAGCTTCATGTCAGCAGCGAGCTCCATAACTACTACTTTAATCGTGCCAAGCTCCATGAGAATTCTAACAGTAGGGTCATAAACTCTGCATCCATGTCCAAATCAGATGAAGAAGAGGTAGTTTTTAGATGTTTGGAATCCCGGAGCTTCTCCGGAGTGGGTCAGAGGGGTATGGCCAGGGTTTTAAATAATTGATTAGCAGTTTTTTTCTTAGGACTATACTAACTGTACAGAAAGCATTTATATTGATTTTCTAGAAGTGCTGTGATTGTTAAACACAATGAGGCAAGAGCTATGCATTTTCACAAAGATTTAACACTTTTATGAGCAAAACGCTAATCAATTTTTAGAGTTAAATAAATCCCTGAGTTTTTTTCTTGGGACTATACTAACTGTACAGAAAGTATTTATATTGATTTTCTAGAAGTGCTGTGATTGTTAAACACAATGAGGCAAGAGCTATGCATTTTCACAAAGATTTAACACTTTTATGAGCAAAACGCTAATCAATTTTTAGAGTTAAATAAATCCCCGAGTATGGCGCAGTAAGTAAGTAAGAGAAGGCTGCACTATCCTTCGGATCCAGAAGGTAAGTGAAACCTCAATCCGAAACACACTACCAACCGTCACAAAGAGTAACAAGATGCGGTACCAAACATCTTAAAAAAAAAAAAAGAGCAAGCCTGATGATGAAATAATAAATATGATAGAAAAAACTCAGTGGTCATTCAGATTGGCAGGCTGAGCATCTGCTTAGGTGAGTGACATTGCATGACTCCCGGGACGTGTTCAACTTAAAGGAACCACCTATTCTGACACAGCTTAATTAACTTTCTAAACCGGCAGCAGTACACTTCCTGCATACTTAATGGCACTTGTTTCAGCCATTGATCCTTTTGTTTTGGTATCACGTTGGTATAGCTCACCTTTTGCATGTCATTTCTCACCTTTTAGTGACATGAGGCCAGTTTTCTGGTAGCTGTACTGCATTAAATTGCTTCCTTTGCATCCTTCCCTTTGTTAAGCAATCTGAGATCCAGAAACTCTTGCGTATATCCTGAAATGTTGGTTAGTTTTATCTGAACCCAATGAAGGGACATACGAGGTCTTGAAAAGCTTGTTTAAATATTTTTCAGTTAGCCTAATAAAAGGTATTACCACAAAAAAGTTAACTAGATTTTTCGTAAGACTAACACAGCACCAGTAACTTACAACGTATTTCTTATTTGAATCTTAAATGCATTCTCTGTATCAGTTATACACTGTACAGTGGTAACTATTGTATCTGTTCAGCCCAGTAGCATGATTGTTCTGCTACCTAGAAGACTGGTTTGTGATCAAGCCCTAGAATCCCATGCTGCCAAGGTAAGGCCCTCTGCCTTTAAAGAAGGAGAGCATGAGCCACTCTGCATTTGCCCATCCCGAGCCTGTTGACCAAGAAGCAGAAATTTGCATGGGCTTTGAAAGTAGTAGCATGCTCGCACTCGGAAGTGGGAGACAGGCCAGTCATGGGGGTGGGCACTGGACAGGAGAATTCACAAGGGGCAATAAAATGCTTTAAAAATAGTAATGATAAAAATGATCTATTGGGGACTGTTAAGAGAGTTGTAAGGTCTCATGTTTATCAGGTTCCATATGATGACCATGAGACCTTTGAACTCTCTTTCAGTGCACACAAATTTACATTTAAAAACTATTCTTGAGAACCAAATTCATAGTGCTAATGTGTGCATCCTACTGTAGCCATACCTGAAGGTGCTGATAAAAAACGTATGGTTCTGTTTCTGCATGAATGGCTGGCAGAGGTAGTTTAAACATGCAGCTCCAGATTTAGAAGGCCATTAGAGATTCCCTGAGAGGACTGCCGCCAGAGGGTAATGTACCCTGAATGATCCTGATGGTATTGGTACCAGGGACTGAATCCTGCAGCTTGCAAGACAGGAGTGGGCCTGTGTTTTGGGAATGTAAACCGATTTTGCTCAACCCTGAAATCAGCTATGCCACTAGACAGAGGCAGAAGACACTTTAGAGGGTTAGATGGGCGCTAAAAGAGGCCGAGGTACCCCACTCCATTATCTTTTCAGGCAAAGCTCAGGATTATTACTGACTGGAAAATTTTAATTTTTACTGATTACAAGATGTAGGAAAATGGGTGGTGAAGTGCTTGGAACCCCAACATCGGAGAAAAGGAGAAGATTCCTCTGAGCAAGAGTCTTTGGGGATTGCATATGCTGTGTTCATTCTCTTAAAGGTGAGGTCCACATTCCAGAGTTTGATCTGCATGAACAGTCTGGTTCCATTCCTGAATTAAGGAATATTTTGTCTTTTTCATTTTTTTTCCAGCATTGGAGGCCCACTCCATGAGATAAACCTAACTGGGTCAGTGAAATGGTAACTAGGACTCTAAATAAACTGCTAAATCTGGACTATTTCATATTCACAAGTAATCATCTATTATTTGTGATTAGATCTGTAACTTTTACACAGGATGCTGTCAGTTTTTTTTTTTCTATTCTGATTTCTTTTTTATGTACATTTATGCTTCATGAGAGTATGTTAACAGCAGAATGATTATAATTTGGATAGGCATGTGGCTCGGCTCGAATTGGATATATTGGAGTTATGGACATTAAGGTTATAACACAGTACCCATACTGGGTCACTGAGGAAGTGGATCATGTGTGTGTGTGTGTGTGTGTGTGTGTGTGTGTGTGTGTGTGTATGTGGCCTACCTTGACTCCAGCAAAGCGTTAAACACTGTTCCACATAGGAGGCTTGTGAACATGCTGGGCAGCCTCGGACTGGGACACAAGGTGGTGAACTGGGTTAGAAATTGGTTGAAGAATAGAACACAGAGGGTGGTGGTAAATGGGGCTAAATCTGAAGTGGGGGTGGGATGACCAGCAGGGTGCCACAGAGTTCAGTTCTTGGACCAGTGCTGTTTAATATCTACATCAGCGACATTGCAGAGGGGCTGAAGGGGAAGGTGTGCCTCTTTGCAGACAACACAAAGATATGCAGTAGAGTGGACAGCCCAGGAGGGGTGCAGAGAATGAGGAGGGACCTAGCTAAAATGGAAGAATGGTCCAGAGTGTGGCAACTAGGATTCAGTGCAAAGAAGTGCAAAATCATGCACTTGGGATGCAGAAACCCAGGGGAGGACTACATGATGAAGTGAGAGATATCAGCAGCCACAGAACAGGAAAGAGATCTAGGGGTCATCATATCTGATGACCTAAGGATGGCATGTGTGACAAGCCAGTGGGATTCTGGGATGCATAGGAAGAGGTGCCACTGTACAGGTCATTGGTGAGACCTCATTTAGAATATTGCATCCAGTTCTGGAGGTCGTATCTCTGAAAGGACATTGATAGGGAGGAGACTGTTCAGAGAAGGGCAAGAAAAATGGTGCAGGGCCTGCACCACAGGACATACAAGGAGAGATTGGAATACCCTGGAGGAGAGGGGGAACATGATAGAGACCTTCAAGTACCTCAGGGGATTAATAAGGTACAGGAGGGTAGCATCTTTCAGAAGAGAAGCTGCCCTAAAACAACAAGAGGCCACAACATGAGACTGAAAGGGGGTGGAATAAGGGGTGACGTGAGGAAGTACTTTTTCATGGAAAGGGTGGTGGATGCTTGGAATGGCCTGCCCCAGGAGGTGATGGGGGCAAGCACAGTGGAGGGGTTTAAACATGCATGGGATAGATATAAGGGAACCTTGGGGGGAAAGAAGAGGCAGCAGCTGGGGACTAAGTAGGGCCAGCAGTAGCTAATTAAAGGTAGGGTAAACAGGCTGACTTAATAGGCCTTGCGTTCCTTATCTGACATTAATTTCTATGTTTCTGTATTCCTTGTAGAGACATGGGAGTTATGTCAAATGTAAAATGTTTTGCCCAGTACATGGTGGGCCATCCAGACATTTAAAATACTGTTCACTTCACAGGTGGCCTGGGTTAGGGAATGAGCTTGGGACATCAGGGGTTCACCAGGGAGGAGGATCAAGCTTCCCACAGGATGGATAGAGAGGGCAGCAGTCTCCACTGCAAAACTGCCACCTGAATGACCAGAGGTGGTGGTGCAGATGGAGCAGCTTGAAGAAGAGAAGATGCAGCTTGGCTCCAAAGAACGATCAGGTAATTTCATGCACATCTTCACCATGGTGCCCTAGCTGGCTGCCTCTTAGGGGCTGGCTGAAACAAAGTGGAGAACCCTGAAATGCAGCAGCATGAAGCTGACACACCTGGGCTCCTCCACTCTGGCCACTGTCCTTGGCACTTGATGGACCACAGTGGAGGGGCAGTTCCTTGTTAAGCCTCATGATAGAATCCACTATGGTGTGAGATGCCTTATTTATTTATTTATTTAGTTTTTGTTGACCGGGTAAGTGCACTAGACAAATCCTGCCTATTTTCAGGCACGACCCGGGGGAGGGGGATACAGATGAATTCTAATTGACCTTAAACCAGATTAAGCTATTGGTGGTATTTAGTGAATGAGGGAAATTTGGCCAGGACACCGGGGAAATTCCCCTACTCTTTTCGATAAGTGCCATGGGATCTTTAACATCCACCTGAACTACCACCAATCCAGGCAGATGGGACCTCGGTTTTTAACGTCTCATCCGAAAGACGGACTTATGGACCCCATGAGGACAGGAAAGTGGCATGAAGAAGTAGGATGGACTTGGTAGTAGGCAGACGAAGGTGGGTAGCTCTGGAGACCGGGGATAAATAAATAAAATACATTGAGTACACTGTGTGTTCCATATTTTTTATTGAGTTGCATGTTGAAACCTAAGGCCTCTTGATGGAAAAAATCAGTAAAGGGTCAAATTATTATCTACTGATGGAAGACTAAGAGTCACCGCAAGAAAGGGTTAAATGTTCATGGTGCAATAAAGGGCATAAAATAAGTGCACAATAGGTGGCAGACTGTTAAGTTCCTGATAACATTTTGGATCACTAAGAGAGCTTCAGCCTGTCAGATGTGCTCATTATCAGTCACATGTAGTACTCTTATAGCCATAGGAGTATGTCTTGTGTGTAACACAAAGCCATAGGTTGTGTGCAGTAAACTGTCAGTTACATGCGTGTCCCCAGCAGTTGCAGTAAAAAAAGAACCAAGGTTGCCTCACCATATATAGTGTAACCATGCTCCCGAGATGTCCACAGCACAGCCCATGTTCCTGTATAGAGCGCTGTACACTACCAATTCAATGAATGCTGTCAATTTTCTACTCTAGGAAAGGGCTGATAAGCTGTATTGTCATATCAGTGCTTACTTGCATATCGCACCTGTCAAATGGGGAAAACACCATAATAGCAGACAAGTACGTGAGGAAGAATTTCTTCACAGAATGGGTGGTGGACAAGTGGAACACCCTGCCAGAGGAAGTGGTGGGGGCTGAAACAATCACGGGATTTAAGAATGCATGGGATAGACATAAAGGAATTCTGGAGGTCAGGGGTAAGGGGCAACAGACTTCTTGGAAAACATAAACTGAACTTATAAGCTCAAATGGGCAGACTGGGTGGGTCATAGGCCCTTATCTGCCGACACTGTCTATGTATCTATGTATGTACACTGCCGGTCAAAAGTTTGGGGGTGTTCTAAAACTTTTGACCGGTAGTATATGTATCTATGTAAGTATTAGTAGAGAAACCAAAAGAAAACAAGTGGCAGTAAAGTTTGACCTCTGTGTCAGCTCTGATGTTGATTTCTCAGTAGAGAATCTAGAAATATTACTGCGAGAGGGTTTCTGCAGTAGGTCTTCACATATAGGACTGCACCCCCTGGCGTCAGGTCCGCATGGCAAACTTGTAGATAGCAATCATCAGCAGGGACTGCCCCCAACGTTGGGGTGTCATGACGTCAGCCTGACTATAAAAGGGGCGGTCCTGGGCCCGCTCACCAGTTCTTTCCCGCCGTCGCCTCAGTCACGTTCAGCTCATGTCAGAACAGCAATCTAACATCCGTGTTATATTTTTCAAAGTATTTCTTCGCCTGTTGTAAAATTCATAACAACAATTTTCCGGGGGCAGTCAAAGACCACTCCACCCATAGCGTCATGACCTCTACTGTCTTTTTCAGGAATGTGTCCATGGCAGATATCTGTGCTGCGTCCACCTGGTCATCTGTTCATACCTTCACTAAGCATTACAGTCTGGACATTGCCTCTAGGCGCAGAACTGGCTTTGGACTTGCGGTCCTGCAAGGCCTTCTGTCATGATTACTCTTGGCGACTTCTCCTCCTCCTCCCGGATGCACCTATGCCTTATTTTTCTTTGGGACTGCTTGGTATTCAGTCCTATATGTGAAGACCTACTGCAGAAACCCTCTCAAAGTAAGATATAGCAGTTACGTAAGAATTTGCCGTAACATTAGATCTTTGAGAGAGGTTCCTGCAGTAGGTCTAGTTTCCCTCACTTCTTCCCCAGTTTTTGGATGCTTTGCTTTCCATCCTGTCTAGTCTGGCTGAATTAGAGTGGAAGCAGGGTCTTTGGAGTTCATTCTGGTTTTCTCCTTACCTGTCTTTAGGTCTCCATTGGAAAAGAACTGGAGAGCGGGCTCGGGACTGCCCCTTTTATAGTCGGGTTGATGTCATGATGCCTCAACGTCGGGACGGTCCCGCTGATGATTGCTATCTACAAGTTTGCTGTGTGGACCTGACACCAGGGGGTGCAGTCCTATATGTGAAGACCTTCTGCAGGAACCTCTCTCGATGATCTACTGTTATGGTAAGTTCTTATGTAACTGCTATTTCCAGCTTATAGAGCTGTCAACTACAAGTACTGTGAGTACATCTGAGGAAAGTACAACTGTCACTCATTTCTCTACAATGACAAGTAATAATATTGCTTCACTTGAAGCACTTACTACAGAAAGTACAAAACACCAAAAGAACTGGGCAATAAAAATCTTAAAAGATTATTACTGTGAAAGTCTGCCTGTATGAGAACTAGCGTATCTGCTCTGTGACTTCTACCTGTCAGTTTTTCAAGCAGATGGCTCACTCTTTTAAGTTTTGCAGCCTCATTTCCATTGGTAGTGGTATAGATTACTACCTTAAAGCTCGGTCTGTCAATCACAATCTGAATATTGCTAGTGATCTTGCACTTAGACAGGCATGCCATTGCCTCAGTTTACTGAGTAAAACTGTTGCAGTCAGTGGTTTGAACTAAGTGGAACACGTATCTGTCGAAGTGACTTAAAAAAAAAAACTTTATAGTAGTAAAAATTAGGCTGTGCAGCTCTAGACAATTGGCTGTTCATGGAAAGCAGAACACTGACAATTTGCTGAAAGGTGACTTAAGGCTCAGACTGACTAAAATGACAATGAGTATGTCAATAAAATCATAACTGAACAAATTCAGATCCACCAAGGCGATATACTTGACAGATCAAATGTTCTTGACATCCAGATGGTACAGTAAGATCAACCATCCTCTTCTCACTGCCCTTTTAAAAGCTTCAAGTTTTACACAGACAGACTTCATCCGGAGCAAGAGTGTATGTTCCATAAGCCAGGAAATGCAGGAATGGGAGCCACATCTGGTTTGGCAGAGGTCATTGTGGTTCGCATTACATTGGATCATTAATGTGCACAACATCTGGAATTGCTGTACTGTCTAGACTATATACTAACCATTGCCTGAGGGTGACCTGCTGCCAAGTACTATCTGATGCCGGAGTACACGACAGACACATCAAAGCATCTCAGGCCACAAAACCAAAATGATCCTCAAGGATTACAACCACCAAAATGATGAAACTCAGAAGAGAGAATTAAGTGCAGCATAATGAGACTGCAGATTCAAAACCTTCTACCTTAAATGACTGTGAGATTTTCCCTTCTGTACTACCTACTGTACACAGATACCTACCAAACTGTTTGCTGAGCAATGAGCTACAAGTTTAACAATGGTGCATGTCAGTTTCCAGGAAGCATCCCAAAAAATCTTTGAGACAAAACTGCTAATGACTAAGGTGAATTAAAAAAAAAAAAGGTAAACTTACAGAAGTGTAATACCGAGTGAGGAGGATAGCGTGAGGAAGGAGGAGACTGAGGGATTTAACCGGTGTTTTTTATTTTATTTGTTTACTGAGAGAATCGGAATTACAATCCTTTAAGTCATAGACTCCTTTGCAAAGGCTCCACATCAGTACAGAAAGAACAAACATAACATTTACTGGTATTATACATAGGTACAGTATATACATTGTATCGGGGTCCTAATGTGGATTTTTGGCCTTAGCTGTGACCAAAGATAAATTACAGATTCGGGGGTCCTAATTGAACCCTGAGTCAGATTTTTGTATACATTGTGATTGCGGGACCTGAGAATGTTGTCAGGGGTTAGGTTGGGCCTATTTATCTCTGTCATTACGGATTTACTACATACTTTGGTGATAGATAGACTGCTATCAGTGAGCTTCCCTTTGTGTCCTGGTGGAGGCATAATGGTTGCAGTCGCAGGCAGCTGATACAAGGAGGAGGTCCTTGAGGCCAGATTTAAATTGGCTAAAACTAGGGGCTAGGGAGATAGAGGCTGGTATGCTATTTAGCCACAGGGGAGCCTAGTATCGGAAAGGCCTTTGTCCTATGGTGGTTCTACTGTGGGGGACTAGGAGAGAGGTGCCAGTAGTGCATCTAGGGGCCCTTCTGTGGGAGACAGTCTGGATGAGGAGGAGGAGGCCTTAGGGTGCTAGATTCATGAGAATTTTTTTTTGCTTGGAGGGTGGTGTGGTATTTAAGTCTATCTTCAAAGGTGAGCCAGTTAGCACGTTTGTAAAGTTCACATGTGTGGGTGTTTCTATCACTCCCAGTGACCAGTCTGCAGGCTTTATTAAGCGCAATGTTGATGCTGCATAGGGCTGTTTGGTCAGCAGAACCATAAATAATAATGCCATAGTCGACCAAAGATAGGACTGAGGAAGTTACAGCGAGATGTAGGGCCTGTGGGGGTAGGAAATGCTTATGTCTGTATAGGATTCCCAATCTGGTGTTTACAGTGGAGGAAAGATGTTGGATGTGTGTGTGGTAGGTAAGGGAGGTGTCCAGAGTGACACCCAGGTATTTGAAGCATGAGACCTGTTCAAGAAGGAGACTCTGGGAGTTTGAGATGAGTAGCGGAGCATTGCTGAGTGGGCTTTGCTGGTGGGCAAAGATCATCGACTTTGTCTTGTTGTAGTTGAGTACTAGGCGGTGCTCATGAAACCAGGATTCAGTTTCACTAAAAAAGCCTTGTAAGGCTGATTGTAGGGGGTTAGGTTAGGGGTGTTTCCAAAACAGTACTGCATCGTCTGCATAGAGCAAGAGCTTTCCATTGCATGATTGAGGGAGGGAGTTTAGGAATAGGGTAAAGAGCAATGGATCAAGAATGGACCCTTGGGAGACACCCGATTGGACTGGTCTTTCAGAGGAAAGGGTGGCGTTAATTTTAACCTGTTGTGTCTGGCCAGAGAGGTAGTCCTTAAACTAGAAGGTGGCCTCAGGGGAGAAATGTAGAGGGGGAAGGGCGTGGAGCAGAAGTGCGTGACTGACGGTATCGAATGCTTTGGTCAAGTCGACATAGATGGCACCTGCTATGGACCCCTGGTCCAGGGCCTCATGAATGTATGAGGTAAATTCCAGGAGGGCTGAGGTGGTGCTGTGCCCCCTCTGGAACCCGTGTTGTTCGTGGCAGAGCAGCGAGTATTTGGTTAAGTAGTCGGTAAGCTGGTCCGACACAATTTTTTCAAGCGCCGTGGGAAGGGAGGATCGAGATGGGTCAGTAATTGCTGGTGGAGGTGGGATCACCACTTTTAAGTATTGAAGTAATTATACTTTTTTCCATGGTGTGGGGAACTGGCTGAGGTGTAGCGACCAGTTAAGAATTTTGGTAAGGTGTGGCAGGGTTACATCCAGAGTTAGCCTGGGCATTTTGAGGTGAAAGGAGTCACTGCTATAGCGTGCATTCATCAAGGCATTGGTGAGGTAGCATTTAGCCTCATTGCAGGAGATGGTTCTCAGCTGGAAAGGTGGAGGGGCCATGGTGGCAGAGGTGTCTATGAGGCCATTAGGAATTTGGCCGAAGAAGTTATGTGGGAGGATGTGACTGAGGTCTGAGAAGGTGGTATTAAGGGCATTGGATATGGCAATGGGGTCCTGGGTGAGGGCTTCATCCACTAGAATCTGCAAGGGTGCTGCTGGGAAAACGGTTTTCCTGCACAGCTCTTTTATATTATTCCAGAATTTTTTTCCTGAGCACCAGGTGGTGGTGAGGGCATGTTTGTAATAAGTGGCCTTGGCTAGCCGTATGGCCCAGGTACATTTGTTTCTGGCCTCTCTGTAGAATTGTCTGTCCAGGGCTGTATGCCAGAGGTTGCCTCTATGGTACATCAGATTAAGCAGGGACTGTGAGATCCAGGGGGTATCACTGTTTTATAAAATATGCTTTATGTATGGGGCAAAGATGTCACAGGCAGCATAAAAGATGGTGATAAAGGAGAGGAGGGCAGTATCAACAGAGTGAACATCATGGATGGGTGATCAGTCACAGGAGATTAGGTATGATTTGAGGTGGGAGAGGGCACCTTGTTTGAGGCACCTTTTGACTGTAACTATAAGGGTCTAGGTAGGAGTTTATTTGACCACCAACAGGTGACCGAGGAGTGGTCACTTAGCGCATCAGGAAGCACTTTAACCTGGGAGAGGTTGTTGGGATGATTGGTGAGGATGAGGTCTATAAAAGTGTAGGATCCAGTTCTGGGGTCAAGTCTGGTGGGGGAAAGGACCACCTGAGTGAGGTCAAAGGCTCGAGCAGCATCTTTGTAGGTGGCAGATGTGGGGGATAGCCAATTCACATTAAAATCGCCCATTATTATTAGCTCGCTATTGGGAGGGAGATGGGTGAGGCTGGAGAGTATTGAATCAAATGCTGGCTTTTGGTTGTTGGGGGGGATGTAAACTGCCACAATGTATAGTGTTATTCCACGATTGCCAAGTGTGATGTTAATGGCAGTGGATTGGGCACCATGGGTCGGCGGGGGAAGGGAGACCGGTAGGGCTTGCAGCATGGTTTTGACATAGATGGTGCACCCACCTCCCCATTTACCCAATCTGTCTGTTCAAAAGATGGTATAGCCACTGAGGGTAACAGAGGAATCAGGGATGTTTTTCGAGAGCCAAATCTCTAATAACACTAGTATGTCAGGGGCGTGTTGAGCGATCCAGCCCTGGAGTGGGGTAAATTTACTTAGGAGGCTGCAAATATTGAGGGAGGCTAGTTGCAGGCTACCTAGCTTGCCCTCTGTTATAGTCCCAGGAGTGTGTGGCCCCGGGGTTAGGATGCACATTGCCTGATAGTAGGAGGAGGAGGGCGAGACGGAGAAAAGCTTTCTGTAGAAGCTTGGGTGGAAGGCGATTGGGGTGAGGAGAAATGTGGTTTTTGGAGAGTTCTACAGATATAGGAAGGGTACTTATGAGATGGGCTAGTAGTGCTGGGTGGAGTGAGGATAGGAGGCAGAGTGTGGGGTGACGGAGGGGGTGAGATCCCCTGGGGGTCAGGGAGGATGTGCCATGTAGGTCTTGGTAGTCGGAGCTTGGGGGGGGGCACAATAAGTGGGCAAGCAGGGAGCCAGACTTTGGGGTCCCATGTATGCAGCTCTTCGACTGGGAGAGTGGAGGATTGCAGTTTAGAGAAAGGGAGCAGTGTGGTAATAGCGACAAGCATCTGCTGGTAGATAAGCATGTTGTTGGGAGAGGTTAGGAATTGGATGGGATGGTGGCCACTAGTAGTGATAGATTATAGGCTGCAGGTGGGAAAGTGGGCTGATTGGTTATTACCAATCACGTGAGCTTCACTATATAGTGCTGTGTTTGCCAAGGGTGGTGGTGGGGGGGGCGGGGCTAATACAGCTGCTTGTCAGCAATCCAGTGAGAAGCAAAGTTACCAGCTCCTCCGATGCTTCTGTGAGTTGGTCCGTACCTTCAGCGTTTCGCCGTAGGGGAGGGCAACTTCTGGACCCTCACGACCTCCCTAGTAGTGGCCCAGCTGTGGACAAGGAGAGGGAGAGAGCACAGATTATATCAGAGGTAAGAGTCTTGGGGGAGGGCCAGCTTAAGCACCTACTTTACAAAATCTAGCTTACTTCTAAAATGAAGTGTTTTGTTGGGCTTAAAGTATCAAGTTCAGCTGTAAACAAGCAGTGTTTTTCTCCCGATTTGTTTTTTTACATAGGCAGTGTTTTTCAGGCTACAATGAAAGTCTAAATCAAGATTCCATTAAATTCCATTGAAGCAACATGAGAAAAGGGAGAACAAAAAGAGAAGAAAAAAAAATTAAATACATAAATAAAAGATTTGAAATGTGTTTTGGTGTCAAACTGCAGACTCCCGATTAATGCAGACTCATTTAGGGATTTCAACAATCAGTCCATGCAGCCTTTCTCAATATTACAGCTTAAAATAACACAAAATTAAGGTAAAATACTTACAGTCTATGCAGCCTTTCTGAATTTAAAGCTCAAAGGAGCACAAAGCAAGTAAAAAAAAAACTATCTGTACATGTGTGGGGACACAGACTTATTCCCCTTTAAATAAATTAATACAGCTGTGTGTCAGCAACTGGGTGAGAAGCAAAGCTACCAGCTCCTCCGATGCTTCTGTGGGTCGGTCCGTACCTTCAGCGTTTCGGTATGGGGAGGGCAACTTCTGGACCCTCACGACCTCCCTAGTAGCGGCCCAGCTTCAGCGTTTTGGCATGGGAAGGGCAACTTCTGGACCCTCACGACCTCCCAAGTAGCGGCCCAGCTTCAGCTCTTCGGCGTGGGGGAGGGCAACTTCCTGACTCTCACGACCTCCCAAGTAGCGGCCCAGCTTCAGCATTTCGGCGTGGGGGAGGGCAACTTCTGGACCCTCACTTCCTCCCTAGTAGCGACCCAGCTGTGGTTGAAGGGATGGTGTAAGGAGGAATGTTACCATTTTGTGGGAGAATGGCAGTGCTTCTGGGATAGGAGACTCTTCAAGGGTTACAGCCTTCACCTAACAGGAGAGGGAACCAGTGCACTCGGGCAGACATTTAATGTTTATGTAGGTGGACATTTAAATTGAGAGGGGAAGACTGAGGATGAGGGAACCACAGAGGATGAAGAGCAAAAGGAGCACCTAAATAGTACTCCCCCAGAAATGGGAGCTAGGAGCAGCGCTTTGATTTATTGAAAAGCGCTTTATAAATAAATTTTGATTGACTGATTGATTGAAAGCAGCAAAGCAAAGGTTCATAGTAAGTTAAATAATAATCTGGGGCTCAAAATACCAGTAGGGAGTAGAAAAACCAGGAAATTAAGGAGGAAGGGGCAGGATCAAAGGAGAGGAGCTCACAAGAGGGGGGAAAAATGGTATAGGCAGAAACTGGAAGGCAGTCTGCCTAAATACCAGTAGCCCAGAAAAAATAGTGAGCTCCAGGCAACGGTGGCAGACACAGGATAAGACCTTCCGGCAGAGCTGGAGTATATGATGTATAGGAATGATGGGGTAAGAGAAAAGTAGTTAAGGTAACTATCTAAAGGAAGGCATAGAGGTGGTAGAGGATGTGTCTATCACTGGAGGAAATGGGGATACAGAATTACTGTGGGTACAGCTCACAACAGTATTGAGAAAGAGTTGTGCAAAGTGTGATCAATAGACCACCAGGACAGGGAGATGAAGAGGATTGGGATCTAGGGGCAGAAACTGAGAAGGGGGACACAAAGAGGAGGTAGTTGTGAGGGATCTCATCTGCCAGACATAAATTGAGACATTCCAGCAGCTAAAAGCACCAGAAGTCAGGCCATTCTTGACTTGGTACTCACCAACTTGGAAATGGTAGGTGGAATGCGGGTTGGGGAACCACTGGATTCCAGTGACCATAACACCATATGGTTTGAACTGGTCCTGGGTTACCAGTATAACCTTGTCTGATGCTGTGGTTCTGGATTTCAAATTAGCAGACTTTGGTCAGCTGAGGGAATTAGGCAAGGGTAAGTTGGATGGCACTGACAAATCAGAGGGATGGAGGAGAGGTGGGGAGAAATTAAAAGGGCCATTCTCAAAGCAGCCAAACAGTGCTTTAAAACAGTTATCAAGGAGACTATTCTGGTTCTTTAAGAAGGTCAGAGAGGCAGTGAGGGCCAAAAAGGGCTTTCATTAGCTACAAGAAGAAATGGAACAAATGCCAGGTGAAGATGAAGAAGGCAGTTAGGGATGCAAAGCAGACAGTAAGCTGCAGAATGCAGAGGGGGTCTAGGGATGAGAAAAACAGTTCTTCAGGTACGCCAGAGAAAAAAGGAAAATGGGGAATTGTTGAGCTGATGAATGGGGGCAGGGTAGCAGAGGAGCACAGCACAAGGCAGCCATTTTAAATGACTACTTCTGCTCAGTGCTCACAGTGGAGGATAGTGGGCCTCTGCTGGAAGGCAACATAATGGCTGCTGCAAGGGAAGCTCAGAAATGGGGCAGGTAGTAATTACAGGAGAAAGGGTTAGAAAATGACTTGCAGCACTGAAAATAGATGTGGCTCTAAGGCTGGGTAGGATGCAGCTGAGGGTGCTAAGGGAATTTGTGTTGGAACTGGCTGAACCTCTGGAGGACTGTTCAATAGCTCACTCTAGTCAGGAGTGGTTCCAGGAGATTTAAGGACAGCAGATAGCGTTGCTGCTCCACAACTGAGAGGAGAGGGAGGAACTTGCCTACATTGTAGGTAACTGATGGAGACACTAGTCAAAGAAGACTTAGTGGACTGCCTGGAGAAAATATGCTGCAGGATAGTAAGTAGCATGAGTCTGTGACAGGAAGGCCTTGTCAGACCAACCTGATAGTATTCTTTGACTGGATAACGAGGGCAGTGGATAAGGGACAAGCAGTGGATTTACTCTACTTCGACTTCAGCAAGGCATTTGACTCTGTGCCACACAGAAGGTCATTGGAAGAAATTCAAAATGTGGAGCAGCAACGATCCTAGTCAGATTGGTTGGAAGTTGGTTGGGGGGACAGCAGAGGGTAGTGGTAACCGGGGTCAAGTTGGGAGAACAGAAGGTTAAAAGGGGGGTGCCACAGGGGCAGTCCTGGGATAAGTTCTTTTCGGTATGTTCATCAGTGACATAGGAGAAGGAATACAGGGAAAGATGCTTCTCTTTGCAAATGGCACTAAGCTCTTTGGTGTGGTGGACAGCAAGGAGGAGGTAAGGGAGTTGCTGAGGGACCAGCAAAACCTGACTGTTGGAATTCAGTGCCAGAATGTGCACGGTGATGCACGTAGGGAACAAGAACCCTAGGAAGGAATACGGGATGGGAGCGGTTAAGCCAGCCACTACTTCAGAGGAAAGGGTCCTGGGTATCATCATAAATGACTCCCTAAAACAAATTAGCCAATATAAAAAACCTACTGTAAGACAACCAAAATGTTGGGGTGTCTTGGAACGTGTTTGACAGCAGGAAAAATTAAGTAGTACTACCTCTCGGTAGGTCACTGATGAGGCCCCATCTGGAATACTGTGCCCAATTCTGGAGTTCTCAGTTGGAAAAAAACCCTACATACATTCTGGTTCTTAGAAGGACTGAATAGGGTGAGGCGTGGGCCTGGACATTAAAACAGTGAGTATATATTTATCCCCACCTTAGGCAGACTAAATGAGGAGCTAAGGGCTGTGGCATTTACCCAATGCTGAGTGACAGTGTCGAGTCAGTGCTTTTGATCTGTAGCAGCTCATCAACAGAGTGGGAGTATATGAAAGGCCTTGCCTTATGTCACCACATTGCTCCATGTTGGCACTCCAACTCTGTGTGGACATAATCATATCCGTTGACTTCTTTACTGACAATGATCTGTGCCCGTGTGGGAATTCAGTACTGTCAGGTGGCACCTTTCATCTGCTGGCTAAAGTTCAACAAGGTGCCAACTCTGTTTACACTGCCTGGCTTTTCTGTTTGTCTCTTTCAACATCTGGAGCTTTGGGAAACTCCTCCTCCTAGCAGGTGGACAGAGAATCTGGAGCTTTAAATGGGAGGAATTACCCATATTACCCCAGTCTTCCTTTATCTGTGTACAGCAAGGGAGCAGTTTATTGGGTCTTCCTTCTATCCCAGGATTGTTGGACACCAGTGTTTGTTTGCTAGTTCAGCACTGCCCAGTACTTTTCCACCAGTGACTGAACCAGCCAGTGCAACTGCAAGGCCTAGCTTCACTGGCAGTGCCAGATAGTGGCAATGATGTTTCTGACCTTGGGGGAGGGAGCTCCCTGACTATGAGGGGGAGGATTTCCCTGCTAAAGACCTTTCATTCCTCATCAACAGTTGTTGCACACCATTGGGCTACAGAAACCACAGCCTACAATCTCAGATGTAGGAAATCCACTGCTTCTCAGATCTGTCCAGCACGTTTGCAGCTTTCCCATCTATCCCTCCATCTAGCATATGATAGACATGGAATGAAGGGATCTTGTCTCCAGGCTGAAGTTGCTATGGATGGAACAGACTTTATTTCATGAATGAGTTCTTGGCCAAGAAGTGAGTTATCGTGCCATGGGTGGACGCAGTGGTGGGTGGTGTTTCCTCCAAGACTGCCATTCCTATGGCAGAGGCAACAGAGCTCAAAGAAGGACTCTGTTGAGGTTCAGAAGCAGTCATTGTTGCACGTATGCTTACTTTGGCAGCAAATTTACAAGCTGATGTGATTTATGACTTGGTTAAGTTGGCATCCAGGTCCATGGCATTCTAGTTTTTAGTGCAAGCAAGCATAGTTTGCAAGTGCCTATTGTGGTCATGTGTACTCTCTTCTGCATTTCAGTAAAGTTTAAGGCTACCTTTTGCATGAGTGATTTGCCATGCATCATGATACACAGGTGATGTGCCATGTGTCAGGGCAGACAGAAAGCTTTGTTTACCCTGACATAGCACATCACCATGCACACGTATGTTCCGATGCCCATGGATAACAGAAACAAAACAGGTACTGTTTTCACAGTGGTGGTGCTGGTGCAGGTTGGGCATTTTGCTAATTGCTACTACTGTCCAGCCCACTTGAGCAAATATTTGCTGAAAGATGAGATATGATCCATGAATGAATCAGTTTGATTCATTTTGCAGTAATATCTGTGGCTTTTTAGTTGCCTTAAATTATTACAAGATGCCCTGTTAAATGGATACCAGGTAAAGAATTCGATCTGTCTAATGAATAAAAATCTTGGTTATGGAATGGTGAAATCTAATGATTTTTGCCTTTATTAAATTCTAGACCAGTTGGCTACATCTCATGGGCACCAGCATATTGACAATGCTTTGTTTTCAGTGAATCTCCGAAAACTGAGAAAAGAATCATCCTGTTAAAATAATAATTTTCCTCCTTTATGCCTTTAATTCAGTTTTGGCTGGGCAGCCATTTTGTATCCAGGTTAAATAAGCAATGGAAAACTCAGACTTCAAAAAACACTCTAGGCAGTAAAGTGTTACCTGGACTGTGTTGTGTACATTTCTTTCAGTTTTATTTCATGAAGCATTTGGTTACATGAAATAACTATACTACTGTCAAATCAGGAGCAGCCTGGCTAAGCAGTTTCATCACTCTGAAGTTCAGCCCACAGTATTAATTAGAATATATCCTAACTGGTTGCATCTTTGAACCACAAGGTGGGAGTTGTATTTTTTTTTTTTTCAATTACAAGCACATCTTCTCAGAAAGCAGTTTGGTTAGTTAATGTTTCAAATCCTTCAAAGCACTATGCAGTATAATACTTTCCACTTTACAATATGCCTAGATTTTTTTTTTTATTTAGTTGTTTAACCAGGTATAGCTTTATACCAGATTTATGGAAACAAAGTGTACTGTATCACCGAAAGGCCAGTCGGGGTCTGTGTGGATTGAGTTTGAGGTGGGCTCAGCCCAATTCCTATGGAACATGTGTCTGCAGCACAGTACCACATCCTAACTGGCACCATTGTTGGCTGTCTTACTTGAGAGGTCGAGGTCTGACTGGACATGGGTTCTGAATCCCCTTCATGACAGGGTTGAGGTGTCCTGCTGGAGTATATTCTGGGAAATCGATACAAAATGAAAAGTTACTGGTGCACTTCCACATATAGAGGAGCTGCAGCTAAAAATGAAGACCAGAATAAAACCACACACACACAAAAAAAAACTCCAAGAGGCAAGGAAACGGACATGCAGTATGCCAGAGTGGTTTATTTGAGGTGGTGTGCAGGGAAAGTGGCACAAACATCTGGCACTTCAAACCTGGACGGTTCCCTTGCACACCAGCTCAAATAAACCACTTTGGCATATTGCACATCAATGTGCTGGGCTCTCATTCACAGCTCTGTTTTTTTGTTTTTCCCATATCCTGGGGGAAGCAAGAAGTGTGGCCACCAGTGCTGCACTGTACCGTACCTGTCTTTTGGATGAATACAGAATTGTGGTCTTCATTGCTGTCAGTCTAATACCTTTCTGAGCATTACAATATGGACAGTAAAAATGTTTTATAAATGAAGTGTTTATCTCCTACTCAGTTCAGTATGTGGCTGCTATCCTGCAAATCCATTAATCACAAGTAACTATTTTATAACTAACACTTCCCCACAGTAAATGCAACGTGCATTTTTTTTGATACACACATTTTCCATGTATAGTCTATACAATTTATATTGAACTGTAACGTTTTTAATGTACACTCTAGCTTTTGGGGTTTGCAGCTGTACTTACTCATCTGACTGATGCAGTAATAGAAGCTGAAATAAGAAAAAAACAAAAACACAAGGGCCAGGATATTCAGAAATGTGCCAGAGCCCTGCGCAAGTCCGGCACAGTGCAAGTCCAATGTGCACTGTGCAACAGGAGCGATATTCAGAGATTGCGCATGCCGTAGTGTGCCAGTGCAACCTGGTTGAATAGGGCACAGTTGTGCAATGGCACAACTGGGAATTCGCCATGGCGCAAGGAGGGGTGCACCATGGCGCAAGTAGAGGTGCGCCATGGCACACACACACACTCAGTTGCACCACAGCAGCAGAGCGACAGGAGGCACGGCACAGAGAAGTGATCCAGAGACAGAACCAGGGAGGCACAGTGACAGGCTATTGAGGCCACCACCAGCAGGGTGCATACAGGCACCCACCCACCCCCAGAGCACAACAGTGGCACCGTAGTGAGGCAACAGGAGATGTCAATGGCCAACTGAGGGCCACCAAGAGGACCCTGGCAGGCTGCATGCCGTGCCCCCCCAACACAGCCAGACCAGAGCAGGACACACCCAGGACCATACAGCCAAGCACACACACACACAACACACCCAACAGCCCACCCATGGGCACCTCCATGACACGCCCCCACTGACCAAGAGGGGGAACACCACCACAGTGAGGCATACCACGGCACACAGCAGCACAACAGGCACCCTGACACATGCACACCACGCAGACAGGCACTGGGCCACTGCAGCATGGCACCACATGCCACCTGCACAGCAGACACTGACACAGGCAGGTAGGTCAAAATAATGTGCTAAAGAACAGAACAGACAACTATGTAAAGAACAATGGGGAAGGGAAGGTGTAGGAATGTGAGGGACGGAACAGGGACTACAGTGGGAAGGGGGACTGGTGGGGGAGGTACAGCGGGGGAAATGGGACGGTAGAGTGCACTTCAGCGGTGGCGAGGCCATGCTGCCCTGCATCCATGGTGTCTACCACCAAACACCCACTGGTGTAGCTGGAGCACTGCCTCCATCATGGTCGATGTGATCAGTATGATCTGCTGCAACAGCCTACAATACAGGGGCATCCTCCTCTGCCTCCAGACACCTAGGAGAAGGGACAGGACAGGCAATCAGTGCAATGTCCCACAGAACCATGCACAACCATTGCACGCATAGGGCAGAGGGAACACCCCCCCCAGAGGGCCCAAACAGGCCACCCACAAGGGGATGGGCCTACATCTGCCAGCAAAGCGGCATACTACAACAGTGCACAATGGTGGTACCTGCCACACAGTAGCCACCCAACTGTGCAATGCCAGTCACATGGCACAATGCCCATGCAGCACCACAGCTTCGACAGTGGCAGCTGGGTGCACCCCACCCCACCAACAGCTGGCACACAAGTACAATAGATGTGCCACAGTGGCAGGCACCAAGCACAGTGCAACACACACAGCTGCCATGGCACAGGCGGCCATGCCCCCTCCAACCCCCAATACCAAGTGTGAAGGCCCATGACAGTGCCTACCTGCTCTCCATGGCCCCGCAGGTGCTGGGGCTGCTCTGGGTCCTGCTGCAGCCTGCTGACTTGCTGCGGTGGGCGCTGCAGCTCTCCAGCGATCTTCAGGGCCTGGGAATGGAATATAGACAGGAACACATCAGTACACAGCCACAGCAGCTGCCCCTCCCCCCACACAGTGTGGTCCCCTGCCTGGCATGGTCCGCACAGTAACATGACAATGCAAGCAGTGGTGGGTGATGCATCCCCGCGATGCACTCAATGACAGCACACCACCCTGCAGGACACGCCAGGCAGCCTACCCAACACCACAGTACAGCACCAGGGCACACATGCATGCTGGGCCTACTCTCCTGAGGTGACCTGGGTCCCTCCGCAGGAAGTCCCCATACTGATGCCAACACTGTTTGCCGATCCTGGCCACCCCAGTACACTGCACTAGTGCAGCAGCTATAATATCCCAAGCAGCCACGCGGGACTGCTGTAGTGGGGCCTGTCCATACAGCTGGGGTGCGTGGGGCTGTACACAGGCCACGAGGTTGGCCAGCTCCATCTGTGTCCAGTTACTAGCATGAATAGCCCTCTGCTGTGCCATGTCCCTTCTGAGAGCCGTGGTGCAAAATGGCACCCATGGTCATATGTGGCAACAGCATGCACCAGATGCATGGGCCAAGGGGATATGCACTGTGTCTGCCAGTCGCACAATGGCGGGGATGCATGACATGGGCATGGCTGGGTGGGGCCACGTGTGCGAGGTCAGCTGGGGTCAGAGGTCACTGCAGGGGTCGGGGCATGGCCACGCACAGTGCTCCAACTGTGTAGTAGCACCCATGGCGCACAGAGTACACCATGGATGCTCTTGCACAGTAGGTGCACTGTGCACAGTAGGCGATGGTGACCACACGGAGCATGTGCACAGTGCCAATGCACATCGCGCATGCATACACATTGCACCACGTCATGCTCCGGAGCACGCAACTGACTTGCTCTGGAGCACTCTCAGTGCACATGGTGCAAATATACGATATTCAGCCACCACATGCTACTGAGCTCATCAGCCAATGCATGGCGCAATGGGGGCATTAGCATATCATTACCGTTGTGCCCAAGCCCATTTGCATATGATGCACCATAAAATCACCATGGAACGGCACAGGCCATGGACCAGTATTGCATCCTTGTGAGGTAAGTTGCGCATGCTGCAGGAGCAGTGGGCACAGCAAGGGGGATGGCACTAGGTGATGCAGCCACTGACACACTGTGCTGTCCATTACCACAGGAAGCTACATGTCGGAACCTGAGGAGGTTGGGGAGCGTGGGCCTGCCTGCAAGTGCAGGCCCAGCTTCACAAAAGCAGAGACAGACACCCTGTTCGAGGCCTGCGGCAGAGTTACAGGAAAAAAAAAAGCCAAAGAAATCACATTCAGTAACGCATTACCTGACTGCCTGCAATCCCAAACCCCCCCCCCAACGTCCACGTTTTCTCCCTATAAATACCTGTGTCTTTTGTTTCTTTTCTGCAGCCCCCACGGAAATAGCAATGTTGGTGGTCGCGAGGGTGCACGGAGCTGCCTCCCCGAGGATACCCACTGAAACCGAGCCCAGGTACTACAAACTATGGCAAAGTGACCACGCTGCTCCGATACAGTAGTCGAGTGTTGCTTCCCCACTGACGCTTCGCGTCAGTTGCCCCGCCATCCCCACCACCACCCTTGGTGAGCACTCCATTATATAGTGTTCATCAGCTGACTGATTTAACTAATCAGCCTACTTTTCCATCTGCAGATTATCAGAGCTCACCACTATCGGTCGCTACAGCAGTCTCTTTGTTCTTGCTGCATTAAATTCCCCTCTTGAAACGACATGCCACACATAGCCTTTAAATCAATGCTAGGGATAGCACTCCTTGCAACACTTGCATCCCTTCCACCCACGCTCCACCCTAATCCACAGCCTGGCCCCCCAAAACTCACTCCACTCTACTGCCACCCTAATCACAGCTCTACCACTATAAATGGCCAATTCCCCCTGGGGACACACTTTTCCTGGATTCCTGGCCCATCCATCATCCCCCCATCCTTCCACACTGGGCTGGCCATATTGAAACTACACACACCAGGCTTTTTCACACAGCATCCCCAGTCTCCCTTACCCCACCGCAAGCCTATAAAAATACTGCCGAACCTAAAACTGGTACTAACCTTAGTACTCCTACTCGCTGGGGACATTAAGCTAAATCCCAGACCTGCCACCAGCACTAGCCAACCCCCCCCCCACTGGCCAACTACCCAGAGGCCTAAAAATAGCCCACCTAAACATACGCAGCCTCCTACAAAAAATGCCCCTACTACAAACGCTAGTACTAACACTATGTCCTGATGTCCTAATTATCACCGAGACCTGGCTGAAACCACACAACCCGGATGTTGAAGTAGCTCTTCCTGGATACCCATCACCCATCAGGACTGCCCCAGGCACAAATAGAGGTGGTGGTATGCATTTACGATCTTCCCAGGTACAATTCTCACCTGTCTCGCTACCTGCCTTCCCGGAAAACATTGACTCTCACTAATAAAATCTCCTTACCCCATTCCATCCCTATCTTATAGCAGGGTCCTATTGTTCCCCTGACTCCCTTTTAAACTCCGTAGCAACACACCTAGACACCCTAAAAACCATTACCTCGGTTGGGGAGCTCCACATCCTAGGTGATTTCAACCTAAACTGGCTCACTAGTGCTAGCAACAAACTCTGAAACCATGTACAGTAGCTAGTTTAAATCTGACTCAACTCATCACTGAGCCCATGCGGCTAAACCACAAAACTCAAAACTACTTCCTGCTCGACTTGGCCCTCACTTCTCACCCACACAGGATTATAACCTCAGGCCTCCTTCTGGACTCACTGAGCGATCACCATATGATATATATAATACGTAAAATATTCAAAGCTAAGTCACCCCCTCCGAAAACTCTCCTTATCAGATCATATAAATCCCTTAACCTCGATGGTCTCCTAGAAGACTTAGCAAACTTGGATTGGTCCTACATACCCAGGGCCCCTTCCATGGATCACACCCTTGACTTCTTTAAGTCAAAATTTCTTGCCGTCTGGGACTACTATGCACCACCCAGAAAGGTTAGAGTAAGGGGAGCTCATCTGCCATGGATCACTGCTGACCTCATGGAGCACCTCTGTGTCAGAGATCAGGCATGGAAAGCCTATAAGACATCGGGGTTGCACGTCAATCACCTACACTATCGAACACTTAGAAATGCCTGCACCAGGCTTATCCACCAGGCTAAAGCTCACTACTTCACATCATCCCTCCAAAAAAATTTAAACCATCCAGCCAAGTTCTGGAGGTCGATAAAATCACTTTTCTCCCCTCCCACCCAGCCACCCACTCCTGCCCTGGATGTGGGAGGCTCCATCATAACTGAACCACTAGCAGTTGCCACGGCTTTCAACTCAGTGTTTACTAGCAGTGGGTCCCCTCACTACTCTAACCCCCCCACCTGCTACACACAGCGCAACATCCTCATCCCCACCCATGCCAACCCCTTACCTGGCTTTCTCCTTCTCTCTGGTTACCCCACCAGAAGTACTCAAAGCCCTGCTTGCCCTAAATCCCTCCAAGCGTAGATGCACCACAGACATGTACGCCAAAAATGCTCTCACCTTTCTGCACCTGCTATCGCCATGCCTCTAGCATCTCTTTTCAACCTCTCTTTCACCTCTGCCTCTATACCTTCAAAATGGAAGCATGCCAGTTATCCCTCCTGAAAGGTGGCACCCATCCTCCCCAGCAACTACCGCCCAATCTCCCTTCTACCCACCCTAGCCAAGATCCAGGAACATCTCGTCCCCTCGCAACTCACCACCTTCCTTGACTCCTCCTCCTTCTTCACCCTTTACCAGTCTGGCTTTAGAAAATCCCACTCCACTCTCATGTCCCTCCTCAGACTCACAGATTCCATCCTCACAGGCATGGATAAAAGCCATATCACATCTGCCATTTTCATCGACCTAGTCAAGGCGTTTGACACAGTCTCACATACCCTCCTTCTGTCGAAACTCTCTAAGGCAGGCCTCTCCAGTGCGGCTACACACTGGTTCAACTCATACCTGGGTGGCAGGTCTCAATCAGTAAAAACTGGTGCCTCCACCTCAAACCCCCTCCCTGTCTCCATTGGTGTCCCCCAAGGCTCTGTCCTCGGCCCTGTTTTATTCTCCATTTTTCTCAATGACCTTCCATTGATCTGCCTGCATGCTGACATTCACATGTACGCAGATGATACAGTCCTGTACGCCTCAGGACACTCCCCGGTGGAAGTTCCATCCAAGATCCAGCAAGACTTCACAGAAGTCCAGCACTGGTTTTGCAGAAATCAACTTATTCTAAATGCCAAAAAAAGATCTCCGTGACTTTTGGCATGAGACAAAGACTCTCCCGCCTCCCCGCCTTCCCCATTCTCAAAACACTTGATGGGATCCCTCTAGAAGTCTGCACCTCTTTCAAATACTTAGGGGTCTGGCTGGAACAACACCTAGACTTTTCCACGCACATTGAAGCAACCCACCAAAAACTACACCCTAGGCTGGGGGCACTATACCGGAACCGCAGCTGCATCCCTCTGTCAGCCCACAAAGAGATACTACAGAAAATGATCCTCCCTATTTTCGACTACGGGGATGTAGTTTACAGTTCTGCCCCTAAATCCACCCTGGCCAGACTGGATTCTCTTTTTAACTCCTTCTGCTGCTTTGCACTGGATTGTCCTCCCTCCACTCACCACTGTGACCTCTACAGTTACCTTAACCTACAATCCCTCGTAAATAGGTGCCTATACCACTGCAACAGACTCACAGCCAAATTCTGGACCCAGTTACTGCCTCCTACCTAGCCTCTACCCTAACAGCTCAAACACCATCAACTTACTGACTCAGAAATTTCAACTCCCGTCTACTACAAATCCCACACATGGCTACCTCTGCTGGACAGTTGGCTTTTAGAGTCCGTCTACCAAAACTATGAAACTCTCTGCTGGCTGACATCCGGCTCTCCCCCTCCCCTCGGCAACAAATCTTCCTTCTAAAAGGGCAAGTCCCCACAAGCTGCTCATGTCAACTTGACGTGCACTGGCATGGGCCATGTCAAATTGGTGTGCACAATGTAAGGGCCAACCCCCCAATGCAAATCTATGTTGTCCACTCAAATGCTTAACTATCAAATTTTATTTTGCCATTACCTTTTCTACATATTCTGCCTACTATTATGCTGTTCACTCTCTGTTTCTTGCCTCCTGTACATACTACGTCTAGATTATTTATCATTGTAATTATAAAACCTTGTACATATTGTATGTAACCTATGTAAATTTTGCTGTTCTATAATTTCTGTATGTTTACTTGTATAGAAACATAGAAACATAGACTTTGACGGCAGAAAAGGACCACTTGGCCCACCCAGTCTGCCCATTTCCCTACCTGCTGGATAAGCTGCAGATTCTAGTTAACCAACAGCCTGCTTCCTGCAACCCCCCACTATAATTGCTTTGTGTCTGTCCCATGCATGTTTGAATTCCCCCACTGTTTTAGACCCAATGACGTCCTCAGGAAGGCTGTTCCATGTATCCACCACTCTCTCCATGAAAAAGAATTTCCTCACATTACCCCTGAGCCGTCCCCCCTCTATCTTTAAACTGTGCCCCCTTGTTCTTACACATCTCTTTTTCTGAAAGATGCTACCCTCCTGGACTTTGTTGATTCCTTGAGGTACTTGAACATTTCTATCATGTCCCCCTGTCCCTCCTTTCATCAAGGGTATACATATTAAGCTCTATCAGTCTCTCTTCATATGGTTTCTGATGTAGACCCTGCACCATTTTAGTTGCCCTCCTCTGGACTGCTTCCATCCTGTCTATGTCCTTCGTGTAGATGAGGTCTCCAAAACTGCACACAGTACTCCAGATGGGGTCTCACCAACTGTCTGTATAGAGGGATAATCACTTCCTTTTTTCTACTTGTGATGCCCCTTCCTATGCATCCCAGTATCCCCCTGGCTCTCCTTACTGACTTTTCACATTGCTTACCCACCTTTAGGTCATCTGATATGACTACTCCCAGGTCCCTTTCCATTTTTGTTGTTGTTAGTACCTCCCTGCTATTGTGTACTCTTCTCCTGGGTTTTTGTTTCCCAGGTGCATTACTTTGCACTTCTTTGCATTGAATCTAAGTTGCCATATGTCTGACCATTCCTCTGACCTTGCCAAGTCCCTTCTCATCCTTTCTACCCCCCTTGTGTATCAACTCTGTTACAGATCTTTGTGTCATCTGCAAAGAGGCATACCTTTCCCTCCAGACCCTCTGCAATGTCACTTATAAAGATGTTAAAGAGGATTGGACCCAGTACTGAGCCCTGAGGTACTCCACTAGTAACCCCTTTCTTTAGAATGTGTTCCATTCACTTATTACCTTCTGTGTCCTGTTGTGCAGTCAGTTCGCTACCAGGCTACCACCCTGGGACCCACTCCCAGGCTGGCTAGCTTGATTATTAATCTTTGTGCAGGACTGTGTCAAATGCCTTGCTAAAGTCTAGGTAGGCCATATCCACAGCCCCTCCTGGTCTATTACTTTGGTCACCCAGTCAAAGAAATCAATTAGATTAGTCTGACATGACCTTCCTGCTGTAAATCCATGTTGCTTTGGGTCCTGTGCCCCGCTGGCCTCTAGGTGCTCAACAATTCTTTCTTTCAGAAGTGATTCCATCATCTTCCCTACCACTGAGGTCAAACTTACAGGTCTGTAGTTTCCAGCTTCTGCCTTGCTCCCACTTTTGTAAAGGGGAATCACATCTGCCCTGCTCCAGTCCTCAGGTGCCACCCCATCCTGCCATGATTTGTTAAAAAGTGTGGTCAGTGGTGTCACTAGGTCCCCCCTTAGTTCTTTTAGGATTCTGGGGTGAATCCCATCAGGCCCCATTGCTTTGTCCACCTTGAGTTTTAGGAGTTCTTTCAGGACTCTTTCTTCTGTGAATGGACTGGTATTAACCCCCCTACCCAGAGTGCTTCTATTGTCTGGTTTAGGTGACTGCTCCTCATCTTCTTTTGTGACTACTAAGCAAAAGTATTCATTCAGTATCTCTGCCTTTTCACTGTCTCCCTCTGCCCACCTCCCCTCTCCTTTATTAATCTTCACTATCCCTCCCTTAACCTTTCTATGCTCCCTAATGTACCTATAAAAGGTTTTATCCCCCTTGTTGACCGAGTTGGCTATTTTTTCCTCGGTTTGTGCCTTTGCTATTCTGACTGCCTTTCCTACTACTTTGTGCTTTAATTGATACAGTTCCCTGTCGTGCTCCCTCTGTGATTCCTTATACTTTTTGAATGCAGCCTTTTTCTCCTTAACCTTCCCTGCCACCTCTTTTGAGAACCATAGTGGTTTTTTACTCCGCTTTGTTTTCTTTATTTGTTTTACACAAAGACTTGTTGCCTCTATGATGGCAGTTTTGATTTTTCTCCATTGTTCTTCCACCCCTCCTATTTGGCCATTTGCTAGTGCATTCTTCAGGTGTTCACCCATTTTGCCAAAGTCAGCCCTTCTAAAGTCCAGTATCCTTGTTTTTGTATGGCTTATCTCCATGGTTGTGCTCATTGTGAAGCACACTGTGCAGTGGTCGCTTGTTCCCAGATGTCTACTGACTTCTAAATTTGTGATCCTCTCTCCATTTGAGAGTACCAGGTCTAGTATTGCTCCCTCCCGAGTGGGTTCCAGCACTAGCTGTCTAAGGCCTGCCCCCTGCAGGGCATCGAGAATGACCCTGCTCTTGGATGTGGCTGCAGTACATGTCTTGCAGTTAACATCTGGCATATTCAGGTCCCCCATCAACAGTATCTCCCCTTTTTCAGCCATTTTGAGAATGTCCTCTATCATTTTCTTGTCCATTTCCTCCCCTTGAGATGGGGGTCTGTATACAACCCCTGTGCGGATTGTGATGCCATTCCCTATCTCCAAGGTAACCCAGAGTGCCTCTTGTCCTCCCCCTTTACTTTTTAGTTCTGTAGCTTTGATCCCTTCCTTATGTATAGAGCTACTCCACCTCCTCTTTGCCTTCCCTGTCCCTTCTGTAGATTGTGTACCCTGGTATGTTGACATCCCATTCATGGTTCTCGTGTACCATGTTTTGTGACTGCCACAATATCCAATTGTTCATCTTCCATCAAAGCTAGTAGCTCAGAAAGCTTGTTTCCCAGACTACGGCATTAGTAGTCATTGCCCTCCATTTAATGTTGGCTTGATCCTTTTTCCCCCATCCCTGCTCTTATTGCTCTTATCTATTTTACCATTTACCCCGTCCTACCCTGTGTTGAGCTCTGTACTCAGTGTTTACCCTACTACCTCGCCATGTTTTGTGGTGGGAGGCTTGACTTTTCCTACCTTTATCAGTACCTCCTCTTATCTAGTTTAAAAGCTTGCCAAGGAAGCATTTAAAACCTGTCACCTAGGAGCTTGGTCCCCTTTGGACAAATGCAGACCGTCATACCAGTATAGACCTTTATCTCTCCAGGTGGACCCCCAGTCCCCAATGAAGCCAAAGCCCTGTGCTCTGCACCAGGTTTGCAACCATTCATTAAACTGCATGGTGTGCAGTACCTAGCCTCACTCCTGCCATGGACTGGTAGCACCTCTGAGAAGGTTACTGTGCTTGCTACCGGTCTGAGGCCCCTCCCCAACTCCACAAATTCATTCTGCACTGCACTGATCCCATGCCTAGCTAGGTCATTTGTCCCAAGGTGGACAATGATATCTAGTTCTCTCTCCTGTGATGCTGCTTCTACAATTGTGAGGATATGTACTTATCCCGTTCCCTCTACCCCCAGGACGCATCTGGAATCGAGCAGTAGTCTGCTCAGTATGTCTTTCCTGGTAAAACTTTTAAATAAATAAAAATAAATAAATAAAAAATCCCAGTGATGCATTCATGATGTCACCATGCATGACAGTTGTGGGTATAAGAGGGTCCTCCTCTGGAGTACTTGTGCAGTCTACCATATCTCCACTCTGACACCTAGCAAGATAAGAAGTAGACTCACTTAATGCTGCAAGATCATTTTTTACTTTATCTCCCTTTGATGGTATTTTGACCTTTTTTTTCAGGTTTCTGTAGAGAATGCAAAAATAAATTAAAAGTCGGACAGACTTAGTAAAAGTAACTGATAATTTAAATAATTCCCCAAGCACTTTTAATGAAAGGTGGATAAGAAAAATTGTACAGGGACAATTCATTTTACTCATAAACCAGGATGGGATTCCACAGGATATCTTGGACACAATGATGAAAAAAAAAATCTGCTGTTAAAATACAGTGGTGTAGTCCAGTCCTAACTGGGGTCCCACAAGGGTCCATACTTGGCCCATTGCTCTTCACCCTCTTTCTAAACTTCTTCACTCAATCCTGCAGTGGGACACTCCTGCTCTATGTGGATGATGCCATAGTTTTCTGGAAACATCCCCATCCCAACTCATTCCAAACTGCCCTACAGGGCTTTTTCACAGAACTTGAAACCTGGTTCCCTGAGCACCACCTAGTACTGAACTACAACAAGATGAAATCTATGATCTTTGCCCACTGTCAAAGCCCACTCAGGAGCTCTCTGCCAATTATCACAAACTCCCTAGGCTTCCCGCTTGAACAGGTCTCCTGCTTCAAATATCTGGGTGTCACGCTGGACACCTCTCACCTACCACACACACATTCAACACATCTCCTCCTCCTATCTTAACACCAGGCTGGGGATCCTGCACAAACATAAGCATAAGCATTGCTTTCCCCCACAGGCCATATGACTCGCTGTGTCTTCCTCAGTCCTGTCCTTGGTGGACTATGGTATTGTGATCTATGGATCTGCAGATTGAACTGCCCTATGCTGCATCAATCTAGCCCTCAATAAAGCCTGCTGCCAGGTCTCTAGATGTTATAGGTTAACCCACACATGCAAGCTTTACAAGCTTGCGGGCTGGATGAACTTTGAAGGTAGGCTTAAGTATCTCACTTGCCTCCTTGCCAAAAAGATACTTTAGAATCAAGCACCCAAAGGCCTCCACCCCCTCATCCAACCAGTCCCACACAGACGTTCTGCCAGTACCTCCCTCCTAGTCCCCCATCGTGGGACCTCACTAGGTCAAAGGTCCTTCCACTATCGTGCATCCCTCTGGCTAAACAGCCTACCGTCCTCCATCTCCCTAGTCCCCAGTCTTGGCCAATTTAAAGCCAGTCTTAAGACCCTCCTCCTCCTTGACTCCACAGCTTATGACTGTAAATGATACTCCACTCCCTCTCTGAATCTCAAAAGGAGGCATATTGTAAAAGGGTTGTAGCTCTAATGCAGTGAGGAAGCCCACAAATGAAAGGGACAAAATGTTCTGCTGTATCTCATGATTACTTTCACAGGTCCTTCAATTTCACTGTATGTAAACTATGACTCAGGGCTTATTTAATTACCTTCTGAAACTATAACCTGCCATATTTCGGGAGGCAGTATAGCGCAGTGGTTTAAGGCTCTGAGCTGCAAATCTGGAGACCTGGGTGTGAATCCCACATCCCCACTTGCATACTGTGTGATCCTGAGCCAGTTACTTAACTTCCCTGTGCTCACAGGTCGCACCTGTAAATAAGTTTTCAGCTTAATGTGCCACTCCTGGTTAAACAATTGAAAAAAAAATGACCCAGGATCTACTTTAAGATCCCTGATGCTGTAACCTGCCAATGTATATATCCCTGTGCTGTATGACATATGTATTGTACTTTTTAATGTTATATTTGTGTTTTTTTCTCTTTTCCGACGTGGAGCCTTTGCAATGATGTCTATGGCTTAAAGGATTGTAATTCTGATTCTCTTCAATAAATAAAATAAAACCAATTCTAAATTCCAGAAAGAAGTATCTAAGGCAAAGAATAATTCTGTAACATAGAAAGGATAAAATATTAGATACATAAGCAAGAAATACATTATTTGTTTATAAATTGAACTGAATATTATTTTTCATGACTTTTTATTTATTTATGAATGATTCAGATTACACCTTTGAGCAGAGCTCATTTACATAGGTTCCACATCAAATAACAATGAACAAGTACAGTAACAGTGGTGATTTAAAAGGTTAACAGAAGGAGGGGTATGGGACTTAATTACAGCAACAACAGTAGATGCATTGCAAAATGGACTAATTCCTAGACAAATATGAGAGAAGACAATCGCATGCTATTTGGAATAGTTATGAGTATGTTACTAAGCGCTTTAGGGGTAAGTACCCTGATTACTAAAAGGGAGTTGGAGGAGAGAGGAAGGAAAAAGTGGAAGAAGCGGGAATCAGCCCAGAGGCCTCGTCAGATAACAAAGAAGCAAAGGAGGGGTAGTTTGTTGAAGCAGATGCAAGGGTATGGTTCGGAGTGGTCAGGATATACACTATGTGAGGTGCAGAAGAAAGGGGGGAGGGGTGGAAACAGAAATCAGCCCAGAGTCCATGTAGAGTAGCAAGGTGGCAGAGGAGAGAACAGACCATTGGACGCAGCCACCAGGATAAATACCTGAGGTGGTCTCAAGATGTGAGGAGAGTTACCTGAGGTGAGAGAACTGGATAGTAAAGGATGAGGTGCTGCAGAGGAGGGCAGGGGTGTGTGTACAGGGGGTGAATGGAGTGGCAGATGAGAAAGAGGCAGGGTACCAGGAAGTAATGAATAAATAATGTTAATACCAGTATGGAAGTTAGTGGTAGCAGACACAGCTGAACTTAGATACCAGATCCGCTTTTAGCATTCTTTTGAAGACATCTAAGGTCTTGGTAGATGGTATGTCACTGGCATTTGAGCTGAACCAGAGGGGGGCATGGTAGGCAAAAGACCTCTGACCCTGTGATGTGTGGCAGCATGGGATCTTAAAAGAGGAACAGCCAGATCTTCTTGTGTGCCGAGTTTCAGTGTTGGCAGTAAGGAGCTTCTGAACCCCAGGGGGCATAAGACCACAGCTGACTTTCTTAGCTATCAGACAGGTCTGGTAGGATAGTCTGCTACCGAATTGTAGCCAATTAGCCTTTGAGTACAAGTCACAGGTATGGGTCAGCCGGTCTGCATCAGTGAGGAGTCAGCAGGTCTTGTTGAGTGCCATTGTTATGCGCTTGAGAGATGTGTCAGTGGCCGATCCACAGATGACAAGCCCATAGTCTACCAGTGATACCAGTGAGCTGTGAATGGCCATGTTGAGGGCTGTAGGGGTCAGGCAATGCTTGTGTCTGTGCAGGAGCCCAATACACCTATTAATTGCCTTGGAAATATTCTGTATGCTTAGTATATGAGATGGTGTTGTCCACCGTGATCCCAAGTTATTTAAAGTTAGAACCTAACTCCAGGGGGGCTCCAATGTCATTTAATATGGAGAGGGGGTAGTGTATATGCTTACTTTGTGGGTTGGAAACCAACATGGTTTTTGTTTTCTTATAATGTAAGATTAGTTTGTAATTCCTGAATCATCCTTCTGCAGCAGCAAAGATTTGTTGAAGTTCTGATTCAAGAACCTTGGGGTGATGGCCGCTGGAAAACAGGACAGCATCATCCGTGTGAAGAAGGACTCATCCCTGGATGGAGAGGGGCAGGGTATTCAGGAATACACTAAACAGGAGGGGGCCCAAGATAGAGGCTTGAGAGACCCCAGACAGAACAGGCTGACTGTCTGAGAGGACGGTCCTTATCTTTACTTGCTGTGAACGGTTTTGAAGGTAACTTTTGAACCAGGCAGCAGAGTCAGGTGAGAGACCAAGAATGGCTAGTTGTTCGGCCAGGATGACATGATTAACTGTGTCAAATGCCTTGGTTAAATCAATGTATACTGCACCAACCAGTTGACCTTGGTCAAGAGATTTATGGATGAAGCCTGTGAATTCAAGCGAGGCAGTGGTAGTACTGTGCCAAGACCTGAAACCGTGCTGTTGAGGGCAGAGTAGTTGATATTTCACCATGTAGTCAACAAGCTGGCCGGCAACTATTTTCTCCAGGGCTTTGGAGAGTGGCGGTAGGATGGGAATGGGTCTGTAGTTTCCATGGGAGGTGTGGTCACTGCCTTTGTGGACAGGGTAACTACTGCAGACTTTCATTTTTGAGGAAAATGAGATTATCTTAGTGACAAGTTTATGATATGCATTAAGGGTGCCAGTACTTCTTCCAGGGTGAGGGTTACAAACTTGAGATCCAAGGTGTGGCTACTGTAACGCCCTTTGCACAGCACCTTGCGGAGATATTTCCTGGCCTCATTTACTTTGATTGTTCTAAAGTGAAAAGGCAGGTGAGTTTGGGGCTGTTCAGTTTTACCAGCGTAGGGACTACTTGTGGGGGGTGTTGAAATAATCATGCGGATGAACACCACTGAGGTCAGTGAATGCATTACTAAATGTGTTCACAGTGAGTTTGGGGTCAAGGAAGGGGAGCCCATCAGTGTTGAGCATGGTAGGAGCTGTTTTGGGGTCATTACCTGTAACATCCTTGAGATTGCTCCAAAATTGTCTGCTGTTGTTCAAGGCACAAGCCAGGGCTTCCTCAACAGAATCTTTCCTGCAATAAACTTGAACTTGAACAATATATGCTTTTTGGTATCCTTATTTTCCTGATGTAGTAATTTCTAGCCTTCTTGTAAGCCTGTATGTCTTTTTGAATACCGAAGGCACATGCCATATGCCACAAGCAATCACGGGTTTTGAGGTGTTTGAGAATGTCATGAGTGAGTCAAGGGTTAGTAAGGCCTTTGAATTTCCATTTCCTAAGTGGGGCATGCTTGTCACATGCAGTGTTGAAGAGGGAAATAAATGATCAAGTGCCTGATCCACATCCTTGGTTGAGTAGATAACAGACCAGTCGGTGTGGTTAAGGTCAGCTTTCAATAATTCAAGATGGCCTCTGTGTAGGACCCGACTTGTTATTGTTTCAGCTGGGGGTTTAGAGAACTTATTGGACCATGAGAACAAGACAGAAGAGTGGTCACTTAGGCAGTCCAGGAGGATGGTGGTATCCGAAATATGTCCAGGGCAATTTGAGAGAACCCAGTCGGGCAGGGTGCTGGTACCAGTCTTATAGTTCATGCACATGGGGGATTCAACCAACTAAGTGAAGTCCAGAGCAGTGACAGCATCTTTTTTTTTTTTTGTTGGTCATCTTTCTGAGCCTTACCTCCTTGGCTGGGTGGTGGTCCTATGGTGCCCCCTTCCAGTCTGACCCCGGCAGCCCCTGCACCGACCTCTGGACCCAAGCTGCTACCCCTTCACCCTCTCACCCTCCTAGCCATGTCATGCCCCCTATAGTGCAGAAGCCCATACGGGGAGTCGGGACCAGAGGGAGCTTCTTGGCGCGCCGAGCAATGCTGCAGGGTGAACCGCCACACCCGTCAGAGGACTGGAGCTGGTATTTTTCCTCCTTTACACCACAAATTGGAGCAGGCATGCAGGACGTCAATGATGGAGTAATGCACACATCCGTGCATCACACATCAGGTGTCTGCCTGCTCCGAACCCACAATTCAGCTGGATCAGTGCACCAACCCCCAGCCACCACTAGGAGCCAGCATAAGCATGGGAAAACTTCCCCAGAGGAGGAGAGCAGTCCGTGGGACACTCGATCATACCTCCTCCCTGCCGACCCACTGCCTCCCAGAGTTGCTTCCTAACCCAGGTCATCGACATGGTGCGAGGTGTGGCATCCAGCACCTCAGCCCTCAGTGCCACTGGGCTGGCATAGTGACAGCATCTTTGAAAAGATTTGCTTTGGGTGAAAGCCAATTAATGTTGAGGTCACCAAGTAGAATGACCTCAGAGTTGGGGCTTAGACAGCCTAGGCAATCGATGAGTGCCTCGAAACCAGTGCCAGTGTGTCTGGGTGGGATGTATGCTGATATGATAGTGATGACTTTATTATGTGCACCAAGAAGGACTCTGACTGTGATAGCTTACATACTGTTGCCAGTACTGGGTAAGGGCACAGTACAGCCCTGCAAGCTGTCCCTGATGTAAATTGCACAGCCACCTCTGCACTTGGGGAGCCTATCCTTTTGAAAAACCGAGTACCCAGGTATTATGATGGTGGCATCAGGCACGTTTGGTGACAGCCAGGTTTCTACTATGGATAACACATCAGGGTTGTGTTGTGAGATCCAAGCACAGAGGATATCAAGTTTAGCAAGGAGGCTGTAAATGTTGACAGATGCGAAGATAAGGGAGCTAGCCTTCCTTTGGCCTGAGACATTCTTGGGTGGTGGGCCTGGGTGAGTATGTATGTTCCCTGAGCTCAAGACTAGCAGTAGGGCTATTCTACAGAGGTATTGCTTAAGGAGTTTGCTGTTGACTTTGCGGCATCTCCTGTGGGTGCTAGGTCCCTTATGTTTTACCTGATGAGACAGGAACACTGGTAGGGGTGCAAGGAGTTGACCCCCAGTGGGAACAGGACCTCGAATGCCCCATGCAGACTGGTTGTGGAGGGACCCTGTGTCTAAAATATCCCCATGGAACAAACTGAAGGTAGATATGCCAGTCCTGTAGGCACTGAGAGGGTTGGGACTTAACAGAGATCTGCAGGAAACCTTTCTAGGCAAGCAGTCAGGACTGCATGTCTCCTGGAAAGGTGTGTAAATGGTACATAGGTGTTGTACCTTACTGGAGAACAGTAACTTCACAGTGGTGTTGGTGGTGGTATTATACGGTGGTATACAGTAAGAGATTACAATGCATTGAATAAGAACATTGATTTGTTGTAGGCTTATAGAAAGGTTCTGTAACTATACCGGCTAAAGTGAATCTAAGAGAAACATAATAACGTATGCACTGTTGATGGTGTTGTACACCATGATGAAATTTTATATGATGATTGTAAAATATAATTATGGCACTTATTATTGCACATTATTTTTCCTAGAAGACACTCGAAAAAGCTGGTCCAGCGAAATGTTGGGACATTTTGAACCTAATAAAACTGGTTGTTTTGGAATTCAAGTCTGGCTTTTTAAGAAGCAGAGAGAGCTGTCCCATTGAATTTGTTTTTACTGTTACATGCACCAGGACCAGCTCGCACTCCAGAAGATTAGTTTTGTGTGGTGATTTCCTGTTGCACTGAATTGTTTTAGACAATTTTTTTTTTTTACTACTACTTTTTGGCCAAACTCTGGTAGCTCAGCAGCCCCCGCTCTCTTGCCCCCCCAGGACTTACCCTAGGTGATGATCCTCCCAGGCTTGCCCCCTCTGGGCAGGGCAGCCAAGCAGACACGACTCCGATGGAAACCTGTACATGGTTCCTGGCAGAGAAGTCTACCACGGGTCCTCCCTGGCTTACCCACCCTCCCTGGGGCTGAGCCGTTCCTGATGGAGACTGTAAGCCTGGTCATTGCCAGGTGCTGCGGAGGGCATAACAGGGCCAGAGAAGTAGGGTGTCATTCATGGAGCTGGTATTTTTGTTGCTTTAACTCCCTGGGAGGCATGCTGTGACATAGTGCACCAAAGCGCTGATGTCCAGCATATCTCCCAATAGCTTGGCTTCAGCAGTTGCTCTCCCTCTGGCCTTTGCCAGGGGTCAATCATGTGCTGGCCGCTCACCCACCCACCCCACTGGAGGAGGAGGAGAGCAGTCCCCGGGATGCTCAATCCTCCTTCCTCCGGCCAGCCCTACAGTGCCTCAGGTCTGTTTCCAAACCTGGGGCATTGACATCAGAAGCGAAAACCCTACCACTGCATCAGTGGGCCGGCCATGGACAATCGTTTAAGGATGTCTGCTGTATCACCCAGGCCAAAGGTCCAACTGTCAATCTAATCTCACAAATATGAATGACAAGGTACAGTACATACTGCAAGCCCATTGGTCGACAGGGTCCAGCAATGGGCTTACAGTTGTACTGTAGCTGTCATGCACAGGCAGCTCTGTCAGCGGGCGGCCATGATGGAATGCAGGTGGGTTGTGCCACCAGCCGATCATCGAGACCTGCTGGGACAGGAGGAGCAGGATGGGGAGAGGGTGTCTGAGCGGGTTGGGGTCCACTGGACCACCAGGGCATGTGTGGACTTTGGGCCCTTGGTGCAACCGGGCTGTGTCGAGGTGGGGGTGGGCTTCCGGTATATACCCTCTACTGCCACGGTGAGCGGCATGCTAAAGGTGTTGCGAGCGGGGGGATCTGCTTATCTGGCACTACCGCTGCAGGAAGCAGCTTTCTACAGGTATTGTGAGCAGGGAGGGGAGGGATCTGCTTATGTGGCACTACCACCACAGGGAGCGGCTTTTACAGTGGATGCGGGTGGGAGGATCTGCTTATCTGTCACTACCACCACAAGGAGTGGCTTACTACCAGCGATGTGGATAGAGGGCTCTGCATATGTTTCTCCACTGCCGCAAGGAGTGGCTTACGACTGGGTACTCGGGCAGGGAAGGGGGTGGTTGCCTTACAGGGGTGATGGGTGTGTGCCTGTACTGTCGCATGTGCAGGGTGCCCGGTGCATTCTACTGGGCACATCCCTGCAGGGTGCATGCAAATGGGGCTGTAATGACATGCAAATAGCCCCATTGTGCCTTGAATGCCTAAGGTCCCCATTTGCATGTTGTTGGCCCTGAATGGCAACTTTGGGTGCAATGCGCTGCCCCATTGGTTTCCCAGCCCGACCATGGGGTTGTGCCGGTGCATCCAGGGATGGGTGTAACTGTAGTATTCACAGAAGGGATACACCAGGACCATCCCCCGGCACATCTTCTGTGAATACCACAGTTGGTGCTTGGCACATCTCATTTGCATCAGGGCATTCGAGATGCGCCAAGCGCATGTCCTTTGAGAATTCTGCCCATGGTCTTTTTCTGGCCTTGTTTAGTAGCATCACTGCACTCAAGAGCAGAACAGGTTTCTTTGATTTTTTTTTATTTTTTACCCGGAAGTGAACTGAGCACAGCTGTTTTTCAGTCACACCTGACATATAACAACAAACAATACCCAATTAATAAATAGATTGTATACAAGATGCTATTTAAAAACTAAAACATTGGCATTTAACATTTATGCTGTACAGTTTCTTTAACAAATGTATAAAATTCCGTTCATTATGTGTTGTTTTAACAGTGCATGTCAAGTCATTTAAAATATTTGGGCCAAACCAGGAAAAAGATTTTTTGCACAAAGTTAACTTTGTAGGGTTGGTACAAAAGAGCTTGGATGCATTACTTCTGGTGCTGTAGGGATTATACATCGGATTAAAAGAGGAGAATCGGATATCCGGCCCAGAGTTTTTAAATAAGCGCTAAGCAAATATTGCTGCATTAAACTCAGTCCTGAGTGGGGGAGGAAAGATTCCCATTTCATATTATAGTTAGCAGTGGTTTGTCCTTAAAGGCAAAAAGACAAATGTAGTTTAATGTTAATTGATATTTTTCTACACTAATATTATTTTGATTTACAAATAAGATGTTACCATAATCTAAAGTTGGAATTAGAACCTGGTTTGCAATAAGCTTTTGGGCTTCGTCTGTCAAAGAGTTGATGTTAAGATACAAGTAACCCAGTTTTTGGTTCATCTTATTCACTACTTTTTCAGTATGTGGTATCATACTAAGACTAGGGTCCAGCAACATCCCTGGATATTTAAAATTAGAAACTACAGAGAGTATATTCCCATTTTTCCCAGCAGTCTGCAAGTGTTCTTTAGTCCTGGCCAATTGTTGAGTAGAACCAAAGATCATAATGTTGGTTTTGTTTCATTCAATTTTAGCTTATTTATGTCCTACCATGATTCTAGAATATCATAATTAGCCTGTAAAGATACCTGCAACTCCATTATAGACAGGGCAGACTCTAAAAGAACTGTATCATCAGTATAAAGCAGACTATTATACCGTGGGAAAATTTCTGGTAAGTTATTGACAAAAACTGGAAATAGCAGGGGGCCCAGAACTGAACCCTGGGGAACCCCTGCCTTCATCTCCATTGGCCCTGACAGTTCATTGCCTGTTTTGACCATTTGAATATGATGTTTCGTATAACTCTCAAACCATAACATGTTCTGACCCAACACTCCAGTCCCTTCCAGTTTATCTAGACGCAACCTGTGGTTCACTGTGTCGAATGCCCCGGCCAGGTCAACAAACACTGCATCCTTAATCAGCTCCTCTTCACAGGCTTTGAGTACAGTGTTTGCTAGCCCAGCCATGGTCGTTGCAGTGGACCACCCCTTCCTGAAACCATGCTGTTGATCATTTATTATTCCTTGTGCCTTCAGATAAGACAGCTGGCAAAAAACACACTCCTGTAGTAGAATGGAAAGTGAAGGGGAAGCACACCATAGTGCTGCACAATATGAATAAACAGTACAGCTGCACTACTCCATACTGTACTGATCATGTGCTACAGGACCATATTGACTTAACAACTACTACCTTGACAGCACCTGACATTTTTCCTGCTCCCTGAATGAGTGAAGATGCACCTTTGCAATCTTGGGATTGCATACACTATTGACCAGAGCAGCTTTACGGAAATTACATTTTGAATGGTGAATGGGAACTCTGCTTGGACATTTGCTCAACTTCCAGACTGCAGTGGCTACTCGTTGAGAGCCCTGTTTCACACTCTTGGGTATCTCCTACATGGCACAGACTGTTCCAGGACCAGGTGCCATCAGGCATCCACCTGGAATACATGCTGGCACCTTTAGGGAGCCACAAGGTCTACTGTATATCTTTACTTATGTTCTTGTGCTGCCAAGATGCCTTTGTAAGTTCACAGCACACCAGACAGTGGTAATAGGAGTCTATCAACTGTTAACACTGGCACCCCTCATTCCCATCCCCTTCACTTTCCATGCTGCTACAGGGGTATCAACAGACATTTCATGCTTGAACACTGGTCATTCTCGTCTTCACTAGTGGGCTGTAATGGACTTGGTTTCCTCACTACATCTAGATATCAGTGGGGTGCACACTTGCAGTGCCCCATCAGGGCCGTCTCCTTACTCCAGGACCCAGTGACACACCTGAGCCTGTGCTGCATATCCTTTCAGTGCAGATCTTGGCATGCGCATCTTGCAGGGCATGGGATACTCCCAGGATGTAAACACCATTATCATAGCCTGCCTCCAACAGATCTTGTCTGCAGTCTATTTCTGGATTTGACAAACATCTTTTATTTGCCTCTGGGCTGCCACCTTGACCTGGACTACAATCACTCTACTAGCATTGCTTCATTTTTTCATTGAAGGCTTTGAAAATAGCATATAGTCTAGTGTCCTTCTATGCAGGATCGACTCACAGAACATAAACTTTGTCAGCAGAAAAGAACCACTTTGCCCACCCAATCTACCCAGATGATCCCTGCTTAGTCTTTCTTTGCAGACCTTAACTAGTCTCCAGCAACTCTTACGATTCCTTTCCTGTTTACTAATATTCCCCTATCTCTATCCCATTCCAATGCATGCTTGAAGCCCCCCACTGTTTTCTCCTCCATCACTTCTGTTGGCAGTCTTTTCCAGGCATCCACCACTTTTCTGTGATATAGTACTTCCTCACATCCCTCATAAAAATTCTCCCCCTCCAGCTTCATAGCATGCTGTCTGGTCCTTTTGCTTTTTCTGATTTGAAAGAGATTCCCCTTCTGCATCCTGTTCACCTGTGTGAGATAATTGTAGGTCTCTATCATGTCCCCCCCCACTCTCTCTCCTCTCTTCCAGGGTGTACTTACTGAGATCCCTCAGTCACTCCTCATATGGCTTTTGCTGCAGCCCCTGCACCACTTTAGTTGCCCTCCTCTGGACAGCCTCCTCCTGATCTGTGTCCTTTCTGAGGTGCAGCCTCCGGAACATGACACAGTGCTCTGGGTGGGGGTCTCACCTGTGAGCAATACAGTGGCAGCACCACCTCCTTTCTTCTGCTGGTGATACCTTGCCCTGTGCATCCAACTGGCCTTACCCACTGCTTTGTCACACTGCCCTACCACTTTGAGGTCATCAGACAGGATAACCCCAGGGTCTGTTTTATGCTTTGTGACTGTCACTACCTCCCTTCTAGCCTATAATCAGCTGCTGGGTTCCTATGCCATAGGTGCTTGATTTTGCATTTTATGGCATTGAACCCCAACTACTGTGCTTTTAACCACTCCTCACATTTCCCAAGGTCCCTACACATTCTCTTCACCCCCTTCTTGAATGCTCACTCTATTACAGATTTTAGTGTCATCTGCAAAAAAGGAATGCCTTCCCTTCCAGTTATTCTATAGTGGTTACTTATGAAGACATTGAAGAAGACTAGTCCCAATACAGAGCCCAGTGGCACCCCACTGGTCACTGTCCCCTCGTAAGAATAAGTGCCATTAACTACCACCCTCTGTTGCCTATCCATTAGCCAGTTCATACCCAATTCACTACTTTCGATTCCACCCCTAGGCTGCCCAATTCCTTTATCAGTCTCCTGTGTGGCACAGTCTCGAAGGCCTTGCTAAAGTCCAGATAGGTCACATCTACTGCCCTCTTCTGATCAATTTCCCTGATCACTCTGTCAAAGAAATCAGTCAGATTCCTCTGGTGTGACCTCCTCCCTTCTGTGAATCCATGCTGTCTTTGGTCTTGTAGCCCACTGGATTCAAGATACTCTACAGATCTGTCACGAACCCACTCCTGAGGGTCAGGTCCACTGAACTCACAGTGCCTACCCCTAAGTGCAGTCCATGACAGGGAGAGGGAAACGGGGGATACCTTCTTCGAGTGCCTCTGTAGTGCTCACTGATTTCACAATTGAACACTCGCCACAAAGTCCTAGGGTCTCCTCTTTACTCTGTATCAGGGTACAATACCAGTCTCGAGTCTTGTAGCCCAATGAGAACCCTTTCTTGGTTGTTACACAAAGGGGGAAAATCCAGAGGTTACAACCTCTTCGGGGTAGCATTGTAACCCTGATCCGGAATTCTCCTGTGGGTGTGCAGTAACCTGGTTCAAATCCTCACAGACCCTTCTTTGAGACTTTCATATTCTCCCTATCTTTTATTCAGATTTTCCCTGTTACAGACCCTAGTTCAATTTGGCAGCCTATGGTGACACCCCTTTGGCAATAACAGTTTAGTCACAGATTATTGATAAACATCCCAAAATCACATGCACAATATAGAAAAATCTCACTCAGGCAGATTTCTTAAAAACAAAATGTTTTTACTAAATAATTACCAATCATACAGTTACAACTAAAAAGGTTTAAATAATCTTTTTGGTCACAGGATAACAAAAAAAGTAGAATTATATAAAAAAAAACACTGTGACAGTTATCTAAAGTTCTACCTTAGTTTGTAGTGAATTGAAGTCCGTAAAGAGTAAGTACAGTCTCTAGTTCATAGTCTCTGTGCTGTGGCGATTTTGCTTCTGTTGTGGTCAGGAGAAAGTCCAGATGAAAAGTGTGTTACATGCCCTGAGCTGAGGGCTTTAAATACCTTCTGTAACTTACAGCATCATTAATTATTCCAGTTCTAAAGAAACTGGTCTATTTACCCATCAGGTGAGTCAAAGCAACTACTCCATTTGGCCAGGAGCAGTCACTGTTCTGCTGTTTCCAAAATTCCAAGAATATCAAAAATCAAATCCGGGCATTAAAAAAAAAAACATTCCCTTTTCTTCACATTGGTATTTACCATGTGGCATTTTTAAACATGTACAAGAATATAACAGACCATAACACCACACATCTGTCCACCTAACTGGCAGAGGCATAGGTTGCAACATCTCTCCCTTCTAGACTGAATTTGTGGGAATCCATCCCTATGCATGGCGAGATAGGCCATCTGTGTTTGCACTGGCTGACCCTGCTCTGTGCATAATGGTCATATCATAGGCCTGTAGGGCAATACTCCATCTTAAGAGATGACCATTTGTCTTACCCATCTGATTCAACCACAGCAGGGGGGTTGTGATCGGTCTGTACCTGGAAGCATCTCCTGTAAAGGTACAGCTCTAATTTCTTCAGGGCCCACACCAGTGCAAGGCATTCCTTTTCAACTGTGGTATATGCTTGCTCTCGTGGAAGTAACTTCTTAGTCAGGTACACTACTGGGTGATCCTTTCCCTGATTAGATGTCTGGTTGAGGACTGCTCCAACCTCCACATCCGAGGCATCTGTCTGGACTATAAATTACTTAGAGTAATCTGCACTAGCCAACACAGGGGCACTGCACAGTGCCCTGTTTAATTGTGAGAAGGCTCGTTTACAGGCTGGCTCCCAGTCTACCCTTTTGGGCTTTCTTTTCTTTAGCAGGTCAGATAGGGGAGCTGTGAGGGTACTGTAATTTGATACAAACTTCCAATAATATCCTGCGGTCCCTAGAAAGCTGCTAACCTGCTTCTGGGTTTCAGGTGTAGGCCACACCTGTATGGCCTCAGTCTTTGTTTTATTAGGGTGAAGCTGCCCTCGCCCCACTACATGACCTAGGTATGCCTCCTCTGCCATAGCCACCTGGCACTTTTCAGCCTTGACAATGAGCCCTGCCCTCTGTACCCTGCCCAACACTTCCTTCAGGTGGGATAGGTGTTTCTTCTAGCAGGTACTGAAGATGGCAATATCATCTAGATAAGGTATTGCATACTTTTTAGTACCATGTAACACCTGGTTGACCAACCTTTGGAAGGTGGCAGGGGCATTTTTCATTCCAAAAGGCAATAATCAAGTAAGGCAGAGCAACTACTCCGTTTGGCCAGGGGATGTCACTGTTCCTCTGTTTCCAAAATTCCAAGAATATCAAAACTCAAATCCAGACACATATAATTAACATGGATATGACATTCAGAGTTTAAGCCTTTTGAAGTCCCCTGTAGACAATTTGCACCTGTAAGACAAAATTCACATTAGCCTGTCAGAATGGTCATTTGCTGCTCAAATCCGGGCTAAAACATCCTGGGCTTTGAACTGGCTTCCTTCAATTAAGTTACAAGGAAGATCCTGAAAGGTTTCTGACTACATGAGCTGATTTTATTACCTCTGGATCAGCTAGTCAGGAAATGCAATTAGCTTCTTGCCAAGCAAGCTGTTTTGCAGGTTACAGGACTATCAGCCATTAAAAAACATTCCCTTCTCTTCACATTGGCATTTACCATGTGGCATTTTAAAACATGTACTAGAATATAACAGAACATAACACCACACATCTGCCCATCTGACTGGCAGTGGCATAGCTTGCCACACTACTATCCTTTTCTTTAACATGGTTTCCATTAATTTCTCCGCCACTGATGTGAGATTGACTGGCCTATAGTTGCAAGTCTCTTCCCTGCTGCTGTCATGTAAAATGACCACATCTACTCTTCTGCAATCCTCTGGAACCATGCCTATTTCAAGTGGTCTGTTGAATAAGACCATTAGTGGGGCAGCTAACACCTCTTTCAGTGCTATTAGTACTCTTAATTGTATCCCATCCAGTCCCATAGCCTTGTACACTTTCAGAGCTGCAAGTCACTTCAGGACTCTTTCCTCTGAAAATGGACTTGTGTTCAACCCCTCCCGTCTTTGTTTCTGCTGCTCCCTGGTGGTCCATCCCCTCCTCCACGGTGAAGACTGTCTACTTTTTCTTTATCCTCTTCTGCTCAGTCTCTCTCTGCCACCCTCCTTATTCTCCCTATCCCTCCCATTGCTTTCCTAATTTCACTTATGTACCTGAAGAAAGTCTTATCCCATTTAGCAACCCCTTTGGCTACCCTTTTTTCTGTCTGTGCCTTTGCTCCCATTACTTCCTTTCTTGCTGTTTTACTTGATATACCTCCTTGTCTTCCTCTGCATTTCCTTATATCTACTGAATGCCACCCTTTTCCCTCACTACCTTGGCCACATCCCTAGAAAACCATAACAGTCATTTCCCTTCTACTTTTTCTCACTTCCTTCATGCAAAGGTTGGTTGCCTTAATTATGACCTCCCTTATTTTTCCCCACTGTGCCACCACCCATTCCTGGCAATCCCCACCCCCACCCGCACAAGGCCATTTCTGAGGTAGTCTCTCATTCCTTTATAATCTGCCCTTCTAAAGTACAGGAACATGTGCACATGTCCATCACTTCCTTAGCACAATCTACATCCAACAGCCTGCATGAAGCTTCTTATTTTGCCTTGGAGTCTGTTCTCAGTGCTGTCCGAACGTCCTACAGCACCCTTAGAACTGCCTTGTTGCATGTCACTCTTACAGTTGACTTTCATGGTGACTTTCTCAGCCAGCATCACTTTAGCTTGGAGGGTTTACTGAATTGGGGGTGTTCTCTGTTGAGGAGCCATGCATACCTTTTTCACAAGCTTCCACTGTGTGTCTCTTGCATTCTGATTTCTTGCCCTTGGTTTGCTTCTCTACTGTACTGTACCCAGCATGTGGTCCTATCATCCTCTCACCTCAGCTTGATGAAGCATACTTGTTACATGTACTGAATGTCGGGGGGGGATCCACTAGTCAGTTCCGAGTTAGTGTAGATATATTCCGAGCTCTTTGTTCTCACCACAGGTCGAGTCTAGGGTTTGACAACTCCACATGCTTCATAAAGACATAAGAAAAAAAGAAAAACCTGGAACACACCACCACACCAATTAGAAAAATTAAAGAAGTGAAGTACTGTACTCACAGTCACAGCATTGAATGCATCAGTTTATAGAAAAGTATTCATTGATGGTACAAAAGAAGCCAAGGCTCTGCAGCAGAAAATTAAGGAATTTGACACTTGGCTGAAGTTTCGGTGTGGGAATGCAGGCTGTTGTTTTTCCAGTACTGTATTAATTAATTGGTTACAAGAGATATTTAATTGGAAGTGCAGTGAAGCAGCCACACTCCACTAAGGAAGCAACTTTGGGTGGCGATACATAGGGGATGTTTGACTCATGTTGCTGTCTGCACCAAAAAATTAATGTTATTATTTTTCTGAACCTGGTGTGTGCACTGTTTTTTCCTGGTTTATTTTTCTGGGGACTGGGACTCCTGAGTGGAAAGCAAACTGCATCTGATCAGAGAGGGCACCAATGCATTAGGGTAGAAGATTGGTGTAGGAATAGGCAGACATTTGAATTATCCTTAGATGCGCACACACACACACACACACACACACTCTGCCTCAAAACACTTATTACTTGTTAAGAGGTTTAAGAAAAATTTTGGGGAAATGGAGCCTCTGACAAATATAGGCAGTGGCAAGACCATTTTTATTTAATTTATTTGTGATTTTTCACCAGGATAGGCATGCTGGGCTATAAAAGCTTATTTTTGGATGTGACCTGGGAGGTGGGTTACATGGACTATTTTTATTGATGGAGAAATGTTGGCGATAACACTGGAAAAACACCCAGACTCTTCTTCAATTAAGTACCAAGGCATCTTTAACTTTGAAATGGACAGTGACCAGAGATGGGCAGAAAGGACCTTGGTTTAATGTCTCATCTAAAGGATGACACCTCAGTAGTGCAGAACTGCCTAGTACTGCACTGCAGTGTCAGTTATGGTAGTTATGGGTATTATGCCAAGTGTCTGGTATGGGGCTAAAACCCACAGTATTCTGATCTTCCATCCCCAGATGCAACCATGCTACCTACTGATCCACTGACCCTGTATTAATGGGGCTATACCTTGCTGTCCAAACCAGCACTGAATGCAGGAGAGGCTGTGGAGAAACAAAGGCCACATATTCATGTTAAGTGGGCTTGCCCTCACCTGCAGCACTTCTTTCAATCTCTGAAGTCTGAGCTGCAGGAGTTATTTGACAGATTGATCCCTCTTACTCTGTCTCTGTATATCCTCATACAATATCCAGGGGGTCCCAGGGATTCTAATTCTCATTATTAATTGAGAATTTTGATCACGGTCACCAAGAAAGCCATCACAAAGTGTTGGCTAGCCCCCACTATTCTGGATGTGATTACCTGGAAGACTATGGTGAGCCACATACACCAAATGGAAAAAATAACACACTCCCTTAATAACTGAACAGAGCTATGTGCCTCTCGATGGAGCAGCTGGCTGCTTCATGCTGCGAGCAATAACCAAACCTTGGTACCCTGACTGTCATAGCTGGACCATGGTCACTCTGATGGTCTCCCCCGTTGGAGAAAGTGGGCTAGCGAACAACCCAGACTCTATTGGGTAGGTATACAGGGGATACATCACCATGCTCACCCAGCAGAACCTCCTCTCACCCAAGTTGAGGGACGCCTCTTCCCTGACTGCACACATGGGCAACACTGTGGTTAGTACAATACAGACACACAGCAGTGCTGTATTTGTAATAGCTGCATAGCATGCTTGAAATCCACAGGGCACCTGCCCTGCACTGTTCCTAAGGGAAGGGCGAGGGACACATGAATACAGTCAGTTTGTGCTGTGTGTGAAAGTATAAAATGACCCAAGAGAAAATGTATTCACATCTTTATTGCTATTGTCATGTACTGTACTAACCTTGAAAATGTAATAAAAACTATATTAACAAAAAAAAAAAACTAGCACTAGCCAATGATCAAACTTTCTGGCAAATTAGGACCAGAATCCATACAATTCCAAATTCTTTAAAGTTAACAAAACGACTGTAGAAAGACAGGCACAGGCAGTCACAGTTAAGTCAGAAATCATTCTCAGCCCATTTCAAATGGCTCCCTTATAAAGAAGGCAGAGACAAACACAGAAGCATGCATACCTGAAGTGAAAACCTTTGCTTTTTAGGTGTGCATGCTCCTGTGTTCATCTCTGCCTTCATTATTCTTATGTGGGAGCCTTTACTAATATACCTAATAAACTTGTTGTTGCCATTTTCTATCCCATCCTACTTTGAAACCCACCACTGTTTAGTTTCCAACACTTCCTCTGGCAGTCTGTTCAACTTATCAACCACTCTTCTGGTGGCAAAGTACTTGTGGATATCCCTCCTGAATCCCGCCCCCCACCCTTGCAACAGTTTCAGTGAATTACTCCATGGCCCTTTACTCATACTTGGTAAGAATATGTCCTTGCAGGCTATCCCGTTTACCCCATGAAGGTATTTTTTACATTTCTATCATGCTCTTCCCCCTTCTAGTCTCCCTCCAGGGTGTGCACATCAAAGTCCTGCAGCTTCTCCTTGTAGATCTTTTCCCCATACCCTGGACCATTTTGGTCACCTTTCACTGTACCACTTCCACCATCTCACGGTCCTTACACAGGTATGGACTCCATAACTTTGCACAACACTCCAAATGCAGTTACACCAAAGATCTGTATGGTGTAAGATTCACTTCCTGGTTTCTGCTGACAATTCCTCTCCCTGTGCACCCCGGCAACCTGTTTGCCTGACCCACTGCCTTCTTGCAATGAGTTGTGGCTTTCAGATTTTCCAATGTTTATTACCTCCAAGTCTTTTTCTTCTGATGTACGTTCCAATACTATGCCCCCAACATGTATTGCATTGTTGTTTTTTTCCCTGAGATACATTATCTTACATTTTTTCATGTTAAAGTGCTGCTGCCAGATCATGGACCATTTTACAAGCCTACTCAGGTCCTCCCCTAGTGCCCTTATCCTGTCCTCAGTATCTAACCTTATGATCCTAATGTTCCTCAGAAAGAGGGAGGATCTTACCCTGTATTCTTACCCCTATGTTGTATATGACTAAGTTAAAGAGGGTGGGATCAAGACTGAGCCCTGTGGTGCCCCGCTCATTACCTCTCCAGCACCTGAACATTCCCCATTTACCACTACCCTCTGTGTCCTACCCCTTAGCCACCTTACCACCCATGTTGCTATCCCTTCTTCAACCCCTTGGTCCCTCAGTTTTTGTGACTGCGTGGGCACAGCTCCACAGATGTTATGCCAGCATAATAGGTTTAGTAGAGCACTGTGGAAGCACATGACCAGACAGCTGTCTGGAGTGCTTCCACAGTGCTCCAGGAAATGTCCACTAGTGCTGTTTATGCGGCCCTTCCCCTCCGCAGGCCACATAAACACACCACTTTTGCCGCCGCTCTACTTTTTCTTCCATAACTGTGGAAGTGATGGCCATCATTCCCAAGATGGCAGCATCAACTCAAACTGCACATACGTGAGTATCACGCGTGCATAGTTCCCTTGGTGCTGCCATCTTGGGCATGGCAAACTCTGGTGCGGCAAGAGCATAGTGAGAGCTCCGAGTATTCTTTTACTCGCTGCTCCGAGCAGCAGTATCAGCTCTGACCAGAGTTTGTTTAACCAGTCTCCTGTGGGGGACTGGGTCAAAGGCCTAGTCTGAGTACAGTATGTTGATTGTGTACCCTTTGTTAGCCACCTTAGTCACCTTTGAAGAACTCTATTAGGTTCATCTTGCATGGTGGATGACTTCTTCTAATTGAACCCATACTGCCCATCATCCTGCAACACATTTACTTCAGAAACACTACCAGTCTTTCTCACAGTAGGGCCTCATCTACTTTCCACACTGTAGATGTCAGGCTGACTGGTCTGTAGTTTCCTAGCTCATCCTTCCTTCCTTCCACTTTAATGGGGACTACTCTTGCGTATAGCGAGCTGTTGAAAATATCTGCCAGTGGAGCTGCTATACCTCTGCTGCTTCCTTGAGTATTGTAGGATGCAACCCATTTGGCCCCATATATCTTTCTGCAACCCCCTCAGCCATTTCAGCACTCTTTCTACCATGATACAGCACTGACTGATAGAGCTCCTCTCCTCCCTCCTTTTTACCCCCACCCCAAACTCTGGTAGTGGCCCCCCTCCTCCTCCTCTGTAAATAGTGAACAGAAATATAGGTTCGGTATCTCAGCCTTGCCTCTGTCCCCCTACTCCCATCCTTCTCCCTTTTTCAGCTGCACAATGCCCTTCTTTGTATTTCTCTCAGATGTATGGCAGTAACATTTTATTCCCTCAGTTTGGACCCATTGCTACTCTAAACACTTCTGACCCTTCTGCTGGTCTCTTTGCTTGCTCTTTGGCTACCTTTGTCTTTTAAAATGCCCCTTTATTTGCTCTCTCTGCTTCTTTCACATCCAGTGTGAACCACAGTAACCTACTTCTGCTTGCTTACCCTGCCAATGCAGCTGACTGCAACCTCTAATACTCTTAATCTGAACACCTCACATTTCCCCTCAACTCCGTCTAGCCCTGCTATTTCCCTCATATTAACCCCCGGTAGCTTCCGTGTCCTATTGTCATCTGCCTTCCTGAAGTCCCACACTGTTGCTATGCTATTTCCCTCATTTACTTCCAGTTTGACCTTCTTCCACCTTTTTGTTTGATCACTTGACCCCAATGATTCCTGGACTACCGCATTATGCACTCGTTCACTGTTTGAGAGCACCAGGTCTAGCAGTGCTTCCTCCCTTGTAGGATTCTGCACCACTTGTGATAGAAATGCTTCCTGACATGCTTCTACCAGTATCTGGTTCCTTGCACTCACTGCAGCTGGGACCTTTCAGTCCATGTCCGGCATGTTGAAGTCCCCTACTGATAGTACTTCCATGACCCGACTGCCCCTCCTAAGAACCTCTGCTAGTACCCTGTCCACCTGCTGGTCTTGCCTTAGTGGTCTGCAAAGCACCCCAACTCTGATTTGTTCCCCCTTCCCTAAATCTACTTATGCCCACAGAGCCTCTACCCCCCCATGCCCCCCAGCTGATTTAGCTCCATGGACTTGATGCTGTCTTTCACATAGAGAGCTGCCCCTCTACACTTGCCCTTCACCCTATCCTTCCTAAACAATGTATACCCTGGTGTGGTTATGTTCCAGTCATGGTGCTAAGTTTCCCAATGTCTCAGTAATGGCCACCTGGTCCAGATTACCTTCTGCCTTCTGTAAACAACACATGCAGTTCTGGCAGTTTATTTTCCAGACTTTTTTCATTGGTGCATATTATCCTCCAGCATCTGGATCCTCCCTTCTCTTTCCTTACTACCTTGTGTTCACCATTTTTAAACTTTCATTTGGTGGGGAGAGGCTGTCAGGGCCCCCCTGTTTTTCATTATTGTGTTCCTGTAAACTAACTCTAATTTGCTGTGGAAATCTGGCTCCCAGCACCCTCCTATCTTTCTCTGGATGTAGGCTATCCTAGTTGAATAGCCTCCATCCCCTCTGGATCGGGCCCCAGTCCCAGACAGAAATTAAATCTCCCTTCTCAGCACCACTCTTTTAGTTGTGCATTAAACTGGAACAATAAAACTGTTCCCTCTCATTCAGGTTTGGCAATGGTAGAACCCCTCTGAAGGCTACCATCCCCGCTTTTTTTTTTTTGCTAACTTCACTAATGCACGGAAGTCTAATCTCACCTGAAACATTCTTCTCTTGCTCATATCAGTCATGCCTACGTACATTATCGGATCTGGCCTTCCACCTCCCATGAGTTTCTACACCCTGGCCATGAGTTTGTCCACTGTCATTACTGGGAAGAAGCATGCTACCTCTTGTCCATCAGATATTAGACCCACCTCCCTCCCTGTGCCCCTCACTGTATAGTCCCCCACTACAAGTGCCTTCCTCCTGCTCTCTTTGGGGCTCCCTTCCCTCCTTGGCTCATCCTTCATGGACATCACCTGCCTATTGGCCATGCTTGACTCATCTCTCTCAAGAGAGACCTGGGTTTCTACTATCTACAACAGTGTGAACCTGTGCTTAGTGGACTGCCTAGTTCCATAGTCTTCCCATCCCCCTAACATCTTCCTTTCCTCCCCCCCCACACACACTGAGTGAGCTTTAGTGGTGGCTGTGGCACCCTATGTGGCTTAGGGGCTGAAGTCCTCAAGTGGCATATTGCAGCACTTGGGGCTTCCTGTTCTGCCTTCATGGCCTGGAACTTTATCAGTTGAGGCAGTGGCCAAATTTCCAGAGCACACTCTAGGTCACCATTGTCCTGCACCCCCCAGTGCTCCCCCCACATCCAACCACAGTGTCCCCCCCATATCTTTGTGTGTTGATGTGACAATAAGTTCAACTACAGAGTTTCCACCCAGCAGACAGTAAGTAGTGGCACAACCACAGTGCGTGGTCATTGGTCTGGACTGCTGAGCCACTTCCAGCTTGAACTGCAATGGGCTCAGCACTGACACACTTCTGAAATGCCATTCTAACAAAATGTGTCTTGCACATGTACAAGCAAACGTAGAAATGGTTCTATCAGCTCAAGAACCTGCAAAATCATTTAATTTGGAGTGAAAAACCATTTTCTAATAGATGTCTAGATTGAAACACTAATATGTGGCATTATTTTATGTTTCTAATCCCTACTCCTTAATGCCAGTATGCCAGTTTTATGTGGACAGGAAACTTTTGAGGCAAAACCAGGGATGTCCCTGAAAATGAGGGACAGCTGAGAGGTATGGCAGACAATGTCAGCTGCTCAGAGGTTCAACTGCATGAAAAGGAGCTGTGTGTGGGGATGTGGCAGACCTGTTTTCCAGGCTGTGGATGTGTCCTGATTTGGATCTTTTTGCATCTGCAAACACAAAACTGCTATATTTTTGCTTGCCACAGGGCCTTGTGTTTCCTGGCAAAAAACATCCCTCTGCTGGATAGTTCTCTCTTATACACCTTTCCCCCCAGTTCTGCTGATTCAGTGGGTTCTGGTCAAGCTTCTTGGACAAACTAACCTCCTTGATCCTGGTAGCATCACTGTGAGCCAGGCAGATATGGTTCCTGATGATTTGGGACATGGCAGTGAAACCCCGCTCCAGCAGCCTCTTAGCTCGGGTTTGTTATCCCAGTTCCAAGGTCAGCTGCTGCACCTGGATCATCTGTTATAGCAGATGCATGCTTGGCTTTTGAGGACGTAGAGTTGGCATGAGTTAGAGTGCCTCCAGCTGTCTCAAATGTCCTGCCATGTCATGCCTCGACCACCAGGGATATAGGATTCAGATTATTTACTTTTACTTCAGCCTGCGACTGGGGAGGCAGGTCCACTGGACCACCAGGGATATAGGATTCGGATCATTTACTTTTACTTCAGCCCGCGATCAGGCAGGCAGGTCCACTGGACCACCAGGGATATAGGATAACTTTATTTATTTACTGAAGCCCACGATCAGGTGGGCAGTGGTCCACTGGACCACCAGGGATGTGGGAGGTTTTATTTATTCTACTAATGCCCACAATTGGGCATGGGGGGAACGCCACCACGGAGGCGCAGCTGGAGCACGGGTGGCCACCCACAGGTGGCAGCTGCCGTGTTGCACCCTGCAATGCGGCAGCTCACCTGTGGGTGGCCATCCATTGTTCCTTTTTTTTTTTGGATCAACTTTGTGCTGGCGCAGGTAGGGGTTGTGCATGCATGGCTCCGCACATCCTGGGCTGAATATCGGGCTGTGCAGAGTATGCATGGGCATGCCCCCCCTACCTGGCCTGCATACATTACTGATGCACTCCAGCGCAACTGGATTTGTGCCAGGCGCAATTCTTGTTTGAATATCGCACCAGGGCACATCAGTGGGTTGCACATGGCACGACACTGTTGCACCATGCGCAACCCTTTTGAATATCTGGGCCTTTAAATTTTAGAAAACACCCAATATGCCAAGGAAGAGGAAGGAGAAGGCTGCATGGAGTGGCAAGAAGATAGCAGCTGTCGGTGACTCCATAGTTTAGAAAGTGGGGGAAATTGTTTAACCGGGGGGGGGTTGTTTAACCATGTGAGGCACACTAAGCCAAAGCATGTTTCCAGGTGCGACCTGGGAGCACACGGAAGTTAAGTGACTTGCTTAGGGTCACACAGAATGCAAGTGGGGGCTGTAGGATTCAAACTCAGGTCTCCAGATTTGCAGCTTAGAACCTTAAACCACTGCACTATACTGCCTCCAGTGGGAGACGTGGAAGGGTCAGGATGGTGTTATCTTGGGAAAGGGGATCCAGGGTGGTGTATCTCGGGAGAGGTGGTTTGCCTGTGTGGAGCTCGGGTTGAGCATGTGATATCCAGGGCAATGCAATGCAGCTTGGGGAGGAGCAGACAATTTGCCATGTTAGCATGAACAGTATAGAGTTCATAAGTTCTGAGGACATGAGATCAGTCATGGAATTAGGGGTGCTACTGAAGGTAAAGGTACTACTGATGGTGATCTTTTTTTAGATCTTCCCTGCCTTGGGGGCTAGTGAGGTGTATAGATCAATAGGAAGGCAAGTGCTTGGCTAAAGGTCTGGTGAAAGAGAAAATGTTTTCTTTTTCTTCCTAACTGGAGGGTCTTCTAGGGTAAGGGATGCCTGTATGCCCATGATGGACTTCACCTGTGCTAGGAGGGAGAGGGGATATTGGTTAGGGGAATGGACAGGGCAGTTGGATAATTTAAAATGGACAATTGGGGTGGAGTACTGGTGCAAGGGTTCACCAAGGACAGGAGGCTGATACAGGGGATCACAGAGGGATGGACAGCAAAGCAGGGAAGAAACAACAGAGAGGATCCACAAAGAGAGTGAGGACTCATAGAAGGGGAAATATTCTTACTTGCATGCAGACCAGTATAAGAACCTCATCCAGCACAATCGATGAGGTTGATGATCGGATGCACTTCAAAGGTCAGAACACTTCTGTTCAACGCCTACGTATCTGACATAAGGACAGGAATCAGGAGTGAGATGAGTCTCTTTGCAGATGACTCGAAACTGGGGGCGGTGGTGGATGGGGAGGAGGGGAGGGTGGCCCTGCAGGGGGACCTGGAGGCTCTGGAAAGATGGTCTAGAAAGTGGAAGCTGAGGTTCAATGCAGGGAATGCAAGGTACTCCACCTGGGGCCAGAAACCCAGGCCAAGTGTACACCCTGGGGGAATACTACAAGTCTCAATGGCTGAGAGGGACCTGGGGTGGTGGTGATGTCAAGATGAACAACTCTGAGACTTGTAGGAGGGCAGCAGCCAAGGCCAACAGGATGCTGGGATGCATCGCTAGGGGATCACCTCCAGAAGGAGGAAGTATACTCCTCTGTATAACTGCTTGGTGAGGCCGCACCTGGAGTACTGTGTGCAGTTTGGAGGCCACACTTAAAGAGGGACATTAACCTCCTGGAGAGGGTTCAGAGGAGGGCAACCAAAATGATTTGGGGCTTGGGGGACAGGACCTATGAGGAGAGACTCGAAGAACTAAATATGTACACATTGGAAGAGAGAAGGGACCGGGGGGACATGATAGAGGTCTTCAGGTACATGAAGAGGGTAAATAGGGGAGGAACAGTCAGGGTGCTTCGAAGGAAGGAGGAAGGGGCCACTAGAGGGCATGGGTGGAAGCTGGAGTGGGGAAGATTCAGGGGAGAAAGGAGGAGGTGCTACTTCACTGAGAGGGTGGTGGAGCCATGGAATGCACTACCTAGGGGGCTGGTGGAGGCAGAGACAGTGGAGGGGTTCAAGAGGGAGTGGGACAGGTACAGGGGAAGGGTTCAGGAAGCAAAATCCAATGCAGCAAGAATATCTGGAACTGGGAAGGGAGAAGCCAGAGAAGGCGAGGGGGACAGCAAGGTCAGCACCCAGGGTGGGGGCTGACCAAACGAGCAGACATGAAAGACCGTTAGGCCTATTCTGCTGGCATTTTAGTATGTTAGTATGTAACATAATGGCACTGTCAAAAATCTGGCAGGGAACAGAAAATGACTGAGAAACTGGAATAGAGGGCTATGAGCTCTTCTTATTTTATTTATTTATTTTATTTAGTTTTTGTTAACCGGGTAGGTGCACTAGCCAACAGGTGACTATTTTCAGGCACGACCCGGGAGACACAATTACAGTACAAAATAGGTCAGTTTAGTTAACATAATACAGGCAAAGGTACAGTGGTACAAGTACAGACATACGATTTTCAAAGGCCTTATGGTTTAGTACTACACAGTAGAACTGACGAAGGATAAAACAAAAGAAGGATTATGTCATAATTATACACAAAGTCAGAAGAGAATAAACAATGTTGGATATGCAGTAAAAAAGGTCAGAATAATATACATATTACAACATTAAGGCAATGGATAGAGCTTATAGATAGGTGGCTGCCTTCATAAGGAAGGGAGGGAGTCGCTGTGGAAGACAAGGAGAAAATGCAGAGATAGTGCCACAGAGTTCACCTGGGTCGAGTTAGGGGAAAAGGGGACACAATAGAGACATCATGGATGCATAACTTCAGGCCTCCAAACAGTTCAGCTGAGCACAATGATCAGCTGGTTTGGAAAATTATGAAAGCTGCGAAAAGAGATACAGTGGTGATCCTGGGGACTTCAATCTCAATGACGCAGATTGGCAAATTCATTGAGAAGGCTAATGGTAGGGCAGAAACAGAGTTCCTGTCCATTTTCAAGGACTGCTTCCTAAAACAGCATGTCCAACCAGAGACTAAGTTTAAGCCATTCTTGACCTTGTTTTCAGTTGCCTTGATTAATGCAGAATTGGCCACCTAAAGTGGCACCCATCGTGCATGCACGAACAATGGCACGAGAACCCAATACTGCACACAGACCTTGGGATGCTCCAACAATCTGTCAAACACACTCCTGAAAGCAAAAACCCCAGATTCTACCTTGACTTCATATGGAAGAATCTGTAGTCTGCCCTGCATGAAACCAAAATGGTAGTATGGGCTACTGCAGTCCTACCAAGGTTCCCCATTTGCTAACATAGTCTGTTGCAAAGTTGTACCAAATGCTGAAGAAGTCCTTTTGTGCTGCTGTTGTTAGATTAGAAAGTACAGCATCATGATGAAATAAGTTGCAGTAAGTGAAGGGAAATATAGTTGCTGAAAGGGAGCGCAACCCTGCAGAGCAGGAAGTGGCCTACTGTACCAGCTAGGACAGGATATAAATGACTGGGAAAGACTGGGAAGGGGTGTGTCCTACTGTAAGACTACCCATTGAACCGGAAAATACAGTATTAGTGGTACTGTGTAATTGGGGACAATATTATTTTTCCAGTTTGTTTTATTATATGGTCACAGTAATGATGCACTGAACCATTGTTGCATCTTACAACCATTTAGTGCCAATGTAAGCAATGAACGATTATAAGACTGTAAATGCCTGTATTTTATAAAGGTATTGTGGTTTGCAATATATTATTCTTCTTCACAAGTGGCTTACTTATCAGAGCATTTCAGAGAGCTGTACAGTAATATAACATAAAAGTTTTGAATAATGACAAACTACAATATATACTTCTGTTACATGCATTAAAAGCAAAATTCTAGAAACAGATCTTCATTGTAGATATAAAAATGGAGCCTTTAGTACTGCCCTGATAATAGCAAGATAACCACAAGGGGGAATGCCTTCTCACTCTAGGCCCATATGATATTAACAAAACAAACAAAAAAAAATGTTGGCCAAAAACAGGCTTGGATCACATGGGATCTTCTTCGAGGTATAGCTCTTGCAGCAGGTTACACCATTAGGACTGAAGCCGGCCGGCGTCAGGACCCCACTGAAAATTTTCTAGCTAGCAGTCTTCAGCGGGGACCACCTCCGACATCGGTCCTGCCCCCAATGTCAGGCGTAGTACATAAGGAGGCGGTCCCGCCAGAATCTCCAATTCTTTCCTGCCGTCGACTTGCATGTCTCGACCTCTTCGGTTAGTACTAACGCGCGACGTCCAGGAAATCCTTTCCAAATCGGAAACTTTGGAAGAAATTCTTCTTCATGACTACCTTTCTTCATCTGATGTCCTCCCCAGCTTCAGTGGAGGGCCATCCTTCTAAGTGTGCTTGTGGGAAGCAGATCCCATTTAAAGACCCCCATTCAGCCTGCGTTCGGTGCCTGGGCCCGGACCACGACACCCAGGCTTGCTCCTTCTGCCAGGGCTTTAATAGCCAGACCAGAATCTGCCGACAGAAGGCTCTCCAGGCTTTCCTCTTAGAAGAAAAGCTCAAGGCCATGGAACCTTCCTCTAGGGGGGAACCTTTGGGAAAGTCCCACAGGCACCATGAGAAACATTGGGAGAAGCCGAGACCTAGATCCTCCTCCAGGGCCTCGGACTCCCACAGCTCCGGCTCCAGGTTGGACCGCTCTCCGTCGAGGGCCCACTCTCAGCCTCCCCTGGTAGTGGTCAAATCTGCCAGTGGCTCTTTAACTCTGCAGCCTGCCAAGACCTCCAGGCTTCTTCTTCTGCTAAGGCTTCTTCCAGGTCAGGGGAGCATCACAAGTCTTCGTCCCGGCACTCAGCCTCCGATGTCCAGTCTGTCTCCTTGCCTGTGCCTCCCCAACGCAAGACCAAGGAACTGACCTCTCTTAAGCGGACATCGGACCCAAAGTCGGCCCACCCGATGTCGGCCAAGATCCACAAGCACTCCCGTGAGCCGGCGGCAGTTCGTCACCCGTCGCTGGTCAGGCATTCTCCCCCCAGGATGCCGGCCGGGGACCGGCGCCTGCTGCCGCAGACAGAAGAGCCACACCGCTGCCTACCGATATCGGTCAGGAGGCATTATCGGAGGAAGAGTCCACTCAGCCCGAGGACCAGGCAGGTGACTCCGGACCCGTCGAGCTCCAACGGGAACCCTCCCCAGAACCGGAGACCCTTGGGGAGCCGACGCCCGGCCCCGACGACAGACCACCGGTGCCCGGCCCGTCGTCGGGACTCAACTTGGCAGAGGTGAAGGAGCTCTTCACTTTCTGGTGGGACACCATCAAAAAGGATGTGGTCACCACGCACCCTCCTCCCACACCCGCGGCACCACCGACACCTGCACACCCTCCTTCGCCCAAAGGGGCAGCAGGCCAAGCACCTTCCCCCCAGGAGCCAGTAACACCTCCTAGGGGCAGATCTACAGAGCAGAGAAGAGAAGGCCTCCGTCTAGATCTTCTTCAGGGTCACCCAGCCCCAAGAGACCCAGAAGACGTCGGTATTCGCCTTCGATGGAGGACTCCAGATCTGACATCTCTGAATGCTCCAGATCTCCTTCACCAATCAGCATCCCTTCTCCAGACCCACGTGACCTCCCTAGGTCTCCTCCGGATGACCCCTTTTTCTCTGAGATAATGAGACACATCCAAGAGAACATGGGATGGGATGCAGAAGAACTAGACCCCGAAAGATTACACCTTGCCCGTTACCTTCGGCAAAAGGACCCTAAGCCTGTGGTAGTACCACCCTTGGTGGACACCTTCGTGGACGTCACTAAGGCAGCGTGGAGGCATCCACATTCCACTCTGGCTATGCCGAAGAAGGCTGACTGCCTGTACAAGGCCCCTAGGGAGGACCCGTACCTGGCTAATCATCCTCTGGCCGACTCCCTGGTCATCACAGCCTCTCATGACCGGTCTCAGAAACCGCAACATCTGAGCACGCAGCCACCGGATCCAGAGTCCAAGCAACTGGACGTGCTGGGTAGGCGCACTTACGAGGCCACGACTTGCGCCATCAGATCCCTGAATTACCTGACCCACATGGTTCAGTTTCAGAATGTGCTGTGGGAACAGGGGCAGGATCTGGTAGAGAAATTGCCAGACGGTGGCCCAAAGGAGGAACTTCTTCAGCTCCTCCGCACGAGTTCAGACGTGGAGACCCAGGTGCTCCAAGCCACGTACGACTCTGTGGACTCTTTGGCCAGAGTGGCAGCCTCAGGTGTATGTCTCCGGAGACACTCATGGCTCCGTGTCTCCGGGTTTACCCCGGACGTCCAGAAAAACATTTTGGACGCCCCCTTTCATGGTGAAGTTTTGTTTGGTGAAGCATCGGAGAAGGTCATCACCAAATTACAGGAAGCCGGGAAGGCCGTTAGATCTGTCCAGGCCATGTACAGATCTAGACTCAGTTCCTTTCGTAGGAACCAGAGTCATTTTCACAGTTGGACTCAGAGGCAACAACCCCGTTCTGGCCAGCATCAGAGGGGCTCCTTTTCCCGGAAAGCCCAGGTCAAAACGTCCTCAGGTAGGGGCCAACGTGCTTCCAAGTCGGCCCAGCCTGCAGGACCCTCTGCTGCCACAGCATGACTCCTTCTCAGCCCCCGCCACTCCTCTGGATCGATGGGAAACAAAGGTCAGGGGTCGCATCGCAGACCACCTGCCAAGGTGGCGCTTGATCACCACTGACAGGTGGGTGCTACAGCTGGTCGAAAAAGGCTACTTTATAGAATTCTTAGACAAGCCCCCCATGAGGCCTCCTCTGCTCTCCCGTTACTTGGGTCAGCATGCCCTGCTCATCAAGCAGGAAGTCCTCACGCTTCTGCAGAAAGAAGCTGTGGAGCATGTTCCAGGGAACCAGATAGGAGCAGGCTACTATTCTCACTTCTTTCTGGTTCCAAAGAAGAGAGGAGACCTCTGTCCAATTTTGGATCTCAGCGACCTCAACATATCGGTCGTCTACAAGTGCATCCGCATGGTGACTCTCCTGGGACTAATCCCCATGCTGAAGAAGGATGCTTTCTTGGCGTCCCTGGATATGCAGGACGCCTACCTGCACATCCCCATCGCTCAGGCGCACAGGAGGTTCCTGCGCTTCGAGTTTCTCGGTCGCCACTACCAGTTCCGAGCACTTCCTTTCGGGCTGTCATCAGCACCAAGGGTATTCACCAAGTGCATGGCAGTCGTGGCAGCGTCTCTGAGGAGACAGGGTCACTACGTGTTCCCGTACCTGGATGACTGGCTTCTCATGGCCTCCTCCAAGGAGGCATTGCTGCTGGCCATTCAGCACACCCAGGCTCTCTTCCAGTCTCTGGGCATCTTAATCAACTATGAGAAGTCTCTCCTGGTACCGTCCCAGAAGCTGAAGTTCATAGGCACAGTTCTGGACACAGTCAAAGGGAAAGCCTTCCTTCCCGAAGACAGAGCAGAATGCATACGATCCCTCATAAGGGGCATGTCAGTGAAGAAAACCATCCCGGCCAGGCTGGTCCTTCGCCTGCTCGGACACATGGCTGCGGCCATTCCAACGGTCCTGATGGCAAGACTCCACATGCAGGTAACCAAGTGGATGTTAAGGGTGCAGTGGGACCAAAGGCAAGACCATCTGCAGCAGCCAGTCAGAATCACGCAGACCGTGATTCGGGACTGGCAATGGTGGCTAGATCCGGGAACCCTCTTAGTGGGGGTTCCCTTCACAGTGCCGTCCCCGGTGTTGACACTCTCTACGGATGCCTCAGGGCTGGGGTGGGGAGCGCACCTGAATGGGGTGAGGTCTCAGGGAACATGGACTACCCAGGAATCTCATCTCCATATCAACATATTGGAGATGAGGGCGGTCCTTATGCCCTGCTGGCCTTCCAGTCGGAGATTCCACCCAGTACTTCCTGTTACAGACAGACAATACTGTGGTGATGTACACTCAACAAGCAAGGAGGCAATACTCCTACTTTGCAGGGAGGCAGTAAGGGTGTGGAATGGGTAATTGACACGGCGCAAAACCTCATTGCAGTTCACGCTCCCGGGTGGACAACACGTGTCACAGATGGCCTGAGTCGCTCCCAGGCCAGAGTCCACGAGTGGGAACTCCTACAGGAAGTGGCAGAGGATCTGTTTCACAGATGGGGTACTCCAGAATTGGATCTATTCGCCTCCCCGTCCAACGCAAAACTGCCCAATTTTTGCTCGCTAGATCCAGGGCCTGGTGTTTTCTGGTGAGACGCGTTATCCCTCTCCTGGGCAGGCAGATTCCTCTACGCCTTCCCTCCTTTCCCGTTGATCCAGAGAGCCCTTCTCAAATTTCGCAGGGAGCATGCGACGCTTATTTTGATAGCGCCTTTTTGGCCCAGACAAATTTGGTTCCCGCTTCTGAATCAGTTGTCCCGGGAACCTCCGCTGGCTTTACCAATCAGCTCCCACCTGTTGTCTCAGGAGGAAGGTTCATTAGTCCACCCGGACTTATGTTCACTGAACCTGCATGCTTGGCTCCTAGAGACATAGCCATGTTGCGACACGGGGTCTCGCAAGAGGTGGCAGACGTGCTTTCTGCCACCAGAAAACCGGCAACACACGCAACATATGCCATGAAATAGCGCAGATTTTGCCTGTGGTCTCAGACTCGCGGTTTATCGCCCTTAGACTACCCTGAGAATCTAGTTCTGGAGTACCTGCTTTTTCTATTTCAATCCGGGTTAGCTTACTCCTTGATTAAAGTGCACCTTCATGCAATCTCAGCTTACCATGCCCCCATAGGCCAATGCATGGTGGCCCAGCTGGACACTACCAGTGCCTTTTTAAGAGGGGTCCTCCACCTTAGGCCGCCCATCAAGGATCCCGTCCCTCCTTGGGATTTACCCTTTGTTTTGGAGCAGCTTACGCTGCCACCCTTTGAGCCTGCCGCAGATTGCGAGCTACGTTTTCTGTCATGGAAAATGTTGTTTTTGGTTGCAATTACTTCGGCGAGAAGAATCTCCAAATTACATGCTCTCATGTGCAAGGAGCCTTATTTAATTTTTCATCAGGACAGGGTGTCCCTGAGGACGAATCCTAAGTTCCTGCCTAAGGTGGTCTCAGCCCTTACTCTCAACCAGGACATCGATTTACCAGTATACTTCCCTAAGTATGCCAATCGAGGAGAAGCACTGCTTCACAGCCTGATGTGCACAGGTGTCTCAGATACTATTTGACCAGAACCAAACAGCACCGGAAAGTGGAGCAGCTGTTCATTTCATTCGCTGAGAGGATGAAAGGGGCCCCGGTTTCAAAACAAACCCTTTCACGCTTGCTCATCCAGTGTATTTCCTTTTGCTGTGACAAGCGTCAGAAACCCTTACCTGGAGTGGTCAAGGGCCATTCGACAAGAGGAGTGGCTACCTCCTTTGAGGCACTGAAGAACGTTTCCACGTCGGCCATATGTGCTGCAGCCACCTGGAGTTCGGTACACACTTTTATCAGGCATTATAGCCTGGATATGGCCTCAAGGCGAAGAGCGGGTTTCGGCCTTGCTGTTCTTCAGGGCCTAGGCTCAGGATGGGTCTGGATCTCCGTATTGCCTCCTCCCGATGGCTTTTCTAGGTGCCATTGCTTGGGAATCAGTCCTAATGATGTAACCTGCTGCAAGAGCTGTACCTCGAAGAAGATAGTACAGATACGTAAGAACTTACCGTAACAGTAGAGCTTCGAGAACAGCTCTTGCAGCAGGTACTTTCCCACCCACCATTCCCCCTTGGAGGAAGTAGGTTCCAGCCTAACAATATCCTTAGGATCGGAAAGGTCTGTTCTGAATCTTGGCCATCTGATGGCGGGTCCTCGGCCTCCTCTTCTGATGTCATCCAGCGGCCGGAAGTCTCCAGCGGGAGAACTGGGGATTCTGGCAGGACCACCTCCTTATGTACTATGCCTGACGTCGGGGGCCGGACCGATGTCAGAGGCGGTCCCCGCTGAAGACTGCTAGCTAGAAAATTTTCCGTGGGGTCCTGACGCCGGCCGGCTTCAATTTTAATGGTGTAACCTACTGCAAGAGCTGTTCTCGAAGATCTACTGTTACGGGAAGTTCTTACGTAACTGTACTTTTCTTGTACTTTTATTCCTAGACAAATAAGTAGATCCTCCTGGGAGAAAGAAATTGCCTCCCACTTTGCCTTTGCATGTTTCTAGTTAAGTACCTTTTCCAGTTTGTCAGTTAAAAATACCAGAATATGCATTTGCATCACTGTTTAGTGAATGTTGCATTACACTGGAAAAAACTCTACTTGTAAACTATACATTTGGTGGTAAGTTGATGACTGTAGTTACTAATCAGGCCACCGAGAAGACTAATGCTCTAAAATGTATTTCACCTACACTTGAAAGTATACAGAGAGACAGTGAGTACATTTTTGATACAGAGAAACGGCACAACATGAACTTTTCTCTTTGTGTCTGGTAAGAATCAGATCTAAGGATCCTACTGGTGCTGATATAGTAACAGTACATATAGGCATTAAACGCCAACATTGAGAATGTAAGAAAGAGACAATAGGATTAGCATTTCTGGTCAGGCGGCAACCCGCAGCCCCCCATGCACCAGCATTTTTCAGGACTTAACACAGTTATTTGGCCATTGTGAACAGTGTGTTTAAGTATTTTTCTTCAAATATAGAACAAGTTCTTCAGATGTGAGCACAACTATATTGATTTATAAATTGTTTTATGCAAGAGGTATTATTTAGGATGTGTGTTTGATCATAGACTGTATGAGTCTTGTGAGTAAGCATTCTTCTTTTTTTTTTTTTTAGAGTAACAATTCTAAGTAGAAAAAAATAGAACAAGTTGCTGCCACCTGAGAGAGCAGGCATGGATAATGTAACAAAGCAAAAATAGAGCCTGCACACATAAGACAATTTTCTTCAGCATTCATCAGGTGCCAATCACTAATTTTATAACAAGAGTTGACAATAGCCAAACATGCTGTTTGGTTTGGTTTGACTGAAGTCACATGCACCCAGAGCTATGCACCAGCACACAGTGCCATGAATGGATGCAGAAGTGTAGCCACACACAGAACCACAGTAATGTGCAATCATGCTTGGAAATACAGTATATCCTGCATTATATACTGTGCAGGCAGCAGCATACACTCAAAGACACATGGTTCCATGCAAACACATACAAGACTTGCAGACATTTGGGTCAGAAACGAAAAACATTTGCAAGTGCAAGTTGCCTTTTATGAAAAAGAGTTTTTTTTAAGAAACAATACAATATAAATGTATGTGACATAATGAATCTGATATATAATGAGATATAATAACGTGACCCCCATTATCAACCCATTTTCGAGTACTGTAAAAAGTCGTATAAACCTGCAGGTTGATATGACAAAGTCGCATCAACCCACCGGTTGATACGGCATTCACAGTCTCGCGTTGGGTTGTGTCTAGAAGGCTAGCCCTTACTGTTTACCACAGGCTGCCTGAACTTTCACCTCGGTGTCACGGCAACCGGAATGACTCTGACCCATTGAGATGATGAATCAATAATGCTGCACTGAATCTCAAGGACATGAGCAAACTTGTTTAATTATTTTACCCACTAAATCATTTTGTAGTTTTTTTTTTCTGTTTACTTCATTGTTGTGATCGATGTTTATTTGAACCAGCCACTTTACTCAACCTGAACCCACGACCCAGAAGATACCGAAGTTTAATCTGTTTGTGTTACTGAAGATGTATTTGTGTTGCTTAGGTTAAATGTAGGAATATTCTCTCCACTCTATTTAAGCATGTTCTGTAATTTAACAAGCATTTTAAAAATCAGCAGGTGGCATTAAAGTGGGACATGACTGTCACACTAGTCTTGTTTGAAATTCTTTTGCACCAGTTATTATGAAAAATAAAACATATGTTAGGGGGATGATCTGCAGTTTTTTATACTCACCCTTGGTGTGTGATAATATAGAAACCTCTTGAGCTTTGCTCTTGAGGTTTTTATATTATCACACATCTTGGGTGTGTAAAAAAACTGCATATTGCCCCCTACATATGCATTATTCTCTATTAGAATATGGGCTAAATAAAACAAGCACTTCCATTGGCTGAAACAGTACACAAGGGGGCCGTTATTTCTCAACAACGCCCACTCCATAACAAATTCTGCCTAGTAACATAACCACCCACCTGTTGCCACTATGCCCACCTTATCCCCACGTTCACTCCAACATACGTATTCGCACTGTCACTCTGCCAACAAACACCGCACCATGCCACGTAAATGACCACAACAACAGTTAATTTTAATTCACTAAGTAAGTGCGGTCAGTGCTGCAGTAATCGGGAGAAAAGTGGGCACATTGTTGCAGTTTCAAAGCTATGAAACTGAAATCATTCAGTTTCCTAAAACACGCTGTCTGGAATTACTGAATTTGGCTAATGAATTCTGCAGCAAAAAAATGAGCTACTTACTTTTTCACAGTATTAACGTTGCTGTTCTGGCACCGATTCCTCTGTACCTCGATCATCAGTCTTCTCTCACAACCATAACCACATATCCCAAAACATAACAAACAATGCCTAAAAAGTAAAACGAATACTTCACTGCCTATCACTATTGAAAACTCACACACCAACCTAATAAAAAAAAAGCGATATCACAAACAGCAGCACCCTCTACTGGCACCAAAGTCACTGTTTTCCAGAACCAACATATCTGTTTATTTTTTTGCAATATTTTAAGCTTTTTCCATTAAATTATTATTTTAAAAAATAATAATATAAACTCATATTCTAAGTGTAATAATACCCTCCAGGGTGGGCTTTATGGGATATAACGGACCTTCCAGGGTCTATAAGGCCCTCCACCTGTGGTGTCGGGCCTCACTACGCCCCTGGGCGGTCCGTTATATCCCAGTAACACCCTCTCTGTCGGGTATTATTACTTACTTCATTCATCATACCCATTTTTGGCAGGAACTGCTAAATATGTGCAGGGCAATGTTATAAATACAGGCAATACATGACATTCTAATAAGTATATCAAAATGTCAGATATGAAACAACATTGCATTCAAGCTTACATGAGAGATAAAAGCAGTCAAAATGTATTTTACAGAGATGTCAAGGAACTTAAAATACATCAACATACTAGGTGGACAGTACTAACTAGGAGCAAGAGCAGGTGAACACGCTATATATGTACTCACGGTACCTACTAGAAAATGCTTGGATTGATCCTCAGCCTTGGAGATAAATGGAAGAATGCTATTCCACCTAGTAAGCATGAATTAAGGTTCAAAACACAGTTCACACAGGGTGGAGGAACAATGCCTGTCAATCGACTGAGGGTGCTGCAACACGGGAAGAACACAATCTGCTCAGACCAAGGGAATATGGAGGGGGCAGGCAACGGAAGAGCAGAGAAGGAGTGCAATTGGAGTTGGTGGGAAGGGGGAGCAGGAGGAGTGAAGGAAGAGGGAAGCAAGAAAAGTGGTGGGGCCAGGTGATGGAAGGGGGCAAATACTGCATCTTGCAATCAGAAGTATATAAATGTAACATTGGCCACACATGCAGAATGGCCTACAAAGTTAAAAACTCTAACACCCCCAGTCTAATGCAACCTTAGGTTCTTCATGGAACTTTTTAGGGTTGTTTTGAGTTTTGGAAACAATATTCTTAGTTTCTGCTGTTACGATGTGTTTAAAAATTTCCTTTTCCAAATCCTTAAAAAACAACTTTCCTGAGGTCATAACACCTAAATACAAAGGACCCTTACCTCCCCAAAGAGTTCAAGGAGGCAAAACATATTTTTTTATTCCACAGATTTAGGAAGGAAGGGACTGCATTTAGGCTGCATGGAGCCAAGTGCCAGATACCTTCCACTTCCTTATACAGAGCACTGTGCCCACACACATTTTGGGATGTAATATTCTGACGAGCACAAGGGCATGCTCCATAGACTTGTATGGAGGTGATTTTTAAACTACTTTTTATGTTGGCTTGCATGCACGCGCAAGCAATATCTTGTGGTAGTAGCACATTTCAGTGGTGAGTCAGTGTTGTCGAATGCAGGGCACGCTTTAGTAGGTGCGTCCCTCATTCCCCCAATAAGCCAACATGCTAGCACTGACATAAGCATTATGTAACGTGGAAACAATTTATAAGAAAAGTGCCGCTGCAATCAGAGACAAGCTCATCATGCAGTGGCACAGATGACATGCCTCCCGACGTGCATTTCCTGCTGAAACATTTTAGTAAACATGGCGGCGGAGCCACCGCCACATAATCCCCAAAGGAAACTGACATCGGGGATGCAATCCCCATGTCAGCATGTCTGCCCCCCCCCATTGTGTGGCACACTGGGAGCCCACCCCATTGTGCTGTCGCTCACAGTAAGCTGACTGTATTGGCATGTTCCTGCCCCCACACCACATTGTGTGGCACACTGGGAGCCCACCCCAGTGTTGCTAACATCAGGCCCTCCCAAGAGTGATGAAGCACACTGGAAGCCTACCCCAGTGTGCCCAACATTTGTTTTCTTTCACCTGTAAAGAAAGAAAGCTGTCCCGCGGCGCAGTGTCCATTTTATTTTTGTACCTGAAAAAAAGAAAACAGTCCATGGTCCTCAGCACCCCACCTCCCCCAACACGCACTCACCCTCTGTGCACCCCACCTCACCCCATACTTACCTCTGGAGGTCCGGCACTGTGATCTGCAGTGGAGTGGAAACATGTCTGGACTCTTCAAAGCCGAACTGTAAAATGAAGAAATGTCAGTAAGATGTATAATGGCATAAATGGGGTGGGGGGGTTCAACTTAGGTGGACATCTCAGCCGTTGTTTTGAATTTTGGCTCCAAATTTTCAACATGGGGTTCTTGGGACCCCAGCTCATGACTACATGCACAATTATCTCGTTATTCAGTCCCAAAAGGTCATTTTGCGGTCACTGCGCAGAATCACCTTTTGGGACCTATTAATGAAACGACAGTGCCACTGTTCATGAGGTGGGGTCCCAAAAAGCCTATCTTGCACATCTGGTGAAAACATTCCAAAAAATGACTGTGTTATGAGCGTGCATTGTGCAATTTCCACGCACGCTCGTAACTTCAACAATTTGTAATATTTTCACTCCAGATTTTCAGCATTGCCATTTTTTCACACTTTCTTATGAACAGTACAGCTGTCATTTTTCACATCCTGCCCGAAATGTGTTTTCGCAGATGTGGCGCACTATGGCTCTGTCAGTGTGGGAAACCAATGTTCTGGACAGATGAACAAAATCACAGTGACACTGTTCATGAGCAGAGGTCCCAAAATACCTATGTTGAAAATCTGGTTAAAAAAATCCCCAAAATAATTGTGTTACAAGCGTGCATTGCACAGTTTCTATGCACACTCGTGACTTCACAAATTTTTCATATTTTCACTCCAGATTTTCAACATTGCCACTTTTGTTTACACCTTCTTATGAACAGTGCAGCTATCATTTTTCACATCTTGCACGAAATGTGTTTTTGGACCTGTGGTGCCAAATGGCGCAATCACTGTGCAAAATCACCTTCCGGCTAACGAACTGATAGTGTCATGAGGTGGAGTCACAAAAAGCTCATGTTGAAAATTTGGAGTGAAAATACCATCAAAAGTCTGGGGCATTAGGGTTTCCAACCATAACACCCCACCCTGTAGATACTGACAGGCATCAGAGGTGTGACGTGGGATTGGCAGCTACAATTCTCACGTCATTCCACTCCCACCCACACAATGCAGCCAATGACAGGCATCGAGGTGCGTCTTGGACTCTTCGGCCCCAAAGTTCATCCCATTCTCCTATACTGCACCCATCTCAGTGTATTTACTTATGGAATGGGGTGAGCATAATGCCCGAAGACCCCAAGGCACACTGCGACACTTGTCGGTGTTTGCAGGGTAGGGTGAGGTGAAATGATGTGAGCGTTATGGCTGATGATCCAAAGGTACACCCCAATGCCTGGGGTTCATGTCAGTTCACTACTTCACTGCCATTCCTATTATGCATCTTTCTAACTCCTGCACTACCAATGCCAATGCCAGCAAGACAACATTCGTCATTGACAATTGCTTGTTATATTTTAGGGTAGAGACTTGAAGAAATCAAAGTCACTGCTCAACTAGCAAAGGCCTCATACTCTAGTGCCCACTGCCATAGAGAAATCTGCTCACCACATGGGTCCTTGTAGTGGATCTGAATACCTGTGAGAATGCATTGCACTGGTGAGAATATGTTAACCCTTTCTTACTACCTGAGAGGAATGTGTCAAAATATATTTCAGAACTATGTCGCAAGTAGAGACTGACAGGCGTTGGGATGTGCCTTTGGATCATCAGCTATAACACTCATGCCATTTTACCTCACCCTACCCAGTAGACACTGGCAAGTGTCATGGTGTGCTTTGGGGTCTTTGGGCCTTATACTTACCCCATTCCATAAGGAAATATGCTGAGGTGGGTGGAGTACAGCAGAATGGGGTGAACTTTGAGGCCGAACAGTCCAAGGCACACCTCGATGCCTGTCACTGGCTGCAGGGTGTGGGTGGGGGTGGAATGGCGGGAGCATTACAGCTGATGATCCCAGGTCACACCCCTGACACCTGTCAGTCTCTACAGGATGGGGTGTTACAGTTGGAAACCCTAACTCTGTAGGTGTGTGTCGGTATTTTTACTCCAAATTATCAACATGGGCTTTTTGTGACCCCACCTTATGAAGAGCGGCACTATCAGTTTGTTAGCCGAAAGGTGATTTTGCACAGCGAGTGGGCCAGTTGGTGCCACAGATACAGTACGTTAACAAATTTTGGGCAGGTTGTAAAAAATGAAAACTGAATTGTTCATGAGGAGGTGTAAAAAAATGGCAACATTGAAAATCTGGAGTGAAAATATGAAAAATTGGTGAAGTCATGAGCATGTATAGAAACTGCGTAACGCATGTCTGCAAGCCAATTATTTTTGGGATTTTTTAAACACATTTTCAACATAGGCATTTTGGGACCTCCCTTCAAGAACAGTGGCACTGTGATTTTGTTACTCTGTCCCAAAAATTGATTTCCCACAGCGACCATGCCATTGTATGCCACAGGTGCGAATACACATTTCAGTCAGGATGTGAAAAATGACAGCTTTACTGTTCATAAGGAGCTGTGAAAAAATGCCAGTGTTGAAAATCTGGCATGAAAATATTGCAAATTTGCTAAGTTACAAGGGTGCATGGAAACTGCGGAATGCATGCTTGTAACACAGTCATTTCAAGGACTTTTGTCACCAAATTTTCAACATAGGCATTTTAGGACTTCTGCTCATGAACATGTCACTGTCATTTTGTCAAACTGTCCCAAAAACTGATTTCACATAGCGACTGCACTATTCTGCGCCGGACGTGCAAAAACACATTTCAGCCAGGATGTGTAAAATGACAGCTGTACTGTTCATAAGGAGGTGTGGGAAAATGGCAATGCTGAAAATCTGAAGTGAAAATATTTCAAATTCACAAAGTTACGAACGTGCGTGGAAACTGCTCAATGCACGCTCATAAAACAGCCATTGTTTGGATTTTTGCCACCAAATTTGCAACATAGGCTTTTTGAGAGCCCCCCTCATGAACAGCAGCACTGTCATTTCATTAATCAGTCCCAAAAGGTGATTCCACGCAGTGACCATGAAATCACCCTTCGGGACCAAATAACACCATGACAATGACGGAAATCATGAGGAGGGGTCCCAATAACCCCGTGTTGAAAATGTGGTGCCAAAATTTCCAAAAATGGCTGAGATAAGCACCAAAGTTGAAAAAAAAAAACTATTTATGCCATTATACAGCTTACCGGCATTTCTTCAGTTTGCGGTTGGCTTTGAAGAGTGCAGACGTGTTCCAGTTCCATCGAAGATCATCGCGCCAGACTCCGGAGGTAAGTGTGAGGTATGGGGGGGGTGTGAGGAGGTGGGGTATACAGAGGGTGGGTGTGGGTTGAGGGATGGAGCAGGACAGACCACAAAGGACCATTTTCTGATTTACAGGTTTAAAAAAAAAATTGCAGGACTTTTTTTATTTTTTTACAGGGGCATTTGGCACACTGTGGTGGGCTCCCAGCATGCCACCTGAGTGTTTTGGGGGGTGCTGTAGCCAACGGGGGATTGGGCACCCCCACTGGCATATATCAGAAGCAAAGGGGGGGACAAGAGCTGAGGGGGATTGGGCACCCCCCTCGGCACACAACAAATGGGGGGGACATTATGCCTCAAATTAAACTGGGAAGGGGGACTAAAGGTGACTGGTATTGGGGCCCCTGTCAGCAAAGAATGACTGTTTGGGGGTATGATGCTGAGGGGATTGGGCACCCCTTCGGCACACATGTGAAATGGGAGGGAGGGGGCATTATGCTGATGGGAAGTGGGCTCCCCCGTCGGCAAATGAAGTGTGTTGGGGCATGCCAACAGGGGGATTGGGCACCCCTGAAGTCAGCAATCTGCACGGCGGCAGTCAGTGCCGCCATGTTTATTGAAGTGCTTCACCAGGAAAGGCACATCGGGAGGCATGTTAGTGTGCTGCTGCATGACGAGCTTGCCTCTCATTGTGTCGGCAGTTTTCTTAGATCTGGTGGCCACTTTACCTAGAGCTGGTGTCAGCATCTGCATGCTGGCTTATTGGGGAATGAAGGACGAACCTACTGATGCATGCCCTGCATTCGCCCACAGTGAACGCACCTCCAAATCTGCTACTACTGCATTATGTAGGCTGGGCGCGCGTGCGAGCCAACATAAAAAGAATAGCAACTCTAGGGGGGAGACACAATTGCAACAACAGCAAATGATAGTAGTGCCTTCTACTGGAAAGTGTACCAGTGGAGGAACTACTTTACAATGAAATTACTTTAGTAATTATTCTTCTAATGTTAACCATTTTTTTTACTACTATATTTTACTAAAACAGAAACAAATATCCATTTTCTAAGCACAATACCCTCCTAGGTGGGCAGTATCAGCTAAAATGTACCCTTTCAGGGCTATAAGACCCTCTGCCTACAGCATCAGGCCTCATTACACTCCGCAAGCAGGTATAGCCTAATACCATCCACCTTGTCAAGTATTATTACTTACATAGATAAGCAACTAGTGACCCTCTTCAAGATAAACCTGGATTTAACATTACGTAGGATAGCAGGTCAACAAGTTAGCACCATGAGACATGGAAAGCCACAGCAGGTAACTCTATGCTAAAAGTGCACACCCTGGCCATCTTATTGACAATATCCCAAATGGTCAGCTAGTGAGACTACATAGAAAGTGTACCACCTTGCCTGACTTTGAAGGTGAAGCAGGGGAGCTCCTCCCCCTTTACTCCTCTCCCTGCCCAGGACCTTTTCTCCTTATTTGCTGTCTTTAGTTGCACAAGCATTGTATATCTTTTTTTTTTTTGCTGTTCTTTTATCCTCCTGCTCCACGGCCCTCGATTGGGAGGGAGCCTCAGTCCTGTCCCCCGATGTCCACCAGCTGACGCCTGACTGTTATCCCAGGGCTTACACCCCCGGCGGGGCCAGCAGAGTCACCCCAAACCCCACCAAAGACTGAATCCAGTCTGGTTGGCACTATGGCTATTCAGGGGCAGGACCTGAGAGCTCCCTCTGTCATCCAGCCAGGAGCTCTTTTTTCCACCAGTTTCACTCCCTCAGGGGCAGAGCATGCAATGACACCATCGATGGTAGCACGCACACTCCTATGCACATCCCATCAGGCATCTGCCCCACTTCTGATCCCAAGTTGGCAGCATTGATGTGCCAGCCCTAAGCCTCAGCCAGGAGCCAGGCATGCACCGACAACAGAACACCCCCCTCCCCAGAGAAGGAGAGCCATCCCTGGGATGCTCGATCCTTCTTCTCCCCTGCTGACCCCAGATGGCCTGCGCTCATTCCGGAACACTGGTCGCCAACTTGGTGCGAGGTGTGGCATCCAGCGTCTCAACCCTCAGTACTGCCAGGCCATTGTATATCTTTTTATAATTTATTTATTTGTCATCTTGGAGTAATACCTTGGAGCTGGAAGCTCGTTTACAAAGGTTCCACATCATGACATGTACTGTTACAAGTAAGGATAGACATGACATTTTGAGTGCACAGTACTGAACAAAAAGGATAGACAGTCTGAGTAAACAGTAGTGAGCAAAAAAAATTGAACATTTAAGGTACAGTATATACATATTTAGCTTGCACTAAGAAAGCAGTCAAGGGTTGACTTTGTCCAGAGGCAGAGTGAGGTGGGGGGATAGGATAGGTGGGTAGGGAGTGTGCAAGAAGGGGTGGTTATAGCCAAAAGAGATGAAGACAGGTTGGTAAGAGACAGATGATTGGGTAGAAATGGTGAAAAAGGGTGAGGGCAAGGCAGGGTGGGTGGAGTAATTAGGACTGGCAATCACAACTACTTAGTGCAGCAATGTGTTGGAGGAGGTAGGCAAGCAATGTAAAAGGTAGGCAAGCAATGTGAAAAGGCAGTAAGGAGGGCTGGGGGGATACTGGGATGCATAAGGAGAGGCGTCACCAGTAGAAAACAAGAAATTGTCATCCCTCTGTACAGACAGTTAGTGAGACCCTATCTGGAGTACTGCGTGCAGTTGTGGAGATCCCATCTCTGCAAGGACACAGACAAGATGGAGGCAGTCCAGAGGGCAACAAAAATGGTGCTGGATCTGCACCAGAAATCATACGAAGAGAAACTAAGGGAGCTTAACATGTATACCCTCAAGGAAAGGAGGGAGAGGAGGGACATGATAGAAACTTTCAAGTACCTCAAGGGAATCAGTAAAGTCCAGGAGGGTAGCATCTTTCAGAAAGAGATGCATAAGAACAAGGGGGCACAGTTTGAAGATGGGGAGGCAGCTCAGGGGTGACCTGAAGAAATATTATTTCATGGAGAGGGTGGTGGGCACATGGAACAGCCTTCCTGAGGAGGTTGTGGGGTCAAAAACAGTGGGGGAATTCAAGAACGCATGGGACAGACATAAGGCAATTATAGTGGGGTGTAGGAGAACACAGACTGTTAGTTAACTAGGATCTGTAGCTTATCCAGTAGGTAGGGAAATGGCAGACTAGGTGGGCCAAGTGGTCCTTATCTGTGGTCAAAGTCTATGTTTCTATGAGTTTTTGCTCAAACGGTCCTAGCTTTGGCTTGTGAACTATGACAGGAGGGAGATCATTGAGCCAACAGGGTTCTCTGTAGGTAAAGAACCGTTGAGTTTGTGTTGTGTGGCAGAAGGGGATTTGCAGAACATTTCTAGCCATTCCTCTTGTCCCATGAGGGTTAGTAGCTAGTTTAAGGAGGTTTTGGATGACAGTAGGGGTTTGTTCGAGGTTTTTTTTTTCCCTAAGAGGCATACCTGGTACTTCACCCTGCCCTGTAAGTTTAATCACTTGGTCTGGGCATATAGGTCACATGTGTGGGTTAGTCTGTGCACTCCTAAGATTTAATTTAAAGTCACACTGACCCTTTTAAGGGTTGTATCAGTAGGGCATCATATACTACAAGCCATAATCCATAATAGACAGGATTGAGGTTTTTACAGTGAGTGAGAGTGCTTCAGAGATCATACTATGACAGTGTCTGTATAGAAGACTGATTCTAGTGCTGACAACCTTACAACATGGTCAATGTGAAAGGTGAAGGATAGTGAGATATCGAGTGTAACGTCTAGGTACTTAAAGGAACTCAACTGTTCTAATGGAGCTTGCTTGTTGTTGAGTATTGAGTATTAAAGAGTGCGTGGTAGGCTGAGATGGCTGAAATATGCACTTTGATAGAGGAGTACTGGAGGGACAGGAAAAGCAGATACCATAACATACCCTGGACATGACAAGTAAAGCTCTAAACTGACACCAGATGTCAAAGTTTCCACTTTAGCAAATAGATGTGCTTGTCTTACAGTTCTCAGCAGTACTGGAGCTAAGGAGGGTGAGGAGGCTTGGAACTGCAAGTGCCTCTCTCCCCTTCAGTGCATATCAACATTCCAGCTTGCCCTTGGCCATTGCTGGAGGCTGTGGGTGCGCTGCCAATTGGGAGGAAAAGAGCAGTCAAGGGGCAGAGCTGAGGGAGCCTGCTGCATTTAGAAACTGCAGGCTGTAGTTCTTTTTTCCTTACAGTCCTTGGCAGCACTGGAGCTAAAGAGGTCAAGGAGGCCTGGAATTATAAGTGCCTCTCTCCCAATGCAGATCAACATGCCAGCTTGCCACTGGCCATTGCAGGAGCTATGGGAGCACCACCAACTGAGTACAAAGGAGCAGTCAGAGCCATAGCTGAGGGAGCCCATTGCATTTAAAAACTGCAGGCTGTGGTTCTTTTTTTCTTACAGTTTTTGGCAGCACCAGAGCTAAGGAGGGTGAACAGGCTTGGAACTGCAAGTGCCTCTCTCCCCTCCAATGTAGATCAACATGCCAGCTTACCACTGGCAGCTGCTGGGGGCTGTGGTTGCACCGTCAATCGGGTGGAAAGGAACAATCAGGGGGAACACCTGAGGGAGCCTGTTCTCTGTATAAAAGTCCTTCCTGTCAAGTGGACCTCCTGCTTGTGGTCCTTGTGCTAAGGACAAGCACGGAGGATATATACTGGAGTCTGCCAGGAGTCAGCCAAAAAGAAAGCCAACAGCAAAGAATCCTGCCTGTCTAAACCCAGGTACACCTGTGTCATTTGAGAGGTTTTCAGTGTTTTGTGGCTGTAGGTTGCACTGCAGCTGACTGGTAACTGGTCGTGGTTTATGGAGCTTGTTGCTAGATTGATATCTAGGTAAGTGGTACCATCTTGTCTGGGGGGAAAAATTGTTTTAGTGTTTGTATTTATAGCATTCCTGTATCTGTGACATACCTAGGACAGTTTAACTAGAGGGTTGTATATCATACTTTAGTAACTCGTACTGTCGTTAGCTTAGCCTTTACTGGGTTCTGAGAAAGGAGATCAGGAAACACAGGGACAGCAGACATAAGGAATGTGGGGGAGTGGTGCAGTGAAGTAGTTGTGGGATGGCAGTCTTCAGAGAAACCTTTTGGAGACTGCAGTGCTGCCCCATCTGTGTGCACCTCTCTGGGCTGAGGTAGAAGGTTGATAGACTCTAGGCAGACTAGCCTGAGAGTCGGGGGGCCTTCTCCCTGGCCCAGAGTCTACTAAGCCTGACACCGTTACCTCAAAGGATGCTAGATAGGAGAAGTGACTGGGCTACAGTGGGCTTGAGGAGGGTGGAGGTGGTGAAATCTAGAAGGCTGAGGTGGTGCGTCACAGGCACATTCCTCAACCAGTGCCACTACTGAATTTCTACACCACTCTGGCAGAGTGGGACTGCCAGGAGGAGGCATCTGCAGCGTGTATGGATGTTTAGTCCCCAGACATAATGTCGCAGTCAATAAGTAGCAGACATTATGTCACGGGGACAAAATATAGTTACCGTAATGTTCGTTGATCGATATTGTCTCTGGAACAAATGTTGCCAAACAACAAACAGAACAGTCAAATGGTCACCTTTGGTATACTTAGATGTGCAATGTCCCATAACAATCGGAATGGTCAAATGGTTGAGAACTAGAGCTAGTCCCAACATCCTCAGTGACAAACATGCTTTTACCTCCTCCCCCAGTAAAAAGGTTCCAGGAACAATAGCTAGACCCTACCTCCTCTGTGACATGGATGCTTTAACCCCCACCCCAAGTAAAAAGGTGCCAGGAGCAACAGCTCACCCCCACATCCTCAGTGACTTATATGCTTGAAACAGGCGGTAAATAAATAATAAAGTAATACACGGACGGTACTGTTCTTTATTGAAAGGGATTAAAATAATTTTCAAATCTGTAAAATCTCATTAAAAAGACATAAACAAAGTAAACAAATAGCAATAAATTACTAAAAAATTAAGCAATGATCTTGTGCTTTAGCTACCATTAAGTGCATAGAGTTCAACAGTAACATATAAGTGCTGGTGCTTGTGCAATGTAATTTTGAGGAAAACAATGCTGTGCAAGTGCTTAAAAGGTCAACTTAAAATCAAATGTATTCGTGCAACATTCAGGCAATATTTATTTCTATGATAGCAGCTACAGGATGTCATGTAAATACTGCTTGGGCTGCCTGTGTTCAAAATCCTGACATATTGATTGAAACACTGTTTACTCTTGAGTTTACTCTGGAGTATTTGCTATTTTTTCTTGTTGGTTGTTGGCCAAGCTGCATCTGTCACCTCTGCAGGGCAATGGCATGCTGTTCTTGTCTTAATTTGTGGGCAAGCTAAGCACGGGTTGGGTGGCTGATACAGACAGTTCTTGCAAAAGAGTGGCGTCCCCCCGGTCACGACGGGCGGCAGCACCTCATCGGGGAAGGGCAGAGGGATCAGTGGTCGGGTGGGAGGGGGTCCACTGGACCACCAAGGATATGGGGATTGTTTTCTTTTTACTTCAGCCCGCGATCAGGCAGGCAGTGGTCCACTGGACCACCAGGGATATAGGATTTGGATCATTTACTTTTACTTCAGCCCACAATCGTGCAGACCGGTACACTGGACCAGCAGGGCTTATTAACAGAATAATTAAAAAAGATGGGAGTAGATGTAAGGCTGGTTGATTGGATTAGGAATTGGTTAAATTAAATAATACAAAATGTTAGGGTGAGAGGTTCTACTCAGAGAATAGCAAGGTGACTAGAGGGGTGCCACAGTGCATGGTCCTGGGCCCTGTGTTATTTGCATTATTCATCAGTGACTTACATCAGGATATTGACATCTGGGTGGTGAAATTTGCTGATGAGGTTAAGTTGGGTGGGCTGGTCGATACACCAGATAATATTACCAAGTTGGTGTGGGATTTGGGAGATGGGCCGAAGAAAATGGTAAGTTATTTAGTGTAGAGAAATACTCAGTTCTACTTATTGGAAAACATAATATAAATCAGGATTACCATCGTTATGCAAATAAATTAAACAAAGGTTGAATCTGAAAAGGATTTTGGCATATTTATTTACTAAAATTTAAGTTTTAATGTACATTGTACTAAATTACTCCAGAGAACTAACTTTATGATCAACAATATCAAACGAGCATTTATAAATCGATCTGCAATCTGTATACTGCCATTATGTAAGTAATTTATTAGACCACATCTAGATTACTGGTCTCCCTTGTGGAGCACATATTTGAGGAAGGAGGTTGATCATGAGGAAAAGGTCCAGTGAAGGGTTATAAGAATGAATGGAAGGATGGGGGATTACAATCTGACACTAGGCTGAAATATCTTGGACTGTATAGTCGTGAAAAGAGAAGGGTCGGGGGAAATAATGTACAAAATTATGAAAGAAGTTGAATTAAGGGAAAAATTAGGAGTTCATATTCAGATCAAACTGGAGGGCTTGAGAGCACATAAACTCCAGATAAAATTGGACAATGTGGTTAAGAGGGGGAGATAATACATTTTTTTCTTCAACATACAGGAAGGATGTGGAATCAACTGCCAAGGGACATAGTCGAAAGTCCAAGTTTGAATGTCTTTTAAAGTAGACTTGATACTTTTTTCTTTGAATAGAGAGACTTGTTGGACCCGCTGATGGGGGTGGATGGAAATAATGGGCATTCTTACCTCCTCTTGTCCATTAACCCAGTATGATGACCCTGTATGATAACTGACCTATCCTGGGTAACTACATTATAAAAATGTATAAAAGCAAGATCCTAGTAAAATTGAGATTTTGCATTTTAGCTGTGTGAATGCTACTAAATACACTGTAAAAATGTGTAAAAGCAAGACCTCACTGAAAATGAAATATTGGAGCTCAACTGCCCTGTCCTGCTAATCGCACACAAACCCTTTGTGTGTATGCACAGATTTTGTAACAGCAAAGTGTGTGTGTCTATGCATGTGTGTTATGTGTAGAGAACCAAAAATATGGTTGACTGCGTTATCTTGATGTTTATGTTTTTTTTTCCATACTATTATAGTGTAAATGTGGGACATTTACATCACAGTAATACAAGTACAACTATGTCACACATTAATTCTGTATCTCTTCCCCAGTATCAGTCATTCCCCTAGTTTCTGTTTTGTTAAGTTAACCCTTAAGCTGCCGACAGAATTAGAATGCATAGTAACTTTGGACTGATACATCAGTCCACGGCCCTGCAAGGGTTAATAACTATTTAATTGTTCTTTGGTCAGTTCCACAATTTATTGCTTAGTAACTTATTTTTATCAATTTATTCTTAGGCCTAATTGACCTCTTTATTTTTGTTAACTTTTATGTTATACATATCACATTTCTATGCATTTTATATTCTGTATTTTTGTATCTGTTATCATTTCCCCTTTCTCCTTCCTCCAGGACGCATCTGGAAATGAACTGTTACCAGCTCTGTATGTCTTTCCTGGTAAAACCTTTTAAATCAATCATTCTCTTATCACAGTAATGCATTAGCAGCCATTGCAGCTTTGACCAAACCTTGTTTGATATTGGATGAGTTTGAACTGCTAGCTTTATTTTTTTTTATTATTTTTTTTAAATGCAAGCTTTAAGTCTGCACGGCATGGTTGGTCATGTCAATGCAGTTTCCATGTCTCAATATGCATCAAACTGCATTTTTTTTTTATTTTATAATTTTGGTTCACAATCAGCATAAACAAAAAAAATTGTGCAGTTTTCGTTTGGTTTGTACCATTCTAAAGTGGTGAAGTTGCATCACATATCCATTACCTGTCATTTCACATCATAGTGTTACTATACATTCACCTGCAAAAGCATTGGAAGATAATGCAAATTTATTCCATTCCTTAAGAAAACAAGCATTTGTCAATGCCGAATGTTGGCCTGCTGGCATTGGCATTGGTAGTGCAGGAGTTAGACAGATGCATCATAGGAATGGCAGTGAAGTATTGAACTGATGCCAACCCACCCCCACCCTGCAGAGAGTGACAAGCATTAGGGTGTCCCTTTGGGTGTTTGGTAGTGCAGTGCGGGAAAACATGTCGGGCAGGATGTGAGAAATGATAGCTGCACAGTTCATAAGGAGGTGGAAAAAAAATGCCAGTGTTGAAAATGTGGCATGTAAATATACCAAATTTGCGAAGCTACTAGGGTGCGTGGGAAATATGCAATGCACGCTTGCAACACTGCCATTTTATGGGTGCTCAGCACCAAATTTTCAACATAGGCATTTTAACACCTCTGCTCATGTACATTGTTCCTGTTATTTCCTCAAAGTGTCCCAAGAAGTGATTTCGCACAGCAACCACGCTATTCTGCGCCGGACGTGTGAAAACACATTTTGGGCACGATATGTCAAATGACGGCTGTACTGTTCATCAAGAGGTGTGGAAAAATGGCAGTGGTGAAAATCTAGACTGAAAATATCACAAATGCAGAACGGTACGAGCGTGCGTGCAATCTGACAACGCATGCTCGTAACACAGTTATTTTATGGAGTATCATCACCAAATTTTCAACATAGGCATTTTAGGTCCTCTGCTCATGAACTGTGTCACTGTCATTTTCATAATCTGGCCCAAACACTGATTTCCCACAGCGACTGTGCTATTGTGCGCCGGAAGTGCAGAAACACATTTCGGGCAGGATGTGGAAAATGACAGCTGTACTGTTCATAAGGAGGTGTACAAAATGACAATGCTGAAAATCCGCAGTAAAATATTGTGAATGCTGAAGTTATGAGCATGCGAGCAACCGCAACGCATCAGAACAGGCATTTGTTGATTTTTTTTCCACCAAATTTGGGAACTTAGGCTTTAAGAGGGCACTCATGAACACCGCCACTGTCATTTCATTAATGGGCCCCAAAGGTGATTTCACGCACTGACTGCGAAATCACCTTTCGAGGCAGATAAACGCCATGACAGTGACAGAATTCATGAGGAGGGGCCCCAAAAACCCCATGTTGAAAATTTGGTGCAAAAATTCCAAGAAATGCCTGAGATATGCAACAAAGTTGAAAAAACCCTATTCACTCCATTATACAGCTTACCGCATTTCCTCAGTTCGCGTCGGATTTGAAGAATGCAGATGTGTTCCCGGTCCACCAAGATCATTGCGCCAGACTCGGAGGTGGGCATGGGGTGAGGGGGTGGGGAGGCAGGGTGCAGGTTGGGCGCGGGTTGTGGGGGCAGGAGATTGCGGGACCGCTTAATTTTCAGGTACTTTTTTTTTAATTGATGATTGGATGTTTGCCACGCTGGGGTGGGCTCCCAGCGTGGCAGAAGGATGGCTGGTGGGGAAGCGTGGAGCCGATGGGGGATTGGGCACCCCTGTCGGCCATGGCATCAGTTGCCATGCTGGGATGGGCTCCCAGCGTGGCACCCTGTACCCGGGGGGGGAGGATAGTGGAGCCGACGGGGGATTGGGCACCCCCATCAGCTATTCAATGACTTGCCACGCTGGGGTGGGCACCCAGCATGGCATGGGGAAGACTTGGGGGGGGAGTCGCGGGACTCAGACTAGCCAGACATACTGACATGGGGATTGTACCCCCGATGTTGGATTCCTTTCAGATTTAGTGGCGGCGGCTTTGGCGCCATGTTTATCGAAATGTTTCACTTGGAAAGGCACATATGGGAGGCATGTCTTTATGCCGCTGCATGACGAGCTTGTCTCTGATTTCAGCGACACTTTATTTACAAGTTATGTCCACTTTACATACTGTTGGTGTCAGCGCTAGCATGCTGGCTTATTGGGGAATGAGGGAACGCACCTACTGATGCGTGCCCTGCATTCGCCCAACAGCAGCCGCGCCTCCAAATCTCCACTCTCCCAATATGTTGACTTGTGTGCAAGCGCGGCAAGCCAACATAAAAAAGGATACAATGCTGCCTCTTGGTTCTATGGAAACAGATATAAAATTGTTGTGGTCACTGGGTCCGCACTGCAGTCAGTGCTCTCAAATCAAGGGTTTTTAGGCTATGAATTGATGGATGCTGTGCCTGTTTAGTAAGAGATTGGGACCTATCCCTGGGAGTTTAAGTGGATGTGGTTACTGGCAGGTTCCGTACAAAGCGCTCTGCTCTAAAAGCTCCTGAAAACTGATTGACATACCTGTTTGGAGTGTATTTTTAAGATGTGTACAACATGGAAGGTTCCAGAACATGGCAGCCCAAGGCCCAGTGGTGCAGTGGCACTACACCACTGTCACTGTGGTATACAAACAGGTGCGTGATGGTACAGGGGCAGTGGTCTTCTGCCACAAGCACAAGCAGCCCCCTGTGCACCACCCCTGCAGGGCTGTGAGGTCCTGTGGGTGCACCCTGTGGTATCAGCTGGTGCAGGCCACAGGCCACGACAATCTATACTCAGCCTGGGGGAGGGTCAATGGACCCTTTATGTGTTGTATCTGCAGGGACAGATGATGAATTGTGGCTCTCACAAATATCCCTTAGAGGAGCGGTAGTAACTTGAGGTTGGTTGAATGTCCCCAGTGAGTGCTGGGAGACCACCCATACACCTCTGGTTACGCATCATACAGAGCAATGGCAGGCACCCACAATGTACACTGTGGATGGTATGTAGGGAACATTCTGAGGTACTGCTGCATGACTTGCACTGCACTGGTGTATGTCTTTTAGGTGCCTTGTCCCCCAAACCTCTGTAACAGCTGCACATTCAGGCCCTGTTCTGAGTTCATTGTCATGCATGACTATACTATTCCCCAGAATGTGTGGATTATACAGGTGGTCCTACATGCTAGGTAGGGTGTGTACAGTATAAAGGAAAGGGCCAGTGTCATCCCAGTGCCATGGACACAGGTATGCTATGAGTGAGTGACCACCCACAGCATGGTACACATCAGCACCACCAATTCCATGCCTGCTACACATAGGACCCTGGAAGGTCTGCTTGACGTGGCTGACGCAGGGTCACTACCCTGTACACAGAGACCGCTGACCTGTGCAGCTGTCTCAGCAACTCAGGGTAGGTGGAGGCGACAATTGCACCTACCACACTTGTCCAAACCATGTACTGGAGTAACCCACTGCTGGGGACGGGGCCAGTTCTGGGACATTCCATGGGTTCTGGTAATGGACATCCTGTTCCCTTGTCCCTGTATGAGGAACTGCCCTGTATTTGGGCCAATATACCAGATGTCAGTATACCCTGTCTTAGACCTTGGATCCTGTGGCGGGGGGGTTGTTGCTGGACTGTCGGGCTATGGCTGCAATGGCCCTGAGTGTAGGCCTATGGAGCCTGGGCCCACAGACCTTATTCTCACTGTAGCTGTGGCCCTTGGGGTGACTAACTTATGGCCATGCAGGTTGGGGACATGACAGAAGTTGTGGAGATATACAGGGTAATGCGCACACCACTCTACCCCAAGCACTCCCCTGTACACTTACCTTTGTTGGCCAGATGATCCTCCATGCTGTCTCCATTAGCCTGCAGTTCTACTGTGCTGTGTAAATGGGGCACTCAGACCCTCAAATTGCCCAGTCGTAATCAGGTATGCTAACGTATGCAGACCTGCTTGGAATGAGATTCTAATTGGTCCATTTGTCCATGAACTGCCTGATGAACTGATTTACATACCCTGGCTGAATATAGTGTGGTTCTGCAGCATGCTAACTGTGGCAGTGCTAGCGTATGGTGTCACAAGACGCACTGCATTATAATGCTGCATAGGCATGATGATGATGATGTCTGCCTGTGATGTCATTTGGCTGTACAACCCCTCTGCACAGTTCCATAGCACTACTGAGCACAGGTCATGTGCAGGTCATGTATGCACGACCTCATCACGTGGCATAAGTGCCACATGCATGCCCCCTGTCACACACAGTGCATTGCGCCACTATAGCATTGCACAGCATACATGATGCAGTGTACAGCACAAGTGTCACACCAGCCTATACTAGGAATCCGCATGCCCAGAAGCTGCACAGCTCACCACAGAGCTCAGACATGTCTTCTAGACAGTGCATGGCAGTCGTGCAATGTGACCAGCACTGGACCCTGGTTGAGCTGGCCAGCCAGTTTGATCTTGTGTTTGACAGGGAGGATCAGCTCCTGGGGGTAGGCAGCTGACTACACAATCCTGCAACAGTGCTTTAATAAAGTCCTGGGGGTGGTGTGCTGCCAAAATGGGTGGCTAACCCCTTGAATACCAAAACAGACCAACAGAAAACAGCAGCACTCAGGTAGAATGAACAGGCTATGCACAGAAGACTGCTCTTGCAAACTTTATTGTTGCCCAGGCTAACAAATACCAGTGCACATCCACAGATTGTTTTGCTCACACAGTAAAGTATCTTTAGCCACCAAGTGCTTCCCTGAGGGGTAGAAACATAACCAAATTACTATGTTTAATAAGTGATTAAATGCTATCATCACGATTAAACAAGTGACCCCACTGGTTCATTATGAAACATAATTTTAGATTCCATATTTGCATCACAACAAAACCACTAATAACACTAAAATTCATGAACAAATACAGTACATTTCAAACTGATCAGCAAAAAAACAAAAACAAAACCAAAAAACAGACTAGTGATCCATAAGGGACCTTTAAATTATATTATTTGGAATCCTAGTCCATTCAGAATGTTTTGGTTCACCTGATAGAATTTGGAAAAGATTAAATAACTCAAACAGACTGGCCTGTGATTACATCCTGTATTGAATTCCAGTGAATGCTAGGGATCAACAGAGTCAGCTGATAGCTGGGAAGACTTGGTAAGGTCAAGAAAGAGTAAGGAAGAATCCAGAGGGTAGAATCTTAAAAAGACAGATACAACTGTTAAATATCAAATCTAGTATGTTGTCAGCAGTTAGTCTTAACTAAGACACCCCTCAGACCTGTTTTACTTTTTATGTCTATTTTTCAAAATCAATTTAAAGTGGAGAAAATTGGGGGACTCCCTATGAAACCAAAGAGACCTCTATTATGACCATAAATAGAAGAAAAACTATCACAGAGGGTCTTTAACAAATTTGTCTCTGACCCCTGACATATAGTAGCTGAGACATAGATTACAGAAAGTACAGTCAAAGGGCATATATGCCATTTATTTTAAAAACGGCTTCAGATACCAGCTTTCATTCAGACCTTCTCGGTTCCCAGTTTTCGGTTTATAAATCCAGAGACTACCATTTCAGTAGGAGTTTTGTGTGGTCACCCTCTCTTACAGGTATTTTGGCAACTCCCAGACCCATAAACCTTACCTACTTAGGGTCTGAATTGTGCCTGTCCAAAAAATGCCTGTCTACTAGGGTATCAAGTTTTTTTGCCATGGCGCTGGATACCCAGCATGGTGCTTTCATGGGAATGGGACTTCAGTGTATCTGGGCAGGCCAGCCGTTCAGGCAGCTGTTATGGGGTTGTGCATCCTGTGACCTGCAGGGCCCTGTTGTGGGGCACATTCCCCTTGTCTGTGCAGTGGACATGGGCACACCAAGCTGTTGGCTACTGGGGACCACCACGGCATGCACCAGGGCAGCTCCAGAGTGCTGCATGAAATCTGTGTTGGTAGGACCAGTATGCGGTCATTATGCTCTCATGGCACCATTATGGTATGTATTATGGCCTGTCCATCTCAGGCAGGTGGGTACAGCTACAGCATGCTGTATGTGGTATGGTGGTCCAGGTGGTCAATTTGCCACCTGTGGGGACCCTGAGACATTGCCATGTATCCTGGTGGCCTCACATGCCCCCATCCGGGGTCTACATATGGTACTGTGGTGGCCACAGGAACATCAGCCCCTCATGGCCGTGGCATGGTGCCCACCAGTGGTGTGTTCACATTGTAGTGTGTGTGTGCAGTACCCTGTCACGTACAGCACCACTGCAGTGGTGTGCACTGTGGCTGACCCACACCATGCAGTCATCTGGTCCCTGCCCTGTGCAAGGCTGCTTTGTGTGATGTGTGTGCCTGCGTCCCGTCCTGCCAGCGACACAAGGTGGGCTTTGCCTGGACTGTCATGCAGACCACAGTTGGCCTGTGCACTGGTTTCACCTTGCACAGCCACAGGTTGTCTGTCCACCCTGCTCTGCTGCTCGACACATGCCACTGCATATTGTCCTGTGGCACAGTGCTGCTGCAGCTGTATGCACCCCAGACATACCATCTGCCATGCCTATTGCTGGTGTGAGTCCCTGCCATATCTGGGTCAGCTTGATGCTGCATAGGGCCACCCCTGCATGTGCACCTCATCAGTGTTGGATCCCTCATGCTGTCCTGGTATGCCACATCCAACATTGTACAGGGTTGAACATGGGGGATTTCTTGGACTGCTGGTACTTGGGCCTACCAGATACATCAGTCTGCATGGTGCCCGGGTGGCACAGTCTTCACCATATGCCACGTACTTTTGTCACAGTCTTACCATGTGCATGTTCCTTGTCTTGCAATGCCCACCAGCCTCTTGTCCTGCGACATCAGAAGCACCTGAACATTAGCCCCATGGTAACGTGGTCTTGATGTATCCCACATTGGTTCCAGCTGCACATGTACAGCTATCCAGAGGGTGTAGGCCATCTCCACTCCTTTGCAACAATCCACCACCCGTCTTCCCTTTGTGACATGTTGGTGCCTGTGCTGGTAGGCTTCCCCGTGGCTGCATGTGATAGCAACAACTGCATGCTCCATCCTGTGTGTGCAATTGACTGATTACATATTCTTTCTGTCCATAGCCATCCAGCAGTGTGCAACAGAGGCTCGATATCCAGAAGTGCATAATGGAAGGGATGACCTGCTCTGCTGTATCATTAGGCAACAGCGTCTGATGCTTTGACATCTGGAGGGGATTGAGGAGGCCATCCAGCAGCTGGTAGTGGGTCAGCTACAGCCACACGCTCCATCTCCAGCACCAGCCCTTCCACCAGTGGTACTATGAGAACCAGTGATGACCGAACAACCTACCTGTTTTAACCCAGTTAATGTACCTCACTACCCGTTTCCCTTCCCTATTCCCATGTTGTTATGGCCTGCTGCCTCTTGTTTGTACTAAAGTTTATTTCTGATACTGTTGCACCTGTGTTCTATGTCTGTTCTTGGTGTCTTTACTGCCCACCCACAGCCACCCACTGTGACAGTTTCTTACTAATGCCCTCCCCAGGCTACACCACTTACCCCCCCCTTGTGGCCTGCAAAGTCCTCAGTGCTGCTGTAAATTCAGTACTGCACAAGTGTACTGCACTGTGTTCCCACCTGCCACTTGCATGCTGTGCACTACACCCTATAGTCAAAGGACTTCGCACCGGTGTTATGACTCTGAATATGGTGGGCTGCAGGCATAGCCCAGGCAGTCTGGGGTGCAGCACAATCTTGGCGCATGGTCAGTTCTTTGAATATTGGGCCCAAGGTGCCAACTGAGAGAGGTCCAGAATTTAGTTGCAAACTTTGTAGACAAATCTTATTTATATAATTCTTTATTTCTGTTTGTGTTGCTTTTTCTGGGTCTTGATATGTTGTGCTATAATATTTTAGGAATATATTACCTGTTTCTATATTATCTGTCATTTGAGTAAACAATAACACATGACAGGGCGTGCAGTGATGCTTAATTACTGCATGCCCCAGGTGAGTTGTGAGGCATGCGGTGCAGATGAGTGCCTTCAACCACCTGGGAAGTGCAGACATTTATGGCAATACCACATACCATGGAGTGTGTTATTGTGCTTATAAAATGGTTTTAAAAGTTAAAAAGGCAGGAAAAAAGAAAGTAAAATTTGAGCTGTGTGGTAATTGAAATTACCACACGGTCATGTGATCAGTTTTGACCAGAGTGCTTGTTTGATTCAAGGCATTTTATAATTAAACAATAAGGCACGACATGGTATGTTATATCATGGGATATTGTCACGCCTTGAGTGGTTGGGCATGAGGCCGCAGGCTGAGTGTGTCCAACCACCTGAGAAGTGATGATATCCCATGATATACCACACCCTGGAGTGACTTATTGCTATCATGAACTGAGTTTCAAGTTTTTTAAATAAAAATAAATAAAAGAAACAGGTTTTAAAATGTTTTATGAATGAGTTTTTGGGTGGTGTAGGAGAACATTTTGAAAAAATAGTTCTCAGACAATAGCGAGCAAGGAGGCTGGTGGTGCCAGAACTTTTTTTAAGCCATGATAATGTAGCCCGATATCATCACGGCTTCAAAGAGCTCTCAGCCAGTCAGATTCCTCTATTTGAGATCCTCAGTTTATAATTGCCTTTATCAAGTTGCATATTAATGATTCTTTTTTTTTCCTTTTGTTTTTATAGGATATGCACCAACAATTTTCCAGATTTATCTGTTATGATAGAAACTGTGCTTAAGGAACGTAATATATTTTTTTGTTGTTAATTAGTTCCTGTAGTTCTATATTTTTTAACTCTTTAGTTTACTTTACATTGTTCTGTCCACTCTGTATTTTTTTGTTTTTGTTTCTTTAATCTTTTGTTTTTATTATAGTATTCTTTTCACTTTTTATTTCATATAAAATTATATATGCTGTAATTTATGCTTTGAAACCATCCCATAACAAGTTTATTTGTTGTGTGTCATCAAAATTGAAGTGCCAGAATTCCTATACCTTTATTAGGTGAGCTATGAAACCTTTACTACATAACAAAGAGTTACTGAATTGCCATTGTGGTGTTCTGATTTTATTTTTAGATGGATTAATTTTGTTGGTTACCATGGCATAATCTGAAATGTGATTATTAAGTACTTCTATGGCTGTGAACTGTTGAAAATAGTATTAGAGAAAAAAGTAGTCCAAACTGCTGTACAGTATGTACCTGTGGGGTTTGAATAGAATGTATATTGTCGAACTGAAGAGTAGTTATTTGTCCATGCATGTATCACATTTTTCTTGTACAAATTCTTATAATAATGTAGATGTTTTATTATCTGAATTAGTTATTTTATATGATTTGTCCAATTTGGGTTCATACAGGCTTTGAAATCTCCTCCTAAGCAGTTTTCTGCTGGCCCTAATGTTACAAGGCCCTTTGTTATTTTAAATTTTTTTTTTTATAAAACTCATTATATCCTAAAAAATGTGCAAATAATGAGCCCCAAATGTATTTATGCCCCTAACTGTCCACTTTGTTAGAAAGGTTGTGCCTTCCTCTTCAGTAAAACTGGGCCTCATATTTAAAGCCCAAGTTTTTCTTAATGAGGATTACATGTCCTCTACTTCTAGTTACGAACATACGAATCTACCAGCAGAAACAGACCACCTGGTCTATCAATGTCTGCCCGAGTGTCACCCAACCCTCTTGCCATCTGTCATTCCCATGATGGCCTCAACTCCCTCCACCCAGACCCTCCCTCGTGCTCTGTCCCACACCCTCTTAAAACTTTCTACTGTCTTACATGATACCACTCCCTCTGGTAGAACATTCCATCTAGACACCACCCTCTCCATGAAGTAGTGCCTCCTCATCTCCCTCCTAAATCTTCTGCTCCCCTATCTTAGTCCATGCCCCTCATGTCCCTACCCTTCCTCAGTTTAAATACCCCTTCAGTTCTAGCTTTATTTATCCCCTTCATATACTTGACCATTTCAATCATATCCCCCCCATACCTCCTCTCCTCCAGTGTGCACATATTCAGCTAATTCAGCCTGTCCTCGTAGGCCTTGCCCTCCATCCCATGTAACATTTTTCTTGCCCTCCATTGCACACCTTCCAATAAATTCATATCCCTCCTCAGATATGGCCGCCAGTACTGCACACAGTATTCTAAGTGTGGCCTGACCAAAGATCTGCAGAGGGGCAGGATCACCTCCCTATGCCTGGATGAGAAACCCCTTGCGATACAGCCCAGCATCCTGTTTGCCTTAGCTGCTGCTGCTTTCCTGCATTGGGCAGAGATGTTCATGCTCCCTGTTACCAACACCCCTAGGTCCTTCTCTTCCTCATTGATCCCCAGCCTCACCCCTCACAACCAGTTGTCCCTCTTTGGGTTCTTTGCCCCGAAGTGCATAACCTTGCACTTTTGTGCATTGAATCCCAGCTGCCACTTCTCCAACCATACCTCCAGTTTGGTTAGGTTCCCTTGTAGTTGTTTTCATCCATCCTCTTCGTCCACCACTGCCCTCATTTTGGTATCATCTGCGAACAGACTAACCATGCTCCCAACTCTGTGTGCAATATCTGAGATAAAGAGCCCAAATAGCACCAGGCCCAGCACCGAGCCCTGCAGCACACTGCTCGTCACCGATCTAAGTGTCGCAAGCTCCCACCCCCACTACCACCCATTGCAGCCTCCTCCGCAGCCAGTTCCTTATCCAGTTTGTCCGCTTCGTCCCCACCCCCACAGCAGTCAGCCCCGCCCAGCCTCCCATGAGTCACTGACTTGAAGGCCTTGCTGAAGTCCAAGCACAGGACATCAACAGCATTCTAGATGAGACACTAAAATAATACAGCTATTTTACCCAACCTGTTTTCAATTTTATTATTTCTTTTTCATCAAGATGTGTATATTCTGTAAAAAGTATATTGTATGTTAATGTGTTTTTTTGTTTAATTGGGGAGTGTATCCCATAAATATTCCATGTTGCCAGTCTTGTAATTAAGAAACATTCTGCTGATTACTCATTATTTTTTTTGTTAATGTACATTTTAATATATTTTGCATACTGCATTTATATCCTCTTTTATTATTTTTTCTGTACAACAATTGCCTTGCAGCATTATGAAAGAAAAAATGCAGTGTTTCTATTTTTGGATACTATTACTATGTACCAGAGTGGAAAACTATGATTGATGCTTAACTTAGGCTACCCCTCCCCCTTCCCCTTTTATATGCATAGTAAAGCTTTAATTCTGCCAATGCCCATATATGCTTTTATCTTTTGCTTTGTTTATCTAAGAATTCTACATATTATCGTAGAATTATTTGGTAGCTCAGCAAGTCTGCAGCGGGCAATACAACTTGGGCGGAAAGAGTGCAGACAACACCATGCCATGGAATACCGCCTGACAACAAAAAAACAGGTAAGTTTACATATTTCACTGGAGTGGTGGTCCATGGTGGCATGGTGTTGTAATAGTAAATCTATACTCACCACTGATCCATGTCCGTTTTCACCAGGCATGGTGTAGACTTGCACGGTGTTGTCCACGCTGTTCTGCCTGCGCAGTATTGCATGCGATGACATGACGTGGAGCCCAATTATTTCTGCTTATTGAAATAATAACTAAGTATATAGCAAAAAAGAATCAAGTATGGCAAAATGGGCAGTTTTAAATGTTATACAGCCTAGGTAGTTACATTCTAAATATGTATATTTATCCTGTGTCCATATATACTGTTGTATAGAAAACAGAAAAAGGCAATGGCAAATAGTAAACATATCTGTCATTTTCTTAATTTGAGCATATGTGTAGCCGCTGAACCAGGAACTTTTTCTGAAGGAATTCTGGATCAATAATGTCCTTTGACACTACAATTCAAATTTTTCCTCTCTTGTACAGTTTCATATGGCAGATCATTAAATATGGATATTCTTGCTCCTTCCAGTTCAATACATTTATTCTTATATACTGCTTGCATGAGAAGGTCCTTGCCAGCTGACTTTAAAACTTTCCCCATTTCCCCCAGGATTGTGGTGCTGGCCTAAACTCTAGTCTATGGGCTTGGTCCCCTTCCAAATCTGTGTGCTCCAGGGGCATGTCAACGAAGGCAGAAAAGTTTGTTTTAAAGTGTGCTGTACTGTAGACCTGATATTTCAGTGCTCCAGGATTCCAACTGTTCATTATATTTTTCCATCTAGAACTGGACTCATAGCCCATTAGCTTTGTTTTCATATCTTGGATTTCTCTGTTATAGTTAGTTTTTGCTCATTGTAACACCACTGAGTCATCCTCTGTATCTGGTATTCATACCTCTCAATCTCTTTCCTCATAAATCAGGGCTTTTAGTAATGGGGCTTGAATCTACAATTTTACTGGACAGCTTTTTACAAAGCTTAAAAAATCACGGACAAAGACCCAAAATCAGGGACACATCTTAAAAATTGGTACTATTCATTCAGAAAGCTGACAGAATAAGGAGATTAGTGTAAAATGCATTTTCTGAAGAAGAACAAGCCTGTAATTCTAATGTTTGACATTATTTTGTACTTACAGTCCCCACTTTTCTGTCACAAAAACACATTTTACGAGGGACAGAGGAAAATTCTGAGGCAAAATCAGGGGCATCCCTGAAAATCAGTGACTGTTGAGAGGTATACTGGTATTCTCTTTTCTGCTTCTGCTGAGTGTTTGGATAAAGATGTTAAGTTTGTTGCAAGTGAGTTAATTTGTTTATCAGTAACAGTCGTCTAGATGGGTCTGATATCCTTTATGGGGACTACTTCCAATGCAAATCCTTCAATATTTTTTTTATATATGTAGGAATATTTTCTGAGTTCACTGACTCCATTCTTCTTTTGTTGCTTCTTCTGTTTTTTTCTGCCCCCTGGTGGTTTATGACAGGACGGATTGTGTCCTTAAGTCTTCCAGATTAGACTGTTTCACCGTAATCTTGATCTGACTCTTCTGATCTATCTGTATCCTCCCCTATTTAGCTGTATTTTTATTTACATTTGCACCTCAAACATTGATCTCTGTTGTCGTTTTTTTGTTTGTTTAATAGGCTCTGTTTGATTTGCTTCTTAGACGTCCATGGGGTTTGAATCAAATTATTTACATTTGGAGCTGGCTGATTTTGTGTAACTTCAGTTGTGCCAGTCTTGTTTTGTGTTACATAGAAACATAGAAACATAGAAGTTGATGGCAGATAAGGACCGCAAGGCCCATCCAGTCTGCCCATTTCTTTTTCTACCTTATAAATGTGCCATCGGCCTTTGCTCTGTCAGTGGTCTATCTATTCATACTCATCTGTATTGCTCCCTTATGCCTATCCCATGCCTGTTTGAAGCCCTGCACTGTATTCATAGCTACCACTTCCTGAGGTAGGCTGTTCCATGCATCCACCACTCTTTCTGTGAAAAAGTATTTCCTCACATTTCCCCTTAATCGGCCTCCCTCTAATCTCATGCTGTGTCCTCTTGTCCTGCTATTTTTCTTATATTTAAACATGTTAGACTCTTTCACCTTGTTAATGCCCTTAAGGTGTTTGAATGTCTCGATCATATCACCTCTCTCCCTCCTTTGCTCAACGGTATACATATTGAGCTCGGTTAATCTGTCCTCATATGTCTTCTGATGCAGTCCCTGCACCATTTGGTTGCCCTTCTCTGGACTGCCTCAATTTGGTTAATGTCCTTGTGAAGTTGTGGCCTCCAGTACTGCATGCAGTACTCCAGATGGGGCCTAACCAGTGTCTTGTAAAGAGGGATTATTACCTCTCTCTTACGACTTGTGATATCCTACTTATACACCCTAACATCCCCTAGCCTTACCTACTGCTTTAGAGGTCTGCTTGATGATTTCAGGTCATCAGTGATGATGATGCCCAAGTCTCTTTCTTCCTTTGTGACTGCCAGCAACTCCTCCCAGCCTATAGGTGGCTTCAGAGTTTCTTCCTATGTGCATGATCTGCACTTCTTTGCATTAAATCCCAGTTGCCACTCTTCTGACCATTTTGCTAGTTTATCCAGATCTCTTCTCATTCTGCCTACCCCATCTGATCATCTACTCTGTTGCAGATCTTGTGTCATCTGCAAACAGACAAGCCTTACCCTGTAGTCCATCTGCAAGGTCACTAATGAAGATATTGAAGAGGACTGGCCCCAGGACTGATCCCTGAGGTACCCCACTTGTGACTTGCATCTCTTCTGACTGTATACCATTTACCACCACTCTCTGTTTTCTGCCCGACAACTAGTTTGCCACCCAGTTGACTAACTTCTGACCCACCCCAAGCTTACCCAGCTTATTTATCAATCTTCTATGTGGAACAGTGTCAAAAGCTTTGCTGAAGTCAAGGTAGCGACATCAACTGCTCCCCTTGGTCCACCACTCTGGTTACCTAGTCAAAGAAATCTATGAGATTAGTTTGACAGGACCTTCCTTTTGTAAACCCATGCTGTCTTGGATCCTGTGCCCCTATGGATTCCAGGTGTTGCACTATCCTTTCCTTAAGGAGTGCCTCCATAATCTTGCCCACTACTGAGGTAAGACTGACTGGTCTGTAGTTCCCTGCCTCCTCCCTGCTACCACTTTTGTGGAGCGGATCACATGAGCCCTTCTCCAGTCTTCTGGGACCTCTCCTGTGCTCAGAGACTCACTAAACAGTTCTGCTAATGGCTCTGCTAGTTCCACCTTAGCTCCTTAAGTACCCTGGGATGTATGCCATCCGTTCCCATTGCCTTATCCACCCTGAGCTTAGCGAGCTCTTGTAGGACCCTTTCTTATGTGAAGGGCGTAGTGCTCACCTCCCTCCCTCCCCCCTGTGTCCATGGTGCTGAGCTGTGGGCCATGCCCTACTTTCTTTTCAGTAAATACTGAGCAAAAGTATCTATTTAGGATAGATGCTTTTACAGGGTCCTCCTCCTCACATGTCCCCTTTTCTCCATTGAGCTTAGCAATATCCCCTCTGGACTTTCTCTTTTCACTAATGCATTTATAGAAAGTCTTGTCACCTTCTTTTACTGTTCGTGCTAGTGTTTCCTCGGTTTGGGACTTTGCCTGCCTTACTGCCTTCCCTGCTTCCTTGTTATTTATAAAAGATGCAGCATCCTCTCCCAGGTGCTTAGGATAAACTAGGTTATTATCGTTTAAAAGGGTGCTTACTTGACTAGTTAGTTTCTGCATAATAATGCAGGGTTATGTTTTAGGTTCATAAAATGTTTTCATTAGTTTGCTATTCAGGCTGTTCAGAATGTGTGCCTCAATTTTTCATACTGCACTCTTTTTCTCCAGTATAATAGTATTTCTTATAATAATTTGTACATTAGTTTGCAGTATGGTATTTTCTTTACGTGTCATGTTTTTTGCTCATTTTGTATATCTAGTTCAATTGTTCCCCCAAATTTACATTTTCTTCAGCACCAAATTGTACACTATTTAGTATTCCATTTGTAACTTTCAAAAAAATGTTATTGTTAATATGTTGAGCTCTCCCTCTCTCTCTCCCTCTCTTTTTTCTCTTTAGTGATACCTGCTGGTAGCTGTGCTCCCCCCATGCTCTGAGTTTCAGACTGTACTTCATGCTACTTTTTTATCAAAGTTTTAGAATGAGTGACCCATGTATTAAATTCCACAGCATTTAGGTTTGAAGAATTTCTTGCCTTTTACACCATTAGCTACTTGTAGCTTTGAGAGGCTAATGCTCGAATTTCTTAAAGAAGCATGTCATAGTAAAATAGAAGAGAGTGGTTACTCTAGTGGTGCTCTTAACATCTGTATGATGTCATCCCCTTGATGGAAACAGCTTTGTTGTGTATGGTCACCCATACACGATTCTAGGTGATCTGTATATTAACCCGGTTCTGCTAACCTTTTCCTGTGATAGGTACCAGTTTTCTACAGTAGACTTACACTGCCGTTTTCTAACCGTTTGTATGCTATTGCAGCTAGTGACTTATAATAGCTAGCTTCTCTGGTCACAGGCAAACACCCTTGTATAGAATAGGTGTATATTGCTGTTTGATAACATGAGTTGCTTTTAGTAATAGGGTCTAGAATCTGCAATTTTACTGGATACAGCCAACACCCTATCTAGGATAAAGCTTCCTTTGCTAATTCTTGTCTTTGCATGCTAATGTAGCCAGATCCAAACCCTACCTGACATACTTGGTCTGGCTAACACCCTGGCTAGGGTATACCCCATTCTGAAGTAGGGAACAGCAATTGATGTATCCAAGGTTTCTGAGTTACAACTGGGGTATTTGACTCCGTGCTTACTATAAGAACTTACTACTACCATGATGCATTATGGTTTAACCATAGTGTGCTCATATATAATTGTACAGCTCTGGGTAGATCAGGTGCTCTTCACAGTGGATATGCCCACATCTAGAGATGGGCTGTCCTATCCTCCCTTTTACTGGTACCCTTCCCCATAGCATTCATTAATGACCCCCTCCTTCTAATAGTTATGGCTAGCTCAGAAGGTGGTTTAGTGCTATAAAATGCTCTAAGAATTATTTATCCCTGCTAATCCCGAAGACAGAAATGTTCCTTGAACTTTCTGACCACACTCCTCAAATATCTGTCAATATTGAGGTTGTCTGTAGACATAGAGCTAAATACTGGGCTCCTCCCCCTAATTATAGAATCTGTTCTCCGGACAAATGGTGTTAGGCCAGAACCAAGGGCCTCAAGCTGGTTCATATGGATATCTGTAGTCTAAGGCCTAAAATGCAGGAGCTTGAGGGCTGGGTTGCCAGCTATAGACCTGATGTGTTTGCCATATTTGAGATGTGGCTTAAGCCTCACGTGCTCCCAGATGAAGTGAAATTCCCTGGTTTCAATGCCTATAGGAAGGATTGGGTTGGCAAAAAAGGTGAAGGGGTCCTTATCTACATTAACTCCAATATTACTACCTCTGTCACTGATATCCCTCACTTAAACAGTACAGATAGTGAAACTTTGTTTATAAAGATCCTACTTGGTAACACAAAACCACTTAATGTGCAGTGTGTTTACATCCCCCCTCATACTTCAGTATCTGCCTTAGATTCCCTTACAAAGGTGCTTGCCAAACACTCACTCACCTAGTGAATTGGTAATACTTAGGGGCTTCAACCAAAACTGGACACCAGATACTGAATCTGGACTCTAGCCGCTTCTTCTCAATGCTAATCTAACATAAGTGATAAGTGAGCCCACCAGGATTTACCCCAAAACTGGAAACCACACCCTCCTTGTCTGGGTAGTTGTCACTAATCCTGATAGAATTCAGGCTGCTGGAATTTTATCAGATTCCTTGAGTGACCACTCACCTATCTTCAGTATATGGAAGAATAATCTTCCCAGACTTCATCCAAGAACCTTCATAACTAGGCACTATTCTAATTTCTTACCAGAGTCCTTCATCTCTTCACTCTCTGAAATTAACTGGTACCCAGTCCTAGATCTCCCAAGCATAGATCAGGCCCTTGAATACTTTGTACATAATTTCATCTCTGCAGCCAACCTACATGCCCTCATGGGATGCTACATGTGAAGGAAGAGTATCACAAGTGGCTTAACCCTGTTCTCAGAAAATTATTTGCACAAAGAAACAAGGTCTGGGGCCTTTTTAAGAAAAGTGCCCTGAAGACCAATTGGGAAAGGTCAAGGGAACTGAGAAATAGGTGTAAAAAGGCACAAAAACAACCAAATGCCACTATTTAAGAAGTCTACAAGAAAAATATCTATCTGATCCTAAGACCCCGTCCACACTGTACCCAACAGGGCTGAAATGATTCCAAACCATTACAGGCTGCAAACATAACAGTGTGTCCACACTTCCAGGGAACAGGTGTGAAAATGGTCTGGAACCGGCACAGCCTGTCCACATTGAGACGTGAACAGTGTGTGCACCCAACCCCTGTAATATGGAGTGCATCCCATGGTGCACCTGGAAAAGACAGCTATGAAGACACAAACCCACCCGAATGAACACCCAACTGCCAGTCTACACAGGGCACACTGAGTGCAGCACAACATGCCTCGGTATCCTACAGCAATGTGTGCCCAGGTGCACCTGTGGGGGACCAAGGGTGGGCAGCAGGTGAAGGTGTGGAACCGTAATGAGGGGAGGCCCCTACACATGGCATGAAGGCGTGCAGTGATGCACCAACACATGCTGGGTACAGGGACCCCGCTGCCTCCAGACAGGCATGCGGTGCACCACCAGGAAATGGCAAACCACGCCCCGCTGCCACCGGATGCAAGCTGCATGCACCAGAATACACTGTGCAGCCAGGCCACACATCCAGGACCCCCACACCAGCAACCCATGGAATTGGAAGCCCCACTGTGCCCCAGAAAGCAATGTGCACATGCATGCTGCCCAAGCAAACCAGCAATACGGTATGGTGACACAAGACAGCTGTTAATCCAATGCCGCCATGACTTTTGGTGGCAATAACACAAGTAAACAATGTGCAGCAGCGGCATGGCCATGCAGTGAACCATGTGCATGGCTGCATAACACCACATATCCCCAAAGAAAACAGACACTGTCATGTGAACAAACAATCCAATACACAATGCCGAGCCACCATATGGGCGGCACCATTCATCAACTTTGCAAAGGAACCTACGTGTGGGCCACTGTACTGTCACCTGAAACAATGAAAAACATAACCATGCACAGGTGGTGCCCTAACCCAGGCACCCGTGTGGCCATACTGCATCGGAACCCCTGACACAGCATGTTGCAGAGACACCACGCAACAGTGCATGCAACCCAGGAATTGTGCTGTTCAACTGAGTGCCACAGCCGGCACATACCTCTGTGCTAACATGAACCAGGCACTGTTGTCACTGGGTGGACCCCAGCGGTGTCCCCAAAGTAGAGGAGAAATCAGAAATGGAGTCTCATGTGGCAACCGGCAGGGCGCACCAGTCAGTCAACGCCTGCATGCTGCATGGGTTATCAAAGGGTGGTCCACTGGAACCCATCGCTGTACAGGTCCTGTGTGAAGCTGGGCATGCCTGCTGCAGGATCCAAGGGGGCAGCACTGTGCAGAGCAGTGGCACCATGCATCAGGGGTTCGGGTGCTGTGTGCAGGGCAGCGATGGCTGGCGTGACACCTGTGGGGTACAGCTGTGCCATGCTGGCACCAGCTGGTGTTGCCTTGGACATGGGCGGCTGGGTGGTGGAGGCAGTGACACTACCCATGTACACTGCACCCTGTAGTGGGGTGTCACACCTGCGGGGTGCTGGCATAGTCAGGGGATGCATCCTGGTGGAGGCTGCCTGTGCCACGCAGCCTGTCTGTCTGCCAGCGGTGGACGGGTGGCCATTGGCAGGGTCGGCCATGCCACTGTGGTTCCCAGTGGTCACCGGTATGGTGGCACACCCATGGGGGAACAGGGCACGGGGGATGGGGCTGCAGTGGTGTGTGCCACGGGGGTGGCACTTGGCCATTGCGGTGAGGCTGCAGGGGGTGGCTGCTGGCATTGCATGGCCAGTAACTGGACCATCTGTGTGAAGAACCGCTCTATCTGCTCTGCCTCCTGTCTCTGTAACCACTCCTCCAATGTCCTCTCCTCCTGTGCCCACTCCCTCTCCAGGTCCATCAGCTCCCTGTGGTGCTCTTGCATCATCCTACGCATAGGTTCCAGCACCGCCCCAAGTACATCTGCCATCTGTTCTGTCTTCGACTTCCTCTTCTTGAGGTTCACCAGGGGTGCCTGGTCACCCTTCCGCTTCGCATGGCGGCCTACTCCCACAGTGGAGCCATCACTGGAGGTTCCTGGCATCACGTCCTGCAGGGCCAAGGACACTGGGGAGGCCTCCACTGCATCGGTGTCCACCGATGTTCCCTCACTGGGGTCTTGCCCTGGAATGGCAGAACACACCTGTCACCATTACACACATGTGCGTACCCCACCCCCACCCCCACAGCCAACCCCCACCCCATGCCCCAGTCCCCCACGCACCTGTGTGCCTACGCACACCACAGGTGCCACATGCAAGCTCCCTCAAGTGAACCTGTGCCACCACCCATGCCATGCCTATCACCTTGTGCTGCGTACCCAGGATACACCCCCACCGGCATGCCAAAACCCAGCATACACATTGCACAATGCATGTACCTGTGTCAGGGCACTCCGGCTGCACACTGTCATCGTCTTCATTCCCCAGGTGCTGGCATGCATCCCTGGTGGTGTCCCCATCATCCTTTGTGTCCAGTTCAGGGCTGGCCACCTGTGAGCTCTCCAGGATGAACACTGGTTCAGTGGTAGGCCGTGTTCCCAGTATGGTATCCAATGTGTCATAGAAGGGGCACACCACACGTGCACCCCCTGAGCGTCTGTTGCTATCCATGGTTTTATGGTACCGCACCTTCAGTTGCTTTATCTTGTCACAGCATTGCTTTGCTGTGCGCTCCACCCCATTCCCGAACAGGTAGTCCGATACCTTCTGATGCACCTTCGTGTTGTGCCTTGCACTGGCTAGCTCTGCCTGCACCTTCTCCTGGGCCCAGAACTCCACCAGGAGTTTTCTGGCCTCATCCGACCAGGTGGCACCACCATCTGACATGGTCCTGCAGGTGGGCAGCGTGGTGTGCAGCTGTGGTCACTGCTTGGCATAGGCCTGTCTGTTCTCCACCAGTCACAGGTGGTGCTTGGGGGCTGGGGTCACTCTGCAGTTGTGCTGGTGTGGTGTGCTCTGGCACTGCTGTCCTCTGGGGGCTGGTCATGTGTTATGGCAGCTGTTGGGGACCCCTTCACACCTGTGGCACACAGTGCTGGCATCTGCTGCTGCCTCCCTATGGCTTGTGCCCACTGTTTGCCCTGGGCACCAGTGCTCTTTCCCCCCTCACAGTTCTTGTACAGCTGCTGCAGGCAGCACCCCCTATTGGCACACTGTGCCTCCTGACTGTAACTCTCTAGGGTGTGTGCACCCAGCTGATCTGGGCTCCATGCCTCTGACATTGTGCAGGCGCTGCCTTGCACCATTTCCACCTCGCTGCAGTGGTTACACTCCTCGTGTGCCTCTCTGCCTTCTGGGTGCTTCCTTCTTCATCTGCCTCCCAAGTGCCCCTCTGTGGTGCACTGCCTTCTGGTCTAGCAGATGACTGGGGGCTAAATGGTCGTGCATTTAGACAGCCGGCGGTAACGTTACAGCCTTGCAACTGTTTCTGTAACCGTTGTAGAAACCACCTCCTGACAGGTTTCTACAACGGTTGCGAAAATGCCTGCTGTGTCATTACCAGTTTAAACGCACGCCGTTACCGATGCGGTTCACACCCTCTGCAACGTTACAGAAGGGTTTTTGGGCTGCAGTGTGGACAGGGCCTCAGAGGTTCTGGTTCCATATAAACTCCTTGCTAAAGGGAAGTTCTTGCACTTCAGGAGGCACAATTGAGACCAATGGTCAGATTGTTAATGACCCCCTAGGAATGGTTAATGCCTTCAACAGCTTCTTTACGGACTTAACAAAGTACAAACTCTAGCCACCTTGCTCCCCCGAATACTCTGAAGTAATTGAAGACCACTCCTCACAGTCTCACCTTAGGTTGGTCAGAATGCAGGTTTTATCTCTATTGAAATGGATAAAAGTAGACGTCTTTTTAGGTTCTGATAAGCTAGAACTTAAACTACTTAAAGCTGCTGCCCTGACAATTGCCTTCCTGGTTACTATGCTACTAAATAGGTCTTTCCAGGAAGCGATTATCCCTGACAAATGGAAAGTGGCTGGGTGGTCCCCATACATAAGGGTGGATCCCATGAGCCTGTTGAGAATTACTGGCCTATATCGATCCTCTTCCCTTTGGCAAAGGTACAAGTGAGGCTGATTTATAACCAGTTTCTGGAATAACATGAGCAGTACCTCTTGCTCTCAAACAAACAACATGACTTTAAGAAATTCCATGGCACGGACACAGCATTTGTAAAATTTACAACAAATACACTGAGTGCCTTGGACAAAGGGTCTTTGACAGGAGTAATCTTCATTAACCTTACCAAAGCATTTGAGTTGGTTAGTCATGGGATGTCCCTTAACAAACTAGCACTACTAGAGCTGCTGTAGACAATCACTCCTTTTCTTTATTCAGCAACTACTTAACAGATAGATCACAGGAGGTTAAGTGGAAAGGTGTTCACTCATGCCGCCTTTCCATCACTGATGGTATTCCCCAGTGCTTTATACTATTACTGCTATTCTTCTCAATATTTACCAATGATATTGATAAAAACTGTGGGGATGGGAACCTGCTGTAATATGCTGATGATGTGGTGCTATATTGAAGTGATACTGATGTCAGTGCAATTGCTTCCAGGCTCTCGGCTAACTTAAATGTGATTGAAAAATAGTTTGTCACCAACATGTTGGTGATGAATGAAAGAAACACCTAAGCAGTCTTATTTGAGCCCACACACTGAGGCCCTGTCCAGACTACAACCCAAAACAGCTGTAATGGTTCCGAACTGGTACAGACTGTAAACGGTACAGCGTGTCCACGTTGCCAGGGAACAGGTGTGAAAATGGTTCAAAACCATTACAGCCTGTCCACATTGATCAGTGAACAATGTGTGAACCCAACCCCTGAAATGCAGAGTGCAACCCATGGTGCACTTGGTGATGATAACTGCGATGACAGATGCCCACCCACATGTCCATCCGGCTGGCAGTATACACAGTGTGCACAGAGCGTGGCAGAACATGGCATGGTGTCCAACAGCAATGTGCACCCTTTGGCAGACGTGATGGACTGAAGGAGTGATGCAGCAGAAGGTGTGGAACTGAAAACAGAGGAGGGCCCTGACATGTGGAATGTAGGTGGGCCATGATGCACCCAAGTGAGCTGTGAACAGTGACCCTGCTACATGCCACAGTCAGGTATGTGGTGCACCACCAGGACAGGGCATGCCATGTACAGCATCCACCCCCCCCAGATGCATGCTGTGTGGGTCCAGCATACATAATGCAGCCAGGCAGCACACCTAGGTCCACCACACCAGTACCCCATGGAACCAGGAGCCCCACAGTGCCCCCATATAGCAATGTGAGCATGCATGAAAACTGCCCAAGCAATAGAGCAACACAGTATGGATTTACAAGACAGTCTTTATTACAATGCCGCCATGGCCTCTGGTGGCAGTATCACATGCAAAACAACATAATGCAACAACAAGTTCATGCATCAGACTTTGTGCATTGCTGTGGTACCCCAAGAACCTAAAAGGAACTTACAATGTCCCTCATCACAACACCATGCAGGACTGTACCCAATACATATGGAACACTGTAAAGGCAATGTAAACACTGCAATAGTGCTATTGGACACAAAACAGAAAATAGATACAACACTACCCCCACCCCGAGGCCCCCAAGGCACTGGGTGGCTGTCGGTGGATGCAGGACATTCATGGGACACAGATCCTGTCAAATGACCTGACTATGCAATACACTATGCTAGTCTATGATATGGGCATCAGTGTACATCTATAATGAAACCAACCCATTGTTGCCATGACCCAATACAACATACCACAGTAACAAGCACGGGATGTGCAAACAACCATTCACCCATGTGGCCCTCATGTGTCATAACTCCTGGCAGTCTATGATGTAGATATACCTCACACCAATGTAGTACAACCCAATATTAGCAAAATATAAATGTGTGCCAATGTGAGCACATACCATTGTGCCAACACAAACCACACACTGTTGTCACTGGGCTACCCCCAGTAGAGTCACCAAATTAGGAAAGAGAAAACAATGTGTGTCACGGATGACAACCTGTGGGACACACTGGCGGCAAACCACTGCAGGTGACATGTGGCATCACAGAGTGGTCCACTGGTACATCACTGTACAGGTCCTGTGTGAAGCTCGGCATGCCTGCCGTGGGTGCCATTGGGGTGACACAGTGCTGGTCAGCAGTACCATGCGTCAGGGGATGGGGAGTGGTGTACAGACTGGCAGTAGCGGTCGTGCCACCTGTGGAGTACTGCTGTACTGTGCCAATACCATATGGAGCTGCCTGGGATGTGGTAGGCAGGGTGGCATGTGCAGTGGCGCCACCTGTGTACACACCACCCTGCAAAGGGTTTGCATGCCTGTGAGGTGCAGCCATGGATGGGTGCTGCATACCGGGTGGAGGCTGGCATTGCCATGCAGCCTGCCTACCTGTCATCAGTAGTGGTCTGCCGAAGGATGGTAATATGTCAGACATGCCAGTGGGGTTCCCTGTGGACATGGGCAGGGTGGGAAACCCACCAGTGTGCCGCATCCTGGGGAATAGGGTGAAAGGGGTTAGGGTGGCGGTGCCAGCACCACTCGCGGTGATGTGTGACATGGTGGCAGCACCCGTACATTGTGGTGCAGCAGCTGGGGGTGTCTGCTGTCATTGCATGGCTAGAAACTGCAACATCTGTGTAAAGAACTGTTGTGTCTGTTCAGCCTCCTGTCTCCATAATCACTTCTCCAATGCCCTCTCCTCCCTTGCCCGCTCCCCCCTCCAGTTCCAACATCTCCCTATGGTGCTCCTGCAGCATTTTATGTGTTGGTTCCAGCACCACCCCAAGTACTTATGCCATTCGTGCGGCTTTGGACTTTCTCTTGCGGAGGTTCACCAGGGGTTCATGGTCACTTCGCTGCTTCACAGGTCTGCTCCTTCCAGAGGTGGAGGTGCCACTGGAGGTTCCCAGCATCTCATCCTGCATATCCGAGAACACTGAGGATGCCTCTGCTGTGTCAGTGTCCACAGATGTCCCTTTCCCCGGGTCTTGCTCTGGAACAGCAGAACACACCTATCACCATTGTACACATGCAGATGCCTCACCCACACACCCTGCATCCTACTCCATCCCTACACCACGGCCCCCCCCCCACACCCATGGGTCTAAACACACATCAGGTGTCACAGGCATGTAGTATGGCCATGGGCCACAGCATGTCCGCTAGTCACCCCCATGCACACCCGTGCCACCTCCTATTGCTGTGCTATGGCCATTACCATTTACCGCATGCCCAGGCAACACCCCCACAGGCATGCCCTGCTGATCCCACCACATCCCAGCCAACATACAGGTGCAGTGCACATGGATTGTACTTGTGTCGGCTGTCTCCTGTTGCACACCATCTTCACTGTCATCCTTGTGGTGTGGGCACAGGTCCCCGGTGGTGTCCCCATCTTCCGACTCTGGTTATGGGCTGTCCACCTGTGAGCTTTCAAGGATGAACGCTGGTTCTGTGGTTGGCTGTTTACCAAGTATGGTATCCAACATGTCATAGAAGGGGCACAACACACGTGCACCCCCTGAGCATCTGTTGCTGCCCTTGGTTTTGTGGTACTGTATCTTTAACTGCTTTATTTTATCACAGCATTGCTTTGCCGTCCTCTCAACACCATTCTTGAAGAGATAGTCTGCAATCATCTGGTACACCTTTGTGTTGTGCTTGGCACTTGCTAGCTCTGCCTGCACCATCTCCTGTGACCAGAACTCCACCAGCAGTTTCGTGGTCTCGTCTGACTAGGTGCTGCCGCGGTCTGTCATAGGTCCTGCTGGCACATGGCACAGGGTGGGTGGTGGCATACCACTGTTGTCACCAGTGACAGGGTTGCAGGGTGTATTGGTACACCACAGTTACAGATGGTGCTTGGGGGACAGGGGGACTCCACAGTGGTTCCAGGGTGGTGTGTTCTGGCACTGCAATTTCTTGGGGGCTCAGCATGTGCTGTTGGTGACTGTTGGTGGACTACTTCCCACCTCTTGCACACAGGTCTGTGCATTTGGTCACCTGCTGCTTGTCTCCTGCTGTCCGTTTGTTTTACAGCACAGTCCCACTGTTTGCCGTGGGCACCATCAGCATCTTTTAACTGCTGTTCTTGTTGTGTGGCTTCAGGCTGCTCCACCAATGGGCTTCAGGGGTTTCCCCACTGCTCCTCTCTCTGGTGTGTGTGCCTCCAGTGGCTTGGGGGATCAGGGTATTGCTGCTGTGCTGGCATGGCTGTGCTACTGTTACAGCCCCTAGGTGGGTGTTCTGTACACACATGTTCCTCATTGCCCTCCATTAGCTTCCTAGTTCCTCTGCCTTCCCAGCTTAAACCCTGTTGTGCACTACATGCTGGTCTAGCAGATGACTTTCAGCTAAATGGAGGAGCGTTTAGACTTGCACTGGTAATGTTACAGACATGGAACCATTACAGGAACTGTCGTCGAAACCGCCTCCCGACAGGTTTCTGTAACAGTTGCGAAAATGCCCTCTGTAACATTACCAGTGTAAATGCGAACCATTGCAGTACTGGTTTGCACCCTCTGTAACGTTACAGAGGGGTTTTCGGGGTGTAGTGTGGACAGAGCCATAGATGTAGCTAGGCAACACTTACTCCCTCTGACCACCTCTTCTGGAGCCCTGGTCAAAGTAGTTGACAGAGTAAAATATCTTGGTGTCTACATTTATCAAGCTCTCATGTTTAAACCTCACGTGGCCCACATTACAAAAACAATCCACCAGAAACTTGCCCTATTGTACCGATTGGGAAACTCTTTTATCTTCTGATTCCAATCTTGCCATTTCAAGTGGCACCTTACTCCCTACATTGGTTTATGGTGCCTCTGTTTTGTAGTTCCTCAGGACCTTGGAGACCAATAAATTGTCTGTCCTGTATAACAAGATCAGTCGCTTTGCATCTGGATCTCCCCCTAGGAGGCACCGCTGTGAGGTTCTCTCCTTGCTGAACTGGCCTACCCTTGAAGGCAGATTTACTTATTCCCTCCTTTGCCTCACCTTCAAATTAACCAAGGCCTATACCCTCCAAGCCTTCATGGTCTACTGACCCCTAAGCTCTTGAGGTGAATACTGCATTCCTCGATTTGCAATCTACTCGAGATCCCCAATCTGAGGACCAACTTTGTTAGTGGTGCTTTGCCCATTCCGCTCCATATTACTGGGACTCTCTTCCTGATGTGCTACTAAGCTCCATCTCTCTCTAGGAGGCTTTAAAAAAGGGCTTAAAACTTACCTCCTAGAGTATAATCAATGCAGCTGTTATCGCTGATTCTACCTTACCTCCTCTAGTCTGTCTCAACTACCTACTCAGTCTGTCTACACTGTGTATGCTGTATTGTTTGCTGGTGAACTCATGTTTCTTCCAGATATGTTGTATATCATGACCACAGCGAAAAGAGGGTAGACCAGCCTTTTCGTAGCAGCTCAATACTCTTTCCACCCCTTCAGTCAAGCAGCAACTCACCACAGGCAGCTACTCGCTCTTCCTGCTCTCCTACTCCATCCCCATTACTGACTGAGCATGTTTACCTTTGAACGCTCCCTCCTCCCGCTCCTATTTACCCTTACTTACCTGCTGCTCCCTTACCCTCCCACCTTCCCCACTCCATATCTTAACCCTTCCATCTTACCTCCCCTCAGCTTCCCCACCCTCCCTGACTCAAGTTCCTCCATTCTCTCTCTCACTCCCCCTGGCTTCCTCACTGCTCTCTTCTGTCATCTCCTAACCTTCATCTTCCCATCCTATGCTTCCTGCTCATCTCTCCCCCCAGCTCTCACCCTCATCTACGCACCCTCTCTCTGTTGCTTTGCAAACGCCCCTCCACTCCCACTAAACTCCTTATTTTCATCCTGCTTCTGCTAACAGGAAATGTTGCGACCAACCCTGGCTCAGCCCCCCCCCCCTTCAAATTTCCTGAAAGGACTGAGTCTTGCTCATCTTAACATTAAAATTTTCTTGCCAAAATTGACTTATTGCAACCACTTATGGTCAACCTCAGCCCCATTATACTAATAATATCTGAATCCTGACTCTCCCATAAGATTCCTGACTCAGCAGTGGCCATCCCTGTCTACTCACTTATTTGCCAGGATTGTGCCACCAGGGGTGGCGGAGTGGTCATATACCTTACCTCTGCCTTACAGCATGTTCCTATTCTGTCTATTTCTTCCCCTTCTGCCTATGAACTTCTCGTCATTAAAATCTTCCTTCCCTTCTCTCTCCCCATCTTTGTTGCCAGTGTCTACTGTTGCCCAGGCCTACTTTTCACGACTATTACTGAACTTATCTCCACTAACTCCTCTCATGCTTCCACCAATGTACTTTTCATACTTGGGGGCTTTAATAAAAATTGGCTATCCCCTACTATCTCCAAATTCTGCAACAACATCAAATCCCTAAGCCTCTCAGAACTAGTCACTGACCCTACCCACTTGAACCTTAAAACACATAACCATACCCTACTGGACTGGTCTCTCACCTCTCACCCTCACAGAATTATTGTGTCTGGCACCCCCCAGATGCCCTCAGTGACCACCATATGGTTTACTGCATTTGCAAGGTTCACAGTGCCAGAGCCCCTCCAAGATCCAGGGATCTTGCCAATCCTTGGACCTGTCCTCCCTTCATGAGGACCTAGCAGCTACGGACTGGTCACCCATCTCCACTGACAGCTCCATGGTCTCTGCACTAAATTTCTTCTCCACACATTTCATGAGCATCTGGGATCGCCACTCCCCACTTAGGAAAACTAGGGTCCGAGGTACTCACCTCCCCTGGATCTCTGCCGAGTTGCTAGCCTGCCTGCATACATGTGATCAGGCTTGGAAGGTTCACAAATCTTCTGAGTCTCCTGCAGATTACCACAGGTATCGTGTTCTGTGCAATTCCTGAACCAGGGCCACTAAACTCACCAAGGCAGATCCATCCTCCAAAACAACATTAACCACCCTTTTAAGTTTTGGAAGGTCATCCACTCTCCCCCCCCAGTCCACCACCCTTGTCCTCAATGAGGGAGGGACCACCATCTGTGAACCCTCTGCTGTTGCTACAGAATTTAACAATTTCTTTACCTCCTGTGCCTTCTCCCTCCTCTCCTCCCTTCCCCCCTTCTCCCCAACTCTTACTCCCCCTTATCAGCACACTTAACACCCCACTTTTCTCTTTCTCTATTGTGTCACCAGCTGATGCTCTTAAAGGCTTACTAGCTCTAAACCCTGCTGAGAGCATAAGTCCTAATGGGCTGGACCCTAAGCTCCTGCACCTCTCTGCTTATGCCATCTACCTCCCTATTGCATTACTGCTCAACCTGTCTTTCTCCCTGGCATCTGTGCCTACTTCTTGGAAGCAAGCCACCATCATTCTCCTCCCTAAAGGTGGCGACCCCTCTGCTCTGGGCCACTACCGCCCTATCTCATTTCTTCCTAGCTTCGCTAAACTCCAAGAACATGTGGTACTCTCACAACTTTCTCCATTTCTTGACTTCCATTTCTTGACTCCTCCTCCTTCGTCACCCCCTTCCAGTCTGGTTTCTGCAAATCTCACTCCATATCCACCTCCCTCCTCTGGCTCACTGATGCCATTCTGACTGGTATGGACCAGGGCCTGATCACCTCTGCATTCTTTGTTGACCCGCCAAAGCCTTCAACACAGTTGCCCATCCCCTCCTCCTATCTAAGCTATCAGCTGCTGGACTCTTTCCCCGAGCCACAGATTGGTTCTGTACCTACCTCATGGGCAGAACACAAACTGTTAAAATTGGCAACATCCTGCCACCCCACCCCCCATTCACACTGGTATCCCTCAAAGTTCTGTGCTTGGACCCATCCTCTTCCTCATCTTTCTAAATACCTTCCCAGCTGCTTGTGCATTTGCATCCATTCATATGTAAGCTGATGATACTGTTATTTTTGCCTCTAGTTCTTTCCTCGCTGAGCTACTTCAGCTGGGTTTTACTAATATCCAGCACAGGTTCCGCTCTAATCAGTTTGCTTTAAATGCAAAGAAAACAGTCTCCATGACATTTGGGACCAGGCAAAAATTTGCCAGACTTTCAGCCCTGCCCACTTACCACACCCTGGATGGTTCTATCCTTGAAGACGTCACATTTTTCAAGTATCTAGGGGTGTGGCTCGACTGTCATCTAGACTTCTCTAATCATGTGGACTCCATGCATGAAAAGCTCCATCCTAAACTTGGTGTACTGTATAGGAACCATGGGTGCATCCCTCTACTGGCCTGCAGTGCCATTGTACAGAGAATGATTCTCCCCATCTTTGACTACAGTGACACCATTTATGGTAGTGTGCCCAAGTCTACCTTGGCCAGACTGGACCCCTTCTTCCACTCCTTATGTAGTTTTGCCCTGGATTGCCCCCCCCCCGACCCACCACTGCCACTTCTACTCCTCCCTCTCCCTTCCCTCTCTTGAAGCCAGATGGTTTATTCATGTTTCCACTCTTGTTGCTAAACACTGGCTGAGCTCCCTTCCATCCTACCTCTCTTCTCTTCTCTCCTCCCCATCTAACTCCTGCCACTCCCTCCATAGTTTTAACCGTTGCTGTCTTATCCTCCCGCCTAGTCAGACTTTGGCTGGGCAAGCTGCTTTCTCCTTCTGCCTTCCCAAACTCTAGAATACCCTCACTCTCTCTACTCAGTCTGCCACCTCTATCCACTCCCTCTCCAGTATTCCATGTGATTTCTATTTATTTATTTATTTATTTATTTAAATTGTTTGGAAAATAACCTTTTGAGCAAAATGCTCTTTTTCAAAGGTTCCACATCAAATAAGGTATATGACAAAACAACAGGAGTAACAATGACAATAGCCTCAGTTCACAATCATGGAGTTACATTGGAATGACATCAGTAGTTCATTTACACAGGTAGTGAATATTCAGGTACAGGGGAGAACCATTTACAATAAAGATTTGTAGCAAGAGGATAAAGTTGCAATGGAACCAAAAATATAAAACACTTGCAAATAAAGTATAACCAGGGGGACACTAGAAGAACAGGAAACATTCCAGGGCAATGGTGGAGCAGCCATCAGGCTTTGTCAAGGTTTCAAGAAAAGAAAAGAAAGAGGAGTTAGGGCTGGAGGAGTGAGGGAACACAGAATGAGGGCTGGGCCAAGAAGGCAGAGAGATTTCAAGTATGGGACCCTGGAGGACCACTATAATAAAAAAAGTTCATGGAACTGGCAGTAGGAGACAGTTAAAGTAAGTGCTAAGACAGGGAGGAGGAGGAGGAGGAGGAGGAGGCAAGGAGAAGGCTAGGGACCAACCCCGCCATCCACCAAACAGGAGGCCAGTGGTGCCAGGGCAGGGGCTGCCAGGTTACCTGCATACACAGGCACCAATGCCAGTGAGGTGAAGCTTTAGTTCTGATTTAAAAGAAGGAAGGCTGTTAATGTTAACTCTAGGGACATGGATATGTTGTTCATCCACACTTATTCGCAGGTCCCTTGCCGCTTTAAATCTTGCTGGAAGGTCTTCAAGCTGGCTCCTCCCACCCACCCAGGTGGTAAAACTCCCGGCTCCGCCCCATGACGCCAGATCTTCCTTACCACTTGGAAGCTCAGGTTCCCTCCTTAGCGCTCTGAGTTTTCGACTGGTTCCTGAAAATTTCGGTCTTCAAAATCATTGGAAGTGTGTTTTCTGAAACTTTGATCTTTTCTTCTTCGCTACAGCGATGGCTCAGTCCTTTTCCGGCCCCGGGAGGCGCGCGGTTAGTTCCTCCAGGAGAGACTCTCATTCCACGTGCGTTTATTGCCTGGACTTGGATCACGATCCTCAGGCTTGCAATTTCTGTTCTGCCCTTTCGGTCAGCTCTCTGAGGACCGCGCGGCCTGCTCGGGCTCGGACATCCGGTAGTTTTTTCCACTCCGGAGTTTCCCTCGGACTGGTGGGTGTCCGCTTCAACTGTTTCTCAGCAGTTCGATCCTGCCGGAGAGGGGGCGGCCCCCCCTCCCTCGGTTGCGGCACTTATCCCGCTCTCCTTGGGTTCAACTCATGCAGCTTCATTCAAGGAGCTTCATCATTCCCTCTCCTCCAAAGGAGAGGGACCCTGGAGCCCTGCCGCTTGGCTTAAGTCTAAGGGGCCGCAGGCGGGGTCTCTTCGTCGGCGGGAGCGGGAAGTTCCCCCTCCCTCATCGGCCGACGCTCAGTTTCTGTTGAGGATGCAGCTCCGGCCACTGGCCTCATGGTGTCCCCGTTAGGTCAGCTGGCCAGGACCCCCATCAACGTTGTCGAGTCTCTCGACCCATCTTTTGGGTGGTCTCCTGGTACCGCCATCCCTCCGCCCCCGGCGGAGGCTGAGGTTCTGTCCGTCCCTTCGGGTCGACAGCCCTCGGGCCTTTCTTCTGAGCCGAGGGAGGAGCGGGCACGTCCCGCTCCTTCCCAGGCCCGCCCTCGGTCCCCCGAGGATTGTGTCTCGTCTCGGTCATCCTCTCAGTCTAGCCGCCACGCCAATCTCGGGCGTTCTTGGTCGGGCACCGAGGTTAAGTGGCTTTGCCGTTCTTCCTCGTCCCTCTCCTTGGATGAGGAGTGGTTTCGATGCCGTTGGTGTCGTCGTTATGAGGAACTTATGTGGCGACAGCAGTTGTTGTCCGGGTATCAATCAATCCCTATTCATTCTCCAGATAGCAAGCAGCCGCTGCTCGGTCGGCAGCCGTTCGAATCAGTCGAGGAGCCCTCTCCAGGGCCGGTTGCTCGTCTGACCCTCGCTGCCCCTCCGCCTTCAGCGGAGTACAGGCCAGGCCATGACCTGTTCCTCAGGTTACTCTGTCCCTCACTCCTGCCGCGCTCGGCGATGAAGAGGTTTCTATTCGCGGCAGCTTTTTGCAGACCCTTCGGAGCCTGAAGCTGGCTCTGCTATGTTTCCTAGCAGGGAGGACCCGGGTCTTCCCAGGAACATTCCGTAGATGACAGCCCATCGCCTTTGATGGGTCTGCTTCAGCTCATTTCAGAATTCACTGGGATGCAGTGCCTGAGCCCGCCTCCAAATGGGCACCTTACCCCTCCGGAGATTCTGGGACCGAGGGGTTCCCTCTGGAGGCCTTCCCAGTGGCTGAGGCTATTGTGGGCCCAGCCTTGAGCTATGGCGGTGGCCTACTTCCTGCCCTGTGCCTTGAGCCAGGGTGGCTCGGAGGTACCCTGTCCCTGTTGGTTCTCTGCCCGGTTTCTCGGAGCACCCCTCAGCTGAAGGGGTAGTCACCGACGATGTTTTCCAATGTCTTGGAAATGCTGGGGATGTGGATAGACCCCCTGACAAAGAGTCCAAAAGGATGGACTACATCGAGCGCAAGGTTTACACTGCGTCCTCCCTAGGCCTCCGTCAGGCCAGCTCGGTGGCTGTTATGGCACACTGTTCCCACGCCCTTCTGGGCACCCTGGACGAGGTTCTACCTCATCTCCCAGCCGAACTGTGGACCACGGTCCGGCGGGTACGGAACCAGGGTAGGGCGGTGACAAAACAACAGCTCCAGATGGCTCTGAATCTGGGTGACTCCTGTACCAGATCGATGGTGGCCGCAGTGGCCATGCGCCGCAGGGCGTGGCTGAGGTTATCCTCCTTTTCCTTGGAAACCCAACACAAGTTGGCAGACATCCCCTTCTTGGGGACTGACCTTTTCGGCCCTGGAGTGGAGGGACATATCCAAGGGCCCGAGAAGTCCGATGCCACTCCGGACTTGGTCACTCTCACCCAGAAGCTCAAGGGCAGCCGTCAGCCTTTGCGTAAGCCCCTTTGCCCCCTGAGCCCTGCGGCTCAACCGGCCCAGCACAAGGGCCAGCAGGCATGCGCTGGGCGGCCTGTTGCCAGTCCAACGTCTTCCTTCAAAAGGAAGCAGGGAGGCAGGAAACTGAGAGCTCCCTCGGCTCCTTCCTCCTCCAAGCCTGCTCAGTGACGGGCTATGGACTGCCCCGGCCCCGCCATCCCAGCCCCGGCTTCCCCATGGGGGACGGCTCCACCTGCTCTGGAGGTATTTAAGGGTAGATCCTGTCGCAGGTTGCGAGCGGTTTCCCCTTTTGAGCCATTGCCCCATGGGGATCTTGGGTCCACTGCCTCTTTGTCAGTCGTACCGACACGCCTGGCTCTCTAGTTAGAGGTGACCAGGAAGGCTGTGGACCCCCCCAACCCTGGGTTCGTGTCCAGGTATTCCTGGCCTCAAACGGACGGGGGCTCGCGCCCATTCTCCCGCACGCCTGGATGGTCTCTCTGCTTCAGATATCCCATCCTCAGAACGTGGCATGTGGCTGTTTCCTGGGCCTCCAGGATGTACCTACTCCTCGTTTCGTCCGTTTCTTGGGAGGCTCCTCCCCTTCTTAGCAGGGGATCTCCTTACGAGTTCCTAGCCAGGCCCTTCTTTTGCTCAGCAGTCTCTGTGGCACTGAAGTGTCCGGACATAACCCCACCCGGAAGGCAGACTGGTCTCCCATTACAGGAGCCAAGTGGGAACTCGTGCCTTAGAGGTGAGGCTTCTTCAGGACTAAGCTCGACTCTTGAGTCCGAGCTCAGCTCCGGGTGGACAGGGCTGAGGTTCTTCCTCCCTTACCCAGTTGGGTTGGCCGGGTAATTATGTCCTGCCAGGACCTTCTGCACCTCCTGGGCCTCAGGGCGGCCTTCCCCTAGTGGGAGGGGCCAGCCAGAGGTCAAAGTGCAGCGTCCTTTGGACCAGTTCATGACTACAGCCCAGGAGTTAAGAGAATGTTCCCTTTGGACCGTTCCAACTTCGGCAGGAGAACATCCTGTTCGTTGGCCCTGAGTTGGCGGTCTTCTCCGACCGATGCTTCTCGGATGGGTGGGGTGCCCATCTAGGGGAATACAGAGTGCTTCGCCTCTGGTCCTCTCACGAGTCCCGATGTCCTTCCTGCTCGCTGGAGCACCAGGCGGTCCGCTTAGCTTGCACCGCTCAGCTCCGTTTGTGCAGGTCTAGTGGTCTAAGTCCAATGCAGACAACACCACGACCATGTGCTACCTACTCCCGTTAGGTTCGGTCGATCCCCTTGCCTCGATGCAAGGAGGTTCTCCGTGATTGGGTTTTTGCACAGTCGAGGGTTCCCAGCCATTTGATGGCAGGAGCCCCAATTTCCTGGCCGCTGCCCTAAGCCGGGCATAGGCTGCGCCTCATGAGTGGTTTCCCTGCCGGAGTGCACAGGATCTTCTCCTCTTCCTCCAGGGAGAATACGAGGCAGACCGTTTTGGTGCCTCCTCAGCAGGGCCTGCTGCAGGAGATGCCATCAGGCCACGGACCCCGGGCCTCCTGCCTCTCCATTTCTCTTGACCTACGGGCAAGGCGAGGAGGGACTTAGCACAGGTGATGCTGGTAGCCCCAGACTGGATTGCCAGCTGTGGTATCCAGCTCTCCTCTGTCTCAGCCCTAGGTTCCCGAGGCGGCTTCTAGTCCGCCCGGTCCCATCTTTCCTTTTCAGGGGAAGGTTATCCATCTGGACCTTCAATCCCTGCACCTGTAGGCCAATTCCTGTGCAGCTAGGGGCCAGGCCTAGGGTCTTTCGGCAAGGCCCTCAACCTTTCGAGGCATCCTGCTAAGATGTCAGCCAAGATGCTCATCCTCTGGGAGAAGTTCTCCTTTTTGATGATGGGATAGGGCCTTGCCCTCCCCCGTCCCTGGGCGAGCATTCCGGACCATCTGCGGTCCATCCTTAAACCAGGGCTTCAGCCAACGACCCTCTAGCTGTTTCTGTGGGTCACGCCTGTCTTCCGGGCGTGGGCCGAGAGGCAGCTGGTGGTGCGGAGAAGGTGGTCTGGCACTTCTAGGCCTCGATAACGCCTCCCCTTTGGGGAGAGTATCCCCGTTTCTGTGGGATCCTTGCTGGTATGGGCTTAGCTCATGAGCAGGCCATCCGAACCTTTTGCACAGGTGCGAGTTTCCCCCACCTGTTGTGGAAGAACACCTTCTTGGGGCCACTCCGCCATCCAGAAGGTGGGGAGAGTTCCAGGCGCTCCTTTAATCTCCCTATCCGGTTTTCCACAGGGACTAGGTTGTCCTGCACCCCACACGTAGTCCTTCCCGGCGTGTGGTGAGTCTTCCTTTGGGGTATTGCCTCGCCGGGGTTTATCTCATTCACACTCGGAATGATACAGGTTCCATAGGAACTTGTTTAACGCTCACCTACCTAGGGAGCGTAAAGCTAAAGTTCGGGAGAGGTTCGCCAGCTGTTTATCATCTTCGCTGAGCGCATCTGCAGACTTGCAGCCAAGTGGATGACGGAGCGGGCGGGTCACCCCTGCATAGGTCTCCACTATAGGCGGGCGGGCATGGAGCCTCCCAGAGGGATAAGCGCCATTTTTACCCGTCCTTCCGCTGCATTGGTGGCTGCTTCCGAGGATACTCCAGTCCAGGATATCCGCACGGCTTCTGCCCGGAAGCAGGCTTTACCGTTCCCCTTCTACATCGACCTTGGGTCGCGCCGGGGTGCTGATTGGGGCCTCGGTTCTCCAGTCTTTCTACCTAAGTAGTGGTGTGCGCCTTGCCTCCCTCCTCCCGGAGAACTGCTAGGAGTCTGCCAATAAGTGTGGATGAACAACATATCCATGTCCCTAGAAATACAGGTTACTCACCTGTAACAGGAGTTCTAGAAATGGTATATGTTGTTCATCCACACGACCCACCCGGCCTCCCCGGCTTCGACGCACAACCTGGCTTCCAGCGGGCTAGATCTGGCGTCATGAGGCAGAGCCGAGAGTTTTACCACCCAGGTGGGTGGGAGAAGCCAGCTTGAAGACCTTCCGGCAAGATTTAAAGTGGCAAGGGACCTGCCAATAAGTGTGGATGAACAACATATACCATTCCTAGAACTCCTGTTACAGGTGTGTAACCTGTATTTATGTGAGCAGGGATCTCATTGAGCTAGAGGGGGGCCCTATATGCAAAAGACCTTTGGCCAAGAGAAGTTTTCCGAAATGGGATGGCTAATGAGCCCCGAGTTGACCCCTGGTTGAATAGGAAGAGTGACTTGCACGTAACATGTGTTGGAGGCAAGGAGGAGCTTTACCGAGTAGTATTTTCTTGCCCAGGAGGCATGTCTGATATTTTATTCTGTTACTGAGATTAAGCTAGTTTGTTTGTTCATATAGAGTAAAGGAGTGTGTTAGGTTGTCAGCCCCCCAATTACACTGTTCCCTCCTGTAACTGCCCCTGACTCCCTCCATCATGCTTCTGCCCCAGTGCACTCTCCCTCTTTTCCCACTCTACCTCATATTTCTCCCCACTCCCTCCTGTTTATTATCTTCGGATCTCCCTCTCCACCCCTTCCCCCCTCCCTACCTCTTCCCCCACCTTCACTCTGCTCTTCCACCACCACCTCCTCTACCCCACCCACGCCTCCTGACCTCCCTATGGACACCCTTCCTTCCCCCCATCTTTTCTCCCTTCTCCCTTCTCCTTTCTCCTCCTCTCTAACTATTCTCCCATGCGGGATGTTCCTTTTGGCTGCCATGTCCTCTCTTGGTTCATTCTCTACCAATCTTGAGGGCGACTGTATATTACTATATTTACTGCTGTTGCTTATCTTTGTAAATTGTCCACAAATGCTGTGCACCTTTCAATGTATATTTTGTTGTTTAATGTATGGCATAATGTATGTAATAGTGTTTTTACACCCTGTAAATATTTTATATTCTGTAAATATTTTATACTTTGTATGCATGTATGCAGGATGCATCTGAAAACGAGTTGTTTACAATTCAGTATGTCTCTCCTGGTGAAACTTTTGAAATAAATAAATATTGGGTTGTTTATCTGGATTTTTAATTGTTTACATGTACTGTCCTAGTTATAAGTTATAACTTATAGCTTGTAAGTTATAAGATATGGCTTACTGTATGTAACTAAACCTAATGTCCTTATCTGCAGTTCTACCTTTGTGCAAATCTTAAACTATAGTCTTTCTAAATTATCTTGAAATTTTAACTGCATGTAACTATTATATTTTCCTATTGTCCTGGTTTGCAGTTTGTACTTTGGACTATGCCCTGATGTTTGTGTAATTTGCTTGTCATTATTGTTTGTAACTAATTCCAGGCTGCCCCTGAAAAAGGGACCATTGGTCTCAGTGGGTCTACCCAGTTCTCAAAACTCCATAAATAAAAAAATAAACACAGTTGGGGCAGAACAACAGGACTCATATTCCTTAGTGGCTAGTGGGCAACAGGAGCTGAGGGGTGGGGTTGGGGGAAGCAGGAGACAATGCTGGTTGGGGGGGTAGTATAGTAAGAGCAGATTCGATGGACCATCTGTCTCAAACTTCTGTTTTTATGTTAGTAAGCATTACTGTATAACATGAAGCTTCACATACCCCTGTACAGTCTTAACTGCTGTTCTGACAACTCAGTTTTATAGTCATCATAATCAACTTTATTTTGTGTTTTTCCCTTCTGGACAGAGCCCACAAAGAACATTACATTTACATAAGAAAACAAACACAGCTGTTGACAGATCATCAGCTCCAGTCACTGACTCCAACATCTTCAATAAACAAATGAGTCTTTACAGTGTGGTGTAAACACTGGAAACAGTGACTGCAAATGCGCTGTTGGAAGCAATTAACAGGATAGCACAATCAGCAGTGCCTGACTTGAGGATTCAAGAAGTAATAATAGGTGACCTACAGTCTGAAGAGGTCCTTGAAATAATAAGAGCCAGTCAAACATTGGCAAAATAAAACTGTATGTAGAAAACTGAACTTTTTATACATTTTTAAAGTATACTCTAGTTTATTGGAGGCATCTTCATTTTTATCATATTCAAGAAAATTAGCAATTTTCAATGCATCCAAATCCAAGGAATTTCATACATGCTGCTTGGATATCAAGAAATTAATATGACCAAATAGTAACTGCATAAAACTAAGGTTCTTTGGCAGGTTATGACCTTCATGGTGGTAAAAATGCTAGCGATAATATAATAATCTGGCTATCCTCTCACCTGTTGCCAGCGTCTCCTTTAAAAAAATTAACCATTGTCCCTTCTCACTAATAAACAGAAAAGTTACTTAGTTACTATACAGTTGTTTACTGGTTGCTAATGCAAGCAGTGTCATTTACAAGTATCATAAAAGAGCTAGAGAGCACAGGTGACATGATGACAGGATGGCACTCACTTTGAAATGAAGTTGTTTTAATATATAAGTTACATTAAAGGGACACTGTGAACCTCATTAGGCCCTTAGTGTCCCTAGTTTAAACAAGATCTCATCAAAGCCAAGATGGCTCATAATGCATTAACCTGATAAAAGATAACAGAACTAAAAGTGGTAGGCTGGGTTTTAATTTATTTGTTATACCAGTGTGATATTAAAATTCCAGACCTGTATCACAATGAAAGTAGTAGTAGCAGTTTATTGTTGGACTAAACAGTCATACACAATTTAACAAAACACAAAGAGCATGAATAAATACATCAGTTAAAATCATTAGAATACAATAAATATAACGTTCAAGTGTAGACTATGCTCAGCTAATTCTTGCATGTTCAATATTATCATATTACAGTAAGGTCAATACCTTTCATTTTTTGTTTCTTAATTTTACTAATCTGCTGAAACAAATTTGCCAGGCGTGTAATAGTAATAGAGAAAAAGAAAATGTTAAAGATTAGATAATGCAAAAGCAGGTGCAGTTGGCTCTGGACATGCAGTACCCCCCCCCCAACCGATTCAGCTACATGTGTGCACACAACACCACATACATGTTCACACATGGTATCCAGTGATATGGGTGAAGCAACTTGAGTGACTCAGTTTGCGCACCTGGAACAATAACAACTGTAAGAGAACAGCAAGGGAGAAGGGATAGTGAGAAGGGAGGGACAGAATAGTGAGAGGAGTGGAGTTACTAGGCAGGCAGGTTAAATGGATGAATTTGGCAAGGTTCTGCCGAGCTAGCTGCCTAGCATGGTGGTTAGGTCACCACTTCAAGATGTTGTGGACCCAGGTTTGAAGCTGAGTGTAGGTAACTGTTTTTTTCTCTTTACTGACATGCCCTAGGTGTTGTAATTTATCATATTTATTTTTTGGCCTCCTGTTCCCCTAACTATGGTCCCCCCACCCATGGATTGTCCCTCATGCAACTGTCACCACCGGCATGCTTGTGTACCCATGGGGTAGCCCCCCTCTCATGTTTTCCTCTTTCTCCAGTGTCCGCCCCCCTGGAGTTGATTATATATATATGGGAGATATGGGGGACAAGGCATAGCTCCCCACATAAAATGTAGGTGCACATCTTGATTTGTGAACTTGTATGGTGTTCTCGCTGTTTTGCCATTTTGGTGTAGTGCTGATCGCTGATAATGTTTTCCTCTATTTGCACTAGCTGTTTTGGTCCACTCTGTTAAATCTTCACCCTTATCACATGGAACCATGTACACAGACACACAGACACACACACACACACACACACACACACACACACACAGAAATGCACACACATAGCTGCTAAAGGGTATTGACCCACAAATTTAACAGAAAATCACACCAACAGTGGCACTCTGCAGGGAAAACACTAGCACAAAGGTAGTAAATCCAAACTTTATTAAATCCACAAAGACAGCAGGACACTTAACAACAGTGCTTCACTTTATGAGCATGGGGCTGTGTCAGGGGGCTTCACAGCAAGGGTTGCATTCATTATAAAGTAAATCCTTAAAGGTATAGTAGCCTAAAATGCAGTAAATGCTGTGAGAACACATCAGTTTGAACAGCCAATATGATAAGAAAAGGACAAACTCAACAAACCACAGTGATTAATAAACTCACAGCATCCAATATAATGAATTCAAATAATGCATAAACACCAACACAGTGCAAGTAGAGCTTGTACTGAACTTGTAAGCAGCTACATAGCAGAGAGAAACTAATAAAAGCATGGATCACATCACAGACATAGTAAAGATATGATTTACTGTCAGCATATAATGAAATAGTGGTGGTCCAGCTGCAAGAAGGAAAAAAGAAAGCAAACAAGGGGAGAACAGGAAGGGGGGAGCTCGACTAGGATTAGGGTATGCCAAATGTTAGAAAGAGTGTTCGCTATCAAGAGTGCTCATATCTTAAAAATATAAATACTGCATACATTTGCAGATTTCTAGAAAAAATATTGTGGGCAAGCCTAAAAGAAAAAGGGCAAGATTTGAAGGAATAAATTGGGGAAGGGGAAAAACAGGAAAAGAAAGCACAGAGAAGTGAATAAGACTGTCATTCTTTCTACAATTAAAGGGACACTGTCAACCTGTTTTTCGTCATATTATTTCAAGTTGAACCCCCACATTTTATGATTGCTTACCTTCTCAAAAATTCACTGATGTTGCTGTTTGTTTTGTCTGTTTCCTTGTTTAGTAAAACTGAAATGCATGGCAATGTATATTTATAAACAACCTTGTTTTGTTTACAATCCTGGTTCTGTTCTTACTGCATGCTTTCTGAGCATTAGAAACACACCCAAAATAGTGCAGTCACTCATGAGGCAGTAGCCTCCTGAACTCCCACTGCATCATGATGGGCTAGACTGTTTTGTGAGTGTTCCCAAGTCCAGGAAAGATGCATTTGGAGTTGATCAAGGAATGTAAACAAACCTGTTTTGATGTGATAACACCAGTATGTTGGGCAGTCTGTGTTTCACTTTCTTAAAGAAAATACGAGTCAGAATCAAACTACCAGCTACATCAACAATCTTTACAGAATTTTGGCAATCATAAAATATGTTTTTTAAACTACAGACACTTTGAGACCTACAGGGGGTTGACAGTGTCCTTTTAAAACTATTTAAAGGCTTTTGACTAGAAAGCATCTAAATATCCTGGAATAAATAACTCATATCATGAGAGAGGTACCACATGGGTCCCAAAGTGGGTGTCACAGACCTATAAAAATGATAAAATATTGATTACATCATTTAATCCACTAGCAAACAGTGCTTATAGTGTGCAGATCCATCTTGACTCTTTCTGTAAGAGACATTTTTTTCCTATCCCTTCCCCTTAAACTTGGGGGAACATGTTTTATACCCATGAATCTTAGCCCAATCATGTCACTATCATGATGTTCTGCAAAATCTGTTCCCGAAGGTGTATTCAGAGTGACTTTTGAAATGGAATGTACATGCTTCTTCAAAGCTCTGATAGTACAACCCACAGAAATTCTGGGACAAGGCAAATTAAAACATAAACAACACAGATGTTCGACAGTTAATGAATTGTCTTATATTCACAGTCGTGTGAACTAAGCAGTGTTTAAAAATGTTTCCTTGAATACTAAAGTTGCAGATATTGCAACAACCACACTGCAACAACACACAGGTCTAGTAGGAATGATGGTGGGCTAAGGTTCATGGGAACAGAACATGTTCCCAGATGTTTAAGGAGAGGGGATAGGAAAAACATTACTCCTACAGAAAGAAACAAGATGGATCCACATACCAAAAACATTGTTTCCCAATGGATTAAATGATGCAATTGGCCATTTTACCATTTTTATAGGTCTGTGACACCCACTTTGGGACCCATGGGGTACCTCTGTCATGATATGAGTTATTTATTTCAGAATATTTATATGCTTTCTAGTCAGAACCCTTAAAATAGTTTTTATTGTAGAAAGAATAAAAGTCTTTTACAGGCCATGTCAGGCTTCTCTTCATTTCTCTGTGCTTTCTTCTCCCTTTCTTCCCCTCCCTGCAACCATTTATTCCTTCATATCTTGCCTTTTTATGTTTGCTTGCACGCATTTGCAAGAAACATAGTGCCACCATATGAGTTTTCATAGATGTGCCTCCCCCACTTCCAGTGCCCTGCTCCCTTTTGCAGGCATGGCACCACTGCGCCAATGAATGTCTGAGCTGTCTATGACAGCCATTCAGAAGCAGTGGTGTACAGTCCTGAGGAAAACACCACCACAATCAGCGGTGGTAATTGCCTACACATCAGCACTGCATCTGAACTGTCATAGGCAGTTCATCCCTTCCCCACAAACATCTATGTAGCATGCTGGGAGCTCACCCCAGTGTGCTCATGCACTCCCCTCCATGCCTGCACACAGTATGACCGACAGGGATGCCCAATCCCCTGTCAGCTCCACTACCGCCCAAACAGACTTCCTGATGCCACACTGGGAGCACACCCCAGCATGGCAAAAGTCTGTATGGCTGATGGGGTACCCAGTCCCCCATCCGCTTCACTACCCCCCCAAAAAAGAAACTTCCAGCTGCCATGCTGGGAGCCCACCCCAGCATGGCAAAAGTCCTGCATCATCTTTCTGAATAAGAAAAAAAATACCTGTAAAAAAAAAAAAAGGTCCCTTGTTGACTGTTTAGCCCCCCTCCCCCAACCTGCGCCCATCCTCTGCGCACCCACCTCCCCACACATCCCGACTCCATACTTACCTCCAGAGCCCAGCGCGACAATCTTTGGTGGACCAGGAACATGTCTGCACTCTTCAAAGCCGACCACAAACTGAAGAAATGCCGGTAAGCTGTATAATGGCATAAATGGGGTTATTTCAACTTTGGTGCATATCTTGGCCATTTTGGAGAATGTTTTCAGCAAATTTTCAACATAGGGTTCTTGGAGCCCCACCTCATGAACTCAGTCACTGTCATTTTGTTATTCGGTCCTAAAAGGTGATTTTCTTCTCACTGTGCAGAACCACCTTTCAGGACTGAGTAACGAAACGACAGTGTCACAGTCCATGCGGGAGGCCCCCCCCCAAAACCCTATGTTGAAAATTTGTGAAAAAATTCCCAAAAATGACTGTTTTACGAGCGTGCATTGCGCAGTTCCTACGCACGCTCATAACTTCACAATTTTTTTATATTTTCATTCCTGATTTTCAACATTGCCATTTTACCACATCTCTTTTTGAGCAGTAAAGCTGTCATTTTTCACATCTCACCCAAAATTGTTTTCGCGCATGTAGCGCATAATGGCGCAGTCGGTGTGCAAAATCAATGTTCAGGACAGATTAAGAAAATCGCAGTGACACTGTTCATGAGCAGAGGTCTTAAAATGGCTATGTTGAAAATTTGCCGACACAAGCCCATAAAATGACTGACTTACTAGCGTGCATTGCGCAGTTTCCACTCACCCTCGTAAGTTCACAAATTTGTAATATTTTCAGTCCAGATTTTCTATACTGGTATTTTTCCACACCTCCTTATGAACAATACAGCTGTCATTTTTCACACCCTGGCTGAAATGTGTTTTCACACTTCCAGCGCAGAAATGCGTGATTGCTGTGGGAAATCAGTGTTTGGGACAGATTAATAAAATCATAGTGACACTGTTCATGAGTGGAGGTCCCAAAATGCCTGTGTTGACAATCTGCTGTAAAAAAAACTAATTACATTATGGGTGCACGTTGTGCAGTTTCTATGCATGCTTGTGACTTCACCAGTTTTTTTATATTTTCACTTCAGATTTTCAACATTGCCATTTTTTACACCTCCCTATGAACAGTACAGCTGTCATTTTTCACATCCTGTTTGAAATGTGTTTTTGCAGCTGTGGTGCCAAATGGCATAGTCGCTGTGCAAAATCAGCTTTCGGCTAACAAACTGATATTGCCACTGTTCATGAGGTGGGGGTCACAAAAAACCCATGTTGAGAATTTGGAGTGAAAATACCAACGAACACCTGGGGCGTTAGGGTTTCTGGCCATAATGCCCTACCCTGTAGAGACTGACAGGCATCAGGGATGTGACTTGGGATTGTTGCCTGTAATGCTCATGCCATTCCAATCCCACCCACACCCTGCAGCCAGTGACAGTCATCGAGGTGTGCCTTGGACTCTTCGGCACCAAAGTTCAACCCATTCTCCTATACTGCACCCATCTCACCGTATTTCCTCATGGAATGGGGTGAGCATAAGGCCCAAAGACCCCAAGGCACACCATGACACTTGGTGTCTGTAGGGTAGGGTTTGGTGAAATGGCATGGCCGTTATGCCTGATGACCCAAAGACATACCCCAACGCCTGTCATCTCTGCAGGGTGGTGGTGGGGTTGGCTTCAGTTCAATACTTCACTGCCATTCCTATTATGCATCTCTCTAAGTCTAACTCCTACACTACCAATGCCAGCAAGCAAACATTCGGCATTGACAAATGCTTGTTTCTTTTAGGCTTGCCCACAATGTCTTCTGAAATCAGCAAATGTATGCTGTAGATATATTTGTTTTTAAGATGTGAGTACTCTTGATAGAGAACAGTCTTTTTCTTTATAACTGACATTTGGCATATCCTACAGTAGTTCTAGTGCAACTTTCTCCCCTCCCTGTTCTCCTCTGCTGTTTATTTTCTCTCTCCCTTCTTGCAGCTGGACCACAACGATTTCATTATATGCTTACAGTAAACTATAACTTTACTATGTTTGTGATGTGGCCCATGCTTCTATTAGTTTTCCTCTGTTATGTACTGTAGCTGCTTACAAGTTCAGTGCAAGCTCTATTTGCACTGTGTTGGCTTTTTTTGCATTATTTGAATGAATTATATTGGGTGCTGTGAGTTTATTGATAACTGTGGTTTGTGTCCTTTCTAATCCTATCAGCTGTTCAAACTGCTTTTACTAATTTTTCCAATATATTTACTCACACTAGCCAAGCTGAGATGCAATGTCTCATTTTCAGTGGGGTCCTGCATTTACCTGTTTTTACGGTGTGTTTACCCAGGACAGGCCAGCTGAATGGCAATACCTCATTGGGGTCCTGCTGTTACATAGGAACATACTGTAGGAACGTGCTGGCAGAAGGGAACCGCAAGAGCCATCTAGTCTTCCCTTTTGACACAACCCCCTCTTAGTTGTTACTTAGTGTCAGGTTCCCACAAAGCTTATCCCAAGCTAGTTTGAACTGTCTAATTGTCTTTACCTCTGCCACCTCTGGTGTCAACCTGTTCCAGGGGTCCACCACCCTTTTGTTGAAGAAGGACTTCCTGACACTACACATTTTCACACTGTATGTATCCAGGATAGCAAAGCGGAGAAGCTACATATCTTTTTCAGCAGGGTCCTGCTTTTACACATTTTTATAATGCATTTACCTAGGATGTGCCACCTGAAATGCAATATATAGTTTTCATTGGGGGGGGGTCAGATTTGACACAATTTTACCCTATAATTTAGCCAAGATAACCCAGCTTAGATGTAACATCTTGTTTTAGTGGGGTCCTGCTTTTACACATTTGTACAATGTATTTACCTAGGATATGCCTGCTGATGAACAATATCTTTTTGCTATGTATCTAGCCAGGATAGCACAGCAAAAGGCAATATCTCATGTTTAGTGGGATCTTGCTTTTACACATTTTTACACTGTATTTATCCAAGATAGCACAGCAGAGATGCTACATCTCATTTTCAGTGGGGTCCTGCATTTACACATGTTTATACTGTATTTACCCAGTATAGCACAGCAGAAGTGCTATATCTCATTTTCAATGGGGACTTGATTTTACCCATTTTTACAATGTAATTACCAGGCTAACCCAGCTGAGATGTAATACTGTATATTGTTTTACGTGGGTCCCTTTATATATTTTTACAGTGTATTTACTCAGGATAGCCCAGCTGAGATGCAGTATCTCATTTTCAGTGGGACCCTGCTTTTACCCATTCTTACAATGTATGTATCCAGGATAGTCCAGTGGAGGTGCAATATCTGTTTGTCAGTGGGGTCCTTTTTTCCCAGTTTTACAATGCATTTATCCAGGATAGCCCAGATGAGATGCAGTATCTCATTTTCACTGGGGTCTTGCTCTTACACATTTTTACATGTTATTTACCCATGGCAGCACAACAGAGATGCAATATCTCTTTTTAGTGAGGTCTTGCTTTTATACAGTTTTACACTGTATTTACCCAGGATAGTTGGAGGGCACTAATAGAGAGTGAGGGCAGGAAAGTACACAGTTATGAGTAAATACTGGAAAAATTCAATGTCTAATTTTCAACATGGATCCCGATATTCAAACATTCAGCTAATCAAGGTAGCACCACATGTTCAGCCTGAGGCAGTGACAGCACAGTACATAGTCACTATGTACTGCCACAGCCTAATATTCAGACAGGCAGTGCATGCTGGTCAAAGTGCATTAACTCTCACAATATTGGTTCAGAGCTGACCATGCTTGGGTGGCTTTGGAGATAGGGTCCATAGTCTGTTTATGACCCAACTTCTTGATCAAGATAGGTGGAATTTCTCAAATCCCTTCTGAAAGGTGTTTTCTTACAGCAAAAATTACACCTGTCAGGTTTATCAGGTGGGGTAAGAAATGGACTGTGGTGCACCTTTGGGCCCTGAATAGTTTACCTGTTAAAAAAAAAAAGAAAGAGTCCCACAACTTTTTTTAACCCCCCCCCCCCGCCTGCTGACATCGGGGTGCTCAATTCCCATGTCAGCATGTATCCCTCCCAGTACTGTGGCACACTGGGAGTCCACCCCAGTGTGCCAAAATCCATGTTATGAATAGTTCATCTGTTAAAAAAAAAAAAAAAAAAAAGAAAACAATGCCTCGTCATTCCCTCCGTCCCTCCCCCAGCCCGCACCCTCCCTCTGTGCACCCCACCTCACCGCACCCCCTCTCACCCATACTTACCTCCAAAGGTTAGCAGCAGCAATCTTCTGTGGACTGGGAATTCGACTGCACTCTTCAAAAGCCGACCACAAACTGAAGAAAATCACAATAAGCCCTATAATGGCAATCAGTGGGGGGGGGGGTCAACTTAGGTTGATATCTCAGCCACTTTTTGGAGTTTTGGTCTTAAATTTTTCACATGGGGTTCTTAGGACCCCACCTCATGAAAACAGTCACTGTCATGTCATTTCTTGGTCCCAAAAGGTGATTTTGCGGCCATTGCACGGAATCACCTTTCAGGACCAAGTAAAGAAATGACAGTGCCACTGTTCATGAAGTAGGGTCCCAAAAAGCCCTTGTTGCAAATTTGGTGAAAAAATCCCCAAAATGACTGTCTTATGAGCATCCAATGCACAGTTTCTACACACGCTCGTAACATCATAAATTTTTAAGATTTTTACTCCAAATTTCCAACATTGCCATTTTTTCACACCCCCTTATGAACAGTATAGCTGTAATTTTTTGCATCCTTCCCAAAATATGTTTTTGCACCTGAGGTACATAATGGTGCGATCTCTGTGCGAAATCAACTTTTGGGACAGATTAATGAAATCCCAGTGTCACTGTTCATTAGGGGAGATCCCAAAAAGGCCATGTTTAAAATTTGGTGAAAACATTCCCAAAACTGACTGCGTTATGAGTGTGTGGTGCACAGTTTCTACGTACACTTGTAACTTCACCACTTTTTCATATCTTCAACCCAGATTTTCAACATTGCCATTCACACCACCTCATGAATAGTACAGCTGTCATTTTTCACATCCTACCTGGAATGTGTTTTTGCACCTGTGGTACCGAATGGCTCACTTGCTGTGTGAAATCACTTTTTGGGATTGAGTAACAAAATTATACTGCCTCTGTTCATCAGGTGGGGTCCAAAAAAGCCCATGTTGCAAATTTGGAACAAACATACCAACAAACACCTGGAGCATTACGGTTTCCAACCATAGCACCCACCCTGTACAGACTGACAGGCGTCTAAACCAGTGCTGGAAGAACGTAAGAAATTTGTGTTGAGAGTGATGCCTTAAAATGCAAGGCAGAGGAATATTCACAGAAAAATATAGGAGGCATGTACAACAGCAAACTCTCGGCATTGACAGATGCCTGTTCTGTGCTGTTTTGGTGAAATCTCAGATCCCGCATTCTGGAATCCAGACGCAAGACATGAGCCAGAAGTCATGTTGCGGTGCCTACTACAGTTAAAAAAAAGAAAGAAAAAGAAACAGGAAGCATTACTGAGTTCTTCCTCCCTGCAGAGTTGTTGTTTACTGTCATTTTTCTGCCTGACTATTGGCAGGTCAGGCAGACACTGTACAGCTGTGCATTTGGTGATTTATTTATTTATGAGTGGCTAGGCAGACTGTCATGTCTTGTGTCTAGTTGCCTTGGTGCGGGTCAAGATATTTTTATTGTGAATTCTCAAAAGAAAATGGAATGAATCACGGCCTCTCAGTCCATTCTGAGTCACCTAAACATGCAGGAGAGGGTTTGGACCTCTCTGAGAAACAAACAGGACTCAAACAGGCTCACAGGTTGGTTCCTGCCAAAACAAAAAAAGAGAATCACATCACTGCCCCTTCTGCTGAAAAGCAAAATGAGATGCCAGTGGAAAAAGTTAAACATAAAGAAAAAAATGCCACTGCCTCTCCTGGTGAAGAGCAAAAGGAGATGCCAGTGGACAAAAAATTCCCTCTCAGGAGGACAGGACAAAGGCTTTGAAATCTGTCGATGCTTTTCAAGCCATGGGAGTTCTTATGGGCTGATAAGTTCCTCCTCAGCCTCTGGTAACCCCCCAGTTCAGGAAGACCAGATTGATGATTGCTGTTAGGAGGTGCATGATGATAAAGGGGAACCCAATGCACCAGATGGTTTCCCCTGACCAGGAGCTGGTCCTGTTCCACGGGAACAGAGGATTAGCCCTCACACTATGCCTTTCTGGGACAAATAGCCAATACCCAGGCAATTTCCTTACAGAATTCTGGACAACATGAGGAGGAGGCTGATTATTTGGACATGACTGGGATGAAACCCACTAAAAGGTTGCTCTTGCCTGTGCATAAGACACTGAAGAAGGCACCCTTAAAGCTGCTTCACCCCCCTACATCCATTCCAAGGGCTGACAAAAAAAAGGTGCCTGATAAACAAACACAATGCTGAGTACCTCAATACATATCCTGACCACAAGGGAGTGGTCCAGGCAGTTGCTTGCAACAAGGCAAGATTCCACTTTCCTCCCAGCCTCCAGACTAGGATTCCAGAAAGCTGGACAATACAGGGAAGATAATGTACACAACAATCTATCTGCTTCTGAGGCATGCTGCATATGTGGCTTTCATGGTCCAGTGCCTAAGGCTCTCTGAAATGCGGTCCTTGCCCCATGTGATAAAATCCAGGAGAACCAGGTTCAGGTCTTATCAGACACTGCTAGGACTGTCCTGGATGCCACTAAGCACCAGTTCCATATGGCAGTGGAAACTTAAGACACTACTTCCAGGGTGCTGGCCCATGCTGTCTCCATGAGGAGATAGTGTGATGGCTCATGTTGGCTTCCTGATGTTATTTGCTTGGCTAAGGACAACTGTTTTGTCTCATGATGCCCAGACAAAAGCCATGGATTTTCCACATGAGAATAACACCCTCTTTGGTGATAAAACAGAGGTGTACATGGAAAAAGTTCAAGAGTACAAAACCACCTCCCATGCCTATGCCCTATGACTAATCTCACGCGAGATGTTACTTTGGAAGCAGAGGAAGAATAGCTTCCAGAAGGGCCGACGAGGCTTCATCCTCTAGGGCTCAGCTCAAACAGAATTCTTGATATGTAAATACAAGTTGCCAACCCATTGTCAGTGGGAGTAAGGCTGGCTCATTTCTTTCATTAGTGGGTAAACATCACTACACACAAATGGGTCCTGGAAGTTGTGGGGCAAGGCCTCACTCAGCAGTTTGAAATGTTTCCCAAACTGTCTGTACACAGACATGTTCCACCTTCCCCCTTCAGCAGAAAGAATTCCACTAGAATTGAAATAAAAAAAATGCTGCTGCAAAATACAACAGAAAGCGTGCCCCCTTCCGAGTGGAGAAAGGGACTTTACTTGGGGTACTTCCTCACACACAAGAAAAATGGGGAGTGGCGACCTATTCTTGACCTCAGATTTTTGAACATGCAACTGAAAAAAGACAGATTTAAGATAGTCACACTGTCCAGTTATCCCATTCCTCCAACAGGTGGACCGGCTGGCATCCTTGGACCTGAAAGACGTATTTTCGTATTACTAGCAGGCCCAGTGAAAGAAAATACATGCAGTTCAGGCTCACCTCAGCTCACGACTGGTACACATCCTTTCCCTTTGGCCTGTTTTATACTCCCAGGGTGTTCACAAAGTGCTTGGCTGTCATGGCGGTGTACCTCAGAAGAAAAGGGATGATGGTCTTACCTTACCTAGATGACTGGTTGACCATGGGGAAGCCACACCAACAGGTAAAGAACTCATTCCTCCTGACTCTGAACGCTCTAAAAGGATTAGAATTCCTCATAAACATGCAGAAAGAACCAATACATATTGCCCTTGCAAGGCAAAGTTTTTTCCCCCAGGAAAGGGTGAAAAACCTTGTGGACTTGGCAAATCCCTTTGCCATAGGTCTGTCTAGGCCAGCACGGCACTTTCTCCAGTTTCCAGAGCATATGGCTTTCTCCACAGCAGTGGTTCCAGGAGCAAGATTTCAGGTACCGGACATTCAGTATCACTTGTGGGCCAATGGTCTCAAAAGAGACATCAAAATAGGCATGTCACAAAAAACTTGTTACATGATTTTGATGGGTGGAAATGCAAGGACAACCTCAGAGAAGGGGTACCTTTTTCAGGTAGAGGCTCCTACTGTTGTCCTGACAGCAGATGCTTCAAACTTAGTTTGGGGTGCCCACTTGCAGCTTAACAGTAAATGGGTATAGATTGGTCAGGGAAGTTTCTGTATGCCTTCCCTCCATTTTGCTTGTCATTTTCATGTTCTTCTGAAGCTGAGGAGTTAGCCTGCAAACATGATCCTGATGGCTCCATGATTGGGTCAGACAGCCTGAGTACTCCCTAATCCTGGCTCTGTCCATCTAATAGCCCATTTGTCTCCCTTTGGGACACAACTTACTGACCCTGTTCAAGGGCAGAGTAATTTTTTCTGAACCTCAAGTCTCTGTGCCTCAAAGCCTGGTTCATGAGGAGCTGGAGTACTCCAACTTTCATTTCTTGGATCAAGTCCCCTAGGTCCTTAAGAGGTACAGAAAACCTGCTACTATGAAAACATATGCTTCAGAATGGAAAGCGTTTTTCCCTATGGTGTGCCTCTTAGCAGACCAGTCCTCTTCAGGCAGATCTGCTTTGATATTTGGACTATTTTCTGCACCTGCAAACCTTAGGCCTCAAATTAAGGATTCACTTGGCACCTATTTCTGCTTATGTATCAGCAGGCAAGCAGAAAACAATGGCTTCTCATCCCATTTTCAAGTGGTTCTTTAAGGACCTTTTGCATCTGTATCCCCCTGTCAGGGAACCTGTTTTTCCCTGGTATCTGAACATTTGTATAGCCAAGCTCTTTGAACTTCCCGTTGGGCCTATGGCCTCTGCAGATTTGAAATAAGTCACATGGAAGACAGTCTTCTCCATAGTCATCACTTCAGCCAGAAGGGTGTGCGAGATTCTGCACTAACCCTAACTACATTATCCTTCACAGGGTTAAGGTAGTTCTGAGGACTAAGAAAATTTCTCCCTAAGGTGGTGTCTGAGTTTCACCTGAACCAGTCCATCAGCCTTCCTGTGTTCCTGTGTTCTGCAAGGCAGAAGCAGGAAACTACAGACCTGTAAGTTTGACCTCAGTGGTAGGGAAAATGATGGAATCACTTCTGAAAGAAAGAATTGTTGAGTACTTAGAGGCCATCAGGGCACAGGACCAAAAGCAGCATGAATTTACAGCAGGAAGGTCATGTCAGAAGAATCTAATAGATTTCTTTGACTGGGTGACCAAAGTAATAGACCAGGGAGGGGCTGTGGATATGGCCTACCTAGACTTTAGCAAGGCATTTGACACAAAAGATTGATAATCAAGTTAGCCAGCCTGGGAGTGGGTCCCAGGGTGGTAGCCTGGGTAGCAAACTGGCTGTACAACAGGACACAGAAGGTAATAGCGAATGGAACACGTTCTGAAGAAAGGGGGGTCACTAGTGGAGCACCTCAGGCTTAGTACTGGGTCCAGTCCTCTTTAACATCTTTATAGGTGACATTGCAGAGGGTCTGAGGGAAAGGTATGCCTCTTTGCAGATGACACAAAGATCTGTAACAGAGTTGATACACAAGGGGGTAGAAAGGATGAGAAGGACTGGCAAGGTTGAAGGAATGGTCAGGCATATGGCAACTTAGATTCAACGCAAGAAGTGCAAGTAATGCACCTGGAAAAAAACCCAGGAGAAGAGTACCAATAGCAGGGGAGGTACTAACAACAACAGAAATGGAAAGGGACCTGCGGGTAGTCATATCAGATGATCTAAAGGTGGGTAAGCAATGTGAGAAGTCAGTAAGGAGAGCCAGGGGGATACTGGGATGCATAGGAAGGGGCATCACAAATAGAAAAAGGGAAGTGGTTATCCCTCTGTACAGACAGTTGGTGAGACCCCATCTGGAGTACTGTGTGCAGTTTTGTAGACCTCATCTATGCAAGGACATAGACAGGCTGGAAGCAGTCCAGAGGAGGGCAACTAAAATGGTGCAGGGGCCGCATCAGAAACCATATGAAGAGAGACTGAGAGAGCTTAATATGTATGCCCTTGATGAAAGGAGGGACAGGGGGGACATGATTGAAATGTCCAAGTACCTTAAGGGAATCAACAAAGTCCAGGAAGGTAGCATCTTTCAGAAAAAGAGATGTGTAAGAACAAAGGGGCACAATTTAAAGATAGAGGGGGGACGGTTCAGGGGTAATGTGAGGACATTTTTTTTCACAGAGAGAGTGGTGGATGCATGGAACCGCCTTCCTAGAGAGGCTGTGGGGTCTAAAACAGTGGAGGAATTCAAACATGCATGGGACAGACACAAGGCAGTTATAGTGGGGGGTGGCAGGAAGTAGGCTGTTGGATAACTAAAATCTGCAGCTTATCCAATAGGTAGGGAAATGGTCAGACTGGGTGGGACAAGTGGTCCTTATGTGCCATCAAAGTCTATGTTTCTATGTTTCTTTACAGAGAAGTCCAGTACTGGTGAGCAGAGGCTGCACAGCCTGGATGTAAAGAGGTCTCTGAGATACTACCTGGAGCGTACTACAGATCATAGGTCTTCCCATACTCAATTGTTTCTCACATATGATGCAGTGAGAAAAGGCAGCCCAGCCTCAAAGAGGACTGTTGCTACTGGATTGTTGCCTGCCTCCAATCCTGTTACTCTGGAATTGGCAAATGGCCACCTCAGGGTCTCTGGGCATACTCCACTCGTGACACTGCTGCCTTAACAGTTGACATTTTACAAACCACTATTGCCTGCATGTACAATCTCGAAAGGCTGCCGGGTTGTTGCTGCTGAACCCCAGAACATTTTCCCCAAATGTGTTCTGCACTTAGCCTCCCAAGGTATTGCTTTGTAGTCTGCAAATAGTTAAGCAAAATGAGGGATTCCTGGGGTTTGAAGAATAAAATACTTACCATAGTGATATTGTTTCTTCCAGGGGATCCCTCATTATGCTTAAATCTCTCACACTACCTCCCCTTCCAGAACCAGGAAAAGGTTTCACAATAATCAGCTGTATTCCTCTTTTAATTGCTTGAGCATTACTTGTTACTGCACAAAAATTCATTTTTCTCCTGACTTTGATGATCTGCCATACTTGGCCCTATGGGCCATCTTTTAATGTATGTTTTAGCTTTAGATAGGTTAGTAGACCAGGTGAGGGCTCATTTAGTTAGGCTATGAAATGATCTGACATTAGACTGTTGAATGCAGCAACACTTAGAGGGTGAGGTCTAAAAACTCAGAAGGAGGGAGCCTGAGGAATTTGGTCTGTTTCAGGGGTGTAGACTAAATGATTGGGGTGGGAGACCATGCGGGGGGGGATTAGGTCTGTTTCAGGGGATGGTGTTAGAGGGTTGGTTGTGGCATACCATGCAGAGGGAGAGAGCAGGTGGGATTTTCACAGCTACATAGCTCCCCATCTCCAGGGCTGGCAGCAGTGGAGCCAGAGCCAACATTACTTGTTTCCTGACCTCAGGACAGGCAGCGGGGTCGGGGCTGGGAGCAAGAGGTGGAGCTGATGGAACTTCTGAAGATGAAGGAATCAAAAGTGTGGTGAGTAGGAAGAGTAAAAGAAAGAGGAAGTGCACTGATTCATGCATAATCATTATGTGATTCAGCTCCACACTGCATGAAGCAAACATTATATGATGTGTTCAGTATCCGGTCTTGTTCTTCCAGACCGCTGCTCTTCCAGACCCCTGTATCCTCTCCTCTTCCTCCTCCTCCCCCATTGGCAATAGGTCAGCATGGCTTTCACTATGCCGCTGTAAAAATTACATTCTGTAGAGATTGCTAATGTTGCTGGCAGTTTGATTCTGAGTGTTTTTTTTCTTTTTAATAGTAAAAAAACAGATTGCCCACCATACTGGTGTTACTGCACAAAAACATGTTTGTCTATAGTCTTTGATCAACCCCCACAGCATCTTTTCTGGACTTGGGAACCCCCCACCCAGGCAGTCTACACACTCAAGATACAGTGGGAGGAGAGGAGACTCTTGCATCATGAGCGTCTGCACTTCTTGGGCATGTTCCTTATGTTCAGGAAGTAAGCTATAAAAGTAGGTCAAGGATTTGAAACAAATCAAAGTGGGCAGCTATATCTACACCATTACCATGCATTTCATTTCTAAGAAAGGAAACTGATTAAAAACAGCAATATCTATGAATTTTATAGAAGGTAAGTAATTATAAAATGAGACTTTCAATTAGAAATATTGGTATGTAAAAAGGGTTGCCAGTGTTCCTTTAGTTTTTACAGTATGCTAACAATGCTGTTTGATAAAATTGTCAGACAAATGTCAGGCTGCCCCCCCAACCCTTAAATTTTAGCTCCAAAGCATAGGTAATCTTGTCTACCTGTTACTGACTTTTATGATGTATTTTTGTGACAAACATAGTGCTTGTTGAATCACAAGTATTTATAGTAGTGGTAGTGGCAGTGGAACGTGTAGATAAAACTGAGAACACCTCAGGCAGGTGTAATACGATTCTCATCCTGCTTTGCTAAGCACTTCATTCCTTGCCTGAAAGGGCTACCTTATGCTCAGTGAGCGTGAAAGAGAGTTAAATATGTTCTACATGATCTTGCACTATGGGTACTGCGCTGATGTACCTCTGTGAACCCTGCTGCTGTGATGACCTTTTTAAATATTTTTGGTGCATTGCAGTGCAGAATTACAATCATACATGAGTATGGAGATTCCATACCTTTGCAAACCAGAGATGCAGTGGGTCCCCTCCCAAAATAGTGTTCCTATGATGCTGGCCCAGTGGTGCTGAGGGTTAATAATAATAATAAGAATGTTATTTAATATAGTGCCTTTCGGAATATCAAAGCACTTCACAAATATAGACATAACCAATTAAACAATAAATAAGCATAAAATCAAAGAAAATCAGGAAATGCTTTTTCCCATAAAAGGTCTTCATTGCCTGCTTAAAACTCCCCACAGTCCTGCACTCCCATAGCTGACGAGGTAGAGAATTCCAGAGGGATGGGGCAGTGAAAATAAAAGCCCGTGCCCCAAATGACTTCAGTCTAACCCTCGGAATCTCCAGCAACCCCTCATCAGCTGAGTGGAGTTGCCGCATAGGGATGTAAGGAATCAGAAGTTCTTTCAAGTAGTCCAGACCCAGTCTGTGTAGGGTCTTGTAGGTTAACAAACCTAACTTAAAGGTGATCTGTCACTGAACTGGCAGCCAGTGCAGATTGCACAGCACGGGGTTATATGAGATCTCCTTGAAGTCCCAGTCAATAAACATGCAGCCGCGTTCTGCACTAGCTGCAAGTAGCAGATATCAACCCCAGGAAGCCCTAGGTACAGGGAGTTACAGTAGTCAAGAGCCAGGTCATGAAGGCATGGATCAAAACAGGCAAATCACTGGACAGAACAAGGTGCTTGATCCTGGCAATGTTCCTAAGGTGGTAAAAGGCTAACTTGATGACTGCAGACACCTGATGGTGGATGGTCATCCCATCGTCAAGTATCACTCCCAGGTCATGCACCTGTTCAGAGGTAAGGATCTGCTCACCCCCCAGAAATAAACCAGATGGCAAATCAGACCCCAACCCTCTATCCTGCAACCAGGGTCCACCACCAAAACCTCAGTCTTTCCTGCATTCAACTTTAACCTGCTGGAACTTATCCAATCTTGGATTTTCACTAGGCAGCTGTTAAATACTGAGAGAGCACACACCTGGTCGGGAGTGAAAGACAGGTAGAGCTGGGTATCATCAGTATAGCAGTGAAACCTCAGCCCATACTGTCTTACAATGTCTCCGAGGGGCAGCATATACACTGCAAACAACATGGGGGACAGCACCGAGCCCTGAGGTACCCCACAATGCAGAGAGAAAGTCTCGGAAGAAAATATTCCCGAGACAACTCACTGAGTTCAACCAGTGAGGAAAGATGAAAACCATCTGAGGGCTGTACCCGTCAGCCTACAGATGAACCTCAGGTGCTTGAGCAGAACCCCATGGTTGACAGAGTCAAAAGCTGAAGAGAGATCAAGGAGTACCAAGATAGAGTGGTTCCTCTGATCTATCACCATCAGGAGATCATTGAGCACCAGAACCAGAGCTGTCTCAGTACTATGCCTCTTATGGAATCCCAACTGGAGAGGTTCATATAAATTATGGATGGTTAGATGGTTCTCCAGTTGAATTGCCACCATTTTCTCGATAACCTTTCCCACAAAAGGAAGGTTTGATATAGGCCTGTAGTTCACCAGAGACTCCGGGTCCAAAGAAGCTTTCTTTAGAAGAGGTGTCACCACTGCCTCCTTCAGGGAACTAGGAAACTCACCTGATTCCAGGGAGCACCGGACAATCTGAACTAAGATCAGGCCGATAACATCATGACAACCCAAAATTAGGGAAGTAGGGCCAGGGTCTAAACTACAGCACGTGGGGTGCATCCCCTGGACAATCCGCTTAATGTCAATGAAATCTGGCAGGTCAAAGGTACTCCAGGAAATACCGGGCATAGTGACCGAGCACTGATCAACCATATTTTCCATAGAACGAGATGGACGAAACTCCTGCCTGATGTCAGCCACCTTATTCGTGAAGAATTGAGTGATCTCATCACACTCAGTTTGTGATAAAACTCGACGGAGCTGCAGACAGGCTGGGTTGCACAGCCTGTCCAAAGTTTGGAAGAGTTGAGCCAGTCGGTTCCCAGCAACAGCGATTTCTCTGGACAGGAATTCTGCCTTCTTACGGGAGATCACTGATTGATAGAGTTGATAATACTGTGACAAAATAAGATGGTCGGTATCCAAGGTGGATTTACGCCAGTGGCATTCTAACTTGCGTCCCAACTTCCGCATCTCCCTCAGTGACCCATCAAACCATGGGGTCCGAGGGCGAAGTGGAAGGGGACGAACATGGACTGGAGCAATCCGATCAAGAGCTGAAGCAATAGCCTTATTATAGGCCACCACTAAGTGCTCTGGATCGGTGCTGGTCTCACCGAACACAAAGAGATCAATCATAGCCACCAGGTCTTCAGGGACCGCATCCCACAAAGGGCAGTAATTGACCATCTCCACATGGTTGAGGTGCTGGTCACTACACCTCCCACCATGCCAGTGACCTGGGTTTGGGAACAGGCCCAGGATGCCAGGGATCACCAGGGAAGACAGAAAATTGAGCATCCAGAGGACTGCTCTCCACTCTTAGGGAGGGAGGGATTGCTGTCCTGCTCATCAATCTCCCTCTGGCAGTGGCTGGAGGGAGATGCAGGCTGGGAGGCATGTAACTGATGTACGTTGTTGGTGGGGAGGGGGAGTGGAGGAAAAAATGGAGGAAAATGGAGCTGGCAGGCTCTGTGATGACCTCTCAGAGTCTGTCCAGCTCCTCAAATGTCTGGATTTCTGTCCAGCGGTGGGTGAAAGCTGGCGCACCTTTGCCTCGAGCCTGTCATGGGGGGGGCCTGTGGGTGATTGTAGGGGATGTTGGGTGGGGGAACAGAGGGTTGGAGACCGAGTCTCTCCAAGGAGAGACCGGAGCCACCTGCAAGGTTCCCGGAGCGATAAATAAATAGAAAAATATACATACATATATCTATTGTTCCTACTCATTTTTCTTGGGCTGGGACAAGTGGGTAAGTCCAAACAGAAAAACAGAAACCAGCCCTGATTTAGCCATTCAAGGTAACATTTTTATTTTAAAAAACCTCTTCACACCACCATGATCCCCTCAGTGTCCAGTGTTTTGCCCACTGTGCATCCTCGGGGGCAAGGATCTAGGCATAAACAGATGATACAAACCATAATTAAAGTCATCATCGCATTGTAACTGCCACCCTTTATGTACCTTTTTGCTATATACCTTATTCCCCATATTAACGCCATATGCAATCATGCATTACAGTCATACTAGTCATTCACCTTACATTTCCAAGTATGAATGCACCTACATACAATTTTATATTACAACATTCTGTGCCCCACTAGTGTCTCCTGGTAACATTCTCATATTTATAAATATTATTAATTATTATTAATAGCAAGCCTAATGAGTTTCTCTGAAAATTTGACTAATATTTTTGTACTCCTTGTAAGATATGTCCTATTATTGTTCATATTTGTACAATGTGTATGCCAACTGCTTCATGACTCTCTGTAGTTAAACTTGGGTCGCCCCTGAAAAAGGGACCATCTGGTCTCAGTGGGCCTACCCGGTTACCAAAATTAGAAAAATAAATAAATATTGCCTTATTCTATTCATGAAAAACAGTTACTGGCATTACTTTATTCTTTACAGTTTTATCCATACTTCAGAGTTGTAATTGTTATTGTAATTGTTTGGGAGGCAATATCGCACAGTGGTTTAAGGCTCTGAGCTACAAATCTGGTGACATCCAGCAGACCAGACCTGGGTTTGAATCCCATAGCTTCCACTTGCATACTGTGTGACCCTTAGCAAGTCACTTAGGCCCTGGACACACTACAGAACAGTTTTTGAAAACCATTTTTAAAACCAGTTTAGCTAAACCATTTCAGTACAGCCACACTACTCAGTAACCATTTTTGATAACGGTTTAGTGTGGCCACACTGATAGTGTTAAACTTGTTCTCCTTGTAACTATTTTGTGTTAAGTCCAACACACAGAATTGTGCTTGCTTGGACATACTACAGCTAGAACTGTTTTAGTTAAACCATTACAGCTTAAATAGTTTTTACTCCTGGACAGACATGTGAGTAAAACCATGCTAGCTCAAAAACGTTTTTAAAAATGGTTTTAAGACTAGGTATCTAGCAGGGTTTAAAACCACTTTTGTTAAAACATTTTAAGGGACTTGTAGTCAGTCTGCAAACAGTGCTAGGGTGGTTTAAACCATTTAAGGCACTTAAACCGTTTTAAGTTCCCCAGTGTGCCCAGGGCCTTAACTTCCCTGTGCTCCCAGGTCGCACCTGTGAAAAAACTTTCAGCTTAGTGTGCTACTCCTGGTTAAACAACTAAAAAAAAAAAATTATTGAAGAAATGCCAAAAGGCAGCTGCATGCAGCAAGGACCAGTGCCATAACAAAAACCAACAAATGAGGTACTCACATAAAAGACAGTTTCTTGACTTGAGAAAGCATGTGAGCATATGAAAACGTTTGACTGAGTTCTTGGGGAGGGGTCTGTTCCTCTAATGTCTGGCATCCTACTTCAATTTTACCAATAAATGGATTCATTTTCTGTGAATAACCAATGTGTGGTTTTTATCTGTATGGCCCTATCACTGGCAAAATGGAAATTCTGGACGCCTTCAATAACCACTTCACAATGGCTGGCCTTGCCTTTGACACCTCTCCAGCTAACCTGCTGAGGGAACAATTAAGCTCCCATTACACTGGTGATCAGAGAGTTGACTCTTCCTTCAGCTTCAAATCTATACTGTTGAAACAAGTAGAGGATCTATTATGGCAACTGGATACCAAAAAAAAAGCACAGGGGCAGACTCTCTGGACCCCTACTTTCTAAAGATTGCATGCCATGTACTTGCAGTCCCCCTAACACACCTCTTTAACCTATCCCTAAACTCTGGCTCTATTCCCACACTGTGGAAGACAGCCCAAGTGGTTCCCCTTCTAAAATCAGGGGGACCCTATGGAACTTAATAATTACAAGCCCATTTCCATTCTACCAGTGCTATCCAAGATGCTGGAGAAATTAGTGAATAATCAGTTAAGGGAGTATCTTGACAATGCTAACCTCCTAAACCCAGCTCAGTCTGGATTCATGGCCAAGCATAGCACTATCACTGCACTAGTCAAGGTCACAAATGACTGGCAATCCGAATTAGATAAAAATAATAATGTCTGTGCAGTATTCCTGGACCTGAGCAAAGCATTCAATACTGTGGACCACGAGCTACTACTTTCATCCCTGTACTCCATTGGCCTAGATCCATCATCCCTTAAGTGGTTCAGATGCTATCTCACTGGTAGGTCACAGCAGGTAAAAGCTGAAGGTGACCTATCCCCATTAAAACCACTGTCAAAAGGAGTCCCCCAAGGTTCTATTCTGGGTCCTATCCTTTTTGCCATTTATATAAATAACATTGATTCAACCCTTACCAATTCCTCTGTACACCTCTTTGCTGATGACACTGTTCTGTATGTTAGCAACCCTTAAGCCTGCAGCTGCTCGTGAAATCCTTCAAACAGAATTCTCCTTGCTACAATATCAGCTACTTGAGAAAAGCCTGTTAAATGCAAAGAAAAACTAAAGCAATGATGTTCACAAATCAAAGCTCCACCAGCACATCCTCTCCAATCATTCTCCCCAGCTATGCACTATACTTGGAGAAATCTGGAGTATGTAGAAAACTTCAAATACCTAGGTGTGGATTGACAACAGACTTGACTTCACTCATCATTTAGAAGAACTGTTAAAGAGCTTTGCCAAAGGCTTGGCCTTCTCTATAGATTAAAACCCTTCCTAAACAGAGACTCAAAGATGAGGTTAGTCCAGGCCATTTTTCTATCAGTTGTTGACTATGCAGACTTCTTTTATAGTCACTGCCCCATCTCCTACCATCACAAGTTGGATACCTTATATCATAAAGCAATAAGGTTCATTACAGATCTGCCATCTAATACTCATCATTGCTCTCTTTATGCTGCAGTTGGGTGGGTTTCCCTTCACCTCAGAAGGAACAGAAATGCTGCACTATGGATTTACAGAGCGTTGTCAAAAAAACTTCCAAACTATATCCTGGACTGCTTCACCCAGAACTCTCCTAGCTCCTATGCCCTAAGAAGCAACAACATCATCCTGCTCAAATTGCTCAAATTCAACACCAGGCTAGGGAGGGCAGCAATCAGCTATTCTCTAGCTATAGCATGGAACACCCTACAAAAATCCCTAAAACTATCCAATATCATTCCATTTGCATCCTTTAAACAGCATTGTACAGTCTTCTTCAAAGAGAAATGCAATTGATACCACTAGAGCTAGCATTGTCATCTCACAAATCTCCCTTCCAAACCATATATGGCATATTCCGTCCAGACAGACACCCCATCTTATGGCACCCAGTAATACCTTCACCATCCTAGTATTACATTATGTTGAGTGTCTGCCATGCCCACCACTGGGATATGTATATACTGTACATACTGTAAATATTAGCTTAACTTTCCTGTAACCGTTTTTTATCATGTGAATTTACTGTACATCACTGTGTTTATAAACGTTATTTTCCCCTGTATGTATAACTGTCTTATATAAGTGTATGATGTATCTGTTGTGTATCAACTATTGAACCTTGACCTTATCAGGTCCATCTTGTAAATGAGCCTTGCTCAATGATGTTCTCCTGAATAAATAAAGATTTGATGATGATGATGAGGATGGAGACTGTGCTGCCGGAACTGTCTTTTATGTTTGTTAAATTATTGTCTTTTTTTTGTCACTCTTTTATATTCCACATTCCTGTGTACAGTAAATAGATATTTTTTTAATTCCCTAGCAACCTATTGGTTAACAAGAAGACTGTGTGTGGTAATACTTCTCCTACTATCCATCTTTACATCCTAGTTCATACTCGACTTTAAATCATAATTCACACAGACACGGACATATTTAAAGGTGCTCACCATTAATTCATTCAAAATTTTTCAAGTTATGTCTCTGTTTTCTTATTATTGTTGTTTTAAACAGTGTCTTACCATATTGTATCTCATTGCAGCCATCTGCTACTACTTCAACTTTAAACCATAATTCACATGGGCACAGACATATTTAAAGGTGCTCACCATTAATTCATTCAAAATTCCTCATCACTTTATGTTTCTGTTTTCTTACTGTTATTATTTTAAACAATATCTTATTGTGTTGCATCCATCAGTTTACTAGTGTTAATGCATTTTAAAAGGTTTTCTTTGTAGTATGCTATGTTCACATACTTATTCAAAGTTTCTTGTCACCTAGTGTATTCAGACCATTCCACATGCCTCTCTGACTTTGTGCTGTGTCACAGCAGTGCTCCATATTTTAAATTATCATTCTAATGTCCTCTCCTAGTCCCCATTATTTTATGTCAGTTTAAGCAGTATCTCATTATATTCAGTCTCTTTTCACTGATTTTCTAGTCTCTGTTTAGACTTTTTGCATGTTTTCTCTTTTATTTTATTTATTTTAATCTAGGATTACAAGTACCTTGAATAACAGTATAAAAGTTGGTTACAGGCAGTTACATACAGTTTTATGCATTCAATGCAGTGGCAAAAATGCCAGAAGGAGGTCTGGTAACAGGATTAACATGGTATGGAAGAGAGAAACACTAGTGGGGTGTGGCCATAGGCACTTATTAAATATCAATTAAAGTGCTACAAGGGGGTAGGGAAGGTAGGTAGGAGGAGGGGAGGATGAGTGGGTGTATGGGAGAGGGAGTTGATGTGGACAGGGTTTAGTGCTTGGTGGAAAGAGCAAAGAGGGGAGAACAATTAGGAAGGACAGTCACAGGAGCTACTGTAAATGCAGACAGGATGTGATGGAGACTGGATTTGAATGGACCAAGCTTTGGCAGTGAGGCGATGTCAATGTTGAGACCATTGAACCAGCTAGGAGCTCTGTGCGTAAAGGATCTTTGCCTTTGTGTGGTGCGGAAATGTGCAATATGCAGTAGTTGGGATTCAGAGCCCTTGGTGATGTGAGTAGTTCACGCTGGGCAGAGGAGAGCTTGTACACCTGGGGGAGCAAGACCTAGTGTTAATTTCTTTGCCATAAGGCAGGTTTGGTACTTAATCCGGTTTGAAAGTTGAAGCCACTCAGTCTGTGCATAGAGATCACACATGTGGGTGAGGTGATGGCACCAGTTATGAGATGGCAAGCTTTGTTTAGTGCAATGAATATGCACCTGAGGGTGGTGGCAGAGGCAGAGTCATAAATGATCAGGCCATAGTTGATTATTGAGATTACTGAGCTCTGTACTGCAGTCCTTAAGACATCTGAGGTAAGGCATTGCCTCTGCCTGAAGAGTAGGTCAGTGCAAGTGTTGACAGCCTTGGCAATGTTGTCAATGTGAGTAGCATATGATAGGTTGCAATTGATGGTAACTACTAGATATTTAAAGGATTGAACCTATTCGTAGGTTGCACCAAGGCAGATTTTGATCATGATGGAATTTGTCTGTGTTTGTTGTGTGGGCTGCAGAAGAGCATGGACTTTTTCTTTTTATAGTTGAGAACTAGTTTATGTGTACTAAACCAAGTTTCAATTGAGGTGAAGACAAAATGTAGATTCTTTTGAAGGTGGCCTGGATCCTTGTGAGTGGAGAGGATGACAATGTTGTCAGCATAAAGGAGGATTTATACAGGACACGATTGTGGAAGATCATTCAGAAAGAGGCTAAAAAGAAGTGACCCAAGAATGGAGCCTTGAGGAACTCCTGAGTGAACAGGATGTGCACCTGAGAGAACATCAGCTATTTTCACTCTTTGGGAGTGATTCTCCAAGTAGTTCTTGAACCACGTAGTAGACTCAGATGAGAGCCCAGCAGAACGTATCGGTGTGATTAATAGTTTATGATGTACAGTGTCAAAAGTCTTGGTCAAGTTTATGACAACCAACTTGGTTAGGAGGCTGTTGTCCAACGAGCTGTGGATAGTACCGGTGAATTCAAGGAGGGCCGATGTAGTGTTGTGACCTGTATGGAAGCCATATGTTGTTGGGTGCAGAGGATGTTGTGTTTATCCAGGTATTCCATTAGCTGGTCAGATACCATATGTTCAATGGCCTTGGTGGGGGGAGTATGGAGATATGCTGGTAGTTCACATGCAGGTCCTTGTCCCCACTTTTGTGGACTGGGGTTACTGTGGCTGATTTCCATCTGTTGGAGAACTGGCTGAGGGCAAGGAAGAGGTTGAAAATTTTTGTTAGTGGAAGTAGCACTTCATCAAGGGTGAGGGACACTAGCTTGAGGTTGAGTGAGTCCCCACAGTTCTGGATTTGGTGATTGCATTAGAGACATATTTATGGACCTCATGTGCCCTGACTTCCTTAAAGTAGAATGCTGGGCAGTTGGTGGGAGGAGGTTGTGGGCTGGTTGTAGGAGAAGGAGGGTGGTCATCATTGAAGAAGTTTGAAGGAAGAACACTACTGATGTCAGAGAACACAATATTGAAAGTATTTACAATTGTGGTAGGGTCGAGAGTTATGCCACCATCAATGACCAACATAGTAGGTGAGGTTTTTGGCTGCTTTCCAGTTACTTATTTAAGATTGTCCCAGAAGGATTTCCCTTTTCCCCAGGTGTTTGTGAGGGTATCTCTTTAGTATGCATTTTTTAGCTGACAGCAAGAGATCAAACTGAAAGTATGTGATCTCAATGAACATTAGGAGGATGGAGCTGGTGTGCATGTTGCTGAGTCCCTTAACTTGAGTGGCAGTTTACTGCTTCAGGAAGCATGCAATGGGCTGCTACCCACTGCTTGTAGTGTATATAGCTTCAGGGAGGGGTGATATAATAAAAGGGGGGATGGGTCTTGTAAGAGTAAAGAACCATACGCTGCTTAAGATGATAGTGTTCTAAAAACTGTAATGACAATGGTACTGTAGATATGGGAGGGGAATCTGCAGGAATTCCATTCATGGAGTGAAATTTGGTGCCATTTCAAGTCCATGAACGCCATTTATGTATGTATTTGTTAATGTATGTATTTATTTATTTCTGTATTTATGTATTTATATATTTATTTATGTACATATTTATTTACGTATTTATTTATTTATGTGTGTATTTATGTATGTATGTATTTATTTATGTATTTTATTTATTTATTTATGTATGTATGTATGTATTTATGTACTGTATTGTGAGCTTGTTTCCAGGTGCAACTCGAGAGAAGATACAGCAGACAGTGCAACAGCAATAACACATTTAGTGACAACAGTAGGTGCATGAACATGAACAGTAAACACACGGTACAAGTAATAAAATTCCAGCAAAAGAACAAACAATGTGGAAAATGTCCAAAGTACATAGGTTATGGGGGTAGCAAGGATGAGCACTAGGGAGAATGTGCAGTCTGCGTTTGGCAAGACCTTTGTAACAGAATCATAGTGGAATGACATTTAAACTGCAGTGTACAATAAGTTTTAGCTATACAATAAGGTAAGCCACAAAATGGGTAAATGGTGAAGGATTTAATAGTGCATGGGATGTAATGTGGAGTGAGGAAGAAGATGGGTAGCTGCAGGTGCATGCTTTTGAAAAGTGTGACAGTACTGGTCTGAGAGAGTGCAGAGAGAATGAGAGATAAACTGAAAGAGGGAGAGAGGTAGTTTCACAGTGTTGGAAGGTAGCTAGAGAAAGAAGATTGGCCTGTGATAGATTTGCAGTGAGAGAATTAAGGTCAGCATTGCGCTGGTCTGTGCCACAGTGTGGTTTGGCAGATCACGTCATGGGATGCATGCTGGGGAATTACCAGAACAAAAGTTTCTTTTGTTTGACTATTTGTTCCATGACAGTTTCTGCCATGATCCACCACATCACCCAATGCATAACAAGCTAATATGGTGCTGGCCTTAACTGTATTAGAAGAACAAGCATTGGATCATCAGAGGGAGTAGGAGACTGGAATAACAGTGTTACGTAGAGAGGAGTGGAGAGGTAAGTGGGAACAGTGACAAGGCAGTGTTTGGCCAGGAATGATGAACAGGGCAAGAGATGCTGGACCTCCCAAACATGAGAAAGGAGATATTTAATTACAAACTGTTGCCCTGTTAGTTTGATTTCAGGCTTCAGTGAACTTCTGGAATTCATAGGTTCATAGGTAATACAAGTCTGTAGCCATAGGCCCTATTGACTCAACCAGATATATTAATGAATATTCAAATTTCTTCTCACTCATGTATTTGTAGAGTGCAGCCTTGAAGACTGGGAGGCTATTGATCAGTACTACCTCCACTGGCAGTCTGTTTCAGGTGCTAACCACTCTTTGGCTAAACCACGCACCCCTTCTTGAAATTTTATAAAACTCTCCTCTCAGTTGTCAGCAATGGAACCTACTTTCCCCTTTCTAGTTCTTTGTGTTCAAGCCCATACATTCCCATAGGTAATTATCATTAAGGGCATTGAATACCATGCAGAGGTCCCCTGTAATTCTCCTGTACTCCAAGGAGTACAAATTCAGCTCCCTCAGCCTTTCATCATATGGTTTGCTTGATAGTCTTGACCATTTTGGGGACTCCTCTCTGTGTTCTTATAAGCATATTAAAATTGTTTTTATTGTTTGGGGCCCAAAACTGAGCACAATACTCCAGGTGAGGGCATGCCAATGAAGTATATAGTGGTATAAAAACTCTCATGTCTCTACTCATGATGTATCTGTAGATACAACCCAATATTATGTTTGTATTTCTTACTGCTTCCTTACATTGTTCATCTGGTGTAAATTTATTTGCTACGATGACTCCTAAATCATGTTCTCTGTTTATTTCTAGTAATTGTTCCAGTGTAGAAAGTATGGTGCCATCATATTTTTGTTAGCAAGATGCATGATGTTGCATTTTTCTTGATTTAATGCCAAGTTATGTTCAGTCCCCCAAAGCTTTAAGTTGTTTATTGCCACCTGGAAACTCTAGTTGCATTGTTATTTACAATTGCTCCAATTTTTTGGTCAACAGCAAATTTATAGTTCTAAGTTGTTGAAGATATTTTAATACTGGAAATGTAGGTACTAAACAGGGCAGGTCCCAGTAATCCTAATATAGGAGAATTTCACATGTTTTTGGAGCAAACTAATCAAAAGGACACTAAGCAACTCAAGTTCACCAAATCACAATTCTGTGTCCCAAACCTCTGGGGTTTTTCTAAGTGTATGAGCTAGGAATTAGATGATATTAAACCAGTAGATGTTATCCATTTGGAGGTAAGCATCGAACATGGTACTGCATGATCTGGTCGCATGAAAATGAGATAATATGAAGACAGATAGTAATATTAGAACCTGATTATTGAATGGTTGAGTAACAGAACATGGAATGTATGTGTTAATAACTTTCTGTCTAGAGTGGAGTATCTCATGGGTCTGTATTAGGCCCTGTTTTGTTCCAAAAACGTTGAAATGACTTTGGAGACAATGGGCCCAATTTTCAGAGGTTGACACAGGGCTGGCTTCAAGCCCTGTATCAACCCCCAATGTTTGATGCAACTGCGCTAAACTGCTTTAATGTGACTGCACCCAATTTTAGTACATTTATGAAGGTAACATTTTCTCACAATTTATGGCAGCTTGCGCCAAAGCTTTGGCGCAAAGTCCCATAAAAAGAGTTCCCCAAATGGCACAAGTATGCAGATGATACTAAACTGGGAGGAGTGGTAAAGACTGAGGAACAACAGATCTCAATCCAAAGAGATATCGACAAGCTATGCAAATGGGTTGATAAACATGACATGAGATTTTAAGTAACTGTGTTGTAATGCACATGAAATTCAGGAACAAGAATACTCAACATTTTAGAAGTGGGTACCAACTAAGGAAGAGCAACCAGGAGAGAGAACCAGGCAGATTGATAGCAGGTGACTTAAAGCTATCAATTCAATGCAACCAGGCTTCTTCTAGGGCCTATAAAAAGATTGTGGAGCATCAAACATAATATACATAGCAGAAATTGAAAGATAACTGGAGCTTTATATAGATCATATGTCAGTCCACAGAAGGCTACAAAGATGGTTTTGGGAGGCGACCCTGATGGCCCACTGGCAGAATGCATGCAGCCTGGCTTGAGAAGTAAACTCAAGTTGCTGCATCACTAGGCAAGCCAGGCTGGGTAAGCTGCCATATGGTATTGCGCCTTGGTCAGGGGGGTTGATGGTGAGTTCCTTCGCCAAAATGACCCCTGTGGTTGCACTTGGGAACTTGCTCTTGCCACAGGGATGTGTTGTTTCTGCATAAGGCCATTAACCAGGCTGCACTCATGTCAGGGAGAAGGGGGAAAAAAGGGGAGAAAATTCTATGTCCATCTATGTAACATTCTATAGGGAAGGGAGAGAGATATTTCCTATAGCGATAGCAGTAATATGTGAGAAATGGAGCAATAAGAACAAACCATAGGAAAATATTGCTATGTACTGTAAAATATAGCACTAAACACATAAAAAAATTCACCAGTGTGTACATACAGTATGTAACATATTACGGTCAAACATGCCACACTCTGCCATCCCTGACAGAGGTTTTCCTCCCTAATCTTAAAGGGAGGGCCTTTTTCTCTCATCAGTTTCTATGTTTCTGTTACCCCAGTGATTTTTCCACCACTATGAAGCCGAAAGACACATGAGATCAGTGTGCAGCAGTGGCGGAGCTAGAGGGGGACTGGGGGGGCAGTCACCCCTCCTGGCTGCCCAAGTGTGAATAGTGGTGCCCCTCCACCATCTTTATTCACTGTTTAGTGCCCATTGTGGAGCCCTTGACTGACTGAATGCCCCCCCACTGGCTCCCAAACCTGATTCCGCCACTGGTGTGCAGTCAGAATGTTAACTGCTGATACTGTGGAAGGAAACCCGAACTCGGGTTTTGGAGCAATCATTAGCCAATCAACACACAATGGGCACCTCATCATATACAGTATCTAACAGTAATAAAAAAAGGGAACCAAAAAAGGTATGTATGAAGATTAATGTAAACAATTTAAAACAGCAGTAAGTAAGACGTTGAGAAGGAGAAATACATGAATGTCGCTCATTCAGCTTTGCAGTTTACAAAAGTCAAGGAAAGAAATACAAATATTTACACAAGCCATAGAATAAAGATACAAAACAAAAATGGTTGGAATTGAAGATACCTCACAAGTGGGCCATTTGATAGAAAAGGATCCTTGGTGTCAGCCAGTGTATATGCTGTAAGATTTTCTGCAAAAAAACGCTTGTAAGTACAGTAGCTCACCTGGGGACAGAAGAGGAAGGTATGTTCAGAAAAGTGGTTCTGTTTATCTTCTGTTTCAACTGTGATATGTGAATAGCTTGTACTTTAAATTAGTGCTGTGAGTTACAACTGTTTAAATTAGTACTTTGAGTTACAACTGTTACGTGAGCTGTGATATTGTAACTGTTGGTGGCTTGTATGCTGGCTGTGGGAACAGTTGATGGCTATGGTAAAGCCCTCCCACCCACGCTGTGTTGCTGGCTTTCTTAAAAACTGAAAAGTCACTGGGGGTTGGGCTTGAAGGCTGTGAGGGAGGAGCTTGTGGAAATACAAACTGCCCATATGAACTAACTCTTAAAGCTGATAGGTGGTAAAAGTTCAGACACAGGGGCTTTAGGTGGGTGGAGATAAAAAAGGTTTACCAAGCCCACTGGATCTCTTGCAATGATTGTCACGATATGGAAGCTAGCCTTGTTATGTGATGTCATATCTGGATTTGATATATACTAAGGTGGTAATGTATTACTAAGTTACAGAGCTTGCATACTCGGGGCTGTGATAAGTATTTAGGGTTCATAAGAGCTGTAATACACTGAGGGGATTGTATTAATGTGCTACTGAGTAAAGGCCATCAAATGAGGACCAAGGGATTAAAGGACTGATATTGGACTAGTAATAGAGTATATAAGTACGAGAGTAAGGACTGGGGGACAGGTGTGGGGATACACTTAAGCCAAATGCAAATAATGGGGAGTATATGTGAAGGGCTGCATGGGGGGATGCGAGGGGTGGTGGAAGCAGACAGATATGGATAAGGGTGGGTGGAGGCTGCAGAACAGAGGGTGGAATGATGGGTGGCAGGCACAGGGAGAATAGTAGTTTGCAGTGGATGTGGGGCAGCTGTTTGGATAAATTTATTATGGAAACTGGGAGGATGTCCAATTTGCTACAGGCTAAAGAAATTGGAGGATGATGTAATGGGGTTATGGAGGAAACTAAGGAGAGTGAGGGAGGAGGAGCTGAGACAGGAGTGACCTTGCTAAGGAGGGGCGAGGAGATGCAGAGAGGGTACTACAGAACTAAAGATGGAAATATAAGGAGGATGGGGGGAGGTGAGCGGAGGTGCAGTAGAAGGAGGGAGGGATCAGGGAAGGAGGAAGGAGGTGATGGGCACCATTGCAGAGTTATCAAGCAATATGTTTGCAGTGTTGGCAGAGGAAGGGGAGGTATTGGAGTTGTGAGAGAGGGGGCAGAGGAGTAGGGAAGGTCCAAGAGGCAGGATTTACAATGGGAAACAGAGATGTGAGAGGAAGGGTAGGGTAGAGGAGGAGGAGGGAGAGACAGTAACAGGAGGGGAGGCAGCACTGGGGAGTGATGCAAAGAGCACAAAAGGTGCAAATTCCCAAATGACTGGAAGGTGGCCACCATCACACCAATACTAAAGAGTGGGGACCCCACATTACCCAATAATTACAGGCCTATCTCCATACTCCCTCCCCTCTCGAAAGCCCTGGAAAAAATGGGTTCCAACTCACAGACTACCCGCTTGTGCACGACATCCTATGCAGGGAACAACATGGTTTTAGAGCCGGACACAGCACAACCACTGCCCTCATAGAGTTCTCCAACTCACTGCACAATGCCCTAGATAAAAAGCTGCTAGCGGGAACAATATTTATAGACCTGCCAAAAGCGTTCAACACAGTCTCCCACACCCTGCTCATAAATACTCTTTGCGGCACCGGCCTGTGCCCTGGACCCATCGCTTGGTTCACAAGTTACCTCACAGACAGGTCCCAATGTGTGAAGATAAACAGCACCCTCTCACCCACTCTACCAGTTCTCTTGGGGGTTCCCCAGGGCTCCATCCTTGGCCCATTGCTATTCAGCATCTTCCTGAATACCCTGCCTAAATCCTGTCCTTGTAACCTTCTGCTCTATGCAGATGACGTGGTAATGTATGCCTCCCACTTGGATCCCACAGTCCTTCAGTCCTCCCTACAACTTGCCTTCAACCACATTGAAAACTGGTTCACTGACCACAGACTTGTGGACATTGTAAAAAAGACTAAATCAAATGCTCTTTTCCCACCACCAGAGTAAGGACTACAATGCCCAGCTAACAATCTTTTCCAAAACCCTCCTCCCACTGGAACAGGTCTACATCTATAAATATCTGGGCATTACCTTTGATCCTAATCTCTCATTCTACCCACATATTAGTAATCTTTCCTCTGCCATAAATATATGCACAGGACTACTGTATCGGCACAAAGCCTGCCTACCTCCAGAGGCCCTAAACATTGCTGTGACCTCCTCTGTTCTCTCCCTTGTAGGCTATGGGCTAACTGCCTACTTGGGTGCTGACCGCACTGTACTAAATAAAATCCATCTATCCATTAATAAAGCCTGTAGGCTCCTTGCTGGAGTGGATAAGCGTACCCACAGTTGCACCCTGTATGCACCAACAAAAATCCTCACCCTAAACGAAAGAGTATGTTATCAAACATGTCTCCTTACTAAGAAAATCCAAATAGGCCTTACTCCCACTGGAGTCTCAGCCTCCCTCTGCACTGCACATACCTCAGAAAACACCCATGCGGCAGATAAAGTAACGTGAGCTGTTCCCAGGATCACTACCACCCTTGCACAATGGTCTTTTTCCTACAGAGCACCATCCTGGTACAATGAACTCCCCCTGGCCATTACCTCATCTCCAGACTAGGCTCCTTCAAAACAGCCCTCAAAAACCACATAATCTCCACCCGCCTCTGCCATTGTTCCCACTAAGAACAGGTATCTGCCTACAGACGTTGAGACCCTGGGTTAAAGATATCCTTATCCCACTGCTGCTACAGTGTGTTAATGACAATGTTGGTAAACCGACTGCTCACACCATATGCTAGCATATAGGTCATACCATAATTTTGACTGTACTGTTCGCTGACATTCACAAGCTCCTCTCAGGACTTGTATAGCTGCCCAATCTGTATAGGACTAGCAGCACTGTTCATACACTGTTGTTATCTTATCTCCTACACTCACTGTAATATTGTATACTGCCTGCTATTTGATACATATTGTTTATACCCTGTTGTTATCTCTTTCCCTACCCCACAGTAATATTGTATAATGACTGCTTATTGTTATGTTTTGTACCCTGATGTGGAGCCTTTGGAAATGAGTCCCTGACTCAAAGGTTGTAATCCGATATTCTCAATAAATAAATAAAGAAGGGATGTAAATAGGGAGGCAGCAGGGTTCTGGGAGGAGTGGACAGGGATCACAGTGGAAAGTGGGGTCAGGATCAGAATGATGGGGGGGTTGGTGCTGGGGGACTCCATATTGAAGGGGATAAGATGGGGAGGAAGGGTGGAAGGCATAGTCATATCTGGGTCAAGGCAATTCTGGGGTTGACCGCAGACAGGGCAGGGTAGGCACTTCTCAAGTGTGAAAGCAGAGAGAAGATGAGACTACACGTGGCAGTGCATGTGGGTAGTGCATGTGGGACTTGGCTGGGGAAACAGTGGAGGTGGTAAAGGGGAGGGTTGAGGAATTGAGTAGGCAGTGAGAGGTGGTGGGAGTATAGGTGGCATTCTCTGAGTTGCTACTGGTACCAAGTGCAAGTACAGGGAGGAAAAAAAGAACAGAGGAGTTCAATGGGTGGCTGAGGGACTGGTGCCAAACCAGGAAATACTGACTGGTGTCAGACTGGAGCAGGACCTGGGACAACAGTGACTTATACACAGGGGACAGTTTACATTTGAGCAAAGAGGGGAAGAGGGTACTCAAACAGGGATTGGAGGGGTATATTTCAACAAGGGTGGATTTAAACTAAGAAGGGGGTGGTGGTGAGGGGACCGTTGTTAGAAACAATGTCTGGAAAGGGGAGCAAAGGGTGCTTACTCCCCTAGTTAGAGGTAAAAGCAGTGAGGAGGGGGCACAGAGAGGACCAGAGGGGTTAAGAGGAATGGTAAGATTGGGTAGGCAACATGCTGAACGGTGGTCTCACTGAACGCAAAAAGCCTGAGTTACAGAACTGCAGCGTTACAGGCTTTCTTGGTGGTGAAATTAGTGGACACAGCAGCCATCACAGAAGCATGGGTCACCCAGTACCAGGATTGGGATAGGATGATGAAGAAGAAGAAGAATCAGCATTTATATAGCACTTTTCATACACAGTATCCCAAAGCACTTTACAAGCAATGCTAGACTGGTAGTGAAGCGACTGAATATGTGGTGGAGGCCATATCGTACATCATCACCCACACACAGCCTGGATAATTGCATGAACTGGATTATGGGAATGGGAATGTTGGCTAGGACACCGGGAATGTTCCCTGCTCTTTACGACGAGTTCCCTGGGTGCTTTTACTTCTACCTGAACACCCACCAGGACAACACCAGGATGGGCAGAAGGGACCTCGGTTTAACGTCTCATCCGAAGGACGGCACACCCCAGCAGTACAGCACCCCCCAATACTGCACTCGGATGCCAGCGATTTTTAGGTGCAAGTCCAATCCTGGTGTGGGACAAGAACCCACGACCTTCTAGTCCAAAGGCGGATGTGCTACCAACTGAGCCACGCTGACACCCAATGATCCCAGGGTACAAGTGATTCAGAAAGGACAGGGCCAAGGGGAATGGGGGAGGGGTGGTGATCTATGAGAGGGGATTAAGTGCGTAAGGGAGAAGTTCTGTGGATGCAGTTCCAGGATACGAGGAATAGGACACTGAGGATGATGGTAGTGTACAGGCCACCATCACAGGATTGTGACCTGGACCAGGAACTGGCAGATCAAATTTGAAGGGCAAGCAGGAAGGGAAGCACAGAGGTGGTGGGTGATTTCAACCTACCGGGGGTGGATTGGAGCACACCTGCCACCATGAGTGCAAGAGAGGGGGTCCTGTTGGAAGCTTTTCAGGACAGCTTCTTGTCACAGTTGGTACAAGGGCCAACATGGCTGGAAAGGACTTTGGACCTTGTACTGGATAACGGGGAAGCTGTAAGGAACCTAGAAGTGGGGGAACCACTTGCTGGGAGTGACCACTACTCAATGTGGTTCACACTAAACATGAGGAGGGACACAGGGGGCATGGGTACAAGGGTGCTTGAATTTAGGGGTGCAGACTTTAGGATGATGGGGGAATTCTGAGCAAGCACCTGGCAGATATCCAAAAACACATGGATGCAGATCAGAAATGAAATATAATAAGGGGAGGGCTGGTGGAGGCAACAGAGACCTGTGCTAGGAAAAAAAACAAGAAGTGCAGGGCAAAGAAACCCAGTTGACAGTCACCGGAGGACAGGGAAGGGGTGAGAGCCAAGAGGGTAGCATTTCGGAAGTATAGGAAAATGGGAAGGGGAAAAGATAGAGATGTATACAGGAAAAGGTCTAGGGAGGTCACCAGACTGGTCAAGGGAGTCAAAGCATCTAGAGAGCTGAGACTGGCACAGGGGATCAAAAGAGGAGAAAAACACTTCTTCCATTACATAGGCAAGAAAAGAAAAAGCAAAGACCAGCTTGTGAGGATGAAGAAAGATGTGTGGGTGGGTGGAGAAGGGAGAAGAGCAGGAAGAGGCACTGAGTGAGTACTTCTGCTCTATGTTCACACAGGAGAAGGGGGGGCAAATACCTCAGGCAAGTGGGGGGGTGGGAAAGGTGGGCGAGAGGACAACAGATGTAGAGATTACGGAGAGCAGGATGCTGGAGGGGTTGAGGGCACTAAGAGTGGACAAAGCTCCTGGGCCAGATGGCATTCACCCTAGAGTACTGAGGGAGCTGGCAGAGGTCCTTGCAGGGCCACTGGCAGACCTGTTCAATACCTCCCTGGACACAGGATGTGTGCCACAGGACTGGAGGATGGCCCATCATGTGGTGCCCATCCATGAAAGTGGGCCAAAGGGTGAACCAGAGAACTACAGGCCAGTGAGCCTCACCTTGATCATGGGCAAACTCAAGGAGACCATCCTAAAGGAGAGGCTCATGAGTTTCTTGGAGGCAAACAGTATCCAGGATGACCAGCAGCATGGGTTTGTCATGGGCAGATCATGCCAGACAAACCTGGTTGAGTTCTATGACTGGGTGACACGGGAACTGGACAAGGGCCATGCTGTGGACATCCTGTACTTGGACTTCAGTAAGGCCTTTAATTCAGTGCCACATGGGAGATTGGGGAGGAAGCTGGAGTATGTGGGGGCAGGACCAAAAATGGTGATCTGGATCAGTAACTGGCTGAGGGGGAGACAGCAAAGGGTGGTGGTGGTGGGGGGAACTCTCATCACAGCGTGTGGTGATGAGCAGGGTACCACAGGGATCTGTGCTGGGGCCAGTACTGTTCAGGATTTTCATTGCAGATATCTCAAATGGGATCCATAACAAAATCAGTCTGTTTGCAGATGATACCAAGATGGGAGTCGTGGCAGATGACACGGTGTGGGGAGGGGTTGCAGAAGGACCTGAATAAGCTGCAGGAGTGGGCAAATAAATGGCAGCTGGGGTTCAATGCCAAGAAGTGCAAGAAACATAGAAACATAGAAACATAGAATTTGACGGCAGATAAGGACCGCTTGGCCCACCCAGTCTGCCCATTTCCCTACCTACTGGATAAGCTGCAGATCCTAGTTAACCAGCAGCCTACTTCTTCCTACCCCCACCCCCAGAGATTGCCTTTATGACTATCCCATGCATGCTTGAATTCCCACTGATTTTGACTCACAACCTCCTCCGAAGGCGTTCCATGCATCCACAACCTCTCTGTGAAAAAAATACTTCCTTAAATTACCTCTGAGCCACCCCCATCTTCAAATTGTGCCCTCTTGTTCTTGCACACCTCTTTTTAAAAGATGCTACCCTCTTGGACTTTGTTGATTCCTTGAGTGTACTTGAATGTTTCTATCATGCCCCCTCTCCCTCCTTTCCTCGAGGCTATACATATTAAGCTCCTTAAGTCTCTCTTTCAGACGACTTCCGTGCAGACCCTGCACCATTTTAGTTGCCCTCCTCTGGACAGCTTCCATCCTGTCTATGTCTTTTGGAGATTGGGTCTCCAGAACTGCACACAGTACTCCAGATGGGGTCTCACCAGCTGTCTGTACAGAGGGATAATAACTTCTTGTTTTCTACTGGTGATGCCTCTCCCTATGCATCCCAGTATCCCCCCAGCCCTCCTTGCTGCCCTCTCACATTGCTTGCCCATCTTCCTGCATCTTCTTGCCTGCAAGGTTCTGCACTTCAGAGCCTGGAATCAGGGGAGGGATTATCAGTTAAATGGGGTTCAGTTGGGTTGCTCCACAGAAGAGAAGGACCTAGGGGTGATTAGAACAGGGAACATAAACAACTCTGTTCAATGCAGAAGGGTGGCAGCAAAAGCCAACAAAATGCTGGGGTGTATAGCTAGAGGGATCTCTTCCAGAAGTAGGGAGGTTATCCTGCCCTTGTATAGGTCACTGGCCAGGCCCCACCTGGAGTACTGTGTGTAATACTGACACCCATTCCTGAGGAAGGAAATCAATGTTTGGAGAAGGTACAGTGTAGAGCAATAAAGACGATCCAGGGATTGGAAAGCAAACTACATGAGGAGAGGCTGGGGGAGTTGAATATGTACTCTCTGGAAGACAGGAGGGACAGGGGAGATATGATTGGGACCTTTAAGTATCTGAAGGGAATAAGCAAAACTAATACAGAGAGGATTTTCCAGGGGAGAAAGGGGAGGGACATGAAAGGACACCAACTGAGACTGAAGGGGGGTAGATTCAGGAGAGAGATGAGGAGACATTTTTTCACAGAAAGAGTGGTGGACAAGTGGAACTTCTTGTCGATTGAGGTAGTGACCTGCAAGACAGTAGGCAGCTTCAAGAGGGGCTGGGATAGGGGAAGGGGTAATAGGATGGGAGGAAGGGAGGGGCAGCAACATTATAAGGTGCAAGCTGCGCACCTAAGCAGACCCGATAGACCATGAGGCCTGTTTCTGCTGGCATTTTCATATGCTTGTATGTTCGTACATCTATTTTGTGATGGTACAAACATCTTAAGGGCATTAACAAGGTGAAAGAGCCTAACATGTTTCAATATAAGGAAAATAGCAGGACAAGAGAACACAGCATGAGATTAGAGGGAGGCCAATTATGGGGTAATGTGAGGAAGTTCTTTTACACAGAAAGGGTGGTGGATGCATGGAATGGCCTACCTCAGGAAGTGGTGGATATGAATACAGTGCAGGGCTTCAAACAGGCATGGGATAGGTATAAGGGAGCAATACAGATGTGTATAAATAGGCCGTTGAAAGAGTATAGACCTATGTCACATTCATAAGGTAGAAAAAATGGGCAGACTGGATGGGCCTTGCAGTCCTTATCTGCCATCAACTTCTGTGTTTCTATGTTTCTATGTACAGCATTATAATTTAGGGAGGGGCAGTTAAATTGTGCCAGCTGGAGGATATGACAATAAAGCTTAGGAGCTAAGATAAAGTATAGTAGTTCAGAGGTAGGTGGTGGTCTAATTTAAGGTAAGGGCTTAGGAGATTGTTTTTAAATTGAAGGACACAAGAGTCTGAATTCACAAAATGGATGAAAATCCCATAGCTACAGGAAAAACCCAGCACAAATGGGCTACCACTTGCAGATTCAGAGGTTTCCTGCAGCTGTGGGTATTTACAAAGGTGGAGCTGGATTACAACTGGCTCCACAATTTTATGGCAGCTTGTGGGTGGTATTGCCAGAGAAATCCCCGCAGCTGCAGGAAAGATGTTATGGCTGGTGGGACCAGCCGTAACATGTTCCTCAACAGCTGCAGCTGCAGGGATTTTGGTCTGCAACTGAAGTGGCGCTGTGGGACTTAATCCCAATATGGTGTGTGAATCCAGCCCATGAACTTTAGAGGCAAGTGTGTTCAAAATCAACAGTGATTAAGTTTCAGCTGCAACTGGTTGCTTGTAGCTAGGTCTATTGTGCTGAGGGAAGCAGTATCAACAAGTTGTTAAGTGGGAGGTGGGGCACAGTGCCTTACAAGTCTAACACCAAGTAAGAGAGCAGTTCCATTGATGAACAGTTACAGTACAAGGCAAATAGAGTTGGCTACAAGGTCGTGGGCTGGGGTCTGTTTCTAACAACGCAGATTACCAAGGAGGATGGAAGTGCACTTGCAGCACTAGCAGGGCTGCAAGCTGTATGTCATCCAGCCTGTAGAGGTCAGGGAGGATACTTCTGCAGTCACTGCAATTTAGAGAGTCATATTTCCGGTCTAGAATGGCTACTGGCTGCACAGTTGGGGGCATGGGGAGGATGGTTGATGGCTGAGAATGATTCCGAGGAGGTGTGGTGGTTGCAAGGATCCAGGACACAGGAAAGGTCATGTACCTGGTGCAATGCAAGGGCTGTGCATTGTACACCATCCTGCCTATGGAGGGTGGGGTTATATCTACAGCCACTGGGGTGTTTAATGCTCTTAATAGGTTCATTGTGAGGTTGAAGTGAAAGTTGGAGGCATCACAGGGGTGCAGAGAGGTGCAAGCAGCTGAGCAGGCTAGAGTTAGGCATAGACTGGCATCCTAAGAGGGTTAAGGGCAGGGCTGAGTCCAAATTTCATTCCTTCTTCAAGGACTGCATCTTGTCCATCAGGGTACTCGGTTTGAGGCCACCCTTGACCTTGTTCTCAGCACAGGGGTGGGGTCATCTCCATTTGTATAAATTAAAGAACCAGTGGGAGGTACTAGTAGTGTTTTATTTTGGGGGGCCCCTTCCCCAGAGACCCAGGGCATCTTACTATTAAAACAAGCATAAAGTAACATCATAAATAGGGATAAATTATAAATATGAATGGTTAACACCCAGCATAAAGAATACTACAATAAAACAGTATCAGCTACTGTGTTGATGACGAAGTAAATAAACAGGATGGCTATCAAGTATTATTAAAAGCCTTTCTAAAGAGGAAGGTTTTGAGACCTCTTATAAAGGCCTCTACTAAGAAAGCTTACCACAGCACTCTAGTAAGTGAGTTCCACAGAAGGGGACCGGCCACTTCAAAAGCCAGATCCCCTGCTGATTTTAACTGAGCCCTGGGCACTGAAAAGAGGTCTACCTCAATGGAGTAGAGAGAGTGGGCTGGTCAGTAAGGAGTCAGGCAATCCATCAGAGGGTCCAGGCCCAACCTGTGTCAGGCTTCATAGGTCAGTAACCCAACCTTAATGGTGATATGCCACTTTACTGACAGCCAGTGCAGTTTGTAAAGGACAAAAGGGAAGGTTAGAGACAGTTTGAAAATGTGCAAGTTTATCCAGGTCCAGTGATGCTTTTTATAGAAGAAGCCTCACCAAAGGAAAAGCAAGGCCATCTTTATTTATAAAGCACCCTATCCTGGAGACTCAGGGTGCTGTATGTACAACAGATCAAATGTGCAAAACAAGCAAACCACAATATCAGAGATTTAAAATATATCCAACTATGATTATCATTATCACTATGCACCTCAGCAGGAGGGGCAGCACATTGCTGTGTAAATCTTTTACAAAAATCATCAACAGTTATTTAAACTAGTCAAAAAGAGAAGGGTGGGAGGGACTCTTCCCAAGTCTTTAACAGCACTGTACACTTCTCAACCTACTAAAAACTGTAATTTTTTATCATTTAACACAAGATTCAACTCAAAAATAGCTGAATTAGAAGCTAGATGTCAACTGCTAAACTTAGGAATTATTGCTATAACTGAAACCTGGTGGGATCCTTCTTCCACCTGGATCCTACAAATTCAGGGGTATAAACTTTACCACAAAGATAGAGTTGGCAAACAAGGGGGTGTGTGTGCATATATGTTACAGATGACATACCATCTTATGAAATACAGTCTCCAACATCCATTGAAGGCATTTGGGTCAACGTTCAGTTTAAGGGCCTGCCCCAGTTAACAACTGACAACTGTTACAGGCCCCTTTCTTCTAGCTTAGACTACACCAACCAACTCCTAACAGACATTTCAAACTTTTCTAAAGGTGACATTATAATCATGGGAGACTTCAATTTACCCACCACAAACTGGTTATCTAATACTAGTACCAGTCAACTTGAAAAATATTTTATTTTCTCACTTATAGACAATGGACTTTCACAACTTGTCACACTACAAACCAGAGGCAGTAATACTGTACTCTGGATATCCTTATCACCAACATAAGTCACAAAATCCTTTACATTCAGACCCTGGACCCCCTTAGTAGCAGTGATTGTGCTTCGATTTTATTTGAAACACCTGGTGAACATACTTGACAAAAAAAATCCAACTATAAAGACTACAACAGTGCTAACTTTAAAATAATTATTGAAGCCCTCAAACAAATTCCATGGCAAAGGACTCTTCGATACCTTTCAACTAATGATTCATGGATCTTACTTAAAAAATATTATCCACAAACTTTTGGAAACGTGTGTGCCAATCAAAAACAAATATAATAAAAAAGGAAGAATCCCATGGTGTCTTAATAAATCTATTAAAATTCAAATAAAATACAAACAGAGATTATTTAAACAACTAAAACAATGTTTGCCAGATGACAAATCAATCATTTACTGTAAATACAAACAATCTCTAAGGGTTTTAAAACATATGATCAAACAGGCCAAAAGAAAAACTGAATTTAAGCTTGCACATATAAAGATGGTCACAAAGCATTATTCTCTTACCTAAATAATAAAAAGGGAAACTTTAGGAAAATAGGATCAGTTATTCACAATGGAAAGAACTTACTAACAGATAATGACACAGCCAATGTGTTCAACACCTACTTTTTCTCTGTTTTTGCTAAAAAGATCCCTACATTCCCCCAGAACAACATATCAGGAAATCAAAACTTACTAATGTTTACCCAATGAAAGTCTTAGATATACTCCCACTACTTAAAAATTTAAAAAAGATTACTAGCCCAGGGCCAGACCAAATTAGTTCTAGATTTTTACTCTTAACTGCAGAAGCGGTAGTCATCCCCTTACAGATTATTTTTAATAAATCCTTAAAACAAGCTGACATCCCTGAGGACTGGTTAACAGCTACAGTTACCCTTATTCATAAAAAAGGAAACCAACCCAGTGTTCAAAACTACCGTCCCATTAGCTTAACATCCATCATTTGTAAAATTATAGAAAAGATAGCTAAATTATACCTAGAAAAAGATATGTCGGAATTAAAAATATTAGACTACTGTCAACATGGTTTCACTATGGGCCATTCATATATAACTAACCTGATATCTTTTTACAATAACATTAGCCAACGTCTAGACACAAACTCTCAAATAGATATTATCTTAATAGACTACAGTAAAGCATTTGATAAGGTCCAACATGGGAAACTTATAGCTAAATTAGACTCACTAGGTTTCTCCATCTGTTTGAGTAACTTGATCAAAGCATGGTTGTCCAATAGAACACAGAGGGAAATTATGAACGGTACTTTGTCTGAACAGGGTCCTGTTACAAGTGGGGTTCCACAGAACATAGAAACATAGACTTTGACAGCAGATAAGGACCGCTTGACCCACCTAGTCTGCCCATATCCCTACCTAGAGGATAAGCTGCAGATCCTATTTAACCTACAGCCTATTTTTTCCTACCCCCCACAAAAATTACCTTATGTCTGTCCCATGCATTCTTGAATTCTCCCACAGTTTTAGACCCCACAACCTCCTCAGGAATGCTGTTCCATGTGTACACCACCCTCTCTGTGAAAAAAATACTTCCTCACATTGCCCCTGAGCTGTCCCCCCTCTATCTTCAAATTGTGTCCCCTTGTTCTTGCACATCTCTTTTTCTGAAAGATGCTACCCTCTTGGACTTTGTTGATTCCACTGAGGTACTTAAACATTTCTATCATGTCCCCCCTCTCCCTCCTTTCCTCAAGGGTATACATATTAAGCTCCTTTAGTCTCTCCTCATATGGCTTCTCTTGCAGACCCTGCACCATTTTAGTTGCCCTCCTCTGAACTGCCTCCATCCTGTCTATGTCCTTGCAGAGATGGGGTCTCCAGAACTGGACACAGTACTCCAGATGGGGTCTCACCAACTGTCTGTACAGGGGGATAACAACTTCCTGTTTTCTGCTGGTGATACCTCTCCCTATACATCCCAGTATCCCCCCAGCCCTCCCTACAGCCTTCCCGCATTGCTTGCTAACCTTAAGGTCATCTGATATGATTACCCCTAGGTCTCTTTCCATTTTTGTTGTTGTTACTACCTCCTCCCCATTGTGTAATCTTCCCCTGTGTTTTTGTTTCCCAGGTGCATTACTCTGCACTTCTTTGCATTGAATCCAAGCTGCCATACTTCTGACCATTCCTCCAACCTTGCCATTCCCTTCTTATCCTTTCCATGCCTCCTTGTGTATCAACCTATCAACCCTGTTGCAGATCTTTGTGTCATCTGCAAAGAGGCATACTTTTCCTTCCAGTCCCTCTGCAATGTCACTTATAAAGACATTAAAAAGGACCGGACCCAGTACTGAACCCTGCGGTACCCCTTGTAACCCTCTTTCTCAGAGTGGACTCCATTTACAATTACCTTCTGTGTCCTGTTGTTCAGCCAATGTTTTACTGGCTGCCACCTTGGGACCCACTCCCAGGCTGGTTAATTTGACTACTAATCTTTTGTGTGGGACTGTGTCAGATGCCTTGCTAAAGTCTAGGTAGGCCATGTCCAGCCCTCCTAGTCTACTACTTTGGCCACCCAGTCAAAGAAATCAAGTAGATTGTCTGACATGACCTTCCGCTGTGAACCCATGCTGCCTTGGATCCTGTGCCCCACTGGCCTTTAGGTACTTTCGACAATTCTTTCCTTCAAGTGATTCCATCACTTTCCCTACCACAGAGGTCAAACTGACAGGTCTGTAGTTTCCTGCCTCCGTCTTGGTCCCACTTTTGTGAAGGGAATCACATCCGCCTTCTTCCAGTCCTCAGGTACCACCCCATCCTCCCATGATTTGTTAAAAAGCGTAGTCAGTGGTGTCACTAGTTCTCTGCTTAATTCTTTTAGAATTCTGGGGTGAATTCCATCTGGCCACATTGCTTTGTCCACCTTCAGTTTTAGGAGTTCTTTTAGAACCCTTTCTTCTGCGAAAGGACTGGGATCAACCCCCCTCTCCAGAGTGCTTCTGTTAATTGGATTAGGCACCTCTCTCCACTTCCTCTTTTGTGAATACTGAACAGAAGTACTCATTCAGTATCCCTGCGTTATCACTGTCACTTTTTGCCCACCCACCATCCATTCTGTTCTGCCTCGCTATCCCTCCCTTTGTCTTTCTACACTCCCTGATATACCTATAAAAGGTTTTATCCCCCTCCTTAACCGAGTTAGCTATATTTTCCTCAGTTTGTGCCTTTGCTATTCTGACTACCCTCCCTGCTTCCTTCTGCCTTAACTGGTATAGTTCTCTGTCCTGCTCCTTCTGTGTTTCCTTATACTTCTTAAATGCTATCTTTTTCTCCCTAACCTTCACCGCCACCTCTTTTGAGAACCATAGTGGCTTTTTCTTTCATTTTGATTTGTTTATTTGCTTCACACAAAGGCTTGTTGCCTCTGTGATGGCAGTTTTGATATTTGCCCATTGTTGCTCCACCCCTCCTTCTAGCCTGTTTGCTAGTGCTTTTCTAAGACACTCTCCTATCTTGCCAAAGTCAGCCCTCCTGAAGTCCAGAACCCTCACTTTTGTATGGCTTGACTCTATAGCAGAGTTTATCATGATTTGCTTGGTGGTCAGTTGTTCCCAAATGGCTACCCACTTCTAGATCTGAGATCCTCTCACTGTCCCCATTTGAGAGTACGAGGTCTAAGATTGCTACCTCACGAGTGGGCTGCAAAACTAGCTGTTTGAGGGATGCCACCTGAAGGGCATCAAGAATGGCCCCGCTTTTGAATGTGGCTGCCGCAAAGGTGCTCCATTTAACATCTGGCATGTTAAAGTCCCCCATCAACAGTATCTCCCCTTTCTCTGCCATCCTAAGTATGCCTTCTATCATATCCATGTCCATTCCCTCTTCCTGACATGGGGGTCTATATGCAACCCCTGTGCAGATTGTGGTGCCATTTCCAGTCTCTAAGGTGACCTACAGTGCCTCCTCTCCTCCCTGTTTACTCTTTTGTTCAGTTGCTTTTATCCCTTCCCTTACATAGAGAGCTACCACCCCCTTCTGCCCTCCCTGTCTCTCCTGTAGGTTGTGTACCTTGGTATGTTAACATCCCAGTTATGGTTCTCTGTGTACCATGTTTCTGTGACTGCTACAATATCCAGGCATCCCTCTTCCATCAAGGCCACTAGTTCAGGGAGCTTGTTGCCCAGACTATGAGCATTGGTACTCATTACCCTCCATTTCTTGATGGCCTTACTCCTTTTTGTCCCATCCCTGTCCGTATTGCATTTGTCACTTTCTCCATTTACCCCTGAACTTCTCCCTATTGACATCTCTGTGTTGGTGTCTACCTCACTTAGTACCCAGATATTTTGGGGGGGGCTAGAATTTCCCTGCTCCTTTCCAGTGCCTCCCCCCTTGGCTACTTTAAATACTTGTCAATGAAGTATTTAAACCTAACACCTAGGATCCTGGTTCCCCTCCTGGACAGATGCAGACCATCATGCCAGTATAGGCCTGCATCCCTCCAGGTGGACCCCCAGTCTCCAATGAAGCCAAATCCCTGAGCTCTGCACCAGTTTTTCAACCACCGATTGAATCCCATGGTGTGGTGCACCCTAGCCTCTCTCGTGCCATAGACAGGCAGCACCTCCGAGAAGGTTACCGTGTGTGCTATTTGTCTAAGGCCCCTCCCCATCTGCACAAATGCTTCTTGCACTGCTATGATTCCTTTCTTAGCCAGGTCATTTGTCCCTAGGTGGACAATGACATCCAGCTCCCTCCCCTGTGCAGCTGCTCCTGCGATCCTGAGGATTTGCCCCCTGTATCTCCAAGCCATGGTACCAGGCAGGCACCTTACCTCCCTCTCCCCTTCCTCCCCCAGTTCTACCTTCCTAACAATGGAGTCCCCCACCAGGAGTTGTTTCCTTCCCCTGTGGGGTCCCATTCCACCCTCCTTTGGGTCTCCTATGTGGAGGTTCCCAGCATCCTCCTTGGTTTCCACTGTGGGTGCCTCCATAGAGGAACCACACTTTTCCAGAATGGCATAGAAATTGTGGAGATGTACAACTGGAGGGATGAGCCTCTGTTCCACCATCCTCACCCTCCCTGAGCCCACTGTGGTCCAACCACTCCTCTTTCATGGCAACCTCTGAGGCAATGGCAGTGACCCTGGTGGTCCCTGGGTGGGAGAGGAGGTACCACAAATCCTGGCCAACTCAGCCTGGAGATAAGCAACCTCCTCCCTCAGCCCAGAGAGGTGTCTGCAGATGGGACAACACTATGTCCTCCAAAACATCTCCTGGAAGACTGCTGCTCCACAGCCACTGCACTGCACCACTCCCATCATGTCTTTTTTCTGGCCCCCTAACTGTTATTTTGGAATACTTACTCTTTCCTCTGTTTGTTTATTTCTTTTTTTTCTTCTCTCCCTACTTACTTACTGCCTCTGCACCCTTTTATCTCCTGATCTTCCTGTTCTGAGACAAGAAGTTCCTATAGTTCTCAGTAGTCTCCTTACTTGCTCAGAGTCAGACCTCCAGCAGCTGGGGGGTGGAGAGCTACTCTTGCCCTTCTAGGATGGTGAGTCTTTGGTGGCTCTGTGATCACTCACTTCCTGCTCCCAAACAGGAAGTTCCTGTTGTCAATTAAATCCTGTGCCTATAAAAGTAGATCTGGTTTAGGGTGGGAGGGAAGGAGGGCAATATAGTCCCAGTAGAGAAGTTTTAGTTATACCAGTAGCTCCTTCCTCCTGGAGTTCTGTCTGTCCTCTGGCAGAAGCTATCTAGGGCAGTATGTATATCTGGTCTTAACCTGGCTCCTTCTAGCTAAGTCACTCCCCCTACTTTGCTACACAGGGCCCTGTTCTGGGGCCAACCCTGTTCAATGTTTATATCAGTGACATACAGATAGGATCCCACAACTGGTTGTCAAAATTTGCCAATGATACAAAACTGGGAGGAATAGTCTATACCACTGATAACCTTGATGCCCTCATTTCAGATTTAAAATCCATTGAACGCTGGGCACTACTAAACAACATGGAATTCAACATTGATAAATGTGTAGTTTTACATCTTGGATCCAAAAACCCCAACAACACTTTGTCAGGAGGTATAAACCCTCATCTCAGGTTCTTGGTAATAATGGGAATGCAAGAAATCACAAACAAGTTGCATAAGAGTAATAAATCTTGTTTATTGCTACCAAAAGTAAAATCACAGTTGCCCTAAGCAGTTCTTACCATTAGGAACTGGGAGCCAATGCTATGTGTTCCCTATACCTTGAGGAATGTAGAAATCTCAGGGGTCTCTGAGGTAGAAGATGTAATGTCTTACATTATATATCTAAGATAGTTACCATAGTTACTGTAAGATAGAAACATTTCTAGTTACAGAGATGAGCCCTATTGGCCAAATTAGAGGTGGCTCCACAGTCCTAAATAACATTATACAATTTTGTTATAGTCATCACTTTGTGGAAACAAAGAAAGAACAGTTTGTGTACATGGCCGTGTAATAATACAAATCATCAGAAGATGGCAATGCTGACTCATATATCATAATACTACAAGGACACAGGTGTCCTAGCATCTTGTAAACAAGAAATACATGTGTATATTAGAAAGTAAAGCATATAGCAATCATGTGCATACATATCCTGCCATCTACTCTTGTACAGTAGGTGTCCTTAGCCCTAAATGTAGTATAACATATACATAAATGCTAGCTGTCTGCGGTGTACTTCTAGGGTATCAATTATGGTGCAGGGACCTCATGTAACATTCACCCCCCTTGTTGCCTGAGAAGGGGCAACAACAACAAAAGTAGGGAAGTGGAGCGAGAACAGATATTGTTTACAGACCCAATGCATAAGCCTTGTAAAGAAACTCAAGCTGCTCATGGTGTTGGCAGAGTGTGCATCGGAGGCAGCAAAGCATGATGATGAAAAATATCCAAAATGCCTGTACAATAACAAAACCTTTAAAGGTAATCTCTAACCAAGTATTAGTAAGAGCACTATTGAAATCACCATCATTGATAAGATTATATATTGCTTCATTTGCTTTGGTCATATTATTGCTGATGTGGATGAGGTGTATGTCTTTCCTGTCTAAAAGTGACTTCAGTGTTAAAGTCAGAGGATCAATATGTACACTAAAGTAAGGTAAATACTCTGAAAGAGTAAGATGATAACCAGGGTCACCATCAATGATATCTGGTTCCACAAGTGGAACAGGGGTAATAACTGTGTGCCCAATAATAGTTGCCCGATGGACAAAGCGAAAGTTGGGTTCAGTAATAACACATATGTCATTGCCATAAGTAAACTGCTTAAAATTAGTTATCACACAAAATTCACCATCTGAATTATACTACATTTTCACAGTAGGTAGTCTACATTTTTGTAGTTGTACTGGGCAAGTGTAAATCTGGTTAGAAATCCATGTTGACAGCCGATGAACCTCCTTCTGGTAAGACTGGTACAATCAAGAAGCGTCTGGAGCAGATGTCGAGTCCTGGTATTCTGTGCCATTGGTGGTGATGTCATCGTCCATGGTAAAGGACCAATCGATACCGTCTTGGGAATATCCACATACAGGTTTAATAACATCAAATATGTCACATTGACACAAATAAATATACCCTTTCTTAGCACAACAGTCCATGTGCGGTGAGACCCATGCGTCCAGATGAGGATGAAAAACAAGAAGAGGTGGCAAGTTGAGGCGTTCTCTGTAGATGTCTTCATCAAGGTGCCCAATAGAGTGTACATAGGCTAGTTTATCAAATATGGCTGTATTTGGCTCAAAATGTGGTAAAGAAACAGTAAAAGGCACAAACATAGTATCCTTAATAGAACATTTCTTAGAAGTAAAGCAAGGACCAGTATTAGGATGTCTGGTCACAAATCCCAAATTTCTAACAGTAGAGATAGGAATAGAAATGGAGTGTAACATACAAGTGGCAACACAGTTAGGATATCTGCAGTGAGGGCAGTACCATTTAGAGATGCGTCTATCGTGTATGATATCAGGAATTCTTCTGTATTCCAGATTGCGGAAGAGGTTGTTGATGGTAGTGATAATATATGACCCATAGGCAGAGCATAATATTTCACGGGCAATGTATTGCTTATCTGCCTCCTTATTGTTCTGTTCAATAAGGGCGTTAATCTTTTCTTTAGAATCTGAAAATGCCTTAGCAATATCATGCATATTATATACAGTGCATCTTTCTTCCTGACTAAGGCCATCCACACCATGCAATGGGGGTATGATGTCATTGATCATACCAGTTTCAAACTTCTATGAATGTGTTTTGATAGTAGCAATGTCAGCTTTATTCCGGATAGAGATTGTAGTACCAAAAAGACCAGTAAGGGTGCCCATGATATAAGTGACATCTGATGTGTATCGTAAGTTTTATTTATGATTTTGTGAATCATCTTTTTGAGAACTAGGTTTTCTCCTAAAATTGCCGCTATGCTCGGTGGTGTGTTACCGACAATAGGGTCTTGATTGCAAATCTGAAAAGCAGCTAAGCTATCAAGTAACAAAGTACTATAAAATAACGATGTGTTAGTAGTATGACACATACCAAATTCTTTCATATTCCAGTAAGTTAAGTTAAACAAAACAGGTATATGCATATATTATGGGTTGTTAATAAGTGTGCCAGGCAAAGTAGTGGCTGTGAGACCACTACAAGGGCCAGGGTGATGTTTGAAACATTCCAAAAATTATTTCTCAGTGGGGGGTAACACAGATAAATATATGGCGGCTGAGGCCATGGTGTGTATCGCACAAAATTTCCTGTCTGAATCCTTAGAAAGTGTATTACAATAAGAAAGATCAATTAAGGTTGCAATGTTATATAAACCTGAATGTCTAAAAGAGGTTTGGTGCAAGGACAAGATACCATCTGGGGATAATTTTACATTGGGCCATCAATGGAAAGTTCCCTTGGAGAATTTGGCAATGGGGAGTATTTGTCCTTGAAACTTGGTTTGACACTCAATTTATAGGGTAGATTTATCAGAAGCAACAACTGAGGCAGTGAGGTAGGGATCTAAACCTTCCTGAACTGTAATCAAATTGTTGGGGACATTGATGGAGACTCCCTCTGGGGTAGTTGCAGGCAGATCAAGATGAGGAAGGGTGTGCTCTACCATGCCTTGAATGCAGGGGAGTACTCTTGAGATGAGGAGAAAATGGAACAAGATAGCCATCTTGTCAGTGTATCTGAAAAGGAAAATCAAACATTAGCAAGATTAGTACTATTCTGCCTAATGGGGTTAGGAAAAGTAATTATACTTCTTTATACAGTTTCAACTGGTTTGCATGTAACCATTTGTCAGTCAATTTGTTGTTTTGTACGAGTCAAATTTGATAGAATGCTGATCTGAACTTGTTGACAATTGGGTAGGGTCCTTCCCACTTGTTGGACAAGGGGTGTGTTGGATGCGCAAATCTGAGAACCATTACCTGATCTCCAACTTACCAATCCACTTCTTGTGCATGTTTGTCGAACTGGATTTTGGACTGTTGCTGGGCTTTGCCCATGCAGTTTGCAGCATACAAATGAGTGTGTATTAGGTCTTTTCTCATCTTTTCCACATATTTATCCACAGAGACACGATCTGCAGTAGGAGTGTGTAGGTCAAACAACAGGTGTTCATGTAATCTCATACTTCTGCCAGTCATCACCTCAAAGGGTGTCAACTGAGTGGTGGCTGAGGGTGTGCTTCTAATTACCATAAGGAGTAATGGCAGTAGGGAATCCCAATCCTTGGGATTGTCCTCAATAAATTTGGAAAGCATTTGCTTAATCTGTCTGTTGGTCCTCTCTACTTGAACTGATGATTGTGAGTGGTATGGTATGTGGAACTTTTGATGAACTCCGAGGAGTTCAAGGGCTTCGTTCATCAACTCACCTGTAAAACTGGTTCCTTTGTTGGAGTCTACCTTAAGAGGTAGGCCCCACCTGGAGAAAATCTGTTCCACCAGGATTTTGGCTGTGGCTTTTGCAGTGCATGTCTTGGTAGGAAAAGCCTCAACCCTCTTAGAGAAGATCAGTGACCACAAGGGTGCATTTGTTGTTTCTACTGGTATTGGTGAGGGGACCAATAAAATCAATCTGTAAAGCATGCCAAGGGCCAGAATGCCTTTGTGGTAATAATTTGGCATTTCTTTTGGTAGGAATGGGGTTGTTTTGTGTACAAACAAGACAGCTATCTATGTACTGTTTGACATCCTTGGTGATACCAGGCCACCATGCTGTGGTCTTGAGCCTCTGGAGTGTATTTTCCACTCCATGGTGTTCACCAGTGGGGACGTCATGCACCTGGTGCAAAAATGTGGGCCTAAGATGACGAGGAACCACCCACAAGTTTGTGGTGGTGTCATCTGGTTGATGCCAGATGAGCTTGTCATCTGGGGACAAGTGTAACTTATCCTCAAGCCTTTTGTATGGGTTATGGGCAGGTATATTCTTCTCAGTGCCTTTGTCCAGAAATCTGAACACATCCTTGAGTTCAGAGTCAGCATGCTGAGCTTCTGACAAATCCAAGGGGGAGAAGGGTTCAGGTTTCTTTCTGACGGCTGCAATGTGCATAGCCACTCTAGCTTCTGGATGGTCCATCATCCAGATGTCCCCACTTCGAGCACCTTCCTTAGCAAGGGTGTCAGCTATGTCATTGAAGGCATGATAGAGGTCATGTGTGGAGTGGGACTTAACCTTGTGTACATAGAGTTTGTGTGCAAATTTCTGTGCCAGTGAATGAATGTATATTACCAGTTCCTTGTGTTTCACTGGGGTGCCATCAGAAGAGGTAAAGGAGTTCTTCTGCCAGAAAGGGAGAAATTCTGCAAGAGAACAACAACAAACCCAGTTAGAGTCTGTAAAAATGATGGTATCCCTAGTTCCATGCTGGATGAACTTGAGGGCACAGGCCACCACTGCCATTTCTGCATACTGTAATGATGCTACACTGCAATGTTTGGAAATTTTAACAGTGTTACCAAAAGGGTACACCACAAATATACCCATTCCTGCTATCTGTTCTGCCTGATAATAGGAGGCTGATCTGTCTGTGAAAACACAACACAATGAGGTGTCCTCAAGTAGTTGTGGCATAGCAGGAAGGAAAAGGCCTGGATCTGGTAGATCAGATGGCTGCAATGTGCAGTCATATGATTCTCCTTGGAAAAGGAGGCCATGCATGAGCATGGATGGCATTTTGGTTGGTTGAACCTTGATGTCCCTATCCTGGACAAGGAGGGACCAGTGTGTCAGTCTGGTGTTAGAGACTGATCCATCCTTTACTCTGTCTGAGAGTAGGAAGGTTGTTGGGGTGTGGTTTGTACTGATGATAAGAGGGGAATGCCCAATGATATACAAAAAGTGCTTGACAGCCCAGTAGGTAGCCAGAAGGTTCCTTTCACAAAGGCTGTATTGCTGTTCCACTGGGGTCAAGAGCTGTGATGCATATGCAATGGGTCTTATGGTGCCATGAACCTTCTGGGTCAACATGGCAGACATTGCAATGTCAGAGGTGGTGGATTCTAGATGGAATGGCAGGGCTGCATTGGGGTTGACCAAGGCTGGAGCTGAGGCCAGGGCCTGCTTCAGTGATGTCACAGCCTGGATATATATGGGGCCCCAAGTCCAGGGAACATTCTTTTTCAATAATTCATACAGAGGGGTGGCCTTCTGAGCAAAATCACAAATGAAATCTCTGGAATAATTCACCATACCTTGAAATCTTCTAAGGGTGGCCACACTGGTGGGGAGTGGCAAGTCCTGTAATCACTGTATCTTCTTCCAGATAGGGCTTCTGACTTTGTCTGTTATTCTCAAACCAAGAAAGAGTACCTCTTTCTGGCATAGCTGTGCTTTTGCAGGGTTACATTTGAGGTCTGCCCTCTAAATGAGGGTTAGCAATTCATCCAGAAGGTTCAGATGTTGCTCCTGTGTGGCTGTTGCCAGCAGCAGGTCATCCACATACTGCAAGAGGCACTGGGGTGTCAAGAAACCCTCAAGAACATCCATCATGTGCAGATGGAATAGGGAAGGGCTGTTATGGAACCCCTGTGGTAAGCAGGTCCATGTGTACTGTCTACCTTCAAAGGTGAAGGCAAACTTATATTGACTCTTGGGGGACAATGGCAATGACCAGAAACCATTGGAAATATCCAGGGCACTAAACTATTGTTGGTCAGAGGTCAATAGTTGGAGCACATCCATTGCTGATGCCGCCATTGGGGCACAACTAGGGGTGACCTGGTTTAGTCTCCTGTAGTTAATTGTAAGTCTCCATGCACCCGTGAATTTTTTCACAGACCACACAGGGGAATTTGCAGTGGAAATACATATCCTGATTACACTTTGCTTGAGAAGTGATTTAATTATTTCCCGAAGAGAGGGCAAGACCTCAGATGAAAAGGGGTATTGCCTTTGCCTCTCATGGGCTGGGTCTGTCACCTCAATGACAGTATGCATCTTGCCACAATCGTATTTGTTGGTGAAAAATGCCTCCAGATACCTTTGCAGGATGGGAAGAAGCTTTTCGAAAAGCTTGTGGTTCTTGAACAAACCTATGACATCATATTCTTTGTCATTTGCAGCAATTGTTGCAACCACATGTGAGTCAGGAATCATAACAGTGTGGTACTGTCCCTGAATCTGTATCAATAACATGTTGGCCAGGTCTACCACACAGCCGTATGGTGCCAAGAAGTCAGTTCCGATGATACTAGGGCGAGCATGCAGTACCATAAGCTGAAAGGTATGATATGCCTCCAGGTGTCCCAGTGTCACAGGTAGTGGCAGGGAGCGGTACGCAGGTAGCCTAGTTCCATCTATGCCAGATATATTGGTCTTCTGTCTGGTGGACCAAGGTGATGTGGCTGGGTTGTCATCATGCAGTACAGACACTGCTGTGCCTGTATCCAGCAATTCTGTAAGCAGGAGGCCCCAGACCTTGGCCTCCGTACAAAGCCTTCCATTTGTATCCAAGATTAGCTTGTTTACAATATTGTCTGGGGCCTGTAATTGTCAATCCATACTAGTAGAGGCATGGGGATGCTCTTGGAAGAGCATTTTGGCCTAGTTCATGTGAACCATTTCATCATGCTGTACTGATGCTACATAGGGAGATGCTTCTGGGTTCAGACTTGCAGGGGCCTGAGAGCCTGTGTTTCCGGCATCCCAATGGCATATTGAGGCCTTCCCTCCCGGTTGCACTGCAGCAAGGACCCGAACGGGGACAGCGTCCAATACGGAGTGCACTTGCCCGAGAAGGTCTTGGAGGCTTCGTTTTTTATCGAATATTTCCTTATACGAAGGGCCTGGTCTCTGTTGCTTACCCTTATTATTTTTATGGTGTTTCTTGTTTTTGTGGTAGTTCTGGTTCCCACCCCAGGATTGTTGTTGTTGGGCCTGCTGGGGTTGTTGGTTGTCTGTAGGGAGGGGCTGTTTCTCTTGGGCCTGCTCCTCCACCGTGTAGTGCGTCGTGGCCTCTGCGATGGGTCCCATGGTAGCTACCTTTCTGGAGCTGGAGCTTGAATCATGGATGTAGAGTTGATAAACTCTCTCTGTTTTCCAAAGAATGTCAGAAAATGTATCCTTGGTGGGATAGGTGGTTGGCTCTACCTTCTCTCGTACTGCAGGGATCATGTTCTGAAGGATCAGGGTTTTGTATTCAATAAGGTCCGCATCTGCAGCCTCTCTACAAGGTTCTTCCCTGCTTGGTAGGCCATCCAAAGCCTCTGGTGGAAGGTTGCTGGACTTTCCTTCACATTCTGTTTCACTGGGTATGCGAGCATCACTCCTACCACACCTGGGTTATATGCAGTAATGAGTTCAGCTGCAAGTTCATCAAAGGTGGCATGGCTATTCTGCCAGATAGCATTGAGGAATTTTGCCTATAAGCCAGGATCGATGGTCTGGTGTAGGATCTGGACTTGGTAGTCTGCAGCGAGACTGAGCATTTTGCATTTGGAACCCACTTTTTCCAAGTGGCAACTGAGGTTGTCAGACAGGCTCATCCGACCAATGCTGTCAGCTATCAGCTGAACAGAGTGGGTCATTTGTAGGGGATTACTGGGACGATCATTCAGAGAGGTAGATTGTCTTGGGCACCCTGTAGGGCTGCCTGAGCTGTAGCATCAGCCATAATCCAGACCATCTGTTCCTGAGTAACACTCTCCTGCAACATCTGTTTGATCTGCCTTCAGAGGGTCCGCTTGCTTCTCTCGGGAATGGTCACAGTGCCTAGGGCATTATCAATCATTTGTTCTGTCTCTTCCCTATTGGTCACAGAAATAATGGTGATCGGTGGTGCCATTGGGACTAGGGCTGGGCCTGCTTCCCCCATCATGGGGGTCACCATGTTGGCGTTGCCCATGATGGTCATCATGCCGTTGATGACGTAGGGACGTGGTGTCATGTAATGGGGGTACACCATGTTGTGGATGGCGGGGTGGGGTCACTGGGCCATAGTAGGGGCGTGACTGGGTGTAGTACTGAGAAATGTCATCATCTGACTCCTCTTCCTCAGATGACATCATCAGGATGGGGGCTACTTCGCCCATCACTTTGACTTGACCAGTCAGTACCTCTCACTGATGGTGCAGTTTCACCATTTTACAATCACATTCTTCATGACTACCTTTTGCAACATTCTGATCCACATCATCCTGTAACTGCTTCTGTAACACTCTATACATGGCGCTCAATTTGTGATTGTTCCTAGTAGCTATACCTAAATTGTTAATTACCTGGTTTATCTCATCCTGGAGCTCTCCCAACTCATCATAGATATGATTATTAGTTCTACTTAATATATCATTCATTTGCAATGCCTGCCTCTTATCCTGTCTCAAACTTTTACAGTCCTGCTTCAACATACAAAGTTCCTGCTCATTTTCCTGAACAGAATGATGTAAAAGTGAATCCTTTTCATTTCGCAGAATTTGGAACACAGACTCCAAATCCTGCTCTTGTTTCAAGCATTCAGTTTCCTGTATTCCCATCTCCTGCTTGAGAGATGAGACTTGTAGGTCAAGGGTTTGAAACCTCGCTTAGGAGGCTTCCAGAGCAGCGTAGACAGCCAGAACCAAAAGCCCTTTAGCTTCACGCTTTCTGACTGTTTGTCTTGTCTCTGAATACTGGGTTGAGATCCCCAGTATGGGGTTGTTGGATTGACCTGTGTCCAGCACGAAGTCAGCCCATCCTCCATGGGAAGTAAGGAAGTTTGAGACGTCGAGTCTCAAGTCTGCGCAGATATTTGATGCAGTGGCCATTTAGTGGGAGGGAATGTAAAATCAAACTGTGAAAAGGCACCGCACTATGTATTGATCCACAACAGGTGCACTAAGTCATAGGTGGGCTACTGTGCACTTGTAAGCTTACAATTCAAAACTGCCATGGGGTGAGGTAAGTCAGCATCGACCACACCCAGTAAGTAGCCAGACTTTGCAAGTAGTTACAAAGTGGGTGAAAAATGGGAGTGGTGATGCGGGTGTGCACACCTTCTGTCCACGTTAGGGAGGGAAAGTAGTACCAACGACTGAAAACTTTGCAAACACCAAATATTGCCTGCACACAGTCACCAATTGTCAGGAGGTCTAAACCCTCACTCTCAGGTTCTTGGCAATAATGGGAATGTAAGAAATCATAAACAAGTTGCATAAGAGTAATAAATCTTGTTTATTACTACCAAAAGGAAAATCACAGTTGCCCTAAGCAGTTCTTACCATTAGGAACTGGGAGCCAATGCTATGCATTCCATATACCTCAAGGAGTGTAGAAATCTCACAGGTCTCCAAGGTAGAAGACGTGATGTCTTACATTATATACCTAAGTTAGTTACCATAGTTACTGTAAGATAGAAACATTTCTAGTTACAGAGATGAGCCCTATTGGCTAAATTAGAGGTGGCTCCACAGTCCTAGATAACATTATACAATTCTGTTGTAGTCATCACTTTGTGGAAACAAAGAAAGTACAGTTTGTGTACATGGCCGTGTAATAATACAAATCATCAGAAAATGGCAATGCCAACTCATATATCATAATACTACAAGGACACAGGTGTCCTAACATCTAGTAAACAAGAAATACATGTGTATATTAGAAAGTAAAGCATATAGCAATCATGTGCATACATATCCTGACATCTACTCTTGTGCGGTAGATGTCCTTAGCTCCAAATGTAAGTACAACATATACATAAATGCTAGCTGTCTGCGGTGTTCCTCTGGGGTATCAATTAGGGTGCAGGGACCTCGTGTAACAACTTACTACTTTAACAGTATCCCACTTAAAACAACTGACAGAGAGAGGGACCTTGGTATAATAATCAATAATAAACTTACATCCACTTACCATTGTAAGAGAGTGTCAAACACTGCAAATGGTTTATTAAGAAAAATAAGACATTCATTTGTCACTAGAACTGAGTAATTTCTCATCCCTTTGTACAGGGCTTGTATTAGACCTTACATGGACTATGGAGCTCCCTTTTAAAGCCCACATCTTAAGGGAGATATAACTCATTTGGAACAAGTTCAGAGATGGGCAACCAAGATGATCCCTAGATTGTCCTCTATGAACTTCCATGATAGACTTAAATCCATAGGTCTACACTATTTACAATGTAGACGTCAGAGAGGGGACTTATTATTTTAATACAAGCTTTTTCAATCCACAGTTTTTATGGAACAGTGTGGACTTATTTATTCAACCAACTGTATCATCCGCAGACAACACAATAGACAAATTGTGATAAAAATGTCTGTACTAACACCAGACACAAGTTCTTTTCACTATGTGCACCAAGAATCTGGAATTCACTACCCCACAAATTAATAAATTCTGTTAACTTTGGGTCATTTAAAAAGGGACTGGATGTTTGGTTACAAGCATACAATAAAATTGGTAATTAGCCCACAATGAGTGGGGGAAACATTTTGATGGGCCTCGACCTTCTTTTTTTCCTTTACAACCTAGTAAACCTAGTAACCTGGTACAATACAGAACTTGATAAAATAACTAGCTGGGGAAAGCCTGTTCAAATAACTAAATCTTTAAAGAGGCTTTGATGGCCTCCATTGTGCAGGCCATACAAATGTTCCCAGGGAGTGAATTCCACAGCATTGGAGCTGCCACTCCAAACGCTGTGCCCCCCGAGAGTTTCAGATGGGAAGGGGGGACAATAAGCAGACCTGATGTGGTGATGCAGAGGGGTTGAACTGGGTGGTAAGGGACTGGGAGATCTTTCAAGTAGTCTGATCCCAAACCGTGATATGCCACTGCAAAGGCAGCCAGTGCAGCACCCGCAAGACCAGTCTGATGTGGTCACTCTGAGAAGAGCCCACTACCAGCTGGGCTGCAGCATGCTGGACCAGCTGCAGTTATCACATCAAACTTCCAAATAACCCTCAGTAAAGAATGTTACAGTAGTTTGACCCAGAGGTGATGAAAGCATTGACAGTTGTCACTAGGTCTGCAGGAGCCAGATATGGTTTGATCCTGGAGATGTATTAGAGATGATAGAAGCCAGATCTGACTATCACCAACACCTGTTGTTCTAGTGTCAGACTGCACTTCAAAATGACCCCAAGGTCTTTAACTGCATCAACAGCTATGAGAGATTGCCACCCACTGAAGGAAGAGCCAGACCCCCACTGCCGCTGAGCCCCATCGGCCGACTCACTTAACATGAACTTCTGTCTTTCCTGGGTTGAGACGTAGCCAGTTTTTGGCCATCCAGTCATGTATCTCAGCAAGGCATTGTCCCAAAAATGTAGCCATGTAATCCGTACCAGAAGAGCAGGAGATGTACAACTGAGTATCATCTGCACTACAGTGAAACTTAATATGGTACCACCTGATGATCTTCCCAAGGGGCAACATGTGCCCAAGGAACAACACAGGGCAAGGCTCTTGATGGATCCCAGAAGATAGCGCAGAGGCCCCAGAAATTAATTACCTAGGGCTACATGCTGTGTTCTTCTGGTTATGTAGGACTCAGACCAGAGTAAAACTGTGCCTCAGGTAATCCAGCAGCACCCCATGGTCAACTGTGACAAATGCTGAAGAGAGATTGCACTGGACACAAGGACTCACTACAGCCCAAAATCAGCTAGGTTGGTCCCAGGTCCAGCATACAGCTGGTGGAGCACAAATTAGAGACTACCCTGAGCACCTCATTCTCAGAAACCTTCTGAAACTCATCCCAGGCAGGCAGTTCTACATCACCACAGGAACGACAGCTACCAGACCATGATAGGGTACTCAAAGAGATACCCAATCTAATAGAGGCACCTTGTCAGAGAAAAATTGTTCAAACTCCTCACACTTTTCGGCTGAAAAAGCTCTGACTGATTGAAAACATGAAGGAGTTAGCAACCTGTTAACAGTGCAAAAGAACTGAGCTGGACAAAGTTTCCCTGGAGCAATTGACCTTGACAGGAACTCTGTCTTTTTCGGATCGATTGCCCATTGATTCTCGCCATAATGAGTTCTCAGCACCAACTTGTCCTCATCTTCAGGTTATGATGAAGGCACCATTCTATTTATAACTGTCCCCAACTCAACTGCTATCTCATCCTCTCTTCAAACTGACTACAATAATCTCTTGACTTTGTTTAAAGTAAACTGTCTCTGTGATATGTGTCTTACATCTTAAGACAGCAGCACCCTGAATATTGTGTAAGAGTATAGGTATGTAAGAATTATACTTGACCAATCCCTTGACTTCTTTCTCCGTGTCTAGTCTCTGGCTTGTAATAGCTTACAAAAAACCTGATGCCCTCTACAGAGTATTGTAATTGACTGCCTCTCCCATAGGTATAAGGAAATACCTAGTTGAGCACATGATCTTACAGTACCTTTCACTATGGCAATATCTTCTATGCCACTGCTCCTAAATGTCATCCTTCTAAATTACTCTGTTCAACCTCCTCTGCCATTTTATTCATCACTGCCCTCACTGGAAATACCACTGTACTATATATGACTGGCTAAAGTGGCCCTTGCATACCTGCAGGTGCTTGCAGCATCTTGGCCTCTGTGTGTTTATATAGTGGCTCAACAAATTCCCCAGCTATCTTGCTTATCCTTGCTTCTAATTCTGGTCACAACCTCTAGATCCACACTGGTTACTCATTCCCAGGTGGCAAATTGAAAGTGGGTCAGCTAGCCTTCACTATATACTCCCAGTTGTGGAACAACCTAACCTTGGGTTGCTGCCCACCTACCAGCGTTTCCTTTGCTAAATAATCCCGTAAGATTCTGCTCGCATCCTGCTGTGACTGCTCTTGACTGTTTCTTAATATCCTTAAACTGAATTCGTTGCACATTTCTGTATACCTCTCACTAGAGACCCGTGAAATTCTTTTTATTTTTTACAATTTTTCTTTTTATTTTTCTGGAATTTCTTGTTATTTCTTTTTATTTATTGAAAATTTAGTTTAATTACTTGTTATGCCATTTGCATTCATAAACTACCTCAAAATGACCTTATACACAGTATACATTTCTAGTATACTGCATTATATTAAGCAGCATTATGCTATGGTCTTAAAAGGTTTTGTGAATGAAAGAATTCTGCTGTTGCTTCTTTGTGGACCCTCTCTGTGGTAGGAACGGAGCCTAAACGACAACTGCTGCAAGCGTTTATTTAGTTTTTGCTCCCAAAAAAGCAATTTTTTTTCACTTTATTCATGTGTTGTTTTTGTTTTATTCTTTTTATATGTTGATTTTCTTTATTTATTTTTATACCTTGAATTTCTTGTTATTTTGTATTTAAGAAAAACACGGGTCTCTATGTCTCACGCTGCTTCTAGTTTTGTACCACTTACTTTAAATGTTGTATAACTTCTGTATACTAGCATGTATTTTTGCACTGTCATTCCTACCTTGTAATCCCTCCCCATATCCTTTACCCCAAGTCACATCTGTAAACAAGATTCTTGCTTTATTTCTGTATGTTTTCCTGCTGAAACAATTTCAGTGAATGAATTAAAAATGATCCAACTCCTGGCATCTCACAAATGCAGATACTACACTTGGGGAGGAAAAACAGGTAGGACTTACATACTGTGTGGGTCTCATTTTGCTGCTGTTGAGGATGAAATGGATATGGGATCATAACAAAGAACAATCTGAAGCAGGAGAAGCAGTGCATGACCACTGGCAAGAGGGCCAGCAGAATGCTGGTCTGCATCAAAAGGGAACTGAACAGCAGAGCAGAGGAAGTAATTCTATTATTTTACAGTGGAGTCAGCCATGATGCAATGAAGTCACAAGAATGGTGACACCAACATTGACCACAGACAGGGTCAGGGAAGCACTGGAGCATCTTAAAGTGGAAGAAGCACCTGAACTGGATGGACTGCACCAAGGGTGCTGAGGGAACTTGCCAAGGAATTGGTAGACCCCCTGGCACATTTGTTCAACCACTCACTATAGATGGGAACCATGCCTAGGGACTAGAGAAGAGCAGATGTGGTACCACTCCACAAGGGAGGGGGTAGGGAGGAGACCAGCAATTACAGGCCGGTGAGCCTCACATCTATAGTTGGAAAATTAATGGAAATCTTAATTAAACAGGATCTAGTAGACTACCTGGAAAAGAATGGACTTCAGGATGGGAGGCGGCATGGGTTTGTAGCAGGGAGGTTATGCCAGATTATGTTCTTTGACTGCATGACTAAGGAATTAGATAAAGGCCACCCAGTGGATCTCCTATACTTCAATTTTAGTAAGGCTTTTGATTTGGTGCCATATAAGCACCTATTAAAGATGTTAGAGGACCTAGGCACTGCTGGGAGCATAGTCAGGTGGGTGGGAAACTGGCTGAAGGACAGGCAGCAGGGCATGGTGGTCAGTGGGGTGTGAACAGGTGAGAGAGAGGTCACTAGCAGGGTGCCACAGGGATCGGTCTTGGAACCAGTCCTTTTTAATATGTTCATTAGTGACACCGGAGAAGGCATTCAGGGCAAAATAGCTCTCTTTGTAGATGGCACTAAATCAGGTGGTAGGCTTGACAGTGCCGATTCAGTGAAGGACCTGCAGAAAGATGTGAAAAAATTGGAGATATGGTCCAAGGTTTGGCAGCTACAGTTCAATGCAAAAATGTGTAAAGTGTTGCATCTGGGTAAGGGGAACCCTAGGGCAGAGTACTGCTCAATGGGGACCAACTCAACACCTCACATGAGGAAAGGGATCTTGGGGTCATCATATGTGACACCCTTAAGCAGTCAAGCCAATGCAACAAAGCTTGCAGCAAATCAGATAAAATATTGGGATGTATAGGGAGAGGTTTTGACAGTAGGGACAAGGAAGTGATCCTCCAACTATACAGGTCCCTGGTCAGACCCCACTTGGAATACTGTGTCCAGTTCTGGAGCACTTACCTTAGGAAAGACAGGGATAGGCTGGAGACTGTGCAGAGAAGGGTGACCAAGATGGTTCAGGGCCTCCAAATGCTCTCTCATGAAGAGCGACTAAAGACATTGAACATGTACTCTCTAGAGACTAGAAGGGAGAGGGGTGATATGATTGAGACATTCAAAGTCATGAGGGGCATTAACAAAATGCCCTACTCAGAAATTTGTAACAAAATAGAAGGCTCATCCACCAGGGGACACAGATGGAAGCTATGGGGTGAGAGCCTCTAAAGGGATCTGATGAAGTATTACTTCACAGAAAATGTCATTGAACTGTGGAATAGACTGCCCATTGAGGTGGTGGGCACTAAAACCATGGTGGCTTTCAAGAGAGAATGCAACAGAGTAAGAGCTCAACAAGGTACAGAAGGTAGGGGGGCTAGGTCCCAGGACCCATAGAATGCCTCAGTTACCCTTGGGCAGACTAGATGGACCTTTGGTCTCCTTCTGCCATCATCTTTTATGTTTCTGTGCCTCACCACCCCACTCCCCCCGTCCACAAGTCAGTGACAAGCACAGCCCTCTGCACACCTCTATGGCTGGCCGCTGACTGAGTTATCAATAAGTGCGCACTATTGTAGCTGTAGAGAGCTTAGTCAGCAGCCAGCCATGGAGGTGTGTGGATGGCTGTGCTGAGTTTGCCAGCTCAGGAATGGGGGTGAATTGGTTGGGCACTGCCAGCACTGGGGTGGGAGGGGTGGGGGCCACTAGACTACCAGGGAAGGATTTGTCATATTTTACATGAAGATTGGGACTTGGGGGACCACTACACTACACTACAGGGCTACTATATTCATTTATACAGGGAGATGGGGGTTGGGGATGGCAAGACCACTACACTTTGGGGCTACTATGTTCAGTTATACATGGGGATCAGGGCTGGGGGGACCGCTACACTATGGGGCTACTATGTACATTTATAGGAGAGGATCAGGGCTGAGGGGACTGCTACACTATGGGCTACTGTGTTCATTTATACATGGGGATCTGGGATCAGGGCTGGGGGACCACTACACTAGGGGGCTACTATATTCATTTATATATGGGGATTAGGGTTGGGGATGGCAGGACCACTACACTTCGGGGCTACTATGTTCATTTATACATGGGGATCGGGGCTGGGGGGACCGCTACTCTATGGGGCTACTATATACATTTATACATGGGGATCAGGGCTGGGGGGACTGCTGAATTATGGGCTACTGTGTTCATTTATACATGGGGACCGGGGCTGGGTGGACTGCAACACTACAGGGCTACTATATACGTTTATACCTGAGGACCAGGGATCAGGGCTGGGGGGACTGCTACACTAAGGGGCTACTATATTCATTTATACATGGGGATCTGGGATCGGGGCTGGGGGACCGCTACACTAGGGAGCTACTATATTCATTTATATATGGGGATCAGGATTGGGGATTGCAGGACCACTATACGTTTGGGCTACTATGTTCATTTGTACATGGGGATCAGGGCTGGGGGGACCACTACACTATGGTGCTACTATATACATTTATACATGGGGATCGGGACTGAGGGGCCTGATGCACTACAGGGCTACTGTGTTCATTTATACATGGGGATCAGGGGTGGGGGGACTGCTACACTTCAGGGCTACTATATACATTTATGCCTGAGGACCAGGAATCAGGGCTGGGGGGGGTGCTACACTAGGGGGCTACTATATTCATTAATACCTGGGGATCAGGGATCGTGGCTGGGGGCGCCCTAGCCACCAGGCACATGTCCATGGTACCATTGCTGCAGGGCTGACCCATGGCTTGTGGCAACCCATCCTGATGCACCCTATGTTTCGCACAGAGCCAGATTTGCCACAAGCTGCAGGTCTTTGATACTGGGACCCTACCCGATAGAGAATCGAGCGCAGGGTCTCTGGTGAAGCAACTAGCACAAGCTGCTTTTGCTGCAGCTTGTGCCGACCTTTTGGGAATCAGGCCCCATATATTTATTTCTCTGATCCGTGTTTTAGTCCAAAATTTTGTGAAAAAAATGTCTTTTTCACTGTTTCCTTCAGTTCCAGGAAATCATAAAACAATCTACAAATCAGACGCTGTTCAGAACGATTATGGCAGAGTAGCAGTTTATCTCTTAACCTCGTGTATCTGTTTTACAGGCTCTGCTTTGACAAAATACTCATCATTTTAATTTGCAAAACCTCAAGTCAAGGGTTTTGAGGCTGTTTTCCAGTTTGTCACTGCTACTGCAGGTCAACTCACAACTGTAGTCAGCAGTTCCTGCCACAGACTGTTCTCTATTCTCGGATAACAAACTCAGTGACTGAAAATTATTTACCACAACTTACAATGACTGTGGCGAATTATATAACCATCTGTCTAGGACTGAGGTCATGGTATAGTGTTGTGGTGCTTCTGTAGTCTCATGTCTGAGTCAGAAAAGACCCAAAAGAAAACTGGGCCCATTGGTTTTAAAAAGTGTCAAAAATGTGGCACCAGTTTGCCTAAGGCAGATAGGCATTCAGAGTGTTACAAGTGTTTTAGCACAGCTCACAATTGGGTTTAAGTTTTCTGTCCTAAGTACAGAAAAGGAGTCAGTCTAAGAGGTAATCATTGTCAGATCCAGCATCTTTGTCTAGTTCTAATAGGTGTTCCCCTAAAAAGACTGCAAACCCTTTTGCAATTCTGAAAGGTGACTCCTGCCAAGGACGACATTCACAAGATGCAATGCTGCCTATAGTGTCTTGTGTTGCAAGTCCTTCAAGTTAAATCCAAGGCAAAACTGCAGCGGTGCACAAGACAGGACATTGGTTAACAGACCGTACTGATCAACACCCCCGGTGCATCGCTCGTTAGAACTTCGATGGGGCAGGCTGATGGTCAAATTTAAACAAATGTGAAGAACAATTGAAACCTAAGAAACTACACAGGGGAGGTAACTGAGACTGTATGCTTGTTGAGCGGGAGGCCTGTTGAATTCAAAGACTTGCTACTTTAAAAGAAGACTATGGTCTTAATAAATCAATAGATGGGGCACCTATAATTTGAATTATACTGCTGCTTTTGTTTTTACACCATTGTTTAAGCCACACATTTTTCATAACTTCTGTTTATTTGAATGTTTATCGAGACACTCACTCATCCTACAACATATATTTTTTGTTTCGTATTTGAAATATTTCTTCTGCCCTAATTTTTTTTTCTAAATACTAATATGCTCACCTGAGCAAGTGTTTTCTTTGGGTCTATACTTGACCACCTTATGAATATTCATCTTGCTTCATCTTTTGTGGTGAATCTTTTATGTTCCTGCTATGGTGACTCTTTCATGATCGTATTATAATGTTTTTGATTTGTTATTGTATATACATTTGGATGAGTGAAGTCTCATGTTATGTTAAGTGCAATAAGTATAGCATGAAGTGGTTCCCCTGATGTTTGTGAGCTGGGCTATTCTGCAGTACAAGGCACAAGTCAGTGTTTGGCACTTCTTTGGCCTGGCCCCACTAACTCTTCTGTTTGCCAAGATTAATGTGTTATGCTTTTAATTGGTTGCCTTTATAGTTGGGTTCAGGTGCAATTTTTGAGGGAGATAAAACGACAGCCAAGATTATGATGTAATCAAATGAGATTTCAGCATCATAGCAAATTCTTGTCTCATGATGTCTGCAATCTTGTAAGCACTGCAACTATTAGCAGTAGTTGTTGTAGTAGTAGTAATGGTTGTACAGTACTGGTAGGAGGAGTGGGGGGGGGGCTTTGCCCCTGAAATGAAACAGTCCACTGTTTGTGTGGATGGGTGCACAGCCCCCCAGTCATTTCTGTTGCCATCTGTGCTCAAGACTGCTACATTGTTGACTGTTGCATGGCAATAGTCGGCTCTAATCTTGGCCACCATTTTGCCTCTCTCAGAAATTGCACTTGCTCCTATAGTTGTCCCCAAGGTGAATGGAAATATAATTAGATATTACTGCTATGTTTTTTGAAAGTTGGGGTCAGTCTGGACTGTTTGGAACCCCTATAGTCTTGGGTTTGTGTTTTTGAGGGTTTCTGATTCTAGGCAACTGGTGTGTGACATCATAGCGTGAGTGGTGTCATGAAATCACCACACAGTACAGTAGGCACACTAACATCGGTAGCAGTAAGCTGCATAAGGGAGAGCCTTTAGATGTTTGGCTGCAGGCATGGCATCAGCACTATCCTTCTGAAGCAGGCATTTTTTGAGGGTGAGTATGCTTTGCGAAGTCTTTATTCGACTGACTAAGTACATTGTTTACTATTTCTAATGTATTAAGAAGTTTCACATGTTTTTTGAGCCAGAGACAGCATTATAAGAATTTATGTATTAATATATAGAGCCAGATTTTCAAAGATCGGACTCAAGCTGCGACAATGGCAGCTTGCACTGACCACCGCTGCATTGGAGACCCTGTGCCCAGTTCAGTATCAGACAGGGTCCTGGAGCTTGCATCCTGTGGCTTGAGGCATCAGTGGCAGTGCGCCAAGCAGGCAGCGCATCCACCATGTGTGCTGCAAGCTGTGGCCGGCCAGCAGCTGCACCCATAGAAGGGAACATGCCAGTGGTTGCTCCCCTCAAGCCCTGATCTTCCCCTCAGTGGCACTGTAAAAATACCAATACATCCCTGGTGATAGTGTCCCCCAGGCCAGATTTGCTGGTTTGGCACATGCTCTGACAGTTCATTCATCAGCCGGCTGTAGTGGTGTGAGGAGCGCTGTGCCAGTCACCGGATCAGGGTTCGGAATGGGGAGGGAGTGGGGTGGTGGGCACTACCTGCTGGGGAGGGAGGTTGGGGGGCCACTAGATCACCAGGTATGTACTGTATTTTATGGATACCACTTACCGGTGGATCAGGACTGGGGCTTGGGGGGACACTAAACCACCAGGGATGTAAGCTATGTTAATATTCCAGTTTACGGGTGAATCAGGGCTGGGGGGGGACACAGTGGTGCACAGTTGGCAACCCTCACAGAGGATGTCTGAGTACTGTTAAACCAGCTTTTCGTTGATCTAACTGTACTTAGACCTTTGTCCCCTGAGAGGGTTTTCTGAATGCCAGATTAGGGGATGTGGCAGCCTGCATCTGTCACAAGTCCCCTAGCGCCATACCACAGCCCATTTTGTGGCACACTATGGGTGCAGACCCCCTTTGCCTCATGCAGCCTGTGTTTGATGTAGGCTGCTTTACTGAATAGCTTCTGGCTGTATCTTTTGATGCAAGGTGCCAGCTGTGGCACAATTGTTTGCCACAAGTACCTTGTCCAACGTGGGGCTTTGAAAATCCTGCCCATATTTTTTATTGATTGTAACATAGGTTCACTTTCCTTGATAAAGCCCTGTATGACAAGGACGACATACTGGGGTGTAAGGTGGACAGTTCTGGAAATATGAAAATTGATTGAATCAAGACACTACTAAGAAAACAAACTGTCTGTTATTCTGAATGTCTTAGTCTTGTTCAAAAAATAATCCCTTAATCTCAGGTTTTGAAACAGTTTGAACAGGTCCACCTGGATGGAGAAGTCCATTTTTATATTTGCTTGTGTGAATGTGCAAGAAACATTATGCGGCAGCTTAGGAGAGAAGCAGGTTGTGGAGGTGTGGCACTGTGGCAGCCAACGGAGGCACTGCATTTGGGGGCTTGCCACTGGTGGACCAATGGAAGCACAGTGTGCAGATGACACTGGTCTCCAAAAGTGCCACCAAGTAGAAACATTTTCGCCACTGCAATGAGGGGCCACCTTGTCACTGCAGCATCAGCCATTTTGCTGCAATGAGGGAGCGACCCATCATTGCAGGGCGATACCTTCCCAAGTCTAGCAATTAAGTAAACATGGTGGTGAATTGCCACTGCCTTTCAGCCCCATGAAAGCTGAATAGGGTGACCAATCCCCCTATCGGCAGCCCTCAACCAAGTTAATTTGCTGATGGGGAAGCCCAGTCAGCATGAAGTAACCCCGTCCCCATTTGTTGTGTGCCAAGAGGGTGCCCAATCCCCTTCTGCATCATGCCCCCCAAAACAGTCATTCTTTGCTGATGGGGGCCCAATCCTTGTTGGCTTCAGTATCCCCACCCCAAAAAAGGCAGGTGGCACACTAGGAGCCCTCCCAGTGTGCTGAAACAAGCCTGGAAAAAAAACAACTTCCATAGCGTCTTTTCTTTTTTATCTCCCTGAAACAAAGAAGCGTCACTGACAGTCGCCGTCCTCTCCCTCAACCCACACCCACCACTGTACCAGACCTTTGCACACACCTCACCCATACTTATCTCTGGACCCTGGCGCGAAAATATTCAGTGGACCAGGAACACGTCTGCACTCTTCAAAGCCGACCACGAACTGAAGAAATGCCACCAAGCTGTATAATGGCATAAATAGTTTTTTCAACTTTGGTGCATATCTCAGGCATTTTGGGGAATTTTAGCACCAAATTTCCAACATGGGGTTATTGGGACCCCTCCTCATGAACTCAGGCACTATCATGGCATTATTCAGTGCCAAAAGGTGATTTCTGGGACTGATTAATGAAACAACAGTGCCAGTGTTCACAAGGTAGGCTCTCAAAAAGTCCATGTTGCAAATTTGGGGAAAAAAAATAAAATCCCCAAAATGACTGTTTTATGACCGTGCGTTGTGCAGTTTCCACGCATGCTCATAACTTCGCTAATTTGTAATATTTTCACCCCAGATTTTCAACATTGGCATTTTTCCACACCTCCTTATGAACAGTACTGCTGTCATTTTTCACATCCTGATCTAAATGTGGTTTTGCACTACCAGCGCAGAATAGTGCGGTAGCTGTGGGAAATCAGTGTTTGGGACACACTAAGAAAATCAAGGTGACACTGTTCATGAGCAGAGGTCTCAAAATGCCTATGTTGAAAATTTTGTGACAAAAGTCCATGAAATGACTGTGTTACGAGTAAACGTTGCACAGTTTCCATGCACCCTCGTAATTACGCGCATGTGTAATATTTTCACTCCAGATTTTCAACATTGCCATTTTTTCACACCTCCTTATGAACAGTATAGCTGTCATTTGTCATATCCTGCCCAAAATATGCATTTACATATCTTGCACAGAATAACACGGTAGGTGTGGGAAATCAATGTTTGGGACAGATTAGGAAAATCATAGTCACACTGTTCATGAGCAGAAGTCACAAAATGCCTATGTTGAAAATTTGATGAAAAAATTCCACTAAATGACTGTGTTGCGCACATGCGTTGCTCAGTTTCCACATAAGCCTGGAAGTTCAAGTATTTTTAATATTTTCACTACAGAGTTTCAACATTGCCATCTCTTCACAGCTCCCTATGAATGGTACAGCTGTCACTCTTCATATCCTGCCTGATCTGTGTTTTCTTACATCTGGCACAGAATGGCACGGTCACTGTGGGAACTCAAAGTTTGGGACACATTAACAAAATCATAGTGCCACTGCTCATGAGAAGAGGTCCCAAATGCTTTCATGAGGTGGGAGATAAAAGGCCATGTTGTGAAAATTTGTGGTGCAAGTAACAAAGCGCCCAGGGCGTTAGGGGTATCTAACCATAACGTCCCACCCTATACGAACTGACAGGCATCAGGGGTGTGCCTTTGGATTGCCGACTGTAATGCTCATGCCATTTCACCTCCACCCACCACCCTGCAGCAAGTGACAGGCATCGAGGTGTGCCTTGAACTCTTCGGCCCCACAGTTCACCCCGTTCTCCTATACTGCACCCATTTCTGTGTATGTTCTTATATAATGGGGTGACCGTACAGCCGAACACCCCAAGGCACACCTCAACACATGTCGGTGTCTGCAGAATAGGGTGAAGTGAAAAGCATGAACATTATGGCATTTGCACCAAACGCATACCCCAATGCCTGTCCATCTCTGCAGGGTGGAGGTGGGGTTGGCGTGAAGTTCAATACTTCACTGCCATTCCTATTGTGCTTCTGTCTAACTCCTTCATTTCCAATGCTAATACCAGCAAGCAAGCAAACACTTGGCATTGACAAATGCTTGTTTGTTCTGAAACAAAACTGAGTCCTTGGGACAATACTGAAATCTATGCTTCTGTAAACTCTTTCTCCATCAAGGTGATAACTTCCTGTTTACCTTTTTTCCTGACCTCTGATGACCTCTGCTTTCTTCTTCTTCTTCCCGCCTTGTTTTACACTTGATTTTTTTTTTTTTTGTGGCCTAATATCTGTTTTTTCTTTTTCTTTGTGGTTGTTAGGCTCTTTTGGTTTAAAAAAAGTAATTCCCTTATCAGTTTCTCTGAGCCACTCCTGGTGCTGTTTCCAAGGTCGATGTCAGAGTTGGTGGCCTTATGTTGCCTATTCCTGGAGACAAAGCACTCTGTGCTGTGTAGTTTTGCTCTGGTATGCCAGCTGAAAAGTCTTTCACTGAAATCTGTGTGGTCATGCTATAATTTAGACTGTTTGTGTCCTAATCAGCTCATTCTCATGCTTTGTCAATTTATTCTGAAGGTTTTGGTTGAGTTCACTGAAGCAGGAGATAATTTGAAATTTGGCCAATTCCTTTTTTATGTTTTAAATTTCAATGGCATTTTCCTGGTGTTTTGGCTGTACCCTCAAGAACTAAAGGCTTCATATACTGATTGGTGCACTCTAATGAGGCAGCCTCCCAGGCATCGCAATTTCAAAAGCCCTCAAGACCTCCCAATGGCATTTCTGTGCCTCTTTCCTTTCTAAGTACAGAAGGTTAAGTTCCACAAACCTGAGTTTCTCAAGGGATGAGAACAAGTTTTTGATGCCTTCCTCCTCTGATGCGATGGGGTGAGAATTAACAGTGTGGCTTCCCAATTTCATTTTTGCTCTCTTTTCTGTTATCAGTCTCACTCACTGTTTCCATACACAGTGGATTCATGGCCACTATTCATGGCCACATAGTTAGATGCTTCATCTGTAGCACTCATGCCACACACCTTAACATTACAGCAAAAACATGTGACTAGAACATATTCTAAGGTCAAAGTAAGAGGAAGATTCCTCTGTGATCAGCTCTATCCTAATCACCACTACAATGGTGCCCGCAGCTTCTATATCAAGTAAGTGTTAAGACAAGCAGCGCTGGGTGAGGAGGGGTGCTGGTAGAGGGTTTACTAAACCCAGGAACAAATATTTAACAGTTCTGAAAACTACTGCACTCACTATAAGCTGAGTGCACCAAAGGACAACACTCACAAGATGCGATGCTGCTAATAGTGTCTTCTATTGCAAGGTCCTTCAAGTTAAATCAAAGGCCAAATTGCAGTGGTGCACAATACAAGACCTTGGTTAGCAGTACTGACCAACAGCCCTGGTGCTTCTCTCGTTAGAGCTTCATCAAGGTGTTGGTCAGGGGACTGGTTTATGGTCAGATGCTGCTTCCCGTTTATGCTAATCATAGGGACTGACAGGCCAATCAAAGCAGAGGCTGATTACCGTTAAAGTGACCAAGGTTAAGTGGCTGTGGGATAAATACTACCATCAGTCCAACTGCTTTAAGTTAGATGGACACCCACAAACTGCTAGCATAAGATGTTTCAATAATTGTAGTACAAGCTTTGTGGTGTATGGGGATTGCCAAAAAGGTGTACACAAGGAAAAGTGGTGCTTAAAGAACAAACTAAACTACAAAATGAAGTTCCAAGCACACGCAAAGCCCATAAAGAAGGATGCTTCTTCCAATTTTACTTAAAAGAATTCCATTTTAATATATAAAGATACATACAAAACACCAAACTCCATCTGATATGTTTTGGGCAAAAGCCCTCTGGTGTCCATGCCCCAAGCTGTACATTGGGAGGACAATCAGACCCCTAAGGAGATCAGACTAAGAACATGTATGCAATATTAGAGTGTCAGTTGATAATACACCAGTAGGCTAACATATTTATGAATGCCACAATGGGGATCCAAATGGCATGCAATTGGTGGATCTCGTGTGTGAAACAGAACCTACGTGGAGGAGGCAGATGCATGAGGCTCCTACAGTGTGAAAGTTTATGGATTTTTACTCTGAACAGTCTGTGACCTCATGGTTATAACGCAGAATGGGATTTAAAACCATTCCTTTAAATTGAATGTGATGTTTAATCAACTGTTTCCCCTATCTTTTCCTCTATTCTCTTATTTTTAATTTTCCTTTCTATATCTTTCTCCTTCTAATTTTTTTCCTTTTTCCCCTCCCCCTTACCCATAGAAAACATAGAAACATAGAATTTGATGGCAGATAAGGACTGCTTGGCCCACCCTGTCTGCCCATTTCCCTACCTAATGGATAAGCTGCAGATCCTAGTTAACCAGCAGCCTACTTATTTCTAACCCGGCCCCCTAGAATTGCCTTATGACTGTCCCATGCATGCTTGAATTCAACCACTGTTTTTGACTCAACAACCTCCTCGGAAGGTCGTTCCATGCATCCACAACCCTCTGTGTGAAAAAATACTTCCTTACATTACCTCTGAGCTGCCCCCCCCATCTTCAAATTGTGTCTCCTTGTTCTTGCACACTCTTTTTTTGAAAGATGCTACCCTCTTGGACTTTGTTGATTCCCTTAAGGTGCTTGAAAGTTTCTATCATGTCCCCCTCTCCCTCCTTTCCTCGAGGCTACACATATTAAGCTCCTTTAGTCTCTCTTCATTTGTCTTCTGGTGCAGACCTTGCACCATTTTAGTTGCCCTCCTCTGGACAGCTTCCATCTTGTCTATGTCCTTGCTGAGATTGGGTCTCCAGAACTGCACACAGTACTCCAAATGGGGTCTCACCAGCTGTCTGTACAGAGGGATAACAACTTTCTGTTTTCTACCAGTGATGCCTCTTCCTATGCATCCCAGTATCCCCCCAGCCCTCCTTACTACCCTCTCACATTGCTTGCCCACCTTTAAGTCATCTGATATGACTACCCCCAGGTTCCTTTCCATTTTTGTTGTTGTTAGTATCTCACTCCCCATTGTGTACTCTTCTCCTGGGTTTTTGTTTCCCATGTGCATTACCTTGCACTTCTTAGCATTAAATCTAAGCTGGCATACATTTGACCATTCCTCTAACCTTGCCAAGTCCCTTCTCATCCTTTCCACCCCACCTTGTGCATCAACTCTGTTGCAGATCTTTGTGTCATCTGCAAAGAGGCATACTTTTCCTTCCAGTCCCTCTCCAATGTCGCTTATAAAGACATTGAAGAGGACCAGTCCTAATACTGAACCCTGCGGCATCCCACTAGTAACCCCCCTTTCTTCAGAGTGGACTCCATTTATTTTACCTTCTGTGTCCTATTCTCCAGCCAATTCTTTACCCAGACTATCATCTTGGGACCCACTCCCAGGCTCGCTAACTTGTATATTAATCTTTTGTGTGGGACTGAGTCAAATGCCTTGCTAAAGTCTAGGTAGGCCATGTCCACAGCCCCTCCCATATCTACTACTTTGGTCACCCAGTCAAAGAAATCGATTAGATTCTCCTGGCATGACCTTCCTGCTGTGAACCCATGCTGCCTTGGGTCCTGTGCCCCTCTGGCCTCTATGTACTTGACAATTCTTTCCTTCAGAAGTGATTCCATCATTTTCCCTGTCACTGAGGTTAAACTAACAGGTCTGTAGTTTCCTGCTTCTGCCCTGCTCCCACTTTTGTGTAGGGGAATCACATCTGCCCTCCTCCAGTCCTCAGGAACCACCCCATCCTCCCATGATTTGTTAAAGAGGGTAGTCAGTGGTGTCACTAGTTCTACCCTTAGTTCTTTTAGAATTCTGGGATGAATCCCATCGGGCCCCATTGCTTTGTCCACCTTCAGCTTTAAGAGTTCTTTCAGAACACTTTCTTCTGTAAATGGACTGGTACCAACTTCTGTATCCAGAGTGTTTCTATTGTTTGTTTTAGGTACCTCCCCCTCTTCATTTGTAAATACTGAGCAAAAATATTTGTTTAGTATCTCTGCCTTTTCACAGTTGCCCTCTGCCCACCCCCCTCCCCTTTATTAAGCCACACTATCTCTCCCTTAGTCTTCCTTCGCTCCCTGATGTACCTAAAAAAGGTTTTATCCCCCTTCTTAACTGAGTTGGCTATCTTTTCCTCAGTTCGGGCCTTTGCTGTTCTGACTGCCTTCCCAGCTTCCTTTTGCTTTAATTGATACAATTCTCTGTCCTGCTCCTGTGATTCCTTGTACTTTCTGAATGCTTTCTTTTTCTCTTGAACCTTCACTGCCACCTCCTTTGAGAACCATAGTAGTTTCTTACATCGTTTTGTTTTGTTTATTTGCTTTACACAAAGGCTTGTTACCTCTGTGATGGCAGTTTTTATTATTCCCCATTGTTCTTCCACCCCTCCTTCCTGCCTATTTGCTAGTGCATTCCTTAGGCACTCACCCATTTTGGCAAAGTCAGCCCTCCTAAAGTCCAGTACTTTTGCCTTTGTATGGCTTGACTCTATTGCTGTGTTTATTGTGAACCATACTGTTCAATGGTCACTAGTTCCCAGATGGCTACCCACTTCTACATCTGTGATCCTCTCTCCATCTCCATTTGAGAGGACCAGGTCTAAGATTGCTCCCTCTCGAGTGGGTTCCAATACTAGTTGTCTAAGGCATGCTCCCTGTAGGACATCTTGAACAACCCCACTCTTAGAAGTGGCTGCTGCAACTGCACTTCAGTTAACATCTGGCATATTCAAATCATCCATCAGCAATATCTCCCCTTTATCTGCATTCTAAGTATACTTTCTATCATTTCCTTGTCCATTTCCTCCCCCTGAGAGAGGGGTCTGTATACAACCCCTGTGCGAATTGTGGTGCCATTGCCTGCCTCCAAATTGACCCACAGTGCTTCTTCTCCTCCCTGTTTACCCTTTTGTTCTGTTGCTTTGATTCCTTCCCTTATGTAGAGAGCTACTCCTCCTCCTCTTTTACCCTCCCTGTCCCTCCTGTTGATAGTGTATCCTGGTATGTTTATGCCCCAGTCATGGTTCTGTGTGTACCATGTTTCTGTGACTGCCACGATATCCAGATGTTCCTCCTCCATCAAGGCCACTAATTCAGGAAGCTTGTTACCCAGACTACGGCCATTGGTACTCATTGCTCCCAATTTTTTGATGGCTTTACCTTCTGTAGCAGCATTCCCCACTGACCTTTCTACCTTGGTCTTTTTCTCATTTAGTACCCTGTTTTGTAGGGAGAGGCTGGGATTTTCCTGCTGCTTATCAGTGCCTCCCCCCTTGACTAGTTTAAAAACTTGCCAATGAAGCATTTAAACTGATTGTCCAAAAGACTTGTTCCCTTCCTGAACAGATGTAGACCATCCTGCCAGTATAGGCTGGTGTCCCTCCAGCTGGAACCCCAGTTCCCAATGAAGCCAAACCCCTGTGCTCCACACCATTTTTTCAACCATTCATTAAACTGTATGGTGCAAAGTACCCTCGTCTCACCCATGCCACGGACAGGCAGCAACTCTAAGAAGGATACTGTGTGTGCTACTTGTCTTAGGCCCCTCCCCAACTCTACAAAGTCCTTCTGCACTGCTCTAATCTCATGATGAGCCAAGTCATTTGTCCCTAGGTGGACACTGATGTCCAGCTCAGACTCCTGTGCAACTGTTCTCGTGATCCTAAGGATGCGCTTCCTGTCCCTCCAAGCTATGGCACTGTGCAGGCACCTTACTTCAGTTTTCCCTGCTCCCCCCAGTTCTAGCCCCCTAATAATTGAGTCCCCCACCAGGAGCTGCTTCCTTTCCCTGTGGTGCCCTCTGCCTCTTTCCTGAGGGCCTCCCTTGTGACAGTTGTCTGCACCCTCCTTAGTTTCCTCTGTGGGTGCATCCATAGGGGAACTATGCTCCCCCAGAATGGATCATGGAGTGGAACAACTGACTGGGTGTGCCTCTGTTCCACCACCCTTACCCTCCCTGAGCCCACTGTGGTCCAACTGCTGTGGTTTCTTCACAACCTCTGAGTGGTGGTGGCTCTGGTGCTCCCTGGATGGGGGAGGTTCCCTTACTACTGTCTAGTGCGACCTGAAGATGGGCAACTTCCTCCCTCAGGGCAGACAGTTGTCTGCAAACAGGGCAGCCTCTCAGCCTCCAGAAAGACTCCCGAAGACTGCTGCCCCACAGCCGTTACATTTCACTACTCCCCACATAACTGTCTACCTGGTTAATTTTTTTTTTTTGTGTGTGTGTGTGTGAGATTGGTTTGTTATATAGAAATATATGTATTTATATAATGTGTATGCTTATATTGTCAGTGCAGTATGCTAGAAAGGATATGACAGTGATATGCACCTTGCCCTCTTGAGGAAATGATGTCAGATCCCCAGGTATAAAGGAACTATTTCCAGGGTGGGTGGGGTGAGGGGTGGGAAGGGTTTGGGCCTAAACTGTGCCCTCACGAAACAATTGGCTAAAAACTCTGACCTACGTCTGCGATGAGTGCCTTTCTGTCAGCAAGATGCCCTACACAACAATTTGACAGAGAAAATACCCTGCTAATCAAACAGAGAAAAATCCAAACATCCAAATCAGATACAGGTAAACCTCCCCATCCCCAAAACAGCCTGGTGACTTGTGCTCTGAAAGCAGTCAGCCCCAAAACATGTCAGCTATGCAGAAGGGCAGACACATAAAACAGTATTCAGCCCCTGTAGGTTTAAACTCTTCCTGCACTGAAAATCTTAATTGTAACAAAAGTAAAGCAAGGTCCACTTCCCACTGTTGATTGTAAGACTGCCTTTTCTGATAATTCTAAGTTCCTTATTTCACCCTTCAGTTAGAAGTATCCTCCACCTGAAGAATATTAACTTTCCTAAGGAATCTGCTTCAAACCAAAGACAATTGTAAATTGTAAGGTTCACCTCCCTCTGTTGTGAGCACAACTCACTTTCTTGCAAATCGTAAGTCCAGTGTTGTAGCTTCCAGCCAGAGGCAACTTCGTCTGAAGACTATTAGGTTATCCCCACCCACTTCTGAACCCTGTTCCATTTCCCTTCCCATCCTCTTATACCTTCCCCCAAAAAAAACTCCTCTCTCTGTCATCTATTTTTTTGTTCATTTTTCCCTTTTCTGTTGAATTGCCTACTCCTAACATCTAACCTAATATTGCTTACACCACCCCATATTCCCTGTTGAACTCCCCTCCACCCTGGCATGTCACCATTTCTTTCCGTATTCACACCTGTCTACTCTTCTTTCTTATGCATTTATTTCCCCTGTCATCACTGTTTACTACACGTTATTAAATCAACCTTTATTTTACCTTTTCCGGTGCTTTGTCTCCTTGCTGGCAGAGCCCCTGAAAGAAACTGACAGACCAAAAGCATTGTTCTGCACTCACACAATGTCATATAGGTAGTCAAAAGGGGGGGGCTGAGATCCAGCATAGTGCAAAAATACCTTATTTATTGACCAAACAGACAGAAAGACAGGTCCACAGACCACACAGATGCTCCAGCATGTTACAAGTTAGAGTTTCATCAAGGGGCAGGTACCTGTTGTCATGAACATCCCTTTGTACTTATGACAAACCAGTAGTAGCCAATATCATTCCATTACATCATTCATCATGATGTCAGTAGCTGGGATTGACAAAAAAAATTTAACAATAAAAAAAGTAATTTTTACTTTTTACCTTAGTCAATGTCAGGAAAGACAGACTAAAAGTTTGTTTGGAAATTAATGTAACCTACTCAGAAACAACTACATTCATTAGTTTCACTGGAGCAGTCCCACTAGCATAGTGCTTTTAACTTTTGGATAACAAATACTCAAGGGAGAGCTAATGGTGATCAGTGCAGAACAGAAGCAGTATACAAGAATTTGGGAGCAACCCCCAAGTGGATAATTCCAGGCAGCATTCAGCATAGCAGTAACAGGGAACTAAAAGCAGGGAACCCCTGCACTCTCTTAACCTCCATTTTGCAACTATATGAGAAAGACAGAAAAAAAGATAGTTATTAGTTGTTATAATAATTTCAATATATTCATATAACCATCATTGCTTGTTGCCTGATAACATATTATAGCCCTACAGCCCTTAGATGTCAAACTCATTATAATAAAACAACCAATCAATTAACCTGATGGGGAGAGGGCTTAATCTAGCCTTTTAGGAGGTAGTTTCAGATGCCTGCATGGTGTGAATGGGGAATAACACTACCTTTCAATTACAAAATGGGTTTCAGGTCCCAATTAAAATTCAGGCCCCTTTGTTGTAAACTCTGTAGTGAGAAAATCCAGTAACCCTCATATTGTAACAGTCTTGTAAGTCTGTTTGTACCTCTCTTGCCACCCTTATACTGTTCTATTCCCATAAATCAGAGTATGGCTGGACTACACTCGTATCTCAAGGAAGATCAGTACTATCAAGCTTTTCATCTTACCTCTATGTATAGCCCATACGTGCTCCTGCACCCTTTGCTTTAAGGGATGTATGGTCCTGCCAACATATACTGTATTTTCTCACAGCTGCACCATAATACATATCATGAAATGCATGACATATGAAATAAACTGTTTTATTTGTACTAATCTGGTGGTGTTGGGGGGATTATATGTAGTCCCTTGTTTACAATGGAGGCAAATGTTACAGTTACCACACTTGCTCATTCCTGCAAGACTAATTGCTAGCCAGCAAGAAGATTGTGTTGGTTTTCTGTTAAAAATGGACTGTGTACCAATCTGTCCTTTAGGTTTTTGGTTTTACTGAATGTAGTTCTTGGAGTATTGCCTAAGCTTTCTGCCAATTAAGTATCACCTAGCAGAATAAGCCAGTACTGCCTTACAATGCAACCTGACTTGCCAGAAACATGGTTAAATTCTGTAACAAAGCATACAGGTGCGCTCTGTTGTAATTGTTTGGATATGGGTTGCAGGAGTATTTGCCCATCTAAGGGTATATTGAAATTATTATAAAAACTACTGACTGTCTTTTTTTTCTCCTCCATTTTTTCATACAGTTGCAAGCTGGAGATTAGGACAGTGTAGGAGTTCCCTGCTTTTACAGCAGTTCCCCATTACTGTTACAGTGTCCTGAATGATGCCTGGACTTATCCAGTTGGGCATTGTTCCCAACTCCTTGCATACTGCTTTTGTTCTATTTGATCACCATGGGCGCCCCACTGAGTATTTGTTATAAAAAAAACTAAAGGCACTTTGCTATTGAAACTGCTCCACTGAAACTAATGAATGTAGTTTATTCTAAGTGGGTTACATTAATTTCCCCAAAAATTATTTTCAGAACATTGATTTAGGTAAAAATCAAAATTAAATTTTTTATTGTTAAATGTTTTCCTGTCAATCCCAACTACTGACGTCATGATAAATAATGTAATGGAATTCTACTGGTTACTGCTGGTTTGTTGTCAGTATAAAGAGATATCCATGACAACTGATACCTGCCCCATGATGAAACTCTAATGAGGGAAGTGCTGGGGCACCTGTGTGGTCTGTGGGCCTGTGTTTTTGTCTGGTCAATAAATTAGCTATTTTTTCAGTATCCTGGATCTCAGCCTTCCCTTTTCTTTGACCACTTATGACACTGTGTGAGTGAAGACCAATCCTTCAGTCTGTTTGTTGACCATTAAGGGGGGCTGCAACCTCCCCAGCTTTGCACTTGTCTCACACTCAACAACACGGACCATCTATATTTTTTGTTTCTTCCCTTCAAAGAAGTCACAGAAAAATCTGTGGGGAGATCGCAACAGCAGGAGTTCATTTGTGAACCTGTTTTCTATCTATTTTTCAGAATTATAACCACATCGCAAGTCAATATAATCTCTGTAATTTTTTAACTACAGTTTGAATTACAATTTAAATTACAATAGTGAGGCAATATAGCACAGTGGTTTAAGGCTCTGAGCTGCAAATCTGGATATCTGGGTTTGACTCCCACAACCCCCACTTGCATACTGTGTGATCTTGAGAAAGTCACTTAACTTCCCCATGCTCTCAGGTCGCACTAGTAAAAAAGCTTTCAGCTTAGTGTGCCACTCCTGGTTAAGCTGTCTCACTGCTTAAGAATGGCTAATACTCTGTATTAATTGCTGTGCTTTGTAATCATCAAGTATTCTTAGGTCCAATGTTGTTGTTTTATTAATTGTTATCACCTACATGCACTACTTTTGTTTTCTGTTCTTAACTGTTACCACTAGTTGCCAAGTTTAACTCCCTCCACAGCCACTTACCCTGGGTCACTTTAATTGTAACAGACTCTGCTTTAATTGGTCCTCATGACCCTATGATTGGCATAAATGGGAGGCAGCATCTGACCATCAGCCAGCCCCATGTCAAAGCTCTAATGAGCAAAGCGCGGGACTGTTGGGCAGCACTGTCTATTAACTAATGTCCTGTTTTGTGCACCGCTGCAGTTTAGTCTTGGCTTTAACTTGAAGGACTTGCAATACAAGACACTGTTGGCAGCAGTGCATCTTGTGAATGTCGTCCTTGGGTGTACTCAGGTTTTGGTGAGTGTGGCACTTTTCAGAACTGTTGAATGTTTTTCCTTGGTTTGGAAAACCATGTAACTGCACCCCGTACCCCCAACCCAGCACTCCAAGGTGCATATCTCCATTGTATGCCTAAATCCTTTTGCAACAATGGCTAGAGTGTAGTAAGAAATCCTTCAAGGTTTGACATCCACTAAAAGGGTGACCATTCCTAGCCATATGACATTTCAGAGAATGAGTAAATAGGTCTTCCAATTGCCAGCCACTGTGACTGCAATTGATAAGAAAGTTGAGAAAAGGTATCAGGTTATCCAGATAGGATCTGAATACCTCTATCAGCAACCTGAGCCCTGAGAGATTGTAGGGCAATGCAGTTGCCTGTGAATGGGCAAAAGCTGCTTTCTCTACATCTCCAGATAAAAAGTCTGGAAAGATAAATTGATACCCTGGGTACATGCTCATATTCCTCTGCATCTCTAATTATGAGAGAAGCTGCCTTCCTCACCTACACAGCTCACTATCAGAAAACACTCTGGAAAGCAACCCTGTCCCTGTGTGATAGTGTGCCCTGTGATTATAGGCCTGAGCCAATCCATCTAGTCAAATCTGGTCTGGACAGAGCATAGAAGCAGCTGCAACTGCCTGTGGATATAAATGACATAGCCACAAGAGCCTTGAAAATACAATAATCACAAGGAGGCATGCATGGCTGAGAACCACTGATTTGTCCATAGACCTTCAAAGCAATGCTGCTGACTTGCCCTTTGAAGGAATATCACTTTTTGGAGATCAGACAGAGAAGTATATGGACAAGGCTGATAAGACGACCTTAAAAAACCTAGTAGAGAAGTAAAATAACTCAAGGGGGTATTTTAGACTCTATAGGAGGTGAGGTATGGTAATAGGTTGTAATGGCTACAAAGACAAGAGGCGAGCAGACACAGCTAACCCTCCACCAGCAACATTCAATCCCTGATGAGTTATAGGTCACCACTCCACAAATATCAATAAAGGGAATGTCTCTCTCTCTCTCTCTCTCTCTCTCTCTCACACCAGTTTCAGCCATGGTCGTCTGTGACTACAGACAAATTGGTCATGGAAGTGGTAAGAGTGGGTCTCAGTCTGTCTTTCAGAGCAGTCCGAAAGCAAGTGAAATTCTAAAACTTTCAAACTTAATTCAAAAGTAGAGCAGCAGCAGCAATTAAAATACACAGTGGTGTTGTGAGCTTGGAAAAAGACAGAATTTCAATTTGGAAATGTGTTGCCAGACTGAAGTAGGGACCCTTGAGCTACCAAGTGAAAATATTGTAGAGCAGGACAAAAAGTACTGTTAAGAATGCATACTACAGCTTTTATTTCTGGGTCAATTCAGTTCAGCTGGGAGATACATGAAACACTGCAGAGCAAGAGGCAAAAGCAAAAGAGACTACAAGAGATTGAGACTCCAGCAACAAATACAGGTGATATAATGCTTACATTTCAAAAGTTTGAAAAATTGTTGTGTCAAGAGTAGAATTTGAGATACAACATCACCACGCTTGAAAAATACATACAAAAGGGGCAAGCTCCAAGGGACCTGACGATAATAAAGACACCCATGAGTGGACTTCAGACCTTTAAACATAAAGAGGGATGGAAACAAGCAGCATTAGAATGTTTCCAGAACTTCAAGGTGCTCATAACTAAAGAGGACATTAGTAAATGTGAACCGTTATCTAAAGACATAAAAGGCACTAAAGTATCTGTGTTTAAGTTTAAAGAGTTTAAGACTTTGAAACCAGCATTGGTTACTTAATTAACAAAGTTTATGAATAAGTTCTCATAGAAAGAAAACAAAGTAAATGAAATCACTATCAGGAAGACTAATGATAAAGATAAGATATTTAAGTTATGTTGTGTAAAGGCAGGCGTTTACAAAGCAGAGTGTGCTCCCAAGTTAGATTTTAAAAAGGAAATAAGTAAAACCACCCCTACAACTTTGTCTGATATTACATTACCACTATACATAGAAGCATAGAAACATAGACTTTGATGGCAGCTATGGACTGCTTGGCCTACCTAGTCTGCCCATTTCCCTATCTATTGGATAAGCAGCAGATCCTAGTTAACCAACAGCCTACTTCTCCCTACCCCCACAAGAATTGCCTTATGTCTGTCCCATGCATTCTTGAATTCTCCCACTGTTTTTGACTCCATGCCCTCCTCAGGAAGGCCATTCCATGTGTCCACCACCCTCTCTGTGAAAAATTACTTCCTCACATTTCCCCGGAGCCGTTCCCCCTCTATCTTCAAATTATGTCCCCTCGTTCTTGCACATCTCTTTTTCTGAAAGATGCTATCCTCTTGGACTTTGCTGAGTCCCTTGAGGTACTTAAAAGTTTCTATCATAGCCGGCTCATCAGTGCAACGGTTGGATTTCTGCTTGCGATCGTCGACCCGGGTTCGGGAATGGACTCGGGTCGCTGGAGATCTGGCCGGGAGGAGAAGGCTTGAGCATCCTGCGACTGCTCGCCTTCTCCGGGGGAAGGGAGGGGATGTGGCTTGCTGTCTGCTGCCTCCTGGCAGAGGCCAGGAGAGCAACAGCTCAAGCGAGCCCCATTGCACACAGGGGCATGGCGAATGTCAGCATTGGCCTAGACATCCATGGCACACCATGCCCCCAGGGAGAAAAGCAGAAACCCTAGCCTCCTGGTCGGCCTGATGATGGCTGCTGGCTCCTACCGACTCGAGTGTCCTAACACCCCAGAATCCACCTCAGCAGTGCCCGGTGACTGATCGAGTAGTGTGCTGGTTTCCCCTCCTGGCACCATCCCCCTCGGAGGAGAGGGACCTATCCGGTGAAGGGATACACCGGGCCACCCCTGGGATCGCTGCAATGTGAGGTGAGTGGAAGGGGGTCAGGGCGAGGGGGTCGAGGGATCCATGAGCAGCTGGAAGGAGAGGCAGGCCAGGGGGCAAGTAAGGAGCAAAATAAAAAAAGGTTTCTATCATGTCACCCCTCTTCCTCCTTTCCTCAAGGGTATTAAGCTCCTTTAGACTCTCTTTGTATGGCTTCTCTTGCAGACCCTGTACCATTTTAGTTGCCCTCCTCTGGACTGCCTCCATCCTGTCTATGTCCTTGCAAAGATGGGGTCTCCAGAACTGCACACAGTACTCCAGATGGGGTCTCACCAACTGTCTGTACAGAAGGATAACAACTTCCTATTTTCTACTGGTGATGCCTCTCCCTATACATCCCAGTATCCCCTCAGCCATCCCTACTGCCTTCTCACATTGCTTGTTTACTTACCTTTAGGTCATCTGATATGACAACCCCCAGGTCCCTTTCAATTTCTGTCGTTGTTACTACCCGCCCCATTGTGTACTGTTCCCCCTAGGTTTTTGTTTCCCAGGTGCATTACTTTGCACTTCTTTGCATTTAATCTAAGCTGCCATAATTTTGACCATTTCTCCAACCTTGCCAAGTCCCTTCTCATCCTTTACACCTCCCTTGTGTATCAACCCTGTTGCAGATCTTTGTGTCATCTGAAAAGAGGCATACTTTTCCTTTCAGTCCTTCTGCAAAGTCACTTATAAAGACATTTAAAAGGACCAGAACCAATACTGAACCCTGTGGTACCCCACTAGTAACCCTGCTTTCTTCAGAGTGGACTCCATTTACTATTACCCTCTGTGTCCTGTTGTCCAGCCAATGTTTTACCCAGACTACCACCCTGGGACCCACTCCCAGGCTGACTAATTTGTTTATTAATCTTTTATGTGAGACTGTACCAAATGCTTCGCTAAAGTCTAGGTAGGCCATGTCCACAGCCCCTCCTTGGTCTACTACTTTGGGCATCAAGTCAAAGAAATCTACTAGATTCATCTGACATGACCTTCCTGCTGTGAATCTGTGCTGCCTTGGGTTCTGTGCCCCGCTGGCCTCTGGGTATTCAACAATTCTTTCTTTTAGAAGTGATTCCATAATTTTCTCTACCACTGAGGTCAAGCTAATAGGTCTGTAGTTTCTTGCCTCTGCTTTGCTCCCACTTTTGTGAAGGGGAATCATATCTGCCCTCCTTCAGTCCTTAGGTACTACACCACCCTCCCACGATTTGCTAAAAAGGGTAGTCAGTGGTGTCACTAGCTCTCCCCTGAGTTCTTTTAGAATTTTTGGGTGAATCCCTTCAGGCTCCATTGCTTTGTCCACCTTCAGTTTTAGGAGTTCTTTCAGAACCCTTTCTTCTGTGAAAGGACTGCTATCGATCCCACCATCCAAAGTGCTTCTATTGATTGGATTAGGTACCCTCCCTTCTTTTGTGAATACTGAGCAGAAGTATTCATCCAGTATCCTTGATTTTTCACTGTCCCACTCTGCCTGCCCAACCTCCCCTTTATTAAGCCTCACTATCCCGCCCTTGGTCTTTCTTTTCTCCCAAATGTACCTATAAAAGGTTTTATCCCCCTTCTTAACTGAGTTGGTTATCTTTTCCTTGGTTTGGGACTTTGCTATTCAGACTACCTTCCTCGCTTCCTTCTGCTTTAACTGGTACAGTTCTCTGTCCTGTTCCTTTTGTGTTTCCTCATACTTTCTGAATGGTTTTTCTCCCTGACCCTCCCCGCCACCTTTTTTGAGAACCATAATGTTTTTTTTCATTTTGATTTGTTTATTTGCTTCACACAAAGGCTTGTTGCCTCTGTGATGGCAGTTTTGATGTTTCCCCATTGCTCCTCCACACCTCCTTCTTACCTGTTTTCTAGTGCTTTTCTGAGGCACTCTCCCATTTTGACAAAGTCAACCCTCCTAAAGTCCATTACCCTCACTTTTGTATGGCTTGATGCTGTGGCTGTGTTTATTGTGAACCACACTGTTTGGTGGTCACTTGTTCCCAGATGGCTACCCACTTCTAGATCTGAGATCCTCCCTCCATCCCTGTTTGAGAGTACCAGGTAGAGTTGTGGAGTTTTTTAGCCATGGTGATGTTGTGAAGCACAAGGGCATTTTTTGAAGAATAAATATTTTGCAATATAGTCCTTGGATTGGATGCTGTTATTCTCTGTTCCATTGTCTCTGCTGGTTAGTTAGCACCAAACCTGTTTCTGGTGCAGTTGCTATTGTAGTCTACTATACTGTTTTATAAATAGTTATGATTTGGTGTGATTGCCTTTATTGTATCCCTTTTTACTTTGTGTATAAAGTTTAGCACTGTGGTGTGTTTAAGTAAATCAGGACTGTACCATAATGGATTAATACCTGTACAGAGGACATCACCACCTCATCTGTATTTAAGGTGTGCTTCTGTCTAAGCCCTGTACTGCAAGGAAGCTTGGTAGAGTAAGGTACCTGGGCACTTCGGGCAGTGTGTCCATGCTATTTAGTGTTGGATTCCAGTTGTATTTGTAGCCTCTTACATTTATTTGCTGAATGTCTGAGAGACTTTCTGCTTGCACTGAGTATCAGTGTATCCAATGAATGCAACAATAAAGTGTCTCCCATGTCATAGCCACTGAAATATGTAACTTGCAAAACACTGTTCCTAGTGGCTGTAACTTCATCAAGTGGGATAAGTGAGCACCATACAGTCAGCATAGAGCCAGCATTCTTAATGTTCCATGAGGAAAAGGCATTGCTTACAAACAGCATTCATTTTCTCCCTAAAGTGGTCTCTGAATCCTATTTAAATTAATCTATCACACTACCAGTGTGTTTACCAAGGCCACACAAAGGAGAAAAAGCACTGCACTGTTTAGATGTAAAGAGGGCACTCAGCTTTTATAAGGATAAGACTGACAGAATCAGAGGTAACAATAAGCTATTTTTTTCTTTGGTAACCAGGTAAGCCCCACTAGGCACAAGTGCCTATTTTCAGGGGCGACCGGGGAGAATTGGGGGGGTTAAGTGACTTGGTAAGGGTCACACAATATGCAAATGGAGGTTGTGGGAATCAAATCCAGGCCTGCTGGATGTACCAAGCTCATTCACAGATGGTTATTCTAACCTCTAGGCTACTGTATACTGCCCAGGTTTATTTGTTACATACGGAAAGGTATCACAAGGACACTCAATAAGTAGACTATATCCAGATAGACAGTGTCAGCCAGAGGTTTCTGTTACACTAAAGCAGGGGAAGTACCTCCAGAGGGAATTAGGGCACATTCCACAAGGCAAACAGCCACTTCAGTAGCTGCCAGAATTGTACCCCTGATTGAGATTTGCAAAGCTACAACCTGGTTAACACTGCCCACATTCACATCCTTCAACTGCCTGAATATCCAGGAAAGAGATGATGCCAGATTTGTGATTACTATCTTTCAGAACCTTTTTCCTAAGTAATCCTAAAACCCTCCAACCTATGGTATTGTTTGGAGTCTGCAAAGAATTAGACTGGCTGTTGTAACTATTGTTTTAAGAAGGAAATGTTACTCACTGTTGTAACAGCCTTTCTTCTAGATAATTAGAACAGCCAGTACAACTTTCACTTCCGTGCCTTTCCTTTTTAAGAAAATATAAAAGTTATTCAGGAATATTTTAATGATTCAAAACACTATAGCTTGAGCTTTACAGTGTTGCCATAGTCTGTATCCTTTAGGTGTCTGGTAAATTTACATGTTCTTCAAAAAAGTGCTTTTTTATTTAACATTTTGTATCTTGAATTGATACACTGTACTTTTTTAAAATTAGGTTGCACCTTCAGAGGACGGTTCAGTTAAAGATTTGTTGGGGGAAGATTGTGAGCATGAAACCAGCACAGAGAGAGTTTTCATTTAAAAATATTCCAGTTTATGGGGAACCATTCCTCACACGGAGATGATGCAAAGAGTTGCACTGGCTAGTCTCATCATCTAAGAAAAGCTATTACTATGGCGAGTAACTTTTCCTTGTTTGTTAGTCTGGTTGCTCTTGAAAACAGGCAGATTTTTGCTCATGTGTTTCACTGCTTACCAGGTTAGCAAATAAATTAAATGAAATGACGGGATAATCAAGATGGATCTAAACAAAATGACTCCACCATTGAAAACTGCTTTACTTTGCTACATACTTTAAATAAATATAAGCAAATTATAACAAAAAATCTACTCTGCCTTTATTGACTTAAAATTAGTGTTTGAGTCTCTGGATAGATTGTTATTCTGGGAAAAAAACTACAAACGATAGGTATGGAGGAAAAAATGGAAGATCAGCTACAGGAATTTCTCATGGAAGCTTGGACAGTTGTTGAGTGTGGTTTGAATGGTGAAGTGTCTAACCAATTTACTGTAGAACCAAAATCAGGGTTTGTCAGAGCTGTATATTATACTTCACAAGTGTTTCTACTATTATGTACATAATCTTTCTGCTATATTAAATGGTCTTAGTTTCTTCAATCTAGAAATTAAGGGAGGTGGTAGGAATACAAATGCACACAGATGACCTAATTCTTTTGTCTGAGGCATGCATTGGTCTTTCAGCAGATGTTACTTACTCTGTATTTCACTGTTTTGTAGCCACAGTTTCAATGAAAGGATTCCATCTGAACTGGCAACTTTTAATTGAGGGTAGCTACAAGATGGGGGCATCTTCAATTGAGAACAGCTGATTTTGGCAAACAGCTGATCAATCTGGAGAGTGAGAGAGACAGTCTCTGATGTACTGCAGTACAGCTAAATGCAAAACATCTGATCTCAACTTTAAACTAATGATGGCTTGAAGAGCTGTACAAGGGTAACAGACCAGTAGCACTTGCCCTGTAAATAGACTAGACGTAAGTGAAGGTGTGGCACAAGAATCAAGCAAAGCTGAAAGAGAAATTATCCTAGGCTGATTCACCACAGCACAATCGCAAATATCATGGCTAAGATGGAAAACTACATAACCTACTGAAGCAGCTGACCTGGCTTCCTGGATAGCAGATCAGAAAGACCAGCATCTGAGGGTTACCCGAAAAAGCATCACCTTCATAGTTGCATCCTTAATACACAACCAAAAAGCTGCATTTGTGACTGATGTACCATAATTCACCTGTTTTGTAATCGCAGCCACAATTTGAGGGTGGCTTTAATTTGGAAAACAGAAATCTGTTGCAGCTAAAAAACAGGTGGCTATGATACGGGAGCACTACAAAATAATGAGAAATATGGAATAGTTTATTGTGATCTCAGTAAAAAATAGTTACTGTAAGTAATTAACCAAGGTGAAAAAAACAAAATTTGTTACAGGGGAACAGGACACAAACATAAGTTACTGCTCCTAGAGGGTGAAAAACTGGAACAGGTTAACTCATTTCAGTACCTGGGATTTTTTGGTTTCTACTAGTCTCTCCTGGAATAATCATATGGAAGAAACTCTTACTAAAGCAAACTCTGTCACAAATGCCATCCTTGGATTCCTCAACACCAGACAAGGTCAAATGTTGTTGCCATGTATAACACTTTTAGGCTAAAGTTGAGAACGTTCTGTTATAGAGGGATGAGCTGTGGGGTGATCCTCCAGTCCAAAGGATTGAACAAATATAAAACACAGTTTTAAAAATAAGCTGGGGTCTTACTCAAAGTACACCAGAAGTACAACTAAGAGCTGAAATTGACTGGGATTCTTTGGTTGTTAAAGCAAAACTAAGAACATGAAATCACTTTTTAAGAACTGGAAATAGGAATCTACAATTATTTCCACTGAAATCAATGTCTGATGAGGGTGCAAGACATTGCTGCCCTTCAAATATTTGCTGCAAAAGGTTCTGACCATTAAATGCTATTGGTAAAGCAATCACCGAACTATTGATAGAAGTTGCTTACTCTACCACATTTACAGTATTCTGCCACCTGTTATACCCAGTGGAATGGATTGCAATGTGTTGTGGCATTTTTTCATAGTTTCATATTTTGTACATAATAAAATAAATACTTATTAAATTGATTTTCATAAATAATACATGGTTGGGGATGTTTCTCAGATCCACTATTGTGTATTTCCTGGTATACCTCCCCAATTAAAGTTGTACATTGTCCAGTGCCTCACAATTAAAGCCACATCCCTCCCAGTTACTGTATATCTCCCAATTAAAGTCATAATTAAAACTGTATACCTTACAAATAATGCTGTATACCTCCTGATGAACCTCTGTATACTGTGGGAAACAATGCACCTAGTGAACATGTGAACACAGCTAGCACATCAGCAGCACAAATACCAGGCAACAAAAATTATCCATACAACAGACCCAATGTTTCTTAAAATACATATGCAAAATTAAGAAGATGGCACCCCCTTTTGATATCTTTAATGACAGGGGTTTAAAGCTTGAACAAGTCAAAATTTGTAAATATCTTGGGCTAACAGTAGATGATACCCTTTTTTCCCACATGTTGATAATCTAGTACAAATGGTTAACAAAAGACTAGGAGCACTTTACGGGAATCTTAGCCACCTCACTACTGAAGCAAGATTTTCTGATTCTGTCTAGCTCAGTTTTGTCTAGACTATGGCTTCACTATCTGCTCAGAAACAAATGACACAGTGCTGAACAGAATAATTGTGATTTGCAGCAAGGCCTGCCACTTCTTCCTGGGGGCTAATAAACTAACTCACAGCTGTGTATTGTATACACAAGCCAACTGTCTACCATCATCTTCCAGAGTCCAGTACTAAACCTGCCTGTTATGAAAAAAGATGCTGCTTGGGACCTCCCCCCCAACACACACATTGAATAACTGCTTCCACTTCACTATGAACAATACAACACCAGGAGTACGTCAAGGAACACTCTACCGAAATGTTTTCACATAACTAAACAGGGTCATCTCTCTTTTGCAGAAAGGGCTTCTGGATGGCTAAATGAATTGCTGGACTCACTGTTTAATCTTCCCAACATTACCCAATTCAAAAGATTACTTCGGTCATTGTTCTCTGTACAATACTGTTGTAATTGTAAATAATATTTCGTGTAATGTCTTGCTTGATGAACAATTCTGTCCTGTTCAAATGTGGCTCTGTATTGTAATTTGCTGCCTTTTTTTATATTGTCTTGACCATGATGTGGAACCTTTGTAAACAAGCACTTGTGCTGAAAGGTAATATTCAAATAATCTAACAAATAAATAAATAAATAAATAAACAAACAGGTGATCACACAAAAAGCAACCCACCCCAACACAAACAGCCATGTCACTCGACCCTCCACCAAAATGCTGGGGGAAAACAGGAACACAAGAAAATACCCCCCCCACAAACACCCCCCCAAACAGCCCTGTCACTTGACATGCCACCACAGTGCTAGGGGATAAAAATAGTTAGAGAAAACACAAAGAAACCCTCCCCGCTGATTTTATTCACTAAACAGCCAGGTCCCTCAATGCTTCTCACTTACTAAATCCTCCCTGCTAAAGCTGACAGGTCCCTTGATGCTCAGCTGTATCCCATGACACTATGCCCTCCATTCTTCAGTCACCATCACCAGTGACACCACACTGCTGCTCCCAAACTGACCCTGATGACAAACCCTACTCCCGCCCACTGAAGCCATGCACATTTGATGCAAGAAGGTGCTCCTGACTGCAGAACATGCTACTGACTACAAAATCACAGTGTACCATGTCCCCACCAATGAATTAAGAGGCAACTGGCTACAGACACACACCCTTAAATGGGGCAGTCTACTCTATGGAAATGCAAAAGGGCCAAAAAGACTGCCCATAACTGAAATGCAATAGAAACATAGACAATGATGGCAGAAAAAGACCACTGTTCCATCCATTTTCCTCTTCCTATTTTTGTTTAATGTGGAGGGCATGATCCTCATTTTGATCCCTAAATGTTTTATATAGGGGCTGAGATTTGTCCTTTGTTTATCATCCCCCACGTATGGCATCCATAGTCTCCAGTAGTTGAGTGGCCTGCTGTGGCAGTTGTTTTTTCCTGTTCTGTGTCTGGATATGGTCTCTAGTTTGAAAGACTCTGAAATTATCTGTGTTGGAAGGGTTGAACGCCTAGTGAATGGTGTGGAAATTTACTATTTTATTACTTGCTCAAGAACTGGACTGGAGAACACTGGCCCCATCATGCCCAGTTTCATAAGCAGTGTTAACTTCCATGAGATAAGGGGAAGTATCTCCCAGAACTCCCATATTACAACAATGGTATGAAATAGCTAATTTTATGTATGGCCTTGAAAAAGCTATGTATAAGTATTTAAACAGACTAACTATTTTTGAGGAAATCTGGGGTCCATGGGTTTTTTTCAGCTTCAGTCAAATATCCATTTCATCCCATAGGAGATATCTCATCAGAATTGCTATTTTTGCTTTTTGCTTGTCTAGACCTATTGGGGAGTGAAGTCTCTATTATATAATGCAAACTAAAGTTAAGGATTGCCTTGCCCTTTATATTGGTACTGGTGATTAGAATTCTCTTACAGTTATTTTATATAATTTCTTGAATTAAATGCATACCTTTTATTTTCAGAGATTTTTATTTGTTGTAGTTTCTGAAACTGTAATAGCTTCTGGGCTGTGATATGTAGCACTCTTCTATTTTCATTGCAAGCTGTATTATGTCTTTGTTGGTGGACGTTATAAAATTTTCTAAATAAATTTTAATTATAAAAAAGATAAGGGGACATATCTAATTCTTTTTTCTTTTTAATAATGGGAAAAAGTCCCAACTATACATCTCTTGCAAAAACACTTAATTAATGCTGTGGTTAGGGTTAAAGCTGCAAAATAGGGAAATGTGGCATTAGGGTTTCCAAACCTAGCACCCCACCCTGCACATGCCAACAGGCACTGGGGGTGTGCTTTGGGGTCATCAGCCCTAACGCTTATCCATTCTCCTATACTGTACCCATCTCAGCTTATTTAGTTATGGAATGGGGTGAGCATTAGGGCTGACAACTCCAAGGCACGCCCCCGATGCCTGTTGGTATGTGCGGGGGGGGTGAGGTGTTAGGCCTAGTTTAAATTTTTAAGTATAAATTAGCCATTTTTTGAGGTTTTGATCCCAAATTTTCAACATAGCCTTCTTATGACACCACTTCACGAACAAGGGCATGAAAAATGTTCACATCCTGTCCAAAAGGTGTATGCTCCAAGCCACTGCAAAATCACCTTTCAGGTGGAAGTTGCATAATGACAGTTGTATTGTTCATGAGGTGGGGTCCCCAAAAGGTGATGTTGAAATTTGGGGTTAAAATCTCAAGAATGGCTAAGTTATTCTTAAAAGTTTAACCCCCCCCATTGAAATACACTGAACTGCATTTACCGTAGTTTCTCAAATTGCAGTCGCCAGTTCTAGCAGCAAGACGTGTCTTTGATCGGAGAGTGGATCTTGAACCTGAGATCTATTCAGGTGAATGAGGGTGTGTGGGAGTGTACTAAGGAGTGTGGGGTGGTGGGTGCTGAGTGGGATATGGAGGTGGGGGGCTTATTAGTTAGGGAGTTTTTTTTTTACAGGTTTGAATAAAAATAAAAACAAACATCGAGGGACTGTTTTCTTTTTTCAGGACTGTGCCTGAAATGGAAGGGTGAGGGTTGCTACTAAGCTCCAGGGAACAAAGTTACAATATGGGGGTGGCAATTGGAGGGTAGAGGTGCCACTAGACACAAGGGAATAACATAAAAATAACTTTGATGGCAATCATTGGGTGGGGGGGTGCCACTAGACACCATAAAATCAAATAAAAATAACAGACAGCGATCAGAGGGTGGGGGTGCCACTAGACTCCAGGGAATAAAAAATAGTACCCCTATAATAATAAACCTCTAAACTGAGAAAACAATTTAACACCTTTGTAGTGATAATAACATGGTATCACCTTTCAAAGTCATCACACTGTGAAAATGCCATATCCTGAAATCCCTGGTCCTTTATTATTTATTTAGTTATTTATTGTAAGTGGTGTGTATTTTTCTAGTAACTTCAGTATATATTCATGGGAATTAAATGATTACCCAATATATTTATTTTTAAATCATGATATCATTTTGCTAACATGTAAGAACTGCAATGTCAGGTGTTTAATGTGTTTTATGTGCTTTTAAAATACAGTGGGCTCAATTACAGGAAAAAATTAAATCAAGCTGCAAAGTAACCCCCTGGGGAACCCATCTGGTTTTTCATGGCAGCGGTGGCATTTTTGACCTCGGACGAATAGTTCTCATCATTGCCAGCCATGACTGCCGCCAAAGTTCCATCTGGGACATCCCCGAGGCTCACCACCTGCTATTGAAAGAACACACACTTAATACTCGAAGGAGTGCATTTAATACAATGCATGTCACTGTGGGTAATTTTCCAAGTTTTAAACTGTAGCTATCCATTCTTGCTGCAGTCCCTGAGCAGCCGAACTAACTATATTTCCTGGAACTATAACTATCACCAAAACTACATAGTCAGTTGTGAAAAGCAGTATATTTTAAACCAGTATCACATTGGTAGTTATTGAATAAGTTATCATAACCAAACAGTGGCATTGGGATTGCTTCCACAAAGTTTGTCAATGTCTACTGAAACACTGGTGCTGTTCTGACTCCGAGGGCATAGGAATGCATTGATTTTGGAGTTTGGTTTTATTTTAACAAATTAACTATTGAGTTAAACACTGTTATCAGGCACAGGTTCTCATTTAAAGATTCTCCACTTTTTAAATCCATGCAGCAGCTGTATGTAATTTCCTTTAAAATAACTGGGTTTTCCTGGGATTATGTAGTTATTTGTTAAACAAGACTTTCCTGAAAGTGTACAAAGATGTATCCAAAAGTCACCATGCAGAGAAATGCAGGGTCGGACATGTGCTTCACAACTGTACAGTAAATACAGTGCATGCTGTATGCATTATATTACATGGGTCCCATAGAGGGGCTGGGCTTGCCCTGCAAATAATGTTGATGACACCTAGTTCACTTTTAATAGCAATATGGGAGATCACCAATTAAATGCTTATGAACATCACCTTATACACTATCACACCTTTAAAATGTGACACATTTGGGAAAACATAGTTAGTTAAAGGCATACAGTACTACAATGACAGAATTAGAGATATCAAGGTAAATCAGGGACAGCAACCGACCAGTGGCGGGGTGCCACTAGACACCAGGGAACATGACTCTGATGGTGTGGACAGTGATCATTAGGTGGTGGGGTGCCACTAGACATCAGGGAAAGATATTAACAGGGGGACAGTGATCAGCAGGTAGGGAGTGCCACTAGACACTAGGGAAAGTTATTATTATGTGGACAGTTATGGAGTGTGGGAGCGGGCACCACCAAACACCAGGGCAATGGCGGCTTACAGCTGAAGCTGCAGCTGGCAGCATAAGTTCATTTGCAGCTTCAGAAGTCAAGAATTTCCCACTGTTCTCATACAGAGAACACAGAGGAAGTGCTCCTCTCGCTATGCTGGTCACATGGGATTTTGGGTGCCCAGAAAATATATTCGTGGACATCAAGTTAAAAAACAAACATCACAATCTAGAAAAATGGGTCCCGTTTAGCTAGGTTCTGACATTTGTTTTTTTAATTCCCTTCATTTTTATGTGTTTTCCACCTTTGTTAGTACGTGGAAAACACTAACAGGATGGCAGCTGGCACAGCACAAAAATGTTTGGTACCCTCCCAATTCAGTGGTGCGAAAGCAAAAATGAGCATTTGCAGCATCAGATTTTTACTTTTGCTGAGCAACATTATCTCATAAAAACTACTATGCATGTGCAGATCAGAAAACAGTAAAATTTAAAGCCTTATAACTCTGGAACCATTTAATATTTTCTCACCAGACATGTCAAAGGCACTACCTTAAAATATGGCACAAGCTCCCTGACGAAACCTTAACTGGTGAAGCACCAGGGCACCTACCATTAGAATGCTCTACTGTGTCTGGAGGGATTTTGACAAAAATAAACTACAATTTTCTTCAAAAACAACAGATTTCTTGCATTTTTGCATCTTTTTTAACTCCTTCACTGGGTATCACTCCCCTAGCTCTGGAGTGCAAGTTACTTTGGTCTTTTTTGACATGGCACATGTCCCCTGCAACCTTGGGATAAAAATTCCATTCCATGTAGACTATAGAGGAGAGCAAAAAAAAAACATGTTAGTATAGGAAAAAGTTAGATTTTTTACAAAAAAAGACACATGCAGATCTCAGAAGCCGCACATGCTGCCATCACAAACATACCCACACATCAAGACCTTGCCTCCTAGACAACACATATAAAATTTCAACTCATTTCGTCAAAGGGAGTCGAAGATATTATTGTTCAAAATTAGGGGTTTAACATTAAACAGGCTACTCAACACTAACTGTAGGGGTGCTACTGTGCACCTATTATTTATATATATATATATATATATATATATATATATACACACACACACACACACATACATATATGTTTATATGTATGCATGTATGTGTGTGTGTACATATAATACATGTCTGGGCCCTTGTCCCCATAGGAAGAGCTATTGTATATTTCCCTGTAGACCACCATAGCCAGCTATGTATATGATACAAACCAGCTAGTTACACTATATTAATGTATTAACAACTTAATGACACATTAATACGTAAGGCAGTACAAACCACCCATTACACACATAATAACACATGCAGCAAGCACCGGATTTTTCATGTCAAGGTTGATCTGATCTATTGGTTGGATCATCATGCTATGAGTTTTCAGATCAGGGCTCCCCTGTGATGTCTTAACCCCTCCTTCCATGGAGTTAGTTTGGTACCGACCTTTAAGAAACATGGACCCTTGTAGGTTCCTGTTGGTACTGAGCTGCTCAAGCTTGTTGCAGGCGCGTGCTGAGGGAGTCAAGAGTGTGGTGGAAGCTTATAACATGGTTATCACTGCAGCTCTTGACTGTCTTGTACCTTTTCCTGTATGCCCTAAAGTCTCCTGACAGAGCTCCCCCTGGTTTAATGGGTAACTCAGATGATGGAAGACCAAAGGGCAGAGACTGGAGCATTCTTGACAGAGATCAGGTTAGTTGGAGGATAAACTAACCCTGAGAGCTCATTATAAGGAGTATTGGGTGGCAATCACTCTGAGAAAGGCAGAGTTCCTGTCACGGGTGATTGCTGGAGAGGTTAGTAGACCAGCTCAGCTGTTCCATGCAGTGGACAGGCTGTTACTTCCAGCCTGCCTACAGTCCAGGGAAGCATTGACAAGTGAGTGAGGTGAGGAGTTTGGCCAGGTTTCTTCTTGATAAGGTATCCTCTGTCCATTCCTCAGTCTCCTCAAGTGGGCTGTCATGGCCCAGCATGGTACACCCTATGACTAATGGAGGATCTTGGTCTGTCTGGGATGAATTTCACTCTGTATCAGCTGAAGAGATTCTTTGGGTGATCATGAAGCTGTGTCCCACCTTCTGTTTATTGGGTCTTGGCCCAACCTGGCTTCTGCTGGATTGCCAGGAGTCCATTGGGCTGGTGATTACTAGGATTGTCCGGTGTTCACCGGAGGGTGTGTTTCTGACAGCTTTGAAATGGGCTGTTGTGAGACCCCTCTGCAAGAAACCTTCTTTGGACTCAGACATTTTGTCAAATTACAGACCCATCTCTAACCTTCCCTTTTTGGGACAGGTTATTGAGAGGGTGGTGGTGACACAGCTGGAGATGCACCTGGGGGCTTTCTCAGTCTATGAGCCATTTCAGTTTGGTTTTAGTGGGTGTCATAGCACCAAGACTGCACTTGTTAGGGTGCATAATGATCTTCTGGTGAGAGATAGAGGGGAATGCTCCATCTTAGTTCTCATTGACCTGTCGTCTGCGTTTGACACTGTAGATCATGGGATTTTAACAGATTGTCTAAGGGACTTGGTGGAGCTCAAAGGGATAGTACTGAGGTGGTTCCAATCCTTGCTCTCCAGTAGGGTGCAACACGTTGCATGGGGAAATTTTCTCTCTTGACCAGCTGCCATGACCTGTGGAGTCCTTCAGGGTTTGATTCTATCACCAGTGTTATTTGTGGTGCACATGCTGCTCCTAAGAGAAGTGATACATATCTCTCTGGCTCTGCAAATGTTGCACTGGCTACCTGTGAGGTGGTGCATCTCCTTTTAGATAGGTTTGTTAAATACAAAGCCCTGCACAATCTGGGTCCTGACTACCTAACAGAGCTCCTGTGTCCATATGCTCCTGGTCCCCTCTCTGCTCTTCAGAGAATGGCTTATTGAAGGTCCCCAGATCACATTTAAAGTTGTCTGGATATCGTGGTTTTGCTGTAGCCACTCCATTTTTTTGGAATCAGCTCTCATGAGAGCTTCAGAAGGCCCCTCAGCTGAAAGCTTTAAATGAGGATTGATGTATTTATTAGAGCTTATCCAACGATTTACTAATTTGCTCCTTTTATCTGTAAAAATGTAATGTACTAGATGCTGCTGTTTATTAATCGTATTTTGTATTATGTAAGGCACCCAGAGCCTGTGGGATTGGGCACCTAAGAAATAAATACACTACTGGCTATTACTACATGTAACAAACACCTTAACCCATTAATAACATATGTAGCAAGCACCTTAATAACATATATGACAGCCAACTTAGAAAACCCTCATACAAGTCAAGTCACAGAACTAATAGTCAGCGCACAGAACAGCAGCTCATCACAACCTAAAAAACACAAGGACCTACAGCACACTACTGCAGCTCCCTCCCACATTCCCATCCCAACATCATGTCTTTAATCAACCAGAACCTATAGTACCTGCCCTCCATACTATTGTGAGTTCATGCTCCTCCTGGCCAACTCAGAAGCCACTGTACTGCTGCCTCCTTTGGTGTATGATGCTTATCACCCCAGACTGCTGCTCCTGACCATTCAGCTCCACTCCATATACCCCTGCTCCCAACTGCACACTGAAAGCCACTGCACTCTGCATACCAGTGCTCCCAACGACACAATGAAAGCCGCTCATGCTATCCTGAATTCAAACTCCTGCCATGCACTAAACCAGTGCTGTCAGAAGTGGTACCGCTGCTATGGCCATGGCTATACCACTTTTTCAAAAAATTTTTTAAATCCTCTCGACCCAACCGAAAATTGACACCTAAGTCTGTCACTCTGCCACAGTCTATAAAGCAGCTGTAGTAGGAACCATGTGGCAGAGTGGCAGTAGAGAGCATCAACACAGTGTGTGGATGGAGTGTGTGCTGTCAGATGGGTCAGTCGCTGAGTCTCCATGGAGCTGCTGCAAACAGGCATATTGAGGGCAGCCTGGGGTCCTTCATGAATCAGAGCACATAGATACGTAGATACATAGACAGTGTCGGCAGATAAGGGCCTATGGCCCACCCAGTCTGCCCATTTGAGCTTGTAAGTTCAGTTTATGTTTTCCAAGAAGTCTGTTGCCCCTTACCCCTGACCTCCAGAATTCCTTTATGTCTATCCCATGCATTCTTAGATCCCGTGATTGTTTCAGCCCCCCCCACTTCCTCTGGCAGGGTGTTCCACTTGTCCACCACCCATTCTGTGAAGAAATTCTTCCTCACGCTTCTCTGAATCGTCCTCCTCCAACTTCATCCCATGCCCTCTAGTCCTGGAACATCTTTTTCACTTAAAAATAGTGTATTCCTGCACCCTGTTCCTCCCTGTAAGATACTTGTATGTCTCTATCATATCCCCTCTCTCCCTCCTTTCCTCCAGGGAGTACACGTTCAGTTCCTTCAACCTGTTCTCATAGGACTTGTGATGCAATCCATGCACCATCTTTGTTGCCCTCCTCTGAACCTTCTCTATCCTGTCTATGTCCTTACATAGGTAAGGTCTCCAGAACTGCACAGTGTTCTCCAGGTGGGGCCTCACTAGTGTCTTGTATAGTGGAATTATGACCTCCCTTTTCCTGCTGGTGATGCCCCTGCCTATGCATCCCAGCATCCTATTTGCTTTACCTGCTGCCTTGTCACACTGTTTCCCTGCCTTGAGGTCATCAGAGATGATAACCCCAAGATCCCTTTCCTGCTTGGCACATGCTATATCCTCACCCCCCAGCTGATATATTGTGCCAGGGTTTTTGTGCCCCATAAGCATTATCTTGCACTTCCTTGCATTGAATTTCAACTGCCAAACCCTTTGACCATTCTTCAAGTTTCTGCAGGTCCCTTCTCATTCTGTCTACACCCTCTGGTGTGTCTACTCTGTTACAGAGCTTTATGTCATCAGCGAACAGTGAAATTCTGCCTTCTAGGTCCTGCGCGAGTCACTGATGAAGATATTGAATAGGACCGTCCCAGCACTGATCCCTGTGGTACTCCACTGGTCACTCTTCCTCTGTGGAGTGACAGCCATTTACCACCACCCTCTGTGTCCTGCCACCCAGCCAGTTACCTACCCACCACACTACTGTACTGCCCACACCCATATTCCCCAGTTTGTGCAATAGTCTTCTATGTGGCACAGTGTCAAAGGCCTTGTTGAAGTCCAGATAGGCCATGTCCACTGCCCTCTCCTGATCCACCTCCCTAGTCACCCAGTCAAAAAATTCAATGAGGTTGGTCTGACATGACCTCCCCCTGGTGAAACCATGCTGCCTTGGGTCCTGTAGTCCATTGACAACCAGATGTTCCACCAATCTCTCCTTCAGTAGTGCTTACATGATCTTCCCCACTACCGAGGTGAGGCTGACTGGTCTGTAGTTCCCGCTTCCTCTTTGTTCCCACTTTTGTATAAGGGGACTACATCTGCTATCCTCCAGTCTTTGGGTACCTCCCCTGTTTCTAGTGATCGGCTAAACAGGATAGACAGAGGTTCAGCCACCACCTCTCTTAGTTCTTTAAGGACCCTGGGGTGCACCCCATCTGGCCTCATTGCTTTATCAACTCTTATTACTTCCAGTTCCTTCAGGACCCTTTCTCGCGTAGGGGGACTTCTGGTCCATTTCTGCACCATTCTCACCCCTTGTACTTCGCTCAGACCCATTACCCTCCTCTTCCTCAGTAAAGACTGAGCAGAAATACCTGTTCAATATGTCAGCTTTACTGTTGTCATCCTCCACACAGCCCCCACCCTCCCCCTTCAGTCTCACTATCCCTCCCTTTGCCTTTCTTTTTTCACTTATGTACCTATAAAAGGTTTTGTCCCCTCTATCCACTGATTTTGCAATGTGTTCTTCTGTCTGAGCTTTGGCTTCCCTTACTGACCTCCCTGCCTCCATTTGCTTCACCTGGTACTTCTCCCTATCCCCTTCTGCCTGTGTCTTTTTGTATTGCCTGAATGCAATCTTTTTGGCTTTCACTTTCTTTGCTACCTCTTTGGAAAACCACAATGGTCTCCTCTTCCTTTTCCTCTTGCTAACCTGCTTAATACATAATTCTGTTGCTCTTGTAATCCCCATTTTAAATACTGCCCACTGTTTCTCAACCCATGATTCCTGCCCCATTCCCCTTAATACCTCTTTCAAGTATCTCCCCATTTTCCCAAAGTCTGCCCCCTAAAATCCAGGATACGTGTTTTTGTGTGGTTTGGTTCTGCTCTTCTGTGATTTCAAACCACAGTGACTGGTGGTCACTGTTCCCCAGGTGCTCCCCACTCTTACCCCCATCACACTGTCCCTGTTTGTGAGCACAAGGTCCAGTATTGCCTTCTGCCGAGTTGGTTCCATGACCAGTTGCTTGAGGAAGGCACCCTGAAGGAGTCCAGGATAAATCTGCTCTAGTTGATGCTGCTGCTGGGATGCTTCAGTCCACGTCTGGAATATTGAAGTCTCCAACCAGTACTACCTCACCTTGTCTGCCATCCTTTGGATGGCTAGCATCAACTCCCTATCTGTTTCTTCCTCCTGGGCTGGTGGTCTATAGACCACACCTGTGCTGGATGGCTGGCCCCATTTTCCTTTCCAGCTTAACCCACAGTATCTCTCCCCATTTTTGTTCCTCCTAGATCTCTGTGGCCCTTATGTCATTTTTCACATACAGTGCCACTCCTCTCCTTCCTGCCTGCCCTGTCTCTTCTGAATATGTTGTAGCCAGGTATGGCCAACTCCCAGTCGTGGTTATCATTACACCAGGTTTCAGTGATGGCCACAATGTCCAGGTCTGACTGCACCATGACAGCCTCCAGATCTTCCATCTTGTTGCTAAGGCTCCTGGCATTTGCACACATGGCTTTCCATGATTTGACCTCCCTAGACTGTTTTGCTGTTATACTCCAGATTGGTAATTGGAGGTGTCTGTTCTCTGTCAAGACTTGCAGATGCAGACAGTGTGGAGGTGGACTCAGTCATGTCAGCCAGACAAGCTGGAAGAAGCAGTTCTGACTGCGGGCTCGAACACTTACATCTATTCGTGGCTGTTTGGGCATGAAATCATGATTGTGTGTAGCTCTGTGGCTGTCATGCTCAAATACAATAAAAAAAAAGAAAAGTGACTGAATAAATTTGTTCTTGTTGTTTTGTGGGCTTTATCAGGGCAACACTTACTACATAGAGGAGGGAACTGGTTCAGGGTGTTGCTAAGGCCTGGGGGCAAGTCTGAACAGCAGGTAAAAAAAGGAAACATGAGATTAGCAAGGAGAGGACTCTTATAGTTCGATGGTCTGGAGAAGGAAGGGCAAGCAGGCAACAATAGTGGTGGGTGTGGGTAACTCCGAAAGTGGAGAAAAAAAAATATATCCCTGTGAGAGGGGGAATCACAGTTAGCTCATCCAGTGGCAGTCAGCCTCAGGCAAACCAAGACCCCAGAAAGTACATATATTCTAGAAGGCAGCTGAGCTGGTGTGGTACTACAGAACACCCCCCCCCCCTTTTTAATAACGATCCCTATTAAATTAAAAAAAGTGGGGGAATCTGTTTGGTTTGGGTCAGAGGTGTCTGAGGTGGTGCTAGGAAGAGAACAGAAGGTGCAAAGTGGGGGAAGCCCACTAGAAGGCAGGTGAGTGCTGGTGGGATACTGGTGAACACCCCCACAGTCCACCCCATTTCAACAATCCATATTAAACAAAAAAAAGGGATCAGTTTGAGTCAGAGCTGGGTGTCTGAGGTGGTGCTAGGAAAAGAACAGAAGGAGGAAAGTGGGAGATGCCCACTAGAAGGCAGCTGTGCGCTGGTGGGATACTAGTGAACCCCCCCCACCCTTTTTCAACAGTCCCTATTAAATAAAAAAGGGGGATCTGTTTGGGTCAGAGGTGTCTTAGGTGGTGCTTGGAAGAAAACAGAAGGAGCAATATGGGGGAAGCCCACTAGAAGGCAGATGAGCGCTTGTGGGATACTGGTTAACACCCCCCTGCCCCACATCTTTTCATCAATCTCTTTTAAATAAAAAAAGGAATCTGTTTGGGTCAGAGGTGTCTGAGGTGGTGCTAGGAAGAGAACAGAAGGAACAAAGTGGGGGAAGCCCACTAGAAGGCAGCTGAGTGCTGGGGCAGTACTACTGAATACCCCCCCAACAGTCCCTAAATAAAAGAAAAAAGGGGATCTGTTTGGGTCGTTGGTGGTGTTGGGAAGAGAACAGAAGGTGGGAGAAGACACTAGAAGGCAACTGGTGGGGGTACTGCTTAACAGAACCCCACTTTGCAAGAATCCCTGAATCTGTTACATAAAATCATAAAAGGGGACTTCTCTTTGGCTCAGAGGTGGTGCTGGGGAGAGAATAGGTAAGCAAAGTGGGGGCAGGATACTAGAAGGCAGCTGGTGGGGTATATTGATTACTGAATCCCCCATCAAGAATCCTTGAAGCTAAATAAAGAAAAAACATTTGAGAGAGGTGGCCCACAATAAAAACCTGCACCAGGGAACATCTGTCTGTTCTGCAGCTCTTCCATCAGAGCTGTCGGCTGCTGTGTACTACTTATCTTCAATTGCTGGTGCTGTTGAGTGTCAACTGATTGTGCTTCACACAGGGCAGCAAACCTTGAGTGCTGTTAGGCTCTGAATACTGAAGGTGGGCTCAGCCTTTACAGTCTCCAGAGGTGGATAATCAAATACCTGCCAATTTGGTTTTATCAAAGTTTTTCAGCAAATTCAGTGAAGGACTGGAAGTACCAAATGTTTCTGATAGCCCCTATCAGCCACTGGTTTCCGATTTTCCAAAACGTCAATTTGGAAAAACACAGGTGGTAAATAGATCATTCAAATGCCTCTTGGTTTGAGAGATGGAAGTGACTTCATTATGAAGAAAGCAAAGACTGTGTTTTTTGCTTCACATGTGTAAAGGCATATGATGATAAACGTATTAATTCTAATTGCCTTGATCCCTGTTTCATATCTAAGGGGTATAACAACTGGAAAGATGCTTGTGTTAACTTTAGAAAACATGAACTCACGAAGTGTCACAAAAATGCCGTTTCAAGGTTGCAACAGTTCCCAAGTCATTCCCTGATGTTGATGAGTATCTGTCATCATCCATGAACAACAGAAGAGGGACTGGCATTATTGTTTCTTAAAAAGTCTTCAAAGAGTAAAAATTCTTAGATAGACAGGGTTTCACTTTATGTAGAGGTGGGAATGAAACCGATTAAAAGTTTATACAGACAATCAAATTAGAGAGGGATTAACCCATGACAGGGTATGGGTTTACTGAGCATTAATCCACGCTTGGGGGGGGAGATCACGAGGCTGCAGGCCAAGTGATTTCAACCACCCAAGAGTGGATTAGTGCTCAGTAAACCTATACCCTGGAGTGGCTTAATCCTCTTATGAGCCGCATTATATTAGAGGTTTATATAAAGGAATATTAAAATACATGTGTTTGAACATGGATTTCTACTAAAATAGTCCTTCCACCTCATGAATAATGTGTAAAGAGGATGCTGTCTTTGTAGTTGTCCACTAGGTGGATTTGTTGTTATGAGGATGCAGACTCTGCCTTTGTAAGGCAGAATCCACCTTCTCTTTTCAATGTGTCTATGGTAGAGTGATTTCTCTAAGTCAGTTTAGATTGCTGTCAATCAGGATATTGTGGACCGACAAGGCAACTGTGGGTATATCGAGGATTAATCAATGGTCAGGTGATGTGTTCTGACCAATGACATGGTTGTATTTTAGATAGCCATGTTGTAAGAGCTAATGATGACCTGAGGCTTAACACCTGGACTGAGCAAACAACAGACAAATACACATCCCCAGAGATTCAAAATCAGATGCTGAAAACTTTAGGTTTAAGAGTCATGTGTGAAGTTACTGAAAAAGTTCTATCAGCTCAATTCTTCTTGATAATGATTGACAAAACCAGGGATTCTGTCAACAAGGAACAGGTTGTAATTTGTGTCAGATGGGTAGATGACCGTTATTAAGCTCATGAAGACTTCTTGTGACTTTATGAACTTGGGGGAACCGATTCAAAAACGGTAGTGCAGGTCATCAAAGATGTTCTGATGCATGCTCACTAGCATCACAAAAGTCAGGGGGCAGTGTTATGATGGTGGTGCTGCTACGGCTGGAAGGAAGTCTGTTGTGGCACAACAGATGTCTGATGCAGAGCCCAGGGCATTGTTTGTCCACTGTTATGGTCATTCCATAAACTTAATATGCTATGATGCTGATAACAAGTGCAAAGAAGTCAAAACTGCTCTTGAGATAACTCATGAAATAATAAAATTGATCAAAAACTCTCCCAACAGAGGAGCCTGCTTTGAACAGTTTAAAAAGAATCTCACACCTAATGTCCCATCGCTTCGTACTCTGTGTCCAACAAGGTGGACTGTAAATGGGAAGTCACTGAAGAATGTTCTGGATAACTATGAGGTACTCCAGAACACGTGGCTTGCCTATGAAGACCATGCTCCAAACCTAGAGACTAAAAGCAGAATACTGGGGATTTCTTCCCAGATGAAGTCCTTTGATTTCCTGTTTGGTGTTGCCCTTAGTGAGGTTTTTATTTCATCACTGCAATAACCTCAGCATGTCTCTACAGTCTCCAGAAAAATGTGCATCAGAAGGACAGAATCTAGGAAGAATGACTGCAGACACTTTAAAAGCACTCATAAGTGGGGCTAAGTTCCAGATGTTTGGGGACAAATAAGAGAGATGACCAGTAACCTGGACGTTGGAGAACCACAGCTTCCCAGAAAGAGGAAAGCACTATGATGATTACAAAACTACTTGTCCAGCACCAGCAGCATTTCCCACTTCAGTTGAAGATCATCATTGCCAAGTGCACATGATGGCATTCGATGTTACCACTTGCACCAAAGGCCGTTTTGAGCAGTCTGGATATCAGACATATGCTAAGCAGGAACAGCTTATCTTAAAGACCATCCATGGTGAAGAATGGGGGGAGGAATTTCAGCACATCATAAAATTGTACAATGATGACACTGATGCTGTATTCTTACATGCACAACTATAAGCCCTTGCTGCAAACTTTGCTATGAAAAAAAGGCAGCTTGTGCCTCAGGGATGTAATTAACTTCATGAAGAGTCTGGCTCATGCTGAACAGCAGTTTTTCTCAAACGCTATGGTTTTATTTAAGTTGATACTTGTGATACCTGCTACAAATGCAGTCAGCGAATGGTCTTTCAGTGCGTTGAGAATAATTAAACATTATCTCCGTACAACCATGACACAGGCCCGCCTGAATCACCTAATGCTTCTTCACATCCACAAGACCTTAACAGACAGTTTGAACCTTGTGGATGTTGCCAATGAGGCTGTAAAAGGCTTGGAGCACTGCTGCTGTATCTTCGGCAAATTCACTGCTGAAGATTTCAAAGTAAAATGACTAAAAGAATGGAAGTAAAATGTGTTTTAATTCCTCTTTCTTTCTTTCTTTCTTTCTTTCTTTCTTTCTTTCTTTCTTTCTTTCTTTCTTTCTTCATTGCAGTTGGTCTGTTCTAGTACAGAGTTGGCCTGGGGCTGACGTACTGCGCTGGTATAAGCAAGTACAGTAGACAACCATCTACAACAACTTGGGATTATTCTGTCACATAACACAGTTGTTGCAGGTGACTCAAGCAATAAGAGAACATGTTGGTGGTAATTAAGTTTACCACTGAGAATAAAATTTAAAAAAATATATAAAAAAAATCAAACAAAAATGAAAAATAGTGATGTGACTCATAATGACAAAAGCCCAAAAACTCAGAAATGCTCATCTGACTGGCCTTAGAGTCTGCAGCTGCAACTGGGGGGTGGGATACCCCTGGCTTACCAACAATGCCATCTCATGGGTTGGGTGGTAGGTGGATGCCATTCACCAACCACCCACACCATGAAATCTTATTTTGAGCAGAATTATTGCAATATTCTGTGAAAGAAAAGATTTTTATGTAGTCTCTATGGGCTCTAGGGGCTGCTAGGCCTCCAGAAGCTCCGGGAGTCTAGATGCTTTTGGTGAGTTTTGGGGCTTTGTAGAAGACTAAACTGTAAACACACTTTTTCCTACCCCTGACTCTTGGGGGGAAAAAAGTTTCCCTGGAGTTAGGGGTGTGGGAGACTCTGGCTGGCCTTAAAGCCTGCAGCTGCAATGGGAGGGTTGGGCAACTGGCTGACCAGCAATGCCATCAACCACCCACCCACCCACCCATGATGAGCAGCAGTATTACAATGTCCTGTGAGAACATTTTATATAAAGGTTGGACAGTCTGGCAGTGGGGGACTGCTAGGCCCACAGAAGTGTTAGGAGTCTACATGCTCTGTGGTAGATTTTGGGGCTTTTATTTAAGATTACATGCACTTTTCTTATGTCTTTCCTACCCCTAACTCCTGGAAAAATATAACTTTTGTCCCCTGGAATCAGGGGTGTGGGACACTGGCTACCAGAGTCTCCAACACCCCTAGGGAACAAATATATTTTTCCCAGGAGTCAGTGGTAGGAAGGACATAACAAAAGTGTGTGTAATCTTCTATAAAAGCCCCAAAACTCACCACAGAGCATCTAGACCAAGAGCTTCTGGGGACCTAGTGACCCCAGACCTTCAGTCTTTATAAAAATGTTTGACATAGGACATTGTAATAATGATTATCAAGGGGGTGGGTGGGATGGGGGTGGTTGGCATTGGTGCTCTGTCAGTTGCCCCCCCCTCCCAGTTGCAGCTGTAGGCTCTAAGGCCAGCCAAGGTCTCCCACACCCCTAACTCCAGGAGGAACAATTTTTTTCTCAGGAGTCAGGGGTAGCAAAGGCACAACAAATCTGTGTTTTATATTCAATAAAAGCCCCAAAACCCACCACAGAGCATCTAGACCCCCACAGTTTCTGGGGGCCTAGCAGCCCACAGACCCCAACCTTTATATAAAAATGTTTCACAAGACAGTGTAATAATGATCATCATTGGGTGGGTGATGGCATTGTTGCTCAGTCAATTGATCCTCCCCAGTTGCAGATGCAGGATCTAAGGTCAGCCAGTGTCTCCCACACCCCTAACTCTAGGGGAAAACATTTTTTTTTTTCCCCAGGAACCAGGGGTAGGAAAGACACAATAAAGTGTGTTTTATCTTCAGTAAAAGCCACAAAGCTCACTACAGATCATCTAGACCCCCAGATCCCAAGCACTGATGTCATGGATTTCCAGGTTATGGTCTTACCACTTTCAAAATGTTTCATATGGGCCTATACTAAACCACCACTCCTGACCACATGCTGAACTCACACCATCCTGAAAAGGAAATTCCAGCCAAACCACTTCCCATTTTATAGGGGATTTCCTGAAATGGGCACACGTATGCAAAACACACATGTGCCCACCCTACATTATGGGAAAAAAACTAAGAAAACTACTTCACTAAGGAACTGAATTACCTCAAAGCAGCACTACTCTGTAAAACAACCCTAGACATGAAAAACATTAAGAGGCCCTACAGAAAAAAACAGTACCAGTTCAAAAAGCACACAAGCACAAAGGTGGCCAAACTTATATATTATATAAAATAAATGATGGCAAAGTCTGCTTGGGGTCGAACAAGCTCATAAAGGCCACTCGCCCTTCAGGCATGTCACTTTATGGCTTGTTTGACCCCTCAATGTTATTATGTCCTTGCATATCACACTTCACTGTCATTTATTCTCCCTCTGTGTGTGTGTGTGTATATATATATATATATATTAGAGGCAAAAAACTTAGTTTAATGCATCAGTTAGGGTTGTTCCACAGCGATAAAAGTGAGGAAATTCAGTGTTAGGTTAAAACCCCCTTGGACCCCCAGCCCACCCCTCAACGGCATCCGGGGTACACGTTAGGAGTCTTGCTAACTCTCACCCCATCACATGTATAAAGAAGCAGAGGTATAGGAGGAATGGGGTGGAGAGTTGGGACCCGGCGACCCAACGTGCACCTGGTGCCGGGGTTGGGGTGTGGGGGGGTCCAAGGGGGCTTCAACCCTAACATCGAATTTCCTCACTTCTTTTGAGAATGATGATGACAAATAGTGAAAGTAATGCAGCCCTTTGGGCCCCATGCTCCCACCATGTGATGTCTTGTGATATAGTAACAGGAATAGCAACACAAACAGAAGTGCTAACAGTGGCGCACATGGTAACAGAAACATAAATGGTAAAGGAAACGTTAATAGACACGCAAGCGCAAAGTGACAGCAAAGTGAACAGTGATGCAAATGGACATTGAAGCGCATACGAAAACAGAACTGGTAACACGAATAGTGATGGCAGCGGTATTTTAAATGGAAATGTTAAGTGTCACAGCAAAAAGAATGCGAAAGGGAACAGAAACAAAAACGCGAACGCGAGTACACACATAAATACAAACCATAACGAGCACAGCCATGGTACTGCAATAGTAAATGCAAATGGTAAAGTTAACATGAAGAATAATGCCAAAGGAAACAAAAATGGAAACAGGAATGGAGGCTCATATGGAAACACAACCCGTAACGTGCATGGTCACGGAACCACAATTATTAACACAAATAGAAATGGTAACAGCAACAATAATGCCAAAGGAAAGACAAATGCAAATGTAAGCAAGTACAGAAATGCAAACCGTTACGCGCACAGTCATGGTACCGCAATTGTAAAAGCAAATGGTAACAGTAACAACAAAAATAACGCCAAAGGAAACAGAAACGAAACAGAAATGCAAGCGTGTATGAAAATGCAAACCGTAACGCACGTGGATGGTACCGCAATTGCAAATGAACCTGGTAATGGTAACAGCAACAATAACGCCAAACAACACAGAAACGCAAACGCAAGCAAAAACGCAAACCGTAATGCACACGGTGGCATAGATGGTAATGGTGCCACAAACGGTAATGAAAATGCAACTGGAAACACTAACTGACACAGTAATGAAAGGGCACACCCTTCTTTTCCCCAAAAAATGCGTTGGAAAACACAGTGAAAACAAAGAATGTATACATAACAATGGGCCTCGGAGCGGAAAATGAGGACTTGGAATATTAAATTGCTTATATCTCAGAAACCATACGACATAGAAAAAAATTTAAATTTCATACGAATTATGATTTTCCTGGCTAGTTTTGTACTAGGGGCTAAGCATTTTTGTGACGAAAAGTCCGTATCTCGCACCGTTTCCAAGATACGGGGCCCAAATGGTACGACGGGTGCCATAATACTATCCAATTGGGAAAAGCATTAACTTCGGAGTGCTGTCACTGTGCCGCCCTGTAATATTTTTTCACCAAACCACCAAAAGGCACATCAGTGAGATGTTGGCTTTCTACACTCCAAATTGCAGCCCAAAAGACCAAACCATTATTTTGCAGCTAGACGACAAAGGATTCCTGTAATGCAGCAGACGCCATAATGTTATCCTATGGGGAAAAGCGTCAAACTTGGAGTGCTGTAACTTTGCCGCCTGTAATATTTTTTCACCAAAACATGGAAAGGCACATCTGTGAGATGTTGGCTGCGTTCCCTCCAAATTTCAGCCCAAAAGACCAAACCGTTCTTTTGCAGCAGGGTAGCAAAGAATTGCTGTCATTATGCCATAGCCTGGAAAAGTAGTGTCGCAATTTGTGAAAGCTTCCGCAAAAATGTGCAATGCTTTCATGAGTGCGACATTACTATGCGAAAGTACTTTTTCCAGAAACTTGGAAAACATATTTCTAGGGTGTTTAACCTCAAAATAAAGACATGCCTAGCACCCTCAGGGTCCGACTAGGTAAACACAAAAAGAATTGTGTTGCTAGAGAGTCCCAAATTTAAATGGCAAGCATTTTTCTGATCACCAACTGAAAACAAAATGGTGGATTTGTGAAAGTAAAAGGGTTATTTGAGAAAGTAAAAACTGCATTTGTGAAAGTGTTGAACTTTTTGTTAACTTTTCCCATTGACTTATGATGGGAAATTGCTTTTTCAATAACTTTTGAACCGTTTAATGTTTTTTCATGAAATCTTCAAAAGGCACATTGAAGACCCCAGCTGCATGTTCCCTGAAATTTTTGGACTGGTCGCATAAACTATGCGACCTGTAGAGATGAGCAAAGAATTCCAAAAAAGCATAAACGCGTGTGCAGATCATGCTTAATAACTCTGCAGCCATATAACTGAACAGTACGAAAGTTAGCAGATCCCAAGATGTATAATATTTGATCATGTATTCCAAATTTCAGGCAAATCTATTGAACGGTTGCAAAGTTATTAAGGTGCAAAATTTTAGGTTTAACATGTAAATGGCTCCTCAACCCTAACTATGGTAGCACTACCGTGCTACCATAATATATAGACAGAGGGAGAATAAATGATGGTGAAGTGTGTTATACATACACACACATATATATATATATATTGTAAAAACCAAAAACAAGGTGCTGCATCAGCATGTGGTCTAAAAGCAAAGCAACATGGTTATATTAAATGCACGCTGAAAATAGAAAATAGAGTTAAAAATCTACGTTTCGACCTTAGGTCTTCTTCAGGAAATATCTAAAAAAAAAAAAAAAAAAAGTTAGTGTAGAGGGGAGGTAAAATGAGATATATATATATATATGTGGGGAAAGAAGAAAGGGGAGGCTCAGGGAGAAGAAATAATAAATGGTAAGATTAAGAGAGAATCTGTGAAACAAAAAGGTGATGATGGGAAAGATAAAGCATATGGGAGTGAAAGAGCTAGGGAAGTTCCCAGGTGGGGACTAATTAACAGGGCCTAGTAAGAAGGCTGAAAGGTGACAAATGTGTGGGAAGGACAGGGATGGAGACTTATGGTGAAAATGAAAAATAAATTAAATGAGTACAAAAACAAATAGACTTTAAGGAAAAAAAAGGGATGGCTGAAAGATGTTAGTGGAAAATAAGTCTATCATTTAAACCAGAGGGCTGCTGGGAGCCAAGGCGGATGATCAGCTTGGCTTCCATGTTTTTATTATGGTCAGGATCCCAGAAGCCCTGCTGAAGGACACAAACAGAAAGGTCATTGACATTGCGGTCCCTGGAGATAAAGTGGGATACAATGGGTTTAGCAGTTTCACCATTCCTGACTGCCCTGTAATGTTCCCTGAAATGGTCAGCAAGACACCTACCAGTTTCTCCTATGTAAATAGCTGTACACTTCCTGCAAATAATACAATACACCACATTAGTGGAGGTGCATGAGAACTCCTTGGTGATGTGAAAAACACCTGTATGCCCCTGAATTTCAGTCACACTGGAAATAAATTTACAGGTGTAGCAGCGAGTCCTGTTGCAAGGTTTGGTACCTGGGAGGGAGGAACTGTTAGGAGTAGGTAGGCTGCTTTTAACCAGGAGATTCCACAGGTTAGGTGGCTGGCGGTAGGAGGCAATAGGTGGATCTGTAAAGGAAGCACCAATGTTAGGGTCAGCTTGCAAAATGGGAAAGTTACTGGTGATGATTCTGTGAAGAGAAGGTGTGCTCTGATGGAAGGGAAACACTAGTGGAATTCACTGTTGTTCTTCTGTGACAGTATCCTTCCTGTGGGGGTCAAGGTTATGGGGCATGTTACTGACCTGGGAGAGTGCTCTGTCCACTGTGCTTTTAGGGTATCCCCTGTTGATAAAAAAAACTATGCATTATTTGGGTCTGCTCAGCAAAATCATCCTCTTCACTGAATAACCTGCGAAGTCTAAGAAACTGAATAAGGCAGGCCATTCTTGACATGTTTAGGATGGAAGGAGCTGTGGAGGAGGAAACTGTGAGAGTCAGTGGGTTTGTAATAAACTGATGTCTTCAGACCAGTGTTCTGTACTGACAGCTGGATATCTAGAAAAGGCAGTGTAGAGGAGGATATTTCAACAGCATACTGAAGGGAAGGATGGGCTGTGGTAAACTTGTCAAGGAAGACTTGGAGGGGTCTCCCTGGAGCAGGAGGTGGCCCCCACACAGTCATCAATGTAGCGTTTGTAGAGTTCAGGCACAGTCTCTGTGAATGAGAGAAAAAAACATTCCTCCACCCAACCCACAAACAGATTAGCAAAGCTGGGACCCATCTTGGTACCCATGGCAACTCCACTGACCTGCTGAAAAAAACTGTTATTAAAAGAAAAAGCATTGAGTGTAAGAACCAGTTCTGCCAGATGAGTTAGTGTGTGTGTGTGTGTGTGTGTGGGTGGCTACTGGACTTCCCGCTTATTCAAGAAAAGCTGCAAAGCTGTCAGACCATCATCATGGGGGGATCACTGTGTAAAGAGATTTGATGTCCATGGTGAAGATGAGCTAATGGGAGTCACTGAATCTGAACCTGTCAAATAACTGGAGAGCATGGTTAGTGTCTTTAACACAGGAGGGCAGGGACTCAACATGGGGTCTCATGAGGCTGTCCAAAAACTGCAGAGATGTGGGATGTGGGGCAGGAGCAGGCAGACACTATGGGATGACCTGGGTTACCTGTTTTGTGGATATTGGGAAGGAGATAAAACCTGGAGGTCTGGGGATGCTGAACTATGGGTCTCTTAGCAGAAGCAGGGAGCTCTTTGTTTTCAATAGCAGAGGTGATGGCAGTGGTGACCTCAGTCTGATAGTCAGCAGAGGGGTCCTGTGGAAGAGAAGAATAAAACCTGGTGTCAGAGAGTTGCTGTGTGGCTTCAGTGATGTATAGCTCCTTTTGCCAGACCACAACAGCACCTCCCCTTATCAGCTGGTTTAATAACAATGACATTCCTACATTGTAGAGATCTGAGGGCTGCAAGCTTACCAGGTGTCAGGTTGGAATGGTTGTGCCTGCAATGAAGACTGAAGTTAGTTGTGTTTTCCATGCATTGGTTAACAAAATAATCAACAGCGGCAAAACATCCTGGAGGGGGTGTCCATGCACTATATATTTATATATACATAGATATACACACACACACACACACACATATATAAAACTGGTTTAAATTTATAGATCAATTTATCAGCAATAGAGAGTTAGAGAACAAACTGAACCAAGATGGTTGGACATCAATAAACAATCAACAATATCTAAATAAAAAAAAACTGTTGTCTTTCCCCATAGTATACTAGAAAAAAAGACGATAAGCCCAATTCTCAGTTGCAATTTTTTTTACGATGGAAAACAGGGTGAAATGTACACACACCGTTGCCCCAACATGAGACCTGCGGAGCTGCTCCAAGAGATGCAGAGCCCCCAGTACAGTCCCTAGTATTTAAATTAAGGTGCCCTGATGTTACTGTGCACAAACATAACAGTGCTGATTAACACCACACTCATGTATGTGTATGGCACAATGCCAGGCACATATGTATGTGGTACAAAAGGTTCAGCACCCCAACTGCCCACTTTCTAACCCACACTTCTGGCCTTCATGAAAATCCTGTTAGTATCCTTTGTTGGTATCCATGGTGGTCAAGTAAAACCCCAGCCCCCTATAAATAGTGCTCCCTGGTAGTCTAGAGGATCCCCCCTTTCCTAGTCTTGTACACCCTTACTGGCTCTTTGAATATCCAGTCACATGAAGCAACTGGTTCTGTGACATCCATACAGAACCACGCGGCACTACAGTAGCCCCCTACCACCAGCTTTTATAGATGGTAATTAAGGGCTATTGCAAAAATGCTTCAACAGATGCACCCTGGCAAACCAGCAATGTGAATGTCACTACATGCCATTTACCTGCTAACCCTGCCCACTTCAGTGCACTTTGATGTGCACTGGTGTGGAAGACTCCATGAGACCTTCTCTGAGCTTAGCTCAAGAGGGTCACAGCCAAGGGACTTAATAGATTTGCACCAATTTTGCGACAGTCCCTTGCAACTGAGCACAGGCCTGATATTTTTGTGAAACCTTAGCTGTTTGAAACTGATGATCCAAGACTGCTTCAAATCATTCTATCCTGTGTAGCCATTTTGGGTTTGGTTAACCAATGGATGGTTCTGATGCCATATGGTGCTACCAGTAACAGTGTTAAAGCACAGAGTGCTTTGTGGATGCAGACCATGAATCATAGCTTTTAATGGGGTAAAAAGGAAAAAATGATTATGTATATGCAACTGAATGCCATGTAGGGCCTTAAACATTATGTGCTTTTTTGCCATCCATATGCCTAAATTAGGAATACTTAACTAGATCAGGTCACGGCCCAGTGGGAAGTCTCAGATTCCAAGAAATTTGAAGAAATTTAAAACACTGCACATAGGCAAATATTTTAATAATCTGTTATGCTTTACCTATAAAGCAGTGCAACTTAAATCTGGAATGAAAGATTCAACCTTTTAAATACATTTTTAATAATTCCTTAAATAGTAAGGTACTTACAGTAGCCAAAACAAGCAAGTGTTCTAGTAGGTATGCTTGTTTTACTACTGATTACTTTATGTAACATATTAAAATCTCATTTGAAATTGCTTTGTGTCTTTTTCTGTGGACAGCAATGCTATTTATTTGTATGTTTGTGTTATCCTAAGTGTGGTTAAATGTAAGTGGATGTCAATATTGTATTGTATTTTAAACTTTGTGGCTGCAAAAGTCATTTGGTCAAGGTTAGTTATAATGCAAAATGCAATACAGTCTGCTGACCCCTAGAGTTAGAATGTATTCCTTAGCCAACAGGAGGTTTCTGGTTGTCACCAAAAATCATTGTCTGGAATGCATCATACTATACCTCTGGAAAAAGGGAGGAAAATACAGTTTAACTATAATTTATCTGGTACCCTGGGTGACCAAAACTGATTTACAGACTAATAGATTTTTTTGCAATAATTTACTGTACAGTACTTGAGTAGGAGCTATAATTCATTGTTCTCTTACGGCACACATAAACATGTCACTGCTTGGAGAAGAGTAAACCCTTGCCCCTGCAGAAACTGTGTGATATATTATTAGGCATTGGAGATTTATTGCCCTTACTGTAGTTTTACCGCCATCAAGAACTGGCAAACTTGTGTCTATGAACAATCCTTTCTACAGCATTTTTCAGTGTACCAGTCTCACCACATCTGATTAATCAGCTGCCTATTTAATATTAATTTATTGCTCTTAATACTGGTATGTTCAAGAATTTACTCTGCTGAATTTTCTGTATTAGGTAACACCATGGGAAACCTGAGAATGCACCTAATGTGTATACTTGCCACCAAGCTTTGATTGCTTCAATAAGTGTGCTTGTGATTCTGTAAATAAATACTTAATAAACATTTGTAATGCATCTTTCTGGTGTATCTAGATTAGTGAACATTGTTTTATATCACAAAAAAGAAAATTATGCACTATACGCTTACATTCACTACTAGTTGTGATATAAAAGTTTTGTTGTCAAATATAATATAGAAAATGTATGAAATTATTTATTTACAATTTAAACACCAGAAAATCTGCATTTAGCCATAACACTTGGTTTTCAAGCAGATCCAGAGGTGGGAGCAGTTACAGCAGCAAGGAGAATCATTAATACTTTGGGACAAACACTGTCAAGATATATATATATATATATATATATATATATATATATATATATATATATATATATACATACAATACAATTATAAACAGTTGGCAAAGACATACACCACTGGAATGCATTCAAGTAAATAGCGCATACCCACATATATTTCAATTGAGTAATGCTCAGCAGTGTTGGGAGTGACAGCAGAGGAGGTTAGGATCGGGATAAGATGTAGGTGTATTAGGAGCTTTATGGGCACAGGGGTGAAGATGGTAGCAGGGAACTAGAAGATGTGTGAAAATAGCTCACTTGAATATCTGAGCAGAGCTGCATTCCTTTATGTTGTTGGGGAGGGAATTCCAGGTTGGGGTGGTCACTCTGATGGTCTGTGTGCAATGGAAAAAAGTTTCTCAGCTGGGACCTTATTGTGGATGGGAAGATTTGGTTAATAGCCAGCTGAGGTGAATGGGTTACAATTAAAGTGCACACTTATATATTATGGTAGACTATTTACATTTGCTCAAGTTTTCTGGGGCAAGTAGGCCAAGACTGTAATAGAGCTGGCACTGGTGGTTGTCTTTGTCATAACTGACAGAACACATTTACTCAGTCCATAGTGAACAGCAATGTGTTTTTTGTTTCTTTTCTGTATTTCTAGTAAACATTGTTTGCTTAATAAAATATATAGCAGTTTAAATATGTAATATATATATATATTTACTCAAGGAAACATACTGAAGTACAACAGCCAGTTAGAAACCTTTAAAACCTTTGTTGATAGAACTGAGAACTGTAAAAATGAATACTGTTATTCAGAATGTAAAACATACAGATTCATTTTTTTAAATCCACACAGTTAGCAAGGTCAAAAATTATGAAAATTGTTTTGCCAGTCTAAAAATATATATAATTTAAAAAGTAATTTGTTTTCTTTATCTAGTCAGAAAATCATTTGCATAAAATTAGAAATACTGGTTTGCTTAGAATTTACAGCTTATTGAATGGCGCATATAAATTTGCCACCTTGAGCTGCTTACTGAACTGTAAAGCTGATATTACCTCTGTTTTACTATAAGTAGAAGATTCAAGTTAATTATTATTTTAAAATATACACATTTGGTTTCATGGGAATGTCCTGGTTATTTTAGTTCAATAAACATGTATTTCAAAATAATTTTACAAGTAAAACTTGTTGGATTTCTGAATAAATGAAAAATCTATTTTTATTATTCATAATGGGTTTTCGGTATGTGTGCACTTAACAATGTATGTATATGTCCATGTATCTAGAGAGATTGCAACAGTCAAACTAAAAATAAACTGCATCATTTATCTGTAATAATTAGTAACTTAGAATGTACAAAGTAAGAGATAAGGAACTTGGTGCATTATGCTGCGATACAGTAGTACAGCACCTGGGGTATTACTAGAGCAAGGGCCATTACACCTCAGGTGTACTATGTTCCTCATTGTGGTCATAAAACATAAACACGAAAATGCAGTTTGAAAAAGTTGACATTCTGGTGTATTCAAATAGAAAGAACAATTTGTTAGGGGAGAAATTATATTAAAGAGGCAGGATACGTAAGGAATAACACATAACAGACAAGGAATTATGATATAATAACATGCCAATAGATAGGTTTATATGTGACCTTGGGATTTTAAACCACCAGGTTACTATAACTACTTATTCCATGTCTGGAATGTGTTATTTCACGCATAAAATGACTTTAAGTAAACAATAACCCACGACAGAGTATGAGATTATTGGGGATTAATCAACACCCCGGGTGCGTTGTGAGGCATGAGACCACAGGCTGAGTGCCCTCAGAGCACCCAGGGTGTTGATTAATTCCCCAATAACCTCATATCCTGCAGTGGGTTATTGCACTTATAACATGGGTTATGCTCAAAACAAAGAGAAAACACCATAAAGGAGTTTTGTCCCAGTTTAAATACCAGAAAAGTGACTGTATCCTTCCACCTGGAAAAATAGTCTCCAACACATAAGCCAAATGCCACTGCTTTTATGGACATGCAAATGTTAGAAATACAGTTCTGACATGCTTTCTGAAATTTGTTTTTCATAACACACTTTGTGACACAACCTTATGTCTCTTGACAGCCCGTATTGTCATTTTAGCACCCCCCCCGGACACACACGTACTTTGTGGCAAGAAGCTGTGTAGCTGCGGCACACACATACACACACACACACACACACCTGTGCTCTGTGTTTTGTGTGCCTGCCTGCTGTTGCTGTGCATCTCGGAGGTGGGGTTGGGGGGCTGGCAGCCCAACCTGGAAATGCTGTGCTGCAGCTCCCATTGCATACACTGTGGCCACTTCATCTAAGGAGACTTTCTCAGGGGGTGACATCGGGAAGATTTCATCATTTACTGCTTCATACTGCAACAGCCTTATACAACACTGACAGAGGGAGAGAGGAGATTGTAGCAACTTTGGTATGGTAAGGTACATTTTATTTAAAAGACGCCCATTCCAAAGACTCTGGGTGCTGCACATGCTAAAAATTCCATATACATACAAATACAAAGAATAAATAATAAATAAATAATACACTTATAAACACTGTGTCTCTCATGCTCTCTCTCTCTCTCTTTCTCTCTCTCTCATCAGACCGCAGACTGGGAAAAGTGACTTGTCTAATGATTCCTGGAGTACATGATGAGTGCACAGCTCCCACAGCCTGTCTTCCATTCCTACTCCACCCCCCCCCATGATCGCACATGCTGCCCTGACACTACCATTGCTCTCTTTCTCTCCTGGTGGGATTTCAGACATTGTGTCTGCCCCCAGGTGGCCACCAACCTCTTCCATATCTTGCTTGCAATGGACAGGAGATCAACACAGACAGATAAAGATGTGCTGCGACAGTTATATAACAGCAGCATGGAATGGCACTGCAGATCGCAACTTCATTGTGACTGAAGGGATTTCCTGGGGTTGGGCACTACAAGGTACATTCTGTGACATAGGACAGCCATAAATGACAGACAGGATAACAGACATGGCTCTGGTACAACGTGGGGGCAAGACATGCGGGTACTGAGCGCTGAAACAAACTCTGCATATGAGCTGTACAGTGTACAACACTGTGTTACTATAATTCAGAAAAATTAGGCTATGTGCAGAGTGTAGGACAGAGCAGTGGCAGGAGCAATGGAGCAGCAGTCCCATTCTGACCATTAGCGCTCTGCATTGCCATTTTGGAAATGTTAATGGGTGCCTCTTGGAACAAAATCGCCCACAACTAATGAGTGCAGGTCAGCCCACTGACCTGTCTTTACTACCACTTAACAACAACTGTGCATATATCGGGGATTAATCAACAGTCACCTGATGGTCATCTACCAATCAGGTGACAGTATTGCAGTACTCCATGTTATAATAGCAAATGAACTACAATGTTTTAATGGCAGCCTCTATGAGTACAGAGGCATTAAATGGTACTGTGGCTTTAAGAGCCATGGTCACTTAGAAAAAAACTTATTTATTAATTTTTTTTGTTGTTGTTGTCTGAGTAGGCACACAGAAGAAACGAGACCCCATTTTCAGGTGTGACCATGAAGCTTACACTCAGTATAGTACAATGCATGGTACAGTACAATAAAGGTCCATAATAATTGTGATGACAGATACAGGATCTTATTTGATACTGTAAAATGGATATCATATCATCCAGAGCAGGTGCATACAGTTTAAACTTTTAGAAAATCCCTTCGCCTGACCGTGTAGCTGGCATGGATACAATTTCCCTATGTTTTGGGGGAGTTTATTCCAAATTCTGCCATTACTAGCTTTATAGACACATTCTCCCAGTATAGTTTTTACTGAAGGAATCTGTAAGAACCTTTTTGGTTTGAGACTAGGAGCTCAAGTTACTTTAACATTGCTGAAATGAGTTACTGAAGGGGCTGGCTGTTCACTGTGTAGTTGCCGAAAAAACTGTATAGTGTACAGCGGTGTGGTCAAGTGGTAAAGCAACACCTGGGAACTAGGAAATTGCTTGTTCAAACCCTACCAGAGCCAAATACTCACTTTGTGATCTTGGAGTAAATCACTTAACCTATCAGTGCTCCAGTCTACCCATTTGCAGAAATTAGGAGAAGCATGACACCACTGGAAGCAAGATATTACATCTCAGCTGGGTTATTCTGGGTATATAACTTGTAAAAAGAATATTCAGGAGGACAAATTTACTTACAGGTTCAGGTGAGAGCCAGTCTGATTTACTATATACATTAAAGTGATGCATTCTAATGGGGACAGAGAGACAGCAAATTATGTAATTCTGTTGTAATTGACATGTTTTCTATTGTAGTCAGATGCTGAACATTGATAATACATAACTGAGCCAAAATCTAGGATTGCCATGAGGTGTTGCTTAGCAGTAGAAAGTTAAGTTTCATAAGTTATGTAGTCCTTTACCCTGTACATTCACAATTCAAAACTGCTGACTTTCTATTGAAATCATTGTCAAGTTCAGTGTGCTGTTAAACCAAGATATGACTGAGTGGTGTTCTTTGATGTACACATTCATAAATATAAGATATTACAGTTTGTGAAAGATACTTCCATGACAGAAATTTATACCATGACTCTAGCACATTCAGAAATCTGATGAAACCTGTATCCTCCTTCAATGAGAATGGTTGCATATACACAGTGATCATTTCTGCTACAGCATAATGTAGTTTTGTTGACTCGGGGGGGGGGGGGTTCACATGTACAGAGCCTTAATTTAGCAGTGCAGTCCTCTAGGGTTGGTGTTTTATCTTGTGGGTAATGTTTGGTCAAGTTCTGCTCACTTGCTGGATCTCAGACTGTTTGGTCTTGTGAAACAGCTTGGCATGCTTGAACTGAACATAATTAATTACGGCAATAGTAGTGTAACCCGATGTCTGGCTTCCATGGGATATGCAGTTTTTACAGAGCAGGCACTCTGCTTTAGAAGTGTTTTCCTCACAGATTTTGAAAAACTCCCAGACAAGGCTGTTTCTTTTAGTTCACTTCGAACACCTGCCACACCAACCCCTACTCAATGACCATACACCAAAAACTATGTAGCTTGCTCAGTTAATAGATTACTGTGCTACAAGCATGCAATGCTCAACAACGCCATGGTGTGGTCTGTTAAAAATACTAAATGTTTTAAATAAAGATTATAAAAGCCACAACAAAGTTTAGAATAGAACGTTTAATATTTATTTAATAAAAGTTGAGAGGATTGCTAACACCATATGCTATTTGTAGCAAATGTCTGATTCTGCTGATCAGTGAACACACACACAAGAAAGGTAAACAAAATAAAACTGTTAAATAAAAAAATAAAAAGTGGAAGAGGAACATGAAAGGGGTGTTAATGTGAACTGTGTGACAGTTGCTGGCATCAACTGAAATAAAGCATCAGTCAGCGACAGCAAATAGACGCACATGCTTGGTACTCACTGCATGGCAGGGGGACTCTTAGACAGTTATATTTACTTTTAGGATGATATTTGAAGGAATACAAATAGTACAGAAAGGCCACTATTCATATCCAAAGTGACTATGAAGTGAACATTCATCCCACCCCTAATATTATTTAGTTCTTCAACTGGGTGACCAGGGCAGCTGACAAAAGGTAGGCAGTCAATATACTGTATCTAGTCATCAGCAAGGCGTTTTACTCACTCCCCAACAGAAGACTGATAAAAACACTACGGAATCTGGGTGTGGATGAATGAATTGCAGCTTGGGTGAAGAGCTGGCTTAGGGGGAGGATACAGTCAGAAGTGGTAAATGGCCAAATCTCAGAGGCTGAAGAGGTCATAAGTGGAGTGCCACAGGGATCACTGCCGGGCCCTGTCCTCTTTAACGTATTTATATAGTATGTGACCTAGGGAAAGACATGCAGGGCAAGATCTGCCTTTTCACAGACCACACTAAGATCTGCACAAGGGTGGACACCGAGGAAGGGATAAGGGAACTAAAGGAGGACCTGGGCAATTTGGAGAAAAGTCTAAGATCTGGCAGCTGAGCTTCAATACAAAAATATCAATCAATTAATCAATCATTCAGTCAATTAATGAGTCAATCAATTTTTTTGTTAAGCAAATTGAGGGGAAACCTCTTTTACAATTGCAACCAATGAGACACAAACAATTTAAGTAGTACGTAAAAAGCATACATACATATAAAATACAATTTCATTTGTAGCACTCACAATGGCTATACAACAGTTGACAAAACATAAATTTAAAATGAGAAATAGCTGTTAGAATTCTGAATTTTGCAACATTCTCTATCTACAACCAAGTATAGGGAACAGAGTATGTTAAAGACAAAGTACCCACCTTTGTTCTAGTTTTAACAAGAGAAGATGAAAATAGGTAATTGGTCATTAGGTTACCAGTCAGCAACAGGTCAATAGCGCCTCCTACTACTAATAAATCAATCAGATAGGTAAGAACTAGGCCACATAGAATTATATAAACAAAGGTGTACCAATGTAAGAGTCTTCTAGCACTCAGAGAAAGCCAATCAACTGAAGAATATATAACACACAGTGGTGTGTTGCCAAGGAAGTCCAATTAGAAAATGTAACACACTATGATACAATGTACTCTGATTTTAAAGCTGTGGTAGATGCATTATGGTAGATAATATCTCCAGTCTAAGACATAAACAAGGAAGTTACTAGTTGTTTCCTTACAATAGTGCTAAAAAGCACTCTATTATGATAAAAGAAGGCCAAAATTCGCTTTAATTTACCAGATAAATATGCAATATGACTGTTACATGAAAGGACAAATGAGAAGTTTAGTGCTCCAGTGCAACTGTTACACACACCACTATGAGATGTACCAAAACTTGGGATGGCTACCCTTGGAAAAGAGGAGAAAATGGAGTTGGGTAACAATGGTACAAAGAATTTTGAAAAATAATAAATTAATATGCTCAACAGAAAAATTAGCTAAACCAAAACATGATTTGAGACGTAAAGGTTCTAGGGATTTGGTTGTTCCAACAATTAGAAACCAAGATGGGAAAATGTCTTGTCAATATAAGGCTGCGAGCACATGAAAGGAGACTGTACCGCAATTACAGTCAGCAGAACTCTCAGCTAGAGTCTTTAGTACTGCAGTGCAATACAAATTAAGCCACAGATGCGAATGCTACAAGTGAACTGCTGTACTTAAAGCATGCATGTAGAGCTCAGTCATATGTAGCCCGATTCTCAAAAGACTTAGAATGACACAAGGGACTTGCATCACAAGAGTTTCACTCAAAGGCTGATTTGCATCACAACTTGTGTCAAATACGATTTTGTAAAACAGCCTGCATCAAATCTAATGCAGCTGTGCCAGAGCCTCCTTGCACCAAGGTTGCAGCAACTGACCAGATGCACCAGGTCGCAAGCAGGCTTGCACCATGGTGGTGCTGCAGCATCCCCTTCTCTGGGATTTTGCAAGTCCCGCCGTGGACGCAGAAAAGGGCACCACTTAGACCAGCCAGGAGGTTGTCTAAGTCACTTGTGCCAGTGGGAGGGGCTAACAGTGTACTGTGAGGTGAGGCAGGGGCATGGGCAGTGTCATGGGGGAGTTGGGAGACAGCTGGGCAACACTTGGAATGATGCAACACCCGGCAGGGTGTGGTGCCATATTTCTGTAGTATAGTAAACTTAGCATCCCTGGTGGTCTAGTAGCACCCCCCCATTCCTGATATCACCTAACAATAATTAAAGATGTACCCTGGTGGTCTAGTGGTCCTCCCCCCAATCCCTGATCTCCCCAAGATAGTTTTATATATTTTAGTCTTTGGTAACCGGGTAAGGCCCACTAGTCACAAGTGCCTGTTTTCAGGGGCGACCTGGGAGCAATGGGCGGTTAAGTGACTTGCTCAGAGTCACACAGTATGCAAGTGTAGGTTGTGAGACTCAGACCAAGATCTGGTCTGCTGGATGTATCAAGCTTGTTCACAGCTCGTTACTCTAACCTCTAGGCTATACGTCCAATATAGTATAGTGTGGTCATTTCCATGGTAGTCTAGCAGCTTCTCCATCTCTGATCTCCCCGAGATAGTGTAATATTTTCCCTGGTAGTCTAGCACCCCCAATCCCCAATCTCCCCCAAAATCATGCATGTCAAATTCCCTGGTGGTCTAGTCCACTCCCACCCTCCAGCCCTGATTCACCCATAAATTACCATGTTCATACAATCATTCCCTGGTGATCTAGTGGTCCCCCAGCCCTGATATGCCTGTAGATGAACATGTTCAATAACTTATCCCCTGGTGGTCTAGTGGACCCCACTCCCCCCCCATCCTGAACCCTGAGCCGGCAACTGGCACAGCCCTCCTCTCATCACCACAGCGAGCCACCAGCTGAGCTGTCACTGAGTGACTGGCAGCTCACTGAATGCATACTGTAGACAGTATGGACTCAATGACAGCTCAGTTGGAGGATGGCCGTGTTAGTGAGAGGAGGGCTTTGCCAGTCGCTGGCTCTGTGTTTGAGATGGGTGGAGCGGAGTGGTGGGCACTATCTGCAAGGGTGGGGGTCCACTAGACCACCAGGGGATGATTTACTGAACATGTTAATATACAGGCATATCGGGGCTGGTGGAGGGACCACTAGATCACCAGGAAATGATCATATGAACATGGTAGACTAGAGTGTATGTCTTTAATTATTGCCGAGTGACATCAGAAATCGGGGGGGTGGGGACTGCTAGACCACCAGGGATGCTAGGTTTACTGTACTACTGAAATATGGCAATGTACTGTGCCATCACTCCCACTGCTGCCCAGTTATGCCCCGTGACACCTCCCATGCCCCTTCTGCAACCAGCTCCCTCCTGTCCAGTAGCTTCATCCCACCCCCCACCATCACAGCCTTTCTAGTGTTGTGCCAGGTGAGGGGGGATCCCTGTGGCAATTCCTACAGTGGGCGACATGCGGTAAACTCAGGGACTTTGGTGCCGAGACCCTTCTTTTTATGGAATCGGGTGCAGGGTCCCTGGCACACCCGGAGTTTGCTGCATCCCTGGAGCGATGGAACTTGTGTCGCTCTAGAGGATCTTTGAGAATCGGGCCCATGGTGTGTGATCTATAATTGTATTTGGTCTTTGTTCTTACTATACAGAATGTTTTTAGACCTTGATGTTTTAGACCTTGTAGTGTAACTACTGTATGCCAATTGAATGTAACATCTGAACAGGATCACCTTGTCAATAGGATATGTAAATGCCCTAATGTTGTATAATTCAGTGAATTTTTCCTGTATAAAAATAGAATTTACTACTTACTACTACCAAGTAGATACCCAAATACTTGAATGATTCAACTATATCAAGAACTGAACCATCCATCCTCACAAAAATGCTCAGTTTTGTAAAATTTCTAAGATTAGCTTTATGATAAAGGATCCATTGCTTTTTTTTGTATTCAAAATGAGCCTTAATAGAAATAAGGCTTCCTGTATCATATCAGAACTATCTGGAACACTTTCAAGAGTTATCACCGGGTCTTCATGGGAAGCATACAGTGCAGTGTCATCAGCATAACGATAAAGTTTGGTGTCACGTACAAAATGATGGTAAATCATTAATGTACTATAAAAATAACGATGGGCCTAACACTGATCCTTGGGGCAGTCCCCTTTTGATTATGACAAAATCTCAAAGTAACTTATCAGCTTGAATGCATTGCATCCAATTATGGAGATATGTAAAGTAATGTACAGTGGAAAAAAGAACCTGAGGGCACACTGGTACTAGAAAACACAGATTAGGAGACGTACCCAAGAATCATATATCAGATAACCTTAAATCTACAGAACACTGTAACAAAGCTGTGGGGAAGTTGAATAGAATGCTGGTGCGCGTGGGGTGGGGGAATCAACAGTGAACGTCGGGAGGTAATCCTCCCACTTTACAGGTCATTGATGAGACCACATATCGAATACTGCGTAAGGTTCTGGAGTCCATACTTAAGAAGGGTCTGTGAAAGGGTGAAGGCAATACAGCTTAGGGTGACCAAGATGATTCAGGTTATGGGGGGTATGACTTAAGAGGAGAGGTTGTAGGACCTTGACATGTACACCCCTCAGACTAGGAGGGAGACAGGTCACATGACAGAAATGTACAGGTATCTGCATGGAGTAAACAGAGTGGAGTATAAGGCCACATTTGCCTTCAGCACAACAAACATGGTTATAAAGGGAAACTCAATTAAACTGCCTGGAGGAAGATTCAAGAAGGATGTCCACAAGCACTCTTTCAACAAAGAGTGGAAGTCAGGTGGAACAAAATGTCTGAGGAGGTGGGAAAGGCCAAATCAGTGGATAGTTTCAAAATGGATGGGACAGATACATGTACTTAATAAAGGGAGGGACAGGGACAAGGGGCATGATGACCATTAGGCCTAAGCAGTTTAGCTAGGTAGGATGGACAGCAGACTAGCTAGGCTGGTAGGCCTTTATCTGACTCACTTTCCATATTTCTGTGGTCTTTTTTGCAGTTGTCACTTGTGTGGGAAGTACGTTGGTGCATTTAGAGTAAATGTCAGTTACTACTAAAACATGCTGTTTGTCCACTTCTGCATAGTAAACTTGGATGTGCTCTCAAGGAGTATGAGGCTGATGAACAGAATGCAGAGGTGCTGTTGCAGGTAAATTATAGATGGCTGCATAAGGTGCAAATTGGCTGACAGTTCTGGATGGCTTGATCAAGTCCCAGCCACCAGAAGTATCCTCTGGTCAATGCCTTCATCCAAGAAATTCTAGATGATTCTTATGTATGTTGACAAGTAACCACTTCTAGAATTTCAAAGTGTCAAGACTTAGATGCCCCAGGGACCACAGCCTTGAACAGTGGACTACTGATCCATTTTGTAACAAAATAAAAAAAAAGATCAAGAATCAGATCCCTTGTGAAGCTGGACCATCCAGTTAGGGTGAAATCCAGGACTCTTGAGAGGACTGGATCCTATCTGATTTCCCCTGCTACACCCCAGGAAACTACAGCTGTCTCCTCGATGTGCAAAATTTGGAGCACTGCCCTATAGTTTTCCTTCTCTGCTGAATCTGCACGGCAGTCGTGACAGTTGATTCACATTTGTGTGATCCTGAGAATGTTGGTATTCAGTGTCATAGTCTTAAACAGAATCAGGACCCAGCACTGCATCCTTATAGCTGTAAGCATTGGTATCACTGCCTGTGTCCCAAGGATGGCCAGTATAGGCTTGTGATATGTTAGTAGGATGACTTTCCATCCATACAGGTACTTATGGAATTTCTTGACCCCAAATATTATGCCAAAGGTCTGCCTTTCAATCTGAGCATTGTTCCCTTCACTTGGAGACAGGGTCCTTGATGAAAAAGCAATCGGGTGTTCTTCCCTTGAAGGTAACACATGACAGATTACTGTGCCCACTCCATGTGGGGACTTGCGAACAAATCTCAAAGGCTTTGCTTTATCATAGTACACTGGCCACTTGCTGTTCAGTAGCTGTTGCTTGCAAGACTGGAATGCTGCCTCACACTGCAGTGACCAATTTCACATCACTTCTTATTGCAGCAAGTTAATATAGTGGTTACAGCAATGTGGACAACTTATCCAGGAAATGTCCACAACAATTCAGCAGGTTCAAAAATTATCGAAACTCAATTTCATTCATTGGTGTCTATACATTGATAATCACCATCATCTTGCTGTGTGTTGAGTGCAGCCCCATAGCATCAGTCTGATAGCCTACATACTTGACAGACTCCTGTAGAAACTGACATTTAACTTCACTCTCCATGCATTAGCATTGTGGACATAACCTGGTCCAAGATCATCAGATACTCCTCCACTGTGGATGTTGTTACCAAAATATCATTCATGAAGTGAACTGCACAATTCAGCCCATGAAATATCTGGCCCATTGTATGCTGGAAAACTACTGGCTCCATAGAAAAGATAATGGCAAAGTCACTTTTGGATATTTATGGTCAAAAACTGATCTGACTTGAGCTTTAACTCAATCTGCTGCTATGCAAAGGATAAGTCCAGTTTGATGAAAAGTTTCACATACTAGTGTGGCAAATAGGTTTTATGCATTTTGTGGTGGGTCTAGTTCTGGCTCCACACTGTTTCACTGTGGCTTTGTAGTTGCCTCACAGTCTTACGGCTCTGTCCAGTTTTGGTCCTATGACAATAAGGGCAGCCCAGTCACTTCTTTCTACTCTTGACACAGTAGCATGTCTCTCCAGATGATATAGTCCTTATGCTACTGCTTCTTTGAAGGTGAAGGGCAAAGGTAAATTCTTACGAAAAACAGGCGTGGTACCTGTTTGCATTCTGATCATTGCCTTGAAATCCGAATGGTGCTATAAACCTTCCTGGAAAATCTGATCATGTTTTTCATATACTTTTCTCACTGTATCTTGTGGTGCCACTGTCACAGACCATAAGGTGGAAATCTTTTCCCAGCTCAGTTTTATCTTATCTAGCCAGTTCCTTCCCAGTAATGCATGTTTCTTCCCTTGCACCACCGCTAGAGGCAGGGTCCACACTCCTCCCTCGTAGAACATATGAGCATAAGAATTAGCCAGCAAGAAAGGCCATGAAGTATATTTAGTCTGCTTGACATGCAGACCCTCTGTTCAAGTGATTTACAGTGGGCCCCACCCCCAACAAATCAGACCCTCCCCTTCACCCAGTCTCACCTCCTCTTGAACTCAACCACTGTCTTCAGGCTGACAACCCCAGTTGGGAGTTAATTCCACCTTGACACCACCTGCTCCATGAAGAAGTATCTCCTGACCCACCAGTTTATAACAGTGCTCCATTGTTTTCTTGTTTTCATGCAGGCAAAAGAGGTTCCCAATATCCACCTTGTTTATACCTTTAAGGTACTTTTTCAGTTCTGTCCCAACCCCCCACTTGAGTGAGCACATATTGTTTTTTTCAGTCTGTTTTTATGCATACTATCCTGCTGGCCCTGGATCATCGTTGTCGCTCTCCTCTGCACTGCCTTGAGCTGGTTTACATCCTTCCTCAGGAAGGGATTCCAGTGCTGCAAACAGTACTGTAGGTGCAGCCACACCAATGATCTGTACAGCAGCAGGATAACCACCTCCCTTCTATTCGTGAAGCCTCTAGCTACAGTATACACTCAGCATCCTGTTAACCATGACTGCTGTGTTCTTACACTGTAGGTTGCTGGTAATGGCTATCTGTAAAGCCTTTTCTTCCTCCTATATGGTGACCTTGACCCCCCAGTTTGTATTTGGCCCCCGGTTTCTTGCTGCTATTGTGCATGCCCTTGCACTTTTAAGCATTGAAATCCAGTTACCAGGTACCAGGCTACCTCTTTGAATCCACAAGGCCATCCTGCAGGTGATCAGCTGAGTGGTACTTGAATCTCCAACAGCATGGTAATTCGATCTCTGGTGTATGATGTCATCTAGATAGGCAATAGTTGTAGCAGGCACTTGTTGATGGTCTCCTTATAGATGTGCTCCAGCGCAAGAGATACCGGTGCCCAGTGTCAATTTGCAGGTTAACTGGTTTGCCCACCAACCCAATTAGGGCTGCTGCCAGGGTTGTGCCCACCTGGGGCCATGGCACTGTTTGTCCCTGAACCCCCCCCCGCAATACCAACCTATTGTCATTATTATAGTTATATAAAGGGCACCGCCACATCACTAGCATAGCCACCATTGCCCAAACTCCCCCTATGGCATCCCCTGTGCCCCTACTGCCCCAGACCCCTCCTGGCAAGTGTTTTTCACCCCCCCAACCAACCCAGCTCCTTTAATGTTGCACCAGGTAAGGGGGCAAGATCTGTGTGGCAATTCCTGCAGGTGCGCCAAATGTTTGGCGCTAGCCTGCGGGTGCAGCAACTCCTGGTTTTTGGTGCAGGGACCCCTGATTTTGTAGAATTGGACACAGGGTCCCTGGCTCAACTGGAGTTCATCGCAGTCCTAGATTGCCACAAAGTGTGGTGATCTAAGGGCTCTTTGAAAATCAAGTCCTTAGTGTTTTAGCAAGATCAGAAACATTTAGTAATGAAAACTGAACCCTGTTCTATTATTTTTAGTGCTAGGATGCAAATTTATCTTAAAGGTAAACTGCTGAACCTGAAAATAATTTTCCCAGTAGACATTTTTCAATAGTGGTTTTAATTCTGCTGTTGTTCCATTTTTACTGGCCTATTAGTAACCTCAGTTTGTGTTTCTTATTTACACTCTGGTGTTACACATCATTTTAGAACTCTGTGATGTAGTTATGTCCATCTCGATCACAAAGTTGTATAGCAGAACATAGATGCATTGTGCCAACAATGAATGAGCTGAGCAAGGGACATAACCTACATGATGCAATTCTAAAATGGCACTTACCAGCTATGTTAAACTCAGAAACACCCACCAGGATAACTACAAAGCCCATTGGGATTTAACAGTAACAGAACTGCCACCAGCATTTTAAAATCCGCATCTGCAGGGGAAAATAGCATGGCAAACAGGGCATAGGAACCCAGGAGATGGTATAGGATGGGGGGAGGTAATGACAGTCACTAAGCAGGAAAGGGACCTTTGGGCTATCAAATCTGATGACCTCAAAGTGGCAGTGTGACAAAGCAGTGGGAAGGGCCAGTGGGATACATAGAGAGAAGTGTCTCCAGCAGGAGGAGGGAGGAGTGTTGCCATTGTATTACTCACTTGTGAGACCCCACCAGGCATATTGCGCCCAGTTCTGGAGGCTGCACTTCAGAAAGGACATAGACAAGTGGAGACAGTGCAAAACAGGGCAACTAAAATAGTGCAGGGATTGCATCAAATTCCCTATGTTGGGAGACTGAGATCTCAACGTGTACACACAGAAAGAGAGGAGAGCAAAAGGGGACATAATAGAAACCTACAGGTACCTCAGAAGCAAGAACAGGGTGCAGGAGGGGAGTCTCTTTTCAATGAAAAAGTGCACCAGCACCAGAGGGCATGCAGTGAAGCTGGTGGTGGTGGGGGGGGGGGATTAAGAGGGATGTGAGGGAGTACTACTTCACTGAAAGAGTTGTGGACACTGGGAACAGACTTCCAGCAGAAGTGGTGGAGGTGAAAACAGTAAGGGGCTTCAAGCATGTGTGGCATAGACATAGGGGAATACAAGTAAACAGGTAGGGAGGAGAGAGGGCTGCTGGAGACCATTTAGGATCTGTGGAGACAGACTAGGCAGGGACCATCTGCCAAGTGATCTTTTTCTGCAGACACATTCTGTTCCTCTGTTTCTAAAATGAAGTACAGTTTCAGCACAGTTCTCCTTTAACAGTATGATCCAATAAAAGCAATTGATAGTGGCCATTCTCAGGGCTGGAGTGCATCATAAATTATTGATTTTGTACATGGTATGCTTGTTATATGACTCCTATCACCATTCCTGTGAAAAAATGTAGATTAAAGTCAAACATTGCAGATAAATTATTTATTTTAGTCACTGAAGCATTCTAAATAAAACTAAATCAAACATTTCAATGGTAGGTGGGTTTAATTGTTTATTTCTACTTTTGGTTGCTCACAAAGGAGCTCTAAACCTATGGAAGAGCAGTTTACACAGTGCCTAATGACATCACAATGGTCTTGGCTGTACTCAAAACAGAGGAGTGAAGCTAAACAGAAACTGCTGCAGGTTCATTAAAAGAACTGATCTGAAAGCTGCACAATTTAAAATACATCCTATAACCTGTACACACAGTAGCCTCACTCGTAGTGTGATGTTTATTGTTACTTGTGAAGGAGCAAGAACTGCATAACTCACTTGTGGCTTTGCCACTCATGAATTATGATCCTGCCACCTTATTCATGAAAATAAATAGAATACCTGAGTCAGGCCATTGTGAGCCCCATATTTATATCACAAACAAATTTATACCTTTGATACATTCACTAGTCTTCCTCATCTTCCTGACAAAAAAAAACAAAACTGAAAGCAGTTAATCCCCCTTTTATTGCAGAACCATTTAATGCCCTATGTTTATGAAATAGTACCAACTTTTTCACAAGACAAGAATTTATATGTGTGACTACTGTTTGTAAAAAGATGTTTTGCTTTCTCTGTTGTATTCATTAAAGGAAGGGGTAAAAGGGGTAACAATCTGTGAAATATATGAAATCTTTTGAAACCTTAATTGTAACCAAATAAACATTGTCATAAGACGTCCCTCCCCCTTTCCGGTGAATATTCAGACGCTTGATATCACCTAGTGGTGGTTGCCCATGGTTTTATTATTATATAGTTCTTAACCTTTATCCTTTTTTTTACAACTCTAATGTATCATAAATAGAAAAGCAATCCATCCTTATTTACACATTTCATTTCTTACCACCTTGGTGCATGTCCATTGTACAACAGGTCCTCACTTTAAATGTGACCTTGAGCTCCCTCCTTTGTTTTGCTTCCTGCCTCACTGGAACTGGGCTGTTTCCATTACTACCATACCTGTGCATTCTTCATGTATGCACAGAATGGACCAGCCCACTAGTACATGTCCCACCACTAACGGGGACGCACATGCTTATGGACATCCACTTCTGACTGTTCCCGGAGTCCCTCCCTTGCATTTTTGGCTAGTAGTGCTACTCAGTCAGCTCTGGTATGGTGGTCCTCAGCTCTATAACTGCCTGGATCCATTGGAGGCTGTACTGCAGGAGTCCCCATAGGTCTGTCATCTCACTACAATGAGGGGCCCCTGTCCAGTTGTGAACCCCTTTGTCATTAGACCTCACACCCTCTTCCCTACAAATATCTTGCACAGTGTTGGCTGCCCATGGATTTTTTATTACATAATTCTTGACTTTTATCTTTTCTTTACAACTTCAATTTATTGTAAATAGAAAAGCAATCCATCATTATTGATACATTTCATTCCTTGCCAACTCCTTTTATGCCTGTTGTCAAACAGGTTGTGCTCTCTCTCCATTCAGGCTATGCCCAGTATAAATCAGAACATGCCTAGATGCCCTGTGTAAATTAGGTCATGCCCTGTTAATTGGCTACCCAGTGTACCCAGGTCACCACCTTCATTCCATTCATCCTTGTTGTAAATCTGAGGCCTATTAGCCTTTTTCATTTGGCCACTAGGTGGCCTCCAATGTTGCAGTTTATGATGGCCTCCCCACTTCAAGTCTGCTCACTGTAAAGTGTGCTGTATTGCCTCCCCCAGTTTGCAGTTAAGTATATCAAGGCCCACCTCTGACAGATGCACCCCATCTGGCCAGAACATCCCTGGCAGTCCACTGAAATCTCGGACGTGCACTAACTGTGAAATCTTCTGTAAGTGCAATTGCTTCTCCTTGGCTGTTGAGGCTTTTCCATGCAGGATCCATGGCTTTTGCATTGTCTGTGTTCCTTCTGACCATTCAGGCTGTAATGGCTGATGGCAATACTTGTACCCCAGCCCATCTCTCCCATATCCTTATTATATCCCTCACTATCAGGCCTAGCAATTCAATCCATGCCATCTGTGCAAAATCCATTTCCACAAGTGAATTACTAAAATGTCAGGCCTTCCTTTTTCTTTTTCTTTTTCATGTACCTTTTTTTCTCCTTTTCTGTATGCCACAGTTGTGGCAAAAGCTGTGCCCAGTATATGCCTTCTATCCCAAACTATGCCATTCTTGCTTGAAAAAAAAATCTTGCTCACTGAAATCCATGCTGGGTTACCCTCCTCCTGGCAGCACCATTGCTGTTTTTTTCTGTCCAGTGTGTAAGTGCATTCCCACACACCCACACACTTCCTGGCCACCCCATGTCTGCAAGACAAGACTATCATAATTAGTTATGTTTCAGAGGCCTCATCTAGGTCCTATATTTTTTGGACTTCCATCTCTTTATGCCCTGCATTGCCTGGCCCAATATGTCAGCTGCTGATATCTCTGACACCAACTTTATCCTAAAGTTGTACATATTGAATTTAGGGCATGTTCAACCCCAGGAAAGCAATGGCTTTCTTTAACACCACTGCCACCTGATACTTGGTCAGAGACTTCTCGTCCCCATGTAACAAGATCCTTGCTGCCTGCAGCTATAGCTAAAGGAATTTTTCTGTTGTCCTGACCTGCTTGAAACAAAAAGGCTCCTCTCTTGTTCCCACTGCTTTATACCCTACTTTCCTTCCCTTGTCCTTCCCACTTCTACCAGTAACCTTCCTCCCTGCCTGTTCTATTTTTTGCATTTTGTTTGGTTTAAAGGGGCCTTGAGCTCCTCCAGAGGAATCAGGGTGCTGACCCTGAACTCTTCAAAGTTGGCACTGGACCCTTCCTTTATTGTGCTGCCAGCCTTGTGGGGACCACAGTATTTTAATTCCTACTGTAGATGTGTATTCTTTGTACATGCAGAAACAGACCGTCCCACTCGTATGCATCCCACCACTCCTGGAGATGACCACACCTGAGATAATCTGCTTTCAAGAGCTACTGGCCTCCCTCCCTTCCTCCCCTGCTAGCACCAGCCATACCACCTACCCTGCCATTAGGACCCCCAGATCGAGCAATGCCTGGATCCATCAGGGACTGCCCTGTATAAGTTCTCTAAGATCAGTCTTCTCACTACAATGAGGGGCTACTCTCCAGTAGTGAACCCCATTCTTCTGAGAATGCAGCATTTCATAAAAAGAGAGAAAAATGACCAGCAGGATTTTAAAACATGAATACCTGGAGACACAAAGCACTATTGGGGTTGTATACAGACCACTATCTCAGGGGGAGGAGATGGACAAGAAAATGATATAAAGCATCCTTAGAATGGCAGAAAAAGGGGAGATATTGTTGATGGGGACCTGAATATGCCAGATGTAAACTGGAACACCTTTGCTGCAGCCACATCCAAGAGCAGGGAAATTCTCCATGCCCTGCAAGGGGCATGCCTCAGACAGCTAGTATTGGAACCCACTTGGGAGGCAGCAATCTTAGACCTGGTACTCTCAAACAAGGATGGAGAGAGGATCTTGGATTTAGAAGTGGGTAGCCATCTGGGAACAAGTGACCACCAAACAGTGAGGTTCATGATAAACACAGCCGTAGAGTCAAATCACACAACGGTGAGGGTATTGGACTTTAGGAGGGCTGACTTTGGCAAAATGGGGGAGTGCCTCAGAAAAACACTATCAAATGGGCAAGAAGGTGGGGTGGAGGAACAATGGGGAAAAGTCAAAGCTACCATTACAGAGGCAACAAGCCTATGTGTGAAGCAAATAAAACAAAATGAAGGAAAAAAAAAACCACTATGGTTCTCAAAAGAGGTGGCGGGGAGGTTAGGGAGAAAAATATAGCATTCAGGAAGTATCAGGAAACACAGAAGGAGCAGGACAGAGAACTGTACCAGTTAAAGCAGAAGGAAGTGGGGCTGGCAGTCAGAATAGCAAAGGTCCAAACCAAGGAAAAGATAGCCAACTCAGTTAAGAAGTGGAGAAAACCTTTTATAGGTACATTAGGGAGAGAAGAAAGACCAGGGGAGAACTAGAGGCACCATTGACTTCTTTTTTTAACAAATCTTTGGAGGCTGGTGTGGAACCTGAGGACCGAAGGAGGGCGGATGTGATTCCCCTTCACGAAAGTGGGAACAAGGCAGTGGCAGGAAACTACATACCTTTTAGTTTGACCTCAGTGGCAGAGAAAATGATGGAATCACTTCTGAAAGAATTGTTGAGTAACTAGAGGCTAGCGGGGCATAGGACCCAAGGTGGCATGGTTTCACAGCAGGAAAGTCATGTCAGATGTATCTAATAGATTTCTTTGACTGGGTGCCCAAAGTAGTAGACTAGGGAGGGACTGTGGACATGGCCTACCTAGTCTTTAACAAGGCATTTGACACAGTCCCACGCAAAGATTAATAAACAAGTTAGCCAGCCTTGGAGTGGGTCCCAGGGTAGTAACCTGGATAAAAAATTGACTGGACAACAGGAAGCATAGGGTAATAGTAAACAGAGTCAACTCCAAAGTAAAGGGGGTTACTAGAGGGGCACTGCAGGGTTCTGTACTAGGACTGGTCCTCTTTAATGTCTTTATAGGTGACATTGCAGAGGAACTGGAAGGAAAAATATGCCTCTTTGTAGATGACACAAAGATCTGCAACAGGGTCGATACACAAGAGGGGGGGTGGAAAGGATGAGAAAGGACTTGGTAAGGTTGGAGGAATGGCCAAAAGTATGGCAGCTTAGATTCTAGCAAAGAAGTGCAAAATAATGCACCTGGGAAACAAAAACCCAAAGGAAGAGTACACAGTGGGGGGGGGTAGGTATTAATGACAACAAAAATGGAAAGGGACTTGGGGTAATCATATCAAATGACCCAAAGGTAGGCAAGCTATGTGAGAAGGCAGTAAGGAGGGCTGGGGGGATATTGGGATGCACAGGGAGAGGCATCACCAGTAGAAAACAGGAAGTTGTTATCTCTCTGTACAGACAGTTGGTGAGACCCCATCTGGAGTACCACATGCAGTTCTGGAGACCCCATCTCTGCAAGGACATAGACAGGATGGAGGAGGTCCAGAGAAGGGCAACTAAAATGGTGTAAGGTCTGCACCAGAAGCTATACAAAGAGAGACTAAAGAGCTTAATATGTATACCCTCGGGGAAAGGAGAGAGAGGGGAGACATGATAGAAACTTTCAAATACCTCAAGGGAATCAACAAGTTCCAAGTGGGTAGCATCTTTCAGAGAAAGAGATGTGCAAGAACAAGGGGGCACAATTTGAGGATAGAGGGCAATGTGAGGAAGTATTTTTTCACAGAGAGGGTGGTGGACACATGGAATGGCCTTCCTGAGGAGGTTGTGGCATCAAAAACAGTGGGGGACTTTAAGAATGCATGGGACAGACATAAGGCAAGTCTAATGGGAGAAAGGAGGAAGTAGGCTGTTGCTAAAACTAGGATCTGCAGCTTATCCAACAGGCAGGGAAATGAGCAGACTGGGTGGGCCAAGCGGTCCTTATCTGCTGTCAAAGTCTATGTTTCTATGTTTAAACACTAATGACTGAAGAGCTGGTCATTTTTTAGAGATTAATGACTGGTGTGCCTCAGGCCACCCCCACCCAGCCGTTTGTTAATCGAGAGGAAATAACCAGCTCTGAGGTCATTATTGTGATTATAAGTCTAATCGCAATAATTATGTTGTTTCTTTTATTTTTAAAATTGTTTTTGTGGCTCTGTTTCTGTGGTACTGTGAAGCGGGAGAAGAAGACCAGCTGCCATGCTGGTCACTTCTAAGCAATTTCAGGATTGCAAGGCAGCCAATCGGTGAGCTAGTTGAGGTCATGAATAATTAATTAGACTTACAATTCTTCCAAAAATAAGTCTTTGTACTGTTGGATCATGAAAGGTTGGATTTTATGAAATCAGAACAATTGATAAATTCTTCTGCACTACCATAATACCTGGGAATATACACAACTAATTAGAAATGCAAACTAGCCCAGTGGCATGGCCACAGTTCATATTTCCTACTGGGAGACGGGAGCTCACATATGAACTCCAGAATGTCACACAAAAGGTGTATCTCCGAGGTGAGGCACTTGCTCCTGGGGAAGAAGAGCTTGGCCTGCCTGGCATTTACTCACCTCCTGGCAGACGATCAAGGTACAGCATTGGCATTTTATGTGACGCAGCTGCTCACTGCCCTCCCATCTGTAGCCATTTTGTCCATGATTGGCGAGGTGGGGGACATTGGTATCGCAAACCCACTCAGCAGGTCAAGCCCTCTGCTCCCACAGTGCCAACCTCCAAGTGCAGTCTTGTGAACAGTTAACAGAAACAGGGTAACCCTCCTGTCTGTTTTGTGGGTTCAAATCAAACTTTGGTCTCAAGTCTTGAAGGGATTCAAACTGTGAACGCTCTTGCTAGCATACCCAATGTACAGATAATTCTGCTGTTTGGTGGGGCCAGATATCTTTTGCCTATGGGGACCTAACCAGGCATACAAAATTAACCCTTAAAACTCTATTAAAGACCTCAGAATAAATTCTTACCTTTTTCCAGTTTGGAAAAAACAGTAAGCTTTGTACCATGTCAACTTTAACCATGTATGCTGCACTTGTCAAGAAAAATAATTTCAAAGGCACACCAAGTAGTCTCTAAAGTAGAGGTTTACTTCAAAACAGATAAAAAAAATTTAACATGTAAATACAGAACCATATATCACAAAACATACAAATCACTTAAAAGAATAAGGTTTTTAAAAAGTGCAGATTCCTACCACTAATATAATTAGACTTGTCTGTTCTAAGGTACTCTTATCTCACAGTGCTGTAGATGTTTCTTTTTCAGAGTCCAAACATTTGTGTGTAAATGGAAAACACAATACTGTTCAAAAACTGGCTTTGCCAACCTCTTTGCATGAGGTCACCTAGCTCCTCCCTGTCAGAATATAAAAAATATATCTATGCAAAACAGGATGTCTTATCAAAGTATTAAATTCTGTGACCTCAGCACAACTCATTTTCTCATATGACTTTCTTTGATCTTATGAGCAGCTTCCCCTTTCCAGGACATCAAAGGACTTGTTATGTCTCTCTGCCAGATCTCAGGGAGGTGCAACATGCTTTGTATCACCATGTAAATATTAGCTGTGTTTCCTCTGAACGTCATAAAGGTTTATGACCTATCTTGGCAGTTGGCAAGCTGCAAATAATCACATCAACAGGAGATCCTAAATTGTAAGTCTCTTCTAACCTGTAATTATCTCTTGGCCTTCCAGGTAACACATTGTAGCTAAAACCTGGGAAGGGGGGTGTCATTCCACAGGCTGATTCAGCATGTATCATGAGAGACATTCAATAACACATTTTTATATTACAAAAATCATAGATTAATCAGAACCAGCTGTCTGAGTGTCATGTGTGTGTGGGAGGGAATGAAATGTTAGGATGCAAAACAGGTGTGAAATGTAAAACATTACTGTTCCAGTTCACAGTGCCTGTGCACTACTTATGCATGGCAAGTATGCATACTTACATCAGTTTGTCACAGGGGATATAAGAGAGCTCTTGTGACCGTCGGCAAGCCCCCTTCCCTGACTGTAACTACATTCTTCCCCCATCCGATCCTAGATATTCCATGGAGCAACACTGGTGCATTTACAAAATCACTTACATGGATGTTGATGGTTGAGGATGCTGCTCTTACACCACAGGGACCTGCTGTAATTTCTTACCCCCCCATGCTGCATCAGATCCTGGAACTGTTAGCACCCCCGCCTAAAAAATGCTGGGCCACAGGCATCTGCAAGCATGGAACTGGCAAGCAATTAACTTTTTTTTGTTAAAATGTTTATTTATTTGTAATTTTTGACCAGAAAAGGCACACTAAGCTATTATAGTGTTGTAAAGGCATAGATCAGAAAACATAGGCAGACAGAAGAAGTTGTAAGATTTTCAAGTAGCATTTTATTATTATTGCAAGCACCCTCTGGGTACTTACGAGTTAAATTTCTGAGAGCTATGTAGTTTGGGAAGCATTGGGAACTGTGGTGCCTGTGAGTCTGGGAGGTAGGGCCTGCTTGCTGCCAGCAGGGGCCCCCTCCCTTGGGATATAAAAGAGAAGGGTTTTTGACACCAAGGGAGACCCAGAAGGAGAGACCCATGAAAAGATGTAGGAGGAGCTGGGCCCATGAGTTTGGCCAGAGGGCTGTGGTGGGGCCGGGGTGGGCAGCTTGCCACCCAGGCCCTTCACCCTTGAAGACCCGCGATGTGCAGGGTGACAGTTTGGGTGTGAGGTAAAGGGGAGCATTGGAGCAATGAGTGGGGTCTGTTGGTGCAATTGGGAGCCAGAGCCCAGGGAGAAGAAATAAAATTGGAGGCCCGCAAAATGAACTTTGGCACCTTGGTAGGGTAAGCACCAATGGGGCCTGACATCCAAAGAAACTGTGCCCATGGGTGAGTTCAGCAGGGGTCAAAAAGTATCCTGTGAGCAGGCCAACTATGGCAATGGGGCCTGGGGCACAGCTCAGAAGTGTCAGCCCAAGCAGTTGAAGGTATGGTGGTGGTAGCCCTATCCCTATTCCCCAGGTTGGTGGCTGCTGCAGTGTTGGGACTCACTTGTTGAGCAACCTGTAGAGGCAGAGAAAATCCATTTGGGGTAGTGATGTTTGGTACCCTGGCAGGGTGGCAGCCCAGTGTGTGCTCCAGTGTGGCACTAGCAGAAGTCCCCTTGATGCAGTTCATATGTTGGAATCGCTGCATGAGCAGAGGTGCTGTTGGTTTCAGGGCCAGAATAGACACTGGGGGAACCATTCTAAGCAGAATGGCATCAGTGATTGTATGTCTGAAAGGGTTCTGTTGGTTCATTTCTTGCTTAGGAACATTGAAGAGAAGTAATGAATTAAGACTATTTAGAGAACCGGGTATACTCCAAGTTTTGTTGCCCCCCCATGGAGAAGTTGTGTGACCAGGCAGATGGGAAGGAAACAAGAGTGAATGAAGGGGTTTGGGACAGTAGAAATGTCTTGTGTTGTCATGAGCCCTGTGTGCATGTATAGAAATGGAATTAGAAGAAGAGAGCCTTTATTGAAGGACTGTAACTGCTGGGGAAATGAAGTTAAGGAATAAGATGTGAGATGGTAGAGTGGATTAGTACCACGCTACCTTATGGGATGGCCTAATTTGGCCCTTAAAGTGCTACCAGGAATTTAGCCCTCATGGCTTAAGGGAGATCTGCATGAAAACAAATTAGTCTGTTAACCCAAGAGACTGTTGCAGTAGATTTTCTGGGTTGTCTGTGAAGGAAACCCACTGTATAAAATGCCCCCACACTCCATGGCATGGATGTTACTGTTTGAAGTTAATTAAATCATTTTGCACTTTTGATTCTGGTGTGGACAGTGAACTTAATCAATGGAATGTGCCTGCTTGCCTGCTAATGAACATTGCCCCGACAGGTTGGTAAAATTTGCAGTAAGATGGTGCCTGCTCCCCTATTCCTGTGACTCCTAGCCACTGCTATCAACTAACCAGGTAATAAGCTATTTGTAATTCCATGGATGGTGGTTGCTTAGGGTGTATAGATCCCCCTCCCACCTTATACCATGCAGATACCCCTAGATGGGCCGGGGGCTTACATTATCAATAACAATAAAATAAAAAAAATGTGTGCTGGATAGCTCTTCATACAGGCAGTTCAAACAAACAAAATTAAACAAAGTCCTACATCTGAAAGTCTGTGTCTCATTTTAAATCTCAGACTCCCTATCTTCCTCTGAACAAAACATTACTCTCTTTATATAAGATGCTTTTGCCTGGCAATTCACACTGCATCCTGTTGTTATAAGTTTCATTTCCTGTTTCTCACAGAAAGCACCAGAACTTTGTCAATTTCTTTCCTGAGGCCAGCCTAAAGAGCACATCTGGGGTGGATTTTCAGTCTGTCAGGGACTAAGTCCCACTCTGCAGCTGGCCAATGTGGACCAAATTCTCCACTCCTGTGGACTTTGGTATTTTCAACCCATGCAGCTGTGGGAGATGTTACACCTGGTCCCACCAGGCATAACATTTCGGTGCAACTATGCCAAAGAAATGGCCACAAGCTTCCATAAATCAGAGAGCTGCTCATAAACCGGCTCCCGATTTGAAAATACAGTGCACGTGGGGAAAACTGCAGCTCCTCAAGTGAAGCCCCACTTGTGGCAATTTTTCCCTGCACCTGCACCAATTTCAGGGGTGGGGTCTGAAAATCCAGCTCCAGTCTTTTACGGGTGCAACAAAATAGAACATTCTGTCTCAGTGCTGGGTTCCTGTTGACAGTTCTGTAAACAAGCTTGTGTCGGTCAAAATACATCTCAAGGTCAACCCCATGTATTGTATCTTTTTTTTGAAACCCAAATAATGTTCTTCAATCATGTCAACAATATAAGTATATACATTTGCAAACCAAGAGATACCAGTTTCACTTACAGATTTACATATATGCTTTTAACTACAGAGAAGCAAAGTGAGATGGAGAATAGAAACAGCAAGTGAAAGAGAGGGAGATATGGGGTAAAATTGTGGGACCATCAGAGTGGCCCATCCCCAGCTAGGTGCCACAAGAAAAGTTTGACTGTGTAATCAGACTGGCTAGAGATAGAACAGGAGTGGACAAAATAGATCCTTACTTTTAACTCTCTTTGCATAACAAATGGGACAGGGTCCTACTCAACCCTGTCACATATAACTTGTTTCCAGGTATGTCCTGAGGGGTGGATTGTATGGACATGTTTTATTGACAGGGGGAATGTTGGCCATGACACTGACAAAAGTTTCCTAATCTTCGACAGGGGTTGCTACTCATTTCTTGTTGGAGAGAGTGGTGGCTGGAGCTAGACAGGGTCATGGGTGGCTGCCTGGGTGGAGGAGACTGCTTTCCTCCTCACCCAGAGTACTGGGGAAGCTTTGGCGATAGGGAATGATGCTGATAGCCCTGCAACCTTATCTGGTATCTCTGGTGATGAAATGATTGACGCTGAGAGAAGTGTGGAAGGAACCACACCTGTTCAGGTTCAAGATTCCAGAAGACAGCTTGCAGTAGAAGAAAACTTAGAAGCATCATATTTACAGAAGAAAGCCTATCTGATGGCTTTACTCACTAAAGAGGAGGCAAAAATGAGAATGCATAAGCAACAGCTCCACAGTGGTCAAGCCAGAGACCTCACTGGACAGTTGTCTCCTTGCCAGACTGCACCAGAATTATAGGCAGTTCGTATATCCCTAAGGAGTGCAGCTAGAACTGTCACCATGAACACTGCCACTGATATCAAATGACGTTTTAAACTCAGAACATTAAATTTCATCTTCAGTCATTTTGTCTGTCACAGTCACCTGCTGCCCAAAATTCAGAGTCTGGGAGACCTGCCGCGTCAGCGGGACAGGCTGCTTCTGTCGTTGACATTTCAGAACCGTTTCCAGTCTGTGATGTTCCAAAGGATAATGAATGAAAAGAAATCGAGACCCCTGCCATCAGCACAACATGAAAGACCAAGGTTCAGAACTCTGGAAAGGGAAACATGGCAGCAGGAAAACAAGTAAAGTACTTATACCACTGGGTTTTCCCATAGTAACCAAGAGAGCAGACCACCATATCGGCTGCAGCTAGAAGTCCTGGGTTAGCATCAGGATTAACAGTGGAGGATGCTTTAAACAGTGTGGGCTGGAGATGCTCTGCGGATGGGAAGGGCTGGTGTTCTATTGGTCCAGTGCAGGCAGCAGATCTGGAGAAAATATAAGCTACAGAGGCTGAAGTAAGCACAATGGATAAAGAGGCAGTGGACATTCCTGAGGAAGATTCTAACCCCCATACTTAGTCACTCCCCTAAGGCAAGTGCTGTTTCTGTTTCTTTACTCTCTACATTTGACAGTTCACAAAGCCCAAAACTATGATGGAATTCTGCAACTGTGACTGATGAAATAATTATTACAATGGATGCCCCCCCTTTCCCGGCAGTACTCTGAGGTGTCCCAGACTCAGGGTAATGGTGTTAACCAGGGAGGGACAGATAACAGGAAAATTTGAGTCTGCAAACAGATGAGAGAGAGAGAGAGACAGAAGGCGGTCAGACTATGCCATACACTCACACATGTACCTATGGGTGACTCAAACTCTTACAGATTAATGGCACTAGGTCACAACAGCACCAAAACCAAAAGCGCCATCAACAACAGTGCTGTATAAACAGTGATGTCAACAACAGCACCAGCACTAAGCATTGCCGGACCACAACAGTGCCAATGGTAGTGGTCCAAATCCATATCTACGACCACTACATAGCTAAAACTCACAAATAAACATTTTGTTTTGTGGGGTGCTCCACCCCCCACAACCCCCCAACTAATATAACTAACTCCAAGGAGGGCGCGGATCTTGTGGGGGGAGAGAGACTTGGGTTCATTTTTATCTCGAGTGATAGGAAAAAAAATATTTACACTTCGGGCGGAAAAGTACAATTGCATGTGTTGGGAGACCAGGAACAGCACCCTGGTCTCCTGCTCTCTGCTGCCCAAGTTACTTCTCCCTTAGCCCTCTCCACCACAGGAGCAGCTAGGCCAGCTTCTGGATTTTTAACTTTCTTATCTTCTTTCACAGTGACACATTGCCTGGATGGTGACAGGGGTAGCAGTTTTAACACACCCTATTCTACTCCCGTTGTTATTCAGACATATGCGGTTCCTGCAGCATGGTTTAGATGGCGCTGTTCAGGAAGCGCTATTGTAACCGGATGGACAGATTAATCCAGTCCCTAATAAAACACATGCTGTGAAGCCATGTGAACCAGTGACTTCTATCATCAAAACAGATGTGGTGCAGGACCTTCCCCTTCCCCCGAAGTTCACTTGAGTTCTAATGGGGAAGGAGACTGAGGACCTAGTACCATGGGAACAGGCAAAACCCTGGAGCTGGGCAGGGACATGTGGGGGGAGGGGGCAATCTCAACCTGTCCCTAGAAGTGAGGGTCAGCAAGCAAGAATTTATGCAAGTTTGTTCCATACACCAGGGGAACTAGCGAAGAGAAGAAATATGAGCGGCATTAAATATAATGGTGGGATGGAGGATCACCCAGAGCCGGTGTTTGTGGCTCGCAACTTACTTAAAGAAAGCCTAGGTTTTCAGGCCATGGAAATCTATGCTTTAATTCATACATCAGGAGACTCCACATCTGATGTTAGCATTAAGACTGCTAACAACCGGGAGAAGCTCTCACTGAGATATCAGGAGGTGAAGTATTTCCCCTTTTTTTTCATAATTCCATTGACAAAGCCAGTCTTTAAAACCATTACCATACTGTTTAAGAATGATGGGGGTTTTGGTATACCTAACCTGATTCTGGATTCCAGAAACATATGGACAGGAGGTTGGAACAAGGGAAAGCCTTCCCCAGATGGAAGCTGGACTGAAACAACTCCTTAGCTGTCTTTTTGTGGGGAGGTATAGAGGCTTTGTCTCATATGCAGGCAATCCTAAATCACGCTTCAAGGTTGCACCTTAATAATGCCTGTGCCCAGGTAAAATGCTCTTTGTGCTCTGAAACTGGACAATTGAGTATCAGCTGCAAGAACTCTGTCTGCTGAAACCTTTGTGAGGATACAGACTCATAAAAACTGTCCCTTGGCCACCCAAAAAAAGGATGATCCCTTTAAGCTGGCAGAACAGGATTATTATGTTTCCATGGCACAAAAGCAAAATCAAAGACAAGCAGGCTTGACATGGACAATGGGTAGTACTTTTCAGCCTCATCCTGCCACCGCACCTCACCAAGATGGTGGGGAGAGGGTTGACTCTGAACAGCCCTCTATAAGTACTAAACAGGTACTACCATTTGTAGAACAAGAGTCTACTTTGCCACCTGCACAAAACTCCCCTGATGAATGCCTGGATACAGCACAAAATGACATAACACTACAAGAAGACATGGAGGTTACTGACTCCCTTCCCAGTTATGACCTCTAGTCAATAAATATTTATGTGCTCCAGTTCAGATTCCCTGGAGGGTATGCCCCACGTACGACAACATGAACTACAACCCTGTTGGCAAAATCAACACTTTGCCGACAGGTCGCTGTGTTGGTGTGCCCGAGACAGGGGCACATTGTCTCCCGGTCCTGCACTCCCCCAAATCAACTCCAACTGGAGTTGATAATCCTAAAGATGGGGGGCGGGTTCAGGGGCAAAGCCCCCGGACAAAAAAATGGACCAGGAGACACACAGGAATCATGTAAACCACAACTTGCGGTTGACATGATTCCTGTCGGTGAGATGCTGGTCGACAAAAGGGTTGTCGAATAGTCATCATAGAGCCAACTGGAGTAGATATGATGAAGGCAGTATAACCCTACTTGTGTACAGCCTCGAGTGTTGTTTCTGGCAGGGGGACTTTAACTGTATTTTGTCATCATCAGATAAGAATGGATGAACTGAAAAACTTTTCTGTGACTCCAATTTTCAAAATAGAATGTATCAAACTGCAGGTCTACGGGATTGTATGACTGATGTCGATAAACCTGACCATACTTTTTTAACGGATCCATATCCACCAGGATAGAGCGTATTTTTTATTTCACATTGACTACCATGCAGCAAAGCCTCTACTGTCCCTTTTGAGTCATCTGACCACAAAGTGGTAAGTTGTATGTTTGGCATACCTTTAAATCCCCCTAATGGATCATGGGATTGGAAACTGAATATGTCTGTGCTGCAGGGTGTTAGACTTAGACAGGAGTTAACCTATCTTTTAAGAGCCAGAAAATCCTGGTCGGATTCACAAAGTGATTTGGTATTAAGTCCCACTCAACAACTCCAGTTGTGGACCGAAATGTCCACAGCCACAGAGGTTAGTATTCACAGTCCCCCACAGCTGTGGAGATGTTATGCTGTGTCCCATCAACCATAACCATTTTCTGCAGCTGCAGGGACTTCCATGGCAACACCACCCACAAGCTGCCATAAATCATGGAGCTGGTCACAAACCAGCTCCACCTTTGTGAATACTACAGCTGTGGGAAAATCTGCTGCTCCACAAGTGGCAACACGCTTGTACTGGGTTTTTCCTGCAGCTGCAGGAGTTTTGTGGGCTTTGTGAATCCGGCCCTCGGTGTTTATTTGTTATGAGGACCCTAACTCCCAGTGGCTAGATACCAAACATATTTGTTACAAAAGAAAGCACAGAAAATAAAAAAATGACAAATATTTGACCTAATTGGGTTTAAAGAACAACTTACAAAGGTTAATGTCTCAACAAAGAGAATTTCGATCTGACCTCTCATCTCAAATTGATAGAGTCAAGGTGGAAATGAGAGGCTGGATTCACAAAGCTCATGAACTTCCTGCAGCTGTGGGAAAAATCCAGCGCAAGTGGGTAGCCACTTGCAGATCTGTAGTTTTTCAGGCCCTGCGGTGTTCACAAAGATGGAGCTAGTTTACAACTGGCTCCACGATTTATGGCAACTTGTGGGAGGTGTTGCCATGGAATTCCCCACAGCTGTGGAAGACTGTTACGGCTAGTGGAACCCAACATAACATCCCCGCAGCTGTGGGGGACTGTGAATACTAATCTCCACAGCTGTGGAGATTTTGATTCACATCTGGAGTTGCGGAGTGTGATTTAGTCCCACATCACTTCGTGAATCTGGCCCGAGATCTTTATACTATGGTGGGGCCTCCACTCTGTCAGTAGAACAAAAATATGGCACGCAGGAAGAAAATTGCAAAATTAGGATTGTGCAAAAGTATATGGAATATTTGAGAGATAATTAAGGTCATCTCCAAGGCATGGGGAGATACCTGTGAGAAATATTAATGGAATATACAGTCAATATGGTCAGTAAACAGTTGCCTGGTCTTAGGGACCCTACCTCTTTTTTGGAGCACATTCAGTTTCTTAATCCTTCCCCATCTGAGTGCCAATAACTCTTGGCACCAATTTCCAAGCCAGAACTCCTAGAAATTGTTGGTGTACTACACACAGGAATTGCTCCAGGCCCTGATGGCTTACTTAGCAAAGTATATAAGATACTGATTATAGAATTAGTGGATATATATAATTATGTACATGGACAGAATGACCTGCCTCAAGAAGTTTCTCAGAGTATTTAGCTATGCCTGTACACAAAAAAGGATAAACATGATCTCTGGAGCTGGAGACAGATAAGTCTATTAAACACAGATGGGAAGATATTGACAAGAATCTGAGGGAAAAGATTCATCACTACAGCTAAAAATTTGATCTTACCCTCACAAACCTACATAGGGCCGGGTCGTTCCATTCAAGATAATCTTCAGTTATGGGAATTGTTCAAATGTGGGAATGCTATAATGGCACAAGTCTTTCTCCTGTCTTTGGTTTAGGAAAAGGCTTTTGATTCCATACCACACTGCTACCTTTTTTCTGTTTTAAAGGCCTATGGCATTCCAGAACTCTTAGTACAATGGATCGAGCTATTGTATACTTCTGCATATATTTCACCCATTGTGAATGGGGCTAGTGGTTCTTGAATAAGAATAAGAAAAGGGGATGCCCTTTGAGTCCTATCTTGTATATTTTTTGTTTGGACCCAATATTACGACATTTGAAAGATGATGCTAGGCTCAAAGCCATTGAAGGCCCTAATTGGGAGGTGTTTCATTATACTTCTGTGTGTGCAGACAACCAGTACATTTTAGTCCAGGATGCACAATCTGGGAACCTAGTTATGGACATACTGCATGAATTTTTCTTGGCATCTGGCTCCAAAATTAACATTAATAAATGTGTGGGAATGCAGATCGGGCACATAGGAGTCCCTTCACAACCAGAGGTTGGAGGAATACAGATTCAGCAAGGATCAATAAAAAATCCTTGGGGTCACTTTTGGATCCTGAATTTGGTGGAACAGAATTAGCAAGAGAAATTATGAATTACAGAGCTTAAGATTGATAATAGCTTGTCCTATGACTGTAAAAAATAGATTTATTTTTTCACCGGCCCACCAGCACAGCGGTAGTACTACCACTCGCAACACCAATGGCCTGAGTTCGAAAGCAAGTCAGGCATTGAAGGGCTGGCTGGATTGAGAAGAATTGAGTGTTTTATGGACTGCTGTCATCCAGGGGAGGGGGAGTTACCAGTGACTGTATGACCCCTAGCGCAGGCTAGGGGTCTAACAGCTAGAGCTCACTATGCCTGAGAGGCATGACAGATGCATGGCGTTCTTCTGCCCTGGCATCATTGCACATCACGCCTCTCCTACAACATGCAAACAAATGCCGAATTTGCAGGATTCTGCCTGCCTCACCCCTAAAAGCGGACCCGTGGCACCTCCCTGGACACCAGGCATGGCATCCAGAGGGGATAAGCCAGGGAGAAACACCATGGAGAGTCCATCTCCAGGGAGCATTGACAGAGTCCAGCCGGGGGCAGGGCTGATAGGGAGCTGTTCTGGGCAACAACAAAAAAGTGGATTTTTTTTTTTGTTGAAAACTTTTATACTGCCTGTTTTTCATTTTATTAGCTATATTTTTCCAGTAGCAGAATGTATGGAGGCAAATGTGTGCAATAGTTTATTTCATCTATTGTGGGGCAGTAGACTAAATCCTGTGAAATGGAATATAACATACAGTCAGACTTGGTTAATCCAGTCATGTTCATAATTGGCCAAATGCTGCAAGACTAAAAATCATTGGATTAACAAGGCACCATTCATGCAATGAATTTAATTTTGCCTTTATTCAAGAAATGGCTGTTTCAATAAAAATGTAGATGAAAATGCAAAACACAAAACAGATAAGACATTAAACGTTAATCATTAAGCAGATTTTTTTTTTATTATTCTTTAGAAAAATATTCGGTGATGTTCATTTGTTTGAGCAACCTGATTGACTGTGCTGTGATAAATTTTTTAAAGTTCAGCACATTATCAATGTGCTTTCCTGTTTCAGCATCTGGAAGTTGTTCCAGGTATGAGAGTAGCGTATTCAGACTCTGGAAAGCCTCAGATGCTGATACAGGTAGAGGTGACTGATATGACATCTGCAAGTCCTGCAATGTCTCGTCAACATCATCCAGGATTCTTCTTCAGATGGATGATGTATAGGATATCAGTATCACTCAGTGGTGGTGATGTCACTAGTTCATTCTTGGTTGCAATAAACTGCTGTGCAGTAAGGGCATCCACGAAAGTGGCTGGTAATCAGTGAAGGAGGACATTATTTTGGAAGCTGGTACGGTGTGCTCCATAGTTTGACTATCAGGTATGGGGGGGTGGGGTTGAACTCAGCATATGGTAAGATCTGTATGTGTTGCAAGCAGTTTTGAATTTTTGAATTGTGCCATCAATCACTGAGCACAGAGGGAGTGGATGAAAAAGAGAGCTTGCCATATGCTAATTTTAAGATCTTCACCATCTTCTGCACATGTACTGTATAAATTGATGGCACAGCTCCTTCTTATAAAAATACTTAAAGTTCTTAATGATGCTGACATCCATAGGCTGGATATTGGAGGTGGGGTTAGGTAGGAGAAAATGAACTTTAACATATGACAAGTTGGGGGTACAACATAGCTGGTGGCATTGTCCACCAGCAAGATAATGTCTGAACTGTAGCCTCAGGCAGCTGCAGTTAAATCAACTAATGCTTTGGTGTTTGCTTGGTAATGGGCCTACAGTTCTGGATTGAAATCACTGGCAAAACAGTGCGGCTTTCTGGCTTTGCTAATTGTAAATGGCTTGACTTTATGACTTGCCATCAACATTACAGCAAAGGGCAACAGGCAGGCAGTCTTTTTTACTTTTCTATTCTCAGAACTGGGGCTGTGGGCAGTGTTGCAGTAGGACCCAACAGGTAGAACCAACTGGTTTCATCTAATCTGTATAGGCATGCAGCAATTTTTCAAAAAGGGCCAGGTTTTTGGAGTTTAATGCACCCACCCTACACACACCCACATCATACATCATTTGAAAGCTCCCTCATAAAGAGTCGGGATGCTGCATGTAAGTCCTTCAAGAGTACTAATGTTCAATGAAGTCCGGTTCGGGTTTTGGATATGGTGGACACGTAGATCTCGAGCTCCGTAAGCCCCTTAAACAATCCTAATAAATCCTCATAACTACACCTTGGATTCCTGACTATTTCTCCCCTTGGAAGCAAGCTGTGATGGCCACCAAAGCTGCTAAAGCCAAAGGGCTGAAATCAGCCCCTGCTCAAATGAAGATGAAACAGCTCACCTTAGACGAGGATCTGGAGAGTCAGGCAGCCCACCAGCTATGTGTGAGATTGAACTCAGAATCATTGCCAGATTTAGACAGAGAGGATTTAATCATGTCCCACAAATCTGGGAGAACCCTCCACAAAATTTTGTAATCTCGCCAAAAAAATTAAATCTTCACTGGACGATCTTAGACAGGAAGTCCAAAATATGGACAAAAAGGTCTTGGACAACACAGCCAAACTGTCTGAGGTATCAGAGGCCCAGGACTTGGGTGATAGACTGCTGCTATTCCTGTTAAAAAGAGATCAGGAAATTCAGGGTCGTCTGGAAGACAGAGAAAACCAAGCCCGTCAGAATAATTTCCGAATTCACGGGATCCCTGAGGGGGCAGAAGAAGGGTTTGCAACCCCTATTGATTTTATTCAGCAAGTCCTTCACGCAGTAATGGAAATCCCCACAGACCTTGACATCACGATGGACAAGGCTCACTGATCCCTCATGCCCAAACCCACCAGCCCATCGGTGCGGCCCAGATCCTGGGTGATATGAATTGTCCTGTACCAAAGCAAAGCGTGGGTGCTCTGGGAGGCCTGGAGGTTGAGAAATCTTAAATATAAAGAGAATATTATTTTCTTTGAGTAAGACTTCTCGTCAGCCCTGCAAACTGAGAGGCAGAAAACAAGAGCAATAATAAATGAGATCCAGGAAAAAAAGAACCTACGGACCCAGATCCTATATCCTGCTATAACCAAACCCTACCTGGAGGCAGGCCCTAAAACATACAGCGGCCTAGTAGAGCTTCTGCCACAGCTACAGGAATGGAAAATCTCCCCACCAGACATGGAAATGGCCCTGCTGGAACATAAAATCACATCCAGCACATGGGCTGTTGCCACAAATGGAACTTCAAGAGCTGCCGTGGGAGCAGTGCCGACATCCCTTGCTCAGGATGTTTCCAGAGTTACTCATCGAGCAGACAAGAGGAAGAAAGATGACTGGGAATCACTCCTTTCTACTGTCTTGAAACGCTGAGAAGAGCAGGTGTATAACCAGCTAGTTGATCGCACTGGTAAGTGTAGGGACATACTATTTACAACCTGAACAGTGCACCTTAAAAACATTTGACTCCCTTACCTCACTGAATAGACTTCCTACTGACTATGAACCTGAGACTGTACATAAAGGCCGGGATCAGAACGTGGGGGGGGGGTACTCTGAATGACCACAGCAATGGTTAAAATTACTTACTCTGAAAACATAACATAACATAGGTGAAAGTTATGGATGTGTATAAATGGGATATGTTACAAGGATATGACACAATGTCTGGGGGGGAATCAGAGAATATGCAGCACTGGAGCATTAAATCGAACTTGAGCCTAACAGTTTAAAGGCGAATACAGTCATGCCCCAAGGGCCGCGGATGTTCATTGGTGTGGAATTGGGGTCTTTGAAGACATATAAATGTATCTGGGGACATTAAATCTGTTGGGAAGGGGGGGATCTGGAGGGTTTGAGCAAACATATCAGTGTTTCCACTGTTATTAGCTAATCGCACAAGAAACATCACTAAAGCGAAGCTCCCCATTACATTGGTGTTGATATACAGCCCGGACACCTGGCTGGGACTCACTCTTACTAGAGTCCAGGAGGATTGAGCCAATTATTTGACTGTTCTTCCTCCTCTCCAGGTAGAGCAGGTTACACATCAGCTCACCTGGACTTTCAAGGTGCCTCTTGAATGGCACCCCTACCTTGGAGATCATTTTGTAAATAGTTTTCTCTCTGGAGGTGATCCTCAAGTTGAGAGTTCCATCTTAGAGGAGGTTTCGTTAGGACAAATGTTATTGTCTATTGTTATTGTTAGGTGTTACCTTGACATTTTTCAGCTTAGTGCCATACATAGAGCACTGGAGACTGTGGAGTGCAGAGGAAGCCTGAAGAACCGAGAGAACTGTCTTACCCCCGGGAGTGGGAGAGGGACAGGAGGGTTTTCAGTTAGATTTGGACCACGGGAGGAGGTGAATACGATAAGGGACCCTGGATTGTGAACAGCTGAATGCTATTATTCATGAGCAAATGGGTGATGGGTGTAGTATTACTATTTTATCACACAATGTGAATGGAATAAACAACTCTGTGAAGAGGCAGAAAGTTATTTTGGTCCTCAGAAAACAAGCTCCTTCTTTTAAGTTATTGCAGGAGACACATCTTAACAAGTCAGAGCAAGCTAAGTTGGGGAATTTTGGTTTCTCTCAGGTGGTGGCCTCTTCATATGGGAGAGGGAAGAGAAGGGGCACAGCCATATTAGTTTCCCATGTAACCCCGTTGAGTGTGTCCTCCACTTACTGATACCCTGAGGGACATCTGGCAATACTAGTCGAAGTGATGGAGGGCACTCCAATCACACTATCCTTGCTCTATATCCCCCCAGGATCCACAGTCGCCACAGTCAGGGCCCTGCTGCATAAAGTCACCAAACTACATACTGGTACTTTAGTAGTAGGGGGAGACTTAAACCAAACAATAGAGCAGAAAGACTCCTCCAGCCCGACACCTTAAACAAACACCATCTAGTAAAACAATTAAGGAATATATGCAGAGGGCCCTGTGGGTCGATGCCTGGAGACAACTTCATCCTAGGCAAAGGGAGTATGCACATCCCCCCCCCCCATGGCTCCTATGCTCGTCTTGATCACTTTTCAGTTTCTAGAGAACACTGCCATAAGGTGAGGAGCTGCACACTTATCCCTCTAACCTTGTCAGACCACTCCCAACTTTCCCTGAACTTGGATTGGGGCTCAGAGAGGAGACAGTCCCTTTGGAAGTTTAATAACTACTTACCAAACCTGAAAGAATTCACCAAATTAATTAAGCAATGAATACATCAAATCATTCAGGAAAATGACTTCCCACAAGTGTCCAGAGCAACCCCGTGGGACACCACAAAAGTTGTTTTAAGGGGTGACATGATTCAATTTTTGGCTCACTATAGAAAACAACAAAATGTGCAACTAGAAAAGCTCCAGCAGGAGTTGCAGGAGCTGCAGACAGCTCATGCAGGAGGGGACCTTGCTGTCTGGCCCTTATTAATTGATGTTAAAACAGAACAGGCCCTACAACGTCTCTGCCAAAAATGCTATGAACAGGACCAAAGGCAACTCACCTGCTGGCCCACCGGCTGAGGCAGCAGACCTCCCAAGCCATGATAGCCCAGATTAGGGACCCCAAAAAGGTCATTTAGTGAGAATGCGTAAGCATATTCTGGAATCCTTTAAGGAATATTACCACACCCTAATTACCCCAGAGCAAACGGCAAGTGACTCACAAATCCATGCTTATCTTTCAAGGCTGAGATTGTCTAAGCTCATGCCTGAACTTGGGTCACAAATAGATAGACCATTCACCCTAATGGAGTTTACCAGCGCAATAAACTCACTAAAATCTAACCAGACCCCGGGCCCTGATGGGTACATGCCTGAATTTTTCAGATTCTTTAAAAAGGCAGTAGGGTTGCCCATTCTGGCAGTCTGTAGGGCCTCCCAGAGTGGAGAGGAATTATCTAAGACCTGGAACTATGCTGTCATTATCAGCATTCCGAAACTGGACAAAGACTTAACTAAGTGTAAGTCATATCAACCTATATCTATATTGAATATAGATTATAAACTGTATGCTACATTATTGGCAAGATGCTTGGAACAAGTCCTTCCCAGGTTAGTTGATTATGACCAAACGGGCTTTGTCCCCGGGTGACAGACACAGGACAATATCAAGAGGACCTTGTCTCTCCTACATTATGCCACCCGGTTGGGGTCCCCTTCCTACTACTGAGCTTGGATGCTGAAAAGGCCTTCGACAAGGTGGCATGGAATTTCCTTAGTCATACTCTTGAAGCTTTTGATTTTTCAGAAACATTTATCAAGATCATAAATAAAATTTATTCTGACCCAAGGGTTTATATCAAAATAAATGGAGAGGTGTCTACCCCAATTTCTTTGCTCTGGGATACCAAACAGGGATACCCCCTCTCCCCGCTCCTGTTCACTTTATACCTGGAGCCACTAGCACAGGACTTGAGATGGAGGGAGGGGGTGGTGGGTCTTCGCATGGGGGTGAGACCCACAAACTAGCCCTGTATGCGGATGATCTGTTCATCTACCTTAATAATCCAGAGAAAAGTCTGGTGCCACTTTGGGATATCTTGAAGGAGTTCAGTCTATTGGCGGGTTATAAGGTTAACACTGCCAAAATTGAGGTCTTGGCAGTTTCTTACTCCCCTTTTGATAGAATAAAAGAAACTTTCCATTTCAGATGGGACAGGGAACACCTCTGATACCTCGTAGTCCATTTATCTTTGGACAGCACCCAGATTTTGAAACTTAATTTTACCCCTATCTTAAAGCAACTGAAGGCAGACTTGGAGAGGTAGGTGCTTATTCCCAGCTCCTTGGTACAGAGAATAGAGGTGGTCAAAATGGTATTGCTCCCTACGTTTTTGTACTTGTCACAGACACTACCAATCCATATTCTGAAGAAATTTTTAAATAAAATAAATAAAGGGATTTCTCACTTTGTTTGGGGCCTGCAGATGCCTAGAATTAGGTTTTGGTATTACAGATTCTCAATAGGGAGGGGGACTGTCTCTCCTCAACTTGAAACTATATCACCAGGCAGCTCAACTTCAGATGGCTTTCTATTGGTTAAGTAGAGAGTACACTGCCAAGTGGAAAACCTTGGAGATTAAGAGGGGTCAGTCTCCCCAAACTGAACAGGGTTCTTCTTACTGGGTGGGAGACCTTCCCTGCTCTGGGGAGTGGGAACCTGTATACAGAACATACCATCTCCAACTAGTATGAGATACTAGACAACAGATCCTTGTGGTCTTGGAGGCCCCTTTTAATACCAATTGCACATGCGGATGCCTTTGTGGGAGGAGAGGGGTCTCTTTTTGGTGTGGCACTTCTTAGGTGTGGGGGGGGAGTTATCGTTTCAGGAGTTAGTGACCCAATTTGGAATACCATGGCAGGATAGATTTAAGTATTTTCAAGTTAGGGACTTTATCCAGTCTCTCAGTCTCCCCTCTCAGGAGGAGACTCCCTCCCCGAAGATCATTTACCGAATCAAATTAGCTTTGGAGAGCCGGGTACCACAGGACAAGATAGTGTCATACTGATATAGGGCTCTCCTCTAATGGAGAGGAGATACAACTCAAACAGTTGGAAGGGCCTGGACACATGACTTGGGAGTGCAAATACCTGATATGGTCTGGTCCAGAGCTACAGAAAGGATACACTGGGGAATCACTGCAGTGAGTTGACTGGAGTTCTCCTGGAAGGTGCTCTCTAGATATTTATGGACTCCTGCAGTGTAGATGAAGTATAGAGAAGGGAGCACCTCGACCTGCTGGAGGGGTTGTGGCCACTCCCCTGTGGCCCTGGTCCACATCCTGTGGAGTTGTCCCTCCTTGGCCCCCTTCTTTTTGTAACTGTAGCAGGCCATACACACCATCTTTGATCTGAGTCTTATTCTGACTCCCCCCCAAATTTATCTCTTCCTAGATCTCCCACCTAGACACAAAAGTTCAGAAACTGTAAAATTATTAAGAATCATGCTTCTGGTGACCCAGAAAACAATCAGTAAAAACTGGCTCACCAATAAGATTATTTCAGTAGACCAGTGGCATGACATTATGATTGCTATTTATCGGATGGAGGGACTCACAGCCTCTCTTAATAAAAGGCAGTCACAATTTAAACTACTCTGGAGGAGATGGGTCATTTATATAATGGCACAGAGACCTGACTTCGTACCATGATTAGGGGGTGAGATGGGGAAATTATAACATCCTATAATACCTATTGCTTGCTGCAACTCCCTCCCACCCGACTGGCTGTCATTTTCTTCCCACACAGAGGGTAGGCCGCTATACCTCGATACTCAACTTAACATATTTATTATCAGCTAGACTCTGTAGATTGTATGCTACTGGTAACCTTGTTTTTTTCTTCAGCATAATGGCTCCCTCAACCACAAATGTTGTTTGGATTTATATGGATTGATACATTAATTTACTTAGATTCAGATAAATTCCTCCTATTGAGACTCCTTTTTTCCTAATGTCTTCTGTAACATATATTGCATTAATCCGCACATATAGATTTGCACTTTTTGTATTATTTATGGTTTCTGTTTGTTGTATTTGTACATATGTGTTGTATTGTTTTATTTACAAAAATATATTAAACAAAGTTTTAAAAAAAAAAGAGTACTAATCTTCACTCTGACTGGTTAATCCATCGGCAACTGAGAAACACGTGCAAAACCAGGATCCAGGTAGCCAAAAGAGCCTACTACCGCTCACTCCAAACAGAAAATCTTAGCAAACCTAAGGAATTTTGGAAACAGATTAACTCCTTAATCAAGGGTAAATCAGTATAGTGTCCTAGTTACATTCTTTCAGGTGCCAACCTCCTACAAGGCATCCCTTCCATCACAGAGGGAATAAACCAATTTTTCACTGACTTAGATAGATACACTTTGCATCTTTTGCAACACCTGACTTCTCCATCACTGCTGATCCCCATACTAGTCTAGGCTCGTGCCCTGCTTTCCACTTAAAATACACAACCAAAAAGGAAGTTTTCTAATTGCTATCAAAACTCAAAGAAGAGAGCTTTCCTGGTCATGATACCATTTGAGCCCAAGTTCCTTAAATTAGGGGCACCAGCACTTGCTGCACCTATCTGTAAACTAATTAACAGGTCCTTCCTTTCTGGATCCATTCTGAGCAAATGGAAAGTGGCTATGGTAGTCCCCATTCACAAGGATGGCTCCCTTGCCATAGAAAATTACAGACCTATTTAAATTCTCTGCTCCCTGGCCAAAATCCAAGAGAGAATATTTTATAATCAACTACAGTTCTATTTGGAGACACACCACCTAATCGACATCTGCCAGCATGGCTTTAGAAAGAGCTATAGTATAACTACAGCTCTTGTAAAGGTCTCTACTGAGATTCTCAATGCAAGTGACAAAGGCCTTGTTACAAGAGCAGTGTTTGTTGACCTGACAAAGACCTTTGACCTTGTCAATCACCATCTATATTAAGAAAACTTAACGTCCTGGGTCTTGATTGCTTAGCGCTAACCTGGCAAAAGAGCTAACTCATTGGGAGATCCTAAAGGGTGAAGTGGTCCAGAGCACTGTCTTCTGTCAGATTCTCAGACCCATTATGCATGGTGTTCCCCAGGGATCTATACTGGGTCCATTACTTTTCTCGTTCTTCATTAACAAGCTTCCCACATTCTGCAGAGGTGCATTAGTACAATTTTATGCAAAGTTGTACTGCTGCACCTCCACAGAAGTTAGGAAGCTTGCTAATGTAGCTAGAGGGGGGAATGGCTCAGGGGCAACATGAAGAAGTATTTTTTCATGGAGAGGGTGGTGGATGCATGTAACCGCCTTCCTGAGGAGGTTGTGGGGTCAAAAACAGTGGGGCAATTCAAGAATGCAAGGGAAAGACATAAGGCAATTATAGTGGGAGTTAGGAGGAAGTAGGCTGCTGGTTAACTAGAATCTGCAACTTATCCAATAGGTAGGGAAATGGGCAGACTAGGTGGGCCAAGCAATCCTTATCTGCCATCAAAGTCTATGTTTCTATGATGCCATTCTATTCTGTTCCTCCAATAACATGGACTGGATTAATCAGAGTCTTAACTCAGATTTCAATAAACTTGAATTATTGGTCTCAGATAACCATGTAATTTTTAATACCAAAAAAAAAAAATAAAACAAAGCCATGGTATTCCACAATCCCTCCTCTAAAACCTCCAAAATCTCATTGCAATATCCTCTCAAAATCTGCTCACTTTCCGGGGTTTCCATAGAAGTAGTCCAAACCTTTAAATATTTAGGACTACACCTGGACTCAGCCTTTTCTTTAGAGACCCATGTCTCCTTGCTAAATAAAACTATCAACCAGAAACTTGGTAGCTTGGTCTGTTATATCAACTATGCCTCCTTTTATCCACCACCTCCTGCCAGAAAATTGCTTCCACATCCTTCCTCCCTATACTTTTCCATGGTGCACCACTACTTCTGTCTGCTCAACCTTCATCCATTGCCCAGCTCCAACAACTCTATTACAGAACCAGGTGTTTTACCTTAGGATCTGAACCTAGATACACCACTGCAATATCTTGACTACCCTACAGTGGCCAGATTATGATGCAAGGCTACAGTACCTCACCTTATGCTTTGTAAATACTGTAAGCTTGAAAATCTTTTCAATCTACCCTGCCTAAGAAGAATTGTCTATCGCAAAGAAGTTTCTTGACCACTCAGGTCTTCTACTTTACCTATACTAGCTACCCCAAACACTAGCCATCTCACAGAGATGTGATCTTTCACCTACTCTGCCACCACTACATGGAAAGCATTACCTCCTCATCTCCTCTCTTGCCCTTCCCTACCACTATGCAAAAAATCACTTGCTACACACCTGCTGAAACCTTTTACTTGCATCTGCTTTTGTTAACCCTATACCCTAACTACTCTCAAATTAATTATGACAGGAGTTTGTTTCAAAGCTTGCTTCACTCTGCATTACTTATGTTCATCCTAATCATATTTTGCTGACTGAATCTATTATTCTTTTTTTATATTGTGCTGATGAAATCTCATTAGAAGCTGCTATTTATAACTTTTGTAAATATGTATATTTATCTGTTAATTTGTATATCTCACTGTATATAATATTGTAATTTATGTATATTATGTACTTACTGTTTACTACCTTTGTTACCTTGCCTATCCCAGTCTTTAGAGTATATTCATTACTGTTTTGATGACATCATCAACTGTTTGCTGTTAATATATCTGCTGTTCTTAACATATGCTGCTCACTTGTTTTTGCTTTCCTGTTCTGTGTATCATATCTGTCAGTACTGTATTGTATTTTCTGTCCAGGTCGCCCCTGAAAAAGGGACTGCATGGTCTCAGTGGTCTCACCCAGTTACCAAAATTTGGATAAAAAATAAATAAATAAAAATGTTATGTACATTTAGATGAGGTATGATGTGGAGCTGTGAAGTGGAGCCATAAGCTTGTAGGCAAGATTAAACAATGGTATCCAGAATTGCACAGTTCCAGAAACACTGCAACATGATTATGAGTCCAGTCTTCACTGTTTAAGTTAATTTCAACAACTTAATGTGGTGTTTATTGGTCAAAGCTACCAAATGACAGTGTATCAAAATATTTTTATTGGTTTTGCATAGGCTAGTATTTTTTTCAGAAATGATGAAGCTGATTAGCATATGGCAAAATTGGTGAATATCAACATTTTGTAATGTACTAAATTGAAATGTTTTCACATCACAGATTGTTAATTGTTAAAGTGTCTCACAAGTGATTATAATAGTTTTTTTTATATTTTCAATTGAAATTTGTTGTGCACCAGTTGCAGTAGTCTGCCTGGTAGAAGGTTTTAATTTGTAATTGCCTATGCATGCAGTACTAGCCTTTGAAATATTCTAGAAACTAGCTTTTTAATTCAGTGACACTTATTCACAGGTGACAGGTCAATATTAGTGTTAGAGATGACAATAGACAGCTTCATATTGGGCTTCAATCAAAGTGCTCACTAAACAAAAATGGCAGTTTTGATACTAGCATATAGATGTAATTTATATCTAATTTAGCACGTCTGTGTATGTGTACAAAATGAAAAATGGTGGTAGTGGTGGTGATAATTCTAACAATATACTTTTTGAATTTCACCTCCACAGGAAGTTTCAGTATATGAAGACATGGAGGATACATGCCTCTTGAAGCTTACATCAAAAAGAAAAAACTCTCCACAGACTTTGAAAATGTGTTATTTGTCAAGAAATCAACAGAATGTGAAACTGTCAAAAGCCACCAGTGTTGGACAGAACTCTGTAATGCTGGCAGCAGAAGTCAGGAAAGATGTAATGTACTGGTGACTACTGGATGAGTTTTCTAGTTTACATGATGTGCCACCAATACTGTAACACTGGGGTTGCTTTCAGAAATACACAAGCAAAACTTTTTTAGCACATCAGAGTTGTATTCTACCCAGGAAAGAAAACAGACTCTGAGTCCAATCAGACAGCATCATGTTCTCCTGCTTCTATAGCCACCAGAGCAGGCATGTCCTCCAGCAATTGGTCCTGTTGCATTGCTGTCATGAGAAAAACACACTAGAAAGACAAGAAACATTATAAAATTGAAACATTTGAGAGAGGAACCGATCTAAGGGGAGGTGATGACATGTTGCACAGAATATCTGAGGAAGACTTCCTTGCAAAGGATGCAGTTTATCACTCAACATGCCTTTCTTCCTACTTGAGTAAAATAAATCTGAAAACAATACCATCTAGTTCCACTGTAACAATAGTCACCTTATGACACTGCATTTTATCAGCTGATTGAAGAGACAGACAATGATCTTATGTACAAGAAGGCTCTTCTCCTGTCCAAGCTGGTACAAAGATATAAAACCCTATTTCCCTCAGATATAGAAACTGAAAGCTATTCCAGTAGCAAATTACAGGTAAGATTAGAAAAACATTATGGTTCTGCAGTTTCATTCTATGCACAGCATAGACAAGGCAAGTCTACCATTGTTCTATGCAGCACGATCGCATTAGCTGATGCTATTCAAGCTGCTAGTAATCTGAAGCATTAACTTAAGTCATCCAAATGTTTTGTGGATGTTCTTCTGGGGAGTGAGCCTGATGAACAGCTTTCAAATGAACAAGTGGTTTCTATAATGCCGCTTCAATTCGGTCTGAAATAGCAAAAATTAAACTCTCAGAATATTATCCAAAGCCAGGGGATTGTAATTTAAAGAGGTCAGCTACTTTTGTGCCCCAATTGGTGCAGCAGTTTGTCCTTTGTTTGATAAATAAAGAGACATATAATTCAGCCAGCAACGAGTACCATACTTCAGAAGACATTCAAAGAAGGTGCCTCCCAAATGCGGAGTGCATAGTATTTAACAGTTCCAAAATTATCACGCCACTGCACATAAGCCTTGCTGCACAGCTACACCATAAGTTTGGGTCTTGCAAGTTAGTTGACATACTACCCCTTCATGGATACTGCATCAATTATGATGAGCAGAGGCAGTTCATGACTAGTGCTGCAAAAAGTGAGGTAGAAAGACTCCAAGGAGGTGTGCTAATTCCAAATGGAATTGTACCACTTCATGCTGGTGGAAATCTCATCCATGAAGGAGATGATAATACAGACATCAACATAGAGACCATTGATGGAAAGAATACCTTCCATTCAATAGCTAGAGTTGTATCTCAAGAACAGTTTGCAGAAAGTCCAGCATCACAAGAAATATCACTGAAGCATGGGAAAGAAAAGTCACTTACTCTTCCTGGGCAATCAGAGTCTCTTACGCAGTGTGTAGCATTTGAAAAACCTATAACACATCCAGAACCAACTCACTATGAAAAAGTACTTGAGAAAATAAACTTCTGTCACCTACAAGTGAAAGCTGTCCGAGATATCTCTTGGTGTCTTTTAAGACTACTACCTCGTGATGTCCTACCAATACCAAATGACATTTATATTGTTCACATTCAGGTGATTCCATTTTGGACTGGTTTCAACCACAAGCATGCCACAAAAAAAGAGCACCTACACAGTAGTTGCATACCTATTGTGGATGCCAAACCAGCTGACATGGCCACAGTCTGTACTACAATACTGAAATGTAAGAAAATGTAAGCAGTTCTAGGCCAGCAGCATGCCATCCAGACCATGGATCAGCAGCTGCATGCTGTTGCTCAGCAAGCAAAATGGACTCTCCCAAATTAACTTGGTACCAATGTGATTCACCTAGGTGGTTTTCACACCCTGTGTTGTTTTATCGCATGTATAGGAACATTTTGGGAAGATGCAGGATTGCTAGACCTTCTTGTTGATTCTGATGTGTATGCAGCTTGTACCGCAGATCAAATGATTGCTGGTAAGCAATTCAACAATGCTCTATATGGCTTGACTCTAGCATGTGAGGCCCTGAGTGCTCTGACACTTTCTTCATTTGTTAAATGGTGTGAACAGGGAGGAGGTACTCACTGAGTTCCAGCATTTGTCTGACAAATGTTGGCTGACTCTGAAAAGGTGTTTGAATCTGAAGAATTGAGTTCTTATAACATGTCATTAAAGAGATTGATGATGCTCTAATTCAGCATATGCTACCACTACTGGGGAAATTTTAGACATGGGGTATGCACAGTCTCCTAGATTCATGTTCTGGGATAATTTCCTCCAGGTTATGCAGATACTACTTCTAAATGTCTGTGCAGAGCAAGAGGGTGATTGGAAACTTCACCTACACATACAATGTGCCATGCATCCATACTTCTTCACTGAAAAACAGGTCACACTATGCCAAGTAGATTCCAAGATACATTTTTGATATGCTGAATCTCCCTGAAGAAGTACACAGTGCCTTCGAATCTGGCAAATTTGCTGTGTGCCAGACTACTGGTTCTTTCAATGGAATTTGGAGTGACATGGGAACAGAGAAAACTGTCATCAAAGACTCAAAGGCAGCAGTGAGATTGTAGGACTGACAAGAAAGAAGCCAGCCCTTGTTAGATGGACCCTCAAAAATCATAGATACATAGACACTGTCAGCAGATAAGAGCCTATGGCCTACATAAAATCAAGTCCTGAGTGAATATGCAAAAGCAATGAGAGAACGAAGTGGCTTATCAACAAGCAGTGAAGATGAAGTACACAAACAAGTCATTCCCTCTGCACTGAAGAGGGATGAAGAACATGTTACAGCCTTTACTAGCCAAGTCATCAACAATATGACAAACCCAATTGACCCTGAATCACATCCAGAGGTGTTTTTCAACATATCTACTGGACTGCATGTAACATCAGATGTACAAGAGTCTGTACTGAAAATAGTAGATGTTGGTGAAGAACAAATGGAGAGATCTGTGCTAGGTGCACTTGATTCTGATGTGATACATAGTATATTCAGCCCCATCAAGAAAGCTGGCATCAAAATATTTGCTGACATGGCCAAGAAGACCAAATTTAAGTCTGGCAAGGGAGGGACAATCACAACAGTTATCAGTCCAGAAACTGTTTTCCACAGAGCCTTGTTCTTAGCAAGATGCAGAGATGGTGTTTCAATGGCAGCTGTTCTTAGTCACCCAACAGGACCTGTGCTTATGTTACTTTTCCATGCTGATGGAACAATGAGAAAAACAGAGAAAGCTGAATTAGGGCATCAGCTGGAAACTCAAGCTGAAAGCAACCATGAGCTATGAGGATGCAATGAAGAAACCACAGTGTACGTCAGAGATGTCATGGCTGTCATTCAAATGATGGCTGGAGACAAATTCCACACATTAAATGAATTGACTGCTGAGTACTTGAGGCAGGTCCTAAAATGATTTGACAAAGCTAATTCTGTAATTGAAGTCTTTGACAGATATGACAACAGTAACTCTGTCAAAACAACAGAAAGACAGCGCCAGTCAGGATCTAAGGTTGGATTCAAGCAATGCCAGATTATTTGTGGATGCCTTGTGCCTTCATGGAAAAAGTTTCTAAATGTAGCATCCAACAAGCAGTCACTTGCTAAATTCCTCTGGGAAGACCTAGCTAAGATAAAGAAATGGTCAGGTATTTAGCAACTGGGAATCAGTGCCAAAAAGTGAAAGGTCATGCACTGGGGGGTGAGGAACCTGAAGACCAAATACCTGCTGTGTGGTTACCAGGGCAGAGGAAGAGAAGGACTTGGGAGTTATCATCATGAGTACCCTGAAGCACACTGCTGGAAAGCAGCAGCCAAAGTGAATCAAATGCTGGGCTGCATAGCCAGGGCTATAACTAGCAGGAAAGTGGAGGTCAATCTGCAACTGTACAGATACCTACTTTGGACACATTTGGAGTACAGGGTACAGTACTGGTGTCCTTACCCAAAGAAATACATCATCCTGCTGGAAACAGTTCAGAGAAGGGCATCGAAAATGATCCAGGGACCGCAAGGCAGAACACACAAGGAGAGACTCAGAGATCTCAACATGTACTCCCTGGAGGATAGAAGTGAGAGGGGTGACCTGATTAAAACCTTCAAGTACCATAATGGTTTCAACAGGGTGAGCTTTGAGGGTCTCTGCAACCTTAGTGGGAACAGGACCACTAGGGGACACTTCCTCAAACTGGTGGGGGGGGGAGATTCAGGTAGGAAATGAGGAGGCACTTTTTCATGAAGGAGGTGGTAGCTAAGTGGAATGAGTTACTGGATGAAGTTGGTCTCCCTGAAGACAGTGGACAGCTTCAAGGGAGGTTGGGACAGAGTAAAGGGAAAATATGCTTGTAGGGGAGGGGTGTGGGATGGAGGCAGAAGTAGATGATCGGGAGGAGGGCAGATCCCGTAGTAGACACCAAGGGGTCTGCAAACTTAGGCAGACATGATATACCACAAGGCCTTTTCTGCTGGCTTAATTTTATGTTTATACGACCAAGTACCTCATAAGTATTTGTTTAATATTCTCAGACTGTATGGTATACCTGAAGTGTTTATTACTTGGATATTAGTATTGTATGAAGGAGCATTTATTTACTTTCTTGTTTATTCAGGGAAGGGACCTCCAATACAGTTAAAAAGTGTGTTCTCCTCAGACCCCAATTCAGTAGTTAGAGGAATTCAGCTAACTCAGGATGTGGCCGAGCTGAAAACATTAGCTTGCGCTGAAAATCTTTCCATTGTATTAAAAGATCCAGAATCTGGAGCTCCAGTGCAAGAAATTTTAAATACTTTCCCAATAGCAGGACCCAAGATAAATTATAATAAAAGTGTAGGGACCCAAAGAGGCAGAATAGAAGGATCAACAACAGTTGGGCAAATTGCAGGAATACGTGTCAGCAAAAGTCCAGTTAAAATATTGGCTATTACATTTGGCTAGGCAGGAGAATCTACAGTAGCTTAAGAAAATTAGAAAGACTGTATTTGTAAATAGAGTTGGAGTGAACGTACCTTTGGTGAGAGGTGGTGTTACCTTTTAAATAAATTACATGCAGTATATGAACCATTAACTGTGTTAGAGTGTTGCTTTTGATACTAGGGGAGAATCACTACATGCCTATCTTTATAGTACCTTGGGATTGTGGAGGTAATCCATGTCGTGTCACAGATTGCACTTTGTTAGTGATTCTGAGAATTATCCTACACACACAGTGTGGTTGTTGCAGGCTTGCCAGCTAAATTGTGTTATTTGCACCATAAACAGTGTTTTTAAACACTACTTTTATTGATTTATACCACCGCTGAACTGGAGGTTACAACTCTAACACTTCCAGGTTCGGGCGTTAAATCAGACCGCTCTAGTGAGTGGGGCGAGCGTGCACAGCGCCGCGCACAGACACACGTGTCCTGCACATGTCTGCTGTGTCCACTGTGGGAGTTTGGAGTTTGGACCAGTAAAATCTAGTAAGTAAGTTGTACGTACCAAACCAGACTAGGTAAATCAGTATGTATATTCAGGAAGGGTTCATTACATTGAGCTCAGGTGAAATTGCAATGCTCTGTATTTTTTGTAATAAATTTTGTTTGGAAAGCCAGGCAGGATTCAAAGGGCTAAAATGTCCACAATGTCTAGAAATCATGCAGCTTAAAGCTAAAATGTCAGACCTAGAACAAGAAATAGCAAATATAAAGAAGAGTACAATGGTAATACAGAAACATCAAAAGGATACTGGTAACACTGGGATATTGCAACAAATAAACAAATCACATGACGATACACAGAAACGAAGCAGAGAAAGTGATAGTAGTGATGAAGAGGAATGGAGCCCAGTTAACACCAAAAAAAGGCCAAAAGGGGTAGATGTTGTATGGATTTTATTATTCCAACCAATAATAGTTTCACAGTACTTCAACCAGATGATTTACCTGTTGTTATTGAACAACAAAATGTTAACCTAAACAGTACTAACATTTCTAAGGACAACAATGGAGCAAATATATCACATACTCAGGGTCAAAAAATAACATCAGGTGCCATCAGTATAGTGCCCAAAAACACTAGACTTGTTGTCACTGCACAGGTTCATGCATCACCTAACAACATATCTAGTCATGGCATACCTATGAGTCTACAAAATAATATAAGTAACATGGCCCCTACCGATAAAACTGTGAACAACAAATTTAGTATCAGTTCTGATACTTCAGACTCGGTGCCAGTTATGAACAGTGTACCAGCAAGCAACTCAGTACAACCTCCAGATAAATGCACTAGACAGGTCTATGTTCTAGGTGATTCAATAATCAAATACTTGGATGGATATATCTGTAAAAGAGATAAAGCAAATACAACCTGTTCAAGTTACAGAATACCATGGGTTAGCGATATAAATAGAATGCTTCCAAACATTATCAAACATGCAGGTGTAGACCCACTGATGATACTTCATGTTGGCACTAAAGACATTAACAAATTTACATTAGATAACATTAAAGAAGACTTTATAAAGCTGGCATCAACACTAAGGGAAAAATGTTGTGAATTTTGCATTTCAGAAATTTTACCTGTACCCAGAGCCAATATCACAGAATGAAACAAAATCAAACAATTGAATGAATGGCTAAGGAAATGGTATTTGCTTGAGAACTTCAAATGTATTACCCATTAGGAAACATTTTCTTGTGATTATAGCCTTTTTAGCTGGGATGGACTCCACCTGAATAAGAAAGGTGGAGCTGAATTAGGGAAGTCAATTGCAGCAACAATCGAATCCTGTTTAAATTAAATAACAGGAGGCAACAAGGGACTGCTTCCATATCAAAGTCAAATTACAATATAGAAAAGCAAGAAAATTATAAGATCATGGTAGCCAACATTAGAAGTCTAAATATGACAAAAATCACAGAATTAACAGAAATTCTTATTAGAAATTAGATAGATATTGCAGCACTCTTTTTAATAAATCATGGGAGGATGGTGTGGTACCTGAGGACTGGAGGAAGGCGGATGTGATTCCCCTTCACAAAAGTGGGACCAAGACAGGGGCAGGATACTACAGTCCTGTCAGTCTGACCTCAGTGGTAGGGAAAGTGATGGAGTCACTTCTGAAGGAAAGAATAGTTGAGTACCTAGAGGCCAGTGGGGCAGAGGACCCAAGGCAGCATGGGTTCACAGCAGGAAGGTTATGTCAGATGAATCTAATAGATTTCTTTGACTGGGTGACCAAGGTAGTAGACCAGGGAGGGGCTGTGGACGTGGCATACCTAGACTTTAGCAAGGCATTTGACACAGTCCTACACAAAAGATTAATAGTCAAATTAACCAGCCTGGGAGTGGGTCCCAGGGTGGTAGCCTGGGTAAAACATTGGCTGAACAACAGGACACAGAAGGTAATTGTAAATGGAGTCCACTCTGAAGAAAGAGGGGTTACTAGTGGGTACCATAGGGTTCAGTACTGGGTTCTGTCCTTTTTAATGTCTTTATAAGTGACATTGCAGGGGGGACTGGAAGGAAAAGTATGCCTCTTTGCAGATGACACAAAGATCTGCAACAGGGTTGATACACAAGGAGGTGTGGAAAGGATGAGAAGGGACTTGGCAAGGTTGGAGGAATGGTCAGAAGTATGGCAGCTAGGATTCAATGCAAAGAAGTGCAAAATAATGCACCTGGGAAACAAGAACCCAGGGGAAGAATACACAATGGGGGGGAGGTAGTAACAACAAATAAAACAAGCATTTGTCAATGCCGAATGTTGGCTTGCTGGCATTGGCATTGGTAGTGCAGGAGTTAGACAGATGCATCATAGGAATGGCAGTGAAGTATTGAACTGATGCCAACCCACCCCCACCCTGCAGAGAGTGACAAGCATTAGGGTGTCCCTTTGGGTGTTTGGTAGTGCAGTGTGGGAAAACATGTTGGGCAGGATGTGAGAAATGACAGCTGCACAGTTCATAAGGAGGTGTAAAAAAATGCCAGTGTTGAAAATGTGGCATATAAATATACCAAATTTGCGAAGCTACTAGGGTGTGTGGGAAATATGCAATGCACGCTTGCAACACTGCCATTTTATGGGCGTTCAGCACCACATTTTCAACATAGGCATTTTAGCACCTGTGCTCATGTACAATGTCACTGTTATTTCCTCAAAGTGTCCCAAGAAGTGATTTCGCACAGCGACCACGCTATTCTGCGCCGGAAGTGCAAAAACACATTTTGGGCATGATAAGTCAAATGACGGCTGTACTGTTCATCAAGAGGTGTGGAAAAATGGCAATGGTGAAAATTCAGACTGAAAATATCACAAATGCACGACGGTATGAGCGAGCAGCAATCTGCCAACGATGCTCAGAATACAGTTATTTTTATGGAGTATCATCACCAAATTTCAACATAGGCATTTAGGTCCTCTGCTCATGAACTGTGTCACTGTCATTTTCATAATCTAGCCCAACACTGATTTCCCACAGCGACTGCAGCATTGTCGCCAAGTGTGGAATCACATTTCGGGCAGGATGTGGAAAATGACAGCTGTACTGTTACAAGAGGTGTACAAAATGACAATCACAATCCAGCAGTAAAATATTGTGAATGCAAGTTATGAACCTCGCGTAGCAACTAGGCAACGCACGCTCGTAAAACAGGCATTTGTTGGATTTTTTCCACCAAATTTGGGACTTAGGCTTTTTAAGAGGGCACCTCATGAACACCACCACTGTCATTTCATTAATGGGCCCCGAAGGGTGATTTCACTCAGTGACTGCAAAATCACCTTTCAAGGCCGATAAACACAATGACAGTGACAGAATTCATGAAGAGGGGCCCCAAAAACCCCATGTTGAAAATTTGGTGCAAAAATTCCAAAAAATGCCTGAGATATGCAGCAAAGTTGAAAAAACCCTATCTAGCCTAATATACAGTTTACCGGCATTTCTTCAGTTCGCAGTCGGCTTTGAAGAGTGCAGACGTGTTCCTGGTCCAGCGAAGATCATCGCGCTGAGCTCCGGAGGTAAGTATGGGGCGAGGGGGTGTGGGGAGGCAGGGTGCACAGTGGGTGGAGTGCGGGTTGTGGGAAGGGGCAGGAGAGGCGCCGTGGGACCGTTTTTATTTTGCAGGTAAAAAAAAAAAGACAAGCCAAGGCGTTTGCCACGCTGGGTGGGCTTCCAGCATGGCAGAAGGATGGCTGGGGGGGGCATGGAGTCGATGGGGGATTGGGCACCCCCGTCAGCCATGACATCAGTTGCCATGCTGGGGTGGGCTCCCAGCGTGGCACTCTGTACTGGGGGGGAACGGCACATTATGTAAAGTGGACATAACTTGTAAACAAAAGTGCCATTGCGTAGAGCTTGTCTCTGATTGCAGTGGCACTTTGTTTAGAAGTTTGTCCACTTACCTTATTGATAGTCAGCGCCTAGCATGCTGGCTTATTGGGGAATGAGGACGACCACTGATGTCATGCCCTGCATTCGCTCAACAGCAGCCACGCCCAAAGCTGCACTCTCCCAATATAAGACTGCCGCACAAGCGCAAGCCAACATAAAAGGAAAGGGACCTGGGGTAATCATATCAGATGACCTTAAGGTTAGCAAGCAATGTGAGAAAGGCAGTAGGGAGGGCTGGGGTATACTGGGATGCATAGGGAGAGGCATCAGTAGCAGAAAACAGGAAGTTGTTATCCCTTTGTACAGACAGTTGGTGAGACCCCATCTGGAGTACTGTGTCCAGTTCTGGAGACCCCATCTCTGCAAGGACATAGACAAGATAGAGGCAGTCCAGAAGAAGGCAACTAAAATGGTGCAGGGTCTGCAACATAAGCCGTATGAGGAGAGACTAATGGAGCTTAATATGTATACCCTTGAGGAAAGAAGAGAGAGGGGGGACATGATAGAAACTTTTAAGTACCTCAGTGGAATCAACAAAGTCCAGAGGGTAGCATCTTTCAGAAAAAGAGACATGCAAGAACAAGGGGACCTAACTTAAAGATAGAGAGGGGGCAGTTCAGGGGCGATGTGAGGAAGTATTACTTCACAGAGAGGGTAGTGGATGCATGGAACAGCCTTCCTGAGGAGGTTGTGGGGTCTAAAACTGTGGGAGAATTCAAGAATGCATGGGACAGACATAAGGCAATTCTTGTGGGGGGTAGGAAGAAATAGGCTGTTGGTTAACTAGGATCTGTGACCTATCCTGTAGGTAGGGAAATGGGCAGACTAGATGGGCCAAGTGGTCCTTATCTGCCATCAAAGTCTATGTTTCTATGTTTCATTATGTGAGACATGGTGGGATGAAACCTCAAATCTATATAACTCTATCCCTGGTTATACACTTTATTCTAAAAATAGGCTGAATAAAAAGGTGGGGGAGTCTGCTTTTATGTCTCTGATACAATCATAGTAACTGGATGCCCCCTTTACAATAAAAACTATATTGAAGGACTATCCATTCAGATTATACAACATAATGGTAATAAATTCCTCTTGACAAATTTTTACAGACCACCATCTTCAGATTTAAATTACAATGCATCTATCCAAATGGAAATACATCACTTAGCATCACAAGCTGAAGTAATAAACGTTGGGGACTTTAATTACCCAGGGATAAAGTGGGACACATTAATAACAAGAACCTCACTTGAGAGTCTTTTTTTAGATTGTACAATAACTGCAGGCCTTGACCAGCTGGTACATGAACCCACTAGGGGTAATAACATCCTGGACCTTGTAATGACAAATTTCCCTATGGACATAAATAATTTTAGCATAGCTACTCTAACTGGAAACAGTGATCATCAAGCAATCATGTTCATAGTAAATAGACAAAAAACAAGTGCTAGTAAGACTCAGTACAGATATAATTATAATAAAGCAAAATATGATAAAATTAACAAAGCCTTAAGTGGACAAAACTGGGAAAGTCTCTTTGAAAATGTAAGTATTGAACAGAGCTGGGAATTATTTAACTCGGTTATTAATGAACTTGAGAAATTATATGTTCCGATCAAAAAAACACATAATAAAAAAGGAAAAATTCCATCATGGTTGACAAACTCTTTCCGATCATAAATTCATAAAAAAGAAAAAGCTTATAAAATCATGAAAAAAATCCCAGTCAGATTAACCTTTCTAATTATAAAAATGAACTAAAAAATACTAAACAACTGATAAAAAAGGAAAGGAAGAAAATCAAATTCAAGCTTGCAGTTACCAAAAACCCCAAAGCATTTTACTTATTTATAAATAACAGAAAACATAAGGTATGGGGCATTGAAAAATTAAATGACAATGGTAACATTATCATTGAACACTCAAGTATAGCTAACAAATTCAACTCTTTCTTTGGGTCTGTGTTTAATAGCAAGGAGAATATAAATCTGAGCAAAATTGATGAACCATTGCCCTCAGAGTTAACTGAGTATGAGATACTAATAGCCCTCAGGATGGTCAAACCAAACTGAGCCCCAGGATCCGATGGCATTAACCAAAATGTTGTATTAAATACTGCAAACTCACTCTGCACACCTGTAAAACATCTGTTTAACTTTTCGTTACAACATGGTAAGTTACCCATTGAATGGAAACAAGCAGTGGTTCCCCCATTCACAAAAATGGAAACACAAGTTTAGTTGAAAACTACAAGCCGATCAGCTTTACATCTGTCATATGTAAAATAATGGAATGTATTATAAAACACAGATTGGATAACGAATTAGAAATGAAGGAACTCAGGGATCTTAAACAACATAGTTTTGTAAAACAGATTATGTAATACTAACCCTCATTAGTTTTTATGAGAAGGTTAGTCAGTCATTAGATCAAAATATCCCAGTAGATGTCTTATAATCTTGTTTTTAATAAGGCATTTGATAAAGTATCACATACAATCCTTATTGAAAAAATGATGTACATGGGACTGGATCAACATATAACTTCACAGGTTACATCATGGTTAAATTCTAGGACTCAAATGGTTAAAATCCAAGATACCTATTCAAAACCTATTTTTGTAACCAGTGGGGTCCCTCAGGGATCTGTATTGGGGCCCACTCTATTCAGTATTTTAATGTCTGATTTACACTTCGGGATAAAAGCTCACATCGGTAAGTTTGTGGATGATATGAAGGTTTGTAGTGAGGTTAAGTCCATTGAGCAATCCTTTTCCATACAAAATAGCATTAGTAATCTTGAAAAATAGTCAAATAATAACCAAATGTCCTTTAATAAAGGCAAGTGTGTCATAATGCATCTTGGGCCTAAAAATCACCATACTAAATATTACCTAAATGGTTCAGAGATTAAATCAGTAACATCAGAGAGAGAGAGACCTATGTATTCTAGTAACTAACCAATTAACATCAGGTGAACACTGTAGACACATTACATTAAAGGCAAATCAAATTATATCCGCTGTTAAAAAATCTTTTTTCTGTAGGCAGGAAGCATGTATACTTCTGATCTATAACTCATTTATTAGGCCACATTTAGATTTTGGTGCTGCCTTTTGGGCACTCTGTCTAACAAAGGATAACATTTTACTTGAGAGTGTACAAAGCAAAATAACAAAATTGATCCCTAAACTACAAAATATTCAATATAAGGAAAGGTGTAAAACACTAAAATTATTTGCTTTAGATACATGGAGAAGTAGAGGTGATCTACTATTACTATTTAATATCTTAAAAGATAATACTCTGAAGGCAGATTGTGGGATTAAGTTTCTAAATAAAACTAGTGCATTAAGATGCAATAATAGGCAATTGTTTGTGCCAATGGCAAATAAAAATGAAAAGAAATATTTCTACATGATAAGAGCTGCCAAACTATGGAACAAGTTACCACAGTACATAGTTGATGCATCAAACTTTGAGCATTTTAAGGGATGTCTTGATAAATACTTCTTGGGTACCTAGACATTATACTCCACATGGTGTGGAGAGGTAGACACGATGGATCCTAGGACTTTCTTCTACCTAACTAAACCGAGTAAACTGAATATTAAAAGGGCTGATGCTAAGCTTTACACATGGAAAATAGGCCTTTATCCAAATTTAAGGGAGTGTTCTTAATCAGAACATTATTACTCTTATGTATCCTGTACATTAACACAGTTATTATACAGTGTACATTGATTGTATGTAACCTTGCTGTACTCTCACTATGGGTCCCACTTGCACTGACTCATGGATGTATGCAATCTATTGTAACTCACTGTTGTTTTAAATGTTGATGTCTGTTCTGATTTGCCTCTTTGGAATTAAACCTGGGTCGCCCCTGAAAAAGGGGCTCTTAATCTCAGTGGGCCTACCCAGTCCATAAAATGCATACATACATAAATAAATAAAGTATTATATCCATTGCCTGAATGTTTGGAAGCAAGGGTATACAGCCTTTCCTTCCAAGGGCTTTGGGGGAGCAGGCTCAACCCAATTAAAAGGGAAGTGAAGTACAGAAGTGTGAAACATTGGGGGGGGGCAGATGATTAACCCTGTTGTTGTCTTTATGTCTATGTTGATGTTTTTCAGTTTTGTCCCAACTCTGAACAGTTTGCTGAAAACCTGGATCTCTTTAGTGGAAGAGTGGTTAATCCCCTGGTTGCAAAGGTGGGAAAGAGGTGACTTACAAGCTCCAAATAAGAATATATATGTTATACCACAATACACATAACTTAAAGATAAAAAATGGAAACTCCATCTTGATGAGGGGGAATAGAAACATAGAAACATAGAATTTTATGGCAGATAAGGACCGCTTGGCCCACCTAGTCTGCCCATTTTCCTACTTAACAGATAAGCTGCAGATCCTAGTTAACCAACAGCTTACTTCCTCCTACCCCCCACTAGGACTGCCTTATGTCTGTTCCATGCATTCTTGAATTCCCCCACTGTACTTGATGCCACAATCTCCTCAAGGAAGCTGTTCCATGCATCCACAACCCTCTCTGTGAAAAAATACTTCCTCACATTACCTCTAAGCCGTCCCCCCTCTATCTTCAATTTGTGTCCCCTTGTTCTTGCACATCTCTTTTTCTGAAAGATGCTACTCTCTTGGACTTTGTTGATTCTCTTGAGGTACTTGAAAGTTTCTATCATGTCCCCTCTCTCCCTTCTTACCTCAAGGGTATACATATTAAACTCCTTTAGTCTTTCTTACTATGACTTCTGGTGCAGACCCTGCACCATTTGGTGCCCTCCTCTGGACAGCCTCCACTCTGTCTATGTCTTTGGGGAGATGGGGTCTCCAGAACTACACACAGTACTCCAGATGGGGTCTCACCAACTGTCTGTATAGAGGATAATAACTTCCTGTTTTTCTACTATTGTTGCCTCTCCCCATGCATCCCAGTATCCTCCCAGCCTTCCTTACTGCCTTCTCACATTGCTTGCCCACCTTTAGGTCATCTGATATAATTACCCCCAGGTCCCTTTCCAATTTTACTGTTGTCAGTATCTCACCCCTCATTGTGTACTCTTCCCCTGGGTTTTTGTTTACAGGGTGCATTACCTTGTACTTCTTTGCATTGAATCTGAGCTGCCATACTTTTGACCATTCCTCCAACCTTGCCAAGTCCCTTCTCATCCTTTCCACTCCAACTTGTGTATCAACCCTGTTGCAGATCTTTGTGTCGTCTGCAAAGAGACATAGTTTTCCTTCCAGTTCCTCTGCAATGTCACTTATAAAGACATTAAAAAGGACCGGTCCCAGTACTGAACTCTTCGGTACCCGCTAGTAACCCTCCTTTCTTCACTGTGGACTCTGTTTACTACTACCCTTTGTGTCCTGTTGTCTAGCCAATTTTTTATACAGGCTACCACCTTGGGACCCACTCCAATGCTGGATAACTTGTGTATTAATCTTTTGTGTGGGACTGTATCAAATGCTTTGTTAAAATCTAGATAGGTCATGTCCACAGCCCGTCCCTGGTCTACTACTTTGGTAACCCAGTCAAAGAAATCTATCAGACTTGTCTGACATGACCTTCCCATCGTGAATCCATGCTGCCTTGGGTCCTGTGCCCCACTGGCCTCTAGGTACTCAACAATGCTTTGCTTCAGAAGTGATTCCATCATTTTCCCTACCACTGAGGTCAAACTAACTGGTCTGTAGTTTCCTGCCTCTGTCCTGCTCCTACTTTTGTGAAGAGGAATCACATCCACCCTCCTCCAGTCCTCAGGTACCACCCCATCCTCCCATGATTTGTTAAAGACAGTAGTCAATGATGTCACTAGTTCTACCTTTAGTTCTTTTAGAATTCTGGGGTGAATCCCATCAGGCCCCATTGCTTTGTCCACCTTCAATTTTATTAGTTCTTTCAGAACCCTTTCCTCTGTAAATGGACTGGTATCGACTCACGTCTTCAGAGTGTTTCTCTTGTTTGGTTTAGGTACTGCCCCCTCTTCTTCCTTTGTGAACACTGAGCAGAAATATTCGTTCAGTATCCCTGCTTTTTCACTGTCACCCTCTGCTCACATTCCCTCCTCTTTATTAAGCCTCTGTATCCCTCCTTTGGTCTTTCTTCGCTCCCTAATGTACCTTTAAAAGGTCTTATCCCCCCTTTTAACAGAGTTGGCTATCCTTTCCTCAGTTTGGGCCTTTGCTATTCTGACTGCCTTCCCTGCCTCTTTCTGCTTTAACTGATAAAGTTCTCTGTCCTGCTCCTTCTGTGTTTCCTTATACAGTATTTCCTGAATGCTATTCTTTTCTCCTTAACCTTTCCTGCCACCTCTTTTGAGAACCATAGTGTTTTTTTCCTTCATTGTCTTTTGTTGATTTGCTTTACACAAAGGTTTGTTGTCTCTGTGATGGCTGTTTTGATTACTCCCCGTTGTTCCTGCACCCCTCCTTCTTGCCTGTTTGCTAGTGCTTTTCTGAGGCACTCTCTCATTTTCCCTAAGTCAGCCCACCTAAAGTCCAATACTCTTTCTTTTGTATGGCTTGATTGTATGGCTGTGTTTATCATGAAACGCACTGTTTGTTGGTCGCTTGGCCCCAGATGGCTACCCACTTCTAAATCTGAGATTCTTTCTCCATCCCTGTTTGAGAGTACCAGGTCTAAGATTGCTCCCTCCTGAGTGGGTTCCAATACTAGCTGTCTGAGGCATGCCCCTTGTAGGGCATTAAGAATGACCCTGCTCTTGGATGTGCCTACAGCAAAGGTGCTCCAGTTAACATCTGGCATAGTCAGGTCCCCCATCAACAATATCTCCCCTTTTTCTGCCATTCTAAGTTGCCTTCTATCAGTGAGTTTGACCAAACTCTGCCTAGTGCCAAAGGTCATAGAGACTGTTTTTTGGCATTGAGGAACAATTATTTATACCCAAATCAATGTTGGATGTTGGAGAAATGCAGCTGGAGCCTGGTTGCCAGGTCAGAAAAGGAACACCAGAAGTATGTATCACTCTCTTCAGCGTACATGTAAATGGATGCAGAGGTACAAGCATTAGGGAGGTCATTTAGAAAAATGGAGAAAAGGATTGGGCCCATGACAGAACTTTGGGGAATGCACAGGAGGCATGGCAGGGAGGAAGGAACCATGCTGGATGCTAGGGTCTGGATTTTCAAAGGGTGGTGCGGGGCTTGCATCAAACCCTGTATCAAGCCTTTTCTTTTCTACAGCTGCACTATTCACATTTGCTGCAACTGTACCTGATTTTACAATCCCAGGCACAGTTACAACAGTTTATCCACTTCATTGATGCAAGTTAGACCACAAAAAGATGGTCTAGTATGCATTAATTGCCGCAAGGGATAGAAAATCAATTTAGAGTGCTGCAAGCCCAGAACACCATATGTTTGGCACTCCTGGGGCTTGCGGCAATCACAGACATCTTAAAATCCAGGTTTCCAATCAGAAGCCAGATCCAGCCAGCTAGTGAAAACCCTGCTCTGCTTCTGCAAAGTATCCTGAGATACAGTGGTCTGTGAAGGGGCTGCTGTATCTCTAAAAAGGTCCCTTTTGCCCATCTAATGTCACTGTATCAGAGAAGAGCAAGGGAATTTTACTTAAAATAAAGGAATAATACAGTGCTTTAACATTTATACAATGTAGATCACAAAGTACAAAAAAGAAAAAGAAACTAAAATTCCAGATATATACACACCATACAATATATAAGGTAACACAGGCCTGTGCCCACCTATTGAGGATGCTACCCAATTACAGTGTGTCCATGCTGTTAAGGTTTTCTGAGGTAAATTCATATATTCATTCAAACAGCATTTCCTCACTGTCTTATGTACATTGTCCACCACCATTTAGGGAACCACATCTCTTTTCTGCATGGTTAAGGCACATCTTGCCTGCCGTAGATAATACTTAGAGCATGCAAATCATACTTGTAGAGTAGATTCATCATATTTTGTCTAAGGCCCTGAAAACAAGCAAAGTGCTACTTTCTGATAAGTGACACTAGAAAATAATTAATTTTCCCACTTTATTCCAAATTCCCTCTAAAATGAAGAGGCAAATGGACAAGACACTAAAAAATGCTGCTGGGCCTCCAGTATGCCACTGCACATATGTCTATGACATTCCTTTTCCTCCACCATTTTTATATTTCAAGTAGTCTTTCAGTGTCATCCTACCAAGCACTCTTATTCAAGAAATGTCCCACATATTCTTAACGATTCTTTTATTACTTAGTTTCTCTAGAGCAGCTTCTTCTTTTCCTACTTTACACCCCTTTAATTCCAGCTGAGGGGAAAAGGAAGAAGCTAATATGTGAGCATAAAACTGCCACCTTGAGTACCTACTCACTACATCCCACCCCTCATTCCATACCCTAGATGTCATGTTGATAGAGAATGTCTCCTCCCTTAAATAATTTGAGGTTTGGTTGAACTGTCACATTGACTACTCTGTGCATGTGGACACCATCCAACAGAAGCTCCATCCCAAATTTGGAGCTCTTTACAGAAATAAAACATGCATTCCTTCTCCTGCAAGAAGAGAAGTCCTTTTGAAAATGATCCTCCCAATAGTGTCTGGGTAGCAGTGATTGTGTATGGAAATCCATACACAGAAAAAAACTGTTCTGCTGTAGTAGTGAAGTATCTGTTGCAGCAAAATGAGCACTCATTCTGCTACATTAGGTACTGTAGATCATCTAACAATTCTGCTGAATTAGCTGTTCAGAGTGGATTGGGGGTTTGACGTCACTTCTTCTGTCCTCGATGAGTGTGAGGAGGGTGCTATTTAGTTTGACCTCAAGAAGGGGAAGGGTTATGCCAGTCATTGTGGATATGATGAAGCTGCACTCAAACCAGCAGAGCTGTGATGGCACCAGGTTGAGTTGGTGGGAGGGAGATGAAACCTGATCTACACAAAGTAAGTTGTTCTTTTACCTCACATGGAACTGAATGTGATGTGATCTTTGCCCATACACTATATAGAATAATGGACAGACAACCATGCACTCCAAGGCTACGGTTCCACCTCAGGATTGCCATGATAATAGGGCCCTCTTGAGCTTCACCTCTAGGTCTCTGTATCATAACGGCAACCCCTCGGTGGAAGCATAGCCTTGTTGTGTATCTTTGCCCATACATTATTCCATATGTAGTGACCTTGTCTAGAGTGCAACTCCTATGTCCATGTTGGCCAGATTAGACCACCTTTTGTACTTTTTCTATCACTTTGTACTTAACAGTTCCCCGAACATCCACCGCTGTTTCACCATTGCTCCTGCTATCCCTTTCTGTCCCTTTCTTCCATTAAAGCAGATGTCTCTGTCACGGTGCTTCCTTTATTTCCAAAGTCCAGCTTGGTTCTCTCTTCCCCTAGCTTACTTCTTTCTTTTCATCCCCCTCTTCTCCTAGTTACTCCCTTCTTAATGTTGACTCAAGCTGTTTCATCCTTCCATATATGAAATATTCTGCTGGCCAAGCTACTCTCTCCTTCTGATTCCCTAAGCTCTGGGTTTCCCTTCCTCTTGCTATGTGCTCTGCCTCCTTCCTGTTCTCTCTCAAATCCCTCCCTTGTGACTTTTCTACTCACTCTTGTAACTACCCATGATTGCTCTGTAACCTGGCATCCTCACACTCTGCAAGCTCATTTAGGCACCATCTCTTGTGGGTTTTTGCACATGGTCTGTGCCAAAGCTAGGCCAATACTTCTAATAAAATACAAAATCACACATGCCCACACAATGCAAAGCATCATGGGATGCATATGCAAATCACCACAGAATGTTATGCTGGTCCAACTTTAAGCAGAATTGCATGGTGCCGAAAGGCCTCGCACACAGTTTGCAAGGGGTGCTAACAGATGACATAGACACGTGTTTTGTCCTACCAGGACTCATCAGTATGCCTCATCTGTTTGACACCCCAGTGGAATGGACCAGCTACCCTAAGACAGTGTGTCTTGGATATGTTGTGGTGAACCCATTAAAATAAAAAACTATTTAAAAGGCATGTGTGATTTTGTATTTTCTTGAAACTTGGCTTCCCAGCCAAATGCCCTTTGGGGTAACCCTTGCCTCAGTGTTTGCACACAGAGGTTCTTTGTCTTTTAAATAGTTTTTTATTTTAATGGGTTCACCACAACATATCCAAGACACACTGTCTTAGGGTAGCTGGTCCATTCCACTGGGGTGTCAAACAGATGAGGCATACTGATGAGTACTGGTAGGACGAAACACGTGTCTATGTCATCTGTTAGCACCCTTTGCAAACTGTGTGCGAGGCCTTTCGGCACCATGCAATTCTGCTTAAAGTTGGACTGGCATAACATTCTGTGGTAATTTGCATATGCAGCCCATGATGCTTTGCATTGTGTGGGCATGTGTGATTTTGTATTTTCTTGAAACTTGGCTTCCCAGCCAAATGCCCTTCGGGGTAACTCTTGCCTCAGTGTTTGCACACAGAGGTTCTTTGTCTTTTAAATAGTTTTTTATTTTAATGGGTTCACCACAACATATCCAAGACACACTGTTTTAGGGTAGCTGGTCCATTCCACTGGGGTGTCAAACAGATGAGGCATACTGATGAGTCCTGGTAGGATGAAACACGTGTCTATGTCATCTGTTAGCACCCTTTGCAAACTGTGTGCGAGGCCTTTCGGCACCATGCAATTCTGCTTAAAGTTGGACCAGCATAACATTCTGTGGTGATTTGCATATGCAGCCCATGATGCTTTGCATTGTGTGGGCATGTGTGATTTTGTATTTTCTTGAAACTTGGCTTCCCAGCCAAATGCCTTTTGGGGTAATCCTTGCCTCAGTGTTTGCACACAGAGGTTCTTTGTCTTGTCAATACTTCTAATAATATAGTTATAGCTAATGAATGTTTATTTTATGCATATGTTTGACTCATATGTCAGCTATAGATTATTTTTTATAGTTCTGTATTAGCTTCCTTATTTATTGCATATTGTAGTCAAGTTTTACTGTACTCCATCCCACCCCTTACCTTCCCACCCCACATGATGCATCTGGAAATTAGCTGTTGTCAGCTCTGTATGTCTTTCCTGGTACAATGTTTGAAATAAATACGTAAATAAATATATACATACTTAAATAAATAAATGTATACATACTGTGCACAAGCATATTATGGTGGCCAGGGTCAGTGAATACTGTTGATTTATTCATGTGACTCAAGCCCTTGCTCTTTTTGAGGATTTTTAACTGTTATGGTATCATTGACCTTTTTCCTCTTTTTAAATTTCCATAGTAAATGCAAATGAAAAATCAGAAATTGATGAGGACGATGCCTAACTGTGTGGCTCTGTGGAGATTATGACAGTTAGGTATAACCCTCATCAATTTCTCACTTTTTATTTTTATTTCCATAGCAAATCACCCTCAAAAATTTCTCATTTTTCATGTTTATTTCATTTTTATTTGCTATGCTATAGAAATAAAAAATGAAAAATGAGAAATTAATGAGGGTGATACCTAACTATGTGGCTCTATGGAGATTATCACAAATATGTTAAATTTCAGATTAAGCAATTTACCCTTTTCAGTTTACAAAGGGTACATGATTTCAATAAGAGTAGTTGTAAAACTCTAAAATGATATACTTTATTAATGATTTTCACACTGTTAACTAATGAATGTCTTAGTTCATGTACTAGAAGAGCAGTTCTAAATATTTGCTATATAATGCTGAATTGCCACATAGAGTACCATATGTCATGTGTAACAATTACGTCAAAAAAAATAAAACCAAAGACTTGGGTTGAAAATGTTTCTCAGGTAATAAACAGTAAGCTTCCATTCAGTATAATACTACAGTTGGCTTAAATTTTTCTGATGTTGTTCTAGCCAGATTAGTTTTTTTTTCCCCAGAAATAATTTACCAGTCTGTTCATAAAACATAACCCAGTGATATGAAGATTAAATAAGAACATACTTAGCCATGTGATGGTTTACTTTAATATAAACAAACAAGCAGAAGGCAAAATGGAAGCATATTTTTGTTCACTTTTTTGGATGGATTTCTAGAATCTGAAAATGTCTACTTAACTTTTTCTCAGCTAATATTGAACATATTAATACTTTCTCTCTTGTCATTATCTTGTTTTTTTAAGACTTCTGCTTTGAAAGACTTTTGAGACATGGTTACTGCCCCAAATAATATAAACTACTCTTTTTATAGTTCCATGGACACCTGAATATATTTTGATCTATTTTAAAGAGTTACTGACACCTCAAAGAAAACTTAAAAAAAAAACACATAATAATTAGGTACAATTCAGACTGCATTCTATTTATATTTGCATATATTTCTCCTCCCCATTATTTATTACTAAGGAAATGTGCATGAACATATATGATTTGTATCCCTTAGAATTCCTTTAGAGTCAATCTGCCTCTATAGCTTACTCCCTACTTCAAGTCATAATTCTCTGCTGTGACTCCACAATCTGTTGCCATGGGAATAACTGTGATATCACAAGCAGTGCTTTTTATGACTGTGGGCAGAGCCAACAGGAGTATTGCATGTACAAAAGGAGTGATGTCATGTTTTCTGCCTGTGGAACTGACTGAAAGTGTAAATAGTCTCTTCCGCCATACCCTCCACCAAGAAATGTTTTCTGCCCTCAAATAAATATGCTTTCATGTTAGTCAATGGTTGCAGGGTACTATTTTCTTTCTTAAATGGGTGGTACAAGAACTGGAACCTGAGTAGTGGGAGGCAGCATTGTTTTTTGAGGGGGAAGTAAGATCCATCCCACCTCCACCAAGAAGCTCCTAAAGATCCAGACCACCTTTTTTTATTCATGTGGGAGGGGAATGAGGTGGCTCTATCATGCTGAAAGAAGAGTCACTAGTTTGGTAACTGGCCAAGGAACAGAACAAATCTTTGGGTCCCTGCATTTTGTTAAGGACCAGGAGAACAGATAATACTTGATGCCTTGAAACTGACTTAAAAACCCCTTCGGACAAATGATTATCAGAGTCACTTAGTGTTCAAAAGGAAAGACTCAGCTTTCAGGTATTTCTTAAACATTTATATACTAAAAACAAATTTCAGCTTTTGGGATTAACAATATTTGTTTACCATATTCTAGCTATATATATATATATATATATATATATATATATATATATATATTCTTTTAGTAGTTTCAAAATCTTGAAAGCATTGGAGTTAGTAATGCATTTAGAAATACATTTTTAATTGTCTACAGATAAATCATGCAGGTTCATGTACCTGGTAAATACAGTCTATGATTAAGTGTATGTTACTGTTTTCCTGGCTCAGTTTCTATCATTGAAAAGAAAGACTGGAACAACTATCAGAGCTGCCATCCCCCCAGACAAGCAATTTATCACTCATTTACATAAATGTAATTTCACTTTTTTACCGTGAGGGAAGCAAGATGATGAACCAGCATGGTTAACAAATACATTCATTGATACCTGTGAATGCATCGTGAGGGTTTTTTCTAAAATTCCTTGTGAGTTTATACTCCTTGGAACCTGTTATTCCAGTTTCTGTGCCTGTGTGTGAATAGGAAGCTTTACAGCACTATTTTACCTCTATCTTGAGGACTTAAATGAGACCACAGAAAGTTAACTCATTATATTCTGGGAGTCATTCTTTGTCAGATTACCAATAGATAGTATAGACATCATAGAAATCTATTAGAAGTAGAATGGGTTAAACACTTCCTGGAACTAATATCAAGGACCTTGGGCCCCCTTCATAATAGCTGTCTAAATATCTGAAATTTTGTTCTACCTTACAATCAATAATTTTTTATTTGATTCTTTCTTTAGTTTTCCCAGTTGTATTTCCCAATGTCAGTCTAGTCTGACTTGCTGTTGTTCTTCTAGGTCTTTTATTTTCATTTCTAGTTCATTTTGTTTGTGTAGTCATGCCTTCTTCCGTCTTGAAGCTATTTCGATTATTTTCCCCCTTACCATGGCTTTTATTGTGTCCCATAAAACCCCCAGATTCGTGTCTTATATATTATTATCTATGAGTGCCTATTTTAGATGGCCCTTTATTTGCTTTAGAATATCCTTGTCTTGTAGCAGGGAGGCGTTTAGCCTCCAAAATGAGGTTTTCCTGAGTGTCTACGGTCACCTCTTCTGCTTAACCTTATAAGGATTGCAAATTGCTGCCTCAACCAGCACTTTGCCCTCTCATGATTTAAAATGGTAAAACCCACCCACCCCACCCATGTTAGCCCACTACATTCCTAACCAGGAATACCATAGGTGGGGTAGATACCTGGATGCCCAGTCAAGCACTCAAATGGATAATAATAGGTTAGTGGGAAGAGTCTGCCTTTATTAGATCCACAGAAAGTTAACTCATTATCTTCTAGCAGTCAGAACTTTCTGCATATATTACAACAGAAATTTCTCAGCAAAATGTTTACAAATAAGGAGTTTAGCAGTAATGTAGTTGATACCACCCTAATCTGGTTTAAGGTCAGTTGGCATTCATCTGTATCCCCCTCCCCCGGGTCATGCCTGAAAATAGGCAGGATTTGTCTAGTGCACTTATCCGGTCAACAAAAACTAAATAAATAAATAAAATATGGTGTAAAAAGCTGCTCCCTGGAAAATTACCTTGTTTTGGGGGTGGGGGTTGCCACAAGTGGAATGGGACTTCATGGATGGGGGAGCTCATAACAGCAGAAGTGGCATGTTGGCATTAAAAGATTAGTGGTATGGATGTAGAAGCACCAGTATTTAAGCATGACTTTGGTAGAGGATTAATTATGATGGGGGGGAGTGACTCTTGGTATTTTAAACACAGTAATTTTCTAAAACTTGAGCCTTCAATGGGTTAGACTTTGTAGCCATCTGTACAGTATATCACTAAGCCACATGCAGTGGGGTATGGGTAAAACCCAGATCACCAGACCCAGGCCAGAGCTGTAAAATCTGGACTGGGCACAGCTTATGCAAATATTGCTGATCCAGTGGAGCAGCAATGAAAGATAAACTATGCAATACCCTCAATAACACACCTACCCCAGTTTACATTTACCTGATGCCTATTTTTAGGCTTTATATAGCAATATCTTCCTTCAAGAGAACAGCTTGTAATGAAATGTGGCATTTGGGCATATGCACTTTTATATTATATGAATTTTGTCTGTGAACTCTATATCAGTCTCTAAAAAAAAACAATTAAACACATCAGCTGTCTTCAAAAACTTGTCTCAACATTGTGTTTATCTTCCGTGTTGTCACAACATATAGTTGTCTCAGCAGTGTTTTCAGTTAGGGTACAGTACCTTCGTGTATATGTTGGCCTGGTTCTGTTGAGTTGATTGCTATATATTAGTGCATAGAATAAATTGCAAAACATATAGGTAACTGTAATACAGATGGTGGCATTATTTTTAATTATACAATGGCAAGGAAATATGTAAGAAGCTGATTGGCTGCTGACCCACTGAAACAGTGATGTTATTACACAGTAACATCACTGTAGCTTTGAATTTGGATCATTCCTTGCATTTTCTCTTAAGAAATATTTTTCCACACTAACAAAAACATCCTTTAAAATTTATTTTTTATTCTGTATATAACAACAAGCCATTGTATAATTGCAGAAAAGGCACTCCAGGGTGTGTGTTATCGTGTAATAACGTCACTCCTGGGGTGGTGAAAGCACTTGGCTTCGCCTCTGCTTAAATATGCCCTTTCTCAATGTACTGTACTTTGATTCAGTTAGTGTATGTAACAGCCTTCATGTGAACACTGTGGGTTTCTCTTTGACTCCTGATGTCTATTTGCTTTAGCTATTGTATATTGTTTGAACTGCTTTGGTCTACTTGATGTGGTGCCTGTGTAAATGTCTCTCTGACTCAAAGGTTTGAAAATCTGATATTTTTTAAATAAATACATAAAGGTTTATGTTTAAGCCCATGAAACACCCTTATCTAGTTAATGCATTCACAGTCACAGTGGCTCTGCCAGAGCTTGTTGACTTCAGGTAGGGAGAAAGCAGCAGGGACAGACAAACTCACCAGGAGCAAAGATCCTGTTCTCATACAAATGACCTCAGTAATAAATAATGGGGAGGAGGAATACTGCACTAATGGGAAATACAAGCTTGACTGTGTCTAAATATTACGTTTTGTTAAAATTCTCCTGAACGTGTCACCAGCTCTTTAACTGTTAAGAAAATCAGTCAGATCTCAACACCATAAATCACTGGACTGTGTGTACCTACTTGTCTCACTGACCCCATACTTTGATTGGCTAGAACATGTTATAAAGTTTATAAACTAGAAAAGAATGTATTTATTCTTAAACAAAACAACTAATAATATCTTCTGACTATTTTTGAAAATAATGTGTTATAATATTTAATAATTTTTGAAATTATATTTCAGAAGCTGAACTTTTGAACTGTTAGGCTTAGAGATATAAGTTTTTAAATAAAAGTTTGGAGTCCAATAAACATAAATAGATCATAATGATACAGTTTGCATGTGTTCCTATATGTCTATACATGTTGATATAATGGGCTTGATTTTAAAAAAGCCCTTAGAGTGACACAAGTTGCATAGCTCTAGGGCTGTGTCAAACTCCAGGTGCATCAGGGAACCTGAGCCCAATTTTATAATGGGTATGTTCCCTGCACCAAAGACTTTGGAGCTGCCACAGCTACAGGCTTGCACCAAACATTTGGAGCACCTGCAGGGCTTCACACAGGGATCTGATCCCCTCTGCCCAGTGCAACACTACAGGGGCTGTGAAGGTGGAGGAAAGGTGACTGTGCATGTCAGGAGGGCATCAGGGACAGCAGGAGCCTGGGAGCACTGTAGGGGGCATAGGCAGACAGCAGAATAGCAGGGTGGTGATGTGGCACCCAGTGGGGGTGCCGTATGTGTTGCCAGGCAGCAGGCCAACTCACAGTCTGTGGAGGGTTGACAAGGAGGAAATTCACCTGGCCCCAGGTGGGCACAGCCCTGATACCTGACCCCAAGGTGCCATGCTCCCAAACCCTATAGGTGGGAGGCAGCCTGCCACAATGCAGGGAGCTAGATACCACAGGACTGTTATGGTGCATGGAGAACATTCCCCTCCACCACTGGTGACCTTCACCCTGCAGCCAGTGCTGCCCACCCACTGGGTTTGGAAGCATGGCACCTTGGCAGGTGCCAAGGCTGTGCTCACCAGGGGCCAGGTAACTTTCCCTTCCTGCCAACCCTCTACAGAGCACAAGTCAGTTGGCTGCCTGGCAATGCATATGACACCCCCACTGGATGCCACATCACCACCCTGCTATTCTGCAGTCTCTTTGATGCCATCTACAGCACTCCCTGTGCTGCTGCTTCCCCTGGCCTCCTCCTGGAAGGTCCCCTGCCAATTGCCACATTGTTCTGCAGTGGCATAGGGCCCTTAGACCACCTCCTTGTTGATCTAAGCAGAGCATCCTATTGCGTCCATGGTGGGGCTTGCAATATTCCAAAAAAGGGGATGGTACAGCCCCACTGTGGCAGAAGCCCCCTTGTGGCAAGGGTGGTGCAGGGCAGCTTGGGTTCAAGGCATCACAATTTTGATGCAGTGTGCATTAAAAAATTGGGACTGCCACAAAGTTAGACGCAAGGTGCCACTTGCATCATTCACCTTTGGCACAGACACCTTGCCTCAGACATAACCTTTTGAAAATCAGGCCCTGTGAAAAATAAGAGGATTTTAAAACCTTTTGTGTTCCATCTTATTTTTATATATGTTGATATACTGAAGATGCAGCAACACCATATATTTAATATATCAACTTAGCTGTCTCCAAGCTTTAATTTTTTTAATTACGTTTCTGACACTACAGGTTCCAAAGTTAATGAATTTAACTTTTCAGATGTCTAATTTTGAACTGTTAGAGCTGGAAACATAATTTTTTAAATGAAATGTTCTTAAAAATAAGCAGTATCAATACCGTTTTTATATTTTGATAGCATCCTATATGTATCAGTATTTTCCTTTTTTGCATTGAGGTTTATTAAACATTTTTTTTTACTTTTTTCTGCATTTTGGTAATATGCATTGTTTCATTAGAAGCTGTGCAGTTTAAAACTTAATTTTCACTCATTTTACATTCTTAATCATGTTGTGAACATTTCATTCTCCTCTCTAGCAACCCCTACTTTTCTCAGGTTTTAGTCACCAGGAAATGCCCTACCCAAAGGATGTTATTTATTGCTATTAGAATCTGACAAGTAAACAAGAAAGAAATAACCAGGGCCCCATATTCAAATGTCCCAGACTGCATTGCACAAGTGCTTGTGCCATGCAACTGAGATGCACTGGCACAAAATAATGGCATATTCAGAAGATGCGCTGTGAGATGCAATCATGCATTTCCGTCTGAATATCCTGAACATGCGTGATTGCGTGGTAGGAGATGCATGGCAGGTGACCTCAGCCCTATGCGGAGCATGGGAAAATGCACGACAGGCAGCCACATGCAAACTGCAATATTCGGCCGGGATATGGAAAGGGCCTTATTGCATTTTCTGAGCCCATTCCCCACATGCACAGCTCATTACTGGACTGTGTGCAGGCCATTTGCATACTCCCAGCATGCTCAGTTCCAGCTTTGCAGGGCTGCCCCACCACCCCACAAAGGTGAACAAGAGGTTTAGCACCTTGGCAGGCAGGTGTGATGGAATGTTTGTTTGTGGGTGGGTGGACAGCATTGGCCTGGGTACAGAGCTAGTACCAATAGCCATGTACAGGGTTGGACTGGGGTACAGGAGCCCACCTGGACAATGGTCACAGGGGCCCACCTGTACAAGCAACAGGGGAGGGCAGAGTGTGACACAGTCTGATTGGTATACCACATGCATGTGATACACCAGCTCCACATGCAGTGTACAGTCACGTGCAGTGCCCCACACATCCCCATATGAGAGAAGCATGGTGATAACTGCAAGAAATGACAGCGTGCAGAGGGTGACCACGTAACTGAGTGGGTGGATCCCACCTGTGTGCACCTATGGTGTACCACTGTGGGTGTGTGCCACAGATCAGTTCCTGGCCTGTGCCAAGCTGCCACATGTACCACCAGGCTACCTGGGCACCGTTGCCCCAGATATCATCCTTGGTGCATATCACCACTGTGTGGTGCCCTGCAGGCCACATGGGTGCAGGCCATAGCCCCTGGTACATGTGCTGTAGTGTGGCCATCTATGCTGCTGGTGTGATGGGGGGCACTAGACAGCACTGGCATGTGGAAGAGGTGTGTCTACATCCCAGGTGCTGTGTAAGGGATGGCTCTCTGGCAGTGCCCATGCCAGCATTTGTGGCTTTGGGTACTTCCATCCTGGCATGACTCTTGAGTATGGATGCCTGGAACACATCCTGGTGCACCTGCAAGGGCTGTCTCAGAAAGTACTGTCTGCAGTTCTGCAGCCTCCCTGTGGGTGGCTGGACGATTTAGGCCATACTTCTGTCTGCCTAACTTTGCATGGCACATTTCTGGGATGTGCAGCAGATGCACTGCACATTTTGGCTGAATATACAGATGAGCAGCATATTCTTGTACCTGCCCCTTTTTTTGTGCTGCATACATTATTTCTGCATGATCATGCATTTGGAAATGCACAATACATCTCTCCCTTTTGAATATCATGCTTCCACACATTTTCTGGGATGTGCCATACATCTCCATTTTGGGCCATGCCTCTTCTTTGAAAATGTGGGCCACATTTCCTAAATTGTGCATCACAGACCATATCTTTTTCATTGGAACTTCATGGAGCTACTCTATTGGTCACTTCTTTGTGGTAGTTATTCAGGTTACAATAAAGCAGTAAGGCACAGTGGAGTGGTTACTGTGTAGTTTTACTGTATTTATTTATTTTGAAGTTGGTAATACTGAGCTAACACTTATTTTCAGGTGCAGCCCAGGGTAGGAGGTACAAAGTGGGAGAGAAGGGGCTTGATTTTCAATGAGTCCTTAGATCGCTGCAGTTTGCAGAAATCTAGGGCTGTGGCAAACTCTGGGTGCATCAGGAAGTCTACGCCATATTTTGTAAAAATGTGGGTCTCTGCACTACAGACCTAGGAGTTGCTGCAGCTGCAGGGTTGCACCATACATTTGGCACACATGCAGGGTTTGACAGAGGGATCCGTCACCCCCTCACCCAGTGGAGCCCAAGAGAGGTTGCAAAGATGTGTGTGTGTGTGTGTTGGGGGGGTGGAATATGCTGACAAGGAGGGGAGATGGGGCAGAAGGAGCATGGAGGTGCCCTAAAGAGTGAGGGGGCATGGCAGCAATGTCAGGGTGGTGGGATGGCACCCACTGGTGTGCCATATGCAGGTACAGTGAGATGACTGGCTTGTGTAGAGGGAGGTTACCAGGGACAAACTGTGACCTGGCCCAAGCTGCCAACAGCAATATTTGCAATAGTCTGCTGTGTAGCTGTTTGACAGCATGACTATACTCTGCTTCGTGTTATATTTTAACTATTACTGTGTAAAATAGCTGGACGGGAGGGCATGAGGGAGGAGGTGTACTGTCTCCTGGCAACATCCAGGGAGAGTTTTAGGTGGTGATGGGAAACGTAGTTCACTGGAGAGCCCCAGGAACTACTGACGTAAACAGAGGCATCTTTTTAAATAATTTTACATTTATTATAACAGGGCAGGTTGCCCTGGTTATTTGACTTGTGGCTGTTCATACTTTGACCATTTTTGCCTTATGTTAATTTTATTTTTGGGAGGCAGAGTTCAGGCATGACCCTGTGTAGTCACTTCTGGGTCACTGCAGTTATATCACTCACTTCTCAGTGACTGGTGCGAGTGTGGCATCACACTGAAAACATGCACAGAGACAAGCACGTCTGCATGTGTTTGTTCTGTCCACCAGTGCAGACAGAGCAGCAGGTTGCAGGTTTTTGATACAGGTGAGCACAACTAGTTTTTGCTGTAAGCATTGGTTTTTAGTGTTGGGTTTACCACTACTATAGGTTTACTAGGAAGGGTAGGAATGTGATTTGCCCTTAAAGGTTGATAGTTTAAAAGTTCAATAATGATTCCGGTTTGCAAATAGTCTTACTTTAATTTTATATTTTAATACTCCTACAGATTTAGGGCCAAGCTTATGAAATAGACTAAGGAGTGGGTAAAAATACCTCAGGTTGTTCCCTGGTGTAATCTTGAAAATAAAAAGCACCCTGCTGGGGTTGTATGTTCACTGCCCAACGAATCACTGTTTTTATTTTTATGTTTTCACATCAATCAATAAAGTATGAATAACGGCATTGAAAAAGGGTTTCAGCAGTGTGTGAATTGCAGAATGTTTAAGGAGGGGGACAATTCTGCAATTGTGATGGTTATACTTATGACAAGTGCACGTACAATATTAAACTATTACAGGAAATAAATGGTTTGAAGCAGCAGCTGTGCACTGAACATGAATTGCACAAGTTACAAAATTGCATAGCTACGACCTGGAAGTCAATTCAGGTTGGTGAAGGACCAAATCAGGAACACCAAATTAGTGGGGCATTTAAATCAAGGACTCCATTACAGGAAATTCATGGAATGGAAAATGATGTGGGGAATCCAATAAATGAACAGCAGGGGAGTAAAGGAGGTGAAGAAATGGATATTAAAGAATCACACAAAGTACAAGGGGGATTTTGGACGGGATGGATGTGGAAGATCAGATTGCAGAAGAATGGTCTCTTGTTCAAAAATCTGGGAAGTGTAAAAGGAGATATGCTAATTCACCTATTTTTAGAAGGGAGTATGAAGAGGGAGTATCTGATTTGGCTAATAATTTGATAACACTTGTACAGGCAGAGATTATTCACCTGAATGGGCATGCATATCTGAGGGAGGGAGGAAGGTAGTGAAAATGACCATACAAGTACAAAACGAAGAAGAGAAAGGGGTACCCCTTGAGGCTAAGTAATTCCTATCAACCACTCACAACATTGATGAATGGGAGTAAAGGGTTGAATGATGTAAATGCACCAGACTGCACGGAGGAAGGAAATCATAAAACTGTAAGGGACTAACAACAGCAATGTTCAACAAGCATTTGTCAATGCCAAATGTTGTCGTGCTGGCATTGGCTTTGTTAGTGTAGTGTGGAAACACATTTTTGGCAGGATGTGAAAAGTAACAGCTGTACTGTTCATAAGGAGGTGTAAAAAAATGGCAGTGGTAAAAACATGGCATGTAAGTATTGCAAATATGCAAAGTTAAAAGGGTGCATGGGAAATGCGCAATGCACACTTGTAACACAGGCATTTTATGGAGTTTCGGCACCAAATTTTCAACATAGGCATTTTAGCACCTCTGCTCATGTACAGTGTCACTGTCATTTCCTCAAGCTGTCTCAAAAAGTGATTTTGCACAGTGACCACGCTATTCTTCACTGGACGTGTGAAAACACATTTTGGGCAGGATATGTAAAATGACAGCTGTACTGTTCATCAAGAGGTGTGGAAAAATGCCAATGGTGAAAAATCCAGAGTAAAAATATTACAAATGCACAACGTTACGAGTGTGCATGCAAACTGCGCAATGTACGCTCATAACACAGTCATTTTTATAGAGTATCATCACCAAATTTTCAACATAGGCATTGTAGGACCTCTGCTCATGAAAAGTATCACTGTCATTTTTGTAATCTGGCCCAAACACTGATTTCCTACAGTGACCACGGGATTGTGCGCCGGAAGTGCGGAAACACATTTCGACCAGGGTGTGAAAAAATGACAGCTGTGCTGTTCACAAGGAGGTGTAGAAAATGACAATATTGAAAATCTGGCATGAAAATATTGTGAATTTGAGAAGTTACAAGCTTGTGTAGCAACTGCACAACGCACGCTAGTAAAACAGCCATTTTTTGGATTTTTTCCACCAAATTTGCCACATAGGCTTTTTGAGAGCCTACCTCATGAACACTGCCACTGTCCTTGCATTAATCAGTCCCAAAAGGTGATCCCATGCAGTGACTGCAAAATCACCTTTTGGAACCGAATTCATAAGGAGGGGTCCCAAAACCCCATACTGAAAATTTGGTGCAAAATTCCAAAAATGCCCAAGATAACAAACAAACTTGAAAAAACCTATTTATTCCATTATACACAGCTTACGGCGTTTCCTCAGTTCTGATCAGCTTTGAAGAGTGCAGAGCGTCTTCCGGTCCACAAATGCGTTGTGCCGGACTCGGAGAATAAGTGTGAGGTGAGGGGTGTGGAGGCAGAGTGTGCAGTGGGTGGAGTGCGGGTGGTGGGTAGGGAGACTACGAGGACCGTTTTCAGTTTACAGGTACCAACAAAAAAAAAATCACAGACGGTTTTCTTTTTTACAGGTGGTTTCTTTTGTTTGGGGGGTACAGTAGCCAATGGGGGATTGGGCACCCCTGTCAGCACAGAAGAAGGGGGGACATCATGCCAATCGGGAGTGGGCTCCCCCGTCAGCACATTACAGTGGGAAGGGGGGGCGGATGCCAACGGGGGTTGGGCACCCCCATCAGCAAACAATGAGGTGGGGAGGCACATTCTGCTGACGGGGAGTGGACTCCCCTGTTGGCAATACTTCATGGGGCAGGGCAAGCTGACAGGGGGATTGTGCACCCCTGAAGTTGGCACTGTCAGCAGTGTAGCGGCCACTGTGCCGCCATGCTACTAGCTGGTGAGCACGTAGGAAGGGTCTGCTACATGTGATGAGCTTTGCTCGGATTGCAGCGGACCTTTCCTTAGATGTGCTGCCAGCTTAGTATGCATGGTGTGGTGTCAGCATACGGGCTGATTGGGGAATGAGGGACGCACCTACTGGTGCGTGCCCTGCTTTCGCCCAACAGCGATCACGCCTCCAAATGCCCACTGCCTCAAGATGTTGGCTGTGCAAGTGCGCCAACATAAAAAAGGGGTGACATGGCAGTTAGTCTTACTATTGATCAAGACATTAATGAACAGTCACAGACCACACCAGGAAAATCAGGTTGAGATGTAGTAGTAGTAGGGAACTCAATTGTTAAATATTTTGATAAATGCATCTGTCATAACAGAAAGGAGACAACTTGTATAAGCAGTCTATCAGAAGCTGGAATTAAGGATGTAAGGAAAAGGTTGAAGGGATTTCTTCACAACACCAATGAACCCATCTTTGTGCTGCACGTGGGCACAAATGATATAGGAAGACATAATATATTGGCTATACAAAGGAATTTTGAACAGTTAGGAATGGAATCAAAGTGGAAACATTTTGATATTATTATTTCAGTATTATTACTGGTGCAATGGGCAGGAAAATCTAGATTCCTGGGCTTAATTAGATTTAATGGATGGCTCAAAAGGTGGTGCCTCAGGGAAGGATTTTACTTTCTTGATAATTGGGGAGCATTTGTAAACAGATTCGATTTATTTGCTGCTGATAGGTTGCATTTGAACATGGTAGGAATGAGGGTGCTAGCCCAGCGTAAAAACAAAGCAATACACATTTGTTTAAACTAACTATACAGGGGAATAAGGCTGGAGATAACTACTATAAATCCAATAGGATAAAAGACGATTGCAATAAAAACATGGAGACATGGAAGGCTTTGCTAATTAATGCGAGAAGTCTCAAGAATAAATGGAAAGAATTAGAATACATCCTACAGTCGGAAAACATTGCTCTGTGTGCTATCACTGAAACTTGGTGTGGAGAAGACAATTGAGAAGCCCCTCCAAAAGGAGACGCTAGGGGCGCTCACACTGTGGATGTTTTGGAAATACAACTTAGCAGTTGATCATTTGTTGATTGTGTGGTTCTGTATGGTGAATGGTGTGTAGTTGTTTTTATTTATAAAGTAAGCAATTCATATGACTCTGAGCGCTGTACAGTAAAAGCAACAGTACAACCATACAGTTAATCAGATCATACAGCACATATAATAAAGTCATAATAAAAAACATTCAATTGCATTTCTGAATCAATCAATAAAAGCCTGTTAGAACAGATGGATTTTGAATCCCCTTTTAAAAGCTTCTACTGAGGGAGCCCTCCTCAGATCATTAGGCGAGGAGTTCCACAGGGAAGGCACGCCCACAGCAAATGCTCTATCCTCAGAGTGCTGCATCCTAACCCTGGGAACCCCAAGAAGGCCTCCCTCAGCAGAACAGAGTGTCAGGGCCAGATGGTATGGGACAAAGAGCTCTTGCAGATAGGTGGGACCCCCTTCATGCAGGGTCTTATAGGTAAGAAGTCCTATCATGAAGACAATCCTCCACCTGACCAGCAACCAATGCAGTTTGCAGAGGACCGGGGTAATATGTTCACATCCCATTGCTCCAGTTAGACGTCTTGCCGCTGCATTCTCACTTCTGTGAGATGTCACAACAAGGCCGATTATGTTGTCATCTGAGGTATTTTAAACAACTGGGATTGGAGAAGAAAATTTTTAGGACAAATCACAGATAGAAGATGGGATATTTTTTAAAACAAATTAAAGACACATGAAGAAAAGTATATTCTTCTTAAAAGGGAATATAACAAAAAGGGCAAGATACCGGTTTGGTTAAATAAAAAGGTTAGGAGGATGATTAAACAAAAAAAGAAAGCTTACAACATAGCCAGGCAAAAGGGGACACATGAGTCTTGGAATAAGTATAATAAACAGGTTAAAGGAATGAAAAAACTTACTAAAAAGACTAAACATTCATTTGAGAGGAACCGAGCAAAAAATACAAACTATAACAAAGCCTTTCTACAACTATATAAGGAGCTTAAGAAAAACAAAAGTACAGGTGGGACCTCTTTTGGAGGACAACAGCTACATAACCGACTGTGGGGAAATGGCGGAGTCTTTTAATAAATTCTCTGTTAGTATCCACCAAAAGAAAGGGAGTCCTATAGGAAGGTAGGAAGTATCTGAGCATCATAACATCATTAAAATTTAGAGCTCAGATAACATGAGAAGGTTAGAAAATGTTAATCCAAATAAGTCACTGGGTCCAGGTGGACTACACCTGAGGCTTTTGAAGAAAAAAAACGCTTGCATAATCACTGAGCCATTGGCAGTCATCTTCCAACATGCACTGGATGATGATAGAGTAGTGAATGACTGGAGATTAGCCCATGTAACACCAGTATATAAAAAAGGGGACAGATCCAAATTGGGGAACTACAGGCTAGTCAGTATAACTTCTGTTTTGGGAAAAATGATGGAAGCTATTATTACGGGATATCTGGAGAAATTTCTGGAAGACACAGGACAAACTGACTGTCTGCAGCATGGGTTTAGGAAAGGAAGATCATGCCAGACTAAAATGTATTTTTTAAGCCTGTAAGTGCAACTTTGGACTTACAGTATATGTTTCAGTGGATGTAGTATATTTAGATTTTTCTAAAGCATTTGATTCAGTTTCACACCCTGAACTTATGGATTCTTTGTCTGCATTGGTCATAAATGGTATGATATTAATTAGCTCCTGGCAGGATAATAGACAACAGATGATTAATTTGAGAAGACATTACTTGCAATGGACAGAAGTGACCAATGGAGTCCCACAGGACTCAGTGTTGGGACCAGTACAATTTAATGTTTGCCTCATCCATGAATTGTACCAGAAATGCATGGATATGTAAGTTTGTGGATGACATTAAAATTGGAGCTAAAGTCAGCAACAATGAGGATGTCTGCAGTTTGCAATATGAACTAAATGGGATGTCAGATTGGGCCGCAAAGGAAAAAGGTTCACTTTGGATAAGTTTCGAGAGATGCACCTTTGGGCTAAAAATCTTGGGGCCAAGTGCTATCTAAATGGACATGAACTAGAGTCTACAGGATTGGAAAAAGACCTAGAAGTTCTGGTTAGCGACATATAGAAATTCCATTATTTATTTTATTTATTTATTTATCTAAACTTTTGTTCACCGGGTAAGCATATAAGCCAATGGCCCTTTTTTATGAGCAACCTGAGACAATTCATAAGACAGTCAAGATGTTACATTATACATAATAACGTGCATAGACAATTAATAAACATTTAATACATAATTCATCAGATGTTCCAAAATTAAGAGAAACATTGCCATTCCTTGTGACTAAAAAGGTGCTTAAGTTCCTTTTTAAAAATATCATGACTTAAGCCAAATTTCATAGCTGAGGGAAGGTCATTCCAGGTTTTTGCTGCTTTGATCAAAAAAGCTTGATCTCCACTTTTAGTTTTGGTCTTCTGAATTATGAGGCTAGGTGTTTCATTAGACCTCAAATCTGTAATACATTCTTTAAATTGAAGTAACAGAAATAAAGGAGAGTTGTCTTTTTGATGAAATACATTGTCCAAAAGACAAGTCAAATTATATAAGCTACTCTGGACAGGTGGTAGCCGACCGGTAACCTGATACGAAGTACAATGGTGTATATGGTAAGGTAACTTATGTGTAAATCTACTGATGTTATGAAATGTTGTTGTGTAAGTAGACAAGGCCTAAAAGAATTGTAATTTAAAGTTGATAACAATATACTCTTGGCTATGGCAGTCCTTGCTTGAAGTGTTAAGAATCCTGTAATTTAAAAAGAACTCCACATTTTTGATTCACTTGTCTAGTTACTCATACTAACATACTAAAATGCCAGCAGAAAAGGCCTAACAGTCTTTCATGTCTGCTTGTTTGGTCAGCCCCCACCCTAGGAGCTGACCTTGCTGCCCCCCTCGCCTTCTCTGGCTTCTCCCTTCCCAGTTCTGGATATTCTCACTGCACTGGATTTTGCTTCCAGAACCCTTCCCCTGTACCTGTCCAACCCCCCTCTTGAACCCCTCCACCGTCTCTGCCTCCACCAGCCCCCTGGGCAGCACATTCCATGGCTCCACCACCATCTCAGTGAAGTAGCACCTCCTCTTTTCTCCTCTGAATCTTCCCCCCTCCAGCTTCCACCCATGCCCTCCAGTTGCCTCTCCTCCTTCCTTTGAAGCACCCTGACTGCTCCTCCCCTATTTACCCCCTTCATGTACCTGAAGACCTCTATCATGTCCCCTTGGTCCCTTCTCTCTTCCAATGTGTACATATTTAGCTCTTCGAGCCTCTTCCAATAGGTCCTGTCCCCCAAGCCCCAAATCATTTTGGTTGCCCTCCTCTGAACCCTATCCAGGAGTTTAATGTCCCTCTTTAAGTGTGGCCTCCAAAACTGCATGCAGTACTCGAGGTGTGGCCTCACCAAGCAGTTATACAGAAGGAGTATCACTTCCCTCCTTCTGGAGGTCATCCCCCTAGTGATGCATCCCAGCATCCTGTGGGCCTTGGCTGCTTCCCTTCTACAAGTCTCCGAGTTGTTCATCTTGACATCCACCACCACCCCCAGGTCTCTCTCATCCACTGAGACTTGTAGCATCCTCCCCCCAGGGTGTACACTTGGCCGGGGTTTCTGGCCCCCAGGTGCAGTACCTTGCATTTCCCTGCATTGAACCTCAGCTTCCACTTTCTAGACCATCTTTCCAGAGCCTCCAGGTCCCCCTGTAGGGCCACCCTCCCCTCCTCCTCCCCATCCACCACAGCCCCAGTTTTAAGTCATCCGCAAAGAGACTCATCTCACTCCTGATACCTGTCCTTATGTCAGAGACACAGGCGTTGAACAGGAGGGGCCCAAGGACTGATCCCTGTGGGACCCCACTAATGACCCTCCTTGGGGATGAGACTATCCCACCAACTATGACCCTCTGGGTCTGGTCCTGGAGCCAATTGTCTATCCATCTGATCATCTGGTTCCCCACCCCCATTTCTCCCAGTTTATCCAACAGGCCCTCATGAAGAACAGAGTCAAATGCCTTGCTGAAGTCTAGAAAGAGGATGTCCACTGGTCTACCCAGGTCCAAGGCACTCGTCACCCAGTCATAGAACTCAACAAGGTTTGTCTGACATGATTTCCCTGGGATGAATCCATGCTGTCTATCATCCAGGCACCCTGACTTTTCCAGGTCTCCCCCAGCCTCTCCTTGACAATGCCCTCCATCACCTTGCCCACCACTGATGTCAGGCTGACAGGCCTGTAGTTCCCTGCCACCTCCCTTGATCCCCCCTTGTGAATAGGCACTATATGCACCACCTTCCAGTCCTGGGGCACCCACCCTGTCCTCAGAGAGATGGTGAAAAGCTCCGCCAGGGGTTTCACCAGGACATCAGCAAGTTCCTTCAGCACTCTGGGATGTAATTTATCTGGCTTCAGTGCTTTCTCTGTCTTAAGGGACTTGAGGGCTTCCCTCACTCTCTCTGCTGTGATTTCTACCTTCGCTACCTCTTCTCCCTGCTTAGCCTTCCTCCCTCCTGTCAGTGATGCCTCCCCCTCTCCCCAGATCCGCCGATCGGTAAGGGTCCCCCTTCCTCAGTATCACTGTCTCCTCCCATGTATGATGCAGCACCCCCATTTTCCTTGGTGAAAACTGAGGTGATGTACTCATTTAGTACCTCAGCCTGCTCCCCCAGGTCTTGCGCCCATCTCTCCCCTGTTTTAATCCTACTAATCTGCCCCTTCACCTTTTGTTTTTCTCCAATGTGTCTAAAGAACCCCTTGTTCCCTCTCCTAAGTTCCTTGGCCAGGTTCTGCTCCTTCCTTGCCTTAGCCACCCTCACCACCCTAGTGGCCCTTCTAGCCATCAGTTCGTACTCCCCTCGATCCCTTTCATTCCTGGAGCACTTGAATTGCCTATAGGCTGCCTTGCTTCCCTGCACCACCTCCTGGACCTCCTTGGTCCACCAGCAGGGTTTTCGGGCCCTACCGCATTTTCAGTTCTTTGAGTCTCCACCTTTAAATATTGGGGTTACTACTGTTTGTTTCCATTGTATTGGGAAACAACTAGTAATCAAGGACAAATTAAGTATCTCAGGGATCTATTTAAATGGGCTGCTACGAACTTTAGGAACTTAGGTTGAAGATCATTTGCTGCTGAACTTTTTGTGGGCATTTACTTTAGTAATTTAAGCACTTGTGATGGCTTAATAGCTTTAAAATAAAAAGCATTCCTATTAATTAAAGAGCATTTGTTCTGAATTTCAGTGTCAGTTCCTTAATCTTGTTGGGTATATTTACTTAAGTCCAAAAATTGTTTTAAGAATTCATCACTGATTTCTTGTGCATTAGTTATGATTTTACCTTCTTTTAAGAAAACATTAGTTTGATCCCTGGCAATTGGGTTTATTAATGATTTTATAGATGTTCAGAATTTCCTAAGATTTTTTAGCTCAATTTCCTGTTGATCTAAATAATATTTTGATTTACTTTGGCGTAACTTAGCCTTACATTCATTTCTAAGTCTACGATAGGTATTAAAATCCTCTATAGTTTTTGTTATTTCAAAATTTCTCCAGACTAATACCCTACATTTCATTAGTTTAAATGAGTCAGGAGTGATCTACTTACTTACTGTTCTTCTCACTCTTCTAATGATTTTGGGGAAATGGTTGTCCTGAAGTTTTACAAGAGTGTTAGTAAAAAAAATCAACAGCCGATTCGGCATATGGTATAACATCTAAATAAGACCAGTCGATTGACTGGAGATCCAAAAGCAGGCCCCCATCCAGGTCCCTGGACAACTTTCTGTAAGAAATAAAATGGGGGGGGGCTTCAATCTTTTATATTTCCAGGTGCAGTATGTGGCCATATGATTGCTCACTGCATCCGGGAGTACTCCCTTTATACCTATCTGTTTATTAGTTAATGTCCAATCAAGAATAATGTGGTTATTTGTTTTAGTATTCATCCTAGTACAGTCATGCATCATTTGACACAAGCCTGCACTAGTAAGCAAGGAGTCTGTTCCTGGGTCAGCTGGTGGATCCCAATAAATATTAAAATCCCTTTGAGCTAAAAAATCTCCTTTAGTTTGTAAGACAGCAACAAAATGTAAAAAATACTCAAGGCCCAAATGGGCAGTTTTGGGGGGATTATATATTGTACAATAGTTTATTACACCCAACATTGTAAAGATATAGTTAGTAAAACCAGTAAGACTCTAGGCTGTATATCTAGAAATATAAGGAATTAAGATAGAGAGGTGTTAATGTCCCTTTATTGTTCCTTGGTGAACCCGCATGTTGAGTATTGTGCCCAGTTTTGGACTCCATATGGAAGGGGACAGATTGGAAGACTTGAGAGGGTACAGAGGAGAGCCACAGAAATGGTGGCCAATGTTAGGAATATGAGTTATAAGGAAAGGCTGAGGGATCTGGACATGTACCTCCTGAGAGATAGAAGACTACAGGGGGATATGTACCTTGTATACAGGGCACGTGATAATAGAGACTTATGAAAATGTTTAGGGCTGACAGCTAGGCAAAACTGTAGGGACATGAGAGGACATGACTGCCAACTAAAAGGAGAACAATACAAAAAGAATGCAGGGGGTCAGTGGTTTAATCATAGGGTTGTTTTGGAATATAACAGTATGCTGACAACAATAGCACAAAGTAGTACTATGGCACAATTTAAAAGATCATTAGACCTATACATGAAAGAAAAGAGGAGGGTAGGTTTCAGTTTATGAGGTGGACAAGTCTGTAAGGTTAACGCTACTTAACTTATATTTTCCTATGAATCCTATAAAGCTTGGCACCTGCCTTATAGGTGCACTAGTCCCCAACAAAGTGGGTGGGTGGCAGCCTGCCTCCACTCAGGGGCCACAGTGCCAGGAGACAGTTGTGGTGCCTGTGGCACATCTCTGGTCACCAAATGCACCCTGCAAGAAGCACTCACTGCCACCCACCGGATGTAGGGGACTGTGGGTCCTGTGGGGCTGGTGCCAGGGCTGTTGTGCACTAGTGTCCAGATCATGCTGGTCCGGCTATGCCTCCCATACCCAGCTCGATCCATTGTGATCCAACTCCAGGGCACCACCACTGGCTGCCTCCTCATGTCCCCCCCACTGCTGCCACACACCCCTGTCCCCCATGGTACTATGAGAGCTACATTGGCCTCCAGACCCCTCCTTCCAGGTCCCCACCAATCACTGTCCAGCCAGGTGGTAGTGCAGGGCCCCTAGACCACCACTTGGCTGGTCTAAAGGCAGCGCCCCATCTTGTGACCACAGAGGAGGGGTTCTGGAATAGGAAAAAGGGGTGGCACAGCCCCACTATGTCACAACCACCCTTGCAACCTGGTGCATGGGTGCTTTTGCCACAGGGGTGGCACAGGGGGGCTTTGCTGCATGGCAACCCAATTTCAGCACATCCAGCATTTGAAAAATTGGAATAGCCATAGACTGTGCCACAAGGCGCCACTTGCATCATACCCATTTGGTGCAGGCACCTTGCATCATAGTTTTACTTTTAAAAATTTAACTCAAGGTATAAAACAATACAGTGGTAAATCAACAAAGGCCACTTTGTAACAACCACACTGGTTTTAACTAATCAGTAGGCTGGATTTTCATTCAAAATGTTATACTACTTAAGACCCAATATGCATGTGATGACATCAGACTGGAAGGAAGCCAAATAGGATTCCCAGAGGTCAACGTGAGACTTCTGCTGTTGTGTTTTTTCATTGATGGCCTGGGAGTCTCATGTAAGATAGTTACATTTCCAGTATTGTGCAAGGCATTTAATCACAAATGGATGCTATCCAATAAAACAAATGAGTTGCCATGCACCTTTAAATAGATTCTCCATCAAAAAAACAACAGTTTGCAGGCCCATCAGTGCAGTGGTTGGATTTCCGTCTGCTACGCTGGTGACCCAAGTTCAGGAGCGAGCTCGGGTCGCTGGAGGGCCGGCTGGGGGGAGCAGGCTGGAGCATCCCACAATGGCTCACCTGTTTTTGGGAGAGGGTTGGGAAGCAGCTTGGTGTTTGCTGACCCTGGCAGATAATGGGGACTTAGCAACACGTTGAGCACCTCAGTGTCTGATTGGCCCCTAGGTGAAGGTCTGGGGCTCAACAAGCTATGTAGGCAGCTAGGGGAAGGGCGTCACACAAGTTGGCGTTCATGCCTAGACATCAGAGTACTTGCAACATCCACAACAGGAAATGGGAAAAACACCTGCCATCTCTGGGAAGATGGAGTGCCAGAGACGTGCCCTCAATGTGCTATCGCCCACCTGGTGGCTCTGGACCAATGAAACTTGCAGTATCAGGGTGTTCTAAGCCCTGCCTCATCCCCACCCAGGAGGAAAGCCACGGCTCCATGGGGTTTCTGGGGTCAGTCTGGGTAGGGTGAGTGGCAGAGGGATGTCGCCATGGCTGTCCCGATGGGTCGTGAATGGCAGGACATGGGGGAGAAAAAAAAAAAACAGTTTGTGTTGGAACCTAGTTTACAATGGACTTGTGTACACAGTAAGAATGTGTGTGTGGGGGGGGGGGCTGGCCTGGTGGTACAACAGCAGTGTATCACATAGAAACAGAGAAGCAGTCAGCAGAAAAAGGCACTGAGGCCCATCATGTCTACTGAGCCCTACTGTACCTACTGGGTCTCATGTTGATTGTGAGGGCACTAGTGGCCCACCACTCCTCTTTCCTCCCTCCCCTTTCCATGTCTTCACCAGCCCCATATGTCTGCCCCACCCATGACTGAACTCTTTGCAGATGATGCTAAGATCTGTGGTAAGGTGGACCGTGAGAAGGAAGTCAGAACAGTGAGGGAGGACACAGAAACACACAAAAAAAATGATGCAGAGTATGGCAGCTGAAATTTAACACAAAACAAATGCATGGTATTTCAAACAAGGAACAAAAACATAATACTTGATGGGAGGGGTTGCAGTAGAAAGAACAGCCAAGGAAATTGACCTGGAGGTGATAGTTTCGTGCCGCCTGAAAGCATCAGTCTAGGCAAAAGAGCAGTGGTTAGGGCTAACAGGATGATATAGTGTCTAAGAAGAGAGATCAGCAGTAGAGACAGGGAGGTGATCCTTCCCCTGTATAGACTCTTGGTTTGCCCCCACCTGGAGTACTTTGCAAATTTCTGGAGCCCACACTTGCTGAAGGACTGTGACAGAGTGGAGGCAGTGCAAATAAGGGTGAGGAAAATGATCCAGGGGCTATGGGAGAAAATATGAGTAAAGGTCAAGAGAACTCAACTTGTGTGCACTGGAGATGAGGAGGGAGAGGGAGGACATGCTAGATATGTATAAATATCTCCATGGGATAAACAGGCAAAACTGGAATGAGTTGTTCACTCTGCTGCAAGTGCAAATACAAGCACAAGGGGTAAGCCACTGAAGCTAACAAGGGGACAGTTCAGAAGGGCTGTCTGAAAGTATTTTTTCATGGAAATAGTGGTGGATAGGTGGAGCAGACTGCCAAGTGAAGCTGTCTGTGCTAAAACAGTGGGGGACTCAAACAAGGTGTGACAGGCACAAGAGCCTGATAAGAAACTGGGATGTTAGAGCAGGGAAGGGTAACAAGGAGATGGATGGCCAAAAGGACCTTCACACACTTATCAGGCAGCACAGGGCAGACTGCATGGGTTGCTGCACCTTTAGTGCTGTCATAGTAGATGTTTATATGAACCCCCCCACATCCACCACCACTGATTTTGCATGGACTACCTCCCTTGGCTGTCTATTCCACCCCTCTACCATCCTCTTCATGCTCTCCATGGCAAAATGCCTTCTGATATGATGTCCCTTGAAATCTTTCTTCTCCCAGCTTCATCGAGTTCTGCCGGTGTTTGCATTTCCACTCAGTGTGAACAACTCTCTTCTACTTAATTTATCCCGTGGGGGTACTTGATCATGCACCCCCTCCCCCTTTTTGCTTCCAGTGTATTCATGTTGAACTGTTACAGCCTCTTCATGTAAGTCTTTTCCTGCTGATCCTGGATTATTCTGGTTAACCTCCCATGTACGACTTTCACTTTGTCCCTATCTTTCTTTAAGTGTGTGCACCAGAGCTGCACACAGTACTTCTGGTGAGGACAAACCACAGATCTGTACAGTGGGAGAATCCCCTCACTCCTCTGGCTACTCATACCCTGTTCTATAACGGACACAGCCCTAATGGATTTTAATAATCTTGTAGTAACATCTCTAAATAATAGTAGTAAGACAGGGGCAGTGATCGTGGACCTCAGTAAGGCATATGACTTGGTCAACCATTACATTATGCTTCAGAGGTTGTACAGTATGGGGGTGCATGACAGACCCTTAACATGGTTCAGATCTAATCTGACAAACCATCAGCAATAGGTATCCCTGGGTACAGTGGATTCAACTTTGAGGGATACTGTAAGGGGAGTACCCCAGCGATCGATCCTGGGACCACTCCTCTTTAATGTTTTTGTCAACAGGCTCACAGAGGTCATAAGGAGTTGTGAAATCCGACTGTACGTGGATGACACAGTATTGCTATCATCCGCGTTCAGCCAGGGAGAACTAGAACAGAATCTTCAGCAGAATGTTACGAGGATGGAGAAGTGGTTCCAGGATTCAGACCTGGTAATGAACTAGAAAACCCAATGCATGATGTTTCAAAATGGCATAAAGGGAAATATTGATAGTCTGAATTTGGTCTTTTTAAATGGGAATAAAATTACAAATGTAGAACAATATAAATACTTGGGCATAATAGTGGACAAGCAATTATCTTTCTTCGAACATATAAATGGAATGGTAAAAAGAGTAAATCAGAAACTTGGAGTACTATGAAGACTCTCAAATTGTCTGACCCTAGACACATGTAGTAAGATTGTGACTCAATTAATTCTCCCAGTAATGCCTTATGGAGAACTAATATATACAAATGCTCCAAAAACTGCAATGATGAAAGTTGATCAAGCCTATTATAGATTGGCTCATTTTGTTAACAATAGCCGGCATGGTATACACCGTTGCCTGGTTTACCAGGAATTAGGAGGGTTGAATCCTGAAAGCAATAGAAATTTAAATTGGTCTGTTTGGTTTTATAAATTGTTGAACTCCAAAAAAGAGCACCCACTGAAGAGTTTAGTGTTCTCAAGAACTCAAGTTAACACAAAATACTCATTCAGACAGAAGGAGGTCTTCGCTTGCCCAAGAATTCATAATAAATATGGAGATATGATGTTGCAGACCTGTTCAGCTAGGACATGGAATTATATTCCTGAATACATCAAAGTTAAAAATTCCATGAAGGAATTTCAGTCAGCTTTGAAAGACATTAAAAACTATATGTAACGCCTGTACTTAAGTTTATCAAAATGAACAAGTTGTTTCTGGGAGTTTTGTACTTGCTTGTCTGGAGATCCTATATGTTTTTACAAAACATGTAAAGTTGTTCCTGGGAGATTTGTACTTAATTATCTGGAGGTTCTGTATGCTTTTTATGAAATTTGTAAAGTCTGTTGCTAGATTATTACCTAGACTAAAGTTGTAATTGTTTTATGTGGATTTATGACAGGGCTTACTTATTTAAAATAGGAGTTAATTCCTCTAAAGTTTGTACCCTGTATAAAAATAAACTTTTTATCATCATACATCACAGCATTCTATTTTCCCTCTGCTCTGCCCTGTTGCACCATACCGATATTTTCAAATTGTCCAGTATTATGACCCCCAGAGCCATCTACGTGGTCATACTTTCCACTGCCATCCTCTCCCCATTCGGTATTCTGTTTTGGGGTTCGTCTACCTCTGTGTGCATTCTTTTGCACTTCTTAATGTTGAATTTCAACTGCAATACCCTTGACAACTTCTCTATTTTGTTTTCAGGAGATCTTCCCTTTATTTCTTATCCCTTACTCACCATCAATCTTTTTCAGATCTTAGTAGTAGTAGTAGTAGTAGTAGATTTTAATTGTTTAGGGTGTTCTTCCTTGAAGGCTCAGGCTGCCCTTGCAACAATATTACCAATCAAAAGTACAAAACAAGAGTAGGGACAGTAATAAAAACATGTACATACAAATCTCAGATATAAACACAATTGAACCTGTTCAATTATCTTAGATAGCCATCTCAGACCACAAAAGCCTGCACAAACAGAAATGTTTTCAATAGACGGTGCCTCCTGGAGGTGCCCCAGCAATGAATTCCATAGTGCTGGGGCAGCCACCTCAAATGCACGGTCCCCAGAGCTCTTTAACTTCACTCTGGAGATCTTCAGGAGGGCACCAGTAGCTGATCTGAGAGGGTGAGATGGGACATAGGGGTGCAGAAAATCCTATAGGTGACCCTGACCCAATCTGTGTAGGGCCTTGTAGGTCAGAAGGTCTACTTTGAAGGTGATGCACTAGCACACTGGCAGCCAATGTAGTTCACTCAGCACTGGGGTGATATGACTGAATCTAGAATGGCCAGTTAACACCCATGCCGCTGCATTCTGCAACAGCTGCAGGTGCTGCAGTGCACCACCTCTGACCCTGAGGTAGAGGGCTTTGTAGTAGTTGAGTCTTGAGGTAATGAAAGCATGGACCAGTGTGTAGTCGAGTCTTGAGGTAATAAAAGCATGGACCAGTGTGGCCAGGTCTTTGGGTAGCACAAAGGGTTTGATCTGGGCAATGTTCCAGAGACAATAAAATCCAGTCCGGACAACTGCCAACACATGCATATTAAATGTCAGCACGCTGTCAAACACAATGCCTAGATTGTTCACCCTTGATGAAACCTCCAGTTCAGTTGGGCCTATGACAAGCCCCAACTTGTCACCAGAGGCTCCAAGTCTATCCCTCTAACCAGGCTCAACCACCAGTTCCTCAGTCTTCCCAAGATTTAGTCCCACCCAGTTCAGTGTCATCCAAGCCTGGATCTCAGCCAAGCATTTGTTCAGCACATCAACAGCGTCAGGCCTACCGGGTGTGAAAGACATGTAGAGCTGAATATCATCAGCATAACATTGAAAATGCAGCTCATACCATCTTATGACCTCACCCAGGGGCAGTATATACACTGAAAACAACATGGGGGAGAGGACAGAGCCTCAGGGGACTCCACAGGGCAGGTCTTTCAGGCATGAGGGACAATTTCCCAACACTACCCTATGAGATCTGCCCTGGAGAAAGGACTCAAACCAGCTGATGACCTTGCTGGTGAGTCCCACATACTGTCTTAGCCTATCTAACAACATCCCATGGTCCATAGTGTCAGAGGCTGAGGAGAGATCAAGGAGGACAAGAATTATATGCTCTCCCTGATCCCTTGCTCTGAGCAGGTCATTCAACACCCTGTCCAATGCTGTCTCTGTGCTATGCAAGGCCCTAAATCCAGACTGGAAGGGTTCGTAAATATGGAAGTCTATAAGATGGCTCTCTACTGGTTCTGCTGCCACCTTTTCAAGAACCTTTCCTAAAAAGGGGAGGTTCAAGATAGGATGGCGATTTGCCAGGATGTCAGGGTCCAACAATGGTTTCTTCAGCAGGGGCTTAACCAGAGCCTGTTTTAAATACTCCAGAAAATGCCCCACTGACAAGGAACTCCTGACTATCCTGACAAAGACCAGGTCCAGGGCCTCAACACAGCCAAGTAGTAGCCATGCTGGGCCTGGGTCCAGGTTACAAAGTGTTAGTTTCAGCCCGAGGACTATCTGACAGACCTCCTGCACTGCCACCAGCTGGAACTCCTCCAGGACAGCCGAGTGCAATCGCCCCCATGAGAAACATTTTATTTATTTATTTATTTAGTTGTTTAACCAGGTATAGCACACTAAGCTGAAAGCTTTTTTACAGGAGCGACCTGGGAGCACAAGGAGGTTAAGTGACTTGCTCAGGGTCACACAGTACACAAGTGGAAGCTGTGGGATTCAAACCCAGGTCTGGTCTGCTGGATGTCACCAGATTTGCAGCTCAGAGCCTTAGACCACTGCTCTATACTGCCTCTGCATCACTGCTGGAAGACTGAATTCCACTTGGAGCAGTCCCAGACCTCACAGAGGACATTCTGTCTGAGAAAATTCAAGCAGACTCCTCACATTTATGAGATGAAGAAGCTCTAACCACTTCCAGACAGGCTGGATGTAATAGTCTATCTACAACCCAAAAGAGCTGAGCCAGTCAAATCCTGCCAGCTGCAATCATCCTAGACATAAATGCTGCCTTTTTCTGGATGATTGCATTCTGATAATCACTGTAGTGGGTCATCAGAACCAGCTTGTCCTCCAGAGACCCAGTCTTCCTCTAGTGCCTTTCCAACCTCCGCTCCCTGGTCTTCAGTTTCCTTTGCCCTCCATCAAATCAAGGGGAGCCAAGGTGTGAGGCAGGGGGGTACATGGATCAGCACCAAATGGTCCAGAGCACCAGCAACAGCAGTATTATAAGCCTCCACTGCCTGACCTGGACTGTTAGCACAAGCCTCCAACATGGATGAAATGTCCAGCTCTGCCATTAGTCCTGAACACCTCTCAAAGGACAGAACTGTACCATTTCCACAGGGGAAGGAACATTCAGGATTTTTTGAAGCTGAACCCAATGGTGCAATGATCAGACCAAGCAGTCCACCCAATCTTGAAGATATCAATTTCAAGCCCCAGAGAGAATACCAGGTCAAGTGCGTGGCCAGATTGGCGAGTCTCAGACATGGAATGCAGGGTCAGGCCCAGAGCCTCCATACCCAACAGGAGATATCTGGCCCCAGACAACATCGCACAATCTAACTAGGTGTTGAAGTCACTGAGGATAATCCATCTTGGCAACTCCAACACCCACGCGGTGACAAGGAATGTCATCTCCTGCGAGAAATGGACGGTAGACCAGGAGCACTCTAAACTCCATGCTGGCTCCCCCCACATGGCCACACACTCAAAAGAATTGGTGTCCCCAACTGGGTGCACTGTCAGGCCCAGCTTTGATCTAAAACAGATCGCAACCCCCCACCCAGCGGTCTTTCTTCAGGCAGTATACAATGGAGTACCCATCCGGGACAGATGCCTCTGGCACAGGGCCCGAGGGATTCTCCCAACCAAGACTTTGTAATGCAAACCAGGTCAATGGACTCAACAAAGCCAGCAATTATAGTGATCTGGCATTGCAGAGCACCATCTGAAGAGGATGAACGGTTGAGGCTGGTTCATCAGCTACCTGTCCTCTCGGTCCAGAGGATACCCTGGATACAGGGACAAGGCACGAGGGACCCCACTGCAACCATTTTCTTAATCCAGGGCACCTCCTGGTCCCCGCTACCAAAATCAGTTCCCCCCAGACTACATCCTTCATTCTCTCTCCCACTAGCACCTCTCCTAGTATCATCCACAAAAAGTGGAACTTCCCCATGATCCCTACTCTGGTATCACAGATGAAAATGTTGAAGAGTATTGTTCCCAATGCCAATCCCTGTGGCACACCACTGGTGAATCCCCTGACCTTTGAGTATTCCAAATTAAGCACAACCCCCTGGATTCTGTCACCTAGTCAATTTCAAATCCATTTTGTGAGCTTCTCCCACTCCCACTCCCACTTAACTTTTTGGCCTACCATTCTCATGAGACAGAGTCAAAAGTCTTGCCAAAGTCAATGTATAATACATCCACCTCATGACCCTTGATCACCGCCTTCATCACCCAGTCAGAGAAGTTGATCACAGTCATCTGACATGACCTTCCTCTAGTGAACCCATGCTGTCTGATATTCTGAAGTCCATTTGCCTCCAGGAAACCCACTAGAATCTCCTTTATTAAGGTTCCAAGTACCTTTCCAACTGCAGACATAAGACTTACAGGTCTGTAGTGCCATGGTTTGTCCCTACTTCTGCTCTTGTGCAGAGGAACTACATCTGCTGTCCTTCATTTCCTAGGTACTGCCCTGTCCCCAGTGAGCTGTTAAACAGCTCAGCCAGTGGTGCAGCTAGGACTGTCCCATCTCCTTCAGCACATGGGGATGCAGCTGTCCAGGCTCATTGACTTGCCATCTTAAGTGCTTATAACCTATTCAATACCCTTGCCTTTTAAATCTGATCCCTTGCCTTGATGACACAGCCTGACAACAGCCACTTATCCTCCACTGTGAATATTAAAGAAAAAAATAGTTCAGTATGTCTGCCTTCCCTTTATCTTTCTCTTCTCATCCTTCTAATTATCCCCATTCTGTTATTCCCTTCTCCTGTATGTAACAAATATTTTGTCCTACTCCATTTCCTCTGCTATCTTTAATTCAGCATCAGACTTTGCCCTCCTCCTCATAGTCTTGTTGACTTCCTTCATCACCTTTAGAAACACTACCCTATCCTCCACTGACTGAATTTTTTTTGTATTTTTTGAAAGCCTTCTTTTTCTCCCTCATAGTCTCTCTGACCTCCTTTGTGAGCTACTGTGATTTATTTCCCCATACAATGCCACCTGGAAGAAATGGGTTTATGTGTGAGACTCCGAATCCAGTTCTAGGGTCAGCTGCAGGCCAGGCATGTCACAGAGGTGAAGAGCTTCCAGGAAGGAAAAGTGTAGGCTGCCTGACATTCATGTAACACCTGCCAGCTGATAGAAAGCAGCACTGCAGTTAACTGTGAAATCAGACACTCCCTTACCCTCCTGTCTGTAGGAAGGGTATAGCTTAAAAAACAAGTTCTAGCCAGAGCTGATATGGCTATGGTGAGCTTGAAGAAGCTCCGTGGAATGAGCGCCACTGAATGCCATTATCAAGATGATGGCAGTAACACAACTGCAAATGTGTGGCACTCATGCATGTGCAGTTGTAGTGAATGGCATACTGCCATTCCCAAGATGGAGTACTGGTGGAACTGTACATGTGCATGTGGCACTCATGCACAGTTCTCGTCTGGAATACGGAAGTAGCAGCCAAAACAGTGCTTCTGTAGCGAACGACCATGGTGGACTATTTCAAGCTCTGTTGGAGTTTCAGAGGGATACTTCCAAAACTCCAATGGAAGCATGCCACGGTCGCTTGTTTTCAGAGCGATCCCAAAATGTCATAAAAGGTAGATATAACAAATGGGCAACTTTGCTCCTGTCCTGCATTTATCTCCAGTAAAAAAGGAAGTGTGACTGAGTCGTAGTTAGAGTACTGAAATATAAACCAGGATGGATATCACAGGTTCAAGTTCCAGCACAGGTGCTGACTGGCAATGTGGTCCTCAGCAATTCTCCTGATCTCCCTGTGCTTTTGTCCTCTGAGGTATAAACTGGCCACAGAAGCTGGATTGAACAGAAAAGGGAAATGCTGCATTTTAGTTTGGCTACCCTTGGTAAATGAATTGTATGAATTCACTGGATGACTTTTCCATTAAAGATAGCCAAAATAGTTCATGCTTTTAGTAACGCTGTATATCAAATAATGCAGACTAGTGAAATACTGCAATGTATTTAAAAACTATGATCAGTAAAATTCTATGGAATTGTGTTTTTCATGACACTACTGTGCTGCTACTGCCATGGACCATTCTGGATATAGATAACATTTTTGTTGAGAATAAGGGTGCTGCCTAGTGCCCATTACATTACATTATCACGGAAGCAAACAAATATTAATCTTTGCAGTAGAGTTTTACAGGGTCAGAGAAACCTCGTGACAATTGTTAGGGGTGGAATTATCTCCAAAGGTAAATAGTTTAATCAAGCTTTTGAAATAATGTATTGATAAAACAAGTCTTTTGCCTGAGGTAGACCTGGACGTATCCTGTACAAAACAAACAGAATGTCTTTATAGATACTCAACACAGGAATGTTTTGAGAGAGAATAAGCTGCGGAATTAAATCAATAGATTAAGTAATAAGGCTGGAATAGAAAACTTCAGAAATGCTAACTCACTGAAGAATCACAGGATGGGAAGGGAAAACGTGGTTTGGGATATAGTGAATGGTAAATCAAAGTGCTGATACGTCTGTCTACCAAACTGGTGTTGCACATTTTTTAAGAGTTAAGTTGAGTTTTAGCTTTATATTTTTTTCATATAGAAATCTAGTGACTGCAATAGTATATTATCTCCAAGAACTATTAATATAAAGTAGTTGGTGGTAGAGGATATGTTTTTTTTTCTGAAAACAGGGCCCAATTGTGATGATTTGCCATTCCTTCTTAGTGTTTGCTGTCTCTTACAAATGTTTTTTTCAAAGGACTGGAGGACCAATATGGATCAGATGAGAAGCACAGAGCCTACAAAGCTCATGAGAAAGGCAGCTCACATGAATGGCAGATTGGAATGAGTGGCTAGTTAGCCTCTTGAGCCAACAAGCCATGTGATCTGGGTTATCCAAGAAGCCTAGTGAAAATACCATTGATCTGCCAGTGTACAGACAAGAAAGACAAGGTAACCTGGAAGGTCACACACTCGTCCTGAAGAGCCCATGAATAGGTAAGGTAAGAGGTGTGTTTGGGGTAGGTTACCAGGGAGGAAGAAAGTGCACTTGGTATGCTTCTTGGGCTGCCTAATGTACTGTATGCCATCCAGTCTGCAGAAGGCATGGGGTTACATCTGCAGCTGTTACAAACAGGTTACTGCTCAGGAAAAACATGTTTCCAGTCTGGTTTGGCAACAGGTGGTACTGCAGGGGCAAGGGGAAGAATGCTATTATTTGGGAGGAGATTCTGAGGAGGGGTCAAGGACCCAGAAAACTGGGAGGAAAGCAATCATTGTGTGCTGAAAGAGTTGCACATTGTACACCTTCTTGGAGATGGAGAGCAGGGGATACATCTTTGTCCATAGTGGGTTGGTTGAGGCTCTCAAGAAATACATTGCCAGGCTGGAGTGGCAGCTGAAGTCACAGTGCTGGTACAAGGTGGTGAGCAGGCAGCTGAAGGTGATGGGTGAGTGAGGCTTGGGACCTAGGCAGTAGACTTGGGGAGCAGTTGGAAGGGTGGCAGAAACTGTGATTTCTAGAGGTACAATTGGGGGATGGATCCAGATTTTGAATGGAGGTTGCAGGCACGATCATAAGCACCATCACCAGTGGACACCAGCAGCAGAGAACAACATCTGACTTGCTAAGCTGAAGAGTGTCAACGGGCAATTGGCTGGTGGGGGACAGTCCAGGCACCAGAACACATGACCTGTAAATGAGGAAGAAGAAGGAATGGAATGATTGGAGTGGCAAGAAGGTAGAAATCATAGTTCAGACAGAGTGAGGTGGAGGGGTATTGCCGGACCTGGATGGTAGCTTAGGAGAAGTTGTTTTCCCTGCTCATAACAGGCTGAATGAATGCTATTATAACCCCAGGGTGGTGCTATCTCAAGGGCTACTACCCCTGCCTGCGTGACTAGTTGCAGGTTAAGGGGCCTGGATACTGAAAACGGGTGCCTCCACCCAGAGGACAGGGTTGGTGGTAGCATAGCTGACCTGGGAACAGCCCTCTGGGACAGTGACCCCCCTCTTTCCCCTCTAGTGGCCTAAACAATGAACAGAATACAAAGGTATAATTGGCCCTAAACCACAAATATATTCCCACTCTGATTGCACTTACCACCAGGGCTGGTTCCACCTATCTGACCCTGGAGACCCCCTGTAAAATAAGGTTAGACATAGCCAGCAACAACAATACAGTGCGATTAGTACAGAGATGCGCCACTAACAGTTTAAGTGCAAAAAGAGTCAGATCTGATTTATTCAGGGGGATTGAATAAGGGAGGGGCATAATCAGGTTGATTGGTCGAGCAGCTGATTCAGTCAGGCTACAAGGCATGCACTTTAGAGTCCCTCAACACAATCACACACACACACTCTGGATACCCAGTTGTTGATGCAGGCTAGCCTGAAGTGTTGCCCAGGGTAGTGCCGGCGTTGCAGCTGGTCAGGGCCCTAATGATGGGAAGAAAGAGTCATGCACAGTAACCCACAATTTGTAATCTGGAGCCAGATGGCTCAGTTCATGATACTCAAACAAAACAATCAAATCAGATGACACACTTCGATTTAGCTGATGTTGCAGAGAGCTACCCTGGTGTTCACTCACGCTACCCAGTACAGGATGCAGGATGGATGAAATGGAGACTGCAGAATGACTTGCTGGTTTGCCAGGAGAAGCAGGGCCCACACAATTCACCATGGTGTCATTCCTGTTTGTGATGCTGAGCAGGGGGTTGATCATCAGGCAGATCTCTCATTGATAGTCTTTTCTGTGGCATGAGTAGCTGGCTGGGCCAAGGTGGCAGAGCCCAGGCCAGGAGAACAACTCGGATGGCAGCCCGGTAGCGCTGGATTCAGCTTCCAGCAAGCGTGACACAATTGGAAAGTGGGGAACCAAATCGCGACCCACTGAGAACATTCAGCACACTTATAGTAAATAAAAAGCAGTACCACAGTTTGGATGACAGTTCGGTCACAATCACAGTGTCTCTGTGCAAAGCTATATGCTCTGTGGTGGTTTCAGACTTCCTGACAGGCTGATCGCGTGAAGCAAATCTTCGGCCTTCTTCAGGTAATAGGGCAATCATAATTCTGTATTTCTGGTCACAAATCAGTTCATATTCAGTCTGATTAATTTCACTAGCAGATCCCTAAGAAGAGAAAGACACAGCCTTCCCACCAGTTTCCTGCACTACTACGTGGGAGCAGTTGCTCGAATGTCTTGAGCAGTTCACTCTCTCAACTCCAAACTCAGACTGACTCTGCTGCAAGCAGCACCGGGACTTCCTTCTGATCCAAAAAGGGTTTGGTTGGTTGATTCATCTGTCTGTCAAAGCAAGGGCTCCCCCTCCAGGTCCATTTAGGTGCCAAAATGAAAAATCTACAATTCCTACAGAAATTCACTCCCACAAGACCCCTGGGGACAGACTCCATTTTAAGGTCTCCAAAAGGTACTGATTGGTGCAATACAGAAATGTCTATGCTGAAAAGAAAGGCAGGTTAGACAAACTAGTGCCATTATTATTAGAGCAGCTAATCAGCAAACAATTACCAGTTGTAACAGGGCTCCCTCTGCACCATTAGCGATGGCAGAACAGAGCAATATTATTGCAGCTTGGGCGGGACTCGAGCCTGGAAACACTTGGCCCCTACCCAGATTAATTATACACTACAAAAATAATGACTCTTAAAGGGACAGGTATGGAGGCTAAAAGGGCACTTGCATGCAAGCACTTTTACACCTGTAAAGACACAGAATGCCTGCCTGGCAGTGGGCATTTAAGCACACCTAAGGAAGGCTTTTGGGAACCTCCATTTATAGGGGTGTTAAACCCTTCCCTGCCTGGAAAGAACTTGGTGTCCACGTTAAGTCCATGCTCACAACAATGTTATTTGAAGACATTATACTTACACAAAATATATGCTTCATTACCATTACTATACGTATACAAAATAGCTAATACATATGATTATATATATTATGGCAACAGTTATGCAGTTTTCATACATTCAATAATGATTTCACTATGAGTCACACAATATTGCTGTACTCATTCATATTATAGTTTTTTGCATTCTGAACAACATAGGTATCCCTATCAGCTAACTTGGGGCTAGATGGGGCAGGGACACCATGTCCTGAAGGATGGACAATCAACTTGGAAGAAGTGGAAAGGCTCAGTCTGGGCAGTGAGCTCTTTGAAACATAGATATCCTTGTGGACAACATTTAAAGGAAGATCTACTGGTCTACCAGGAGAGTCGTAGCTTAGACGTATTATGGGTTTACCCGCTCTCCCAGACTTCCTTGGGGAAACAGGTACAGTCTATGGAGTACCAGCATTTGCATCAGCCTCTTCTTCAGTAGAAAGGGGTACCTCTGCACTGAGCAAAGTCTCCAGTAGCAGAACATCATCAGCTCCTTGCATGGCAGATTCTGCTTCCACAATACTTTGCTCATTATTCTGTCCTGAAGAGGGCCCAGGTTGTTCATTCTGAAGGAACTCTTGGATCACTGAATTTTGTGGCACTGAAGGGGTGCTGTCAACACTGTCATACTGCTTTGCAGGTTCTGGTGTGTCACCAGGGAGCTTTTCCACAGGAGATTCCTCCTCAGGTAATTCAAACAGTTCCACTAGGCACGAGGAATCTGCTATTTCAGATGTAATGCTCTGCACCTCACTTTCAGGGGCCATTGGTTCCAGGGAAGGAGCTGGGGGGGTTAGGCAGGTCTGAAGGCCCATCTTCATCCCCACGATTCTGCAGAGGATTGCCTCAAAACAACTGTCTTAATTCCTAAGCAGGACAGTAGGCATCGTCACATTCACTTTTATCAGAAATGAATTGACAGTCATTATCATTCAAGGCCTGCCGGGGGAAGGCCTTAGGTCTGAATAACACGGGATGGTTGACTCTCTCTTTTTGGTAGCAGCATGAGTCACCAGCCTGGGGGAAGTGTCGGGTGTTGGTTCAGCATTAATGGTCACTTGACCGATGGGCAGTAGGTGATTGCGGTGCATGGTCTCAACAGCTCTAGCATTATTCTCAGGGTGCACTTTGTACACCAGCAAGTCATCCAGTTTATCAACTACTACATGGGGAAGATGGTGCCACCTGTTAGTGATTTTATGCTTCCTGTGCAGTCCCCAGTTACGCAGTAGTACCCTATCTCCGGGTAACAATTCTTCGGCTTTTACTTGTCGATCATATCTTTCTTTGTTAGCAAGATTTTGTTTGGCAGCCATAGATTGTGCCAGTTGATATGCATGGTTCAATTAATATTTCAGTTTCTGTATGTACTGCAAATAATTCTCAGCTTGGACTCCATCCGGAGAGACCCAAAAGCAAACATCAACGGGCAGCCTGGTATCCCTCCCGAACATGAGACGATAGGGAGAGAATCCAGTAGCATCACTTTTGGTGCAATTGTAAGTGTGTACCAAGGTGCTAATCTGCTGACTCCACTTAGGCTTGTCTTTAGGATGGAGAGTGCCGAGCATGTTCAGAAGGGTTCGGTTAAAGCGTTCTGGTTGAGGGTCCCACTGTGGATGATAGGGAGTGATTCTGAACTTCCGCACCACTCACAGGGAGAGCATTTCTTTGATTAATCTACTTTTTAAGTCTCTGCCTTGGTCAGAATGGATACGTTGGGGGGCACCATAATGGACAAAGAACTTTTACACTAGCATCTTGGTCACTGTAAAGCCTTTTGATCCTCGGTTGGAAAAGCTTGTGCGTATCTAGTAAAATGATCAGTTACCACCAGCACATTGCCAATGTTCTTTTGGCTAGGCTCCAAGCTCAAGAAGTTTATGCAAACTAGTTCCATAAGGGTGCTGGTAGTGATATTGACAAGTGGGTCAGCTTTCTGGGGAAGGGTTTTTCTCTGTAGGCACTGATTGCAGGTCTTTGTGTGATGCTCAACATCTGCCCCCATCTTTGACCAGTAGAATCAGGATCGTACCAGGTCGAGAGTTCGGTCAATACCAAGGTGTCCATGTGGTTGTGGAGGGACCTCAATACCAGCTGTTTAAAAGCCATGGGTAGGACCAGCTGTTGCTTGTCCACTTGACCTTGGTGATCCACTATCTCTCTGTACAACAATTGATCATGCAACTTTAACCTGGGGCCTTCCTTGAATAGTAAAGCAGCTCACAAATTGGTGGAACACAACTTGGACACACCTTTCCCCACACGCAGGGCATCAAGTGTGGGTTCAATCATGGGGTCCTGGGATTGAGCCCACTGAATACTGTCATTATCAAACTGAGGCAGCGCACTAATATCTAATACAGAAAAATGGCAATAGGCAGCCGGTATGCAGGTATCGGGGGGCCCCAAGCAATCCACCAGGCAGTCCACTGTGTCTGCAGACAGTTGCTCATCTTGATCAAACTTTTGGCTTAATACTTTAATGGAGAGTTCAGACAACCTCACCCAATTGTCCTTAGAATTTGGCCTCCATGACAGGACGTCAGCATCAACATGATTCAGTCCAGGCCTGTATTCAACAGAATAATCGTAAGTCGACAAGGCAGAAAGCCACCGGTGCCCAGTGGCATACAATTTAGCTGAGGTCTTCACATACATTAGAGGGTTGTTATCAGTCTTCATTAATATCTTTGTCCAATAAAGTTACTCATGAAACTGGTCAACTATGGCCTACCTTACAGCATGGAATTCCAACTTGTGGACCAGATAGTTCCACTCGGACGGGGTCAGACTGCGACTGACGAAAGCCACAGGTCTCAGGCCATTTTCGTATTCTTGGTAGAGCACAGCCCCAAGCCCCTTCAAGCTGGCATCCATATGCAGAATGCATGGCTTGGTGGGATCAGCATAGGCAAGGATGGGGGCATGGGTGAGCTGACAGATGACTTCGAAGAAAGCCTCCTCACACTTGGGATTCCACCGAGGCCCAAAGGGTTCACTTGTCTAGAAGTACACCTTTTCTTCTTCCTTGATGGCCCCCTTTTTGTATCTGTAGTTGGTTGGGGGAAAGCCTTGGGTAAGATTAAGGAGTGGCCATATCACCTTTGAATAGTCTTTGAGGAATCGGCGGTAGTAGTCGTAGAACCCCAGGAAATGCTGTAGCTCTTTTAGGTTGGTGGGCTGGGGCTAGGTGATCAAGGATTCTGCTTTACTGGGATCTGTCTGTATCCCCTCAGCAGACACTATGTGCCCCACATATTTCACAGATGCTTGAAAGAACTGGTACATGTCTATGGATAATCTGAGGCCAAAATCTTCCAGTCGGTCAAGGACTTTGAAGAGTCTGGTCTCATGCTCCTCCAGCGTGCTCCCAAATACGATGACATTATCCAAGTATACCAGGCACTCTAGCAGGTTCATATCCCCTAACGCACACTCCATCCATCTCTGAAAGGTGGCGGAGTGCCCAACATCCCCTGTGGCATCCTCAGAAATTCATAAAAACCCAGCAGGCAGCTGAAGGCTGTTTTCTCACGGTCCTCTGGTACCATTGGAATTTGATAGTATCCGCTGTGGAGATCAAGTACTGAGAACTACTGACTCCCATTCAGGCAGTCCAGGGCAAACTGTATGCATGGTATAGTGTATTGACTGGGGACAGTCTGTCAGTTGAGGGTCCGATAATCCACACACATCCTCACGGAGCCGTTCTTTTTACGCACAACTACAATGGGGGGATGCATAGAGGCTTCTTGATTCTTGAATAATGCCAGCAGCGAGCATTTCCTGTAGGTGCCTCCTAACATCATCTATGTCAGCTGGAGCAAGGTGTCGGGACCTCTCTCGGAATTGTCGGTCATCCTGCAGGGGTATGTTATGCTCGGCACCATGGACACATCCCACGTCCCACTCTTTAAGTGTGAACATTTGGTCTCTCTGGGCAAGTTTCCTGCTAATTCATGTTTTCCACTTGGCAGACAAGGGGGAATCACCAAAATCAAATAGGTCTGGGGTCACGTTCTCCTTTCTACCATAGTGCTTGTTACTGGGTAATACTGCAGTGTCTGTGCAGTGTACTGTAGCCAGCATATATCCCCTGTTCACATGGACTGCCCGATCCAACACATTTCGAATTTGGACCATCACTTGGTGTGCATAGGCATGGTCATGTGCAGGTAGGATACTGGGCTTGACCATTAGCAACCTCCAGCAACTTTCCTTCACCTGGTGCATCCAGCATTAATACTTTGTTTTTCATGGCTCTCCTAAAATAAACTTCTCCATGAACAGTATATTGAGTATTGGGTGGCAATACCAAGGAATCAGGGTCCTTCTTCCAGACAATTCCAATGGGTTTATCCTGGTCTTCTGTCACAGACTGCCTCTGCAGGTCATAAGCTTTCTTGATCAGAGCTGGAATTCTCATTGCCCTGCCAGTCTGTTGGTCTTGTTTCTCTTGGCACAACTGCGCTAACCTCCCAAACTTGTGGGCATTGGTTCCAATGAGATGGGGGAACCCATCATACATCCCTGTAATGGGGCACACCAGGGCTAGTGTCTCTACTTGTTCACCTACACCAGTCACGGCCACAAGAAAAGACAGCCAAAGCCGGACATACCCTAGGTAGGGATAAGACTTGTCACTCAGGCCTCACACATGTAGGCCTTCTCGAGATTGTAATGGCATATCAGATAAGTGTTTGTCATACCAGTCCTGGAATACAATGGTCACTTGCGACCCACTGTCGAGCACAGCCCAAGCATGGATACCATTAACAGTCACAGTAGTCTCCATCAAAGGGACTACCAATTTGGACCAGTCTGGAGGGACGGTAGCAGGGACCTGGATGGATGATTTAGCCACAAAGAAGTTTGAGCTAGTATTTCTTGAGCCCTGACTGTGCTCATTTTGGGCACTTCTCAGCCATTGATTTGCTTTTTGGAGCTCCCCTTGGAGTCTGTTTACTACTTTTTCTAAGCCTTTCTGAGACTGGCATTCTCTCACCATATGGCCATCCTTTCCACAGTTGTGACAAATTGTAGACTCCTGGGAGAGAACATTGCATGAGAGACTGAAGCAGTAGCAAGGGATTGAAGTCCAATATCTGTTTGCAGCAGCGAGGGTGGTGCAACGTGTCTTAATAGTTCCTTTAGGGTTGCAGTCAATTCTTTAATCTCAGCCTGGGAGCCACCCTCAGTAGAGGATGCCTGAGGGTGCACCCTCACCCCATGGCAGTCACGTCCTGAGAAGGACCAGGGTCTTTGTCTGTGGTGGAGGCCTCTGTAAAGGCACCCTTTTTTACTTTTCTGACTTCCTTCAGCAGCTTGTCTCTCCACCGCTCAGCCCATGGTGGAATATCCTTAGTGGTCTCCATTTCAGAGAACTCTTCCTGTGCCATGGTCACTTGGGCTCCGCCCATCCCATAATCACAAACTCTTTCTTTACCTTCAACTTCCCTGAGTTCTTTTATTAGGTCACAGTAGTCAGGTGGCTTATCTCTCTTATCGTGGAGCCTTAACTCGATAATCTGCAATTTAGAGTGCTTGATGTGTTGTAGTATGTGCCCCAGTCTCACACAGTTCAAGTCACTGGTGGCTACCCCACCCATTCAATAAGCTCTCTGCAGAGCCCTCTCTAGGTGAGTAACATACGCAGACAAACCTTCCCCTCTCCATTTTATGGTACCTTTGAATTGCCACATCAAAGTCTCCCCTGACTCAATGCTTCCAAAATTGCCTTTGAGTGCAGACAGGTACTTTTGAGCAGATGCCTCAGGACTTGTGGACCTCAGAAATCGAATGGCTTCCAGGGCAGGACCTCTCAAAATTTCCATGATCCTTTTTTGCTTCTCGGCCTCTGCACACTGCCACTTGGGTACCAAGGGGGCAACATATTCGACCCAGGTCTCCCAGTCATCCTCTCCCTGTGGGGTGGGAAGGGTACCTGAGAACATCCTCAACTTGCGGTATGTGTCATGACTAACTGCAGGTACCGATGTGGGTGCCAGCACAGGTGCAGGCACTGGAGCAGGTACTGGAGTGGGCAGGAGTGTAGGGGAAGGTACACCCCCAGGTGGCAGGAATAATTGTGTAAAGTCCTCTATGGTCTTACCTTCCTCCAGCAATAACTTAGCAAATTTCTCCTCAAAAGTCTTAGATAATGGTGGGGGCTCATCCTCCCTGGGGTCTTTACTGTCTTTTGTTATCACTCTTCAGGCATCTGGGACCCTTTCTGAGGCAATAGTCTGTGGCACTTTGAAGCTGTCTTCGAGGTCACTACACTCTACCAAGGCCATGAAAGTTTGGGCGGTCAAATCAGCCTGTCGACCCACCACCACAGCGTTTTTTTAAACATTCAACTTTGGAAACTGCTCCCTCTACAGTGTCCTTACTGGTACCCAGGGGGATATCCAATATAAGCAGAGCATTTTGGGGGTCGAACTCCTGCCCCGTACACCACCAACCAACTGGTGTACAGCCATTTCTACTGGGGTAGCCATTAATCTTTAACAATAATTCTTAATTTTGGCCACTCGGGGGGGGGGGACGCTAATCCCAGTGGTAGCCTTCAAGATGTAACCCCTGGGTAGTGCTATCCCAAGGGCTACTACCCCTGCCTGCGTGACTAGTTGCAGGTTAAGGATCCAGGGTACTGAAAATGTGTGCCTCCACCCAGAGGACAGGGTTGGTGGTAGAGTAGCTGACCTTGGTACAGCCCTCTGGGACACTGTGACCCTCCTCTTTCCCCTCTTGTGGCCTAAACAATGAACAGAATACACAGGTACAATAGGCCCTAAACCACAAATATATCCCACTCTGATTGCACTTACCACCAGGGCTGGTTCCACCTGTCTGACCCTGGAGACCCCCTGTAAAAACAAGGTTAGACACAGCCAGCAACAACAATACAGTGCAAGTAGTACAGAGATGCACCACAAACAGTTTAAGTGCAAAAAGAGTCAGATCTGATTTATTCGGGGGATTGAACAAGGGAGGGGTGTAATCAGGTTGATTGGTCTAGCAACTGATTCAGTCAGGCTACAAGGCATGCACTTTAGAGTCCCTCAACACAGTCTCACACATGCTCTGGGTACCTAGTTGTTGATGCAGGCTAATCTGAAGCGTTGCCCGGGGTGGGCCGGCATTTCAGTTGGTTGGGGCCCTAGTGATGGGAAGAAAGAGTCATGCACAGTAACCCACGATTTGTAATCCAGAGCCAGATGGCTCAGTGCATGATAATCAAACAAAACAATCAAATCAGATGACACACTTCAATATAACTGATGCTGCAGGGAGCTACCCTGATGTTTACTCACGCTACCCAGTACAGGACGCATGATGGATGAAATGGAGACTGCAGAATGACTTGCTGGTTTGCCAGGAAAAGCAGGGCCCACATGGTTCATTATGATGTAATTTCTGTTCATGACGCTGAGCAGGGGGCTGATCCCCAGGTAGGTCTCTCGTCGATAGTCTTCTCTGTGGCATGAGTAGCTGGCTGGGCCAAGGTGGCAGAGCCCAGGCCAGGAGAACAACTTGGATGGCAGTCCGGTAGCACTGGATTCAGCTTCCAGCAAGCGTGACACAATTGGAAAGTGGGGAACCAAATCACAACCCACTGAGAACATTCAGCACACTTGTAGTAAACAAAAAGCAGTACCACAGTTTGGATGACAGTCCAGTCGCAATCACAGTGTCTCTGTGCAAACTGTACGCTCTGTGGTGGTTTCAGACTTCCTGAAAAGCCGATCGCATGAAACAAATCTTCAGTCTTCTTCTGGTAACAGGGCAGCCATAATTCGATATTTCTGGTCCCAAGCCAGTTCAGATTCAGTCTGATTAATTTCACTAACAGATCCCTCAGAAGGGAGGATGAAGCAGGCAGACCAGACATGACCTTCCCACCAGTTTCCTGTACTACTACGCGGGAGCAGCTGCTCTACTGTCTTGAGCAGTTCACTCTCTCAACTCCAAACTCAGACTGACTCTCTGCTGCAGGCAGCACTGGGACTTCCTTCTGATCCAAAAAGGGTTTGGTTGGTTGATTCATCTGTCTGTCAAAGCAAGGTCTCCCCCTCCAGATCCATTTAGGCACCAAAATGAAAAAAACTACAATTCCTACAAAATTCACTCCCACAAGACCCCTGGGGACAGACTCAATTTTAAGGTCCCCAAAAGGTACTGATAGGTGCAATACAGAAATGTCCATGCTGCAAAGAAAGTCAAGTTAGACAAACTATAACACCATTATTATTAGAGCAGCCAATCAGCAGACAATTACCAGTTCTAACAAAGCTCCCTCTGCACCATTAGCGATGGCAGAACAGAGCAATATTATTGCAGCTCTGGCAGGACTTAAGCCTGGAAACACTCGGCCACTACACAGATTAATTATACACTACAAAAATAATGTCTCTAAAACAGACAGGCATGGAGGCTAACGGCACTTGCATGCAAGCACTTTTAAACCTGTAAGGACATAGAATGCCCACCTGGCACTGGGCATTTAAGCACACCCAAGGAAGGCTTTTGGGAAACCCCATTTATGGGGGGGGGGGGTTACACCATCCAGGGCCAAACAATGCAGCTTGGGGGAGGGTAATACCATTGTTATCCATGTTGGCATGGACATCTTAGAGAGCACATATCCTGAGGACACGTGGGGTCATTTACAAAAGTATGGATGTTCCTGAATAGAAAGTTATACAGGATCATCTTTTCCAAGATCTTCATGGTTCTAGGGGTTAGTAAGGAGTGGCAGTGGACCATTAGGTAGGCCAATGCTTTGCTAAATGCCTGGTGCAGGAGGAAGGGCGGGTCTACTTTTTCTTGCCAACTGGAGGGCCTTTTGCATCAAGGGATGTTGGACTGCCCAGGATGGACTGCACCTAAGCCAGAAGGTAGTGGTGGTACTGGCCAGGAGAATGGGCAAGGTAGTCAGAGGGATTTAAAACAGAGAATTGGGGAGAGCCTTTTTCAGGAGCTCACCAAGGGCATAAGGCAGATGCTGGGGATTACCAGGAAAAGAACAGCAGAGCTGGGGAGTACCAGAATAGGAGACCCCCCCCAATGGAAGTGAGCCAACACTGTACGATTCTTCAGTTGTTTACTGCATCTGGAATATTGGGTCTGTTAAAAAGTCACCTAAGGTTATCAATTTTCGGGATTATAAAAAATTGTGTAAGCCCCCCCCAATATTAGGGGTTTATCTGGTAGGCTTTCAGGGCCCCCAGCCACAAGCAGGATTTTTTTTACCCCATGTCCCCTGTGCAGTTGTGGGATAGGGTGAGTGCAGCACAGGCTGCTAGGAGCCAGGGCAGAAGTCAAGCCCTGGCTTCCTGTTGAGCTTTGCGGCTGCTGCTTCACAAATCCCATGGTGCCAGCCCTGGATGGGACTGTAGGGCTGAGTCTAGGGGAAGACTGCTACAGTGTGCATGGCATGTTTTATGATATATCTTGAATCCAACAGAGCACAGGATCTGAGACAGCATAGATTCAGAATGGGATGATCTTGTCAAACAAATCTGATAGATTTCTTTGACTGGGTGGCTAGGGAGGTGGATCAAGATGGGGTGGTGGATGTGGCCTATCTGGATTTCAGCAAGGCCTTCAACATCATCCCACATAGGAGGCTAGTAAACAAGCTGGGCAGCCTAGGAGTGGGTTCCAGGGTGGTAAACTGGGTCACAAATTGGCTGAATGATAGGACACAGAGGGTGGTGGTGAATGGAGTTCAATCTGAGGAGAGGGTGTGACCAGTGGGGTCCCACAGGCATCAGTGCTTGGAGCAGTCCTCTTTAATGTCTGCATAAGTGATATTACAGAGGGGCTGGACGGGAAGGTGTGTCTCTTTGCAGATGACCCGAAGATCTGCAACAGGGTTGACACTCCAGGAGGGGTAGAGGAAATGAGAAGAGACCTAAGCAAGCTTGAGGAGTGGGCAAGGGTGTGGCAAGTAAGACTGAATGCAAAAAAGTGCAAGCTCATGCACTTGGGCCAAAGAAATGCAGGGGGAGGAGTACTGTACATGATGGGGGGGGGGGGCTGATGGCTGCCAAACCGGAAAAGAACCTAGGAGTAATCATATCTGATGATCTAAAGATTACCAAACAATGTGAGAAGGCTGTGAGGAGAGCCAGCGTAATGCTGGGGTGCATAGGGAGAGGTATCTCAAGCAGAAGGAAGGAGGTGGTGATGCCACTGTATAGAACACCTCATCTAGAGAACTGTCTCCAATTCTGGAGGCTGCATCTCCAGAAGGACATAGACAGAGTAGAAGCGGTTCAGAGAAGGGTGACAAAAATCGTGCAGGGGCTGCACCAAAAGTCATATGAGGGGAGACTGGAGGATCTCAATATGTATTCCCTGGAAGAGAGGAGAGAGAGTGTAAATAAGGTACAACAGGGTAACATGTTTTAAAAAAAGATGTTCAAGAACAAGGGGCCATGATAAAAATAGTGGAGGGTAGACTTAGGGGTAATGTGAGAAAGTATTTTTTCATGGAAAGGGTGGTAGATCCATGGACCAGCCTCCCGGCAGAGGTTGTAGGGGAAATAAATTATAGGGGAAGTCAAAAATGCATGGGACAGACATAAAGGAACTCTAATGACAGGAAAGAGAGGGTAAGCCGCAGATCATTTACGATTTGCAGTATATGGAACAGGTAGGTAAAATGGGCAGACTAGGTGGGCCATGCGGTCCTTATCTGCTGTTGCATTCTATGTTTCTATGTTTCCAAGGCAACTTGCATCGTGACCCCCAGTACAGGCAGCAGGGTCAGAAGATGAGCCGTCACAATTAGAGCCTGAGCACCAGCATGTGCATGCATGGCAGTGCTAAACAGAGCCTGAACTCCAATTTAGGATTTAGATTCTGGATTCCAGGGCAGGCAGTTAAGTCAGGACCAGACATTAAAGAGCACCATTTGGTGCAGGATCAAGTGTTTCCTGGTCCCCAGGGCAGCATTGGGATTGGGTACAGAAAAGGACTCGGCTATGAGCACTATTTTGGGATTAGCTGCATATGCTGCAGTCCTGAACACAGAGCTGGAGCTCTGATTACAAATTGAACAACGCAACTGCCAATCCACCACCAGTTCTGGCCCCAAAGCAGGCAGCAGGGTCAGAACATGTCAAGATAAGCCCTGTGTGGCAACTTGTGAAGCAGCAGGAGGCTGCACAAGGGAGAGAAGCAGCAAAACATTAATGTAAACAAATATGGCTGCCACCAAAAGCTAGCAGCTCCCTGACCCCACAAGGACTGCTAGAAAGGGGGCCATGTTTTTGTCCATGAATCTCCACCATTGAAGAGCTCAGGTTTTGCAGGACCCAACTGTGCAAACTAGATATCTATTACCTATCAACCAATCAAGCATCAAGTTTCATGCCCAATAAGGGAGACTGCTGAAGAAAAATCTGTGCTCAGTCTGGACCACTTCAACAGCCAGAGGCTATGTGAGTGAGAGACTGAGAGAGACTACAGCTACCTAGGTTCCGTGAGCCTGGTACTGTAGTTTTGAAAGTGCACCTGTGCTCTGAAATTTGTAATTTGCTACTAGTAAACTGAATGCACCTTACAAGAAACATCAGAAAAAGTTTGTTGGAAAAATGTCAAACACTGCTTCAGAGTTGTTCCCAGTAAGGGATCATCCAACACTACAGGCCCAGAGATTTCTGTGGTTCCCCGCATGGGAGCAAAGAAGGTTCCAGCCAGAGTTCTGGAGGATCAGAGGTAAGAAGTGCCTGTGGTCTTACCTCTTTCCGCAGTCACCATGGTAAGCCAGTGCCAGCCAGCCCTCACGGCCAGATGGCTGATGTCTGACTTCCCTTGAATGAGGCCTTGCCATGCAGGGGAGTAAAGAACTCAGAAGAGAGGTCTAGTTGACCCAGGCCCACTGAATCCTAACTGTGCCAGATATAGGAGGTGATCCAGATAAGTGACAGAGAATGGGATGCAGCCTACCTGAGAGGTGCCACATTTCTTCACTGCCATCTCAGCCAAGCCATTCAGAGGGAGACTAGCATTCAGAGGCCACCAGAACCATGAGTAACCTCAGGGTCTTGGCCCTGCAACACCATAGATACATAGCTAGGGACTTAGGCCAAAGTTTTGGTCAGGACTGTGCCAAATAATTGACAGACCCAAGCTGATGACCTGTAGGGTACATTAGGCTCATTCCAATAAGATTACAAATAGAGGTCCCCATGTCCCTTTCTTTGTTTAAAAGTTTTTAACTTTTGTTTGCACAAGGATTATTTTCTACACATGGAAACACTAGCACTACCTTCACAGTGATGTACTCACTGCAACCAGTGGAGAGCTCTTCCAAAAGACCTTTGGAGGAACAGCCAGATGCACTCACTTGTTAAGGGGATCACAGGGCTGATGAGGTTAGAGTTTGTTGGCTGATTACAGTAATATGATTTTAGATCCCTGCATTGAGTGTAAGTCCCTCTGCTTGCACTTTCCCCTTGCTACCATGTGTTCTTTCCCTCCCCTCTAAATACATTTTTGGTTTATTGTATCTTAAATTGGACTTGTTTACAATTTTGTTTCAGAGCCACAGTTACTGTTTGGGGATTGTATTATTTTGTGGAAGGGGTAAATGTGTTATTTCCTGGGGGTAATCAATATAGTGTCCAGGTACCCCTCCTCATCATATTACAGGCACACCTACTGTAGGTCATCCACAACCATCAGAACCCAGGCTGGCCCCGTCAGGGACGTACAAGAATAGGAGAAGTGGGACCCCGAGGGCTCCGTGCTTACAATTAGATAAGGATACAGTCATGAATTGTCTAAACAACATTATCCAATAACATTATCTAATCAAAGTTGGCTTAACAACATCGACTAGACATTTTTAAATGCCATACCTGATATTGATCTGTCTGCTGACTTCTTTCAATCTAAATTTAGCAAAGCCTGTGATTCACTCCTGTTCCACAGCTAATAATTCATTCATGATCACATTTATGTGAACAGGGATGGGACAGAAATCTTTCAGCTACTAAGCTACCTCCCTCTGGACCATTATATCCACTCCTATCAAACAACCCCCCTCTCCCAAAGTTTTTGCTCACACAATGAAGGATCACCTGCTAAACCTCAATACTCACTCCTGTTTCCTGTAGGTATGTGCCTGTATTAAGTTACAGATACCATGTCTTAGTCTGGACTGTATAACTTGTTGCACAACCCACCGCACACTGTGCATAGTATTTATCATTTATGTTCTCCATGTTTTAGTCTTGCATTTTGTGAAAATGTAAAACTTGTAACACTGTGCCATTTTATTGTACCATGTGTGTATTCTTCCTCCCATTATCTTAAGCCATGTATTATGAACTGTGCCATTATTCTACTGCTGTATTTGATGTACTTGTAGTACCAAGGTTGTGTCTGAAAAAGGCACCTGGCACCAGTTCACCTACCCAGTTATCAAAGTATTTATAAATAAATAAATAAATACATACATACATTGTTCATCTCAGTTGTTGTTCTTGGGTGGCTTGACACATAGAAACATAGAATTTGATGGCAGATAAGAACCACTTAGCCCCCTAGTCTTCCCATTTTCAATGCCTACTGTAACACCGCAGACCCTGCTTGATCTCTGGCTATACAACCCCCCTTTACCAATAAAGGTTCCCTTATGTTTATCCCATACATTGTTGAATTCTGGTACCTTTTCTTTCCCCCACAACCAGCTCTGCTTGGAGGCTGTTCCAGGCATCCATCACTCTTTCTGTGAAGAAGTACTTCCTTACATCACCCCTGAGTCTACCCCCCTCCAGCTTCATAGCATGTCCCCTTGTTCTTGAGCATCTTTTTTTTCTGAAAAATGCTTCCCTCTTGAACCTTACTTATCCTCATGAGGAATTTGAAGGTATATATCACATCCCCCCCTCCTCCCTCCTTTCCTCCATGGTGTACATATTGGGTTCTTTAGTCTCACCTCATAGGGCTTTCTTTTAATACTCCCCCAGGACCCCAGCCTTGCCACTCCTTCAGGCCTGCACAGCTCCCTGTGCCCACCATCTCACCTCTGCTGCCTCCCCTCTGCCGGTCATGGTCCCGCATGCCCCATACCCTGAGGGTCCCGGTTCTAACCCTATTGAGAGGGCCCCTCCCTGCAGGGGAAGAAAGGAGAACTCATGGATACAGCACCCCTGGGGCAGGGACAAATACAGGAGATGTAGAAGGAAGTGTGCTCTGGGGACTAGCTTGGTGGGAGGAGGAGCAGCCATCATTCAGCCAGGCTGGGGCCACTTTTTCATTTTCTGCCCGGGACATGATGTGCCACACGATGTCAAGGCCTAAGCCGATGTCCATCACATACCCTCCATCAATGGAGCCCGACCTGGTGCTGTGCCTCTGGCTTCTGCCAGGTGCCAGCAGATGCAAAGGCTCTAACCCCCCTTCTCCCAGGAGATGAGCAGTTGTCGGATGCTCAAGCTTTCTCCCCCTGGCCAGCGCTCTGACTCCCAGATCTGTTCCTGAACCCGGGCAAGCAGAAATCAAACTGCTGTGCTGGCAGGCTGGTGCCTCATATGGCTTTTGATGCAGACTCTGTACCATTTTAGTTGCCTTCCTCTGGACTGCCTCTACTCTATGTCCTTCCAGAGATGTGGTCTCCAGAACTGGACACAGTACTCTAGGTGAGGTCTTACCAGTGATCTACAGTATACAGCAGTAACACCACATCTCTTTCTGCTGGTGATACCCCTCCGTATGCACCCTAGCATCCTACTGGCTCTCCCCACTGCCTTGTTAAACTCTTTGGCCACCTTTATGTCATCAGATATGATTACCTCCAGGTCACTTTCCTGTTTGGTGATCGTTAATACTACTCCCCCATTTTGTACTCTGCCCCGGGTTGCTGTGCCCCAAGTGCATTATTTTGCACTTCTTTGCATTGAACTTTAGCTGCCATACCCATTATCACTCTTCTAGCTTTATTAGCTCTTTGTTCATTTTGTTCCATCCCCCTGAAGTGGCTTCCCTCTTACAGATTTTAGTGTCATCTGCAAAAAGGTATACCTTCCCTTCTAGCCTCTCTGCAGTGTCGCTAATAAAGACATGAAAGAGGACCAGTCCCAGTACTGATCCCTGTGGCACCACACTGGTCACCCTCCCTTCCTCGGAGTGAACTCCATTTACCACCACCCTCTGTCTTCTATCGTCTAACCAATTCCTTACCTGGTTTACCACCTTTGGACCCACTCCTAGGCTGTCCAGTTTGTTTACGAGTCTCCTATGTGGAACAGTGTTGAAGGCCTTACTGAAATCTAGGTAGGCCACATCCACTGCTCCACCCTGATCTAATTTCATGGTCAGCCAGTGAACGAAATCTATCAGATTTGCTTGACATGGCCTCCTTTCTGAGAATTCATGCTGCTTGGTAGCCCTCTTTTAAATATGATGAAATATTGTGATAAATTGTGAACAGATTTAAAATTACAAACACAGAAATTACTGGAATGCTTAAAAGTGCTCAGTAAATTAATGTAAAAAAAGCAATAAAACAAGCTAAAGGTATATATTATAAAACTTAATATGAAAGTAAGCTCATGCACTCTAGGACATTTTGACAGCAAATGATTTGATAGAACCTATCTCATCTTAAACCAAATTGGTAACTCAAGGAAATGGGGGTAATATGAGTTTGAATTAGCAACCCACTTTAATAATGGCTTCCCTGACTACGACAGATATACTTTTAATTTCCTGAAGTTAGGTTTAAATGAGTATATAAATGAAAACCCCAAATGCTTGAATCAAACTAAATTTTTTGATTTTAGGATTGGTAAAATTAAGAGGTTTATGGTATTCTTGTGACAGGAACAACTATCAATGGAGTGGGCTGCAATTGTATTTGTTATAAAATTCTTAAAATTGCAGCCCTCGCCATTGTTGGCCCAGGTAGCACAATCCTAAATCACTCAATATGTTCAGGGATGGTTCCCACAAAGTAGAAGCATTCTATTATAACTCCAGTTTTCGAGTCTGGCAATATATGATTGATAACTATAGTCCAATTTCAATACTGCTGGTTCTGGATAAGCTGCTAAAAGTTAACATGTGTACAGCTTGTGGGACAATTATTTTTATTTGTTTATTTATTAGAATTTTGGTAATGGGGTAAGTCCACTGAGATCATGCAGCCCCTTTTTCAGTGACCACCTGTGTGACAATGGTGAACACAGTACAATAGATAAATACAATAATAATATACAGGATACAGAGAAATTTAACAATATTGCAAAAATTATTACAGTGGAAAGCCAGGTAAGTAACTTAAAACAGATCAGGCATTAAGCATATATAAATAAACAGAATAACTAATATTATACAATATATACATAGCAGGAACACTACAGCAGGTGGATTACATGGTACATCTATCAGAATAACATAGACTAGGCATTAAGGACGCAATTAGAGGAAACTCATTTGTTAGTCTCAGAAGTATGTGGATTTAGGCAAGGTGACGGTGATGGCCTTGGTCAGGTTCACAAATGACATGTGTCGAAATATAGATAATCAGTATGCTGTGGGAGCAGTCTTTGTAGACCTGACCAAAGTCTTTGAACTTGTAAACTATGATTTGCTAGTCAAAAAGCTTGTGCCTTAGGAGCTGTTCCTCATATACTAAGGTTCATACTAAGCTCTAAAGAGCAAAAGAAGGCTATAGTTCCCATATTAACTGTTCTACCACATCTCAGTGGTTACAGTATCGAGATAGTATTCAATGTTTCTATCCAGTAATAACCTGTCCAGTTATGAAGTCTTTATTTGTCTTACAATACACCACATGTTCAAGGCGTTCACTCCGTACACTGACCACTCTGACAGAAGAAAAAGTTTATTTTCTCTATTTTTAAGAATGTTGGCTTAATACCCTGAATGGGAGCATGACAATTCACTCCAGTCATTTTGCTCCCCGTCATCCCACTCCCGACAACTTGCTCTGGCGTCATTTCACTCTCCCAACAATTCGCTCACTTGTGGAGTTCATTAAACAGCAGTGCTTACCAGCTTGCAGGACAAGTGAGAGTGTCAGAAGCAAATTGTCATGCATTTGGTTAAATGTACAACCCAGAGCAGTGTAAACAGCAGTACTTTGGGTGAAAAAGTTAGTAAATGTTTAGCCCATCCTCCTCCTACCAATCAGCCTCCAAGCAACCAACAGCAGCCTCCTAGCAAAATATTGGAGACAACACATAGAGAATACTGGATGGGCAACTATGCAGAACCAGTGTGTTCTGCCACAGAGGTTCTAGTTCCCTCTGACCCCTCGAAGTGGCTTCCGAGGTAAATCAGAACGAGAATCCTGCATAAAGTTGCTCATCCTGTATTTTTATAGTGTATAGTATTGTGTAAAAAATGTATATTGTGAGTTCTTTTGCTTTCAAACTGAAACTGACTCATGCTGTCTCTAGAGGTTCTAGAATGCTGTTCTACCACAATAGGGTAGAACAGCATTCCATGACCTTGAAACTGTGGTAGAACAGCATTTTGAAAGGGATGGAATTATTTACAGAACAACACTCCACTATACACTATATTTAGTTTATATTGCTTATCAATGCTGTGATGTATTTCCTCTCTGGTGTTCGACCGCATTCAGGTAAATTTTAAAATATCCATAGTTGCAATGAACCCGTGGCAGTATCCCCTCTAAAAATGGCTTATTCGTAAACTTTTTTTATTTTCAAGTAATTCAATGAAAAAACATTTCTGTACTCAAAGGACTCAGTTAAAACCATGTCAATACTCAAAGCTGTGTGCCACATCTCTCAGGAACTCCTCTGTTGTGCAATCCACACATTTCTTTAGGATGTATTCAAGTTGGAGAGCGTTGTCTCGGTACGCACATCGAGACACATTTGGGGTATTAGCTGCAATCAGCTCTATTTCAGGGTCCCGTTTCTTTTGTATGCTTTTCACACCATCAGTGAATTTCCAGATTGTTGGGTGTGCCATACATAGGGTGCCTTGCATGCCCCTGTGGAAAGCCTCAATGGCATTATTGGTTTTGGCATGCTTATCTCTGACACGTTCACTATGGTTCCAGAGTTCATTTGGAAAGAGTGTGTTGTGTTGTCCTGTGCCCCATCTGTGTTCTTCCTCCTGATCCAGGTGTCCTTCAAATAATTTGTGATGGACTCTAATTCAGGTGGGAAAACGCTTAGATTTTCATCCGTGATTTCTTCTAAATGAGTGACTACCTGGTCGGGAGGGTAAAATGCCTATGCTGGGAGATACTTGCATTTCAATGCAAAGTTGGTGTCCTGAGAATAGAGAGTGGCAAGTCCTTCAGATTGTATTTTCCAGTATATGCACTGTGTAAAATGAAAAAAGCAGCCTACTTACGGAGCAGTAGGGAAAATTGTTTTAAATGCATGTACTGTGGCTTTTTCAAAATCTGTCATAATAACATCAGGACTAAGGGCTAAGTTAATTTGTTTCAGCACCCACAGCATCCTTTCATATGTTTCCCAGAGAGTAGAGCATATATTGCAGGCTGCATATTCCTAAATCTCTCCCCAGTGATGATATACATTTGTTCAAAGAGAGGTGGGGCAACACTAAATGGCCCATCAGCATACCAGTGTTTTGCATGCTCCAAGAATGTCAAATTAGATTCAGTCCCAAAAATGAGTATTCCGTCCTGCCCAGGACTGAGTGTCATGAAGCAAGATGTTAACTCCCACCCAACCAGAGCTTGGCACATACATTTTGTGTTCATGTGGAATTATAAGTTCAGTTAAGTCTCTGGGGTTTGGGGGAGCGCCCTGCACTCTAACCCTCTGAATGGTACGCTTTAGATTTTTGTCAATTATTTTCTCCTGTGCTGCAAAGCACACATCTTCTTTAGCATGGAACAGAACCTGAGCAGTTGTATTCTGTTTCAGCTGCCTGTTGCTTAACTCTGTATGTTGCTTCACCCCGCTCCACAGCAGCTGGGTCAGGTGCATGTGTATGCTGGCTAAACCGATTGAGCAAAAAGATCGGAGTGAGTAAGACATGAGTGTATTTGTGCTGGAGTGGATTGTCGGGAGCCAACTGACTTGGAGCGAAATGACGGGAGTGAGTTGACATGGACCCTTTGTAAACTATATCCCCTTGTGCATTGGTTTTCCCCTTTTAGTTTGAAGCCCAGTTTCTCAAATAATTGTGTATTATGCAACACATCATGAAGAAACAGGATATCTGCATAAATATCATAGTTTATAAACTCATTAGGTTCAACTCATTTAGTCTATCTTTGTGTAACACATCATGCATTCAGCTGATCATTTTAGTTGCCCTGACATTTACTCTAGTCTTTGAACATCTCTTCTTATGTATGATGCCCAGAATTGTGATCTATAATTCATATGTGGCCTATCATAACATAGAAAATAATGGCTATGCGAGTGTGCGTTATTTTTTTTTTTTTACACACTTAAGTTGTGTGATGACCCTGTAAACCTCGGGAGCGAAGCTCGGGAGGTTTACCTGGTCATCACACAATGAGGGTGTGTAAAAAAAACATAACATACACTCAGCATAGCCAGTATTTGTTATAATTTGCTGGTTCAAGGAGTTTAGAACTAAAGCGTTTGGTTACCTGAGGTGAGAAGCTATACTTGTGTCCTCGGTAACCGAAGAAACCGCCGCCATGGTTGTTGTCGTGCTAGTCCCACCCATGCACTGACTGCAAGCCAATAAGGTAGCAAGCTAAAGATGAGTGACAGCAAATGCCGTAGTAACCCATTCTATGGGTTATTACGGCATTTAAAAGAAGTAGAGGTCCAGCACAGCCACCTTGGTAAAAACCAAAAAAGCTTTTTTAAGGGAGGAGCCAGTACCAATCATGAAACATGTAATCATAAGACTGCAGATTGGTAAATAAAGGCCCACTCACCCCATGTATTATAAGTTAATTTTATTTTATCAAAATATCATATGATATAGTACCAAGTACTAAAGCATAGTACTGTGTAAACGTTTCGGATTAAACCTTCATCAGTACAGTACCATATCTGCAAAATATAACACATAGACTATATTCAGTTTAGTTTTAATTTTTGTATTATTTCTCTATTATGGTATTTAATACATTAGAGACATGATCACCTATCAAAAGCCTGGCTATTGTAACTGAAGTTTAGCATCCCGTATACCTTATTTTACCTATAAATATATGAAAAGTACAACCATTATCATTCATAATCATTAAATAGTTAATAAATAATTACAATAGCCAATGGTAATTAATCTTTTGACTTCACGAGTACTTGCGCTTACCCTATCACGCTCATGTCTCTTTTTTTACTTTTGGTAAACCATATGTAAAGGTTTTCAAGTATCCTGTTGCTGCGTTTATGACGATAGATTTTTCCAGATGAAAAATATTGTTAACAAACACTGGCATATTTTACAAGTGACCCCTTTGAGTCAGCAGATATTCAAAAATCCACCATTAATTGTACCTAAGCGAAGTAGGACATTAGGGAATCGATTAATGAAAGCTGAACACAAAATACCAGACAACAGGCCTTCACATTTTTTAAATCTATCTGAAGTTAAGGGCAATTTTCCATGTGGCCATTGTATCAATTGTAATAACACGTATAGAATTAAAAGTACCAGGAATACTGCACGAGATGAGGAGATTATTATAGAACAATTTATTAACTGCTCTATTGCAGGTGTAGTTTATGCCCTTAAATGTCCTTGCAATAAGATTTATATTGGTAAAACTGAAAGACCTTTAAAGACTAGAATAACAGAACACAAGAGTGATATTCGGAGACAGGATTTAACATCTCCGGTAGCAAGACATTTTTTAGAATAGGGTCACCAACTTCCACAACTGAGATTCTTTGGAATTGAAAAGAGTCTTCCCATCTCAAGAGGTGGGGATTACAGGATTGCAGGAATAAAATATTAACTCATGAGGCCTATTATATAGATCATTTTGAAGCAACTAATCCTAGATATGGCTTAAATGACTCGATTGACTGGCAGCCAATTATATAAAGAATATAATCTTTTCCCTAGCATTTAGTACATTGCCTGTGTCAAAACAAACATTCCTGCCCCAACACTTCTTTAAGTTAATATTGAGAACAGTGAAACAGATATATTTCAAGACAAAACCTTTTTGAAATAGTCTTATTAAATGGTGAAATGTAGTATGCATATTAGAAGCTTAAGATAAGCTAAGTGATTCAACACAATCATAAGACTACATGTGATTAGTAAATTATTAGATTTTCATGTATTAGGGTGAATGGGACACCATAAAAGTATATGGTGCTGCTATTCTAAGTAGGTTGGTCATACAGAGTAGATGCAGGTACCACGAGAGGTTGATACTTCATGTGGTGATGTGCATAATTCAACGCCAGATTCCCACAGTACTTTGAAATGCATCATTTAGTCGGCACATCACCTCTAAATCCCTAGAGTGAGTGAGAGATTGGTGCACGCTAGTATCCGCATACTATGAGTCACAATGTCAGATTTTCATAGTATTTAAAAATATTAATTAGACAGCGTTTTACCTTTGAATCTAGAGAGAGAAAGAGAGAGAGGTACAGTACGTGCATGTTAGTATTTATATACTGCAAGCTTACAAATAAGAAAGTGATTTGATACTTGTGAATTTATAATTGTTGATGCATGATGAGAGAAGCTTATACTGGCAGCACTCATATTTGAGGGTAATGGCGTTTCAAAAGAAAAATGGATTATTAAACTGACACAATATATGAGTAACAGCATATAAGGTTCATACAGGGGTTTATCAAAATTTCATAATAAAATATTCATGTGCAAGGATAAGCGAATGTATTTGTGATGTAAAAAGATTCACTATCATAGGCTTCTTAAATGATTCACTAATTAATTTATCAATTATCCACTGTTTTTTAATGATAATGGTTGCATGTTTCATGCATTCATAGGCAAAATAAGATATTACATTTGATTAGAATGTTATCATATATTGCTTATATTAAAATTAACGGGACACCATAAAAGTATATGGTGCTGCTATTCCAAGTAGGTCGGGCACACAGAGTGAATGCTGTTACCGCGTGAGATTGTAGTTTGACGTGATGACGTGCAAAGCTCAATGTCCGATTCCCGCAGTATTTAAAATGCAGCATCTAGTCGTCGCAGTACCTCTGAAGCCATAGAGAGAGCGAGAGGTTTGTGTACGCCAGTGTCTTTAAACTGTGAGTTCATTAACAAGGAAGTGATTTGATGTTTGCGTATATATAATTTTCCTCTGTTTGCCTGATGAGATAAGTTAAGACTGGAAGCATTTATATTCAAAATAAATATTGTTTTACAGATAAATGGAATGATGCAGCAACAAGATACTTGAAAACCTTTATATAGGGTTTACCAAAAGTAAAAAAAGAGACATGAGCATGCTAGGGTAAGCGCAAGTACTCGTGAAGCCAAAAGATTCATTACCATTGGCTATTGTAATTATTTATTAACTATTTAATGATTATGAATGATAATGGTTGTACTTTTCATATATTTATAGGTAAAATAAGGTACTCGGGATGCTAAACTTCAGTTACAATAGCCAGGTTTTTGATTGGTGAACATGTCTCTAATGTATTAAATACTATAATAGAGAAATAATACAAAAATTAAAACTAAACTGAATATTGTTTATATGTTATATTTTGCAGATATGGTACTGTACCGATGAAGGTTTAATCCGAAACATTTACACAGTACTATGCTTTAATACTTGGTACTATATCATATGATATTTTGATAAAATAAAATTAACTTACAATACATGGGGTCAGTGGGCCTTTATTTACCAATCTGCAGTCTTATTATTACGGCATTTGAAACATGGCTCTAGTCCATTTGATAAAGGGGGTCACCAGTAATTATATTGGTATGGTGGGTTGGTTATTTTTTTTTTGCTTCTGCAGTAAATACATCTTCTAATACATCCAGCACCCTGTTGTTTTTTTTTCTCAGTAGTCCCTTTGTGCTTAAAGTTCATGGCTACTACTAGCTATAAATTTCTTTCCTCTATCATTTTCCCATGGCTAAAGATATATAATGCAGTGCAATCCCATTTATCCTAACCCCGAAACACTGGAACTCCCACTAATGAACAACATGTTTGTTACCCTCACCCATTGCTTTGCTTGTTGTCATCAGCTGTTTGTGTTGGTTTTCTATGTAGCCCTCCAGTCACTACCTGGGAATTAGCTGCTGATCCATTCATTCACTTCTGTTACATTTACTGTAACTGGCTGACTGTGAGTGGAATAAAGAGGGAACTGAATGCCCTGACACTGTCCCAGAAAGTGTGGATTTTGGATTGGCTCAAAAATGGAGAGTGAATCATAGGTTGGCTCAAAAATGGAGATTGAGTCATCGCTTTACCACTGAGTACGGTGCCAGGAAATCTACAGCGAGTGACATCAAAGAGACCAAGGAAACAACCTGAGGGTTTGTGATGTCCATGGAGGGATGTTCAGGAATAGACAAGCATAAAAACATACGTTCATGACAGGATGATAAAAGAGATGAGGCAATCAAGATGTGATTTTGTCAGGAAAGGGAAAGGGCACATTCATTTGTGGACCTTTTCTGAAGGAGATGGCTGTACACTTTTACACAGATGGGCATCGATCATTGCTGTTTTGCGGCGAGCAATGGCTGGTTGTAACACTTTAAGAAATGCCTTGGAATTTTGCCATCTGTCTGTGTAGGGAGCAACTGTGTGACACTGTTGAAGGAGTAACTCCATTCATACAGCAGCTAAACAATATAAACAATGTCATTAAGGCTGTCACTAACTCCTGAGCAGATTAATGTGGAGGAGACCAGGCTGTACTGGTGTTGTCTCCCTGACATTACACTAGCACACACACAGCTGAGAAAGGCCCATCTGGTTTTAAAAAAAAACAAAAGGATCATGTTATGATCTTGGTTTGTGTGAATGCCAGTAGGAGTCATAAATTACAGCCATTTTTAATTGGCAGATCAAAGGAACCAAGGTGTTTCAGACATATTTATGAGTGAATCCTGACTGTGACTTATACCAATCAAAAAATGTCTGGATGGGGTGATTTTTACAAAATGGCTTAAGGATTACTTTGACCCAAATGTGAAGTGCTACTTATTGTTCTGAGGCCTATCACTGAATGCCATTTTGCTGCTTGACAACTCACCAGCCCACCCAGAAATGCCAGTCATTAAAACATAAGATGGCACAATAAGATGCCTCTTTCTGCCTCTGAACACTACATCTAAGCTGTAACCCTATGATCAGGGTGTGCTAGAACTTTTTTTTTTATATATATAGATTTTTGTAGGCCTTTTCTACCTGTTTTCTCCCATCCCTGACCCCGGGTGTCCGCGCATGTGTGGAGACACGTACACACCATGCCCTGGGGTGCCCTCCCACTACGCTGCTGCCCCCTCCCACCTACACTACCCACCAGACCTCCACCCAGTGGGAGTGGAACTGTGGGGTCAAAGGCCACCCAGGGAGAGGAGAGCTGCCTTTTGATTGGTTAATCCTACACCCTCCCTCCCTTCCTTCTCCCCCATGCCGGTTCTCCAATGACCCGAGGTGGTTTACGAATCCAGGTTGCTGTCATGGCACGAGGTAAAGTGTCCAGTGCCTTAACCCTCAATGCCATCAGGCTGACTCTGTCCTACAAATATTTAACTGCCAGTACTGCAAACACCTTCTTCAGGCTGTTCTGTCAGACACAAATGAGAATATGACACTTCAGGAGTGGAGATCATAAAATCAATTAATCTAAAAGATGTTGCATACATGGGAGGTAAAGCCTGGGTCCAAGTGCACCCATAAACAATTGCTAAAGCCTGGAGAAACTCTAGTATCAGAGTGGGTATAATCAAAGTTCCATCATAATTGATGGAGACCACAAATGAGCCCAAGAGAGAGGCAGAATCAGAGATAGCAGCTGAAAGTGGTGTTGAAATTGCCGCTTTAGCAGAAACACTGACATCACATCTGAACCATTCCATCAGCAACAATGAAGTAGAAGAATGGGTTTGGTAAACATTAAGAACAATGGCCATGCATTCATGACTGAAGAGTCCATCACTGATGTGATCCAACAGAATGTGACTGCTGAAGGAGAGAAATCTGACAAAGAAGAAAGTGCAGACGAAAGCCCAAATAGAACCAATACCGATGCACACTGAAGTGGTAGAGTGCTTTAGGAAATGCCTGTTATGGATGAAAAATCAAATGGTCTATAACCCAGTTCACCTGATGCTGCTATGAAATCTGCAAAGGAAGCCTGTAAGAAAGTGTGTAGAAATCCTACAATAGAATACCTTAACCAACTTCTTTAGCAGCAATAGCGAGGAGACTGCAGTTGAAATCATAAGAACATACGAACATAAGAAAACAGCCAGCAGAAGGAGACTTATCGGTCTATCATGTCTGCTCGGTATAATACATATTGCTTGTGCCTTGAGATTTCAACTGTGCATCTGCCCCCCCCACTCCCTGGATTTCTTTGTCACATTCCTGACTATGCCTCCTGGCATTCCCTTATGTTTGTCCCAGGCACTTTTGAAGGTTTCCACTGACTTTGTCTCTACCACCTCCTCCAGCAGCTCATTACATGCTGTCACCACCCTCTCTGTAAAAAAATGCTTCCTCACATCCCTCTTGAACCTGCCTCCCCCCATCAGTTTTAGGCTGTGCCCTCTGGTAGTGGTGTCGACCCTTTTATTGAATGGGCCCTCACAATCCACCATGTTAATTCTTTTCAAGTACATGAAGGTCTCAGTCATATCCCCTCTCTGCCTCCTCTCCTCCAGGGTGTACATCCCCAGGTCTCCCAGCCTCTCCTCATACGATTTATCCTGCTGCCCCCCTATCATTTTAGTTGCTCTCCTCTGGACCCCCTCCATCATTTTTATGTCCTTCCTCGGGTGCAGATGCCAATATCTCACACCATACTCCAAGTGTGGTCTCACCAATGACCCATAGAGTGGCAGAATAATCTTGCGCTTCTTGCTACTAAATCCCCTTGCAATGCATCCCAGCATTTTGTTTGCCTTTGCCACTGCATGTTTGCATTGAATCGGGTGCTTCAGAGCACTAGAAATTATCACCCCCAGGTCCTTCTCTTCCTCTGATGGTGTAACCTGGACCTTCCCAATGTAATACTCTGCTCTTGGGTTCCTCGACCCTATGTGCATCACCTTGCACTTTTTCGCATTGAACCCGAGCTGTCATATCCCTGACCATCTCTGCAGTCTGGCTAAGTCCTCCCTCAGCTCTTTTATCCCCACCTGGGTGTCCACCTTCCCACAGAGCTTGATGTCGTCAGCAAACATGCACATTTTTCCCCTGAATGCCTTCCCCTATGTCACTGATAAAGACATTAAACAACATCATTGCTAGTGCAGACCCTTGTGGAACCCTGCTGGTAACCTCCCTGGTACATGAGAATTCACCCCCACTACCACCCTCTGTGTCCTGCTGCTCAGCCAGTTCTCAACCCATCTAACCAAACTTTCCCCAACCCCCAGGTCCTTCAGCTTCCTTATCAGCCTTTTGTGTGGCACTGATTCATAGGCCTTGCTGAAGTCTAGGTATATGATACCCACTACCTGGCCTTTGTCCACAGTTTTGGTGACCCAGTCAAAGAACTCGATCAAGTTCGTTTGACATGACCTGCCTACCACAAACCCATGTTGTTTAATGTCCTGTGGTCCATTTTCCTCTAAGAACTTGATCAGACATAGAAACATAGAAACATAGAATTTGACGGCAGATAAGGACCGCTTGGCCCACCCAGTCTGCCCATTTCCCTACCTGATGGATAAGCTGCAGATCCTAGTTAACCAGCAGCCTACTTCTTCCTACCCCAACCCCCTAGAATTGCCTTATGACTGTCCCATGCATGCTTGAATTCCACCACTGTTTTTGACTCCACAACCTCCTCTGGAAGGCTGTTCCATACATCCACAACCCTCTCTGTGAAAAAATACTTCCTTAAATTACCTCTGAGCAGCCCCCCTTCTATCTTCAAATTGTGCCCCCTTGTTCTTGCAGACCCTCCTTCAATATTGTCTCCATTATGTTACACACAATTGAAGTCAGGTTGACTGGCCTGTAGTTTTCAGGGTCCTCCTTGGGGCCACTGTTGTGGAGTGGCACGACATGTGCTGTTCTTCACTCCCCTGGCACCTCCCCTGTATCAAGAGATCTATTAAAAATGATAGTCAGTGGTTCTGCAAGTTCCTCTTCCAATTCTTTTAGTACCCTGGTGTGTAATCTATCAGGCCCTGGGGATTTCACCACCTTCACTGCCATGAGCCCCTCCCTCACCCATTCTAATCCTATGGCCCCTGTTGGATCCTCACCAGTCCCCACCCTTCCCTTCCCACCTGGTGGAACTAGACTCCCTTTTTCTTTGGTAAAGACAGAGCTGAAGTATTCATTTAATACTTCTGCCTTTGCCCCATCTTTACCAATATGTTATCTCCTTTCTTGAGCCTGACTATGCTATCCTTTTTGTCCATTTTTTTAATGTATTGAAAGAAGGCATTGTCCCCATTTTATCCCTTCTGCTATCTGGAGTTCCTTGTTTGCTTTTGCTCATATTATCTCTGATTTTGCTATCTTAGCTAGCCTTTGGTACTCCTTCTCATCATCTAGCCTTGCTGTCCTTTTACTTTTCTTGTATGCTGCCCTCTTATCTTTCACTGTCTTTGCTACCTCCATGTTAAACCAGCATAGGGGTCTAGTTCTTGCCTTCTTCCTCCTCCATTTTATGCAACTATTTGTGGCATTCTCAATTGCCCTTCTGATTGTGCCCCATAGTTCCTCTACCCCAAACCTTCTATGTTCCCTAATTCCTCTCTAATCATGTCCCTCGTTGTTTTAAAGTTCACTTTGCTGAAGTCAAACACTTTTGCCTTTGTGGGTATGTCCTCCCTGCTCATGTCCAGATTGAATCACATTGTGTTGTGGTCACTTCCACCCAAGGGATCCCCAATTTCCAGGTCCTGCACGTGTTTCCCATTAGAGAGCGCCAGGTCCAGAATTGCATCTCCCTTGGTTGGACTGGTCACATACTGTGTCATAAATCCATCCAGGATCACGTCCAAGATTACCTGACTTCTGGCACAGGATGTGGCATGTTTGACCCAGTCCACTTTGGGCAGGTTAAAGTCCCCCATCACCACTATCTCCCCCCTCACTGCTGCACTTGTCAACTGAGTGCATAACTCCCTGTCCTTTTCCTCTCCCTGACTGGGTGGTCTGTACACGACCCCCATTCTTATCTTCCTAACTTTATTTGTCTGGAGTTGTAGCCATAGTGCCTCCATGCTCCTTTGTTCCATTTCTTCTTCTGTTGTGCATACAATACCTTCCCTTATGTATGCCGCCACCACCACCCCCTTCCTGTCTCCCTGTCTTTTCTAAACAGCTTGTAACCTGGGATCGATAGGTCCCAGTCATGGTTTGCTGTTGCCCAGGTCTCTGTAATGGTGGTGATATCCATCTTGCTTTCTGTTAAGAGTGCTTGTAGTTCTGTCATCTTGTTCCCAAGACTTCATGTGTTCAGCGACACCACCCTCCACTTTGACCCTGCTGTGCCTTTGTTGTTCTTTTGACCTAGTCTTTCCAATCTTTCTTCCCCCCTTTCCTTTGTTGAGAGATCCCTCCTTGCTCCCCACGTTCTCCTCTGTTGATGTGGAGGGAAGGCACTCCAGTTTCCCCTTTTCTGCCTCCTCCCTTAACAGTTTAAACCTAGTTCACTTGTCATATACGCCTCCATTTTAGCTTTGATTTTCTTCTTCCCTTCCCAGTTCAGGTGTAATCTGTCTCTGCCTTAGAGTCCCTTGTCCAACCATGTGTCTCCCCAGCCGCCTACAAATCCGTACCTCTCTTCCTTACACCACTGGCTTAACCATCCATTAAAGTCCCCTATCCTCTTTTTTTCTAGCTGCGCTGGCCCTTGGTACTGGAATTATCTCTGAGAAGGTCAGTGAGTTCACTGACTGTCTGCATTCCGTAGCTAAGTCCATAAATCTTTGTTGCACCACCCCAGTGTTCTCCCCAGCTAAATCATTCATCCCTATGTGTAGTACCAAGTCTGGTTTAACCCCCTCCACTCCTACCAACTCACTTATCTTTTGTGTTGCTTTGCCTGCCTCTATTCCAGGTACGCACAGCACTGTTGTCCTCCTGTGTGGGTCCTCAAATCTTCCCTATTGTATCCCTTTTATTATTGAGTCCCTGTAAATTATCATTTTATTTTCTCCAGAGTGACCATGCCCACTCCCCTTCTTTCTCCCTACATTATGGTTCCTTTTGTCAGGATGTTCTAGGTCTTGGGCTATGGTTTCCTTACTTGTCTCTACTATTTTAGGTTGTTCTAGGACCTGGACTATGGTTTCTTTACCTGTCTCCACCTCTCCCACTTCTGCTAGATCTCTATGGGGACCATAGTCCCATGGGTCTTGACTCCTATAGTGTCAACCATCTTTCCATCTTTTTCCCTCTTTTCCTTAATGCTCCACTCTTTGTATGTCCCTCCTGCATTCCTGCTGTCTCATCCATTTCCCTCGAGTACTCAGGATTCTACCCTTCCCAGGATAATGCCCAATTTTCATCTCCTGTTTCTTCCCTAGTGTCATGCAGCAACTTAGTTTCCAATTAATTTTTGTCCCTTCGAGCCCCCTCTGCCAGTATTGCATATCTGTTGCATGTAGGAAACTCCAGGACAGATAGTTTCAGAGTCCTCTGCCTCCTGCCCTGAGTTCCATGTTCTCATCTCCCTTTTTTTGCTGTCTTCCACCTCTCTCTTCTTTCACTTCCATCTTGGTATGGATTATCCAGTTGGCTTGTCCCTATCCTCTGTACATCTCCTTCCTGTTCTTCCCTATTGCTGAACCTCTTTGGCCTATGTGCCTTTGATCTTTGTCCAGTTTGACCCTTTTTCACCTCCATGTTGTCATGTTTCATTTCCTGTAATACCTTAGTGAGCCAGTTTACTTCCATATGTAATTGTCCTATGCCTTTGGACACTGGGCACACCCCCTTTCCTCCACAGTATTTCAATAAAAACTGCTGCTCCACATTTGTTACGTCCCACAATTCTTTCCCTACCATTGCTGCATCCCCTAAACCCCCAATGTTTCACACTGCTACTCTGATTTTAAATGCCCTTCTAATTATTAAGTTCCTCTTTGAGCACACCCCTTTCCAGCAACCATGCTATTTACTAAATTTAGAGTCCTCCTGCAATTAGTAGTTTGACTGCAATATCGCTCAACCTATTTTTTTCAGTAAGAATTAGTATTTATTTTTGGCTGCATTATCACCCTACCTATACAGCATTTATTTTAGTAGACCATATATGTGCTAGCTGGAACCATCATATGCTGTGTATCATATTGTAATGTAATGCTGCAGTGAGATGAACTAAGCTCTTCAAGTTCACTGTACTAAGCTCTTCAGTCCTATACCAAAATACACTGTACCATAAGGAACCATAATGCTGCAATGAGCTGTACTAAGCTCTTCAGTTCACTGTACTTAGCACTTCATCTCTATACCAAAATACACTGAACCATAAGGACTGTAAGGTAAAAAACTGTAAAGTAGTTGTAAATTAGCTGCGACTATCCTATGCTGACTTAATAATTATGTGATGCTCTAATGCACTGTAATAAGCTTTTCTGGTTAGCTGTGTAAAAAGAAATAGCTGAAGCATCATGAATCATGTGGCAGTTGCTTTCAGCATGAAGAAATGAAGGCTAACTAAAGGTTCAGCGACATTTAATAACGTTAATACAACACAAAATATAGTACTACATAAGCATGAATATACAAACACTCCACATTCAACACGACTTATATCCCACTGAAACAAATGCAGACACTATATTAGGAATTCCCTTTTATCATAACTGAATTTAGGTTGCTCAGGTAGTTTAATTAAATGGGACTGCACTGTGCGCTACTTGCTTGTTTCTTGAGCCATAGTGCAATACCTCACACTTAGATGTGTTAAGTCTCATGCCACATAATAATGCCCATGTGTTGGTTTTATCTAAATCTTCCTGTAAAATTTTAACTTGACTATCCTCCTCTACAGGTCAATTTAGTTTAATGTTGTCTGCTTATTTTTCCATCCAGCTGTTTATTGCTTCATGTATATCCATTACGTACAGTTGGAACAATAGTGGCACTAAAATGGAGACCTGTGGCATGCCACTGGTCACTCTACCCCCTCAGATTTTGGAAACCATTTAGATATACTCTCCATATCCTGCTGGTTAACCATTCCTTGTCCAACTAATTACTCCCTTGTTTAATCCTTAATTTAGTCATCTGGTTATTATTCTTTTATGTGGTACTAAAGCAAAGTCCTTACTAAAATCTAGAAAACAAATGTCAGCTGGTTTCCTTGCATCTAGTTTCCTACTTATATCCTCATAAAAACTTAATACTTGTGTGATGTAGGCCCTTCCCTTCATAAAGCCATGATATTTATCTGTATAATGCATGGACAGCATGTTTTTGTTTTTAATAGTTTCTAAACGTTGTTCTCATACCACATTTTGAGAACAACAATTAAAGAACATTATGAACAATGTTAAATTTTCAGTGCAAGCTCAGCTGGGGGCTTAGCTGTGCTCTTTAGCAGCCTACTGTCAAAAACAGTGATTTAAACAGTGTGGCAAACATGGTTCCAGTACAAACTTCCATTTCTTGTTGGACTGGTCCTCATGTCACAGATCTACAGAAGTGAAGTAAAGTGCTTACAAACATGTGATCCAACATATGATAAAAAATTAAATGAAAGACTGAAAAACTTGTTGGTTTACAAACCTCATGGGTGCTGTGACATCAGTGAGGCACTCGGAGCTTTACTTTCATGCCCAATGATTTCATAGAACCCACAAAGTGTGTGAACCAGCTTCTTCCTCACAATTTGATATTATTTATTCTCTCTACTTAGGCTCTGGATGTTAAACTAATTTGCCTATAATTTGATATTTCAAACTTTTTTCCCTTCTGTTTGAAGATGGGGGCCACATTTGCAACTCCCCAGTCTAAACTTGCCAAGGGGGGAGGCACTGAAGAGGAGCAGGGAAATCCTAGCCCCCCAAAAATACAGGATACTAAGTGAGGTAAACACCAGCGTAGAGAAGTTGATAGGGAGAACAGCAGGGGGTAAATGGAGAAAATGACAAACTCAATAAGGACAGGGATGGGGAAAAAAGGGGTACGGCCATCAGGAAATGGAGGGTAATGAGTACCAATGCTCGTAGTCTGGGCAACAAGCTCCCTGAACTAGTGATCTTGATGGAAGAGGAATGCCTGGATATCATAGTAGTCACAGAAACATGGTACACAGAGAACCATGACTAGGATGTTAACATACCAGGGTACACAACCCACAGGAGAGACAGGGAGGGGAAAAGAGGGGGCAGAATAGCCCTCTATGTAACGGAAGGGATAAAAGCAACTGAACAAAAGAGTAAACAGGGAGGAGAGGAGGCACTGTGGGTCACCTTAGAGACTGGAAATGGCACTACAATCTTCACAGGGGTTGTATACAGACCCCCACGTCAGGGGGAGGGAATCGACAAAGATATGATAGAAGGCATCCTTAGGATGGCAGAGAAAGGGGAGGTACTGTTGATGGGGGACCTTAATATGCCAGATGTTAACTGGAGCACCTTTGCTGGAGCCACGTCCAAAAGCAGGGCCATTCTCGATGCCCTTCAGGTGGCATGCCTCAGACAGCTAGTTTTGGAACCCACTCATGAGGAAGTAATCTTAGACCTTGTACTCTCAAATGGGGACAGTGAGAGGATCTCAGATCTAGAAGTGGGTAGCCATCTGGGAACAAGTGGCCACCAAATGATGTGGTTCATGATAAACTCAGCTACAGAATCAAGCCATACAAAAGTGAGGGTTCTGGACTTTAGGAGGGCTGACTTTGGCAAGATGGGAGAGTGCCTTAGAAAAGCACTAGCAAACAGGCTAGAAGGAGGGGTGGAGCAACAATGGGGAAACATCAAAACTGCCATCACAGAGGCAACAAGCCTTTGTGTGAAGCAAATAAACAAATCAAAATGAAAGAAAAGGCCACTATGGTTCTCAAAAGAGGTGGTGGTGAAGGTTAGGGATGAAAAGATAGATTTTAGGAAGTATAAGGAAACACAGAAGGAGCAGGACAGATAACTGTACCAGTTAAAGCAGAAGGAAGCAGGGAGGGTAGTCAGAATAGCAAAGGCCCAAGCTGTGGAAAACATAGCCAACTCAGTTAAGAAGGGGGATAAAACCTTTTATAGGTATATCAGGGAATGTAGAAAGACAAAGGGAGGGATAGTGAGACTGAACAGAATGGACAGTGGGTGGGCAGAGAGGGACAGTGAAAAAGCAGGGATACTGAATGAATACTTCTGCTCGGTATTCACAAAAGAGGAGGAGGAGGCGGAGGTACCTAATCCAATTAACAGAGGCACTCTGGATAGGGGGTCAATTCCAGTCCTTTCACAGAAGAAAGGGTTCTGAAAGAACTCCTAAAACTGAAGGTGGACAAAGCAATGGGGCCTGATGGAATTCACCCCAGAATTCTAAAAGAATTAAGGAGAGAACTAGTGACACCACTGACTGCCCTTTTAAACAAATCATGGGAAGATGGTGTGGTACCTGAGGACTGGAGAAAGATGGATGTGATTCCCCTTCACAAAACCAGGAGCAAGACAGAGGCAAGAAACTACAGACCTGTCAGTTTGACCTCTGTTGTAGGGAAAGTGGTGGAATCACTTCTGAAGGTAAGAACTGTTGCAGGAAGGTCATGTCAGAAGAATCTAATTGATTTCTTTGACTGGGTGACCAAAGTAGTATACTCAGGGAGGGGCTGTGGACATGGCCTACCTAGACTTTAGCAAGGCATTTGACACAGTCCCACATAAAAGATTAATAGTTAAATTAACCAGCCTGGGAGTGGGTCCCAGGGTGGTAGCCTGGGTAAAACACTGGCTGGACAACAGGACACAGAAGGTAATTGTAAATGAAGTCCACTCTGAAGTAAGAGGGGTTACTAGTGGGGTACCGAAGGGTTCAGTACTTGGTCCAGTCCTTTTTAATGTCTTTATAAGTGACATTGCAGAGGGACTGGAAGGAAAAGTATGCCTCTTTGCAGATGACACAAAGATCTGCAACAGGGTTGATACACAAGGAGGCATGGAAAGGATGAGACAGGACTTGGCAAGGTTGGAAGAATGGTCAGAAGTATGGCAGCTTGGATTCAATTCAAAGAAGTGCAAAATAATGCACCTGAAAAAAAACCCAGGGGAAGATTACACAATGGGAAGGGAGGTAGTAACAGCAACAAAAATAGAAAGGACCTGTGGGTAATCATATCAGATGACCTTAAGGTTGGCAAGCAATGTGAGAAGGCAGTAGGGAGGGCTGGGGGGATGCTGGGATGTATAGGGAGAAGCATCACCAGCAGAAATCAGAAAGTTGTTATCCCCCTGTACTGACAGTTGGCGAGACCCCATCTGGAGTACTGCGTCCAGTTCTGGAGACCCCATTTCTGCAAGGACATAGACAGGATGGAGGCAGTCCAGAGGAGGGTTACTAAAATGGTGCAGGGTCTGCAAGAGAAACCATACAAGGAGAGACTAAAGGAGCTTAATATGTATACCCTTGAGGAAAGGAGGGAGGGGGGGACATGATATAAACTTTTAAATACCTCAGTGGAATCAACAAAGTTCAAGAGGGTAGCATCTTCCAGCAAAGAGGTGTACAAGAACAAGGGGACACAATTTGAAGATAGAGAGGGGACGGCTCAGGGGCAATGTGAGGAAGTATTTTTTCACAGAGAGGGTGGTGGACAAATGGAACAGCCTTCCTGAGGAGGTTGTGGGGTCTAAAACTGTGGGAGAATTCAAGAATGCATGGGACAGACGTAAAGCAATTTTTGTGGGTGGTAGGAAGAAATAGGCTGTTGGTTAAATAGGATCTGCAGCTTATCCTGTAGGTAGGGAAATGGGCAGACTAGGTGGGCCAAGCTGTCCTTATCTGCCATCAAAGTCTACGTTTCTATGTTTGAACTGTCTTATAGTCTAATTATTTTATTTTTTTTTTAATACTAGCTGCAGTGGACATGCTGCTTCTTCCATTATACTTTTAAGTAGATCAGGAGATAGGTTATCAGGGCCTGGAGATTTATTTTCTGTGGGTGTGCTCAAACCATTTATTTTATTTCCACTATTAATCACTGTTTCTTGTTCTCTCATTATTTTTGATTGTTCCTTATCTCACGTGTTGGGCCTGGTTATGTCCATAGTGTCGGTGTTGTTAGAAAATGTACAAAAATATTTGTTGACTTCTTCAGCCATTTTAGTCTCTTTGTGAAGTTTCTGCCCTCTACTTCTGGAAAACCAATCATTTTACTCTATGTTTTTTTTGTGTTTATATTCCCCCCCAAAATCCTTAGTTTGTCTCGTTTTTGCTTGACTTGCGAAATTGTGTTTTCTTTTTTTCTTCCCTCATGGCCTTTTTGCAGTACTTCAGTGAGTGTCTGCAATGCATAAAAGTATCATGGTCTCCACTCCAGTTACTTTCTATTTTTTGTAAGCTTTGAATTTAGAGACATAGAAAAATGACATCAGAAAAAGCCCAAAGTCCATCCAGTCTACCCAATGAAAACCTTACCTATTTGATGTCCGATAGGGAAGTTATCCTGTGTTCTGATTGCCTGTTCCTACTGCCCTCACTTTAGGACTACCAGCCTCCTGAATCTGTTCCAGCCTTCCTTGAACTCATTATAGACCTGCTTCCACCACCTCCTTTAATGACCAATTCCATTGTTCCACCACCCTTTCAGTAAATAAGAACTTCCTAACATCTGTTTTTACTCTCCCCTGTCCAGCCTCCACCTGAGACCTCTTGTCACTGTTTTATCCTTCCTAGTGAATAGGTCCCCTCTGTCTACCGTGTTTATCCCCTCATGAATTTGTAAGTCTCGATCATATCCCCCACTCATTTTTGGCCTCCAGTGTGTACATGTGCAGGTCCACCAGTGTCTCCTTGTTTGATCTGTCCTGCTGCCCCTGTATCATTTTGGTGACCCAGCATTGCACCACATCATGCCTTTGTCTGTCATTCCTCAGATGCAGACTCCAGAACTAAGCCCAATATTCCAGGTGGGAGTTATCCAGTGAACTGTCCAGAGGTAATATCATCTCCCTTCGTTGGCTGTCAAACCCCCTTCCTATACACTCCAGTATCCTTATTGCATTACTGTAGATCTGATGCACAGACCTGAGGTTTTGAGACTGTTACTGATGATAACCCTTAGGTGTCTTTCCTCTGACATTGTGGCCATCTGGACTCCTCCCATCCAATAGTCTATGCCTGGATTTTTCTTGCCCATGTGCATCACCTTGCACTTTTTTCCATTAAACTTCAACTCCCAGACCTTGGACCATCTTTCCAGTCTCTCCAGGTCTTTCTTCAGTTTCCTGACACCCTCCTCATTATCAACCCTGCCACAAAGTTTCATGTAATCTGCAAAGAGAGACATTTTGCCTGGGATACCCTCCCTGGTGTCACTAATAAATGCATTGAATAGGATGGGATCCAGAATGGGCCCTTGTGGCACTCTAGTCTGAACTTTCCTGTCTATAGATTTTATCCTATTTATCACCACCCTCTGCCTCTTTCCTCCCAGCCAGCTTCTTATCCATCTCTTGAGCCCTTTTTCAACACCTAGATACTCCAGTTTTTTTTTAGTAGCCTCTTGTGCAGAACTGAATCAAAGGCCTTGCTGAAATACAAATAGAGCCCACTCACCGCCAGCCTCTTATCCACTTGCCCTCATTACCCAGTCAAAGAATACTAGCAGTTTAGTTTGGAATGATTTTCCTGACACATAGAGGATTGTGTATGAGTAGTCAAACACAATAAGGATATTCTTGTATCGAGTGGTATCCTTGGTAACAGATGACCTCGAGAGCACAACTTGAGAGGTGCTCTGTTACCAAAGGAACCTCAAGATACAAGAATTTCCTTGTTTGTGCATGACTGCTTATACACAATCTTTTATAGTGTATGGGCAGTCACAGCATAGAAAATCACACAAAACCAGGTGGCGAAGACAACGGAGAATAGAAATTGTAACATTTTCTTTCTTTTTTTTTTTAACTGACACATTGAGCTGCAGATGTTCCTGCAAGTTCAAGCTAAAAAAAAAAACACCTTCCAGCTTAATTGGATAGAGCAAAGCAGCTATGTGGCAGCATTCCAAGTTGTTCTGCTGTAGTAGTGACATCACTATTGCAGCAGAACAACATAATGCTGTCACTGCTGCAGCAGAACAAGCATATTCCAGGCATGGAATTCCATACGTAACAGCATTCCACCACACACTATATAGCTATAATGTATGGCAGAATGTCGTTAATCCACAAAAATCGTCATTTCCCAGTGTTGTTAACCCATCGATGTGACGTTTCATCCTTGTTAACCCATCGATGGTACGTCACATCAATGGGTTAACAACTGGGAACAGTCTGCACATGTGCGAACATTTTTTTTCTCAGGAACCAACGGATGCACGCAGTGGTGATGAAATGATCGAATAGCCACTGCGGTGACTTATTTAAAAAGTAAGGAGTCCTCTTCAATCTTTCTTGGGACCATACACTATAAAAAACAATGTATGGTCCTTCTATCAGCAACCGGTTACTATTAACCGCCTCGAGGTTACCATGGCAACTTAAACCTCTCGAGCTTCGCTCTTGAGGTTTACATGGTTGCCCTGGCAACCTCTTGATGGTTAATAGACCGGTTACCAATAGAGGACCATACATTATCCTCTATGTGCTATTTACTGTCCTGCAGACCACTGCTCTCCAGGTACTCCACCACCTTTTGTCTGACTATTGTTTCTAGGAGCTTACCAACAACTGAAGTCAGAATGACTGGCCTGTAGTTACTTGAATCCTACCTGTCCCACCCCTAGTGCAAATGGACCACAACTGCTACCGCTGGCCCCCGTGGACTTCTACCATCTCCATGGAGCATCTGAACAGATCTGTGAGGGTGTTGCTAATTTCATAGTGATTCATTTTTTAATTGTCTGTTAACCAATGATGTCTTTTGCATTTACTATTAAATTTCTTTCTCCAAGATATGTATTTTCTGTAGTTCCAAGAGCTTGTTTTTAAAAAAGTCCCCAAGATTTCTTCTAATTTTCCTCTTTTTAGGTTCTCCTCCCAATTCCAGTCTCTTAGGGTGTTTCTAATTTTGCCATTGTTCGCTGTACTATACACATATGTCTTTGTTACACTAGTTTTACATGTTTTCCCAGCTAGGGTTTGAATTACTTGGCACATAGTTATGTTTGTTGCTGGTGTACTTAGGACTATGTCCGGTAAGTTGTATTTTCTTTTTTTTTAACTCTCTTTATACTCCGAACACCTGAGGAACTCTCTCCAGATAGCTCCCATGATCGACTCTAGCTCCCAGTCTGAAACTCACCATTACCAGGCTGCTCCAGCACAGTGGATCCCTCAGCTCTGAGTCCCCCGAGGTGGGGCCACCTTATGTCCTGTTGCGCTATCTATAATCCAGTGTTCTGGGCCTGGAGTCAGGAAGGAGCCCTGGATGATGAACCCAATGGCGGGAAGTGTGGCCGAAGCATAGGAGGCCCAGTCACCTATCCCTGAGACCGGGGATATTTCCTTCTTTTACCCCCTAGGAGTTCAGCCATGCAATGACATCAGCACGGCTGCCATGGACGTCCACCGCGCTCCTCCCGCACGTTTGTTGCTCCTGTGCTAGTAGTACCCCCGGTCTCCACTGGGGGTCTCTACTGCATGAGAAAGCCCTGGATCCCTCCCCAGGGAGAGGAGAGCAGTCTTCCAGATGCTCGATCCTCTCCCTCCCCTGCCAACCCCCGGCGCCGGGGGTCGTTTCTGAACCCGGGTCGCCAGTGTGGCATCCAGTGCTCAACCCTCAGCGCCACTGGACCAGCCCAGTAAGTTGTCTTTTCTAGTTGGAGCCTATACCTGTTGTGTCATGTAACCATCTCTTGCTGATTTGAGTGCTGCCACTTGACGTTGGGAAGATTACAGTCTCCTATAATTCCTGCGTCATACTTACCAGTGATTGTATTAATTTCACTCAGTAATTCAGTATCTAGTAGAGATTTTTTTCTTTTTGGTACAAGCAAGAAGTTTAGCTAATTTCCTCTGCCTCTAACCCCAAATGGTATTGGTCACAAATCAAGGAAATACTTGGGAACAACAAGCCGCTGACACCCGCTGACATGTATATAAAAGTATGCCAACTGTAACCACCCTCTCACCACTGCTAATGCGTTCAACTCCCTCTTCACCTTACTACCCAATCCTACCCCTCCTTGCGCCATAAAGCAAGGCCTGTAGCATCCCCCAGTGCCCTCACCCACCCTACCCTTGAGCTGGCTCCAGTCACATACCCTGAAGTCCTAAAGCTACTGAAAACTATTCCGACTAGTGGTAGCCCAAGCCCTGATGGTATTCATCCAGGGATACTAAAGCAGTTTGCTGCCTGACTTACAGTGCCCATTACCAGACTCTTCAACCTGTCTTTAAGCACTGCCTCAGTCCCCTTGGTCTGGAAAATGGACAGAACTATTCCCATTCTTAAGAAAGGGGACGATAAACTACTGTCCAACTACTGCCCCATCTCCCTGCTCCCCACGCTCAGCAAGCTACTTGAGAAACTAGTCTATCAACAGGTCTCTGAGCACTTTCTTAAGTTTAATCTTCAATCCCCTTGTCAACATAGCTTTAGGGCTGGGCACAGCACCACCACTGCACTGACCCAACTTACCAGTGATATAAAAGGTAACATGGACAAGGCCCAACTGACAGGAGCATTGTTCATTGACCTTTCTAAAGCATTTGACATGGTACACCACCCGCTTATGCTGATCAGGCTGCAAGCCCCAGGAGCCTCTGTCTCTACCCTATCCTGGTTTGGTAGTTACCTCGATAACTGCACCCAGGTGGTTGCTTTTCATAAGGCTCTATCATCCCACATTCCTATCACCCGTTTTGTCCCACAGGGTTCAATACTTGGTCCTGTACTTTTTTCCCTGTTCCTTAATGGAATTCCCAGTGCTTCTCATCACAGTAACATTCTCATGTATGCTGATGACCTTGTGCTCTATTATTCATCCAAATCTATGGATGACAGAAACAGCAAGCTCTCTCATGACTTTCAATCCCTCCAATCCTGACTGTCAGATAATCATCAAATCCTAAACATAGGTAAAACCCAGGCTATGCTCTTTGGATCCTCAAACAAAGTGCCCTCCAAGGTGCCTAAGCTCCTAGTCCACCTCGGAGATGGCACTGCAGTCACAAATACCTCTACCTTCAGATACCTAGGGGTGATGCTTGACCTTTCTCTTGATTTTGCGACGCATAGCAATGAGGTTTGTCGAACTATCAACGCTAAAATAGGAGCTGCCTATCTGTTGCGCCACTCACTCACACCGACAGCTAGGCTATCAGTAGCTAGGGGAGTACTTCTCCCTCAACTCCTCTATGCTCTCCCAGTTCTCTACCCTGCCAAGGCCAGTGTTCTCTGCAAGTGGGATACCACCTACAATAATATCTGTAGGTTCGTCTTATCAGCCCCGCGCCTTACTCACCACTGCCTACTCTACTCTGGACTAAACTGGTTGTCTCTCAAAAACCTCCAGACTTATTCCCTTGGGTGTCTCATAGACTCCCTTACCAGACCACCTTGCCCGACCTCATTGGCTTATTTGATTGCCCCAGTCTCCCACTCACGCACCCTTAGGTCCTCATCCATCCCAATGCTCTCTGTTCAGCCCTGTGTGACCAAAATGGGTGAACAGGTATTCTCACATTTTGTTCCCAAACTCTGGAATTCACTCCGTCCCAGGTCAAAAACTCCACCTCCCACCTATCTTTCAAGCATTCTCTGTTTTCTCACCTCTATGCCCTAGGTAACTGCAACTGCTCGTTAGTTGAATCTCTCCTCACTGTTTAGTATTTGTGCGCTTAGATAATTCTGGTCTGGGACCAATAATGAGTGTGCTCCTCCCACAAACAATTGCACTTCTTTTGCTTTACACATTTTTATGTTCAGCATTATCAAACACCTGATGTATTCTTAACCTAGGCTATTATGATGTTACCTGGTATTTGTATTTTGTTATTGCATTTCTAAATGTTGTTCAGTTGTTCACATCTGTATTCTCTTCTTGTTGCACTCTCCCGGATCGTGCCTGAAAATAGGCAGGATTGTTGCCTAGTGCACTTACCCAGTTACCAAAAGCTAATAAATAAATAAATAGTTTGAGCATACATTTTGAGGTTTATTATCATCAACTCATGGCTTCCCTTAAGGTAGGATGCCCATCAATATGTTATCCTGAATTGCCAAAAACCCTAAATGTTTTCCATAAAAAAAAAAAAAACGAAATCAGGCCAGACTGGAGGCACTAAGAGCTGAGGCACTGGACACCACACCGCACTCCATGCCAGTCACTCACGTTCAGAAACAAGCACAGGTTGCTGCGTGTTGGCCGGGGGGGGGGGATGAACAACTGAAGGACTGCTGTCCTCTTCCAGAGGAGGAGGGCTGCATGCTTCTCTGAATAACTGCCACTGAATGGAGGCCTGGAGGCAGTGTGGGACAGGAGCAGCAGAAAAAGAAAGATGCTGCAGGACTGCACAGCAAGCGTGTGCCTCCACACCCACAGATTGATGAGTGTGCCCAAGCGTGGGGAAAATGGACAAATACAGAGGAAATTGGTGGCAGGATAGGCCTGTATGATGCCTTCTCACTGATCTCCACCCACTGCATCACCAGGACCCAAGGGAACGGAACACACTGGATTTGTGTTCTTCGGGGAGGGGATGATGACCTTCCCCCCCGACCCCCCATGGAGGGGGGTGAATAGATGGGGATACTCTGATATCCCAGGTAAGTCCTGGGGAGGTACAGGATGGTTGGGGTGGGTGGGGCAGCACAGATGGTCCTAGCCTGTCCTTGCCACACGGAGGGATAAAAACCTGTATAACAAAAACAACAATAGTACCTGTCCTTATTGGATCTGCTGTCTGAATGTTGAACTGTGTGGCACATAGCATTGTGTATTGTTGGTGGCAGTAGTGCTCTGCACCCCCTCGCTGCAATGACTATTCTGAGTGTTTTCAGTTGATGGATTTGGGGCCAGCACCATGGTCTGGATGGTTGGGTGGCCGCAGGAAGATGGACATTCAGGGACAGTCGGGCATTCAGCTGGGGCAAATTGCACTGCTGCTGACTCGCTCCCCTGGAAGACACAGAAGGGTTGCCATGGTTGACAGGAGGTGGGATGTGCTATCCCCACTCCTGGAGTCAGAAGTGGTGGGTGGCAGCACTGGTCTGGGGCTGAGGAGCAGGAGGCGGAGGTGGTGGGCGAGGGTTGGACCAAGGTCCTGGACAGTAAATCAGTGTTTGTGAAGACTCACTGGAGTGAAAAAAAAAGCCAGCAGCAGCAGCAAATAATTCTCTTCTTTTTTAAGTGGTGAGTCATCTTGGCATCTATTCCTTGAACAGGGTTCCTCTGAAACAATGACTATGGAGTTTACTAGTTGTTTTCATATCCTGCTTACTTGGGATAGGATGCCTTCAATGACAAGAGTTCCAGTGTCTTTTATTCATTTGATGAGTTAATCTTAGAACTATATGTAAAGTACTGTATATAGTGGGGATACATATGTGGTTTTTCAGTCTGATGTTGGAATGTTGGTTCTAGTTGCCTCAGGGCAGTGCGGTTCTCACTTCGTCCTTTTCCTTTTCAGTGTTTAATTTTTTTGCTGTGGATGATGACTGAGGTTCTTTGGTGTTTCCCACATGTTGGTTTGATGGGAGGGGGGCATGTTAAAGGAGGGACCGCCTGCTGTTCCCTTTGATTATCAGGACCCAGTAAATGCTGCCCTTCCTGATGTATAGCTGTCTGATTAAGGGGACACTGTCAACCCCTTAGGCCTCACAAAGTGTCCCTAATTTAAAAAAACACATTTTATGATTTGTCAAATTCTGTAGAGATTGCAGTTGTATCTGGTAGTTTGAGTCTTATTCATTTTTTTTTTTAAATGAAAAACAGACTGCCCGCCACACTGGTATTACCACATTAAAATCTGTTTTACATTCCCTGATTGACTCCCACTGCATCTTTCCTGGAGTTGGAAACATCCCCAGCACTGTCTAGCCACTCATAATGCACTGTGTGGAGAGGGGACTGTTTTACTATGAGTGGCTGCACTATCAAGAGGTGTTCCTGTCATTCAAGAAGAATGTGGCAAAATTAGATTATGGATTTGAAACAAAACAAGGTTGGGTAAACTATATCATTATCACGCATTTCCACTCACTTAAGAAGGAAGCAAGTAAAACAACCAGTAACATCAGTGAATTTTAGAGACTGTAAGCAATCAAAAAATGTGAGTTTTTGACTAGAAATAGTATGATGCAAAAAGGGTTGACAATGTCCCTTTAAAGCTAAAGTGAGCTGGTAACTCAGGGGCTGGGAACACTAGCCACTATTATATTGAGTCACTAGTGCTGCTTCTGTCATTAAGGGCTGGGTGACAGTAGCATATTGGGGTACATTCTGGTGTGTGCGGAGAAGACTTATTAAAAAAAAATTCTGGGGGGTGCCACATACCCTAAGGCTGGCCATGCTTCGACTAACATTTCATGAAGAACACTCAGCAGTTCTGTCTGCAGATTGTTATTTTTTTTTTTTTATTATGCTTTTTTCAGTCAGCCCTGCACCGAACTTCAGCCCTGGTCATGTCCCCTGTCTGCTCCTGCCCCCACATGAGCTGTACTCCCCTATGCCCCCTGGCTTACTCCCCAGGGTGGGGTGGTGGCACTTAACTGTGTCGGGAACGTCGGTTCGGGTGGGAAGCCAGCCTGAGGGCACATTGGAGGCAGCGAGAAGGACATCACTAAGGTGCTTGGCAGGCATTTTTCTTGTATATTTTCCCTGGGGAGCTGGGTGCATGCAATGACATCAGCCGAGGCGGCCCGTGTACACACCTGTGCGTGCTCCCCTCAAGATGTCTGCACCTGACCCCCCCATGTGCACGCCCATATACCTTACTCCCCAGCCTCCGCTAGAGGGCACTTGGGTATCAGTGCCGTGAAATCCCCTTCCCCAGGGAAGGAGAGCAGTCCTCCAGACGCTTCTTCCTACCCTGCCCCTGCTGACCCCTGGCAGCCCGTGTCCGTTCCTGAACACAGGTTGCCAGTGTAGCGCGAGGTGTGGTATCCAGCGCCTCAACCCTCAGTGCCACTGGGCTGGCCCTGTCTGCAGAGTATTATATCAGAACGTATACATCAAATTTAAAGTCAAACCTCAACACAAAGCAATTTAGCATTTCAATCAGATGACAATAATGCATACAAAAGTGCAATCAAATCAAGCATGTAATTTTGTTTACCAAAAGTCTCTACTTTTCAGTGTTACTTGAGACCCTTGTGCAATAAGAAACACCCCAAAATTAAAGCAGGCCAAAAAGCACAGGCTGGATAGTTAGGGGGACACTAATGGCTGTCGTGCTGGTGCTGTGGATGACTCTGCATGGCATAGTGTCATGTGAATGGGGCTCTGCCATGCACAGTCCTCCATGAGGGTTACATTTTAAATGTTTGCAGTCAGACCACTAATATCTGGCAGCCTTCATTTGCACTGACACTTAGGACCTGACCCACAGAAGCTCCTCACTCCCTTTCAGACCTGTAGATGGGAAGTTAGATGGGCTTGTGGTGTGCAGCGGCCCCACTCTGCACATACAGGGATCTCTGTACATGCACAGCCTGACTACAGGCCCATCTCACCTGATCCTGAATGGCACATGTGGCTACATGGGTGGACGGATGAGAAAGGGAGGGCTAAGGATCTGGGTGGGCATGGGCCAGATACTCAGAGTAATCTCTGCAGTGTGGAGGGCTATGGAGGGGACAGAGGGTGCACTGCTCTATGGGATGCAGTAGGGGCCATGTGATAGTCTCTGACCAGCCACAACTATATTCTCAGGACCCGATCTCCCCTATTCCAGCCCCCAGCCTTTAGAGCCGCCATAGTGTACTGGGGCAGTACTAGCACTGGCTGGCAACCTTTTAAAATATTTTGACATTATGGAGTGGAGACAGCACTCTTTGGAGGACTGCCATATTCCAGTATCCCCTGCTTTATACAGCCTCAGGGATCCACTGGTGGTTCAGCATAGGCATCTAACTGGATGCCTATAGTCCAGAATGCCCCTCCCCTCACACCCCCTGCCTTCATGCATGCATCCTCACTAGTGAAGCACAGTGAGCAGTGTCCATTGATGCAGTCCAGGGTGGATAAGCATCAGGGTGCAGAATACCTTGGCCAGAATGTGCTTGATTCAGGCAAATCCTGGACCACAATATAGATCGAGCCCTTAGGGCTCAGTCCGAGTAGAGTTCCAGGAAATGTTAAAATTACACACATGCCAGCCACGACACTCTGCTCCCTGATGTTCATCCATACTGGACAGCATTCATAGCCACTGTCCACTGTGTTAGTGTGGGTCTGTGCATGGGGCAGGGGCAGCAGGGGAAATTGGAGCCATTCCAGACTATAGGCATCCAATTGGATATCAATGCTGGGCCACCACTGGATCCCTGCCTGGCTTTGCTTGGAGCTGGGGATGATGGGACATGGCAGTCTTTCAATTACTGCCGTTTCCCCACTGGAATGTATACTGTACATATTTTTAAAAGTCATCACCCCATGCTGATATTGCCCCAGCTCACAGTGGAGGTTCTGAAGGCTGGGGGCTGGAATAGGGGACCAACTGGACCCAAGGACATAGTTGTGCCTATGCAAAGGGGGTGCATAGCCTCCACCTCCTCCAGTGGCCCTCCACACTGTGGAGATTGTTCTGTGGATGTGGTGCATATCCACTCCCTGGCACACTCCATCACACCCATCTGCTAACCATGTGTACAGCTCAGGATGAGGTGGGGGACCTAACAGCTGGTCTGTGGATGTGGGGGAGGTCCCTGCATGTGTGGAGTGGGACCTCTGTGCACCACACACCTCTGTAGCCATCCCTCTGCAGGTGTAGATGGAGGTGTGAAGCTTCTGTGGATCAGGTTCTTAGTAGCCCCATAGTTACTAAGTGTTCCATGTGTGTACGGCAGCTTTTGGCAGTGTTGCATTGGGGAGCCCTTGCATCCCGATTGTGTGGTACCACCAACTGGGACTGTGTACTGCATCTGGTTCCTAGTTATTTCATCTTAATATGTTTAGAAACTCTTCCTCTCGGGCTGACCAGCTCTTTGACTGAGACAGTGACTGCACTACCCCGAGGAATCTCAATAGGATGAAACATGTCTAGTTTGTCATTCTCAGCCTAAACTGGAACAAATGTAAAATGAAGCAGTAATTGCAGATTCATATAACACCCCAATGTACCCTTAATCTACAAAGATGGACTGATATCGCACATAATGTTGGAGATATTTCTGGACTCACAAGGTATCAAAAATGAAACTAACTAGAATAAAAACCATCTTTAACCCTAAACATATGGCGCCCACTATTTTAAACTTCTTGTTCTTTGAACCGAGAATGCGTTGCTGATTCTGTCCATTTGCTCACATGTTAAAGTCCGGTGCTGCTCACTGTAATATTGAGAGGCTTAGAGGTCTGTTCAGAGGTGAGGTTTTGCTCTTGGGATTGAAGGCAGTACTACTGTATAAGAATTCTTATAAATCAGGTAACATGGAAACACAGAAGTTGACGGCAGATAAGGATCGCAAGTCCCATCCAGTCTGCCCATTTTTTCTACCTTATGAATGTGCCATAGGCCTGTACTCTCTCAATGGCCTATCTAGTCATAGCTGATAGCTGCTTATTATATCCTTATGATAGTTTGGTCTTTTTACATGGATTTTTTTGTTTGTTTGTTTTAAATACTTGAAAAGAAGTTGTTGGAATGTACCCTGACACCTGTTTAAATGGAGACACTTTCAAGAATGATTACAGCACAGATTGTCTTGGATGACTGATTTGATTAGTGTTTCAGTCTCAGGTTTATTACAGTTGTTGCAAGAAGTTATGATAAAAACTGACACGTTGTACAGCAACGAAAGTAGTTGGAGTTACTTTCGTTTTTACATTTATTGGCGGATATTAGTACTTGTTACTGTTTCCCTTTACTTGCTCAGGTCAGAAATGTAACAGTATTAGAAACATAGAATTTGACAGCAGATAAGGACCGCTTGGCCCACCCTGTCTGCCCATTTCCCTACCTAATGGATAAGCTACAGATGCTAGTTAATCAACAGCCTACTTTCTCCTACCCCCACCCCCTATTTATGTCTGTCCCATGCATTCTTGAATTCCCCCACTGTTTTCAACTCCACAACCTCCTCAGGAAGGCTGCTCCATGCATCCACAACCCTCTCCATGAAAAAATACTTTCTCACATTACCTCTGAGCCATCCCCTCTCTATCTTCAAATTGTGCTCCCTTATTCTTGCACACCTCTTTTTCTGAAGATGCTACCCTCTTGGACTTTGTTGATTCCCTTGAGGTACTTGAAAGTTTCTATCATCTCCCCCTCTCACTCCTTTCCTCAAGGGTATTAAGCTCCTTAAGTCTCCCTTCAAATGTCTTCTGGTGCAGACCCTGCACCATTTTAGTTGCCCTCCTCTGGACTGCCTCCATCCTGTCTATGTCCTTGTGGAGACTGGGTCTTTAGAACTGCACACAGTACTCCAGATGGGATCTCACCAGCTGTCTGTACAGAGGGATAACAACTTCTTGTTTTTTACTGGTGATGCCTCTCCCTATGCATCCCAGTATCCCCCAGCCCTCTTTACTGCTCTCTCACATTGCCTGCCCACCTTTAGGTTATCTGATGTGACTACCCCCAGGTCCCTTTCCATTTTTGTTGTTGTTAGTATCTCATCCACCATAGTGTACTCTTTCTCTGGGTTTTTGTTTCCCAGGTGCATTATTTTGCACTTCTTAGCATTGAATCTAAGCTGCCATACATTTGACCATTCCTCCAACCTTGCTAAGTCCCTTCTCATCCTTTCCACCCCACCTTGTGTATCAACCCTGTTGCAGATCTTTGTGTCATCTGCAAAGAGACATACTTTTCCTTCCAGTCCCTCTGCAATGTCACTTATAAAGACATTAAAGAGGACCAGTCCCAGTACTGAACTCTGTGGTGCCCCACTAGTAACCCCCCTTTCTTCAGAGTGGACTCCGTTTACTATTACATTCTGTGTCCTGTTCTCCAGCCAGTTTTCTACCCAGGCTACCACCTTGGGACCCACTGCAAGGCTGGCTGACTTGTATATTAATCTTTTGTGTGGGACTGTGTCAAATGTCTTGCTAAAGTCTAGGTAGGCCACGCCCACAGCCCCTCCTTGATCTACTACTTTGGTCACCCAGTCAAAGAAATCTATTAGATTCGTCTGACATGACCTTCCCACTGTGAATCCATGCTGCCTTTTGTCCTGTGCTCCTCTGGCCTCTAGGTACTCAACAGTTCTTTCCTTCAGAAGTGATTCCATCATTTTCCCAATCACTGATGTCAAACTAACAGGTCTGTAGTTTCCTGCATCTGCCCTGCTCCCACTTTTGTGAAGTGGAATAACATCTGCCCTCCTCCAGTCCTCAGGTACCACCCCATCCTCCCATGATTTGTTAAAGAGGGTAGTCAGTGGTGTCACTAGTTCTACCCTTAGTTCTTTTAGAATTCTGGGATGAATCCTATCAGGCCCCATTGCTTTGTCCACCTTCAGTTTTAAGAGTTCTTTCAGAACTCTTTCTTCTGTGAATGGACTGGTATCAACCCCCCTATCCAGAGTGTTTCTGTTGTTTGGTTTAGGTACCTCCCCTCTTCATTTGTGAATACTGAGCAAAATATTTGTTTAATATCTCTGCCTTTTCACAGTCACCCTCTGCCCACCCACCCCCACTAAGTCTCACTATTCCTCTCTTGGTTTTCCTTCGCTCCCCAATGAACCTATAAAATATGTTATCCACCCTCTTAACTGAGATGGCTATCTTTTCCTCAGTTTGGACCCTTGCTGTTCTGACTACCTTCCCCACTTCCTTCTGCTTTAACTGATACAGTTCTCTGTCCTGCTCTTTCTGTGATTCCTTGTACTTCCTGAATGCTATCTTTTTCTCCCTAACCTTCACTGGCACGGGGTCAAAATGTCGCATGGCAGAATGCCATGCACAACAATCACGTTCTTGCCGATTTCCAGATTTCTTTTGTTCTGTGGGGTGCTCTGCCCCCATGCCTAGACCCCAATTGGATTCTAACTCTGGGGGGGTTCAACTGAAAGTCCCAGGTCCTGGGTTTGTGCATATGCATACGCTATTAAGCGTGTATGACATTATATTGTAGGACCTTCCCTGCCACCTCCTTTGAGAACCATAGTGTTTTTTTACATTGTTTTGTTTTGTTTATTTGCCTCACACAAAGGTTTGCTGCCTCAGTAATGGCAGTTTTGATTATTCCCCATTGTTCTTCCACCCCTCCTTCCTGCCCATTTGCTAGTGCATTCCTTAGGCACTCACCCATTTTGGCAAAGTCAACCCTCCTAAAGTCCAGGACCTTTGCCTTTGTATGGCTCAACTCTCCTGCTGTGTTTATCATGAACCACACTGTTCGATGTTCACTAGTTCCCAGATGGCTACCCACTTCTAAATCTGTTATAGTCTCTCCATCTACATTTGGAAGTACCAGGTCTAAGGTTGCTCCCTCCAGAGTGGGTTCTAATACTTGTTGTCTAAGACATGCCCCCTGCAGGGCATCTAGAATGACCGCGCTCTTTGATGTGGCTGCAGCAAGTGCACTCCAGTTAACATCTGGCATATTCAGATCCCCCATCAATATCTCCCCCTTTTCCGCCATTCTAAGGATACCTTCTAGCATTTCCTTGTCCATCCCCCCCTCCCAAGATGGGGGTCTGTATACAACCCCTGTGCAGATTGTGGTGCCATTGCCTGTCTCCCAGTTGACCCACTGTGCTTCCGCTCCTCCCCATTTACCCTTTTGTTCTGTTGCTTTGATTCCTCCCTTTATGTAGAGAGCTACTCCTCCTCCTCCTCCTCTTTTACCCTCCCAGTTCCTTCTCTAGATAGCATACCCTGGTATATTTACATCTCAGTCATAGTTCTGTGTGTACCATGTTTCTGTGACTGCCAGGATATCCAGATGTTCCTCTTCCACCTAGGCCACTAGTTCAGCAAACTTGTTACCCAGACTAGGGGCATTGATACTCATTACTCTCCATTTTTTGATGGCTTTATCTCTTGTAGCCTCATCCCTGCCCTTACTGATTTTGCTATCTCCATTTACCCCAGGCCTGCTCCCCACTGACCTTTCTACCTTGGTCTTTACCTCATTTAGTACCCTGTTTTGTATGGGGAAGGCTGGGAATTCCCTGCTGCTTATAAGTTATAAGTGCCTTATCAGTATTGCATCTCTTCATCTTGGCTAAGTGCAAGAGAGCTAAGTGCCAAGAGAACTGTCACTACAGGTTGCTAGGGTGTGCCTTGACTGATATCGTTCTCCATTTAAAGCTGTTGCTGAAACTTACTGACCGTGTCTCTGGCGCCTTATTTAACCTACAGCAAGCAATCGCTCCCCCATGGTTTGCCTTACAGATAAGTGAAAGTGAGCTCCTGTACCCGAGAATCTTGAAAAAGGCACTGAGAATATAAATGTCAGGATGGGAAGGGAGCAGATACACGATCTGATGTGCTGTTAAGTGCTTCATATTTGTCTCTAACCAGTGTGTGAAGTGTTTAAAGATTTAGCTCAGAGACTACTCACATCGCAAAGCTGTCCGTCCGGGTGCAGCGCACAGCTCTAAGATTCAGCGCTCTCTAGACAGTGGCAACAGAGGCTATAGTTTCCTTCTGACAACAGAGCTCGAGCATTTGTAATTATTACCTAGCTCGTCCCACCTCCTGGGTGTACTTCCCTCTCCAGATGCCTTCGTTGGAAGCTTAAATCTCTGTATTTCCCTGCGAGCTTCCTTCTCAGTCTGGCTATTCATTCAGTCACTGCAAAAGTCCAGCCTGACTATTGTGCAGAAGCCTCCAACCTTGTGAACCAAGGACGTTTAAACTTCCCTCTGCGAATAACCGTGACTCTTGTGCTCCTCGTACTTGGGATCAATCTGAAGAACCTTTTCTATTGCCTTGATTCTTGTGAAGAATTTGTCTACAGACCTGCTACCTTTGCCCATTATAACATACAGTGGCACTGAAGGGCTGCCCAGTCATAAAGAGGTCTAGTATGGATGACAGCAGTGTCGTTTTAAAGTAGCTGTAAAGTCGCGTTCGGGGGCCAGACTGCGCTTGCTATGCTGTGATGTCTGTTGACTTGCGGGACAAAGTCGGGTGTGAGTGCATACCCCAGCAGGGGACTGATCAGAGCTGAGCTCCAGGCAATGACGAGCCGGCAGCCGGGCTACTGCTCACCTTTCCAGTGAGCATTTGGAACTTCTGTGGAAATCCGGCAGGAAAGGGTGCACAGCTAAACTTAAAACAATGCACAACACACTCTTATGTTATTGGAATTAAAGGTGATCTTCAAAATGCGGATCATTGTACTTGCCATTTGTTTGGCGATGACTATAACAGTAAGTAAAATACGCAGTCTTCCTTCTAACTTTGTAATGGCTTGTTTTGCCATTGTGTTTGTGTTAATCTTCAAGTCAATGACTATGCATACATTATATATAGATGTAATAACATATAATAATTGTGTTGTAGATTATATTTGATGAAACGCGCGCGCGTGCACACACACACATTTACTGACATTTCAATGACTTCTGTTTTTCAAGCTGAATGTATAGGTACTTCTGGGTAAATGCTTGAACAGACAGGTACTTTAGGATAAGTACTTTGCAGGCAATGAGAAAATTCTTTACCGTGTTTTGAAGACATCCCAGTACATAATATACTGTAAATCCAATTTAAAACCTCAGCTACTGTATTTACAGACACAGGAGCCAACTCCATGGGTGCTTGGGTGTTCAAGCACAAAGCTGACATAAGCACCCCCAATTTTTCGAGGGCAGCCTGCAAAAAAAGATTACTAGGGAACCTGGTCACAACAAAATTACTACCTACTAACAGTGAGCACCCGCAAAGATTCTTAAAGCTGGCATTCCTGTTTACAGATGTAAAGTTGACATCAGAAAGCAGGATGCCCGCCACGCTTTATAAGCCTGTGTCTAACATAAAGTAAGGCAAAAGGCAGCCCTTAAGATGCTTACCCTGGCTTACTTAATTGTTTCAGTTTCTCTTTTTATAATGCAGTGGGTAAAATAAAAGGCAGCCAAACCTCGGTTAAGCAATGTATTTCTGGTTATATCTGACCCAATATAAAGGACATTCTTTACATATTACTATTAACAATAACAATAATATCATACTCTGATAACCTGTCCCTTACATGCAGTGGCTCGATTTTTGCTTTGCAAGTCAGTGAATCTATGGGGTAGCCTAAGTCAGTTTCAAAAGAAGGCACACTAAATAAAGATCATCCTCCGCAAATCCAATACATTTCACTACTTAGTCACACGTGTGACTATAGCTCCAGAACGAGGGAATGGCTGGTCATTATTCATAGTTACAGTATTGAATTACTGGATTTTTAACAGTACAAACATTTGTGTCTCAAAGTTTATATTGAAATGCATTTGGAATTTTCTGATGAAGCATATCTGCAAATACACTCATTTTCAGGGCCACACCTCTGAGAAAAATAAGACAGTAATTAATACAGCACTGTAAACTAATTCTGATGATCTGATATTGCCATCTAGGTTACAGAAGTTACTATTTCCCATACAGTTCATGGCATAACTAAACTTTATGTGGTTAACTACAATGTCTAATGAGGCTCATTCTTTTGCAGATACATGTTCTGTTTTTACATGCAGTAGTCCATTTCATATTATTTGAGGCAAAGGGGATACAGAATACATACATTATAGAAATCAGCCACTAAGTTCATGTTTTTGATCATATACTGTGCAGGCACAAATGGAAAATGGTTAACCATTGTATTTCATACTGTGTTTAATAAGATATAGGATTCCCATTCAACATCACTCACTAAACATAAAACCTGTATACCTGTCCATTTAGGAACTCTTTCAAAGTATGTTGTCTTGAAATCTGCATAGTGACAATAAGTAGAGACACATACTTGTAGTGAAAGGTTATCAGGCATTTCACTAGAATCTGAAACATAGCATATAAATAGTAAGGGTGTGTGTGTGTGTTTTTTTGGGGGGGGATTACTAACTGCAATTGAATGGAAATAATTTTCTCTATTTTAACATGTAGCCATTCTGCAGAAATCAGACCAAATAACATTTTAGGATTTGCAAGTGTTCTAGAATTTGCATAGGAGCAGAAATAAAAGTGCAAGTGAGGTCCCAAAGCTTTGCACACCAATATAGTTTCCTTTTAAAGGTATGTTCAGCTGTTTGTGTACAGACATGAATGATTATTGACAGGATATATATAACACAAGATGAACCTACAACATTGCATAACAGTGGCTATGTTTACAGTAGCACAGATTAGAAAAGTCATGTCATAAATTTGTTCTAAGGGAGTGAATTACTGGTGGGGGGGCATTCAAAACAGAATGGATTTTAGTTAAATTCCTGGTATAAATGTTCAAGGAACATGCCATGCCTGTTAACCATACATTTTAGAGTCTTTATTTATAATCTAGAATGAAACCTAGTTTTAAATGCAGCAATTCTCTTGGAATGACTAACATTACTTTTTAAACTTTACAGATTGATGGAATTCCAGAATGTGAGTTGCCCAACATACTTAAAAACGCAGAAGAAACATGCCTGGCAAATTTGACCAGGGAATCACAAAACAGGACTGAAATTCCAGGTACGTCCAAAGATACTGAAGTAAGGAAGGCCATAAGTAACAGATGAAACAAAAGAATTCCTTAAGTGTACAGTAAATGAACTAGACTCTGAGAAACAAATGCTTGATACTTAATTGAGTGCAGAATAGCTTTGAAAACATTTTTTTTTGTTTTGTTTTAGTGTGCTGTACCTGCACCTTTCTAAATCATAAAGAATTTCAGCTTTTTAAAAATCTCAGTGATTTTGATATAAATCACCAAGATCAGGTGGATTAATATTTTTATTTGTTCTTTGATACAGTTATTAACATATGTTCACTCCCTTACAGTATAGTATATTGTTTAATCCATAAATATTCATAGAGTCCTTTGTAGCTGTTGGTCATGGTCCAAACTTCATTTTACCATCTGAGGAACATCACCAGGATCAAACATCTGATTCCCCCTGGTGATTTGCCAGCACTGGTCCATTCTCTCATGACCTCATGCCTTGATTACTGCAATGCCCTAAACCTAGGGCTGTCGGGGGTAGATCTCCACTGCCTGCAGCTAATGCAGAATGTGGTGGCCAGGTTGTTGACTGGCCTATCTAGGTCTTGTCATATTACACCTGTGAACTGCTATCTGCACCAGCTGCCAGTTAGGTGGCAGATCTTCTTCAAGGTTGGTTTGCTGACCTACAAAGCCTCACATGAGCAGGGGCCTGGCTACCTGCAAGACCCCTGCATCCCTACTACCCCTCCCACCAACTCCGCTCCACTGATGAGGGATTGCTGGAAGTTCTGAGCATCCATCTACAAACATCTGGTGTGTGTTCTTTTGCTTATGCAGCCCTGATCCTCTGGAACTCTTTACCTCATCATAGCAGAGAAAGTTTGACTGTGTACCAGTTTAAATGGGAGCATAAAATCCATTTATTCAGACAAGCCTTCCCAGACTATGTTTAGTATTCATTGTGTTAAAAGGATTTTGTATGTAGTTTGTTTATGTACTGTATTTTAAATGTTTTTAATATGATGTAAAGCACAATGAATTGCAATGAGAATTGCATTATACAAATAAAGTTGAATTAAATTGAATTGAAAAGGTTAGGGCAATACATTATGTGCAGTCAAAGTAGAAGAAAATTATTTTTATTTTACGTTTGTTCTGCCTTTTTTAGCAATTATCTGAGCTCTCCCCCAGAAAACCAAAAATACTAAACCATCACAATACTTTAGAGCCACTGAATGTAGCAAGTTTCGTACATCTATGGTTTTTGCTTAATTTCTAAAGGAGCGTAATGCACATTGGACCTAATATTTGCATGACATCTCTGCTACCCAGGCAAAATAATTTTCTACATTGTTTGGTTCATCATTTTGAGAGTACAGTATACTGTAGAACAGATGTGTTTCATTGTAGTCTCACATAGGTGTTTTGAAGCAGTTGTCTGTCACAGAATGACAATGCTGTGTATCAGAGTTTTTGTGGAAATATTTCTGTTTAAGAAAAGTACATCAGCTAGATAATGACAGACCAGACAAATAATAATGTGACTATGGACCAAAACCAGTATATATAATGTGCTGTCAACAGAGAAGATGGGTGTGGGTTGTGCTTGCATGCAGCCTTTTCCTAATATAGTGGCTAAAAATAACCATGAGCAAACAGAGAAGTTTTAAATTATTTCTGCAGAAAACTTTTTTTTTAACTGTTCTTTTATAAATATATGTTAAAGCAGCAATATTTGTTAGTGGCAAAAGAAATTCATCATATAGTTTTTTTTAACAGAAACGTATTACTGATATCCTAAGATTCCTGCTCAGCATGTTTCTAGTTTTCTCAGATATTGTTACATCTACATTTGTGATTATAGACTCACATCATTAAAGATGGCTACCACTTGTAATGTTCCGCTGAGGTTACCTGTTGAATGTACATGCTAGATTCATACAGTAGATGCATTAGGATTTTGCTACTACATGTTTGTAATAGTAAACAGCACAGCACTGTGCCACGACAGTTATTTTTTTTTATGACAGGCATGACACAGGAGTGGGTACTTCAAAAAACTTCAAAATCCCCTGCCTTTGTTCACGAATGAAAACAAAAAGGAACGTGTGTATCTTGATAGTTTTACTAGATGAACCTTATTGCTGAACAAAATTATGTGGTTGTTAACAAATACTGCTGATCCCAATTTGCACTTTGTGTGCACAAAGTTTTTTTACCTTCTTTAGTGCAGCATAACAGATTTATCAGGCTAATTCTCTTGACTTTCAATCTGACATTTGCAGTAACCAGAAATCCAAGAATGCCCTGCAGCTGACATCAGAGCAGGACTGCAGCACAGAAAATTCAATTGCTTGCAGTGCACATTAGAGATTTTATAAGCTCAGATCAGATGTTTGCCAGCCCCACTGTTTTTCCAGGGCTAAGTACAGTCCTCTTTGACTGTGCTTAGCTCCCGGAGGACAGTGGGACCAGCAAATAAAAGGTTAGAGCTTATAAAAACTCTAATATGCACTGCAGGCTGTTGAAATCTCCCACTGTTACAACCTTGGTCTGATATCAGCTGCAGGGGATTTGGGGATTTCTGGTTATAGCAAACATCAGCTTGGAAGTTGATAGAACCAGCCTTATACAGTCTACTATAATGCAATAAACAGTAAGTAAAAAAATGTTTTTTGCACACAAAGTGCAAACTGGGACCTGCCCCACACTTGGTGTGGGGCTCTTAGTGCTGACTTCTCCCCTTTGAAAAGTAATTTTTTGTTAACGAAGACTGTGTGCGAATATACCCAATGGAGTTACTCACTGTGGCATAAGTGATTTCCTGTGTGTTCATTGGATGTGAGGACCCTGAAGCTGGACCATCAAAAAAATGTATGCTAGTAAAACCGCACATCACATCAAGTAAGTTAGTGGGATGTATATTATTGGTAAAGGGAGCACAACCATTTCTAAATTATAAAAACAAAGACTCTCCAACCCTACCCATTTCCAAGGCATGAGGTGCTCTTTGCTGAATAAGAGTGTCTCACATGTATTTAAATACAGAATTTTGACTGGTTGGCTCAACAGCTCTCTTTCTCAACCCATAATGAGAAAATGACTTTCTTTTCAGGGTGTGGGTTGTAGGCTTTCAATAGTTTTTGCTAAAATGACCTTCCATTTTTTTATGCTTCTGCTGCTGACAGCTGAGCTGTGTTTATACTCAAAAAACAATCACATACTGTATGGCTATCAGGTTAACATTACACACCAAAGCTCATATACCCATCTGCGTTCAGATACCAGACTTTGTTGTTGGATTACTGACAATGGACAACATTCAAATGGAGAAAACTGAAGCTTTCTCTCCAAGTCTACTCTTGGTTCTTCTGATAGGATTTATAATAAATTTGCTGTTGCTATTTCTGCAACAAGAAAGTATGGTTTTGTGGATTATTTAGCATATTACATGCTGATCAGTACTGGGTATCTGGTTATTTAGCAGAATGATTATTACCCCAGCTTGCTCTTTACGGCTACATAAGTAAATAATTTTGTCAGCATTTTCCTATACAATTCCCCCTTTTTTGTTACAACAAAACATTACCAGTCATCACATCCATTGTCATAATTTAGTATGTTTGATGGCTACTTAAAGATCACTAAAAAGTCATAGAAAGATTGTTGTGTCCTAGGCATACAAACTTAAGCTAATGGTACAGATAAGCACCATGTCAAGGCAAGTTTCCTGGATGTTAGCTGAGACTATTTAATTCCAGTTAAATCCACGGCACCAAAGTCTTCTGAAATTTATTTGTTTTAAATTTGGTGACCTTAATAGGCACACTGTGCCAGAGCTCACTTCTTGGTGTGCGATCTGGGGGGATGGGATACAACAGGAAGTGAAACAGTGATAACCAATGTAGCCTCAGGAACGAGTGCCTGAACATGAGCAAACAAAACAAGGTGCAAGTAACAAATTCCAGATAAAGAAAAAAAATGTAGAAAGCCTATGAAAGCAGTGGTGGCTCTGCACCAGGGCATGTACCCTGCTAAAAAAAAGATGCTGTGCTCCAGCTGGTACCTCATGTGATGCAGCACTACCCCAATAGCAATAATATATACTGTAGGTTCCCAGGCTGCAAGATGTTGTCTCCCTCTTGTACCCTGGTAGCCAATAGAGGCTGGAGCCGCCACTGCACATAGACTATGGGCATGGCAAGGTTGAAAGCTAGGGAGTGGGCAGTCAGCATAAAGCAAGATATTTGTAACAGATGATTTTTAGATTTGCTGTGGTGCGTAAGCGTGACACAGTATGTCTTTTTGAGTCAAAGATCTTGGCAACACAAAGTGTTGTTTGTTTAATTGACACTTACAGCTAATCATTTTAAAAGTGTATTTCTAACAATGTGCATAGTAATAGTCTGTGGTATTTTTGCTATTGCTGCCTTCCTCCTGAGTTCTGAATGCAACAATATTCTGTGGGAAGAGGCATAATGTAATTTTAGCACCCTGCAGCATTGCATTCCTACTGTTAAAAAGGTATCAATGAAAACCCTTGGTATAAGTAAAGAATGACACATGACAGACTATGCACATGATTCGATATGAACTGTACATCTTTGGTGGGTTGTGAGGCAAGGACAGCTGAGCATGTTTAATCACCTGGGAAGTATGTGGCATTGCAGCACATTATACAAACCTGTGTGTAATTCTAATAAAACCTCAAATGTATTATTTGCTGGATTACTGTAGCAATAAAATTATTTCACTCTAAATTTGCATTTCCAGCTTAAAAAAATTTAAAAGAGGCCCAGAGAAGATACAAATGTAATTTGCTTTATTATCGCATCACAGTGAATCACTTTAAAAGTGTATCTGTAACAACGTACACAGCAGCATTGCACTGGGACTGGTCCATTATTTTAAATGCTGGCACTGGAGTGCAGGACTGAGGGAATGCTGTACTCTCAGGGTGTGTCAGCCTTCAGATGAGATGTTAAACTGGGGTCCCATCTGCCTCTTATGGTGGTTGTTCAGGTGGATGTCAAAGATCCTATGACACCTCTTGTGAAGAGTAAAGGAATTTCCCTACTGTTCTGGCCAGATTATTGCCAGTCCCTAAAATACAACCAACAGCTTAAGCTGGTGTAATATCAGTTGATTTGCTTCTGTATCTCCACTCCCCCCACCCCCAGGATGAACCCGAAAATAGGCAGTAGTGTCTGGCTTTCTTTTCCCAATCAACAAAAACTAAAACTAAATAAATAAATGATAAAAAAATGATATTGGATTCTTGACTAACATGATGGAGTCTAAGTATTGTAGGTCTGCGAAATCCGGATCACTATTCGAAAACTTTTTTTGCTACAGGCAAAGCATGGCATGGGCTCCTTTGAAAATATGGCCCAGGGAAATAAAAAAGACCCATTGGTGCAATCCTATTGTAAGACTAAACATCATAGCTGCACATATAGGAGTCCTCACAGGATTGTAGTACAGCCCCCACACTGAACCACCATATGAAAAAAAGAGGACAGCACTTGGGTCGAACCACAAATGTGAATAGCATACTTAACCAAGGAACTGTAATGCCATTAATATTTTTATACCTCAAAATGCAGACTGTGAACTGGACTACAGAGCTCCGGTGAATGGTGCATTTAGAAAATGCCTGTGGGAGAGGCTCTGTAGTCTAGTTCACACTCTGCACTTCAATGAATAAAAAGATATATGGCATTACAGTTCCTTGTGTAAGTGTGCTGTTCATGTTTGTTGTTCGATCTGAGTTCTGTCCTTTTTTTCCTACCATAGCTCCTACCATGATGTTGTTGAATGGAAAATAGTACTTCAGCAGCAGCTGCTGTACATTGCACTGCCACTAGGACAACCAAAGTTTGCTTGTGAGCCCCAGACACCACACAGGGGCCAGCTGGGGAGCAAATGGTTCCTAAGGGTAGGAAGTGTGGATGTTGCCTGGCATTCTTGAACCCCAATGCCACTCCAGTCAACCTGCTTTCTCCTATTGCCTTCCTTTTTGCTGGAATCTGCTCCCCTCCGCCCTCCGCCTCCCCCTCCACTTCCTGCTTTTGCTAAATTTCTCTTGTTTTCCTGTAGAACCTATGCAAGTCTATGAGAAGAATGTCCCTGTAGATGGCTCCAAATTCCTGTAAAATTCAGGAATGCCTGTAGATCTGGGAGCCCTGCTGACCTACAGTCCTCTCTCTTCTGACCCTCTCCTGCTTGGACTCCCGTTCAATCAAGGCTATGTAACATAGCCTCCTACCCCAACAGGCACTGTACACTTTATTGTAGTCTCCCACATTCATCCACTTTTCATTGCTGTATTCCATATTGTTAACATATTTGGCCACTTCATTTGCTGTTACATCTATGTTTGTTGCCGATGTATCTGCATTATGTTTTGTAAGTTGTTCCTTCTGTACTCCCCTTTCCCAGATCACACCTGGAAATGAGCCTCGGCTCAGTGTGCCTTTCCTGGTTACTAACTTTCTAAATAAAAAAATTAATAAAAATAAACCTAGGAGCAGCATCAGTGTCAGCTGTCAAGGCAGTCACTCATCCACTGTCCTGTCTGAAAAAGGTGCAGGGATTGGAGCAGATTGTCAGGGCAGGAAATGGGGGCATGATGGAAATCTGGCAGCAAAAGTAAAACAATATTTTATTACAGATACATGATACAAGTTCAAAATAATAATGTATTTAAGTTGCATGTATGATTTCTTTATGGGGGCAATCACCATTTCATTGCCACAACAGTGAAGGGCAAAAATTCTTTCTGCTCACACATTGTTAAGTTGTGTTTTACCATATACTTCACCTTTCACATGCTAATGCTTTCAAAGAGAGGGATTGAAGTCGTAATATTCTGAAGCAAGATGACATTTGTGTTTTACAGAGTTTTAGAACTCATCTTTGTTGACAAAACACATCAGACACTTTAGGTAGATTAATTTTGGTGGCAATTCTACAGCTATCAAAACTCACTAATACCAACAGTATACATTCTACCTGTTTATGAAAAGACGACTACAGTCTGTTCTGCCAAAAGATTCAGAGTATCCTGCTGAGCTTCTCAATTCATCCAAACAGAGATAAACAGTGACGTTTCTGATGCTTGAGGGCAGACTTTACTGCTCTGCTGTCCCATCACTATATGTTTCCAAACTGCATTCTTTACCCAATAGAACTGCATCTAATAGAAATATCTTTTTCAGCTTCAAACAGTTGCTGAAAAATGAACATGCCCTATTGTTGTGTAGAAGGGCAGCTGCCAATCTAGTTCTCATTTTGGAAATTTTCAAACTGTGGTTTTAGGTTGTTTCATTTATCATTGAAGGGTTAGAATGTTACCTTTTCTTCTATGCTGAGCCTGTTGCAACACAGACCACTGAATCCCTGGTCGGGAACTGAAAACCTGTAGGATTTTGCAAGTTTTGTTGTGCAGCTATGTAGTGCCATCTAGTGGGAGTAATGTTTGTAGGAAAACCTCCCGGAACCTGTAGATTTGCAGCCTGCTCTGAGGAAAAAAAAATCTCACTCATGGACATCAGTTATTAGCAAAAAAAATGTGTCTACGTTTTTTAATATAACTCTGTGGGGGTCAAGCAGTATTTGCTCAGCCCCTAGGCAGACCATTAACCACAATCAGAGATGCAATTCGATTGTGAGAAAAATACTTTTTTTGTAGTTCAGTCAAGGAAAATGTCAAGGAAAAATGCATATTTGTTGCTTTTTCATGCAAATGTTGAATGGTCATAGTAAACAGTCCCCTGAAATAAACTGCATTACTTTCCCATAAATCACAGCAGATTACTTTCATGTAATCTGCCAGAAGTGATAGCACGGTAATTTTCCTTCAGTTCTCACGCATGAAACAGCAAGATGACAGAAATACAGATCACCTCTGAGGCAGAATGGTCTGATGGTCATGGGTTCTAACCTCACACCAGTCACTTAGGGCAATAAGTAAGTAATAATACCCAACAGGGTGGGCGGTATTGTGCTATACCTGACCGTCCAGGGGTGTAATGAGGCCCGATGCCACAGGCAGAGGGCCTTATAGCCCCTGGAAGGTCTGGTATAGCACAATACCGCCCACCCTGGAGGGTATTATCTCTCTTAGAAAATGGGTTATGTGTGTATTTTTTTAAAAGAAAAAAAATAAATCACAAAAATTAATAGAAAATTAGTTCAAATGTATTGAAAACGTTTTTGATTGTAAAGTAGTCCCTGTAATGCTGCAGTGGTATGCCTGCCAGCAGAGGGCAGTGCAGTTTTTACACTTTTTTTTTAATAACTTAGTGTTGTATTACATTGATGCTTGTTTGTGGTACCCACCCCCAACGCAAGCCAGTGGTCCATTTATTTATTTGAGAGAGAGAGACTCAATTTTTGTCCACCAGCAAGTAGGTTTGTTTTATACTGATAAAAAAGCCGTGTTTTATTTTTCATTCTAGTAAGTCTGACTCAATGAAAGCTGGTGCAGTACCGTTACCCATGCAGACAATTACCTATACCACACAGCCAGACTTCTCGTCATGAAGTGGCCAGACCCCGTAACCACTGATTATAGCAACGCTGTTGCTGGAGCGGTTCCCACAGAATGTGCTGCTGCCATTTGATGGAATGTTTCACTAATCAGAGCGTGAGTGAAAGTTAAATGCACTGATTCGCTTCTCTGTCACAGGGGAGCATTCAGACTGCATTTTAGGAAGTGGCATTCTGCTTTTATTTGGGAAGGGGGTTAGCAACCAGTTGCAAGTAATGCTCTAAAAACTAGGACTGTACTGTGTACGAGGCTGATTTCTAGTATTTGTATTTGGGTCTCTCCCACACTTGAAAGTGGGAACATTGAAGTCAGAGTGGTAAAGTGAGCTAAGAGAAAAAATGGCAAGCAACTTTGTGTAAGGAGTTTCATTTTTATTTTTTGTACTGGCTTTGCTGTGCACGTTTTAGCAGGAGTAGTCATTAAGTTTAACATTTTATCGGGAGAACGTCTTGTGGACAGGCATCAGGACTTAGCTCTCGCTAAGCGAAACAAGAAAATGGTGGATATTTCAAAATTAAAGGAGGGTGTTTCAGTCAATTAGAGACCAGGCTGGACAACATGATTTTAGTGATGGGGTTGGCTGGGCTGGTACTTTTAATAGCCGGGCATCTGTTGTCTGATAGATGCCCAGCTAGAGAAGTCCCTCAGCCAATCAGAGGCTTGGAATACTTTTATCCATTTTCTAACCATAATTGACACTGTAGTGCAGTCTTGGGGGGGGGGGACTGCACTGTTGAGGAGCCCTCTTTCAGATGAGATGTTAAACTGAGGTCCCTTACATAAAACAGATTAGAAACAGAAGAAAATCAAAACATGACTTATACAGAAAACACAAGTACATACCCCTAAACCCTTAGTTAATAAACAACAACACAAAAATAAATGTGAAAGACATGTGGTCAAAACAATATTCCAGTATACTCTAACAATGAGAGTGAGCCCCTCCAGTAAATATAAGAAATAAAACAATAATTAAGGGTCATTGTTTACAGTGTGGCTATTATAGTAATGCATTCACAATGGCTCCAAAATACCCAAAAGCTGTGAGAAGGGAGGTTTATATAGTCTCTAGAACATACGCGATCAAGTGCAGTTATTAAGTGGCCACTATCTCGTGAACAGCAATGTCTTTTTGCTGCACTGTCCAAGCATATCTGACTTGACATAAGTGGTACCAACAAGCTGCAAAGATTAATCTTAGAGTGCTTTGATGTACGGCTAAGAAACTTGGGGTGCGTGTTGGGGGGGAAGCCTAATACAACAATTTCATACGTTTCTTTAATTTTCCTAAGACTAGACCAGTTAGCAGCCAATTTCCCCCAAACAAGTAGGGGAAATTTCGTTAACAAAATAAAGTATTACACAAAAAAACATGCATATAGTACAATACACCATGATAATGATCATAAGTACAGAATCATGCAGGAAACTAAAAGCAGAAATACCCTTCCTAAAATGTACATATTCAGATCAAAAGAGAAAGCAAATATAAAAGTGCTAGGCAGTTGCTGTAAGTGATTCCCGGGGGGGTGGGGTTCCAAAGATTATCCAAAGCTGGACCTAAAAGGCATGCCTGTTCCTTATTATGGATGGGCAATATCTCGTGCTCAATTTTTTTTCCAAAAGGCCCTCGGGATTTCTTTTTGTTGAAAAACAAATTGGCACTTAGCTTGCCAAATAGACCATTTAGAAACCAAAAGGAAAATACGTAAAGTACTTGGGTGGAATGTTGTCCAGCCCCACCCCCAAGGAAATTACCATAGATCAAAACCTCATAAGACATCTGAGAGTAAAGTTGTTCATTACATTTTGTAGCCAAAAGGACCAAATATTTTGTTATATATATATATATATATATATATATATATATATATATATATATATGTATATATGTATATAAATAAGCTGATCCAAAATACATTGCACTGGTATCTGGGGGGGGGGGCAGGTGGAACATGGTTCGGGGGAGAGGTAAAACATGACTCTCTACAGAAATGTCTCTGAAGAATAATGGTATAAATAAATGTTCTTATATTACAGGTAACATCATGAAATTTTAGTTTCAATTGCTGTATCTTTCAGAGATAATTAAACACACAGATATCCTTTCTGGTAAATTCGGAAAAACTTCCAGGGTACCTGCCTCCCATTTTGTAAGAAAATATTCACACCTTCATATAAAAAATGGAAGCCATAGCTTAGGACATTCTGAGAAGGCTGGGAGTATGTTGCTAAACAGAATAAAACAGGGTTTATCATAAGTAGTCCTCGTTCCTTCAAAGGTCTATAAAGCACTTTCCTCAGCTTATCAATAATGGTAAAAGAAATACAATAATGTGCAGTACTCAACAATAGCAGTTACAGTATGCCTCCAGGCATATAGACATCCCCTGTGGCTTAGCCGGTCATACACATCATCAGAGGGCTGGCTACGGGGGACTCTGGGAGAAAAATGACTGACGGAGGGTCGCAGGATCAAACAGATAAATATAAGGTTTTAAACAAGTAGGAGAGTAAAAAAATTCCCCTTACGTGCTCTTTTGCTAATCAGGACCTGTAGGTCCTGATGCTTTCCTTCTGGGGAGCTAACAGTCCCCCTTTAAATAATATAGCCTTAGTGGTCCAGTGGGCTACTATAGGCCTTTGGGCGTGGGGCTCTTTTCTTTTAAAACAGAGAGGGGCAGAGGGCAGGGAGGTGTTGCACTGCAGTGTGGATGTACTATTTAGGAAGTTGGACTCAGACATATCAGATACCTGAGCGTAACTGCTGCTGTAGCAGCAGAGCCCTGCTGTCCATGTGAATAGATGGGACCAGGCAATCTGCTCAAGGTTTGCTAGGCTAGAAACAGAGAGACAAAATATGCAGAAGAACTCGGGGCCACAAGGAAGTCTCATCCTTCCAGCATGTCACAGTGACTGTTACCAGACGAAAATGAGGCATTGTCTCATCTGGCTGCTCTCCTCAGGATACCAGTATTCCAGTGGTGCAAGTGGTAGACAAGAAGTACAGGAACTCACGCACTGGCAATTATGAAATGCAGAATGAAGATCTTCAATCTAAAGTATAGTGGTGTCAAGATACAACTATCTAATTCGACACTAGTAGATTCAGTTAGAGATATTGAAGTATTTGTAGGAAAATAGCATTGTTGTACAAGTCAAATGTTGTTATGGAAACCCTGATTGCAGATCACAGGTCCAGAAACTGTTACTGTGTTGCTGGTTTAAGAATTTTACTGTCAGTGTAAAGAAGTACAGGAACTCAGTTCCTGCTGCAAAAAAGGTGCAGGAACTGAGTTCCTGTGCGTTCCTGTTCACTTTCATCACTGCGGTATTCTCCCCTTCTAGGTGCAGTGCTCTGCAGAGGAGCTCATGCAGACAGGCTGCCACTGGAGGAGGCTTTTTGATTTTGTGGTTCCCATCAAGGTGCACAAGTATTCTTCCATGACAGACCCAAAGCTCCCCAGAAGTATAAATTAATGTGTCTGGAATGGGAGAATGCTGATATACCTGGAGTCGTGCTGTTCTTGAGAACACTGTATATACAAAAATGCAGCACAGGGTGTTTAAAGAGCTTGCACTTGTGCTCAAAACTAGATCATAATTTGTTGGAAGGAAAAAGGTGGAGGGAAGCTGGACTCAAAGCTGGAGCTCTGAGAATTTGAAGCGAGAGGAATAAATGCTTTGTTAAGGGGATACTGCATTTGTTTACAGTTTTGTATGCTTTCATTTTTAAAGGTCCAATACAAATAATGCCATCAAGAGACAACAGTAACATCTTCAGCTATGACCCAGATGAGGTCCACAGTGCCACTGGGTGTAGCAGACATGCTCCCGACCCCAGAATCGGCCTATAATATGATAAGGTGCAACAGACATGTTCCTCAACCATAGGACAGGCAGCAGGATTGGGAGAGACAAAGCCCACAGTGCCATCAGGTGCAACAGAAATGATCCCCAACCCAAGAATAGGCATGGGGCCTGGAGCGATAAGGCCCACAGTGCCATTGGGCACAACAGACATGCTTCCCAACCTCATGACAGGCAGCAGGGTTGGAAACAAAGGGGGTCAGGAAGTGGAACAGTGTGAATGCTAGCAAGTAGAGGGAATGAGAGAATTGGTGGCACCAAATGGGGAAGGGGTTCAAGGAGGTGAAGAAGGACTGCAAAACACACACTTTACACTGTGGACTTCCTAATGTTGGGAGAGGGAGGATGGCAGGTCCGGGTTTAGCAGGGAGTCAATGCAGTTCTTTTGTTGAATGAAGTAGCTGGTGCGTCCAAGAGAGAGAGTGAGAGAGCATGCATCCATGCACACAAGCAGCTACACACGGGCATACTGCTGTCTCAGCGTCCACAAATCCAACCCCAACCCCATTCCCTTCAAGGTACTATTTTGCATGTTGATCTACTTTATGTGGTGGGGATGGGGGTTGGGGAGGAGAGAGAGAAAGACATAGAGAGAGAGTGCCCAGTGATTCACGCTGGTATACTTCAACTCCAGTGGACAGCACTGGATGACTGCATAGCAAACCTAATGGTTGGTGACCCAGAAGACCCTGAGTATAGTTTGACACAATGTTCTGCATGGAAACAGTGTCCTCCTGTAAATTCTCCAGTTCTTCTGCCAGCTGGACCTTATACTTTTTCTCAATTCTTTCTTTACAACCATCATATGGGTTGGCCTGTCATGCTTTGCCCTGGGTCTTATGTTTTGTTCAACAAAAAGTGAGGTAACCTGGTCATATTAAAATTGTTTCCTAGCTAACTTTATTTTGTTAATTTGGTTAGCATAATTATCACTAGTTTCTTTAGCTAAAGTCAGTAATGTGTGTAACTGTTTCCTCAATTTTAGATATTTTAAATATTCCACATTTTTTGCCTTTTTCACCTTTTTGTTGAAAGAAAGATTTCAAATCTTGCTTCGTGTCAAATCATCAAGTGAGACAATTATCGTACAAATCCAACACAGACTTTCTGGCTAGCAGAAGAGACTGAATTGCCTGTACCAAAAACGTATTCTTAAGCAAAGATGTCCTGAACCTTTAGGTAGGTTACCAGTGTCCCTATCTGAATTCTTATAAGACAGCGATCAGCTGTTTCAACAGGTATTGTGGACTGCTCAGTACATGGTAACCAATCAGAAATAAATAAAATAGTAGGCCGGTTTCCCCAGCATCATGGTCAACATTTCATCATCAATAAGAACTAGTCCCAGGACGCACCCTGGAAAAAGTTTTCACTTCCAAGTGTGCCTCTCTAGGTCAAAAATTACAAATAAATAAATAACATAGAATGGAATGCCAGACAATAACCTGCCAGCCCATCTGATCTGTCATTCCACCTAATTATACTGTTTAGACCCTAGTGGCTGTTCTGCCCCTTGCCTCTGCCCCCCCCCTTTTACTAAGGCCATGTGTCTGTCCTCCAACCGCAGTTTACAAGTGTCCACTGATTTGGCCTGTATGACCCCTTAGGCAGTTTTTTTTTCCACCTGTCCACCACCCTTTCAGCAAAAAAATGCTTACAGACAACCTTCTTGAATCTCCCTTCGGCCAGTTTCATTAAGTGTTCTCTCATGCCTGGGTTCATGTTCAAGGCAAATACAGACTTGTAATTTACTCTGTTAACCATGTGCAGATACTTGTAAGATTCTATCATGTGTCCCCCACCTCGAGGGTGTACATGTCAAGGCCATACAACCTCTTCTCATATAGCATACCCTGGATCACCTTGATCTTCCTCTGCTGTACTGCCTACACCCTTTTACAGTCCTTTCTCAGATATGGACTCCAGAACCATACACAGTATTAGAAGTGTGTCTCACTAATGCTCTGTACAGTGGGAGGATTACCTCCCGGTACCTGCTGCTGATTCCAGAAAGAGATGATTACAAACAGTGTTCAGTTCTGAACCCCAGAGCTGACGGAAGATAATGACATAATCAAAAAAGTCTGTATTAGAACAACACAGGCAGTTGATGGTTCGGAGAAAATAAGCTGCAAGGACTGATTGACAGAGCTCTGGCTCATCTGATTGGAGTAGAGAAGACTCGGGGAGGATTGACAGAGCTCTGGTTCATCTGATTGGACTAAAGAACACTCAGGGGAGACATGATCATGATACTGAAGAGGATAGCACCAGAAGATCTAACACAGCTCTTCAGAATAACAAAAGATGAGAGAACAAGAGGGCACAAAATAATTCATACAAACTTACGAATGTGCCAACAGAAACAGACCACCTGGTCTATCTAAGTCTGCTCAAGTGTGCAGCAAGCACCCATAGTTTTCAGCTGCCCTCATTCAAGGGAAATATCAGGAAAAGTTGCCTCATGGAGCAAGTCGGGAAAATGTGGAACAGACTCTCAGAACAGATGGCATCAGCCAATACTGTACCTACCTTTACATTTTTAGCTTAATAGGTGCTTTAAAGAAAATGGGGTGACTGTCAGGGAGGCTATAGACCTAGAGAGCAGAAGGGGCATAGCTCATAAGAAATGTCATTATTGGTTCAGACCAATGGGATACTTCAATAAAAATAGGTGCCCCTATGCCTGCTAACCTGGAGCTGCCCCTAATGACATTATTTTCACTGAGCTGTTCGAAGAAAGAAAACTCAACGGTCCACTTGTCTTCTCGCTTTCCTAAAATCAAATGTTCATATGGACATTCATAAATCATTTGATAGTTCTGATGCCACCGATTTCAGAATGCTGACAGCTACAGGTTTAAACAGATAACAGCTCTTCCTGTTTCTGTTCTGCTTAGTACAGCAGAGTGAGCCAGGCTGCAGTGCTCTAATCTCAGTTTCTGCCCGTGACATGCTGCAGAGTTCTGCAGAAATACAGTGTAATACAAAGGCAATTACTCCAATTCGTCACACAATAAAGTGTGATATTTTTATCACAGAGCATGCAGCCTGGCTGACTCCACTGTACATGTGTATTCATTCTCATTACAAGCATGCATAATAAACAAGATAACTGACACAAAATCTGAAGTTATAATTCCATCTCAAGGTGGTGATTATTAAGAAAAAAACTCTGGTTTGTTACCCCATGGGACATGGCTTGAATAAGGCAACAGGTGGAGGTGAGCCCACCCTACACTGCGGAGGCTTAGTAGAAAAGAATGAATGAAAACGTAGCTATTTTTTTTTTTTACATTTCTATTTATGCACTCTGATGGTCTGGGCATCCTTCCGGAGTACTTACAGGGCTAGGGCCTCTAACTCCCTGCCTGATCCCCCATGCCATGGAACTTCTCCACGCACACTGCCCAGACCAGCCTCCAGCCCCCTGGGAAGCTCCTGGCAAGCTGGGCCAGTGGTGGGATGTGGGATGTGGGCCGTGCCTTGGAAGTCCCTATCATCTCCACAGACCAATCAGAGGGATTTTTACTTGAGGTTATTGTGCCATCCTCCGCTAGCGAAGCACATCCGCCAAACAGCGCATGGCAAATCCTGTCAACATCAGTCTGCTACCGCATGCCTGACCTGTTGGGCGATGCCCTGGTCTCCACCGGGCCACTAACACAACCGGGACATCCCACCCCTATCCCCCCCCAGGGAGGAGAACACCACAAGGGCACTCATCCTCAGCCCTCCCTTGCCAACCCCCGGCACACAAGCTCACTTCGGAACCCCCGTAGCTGGTGTGGCGCGAGGTGTAGCATCCAGCGCCTCAACCCTCAGCACCACCGGGCCAGTGAAAATGTAACTTAACGTTCATTCTTGTATTATATCACAATCACCCTACACTGAAAGTCTTCAAATACTTAATTGAGTATCCATTATTATACAAAGCAACATTGTACAAGATTGCTTAAATGATGGCACGCAATTCTAAGTGTTAGGAAAACATCTTTCCTTTCTCCCCTGGGAGGGGAATGTAATTATTTCAAATATAGTTTAAAATTCAATGCATGAGTTAGACAGAACTATACTCCAAACAGATGGCATTTTTTTTTATTATTATTATTGACTATGCTTTTGGCATCGGGGCTTCGCTGGCTACCATCGGTCGTCTCCTGCAATCCCCACAGCTCAGCCCTGACACCTGTGATCCCGGGACACACCGTTACCCCACAAGCACCCTGGCTTCCCCCCAAGATGGGGCTGCCAGTTCCCTGATGAAACTCCTACTGTTGTACCAGAAGGTACCCTGCCTTCCCCCCCCAGGGCCCAGCCACCAGTTCCCCAGTGGACCGACATATGGTACCAGGGAGCAAAGAGTCACTGGTTGCAGTGCACTGTCTGGGGGCTGGGAGGATGTTTTTCAGCAAAAGATCCCCAAAAGGCAGAATGTGCAATGATGTCCAAGGCAGAAGTGCTGACGTCTGGCCTGCCTCCCACAGAAACAGGCGCCGACAGCTGTATTCCCCCCCCCCAGCCTCTGCCAGGGATTAATCACACTCCAGTCACACACACTTTCTAATCGGAAGAGGAGAGCAGTCCACAGAACCCTCAATCATCCCCCCCCCAAGCTGGCCTCTGACATCCTGAGTCCAGATTCGAACCCAGGGCGTCAACGTCATAGGTGGAAATCCGACCCTTGTGCCAGCTTGCCAACTGCCATTGTTTTTAAAGGTCATGTAGTTGGGACATTGCAGTGTGTAACCATGCTTAAGATTGCTTATAGCAGAAAACCTTAGACCCTCAGGAATGAAACTGTGACCTTCCAGGACTACCAATACCCTCAGCCTTCTATTTCAGGCTTTATTTATTTAGTTACTTATGTATCAGTTGATTACTGGGTAAGGCTCACTAAACCAAAGGCTCACGGTATGCAAAAGATGGAAAAACAACATTCAATATGCAGGTACAATAATATGCAAACTATAAATTATACATCCAGTAGATGTATTGCCCCTTAAAATCTGTATGTAGCATTATTAAAAAGAAATATCTTATGGGGGTGTTGTAGAGCTTGATCCGATCGGTCACATTTGTTTGGACCACTGGTGGTTTGAGCCATTTTTTCATCCTAAAAACAAGAAAAGTGCTTTGAAAACTGTTAAATATCTGATTATACTGGATGGATTCCATAGCAAATGCTCTTGTAAAGTTTCTTTCCCCCAAGATGACAGGGAGAGGGGTTCCAGCCCAGGGGGCAGCAGGCCTCCTCAGAGCATCCAGAACAGGAGGCTGTCCTGCCATAACCTGCCATATCTGCACACTCAGAAAGGAGTGTGAGGCCCAAAGCACCGAAGAAACATACTTTGATATCAATTCAAGCCTTTCTCACAGAATTTCAGTCTAAGGTCTGCTACTCTAATCAGGGGATGTAGGCTGTACTTGGGAAACATTGTTGCATTGCACTGCCATAGAGCTAAGAGTGGAAAATACAGAGAAGGCCGTTAAAGAACAGCAGACGCCAGTTTTGGCTCTGGGCAGGCAACCCATAACATGCAGTTGGTTGCCCTAGGAGCTATCCTAGCCATATTTCATCTTTTTTGGTGCTGTATTAAAAAAGTTATTACCTCTGTAACACCCAGCTTGTAACTTCCATGTACAAGTCGATCAGCCACCGAGTGCTGCAGCCCTGCCCTTAAAAACAGCATTATTGTGACTTGAAGTAGGGAACAGGGCTGCAGGTGCTGTATGGACAGTGTAATGACTAGGGAAAGGGGGGGGGGTTACCTAAATGTATTAAGATTATCTTTACTGGCAGGTGTACATGTATGTATAGGTCTGTAATATAGCATATATTAAAGCCCCATACATGGATATCTGCCAGGAAAGATAATCTAGGCACATTTAGGCAGTCCCCTTCCCCCTGATTCCACTACTCAGTCCATAGAGCACCTGCATCTCCCTTCCCTACTTCACATCATAATTATGTTATTTTTAGGGGCAGGGCTGCAGTGCTCGGCAGCTGCTCAGCTCAGAAATGGAAGTTATGAGCTGGGTGTAATGGAGGTAATAACATTTTTAAAACAGCACCAAAAGAGTTGAAATATAGCTAGGATAGCTCCTAGGGCAGGCAGCTCCATTGTATGGGTTGTCTGCCAGGATCGTGTCAGCTGCTCTTTAAACAGAATGAAAAAGTGATAAACACTATTGATCCAAGAACACTTACCCTGGAGAATGCCGTAAATGCAGCTTTGCATGAGCAGCTAGCTCGGGCTGCTAGACTAGAGTGGCTAGAAAATAAAATGCTAAGGAAAAACCTAAGGCTAATTACTTTTCCTGGAAATATTCCTAACAGTGAATGGAAGGTTGTGGTTCAAAATGCTTTGTTGGTGGTTTTCTGAACTAGACCCCATTTGATCCTGGAGTCTGCTTTCTGACTGGGGCTACTCACTGAAAAATACAAGATGGGGACATTGCTAACAAGGAACTGACACATACTGTAGAGCAGCCTCTGCCATTTTTATGTTTGCTTGCGCATGCACAAGAAACATGATGTGGCGGCTTAGGAGAGAAGCAGGTTGTGGAGGTGCGGCACTGTGGCAGCCAGTGCAGGCACTGCATTTGTGGGCTTGGCACTGTTTGCCCAGTGCAGGCCCAGTGTCCTGATGACACTGGTTCTGCATGAGTGCCACCAAGTTGAAATGATTTGGCCACTGCAATGAGGGCCTGCCTCATCATTATAGCATCAGCCATACCACTGCAGTGAGGGAGTGACCCGTCATTGCAGTGCAGTACCTTGCCTGTAACATGTCCATAAACATGGTGGCAGAGGGCAAGCTGACTGACTGAGGTGCCCAATCCCCCTGTCAAGATGCCCCTGGCCCAGTTAACTTGCTGACGGGGAGCCCACTCCCTGTCGGCATAATGCCTCCCCATTTGTTGTGCACCGAGGGGGTGCCCAATCCCCCTTGGCATCATGTCTCCCCAAACAGTCGTTCTTTGCCAACGGGGGGCCCAATCCCTGTTAGCTTAAGTCCACCCACCCTGTGGGGTATAGATGGTACACTGGGAGCCCAATTCAGTGTGCCAAAAGAAGCCTGCAAAAAAAAACCTTCCTGCGACGTCTTTTTTTTTTTCTGTCCCTGGAAAGAAAGGAAATGATCCCACGATGGTCGGGTCCCCCCCCAACCCACACCCACTTACTGCACACCCTACCTCCCCACACACACCCTCACCCCATACTTACCTCCTGCACGACGATCTTTAATGGACCGGGAACACATCTGCACTATTCAAAGCCGACTGCAAACTGAAGAAATGCCGGTAAACTGTATAATGGCATAAATAGGGTTGTTTTCAACTTTGGTGCATATCTCGGACATTTTGGGGAATTTTGGCACCACATCTGCAACATGGGGTTATTGGGACCCCTCCTCATAAATTTAGTCACTGTCATGGTGTTATTCGGTCCCGAAAGGTGATTTCACGGTTACTGCATGGAATCACCTTTCAGGACTGAGTAATGAAATGACAGTGCCACTTTTCATGAGATGGGCTCTCAAAAAGCCTATGTTGCAAATTTGGTGACAAACATCTATAAAATGACTGTGTTACGAGCCTCTGTTGTGAAGCTTCCATGCACCCTCATAACTTCTCAAATTTGTAGTATTTTCACTCCAGATGTTCAACATTTGCATTTTTTCAGACCTCCTTATGAACAGTACAGCTGTCATTTTTCATATCCTGGCTGAAATGTGTTTTCGCACTTCCGGCACACATTAGTGCAGTCGCTGTGGGAAGTCAGTGTTCAGGACAGATTAAAAAAATCAAAGAGATACTGTTCATGAGCAGAGAAGCTAAAATGCCTATGTTGAAAATTTAGTGACAAAGGTCCATAAAATTACTGTGTTATGAGTGTACATTGCGCAATTTCCATGCACCCTCGTAATTTCACACATTTGTAAAATTTTCACTCCAGATTTTCAACATTGCCATTTTTTCACACCTCCTTATGAACAGTACAGCTATCATTTTTCATATCCTGCCCGAAATATGCATTTACACATCAGGCGCAGAATGGCACAGTCGCTGTGGGAAATCAATGTTTGGGACAGATTAAGAAAATCATAGTGATAGTGTTCATGAGCAGAGGTCACAAAATGCCTATGTTGAAAATTTGGTGAAATAATTCCACTAAATGACTGTGTAATGCACATGCGTTGCGCAGTTTCCAGTATGATTGGAAGTGCAAAGGTTTTTAATATTTCCACTACAGATTTTCAACATTGCCATCCCTTCACACCTTCCTATGGATGGTACAGCTGTCATTCTTCACATCCTGCCTGATCTGTGTTTTCATACATCTGGCGCAGAATGGCACGGTCGCCGTGGGAACTCAAAGTTCGGGACGCATTAACAAAATCACACTGCTACTCTTCATGAGAAGAGGTGCCAAATGCTTTCATGAGGTGGGGTCACAAAAAGGCCATATTGAAAATTTGTAGTGCAAATACCAACAAACAAACGCCAGGGGCATTAGGCTTTCTAACCATAATGTCTCACCCTGTACAGACTGACAGGCATCAGGGGTGTGCCTTTGGATTGCCGACTGTAATGCTCATGCCATCCCACCCCAACCCCCCAGTCAGTGACAAGCATCAAGGTGTGCCTTGGACTCTTCAGCCCCAGAGTTCACCCCATTCTCCTATACTGCACCCATTTCAGCATATGTCCTTATGGAATGGGGTGACTGTAAAGCTGAACACCCCAATGCACACCTCAACACGTGTCGGTGTCTGCAGGATAGGGTGAGGTGACATGGCATGAACGTCATGGGCAAAGACCCAAACACATACCCCAATGCTTGTCTGTCTCTGCAGGGTGGTGGTGGGGTTGGCATGAAGTTCGATACTTCACTGCCATTCCTATTCTGCATCTGTCTAACTCCTGCATTTCCAATGCTAATACCAGCAAGCAAACATTCGGCATTGACAAATGCTTGTTTCTGTTGGAGCAAGGTATGTTATTATTACATTTAAATTGTAAATTTGACTGGCAGTATAGCCTAAAGGGTAGAGTAACGAGCTGTGAATTAGCTGGGTGCATCCAGCAGACCGGAGTTTGATTCCCGCAACCTCCACTTGCATACCATGTGACTCTGAGCAAGTCACTTAACCAGCGCAAAGCTCCTGGGTCACCCCTGAAAAAAGGTAGTTTTGCCTGGTGGTCCTTACCTGGTTAACAAAGAAAAAATAAATAAATATCCAGTGTATTGAGAGACAGAAGTTGCTTCAGTTGGCGAGGCAGAAAAAAACAATGTTTCTATGAAGCAAATATAATTCATCTATACCCAGATATTAGCCTTCAGACTCAGAGAAGACATGAAAGATTTCTAGCAATTATCTCTGAGTTAAAACAGCTGGTATGCCAGCTGCACCAGTTGCTCTGGCACACTTGAAAGTAACCTTCCAAGACAAGGTCTATTTCTTTGATGATCCTGACACAACCAGAGGCTTCTCTGAAGCCAATGTCAAACTACCTGAAGATATTGGATTTGACTTCGAGGATGATGAGGCTAAGCTGTCAGAATATCACCACTTCAGATGCCTGGACTGTAGCTTTCTTTGGTTTACGCAGTCAAAGGCTTTGTGAAGGATACATGTGTCGATCATGATTTTTCTCCTAGTTTGTGTTCCTTCGTCCTGCAATACTGAATCTGTGGGATTATAAATGCTGGTGCTTAAGTATGTGGAATATTAGGTTATTTTTTATTGATTATTTATTTTATTTTATTTATTTATTTATACATCAGTTTACAACCTTTGAGCCAACGGCTTGTTTCCAAAGGTACCTCGTCACAAAGAGGACAAATACAAGCACAACATTTCGTTACATCATTGTAGGTAACATCGTTTTTTTTTTTTTTTTTACATCATAGCAGGCAACAGTAGGCAGATATATGCTGTAAATTACTTTGTTTACAATTACAGTGTAACAGGTTAGGTATTGACAGGTATAACAGTAAATTCAGATAAGCTTGAGAGGTAAGCAAACATTGGTTAAACCGACAAAATTAGTCTTGAGCAGGGACTGCTAGGTTAGTTGGAACAGGTGGCCTAGGGGACAGGGTAGGTGAAAGTTAAGGGGGCAAGCCACTCAGGAGTTTTGTCAGTTATAGATTGTGAAGCTACTCAGAGAGTTTTGTCGGGTACAGTGAGCTTGAACACCTACGGCTGGGGACAAGCACAGCTACGCGCATATTAAATAGCAGACTTCTAAGAGCAGTTTTAAAACTGGAGATTGAACGGATTTCAGTGATGGAGCTGGGGAGAGTATTGTACCAGGTGGGGGCTCTGTAATAGAAGGACCGTTGACCATGAGTGGTCCTGGTTCTAGGGATAGACAGGGTGGCCTTGGAGGAGCTACGAGTTTGGACTAAGGGTTGATCTAGGTGAATAGAGGCTGTCAGACCGGGAGGGGATAGCCCAAGGAGTGTATTTTTCATTAGGAGGCAGGTTTGATATCTGAGCCATTCATCCAGGTTGAGCAGCTTTGCGAGGTCATATAGCTGGCAGGTATGGGTTAATCTGGTAGCTCCCGTGATTAACCTACAGGCCTTGTTCAAGGTATGTCGAATTTTATTGAGGGCAGTCATATCTGCGGCACCATAGACAGGCAGGCCATAGTCCACAAGGGACAAGATTGAGGAGGTGACTGCTAGTCGGAGGGCCTCGGGGGGGAGGCAGTGCTTGTAGCGATAAAGGATACCTAGCCGTGTATTTGCAGTTGAGGCTAGAGTATCAATGTGGTCGTGGAAAGTGAGTGCAGAGTCAAAGGAGACCCCAAGGTACTTGTACAGGCGGACTTGCTCGAGAGGAAGATTAGAGCCAGGGAGGATACGGAGTGGGAAATTACTGAGTTTGTTTTGGGGATGTGCAAAGAGCATGGATTTGTTTTTTTTTAGATTAACTACAAGTCTGTGCTTTATGAACCAGGCTTCCGCATCATTGAAGGCTAGTTGCAAGGTATCTTGAAATAGCTTGGGACACAAACATGCTTAATTATACTTAGTTCTTGTAATTTGTTTAGATCTGATTACCTTTCAACCCCCCCCCCCCAAAAAAATGAAAAGAAATATTTTTGTGCTTCATTTAGTGCATGTATCAAGCATTTGTATATAACTATGTATGGTTTCAGAGTTATTTACTTACACAAGATGTACTGTGAATAGGATTTTTATCTCTAAGAATAAAAAAATATATAAGTTAAAAAAATGTTTTAACTTAGTCTTTGGATGGAGTCTGATTAGGCACATTATAATCCACTGCCAATCATTATTGTATCCCCTTGGATCTAGGACCAGATTATGGACTGAAGTGTCTATTGTAGTAACACCAAGAAATGAAGGCCTCACCCCCTTTTAGCCGCTACTTTGTCCAGTTGTCCAGCATGCCCACTCCTTCTGCCATCTGGACAACATCTGTGGAAACCTTTTCTGCCATTCGGGGCCTCCTCTGGTCCTCCTTTAAGCTGCTGCAGAGTCTTTCAGGACTGGGATGCACTGCCCATTCCTAAAATAAAATTGCCACTTAGTCTGCTGACGGAGTTCCTTGTGGACACAGCAGGTAAAAAAACCTTAAAATGTAAGACATGACTGGAGAGGCAAAGTCATTTTTCTTTGCTGTAGTTTGGTGCTTTGGTGCGGCTCTGATGCAGATTTTTAGCCATCCATGTACCTAAGATTGATCAGGGGCGTAGATGACTGTGAGGCAGGTATGGCAGTAATGTTCTGACAGGGTGAAGCCACAGGCTGAACCAGGTGGAGGGGAGGAGAAACAATAGTGACAGTATGCTATGGCTGAATTAGTGTTTATATCAAACCTCCTAATTTTGATGGTTTATAACTCATCCATCTCAAGACCCAGGGTTTGAAAATTGTTGTGCCCCCTCTCATTCCTAAAGGTAAGGTGCACGCCAATTATCAAAACAAGCAGTTGAGTTGCACCGGCACTGTTAAGTGCACTGACTACATAAAATACCTCAGAATTATGATGCTTTTTGCTCTTGTCTAACAACAAAAATTATGATTCTATACCTGAAACATTCAGGTTCATTAGACATTGGCCTAGAATAAAGACTTTTATTTGTTACCTAATGAAAAAAAGCTAAATAAAAAAAGCTATGTGTTTAAAAACATCCGGAGCTTGTACATGCCCAATTAAGAAAAAAGAAATGGTGGAAAAAAGTGAATGAAAAAACATGACAGTTTGTTTTCTTTCATGACTGACTTCCAAGTCAATCATGAATAAAAGCCAAAAGAAGCTGTGTTTTCTCCCAGCCTGCTGTTGGAACCTTGCTGTGATACAGGAAGACTGTATGTAATAGTGATAAACAAAACTGAATCTGCTCATCCTTCAGGGGTGCCTTGATATCTGATATTACCTATATGGTAAATGTTATTTTGTTAAATTCTGGGGAAAATCCTATGATAATAGTACACGCAGGAACAAATAATATTTTCGGAAAGTCAGTACAATCAATAAAGGAAGAATATGTTGCTTTAACAAATAAATTGATATCCCTTGAGTGTGACATTCGCATTTCTGAAATTTAACCACATCCTGCAGCCCCAGACTACATTAATGATAAAATCAAGTGCCTAAATGATTGGCTTAGGAAGTGGTGCCTGCGCCAAGATATTAAATGTGTCACTTATCGGGAGGAATTTATAGGCAGGAATTACTTATTTTGTGCTGATGGGTTACATCTGAGTAAGAAGGGAAATTCGCTTATGGGTAAGAAAATAACTGATATCGTTGATCAAAATTTAAACTAAGAAATGGGGGGTAGGGATCGTTACAGGATATGTTTCCTTTTGGGAAATCCATAAAAGGTAGTCAAAAACCTTTTTCTCACTTAAACGTGTTGAGTCTAAATGCCAGAAGCCTAAATAATAAAATGAATGAACTTACCTCTAGAATGGCTTTAGTTGATGCGAATATTATTTCAATTACAGAAACATGGCGGGATAACAAATCAGAATGGACCCCTGTTATTCAAGGCCATGATAGTTTCTCCCTTAAACAGGAAAGAAAAAAAGGGAGGTGGTGTAGCTCTTTTTATTTAGTAAAAATTTAAATTGTGTTGATATATCAGATCAAATTAAAAAACATGATACTAGAACTGAATCTGTCTGGGTCAAATTGTCAGTTAAAAATATGCCACCTATAGTTTTGGGGACTTGTTATAGGCCACCTAACTCCTCTGTGGCCTATTTTGAATCCATATTGAGCGAAATGGAAACAGCATGTGAAATTGGTCACATCCTGTTAATGAGGGACCTGAATTTGGCTGATATAAAGTGGCAGAATAACCTAGCATATACCTCAAATAGTAAAAAACTTTTAGCATGTGCACCCAACTTCAATTGAAGCAAGGTGTTTTCTGTCCAACTAGAGGTAATAATTTACTAGACATAGTGTTGCTTGATGACAGCCTTGATATTTATGAGGTCTCTGTTGACGCCCCGCTTGGAAACACTGACCATAATGTCACGTCCTTTAAATTAAAATGCCCATTAGAAATAGACTCTGAACCAATATCAATCTATGTATATGAAAAGGCAAATATCGCTGCCATGGAAAATGTCTTTAGACAGATATAGTGGGTGACAGAACATGCAAGTAGTACAATAAAGGAATATTGGGAGCTTTTATATGATACACTAATATATGTTAAAGAGGAGTTTATTCCGTGTAAAACTAAGCATAAAAAAAGGTAAACTACAACCTAAATGGCTGACCAAATCTAGTAAGAACCTGAATAGAAAAAAAAAATTAAAAATATGCTGGTTATCTCAAATCAAAAACTGATCATAATTGGTTAAAATATAGTAAGTCACAGAAATTTTGCAAAACTGCTGTTAAGAAGTATAAAAAAATGGGAATTAAATCTGGCAAAAGACGCAAAGAAATCAAATAATAAACATTTTTTTTCTTACATAAACTCCTTAAAAAAAACCTAAATGTAAGGTGGGTCCCATTCAAGTGGGAAATCAAATAATCCAAAATACAAAGGAAACGGCAGACATGTTTAACAGTGTTCTTTGTAAGAGCTATACTACTTCGGATGTACTGGTGTTCCATCAAATGGTTAGTTGTTCTGAACCTATTATCTTTATAACTACGGACATTACTAATGAGTTAAAATCTCAAAAAGGGAAAACATCTATGGGGCCAGATTATATCTCAGGGCAACTATTGTTTTTACTTATGGATTGTTTAGTGATTCCCCTAAAATTACTCTGAGTCATGTCTGTTTCATGGTTTTGTCCCAGTGCAATGGAAAACTGCTAATGGTGTCCCTATATATAAAAACGGTTTAAAATCAGACTTTTCGAACTATCATCCTATTAGCCTTACGTCCCCAATCTGTAAAATCCTTGAACGTTTAATTAGAGATATACTCAGTCCCATCTTGAATATCGCAGATTTGGAACAGCATGGATTTAAAAAGGGTAGAGGCTGTCTGTCAAATTTGATAACCTTTTATGAAGGCATTAGTTCTTTGGTAGATAACAGAATACCTTGTGATGTCATATTTTTGGATTTTAGCAAAGAGTTTGATGCTATGCCACACTGGGCCTTAGAAATAAAGTTACATAACTTAAACATTAATATATATATATTATTACATGGATTAAGAATTTGCTATGAAACCATACGCAGCAAGTTTGTATAAACAGTTGTTTGTCGGACATTGGCTATGTTACCAGTGGGGCCCTCAGGGCTCAGTGCTCGGCCCATGCCTATTTCAGGCCTTTATATCTGATTTAACCTCCAAGTGCCAATCAATGTCTATTAAATATGCAGACAATATAAAGATTGGTGGTCCATGTATAAATGACAAGGACTTGAACATAATCCAACAGGATTTAGAGTACATCTGTGAATGGGTTGCCTTGTGGGGCTTGACATTGAATTATTCTAAATGTGAGGTTATGCATCTGGGTCATACAAACCCATCAAAGATATATATATGTTAGGACACCATCAATTAAACCATACTACTGATGAAAGAGACTTAGGCATAACAATTTCTAATAATATGGATTTCTCCAATTATATAAAGGAAGCAGTAAATAAAGCAAACAGGGTTGTCTGGTCCATTATACATAATGTATCCTCAAAAGACCCTAAAGTTTTCGTGCCATTGTTCAGATCATACGTAAGGCCTCATTTGGAATATGTGTCTCAGCTATGGTGTCCTTACAGGAAATCCAATATTACTCAAATTGAACGAGTACAGCATAAATATACCAAACTTTTGAGAAGCTTGGAACATCATCCATATGAAGTTAGACTGTACGACCTTAATTTATCACTAGAGACTCGTAGGCTACGTGGAGACTTATTATTTCTCTATGATGTTGTTCAGGACCCTGAGATAATGGTTGCCTTGGGATTAGAATTTAAGGATTCTGTTTATAACACCAGAGGGCATCTCCTTCAACTAATAGGTAAATCTTTTAATTACATTAGGAGGAAATATTTCTTCACATTAAGGGTAATCAAACCCTGGAATAACTTACCATTACAAATTATTATTAGCAAGGATAAAGAACAATTTAAAAAAAGATTGGACATACATTTGTTATCTATTAAATCCTTGATGTATTATTGATTCAGGCTAGTATGTGAGCATTTATGGGCCTTCAGGCTCTCTTGATTTCTGTGTACCTGCTTATATCCATATGGCTAGCATGGTGGAGGTGTTTAAAGCATCTCTTAAGACCTTTTTATTTGAACAAGTGTTTCCAAGTTAGTTAATTGTATGATTTACCTGGCATACTTATTTATCTGACTGTATTTTTAAAGTTGAGTTTTGAGTTTTCTATTTTATGTATAGTTCTCCAAGCCCTTGTGATTGGACACTTTAAAAATAACGATTGCCTTGCCTTGCCCTCTGGGGCTACCCTTCTTGCTGGGAGAATGGTCAAGGAAGAATTCACATCTGGAAAATATCCTGATTCAGACAGAGGTGACAGCGCACTAAGTAGCTTTCATGTAAACCAGTTACAGACCCAACAATAAACACATTGGCTGGGATTTTCATAGATCTGGGCACAGCACACACGTCTGTATTTTGGATGCATGCTGCATCCAAGTATATGCATTGGGATGTTTGCAGCTTATCAGCAAACATCCCAACACAATTGTGACACTGGCTGTTTTTTTGGATGGAAAAAATGACACATGCATCTAATTTAGAAGCAAGCATCAATTTATGGATGCAAGTCGGGGTGATTGCACCCAGATGTTAGCCTACCTTGTAGGTGGTCTTACTATTTCAGCGAATGTTGGGCAGCTGCATCCATAAAACAGACATGGCCAACTGAAAAGCCAGTATATTATTCGCAACTTGAAATGATGCTTAAACCAGTGCTGCAATTTATTTTACAGCTCCAAATGTCTCAATCACTGTAAGCAGTTTACAATACCAGTACTTTTCTCAATCTCTTACAGTGACAAACTTGATACAGACATACATAATAATGTTCACTCAGATGTAAACTGTCATCACTTTTCCCCGGACAGTTTGGTGTTAATTTAGTTATGTAGCCTGCCTCTACAATTTTTACTCTCTGCCCTCTCAAGACACCAAAAACTTGGGGGGGGGCAGGATTGGGGTGCCCCCAGAATAGTATTCTTTAAGTCTGCTAAACCAAATAGTTTGGATTTTTCCCTTGTACAGTCTGAGACCCAGTGGATTAACAGGAGAAATAAAATTTGTTCACTATCTTTTAAACTCAACTAATAATGAGAATGTAAACTAAAAAGACAAAGAATTTCAGCACAAAAGCACTATGGCAAGGGTTACCTAAAAAGAGCACTGGCAATAAAGCCAGGTTTCAAAGAAGTACAAAATCACACATACCCAGCTTTATGGGATGTATATGCAAATCACTATGAACATTTAAACGGGTTCTGGTTTACGCAGGAGTGCCTGGTGCCATATGGCCTCTCACATAATCTGTAAAGGCTGAGAACAGAAGACACAGACACCTGTTTTGTCCTTCTCAGGACTCATCAATGTGCCACATCTGTATCTCAACCCAAGGCAAATGAACCAATCCTTATGTGGTCTTATGCACTTGGGTTATATATATTTTTTATATATATATGGCTCCATATTCAGAAGTCCCAGGCTGCATCGCGCAAGTGCCTGCACCAGCACAAAATAATGGTATGTTCAGAAGATGCTCCATGGGATGTGATCATGCATGTCTGGCTGAATATCCTGAACATGCACAATCACACAGTGAGAGATGTGTGGTGTGGCAGGTGACCTGAGCTCTATGTGGAGCATAGGAAAATGTACGATAGGTGGCCACATGCACAGTGCACAGAATCACTATATTCACTCAGGATATGCAAATGGCCTCATTGCACAATCTGAGCCCATTCCTCACATGCACAGCTCATTACTAGAATGTATTTAGGCCATTTGCATACCCCAGCATGCGCAGTTCCAGTTTTGCAGGGCTGCCCAACCACCCAACAAAGGAGAACAGGAGGTACTGCAGCCTAGCACTCATGTGTGATGGAACGTTTGTGTGTGGGTGGATGGACTGCAGTGGCCTGGGTACAGTGCTATTACCAACAGTCATATACAGGGTCAGACTAGGGAACAGGGGGCCCACCTGGACAGTGGCCCAAGGGGCCCACCTGGACCAGCAACGGGGGAGGGCACAGGGTGACACAGTTTGATCTGTATACCACATGCATGTGATACACCAGCTCCATATGCAGCATACAGTTACCTGCTCTGTCCCACACACCCATATATGAGAAGAACATGGTGATGACTGCAGCGCATTGCAATGTGCAGAGGGTGACCATGTACCTAAAGCGGGTGGGTCCCAACTGTGTGCACCTATGGTGTAACACCATGGGTATGTGCCACAGGTCAGTCCTCAGCCTGTGCCAGGCTGCCACTCATACCACCAGGCTATCAGGGCACTGTTGCCCCAGACATAACCCTGGCTGCATGCCACTACTGGGTGGTGCCCTGCAGGCTACATGGGTGCAGGCCATGACCCCTGGTATATGTGCCACAGTGTGACCATCTGCTCCCGCTGGTGTGCTGGGGGGCACTAAACAACACTGGTATGTAGCAACTGGGTGTCTATGTCCTGGGTGCGGGGTGGGGGATGGCTCTCTGGGCGGTGCCTGTGGTGTGCTGGCACCTGTAGCTTTGGGTACTTCCGTCCTGGCATGACTGCTGTGTATGGTTGCCTGAAGCATTTCTTTGTGCACCTGCAAGGGCTGTCTTAGGATGGCCTGTCTATAGTTATGCAGTCTTCCTGTGGGTGGCTGGCCAATTTAGGCCATCCTTTTGTTGCTAACTTTGCGTGATACATTTCTAAGATGCATGGCAGAAGCGCCACACATTTTGGCTGAATATACAGATGTGCAGCATATTCATGTACCTGTTCCCTTTTTTTGCACTACATATATTATTTTTGCAAGATCATACCTTCAGAAATGCACAATGCATTTCTCCTTTTCAAATATTGTGCTTCCACACATTTTCTGAGATGTGTTGCACATCTCCATTTTGAGCCACGCATATCATTTGAATATGTGGGACACATAACATATTTTATGACATGATTTCTTATGCATTTCTTGGACACCTGTCCTGTATAGGTAATTCCAGCCTTAAAATAAATTAACAAGCCATACCTTGGTAAACAAAAATAAAAATAAATGTGATTTACAGTAAATAGCACCTTGAACAAGTTTCAAATCACTGTACAAAACATAATACTGTATAAACCTTATTACTAAACATTCAAGAAACATTAAAAGCAAATCGATAAAGGTGAGTTTTCAGTTAGCATTTAAAATGCTCCAGGTCTGTACATGATGGAATCTCCTGGGGAGACTATTCTAAAGGGTGGACACATGGAAGGTCTTTATGCTAATGTGTGCTATGTAAAAATTGAGGTTCTTCTTCAGGTCGGTGTCTTTTGATGAAGCCCTAGTAATGGGCTAAGCACTGAGGTTGCCCAAACCTGTTCATAATTTGCCATGAAATACTCATTTATTTAAAAATGTCTGTCTGCTCAAATATTTGAGGTTTGCTAACATTCCTTTTGTTTTGGTTGCTGAACCACATGGTTCCTTTTCGATGACTCACATTAACTCACTGGCAGGTTTTAGTGTTCTTCTCATTATCTCATTTGGACCCTAGGCAAGGGTCTCTCCCCTCCTCCAATCTAACACATTGCTTTGCATGGATACCCTCTTGCAAGGGAGAATTACAGGAACTTGGGCATCCCAGGCTGAGAGTGAAACAGTACGAGCACAGCTTAGGGGCCTGTCCTAGACAGACAATCATTCATCATTCCTGTTACTACCTCTAAATGCAGGCACCATAAGGATGCCAAGTGGGGTGATGCTTAGATGGACCAATATGCCCCAAAAAAGCATATTTTTGATACATTACACATACTAGTCAATGTGGTGTCCTAACCCCAGCTAAAGATGTAGTCCCACCAGGGTCAATGAAATCCTTAACCTGACTCCAGGATGTATCCAGAAGACCAGGATGCATCAGTCCTTCTTCCTTCACATTGTCATTAGGACCTGACCACATGAGATGACAATGACAGTAAAGGACAGTAAGAGCACCTGGTAGACACCCACTGAGGTGTGAACACTGTGTCTCTCATTGCCTTCTCCTCTCCTGCACAGTCTTCTCTTACTCCAACCTGTTACGTCTTCTCTCCTTCACAATCTCTGTCACATCACCACCCCAGCAAAATGGATTCCAGACCATCCCATTGCACCCAGGGCAGCCAGACAAACAGGCACCACTGGCCCTACTGCACATTAACCCTTAGTGGCCAAGCTTACATAGTAGTAGTAGTAGTAGTAGTAATGATTTTATTCATTATATAAATGAACATGGTAAGAAATCCCACTGAGTACAAAAACACACTCATTTACAAGGGACACCATAGCAGAAAGCATTTCCTGGTTACAATCAAGAGAGAGAGAGAAAATAAGTCACAGATTTACAGATGTTACAAAAGACTTATAAATATATAAACGCAATAGACCATTAGATCAAATTCATACTTCAGAAGCAGAATTACCCACTGTAATTCTTACCCAACCTCTGATACAGTACAACATTTTCTCAATTTACCAAACTGTGTTTGATGTCATTTCTTAATTTGATACCAACTTACATTAGTGCCATAAAGTCTCAAACTTATAGATAAATTGTTCCATACTTTAGGACCTAAGTGAAAAAATAGTGGCACTCCCAATTTTTGTTCTTTGTTTTTGGTACTTCAAATTCTATATAATGGGATGATCTTAACCCCAGGTTCAGCTACTTTATTATTAATTCTTTAGTAATGTACTGTGGCATTTTGTTTTTGATAGTATTATACATAATGTTAGTTATATGTTGCTTTCATCTAGTGTCCAGATGTGCTCAGTTTAGTTATCTGTATAATTCATAATGATGCATATAACTATATGCATCTAGTACATATCTGGCCATTTTATTATATATAATGTCTGCTTTTTTCAAATCTGCCCTTGTTGCCCCTCTGTAGACCACATCAGTGTAGTCTATCACTGGTACTAATATAGCTTTAATAACATGCAACCTAGTCTTCTTAAAAAATGATAAAGAGAAGTAGATGACTTATAATCCCCTAGTGGCAGGCGGGCAACACATTCCTTGGCCAGAAATTCTTGCTAACCCCAGCAAGCCCCACAGTTAGTGCTCCTCAGACAACCCACAGGGGAGTGAGTCAAACGTGTGGCCCCAACCCCCCCCCACCAACCATGACCAGAATGGGTGGTTTCTCAAATCAATATGTACCACCCAGCCTACTGAAAGCTAAGTCTCCCAGATAGGGGGACTTGAATATAAACTGATTTGGGATCCAGGAGGCGATCCTAAGGAAGCTACAAGAGCAATATACCTTTAAAGAGCAAGTGCTTAGTAAGGATCTGTATCTTAAAGAATGAGTGTTTGGGGCCCCTAGATGCCTCTGTGATCATTTTGTTCACTTTTATTTGTTTCTTTAATTCCATTTTCATTATTTTATTTGTATTTTGTCAACTACTAGCGAAAACAGAATCCAATGGACTTCTTGTATTATGATGTCAGAAAAGTTTTACTGGCAAGGCTCGCAGTGTATTTCAATGTGAAACCGCAAACCTGCTTTCAGATTTTTATAGAGAAATACCACTTTCTACCACGGAAATATTATATATTGTGATTTGTGATAACCTGTGATCTTTTGGTATAATTTAGCAGGTGAAATTGTTTTCATAACAAAATTTTACTTGGGAAGAAGGAAAGAGAAGCCAGTTATTGTTTTAAAAATTGTAAGCTCATACTGATAGACCACAATACTGCAAACACATAAAAGTCAAAGTCTGTTGCTGAAAGAAGTGTCCGTTTCTTTCGAAAAAGCTAGAAACATGTATTTAGTTTTTCACTGAAATACAGGAGGCTCTTAAGTAGCTGGCAGTTTCCGACATCACAATACCAGGATTCTACTGAATGCTTTTTTATTAGCAGCATGCAAAGCAGTGGTAAAAACCCACTTGTTTCACTGCACCAATAAATAGTTTGCTATAAAGGAATAAAGTAATTACTAACATGTCAAAATGCAATAAATAAAATAATCGGTTGTCTATTTACTGGAAGTAAACATGTGCTGCTCTTTAACAATAGAGCAGTGTGTGTTGGGCTCCATGCAAAAGCTTTCAAGACATACACTGATTACCTTATTATATCTCATGCTATAAATTCAGGGTCTATACTGAACACTTACAATAACTGTTCACACCTGTAGCATGATATCCATATCAACATGCTCCCTTGTCAAACTATATTTCTTTTGTACTAGGTTAACAGCCATATTCTTGTTGGTACATTAACCTGCTCTCTCTGTATAATCTGTCGAAACACATTTTGCACACTAATTACTGAAATAATACTTTGGCTTGCATCCCAGACATAAATATTTATTTACAGGGCAGTTCTCTTTTGTCACATTGCACTCACAGATAAAACACAAAGCACTGTTTCATGATTTCAAATCATTCTATATGCCACTCTAAATAAGAAAATGCAGTATTGTGATTATAAAACATTGTTATACATAGACTGTATGACTGCCATGTTGCAGTTCATCTTTCCACCTGAGATGTACTGTATGTGAAATGTAACTGTAATGAAACTGTGTATTATGTACCAAAGCTATACTGTTTAACCTGTACCTTTAATTATAACCAGTTCCTGTCTTGTAAATGAGTCCTTGACTCAATAGTGTATCCATTTCTCATGAATAAAACTACTATTATTATTATATGTTTTATTGTGAAGGGTTTTCTGAGATTCATACCTCTTCTCTGGCTTTTTAAAACATTTTATATAGCAAGTAAAACAGTTAAAGAGACATCCACAGTCCAAATAAAGTGATATTAAAGTCTTATGCAGTAAAATAATACAGTTAGGGTCCCATATTGGAAGGTCCAGGTTAGCACCATGCATAGTCCCTTCTTACAATCCACACAAGGTGGAATATTCATATGAGTGCACAACGCATGCATGAATATACCCCTAGTTGGCCCCAAGAAGCAAGGCACTAACAAGGTTTTGAGGAGTCACAAAGCACAACACCCTGCTACCCAATGAAAGATAGTGATACTGAATAGAGAACAGGCAGCCCAAGTGCAAAGTATCAGCACATCCCTAGCCTGTTAGCACGGCTGAACAAATGTGCTACAATCAAACATTACATTACAAATGAGCCCTTTCCCCATTAGATGCTAAGGGGTCATTATCAGCTGATTATGTGACCATTACAATCTTACTGTATTTACAGGACTTTGCTCCTTGGATTGAGGGGAGGCTGGGCCAGATCCCAATATAAAAAGATGGCTAAGGGTCCTGGAGCTGCAGTACACCACTTTAATAAGCAGCGCTTTATCACAAGTACTTTTGGGCTGTGATCAGACTGCAGTTTATGCTCTTGAATCCTGGATGATTGCCAGAAAATGTAGCATGATTGGGTTTGCATTACCATACCCATATGACATGTGTACATCAGAATGTGCAAAATAATTAGTCCAACCTCTGGTCACACAAATGCCCAACTAGCAGTAAGGGCTAGGACATACCAACTTATGTTTGTGCTTTTCCTTGCATTTCCAGCCTCAGAACTCATGTATGAGCCATTTGAAAGTCTACTCCATAGTGCATGCTGTCAAAATCTGCCTTTCAATCCCGGTAATATGTGTAGCTCAAAAGTACCCTTAGCAGCTTCACAGTGTTTCAAATATTGCTTAGTGCACTGTATGCAGGCCCCCACTCATGCATGTGTGCGATGCCTAACTTCATGCCACAGCACAACCAATTCTGCACTGTGTAAATTTATGCTTTGAGTGTAGGAAGTCCAGGGTTAAGTCCAGCCTCAAGGTGCAAGGCATAGTTTGTATCGCACAAAGTCATTCTGCACGGTGCAAAAGCTTTGAATATCTGGCTCAATGCCTCCTTAAGCAAGTGAAATAATTTCTGAAAAAGTATGCATGTAGAAGAAATTTATACAGAACAAATGGTGTCAGTTGAAAATGTTTCTATCTTCAGTCTTAAACTAGACAAGAACCTTGAAGAAAAGTGGGCGCAGTGTATTGTCACTGAGTGTGGTGGAGGAAAGAGTTCAATGGATTGGTGGTGTTCTTTGCTATGTTCGTATGTTCATAGAGTCCTAGCCTGAACTTGCTGATCAAACAGCCTAAAGCAGCTGGTGATATAGGCTGAAGGCATCTGGAGTTTGGCCCAATAATCCATTTTTTCAGAGTTGCAACTGTATAAATTTCTTTTACATGCATACTTTTTCAGAAATTAATAGCCTATGTGAATGATTGTGGTCTGTTGTCTCAAAACCAGCATGGTTTCAGAATGGGATATGGAATGGCGACTGCCTTGGTTGAGTTCACGAGCACAGTCCTAGAGGAAATAAACAGGGGGTGTTTGACTGGGGCCGTGTTTGTAGACTTGACCAAGGCATTCAACTTGGTTGATCATGCATTACTTATATCAAAGTTGGGTACACTGGGAGTGGGGTGATCTGCACTTGCTTGGTTTACTGATTGTCTCACAAACAGACAACAAATGGTCAAATATTGTGGAAGCCTATCAGATAAAGCACATGTGAAGTATGGAGTCCCACAGAGCTCCATACTGGGTCCAATCCTGTTCTCATTATTTTTTGGTAATATATCTTCAGTTTTAGTTAATGCTAGCATTACACTTTATGCAGATGATGCAGTAGTTTAGTTAATGCTAGCATTACACTTAATGCAGATGATGCAGTAGTTTAGTTCATGCTAGCATTACACTTTATGCAGACGATGCAGTAGTTTAGTTCATGCTAGCATTGCACTTTATGCAGACGATGCAGTAGTTTAGTTCATGCTAGCATTACACTTTATGCAGACGATGCAGTAGTTTAGTTCATGCTAGCATTGCACTTTATGCAGACGATGCAGTAGTTTAGTTCATGCTAGCATTGCACTTTATGCAGACGATGCAGTAGTTTAGTTCATGCTAGCATTACACTTTATGCAGACGATGCAGTAGTTTAGTTCATGCTAGCATTACACTTTATGCGGATGATGCAGTAGTTTATTTTCAAGCTGATACAATAGATGAGTTGAATGGAGTATTAACAGCCAAAATTAGCAGGGTGCAGCAGTGGTTGACCACTGATAAATTAAAGAGCAGGTTCCTAGTAGCTGCCTGCCACAGTCTGGTCGATAACTGACCTGCTCCGTAGTAATGTCCCTAAGGGTGGCATAAATGTCCGTTGCTGTTAAAAAGTAATTCCACTCATAAATTCTAATTTTGGCATGCCTGCAAAAAAAAACAAAAAAACACCAACTTCCCGGTCTTAATACCACGCCCCCACATCAGCCCACGCAGTCCTGTTTTGTGATGTCACAAAACGAAGGCTGCATGAGCGTGCCCCATTGAGTACTATGGGGCTGATATTTCTACCTATTGTTATACCCTTTACAGTTGGGATTTTAGCAAAGCAAAGCGATCGATCGACAAATAGGGTCCCTATTAGTCGATCAATCACTTTGCTTTACTAAAATCCCAACTGTAAGAGGTATAAAATAGGAGAAATATCAGTCCCATGGGGCATCTAATGGGGCACGGGCCCGACGTGGGAGCATGGAATTAAGATCGGGAAGTCAGTGGGTTTTTTGCAGCCGTGCCGAAATTAGAATTTATGAGTGGAATTACTTTATAACAGCAATAGACTTTTATGCCACACTTCGGGACATTACTACTGAGCAGGTCAGTTATCGACCAGGCTGTGGCAGGCAGCAATACAGATAATAGGAACCTGTTCTTTAACTTTGAATAAAATAAAAACTAAAACAATGGTTTTTGGAACTGTAGCAAAGTTATGGGATGGGGGAGGAGTTTGCACATTCATGCACCTGATGATACAGTGTATGAAAATGTAGATAATTTTCAATACTTGGGTGTACTGTTGGATCCAGCACTGAGCTTTGAACCTCATTTAGCAAAAATGACTTCTAAGATTCATACTAAAGTTGGTGCTTTATATAGACTGAAATCCTTTTTAACACCAGGAATCCAGATTGGCTATTACCAAACAATGTTTATTTCCAGTAGTTAATTATGCTTCACTTATCACAGACAATGCATCTATTTCTATTGTTCAGAAAAAAATCTGTTTTATTGCAACTATTGGAAAAATTTGCATTAACTGTTCCACGAAGAACACACCATTGCATAGTTTTGAATGAAATGGATTGGTTATTAGTAGATTTAAATTTCAAATAGTTATATGCTAAAATTACATTTAGAGTAATTAGAGATGAAGTCCCGAAGAATTTATCTGGTCTCTTACGTAGATATGACCAGGTTTTTTGGTCTAGGGCTAGGGCATAAAATGAGTCACTGAAATTGCCACTAATGAGTACTACTTGTGGTCAGCAGTCTGTTACATATGCAGCTCCTAAGATTTGGAATGAGGTCCCAATAGTAATAAGAAACTTAACCACAGTTAGTTCACTTTCTATTTCTCTTTACCAGCACTTTAAGACATTATCTAAATGCCAATGTTTTAAATAATTATATTTGTACCTAACTGACATGGAATTTATATTCCTAATTTTTTTTATGAATATGTATGTAATGTTTATTGTACTATATTGTGTTGTACTGTGAATTTTTTGTACTATGTTTTTTGTGTATCACACCTGAAAATGATACGTATGTCCAGTGTACTAACCCATGAAGCAAATAAACAAACAATGTACAGTAACTAACTTCCCTATTTTGTTGTTATCAATGAACTTAGCAATTTAACTTCCTGTCCACCTCTAGATCGCTTATGACTATATTAAACAATATTGGCCTTAACACAGAACCTTATGACATTCCACTGGTCACTTGTTTAAACAGTATGTAGACAGAGGGCCATTTATTACAACTCTATATTTACTGGTTAGTGGTTATAAACCACTGCCAGTGAGTGTCCAACTGCTCCATAAACCACATATGTGGTTTATGGAGCTCCATAAACTATGGGCCGAACAGTACCACAGCATCACTAGAAAAACCAGTGAACAAGCTGTCCTTGCACTGGACGGTCATAAGCACTACACAATTCATCACTGAGAGCAAGACAAGTTTGTCATCGGCAATAACAGTTACCCTTGCAAAGTGGCAAAAAAGACAATTTAAACCAAAAAACACCAAATACCAGTACATATAAAAAATAAAGCATGGAGAAGTATGGTTCTATGGAGTTTCTGTGCACCCCCTCAGTGTGTGATGCCCATATAAACATTTTGGGCTTCGCCCTCAGGATTTATGGGGCATCACACACCTCGAGGGTACATAAAATCCCCATAAACCACACTTCTCCATGCATTATTCTGCATTTGTTTCCTGCTCTGCAGCCAGTTTCTAATCCCTTGCATTACATGCCTGGCTATGATTAGGTTCTCCATCTTTGAACAAGAGTCATCTGGGGCACATTGTTGAAGGCTAAATTCCAGATACACTACATCCAAAGGTTTTCTGTCATCAAACTCTTTGGTGACATTATCAAAAAATGCAGTAAGACTGGTCTGCTATGTGTTTCCCCTTGCTGAATCCCTACTGGGCCACAAAGTCTAAGTTGTTTTTCTGTAAGTGTTCAACAATTCAGTTACTGTGGCTTCTCTCAAGAATCTTTCTTTGGTGTTATACTGACTGGCCTATAGTTTCAAGGCTTAGTCCTGGAGGCTTTTGAAGACTGATTGGTATAGACAGCAAACTTCTTTTGGATACACAAAAGCAGGTCTACGGGAAGGAAGCAGGGAAATGAACCACTGACTGGTGGACTACTTTTGTGTGTGCCTCCCCTTTATCTTGCCTTAAAGGATATCTCCATAGAGACTGCTTCTAAGGGCTTATAATGTCAAGTTCCACACACCCACTAAAGTAAAGAATAATAGGAAGTATATGCACATCACCATGTATATACTTACTATGATGCTTTGCATTAATGAAGTATGTGTACCTTGGTAATTCTTTAAACTTGGCTTTTGTTGCCAGTGCCCTTCCAGGGAAAAAACTTGCTTCATTACTTTTGCACTGCATTGAAATTCATGTCTCTTAATTTGCTTTTGCATTTTGAGCTCACTGTGATAAAAATGTATTAGATCATGAAGCAAGTTCCTTTCTCTGTTTTGACTAATGTAACATGGGCCCTATGCATAGCTGCAGTAGTGGGTTGTGCTGTTCACATCAAATAAGGCTCCCTGTATTGGCACTGACCAAAGCTGCCATACAGTAATTGGTGCTGCTGGCTAAAGGGACATATTCTCGCTTGTGAAAGTGGCATAGTAAACACTGAAGTGAATGTTAGTGGCTGCACATAGGCTGTATACAGTAGTGTCACCTGTAACATGCTAGACCATGACAATCTCTGCACAAAGGTTCCATACAGTTCTCCTGTACAACTTTCTACCTGCAAAAGTTGTTGTTTTTGCCTAAGTTTGTTTTCAATCCAATTTACTAAACCGAAAAAAAAAACATTTTGATTAAAATGTTTAAGTCACTGTTAGGATTCAAATCCTTGTCTCTTGCTAAGAAAAAATTAAAAAATATTTTATTTCCTACCAGGATTCAAACAACTGAACATTTGCTTGTTAACTGCATTGATAGTATAGGTTAGAATACATATAAAGTATTATTCGGATGTTACATTGTTGACTGTTTATAAAGTGTATATCCTTCATTTCTGTTCTAACCAGGTCCTTCTTGTAAATGAGCTACACTCAATGGTGTTCGCCTGAATAAATAAAGATTTTGAATTGAATTGAATAGAACCCTGTATGGACACTAGGTTCTGGGTATGTTAGGGTTTATGGGCGGACTGGATGGACCAATGGTCTTTTTCTGTCAGCATTGTCTGTGTTTCTATGTTTCCATGTCCACTGAGGAGCTGGGACTGTAGCCATCCTGGTTTCTTGCACTGAGTCACTCCTCAGGTACCTTACCTCATCCCTAAGGGCAGCCAGTTCCTTTGCTATGACCTTGAACCTTGTACGCACTGGGCAACCCTCATTTACTTAGAGCACCCACTGAAAGAAGAAAGCACAACAATCCCTGGAACTAACTTGCTTCCTCTCCTCAGATAGTTCAAGTTCAAGTTTATTGCAGGAAAGATTCCGTTGAGCAAGCTCATTCACAAGGAGGTCCTAAGGCACATACACATACAGTTCGCAATTACATAGACAGGAGATATAAAATGTAGAACAACAAAAAAAATATATAATTCAAGAGGTATGCACAATAGAAGTCCTTATGCTATATATGCAGTACATTCCAGCTTTAACCTTGCCCTAAATTATGCAACACATTTCAGCTTAATAAGTAGAGGGCCAGTTGGTACCTAGGAAGTTGACTTGGTGTTGGGGGCCTAGTAGCACCTACATATGTCTTTTAATTTAGAGATAGCTAGTGTTTTGTAGGAGTTAATTGATACGATGCTGGTTAGCTTCAGCATGGCGAGTTGGCCAGGATTTGTGGGACCTCCTCTCCCACCCAGGGACCACCAGGGTCACTGCCTTTGCCACAGAGGTTGCCAAGAAAGAGGAGTGGTTGGACCACAGTGGGCTCAGGGAGGGTGAGGGTGATGTGACAGAGGCTCATCCCTCCAGTTGCACCTCTCCACAATTTCTATGCCATTCTGGAAAAGTGTGGTTACTCTATGGAGGCACCCACAATGGAGACCAAGGAGGATGCTGGGAACCTCCACAAAGGAAACCCAAAGGAGGGTGGCATGGGACCCCACATGAGAAGGAAACAACTCCTGGTGGGGGACTCCATTGTTAGGAAGGTAGAACTGAGGGAGGAAGGGGAGAGGGAAGTAAGGTGCCTGCCTGGCGCCATGGCTTAGAGAGACAGAGAGCGAATCCTCAGGATCGCAGGAGCAGCTGCACAGGGGAGGGAGCCGGATGTCATTGTCCACCTAGGGACAAATGACCTGGCTAAGAAAGGGATGAGAGCAGTGCAAGAAGTGTTTGTGGAGATGGGGAGGGACCTTAGACAACTAACACAAACGGTAACCTTCTCGGAGGTGCTGCCTGTCTGTGGCATGGGTGAGGCTAAGATGCTCCACATCATGGGATTCAATCAGTGGTTGAAAAACTGGTGCAGAGCTCAGGGATTTGGCTTCATTGGAGACTGGTGGTCCACCTGGAGGGATGCAGGCCTATACTGGCATGATGGTCTGCATCTGTCCAGGAGGGGAACCAGGATCCTAGATGATAGGTTTAAATACTTCATTGACAAATATTTAAACTAGCCAAGGGGGGAGGCACTGGAAAGGAGCAGGGAAATTCAGCCCCCCCCCCAAAAAAAATATCAGGGTACTAAGTGAGGTAGGCACCAACATAAAGATGTCAATAGGGAGAAGCGCAGGGGTAAACGGAGAAAGTGATAAATGCAATAAGGACAGGGATGGGGCAAAAAGGGGTAAGGCCATCAAGAAATGGAGGGTAATGAGTACCAACGCCCGTAGTCTGGGCAACAAGCTCCCTGAACTTGTGACCTTGATGGAAGAGGCATGCCTGGATATTGTAGCAGTCACAGAAACATGGTACACAGAAAACCATGACTGGGATGTTAACATACCAGGGTACACAACCTACAGGAGAGACAGGGAGGGCAGAATGGGGGAGTATCTCTATGTAAGGGAAGGGATAAAAGCAACTGAACAAAAGAGTAAACAGGGAGGAGAGAAGGCACTGTGGGTCACCTTAGAGACTGGAAATAGCACCACAATCCGCACAGGGGTTGTATAGACCCCTTGTCAGGGAGGGAATGGACAAGGATATGATAGAAGGCATACTTAGGATGGCAGAGAAGGGAGATACTGTTGATGGGGGACCTTAACATGCCAGATGTTAACTGGAACACCTTTGCGGCAGCCACATCCAAAAGCAGGGCATTCTTGATGCCCGTCAGGTGGCATGCCTCAAACAGCTAGTTTTGGATCCCACTCGTGAGGGAGCAATCTTAGACCTCATACTCTCAAATGGGGACAGTGAGAGGAACAAGTGACCGCCAAACAGTGTGGTTCATGATAAACTCTGCTACAGAGTCAAGCCATACAAAAGTGAGGGTTCTGGACTTCAGGAGGGCTGACTTTGGCAAGATGGGAGAGAGCCTTAGAAAAGCACTAGCAAACAGGCTAGAAGGAGGGGTGGAGCAACAATGGGAAAATATCAAAACTGCAATCACAGAGGCGACAAGCCTTTGTGTGAAGCAAATAAACAAATCAAAATGAAAGAAAAAGCCACTATGGTTCTCAAAAGAGGTGGTGGTGAAGGTTAGGGAGAAAAAGACAGCATTTAGGAAGTATAAGGAAACACAGAAGGAGCAGGACAGAGAACTGTACCAGTTAAGGCAGAAGGAAGCAGGGAGGGTAGTCAGAATAGCAAAGGCACAAACTGAGGAAAAGACAGCTAACTCGGTTAAGAAGGGGGATAAAACCTTTTGTAGGTATATCAGGGAGCGTAGAAAGACAAAGGGAGGGACAGTGAGGCTGAATAGAATGGATGGTGGGTGGGCAGAGAGTGACAGTGATAAAGCAGGGATACTGAATTAATACTTCTGTTCAGTATTCACAAAAGAGGAAGTGGGGGAGGTGCCTAATCCAAGTAACAGAAGCACTCGGGGGGGGGGGGGTTGATCTCAGTCCTTTCACAGAAGCAAGGGTTCTGAAAGAACTCCTAAAACTGAAGGTGGACAAAGCAATGGGGCCAGATATAATTCACCCCAGAATTCTAAAAGAATTAAGTAGAGAACTAGTGACACCACTGACTACGCTTTTTAACAAATCATGGGAGGATGGTGTGGTACCTGAGGACTGGAAGAAGGCGGATGTGATTCCCCTTCACAAAAGTGGGACCAAGACGGAGGCAGGAAACTACAGACCTGTCAGTTTGACCTCTATGGTAGGGAAAGTGATGGAATCACTTCTGAAGAAAAGAATTGTTCAGTACCTAGAGGCCAGTGGGGCACAGGACCCAAGGCAGCATGGGTTGACAGTGGGAAGGTCATGTCAGACGAATCTAATTGATTTCTTTGACTGGGTGACCAAAGTAGTAGACCAGGGAGGGGCTGTGGATATGGCCTACCTAGACTTTAGCAAGGCATTTGACATAGTCCCACACAAAAGATTAGTAGTCAAATTAACCAGTCTGGGAGTGGGTCCCAAGGTGGTAGCCTGGGTAAAACATTGGCTGAACTACAGGACACAGAAGGTAATTGTAAATGGAGTCCACTTTGAAGAAAGAGGGGTTACTAGTGGGGTACTGCAGGGTTCAGTACTGGGTCCAGTCCTTTTTAATGTCTTTATAAGTGACATTGCAGAGGGACTGGAAGGAAAAGTATGCCTCTTTGCAGATGACACAAAGATCTGCAACAGGGTTGATACACAAGGAGGCGTGGAAAGGATGAGAAGGGACTTGGCAAGGTTGGAGGAATGGTCAGAAGTATGGCAGCTTGGATTCAATGGAAAGAAGTGCTAAGTAATGCACCTGGGAAACAAAAACCCAGGGGAAGATTACACAATGTGGGGGGAGGTGGTTACAACAACAAAAATGGAAAGAGACCTAGGGGTAATCATATCAGATGACCTTAAGGTTGGCAAGCAATGTGAGAAGGCGGTAGGGAGGGCTGGGGGATGCTGGGATGTATAGGGAGAGGTATCACCGGCAGAAAACAGGAAGCTGTTATCCCCCTGTACGGACAGTTGGTGAGACCCCATCTGGAGTACTGCGTCCAGTTCTGGAGACCCAATCTCCGCAAGGACATAGACAGGATGGAGGCAGTTCAGAGGAGGGCAACTAAAATGGTGCAGGGTCTGCAAGAGAAGCCATACGAGGAGAGACTAAAGGAGTTTTATATGTATACCCTTGAGGAAAGGAGGGAGAGGGGGGACATGATAGAAATGTCCAAGTACCTCAGTGGAATCAACAAAGTCCAAGAGGGTAGCATCTTTCAGAAAAAGAGATGTGCAAGAACAAGGGGACACAATTTGAAGATAGAGGGGGACGACTCAGGGGCAATGTGAGGAAGTATTTTTTCACAGAGAGGGTGGTGGGTGCATGGAACAGCCTTCCTGAGGAGGTTGTGGGGTCTAAAACTGTGGGAGAATTCTAGAATGCATGGGACAGACATAAGGCAATTTTTGTGGGGGGTAGGAAGAAATAGGCTGTTGATTAAATGGGATCTGCAGCTTATCCTCTAGGTAGGGAAATGGGCAGACTAGGTGGGCCAAGCGGTCCTTATCTGCCATCAAAGTCTATGTTTCTATGGTTCCAAATGTTTGGGAGGGTGTCTGAGACAGCTCTTTAGGAGCTGTGGTAGTGTCCTGGGAACATCTAGTAGGATAAGGTCGGATTTCCTTAGGGAGTCGGCGCTATGCGAGATGTGTATGAGAGATGTTAAATAGCCAGATACCTACCAATGTGAACATACTATGTGTGTGAACAATAAATTATAAGTTAGTTTATTGACCCTTGACAACCCTCAGGTGGACCACTCACCTGGACACAATTACTGTACCTGTGACAAATCCTGTAAGAAGCAGAACTGAATGCCCCTTCCCCTGTTTCCATCAAGTTGCTCTTCACTTAAGTCCAGGCACTTAATCTTGTTGCACTTACTCAAGTGGCAGGACACACTACTGCATGACTCACTACCACATGTAGGAAGTTCCCTTACATGCTCCCTAGTACATCACAAAACAGAAATACCCAATCTCACTTCCTGTTGCAGTGTGCCTATATAAAATCCTATTTTCAAAGCATCTCATTAAACTCCACATCCAAATGCGCAGGTAAGCATATGTAGATCCACACATCCCTCCCAAAAACTTCTGTATAAGCCCTAGCCCTCTATAGCCCATAGCTATCTCTATTTCTAACAAATGTATGTACTCTTGTTTTGTACTTAAACCCATTTCAAATTATGCCAGGGTGGGTGCATGGCATTAGACTTACCATCTCCACATATTTTCAAGGGCCAGCAAGAACTCACCAGACAGATTCCATGAGAAATGCAATGCTTTCCAGGATTTGGCCCCTTTCCTGGAGTGAGCCCATTCCAGGGTGCCCTGCCTTTTACAAAGAAAGTGGGCTATATGTGAGGCTACTGGCAATTTTTCCAAGATTATTGGTGTTACTGCACTGGAGGCACCCTTGTTTATCACTCTAGATTTATGGATGTGAACCTGAAACCCTTTAGATGAAAGGAAACATTTTTTTTTTTTTATCCTTCTCCTCCTTGCTCCAGGGCAGCCACTCCTTGAGGTCTGCCAAGGTCCCCGCTGGTGCCCCTGCCTCGATGCCAGCCCCTCACCCCATATCCATACCCCCCTGGGTAACCCAGATGTAACCCTTTGCCGGGGGTCCCTCCTCCAAGGGAAATAGGCACCAGTAGAAGCCGGCTAGCACACTATACTTGGCCCGGGTGCTGCTAGGGTGAATGTAGGCTGCATTGGGGGCTCGGCAGCAACGGGAGCCAGTGACCATCATCCAGTCGTCCCTGGAGCTTTTTCTGCTTTGCTCTCCTGAGGGCATAGTAGCCACAATCTCAAGGCATAAGCCAGCATTCCCCATGCCTCCCCCTTGGTATGTAAGGCCCCGGGATGTTGCCATACCCCCAGCCTCTGCCAGGGGTCGGCAAACGCCGAGTCCTGAATCCCCCTTCCCCCCGAGAGAGGCAAGCAGTCTCCGGACACTCCTAGCCATCTCTCCCCGGCCAGCCCTCCAGTGTCCTGAGTCTGTTCCCGAACCTGGGTCTCTGGCGTTTCAAGCGAGAATCCAACTACTGCACCGATGGGACAGCGAAAGGAAACATTTGACTTCATGATTAATAAATAATAAAAAAAAATCTTTAATAAGAAAGTAAAAAAAATAATATATTAACTTAATAAGTTAATTTGCATCTATTATAACATAAGAGATACACATTTTTCTTCACAGTTTCATGGGATATAGTTTCTTTTTCTTCACAGTTTTATGAAATTCATTTTCTTCTTCATAATTATTCAGTCACTACACAACCTGTGCTCTCCTTCCTCTTCCTCAGGGGCCTACTCTAGAGTGCTTAACTTCAGTCACTCTAAAGCTCACCCTTCATACTTGTCTTCTCTTTTTAATGTAAATATTAATATACTAATACATAATGATATAAGACTGTCACATAAAATTTACTTAATTCTCCCCAGAAGTCTATGTAAGTGTGCATAGTTTTAGTCACTCCAAACCTCATAGTTCATCATTATCTTCTCCTTCTTGCACAAAATATTATGAATCATAATATTAATAATATAATCATATGAAAATATCTCATATAATTAATTACTCCATTCCCTCCCTTAGGGTCCTATTCCAGTGTACAAATTTCAGTCACACCAAACTTCATCCTTCATAACTGTCTTCTGTTTTTAGTGTAATTTATTATTAGTAGTAATACTAATGTAAGTCCCCCCTAGTAGGGTGGGCTTACTAGTTTATAGTTGTCTCTCCCCCTTTCTGTGGTGCCCCCTAGTTTGAGAAAGGTTTTAGACCATTTCTATCACCCTGCCACCAGGGGGCAGTGTAGATGGCCTCTTATTTAAGCCCTGGTCCCCCAGGGTAAGAGGGATATGAGGAGTTGGCGGCAGAAGTAGGCACAGTGCTCTGAGGGGGAGGCCCGGTCAGAAGTCGGCAAGGGAAGTGTCAGTGCGACGCAGGGTTGGTTGGTCTCTGAGGGAGGGCTGTAGGAGTTTTGCAGTTGTGTGGGTCTGAGAAGATTTGTTCATCTGCTGCAGGAGGATGGAAAGGCAACTGGGAGAAAGCAAAAGTACTGAATGGCACCGGAATCCCTTTGTGGCGCAGGGGTCCCGGTACCCTGTTCAAGGTAAGGGGTAGACTGGCAGTGGGGCTACTGTAGCAGTGGCAGGGCTGCAGCAGGGTCTACAGAGGTGGCAGCTCTGGGGTACCATTCTCATGTGGCATGCTGTCAGGGGCAAAGTCTGAAGGCCAAGGGGAAGTGCAGCCTGGGATTCACCATAGGGCCTGCCATGTCTGTATCTGGGGCAGGTCCTGGGACCTACCGAGCCTGTGTCTGGGGTAGGTCCATCAAACCTGTTAAGGGTTATTGCTCTGCTTGGGGGAACAGGTTTGGTAAGGATGGTAGGCATCACTATGCTTGTGTAGCCTGTAAGGAATTGGAGACCAAAAGGAATCTGCGGCACTGAATATGGCTCAGAATACTGTTTGGGTGGCTAAGTGGGAGCAGCTGTGTTAGTCTTAGGCTGCAAATTTGCCCTGAGGCCTGTTCTGGCTCGGCTAGCACTGTGAGGAGTATGGCACTCCCCAACCGAAGGTTGATGTGAGAAAAATGGGAAGGTTTATGCATGTCAATGCTGTATTCTGGTTCTTCAAGATCTCTGCCCAAGGGAAAGCAAAAGTTCAATGTGGAGCCAGATTGGTCTAAGTGTTAGGCCTAGAAATAGAAATCCTACTGCTGTGCTACGTGTGTGCCTGGAGCAGCTGCTGATTGTGAGCTCATCTATCAGCACCATGGAGCTGCTCCTAGTTGTAAATGAATATCTCCTTGGACACAATCATTTCTACATTCAAGAATACGTATGAGAAGATGGTTGTGGTGACTGATCATCTGCCAAATGAATTAAGGTATAATGAATTCTGCTTAATCACTACAGTATTTAGCCCCATTTTGGAGAGTTTGACCCCACCCCATGAGAAAGCAGTGGAAGACAGTCACCTGCAGGGAAGATGTCTGCTGCTAGTCCTAATTCCAGCTGCACCAAAAGTGAGTTGTGTGGGAGAGGGAGGCCTCCTGAGAGGAATAGAAGACGGCCTCAGGTAGGCCACCTCATTTTCCATCTTGCCTTGAGAGAGGTCCAGGGAGTGTTTCTGGTCTGTACCCCTCCCAATTCAAAACATCAGGACCCCTAGACACACCTTTGAGGATCGGGGAGGGTTACAGATGTGGGGGCTTGCCCAGGATTTATTTCTGCACCCAAAGGACAGGCAACACTGCTGCTGTGGGGAAATAAAATGGCCCTGGCTGGGTGTGGGGCCTGATGGTTCATGGGTACCATGTGGTTGGCTGCAGGCAGCTGGAAGACCCTTGTGTACATGGCTCTCTCTCTCTCTCAGCACCTTTGCATCTGGACTTGTGGCAGGTGATGGGAAAGGATGATGCTGATTGGTCGGCTCCATGGAAGTATCTGGAAAGGAGCTGTGAGGAAACGCCACTTTGCTAGCCTAATGAGAGAGGAAAGAGAGAGAAGCAGAGGTATGATTTTCAGATAAAGAGGCTGTTTGTGAGACTGTAAAACCAATTAATCAGATGACTATGGTGGAAGGATTTTCATCTGAGGAGGAGCCCCAGGCAACGGTTCCTGCCTCTCTACTCACTTGGCTTTGGAACTAAGCAGAGAGGGGAAAAGCTGAGGAAAGATGTGTAAGATGTGTATATCATGGAGAGGGGGTGGTCAAGTTGCCATTTCATACTGTTTGCTCCTGCGCTGTGCCATGGGGCCTTTTTGAAGGGACACCATTTGTTTTCCCCTGGCATTACCCTACTAGAACCTCAGTGGGAACGGCTTTCCTACATTCTCAAGGAAGCCTGGATTTGGGAGCTGAAGCCAAGTTAGAAGTGCAAAAGAGTGGTGACCTGATAGTAGAAGTAAAGGTTGAGTCTCTGGAGGTGAAGATCGAGGCTGTGGAGGGGTCATCTGAAGGTGACGAGGGGGAGCACAGCCATCTGCTCAGCTCCACCCCACTGGCTGTCAACTATCCTTGTGACAGAAGGAGGGGCAGGGGTCTGCAGATGCCAGCAGCGGACCTTCCAGGGCCCAGGGGTTCTCTGCTCGGCAACAACACTCCTGGTGCAACAGCTCAAAGTGAGGCCCCTCCATCATATTCTGTATGGCCTGTGGCGAAGGTGGAGCCCAGAGAAGAAGAGGAAAACTGGTAAGAGGCTGCCGCATTAACCCTCTGAGGATTGTTAAGGAGATATCAGTTTTCAGATCATAAAATCCACTTCCTCATACACTTTATTACTCATGACACTTTTAAGGAAACAGAATCTCTGCCACTTGGCCCTCCTCTGCTTTTACCGCTTGCCTACAAGTGACATCATTATACTCTGCTTTTCACACTGTGATTATTTCTTCAGCAACCATTTGTGCTGCTGCCACAAATAGAGGATGATTATGTGATCTGTAGACAAGCAGCAAGAGCTGATGGAAGTCCAAGTGAAGGAGAACCCTGTTTTCCAGCAATAATCCTCAGTAATTGAGTAAGGGACAAATGCTGAAAATAGTAAAGTTGAATTGTGTCTCTAAAGTTTCCCTGTGGTGCCAATATGCTTTCTAATAAAGCATTTGTTCAACCACTTGCAGGTCACATTTCCAGCAAGAAGCCACTAAACTAAAAAGCAAAAATTAATATATTTACAGCAATTAAGTTTAACTTCTGTGATTTCTATTTTTTTTAACTTTCTATTGTTATCGATCTACTCAGTAGCAACTTATTTCACTGTACCATTCAAAAAGATCATGCCAGCCCCCAGTTGGGCTTACAATTGCTATCTGTGACATCTTAGTGTGTTGTCATAGTATACATAAGCAACTACATTGTTTGTCTATTGACCAGTGAATTGATTTTAAGGTTCTGTCATTAACATGCAAATGTCTGAATTATATAGGATGGTGTTATTTAAAAGGATCTATGTACCACATTGAATCATGCATGCAAATCAATTTCTTTTGTGTGCCTCTTCTAGCAGAACTAAAACAATTGATGGCCCTGCTTTTAGCTATTGGGTTGCCATCCAATGGAATTCTCTTCTTGTTCCATTAAGGTTGTCAGTAGTGCAGTTGCTGTGTGTAATTAATTGCTGAAAACCTACTATATCTCTGAATTGCTATGGAGACTTTAATAATAATATTGTCATGGTTCTTACAAATGCCACTGTGTTACTGTTAATATGCATCTAAGTATAGGGGATGTTGACTTATTGAAATTGTAATGTGCTAGGAACCATAATACTGTATACATATACTGTACATTACTTGACTTGCTTTGCACTTATCACCAATGCTATTGTAAAAGCACCCTGAGCAAAGAAAGGGCACTATACAAGAATAAAACTATTACTGCAGTACTAGTACTACTATATTTTCTATTTCATTTTTATCTACTGTATGTGTGTGTGTATGGAGATTAATTGTATTTGTGAGTTTGATGTTTAAAGTTCCTTGAACATGGGTAGGACTGATGGGGACCAATTGGTGTGAGGGGAGAAAAATTACGACAACTGAAAAAGGCACAATATCAAAATTCTTTGCAAAAAAACTCTTTTAATGTAGATTAGGGTTGCTACCACACGACACTCAATCCCTCAAAGTTTGGGAATGTGCTATTATGGTTTTTAACCCAATGCCAACAAAATTTCTAAATGTGCTCTTAGGGTTGTCAACTTTAACTCCCATCTCCTCCCTCTCCCTTTCCCTTTTTACCCAAGACCAAGTTACAGGTATGGAGCCATCCATTAATAGTGGGGTACCTGTAACACACAGCCAACATATTCAAAATTTGTAAATAGTAATCCTAATCAGCACCCCATTACCTACCCTAATGACCCAAGGGCAAGACACAGATCCAGCTCCAAGATACAAGGCTGTACTAGTCCATGTTAGCCTCTTTTGGCCTAATGCTAAGTTGCACAGTTACCACACAGTTAATGGTGGTTGAAGTCCAAAAACTTCACAGAGAAATTCATAAATTTACCAAATTCAAAAAGTTTTCCTTTAAGGTGAATTTCTTCTTCGTCTTAAAGGAGAAATGCATGAATGGTGAAAATGTGACCTTTGCCTGTGAATTGTGACTGTAAGGTGAAGTTTGCAAGGATTCATAAGATTAGAGGTCACCTGGTGTTGCAATGAGCTGTTCTGCCATGTGTAGGCTGAATTCAGTGCAGTGTGAGGAAGACAGAGCAAGTATTAAGTGTGCTCTATATCTTTGTCCCTATAAAGCGTTGGAAAACATTTAAACCATGCAGTTTTTTCCTGACAAATTACTCCATAAAGTGTCTAATGTGCCTTGTGGAGAGCATGAAGCTCATGAGGAAAGTTCTCCATCAAGACAGAGCTCGTGGTAGAGAAGTGTGCTATGTTATAGATGGCTGCTGGAGTTCACGCATGAACACAGAGACACGAAGGCCATCTTGGGCATGCCGACTGTTTCCATTGTGAGCTCTGTGCACATGCATGACATGAAATACTTAAGTACCACAATAAAGTAATGTGCCCACGGGGGTGTGTGTGGCTACCGCACCGTGAAGTGGAGGGGCAGGGGAAACCATTCACACCACCAACAAGATGTGCACTGTGGACAAATGACTGCATCACTGTAGGAGAGGACTAGGACAGAATCTGGTCATGGTCCCTTATCTCTCCTACAGTGATAGCAAAACGTCTGCAGGGCTCCGCCCATGCAGCCATAGAAAAGACAGGCTACTTTTCTGTCTTAGCAGGCAACACTGTTGTAGTCACATTTTTGTGTGAATTTTTTTTCTTCTGATTTCTGTTGTTTGTTATTTTAGTTATGTAGAACCCATAGATATGTTTTACTGAATTATTATTGTCACTGTAGTTTGAGTATCTTGATTTCAGTTTTGTTTATTGATAGAAGATAGCTTTTTTCATGTGCATAGTAATGTCATGATAATTACTTGTTTTGTTGCATCTTGTGTGTGTCCTCTTAGCCCCTGAAATCCCTGTCATGTATCGTTTGTAAAAAAAAAAAAAAAAAGAATTGATGGCAGTGGAGGTGCTGCTGGTGATGCTGATTCAGGAAGAGTTTGAAAATTAACAGAGGATGCGAATGCTGATACTTTCACAGGGTATGCCTGCCACCCCACCATGACACAGGAACTTCCCTTATACCCCCCATGAACAACTGCCGGCATGGACAGGCTACCTCCTCCACCACCCCCACTCAGTGCTTCCCTCTGCCTTTTCTCCCACTCAGCCCAGTGACTTGCCATAAGATGGGTCCTTTAGCCCCCGGTACCCATGTGGGTCACCTGTTTGCCCTGGCAGCAGTGGCAGAGTGGGGTGGGGGTGGGTAGGTTGATGAAATGTCCGACCATCATGTCAGTGAATGACTTCTGTTGGGAAATTGACCCATTCTGATTTCTCAGTGAATCCTCACCTCCATGCTTCTCTCCCCATTATCCCAGATGCACATGCACACTACAGCACAAAAAAATGTTTTTTTCCTTGTCAGCAGACAGTCTGCATCAGCACTGTGACACACAATTGACTTGGGAGACAGTGAGACATGAGCAATGTGGGAATGAGGGGTCCTTACCACATGACTCTGTAGTGGACTGACTACTATAAGAGTCATGTGGTAAGTTAGTATACTCAAGTGCATATGTCAGCACTGGAGAAATTGTGCCGTGCACAGTCTCATGAAGAGAGGAGGACGTGTGTGTGTGTGTGTGTGTGTACCGGGTGGCTCACCAGGCTAATCTCGCATGTGTTTGCTGTCATTCAGTCTCAGATAAAATATTGCTATACCATTTAGAAAGAGCAGGTGAACTGAATGTTAGCAGCAGCTTAGAAAAACAAACTCTGGTCAGAGCCACAATGGCTGCTAATGCATTAATATAATAAAATATTTATTTATTTAAAAGATTTTATGAGGAAAGACAAACTGAGCTGGTAACAGCTTGTTTTCAGATGTGTCCTGGGGGAAGGAGAAAGGGGGAAAAGATAAAAGATACAAAAATACAGAATATAAAGTTCATAGAAATGGAATAAGAGTAACAAAGATAAAGAGGACAAATATGTCTAAGAATAAACTGACAAAAATAAGTTATCAAGCAATAAGTTGTGGAACTGACCAAAGATTGATGAAATAGTTATTAACTTACAGTATCAAAATAAAAACTAAGGGAATGACTGATACTGGAGAAGAGATATATAATTAATGTGTGACTTAGTTGTATTACTGTGATGTGAAATCATTCACTGGTTAGGCTGCCTTCTTGTTCTGCTTTCCTAAACATTGGAACTCTCTCCCCCTAACCATTCATTCTGCCTCTTCCAAATGCTCTCTCTACTCTCTGTTCCATAACCACACTGCTACCTCCTGTGCCTGCCTTTGAGTCATAACCCTTCCCCATTCCTCAGTTTACCCTCTTCCCCTCTTTCTCCATGACCACACCACTCCCTCCTGTGGCTGCTCTTGGTCATAGCCCTTTCCTGCTCCTCAGTTTACCCTATTTTCCCTCTTTCTCCTCCTTTGTGTGCCTCCACCCACCTCATCAACCCTCCTCCCTCTTGTCTTCCTCCCTCACTTGTCTGCACTTTCTCTTCTCTCCCTTCCCCCCATCTGTGCTCCTTACTTCAGTGCCCTATCCCCTGGTGCCCTCGCCATTTAAAGTACTATTGCTTGTGCCCATGGGACAGATTCCCAGCCATGTCCTTGTAAAAGTTTTGCCTATAATTTTACCTGTCTGATAAACCTCATTCATGTTTGATTTGAACTGTTTAATTCATATCTTTGTATGATGTTTCATCATATATGTAATTGTTCTATGTTATTCTTATACCTCTCTTCTCCTTTCCCCAAGACACATCTGGAAATGAGCTATTTTTCAGCTCAGTGTGTCTTTCCCGGTGAAACATTTGAAATACATAAATAAATAAATTACCACATGACTCTGTAGTGGACTGACTACTATAAGAGTCATGTGGTAAGTTAGTATACTCAAGTGCATATGTCAGCATTGGAGAAATTGTGCCGTGCACAGTCTCATGAAGAGAGGAGGACGTGTGTGTGTGTGTGTGTGTGTACCGGGTGGCTCACCAGGCTAATCTCGCATGTGTTTGCTGCAAGTTTGCAACTTTATTCATTCAGTCTCAGATATGTTAAATGGTAAATGTACAATGTGAAAGTCCCACATTTACACCACAATAGTAGAAAAAACAGAACCATAAACATCAAGGTAATGCAGTGAACAGTGCTTTTGGTTCTGGACATACACACAACCTTGAAAATGTGCACAACACACACACACATGCATGCATGCATGTGCACATACACACACACACACACACACACACAACTGTTACAACAGCTATGCACACACATAGGGTGTGAGTGTCATTAGCAGGATTGGGCAGCTACAATATTTCATTTTCAGTGTGGTCCTGCTTTTACACATTTTTCCAGTGTATTTAGTAGAGTTAGCACAGATAAAATGCAGAATCTAATTGTTATGCATTTTTACAATGCAGTTACCTAGGATAGGTCAGTTAACATGCAGGATCTCATTTTCAGTGAGGTCCTGATTGTATCTATTGTAACACTAACAGTTCTGGGATGCCCTAAATGACTTGACTCCATCACAGCTTGTATGTTTTCAGTGACCAGATACTGTATCTCTTTTTTGGCCAGCAAGGGGATGGGAATTTGGCTGAGTACAAGTTTTAGTGCCTCATTTTTGCTTTGGGGAGCTATATTCAAACATGCTTGGGGCACTCAAACTTTGCTCCAAACATGTTTGAATATAGCAAATTTAATGAACTGTGCTAATCTGCACTCAGGAAAGGGACTTTTCAAGGGACAGCTTGATACCTTTTAATATGGGCCATTACTCTGTGTAGTTCTGGTTTCCAGTTCTAGGTTTGTCTACCTATTTTTGTTTCAAGCTTTTAACCACTGACTATATTGCTTTTAGCCACTGACTGCCATGCCAGCAACCCAGGTTCAAAAATGGACCTGGGTCACTTGGGAGGTAACCTGAAGGGAGGATGGACATCTGTAGGAAAAATACAGGAATCTAGGTGACAGCACCATGGGATGGCATGGGAAGGGACCACATACCTGGATGCCTGAGGTGTTTCCATGGAGGCTGAGTATACACATGTCTGGACCTAATAGGGGAGAAAATAGGAAAAACCCTATTAATGTAGAGCAGTGATGGCTTGCTCTCTTGCAGGCCCCACACTGATGACTAAGTGCCTCTGATCCAAGGTCCTGAGGCAGGACCACCAGAAAAGATAAGACCCAGAGAAGGTGGATGATGGGGTTGTGATGTCTGACCCAGACGGGGAGCCAGTCAGGGTGCTGAAGGAGGTAAACAGTTTTGTAGAAAATAAAATATTATAAATTATTATGCATTCCAAATGTATCCTTCTTCCCCCGCAATATATATATATATATTTATACAATGGGGGTGAATGAATAAATGAGTGTGATAAATCATGTTATTTGATAATTGTAAGGACTGACATTTATCACACCCCCGAAACCCACGCTAAACCCGCGCAAAGCCACATAATCACAGAAAGCCGCACAAAGCTGCGCAAATGGTACATTTTGCAACAGTGAGGCCCCATTGTATAAATAGGACACATGATGTACATGTCGTGGAATATGAAAAATATTTTCACTCCTGCCTCGTGGAACACTGTATATTTCACCAGTGCCTTCGCACTCGTGAAATATCCAGGCTCACTCTGCAGGTGTGAAAATATTTTCCATATTCCACTCCGTGCCATCATGTATCCCCATTATATATATATATATATATATATATATATATATATGGATATGACATGGCCTGACTGAAGATATCATATTTATCTTCACGAGAGGCGGTGATATCATGTATCTCTCACGGTGGCGGCCACGAGTGAGATATCTTGATGTCACTGGCCTCGAGTGAAGATAAATATGATATCTTCAGTCAGGCCATGTCATGTTCTGTTTATACAACATATGTTTACCCGCCCCAACACAATGCTCTATATGCCCCTTTCAATGCAATGGGACACATACAGGTGATGGTCCTTGCAATATAACCCCTTCCCTAAACCCTCCCAAAACAACATATGTCATATGTTGTTCAAAAAAATATCTGGCTGATCCTGCTTTTTATTTAAAAACAGATACTGCAATGTACTTTCCCCAATGCAGCCCTCCATGGCACCCACCCCACCACCACCACCATAACACAACAGATTACATAGGTTATTGAAATAGCTGGTTGATCCTGTCATTTTAAATTATTAAAAAATTATCTGGTTGATCCTGTCATTTCTAACAATGTTTGATTTTATGTTATTCGTTGCTTGAATTAGCTTTTCTCTTTAAATGCAGCGTGTCGGAGTGTTATTCACACTCGTGGATGGCATAGTTCCACACATTTTTGAGGAGGCACTCTGAATTGGAAAAGACAGAAAACGCTGTACTTTATGTACAGCTTACTGTTATTTCTTACAAAAGAAGCTGCTGAGTACACACACACACAGCGAGTGAGCGGCTTCTGAACGGCCGAGAGAAACGCGAGTGTGTGTTGCTATAGCAACACACACTCGCATTTCTCTCTGCCATTCAGAAGCCACTGACTCACTCACTGTGGTCTGTGTGTACTCCGCAGCTTCTTTTGGAAGAAATTACAGTAAGCTGTGCATAAAGTGCAATGCTTTATCCTTTTTGCAACTCTGGGTGCCTCCTCAAAAACATCTGAAATGATGTTATCCACAAGTGTAGATAGAGCTCTGCCACGCTACATTTAAGGGGAAAGTGAAAGTGTTCAAAGCGGCAGGATCAACCAGATAAGTATTAAAATAAATATTTATTCAAAAATAATTTCAGGATCAACCAGATAATTTAACAGACAAGTTGGAGCTGCATTGTGGGGGGGGGCAAGGGGTAGAGAGAGTCACGTGATGGGTGTGTGGATAGCAGGGAAAGTGAAAGTGCTGGAATTATGATGACATATAGGAGTTTGGAAGATACACGATGACGTATTGGAACATGAAGATATCAAGTATATCTTCACTGGTCTACTTGAGATATCACTTTTTATACTGGCTTTTATCCCTAAACATATGTTGTATAAATATATATATATATATATATATATATCCCTCTCAGCCTCTCCCTTCTTCATTCCTTCCCCCACTAAAAGGCTTTATTTAGGCCTATATATGTAGACAAATAAGACTTTAAACAAATTACTGAAAAATGCCACCCATATCCCCAAAAGCCTGTGACACATCTAAGCTCCATTTCTGCAAGGCATAATTAGATTGGATTGCATTCTGTCTTATTACAGTCCATTAAGATCAATGGCAAATACATTTTGGTGAAATTCAGCTACTAGGATAGAAACATTTCCAGTGGGGGAAAAAAACATGTGAAAAAAATACTGTGTTTCTCGTTTTTGTCATTTTTTTAACATTTAGGTATAATACTTTAAGTGGCATTAACTACACTGTAGCTACTGTATAACTACACTGTAACTGCACTGTAACTACTATGTAGTTGTTAACTAGTTTCACATTTTCATGTTGTGTAGTTACACACAGTTTGCATGAAGTAACTACATTGTAACTGTACTGTAACTACCATGTATTTGTTAACTTGTTTCACATTTGAGTGTTGTGTGCTTACACAATTTGCATGAAGTAATAGTTACATGTGCAGCTACTACTGTCTCCCTTTTGGTACAAATCAATTCATTCTGACAAGAGTAACTACACATTTTATAGCTGTTGCAAAGTGTAACAGAAAATCTGTTGTGCAACTACCACAGTATCTCTTCTGGCATTGTGTAATTTGTTCTTATAAAGGCAACAACACATGTATTGCAAACTGCAACAGCAAGTCTATTGTGTAACTACTATAGCATGTTACTATTTTTGGCATTATTAAATATGTTCTTACAAGTGCCTTGTGCACTGTTTCAACAATCTGGGCTGGATATTCAAACTGCGCCATTCTGTGGCGCAAGCCCTTGCGCTGCTCAAAAAAGTTGCGCTGGGGTGTGGCCGGGGTGATATTCAATGGCGTTACGCTATTGAGCAACTCCTTTGAATATCACCCCCCGGCCACAGCCACTGTGCATGGTGCAATGGAACTTGTGCCACCGCAAGTGGTCAGAGTGGAGCATTCAAGATGCAGTGGCGCAAGTTCCATTGCGCCATGTGCAAATTTCCGATATTCAAAAGGTGACATGCAAATGGGGCCATAATTCATGCAAGGTGCAGGGGGGGCCATTTGCATCTTCTTATGGCCCCATTTGCATGCCATTAGCATGTAGGTGCGCCGATCCTGACGACTTGCACCTGGCACCCTGGACCGACGCCCCCTGCAGCCCGATCGTGGGCAAAACAGTGGTAACCCCCACCCGACTGGCCCGATCGCAGGCAAAACAGTAGTAATCCCCCCCCGACTGGCCCGATCACGGGCAAAACAGTAGTAATCCCACCCACAACTAGCCTGATCATGGGCAGAACAGAGTTCAACCCCCCAAAAGACCAATATCCCTGGTGGTCCAGTGGACTGTGAAGCCCGATCGCGGGCATTAGAGTCACCCCAGGTCAAGTACCCTGGTGATCTGGTGGCCCCACACCACCCACGGAGCCCCACCAACCCACTCCCCTGTCAGCTGGCGGGTGGCAGCACCACCCACTTGCTGCCCTGCCCACCGACTGACTGCTCAGTAGGGTTGCACACCATTGGTTCAGGCAAGAGCCAATGGGCATGCAGCTATACTGTACAAAGGCAGTCCAGATATGTGAATGAATTCACTGCCTTGTACAGTATAGGCTGCCGCCCATTGGCTCTTGCTCTGAACCAATGGGTGTGCAGCCCTACGACAGTCAGTCGGCGGGGGCAGGGGAAGGAAGGCGGTGGGGTGCTGCCATCCCGCGGCTGACCAGGGGGAGCGGGTGGTGGGGCCGTGGGTGGGTGGGTGGGGGTGGGGGCCACTAGATCACCAGGTACTTGGACCTGGGAGTGACTCTAATGCCCACAATCAGGCTTCGCAGTCCACTGGACCACAAGGGCTACTGGTCTTTGGGGGTTGAACTCTGTTCTGTCCATGATCGGGCTACTGGGGGTGGGATTACTACTGTTTTGCCCGCGATCGGGCCAGTCGGGGGTTACTACAGTTTTGCCTGCCGATCGGGCCAGTAGGAGGGTTGTTCAGTTCTGTTCTGCCCGCGATCGGGCTAGGGGGGGGTTACTATTATGCCCACGATTGGGCTGCAGGGGGGGCACAGGGAAGAAGTGGAGGGCCACCCACAGGTGGCAGCTGCTGTGTTGTGCCCTGCAATGCGGCAGCTCACCTGTGGGTGGCCCTCGACTTACCCTTTTTTTTTTAAAGTTGTGCAGGCGCAGATTGGGGGTTGCGCTTGTAATAACCTGCACAGCCTGGCTGAATATCGGGCTGTACAGTTTATGCATGGTTCCTCCCTCCGTTGAGCATGCCTTCATTAGCATTGTGCTGTTGCTCAGCATGGCTTGAAGTGCGACTGCCTCCTGCTGAATATCGCAGAATGGCGCAATTTTGGACTTGTGCAGGCGCAACCCTATTACGCATGGCGCAACCCTTTTGAATATCCAGCCCTCTATGTCTTGTTTACATTTATTTAAAGGGTAATCATGCAGAAAAACTTAAAAGTATAATAAGAATGGTAACTAAAATATGATTACACTGTATCTTCAGTCTGACTGGCAGCTCTGTGGGTGGTTGTAATGCAGGGTATAACCATGGCTATCCATACATAAAATATGATGACCAGTCATAAAATATTATTTTATTTTTTATTATACATACATATGTGTATGTGTGTGTGTGTGTGTGTGTATATATATATATATATATATATATATATATGTATATATATATATATATATATATATATACCCTTCCCGGTTATGCCTGAAAAATAGGCAGAATTTTGCTGGTGCACTTACCCGTCAACAAAACTGAATAAATAAATAATTCACACACACACACACACATATATATGTATATATATATATATATATATATATATATATATATACACACACACATATATATTTACTACATTACATATACAGATAGATATACATATATATTTTTTATATTTTCTCTGGTGTCTAGTGCTACCCCACCACCCTCTGATTGTTGTCCCCATAATATTTCTTTCCCTGGTGTCTAGTGGCACAATCCACCCTCCAATTCCGCTCCACATAAATAATTGATGTATCCCCAGTGTCTAATGGTGCTCCCACCCTCCCATGCCTGACCTTGTAACATTGCACATTATCTCTGGTGTCTAGTGCCACCCCCCACCCCCACCCTCCTATGTCCCTTAGAGCCTGAAAAGAACATCTCTGAAGAACATTGCTGAACATCTTATTTAAATCAGCAATGACATGCATAAGGTTGAAACTAGTCTAGATAGAGGGGGAATGTAGACTGGCAATTTTTGCACTAATCACTGAGCCACCTAACTGCACCTTCTAATTGTTGTGATACACACAAAAACTGACTAATACATATACACATATGTGCATATATATTCCAGTACAGCATTGCAGTGCACTGCTTACACACACACACACAGAGCATTATCGGGCAACATAGTTTTGTACAGAGGCCCTAAACTCTGGATTTCCATCCCAATCCAACTCAGACCAGTAGACAAGTTTTTAGTTTGCACAACATCAAAAAATAGCACTTAGAACAGTCAAAAAATCATTGCCTTGTTGTTTGCCATCAAACACAGGATGATATTGTTATTAAGTTTATTGATTAAAGTTTTAGTGTTTGGGGAATAGCGATGGGGTATTAGTGCTCATGTAACTTGTAGTACTTTTTGTTGCTTTAATCTATTCCCACCCTTGAGTTGTAGGTATGTAGGTAGGAGTTTGTAGGGAATAGAAGGCCCATGAACAAGAGGAGGAGGGGATGGTGGTGGACAAAACCACTCCCTAAGCAAGGAAGGTGTGTTAGTGATGGGGTTGAGTAAAACTTGAGGGAGGAGCTATTCCCCACATTGAACCATGGGCTTAAGCCCTCCCATTCAATGTTTGGGGAATAGCGATGGGGTATTAGTGCTTGTATAACTTGTAGTACTTTTTGTAGCTTTACTCGATTCCCACCCTTGAGTAGTTGGTATGTAGGTAGGAATTTGTAGGGAATAAAAGGCCCAAAAAGATACCTCCTCCAACTCATGGAGAGTATGACCACTGGTACTCAGGAGAGGAAAAACCCCCAGGTGAAGAAAACCTCTGAGGTGCCATGGCCATTGGTCTGCCCATCCTCTAGGCATACTAAGAGGAGAAGGACCTAGATTCTAGTAACCATAGCTAATTTTGAGGAAGGTGAGCTTCTTGGAGGGATGATGGTCCACCTTCGATCCATGGATGATGTAGTTTGGATGACAATCCTGAGGTTGAAGAAGAAGATCTTTTCTGAAAGAGTGGTAGAATCCTGAGTGTGAAGTATATCCAGTCGAAGCAGGGTGAATGAAGTTGAGATTTCCAAGGTAAGGAAGGATACTTGTCCAAAGGGATTGCAGACACTTAATGAGCAGGGAGAGCATGATTTGCTCGATATGTTACCAGACAGTGAACAGTGGGAATGTGATTATTTGTGAAGTCATAAGTGAATGTTCCAACTTTTGGGAGGTTTGACATTCATGGTAAAGTCTGGAGGTAAGGAATTAAGTGGTGAGCAATTAGTTGTAAAATAAGCATCCATGAAGTGGAAGAAGAAGTCAAGTAGAGTCTTTGAGTGCCTGATAAGAGAAATGCCATAAGTGATTTGTAGACAAATACAGGAAGATTGGCTTATGCAGTCCAGCTGGTAATTGAATATATATAGAGAATGATTAGAAGCTCAGTATGAGGAATTGGATAGCTTATTTGGGCATTGATATTGTAACTATACTTGTACATGTTCTGCTGGTCCACTGGCTGAAGTAAATACGGGTATTTCTGTGGTGCAGTTGCCCATGAGATGCACTGAGGTGGCTATGGCTAGTTAGGTTTACAGGTACTCTGATGCCTAAATACGTGAGAGAAGATTGGTAACAGATATCTGAAAGTGTCCATAGGCTGGGTTGGTAGTGAAGTCGAGTAATGTGAAATGCCAGAGGATCCTAGTGCTATGGTTGATTAAGACTTGTTGGGAGGCAAGACTGGGATAGTGAATTTGCTGTAACGGTTGTGGATTTCCAGATTGAGAATTGGAGGAGCCTGTTCTTGGTGAAAGTCTCCACTGGAGTGAGAAATGGAGATAATTTGTGAAGGATAGACTAGAAGAACCGCTGGATGGGCAGCTAACTTGACTGATGGTAATAGGATGGAGAAATGCAGATTAGTATATGAGGTATAATGATGTTCAAGAGCTAGAAAACAGTGGTTTGGATGGCATAACATTAGTAAAGCAGCTAGGCATGGGAGATCCAATGATGGGAGTTCTGGGAACACAGCTGTGACAGTCTTAGGACAAGCATTGGCTGTTGAGAAAGTAGGAGTCGAGTAACGTGGTCAACAGTCGGTGCTGGTAGGAGAGGCTGCAAAAGATAAAACGGATGATGACCATAGTGGTATGAGGTATCTTGCGATTCCCAGTATCCATTGGAGCAATAATGGTTATGAAGTTGGAGCATAACAGAAGGATTTAAGTCCTTTCCATGTAGGAGGGTAGCCAGTGAGACATGGTAGACAAGGAATTCACAGTGATTGAATAGACAGGATTCGTAGGGTGTATCCAATAAAGATGGATGAGATCTTTCTATTGTCCAGTTAAATGAAAATTCAGGAATGATCATGAGGAGTTGACTGGGCAGTATATAAAACTCTATGATGATGTAAGAGTCTATGAGGTATGTTATCCAAGGAATGTTATGCTAGAAGTAGTTTTCCTCAGGTGAAATGAACAAGTGATCCATCGAGTAGTGGAAGGGAACTGTTAGAATGGCCAGGGTAGGAGTATGAGATGGATAAACAGGAGGAGGAGGAGCTGACGGTGTAGGAATACAGGCCAGAGAGAGGATGATATGCCCAAAAGAGCCATAGCAAACAAGACGAAGCCCCAAGCCTGCAAGGCGAAGATGAAAAGGCAGAAATCCAAAGATGGAAGGTAAATCCGGAGTCAGTGCTAATGGAGGAATGATCTGGGGAAGGAGGTGGCCTAGGCAAAGCTGGATGACATCCTGTGTAGGAAGGAACAGGACTGGGTCAGCTCCTAAGTGAACAGCAGCTGAATGTGGGAAGGCTGTAGTGAGTTACTAGAGGATGATCCACGGAAGGACAAGGAGCGAAGCCAAGTACCAAGAGCAACCGAGTTGAGATAGATGAGTCCCACATCAGACGAAGGCTTCAAATGATGAGTGAAGAGGACAGAAGGTGCAGCAATGAAGAAGGATAAGGTTCCACTTTTGAAGGAGAAAACAAACTTATACAGCAGCTGGAAGGGGTGACCTGCAGAAGGGAAGTCCAAGAGGCAGTCGAACAGGATTGAGATGGAGACTGAACAAGCTGGCATGATCCAATTCATGAGGGAAAGGAGGTCAAGGTGGGTCCGAACATGCTGGTCCATGGAAGTGCAGGATGGAGACAGGTGAGGAAGGATGTAAGGCAATCAGAGCAGAGGATCCCGTTCTTAGAGGGAAGTGTCAATTGGGTAGGAGGTAGAAAATGCAGAAGGAAGAACAGTCAGTTGTAGATGCAGGTTCCTAACTAAGGTAGTTGAGGTGAGACGACCTGGACATGACACACCAGGCAATGTATGTTGGTGAAGGCAAAATTGGTAAATGGTTCTGGTCCTGGAGGGAGCAGCAAGGGCTGGTCTGGTAGAGAGCATGTAAGGTTGAAACAGGCGATTGCAGATATGAGCTTCCAGTCCAGGTAATCAAGGAGAGATGACCAGTATCCGATACCACCAGGCAGAGGTAGGAGGATGGAGGTAATTGAGAGGATGAGGTCCCACTCCAGATAGGAGCAGCAACTGGCTACGAGACAGAGATGGTACTGAACAAGGGGATATAGCATGTATAGGATGCCAAAGGTGGAAAGTCAAATGCAGATAGAAACATAGACTTTGACGGCAGATAAGGACTGCTTGGCCCACCTAGTCTGCCCATTTTCTTACCTACAGGATAAGCTGCAGATTCTAGTTAACCAACAGCCTATTTCTTCTTGCCCCCCACAAGAATTGCTTTATGTCTGTCCCATGTATTCTTGAATTCTCCCACAGTTTTAGACCTCTCAACCTCCTCAGGAAGGCTGTTCCATGCGTCCACCACCCTCTCTGAGAAAAAATACTTCCTCACATTACCCCTGAACCACCCCCCCATCTTTAAATGGTGTCCCCTTGCTCTTGCACATATCTTTTTCTGAAAGATGCTACCCTGTTGGACTTTGTTGATTCCACTGAGGTACTTAAAAGTTTCTATCATGTCCCCCCTTTCCCTCCTTTCCTCAAGGGTATACATATTAAGCTCCTTTAGTCTCTCCTCATATGGCTTCTCTTGCAGACCCTGCACCATTTTAGTTGCCCTCCTAGTGGACTGCCTTTATCCTGTCTATGTCCTTGTGGAGATGGGGTCTCCAGAACTGGATGCAGTACTCCAGATGGGGTCTCACCAACTGTTTGTACAGAGGGATAACAACTTCCTGTTTTCTACTGGTGATGCCTCTCCATATACATCCCAGTATACCCCCAGCCCTCCCTACTGCCTTCTCAAATTGCTTGCAAACCTTAAGGTCATCTGTTATGATTACCCCAGGTCCCTTTCCATTTTTGTTGTTGTTACTACCTCCCCCCCCTCCATTGTGTAATCTTCCCCTGGGTTTTTGTTTCCCTGGGGCATTATTTTGCACTTCTTTGCATTGAATCCAAGCTGCCATACTTCTGACCATTCCTCCAACCTTGCCAAGTCTCTTTTCATCCTTTCCAGGCCTCCTTGTGTATCAACCCTGTTGCAGATCTTTGTGTCATCTGCAAAGAGGCATACTTTTCCTTCCAGTCCCTCTTCAAGGTCACTTATAAAGAAGTTAAAAAGGACTGGACCCAGTACTGAACCCTGCGGTACCCCACTAGTAACCCCTCTTTCTTCAGAGTGGACTCCATTTACAATTACCTTCTGTGTCCTGTTGTCCTGCCAATGTTTTACCCAGGCTACCACTCTGGGACCCACCCCCAGGCTGGTTAATTTGACTATTAATCTTTTGTGTGGGACTGTGTCAAATGCCTTGCTAAAGTCTAGGTATTCCATGTCCACAGTCCCTCCCTGGTCTACTGCTTTGGTCACCCAGTCAAAGAAATCAATTAGATTCATCTGACATGACCTTCCCACTGTGAACCCATGCTGCTTTGGGTCCTGTGCCCCCCTGGCTTCTAGGTGCTCAACAATTCTTTCCTTCAGAGGTGATTCCATCACTTTCCCTACCACAGAGGTCAAACTGACAGGTCTGTAGTTTCCTGCCTCTGTCTTGGTCCCACTTTTGTGAAGGGGAATCACATCTGCCTTCCTCCAGTCCTCAGGTACCACACCATCCTCCCATGATTTGTTAAAAAGGGTAGTCAGTGGTTTCACTAGTTCTCCCCTTAATTCTTTTAGAATTCTGGGGTGAATTCCATCAGGCCCCATTGCTTTGTCCAGATTCAGTTTTAGGAGTTCTTTCAGAACCCTTTCTTCTGTTAAAGGACTGGGATTGAACCCCCTAACAAGAGTGCTTCTGTTAATTGGATTAGGCACCTTCCCCTCCTCCTCTTTTGTGAATACTGAGCAGAAATATTCGTTCATTATCCCTGCCTTTTCACTGTCCCTCTCTGCCCACCCACCATCCATTCTATTCAGCCTCATTATCCCTCCCTTTGTCTTTCTACACTCTCTGATGTACCTATAAAAGGTTTTATCCTCCTTCTTAACCAAGTTGGCTATCTTTTCCTCAGTTTGGGCCTTTGCTATTCTGACTTCCTTCCCTGCTTCCTTCTGCCTTAACTGGTACAGCTCTCTGTCCTGCTCCTTCTATGTTTCCTTATACTTCCTGAATGCTATCTTTTTCACCCTGACTCTCCCCCCCCCACCTCTTTTGAGAACCATAGTGGCTTTTTCTTTTGTTTTGATTTGTTTATTTGCTTCACACAAAGGCTTGTTGCCTCTGTGATGGCAGTTTTTTTTTGTGTGTACTGTGTTTATTCCCCTCACTCCTGCTCGGATGCTCCCCTCTCCTTCAGGCACTCCTATGATCTTTCTCTGCCATACCTCCCTACTGCCTCACTCAAGTCCTGACCCCCTGCAAGCCACATATCGCAGTCCTTCCCATGGTATCCTGGCTTTTCTCTTCACCGGTCGGGTCCCCCCTTTGGGGGGAATGTACCAGTGGAGGGGGACACTTGTACCTACCTTATAGGCCGTGGGACACTGCTGAGGCCTGTGGGAGGTGGCTCCTTGGAGGGTTCAGAGGCATAGAGGATCTGGAGGCCATCATCCAGCAAGCACCCAGCCATTTTCCTCTCTTCTATTCGGGGTGGCATAGTGCCGTAATGGCTAATGCCGACGTCCGCCCCTCCCCAATGGCGTGTGTGATCCGATGTCCTGTGATGCTCCCAGCCTCTGCTAGGAGCCAGCAGGCACCGGAACGTTCCCTCACCCTCCTCCCAGAGAAGGAGAGCTGTCCTTAGGATGTTCCATCCCTTCTCCCCTTGGCCCTCAGCAACCCGGCTCATTCCTGAACCGTGCTTGGCTGTAAACAGAATCCAACTGCTGCACTGGACGGCCAGCTCGTGATGGCAGTTTTGATGTTTCCTCATTGTTGCTCCACACCTCCTTCTAGCCTTTGCCAGTGCTTTCTTTAAGGCACTCTCCATCTTGCCAAAGTCAGCCTCCTGAAGTCCAGTACCCTCACTTTTGTATGGCTTGACTCTGTAGCTGAGTTTATCGTGAACCACACTGTTTGGTGGTCACTTGTTCCCAGATGGCAACCCACTTCTAGATCTGAGATCCTCTGTCTGTCCCCATTTGAGAGTATGAGGTCTAAGATTTCTCCCTCATGAGTGTGTTCCAAAACTAGCTGTCTGAGGCATGCCACCTGTAGGGCATCGAGAATGGCCCTGCTCTTGGATATGGCTGCAGCAAATGTGCTCCAGTTAACATCTGGCATATTCAGGTCTCCCATCAACAGTATCTCCCCTTTCTCTGCCATCCTAAGAATGCCTTCTATCATATCCTTGTCAATTCCCTCCCCCTGACATGGGAGTCTGTATACAACCCATGTGGGGATTGTGGTACCATTTCCAATCTCTAAAGTGACCCACAGTGCCTACTCTCCTCCGTGTTTACTCTTTTTTTCAGTTGCTTTTATCTCTTTCTTTACATAGAGAGCTACTCCTCCCCCTCTTCTCCCTTCCCTGTCTCTCCTGTAGGTTATGCACCCTGGTATATTAACATCCCAGTCATGGTTCTTTGTGTACCATGTTTCTGTGACTGCTACGATATCCAGGCATCCCTCTTCCATCAAGGCCACCAGTTCAAGGAGCTTGTTGCCCAGACTATGGGCGTTGGTACTCATTACCCTCCAGTTCCTGATGGCCTTACTCCTTTTTGCCCCATCCCTGTCTTTATTGCCTTTGTCACTTTCTCCATTTACCCCTGCCCTTCTCCCTATCGACATCTCTATCATAGTGTTTACTTCACTTACTTCCCTGACTTTTTTTGGGGGGGGCTAGGATTTCCCTGCTCCCTTCCAGTGCCTACCCACTTGGCTAGTTTAAATGCTTGCCAATGAAGTATTTAAACTTATCGCCTAGGATCCTGGTTCCCCTCCTGGACAGATGCAGCCCATCATGCCAGTATAGGTCTGCATCACTCCAGGTGGACCCCCAATCCCCAATGAAGCCAAATCCCTGAGCTCTGCACCAGTTTTTCAACCACTGATTGAATCCCATGGTGTGAAGCATCCTAGCCTCACCTACGCCATAGACAGGCAGTATCTCTGAGAAGGTTACTGTGTCTGCTACTTGTCTAAAGCCCCTCCCCAACTCCACAAACTCTTCCTGCACTGCTCTGATCCCTTTCTTAGCCAGGTCATTTGTCTCTAGGTGGACAATGACATCCAGCTCCCTCCCCTGTGCAGCTGCTCCGGCGATCCTGAGGATTCACTCCCTGTCCCTCCAAGCCATGGCGCCAGGCAGGCACCTTACCTCCCTCTCCCCTTCCTCCACCAGTTCTACGTTCCTAACAATGGAGTCCCCCACCAGGAGTTGTTTCCTTCCCCTGTGGGGATTCAGGCTCTCAGCCATGGAAGTCAGTGTGATAGGACCGAGAATGAGGCTGCAGACCAGATAGGATGGAGGAGGCAAGTTGGACAAGGTCATGTACCCAAAGGGAAGTTGCATCCAGGTGTCAGGCTGAGAATGCGTAATGTTGAAGCAGTGGAATGGAGACTCAGGCACCCAGTGGTGATGACTGAGGCAGGATGCTCTTGACTTGAGGCAGCTAGGTATAGAAAGGATGATAAAGGCACATGGAGTGAAGAAGTTCCATTCCTGAAGGGAAGCAGCAACTGGTATGAGGTAGAGAAGGCATGGTATGACATAATAGATTATAGGCATGGCTCCCACCCCTGGTAGTCAGGGAGAGCTAACCTGCACTCGATGCTGTCCAGCAGAGTTATGGATGGAGGATGTCAGAATGGTTAGTAGTAGGAGGTAGTAAATGTAACAGAATCCCATCCCCAGTAGGCAGGAAAAGCCTACCTTCACTCAGCACCTCAGAAGGTGTGAGTTAGGATGGAGTCTGGAATACTGCTGGTATGGGTTGGAAGAAAGCGCAGAATGCTGCTGCAGAGAGAGAGAGAGAGAGTATCTGAGGAAACTTCAGTGCAGAAAGACATGAATGAATGGTACATAAATATGATAAGAGAGATGTAGGAAAGATGGAATGGTGGGCACATGAACAAGAGAGATAAGTAGAAAGGAAGAGCTGGAGTGGAAGCAATAACAATGGAGTGCAGAGGAGGACCCCACAGTAACTGGATGCACTCACCAGGGAGGAGTACTGATTGAGGGTATGTGAGTGAGATCATAGGTAGCAGGGGCAGTAAAGTGGGATCAAGCCCAAGGATGGTAAAATGGGAGGATCCCCCTCCACCCCCTGGTAATATCCTGGAGAATAGGAGGTGGAGTGCAAGTGTGCCCTCAATGTGCTGCATCCCACCAGCACCTGGCTACATGAGAAGAAGGGGCAGTAATGCGGATACAGAAAGAAGACTATAATGCAGGTGCTGATATTGTCTGAACAAAGTAGAACAGAGGCAATGGGGCATACCCTGCACACCATCCATTAGGAGATGCCTATGCACGGGACCAAGCACTTGGTGGTGGTTATGGAGGAAGGAGGGGGGCAAATGTAGTGAAGAGGAGGAGTGTTGGGAGGTCACTGAGGCAATAATAAATATGCAAGACTGGAGGGAGAAAATCACACTGGAGAAGGATGGATGGCTATGGTACAATGCTTTAGATTATGGCAGTGGCTAGCAGACAGGGCATACAGACAAGGTGGGTGACCATATCAGAGGGCTCACACTCCAAGAACCCAGCAGGATGGATCAGCACTCCCAGGAATGAAGGCAGAAGCATCAAATGGCAGCAAGCAGGAGTAGCAGTACAGTAATAAGAGTTGACAAACAATGTAACAGCAAAGCTATAAGCATAAGATAAGTAAGTGAGACACAGATTATAGTGTTGGGAATTGGTGGAAGTTGATTGGATGTGATGGCCTGCGTAAGTAACTATGCAGTATGCATGTGATTGGTTAGCCCCTTGTCCCAGTTGTCTGTACAATTACCAAGGCAGTGGAATGCCATGGATTTCACTAAAAGTGGCATAATCCTGCTATCAGTATAATACCACAACAGACAACAAGCCAGTATTATAATAATGACAGTGTTCCATGTGGAGCGTAATTTTATATAGATAGATAGAACTGTATGCAGCAGCAAAGCCAAGCTAAAGATACATGGAGAAGGCTTGAGCTTCCCAGCGTCAGTAATGCATCAAACAAATTGAAAAAGTAGCAAGCACACTCACCATGACCGTATTCCAGTCCAGGAAGCAGAGAGAAGCACCTGTTGAGGAAGTAAGTGCCAAACTGCCATGGAGGCAGACAGCACTTGCAGTGTCAAATGGGAATGGAGGAGCATAGGAGAGGATAGCAGTGGCCCACGTGGATGGACAGGAAGTGGGTGCACAGCCGGAGGGGAATGGGAGGAAGTCCTGGGGAATGTACAGATGGTGCTGTGAGCCGAGGACTAGGTGCCAGTGAAAGAGAGGAGGTGATGGAGGGCGAGCAGATAGCCCAAAAGAAGGAGAAGAGGGGAAGCACCCAGACACAAATGGGAGATGGAAGCAAGTGGGGGAGAGGAGCAGGGAGTCAGAATGAGCTGCTGAGGAGAGAGACCAAACAGACACAGAAGAAAGGGAAGGTAAAAGGACAAACACGGAGAAAGCAACAACAAGAGGGAAGGGGGAGACACATTAAGTAGGGTAAAACCAAACCAAACAGCACCAGCAGGTTGAGATAGGAGTCACAGCCATACAAGCCATGCAGGGAGCCAAGGGAACAAAGACACTCCCTAAGCAAGGGAGGTGTGTTAGTGATGGGGTTAAGAAGAGGTTGTGGGAGGAGCTATTCCCCACATTGAACCACAGGCTTAAGCCCTCCCAAAATTATATTACTATATTATTGCCTGGGATAACATCTTTCAGTGTCTGTACTTTTAGAAAAATGACTTCCTCTTTTCTCTATATGTGTAACACTGTAAGAAATGTTGACAACCTTTGTAATTGTATTTACTATGTGTGAGTGTATGGGACCTCATTGAAAATGAGCTTTTGCCCAACTGAGAAGCCGATTCATGTAATGAATACAATAATTTTACTACTACTACACATACTAACGTACATACACTGCCTTATATGGCATTTATTTACTTATACATCTAACTCTAACTTTTATTGTATTTAGGATAAGCACTGCAACACACTAACACACATACACTGCTTCATGTTCTGAACAGTGCACAATACTACAATACAGCATCACAGTCATTTGCAAACAGACTAGGAAAAGGTTAATGTACCAGAAAAGGGTTCATAGAGTGCCTCTTAGACACACACACACACACACACACACACACAGTCCTCTCTCTGCTTGCATGCAACATCCCTTTCTTAGCTTTCTTTGTTGTACTAATTTTCACCAATTAATTTCAAAAATATAAACAATAACCAGAATAACCAATGTTAAAAAAAAATCATTAAGTGATATATATATAAGTTGGTGTGTTATTTACTGCTGTCCTTTTTTAATTTTTTCAGATCTCCTGAACTGATAATAACACTTTACTTTGTGTTCTGAAATCTAAACCTTATTCTTTAATCTCAGTTATAGTTTATGGCTGGGAAACACTAAGTTGACATGTTTACTAAAGACCATAAGTTATAGATCTTTTTTGAAAGAGAATACTGCTCAGATTGAAGCTAGTAATCACTTTATCACATAAGTCCTGTTATGCACAAATTAAAAAAAATACATGTACTGTTAATGGTAGGTAGGTATTACTTTTATTGTTCGATCAACATTAAAAGATCATTACAATCAACAGCCACAAAACCTGTATATACAATGAAATATAAGTTAATAGTAAAAAAGGTTTACAATAGAACTCAGTAAGTAACAGGAAATTGTTTACCATTTTCTTTCTATCTTTCTAAATTGTTGTTAAAAAAGTCACCATTCTTTGAACTGTGAAATCATCTTCAGCAGTTAGAAAAATCTTTAAAATTAACTCTTCATCCACGCCAAGCAAAGAAGCAATGATGGGCATCGACAATTCATGTCTTGCTCTATTGTACCATTTACATCTGAAGATCACATGAGGCAGATCTTCAATTTCTTTGCCATTGCAAAAGCACATTGGTGCCTCCGGGTCAGGATTTCTATTGAACCAGGCTTTTAATAAGTTGGAATCAAAGAATCCTATTTTGTATCTTGCATAAGTTTTGCACTGAGTTGGACTTTTTACAACATCTATGTAATGTCTAAGCCCATGTTTGCAGCCATTAAGGCTGTACCATTTTGTGTTTCTGGAGCTAGCAATAACCTCTAGATCTTTGTTACTGAATTTTGCTGTAAGCAGTTTTTTAATATATGATTTATACTGATCACTAATTGCAATGTTCGAGTTGTAGTAAATTTGTAGAATTCCTAGTCTGATGGAATCTAATACATTTTTAAGATAGCTTTACCAGTGATTTCTTGTAACCCATTTGGTCCCACTGTATTTTCTCCTCTAAGCATAGTTTTGTTAATCTACAATCTGGTAATTTAGTTATTCTAATCCAAAAACTGATAAATCTAGATTCTGAAGGTGCTTATACATTTACCATTCCTACTTCTGCCCAGACAACTGAGCCAGGGAAGACTTGGGAAAGCCCAATGTAATACACGAGGCCTGAATCACTGTTTTTTCCAGACTCTCTATCCATTTGTGGTCCCAGATCTCTACTCCATATAGCATCTGTGTGCTGTATTTTGCCTCAATAGCTCTTAATAGAGGTCTAACTGAGGCCCGACCATAGAGATTATTGATTTTTTTTAATCCTAGATTTGTATCATTTCCCTTATTTTATATTATCTCATAGTGTGATTTCCAAAAACATGACTGAGAAGAATTAAGACCTAAGTAAGAATAGGTCTTAACTACTTCCAAAGGAGTGGAATCTATGGTCCATTTGAATTTAGGAGGTTTCCCTCCAAATATCATAATTTTGGATTTGCAAAGATTTATTTTAAGAGACATTATTTTATCAACTTCTTCTAGCTTTTCCAGCTTCTTTTATAATTCTATTGATGTTACTGCAAATAACACCAGGTCATCTGCATATGCCAATGCCAGGCAAAAAAACTGATTTTATCCTAGGTCAGTCAGAGTGTATATCCCCAAGTGCCACTAAAAGTTTATGTATACAGAGAACAGTGTTGGTGCCAAAATGCATCCCTGTCTAACTCTCTTATTTGTTAACAATTTCTCTGAGAGCTGGGTTCCCAAGCCTGCTCTGATCTGAGCCCATGTAGCGGTATACAAAAGTATTGTTAGGTTTACTAAAATAGGGCATATGCCCCAGTCAAGCATTATGGTCCACAGGGTTTCCTGATTAATGGTATTGAACACCGAAGAAAAATCTATAAAGGCAGTAAATTATTTTTTGATGTCTTTTGATGCCTCAGACAGCTAGTGCTGGAACCCACTCGGGAGGGAGCAATCTTATACCTGGTACTCTCAAATGGGGAAGGAGAAAGGATCTCAGATTTAGAAGTGGGTAGCCATCTGGTTACAAGTGACCACCAAACAGTGTGGTTCACAATAAACACAGCCATAGAGTCAAGCCATACAAAAACAAGAGTATTGGACTGTAGAAAGGCTGATTTGGGGAAAATGAGAGAGTGCCTCAGAAAAAGCACTAGCAAACAGGCAAGAAGGAGGGGTGGAGGAACAATGAGGAATAATTAAAACAGCCATCACAGAGGCAACAAGCCTTTGTGTGAAGCAAATCAACAAAACAAAATGAAGGAAAAACCCACTATGGTTCTCAAAAGAGGTGGCAGGGATGGTTAAGAAGAAAAGGATAGCATTCAGGAAATATAAGGAAACACAGAAGGAGCAGGACAGAGAACTTTATCAGCTAAAGCAGAAGGAGGAAGGGAAGGCAGTCAGAATAGCAAAGGCACAAACTGAGAAAAAGATAGCCAACTCTGTTAAGAAGGGGGATAAAACCTTTTATAAGTACGTTAGGGAGCAAAGAAAGACCAAGAGAGGGATACAGAGACTTAATAAAGGGAAGGGAATGTGGGCAGAGGGTGACAGTGAAAACGCAGGGATACTGAATGAATATTTCTGCTCAGTATTCACAATGGAAGAGGAGGGGGAGGTACCTAAACCAAACAAGGGAGAAACTCTGAATAGTGGGGTCGATACCAGTCCATTCACAGAAGAAAGGGTTTTGAAGGAACTCTTGAAACTGAGGGTGGACAATGCAATGGGGTCTGATGGGATTCACCCAAGAATTTTAAAAGAACTAAGGGTAGAACTAGTAACACCACTGACTACTCTCTTTAACAAATCATGGGAGGATAGGGTGGTACCTGAGGACTGGAGGAGGGCAAATGTGATTCCACTTCACAAGAGTGGGAGCAGGGCAGAGGCAGGAAACTACAGACCAGTTAGTTTGACTTCAGCGGTAGGGAAAATGATGGAATCACTTCTGAAGAAAAGAATTGTTGAGTACCTAGAGGTCAGTGGGGCACAGGACCCAAGGCAGCATGGTTTCACAACAAGAGGTCATGTCAGATGAACCTAATAGATTTCTTTGACTGGGTGACAAAACTAGTAGACCAGGGAGGGGCTGTGGATATGGCCTACCGAGATTTTAGCAAGGCATTTGACAACAGTCTCACACAAAAGATGAATATGCAAGTTAGCCAGTCTTGGAGTGGGTCCCAAGGTGGTAGCCTGGACAAAAAACTGTCTGAACAACAGGACACAAAGGATAATAGTAAACGGAGTTCACAGTGAAGAAAGGAGGGTAACTAGCGGGGTACTGCAGGGTTCGGTACTGGGACTGGTCCTCTTTAATGTCTTTATAAGTGACATTGGAGAGTACCTGGAAGGAAAGGTATGTCTCTTTGCAGATGACACAAAGATCTACAACAGGGTTGATACACAAGGTGGGGTGGAAAGAATGACAAGGACTTGGCAAGGTTGGAGGAATGGTCAAATATGTGGCAGCTCAGATTCAATGCAAAGAAGTGCAAGGTAATGCATCTGGGAAACAAAAACCCAGGGTAAGAGTACGCAATGGGAGGTGAGTTAATAACAACAACAAGAATTGAAAGAAACCTAGGAGTAATTATATCAGATGACCTAAAGGTGGGCAAGCAATGTGAGAAGGCAGTAAGGAGGGCTGAAGGGAAACTGGGATGCATAGGGAGAGGCATCAACAGTAGAAAACAGGAAGTTGTTAACCCTCTGTACAGACAGTTAGTGAGACCCCATCTGGAGTACTGCATGCAATTCTGGAGACCCCATCTCTGCAAAGACATTGACAGAGTGGAGGCTGTTCAGAGGAGGGCAACCAAAATGGTGCAGGGTCTTCACCAGAAGACACACGAGGAGAGACTAAAGCAGCTTAATATGTATACCCTTGAGGAAAGGAGGGAGAGGGGGGATATGATAGAAACTTTCAAGTATCTCAAGGGAATTAACAAAGTACAAGAAGGTAGTATCTTTCAGAAGAAGAGATGTGCAAGAACAAGAGGGCACAATTTGAAGATAGAGAGGGGACGGCTCAGAGGTAATGTTAGAAAGTATTTTTTCACAGAGAGGGTTGTGGATGCATGGAACAGCCTTCCTGAGGAGGTTGTGGAGTCAGGAACAGTGGGAGAATTCAAGAATGAATGGGACAAGCATAAGGCAATTCTAGTGGTGGGTAGGAGAAAGTAAGCTGTTGATTAACTAGAATCTGCAGCTTATCCATCAGGTAGGGAAATGGGCAGATTAGGTGGGCCAAGCGGTCCTTATCTGCCATCAAATTCTATGTTTCTATGTTACTTTAATGTATTTTTATAATAAGTGATGCAAAATAAAACAGTTGCTCATTGTGGAATGCAGAAACCAGCTTGTAGCAGAGATAAGTCTCTTAGTCTTTGTATCTGCACTTTATCTGCCCAGGATAATCCTAGAAAAAATCTTCTGTATTATGTTCAAGTTCAAGTTCAAGTTCAAGTTTATTGCAGGAAAACTCCATTGAGCAAGCTCATTCACAAGGAGGTCCTGTGACATAAACACTTAAAGTACAAACACAGATAGGTAATAACAGTATATACATGAAATACACGTTACATGATACAGGCTGGATATACATACAAGGGTACCACATAGGGTGAACGCAGGTGGTAAACATTGATATGAGACAGGGAAGCGACTTATAGGTCGCATACTGATAAATGAAACATGATGACTGGTGTGATTTGATTTAATCAAATCAAATCAAATCAAATATACAGTATTTTGGCAGCTAGAACAAACAACAGTCTACAACTGATATGGGAGGGAGGAGAGATTTGATAGAGTAGCAGTGGAGCATAAGCAAAGATAAAGCCAGGAGTAGAAGGGAAGGAAAGCAGTTAATATGACAAATCAATTATACTTACCAGTGGATAAATATGGCACACATGGGGAGGAAGAGACTTAATGACAGTTACAGGTGTCTTTTATTTTGGCTGAACTTAGCGATTTGTAGAAGTTTATTGAAACTGTGCTAGTTAGTTTCAGTACGGTTTGTAATTGGTTCCAAATGGAGGGAAGGGCATATGCAATAACACGTTTACCAAAAGAATCAGCGTCCTTGGTATGTCAAGCATAATAAAGTCAGATTTTCTTAACGAGTATGCACTATGTGAGATACTAATAAGGGAAGAGATAGCTTGGCAATTTCTGCAGGAGCAGTTTAAGAGTCCATAGCCCAGCATGGAGCAAGCTCTAGTAGTAAGGATGTCCAACCCAACAGCTGCATATAAGTCACAGTGGTGCGAGACAGTAAGGAGTTGGTAATGAACCGTGCACGGTGATAAAGGATGTCCAGTTTACTTAGATTTGCAAGAGTAGTGGAGGAATAGATTACATCACCATAGTCGAGTAGGGGGAGAAAAGTGGCCTGTACAAGCTTGTTTCGAGTTTCAAGGGGGAAAAGGGGCCTATTTCTGTAGAAGAAACCTAACCTTGCTTTTAACCTTCTAGAGACATCTTCGATGTGGTCACTGAAAGATAATTTATTGTCGATCCAGATACCTAGATATTTAAATTTGGTTACAACTTCCAGAGGCTCGTTTAGCGTGGTGACAATGAAGTCTTGGGCAAGAGTATTGGGGGGCCTGAGACAGCACTGCGGGAGAATATCATCGCTTTAGTCTTCTTGGCATTGAGCAGAAGCTTTACCTTTATTAAATTATGCTCAAGTTGTGCGAAGTCCGCTTGAAGCACTCCCTTGACTTCAGATAACGATGAGCCAGAAGTATACAACACAGTATCATCTGCAAAAAAGTGCAGATTGGACGTAGATATGTTAGCATCTAAGTCATTGATGTACAGAGAAAACAAGATAGGGCCTAGGATGGATCCTTGGGGAACTCCTCTTGCAACTGGCAAGGCAACAGAAAAAAAGCCTTCCGCCTTTACTTTTTGGAATCTTCCAGTTAGGTAGCTAGAGAACCACTGGGTGGTATGGTATGTGGCACCCAACTTTGCAAGGCAATTGACTAATAGTTTGTGATCAACAGTATCAAAAGCTTTGCTGAGGTCCAAAAAGACTGCACCAGTTACCTTCCTGGCATCTATAGCAGAGATCCAATCATTGGTTACTTTTACTAGTGCAGTGATTGTGCTATGATTAGCCCAGAAGCCAGATTGAGCTTGGTTAATGAGATAGAAGGTTTCCAAGTGAGATTTTAACTGAATATGGATCAGTTTTTCGAGAACTTTAGAAAGGATAGGCAATATGGAGATAGGCCTATAGTTATTTATCGCATGGGTCACCAGATTTAAATAGAGGGAGGATATGTGCTGATTTCAGCAGGATGACGCACAGCAGATGTAATGGAAAGATTGAAGATGTGGAGAATTGGGGCAGTGAGATGGGCATAGCCTGACCTTAGGAAAAAGGTTCCAAGCCATCATCCCAAGCGCTTTTTGGTGTCTAAGTTAAGAAGAGAATCTTCTACTTCTTTATAAGTTATCTCGCGCCAGTTGGAAGGGACTGGGTGTAGGACTAGATGTGGCGGAGGGGTATGCTGGCTCACCGCAGCACCAGCATAAGGTGACGAGTCAAAGCTAATCCAGCTGTGGCAAAGTGGGAGTTAAGTTCCTCCAGGATTAGGGACTTGTTTTCCACAATCTGCCACTGCGACTATCTTTGTTGGGACAGAGGGGGCCATGGGCCGTCCTTCTATAGCTTTAATAGTCTTCCATATTTTATGAGGGTTACCTTTAGCTTGTTCGAGTAGAAATATAATAGTTAGCTTTAGCAGAGCAAGTTTTTTCTACACAGTTATTCCTGGCTGTTCTAAAGGCCTGCCAATCCAAAGATTCTTTGAATGTCTAGCTTTAGCCCAGAGCTTATCTCGAGCTATAAGGGCTGCCTTGAGATCCCGAGGTGAACCAGGGATTGGAATTGTTCTACCCTTACTTTGATGAAAGGGCATGCTTATTTATTATTGTAGTGAGTTTGTCATTAGGATGCAAGCTGCCTTGTTGACATCTTTGGCTAGGTAAAGATCTTGCCATCTGATCATGCTCAGGTCAGATAGGAAGTTTACTGCACTGAATTTTATGAAAAGGATCTTTTGTTATAAAGATGGGTTGCGGCCGGGCCTTAATTTGAGATCTTATGCAAGCAACAATTCCATGATCGCTCCATGTCGCAGAAACACTGCCAAATGAGATATTTTGTGTGGATGGGTGGTTAGTACCACATCTAGAATGGAACTGTTGGCAGTATTTAGAGTGTTGTTCTAGTAGGTTCTCTGACTAATTGCCCAAGACTTGCTCGTCACAAAGGATTTGAGGCCATGTGATTTAGGTGACAGCCAGTCCATATTTAGATCTCCTAGAAATATTGTTTCAGTTTTGCATCTCTGAACATGGATTTCAAAAGATTAAGGACTTCATCATCACCAGGCGGGGTCTATAGCCACCTAGGATAGTGATACATTCTGAGGAGGGGAGATGAAGGCTCAGCGAAACTAACTCAAATTCCTTGGCTAGAGATTTGCAACTAATATTGGTGACCAAGTATTTAGATTTGGCATAGATAACCACACCCCCGCCTCTAGACTCTCTATCTGCTCTAAATAAATTGTAGCACTGCAGTGATATTTGTTGATCAGTGTTAGTCTTTTAACCACGACTCAGTAATTATGATAAGGTCTGGTTAGCGATGTGCAGCCAGGCTTGCAGCTGTACAAGTTTTTTAGGCAGGCTTAAAATGTTGACCATCATCATTTTGAGACCTGTGGCCTCAGCAAAATCGATAGGCGAGGTAAGTTGTGGGGGGGGGGGGGCCAGGGTTGAGCTCCACATTTCCTGAGCAGAGAAGAAGCAGAAGTATAACTTTCTTTAAGGAGCTTATAAGAATGGAGTTGATCAGGCTTATGGGTCTATAGCTTTTGGGATCTTTCTTATCCCCTTTTTTTGTATACAGGGATTATGACGGATCCACACCATGAGTGTGGAATGAAATTTTTTTTAAGGCATGAATTAAATAAATCAGGAGATCTGCCCATTCATTTACCATACAAATAAATATCTCTGCCAGAATCACATCTGGTCCAGGGGCATGATTTAGCCTTAATAGATTAATAGATTCTATTACTTCTTGCCTAGAGATAGGCATGAAATATGTTTTAATTATCTTATGAGGCAAGGGGGTCCAGCTAGAGTATACATTGTGATTGTATTTTTTTTTAAATACTGCATCCATGAGTTCACTGGGACAAAATTTCCAGTATCCAGTCTTCTATAGTTAAAACCTTTTGCTACGAGAAACCAGAAAAGTTTTTGGTTATTGTCAGTTATCGCAGCAAACATTTTCTCCCATTGAGATTTATAATAATCCTTCTTTTTGCAGTTAGGAAATGATTTATAGTGTTTTCTTGCATTTTTAAGAACTTCTGCATTGGTTGGGTATGAGTCCCTTTTATATTTTCTAAGAACAACCCTAAATTCTTTTTTCCTGAGCCTACATTCACTATCAAACCAGCCACTACCTGTGTGTAAATTCTCTCTATAAATTTTTTCAACATACAAATCACCTTTTAGTATTTAGAAAAGTTCCTGCAGGCCTCTATCGGTTACCTCTGGATCATATTCTGACTCACAGTGTAGTCTATGGCTAGATAAGAGTGTTGTGGCCTTATTTTTGACATTCTGCTCCAGAGAGTCCGACCAAAATAATCTCTTTGTATATCTTATTTCTAAGGGTACATGATTTTCCTGTGGGATTGCCAGATGAGGATTTGTGTTTGAAGTGCAACAATATTATATTAGAGGCAGGTGGTCACTCTCGGATCCTGTTACTATGTCAAGTTTTGCCAAACATCAGGGGGTCCATTCTATACCACCAAATCAAGAACAGAGGAACCCTTAGAGGTAATAAAGGTGGAATACCCCCTCTTTGTCTCCCTGGTATCTTCCATTTACAGGGTAGAGACCAGTATGAATTATTAGTTATAGGAGAAGCTGCTAATTTTGATTGATCTTCACATCCTTGAAGGAGTGTTTATAGTTATCTTCCATAGGGTACATCCAATTTAGGATTGTATTATAAAAAAAAAGTAATATTTTCTGATTCTTGCATTAAGATCACCTACTAGTAGCAAAACATCTTCAGGAAATTCCGTTAATAGAGTGGAGACCACATTTTTTAAGTTAGTCCAAATGTTCTTGGCATAACATTTGGATTTTGTTGGGAGGATGTAGCATTTAAGCACCATAAGTAAATAGTTCTCACCCACTATCCTGATCCAAAGGAAAAAAAATCATCTTTAATTTTGATTATGTCTAGAAAACCCCCTAGTGTAACATGAATTATGAGACCACAAGAACCTCAACCAGTATCTGATTGCTTTAAACCTGGTCTATGAAATGTTATGTAGCCCTTTAGCTCAGTCTTATCCAATGGGTCATGCTATGATTCCTGGAAGCATATGATCCCATATTTTTAATAAAATAGATCCATTTTAAGTCAGATTTTTTTGCATTATAGCCAGCAATATTCCAAGAGATCAAAGAAACTTCGCAGGCTGCTATATCCTTAAAAACATAATGGGTTTCCTCATCAATACTCTCTTGATTCATTTCTCATCCCTGAGGAGTTTTTCTTAGTTAACCCTCATGACCAGCGAGGGCCATAAACCTGTTTTGCACTGAAACTGGTTAATAAGACTTTTGTACATTTAGGGATGTCTAGTATTATTAATAAGTTATGAAACCACTGAATTGCAAACATTCAGGAAGTTTTCCTTAGTTTGGTGCTGGCCATCCATGTTTAGCCAGTCAACTATGTATAACTCCATCTGATCTAAGATGTGTGATTTGCTTAGAATCCTTTTACCTATTTCTGTGTTTTTAAGCAACATGTCAGCCTGACCATCACCCCTTAAACTTCTGTGATGGTATGTTTCTAGCACACCATTTCTACCTAATCTAATCTGCAGGATATTGCTGAAAAAACTACAGGTGGCCTGTGTGAGTTTCGCATCTGTTTCCTTAAAACATTTTTTGAAACCAAAAATGGAGAGAGCGATTGGTTCATAGGACTCTGAATGTCCCATGCTATTTGTTACTGGTTTGCTATTCTCAATTAGTTCCATTTTTCCATCAATAGTTCGTTCCTCCGGATATAGTTTGTAATCCTTGTGTAAGAACAATCACTATCAATGCCTCCCCCCACACATAATTATGTCCTATGGTTCTATGAACCTCTGTACTAACATTTTCATTAATTTTTAATTCCAGTTCTACCTTAAGATGTCACAAAACCAAATGTTTTAAAGACACAGAATCCTCTTCTTCACCTTTTTTAGACCAAAAATCCTTAAGTAAGAACATATAGTATTAGTATTATCTGCTGATTCAAGAGTTTTTAAATTCAAATGAATATCCTTTTCTATTGTGTTTGCTACTTCTCCTTTTCTTCTTTTTTCAGCTGTGGCAGAACTACTTCTAGTCTGTCCACTTGTAAGTATTATGTGGCCTGATTAGAAGAAAGCTCTATAGTTTTTGTGGTTGCTGTATGTTTCCATTAAAGGAAAACTACACCCAAAACTTGAAAAAGTATATGTTGTGCAGAGTGTTTTAATTTGTATGTGAAGTTCTAGTGTTTCCTTCCCTCTGACTGGTATTAGGAGTTTTTCCCAAATTAGCCTGCTAGCTTTATACTAGTTTTACGACCCCTTCGGATCTTCATATCTGATAGCGTAATTGTATTTCTTGTTCCCACAGTGCATCTTGTCTCATGTGACTGTGATGTAAAAGAAACCCAACATTCAGCACACACATGTCAAACAAACTAAATATCTTGGAAGCTTTACAAACTGCACAAAAATTACCAGCAGCAAAGTTTTTCAGGACAGTAAAACCTTTAGGATGAGGGTGGTCACCAAGCTGAATTCTACAGATTTTAAAATATAGCCATCTCTATTGTTTAAACTGATTGTAATGCAATGCTTTCTGCTGGATTTATGGGCTCTGCTACATCACCATCACATGAAACAAGGTGCATTGTAGGACAAAGAAATGCAATAAAGCTATTTGATATGGAGATCTCCAGGGGTCGTAAAACTACCCTAAAGCTAGCAGGCTAATTTAGGAAAAACTCCTAATACCAGTCAGAGGGAAGGAAACACTAGAACTTCACATACAAATTAAAACACTCTGCACAGCATATATTTTTTCAAGTTTTGGGTGTAGTTTTCCTTTAACAATCTTGTCTCTACATTTAAAATTCTCCCAAAGGCACTGCACTTCATCTCTAACCTTTTTCTTTCTTTTACTTTTGACTGACTTGTTTTAGATCCCTTAGAGGTGTTTGAAAGGTTGGGGATTATTATTGGCGAGAAGTCTGACCTACCATTAACCAGGGGTACTTCTGTCTTGAGTTCTAAATCAGTAAAGGGAATAGATGAGGATTCTTTAGGTAGGTGCATGTCATCTAAATGTACTGTTAGTGACCATAGTAGTAGTATTCTTTATTGATCAATCATTAATAGTGGTGGGGGTGAAGTGGCCAAAATTCGCTCTACGGAGTGATTCGCGGAGTAACACGGAATCCATGAAGAGCTCCGCTACAAGAAGCAGAGTACTTTACGTTATAATGGGGAACGCGAAGTCCATTGAAACCAATGACTTCACATTATTACGCCTTCCCAAACCACTTCTCCACCAATTTTAAGGTGAAGTACATTGAAATCAATGTACTTCGCATCACTTCGTCTTGTTATTGAGCTCCAAGGTGAATTTGCAGTGTTTCATGGGATTGCTGGTCACATGGGCTCTAAATTGTTCTGCACAGCCTCAGTTCTGTGTAGTGTGTGTAGTGGAAGATGGAGACAGTTTGCACTTAGAGCTCTGCGATTCAAATCCTCTAAAAGTTGTTGTGAAAGCCTTTTTGAGCCATTTTTCTTGCTCAAAATTTAGTGTATCGATTGTAGGAAACCCTTCTGTGCTCATATCATCGAGTGTTTATGGTTTGCGTGTGGATTTTGAATGTTAATTTAGAACAGTCAGTCTGTGCACTGTGAAGTGTGCTTTGGGGAGGGGCGTATCTGTGATGTAGGTAGATTAACTGGGAGAAAAAGGCAGTCTTTCTGTTTTGGTTATATTTTTCTTGCATAACTGTGTTAATGTTCACACAGTAATATTTTCAGTAATTCTTGACTTTTTTTGCTGATTGTAGTGGTACAGCAGTGTATAATTTCAGTTTGTTTAAAACATTTGGTTTTATTGCTAAAGGTTTTCAATTTACAATGCAATACTTATAGTGTGTGTGAGTATGTGTGCGATGTGTACCATTAAATCAGACAACTTTTATTGTGCCAGAGTAATTGCAGCAGTGTGAACCTGCTATCCACAGCACCTGCATGAATTTTTTATACTGCTTTGTGGTATCTTTACTAGTAAGTGGACTGCTACTGCCGTGCAATACCCCCCCCCCCAAACTGGTAAAAGGTATCCTTTTCCAGATTTGGATTTGTGACTTGGGAGCACTGGTTAGGTGTTGTTGTGCCTTTGCATCTGACTCTGCATCTGTTGAGTGTGCAGCACAATCTTAATCTGTCTGTGCATTTGCAGTACTCTATTAATTCTGAAAGACTTTACATTTCTTGTTACACTCTCATTTCACTTCGTCAGCATTGGGGAATTTTCTGGACACAAGGACAGTAGCATTTTGGGGATGCACATTAATTCTGGTGACTGTGTGTGACCACTGTTCGCATGACTGAGTGTTCCATTAATTCTGGGAGACTTTGCATTTCTTGTTATGCTCTCATTTCACTTCATCAGCATTGGGGAATTTTCTGGACACAAGACAGTAGCATTTTGGGGATGCAAATTAATTCTGGTTACTGTGTGTGGCCAGTATGCACATGACTGAGTGTGTCATTAATTCTGGGACACTTTGCATTTCTTGTTACTCTCTCATTTCACTTTGTCAGCACTGGGAAATTTTCTGGACACAAAACAGTAGCATTTTGGGTGTGCACATTAATTCTGGTGTCTGTGTATGATGTGACCACGTCCACTGCGTGCATGACTGAGTGTGCCATTAATTCTGGGAGACTTTGTACTTCTTGTTCATAGGTTCATAGGTACATTTCAAGCCAGGGATAGATGTAACTATCCTATTAGGCTCACCTTCCGTTTTAAGAATTAAAAGAGAAATTTGCTATTTCCAAAATGGTCATCAACTCCCCTTTTAAATTCGTTCATAGTGGAACTAATTGTAATCTCCGCTGGTAAGTTATTCCAAGCCCCAACCACTCTTAGGCTAAACCAATTTTTCCTAAAGTTATGCACCCAAGCTTGTTGATATAGTTGTTTTGTATGTTTCCTTTTACTGATTCTTCCATGATTTACGTGATGCCAAATCTATTAACAAATCTTCATCCTCAATATTTTATATAGAAAACATAGATCTCCCTCAATCTATGGTAATATAGTGAATAAAGGTTCAAACTCACTAATCTTTCCCAGTATTCTTTACTTTTCTGTCCCTTTATTTGTTTAGTCAATCTTTTTTGTACTCGCTCAATGGAAAGTATATCTTCCCTGTTGTATGGGGCCCAAACCCTTGCACAATATTCCAAATGCAGTCTAACCAAAGCAACATACAAGGGAACCAAAACCTCACTCTTTCTACTTGTGATATATTTTAAAATACAATTTAGGATCTGAATTGCTTTTTTTAGTTGTTTTCTACAATGTACCCTGAATTTTAGATCATTCGTAATTGTAACGCCCAGGTCCTTTTCCTCCATAACAACTCCCAAATTTATATTATCTAATTGGTAAATTGCTTCCTTATTTTTCTTACTCAAGTGCATAACCTTGCACTTGGATAGATTTAATTCAAATTTGTTCAGGTTAGTCCATTTATTTATTAGATCTAACGCTTGTTGTAATGCATCTATTTGTTCATCATTTTTTGGAACCACACCCAATCTACAGTCATCAGCAAACTTGTACATCCATACATTTTATTGTTGATTTGTAGTGAAGCAATGTACAAGTTAAACAAAATGGGCCCCAAAACCGAACCCTGGGGTACGCTTGAAACAGGGGCCCATTGTGAATATTCCCCATTTATAACCACCCTCTGCTTTCTATCCCACAACCAATCTGAAATCCATCTGCAGATATTGCTGGGCAGTCTTATGTTGTCCAATGCTAATAATAATTCTTTATGGGGTAGTTTGTCAAAATCCTTGGCGAAGTCCAGGAATATCACATCCACAGGGTTCCCGACATCCATCTCTCTACTCACCTTTTCATAGAAAGATAACAAATTTGTCTGACAGGATCTGTTCCGTACAAAACCATGCTGGAGTGGGTCTGTTATATCTAGTTGCTCCATATGTTCCACAAGTATATCTTTGATTATTCGTTCCAAGAGTTTCCCTAGTATCGAGGTCAAACTAATGGGCCTAAAATTACCTGGAACTGTACTTGATCCTTTTTTTAAGATAGGTACCACATTTGCCAATTTCCAATCCCGGGTGACAGAACCAGAATTTATTGATTGTTGAAAAATATACGTTATAGGATGTGCCAACATGTCTGCTAATTCCCTCAATATTCTGGGATGTATACCATCAGGGCCAGGGGACTTATTAATATCTAAACCAATTATTTCTTTATAGATATTTTCTGGGTTCAAAATTATTATCCCAGGTTCAAAGAGTCTACTTGTACAGTGGACATATGTATCTTTATGTTTATATACAGAACAAAAATAATTATTCTGAATATTAGCTATTTGCTGATTAGTCGCTGAATATCCCTCAACAGTGAGAAAGGGACCTATACTGTTGGGGGTCTTCCTCTGATTGTTAATGTAGGAAAAGAAAGCTTTTTTATTATCATGAACTCTGTTTGCTAAATTTATTTCATATAAGGCTTTAGCTTTTTTTATAGCTATTTTAACTTGTTTCTGAATTTCTTTGTATTCAATGATTAGTTTATCAGTCTTTAAGACTTTCAACTTCTTATAAAGCCTATTTTTTTTATTTATTAATTTTTTAATTGCTGTAGTGAACCAAACAGGTTTAATAGTTTTATTCGTATGGTATTTAATAATAGTGGGGACAAAATCAGTTGTTAATTTGTCAATTTTGATTCTAAGGGAATCCCATGTGTACTGTACAGGTTTGTTGGCAAATTCCAGTCTCCAGTCCCATTTACCCAATTCCATTTTCATCTTATGGTAATCAGCTTTCCCAAAATTTAATTTAGTAGTGATTCCCAAAGGTTTACTAGAATGCATTTCCTTGATATTAAATAATACAGTGTTATGATCACTGTTTCCTAAAGAGCTACTTACATTCACTGAATTAACTATTTCCCCCATATTCGTAAATATTAAATCAAGGATGTTATTACCTCTGGTACTCTCAGGGACTAATTGCTCTAATCCCCCTTGATCCATAACATCTATATACTGTCTTTCCAGGGGGGAAGAGCCAATACCTTTGGTCCAATCAGTGTTAGGTAAATTGAAATCGCCAGTTAACAAAATTCTTTTTGAGTAGTCCAAATTACTAAGGACACCCAACAAAACCTCATCTTCTTCACGGGACATAGATGGGGGCCTATAAAGAAGGCCCAACATAATTTTGGGTCTATTTTTAGGTAATAGATAAACCCATAAAAGTTCTATTGGTCCTATGTCACATTTAATTTCTTCCGAGACAATGTCTTTATGTATATATATATATAGCCACACCCCCTCCTTTCCTATATTTCCTACAATGGGAATAAAGTTTATAACCCTCAATTTCTTTCCCCCAATCATCCTTACTGTCCCACCATGTTTCTGTTATAAGAGCAATATGCACATTGTTTTTGTGCAAAATTATTCTTAGTTCATCATATTTATTCTGCAGACTATGGGCATTAATCAGAATAGCATTCCATCCCACACTATTTAAAGGAAGGGAAGGAATTTGACTACGTTTATCAATATTTACTATCCCCCCCCCGAACCAGTTTAAATGGAAGTTGGTAACCTCTTGAATTTTTTTCCCCATTACCCTAAGCCCAGCATAACTTAAATGGATACCATCATTTCTAAAAAGAGTTGTTCTAATAAATGTCTTTTCATTATCCATGTAACCAACTTCTTCTTGTAGACGAAAATTTCTGACGTTACTGTTAATTATTTTTATTTGGTTGTTTTTGAACATTTGATTACCCTGCATGGGAATAATCCCTGATATGATAATTTCACTTCCTTTTCTTTTTACTATGTCTACAATAGACTTAAAATGTCTTTGCATGCAGTCCCAATGTGTTTTTCCCACATTGTTGGCCCCCACATGTAATAGAACCAAAGGGGTATCTGTATTTTCAAAGAAACCATCCATCAAACTAGCTATATCCTGTACCTTTGCTCCAGGCAAGGAGCTAACTGTGGTATGTTCATTTCTATTAGAACACACATATGTATCTATACCTTTTACAATTGAATCCCCAATTATGAGTATGTCCCTTACCAAGGGTTCTTTATATTTTTTTGTAATGAATTTACTTTTATCAGGGCCAGTAATTTTATCTTGCTTATTGCCCTCAAAATTGATAATCTTACTTGGTTCATTTGTTTCACTTACTATTATATTTGTTGTGCTCTCATTTCACTTCATTAGCACTGGGGAGTTTTCTGGACACAAGACAGTAGCATTTTGGGTTGCACATTAAATTTGGTGACTGTGTGTATGTGGGGGCACTGGGGGGCTGCCAATATTGTTGCCACTCTGCCTTACTTCGCGTTAAGGTGGAATGACAACGCAAAGTAATAATTACAAGACAATGTGAGCCTTTCCTATTGCCCACTCCGTGTGATGGAGTGACAACGCAAAGTGACCACTTCACGTTCACTTTGCCAGTGAAATTTAATTTTGTTGCATCTCTAATCATTAATTAAAAGATCATTACAAAACATTTGACATATAATGGCATTTTAAATCATGTGTGTTTTTGTAGAATAAAATGCAATAAATTAGTTCTCCATAAATAACCATCCAGGGTAAAAGTACAAGTGTTGTTTTTAACCATCATCATAAAACAATTGATCTAATTATCCTTTTCATTGCTTTTTATATTGTTATGCAGAAGTTAGCCACTCTTGCGATTATAAAATCATCCTCTGCAATGAATAATATCATTGAAATGTCATTTTCATCAGTGCCTAATAAAGATGAAATAATTGGACCTAGTCATTTATTTCTAGCTCGTTTATACCAAGGGCATCTAAAGACAACATGTCATAAGTCTTCTTTTCTCCCCCACAACAATAACATGTTGCTAATACTGGGTCTGTTGATCTGCTGAGTTTGGCTGTTAGTGTGTTTGGTCAAAAAATTTGAATCTGTATCTTGCATATACCTTACATTGTAATGGGTTTTCCAGTATAGTTCAGTAGTATCAATACATGTGAACACAGTCATGTATAGCGTACCATCATGCAAATTTGGAGAGAGTGATACTCTCCAAGTCATTAAGTTTATATTTTGTGATGAGTAATTTCTTCATGTATATTTGTACTGCTCCACAATCTCAATGTTTCTTGCAGCCAGGACAAGGAGGTCTACCAGCCCAACAGACTCCAAAATTCTTTTAAGGGCAGTTAACCAGCCCGATTTCCAGCTTCCCTCTTGTTCCCAACTTATTTTTTCTTCCCAGCATTCTCTCATCAGACTCTTTTTTGGTAATTTACTGATCTTCAGCCAGAAATTAACCATGTGAGATTCCACCACTGCCTTCAGGTTAGCTAAACCCACCTCTGTGTAGATGAAATATGCAGAGATGGTCCTCAGGAAACCCAGGACTGGTTGAAGTATCTGGATGGCCAGTTTTTTTAATTGTTCTATATATTTATGGTCCCATACTTCTGACCCATGTAATAACTGTGAGTTATATTTTGCATCAATTGTCCTCAGTAGCAGTCTAATAGAGGCCCCCATATTTTGCATCAAATCTTTTTATGGCAAAGATAGTGCTACTGACCTTTTTTAACAGTGCATCACAATTTGGCTTCCAAGAGAGTGACTGGGAGAATATTAAACCTAGATATTGATAATTTCTCATCATTTCCACTGATACTGAATCAATATAACATTTGTATTTGGAATATTTACCCCCCAAAACATCATTTTTAATTTTTCCAGATTGATGTTTAGGTACATATCTTTAGAAAAACCCATTAATATATTGATTTTTTTTGTAAACCTGATGGGGTTAATGACAATATTACCACATAATTCACATAAACTAATGTGGGGCAACTACTGACTCTTATTTTTGGGGGGTCAGATTGAATTTCCCCTAAATTTAGTAATACTTTGTTTATATGTATTGAAAACAAGGTAGGAGTAAGAATGCATCCCTGTCTTACACCAACATTAGTTGTCAATTGGTGAAATTCACCCTAACTTGTGCCCAGGTTTCCATGTATAATAAGCTAATAATGTTGATTACGACTGGGGAACTACTGCAGGAATGCATTAGAGCCCATAGTTTGTCTCTGTTTATGGTATCAAATGCCGACGAGAAATTTATGTAGGCAGCATAAATTTGTTGATGCCTTAATCTCACATATTTTTCAAATAAGTGTTGCAATATGAAGCAGCGGTCCATTGTTGAGAATGTTAGTGACCGTTATTTCTCATCAAAACCTAAAAACACTATCAGAGCAAAAGAAAAATAATGCTTCTTTTTTTTCAGACAGAGAAAAAATAGTGCTGTGTAGGGACAAACAAGACTGCTCTAGTGGAGTGATTGTAATGGAACTCCAATTTTATGAAGTCCCTTCAGAATCTGATGAGCACTGGTTTTCTACTGTGATAGCAAGATGTCTGCAGAGCTCTGCTCTGCAACTGTAAAAACAGGTGTTTGTGCTGAGACAGGTTGCAGCTGCTGGAAATGGAGCAGGGCAGCATGAGTCCGTGATAATGTCTCTCTCTTTTTGAGAGGACTCAGAGGAGAGTTCTGGAATGGATTCTTGTAGTTACATGTTTACCAGACAGTGTATTTCAAAAGCTCACATACCCAGCAATGGAAAACAAAATCTTTATATTTCAGGAACAGAAGTTTCTCCCTGACCTCTGTGAATACTGTGAATCTCACTTGTATTTTAGGGTCATTTCTCCCAGTGAACCCTGTAAGTTATTACTGGGTATATGACTGGGTTAAGGCTATGTTTAGGACTACAAAAACAAAAGTGCTGGGAGTGATGTCTTACAAACAATTTTCCTAAACTGATACAAGTTTCCTAAACTGGTAGCCAGTACAATCTCTCACCCCCCTTATGAAAAATCTTTAATCTCTCTGAGCATGCTATGTACATGGATGGAAGCTCAAAAGAGATGTGTCTTTTTTTAAGGGAAAAAATCAACCTAATTGATAATTATCAGCCAGTCTCAATGATTTCTTCTTTACATAAGATACTGGGGAAAACAAATGCTTTTACCCAGGTTAGTGATTATCTGAATAAAATAGAATCTATTGACCCAAGAGCAGCATGTCCAGTTTTACTTTAACTGAGTTCTAGTTTATAGGTTTTGGTTTGGAGGGAGCCCCCAATGCAAAAGAGTATATTGTTGTTAAAATAGTTGGGGTCTATTTGGATTCATGTCTCTCTTTTATAGAACATATTACATTATGCTGGTGTTATATTGGCAGTAGTGTTAAGGTCCCTGCAGAGTATGTTGTTGTCCTAAAATTCACAATGTTTTGGAATATTTTGAGCTTGGAGTACTGCTGAGACCAACTGTCAGTGTTTTGCTGAAAACTGGAAAATCACTTTTAATTCTGAAAGTTGCCAGGGTTATGTGAAGGCACTCCACAGTAAGTACTTTGGAGATTTAAAAGTTTCACTTTGTTTTCTTTATTGCTGAAATGTGCTTGATTTTTTTTTGCGTATCTAAATCCCCAGAGCTTCTGTTGCCCTAGTGGCCCCCAGACCCCCAGCCTTTATCTAAAAATCTTTCACAGTGCATTACAATAATGCCTATGGGGTGGGTAGCTGATAGTATTGTTGGTCAGCCAGTTTTCCACCACAGTTGCAGCTGCAGACTTTAAGGCCAGCTATAGTCTCCCACACCCCTGGCTCCAGGGGAAAAAAATATTTTTTTTTCCTGGAGACGGGGTAGGTAAGATGTCACAAAAGTGTGTTTTATCTTCAATAAAAGCTCCAAAACTCACCCCAGAGCATCTAAATCCTCAGAGCTTCAGCCTTCTTGTCAGGAATTTAGAAACTTTCTGCCTGATCTACATTTCTGTCCCCCTGCACCCCTGCCTGGCAGACGTGTTTATTGAATAGGTTGCAACTGACCACAATGTGGTCACTAGGGTCTCAGGTAACAAAAGACAACACAAGTGAAAAAGACCACACAAGAGAGGACTTGCGGTATGTATAAGTACTACATGACTAAGTCCCTAAGAAATACCAACTGAAAATAGACATAAAAAAGGCATAAGAATTAAAAAATAGAAATTTCCATAGGATAACATTGCAGCTTTAATGAGCACTACAGTAACTCTGTCAGTCTTTGGAGTTAAGGGACAATCTATACATACCTCTCAACTGTCACACATTATGAGATACTTCACTCATTTTACCTCTCTGAAACCCTCTGTTTCACATGGAGAAGGCAGTAGACCACATTGCCCACTGAAACTTTAGAACAGAAATTCATAATGAACTTTGATGCTAAGTTATCAGAAAACATTTTAAATATTAGTTCACTGATATACAGTGTTTTGCGCTTGCACTGTCATGTCTGATGATATGTCACACATTTTGCCAATTTGTCACACACCATGTAACCAGTAGGGTCCCATAGGGTTCGGTGCGGTGGCTGGTGTTGTTCAATGTCTTGATCAGTGACACTGGAGATGGCATTAAGGGCACAATGTGTGTATTTGCAGATGACACCAAGCTCTGTGGGAGAGTAGACACAGTTGAAGGGATACAGGACCTACAGGAAGATCTGGAAAATCTGGGAAGGTGGTCCAGGATCTGGCAGCATGGCTTCAATGCCAAGAAATGCAAAGTTATGCATATTGGAGCCAGGAATCTCAGGACAGAGTACTACCTGGGTGGGGTCTGAGTATCTGCATCAGAGGAGGAGAAGGACCTGGGAGTCCTGAAGCGCTCCATGCAGTGCAAGAAAGCAGCAGCAAAGGCAAATAAGATGCTGGGATGCATATCTAGAGGGATCAGTAGCAGGCAAGAGGAGGTTTTACTGCCCTTGTACAGGTCACTGGTAAGGCTAAATCTAGAGTATGGAGTTCAGTACTGGTGCCCACACCTCAAAAAGGACATTAACCTGCTGGAGAAGGTTCAGAGGAGGGCTACAAAGATTATAGCTGGTCAGCAGGGTAAGGCATATGAAGAGAGATTGAGGGCACTGAACATGTACTCCCTGGAAGACAGAAGAGAGAGAGAAAGAGAGAGAGGACATTATTGGGACCTTCAAGTACTTGAAGGGATAAATAGGGTTGATAAGGAAAGTCTATTTAAGCTGAGTGGCAACCATAACACAAGGGGGCACAGCCTTAAGCTGGAGGGTGTGAGGTTTAGGAGGGAGGTCAGGAAGCAGTTCTTCATAGAGAGGGTGGTGGACACTTGGAATGTGCTGCTAGAAGAGGTCATCTCATTGAAGACAGTGGGTAGCTTTAAGAGAAGCTGGGATAGGTATAGGGGAAGGTAAGGATCATGGGTAGGGAGGATGGGAGGAGTGGGGAAGGAGGGCAGGGACATTAACTCAAGCTGTGGACCCTGCAATATGAGTAAACTTGATAGACCAAATGGACTTCTTCTGCTGGCTTCTTCATATGTTCATATGTCACACATTTAGGTGATGAAAGGTTGAGAGGTATGAATCTATATATTGAAAAAGGTCTCCATGAGTACCACAAGATTAAGTCCCTAAGAAATAATAACTGAAAACAGACATATAAAAAACATAAAAATTAAAAAGTGAAAATTCCCATAGGATAACACTGAACTTTAGCAAGCCACAATTCCATCAGTCTTTGAAGTTAAGGGACACTATATATCAATAAAAGGCCTCAATGGTCACTGCAAGACTAAGTTTCTAAGAAATCCCAACTGAAAACAGACATATAAAAAACATAAAAATTAAAAAGTGAAAATTCCCATAGGATAGCATTGCAACTTTAACAAGCCATAACTCTGCCAATCTTTGGACTTAAGGGACAATCTGTATATCAAAAAAGGTCTCAGTGAGTACTACAAGACTAAGTCCCCCCCAAAAAAACAACCTAAAAATAGACATATAAAAATAAAAATGGAAAATTTCCTTTGGATAACATTGCATTTTAACAAGCCATAACTCTGTCAATCTTTGGAGTTAAGGGACAATCTATATATAACAAAAAAAAAAAAAAGGTTTCAATGAGTACTATGAGAGTAATGCATAATATTCCTAGATAAATTCATGGTGTATTCAAAGGAACTCCAAAATTACCTCCCAACTTCACCATAGTGTTAAATCCACTGACTTGAGATTGATGAATGGATGCAGCCTGTGGTGGTGGTACCACGGGGTTGGGGGTGGCACAGGATCTGCAGGCTACAGAGTGGTGAGGACAGGGTACTGCTGATCTTGAGACTTCTGTGTATCAGTAGCTTCATTTTGACTCAGCTTTATCATGGTGTACCCTAAGGAATAGTTACAGGCGAAGTTGCCGGGTGAAGTTACGAATAACATATTTCCTATTAAATATAAAAACTTTGCGAAATTATCTGTGGAGGCAAATTTGGCAACTTTGCTTTAACTTTGCTGACAAAGTAAAACTTTGCGACAACTCTACACACAATTGTACGTTGATTACACATGGCCTTGTGCACCGTGTGTAGTATAACAAACATTTTAACAATAGCATTTTGTTTCACATATTGCCTAGTAGAATATGTACCATCCACATGTATGTTGCTTCATACAGCTTCAAAAAGACTCTCTGTAATATAGTATACATGTCACAGACACGTAACATGCTTTGACTAGTTCCAGAAAGGTATCCTAAAGAAAGAAAGTTACAAGTGTGCAATATATGTAGTGCTGCACTTACAAGTCTGTCTACTGCTTTGCACAGACTCCACAGTATTGCGTGGAAAACTGGCCACATTATAAATGGAAGTAAAATTCTTTAGCTGTGCTCCACTGTATTCTAATTATAGACCTAAAATGGATACAGTTGAGGATGAAATGCCAGACCTGTATGGCATGGCTCCAGTCCTTTAGCTTGGCCCTGGGTCACAAGGGTAGGGAGCGGGGATCAGGGTTGTTGTTTACAAACTTGAAATATGTTGGGCCTGTATGATGTACCCTACCATTGATGCATGGCCCCATTCCTGTAGCATTATCTGGATTAAAAATAGGATGAGAGGGGAAGGGGAGAGTTATACTAGACACCCTAATAGCACATTTCCAAACGTTGTGGGTACTGGACTGAAAACCATAATAGCACATCTCCAAACTCTGAAGGCTTGAGTTTTGTTTGGTAGCAACCCTAATCTGCATTAATGTCATTTTTTTTACAATGCATTTCCTTAGTTTTTGAGACAGTAGGGTGGTAATTTACTTTGTGCAGGGCTCTTGAGGCCCTGTGTAGATAAGAAGGTGACTCCTAATTTTCTTTCTGCCTTCTAACTTTCTTTGACCGGAGCAAGATGTGGAGGGCACTTTGGTTCCTGTGCATTAGTCCTAACTTTCTTTGTATAGGGCCCTGCAGTGTGTGAGAACAAAACTCATTGTCTAGGCATCTGGTGGCCTCCAAGGACAGACACCAACACAGCAGTGATGACTGTGGGAGCTTGGAGTTTGAAGGCCATTTAGCATAGACCACTGTTAATTCTGGTGGGAGTATACGGAATCACCAGGAGGGAGTGATGTTTCTAAGGGGCTACTTTCAAAGGACCTCCCTGGTGGCCTTGTGATGCACAGGATTTCACCAAAGCAGGTGTTTTCACTTGGGGGTGGTTATGGTCCTGTCTTTGACTGAGAGATGCAGTCAGCTCTGCTGAAGATGGTGAGATATCTTTTGCCAAAGACTGCTCTGCTGAAACTGGTAGGAAGTGGGCTACTATTTGTATAGGGAATCCCAAGCTGGTATGGATATTGGAGGCTTTACCTCTGTCAGAGGGCCTGGAAAGATTGCCAGCCACTGCCTGAGAGCAGGCTGAGGTAGATGCTGGTGCACTGTTGACCAGCACACTGTCTGGTAAGAATAAAGATCTGGTTAATTGGGGGGTGCCCAGAGTCAGTGGGGATTTAGCCAGGAGTGCCAAAGGGAATGCTCTTAAAGCAGTGCTGCCTCCTGCACACCAGCTATACTAATGCTGCAGTGTCATGATAGTAAATGAAAAATGAGCGTACCCAATGAGTTTAGCAAGGGTGGAACTCTGGTAAATTCAGAAGGCAGCACAGCAAAGGTTTTATGCTGTGGTAAAACCTCACTCACTGATACATTATAAGAAATAAGTCATCAAGAGGCTCCTGTAAGAGATGTGTATAGGGTAAAACCTTTTTTAAGGTGCCCTAATGGTTTGGCTTATGCCGTGGGTCAGAACAGACCTTGTTTTGCAGTGTGACAAGGACAGCATTTTTTTTGGGGGGGGGGGTCCCATGTGTGTTACTGTGAATATGTTAGTAACCATGACAACAACCCATCTTATAGCAGAGAGGTTTATTTCTGACAGGACAAAGGGGCCACCCAAGCAAAGTTCATCAAGGAGTGAACGGAATGGGAAGGAAAGGAACTGTAAATAGCTTGAAACTGAGTGTATTTGATTGAAAATGGAGGATACCCCTAGAGCTATGAGCTATGTACACCCCAAGTCTCTACCTGATGCAACGAGGTGTTGTCATATAGTATCAGTCCCCAACTGAAAGAAAAGGGACAGTAGCCACAGCTGAAAGAGATTCTTGGACTGCATACCATCTAGTAAGGGAACTGAAGGGACTAAAGGGACAGCCAGAGAAAAAAAAAGGGGGGGGGGCAGGGGTTACACATACATTTTGAAAGCTGTCTCAAAGCAAGTACATTTTGTCAACTGTTGCACCATGTGTAGAAATTCAAAACCCACCTGAAGTAGTTCTGTGTGAACATTTTGTGAAAACTGTCAAGCAGTGCATAGATTTTTCAAACCATTGTGCTGCATGTAGATTTCAAAACCCGTTGTGCAGCATGCAGATTTTGAAAACTGTCTTACAGAATGAAGAGTTTGAAAACAATTCCTGTCTGATCTCTTGATTGCTGATTGGAGCCCAGTGCATGAATCCCTTGATCCAGATCAGGCACTTTCTCATTTCTGTACCTTATTCCCAGCATTTGTGACTCCCATGCTTTAATCGGTCAACTGGAGTAAGGGTGCTCATCTCACTGGGTCTCTGCTGATTATGTTGAACTTGTTAAATTAAGAGATGCTGCTTGGCCAAACCAAAGGCCTCTGGTACTCTTGCTGACCATCAATGGTACAATAAGCTCAGGAACCTATGTGCCATGACTATCTGTAAAGCCAAATCCTCTTACATCCATATCAAATTCATTAGGGAATTGCTAACTTCATCTAAATTCTGCAATGTGGTAAATAATCTGCTACATCCCTCACATTCTGGCTCTGATATCACCTGCTTTATATGTACTACTGATGTGGTCACTGACTAGAATGCCATTGCTAATACCTTGAATAACCAATTTGCTGATGGACCCCTGGCTTTTGTCCCCTGCCTCCTCCTTGTGATTTCTGCTCTTGCCTCCCACGTGACCTCCCTACGGTGCTGGCATCAGATTTGCCTTCTCCAACATTAAATCTTCAGAAGTCTTCTGAGAGCTCTCCAGAATTAAGTAGAGTTCCCACTCTGGTCCTCATGCCCTCCCCACACCTTCTAAAGTTGGGATCCAAAGGTATTGCTGCCCCCTTGACCCATATTAACAGCTCCCTTGCAACAGGTATCTTCTCTTCATTCTGGAAGCATCCCACAGTTGTCCCCCTACATAACAATGGCACCTTTGACTCCCCTGTAATTTATCAGCCTATCTCCTTACTTCCATTTCTCTCCAAACTGCTAGAGAGGCTAGCTGCTAAACAACTCTCTGCCTACCTCGCTAGTACATTTTTCTTCTATGAATATCAATCTAGGTTTCATGCATCTCATTCTATATCTACCTCTCTTCTCAGATTCACTGATTTCATTATGTCAGACAAAGATATAGGTCTTCAGATCAGTGTAATTTTCCTTGATTTGGCAAAGTGTTTGACACTGTAGACCATTCCTCTCTGCTAAACAAATTTACTGTCTCTGGCATCACATGCTTACCCCTTTCGTGGTTCTCATCTTACCTCTCTACCAGTACCCTATCAGCCTCTATTAGCCCTGCTCTATGTGATCCCAGACATATCACCATGGGGGGTCCCACAAGGCTCTGTTCTAGGGCCTTTTTAGTACCAATTTTGTGACTGATTTGCCACTGTTTGCAAAATCCTGCAATATCCACATGTACGCCAACAATACCATCTTTTATTCATCAGGGTGTTGTCTTTTTGACATCTCTGTTGCCATACAGTTGGACTAATGCACAATTCAGCTTGATTCACTACAAGTCTCCTAGCCCTCAACCAATTCAAAACAGTCTCTGTATTCCTTGGCAACAAAAAATGTCTCAATTGCCACTCCCAACTTGACTACTATTATCTCAGATGGTGCCTCTTTATCCTCTGTGTCATATTATAAGTATCTAGGTGTCATTCTAGGATAATTCCCTGTACTTTTTTTCACATATCCAGGCTTTTAATACTGTATTTCTATTACTTTAGATATTGTATTATATTGCACAGAATTACACAGGAAAGTTGGTGCCCTCTATCAGGTGAGCGACTGCTTCTCACTGAAAAAGTGTAAATGCTTGGTTGAACATTTACTCCTACCAGTCAATTCATTTGGGGATGAGGTCTCTGATGCCAACTTTAAATGCCATCTAACAAAACTGGATACACTATTCTATACCCTCTGTAGGTTCATCCATTGAACCCCTTCCTGGATGCATAACTGCACACTATGTGACCATCTGTGCTGGTCCTCACTATCTGATAGACATGTACAACACCTGGCTGTCTTTGGATTTAAACACTAGCTCAACAAGCTCCCAAGTTATCTGTACACCCTCCTCACCCCTGCTGCAGTGCCCGCACATCATCTTTTTTTAATTATTTATTTTATTGAAATTTCAGAATGACAAACCTTTGAGTCGAAGACTCCTTTGCAAAGGCTGTACATCAGTACAAACAGAATATCACTTAGAAACATAGCTTTCTAGTCAAACATTACATTAAGACAAATATTACAAGGTTACTCTGTACAGAATATTTAACTTGCTGGGTTAGTTTCTCTAGGTTTCTCTTAGAGTTATATGGGGACCCTGGGTCATTGTGGTGAATTGGGGTTGGTTGCCTAATTCAGAAGGTAGTAAACTAGCTGAGAGATAGAGCTTCAGGTACCAAGCGCTATATTGGCTTTGTTTGGAGCTGAGGGAGATGCAAGTTTTCTGTCTCCAACCTAGTACAGGAGGACAGGTTGTAGCAGCCACAAGTCTCTGATTCTAGGAGAAATCACGTGATGCCTTTTTTAAATAGGCTAAGGCTGGGGGCCTGGGAGATGGAGGAAGGAAGTTGATTTAGTCAGAGTGCTCCCACTCTGGCAGCAGTTTTATCGTCCCATATTGGAAACTGAGTTCTGAGCAGCTTGCCTTCAGTTACTGACTCCCTTGGCTATGGAACAACCTTACCTTGGGTAACAGCTCTCCCCCAGTATTGGCCCAGCTAAACAGCTTCTCAAGAATATGTCTTCTATTGTGACTGTATCTGACATGTTTGCTAGGTTACTACTGCTGCCTACCTGTCCACTAGTTGCTGAACTTTTCTTATGATTGTTACACTCTGTATTTTCTGTATACTGTATTTACATTACTTTAGATACTGTATTATATTACTATTTTTGTTTTCTGCCTACTTGTTTCCCCCTTCCCATGTCCCTAGGTCACATCGGTAAATGAGATAGTTTTTAAATCTCTGTATGTCTACCTGGTGAAACACTTTAATTAATTAAATAAATAAATAGATAAATAGAAAAATAAATACTACAGATGTTAAAAATATTCATGTAGCATGTAGATTTTTTTATCAAATTTGTGAAGGAATCCTGGCAAATGTTAGGAATTTTAATGATAATTAATTAATTAAGTACACACACACACACACACGCACACATTTACCCTCATATTCAGTCATTGTCATTTGTGCTGCACCAACCCAGCACTGCACCAAAAAGCACACTGATGCTAGGGAGTGATATTCAGATCGAGAGCATGTCCTGTCTGTCCTGCTACGCCTGTCTCAATGTTGAGCTTTTATAGCAAGCTGACAAATATTATTTGATATAGCACCTCAACCCAAGGGCTTGAAGCTCTGTGCATGAAATTTAATTTAATCAACTAAAAATATTTAAAACATTTATAAAATCAAATAACAAGCACAACAGAATCCCTCTCATTCCTAGCATATTTAAAGTGAGTCCTCAAATGTCAGGGCAAAAAAGATGGGTGTTCAGAGGCATTTTAAAACTTCAACAGAGGAGAGCTGACAATGGTGATTTAATAAGGCATTCCACATGAATGGGATGGACACAGAAAAGAGCCATTTCACTGAGGATTTCCAAAGGGCACAGAAATCCATCAACAGATTCTCCCCTGTTGAGTAGAGCAGCCAATTTGAAGTATATTGGAGTAGGAGGTATTTTATGTAGTCAGAGCCCAACTGCTACAAGAACCATGCATGTTGCATTATTACCACAGCCCCTGCTGGCAAGAGGCTCCCAGAAGCAAAGGGAGATAGCCTGTCTGAAATGGAACAATACCATCACTTCTAAGAGCCATATTCTGTGGCTGGTATGCTAAAGGCCACATACTTATAGCATACAAGGTGCTTCGGGGCCATTTGCATGTCATTATGTGGCCAGTAGCAGCTCAGTACAATGTGGCCATGTAAAAATATGGGAGGTATTGTATAGAGCCCCCAGCAGCACCCCACATGGGAGCCCTACCCAGTCTACCTATGTCAGTCTAGCAGAACTCCTTCCTCACCCAATTCCTTTCAGCATTGCTTAACTGTACTAAATCCCTTCCCTGGATGTCAAGTGAAACACAGAAATGCAGAATTTTACGACAGATAAGGACCGCTTGGCCCATCTATTCTGCCCATTTCCATCTACTTACACTATAACTATTATTATCAGAAAACATTTCAGAAAAATCAGGACTATTTAATACAACAGGTATCTTCTATATCTCATTGTATAAAACAATCTTGATTTTTCTGAAATGTTACTGATACTAGTGAACATTCTGTATATATGTACATAATGATTACTTGTTATGATTTTATTGTTGTGTTTTTTTTTGTCTATTTCTGTATGCTTTGTGATTTCCCTTATGTTGTACCCTTTTCCCCCAGGCATGGCTGAAAACAGTCCCTTTTGATCCTGCCCACTTTCCTGGTAAAATGGAAATAAATATTTAAATAAAAAAGAAATTACCACAGACCGTGCCTGATCAACATCTCTTTCTCCTTCCCCCCTTCCTTTCCACTATGATTCCCTTGTGCTTATCCCATGATTCCAGAACCCACTGCTGTTTTTGCCCCCACCACCACCACTGGAAGGCTGTTCCAGGAATCTACCACTTTTTCTGTGAAGAAGTACTTCCTCACATCTCTCCTGAATCTACTCACCCCCCCCCCCCCACACTTCATAGCATGTTCCCTTTTCTCGGGAACCTTTTCTCCTGAAACATATAGTATTTCCCTCCTGTACCTTATTTGCCCCTGTGAGGTGTTCAAAGGTCTCTATCATATCCCCCTCTCCCTTCTCTGTTCCAGGGTGTACATAATGAGGTCCTTTACCCTGTCCTCATAGGGCTTTTGATGCAGATCCTGCACCATTTTAACTGTCATCCTCTGGACTGCCCCCACTCTGTCTATATCCTTCTAGAGATATAGTCTCCAGAACAGAGCTATTCTCTCTTCAGTTTGCACCTTTGTGCTCCTTACTGCTTTCACAGCTTCCCTCTGTTTCCCCTGATACACCTCCCACCTGATGTCTGCAACACTGCCCCTATTAGTGAGTATCAGGTCCAGTATTGCCCCATCACAAAGGGGTTCACTGACTAGTTGCCTGAGGAATGCCCCCTGCAGAGAGTCCAGAATGTCTCTGCTACTAGCTGAAGCCACTGATGGGAGGCTCCAATCTACATCTGTTAGGTTGAAGTCCCCTACCAGCATCCTCCAGGCATTGCACTGCCTGAAATCCTGCTGCCTCATCAGCCTCTTCCTCCTTTTCCTCCTTGTATTGAACTCCCACCTGGTACACGACATCCCAAAATGGATTTGTGGTTAATATTTTTGTTACGTTGCATGATTTATCAGCCAGTTTACCATGCGAGGTGGTAGCAACACCTGGTCTCTTTTCAGTTTCATGTTTTGTTTTACATAACTGTGACTTCAACATTTGTGTCCCATCTATCTGTCTTATTAGAAGATCTGTTAAATTTTTGACCTGATCACACCTACCTTCAAGTATTGATTACAGGCCCTGTTTATATCCTGGGTCCAGCATAGTGGTAATCCCATAATCTGCAGACTGCCAAATGGCGAAAAGAAAACAATTTACTCACCATAATAATGTTTCTTCCAAAGCGATCCATCACTGTGCTTGACAGCTGCAATCATTCACTTGGAATGTGCTGTCCCAGGGCCTAGAATTGTGTGCTAATTAGAGAATGTTAGAATGAAATGAAAAACTCTGCTGTGTGGTCACACTCACTCCTACATTCTAATGGCAGATTTATTTCTAAAACTAGAGTGAGCAGTGACCACTAAAACTAACTAAATGGCTACCAAATAATATATCAAAAAGCTATTTCAGAAGTTTTCTAAAATGTTTCCAACATGGCAGAAACATTTCTTTCAATATAAACAATATAACAAAAAGCAATTTAAAAAACTTTCTAAATTTTTTTCAAGATAGTAGAACAACTTGTTTCAAAATGTAACAAACGATTTTTAAAAGTTTAGATCGTTGAGTATCAGTTGTAAGGTACTGTAACAAGTAATGCTCAAGCAAACAGAAAGAACTGATTTTTGAGTGAACCTTTTCCAGGTTCTGGAAGGGGAGGTAGGGATTGGAATTGTTAAGCATTTTTGAGGGATCCCTTTAGAAGAAATAACATCACTATGGTGAGTAATTCTTTCTTCAAACCCCTGGAATCCCTCACTTATGCTGAACAACTGCACACTGCATAGCAGTACCTTGGGAGGCTGGGCACAGAACAAATTTAAAGAAAAGGTTCTGCAAGACAGCAATGCCAAAAGTGGCATTTCTTCTCGATTGTATGTCCAGGCAGTAGTGGTTTGTGAAAGTGTGTACTATATTCCAGGGGTAGCTGCTTTACAGATTTCCTGTAGGGAAACGCATCCTTTTTTTTTTTTTTAGTTTTTGTTGTTGACCGAATAGGTGCACTAGACAAATTCTGCCTATTTTCAGGCATGACCCAGGGGGAAGGGGATACAGATGAACGTCAACTGACTTTGAACCAGATTAAGCTGTTGGTGATATTTTAGTGAATGGGGGGAAATTTGGGCAGTGCACCGGGGAAATTCCCCAACTCTTTTCAAGATGTGTCATGGGATCTTTAACATCTACCTGAACTACCATCAGAACAGGCAGATGGGACCTCGGTTTAATGTCTCATCCAAAAGACGGCACCTCAGGAGTGCAGCACCCCACTCATGCTGCATTGCAGTGTCAGTTTTGGGATGTTAACCCAAGTGCCTGGTGTGGGGCTAAAACCCACAGCCTTCTGCTCTCCCGGCTTCAGACCATAGAGGCAGAGGCGCCCCTTGTGAAATGAGCCCTAAGACCATCAGGTGGCAGTTTGCCAGCTTTGCCATAAAATGTAGGAAACTATCCAATGAGAAATAGTTCTCAAGGATGCTGATTTTCCCTTCACTATAGGTGACAAACAATTGAGTGCTAGCAAACCTTACGTCCTTTGTGTGGTCCAAGTAATAGCTCAAAACTCTCCTGACGTCCAGACTGTGGAGCTTCTGTTCTCCTGAGCTGGATTTTGCTATAAAGAATACTGAAAGTGTAACTGATTGATTCAAATGGAATTCAGACACCACTTTGGGGAGGAATTTTCTGTCAGTTCTCAATACTACCTTGTGTGAATATGATGTAGTTAGGATCTGTGCAGAGGGCTTACATCTCGCTCACCCTCTTGGCAGATGTCAGTGCAACCAGGAAAACTGCTTTCCAGGTGACATACTTCAGAGCAGAAGTTGCCATAGGCTCCAAAGGAGCTTTCATCAGTTAGGAAATACACAGATTCAAGTCTCATGGAGGGACAGGACCCCTTCCTGGAGGGTACAGGTGATTAAGGCCTTTAAAGAAACTTTGGAAAATGAGTTTTGAGGCTACCAGTCTGTCTTTGCCAGCTGAGGCATATGCTCAAACTGTTGCCAGATGAACCTTCAGGGTTGAGGGCCTGAAGTCCAGGGACAGTAGGTGGATTTGGTAGTCCAGAATTGAAGCCAGATTCACCAGCAACAGACTGAGCTGTCTAGAGGAACATCAAATAGGAAATCCTTTCCACCTATAGGCATAGGTTTTTCTTGTTGCTGGTTTCCTGGAAACCTTAAGCACTTCCATAACCTTTCTCGAAAAATGTAATCCAGAGAACTCCAGCTCTTCAAATACCATACTCTGAGATGCAGAGTTCTGGGATGTGAGAATTTTATACTGTCTTGAGACATAGTCAGCAGACTGCATCTTGGGAAGATCGATTGTATGTCTGGTGGAAAGGGACAGGAGCAGGGATCTGCCTGGCCCAGTCTGGAGCTATGAGAATCATTGTTGCTGACTCCTTTCTCAGTTTTAGCAGTACTCTCAGCAAAAGTGGGAAAGCAAGAAAGGTATAAAGGAATTTTCCCTGACAGTTGAGGACTAGAGCATCCTCTGGGACTGTACCCACCGGTGGGGTCTGCAACAGAACAGTGGAACTGGTTGTTTTCCCAGGATGCAAACATGTCTGTCTCTGGTGTACCCCACCTTCTGAACAGTGTCACCAGCACTTGCTGGTTCAGGGTCAATTCATGATTTCCCAGGTTGATGCTGCTCAGGGACTCTGCCAACACATTGTCCTTCCCTGGCAGATGTAATGCAGACAGCTGGACCTTCAAGGAGTATGATAGGTTCCAGACCTTCATTGCTTCTGTGCATAGCTTTGAAGATCTTGTTTCTCCATGTTTGTTTATGTAATACATAGTTGTGGTGTTGTCTGTCCTGATCTGGATGGACTGACCTCTGAGGGGGGGAAGGAAAGGCCTACCTACATTGCCAGGTACACTGCCCTGAGCTCCAGGAATTGTATGTGTTGCTGAGTCTCCTCTGTGCTCCACATACCACTTACAGTGAGGCCATCTAGGAGGGCACCCCAGTCCAGGATGGAGGCATCTGTTGTGAGTATGGCTGTAAGGAACTGCTGAAGAAAGAGAACCCTTTAGCAGACACCTAGTGATGGACACTAGTTTTGAAAGTAGATCCCTCCTCTGGGACTAATGGCTCCCTATTATCTCTCATTTGGAACCTGGCAACTGGCATCCCTGTGGTGGATGATGCCATGTGCCCTAGCAAGTGTAGAAAATCCCTTGCAGGTCTGGACTGACCTGCCTAGAAGCATTTTGCAGCTGTGATCAGATTTGCTACCTTTTCCCAGGGAAGGACTGCCTTCCCTTTTACAGTGACTGGCTCTGCACCTGTTATGTCCAGAACTTGAATTGGTTCTGGTTACGACTTTTGAACATTGGTAAGGAAGTCCAGGTCCTGTGTCAGAACTGGGGAGGACTTGGCCTCCTGGAGTGATTTTCTTGTGATTACCAGTCATCCAGATATGAAAAATACACCACCCCATGCCTCCTCAATCAATCAATCAATCAATCAATCAATCAATCAAAATCTTTATTTATCCAGGCGAACATCATTGAGCAGAGCTCTTTTACAAGATGGACCTGGTTAGAACAGGGTCGGGTAACATCCATCATAAAAACATATAAATACATGTAAATAAGTATATAAACACAAACACAATGGTGCAGTAATAGGGGAGTCAAATGATAAAAGAAAGACAAGGCAAGCCATAACAGAGGAGGATTCAAATACAAGGGGACAGGTCCACCATTGAACCATGCAACTGTATATAAACCATGTTCTCTGTATATTAGTACCAGTTAGTTCATTTACCAGGGCAGTCACTAGTACTAGCCATGAAAATGGCTTGGAGAACCACCAACTAATGGCAGATGGGGTACCAGAAGGGGTATGTAATATGTAAGTGAAGGATAAACATTGTGAGAAGTGAAGCCCCAAGGACAGGTCGGTAGAACTGATGCGGCAGTGGGGACCTACGGGGAGAGGGAAAGGGGAGTTAGGACTTTTATAGTATGATTGCTTGTAGATTGTGGATGAGTGCAGTACAGAGTTGTGAAAAGAAGGCTGGAGAAAGCGGGAAGATAGACCAGTATCAAAGGGAGGACAGAGGCATCAAGGTGTTACATGAAAGCATGATGACAGACCAGAGCCAAGAAGGAGACAAGCACTAGAAGTAATCCGTTCATGGTTAAATAGTACAGGTTAGCATGATGACAGTTCATGGTCATGGGAAACAATTGCACTGATCATTTCTGAGAAGTGAATACAAGAGCTTGAAAGATGAGATGCCGATGGGTGCAATTTATTCCACAAGAAGGACAGTGTAAAGCTTATAGCAGCCCTGTCAAAGCAAGAGTTAACTTTGGGAACCATCAATATGAGAGATTTGCAACTTCTCAGGGTGTAATTGCCTACTGGTTTTATAGGAAGACAGTCTGTAATGTATTGGGGCAGTTTTTTGGAGATGGCTCTCAGGGTCCATAAGGCTGCATTTTTATCACACCTGAATTGAAGAGAACTCCACCCCACTGATTGATATAGGGAGCACTGGTGAGTGGACTCAAACCTGCTGTCACTATGGCTAGGAACTTTGTGAACACTCTTGATGTTGAGGATAGACCAGAGGGAATGGCTGTGAATTGGCAGTGGCAATTTGCTATCCTGAATTTGAGGTACTTTGCATGGCTGGGCCTCACTGCGAATGTGAAATGTGAAAGTAGGCATCTTTCAGATCCAGTGACCCTAGTCCATTTCCTTTTTGCAGTGATGGAATAACTGATCCTAGTGTCACCATCTTGAATTTTTCCTTCTTTTAGGTGTTTGTTCAGGTATCTCAAGTCTAAAATGGGCTGCCACTCCCCATTTTCCTTGTGAGTCAGGAAGTATCTTTTCTTTTGTATGCTCCTCCCCAGGCACCCCCAACTATCCACTCGTTCAGTTCTCCAAGGTGCACCCTGGCACCACTCGTCCCTTTTCTGCCAACCACCACCCCCAGCCACCTGGGTAACCCAACATATCCCTTCATCTGGAGGGCCCGGTCCCTCCCTTCCAGGAGAGAAGCACCCATTAGGTGCCACTTCATATCCCAGGAGCTGCAAGGTCAGATGGGGGACTGGAGGCCATCATCCAGTCACTTGGAGAGAGTTTTTCCATTTTAATGTCCTACCACTCCCTCCGCCCTAATTGGCCAAGCGTGGTGGTGACCTGAGGTGAGGACATACAGGGGTGTGTCAAAGCTTCACACTCCCCAAGCCACATCGCCCAATCCACCTCACCCCTGCCCCCCCCGGAGGGAAGCATCCAATAGACACTCTGTAATCCCTCCCTGCCGGTTTCTGCTCCTGGCACCCAGGCTCAGGGTGTGAACCCAGGTCACCAGTGTGCTGAGTGAGCCCCTTCACTCAGCACCATGGAGCTGTCCAGGAGGTATCTTGAGTAAAGTCCCTTTTCCCACTGTGAGGGAGGAACTTTTTGCACTGCATTTGTTTGCAGTCATTTTCTTACATGTATCTTCAGCAAGAGCCTTTCTGTTGCACTGTGAGGACAGAAGGTTTTATGACTCTGTAGTCTGGGAAATATTTTGCCCTGCAGGGCAAGACCCTGACTCACTATTTCCAGGACCCACCTGTCTGTGGTTATTTTTTCCATTCCTGAGTCAGCCTTCCCTCCACTGGCAATGGTTTGGTGACCGGGGTAAGTTTGTCAGGAGTTTTGCTTTGCTTGGGATTTGGGAGTTGGCATTGCCTCTCCATGCATGTGGTCCCTTCTACCCCACCTCTGAAGATACCCCTCTGTTGGGAGTAGTCATAAGTAATGTAAGCACAGGGGAAGTATCCCCCACCTCTACGTCCCCGTCCAGAAGGCCTACAGAAAGTGGAGGCCTTTTTCTTCTCAGTGTTGCCCTTGTAGGTGGTCTTGTAATCATCCACCTTTTTCATTAAGCCTCTGGTTTGTCATCAAACAGCAAATTTCCCTCACAAGGAAAATCCATTGCTTTTGTTTAAGAGTCCTGGGAAAGGTTTGTGGTTCTGAGCCAGGCAAACCTTCTTAGTGACACTGTGTGTGCCATGACCCTGGATGCAGTGTCATTGGTGTCCACTACCATGTGGATCTGGTACTTGGTGGCATCCATGGCAATCTTTGCTGTGTCAGCCAAATCCTGTGCAAGGTCACCTTTAGCTTTCTTGCACATTGCCAAAATGGAGCTCCAGAGGGCCTTTTTGTACTGAGCTGTGTAGGCCAAGTATGCTGCCTGCCTTAAAAGCAGGTAAACTGAGGTATAGACTTTTTTCCATAATATCCAGTTTCCTGGAATCATTCTCAGGAGGGTGGGAGGAGAAATGCACTTCGGCCTTACCACAGGTGGCAGTCTGGACCACTACCTCATAATCAGGAGGGGGAGTACAGGTACTCAGCGCCCTGTTTGACCACCTGATATTTTTTTCTCAATTGTCTTGTCTATGGCAGCACCTGAAGTGGGTGCTTATATGGTTTTACAAGTAGTCTTCTTGAGGAATTTGTGGATGAGCAATAGCAACCTTTTTGTGGGAGTTAATTCTGTCATATCCATAAATTGAATCTCATCCTCATCTTCGACAGTCTCCTACAATGAGATGTTGAGGGTGTTCACCATTTGCCTCACAAAGTATAGTCATCCAGGGGATGAGGAGGGAAACCATACTATTCTTTAGGAGAACAATCAGAATCACTGGGTTCTCCTTTATCTTCCTCCTGATAGTAAAATTAAGCCTCCTTCTCTATAGGCACTGGAAGGAACTGGAGCCTGGGGAGAGGGGCAGGCATATTCATGAAATTCCCAATAGCCTGGGAAGCAAGGCGGAATTGTCATGCTTTTGTTATGTCCTCTATTGAGGGCATTCTATTTCTGTCTACTGGTGACTCCTTTCCCTCTTAAGGAGGAGGGACAGTAACATGTTTTTCTTATTGTTTTTTTCTTAGCAGGCACCATCTTTGGTGTCTGCTCAGAGGTACTTTAATTTTTACTGGAATCAGGGCTCCTCCAATGAGACACATTGATTTCTGAACCAACTCTTGCAGCCTTTTTATTGTTATGTTGCTTCCTTAAAGGGGCTGGACTATCATCTAAGATTTTAGGTGACATGGAAGCAGACTGAGAAGCTATAATGTCTTCTAATTTTTAGCCCTTTTCTTTTGTATTTTAGGGCAGAACTTGATGCAGAGTTCACAACTGGCAAAATCATGTCTGGACCCAGGCACCTCAAACACAACTCGTGACAGTCTGCTTTAGCCAGGAGTTGGAAACAGATTTTGCAATTTTTAAAGCCTGTGGGTCCCATTTTCTTTTTGGGCCTGTCAGTCATGCCAAAATACTGGCAAGCCAAAGAAGATGTTCTGATTCCCACAAATTAAGGAAGTGTGTTAGAAAAAATAAGAAATATGGTTCAGTTCCTTTTTAGACCAGAACTGCAAAAAACAAGTGGAAAAAAGCTCAATTATTGTCTCAGTTCCAAAGAAAAGGAACCAGGCAAACAAAATCAAAACACCTCAAAGGGGTATATTTTTTAAAAAATTAATCCCTTTTTAAAATAAATTCAAGTGGTTTCCTGAAGGCAGGGACCGTGCAGCAAAATGGCTTACTCCAGTTCCTGGCAACTGATGTGGAACCAGAAAAGTTACAAATATACACATTAACACAAGTAAAAACATCCTAACTAATGCAGAGTTATTGAAATATGACAACATGTTAAACGTTTTCATAGAAATAACAAATGAAACCATAATCGGTCCAAGTGAAGAGAAGATTTTGGGGCAACTGCTTTCTTCAGGTGGAGAAATAAATCTGCCATTAGAATGCAAGGGTGAGCATGACCACACAGCAGAGTTCATACTAACATTCTCTAATTAGCATACTGTTCTAAGCTCTGGGGCATCTCATTCCAGGTGAATTAGTGCAGATGTTAAGCATAACTGAGGGATTCCTGGGGTTGAATATGGGCATTGCAGTCCAAAACACAATGCATGTGTTCCATTAAGACGCAGCTTCCTGTAGCACCACCTGAGTTCCAAATAGCTTTTTGCAGTCGCTTCAACAATATACAGTAGCTATATATATTTTCAAGCCAGAGGACCCAGTTTCACATAAAGATCTACATATATTTTTATAACCATAGATAAGCAAGAGGAAAGAAAAGATAGAAACATCAGGAAACAGTGCGAGAAGGCAGGGAGATACAGTAGCAGGAGGGGAAGAATTGCAAGTCTGTCAGAGTGATCAGTTCCTAAGTCTCACAAGAAAATTCGATTGCACAATCAATCAGACAGACAAGAGGCAGAAAAGGAGAGGATAGAACAGATCCTTGCTTTTAACTCTTTCTGCATAACCAATGGGACAGGGTCTTATTCAACCCTATCATACAACTGTTTCATCAGCTGGGTCCAGTATATAAAAATCTCAAGCTAGGGATTTTGTACCCCTTGATTTTACATGGTGGTGAGAGTGGTACAGGAGAGGGGTGAAAACTGGTGTTTTTGTGGGATAATTTATGCATTTTGACACACTGGGTGACTCTCACAGTGTAATGTGCTCAATACTGGTAAGAGGAGGAACTGCTGCAGTACTGAGTGTGAACTTTGGTAGATCTGTGACATTCTGGTGTGCAAAGTTTCACATGTTAAGCAGCCTCGCCCTTCCTCTTTTTCTTTTCTAGTTCTCACAGGGGATTCAAATCATCATTCACACTGCTGCTGACATAATACTTTAGTTAACCACACCAAACTGTACTACAAAAAAAAATTGATAAATCACAAACCATGGACAAAAAAATTAACAAGAAAGACTAAGGAAAACAAATAAGAGCTATCCACTGCACACAGACTAGGGCTCACAGTAAAATTGAAGTCGCTGATCTTTATGGGCTGCTTTGCTACCCGAAACACATTGCTTCCCCCTCACAGCAATGCTTCACCAGACAAAACAAAACCACTACTTTAAACTGAATAAATACTGTAAATCAGCAAAACCAGAAATAAGCAACACTAATTTAGCTGTATATGGCCCTCTAAATCTTTTTGTAAGCGATTTTGTTTCAAAATACTCCGGTTTTGGATTGCTCTTAAAAGTTTTTGGGTTTTTTTGTGCAGACAAGCAGGGACAGATTTCTCTCCAATTCTCTTTTCAGATAACTGCACTCAATGCAGCCTCGGCATGGCATATAGCTCATTTGTGTATCATGTGACCTCCAGTCCCATAATACCTAGTGAACTTCGCCTGTGGGCACCACTTTGCCAGCAAAGTTATGAATTCGCAATTCTCAAAGTTATTTCATCACTGTGAATTGGCACTTTGCAGGGCAGATTAACTTCATGAAGTGTGACAAATTTGCAAAGTGAATCTTTTCAACTTTGCACACTACTATCTGCCATTTAGCTCTGTACTAACAGTGATGTGGGTGAGTGGAAGTGGAGGTTGCCAACACCAGTGCTGTTGGGGGGGGGGCAGGGGTCACACACCACTGTGCACATTGATAAAATCAGGGTTTCATAAGCATTAGCTAGGGCTGCTTCAGCTGCCTGTTACTGCTTACAAAAGCTTTTGAATATAACATTGCTTCCTGTATGCAAGAGGGTATCCTCATTTTCAAGGTTGCAGTGATGTAGTTTGTGTATCAGTGCTATCCACTGTGGGCAGTGTCAGGTATCCCTTTAAATATGGTTCTCAGCTTGCCAGGTGAGCTGAGTCTGGTTAGCCAGGTGGTATACTTGATAATACTGCACTAACCTTCATAACATGGGGGTCATTGTGAGTCTCTTTCTACCTCTTGCTCATAAACAATAAAGTATCACTCTTAACATTTAAGTATTTAATAAGTTATCTCACCTTAAAGTTTTTGGTCATGTTGATCTAAAATACTAAGTAAAAACTTTTGTTCAGCTTGTAGACTTTGAAAACCATCACATAGTCAGTATATTTTCAAAATCTTTGTGTAGGATTTCTGTTTTGGGAAAACCATTGTGTAACAAGTAGATTTTGAAGAGCATCCTGCAGCACAGAGATTTTGGAAACTGTCCATGCAGCACATAGAAACATAAAAACTGTCGGCAGATAAGGACCGCTAGGCCTATCCAGTCTGCCCATAGGCCCTATACATGTATGCATCCACTCACCCTAAGTGGTCAATGACTTCTCATCACTCCCTTCCCACCCAAGGTTTCCCTGTGCTTGTCCCAGGCATGTTTAAACCCCTCCACCATACTTGCCCCTACTACCTCTTGTGGCAGACTATTCCAAGCGTTCACCAACCTCTCTGTGTAGAAAAGCTTCCTCACATTATCTCTTAATCCCCCCCCCTCCAATTTCATATCGTGCCCCCTTGTCCTGGTATCTTTTCTACATTGGAAAAGATCTCCCAACTACACCTTGTTTATGCCCTTGAGGTACTTAAAAGTTTCTCTCATGTTGCCCTTTTCTCTCCTCTCCTCCAGTGAGTACATATTGAGGTCTCTTAGTCTCTCCTCATATGTTTTGTGATGCAAACCATGCACCATCTTTGTCACCCTTCTCTGGACAGCCTCCACCATGTTTATGTCCTTACACATGTGTGGTCTCCAGTACTGCACACAGTACTCCAGGTGAGACCTTACTAGTGCTTTATACAATGACACCACCACTTCCTGCCTCCTACTAGTAATACCTCTGCCTATGCATGCCCGCATGCTACTGGCTCTCCCTGCAGCCTTTGCACACTGCTTTGATACCTTCAGGTCATCAGATATGATAACCCCTAGGTCTCTCTCCTCTTTGGTGATGGTCAGCACCTCCCCCCTATCCTGTTGGTCTCCCCAGGGTTCCCCATACCCAGGTGCATTATCTCACACTTTTTTGCATTGAACCTCAGTTGCCACACCTCCAACCATCTTTCAAGCTTCTCCAGGTCCCTCTTCATTATCTGCACCCCTTCTGGAGTATCCGCCCTGTTGCAGATCTTGGTGTCATCTGCAAATAGGCAGGCCTTTCCTTCCAGTCCCTCTGCAATGTCACTAATGAAGACATTGAACAGGACTGGTCCCAGTACTGATCCTTGCGGCACTCCGCTGGTCACCTCTCTCTCCCCAGATTGGATCCCATTTACCACCACCCTCTGCCTTCTGTCTGTCAGCCAGTTTCTAACCCACTGTATCACCTTATGCCCCATGCCCAGACTACTCATTTTGTTAACCAGCTTCTGTGTGGGACAGTATTGAAGGCTTTGCTGAAATCCAGGTAGGCGATGTCTACGGTCCCTCCCTGATTCACTTCCCTAGTCACTCAATCAAAAATCTATCAGATTTGTTTGACAAGGCCTTCCTGATGTGAATCCATGCTGCCTCAGATCTTGGGCACCAATAGATTCCAGGTGTGTCACTATCCTTTCTTTCAGCAGTGTCTCCATGATTTTCCCCACCACTGAGGTGAGGCTGACTAGCCTGTAGTTCCCCACTTTCACCCTACTGCCACTTTTGTGCAGTGGGACTACATGCGCCCTCCTCCAGTCCTTTGGAATCACATAGATTTGAAAACCATCATGCAGAATGTAGATTTTGAAAACCATAATGCAGCATAAATATTTTGAAAGCCATTATGTAGATGTTCAAAATATTCATGTAGCAGGTAGATTTTCAACAACAACAACAAAAAAAACATTGTGAGAGATTCCTATGCAAACACTTTTTTTAATCATATGTTTATTGAGATTTTCATTATATAGCAAACATACACACAAAGGAAAAGACAGTATAGACAATACTAGATAAAAACAAACAAAGAACAGGGGACCGCATTGCTGACCAAACATTAATAGGTCATACAAGCTTATATGAAACTCCATGACAGTCATTTCATTACTCTAATTGTTTAACCAAATATATTTAAAACAGCCCTATAAATTAATTCCCTTTTTTCCCTAATGTATCATAGATAACCAATTACAGTCTGTTTGAATCAAACCCACATTATCCATTAATATCTCCTTATTCTGAGAAAGGAAAATATAGAACGCTTAATATTTAGTTAGTATAACAAATAAAATAAAAAAGAGAGATAAAATCATTCCGCTCAGTATAGCACTTTTTTACATATAAATTATGACAAAAATAATTCCTTAGGCCATTTTAAGGCAATTTAACCCTGTTCCATGCTCCTGCACTGGATCAAGAGAATTTTCAGACCCTCGACTGTATATAACCAAGAAATCAGGTGGGGCATCCATGACATCAGCGTTACAGTTCAGTACTTGTTCGTAGTGGTGGTATTTAGTTACCCTCTCCCACCTTCCTGCAACAACATAGCGTCTACAACTGTGAGGGAGTCCAGAAATCTACCCCAATCAGTCAGAAACCTCTCCTCCCTATCCTTTAAAACATAAGTGAGTCTGTCCACTACTAGTACCTGGATTGCCAGCCTTCTCCATTGATCAATCATTGGGACTATGCTGGCCACCCATGTGTTCTGAATCCCTTGATGAGCTACAGTTAACAGAATATTTATCCATTTAGGGTATAGATGCAACTCCTCTTCCTCTATCCCCTCCACTCCAAATAGGAGCGACAGAGGAGAGAACTCTATGGTACAGTCCCCATCACTGATAACTCATGGGCAATCCCCCTTCAATATGGGACCAAATGAGGGCAATCCCAGAAACAGTGAAAAAAGGTTCCTCAAGCCGCCCCAAAATGACCACTATTTGGAGAGACACCCAGGTAAAACTGATGAACAACACTTGTTGCAGAAGAGAAGGCCCATGTGAGATCCCAGCAGTAGTTCCCAATTGGCTTTGGAAATTTGGATGCCAAGGTCCTTTTCCCACCAGTGTTTAGACTTTATTTATTTATTTATTGAATTTTGATGACCGGGTAGGCCCACTGGGCCCCGGAGGTCCCTTTTTCAGGGGCGACCTGGTAGTTACAATTATTACAGGTAACAGAGGCAGTACATACAGGTGCAGTTCTTGTTGTAGGCAAAACAGTCCTTATGGGCTTAAAACAGTAGGATTGTGGTAAGAAGACATACAAGCAGGAGGAACATATTAGTTACACATAGAGAAAACATTTTGCTTGGTAATTTCAAGTTGTATTACAGTGTGCGCAGGGTTGGGGTCAAGGAATTTGGCTTGGGTCCTGTGGTTCCTTGCCTATGGGCAAAAGGGGAGGGGACACGCTGACGCATAAGTGCTCCCAACGTTTGGCGTATGTTAATTCCTTAAGGTAGGTGCATTAACCTACCGGAGTAGTGCTATGTGGGTCAGGTGCTATAGCATAAGCATTTGCTCCTTTCTAGCAAGTGAGACTTGAGTCTAGTTCGGAAGCTGGTGATTGACTCAGTTTCCCGCACCTCCAGAGGGAGGTTGTTCCAGTTGGAGGGGGCCACATGAGCGAAGGACATGGACCCGGTTTTTGTCCTCGCCTTCGGGACCACGAGGAAAGTTTGGCCTGAGGTCCGTAGATTCCATGGGCTTCATTTTGCCATTATGAGACCATTAAGGCTAGGGGGAGGTGTAGGCCCAATTAGCTTAAAAGTAAGGCAGAGAGTTGGGTACATGAGGCGAGCTTCGAAAGACGGCCATCTGAGTCTAGTTAGTGACTCACAGTGGTGACTCCTAGAGTGGGACAGTGAGGCAAAGCGGACTAGCTGGTTGTACAAGATCTGTAGCTTGTTGAGCTCCATCTTGGCCACACCCTGGAGTACCGGGGCCACATAGGTGAGTGTAGGGAGAAGTACGCTCGACGCAATGACTGCCCTAGCTTCTGGGATCAGCTGATCCTTTAGTCTGTAGAGGGTTCCGAGTTTACCATGGATGACCTTAGTGACTTGGTCTACATAATGTTTTAGTGTGAAGCCTTGGTACAGGGTAAGTCCAAGGTATTTTGTGGAGGCAACCACTTCAAGTTTTATACCCCCCCGGACTTGAGTTGGAGGAGCGGTGACCTCTCAGGGCCTAGGGATCTGGGTCTAAACAGCATCACCTTCGTTTTGTTAGTGTTTAGGATCATTTTGTTCACAATGAGTCAGTCCTCCATCTGTAGGATGTCCCTTTGGAGGGCTGTCCCCAGATCGTTTAGGTTGTGAGAGGTTCTGTAAATGACCACATCATCCGCATACTGGATGATGTTGCTGCTCCCACAGTGGGTATGCAGCTCATTTATAAAAAGTGTGAAAAGTAGGAGGCCGAGTATCGACCCTTGTGGTATTCCTTCTTTGAGTGGCAATAGGTCGGAGATTTTGTCCTTCCACTTGACCCTCTGTGTACGTCCTGAAAGGTAGCTCTCGAACCATCCCAGTGCGTGAGTGTCAAGGCCTAGTAGGCACATTTTTTGGAGTAGGAGCTTGTGGTTTACCAAGTCAAACACCTTGGAAAGGTCTACGAAGACCGTGTCTGTGTAGGCCCCTGCGTCGCTATTGCTCAGTACATCAGCCGAGAATTTGGTTAAAGCGGTATCTGTCCCATGTTTGGCTCTAAAGCCATGTTGGGTCGGGGAGATTAGCCAGTGGGCTTCTAAATATTCTCGGAGCTGGGAGTATACTAGCTTCTCCTGTATTTTTGCAATGGCACAAAGCATGGAGATAGGCCTATAGTTCCCTATGGGCTCAGTTGGCCCACCCTTGTGAATGGGGACCACGTGAGCCTGTTTCCAAAGCTCAGGGACAGACCCATCCTTTAGGGACCTGTTTAACAGCCAGGTAAGGGGTTTAGCTAGTGCTGGGGCTTCATCCTTGAGGATTCTAGTCTGGATGCCATCAGGGCCCCCTGATCCTCTTGAGTTCAGGGATTTAAGGATGTTCAAGACCTCCTTTACCCTAACCAGCCTCAAGTGAAACAATGGGCGGTCTAGGTTTGGGGGCCCCTGTACATTAGGCTCATTCCTGTTATTTGGGAGCCCAGCCTTATATTCATCCAGGTTCGTGAAATAGCTGTTTAGGGCCTCTGCAATGAGTGTCCCATCTTCCAGTAATTGCCCGTTAGCCTTGATTGGGCCAGGGGCAGTTTTTTTGTTCCCTTTGATCAGTTCATTAATGTATGACCAGAAGAACCTCAGGTTGCCTAGGTTAGTTTTTTGGAGATTGGTGATGCAGGCCTTTTAAGCTAGCTTTATTGCTTGCTTGCATTGGTTTCTAAGGGCTCTGTAGCTGGCAAAGACAGCAGGTAGCGTAGATCTCCTGAACTTTCTCCAGGCCTTGTCACGGGTGATCATCAAGGCTTTTAAAGAGGGCGTGATCCACTTATAGCAGCTTCCCTTTACTCGGTGGGTTTTCATCGGGGCTAAGAGATCAACGGCCCTCGTGAGAGTTGTCAGGAAAAATTTAACAGCCTCCTCCAGGGTAGGTAGGCATCTTATTGGACTCCAGTCAATGCCATCTAGGTAGCAATTGAATTGGTCAGGATAGAATTTGGAGTAGTCCCTGGTGGTAATCACTCTAGGCTGGACTTTGTTCGCGCTATTCTTCCAAATAGCTAATATAGGTGAGTGGTCACTCAAGGCATCTGCCATGGTGCCTGCTATTTTTACATTCATTGGGGTTGACGCCAGGATCCAGTCGATAGTTGAGTGCCTACCTGATTTGTGGTTCATTCTGGTTGGTTGTGAGATAACTTGGGCAAGGTGTGAGTCATGTAATAAGCCACTAATGGCGGACTTTGCCTCTTGGGCCCAGTTTAGATTGAAGTCACCCAATATGATAAGCTCAGATGCAGTTTCAATGACTGGGTCCTTCAGGTGCCTCTCCAGAGAGTGGAGAGCATTGGTAGGGGGACAATATACACAACCTACTGTGAGGTGCTTGGCTCCGCCTAGTGTGAGCCGTATGAAAATTGATTCTATTTCCAGGGACCTGCCATGGGGCATGCTAACAAAGGAGGATGTCAGTGTGTCCTTTGCGTATATAAGAACACCCCCCCCCTTTTCGAAGGTCTATCCTCTCTGTAGGAGGCATATCCAGAGGCAACAACCTCATGATCCAATATATGGGGCTTTAGCCAAGTCTCTGAGACTGCTAGGATGTCCAGTTTATACAGTGCCAGCCACGCTTGAACCTCGTGGATCTTGGGCCTAAGACTGCAAATATTCATATGCGCCAGCCTTAGACCCTTAACTGCATACCAGGACTGGTCTGGGGGGAGGAAATTGATACATTAGGCGTACCTGGTCCTGGGTTTGGTTGGATGTCTCCCGCCATTAGCAGCAGAGCTGTGAGCAAGAGGTGGAGAGTGAGATAGAATTATTAGGGAAGAAAGCTCTGTCTTCTTTAGCAGCTCTCCCAGTAAGGCCCATCTCATTTTTCTTAGCATCAAGAACTTCTCACTCCAAGTTAGTAAGAGGGGAATCCAGCAAAGACATCCTAATTTTCTACTGTAATTCCTAATTTGTAGAAATCTAAAGAAATGAGAGTGGAGAATCCCCAGTCTCTATTGAATCTCCACAAAAGTGAGCATTCCCATACTAGCAAACAAATCCCCCAAACAATGGACCCCTCTATTTTGCCATAATATGAATCCAGGATCTTCCAAACCTGGGAGGAAGCCAGGGTTACCCACAACAGGAACCAGGAGAATATTTACATGATCTGCCCCCTCCTTCTTTTTTTGATGGACATCCTCGCCTCCAGCACTGAAATGACTAGAGGGTTTGGACTACCCAACTGGCGATAGGCCCTATCCCCTCCCTCATCCAGATAGGCTGAGATCCTACCAGGCTATCCCCCCTCTTCTAAGTCGAGCCAGCTAGCTGCACTACCTCCATTTACCCAGGTATGCAAATTACGATATTGGATAGCTAAGTAGTATCCCTTAATATCAGGGAAATTCAAACCTCCATTCTCCCTTGATGCCTTAGAGCTTTTTAAAGCTAATCCACTGTTTTTTTCCTTCCAAATAAATTCAGAAAAACCACGCTCCAGTCTTTTAGGGTCCTTATTTGAGGGGCAGAATTACACCATTTGCATGGTGTAAAGGAGTCTCAGCAGAACATTCATTTTAAGTAGGTTAATTCTACCCAACCAAGATATTGCAAGTGCTTGCCATCTGGCTAATTCCTTTAAGATGGACTATAACAGTGGGGTATAATTCAAAGCATACAAACTGTCAATATCAGGCCTACTCAAATACCTAAATACGTAAAGGACTTATCAACCAGCTTTAGGCCCCAAATATGCCTCCCAGCTCCCCCATTGTTATTGCCTAAATACATTATCTCTGGACTTACGCAGATTAAGTTTATATCTCGAAAATTAAACAAATTGATCTATAATCTGCAATAAAGTGGGGATCAATTCCTCGGGTCTTGTGATGAAAAGCAAAATATCATCCGCATATAGTGTGATGATATGCTGGGGGCCCCCCCACCCAGAATGCTGAATATTGAAGGATCACTCCTCACCCTAATGGCCAGTGGTTCAATCGCTATGGCAAACAGCAGAGGGGAGGGGGACAACCCCGCCTCGTGCCTCTCCAAAGCCTAAATTCCTCCGATGGCACCCCATTCACTAAAACCCATGCCGATAAAAGGCACTCACCAACTTCACAAACCCGTCTCCCAAACCAAATCTGCAGAGAGCAGCCATCATGTAGGTCCATTCTGTTCTATCAAAGGCTTTCTCGGCACCCATAGACAGAACACAGGCCCATCCAGGATGCTGAGAGCCTCACCAAGTCACATTTAACAGCCTTCTCATGTTGTGATAGGATAATCTCTCCTGAATGAACCCCATCTAATCAGGGTGAACAATGGTGGGAAGCACCTTCTCAAGCCTACGGGCTAAGACTTTAGTCATAATTTTACAGTCACAATTTAGCAGAGAGATGGGTCTGTATGAAACGCAATCCACCAGATCATTGCCGGCTTTGGGAGTACACAAATACTAGCCTTGGAGCATGTTTTAGGGAGTGACCTCTACCCTCCAGCCTCCTCCATAAAATCCCATAAGGACCCAGCCAACTCCTCCCATAGTTCTTTATAATATTCAGCCCCAAAACCATCATGACCCTCCCCTCCGCCTTCTCTTTCTGCAATGTGCTTATAGCCTTTAGCACCTCACCTGTAGTAATCGGAGCCCCTAAAGCTGCCCTCTGATCCTCAGTTAGGGTGGGAATATCCAACCCCTCAAAAAATTCCCTCATCGAATGGTCTGATCCCCCACATTCTGCTTGATACAATTTTTCATAGATGTCCTTAAAGCATTTTCTAATTAAAATGTCATCATGAACTAGTTTACCGGACCTGTCTTTGATGTTTAATATCCTTTTTGTAGTTTTGCCTCCCTTCATCAGGCGCACCAGAAGGGGACCTGGTTTATTCCCCCATTCATGTATTTTTTACCTTGCAAAAAATAGTCTAGATTTGTCTTCCTCTGTCAAGCTAAGCTTAAGGGCTTCTCTGGCCACCATAAGCTCCTTTAGTACCCCCTCCTCAGTTGCTCTGCGTTCTAAGACCCATATCTTCTGCTCCAAATTGGCAATCTTTGGCTTTCTCTTCTTCTTTAATTTTGCTGTGTATCCTATTATTAAACCCCCCCAGCATAAAATCCTTCCTCATTTCCTAAAATTTCCCAACATTATCTACTGACTCCTGGTTATTCTCCACATACAGCTTCCACTGTGTTTTTAGGAATTCTCAGAACTTTTTTTTAACTAGTAAATAAGCGGTGAACCTCCAACCCTTTTGCCTCGGCTCCTGCTGTGTCAAGGTCATATCTATCTGTTCCATCACGTGCTCCAAAACAAAAATCGGGCTATGTTTCACATCCATTACATGTCCATATGACTCCCTCTGAATATATAGTCAAGTCCAGACCATGAATCATGAGGCATTACTATGCGAAAAAAAAGTATACTCCTTGGCTCCAGGGTTAGAAGCATGCTAAGAATCCACCAGTGCTAAGTCTGATAACCCCAACTGCCATTGTCCTACTGCTTTATTAGCCCAAGATCTCACTCCTGAATAATCCAACTTGGGGTCTGCGACACAGTTAAAATCCCCCCCCCATAATTAGATTATGGAACTGTTCTCTGTGTAATATATCCAGCATTTTTTGATAAAATGCAGGATCCAACATGGAAGAGGCATAAATACTGTTGAAAGTAACTTGCTTACTCTGCACTTTCCCCACTATAAACACAAATCTACTATCCATGGGGTCTTTTATTATCCTGTGCAGGGAAGATGGAAAATTCTTATGCAGTAGCACAGCAACTCCCGAGAGAGTTGAAAGAGGATGCATAGCATGCCACAACCCAGCCCCCCACTAATTTATTGTGTTTCTGTGGGGTCAGGTGGGCCTCTTGTAGTAGTGCCATCTGGGCCCCCTTCCATCTAAGTGCTGCCAACATTTTAGTACACTTAGCAGGAGATGCAATCCCTTTTACATTCCAGGATATAATACTAGTTAGTCCATCCATCATCATAGGAAATATAATATAAGTCCAATAACAGCCAGACTAACCTCTCAAAATGATGTCCAGCACTTAGGAGCTGAACAATAAATGGCCTATGTGCAGGATCAAAATAAATCATGTAATAAAAATAAATGAATAACCCATCCCATTGTACAGGTATTTGAGAACCGATAGTAGCAGTTTGTTCTTCAAGGGAAGGTACCCAACACTGGAGGGCATAACAGCGTATGACCTGCACGTGTGAGCGGAACAATTGACCCAAAACACGTAGACCAACAACAAGCACTTCTGCAGCTTGGTCAGTAACAATCAGAAGACCCCAAAAAACTCCAACAAACACCCTTCCCCCCTTTGTGTAACACGCCCTTTCCTCGTAGATATTCAAGGATCCATTCAACTAATTACACTCCAGGCCAACCCCAAACAATCCCCCCACCAACAAACGCTTTTCCAGAGATGTAAAGTAACACATTGGAATCCATACACTCCCCTCCCACCACATCACATTTATATATTCAACTATAATCAGTGTGCCAGTTATAACATCATTCTCCATGTGGCACACCACACAACAGAGTACAACTCATACCCTAGTGTTTGTATCCTTACTAATTTCACACCTCAGGCCCCATGCACTTTCTCCTTGTGGGGAACAGCATCAGTGAACCCCCACAGATAGACCCAGCTCCTCCATGAAGAGCCGCCCCCCACTGTCACCCCCACCCGCAACCCATGACCCACCATCCATATGCGCTCCTTAAAGTCAGAGAAATCTCTTATTAATTCCTAAGATATTGCCTACAGTATTTATACTTTATTCTGTTTGAACCCTTTCCCTTCTATAGATCACCTCGGTCAATGTCACCTCACATTGTACAGAAGGTTTGAGGTGGGGACAAGGTCCTTTAGAGTCAATGCCTTCTCACAGCCTTCCAGACTCATCTTGTGAAATCCCTGTCTGGCACTCCAAATTAACAGGGCAAGCAGGTCACTATACCTTGATTGTGTGATGTTTTAGACAAAGAACAAAGACTCCTCAGAAACACCTACCCATCAACTCATATCCACGTCCCCCCTGCCCCCCTCCTGACCCCCCCCAAAGCCCAAATAAAAAAAAGAAGGTATGCGATAAGCAGGAGCCTACAGGACACAGGACCAGACAGGGAAAGTGGCCCACACCACCAATATCATGCTCAGGCCTTTCCCCCCAGCCCAGCTGACCTTGTCAACAGTCCGCTGAATCCAGGCCCCTCAGCACCGCATCATATAGTTCTCCAGCTGATAAGATGGCTCCATATACCATATCTTGAGCCTCTGGTCCAAGAAGAGTTCTGCAATAAAATCAGGACGGGACCGTAGGGATATAGAAAAACAGAAGTCCAGACAAAGGGAGCAGTCCCTCCTTCCACAGATATAATTCCCTCAGGATCAGGTTCATCGGCCGCCTGACCCCGCTCTTCCTATATCAGGCTCCAGGGTAGGTGCCCAAATGAGGGAGTAGACAGCAGATGATAAGCTCTTCAGGATTCCTCCAATAAGAGGGGCAAAGCCTCTGTAAAGTCCAAGTTCACTAGGCAGTACGTGAATCACAGGCTGATAAGGTATTGGGTGTGAGCCCCCCCAAAAAACTGAGCAGAGTCCCCTCGGAGAAGCACCATCTTGTCAGAAGCAGATGCTAAATCTGTGCTACATCATCTCACCGCTCTTTATTTTTCTTGTCCCATTCCTCAATGAATGATTTAAGTTTAGTAGGCTCCCAGAAAGAGAATGTCACTCCTGCTGAACAAACTGTCACTGTTGCCTGGTAAGCCATGAAAAATCCATGCCACATTCTTGGAGCATGTTCATGAAACCATTAAATTGCTGCCACTTCTTCTGAACTCTGTTAGAAACATAGAAACATAGAATGTGACGGCAGATAAGGACCGCTTGGCCCACCTAGTCTGCCCATGTTCCTACCTAACAGATAAGCTGTAGATCCTAGTTAACCAACAGCTTACTTCCTCCTACCCCCCACTAGGACTGCCTTATGTCTGTCCCATGCATTCTTGAATTCCCCCACTATTCTTGACTCCATGACCTCCTCAGGGAGGCTGTTCCATGCATCCACAACCCTCTCTGTGAAAAAATACTTCCTCACATTACCTCTGAGCCGTCCCCCCTCTATCTTCAAATTGTGCCCCCTTGTTCTTGCACATCTCTTTTTCTGAAAGATGCTACCCTCTTGGACTTTGTTGATTCCCTTGAGGTACTTGAAAGTTTCTATCATGTACCCTCTCTCCCTTCTTTCCTCAGGGTATACATGGTAAGCTCACTTTTAGTCTTTCTTCACATTATGTCTTCCGCAGTTGCAGACCCTGCACCATTTTGTGCCCTCCTCTGACAGCCTCTACTCTGTCTATGTTCTTTAGAAGATGGGGTCTCCAGAACTGCACACAGTACTCCAGATGGGGTCTCACCAACTGTCTGTACAGAGGGATAACAACTTCCTGTTTTCTACTATTGATGCCTCTCCCTATTCATCCGAGTATCCCCCCAGCCTTCCTTACTGCCTTCTCACACTGCTTGCCCACCTTTAGGTCATCTGATATAATTACCCCCAGATCCCTTTCCATTTTTACTGTTGTCAGTATCTCACCCCCCATTGTGTACTCCTCCCTGGGTTTTTGTTTCCCAGATGCATTACCTTGCCCTTCTTTGCATTGAATCTGAGCTGCCATACATCTGACCATTCTTCCAACCTTGCCAAGTCCCTTCTCATCCTTTCCACTCCATCTTGTGTATCAACCCTGTTCTAGATCTTTGTGTCGTCATGCAAAGAGACATACTTTTCCTTCCAGTTCCTCTGCAATGTCACTTACAAAGACATTAAAAATGACCGGTCCTAGTACTGAACCCTGCGGTACCCCACTAGTAACCCTCCTTTCTTCACTGTGGACTCCATTTACTACTACCCTTTGTTTCCTGTTGTCTAGCCAATTTTTTATCCAGGCTACCACCTTGGAACCCACTCCAAGGCTGGCTAACTTGTGTATTAATCTTTTGTGTGGGACTGTATCAGATGCCTTGCTAAAATCTAGGTAGGCCATGTCCACAGCCCCTCCCTGGTCTACTACTTTGGTCACCCAGTCAAAGAAATCTATTAGATTCATCTGACACAACCTTCCCATCATGAATCCATGCTGCCTTGGGTCCTGTGCCCCACTGGCCTCTAGGTACTCAACAGTTCTTTCCTTCAGAAGTGATTCCATCATTTTCCCTACCACTGAGGTCAAACTAACTGGTCTGTAGTTTCCTGCCTCTGTCCAGCTCCCACTTTTGTGAAGAGGAATCACATCCGCCCTCCTCCAGTCCTCAGGTACCACCCCATCCTCCCATGATTTGTTAAAGTGAGTAGTCAGCGGTGTCACTAGTTCTACCCTTAGTTCCTTTAGAGTTCTTGGGTGAATCCCATCAGGCCCCATTGCTTTGCCCACCTTCAATTTTATTAGTTCTTTCAGAACCCTTTCTTCTGTAAATGGACTGGTATAGACCTCCGTCTTCAGAGTGTTTCTCTTGTTTGGTTTAAAGTACCTCCCCTCTTCTTCCTTTGTGATTACTAGGAGAAATATTCGTTCAGTATCCTGCTTTTCACTGTCACCCTCTACCCACATTCCCTCCCCTTTATTAAGCCTCAGTATGCCTCCTTTGGTCTTTCTTCGCTCCCTAATGTACCTATAAAAGGTCTTATCCCCCTTCTTAACAGAGTTGGCTATCCTTTCCTCGGTTTGGGCCTTTGCTATTCTGACTGCCTTCTCAGCCTTTTTCTGCTTTAACTGATAAAGTTCTGTCCTGCTCCTTCTGTGTTTCCTTATATTTCCTGAATGCTATCCTTTTCTCCTTAACCTTCCTGCCACCTCTTTGAGAACCATAGCGTTTTTCCTTCGTTGTGTTTTGTTGATTTGCTTTACACAAAGGCTTGTTGCCTCTGTGATGGCTGTTTTGATTACTCTCCATTGTTCCTCCACCCCTCTTTCTTGCCTGTTTGCTAGTGCTTTGCTGAGGCACTCTCTCATTTTCTCAAAGTCAGCCCTCCTAAAGTCCAATACACTTGCTTTTGTATGTCTTGATTGTATGGCTGTGTTTAGAGAAGTCTTGATGAAGTGTTAACCGGGCTCCTTCATATGTCAGCTCTCTCTTTTTACAGTAGGCTGACATGAGGGCCTGGCAATCTGTAAAGTGATGCAAATGGAAAATAACTTGCCTCTGGGTTTGGTCCCCTACCGGGCACAGCACCAAGGCCCTGTGAGCGCTTTCTGACTTTATTTATTTTGTTTTTTAATTTAAGATATATAAATACAGGCTGGCCCAGTTATGTGATGGTAGAGCTACCGCCAGCCATGAAGATGACCCAAAATTGAAAGTGGTTTTAGGTTGCTGGGGGACAGCTGGAGGAGAGGATCAAGCATCAAATGGACTGCTCTTCTTTCCTAGTGAGGGAAGGCTTGTTGGTGTCATTGCAAGACTGCCACCAGGTGGCGGCCTGGTGGTAGTGAGTGTCTGGAGCAGCATGAAGGGAGGGAGCTGTGGCACTGTGCAGCATGTGCATGCCTCCACAGGCATGCATACACTGTGCACCCCAGCTACAGGGAAGGGGGAGAAAAGGAGGAAAATGGAGAGTGGGGCATGCATACATGATGCTTTGTGTGCGGACCCCTCACCTGTGCTACCTCCAGGACCCCTTTCAGCAGCAATTGGATTAGAGTCTTTGAGGGGGGAGTATGGCTCTCCACTTTATGGCCCCACAACAGGGGATAATCTATTGGGGAATGTGGCTGACAGGTGAGTTCTGTGGTGGCAGATGCTGGTGGAGATAATTGAAGGGAGATGGCCTGCCCTGACCAAAGAGAATAAACACCTTTATAGGAAAAAAATATATCTAAATACTACCTTGTGTAGCTTTTATAAAAATCCATACTTTAACCCGTGGCTTGTATTCAAGGATGGCTTGTATTTGAGGGCAACTTGTTCTGCAAAATAACATTTTTAAGTACTAAAATTAAAAAAAATTACATATCCTAAATTTGACAAAGTTAATTGTTATTGGTCTACTTCATAGCAATGTAACTACAAGAAACATCAACTAAGATAATCAGTTTAAAAAGAAAGCTATAATAATGATCATATTTACTGAGATAAATATTGCAGTGTCCTACAGTGTTGAATCCAACATGACTTCGACCCTGACTAGAAGCTGTGGCTTGTATATGAGGACAGCTGTTATTAAAACTATTCATTTTGACTTGCAGCTTGTATTTGAGGTTGGCTTTTATTCAAGGCATCTTCTATTCAGTTAAATACAGTAGTTAGCTATATTTCTTTCAGTGAATTGTGCATGTATGAACAATAAATCATTAATAACTTCAAAATGAATTAATGTTTTTTCACCAAACCACCAAAAGGACCTATAGCTCCATAACATCTAACAAACCTGTAAGTTTCAAACTGTAACTCTTTGTAGATTTGTTTTTGAGCTATTGTTTCAGCTAACGGAGCATCTGGGCATGTGCAAACAATTATCAATTTAAAAGACAAAGAACCTCTGTGCGCAAACACTGAGGCAAGGGTTACCCCAAAGAGCATTTGGCTGGGAAGCCAAGTTTCAAGAAAATACAAACTCATACATGCCCACACAATGCAAAGCATCATGGGATGCATATGCAAATCACCACAGAATGTTATGCTGGTTCAACTTTAAGCAGAATTGCATGGTGCCAAAAGGCCTCTCACACAGTTTGTAGCACCCTTTGAAATGGGCATGGAAGTTCAAGGTTTCTCACTGGCCAGTTCCTGTGTGCTAATATGTCTGATGCACAGGAAAAAGGTCCAGTAATGCCACTGTGCAGTGATTCTGGTAAATCTGCCACTTAAAATGTTGGCAAAATGAAACTCAGCCATCTTGTTTTTTGCCAACTGCGAGTGAAATTTCAGCCAGCATTTTAATAACGGCAGATTTACCAGAAACTAATTTTAAAAGTAAAAACTGCCACAATCGCAGTCCCACCCACTCACCCGCTAACTCCACCACTTAACAACCAACCTGTCTCCAAGGCACGATTGCAATCCCACCTGCTCACTCCATGGCTTATTCGTTCATGCAAAAATTAGCAGATTTAATCTAGAAGCTTTATTGAATTCCCTCTTTAATTTGGGGTCAAGTAGAGGATCTGGGAAAAACTGCATTTCATAAACGTCAGGGTGAAAAAATCAAAATGAGTATGATGAGGAAAATTAAGTGTGAGATGTTCATTTCCCACTTTACTTCAGCACCACTGTTTACTTCTGCATTACTTCAGCCCAACTGCCATGCTCTCCTCACTCCTGCCTACAGATTTTTAAAATAAATAAAAGTTGTCTGCTCAGTACTTCCCTACCTTACCCCTTACTTTACATTTCTTGTATGATGCTGCCTACATTCTCTGCTCAAGCTCACTTGTTCCTGACGTGCCTAAGAAAAGAAACAACTAAGAAAGCCTGGGACTGGGACAAAAAATGCTTAGGTAAAAAAAGAACACAGTAAACTGAAGGTGGAGGAACTATTTTATTTACAATAATGACAAAGATTTAAGTTTTGTATTACTTAATATATTTATTTCTGTCAAAAGCATCTGCAGTTTAGATAACCATTTCATAAGCAAAATAAGACACTCAAGGATGTGTGTTAAACACTTTAACACACGGCTAGGAGGCTGGATGCACTCGGCCGGTGGCCTCATGCCTCACTACACCTCCTAGCCATGTGTTAAAGTGTCTAACACACACTCTGTCATGTCTTATTGCTTACATAGTATGCGGACGGAAGAGTGCAGCAATATGAGTGCGGTAAAAACTGCAAAGCAAAAATAGCATAAGGGAATACAACAACAGGGACATAATAGTGTTGAACATTACAACACTTACCTGTAGCTGTATCCACTCATGCTGATTCACTCTGAGCACTTCAAGTAAGCAAGTGTGAGAGGAGTCAGCAAGCTGCTGTTGCGGCTCAGAGGATAGAGCCATAGTCTTGGAGGACAGCAGAGATAGGAGGATCAGGGGTTCAAGTCCAGCCCCTGCACTGTATGTGTTTGTTTTCCTGCTCTGTTTTTACTTTAATTTTTTTTAATGTGGTCTTGTGCCAGACTCAATTTTTTCCCCCACCCCGAGTGTTTTCCCCTTCCCTGAGTGTGGCCCCCCCCTTGGAGTTGATTTATTACAGAGGGTGCAGGGGCAGATGGATTTGTGAGGTTGTTTTCCTCACTGTTTTTCCCTGGCACTATCTTTTACCAAGCGGTTTTGCTTGCGCTTTGTTCAATCATACAGTAAAAGTTTAGCGGTTATTGCCCTAAATGTACAGGCACTACTGTGCCTGTATAATAAAATGAAAATGGCTGAAAACCATCAGCTAATCAAGTTATTTTGTAGCTCAGTAGGAATACCATGTAACGAAGGCCCTCTGTAGTCTTCTAACCTCTCCACTCCCCAGTTGCACCTGGAAATATGCCTTGGCTCAGAGCACCTTTCTGGCCAAAACTTGTAAATAGACCAAAAATATCAGAGTCTACTAGTAGCTTAGATGATGGAGCTGCTCTTATCATCATATATACTGTAATACTGGAAGATTTCAATTAATTTGAATGCATTTCCTCTACTGCTAGGATTAGTATACTGCTTGCTAGAGCCCACCAAATAGATTCAGTCTGAATAAAATTACTCACTAGCATCCATCTGATAGACATGTAGATTCTGCTTTCTGAAAAGACAGTTTATTTGGAATTGTATACAGCAGGATGGCCACATAAGGACATTGCTTAGGAGACTGCAAAGGATGCAGTCCCAGTGGGGCTCACATTTTTGAGGAGCTCCCAGGAATGTAATGTCTTTTGGAATGACATATTTGCTTTAATAGCTGGTCTACATAACGTAAATAGCATCACTTGTGCTGTAAATTAAATAGCCTAAATGGTGGTCTTACCTTCCTTTCAGGCAGCAGGAATACAAGCAGAAATTTCTGTTGCAGCACGAAAGAAGGGAAGGGATCTATTTTGGCTCGGTGAAGCCATCATATTGACCTCCTTCACTTTCCTATGAGGTGCAAAGCGACTCTTTCTTTCTAGAAATTCAGAAAGCACAGTAGCGATCCCCATCGAAATGAATGAGGGCCTCCTTTTTCATAGATTTATTTATATTTTTGTGAGCCATTTGTTTAAAATTAAAGCCACCATTCGACTAACAAAGATTTTTTTAATTTAGTTAGGTTGTAGCTTTTATTTTAAACATATGGCACTGTAAAATATAACAAAATCCATCAAATAAACAGGCCACAATTTGCTTCTTTGGAAAGTGCTACAACCCCATCCAGACTTTAACATCAGAAAACGTCCAAGCATGGGAGCAATGCGCCACACAGGGAAGTGGAAGGGATCAGACTGCTAGCTGAATAGAACCAAAATACTATCCTTTCCCATCTTTCATGCTGCAATACAAAATTCCGCTATTGTTCCTGCTGCCTTACTGAGAGGTAAGGCAGCATTTAAGGCAATTTGGGGACTTTTTGTGATGGAGTACAATTGGTGCTCTTTAAGACTAACAAAATCCGTAAGGCTCTTACCTAGCAAAAAAAAAAAAAACATGAATCCAAAAATAGGTACAGGCTGTATCCACTGCAGCTTGTTTTTGTTTTTTTGTATCACCTACCTGGTCATAAGGAAGGCCCCCTAATCAATATTCTGGGGGAGGGTTACTTCCTTTTGTGTTTGTAATGCTGCTGTATCCAACTGCTGGAGAGTTTTTACAAGCACCAGTAGGGGGCAGGGGCAACACCGAATGTTTTTACATCAGTGTCTACTGAAATCTTATGCAAGGATCCTTAAAGAGGAACTTTCATGGTGGTCCAAAAAGTTATAGCTTGTAATCAATATATGCAGTACTAGACCTGAAAAGGTGTGCGCATTTGTTATTTTTGGCCATGGTTTACCCTGCCTTCCATAATCTGGATTTGTTTTTAGCCCTGCTGCACTTGCCTTTTGCTGTTCAGCTGCTGGGCTGCTAGCTTCTAATTACATCACTGTAGGGTAGAGGAGTGACTCACACTGTGCAGTACCATCCAGTTGCAACAATATTGCAAGGGAAACCTACCAGTATTCAGTGTACATACTGTGTTTCCTCTTCCCCAAGACACTCTGTTAGCAATACATTATGCCAAAATCTAAATGCCTTGTCAGTATGTTTTTTTTTATTTTTGTGAAATTGACTCTGCCCTATAGTGATGTCAGCAGTACAATCTGAGGCCCACAGCAACACCAGGCTTGCTATAGAAGCTCTGGTACACCTTGCAGTTTTTAGCAGCTCAGAATGCAAAAACTAACTGCAGCGGATAGTAATGAAATACAATTCCAGAATCAATGCAAGAAGGGGTAATGTATGCATGAAAGTCAAAAGGACTGGGGAACTTCCTCTTTAAAATCTTGGTTGCAGCTTTGATTTTTGGTTTTTTTGTATCAACTAGTTTCTACATGGGTTCAGGGAAGACAAATCAACAGCAGCAACTGGTTACAAAGTTACTGACATAAATTACAAATCAGACACATTTTTCACAGTTTTGGAGTTATATTCATATTTATTATACTTGTTTAGAATTTTTGTATACCAGGATATCATCTTTTAGGTGAATCACCTACTTATCAAGGCAGTCTTAAGGGAAAATATAATAGCAACAGAATTGATGCATGCTAGACATAATAGTTATAGTCTAAAGTGTTATATATTGTTTAGAACATATAAAACGCACATAATACAAAATAATATACTGTAAGCAGACACATCATTTAGAAGTACTGTATGCAGTAAGACATGCCAGGGTGAGTAATTATCAGTCAGTAATTCTACACTTTAAGTATGTTATTAGGCGTGAGGCGCTTGCACTGAATACCTTTTTAAACATACAAGCAAAGTGTAATTTTTGACCATAATTACATATCCTAGAAGTGTTTTATTGCACTTATAACATAGTTTCAGCTTAAAAATGTTTAAAAAATGATTTTTATGAATTTTGAAAAGAAAATGTTTTCTGTATGAAATAAGAGCAGAAGAAAAATTGTAGTTTCAGTTGAGGTGTATTGATATTGTGGCTGAGCCTGGTGCACAGGCTAAACAAGTATAGGAGAGTAGTTATGGCCAAACAATTATGCTCTTATGCTTGTCTTTTATCCAATCAGGTGACTAGACTGTTCTTACCCTTGTTATTAACATATATAAGAAAGAGGGGGAACAGGTTAACTGTAAAAAAAGTATGGAAAAGTAGACTAGCTTTAATGTTGCTAAGATCTGAGCAGGCTATTGGCAAGTGCACAGTCTGCGTAGGTGGGAACAAATGGCCTGTTTGAAGGTCTGTAGGTTTCTAAAGGCTTTTATGCTGTCTGGAAAAGAGCTCTTGCTGACAGGTACTTGGAATGTGCTGGATATCTCTGACTTGTGATCTCATGGGGCAAGTCTACTGATTTATTTAGGAGGTTGCAAACACTGTTAGAATAGAGCCTGTGTACACATTTGTACAGCAGAGAGGTTCACTTGAGCTCATGTCACAGGTCTGGGATAAAAAGTCCCAGATTGTTATGAGGTAGACAAAGGTGGGTTCCACATTCACAGCAAAATGAAAATATGCACATGTTAAACACCCCGTGATTCTGAACAATGTTGTGCTGTTGGCTGTTCTGTAGACAGTATTTGTATACTGGTGAGAAAGATTACATATCTTGAATACTTTCTATTTTTATTTATTTAGTTTCTGTTGACTGGTTAAATGCACTAGACAAATTCTGTCTTATTTCAGGCATGACCCGGGGGAGGGGGATACAGATGAATGCCAACTGATCTTGAACCAGACAAGGAAACCATTGTCTACAGTAAGTCACAATATACTGTAGGGGGTAGATTTATAGCTGTAAGAGGTTGAAAAGAACTGGCAGTAGATTACAAAGTGTCTAATCACCAAAGTAAAATAGGCTCAGGAAATTACAACCTGCGGATCTGCAGTGGTCAAGGTTGGTAATGTTGTCCCATCCGGGCAAGTATTTTCCACAACTAAGGAATTCAATAGGTGCACGACTTTTCACCAATTGGTTGTTTAATCATAGGAATTAGGACTTACCAAACCTGACAGCTGTGGTGATATATGCCAACAGATCTGTTCATACAACTCCTTAGGTATTATGGGTAGTTGCCAAGCCATGGATACAGTTGTATATGTAGAGTTCCAGTGGATTTCTTTCTGTATCTGAGGAACAGCAGTTCCATTTTTTGTGTGACTGACAATCAATTGTTTGCCTATCGTAGGTTAGGCTAAATCTGAAGAACTAGTTAAATACTGCTGAATTTTAATACTGGAAGTAGGGATTGCTTTAATAAAGGTTTTAGAGTTTCAATGCTAAAACACTATCTATTTCAGTTCAATTCAATTATTAGGAATAACCAGTTTAACAAAGCTCATTTACAACTGTTTCGTATGCATATAAGTAAAAAAAATTACAGTTACACAATAAATTTCAATAAACATATAGTAAGAAACACAAGATATAGTTATAACAATGAGTCAGCACCAATCAGACATACAAAGAGGCATCATACATTCAGGTAATATCACTGCAGCAATTTTGAACAACACTCATTGAAGACAAATAAACAGTTCTGAAATTAATTTTGAGTCGGGAGTTTCTGGGACAGCCTACAAAAGATGCCTGAGAGTTCCACAGATATAGGAAGGTGTAAGTAAAGGATTGACATCATCTTTCAGTTCTTACCTTAGGCACAATCAATTCCAAATAGCAGACTCTTCTAAAGCATGGGAGGTGGTACCTATGCATCAGTTTTCTTGGTTATGTAGTCAGGAAGTTACCCCTTGCACACATTAACATAACTATTATCTAGGTCCATTCAACCTAATTTTCTACAAGGTTTACAGTGATGGGTGTTGAAGGGAAAATACAAATTAGTCTTGTCATTCTAGTATGAATAACTTAATGTATTAGATTATTGAGGGCTCTACCATAAAGATGTCACTATAGTCAAGGATATGGGCTTCAACTGATAAAAGGACTTCAATTCCATATAGAAAAATAGTCTCAGGAGACAGATATTTGATTAGGTAATTAACATGTACCTCACCAGATATTATTGGGTCCAGACAGACTCCAAGATATTTATACAATTTCACCACCTGGAAACCTTTCCCCATTAATGGTGGTGATCATCAAGTTGTCACAGATAATTTAATTTTTTAACTTAGCCTGAGAACCCAATAATATTTCCTTGGCTTTATCCTCATGTAAAAGTAATTTAGAAGTAAGGCACTGCTCGTTGTGTTTGAGGTTAGAGTCTGAAGCATATTAGACTGTGTCACTGGCATATAGTTGTAAAACTCTGCCAGCATTTTGGCCTACATTGTTTCAATTCTGTAAGAAAAGAGCCAGGGCAAGGATGGAGACCTGTGGGACTTCACAATCCTAAGGCTCTCAGACCTATTACCACTGTGCAAGGTCATGACTGCAAGTAAATAAATAGTTTCTAAACAAAAAGCGTGCTTAGGAATCAAGGTGTAGATCAGTCAACTTATCCAACAACAGGCCATGATTCAAAGTGCTGAGAGCCTTAGATAGGTCTACAAATACAGGCCCTTTCAGTTGAGCAGCATCAGATGCTGTATCAAGATCATCCAAGACACTTGCCATAGTGGACATATAGTAGTAGTGTACAGTATGTGAAAGCCTGATTGATGTCTGTCCAAAATGATACCATATCTGCAGTAAGACAGGCAGATAACTGATTGTAAACTGAACAGTACAACATTTGTGAAATAGTTGGAAGGAGAGATGTTGGGCGATTGTAATTAAAATCATCCTTTGGATCTCCTTTATGTATTGCAGTAATGGTGACCTCTTTCCAGCCAACTGTAACCATTCCCTGAGTACAGAATAGATTGATAAGATACGTAAGTCAGTGACTCAATAATGGCTAAAGGATTCCTAGAATTTTTTTTTCTTTCTAGATTCATGACTAGGATGTCTATATGTGTGTTAAATGAGAGGAAAGGGTTAAATTAGACCTCAAGATATCTGAATCTGTTTACTGCCTACATGGGATCTCTTTGCTGAAAGCAGTTGGGGAAAATGTGGTGTTTTTTTCTTGGAAGTGAAGTTCATTGACGTAGTCTTTTTAGAACTGAGCAAAAGCTACTGTATGCCAACCAGTCTTTTGTTTACTCACCAGCAGATCTTTCTAACACAATACAATAAACTACTTTTAAGGGATCCAGGTATATTTGATGATATCCACAGCATACAGTAGGGTGTTTAAGTTTGGGTACACCGTAAGTACTGTAGGTTCATTAGAAATAGGAAGAAGAACAGAGGGCCCTGAATAGGGTCTTGGGGTTCACCCATGTTTACATTGCATGTGCTGTTTTTTCTGTTAATTACCACCACCACCTTTGTTTTGTCCTTTAAGGAAGAACAAAAGACAGTGTTCTGTGTGTGCATGTGGGCTGCAATTAAAACTAAAGGCATATATTAATGCATCCTGAAAATAAAAACACAGTTATTAACTTATTTTACTCCGCCCCCAATGTGTCATATTTATACACGCTAATATCAAGAGCAGATTGTTGAGGTTAACCGTAGTATATTGAATTATTGTGTAAAATCTATAAAAATTGCTGGAAGAAAATGTCCAGCATTGATAGTAAGTGTGATGTTGATAGTTAAAGCAGCAATACTAGTTAACTCAGAAGTGACCATCACTTCCTGGAGTTTGGCCTGGTCTGGTAATTTAAAATTTCTGATAGTGCTTTTTACTGTTTTCTGATCATTGGTTCCTTGGATTTTTTTTATTTCAATTTGTAATGCGTGTAGCCACAGGAAAAATGGTATAACCCACTCTATGGTTGGACTATGGTGAGATCTAGAATGGTGGGGGTGGTGGGACAGAGGCACATTCCTCAACCAGTATCACTACAAAATTCCTACACTGCTCTGGCAGGGGGGCCTGCCAGGAGGAAGCACCCATGCTAGTAACCAAGGGGAATGTGGAGGTCCCAAGGAGGGTGGTAGAGGACCCCAGAGGAGGAGAAAGCAACTACTGGTGGGGGGGGGGAATCAACTGTGAGGGGGATAGATTTGGGAATACAAAAGGGGAGGAGAGGAAGGTTAGGTGCCTACTTGGTGCCATGGCCTGGAGGGATGGGATGGGAAGTGAATCATGTGGATCATTAGTGCAGCAGGACAGCAGGGAGAGCTAGATGTCATTGTCCACCTGGGGACTAATGACCTAGCTAGAGATGGGGCCAGGACAGTGTAGGGAGAGTTTAGGGAGCTGGCGAGGGGTCTTAGACAGGTAGCTCACTCAGTGGCTTATGCTGAAGTGCTGCCCATCTACAACAGGGGACAGGAGAGGGAACTTCACGCCAGGAGCTTCAACTTATGGCTGAAGGAATGGTACAGAGAGGAAGGGTTTGGCTACTGTGGGGACTGGGGATCCACATGGGAGGATAAGGGCCTATACAGGGGTGATGGCCTACATCCATCTGGGCGGGGAACCACAGTCCTCAGTGGATGGTTTAAATGTTACTATGATGAACATTTAAACTAGCCAAGGGAAGTGGCAGAAGGAATCAGGGAGTCAGAAACTGCCTCCCCCCCACAGGTTGAAGTAGTGAGTAAGGCGAGTCCAATGGGAGAGGAATCCCCCATGGTGCAAAGTAATAAAGGCAGCAGGGTGGTAGAGATAAAGGGGGAAAGCAACAGAAGCATTAAAAAGAGAGGTGGGAAGGAGGGAGGGAGGGTGAAAAAGTAAAAAGGGGGCAACAAGTAGAGTGGAATCAAAATCTGGAAGGCCACGTGTGTGAATGTTAGAAGTCTAGGAAATCAGATTCCAGACATGGGGCCCCATATTCAAAAATGGCTGGGTGTGCCGCACAAGTGAATGCACTGCACAGTGACTTGCGCCAGCACAAAAGAATGGGATATTCAGAAAGTGTGCCATGAAATGCGATTGCACACACACACGTCTGAATATCCAGAGTATGCGTGATTGCGCAGTGGGTGATGAGCAGCAGGTGACCTGAGACCGGCACAGAGCATATGGAACTATGCAATGTGAAGCCACTTGCATGATGCACAGAGATGAAATATTCAGTCAGGATATGCAAATAGTCACAATATACAGTCGGCATCCAAACAGCACATTTGCATCTCATTACTGGAATGTATTCAGGCCATTTGCATACCATTGCATGCATGCGCAGCTCCAGCTTTGCAGGGCAGCACCACCACTCCACAAAGGTGATCAAGAGGTACTGCAGCCTAGCAGGCAGGTAAGTAGTCATGTGTGTGTGTGGGTGGACTGCATTGGTCCGAGTCCAGTGCTACTATGTATGGCCATGTATTGCCCTAGGTGGCCACACGCACAACACTGGAAGGGTCCAGTGTCCTTGAGGCATGCCCTTGCCACCACCTCCAGGCCACAGGTGGTGCCACCCCTGCCCCATGATGCTCACAGTTGTGCAATGTCCATCACCAGAACACCACAGTGACCCACCAAAAGGCCCCATGGCATTGTCACAGTGCATGGCATTGGTGGCATGTATGTGGTTCCTGGAGGCATGGGTCTGGCACGGGCATGCTGTATGCACCTATGGTGCTCCACCATGGGTGTGTGCCACTGGGCAGTCCCTGATGCATGCCATGCTGACACCATTACCGCATGCATCCTGATCTCCATTGTCCCAGACATCACCACGGGTGCATGCCAGCACCAGCTGGTACTCTGACGGCCACATGGGTGCTGGCTATGGCACCTGGTACATGTGCTGCATAGTAGCTTTCTGTTCCGCTGGTGTGCTAGGGGGCATCTGATAGCACTAGCATGTGGCATCTGGGCATCTATGACCTGGGTTTGGTGAGGGGGGGTGGATGACTTGATGGTGCTGGTGGTGTCACCCACAAGTACCCAGCAGGTGCCCAATTAGCAGGCAGAGCACAACTCTGGCTTTGGGTACTACTGTCCTGACATGACTGCTGTGTGTAGGTGTCTGGGGCACATCCTGGAGGACCTGCAAGGGCTGTCTCAGGTTCACCTGTCTGCAGTTCTGCAGCCTGCCTGTGGGTGGCTGGCTGATTTAGGGCAGCCCTTTGCTTGCCTAACTTTGCATGTCACAATTGTGGGATGCGCGGCACATGTGCTGCTCATTTTGGCTGAATATATGCATGTGCTGTGTATTCAGGTGCCCACCCCCTTTTTCTGCACTGCATACATTATATCTGCATGATTGCACATTCCGACATGTGTGTCGCATTTCACCCTTTTGAATATCGCGCATCCATGCATTTTCCAGGATGCGCCATGCATCTCAATTTTGTGCCACCCATCTTCTTTGAATATGTGAGCCCCAGAGGCCATCATGGCAGAGGCCAACCTGGAAATCATGGCCTGCACTGCATCATGAAGCACTGAAAACCATGACTGGAACATGGCCATACCAGGCTATAATTTGTTCAGGAAGGACCTGGTGGAAAGGAAAGGAGGAGATGTGGTGCTTAATGTGAGGGGAAGCATAAAAGCCACAAAGATACAGGGAATACAAGTGGAGGCAGAGGTGCTGTGGGTCTCCCTGGAGACAGGGAATGGAGTCACTGTTTGCACTGGAGTGATCTACAGACCTCCAGCACAGAGGGAGGAATGGGAGAAGGTACTGGTGGAAGCTATTGGCAAGACTGCAGAAAAGTTGGAGGTACTGCTGATGGGGGACTTCAACCTGCCAGATCTGGATTGGAGCCTCCCAGTAGTGGTTTCAGCTAGAAGCAGGGACATCCTGGACTCTCTGCAGGGGGCATTCGTCAGGCAACTAGGCATTGAACCCACTCGTGATGGGGCAATACTGGACCTGGTACTCACTAACAGAGACAGTGTTGCAGATGTCAAGGTGGGAGGCCACTTGGGGACCTGTGATCACTGTATGGTGTGGTTGAATATAAGGACAACTGCAGAATCGAACCACACAAGGGTTATAGACTTCAGGAGTGCAGAGTTTAAAAAGAGTGAATGCCTCAGGGATGACCAAGCAGGAGAGGTGACCAGCGTGGGATAGAAGAACAGTGGGTGTAGGTAAAAGGGAGCATAGTAAAGGCAACAAACCTCTGCATTAAACAGGTGAGCAAAAGCAAGATGAAAAAAAGAGACCGCTATGGTTCTCGAAAGAGGTGGCTGAAAAGGTAAAAGCTAAAAGGGTAGCATTCAGAAGGTATAAGGAGACTCAGAGGGAGGAGGATAGGGAGGTGTATTGGGAGAAACAGAAGGAAGCAGAGAAAGCAGCAAGGAGTGCAAAGGGGCAAACTGAAGAGAGAATAGCCCAGGAGGTAACGAAAGGGGACAAGGCATTTGTTAGATATGTAAGTGAAAAGAGGAAGATCAGGGGTGGGATTGTAAGATTAAAAAGGGAAGGGGGGTACTGTGCAGAGGGGGGGACCAGGAAAAGGTAGACATCCTGAACAAATACATCTGTTCAGTGTTCACAGAGTAAGGAGAAGGAGAGGGGCCATGAAAATGTATCAGGATCTTTGGAGGGAGGGAGGTAGACACTAGTTCTTTTTTGGAGGAGAGAGTCCCGAAGGAAATCATAAATCTGAAAGTGAACAAAGCAATTAGACCAGATGGGGTGCATCCAAGGGTATTGAGGGAGCTCAGGGAAATACTGGCATTACCTCTGACAGTTCTATATAACAGCTCACTGGAAACAAGAGTAGTTCCGGAGGACTGGAGGAAGGTGGATGTAGTCCCACTACACAAAAGTGGTAGCAGGGAGGGTACTGGCAGTTATAGGCCAGTCAGCCCGACATTGGTTACAGACCCAGCAAACATTGCAAACTACCATAACTCATTGTCTCCTTGCAGACGCCTGTAGTCGTCACTAAAATACACTGGTGTGTCCTGAGGACGCCTGCAGAAGTCGGCTACTGACTCCCAGTGTGCCCTTGTAATGTCTGGAGAAGTCACTTATATATTTTAATACATAGTGTAACAGAATATAATATATATTTGACTGCATAGCACCATTGGAAAGGTATTTTTATGCTGAACAACTTTGTCACTGATATTTTGTGTATATCATGTATACTTTAGGAGTTATTTGCATTTGTTTATGGTATGGTGTATATGGCTTATGTTGCCTGTTTTAGTGAAAAAAAAATATATTTTTTTGCTGTTTCAGCCAGCATTGAAAAAAAACAAAATTGCATATTATTATTTGCATACCACCATTGGAAAGGTAATTTTGTGCTGAACAACTTTGCCACTCATACTTTGTGTCTAGCACTTACGGTTCTTGAGCTATTAGGATTTGTTTGTGGCATGCTGACTATAGCTTGATTTTGCTTAGAAAGGCCCATGATTTACTGTTAACAGTGCACAGGAGACAAGTGGTGCAACTTCAGAGAGCTCCTGTGGAAGCAATGAGTTAACGCAGCCTTTACAGACCTGAGCTCTGTCCTCCCCAGTAATTTCTTTGACCCGCCACCCTCCCTACCTGCCCCAGTCCTCCAGCACCCTTGCTTCTACCTGCATAGGGTAACTACCCAGGAAGCCAGACCCCACCTGGTCAGAGCATTAAAAAGCAATAGTCCCAGCGATGACTCCCTGGAACCCAGCATTCTCTGTCTGGTCCTGGATCAGGTTCTTGCCCCACTTACCAGCCTTCTCAACAAATCCCTCTGCCTGGGGCAATTCCCAACTGCATGGAAAACCACCATTGTTACTCCTATTCACAAAGGTGGTGACAGGTCCTCTGACGGGAACTACCGTCCTATCTCCATACTCCCACCCCTCTCCAAAGCCCTAGAAAAACTGGTTGCCATGCAAATCACTGAATACCTGACCAAACACAACATCCTCTGCCCTGAACAGCACGGTTTCCGCGCAGGACACAGCACCGGCACTGCACTAATTGAATTTTCAACTTTCCTACACTCCTCTCTGGACTCTGGCTCCCTAGCTGGGGCAGTGTTCATCGACCTCTCAAAGGCATTCGACACTGTCTCCCACCCCCTCCTTCTGGATGCCCTCTGCCACACTGGCTTCTCTACTGGGCCTCTTGCCTGGTGCACCAGCTACCTATCTGCCCGCTCCCAATGTGTCAGAATTAATGGGACACTTTCCAAAACTTGTCCCATCTGATCAGGGGTTCCTCAGGGCTCCATCCTGGGACCCCTACTCTTCTCACTCTACCTAAACACCCTGCCCAGTGCATACACTGGGAAAATTCTGCTGTATGCAGATGATGCTGTCATCTTTGCCACCCACCGTAACCCTGTCTCCCTCCAGGACTCCCTACAACTATCCTATAATGATGCTGAAACATGATTTAAAGAGCACAGGCTGGTCATTAATCTCAAAAAAACAAAAACAATGCTCTTTGCCTACCCCCAAAACAAAGCCAGCAACTTCCCACTACATATCCTCCCCGGCTCCAAACAACCACTAGAGCAAGTCCACTCCTATAAGTACCTTGAGGTCTCCTTTGACTCAGCCCTCACCTACCACACCCACATTGATGCACTTGCCTCAGCTACTAATGTGTGGCTAGGTATCTTATGCCACCATAAAATTGCCCCCGCTGCCTCCCCGTGATAGCTGCTACTTCTCTATACTATCCCTTTGTTGATTATGGCCTACCAGTATATGGCGCTGCTGGCATGACCCCTCAATAAAATTCACCTCATCTTAAATAAAGCATGCAGGCTAATCACTGGGGCCCCAGGCTTACACATTCGTGCCAGCTCTATGACATGACAAAACTGCTGAACCTAGACGAACGTCTACACTACCAAACATGCCTACTAACAAAAAGAACTCTTCTTGGGCTGTCCCCACCTGGGCTGACAGCCTCCCTCCACCAAGCCCAACCCTTGGTCTGCACACGGTCCTCCTGCAAGGCCACTTTTCTGGTCCCAAGATCTTGGACATCCCATGGACAGAGGTCCTTCTGCTATAGAGCTCCGTCCTGGTATAACTCGCTCCCTGCCCCATCTCAGATGTCCCCACAATTTCCAAATTCAAAATCGCTCTTCGCAGCCAATTATTTAATATGTGAAGCTGCTCCTGTCTATAACTGAGGCATAGCTCCCTGTGCCCTGACAATGCCAGCTGGGCGGCATCCACACCACTCCTCTTTTAATCCACACCCATTGCTGTTTGTACTGCTATTATCCTGCTGCTTGCTCTTACCACCGCGCAAGAATGTGCCATTGTAACCAAACTGGCTTCTCTGTCTACCAGGTGTAGTCACAGGTGTTTGCTAACTATGTAACCCGGAAGCTGTAGCCAAAGTTCTGTTAAGTGCTTGCAATTGTAACCAAACTGGCTTATCTGTTTACCTCGTGCAGTCACTTGTGCTTGCTAACTATATAACCCGTATGCTGTAACCAAAGTTCTGTTAAGTGCTTGCAATCTATTTAACCCATAGGCGGTAACCAAAAGTCTGTTATGTATTTGTCCTCAATGTGATGAGATACCTTTGGAAATGAGCCTCTGGCTCAAAGGTTGTAAACCGATGTTCAAATAAATAAAATTGGTGATGGGAAAGTTAATGGAATCACTACTGAAGGAAACGATTGTGGAATATCTTGAATCCAGTGGGTTACAAGACCCAAGGCAGCATGATTTCACAAGGAGGAGGTCATGTCAAACAAATCTGATTGATTTCTTTGGCTGGGTGACCAAGGAAGTAGACCAGGCTGGAGCAGTGAACATGGCCTATATAGATTTAAGTAAGGCAATTGACACCGTTCCAAATAGAAAACTAGTAAGCAAGCCTGGTAACATAGGAATGGGTCCAAAGGTGGTAAACTGGATAAGAAATTGGTTAGGAGACAGGCAACAGAGGGTGGTGGTAAACAGAGTTCACTCCAAGGAAGGGAGGGTGACCAGTGGGGGGCCTCTGGGATCAGTGCTGGGACCAATCCTCTTTAATGTCTTTATAAGTGACATTGCAGAGGAGCTGGAAGAAAAGGTCTGCCTCTTCACAGATGACACCAAAATCTGCAGTAGGATGGACACATGGGAGGTGGGTGGGGGGGGTGAGACATGAAAAAACTAGAGGAGTGGCCAAGGGTATGGCAGCTGGGTTTCAATGTGAAAAAGTGCAAAATTAATAGAATAATAGATAGATAAGTGTGCATTACAAGGCAGTAATACCATTGAGAGGTTTTGAGGACATGGAACCTCAAGAGCTACGCTCGAGAGGTCTTAAAGCCCCCCAAACCTCTTTCTGTTATTTTTTGTAATATATGATAATAGTGCAATTCACCAGTGACATCAAATCTGCTATGGACCAAGGCCAGCTTACTGGGGCTGTTTTTATTGACATGTCAAAGGCGTGTGACTCAGTTAACCACAACCTGCACCTGCATCAACTAGGCTGTGTTGATGCCTCCCAATCCACACTTGCCTGGTTTGCCAGCTATATGAGGAGCTGCTCCCAGTCTGTCTCCTGTCATAAAGTTCTCTCTGCCCTTGCCCTACTTCGTTCAGGCATCCCACAAGGTTCCACACTCGGGCCCCTGCTCTTTTCTTTGTTCTTCAATAACCTACCTTTGGTGCCCTCCCACAGTCTCTCCTTACTCTATGCTGATGACTTGGTTCTCTATGTCTCCTCCAGCTCTATTCATGAAATTAAATCCCACCTCTCCTCTGATCTTCATCGTATCCAAACTTGGCTTACGTCCCACCACCTGGTGCTAAATGCTGCCAAGACCCAGGCTATGCTCTTTGGGTCACAAAGGAAATCTGTCACTTCAACTCCGTCTCTCCAGGTTTCTTGTCTTGATGGCTCCCTTGTGGAAGTAACTCAGTCCTTCAAATACCTAGGGGGTCACGCTGGATCCATCTCTTAACTTCTCTCTACATGTCAAACCTGTCTGCAAATCAGTCAATGCTAAAACTGGACTGGCTTACCGAGTCCGTCAGTTTCTGACCTCTGCCACCAGGATCTCTGTCGCCCAAGGCCATCTCCTCCCTGGACTCTGCTACACTTGGCCTGTGTTCGCTATGGCACAGGAAAGCACCTTGCAAATGTGTGACGTTGCCTACAACAATGTCTGTAGATTTGTGCTATCTGCTCCTTGTCGTAAGCACCACTGTACTCTCTACTCTGACCTCCACTGGTTGTCTCCTTCCTCGCGTTGGGCTTATTCATTAGGTTGTCTGACTGACAACATTATTCATTCTTCTGTCCCCTCCACTGTCACTGCTATGCTCACCCCCATGGACTGCCCTTGTTCCCTTTGCTCCATGTCTTTAGCTCTGTTATCTGTCCCAAAATGCTGTACCAGGATGGGTGAACCTGCCTTCTTCTATGCCCCCACATTTTGTAACTTTCTCCCACTTGCTCTTAGGCACTCCAAATCCCACCCCACTTTCAAGAAAGGCCTCTCAAATTACCCTACCTCCCTTGACATTTGTAAATGTCTCTAGCCTCATGAGTCATGCAAATCTACCATTGTCCTGCACTTAGATTTCCCTGTGGCCTCTTGATTCCTTCCATCCCCACTCTTCCTCAGCTGCAGCCACGCACTTTGTTCCCTATCTCTGCCTGGGAATTTTCTCCTTGCTGACTTACCAACAGCACTGTCATGTTTTGTACATTATTAACAGAAAATTGTGCCTTTTTGTCTGTTTTGTTCCTATTATACTGTGTGATATGTACCTCCTATATGTACTATGTAACTTGCACCTCTGTATAACTGTTTGGAATCTCCTAGTGTACAACACTGTAAATGTATTTGTTTTTTTTTACCTGTTTCTTGATTTGTACTCTCCCAGGTCATGCCTGGAAATAGGCAATTCTGTCTAGTGCACTTACCTGGTTACCAAAAGCAAATAAATAAATAAAACTCATGCAGCATTAGTCAGTCCAACTGCTACTGTACTTGGTTTTCACAGTTGTACCTAGTACATTTTACGTGGCTGTCCTGTTGCAAAGCAAGTAGCAATTTCCGCTTCCATTTTCCAACCACATAATGTGGTGTGCCTAGACAAATATTTTGACAGTTCTCTGATATTCAATTTTATTTGCATATATAGCTAATACCTGTTAAGTGGTTGTACATACGGAATATGAAACTTCAAAGATTTTTGTTTTATAGTTCCTTAATAATAACTCAGTAGTCAGTAGCTGGTGCTAGGGAATATGCCAGTAGTCACACTCAAGCTAATGTGTGTTTGTTGAATTAAAGTGCTTGTTGTGCTTGTGTGTGTGTGTGTGTGTGTGTGTATGTGGCGGCATCTGCCAGTGTGGGTTGCATGACTAGGGCATACCATTGTTGGCATCTTGGTACCAGGGCCCCCACGACCCAACTTCCAGATGGGCCCCTTGCTCCCCAGTCTGACCCTGGTCAGAGGAAGGTGAGTGGAGTAGCAGTGTGGTGCACAGAGAAGCAGTCGGGAGTCAGGACCGGAGGCAGGCCATGGATTGTGTGGCAGAGCCAGAGGGGCCGTATTAAAACCCTTCAGTGGATGATCTTGGAGCCCTTGTTTTGCTACAGACTGTGGCAGAATTACTCCTACCAGCTGGAGGAAGAGAAGACACATATTCAAAAGTGCCACAGTTCACACAAATGCTCCAAGCAGCCCTAACTGTTGCTGTCGATGGTAAATGCATTCACCAAATTGAAAGATAAACTGTCTGTAGTGTTTACACACCACGTAATTTTTCGATCTTGAATGTAATAGTGTCAGGGGAACAAGATAAAAATGTTTTGTTTTTTTTTTAAATGTTGGGTACTGCTTGATAGAATCTGTGTCACAACAACAGCTTAACAGCCGATGAAGGGGTTTACCTCGAACCTTTGTTGTTGTTATCATTCATCTCTTCAGTCTACATATGAAGTAAATTCAAGTAAGATATGAGAAGAGATGGAGGAAAAAAACATGAGGTTTTTGGGAATGCTCTGGTTCTGTTCTGGAATATGAATCTACTCAAGCCAGTCTGCCATAAAAGTATGGCAAATAAAGTTGCAGCCAGTTTTCACATAACTGTCTGCATGTTTGATCATGCAGCACCACTTCAGGGGGTGGAATACAAGACCATTGAAAACCAGATTCAGTGGGTCCAATGTGTGTTGGGATGGGGGGAGGACTGTTCTCTGTCTGTACTCTAGCATTCCAGGCCCCTATCATTTTTGTCACTCTCCTCTGAATCCTTTGATTTGTGCTGGTGATGTTGGTAAATCATATTATTGGTGATAGCTAGCTACTGCTAACTAGATGGACAGACAGGCAGACAGACAGGCAAGCAGGCAGGCAGACAGACAAACAAACTGGCAGACAGACAATAGTGCATCTTTAAAGTCAGATGCTGTCTTGCAGTTTTGGTTTCATGATAAGCGCAGAATGAATGTTTGTTGATTAGTTGGTTGGGACTAAGAGAGAAAATAGTGAGAAAATACAATTTGGCGCAGCTGGACCTGGAGATTTCTGTCAACAAATCATTTGTCAGTCAGTATAGCTCAGTTGGCAGCATATCCACCTCTTGACTAGAAGGTCATAGGTTCTAGTCCCACACCGGGACTTGGGCTCATACCAAAAAACATTAGCACCCTAATGCAGCACTAGTGTGTGTGTATGGGGGTGGGGCTGCTGTATTGTTGCTGTGTGCCGTCCTTAAGATGAGATGTTAAACTGAGGTTCCTTCTACCCATCTTTGGTGCTGTCCTGCTGGGTGTCCAGGAGAAAGTAAAATAACCCAAGGCACTTTTACTAAGAGTAGAGGATTTTCCCTGATGTCCTGGCCAGCAGTCCCCTTCCCTTAAAACATGCTCAGGCAGTTAAGAAGTGTATTTCTGTGAATGTGGCATGGATATGGGTACAATGAGGTGTTCAGAAGGCCTGTGACTTCGAAAAATATAGGACTTGGAGTATTTCAACTTCCAAAATTTGTGGACTGGAATTATTTTGCCTTCCAAAAATTGACAGCTGAAAGTATTTTGACTACTGTAAAACTGAAATGACTTCCACATTTCAACCCATGGAAGTATTTGACCTCCATCCAAAAAAAAATTATCTGAAGCTCTGGTAACAGCGCTCATTGCTAGTGAACAGCTTTCCATTAACAACCTTATTGATACCTCTCAGAAACGTTTATGTCTCTCTCATATCTCCCCTCTCTGTCTCATGCCCTCCAGTGAATACATATTGAGGTTTACAAGTGTTTCTGAACGTGTCAGGTCCTGTTGATCTTGGATCACCCTTGTGGCCCTCCTCTGTACCACATCCAAGTTATCTTTGTCCTTTTTCATATGCAGGTTATAGAACTGTACACAATACCTAAGATAAGGTATCACCAGTGTTATATACAGTGGCAAAATCTCCACCCTCCTTCTGTTATCAAAGCCTCTACTTATACACCTTAACTTTCTGTTTGTCTTTCTGTATGCCTCATTACATTGACCAGTGACTTTTAAACTGTTACTAATATTAACTCCTGGGTCCAGTTCCTCCCATGTCTCTGCTAACTTCTCTCCATCCAGCCAGTATACCTTTTGCTGGGTTTCCTGCCTATATAAATAACTTTGCATTTCTTTGCCTTGAAATGTAATTTCCTAATTTTTGACCACTTCCCCAACCTCTCCAAATCTTGATACAGTTCTCTAACCCTGTCAAACTGAAAAAGTCAGACACTTACCTTCTGGTTTAAAGGAAATGACACTGCTCCTTAGGTTTCTGTGCAAAAAGTGCTAGCTTTCATTACTGGTGCCACAAATTATATAAAAGTTTGCAGTTTAAATGCCTGATGCATTTTGCATTAAGAATCACAATCCTTTCTCAAAGGCGAATTACAACTACTTCCTCCCCTAGGTAGTCCCTCTCCAGTGACGTCATTACAGAAGTACAAATGACATGAATCTCCTGAGCTTATATCATGCAAAAAAGTATGGGACACAGTCTAGAAACTACACAAAGTCTCAAAGCTAAAAAAGAATATGACACTTATCGCCTACTCAGTTATAAATGCACCAAAGTTACCCGTTTAGCTAAAGCTTATTATTTTAATTCGACCTTTCAAGCCACTATAAATAGTCCTGCTAAATTCTGGAAGATCATCCACACACTCTTCCCCCCTCACACCTCTCCTCCTACCCCCCCACCTCAACATAAACAACACCCTCATTACTGACCACCTGACTGTGGCCTCAGAATTCAACTCCTACTTCACCTCTTGTGCTTCTGCTCTACTATCCTCCCTACCTCCTGCCCTACCTGACCCCTCTCCAACCTGTTCCCACACACCCACCCAGCTTAATCCCTTCTCCTTCTCACAAATGAATGCCTCAGACACCTTAGTGCCGTTACGTGTTCTAAATCCTTCCAAAGGCAGCTCACCTGATGGTCTCAACCTCAAGCTGCTTTTTCTTTCTGCCACAGCTATTTCTGCTTCCCTGGCTGACCTGCTCAACCTCTCTTTCAATAGGACTGCCATTTCTTCTGAATGGAAGCATGTTGTTATTCTTTCCTTCCCCAAAGGAGGTGATCCTTCCATCCCAGGTAACTACCACCCCATATCTCTGCTTCCTACCCTTGCCAAGCTGCAAGAGCATCTGGTCCTTGCCAACTCTCCTCTTACCTTTCAAACTCCAACTTCTTCACACCTTTCCAATCTGTCTTTTGGAAAAAAACATTCTACCACTACCTCCCTGATTAGGCTCAGTGACTCCATCCTCTCTGGGATGGACAGTGGCTAAATCACATCTTCTATCTATGTCAACCTCATGAAGGCTTTCAACACAGTTTCCCACCCCCTACTGCTGCACTCACTATCTGCGGCAGGCCTGTCTACTGCTGCCACAAACTGATTCCAGGCCTACCTAGTAGGCAGGAACCAGGCAGTTAGAATAGCAGATTCTATATCTCCCCCTCTCCCCATCAACACTGGTGTCCCACAGGGATCCATGTTAGGCCCTATCCTCTTCTCTATCTTCCTCAATGAATTGCTGTCCATCTCTACATCTTCATCAATCCATATATATGTTGACGACATGGTCCTTTACTATTCTGGCCACTCACTCCCCGATGTGGCAAACAAACATCAGCATGACTTTGATGATGTTCAGCACTGATTTTGCAAACATTAACGCTTCCTAAATGCTAAAAAGACAATCTGCATATCCTTTGGCACAAGGCAGAGACTCTCAAGACTCCCCTCCCTGCTAACCTTCCACACTCTCGATGGGACAGTCCTTGAGGACACCTCCTCCATTAGATATTTGGGGGTTTGGCTAGACCAACACCTCTCCTTCTCTGTCCATGTTGATGCCATCCTGAAAAAGCTGCACCCTAAGCTAGGTATGCTATATAAGAACCAGAACTGCATTCCTTTCCTGGCAAGGCGTGAACTTGTTCAGATGATGATCTTACCCATCTTCGACTACTGTGATGTAGTCTATAGTGCTGCTCCAAAGACCTCCCTAGCCAGGATGGACACCATCTTTAACTCCTTCTGCCGTTTTGCCTTGGATGCCCCTGCCCTTACCCATCACTGTCAGCTCTACCACTCTCTGTCTTTCCCCTCACTTGAGAATAGATGTCTCCTTCACTGTGCCAAATTTGTCTGCAAATTCTGGTTCGGCTCACTCCCTACCTACCTCTGCTCCTCCTTAACTATCCCTCCTCCCCCTGCCCACACACTTAGGTCATATGACTTCCATTCCCTAGCTGTCTCACGTGCTTATCCTGTATCAGCCAGGCTGCCACCTCTCATCACTTCCCTAAATTGTGGAACTCTCTCCACCCAAAAATAAATTGCCACTCTTCCTCCCCCTCTTCTATTTCCTCTGCCTTGTAGAATTTCCTCTCAGTAAACTGCCACTGTAACTGATCTCTACTTAGCCATCTCCAATTTATCCATCTAGCACTCTACTCTCACTCTCTCTTATGGTCTGAGCCACCTTTTCTTACTCAGTCAATTATACCTCAGCTCTGTCTGCTCTCTATTTCAATTGTTTATGCCCTTTGTCGGCTGTGAACTCAGATCTAATTGGGCTCAATTTGCTACTCTTTCACATGCAATGCTTTGCATATTGTAATTACTCTGTCACATTTAATGTAGCATATCTTGTCAATTGTTATCAGCTGTATTATGTAACTCAACTGTAATGTCATTATTTTCAACTGTTACATATATTATATATCTATTCCAACTCCCCTTTCCCCAGGACACACCGTGAGATGAGCAAGCTATTGTTTGGTGTGCATTTCCTGGTGAATCTCTTAAATAAATCAATAAATAAAAAACATTTAAATAATGTGTGTAAAGTACTCAAATTACTAATTACAATAATATTTATTCATATTTACATTTCTACATTAAAACCAAGACACTATGTACAAAAATAATGTCCAAAAGTTAAATATCATGTATAGCTCCTTACAAAGCTTAAATGGTTAGAATTTGGTCAAAACGTTACTACAGCTTAGCTCTGTTTTGTTTTTTTAATTCACTAACCCCTTCTTCATTATTCACTTTGCAGCAAATTTTTGCGTCTTTAGCAAAGAGACACATGTTGCACTTTATACCCACACCTACGTTGCTTACAAACATATTGAACAGAATCAGCCCTGAGAATCACCCCTGCGGTACCACACTTATCACTCCTTTTGCCTCTGATTCTACATAGGAGCAGGAATCCCCAATAGCAGCAGATTTTTAAGACTAAGACGTCATGTAGCTAAGTGATATGCATTTCTGGTTTAAAGTTTTGAGGTGGAACTGCATTCTGCTGTAATTTATAGGACTATTGTGATGTTTTTGAAACTACTTTAGTTCTCCTTTCTCTCTGGGGATTATGCCTACTTGTTTAGCCCCATGGGCTCATAATAATGATAATACCTATGTTCCTCTTTTTAATTTTCTGTACTATGTAGCTTGTTTTATTATTGTAATTGTAACTGTAACTGTGAGACTGATTGCTTTGGGACCCTGTAGCAAATGAACCATGGCTCAACTGGTTTAATTCCCTTTCTTGATTTTGAATACATTTATATACAACAATTTCTCCCTAGCAGGAATCAGAAACTATGTTAGGAGCCGGATTCTCCTGTGGCATTATATCCCAAGATCAAACAATCCTGGAGATCAGCCATTAGTGTTTCAGCTTTGAAGTAGCGTGTGGAACTCCCATAGGGTTCCTATTTTAGTTTGGGCCATTTCTGACTGCATAAACTAGGGAGGGAACTGACTTCATCCTGTGGCCGATAAACCTTCAATGCTAGTGGGACTTTATATCTTTTTGACCTTGACCTTACCTGCCTGCTGCATGTTGTTGCTACATTTTAGGGACTATTTTGGGGACTATACAGATATTAATTTTTAACTCTATGCATATTCAGCTTGATGTTAGTATAGGGATTATTGATTTTATGTTAACATTTTTAGTTGACTGGTTGTTTATATTGTTTTAGTGAAAATGATTGTATAATTTCAATACTTTCTTGACAATGTGGCAGGCGTATATATATATATATATATATATATATATATATATATATATATATATATATAGAGAGAGAGAGAGAGAGATAGAGAGAATAAATGATGCAAAGTGTTGTATATGAGGAAATAATACTATTGAGGGGTTGAATAAGCCATAAAGCCACAAGCCTGAAGGGACACCAACTCTGAGATGGTATTATTTCCTCACATATGACGTTGCCCTCATTTATTTTATATAATGCATAAGGTTGGGCACTTTTTGCAGTGTCCAATGTTTCGCTGTAGTGTAGGGCTGTTCCATAGTGTAGGAACTACCTGTTTTGTCCTGTTACTGTTTCCATAGTGCAGGCCCCACTTATAAGAGGAGGCATGGCTCCTGTGGTCTTTCCTTTTCCAGGAGAGATGGTGAGATAGCAGGAGGTGTGTGTGTGATGTGTGCAGTTGGGCAGATGGTGGGAGGTGTGTGTGCAGCATGTGTGGTTGGGTAGTCAGGTGGCATGTTTTGTGGTCAGGAGCAGACGTGGAGAGAGAGTGTAGAGCAGCCCTTTGAAACAGAGAATAGGCAGGCACTGGGAGCAACATGGGACCATAATACTGTGTGGTATTAGCTCAGGAGTGGGCCTGGAGCAGCTGTGCAGTAGATTTTTAAAATGGGGCACAGGCAGACACTGGGAGCATTGATGGATCTGCAAGGATATCTGAAATGGCAGCAGCAGCAGCAGCAAGGAGGGACTTCATGGGAGCTGGAGATTTAAGGATCCACATGTCTTGGAGAGTGAGAGGGGAGGGAGGCTGCTGGGTGGGTTTTTACTGTAGGGTAGTTTCTAAAGGTAGAGTTGAGGGGAGGCTGTCTGTTATATGTATCATTAAAGGTCTTGTTACATGTGTTATTAAGGGGCTTGTTACTTGTGTTATTAAGGGGCTTGTTATGTGTTATTAGGGTGATTTGTAGTGAGTTGTGCATTAATGTGTTATTAAGGTGTTAATAACATATTAATACAGTGTAGTTAGCTAACTGGGGTCATAATACCCTAATTGGCTACCATAATATATGAGGAAATATATGATAGTTTATTACTATATATATATATATATATATATATGTATATAAAATATAGTTATGATTGAACCTTCATATCTATGTTAAACTCGAAATGTTGAACTTAATAACTTCACAACTGTTCAACAGATTTGCATAAAATTTTGCTTGCACCATCAGGGACCAAAGATCTCTAGATGTGCCAAGTTTCATTCCATTTAAAGTGTGGGTGCAGAGATATGGAGTGTCAAATAATGTAACAATTAAAGTTTTCGTAAAATCTTTGTCATTCCACTGCTCAAAAATGTCTTGGGATTTTTGTCTGAACTATTTAGGGTAGAAAGGTCTTGGGTCACAGATGTGCTTTTTGATGATTTGGTGAAAAAATATTAATCCATTCAAAAGTTATAAAATGTAAAAATGTCCCATTATTTTCAATTGGAAAAGTTAGATATGAGCCACAAAACAGGATTCTGTGTAGAAAATGAGCAATCTTGTTTCACAAATGATTAATCCTTTGTCCCAAATGGGGAAGCTTTTTTTGTGCTTTTTGCACTTTAATAACTTCACAGCTGTTTAACCGATTGCATGATATTTTGCATGCGCCATTTGGGACTAATGATCTCTTGATGTGCCAAGTTTAATTCCGGTCAGATGTGTGGGTGTGGCGATATGGAGTGTTACCATAGGGGCATAGTCATACCCCTATAGTTAGGGTTCAACCTTCACTTCTGTGTTAAACTTAAACTTTTGCACTTTAATAATGTTGTAGCCATTCAATTGATTTGTATGAAATTGTGCGTGCACCATCAGGGACCAAAGATCATTCTGGTCAGCTATGTGGGTATGGAGATATGGAGTGTCATAAAATGTGACAGTTAACATTTGTTTCTAAAATTCTTTGTCACGCCGCTGCGCAAAAGTGGCTTGGGATTTTGGTCTGAACTGTTTAGGGAAGAAAGATGTTGGGTCACAGATGTGCCTTTTGAAGATCTGGTGAAAAATATTAATATGTTCAAAAGTTATTAAATTTAGAAATTTCCCATTATTTTCAATGGGAAAAGTTAGATGTGAGCCTCAAAAACAGGATTTTGTGTTGCAAATGGGCAATCCTGTGTCGCAAATGAGCAATCCTTTGTTGCAAATGGGGAATCTTTTTACGTGCTGCTGCCATCTTGTTTTTTCTTAGCGAGGCAAACAAAGTTAAAAAACACAAAAACAGAAAAAATGATGTTTTTTTGAAATAACCAAAACATGTTCTGCTAATCAGGACCCATTCTATTGGATTCTGGTGTTAGTTGTTTCATAATTCTACTGGAAATTTATTTTTTTTAAATGCCAAAATCCTTTTTCGCAAGTTTGTGAAAAAGGAATCATGAAACAGGATCTTGTTTCACAACTTGGGAAAAAGGATTTTTCTTTTTTCATAAACTGTGAAAAAAGAACACGAAAAAAAGAAAGTTCATCACAGGATCCTGTTTTGCAGTTTGCGAAAAATAATTTTTATACAGTTTTTTTTTTAATGTCATTTCACACTGTGAAACAGTTTGGAATTTTGATCTGAAATGTTTAGGGTACAAAGGGCTTTTTGCTGGTTTGGTGAAAGCAGATTACTTTGCTCTGGAGTTCTGGGAGGTTTAAATTTGTCTTCATTTCCCATAGGATAACATTGTAATGTGAGGTGTACGCAGTTGTTTCTTTGTCACTCTGCTGTGAAGACATGGCATCCAATTTTTGTATGATATTTTCAGGGTACAAAGGGCTTGCCAGACAGATTGCTGGTTTGCTTAAAAGATATTCATTTGGTGTGAAGCTATACAGGTTTCAAATTTTCCTGTGATTCCCATAGGATAACATTGCAATGTTATGTCTTTCTTTGGTGCTGTGCAGCACAGGATGGAAGGTGACTACAGTGTCTTTAAAATTATGGATGTATGGGAGTGCAGGGCCCAGAGCCCACATGCAAATATGGATACTATTGTGACTGATCAGAGTGCAGGGCCCAGAACGCCTTGCACTTCCACAGGGAAATAAGGATACAATTACAATATCTAAAAAATTATGGATGGATACTAGTGCAGGACCCAGAGAGCCCTGCACTCCCATACTCAAATACCGATACCATTATGGACTGATGTGAGCACAGGGTCCTGCACTCCCATAGGGAAATAATACCATTACAATATCTCGAAAAATATGCATGGATGGCTTTTCATGGATTGCTTTGGGTCCTGCACACCTACAGGCAAATAAGGATATGATTATACTATCTCAAATAGTAAGGTAATTCTTTCCAACCCTAACACCCCACCCCCACCCTGCAGGCAGCAACAGGCGTAGGGTGTGCCTTGGAGTTGTCAACCCTAACACTCACCCCATTCTCATACGCCGTACCTATCTCAGCTTACTCACTCATGGAATGGGGTGAGCATTACAGCTGACAACACCAAGGCACACCACACACCTGTTGCTGCCTGCAGGGTGGGAGTGGGGTGTTAGGATTGGAAACCCTAACATGACATTTCCCCACTTTTGATACTGGAACCCTAACTAGTACATTAATGAAGTTTTTTGCAAAGAGTATATATATATATATATATATATATATATATATATCCAGAATCAAATTACACTGTAAACACATCCAGTGCCCAAATGGTTACATTTCTCAGAAGCACTGCACCAAAACTGAAACTTGAACCATCAGATTTTACAATCTGCTAATCTTTATATAGTCTCAGAAAGCATTACAAGGGAAAAAGAGTGAGAAGTCTTTCTTGATCTCCCATGATTGATTCTATGATATTTACTTGGTGAAAATATCATAAACAACATCCTACTTCTGCAAGGAGTTTTGAAATTTATTATAGTGCTAAGAATAATAATTTAATTTCTGTTTTTAGATTAGCAACTGCTCCATGTTCATCTGACATGAAAATGTTTGTGGTGCCTTATTGAAAGTGAGAGTGCTAGCTTCAAAATCTCTGTTAATTTGTGATTTTATTCAGTAGTATCCTTTTGACTTTATTTTGTTAACTGAAATCTGGCAGTATGAGAATGATTGTTTAGCTCTTATTGCATTATTGAGGAAGGCCAAAGCAGAGACAGAGCTCCGGTTGGCAACAGGAGTAAAAAAAAAAGGGAAATGGCATTGTTTTGGTACATTTGGAAGAAGTGTACGGTCAAAGGAGGTATAATGAGACTTCAGAGCAATGATGGGTGGGAGGATGGGGACATGGGAAAGGCAAAGATATTGAATAATTATTTGTGTTCAATTTTTACTACGGAGAAGATTGGGCCACTGCCAGAATGTGGTTTTGGGAAGGGAGAGAGCAAGGTGTCTGATTTTAAAAGTACCCTTAGAGTGACAAGAGTTGCATTGCTCTAGGGCTGCAGCAAACTTTGGGTGCATCAGGGACCCTGCACATAATTTTGTAAAATGGGGCACCTGCACCCAAGACCCAGTTGCCTCAGTCGCAGACTTGTGCCAAACATTTGGTGCACCTGCAGGGCTTATACAGGGAGTGGGGGGGGCAAATATGCCAGCCAGGAGGGGACATGGGGCAGAAGGAGCATGGGGTGCCCTAGGGGCATCATGGATGCAGCGGCAATATCAGGGTGGTGATGTGTGGCACCTGGTAGGGGTGCCATTTGTAATGCCAGACAGCCAGTCGAATTGGACCACTTTGTGTGGGGTTGGCAGGGATGGACACTGACCTGGCCCCAAGTGGGCACAGCCATGCCATCTTCCCCAAAGGTACCACAATCCCCAACCCTGTAATGGGAGGCAGCCTGCCACAATGTGAAGGGGCTGGGTACCAGGGTACTGTTGTAGTGCCTGGAAAATGTTCCCCTTCACCACGGGCATCCCTCAATGTGCTGCCACTGCTTCCTGTCTACAGGGTTGGGGACTGTGGCACAGATGGGGCAGGTGTCAGGGCTCTGCTCACTAGGGGCCAGGTCACTGTCCATTCCTGCCAACCCCCCATGAAGCAATCCAACCTAAATGGCTGTCTAGCATTGCAAATGGTACCCCCACTGGGTACCACATTACCACCCTGACAGTGCCACCATATCCTCAGTGCCCCCTAGGGCAACACCCATGCTCCTTCTGCCCCTGGCCCCCTACTTGCAGGGGTCCTATCTGATAATAGTGCCTGCAAAATGACACCAGACAAAAAGAGTGAGTGCACATTGCCACAAATCAAAACAGTGATGAGCAGTAGGCATACTGGAAAAACAGTAACGGGTGGCCACTTTCCACAAGGGGAGCGGGACGAGTGCTTACCTTTTATGTGGGGGGCTATATCCCCCGGACCCCTATACTAATAGAATCATCACTGGCAGGGGCATGTCCCTGGAGAACAAGGGAAAACTTGGGAGGGGGGCTACTCCACCTGGTGGAACTCAAGTCATCTGGAAGAGAATGTTGGGGGCAACCGGTGGGGCCGGGGGAACAAAGTTGGGAGGGCAGGGGAAAGGGGAGCGGAACCCAGAGAAAAAAATATATGAAACCACAAAAAGAAAATAGTATCCCCCACAGCCAGCCCTGAACCCGGATCCATTAGCCACTGAGGCACTGACTCTGCCCACTGCACCATATGGCCAGCTCGGAACTGACCTGATGAACAAAGCCCTATATAATTTAGAACAAGTACCCCCTACAGAAATAAAAGTGCTAAACTTGTGATGTGCTAATAAGAGCACATAGTCCATTTTACATTAGCTATTTTCAAATCACCCAAATTTATTCACTAAAATTGACTCGCTCAAGTCACAGGATTGCTTTGCAGGTCTGCCCCTCAATCACAACAGTGTCTAGCAGTGGTGCATGGACCATAGACCACCTCCTGGCTGGTCTAACCTGAGACCCCTGTTACGTCCACAGTGGGGCTTCTAAAATTACAAAAAAGGGGATGGCGCAACCCCACCGTGGTGCAAGACCCCTTGCAACCTGGTGCAAGGGCACTTCTGCCACAAGGGTGGCACAGGGCAGCTTGGGTGCAAGGCATCATGATTTTGAAGCAGCCAGTGTTCAAAAATCAGGGTTGCCACAAACTTTAATACAAAGTGTCACCTGTGTCAAAGCCGTTTGGCACAGGCACCTTGCGCCAAAGTTTGCCCATTTAAAATCGGGCTCAAGCATTTTGGAGAAATGATCCAGATAACAGAGGAAAGGGTGTTAGATAAGCTAGCAGGGTTGAAAGTGGCTAAATCTATGGGACCTGGTGGATTTTACCTGAGGATGCTATAGGAGGTAGCAGTGGTTATAGCTAGGCCACAGGCAGCATTTTAAATTGCTCGCTAGCCACAGAGGGTTACTCCCTTGGGACTGGAGGACAGTGGGTGTGGTTCGGCTACACAGGAGTGGGAAGAGGAATGAGCCAGAGAATTATAGGCCAGTCAGCTTGATGCCTATAATGGGGAAAATTATGGAGTCTCTAATAAGAGGAGATCTGGTGGACTTCTTAGAAGGAAACAGGCTGAAAGACCCAAAACATCATGAGTTCACAAGGGCTTGCTCTTGCCAGAAGAATCTGGTTAACGTCTTCAACTGGGTAACCACAGCAGCAGAAAAGGGGCAGCCAGTGGAAATAGTATATCTAATGTAGACTTCAGCAAGGCCTTTGACTCAGTCCCCCACAGGAGGCTGATCAAAAATATTAGGGACTTTAGTGCAGAAGAAAAAAATGGCAAATTAAGTAGAGAGTCAGCTAAGGGGTAGGTCACAGAGGGTGATAGTAAATGGGGAGATTTCAGAGGTGAGGAAGATGACAAGCAGGGCACCTCAGGGACTGATACAAGGACCAGTCCTCTTCAATATATTCATCTGTGACATAGGTAAAGATATCAAGGGTAAGATCTGCCTCTTCACAGATAACACAACGATCTGCACAAGGGTAGACACAGAGGAGGTGAGAAGGGAACTAAGGAAGGATCTGGACAGGTTGTAGAGCTAGTCAAAGATTTGGCAGCTGAACTTCAGTGCTAAAAAATGTAAAGTAATGCACACTGGGAAAAGGAACCCCAGGGTGCACAATGTAATGTGGGGGTGGTGGTGCTGAGTAGCACTACGGAAGGAAAGGATTTGGAATGATGATAGTGGAGACCCTAAAAATGTCTGCACAGTACAACAGGATGGTGTGCAAAACAAACAGAATGCTGGGATGCATAGGGAGGGGTATAAACAGTAGAAGTTGGGAGGTGATCCTCCCACTATACAAGTCACTGGGGTGGCTTCAACTGGAATACTGTGCAAGGTACTGGAGCCCACACCTGAGGAACAACTGCAACAAGGTGGAGACAGTAGAGTACAGGGCATCTACAATGATCCCTGACCTCGGGCAAATAATGCATGAGGAGATGCTGCAGAACATAAGCATGTACATCCTTGAGAAGAGGAGGGAAAGGGGTGACATTACTGAGACACACAAGTACCTGCACGGGATAAATAGAGTGGACACCAAGGAACTATTCTCTTTGAGTTCAAACACAGGGGCAAGAGAGAAGTCACTAAAGCTGGCAGGAAGGAGATTCAAACAGGTCATCTATAAGCACTTCTTTACAGAAAGAGTGGTGGACAAGCAGACTAACCTACCAGAGGAAGGGGTAGAGGATAAATCAGTCAACAGCTTCAGGCTCGGATGGGACATATGTAACCCCCCTACAAATGGGGGTTCCCAAAAAGTCTTCCTTGAGCTTGCCTAAATGCTCACTGCCAGGCTGGTGTCCTGCGTTTTAGCAGTTTAAATGTGATTACCAGAGCCTATATAGCCTCTGTGTACTGTCTCTTTAAGAGCTGCCTAATTGCAGCTTAAGTAATCTGAGAGGAGCTCTGTTGAAAGATGTAACTATTTGCTGAAAATCATTTAGAGTGATAATGATAATGTAGTTTGTCTAACCTGCTTTCTTTGTAGCAAGGACTGTTTTGCTTGTCTCCACTATCTTGGTCCTGGACTGCAAATTGGACCAATCAGTACTGGTGGGACCTAAAATGTAGCCGGACTACAGGAGCTGTCTGAATTCAAAATCTGTAGGAACTGTAGTTTGAACTTTTTGCACCTTTTTTGCACTGAAGTGGGAGCTCTTGCTTTGACTGACGGCCAGATCAGCCAACCAAATCTTTTGGATCTTGGGGAAGTCCAGGGCTGCTTGCAGTTTTCAGTTAGATCTAAGCTGGACGCTGAACAAGAAGGAGCTGAAGTGATTCTGAGCAGCAATCCTGAGTGGATTCGCATGGGAGAACTGTGAAAAGGCTAAGTTTTTGGCCTGCATGTCGGTGTGCTGCTCCTGAGAGGGAGAAAAGAGAATTATTTTGGACTAAATCCAAGTTTGTGTGACTGAAGTAAGCTACTGAAGTGGGCCAGGCTCAACCTGAAGAAGACCGAAGATTTTGCTGAATGCGATCGGCCTGTCAGGAGTTCCAGCTACCCCTAAGCTCCCGGTGTGTGCAGAGACTTTGCGATTGTGACCGGGAAGCGCTTTGCCTGATACAGTAGAATTTCCTTACATGTAAATGTTCTATGAGCTGCTAGTGGGACGTGAGGTAGTCCCCCACTGTGTGAACTGTGTTCTGCTTGCAGGAAGCTGTATCCAGCCCAAAACGGATTGCATCCGAATTTGTCTCCATGCAATCTGGGCCTTGTCAGACTGGCCCAGCCAGACTACCCACTGCACAGAGAAGCCATCGACGAGAGACCTGCCTGGGGAAATCAGCTCCCTGCTCCACGTTTGAACAGGAACGACACCTCTGCATCTCATGTGGGCCCTGCTTCTCCTGGCATTCCAGATCAACCACCTGCAGTCTCGATTTTCATCCAGCTTGTGTCCAGTCTTGGGTATCGTGAGTAAATACCAGGGTAGCTCCCTGCAACAACAGCTTAATCTGAGTGTGTCATCTGTTTGTCTTGTTATTTCGTTTCCTTTACGAACTGAGCCCTTTGGCTCCAGATTACAAATATTGTGTACTGTGCATGTTGTGTTTTCCATCACAGGGCCCCAACCAGCTGCAACCTCGGGCAACAGTTCTGGCCAGCCCATCTCTTCTTCACCTGGGTACCCAGAGGTGGACTGTGTGGGGGGACTCAAAGCACATGCATAACTGCTTGATTGATATAACCTTTAAGCTAATTAGCCTGATTTTGCCCCTCCCTTGTTCAAGTCTCCTGAATAAATCAGATCTAACTTTTTATCCATGTAATCTGACTGTGGTTCCAGTTTGTGCTCAAAGTACTGTACTGTTGCTATTTGCTGTGCATTACCTTGTTTTACAGGGGGTCCCCAGGGTCGAGCCAGAGGAACCAGCCCTGGTGGTGAAGTGCAAAGAGTGTGGGTACTTGTGTAGTGTACCACGGGTATTGTGAAAGTGATTATTGTACAGTGTTCAGGCCACTAGAGGGGAAAGGGGGGGTTACAGTGTCCTGGAGGTCTGTGCCCAGGTTAGCTTAACCAGTACCAACCCTGATCTCCGGGTGGAGGCACCTGTTTCAGAACTCAGGCCCCTTAACCTGCTACTAGCCAAGCAGGAAGGGGTAGTAGCCCTTGGGATAGCGCCACCTAGGGGTTACACATGTATGTGGGTTTAGTTAGAAAAAGGGGGAACGTAACAGAGGGGATGATTGTCACTAGAGCAAGACAGAATACTTAGGTAGAGTAGAAAACTGAATAGGCTAGGAGCCATTTTCTGCTATCCTTGTCTATGTGTCTAATCTATGTTTCTGTGTATTGACTCATGCCCACCTGCCTTTAATTTTCTTCAAGATAGGGTAAAAGGCAAAGGTAAGTGAGTGGCACTCTATATAAAAGAATGTACTGAGGCCACAGAGTTTAAATAATCAGACATTTATTAAATAACAGCTAAATCTGGTTTAAGGTCAGTTGGCATTCATCTATATCCCCCTCCCCCAGGTCGTGCCTGAAAATAGGCAGGATTTGTCTAGTGCACTTACCCAGTCAACAAAAACAAAACAACAAAAAAAAATCTGAGGGATTCTGAGAATCTGAAAACACTTTGGATACAGGTAGTCATGGGTAATGATAAACAGATCAAAATAGCAGTGGTGTACAGATCACCATCCTAGGCCCTGAAGGCAGACAGGGAACTACAGCAGGTTATAAGGAGGGCAGCAGGGTCTGGGAAGGCACTGGTGGTAGGGGACTTTAATATGCCAGACTTGGACTGGAAGGTCCCAGTCATGGCAAGTGCAAGGAACCTACTCCTGATGGAAGCTTTCCTTATATAGTTGGTTCAAGTCCCAATGGGGGGGGAGGGGATGGGACCTTGCTGGATCTGGTACTCACTAACAGTAAGCAGGTCCACAATATCACAATACAGGAACAACTTGAGTCAAGTGACCACAGGACTGTGTGGGTGGAGGTCCAGTTGGATACCAACAGTTGGAGAAGCCATGCAAAAGTGTGGGACTTCAGGGAAGCAGGTTTCAATAGGATGAGGAAATTGTTAGTGGACAGTATGAGAGAGAGGATAGTAGGGATTTAGGGAGTGGAGGGAATATGGGAAGAATTCAAGACATGGGTCGAAGATGTGGCAGCATGTTGCATTGGGAAGATAAGCAAGGGAAAGAAGGCAAATGAACCATTGTGGTTCATGCTGGACGTGAAGGAAGTGATGACAGTGAAAAGAAAGGTATTTAGAAACTACAAGGGAAGCCAAAGGGAAGAGGACAGAGAGCTGTACCTAAGGAGAACTAGGGAGACCAGCAAGATGGTCAAAAATGCAAAGGCCAGGGTGGAGCTGAGAATAGCAGAGAGGGCGAAGCAGTGAGACAAGGCATTCTTCTGATACATTCAGGAGAAATGTAAAACTAAGGAAGGTTTAGTGACACTGAGGAAGGGGGACGCATGAGAGGAAGGGGATAGTAGAAAGACTGAGATACTGATTTTTGTTCAGTATTCAGTATGGAGGAAGAAGGTCGTGTACTGCATTTTAGAGATGGGACAAAAAGGAGGAGACTGGCACCACTAACAGCAGCCCTCGCATCATAGAAGAAAGTTTGCTGGAGGGGTTGAGAGCATTAAGAGTAGATAAATAAGTGGAGCCAAATGGAATGCATCCAATGATGTTTAAGGAAGTGGCAGAGGTGACAGCAGCACTTCTGGCCAAAAGTTTCAACTGCTTGCTATACACAGGGGTGGTCCCCAGGGATTGGAGGACTGCTGATTTAGTTCTCCTGCACAAAAGAGACAGGAAGAAAAAGCCAGGTAATTATAGACCAGTCAAATTGATGTTATAGTAGGGAAGGTGCTAGAGGGCATGCTGAGAGAGAGCGTGGTAGACTTTCTTGAGGTAAACAAGCTACAGGATGATAAGTAGCGTGGGTTCACATGGGGAGGTCATGCCATTGAACCTGATTGAGTTCTTTGACTGAGTGACTAGAGCAACTGACAAGGAGAGCCGGTTGACATACTATACTTGCACTTCAGTAAGGCTGATTCAGTCCCATACAGGAAACTGGTAAAAAATCAGAGTGATCTAGAGGTTGACGAAAGGACAGTAACATGGGTGAAAAGCTAGCAGAGGGGGAGGATGCAGACAGTGGTGGTGAACAGGGAGTTCTTGGATGTTAAAAAGGTAAAGAGCAGGGAACTGCAGGGCTTTGTTTGTGGGGCCCATCCTTTTTAACATATTCCTCTGTGACATTCGGGTGGGTGTTCAGAGCAAGACCTGCCTCTTCATGGATGATACTAAGATCTTCGGAATGGCAGACAATGAGGATAGGATCATGACACTGAGGGAGGAGTTGGGAAGGCTGGAGAGGTAGTCCAAGATAAGGCAACTGAATTTCAATGCAAAAAATACAGGATTACGCACATCGGCAACAAAAACCCCAAAACACAGTACCTGATTGGGGGAAGTATTGATAGAAAGCACAGTAGAGGAAAAGGATCTGGAAATGATAATACCGCACAGTTCAGCAAGGCAGTGGGGAAGGCGAAAGAGATACTGGGTTGTACAGGAAGGGGAAAACATAGTAAGGGACCAAAGCAGGAGCTGACTTAAGAATAGTAGAAGGAATGAAGGAAGAAGACAAGAGCTTCTTTCAGTACATCTGAGGGGAAAAGTGAAATAAAGTAAGGGATAATTCAATGTGCTTATGCAACTGGATGAGATAATATGAGATGATGCTTGTGTAACTTGATTTGCTTTGTGGCTTTCCACCTCTCTATCCATGAGATATACTACCCTGTAGAGGTACGATGCAGGGAACCCTAGAGGAGGGTTCCCCCCACAAGTGCCAGGAAGGAATGCGTCGGCTAAAGGTAGGTTACGAAGAAGCCCAAAAAGAAAACTAAAGATGTCAAGCTCCGAAGAGGCGAGGACGATGAATGAATTTTGTGAAGAGAAGGGCTAACTTCCTAAGGAGAGGGGGGAAAGCCGGGGCCACCATCCGCCTCCATCCAACAGTGGAATCTAACTAACTAACGTGAAGAAAGCACTAACTCTAACTAATATTATGACCATTGGCACGGAGGAGAGGAAAAACCCCCTTTGAGGAGGAAACCTCTGGGAGATCCAAGGCCTAGGTCGCCTTCCCTCCAGGCTGACGATGTTTGATTTGAGGACGTATGTCGGTAAAGAAAATGGTTAATAGATGAGGGATATACAGTAAGTAGGGAGGATGATGATGGGATAAGGAAAAACTCCAAAGAAGCACAGATTAAAGAAGGAACATGAGGTAGCAGGGACCCAAGGAGGGTATGCTTAAGTAGTCGATGAGATATAGTAGATCAGAGGAGCAAGGGGTATCCATATGTGCTCATGAGGAGATTCCAGATGTGCTGATGAGGAGACTGAGGATAATGCATACTGGCTTGATTGAGTGATGAGAGTGAGCAGACACTGAGGTTGAATAGGCATGCTTGCTTATGTGATATGAATGATTAGACCGTAGACGGTTAGACCCTGAAGTTGTAGTCGATGATGTAAATAGATGAACCTTGAGGTAAGGATGAGTGAATGATTGGAGTTATGAACTCGATACATGCGGCAGGCCTCGAGTGGAGTGAAGCCTTGATGGCCAGTATGGAATGGAAAGAGGAGGAGACAGGAATGAACTTGAAAATGAACTGGAGCATGAAAAGGAACTTGTATGGAGGTAAAATGCTTGAGAGAGCGATGTGAGGAAGGAGACTCCTCGAAAGGAGGGAGACTTGAGGCCAAGAAGGCATGTCCAGAACCAGAAAGGAAGTGAACCAGAGGGTACACTCAGGATGATTGATCGAGAGGAGCAAAATTGGGCGATGTATGATAAGGAATGAAGCCATGAGTGGAGAGAATCCATAACGGCTGGGACGAGAATAGGCACTAGGCTGAGGAAGGTAAAATAGGAACAGATAAAGTATGATGATGGATTGAAGCCATAGAGGCTGGCATGGGAAAGTGATGTATGAAAGGACGAAGGATGGCAGAGAGGTCAATGGGGTAGCGTAGGACCCAGTCAGTATGGAATGAGAACTGCAATAGGGTGAGTCGGATGAGGCCAGACGGATTCCACCAGAGCTTGAGGCCATGGAGGCTGGGACGCAGGCCAGACTGAGTCAGCCATGGCATGGTAGAATAGGGGAACCCCAAAAGAAATGCACAGGTGTAGCAGAGGAGGCAATGCGAAGGACACAGATTGAGCAGTCGATGCAAAGGGGGAGACCCAGGCAGAAATAGGAGGAGTGACGTCTCGAGGAGAAGGGAAGGATGCAAAACATGGAGGGGAGAGAAGGAGGTCAGGGGAGGGACTAGAGGATCCTAACATGCCAGACAGAGCAAGTTAATATCGTAGACTCAGTAGTGAGCCACAAGAGCATGGTGGAGGAAGGTGACACTGAATCCATGCTGAAATGATGCCATCTAGAGTCTAGAATGGGGCACGGCATCTGAAAGAAGACATGGAAAATACAGGAGAGACATCAGACATGTCAGCCACAAAGTGGGAATGGATCAGGGCTAAAATCTTGAAACACCCACCCATTACGAACAGAGCATACCGCTTTTTTTTTTTTCCATTTGTAGCAAAAGTGGTAGACCATGTTAAAGGTTCTGGCACCAACCTGTATTGGACGGCTGCGGCGTTTTGTGCCAGGGGGAGCTTGCACAATAGAGTGTGCAGATGTGGATGTGGAGCAGGCAGTGCTCGTTTGAGGTGATGATAGAAGACACCAGGGGCGGCATCTTCACGGATTCCCAGCTGAGGTGAGTTTGTTGGCCAGTGATCAACCCAAAGGATAGAACGAACCAGAAAGAATCCATATTCTGGGGAGGTAGTACTGAGTGCACTGTGATGTGTTGCTATGCAAGAATCTAAAGCATCAAAGGATGCTTACTTTGTCCAGAGGGCCTGAGAATGTAAGTTCGATGACGCTCCTTATCAGCCCAGAGAGCGATGTCGCAGGTACCATATGCAGGTGTTGGATGGAGCTCTGAGAGCTGAGAGAGGGACACAGCCGAGGGAAAGTCACGAGCAGAGGGATAAGCCACAGTGCTAGGTGAGCACAGTCCAGCAAGCTAGTGAAGAAAAGGAGTGGGGCTCCGAAGGAGCAGCATGGGCTTGCTGCTGACTAGAAACTAAAGGAGCAGGCAGGCAGGGGGAAGAAAGCAATGACTGAATGCCGGAAGGGCGGTCTAAGCAAGACAACACCGGGTGGGGACAGAAACAGAAGGAGCAGGGGAACAAGGAGAGAGAAGGCAGAGATCGAGGAGGCAGCCAACCGGCAGCAATGAGGAAAAACGGAAAGAATGAACAGCTGACCGAGCCTCCGGCTGCAACGAAAAAGAATCCCGGCGAGGCCCAGGATGTTGTGACCTTTTAAGCTTGATGGGGGAGTGACATTGTTACTCCACCCATCGAATCTCGGGCTTAAAGCCCTCCCATTAAATTGTGATAATGGACAACATGTGAGGAGGATAGTTGAGGAAAGGCAGAAGTACTGAATGAATACTACTGTTCAGTATCCACGAAAGAGAAGGATGAACCAATGCTACAGGGAAGGATGAATAAGGGGAGATGGCAATAAAATTGTGTGAGGATCCAATCACTGCCGACATGGTCCTTAAGTGACTACAGGCCCTAAAGTTGAATAAGTCTTCCAGGACAGATGGTTTGCACCCCAGGGTATAGAGGGACCTAGCATCAGTACTGGCAGCCCCCCTTGACAATCTGTACAACAGTCTCCTAGACACTGATGTGGTGCCACACATTTGGAGAACCTCAGATATGGTGCCCTTGCATGACAGCAGGGCCAGGGATGAGCCAGAAAACTACAGATCAGTCAGCATGGCACTGATCATTGGCAAGCTGATGGAAATCATTGTTACAGTAATGAAAGGCTGGTGGAGATTATGGGGCAAATGGCCACCAAGATGACAGACAGCATGGGTTTATGGCAGGGAGTTAATGTCAAACTAACTTGATATATTTGTTTGACTGAGTCACAAGGGCGGCGGACAAGGGCCAGGCAGTAAACATACAGTTCCTGGACATCAGTAAGGCCTTTGACTCTATGCCCCCATAAAAGATTGCTCAAGAAAGTAGATGAACTAGGAGTAGGGAACAAAATGACTACTGTTGGTGGGTAGTGAACTGATTAAGGGGGACAATCCAGAGAATAGTGGTTGGAGGATAACACTTAGGGATGTAGGAGGTTACCAGTGGGATACCGCAGGAGTCAGTACTTTGGCCAGTGCTGTTCTTAAGTGACATAGGGAATGTCATAAAGGGTACAGTTTGCCTTTTTATGGCTGATACCAAGCTCTGTGGGTGAGTGGACATATACGAGGGATCAGGGATATGAGAGAGAACCTGGAAAGACTGGATAGATGGTACAGATTCTGGTAACTGGGATTTAATGCCAAGAAATGCAATGTCATAACACATAGGGAGAAAGGACCCTGGAGCAGATTACAAGCTGGGTGGGGAGGCGACCATCACTGTGACTGAGGAAAAGAAAGATCAAGAGATTGTAATTACCAGCACCCTGAAACCCTTTACACAGTACAGCAAAGCACTGGGGGTGGGGGGGACAGGGGCTAACAGGATGCTGAGTTGCATAAGAAGGTGGTTCACTAGATGGAAAAATGAGAGTCATACTGCCTCCGTACACAGAGGCAGAGGAAGAAAGATGGGCCCCAGTGCAGGTTGTAAGTTTGGGCCCCCCCCACCTGGCGGCTGCAACCCCCACCCCGGCCCCTACAAGCACACTTTCACATTTGGGGGGCCCCCCCTGAGGATGGAGGGACTAGGGAGGCTGCGAGATAATGGGCATAGCAGTAGCAGGCATCTTGAGAGCCACAACAGCAGCAGCGAGGAGCGAGCGAGGTGAGCCATGGAGCGGCAGCGCAAGACCGAGTTGGGGAAGAGAGGCTGAAGCAGACTCAGAATAAGGCAAGAAGCAATGTCTTATAAGTTGCATGATCCTTCTCCTCCACAATGCATCGCCATCACCTCCTGGCTGGCCGTCCATAAAAAAACACCTGTCGTCTCACCACCAGTAAGTACACAATGACAATATACACAGTAATCCAACACTTACACCCACTACGGCAGTGAGGGGGGCTGCTGCTGCCTGAGTAGTGCACTACTTGAGAGAGACACAGAGACTTTAGTAGAGTGCATGCTGCACTGCATGATGCGTGAGGACCACCGTCTCATCTCGTCTCACCCACTTGGCTTGCCTGCCTGCACGGCGCACTCCCGACTCCTTCCCGACCCGCAACTCTGTCAGTGCTGCAATCTGCAGTATGGAAGTAGTAGCGGCACCGGCCACGGCAGGCTATGGCTGACAGCTCTCAGTTAGTGAGTCAGTTGGGGCTGTCAGACAGTCGACACAGACAAGTCAAGTTAGCGATCGAGAAAAACTTGATTTTTACAAATGGGCCCCTAAGTGTATCGGGCCCCTGTGCCAGCGCACCAGCTGCACCAGCTATTCATCCACCACTGTCTGTACAGATCTCTGGTGTGACCACACCAGGAGTACTGTGTACATTTCTGGAACCCCTTCCACAAAAAGGACATCAATCAGTTGGAGACAGTGCAGCCACCAAAATGATTCAGGAGCACTCCTGCAAACAGAGGCTACAGAATCTCAATATGTACTCACTAGAGGATAGTAGAGAGTGGGGGGACATGATAGAGACCTATAAATACCCGAAGGGCATCAACAGGGTAAATTCCAGTGAACTATTCATTATAAGTCTCAAACCTCTGCATCAAGCAAGTGAGCAAAAGCAAGAGAAAAAAGAAATTGCTATGGTTCTCGAAAGAGGTGACTGAAAAGGTAAAAGCTAAAAGGGTAGCATTCAGAAGGTATAAGGAGACACAGAGAGAGGAAGATAGGGAGTTTATCGGGGTATAGTGTGTGTATGTATTGTATTTTTTATTTGTTCAATCAGTTTTAAAAAAGATCATTACACAAGTTGCAAAGAACATACTGGGTGGGATATTCAGACCGCACCAAAAAGATGCGCAGTAGCGGGAGCAGGCGCAAGAGCAGTGTGCCATTGTGCAACGTGTGCAATATTCAATGCAAGTGCAGGCCAAGGTGCGCCTGCTCAACACAGCAGAATATCACACCCCATGCGCCATGGCGCAACCAGGGATGTGCAGTGGAGCAGGGCCGATGCGCAGTAGCATATCCAGTGATGCGCAGGGACAAGGACAGGAAGCAGGGGTGCACTAGCCATGGAAGTACCATGGGTGGAGGAGCATGCAGCAGACCAGACAGACCAACCCCCCCAAGGTCCCCCATGAACTGCACAACCAGAGGTGAGCTAGACGGACCACCAGCCCATGAACCCCAGCACTGATTCAACAACAGAGGCACGGTACCCCAGCACACTCCCCTGGCAAACAGTGACCGCAACACAAGGAGGGCCATACCCTCCCGTGCCACCGCACCCCACCAATGCTGATCACCCCATGTACAGTGATGCCAAGACAACCGTCCCAGAAGCATCACCAAATAGTGCATGGCACCAAAGGCATGCCACCACCACCACCACCGTGACAATGCAACCCTGTGCCCCATGGCGCCATGCATGACAGCCCCCCCTTGATCCCCCTGCAGTAGGTGACACCAGCCACTGACGCAACCGCAGCATTCACAATGCCCCCCGTGCATGGCCCCCACCATGGCACAGCAGAGAGGTCGACCCTGCGTCAATACCCGAGGGACCCTGCATGTGACAAGGCCCGCCCTGGATGCCACCACCAGCAGGACAGCACCCCACACACCCACCCATGTACACATCCTGTCCCAGCACTGGCCCCACCAGACAGCACAGCTGCCCACTGTGGTGCATGGAGGCATGCGCCACACAGTATGCAACACAGGGTACGAACAAATCCCCCACCCTGTCTCAAGGATACCCCATCACAGAGCCACACAAAGTGGGGCAACAGATGCCGCTGTCGCGTGTCCAATGATGCTGTGTACCCACGGCCTGTACACCACCATGGCGCTGGTGAGCTAGCCATGTGGTGCATGCACCATGAACCTGTCCACCACCAGCATGCAGCTGGAGCACATGTGACAGACAGTTGACCACAGGCACCACCACAGACACCAGCGACAGCATGGAGGGGGACAACAACAGCACCGCCCACAGTGTCACCTGAGGCAGACGTGCAATAGACCAGGAGACAGGATGTCAGCTGCCATGGCGCCATGCCCAGAGGGTGGCTGGCATGGACAGCTACCAGTATCATGCCAGCAGGCATGTATGTGTTGAGGGGGTCGACATGACCATGCGTACCACAGACATGCAAGGGGCTCAGCCACACGGGCCAGACACACACTGACAGGGGAGACTGGGACACAGCGCATGCACCTGGGACCACTGCACACAGTCATCCAGTGCACAGGGTACAACACACATACCACAGACAGGGACCATGGCCCCCACCCACACCAGTGGAGGGGCCTGCCAGACACACACACACGACCAGGCCTGCACCACCCCCAGATGCCATGCATACCACTGCAGCAAGGCACCAGAAGCCCTCTGCAAATCAGAGACCACTGCAGTTGTTGTGTGAAACATGTATATAATTCAAAAGGTAACAATATTAGCAAAAACTATTTACATAACTATATACAAAGTAGGAAGTGCAAGGCTACAACTTGGGGGGATGGGCATGGGGCAAGGGGGAACAGCAAGGAGTGGGACAAAGGAGTGTGAGGGACAGTCCGGGGGGGAAGGAACAGCGCGGGCGCCGCAGGACCTACTGGCAGCTCTTCTCTTCCCTGCGCTCTCTGTGGCACCATCTGTGCCACCGCCAGTCACTCCACTCCATTCCCTGCAACAGCTCAAGTGTGGCCCAGGTCACTTGCAGTATTTCCTGGATGTGACACTCCAGGGTCATCCAGAGTTGTCCACCTAGGACAATGGAGCAGAGTCAGTACGTGTGACTGGCCAGACCCCCACAGCCCACCCAATGTGCATGGCATACAGCTGTGGGCCTCGCCCCTGTGATGGCATGTGACCACCCACAGTGGGTGCACCCACAAGACCCACCTACCCAGGCACCCATAGCCATGCAAACCGCTGAACACGCCCCCCGCCCATGCACTGCACAGCACCAACGTGGCCGTACAGTGTCATGACTATGCAGTGTGATGGCAGTGGCACAGCCAGGCTCCCAGTGCATGCACAGCCCACCTGCAACACCCACCCACACATGCAGTGCCACAGGACAGTGTGGAGTGCACCATGTGGTGTGCATGGCAGTGGGGCCATGTGCGGGGGGCCATGCCCTGCCACCACTCCTGCAACCCACCATGCACAGATGTAAGGGGAAACATGGCACTCACCTGCATCCTGGTCAGCAGGGCGCTGCTGACTCACGGCACCGCCACTGTGCCCCGGCTGCAAGGCCACACCACCTGCTCTGGCCTGCCATCCCTGCCTACGGGCCAACCAGGCCCTACGAAGATCCTCCAGGCCTAGGGTGCAAACATGGAGAGGGTAACATCAGTACAGGTCAGTAACATAGCCCCCACCCTTGCTGTGTGTGTGCCCGCACAGCCCAGCCATGACGTAGTGGCGTAGGGTGTACACGAGGCACCCCCAACACCGGCAACACAGGTAGGCCCCCCATGGCATGGCCTGATGGCCACTGCGATACCTGAACAGACAGATACTACCAGTGATGTGATGGAGCACCTACCTGGCAGTTGCACGGTGCCCTGCCAGGCACGTGCCTGCAGTCACCCTAGGCAGTCAGGGTCCCGCTGCTGGAGGCCACTATATCAGTGGCAACACTGCTCTACTGTCCTGCTGCACCCTGTGGCCTACTCCAGGCCCTCTGCCACACTGCTGTCCGAGGCCTCAGGAGGGGTACCTGACCAAAGAGGGCACCAGCATGGGGCTCTACCAAGGCCACCAGGTTTGCCAGCTCAATTGCCATCCAGACAGGCGCTCTGGTGAGCGGCATAGTGCAGTGGCAATCAGCAATAAAATAGCACCTTGTAGCGCATGTGCCCTCGTGCGGAGGCAGTGCGGTACTGCGCTGCCAGTCACTATCGCGCTGTCACTGGACTGCGCAATAGGGGTACAGCCATGCATATGCATGGCACCTAGGGGGCAAAGGTCGGCCGCAGGGTCAAGGGTCTGTCTGCACGGAGCGCCACAACGCTATTGGGAAGCCCTGCATGTAGCTCGGTAGGGTGCATGTGTGTGATGCCTTGCAGTGGCCTACTGTACTGTGGCGCCATGGCACCCACAGCGCACCATGGCACGAGTGCCCCCTGAGCATGCAGCACACTTGCACCACAGGCACAGTGGTGGCTGTGCCCTGTACCGCCTCCCATGCACAGCACGTCAGCAGCACTGCTAGTGTCGGCGTCAGCACCCCGGGCATGCGTGGTGCGATGCCGATTGCGCACGTCACAGTGGTGCACCATAGCCTGAGCATGCTCAACACCATTGAGCAAGGTGCAACAGCGTGATATTCAGCCAGGATATGCAAATCAGCTCATGAGCCATTCCACGGCACATCCACTGCATTAGCATCCAATTACAGATATGCCTGCTCTCATTTGCATGCGTTGCGCTATAAATACTCGACCTGAGGCTGCATAGGCCATGGATCGGTATTGCAGTCCTTTGAGGTAGGTTGCATGCTGTTGGGACGTGGGGACAGTAGTCTGGGAGGGCTGTATGGGACTGCACAGTCCAAGGTAACACCTGTCTATCCCTCAGGCACGAGCATGACCAAGCGAGAGGAAGAGGAGGAGCAGGAAGGGTACGAAGGAGGAGGCCCAACTTTACCAGGGCTGAATCTGATGCCCTGTTCAAGGTATACCTCGACAGAGAACCGCTGCTTAGCAGACAGCGGGGAATGCCACAGGCCCATGCTGCGGCATGGGGTGAGGTGGCACGTGCCGTCAACCAGCAGGGCAGCCACCAGTGGTCCACGCAGGAGTGCAAGAAGAAGGTTGGCACAGACAGGAGGCTGATTAAGGACAAGGTGGCTGCCATCAGGGCAGCACGTGCTGCCACCGGTGGGGGCCAGCAGGACGTACCCCGCCTGATGCCATGGGATGAGCGGCTGGCCAGCAGCATGCAGCATAGTGCCGTTGAGGGCATTCCTGGCAGTGGCTTCCAGACGGGTGGCAACCCATCACTACATGGTAGGTCCGGCGCTGGCAGTGTGTGGGTGGTAGGAGGGCATGCCACAGGGTCAGGTGGAGCCACTAATGGTACTGTGTTCCTTTACAGCTCCTAAGTGTCTACATGGGGCAGTGGTGGTGGGTGTGTCCTCCAAGGGGGTGTCCCTGGACATGGATGAACGCCCATCCACCTCCACAGATATCCGAGGAACCATCCAACTGCATACCTGCAAGTCTGTCCGGACTGATGCCGGTGATGCGGGTGTGGACATGGCCCTGCCTGTGTCCCAGCGTGACACTGCCCTTGGTGTTCAGTGTGCTGGGACACAGATCAGGGCTGGATCCAGCACTGATGATGACGTGACACACGTCCCGGACAGTGATGCATGTGGGACACAGGATGGTTCTACAGAAGGCAGCCTGGGCGGTTCCACGGGTGATGCTGTCGTGGCTGCCTGTGCAACAGCCCATTCCCAGCCTGTGTCTGCATGCTCCAGTGGGGCAGCAGTGGTGTGCATCCAGGGTGGTGGGGCTGTTGCGGCTGCTGCAGCTGTGCCGGTGTCCCCTGGCAATCGGCAGCCGGAGGGCAGCGCCAGCAGATGGTCAGTGTCAACAGGGGGACAGGGACGGGGGTGATGGCAATGCACCATGTGTGGACGTACCCCAGAATGGCAGTGCTGTGCAGCGCCCATCGTCAAGGGGTGCTGGGCAGCAGGGCCAGGAACACCACGGGGACAGCATGCTGGACATGCAGATGGCCCCTTGGACGACCACAGCTGTCTTCTCCAGGCCTCAGTAGATCAGCAGATGCAGCTCGTGGCAGCAGTGGATGTGCTCTGTGCAGTTCTGCACCTGGCAGAGGAGCAGCGCAGCAGGGACCACGGCTTGCTCCTGGCAGAGCTGGCCCAGTAGCAGGCAGATGTGATCGCTGCCATTGACAGGCAGACGTCTGCAGTGGCGACTGTCATGGCTACACTGGCCACTCAGTTGGATGCCCAGCCGCAGCACACCCCGCAGTGTGCTATGTCCACCCCCCACTCCTGGTGTCATATGACCCCTGTTATGTTGATGCCAGGTTCGGCTGTGGGCATACCAAGCACGACTGGTGCGGGCATGTTTGGTGGCCTGCACACCCCTGCGCGGACACGGTCGTGTTCACACAGCATCACCCCTGGGGGCCCATCGGTACCACCCCATGAGGCCACTGGTCAGCCTGGCACAGCTGGCAGGTCTCAGCAGGGCAGCCCATGCATCTGTGGTGGCCGTGGTACTGTGCCACATGACTGACCTGTCTTCCACCATGGCCACTGTCTGCCACTGCCCTGTGTACACTGTGGTGTTCTTTGTGTGACGCATGGGTGAGGTTCCCAGCCCTGTATACACATGGTCCCTCTGCACACCCTCCCGGCTGCTGGCCACTGTGGCGTGTGCATGATGATGCCTGTGTAGCGCTGTCCGCCACTGTGCAATGGTGCTCAGTGTCTGAGGTATGTACAGTGCCAGCCACTGGGTATGGCTGTGTGTGGTCCTGTGGGGGTGTGGGGGTGCCTGTTGGGGTGAGCGTGCCTGTTGCCCTTTGGGCATGTGTTGTGGTGTGTGTGCATGTGTGTGCACATGACGTGTGCAGCCCTGCCCATCTCTGCCACCATGTGCAGTCCCCCACCCATTCCCATTCTCATTACGCCATCCGCCCCTCGTGTCCACCCCTGCCTGTCTGTGGGCTGTTCCCTTGTCCTTGGTGGTTGCATATTGCCCCACTGCCTTCCTGTGTTGTTCAAAGTGCTCCTCTGCGATGGTGTCCTGGTGCTGCTGTGCCATCCGGACCAGCCGGGGGTCCCGTCGCCCAGGGGGTGGCTGCCCTACACCAGCTGGACCGGTGTCCTCATCATCCCCACTGCTGTCCCCCTCCTTGACCTCAATGGCTATCCCACAGTCAGAGGCCATGTTGTGCAGGATACAGCAGGCCAGGAATAGTCTGCAGGCCTCTGGGGGCTGTACTGTAGGGCACTGCCTGACATGTGCAGGCAACGGAACCATGCCTTCAACAGCCTGAACACCCGCTCGATGACATTCTGTGCTGTGGCATGTGCCTCATTGTACTGTTGCTACGCTGGGGTCATGGAGCGCTGGTATGGTGTGAGCAGCCAGGGCCGTAGCGGGTAACCACTGTCACCTGTGTGTAGAGGGGAGTCATTAGCATGGTGATCTGCATCATTATGCCATGGGCCATCATGGCCATTACCCATGGCACCCCTGACAATGCCCCACACCCCCCCCAAGTTTGCACACATCGTCCCACATGCTATGCATACTCATCTACCAGATGGCCAGTGTGGATGTCCCCACTCTCGAACCTGTGGCACAGTGCAGACTGGTGCCAGATGAAGGCATCGGGTGCTCCCCCAGGGTGCGTGGCACAGACATTGATTATGTACCCCCTGGCATCGCACACCACCTGGCATTTGACACTCGGGTAGCCCTTGCAGTTGATGTACACCACCCCCTCCGGGCCAGGTGGCATGCGGATACCTACATGGGTAAAGTCTATGGCCCCAAGCATACCAGCCAACCATGCTACCCTGTGGAACTCCTGTATGTGTGCTGTGCACTCCACCTGTGTGCTGGGGAAATGGATGTACTCTGCAGCATGTGGCAGCAGTGCGCTGAGGAATTGTGTGAGTAGGCGTGGCACAGCCAACTGGGTTATGCCTGTCATGTCCCCTGTTGGTCTCAGGAAGATGTCCGTGGCGAGCAGGCACATGACGGCTGTGTCCTTCGTCTCCACTGACAGCGCATGGCTCCGTTGTGTGGGTGCCTGCATCACATCACTGTACAGCTCACAGAGTTGACTCAGAATCACCAAGTTTGGGTAGTACTGGCCCACAATCTCAGTGTCACTGTACTGTTCGAAGGTGGTGCAGGTTCGGTACTGCCTGTTCTGGGCGTACCACCAACGGGCCCTTCCATGACCTTGCCTCCCTGCTGCCTGCCTTCTCACACCCCTCATTACCTCCTCCATCTGGAAGGTGGCACTGGCCATGTCCCTGGCTAGTGTTCTCCCCTCTGGGAAGCTGTCTTCCTGTTCTCCCCCCACTGTGTGTTGCTGGTGCTGCCCCTGCACCAGGTTCACCTCTGGCTGTTCACCTCTGGGTGCCCTGCCTCTTGCCACTGCCCTCCGTCCACTGTGGCACTCTCAGGCCCTCTCACACACACTGGCACGGCACACCCACTCCTTCTCTCACTCAGGCACACCTCCAGTGGGCCCTGTCCAACTCCTGGCCACATCTGCCCCCTGCTTCCTGTCTTGTCTCCCTACCACTCTGTCTCCCCGCTCCCACCTATGGCTTCCCTGTGGCGTATTCTTCCTCCCCTCTCTTGCTCCCTTTTATTTTGACTCATTTCCGCTGTCGCACAACTTCCGCTTGCTGTGCTACTGTGCACGTCACATACTGATGAATATCGTACTGTGCATGTTATTCCTGGTTCTGCCCCCTGCAGTTGTGCATGCATTCATTACTGTTGCACTATGGCGCATTGCATGTTGTGCTGCACTGCCGCTCCTGCCGAATATCGCACCATGGTGCATTTCTGCACTTGCACTGGTGCATCACTGTTGAGCATGGCGCATCCACTCTGAATATCCCACCCTCTGTATACAACATACATCAGTTAAAATGGATAATGTAAGTAATCAAAGTATTATATGTTACCCTAATACATCATTAGTTTCAGAGAATGTGTCTCCTGTGGTTAAAATAGTGCAAGTTTTCTTTCTCCTAATTTTTTGTATATTGCACAGATAAAGAGCAGTTTTTTTTATAATATACTTGTCCTCTACAGTGAACAGGATTTTTAACATCTCAGGCTCATCATAAAAAACACTTGAAGTAAGAACAGGACCAAGCCATTTCTTTCTTGCTGTATTGTGCCAACTGCACCTTAATATTACATGGGTTAGGTCTTCAATTTAATTTCCTTTACAATAGCGCCAAGCATGCATCGGGTCATTTTTCCTATTTAGTTTCACTGACAGAGGATTTGATTTGAAAAAAAATATTCTAAATTTTGCATATGTTCTTTGCAGAATTTGTTTTTCAAGAATTTCCAGATAGTAATGAAAATAATGTTAACATTCATTGGGCCCTATGTACTAATGGGTGGAGTGGCTATGAGCACATAGTAACTCCACACCTATTGTGCCTCCCCGCATGGGATGCACGAAATGGGACACACAGTCTCTATGCACCCGATCCCCTAGCCACGTGGACCATAACACGCTGGGGGTGGGCGGGGGTGTGTGCCAGCACTACACACCATTCACAAAGGCATGTAGTGCCTTCCACAGGGGGGCACAGCAGTTGGCAGGTTACAGCAGGGGGGGACCCTGCCATAATTGAAGTATGTGTGTTGCGCATACAGACACCCACCTTGGCAATGTGGACTGTCCCAGTCCGCCCAGTCTCTACCCCGGCACCCATTCCCCTTTCCCACCAGCCTACCCCAGCATACCACTGTAGCTGTCCCAGACACATCAGCCCCCAGACACACACAAAGGGGCACCAGCCCTGTGGCTGTGGTACACCCCCCCCATCTCCTATGCCTGGACCCATATGTGTCTACCCTCCCAAGCAGTACAAGGTGCTCTTTGCATTGGTGCCCTCGACATACCCAACAAATGCCCCACATACCAGGGACCATGGTCGTTCAGACACCCCCTGCTCTTCCTACCCCCTGCCTGTCCTGTCCGACTGCCCACAAGCCACATGTGGCAGGCACAGAGCAGCAATCCCTGCAAACCCCCCACCTCAATCCCATCCCCTCCACCCTCATTGGTAGTCAGTGGCACTCCCGTGGGGCCGACCACCCCCCTTCCCATACCAGCACAGTCAGTGCTGTAGCCCGGATGGCGAGCTGCACTGCCCTCCACACACCTCCTTGGCCACCAGCCGTCCAAGTGATTCTGGGAGCACGCTGCCCATATATAGGTGATGTGTTCCCAGTTTCACTTGGACAGCCGTCGGCTGAGGAGGTGTGTGGAGGGATGTGCCACCGGCCGTCCCAAGATGCGGCACTGGCTGTCAGGTACGGGAGATGGGGGATGGGTTGGTGGTGCCGCGAGGGGGAGCAGCATTATGTGCTATGGGGATGGGGCTGCCTGGTGCTGGGTGTATGTGCTAGTCAAGCACCAGTTCAGTGATATCATGTGCTGGGCGGGGGTTTGCCGCTGGATCACTGGGGTCCTGGATGGCATGTGGGGGGACCCAGCTGCCATACGGTCCAGGGGCGGGGGTCCTGTTGGGGACTGTATAGGTGTGTGGTGCACCTGGGGCATGGGCTTGAGGTCTCCTGGCCAATGGGGCCAGGCTGCATGGGTCAGGGTGCCTGCATTGAGCATTCATGCACCTGGACCCGTGCCCTCTTGTGCTAGGGATCCACTGAGGGACCCATGCCGGGCATCGATTTGGCCCTCAACTCCGCCCCGGACAATCTGCAAGGACCTGCATGCTGGGGGGGTGGACCCACGGACAGGTGGCAGCCATTGATGAATACAGCCAGTGCACACCTGTCCACAGGTGTGGAGCTACATGGGCGGGATACATGCCTCCAGTGCGTAATTCCTGCCTGTTCGTACATAGGGCGCAATATTAATATACCAACATGCATATCTAGAATAGGCTACATTATCCAAATCTATATATTTATATTTGTTCACCAATAAATGTTTTATTTATAACTTATATTGATCAGCTATTACAATGCTCTATGTCGTGAGACCAAATAGTGAAATGAGTCCAACTGAGTTCAATAGCTCCTTAAGAGATGTTAACCATTTTCATTTTTTACAATTAGTTGTAGCCTAGTAAATTTTTTTCATCCAAACACTTTCTAGACAGATGCATTTTCGGAAGTTTCTTATTTTAATCCAAAAGTGTATTACTCTGGATTCAGCCAGTGCATAAATATTGGAAAGACCCAGTTCAGCACACACAAAACAGGCCAGCTTGGTTTTAGGAAAACAAATTGCCCCATGCAGCACTTGCATTGCTGCTTTATCTAAGTTCTTCAAATGTCTGTGGTCCCAAATCTTGGAGCCATATAAAGCCTGCACATTCTATTTGGCGTCAATTGTTCTTTATCCATATTTATGATGAAATCTTCTTAGAGCCAAAATGATCCTTGTAGTCTTTTTTTGAAGTTCCTCACAGTGTTTTTTCTACTTAAAAGTCAGAGAAAGCATGCCAGCCCGATGGCACTAAGGGTTCAGGTGCTGGACACCACATCTCACGTCACACCGGCAACCCAGGTTTGGGAACGACCTCAGGTCACTGGGCAGCCAGCTGGGGAGGGGGGTTGAGTGGGATTTCCCTTCCAGGAGTGGACGCTCGCTCCTCCACAGTCCCACACCCATCGGGTGGTGGTCCGATGAGTACACAGGCGGTAGGAGCAGTGATGTAAGTCTGGGGTGGGGTGGAAGGGGTCACCGGATCCTCATGTGTGCATGCACCTCCTTGCACGCATACACATGTGTATGCCGTGATCCCAGGAAAGGGAGGAAAACCAAAAAAAGAAAAAGTGTATATGGAAAAAAAAAAAGTCAGAGAAAGCATCAGTCCAAGGTACTGATATTCTTTTACAACTTCCATTTATGTTTTATTTATATGCCTTTTAAATTTGGACCCTTTACCACCAACTATCATGACTTTTGATTTTTCCATGTTAATTTGTAACATATTTTTAGTGCAAATTCTGCTAATACAATTAAGAACATTAAGAACTTGCTGGCAGAAGGAGACTATGTGGTCCATCTAGTCTGCCTGGGTTTTCTACCCCCCACTATCAATTTATCTTGCTAAGGTGACTATACTGTCTATCCCATGCCTGTTTGAATTCACTGATTGTCTTAGCTGTCACTACCTCTGGTGGCAGGCTGTTGCAAGGGCCCACCACCCTCTCCATGAAAAAGTACTTCCTAACATTTGTTTTGAATTTACCTCCCACCAGACGCATGTTGTGACCTCTAGTACATGCAGCTCTATTTTCCCAGAGGAGGTTCCTGGTTTGTACTGTGTTGATCATGTCTCCTCTGTTCTTCCTCTTCTCGAGGGTGAATAATTTTAGCTGACTGAACCTAGCTTCATATGTTTCGTGGTGCAGACCCTGCAACATTTTGGTGGCATGTCTCTGCAGAGTTTCCAGACAGTCTATGTCCTTTTTTAGGTGAGGTCTCCAGAACTGCACACAGTACTCCAAGTGAGGTCTCACCAGGAACCTGTACAGCGGGAAGATTACATCATGCTTCCTACTGGTAATACCCCTACCAATACAGCCAAGGATGCTGCTTGCCTTTAGTGCTGCTTTTTCACATTGCTTCCCTACCTTTAAATCGTTTGAGATCATGACACCAATATCCCATTCCAGCTCTGTTTCTTCTAGTAGTGTCCCCTTCAGGACATACTTCATGCATGGGTTCCTTCTAAACAAGTGCATGACTTTACATTTTTTGGCATTGAATCCCAACTGCCAGTTCTGGGACCATTCCTCTAGCATCCTGAGATCTGTCTCCATTTCTACGATCCCTTCCTGTGTGTCCACCCTGACACAGAGCTTCATATCATCTACAAAAAAGGCAGACTTTCCCTTTCAGTTCTTCAGCAATGTCACTGATGAATATGTTGAAAAGGATGGGGCCTAGCACTGTCCCCTGTGGCACACCACTTGACACCTTCCCCTCTTGGGACAAGGTGCTATTTATCATAACCTTCTGTGTCCTGCCTTGCAACCAGCTTGTGATCCATTTAACTACTTTGTGACCAATGCCAGCTTGCTCCAATTTGTTGACTAGCCTTCTGTGTGGGACTGTATCAAAGACTTTATTAAAGTCCAGATACACCACATCCACTGCTGCCACGGTCTACTTCTCTTGTAGCCCAGTCAAAGAATTCTATCAAATTTGTTTGGCATGAACATCCTGATGTGAAGCCATGCTGCTCTGGGTCAAGTTGCCCACTTGCTTTCAGGTAGTTCATTGCCCTTTCCTTAAGCAATGTCTCCATTATTTTACCCACCACTAAGGTCAGACTTACTGGGCAGTAGTTTCCTGCTACCTCCCTGCTGCCACTCTTGTGCAATGGCACAACCGTAGCCCTTTTCCAGTCCTGTGGTACTATCCCCTGTTCCAGTGAACTGTTAGACAGTTCAGCAAGTGGGGTGGCAAGTTCATCCCTAAGTTCTTTTTGAACTCTTGGATGTATTCTGTCAGGGCCCATTGCCTTGTCCACCCTTATTTTAGACAACTCCTCAAGGACCCTTTCTTTCGTAAAGAGGGATATGTCAGCTCCCCTGGTATGGGGAAGTGTCCTGGCTGCTGCTGGACCATTACCTGTGTCTTCCTGTGTGAAGCCAAGCAGAAGAATTCGTTGACAACTTCTGCCTTGTCTTTATCATTTTCTACCAGGTGTCCTTCCTTGTTTGCCAGCCATGTTCCACTAGTCTGCGCCCACAGCTTTAGTCTGCCTCAGCACTTCCAACTCCTGGCCTGCCAGGTTAAGTCTTTGCCCAAGCAATTGCCTCCCACCCCCTGCCCCTTGGCTCTTTTCTTTCCCTCTGCCCTCCCTATCCCAGCTTCTACTGCCCTTCCCTACCTCACCCTAACAGTCTGTCTCTGCCTCTCTCTCACTTTTCTGCAGGATGCTGGCATACCATGTAAAATGCCTTTGCACAATTTGTAAAGTGCTTGTTATTGCAACCCATGTACTGTTTGAATTATTTGTCCTCTCTATGTATAATTTACTGTAACTATATTTTGTCTTCTTGTGTTAACGTATCTGATGTGGAACCTCTCAACGAGCATCCACTCACAGGTGCCATCCAAGACTTCAATAAATAAATAAAAAATAATAACATGTTATTCCTCCTTTGCTCTTTCTTTTTTATGGAATGTATCGATTAAATGTTTTGTCCCCCCTTCATCTAGGGCGGCCAGCGGTGTTATTTTCTTCCCAATTATGCAAGGGCAGCGACACGCAATGATGGCCAGCATCCACCCGCCTCTAAGCCTACTTGTGGCGCCGGTGCACACGGTACACCCAGCCACCACTAGGTGTCCACATTGTGCCGAACACTATGCCTCCCTCCCCCCTGGAGAAGGAGAGCAGTCATTGGATGCTCAATCCTTCTCCCCTCAGCTGGCCCTCTGACAGCTCGGGTCCATTCCCAAACCCGGATCACTGACGTCGCACCCATTCACTAAAAGACTAAAATAAAACTTTTTCATTTATTTTAGTTTTATTTTAGTCTTTTAGAGACCGGGTAAGGCCCACTAGGCACAAGTGCCTGTTTTCAGGGGCAACCTGGGAACACGAGGTGGTTAAGTGACTTGCTCAGAGTCACACAGTATGTAAATGGAGGTTGTGAGAATCAAACCAGATCTGGTCTGCTGGATGTACCAAGCTCACTCACAGCTTGTTATTCTAACCTCTAGACTATATTGCCAGCCAGTATTAAAATATTTGCCATCCAAAGTGGGAAATTTGGTAAAAAAAAATTGACTTTTGGTTAAATAGATGGCTATATTTTAAGAACTCTACAGAGTTCAGCTTTGTGACTACCCTCATTGTAAAGGTCTTTTTGTCCTGAACAATTTTGTTCTTGGTCATTTTTGTGTAGCTTGTAAAGTTTCCAAGCTATTTAGGTTTGTTTGGCATGTGTGCAGATGCGCTTGTAAACAGTAGATTTTTTTTTTCTCTCTGCGTGAACACTCTAGTAGACATGCCAAACAAATGTAAATATCTTAAAAACCACACAGGTTACACATACACAACCAGTGTCACAATGGTTCACAACAAAAAGACCTTTACAATGAGGGCAGTCACAAAGCTGAACTCTGTATAGTTTTTAAAATATAGTCATCTATTTAACCAAATGTCAATTTTCTTTTACCAAATTTCCCACTTTGGATGGCAAATATTTTAATACTGGCTGGCAATATAGTCTACAAGTTAGAGTAACAAGCTGTGAGTGAGCTTGGTACATCCAGCAGACCAGACCTGGTTTGATTCTCACAACCTCCATTTGCATACTGTGTGACTCTGAGCAAGTCACTTAACTGCCCCATGCTCCCAGGTTGCCCCTGAAAACAGGCACTTGTGCCTAGTGGGCCTTACCCGGTCACTAAAAGACTAAAATAAAACTAAAATAAATGAAAAAAACTGTAAGGAGTTCAGCCTAGTTACTACAGAGCTTAGTGTCATCTGCAAAGAGACACATCTTGTCCTGAATTCCTTCTCCTATGATGCTGATGAAAATATTGAAAAGGACTGGACCTAGGACTAATCCCGGTGGCACCCTACTGGTAACTTCCCTGTCCTCAGATCTGATTCCATTTACCACTACCCTCTGCTTTCTCTCTTCAAATCAGCTTTCCACCCATCTATATCCTTTGGTATACTCAGATCCTCTGGTTTCTTCGGTCTTCCATGAGGCACCAAATTGAATGCCTTGCTGAAGTCAAAGTATAATAAATCCACTGCATGATCCTTATCCACTATCCTAGTTAGCCAGTCAAAGAATACTATCAGGTTGGTCTGACAAAACCTCCTTGCCATGAGCCCATGCTGTTTACAACCCTGGAGGCTGTTTTTCTCCTGTCTTTTAGGTCCTGTTTGACTAGAGTCTCCATCAGTTTTCTCACAATGGACTTAAGACCGACAGGTCTGTAGTTATGTGGCTGCTCTTTGTCCCAACCCCTTGCAGCAGAACTACATCCACTACCCTTCAGTCTTTCAGAACCACTCTTATTTGAATCGAGCTACTGAATAGCCCTACCAGGGGTTTAGCTAATGACAATGCCAGTTTTCTGAGCATTCTGGGATGCATCCAGTGCAGCCCCAAGGCCTTATCTATCTTTATGGCTGCTAGCCCTTTACTGACCCTTTCACTAGTAAATACTTGCTGTCTCATATCTGGGATCCCCCTTTCAGCAGCCTTTATGCTGCTCTCTGGCAAAGGTCCACTAGTTTTCCTAGTGAAGACTGAAGAGAAGTAGTCATTCAGGACAGCAGCTTTCTGGTCGCCCTCCTCTATTACCCTGCCTACCTCTATCAGCCTAACAATTCTCGCCCCCATCTTTCCTTTTTGCCTTACATACCTGAAAAACTGCTTGAGTGATTTGGGAATCTAATCATATTGCAGCTTGTACTTGCTTTGAATGCACTGTGAGAGACTGTGACTGTTTTGGAATAAAAAACAGTACAAAATCCCCAGCTGAAGGATTGAAAATTGAAAAAGGAACTCACTAGTGCAATGTAGGTTGCATTTTGTCCTAGCCCTAGCAGTGAGCATGATTTTCTTTGGTACCATCCAGGGTCTGAGATATGGTGCAAAATAATAAATTCCATGCTGATGCCAGTAATAGATGATGGGGACTATCTATATGGGCATGCTGCCAAAGCACACCTAAACAAGGTAGACATTACATTCACTATAATGACTAGATTCATTTTATGTGCCCTGGAACACTGATAGGTGTAAGCTTTATTAGCATCTCATCTGGCTACATTTAGGTAAATGTAGAAAGCGTCACAGTCTGAACCCTATGCGCAGGTGTATGAAAGGTCATGTACCTGAATATTTGCAAAATCTTTTACAACAGTGTATTGAAATTGGCTATGAGGTCTACTAGTAGCTTACAGTTCAAAGTACCTTGCTTGAGGACAAGGTGGGGAAGGCAGTCTTTTTATTATAATGGCCCTGATGTCTGGAATAAGCTATCTTCAAATTTCAGACCACATGGGTGCATCATTATACTCTATAGCAATATTAGGAAAAACTCTATGCCTGCCTAGTAGCCGACTGCAGTTGTAACAATAAAGATGAAGGAATTACACAAAAGATTATTTATTTTGTACTGATTCTCAGGGGTGTACAAATCCCATTGCCTGACACATGAGGTGGACCTAAAATCTCTGTCGAGCAGGACTTCAATCCGAGGACAAGTGATTTTTGGCCTATTCCCCCCCCCCCCATCTGTTTTTTCTCCAGGACTTAAAATTCGGTGGGGTGGGGGACTGCACGAATGGCACTATTTTTAGCGCCCCCCCATTTCTGGATACCCCATTCGGACAGTCCTCTCACAGGTGCTCACAAAGATCAGAGAAAAATGTCATTGAAATGAATGGCCTCAATTTGTTTCAATGCCATTTTTTCTCCTGGGCACAAAAATTCTAATCTTTTGGTATTTTTGAATGACAACACATGTGCTTATGAGAGGAGATCTAAATGACACATTGACAGCAAAAAGTAGAAAAAAAAATCAAATGTCAGAAATGCTCAGTATCATGTGGATACCATGACCATGAGAAAAACATGCCACTGAAATGAATGAGCCCATTCAATTCAATGGCGATTTTTTCTCATGTGCATAACTGTCTTACCTTTTGATATTTTTTTCTACTTTTTGCTGTTATGGTCTTATTTTGATCCTCTCTCATAAACACAAGTGTTGTCATTAAGAAAAGTATCCAACGGTAAGAAAGTTACTGCACACCCATGAGGAAAAAAAACGTAATTGAAATGAATGGACCCATTCATTTCAATGGACCCATTCATTTCAGTGGCATTTTCTTCTCATGGTCATGGTATCCACATGGTACTGAACACTTCATACTGACTGCTTCAATATTGTTTTTAATTAGCCTGTCTTTTGGAGGTGGTCAAGTAAAAAAAAATATTGGGCAAGTAATTTTATACCACCACTTGCCCTGGGGCAAGTACTAAAAATAATTGATTTGCACACCCCTGATGATGCTAAACATGCAATATGTTAGTATTTTGTGCTATGAAGGAAAATATTGTTATTACAATTTCAGTGTTATTATTCTGTGTGTAAGTACAGTGGAGCCCACGAGGAGGAAGTGCAGTGTCACAGTTTCCTGCATGACAGATGGGATAAACTCCCATTTGAATTGCCTTGTTTCCTGCAGTAACTCTGCTACTGAGTTCTGCAGAATTGTGTTTCCCTGTGGTAGGTTTCACTGTATGTAATGCGATTATGTGAGGAATAAGGCATGACATAGGGGGAGTTATGCTATGAAGGTTGGAGTCTGGAGTCTGAAGGGTAAGAAACATCAGCCACCCTGAGGTAGATTTACACAGCATAATCCTCCCAATACAATTGCCTTATTCCTCTCATAAAATGTTTAGTAATGTTAGCTTTTTAGCAGTGTGGTAGTATGGTAATTTGGTGCTGTATCTTTAAATGTCTGGCTTTAGGACATTGACATATATTAAATATGTGGCAGGGATAAGGTTGCAGTTGGTAAGCCGCATTAGCTGGGTGCAGTTGCACTGCAAGGAGTGGGTTATGGTTGCATGGTTACAATTGGTCTTGTTACTTTAAATAGGTATTCTTGACTTTTGATTTTCTGCACTTCCTATGTGTGCTGTGAGGCTAAACTGGAAGCCAAGACTGTGCTTTCTGTACTTTCCATGTGATCTAAGACTTGAAGCCTTGGCCGATGATTAGGTGTCATGTGACCTCATTCAGGTGCACTGCAGTAGATTAGTTTTAAGCGGGGAGCTGTCCTTTGTTTGTTTCTGCATGTTAGACATGTAAGTGGATACTTTATTATCTTCTAGAGCAACGTTTGTAGGCATTCTGCTGATGGTTTATATGGGCTTACCATAGGCTGACAAAAAAAATATCACATTTATTTTTATCTGCAGGATTTTACCTCTATGGTCTTAAGAGTGGCAGAGACATGAATAAGGTCTGTAGAGGTCAAGCCCTGCAGATAAAAATACATGTGATATTTTTAGCCAGCCCATGGCATATGTCATTTATACAATGACAGTGCCTCTCTGGCAAGATTAGTTCTTTCAGTGTTTGATTTCACTGCTCTGTTTTTAACTGCAGCAGATGCCACTGTGATGTTATCAGGCATTCTGCAAGCTGTTCTCCCATTGATTAAGAGCTCCTTTGTGACAAGCCTGAAGTGAAAATAATGTGACCCACATAAGATTGAAATAAATTATGTATTTCTACTCTTCAGGTCAGTCACACATGAAAATAAATAAGGGATATGCCATGGCCCTCCCTGAAATATTATCAATATTTTCCCTGAGTGCAGTTTGACCTCTTGACATTATGAGTGGCGAAGCCACCAGTGATGTCAAAGATCAAACAGCAGGAGGGGAAATATTGGTGATATTTCAGGTAAGGGCCATGGCATATTCAATTTATGCAACACCTGCTGTGTGTTGCTTTGGTATTTACGTTATTTTGTCTTATAATTTGTGTTTTTTTATTTTCAGGATGACTGAGCATGATTTTCAGAAGGGTGAGTGGTGGCGAGCATTTTTTGATGCACGCGATCCTTGCATGCATCCATGTGTCATCACGTCACATCATGCCTAGGCTATGTCCCACTCCCCCACATAATGATGATGACACATTCAGTTCTTCTGAATCTTGTGTCGATGAGATTGATAGTTTCAATGAGGGGGTAGGAGAGGATGCTGCTGTAAGACACGCGAGACAAGTGCAGAAAAAAAATCATATGCTAAACATAACAGTAAGAAGATGAGTATGAATAAGAACAATTTATCTCATCGTGGAAATGGCAGTGTAGGGTTTTCTCCAGGTCCCTTGACTATATAAGGAATAGTGCCAGGTACCGTGGCACAAAGCAAAAAAGATAACTCTTAATCATGAAATTTATTTTATATAGACCCTGCAGACAACTCTCAAGCTGTATGCAGTCTGTGCAAAAAGAGCATCAGTTGTGGCAAAGAGGACCATTTTGGAACATCAGTAATGATGCAACTTTTAAAGGCAAAACACCCAGTTGAGTGGGGCAGGGTAAGGGGCAATGTGGTTGGTATGGGCGGTAGTGAAGGAGGTGGTGGCATTGACCATAGTGACAATGAATTGGAAGCAGAAGCAGCACCATGGTGCATGTGAACGTTCTTTCAGTTACTCTTAAAGTATCAACAGTGCAGAGAAAAGGAGCAAACATCAGGTTCTCCTTAGGCCATGCTCCAAAGTAGTTGTGAGTTTTTTGACTATAATGATGAAACATGGCTAGATTGGTGAGTTTGAGATTATTGATGATCTTAGAGCTGGGAAAATTGTTGTTCATCTCACTGGTGGACTGAAAAATTGTGGAGTTAACAGCCCCAGATTTGATGTTCAACTGAGAGATCTGGAGAAATAGCAGAACAACTTGTTGCCATCTTGTCAGTTTAGGTACATAGTTCTGACTACCTCAGCTGGCATCATGGATGATGAAGAAGCCAGGCGAAAACACACCTTACATAAGATCCTGGGATTCTTTTTCTAAACATGTAAAAAAGAAGCATGCAAATAAAAATATTCAAATGGAAGCAGTAAGTGACATTGAATCACTTGATGTGTCCTTGCAGTCTTCCCAGACATACAGTACATAAATTGCTTTCTGACACCATTAAGTACAGGAAAATCCCAAAGTAGCACTCCATGTGAAAAAGGCATGAAAAATAAAATTCCCCCCAAAATTAAAAATATCTCATCAACTAACATTAGAAGAAAGTGTTGCGAGGACATCAAAATTTACCCGCAAGCATCCAACAAGCCAGCTATTAAATAGAGCCATTGCAGAGCTGTTGGCTGATTGTCAACTCCCTTTTGCTTTTGTTGCCCGACAAAGTTTTCTCAAGTTCATGAACCAGACTGAACCATCGTACACCATTCCCTGTCGAAGATATTTCTCAAAAAAAAAGGCCATTCCACAGTGGTATGACTTGATGTGTACTGAAGTCATTAAGCAGTTGAAACTCTCTGATGTGAAGCAGGTTCACATGACTACAGATATATGGACCAGCAACCAAACAATTGACTACATGACTGTTACAGCTCATTGGGCAAGTTTTCAGTCAGAAAGTAATAATCCCTGGCCCAATGGCGCAGAGGGTTGAGGCAGGGATGCCTTACCTCCTGCCATGCCAGTGATCTGTGTTCACGGTGTGAGCGAGTCATGGGGGGCTGGCTGGGGTGGGAGAGGATCGAGCATCCGGAGGACAGCTCTTCTCTTCTGGGGAAGGAGGGAGGGGAACACAGGCCAGCATGTGCCTGACACCTAGCGGAGGCTAGGTGTTGGCATGCCTGGTCCAAGTACAGCGAGTCATAGAGGTGGAGCAGCCGGTGGGGATGTTGCATGTGGACACGCATGTGGTATGCCCACTGTCAGCATTGCATGCTCCGCTACCATAAGAAAAGAGGAAAAAATGGCCTGGGTTGAGCAGCTTGATGGCCATCCGACATATCACACTATCTCTCCGGATGGCATCACCTGTACTGGATTGGGTCCTGGTGGGCGAGTAGGGGCTCCCCACCACCCCGCCATGGGGGTAAGCCATGGGGTAGCAAGGTGATGGCCTGAAGTGGAGAATGGGTGCAAATAGACGGCGGCTGGATGAAGAAGGTTGCCAGGACAATAGAGCCGACCTGGGGCCTGGGGAAAAAAGTAAGTAAAAAAATGAAAAAGAAAGTAATAACCCCTGCTCTTCCTTAAGCCGTAGGAAGCTGGCTGTATTATGTGTCACCACTTTTGAAGAAAACCACACTGCTGTGAATATTTTACAGGAGCTACAAAAACAATTTCAGAAATGGTTTACTCTGTATTCCTTATCACCAGGGTTCATAGTGTCAGATAATGGTGCCAACACAGTCAAAGCTGTTAGAGATGGCAACTACCAACACACACCTTGTTTTGCACATTATTTAAATCTTCTCATCCATAATTTCTCAGATGGAAAAGAAATATTGAAAACATGTTAGGTCTTGCTAGGAAAATATGTGGGCATTACAACCTCTCTGTGAAAGCACAAAAAATCCTGAAGGTGTTGCAGAGGTCAAACAACTTACCAGTGCATACATTAAAGCAGGAAGTTCCAACTCACTAGAATTCAACATTTTACATGTTAGAAAGGCTTCTTGAATAGAAAAAAAAGCTGTACATGACTACACCATGCAGAATTAAATAGGTAAAGTAGACATCATGCTCAGTTCCCACAACTGGAGTCTATTTAAATCTTTGGTCACCTTATTGGGACTATTTGAGGCTGCCTCATGTGATATCAGTGCAGAAAGTGCAACTCTGAGTCAAATTCTTCCTCAAATAAGATTTCTTCACATTTTTCTTGATGACATAAATAAAGACTTTCAGTCAAAAGAAGATACCACTGCTGTTATGCTGGCAAATGACTTCAGTCAGACTGTTGACTAATCAGAGAATAAATACCATGTTTAAGAATGACACCTGTGTGTTGGCTGATTTGCTAGATCCCTGCTTCACCACTGCCACCATGCCAGTCACATGTGCCACACTACTCTTAGTTTTGTCAATCATCAGTTTATTATGCCTGATGGCCACCATGGGTATCATTTTTTGGAAACAGCAGCAGCTTCACTCAGATCAGCTGCATCTCTCGTACCTGCCTCAGCAATGCCCACCATAGGTATAATTTTTGGAAACAGCAGTAGGCTCAATCAGAGCAGCTGTGCCTCTTGTACCTACCTCAGCAATGCCCGCCATGTGTATAAGTTTTTGACACAACAGCAGGCTCACTCACAGCAGCTGCACCTTTCATACCAGCCTCAGTAATGCCCACCATGGTAAAATTTTTGAAAACAGCAGCAGACTCCATCAGATCAGATGCATCTCTTGTACCTTTCTCAGCAATGCCCACCATGGGTAAAACTTTTTGGAACAGCAGTAGGCTCACTCAGAGCACCTGCACCTCCTGTACCTGCTTCAGCAATGCCTGCCACAGGTAAAATTGCTGGAAACAGCAGCAGGCTCAGTCAGAGCAGCTGTGCCTCTCGTACTTGCCTCAGCAATGCCCGCCGGGTATAATGTTTGGAAACCTAACAAACAGTGCAATACAGCAGTCTTTCACATTTTTGTTACGGTCAGAGTAGGGTAATAGGGTAGTAGAATGATTAAGATGATAACTACCCGACCCTAACCAACTACCTGTTTTACATTAGGGTATTTTTAAGGTAATTTAGGGTAGTTTGAGAGGTACCCCTAAGTAGTGTTTAGGGTATAGTATTTTACTACCCGCCCATGCCTAGTTTTAACTCTGTAGTGCACCTCCTTTCCCCTTCCATGGCATTAACTTTTCCAGTACCTGGTTTACTTTTCCAATCAGATATCACTGTCTTGGTTGCTCATGCCTGTTTTTTTTTTGTTCCATCTGATGGCTGGCAAGACAGAAGGAAATTAAGCATTAAGGCCTGACTAGGGGTTGGGTTACCATCGGTTAATCCAGTGCTAGGGGGATCATGAGACACAAGGTGAAGCTGAATGTCATATGATCCAAGGGTTAGATTTATAAAAGATGACCAAACCACTGCTGTGCTTTGATGCTAATATAAAATTAATATGTTTTCTTTTTGTTATTTATTTGTTTTATAGTTTAAATTCTAATTATTTTATTGTACATGGGGGCAGCGTTATTCCAACCCTTTTGGAAAGTGAGTCAGCCAATCAGAATTTTCTGCTTCCAGCCATTGTTATATAATAAATAATATCACATCCAAGATGATGCAGAGAGAGGAGCCGTGCTGCAATTGCTTGATGACCCCACTGGAAAACAAAAAAGTAGTAACCTAAATTGACATGTAGAAACAAAAAAACTAAAAGTACACCTGAGACAAAAGTCAAAAAGAAAGAAAGGCTCTTCCTTCATGGCATCAGACTTGCCTTTTCAGCCAGTAAAGAAAGGGCTAATTGATCAGTTTGTTTGATAGGCAGTCTAAGCCAGGGAGCCTTGTGGAAATGGCGACTGGAGGATGAACACTGAATGTAGTCTTGACAGTGTCAGAGGTCTCCAACCCAACACTATTAAAAAATAATGCAGGCAATAAGCTTTAATCCAGTCATTCAAACTAAGTAGGGGAAATCAGAGACACTGATGAAAGTAGACAAAAAAATGTAACAATGTCTCGTACCTGGTGCCGAATCTTTTGGACTTCATGCTGTTATTTGTGTAGAAAATTGACTTAGAAACCTTAACAACAAAACATTTAGAAAATAAGATTCAGGGTGCATGTGAGAGGAGAGGCAGATGGTTAAAAAAGCAAAAGACAGGCATAGACAAAAAGGATCCAGAAGTTCAGGTATTCAGCTACAAGCATTTTAACAATCAATATTCAAAATATACTACAAATGCAATGAAAAGCTGAATCTTTCAAAAATGCTTAAATATAAAAACCTGATAGTACTTGGACTGCTAAATATATTGGCTGTAGAGTTCCCCTAGTTAAGGGGTTTGTTGAAAGCTCTTTTTGTAAAGTATTTAAAACCACCAGAGGAGAACCTGCCATTCTTTTTGCAAGCTTACGAGCTCATAGAATGGGAAAACTATACTCAGAAACTATACTCAGACACACAGCTTAACAATCCTCAGCCTTAGATATGACACTTCACTAAAGTAGCCCACTTCGCAAACCTGTATTGCCTTGTTAGTTCCCAGCACCATAGTCTCACAATCTGGTTCTCTTCCAGAGCCTCTGACTGTTAACCAGTTTTCTCAACCCTCCAGATGGCTGCAAGGGTGCCTGGGTATGCTGCTTCCACTCACATGACTCTCACTCGGGGCATCTCTAGTTCAGAATCCCACCAGAGTCACTGCCTACACAGTACAGTGCTTCTTATCAGAGAGCGAACAACCTCCCTCTTGTGTCATGTCTGAGAACACTTCATTTTAAATGTGGGAACTGTGGCTTCCCTCTTTGAAGACAGATCATAGCTTTTGTCAGTTTACCCCGTTTATCTGTACTAAAAATGATTCACTCACAGAAAGCATGAAGTATATAAAATAATATTTAATACTCTAAGATATTTACATATGTTACAGGATAATATACACGCAGACTGTGGGGACACAGTATTTCTACAGAGATAAAAAGAAAAACTTTTGAAACAGATAGAAAACATACAGAATAACTTAATTCACTTTTATCTAAATGCTAAGCAGAATAGACGCTTACCCCAAATGGGACCTCGGTGAGTTAAGGCAGACTCAAACACTTGATGTTGCTCACTTAGAGTTTCAAATCCTAACTAACTTCTCAGGACAAACATGCCCATTCATAATTCTGTTGGCAAGCTTGGCTCCACCCACCTTGTCACACATGTTTTTCTGACATCATTTACTGGGCTACCCCTTTGAGCTCTGGAGACCATCCTTCTGGAGAACAGGTCCAAACTGGATTTTTTTTTATTGGAATGAACTTTCTTTGTTTTAACCCCAGTCTGCCCAGCAGGGAGTGTCTGCTCACTGTTGATACCGCAGCATCTCCTTTGATGTGAAAAAAGTTCAGGTTCTCACAGAGACAGAACTGTAGCTACATCTACCCAGCCTTTGATGATTCAGGAATGCAGTCCCCAAGTAACACAAGACCTTGTCACCTTAGCTGCTAAAGCATGGCTGATACAGGAATAAAATATTTAAAACAAAACAAGAGCACACATGCTGTAAAACTACATGGTAAATTGTTACAATAGTAATAACTTTGGGCTTTGAAACTCGTTGTGAGATTGTCATTTAGACTATGAAAAAACAAATGTAACCCCCTACCTGGTCTAAGGGTTTGATGGAATGGTTCATTTTCTGGGAGAGAGCCCACACACTCAAATCACTTACTTGACATTCCAAGCCAAGGCTGACCTCCTGTGCACTTAGACATCCTTGGAGCCACTCCCATCTGTAAGTTTAAGGGAGTTAAGAGGCATATCACTGGCTCCTCTCTTGGCTGCACAGGGGTCATGAGGGCTTCCACAGGCAAATCCTGGCCCTCCCCCTACATGATCACTGGATTGCAGAACCTCTTTCAGTTTTGTGGCAGACACCAGGACTCAGCCATATTACCTCTCAGCCAATCGACCAGTCCAGCGGCATCTCCAGCAAGCGGGTAGGGTTTGAGGGAACCTCATCAAATTTAAAACTGCAGTATTTTCCAGGGATAAAAAAATCATGAGCAGCACCTCCCTTGCTATATCACGGCTCCTCCCTTGACTGAACAGGGGTTGTGTGGGCTTCCACAAGCAAATCCTTACCACCCCAACATGATTGCTGAACCACAGGACCCCTTTCAGTTTTGAAGTAGACACTGGGATTCAGCCGCAAATCTGTCCAGCTGATCAACCAATCCAATGGCATCTCCAGTGGGTGGGCAGGGTTTAAGAAAAGTCAGCTGAATTTGAAACTGCAGCAATCTCCAGTGACAAAAAATTGTGAGCATTGCCTCTCTTGTCAAATCACTGGCTTCTCTCTTGACTGCACAGGGGTCATGAGGGCTCCAAAATGCAAATCCTCCCCCTCCCCCACACGACTGTCAGACCACGGTATTCCTTCTAGTGTTGGGGCAGACAGTGGGACTTAACAGCACCTCCTTACTGCTGATCATCCAATCCAGCAGCATCTCCAGTGAGTGGGTGGGGTTTAAGGAAAGCCTACTGAATCTGAAAGTGCAGCAATATTCAGGGATAAAAGATTGTGTGCGGTGCCTCCCTTGCCATATGACTGGCTCTTCTCTAAGCTGCACATGGCTCATGATGGCTCCCACAAGCCAATCCTCCCCCTCTCCCTACACAAACACTGAACTGCAGGACCCCTTCAAGTTTTGGGGTAGACACAGAGACTCAGCCACACCTCCTCCTAACTGATTGACCAATCTGGCAGCATCTCCAACGAGTGGGTGGGGCTTTTCTCCCTTCTTACAGCAGCTCGCCCAAGTGGGCTTCTGCTGTGGGCCAGTGCATAAAGGGCTGGTGAGCAAAGCATGTCACACTGTGGGTGTCAGCTTTGGAGGCAGCCGTCACCGGCCGCACTGCCCCAACAGTGTGTACCCTCACCTTGGCATCACCTACAGCAGTTGTCTTGAACTTCCTACAGTGAAGGAAACTTGTCTGGACATTTTTGTAAATTCTCTGTAGCATACCTTGTCCTAATGATGTTCTACTATTTCTGCTAGATATTCTTCAGATCTTGCCTCTGTGTTACTGTCTTGTAGGTCTTGCACTAATCTGTCACCTCTTAGATTCACCATCTAAACCACTAGCTGTCCTAATTGTGAATGATAGGGTGATAATGAACCTTTCCCTAATGGGTTGTACCTCTTATTTGAAACACGCTGCTAGTTGTTATCTTATCACTACACTCATGCTATCATCATGGTGTACCTAACCTGCTGTTTCAGCTTTAGTTGTTTTTGCTTGTAAACCTGAAGCCCTTGCAACTCCCTGTTTGGAGTCTGTCATCATTCAAAGTTTGGTAGCTACTATTGTGGGCCCATGCTGAAATGCTGCCTTTAAAGGTTTACTTCTTGTCATTTAATGCTAACTGGCCTTTTTCCAGTCTGAGGTCTGCCTACTAATTCAGGATAAGGTGCTTCTACTAGCAATTTTTTCCAGGGGGAAGGGGGTTACTTCATCCTGGCTTCTAGGTTGCTAGTATTTACCTTACCTGATTATGTAATTCCAATACCCGATTATCCATCCAGGCCTCCTCTAATCACTCGCATCATGTGCCTTCCTGTTCTCAAACACAATGGTACAGTAGTTCATGCTACCTCCCCAGATTTGACATGGTGCCTTCGATCTAAATATCTCATGTTCATAAATAGGTATTTAGCCAGGTTTTCTTTTTGTTGGCCTCCACTATAGGTCCACTGGCTACTGACCTTTCCTACTCATGGCACCTGTTTCTCAGCCTTTCCCTATCTGTTGACACAGAAATGAATCCTGATCCCTCCTGTGTCGCAGATCCTGCTAACTCCTCCCAATGCTTCAGTGTAAAGGGACTCATAGTGGCCCATCTTAATATTTGCAGTCTGATGGTCAGCCATGCTGAACTTGAAGCCTGGGTAACTCATTATTTCCCTGACATACTTGGCATTACAAAGTCATGGCTAAAATCAACTATGACTGACTCTATGTGTTCCTTGGTTGGCTACAAGCTGGTCAGACTCAGCCGCTCGTCTAACATAAGAGATGGGGGTATAGTAATTTACTATGAGGAACACCTGCAGCTAACTCCCCATACCAGTGGTTAGTTTATCATCATGTGAAGTTCTACATTCCTTATTAATCCTAGTGAACACTAAAGAAAGGGATACAGAATGCATTTTTAGAAAATAGGCTTGAAAAATAAAGCATCCTGATAAGCTGAAAGCCCATGTCAGACATGCATTTATTTTTCAATAATGCCCACAAAAAACAAGTGCCACTTTGGGGTGCCCCATTTCTTACGATATCCTGGGGCCATCCGGAATGTTCACACTAACCAGCCGCCATTTTTTCCCACTTGTTTTGCGAGTGACCAGCCCCCTCCCCAACACTCTGTATACAAATGACACAAGCCGCCACAGTCTGTCTCAGTTCTATTTACTAAAAAAAAAAAAACTTCCTTCAGTTGCAAATTCAGCTTACATTTCCTTCCTTCTCTTGGAGACCACTACAGTATCACCACCGCAACTCTATTTCCATCACACACATTCTCTGATGCCGCATGACCTCCAAACAGATGTTTGTTCAATGCAGGTGTAAGATTGTAATAGCACTACTGCTTAAAATTTAAAATAAATAAATAATTTAGATTACTGCCATCCCACATCATAGTTGCAAGTAACCACTTCCCGATTTTACCAATCGGGGTCGCACAAGGTCATGCACTTAACAGTCGCATCTTCCTACTCAACCCCCCAAAAAAGAAAGTCTTGCAGGAAGGGGACAGAACTCTTTTTTATGTTCAAAAACAATGCCCAGAGACTGCTGGGGGAACGGTTTCTAGAAACTCCTTTTCTTCTGGAGGTGGTGTTGTGGGGGAATAAGTAGATGAGAATGGCTCTGTGGGGGGGCAATAGCAGATGGAACAGCCTAGAAACAGATGGACTACTTTTCCAATAACATTTTTTTTCTGCTACTTCTACCCATTTTAAACTCATTTCCTCTCATTTTACCACTGAATTAAAATTTACTCAGATGCCCATTTTCTAAGCACAATAATACCCTCCAGGGTGGCGGTATTGGGACATACTGGACCTTCCAGGGACTGTAAGACCCTCTGTCATTATGGCCTTGGGCAGTCCGGTATATCCCAATACCACCCACTCTGGAAGGTATTATTGCTTACATAATCCTCCTAAAAGTGGGAAGATGGGCTTATCAGATGTTATTCATCACCAGTCCTTAGTTATTGGCAAAAATGAAATCCTGTTAATGGGTGACCTCAACCTTGATTGGCCTGGTAAAAACACTAAACTTTTTGAATCCCTGCTAAGTAAACTTCCCTTCACTCAACTTACCTCTGACATTAGTAGACTGGTTACAAATGGTAACCACCATTCCCCGACAGACTACAGCTTAACAAAGACAAAGGACAGGATTGTTGCTGCTGGCTTCTTGGCTGATGTCAGTACTGGCCATTCCCCAGTTTTCTGTGTTTGGAAAGCACACTTTCCCTCCTGCCCCTCTAAGGTATTAGTTTTCCATGACTAAACTTTACCTAGTAGCCCTTTTTTGCTGACCTGTGTCAGACAGTTAGTTTCCAGTTATAGCTCACTAATGATGTAATTGAAGCTCTATCCTACTTTATCTCCAAACTCCATTCTCTGCAGTATAAGCACATCCCTCTCATTAGGCATAGTATAAGGGGGTCAGCTACTAGATTTCTTCACAGCAACCTGCTAACCCTACTGAAGGCCAGAGATAAGTGCTTGGCCAAATCTAAAGCCACATGGCTGCCTGCTGACTGGATGGAATATGAGATTCAGATGCATTCATGTAAAAAAGCAATTTGTGTAGCAAAACAGCAACTGCTGCAAAGAACCTTTGCAAGTCTCTGCCGGTGACTCAGACTCCTGGAGGTTGTGGGGCCACATAAAGGGGCTGACGGGTAGTGGTATAAATCATGTTATGTCTGACATGACACTAAATGGCACTACTGCAACAACTCTGGGACAACTGCTAATTGACTAAGTTTTCTGATCTGCTCATCAAATTCACCAGTGATGTTAGAGTGGCCATGGACAATGGTGTGTATACTGGGTCAGTATTCATAAACTGGGAAAAGCATTTGACCTTGTGGACCACACCATTCTTAAGCCTAAATTAGTGCCCCTTGGCATCTGTTCTACTGTTATAAACTGGTTTGCTAGCTGTGCTTGTGAAAGGTAGCAATACCCTTGTGTATAGATCAAGGCCACACATACAATGCTAAAGAAAGGGGATGCTCCCTGAAGAAGAACTTTGGCTCGAAGCACCGGGGCATTGTGGTGTGTGGTCTTGATTTGTGCACACTTCACCTTTATTTTGGCATTAAAGCCCTATAAACTGCATTTTGGTGTAGAGTGTTTTCTTCAGGTCCATCAAGTGCAGGCATCTGTTCAATTTATTTCTCTCTCAGTCCTGGCCATTTCTAAGTGCTCTGCAAATATGACTGAGCAAGCTTTCTCCTACTTTGCCGCAAAGGTCTGGAAAACTCTTTCTTCTACCTTAGGCTCTCTTAATCTACTCCTCTCCATGACTCACATTCCCTATTAAGCCTTCCTGCCCCCCTTGAGCCTGCTTCTCAGCACGCTGTCCTCTCCCTTCACTGCTTACCCCCTCACTCTTCCCCCTAACTTTTTTTTCCATTACCAACTTGCCCCTGCTTAGTTTTGACCTCTGCCAGGGTTCTCAGCATCCTGAAGGGGTCTAGCACTAGGCAAGCCTCCTTCTTCACTCTCATTCCCCCTCTCTCCTTTCTACCTAACTTGTCCTCACCTAAATCTGCCCTCTGTCAGGATTCTTAGCACCCTGGCAATGTCTACTCTCAGGTAAGTTTATTCCCTCCCTCCTTCTTTTTTCTTTTCCTCTTCTATCCCCCTATTCCCTCTGCCCAACTTGTTCTCACCTAATTCTATCCTCTGGCAGGGTTCTCTGCATCCTGGAGGGGCCCAGCAGTGGGCAATTACTCTCCCGTCACTCCCCCTCCCCCTATATCCTTTCAGCCCAACTAGTCCTCACCTGATTCTGTGCTCTGGCAGGGTTCTCAGCATCCTGGAGTGGCCTAGTCTTAGGAAAGCTTCTTCTTTCTCTCCTCTTCCCTCCTTTCCCTTCATCCTTTCTTTTCTCTTTTCCCAACTTGTCCTCAGCTAGTTCTTCCCCATGGCAGAGTTTTCAACATCCTGGAAGGGTCCAGCAGTGGGAAATGACTCTTCCTTCCCTCCCCCTTCCCTTCCATCCTCTTTACCTAACTCGTCCTTGCCTGACTCTGCTCTGTGGCAGGGTTCTCAGCATCCTGAAGAAGCCTAGTCCAGGGCAAGTTTCTCCCACCCCTCCTCCTTCTTCCATTTACCATCCTCTCTATTATCTCTACTCAACTTGTCCTTGCCTACTCCTGCCCCTTATTCTAAGTCCTTGCCTCATTCCGCCACTGTCAGCTATCTCCGCACTCTGAAGGGGCCAGTTCCAGATATGACTCGTCCTTCCCTTCCCTATTCCTTCCCCCCACCTCTCTCCTGCTTCCCTCTCTACCTCCCTGCACTTAATCAAAGGAATTAGTTCACTTGAGATAATAATTTGTACTTTTTGTTCTGACTGAGGTGCTCCCAGATTGCAATAGTTCTGTGTTAACTTACCCTTCACAACTGATTTTTTTTTTGCTCACTTTTCTCCGGTAATGTTCCCCCAATCTTTATCCTCTCTTTCCCTCAGCTGATTCCCCAGTCTACCCCTCTACCCTCCTTGATGCCCCTCCCACTGAACCTCATTCATTCAATAATTGCTGAATAATATGCCTCTTAACCGTGATCCATTTCTGCAAGGAGCTGGCTCCAAGGCTACAATAAATTTTTATACTATGTTCCTCAGATATGACACTTGTAATTAAATGCATATTCCACAGGTATGATATATTTAATTGTATTGTAACCCCTAGATGGCGCTATCCCAGGAGCTACTACCCCTGCCTGATTTGCCACTAACAGGTTGAGGGGCCTGGATCCGATGGCGGGTGCCTCCACCCAGAGGTCAGGGTTTGCAATAGTTAAACTAACTTGGTCACAGCCCTCTGGGACACTGCAACCCCCTTTCTTCCCACTAGTGCCCACACAATATATCAAATTACCTTCACAGTATACACTTACCCCCAGGACTGGTTCAGGCACTGGGACCTCCCTGTAAAATAAGATACAGTGCAACAATCACAGTACAATATTTTAACATAGACAAATACCTCAGGCAGTATAACTTTGCTGAAACAAGCAGCTCTGATTTATTTAGGGGATATAACAAGGACAGGGGGAATCAGGTTAATTAGCTTATCACTTTACTCATCTACCTATGGCTCTGTGCAAGGCCTATCCCTACCAGTTACTGTCCCTGGGTACCCAAGCCCTAGTGGCTAGTCCAAACCGTGGCAGCTGGTAGGCCCTTTCACACAGAGAAAAGAAAATTAGTTAAACAGTCAGCAGTACAGTAATTCCATTTGGACTCAATGTGGCAATTCAACAGGAGTGACCCTGAATTAGTACTCACGACCTCCAAACAAGATAGGGTCCTTCAATGTAAGCAGGGCTACTTGAGCTCCACGAGACTCCTCACACATTTATATGGCAAACTGCAACAGGCAAAAGTCCTTTAATGGCAGCAGGATTCACTGAGTTACACAAAGCCTTCCACACATTTATATGGTAAACAGTCACAGGCAAAAGTCCTTTAATGGCAGCAGGATTCACTTGAGCTACACAAGCCTCCTCACACATTTATATGGTAAAAAGAAAGTACTATACCAGGCAGGCTGCTTCTCTATCCCGATCGCAATTACTGCACAATACCCGGGAGAACACACAGCAGATTCAGTTCCTGACAGACCGAGTGCAATTCAGCAATTTCTCCAGTCTTCTACAGGGTGAGCCTGGTTTCTACTCTTCAGATATCCTTTGATTCTCTTCACAGGACGGATTCAGTCCTAACAAGCAGTTACACAAGCTGCAGACCAGAACTCTGGGCCTTACACGCTTCCGACTAAAACTGCACAATCAAAAAGCACAGGGCTCCTTCCTCTTCACTGCCAGAGCTCAACTGAAACCCAGCAGACAAAACCGGCACTTCCTTTGAGTTCCTCCCAGTTCTTGGCTGGATTGGCTGTCACTCACAATAGACTGCCCCTGTTGGTCCAAAAAGGTAGAAGTTAAACTACATCTCCCAGAGTCACTGCCCATACAATCCTCTTGTGGCTGGCTCAGATTATGAGTCCAAGTTCTGATTCGTCCAAGGCACCATTTTAGAGCTACCTTAACCCACACTGATTGGTCCAGTTCAGCAGTTCAAAACTAGAATGGGGAACTAGGCAAACACAGTTCTGACTGCAAAGAAAGCAGGTTAGACAAACTGTATTTCATTATTACTTTAAATGATTTCTGGCAAACAGTTACATCTTTCAGATAGGTTCCCTTTGCACTCCTAGTGACTGCAAAATGGAGTGAATTACAGCAGCTCGAGTGGTACTCAAGCAGAGAAGCACACAGTCCCCCCTTACAACTAATTATGTCTGCAAGCAGACAGCTCTTAAAGAGACAGTACCAGAGGCTCTAAAAACACTCACTGATAAATGGCTTAAATGCCAAACACCATTCAGGCTTGGAGCATTCAAGCAAGCTCCTGCAAGTCTTCTGGGAACCCCCATTTGCAGGGGGGTTACAGTATGTTATGTCACAAATGTGACTGTATGAATATTTATGATATATTTAACTATATGTCTTGTTACAAATGTAATTGAATGTTTAATTTCTCAGATATGTTAAATGTTAAACTGTATGTCTAATTCTTCATCCAACTGTCCCCCGTTGCACTGGGAGATGAACAACTTGTTGTTCAGTGCTCATTCCTGGTGAAACATTTTAATAAAAAAAAAATAAGTCTCACCTATCCTTCATGATAGAGCGTCATAAGTTTGTAAGTTCTTCTGATAAATGTTCTTTCACCTGATACTCATACTTGTAATTTGCCTATATACCACAGCCACTGTACTTATGTATGCTGCTGTTGAGTTGTAATGCACTGCCTGCTTTCTGCCTTGTTCTGTTCTACTGTTAAAATAAGTACAATTGTGACACAAATTATTTGCCATTATGTAAACTGTAAAACCTGTTTGATGTTTGTAATTCTCCCAGGTCGTTCCTGAAAATAGGTACATTACTGTCTAGTGCACCTACTGTACCTGGTAAACAAAAACTAAAAAAATATAAGTTGTCACTAATTCAAAATCCAAACCAGAAGTAAAGTCCAAATGAAATCCATTTTAATAAAATAAAAACCCATGAGCATATCATTACAACAGCAAATTAACATATCTACAGGTAGCAGTGTCAGTGCCTCAGTAGGCAGCACCCTTGTCTCTGGGGCTGGAAGATCAGATGGTCAGGGGTTCTAGCCTCACACTTGGAATACTATCCATAACTGACACTGCAGTGCAGTATGAGAATGGTGCTTGCACTGATAGAAACATAGAATATGCCAGCAGATAAGGATCACTTGGCTCACCTAGTCTATCCATTTTTCCCTACCTCCAATATTACCACATATCCTGCTTGATCTCAGGCCCATTCTCCCTCCACCACTTCTTTCTCCTAAGATTCCCTTATGCGTATCCCATACATTCTTGAACCCCACCACTGTTTTTGCCCCCACCACTTCCAGTAGAAGGCTGTTCCAGGGGTCCACCACTCTTTCTGTGAAGTAATAGTTCCTCACATCTCTCCTAAATCCCCCCTCCAGCTACATAGCATGTCCCCTTGCTCTTGAGCACCTTCATTCTGAAAAATACTTCCATCTTGTACCTTGTTTACCCTTGTGAGGTAATTAAAGGTCTCTATCATAGCCACCCCTTTCACTCCTCTTTCCAAGGTGTACATATTTAGGTTATTTAATCTATCCTCGTAGCACTTCTGATGCAGACCCTGTGCCATTTTAGTTGCCCTCCTCTGGACTGCCTGCACTTTGTCTATGTCCTTTCTGGGTTGTGGTCTCCAGAACTTGACACAGTACTCTAGCTGGGGTCATACCAGTGATTAATACAGAGGCAACACCACTTCCCTCCTTCTGCTGGTGATACCCCTCTGCACACAAACATCCCACTCACTCTCCCAATTGCCTTTTCATACTGCCTGACCACCTTTAGAACATCTGATATGCTCACTCTCAGGTCTTTCTCCCGCTTGGTGGTTGTCAGTACCACCCCCCATATTGTACTCTGCCTCTGGGTTTCTATGCCCCAAGTGCATGATTTTGCACTTTTTCACATTAAAACCCAGATGCCATACCCTTGACCACTCCTTGAGTTTTCTCAGGTCACTGATCATCCTTTCCACTCCGATGGAATGTCCACCCTATTGCAGAGTTTGGTATCATCCACAAAGACACATAATTTCCTTTCTAGCTCCTGTGCAATGTCACTTAAAATGACATTATAGAGAACCAGTCCTAGCACTGATACCTAAGGTACCCCACTGGTCACCCTCCCTTTCTTGGAGTGAACACCTTTTACCACCATCCTCTGCTGCATATCTCTTAACTAATTTCTTACCCAGTTTACCACCTTTGGACTCACTCCTAAGCTACCCAGTTAGCTTGCTAGTCTCCTGTGTGGAATGGTGTTGAATGCCTTACTGAAATCTAGGTAGGCTATGTCCATTGCTCCACTTGGATCTATTTCTTTGGTCATGCAGTCAAAGAAAGCTATCATATTCATTTGATATGATACCACACCCCACATGAATTCATACTGCGTTGGGTCTTGTGACCCATTGGATTCAAGATATTCCACACTCCTTTCTTTCAGCAGTGATTCCATTAACTTTCCCACCACTGAAGTCAGGCTGATTGGCCTGTAATCACCAGCCTTTTCCCTGCTACCACTTCTGTGATATAGGACTACATCTGCCCTCTTCCAGTTTGCCAGGACCGCTCCTGTTTCTAATGAGCTATTACATAGGATTGTCAAAGGTGCAGCCAGTACTTCCTTGAGCTCCCTGTATACCCTTGGGTGGACCCCATCTGTCCCCATTGCTTTGTCTGCTTTCAGATTTGTGAGTCTCTTCAGGACTCTTTCATCTGAAAACAGACTAGTGCCAACCTCCCTCCCGCCAATGCTCCTGTTACATTTTTGTGGCCCCTCCCCTTCTTCTCCTTCCTGTCTGAACACTAAGAAAAGTATTTGTTCAGGAGGTCTGCTTTTTCTTGTTCACCCTTTGCACAGTCCCCCCAACCCCCATCTTCCCTTTTTAACCTTATAATCCCACCCCTGGTCATCCTCTTTTCACCTACATACCTAAAAAATGTTGAGTCTCCTTGTGTTCTGCCTTGGCTATTCTCTCTTCAGTTTGTGCCTTTGTGCTTCTTACTGCTCTCCCTGCTTCCCTCTGTTTTCCCAAGACACCGCCCTATACTCCTCCTCTACATCTCCTTGTACATTCCGAATGCTACCCTCTTATCTTGTACCTTTTTCTGCCACCTCTTTTGAGAACCACAGAGGTCTCTTTTTCCAATTGCTTTTGGTCCCTTGCTTGATGCAGAGGTTTGTTGCCATCACCATGGCCCTTTCTACTTTCAAACTCAGAAAGTTGGGCCTCATAGTATGCTGATCAGAAAACCTATGTGATAGGTATCGCTAAAATCTTACTTATTACATAGAAAATAAGTGATAAAAAAACACCAGCAATCAGTGACATTTTTGGTGATTAAGAATGCCTTGCTGGGAGTGTACCAAAGTGAAAGATGTACTTTAACAGCACACTAGTTTCTAAACCTCTGCAGGCACTGTAAATGGTTCTCAACCAGGCCATAATCATTCACAAGGAAATAACATAAAACAACTCCTGTTGTATAGATATACTTTACAGGATCTGTATTGTGGAAGTTAAGATGATCATCTGCACTATAATTTTTCTCTGGGGTAGAGTTTATGCTGTACAGAAGGTGAATTTTATTGCTTTATGATATTATATTTTCCTTTTCATTGTTTCTGTAACATGAGTTTTGATATATTTCACCCTAGGCTGTATACAGTATATTTTTCTTGCTCCAATATAAATTCCCCTACACTTCTTTGATAAGTGTCATTGCATCTTTTACTTCTACCTGGACAGTGACCAGAGATTGGCAGGAAGGACCGTGGTTTTAACTTCTTGTCTGAAGGACAACACCTCATCAGGAAGCAGGATGAAAGAAATGAATGGCCGGGGATGGGAGAGGGAACATTAAAAAGGGAGGAGAGTAGAAGGGAAAGAAAAAAAGAAAAAGTGGGGGTTAACAAATGGAGTGGTAACAGAACCCAGAAAGCCATGTGTGTGAATGATAGAGGCTAGGAAATGAGATTCCAGACCTACAGGCCATCATGGCAAAGGCTGACCTAGATATTGTGGCCATTACCAAATCATGGTGCACTGAAAACCATGACTGGGACAAGGCCATACCAGAATATACTCAGTTCAGGAAGGACAGAGTCACAACAAAAGGAGGGGGGTGGTACTTTATGTGAGGGAGGGCATTAAAGTGACAGAGACACAGGGAATACTGGGGGCAGAGGTACTGTGAGTCACCCCAGAGACAGAGAATGGAGCCTTGTGTCCACACTGTTGTGATCTACAGATCTCCAGCACAGGGAGAGAAGTTAAATAAGGCACAAATGGATGCCACTGGCAAGATGACAGAAAAGGGGGAGGTGCTGCTGGTAAGGGACTTCAATCTTCCACATGCAGATTGGAGTCTCCCAGCTGTGGCTTCAGCTAGAAGCATGGAAATCATGAACTCCCAACAGGGGGAATTCCTAAGGCAACTAGTCAGTGAACCCACTCGTGATGGGGCAATACTGGACCTAGTACTTGCCAACAGGGACAGTGTTGCAGACATCAAGGTGGAGGGCCAGATGGAGACCAGTGATCACTTTACAGTGCGGTTGAATATAAGGATGGCTGCGGAACTGAATCACACAGTGGGGAGGGTTCTGGATTCAGGAGGGCAGATTTTAACAAGATGGCTGAATGTCTCAGGGATACTTGGAGAGGGGATGACCTGGGTGGGGTGGAGGAAAAGTGGGGGAACTAAAAAGGGGGAGTAAGGCAGACAGCAATCTAAAACACATCCGGAGCCCCAGATGTACAGAACAAAGTACAAACTGAGAAAGTCAGGTATCACGGTGTGCTAAACAAAAAACCTATATGAACCACCAATGTTTCATGAAATACATTTGCTTTGAAAAACGTTGGCAGTTTGTTTGTTGTGGGGGTTTACTGATTGCTTTCTGCTGTAGTGTAAAGGTGCATCTAACCTGTCAGAGATATCATTTACATGTAGTAAAAACTAGGCATAAGGTACTGCAGTTGTATTTATTAACTCTGGCAGGAAGAAGCCCTAAAACTACCATTTCATAAGTGAAGGGAAGTTTCCCTGGTGTTATGACCAATATTCCCCCAGAAAGTAAAACAGGTCCATGCACCCCCCAGGACACACCCAGAAACAAGCTATCATCATAGCTCAGTGTGTCTTTCCTGGTTAAAAATTGCAAATAAAGTGAAAAAATATATCCCTGGGACTGTTCTATATCCCCAGGAGGTAATATCTTGAGTTCAAAACCCATCATTGCAACAAGGGAGGTATTTCTTCAGGGCATTGGACCCGCAGACTTCAATGTCCAGGTAAGCTTTAAGGGTTGTATACAACGCAGGGGCACACAAAATTAAACAGGTAACAATGGGTTTTAAGCATCAAGGAAGGTTTGCAGGATCCAGCATGATGCAATCCTAACAGAGCTATATCAGCAGTATTTTTGTTCCAGTACAAAAGCGATGGCATATGGATAGAGCAACAGAGCATTGGGCTCACCAGAGCTGCCCAGGGATACCATCCTGCCAACCTCTCTTAGACCTATTACCCTTTGCCAAACTGTCCTCCAACAGAGGATCCGGAGTAGCACAGGCTAGGTTCCTGTGCGTCCTTCTCCATGTGGGCTTATGACAGCCAATTAGCTGCATTTAGAGCTACATAATATTACCAGTTCTCTGTCTTGGTTCCAGCTAGTCCAGGGCCTGTGTGGCTCGCCACACAAATTAGCGATAGGGCAAAAAGAGGCACTTCCCCCTGGGGACTGCAGTTGCTTGAGTACTGCCACCTCTCCTTCTACCACACTGGCCTTCATGGAGCAAAGGGTCCCTGGCCAAATTAAGTGCAGTCGTCCGTTTACAGATACTTTCCAGTTACCTAGCCAGGATGGAAGGACTGAGGTGCCTAGATCATAGTTTGTTTAATTCCAGACAAATTACATTTTACCTCAGAGAATGCAAACTTAGTTTCTGTGTGATAGCAAACAATTTTCCTTAAGAATCAGTATGCTGTGGGGATTCACCCCACAGGGGCCACAGAGAGAGACAGCCTCTGCCATGGTCCCAAGGTTTGGTGGTGGGTTCTGCTTCCATCTAGGTCCCTCAGCTACTTCAGTTGCAGGATACAGCTCTCTCCAAACTCCTTTGCAGACTGAGTAAACAGCTGCTGTTGACTCACCAGCCCCAAGAAGCTGACCACACCCCCTGAGAACTCTTAGCCAATCCAGCTGGCAGGGAGTTCACAGGCTATGGAAGGTAACCCTTTGTGGCCCGCAGACCTACCTGTGAGCCAGTACTTCCTGAAGGCAATATAAAGGAGCTCTTTTCTTTCATAAATCACAGTTTCATATCTTTCCAGACAAACTTCAATAGTGTAGGAAAGAAGAAAAAAGTGTCTACTCTTCTGAGAGCATCTGAAGGAATTAAAATTGTCTTTTATTATCCAAATTCCATCTACAGTAGGCACCTGGTATCACTGGGGGACCAAAAACACATTATATGATTGTGATCAATTGTTTAACTGCATTGCTGTTACAGCTGCACAGAAGGCGCCGTAAAGCAGTGGAAGAGTCAGAAGATGTTGATGCAAATGAACTACTAGATGGTCTGTTTTTGGAAAAATAGTTACTGAACTGTTAGTTTGGTTATGAATAAGGCTGAACTTCTGTGAATGACAGTTTAAAATACTTTATTAATATATCTGTACTGCTGTCATTTTATTTTAATTTGCCTATATAGAGCATATGCTAAATTTACTTTGTGTTCCCTCTCAAGCACTGGATCAAAGCATTGCATTTCATATCTGACCGCGGGTTACTGTGTTTTAGTATTTACTTTCTTTTTGTGCCTAGATCATGTGCCTTCCTTATATTTAATTTTATGCACTAATGAGAATATAATTTTCTCTTTCAGCTTAGTATTGTATTTATTTATTTAATCGTTTTACCAGGAAGGCATACTGAGTAGAGTACTGCTCGATTACAGATGCGTCCTGGGGGAGGGGAGAACATAGGAGAACAGTTTACACAGTATAGACAAGAAAATACATAGTGGGAGAAATATTAACATTAGGATCTTGTTTCATGTCAGTAGTAGCTTGAGAGAGATAAATTGGTAACCACAGTACGTACAGTATGAGAAAGCACCTGAAGTCAGGGTTGACAAGTGAATACATTGTGGAAGATCACTAACATTTGGTTCGGAAACCACTACATACAGGATTGAGTGTGGCAGTTGGTAGCACAGTTACATACAGCAAGTGTACAACAAAATTAAGTTTTGAGCCATACTAGATACAGTATAAGGTGAATGGACAACAGTTAGATACTGATGAATTACCAATTTGCTAAGTGCCAACATTCCCAGAGAGTTGCCTAGTAGTTGGTAGGCTCCTAGACACAAGCACAGGTAGGGACAAAATGATCTTGGAGCATGAAGTTTAGGTGTGACAGGGAGGTGAAGCGATGAATGTTAGCTGGGAAGGAGTTCCATGGTGAGGGAATGCGGTAGCTGAATCCTGATTGCCCAGTGGAGATAGATCAGTATGGGACAGCTAGGGACCTGGAGTCTGAGTTTCTGAGTGTGTATGATTGTGTGCTAGGGTTTGTTAAGATGTTGGAGAGATTGGAAGGGAGCTGCTGAGACCAATGCTTGGCTGTAATTTTTGTGCAGTGAGTTAGACTGTGATAGTCAAGTGAGGTTCATTGCTTGATATAGGGCACAGTGGTGTGTGGAGTAGGGGCTGTTTAGGGCGAAGCGGCAAAAAGAGTGGAAGAGAGGGTCCAGCCTAGCTAATGTGGTCTTTGGGCTGTCACTGTAGACTACGTCCCCATAGTCGAGGACTGGGAGGATAATTTTATTTATAATGACCTTCCTAGCTGGAAGGGGTATGTTGTCACAATTCCGGTAAAGTGCACCAAGCCTTGGGTGCAGCTTCTTAAGTAAGGAGTCAATATGTGTGGAAAAGTTGAGGTGCTGGTCAAGCCAGACACTGAGGTATCTGAAGGTGGTGCAGGACTCCAGTGGGGACCCTTCCAGGGTGTGAAAAACTAATGGTGAAGGGAATCTAGAAATTTTCTGCCTCATCCCAAAGGTTAAGGAGACTGTTTTGCTAGCATTTAGGAGGAGGTTATTTGAGCGGAGCCAGTGCTGGACTGTGATGAAGTCGTACTGAAGTCTGGACGCAACTTCAGAGGGCAAGGGGCCGGATGCATTTAGCACCATGTCGTCTGCGTACATATGGATGGCGGAGTGTGTGCAGGTGAAGGGCAGATCATTTAGAAAGACCGAGAATAGGAGGGGGCCTAGGACAGATCCTTGAGCCACTCCTGACGTGATTGGGAGGGGGTCCGACATGGACGCTCTGATATGGACAGCTTGGGATCTACCAGTGAGGTAGGAGTGGAACCAAGATGTGGCCCAGCCAGATAGGCCAGTCTTAGCAAGTTTTGTCAGGAGAAAAGAGTGAGTCACAGTATCGAAAGCCTTTGCCAGGTCGATAAAGATGGCGGCAGTGATGTGGCCAGCATCCATCCCTGAGAGGATGGAGTCGGTAATCCTAAGAAGGGAGGTGGTAGTGGAGTGGAGTGGGATTTTCTAAAGCCAGACTGGTAGGGGGAAAAGAAGGAAGAGGAGTCCAGATAGGTGGATAGTTGAGAGAGAATCAGGCATTCTTGTATCTTGGCAAGGGTCGGTAGGAGGGAGATGGGCCGGTAGTTGCTTGGGTTTGAGGCATCACCACCCTTTGGAAGTGGGATTATGGTGGCATGTTTCCACTCAGTGGGGACTTCTGCTAGGACAAATGATAAGTTAAATAGGGTGGCTAGGGGTTGAGCTATGGCAGGGGCTGACAGGTGGAGCATTTTGGAGTCCAACCCCATGGGATATTTTCCCTTTTCAGGGTTAAGGGCAACCAGTGCATTGTATACCTCATCAGAGGTAACTTGCAGGAAGGAGAACAGCTGAGCTGCAGCGCCACAAGATGTGGTGTCAGTGGGGGCATGCTGAGCCTGGTGCAGAGCAGCCCTGGGAGTAGAATGGCTGGTAGTGAAGACAGTGTTAAATAAGGCGACAACTGCTGAGGGGTCAGTGATGGTGTGACCACCAACCTGCAGGGACAGGATTGGTGGTTGTGATGACGGGCATAGAAGCGATTTGACCACCTTCCAGAAAAGAGATGGGAGGAGGAATCGAATGCGCATGAGAAGTAGTTGACCTTTGCTTGGAGGATTTTTTTAGTACTAGAATTGTGGAGCGCTCTGTAGGTCTGGAGGTCGGCCTGGGATTTGGAGGTCTTATAGGTTTTCCAGGCCTTGTTTTGGATTCAGAGGTGGGCTAGGATAGCGGGAGAGATCCATGGTAGATGAGCACCACGGACTCTGGACCGTCTGAGGGGGGCATAGCAGTCCCAGATGGCAATGAAGTTGGACTTAAAGAATGACAGTGCCTCATCTGTCGAGGTGAAATGACTGATGCATGCCCAATCATAGTTGCCCAACTCATTTAATAATGAGGGGAGGTCCAGGGATTTGTAGGATCTCAAAAGTAGGATTCTGGGAGGGGGAGCTTTGGGTTTGTGAAATTTACGCATGGTGTAGATCCCGTGGTGATCACTAAGGGCATCCAGAAGGAGTCCAGAGGCTATAATCCTGTAAGGGTGAGAGGTGAGGGACCAATCTAGCAGTGTATGGTTCAGTGTTTTGTGGTTTGCCCGAGTAGGTTCAGTGATTTGTTGTGTTAGGATTAGGGCTGTTACCTTGTCACGAAATTTGGAATGGGACTCAGCAAGCCAGTTCTGGTTAAAATCCCCTAATATTTGGATCTCATCACCTGCTGCCAGGGAGTTTACGTAGCCCAGGTAGTCCAATATGTAAGGTGAGGTGGTGCCTGGAGCGCAGTGTGTGCCTGCTATGTAGACTGGGATTGAGTGGGGGATGGAGAGTTTTACCATTAAGGAATTTATGGAGTCCGTTGGTAGGGATAGGGCAACCATGATGAATTTGATGGAGGAAGCAATATTCATGGCTATGCCGCCGCCTTTTCTGCCAACCTGGTCATGGCAGAGAAGTGTGTAGCCGGGTATGGCAAATTCTGCATCGGTGTTATGTGATTTTAGCCAGGTTTCAGAGATAATCAGAATGTCTGGGCTGATAGACATGGCGAGGGCTTGTAGCAAGGTTATTTTACACAAGAGACTGCATATATTTATGTGTATTAGTTTGAGGCACGAGGGGATTTGGAGTGAGACAGAAGGGTTTTGGGCATGGGGGTGGGTTGGTCCTGGGTTAAGTTCGATATCCCCTGCAAGGAGAAGTAGCAGGGTGACCATTAGTTTGGTGTAATGGGCTATCCACAGAAGTTTTCTTGTGGTGGTATGATGTGTGGTTCCATCAGCTTTTGGTCTCCAGGTTTCTGGTAGAAGGACTAGGAGGCTGATTCGGAAAGTAGGTGGGATTAGCCTGGGGCAGGTGGAGAGAGTATGGTAGGGATGGGCATGGTGCGATTGGTAGGAATATTTGTTAGCAGCTTGTTGCAAGATGTAATGTGGGCTGGGAACGGAGGGTAAATTGATGGAGGGAGGGACACCCAGGGGGCGATGACAAAGAAGATTAATAAGTAAAGTTGAGGCATAATGGAGAGGCTAAAAGAGCAAGGGTCTAGAAAGTAAATTGCAAAACCTTGGTGTAGTGGCCTCTAGTGTCTGGCTGGTATAACCTGCAGATGGGAAAGTAGGCTGATTGGTTAAAACTGGCATGTGACTTCAGGTATAAAAGGGAGTGACTGCCAAAGGGTGGTGGGAGCTGACGCACAGCGTCAGCGGGGCTCTAGCTTGTTCAAACTGTGTAGTAGCAGCAGCACCACGAGCCGTACCTTAGCGCTGCCTTTGAATTGCAGTTGGGGGGGGGGGTCGGTCTGCACTCCGGATCCTGGGAGGGCTTCCACGCTGCCATCACGACCTGAGGATGGCCTCAGAAGCTGTGAGAAAGACAGAATTTAAATAGGTAAGAGCAGGGACCCTGGTTTTCCATTTTTACCGGTAACACCGGTAGCAATCACGGAATCCTGCTTGGTATGCGGATTTTGAATTCTTGTACCGGTGCCTCACGGAAATTGCATGTCACTGCACAGAATCTCTAAGATTTCAGCATCTTTTTATATTTTTTTATTTTCTCTTTCTATGTCCCCTTCTGACAGCACCAGTCTCCACTTTTCAGAGATCCCTGGGCTGGGTATCCCCTACCTTCACCCCCAGGTAATGCTCAGGAGCTCATGGACTCACTCTATCCTGCCTGGGTTGTACCCCCAGGTGGGAAGGAGGATCCAGATCACCCTCCACACCCCTTAGTGTGTCGGATAGCCCAGTGGGTCCCTCATGGAGCCTGGTTATAAAGTCTGGGGCACCTGGGTCCCTTCTGCCAGTGGCCGATGTGGAGTGATTATTCCTGATTTTCTGGTTTCTGTCCCTGAGGGCACCGGCACTAGAGGAGATCCAAGGAGGTAGGTCACATAGAGACATGCCACTGCTCCAGATCCTGGCTAGCGTCCTCCCCTCCTGATCACTCTGCAGCACCATTGCACCACCACCCATGGTCACACAGGTGGTGGTAAAGCAGCAGGATCTGCAGCCCACCTTCCCCGGAGGAGGAGAGCAGTCCCCCGGGGGCTCTATCCTACTCCCCTGGCCAGACCTCCAGCAACCCAAGTTTACTTCCAACCCTGGGTCACTGGCATTGCTAAGCAGTAGTGCTTACTGCAGTGCCAGCAGGCCGACCCTGATTTCAGCATCTTAAAATGAATGCTGCCGTGCTTTGCATTCTTTCTGCTTTGCTGCGTATAGCGTCAGTAAGGAAATCACCCACACTGCTTTGTTGTAATCAGCCATTCAGTTTAACCACCCATGCTTCCCACCTACATCTCCATCACCCGAGGACTGCTTTCCTTCCTGAAACCACAGTTTTCTTGTAGTATGTGCCTAAGAGTCTACAAGTATCAGCACACATGGGCAGGGCCACTGGAAAATTGCAGGAAAAGTAACCTGAAATTGCAGAGTTTTTTTTGAAAAGCTTGCTGGAAAATTGCAGGAGTTCTACTATAGATCCTGAGTGCTTCACAATAAATCCTTTACTGTTTTCTACAGCATATATTAGTCAGCATAAACTACTAGATGAATACACTGACACTTGAATATGTTTTAAATATGAAGAAAGACTTCTGTTTCTAACACGAACCCTAAACGGATAAGATCTGTTGCCCCTTCCAAAATGTAAAAACATCTGCCTCATGCAGTGCTAGATTCTGTTTAGTGAGCCACAGAAAATCAATATTAAATAAATCCAGAATAAACAAATGTTATCTGTTTCTGGATGTAGAATAATGAAGCCTGATCAAAAGCTATTTACAGTGCTCTGTCAACTATTTACCCACTATGGTGTAAGAAAAACTAAGCAGATGGAGTGGCGAATAACTCAGTTTTGGTAAACGTGTTTAATGTTCATAATTTGTACTGTAGGTACTGTGCACTATTATTAAAATTATATATTAAAACATTGTATATGGGTGTTATTATGGCTGGCAGTCTAGCCTAGTGGTTAGAATAACAAACAGTGATTGAACTGGGTACATCCAGCAGACTTGGGTTTGATTCCCACAACCTCCACCTGCATACACTGAGATTTCAAACAAGTCACTTAACCTCCCCAGTGCTTCTAGGTCACTCCTGAAAACAGGCAGTTCTGCCTAGTGGGCCTTTACCTGGTTTACAAAGAATATAAAAAAAATACCAATATATGTTTAGTACTACATCATAGAATAGTAGTCAGGGTACTATGTGATTTACTTGAGTTTTACTTGGGCTGCAATGATTTTGTATAAGTAAAGATAAATGTTCAGATACATTTTATGTGTTTTATAAGCTTGCTTTTAGATTTTAGTCAGGTTTTTATTGTATTCTTTGCATATGAGAATCTAGGTTGTAGATTGCTAAATGCAGGATCAATGTTACCAACTAGCTTATTGAAGTTTATAATCAGCAGGGCCATCCAAAATCCTCAGTTGTTTGAATGAAAACTAGTCTGAATGAAATTATGTTCACAAGGATAAAGCTGCCTTACTACTTATGAAAAGACTAGACAGTCAGCACCCCATTTAAGTGAATTAGATCATTTGCACCTTTTCTCCCACCTGCTGTTTCAGTCTCTGTGACAACAAAAAAGTTTTCTGATAGACTGCTTCAACAAAAAGCAAATGTGAAGTATTTAAGTGTACTTATGTTTGGCCAGTGGATTTTGAAAGCACAGTCAATGACATACAGAAGGTAGGACCCCAGGGCCTGTATGATGCTGGTGGGCAGAATGATGCTCAATTCACATCTGAGCTCAGACATGAAAACTGGGAGACACCTTTTTCGTGGACACCAAGTAAAAAAAAAGCATCCACAGGTCTGGGAGATGCATTAATCCATTTGAAGGTCCTCCACTAATCAATTGTGGATTTTTTAGGTGGAGACACTTTATTTCAAAGAAGCAAATTCAAGCTTTTTTTTTTGCTCCTCCTACCCCCTGGCCATACACTCCTTCAGCCCTGCCAAGGCCCCCTACCACCACTGTTGAGTCCCGACCACCATCCACTGTCCCTTACTGCTGTGCTACAAGGTAACCCAAAGTAACCCTTTATTGAGTGGGCCCCTACCCCTGTGGGAAGCTACCAGGGGAGGAGAATTGCCCCAAAGAGCTTCCTGTGTATCCTGGGCATGGCAGGGGTCATAACGGACACATGTCTGGGGCTTCCGGCTTATGGAGGGACCAGCAGCCATCCTTCGTTGGCCAGCAGGTGTTTTCCCATTTTCTTGGGAGTGACAGGCCACATGATGTCAAGGCACAAGCCGACGCTTGTCACGCCTCCCACAGTGAGGGCCGAGTGATGTCGTCCTGGCCTCCACCAGGGACAGAAAATGCTGAGTCGTGAACCCACCCTCCCTCCTAGGAGAAGGTGAGTGGTTGTTGGACACTCAAGCCTTCACCCACCAGCTGGCCCCCCAACACCCAAGTCTGTTCCCTAATCCTGGTCAGCGGTGTCACAGGCAGAAATCCAATTCATGCAGTTAAATTATAGATAGGAAAAAACAAAGGTAGTCCACCTTAGCAGTGATGGTTCAGATTAATTCACATCTGAGTTCTAACAAGCAAAGAGACCAAGTTATTTGTAACTTGTGCATGTGGAGTGTGGGTGTTGAAGAAAGGGGATCATAATGCTGTCACTACTGCCATCACCCCAGAGGGATGTGGACTGCATTGTTGCTACTGCCATCACACCGAAGGGTGGGGGCTGTAGTGCTTCTGCCATCACTACTGGTGGATGGGGAATATAGTACTGCTGTCATCACATCTAAGGGATGGGGGCCACAGTGCTGCTGCTTCTGTCACACCTGAGGAAGGGAGGTCGTAGTGCTGTTGCTGCTGCCATCACACCAGAGGGATGGGGGCTGTAGTACTATTGGTGCTGCCATCGCACCTGAGGGATGGTGAGGTAGTGCTGCTTCCATCACACCATAGGGATGGGGGCTGTAGTGCTGCTGCTGCCATTACATCTTGTACCTAAAATAACTTTAAATTGGTACAAGGATGGGAGGATGTGCAATAGTGGAGGTCAAAATTGCTAAAATGCATGTTAGCAGAGTTAAAAATTGTTAAATAAAGTACACAGAACCAAATACCGGTAAAACCGGATTTTGGCTTAGCAGACACCGGTGACAATACCATTTTTTACAATGTGCAAAACAGAATATACCCTTTCTCAATCCCGGTAAACCAGTGTCCCTGGGTAAGAGGGATGATTTAAATGTTATCTTTTTTTACTTTGAATTTCTGTCTCAACCTTGGGGACTTGTATTGTATGTAAGCCCCCAAAAATGTGGCTTACCATTATTGGCCTCATACCCCAAAAATTAAAAGCAGTCATATCCCCCTGGCAAGCAACTGGGACAGGCAGGGATGAAACAGTCCTCCTGTGTTAAAATAAAAGCAGCAGAGACAAACAAAAGAACAGCAGGATGCAAATATACTGAGCAGCACCCATGCAGTTCCAAGCCTCTGGCTGCACAAAGACTGCTAAAAAATGGATCAGAGATCACAGAACTCCAGCCTGGGAATTTGGGCCAGTCATCTTTTTTCAGTACTACAGACTCTGTATGCATACTTTGCATGGCTGTGCTGACATTCCAGAGCTCAGCCAGCCCAGATATGTTTAAACCAATAAGGCGTAAAGCTCAAAAAATATGAAAGGGAACTGAAGTAAACAAACTGGGCCGTTCTGCCAGTATGACAGATAGGAGCTGTGAGCCAGTGACTCACTGCCAGGTAGCACAGGCCTGGCATGCTAAAGAAGTCTGGGATCCCAGTAACTGTCTCTTTTGTGAAGAAAACAACAGTTTGTATCAAAACTGCCAATTTGAAGGCAAGAATTGGAGCTGGAATTTTCCTGCCCCACCAGTGTCTTTCCCCTCTGGGGAACAAGCTCCTTTGAAGATCAGTTGACCAAGAATACCACTACCTGCTTCAGGGTCCTTGGACCCCCTGTACCTGCAACCCTAGACTGACCTTGACAGAACCAAGACCAGTGAATGAACGTCAGACAACCCCAGGGAAGCCTGCTGTCCAGCCAGAAGCACATCATCCAGCCGTCTCACCTGTTCTGCCATTAGACATAAGAAGTATCCATGAAGCTGCAAAACCATAAGTAACTATCAAGGTTTTGGCCTTGCAACAAGGAAAAACTGAGACTGTGCTAGGATTGGGGAGATGCCCTGGCAGGACTTTGCCACTTTATTGGCCCAGGGAAGAGACCCATGGAGGCCACTGAGCCACCCATTTGTGTGTGGATTACAAATAGGTCCCCCTTTCTGACAGTTTACAGTTTAATTATTCTGCAGCAGTTTGGTTTTCAAAGTGCACTTAGTGAAAGCGCACCACTGAGCTCCTACCCTGCTAGCAGCAACTGCAGCGCCATTGAGGTACCCACTGCAACTAAAACAAGAGCTCTCCCCCATGGCCTCTGAGAGGGATTTAAGTCAGGTGCACCCACTGGGGATTTGAAGGACTGCCTGAGAGCAGGCAGATTGTGTGGGGCAAATTGGTGTTGTTGTTACTGCATAGAGTATCAGGATTTTACTGCTGCCCCATTGCTCCCTTTTTTCCTACTGTACCTTTGTTCTTTCGTACCCTATGTTTTTAAAAAATATTTGTTTGAACTGCATTTCTTGCTGTGGGTTGTTATTGCTGTTACAGTGTCACTTGTTCTTTGGGCAGGACTGTACAGTGTGGGCAGGTTATGCATGGTTTACTTGGGGGTAATAGCCTTGTTTGTCAGCATCCAGGTATCCTGAGGACCACTGGCGGTCCGCTACATGTACTTGCAGCAAAACAAATCATGTAGTTATCTGCAGCAGTATCAGCCAGGAAGCAACACAGTAATGCTGCAGTATATCACAAAATGCTGTAGTATCTGCAGGGATAGGTGTAATTCAATGACAATTAAGCCCTTCTGTCATGCAATATTTTGTAACAAGTTATTTTACTGCAAGTTACTGAATTGCATCATGGCTGACTCTGCTGTATATAAAGTTTTATTGCTCTTGATTTCCTGTATTCTTTTTTAATTTAATACATTTCATGTACTGTGTGTATGAATTATTTGAAAATTATAAATAAAAAGCAAAAAAAATGCTGTAGAACTGAATTCAGCAGTGCCAACTGCGATTAATTTGCTGGGGGACAAATCCTCTCAGTAAAGGAACACTACAACCTCACATAATATGAATTTTGTCAGTTTACCTGTCGCCATGAAAAGAGGAATCCTCAGCTCCCCTGCCTTAATACTGTGGGACCTAGAGGTCCCGATTAAGTAAACAACCTAAAGAAATATTTTTTTATAAACTGCTGACATTTTAGGTATCTTACTTTTAATCTGGTTGATGCTGTGTCCTTCTGCCCACCATGCTGCCAACAAATCAGTCTCACTGTCTCCTGTGGCCAGCCCTGTGATGACGTGAATGAAGGGCTAAGCCGTGAGAGACGTCTATGTGCCGGCACTTAGTAATGTATGCTAATGCTCTGTAACAGTGCATTTTCATGCTTAGTCTACAGGTACCCATCATGCAGACTCAGCCTGATCAGTACCAGTAGACTAAATGCGAAAACACGCTGTTGCAGAGTTTTAGCATACATTACTAATTGCTGGCACATAGACATCCCCCACGACTTAGCCTGTCATGACATCACAGGGCTGGCTGCAGGGGACAGGGGCCTTGTTAGTTTGGCAGCATGGCGGGCGGAGGGACATAGGATCAACCAGATGTAAAGTAAGACATCAAACATGTCAGTGGTTTGAAAAAGTATTTCTTTAGGTTGTTTGCTTACATGGGACCTCTGGTGCCTGCAGTATTAAGGAGGTGGATCTGAGGATTCCCTTTTAATTCCCACTTCTCTAGCAGCTGGGGATGTGAACATATAGTTTACTCGTCAGTTAGCGGTAATCCTCTGTAACTGTCCTGGATGCTTCCATTTTCTGATTGTTATCATTTCAGTTTGTTCCCAACAGCTGCCTTACTGAGCATAGGCTCCTTTAACTGACATGGAACAGAGATGGTTCTCACAGAGATTTTTTTCTGAATTCTTTTTAATTTTATTTATTTCTTCTTGAATCCTCTATTGAGTCTGCTCTGTACACTTCTCTGACTGCTTTAGCTTCTCTTGTCTCTCTTAGTTCTCCTCTGGGCTTCCATAATACTATTTTATTGGGTCTGCTGAGCATCTTTTTTATATTGACATGCTTTGTCTCCACTATCAAGAAGTCTTTATGTCTTTGGGTTCGCTTCCCAACACCCCCTTCTCATTGGTGTACTTTCCATATGTTTGAAAAGGCTTACACTGAATTACAATCATAGGGTCTTTTTATTTCACTGTGGTAGGTGACTGCTGGGCCGCCGTCACCCCTGCTTTCATGCATACTGGTATCCTTGCTTCTTTGAAAGCAGTGGTGGATTCAGGCAGTGGCGCATGTGCACCCCCTTTCATGAGTGGGGCGCGTGCCACCCTGCTCGCGCTCCTCGGAGGTCTTTATAAAATTAAAAGGAATGTGCAAATGCTGGCTGCCTGGTATGTGTCTTAATCTTCCCCCGCATAATTAAAAGAGAAGCAACAGACACTTACGTGGGAGAAGACACATACCAGCTCTGCACAGGACAGTAAAACAGCAGGGCTTGGCGCCGGTCAGTGTCAGTCTTCTGGGCTTGAGGTGTTAACAGCCCAAATTTACAACCAAGTGTTCTTTCAGATTGGTCCATTACTTCATTCCTGTGTGTTTTACGTGCACACAGCGGACACTGAAGACTGGACCAATCCAATTTGATTCTTGATGTGGAATGTTTTTTTTTTATTCCCGCCAGCATGCTTATCAGTCCTGAGGTGTATAAAGAATTGCCTCAGGACTGCTGGATCCTACTGCTGCATTCACACCCTGAAATTCTGCCTGTGGGACCAGAGCCCTGAGTTGTCAGTCGTCAGCCCTCGTCTGCTAATGCTGCTGCTGCTCCAGACCTGAACTTCGTGTACTGCCTTGTCAGAATCTGATCTGGAACATCTGCAGACTCGCAAGGTAATAGAGAGATTGGGCTAATGTGTAATTTGTGCAGCTACTGTCTGTCTGACTCCACAAGTTACAGCTTATATGTTTAGCCTGCCAAGTCAGATGGTAGGTTTTTGCTTGGTACACAGTGAAGCAAAAAAGATAGCACAGTATGTTTCAAACTTTGACCATACTGTTACTATCTTTTTTGCTTCACTGTGTACCAATCAAAAACTTAATGATGGTTGTTCCTTTTTAATAAGGCTGCAGAATGTGCTTCATGTTGTTTGTCACAGGCATTACTACGGTGCTTGTTGGTTGTTAGATATTTGGTAGTGGTTAATTGTTAGGTATATGGCACTTAATTGGGTAGGTACAGTAGATCGAGAAATACAGTATATGATGGCTATATAGCGCAGTGGTTTAAGGCTCTGAGCTGCACACTTGGAGACTTGGGTTTGAATCCCACAGCCCCCATTTGCATACTCTGACCCGGACCAAGTCACTTAACTTCTGTGTGCTCCCAGATTGCACCTGTAAACAAGCTCTTAGCTTAGTGTGTCTCTCCTGGTAAAATAAATAAATAATAAAAGACGAGGGTCCATACATGTTTCTAGATGTAACTGTTCAAATCTGATAATCCACTTTTATGTTTCTTTCTGTGTCTTCTTGACTTCCAACTTTAGCAAGCACAGTTGTTAAGTAAATGTTACTACTCCAGTTTTCTCTCTTGCTTCTTTTATGTAGAGAGAATAGATACAGGTAATGTGATGTGCCCAGTTCAGAGCTAAGGCAGAGCTACTGCCCACATCCACATCAGAACAGGAATTTCCCTTCCCCCACTCGAGAATGAGAACCATGATTGGAGCAGTTTCCCCCTCATATGAGTCAGTGGAAAAATAGATACTATCTGGGAACTACAGCCCTAGCAACAAGGGGGATCCTATCCTAAACATTCTTTAGTTACTACAGAAACAGAAGCATGTCGTACTCATTCTGCAGATGTGCTGATGAACATTTTGTATACATTGGAAACTACCAGCCCAGAACTGCATCACTGTTCCTGAAAAAAAAAGCTTTTGATTCATCTCTTTCAAATTTCAAAAAAGTGACTAACATAGCTGCAAGATTGGCATGTGTACCCACATGCTATCATCATAAGTGTGTGCAGGCTGCCTGTTGGCTAAATGGTAATCCCCCTTGAAGGCTTGTAGCTGAGGCACTAGGGGCTCCCCACCGTGGTGTAGAATAAATCGACATTTAGTTGAGTAAATTGGCTGTTTGTGTTTCTATTGAGTGCTGCTGTTTTGGAATTGGCTAAATTGTAAGAAGTGTGACTTATGCTGACGTTCAAAGTTTGTGTCTCGAGTTTCAGCCGTAGCACATTGGAGAAAAGGATTTGTGTGAGCAAGTATGTGCAGCCAGCTTCAAGAGGGGTGGGGTGGGATGAAACTCCATCAGTGGCATTATGGAGGATATAGGACACAGTGGACTGGAGGATATGAGAGTATAGCATAGTGGTTAAGGGCACTAAGCTGCAAATCTGGAGACCTGGGTTTGAATCCCATTATCCCCTACTTGCATACTGTGTCACCCCGAGTAAGTCTCTTAACTTCCTTGTGCTCCCAGGTTGCACCTGGAAACAAGCTCTGGCATAATATGCTTTTCCTTGTTATACAATTTTCCTTTTCCCTTTCCCTTTTCTATACAGTACATCTAGGCCTATGCTGAGCAGTGTCAGAGAGTGGCACAGGATTAGATAGATAGATGTCCCGCCTTGGGCTGCACCCTGTCAGGGTTGGGGGGCATGGGGGATAAAAACATGGGTAACATTTTTTTGTGGGGCATGGATCTACTTTTCACTCTGATGTCAATATCTTTGGCTATTTTGCTGGGTGTAAAAATTTAAGTGGGACTAGACCCCCTTATCATCTGCCAGTGGAAGGTGCCATGCATAAAAAAAAAATAGACACAGATTAGAGTGGCACTCCTGTAGATATCACTGCCATGGTCTCTCCCCACCCAGTTGCAGCATTCTATGATGTAACTGCACGGCCTATATAAAAAAAGATGCAAAAAGGTTAGGAAGTTGGGTTCCAACTGAGCAGCAACTTGACTGCACCCCCCATGTATTGCTCTCCTTGCACTGTCAGGAGCTGCATGCTTTGGTACACAGGCCGAACTTCATCATGATCAGTCACATGTACAGGTTGCATGTTACTATGAATGTGTACTGCAAACAGAAGTCCAGCAGAAAACACACTTCAGAGTTGTAACCTCTGCAAACTCAGGTTTGATATTTCAAGCCATGCAGCAGGGCTGAAATATCAAACTGCAAACCTCAAATTGTGACCCTTACTCTTCCTGAACTGCAGCCTCTTTTCATTGGTAACATGAAACATTGTTAGCTTGTGATACTGCAACTTTCATGTGGCTTCTAGCAGGTGGTAGCAACTGCCTCTTAATATTTTTCTTTTTTTATTGTTTGATAGCTGACTAAGAGAAATCATATAATATTGCTATAAGGATGCAGCTTAATTTAACTCGTGCACTTACTATCCGAAAAACAGTTGTGACCATCAGGCATCTTTATGCTCTGTTGACTGTCAGTTAACCAGAGACTGTGGTTTCCTAATCAGGATCAAGTTGAGCATAAACATACCACAGGCAGTCTTTCAGTGATGTCCCACTGACTGCTCCCCAAATGAAATTACTTTCATATTCTAAATATACTTTGATCATATCTTAACCCTTGAGGTGCTATTTACAGGTCTAAATGGAAGTGTGAGTGGTTGCCCTGAGAGCAATGGTTGTAATTAGCAGGGATAGGTGGCATATGAGGGTATCAGACCAGCAGTTCTGTGATTAACAGGGAAGGGACCCTTCCCTGTTAATCACAGAATTACTGGTCTGTTAGGACCATATGCAACCTATTCATTGAAGGCTAACAGTCCTTATCTTCTGTGAATTTGTTGTCATCTTGGAATGCCTCCATCAGCTCCGAGTATTTGATGTTGAAACAGACATTTTTTTATGCCATGGTACTAGGTTTTATTTTTTGGGAGGTGAGTTTATACTGTGTAACATATTTTGATGTACCAGGTTCACAATTTGTTCAGTGGGAATGGAAAAAAACAAAACAACCTTGCAAGAGGATGCTTCATCTCTAAATGCTGTGGACACTTTATCAGTTCACTTCATAGCCTGACATTTAAATCCAACTTTCACTGCAATTTTAATTTTAAATATACCTAAAATATAGGTGGATTTAGAATTCAGGCTATGAAATCAACTTCTGTGAAGAAAGGTATTCAGGTCACGGAGCAGGCTGGGCGAGGGTTAAGGCAACTGGCTTATAAGGAAGGTGTCCTGTTTATTTTAATTTTTTTTTATTTTATTTAAACAGCAGTTTGGAAAACCTTTGAGCCATAGGCTTATTTACAAAGGTACCTTGTCACAGTAAGACAAACCAAAATACACAGTATAGCAGTACAACACACAAGTATAACAGTAAAATTAAGACATAGATACAAATAAGTTGGTACAGGTAGGATGGATGCAAACAATACCAGAGTTATGTCGTCCTTAGCAGCTTAGTAATAAGCTTTGTCATAAGTATTGAGTACGGCTTTGACTAGTGGCAGTTACAGCATCGGGTGTTAATAAGGTGGTTACGTAAGGAAGTTTTGAAGCACGATATAGTTGGAGCTTCGGAGATGGAGGGTGGCAGTGTGTTGAACCAGGAGGGTGCCCTAAAGCTGAAGGCTCTTTGGCTGTGAGAGGTCCTAGCTCTAGGGATAACAAGAGAGGTTTTCCCAGAGGTCCGAGTATGAACTAGTGGGACAGAGCGGCGTATGGTGGTGGTCAATCCTGGTGGGTAAGCCCAAGGAGGGTCTTTTGTAAGGGTACAGGTAGGATATTTGAGGCGTTCGTCGAGATCAAGTACCAGCGCTTTAGCATACAGTAGACAGGTGTGTGTCATCCTAGGTGCTCAGAATTAACCTGCAGGCCTTATTCAGAGTAGTGCGAATTTTATGGAGTGCGGTCTGATCAGCAGCACCATACACTGGCAGTCCATAGTCCACTAGGGACAGGATAGAGGAGGTGACTGCAGTCAAGAGCCTCCGGGAGGCAGTGTTTATACCATGTAAGATGCCCAATCGATATTAGTGGCAGTGGCTAGGGCAGCGATGTGTCCATGGAAGGAGAGGAGGGTCAAAATGGATCCCTAGGTATTTATAGGAGCAAACTTGTTCGAGTGGGAATGAGGACCCAGAGTAAATGAGGAGTTTGAAGTTGCAGGACTTGTTTTGGGGATGAGTGAAGAACATGGTTTTGTTTTTTAAGATTTATCACCAATCTATGTTCCTTGAACCAGCCCTCGGCTCAGTGAAGGACTTCTGCAGCGAGTCCTGGAGGCAGTAGGGTTACGACTTGAGGCAAAGATGACTGCATCATCAGCGTGACAATGGAATGTTCCCGAGCAAGAGCGTGGAAGGTGTTAAGTAAAGGAGAATAGTAAGGGCCCAGAATGGAGCCCTGGGGAACCCCAGAAAAGATGGGACAGATGTCTGAGTAGGTCCCATTAACTTTTACACGCTGTGAGCGGTCAGACAGATAACTGGTGCACCAGGAGATAGGTCCAGCAGCAAACCAGAGAGACTAAGGGCATCAAGAAGGAGGGGTGGGAGACAGTGTCGAAGCTTTCGAGAGGTCAATGAAGACAGCACCAGCCAGAGAACCAGTGTCTAAGGAGGAGTGGAGAAAGTTGGAGAACTCTAGGAGGGCTGTGTTGGTGCTGTGGCCCGCTCGGAAGCCATGCTGCTCAGGACAAAGGACATTGTAGGTGGAGAGGTAGTCAGAGATTTGAGAGGCCACCACTTTTTCCAAGGCCTTGGAGAGAGGAGAGAGAATGGAGATCGGTCGATAGTTTCCAGCCACAGTCCTATCACCACCTTTAAAGATAGGTGTGACAGTGGCGACTTTCCAGGCAGTTGGAACCTTCCCCAGGCAAAGAGAGTGGTTGATGAGGCATGTGATCGGGTAAGGACTGTGTCTAAGACCAGCCGTAGGGATACACGGATCCAGGGTGTCACTGCCTGTACTGTTACTCTTGAGGGCAGTGACAAGGTGTGGCCTAAGTTCTTGGGCAGAAACACGGCGGAGGAGAAAATAAGGGTGAGAAAGATTTACGGCAGGTGCTGGGGGAGGAGGGTCAAAAAAATTTGTAGGGAGGATAGGGCTAAGGTCAGTGAATGAGGTGTTGAGGTGGTTGGCTATGAGGGCTGGGTCTGAGGAGATCACACCATTAATGTTGATCTGGGTGGGTGGGGGAGTGTGCACTCCCATTTAACTGTTTAATGTTATCCCAGAAGGTTCTGGGATTCCCCCATGAGGCAGTGAGTGAGGACCGATAGTGCTCAGACTTGGCTTTCTGATGGCCGAGTGCACTTGTTTGAGGCGGCATATAACCGCCTGTCATTGGGCCGGCCAGTCTCAATGGCACGGTGCCATAGGTTGTCCATGTTTGAGCTGGTGGATCAAAGCTGGGGTAACCCAGGGGGCATTCTTCCTTTAGAACGGCGGTCAACACTGGGGCAAAGATATCACAGGCATTATTAAAAGTTTGGGTAAAGAAGGAGAGAGCTGTGTCGATGTCAGGAGTTGCCTGTATAGGAGACCAGTCAATTTGGGACAGAAGTTCCTTAAGTTTTATCAGTCCACCAGGTATTAGACGCCGCTGGCATGTGGACTGTGCTATGGGTTTGGGGACTGAGGTTGACCAGTGGAATAGAATGGGGGAGTGATCGCTGAGAGAGTCTGGGAGGACTTGTACATTGGGGATCCAATTAGGGCGGTTGGTGAGTACCACATCAAGCAGGGTACTGGAGCCTCTCTTGGGGTTAGTCCTGGTAGGGTGGGTAACTAGTTGCGTTAGGTCTATTGCAGAAAAGGAGTCTCGGGTAGAGGAGGAGGAGGGGCTGAGCCAGTTGACATTTAAGTCACCCACCAGAATTTGATCAGCGGAAGGAGGTAGAGAGGTAAGGTATTCTGTAAGAGAGGCAATGGCCTGCGTTTGGTCCCTGGGGGGCACGTATGCAGTAGTCAGATAAAGGGATCCCTTTAAAGGGTCAGGAGATAGTTTCAGCGTAAGCGCCTGGGCCCTGGAGTCAAGGATGGGAGTGGGCAGGGCTAGTACGGGGAGAGATTCCTTGACATAAATAGCGCAGCCGCGGCCCCGTCTCCCAACACGGTCGGACCGGATAAGGGTGAAACCAGGAAGGGAGACTAGGGAGTCAGGGAAGATTTTGACAGCCAAGTCTCAACCAGGGTGATGACATCAGGGTTAATTGATGTGACCAGGCATTGTAGTGAGTCAAACTTTTAGGAGGCTACAGATATTCATGGAGACTCATGCATAGGCCTGTGGTGCGAGTTGGGGAGCCCTGGGAACGGGCCAGGGTTTGATGAATGTTCCCTGACAGGAGTAGTAGCATGACTAACACCTGGCTGGGAGATGGTGAGAGGTTTTCCTACAATTGACATGAGAGGGAGGGAGGGAGGCTAAGGAGCAGGGGTGGGCAGGGAGGTACAGGAGGGAAAGCAAGAATAAGAAGACACCCAGATGTGCCTGAGGTGAGAGAGAAAGCTAGGGAGGGCAGGGGGGACGGGGACACACAGAGGTCCCAAGGGGCAGAAGAGTAGGTTCAGGAGCAAGGGGAGGGAGGGGTGCCAGGGCACAGTGTGGACTAGCAGATGGGTAAGTGGGTAAGTGCACTGCAAGTGGGGATAGGCACAGGCAGAGCATGAGGCAGGGCCAATACATTGTGGTGAGCAAGATCCCAGGGAAGTAGTGCTGTACAGGTAGGAGTAGGAAGCAGTGAGGGAGCATAGGTCCCTCTAGTGGCCAGCAGGTATAACCTGCAAATGGGAAAGTGGGGAGATAGGTTCTGGGCAACAGGACGGATATCACCGGATGTGATGTCACGGGTGGATCTCAATTGACAGCCGCCTGGGTGGAGGGTGGTTGGAGCGGGCTAGCACCCTCTGCAGGCGTCCAGATGAAGAGAAGAGGCTCTCTTTACCTCGAAAGTTATCAGGCTGGAGATTTGGCTTCCTCAGCTACTCAGGTGAGCTGCTTGTGCTTCAGTTGCTTGATTGTCCCGAGTGCCTAGCTTGGGGGAGGGAGCTGCCTATGTTGTGGAGGAAACAAAGCCTCTCATTACTATGCAGCGGGAGAATATGTTGTGACTCACACAAAGGAGCTCCACTCTAAGCAAACAGGGCTATTCCAAAATGAGGTCACACTAGGACTCAGCTAACCTAATGCCTTCAGTCACACTAGGACCCAGCTAACCTAATGCCTTCAGTCACACTAGGACCCAGCTAACCTAATGCCTTCAGTCACACTAGGACCCAGCTAACCTAATGCCTTCAGTCACACTAGGACCCAGCTATCCTAATGCCTTCAGTACTCCCAGCTACATCTTTTCTTTCAACCTATTCCGAAGCCCCCGATACATATAAAGCTGAACTGATATTGAATGCGACTGCTGTGTTCAGCTATTTTTTTTTTTTAATAACTTTATCTGCTCATGTTCTTTTCACCTGCACCCATCTCCTAGTTTCTCCCCATCACAGTTCTGTGGCAAGCTGCCTTAGCAGGGATGGGAAGGAAGACGATGGACATGTCTGGTTGTTCTAGCAGAACAACCAGACATCTCCCTCAGACTCGATATCTCCAAGTGAGGCAGCCATTACTGTTTGCAGCTGCTCTGTGATGGAAAGGAAACTAAGAAATATTCTGATGGGCTACTCAACGCTTTTCTCCTGAAACTGGGCCTAAAATGCACCATTTCACACCTATATTTTCAAAATTTCCTTGGGGGGGCATGTCACCAGACCCCCTAGAGAGTTTTGGTTTTCATAGCAAAGTGCACCCCCCCCCCCGTCAATTCTTGGATCCACCACTGAATAGCCATGTTAATAACTGTACAGAATCATGCCAGTGCCACTAATAATATACAGGACAGGGCAAGGTTTTTCAATTTTATAAATGGGGTGATCAGAATCATTCAATTCCATTCCAGGTGAAATCTTCCATATTATCAGAAATCTGATTCTGAGTCTGATTCCTTTCTGATGAGATTTAAGCAATCAGATTAGGTACTGGAATTAGATTTTGTTTCTGCATCTAACTACAATACTGTTAAAGTCCCTCACCTGGCAAAAGGCAGCTCTTCTACCACACGCTACAATAAGACACCCCCCCAACTGGAGTGGACAGGAGGACACTGGCTGTGGGACTACAACTGCTAGTATCCTTCCAATACATAAGAGTTGAGCAGATGGGATAGAACAGCAATGGACTCAACAAAAATGTAAGTTGAGTGGGTTCAGCCACAGGAGGGAGAATGGGTGCTGCTGTCACAAGTTGTCACCTCAGCGACCCACTCACATGGTCACACATTGAACCTGGTGTTCATTCTGGGTCTTGGGGTTGTTGACCTCAAGATTGATCTGGTCATTTGGTAGGATCATAGCACTGTGGGGTTCACATTTGGGGCTCCCCCTGAGGGTCCATCCTCTGTGGAGATGGTCCAGTACCACCCTTTATGGGGATTGTCCCAAACAGGACTGCAGGCAGTGCTGGACAGGGTCGGACTGGCTCACCTGGATACCTAGAAATTTCCAGTTGGGCCCCCCTCAGTTGGGTAAGTGGTTACCTTCTGAACTCTGAAACCTTTTGCATTTATCATCTTTTTTCTAATTAAATGGGGTATCTGGGACACTGTTGATAAATGTAAGATGCAAACACAGAACTAGTGTATCAGATTGAAGTGGAATATTGATATGAGTGTGTCAACCTGGGCCCTCCTCTATTGATTTTCCAGGTGGGCCCTTTCATCTTCTTTCCAGGTGGGCCCTCTGTACCCCAGTCCAACCCTGGTGCTGGACCTATCAAGTGTGGAGATTTCATGTGCAACTGGGCCAGAGGAGGCAGTGGCTGCCTATAATGGGGTGGTTGGTGTGGCCTTTGACTCGATCACACCCATCTGTGTCTGACCTTTATCTATTCGCTGAAGGCCCCCCTGGTTTGACAGGGAGCTTAGGGAATTAAAGATAAAAGGTCGGAGGTTGGAGCGATGGTGGAGGAGATCTGGACTGATGGAGGACAAATTGGCCCTGAGGTCACATTATGATGACTATCAGGAGGCAATCTCCCAAAAGAAGGCAGATTTTTGTCAAGGGAGATTGCTGCAGTAAGGAATAGACCAGCTCAGCTCTTCTGCATGGTGGGTGGGCTATTACATACAGCCTTTCTTTGGGCAGGAGGAGCAGGTTCAAGCACGAGGTGTGAAGAGTTTGCTCTGTTCTTTGCCAACAGAGTGTTCTCCATCAGGACCAAGATCTGTTTCATCTTCGCCCAAAGGGCTTACAGGGTTCAGCCTGAGTCGTGCCAGAGCATCCCTCTTGTATGGGCTGAATTCGATCTAGTTGGAGTGGAGGAGGTGGCGGACATAGTCTCAAGGCTGCAACCAATATATTGTGATCTTGACCCAGGCCCAACCCAACTTTTGGTTGGATGTGTGGACCTGATAGGATCTGTGGTTGCTGGGATTGTCCAGAGTTCCTTTGAGAGTGGGGTCTTTTCTATGGTACTGAAAGAGACCTTGGTTAGACCCCTACTGAAAAAATTCTCATTGGACCCAGAGTGTCTCAGCAATTATAGACCGGTTTCTAGCATCCCACTTTTAGGGAAAGTTATGGAGAAAGTGGTGGCCATCCAGCTCGAGATGCATCTTGCTTCCTCCACCACTTATGAGTGTTTCCAGTCTGGGTTTAGATCCAGGCACAGCACAGGGACTGCCCTACTGAAGGTTCTAAATGATCTCCTACTTGTGAGAGATAGGGGAGAGCGTGCCATCTTAGTCCTCCTTTATCTCTCGGCAGCATTTGACACCATGGATCATGAGTGCTGCTAGACTGACTGCAGAACTGGTGTGGACTAACTAGAACTGTCATCAGCTGGTTTAGGTCCTTCCTCGCGGATAGAGTGCAAAGGGTGACAATGGGATTAGCCTCATCTGGCCCAATGCCTCACTGCTGTGGCGTTCCGCATGGGCCGGTCCTCTCCCCTTTGTTGTTCACAGTGTATTTGCTGCTATTAGGGTACATTATCAGGTGGTATGGGCTGGGTGTTCATTGTTACACTGATGATATTCAACTATACTTGTCCTGTGCACCTGGAAATCAGTTGGAGGCCTCGGTGTTTAACACCTGCCTGGAGGAGATCCCGAACTGGATGACTCAAGCTGGCTATGACTCAACCCAGACAAGACGGACATACTAGTGGTGGATCCAGGCCATTGTTGTGATGAAGGGGGATTTGAAGATTCCCATGGGCTGGTCATGGGATGTGTTTCCCTAGCCCACTCCGCTCGGGTTAAGGATCTGGGCATGGTCCTTGACAATGTCTTGCGCTTGATGCAGAGGTGTCAGCCAGCATCAAAAGTGGTTTCTACGATCTGAGGAACATTGCCCTTGTCCGAGACCTAATACCAGCTGAGGACCTGATCACTCTGGTGCACGCCTTTCTCAAGTCCAGGATGGACCACTGCAATGCCCTGTACCTGGGGCTATCTGGAGGCAATCTCCACTGCCTGCAGCTGGTGCAGAACGTGGTGAGCTAGGCTGCTGACTGGTGTTTCGAGATTTGACCATGTCACCCCTGTCCTCTGTGAACTGCACTGGCTGCTGGTAAGGTGAAGAATTGCCTTCAAGGTCAGATTACTGACCTATAAAGTCCTGCACTAGGTGGGGAGACAGCCTACCCACAAGATCTCCTAGTTGTCATTGCCCATCTAGGGCTCTCCATTCTTCCGTGGGTTGCCTTCTTGTGGATCCCACGGCCAGGTTGCAGCATTCGGAGAACCATGCATTCTCAGCTGCCGCACTGACTCTGTGGAACTTCTTGCTGAGACATCTACTGTAGGGGAGACACCCTCAGTGGAAACCTTTAAAAAGGGCTTAAAAATTTCTTATTCAATCAGGCATTTGCTTTAAGCTGGAGATCGATAAATGAACTGATTGCTGTTGTATTATGGAATATTATATTACAGAATGTTTTAATGAATGATGGAATTGTATATTGATTTTTATACTATGTTTTGAAGTAAGTCATTTGTTAGTACGGACTGTTTAAAATATTGTTAAGTGTTCCGAGTCTCCAGGAAGGGGCGCTATACAAATAAAGTATATCTCTATCTATCTATCTATCTATCTATCTATCTATCTATCAGCGTAGGGGGAAGAGGGTGTCTTATTGTATGGCAAGGTGGGAGAGAGCAGCCATTAGCCTGGTGGGGGTAGATTAATAGTAGTTGGATGAGGAATAGGATTCCAGTTCTGAATCTGACCCTTTTTTAGGATTTAGGATTTTTGGCTTTTAATTCTGAAAACCTTAAAACCTAAAATTAAAAGCATAAAATCTGACCAATCTGAATACATGGGCTGAATTTTATAGACTTTATTCTCCCATGCAGATAGCCACATCTGATAATCATATGCTGTCAAACAAGGAAACAACTGTATCAAAACGAGAACCATACCATTAGACTGATTTCAGAGATTTTTAATTTGAGAGTTCTGAAGGAGTTTGTCTGGATACATGACTAACAGCATATTTTTGGAAGGATAAGCCATGGAAAAATATCAGAACAAAAACTAAGACAGTAAGTTTTGCGAACCAAAAAATTAAACATCATTCTGACCTTTAAGCGGAAGAAATAAATCTAGTGAAACAAAAATTAGATTACACCAAAATGTCAAACAAACTTGGTAGTTTAAGTATTCCAAAAATGAGTGTTGAGAGAAAAATGTCATACTTAACCCTAAAGAAATTACTCCTGTCCAATTGAATGCTATACTAAAAAACCCTAACTGTCAACAAACAGTATTTCCTATTATCTGGACCTCCGTGCAGCAAAGCATAAATGGCTTTCTAAACAATACTGTCCTGATTGTGGCTATCAGTAATGTATGACAGTAAGTTCTCCACTATGAATAATGATTTTGTGGGACATTTAAAAAATCTGAGATGGCCAAGGAAAGAAAGAACACTGCATCAGCCCTGTGACACACCCTGATATCAAAAATAAGAAATCTGTAGCACTCAGTCCTTTTACCATATGTGGACTGTCCATAAATAATAGAGATTGACATCCAGTAACATTATATCCAACACACTAAAAGAGGCTCTATGTCATAACGGTGGACTGCCGAAGTATGATCAAGCATTTGGGCGGTCACATCACGTGGTACCCAGCCATATGTAACTCCCTGGCACACAGCCAACTGGCACTGAACTTACAATTATAACGCTTATGCAGAGGCTGCTTCCGCACCCCCTACTTCAGGATTCTCAACTCCGGGGGGGGGGGTGCATGTTGGGGGATGCAAAACGTTAAAAAAAAATGGGGGCTGGGAGCAACAAAAATGTACCTGCGCCCGGACCTGAACCTAGCATTCTGTCCACCCAAGCTGCGAGCCCACTCATCATGCCACGGGGCCAGCTCAACAGCCCACCACGGCACCACCCCTCAAAACCCCTCCTGCCCCTCGCTGAGTGTGTTCACGCCCACCCCCCGCACACGCGTACGTGTAGCAACACACTGTTGTTATATGCGCCAACCCACCTCCCATCTGGTTGTCCTTCCTCATCGGTAGCCCCCATGACATGTGCCGTGATTCAGTCGCCATTTTGCGGTTCATTCAATTGCAGTCGATTATGTCATGGGCTACCCTAAAGAGGTTATCAAAGTTCACATAAAATTATTTAATAATAAAAGAGATGAAACAAACATTATATGTACTGTATATGATGGTATGACATTTCATGAAACAAATCACTACAGTTTATATAAAGGAAGAAACCATTAGATGCTTGTGTTTGAAATACCAGATGAGCCAGTTTGTCCAGTTTTAATGCATGAGAATTCCCTGACGTGTAATTGTTTCATATATAATCTGTCATCAGAAAGAGACTAATGGTTCATCAGCTCTGCCCATATTATCCTACCTTACCCCTTGACCTAGTGTCCTAAAGGTTGTCACCCTTTCCCTATTTACAATCAACCCCCTCCTCTGGGATCCCTCCGTGGGACTATAAGCCCTCTTATTCTGTCCCACCCATGTGATGTTTGAACACATTTAGGGTACCTGCCCCACCACTTCTATCTATAGTAAGTTTCATGGCTCCACCATCATCCAAGTGAAGTAGAACTTCATTGTATCCCTCCTGAATTTACCCCCAACTAACCTTCAATCATGTCTTCTTGTAACTGTGTTCCTATTTTTAACAAACAGGCCCTCACTTACACCTCAGAAACCTGTGCATCTCTGTCATATCCCCAATCTCATGTCTGGCCTCCAGCGGATACATGTTCTAGGCCACTAACTACTCCTCATAGTATCTGCCTTGTTGGCCTTGGATCATTTTGGTGATCCTTCTCTGTACTGACTCCAGCCTGTCTATAGCATTTCTCAGGTGAGGGCTCCAGAACTGGACATAGCATTCCAGGTAAGGCCTTACCAGCGATCTGTGTAGTGGCAGTATCATTTCACTTCTGCTATTGAAACCCCTCCTGATACACCTCAGCATCCTCAATGTCTTACCATATGCCTTATTACACTGGCTGCTTTACCCAAATCCCTCTCCTCTGTTGTAGTTGCCGGCCCTCCCATCCAGTACTCCATATGAGGGTTCCATTCCCCTAAATGCATCACTGTACACTTCTTATTGTTAATCCAACTGACAGATCTTTGACCACCTTTACAGTTTCTCTAGATCCTTCTGAAGTCCACTCACCCCTTCCTCGCTGTCCACCCTGCTGCATAGGAAAGAGACACATCTTGCCCTGGATATCTTCCCCTATGTCACTAATGAACATATTGAATTGGACAGGTCCCAGGACTGATTCCTGTGGCAGCTGGCTTGTGAAGCCCCCCCCATCCCCAGATATAGCCCTGTTTGCTACCACACCCTGCTGCCTCCTCCAGCCAGTTCCCCACCCACTTGACTAAATTGTTCTGTACTACTAAATTCTCCAGCTTTTTCACCAGCTTTCTGTGTAGCACTGAATGCAAGAGTCTGGAGTAGTGCTGAGTGATTGGAGATCTGCAGACGCAGTCTCACTCCACAAGGACAGGAGACAGGAAGGAGCCATGCATCTACAGGTCTGTCGGTCTTACTTCCATTGTAGGTAAGCTGATAGAAACCACAATAAAAAAAAGTCTGGTGTCCTACTTAAAAGACAATGGGCTACTGGACAGCAAAGCAGCAAGCAGCAAGGGTTTGTGTCAGGGAGGCTGTTCCAGACCAGCCTGATACTGGTTTTCGACTGGGTCACTAGGGCAACAAATAGAGAGCTGGCTGTGTGGATTTGCTCTACTTTGAATTTGGCAAAGCCTTTAAGTGCCACAAAGGAGGCTGTTGAATGTAGGCATAAAGAGGGGTTAAGTCAGGTGGATGAGGAACTAGCTGGAGGAGGCAACAGAAGGTAGTTGTAACTGAGTTAAGTCTGGGGAAGGGGGTCACAAGTGGGATGCTACAAGGATCAGTCCTGGAACTTGTCCAATTCAATATCTTCACTAGTGACATAGGGAAAGGTATGTCGAGCATGATGTGTCTCTTTGCTGGTGACACAAAGTTATGTGGAGGGGTAGACAGCAAGAAAGGGGTGAGAGAACTTCAGAAAGACCTGGAAAAACTGGAAAGGTGGTCAATGATCTGGTAGCGGAGATTCAATGTAAAGAAGTACAAGATGGTGTACTTAGGGAAAAGGAACCCACACAGAGTTTTGTATGGGAGGGTTAGGCTGGACAGTGCAAAGGACAGAGATTTGGGTGCCATCATCAGAGACTCCCTCAAGCAAACCGGGCAGTGCAATGAGGCCTGTACAGTAAGGCTTCAGGGATTCTGTGGTGTATCAGAAGGGGCTTTGACAGCAGGAGAAGCAAAGTGATTATGGTCCTATACAGCTCTCAGGTGAGGCCTCACCTGGAATACTGTGCCAAGTTCTTTTTTTTTGTAACTTGTACTTTATTGAAAAGGTTTTTTGTGAGACAATCTTTCAGTATATAGCAGAACAATGCATTATATATAAAAGGGACAAAGCAAGTTTACAGTACTGGAAATTAAGTACAGTACTATGCCCTTATTTTGGATCTACAAATATATACTATTTCAAAATATCTAATGAATGCAATTAATGCAATATGAACAAATTGTAGTCTTATGTCAGTTACTCAGTGTACACCATTACCCACTTTCCTCCCATATCCCCATAACTTTCAGGGAGTAAAATCAGGTCTTTCAGTAACAATATGGAATATCTAAGCAGTCCACCCATTTTGGAAAAGAGGTAATTTGTTTCTTGATTGATACATGATTTTGTTCCATTCTGTATAAATTTAAAACCACATCTTCCCACTGTTGTAGCATGCTAGGGGCAGTTTAATCTGTAGCAATTTTTGTCCAATCATTTTCACCTACTGCATAAAATAAAGATTCTAAATATTTCTATCTCATGTCTTTCATTGTATACGGGAAAATTAACAAGCATACCAAAGAGGGTGTTAGTGTACCAATGTCTGAGATAAGCTGTTGTATCTCACCTTTCATGGCCTGCCAATAATTTTTCAAGCTCTGGTAGTCCCACAAGATATAGGGTATGTGTGTGCATTGTCCTGGGACAATTGTACTGTCTCCAACATGTTGAGGTGTACCTTGGAAAAAATATGGCTATGATAAAGGGTGTTCTGAAAAATCAAAGTACCTCTCTTCATGAGAACTACTGTCAAGTGTGGGAGGCAGTTATTTTATGTTTTGCTGCCGTGAGAGTTGCTAGTCAAATTCCTGTTCCTATTTATTTTCCAGATTTTCTAAAGAGGTTAAGTGGGTTTGATTAAGAGCCTTATAACAGAATGAGATAAAGTGATGTCGCCACCCCCACCACATGGCTTGACTTAAAAGGAATATTAGGAGGTGTAATTGAGCTGTGTCTAATATTTTTCCTTTCATTTGAGACAAGTGGTGTCTCACTTGCAGTTAACAAAAATAGTATGTGGTTTGGAGTTGAAACTCCTGCTTAAAGGGACACTGTCAACTCCTCAAAGCTTAGCTACTCCCTCCTTTGCCTTCCTTCTATCACTAATGTACCTGAAGAATGTATTGTCTCCCTTTGTAACCGAATCAGCTATTATTTCCTCGGTTTGTGCATTAGCACTTCTCACTGTTTTTCCTACCTTTCTCAGACACTTCTGATACATTTCCCTGTCCTTGTCTCTTTGTGTCTCCTTATATTTGCTGAAGACTAGCCTCTTGGCCCTTTTTGGCCACCTCTCTTGAGAACCAAAGTGGTTTTCTTCTCCTTTTTCTCTTGTCTATTGACCTAACACATTGTTTTATGACCTCCGCTATGGCCTCCTTGATGTGTGCCCATTTCTCCTCAACATCCCCCCATCCCCCTTTTTTCCAGTGTTTCCGTAACTTGAAGTCTCATCCTGGTAAAGTCTGCCCTTCTGAAGTCTAAGACTCTTGCCTTCATTTGGGCTGACTGAATCCCTGTGTCCACCTTAAACCACACCATATGGTGGTTGTTGGTCCCTAGCTGACCTATCACCTCGAGCCCTGTACCCATTGGTCAGTATCAGATCAAGGATTGCCTGGTCTCTGGTAGGTTCCTGCACCAGTTGCCTAAGGCCAGACCCCTCAAGGGAGTCAGTGAACTCCCGTGCCCTGGCTGAGGCCCCTGCTGGGATGGACCAGTCTATTTCCAGCATTTTAAAGTCTTCCATCGCAGTGCCTCCCCCTATGCTGCCATGTGATGCATGTTTTCCAGCAGCAGTTTGTTCATTTCTTCTGCCTGAGCTGGGGGTCTGTAAATGAATCCTGTGCAAATGGCTGCTCCATTGCCTGGCCCAAGGGTGACCCAAACTTCCTCCTTTTGCTCATGCCTATTCTGAATTTCAGTTGCCTTGAGGCTTTGACGTAGAGGGCAACCCTCCCTCCCCTTTTACCTTCCCTGTCTTTTCTAAACAGGGTATAACCAGGTACACTTATGTCCCAGCTGTGGTTCCTGGTGTACCATGTTTCAGTTATGGCCACTATGTCCAGATCAGCCTCCATCTTACAGCCATCAGGTCTGGGACCTTGTTCCCCAGACTGCGGGCATTCATATGCATGACTTTCCATGGAAAGTGGCATCCTCTTGGCACACCCTTGTGTTTAGCCCCTTGTTTCATCCTACTATCCCTGGCATATTCTATGTGGTGCTTCCCTTTTACTACCTTTGTCAACGATGATATCATCTGGCCCTGTGTTCAGCCTTTTCTGTCCTGTGGTACTGGTGAATCTGCCCCCAGCATAACGTCCTTATTCCGCTTGATGTGTGCCCTAACCTGTGGTGGAGGGCTGTCTGTATCTTTCTGCTCCTGACAGCCCCCCCAGTGGCTAGTTTAAATGCTTGCTTAGGTAGCATGTAAACGTCTCACTGAGGACAGATGTTCCCTCCATTGAAGGATGCAGATTGTCTCTCTTTTGTATAGTTGTGCATCATCCCAGGTGGTACCTCAGTCACTGATGTAGCCAAAGCTGTTTTCCCCACATCAGTCCTTCAACCACTTGTTGAAGCTATTGATGCATTGGTTTCTTTCCCCCTCCTTCCCCTGACTGGTAACACCTCTGACAATGTAACAGAGTTAGCTACCTCCCCCAGGCACCTACCAAAATCCCTAAAATCCTCCTGAACCTTCTCCAAGCTAGCCCTGTCTTTGACTAGGTCATTTGTCCCCAGATGGACAATGATATCCAGCCCCTCCTCCTAGCCACAGCCTTAGCAATCCTGTGGATCTGCTCCCACTCCCTCCAAGCTGTGCCTCCTGGGAGACATTTTACATCCCTCTCCATCTTGATGTCCAACCCCAGCTCCATACCCCTAATTATTGAGTCCCCTACTAGGAGAAGCTTCCCCTTCCTCCCCTGGGTTTCTGTAGCCCCATCCCTGAGTCCTCCTCCTGGTAGGCTTGCTTGTCCTCCTTGGTCTCAACCTTGGATTCCCTTTCAGGGCTCTCCCTCTCCTTGAGAACATCGTATTTGTTCTCTAGTTGGACTGGTTGGGGGATGTGCTTGAGTGCCAACTTCCTCAATCATCCCTAGCCCACTGTAGTCCATTCAGGCCTCTGTCGTGTCAACCTCCATGGCAGTGCCTGGTGGTATGGTGGTCCCTGGGTGGGGCAAAGGTTTCCAGTATTTCTGCTAGCTGTGCACGGAGTCTTGCCACCTCCTCCCTCAGCCCAGAGAGGTGCCAACAAATGGGGTAGCACCGCAGTTCCCAGAATGTTCTTCTGAACACAGCTGCTCCACACCCACTGCACTGCACTACTTCTTGTACCATCCTGCATACTCCTGATGTGTGCTCTTTTGCCTCTCTACTTAAGTAGTGCATTTTTTTTTTGTTAATGCATCTGTTGTGGGAGGGATGGCCCACCCACTCTCCAGGAAAACATCTATAAAGGAAGGCCTAGCTCTGGGGTGAGTGGGTTGAGGGGTGGGAGGGAGGGACTAACGCAGCTCCCTAGCAGAAACAATTGGCCCCAAAATCCTCCCTCTTGTACTGTTCCCTGGACTTCTATCTGCTGCAAAAAGGACAAAGTATTAAGTTAGATCCCCCACTCTGCCCCAGAAGCTTCTGTACCGCGGGCTGAGGAGACTGAAGAAACACATCGAATTTAAAAGCAAGTCCCATGCAATCTGATCCTTGTACTTACTGCTGTTGAAGTTAGAGACCCACCCACTTAGAAACAGCCAGAACCTTTCAGAAACTAAGCAGGAAATAAAATCCCTTAGGAGGCAGAAATCACTGCAAAGGAAATTAAGAAACTCACAGAATTTAAAAGCAAGTCCCCTGCAATCTGATTCCTTGTACTTACTGTTCTTGAAGGTAGAGATCCACCCACTTAGAAAGAGCCAGAACCTTCCAGAAACTGAGCAGCAAACAAAATCCCCTAGGAGGCAGAAGCCACCGATTTAGGTGCGAACAGCGTAGCTGTTAACACCTGTTGTGCTCATGCATACTCTTTTGTGCATTCAGTGCAAGTGTTTTGGCTTCATGATGTCACTAATGATGTCAATGATTGGGCTTTTAATTCTTGGCATAGGATTTCAGAGCTGCAAAAGCCAGGGTTCGATCCCCTGTACTGTACAATATTTTCCTTCTCACTACAATTTTTGTTATATGAGCTAAATTGTTAGATGTCATTGCACATGTAATGAAGGGTTTCAACAGAGCTAAATAGCAGATGTTCAGATAATTGAGCTTAGTTAAACAGTATGTTGTTATCAATTAAATTAGTCCTGGCTGAGGCTTGTCTAGGTTTGAATACAATTTAAGTCACCTGTTTTGCAGATTGTGACATAACCTCTCCACCAAAGGAACTCAGTAGTGCACTGGATATGGGTTTGCTTAACAGGCAAAGAATCAGTGGTTCAAATCCTGGCAGGGACTTAAACATCCTTTTTTTAAACTGGAAACTTACCTGAGTGGTGATTCATGGTGGTGTGGAGTTGGAACAGTAAATTATATGAGAAGTAAATTTAGTTAGGAACAACAATTTGTGAAGGTAAATCACCCGCTGGTATTACAGTAAATCCCCAGTCTCCTGTTTTACAGGTTGTGACATAACCTCTACACCATAGCAAATGCAACTCACTTATCTGCAGCTCAATGACATACTTAAAGGGGCACTGTCAGCTTTTGAAGCAGTTTGTATGACCCCTCTACTATTTGCACCTGTTTGTTTGTTTAGTTTAATTTTGTTGACCGGGGAAGCCCACTGGGTCTAGAAGTCCCTTTTTCAGGGGCGACCTGGGGTGGATACAGATGGTAAGCAACTGAATTTGAACCAGATTAAGCTGTTGGTGTTATTTTTAGTGAATGAGGGAAATTCGGCCTGGACACCGGGGAAATTCCCCTACTCTTTTCGATAAGTGCCATGGGATCTTTAACATCCACCTGAACTACCACCAAATCCAGGCAGATGAGACCTCAGTTTAACGTCTCATCTGAAAGACAGCACCTCAGAAGTGCAACACCCCTCTCATGCTGCACTACAGTGTCAGTATTGGGATATTAACCCAAGTGCCAGATGTGGGAACCAAACCCACAACCCTCTGATCTCCTGGCCTCAGAGGCGAGTGTGCTACCTACTGAGCCACTGACACTGTTGACACAGTAAACTGCAATCTGAAAACAGTTTCTGACATGATTGTCCAATTGTATGTGTAAACTGTGTGGATGTTAATTTTTATTAAAAAAAAAAACACATTTTATGCAAACTGAGCTTATACCTTCCATGCCCTGCTCCTGTGCATCCCCTCTGTTGAATCCTGCCAACACTTTTTGTGGCTGGTAAACAAAATAGCAGGCAGTCAGTGCATGCAAAATGTGTTTTTTTTTTTTGTAAAACAATTAGTGTCTAAATACTTTACATGTATAATTGGACAGTCATGTCAGAAACTGTTTTCAGAGTGCAGTTTACAGGTACAAATAGTAGAAGGGTCATAAAAACTGCTTCAAAAGCTGACAGTGCCCCTTTAAAGGATACCTAAACCCTGTTTTTGAGTTATCACTAGTCTAAAAATCCAAGATTGTAGCAACTTAGATTATGAGCAGACATTTTAGAATACAGTATTACTTACCTTAAGTTTGGCCATTTACATCTTTTTTGTCGTGTTTAAATAATGTAAACAAAGTCTCCCCCATTTTGAAAAGATGCACCATGATCTAGGCATAAGATGGCACTGACATGGAACATGATGATGTCAATGAAGTGAGAGTGCAATTACATCATCATAAAAGCCTTATGCGTTGGCTTGTTTATGATCATAATATTTAACCTGTAAATCACAAAGACATGATAAACGGTATTTAACACATTCATCAGAGTTTGAGTTTGAAGTGGTGCTTCATGTTTGTGTGGAGCTGGAATAGTACATTATATGAGAAGTACAGTTGCAGCCAAAGACTTGGTCAAGTATTTCCAGATATTTCCCAATATTTCTAAAGAGATTCTTTCTGGTGGCCTTTTAGTGGTACTGCAGGAAAGCAGGACATTTCTCTAGCGATATTACAGATGTTTTAGGAAATATCTGGCCATGTCATTGGCTGCAACTGTACATTTAACTAAGTATGACAATTTGTAAAGATACATCGCCTCATGAGATTAGATCCCAAGATGCCCGTTTTGCAGGTTGTGACTTACCTCTACACCAAAGGAACTGCAATTCACTCACTTGCACCTCAGTGGCACACTGACTGTATGTTTCCTCAGTAGGCACAGGATCAGCAGTTTAAATTCTGGCAGGGACTTAAACATTTTTTCAACTGTATTGGTAAAATGGAAACTCATTTGAGTAGTGTTTCATGGTTGTGTGGAGTAGAAAATTATATGAGAAGTAAATTTAGAACAACAATTTGTGAAGGTAAATTGTCTGCTGGGATTAGACTGCAGTCACCTGTTTTGCAGGTGTGACATAACCGGTACATAATAGCAGTGGAACACTGAATGTGTGTTTGCTGAGCAGGTAAAAGATCAGCAGTTCAAATGCTGACAGGGAATTCGGCATTTTTATTTTCAGTTTTTTTGTAAGATAAAATCTCATTTGAGTGGTGAATCATGGTGGTGTGGAGTTGGAATAGTAAATTATTTTTGATAAGTAAATTTAACTAACAACAACAATTTATGAAGGTAAATTGCCTGCTAGGATTAAATCCCCAGTCCCCCATTTTTCAAGGTGTGACATAGCCTCTGTATTATAGGAACAGCAACTCACTTACCTGTAGCTCAGTGGCACACTGAATACATGTTTGCTTAGCATTCAAAAACATCAGTGGATCAAATGCAGGTAGACATAAGCTGAATACTGGCTGGGACTTCAATATTTTTTCAAATTTTCTTTGTAAGATAAAACTCACTTTAATGACAATTCATGGTCTGGTCTAGTTGGACTAAAACATTATGTAAGAAGTAAATTTAGCTAAGAACAACAATTTGTAAAGGTAAATCGCTTGCTGGGATTAGATCCCTACTTGCCTGTTTTGTAAGTGTAACATATCCTCTACACCATAGGAACTGCAACTCACTTATGTACATTTCAGTAGCACACTGAATGTATAAAGGGTCAGTGTCTTAAACCACAGCAGGGAACTAAGCATTTCTTTTTCATTTTTTTTTTTTTGTAAGATGGACACTCACTTGCGTGGTGATTCATGGTGGAGTGCAGTTGGAACAGTAAATTATATAAGTACTGTACATTCAGCTAAGAACAACAGTTTGTGAGATTAAATCCTCAGCTGTTTGTTTTGCAGATTGTGACATAACCTCTATATCATAGGAACTGTAACTCACTTAACAGCTGCTAAGTGGCATACTTAATGTGTGTTTGCTTAGCAGGCAAAGGATCAGCAGTTCAAATTCTGACAAGAACTTAAATATTTGTTTTAAGATGGAAGCGCACTTGAGTAGCAATTCATGGTGTTGTGGAGTTAAAAAAAAATAAATTATATGAGTAGTAAATTTAGCTACAGTATGAACAACAGTTTGTGAAGATAAATCACTTGCTGGGATTATATCCCCAGTTGCCAGTTTTACAGGTTGTGACATATCCTCTATACGATAGAAAATGCAATTCAATTGTCTGCAACTCAGTGGCACACTGATTGTGTGTTTCTGTAGCAGGCAAAGGTTCAGTGTTTTAAATTCAGATAGACACAGTTTGAATACTGGCAGGGACTTAAACTTTTTTCAAGGTTTTTGTAAAATGGAAACCCAGTATAGTGGCAATTCATGATGGTGTGGAGTGGAATAACAAATTATATGAGAATTAAATTTAGCTAAGAACAACAATCTGTGACAGTAAATCACTTGGGGATTAGACCTCAGTCACCTGTTTTGCAGGTGTGACATAACCTCTACATAATAGGAAGTGCAGCTCATTCATCTGCAGCTCAGTGGTACACTGAATGTATGTTTGCTTAGCAGGCAAAATATAAGCGGTTCAAATTCTCACAGGAACTTTGGCATTTTTTTTGTATGATGGAAACTCACTTGAGTGGTGATTCATGGTGGTATGGGGTTGGAATAAAAAATTATATTAGAAATAAATTTAACTAAGAACAACAATTTGTGAAAGTAAATTGCTGCTGGGATTAACTCTGCAGTCCCCTGTTTTGCATAATGTTACAGAACCTCTACATTATAGGAACAGCAAATCACTTACCGGTAGCTCAGTGGCACACTGAATGTGTGTTTGCTTAGCAGGCCAAAAAAATCAGTGGTTCAAATACAGGCAGCAAAAAGAACAGAGAAGCACCAGGAGGACAAACGATGGTGCTGTAATGTAAAAAATGGAAACAGCACAAGCACAAGCACCCAACAATCGGACACAATCAACACATGGACACTGTATAAGTGTCAGTCCATTTAATTAATAAATAGTGGCATGTAACACAATCAATAGACTAGAGCAAATAGCTGTAAACATGTGGGATAAGCGTACATTTCACCCAGCTAACTGCTGGGCTTCTTCAGTGTGAATCAAAAGGCCCTAGTCATGTGCTTATATACATTGACCATGTGCTTAATAGATTAATTAATTAATTGTAAAATCACTCACCACTAGTTTCAGTCACCTTAGTGGAACCACTTTTCAACACACATTATGTGTTAAAAAACACACATGAAATCAGTTATACCTTGAGAAATGGCATGAAATACATCATATATTGAAACACTGAAACATTGAGGTTGACGGCAGATAAGGACTGCAAAGCCCATCCAGTCTGCCCATTTCTTTTTCTACCTTATAAATGTGCCATCGCCCTTGCTCTGTCAGTGGCCTATCTATTCATACTCATCTGTATTGCTCCCTTATGCCTATCCCATGCCTGTTTGAAGCCCTGCACTGTATTCATAGCCACCACTTCCTGAGGTAGGCCGTTCCATGCATCCACCACTCTTTTTGTGAAAAAGAATTTCCTCACATTCCCCGTTAATTGGTCTCCCTCTAATCTCATGCTGTGTCCTCTTGTTCTGCTATTTTTCTTATATTTAAACATGTTAGACTCTTTCACCTTGTTAATGCCCTTAAGGTGTTTGAATGTTTCGATCATATCACCTCTCTCCCTCCTTTGCTCAAGGGTATACATATTGAGCTCTGTTAATCTGTCCTCACATGTCTTCTGTTGCAGTCCCTGCACCATTTTGGTTGCCCTTCTCTGGACTGCCTCAATTTGGTTAATGTCTTTGTGAAGGTGTGGCCTCCAGTACTGCACGCAGTACTCCAGATGGGGCCTAAGCAGTGTCTTGTAAAGAGGGATTACTACCTCCATCTTATGACTTGTGATACTCCTACTAATACACCCTAACATCCCCCTAACCTTACCTACTGCTTTAGAGGTCTGCTTGGATGATTTCAGGTCATCGATGATGATGATGATGCCCAAGTCTCTTTCTTCCTTTGTGACTGCCAGCAACTCCCCTCCCAGCCTATAGGTGGCTTCAGGGTTTCTCTTCACTATGTGCATGATCTTGCACTTCTTTGCATTAAATCCCAGTTGCTAGTTTATCCAGACCTCTTCTCATTCTGCCCACTCCATCTGGATCATCTACTCTGTTGCAGATCTTGGTGTCATCTGCAAACAGACAAGCCTTACCCTCTAGTCCATCTGCAATGTCACTAATGAAGATATTGAAGAGGACTGGCACCAGGACTGATCCCTGAGGCACCGCACTTGTGACTTGCATCTCTTCTGACTGTATACCATTTACCACCACTCTCTGTTTTCTGCCCATCAACCAGTTTGCCACCCAGTTGACCAACTTCTGACCCACCCCGAGCCTACCCAGATTATTTATCAATCTTCTGTGGAACAGTGTCGAAAGCTTTGCTGAAGGTGACATCAACTGCTCCCCCCTTGGTCCACCACTCTGGTTACCCAGTCAAAGAAATCTATGAGATTAGTTTGACAGGACCTTCCTTTTGTAAACCCATGCTGTCTTGGATCCTGTGCCCCTATGGATTCCAGGTGTTGCTCTATCCTTTCCTTAAGGAGTACCTCCATAATCTTGCCCACTACTGAGGTAAGACTGACTGGTCTGTAGTTCCCTGCCTCCTCCCTGCTACCACTCTTGTGCAGCGGGATCACATGAGCCCTTCTCCAGTCTTTTGGGACCTCTCCTGTGCTCAGAGACTTACTAAACAGTTCTGCTAATGGCTCTGCTAGTTCCACCCTTAGTTTCTTAAGTACTCTGGGATGTATGCCATCAGGTCCCATTGCCTTGTCCACCCTGAGCTTATCAAGCTCTTGTAGGACCCTTTCTTTTGTGAAGGGAGTAGTGCTCACATCCCTCCCCCCTGTGTCCATGGTGCAGAGCTGTGGGCCCTGCCCTACCTTCTCTTCAGTAAATACTGAGCAAAAGTATCTGTTTAGGATAGATGCTTTTACAGGGTCCTCCTCCTCACATGCCCCCTTTTCTCCTTTGAGCTTAGCAATACCCCCCTCTGGACTTTCTCCTTTCACTAATGTATCTATAGAAAGTCGTGTCACCTTCTTTTACTGTTCGTGCTAGTGTTTTTTCAGTTTGGGACTTTGTCTGCCTTACTGTCTTCCCTGCTTCTCTTAGGGCAGTTTGGTATGCCTCCCTATCTTCATCCTGCTGTGTTCCCTTATATTTCCTGAAGGCCAGCCTTTTGGCTCTGACCTTTTCTGCTACTATATTTGAGAACCAAAGTGGTTTCCTTCTTCTTTTGCACTTCCTTTTCTGTCTAACACAATGGGATGTTGCTTCAAGTATTGCATCCTGAATGCTTGCCCACTTTGCCTGTACCCCCTCACTTGTGTTTCTTTTTGCCAGGGCTAGCTTAACTCTGTTGGCCATCTTATCAAAGTCAGCTCCTCTGAAGTCCCATAGTTTTGCCTTGGAATGGGATGATTTAGATGTAGTGGCCAAATTGAACCATACCATGTGATGGTCACTGGCCCCATGTGACCTTCTACCTCGAGATCTGTGATCCCTTCCCTGTTAGTTAGTACTTGATCTAGGATAGCCCTGTCTCTTGTGGGTTGTTGTACCAGTTGTTTGAGGCCCTCCCCCTGCAGGAAATCCACCATGTGTCTAGTTCTGGCAGATGTTCCTGCTGGTATTGACTAATCTGTATCCGGCATGTTGAAGTCTCCCATTATCAGAACCTCCCCTTTAGCTGTCATGTTTTGTATATCTTCTAACAGTAATGTGTGTCTATGTCTTCCCCCGGTCTGGGGTCTGTAGACAACTCCAGTTCTTATGGCTGTCCCATTTCCTGTTTCCAGGTCACCCACAGTTCTTCTGGCTCCTTTTGTGTATTCTGAATTTCTGTAGCTTTGATATTTTCATTGACATATAGGGCCACCCCCCTTTGCATCTCGGTCTCTTCTAAACAGTACATAGCCAGGTACCGAAGTCTCCCAAGTGTGGTTACTGGTAAACCACGTCTCACTAATTGCTACTATGTCCAGTTTAGCCTCTGACATTATTGTCTGTAGGTCTGGGATCTTATTTCCCAGGCTGTGAGCATTTGTGTACATGATTTTCCATTGGCCAGATTTCGGTGTGTTAGTTGTTGGGTGAGGTTTGGCATTTCCCCTGTGCATCGTATGGGGAGATGGACCTTTTTCCTCACCTGGTGATGCAAATGAACTGCAAACATGCTGAATCCATGTTTGACCACTAGCTGAGGGGGGAGGGGTGTTCTTCCCATTCGACGTATGGGGTGCTGCACCCCTCTCCCCATTTGCTAGTTTAAATATTCTGCAAAGACATCAAACTTCTGCCCCAATGCACTGACTCCCTCCTTAGTCAGATGCAGTCCATCAAATTTAAAGAGCTTTCGCTCCCAGAACTGTTGCCAGTTCCCTACAAATCTGTGTCCTGGCACCAGCCCTTGAGCCACATGTTTAGCTCCCCTATCTCCCCTTCTATGACCTTCCGTCCATCTGCCCCCCTCTTCCAGACTGGCAGGATCTCAGAGAAGGAGATGTCAGATGAAATGGATGATAGTTTGTCACCCAGCCTGGTCAGGTGTTCCTTGGTCTCCACAACTGACCAGCTGGCGAGATCATTAGTCTCTATGTGTACCAGGACATCAATGTTTTCTCCTGCTTTGTGAACAGTTTTAGCAATGCAGTCAGTGTCTCTCCACGCTGATGTACCTGGGAGATATCTGACCATTACCCATGGCTGGAGATATATTTAAATGATGATCCATTCAAATAAATGCATTATGTTGAAATAGGCCAGTGGCCCACTAAAACTACTTATAATATGTCATTATGACAATTAATACAAATATATAGATGCCAATCCGAGGCACTAATACTTAAGACATCCAATTACTATGCCAATTAGAGAACACCACAAATCAATTGCTGTTACGTAAATAGCATGCACAAAATGTATATGTAATTAATGTGAAATGAAACACACATGTGGATAAGAGCCACTGCAAGATGCTGGTCCTTTACCAAAAAGAAATACCAATTATCAGAAAATAAATACTTATTAAATAACTGGAGTCTATATTTAGTTATTCTCTATTATATGCTGTTGTTAAACGAAACCAAGATAATGGGGGAGAAAAATTAGAGCTGTAGATATTAGGTTCAAATACAGGTAGACACAGTTTGAATCCTGATAGGACCTTAAATATTTTTTCAAATTTTCTTTGTAAGATCGAAACTCACTTGAGTGGTGATTCATGGTAGTGTGGAGTTGGACTGGTAAATTATATGAGAAGTAAATTTAGCTAAGAACAACAATTTGTGAAGGCAAATTGCCTGCTGGGATTAGATTCCTCATTGCCTGTTTTGCAAGTTGTGACATATCCGCTACACCATAGGAACTGCACCTAAATTGCCTGCAGCTCAGTGACACACTGTATGTGTATTCATTTAGCAGGCAAAGAATCAGTTTTTCAAATCCTGGCAGGGTCTTAGACATTTGTTTAAATTTGTTTTTTATATGGAAACTCGCTTGAGTGGTGCTTCATGTAGGTGCAGAGTTGGACTAGTAAATTATATGAGAAGTACATTTAACTAAGCACCACAATGTGTGACTGTATATCACCTCATGGGATCAGATCCCAAGTTACCTGCTTTGCAGTTGTGACATACCTCTACACCACAAGAAATGCAACTCTCTCATCTGCACCTCAGTGGTACACTGAATGTGTGTTTGCTTAGCTGGCACAGGATCAGCAGCTCAAACCCAGGTAAACACATTTCAGATCCTGGCAGGGACATAAACATTTTTTTTCTAATTCTTTGGTAAGATGAAAACTCATGTTAGTGGACATTTGCGGTGGTGTGGAGTTGGAATAGTAAATTATATCAGAAGTAAATACAGTTAAAGAATAACAATTTGTGAAGGTAAATCACCTGCTGGGATTAGATCCCCAGTAGCCTGTTTTCCAGATTGTGACTTAAACTGTGCTCCACAGGAACTGCAATTCCCATACGTGCAGCTCAGTGGCACACTGAATGTATGTTCACTAGCAAGCAAAGGATTAGCGGTTTGAATCCAGGTAAGCACACAGTATATTGTATTTCAATACATAATTATTTTACAAGTTACAGACCTTATTTGGCACCTTTAGTACCACTGGTACTTTGGTTTCTTTAGTTTTTGTGATGAGCTGAGGATGTGAACTAGCTGACTGATGAGTGAGCATGCAAGAGACTGCTAGTGCAGAGTGAGGGACTTTTTTCTGGCTGCTTCTGATATCCCCCTCTCCCCAACTGTGGCAGCTTTCAGTTCAGCTCCCAGTGTCTCCCCCCGACAGGTAAGACTGTGTCAGACTGTGAAAGAAATTGACTGATTCCAAATAGGGATCTCAGCTGTCCCCACCCCACACTCTCCACATCCCTACTCAACTCACGGACATATGTTTTTGCTCCTCTGCTTTATTCTACATTATAATTTTATTTAATTGGTGTAAACAGTATTTAATTTTAATATGAGAAATGACAAAGGCGTGTGTTAAGACTGACAGAGTGGCAGAGACTGATGAAGTGTTGCAAGGGTGACTGGACATACAGTAGGGCAGAATACTAAAACTGCAAACAGGCTTCTGTCTCATCAACTCAAGGACAGAGAGGTATTTGGTCCTCTTCTTTACTATATGGTGCTGTTTTTATTTAATGCTGAGAGAGTGTTGTAAAGGTGATAAAAAGTACGGCTGAATACTGAAACAGTCTAAACAGGCCACAAAGGAAAAACAACCGATAACAGCGGGAGCCATAGTAGGCATTTATTACAAACCAGAGTTCGCAACAGTGGGGTTCACTATAGTGAGGGAGCTCTGTAGTATAATATGGATAAAACTCAATGGACCATCAGCCTCTTTCTGCGAACAGAGTCTATGTTTATAAGTTTCTACAAATTTCACAGTGAGAGTGGGAAAAAGACTTTGAAAATGAGTCAGTAGGCAGAATGTGGGACATAATGATAAATAAAATTAAGGAAGAGGTACATACTCAGATAACAAGTATAAAGAAGTACAATACAAGGAAAAATGCACCAGGATGGTTGAACTCTAACATTAAGAGAATGATCAGAAAAAAGAATAACATGTATAAAGAAATAAAAACCAGAAATAATCATGAAGGCAATATAGCTTATAGAGACATGGTCAGAAAAGTTAAAAAGGAAATAAGAAAAGCTAAATCTGAGTATGAGATCCTATTGGCTTCTAAAGTAAAGACAATTACAAAGCATTTTACACTTACATTAATAGCAAACAAAAAAGGTCAAACACAATAGGTCCCTTTGTTAATAAGGAAGGTAACACAGCAGACAGTAAAGAAATAGTAGATATTCAGAACAACTATTTGTGTTCAGTCTTCAATAACAACATTATGGATAATCAGAAGGGCAAAATCAAATCAAATCCTGGCCAAACAGAGATATACCAAAAGGATGTATTAGAAAGACTACAAAAACTAAATATAAAAAAATCACTAGGCCCGGACAATATACACCCAGGGTGCTTCAGAAACTTTCAGAATATCTAGTTCCACCACTCACCTATATATTTCAGATCTGGACAGAGGGGAGGTAGCACAGGGGGTGGAGAGAAGCTACAGTAATGCCCCTATTGAAAAAAAGGCCCTAAAACAAAGCCCGAAAGTTTTAAACCTGTGAGTTTGACTTCAATGATGGGTAAAATTCTGGAGGGTATATTAAAGAAACTTATGAAATGGGTATCATAAAATAGGAGCTCGGATTGGCTGCTAGGGATGCGATATTCATTCTGATACACAGGAAAAAGGTCCAACATTGGCCAGTGATCATTGATATAGGTGATGCTGCCCACATCAGAACGTTAACAAGACAAAATGCATTCATCTTGTTTGTGTCAGAAGTGGCCAGCCGAACTGTAAAAAATAAAATAAATACCTCTGACCTCCTGTTCACTTTGAATATTTAGATTTTTTTAAATCCATCTGCCTATTTCCTCGTGGATGCAGCATAAAACGAACAGCCGCAATCTCTCCACCAGCCGGGCCGCTTGCTCTTTAAGGTCTATCTTTTAATTTCAACAAAAAAAGAAATGAACAGCCACAATGTCTCTCCTGACCCGCCCACTCGTTCATCTATTAAAAAAAATGGAACAACCATGATCTCTGTACCAGCCCACCAGCTCTCTCTCTCTCTCTCTCTCTCTCTCTCTGCCAGCCTGCTCTCTCACTCTTGAAGTTTTGTCTTTTAATTAAAAACAAAAAAGTAACAAACAGCTGCGATCTCTCTTACTTGTCTTAACACGGCAGTTGGGGTGAATACTGACATGACAACCAGACCTAAAGTACAGAAGCCTTTGTAGGACAAAATTCCTTCAGTCAAAAAAAAAAACACAAAGGACACTTACGCGGAGGAACTAGTTTATTAAAAGTGAGACAAACATACATGTTTTCTCCTACTTAAATTGGAAATTTAACCTACCAAATGCAGTTGCACTAAAGATAGCCATTTCATAAGTGCAATAAGCCACACCAGGATGTGCGTTAGACACTTTAACACATGGCTAGGAGGCTGGACACACTTGGCCGGTGGTCTCATGCCTCACTACACCTCCTAGCTGTGTGTTAAAGTATCTAATGCACACCCTGTCATGGCTTATTGCTTACATATACTATCACATTTGGAGACATATGACCTAACAGACCCAGTACATCATAGCTTCACAAATACCAGGTCATGTCAAACCAACATGCTTGTCTTTTATGAGAAAGCAAGCAAGGCACTGGACAAAGGAAAATCAGTAGATATGGTCTTTTTAGATTTTTCAAAGGCCTTCTACAAACTCCCACATGCTGAATTATTAAATACCCTAAGAGAGATAAAACTGGATATAAACATATAATTAACGGGACAGAGGAATGGCTGGGAAAGAGAAGACAGAGGGTTACACTAAATGGCATACTATTGGATTGGACTTATGTGACGAGTGGTGTCCCCCAGGGCTCAGTGCTGGGACCCTGTCTCTTCAATATTTATGTTACATCATCCTAACATATGGCTAACAAAATTTGCAGATAATTGCAGAATAGGGGCAGTCGTCAACAACCAAAACAATAGTGTTAACCTGCAAGATACTCTAGAAAATATCCATAGATGGACCATCACAAACAAACTAGAACTCGGCTTGGGGAACTGTACAGTGATGCATATGGGGAAGCATAACAGGAAACATGGGTACAGCATGGGATGCCATAGTCTATTAGAATCAACACAGGAAAGAGATCTAGGGATCAGGATCAGTGCTGACCTGCAATTCAGTTCACACTGTAAAAATATAGTGAAAAAGGCAAATCAAACCCTGAATTGCATTTTGAGACACGTAGGGAGCAGAGGATAGTAGAGTGTTAATGCTGCTGTATGGGTCCCTAGTGAGACCACAGCTGGAGTATTCTGCGCAGGTCTAGTCACCATATAAACAAGCATCTGTCAATACTGAATGTTTACTTGCTGGTATTAGCATTGGAAACGCAGGAGTTAGACAGATGCAGAATAGGAATGGCAGTGAAGTACTGAACTTCATGCCATCCCCGCCTTTACCCTGCAGAGCCCGACAGGTACTGGGGTATACGTTTGGGTCATCGCCCATAACGTTCATGCCATTTCACTTCACCCTATCCTGCAGACACCAACACATGTTGAGGTGTGCCTTGGGGTGTTCATCAGTACAGTCACCCCATTCCATAAGGACATACACTGAAATGGGTGCAGTATAGGAAAATGGGTGAACTGTGGGGCCGAAGAGTTCAAGGCACACCTCGATGCCTGTCACTGGCTGCAGGGTGGCGGGGTGGGGAGTGGAATGGCATGAGCATTACAGTCGGCAGTCCAAAGGCACACCCCCGATGCCTGTCAGTCTGTACAGGATGGAATGTTATGGTTAGACACCCTAACGCCTCGGGCATTTGTTGGTATTTACACTACAAATTTTCAACATGACCTTTTTGTGACCCCTACCTCATGAAAGTATTTGGGACCTCTTCTCATGAACAGTGGCAATATGATTTTGTTAATGTGTCCTGAACTTTGAGTTCCCACAGTGACTGTGCCATTCTGTGCCAGATGTACGAAAACACAGATTTGGCAGGATGTGAAGAATGACAGCTGTACCATTCATAGGGAGCTGTGAAGAGATGGCAATATTGAAAATCTGTAGTGAAAATATTAAAAATGCTCGAACTTCTGAGCTTATGTGGAAACTGTGCAACGCATTTGCATAACACAGTCATTTAGTGGAATTTTTTCATCAAATTTTCAACATAGGCATTTTGTGACCTCTGCTCATGAACAGTGTCACTATGATTTTCCTAATCTGTCCCGAATATTGATTTCCCACAGCTACTACATTATTCTGCACTAGATGTATAAATGCATATTTCACGCAGGATATGAAAAATGACAACTGTACTGTTCATAAGGAGTTGTGAAAAAATGGCAATGTTGAAAATCTGGAGTGAAAATATTACAAATGTGCGTAATTACGAGGGTGCGTGGAAACTACACAATGTACACTCGTAACACAGTCATTTCATGGACTTTTGTCACTAAATTTTCAACATAGGCATTTTAGAACCTCTGCTCATGAACTGTGTCACCGTGATTTGTTTTTAATCTGTCCCGAACACTGACTTCCCACAGCAACCACACTATTCTGCACCGGAAGCATGAAAACACATTTTGGCCCGGATGTGAAAAATGACAGGTGTACTGTACATAAGGAGGTGTGGAAAATGCCAATGTTGAAAATCTGGAGTGAAAATATTACAAATTCACAATCTTACGAGCGTGCGTGGAAACTGCGCAATGCACACTCGTAAAACAGACATTTTTAGATTTTTTCACCAAATTTGCAACATAGGCTTTTTGAGAGCCCACCTCATGAACACTGGCACTGTCATTTCATTAATCGGTCCCAGAAGGTGATTCCGCGCAGTGACCCCTAAATTACCTTTCAGGACTGAATAACGCCATGACAGTGCCTGAATTCATGAGTCGAGGTCCCAGTAACCCCATGTTGAAATTTGGTGCCAAAATTCCCCATAATGCCTGAGATATGCACCAAAGTTGAAAAATTCCTATTTATGTCATTATACCGGGATTTCTTCAATTCGCGGTAGGCTTTGAAGAGTGCAGACGTGTTCCCGGCCACACCGATGATCGCCACTGGCCAGGGCACTGGAGGTAAGTATAGGGTGAGGGGGGTGTGGGGAGGTTGAGAGCACAGTGGGTAAGTGCGAGTTGGGGGGAAGAGGACGGTGACCAGCGTGGGACCATTTCCTTTGTTTCAGGGAGATAAAAAAAAGAAGAAAAAGACGCCGTGGGAAGTGGGTTTTTTTCCCCAGTCTTGTTTTCAGTACACTGGGGTGGGATCCCAGAGTGCCAGCTGCCTTTTTTGGGGTGGAGGTACTTAAGCCAATGGGGATTGGGCCCCACGTCGGCAAGGAACGACTGTTTGGGGGCCATGATGCCAAGGGGATTGGGCTCCCCCTCGGCACACAACAAATGGGGGAGGGGGTTACATCATGCCTACAGGGAGTGAGCTCCCTTGTTGGCAGATTAACTGGGTTGGGAGCTGCCGATAGGGGGATTGGCCACCCCGCCATGTTTACTTTACTTGTTACATTTGGGAAGGTACCACCCTGCAATGACGGGTTGCTCCCTCATTGCAGCGGAATGGCTGACGCAGCAATGATGAGGTGGCCACTCATTACAGCGGTGAAAACATTTCAACTTGATGGCACTTTTGGAGACCAGTGACATCGGCACACTGTGCCTCCATTGGTCCACCAATGCCAAGCCCCCAAATTCAGTGCCTCCGTTGGCTGCCACAGTGCCGCACCTCCACAACCTGCTTCGGTCCTAAGCTGCCGCATAATGTTTCTTGTGCATGAGCGCAAGCAGACATAAAAAGGGGAATATGCAAAAGATAGAAGGCATACAGAGAAGGGCCACAAGATCAGTAACAGGCCTTAAAGATGCCCCATATGAAGAGAGACTGAAAAGGATAAATCTGTATACACTTCTCTATAGGAGGATCAGAGGGTATATGTGCATGCTGTACAATGCCTTATACAATAACTCATTATGGGAAGATCTAGGGTTGTCCCTAAAATACTGCAAATATGAACCTAGAAGCCACCTCCTGCAGCTGTCTATGGGAAGATGGAACCTGCTCAGGAGAAAGCAATGGTTTAGTCAGCGTGTGGTCCCCCTGATGAACAGACTCCCAGTAGAAATAGTGACAAGCGAGACAATCAGTACTTTTAAAAAGAGACTCGACAAATTCTGTACAAACAAAACTACACCAACTTAAACATAAACTGGCAAGCATTAAGGATGAAAGTCTATTCAACTTGTATTTACCTATGTTATCTATGTTACTATAAGTATAACAAGGTAAAATACTGCAGGCAAGGGAAAGCGGACACAATGTTTAAGTTACTGTATTGTATTACTTGAGTACTCTTCCAAAATATAGTTTACTGTATTAGTGATAGGACACCACTTTTAGAAATACAGAAAGGTGTAAACAATGGGAATACTCACACACATGCAAATATACTGTACTGTATCCCAGTAAAAGTTTTGCATACTGTATCATTCTACAGTTGATAAATCTGTACACATGAGTGCCATCTCAACACCAGCACACACCAGGGCATGTGTCCTACTCCTGGTGCCAAAATGCTGTGCTCTAGTTGGTGGCCCATGTGTGCAGTTGTATACCCCTAACCTTGGTGCCAGCTGTTGTGCCTCCCCATGCCCTGGTAACCAAAAGATGCTGGAGCTACTGGTGGTACACACAGATCCCAAAGGTTTATCTACAGACACAAGGACTATACATCCTGTAAAGACATAAAAGGTGGATTAGTTTAATATAAAATATTTATCATTCAAAATTTCACATTAGCAACCACAGCAATAAAATGGAAATACCTAGTCACCCAAAATAAATAAACTATATATGATCTTACTATGCTCATCAATGTCATTATCCCTCTGTCATGTATCCCCACATACCTCTGAAATACACAGCTAAATATACTTCCTCATATCAGAATACACTTCCTGATTCTCACAAAAGGAAAACCAGCCATTAGACTAGTAATAATTCAGTTTAGTTACATTTTATTTGTATATATTAAAAATCCAAACAATTGAAAAATATGTAAATAAAATACATTTAAAATGTATTACAGGCATAAAAGTTGCACTATATATTTATAGATATATATCCTAAAACAGGTATAGGCACAAATATCATTATAAAATATGTTTAAGAATCTGATCACAGTACCATTATAATTATACCTTGTACATCAGCTGTTTTCGCCATGTTCTTTCTTTTTTGGATTGCAAATATGCCCAGCCCAAAGGCAGTAGAAGTATTTATAGGATTTAGAGCAAATTTTAATTTACCATCTGTTGGAATTCCTGTAATACCGTTTATAAATAGGATGCTTCATTTACCTCTTGCTAGAGCATGACAAGAACAGACAAATAAAAAGCGAAGTATAACACAGATTCCAGTAAAAAACACATGAACATTTAACACCCTTCATTAGTCTCCCTAATCCATCCATTGCTATTATCAAAGAAAGGTCTAACAATCTGGAGATATAATTAAGTCACAGCCTTCCTTTGTTCCACATTTTTTAATTCATTTTAGATAGGGCTTTTGCATAAAGCTGGAATTTATTATCTTTGTACAGTAGACACTAAGATAAGTCTATGATTTTAACCAGGTTTATTTGAATAGCTAGATCTAAACAAGATCGTCTGGCCCATATCCAGAATATTGAATCTGTCACTCAGGACACCAACTTTCCCCAGTATCTGGAAAGTCTTGCATGTCACTCCAGTCCACAAGACCGGAGACCCCACAAACCACTCTATCATCCCATTTCTGTCTTGCCCCCGCTGTCAAAAGCACAAGAATGTATAGTAGCTAACCAACTTATGGACTACCTCAATAAATGCAACAAGCAATGCCAGGAAGAGCATGGTTTCTGCAGAGCTCACAGCACCATAACCACCCTTGCTGAATACACAAGCTACACTTTTGAGGAGCTTGATAAAGGCAAAGCTAGTGGGGTCAATTTTCATTGACCTCACTAAAGCATTTGACACAGTAAATCACTGAATCCTGCAGGTTAAATTACATTCCTTGGGCTTCTCTGCTGATGCAGTATCATTATTCCAGAGCTATCTGGAATTAAGAACACAAGGCATAAAAATAAATGGGACTCTCTCCAGCCCAAGAGCAGTCACCCACGGGATACCCCAAAGCTCCATTCTCAGACCGCTCCTATTCAGCCTCTTCATTAACTCACTGCCACTCATGTGCCCATTGAAAGTGTTGCTGTATGCCAAAGATGCCGTCATCTATGCCAGCAGCCAGCAGATGGACCAGCTTGTAGAAGAGCTCCAGTTTAGCTTCAACAAGTCGGAGCACTAGTTCCAGCAAAACAAACTCCTTTTAAATTACAAGAAAACTAAGGTCAAGCTGTTCACCACATTGCAAGCCAAGCACCGAGTAGGCCCCCTAACATTTACTAGCAAGGACGGAGTACCATTGGAACAAGTCAGCACTTTAAATACCTGGACTTACACCTTGACGACACCCTCTCCTTCACACATCATATTGACCATGTAGATGCTAAACTTGGCATTCTTTACTGTCATAGAAATACCAAAACTCCCACCACACTGAAACTGGCCGGCAGCTGCTCACTCATTTCGGCAATTGGTTACAGACTAATTATTTACAGTGCCACCACCAACATGGCACTAAAAAGGATTCAAACCATCCTAAACAAGTCATGCAGACTGGCCGTTGGGGTGAACAAAACAACCCATACCTGTAAACTCTACTATCTCATGGAGTGGCTCCCTTTACAGAGCAGGGTTAAATGCCAAACATGTATCCTGGGAAAAAAGGCCCCGCTAGGCCAAACTGCAGCTGGGCTACTAAAACGTTTCTCCCCAACTAACCACTTGCAGTGCACAAGATCCAAAGATGTGTCCCATTCAGTTGCACTTAATTCGCATAAAGATCCATAGCCTATAGAGGTCCTAAATGACAAACTCCCTAACAGCCTAGCTAGTGTCGGCAAAATAGGTACCTTCAAGAAGGACCTACGACTCCACCTGGCCACTGTTAAGAACTGTAATTTCTACAGATGAGTCCTAGAATTTGCACGCATCACAGCCTCCTCACACGGACATTAGTCCGGTTGTGGACTTACCAAGTTGTGCTACTAAGTATATTTTCTTCAGCAGGTAATCATGTAACACTGTGCTCCTTGGACAATGCCTGAAGGGCTGTTATCTCTCTCTCTTTCATGCTTTTACCTTGGCACGCTGTGCTCTTTGATGATGCCTATCTGGGCTGAATTCAACTTTCTGTCGGTGAATGATTTATCCTAACCCACTGGTTGTACTCACTAAACATTGCTGTATGTTTAATCTAATTAAATGTGATACATTGTAAATATAATGTAAATAATGTGTACCTGTGGAACCCTATGAAATGTTGTGGAACCTGTATTGTAATTAATGTATACCCCTGTAACCCTATGAGCTGACGTGGAACCTTTGTAAAAGAGCTGCTTGCTCAATGGTTGTAATCTGAATTATCAATAAATACATAAATAAATAAATCTACAATCCTTTGTTTTTGCTAGAATGGCATATTGCTTTGCTTCTTCAGAAGAAGTTATTGTCAAAAGGCTTAGAATACCTTAGAATCTCATTTCTTGATCCAAATAAGTAAACCAAGAAAACGCTGAGGATTTTAAATAAACTATTGTCAGCATAGTTTGGGGACTCTTCTATTAGCCATATTAAAAATGTAAGAAAAACTCTAGTCAGGGGAAGGCTCTTGATATCGTGAGTCATGATTGGCTCTGAGAGCAGCCTCTGGTACATTTTGTGGTACACCTAACAATAACTGAAGACAGAAGTTTCGGTTAGTTTCAAGTTCTTTTAACTTCTCCACCTCATCCTTCTACACCATTCAACAGCTGTGTTCTTACTTTAGAAATATACTGTAAGCTCTTGTAAGAGATATAAAGAATTATTGGCAAGCTTTGCCTTGTATCTTTTAATTTCAGGAATTGCTTGAACATTTATTGTCTTGGTTAGTAGGAAACTGTGATTCAAAGAACCACTACACTGATAATGCACCCCAAAGTATTTATATTCTTTCACAGTTTTAGTTTGATGTCTTTCAACATACCACATTAAATTCCTATATTTTTAGGACCAAAGGCCAATAGCTACTAATATCAATCAGCTAATGTTAAGAACTAAACTTGCCAACCAAACCACCTGAAGAAAGTTGATGGAAAAATGTTTGAACCATGACTATAGGCTCCAAACTGAAGCTGGTGCCTAAACATGAATCCAGTCTGGAGCTGTAAGGAGTAGTTTTATGTAAAATGTGAGTTCTGGGCCCTTTTATGCATAATAGATTCTACTTGACTCACTGGTGGTGGGTGGTGGCAGTGATGACAATGACTACTAGTCTGTAGTTCAACCTGAGTTTCTTCCATAATTTGCAGAGCACTGCAGTAAAAGAGTCAAAAAGCACATTCAAGCTGATCTGGTGATGTTGAGGGTTTAGGTGCTGGACGCCACACCTCGCGCTACACCGGTGACCCAGGTTCAGGAACGAGCCTGGGTTGTCGGGGACCAGTTGGGGGGGGTTGACGGGACCTGGATCGAGCCGCCATTTCCCGGAAAGGGGTTACGCACTGCTCCGCCGGGGTGTGGTGTGGGAAGGGAATGACACCATTAGGCACTTGGCTGGAGCCATGTCCTCAGCACAGCTTCATGCCTGGACCTCACTCCTACACACTGGTGTCCTCAGGGCAGGGACACATGACTACGCAGCTACCTCCATAACTATGAAAAAGCCTGCTCCCCATTGCTATGCAGCATGATCCTCGCAAGGGGGGACGAAGGTTCTGATTGGCAGTACACCGCTACCGAGCCCCAGCTGGCACAGTGGGGAAAAAATATGCCATAACAAACAAAAAATCACATTCACTGCCTTGTGCCTTACCTTGTCAGCATTGCCTTCACTTCTCACTGCTTTGCTCTCTTACAGTCAGTGCTTGCTCTGAGCTCTCACTCTTTCTCTTCACTTCTGGCACCTGTCACTGACAATGACAACTTTACAGCATGCTCTGAGTCCACATCCTGACTGGTAATAGTGCCTTCTTGCCTGACAAGCCCCCTGCCTAGTCATTGTGCCACCACAGCATTCCACTGACCACAAACCAAAATTGCTGCATGCCTGCACTGCATCAGTGACACATAATCTCCTCACAGCTCTGAGTCTCATACACTACGCTACACAAAAACAATTTTGAAAAGGTGCCACAGTACTGGCAGTTGCCAGCGTACAGCACTGGCTTGCTTGACATGATATCCATGTCTCATAGGCACATGCACCCTACACACAAGCACTCAATCAGTGCAGAATTGGCACTCATAACTGACCAGGCAGACTTGATGCCACATGGCTTCTACTCTCAGAGGGTGGGCACTTGCTGGTGGGCACTCTCTCAGGCTGTGAGTCTGCCCATGGCAGGCAGTGCTGTCTCTGCCTGAGAAAATTAGTGCATGACTCAGCTGATTTAACACTCCAACCACACCGTTAGCAGAGCTCACATGGAATGTTCAAAACCTCCAACCTCAGCTATCTCAGCTCCGTCCTGCCTGGTTCTCTCTCCTCTTCATACTGCTACTACTGTTCTGTTCTGACTCCCAATTGTAATGTTAAATTTTTGGTTTTTAACTTTGCAGAGAAGAAACTTACAAATGCTTTCAGATGCATAAAACATGAATTAATATAACACTGCAAAAGAAACTTTTCCTCTGTGCCAACTGTTGCTATATGTGAAGGCTTACCAGGAAACAAATCTAATGTTGCAAAAAACCTATAGATACTGTAGATGTGGCCATTAGTAGTAACACCAAAGCATTTCTACAGCTCATTAGTCAGGTCAGCCCTCCAATATGGAACAGGGATCTAACAAGTTCCATTATAGTCATAAATATTGACCCTCTTGAATCGAACTTTTTGGGATTTTTTTGCACTGCAATGAACATTTAAACATTTACTGTAGACTTACTATTTGTACCAGTAGTTACTACAGCATCTTCTTTTCGGATGCATACATTTACTAATATGAGTTGTGTGGCCTCGTGATTTGGTGACTTCACAACCCATTACTGTGATTGAGCCCATTAAACCCTCTGTCCCACCATCTCTACTTATCTTGTTTTCATCTGCATCTCTACTCATGTACAGTAATAGTTTCTTCATTTCTATCCCAGCATTTTTCCCTGACCCAGTTAACCTCCATCTGCCCCTTGCCCCTTCCACTTTCCTCCCCAATCCTTTTGTCTTACTCTCCCGATCTTCTTATCTTTTCAGTTTCCTCTAATAATTTGTGCTTTCCTTCACCACTTCCATTGCTACTATATCCCTTCCCTCCTCGCCTACTATTCCTACATGTCTATTCTCTTATTACCCTGCACTTCTAGCTCACCATTCTTATGATTGCCTGTCCTTATGTAGAGTAAGTTAACATCTGAATACTGCAATATAGATTATTCTGCGTTTATTTAGAGTAGTTTCCTTGAAAACATTTTAGTATCAGATTCCAAAATTTCAGGATAGAAACGGTCAAGTGACACTTTCTTATAATACAACCAAATTGTGGAACAAAGTCCCTCCAACCGTAAGAAATATGGAAAAACTGAGTACTTTCATCCCTGCCATTAGCATACGTTTTGCTGAGACTTGTACATGTGCGAAACAATTCACGTGTTCATTGGGTCCTTTGGGGAGTTTGATGTATGATTTGATGTCTGAGGTGGGTTTGTGAAACATAATATTTTTCTTTTGTAATGTAAATTATGTCTGGATGTTTTATTTGTGATAACAGCATGAGAAGCAAATAACCCACTTTCTTTGGATAATTCCTTTATATTTACTTTATTATTAAGGTCTGTTGCTTAACTGTCTTTAAAAACATTTTTTGTTATTTATATTTGAAACTATGATTAATGCAGGACAACTTTGTAAATAAGTCTCTTTGGGACCTGAAGTATATATCCTGTTGAAAAATAAAGTTGCTGCTACTTTACCGCTGTTTGTAGCAGCACAGTGTAGAAAGGCAGCTGCAAAGACCAACAGGATGCTGGGTTGTATTGCCAGAAGCATATCCTCCAGGAGGGGGGAGTTGATCCTGCCGCTATACAGGTCACTGGTTAGACCACACCTGGAGTACTGCATGCAGTTCTGGTGACTGTAACTGAAGAAAGACATTAGGTTACTGGAGGGGGTGCAGTGCAGGGCAACAAAAATTATCCAGTGGCTAGGGGACTTACCCTTCGAGAGCAGGCTGAGGGAGTGGAACATGTGCTCCCTGGAGGTAAGGAGGGATGGGGGGACATGATTGAAACCTTCAAGTACATGATGGGAATAAATAAGACAGGCATGGAGGGGCTTTTCAAATTAAGGACGGGGAGGGACACTCCAGGGCACAATCTGAGACTGGAAGGGAGAAGGTTCAGGAGGGAAATGAGGATACACTTTTTTATGGAGAGGGTGGTGTCTGGGTGGAACGCATTACCAGAGAAAGTGGTATCCTGCAGAACAGTGGGCTGTTTCAAAAAGGGATGGGACAGGGTAAGGGGAAAGGTCACTGGAGGGAGGAAGAGGAGGGAGGGGGAGGGGAGCAAGGGGCAGCTGCAGTATAATGGCTGCTAGCTGCACAATTGAGCAGACTTGATAGACCATAAGGCCTTTATCTGCTGGCAATTTGCTATGTTCATATGTTGCAATGAATTCGGTACTTGTCAGCATTGGCAATGGGGACATCAGTGGTAGGAGATTCGAACATTTTATATTAGTATTTGTATTGGTAGGGTTCAGGAAATATTCAACAGTTAAGATAATATTGATATTTCAAAAACTTTTAACTGGAATATGTAAAGGATAAGTTAATTAGCATGATAAAGAAACATATCTAACGGAATTCAAACCCATAATTATAGGTGCTGCTGAACTAGTTGTAGCACTTATAAATACAAGTGATTTTTTTAAAAACTATTTTAGCAGTGCCAATTTGATGTTTTTGATAGTAGCTAGTACTTTTAAAAATAAAATGTGCACTTTTACTGTTTTGTTTGCACTATTTTCAGATCATTTCCCTATAAAAGGGATCCCATAATCCCAGTGCAGACATCCTTGATAAAGTGTTCATTTATAATGCAAAATGTTGGGGCTTTGTTTGGTCTGCTTGTTTGCTTTCGCACGTCAGTGTGAAGACTTTTGTCTGTTGGAGGGGACAGAGAGCCAAGCTGTTCATTTTTGATGAGCTGTTCTTTGCTCTGTAGCACCGTCCCAAACTCTGAACAACCCTTTTGTTTTCACTTTGGAACAACAGAAAACCTGTGGGGGGAGGTTCAGAAGGGGCAAGAGGAAGTATTACTTACCAAAGAGGATGGCGGAGTGGTAGTACAAGCTACCTGAGGCACTAGTCAGTGCAGAACTGACGGAGAGTATAAAGAGGTGGTGGGCTATGTGCAAAGGGCTAATCAAGGGGCTGGTGGAGCACTGGGTGGAGCCATGTTGTTTTAGCTCCTAGATGAAAATGGTCCATTGCCTTAATGGCATTCCCCAGGGTTCAGCCCTTGAGTCACTGCAATGCAACATTTTCATCACTGACCTTGAAGCTAAGGTCTCTACCAGGCTGCTTAAGTTTGTGAATGACACTCAGCTGGCCAGGGTGATGGGCTCTAGGATGAAGCCATATTTCAGGAGGCCCTGAACAGGCTTGGTAATTTGTCCAACTTCTGGAGTCTCAGATTCGATGTAGCAAAATGCAGAAAAGCCACACGTGAGGAGGAAAAACAGAGGTAGGACCTACACACTGTTTGGGGCTCCTCTTGTTACAGTGGAGGAGGACAGAGACCTAGAGGTCATAACACATAAGAGATTGAATCATGACAAGCAGTGCACAGCCACTGACTTTAGGGGCGACAGAATGCTGGGGTGCACTGAAAGGGGGTGGCCAGAAGGTATAAGTAACCCTGCCCGCGTTACAAGGCCCTGGTCAGGCCCCACCTGGAGAACTGTGTGCATTTCTGGGCTCCTTAATATAAAAAAGATATTGAGGCAGTTACGACGGTGCAGTGCATGGCCGCCAAAGTGATCAGGGGTATGGGAAGCAAAAAGTCCAAAAGCCATAAGGAGGGGCTGGTGGACCACAACATGTTCAGCTTGGGGAAAAGGAAGCTGAGGGGACATGATCTCAGTCTTCCACAGACTGCTCTTAAGGACATTAACAAAACCAAACAGACAGAGATGTCCGATTTGATATCCCTCAGTAGGATGTAATATATGCCCTGAAGCTCAGAGGTGGTACATTCAGGGGTAATGCTAGGAGACATTATTTTCTTGCTAATGGTTGTGAACCTATGGAACAGATTATCAGCAGGGACAGTAGATATGAAGACAGTAAAGGATTTCAAGGTACGGTTAAATTGCTGCTTACCACGGGGAACACTGGATACCCTGGGTGATAAAGTGGATAAAGAATCCTTATAAATTAGTACACGTTTCCACATTATACCTATTCACCCCTGCTTATGAAGTGTGTGTTGGGGGGGGAGGGGGAGAGAGAGAGAAAATAAATGCATCTAGAGCCCTTTCAGACAGCAAATTATTGTTACAGCTCTCTTGACTTTTATTGTATGGGTATAGCCTGGGCTTTGGTGAGGCAATAAGTGATTCTTGACACACCACTCCCTCCCAGTGTAATTTACAGGTGCATGTTCAATTTTCCTTCAGAAGCTCATTTTCTTTGCTGCAGTCCCACACCTAGGGCTCCCTGCTTCTCACCTGCCACATGTTTTACTTCTGTGCTTCTGCTGTATACGGTCATGTTTCTCTTTGAATATTTGAGGATTTCCGTTACATATGCTGCCTTCAGCAGCCTGCTTTGGTTACTATAATTTTTCCTTTGTTCAGGTCTACCTTCACTTAGCTGTGGCTACAGCAACATACCTCTTTCCATTATATCTATCATACTTCTTTGCAGCTTACTTACCAGTTTTTCTTTACAGGCTCTTCATGGGCTCTTCACACTTGAATGCTATGATTTCATTTCTAAGCGCCACCTGTTGCATTACTTTCAATCATCAACCTGCTTCACCCTTTGGTGGTTCAATATTGAACCAATTGCCAAGCCGTCACATGCTGGATCATGCCTAATTGAGAAGGCCCCATTTCTAAACTGTCAAACATTGCAACCTAGCCATTGGAAGCATTTTCCTCATCAAAGCTTTAACTCACTATGGCATACTTAATTGTTATATTTTCAAATGCTGTAGTTAGGCAACTGAAGGGCCAATGGCTGAGCTGTCACACATGCCACAACTTAGTCACTGGAAGAAGTATTTCTTCACTTAAGCCACATGTGTAGTAACTTGTCATACTGTCAATTACTGCAGCATGCAAGGTCTGGTGGTCAATTTCTAAGCTGTCAACCACTGCACTGGAAGGAGTATTTATGGAGTATTTACCCATAACTCATTGCAATCAATTATCAAACCACTTCATGCTATAGTAGTTCAACATCAAACCAATTGCTGAGCCATCACACACTGCAGATAGCCAACTGAGAAAAAACAATTGCTAAACTGTGAAACACAGCAACTTAGTTATTGGAGGCATTTTCCCATCAAAGCTTTAAATTTGCTACAGCATACTCCTTTGTCATACTGTCAAACAACGTATTTCACAATTGAAGGGCCAAATGCTAAATTGTCACAGGCTATGGCTTAGTCATCATTTGAAGAAGTATGTCTCCAGTCCAGTCACATTTGTAGTAACTTGCCATGCTTTCAGTCACTGTAGTATGCCAAGTTTTAGGGCCAATTGCTAAGCTGTCAGTCACCACAACTTAACCACTGGTAGACATAGTAACCCGTATGTGGTCTACATCATGCTGTATTGTCATACTGTCAGCTGCCATGACATGTTGATTCTTAGGGCCAGGGGCTGGACTGTCAACTGCTGCAGCTTAGTCATTAGAAGGAGTATCCACCTAACGGTCACCTCTCATTATGGCATAGTTAATTGTCATGCTGTCAAATGTCGTAGCACAGTCAGTTTTGATGAGCCAGTTGCCAAGCTGCCATTTGTTATGACTCAGTCATTAGAAGGCCATTCTGCAGTTATCTCCATATGGATTTCCATAGATAAGCAGTGTATCTGCCATGACTCTGAGTGAAGCCTTCACAATTTGTGTCATCAGTTACATGCTAAAATCAAGCTACATCAGGAGGTACGCTGACCCAAGGCTTTGGATTTCCAAAGATTTCCTCCAAAATGGTTTTTCCTCTCCTCCATAAACAAGGTTACCATATATAAGAATTGTAATAGGTTATAATTACTGGTGACCCCCTTTATCACATGCTTAAGAGGTACCTTTCAAACACCGTAATAACCAGAAAGCTGGCTATTACAGCATTTTCTTTTTACTGCCTTTCGGTTCCACTCCTCGCACTACCTACAGTTCTGTAAACATGGCAGGTCCTTCATCGCTTAGCGAAGAGCCACTAGTACGAGACTCTCAAATCTCTATTATTATTATTATTTCTTAAAATATTTATCTGCTTGATCCTGCTATCAGGATTTGAAAGTTTTATCTGGTAGAGCCTGCAGTTTGTCAGCTTTGGGACTCTGAGCAGGAATCAAGAATACTCCATGACTGACGGTCTGTAGTGCTACTTAAGCATGATCCCGATTCCACACTTTAAGTAAAAAAATAAAAATAAAAAATGTTCACACTGGAGAGGAAGGTGGGGGGAGGAGGGAGAGAGAGAGTGTGTGTGTGTGTGTGTGTGTGTGTCAGAGACACTGTGTAAGAGGCAGCAGGAATTAGAGAAGCTGCAGTCCCTGCACCTGTAATTATAAACAAGCATTTGACAATGCCGAATGTTGTCTCGCTGGCATTGGAGTTGCAGGAGTTAGAGATGCATAATAGGAATGGCAGTGAAGTATTGAACTGATGCCAACCCCACCCCTCCCTGCAGAGAGTGACAGGCATTGGGGTGTGCCTTTGGGTCATCAGCTGTAACGCTCATGGCATTTAACTCACCCTACCCTGTAGACACTGACAAGTGCCGTGGTGTGCTTTGGGCCTTATACTTACCCCATTCCATAAGGAAATATGCTGAGATGGGTGCAGTGTAGGAGAGTGGGGTGTCCTTTAGGGCCAAAGACTCCAAGGCACACCTCAATGCCTGTGACTGGCTACAGGGTGGGGTTGGGGGTGGAATGGCGTGAGCATTACAGCAAATGATCCCAAGTCACACTCCTGATGCCTGTCAGTCTATACAGGGTGGGGTGTTACAGTTGGAAACCCTAACACCGTAGGCATTTGTTGGTATTTTCCCTGCAAATTTTCAACATGGGCTTTTTGTGACCCCACCTCATGAAGAGCCGCACTATCAGTCTGTTAGCCGAAAGGTGGTTTTGCACAGTGACTATGCCATTTGGTGACACAGGCATGAAAACACATTTTGGGCAGGGTGTGAAAAATGACAACTGTATTGTTCATGAGGAGGTGTAAAAAAATGGCAACGTTGAAAATCTGGAGTGAAAATTTGAAAAATTGGTGAAGTCATGAGCACAGGGGTGCCGACGGGGGGGGCAGCCAGAACAACTGTCCCGGGCCCAGGTGGCTTGGGGGACCCACATTTACACATATATATGTTTTGGGGATGGGAGAGGAGGGGCCCAGACCTGAAGGTGTGTCCCGGGCCTGGAAATTTCTATCTGCACCCCTGCATGATCATGCATAGAAACTGCGCAACACATGTCCATATCCCAATTATTTTTAGCGTTTTTTAACCACATTTTCAACATAGGCATTTTGGGACCTCCCCTCATGAACAGTGGCACTGTGATTTTGTTAATCTGTCCCAAAAGTTGATTTCCACAGAGACCACGCAATTGTGTGCCACAGGTGTGAAAACACATTTTTGGCAGGATTTGAAAAATGACAGCTGTACTGTTCATAAGGAGGTATTGAAAAATGCCAGTGTTGAAAATCTGGCGTGCAAATACTGTAAATTTACGAAGTTACAAGGGTGCGTGGAAACTGTGTAATGCATGCTTGTAACACAGTCATCTTATGGACTTTTGTCACCAAATTTTCAACATAGGCATTTTAGGACCTCTGCTCATGAACAGTGTCACTGTAATTTTTTCAAACTGTCCCGAAAACTGATTTCACACAGCGACCACAGTATTCTGCACCGGACATGTGAAAACACATTTCAGCCAGGGTATGTAAAATGACAGCTGTACTGTTCATAAGGAGGTGTGGTAAAATGCCAATTTTTAAAATCTGGAGTGAAAATATTACAAATTCATGAAGTTATGAGCGTGCATGGAAACTGCGCAATGCATGCTTGTAAAACAGCCATTTTTTGGATTTGTTTCACCAAATTGACAACATATGCTTTTTGAGAGCCCCCCCCCCATGAAAAATAGCACTGTCGTTTTGTTAATCGGTCCTGAAAGGTGATTCCACGCAGTGACCGTGAAATCACCTTTCGAGACTGAATAAAGCCATGACAGTGACTGAATTCATGAGGAGGGGTCCCAATAATCCCATGTTAAAGATTTGGTGCCAAAATTCCCAAATATGGGCAAGATAGGCACCAAAGTAGAAAAAAAACTATTTATGCCATTATACAGCTTACCAGCATTTCTTCAGTTCGCGGTCGGCTTTAAAGAGTGCAGGCGTGTTCACATCCACTGAAGATCATCGTGCCAGACTCTGGAGATAAGTATGGGTGACGGTGTGTGTGGGGAGGTGGTGGTGCAATGGGTGGGCACGGGTTGGGGAGGGGAGGGCAGAAGAGACTGCTAAGGACTGTTTTCTTCTTTTACAGGGTGAGGTGAAAAAAAAAGACAACGAAGGTCGGTTTTCTTTTTTTGCAGGTGTTTGTCACACTGGGGTGGGCTCCCAGTGTACCACCTACATAACGGGAAGGGGGACCGTAGCCAATGGGGATTGGGCCCCCCATCAGCACAGAAACTGGTGAGGGGGGCAGCGCATGATGCCGAGGGGGATTGGGCACCCCCTCGGCACATAGCACACATGCAGGCTGTGGACATTATGCTGGCGGGGAGTGGGCTCCCCATTCGGCAAACTAGACTTGACAGTGGGGACTGAAGCCGATAGAGTTGGGCCCCATCGGCAAGGAAAACTGTTGGGGGGCCATGATGCCGGTTGGGCACCTCGGCACACACTAAGATGGGAGGGAACATCATGCCCGATGGGGAGGGCTCCCCATCGGCAAATGAAGCGGCTGTGTGCCACCATGTTTTTTGTAAACTGCTTCACCAGAAAAGGCACACCTCATGAGGAGCTTGGCGGCTCTCATTGCAGCAGACCTTTTCTTTGATCTGGTGGCCAGTTTACGTATTGCTGGTGTGGCACCTGCATGTTATCTTATTGGGGAATGAGGGACGCACCTACTGATGCATGCCCTGCATTCACCCACAGTGACCGCACCTCCAAATCTGCTACTAATGCAATATGTTGGCTGGCACGCACACATGAGCCAACATAAAATTAAAGGATAGACAACTGTGTTTTTATGGATTTTTTTTACACACCCTTCGCTCTCAAGGATTATGAGTCATCACACACCTTGAGTGTGTAAAAAAATCCATAACACACAGTTGCCTATACATTATTGTCTATTTATAATTAGAAATATTACCATCTTGAGCTGGTATCTGATAGTGGTTCCTCTCATTCAGTCATTATCAACATACTTCACTAACTACTGTTCCTCTTCTTCTTATGGAAAATCATGCCTCAAAAGTCATTAAATGTGTTAGTCTCACCTAGGACTTTGATCTTTCAGTATTATGCCCTAAGGTACCTTTAGCCTAAAGGAACTTTATTCCTGTTGTGTCTCTTTGAGTGAAGCCATTCTCGGAGGGTTTCTATGCCATCATAGTACCCCATAAGGGTGGTAGTCCCTGTTTGGGACAGGATACATTTTCAAACTACTCACAACCTTCAGTGACAAGTATCCTAAACAAAATAGCATACTAAATTACACAAGCACTGTACTGTCTCCCTATACTTAGTCACTCACTGACCCAGTGAATTGCAAGGCTATAGCCTGGGGTTCAGTGGAGCAGTGAGTGATGCTCACCATACCCCCTTCCTGTACTACAGGATTTAAAGATGCATGCCCAAGCTTACTTTGGAAGTTCATTTTGTTTGCTGCTACCATTCACCATTTCTCCTTATGAGCTTCTTTCTTGTGGTACTTTTTAAAGGAATTAAACCCTGTGACTTTTCTAGGGATGGAACTCTTCTCAAGAGAGTTCCTGTTCCTTCACCGTGCCTGGAAAGGGTGGTGGTCCCTATTCTAGACAGAGAGTGTGGTCAGCATGGCTCAGTTGGTAGCACATCCGCCTCTGGGCCAGAAGGTCTTAGGTTCGAGTCCCACACCGAGATTGGGCTCATGCCTAAAATGCTGGCACCCAAGTGCAGTAGCATAGAAACATAGACTCTGATGGCAGATAAGGACAGCTTGGCCCACCTAGTCTGCCCATTTCCTTACCTACTGGATAAGCTGCAGATCCTAGTTAACCAACAGCCTATTTCTTCCAACCCCCCACAAGAATTGCCTTACGTCTGTCACGTGCATTCTTGTATCCTCCCACAGTTTTAGACCCCACAACCTCCTCAGGAAGGCTGTTCCATGCGTCCATCACCCTCTCTGTTAAAAAATACTTCCTCACATTGCCCCTGAGCTATCCCCCCTCTGTCTTCCAATTGTGTCCCCTTGTTCTTGCACATCTCTTTTTTCTGGAAGAGGCTACCCTCTTGGACTTTGTTGATTCCACTGAGGTACTTAAAAGTTTCTATCATGTCCCCCCTCTCCCTCCTTTCCTCAAGGGTATACATATTAAGCTCCTTTAGTCTCTCCTCGTATGGCTTCTCTTGCAGACCCTGTACCCTTTTAGTTGCCCTCCTCTGGACTGCCTCCATCCTGTCTATGTCTTTGCGGAGATGAGGTCTCCAGAACTGGATGCAGTACACCAGATGGGGTCTCACCAACTGTCTGCACAGAGGGATAACAACTTCCTGTTTTCTGCTGGTGATGCCTCTCTCTATACATCCCAGTATCCTCCGAGCCTCCCTACTGCCTTCTCACATTGCTTGCCAACCTTAAGGTCATCTGAAATGATTACCCCCAGGTCCTTCCCATTTTGTTGTTGTTACTACCCCCCCCCCCCCATTGTGTAATCCTCCCCTGGGTTTTTGTTTCCCAGGTGCATTATTTTGCACTTCTTTGCATTGAATCCAAGCTGCCATACTTCTGACCATTCCTCCATCTTTGCCAAGTCCCTTCTCATCCTTTTCATGCCTCCTTGTGTATCAACCCTGTTGTAGATCTTTGTGTCATCTGCAAAGAGGCATACTTTTCCTTCCAGTCCCTCTGCAATGTCACTTATACAGACATTAAAAAGGACTGGAACCAGTACTGATGAACCCTGCAGTACCCTGCTAGTAACCCCCCTTTCTTCAGAGTGGACTCCGTTTACAATTACCTTCTGTGTCCTGTTGTCCAGCTAATGTTTTACCCAGGCTACCACCCTGGGACCCACTCCCAGTCTGGTTAACTTGTTTATTAATATTTTGTGTGGGACTGTGTCAAATGCCTTGCTAAAGTCTAGGTAGGCCATGTCCACAGCCCCTCCCTACTCTACTACTTTGGTCACCCAGTCAAAGAAATCAATTAGATTCATCTGACATGACCTTCACGCTGTGAACCCATGCTGCCTTGGGTCCTGTGCCCCACTGGCCTCTAGGTACTCAACAATTCTTTCCTTCAGAAGTGATTCCATCACTTTCCCTACCACAGAGGTCAAACTAACAGGTCTGTAGTTTCCTGCCTCTGTCTTGCTCCCACTTTTGTGAAGGGGAATCACGTCCATCTTCCTCCAGTCCTCAGGTACCACACCATCCTCCCATGATTTGTTAAAAAGGGTAGTCAGTGGTGTCACTAGTTCTCCCCTTAAATCTTTTAGAATTCTGGGGTGAATCCCATCAGGCCCCATTGCTTTTTCCACCTTCAGTTTTAGGAGTTCTTTCAGAAGCCTTTCTTCTGTGAAAAGACTGGGATCGACCCCCCTATCCAGAGTGCTTCTGTTAATTAGATTAGGTACCTCCCCCTCTTCCTCCTTAGAGAATACTGAGCAGAAATATTCATTCAGTATCCCTGCTTTTTCACTGTCCCTCTCTGCCCACCCACCATCCATTCTATTCAGCCTCACTATCCCTCCCTTTGTCTTTCTACGCTCCCTGATGTACCTATAAAAGGTTTTATCCCCCTTCTTAACTGGGTTGGCTGTCTTTTCCAGTATTGGGGGGGTGCTGTATTGTTGGGGTGTGCCATCCTTTGGATGAGATGTTAAACTGAAGTACTTTCTACGTCTCTCTATGGTGCTGTCCTGATGGGTGTCCAGATACTTTCCCTGGTGTCCTGGCCAATATTCTCCTTCCCATATAACCAGATCATGCAACTGACAAAGGCCGTTTGTGGGTGTTGATGTGCAAAATGGCTGCCACTACACATTCAGCCCCTTCACTACCAGTCTAGCATTGCTTGACAAGCGCTTTGGGATACAATGTGTACAAAATGGGCTATATAAATGCTGATTCTTCTTCTTCTAAACAGAATAACATACTAAGTTGCAACACACACCAGTCTGTCTCACTATGCTTAGTTGCTCATTGATGCAGTGAACTATGTTTTAAATCCCACATGGTAATGGTATCCTCTTTTGATGTTTTACTTCTGTACAAAGATTAGTCCAGCTGATGACATTTAGTGAACTTCAGACATTTCATGTGGTTTTTGCACTAGCTAACTGAACCATAAGAGGGCCCAGAAATAATTTTGTAAAGCTGGAGGGACAAACCCTCCCCTTTCCTTTGCTAACCTTAACATTTTATACTGGCCTTTCAATTTTCCAGAAGACTCTTGATAATTGTTTTCCCAAAGTTCTGATCCCCTCCTGGATGAGATGAAGTCATTAATTTCTGAATGAGATGCAGCTACGTAGGCAGCACACTCAGTTTGGCAGTACTGTGTAATACATAAAACGTCCCAAGAGTTGTTTGGTCTACATGCCTTATTAGATGTTAAGCAAGTTGTGTTAGAAAAAAATACCTGACAAACTGAGGGAGCAGGAAGACAGATATCTTGGGAAAATATTGAATTGTCAGCATCGAATAAAGCCATTACTAAAAACGGCTGTAACAGGTACAACCCTCTATTAAGATGGGGGAACTAAAACGTCGGCACCCGAGCGCAGAAAATAACCTTCTCTCTTACAGGAAAACTGCACCTTCATATCTTGTAATTGAAAGATTATGCCTGTAGTTCAATGAACAAGCAGCCAGCTACTCCCCCTTCCTGAGCTACATAAGCAGTTCCTCCCAGCCTCTTTCTGAAGCACTTTTTTCTTTGCAGCCGGAGGCTCTGTTGGTCTGTCGTCTCCTTTGCAGCCTGCTGGGGCTTGCCCCCCCCAGCCTTGGTTTATGCTGGACTTCTGTTTTTTGTTCTCCTGCATTTGGTTTGTATTGCTTGCCTCTGGTTATGTGCTTCTTTGTGTTGCTTGTTCCCTGTTCTTCTGTATTTGTGTGTTATTTTTTTTTTTGCATTTTTTTTGGGGGGGGGCTTCTGTTTCTAGAATCCTTTGTCTTTGCTCCTATTTTGCTAATCCTGAGCTTGTGCTCTTTTGCTCCCATTTACTCACAAGTGCAACTGCAATAGTTATCCGTGTGTTTCAGCTCACATGCTGCTTTCCTGCTCACTATACAAGAAATCTGCTTCTGTTGTCTCAGTGCTCATCCACTGTAATTGTTTTACCTGGTTCAGGCTCACTTGCAACCTGGTCCATGGAACTCAGTCTTGCTTCCTGAACTAATTTCAAGAAAATCATTGCTGCTGTTTCAGCACATTGCCTCTCCCTACAGTTTCTATGTTCATTCAGATTGTTTCCCCTTCAAGCTATAGTTAATTGTTGCTGGATGCTGCTCATTTACTTTGCATACTACTATTATACTCTGGAGGTCAGCTCAGCTATTTATGTTGCTGTAAACTAGTTTTAAATGCTGCATGTGGGTCACAGCACTTTCCCATTGCTTCCTTGTTTTTCCTATGACAGGGGACTGGGGGGTGTGTCGTCGAAGAGCAGTGTGGCCTATTGCATCGTGTTCAAATCCTGCCTCTGCCACAAAAATCCTCAGAGTATTATGTGACCCTTAATTGGCTCCTTCATGGGTCTGGTTGGTTTGCCCCTACTAATCCTATATGTGCTGCAAGAAGCTTCAGCAAACTGAATAACTTCAGCAAAAAAAAATAAATAACTTCAGCATAATAAATAAGTGAATAAATGAATGAATACATAATAAATACATTAGTAAATAAATAAATAGGCATGCCAACCTCGTCCATTAGTTCCTTGGTGCAGGGCATGCCCTGCAGCCGATGGTCTTGCACCACACCCCGAAGTCTGCATCTTAACATGTGAAGCTTGGGGTGGGGTCCTTCTCACCTGGCCCATAGCTGGGAATGTCCTCGCTCTGGGTGTACCTTCAGTCATTAACCATACTGATGGCACCTCAAGTTGTAGAATTTAAGACTTCAGCGGTGAAGGGGTGGGGCTTTCACTGAGGGCCCCTTTAGCTGCCCGAGCAGATTCAGAGGCACCCTTTCAAGCTATTTCCCTACAACCACCTCTAGTTCACCTGATTTGTTCTTAGATTGGTAGGCCGGGTGAGCACCTTGGCAGTTGTTACTGTCCTCCATCCACCTTGGAGGTAGCTTGTTGCAAAGCAAACCAGCTCGCAACCCTCCGTGGCATTTCTGTTAGAAGGATAGAGTGAGAGCTTCCTTCCAAATTGGAACATTTTCCACCCCCCTTTCACGGGGCCTTTCAAATTGCAGTAGCAGAGCTGTCACTAACTAAATTATCCCATGCCTGGAGGGAAGGTGACCTAGGCCTTGGATCACCAGAGATTTCCTTCTCAAAAGTTTTTTTCTGTCCTCCGTGTCGAAGGTCATAATACCTAGTTAGTTTTAGTCTTCACTAGTTCCCTTAGGTAGATTCCACTGTTGGATGGAGGTCAATGGTGTTCTTACTTACCGTTCCCTCTCACCCTAGGAGGCCCCCTCAATCAGCAATGTATTCCATTGAACCCATGCTATCTTGCTGATCTGCGCATCTCATTATGTTTTATCAAGCTGCTATGGCTGTTATTCTACTTCTATGCCTCGTGGCCTCTGATTGCTCATGTTCTTTGGTGCTGCTACAAGTTCTTTTTGGGAATTCTTCCTAAGGTACCTTTAGCCAAGGGAACCTTGCCGCGGCACCTCTAGGGGTGGAACCCTTTTCGAGGGTTCCTTGCCTTTGGTACCCCTACAGGGTGGTAATTCCTCATGGAATAGAGAGAGTGCAAATGGCCAAAGCAAAGTAACACAGCTGCACAAGCATAACACTACACTGATTCCATAGGCCATTGATATTTTGTTTCCCACGTCAACAGACAACTCTTTTCCTGTAGCTGTTAGGGATGTATGTTTGCTCTGCTTTGTTTTCACTGCTCATGCTAGTCCCTGTAACTGTCCTGGGTGGCTTCATTTTATGCTTGTTGAAATCTCGTTGTACATGACAGCTGCATTAGCATATGACAGCATGGTGTCACATCACGCATTTATACCATGTATCTCTATGTTGAATGTACAAATGTCTTGAAAAAAACTCTCTGGAAACACATAAATTGAATACAGTTTAAATGGAAAAACCCTGCATTACAGCTCAGACAGTTTGGAAAGCTAACTGAAGGTAAATGTTGTGTAAGCCCCCTCCCCGGTGTCTTGGGGTATGCCAGGTGGTGACGTCCATGGGGAGGGGCACTCACAGTAGAAACCAAGGAAATTCCTTACCAAGATGACTAGTATTGATTGGAGTTCATTTGTGCAGGGGCACAGGCTTCTTCTGGTGCTGGGCTGCAGAAAACATTTGATTAGTAGCCACAAACAGTTCTAACAAATGACTGACGTCCACGCAGAAGTAAAATAGCAGGGGGGTTCTATTTAATTGAATAACAAAGCACTGCATGGATGTAACACACTTCAACAATTGATTTTTAGTCCTGACTGCAGGGGTCATGAAGGTTGCTAGTGTCCATTTTGGCCGTTATGGCCCTACTGACTTTGGCTGGCTTTCATTTAGGCTGGGTAGCCATGCTATACTGCAGGTAGCTTTAAATTGGGGCCGAGATGGCCTTTAAAACTTTAGGCAGCAGGCAGAATTTAATTCCCTCTCTTTCAGCTCCATTCTCTATTCTGGCTCCTTTGACTCACAGTGGCAAGTCCCTTAGCATAGGCTTCAACTCCTGTCTCAAACTTTACACAACAGTTAGGCTGTGGGGGTGACTCCACCCTTGCATCAAGGCAAACATCCCCACTGCAGCTGCCACAACTGGGTTGGCATCTTGAACTTCAGGGCTCTCTCTCTCTCTCTGTCTCTGTCTCTCTCTCTCTCTCTCCATACTTCCTCACATAGAAACTTGGGCCCTGGCGAGCAACTTCACCCAAAACTCTGAGGCAAACGTCACCACAGCAGCTGCCACAACTGGGTTGTCATCTTGAACTTCAGGGCTGTCTCTCTCTCTCTCGCTCTCGCTCTCTCTCTCTCTATCTGTATACTTCCTCACATAGAAACTTGGGCCCTGGTGAGCAACTTCACCCAAAACTCTGAGGCAAATGTCCCCACTGCAGCTGCCACAACTGGGTTGGCATCTTGAACTTCGGGGCTCTCTCTCTCTCTCTCTCTCTATCGACATACTTCCTCACACAGAAACTTGGACCCTGGTGAGCGACTTCACCCAAAACTCTGAGGCAAACATCCCCACAGCAGCTGCCACAACTGGGTTGGCATCTTGAACTTCAGGGCTGTCTCTCTCTCTCTCTCTCTCTCTCTCTCTATCTACATACTTCCTCACATAGAAACCTGAGCCCTGGTGAGCAACTTCACCCAAAACTCTGAGGCAAACGTCACCACAGCAGCTGCCACAACTGTGTTAGCATTAAGAAATATGGGGCTACGGACATCCACCCCTGCTTCCCTGTGCCCCAGTTTTCTTTCTGGCACTCCCCACAGACATACAGGCATGGCTGTAGCCCCCTAGTCTGCATAGGCAACACCCCTCTGGTGTCTCTCTCAGCAGGGTGAAACACAGTTTCACATTCTTTCAGGGCTCACAAATCTCTGCTCCATGACCTCCTTCTCTCTCTGGCCATGGATCTCTTTCTGTGCTCCCAGGGGGGGCATTTCAGAGGACCCACGCTGCAGACCACCCCATGGACCCAGCTGAAAGCCTCCACCACATCACTTGCCGAACTACTGGGTCACCCAACCCATGGAAAACCTCTGGATCCCCAGTGAGCGGGCAGTTGGCCCCGCTCTACTGCAGTTTTCCCACCGGACACCTTTGTCACACACAGGCTCTCTCTCACACTCTATGCACCAAAACCCTACCCTTTATACTCCCGTGCACACAACGGTAACCTCTGATCCACAGAGGCTTCCACCGATGTGGCATAGGGGGTTAACCATTTATTTACAGGGCCCAAATATTCTAATGTCCTAGAGTACACAGAACATGTAGACACCCCACGGGGGGGTACATTTCTCCCCTGCCTTAAACAGTCACCACCCTTGGTGAATATTTACACCATTTACCCTCTGCACTAATGGGAAAGGTATGCACACTCCCTTTCCCATCATAGCACAGACAAGCAAGGCTGGCACACTGCTGCAATGGTATATGATGCTCCCAACCAAAATCTGAATCCCAAAACCTATAACTACTGCTAAAGGAACACCCTGGTGACACAACCACCTGTACCACCCTGGATGGATTGCCTAGCTAAAACAGGGGTGGCGTCCCAGTTCTACCTATAATTATTTATACCTAAACTGCTGCCTATACTACCTAAATGCTGCAAAGCTGCCAAAGCCTTACCCATTAAAGGAAAGCAGTCGTTTAACAAGAACCCCCCACCCACCAAAGCTTTACCACCCAATTAAGCTTTTTAGCGATAAGAGACATTTTTTTTCTGAAAGCAACTTACTTTATTTTAATTTGCAAAAGTCCGTGATGTCCTATCATAGCAGACGCTGCACGGGTCCATTTCCTAAGAAAGTGTGGCGCTGCACCACTTGCCTCATTTTTCCTTCCACTACTGGTTTTCTACCTGAGGGTGCAGGCATGCAATGACATACACACATGCATGCCTGGTATCTGACAGCTGCACCTCTCCCCTACTGTGCGCTCTCACTGTGCTCCTACCTGGCCTCCATAAGGAGTCATTCAAGCAGCAGGACTTGTCCCCTCTGCCCAAGAGGGGACAGCTGTCTCTGGGATCATCAATTCTCCCACTCCCAGTTGGCCTGAGTGACCCGAGTCCTTTCCCAAATCTGGACTGCCAGTGTAGCAAGCTGTAGCACTACTGCTGTGCTATCAGTCTGGCTTTAGTGGCAAGTTTTCAACAGTACATATTCAGTAACACAACAGCAGTGCATCTACCATGCATAATAACATACAGCTTATATTCAGATCATCATTTAGGGGTAGCCAGGGGTTGCGATCAAGATGCTTATGATTTCTTTGCAACCCCTATGATGTCCAGTGCAACCCCTAAAATAAGGTTTTCCTATTATTCTCTTATATAAAATTTAGTGGGTGGAGGAGCTCCGGAACCCCTATGATTATACCGAAATGAGATTTTGCAACCCCTATGATTCTGGTGAAATGACACTACTGCTTACAGTACATTTCATACTTCCTTTTATAAACTGCTTATTAAATTTCACACTACTTAGCAAGTTCACATTAACTTATCTCTAATAACAAGCCCAATAATCCAGAGTTCATTTGTGATCATCTCTTTATGATTCAGAGAGTTATTCTGATGGCTCCCCTTTCTGAGTATCTACATGACCTCTAATAGATTCTGACCTGTCCTTGGTTAACCCTTCTACTTGGGAACATTACAGTTTCTAAAGTTCTGTAAGGTAGTACATAGCCCTTCAATATCAAGAAATGAAGAAGTAATCTTTTTCACTTATATACATCATCCAGCAGGCCCACCTGCTTTGAAACTTCTGGTACTTTAGATTAAAGGAAAACTACACCCTCCTATCTTGTAAATTTTGTTTTCATGTCACCATACAACTCTTTTCGTGTAGCTGTTAGGGTATATGTGAAAGCTTTAGTTTATTTTCACTGTTAATACTAGGCCCTGTAACTATCCAGGAGGGGTCTCCATTTTCTGGTTGTTGAAATATCATTGTCCCTGAGAGCTGCTTTACCATATGAAAACATAATGTGTCAGCACCCTTTTGGCTCCACAGTGTGCCTGTCTGCTTAATTTGTATGCAACAAAACAAGTTGCAGCAAGGTGCAAAATACAACTGTACCCCTCCCCTCATGGGGTGTGAACATGTTCTGTGCACCGTAGGGTATTAGAGCATTTGGGCCCTGTAAATAAGTTATTAATCCCCTATGCCACACTGGCAGCAGCCTCTGTGGGTCAGAGGTCACCATTGTGTGCATGAGAATATAAAGGGTGGCTTTTTGATTCATAGAGAGAGAGAGAGAGAGAGCCTGCATGTGAGAAGGGTGTCCAGCAAGAGAACTGCAGTAGAGCAGGGCCAACTGCCTGCTCACGGGGAGTCCAAAAGTTTTCCGTGGGTTGTGTAACCGAGTAGTTTAGTGAGTGACATGGTGGCGGCCATCAGCCGGGTCCATGGGGTGGTCTGCGACGTGGGTCCTCCAAAATGCCCCCTGGCAGCACAGAAAGAGATTCATGGCTAGTGAGTAGGAGGTCATGGAGCAGAGATTTGTGAGTCCTGAAAGAATGTGCAGCCGTGTTTTGCCCTGCCGCGAGAGACCAGAGGGGAGTTGCCTATGCGGACTAGTGGGCTACAGCCATGCCCATATGTCTGTGGGGAGAACCTTAGAGTCAGAAAGAAAATGGGGCCTAGGGAAGCCAGAGTGGATATCCAGAGCCCTAGATTTCTTAATGCCAACCCCTCCGAACAGGCCCATGCATTACTGACACGGCAGGCCACCCACCACTACCATGGCCCTAGGCAAGCAGTGGATAATGAGTAAGTCCATGAGATGGTCCATGATAGGGCTGGAGAAGTGCTTTCAGGCATGCCAGGAGCTGAGAAACGGCTTACATTTCAAAAAAATCTTTAAATAATAAAAAACAAATTATTAATTGAATTCTTATAGGTTTTCTCCAGCATTTCTTGTGAAGTTTTTTTTTTTGTCATAGAAACATTTCCTTTCTGTTCCCAGTGTCTGTTTCATTTACCAAAGTGAAGTTTGGCTGTTCTGTTTTAGCTGAATTCACCTGATAATCATCGACCCTCCAGTATGATAAATCTCATGTCACAAATTATCCAGTAATGTTTTAGCATCCTGTACACATAAAAGCAACCCAGCAACAATTGCATCCTCTTTTTCTGCAACTTTCTTTTCACAAATGATTTAGGGTCCAATCCGTGAATTGATCTGCACCTGCAGAGAGGGATGATTGCACAAGCTTGTGAGGAGCAGATGAGAAATCTGCACATCCTCAGCCCTGAATGCGCTCCGCCCTCTGCACCTGACCCATTGCCACATGCACAGCTATGCGACCAGCCTGGATGGGGGCAGGCAAAGGGGCGTGCATGCACCAGATGCTCGAAATAAACTCCACTCTGCAGAGGGCCAGCAGAGGGGATGGATGTTATACAGCCCAAGGGACTGCCAAAGTGTCTATGTGCCCTCTCTCACAGCCTTAGAAACTTTCTTAGCACTCTACCAGTGACCACACCACCTAGCCCAGCCCTCGAAGCCGCTACAGAGGGCTGGAAGCCATACCAGCACAGTGTAGCAACAAAAACAAACACATGGATTACCCAATGGGAATATAGTAGTCCCTGGAGGACTGCCATATTACACCAGCCCCTGATCAGTACAGAGTTAGAGATCTACTATAGAGCCATCCTGGGCATCTGATTGGATTCCTAGTGTCCAACACACCATCTGCCACTGATGCTCCCTGAGCCCCTCTGTGCATGAATCTTGGGGGTGGGAAGTCGTGAATGCCAGCATGGGCCCTAGCTTTTGATGGTGTGGAGAAATTTAGTTTATTTGAAAACTGGTAACCAGGAAAACACATTGAGCGAAGGCTTGATTCCATGTTCAACCTGGGGAAAAGGGAAAGAAAATACAGCTGTAACACGGGCGCCATGTACCAACCGGATACTACCCCTGCCTGACACCATAACACAGGTTAAGGGACCTGGACTCTGTTCTGATGGTAATTGGGGGTTCTTTCCCAAATAGAAAATAAATAGTGTGGTGCCTCCACCCAGAGCAAAATATAGTGGGCCAGATGTTTGAGTAGTACATCCCCCTGGGATACTGTACCTACCCACCTCCCATTCCAGTCACCCCACACATGGGCTACCATAAGCAGTTGCAATACTTTACTATGCATGCAATTTATGACTAGAGCTAATAATATGATCACAGACAGTTTTAACAGTAACAGTGATAACAGCTTTATTATTGGGTAAAGGAGATTGGGAGTTGCAAAAATAACTAGCAGTTGGCAAATTTAATAAACAGGTAACACCAGAAAATAGAACATTAACAGTGCCCACCCCCAACAGTAACAACACATTCCGATTAGCCCCTCCCCACTGGTACCAGTATCACTAACAGTCCTAACTGGGTACCCAGATTTGGTATGGTGCAGGCCTGATCGTTGCTATGGGTTGGCCAGCGTTGGTGCACTTTTAATTAACTTGGCTTTAACTGGCAGCAGTTTAAAGAAACCCCAGATCAGGGCAGGCCCTGTTTTATGCACAGTTCTGATGTTCACTTCACAGAGTCTGGCAATGGGTGCAGTGGCAGTCAGTTGAGCTGGGGACCTTGAGATGTGAAACAGGTTGTCAGCAGGCTTTCGAGTTAAGGCAGGATGGTCTGGCAGCTTGCCACCTTCCAACTTGCTTGCAGAGTCTGTCAGTTTGTTACCTTCTGAGTTGCCTTGTCAGGGATGCTGGAACAGGCCAGCAATGGTGACTAGGGTCATACACCTCCCATAGAGACAATCCAGTAATGCCTCATATTAGCACTGCCTGGCTAACTCCCCAGGCTGTCCTGTCTGATGCAAATTCTTCTCAGGCTTCCAACTCTCCCAGGCTCTCTCATTCTCTGGCAGCAGACTTGCACTCCTCTGCAATAACTCTGGCTCAACCCACCCCCAGGTTAGAAGGGCAAACAGTCTCTCAGGCAACTTCTTTTTTTGAAAACTAGAGTTCCCAGGCAATGGGAATTTACTGTGGTGTCTCTGGGGTCTGGCTGCTTGACCCAGGCTACACTTCAAGCAGTTCAGTCCAGCCCTCCTCCAGGCTGAGGGCTCCTCTCAAGTGCTGCACAAATTCAGCTGCAAGCAGTCCTTCAGACACACTCTTTGGCTCTCCAGGTGGCAGAGAGCTTCTAGCAAGTCTCCTGGCAATTGGCTATGGAAGCCTCGGCAGATTTCCAAACTTTTCCTCTGACACAGTCCAAGCCCTTCTGTCTCACAGAGAGCTTCAGCCAGACTGGCTCAAGCTGTAACTGCCCCTGGGGTTTGAAGAGAAAATGGCAGCATCTGATTAGCTGTACACAGCTGTCCATCACTAAACTTAATAAACAGTAAGTAATTTCGACGCTTGATTGGACAACACTTTGGGCTCCAGGACAATGTCCTTACCCGCTCTTCCAAGGAGTAATTTTTCAGTCCTCCAGAGCTCTTTGAATCCTGATTAGCTCTCTGTGGGTCAAAGGCATCAAATATGGCTGCTGAGATGAACAATTTACACAGTTTATATAGCGTCCCCACTTTGAAGTCTTTCTGCAGCCAAACTAAGTACTTTTAAAATATAATTGTCCCAGTGTCCATTAGAATTAGATGCTCCTCTGCCCTATTGTCCAGCTGCAGAATTGAAAATTAAAACACTTTCCCCTGCCTATCACACCTTTCATTACACAGTCCCCCCTCCCCCACCAACAACAGGCAGGGCTTATATATATTCATATTTATAGCAGTAGTTTCATTTAAAGACACAGGCGCCTATATGAGCCACAACAGTTATTCTTTCAGTTTCTCTTGCCCCTCCCGTGTGTCTCCAGATGCTAACTAGCATCCCTTGGGTCCAGGCAGACAGAGGGGAACATGTAAAGTGCTACAGAAGCAGATCTTAGTTTAAAAGTGCTGTAGCGATGTTATGCGCATACACACCCCGACAGTTCACACATTCAAGACATGAGCTGCGCGGTGGTGCACTTATCACCAAACGGGTGACTTAAATCTTTTACTACATACTCCTGTGGTCCCCCACACACAAGATTCACCACACAGGACTGGCAGGAGCTTAAGAGGAGGCACTACAGGACCGGGACTGGCAGCGGGAGGCAGTGGGAGGAAAATACAGTAAGCTTCACCTTTGGGGGGGGGGTTACACAATCATAAAAATACACAGTAGTAATGAAATGGAGCAATATAAAGTTCAAACAGTGCCAATTTAAATGGTACAAGTACAGTAACAATAAAAGGTGCCAAAAGTAGGTGCTATGAGCAAATTTGATGCACAATTAAAGTGACAAGAGCAGGTTGAAAAAAAATGGCAGTGCAGTAGTAGTTGGGAGGGAGGGAAGTTGACAGGAGAAGGCTGACTGCCCAGCAGAGTGTAGGTGGGGAAGGGAGAAAGTGTGAGTATCCTTGGAACGGAGGTAATATGAGGCAGAGACAATGTGTGAGAGGAGTGAGGACAGGTAAGAGGACAGGGACACCAACCCATATGTGGAGATCAAGAAGGCACAGTTGGACTGGCAACACATGTGTGGGGGAGGATAGATAGGGAAAAGTAGGGGGAGCAGTGGTGCATACTGGGGTGGGGTGAGGTGGTAGCAAAGTGACAGAAGACATTACTGAGGGTGTCAAATCTGGCAAGGGAAGCAGACAGGATGGTGCAGCAGACCACAACCACATAGTCGAAGACCAGGAGAACGATTTTGGTAACCAGCTCCTAGTGGAGCTGGAGAGACAGACAATCTTTGTTTCAGCACAAGGTACCAACTTTGTGGTGGAGCTTGGATGGATGATATCAATGTGTATGGGCTACATGGTATGTTTATTGGCCATATGGCATGTGTCTTTCTCACAGTAAAATCTTTTGAATCAGTACTTTTTTTGTAGTCTGTCCTTTCTATTTGACAGTGGGGGAGCCTATTTTTCCTTGTACCTGTTCTGGAGGTAGGCCTTAAAACAGAGGGATTTAGCAGAGTGGACAGCCTTCAAGCATATATCTTTAAGCACCCTGTAACAGAGGAGGTCAGACAAGAAGCAGGATAATATGAACCAGGCCCAGGCTTGATCACAGGACTTGCACTTTTCAGTTAGATTGAGAAATATCCTATGGTGGTGGGATGATTTAACCCTGGACTTTCAGAGGGGTGTGTGGTTGTCCCAAACAGAAGTACATTTGGAATGTAACAGGGAGAGGGCCACATCCATGTCATGAGTGGAGAGGATAAGGGAACCAATCAGTTGCAGCAAGGTCACTCAGGAGATCTTTCATATTAAGCTCCCAGAGGGACCTAGACCAGATGAACTTGGGGGAGGAGGGAGGGCAACAGACTTTCCTGGCATAAAATGTCATGCAGTAGTCACTGAAGGTATCTGGCAGAATACCTGCTGTGACTATGTGGTGGGGGTGTGAGGAGGAACCCAGTCTCAAAGGGTATGACTAAGGGAGTGGGGACTGAGCCAGGTGGGTTCGGTAATGAGTTGGGAGAGATTAAGGGACTCAATCCTGAGGTAGGCTGGCCTGGAGGCTGGGGAGAGCCAATTAATATTGAAATCCCCAAGGAGGATGAGTTCACCAGAGGAGGAGTGTGAGGTGACAGCAACAAGGGATTCAACCAGTGAGGAGGGGGAGATTTTTGGTGAAGCATAAAAAAAAAATGAAGATGGGTAAGGTGGAGGGAAAGGAAAGTTTAGCAAGCAGTAACTCATGATAGGAAGGTACTGACTCTCTGAGAGCAATGGTACGGGAGAGGCTCTGGCAGACATAGAGGGAAACACCACTGCCGTGTTTGTCATGGTCCTGCCTGTAGAGGTGATAGTCAGGGAGGGCCAGGCTACAGTCAGAAATTCTGAAGGAGAGCCAGGATTTAGAGATACAGGGGCGGTCTGGAGAGTGTTGAGAAACCCAAACAGTAAGGAGATCCATTTTAAGCAGAAGTCTCCTAGCACTGAGATGAAAAACAAAAATACTAAGGCCTCTAGGAGTTGACAAGGGGCAGGGAGGATGAGAAGGGTCAGAGTTAGTTTTCATGTCACAAGAAAGGAGGAGGAGGAGGAGGAGCATGATATGCAGACAAAAGATGGAGTGGGACTTACATCCCCTTGGTGGTGGGGGAGATGGATGGGGAAGGGACAGGGTGACTCAGTAGAGGAACCCCAGGTTCAGGGAGAGGGTGGGGACAGAGACCAGGGTGAATAGGGAGTGAAGGGGGACAGGGAAGTGTAGGGGACAAACAGGTGGAGGGAGGAAGGAGAGAACGGTGGCGGGTGAGGGGGGTAATGTAATGGTGAAGTGAGGGAATAGCAAAGAATGGGTTTCAGCAACAGATGATGAGGTACACATAGCTGTGCCTACAAAAGAATTGGGAAGAATTGGGTTTTATTTAAAAAGGACATCAATGCATGTTTGTGAGTGGTGAGGAACTTGCTTGGCACACTTGAGACAGGGTATGCACCCTAAGGCCAGGAGAGGCAGGCAGTGAGAGTGGCAGAGCATCTGTGATGACACTCTGCTTCTGAGGGAGGGTTGAGCGCTGCATCACTGGTGGTGGCTTCTGGCAGTGCAGTGGTGGGGGTGCATGACACAATGTTGGAGACCACATGACATTGGGTACCCGTCCAGGACACAGGCTGTGTGCATGCTCCCGTGGGAGAAGGGAGGGTAGGGAAAAGGAAATGTGGCCTAGCCTGGCACAGCAAATTGATAGCCCTTGCATTCCCTATTTAAAATGTCTCTCTAATGCAGCATGACCATCCCTCCAGCCATTTATACAGCTTCATGGCACCTCCTTCCCCCTGGGGAGAGGAGGGCCAGAGCTGACAGGTTACTCTTGACCTCATCAGTGAAGAGTTCCCGCAAATGTCAGTGCTCATGAAAAGGCTGTGGTGCAACCATGGTAGCCAGCCCAGTTAAACAGGAATCAAAGAAACATGACCTGCACCAGGAAACTCCAAATACCTGCATAATCAGGCTTGAACTGTGGTTAAGTAAACCAACTTTTATTTAGCATACAGTGCTCAGTGTCCATCAGCATACATAGAAAAATTGACAAGGGCAAAACACCCCCAGTGGAGTCTTGCAGTATGCCCCAGTGCTTCAGTCACCTTCCTTGGGGTGAGTGTGGCTAAGGCAGGCAGATATGAATGTCTTTATATAAGGCCCTGTGAGATGGCATAACACCACCAAGTGAACGGTGTTAATGTGCTATACATTTTATAATGGTGGTATGTGAGCTGATAGACACTGAACACTGTATGCTAAATGAAAGTTGGTTTACTTAATCGCAGTTGATGTCTAGCCATACAGCTCCTTGGATCTTCCTTGTGCAGGTTGAGTGCAACCGGTTTTTTTGATTCCTTATCAGTGAAAAACTTGGGGAGCCTAGATACAATTGCTGGTGATAGGGGTACATCCGGCAAATGCCGGAGGAGAGGTGGGAAGATAAATTAACAAAGATGGCAATGTAAGCAGATGGCCATCATCCCGTACCTTATAGATGTAAAGGGGCAAATGATAGGGCTAACATTACTACGCCACTAAGGAAAATTAATAAAAAATGATAATTTTAAGACGGGGGGTGCAAACATAGTTATGCCATCTAAGAAAATTAATAACTAAAGACAATTTTAAGGTAAGGGGCACCCATTTATATGCCACTAAAGCAAATTAATAACTAATGACAATTTTAAGGTAAAGGGGTTAAGGATAGGATTTTATTTAGAAATGTGAGGTTTTTTTTGCAGTAATGGGAGGTTTGCAAGGGTCTCAAACTTGGGCTGCTTCAACAGCAGCATTTGTGTCTATAATAGAATGCTCCTGAATGTTGGTTCTTGAATTCAGATATGTATACCAAGATAAATACACACCTCTGCATATCACTTTGCTTTTAATTCTGTATAATCTATCATATTGCATAAATCCCAGCTTGGACTTTCATGCCATCGCACCTGGACTACTGTAATGTGCTCTGCAAGGGCACGTCTTGTGACTGATTCATCATCTGCAGTTTGCACAAAATGTTGCAGTGAGTTTATTGATTACCATTCCAAAGTCAGACCAATTCTCGTCGTTGTAGGAGGTTCTGCACTGGCGGCTTATTAGGCAGCAAAACAACTGCAGACTTCCATACCGACATACAAAGTCCTGAATGGAAATGTACAAATATAGAGGATAATGGTTGGGGATCAGGTGATAACCACACTGTAATCACCTCGAGTGTTTGCTAATGCAACATGGTAAACCTCGAGAGCACAGCTTGAGAGGTTTACTGTAGCCCTAGCAAAAACGAGAGGTGATTTCAGCATGGTTGTTACCCGATCCCCAGCCATCATCTCTTATAGTGTATGGTCAAAAAAACACTGTTTGCATTCTATGTGTGAAAATTATGGAACTCTGGTACATTCTTTTTTTGTTATGCCACTGTTTGGAAGTTCTGAAGTGTGGTTAACAACTTTCAAAATTCTAAACAGTGCATAACAAAGCTGGGTGACTGCTGATTATGGTAGTTAATAGGCAGTTACCATGCATTATATAGAAGTTGATGGCAGAAAAAAGACTACTGGTCCATCTAATCTGCCCATAATATCCTATCCTACCTCTGAGACCTAGTGTCTAGATGCGGTTTATCCCCCCGCTACCCACTCCCTTGTTCTCTGGCTTGTTGCTACCCCCTTAAAGGGGGTATTAAGCTCTTAGCTCTGTCCTAACCTTGTAGGAAACCATTAAGGTTCTTAGTGCCCACTAGCTCAGCCAGTAGACTGTTCCATGGCTCAGCTACTCGCTTCACAAAAAAATGTCCTCGTGACCCTCTTGAATCTCCCTCCAACCAGCTTCCACTCATGTCCCCACATTCTAGATTCACTATTTCTGTTGAATAGCTCAATTTTTGAGTCTGTGATTTAAGCAGGGTATTTTGTTGTGCCTCTGATTTCTCTTTTCTCTATATTGTAACATTCTGGTGCCCTAAACATTTTGTAGGGGCACCCTTATGTAAATAAAACAACCTACCTACTATGTGGAAGCATCTTCAGGATTTTGTAATTACAGCAACAACATAGTTCGTAACTTCAGATTAGAATGTTAATATTTCTTGCAGATGAAGATTGTCAGATGTCCCCAGAGTTCAAATACTGTCCATTTCCCACACTCTTGCTTCGATTTTGGTGTCTAAGTACATCTCAAATTGAACAAATTTTTTTAAAGCATTTTCTCCAGGAGATGCCACATTAAGTTCCTGAAGCAAACAGCAGCAGAACATGTTTCAAACACATTACAAATCATGCACCATTGTCCATTCAGAGAAGAATACAAGGAGGGTCTACATTAATGATTGTGTTAGGTAGCCACTTTGGCAACCAGTGAAAAATCATATCAGCCAAAGTAAAATCTTGGGATGCCGAAATATCTGGGTCTTTTTGGGCAGCAGCCTTTCCCAAAATGTGTGTGCCACTGTGTGAGTGCCCTAAAACATATATGAATATAGCCCCTTAGAGCAAAGCCCTAACAAAGGCACTAAAGGGTCCTATCATCCACTAAGCACACCTCCTGCTGGCTACACAGAGGTATGTGCCTAAGCTTACCCTATGCTGTGAGGAGCAAATGCAGTTAGCCCATCCAAAACCTGTTTGTATTTATTTACTGACTTGTATATGCAAAGGTCCACAAGAAAAAGACCTCTTAGCCCATAAACGGTGCTAAAAAGTTATTTGTAAGTCATTATGGCCTCATTAACTTGTGAAGTGTCAGTTGTTGCTGCATGGATTGCATGGAGGAAGGACTCCACCAGGCCTCTGTGATGCCATAAGTATTTAACAAGTAAATCAGAACTAGAGTCTCCCTCCGGCTTTGAACTCTATTGGAATGTAAACTCATAAATAAGTGCTCTCTGGTAATCTAGTGGACCCCTCCCTCACCTGATTCAGTCAGAATGTAAACTCATACCTGAATGCTCATTGGTAGTCTAGTAGACCTCCCTCCCTTGCTTGATCCACTCGGAACATAAACCTACAATGTGTGACGGCTTCCTCAAATCAACTGTATTGTATGCCATTGTTTTACTGTATCGTATGCAGTCATATTGTATACTAATTATTGTATCTGTACTGTATGTAAACATTGTGTATTGTACACTGCTGTATAATGTTGTCCTAACAGGACCGCCTAGTAAATGAGCACACTCAGTGGAGTTTTCCTGCCAATAAACTTGAACTTGAAACTTGAACTATAAATGACTGCTCCTTGGTAGTCTAGTGGACCCCCTCCCTCATGCAATCCCATTAGAATAAAATCTCATTAATAACTGCTCCCTGGTATTCTAGTGGGCCCCACTCCCTCACCCAATCCCTCAGAATGCACAGTCATAACTAAAGGCTCCCTGGTAGTTTAGTGGCACCCCTCCCTCATCCTCAGCCTCACCCGATCACTACAATGTTAAACTACTGTCAAAATCCCTGGCAGTCTAGTGGACTCCATCAGCTCCTGTTGCCCTGAAACTGTCCAGTAATGAACTTTCCTGGTGGTCCAGTGGTATACCCATCCTTGCTGTCAGTGTGCCCTAATACAGATAGTTAGTGGTGGTCCACAGGTGTACCCCCCCATGTCTGGCAAACCCCTTTTGCACAGCTCCACTGTGGTCCACTATCTGACTCAGACAAGTATAGTCAAATTCTGTACAAGTCACAATACTGAGATTGTACTCAGGATAGTCTCTTGTGACTGAGAATTTGGCCCTACATTCCCAAACCCTTATTGATTAGGAGTTACAGTATTATGAAATGGAAAGGTTAAAATCTGTAATCTGATTGGTCAATCAGCTAGTAGACCAAGGCCAGTGCTGGTAATTAGCAGACCTATAACAAATCATTGCCCACAACACAGAACTGAACATTTCAATTGTCAGCCAGTACTGCCCAGCTACGAAAATCCGAGTGACCATGCTCACAAACTTTGATATCTTTACTGAAATACTAAGAGCAGCAAGACTACACCATGGAAACACCAAAGACCACACCAGATGCTAACGCTGTGAGTGAAACTCCCATAACAGACCTAAATGTTATAAATCGCCATCAGACAACGAGTGAAAGTGCCCTGTCAGAACTTGAAATGAACAGAAACTAAGCCAAAACCATGTGCCAGACTAATTAGATAGTTAATCAGTTTTGGGACTGGCTGAGAGAAAAAAATCAGCTTCGAACTAGTTGAAAAATCAGTTGTACAGCATCCTGGGTCTATTGTATGGCACTGTTAGAAACAGTACCAGGGAGATGTGCAGTATTTCATCCTATGTCTTCTTCAGTGCGGGAATCAACTGTCAGTTCAACAACTCCCTCTAAGAAGAGGTTTTAATCTGATGCAGCCTTGCAGGACACAGACTTTACAACTTCAACTAACATGTCTGTAGGAATTTTAAAAGCACTCCAAAGCCAGTCGAAAGATAATGCATGTCTCCACCCCTGTCACTGACTGACCTTAAAGGGGGGGAAGAGAAATTGTTTAACCAGGAAAGGCAAACTAAGCCAAAGCATGTTTCCAGGTGCAACCTGGGAGCACAAGGAAGTTAAGGGACTTGCTTAGGATCACACAGTATGCAAGTGGGAGCTATGCAATTCAAACCCAGGTTTGCAGCTCAGAGATTTAAACCACTGTACTATACTGCCTCCAATCTGATTAAGATCAGAAACAATCCTACACTGAACAGTAATACTGTAGCAGGGCTTCTCCAAAATGTCAGGCTTGGGGTCCAGCTTTATTTTGTCCCCACAGTAGAAAAGGTCTGTGGTGTCTAACACCCTAATTGTTCAAAATTAAGTCTGGCAAAATGACTTAGTATATGCACTAACTGCACGCAATGAAGATACAAAGAACCACAATGATCCCAGATGAATACAACTGCAATCAATACCGTAGATACTCAGCTGAGCTCCCTGACAACCCACTGTGCCTGATCTGCTCACTTGAATTTTATATCAATAAACTCCCTGCACAGGCCTCAGCTTTCTACTTGCACCCCGTTGCATCCCTGATTTGCAATTCACCCAAAGGCTATCTGGTTTACAAAAGAGAACCTGGGAAAAACCTTTCTAGCCAGTATGTTGTCATGAAGTTGCAAGCTTTGCAACTTACCTACCAAAATTAACAACATCTTGAGAAGCACAGTCATCCACCTTTTCTGTTCGATGGGGCTGGAAGCTTGCAAAATAATGGCTATTATTGGCATCTGGTCAGAGTCATCTTCAAGGGGTACTGGGGCCCAAGTCTCGGAAATTGCTGAGAGTGGTCTGAAATCTTTGCTGGGAAAACAAGAAAACTCAGCACAACAATGGCTCCTCCTTCAACCAGTATACCATCTACAGTCACATTAAACTGTTCCTTTAATGAGCTGCTTTAGCATTTCTGATTGAGATGCACAAGTGTTGCTAGATCCAACACAAAGCCTTACACAAACTGTTTCTTAAGAGTAAACACTCTTAAATGAGTTAGTTTTGCATTGCTTTGTGATTGGACTGCAGATGCATTCCAACTGAGTTGCAAAAACATTTTACAAGCATTGCTCTTGAGCTGGTAAATCACTGAAAAACAATGCAGTTTGAGTTGCCAGTGCATTGCCAGCTGTAAAAGACAATTCTAAACCAATTCAATGGTGGGACAGTTTAATGCAACATACACAGTACTAGTAGTGTGCCTGCTGCCCAATCTCCATTAACATCAGTAGTACCATCCTTTGTTAAACCCAAAATGTACAAAAATGCTGCTTCCATTCAGGAAATACTGACATTGAGTAACCCTGTAAGTCAAACAGCTGCTGAAATCAGGCCTGATCTGATCGAGACAGGCAAATGTAACGCTGTGGAAACACCTTTCCACCTGACTCGGCTTACCCAGCATCAACTGTCATCTGACCTCACACCTATTTTAGGGCCCCAATGTAGCCATGGAACTGAAGTGAAACTTCTCTGAAGATGCCACCACACCACCACAAACCTGCCCTGAAGTCCATGATCTTATTGGAGAGGTTCTTCAGCTTTAGAACTCTCCAATGCAATATTCAGTTCAAGGTATACAACTATACTGCAAATCAATCATTAGATAACTGCACATTTCAATCATTTCATCAATGTTTTATACCAGTTTCATAGTTTGTTTCTTCAAGTTTCTTCAGGCTGCACTATCTGCTGCACATGTATCTCCACAACATTTGGTGCTATCCCCAAAAGTTTCACTTATTATACAGTTTATCTAAGACGAAGTTTTAATTATTTAGTAATCTACCTATTTAATTCCATTGTTCCAAACTAGTATGGCCCTCGCCACAAACAGGAACTGTGACTGTGAGACCTGAATTCCCCCACACTCTTCCCTCATCTTTCCTGCTACCCTCATTCTAACCTGCACCCTTGCCTCTCCTCTCTTCTTGCTAACTAACACTCCCCTAGTAGGCTCCAGGTCCCCACCTCAGCACTTCCCCCCAGTGAGTCTAGCCCTCCTTTATGATTACACTCATCATAGAATCAGAATACTACGAGTTAAGGGGACATTTAGTCCATAGGAAACTTGCCACCTGTACTGGTGGAAAACGTAGCTCAAGAAAGAAATCTTATTTTGACCCATATAGCGGTCAAGATTGGTTTTAAACTCGCCCATACTATCACTCTGAACAACATAAATGGATAATGAATTCCATGCGGAAGTCATTCTCTGAGTGAACCAGTTGTTACGTTTGTTAGTATGCCCTTTAAGTTTTAGGTTATGGGATTTCATGGTTGAGTTACCATGATATTTAACCAGTCCCAATGTTTCAAGGAGATATTCATCTTTAACTGCTCTGTAAGTGAAACATAAATCCCCTCTTAACTGTCTGTATTTTAAAGAATACAGTCCCAAGTCTTTAAGTCTAAGGTCATAGTTCAGATCTTTAACATTGTTGATCTGTTTAGTAATTCTCCTTTGCACTCCCTCAGCCAGTTTGTTACCTCTAACTGTAGTAGGTGTACATAGTGGAGCACAGTATTCAAGATGTGGACGCACTAATGCTGAGTAGTTCGATATTATAACTTTGGGGTCCCTGCTCTTAACATTTTTCAGGATACAACTTATGATACTGAGACATTTTTTAACTGTTACCCTATTGTGTGACTCAAAGGTTAGTTTATTATCGACTATTACTCCCAAATCTACTTCAGATTCTACCTCTTGCAATTGTATGTTGTTAATCCTGTAGATATTTTTATTGTTATTGTGCCACAGATGCATTACTTTGCATTTTTTAATATTGAAACTCATTTTATTATTGTATGCCCATAATACTAACTTATATAGATTATTCTGCATGTCCTGAGCTGATTGTAAATTGTTTACTATACATCCCAATTTACAATCGTCAGCATACTTTACTGCCCAGGTTCCACCAGTGGTTTGCATGGATGAAATAAAAAGTTTAAATAATGTAGGACCCAGTACCGAGCTTTGGGGAACACCACTAGTAACCAGTCCCCATTCTGAATAGTGTTCCCTAATGGCTACTTATTGAATTCTATTGGAAAGCCATGAGTTTATCCAGTTTATTATATTAGTATGCAAATTAATACTGATGAGTTGTTCTATCAAGATCTTGTATGAAACTGTATCAAATGCCTTTGAATAATCAAGATAAATAACATCAACTGGTAAACCATTATCCAATGCTGCACTTACTGGTTGCTTAAGACAAAAGAACTGCTCCCATCAAGTTCTCGCCTCCTTGCGTATAGTATTAGTTAATTATTTTACAGACTATATCATCCTCTGTTCCCTACCTGATTTGCTCTATATCCTGTAGATTGTTGTTCACTTAACAACCTGTCAACCTAGCCTGCTTTAAATTATGTGTCTATATAGTTTTACTTACGTACTCCCTGTTATTGTAATTATGTAACCTCTGTAACCTGATGTACTCAAGTCTTTCTAGGCATGGAACCTCCTTGTATCTGCTTATGTACTTGTAACCATTGTAGTGATGTTATGCCCATGTATTACTACGACGTGGAACCTCTGTAAAAGAGCCTTTGGTGTAAAGGTACTTCCTAGAACTAAATAAATAAAATAAAAAAGTATTTATTAGTAACTAGAATGAACTGGAGACTGTTTTATGTCTTCTGCCATTTATGTGGTTTTATAGATAAAAATTATTTAAAAATCCTTTGAGTCTTTATTTCAGATATGTTGGCATAGTGTCCACTTCATAATCACAGTAAGGCACTCCAGTAGGAGTGGGGTAGGGGTATTTTTGTGGGATAATTGCTCTTCTCAAGTGTCGGATGCACTTGGCTTCATTAGTGCTTCAACCCATGTTAGGTGGGCCATTATTCTACCATAATGCTCCCCCCATCATGTCTTATTGGTTAATGAGTATGTGACAGCTGTTCATGCATCACTCACTTCTGATTTTTAAAAAAGCTATCTAGTCCTGGCACAGTTCAGATTTTGGAAGTTCCTTGGTATCTGCAGAATTGCAGATGCAGTAGGTGTAATAATTTTTTTCTAGGTATGTTGCATATTACATGTACCAAAGGAGAGATTAAAGGGGAAATTTATCATAGTTTCACACCAATAATTTCCCAACTCCTTATGTGTAACTGTTGTATGCCTCCTCCAGTTGCCAGCTGTCCTATTGCTGTCCAAATCTAGATTATAAATAAAAATATACAGCCTCCAAAAGTTAACAATGTGTTTGTCCTCCATTTTACCATCAATGTTGCTGGAGGTTGATATCATCAGAGCAACAGATAATGGTGCTGCACTAAATGCAGTTCCACCAGTAAACCAAACCCACAATGTTTGGTTCCCCACTTGAGTAATGGAGGAACCCTTTAAGTGTTGTGCACATCCTGAAGTGCAGGAACTAGGACCACGTGAGTGTGATGCAGCACTGATTTGAGGTACATACAGTATTCATATAAGGAAGTGCCTGTATATGTTGTGTTACTGTTTCTGTTAGCAAAAACAGTTTACCCAATAAATGACTCTGGGTACAACAAGAGTTTTAGGTGGTATTATACATTTGTTGTATTATGTTGTGTGTGTGTGTTAGCATTCTCTGATTCGATTGACACCAGCAGTGAGAAACAATCTTCCAAATATGCCCCTTTCCCTTTGTAAATAGGCAGCCAATGATTGGATGGCTGCTGTAAGGCAATAAAGAATTCAGTTATAACAAGGAATAGGTTACCAGGAATGCATCAGCTGTAGCATATGGAAGAAGGGTAATCTAGTGGTTAAAGCACAGGCACAAGCACTGGGGGACTCTGGTTCAAATCCTACTAGAGTCCCTTACTCTCTAACCCTTAGGAAGTTCCCCATACCTCTTTGGAAACTGTGAAGGCCCCTCAAGGTCCATGACTTTAAAAGTGCCCCAATTCCCAATAAATCATTAGCAGTGATGTGTGAGTTACAGCACTTCACTTTCAATGTACTAAAGATAAGCTGTGGCAGCCCCCCCCAACACTTTGTAATGCCAGCATTTGAAGAAGGATGTCCCTCAAAAATCAGATGCTACACCTCAGAAATTAATCAGTATCAGAGTTTGCAGTGCTCTGTATTTGCTTAGCTCACTCCTCCCATGTCATATGCATTCTGTGTCTTGGTATTTCCAGTCAGAAACTCAGATTTAAGGAGCATTTGAAATGTAAAACAATACACTTTATAAAGTAAATGATCTAGCTCTCTACTTTCAGGCTGCTGAAAGGGGATGTGTATAATTCAGTGTTGTGTGATCCTTTGGTGAACTGCTCAGGCCCACCTTGTAATGAATCTTCTCAAGGGTGTTCATCTGGTTCAAGACTGCTCAATTGATTGATTGATTGACAGATTCAGTCTACTGCTTTCCAGAACATGTTACAACTGTCTCACAGAGAGAAATGGACAGTGCAAAGAAACAGATTTTGTTTCATGTGAATGAAATACTATTAGATGTATTATTTGCTCTACACATACAGTATCAAGGCTACAAGTACTACTCCCTGTGTGAATCGCATGACAGAACTGCCTTAAGCCAATGAAAACTTAAACTAAAATCAGGTTAGATAGCATTGATACCCTTATGTTTTGTTCTGCACTGTTGCTGCAGTGACATCAAGGAATGGGAGGGGCTGTATTACAAGTGATTCATTTGCATGTAAATGGAGGCTTGCTTGACATTTTGCTACCTTGTGTCAGAGCCTCAAACTCTAGATATGTGTTGCAACAGAAGAAATGGCTGCTCTCTTATTGACATATATATATATAGTACTTGATGTAATGTATAATAAATACATCAGACATATCCAAATCATAAATATACAGGAGTCTTCTCCTTTAAAACATTTTGTAAATGGACAAGAAATGCTAAAAGCTATGAATTTTGCTTAGAAGGGACAAAAGCCATCTGTACTGCATCTCTTGTAGATGTTTTGATTTAAATTATTAAATGGGTAAGATACTGTACTGTGATTGGTGAAATCCAGTCACATGTCTATGCTGTTATAACAGCACAACAGCACAGGCCACAAATGCTTAATTTTCTGAATCTCATTACTTGGTTCCAAAATAAAAAATCAGGGAAGCCATTTTATAATTGCAATAAGACATTCCAGGGTGTGCATAATTGAGAGATAATGGCACTTCTCAAGTGCATAAAGCCCTCAGCTTCATCTCAGGCTTCATTTCCCAAAGTGTGCCGTTATCTCACAAAATCGCACACCTTGTCATGCATTATTGCTTAAATATGACCTAACACTTTATTTTAACTTGTGGGGCACAATGCCATGAGGTCTCCAAAATTATCATCTGAAGAGCATAAATAGAAACATGGAGTTTGATGGCAGAAAATTGCCTACTGGCCCACCACACTGCCCAACTATGCTTATTACTTACACGGTGTCCTTCAGTTGATGCAGATACTTGTGATACCAGTACAGTACTACTAAATATGTCATGAGTCACTTAATTCTGGTTGCTGTAAACATAACTGTATTATGCCTGTGCTGGAAAAAGGTTAGAATGACTAATTTCAAATAATTATGTACATTTCACATGTTGGACTTTTCCTGCATCTTATAGTCAGCCTTCAAAGAAAAATAACAATGGATTCAAGTCACCTAAGGGTTTAAAGATGCATTAACATTAAGTTCAAATATTCTAATGCACTCATTCAAAACTGAATGTATTTAGAATTTTGGGAGTGTCATTCTCTTGAATAAATGTAACGATTCACCTCTAGTCTTTATTCTTCTCCTATCCTACTTGGTGTAGTTAGTTGCTAAGCATTCTTCACAATTTCAACCTTCAAAGTTTCTTCTCTTGCAAATTCAGTATGTAGTTCTGTCTCTTTAAGAGCCCACAAGGGGTTTTGGAATATTGTGTTTGTCTTGGGTCCCCCATCCGCCAATAAGGCAATGCACAGCAAGGCAAGTTTATTTATAAGGCATCCTAACCCAGAGGCTCGGGGCACCCACCCTTCAGGGAAACAACAACACTAGAAAATAATAAAAAACAATAAATTCAAATAAATAATCATCATAACCACCCACCTCTCCCTTCCTGTTTATTTGGTCTTTTAGCTTGTTTATTTTTTCTGAGTTTGTTTTATTAATATTGTATGTATTAATTTTTATATGGTAGTGATTCAGAAATCCGATGTAACCCAGTCATAAACAGGACTAGTATAAAGAAGTGAACAATATTATTGGTTTGATTGTGACTTCTCATATTGGTTTAGGACTAATGCCATGTCCCAGAGTGGGGGTTCACTGCCGTGTTTCAGATCTGTGTTTTTATCTCTGTCTGCCCACTATCTGACCTCCAGGGCATGGTCTGTTTTACTAGTCTCTTAGACACCATGCCGAGAATATTCAGCAGGTGTTGGCAGCATTGGTGATGGTGAGTATTCATAGATGTCACTTAGTGATGTCTCCCTCCTCTGCAGTGTGCTATGTAAGTGTGCAGGCACACTCACCTGGCTGCTCCCATGTGGCTGCAGGAGCTAGCTAACATGCACACCAGAACAAAGTTACTGCCGGTGTTAGAAACACTTCCTTAGACATTTACAAAACAGGGTACTAAATGAGAAAAAGACCGAGGTAGAAAGGTCAGTGGGGGATGCTGCAACAGAAAGTAAAGCCATCAAAAAATGAAGAGCAATGAGTACCAATGCCCATAGTCTGAGTAACAAGCTTCCTGAATTAGTGGCCTTGATGTAGGAGGAACATCTGGATATCGTGGCAGTCACAGAAACATGGTACACACAAAACCATGACTGGGTCGTAAACATACCATGATACACTATCTATAGGAGGGACAGGGAGGGTAAAAGAGGAGGAGGAGGAGTAGCTCTTTACATAAGGGAAGGAATCAAAGCAATAGAACAAAAGGGAAAACAGGGAGGAGAAGAAGCACTGTGGGTAAATTTGGAGACCGGCAATGGCACCACAATCTGCACAGGGGTTGTATACAGACCCCCTTCTCAGGGGGAGGAAATGGACAAGGAAATGATAGAAAGTATACTTAGAATGGCAGAAAAAGTGGAGATATTGCTGATGGGTGATCTGAATATGCCAGATGTTAACTGGAGTGCAGTTGCAGCAGCCACTTCAAAGAGTGGGGTTATTCTAGATGCCCTACAGGGGGCATGCCTTAGACAACTAGTATTCAAGCCCACTCGAGAGGGAGCAATCTTAGACCTGGTTCTCTCAAATGAAGATGAAGAGAGGATCACAGATGTAGAAGTGGGTAGCCATCTGGGAACTAGCGACCATCGAACAGTATGGTTCACAATAAACACAGCAATAGAGTCAAGCCATACAAAGGCAAAATTACTGGACTTTAGGAGGGCTGACTTTGCCAAAATGGGTGAGTGCCTAAGGAATGCACTAGCAAATGGGCAGGAAGGAGGGGTGGAAGAACAATGGGGAATAATAAAAACTGCCATCACAGAGGTAACAAGCCTTTGTGTGAAGCAAATAAACAAAACAAATCGATGTAAGAAACCACTATGGTTCTCAAAGGAAGTGGCAGTGAAGGTTCAAGAGAAAAAGAAAGCATTCAGGAAGTACAAGGAATCACAGAAGGAGAAGGACAGAGAACTGTATCAGTTAAAGCAAAAGGAAGTTGGGAAGGCAGTCAGAACAGTAAAGGCCCAAACCGAGGAAAAGATAGCTAACTCAGTTAAGAAGGGGGATAAAACCTTTTATAGGTACATCAGGAGTGAAGGAAGACCAAGGGAGGGATAGTGAGGCTTAATAAAGGGAGAGAGGGTGGGCAGAGGGTGACTGTGGAAAGGCAGAGATACTAAACAAATATTTTTGCTCAGTATTTACAAAGGAAGAGGGGGAGGTACCTAAAACAAACAGTAGAAACACTCTGGATACAGAAGTTGATACCAGCCCATTTACAGAAGAAAGGGTTCTCAAAGAACTCTTAAAACTGAAGGTGGACAAAGCAATAGGACCTGATGGGATTCATCCTAGAATTCTAAAAGAACTAAGGGTAGAACTAGTGACACCACTGACTACCCTCTTTAACAAATCATGGGAGGATGGGGTGGTACCCAAGGACTGGAGGAGGGCAGATGTGATTCCCCTTCACAAAAGTGGGAGCAAGACAGAAGCAGGAAACTACAGACCTGTTAGTTTAACCTCAGTGGTAGGGAAAATGATGGAATCACTTCTGAAGAAAGAATTGTCGAGTATCTAGAGGCTAGAGGGGCACAGGACCCAAGGCAACATGGATTCACAGCGGGAAGGTCATGCCAGACAAATCTGATAGATTTCTTTGACTGGGTGACCAAAGTAGTAGATCAGGGAGGGGCTGTGGACGTGGCCTACCTAGACTTTAGCAAGGCATTTGACACAGTCCCACACAACAGATTAATATACAAGCTAGCCAGCCTGGGAGTGGGTCCCAAGATGACAGCCTGGATAAAGAATTGGCTGGAGAATAGGACACAGAGAGTAATAGTAAATGGAGTCCACTCTGAAGAAAGAGGGGTTACTAGTGGGCTACCGCAGGGTTCAGTATTAGGACCGGTCCTCTTCAATGTCTTTATAAGCGACATTGCAGAGGGACTGGAAGGAAAAGTATGTCCCTTTGCAGATGACACAAAGATCTGCAACAGAGTTGATGCACAAGGTGGGGTGGAAAGGATGAGAAAGGACTTGGCAAGGTTAGAGGAATGGTCAAATGTATGGCAGCTTAGATTCAATGCTAAGAAGTGCAAGGTAATGCACCTGGGAAACAAAAACCCAGGGGAATAGTACACAATGGGGGGTGAGATACTAACAACAACAAAAATGGAAAGGGACCTGGGGGTAGTCATATCAGATGACCTAAAGGTGGGCAAGCAATGGAGAGAGCAGCAAGGAGGGCTGGGGGATACTGGCATGCATAGGGAGAGGCATCACCAGTAGAAAACAGGAAGTTATTATCCTCTGTACAGACAGCTGGTGAGACCCCATCTGGAGTACTGCGTGCAGTTCTGAGACCCAATCTCAGAAAGACATAGACAGGATGGAAGCTGTCCAGAGGAGGGCACTAAAATGGTGCAGGGTCTGCACCGGAAGACATATGAAGAGAGACTTAAGGAGCTTAATATGTATAGCCTCGAGGAAAGGAGGGAGAGGGGAGACATGATAGAAACTTTCAAGTACCTCAAGGGAATCAACAAAGTCCAAGAGGGTAGCATCTTCCAAAAAAAGAGGTGTGCAAGAACAAGGGGGCACAATTTGAAGATAGAGGGGGTGGCTTAGAGGTAATTTAAGGAAGTATTTTTTCACAGAGAGGGTTGTGGATGCATGGAACAGCCTTCTGGAGGAGGTTGTGGAGTCAAAAACAGTGGTGGAATTCAGGCATGCATGGGACAGTCATAAGGCAATTCTAGGGGTTGGGGGTAGGAAGAAGTAGGCTGCTGGTTAACTAGGATCTGCAGCTTATCCATTAGGTAGGGAAGTGGGCAGACTGGGTAGGCCAAGCGGTCCTTATCTGCCATCAAATTCTATGTTTCTATGTTTCTATGTGTACACAGAGTTGTTTGTTAAACAAGAGTTCTGCAATAGAATATATATCCTTATTTGAGACCTTCAGATGATATGATTTATACGTTGAATGACCAGGCAGTCAAAATGAAGTATATGAAGGGCTGGCAGCCAGCCAAGCATATCTTGAACTTTGGTAAAGGTTTGGCAATATATTTCTTTGGGATATTGATATGATTAACAGGATTGTTACACAATAAAATATTAATGATATACTGACAGAGATTGCTTTTTATTACTGCTTTTAATTATGTTATTTGGTTTGGTTCCATGCAGGAATGATAATTCTGGGTATTATAATTAACTCTCTTTGATCAAATATGTCAGTAAAATAGCTATAGAAAGGTACTGCCAAATACATTCTGTTTTATTTAAAATTTGTTAGACATGGAAGGTTACCTATTAATGAATAGGATTTGTTCTACATTAGGATAGTGAGTAAAGAGCTCAGTATGATATGAATTGAAATAGTATCTTAAAATATAGAGAAGCTGGGTTCATGTTCATAAATTAGCAGATGTATTTGGTTAATAAACTGTGAAAAGTATTATATGTCTGTAAATGAACTATGAAAGATACTTTGTTTTGTTTTCTTGTTACACCAGGATGTCAATCACACACAATTTAAATTATGGTGTGCAAGTATTTGTATAGAAGCGCAAGATTATTTTGTATTTTATTTGATAGGGGAACACTTTATTTAGGCCAGGATGAAGTGGCAGAGAAGGAAACAAATCCTTACTGTTGCACTTTTATGTGGAAAAAAAAGAATTACTTAAATGTAATTCAAATTGGAGTGAGCACCTATGAACATTTATGATTGGCATTTCAATGGCTGTCATAATTTCTCATAAAGTGCTATATGGTAGTAAAAAACCTGTAGCTTACTCATCTGGGGCTGGATTCACAAAGACAGCCAAAAATCCTGCAGATCCGGGAAAAATGCATGCAGCACTGCCGAAATACTGGTGCGGGATATTCTGAATGAAAAATTGTGCATGTGCGGAAAGCTGTAAAAAAGCCCAGCAGTTGCAGAAAATCCACTAGTGCTGAAAATCCACAACTGCAGATCTGCAGCTATGGAAAAGGTTAAGAAGGCACAACAACAGGTGATCCATATTAGCTGGAGCAGCAGACTTTGACAGTCTTGCCATAGATGTAGCTGAAAGTACCCACAGAGAGACCGGCAACCATTCCCTCAACGGAGACCACTGCAGCACCACTGGTACCAGCAAAACCATGCACCACAGTGGCCGTCTGTGACTGATGGTCGTCTCTCTCTCTCTGGAGTGTTTCTGTTGCCTGCTGCTGCAGCTCTCACTGCAGGCTGTTCAGCCTCTATTGCCTGTGGGGCTCCTTCATGGGCTGCACTGGGTCTGGTGGTTGTTGTTTGTTGTCTTTCAATGATAATGTGTGTTAGTGTGTCTGTAACAACTGCCACTGATATACACCCACTGGTTTGCTATTACTTATGCCTGACCTTCACTATAAATGTATTTCAATTATTGGGGCACTACATTTTGTTCAGTGAGTGTTACACCTTGCTGTCATTTGTGCAACATTTTTTCCACCACTGCAGAAAAACACTGGCTGAAAATAGCCTTTAAGGGGATCTACTATACTTATCAATGACTTTTTTCCCTCAGGAACTTCTGCAGCTGCACTTTTTTGCACAGTCCACAGTGTATTATTTCCGCAGCTGTGGAAGTTTTGTGTATAGCACTCAGAGCAATTTCTACTTTTTCTCCGCAGCTATGGAACTTTTGGGGACTTAGGGAAAGTTTTGCACCTTCAGATTGTTTTGTGAATCCCCCCCCCCTTATATCTTGACCAAGGCAGAATGAGATATGAAAAAATGTATTAATATATTTGCAGATAGTTTGTACATGCCCTGAAAAAAATAATGTCTGGTTGTCATCGAGGCACAAGTCAGGAAGCACAGGAAAACCAGGAACAGTTGTAAAATTTGCATTTAGCATTTTATTATTTTTAATAGTAGTAGTAGTAGTAGTTTTATTTACTTATGGTGCCTTTCTCTGTAGGCCCAGAGTGCCAGTACAAAGAGGAACAAACAAATACCCTAATACATAATAGTTTAACAACAGTACATATAAATATAAATAAACCTCCTACACTCAAATATAGAACAACAATAAAATAAAAAAATAAAATTAAGCAAGAAAGCTATTTACAAAGGCAGTACAAAGAAAACAAAGACCTTTATCTGAGGGTATCTCTAATTCTAAATTTCAGTCTCTCTCCCAACAAAAGATTGCTTTCTTTATATATAATGGGCTCGATTTTCAGAGCACCATTAGATCGCCACAATTTGCAGAGATCTACGACTGTGGCAAACTCCAGGTGCATCAGGGACCCTGCACGCTATTTTATAAAAAGAGGGGTCCCTGTGCCAAAGACCAGAGAGTTGCTGCAGCTGCAGGGTTGCACCAAACATGTGGTGCACTTGTGGGATTAAATGTAGGGATCTGTCACCCCCTGCACCCGGTGCAACCCTAGGGGGGCCATGGTAAAGGTGGGGGGAATGCCAGCAAGGAGGGGACTGGGGACAGAAGGAGCTGGGATGGTCTAGAGAGTGGTGAGGGCATGGCAGCAATGTTATGATGCTGAGGTGACACCCTACATGGGTGCCATTGGCAAGTGCAGGCAGGTGATTGGCCGAGGTAGGTGGTGTGGCAGGATGGATCATGATCCTGCCATCGGTGGATACAGCCCTGTTACCTGCCCCATAGGTGCCACTGACCCCAACACTGTAGGTGGGCAGCACTGGCCAGATGGTGCAGGGTACAAGTGGTGGAGGGGAATGCTCCCTGGGCATTGTGGCAGTCACCTAATATTCAACCCAGCTGCATGGAGGCAGGCTGTGGCCTGCCTGCAGTGTTGAGGTCAATGGCACCTATGGGGCATGTGCCAGGGATGTGTTAACCAGCAGCAGGATCCTGGCCCATGCCTGCCAACCCCCCGTACCTGGCTGGGTTGCCTGTCTGCACTTGCCAATGTAGAGTGCCACCTCAGCACACTAACATTGCCAGCATGCCCCCATCACTCAAAATGCATCCCTCTGCCCCCGACTCCCTCCTTGCAGGCCACCCCACCCCCACTCTCCACCCTCCCTGCTAGTGGCGCATGGCCCTTAGATCACCTCCTGGTTGGTCTAAACAGAGACCCATTTTGTGACCATGGCAGGGCTTCTAAACTTCCCAAAAATGGGATGGTGTAACTCAGTGTAGCAAGTTCCCTTGAGACCTGGCACATGGGTGCTTGTGTTGCAAGGGTGACACAGGGTGGCTTTGACGCATGGTATCCCGATTTCCACATAGCCTGTGTTTGAAAATCAGGATTGTCACAAATCATAATGCAAGGTGCCACTTGTATCACAGCCATTTGGTGCAGGCACCTTGTGTCATAACTTTCATTTTAAAAACAGATCCCAGTGTCTTTTCCTTGCAATTAACTTCTGCATCCTGAGCTTGTTAATAGAACATTGTGTCCCAGAACTAATCTCCTGTTGCCAACTCTGCAAAAGAGTTTGTGGAGATCAAACTGCATCTCAAAGTTAACCCCCTCAGTTCCAAATAGCTTTTTGCAATCATTTCAACAGTATAACTACATATGTTTTTTTAACCAGAGAACCCAGTTTCATGCAAACAGCTTGACACAAAAATCTAATATTTATTTATTTAGTTAGTTTTTGTTAACTGGATGAGGTGCACTAGGCATACATTTGCCTGTTTTCAGGCACGACTCGGGAGGTTACAAGGTATGGGTAGCACACTAAGAAATGCAGGGTAATACAGCTTACAAGGAGCTACAACATAGTACAGGTACAAGTGCCATGCAATATTATAATAGGTACAGAATAGGAATAGTTGAGTGTTACAGTCAATACATTCAATATGTGATATCAGACATGCAGACATTTGGTAATACATCAATATACAGTACATAATGGGGTGAGGTAACATAGGTAGTACAGTTAGAGCCGCTTACTACGGGCGCAATCATCATCTTCCGTTCTGCCCGCTATACGGAATGGATGCAGTAACCAAAGTAGACTTTTCTTTCGATCACACACTGCCGGTAAAAGTATGTGAAGTGTGTGAGTAATATACCACCATCAGCACTTAGTTTCTCCCTGTGAGTCTTTCGAAAGCCAATGTTATTTCTGGCTTTCCACCTGCCTAACCAACCCTTGGAAGGGATGAAGTTAGTGTGCCCTAAGGCTACAGCCAACTGTTCTGCTTTTTTAGTTAGCAGGGGTCCACTTATCAGGGCATCACGCCCATGAGTGTTTTCAAACCATCAGAGAAGGGCAGTTTCCACTTCCCCGTCTTTCCCTTCTGTTTTGCATTTACATTTGCATGCCACTCTCCCATGATTTGTTCCTTCTGTCACAATAAGTTGGCAATGGTAGATTTAGCCACTCTGAGATGCTGAGCCATATCACGCCAACTCATGCGTGGTAGCTTTTCTATTTTATTGAGCAGATCTACTTTCTCAGTAAGTGAAAGAGCTTTACGCTTTGTGCCGCCTGTTGCCATTGTTGCTGCGAATTCACAACGAATTGACTGAGAATTGCCGGAAGAAGTGTTATTAATGTAAGTGGGAGGTAAGCTGAAACCAATCTACCAATTAGAAACACTAAGCAGTACAGTACTCATGGGAGCAACCTTAAGCAATTAAACAATTAAGCTGTCAGGGAGCAAGCTCAAGCTGATGTTAATTACACAGAAACAGACGAAATAGCATGCGTACAACGTCCGGATTACAGCTATTTTTTTACATTGTACTCAATCAGAATGCCAAATGGATTCATCAGGTCACCTGTTAAAAGCAATCGCCCGCACTATCTGTGGACAACTTAAGTGGTGGATACTGTACATCTAATACATTCAATAGGTGATGGCAGAGGTGTAACATTAAATCATACATTCAATGCACTCAACAGGGTGTGGCGTAGACAATTAAACAAAGACTGTCAGAATCAAAGGCTCTAGTAACAAGGGAGTGATAGAGCTGCATTCGGAGGTGGGGGCAGGTGCACTGGGAAAATTGGAGCTGGTAGGAATGGAGTTGACAGCGGTAAGTGTTAGGTGCTGGGGGCATGGGCGAATACTGCTAGGCCATAGGTAAATTTGGGCAGTAACAGACCATGTGGAATTGTGATACATGTGGATGGTGACAAGTGGGGGTTGGCTCTGTAGGCTGTACAAAGGTAGGAGTTGAGACCTTTACAGATATTAGTCAGATGTTGGGAAAAGTTGAGAGAGGGGTCAAGCTGGACACTGAAGTACTTAAATGATGAGACAGTTTCTAAAGGGGAGCCATTGTCACAAGCAACTGTTAGCTTAGTGTTATTATGCTTAAGGCAGTAAGGTGTTCCAAAGAGCATTGAGTGAGACTTAGTGTGGTTCATGAGAAGTTTGTTGTCTTTCAGCCATGATTGGACAGCCTTGAGTTTGGAGGTTAGGGCAGCATTGATATCTGCAACGTCCAGAGCATTGGTGAAGAATATCTGACCATCAGTGTATAGAAACATGGAGCTGTGTTTGATGCATTGATTGATGGAATTAATGTGGAGGAAGGAGAATAATAGTGGAGCAAGTATCAATCCTTGGGAAACTCAGAGAATGAAAGGTAAGTAGTCAGAGAAAGCAGTGCCGATTCTGACTTGCTGGTGCCTGTCGGAAAGGTAGCTTGAGAAACAGTGCAGGGCATGTTCAGCTATACCAAGAGTGCTTAGTTTGTTAAGGAGGATGGGATGGTTGACTGTATTGAACACCTTTGTTAGATTGATGAGTACAGCGCCAGAGTATTCACCCCTATCAAGAGATGTGAGTATACTATTGGTCAATGAGAGCAACGTTGTGGTTGTGCAGTGGCTTTTTTGAAATCCATGCTGGGCAGTGCTTAGGAGGTCATATTTATCTAGACAGATATTTAATTGTGCAGCAGCAACCTTTTCTAGTATTTTACTCAAAACTGGCAATGTTGCATTTGGCCTATAGTTAGCTATAAGTTTGATGTTCCCTTTTTTGTGTATTGGTACAATATTCGCTAGTTTCCATGCAGATGGGACAATATTGAAGGAAAGGAAGAGGTTTATGATTCTGGTCATTGGGCCTGCCAGTTCCAGAGCTCCAAGCATGAGTAATTTAGGCTTGATAGTGTCTTGGCCAGCAGATTTGGAGCCAGGGATCTGTTTGAGAAGCTTATAAACCTTGCCCACTCAGACTTGTTGGAAGAGAAAAGTGGGGTGCGGTCCACAGGGATCTGGCACAGGAGGGGCAGGATTCCCTGCAGAGTTGTTGAGGGACATGGTAAATTAAGAGAGGTAGGAGAAAATGTGAATAAAGGCATTGGATATTGTGCTGGGGTTGTTACAACTGACTCCGTCTATCTCAGAGTCAGAAGGAGTGAGGGGACTGCAAGTCCGAGGGACTGCTTGCGGTGATTTCAGTATCGGTGAGGAGTTATTGCAAGAGGAGGTTATCAGAGAGTGAAAGTACTGTATTTGCTCTTGCTCTGTTGAATTTCCTGTTTGCACTTATTTCTGATAGCTCTATATGCGATCTAATCAGGGCCAGATTTAGTATTTTTAAAGGTAGCCCAGCATCTGTCTCTTTCCTTCAGGAGGGACAGAAGGGGGTGTGTTAACCCTTTGTTTTCTTTCCCCCAGGACTCTCCAGCAGATGAGAGGGGCATGTTTGTCTTGGAGTCTAGAAAAAATTGTGTTAAAATGGTAGGCGGTGAGATCAGCGTTGATGGTGTCCCATAGTGATGGCCAGTCAAGACTGGCTAACTCTGCTTTGAATTTTGATGACTCTAGGCTGAAGAAGTCTCAGAAGTGTATTATGCAGGGTGGAGCATTGGGAACTTTTGTTCACCACACACAGTACACAGGCGAGTAGTCCCTTATGGAGTCTGGGAGGACACCAGAGTAGGTGATTTTGTCTACATCAGTCACTAGTATCCAATCTATCAGGCTGGCTGTAAGACCATTGTTAGAGATTCTCATGGGTTGGGCAATTATTTTTGGGAGGAGCAATTGATGGAGGATTTTTTCAGCAGCCAATGCGTTATCATCCAGACAGTTTATGTTAAAATCCCTGAGTATCAAGTAATCGCTGTTTTTTGCACAGGGACCAACTACTTTGATGAAAGAAGAGAGACCTTTGAGGCTGGTGGCTGGTGTCAAATAGGTGCAGAAATAACTGCAGTAGCTTAGAGTTCCCTAAGAATAGTATACCATTGCAAAGCTCATATATTTTTATAACCAAAGATATGCAAGATGGAAGAAAAGCTAGAAACAAGAAGAAGCAGCATGTGAAGGCAGTGAGATAGTGGGAGGGGGAGAATTCTGAGACCATCAGAGTAATCAATTCCTAGGTCTCAAAAGAAAATTTGGTGGATCATGGTCTTCTGCTACAATGGCTTCTCGTGCTTGGTCTTGATAATAGTGCCCTGAGTTGGGTCAACAGCTATCTATCCTTCAAAGGGTTAAGTGGGCTGGTGCCCTGTCTAGCCTTAGACCTGTAACTTATGGGGTGCCACAGGGCTCTATTCTTGGGCCTATGTTGTTCTCTCTGTTTATTAATGACCTACCCAGTAACTGTGGGGGTGCATCTGTGCACCATTATGTAGACGATGCAATCATATATCGCTCATCTCCTGATGTTAATCTAATAAACAGTGACCTTGCCTCTGACTTCTCTGACCTTGAAGTTTGGTTCAGGCATAATGGTCTTATCATTAAAACAAAAAAACTAAAAGTATGTTATTCTTTCACCCATCCTCCTCTCCTAGTACCCTCCCAGTGCTTAATATCACATCTCTGAGTGGTGATGCCCTTGAATCTGTCCACCCCTTTAAATACCTGGGCATTACCCTTGATTCCTCACTTTTCTTTAATATCCATGCCTCCACTACAGTTAAATCCCTGAACCAAAAGTTAGGTCTCCTTTACTGTATCTGTCCCTTCCTCACCTCTGCGTCTTGATTTAAAATTGCTTCCTCATCCCTTCTCCTTCTCCTCACCTATGGTGCTCCTTTATTACAATCTACCAATGTCACTAATATGTCTCTCCTGGCTCAGGCATATCATAGAGTAGGTAGGCTCACACTGGGGGTCAACACCCGACACCATCACTGTGATGTAATTTCTTCCTTAGGTTGGTACCACATGAATCTAAACTGAGGTATACCACCCTAAGTCTCATGCATATATAATCCCCACACAAATGGGGGTTCCCAAAAAGTCTTCCTTGAGGTTGCCTAAATGCTCACTGCCAGGCTGGTGTCCTGCGTTTTAGCAGTTTAAATGTGATTACCAGAGCCTGTATAGCCTCTGTGTACTGTCTCTTTAAGAGCTGTCTGATTGCAGCTTAAGTAATCTGAGAGGGCGCTCTGAGAGATGTAACTATTTGCTGAAAATCATTTAGAGTGATAATGATAATGTAGTTTGTCTAACCTGCTTTCTTTGTAGCAAGGACTGTTTGTTTGTCTCCACTATCTTGGTCCTGGATTGTAAATTGGACCAAACAGTACTGGTGGGACCTAAAATGTAGCTGGACTACAGGAGCTGTCTGAATTCAAAATCTGTAGGAACTGTAGTTTGGAGCTTTTTTGCGCCTTTTTTGCAACTGAAGGGGGAGCTCTTGTTTTGACTGACAGCCAAATCAGCCAACCAAATCTTTTGGATCTTGGTGAAAGTCCCGAGCTGCTTGCAGTTTTCAGTTAGTTCTGGGCTGGTAAGTGAAATGAGAAGAGCTCAAGTGTATTTTGGGTAGCAATCCTGAGTGGATTCGCATGGGAAAACTGTGAAAGGGCTGAGTTTTGTCTTGCATGTCTGCCTGCTGCTCCTGAGAGGGCGAGGGAGAGAAGAGAATTATTTTGGAATAAATTCAAGTTTGTGTAACTAAAGTAAGCTATTGAAGTGGGCCAGGCTCAACCTAAAGAACGAAGATTTTGCTGAATGCGATCAGCCTGTCAGAAGTTCCAACTACCCCTAAGCTCCCGGTGTGTGCAGAGACTTTGCAATTGTAACTGGGTAGCGCTTTGCCTGGTACAGTAGAATTCCCGTACATGTAAATGTGTTATGAGCTGCTAGTGGGTTGTGAGTTAGTCCCCCACTGTGTGAGCTGTGTTCTGCTTGCTGGAAGCTGTATCCAGACCAAAATGGACTGCATCCGAATTTGTCTCCATGCAGTCTGGGCCTTGCCAGACTGGCCCAGACAGACTACCCACTGCACAGAGAAGACATTGACGAGAAACCTGCCTGGGGATCAGCCCCCTGCTCCACGCTTGAACAGGAACAACGCCTCTACGACTTGTGTCGGCCCTGCTTCTCCTGGCATTCCAGGTCAACCACCTGCAGTCTCGATTTTGATCCAGCCTGTGTCCAGTCTTGGGTATCGTGAGTAAATACCAGGGTAGCTCCCTGCAACAACAGCTTAACCTGAGTGTGTCATCTGATTGTCTTGTTGTTTTGTTTCCTTTTCGAACTGGGCCCTCTGGCTCCCGATTACAAATATTGTGTACTGTGCATGTTGTATTTTCCATCACAGGGCCCCAACCAGCTGCAACCCCAGGCAACAGTCCTGGCTAGCCCATCTCTTCTCCACCTGGGTACCCAGAGGTGTGACTGTGTGGGTGGACTCAAAGTCATGCATAACTGCTTGATTGATATAACCTTTAAGCTAATAAGGAATCACAGAAGTAGCATGACAGGGAACTGTATCAATTAAAGCAGAAAGAAGTGGGGAAGGCAGTCAGAATAGCAAAGGCCCAAACCGAGGAAAAAATAGCCAAGTCAGTTAAGAAGGGGGATAAAACCTTCTATAGGTACATTAGGGAGCATAGAAAGGTTAAGGGAGAAGTAGTGAAGGTTAATAAAGGAGAGGGGAGGTGGGCAGAGGGAGACTGTGAAAAAGCAGAGATACTGAATGAATACTTTTGCTCAGTATTCACAAAAGAAGATGAGGAGGAGTTACCTAAACCAGACAATAGAAGCACTCTGGGTAGGGGGGTTGACACCAGTCCATTTACAGAAGAAAGAGTCCTGAAAGAACTCCTAAAACTCAAGGTGGACAAAGCAATGGGGCCTGACGGGATTCACCCCAGAATCCTAAAAGAACTAAGGGAGGACCTAGTGACAACACTGACCACACTTTTTAACAAATCATGGGAGGATGGGGTGGTACCTGAGGACTGGAGGAGGGCAGATGTGATTCCCCTTCACAAAAGTGGGAGCAAGGCAGAAGCAGGAAACTACAGACCTGTAAGTTTGACCTCAGTGGTAGGGAAAATGATGGAATCACTTCTGAAAGAAAGAACTGTTGAGTACCTAGAGGCCAGCGGGGCACAGAACCCAAAGCAGCATGGATTTACAGCAGGAAGGTCATGTCAGACGAATCTAATTGATTTCTTTGACTGGGTGACCAAAGTAATAGACCAGGAAGGGGCTGTGGATATGGCCTGCCTAGACACAGTCCCGCACAAAAGACTAATAATCAAGTTAGCCAGCCTGGGAGTGGGTTCCAGGGTGGTAGCTGGGTAGCAAACTGGCTACACAACAGGACACAGAAGGTAATAGTGAATGGAACACATTCCGAAGAAAGGGGGGTTACTAGTGGAGTACCTCAGGGCTCAGTACTGGGTCCAGTCCTCTTTAACATCTTTATAGGTGACATTGCAGAGGGTCTGGAGGGAAAGGTACGCCTCTTTGCAGATGACACAAAGATCTGTAACAGAGTTGATACACAAGGGGGTAGAAAGGATGAGAAGGGACTTGGCAAGGTTGGAGGAATGGTCAGACATATGGCAACTTAGATTCAATGCAAAGAAGTGCAAAGTAATGCACCTGGGAAACAAAAACCCAGGAGAAGAGTACACAATAGCAGGGGAGGTACAAACAACAAAAATGGAAAGGGACTTGGGGGTAATCATATCAGATGACCTAAAGGTGGGTAAGCAATGTGAGAAGTCAGTAAGGAGAGTCAGGGGGATACTGGGATGCATAGAACGGGGCATCACAAGTAGAAAAAGGGAAGTGGTTATCCCTCTGTACAGACAGTTGGTGAGACCCCATCTGGAATACTGTGTGCAATTTTGGAGACCCTATCTACACAAGGACATAGACAGGATGGAAGCAGTCCAGAGAAGGGAAACTAAAATGGTGCAGGGTCTGCATCAGAAACCATATGAAGAGAGACTGAGCGAGCTTAACATGTATAGCCTTGATGAAAGGAGGGACAGGGGGTCATGATAGAAACTTTTAAGTACCTCAAGGGAATCAACAAAGTCCAAGATGGTAGCATCTTTCAGAAAAAGAGATGTGTAAGAACAAGGGGGCACAATTTAAGGATAGAGGGGGGACGGCTCAGGAGTAATGTGAGGAAATTTTTTTTCATGGAGAGAGTGGTGGATGCATGGAACCGCCTTCCTGGGGAGGTTGTTGGGTCTAAAACAGTGGGGGAATTCAAACATGCATGGGACAGACATAAGGCAATTGTAGTGGGGGGTTGCAGGAAGTAGGCTGTTGGTTAACTAGAATCTGCAGCTTATCCAAAAGGAAGGGAAATGGGCAGACTGGGTGGGCCAAGTGGTCCTTATCTGCTGTCAAAGTCTATGTTTCTATGTTTCTAATTAACCTGATTTTGCCCCCTCCTTGTTCAAGTCCCCTGAATAAATCAGATCTAAATGCTTCTGCATGTAATCTGACTGAGGTTCCAGTTTGTGCTCAAAGTACTGTACTGTTGCTATTTGCTGTGCATAACCTTGCTTTACAGGGGGTCCTAAGGGTCGAGCCAGAGGAACCAGCCCTGGTGGTAAGTGCAAACAGTGTTGGTACTTGTGTGGTGTACTGGGGTATTGTGAAAGTGATTATTGTTCAGTGATCAGGCCACTAGAGGGGAAAGAGGGGGGGTTACAGTGTCCCGGAGGGCTGTGCCCAGGTTAGCTTGACCACTACCAATCCTGACCTCTGGGTGGAGGCACCCATTTCAGAACTCAGGCCTCTTAACCTACTACTAGCCAAGCAGACAGGGGTAGTAGCCCCTTGGGATAGTGCCACCTAGGGGTTACATCTTGGAGGCTCAGCGCTGAGATTTTGAGTCTTCTAGTGGCCGAAATTACGAATTATTGTCAAACATAAATGGCTACCCCAACAGAAGTGGCTGTGCACCAGTTGGTGGGGTGGTGTACAGGGCAGGAGATTGACCCTCACAGTGCCCTGCTTGAATTGGATATTCCCCTGAACATTGGTAAAGATGCTGTAGAAGGAGTATTTTCCAAAGTTGAATGTTTAACAAACGCTGTGGTGGTGGGGCGACAGGCTGATTTGACTGCCCAAACTTTCATGGCGTTAGTAGAGTGTAGTGACCCAGTGGACAGTTCCAAAGTGCCACGGACTATTGCCCCAGAAGGGGTCCCAGCCCCCTGGAGAGGGATAACTAGAGACAGTAAAGACCCAGGGGAGGATGAGCTCCCCCTATTATCTGAGACTTTTGAGGAGAAATTTGCTAAGTTGTTGCTGGAGGAAGGGAAAACCGTAGAGGACTTTAAGACACTATTCCTGACACCTGGGGGTGTCCCTTCCCCAACACTCCCTCCCTCTCCAGCACCTGTTACTGCCCAGCCTTCTGTGCCCATGACAATGCTGGCCCCTATATCTGTACCTGCCATTAGTCACGACTCCTACCGAAGGTTGAGAATCTTCTCGGGCACCCTCCCCCCCCAGGGGGAGGATGACTGGGAGACCTGGTTAGACTATGTTGCCCCTCTAGTACTTGAATGGCAATGCTCAGAAGCAGAGAAACGAAAGAGGTTGAGTGAGAGCCTCCGAGGTCCTGCCCTGGCTACCATCTTTGCCAAGTGGGCCAATAACCCTGAAGCAACTGCACAGGACTATCTTGATGCATTGGAAAATGTGTATGGGAGCCCAGATTTAGATAAGGACCTATGATGGAAAGTAAGAAATGCCCAGCAGTACTCAGGGGAGCCATTGTCTGTGTATGTACCTCAGCTTGAAAAACTGCTACAAGAGTGCCTCAGAAAGGGTAGTTTGCCGTCAAATGGATTAGATTGAACTAGGCTGGACCGGATCCTTAAGTCTGCTCCATTTTCAGAATTGTTACTGCTTCAGTTGCACCTCGCCAACCAACTGGAATCGCCCCCCACTTACGACGAGCTAATGAAAGAAATTTGGGGGGTTGAGCAAAGGCAACCCTGGGGGGAATTTCACCAATATCTGCTGCTACTGCGCAAGTGACAGAGAGTGATCATCCAAGTGTGGTTCAGGGGCAAACCTCGGCACCTAACAAGCACTCTGAGAATGCAAAGGACTTCCCGCCCTGGGCCCAGTTTTGGAAAGATGAGCTACTAAAGGAAGTCTGAGAGTTGAAGACAGGTGCCTCTGCAAGGGTTTCCCCCATGGAACACAATTCTGGTCCCTTTCAGGATGTGACTGTCATGGGGGTGGGGGTGCACCCTCAGGCATCCTCTACTGAGGATAGCTCCCAGGCTGAAATCAAAGAATTGACTGCCACCCTAAAGGAACTATTGAGACATGCTGCACCTGTCCACCACTGCAAGCAGATATTGGACCCCGATCCCTTCCTACTACTTCAGTTCCTCATGCAGTGTTCTCTCCAAGGATGACCAGGAGTCTATCATTTGTCACAACTGTGGAAAGGATGGCCATATGAAAAGGGAATGCCGGTCTCAGAAAGACCTAGAGAAAGTGGTGAACCGGCTTCAAGAAGAGCTTAGGAAAACAAATCAGTGGTCAAAGGGTGCACAAAATGACTGCAGTGAAGGCTTCAGACATCCTAACTCAAATCCCTTTGTGGCTAAATTGTCCATCCAGGCCCCTGCTGCTGTGCCTCCAGACTGGTCCAAAATAGTGAGCACTTCAATGGAGACTACCATGGCTGTGAATGGTATTCCTACTCGGGCTGTGCTGGACAGTGGGTTGCAAGTGACCATTGTATTTAAGGACTGGTATGACAAACACTTGTCTGCTGTGCACTTACAATCCCTGGAAGGCCTACATGTGTGGGGGCTGAGCGACAAGTCTTATCCCTACCTAGGATATGTCCACCTCGGGTTGTCATTTCCTGCAGCTGTAACTGGTGTAGAGGAGCAAATTGAGACACTGGCCTTAGTGTGTCCCCCTACTGGACTGTATGATGGGGATCCCCTGTTAATTGGGACCAACGCCCATATGTTTGGGAGACTGGCACAACTCTGTCGTGAGAAACAAGTTCGACAGACTGGGAGGGCCCTAATAATCCAGCTCTGATCAAGAGGGCCTATGATTTGCAGCAGAACCCCAAGGGAGTGGACCAGGATGAACCGGTAGGGGTCGTGTGGAAGAAGGATCCCGATTCAATGGTACTGGCCCCTAATACCCAGTGTACCGTTCAAGGGGAGGTCCGCCTCCGCAAAGATGTCAAGAACAAAATACTGATGTTGGATGCACCAGGTCATAGAAAATTGCCGGAGGGATTATTGGTTAAACCCAGCATCTTGCCAGCTTGTGCTCATGCCTATGCACAACGAGTGATGGTCTAGATTCATAATGTGTCAGATCGGGAGATCCAGGTGAACAGAGGATGCACCTTAGCTACGGTACACTGCACAGACACTGCAGTGTTGCCCAGTAACAAGCACCCTGGCAAGACGGATAGAGTGAATCCCAACTTGTTTGATTTTGGTGACTCCCCATTGCCAGCTGAATGGAAGACTAGAATTAGCCAGAAACTTGCCCAGAGAGATCAAGGGTTTTCGCTGCAGGAATGGGATGTGGGATGTGTCCAGGGTGCGGAGCATCACATACGCCTGCACAATGAACGGCCATTTCGAGAGAGGTCTCGACGCCTAGCCCCTGCAGACATAGACGATGTGAGAAGACACTTACAGGAAATCCTCACGGCTAGTGCGATACAAGAATCCAGGAGCCCATATGCTTCTCCCATTGTGGTTGTGCATAAGAAGAATGGATCTGTGAGAATGTGTGTTGATTATCGAACTCTGAATCAGTGGACCATCCCCAATCAATGCACCATGCCCCGTATACAAGATGCTCTGGATTGTTTGAATGGGAGCAAATGGTTCTCAGTGTTGGATCTTCGCAGTGGATATTACCAGATTCAGATGGCTCCGGAGGATCATGAGAAGACAGCCTTTATCTGTCCTTTGGGGTTCTACGAATTCCTGAGAATGCCACAGGGGATATCGGGCACCCCAGCCACCTTCCAGCGACTGATGGAACGAGCAGTGGGAGACATGAATTTGCTAGAATGCCTGATGTACTTGGACGATGTCATTGTGTTCGGGAGCTCCCTAGAGGAACATGAGAGTCAACTGCTCAAAGTACTAGACCAACTGGAAGATTTCGGCCTCAAGCTGTCCATCGACATGTGCCAGTTTTTCCAAACCTCTGTGAAGTATGTGGGGCACATAATGTCTACAGAGGGGATAAAGACTGATCCTAGTAAAGTTGAAGCCTTGACTACTTGGCCCCAGCCCCACAATTTGAAAGAACTACAATGTTTCCTGGGATGCTGTGGCTACTACCGCCGATTCATAAAGGACTGTTCCAAAGTGATTCGGCCACTCTTGAATCTTGCCCAGGGTTACCCTCCTACCAATCAGAAATATAAAAAAGGGTCTGTCAAAGAACCAGACAAAGCATATTTCCACCCAGGTGAACTTTTCAGGTCCCGTTGGACGCCTGACTGTGAAGCAGCTTTCCACAAAGTCATATACCAGCTCACCCACGCCCCCATCCCCGCTTATGCTGATCCCACCAAACCCTATGTGCTGCATCCTGACGGCAGTCTGCAGGGTCTAGGAGCTGTACTGTATCAAGACCATGAGGATGGTTTGAGACCAGTGGCATTCGCCAGTAGGAGCTTGACCCCGTCAGAGCGAAACTACCCTGTGCACAGGTTGGAGTTCCTTGCGTTAAAATGGGACATTGTAGACCAGTTTCATGATTACCTCTATGGAGCAAAAATATTGGTGAGGACTGACAATAACCCGTTGACCTATGTACAGACTCCAGCAAAGTTAGATGCCATGGGGCAGAGGTGGCTTTCTGCATTGTCAACATATGATTATGCTGTTGAATACAGACCAGGCCTGAATCATATTGATGCTGATGCCCTATACCAGAGGCCCATTTCCTAGAGCGACTGGGTCAGGCTGTCTGAACCTGACATCTGAGCATTGTGCCAAAAGTTTGATAGAAATGAACAGATGCCTACGGACACAGCGGATTGCTTAGTAGATTGCTTGGGCCCCTCTTACACCTGCATACCAGCTGCGTATTGCCACTTCTCTGCTCTAGATATTAGTGCGCTACCTCAGTTTGACAATGACAGCATTCAGTGGGCTCAATCCCGAGAGCCTATGATTCAGCCAGCACTTGACACCCTTTGTGCAGGAAAAGATGTGTCCAAGTTGAGTTCCTCTGATCTGCGATCCACTTTATTCTTTAAAGAAGGCCCCAGGTTGAAGCTGCTTAGTCAGTTGTTGTATAGACAGACTGTAGATTGGGGTGGCCAAATAGACAAGCAAGAATTGGTCCTGCCCACAGCCTTCAAAGATTTGGTACTGAGGTCTCTCCACAATCATATGGGCCACCTCGGTATCGACCGGACCCTTGACCTAGTAGAGCTCGATTCTACTTGCTCAAGATGGGGGCCGATGTTGAGCACCATGTAAGGACTTGTAGTCGCTGCCTGCAGAGAAAAGACCTGCCTCAGAGGGCTTCCTCCCTTGTCAACATTACTACCAGCACCCCAATGGAACTAGTCTGCATAGACTTCTTGAGTTTAGAGCCTGATCAGTGAAACTTTGGCAATGTGTTAGTGGTTACGGACCATTTCACATGATTTGCACAAGCTTTTCCCACCAAAGATCAAAAAGCATCTACCGTGGCCAAGGTGCTAGTGGAACATTTCTTTGTCCACTATGGTGCCCCCAGTGAATTCACTCTGATCAGGGCCGGGACTTTGAGAGTCAGCTAATCAAAGAAATGCTCTCGTTATGGGGGGTGCGAAAGTCAAGAACTACCCCTTATCACCCGCAGGGGGATCCTCAACCAAAGCGCTTTAACCGCACCCTGCTAGACATGCTGGGCACCCTCCACCCAAAAGATAAGCATAAATGGAGCCAGCAGATTAGCACCTTGGTACTAGCATACAATTGCACAAAGAATGATTCTACCGGATTCTATCCCTACAGCCTCATATTCGGGAGAGAGGCCCAGTTGCCTGTTAATGTCTGTTATGGGGTTTCTCCCGATGGGGTCTGAGCCAAAGATTACCTGCAATATGTATAAAAACTGAAAGCTCAATTGAACCATGCCTAACAAATGGCCCAGACAAATGCCGCCAAAAGAAATCTAGCCAACAAAGAGAGACATGATAGAAAAATAAAGGCTCAAGAACTTAGGCCTGGAGACCGTGTGTTGCGAAATTTAGGATTGCATGGTAAAAATTGCTGATCGATGGCACCATCTTCCCCATGTCATAGTTGGAAAGTTGGTTGGATGATTTGCCAGTGTACAAAGTGCGCCCAGAGAATAACTCCAAAGCTGCCAAGATCATGCACTGTAACCATTTGCTACCTATTGGTCAACTTATAATTGAGGCTGAACCCACCAAGATTGATTCCCCTGGACCAGTGACTCATGCTTCTGCAAGAAAGAAACAGAGTCAGCCTACCCCCGTGGTTGCCGATTTAAGACTTCCCCCGCAGCAGGCCCAGAATGATAGTGACTGCCAGTCTAACTCGGATGACAGTGAGTGTGATAATGCCTATTACCTCTCATATGAACTGAGTCAGTTGTTTTGTGGAAATCCTATGTTGAATCTTGGGGATGAAGCTGGGCCTTCTGGACTGCCTAACACCCCAGCATCGTCCTGGGAGCCAATGCTCCCTGAAGGTGAAGTGCAAAGTATCACGTCTGAGGATGCTGAGTCTTTGTGTATCATGGAACTGTATGATTTGCCTGAAGGAGTGGCTGGTGGTATGAGTCTTTCTGGTGACATGCCAGAACTTCAGGAACACTATGACAGTGCTGACAACCCCCCTTCAGTGCCAGAGTGTCTTCAAAATGAGCCAAGTGTTGTAGAAACAGAGACTACAGAGCAAGGGGCTGACAGTGCTCCCAGCTTAGACATTCCCCTTCATGCAGAGGCACCACTCACAAGTGATGAAAGCTCCAAGACCATTGCTGAAAGTATAGAGACTGTGGTTGTTCACCCCAGAAAGACTGGCCGAGCTGTCAAGCCAGTGGTGCGCTTCAGTTATGATTGCCCCGGGAGGCCAGTGGATTCGCCTCTCAATGTAGTCCACAAAGGTGTTTATGTCTCTCAGAGCTCACTGCCCAAATTGAGCTTGATGGCCCATTCCAGGTTGCTTGTTTTGCCCTTTCACCATGGTGCCCCTGCCCCATCCAGCCCCAAGTTAGCTAACGGGGAAGGGCCCCCACTTGCATTGCTTAGAGTACAAGAAGTTATTACATGACTCTGTATAATAAAGTTCAATTTACCTGTGTGAAATATGCATAATGTATTGTCAGAATGGAAATGATATAGTGGAGTACATTGGCATGTATAGTAAAGTGACAAGTTGTGCCAATTGATGAATCAGATAGTACTTGTATAGCATGCTAATGGTATAAATATCTTGTATATGTTGCATTTTCAATGTTATGATGGTACAGACTTGACGCGGACACCAAGTTTTCCCAGGCAAGGAAGGGTGTAACCCCCCTACAAATGGGGGTTCCCAAAAAGTCTTCCTTGAGCTTGCCTAAATGCTCACTGCCAGGCTGGTGTCCTGCGTTTTAGCAATTTAAATGTGATTACCAGAGCCTGTATAGCCTCTGTGTACTGTGTCTTTAAGAGCTGCCTGATTGCAGATTAAGTAATCTGAGAGGGAGCTCTGTTGAAAGATGTAATTACTTGCTGAAAATCATCTAGAGTGATAATGATAATGTAGTTTGTCTAACCTGCTTTCTTTGTAGCAAGGACTGTTTTGTTTGTCTCCACTGTCTTGGTCCTGGACTGCAAATTGGACCAAACAGTACTGGTGGGATCTAAAATGTAGCCGGACTACAGGAGCTGTCTGAATTCAAAATCTGTAGGAACTGTAGTTTGGAGCTTTTTTGCGCCTTTTTTGCAACTGAAGGGAGAGCTCTTGCTTTGACTGACAGCCAAATCAGTCACCCAAATATTTTGGATCTTGGGGAAGTCCCGGGCTGCTTGCAGTTTTCAGTTAGTTCTGGGCTAGGAAGTGAAATGAGAACAGCTCAAGTGTATTTTGGGTAGCAATCCTGAGTAGATTCGCATGGGAAAACTGTGAAAGGGCTGAGTTTTGTCTTGCATGTCTACCTGCTGCTCCTGAGAGGGAGAGAAGAGAATTATTTTGGACTAAATCCAAGTTTGTGTGACTAAAGTAAGCTACTGAAGTGGGCCAGGCTCAACCTGAAGAAGAACGAAGAGTTTGCTGAATGTGATCGGCCTGTCAGGAGTTCCAGCTCCCCCTAAGCTCCCGGTGTGTGCAGAGACTTTGCGATTGTGACTGGGGAGCGTTTGCCTGGTGTTAGTAGAATTCCCGTACATGTAAATGTGCTATGAGCTGCTAGTGGGTTGTGAGTTAGTCCCCCACTGTGTGAGCTGTGTTCTGCTTGCTGGAAGCTGTATCCAGCTCAAAATGGACTGCATCTGAATTTGTCTCCATGCAGTCTGGGCCTTGCCAGACTGGCCCAGTCAGACTACCCACTACACAGAGAAGCCATCGACGAGAGACCTGCCTGGGGATCAGCCTTCTGCTCCACGCTTGAACAGGAATGACACCTCTGCGACTCGTGTGGGCCCTGCTTCTCCTGGCATTCCAGATCAACCACCTGCAGTCTCGATTTTCATCCAGCCTATGTCCATTCTTGGGTATCGTGAGTAAATACCAGGGTAGCTCCCTGCAACACAGCTTAATCTGAGTGTGTCATCTGATTGTCTTGTTGTTTCGTTTCCTCTACGAACTGAACCCTCTGGCTCCGGGTTACAAATATTGTGTACTGTGCATGTTGTGTTTTCCATCACAGGGCCCCAACCAGCTGCAACCCCAGGCAACAGTCCTGGCTAGCCCATCTCTTCTCCACCTGGGTACCCAGAGGTGTGACTGTGTGGGGGGACTCAAAGTGCATGCATAACTGCTTGACTGATATAACCTTTAAGCTAATTAACCTGATTTTGCCCCTTCCTTGTTCAAGTCCCCTGAATAAATTAGATCAAACTTTTTCTGCATGTAATCTGACTGTGGTTCCAGTTTGTGCTCAAAGTACTGCACTGTTGCTATTTGCTGTGCATAACCTTGTTTTACATGGGGTCCCCAGGGTTGGGCCAGAGGAATCAGCACTGGTTCTGAGTGCAAACATTGTTGGTACTTGTGTGGTGTACCAGGTATATTGTGAAAGTGATTATTGTACAGTGTTCAGACCATTAGAGGGGAAAGAGGGTGTTTACAGTGTCCCGGAGGGCTGTGCCCAGGTTAGCTTGACCACTACCAACCCTGACCTCTGGGTGGAGGCACCCATTTTAGAACTCAGGCCCCTTAACCTGCTACTAGCCAAGCAGGCAGGGGTAGTAGCCCTTGGGATAGTGCCACCTACGGGTTACACATAAGATGGTGCATAAATTTACCCCTCCCTGCCTCAGTGCGATTGTCCGCCATAGACAAGCCCCTCGAGCTGTCAGATCTGCATCCCTCCTCCTTCTCATATGGCCTAAGCTAAAACTAGCCACTGCTCATAAGTCCTTCGCTTTTGCAGCAGTGTCTGATTGGAACTCCCTTCCTCCTTCCATCCTATCTTGCTTCTCTCTTCCCATGTTCCAATCCAATTTGCTCACCATTCTCTCTGCTGCTGCTACATGCTCCTGCTTCTGATGATGCTTATTCTACTCCTACCCTGCTATTTTCTATTTGCTTTCCTCTGCCTGACTCACTACCTGTGCTCCACTCCCTGCCCTTTACCCTAACTCATCTTTATATTGCTCTACATATGTTTCTAATGGTTTGACCTTAACACGAGTATGCATAACTGTAACCTATTTATACGCCTAGCCTGCTATTTGTTATGTTATGTTGATACCATTACTGTATATTGCTGTGCTTAATGACCATTGTTCTTTTACTATGATTTGTTTCTGTTGCTGTAATTATCATTCTGTGAATTTGCACTGTATTGGAACTATCTTTCAGTGGAATTGTTGTAATTGTTCTGCTCTGTACTTCTTTTGTTGCTCTCCCGGGTCGTCCCTGAAAAAGGGACTGCTATTGTCTCAGTGGACTTTCCCGGTTACCAAAATTCAAATAAATAAATGAGTTTGATTGAGCAATCAGGCAGACAAGAGACAGAAAAGAAGAGGACAGAACAGATCCTTGCTTTTAATTCTTTCTGCATTACAAATGGGACAGGATCTTATTCAACACTGTCACAGTGGTCCACAGTGGTGCCCAAATATTAAAAGTGTTCAATGTCACTACCAGACAGGTCCTTTACTGATAAGGTGCTACCACTTGAAAATTCCTTGGATCCAAAAAATATAGATTTTGGGGTTTTTTTAGCATTAAGAATCAAGGAATTTTAATTTAAACAATTGCAGATTGCACAGAAGTCACTATTCAAAGCATTTGTTATTCCTGTTGCATCCATGGCACTGGAAAAAATTATCAGGTCATCAGCATATAGGAGTATATCACAATTTGTGCTGATTTTGGGGACAGAATTAACAAAAGGAGTGAACAGCAGGGACCCAAGAATGGACCCCCTAATGAACACCTCTGTCTATAATTCAAGCCTGAGAAGAAACAGGTCCTATACTCACAAACTGTGACCACACTAATAAATAACCCTTTATCCAAGAATTAACACTTGTCAACAGTCCAAGAGAATTTGGTTTATTGTGGTCAATCAGGTTGAATGCTTTGGTCAGGTCCACAAACACAGCCCTCATTAGAAGACCAGCTTCCATACTATAGAGGAACAAGTCTGTAAACCTGACCAAGGCAGTTCCCATCCTCTGATCCTTCCCAAACATATGTTGTTGAGCACAGAAAATCCCATTTCCCACAATATATGCATTTAGTTGCTTTGCCACAATCTTTTCTAGTATTTTACTTACAGGGTTTAAAATGGAGACAGGCCGAAAGTCATTTAATGATACTGAATGATACTGAATGAGGTATTTTGGGTACTGGAAGTACCAGTGCACATTTCCAAGCAGTGTGTAATTAGAGATAAGATTAAAAATAGTTCTCAGGTGAGACACTATCTGGGCAGCTACTAATTTTAAAAACCATAGGTCCAGTATTCAAAAGATTGTTCGGGCGCTAACAGGTTTTTGCCTGTGCAAACTGGGGCTTGAGCCCCATATTCAAAAGTGACTGTTATGCGGGCAAAGTGGATTAGCACCAGAGCAAAGCATAATGTATACATGCTGGCAAGGGGAAAGGCATGGCCATGAATATGCATGCAACCCCATAGTCAGTATTTTTGTATTGCAGAAAAGGGTTTAGTGCATTCCTTTTTGGCACAAATACTTCAGAAAAAAACCCTGACTAGCTCCGGCCAACCCTAGCAGCTACCAGAGGTAATGCAACTACCTACTGCCTGGCTGCAGGTGGAGCACACCCACCCACTGTGGTCCCTGGCACACACACAGCCCCACTGATCACCAGCCCGTTCTCTCAAAAAACAGGATTCCTTGTGCTAGTGGTCCTCCTGCAAATCGCCGGCCCATTCTGTACAAGACATGGATCCCTGGTGCTAGAGTTAATCCCCCTTTCTCTGATCCCAGCCCTGGCATCACCAGTACTATTCCTGGTGCTAGTGGTGCCCTTCCCCCTCTGAACCCAGTCCCAACATGCAAACAACCCCTCCCTGGTGTCCAGTGGTCTCCCTCATGGCACCGGGCCCCCCCCATTCACTGTATCTACAGTGGTGGTGCCGTGGGTGCATATGATGACTGGCTCAGTCCTCCACACACCTCCTTGGCTGGCCAGCATATGTACAGCTAGGGAGCACGCCTCTTATTTATAGGACAGGGTGATGCACCCTGTCTTATAAATAAGAGGCATAATCCCTGGCTGTGCATACAGTGGCCAGTCAAGGAGGTGTGAGGAGGCCTGTGCTGGTCGCTGCATGCACCTGCAGCACCACCACTGTGGATATGGTGAGTGGGGTGTGCCTAGTGCCATGAGGGAACCACTGGATGCCAGGGAAGGGTTGTTTATATGTTAGGTATGGGATCAGAGGGGGGAGGGTACCACTAGCACTAAGAATAATATTGGTGACGTTAGGGATGGGATCAGAGGGAGGGGGGCTACCACTAGCACCAAGCATACTGTACATGATGCTGGGGATGGGATCAGAGGGAGGGGGTTACCACTAACACCAGGGATACTGTAGATGACTCTGGGGATTGGATTAGAAGGAGGGGGTACCACTAGCACAAGGGATACTGTGCATGATGCTGGGGATGGGATTGGAGAGAGGGTGGAGGTACCACTAGCACCAGGGATACTGTACATGATGCTGGGGATGGGGTCAGAGGGAGGGGGATACCACTAGCACCAGGGATCTGTTTCTTAAACAAAATGGGCTGAAGATTCACGGGGGAACCAGTAGCACCAGGGATACATTTCTTTTAATGAACCGGACAGTGTTTGGTGAGGGGACCGCTAGCACCAGGGATCCTTTTTTGTTTGTTTGAAAGAATGGGGGAGAGACCTCTAGCACCAGGGATCTGTATACATGTCTGGGATAGGGCAACTGTGGGGGCACCAAACTAACTTGCCTTGCTAAGCATGCAAATGAGCCCATAGTGGATATGTAAATGGCCCCTTAGTGCCTTGCATGCCCAATGGAATCATTTGCATGTGTCCCTGTGAATACTGGAAGTAGCGCACCAGTACCATCCATTCTGGCCATGTACTTCGGGAGAGCCCTGTCAGGGCAGTGCTAAGTGGTTTAACGCTGGGCCAACATGGCCCTATATTCAGATGAATAGCCCCAGTTTGCTATTCCTCTGAATATAGCGTCTTTGGGCACCCGGGCAAGCACAAGGTGCAGCACAAATTTTTGCACTGTACTTTGCATATATTTGAATATTGGGCGCCAGATGTCCAATCCATCACTGCAGTCATCATTTTTGTTTGGGAAAGAAGAATGCAAGTTTAAAATGTCACCCTCTGCAATCTCCTTAAAGTAAACTTTTTGACTTTGTGAGGAAAAAGAATCATTATAATGACAAGACGAATTATAACAGCTTAGGTATATGTGATGGAGCATATGTCCGGCATACTTTTCACCCATAAACTGAGCTTCACAACCCTGCAACACAGGCAATGCAGGTTTTGACAGGGGCTGTGGTGGGATTTGTACCAAACCACTTTTGTTTTAAAGTTGGCCCTTTAAGGCCTCACTACACTGGATGTTCAACCTGTTGGCTGTCTCTCAGGGAAGGGGGTGTTAACAAGCAACACCTGAGCCCAATAAAGGGAAAGGGTGAACAAGTAGAAGGAGGTTTCTGTATCAGTCATACACAAATGGTGACAGCAAGAGACTGAACTGTAAGAAGTTTATGTTAAGCTGAATATAAGCTGCTTGTTTGTTTTTCCTGTCAATGAAAGTAACATAAATTTCATTTAATTTAAACTGTTGTCTGGAGTGTTCTCTGTGACAGTGTTCCCCAGAAGTTGCCTAGTTTGCTACACTGTCACAGCATACCTCTCAATTGTCCCTGATTTCCAGGGACATCCCTGATTATGCATCACACGCATCAGAATTTGCATTTGTCCCTCCCAAAACGTGTGTTTCTCTGACTGAACATTGGATATTGTAAGCACAAAGTAATATCAAACATTAGCATTACAAACATGTTTTTCTTCAGAAAATGCATTTTACACTAATTCACTTATTTTACAAGCTTCCTGAGTGGATATTATCAACTATTAAGATGTGTCCCTGATTTTGGTCCTTCGTCCCTGATGTTTTTACTCTTGTCCTTGTCCCTGATTAATGTGGCTGGGGGTTCAGATGCATGTGTCACAGTACACCAGAAGAGTTAAAGGCCAAAAAATCAATACATTTACAATTTAATTCTTCTACAGTCTCTGCAGGGACACAAATTTAAGATTCATCCGTCACCAACTTTTTAATAAGACCACAAGGTTTGGGATTGGTCAGCGCATTTATATTGTCCCAGAATCATTTATAATCAGACCAGCAATCCTGTATTTGTTGTTTTGTTGTTTTATTAAGATTTTCAAGCTCAGATTAGACAAGTTCTTCGAAGAAAATGGGTCGACAATGTATTTCCACTGAGCCTTCTTTCACCTCTAAATATGTATGTTTTAAGTTTTGCCTTCAATAGAGTAATATTGAGGTGGCTCCCCATCTGCCAACTCCATTCAAATTTCATTTATGAAGTGATTTCTTTGGCAACTGTTCTATCCTTTGATGTACTGTATGCCGTCAAGTTGTACTTCGACTTCAGTGATGAATATTATGAAGGGTTTGATGAAAATTTGGGTAAAGAGATAACAGGTTCTGATGAACTGAGGCAACAGTGGATGTGGCGGAGGAGGAGGCGACAAGATAATAATAAGTTATTCAACATCTATAGTTTTCATCTGTCAACAGTTTAGCAGTCTTCATGATAGAATGCAGTTCCAATCCCCCAAATAACTGAAGTCAGTGAAGAATAAGGGAGTGCTGGCTGAATTGGGAGGAGGAGAAAAAATATGAAAAAAAAAATAAAGATTAAACAGACAGACAAATGGATGCGCGAGACGGGGGGGGGAGAGAGAGTGAGATTGACGGCTCACTGCTGGCACACAAGCTGGCAGCATGTCTACATCTACGGCTGCAGATGTTAAGAAATCCTACTGTTCTCATACAGACAATGCAGATGAATGGCTCCTCTCACTAACCTGGGTACCCAGGATTTCCGGGTGCTGAGAAATATTATTTCGAGGCCAATTTTCAAAAAACAAACATCAGAATATAGCTAAACAGGTTCTGTTTACCTAGTTCCAGGTGTCTGTTTTTTGAAAATATATAATTTTTATGTATTTTCAATGTTTTTGACTTTAAAAAAAAACAAGATCGGTATTTTTTCCCCACATGACAAGTAAATTATAAAAACAAGCACTCATAATGTGTTCTTTTTTTAGTCATTCACATTTGTCAATTATCAGAAAAATTCTTATAACTTTGGAATTGTACAATTTTTTTCACAAAATCTTCGAAAGGCACATCCTAGGGACATGCCCCTTCATCTCTGAAAATTTCATGAAAAAATTCCACACCATTTAGGCAGTACGTGAAAGCAATAAAAACTGCAGTGTTACGTATAGGGAAACTAAAGGGGTCTTTTTTTCAGTTTTTTGGCACTCTGTATCTTAAAAATTAAACAAGATGCCATCACAAAATGTTTCATGTCTTGAGACTCTGATAGTCTGACAGCGCATGTCAAGTTTTGTGCTATTTTGTTAAACTACATCGAAGTTATTAAGGTGCAAAAATTGGGCTTTAATATTAAATAGCCTGCTTAACCCTAACTATAGGGGCACTACCGCACCCCTGTAATATAATAATAGGGGTGCAGTAGCACCCTTATAGTTAGGGTTGAGTAAGTATTTAATGTTAAACCATAACTTTTCACCTTAATAACATTACCCTATTCAATGGAATTGCATGAAATTTTGCATGCACAGTCTTGGGGGGTCTCTTGATTTGACAAGTTTCATGATGGATGGATGTCCAGATTCCAAGATCTGGATAGTGCAAAAGTGGAAAAAGCTAGGGGGTTGGCCATTTATTTGCTCTCACCTACAGCCCAGACAGTTTGGAATTTTGTTCTGAAATAGCCTTTTTTTGGAAGTTTGGTAAAAAAATAAATATTAATCAGTTCCGGAGTTGTAAGGATTTGAAATATTGGTTCTGAGCATGCTCAATAGGGTCTTCATTTATATGTCCAATGTGAAAGAAAAATGTCCAGTCCACAAAAGAAGAATCTTCTTTCATGAGTCCAGACATGCACAGTACTAGTAGTGTGCCTGCTGCTCAATCTCCATTAACATCAGTAGTACCATCCTTTGTTAAACCCAAAATGTACAAAAATGCTGCTTCCATTCAGGAAATACTGACACTGAGTAACCCTGTAAGTCAAACAGCTGGTGAAATCAGGCCTGATCTGATCGAGACAGACTAAAGTAACACTGTGGACAAACCTTTCCACCTGACTCGGCTTACCCAGCATCGACTGTCATCTGACCTCACACCTACTTTGGGGCCCCAATGCAGCTATGGAACTGAAGTGAAATTTCTTTGAAGATGCCACCACACCACCACAAACCTGCCCTGAAGCCCATGATCTCACTGGATAGGCTCTTCAGCATTAGAACTCTCCATGTCAATATTTAGGCAAAGGTATACAACTATACTGCAAATCATCCATCAGATAACTGCACATTTCAATCATTTCATCAATGTTTTATACCAGTTACATAGTCTGTTTCTTCAAGTTTCTTCAGGCTGCATGAACTACTGCACATTTTTTTATCTATCTATCCAACATTTGGTGCCATCCCCAAAAGTTTCATTTATACTGTTTATCTAAGACAACGTTTTAACTATTTAGTAATCTACCTATTCAATTCCATTGTGCAACACTAGTATTTATTAGTAACTAGAATGAACTAGTCACCTGCTATTTATGTGGTTTTATACATAAAAAGTATTTAAAAACTAAAAAAGCCTTTGACTCTTTATTTCAGGTATGTTGGCATAGTGTCTATTTCATAATCGCAATAAGACACTCCAATAGGAGTGGGGGGAGGGGTGTTGTGGTGGGATAAGTTCCCTTCTCAGGTATTGGATGCACTTGGCTTCATTTGTGCTTCAACCCATGTTAAGTGGGCCATTATCCCATCACAATGCACCTCCCCCCATCATGTCTTATTGCTCAATGAGTATGTGCTCAACAATCTCTTGTGTCAGCTATTCATGCATCACTCACTTCTGATTTTTAAAAATGCTATCTGGTATTGTCACGCTTCAGTAATTTGTAAGTTCCTTGGTATCTGCAGAACTGCAGACACAGTAGGTGTAATGATTTTTTTCTAAATATGTTGTATTTTACATGTACCAAAGGAGAGATTAAAACATTTTGCAAATGGACAAGAAATGGTAAAAAGCTATGAATTTCAGTTAGAAGGGATGAAAGCCATCTGTACTGCATCTCTTGTAGATGTTTTGATTTAAATTATTAAATGGGTAAGATAAATATTGTATTGTGATTGGTGGAATACAGTCACATGACTATGCTGTTATCCCAGTACAACAGCACAGGCCAGAAATGCTTAATTTTTGGAACCTCATTACTTGGTTCCAAAATAAAAAATCAAGGAAGCCATTTTATAATTGCAATAAGACATTCCAGGGTGTGCATAATTGAGGGATAATGGCACTTCTCAGGTGCATAACGCCCCCAGCTTCACCTCAGGCTACATTTCCTAAACTATGCCGTTATCCCACAAAATCACACACCCTGTCATGCATTATTGCTTAAATATGACCTAACACTTTATTTTAACTTGTGGGGCACAATGCCATGAAGTCTCCAAAAATTATCATCTGAAGAGCATAAATAGAAACATGGAGTGTGATGAGAGAAAATTGCCTATTGGCCCATCCACACTGCCCAACTATGCCTATTACTTATGCAGTGTCCTTCAGTTAATGCAGACACTTGTGAAACCAGTACAGTACTATTAATTATGTCAAAAGTCACTTCATTGTGGTTGCTCTAAATATAACTGTAGTATGTCTGTCCTGGAAAAAGGTTAGAATGACTAATTTCAAGCAATTATGTACATTTCACATTTTTGACTTTTCCTGTATCTTATAGTCAGCCTTCAAAGAAAAATAACAATGGGTTCAAGTCACCTAAGGGTTTAAAGATGCACTAACATTAAGTTCAAATATTCTACTGCACCCATTCAAAATTGAATATATTTAGAATTTTGGGAGTGTCATTCTCTTGAGTAAATGTAATAATTCAAATCTAGTCTCTATTCTTCTCCTATCATATTTGGTGTAGCCAGTTGCCAAGCATTCTTTACAATTTTAACCTTTAAAGGTTCTTCTCTTGCAAATTCAGCATGTAGTTCTGTCTCTTTAAGAGCCCACAAGGGATTTTGGAGTATTGTGTTTGTCTTGGGTCCTCCATCTGCCAATAAGGCAAAGCACAGCAAGGCAAGTTTATTTATAAGGCATCCTAACCCAGAGTCTCAGGGCACCCACCCTTCAGGGAAACAACACTAGAAAATAATAAAAAAACAATAAATTCAAATAAATAATCATCATAACCACCCACCCCTCCCTCCCTTCCTGTTTATTTGGTATTTTAGCTTTAGTTTGTTTATTTTTTCTGATTTTATTTTAGTGATATTGTATGTATTAATTTTTATATGGTAGTGATTCAGAAATCCGATGTAACCCAGTCATAAACAGGACTAGTATAAAGAAGTGAACAATGTTATTGGTTTGATTGTGACTTCTCATATTGGTTTAGGACTAATGCCAGGTCCCAGTGTGGGGGTTCACTGCTGTGTTTCAGATCTGTGTTTTTATCTGTCTGCCCACTATCTGACCTCCAGGGCATGGACTGTTTTACTGGTCTCTTAGACACCATGCAGAGAATGTTCAGCAGGTGCTGGCAGCATTGGTGATGGTGAGTATTCATAGACGTCACTTAGTGATGTCTCCCTCCTCCGCAATGTGCTATGTAAGTGTGCAGACACACTCACCTGACTGCTCCCATGTGGCTGTGGCTGCAGGAGCTGGCTAACATGCACACCAGAACAAAGTTACTGCCAGTGTTAGAAGCACTTCCTTAGACATTTCTAGGTGTACACAGAGTTGTTTGTTAAACATGAGCTCTGCATTAGAATATACATCCTTATTTAAGACATTCAGTTGATATGATTTATACGTTGAATGACCAGGCAGTCAAAATGAATTATATGAAGGGTTGGCAGCCAGCCAAGTATATCTTGAACTTTGGTAAAGGTTTGGCAATATATTTCTTTGGGATATTGATATGATTAACAGGATTGTTACACAATAAATATTAATGATATACTTACAGAGATTGCTTTTTATTACTGCTTTTTATTATGTTATTTGGTTCCATGCAGGAATGATAATTCTTGGTATTATAATTAACTCTCTTTGAGCAAATATGTCAGTAAAATAGCTATAGAAAGGTACTGCTAAATCCATAATGTTTTATTAAAATTCTTTTCGACATGGAACATTACCTATTAATGTACAGGACTTATTCTACATTAGGAAAGTGAGTAAAGAGCTCAGTATGATTTAGAAACATAGAAATGTGCCAACGGCCTTTGCTCTGTCAATGGCCTAGCTATTCATACTCCTCTGTACTGTTCCCTTATGTCTTTACCATGACTGTTTGAAGCTCTGCACTGTATTCATATCCACCACTTCCTGAGGTAGGCCGTTCCATGCAGCCACCACCCTTTCTGTCAAAAAGAACTTCCTCATGTTACCCCTTAATTGGCCTCCTTCTAATCTCATGCTGTGTCCTCTTGTCCTGCTATTTTTCTTATACTGAAACATGTTAGACTCTTTCACCTTGTTAATGCCCTTAAGGTGTCTGAATGTTTTGATCATATCACAACTCTTCCTCCTTTGCTCTAGGGTATACATATTGAGCTCCATTAATCTGTCCTCATATGTTTTCTGATGCAGTCCCTGCACCATTTTGGTTGCCCTTCTCTGGACTGCCTCAATTTGGTTAACGTCCTTCTGAAGGTGTGGCCTCCAGTACTGCATGCAGTACTCCAGATGGGGCCTAACCAGTGTCTTGTAAAGAGGGATTATTACCTCCCTCTTCCAACTTGCGATACCCCTACTAATACACCCCAACATCCCTCTAGCCTTACCTACTGCTTTAGTGGTCTGCTTGGATGATTTCGGTCATCAGTGATGATGATGCCCAAGTCTCTTTCTTCCCTTGTGACTGCCAGCAACTCCCCTCCCAGCCTGTAGGTGGCTTCAGGGTTTTTCTTCCCTATGTGCATGATCTTGCACTTCTTTGCGTTAAACCTCAGTTGCCACTCTTCTGACCATTTTGCTAGTTTATCCAGATCTCTTCTCATTCTGCCTGTATTGAAATAGTATCTTAAAATATAGAGAAGCTGGGTTCATGTTCATAAATTAGCAGATGTATTTGGTTAATAAGCTGTGAAAGGTATTATATATCTGTAAACGAAATGTGAAAGATACTTTGTTTTGTTTTCTTGTTACACCAGGATGACTATCGTAGACAATTTAAATTATGGTGTACAAGTGTTTGTATAGAAGCGCAAAATTATTTTGTATTTTATTTGATAGGGGAACACTTTACTTAGGCGAGGATGAAGTGGCAGTGAAGGAAACAAACCCTTACTGTTGCACTTTCATGTGTGAAAGAAAATTACTGAAACGTAATTCATATTGGAGTGAGCACCTATGAACATTTATGATTGGCATTTCAATGGCTATCATAATTTCTCATAAAGTGCTATATGGTATTGAAAAACCTGCAGCTTACACATCTGGGGCTGGATTCACAAAGACAGCCAAAAATCCCGCAGCTGCGGGAAAAAGGCCTGCAGCACTGCGAAAACGCTGGTGCAGGATATTATGAAAGAAAAATTGCGCACATGCGGAAATCTGTTCAAAAAAACAGTAGTTGCAGAAATTCAGCAGCTGCAGAAATTCCGCAATTGCGGATCTACATCTGTGGAAAAGGCTTAGGAGGCACAACAGGTGATCCATATTAGCTGGAGCAGCAGACTTTTACAGTCTTGCCATAGATGTAGCTAAAAGTACTCACAGAGAGACCAGCAACCATCCCCTCAACTGAGACCACTGCAGCACCACTGGTACCAGCAAAACCATGCACCGCAGTGGCTGTCTGTGACTGATGGTCGTCTCTCTCTCCCTGGAGTGCTTCTGTTGCCTGCTGCTGCAGCTGTCACAGCAGGCTGTTCAGCCTCTACTGCCTGTCGGGCTGCTTCATGGGCTGCACTGGGTCTGGTGGTTGTTGTTTGTTGTCTTTCAATGATAATGTGTTAGTGTTGCTGTAAAAACTGCCACTGATATACACCTACTGGTTTGCTATTACCTATGCCTGACCTCCACTATAATTGTATTTCAATTGTCGGGGCACTGCATTTTGCTCAGTGAGTGTTAAACCTCACTCTCATGTGTGCAACATTTTTTCTGCAACTGTAGAAAAACACTGGCTGAGAATAGCCTTTAAGGCGATGTGCTATACTTATCAATGACTTTTTTTCCTCAGGAACTTTCACAGCTGCACTTTTTTCCCACAGTCCGTAGTGTATTTTATCTGCAGCTGCGGAAGTTTTGTGTACAGCTCTCAGAGCAATTTCCCCTTTTTTCCCACAGCTACGGAATTTTTGGGAACTTAGGGAAAGTTTTGCACCTTCAGGTTGTTCTGTGACTCCCCCTTATATCTTGACCAAGGCAACATGAGATACGAAAAAATGTGTTAATGTTTTTGCAGATAGTTTCTACATGCCCTGAAAAAAATAATGTCTGGTTGTCATTGAGGCAAAAGTCAGGAAACATAGGAAAACCAGGAGCAGTTATAAAATTCGCATTTAGTGTTTTATTATTTTCAATAGTAGTAGTAGAAGTAGTAGTAGTTTTATTTATTTATTTATGACTCCTTTACCTGTAGGCCCAGAGTGCCTGTGCAAAGAGGAAACAAACAAATACCCTAATACATAATAATTTAACAGCAGCACATATAAATATAAATAAAACCCCTACACCCAAATATAAAATAACAGTAAAATTATAAAATGGCAAGAAAAATCCATGGACTCTGATTGGTCAGTCTGGGACTGGACCCGTGATGTTATCCCAGTACAACATCATGGGTCTAGTTCCAGCACACAGATGACCTCATAAATTGTTACTGGAATCACTTCACTGCACCCTGCTTCAGTCATCATCGCCACTGGCCAGTCCGCACCAATCATTCTCACTCTGAAGCTGTCTAAAGTGTAGTGTTCACTGCCCTCCCACTATGTCACTCTTTACTCTCCCAGCAGAAAAAGTTAAAATATAATAGACTTCCTATGCCCATTTCTACTGTGAACTGCTTGAGTCAGTGCAACCGCCAGTTGCATGGTTCAGCGGCTTCTGCTGTCCCCGCCCATCCCAAACACACTAAGCGGTCTCCCAAACAGAATCTAAATGTGTGTTTCGTGGCATACTGCTTCAATTATATAAAAAAAAAAAAAAAAGTAATTTATAAAGTCTTCAGTCCCATCACTTTCAGTGCTATGCTAACCGTTGCTACAGGAATCTACTCTCCTTGGCCATCCCGAACAGACTGACTGGTCGGCTTCTGCTGTCCCCGCCTTCCCAGAACAGACTCAGTACGCCTCTTAAAAAGCACATCGCGGTTCTCACTTACCTTCAGTGGGAAATTTTTGGATGATCTCCCTTGTTTCACTTTTCCCAGTATCAAAATTACAACTGCACCAAGCAATCTCCAAAATGAGCCGGGGGGGGGGGCGGCTTTCAGCTTCACAGAGAGAACGAAGCAACGGAGGGGAGCTAAAAATAAACATACACAGGGGAACACAAAGATGGGAGTAGGAGACCACAAAAGAACAAGTGTTTTGTACAGAATGGAAGCAAGGTTCGGTGTGTGATCTACACAGTTACAACAGCTCCACTTACTGGCGGAAAAAAAATATTCAGGACAAAAATGCATGGACTGCTTCTTGAAGTGCAAGGTTACATACCACTTTCTAGAAATAAAACATTAAAAGATAAAAAAATAAAACTTACACATCTAGTTTTTTACAGCCGAGCCATTTTATAATAGCAATAATGCACTCCAGGGTGTGGGTTGTGCTGGAATAACGTCACGCCTTGCCGTTGGTCGCACTCAGCCTTCGGCCTCGTGCCCAACCATGCAAGGCATGACGTTATCCCAGCACAACCCACACCCTGTCGTGCATTATTGCTTAAATAACAAAATTGAAATTAAACAAGAACGCAATTTACAAAGGCAGTACAAAGAAAACAAAGACCTGCATCTGAGGGTATCTCTAATTCTAAATTTCAATCTGTCTCTCTCCAACAAAAGATTACTTTCTTTATATATAATGGGCTTGATTTTCAGAGCACCATTAGATCGCCACAGTTTGCAGAGATCTACTGCTGTGGCAAACTCCAGGTGCATCAGGGACCCTGCATGCTATTTTATGAAAAGAGGGGGTCCCTGTGCCAAAGACCAGAGAGTTGCTGCAGCTGCATGGTTGCACTAAACATATGGCGCACTTGTGGGATTAAACGTAGGGATCTGTCACTCCCCCCACCTGGCAAAACCCTAGAGGTGCCATGCCGAAGGTGGGGGAGAATGCCAGCAAGCAGGATGCTGGGGACAGAAGGAGCTGGGATGGCCTAGAGAGTGGTGAGGGCATGGTGACAATGTTATGATGCTGAGGTGACACCCTATGGGGGTACCACTGGCAAGTGCAGACAGGTGATTGGCCGAAGTAGGGGGGGTGTGGCAGAGACGGACCATGATCCTGCCATAGGTGGATACAGCCCCGGCACCTGCCCCATAGGTGCCACTGACCCCAACACTGTAGGTGGGCAGCAGTGGCCAGAATGTGCAGGGTGCAAATAGTGGAGGGGAATGTTCTCTGGGCATTGTGGCAGTCATCTGATACTCAGCCCAGCTACATGGAGGCAGGTTGCAGCCTGCCTGCAGTGTTGGAGTCAGTGGCACCTATGCAGTAGGTGCCAGGGATGTGTTAACCAGTAGCAGGATCCTGGTCCATGTCTGCCAACCCCCCTGTACCTGGCTGGATTGACTGTCTGCACTTGCCAGTATCACCGCTGCAGGGTGCCACCTCAGCACACTAACATTGCCGGCATGCCCCCATCACTTCCAATGCACCTCCATGCCATCTCTGCCCCAGACTCCTTCCTTGCAGGCCACCCCCCACTCGCCACCCTCCCCACCAGTGGTGCATGGCCCTTAGACCACCTCCTGGTTGATCTAAACAGAGACCCCTTTTGTGACCATGGCAGGGCTTCTAAACTTCCCAAAAATGGGATGGTGTAACCCCACTGTGTAGCAAGTCCCCTTGTGACCTGACACATGGGTGCTTCTGCCGCAGTGCTGGCACAGAGTGGCTTTGACACATGGTATCCCGATTTCCACATAGCCTGTGTTTGAAAATCAGGATTGCCACAAACCATTGATGCAAGGTGCCACTTGTATCACAGCCATTTGGTGCAGGCACCTTGCATCATAGCTTTAATTTAGAAAACTGAGCCCAGTGTCTTTTCCTTGCAATTAACTTCTGCATCCTGAGCTTGTTAATAGAACATTGTGTCCCAGAACTGATCTCCTGTTGCCAACTCTGCAAAAGAGTTTGTGGAGATCAAATTGCATCTCAGAGTTAACCTTCTCAGTTCCAAATAGCTTTTTGCAATCATTTCAACAATATAACTACATACATTTTCAAACCAGAGAACCCAGTTTCACACAAACAGTTTGACACAAAAAGCCAAATATTTATTTATTTAGTTCGTTTTTGTTAACTGGATGAGGAGCACTAGGCATACATTTGCCTATTTTCAGGCACGTCTAGGGATTTTACAAAGTATGGGTAGTACAGCAAGAAACGCAGGTTAATACAGCTTACACGGAGCAAGAACATAGTACAGGTATAAGTGCCATACAATATTATAATAGGTACATAATAGGAATAGTTGGGTGGTACATTCAATACATTCAATAGGTGATATCAAAGATGTGGACATTTGGTAATACATTTAATATACAGTACATAATGGGGTGAGGTAACATAGTCAGGTAGTACATTTAATACCTTCAGTAGGTGACGGTAGAGGTGTAACATTAGATTGTACATTCAATGCACTCAACAGGGTGAGGCACAGGCAATTAAATAAAACACTTTCAGAATCAAAGGTTCCAGTAACAAGAGAGTGATAGAGCTGCATTCAGCGGTGGGGGGCAAGTGCACTGGGAACATTGGAGCAGGTAGGAACGGAGTTGACAGTAGTAAGTGTTAGGGAGTTGGCACTGGCACAGGTTAGGTGGAACACTGTTCCATAATTTAGGGGCAACTGAGAAGAAGGCCATTTCACTGTATTTGGCCCTAGATGTAGGAGTGGACAGTTGCTGGTGATCTGAGGATCTTAGGGAGTAAAGAGTTTAACAAGGTACTAGGGTGGAGGCTAAAGACAGGAGTAGCTGGTCCTGTAATGTCCTGTGGATGATCCTCCCTAGGTTGAGGTCCATTAAGGCTGCTGGGGATGGCTAGCCTACAGTACTATATAGCATGCAGTGGTGGGTGAGGTGGTTGCCCCTGAGTGCAAAATGGCAGACAGTACTGTATGCCACTTCCCATTTGCGCCATAAGGTGCTGAGGGCATGGGTGAATACTGCTAGGCCATAGGTAAATTTGGGCAGTAATAGACTATGTGGAATTGTGATACATGTGGATGGTGACAAGTGGGGGTTGGCTCTGTAGACCATACAAAGGTAGGAGTTGAGGCCTTTACAGATATTAGTCAGATGTTGGGAACATTTGAGAGAAGGGTCAAGCTGGACACTGAAGTACTTAAATGATGAGAGTTTCTAAAGGGGAACCATTGTAACAAGTAACTGTTAGCTTAGTGTTATTATGCTTCAGTCGGTGAGGTGTCCCAAAGAGCCTTGATTGAGACTTAGTGTGGGTCATGAGAAGTTTGTTGTCTTTCAGTCATGATTGGACAGCCTTGAGGTTGGAGGTTAGGGCAGCATTGATATCTGCAACATCCAGAGCATTGGTGAAGAATATCAGATCATCATCATATAGAAGCATGGAGCTGTGTTTGATGCGGTGATTGGTGGAATTCATGTGGAGGGAGAATAATAGTGGACCAAGTATCAATCCTTGGGAAGCGCCGAGAATGGAAGGTAAGTAGTCAGAGAAAGCAGTGCCAATTCTGACTTGCTGGTGCCTGTCAGAAAGGTAGCTTGAGAAACGGTGCAGGGCATGTTCAGATATATCAAGAGTGCTTAGTTTGTTAAGGAGGATGGGATGGTTGACTGTATCAAACACCTTTGTTAGATTGATGAGTACAGCACCAGAGTATTCACCCCTATCAAGAGAGGTGAGTATATTATTGGTCAGTGAGAGCAATGCTGTGGTTGTGCAGTGGCTTTTTTGAAATCCATGCTGGGCAGTCCTTAGGAGGTCATATTTATCTAGACAGATATTTAATTGTGCAGCAGCAATTTTTTCTAGTATTTTATTCAAAACTGGCAATATTGCAGTTGGCCTATAGTTAGCTATAAGTTTGATATTCCCTTTTTTGTGTATTGGCACAATATTTGCTAGTTTCCATGCAGATGGGACAAAGTTGAAGAAAAGGGAGAGGTTTATGATTCTGGTCATTGGGCCTGCCAGTTCCAGAGCTCCAAGCTTAAGTAATTTAGGCTTGATAGTTTCTGGGCTCTGGGCCTGCAGATTTGAAGCCAGGAATCTGTTTGAGAAGCTTATAAACCTCGCCCACTCAGACTTGTTGGAACAGAAAAGTGGGGTGTGGTCCACAGGGATCTGACACAGGAGGGGCAGGGTTCCCTGCAGAGTTGTTGAGGGACATGGTCAATTAAGAGAGGTTGGAGAAAATGATATTGAAGGCATTGGATATTGTGCTGGGGTTGTTACAACTGACTCTGTCTATCTCAGAGTCAGAAGGAGTGAGGGGACTGTGAAGTCCAAGGGACTGCTTGAGGTGATTCCAGTTTTGGTGAGAGTTGTTGCAAGAGGTGGTTATCAGAGAGTGAAAGTATTTGCTCTTGCTCTGTCGAATTTCCCATTTGCACTTATTTCTGATAGATCTATAGGCGATCCAATCAGGGCCAGATTTAGTATTTTTATTTCTTTGCATCATATGTTTATTCCGATTTTCAAATAACAAAAGTTACAGACAACACACTCAAGAACTAATGATAAGACAATGACATACAACAATAAAACATAGTTAATCTACACAATCAGATCCCAGTCCCTCAGTATCTCAGCCCAACTAATAAGGCTGAGTTTTGTGTTCACTTACAGTATATCATATGGCAATTGATTAAAACAAAGAAAAGTGGTCTATTATTCATAAAACCATTTGTGCATCATGCATAAACCATAATTTGATCCATTTTCATTCTATACATCCCTTTTTTCCACTCTAACCTACCTAGCCCTCCCGAGTATCAGGTTTTCCGCTGGCAACAAAGCCACCAGATATGGTTGCCAGGCATTGTAGAATTTTTACCCTCTCTCCGGCATGACATATGTTAACCTTTCTAAGGCAAGAGCCTGTAAGGTTAACGTCTTCCACTGCTGTATAGTGGGTCTAATTGCAGAAACCCATGTATTTAATATACAGTGTCTTTCCATAAACAACAGGACTCTGAGCCACTGTGGAAGGGGGACCCATTCATCTTCCCCTATTTGCTCCATCCCAAATAGTATCACCATTGGTGACTGTGTAATTGGTCTGCCAGCGAGAGCCTGCACTTCTTGGTTCACCTCCCTCCAGAACTCTTGTAGTACAGGGTGGAGGGTAATATAGTCTATGGCAGAATTTGTAAAAGGATTCCTTGTATTTATTACATACAAAGATGCCCTGGTATAATTGAGACTTAGCCTTTCATAAGTCCTCTGTAATAGCGATACCCATATCTCTTGACCAGAGTTGTCTGGTTTGCTGTGTCATATCAGGAAGCAACTGCCTACCCATTTTAGCTACCCTTCGTATAGTTCCTTTGGGATTTCTCCACCCTACCTGTATCATTTGTTCCACCTGCCCCATCCTATTTTCTATTTCAGGTGTATGCCCTAGTGTCTTACAGTATGTCCTGACCTGTAAGTAGCAATAAAAGTGCTGGTGCCCCAGTCCTGTTTTGCTCTGAAGACTTTCGAAGGTAATCAACCCTTCCCTAGTATATAGATCTCTCATACAGTTCATTCCCTTATTCTCCCACTCTCGCGGAAACCTGGGTCCGCCAGGCCAGGAATGAACAAAGGATTCCGAGCCACTGGTTGGAGCAATGTTTCTTCCTTTATTTGTCCCCTTTTCCATATCAGTCTTCCCTAACAATCTAGCATGGATCTAACCAGCGTGTTTGGTCTGGGTAGACCTGTGTATGCCTTCCATCCCTTCACTGATAAGTATGCTGAGACCCTACCAGAACAACCTCTTTCCTCAAGGTCCAGCCACCCCGCCTCTCGGGACCTACCCACCCAACCCTGTACGTACCGGCACTGTATTGCCGTATGATAGACAGGTCTCTAGATCAGGAAATTGCAACCACCCTTTCTCAGTCGCAGACTTTAAACAGGCTAGGCCCACCCTAGGTCATTTTTTCTTGCCATAAAAAGTCTGAGAAGGACTTTTCTAAATGCTTATTATCCGCCCTTGTTAACCTTATGTGCATCATTTGCATGATGTATAATATTCTGGATAAGACATTCATTTTGAGCAGGTTTATCTGATCTAGCCAAGTTAAAGGTAACTTTCCCTATCTATCCAAGTCAGCCATGATCGTCTGTAATAAGGGCATACAATTTAAGTCATATAAGGTCTTAATACTTGTTCCAATTCTTACTCCTAAATATACGAAGGAGTGCTGTACTGTACGCAAACCCCAGTTCCGGGTCTGGTCGCCCCCTACATCTTTAGGTCTCCCCATGCTCATCTTCTCTGATTTACTCAGATTTAGCCTATAGCCTGAAAATTTGGAGAAGCGGTCAATCAAACACAGGAGTGGGGGCATAGACTGGGTCGGTTTAGTCACATAGAGTATCATGTCGTCCGCATAAAGGGATAGCTTATGAGCTTTACCTCACTGGCCCACAACACCTAGTATCTCCAGATGCATTCTATTTGCTATCGCTAAAAGTTACAGCACCAGGGCAAACAGAAGGGGCAACAGTGGGCACCCCTGCCTAGTCACTCTTTCTAAAATGAAACTATCTGTGGCTGTACCATTAATCAGTACATGGGCTGTAGGAGCAGTATACATTAAACTTACCATGTTTATAAATTCATCACCCAGACCAAACCGGGCCAGCACCTCGATCAAGTACTGCCATTCAACTCGATCAAATGCTTTTTCCACATCCATTGACAATATGTGCACGGGCTCATATCCATTTGATGCTCCCCACACCACATTAAGAAGGGTTTGCATGTTATGGTAGGAGTAGCTATTCTGGATGAACCCGGTTTGGTCTGGGTGAATCAGTTCTGGTAGCAACCCATCCAAGCGACCAGCTAATGCTTTGGCCAGTATTTTGGCGTCGCAATTAATAAGAGAGATAGGTCTGAAGGAGGCACATTCAAGTGGATCTTTACCCTCCTTAGGAATCAAGCAGATCAATGCTTCTCTCCACGTCTGGGGCAATGCTCCCAACCCCTCCCCTCTTGCTGCATTAGACACTGCTTCTAAATGTTCAACTAAGTAAGGTCTCGTAGTCTTACAAATATTCTGCGGAGAACCCATCACCTTGTGATTTATATAAATTCTAGTAGAATCCCCTAAACCTGTCTCTGATGTCACTCTCACTTTTTTGCAGTGTACCATCTGAATCCTTGACCACAGAAATCAAGTGCGCTCTCTTTCTCCCTTGGATCAGCTGCACCAGCATAGTGCTTGGTTTGTTCCCCCACTCGTAAAAATGCTTCCTGATAAATAAACATATTTTCCTGGCCTCCCCCATTAATAAGTTGTTTAGTGCCTCCCTAGTTATCTGTAGCATCTGGTGGACAGCCTCCCCTCCTTCCCCATGAGCCACCCTTCGCTCCAGGACCTTAAGACGGTTTTCCAAATTGATTCTCCTTTCTTGAACCTGTTTTTTATGATATGCCACATAACTAATAATTGCACCTCTCATGGTTGCTTTTCCAGTATCCCAAAACACAGCTTTCGAGGGGGCTGATTCATGATTGGACTGCACATATTTTTTCCATTGGGCTTGTAAATATGCTCTAAATTCTTTATTGGCCAGCAAATAGTTAGGGAATCTCCAGGACTGGGGTGCCATTCTATCCTTGCCCAAGGACAATGCTACAAGAACCATTGCATGGTCCGACACCTGAATTAAGCCATGCTTAATCTGTGTCACTCACGGGTACCAAGAACGGGGGAGATACACGTAATCTAATCTGGACTAAGTCTGATGTGAGTGAGAGAAGAATGTGTACTCCTGCAGGGTGGCGTTAGCTGTCTTCCAGCTATCTATTAAATCTAGATCAACCATCCCCACCTGCCAGCTACGTATGACATTTCTAGTAATGTCCTTGCCCTCAGAGTGATCTAGTACGGGGTCCATTAAACAATTTAGATCACCCCCCATCAGTAGCCCTGGGAATTGCTCTTCCATCAAAAGTGCCAGGAGAGTTTTGTAGAATTCCAGGTCATGCACCGCCGGTGTGTATATACTTCCAAAGGTTACCACCTCCCCCAAAAGGTCACCGGTCACAAAAATATAATGCCCATTAAGAAGGTCAGCCACCACTCTCTCAGCCCTGAATGGGAGTTTCTTGTGAACCCCCCTTTTATGAGAGGTGTATGATGCTGCATAACATTCCCCAACCCATCCTTTTTTCAATTTAATGTGCTCCCTCTCCATAAGATGAGTCTCCTGTAAAAGAGCAGCATTTACGTGTTGACATTTAAGAGCAGTTAATAGCATAGTTCGCTTGGCCAGGGTAGATATCCCATGGACATTCCATGAAGCTATCACTAAATCCATTGTACTAGCCATATTCATTACCCCAGCCTTCCCCTCAGGACCCTGTGCAGCCAGGCCCTTTTCCCCGTGCTTAAGCACTGATGCATATACATTATTCTCCCAAACTGATTGGATCTGATGATTAACAATATAAAAAAAGATAAACAATAAACTAGAACTATATACATACCCCCACATCGTCTCCCCGCCCCCCCCCAATACTCTTACGCAGCAATACTTCGATTAAGTATCCCTCCCCGGTGTAACAAGAAATGCGTATAGCAAGCATTTTATAATTCCACCCCCCACCCCCATCCCACCACAAATTATTAAAATAAATTCAAACTGCCATCCTCTTGGCAGGATGTTCCAATCTATTCTGAAACATCATTCTGGCACTGTCCCCCTTGTCATGGGTAACTGAGCATTATAGGCTCTTTTTAACAACCAGTAGAATGTTCATATAGTATAAAGAAAATCATTTGGTCCCTGTAGGTGTTAAGGCAACTAAAAAGAAATGAAACATAAAACCAGAACAGGGACAGGTTTACTGTCTACTTCAGTTCCTTGTGCATTAGAAGCAGGTTAAAGTCCACGTGCATCTAGCCATGCAGTTCCAGCAAGTTTCTTCACTTGCCATTCAATTCTAAATTAAACCTAAACAAAAGTCAAACTTTAACCATGCGCCTCATATGTCCGGTTTATATTCGGTTGGTGTTCCCTCAGGAGTATATCAAGTATTACAGTACCTTGTCTCAGAGCGCTATACTGATGTAACGCATAGGCCCAGTCTTATCAGCATTAGATTTCACATTCTGTCCCTCTGTAATCTCTTCACCCCATCTTCTTTTTCAAGTCGGTCACAAAGGTCTCCGCTTTCGGTACTTCCCAAAATGAATAGGTGGCACCCTCATGTTTTATTTTGAGAATCGCCAGATGAATCATAAAACATTCGACCTGGATCTCTCTCAACTGTGCCATCACTGAATTAAAGGCACGTCATTTCTTTAGCAGCCGTGCTGAGTAATGTTGGGAGATATAGAGCTTATGGCCCTCATATTGTAACAAGGGCGTGTTTCGGCAGGCTTTCAGAATCAGTTCTCTGTCCTGATAATTATGAAAGCGCAACACTATCTGCCATGGTGGCTGCTCCGGCGCAGGTCTCGGCATCACGGCCCTGTGTGCCCTTTCAAACTTAATTCGACCATTATTAGAGAAGAGGCCTAGCATTTCTGGCAGGGTCTTTGCACAAAACTCCATCACATTTAGTCCCTCCAGTCCCTCCGGTAGCCCCCGGAGTCTGAGATTCAAACGGCGCTGATAGTTCTCCTGGTAGTCAAACTACTCCAATTCTTTCTGTAAGGCAATTATTTGATCAGGGACTGACGCAGTAGCATCCTCGACATCAGAAATTCTTTGCTCCATTTCAGAGAATCGTACAGAGTGGGAAGCATGTAAGTCCACTAATTCTTGCAATTTGCAGTCAAATTAGATGCCAAGCTAGTTAATCTGGGTTCAAGGGCCGCTAAAACTTGGTGCGTAACTTCGTGCCCATGGGCACTAACCTCGGCTGCTGAGAGTGAGACAGGTCCACCACTTTCCACCTGCGATTCCGGAGGCTGTTTTCTTTGTTTTGTTGCCGCCGATCGCGAGCCCTTCGCCGAACCAGATGCAAGATATTCGTCCATACTGGTATTATATACTTTACTATCAAGTTTGAGACAAGCAGTTGACGAAAATAATACTTTAATTCCCTTAAATTTGTGGCGGTTTGTGGAGCAAGGTAGAAACATGTGTTCACGCTGTTGTGCTCAAGAGAGTCCCCCAATTTAGAATTTTTAAAGGTAGCCCAGCATCTATCTCTCTCCTTCAGGAGGGACAGAAGGGGGTGTAATAACCAATTGTTTTTTCTCCCCAGTACGTGAGGGGGGCATGTTTGTCTTGGAGTCTAGAGAACATTGTGTTGAAATGGGAGGTGGTGAGATCAGCATCGGTGGTATCCCATAGTAATGAACAGTCAAGATTGACTAACTCTGCTTTGAATTTTGATGACTCTAGGCTGGAGAAGTCTCAGAAGTGTATCATTAGGGACTTTTGTTCACCACACACAGTACACAGGAGAGTGGTCACTTTCGGAGTCAGGGAGGACACCGGATCAGGTGATTTTGTCTACGTCAGTTACTAGTATCCAGTCCATCAGGGTGGCTGTAAGACCATTGTTAGAGAGCCTCATGGGGTGGGCAATTATTTTTGTGAGGAGCAATTGATGGAGGATTTTTTCAGCAGCCAATCCGTTACCATCCAGACAGTTTATGTTAAAATCCCTGAGTATCTAGTAATCACTGTTTTTTGCACAGGGACCAACTACTTTGATGAGAGAAGAAAGACCTTTGAGGCTGGTGGCTGGTGGCAAATGGGTGCAGAAAAAGTTGCAGTACTTTAGAGTTCCCTAAGAATAGTATACCATGGCAAAGCTCATATATTTTTATAACCAAAGAAATGTGTGACAGTGTAAACACTACACTGGGAAACAAGAGGTTAACCTCTTGTTTGAGGCTGAGGAAATGCGGGGATTGCAACATGAACAGGCAAAGGTGGGGGGGCCTCCCCAGGTGTTGCTCATTAGAGGGATTGCTGAAAGGTAGAGAGAATCCAGCAAGGAGTTAGTTAGAAGCTGTAAACTGCTGCAGGGAGCAGAGTCTCCTAAGTAGAGAACTCTGCAAGATGGAGGGTGGATTCTAAAACAGGAACCAGAGCAGAAAACCAAGGAGAAAGGTTAATTTCTGGAAGTGCCTTTGGAGTTAGAAGTTGAAACCTGCTGCTGAAAAAGAGTCCCTAGCCAGCTGGTCTAAAAACAGTGAGTGGAATGCACTACTAATTACAGCCAGCAGATAAAGCTAAAAGGGAAAACTGTGTTTTATTTGAGACTGTGCACTCAAAACTACTGACCCACAAACCATTTATGTTTTGCTGGAGATTGTATATTGAAAAACTGCTGACCCACATAGGCGGTTCAAAGATTCCTTTTGTCAAGTCAGCCCGAAAGAACTGTTTTGTATTAACCTTTATGTTACCTGACCAGGCTGGAGAAGTTGGATTGCCTAATTATGCTTTTCTGGAGCAATGGCTTACATTTGGTGCAATAAAGGTACATTTTCCTCTGTGGACTTTAAACCCAGCATGTTGCCTCTCCATCTATCATAGGCTGGCTTATCCCACGTGGTGTTAGCAGTGGGATTTGAACCCCTGCTGGAGTGAGCAGGACTAGTTACATTCTGGAAAAATGGATATGGAGAAATTGCTGAAGTTCCTCGCCGAACAACAGGCTTTCAGGGAGCTGGCACAGCAGCAGCAGGAGGCGCAACAGCGGTTGCAGCAAGCACAACAGACTCAGCAGCAGCAGGAGGTGCAACAGCGGGTGCAACAGGCACAACAAGCTCAGCAACAACAGGTTTTCACCCAGCTGGTTCAGCAGCAGCAGGAGGTGCAACAACGGGCGCAACAGGAGGCACAACAGCAGTTTCTTGTACACCTGGGACAACAACAACAGCAGCTCCTGCAGTCTCTGGTGCAACAGCCGCAACAAGATCCTATTGGTGAGGCTGGTCCAGCCATTGTGGGGCCAGGGGTTCCTAGGATGAATGCCATGCTGACCAAAATTATGTCTGAGGATGATCCCGAGGCCTTCTTGGTAACGTTTGAATGAGTGGCGGAAGCTGCTGGATGGCCCAGACCCCAGTGGGCTGTCTACCTTGCCCCCTGTCTGACTGGGGAACCCCAAGCAGCCTATCAAGCTATGGATAGTACCATAGCTGGGGAGTACAGAGTTGAAAGCAGCAATCCTGGACCGCCTAGGGATCAATGTAGAAAGTTACCGACGGAGGTTCCGGAGCTTCAAATTTGCAGCAGGTGTATGACCTAGAGCAGTGGGACGACAACTGCTGGACATATGTTGGCATTGGCTAAAACCCAAAGGATGTAGTGGCCCCAAGGTGGCCAAGTTAATCATCTTGGAACTATTTCTGAACATTCTGCCCTCGAGAATTCAGAGCTGGGTCCGCAAATAGAAGATCACCATGCTAGCAGAGGCTATGCAGATCTCAGAACAAGTGCTGGTATGCTGAACTCTCCTCCCGCCTCATGATCCAGCTTACA